>OX438644.1:47500-5047500 GCA_949316285.1 Eupithecia subumbrata | reverse complement strand
TGAGACGTGCTTTTGTTAATTTTTCCATTGTTTTCAGCTTGTACTGTTATCATAATAAGTGCTTACACGTCATAACGACCGCCTGCGACGCAGCTTGCAGGTTCGTTTTCCGCCTCGGGACAAATGTTTGTGCGATCTGAAAGATTCGTTCCGGGAGTTCCGGATATTTTCTATGTATATTAAAAAAATATATATCTATGTAATGTTGTTGTTTGTAAATTGTATATCAGTATGAAGTAGTATATCATATAGTCATTTAGTACCCATAACACAAGCTCCGCTTAACGTGGGGCTAGATGATGCTGTGTGAATTGTTCAGCATTATTTATATATATCTATACATGTATATAACGCTCACTCTCTTATGCACATGGATATATCTACGTATCTGATATCTGACTATGGTTTCAAGTTTCATCGAACGTAGCGGTCGTTTGTTGAAATTCCGTGCTCCATTTTCCGATTCCCCATCCAGCTAACGTCCTTCTATCCGAAGTAATTCCTTCACAGATGGCGCGGTCCGTCCCAGCTTAGTGTTTGACAGAGATCTGCCGATTCGGACAAATTGCAAGTGTCAGCGCGCGATCCTTGATGACTTCCGCTCATCGGGTCAGTCTGCAGTGGAGCCAAATTGACTTGGGTTTGAGTGAGCTTGCAGTGAAAGCGGGGAAAAAGCTTTGGTGAAGATAGAAAGCAGGAAAGTGGCCAAACCGGAATTATGCTAGGAAGAGCTGGTCAGAGAATAGAAAACCCTGAACCAATATCTGTACATCTTACAAACATTTGTCCCGAGGCGGGAATCGAACCCGCAAACCTCCTGCATCGCAGGCGGACCTTGGCCGCCGCGCCACGGAGGTCTTCAAAGTGTAATTTCAACATGAAATTACAGCGGGCGAGAGTCCGCCTGCGTCGCAGCAGGTTGCGGGTTCGATTCCCGCCTCGGAACAAATGTGTATATGATATGTAGAAATTTGTTCCGTTGGTCTGGGTGTTTTCTATTTATAACAAAAAATATCTATCTATGTAGTGTATTGTATTAAGTATATCAGTTATCTAGTACCCATAACACAAGCTCTGCTTAGCTTGGGGCTAGATAATGCTGTGTGAATTGTCCAGCATTATTATTTATTATTATTATAAATCCATCATGGTTATTAACATTAAAGTCTATTGACTATTGATATTGAGCTTTCCAATATTTCGGCATAGTCTCATGCGCCATGATCACGGAATAACTGACGGCACTGCGAGTGAGTTGTTATTGGCAGATAAATGGATCTACCCTCATTTTTTGTCTTTTGCTACGAACGTTAATACTACCTGTATTCTAGTTTCAGTATCAATAATCGCGTCCCAAAACTTGGCAAAGAAGTCATATCCAGATTGTTGTGGATTGGCGTTAACCTGTTTTCTACACAATCTGTGCCTTTGAGTTGAATGCCAGTGCAATCAAATTACAAAGGGTCATGCTTATGGCCACAGTCAGCTTCAGAGAAAAGTTCCAGTGTCTTGTTTCTTTTCAGTTATTTTAACCGTGAAAATATTATTGTATCATCGCCTGTACATACATCTTATCTATCAGGTTGTAACCCTAAACCTGATAAGATGTGTGTACTGTTTTCTAAATCCTACTAATATTATATGATGGATGGATGGATGTTTGTCACTCTTTCACGTAAAAACCACTGAATGGATTTTAATGAAACTTTACAATAATATAGCTTACATCAGAATAACACAGGCTACAATTTATAAAGATAGTGTGTGAATTGTCCACAATATGACGAATAGTGTCAAGTAAGTAGGAAAAAATCTACCATCTGCGAGCTATTCGGGCGTGCGCTGCCAAAACCGCTAGAGTTACACATAATGTAATGTATGATGGAAATGTGTATCTTAAATAGTCCTACAATAAAGCCCTGCTCAGTATATATCTATATCTTATGTGTAAGCCATTATAGCCAAAATAGTGAACCATATCTACAATAAAATAAAAATTGATAATTTTGTCAAATGCACATTTGGTAGTAATAAATTGATTCCTAAATGAAAATATATACTTTTATCGCTTCTGGTATTTAAAGTAGATAATATAAGCTACTCGAAATACTAATCCTGCGCAGACGAAATCGCGGGCACCAGCTAGTAAATAATATTATGATCTGCTCTTAGGCCAGGTTTGAGTAATGCTTTTCTATGGCACACGCATAATTCAAGCACAAATCGATGACTGAGTAAGCTTTCTTAGTACGGACCTAAAACTTTCAAATCATCATGGATTTGCGTTGTTTTCAATTCAATTTATTTATTTTAATGAATGAAATTTAAGGCAAATATTCCGTTTTAATTAATTTTATTATTTGCTCTGTCAAGCATAAGAGCAAGTCTACCAGAAGTGTTATTTTAATTTATTCTTATCAGTCAAGAAAAGAAGAAAAAGAATGATGGTGTGAGACCGCAATCCTTAACGGGTCCCCTTAGGGGTCATGGTTATCCCTAAGGGGGCCCATTAGGGATCGTAGTTATCATCAAAGCGAAGTTCACATAATACCGACGAATTTTTAATTCGATGTATGTACCTAACACGTAATCTATGGGCTAATGGCTTCATTAGACATTACCATAAATGTTACGTGTTATGCTAAACATTATTGCGTATTTTTCAAGTTCGTATACAGAATGTCAATTAAGTAGGAAAATGAGAATAAAAAAATAAAATATTACCAAAGTACCCGGGTTTTTCAAATTGTTTATAACCAACCATACCAGGAAATATTTTAAGAAAAATAGTCAGAAGTTCTTGGTTATTAAGAAAAGATTTTGTACCTACGTTATAAGGGGTTAGGTTAAAGCATGTTGTTTACTTTACTTTTTAGTTAGGTACAGTCAGCTGTACAGATATGTATTTAAAAAAAAAACATTTTATTAACATATTTAGACCAAATACTGAATACATTTTTGTAACATTCTTTTTTGCATACATTAATAAGGCATGGTCTTGACTACATTAATTTGTTATTCGATAACATACAATTATTTGACTAAAAAGTGTCTACATAATTTTATCATTATATAGTTTTTTTTTTCATTTTCTGCGAAAACAATTACCATTACACTTCATTGACTCGTAGGCACTATACGGAAAATTTCAAGGAAACTACTGCATCTATCAGGATTTGAAGAACTGGAATGGGTTCCTCGTGAATTATAGTCCAAGTATCTAAAACCATGGAAAAATTGGAACAACGACGAATTTAGAAGGCTTAGAATTTGTACCACCTCAACTCTTCCCGCGAGGCGACTAAGGGATATCCACCGGGGGCGGCCAGCAGCGCCGCTTGCAGAACAATTCTTCTCTTGAACTGCGATCCCCAACCCGAATGTCCAGCGTGGGGATTATGGGCATTACTCCCCATGAAATAAAAGCCAATAAGGCTCTTATCAGGGGAAGGCCTGCGTCCAGCAGTGGACCAATACAGGCTGTTGAGGTTGAGGTACAAACCTAATGAAAACTGTTTTGGTTTTTATCGCGCGATGTATGTTTTGTTTATATTAATTTGCATCCATCTCATAATTTTCAAGGTATTTGAGCGTATCACTCAACCCAAAGTCAGGAAATTGGCAGTGTTTGTTTTTTTCCAGTGCCTCGGAAAACACGTTAACGTTGGTCTGACGATGACCTCTCCCCGGTCGTGTCGGTCTGCCGTCGCATGGTATTATGAGAGTGAGGGAATAAAGAGTGCACCTGTGCTCGCGCAAACACTTGGGCACTATATTAATGCCCTGCGCACCTGGCTGGTCTCCATTGAGATTGGCTGAAGATTTGGCATCATCATGTACCATTCGGTATGAATTTAGTAAATGTCGTAAGTACCTCCTACCCTCATCATTAATCCTCAACAGCCTGTATTGGTCCACTGCTGGACTCTGTTCTCCCCCTGATAAGCGCCTTGCTAGCATTTATCTCATGGGGGTAATGCCCATAATCCCCGCACGCGGATTGGGATCGCAGTTCGGTGGTAGAATTGTTATGCAGTTTCTAGATCATTAATATTTATTACTTTATGTAACTTACAGCTAATCGGTAATAATAAGTAATTCTTAGAAGGTACCTACGCATTTGTCACGTTCAAAGCAATTTACCTGTTTTGCAAAAAGTGATTTAATGCGTCACATTAACATCTGGTTGACAATAAAAATGGTACATGTTTTCCATATTAATTTTTTATGCTTTACGGTATGCTATAATAGAAATCTTCTCTAAGGTTTAGCCACTATGGGCGCTCTTTTTTGGTTTTTGTGATATAAAACTTTTCAAAAATAATGGGGTTTCATATCTTAATGCTTTTTTGTCGTATGTACCTAATTTTTGTCTTTCCATTTCACGCAATTTTTTTAAACGACAACGCAAGAAGAATATTTTTGCATGTGTTGATTATGAATGTATAGTGTATGTATGGAGTTTCTTTCATTTCTGTGCCAAGTCCTGCCAGCTACTATGATATGGACCATGTCACCATTTTCTTGGACTGTCTTGGTCATCTTAAAAAAATGTTTTTGAACCCCATGACAAGTTGGTCAAAATATTTTAATTGGTTCCTTCTGAATTGATTTAACCTCTTATTATTATTGATTACTAGCTGACCGGGCGAACTTCGTATCGCCTAACAGTCGATTCTTAAAATTTTTAATTTAATTTTTTTTTAATTTTTTTCTCCGTAAGAACCATCCTCGTACTTCAAGGAATATTTTAAAAAAAGAATTAGCGAAATCGGTCCAACCGTTCTCGAGTTTTGCGCTTAGCAACACATTCAGCGACTCATTTTTATATTATAGATTACCAGTCTCTTCAGTTTTTTACAACATTTTGCGAACCCAAAATTCATTTTAACAACAAAAAAAAAATGTCTCTTGACCTCTTCAAATAAGTAGAAGGAAAATGTTTACAAAAACAGTCAGGTTCTAAATATGCTAATGACAAGATCGGAATTTCCAAAACACCCTAAACTAATATTTAAGGAAGCGCGAAAAGCATTGTCCATCAGTCTCTGACAACTCCTCGAAGCCTAAACGTCAACCTTATTTTATTTCTTTCTTTAACGACTTAAAGTTCACAATGGCCAGTTCCCGTGTGCTTTTCTTCTTTGTCGTCTTGGCGTGCTTGGACATCATCGCCTTGAACCACGAAAGCGCTGTAAGCGCTGACGTCCACGTCGGCAGCTGCGTTTGGGGCGCTGTCAACTACATGTCGAACTGCAACAAGGAATGCAAGCGTCGTGGTTACCGTGGCGGGCACTGCGGCAGCTTTGGTAACATCAATTGCTGGTGTGAGAAAAAATAGTATAACCAAATCCACTGAAGAATCTACAACGTGGCGTGTTTGTGTGTAACCGTGGGTATTCAATTATTTGATACCTGTTGACTAACATTTAGATTTTAGATGAGGCTCTTATAAAAACAAATCATTATTTTTTTAAATTTAGAATAAGCAGGGTTTAAGTCGACGTCGTGCTTTGTTAGAACAAACCTTATTTTGTTTTGTACTACGTTATGATACAACTTGCAGCCCCTCGTGTATTTTAGATGTTAAATCTGATTTGGCTTACTAACTTGTATGGTTTTGTCAAATCATATTTAAATTTGACATAAGTAATTACTGCTAAACAAAGCAAGTTAAAATTGGCTTACTCAAGCAGGGTAATTTGAAATTGTATCTTCATCATTTTAGCTTCATTTTAGCATCGCTCTGAATAAAGTTTATTCACAATGATGTAGTGGCACTCATGTTATGTTAGCTTGTTTATAAGTAGTACAAATTATCTGTGATGTCTCATGGATTGTCTACTCTATCGAATATTATTTTCTACTCTTCTTTGTTTCATGTTAAACATGCTGTAAACGATGTCATTGAATTTAATAACATAATTCAATTTTATTTCAATAACAATTTATCATACAATTTATGTTTAATTTTGCATTGTTTGTGCCTTTTTATTCGTGGGCTTTCATTAAACTAGCTGAAAACATTAAATTTCTAACTAAAATTTTTTGTATGTTCGACAATTGTTAATTTTAAATTTACTGACTGTTTTGTCCGTCATGTAAACTTTTCGTTTGCATTAAAAAAAATAGGCGAAATAAATATTTGTTTCTCGAAATATATTGTTTAATTTTTATAAGCAATTTTATACAATTTGTAATTGCCGTCGGCCGTAAATACAGATACAGATTAATGGCGTATCACGGGGTGGTAAAGTCTGTGTTGAGATATATGGCCTAATATTCTGGGGCAACTCTAATGTTCAGAATAAAAACGACTTCCGTGGCGCAGCGGGCGAAGGTCCGCCTGCGACGCAGGAGGTTGCGGGTTCGATTCCCGCCTCGGAACAAATTTGTGTACGATCTGCAGAAATTTGTTCCATTGGTCTGGGTGTTTTCTATGTATAATAAAAAATATCTATCTATGTAGTGTATTGTATTAAGTATATCAGTTATCTAGTACCCATAACACAAGCTCTGCTTAGCTTGGGGCTAGATAATGCTGTATGAATTGTCCAGCATTATTAATTATTATTTTATTTATTATTATTTACTTCCGCCCATCTACATATTAGAAGTAGCATTGCATATTAAGAAAAATCCGTATCACTTTCCCCGGCTATCTGACACTATATGCAGACAATCCTCAATCCTCAATGCGGAAAAGTGTTGTTAGCTAGTATGGTTCATAAGCTGTTTGGTGCCGCCTTAGAATTTGCACCACCCCAACTCTTCTCGCGGGTGTCGTAAGAGGCGACTAAGGGATTTCCAGCGGGGGTGGGCAGCAGCGCCCCCTGCAGAACAAATCTACCACTGAGATGCCCAACCCGCATGCCCAGCGTGGGGATTACCTCCTATGTATTACCTCCTATGAGATAAAAGCCAGTAAGGCGCTTATCAGGGTAGGCCTGCGTCCAGCAGTGGACCAATACAGGCTGTTGAGGTTGAGGTTGAGGTATGACTCTTAAAATATATCAAGAAATACCTAAATAGTTAGAAGAACTAAATGGTCTACTCAATGCGGAGAAGTGTTGTGACTATGGCTTCTAAAACTTATCAAAAAATACCTAAATAGTTAAAAGAACTAAATTTCCGACTCTTTAGAGAAATTAATAATGTTATTAATTTTTTAGTGTTGTTATAATTAATTACACTTACAAATAAATACCATTATCAATTTCTGAAAAATCGACAATTTAAACGTCAATTTATATGACCATTTTTTAAATGATAAACTTTAGTTAAGTCTAGGTTACTGAATTTTACTCTCTCAAATATTTTTGCAATATATTCTCATTACCGACTACGGTCAAGCATGTTTATTCACAAAATGTATTTACCTGTTCTCATACGTAACACATGTTTTGGGAAAAAAAATCTTTATCGTTAATACTTTTTAGACTTTACACTGCCATACATTTCCTCATATAAACATAGAAATAATCTTGTGTAAAAAGATTTGTGCGGTGTAACACAAAAGGCCGAGCCGCGCCGCCGCGCCGCCGCGCCGCCGTCGCGCTGCCGCCGCCGCCGCCCGATGGAGCCGGAAATGGCCATTGAGTCATGGGCAGAGAAAATGTTAATGGTTCAGTGCACTTTCATTAGATTCCACTGAAATATTTTTTCGTTCCACATTGGAATTGAAATAACGCTCATTGAAAAAGATTTAGGAATTAAAAGTATTATGGTTAATCAATAAAACACTAGATAAAACTGTATCTTGCAGAAAATTTCGTCATAAAGACCACACCGCACATTCGCCCAAAACTGCCAGGCTCAGTGCATATTAAAAGTCAGACATTTTGTATTTTTTTCGTATATTGTGAACAAGTTATCGTTACCATAAATAACATTAAGGTCATCTCTCTTTTTCCCAGCAGAGTGAGTCAAACTTTGAAC
Source organism: Eupithecia subumbrata (assembly GCA_949316285.1). Lineage (NCBI taxonomy): Eukaryota > Metazoa > Arthropoda > Insecta > Lepidoptera > Geometridae > Eupithecia > Eupithecia subumbrata. The sequence continues at coordinate 5,039,562 of OX438644.1, read as the reverse complement.
TTATTATCTTATTTACGATTAAGTTATAAAAATGAGCACAGAAGGGCGGGTGCCCTTCTGTGCTCATTTTATTAATTGTGTTTCTGTGTTTTCAATTTTGCATTAAGTTCCTTATTGTACTTTATTGTTTTTGTTATCATAAGTACTTCATCTTCCTCTTATCGCTGTCCTCTGATTTGATGTAATGTTACACCTATGACGTACCTAATAACCAGGTTATCATAAATTATCATAAAAACTGGTCAGGACCAGTAAAGTTGATTTATTATAAACCGGTTATTAGGTAGGTACGTCATACCTATGACGTACTTGTACATATGTCGACGTACCATTTCATCAACTCATAAATCAACTTTAGGTACTGGTTTTGACCAGTAAAGTTGATTTATGATAATCCGGTTATTTTAGGTACGTCATTATCATAGGTGTACCATTTCAACAATTTGGAAGACAGCGTATCATAAAATACAAAATGCGTTCTACAAGGAATAAAACAAACGGAAAAGTATTGTGCCGCAAATCAGGGCTTGAAAGCGGTATAGGTATAGGGTTAAGCTACCGGTAAAAAATTACGGTACCGTTTTGATTTAAAGGTAGACCTATACCGGTATACAATAACGGTATTGGTACAGGTATAAAATAACGGTACCATTATTTTAAGGGTACCGGTAGCTACCTGTATTTTTCTGGTACCGTAACGTAATTCATTTCGGTACCGAAAAACGCGTGAGTAAACGACGCTAGTGCTCTGTTTACAGTTCGCTCGATAGGAATGCCACTTGCCTTGTCGAACGAGGTTTCACTCTAACACACTTCTTAATACACAGCTATGACGTCGCGTTCGTTCTTATATTCGTCAATTCGGCTTCTTTCCTTGTAAAAGGGAAGCATGGGGAGAATGCGAAAATATGCTTTTTATTGTTTCTTTTCATTCAGCGTGGAGACTAGATTGTCTACACTAAGTGCCAAATATTAGCGTTATAAGTGCCTTGCATTGCATTTTTGCATTACAGCTAAATGCTGAATTTACTCTTTTTGTCTAAGTTTATTAGTTTTAATTAAGTAGTACGTATATTTTTGTTTAGTGTATTTTCTAAATTAAAGCAATAAATTATTTTCTATTCTATTCTAATTTAATACGTACTAATAATAATTTTCAAAAATTTTAAGCAGTGCCTTTTTTTGATTTCATGAATGTCAACGACCTGTATTGCCAAGATATCTGGCATCTGGTTTTCTTATAACTGTTTGGTCCCTGACTGTGACAAGGCATTTTCACACCAGAAAAACATTTTTTTTCACACAAGAAAAACATTATTTTATACCGGTATACATACTCGTACCGGTATAAATACCGGTATACATACTGGTACCGGTTTAAATACCAGTATACATACTGGTACCGATATAAATACCGGTATACATACCGGTACCGGTATAAATACCGGTATTATTACCGCAATACATACCGACCGGTATAAATACTGGTTCCGGTATAAATACCGGTATACATACCGGTACTGGTATAAATACCGGTATACAAACCGGTATCATTACCGCAATGCATACCGGTATAAATACCGGTATAAATACCGGTATAAATACCGGTATTATTACTAGAACAATACATAACGATACCGGTATAAATACCGGCATACATACTGGTACCGGTATAAATACCGGTATACAAACCGGTATCATTACCGCAATGCATACCGGTATAAATACCGGTATAAATACCGGTATAAATACCGGTATTATTACTAGAACAATACATAACGATACCGGTATAAATACCGGCATACATACTGGTACCGGTATAAATACCGGTAAAAATACCGATATGATTACTGGCAAACATACCAGTATAAATATCTATCTATCTATCTATAGCTGTCTGGTCCCTGACTGTGACAAGGCATTTCACACAAGAAAAACATTTTTTGTCACACATGCTGTGTGAATTGTCCAGCATTATTTATTTATGAAAAACATTATTTTATACCGGTATACATACTGGTACCGGTATAAATACTGGTATACATACCGGTAGCGGTATAAATACCGGTGTACATACTGGTACCGATATAAATACCAGTATAAATACTGGTACCGGTATAAATACCGGTAAACATACCGGTATTATTACCGCAATACATACCGGCATAAATACCGGTATTATTACGGGAAAACATATAAATATCGATATCGGTATACATACCGGTACCGGTATAAATACCGGTATACATACTGTTACCGTTATAAATACCAGTATACATACTGGTACCATAGTATAAATAGCGGTATGTATACCGGTGCCGGTTTGTATACCGTATGTTTTATAAGTACCGGTATTTACACCGGTATGTATTGCGGTAATAATACCGTTATTTATAAAACATACCGGTATAAATACCAGTATACATAACGGTACCGTTATACATACCGCTATTTATACTGGTACCGGTTTCATTACCAGTATACATACCGCTATTTTTACCTACCGTATATATTATTATTAAATTATTATATACCGGTATTTATACCGGTACAGAAATTCATACCAGTATTTATACCGGCAGGTTTCATAAATAACAGTATTATTACCGCAATACATACCGGTGTAAATACCGGTACTTATAAAACATACGGTATAAATACCGGTATACATACCGCTATTTATACTGGTACCGGTATGTATACCGGTATTTATATCGGTACCAGTATGTATACTGGTATTTATACCGGTAACAGTATGTATACCGGTATTTATACCGGTACCGGTATGTATACCGATATCGATATTTATATGTTTTCCAGTAATAATACCGGTATTTATGCCGGTATGTATTGCGGTAATAATACCGGTATGTATACTGGTATTTATACCGGTACCGGTATGTTTACCGGTATTTATACCGGTACCGGTATGTATACCGGTATTTACACCGATATCTATTGCGATAATAATACCGGTATTATTACTGAAAATCATAGCGATATAAATACCTATTAGACCTACACACACGCGCTCTCGTCGTCTTGCTGAGTGGGCTACTTAGTACCAACCCAATAGGTAGATAGGTCCTTGTGTTATGGTACCTACGTATCGTATTGAGTCCTGTTCACTTGTGTTTTTGTAGGTAGGTATGTGTTACTAAGTAGTCTTTTATTTTATTTTATCTTTTATTTTATTTCATTAGTTGTGTACTGTAGTGTCTAATAAATAATTTTCTTTCTTCTTTTCTTTCTTTCATACATACCGGTATTATTACTGCAATACATACCGGTATAAATACCGGTATATATACCGGTACCCGTATAAATACCGATATACATACCGGTACCAGTATAAATAGCGGTATGTATACTGGTACCGGTATGTATTCCGGTATTTATACCGGTATTCATACCATTATCACAATACATACACCCATAAATCAGTTCACATGGGATAAAATCACCTATAAACGTTTCCATAGAAACAACGCTTGCAAAGCCGCGGGCATAAACTAGTAGTAAATAAACGCAGCCCGCCGCCGCCGCCGCCGCCGCGCCGGCGTGGCCCCGTGCGTGCAACGCAGTGAGGGATGTGGATATTTCGACCACGGCGGCCAGTCGCATCGACCAAGATGCGCAGGACATATTATAGTGCACAAGTGTGTGCGCAAACATAGGTGCACTCTCTATGCCCTCACTCTCATAATCCGATAGGACGGCAGACCGACACGGCCGGGGAGAGGTCAAGCGATAGACCAACGGCTTAAGCCGTCTAACACCGCCAACTTGCTAGAAAAGACCCAATAATACAAATCTTGGCCCGACCCGGGATTTGAACACGGGACCTCATTTTCAGCGGTTGAACAAGCGACCACTAGACCAACGAGGCAGTCGGATAAAAGTAAATGTCCTGCCACAGAAATAATAGATACCTACATTTACTCTACGTTTATTCCAAAATGTTTAAAAATAAATGTCCATCCGTGCGAAGCCGGGTCGGGCCGCTAGTTATTAAATATAATTGCAACTTGGCTCAGCTAAGCAAACGGTTATACGAAATAAAACTTCGAAACGCACGAGTCACACGACTGTCCGGTCTCACTCGCTCGACTAGAACGGAACTGTCTCGATAGAATCTGCAGCTGAGCCGAGAGCTATTTATAGTTTTCTCATTTCGGTACTCTTATTTTAAAATTACGCTACTGCTAAAAATAAAGCTATCGCTATTTTTCGGTATCGGAACATAACGGTACCGTTATATAAGGATATCGTAATATAAAGGTATGACGTCATACCGTTAAACTTTTCATACCGGTATTTTCCGGTTATTCAAGCCCTGCCGCAAATCATAACGGCTCCCGAAAATAATATTTTTTATCAGGTGCCCTTACTTCCCATTTGGGAGAATCAGTGACCTACCAACTATTTCATTGAACTAATGAATAAACTTACTTCGATTCATTAGTATTTTTGAAGCATTTGGGAAAATAAGTGATTTTGGACAAAAATCAACGTATTCTCAAATGCTACTAACTAAAGTGTAAAGTTAGTAGTTTATAAAAAATGTTTTACGTTATGCGGCAAATTACTTTTCCGTTGTAGAACGCAGAAAAATAATAAAAACAAAAAAATAATCTTGAGTCAACAATAAATCGATCAGTTCAGTTTTCTTTGTGACATCTCAGAGTAGAAAAACGAGCCGAGTGAGAGGCCTTGAAAGTTACTACTTTCAAGGCCTCTCACTCGGCTCGTTGTTCGAGGACCAACTACAGTTGGTCCTTGTCTAGCACGTTGCAACATGGTGTAGGGTGTATATAAGTACGGACATTGTATTAGAAAGAGATGAACTACTACTTTGGGGCTTCTCACTCGGCTCATTTTTATGAAACACGTGCACAGTCCAGGTTAGATATAGGTTCATGGATACCTTATGTAAACGATATCGCCCTACAAAACCAACAAAACACAAGTAATGCAGTCGACCCTGAATGACGATGCTGTGTTGTGCTAATTTTTACACATCAGCACTTCGATATAAGTAAATAAGGGAAGACGAGGTTAGTACCTCGTCGTCTCAAAAGTGGTAGGCTCAAATTAGGTCCAATTAGATCCAACCACCTCAGTCATAGTCGGACCGGCGGCGTTCGTGTTTCGCGTGCTTGCTACGACGTACTTTAGTGTCATTTAATGGCTAAAAGACTACAGCAATGCCCTCGTGTTTGTTCAATATAATTATTGCACAAGATTGGAAATTAACTGTGAGCGAGTGTTTGCGTGTAGTTGTAACACAGGCCAGTTGTTGAATAAGCGCTGGGAGAACGTACCATATCTACAGATTTTACTTAGATCCATGCATTACCAACTAATCAAGTAACTGGGCACGGTTCTTTCTTATGTTAATTATTTGTCTTCTTTATTGATGGTTAAATACGAACACTATTAAGTATTTAAGTTTTTTCGTCATGTAATTATTAGTAAATCAAGTTATTAATTAAAATAAATATACGTATATCTACCTAGTCAATAGAGCGTGCCTAGTTTTTATTCAATTTGACACAGTAAACTTAAATTGGCAACTGAGTAAAATTGACTGAATTGGCTGTGTGAAAATAAAGCCACTGCGGCGCACACTGTGCACAGCGGCGGCCACGCGGAGCATTTTTGCTGCGTTGGTTCGTTTGTTAGAAAACGTGGGTCTCACACACATTTCCACTGCAGCACACTCTAAAATGTAGTAAAAAGAAATTATACAATGTTATTTGTAATTCACTGTCTTCACAAACGTGTTCGCGGTAATGGGCAGAACCTGCAGCTCACTCAGTGTCAGTGAATTACCAATAACTGTGTATATAAATCCACTATACATGAAAATTAACCGATGACTATGTACAACTGTAGCGCAGCACAGTTTTGACGTCCCACTTTCTGCAGGGAAGCTTCGCACGCGTGTACCGAGTGCATAACGTTGATCGTTAACTTGCGTGGGTGCCATATTCGAGCAAGCCACGCGTGTAGCAATACCATCATTAATCTCGTATTTATTTATTTATTTAGAGGAAAACCAAAGGCTTAAAAACTAACAGAATTACAAATTAATAAATACCAGTAAGCTTATTAAAGGGCTTTGTGCGTAGCGTGTTTGTGGGTGCAATGGACGTTATCATCACATACATTTTCTCGCAAAGCGAAGACACACGTGCGTTGACTCTTCGGGCGCAGCGGTGGGGCAGCGGCTCAACGCTAATTTGACAAATTCATGCAATTTCAGATGGACACACAGGTCAATCTCATAACGAATCACAGGTATCGGTAATTGGTTTATATTGAATTAGATTCACCGTGTGGTGCCGGTTTAGAATTTGTACCACGCCAACTCTTCCCGCGAGTGTCGCAATAGGCGACTAAGGGATATCTATCGAAAGCTCCACTCCAGAACAGGTTTACTCCAGCGGGTGTCAGTTCCCCGCGAGATATGGCCCGCCCACTGCCTTTTCATCTTGCTAATTCTTAGAGCTGTCGATAAGTTTGATTCTCTGTCGGATGTATTCATTGAGAATTCTATCCTTCAGGGAAACTATGAGCATAGCTCTTTCCATAGCTCGCTGAGTGAACTTTGAACTGGTGGAACAGCCCTACCGTGACTGCCACCCTACCTATAATAATCATCATCATCAGCCTATATTAGTCCACTGCTGGACACAGGCCTCCCCTAATAAGCGCCATAGCGCCCTGTCTTCAGCTTGCCGCATCCAGCATCTGCCTGCAGTCTTTCGCAGATCGTCATCCCACCTGGCCGGAGAATGTCCTACACTACGTTTGCCGAGTCGTGGTCTCCACTCAAGAACACGTTTCCCCCAGCGGTTATCGGTTCTTCGCGAGATAAAGCCGGCCCACTGCCACTTCAGCTTACTAATTCTTTGAGCTATGTCAATAACTTTGGTTCTCTGTCGGATGTATTCATTACGAATCCTATCCTTTAGGGAAACTATAAGCATAGCTCTTTCATTTTCTGGCAACGGCACTACCAGCCGCACTACCAGTAGTGTCGTTGCCAAATGAACGACACTACCGCGCCTATTTGGATCAAATTGTACAGTCAACACAAGTAAATAGCAACAGCTATCTTAAGAAATGTAACTCTTTATTTTTATAACTAAATGATGGATGATAATAATAATAATAATGATGATAATGATTGGATGCGGGCAGCTGCTAAAAGTTCCATCCATAAAGATATCTTTTATATTTTCAATTTTCTTACGTGCATCCGCATCCAACCAGCAAAACACTATGATTCGATTACCGTTATCATAGTAGTCAGCTAAGATTGACTCACGAAATTTCAATGGCACTACAACGCTTTCTACATCTGTGTATGTGCTTCTAGGGACATCATTTGCTTTGTGTCGAGCACCATAAAGGACACGGGAAACACTAGGAAACGGAGGTAGCTTGATTACAAACGGATGAGCGCCGCTATTTTGAACTTGTGATAGTTTGTCGTCGTATATTCGAGTAACTGGTATGTCCGTATTTCGTGTTCTCTCCTTTAAGTCAACAATTTCCCTTAAAACTAAGTTTTTCGAAATATCTGGATTGCAGGAATGCTCTTTTCTTTTTTGGATACTGTTGCCCTGAAGACGTGAAAAGTTTGAAATTCATACTTAATTTGGTTAGAAGATAGGTAACGTGGCGTAACTAACATACAAGCAGACTGTACATACTGGATAGCTATATTTTAAACAATGTCGTTTGCCGGTATATGTAAATTGTAAACTTAATATTTTAATAATTTAAAATGTTGAGAAAAAAGTCGGCTTGCATGGTAGTTTCATCCTTGATAATAACATAAAACATTGCTGTACATACCTTGACCGTAACTGTTCCTAAACATTTTCCTTTTTTATAATTCGAGCACCTCCAAATAGATGCACCGTTTTTATATTTCTTCAGTATATGATACTTGTGTTTGCCCAAAAGTAACGCAGTTCCACCATTTGTTGGTAAATATTGTAAATCTAATTCACTTTCTAACTGATCAACTTCCGACATTTTACATTTAAATGTTACGTAGGTATATGAAGATAGAATGAAGATAATGTGAGTAAATAGTCTCGCAATTAATTTTACCATTGAAAGTCAAAACAAATTATTGTAAATGTCATTTGATCATTGTGTCATTTTTAGTTTCGTAAGAATAAAATAAATTCTGAAAAGAGGTTGATCATAAGTTAGAACTTTGAGTTAATCTCTTTGGTCTCAGTACTAACGAAAGACATAATGAGATCTCTATGCGTAAGGTATAATTACTTACTTTACTTAATATTACTAAACTTCAATCCAATCCTGGTAGTACGGCTGATAGTGTCGTTGTTGACTGTACAATTTGATCCAAATAGGCGCGGTAGTGTCGTTCATTAGGCAACGACACTACTGGTGGTGCGGCTGGTAGTGTCGTTGCCAGAAAATCAGCTCTTTCCATAGCTCGCTGAGTGAACTTTGAACTGGTGGAACAGCCCTACCCTGACTGCCACCCTACCTATAATAATACCTAGAAGATATTTTTAAAGTTGACTACTACTTATACTATATAGTAGGTACCTACAATCTACGCAAGAATGCGCGCACCTGGCTATCTTGTTTTGCTGAGGCCATCAAGGGCACGTTCCCACTGTGTCGTAACCGTAAATTATCGTTTGGACGACTATCGTCTCTAGCTGTTCCCATTATAACGACTTTGTCGTCATTGTGATGTCACGATTTCTTCTTATACTATATAGTAGGTACCTACAATCTACCAAGAATGCGGGCATCTGGCTATCTTGTTTTGCTGAGACCATCAAGGGCGCATTCCCACTGTGTCGTAACCGTAAATTATCGTTGGACGACTATCGTCTCTAGCAGTTCGCATTATAATGACTGTTTGTCGTCATTGTGTAGTCACGATTTTTATCGTTGAAAGACTATCTTAATTAGTTGTTTCCATTGGATCGTGACGACATTTTACGGTTCACGGCAGTTGTCTTTTCGTTGTATATCACAACAACGACATGTCGTGACGTATTTTTATCGTTTTATGAGTGTCCTATTAAACCGGCAATCTGCCGTCACAACAAAAAAAGACGTGGGCGATAGTTAATCGTGTCGCCCTATAGAACACCAACATTTAAATACAGGCCACGGAAAGGGTGTACTAAGCCGAAAGGGGGTGATTCTAGATATCGAGGGGGTTAATGTCTGTTGAACATTTATTTTTCACTGGAGATTTTTTTTGTTCATGTTAACATTTATATTAATAGTATTGTTTTGGAATTTCAAATCATAATTTCTTGTAATAATTAGGTACACGAAATCACTGGTTTTGCTGAAAAAAAAAACAAGCATAAAACATTTGTGAAATATTGTGTAATGTAGAATAATGCAAGAGTGCGTATGAAAGAAAACGAATAGGACGAAAAAAAACTAGTCCAGAATCACCCCGTTTCGGCTTAGTACAACCTTTCCGTGGCTTTCGGTATACAAGCCACGAGATGTTTTTTACTGCACGACTTTCTGTCGGCACGATACAGTGCAAACGCTCTCTAAGGTAGGGATTTTACCTCTTACATATAAAACGCGTAATACGTACCAGAAACCTATAAAACCTGTAGATTACCAGTCCTAGAATTTTTTAATACATTTTGAGATAACATAAAACCTGGCTAGGCACAATAAAACAAAAGTAAGGCAGGTTAAGTAAGGAAGGCGCTAAAAAACAAGATCAACTACTACATTCTAGTTCACCATAATATTTACCTAAACAACACAATACGATCTAGTTCCATATCTTTATCATAGGCTTGTTCGGAATCAGAAGATAATAAGAAACATAATTGCTTGTACCTACCTATTGGTTTTCCTGTAGAAATTATCCTCAATACTTGTTTGAGGAAAAACTCAACGGGAAAACCAAATGCGGGGTGCGTGAGTGAGCCGACAACATAATTGTTCTGGTGAATGAAATTGGAACTAATCGCCGTAACGAACTAGAAATTCTAACAAGATTTATGATAATCTTGGAATTTTCTATTTATATAATGATCTTAAAATTCCAAGATTTAAACAACACTTCATCATTAACGAATAATTATGTTTAGAAAACTATCGCTATCACTGAGAGAGTAAAGTCTGTTGTACTTTTAAATCTGCGGCTAATAAGAGAAAAAAATAACAACAAAAAAAAATAAGATAAAATACACGGAAGGAAGTGAATGGTCAGATCTTAATTTCTAAAATTTTATGTTACCTCCCTTACAAAATATAAAAACCTGTTTGTTTGTCTAGAACCCAATGCATTTATTCATATTCATATTATTCAACACCGATTTTCCCACTCCCACACCCACTGTTAACTTGCGGGTCGCACCTCCAAGGCTGGGCAGTGAATGCATTAATTCAGGGCAGAGTCGTTTGTAGGTTTAGTTTCAAATACAACCCAGAAGGGCCGAATAAGAGAACCATGATCAACAGGGTTATTCATAAATCATTGAAACTGCGTGAACTGTAGTATCATCACGAACACGTTTGTGAAGACACCAGGTCTTAATTTTTAAAATTTAATTGGTAGTTAGTACCCCCTTTCTTTCAATAATCGTTAATTTTCTAATACGCACGCAGAGTCAATGATTTATGAATAACCCTGTAGATCTTGGTTCTCTTATTCGGTTCAAATATGCGAGACTAGCGCCACTGCTAACTGAATCAGTAACTTTGTATGGTTAACGTATTTGCATAACTTTCTAAAGAAGAATACTGCGTCAGCATGCGTCTCTGTACAAGTTTGCGCTTCACGTGTCGGTAAATCCATTTAGAGATTTGAGACAAAGGATGGGTAATACAGGAAAATTCATTGTTTAAAATGTTTAGATGAATTGCTAATATGACCACTAAACATGATTCAGATTAACATATGTACATACTATTCACACAGAAAAAAGAAAACTTTCTGAAATGATGAGAAATGTTCCATTATATAACCTGTACCTACTTACTGTTCCACTGCTGATCAAAGACTTTCCTAGAAGGGAAAACCTGTTTCGATAGAGATAAAAATCAATTTTTTTTTTATTTTATATAAACTTGCTACATAAAATGACCAAAAAAATAATATTGGTTAGGAAAATGGTAAATTAAATCAAACAAAATTTTGGATTTGTTTATAAATGGAGCTCCTAAGATTTAAAAGAAGCAAAACGCACCAACAGTAACTAAAAAATTTGCTTTTTACCTACTTGTAAAACAACTAAAAAATAACAACTTAACCTTTCCAACTACATATTTATTAAGTATCATCGAGAGTTTTTCAAAACAAGCTTGTGCATAGCAAAAAACCCACCGTGCAAACTCAAATGCATCTGGGTTATCATCAAGGAAAATAGTTACTTAAACGAGTCGGGCGTTTTCACACATCCCTGCAAACTCGGTACTATAAATACCCAGACCACCCCGAGGTACTGCACCAGTCAACACTTGCATCTTACACAGTACACTACTACTTAAAATTAAACAAAATGGCCAGTTCTCGCGTACTTTTCTTCTTGGTCGTCTTGGCGTGCTTGGACATCATCGCCTTGAACCACGAAAGCGCTGTAAGCGCTGACGTCCACGTCGGCAGCTGCGTTTGGGGCGCTGTCAACTACATGTCGAACTGCAACGAGGACTGCAAGCGTCGTGGTTACAGAGGAGGACATTGTGGCAGTTTTGCTAACGTCAACTGTTGGTGCGAAAACTAGAGTTCTATCCTACATAAACCCCCTTACAAAAATCTGTCATCTGAAACCGCTGAGCAATGTTTTTTTTTTTCAATCTGGCATCTTATCAATGGAAGAAAACATTTCTTAGCTATTGTAAAGTTGAGATAGATTTCTAAGTAAAAGGGTAATCCAATGGCTCGGCGACTCGCGGTGTCTTGTTATTCAGTCGCCATTTTCGTTTATCAAGCCAAAGTTCCTAAAAGTTATTTTTGAAAAATTTGATCTGGTTACGCTCTCAGGCATGTGTTTTGAGATTCTTTACTTCATCTTGACTAGATCAATGTTTTTATTTATAAACTTGTGTTTCTTGTTATTACATTCTGTTTGTAAGTAAACTTTCGTGTTTGAACTTTTTGTGTCTTGGATAGAATCGAATACGAGACCCCACCATCGTATAGGAAAAGCCTAACCACATGGTTAGAAAAAATAAGACAGATTTGAATTTGATTGATTTAGAGTAAAAGCGAAACCTATTTTGTTAGATTGTTAAAATTGCGCTGTCACAATATGTCAGCTAGGTCATGGTATTTCTGACGACTAAACCAACTTGAGATCCTCAAGTTGGTTTAGTCGTCAGCCTATCACTCTATCCCTATAAGACCCAAGCTGCCCGAATCAGTAGAATATACGATTTCTAAGTAAACTGTTTCCACCTATCCTATACCCAGAAATAATTTCCTGAACAAACAATGAAGTAACAGGTGTTGAAGTGACGAGATGAAAATCCATCAACCTCTCAAATAAGCCAGTGTTCACTCACTGCGTTGACTGATCAATAACCAGCAGGGCATCGCCTCTAACTAAAGTGGTTATTCAACACTGGAGACCGTAGTAACTTAGTGCATTTCCTTCAGAACGAATAGAAGGCAATAATAATTTGCTCCCCGTCGAGGGCACTTTGGTTTCAAAACGTTTTACTGCAGAAGAGTAAAACCTATAAAGAATAGGAAGTGAACGTGAAACGTGGCGGAACCCGGTTTGGCTTGCAACAAGCATTTTCTATGATAAAAAGTGGTAGGGGGACCTACCATAACCATAGTTAGTAAATAGAGACGCTCGAAGGTTTTAGCGTGTGTACGTAACAAATGTCAGTCATTATGCAGCTTTGTGAGGTAGCTCTGACATCAAATTAAATTTATTTCTTTTTCAGACAGTTGAAGACCGTTATACATTACGTTTTCAGGCTTATCTATCTGGGCCTGGAAAAAAATACTGTAGATTATAACTGCAACACAATAAAATTGATTTCAGCTTGTAATTCTCCGACAGAGCTCTATTTAACTAACAGCGGTCTTCCTGCTTTGAAATAAAAATTCTTTCTGCGCGATGCAAATTGAGCGAGACTTCAGACCCAGATATATAGATTACACACTGCAAGCGTAAAACCACTATTAGTCTATTTTGTTGGAGGACATTAAGTTATTTAGCTTTAAGCAACTGATTGTCGTGAAATGGGTAATCTTACCCCTCTGGGTAAGGAAACCCGTTGGCAATCAATTTGTGCGTTTTTGCTGGTTTCCTTTATAAAAGAAAACTAATCTATCAAGACAGCGGCAGATAATAGCCAAGTGTCCCTCACACAAGTACAGAAAAAGATTAATTAAGAACAAAGCTGCGAAAATCATCCCATTCTACCGGATTAAGGTAAGCACCTTCTCGGATTGTTCGTATAATAGGGATAAATCTTAGTTTCTACGTGACTGCTGTTATTTTCGTAGATTTCTGACGCAGAAATTATTTTTGCTGATGAAAAATTATAGCAATTCGCCGTGAGTTTGCTAGATGTTTTGTATTGCGCTGAGATATAAGCTATTTTCGAATTCGACGGGACTTGAACTTGAACCTGCATCCTTCTTCCAGCACGGGATGCGCTAACCAATTACACCACGAGGTCAAGTGACGTAGGAGTCTATATTTGGGACTTCCTTCGGATTCTAGCGCCGTTAGTTAGGGTTTACGCACTAGGTATATTAACAAAAACCTTTTGACGATTAAACCAACACGAGGTTGCAAATAGAGGATCCCGGATCCTACGACCGAACTGTCTTGTTACAAATAATTCTTTTGATACAAAAACATTTGATTAGTTAGCCAAATCAGTAACGACGATTGTGAAGACAGATTAAGCAGCCTGTACTCGTATGATTAGCATTTCATGGGTTAACCTTAACACATGAAAACTTCTGTAAAAACGTCATTTAGAATGGAATTTCTGGATATTTTTACTTTTCCATCGAGACGTTCCATGTGGTATTGGATTTGGTACCGAACCTATATGCGCATGCAGACAAGGATCTACGCAAATCCCATACTAAAATGAAACGTCTCGATGACGTTTCGATACTATCATCAAACCGAACTCAGGGCTCAAAATGGTTTCTCGATTCATTAAAAAAATACTAAAATTATATATTTGAAGAAAGATGATTTTGAGAATCTCTACTTTAATAGATATCTAGTCTTTTCTAAGTCTACATCTATTGTATCTACGGAAATATATATTTTTTATTGTATTGAGAAACCAAACTCTGAGCCTTGAGTTCGGTTTGATGATAGCATCGAGACGTCATTGTGCCGTCTCATTTTTGCATGTTATTTGCGTAGTTCCATGTCCGAACGATAGAGGCGCTGCAGTGCTGTACCAAAACCCATAGAAAAATGATGTGTTGCTTACTTACTTGTTACTTGTTCCTGGACTCGTTTCCGCAACTAGGCCACAGGTGGGCCCTTTTTGCGTGTCGGGTGGGGGGCTGCTAGACTAGAATAATGATAGATGAATTCTTAGCACGTAAACGTGCGTAAAATTATATAATTTATTTGACATATTTCATTCGAGACATTTTATTTGTCAATTTTAAATCGACAATTAATATTATTTGGTTAAGTGAATTTTATGTTGTATATTTTTCTTACTTATATTATTTTATCTAATTTATTCAAAATTGTACTTTACTCGTAAATTACAATGATAAAAAATTTACATGTAACCTAATTATTGTTGAACTTGAACTTGAAAAATGATGTGACACGAACACATCTCGATCGGTACATATCGTCAAATCGAGCTCTCACTGATTATTGGACAGAAAACGATCCCGTGTGTCCCCACCCTTGCGGGCTAATGGATAATAATCTAGGTGAGATGCCGCATCAAGGGATTTAGACAGCTTAGATAACAAAACACTTGTGAGGGGCATACATCGGACTGAGGTCAAGGGATTTACGCACGGGGTTAGCGGAAAAGGGAATCCAGAGGGAGATAATAATCTATCTACGGAGCAGTTTCACGGGCGAGTTTATCGAGGTGGTAGTTTTGTCAATAAAGTATCCACATTGCTTCGATAATTCTTATGTAATCTACGCAATGGTATTTCTTTTTAATCGCTCAAACAAAGACTTTCTGAAGAAAATTGGTGCAATCATTATGGAACATAATTATGCCCGATGAGTAAACATTTGAAGGTTTAGATTTTTATCCTGTGTCACCCCTACTCTTTCTGAGTCACTGACGGCCTCGTCATACAAAAAACTACTTAAGAGAATTATTCAAGCATTGCCACAAATCCTATCAAAAACCAATGGCCAAGAAAATTCATTTCGTCAGGCACTCGACAACGTCAGTGACGTCACAATGAGGACACGGCCGCATTACAAGGTGGTGGTTTTTAACGCTCGAAAAAAAAATCGGGTTTTTATTATTTTCTAAGTTCTAATAGTAATTTAGATAGCAGATAAGAAGTTTGGCGCACATTGTAAGCCATTGGCTATGGACCCACATTAAAACAATCTACGCACCGATTGTCGCCTGGTCCATTCGATGGTAGCTTTACGAGTTGCTTCGATGTTAAGCTAGGCGCGTCGCTTAGAGTTTGGAATTCGAAACAGACACCTGACTCTGTTTGAATTCAATCAAAACCAGTGACCAAGAAAATTCATTTCGTCAGGCACTCGACAACGTCAGTGACGTCACTATGAGGACTCGGCTGCCTTGCAAGATGGAAGGCGGGGTTGGCTGATGACTTCGATGGTAGCTTTACGGTTTATTTTGATAATATGCAAGGCCCGTGGCTTAGAGTTCGAAATCCGAAAACAGACGTCTGACAGACATCAGCAGGGCTATTTAGACTCTTCGCTACCGAATCATCGACACGGAATGTGTCACAAATTTGCGCGAAATTCAAATATTTTAGCAGTTTTTAATATTTTCTGCATTCTACAAGTAGTTAAACTAGCAGAAAAATAGTTTTCCATAAATCATAAAACATTTTCTATGAAGCCATGTTTTAAGAAAATCGGATTTAGTGCTACTTTTGAGCAATTAATAAATAGTCTTGTGATGATGATTATAATAACATTAATAGTACCTAATATTGCTTGACAAGGGCGCCTTCAAATTAGCCGCAAGTTGTCGCGCGGAGGCAGCGCGGCTGGAGCGCTGCGGCCGCGCTGCTGTCTAAATCCATACAAATTAAGTACGCGCGACTGCAGCGCTGCAGCCGCGCTGCGGCCGCGCATCAGTTCATCGATCGACTAGTGACGGTGCGCACCAGCGTTGCCAGAAGGTGACTTTTGTTAGGTACCTTTTAAGTAGGTGATTTTTAACTACGTCGGCCAGTTTGTCACGCGTGAGATGGGATGACAATTTATGTCGTCGTCAGTTGCATAGTCATAATTTTGTCATAATTTTTACTCATCTGAGGATTATAAATAGTCTTTCTTCAGCACAAATAGTATTTTTGAAGGTTGTATTTTGTTTTCCAATATAACGTTCCAAACGGGAAAGTAATTCGTAGAATTGTTTTCTTGATAATCTTAAGTAATTCTGAAATGTTTTATCACTGTAATCTTTCACTTTATAAAATTCAGTTAATTGAGTTAACGTTTTCTTGGGCTTCTTTTTTTGTTTTTTGTCCAAAATCCTTTTTCTTTTTAATAGTAACACTAATAGCAGTGATTCTTCGTCAGAGTCCATCGTGAAACTAAATATACAACACTATGATTCTCGAACCAAGCTGCAGCAGCGCGGCCGCAGCGCTGCAGCCGCGCTGCCTCCGCGCGACAACTTGCGGCTAATTTGAAGGCGCCCTAAACACCGCAACATCTACCCTCGAGCTAAGCTGAGCTTGTGTTATGCTCACTAGATAACTAATGCACAAAATACAAAACATAACATACACAGATATTTTTATAATACTCAGAAAACACCCAGAAAACCGGTAGAAATATCTGCAGATTGTACAAAAATTTGTCCCGAACCGGGAATCAAACCCGCACATTCCTGCGTCGCAGGAGCCAGTGCGCCATAGATGTTTTTTATGATTATGATCATGATTTGTTGTTGAATTTAGTCATCTGCTTCTATAAAACTTTATGTAACCTATTTATAGGAACTAACCTATTTTTGAGAAATGTTACTATAGGATATTAGCGTTGTAATAATAAAATACTTTACTATTTATAAAAAATAAAAAATAAACTAATTTGGGTACCACTATCATTTATTTAGTTATTTCCAAGCTAACAAATACGATTTACATTGCAGAGAAGGTCCCCATTTTCATACGTTTGTTTTCTAACCAACCATCCAATCTACCATCTTACACTGCGGGAGTGCCACCAATCTTGTTAACTGTATCTAATGACTGGCTATTCGTCTCATTATTTTAGCCAGCCCTCTTGTCCTTTTTGTAGACATTCATTACTTCCTCCTCCTGGTTTTCAATGCAGTCCTTTGTGGAGTACAGGCCCTGATTGATACGTTGACTGTTTTGTCGCTGGTTTGATTGATAAGCTTTTGCTCTTTGGTGGTTTTGAATAAAATTAACAGGGTTTTAGGGTGCGTTTTCTTTAAAGCGGAGTAAGGCAGCGGAGCGGAGTGAGGGAGTAATGCGGAGAGGAGTTGCGGGCTATGTCTGTCCATTCATGCGTAGCTCTCTCCTTCCTCGCCGCTTCCCGGCTTTGTATAAATTTTTAAACTAGTTCGCTGATCCGTGTCCACTGAATCGGAGCGAAGATTTTATACCAATCCATTGGTAAGAGTGCGAGTGCGTGGAGAGGAACGCATCGTGAGTTGGCCAATCACAGTGCTCGAAATATTCACTCCGCATCAGTGGAAACAGTGTAAGAGAAGCAGAGCAGCTGCTCTCATACTTTGCAACAACTGCTTTCATATTTTTATTTGTAAGTCGACTCAGCTCTAGAGCTGAGCCGACTTTCAAATAAAAATATGAACACGCGGACCCGAACTGGACAGAACGGAGTCGAGCAGGCTGTGGTGCCGCTCGATTTCAACACATCAATATTTGCCATTGCCACTTTTCAATGCGCACCCTAAATATAGGCACAGCTCCTCCCCACTCTGCTACACCTACACTGATTCCACTGAGTGACGATTTCGAGCACTGAGATTTGATAATTGATGGTTCACGGTCCGCTCCTCTCCACTCCGCCCAGCTCCGCGTCAATGGAAACGCACCCTTACCAATAGAATTGTATAAATCTCTGCTCCGCTACAGTGGACAGTAAGCCTGTAACGGTTAAAAGTTTATTTAAAACGTTGTAAAACGTAAAAGTCTGTATGTCACCTATAAATCTATCGCTTCGTCTCTACCCTCAAGAAAACGACATTAAATAGCTTTATGAGCACATGAATCCCTACGCAACTTTTCTCTTTTTACGTAATTTCGGATTGGCCATTGCCAAAAATCCACCCTCTTCTAGTCATAGTGTGTGTGTACCTACCTTATAATGTTTTTGCTAATATCTAAAAATTATACATAAAAAGTAAAATTTTAAATATAGATAGGTATCTAAAATTACGAAAAAATATTTTTTTTGTACTAGTACAACAAGGTTAAAAGGCACCTACACCGGTTGTTGTGTTGGGTATTAGAAACTACTATAAACTACATGTAAATGCTAAATACTTTGATGAAAGATCTTCATCTTTGCACTTCACTTTTTGTAGAGCAAACGCAATTCCAAATTGCTCAAAAACTCATTTAAGTGACAAGCAAATGCACAACTCCTAATGATTTGTTTCCCTTGGAGCATGTTTGAATAAAACATGTGAAAACGCAAAGCAAAAGATAAAATAATAAATTCAAAGCCATCCCGACAAATTAATAAGAAAAAATAGTTTTCTTTCTGTTTCCATTTACAGCTGCTTGGAACTGCGGCACTGCGGCCAAGATTGTCGGTTTTTGTCTCTGTCCCAAGAGAATGATCTTAAGCCTTTGCTACATTTCAGCTTAGACTTTTCCGGAGGTTTTAGGTAAGTATAGATATTAGATATTTTATTAAAAACAAACATGTTACATACTTACTACATATATTTTGGTCAGAAGGGTTACCTTCTAACCCGCGGAACAAATTAACCAAATTATCCTTTGAGTCCGCAAAAGCCACGTGACCGCGAATTTGTCACGTTCTTACCACTGAATAAATAGCTAGCATATTTAATTCACAAACCCTAGACTAGTAGGTACACATCATTTGAAAGACTGATTTTTGGTCAGCAAAATGACACTATCCATTTTGAGATAGGCTGTCTAATTAACTGAAAACGAAGGGTAGTTATAATCTTAAAACTGCCGGTAGCCTGTTAGGTTTATCCACCTATTTTATTAAAAAGTTATTTCCAAAACCAGTCTGTAATAAAATAAATCAATAAAAAGAGCTTTATTCCATATCACAAAATTTTTGAAAAGTTTCACAAAAATTTTAAAAACCTGTCAGTAGGTAACAGAAAAAAGTAACAGCGTAGACTTTCCAGCAGTTTCAAACAGATCAAACCAAACAATGGTCAAAAATTTTGTTAAGGTGCTAATTTTGATTGATTTTGAAGGAAGTTTAGTCAACCAGTCGAATCAATCGCAAAGCGACGTGTTATCTGAAAGCTGGTGATGACGACAATGATGATGATGAGATCTGATGCAGTGCATCACTGTTGCCATACAGTGGGGCAATGCAGCCAACCTCTTGTTTTGGGGTAGCTGAACTAAATTTATAAATCTGTAATACCTCATTTTGATAAACTTCGTATGAAATTCGATAATTTTTCCCGATATTAAACCAAGATTGGTTTAATATCTGTTTTGCAGCGCCGTCTTGCTGTGGAAGCAGTCATTAGAAAGTAGCTCAACGGTTTAAAACAAAACTTAAATTTTAATTAAAGTGCAGTCTTGAAGTCTTTCTGAATGCTTTGTAAAATCGTGGCCATTTCAACTTGTGTTGGCTCTAACATTCAATTTGCTTTGTTTTTTCTTGGAAACCGTCTGAATTTTACCAATAGAATAATCTAAGATAGTTTAAAAATAAAATCAGAGATAAAATCGAGAAACCTGAAAACTGGAATTAGGTTTCAATAAAAATAAAGAATATTTTTATGTTAGCCAGCTAGGAAGGTTGTATTTATAACAGGTAAAAAACATATCACACATCAGGACCGCTTTCACACATCACGACAATTAGTATTCAAATGGGCTTAAAAATCTTCATCTTTAGAGTGATCCGCGAGATAGTCTAATACGAAATAGAAATACGAATTACGAAGTAAATGGAATTGGGATAGCATGTAACGACGATCGGTTGAACCGTTCTTTGGTGTCAGTTGGTGACGTGCTTGAAGCAACATAGTGGTAGGGTCGGTCGTGATGGTGGGTATCATCACAGGTCACTGTGAGCTGAACCATCATCTTTTCATGACTGGAGCCACAGAGAGCAGCTTGTGTCGTGTCTGCTTCCAAGAAGAAGAGACTGTGGAACACGTTGTATTACAATGCACGGCCACAGAGAAACCAGACACAAGACGGGACTGAAGAGTCTCATAGAGGAATCATCCCCATCCACACCCTCAGAAAAACTGAAACGAAGCTGTCAGTCACCAAAAATCCTGCTACTTACTTTACTTTACTTCTTCTACTTTCCGGTATTTCAAGGAGCTGGGATGGTTAGGGCCTGTTTTGGCAGGGGTATAATACACAATACACTCCCATGCGAGATGTCCGTGCATCTCAGTTCCCCCACTCAGAATTAGAATTAGGTCATTCGTTTAGTATGATCCGTCAGCCGTCACACGAAACTTCGTATTTCGTGTTTCACCTACAATGCCAAATGCATGTAACCAATACGAGTGATATACTTTAATTTGAATGCACATTTTTGTGTTGTAAGGCGGTCCAGATCTGCGACCGCATTTTGAAGGTTAATTTTAAAGATAGTACATTATTTTATAGCAGTACTAATCCAGTTATTTTTCTTATCTGACTATTACTTTCAAAGATGGTGTAGACAAAATCACGTACTAAACCCGCGCCTTTCAGAAAGATAACACAATAGACCTAAAAAAGTCTGTAAAAAAGAATTTATAGGCACATTCGATTTAATATTCTAGCACCTGATAACAAAAATGGGTTTACGTTAGGATAGCTCCGGTATTGGGTAGGTCTCAGCAATATTCGATTTCACTACTCATCGAAATAGCTGTTGAACTGAAAAAGATCTATTTTACTTACCGTCTTCGGAAAAGAAAGGAAAAGGTTCTATATGGCTGTGTATGGTTCTCTAAGTAGATTTTTTTATCTGCTAGTCCGATAAATAATCCGCCAATTGTGGGCCGATATTAATGGGTTCTTTGGTTCTGAATAAAAAATGAACGCGAGGTACTAGTTCCTTGAAAATGTTATTCTCGAGGATTTGTACTATATTGGTCCCGCAAGACTTATTTAACAGTGTTGATTTGAAAAAAAAAACGTCAAGTGCTAGTCAGACTCGCAGACTAAGGGTTCTGTTAGACCTTGTGTCTTGCCAAATTATCATGATTCTAGGTCAACGGGATGTGGTACCCTATAGGTTTTAGTTTAAGGCGAGAATCAATTTTTTTGTGTATACATTTAAAATTTGCGTTGTATGGTTTCTTCCTTTTTGTACTATAAGACCTTGCTTTTTGCCAAATTTTATGATTCTAGGTCAACGGGAAGTACCCTATAGGTTTTGATCTATAGCAAGCATGAAAAGTATTTTATTATCAGAATAAATAGTTTTCCCGAGACCTGGTCAGTATCTGGCACAGCGCATCAGCATTGCCATACAGCAGCGGGGCATTGATATGGATCAGTTGAACTATCTGTAGATTGTTTGGAACAGTCTGCAGTTAGCTCAATTGTTTCAATTGTAAATACTAGTTCTAATTTATTTTTATGATTTGATTGTAATTTTCTTTATCAATTTTTAATTTATAAGGTGTTTTTATATGCTTTTGGAAATAAACTTTTGCATTGTATTTTGTATTTGTAAGTTTGTGTAATATCGTAAAATGATACATATTATTTCGGTATTCTCATCTATTTGTTGTGTGCAGATGTGTCATTTAAGTTGATACCTACGTGTCTATGAATGCGATTTAGGACGGTAGCGTTAGCATGAGCGAAGGTATTGCAAATATTGGGCACAACTCCAGTGTCAAGTTTTGAAAAAGACAGCGTCTTTATTCAAAACACGAAAGTGCTTTTCAAAATTAAAGTTCACTCATATCAACTACTCTATAGTAGAACAGTAAGGTCAAAGCCGGAGTTATTTGAAAAATACAGAATTGAAAGTGTCTAGGCTTAAAAAATCGAAGCAAAAAATACAATTTTCTTATTATCTGGCCCAATAAAAACGATGCGACAGCTTTTTATCGACAGATCCCCGATACGATCTAAAGAAGGTTCTTCATTCATTTTAGAAGTTGCCCTGGCGATATTGAATGGGCTAAGAGCCTCTCAGTTTATTTCATCAAGATTAGCTTCGGATAAACTTCTTGAGTCAACACGTTTAGCATCTGATATTGATATTACGGAGTAAGCGGGTACTTAGCACGTGCTGGCTGGGTTGTCAAAATTTACATTGATCTGTTACGTCATTGGTGCCTGAGCGTTGACTTCGTCCTGTGACGGGTAGGCATCTGTAAATGAAATGAAATGAAATATTTTATTTAACTTACGAACTACTACACAATAATGTTGAACTATAATAATGGTTATTGCTACGTAATTTAAATTTTGTGCGTAGCAGAGCTCAAGGCAAACATGGTTTTCACTTAGCATTGTGCTGGGTACACACTGATGTATGCACCCGGCGCTGGTTTTCAGCGGAAACCATAATAATCGTGTCACGTCACGACCCTATAAGAGGTATATACCTAAAAATAACAAAAAAGACATATTTAAATGCTAAGTTTTAAACATACGCATATTTCAACTGTGTCTGTCCTGTCTGTGTCCTAATCGTGGGGAGGAAACGTGACGGAAGAATGGTGTCGGCGAGTGTGTGGATCGGTGGGCTCACTGGCCATGTAAAGGAGGAAGAGGGGACGCCAGTCGGTTTTAAATGTTCCCGTGGTTTGGCGAAAAAGGCAAGAGACCCGGAGTATTACGTCCTTCTCAGGGCGTCGAGTCCCACATAATTCTGGTCCCCCAAGATCAGTTTATTCATAAACGATTTTCCTCCCCGATTAAAAAATAGAAATCTGTTTGCATACTGTACGCATTTATATATTGCTCCGTTCTAAATGCATAGCGAATTTTAACCTTGGTTTATCGTGTACTTTGATCAAGCACCTAATCACGAAACAGTTGATTTGATCCGCTGTCAGTGCTCTAAATAAGTTAGATTGTTTTATAAATGAAGAGCGATTTTCACTCTCCGTTCGAAATGGTTTTGTTTTCTGATTTTGTTCAGATTGTGTGTGGTTTTCTTTTTTTTTTAGTGCCATCAAGGCCATCATGTATTCCGTTTGTATTTGAGTCTATCCGTTTTCCACATTTTGCCAATAACAATATCAAGTCTGTTGTGTCATGGTTGTGTCATAAGTGTCTATAGGTAGACCATACAACTGGCGGATCGCTGTAGAACCTTTTCCACCTTTCCGCCAGTTGTGTGGTCTACCTATAGATACATATGACACAACCATGACACAACAGACTTGATATTGTTATTGTTATTAGACTTGATATTGTTATTGGTAGATACCTACGTCTGCCCTTCCAAAGAGGAGGGTAATATCCCCCTATTAGTGTTGCTAGGTTAAATAACGAGGTTAACACCGCGACTATTTATTATTACTATTTCGTTTTTCATTCATAACCTCTTTGTATATTTTTTTAGTTTTATGTGGTTTTAATTTTCGATGCTTGGCTTTATTTTGGTTTATGAGAATTTAGCTGCATTCTTAATACCCTTTGTCCTATTACCCGTTTTCCCGTAGGAATGAAGCATTTCCCCGGAGTAAAAAGTAGCCTTTGTTCATCAGAAATAATGTGGGCTTCTAATGGTAAAAGAATTTTTCTAATCGGTCCAGCAGGTTTGGAGCCTATTCAATACAAACGAACAAATAAAAAAATCAAATCTTTCCGCTTTATAATATAAGTATATATAAATAAATTTTATTTCAATTATTTACATTATACTGAACACACATCGGTATGGGTATGTACCCACCAAACACACCCTTAGAGTTGATGTCAGTAAAATGTTATTTGTCCTATACTTTCAACTTCCATTGGGTTCCTCACATCAGGTGCATGCAACCCCATTGAAGTTTCCACTTCCTTAAAGCTAACGCATTACGTAATGAACAGGTGTGAAGTAAAACAAATACAGATGGCATTCCCTCTTTATCGTTCGTGTAATGAACGCGGAGAATTGGCGGGAAACGGTATGTTCGAGAACATTCTATGTAAGTTCTGGAACTATTTGTCTGCGGACGCGAAATTGTTGGGAATGCTTAGTCAAAAGGTATGGGAGGATATTGCTTTGTCTTACGTGTTAATATTAATCTGACGGAGTGTAGTCATTCGGGTCAAGTGAGCGCAGTTTTCACTTTTAAACCTCACTTTACTCAAGATTAAGTATTTAGAAGAGTGAAAATATTCTTCAAATGCATAAAACTTCTCCGATAAATAAAATAAATGCGAAAAACTGCGTTTTATGTAGGGCTTACCCTACCATGCGTTCATTTGTAACTAAGAAAGAATGCTAATACCTATGTTAGAATAGGTTATTTTGGGACAAAAGTAATTATCACCGTGACCGTGACAAAAGTAATTATCACTGTGAGCTATGTCCGAATGCTATTCCTAACTTATGCATATTATAGGTTATTTTGAGACAAAAGTAATTATCACCGTGACCGTGACAAAAGTAATTATCACTGTGAGCTATGTCCGAATGCTATTCCTAACATATGCATGCGAATACTTATCCCCTACGGACAAATTATGAATGCACGTAAGTCTAAAACACATAGGCCAAAATCTTGAAACCCCTTTTATAAAACTTATTTTAATAAAACGAAGTAACAGTGTTAGACATTGGTTATTAGTATTGGTTTAGTATATCGCATTCACTGCCCAGCCTCCCCGCGGTGGACAAGAAGCACGAAAAAAAAAGTGTTAGTTTAGTGAGTACCTTGATGATGCTGTGCTGTGTGGATTATCCAGAATTATTTATATATTTATGTATATTAAAACACTTTATCTTATTTGCATGATCGTGCAAGCTTTAGTTGAATTTTAGAAGTGCACCTACACGATATATCATGGATAGATAATGTCATGGATATACGGTATATTATGTAGCCTATTGTTAGGATTAACTCTAAACGTACGCCAAATTTCATCTTGATCTGTTCAGTAGTTAGGTAACGAAAATTCAGAATTCACAAGCTTTCGGCTTTTTTTTCAGTTCTGTTCATTTATTAAAAACCATAGGAACACAAATTGGAACACTTGGTAACGTCTTTACAGTTTTAAAACATTTTAAAGCAGAGGTTATTTAAATAAACTTACAGAATAAATATACAAATACAATTGCAAAATAAGATTATCACCTGTATAGAGGCCTTGTCAGAAAGTTAATTTACGGTGACAAAACACAAAAAAAAATAAGTTAAACCAATTAATTGCATAAATTTAGCGGCTGTATAAAGGCCTTGTCATTAATAAAATATATTAGTACGTAGTGGCTTTATAATATTAGTAGAATAGGATAATGGTGATGTTACGGAATTAGTGAATATTGGCTAGGGACGTAAGGTAACCTTGAATTAACAAATTTACCTTTGCTGTTTTGATGCGCCTGCTAGGCGTAGAAAACTCCCCACAAGAAGCGAACGGGTTTGGTTCAGACATTCAGACAACACCTAGATCTCAATACTCTAGGGAAAATATTCTCGTGACTACGATCATTTTGGATATCGTTAAATTTTTTCCTCCAAATCCTCTACCCTCCAAGGAGTTTTCGCATGCATGGTGCGAAAGCGGAGTATTTGAAGAGAATTCATTTCAGCAGTTTATTTTTGATCACTTCGCTAAATGTTCAAGTAGGTCGCGCTGTGGGAAGTTTCAGTGCAAGGTCGGAGTGGAAAACGGAACCCTGTCGTTTATCACTTTCTTTTTATCTATTCTATGTTGTCCCGCTGCTGGGCAAAGGTCTCCCTAAAAGCAAGGGCACTGCTAATATGTGAAACTAAAAGAATCTAACTTGAAAGCTTAAAATCACACACAAACCCCTTTTTTGCTTTTATCTAAGATGGAAACATAAAATTACTTCTCCTTAATCAAAGTTGGTTTGAGGTTGAATTAGTTTTTGAGTGAATATGTGAGCAACTCTTTGAAACTAAAACCTTATTTGATTATGGAATAGCAGATCATGCGCCAAGGGGATAAAGCAATGCTTTACGTACGGACGCTAATATAATCCTGAGTGTAGTTCAAGGTTTATAGAGATAACTAATATGCCCATGACAAAAACAGCTTTATCCACGAGAAACATAGGCTTTCATATACTTCTTATATTTTTCATGGAAAATTTTGGTTCTGATGTTCGTCTGATGTTGTGGCCAGCGAAGTCAAACTTTTGTAACTCTAATATCATATTTGTGGCGTCCTTTAGATAAATCTCAGGGCAGTCCCTTTCTGTTATCTGTGGCAGTCCCGAATTTAATTTTTTATTGCGACCATCTTGTACATACTTATTAAAATTAGTCTCGAATTTGGCTAGGGCACAGCGAGGTAAGTAATAATAATTCCTCATAGAGGGTCTTCAAGGTAGGAGAAGACTCAGGGTAGAGTTTCTTGGAGAAAACTCAGTGCAGTTTATCTTCAAGAGTCTTCAAGGTAGGAGAAGAGGCTCACTGTTCCTTTGTCGAGTTAGACTGTAACTTGGACTCTTGCGGAAAGCTGGTGTATTATCGAGGATCAAAAGTAGAATTTATGTATACTAGCTGTCTTTTCCAAGACCAAAAGTAGAATGAATCAATTTCCTTGGTTCCGCTCTATTTATATTAATTTTATTTCAAACTCCGAAATTCCTTTCCAGTGATCCGAAATCATTACCAGCCAGAGATTATTATATTAACAAAGGTTTTAGTTAGACTCCTTTTTATTTAGCACAAAAGTTTTTATCTATAATTTTGTATGATGTGATGCCAAAGCGGTGGGTGATAAGAGGGTCACAATAATGAGATTTTAGGGATTGAATTTGTATCTCTTGATCAATTTAATTAGACCTTACAAGGTTTATACAATTGGACAGTTCGTCCAAAATACAACTTTGATTACCATTGCCAATCAGCCTTTTAAACAGCTGGGTCAAAAATACTCATTAACCTCATTACCGACGTCATCCGGACTTACAGATAATGCACGAACAATAATATATTCACTCATTATTGTGACCATGCGAATAAATAAGTAGGTATAATTACAAAATAATATTACTCACACAGAAGAAATAAAATTTTAATTTATTTCTCTTAACTGTTTCAATTGGATAAGAATATTTTAATAGTAATTAATTTCGAATGTGATTCTTTATTAATTTAATTGAAACGACTCATACTCATAAGTAGTCATTTATTCGACGACCTCCGTAGCGCAGCGGGCGAAGGTCCGCCTGCGACGCAGGAGGTTGCGGGTTCGATTCCCGCCTCTGAACAAATTTGTGTACGATCTGCAGAAATTTGTTCCGTTGGTCTGGGTGTTTTCTATAAAATAAAAATATCTATCTATGTAGTATAATGTATTAAGTATACCAGTTAACTAGTACCCATAACACAAGTTCTGCTTAGCTTGGGGCTAGATAATGCTGTGTGAATGGTCCAGCATTATTTATTTTATATATTTATTCGCCGTAGGAGCACAAGGCACAAGTGGATCTCAGACCCTTCTGACCCGCATGTTCTGACCCGCTTAATAAAAGTTCCCTTATGACCCACTTTCAAGTACCCATTTGACCCACTGTGGATCAAAACATTTTTTGTTAATAAATTATATAGAATGTACAGTTACCAATAAAAAATTGAAATTATTTTTATTTATAATTATGGTGTATGGGTATTATATTATTTAGGAATGTGACGTGTACTTGAGATATTATAGATAGTATTTTCACATTTTTATAATGGTATGATATGGTTCAATACGTAGAAGTTTACAACTAACCTTTAAACACACCTAGCGAAAGATTAAGTACTTGCTTTCTGCACCCTGCTTTTTGCCTGCGATTAGTAAAGTGCTCTCGTGTGATTTATTTCGCTGTGTGATTGTTACCCCATTTTCGACATAACGCTATTGCTTACTGGACTCCGATTTGTTCTTTGTGAATTGTGACTTAGTTTTGGACTTAGTTTTTCCTGGACCTCGAGTTTGATCTGCGATTTGGATATTTGTTGCAAACCGATTCTTCTGTCTACTTTATTCTATATCTGGTAAGTACCCATATATTATTAGTGACATATTATTTGAACATATGTATGCTATTAAATGGTATAAGAGAGACATGACAACATCTAATGAAACATTTTGTTTAGACACTTGTTAATGTCCTTGTGTCCTTATATTTAAATTTGTCGATATTTACCTAATAGCCACAACTGCCCCTTTTGTGTAATGAATCTATTTTTTGACAAAGTATATGTGACGGCCTCTTCGGTAAAACCTCATCGGCCGCTGGCCATTAGAATTTTTAGTTTTGTTTTTATCTGTCAATATTTTTTCTCTGTCTTGAAATGTCAACAAAAGTCTTACGAATTAAATTCTGCACAATCTACGAGTTTTTCTTATAATTACGGTGTACAGTGTAATGAATCCATTTTTGGACAAAGAATAGTTTCTGTGAATTAAAATATTTACTCTCTTGTTCTAGATACTTATTACAACATTGAAATAATGGCAAGTTCTTCGTCTGGTGCGTCTGACCTATATTTCGTCACATCGAAACGAGGCGGCGTTGTATTGCTTCATGGCGGTCATCAATATAATAAGAAAAGAGACAATAAGAATGGAACAACACTTTGGCACTGCATTCACAGATCCACATGTCACGGAAGAATCACAACAAAAGAAATGAATATTCTTAATGAAGTTAATCACCAGTGTGAAGCAAATTTTGCTACGAATGAAATAAAGAAAAAACTTGAAGAATGCAAAACAAAAGCAGCTAATGAAACAAGATCATTGCAAAAGATTTATAACGAAGCCATGACTTCATTAACAGACAGTGGAATTAATATAGTGGCGAAAATTCCGGAATTCGCGAATGTAAAACATGGATTATATAACAGTAGAAAAAAAGGATTTGGAATCGATCGCATTGTTGAAAAAGATATGCTGAAGTTGCGGATTCCGGAAAAATACAGTGATTTTTTGTTAGCTGATTATAATGACGACACAAAAAGAATTTTAGTATTCGCAAATCAAGAAGCGAGGAAAAATATTACCAAAATTAAGGACTTTTTCGCAGATGGCACTTTTAGATGTGTGGTAAAGCCATTTTATCAATTATACACCATATTTGGCGATATTTACTCCGATGAAAATTCAAAGAATGTCGTGCCATTGATTTACGCATTGCTGCCAGATAAAAAACAAGACACATATGAAAAACTATTTTCTGTGATAAAATTGCAATTGCCAAATTGGTGTCCTTCTAAAATGACTACAGACTATGAAAAGGCTGCAATGAATGCAATCAAAGTGATTTTCCCAAATGTTACTATTGGAGGATGCTATTTTCATTTTAGTCAGGCCTTGTGTAAAAAGGCGAAAAAGTTAAATGTTTTCAAAGAGCCAAGCCACAAAAGACACATTGCATTATGTGCTGCCCTCTCTTTAGTGCCATTAGAAGAAGTCGACAACGGATGGTTGTATATAATGGAAGATTGTCCGACAGATAAAAATGTATGTGATTTTAATGATTATTTCATTAATACGTGGTTAAAAGATGAACATTTAAGAAGCAGATGGAATTTTTGTGGTCAAATCCATAGAACCACTAATAATGTAGAGGGGTGGCATTCAAAAATAAATAAATATTTGAATGGCAAGACAAAGCCAAACATATTAAAATTTTTAGAAATTTTAGATGAAGAAGCATCTTTAACTACAATAAAGATGGCTAAATTTGAAAACGTAGCATCCTCGAAAAATCGTAGAAACAGTGACATTGAAAAAGATAGGAGAATTAGTTTTATTTTAGAACAATTTCATAACAAAGACATTACTCTTGGTCATTGTCTGGAAAAATTGTTAACGTATGTGTTTAAAAAGTAATAAATACTATATTTTACAATCCTTATCTGGTTTGATTTTACCAACAAAACCATCCTACCCTTTCGACAAAGCACTATGTCAATTCTCTACTTTACATTACCTCTCGAGCGCGGGGTCCACTTTGACATTTATTTACATTAGGCTTTTTATTTCAACGGGCCACCTGCATGACAGATCCTTGGAAAGTTATCATTGACTGTACCTGTTAGAAAACCGGGTCAAACGGGACATGAAAAAACGAAGCGGGTCAAACGGGTACTTTTTTAAAGATAGGGTCAAAACATGCGGGTCAGAAGGGTCTGAGACCCACAAGTGTGCCTATCCAAGTGGATACGTCAATTTATAGATTGCCGACTTCATTGACGTGATTGACATTTGACGACCTCAGTGGCGCAGCCGGCGAAGGTTAGCCTGCGACGCAGGAGGTTGTGGGTTCGATTTCCGCCTGGGGACAAATGTTTGTACGATCTGCAGATATTTGTTCATGGTGTTCTGGATGTTTTATAAGTATAATAAAAAAAAAACTATCCATGTCGTGTATTGTATAAAGTATATCAGTTATCTAGTACCCATAACACAAGCTCTGCTTAGCTTGGGGCTAGATAATGCTATGTGAATTGTCCAATATTATTTATTTTATTTATTTATAGTTATACTTGTATAGGTAATGGTGCATAGAGTCAAAGCCATAAAACAGATAAAATAGAAAATTAAGCAAGGAACTTGGGAATATAGGTAAAATAATAAATAAATCAGCTGTAAATACAATAATTACTCAACAATTAAATTTTAAATTTTATGAATTTCAATCTATTCAATTGTAGTAACAATATACGAACGGAAATAAATTTAACAAACGAATATGTTACCTACCAGTGAGTGAACCATTCGAAAATACTTTTTTTGCGTTCCTCTAAATATGTCCATGAGTGTATTTGACGTGTAAATTATTTACTAATAAATTCTTGAATCTAGTTCCTAAAATAGTAGGTGGTGTAGGTATATCAAAACTGTGAAAGAAAGACAAGGATGGAAATAGAGAGAAGGAGAGTTGTGGAAAGGAGATACTAAGGTATATGTCCAGCCTACTGCTGTGCAAACGAAAATGATAAATCTGATCTAGCAAGTGAAACAAACAAACTAAAGTTCACCAAGAAAAATATAATAAAGTCGAGACTACAAGAACGGCAAACTTTTGTAATACCGTACATAGTCTAAAGTACTCGCCATGCAGTTTTATGTACGTTTGAGCTAACTTGTTTTGTTGTAAAGTGGGCTCAGAAAGTTAAGGTGAGTATAGACTAGAGCATTTATACGTAACATCGAGCATTCGCTGTTTTTAAACTTACCGTACATAGTCTAAAGTACTCGCCATGCAGTTTTATGGACGTTTGAGCTAACTTGTTTTGTTGTAAAGTGGGCTCAGAACGTTAAGGATTTATACGTAACATTGAGCATTCGCTGTTTTTATATTTAACCGAACCACACTTCGAAAATGACCTTTGTTACAACCCGATTTTGGTGAAATTAATCCTACTTCCTACTACTTTTATGAAGACGAAAGTTTTTACAATCTGAATTTTTGTTACCCATGATCTCCAAAACTACTGAACAGAATAAGATGAAATTTGGCGTGCATTTAGAACAAAACCTAACTTAGATAATAGGCTACTTATTGTATCGAAAAACGCGCGCGAAGCCGCGGGCAGAAGCTAGTAAGTAATGTGCCAACAATTTCAAGAATGATTACAGCTTCACAATAAACGCCGTGCTACTTAGCTACTCCATCAAATCAACGAAATGACTCCCCACACAAGTGCTCAGAAATAGCAGGTGAATAATTAAATACGTTGCCACCTTGAAACTCCTGAGATTAATATAGGTACTTACTTGAACAAGCAAAGTTGGGGAGTTGCGGTGGGATTAGGGAAGTGCGTTCAAGTCCCGGCCCTTATTATTTTCCTATGTTATGTGAAGCAGAGTAAAAAGGTGTGATACATCGTCACTTTATATCAGGTGATACTGTGGTCAAACGACCACACTACACAAGCATAAGTACGATAAAAAAAAGCTTGTTGTGAAGAGTAAAAATGTGTCTTCTAGAACTTCGTGATACATCGTCACTTTATATTAGGTGATACTGTAGTCAAACGACCAATTACAGAAGCATAGTTACGATAAAAAAAGCTTGTTACAAACTTCATATGATACATCGTCACTTTATATCAGGTGATACTGAGGTCAAACGACCACACTACACAAGCATAAGAACGATAAAAAAGCTTGTTGTGAAGAATAAAAAGGTGTCTTCTAGAACTTCGTGATACATCGTCACTTTATATCAAGTGATACTGTGGTCAAACGACCACACTACACAAGCATAAGAACGATAAAAAAGCTTGTTGTGAAGAATAAAAAGGTGTCTTCTAGAACTTCATGATACAACGTCACTTTATATCAGGTGATACTGTGGTCAAACGACCACACTACACAAGCAAAGTTACGATAAAAAAATCTTGTTATGAAGAGTAAAAAGGTGTCTTCTAGAACTTCATGATACAACGTCACTTTATATCAGGTGATACTGTGGTCAAACGACCACACTACACAAGCAAAGTTACGATAAAAAAATCTTGTTATGAAGAGTAAAAAGGTGTCTTCTTGAACTTCATGATACAACGTCACTTTATATCAGGTGATACTTTGGTCAAATGACCACACTAAAAAAGCATAGTTACGATAAAAAAACTTGTTGTGAACGGTTTGATTGGAAAGGCTTACTATATGTGTGCTGTGCAGCTCTTTTCAAATTCGGTGAGTGACTATAACTCAGTCTTTTTTCGCATTGTTTTTTTTCTCACAATATTTAAAAATAACCCAAAAGTAGTAAATTACATAAATAAATAACTATTTATTTCAAATCTAGCATTTCCTGAACGTGAAATCTAACAAATAATTCATTAATTCTATGTATTTTGGCTTCGCCTTTAGCTTAGGGCTTAGGGTAACCGTACCTACACTAAGCGGTTAGACTTGTGACGTATGCCTTTTAAGAAATGCCTACATAATAGGTTTAAAGAACTTTATTCCTCATACAAACACAGGGTTTACTTATAATGAGATATATAAGCACAAATGAATCTAGTTGTTACAATATTTTAACGAACCTCTGCCTGGGACTTAAAATAAATTTTAATTAAATATTATCTATAAGTAACTAAATGTTGTTTAACGAAATATTATGTACCAACGTATAATTTATTAGCCCATCAACCACCTTTACCAGTCCTGCAGAGCCCTAAGACATAGGCCTCCCATGATAAGCGCCTTATTGACTCTTATCATTAAGGGGTAACGTCATAATCCTCAGGCAGTTCGGTGGTGGATCTGATCTGATATCATTACACGACAACACCCGCGGGAAGAGTTGAGGTGGTACATA
This sequence comes from Eupithecia subumbrata, assembly GCA_949316285.1. Classification (NCBI taxonomy): domain Eukaryota; kingdom Metazoa; phylum Arthropoda; class Insecta; order Lepidoptera; family Geometridae; genus Eupithecia; species Eupithecia subumbrata. The sequence continues at coordinate 5,005,735 of OX438644.1, read as the reverse complement.
TTCTAAACTGGTACACACGGCAATGATAATGATGATTAGGGCATAGGATGTAAAGTGAAATTATATTATGAACTTTTAAACTTCTATATTGCACGTTTGTAAGGAGTCATCTAGAATACGCGTCTCAGATATGGAACACGCGTTACCGGAAGTATATAGATCGTATCGAAAGTATTCAGAGGCGGTTCTTAAGATACCTATGTTTTAGAGTAAAGATCCCTTACAAATCTTTTACCTATGATGAACTCTGCAAGAGGTTCCATTTCTTGCCACTCAAAAACAGACGGCATATAGCTGATTATCTTTATATTCTTAAGATTATCAACAATGATGTTGATTGTCCAGAACTTCTTAGCAAATTAGACTTCAATGTACCGCGTAAGCAGCTTAGACACAACCCCCTACTACAAGTCCAACATGTTGGAACTAATTATAGACAAAATTCATTTGTAGTGCGAGCGAGTAGAACAGTCAACGATTTCAGCAGGACGCTGAACATTGACCCTTTCAATACCAGCATTCACAAGGCAAGGCGATGCATGACTCTTAACTTCTTTTGCACATGATGTAGTTTTACGCTTGCTTGTTTTTTTTTGTTATTAATTTAAATTGGTATAATTTTATTGCTTCATTATGTAGTTACGCAATTGTCGACGGAAAATTTTTAGTGTTAGTTACATTTAAGTAGTTTATTATAATTCTATTAGCGAATGCCTATTATTAGCTTTCTGTATCTATTTTAATTTCTATTGTATTTAGTTAAGCTGATGGCAATCCGAATTAAATAAATAAATAAATAAATATAAAAGTACACACCACACAAAGAATTCTACTGAAAAAGAACCTACTTTTATCTGGGACATTCTTTAGCGCAGAGCAACAAATCAAAGTGCACGTTCTCTCGGATAAGCGAGAGATTGGGACAGTATGACCCGTGGGACATTTGTGTTTTCTACAGCATTGCAGTTGTAATTGTTTGTTTTAGCAATATTTCTTTGTGTAGTAATATGGGTAAATGGTGTTTCGCTGCGACAAAACTTGAGATAACTGTCTGACAGAATGAGGGACTTAAATTTATAATTTTCTCCAAACACTCTTTCTCGGTGTAGCAAGTCTTTGCGAAAAAAATGTAAAAGTTCGGAGATATAACTGTTTTAAACTATTACGAGAGAGGCGGTTACGACGAAAGCATACCTATTAATATTTAAAAAGGCGAAAGTTTATGATAAAGTGTATTTATGACACGTTTGAGGGAAGATATCAAAGTTGCCAATGAATTGATCAGGCTGGATTTCTGCACGAATAAAGTTCTGAACCTAGAATAACAAAGCTGCGTTTTTCTGGGATATAAAGTAGTATCCCAGAAAAACGCAAGCAAATAAAATAAATAATCTACAACGCAGCCCGTGAATGTCGTAACTTCGTAACAGCCGCCGATTTAAGGAATCTGCCAGAGAAAAGGCGGCAGTTTCTTAGTCAACTCCTTCACCTCGATCACCAATCCGCCTGCCAAGAGTGGTGAATATGGCAAACCTCTTTCGTATAGGGAGATAGACATATTGATGATGAAAATTACGTAGCGAGAAGGATAGGACACGCCTCGCAGAGGACTGCAAAGAATGGCGCTAAGAAAAAGCGAGTAGGTAACTATTGTAATCCAAGGGTTGGTACAAGCGTGCTGATAGATGTGATGGCTAATAATAACATTTGAAATCATGACACTGCTCTCTTGCAGATGCATGTACCCATTGTACTAAAAAGCAAAAGAAAAACTCAGAAAAAATATTATCAAACAAAAACATTGTTACCTACAGGTTTTCTGAATCCCCGAGTGTTAAAAAACTTACCATTCACGTCCGTTCGTTTTAAAGTGAATTAAAAACTCATACATAAAACTAAAAACACACACACTTAAACATGGACAATAAAAGTTTGAGCTGCAAAACATGGTCAACAAATAAAGTGGTGGGATGAAAAACACGTCAGCTTAATTCAAGCCGAATATAATTAATTTAATAATAATATATTGTTTCACATCGCAAATTCCAAAAGTAATCAAATAGTATGATTATGCATGTCCATTTTACTATATTATAATTTTACACTACTGCTACAAATTAATTTTATGGTTATTTTGTGTGTTTTATTGACATTTTAAGTGTGGCCGACATCAATAGCGTATACCATGCTTATCCTCACCTCACCTTAACAGCCTATATTGGTCCACTGCTGGACGCAGGCCTTTATAAGTCGCACGCCGGATAAGCGCTTTACTGGATTTTATGTCATTGGGCATGCAAATTGGGGATCGCAGTTCGGTGGTAGAATTGTTCAGCAGGGGGGGGCACTGCTGCCCGCCCCGCTGGATACATATGTTTTAGTCGCCTCCATCTACGACACCCGCGGTAAGAGTTGGGGTGGTGTAAATTCTAAGCCACACGGAAATGTGGTATGCATAGAAGAAGAATGCTTAGAACGATAGTAGACACAAACGAGGTGTAGCCGAAAAATTGCGACAAATTAGTCTCAATTTCCTATATGTATACGTGCGCTTGTGTGCGTGAAAGCACGGATGTTATATGCTTGTCGACTCACACATAGATTCGTTTTTGGCTACATAATCAAGTAAATTGTTGAATGACACTGTCCCTCTGCTGTGACAGCAGCGAGTTTTACTCTATGGTGGTATGTATACCATGCGTATACCATAGCATAAATTATAACCCTTAACGGCCGAGTTCACAGTTGAGTTTCGTAACATGTAGTGAAAGAATAACTTCATAAATTTTCATTGTAACTGATTAAGCTATTAGATTTTTTATCTGCGAGGGTATGGTTTCTCCAAAGGGCAAAGCAATTTCAATACACGGGGTATCAAAAAACTCGGCTATTTAGAGTTTTTAGTTATTTGTTCAACAAGTGGGCAAAACGATTTTTTGTTGCACGTGTCGATAATAAAACCCGAGCTAGCGAGGAAGTCTACAATATAGTCACGAGCGTAGCGAGTGACTCTTAAGTAGACTGCTGAGATAGCGAGGGATTTAAAAGACACGAAACGAAAAATATTTGCCCTCGAGTTAAACATACAACTGTTCACCACGATTAACAAAAAAATATTTTGTACTAAAGAAAACTGTGTAATGTCAGGTGTAATGTCAGAAACTCATTTTGGTCCTCAACCTTGGAGGTAAAAATGGTACAAACCTCTTTCACCACCTCGAACCACTTCGAACGAGTGAAATTTTGTTTTTTGTGAAGGTAGCATTGTTCTAAATTCAAATTACTTTTTTCAAGAACTTGAATAATATTCTTATTATTCCACATGTGAGCAAAACCCGATTTTGCTGACTGTTTTTGAGCAGCAAAATCACCGTTTCCGAGAGTAAGGAAAATAATATTTGCTGGCTATGTAGGCCTTTCCATTTGGCGAAACATACTCGTGTCGGTTTTTTGTGTTTTTTAAACCTATTACTTTTTTGCAATAAATCATTTCAATGAAGCCGAAAGTGCAACTTCAGCCGAAGCCTCTAAAATTCGGCTAAGCTTAAAGCCGAACGTCGACTAGAGCAATAAATTCAAGCAACAGCGTTCCCGCGTGTCGGGATTACATTGAAGTTTGTGTGGACTTGTAGTTTTGGAATTAAGTGGTATGCTTTGGTGGACGCTAGTTAAGTGCTTACTGGTAGGTTTATTTATATCTACCTAAACCTTTATTACGTACACTTCAATAGTAACTTAAAGGTTAGCGCTCACATAGTCAACGCTACTGCCGCACAATATAAACTATGGGCTAAACCTCGTAATAACTAGTTAAATTTTGCAGTAACAAAATCGCTTATAGCATCGAAATTGTATAATCTGAACCCTGAGATGACAAGTAATTAATTGAAAACTATAAAAAAAAACTATTTACACTTATAAAAACGATTGAAAACTGTAGGATATGAGTAAAAAAAGAAGGGGTGTTATTTGACTTGTGTATCTATGTGCTTGTCTGTGTTTTGCGGTTTCCACTGCACACGGAGCGGACCCATTAAGGACTCCGTTCAACTCGCAAGAGTAACCTGCATACTTGTATTTTCACCTACAAATAGTCAAGCGGAGAGGACTGAGCGAGAAGAAGCGTTAAAATAACGCTCCGCTCACTCATCCCTCTCATTTTCCTTTTACGGTGGAAATCAACAGATCAAACTCTTTGTTGGTGGAAATATAAACCTATTTGATTTAAAAGGAGTCTCTCCTGCCCACCATTTCCTGCTCATAAAGGTTGACGCAAATCAGAGGCGCGCAGCTACACGCAGCACAAAATGATGACAGACACCTCGATGTCCGCTCGTTTGAAGCTTTTCGGAAGCCATTTTGTCACTGTAAGATGTATCTAAAGATGATGAGTTATGCCCATAGTTGAATGCACATTTTTGTGCGTAGTAGCGCTGTTGGATAAATGTGCGCAGAGCTTACCCTTTCACGGTTACACTTAGAAAGTCGAAGACGCATGTCTTGGGCCATGAAAGTGTTACGTAATTTTTCAGGGTTTTTTTGTTTATATTTGGAAAATGAGCTTGAAGTAACGTTGTCTTCGACTTTCTTGGTATGCGTTTTCATACATTATACCTACGTCGAAGAAAATCGACGAAGATGGTGATTCGTTCGATTATTATCTTTCAGAACACTACCCTTGCTGCCACTCGCTTAAAGTTCCTCCTTCAGTCCACCACACGGCGACGACGTATTCGGTTTTAGAATTCTTGATATTTTTTGTAAACAAAGGCGATTTAACCGATAAATATTTATTGATATTATTTGACGTAACTGGTAATATCGGAGGAAACAACAGAAGTAAAAAATCTGTTTTGTTTTGACAGCTTTCATTGATAATTTCATTCGTCTTTCTGCCGTGTCCGAAATCGAATTTGCACTTATTCGCTGCACGTGTGCGATTGTCCGATTGTGCGTTGTGGAAGTTTTCGTTTTCGTTTTTAGAGACACGCTTGCTATAATATTCCCTTGTTGTTTTCAAATATTGTCATTGGTTTTTTATCTTATTATATTCATAAAGTCTTGGAGTATACTAAAAATATCTTGGATTTTAGAACCGAGTACAAATGAGAGTTTGTGACCAACTTACAATAACTACACATATTTTTTAACGCAAGTGACGAATTTACTTTCAATGTATGGAGCGTTGAAAAATGTGACGAATTTACTTTTTTTTTAAATGTACAACAACCCTTATTAGGTACTAACTAAGGCAGACATGGATGAAATTCACTAAGCTCATATCTGGGATCTCGTCCATGAATTTATAGTTGGATGAACAATAGGAATATTGCAGAACTAGCTACAGGCAGCCTACAGGTGTCTCAATGCGTTTCTCGTGCAATTCTACAATGCCATGCCCAGCTAGCGTCTAATTGATGTATCTCCTCAAACCACCTTACCAGCGTTGGGTCGATCTCACCACTTACTAGAAACCTGTTATTATGTTATCATCACGTAAAGTTACCGACCAGTTACAGGTGTGCACACTGAAAAAAATAATTTTTAACATTGAATAAAATTTTGTCTAATGTGATCTGATCACGCATCATGAATCATATGAGCCTGATAAGATCTTGTCTTCTGTGACTATGAGAACTTAGTTAAATCGTAATAGCTCCTTCTAGCAAGTAATGAATTGGCCTTATAAAGTGTAGTTATTTAATTTAATTCAGAGATTATAAGCAACAAAGTTGTTTGCCTACCCGACAAAGTGAACATTTATTTTGACTTAGAATAGAATAAAAATTTATTTAGCACACAAAACACTGAGGGAAAGTTAAAACAAAACAAAAAGTTACAGTAAACACCACAATAGAGAGTACATAAAACATAAAATCAAACATCATAAAAAAGTGTTATAAAAATAAATTTAAAAATACCTCTACGTGTAGTCTGATGAAAAAAGTTGGTCTTTCCCTAGTGCGTGGCTAAACAGGTCCAGCCTCAGCTTGATGCCGCTACCGTCCTTACCGACTTAGAGCATTGATATATCAATGATGTGCCTATTTTTTGTTTTAAACAAATTCGATATGTTGCAGCTACCATGCATTCTTGTTTGTATTGAATGAGATTTTTATCATTCCAACTATTATGATGCCAACTAAGATAAAATGCGTCTTAGTTGGACTATATTTTTTTCAGTGTAGTGTGTACGTTCACACAGCAGTTCGTTTTACAGGTCCGTTTTAGGGTGCGTTTCCTCCAGAGATGGTAAGTTAGTTGAGCAGTGCGAGGATGCGTTGCGAGGCTGTGTAACGACGTGAGTGTTTCCATCAGAGATGTGCAATCAAGCTGACTGGTGCGGGGATAGTAGCGGGCTCTTTTCAGATAAGCGAGCTGTGTGGTCCGGCTTAGAACTTGCACCATCCCAACTCTTCCCGCGGGTGTCGGAAGAGGCGACTAAGGGATATGCACCAGGGGCGGGCAGCAGCACGAAATCGCAGATCGAAATACCGAAAGCAGGGGGCTTTCGGTATTTCGATCTGCGGTTTCGTGTACCTTCGATATACCGTTCTCCGGTATTTTGACTTCCGGTATTTCGTAGTACAGTCCTGCAGATTCTACCACCAAACTGCGATCATCAACCCGCATGCCCAGCGTGGGGATTATGGGCACTACATCCATGTGATAAAAGCCAATTAGGCGTTTATCAGGGGGAGGCCTGCATCCAGCATTGGACCAATACAGGCTGTTGAGGATCAGGTGAGGTTGAGGTTGAGGCAAGGGCCACCGTCTAGTGACTGCTGTTCTTTCACCCGCGTCCATCCCTAGGACACATCCCTCGCACACATCTTTCCCTTGTTTTGTATGTACAAAAACCTCGCTCCGCGGAGCCGTTTCCACCAGAGCTGCGCTGAGCAAGGCTAGGTAAATGAAGTGATTCTGTTGGTTGTTAAAAACACATCCTCGTTACGCATTTCTGGTGGAAACGCAGCCTTATCGTATACGTTTTTATTCGGCAATGGCGGATGTAGTTGTATGAGCGAGTTCACGCATGTTACTGGAACAGGAATACTGTCCTGTGTCCGGAATGCTGGCAGCATTGCCACTTTGAATGGCAATGCTAATTTGTTGAACAAAATAGAAGCCAGCATTTTGATCACCTATGGGCTGCCATCCTCGTCGCCACTGTACGATATAGGGGCAGGGTAGCTCGTAGGCATGAGTAAAACGACCGCGGGTGGGTTACACACTGCTTTATTGCACTGAGGTGGCGCGGCTGATGCAGGCACGCACACATGCACAGATGCTTACTACTACATATGTAACAAGAAGTTTGGTAAGATCTTTATAAATTGCGTGTGCCCCAGGACCCAAGCACCAAGGGTTTCAACCCCAAAAGGGTCAAATGTGTAACATCGGTTACGATTCGCCTTTTTTCGCTGTTTGACTCCACTGATGTCGCTGCGGAGGTTTATTAATCGTTAGTCACACTTGTTTAGCAAAATAATATTTTTTTTTTTTAATGTGTATAGCTGGTGAAATCAGCCCTCAATATCGCTTTTACAGCAACATTCCATACAGTCTGATAATCTTTTCGTAGTTATATTTATAGGAGGCTTGAAAGGGTAGTCCCAGGTCTCGTATTAGGGGATTTCCTTAAAATTACTTATCTTTTCAGTTACAAGGCTCTGGATTTCTTTGTTGTTTATAGCAGCCACTTTTTGGTTTGAAATAAAAGGTTTTGGCAGGGTTATAAAAGGCTTATCAGCTCAGCAATAAAGGTACTGGATTTTCTGAAAACTAAAAGGAAATAGACGCAAACATTCTGTTATCTTTTCGTTTGATACCCAAATCTAGGTTTTGTTTCGTTTAGTATGATTTTTCTATTTGATTTATTTGACGCAGTGTGAGTTTTTTGAAGTAAAAGCTACTGTTTATAGACTTTACTTTAGCACACAAAAATCTACTGCTGAACGTGACTTCCCCAAATTGGTGTAGCGAGTAGCGCTGCACTTAATTTATATATTTATTTATTTATTTAGGGAAACATCGGTTCAACTATTTCAAAATAAATACAGCTCTTAGCACTAAGATGACCATTAATAGGTTCCCACAAATATCTATATAAATTATCAAACAACAAGAAAACATAAGCTAGCAATATGTACTTAAGTTAAATAAAGTATTACATAGGCACGTAAAATAATGCTAGGATTTATTCACATTCACAAAATTATACACGTGAATAACATAAAGAGTATAACTATAGATACTATATACTGATTTTAAACTTTCGCGATTTGTTACCATAGTCAATGGTTTAATCGGGTATTTATTGCGTACCTTTTGTTATTATTTAAAAAACAAAAAAAGGGGAAATAATAACAAAAGGTACGCGATAAATACCCGATTAAACCATTAACAATATATACTGATATGGAACAGTTGAGCCATCAACAGACCGTTTACAACAGACTGGTCCGTTTACAACAGTCTGGTCCGTTTACAACAGTCGTTTAACACCCTGGTACCGCTGAAAACCAGCGCTGCCATGGCATTTGTGCCATAGCAGCATTAAGCTGAGCCAGTGACCTTTTTGTGTTACATTAAGTTTAATATTAGTTGGAAGTAATATAAAAATACCATAAATGGCATACCATGATACCAGCTTCTAGGAAGAGGTAATTAAACCTATCTATTGTACATTACAGTTACCTATTGGTATTTATTTTCAAAATCAAAAACTCTTTATTTCCATAAATACAATAAATTTACACTTAGAAAAGGTCAAATTATAAAACTAAACACTGACACGGAAATAAAGTGATACTTTTGATTTCTGTCGCTTCGGTATGTAGACTATTATCAGAAATCATAGAAAATTTCAATAACAGAATAAAACAATCACAACTAAGATATAGGTACACTTCACAAAAATCTGAGCCGTAAGTAATGTTAGTAAAAATATTTATGTACTAGCTTCTACCCGAGGCTTCGCACACGTTTTTTCTGTATAATAAGTAGCCTATTATCTAAGTTAGGCTTTGCTAAACGTACGCCAAATTTCATCTCGATCTGTTCAGTAGTTTGGAGATCTTAGGTAACAAAAATTCAGATGTCACAAACTTTCGGCTTTAGAATATGTAGGATGTCACACAACTAAAGTTTTTCCATTCTATTCTATAATTAATTTTTGATTTTTGGATTGCAATAAACACTACGTTTTGCCGGAGGATGATGATCGCAGTTGAGGTGTTAGAAAGACACAATAAGATTGTTGCTCTTCTTCTGGTAGGTTCCTTTAGTTGACTCTCACGATACTCACGAGTTGAGTTGGATTGGAATAGTCAATTCTTACGCCGTGACCGCTACGGCTAGACTTTGCTTACATTACTAATTTTACTCTTCGTTATTGTTTTTTATTTGGTGTTAGTAGATGTATTTTATCAAATTTAGTTTTGATCGGGCTGAAATTTTGCATACAGGTAATTTCTAATCCTGGAATCGAAGATAGGCATTGTATCCCATAAATCTGTTCCCAACGGATAGAAAACGTTTCTATGTAAGCAACGCGTGCAAAATCGCGGGCAGAAATTAGTCTATGATAAGTAATCTGGTCCCACACTTACCGCGTAAGGCTAAAAAAATAACTTTGGTGTCGTTCTTTAAGGAACTTAAGACTTGATCTAATGATTTAAAGTACCCTTTAGTCAAATCTATGGCTAGATTGTTATGTCATTGTATTTAAATATTAAGTATACTATAATAAATAAAAAAAATCTTAAATCACAAATTCCTCCAAGCTTAGTTTTTTTCTATTTAAGAACCTATATATATTTTGGTGTCGTTAAACTAACTTCATTCATTTCATTTCATTTATTTATAGTAACATACACATACCCATACATTTTTGAGTACCAAAGTTCCTACTACCTAGTTATAATTTTTTTAAAGTAGTACCATAACAGATGCACACAGATCTGACCCCATGTACATATGCGACGATCCTATCCATACCAGGTTGTCTGGCAGAGATCACTCTTGAGCGATAAGACCGCCAATTGTCACTTAGGTTATACTAATTTCTTTTAAATTGTTTCTTAGTTTGAAGTGTGCAATAAAAGTATTTTCTATCTATTTACCCACCTTAGGTATTATTACAACAATGTAACTTAATAAGTGCAGTTCAGAAATCCTTCTCTATTTTACAATCTTGAGCGAGAAACCATGTTCCTCGCCTCCCACGTTACCACAATCATGTTTTATATTTATTCTCCAAAGATATAAGTAAAATTCGGTAGATACGGTACGGTCTCCCAGCGCTAACTCAAAAAATGGCCTGTGCTACAAGTAAACGCAAAGACACGCTATTTCCAATCTTTTGCAATATACCTAACTCATGAACAACAAAGATGGAAAGACGTACCTAGACCGAAGTGCAAACGAAATAACAATAGGCACGCGGAACTCGAACGCCGGCGACGCCGCCGGTCAGACTATGACTGAGGTGGGTTATGAATATATAAATAATAATGGACAATTCACACTGCATTATCTAGCCCCAAGCTAAGCAGAACTTGTGTTAAGAGCTTGTGTCATACACTACATAGATACATGTTTTTTATTATACTTACATAGAAAACCAGAACGCCCTGGACAAATGTCTGCAAATCGTACAAATATTTGTCCCGAGGCGATAATCGAACCCGCAAACTCCTGCGTCGCAAGCAGACCTTCGCCCGCTGCGCCACAGAGGTCGTCAAATTATGTATTGGACCTAATTTGAGCATTCCACTTTCGAGAAGCTATTACCCAATCTCCCGAAATTAACTTATCCATGGTATTCTCCCACAAGATAGTAAGCATGTTGTACCCATAACTTCTTTTTGCCATAAACTTGTATCGGAATACATAATCCATTTTATGACAGCACATTTCTTGATCATTGAACAAGACGCAAAAGATTGTTGACGCTATAAAACATTCGAGGAAGAACGAACATCATGCTTTTGTGATAAAACTCATATTGTATTTGTATATCCTTATTTTTCAAAACTTATTCTATTTCTACGAAAATTTAAACCATTTCTGGTTTGTCTAGTGTCGATAGTTACAGCGTGTTGACACACATTTGGCATGAAGTTATAGACAAACATCTATACTAATAATAATAAAGAGGAAAAGTTTGATTGTTTGTTTGTTTGTTTGTTTGTTTGTTTGTATTGAATAGGCTCCGAAACTACTGGACCGATTTGAAAAATTATTTTGCCATTAGAAGCCCACATTATTCCTGATGAACATAAGATACTTTTTACCGCAGGAAAATGTTTCATTTCTACAGGAAAACGGGTATCTAATAGGACAACGGGTAGTAAGAATGCAGCTAGTATTTCATAAACATATCTAGTCTAAGTAGAGTTGGAAACAAACCAGATCATACTCGAAATAGTAAATTTCATCTACTTCCAAATTTCAGCCTAATATTATTACTGTATGTTACATGGTATGCGAAATATTATCGAATTCTTGTGACAAATTATTTTTATACAGGGTGTAACAAAAATAAGTAACCAAACTTTCAGGTGGGGTGTAGAATCGAACACTGAATTCAGGAAAAATATTAAAAAAAAATCCCGCCCTTTAGTTTTCGAAAAATAAAATAAATTCGGAATTTTCACTACATTACGCAAACGACTGATGCACGTGTTTATTTGACATTAAAATATGATTAAAAGGTCTACGTACCTTGTGTACACCTTTTTAGCAGATAAACATCTTTTTACGGGGGCACCCACGACCGGACGGACACGCGATATCGCAGCAGCGCGCGCGGCGGCGGGCTGCACGTGTTGTATGTAGGAAGCTAGCCAATGCATTCCAATTTTCCCATTTCAATTTTCATCTCGTGGTATTCAATATCTGAATAACGCATACGAGCCATTTTTACGCACAAAAAACCGATAAGCGCCGCCGCGACCTTCACCTTGCGCTTGCAATGATGCAACTAAACGGCCATTGACCCTATGATAACATTTCTGTGGTATGACAGTTTGACAAAACTAACAATAAGCCTAGCATTGGGTGAACATTCGGATGAACTAAGTTTGTATACCTATCTCGCTCTCGCGCGCTAAAAGTTTGTGCCTTTTCTTGTCTCAATCTGGTGCTTCGGAAATGCAAATTGTAACAACCTTTTATGGGGTTCATTGTAAGTTACTCACCGTGTTTTTAAAGGTCAATGTGAAGGTAGGTACTTAGGTAGTCAACGATATGAAAAAATAAAAGCTAGTAGTGAATATCTTTTAGTAGGAAGGTGCATGCTTAATGAATGTACCTACTAACTATGCATTTTCGCGATAGAACGTGTCTAAAGACTTAAAATAATTTATTTATTTTTCAATTCCTAGAGGAAAATTGGAATGTATTTGTTGTACGTAGGCTCCACATCTAAGCACGCCGTGCAGCCTGTTCGCTTCCGCTGCAATGATGTCGCGGGTCGATGACCGCGGTGGCCGCTCATTAGGGCACCGTTTAGGTGTTATGGGCTTATAAAAGAGATGAATACAGGTACTTAGGCCATTTTATTTTTAATTCCAAATAGACACATGTATTATAGTCTATTGCCTAATGTTGTGAAAATTTCGTACCTATTTATTAAATTTTTCGAAAACTAAAGGGCGGGATTTTTTTTCAATATTTTTCCTGAATTTAGTGTTCGATTCTACACCCCACCTGAATGTTTGGTTACTTATTTTTGTTACACCCTGTATAATAACTTACAATGATGTTCAGTTAAATTAATTTTAATTTTTGCTGTTTTATTTCCTTGTGAAATAGATAATGTATTAAGCCCCAAAATCGGGGTAGTTATAAAGTGTAAATGACTTTGTGGACTTGAACTACAATTTAGATATATTCGTGAGTGAATCACTATTTTCGCCGCGCATTAGTTCATTTAATTTTATTATTTATTCGTAATCGAAATCCAGCTAATGCGCAAAAATAATAAGAATGATTGACACAAACGAATAGTACATCTGACATAGGTACTGTTTGTTTGTAGCATCGTAGCTCTCAGGTGGATGAATGAATTTTGATTCTAAGGTTTAGAATATCAGTTATCTAGCACCCACACAAGCTCAGCTTAGCTTGGGTCTACAAAATGCTGTGTGAACAACACTACTTATTTATTTAATTTTATTTTGGTTGATTGTATTTGGTTGATTTGACCGCTTGTGACAAGCCTTTACGAGGGGAGAAAGCACACGTGACCTTACAAGTCTGGGATCGTGAGGAAGGACCATTATTAGCCTTTTTGACTTTTACCTTTAGGAAAGTGCACATTTCACTCTTTTCGAATTCTACGTGATGTCTACCGCGGACGGCCGCCGCCGTGCGTCTGGGACCCAATCAATGGTGATTTTGTCCCAGAGGTTGTCTGGTATGCGACAAATATGGTCGGTCCGGTCCATTTCAGCTGCATTGAACTCTTGTTTAGTTGTTAATGTTTCAGATTTCGAAGTTCGTGTAAAGGTTTTTCAAAGTAAAATATAAGCGAGTGGTGAAAGTGAAGTAAACTATTCCAAAAATAAGTGCAAGCTACAAAAAGTTTTTATACTTTCGTGGGTGAACAGCATTTTTTTTTCCTGGACTATCTACCGCAAGAGTTTACTTTACTCGAGCTTAAAGTTAGCTGCAAATTATGTCAAAAAATGCGAACAAAAATAACGAAAATTCACAGTGCTTGGAGTAAAAAAAGAAACAAGAAAGATAACAAGATAAAAATATCTAATCATAGAGTAAAAACTCGCTGGTATCTAATGTAAAAAGGACCTCAGAATTGACATCATAATGACGCATGAGTGGACGGCGTACTGGAACTGGGTACCCAGCGTGGAGGTAGGTACCTCCACGCTGGGTATCAGGAAGTTTTTATTTTTAATTCTGTAAACTATAGTGCTGAACGGTGGTCATTAATACCTACTAAATATGTTATTCAACTACAAGAAAGTTAATTTTTGTTGGTGAAGTACCTGTAGGATTGTTATTTTTTGCCACCTCCAATAAATAGGAGTTTTTATCTATGCTGAGAAAAATTCGATATAAAATTGCTAAGACCCAAAGCTCACTGCATCATGTTAGGTATGTATAACAAGATCTCTTTTATTTCACACCCTGACAAGGAACACAGTACTGAATTATTCACGAGGCCAATAACTAGTTACTTTAGAAGTAAAATTTTAAATTTACTCTCAAAGCTCGCTCACGTCACATTTGCTTAGAACCGACAGGTTTCACACATAGCTCCAGTTGGATCTAAGTCATGAGAATTGTAGGTGCATGTACCGCATACACTAGAATTGAGACTTTGTAAGGAATTTGGTTAATATCACATATGTCACTACACTACGAATGATGATGATGTTCCTGACCAAATTTTTGAAACATAGTTAGCCATGTAAGCATCGCATAAATACTTGAATAATTAAAAATTAATATACGTAAATGTACACCTATAAAAGGTTGAACTCTTATGGACATGGAAATAAAGTGATATTTTTGATTTCTGTCGCTTCGATTTGTAGACCTAAAGTAAATAAACCTGTTAGTTGTTATTTTTTGAGTTAGACCAAAACCTTTCTCGAGCTTATTTTTTATCCTCTAGCTAGATAATCTGATATATTTTAGTCAAATTTGAAGTAAAAATAAGGCTCTGATCCCTGATGACGTATGTAAAGTTTTCCCTACTTTATAAATTAGTGAATGCTGGCGCATTGGCAGAGAGATGCAACGGCCAGTTTCATGACCGTAAAGCCCAATGGATACCCATACGTTGCACCGCATTGTCCAGCACATATCGTTGAAGCGGAATCAATCTAAGCGACATAATGTCGTAGAAATAAAGCTCTTTATGTCCGTCTTTCCCTAACACAACACAAGACAAACTAGTCGTAGAATATTGATCCGTAACGTTTTCAGTAGAGAATGCAGATTTATAGAGCTAAGAAATTCAAAAGACACAGTGGAAAATTTTAGGTCTACGACAAAAATTTACGAAGTTATGACCAAATTACTAGCGAAGTTCACTGAGTGACCGCCGCGGCGGGTGCGTGTGACGTCACTCGCTCGGTCGCCGCCGGTTAACCGACAAAAACCAAATAGACTCAGTTTTGAGAGAGGCATCGAATGAAAATATTTTTATTTATTATTTTTCTCATTCTATGGGTCTTTCAAAACTGAGTCTAGTTCTATTGAAATTGCTATAACATTTCTGATCCTCATTGGTCTATCATGTACACGTACCGGGGAATAGGTACGAGCCCAACTTGTGATAGTTTTGGGCTAAACGCTACAGCTTATCCACCAGGCCACAGAACAGGACGTCCCATCGTCGCGTTCCCGTGATAACATCTTATTTAAGCTCAAGCGAGCGTGATGTCTGGGTTCCTGCTATTTTATTCGATAGCAAAAATGCCAGGTTTAGAAATATCCAAGGGATTTGCATACGGATATCCGGAAATAAGTTACCGCCTTGTTGACTTCTGCAGGTATAACTGAGGTGACGTTTAGAAGTGTCTGTGTCATGCATGAATATTTGAAACTTTTGGAGAGGTTGAGAACTCGTCGTTTTTGAGTTTACCTTCTGAGTCTTTGAAAATGAAAATCATTTTGGCATTTTGGTTACGACAAATAAGGAACATTGCAAGAGGGACAGTGGTTAATACCTAATAGGCAGAGATTTTCTGTTTCATTTTAGAAGCCTATTTTTTTTTCGCAAGGACTATAATGCTGTTGGTCGTGGATAGCCATGACAGCGTTACCGGACTATTGGCGGGCACAGAGGGCGCCTAGCCGGTAAAGTTATGTTAAGGCAACACGCACAAGGTCCACTAGTTACATAGGTAAAAACCTTGGCTTGGGCGTACTTTTCTTAAAAACCTTAGCTTGGGCGTACATTCTCTTTTCGAATCTTTGAAAATCAGGGATGGCATCTGTCCTTTTCACACACTGTATGAAATCGCACACATTCCTTAAACAGCGCGTCAAGTCAGAATAAAAATATTACATATATTGCATTTCTCCTCAAACTAGCTTCTACTCGTGGCTTCGATCACGGTACCTGGATAAATCAAAGCTTATGTCACTCAGAGATTATGTACACTTATTAGTGATATAATTTTCTAAATCAAGCCAGTTGTTTCAGAGATTACCCCTTATTCAAAAACAAACGTACCTATATGCAAACAAATTTTTAAAATATTGGTTTAGAAAATATCAAATAAGTCGCTAGTACTTACCTAGTAATTATTATAGACAGAAGTTGAAGTCGAAAAGCTTCTAAGACGGAGTTATAATCCCTGACAGACTGACAGACCACAGACTTTCTTTGATTTTGATTATTTTTAGTGTAATAATAAACTCGTCAAAGTTTGTAAATTGCAGCAAATTGCTAAAGAATAACCAACTTAAACGACTCTCGGAATAAACTTCAACTATTAATTGCATTATTAGCCTTCAGAAGGCGACAGACGAGTTGACAAAGCCATTGAAACTTCGTCTACCCGCTGTTTACAAAAACTCCACTCGACTGAGCACTGTCCTCTCCAACCTTCAGAGTCTTTCCATATGAGCCAGGTAATGGTCTACTTCAATGCAAAAAGAGGGTTACACTTGAATTTTAAGTGGTGGCCTAGCTGATGTCAATTAGCTGGTAGAGTTTTGGAACCCTAGAGGTACTTGAAAGACGTTTGTGTGCAATATTGTTCATGCCCATACCTACAGTGAAGAATAATTTTGCTGGCCTGCAGCACACACTGTATCTACCTATTGGTAAACTTTTAAAATTTGTGCTACTTATTTTCTTATATAACTTGTTTTATTATTTTATTCCTGGTCAGCTCAATATATTTTCTGTCAAATGTTTATAATCATGCATATATACTTTGTGTTGCAGTAGCAAAGAAATGATTTATCAATCTATCTAATCAATTTACTGGTAAAAATATTCCGGTTCAGAGTGGAGTGTATGACATCAAAATACTATAAAGTTTACTCAACACTCCGTTTTGGTGGAAAATTTCTTGGGAATCTGGTATAAGCTTCCAATCGACAAATCTCGAATGTGTCCTGATAAATCCCTGTTCTACCACGGCACTGTTGAAATCCCAGCTGAAAAATGCTGATGCGAGAGAATAGTGCGGTTCACCGTATACCAGGCTGAAATTTTGCACGCATGATGTTCTGAACTTGGAATAGTATAAGCTATTTTGAATCCGGAAAAACGGGTGTTAAGAGGCAGAAGCTAGTTCTCCTTCTATTTGAACCAATGAGATATTAGGTATAGTTACAAAAAAAAATACCTTGTTGCACTTGCACAGACTAGCTGGCAACCCTCACACTGTGGCAAACGACTAAGTGTGAAGTAATGCCAATTTTTACGAGACTACCCTGAGTGGAATGCTGATGAGCCGCCAAAGTTATGTTAAACTTTATTTGATGTTTGGGACCAATATTTGTATTACCGCGTGTAGCAAATAGCCTTTTGAGTAAATATTGCCATATTTTGACTCATAAATAAGGTGGTTCTGGGCCTGTTACATAAAATTTCGATTCCCTTTCTGCAAAAGGCCTTGTATTGTGAAAGGAAACCGTGAATTTTTGTCTTTTCCTGTCTTGAATTTAAAAGTTTTGTTTTGTAATAACAATTTGTCTTTTATAAGTTAAATAAATGTCATCGCGCGAGAGATATCCCTGTAATAATTTGATTGTTTTGAAAAAACTGAAAACCAACATCAAATTCCTTAATATTTACACTGTTTTTTTTTAAGTTTTGCGCTACAAATACCCATGGGAAATAATATATTTTTATGAAACCATCTCGGGAGAATTTTTTATGCAAAAGCAAAAGAATAATCGAAATCGATTCACAATTGGCGAAGCAATCATCAAAATAAATACATAAAAAGAGCCTAATTTTTACTTCAATCTTTTGAATTAGTAGTTATGTTTACATCTCGCCGGTCGTGCCGGCTCGTTCGTCCCAAAGGATTATGAGAATGAGACAGTAGACTTACTTCAAACTTGGCTTACTAAAATATATCAGATTATCTAGCTAGAGGGTAAATAAGCTCTAAAAAGGTTTTGGTCCATCAGACAGCAAAACATAGAACCTCGTTTTTTAAAAACAGTAAAAAACTATAACTATAAAGAAGAGGTTGGAAGTTAAAAGAAACCATACAGAATGATTGAGAACCTCGTCCTATTTTAAAAGTCGGTTAACGCGTTCACAACCCTCTCTCTTCATTCGAATACCGCAGGAGGTGACACTCTCGTAATTTTACCTGCAATTTTCAAAGTATTTGAACAGTATTGTTCCGTTTTCTTCCTCATAACCCCACAGAAAACTTAGCCTTGAAGTTCCAAAGTGTCTAAAGCCCAGTTCCATCCTTGCAAAACAAACCAAAGAATAAGTAATTAATCTCCGGCTAACCGCAAGTTTAAAATCTGAGTTGCTCCAGTAACTATTTTAATTAAAACCCTGAATAAATAACGACAAAGAATTACCGGGAAGAGATAACAATCTTAGGAGCCTGTTCAGATTAGGGGACGGGTGACATGACACCCGACCTACAAAGGTCCTATCCTAACTTATGTTTTTTCCATATAAATACTTTATTAATGTATTCACTGCTGCCAAGCCTCGGCGGTGCGACTGCGACCCGCAGGGACGCGGCGGCGCCGCCGCTACACGCTGGCGATACTGGACATGTGCGTCATGGGCAATGGAAGTGTTAACAAAGAAAATTACTACTAAATAATATAAACCAATTTGGACTAGCGTTTACAATTGATACAGTTGAGTTAACCGCGGACTGTTACAAACCATACTTTTTGTAGGTAATCTTTATTGACAAAGAAAATTACAATCAAATAATAGAAATAAATTGGAACTAGTGTTTTCAATTGAAACAATTATAAATACTGCAGCGCATCAGCATTGACATACAGCGGGGCAATGCAGCCAGCGTCTTGGGGACGCTTCCGACTGATATTGATATGGATCGGTTGAGCTAGGTACCTGTAGATTTTTTGCAACAATACTTATATTTATGATTGAAAACTTCTACGGGTGTAATTTTTTGATAAATACAATATTTCATCATCATCATACGCAACCTATAGTCCTCCAAAGTTTTGTATCGCTTCTCACGGAGCTGCGACAGTCCCATTCCGGGCTCCTACTCATCAAAATTAGATCGAGGTTTTCGTGCAAACGCTAATCTTATGCAAGCGACTTATGAGTTGGTTATGCACAACAAAAACGAAACTTCGATTTTTCTTTTCCGAGGCCTCCAGGTTCGCCCCGCGATGATAGTTGTGATCAGTACATTACAAGAATAGAAGCTCACCGATTTCCAGAGTAAAATCTAGCATTCCAGAGGCAATCGTGATATTTTTAAACCCCGACGGCTTAATAATATCACATTCTCAAACCTCCTGTAGTCTGTAAAGGTAGCACGAAATTAAAACATTCTCCTCAAGGTATTTCGTGAATGCGCGTTTATTTTCACCTTTTTATTAGCGGTAAGTAGGAAGTCTTCTGTGCTTGTAATGACATTTTAGACTTTGGCTGTACTTCGGAAGACCACGAAATTATCGGGCGAGATGATGAGTTGATTTACTATATAAAATCATAGTAAAATTTAGCTGTGTGGTCTGGCTTAGAATTTGCATCACCCCAACTCTACCCGCGGGTGTCGTAAGAGGCGGCTAAGGGATATCCACCGATGGCGGACAGCAGCGCCCCCTGCAGAGCAATTCTACCACCGAACTGCGGTCCCCAACCCGCATGCCCAGCGTGGGAATTATGGGCATTACTCCCATGAGATAAAAGCCAACCAGGCGCTTATCAGGGGAGGCCTGCGTCCAGCAGTGGACCAACACAGACTGTTGAGGTTGAGATTGTAAAACATTAACCACTGACAAACACTGTAGGCACAGGTTCTGTGCTGGATTTAGTGTTCGATCAACGGTCAGCGCAAGGGCCATATTCCACTATATTAATCGTCCATAATAATTTGGTATCGTATCAGAATTTCAAATGTTGCATTTTACCTTCGATGAAAGAAACTAAAGATGGAGGACCGCGTATCAAAAATATCAACGTTGAAACCATTCCATTAATCACTCCGTGCAAATAGCACCGCATGTACAATCTAGATTCTAGAATTTCTTTCACCTATGGACGATTCTGTAACAATTCTAAAGTCATAGTAAAGCGATTGGCTAGCAGAATTCAGCCCTTGATGTCACCGCGTCGCTCAAACATAGATATTATATATGTAATAAGTAGCCTATTATCTAAGTACGTACGCCAAATTTCATCTGGATCTGTTCAGTAGTTTTGGAGATCCTAGGTTACAAAAATTCAGATTTCACAAACTTTCGGCTTTATTAGAAGGATCGGATTTCAATGAAACTAAGAAAGGTAGGACTGCGGCGCAGCTCTTATGGAATGCAGCTACCTACGTACGTATTGTATGCGCCGATCAAGTAGCTAAATATTTATTTATTTATTTATTTATTTATTTATTATTAAAAAGTTATTATTGAAAAAGTTTAAAGTTAGTTAAAGTTTTTATTGTAAGCTTTGGAACTATTGCGTCATTACCTCAACTAACCTCAACAGCTTATGTTGGGCCACTGCTGGACGCAGGCGTCCCCCTGATAAGCGCCCTATTGATTATATCAAATAACCCCCGACGCAAAAAGAGAGGGGTGTTATAAGTTTATCTTGTCTGTCTGTGTATTCTGTCTGTGGTATCGTAGCTCCCAAACGGATGAACAGATTTTCGTTTAGTTTTTTGTGTCTTAGATAATTTTATCCCGAGTGTTCTTACTCATGTTTCATGAAAATCTTTCGGGGGGTTTTTAATTTTTTTAATTTTGTTCTTGTTATCTCATCGGGGTAATGCCTATAAATCGCCATTTTGGGCATGCGGGTTGGGGATCGTAGTTCAGTGCTAGAATTGTTCAGGGGACGCTGCTGCCCGCTCCTGGTTGATATCCCTTAGTCACCTCTTACACCCGCTGCAAGAATTGGGGTGGTGTAAATTCTAAGCTGGCACCACACAGCTATTACGTCATTGGTCAGGACAAAAGCAAAAATATAAATAAATGATTTTTCCAGCCTAACGATTTGTTAGTGACCTATAAATCAAGTCAACTACATAGTTTCTCCTAATAAATCTTAAATAGGGTATTTTTGTGTAACAGTAGGTATACAATCAGGCACGTCCTAAGGAACAAAGTTTACGAGCTGCCGAAAAGGAAAGGGGAAAGGACAAAGAATGGGGAAAATAATTGGAAGTTTGCGCCAAATTTATGGGGATTGGAACAGATTTGTTTTTACAATTTATAATGAGCACTGAAGCAGTGAAACTGGTTCAATGTTACTCTTCAATGACAAATACATGAAAGTTTTAAAATTATAGTTTGGTCAGCAAGGTGCACCAAAACCACATATATTTTGTTGAGAAATCAAGTCACATTACACTTATATTATAAAAGCGAAGGTTTGGATGGATGGATGGATGGACCTCTTCACGCCAAAACTACTGAACGGATCGGGCTGAAATTTTGCATACAAGTAATTCTAATCCTGGAATCATATAATACTTTTATCCCATAAATCAGTTCCCATGGGATAGAAATCACCTTTGAACGTTTCCATAGAAGCAACGCGTGCAAAGACGCGGTCATAAACTAGTCTAAATATAAATTGTCTTAATATGTAGAGTAGAAGTAGCTCTACAATTTTGACTGCATAAAAAAATCAGGATCCCTGCCTGAGTCTGAACAACGGCCCTTCAACCACACTGCCATAGAGGTCGTTGTATTTAGAATATGTCCTGTACAATTCGCGTGCTATCAGAATAGGACGGGGGCTTGTCAAAGGTAAAAGTTACCCAAAAGTTTGTTGTAAGAAAACTCTTGTAGGGTTAAGCTCGCCTTTGTACATGTCCTTTAAATTGTCAACTTTTGTGTATTGTTTTATTTGTGTACAATAAAGATTTTAAGATGTTTTTGAGATAAATTAGTTTACAAAAATTTACATCTCCGTTACAATCCACAGGGTATCAAAATGAGATGGAACCTTCTCAAACCCCATTCTAACCGCGTCCTGAACAGCAGCTAACTAATTCTTTCTAATGAAGACCCAAACCATCTAACAAGTTCAAAATAGCCTGAAGAACCAACACGATCCAAAACGAATATTGCCAAGAGATCGAAGAAAAGGTCAGTATCTCTAATATTAGGTCCTTACATATGAAATTGGCGTTTTGTATGGGAGGAACAAAAAGTCGAATATTTTTTAATATAATATATTTAATTAATCAAAGTATGAACCATTATTTTCTATGCACTTTTGCCATCTTATAGGTAGTTCATTGATCCCTTTACTAAAAAAACCAGTCGGACGGGAATCAATAAAATCTTTGAAGGCGATTTGGACTGCCCCATCGGAGTTGAATTTTTTCCCTTGCAAGAAGTTATCCAAATTTCGAAAAAAATGGTAATCTGTTGGAGCAAGGTCCGGGGAGTACGGAGGATGTCTTAGACTTTCCAATTGAAGCTCTTCTAATTTAGTAGCCGTCTGTTGCGCAGTGTGTGGTCTAGCGTTGTCGTGAAGCAGCAGTGGCGTGGAGCGATTGACCAGCCTAGGTTGTTTAGCCGCTAGCTTTTCCATCATGGTTTGCAATTGCTGACAATAGACATCAGCCGTAATAGTCTGGCCAGATTTGAGAAAACTGTAATGAACAATACCGGCACTAGTCCACCAAACGCTTACAAGTAACTTTTTTGGGGTTAATTTTCGCTTGGGGCAGGATTTGGCTGGCTGGCCAGGATCCAACCATTGCGCTGAGCGCTTCCGATTATCGTAAAGAACCCATTTTTCATCACAGGTAATGATTCGGTTTAAAATACCTTCATTATTGTGCCGGTTTAGTAATGTAACGCAGCAGTCGACGCGCGTTTGCCGGTTTGCTTCAGTCAATTCGTGAGGTACCCACCTTTCAAGCTTTTTAATCTTCCCAATTTGCTTCAAGTGAATTAAAACAGTTTTATCACTAACACCGCAGCCTGCAGCTAACTCGGACGTGGTTTGCGATGGATCCGCTTCCACAATAGCCTTCAACTCTTCATTATCAACTTGAGTCTCAGGCCGTCCACGGGGCTTGTTCTGCAAGTCGAAATTTCCAGAACGAAAACGTTGGAACCAAAAACGAACTGTGTTTTCTTTTGCAACACGACCGCCATACACATCATTCACCCTTCGAGTTGTTTCCGCAGCACTAGTGCCACGGCGGAACTCGTACTCGTAAATAATGCGATATTTTAAGTTTTCCATTTTGTAAAATGAGTGACGCAAACAGAAAAAAACAGAAGAAAAAAAACAAATGAATGACGATCATCGAAGCACAAATACACGAGTCTATAGCTGTACAAATTTGAATTTGGAATTCCTTACCAAAGAGGAGAAATTTGTGATTAAAGTGGCCAGTACGAAAAACGCCAATTTCATATGTAAGGACTAATATTAGGATTTTAGCAAAAGGTGAGAGACCACTCCTTATGCCACTGTGGATCTTGTGACGGTGTAATTTGATCTTTATCATTTTGTGGTAAGATTGAGAATTTGATTTACGATCTTTGTGCCGCAACGAGTGAAGGTCCGCCTGCGACGCAGGAGGTTGCGGGTTCGATTCCCGCCTCGGGACAAATGTTTGTACGATCTGCAGATATTTGTTCAGGTTGTTCTGGACGTTTTCTTAGTACCTATAGTAAAAACATCTATCTATGTAGTATAAATGTATTAAGTATATCAGTTATCTAGTACCCATAACACAAGGTCTGCTTAGCTTGGGTCTAGATAACGCTGTGTGAATGGTCCAGCAATATTTATTTATTTATTTAAATTTTATGTTGTGCGGCAAAGGTGCGGTACAGAACTGCGCCACCCTCTAGGTTTTTTTATCCTAAACAAAAACCAACTATTTACTTTTCATCTCGAATAAAGTCTTCGAGATTTCCTCTCGTCAGAGATTTTTCCTTATTTTTATTTTATTCAGATTTTTTGTTTAATATTTTAAATACCTACTTTATTCTATATTTTTAAGAATATTTTTTTTTTCACTTCTGTGCCTTATTTAATCCATTATCAAAACTTCTTTTGACTCTTTATACGCAAAAGTAATTTGTTTAGAGAATTCTAGGAGGGTAGTTAGAAAGAAGTTCGCCGCCGCCATGGTGTCTACTCCAACTCAGCCCTTGGATATCGTAAGAGCCAATTAAGGGAACTTAGCATAGGAAAGGCTGCAGCTTCGTTCTCTGTATTTTTAACATCACCACTGTGATCACTTAACCACCTGCCAAGCGTAGTAACTTTAGCATAACCCAATAGGGGGTTTGCTAAAATTTGGGAAAATAAACGTTGGTGAGGCACGTTCACAAGTGGACGTACTTAGATGCACTGATGACGTTGAAGAAGATACAATGAAAGAATTTTACAAGACAAGACCTTCATTTGACGATGTGGTACGACAATGTATCGCTATCGTCTTGAAGACACCTATTCACTTCATCGATTTAAGTAAAATTCGGGAGATTGGGTATTAGCTTCTCGAAAGTAGAATGCTCAAATTAGGTTTAATTAGGTCCACCCACCTCAGTCATAGTCGGATCGGCGCCGCCGGCGATCGTGGTTCGCGTGCGATTGTATCTCGGTCGCACTTTGGTCTAGGTATGTCTTTGTCTCTCCATCTTCGTTGTTCACTAAGAAGTTATTTGAAAAACCTTGGAAATAGCGTGTCTTTGCATTTCGTTGTAGCACAACACAGGTCATTTGTTGAGTTAGCGCTGGGAGAATGTACCATATCTACAGAGTTTTACTTATGTCTATTATTCACTCTATTGAAAGTACAAAAATTGGTTACGTTGCGGCGCTAAAAGAAATAAAAACTCTTCTGTCCTTTAGTGAAACTGCCCTAAGTTTCCTCTACTTTATTTGTAGCCAAGTTTCGACTTGTTTGAACATGATTACGATTCGACGCCGTTCCGTGGTTAGCCAATCAGGAGCGAAAATAAGTGACCTACATAGAAAACCAGGCTTGGTCTTACAGGAGTTACGCGGATGTAAAGAATTTGGCAGCATGTAGATGCTGGATGCGGCTCGCTGAAGACAGGGCAGTTTGGCACTCATTAAGGGAGGTCAGAATTTGACTACTACCTAGTGACTACCTACAATAGGTACAATAATTCATTATTGTACACCAACAAAAATAGATTACAAAGAGACAATCAAAGAGAGAGAGTACATCGGTACCATGACATACTGTTTTCTTTTACCTTTTTGTGGTGTTTCCTATAGCGAAGTTTGTGTGTTATTGTTATATTATAAATATAAAATGTAACGACATCAATTGTAACATCAAGTCCTACGATGGAATAAATAGATAGGTACAAATATTAAAATATAAATAGGTACAATGGACGACCTCATCGCTAGAAGTGATATGTTCCAGGCAAGGTTGATGAAAGTATTTTGAAGAGCGTTTTAACTAATATTTCATCATTAATATTATCCTCAGCCTATGCGAGTCCACTGCTGAACATAGTCCTCCCTTAATAAGCGCCATAGTGCCCTGTCTTCAGCTCGCCGCATCCATCATCAGTCAGTAGTTTTTCGCAGATCGTCATCCCATTTGGGTCGTGATGAAAACATATCTAAATTAAAATATGACAATTCATGAGACATACCGGCTTAGTGACAACGCTGAGGCTGGGTGAATGTTATAATAGAGTCAATGCGGAAATGAATGTCTCAACGTTGTGACTTGTAACTTAGGGCGCGCCGCCCACGCCGCCGCTGCCATCGAGCTTCCGTACAAGCACATGGGCGTCAGGGGCACTAAATGTATTTGTATTTATTCATATACACGTACAGTAGATACATCTATTCTATATGTAGATATATATATGTATTCTATGTAAGAGTAGAAGTGCCTCTTTTTAACTTCTTAACGAATAAAAAACCAAATAGAGTCCTTCTTTTATGACTTTTTTAAATAATTTATTAGTGTAGCTGTATGGTGCCGGTGTAGAATTTGCACCACCCAAATTCTTCCTGCGAGTGTGATACGAGCCTTTGAGTTACCCATCCACCTACTTATCTGGCTCGATTATATAGAACTCAATTACTAACGAGTGTTTTGAAGATTAGGATTAACTAAGTAGATTCCTATCTCCTTGATTGTTGCGTATGTACATACATAATTACCTTAATACCTACCTAGTGGCATAGATATATACTTATGGTCAACTAGTTTCTGTCTACAGATTCACACGCGTTGTTTCTATGGAAGGTTATTTCTATCCCGTGGGAACTGATTTAAAGGATAATATGTACCCAATGTTTGATTCCATGCGTAGAGCTTCATCGATGCAAAAAATTTCTGCCCGATCAACTCAGTCATTATTGCGTAAAGAGGTAACAAAAATCCATTCAAAAATTAATACATCCATACACCCAAAATTTTGCATTTATGTGTGATAAGATAATCATAATTATTACGAGACATTATGGTAGGTAAAACTTTTTAAACTATCGCGATTTGTTAACATAGTTAATGGTTTCATTGGTACGCGAGAAATACCCGATTAAAGCGTAGGTTAACGGGTAGGTATATACAAGGTTCGCAGCGTAGATAATAAATAATCGAAGCCCGTTTGAACCTCAAACAACATCATCGTCATCGTCAGCCTATAGTAGTCCACTGCTGGACGTAGTCCTTGCCTAGACTAAGGAAGGATTCTGGCCGAAGAATGTGATGTTCGGGCGTTTTCGCGGACGATTACCGGTCGCAGCACGTCCCCGACACTACGTGGTAGATAAATAGCTTTATTTTATTTATGTTAGACTAAAGTATATATTTTATTCGGGCCGGAGTTTTTAAGTATTTTACATCCTATAATAGACTAATGTTGCCTGAAATAAATTATTTATTATTATTATAAAGAACCTCGTAGTGCCCTGTCTTGCAGCATCTAGCATGAAATTTTGCAGAGATGTCTCAGCAGCTCAATTTCAGCCTTATCTGCTCAGTATTTTTGACTTGAAGAAGTAACAAACATACATACATCCTTTCATGAATTCATCATTTTATGTAACTAATGTAATCGGTTAATTTAATCGTGTTAGTTGATAAATAAATAAATACAAATACAAATACAAATCCGTTCATCCGAACTTTAGCATTTATAATAATTCGTGTGTTGTGATGTGAAGAATATATATATGTATGATATAAATGTTATTGCTACTTGAAATTTGTCTTTTTGTTGTTTTTTGTCTTTGTGAAGAAATAAATTTTTCATTTTTATATAAGTTACATCCAGTTTTCCTAGTTCTTTGTAAACCGGTAAAAACGGTTGAATGTTGCGGCGGACAGGTGAAATAGTGCGAAAAATTGCCCGCGGTCAAACGGTACGGTACGGTCCCTGTTTTCTTACAGGAAGGAGGTGAACTTACCTACTAGGGAGCAGGGAAGTCCAGCCCTTAGGTATAAAGGTTCAATAAAGTTTTATAAAGTACAGTCAGCTCCTCAGATATGTATACACTCCCAAGTTTTCACTTATAATTTTACTCGGAATTTGGCAAATAAAACTTGCACACATATTTCGGAGGAAGTAATCATCGCATACACGTCCGAATGCGTTATCTCTTATGGTTTTTGTTATTTTAGTGCGTAAGCCCTCACACTCTGGGTATTTTCTAAGAAATCAAATAATATCCCAAAATGTTCAACTTCGACGGGACTTGTTTCTGGGTTACATCTTCTTCTCATTCGTAGCAGTCTTGGAACGGTCGTGGTCGTCATGACAGTCAGTCTTATGTTGTATGGGCTGTTATCGGTCGCCCCACGATATATATCCATCTCTCCCTGATGGTGGTCATTCTGGAGCATTCATGCAGATACACCTACGGTAGATCATATCTCTGGTTGGTCTATCTCATAGGCGATCTACCCTCGGTCTTTTTCCCTCCACCTCCTATACAATTATCACAATTACTATACACTTACAATTTAGTGAAATTGAAAACTTGAGAGTGTATACACATTTTTGCAGCTGACTGTACCTCCTAAGAAGTACAATATTAGTGGAGTAGATATAGTTCTATCAGTATAGCTGTGTGGTACCGGCTTAGAATTTGCACCACCCCAACTCTTCCCGCGGGTGTCGTAAGAGGCGACTAAGGGATATCCACCGGGGGCGAGCAGCAGCGCCTCCTGC
The DNA here is from genome assembly GCA_949316285.1 of Eupithecia subumbrata. Lineage (NCBI taxonomy): Eukaryota > Metazoa > Arthropoda > Insecta > Lepidoptera > Geometridae > Eupithecia > Eupithecia subumbrata. Next base: position 4,977,394 of record OX438644.1, on the reverse strand, counting down.
AGAACAATTCTACCACAGAACTGCGATCCCCAACCCATGTGATAAAAGCCAATAAGGCGCTTATCAGGGGTTGGCCTGCGTCCAGCAGTGGACCAATACAGGCTGTTGAGGTTGAGGAGATACAGTTCCCCACATACGTAATCACCATGCTTGGCAGATGATTTGATGATCGCAGTAGTGGTGTTAAAAATACACAGAAGAAAACTGCTGAATACATAATATTTAAAATAATGCATAATATTTAAATTGCTTGCTGGAGAATAAAGTATTTTTTTCATCAGACTGTTGTGTGTGAGGATTCTCATTTTCATTTCTGCCACCACGCATAGCTTGGCATAATTTAACCTAACTCAAAAATACGGCTCAGAAAACCCAGGAATAACTTTTTAGTTATTTTATTCATGAATAAAGAGTTTAGGAATGCGTAATCTTGAGCCTCGGGTGTGGTATTTTAGGCAGAAAAATTCAGGTTTTTTATCAAAATCTTTAGAAACTTCTGCTAAATTCACGTCTTGTAAGATTTGAAGGTTCGGTTAGCTACGTATTTGAAAGAAGTAACTTGTGAAGGTTTTTTTTTGTTACGAAATTAATGGAATAACAGTTCCATGTTAGATTTAAAACAAGATCCGTCACTCGCGCGGCGAGTGTTTCGAACGTTTGTCAATTATACAACTCTGTACTAAGGGTACCGGTTAGAGAATTCGCTATTTAATGAATACCTACAAAAGATTTTTTTTTTAACCTACAGATTTTCTTGAAACATTACATGGCTTAGAACACTCGGGATAAAATTATCTATGACACAATAAAAACTAAACGAAAATCGGTTCATCCGTTTGGGAGCTACGATAGCACAGACAGATATACAGATACAAAGACAGACACGTTAAACTTGTAACACCCCTCTCTTTTTGATGATCGCTCTGCATACTTCGCTGATTAAGTGGATATTTTGACTTTATTCAAAATATTTCTAAAAGTATGAAAACTACAGATATGTAAAATTGTTTTTAAATGTGAGATCTGTTTTAAAATTTCGGCATTAAAAGATGTAAGGAAAGTTTTCATTTTCATTTTTCATTTATTTACAAATTTTTTCTCCAAATCTGTACAAGCGCCCGATATATATTATTATTTTAAATTTCAAGTTGACAGCTGCTGCAGTTGCTGAGTTATTAAAGAGGGAAAAAATCACAGACAAAGCGAGACCATATGGGTTTCGAAACCGAATCGAAACCCTTAAAATAATAAAAGGATTTGGATTTTTAAAAAAAATTGCACGTTAAAATAGTTATTACCTTCGAAAAATAATATGGTAGTGTATATTTTTTGTAACTGAAAATTATCTCATCTCTCTCTCAAATTATCGACTCAGGCGGGACTTGAACCCACAACCTTCCACTCTGTACGGGAATGAGTTTACCTTGATGACCATTACCAGTCTTTGCTATTCCACTGCTGGAAAGAGGTACGTAATAAGCAGCTACCCTCGAACAACACATGGCCTTATGCGAGATGATGGTAAAAGACCTGACGTTATGACTCTGATTCCCTGGATGACGGGTCGACCTTTTGTTTGGGATGCCACGTGTGTAGATATCCCAGCGCCTTCACATCTTGCAGATAAATCAGTAAGGACCGGCTCCGCAACAAGATCAGCGGAGTCCCTCAAACAGTGAAAATACGATAATCTTGACCGAGGTTACCTATTTGAGCCGTTTGGGGTTGAAACTCTTGGTCCTTGGGGTCTTGGGGCACACGCAATTTATAAAGATCTAACATAGCTTCTCATAGAGTCCACAGGTGATCGGAATGCTGTCTTCTATTACGATCAACGAATATTACGGTAAACGAAATCAAATCACCAGAAGGCAGAGGGTCCTCAGGGTCCAGAATGCAGGCAGCACTGTCATTCAACGTGGCAATGCTGCCAACATTCTGGACACTCTGCTTTTGGTGACGAATTAGATTTTTAGGAAATTGTTTACCAGTTGTAATTTAGTTTTAATTTACTAGTTGTTTTTATTAATGAATTGTAATGCTCTTTGATCTATTTCATGCATACCTGCAACTAGTATTTTTTTATTCAAACAGCAGGATTTGATCCGATTACAAATCACTAGGAAGGTTGTATATTGAGAAAAGACCCTCCTTGCTCAATTGGAGAAACGAATTTAAAAAAAAACATAACCTTATTTGCGCAATCGGGTATAAATAACAAAGTCTTGGTTCCAACAAGCTCTCATCTTTCGGAGAACCGCCTAATTTTATGAATAGAATCATAAATAAAGCCATTTTGTTCTCATCTCACGTTTGCAATTAGCTTTTTAATGATATTTCTGAACTGCGTATCAAATGGAGGCTTTCAATTTAAGTGAAATGGCCTAGGGCGGGATATGACAGGAATATCTTCGCTTAGCGACTGTGTAAACGCCCTACGAAAGCGCCACCCGCCCATTTCACATGCAAATTTTTAATTATTTATAAGTATTTATTAAAATATTATAAAGCGTCCTTTTGGCGACTTAGATCTCTCAGGAAAAATTACTAGGTATAAAAATGGGTAGAACTTGATATTGTCAAGAAAGAAAATTGGAGAAATTATTAACTAAGTATAAAAATTCCGATATCAAAAAAAAGTCGAAAGTAACTAATATATAATATTAGTTTACTTCAGTCGTGGGTACTTCAAATTAAATTGTAAATCTACCTACCTCTAAACAGGTTTTCCACCTTCATGTTAAGTGTAATCACGTGAGCATCTCATTATGATAAACTAGCTGCATTCTTACTACCCGTTGTCCTATTACCCGTTTTCCCGTAGGCATGAAGCATTTTCCTGCAGTAAAAACTAGCCTTTGCTCATCAGTAATAATATGGGCTTCTAATGGTAAAATAATTTTTCAAATCGGTCCAGTAGTTTCGGGGCCTATTCAATACAAACAAAGAATCAAATCTTTCCTCTTTAAAATATTATAGTATAAATATAATGTCGACACGGCTTTACTTGGTTATTACCTAGTCACTTCTGCTCATGGCTAGACAATCTAACTGTATAACTTTATGTCCGATATGAAGAAAATCCACCTTCGACGCAAGAGGTTACGGGTTCGACTCCCGCCTCGGGAAAAATGTTTGTAAAATCTACTGATATTTGTTCCAGGTGTTCTGGGTGCATTCCATTTCCCATGAGACCATGACAGTAGGAGAATAGAGAGTGCACATATGTTAGCGCACACACTTGTACACTGGGCATAATTTGTGCTGTACATATGACTAGGCTACGTTGAAACTGGCCACCCTGGCCGAAATTCGGCTAGCAAAAATCGTCTTCGTCTCGATCTTCGGACATCGTCTATCATTAGTAATGATAGACGATGTCCGAATTACACAAAGCTAGCAAAATGGTTTTTTACTCAACTTTTTACTTCACAGAAACGATCACACCTACGATAATGCGCTACATAAAGTAAACAAATTAAAGAGACCCGTATAAATTCATTATTGGGTATCATTTATCATGACAATTGGAGCGGACGAGTTACATCCATTAATGTTCGGTTAACCATCTCATTAGAGCGCGTTAGATTTGGTATTATGCGTGTACTTGGATGTAGAGATAATTGAAATGAATAAATCACACTATTCACAATCCAATCCTATACTATGAATATTATAAGGACGAAAGTTTCTGAAGATGTCAACATGTCTGTTACCGAAGATCTCCGAAACTACTGAACAGATCAGCATGTAATTCACCCATACTGTAATGAAGTATTCTAAGACAATTTTTATTTATTTATTATCAGCCTGTATTTTATTGCAGGGCTAAGGCCTCCCTTCCTTATTTCCAGTTTCCAGAAGATTATAATCCTACTAAAATAATAGGCTTCTTTTTAACCCGGGAAAACAAGCATGGAGCCGCGGTCTGAACCTCTATAAAATGGTAAGTTTGTATGAACTTCTTGTTATGATTTCACGTCAAAACGGATTAGTTTGATAAACTTTGGATAGGTAACTATTTTATTGGATTCATACCTACCATGCGGCTTGGCACGCGCTTTTCCGGGATAAAAAGTAGCCTATGTCCTTCTCCTTAATACCATCGTTAGAATCGACACCTTTACCCGTGGTTGTCGTAAGAGTCGTCTTCTCTTAGACGACCCTTACGACAACTTAACAGAAGAAAGGCAGTTGCTTTCTTCTGTTTTTTATTAACATCTCAACTGCAATCATGAATCCGCCTGATAAGGTTGGTGATAGCAAATCCATTGATGGATTTAATTTCTCATCAGCACACATTTATTTATTTATTTATTAAGTTATTATTTACATTGTCATTACAGTGAAGCACCAAATCGACAAAGAAATATAAAAGAGATACATTGAGAAAAACACACATAAGTAAAATTACACCAACAAGCTACTAACTATTACATAGAACTAAGTTATCGATTTAGCTCTAAGAATTAGCCAGCTGAAGTGGCAGTGGGCCGGCCATATCTCGGAACCGATAACCGCTGGATGAAACGCGTTCTTGAGTGAAAACCACGACCGCCCTCCAAGGTGAGATGACGACCTGCGAAAGACGCGGCAAGCTAATGACTGGGCGCTATGGCGCTCATTAGGGGAGGCCTATCCAGCAGTGGACTAACATAGGTTGCAGATGATGATGACACATAGCTAGATAGGTAGATGCTGTAAGTGCCTTTATCTACACTAATGTTATAACATTCTACTTATGATTCCAATACTTGACTTATAATTACTACTGTTATAGCGCAGATAACAATTTAAGCAATTTCACATGATGGTATAATATCCACATCGATATCGTAAAATCTCATTATAACATCAATAAAACGCGACCAATTAACAAGGCGAGGCTTATGTCAAAATCCTCATACAAGTTGTATAAAATTTTGATATTAGGCTGGCTTTTGAAAACAGTTGGGTTATACGTGAAAACTTCGTCGAAACTACTTTTGAATCTGCCTAACCCAGCGTTGTACACGGGGCATTGCTTCCGGCGCACCTCGGCGACCCTTCTCATAGATAGCGGTGGTGATTTGACCGCACTGAAACGACACGGGGGGTGGAAGTCTTCTACTGTGGCTGAAAGCTACATTGATGAGTCTTTAATGAATAAAATTCAAGTCTCAAATTGATCTTGAACAGTATAGAAAACAAGACGAATGAAGTAATTATAAATATTCCGACTCCGTCTACGAGCTCTACTGCTTGCCCCGCGGCCGCTACAGCTGCTGGATCAATAATTAACATTAACTTTCAAAATTGTACCATCCAAAATTTGAACAATTATTATAAATAAACTATTGTCAGCTTTTACTCTTGTTGTTTGATTAATTGCATTAGTGAAGATAAAGTAGTGTATGCAACTGCATATAACACGGGTATTAAAACACTCGTTACTATTATGAAACTCGCTGCGCTCGTTTCATAAACTCACACTCGTGTTTTAATACCCTTCATTATATGACAGTTGCATAAACTACTATTCCTTCCCCAATCCCTTTTGTTTGTAATGCTATATCCACGAGAGTGAAACAGGTCGTAGATGCTACCTCATCTAGTAACTTATTTCCTCGTACATCCCAATGCCGGAATGCTATTACTGTGTGCTAAGTTACGTCGTATTATAACCTATTACAGATATGATTAATTGACATTTCAACGGAGTCTAGACAGCGGGCTAATCTCATAAGATTTGATTATGCTCGTTAGGGACTTACATCACGAGGCCTCGAGTTTGATCCTTACGTGTAGGCGCGAGAACTGGTTTTTGACTGTCACATCTTAAGAAGGCGTTATAGCTAGTTAGTCAGTTAGTGTGTTACCATTATGTGTGTAGTTATTTGTGTCACAGGATTAAACTCTTAAACTAAACTAATTATTAACTTTTTGTGTAACAAATCATTATCTACTTCGTATGTTTAAGTTACGATCCGAGAACTTAATACAATTTAAAAAATTTCGGACGATCTTTTTGAGACCGGAAGTTTTTGGTTAGAGGTATCTACTATAATGTTATCGAAATCCAAACCTTTGGGGTGCTTTGGACGCGTGAGATTTCCATCGGAAACTATGAATATACATGCTGGGTATCTACATGTCAGCTGAACGCCAATTATAAATTTCCACTTAGAGGTTACTAATTAAATGAAAACGACCCCATCACTAGATCCTACATTGATATGACGCTGACGACGGCGGCGAGCGAACGTCCGCCTGCGACGCAAGAGGGGGCGGGTTCGATTCCCGCCTCGGAACAAATTTGTGTACGATCTGCAGAAATTTGTTTCTGTCTGGGTGTTTTCTATGTATAATAAAAAAATATCCATCTAGGTATCTAATGTATTAAATATATCAGTTATCCAGTACCCATAACACAAGCTTTGAGTAGCTTACTTTGGGGCTAGATGGTGCTGTGTGGTTTGTCCAGCATTATTTATTTATTTATATATATTGGTGCGCAACGAGGAAAAAAAACTTAACATTTCTACCTACTGAATGTAGAGCACCAAAACGGGTGCGCTATGTGGAAGTACTTGGGTGCGCTTCATCTGGGTGCGCTACGAAGAATACCTCGATAAATCCGCCCAAGGACTACCGCTTTCTACTAAAACACAGCCTAACATTAGCAATTCACAGTTGTTTCTTTTAGCCTTTTCCAAATGACTTGTTGTTTTCATAATTGGATTAATGTACAGTTCGTGAGATTATTATGTGTTCACATGGGGATTGAAATAAATGAAAATGGGATTCTTTTCACAAAAAAAACCTAATTGCAAAACGGAAACGATACCATTATTCAAAGAAAAATGAGAAACATGAGATAAAATTTGCTTTTGGGTTCCGTATAAAGTTATTTTTTTTACTTTACTCATTCTTACTTCTATGGAATATCCTCCTTACGAGCCGCCATGTCTCAGCACCGAAGTTGTGACTTTTGTTGGTAGGTCGCATTGTTCGTAAAGAAGTGTTTTATTTATGACTCTATGGAATGTGAGGAGAAATATATTCAAGTTTTCCAAACGCTGCCCATCCTAGTTGTACTCTCCTGGTCTTTATTTCGATTCTTCTTACCAAAAGATAATAGCCAAGATACACGTATCGACGATTAGACCAAAACTACCGTCATAATTGCAAATCAGGTAGCAAACTTTTAGACTTTGTTTTAATTTCGTTCGTGGTCAAAAAAATAAATGTATCTTTATCTAGCCCATTCGATTATTTTCAGAGAACAAACACCCGGTGTTTTCTGAAAATACTCAAACGATCAGTATCTTTTTATGTTAGATTGGCGTAACACATATCTACACGTACCACATACAAATAAATAAATAAATAATGATGGACAATTCACACAGCATTCTCTAGCCCCAAGCTAAGCAGAGCTTGTGTTATGGGTACTAGATAACTGATATACTTAATACAATACATTACATAGATAGATATTTTTATTATACATAGAAAACACCCAGACCAACGGAACAAATTTCTGCAGATCGTACACAAATTTGTTCCGAGGCGGGGATCGAACCCGCAACCTCCTGCATCGCAGGCGGACCTTCGCCCGCTGCGCCACGGAGGTCGTCAAATACAGAACAGTATAATAAAAAAACTTCTACCTATCCAAAACGATTATTTTTAGAACATGAATAAGTGATTTTTTTAAAGATGTTTTATCGAATGTAATATTGCTTGATTATTAAAAGACAAATGAACAAATGGTTCCATCTTCTTCGTTATTTACGGAACCCTACAGATTTCTCATGAAACATAATATCGGTTATTTATTTTCCTGGTAACAATTTTTCATAATTAAATTTGATATTCTTTTGTTTTAATATACCTTTGAATAACGGTTCCGATATATTCGGAACACAGCGAACTTTTCTTTGCCGACAAAAGCTTTGTGATCAAATCTCATTTTGTTTCTTTGCTCAAGTACGTTGTTAACATTCTACGCGAAAACAACCTTTGTTTTTTTCATCAACTTTATAAATCCACGTAGATAACTTTATACAGGGTTATTGATAAATTACTCACACTGCATATAGTGCAGGTTTTGTCCATCCTTAAGCTTTCCTCAGCTCAAAAAGGAAAGCTCAAAACTCAAATCATGGTAAATAACCCGTTGTAAATAACTTTAGTGTTAATAACCATGATGGATCTAAATGTTTTATGTTCAAATTCCCTCTTACAAACTTTCGCTTTTACAATATTGCTTTTTCACTTATCTTGATCAAAAAGTGTATCATTATATCGTAGCTTAGGGGGAATAAAATTCGAGTTTAAGCCCTTGAAGATAAAAATATATTATATTGTGTATATTATTTTTATAATATGGCACTCTTTAGAGAGGGGGGGGTCTAGGTCTAGCAGTGGACTAATATAGGCTGATGATGATAATGATCTATCTCTGGACGACCTCTGTGGCAGGGTTCGATTCCCGCCTCGGGACAATTGTATGTACAATCTACAAATATTTGTTCAGGGTGTTCTGGATGTTTTCTATGCATAATAAAAAATCTAACTATATAGTGTATCGTATTAAAGTATTGATGGATCAGTTGAGCTACCTGTTGATTATTTGAAAAAGTCTGCAGTTAGTTCAATTGTTTCAATCGTAAATACTGTTTTTATTTTATTTCTGTCATTTGATTGTAATTTTCTTTTTGAATAAAGTATGTAAATTGTATTAAGTATATCAGTTATCTAGTACCCATAACGCACAAGCTCTGCTTAGCTTGGGGCTCGATAATGTTGTGTGAATTGTCCAACGTTATTATTATTGTATATTATTTATTGTATATATTGTAATTATCTATCTTCTATCTTACTCTTTAGGTCTCGAGACGTGATCGATCGGTCAAGTTTATCGTACAGCATCCTTGAAACTTTGAACGTGAATATTCAATCACAGACGGGTCCTCACAAAAATTAACTTAATAAAATGTAAATGAGGCTACCTGGCAACTTTCTTCAGATTTATTGGGCGGAATTTAAGGAGGGCGGGGAAATGGCAATTTTTGAAATTGGATTTGTAACTGTCGAACGATCCACGTTATTATCAACTGTGTAAAAACCTATTGTCGAGGGTTATCTACGAATAAGTAGGCAATTATAAGAAAAATATTTTTCTGACTTGAGTAAAGAAATTTAAAAAAAAAATTAAAATACACAAAAATTTGACGATCGATGTGGCGCGCCAGGCGCAGGAGGTAGCGGGTTCGATTCCCGCCTCGGAACAAAATTGTGTACGATCTACAGAAATTTGTTCCGTTGGTCTGGGTGTTTTCTATGTATAATAAAAAATATCTATCTATGTAGTGTATTGTATATCAGTTATCTAGTACCCATAACACAAGCTCTGCTTAGCTTGGGGCTAGATAATGCTGTGTGAATTGTCCAGCATTATTTATAGATCATTAATGAGGAAGGTGAGTTTCCAAATAAATCAAAGCTCTCCATTCAGAGTTTAAACATTCCAGAGTTTAAACTCACGCGATCAGGACATATCATAACTATTGGATTCACAGACCGTGACCACGACAGAGTATGAGTATAAGTAAGTATAAGTATAAGTACAGAGTATCCTGCGTAAATATGTAGTTGAGCTATATGTAGATCGTTTGCAACAGTTGGCAGTAAACTCAATTGTTTCAATTGTAAATACCTACTAGTTCTAATTTGTTTCTGGTAAATAGTTATCACACAAAATCAAACGACATCAAAATTTTTAAACCTGAATATTTTAAAAACCTTACTAGAGTTTAGTAATTTTACGAAATAGTAGGTACATATTAGGCGTTTTAAAGCGCGCGTTATTTGTTAACAGGCATTTGATAAGCCATCTGGTCCGGTACATTCATTAAATAAAAAAATCATATTCATTTCTCTAACAAGTGTACAATTAGTTATTCGATAAAGAAAAAGTTATTTTGAATCTATTTTAAGTATTAAAATCTAATATCTATTACTAAGTAAGTATTTCTAATTTATTTTATAACAAGAATTCATACCCTTTGACAAGAGACAGCGAGCTAATAGGTCTAAGTTCGTACTGTACAGTTTCGCGGCCGTTTGAATCCCTACACAAAGTTACTGGTAATTCACTGAATGAGGATCTGGCGTCTTCACAAACATTTTCGTGATGATGGGTAGAACCGGCCGTTCAGGCAGTGTCGGTGAATTACTAATTACTCTGTATAGAAAAGCGCGTTTGGGATGTATCGAACCAAAAGGTTTTTAAAACGCGCGATACTAAAGCGTACGCTTCAAGACGCCTAATGTGTGCTGTACTCGCTCGTATACTTAATTTTTTCATTTCATTTATTTTCAACTGTAGGAACACAAAGGAGCCCTTAGTTAAGTCAAAAAATTACAAGAGTGCCTTATGTCTAAATACTATTAAATTTAAATTAAATTACACAAAAATGTACGTACAAAATTTATTAAATATTCAGCTGTAAAGAGGCTACGTTCGCTGAATAGGAGGTAGTCTATGATAGCAGTAAGTCTATGATAGCATTAATATTCATCGTTATACATCATGAATTCGTGAAGCAAAACCGCGTGTAAAAACATTGTTCCACATTAATTCCACATCGCCCGTTTTAAATTTAGGCAGCCATTTATCAAATCGCGTCTCAGGACGGCCATTCTTCCCTCTTCTAATTAAAAGGTAATTTTTAATCGCCTTTGTTGATTTACCCCGGGTCTGTACACTTGGGGGTACTTGCAGTGTTTACAACATAAGCTTTTTAATTAATTTAATGATTTATGGGTTTACAGGTTAGGTGTTTTTGGGTTCCGTGTTTTTGACACATGAAAGCTCACCATACGTGATAATATGGGCCGCTAAGATCAAAATTGGATGGAACCGTGTCAAAGTAAAACTCCGATCGTTTTTATAATATTACCGATGTAGTACAGTACAGTAGTTAGTACGGAAGGATGCGGGTTCAAGTCCCGCCGAAGTCGTTAATTTTTGCGATGTTATTTAATTTCTTAGAAATTACCGATGTAGTTTGAGATGGTCTTTTCCCATTCTATTTGCGCGTGGAATATGATGACTCTGTTTATTACGATCAAAAAAAGGAATGTTTAGGATAGTTAGCTTAGATTTTGTGGTTAGATAGATAGAAAGATAGAATATAGATTGATAGAAGATAGATAGAAGATAGATAGATAGAAAATACTTCCATTGCACACTTAAAACTAAGAAACAAATTAAAAATAATAATTATAATTATGACAATTGGCGGTCTTATCGCTCAAGAGCGATCTCTGCCAGAAAACCTGGTATAGATAGGATCGTCGGATATGTACATGGGGTAAGATCTGTGTGCATCTGTTATGGTAATTACTACTTAAAATGTGTACCTACTTAAAATGGTAAGTAACTGAATCAACATCTATCTTAAGGCGCCACCCTGACCCAGCTTACATAAGCTTTTTTTTAATGCCTCTTTAAATGTTTTAGTTTGTATAGTGTGCAGAGATGCGAAGTTGCTCTTTTTTGCCACCATGGTGGCCAAAACGTCAATTTCGCATCTCTTCTTAAAGTATGCTAGATAAAACTTTTACAGAGGCATTAAAAAAAACTTATGATAGTTATCCCAAACTGGCCAATCGATTTTTGAAAATTCCTTCGTTTATCATAATAATAAAATAAAATAGATGGTGTAACTGATTTGAGTCAGGGTTGCGCTATAAGCCGGGGACGGACTGGTGTTACGGTTTGTAATGTACCATTCGCAGCAATCATGATACGTTACGCCGTGTGATAAAATCCGTCTCGTTCGTGCGAGCTAACTTTCCCTTCGTCCACTCCATTACCCTCCGTAACTACAGTCCGTACCCCCCATGAGATAAAAGCCAAAGGCGCTCATCAGGGGGAGGCGTCCAGCCAGGCTGTAGAGGTGAGGTGAGGGAACACGCTCTGAGAGGCGTTTACAAAATGCTAGGCTAGGTACCCTTCTGTGTCCTAATCGGGGGGAGGAAAGGTGACGGAAGAATGGGGTCGGCGAGTGTGTGGATCGGTGGGCTCGCCGGCCATGTATAGGAGGAAGAGGGGACGCCAGTCGGGCCGCGGAGGTTTTAAATGTTCCCGTGGTTCGGCGAAAATGACGAGAGAGGGACACCGGAGAGGTTTTAGTGGGTCTTACGTTCTTTTCAGGACGTCGAGTCCCACATAATTCTGGTCCCCCCTAGACCAGTTTATTCGAAAACGAATTTCCTCGCCGAATAAAAAAAAAGGATAGGTACCTTTATCAGTTGGACGATGGACGACCTCTGTAGCGCGGCGGGCGGAGCTTGCGACGCAGGAGGTTGCGGATTCGATTCCTGCCTTGGGAAAAATGTGTCTACGATCTACAGACATTTGTTCATTGTGTTCTGGATGTTTTCTATATCTATAATAAAAATATCTATCTATGTAGTGTATTGTATTAAGTACATAATATCAGTTATCTTGTACCCATAACACAAGCTTTGGTTAGCTTGGGGCTAGATAATTCTGTGTGTATTGTCCAACATTATTAAAAAAAATTAAAAAAGTTATCACTTAACATGGTACTTTGCTATAATTACATCGCTTCTTCCGCCTCAGAAGGTATAAAAAGATCCACGAATATTTCGTCTCATTCAATTTGCATGTCTGGTCTGGCGGGTAGCGAGAAATTTTAATATTGACGGCATGGTTTTTTATACTTCAATACAGCGGTGTTGTTTTTCTGCGTAGCTTTGTTTTCTTCCATTGTATTCTTGCTACAATTTATTCGTAGTGTTCTTGGTGATAATTCTTAGAATTTGAATAAGATTTTTACTTAGTGGATGAAATGTTTACCTGCCGCGATATAACACTTCAATATATAGTATTTTTTTAAATTTTAGGTCCTACCTAAATTCTGGCACAACTCTTCAGATTTAAAAGAATTTAAAACTAGGTTATTAAATTATTTTTAAAATGTGTTCAGCAGCAATAATAAAATAAAATAAAATAAACCGCCAAGTACAAGTGGACTCGCACTCGAAGGGATCCGTACCGTAAAAATCAGGCGACTTTTTCAAAGAACATCAAATTTTCACTTGTTTGGAGATAAAGGGGTCGCCGTAATTTTAAACTTTAGTATAGAATAATTTAATAAAATAAATAATGTTTAGTATAATAAATAAATAATGCTGGACAATTCACATAGCATTATCTTGCATATTGCTATGCAATATACAACTTAGATAGATATTTTTGATTAATTTATACATAGAAAACATCCAGAACGCCCTGCACCAATGTCTGCAGATCGTACAAACATTTGTCTCGAGGCGGGAATCGACGGACCTTCACCCGCCGCGCCACGGAAGTCGTCGTCCAGAATAACATGATTTAAATAATATAAATCATGTTATTCTGTAATAAGTTTTCGTTCACTCATAAATTAAGGCCTCAATTAAGGCGTTCAATATATTAAAAAGGTATATAAAAGTGATTATAATTTCAGTAAGGTCATACAAACGAACTTTTTAGGATCCATAGATATTATAACTAGCAAGTAATATAAACCACAATCCAATATTAATCTGATTAGGCGGTAGGTATAATTTAATATTTGCATATTCACGTATCCATGATAGGGATCGCAATATTGCGGTTGTGGTTTAATGAGCTGGTCATGTTAGCCGATCCGAAAAAATCACTATATTCATTATTAATAATCATCATCATCATCAGCCTATATTAGTCCATTGCTGGACATAGGCCTCCCCTAATGAGCGCCAGAGCTGTCTTCAGCTTGCCGCATCTAGTATCTGTGGGCAGTTATTCGCAGGTTGTCATCCCACCTTGCCGGAGGGCGTCCTACACTACGTTAGCTGAGTCGTCGTCGTTCTTAACATAAATATTATAAATGCGAGAGTTTGGATATTAAGATGTATGGATGTTTGTTACCTTTTCACGCCAAAACTTCTACACGGATCGGGCTGAAATTTTGCATACAGAGATAATTCTAATCCTAAAATCAAACATATGCTACTTTTTATTCCATAAATCAGTTTATATGGGATTGAAAACGTTTCCATGGATACAACAAGTGTGAATCCGCGAGAGAAACTAGTTTTCAATAAAATCTGTTTGTATCTATGAAAGTTCTAGTTTTTCAAACAATAAAGGGTTTCCATTTCCATACAATTTCAGGTAAAAAACATTTTAATTATTTGCAAAGCAATTCACGACATTAATGTAAATGAGATCAATATGTAGGTAACGATGTAATGCCAAACATAACCAACCTGAAATAATTGCATTTCCAACTCATACAACATGCATGAGTTGTATGCAATAAGCGGAATTGGTTGGAAGCATGTTACACAGCTGCTGATTGTATAACTGGTTTATTATTATAATGTCAGCACCGCATGGTGGTTGTACGATTTACTGTGATGCAGCTGACCAAAATAGCTTACCAAAGTTATCGACATAGTTAAAAGAATTAGCAAGCTGAAGTGGCAATGTGCCGCCCGGCCTTTGCGATTTTTTTAATTTGTTTCTTATTTGGTTAGTTTATGGTCTTGACGTAAGCTTGAAACTGTCATGAAACCAGTAACACCACTGTCACTGTCAAAAGTTGACTCTCCGTACCCTAATTTCGACGAAATAAAAGAAGCCGAAAATCGTCCATATTATAATCGCTTGCCACGCAACAGAGAATTTAAATCGTCCATATTTGGGACGCCTGCCACGTTAGAAGATATTTCAGGAAGAACCGACCGCGCTGGGGAAAACGTGTTCTTGAGTGGAGACCGCGACTCGGCGAGCGTAGTGACGCCCTCCGGCCGGTGGGATGACGACCTGCGAAAGACTGCAGGCAAATGCTGGATTTGTCAAGCTGAAGACAGGGCACTATGGCGCTCATTAGGGGAGGCCTATGTGCAGCAGTGGACATAAATAAGCTGCTGAATGCATCATCATTCAGCAGCTTATTATAGATATAATTATAACTTTCGATTTCTAAACAATGTGTACAAAACAAACTACCTATGTCTCGTACTGGCCATTACCGATGTCTCTGCAAGATGTGAAGGCGCTAGGGTATCTACACACGTGGCATCCCAAAATAAAGGCCGATCCATCTTCCAGGGATAAATAAATAGATTATAAATCAGAGAGACACTGAGGAAAAACTCGTCCATTCCCAGCCCGAGCCAGCAACGTTTACGTATATGAACCTGTCTTATGACAGTTTCGTTTAAGGCTGCACGAGTCGTCCGATCCAACTCAACAGTGGGCGCGGCCTAAATGTATGCCATCTCATCTGACATAATAGACATTCTGGCGCGCTTGATGAAAGGCAAATAAATTTATTCGAAAACGATCGCGTCAAAAAATTGGAAAAGACTTTTAGCACAAGGGTTATTATAGAAAAACTAATTAGAGTATAATTTCAAAATAAATTTCTTTCAACTTTTGAATAACTAAACTATGTCCGTACGGGCTTTATTTTAAATTTTCTTTCTTCGTATGTTATTTATTTTCGCCCAAAGTTGAGCTAAAATCGGGGTTAAAATACGAAAGCTTAGAAGCTTATATTTTTTTCATTAATTCTTTTTTCACGGTTTCAGGTGCATACAGACATAGATAATGACAAGATAAATTAGTATTTTCCTTAGTTTTGGATGGTCAACATCAAACAGCGCTTTAGTTACCCTTCCACGTTTGTATGGAGAGATAAGCGACTCGTTCAGCCACATATCATAAATCATAATTCATTTATTTGCAGGAATGTAGGAACAATGAAAAGGTCTTAATAATAAAAATAACAGTCCAATATATTCTGCCTCGTCTAGAAGGTCTTAATAATAAAAATAACAGTCCAATACATTCTGCCTCGTCTAGTCGTGCAAAATTAATTAGTGACTAGGACTCTATAACATTATAATTAAAATAACTGAGATCACAAAAAAAATTAAACTATTCAAAATGAGAGTACAAACAAAAAAAAATTAGTATAATGTCATAAAATGTCAATTTGTAAAATTAAAATATTCCTTAACATCATAAAAATATTTATCCATAAGCCATAATTTTAGTTTTATTTTAAGTAAATTATAGGTATGTAAAGCTTTTAAGTCACTGGGTAATTTATTGTATATATTTATCGCCTGATGATATGCGTTCTTTTTTATAAGCTCTAATCTGTAGTCTGGTGCGTAAAGCTTGTCTTTATGCCTTGTGTGTCTCTCCAACACAGTATGTGGACAGTCGAGTAAGGTACCTAAATAACGTGTGTACATGCTGTTTTTCTCAGTCTGTGGGCACACAATGTCACCACAGCAATATTTTGTTATTTAATTAGCTTCCTAGCTCACTTTTGCATAGACTAGATTAATATTGTAATAGGTATGACGACCTCAGTGGCGCAGCCGGCGAGTGTCTGCCTGCGACGCAAGAGGTTGCGGGTTCGATTCCCGCCTCGGAACAAATTTGTGTACGATCTGCAGAAATTTGTTCCGTTCGTCTGGGTTTATATGTATAATAAATAAACAAAATATCTATCTAATCTATGTATATAATGTATTAAATATATCAGTTATCTAGTACCCATAACACAAGGTTTGAGTAGCTTACTTTGGGGCTAGACGGTGCTGTTTGGATTATCCAGCAATAATTAAGGTATTCGTTGTTTGTATTCTTAGAAATGAAAGTCGTTTATAATTTACTATCTTTATTTGTCAAATATTCTTAAAGTATAACTTAGTTATAATGCAATATGTATAATCTTTTTACCTGTTTCTACATTTAATTAGAATTTGTGGAAATCAACAATACTTTTATATAATTCTTTATCTATTTTAACATTTTAGAGAAATAAAATGATATAATTTCAATGTAAATAAAAACGCAGTGAAATAGATCTATGCATTATGACAAAGTACTAAAGATAGATTTATTTACAAATATTACTAGTTATTTACAGTTAAATTTACATTATACAATCAATTAACCGCTAGAGATATAACAAAATAATAAAATAGTATTCAATATCAGTAGATAGTAGGATATTGTAACCTAAAGTTCAACAAGCTATATAATAAAAAAAACTTTTGTCAACATTTTAACGAATGTGTAAATATATAAATGCTAATTTATTTTTTGACGCTTTCTTTTTTTTTTGCATAATAAAATAACTTGCCGGTGCAAGGGATTGGTTATCCATTCTACTACAGATTTTTTATTTACTACGGAACTAAAATTTTTTGTTTGTAATGGAAAATGGAAATACAAGCTTTTCCATTTTCATTACAATTAAATAAAAATACTCATCCATAAAGTCATTTTATTACCTATATAACATTGTTATTTTTTCATGTTGTTAATTGTTTCTAATTGTTTTTTTGTTGTGTTATTTAAAACTGCGTAAAGAAAACTTGTCTTTTCATTAACATCAAAAAGCAAAGGAGCGTGTTAAGAGGGCTCGTTTACCACATTCCAGTTCATTTAATATTCATTATAATAGCAACCTTTTTGGTAAGTTGCGTGAGAATTTCTTACCTCCTGGGTATTCGGGGAAAAGGTGTAAACAACACAAAGTATTGAAAAAGGGATAAGTATTTCCTTTTATATTCTTCAGTATTTCTTGTGTAAAACGATAATTTTTCAATTCATTTGAGTGGCTTTTATTTTTATTTGTGTTGCAAATAGATGTTGTATTAGACATTCAGTGAGTTAGATAGGTACTTAGTTTCTGAAAAATATTAACACAGAATATTAAGTGAAATAACATTACAAATATTTTGGATCCTCAGTTTTTTTAGTGAACGCAAAAAAATCAGGCAGATAAAAAAAACTAAAAACAAATAAGGTAGTATTCATCTAGTGACAAAAACGGTGAAAGAAACCCTTTTCATTTAACGCTATCGGATTTTCTTACTAAGCATGATCTTTAAAATAAAATGTATCCTCAAAAAATTGCTAAAAACAGAAATAATTATAATGATGAAGCCCAAATTACTGTGTAATCCTTCAAACATACAAATTGACTTCAGCTAGGGATGAATTATCCAAAAGGGATAAAAGCAAATGACGTAATTCGGACAAAACCCTTTCCTTTTAGACATTTTTATGAAAATTCTCGGCAAATAACTTGACTGAGGAGAGCTGCTTTCTAAAATTAAATTGCAAACAAAACATAAAACGATTAGATAAAGTAAAATATAATAATGATTGATTTAATTGGTCCTTTTGATCGATTCAGTTACGATTTATGATACAGATAATTAGGTAAACTATTAATACCTAAATATAAAATAAAAATATTATTTCTCAACTAAACCAAATTTAAATCTTGATTTGAACTAAATAATTATGTGTTTACGTGCTTAATCCAAAAAGCCTCTAGTCCTATTTTTCTTTTGCTAGGTAAAAACATTTGTTATTTGCAAACTTAAAGAAACCTCAGGGTTACTTATGTGCCGTCTATTCTGTTATTTTATTCAAACCATTTTTACCTAATTTCAATTATCTTTCCAAAACATCATTATTCTAACGATACCTAGGTACTTAGATACAAAATTACTAACCAATATTTACACGTTTCGTTGCCGAAATTAGAAGGCCATTTTAATAGGTACAGTTTCTACGTTAAAATTGATTAAATCGAAAATATTTAAGGAATATTACTTTTCGGTAACTAGGTGCCACTTATAAAGATTTATTTAATTTGATTGTGTTATTGCTCGACTCTATTAATTTACAAAATTAATATCTATGCTATGAGTTTTCATTTGAAGCATTACAAGAATAACTGATGAATATTTTTGTGAAAGAAACTATACCTACGTTGAAAGTTTTCGGCAAGATTAACATCAATATCAATTATTTTATCTAGAAACTAAACGATAGGTTTTCATTTAAATATATCAAATCTAGTTTCAACATTAACTTAATATATTTTAATTTAGTTAAAAATTTACGATGATAATAAATACATTTATGAATTTTATTGCTTTTAATAAACAAAATCAGTTTTTGCTTACCGTTACGACCATCTTTGACATTTTCAACGATTTTAGTTTCGATCGATGTTTTACGTTACACATGAACTGTTTCCTTTCATATCTGTATTCACTACCACAATGTCACTATCAACCGACACTCTGTTACAGTGTATGCAATTTTCATCTGAATCCATCTACAGTACTGGTATAGAGAGTTGCGATGGTACAGTACAAGGATATCAGAAGGTTTACTGACAAAGCACAAGGCGATGCTGTGTTTGCGTTGCCATGCTGCATGGCTGCCGGATGTTCCCCTGTAGAAGAAATTATAATATTACAGGCAACATAATCAAGAAGAAAGGCATTCAATCATCATCTATGCGTGTCTACGTTTAATACAATTCTAACAGTGTACTATGTTACAGTGTAAATTTAAGAACTTAATTATATAAACAAAAAATACACCACTGAGTGATGCGGCAATAAAATTATTTAGGGTAGTTTTAGATTTAATATAGTACTAAGTAGTTAGAATTGTTAACATTATGGGACTGGCATAGTCAAACCAATGCCTCAAAACAAAATAAAAAAAAAACATTATATTCCTTGATATATACAAAAATCTAATACAAGCGAAACAATTTTCTCGACGATTTATCGCTATACTACTAGTACAAAAATTTAAAAACGCTGAGTGCTCTACGTGATCGGTGCCCTCTCGCGTTTCTTTCTATATAAAAGTTCTTCGTGTCCAAAATTTAACAAACTCTTTCAAAATCAGATAATATAGATCGTAATCAGAAATTGTAATTCCCTAAATTGAGTTGGGTCTGAATATTTATCCATGTGGGTTCATGTGTTTAATCCATTGATTACATGAAATCAATTTATGTTTTTCAATTAGTGTCGACTACCGAACCAACAGTATTATTGTGATTAAAGGTAAACTAGGCTATTATTTTGATTGTGAGAACTTAAATTAAATTGTATTTATCATTTTAGTGTTGCATAGTAATCAATGTTCTGATTATATTGATGTTGATGATTAAATATAGTACAACATTAACATTATGCATAATCATACCTGATTGATATATTATGTTATTTTAATAAGTTGAAATTTTGATGTGAGTGAGTTCTAATTTTGTGTTTAGTAATTGTACCTACTAGTTTATTTTGGTTTGGCTGTCTTATAACTTAGGCTCAATTCACAAGGGAATGGCAGCGCCTGGCGCGCGGCGGCTGCGCCTCCTTTTCGAGTTTTTTTAAGCTATGGTCTTATATAATACATAGGTATATGTGGTAAAGTTTAAAATTATTTGAAAGTGAAAGTGCTCGCTGCGCCTCTGCCGTCCGCTGCCATCCCAATTTGAATTGATCTTTAATATTTATTAAAAGTCTTAAATTAAGAAAAGTGAGAGTTTTTTTCATATGCAGTATTTTTCTGTTTCTTATATTTGTATTTTATGCTTCAAAATTTCAATACTAATAATTTGTAGGTCTTTGAATTCTCATTTATTTATGAGATAATCAGTCATTGGTGACTATGTCAGTCCTGTATTTTAACAAACTAACAACCCACCTAAAACAATTTTTTATCTTAAACTAACCCAAACAGTTAAATTGCCAACTCACTGACCAGTCGAGTATTTTTTTTCTTAGCTTATTTTGTCCCACTGCTGGGCTGTCGTGACTTTATAGTTCAAAAATATACGCACCATTTATAACATGAACATTGACATGCGTCGCTTCAGCCATCGTCGGCACACAGCTGTAGTTTCCGCTATCACTCGGTAGTAGCTTCTCTATCACGAGTCGTGACGTCAGCAGGTCTGTCCATTCTGTCTTCAGACGGACCCGAGGTTCAATGATGTCGTTTGAGTCTGCTTCCTTGTATTCTATTATGTCGGACCCTGGAACGAAAATTAATAATAAGTAATACTCAACAATTCACACATCATCATCTAGCCCCAAGCTAAGCTGAGCTTGTAATTTGGGGTGATTTAAATAGAAAAACACAATATATTACCTACATGGGTAGATTTTTAAAATTATTAGATATACCTGGAACTTATATCTACAGATCGTACAAATATTTGTCGCAAGGCGGAAATCGAAACCGCAACCTCCTGCGGCACAGGCGGACCTTCGCCTTGACAATTGTAGCGCCACATTTGAAACGCGACACAATTATCGCCCCTATACATATCTACGCACACCAACACCTCTGCGCAAGCACGCACACCATTGACACACTTCATCATCATCATCATCAACCTAAATTAGTCCACTGCTGGACATAGGCCTCCCCTAATGAGCGCCATAGCGCCCTGTCTTCAGCTTGCCGCATCCAGCATCTGCCTGCAGTCTTTCGCAGATCGTCATCCCACCTGGCCGGAGGGCGTCCTACACTACGTTTGCCGAGTCGTGGTCTCCACTCAAGAACACGTTTGCCCCAGCGGTTGTCGGTTCTTCGCGAGATATGGCCGGCCCACTGCCACTTCAGCTTGCTAATTCTTTGAGCTATGTCGATAACTTTGGTTCTCTGTCGGATGTATTCGTTACGAATTCTGTCCTTCAGAGAGACTCCGAGCATAGCTCTTTCCATAGCTCGCTGAGCGACTTTGAACTGGTGGACCAGCCCTACCGTGAGTGTCCACGTCTCAGCTCCGTAGGTCATGACGGGTAGGACGCACTGATTGAAAACTTTAGTTTTCAAGCATTGCGGTATGGATGACGAGAAGACTCGACGTAGTTTCCCAAACGCTGCCCAGCCTAGCTGGATCCTCCTCTTGGCCTCCTTCTCAAAATAATTTTTACCCAACTGCAGAATTTGCCCAAGGTAAGTATACTCGGAAACAATTTCGAGAAGGTGGCCATGTACGACGACCGGTCCCGGATCAATGAGGCCATTGATCATGACTTTGGTTTTATCCAAATTCATGCCAAGACCGATGCGTCGCGAGGCTGAGGCTAGGCCGTCCAGCATCTGGTTCAGCTCCTCTAGCGACTCCGCCATTAAGACTATGTCATCAGCGAATCGCAGGTGTGAGATGTAGTCGCCGTTTATGTTAATGCCCTTACCATTCCAGTCCAGCGTCTTAAACATATCTTCCAACGTGCTCGTGAACAGTTTCGGGGATATAACATCCCCCTGTCTCACTCCTCTGCGCAGTTGGATGGGTTTAGACTGCTGGCCCTGTACTTGGACACTCATGGTGGCGGCCTCGTAGAGACATCTCAGCACCTCGATATAACGATAGTCTACTTGGCATCGCTGTAAGGATTCCAGAACAGCCCAGGTTTCGACAGAGTCAAAGGCTTTTTCATAGTCCACAAAGGCTAGACACAGAGGCTGATTATACTCTTCGGACTTCTGTATAATCTGCCTCACCGTGTGAATGTGGTCTATGGTGCCAAATCCTCCGCGGAACCCGGCCTGTTCTGGTGGCTGGAACTCGTCGAGTCTCCTGGCGAGACGATTCGTGACCACTCGTGAGAACAGCTTATAGACGTGGCTCAGGAGCGTGATGGGTCTGTAGTTTTTAAGGAGGGTTTTATCTCCCTTCTTAAAAAAGAGCACCACCAAACTCCCGCTCCACGCCTTTGGAGTTCTCCCACTGTGAAGGACGGCGTTGAAGAGGTTCTGTAGCTCCTGTATAACAGGGGCACCTCCAGCTTTCAAAAGCTCTGAAGTTATTCCGTCCTCACCGGGGGCTTTTCCATTTTTAAGCTGCCTCAGAGCTAAAACGATCTCGTCTTGACTGATGTCTGGCAGTTCGTCGGTATAGTGGCGTGTCAGGGTGGCTCTAGAATCATGGTCGTCTCGCCGGGAATGGGGGGCATGTGCAGCGTATAAACGGCCATAGAAATCCTCTACCTCGGCGGAGATCTCCGGTTTCGACAATACGGTCCTCCCGTCGTGCGTCTTCAGCTTCGTCAGGTGGCTCCTGCCAAGCTGCTGAGTAAATATTTTGGACCCTCGGTTTCGCTCTATAGCCTCTTCGATGAGGCGTGTGTTGGAGCTCCGAGGGTCGCGTCGTACCATCTTCGCAATTCGCTTGTTCAGGTCTGACCTTTCTGACGAAGTCGCTTGGGTGGTTTCCCGTCTTTTTGTCATCAGACCGAGAGTCTCATCCGAGAGTTTGGATTTCTTGCCAGTGCGCTGCTTTTTGCAAAACTTGATGCCCTCATCCCTCAGCGTTTCGACCAGATTGTGTAGGGTCTCGTCAGCGTCATCAGTGGGATCCAAGGCAACAAATCTATTCCCGAGAAGCTGCTGGAACTTCTCGGTGCCCGCCATGATTTGGATTGGGTTAGGTCGGAGCGTGGACTTCATCAGACGGTTTCTTTCAAGCTTCACGTTGATATTCAGAGAGCCTCGGAGCAGTCGGTGATCAGATCCGGTATTGAACCTGTTGATCACTGAGACATCTCTGAATATGTGCTTGCTATCCGTCATGATGAAGTCGATCTCATTTTTAGTCACAATGTCGGGGCTTTGCCATGTCCACTTCCTTTGAGGCTGTTTCTTAAAGAAGGAGTTCATTAAGAACAGCCCCTCTTTCTCAAGGAAGTTGACAAGCATTTGCCCCCTGTGAATCCTAACTCCATAACCATGCGTGCCTATTCGGGATTCGTTGCCAGTCTGGGTTCCCACCTTGCCGTTAAAGTCCCCCATAACAACGTTGAAGTGGGCCTTAGTGGTGTTGTGTAAGGCTTTGGATATGTCTTCATACATATCCTCCACTTCATCATCCGAGTGTGTCGAGGTCGGTGCGTAGACCTGAATTACCTTCATGCTATACCGCTTGGATAGCCGAAGGATCAGGTACGCTACCCTGTTCGACACACTGGAGATTTCTTGAACGTTGCTAGCGAGAGCCTTATTTACGAGGAACCCTACGCCACCCTGGGATGTTTTATCACCCTCGCGAAAGTAGAGAAGATGGCCTGAGTCTAGAGTTACGGTGTCCTCCCCCTCTCTACGGACTTCACATAACCCCAGAACATGCCATTTAATATTCTCTAACTCCACTTCCAACTGCGCTAGATGATGGTCCAGCCTCAGAGTTCGTCCGTTAAACGTCGCCAGGGTCAGTTTTTTGAGCAATGAATGGTAGCCTAATGTAGCCCGGGTATTCCTAGCACCCCCTGCCCCGCCGTTACCGTGGCCGCTACCATGGCCAGGAATAGCGAGGCGGCCGGGAACTGGGGGCCATTTTATGGCTTCTTTAATCATTGGGGGTAATGCCCATAATCCCCACGCTGGGCATTGCGGGTTGGGGATCGCAGTTTGGTGCAGTTGCTCTGCAGGGGGCGCTGCTGCCCGCCCCCCGGTGTGTGTTTCCCTTAGTCGCCTCTTACGACACCCACGGGAAGAGTTGGGGTGGTGCAATTCTATGCCGCCGGCACCACACGGCGGACACACTTGTACACTACTAAAAACGTGTCCTTGGAATACGCGTTTCAAATATGGTACTGCAATTGTTTTAATACTAGTGTTTAATGGTTGCTTCCGAAAATTTGATAATGGCCTGATACGTCACACTGGCAAAGGCCTCCAACGATCTATCACACTTCACGATCCTGAGCCAGCTGAACCCTTGCTCTGTCAAATAATAGGTATTTCTTTACAGCAGGTTTATGGTTTTGAGCATCCGTATTTATTCGTATTATACGTACCCTAAAATGTAGCCTAGTTTAGCGTAGTTGGCATAAATTATTTCTATATATATCAAAATCTGCACTGTCGCTTTGTTTTACTTTATTTATGTGATTTTTTATGTGACTGTGTATTCGTTGTTAGCAATTTTGCCTGAGACACAAGTTTTACCTAGTTCAGGCACACGTAATCTATTGAATTTTTGTCTTGAGAAATTATTGAATAAATTATTTTATATTTTATTTAATTTAAATATGTTTAATTTGTCGCATAGGTACTGTTTTTTAGTGTACTGCGACGCATTAATCCGTTGAAATGTTCAGTGTTAATAACATATTATTTATGTTATTTGTTACTATTCGATTGATTTCTGCCACTGCTAATGGTGCATTCAAACATTGCAAAAAATTTTAACAGTCACATTCATTACCTACTTCATTAGGTAAGGTTATGTTTTCATGTTTTCAATGTGTACTTTTTAAATGAAGATTGTTTTGTTTTATTTTTAAATTATAAAATAAAAAAAAATATATAATAAAATAAAAAAATTATTAAAATATTTTTCACAATCAGATAGCATAATGGCATTGGTCCGCTTATAAAAAACCAAAAAATATAGGTAAGCTAACCTAAGCTTAGCAAGTCTGAACAAGGTAAATGATGATGATAACGATTCTTCTGATTTCGCTCATGGCCTTAATCAGCTCCCGTTGATTGGGTTGAATGAAGATAGCTGATAACGTTGAATAGGACCGGAAATTCGTGCATGTATAGTGCCTGATAACTGTTCCAGTAGCTATTTGTAAATTAGTCAGGGATACTGCTGCTAATTTTACTGGTATATTTATGTAAAAAAGGAAATTAACAACCACAACAAGGAAGATACGAATAGAATTTAAATTCTTATATTTGATCATTTACGTATTCACAGAATCCATATCAAATATTACAAGGCTGTTGTTGTATCAGAGGTAACATTCAATGCAATATGTACTACCAGTAGTTTTGGACTGGTGTGTGAGTAATAAATAATATACCCACATTAAAAAAATTATAATCTGTTTTTGCTTAATGACTAATTTAGACCCTGGTGTCTGACTCAGGACTTAACGGACCCTTGTTACTTTTGACTGAACCCTTATGTTAGGACAGAACGGACATACTAATTTAGGTACCTACTTAATCATACTGTTGGATTTAAATAAGTAGAAAAAAACATTTTTTGGCGATTTTTATGATCAATCGACATATACTACTTGACTTCATAGGACTTCGGGTCTCATAAGGACGAGAAAATTATAGGAAAATATTAAAACGACAAGTTTAAATTGACTTGGATTAAAGCGGTTGTTCCGTACATTGTTTGTTAAATTTTCCTCGTAAGATGCAATCTTATAAAGCAAATATTGAAACTACTCTCACTCACAATGTTGTAAGACTTTAGATTATGTAGGACAGGTAGGGAAGAAAATTTGTTGAACCGACCCTGCATAATTGGTAACAGGGCAAGAAAGTGACGATGACGACCACTTACCCTTATACCAGAATATGGTGCCGAGGTCATGAGGACCCTGACTCAGGATGCAGGTGAGCGTGAGCTGGCTGCCAGTCTTCACGTAGAGGTCCATCGGACCAATGATGTTCGCTTTCGCTTCTGTTGACAAAAGAAAAAACATTATGAATGAAGTCACTCACTGGTTATAGGAGTTTTTTTGGTTTTGATATTATAATAGGATGAGGATTATGAGGAAATATTATTTCTGGTTTACAATGAAGTCAAGTCACAGTCAAGCACAATGTTACAGCTGAGGACAGGAGACCTCCGATTGTGGATTTGACTTTGGTATAAAGGCTGAGGTCTTTTGCCAGGATTCACCAGGATTTTTCTTTGCATCATGCAGTTACATAATGATCGAGCCAACTTTGTAGGGTGATCGTTCACCGCTGCCGTCACCGGAACGACGTCACCGAGGACGAGAAACACCACCAAAGTAGCGATAAAAACATTTGTGAAATATTTTGTGATGTTAAATAATGCAGTAGTGCGTGTAAAAGAACATGAATAGGATAAAAAAAAAACGAATTATTCACAAGTTGATCCCCTTGGAGTCTAGAACCAAACCCTTTTGGCTTAGCACCCTTTCTGTGGTACCTACCTTGAGTTAGCAAAGTTGGCAAAGTTATTCTAAGTAATTCTATAACTTTGTCAACGGGTACCTTACCTACTTCTTATTTAGGGCCTTCCTTCTAAAACCATGCTAGTTTTATAATGTAAGGTTTATAATGTAATCGATTCCTTATTATACCAATAAATATAAGGACTAGATTATAAAACGTCTTTCTCAGCAAAATTTTCAAGGTTTTGTTGACATCCTTGATTTCAAAAGATCTTTCAAAAGGGTTTACCCAAATAGAGATAAAAAGAATTCGCATGCCAAGACTGAAGTCAACAAGCTCTTCAAAGACAACCTAGAAACAGAAAACCCAATTATATTTGGTAAGATAAGCCCACAAAGCTGGGACCTACATTTGAATTTCATATTTCTCTCTGAAAAACTTCGTTTAAGAACATCCAATTATCCTCATCGTGAAGAAATCTAAATGTTCCGCTGTAAAGACGCTACCTCCAGTGACGGGTGTTTTTTTTTCATTCTCTCAAGAGCTTCAAAGCCCTACTCGTCTGCAATTTTCAAACATCTCGTTTTTTGACCACTGCTGAAATAGGTGTCAATCGACAGATTAAGTAATTACAAACAAAAAATATTCAGTAATGAAATGTCGTAAATGTGATACTTTCTGAGATATTTGAGTTTGTGTGTAAATAAATGTCTGAAAAAAATACGAACTGTTTTCTGTCAATGTTATTCGTTTTTTTTTTCTAAATCGTAGGAATTATGCCATCTCCCATACAAAAATGTTGGATGCTCTTTAGCTGAACGAAGGGTGATACTTTTTAAAAGCTAATGGAATGCACACTTTGACTGCTGAAATATGTGTTTCTTACCGCACATCGGAGCTGAAACGCAACATAGGCGTAAATCCGCACTTGCGCAGTGGCTAATAAACACACATCTGTGTGATCTCAGCCGTAACATCAACGTTTTTCGAACGAAATTCCTGTGCGGCATTTCTAACAGCTGTGCGGAGCAGTTATTATGAATGTCTTTTTTTAATATACGTCTGTACCGTTTTCAAACTGACCGATGACGTCTTATTATGACACCTGTGTCAGAACGAATAGTTTTTTTTAAATAATATGCTAATGTAAGACTATCACCGCAATACATAATACCCACCTGCAAGCTTATTACACTAATAAACGCACGTGCCTAAACGCACGCAAACGCACGTACGCACGTACGTGCGTTTGCGCGCGTTAGTGCGCCTTTGCGCTTATTTACGCGCGCAAGCACGCGCAAACGCGCGCAAACGCACGCAAACGCACGTACGTGCGTTTACGTGTGTTTGCGTGCGTTTAGGCACGTGCGTTTATTAGTGTAATAAGCTTGCTGAAGAGGTAGTCCTTAAAGACAGTAACACGCCTGTAGAGCTAGTCCCTAAAGACAGTAACACAGTCACATAACATCGTCACTTTAAATGCTTCATAACACGGAGAAAATCTCATTCTGTGTTTTATCGACTTAATCCCAAAATGGCTGATGTTGAGATATCAAAGTGAAATGTCTATCAAAACCGACATGTTGTAAGGCTTTATGACACTGACATTGGTTAGACTAGACGGTCTAAGCACTGACACGGTAGATATGTCTACACCATGAATGTTATCACTTACCATGTCACAAACGTGCTTGAGTTGACTGTAACGTGGATCGCTATTTTGTTTTTTAACCCCCGACGCAAAAAAGAGGGGTGTTAGAAGTTTAACGTGTCTGTCTGTGTATCTGTCTGTGGTATCGTAGCTCCCAAACGGATGAACCGATTTTCATTTAGTTTTTTTTTGTGTCATAGATAATTTTATCCCGAGTGTTTTTAGCCATGTTCCATGAAAATCGGTAGGGGTTTTTAAAATTTTTAATTTTGTTCTTGTTGCGGCCTGTAAAGAGCGTCATAGTTTTTTTGGTTGTGTATATACATATATTTTTATTAGAGAGTTTCATCAGGAATGGGATTTAAGAATTTTCAAAGTATGTGTGCGGTGCAGAGATGGAGATGTACCCATCAGAAATTTTATAAGGAAGTCTGCACTTGAGTAGGTACGTGAGCGTCAAAGCGGCACTAACACTAAGCCTATGTAGGTATCTGTTTGTCTGTCTATCTCTCCGTTCGCCACAGGTCTCGGATACCTCTTTATGCAAAGTGTACGAGCCGTACAGATTTAGCTAGCTAGAAATAATGCGGAAATTTGTAATAGCCTGTTTTTATGTGATCCTGTACCTATTGTATTTTAGTTAGTTCCAGCTCAAGCAACGATTGAAAACTTTCTTACAAGTAGTGAACAAGTTTAGTTGTATTATTCTCTCCGGAGATCAACCCTTGTCAGTTCGAAGGTATAGGGACGCAACCCTTAGCTTCTACTCAGCTCATCTTCATAGATCATTGCTATCTCTAGCTAATATCAGCTTATACAGCTTACAGTTGAGCACACTGTTCCAACACAAAGTGTACACTAAAGTCACTTATATAACGGGATATTTTCCATGATTTGAGTTTTGAGCTTTCAAAACTCAAATCTTTTAGTGTTAATAACCATGATGGATTCAAAAGTTTTACAAAGTATACAATTTGTTTTGGATTACAACGTGCATTCTTACTATGGCTCCGCCATGAAAAAGCAATCAATATAAATACTTAACGATAATTTCACGGAAACACAAGCCTGCGCGGGTCCGACTAGCATCGGGCCGTTATTAATAAGTTTTTTTCTTCACAATCGATAACGTGATTGAAATTTTCAAGTGTCGTTACATAAACACATCACGACCTTTCTCGACCTTCAAACGTACCAGCGTTATCATGCGTGACCTAGAAACGTTATGCCAAGCTTCACACATGTTCATTATGAAATCCGAAACTGCTAAAATGTAACGTTAACGTTACGCGTAAACCGTAATGCATGGGATCCGAAGGACATAAAATTGGATGATACTTTTCACGAAATCCATTCACAGTTTCTTTGAAAGAGCTACTGCGTTTCTTACGTTTTGGTCACAGTAGTTTCTAAGCTTCTTTGGTAAAACATATTTTAAAAAATAAATAATAAATAAATAATGCTGGACAATTCACACAGCATTATCTAGCCCCAAGCTAAGCAGAGCTTGTGTTATGGGTACTAGATAACTGATATACTTAATACAATATACTACATAGATAGATATTTTTATTATACATAGAAAACACCCAGACCAACGGAACACATTTCTGCAGATCGTACAAAAATTTGTTCCGAGGCGGGAATCGAACCCGCAACCTCTTGCGTCGCAGGCGGACCTTCGCCCGCTGCGCCACGGAGGTCGTCAACAATTCATACAGCATTATCCAGCCCCAAGCTAAGCAGAGCTTGTGTTATGGGTACTAGATAACTGTTATACATAATACAATACACTGCAAGGATATATATTTTTTATTTTACATAGAAAACATCTAGAACACCCTGAACAAATATCTGCAGATCGTACAAGCATTTGTCTCGAGACGAGAATCGAACCCGCAACCTCCTGCGTCGCAGGCGGACCTTCGCCCGCTGCGCCACTGAGGTTGTCCATTTACCTAAGTCAACTTTTTTCTGGAACAATATCGGTAGACACATTTATTAACATTTGAAAAGTCTGTCTACGGATGATGTTGATCCTCTAAAACAAATGACAGACGATGTCAAAAATGACAGATATCAGAAAACGGCAACCAATATCAAAAATAAAATAACCCAGATTAATTGAAGGATCAAAAACGTTCTAGAATAAATAAAGCCATTTTTATCACGTTAGGATTCACCGACCCCATTTTACATTGTTATCTTGGGATTTCTAAGTATTGAAACAGCACTCTTGAGAGACGCAATGTGCTTTATCTGGGATGATATGAAAAATGCTTGTTTTCGCGGTTCTCGGAATAATAGGCGTTTTTGTGGGCGTAAAATAGTTGAAGGAAAGCCTGTGATAACGGAGAGATTCAATGCTGGATATAACAAGAAAAATAGGAAAATATTTTCTTGTTTTTCGCGACTTGGTTTTCAACACGTAGAGTTATGATTTCGGTACAGACAATACGAATACTTATGGAATGTATGTTATTACCTGTGTTATTATTATACCTAATGTTATTATTCTTATGTCAATCATCAACCATGATTTCAGAAATGGTTCTGATAGCTAATACTTATATATAAATGGAAAGTTTGGATGGATCAGATTTTTTTTACGTCTTCTCGCCAAAACTACTGAACGGATTAGAATAACATTTTTCATGTATGTAGTTCTAGTATGAAGTATGTATTATATATTATTATTTATTATTTTATTATGTAGTTGACTTGGAATAAAATTTACGGTACCTAATTACTTCTTATATCCCAAAAGTTAGTTTCCATGGGATCGAAAAGTATCTTTAAAGTTTCCATAGAAAAGACGCGGGCGAAGCCACGGACAGAAATTAGTATAGAATATTAAATTGTAAAATACTCTGCACTAAAACCAGGCATAGGAATTTAAAAACATACTAGACCCAAGACCAATCGCTGGATTGACGAAGTAGAAGCCGATCACCACCAAATCGACGCTGTTATCGACATACAGTTCAGAACTGCGATTACTGGAGAAGACTTGTGTCCCTAAAACTTGGCGCACGGACATCCAATACCGCTACTGCAAAATATGCATTCAAATATGGACTTAAATTCGTTATCTTTACAAACATTTAACAATGACAAAATGGCTTCTCACAA
This sequence comes from Eupithecia subumbrata, assembly GCA_949316285.1. NCBI lineage: Eukaryota > Metazoa > Arthropoda > Insecta > Lepidoptera > Geometridae > Eupithecia > Eupithecia subumbrata. Next base: position 4,945,808 of record OX438644.1, on the reverse strand, counting down.
TCTTCAAACGAGTGGCCCGCAAGCTGTCTATCATGTGATGCCGTCAATCTAAATGTCATAGTTAAGGCTGAACGAGTTGCTCATCTCTCCATACAAACTTGGAAGGGTAACTTCAACGCTGTTTGATGTTGACCATCCAAAACTAAGGATAACATCAATTTATCTCGTCATTATCTTTGTCTCAATGTCCCCGAAACCGTAAAAAAAGAATTAATTGAAAAAATACAAGCTTCTAAACTTTCGTATTTTAACACCGATTTTAGCTCAACTTTGGGTGAAAATATATAATATACGGAGAAGGAAAACTCTAAAATAAAGCCCGTACAGACATAGTTTACTTATTCAAAAGTTGAAATAAACTTATTTTGAAAAGATAATCTCAATAGTTTCTCTATAATAGCCCTTGTGCTAAAAGTCTTTTCCAATTTTTTACGCGACCGTTTTACGAATAAATTTATTTGCCTTTCATCAAGCGCGCGAGAATGTCTATTAAGTCAGATGACATGGCATACATTTAGGCCGCGCCCACTGATGAGTTTGATCGGACGACTCGTGCAGCCTTAAAGCCCATATTTGAATCCATATTTTTGTGCTGTGCGGCAGTGGCGCTTTTCAGGTGTACGACAAGCTTCAGCCACATGAGTAAGTAAAAGACAAAAGAACAATATGGCCATATCGTAAAAACACGATCTTTTATAGCGTTCCATCACCAAATTTACTAATATTACCTACTCTCCTATTACGTTCTGTCATCTAAACACCGATATAGCTACCTATAGCTAAAAGTACACATACTGCGAGCAAAGCACCCAGCCAGGCCAATAATTACCTCTTATGTCAGCCGGCTAGCTAACTATTCGTTTGCATATGGGACCATGGGCTGTAATAACGCTCACATGTGCCAACGTAATAGACGACTGCTTACAGGGGAAGCTGTTGTTGAAATTTTGGGAAATGGTTCCAAACAAAAATAGAAAGAATTTTATGTCTTGAATTCTGGTTTGAATCCATGTGCCCTCTTCGATATATAAAGTTAGAGGAGAGGGTTCCTCTTTACTAGATTATTATTTAGACAAATAAGCAACGGTTATGTTATGTATTGACGACCTCTGTAGCGCAGCGGGCGAAGGTCCGCCTGCGACGCAGGAGGTTGCGGGTTCGATTCTCGCCTCGGGACAAATGTGTGTACGATCTACAAATATTTGAGGGTGTTCTTGATGTTTTTCTATGTTTAATAAAAATATCTATCTATGTAATGTAGGTATTATATTATGCATATCAGTTATCTAGTACCTATAACACAAGCTATGCTAAGCTTGTGGTTAGAAAATGCTGTGTGAATTGTCCAGCATTATTTATTTATTTATGCATATCAGTCATCTAGTACCCATAACACAAGCTCTGCTTAGCTTGGGGCTAGATAGTGCTGTGTGAATTGTCCAGCATTATTTATTTATTTATTTATTTATGTATATCAGGTTATCTAGTACCCATAACACAAGCTCTGCTTAGCTTGGGGCTAGATAATGCTGTGTGAATTGCCCAACAATATTTATTTATTTATTTATTTATGTATGTGTATTTTTATTCAACGACTTCACTGCGATCATTAGTCGCGCCAGCGTGGTGATTGTGGCAAAACATTTGCTCGTTTATAGGAGACATGTTCAGCCATGGACGAAAGTGCTGATGAAAGAAGCCATGTTTTATATTTTTCAGAGCAAATTGCTAAAGTTGATTAATTTACATCTAAAGAAATATTTTTTTTTAGCTTCCGGACCCCAATTTGCCCAAACCGGATACAATTACAAAGCCTACAGTGCCTGCCTGCCCTCCCTTTATACACCAGTGTTTACCCTTCATCCCGCTCTCCCGATATTCTGAGCTGAATATTCGAGCTAACAATGAACCAACTAACAACCACGAAACCACGAAATACGAACAAGTTGAGGCCTAAATCGAGGATTATCTCGAATATTGAGGAATCGAGAAATTGCCTTAATCCAGGCCTCTGTTAGTGGCAAAGCAAGTGACCAGTTGCCACGTAACTTATCTACCAATTCAGCGTCAACCTTGTAGGCACGATGTGTCTTTGTGGCTACTTCCCATTTGGCAACCTTTTCATCTCGCAACCTTTTTAATAATGAGTGGTACAGTCAGTTCTTTTGTGACTAAGGGATATCCACCGGGGGCGAGCAGCAGCGGCTACCACCGAACCGCGATCCCCAACCCCAGAGTGGGTAATACGGGCACTACCTCCATGAGATAAAACCCAATAACGCTAATCGTTATTGGGTTTAGCCCTAGTCATACGAATGATTTGTGAAGTCAAATAATTCGAATGTTCACAGTCGCGCATCTTTAGCCCCAGGTGTCATTGACCGCAAGTTCACTTATGTACCTACAGCAAGCACAAATACGTATTGACTATCACAACATCTGCCCTTTATTTGGCACTAGGGCGGCCATACGCTCGTATTTCAATATTCATGAGCTGATACGAGGCAAAATTTGCACTCAGGAATTTACACAAGCTATTTGGTAGTTGGCCGATGCATTGCGGGTACCTACCACTATCGGAGTGGCTAGTATGAGTTTGTATTGCACAAAAGCAAAACTATGTGAAAACATGAACAAAATTAAAAATTTTAAAAACCGAATTCATGAAATATGGCTAAAAACACTCAAGATGAAATTATCAGACACAAAAAAAAAAAAAAATCGGTTCATCCGTTTGGGAGCTACGATACCACAGAAAGATACACGGACACATTAATAACACCCCTCTCTTGTAGCGCCGGGGGTTAAAAATATTTTTCTACCGTCTATCTATCGGTTTGTTTTCGTAAATCTCTGAAACCGCTGTATCGAAGTTGACGGGACTGTCACTGGCAAATAGTTGACGTTACAGCGGCTTTAATTTTGAAACAAAAAATTAGGGTTCCGCGCATAAAATTATAATATCGTGAATTCTACACAAAGCCAGATAGTGATTAATATAATAAGCATAAACTTAGAAATAAAAACAATCTGAGTCCCTAAAATCCGAATGGTAAATCCTAATGGTAGTAAATGTACCTACAAGAGAACAAAATATTTTGAGTAACAAACTCAAAGTCAATACTATATGAGGAAACATCTGCAGAAAACTGAAAGATAACCTCCTAAAGGATTTGGGACAACTTGATCCTGTTAGACATATTAAGGAAGGACCCATGCCAAGGAACATTTTAATAATAGCTGGTTCATTCGATAATCTTACTTTATATTACTAAGCCGAAAGTTTGTGAAATCTGCATTTTTGTTACCTAGGATCTCCTAAACTACTGAACAGATCAAGATAAAATTTGGCGCACGCTTAGAACAAAGCCCAACTTATATAATAGGCTACTTATTATACCGAAAATACGCGCGCGAAGCCGCGGGCAGAAGCTAGTACGTTATAATTTCCTTCATGAGTAAAATATCACGCGCTTCCCCTGTTATGGTTTGTTCCGCCCAGACAACCAAACTTGACAACTGGCTGTCTACGTGGAAGAAATTTTCCACGGAGACAACCAGTTACATGGGCGGAATTTTATTTCCATCTACACAACTGCTTGGTAACTAGTGGTCTCGATGGAAAATTATCTTCCGCGGAGACAACCAGTTACATGAGCGGAATTTTATTTCCATCTTCACAACTGTTTGGTGACTAGTTGTCTCGATGGAAAATTATCTTCCGCGGAGACAACCTAGTTACCTAGACGGAATTTTATTTCCATTTACACAACTGTGCTGACCACTAGTTTTGGCAGAGACTACAACCTTGTAATTCGTTACTAAACATAAAATATTGGTAAAGGATAAGGACATGACTATTTTGATTGTCAGTCGAACAACCAAACAGCATATTGTTTCATAAAATAGGTATAGTGGAATATAACGCTGAGCCATGACTTTTTTGATGTACTGCATGCGTCAATACGGCACAATTGTTGTACTTTTCACAGTTGTCTGGTAGAAATCACTTTTGAGCGATAAGACCGTCCACTGTCATTTTTACTTTATTTGATTTATCAATTGTTTCGTTAAGTGTGGAATAAAGAATTTTATATCCATCCGTCTGCCTATTTTTTATGTGTGTCTGAAGGCACAAACAAAAAAATATCTTTGCATAAAATTGTCAGCAAAATCGAACATCTACAAATCAACCTGTTCTAATTACACTAAAATTACAAAAAGGACGATTTAACCATTCGAGCCTGAGAATACTAAGGCTTTGTGTCAAAGACGATGGAATCATAACCAACGAGCCCCTTAGTTGTTTTCAACTTGTTAAGACTTCTCAAAGGCAAACTTTGTACGTCGGGCATTATTCTGTGATGTGGGCGTGATGAGTGAAAAAGTTATTTGTTTAAATAATTACATTATCACCTACAGTATTATTTTGGTTGCTTTTTAATTTAATTTAGGTTTATGTAAATTGTGTACGGACTGTCATAGTCAAACCACTGACTCAAAGGTTATTATCATTGTATATTCTGCTCTAAGGTTCTGGAACCAAGTGGTTCTAGAATCTGAGATAGTCTCAGTAAACAAATACATTTATGTATGAAAACTTAACAAAAACTGCTAACAATTACAGATAACAGCAAGGTATGAGCAATGAAACAACAAAAAAAATCTTTAATCTTTGAACATTTTCGTCAACACAATGTACAATGACTGTAAAAAAATGTCTGCAGTCAAAGATAGCTAGGACATGTTTTTTGTTTTGATAGATTGCTTACACCTTATTTAAATAAGATAAAACAAAAAACAGATCACTTACTGTTGAAGCTGGTTATTATTAGCAATTAACAGTTGAAAGTTGGGTTTTCTCCCCTTAAACAAAATAATCCGGAAAAAATCGTGAGTTATCTTAGACAACGATGGTCAAATGGTTCTAAGTGATCTATTTTACCTTCTCCTTGAAGCTTTGCACCCAGCTAGCAATCACCCTGTATTAGCTAGTTGTCGAGATAGTTAAATCGTAGGTATTTAACAAAAATGGCGAAAAAACTAAATCTAATTAAAATTATGTAAGCTTACACTCCAATATTGCATTATTTGCAATATTTCATACACACGTAATTTGTCAACTCGATACACATCGAAGCTCTGCTTAATCCCAATATTTTCGAATTTGACAGATTCGCATCACTATTTTAAAAATAAACACAATCTTATAACATTACATTCTTTCATTTAGCCAAAGAAAATAAACGCGAGGACGGGGTCTAGCAAACGCTAACCCACAGACAAGACGTCACTTCGCCGTCTATAAGTACTTACAGCTCTGTAGTGTCATTGGTCTATTTGCTCATCGTTGTGGCAAGGGGTTAACTACCCTTTATTGATGGCATTACAGGCCGGATGTCGGGATATACGACGCTCTAGATAGGTGATATTTAATTATAACAATCGAGAGTTAAAAATTATCTGACATTTTATTAAATTTGTGTTCGCCGATTACTCCGTCGATTGTGGACTGAATTAGATTATTATTTTGCTTTTTTGATGAAAATTATTTCCAAATGGTGATTTAAAAGTTTTGATCCCAAAGAATTAGTAGGTACTTTTCCCTCAAAACATAAAAAACAGTGTAAATATTAAGGAATTTAAATCGGTTTTAAGTTTCTTCAAGACAACAAATTATTACAAATCATTTACCGGTGCAAAATGGTACCAAAATTATTTCCAAAGTTCTAGCTCAAATTATGTAAGCTACTAAAGTCTTTTGCACGTAGAAAGCGTTCCGTGACATTTCGGTATGACAATTAGAAATGAACTAAGGTGGAATCGAAGTAATTTAATTTGATTTTTAGTGACTTGATTGACTTATATAATAAATCGATTTTTCGTCTAATATTTGTAACCTCAACACCGTTTAAGACTTTTCTTGAGTAATAACTAATAATACAAGCAGATAGGTAGGTAATAGAAATTGAATAACAATTATTAAAAACACTCGAGCCTCTTGTAGGATGATAATGATGTAGTAAGTTACGGTTTTCATTTGCGATAATCGATTATTCGATTTCCCTGTTTCATTTTTATTTTGGAACGTAATAGAGATGTTACGTTCCGTTTGACGCAAAACTAATTATCTAATAATTAATTAACTAATTATTATTATAATTAATTATGATGATGATGATGATACAATTTTTTTTTCTTCTATTTTTTATTACGCGTGGAGGCAAATTATAATTTAGTTTTTGATAATTTGAGTGGCTTACTGAAATTCTATAGGTTTGATTAATACGCTGAAATGGAAAAATAAAAATATTAGAATTTTCGAAATATTTATGTGTCAAGGAACGCTTCCTACGTGAAAAAGACTATAACCGAGACCTAAGCCACAGACATGACGTCACTTCCACGTCTGTCGTCCAGCTTGCGATGAGCAAATATACCAATGGCACTAGCCATTCGTCTATTTGCACATCGTTGAGGCAAGGGGTTAACTACCCTTTATTGATGGCATTACAAACCGGATATCGCCATAAGCAACACTCGAGATAGGCGACAGTTCTGACGTAATCTTGACTAGTCTGGAAGTGAAATGATTTTAGCCTGCCATTTGGTTGGACGGTAGGAGCGGTAGTTTTGAAATAAACAGATAGCAAATTATTTTTAATTGCACACTAAGCAACAATTTATAGCGGTCTTATAGCTCAAGAGCAATCTCTGCCAGACCACCTGCTTAATATACGATCGTTGGATTGTACATAGGGTAATCTATGTCCATATTAATAGGTAAGCACTACTTAAAAAAATAGAATAGAGTGGAAAGCTTCCCCGAGACTTCTTTAGAATTTACCTTATCCTACATTTCTGAGCATAGATTTCGGGTCCCAAATTCAAAACTATTTCTGGTAGTTATGGCAACAGATTACGGAATTTCAGATATTAAGCACACCCGAACTGTATTTAAGTAGGTAGGTACTTAGTTCATTCCAGAGATTCCTTTGACGAAATAGAGCCAATAGGAACCTACCAACAAAGGATGAAATAACAGGGGAAGATTTGCAGGAACCTAATAAAATGTGCAGGCAAGGACCCTGCACCAAGCAATGGGCATACAATCGTGTCAATCGTACCCGCCCACGCTCTGCGTTGTAACGATTACCACTACCACCTGGGACGCGATCACAGTGTAGTAAATGAAGTTACGAATTGACATAACGGCTCAAGCGACATCAGTTAAAATTTTAGTGTGCGCGGATATAGGCCAGCATCGGACAATCCGCACTGGTGGTGCCATCAATGGTTTGCCACACAAGATCTGCACCGCAAGGAGGAGGAGAATGACGTCATTCGGATTGCCGATCAGTGGACGCATTTCTCAGAGGGTAACTACACTAACCACACCCCGTGATCGCGGCCCCAAGTACTTTAGTATTATTATAATATTGGTATGGATATGAAAGTATGGATTCTGTGGTAGGTATCAACATCAAAAATAAGTCTAGCTTTGTTCCCAAGGACTTCGAGTTGACGTATGCAAAACTCCAAAGCTAGTTTAGCACAAAATTGTAAAATAATACCCACAAGTACCAACAAAGTAAAATTTCCCAGCGCATCAAGATAAAATTTACAGTTGCCTCGTGAGTGTGGCACGGAATAAATTTGAAAGAGCGGTTTGCATCCAGCTAGCTATAATGACTGCTGGCCGAAGTGGGCTTAAATTACGTAGCTTTTGAAATAACTTTTAAAGTATCTTTTAAGGAATGAACTGAGTTATGTTGTGCGAGCGTACGTTTTTCGTTGAAATTAAAGGGAAGGCGAATCACTGATGATCGAAGAATCTGGTTATTTCAGTTTTCCCCGCTGAAAACCTAAGGGGGAAAATGGAGTAAAAAAAAATATTTCAGTTTCCCCCTTGAAGATTATCCTTAAGAGGGTAATTGCCAATCGAAGGTGTGCCGCATTCGGAAGGATATGTAACTACTTATAATAGTTATTAAAACTTATTAAATGCCAACAGCTTCGCACGCGTTGCTTCTATCGAAACGTTTAAAGGTTATTTAAATCCCATGGAAGTTATTCCTATGTGCTATTCCAGGTCCCCTACTACCCACATCTATGCAAATTTCAGCTCGATCCATTCAGTAGTTTTTTTGTGTGAGTAAGTAATAAACATACATCCATCTATCCAAACTTTCCTGTTCATCAAAATAGTGTGTTCATGAATATTTATTCACAAAGAAAATTACAATCAAATCATAGAAACAAGTTAGAACTAGTTTAAATAATTGAAACAATAAAGCTAACTGCAGACTGAGTATCTGGCGCAATGCATCAGCATTGCCATACAGCGGGGCAATACAGCCAGCGTCTTGGGGACGGGACGACTGGTATTGATATGGATCAGTTTAATGTTTATTAAAGTTTTCAATTCCGACTCAGGATTGATCGAGTTAGATGTAAAAATCCGAGATATACGAGAACTATTCAGTGATGAAGTCATTCCGAAAATGAGTAAAATAAGATAGGTACCTATATAAATAAAATACAAAGGAGTTTATTCATCAAAACTATATATTCTAGGTTATAAATGATCTTAAATCTTATAAGTACCTACTTAGACACTTGATATATACATAATTTGGCGTGTTTTAAAAACGATAAACCGACTACAAATTCTTCTAGTGGCAACATCTAGTTAAAATTCGAGTCTCATTTAATTTGATCACATCATCCCTATCCAGTTAAAGAAAAAATATCAAAATCGAACTACTCTATCAAAAGTTATGCGTGGTCAAACATAACAATCAATGAGTGAACAATAAATCATCCCCTGTTTTCCTACCCTTATTTTTGTTTTTTTTTTATTTAAACAAGACCACCTTCGATGTTATACCCTTTCCAATAAAAAAAGAATTATCGAAATCGGACTACTCTAAAAAGTTATGCGTGGTCATACATAAAAAAATACGCGTCGAATTGAGAAACTCTTCCGTTTTTGGTCGGTTGAAAACAAAGAACACTTTTGAAATAAGGTTATACAAAGTAAGTACTTAGGTGACGTGATAACTCGTGATAATGATAAAAAGGTTAAGAACTCAGCATCGCTGATTTTCAGTCCGACCTGAAAAATATCTGCTGTCGCCACAAAGTATATGAATACTCTTTGACAATTCATAGATCAAGCCCCCAGCACCCTAACTCTCAAGTTGCGGCATCACAAACTTGTACCTTGCAACCCCTATTAGATTCTGCTTTATCGAAATTACGAGTATTTGTTGTTCACTGCCAAAGGTAAACTTCGTCTTCCTTAATTGTTTGAGAAATTTGAAACGTGCCTATATTGTTTGCTAGATTGATAGTGAATAACTTTGTAATTGGGGAGTTGATCAAAGCGTAATATCAAATTTAAAAGATGTTTCTTGGGTATCTGGAGCATTTATCATTCATCTAGCCCCAGGCCAGTCAGAGCTTGTGCTACGGGGTACTGGATAGTTAACTGGTATATAAATGAATACCTACCTACTTATATATTGTGCAGGTCAGTTGTTTGGGTCTGTGGAGTGAAGACCTGGTGACCTGTAACACAGGTTCATAGAACCTACTTCAGGCACCAGTCTTCACAAAACAGGGTTTGTCAATATTTACCTGGTAAAATCCTTCATCTTAGTTTATCCTTTGTTAACCAAAAATAAATAACATTTAAGTATTTGTTTTATTATTATTTTATTTAATAGTCAATAGTCAAACATCCTACATTTACGCAAAAAAAGTGGTGCCAAGTGTAGGTTCAACGAATAATAACGCAATCTTAATAGACACTTTTACATGTCTTCTTGTACCTTTAGCTTATTGTAATAGCTAGGTTACTAAGCAAGATGCTTAGTAACCTAGCTATTACAATAAGCTGAGCTCGAGTCGAAACAACGAAACTGCGGACAGAAACTAGTTAGTCAAATAAATCTGCAATTTTTTTCTACATTTACGTAATACAAGTAGTGTCAAGCGTGGGTTCAACTAATAATGACGCAATCTTAAGAGACACTTTTACATGTCTTCTTGTACTATAACTTAGTTACAATACGCTGAGCTTGAGTCGAAACAAGGAAGCTGCAGACAAAAAATAGTAAGTAAAATAAATTTGCTGTTTTTTTCTACATTTACGTAAAAGGTGCCAAGTGTAGGTTCAACGAATAATGACGCAATCTTAACAGACACTTTTACATGTCTTCTAGTACTCTAGCTTACTAACCTTGCTTAGTAACCCACTTATTACATAAGCCGAGCTTAAGCCGAAATGCGTGAAAACCTTCAACATTTTCTACTTATCTTAGTAGTCTTTCCACGAACTTCAATTTCCCTACGCAATTCATTCCAGCTCCCTATTTTGTTGTCTCTCACGTTGGAAAGACACGAAGTTTAAAAGTCTATATAAAAATGTGGTAGGGCTTTTTCAAGCTTTTTAGTTTAAAAAATTTTTTTTTTCTTGTAAGCACCTACCTAGCACCTAGTGTTAAATCCCCTAAATTACCTGACATATTCGTTGAATCACCTAACTTAAAGTGAAAGATTTACAAGAACCTTAGTTTTAAGCATACTTGTACCTTGACTATTACCCTTTAGAGCAATATTGTATTTAGAGTATTATTGGACGAGTCATAGCATTTAATTTAAGTACTTAACATTATTTTGTAAAAAAAAATATGTATTATGTATGACAATAAAGGAATTTGATTCTGAACCTGTTTAAACTTACTGTGTTAGATCTACGGAGACACTATGACTAAACACTATGGTGACATCTATTAAAGATTACTAAACCGTTTTCAGGCACCAGTCTCTCACAAAGCAAGTGAACATAAAGGTCGATCTTGACAGTTAACTGTTTCTAATGCTACTCTTCATCATCAATTAGTTTTATAATAATTTAGGTATTGACATTGCATTTGGTATTTTTTTTCTAATCTAGATTAATTATACCAAATAAGTTAATTTGCATGCTGTCAAGCTGTACCCATTATACTATATTTTAATTGTCATCCCTGTAACCCATGTTTCGCAAAATAAATGAAATTGAATTGAATTGAATCAGGAGATAGATACATAGAAAGATAGAAAATACTTTTATTGCACACTTAAAACTAAGAAACAATTTAAAAAGAAATGATTATAACCTAGGTGACAAAAAAGGTAGACTAGCATTTTCTAAAGCATTTCCATGTAATGCAACGTTCTTACGAATGCTAGATGCTGTGTTCGAGGTAATGCTTACGGCAAGTGAGCAATTACCTGTAATAGTTTGTTTTACCTTGCGCACATTTTCCCTAAGCCCGCGCCGCTCACTCTCCGCCATCCCTCGTCACCCGCGCTTGTGCTTTTGCTCGATAAAATGTTACAATAAAAAAGCTCGTTGATTTAAAAAATCAGCGAAGCCGCGGGCATAAACAAGTAAACCATAAAGTAAATAATGAAGCACGTATTTTTAATTTTTACGAAACTACCCATAAGGGGTGTGCAATAAATTTCTAAATTTGTATGATTTCCACGCGGGCCGTAGATTAGCTAGCTTATATAGTTAAAGTGTGATTTTTTCCGACGTTTCAACAGGTTTACATACTAATAACACTAATATACTCACCAACAACGTTGAGTTGAAATGCTAGTGACATCTTCGGTTCAGTGTTGACTTGGCACTCGTAGATGCCAGCGTCTCGCTCTTGAGGGAATTTGATCTGCAGCGTCCAATTCTCCGACTTCTCTGGTCTAATCACCTGTTGGTAGAAGAACGTTTGAATAGCGATGACGATAATGATTTACACTTGACAACCGATGTGGCGCGGCGGGTGAACGTCCGCCCTCGGCGCACACGGTTGCGGGTTCGATTCCCTCGGGATTTGTTTCTGATAGGTACTGATCTTTTTTTTGGAGCTGCACGGTTTCCATCAGTTGCATCTAAAAACGCTGGTCTTCTGAAATGATGCTGTTGCAGCCTTCTACTATAATATCCCTAAGATCATACATAGCTATACAAACTTTTTCGACGTCTTCAAGTGTCCAAATCATGCATTTGAAGACGTTTTGATAGCTAGCTTAATAGCCGATACTTAAATTTTCGAAGACCTTTACTGCGTGGGGAAAGGAGCAAAACACCTCTTAGCCGTTCGAAGGTAACTATAATTGTTTGATACAAGCCATTTCATAAATAAGTTGGTTATCATAGATTAAAAGTAAAAATTTGTAAATTATGGTACGTTCTCAACTCAACAAATGGCCTGTGTTGTGTTACAACTAAACGCAAAAACACGCTATTTCCAATCTTTTGCAATATACCTACCTAATGAACAACAAACTTTGAAAAACGTACCTACCAAAGTGCGACCGAAACAACAATACGCACGCGAAACACGAACTCCGGTGGCGCCGCCGGTCCCACTATGACTGAGGACCTAATTTGAGCGTTGTCGTCAGTCGTTTTAATGATTTAATGAAAGCGTAGGATGATTAATGAGAAGTTTTTATCATAACCTGGATTAAAATTTGCTGCTGTCCGTTCACTCTCTGAACCCTTTAGAGACTATATCCGACACAGGTAATCAACTTAAAGAAGGTTGTAAACAACATCAAAAATGGATTTACATCGTGCGTCATACTCGTTAACACAGTACCAAAATAACCTTTCAAATCCCTTTACAGACTACCAATTAAGCGGTAGTCAAATACATGTTTTGACGTTGACATTTCACAATAAACGTTGTTAGTTGGCATGTTATTGCGTCGTGCATTGTTAATTAGATAGATCCTAGAAAAGCAAAGTTTTGGAACTTAAATATTAAAGCTACTGGCTGTAATGAAACGGAGGCATTGCTAACTAAAATAGATAAAAAACTGTGGACTAGTGGACTAACAGACAGAGAAGACTCTTCTTCCCTTAATTTTTTCACCTTTTATATCTAAACTTTGTAGATTTATTTCTGTAAATAATATAAAATTATAGCTTTGTAGATTATGTAAATATTATAAGTTTTTTAATACTCAGCATGATAGTTTTTTTTTGTGCTCTTTGAATAGCTTTTTATTCTATATTTTGGTTGCTATATTTGCTTTAATAATGAACTAGATTTAATTGAGATTAAATTATCCTTTTTTATTTTGGTCAATTTCAACCTCCTTAAATTTTAACAGCGTTTAAAAACTGAGCAATTGAAAACTGACATTGGCAGAATTGTGTCAAAACAAGAGGCAGAGCCAAATACAAAAGAAGAAGAAGAAGATAGTTAGATAGATCCTAGAAACGCAAAGTTTTGGAACATAAATATTAAAGCTACTGGCTGTAATGAAATGGAAGCATTGCTAACTAAAATAGATTACAAACTGTGGACTAATGGAAAACTTCTTCACAGGAGAAGTAATTGGCAGAATCTTCTTCGGCTTTGTTAGAATGAGACTTTTATCAATGAGAACTAATCACACTGTTGATCAGGTCACCTTTCAATGATCAATTGATTTTTTTTACGTTTAGAAAACTCAGTTTTTCGAAAAAAGAAAAACTATAAAACTTCGACTTTTTAGAACTTGACTTTTTAGAACTTGACTTTTTAGACTTGTTTAGAAAACTCAGATAAAAAAAAACTATAGGTAATAATTATCGAACCTACTCACATAATTTTTATCGAAAAGAAAATCGTAATTATCATGACAGCAGCGAGTTTTTACTCTATGTTTAGAACATTTGGTAAGGTAACGTTGACCTTTTTATACTTAGACGTTCTTACCAAAATAATAATATTTACATTTTTAAATATCGGCATTTCTATACTTATACTTTCTGGGTTATAGAAATTTTTACATATTGAAATTTGTAAATATCGTCATTTCTATATCTCGGCATAGATAGCATTCGACAATTAAATTTTATAAATTCGTCATTTTTATATCTAGTCACTATTCATGATAGACATAAGTCGCCAAAAGGATTGAATCTCCATAGCTGATTTCGACGATTTTTTAACTTGAATTCTTCTTTTGTAAATTGTATGATTGCATAGCGTTTTGATTTTCACACTGTCATGTAGCCGTGAAGGCCTGAATGGAATTAGCTTTTTTTTCCTAGATTCTTGTAACTTAGTAATTATATAAGACTTCCTCAAAAAATAAATCAACAAAATTGGTTAATTGTTTCGAGAGCTCGCTCCTTAGTACACATTCGCCCACAAGTGAACAGGCCTGCCCCAAAAAAAGGGTAGTTTTGTCATGATCTCCACGCTTGGCAAACTGATTGGTGGTCACAGTAGAGGTGTTACAAATTCACAGAAAGAAGCTTCTGTTCTGCCTCTGGGAGACGTCCTCAGTCAACTCTTACGACATCCACGTATAGAGTTGGTCGGGTTGATTCTTACGCCACCACCGCCACGACTTTTGGGAATCACGATCCCACAAATAGAAACTTTGGTAGTTTGACGAATTCATTATGAATGTAAGCGGGTTAACTACGATCCTAGTTTATGTTGGAAGAACACCAACGTTTCATCCCTTAAGGAGGGACTTCATGTTGTTTGGTGTTCTTCCAACACAAACAAGGTTCGTAGCAACATTCATAATGAAGACACAGATTCATTTTGTACACAGATAACAAAATGAGCGGATTACAACATCCAAATCTGAATCTGACACGGTAAACCTAGAAAACCCCACTTACCAGCTATGGTGCTCGTGCCTGAGCAAGTCAACTCATACGATAAATAAATAATGCTGGACAATTCACACAGCATTATCTAGCCCCAAGCTAAGCAGAGCTTGTGTTATGGGTACTAGATAGCTGATATACATACTTATTACACTACATAGATAGATATTTTTTACTATACATAGAAAACATCCAGAACGCCCTGGACAAATGCCTGCAGATCGTACAAACATTCGTCCCGAGGCGGGAATCGAACCCGCAACCCCCTGCGTCGGCAGACCTTCACCCGCTGCGCCACAGTGGTCGTCATAAAGATAACTGAGTAGATTTTTTATACCTGTACTTTTGGTATTAAAAGTACCAGGAGTGCAGAAGTTGATTGGAGATACATAGAATTGGTTGGTGATTCACTGGAACAATCAAATGTACCAACTTCCTTCACTTTATGCTACCCTAGTAGTTAAGTAAATCTTGTGGTGATAAATGATACTAACACAATCTTGTGGTGGTAAATGATAATAACCCAGCATTAAACTTCCCCTAACTTCCTTCGTCCGCAGTGTTAAGCTCTGCGCTCATTAACTCAATACGGTTACCACACAACACAAAAACGTGCATGTAAATATGGGCACAAGCTTCAAACGAGTGTCATCTGATGACGTCAATATATAATTCATCTAAATCATACGAGTTAAAGCCCATATTTGAATGCACATTTTTGTGATGTGCTGTAGCGGTGCTTCCCAAGTGTGCGGCAAGCTTTAACAAGAGAAAAAATACTGGCCACTTGCAAATTAACGAAAAGTAAATACAGTGTCTGTATTTATTTTTGGTGAATAGTTATTATCTATGTAACATCAATACTAAAAAAAAAAAAAAAAAAATATATATAATATAAAAATGAGTCGCTGAATGTGTTGCTAAGCGCAAAACTCGAGAACGGTTGGACCGATTTCGCTAATTCTTTTTTTAAAATATTTCTTGAAGCACGAGGATGGTTCTTACGGAGAGAAAAATTCTAAAAAAAAAAAAAATTTGGCGATACGAAGTTCGCCAGGTCAGCTAGTATAAAATAAAAAATAAAAAAAAAATATATATAAAATAAAAAATAAATATAAACATAAAATCACTTACAGAACATAACTACTAATTAAATCTAGTATGGCACAATCGGCGGCCTTATCGCCGAAAACTTCCAGATATCCTTTGGATGGACAGGATCGGTTAGTGTAGAACTTGACGATAGCGTAGATGATAGTATTTTGTTCCACTCATCGTATAACCATTTCTTTACGGATAGTAAGGTGACCTATCTGGATTGCGTCTCTATGGTTATAGAAACGAAATATAACGGAATTTCGCTCACCTGAAACCTCTGGTCCGAAGTGTAAGTCAATATCCCCGCTGTTAGTATGTGCAGATCGCGTTTCCTTATCCAAGATACCTGCAACAATTAGAGGGTACGGTCAGATGGTCGAGGCCGCTTCTATTTCTCGTTATGCGATACACGGATTGCCGTCCATTCCGATTTTCGACTGCTAGTATCAATTTTGCACCAGTTTTTTTGTCTGTAGGTTTCTGGTTTCAAAATTGATACAACATTTTTGTCTGTCAGTTACAGACGAAAATGTTGTATATCTTATCTACTGGACTAGCTGCATAATTTTGCTTTGATCTTATTTTGCTACAAGATTTTTGACTGCTATTTTGTATGTCGGTCGTACGGTCCTACCGTGGCAGATGCTGGATGCGGCAATCTGAAGACAGTGCGCTATGGCGCTCATTATGCCTATGTTCAGCAGTGCACTAGTAGGGGCTGGAAAAATACTCTTCGGATGCAGCGACTAGTGTAGTTATGGTCAAAATTCCATCAAGGTAAGTTTTTTAACCTTCAATTATGATCGTCTTCGAATCTATAAAATTAGAGTCAAACCTGTATATACCTGTTGTACAAAATGTACAAATAATTGTACCTATAAAGTGCCTGTTTGTAATGTAAAAAAATGAAAAATATTTTTTTAATTCCGGCTAATCTCCAAAACTGCTGGACTGATTTTGACTTTTAGGCAGTTACCTGATGATAAAGGGAGTTATTATTGTTAGGTACTTTTGTCTCAGAGAAATAATTATCATTGTAAAATTATACATGAATAATGATCGAACTTCACAGAAGTTCACTTGAATAGCTTATATTGAATAGCACAAATATTTGGCTCAAAAGATTTGAACCAAAAATAGTTGTATACGAACGTAGTCATAGGATTTTTGGTTTGAACCATTAAGAGTCCCATTCCCATAAAAATATCAAACAGAATTGATAGTTAGGTATCTAAGTAGGTGCAATGACCTCTTTTATTCTGATCGTATTAAACTAAGCGGTACTTGAAGACGTCCAATATCTCCGCTCCGCCCTCACTGACTCTTGTCGCGCTCTGTTATCGACATTTCTAAGAATAAATAGCTTTATTATCACTCTTATCTCAGTAGTAGTTGATATCTATAGTAGTTTTAGTATTACATAGATAGGGTGGCATTTTAAGTTGGAAGTGGATGGAAAAATTCGAAACCATATGAAATAGAGAGAAGTCGTCAAAGGAGGAATAATTTCAATTTATGAGATTTTTTTTATTTAGCATATTGAAAATTACATTAACGGAATAAAAAAATTACAACTAGTATAGACACCTAAAAGAGGAAACAAAAACTCTACGATTCGTGAAGCAATTTTTAAAAAAATATGGCGTGCTGCATTTTTGTAACTACGGATTCTGTTGCTGATATAGATTGATCTTTGCAAAAGGAAAACATTACTGAAAAAAAGAAAATGGCAAATTTTTACAATGTAACATTTTAAATGCCAATGCTACCAAATATCTACATTCCCATCTCCAACTTTGGAGGATTATGTGACAGCAGTGATATAGGGCAGTCTAGGAACGATCTTGAGAATATATTATCTACATACTCTAGTGAGGTTAGAATAAGTTATAGTTGCTAGACAATGCAAGTAATGGTTGGATAGATAGAACAATTTATGAGTTTGTACTTCATCAACATTACCCCGTATTCGCCCACTGCTGAATGTAGACATCCCTCAAACGACGCCACGAACACAGAATTTTTTCTACTTGAAACTAAATCAAATAGACGACACTACAATTAATTCGGTAAACAAAGTTCAAAAATTTAAAATAATTAAAATTTGCATTTGTATATAACAATTTTTCGTAAGCCGCTCGGTTTGAGAAATGGTTTCAAGCAAATTTAGGCTTTACAAGTGATAAAAGCGCGATTGAATGTAGCTATACCTAAATGTGGTGCCCTTAAAATTGATGCCCTAAATGGGAAATACTTCATAATTATATCTGAAACTGTACGCCAAGCATGTGAGTTTTAGTTGCTTGTGTGGTAGTTTTGTATAATACAAGTATGCTCTAAGGTGCAATTTCACCGTTGAAATTAAAGGCGATCAATTGACGTTAAAACTCGTTTTCGCATTTTAACTGTGTTCATTTTACATGTCACCAGCATGAACTAAACGCATTTAACGCAGAACTCGTTTAAACATTCTGAACGCCCGATAATGGCGGTTCAGCGTCTATAAACGCGTTTAAGAACTGTCAATATCTTTGCATATATTTTTTTTGTTATTGTCTATCATTTTATGTATATCTGTAGTAAACATTCGTTTACGTAAACGCGATCAAAAGTTAGCTCCAAAAAGCCGGTGAAATCGGTTTGACTTTCTGATTATATGAACTCAGAAACGAGTTTAGTAGAACGCGTTTTAAGATACTTACGGTAAAATCCACCCTAAGTACTTTCTATTACTATGAAAGCTAGTTAAACATACACTGTATGTGTAAAATACTAAGGTACTTGGTATGTATAAGATGTTACTAAGTATACTCAGACTGTATGTCATACAGTCTACGTATACTTAGTAATATCTTCCTAGAATGAGATATCTGAGTGAAAACTTATCGCTCTTACATCAAAGCATACAAAGTTTTTGCTTTTGCTGTGAAAACAAAAACTATACTGAGTTCTATACAGTACAAGATATTTTATGTCAACAAAGACATGAAAACTATGAATGAAACCTTGACTAAATGTGATGAAATTTAAGTTTCACTATGTGGACACACGTAAAAATTTTGGCGTGTCCAGATGACGATATGATAGGTGATACTAACTTTGATTTTTTTTTATTCCAACTGGACACACGTGTGTCCAGTCGCTTGTGTCGAGATAGTGAATCACCCGACTAAAACTGGTAACAATAACAAAATGCAATGTAATCATTAAAAAAAAAACACAAACTTTAACAACGCATAATTGCACACAAAATGTGTGTTTGATTGAATACTGACTTGAGACGAATTAAATGCTAATAACGTTTACGTTTTATCATTTAATTCGTCGTACGTATAATAACGTTCATAACGATAAATACATTTATTTGAATGTTGTATGAAAGTTGAAAGCTTTCATTCAGAAACCAATTTTTTATTCCGCCGACCTTCGTGGCGCAGCGGGCGAAGGTCCACCTGCGACGCAGGAGGTTGCGGGTTCGATTCCCGCCTCCGAACAAATTTGAGTACGATCTGCAGATATTTCTTCCGTTGGTCTGGGTGTTTTCTATGTATAATTAAAAAAAAACTATCTATGTTGTGTATTTTATTAAGTATATCAGTTATCTAGTACCCATAACACAAGCTCTGCTTAGCTTGGGGCTAGATAATGCTGTGTGAATTGTCCAGCATTATTTATTTATTGTTTATTCAAACTTCTGCGACTTATTTATAACCATGCCAGTGTCGTAAAAAATTCTACCGATATTTCTTTGGGTTCGTAAGATATTTGCTAACAAAAAATATCAAGGACTAAAAAACCGAGTACAGTCCTCACCTACTCAAACAATTGGTACAAAGAACTTCGTTTCTCTGATGTAACTTCCTATGGAGTGAATCTCACGACAAACTTTTCTGTTTATTAGATCTATTGAAGACACTTTTACTACTACTGCGTTTTGTTGTACTTGTTTATTAGGGGTTTTCTTTGTTATACTACTGTTTTTCTTCTTTTCTCGACGACTCAATCTTTATTAAGGTATTATCATATAAAATGAAGACTTGTTTTAAAGCTTGAATAGAATTTTTACTCTTTGTGTAATAGATGAAGATTAGACATGAATATTGTTCGGTATTATTGAGATGATTAATATTATTTCAACTACCTACTTATATGAAAGATATCAAAGTTGTGTTAGAAAAACAAAAAAGTCTAGGAGAGGTCACGATTTTAATAATGAATTCTCCTTCTCATTTTCGTTCTCAAATCATGATTAAAAGTCTGCAAAGTTAGAAAAACCAATTTAATATTTCAATGAGTAAAGTTTAGTTTCACATTGAACATAGCATAAGTCACCTATCTATTAATTATAATTATTTCTTAATCATCATCATCAAGAAAAACTAATTTAATATTTCAATGAGTAAAGTTGAGTTTCACATTGAACATAGCATAAGTCACCTATCTATTAACTATAATTATTTCATAATCATCATCATCTATGGACTTTACAACCACAAAAGATGGTTTCTGTAGTGTTCGGTTTTCGGCTCTTAGGTACGTAGATGACTCGTAAAGCCTCTAAAAAGCAGCCGGAAGTTATTGGCCCTAAACTTTTTAACAAACTTCCATTGTGTATTCGACTCATAACTTGTGAAAAATCATTTTTAAATAATGTGAAACTTCTTTTGCTCGATAAAACCATATACTCTGTAAGTGAATTCCTAGTCAATGACTATAAACAATTTGTAATTCCTCAAAGACGAACCTTTTCCTGATCGCTACATGCCTATTTTAAACTGGGTAATTTAATTGTAATTTATTTTAATTTATATTTAATTTTACCTGACGAGAATCTGATAACACCTTACTTTAGATTAACATTGAGTTAACCATTGTTATTGTGTATTTCTTTTTCAATAAATGTTTTCATTTCATTTCATTTCATTTATACGGGAACGACGCGGATGCGATGATATTTGGATAAAATAATTATATAAACTACCAAATATTTGATTTTGATACTAGCGTTTATAGTAGAGGATCCGAATTAGGGACGACCTTCTACCATCGTTTATTGGATGTACCTAACTAGAATTCTTACTCGATGGATTTAAAGTACTTTATATCAAATGTAGGTAATATAGCCTTTTAGTCAGATATTAAATAACACGTTTTAACTTAAGAAAATAAAAGTATAACTATAGATTAAACTTAACCTAGTATTTGTAGTTAACTTATTTTTTACAGATCTGTTTGCCAATTGGCAAAGGCCTCCTCCAACCTTTTCCATTCGGATCTTACCTGAGCCACTCTGTTCCACATCACTTCTGCGACTAGCCCTAAGTCCTCGTCCCACCTCTTCAGAGAAAAAAGATGGCTAAGCTTATTGTTAATATTTTACTATCCTTTTGTGCAAAAATACAACGAAACATCACCGATTAAAGTTTATTTTCTAAGGTCGCTAGATACAAACGCAAGGAAAAAGTGGTGCAAGGTTGGACCGTGCAATTTTTGAATAACTTCTTAATCATGGTCTGGCCAGGATTTTTTTAGCTAACGCACTTCGGATATATTTCTTAAACACTAAAAAAATTCTCTAAATTTCTTCGTACAAAATTTAATATTAAATAATTTTCATTTATGTTATAAATGGATGCGTAGTGCCTAATTCGGATCTTAAACTATTAGGTTAATATATAACTTATTTTGATTGTGTTATTTCCGTTAGAGATATTTTTTTTTAAATTGTAATGTTAATAAAATGTAAAAAGAGTTTAATATAATAAGTAGAATTTTATTAAAATGAACAAGAAAGATCTATCAAAAATACTCAAATATTAAGTGTACAATACAATACAATACAAGGAAAGTTGGTTCCAATAAAAGACACAAAAAGCCAAACCATCACAATAGAATTCTAACATATTACCTGGCATTTATCTCTTTCGATACAAATAGGAGAATTTTTAAAATAGCCGTGCGGAATGAAACACCGCCCCAGTTTGCATACAATGCCTTTCAGCCGCTTTCAGCTCAGATCGTATTGATCATTAGCTATTTTAAGCTCGATCCAGAGTTATCTAGATGTGCCACTTGCGTCACGACATTGTTTGAGTGTGAAATAATGCTTTCGTAGTGTATGTCCAGGTAAAGCCATGGTCTACATACGCCATCTCTTAGGTCGAGGTGTTGCCAATGAGCTGTCACTGTTACTGTCAGACGGACATAGCCGAGAAGGCGGGAATCCGGATTGATGCAGAAGCCATTTAACAAAAAGTTGAAGTTGAAGTTGACAGCCAAACGGATGCCTTCTGGAGAGTGAGGTCGAGCTTGTGCAATGCCTTTGCTGTGCCGAGCTGATGTATCCCTTATCGTGTACACTATCGGTCTTTGGAACCCCTACAGCATGTTTCGATAACCTGACTGCGAAAGAAGGAGGATCATGCTTTTGATATAAAAGGTGATATTCATCATCAGATACTTCCACTGCTAAACATGCCTTCACCAAACAAGGACGTAATGCCATAACCACCTGGCAAGACATCTTGGCAGTGGAGGTGTTAAATACACAGAAAGCAGCCGCTGCACTTTCTTTGGTAGGTTTTTTACTTGGCTATTACGACATCCACGAGCTGATTTGGAGGGGTCGATTCTTACACAGGGTTACCGCCAAGCCGGTTGTAGCAAAAATCTAGTGAAAATAGAGATCCGTTTTCGTAGCCATTATTTCATTAAATGTACATACTTCGAGACGTCTAACGCAGACGAGGTCGACCAACAAAGAGGTGGTGTGACGACATCAAGGAAGTAGCGGGAAGCACCTAGACCAGAGTAGCAAGGGACAGGAGAGAAACGAAAAGCTTGGAGGAGGCTTTCACCGCCAAAGGCCATCCTTACCAGACAAAAACTGCTCCGTTTATGTAAATAGTTTAGTTCAGATAAAAATTTTATTTGAAGTTACCTACTTTGCACTAGCTGGTAAGGAAAAATAAAGCTCTTTTTATTTTATTTTATTTATTATTACATATCTCTAGAATTTCATGATCATTTAATCTTTTAAATGCAGCAAATCAAGTACATCGTTAATGGTTTTTTTCCTTTCTATTTTTACCTTCCTAAGAAGATAAGAAGCTTACCTTTAATGGAACATTTAAGTTAATTTTCTTATCTTTTATCACCTCGTCTCATTGCTGAAAGGTAAGGTTCTAAGGGCATGTTTTGGTAACAAGCGGAAGCGGCAAAAGGTGTGGACTTTTTGACAGTTTTCTATGAAACAGGGTACATTTTGATGGGGCGGTTTCTATAAACAGAACAAACAATATTTTAGACCCAGTAGACTGTGATGTTTCCGAAAATCCGAAAAGCGATGTGGTAAGTGTAGTTCCCTATTGGCATTACGGCTCAAGCGTTAGCAGTTGAAACGTTAGGGTGCGCGTTCACAGCCCAGCATCGGACAATCCGCACTAGCCCCCATCAATGGTATGTCATACAAGATCCGCACCGCACGGCCCGGACTGTCGGCAATGCCGACGAGGATTTTTGGCGTTGGATAGAGCAAGTGGAGAGAAATGACAGCAAAGCCGACACCACCATAATATCTAATGATCAGAAGAGATAGAAAACGGTAGTCAATTCTTCTGCAGTTTTCAATGGAACGTTTGCCAAAATGTTCTATCAAAATCGGCTTCGCGCTAGGTATTTTTGCTCTGGTCCTGTTTTCGAACTCGCATCCGCATAAGCATCAACCGAAAATAAAAATAAACTCCAGAATTTCTTAAGAATATTTAACCTACATTCACAATTTCATATTCTTTATGTGACTTAATAAACAATCTTTTACTCCTGCTTCGTACTCGGCTTCATCGCTACCACTTCCTATCATAAATCATAATAAATAATGCTGGACAATCCACACAGAATCATCAAGCCCCTAGCTAAGTAGAGCTTGTGTTATGGGTACTAGTACGATATCCCACTTATATTATGAGCGCCGAAAGTTTGTTAAATCTGAATTTTTGTTGCCTAGGATCTCCAAAACTACTAACAGATCAAGATGAAATTTGGCGTTCGTTAAGAGCATAGCCTAACTTAGATAATAGGCTACTTATTATATCGAAATACGCGTGTGAATCCGCGGGCAGAAGCTAGCCCTTACTTCAATTATACATCACCTAGATATATATTTTTTGCCATACATAGAAAATACCCAAAACACCAGGAACAAATAAAGTACACCACCACGTTTACATAGCTTATAACCGGCAGACTAGAGATATTTTTATATTTGACATAAGACCAATATTAAAGTAATTTTGCACCTAGTCTTACAACACTAAATAAATAAATAATGCTGGAAAATCCACACAGTTCCATCTAGACCCAAAGTAAGCTACTCAAAGCTTGTGTTATGGGTACTAAATAACTGATATATTTTATACATTGCATACATAGATAGATTTTTTTTTTATTATACATAGAAAACACCCAGACCCACGGAACAAATTTCTGCAGATCGTATACAAATTTGTTTCGAGGCGGGAATCGAACCCGCAAACTCTTGCGTCGTGCGCAGCAGCGTCGGACTCTCTCCCGCTGCGCCACTGAGGTCGTCAACAATAAATTCTTTTATCTTTTTTATCGTCAGTTATCAGTCTGAGCGCGATTAACACAAAAACTGCCCAACAAATTTTTGCTTCCGGATCCACACAAACCAAAAATGTTACGAAATTCTTAAATAAATAATGAAATTCATAAAATTATTTTACTTACAGCCTTATCTCCTAACTGCTCGACCCTGCAATGCAGGAAGGCGGTCTGCCCCACCACGGTGGTCACGTTCCGAGGCACGTTGTACTCGAAGTAAGGGAAGGAACCCACGCTATCTTCTCCGTAGTGCGCTGTGCCTGATGACAAAAGAGTTTGGATTTTATTTTTACAGCGAAAAATAGTCTAAAAAGTTCGGTTCAATTTTAGAACCGGTCTTGAAAGTCTCAAATCGACGGAATGAGTTACTGAACATCTGATGATGATGATGTTATCCTCCTAGCCGAATTTCGACCACGGCGGCCAGTCTTATTGTATTGTATTTTATTTCAGATAATTAAAATAATCCATAATACAGACACACAAAATTAAAAAAAACTAAATTATAAAGTCAATATATTAATAAATAAGGATCAGAGATAATAAATCTTATCGGAGACTAGCCAGATGTGCAGGATATATTATTATAGTGCACAAGTGTGTGCGCAAACACAGGTGAACTCTATATTCCCTCAGTCTCATAATCCGATTGGACGTCAGACCGACATGACCGGGGAGAGGTCAGGCGCAGGACCAACGGTTTAACGTGCTTTCCGAGGCACGGTGGTGTAACACCGCTAACATCCTGACCCCCGGCTGCTACTGTGAATTTTTCTTGCTAGAGAAACCCTAATCACAACTATTGGCCCGACCCGGGATTCGAACCCAGGACTTCTTAATCAGCGGTTGAACAAGCTGACCGCTAGACCAACGAGGCAGTCAATGACCGTTGGATGCTTTGCTATGGTGTTGTGGGTGCACTTTACCTACTCACGTAAAGGTTAGCAGATGAATCTGCTAATCGTCCGATTATCTTTTTTAATCAATAAAGGTTTATTTGACCACATTCTCTACCTGACGAAAGTGACGATGCGACCGACGGTGTATCACGAAGGTTTAGAAGATCACGTAGAAGACACATATTCACTTTTGTATTGAAGAGACAAGAGTTTTAACTGCCAGGTTGTAATTGGCTTGCAGAAAACGCCATTCCGAGTTCGCCAACAGATGGTTTAATTTAAACAGGTGATTTGACGTTTTTAACACAAAATTTCATTCATTAAACGTCAAAATTAACCAACGAAGCTGTCTAATTATCCGATTATCTTTTGGCGAACACCAGCATAAGGTACGTAGGTAAGTAATTTGCCTTCGCTGGAAGATTCTTCCAATTTTCAGTCGTATAATAATGTTGACAAAGTTGTTAGAAAACACAATAATTTATCATTGATGAAAGATTCATACAATTTTTTGTTACATGGCATAGATTTGCAAAGTTAAACCAAGATGTGAAAAAATATAAAAATAGATGGCAATGTAAAATCAGTAAAAACAATAAAAATACCTTAACGTTAAAATAGAAACGTAAATACTTATAAACGTGTAGGAGTAAATTTTTATTTACAAACCATTTCAGTAAAATGCTAGCAATTTTCAAAGAATTTAAAATGAGACATTGGTTTCCGCTGCGTTCCTGTCACAGAATAAGTTAAGAGTTTTTTTAACAAAATGTTCACTTTGATGTTTTTTTATATTTCGTTACGAGATTACTGAACTCTTTGAGTTTCTAAGAGTAAGAAAAAAGTAAGGTATGGTATAAAAGATAAAATAGTGAAAATATTGATTATTTCTCTAAAAGTAAGAAAATGTGATTGCAACGCAACGCACAAATTGATTGACAGTCGCCATTTTGAATTACTTTCCCAAAATCTTTAAAATCCGAATTCTTTATTCAGAAACATTGTTTTGAAGCGTCAAAAATAACTCAAAACAAATGAAGAATACAATTCCACTTTTGACTTTCGGTGATAGATGATTTCTATCACTCAATCAAAACTGTTGTTCGGAGTTTGTTTTCAGTGAAATAGCCTTTGTAATTAAGGAATGCTACAAATGGAATTCTAAACGACACAATTAGCGTAAACAAAGGTATGTTGATTAAAAAATTATAAAACCACCCTAAAGGTTCTTTCGTTTAAGTGTTGGATTTTATGAAGGAGGATTTGTGTTTTGCGACGGTTGTTATTTAGAAAGGATTATCTCAATAAAGTACTTTGTGAAAATTAAAAAAAAATGCCTTCATTCCCTTTATTTGTTTTTTGCTTTGTAACTTTCTCGTCAGCACACATCCAAAGCAAACAATTTCGAGAAGAAAGCCAAGAGCAGGATTCCCGTGGGCTAGGCAGCGTTTGGAAAACTTCGTCGAGTCTTCTCTTAATCTTCTCGTTCATCATCTCGTTTTCAAGTATTGCGGTATGGATGACGAGAAGACTCGACGTAGTTTCCCAAACGCTGCCCAGCCTAGCTGGATCCTCCTCTTGGCCTCCTTCTCAAAATTGTTTTTACCTAACTGCAGAATCTGCCCGAGGTAAGTTTAATCGAAAAAGAATTCGAGAATGTGACCATGTACGACCACACCGTTTGCAATGAAATGACATTGCGCAGTAAAATTTAAGCTCGCTCACCTTGAATAACTTGAATAATACAGCCAATACTACCCCTACACCTTGAATAATATTAATCAATCATTTTATTGCGCAATATTATTGAGGGTCTGTGAGCCGCCTTAGGCTTCGAATGTATTTGTATGATGATTTGCCATTATTTCTTAAAATATTATCAGTTCTCCATTATTATAGTTACGGACCTTAATAATAGAATTTAGGCTCAGAAAGCCACACAAATAAACCTATTCAAGACCGAAAAGGAATAACAAATACAAGAATAACAACTCCGATTTTCGGAACACCAGCTTTGCTTTCTCATTTGCATCAATAAGGCCACGAGTTGCGAAAACACGAGAAAATAGGCACCTAACTACGTTTTACCATTTTCTAAGGAATTTTGGCTTGATAGCTGAGCGCTTCTCAAAATTTTATTGATCCTTGCTAATATCATCCTCGATTGCATATCTGCGATGAAAATTGGCGCGGCCTATTTGTTGTTATGAATGACATTCATCTCTGAACCCTGAAAGTTTCAAAGTAACTGTCAGAAGTGATAGATTTTTAGTAAGATTTTCTTGTCTTTCAGTCTATAGCCAATTTAGATTCGAACGAGGCTCTCCGGGTTTTTAAAATTATCTGAGTGTCTGGTCGAAGCGACGCGTGACGCGAGAGCTGGTGCGTATCTGGCGCAGCGTATCAGTATTGCTATACAGCAGCGGGGCAATACAGCCAGCGTCTTGGGGACGCGACGACTGGTATTGATATCATTTGAGCTACCTGTAGACTGTTTGCAACAGTCTGCAGTTAGCTCAATCGTTTCAATTGTAAATACTAGTTCAAAGTTTATATTATTTGATTGTAATTTTCTTTATTAATAAAGATCATTTGAAATTATTATTATTATTTATTTTTGTTTATGCCCACGGCTTCGCAAGCTTTTTTTTCTACGGAAACGTTTATAGGCGATTTCTATCCTATGGGAACTGATTTATGGGATAAAAAGTAGCCTATGTTTGATTCCAGAATTAGAATTACTTGAAGGCAAAATTTCAGCTCGATCTGTTCAGCAGTTATGGCGTGAAGGGGAAACAAACATCCATCCATCAATTCAAATTTTCTCATCACACTAGTCACACTAGTATTACCTATAAATGCGAAAATTTGGATGGATGAATGGATAGATGGATGAATGGATGGATGTTTGTTACCTCTTCACGCCAAAACTACTGAACGGATCGGGCTTAAATTTTGCGCTCGAGTTATTCTAATTCGGGAATCAAACATAAGCTACTTTTTATCCGATAAATCAGTTCCCATGGGATAGAAATCACCTTTAAACGTTTCCATAGAAACAACGCGTGCGAAGCCGCGGGCATAAACTAGTTTATAATATTAGTGTGATTAAGTAGGTATGGATACGATGTCGGTGCCGCCGCCGCCGGTCTCGGTATCGGGTCGTGTCGGCCACTGAAGAAACTCCCTATTAGTGTACATAAGCGCAGCCGATTCTACAATTCGTAGGCGTCCAACGTCCATTTCACTTTAAAGCCACCTTAACGGCTATCGATTTTGTAACAGCTGGTGACTTCAGTTACGACTTGTAGGCGCTTCGAACAAAGATGTCACAGTATTTTTCCTTTGCACGTAAAAACACAAAAGGAGACAGAAATACTTTTCAGAATGAACTTAGATTTAATAATAAGATTTTAGGACAGTGCCACGTCTATTATGTCACAGCCGGATTGCTGAATCAGCCCGTTTGAGCATTGAAATGGCAAGACTGTTTAAATGCCTAGGCCGATTGTAGAACGATCAACGTTCAGCGAGATGTTGACTGATAGCTACCCCGAATGAAATATAATATTTCTCATTAACCACAATACAAATCAGACCAAACATTGAAAATTAAAACTACTTCGAACGAAAGGATAAATTAAGAACAAAGATGTTGTGATTAAAATATGAAATTCTAATAATTAGCATAAAGATACATCAGATCAGTAAAACATTATTGTGTCACAGAAATATATAATATATATATATATATATAGCTCAGCTTGATGATCCAGCATGTCGCCATGCATAGTACTGCTAGTAATATCTACAAAACTTATAGTTAAGAAATCAAATAATATCCCGACAATTTTTCTACTTTAACGGGACTTGAACCCACAAATTTTTGGGATAATATTTGATATCATAGAAATTACCCTGAGTATGAGGGTATATCATAACAAAAACTTATGCATAGTTATTTATGTTTTAACCTGGTTATCAATGTAAATATCTCAAGTAGGTATTCGAGCAGTGATTCATAAAAAGACATGCGTGCCCCAAAGTATTTTTCTACAAGGTTTAACCATAAGCGTATGAAACATTATCATAAAATCCCATGGATTTTTTATATCCTGAGCCCGACTTATGTTTGGCATTTCGCCCGATAAACGCTGTGATGAAGCCAATTTTGCAGATTTTACTTTTTGCTGGTTCAATATGGTGAGATTGGCTCCATGGAACCACAGCGTGAAAAGTTCGAGGAGAAATTTTTAGCAATTGACATGGTGAATGATTTTCAAGGTTTAATTTTTAGCTACCACTCGGTGGAAGGACGGAGTTGAAGGATTTGGAGGAGGATTTTGCGTATTAGTGGGATGAATTAGGCTGGCAAAGTAAAAATAAGCTTTATCTACACATATTTTTCAATGGTTTCTAGATTATTAGCAAGCAAATAGTAAAGCAAAAATGCCTCCTATACTATCTATTGATATACCTATCTATTACGGATGTAAGCGGGTAAACTACGAACCTTATTTGTGTTGGAAGAACACCAACGTTTCATCCCTTAACGAGAGACATCTTCAGGGTGAGTGCGGTTCTAGGCGCGCGCGTTCCGCATCCCTCCGAGCACAATTAAGGTTCGTAGTTAACCCGCTTAAATCCGTAATGAATACGTCAAACTACGATAGTTTTTATAGTAAAATATACCTATCTATTGTTAAGTTGAACCAGTCAAAGTAAAAGTGCAATTAGGTGCGGTTATAAATAATTCCATAAGACCATAGGTACAGGGTACTTGAACATTATCAAATATATCAGTAAATAGTTATTTGTTATAGGTACAAGAGTGCAAAGCTGCTTTTTAACCGCGTGCTCAATTTTGATGACTGTGCGTGCAAGCGAAGGATTCCAATATTAGAATCCTGAGCGAGGGAATCAAGAGAGCACGAGGTAAAAAATCTCAATCGTAAAAAATTTAGAGTTTGTTCTACAAGTACCTAATTTGCAATAAGTGCTGTGTGGTGATGGCTTAGAATTTGCAGCGCTCGCCTCAAACTCCAAGCTCTTCCCGCTAGTGTCGTAAGAGGCGACGAAGGGATATCCACCGGTGGCGGGCAGCAGCGCCCCCTGCAGAACAATTCTACCACCAAACTGGGATCCCCAATCCGCATGATCAGCGTTGGGATTATGGCCAATACCCCCCATGAGACAAAAGGCAATTAGGCATTTATCACTGGAAGGCCTTTGAAATATCTAGCCTTTTTTAAAACATTATCTAGTTATGTTCACCTATAGAAAAAACTATAAACTTGAAAATACTACAAAATCAAACTTTCAAACTAGGTTAGAAGTGTTTCAATAATTTTCTCTTTAAATTCCGTTTGGATTGCAACTGCCTGTTAAATATTTATCAAAACGATTTCTAGAACTGCATACGCTAAATTGAGTTTTCTATTGCATCTAGAAGTTTAATAACTATGCATATAGACTTGTTTGAAACCTTTATGTGACCTACTGTCGTTAACTTTACGTACCATTTACCAGAGTTGGTTTTATCTACACGAAATTTTTAATTTACAAGATTCCGGAATGCCGGTACGGTACCAAATACAAAACTTTTTTCTTGCTCGTGCAGAAGAGCCAAAAAACTCAATCAATTTTAACGAAGAACCAAAAACAGGAAATAAAATAAAAATAACATCGACGGGCGACACTTGAAAGGCAATAATTGCAGTATACTAAGCCTATAAACAGCATTATTCTTTTTGAAATCGAGAATGCTAATAAACGATTTTATAGGTTTAAAAAGAACTTTATAATGCTGCAGTATTAAATTGCCAACATGTCGCTTTGTCATTATTGCCTTTCAAGCGTCGTCATGCTTTATACTTTCCTATTATAATTATTGAAAGCTTTCTTATCTGACTTGAGCAGACTCTAGTTTTCTTAAATGGCATTATACGAGTACTAAGCCCTTAAACTGTATTTTTTTTAATCGTGTTGGCTAATAGCCCTTTTATACGATTAAAAAAAGCTTTTTTATGCTCTAGTATTAAGTTGGCAACATGTCGCTTGGTAATTATTGCCTTTCAAGTGTCGACATGTGTTTTACTTTCCTACTAAATTATTGAGAATTTTAATCGACTTGAGCAGACTATAATATAAAAATACCCCCATAAATAAGCTTTACACCTACTAGGCGTCTAGGCTTATTTTTGGAAATAATAGGAATAGTGATTAACCTTTATGTCTGTAGGTGTCACCTACAGACATAAAAGTTAATCATTATTCCCATGAAAATTCAAGCTCTTGCCACTAATCCAATACCACGTTAGTCTACCCCAACTCAAAATAGGCTTTATAGCTACACATATAAAGGACATGATAGTTTCTAACGAGCCACACATTTCAAAGTCCGTTGAAACAATACAGGTATTCCTAACAGTAACGTTTCCCATTCCCTTTTATAGCTTCAGTTTTCAACCCAGGCTTACGTTGAACTCTCAATTATTGCTATCAAAAGTAGTTGGTACGGTGAAATAATCTGGCTGAATTTACAGTGAAGACAGGGTTTTTCCGTGGCAGCCGTGGCAAAATTAAACTCTCCAACGCAGCCCATGTTCCTTTGAGTGACATCCATGGGCCATGGATGTCGTAAGAGGCGACCAGGAGAAGGTTCCCTTGGTCACCTCTTAAGACAATACACAGAAGGAAGCGAATGGAGCCTCTGTTAGGTACCAGAGGCACAAGCTTCCTTCTGTGGATATAAACTCTAGGGGTGTTCCTTCATCACCGATTCGCCGGCCGTGGTGATTATGACAAAACACCCAGGCACGTTCAACAGTGGACGTAAGTATGCCGAGGAGTACAGATAATGCTTCACCGGTCGTTTTGTTGATAATTTAGGTCGTTTATGCGCTCTGACTACAAATTTTACGTCTCAGGTGGAAATGGGCGGGCCACATACAGAGAGTTTAAGACAACCGCTGGAGTCAAACTATCACAAATTTGTGACCTTGAGGAGAGAAACGTGGGTGGGGTTGAAAACTCAGACAATGGAACGAAGAGCTTAAAAAAAATAGCTGGAAATCTTTGGTAAAGAACTGCAAAAGACAGAACGGCGTGGAAAAACTTGGAGGAGGCTTTTGCCGCCGTAGGCGGTCCGTACACAAAAATAGATACTTAGTATAGATTAAAACAAGGTTTTCAAAGTTAATTTTATTTCGATAGAAGTTATTAAGAAGTTTTAGTAAGTAGAATTTTCCTCTTCACTGTTGTGTGTATTAGGATAATAAAGCTGTTTTATTTTATTTTATTATAAGCAATACGGAGCGAGTCAAGTCAGTTTCCATTGAAGAGAGATTGCATTTTCACTTTCTAAAGTAAGATGGCTTTACCATTTGCAATAAAAAATGGGTCGTAGTACCTTCTAGAACCGATCTTAGATAGATATATAGATAGAAAATTCTTTATTGCACACTTATCAAGATAATTCATTAATAATTCACTTATCAAGATAATTCTTATCGCTATAAGAGCCACCAGCTAACACCGGCCTCCGGGCTGTGTTCGAGTCAAAATGGGAAAACAAATCCATCAATAGATTCGTTCAGTGAATCAGAGGTACACCCATTACCTACAGACGTAGATAAGCAAAAAAATAGTGCATTTAAATCTAATGGCTTTCCAAATTCAGTATAATACAAAGAAGGAACGTAGGCTATTCTAATTAATACAAGATGTACCTACTTCAAAACTTTCAAACAAAAGACGCTACCGCACATTTACATTCGCCCATTTTTCCGCACAAAAGCCGCGTTTCGAAACATACATGAGCAACTCTGTGTGTGTGTGTGTGTGTGTGACGTCTAGGGTCATTTATGAATATTATACGAGGAAGATTTGCAAAATAATTCAAAGAATTTTTTTTTTACTAATTGTGAAATTAAACTTCGTATGTCAAAACATCAGCATGAATAAATCTGAACTCTGAAATGAACTACAAGCACAATATTAAAATTTTTAAAACCCTCCGGCAACTTTTCATGAAACATGATAAACATGAAACATGATGCTAAGAACACTCGGGATAAAAATATCTATGACACAAAAAAAAACTAAAAGAAAATCGGTTCATCCGTTTGGGAGCTACGATACATAAATACACAGAAAGACACGTCAAACCAGTGGCACCCCTCTCTTTTTGCGTCGGGGGTTAAAAAAGGATGGCATCATTTGAGTTCCGTCAACTTAGTTTAGTTTAATGCTATTTGAATTACACCATAACGTCAAGATGTGAAACGTAAACTAAGTATGTATTTGAGGAAAAGCTTGTAACTTTGTAACCACCAGTTTTCACCAACAAGGTATTCCTTCCTGAGATCGCCAACCCTTTACCGCGCTCGTCATTAAACCAAATTGCCTGACTTAAATCGCGAGGTTCACATCTCATTTACCCTGTTTTTACGATTCTGTAGCCCGTTTTTAAACCTCCACCGCAAACGAAATTCAGCTCTCTGTCACGAGAATTGAGTTTGTTTTTATTCGCGTGGAAAGTGAGTCAGGTCTGGTTATTAGTACAGAACCCAACAGAACCGCTAGAGTAGTCGTGGACTTTATTGGGTAGGAATAAAGGTGAAAATTTCTGTTTTATTTGGAGTTGGGTTTTTGTTGGTAATTTAATTAAAGTGATGTGTTAATTTCTAAGCTTATGTATGCATGAAAAGAAGTTAAACTAAAGAACTAGGTTTGTAGTTTATTATACACGCTCCGCCACTCTACCTAGGGGCAAATTAATGTTCGTGTTTTTTTTTTTACTTTAGAGAAATATGACTACCCGACGTGACTTGGGGGTAAGTTAGGAGATGAACGAATATGTGTACGTCAAGTTAATAAAAACACTATGATATTATTTGAATAGTCATCAGAATTATACGGGGTGCCACGGAAAGGGTGTACTAAGCCGGAAGAGGGTGATTCTGGACATCAAAGGTGTCAATGTTTGTTTTATGATTTTTTGAATTTCGCAAATTTTTATAAGTTTTCACAAGTTGATCCCTTTGGACTACAGAATCACCCCCTTTCAGCTTATAGTACACCCTTTCCATGGTAATCTGTAGATACATTTATAAAAGGTGGCACTTTTTTTTTCATATACGCCTGCATTTGTGACGTCGTCAGCGTGGATAATTGTACGAAAATAACAATCGTGCCAGTTAAAAAAACTTGAACTTTTCAAACAAATCGTCAAAGAAAAAGCGGTTACCTGGGTGGTGTATTCAATCAGAAATTGTTATTCAATACTCTTGCTGTGAGAAAAATGTTATTATAAAATATTCCGCCATTTTTGTCAGAAGATTATGTGGCAAACATAGCAGAGTTACCAGTAAACCGATTAGGTTCTTTTAGCTTTCAAACTGTAAGAAAACTACAGGGTATGATTATGTAAATTCAATTTAAATGTCGTTTACATAACAGACATCGTCTTTCCTGTCTCTTACAATGTCGCATAATAATTTATACAAAAGCTAGTGAAAGGAAGCTAAGTACAGCCTCAATAATTTATTTTAAGTGTAATTTGATGTTTTTTTACAACAACTACAAATTGACGTCGGCTTCCTTTTATTCACACTGTTTTCTTTGAAATTTTACGAGACAAATATTAATCTATAGAATTATCATCAAAATCAGTCAACAACTGACGGAGCAATCGACAAAAAAAACATAAAAAACATACAAAAGCCAAACATAAAATCTCCTCCTTTTTAAAAGCTTTTATTTAACTTGTCATGTATGTTACTATTTTTGTACTGGTGGAATCTTGAAACTCCAATTTAAAACAGATATCTTCAACAGATTGATCTGAAATTTTGTATACCTACACTTTAGTTTAGATGACAATGCATTAAAAGCTTGTTTTTTAATATTAAAACTTATTTCAAAGTCTTTTGACAATGGACTTTATGCCGCTAAGCTTTAAAGTTATAGTGCTTGAAAATTTTAAATTTCTTCAAGTTGCAATATCCAGCACTTTATGGGAAACATGTCATATTAGTGTCTAAATGCATCCTAGATTTTCCTTTTAAAACTCTAAGAGGCTTACCTACTCTAAGGCTATTAGGTCAAGTGAGGTTTCTAAGCTAAGCTTGTTACATTAAGGCTGGACTCATATGAAAAGTTGTATTGCATTCCCACAAGAACAGTTGTTGCTACCTGCATTGGTTTTTTTAACACATTCATTTAAATCAAATCAAATAATTTTTTCGTAGGAATATAGGTACAAAAGCTTTTAATCATAATGGTTAGTCCAATACAATCTGCCTCGTCGAGGCATGCAAAATTAAAGTTTTAGGCTTTAGTTATATTTCAAAGATTATATTAAATTAATGAAAGCTAGCATTATATAATTCAAAATATGTGTCAAGATTTTGCTATCACTAAAGTCATTTACTATGGGATATTTACCATGATTTGAATTTTGAGCTTTCCCAAATTCGACATTGTTTCATGCGCCATGATCACGGAATAACTGAGGGCACGAGTTTTTATTGGAAAATATATCGATCTACCCTCATTTTTTGTCTTTTTCTACGAACGTTACTACTACCATGTCCATTGTGTACCATCAAATCATGGTAAATATCCCGTTCTAAATTACTTATATGTTAATAGCCTTGATGGATTTAAAAGTTTCATTGCTACCGACGCACATGGACGACCTCCACCAGCTGCAGCTGCGCCCATGGCATGGCAGTGAATGCATTAAGGCAGTCTGTCCCACAGCTGGGATAAGACATCATTTTCACCGCGATCAAATTTTCCGGCCATATTTTTCAAACTGTTAATCGCAATCGATAATTTACTGAAAGTTCATCAGGACATTAAATTGATTCGTAAGTTCGGTGTAGCGCTGTTTCGCACTACAGGTTCTCATCACAAATTCATTTTTGCCGTTTCATACCAAGAAATGTCAGTGCTTCACATAGGATAGGTACCAACCTGGTATGACAATTTACTACCGAAGACTACGAGTGGAAACTGTCTTTAGCTTCATTTGTTCTAATTTAAGAATTTATTGTTACCTAAACTTATGCATTAAACTAAACGAAAATCGGTTTATCCGTTTGGGAGCTACGATTCCACAGACAGATACACAGACAGACACGTTAAACTTAAAACACTCCTCGCTTTTTGCGTCGGGGGTTAGTGATAAAAATAAATAAAATAATGTTGGTAGGCTGTAGGCATGGAAATTTTAAAGTTAACTATCTAGGAGACACTAAGTCCCAACAATTTTCTTACCGCTTGCTTTACCTAAATAAATAAAATTAAGATCCTAATTTTAGACACTTTTGTCGCCAAACTCAAAAATTCACTTTTCAAACGGCAACACCATCCATACAATTTTCATACTAACCCTCTAACACCTTAAAACGCTTAAGGCTAAGTGTGAGCCATGCCTTATAAAGCCGGCAAAATGTGCCACTTTATGAAGCTTTTCACAGGCGCTATTTACACCTCGGGTGTTAATTGTAGCGGGAAGTATGACGTGGTTTTGGACGCCTGTGGTTTTGGAAATACTCCGCTTTATTCTGAAGTGGTACTACACAAGGCCGTGGTCAGTTTCCGTTCTCTGCCGTTATTAATTCAGCGTATTGGTCGGTATTCAAAGCGTAAGCGTTTATTTTATTAATAAAGAAAATTACAATTATTATAAAACTTTTAAATCCATCATGGTTATTAACACTTACGTCATTTACAACGGGATATTTACCATGATTTGAGTGCTAAGCTTTCCAATATTTCAGCAAATTTTCATGCACCTTGACCATGGAATAACTAATAACACGGTTATTCCGTTATCATGGTGCATGAAAATGTGCCATGATTCAGATAAAAATGATGCTGCACAATTCACATAGCATCCCAGGCTTAGCATAGCTTCATATGTTACGAGGACCAGATAACTGATATAATATTATATCATACTAATATTATAAATGCGAAAGTTTGGATGGATGGATGGATGGATGTTTGTTGCCTCTTCACGCCAAAACTACTGAACGGATGAACCTAAAATCAAACATAGACGACTTTTATCCCATAAATCAGTTCCCATAGGATAGAAATAACCTTAAAAGGCTTCCATAGAAACAACGCGTGCGAAGCCGTGGGCAGTAGCTAGTATTTCATATTTTGTAGGAAACACCCAGAACACCCGGAACAAGCATCTACGGATGGTACAAACTTTTGTTCTGAGGCGGGAATCGAAACTGCGATCGCCCGGTGTGCCAAAAAAGTCGTTGACTAACCGAGGATCGTTTGTTTATGGTACTCAAATCAATAAATGTGTACCATTTTACAATACGTAAGGAAAGGCACTTTTTACTAGATAAATCACACTATTATTATAAATGGATGTTTGGATGGATGTTTGTTAGCTCTTCACGCCATCATACTAAACCGATCTAGCTAAAAGTTTGCATAAATGTAGCTCTAAGCCTGGGATCAAACATAGGCTTTCCTTCCCATAAAACACTTCCCATGGGATACAAATAACCTTTAAATAATAGAAACTAGTTTTAAATAATATTTTCGAACAATGGTGTTAATGCTTCCTCGATAAAACACCTATTCGTGATGAATTATGTAAACTGACTTAATGAAAAATCTAAAAGAATAAGTATTCAGCTCATATTTTTTCATTAATTGAGCTTTCCTTTCACGATTTTTCTCTAAATCTCATGGTATTGGATTTGGCCATCCACTCTCTTCTCAAAAGCCTCTCTGTATAAATTTGTGTGGTCTAATGAATTTACAAACTTTCGACGGAGAATATATAATAGTAATCACGTTTAGAATGGATATTCCTCGCCCTCCACCTGACCGAGCTTCCCCACCCCGCTGGCCGCTAGTCGAGTTCGGGGCACGGGCTGCACGGCGCACGCACAAGGCGCAGTCATGATTAATGATTTGACAGACGCCGCCGATGGTGATTTATTTATGGTGTTTGATGTTTTATTTCGTTGATCGTTGAAATTTCTTCTGTTTGAGGTTTAATTTCACCTTTAGAGAGAAGAAAAAAAAGTATTTGAGTTATTTTGCAACTGTCTCACTCGCACAATATATTCATGAAATGACCCTAGATGTCACTCACACAGTTGTAAGTGTAGTGGTAAATTTATTTACTTATTAGGTAGTTCACAAAATAGAGTAAGTCCATAAGAAAATACAGTAGATACATTGTTGTTACGAACTAGATTTTACCCAAATATGCAAACAAATTGCAAGCTAAAGTTTAAGATTTACCAAAAAATCTCGAATTTTTCATAACGTAATTTGTAACTAAGTAAATAAAAAATTAACACAATCGACAAATAAATGAAACAAATAGGATAAACATTATTTAACACCGTTGTTGAACGGTTGAGCATAGAAAGAAAGAAAGAAAGAAAATCCATTTATTGGCTCACACTAAAATAATAATGATAACACAAAAAAAAATCCTTAAAATATATTCATAAAAGTATAATTCCGGTGTGAACCAAAAGGTCCTGCCTCAGCTACATGTTGCTCAACATAAATTTGAGCAACGCTGGTTTTCTGGCAAGACCTTTGATGCGTGCGTGTCCACACGGCTTACAGACCAAACACAAAATAAAAAAATGACGGGTTGCACTCCGGGAGTGCCGGCAGAAGTGAAAACTTGATTATTAACGTTGAGCATGTTTGATATTTTGGAATGGTTAGGGAATAATTTTGCACCAATTGCTTTATCAGTATAAAAGTACTATCATTTATGTGGTAGAATACAATATTCATTTATTGCGCTATCGTACACAAACATGACAATTTATATTACATTAAAAACTGTAAGGGCTCGTCGAAGGTGTAAGACTTCAACTAGGGCTGGTCAGGAATGATATCCAAGTAAAAACACTTCAGAACACTTCAAATCGGTATATTCAACCGTATACACTCAACTACGTTCTTAATACAAAAAGTCACTGCACTGCACTTAATAATTCACTTTCGTTATTTTCCTTAAGACTTGTTCACTGTTTGATTGCTTAGAACTGAATGAATAATCTGCCAGAAGGCTCGGTTTTTATACCTATTTCTATCCTTTCTAGATAATTCTACGCGTTTCCGGAAGCTATACCTATCTCTTTCTTTATTCTAGAACATTTTTTTTGTCCTTGTCTTTCTTTTCGATTCGTTCGAGAAATTAATTATCTATAGATATATAAGTAGGTAGGTATAAGCGAGCCGGACGCTAGCAACTATTACGTAAGCTAGGGCCTATTGTTGTTGTCGGAAACTAGTACTATTATCTATTCTGTTTACCTAAAAATAATGTTCGATTTTGAACTCTATCTCAAAACAAAACTTCAAGAAATTTCCTAGCTATAATGAAGATATTGTCCTGCACAATTTTGAGCTTTATTCCTTCGGCATAATGTCGTCGTTGCTAACACTCCATCCGTCTTACGCTTTTTCGATCAGGTCACGTGTCCTGACGCGAGTTTAAGATTTTATACCCATTACAGAAAAAGTGCTCAACGCCGCTAAAGAAGTTTTCACTTCAAAAAAAGACGGGTTGCACTCCGGGAGTGCCGGCAGAAGTGAAAACTTGATTATTAACGTTGAGCATGTTTGATATTTTGGAATGGTTAGGGAATAATTTTGCACCAATTGCTTTATCAGTATAAAAGTACTATCATTTATGTGGTAGAATACAATATTCATTTATTGCGCTATCGTACACAAACATGACGATTTATATTACATTAAAAATTTAACACTTTAAAACTATTACAATTATTTTACAATATTAAATAATATTACAATTATTTACAGCGCGCAAACCATTACCCGCTACAAAAATCTGATTATTTTTAAAGTCCAAAAATAAATTCCGTTTCCCAGCAATTATTTTTGCGCAGTGTTACTTAGTTTCATGTACAGAATGCTTGGTTGACGGCTTCGTGAAGGGTCTGTTTACACCCGTTAAGCAGTACGATAGACTCGATCGAAACCTAACCTGAATTATAAGATTATATTAATGAATAAATGAAAATTTTTGTCCTTGTCTTTCTTTTCGATTCGTTCGAGAAATTAATTATCTATAGATACATAAGTAGGTAGGTATAAGCGAGCCGGACGCTAGCAACTATTACGTAAGCTAGGGCCTATTGTTGTTGTCGGAAACTAGTACTATTATCTATTCTGTTTACCTAAAAATAATGTTCGATTTTGAACTCTATCTCAAAACAAAACTTCAAGAAATTTCCTAGCTATAATGAAGATCCTGCACAATTTTGAGCTTTATTCCTTCGGCATAAGGTCGTCGTTGCTCCATCCGTCTTACGCTTTTTCGATCAGGTCACGTGTCCTGACGCGAGTTTAAGATTTTATACCCATTACAGAAAAAGTGCTCAACGCCGCTAAAGAAGTTTTCACTTCAAAAATATTATAACAAACAATGTATAACAGTAATAAATAATAATACCTATTTAAAAAGTAAGTTAGGTCTAGTGACTTCCCTACGACTATCGTTCAACACGGGCCCACTCAATCAAAAACAAATAGAAATATAATCCGACAACCAGTGCCGACCAACGTCCGACCAGACCAACACCTCGACATTACTCGTTTTCGAACGAAACACAGCTGCGCGCCTGCTTGGCGCGCATATGAAGCGGATGATTTCGTGCGTCAGCATGAATGTGCCGAGACGGGAATTTTTTACGGAAAAATGGTCGAGTGTCCGATATGTGCTTTCGCTTACAATAATACCTACAGTCTACGAGTAGCATTGAAGAAAACTGCTAAGGAAGCAAGAATCCAAACACTCAGCCAAGCGACAAACAACAAGAGTGCAAGGATAGTTTTCACAAAGTAGTGTCCAAATTCTCTGAAAGTGTCTCGGAAAGTGCATTCGAGGTGTTACAACTTTGATAGTGCTTGCGCGAAAGTTTCGTACGTGGAACCACCGGTGCAGGGGTTAAAGGGGTAGGGGGTTAAAAGATAGTGATTTAACGATCTCCCGACCCGGTTAACGACTACCCGTTATTTTAACATCATCATGCGCTGGTTTTAGTTTGTTTCATTATAGCTGAATTTTTATTATGGATAAGTAAGCTATATATAATGTTTGATATTAAATTCACTCCTAATGGTGTATCCTACTAATGTTATAAAACCGAAAGTTTGTGATATATAATTATAAATCAGTTCTCACGGGATAGAAATCACCTTTGAACGTTTCCATCGAAACAACGCGTGCAAAACCGCGGGCATGAACTAATATTATAAATGTGAAAGTTTCCATGTATGTATGGAAGGATGTTTGTTACGTCTTCACGCCAAAACTACCGAACGGATCGGGCTGATATTTTACATATAATTCTAATCCTGGAATCAAACTTATGCTACTTTTTAGTTCAGTTTCCATGGGATTAGAAATCACATTTAAACGTTTCCATAGAAACAACGCGTGCGAAGCCGCGGGCATTAACTAGTGATAAATAAATAATGGTGAACCATTCGCAGAGCGTTATCTAAAAACCCATAACACAAACTATGGCAAACTAGCCATAGTTTGTGTTATGGGTACTAGATAGCTGATATACATAAACATTACTGTAGGAATCCGGCTCGAAGAACCAGTAGTATCGTAGGAATCGCGGATAGCTCTTCCCGGGATGCTGATATAAAAGTAAAGTCGAGTATATAAATAAAAATAAATAAAAATAAATAATGCTGGACAATTCACACAGCATTATCTAGCCCCAAGCTTAGCGGAGCTTGTGTTGTGGGTACTAGATAACTTTTATACTTAATACTACATGAATAGCTATTTTTTATTAAACATATAAAACACCCAGACCAACGGAACAAATTTCTGCAGATCGTACACAAATTTGTTCCGAGGCGGGAATCGAACCCGCAACCTCTTGCGACGCAAGCGGACTCTCGCCCGCTGCGCCACTGAGGTCGTCGTATTTACCTATCTACGTAATCGATTTATCGAACAATTACACTACATAGATATATTTTTTTAGACAGAAAAAACCGTGAACCAATATCTGCAGATCGTACAAACTTTTTTCCTTATGCGGGAATCGGACCTTCGCTTGATGGGCCACTGAGGTCGTCAGTCGTCAATAGAATATTAACATGTTTAACCCAAAGAAGTAATAAAGTAACTAAAGATTGTAGTTATGTAGGAAATTACAATAAAATAATAGAAATAAATTAGAACTAAAGTCATAAATAACGGGATATTTACCATGATTTGAATTTTGAGTTTTCCAATATTTCGGCACAGTTTCATGCGCCATGATCACGGAATAACTGACGGCACTGCGAGTTAGTTGTTATGGGCAGATATAGCGATCCACCCTCATTTTTTGTCTTTTGCTACGAACGTTACTACTACCACCGGTTTCATTATCGAACGCAACTCGATCACGACACACAACACTGACGGTATCAGAACGCGGCGCGGTTGGTATATCACTTCTTCGGTTTTTGCACATTCTCACGACAGGATTCCAGGTTCCGGATAATTGGAAGCCTTCTTCTCGGTTGAAGTTCCTGTGTTTGGTAATCTCAATGGCCTCCTGTACCAATCTTGGTATGTAATGTCGCTCTGTTGAGATTACTTGTGGATTGTGTAACTCGATCCAGTGGTTTGAACCAGACTCCAGAAGATGCTCCGCTATGGCAGACTTCTCTGTTGCCCGGTTTTTTACCGCTCGTATGTGCTCCTTGACTCTGCAGGCAATAGTGCGCTTCGTTTGGCCTATATAGGAGCTTCCACAGCTGCAGTCGATCTTGTACACCCCTGGTTTCTCAAGTGGGAACGTATCTTTAGGCGTGCGCAGGTAGTGTGTGATCTTTTTCAACGGCGTGAAGATGATGAAATCATGGTAAATATCCAATGATATTTTATATAAACTGAGGTAGATGCGTTTTACCGAGGTCTGCGCGGCAAGACAAAACCAGGTGAATTCACTTGACTGAACTCAGTCCGCTCTGCGTCGCGCCGCGATACGAACATACGTTGCGGGATTTTAGAGAAAAGTAAAACAAACGAAAATGCCACATTTTGTGTTACGAAAGTGCAAAAATTATACTGGGACAGCTGTAAAAAACAGGCAGGATGTATCTTTCCATTTTGTAAGTACTGTTTAGTTTATTTAAAATGGAAAATCATTAATTTTATATTAAAAAATCACTGCCGCGGCGTTGCCGCTTTGCCATTTACACGAACGAGACAAGACGTAGTGCGTTGCATTCATGAGTGACAGAGAGAACGAGATAATGACGTGCGGTGTTGTCGGTTCGACCGACGCTAAGGGAGGTTAGGGTGATATGGGTAATATGATCACGCAATGCAAGCATATTATTTTTCACCACTACTTTCCAATTATTTTTCGTAGTAGGATAATAAAAAGATGATTTGACTTTCAACATTTGCTTCTATTTTGTTTTAGATTTCCTAAAGACGAATTAATTAGGGAGAAATGGGTACGAGTCGTTAGAACCCAAAGACGAGACCATGAATGGATGCCAACGGCATACTTCACAATATGCTCCAAACACTTTGTAGATACTGACAAGTACGTCACAAAAAAAATCACAAACTGATAAAGAATGCAGTGCCGGTAATTAAGGTAAAATAGAAAAAAAAACTACTTTTAATATTCGGTTGTGTGTTCCTATGTTTGATTAGACAGGTAAAATTTCAGCCCGATCCGTTCAGTAATTTTGACGTGAAGAAGTAACAAACATCCATCCATCTATCAAACCAAACTTTATTAAATTATTATCATAGTAACTAGCGACCCGCCCCGGCTTCGCACGGGTGCAAAGCTGATACTAAATATACTACAGAATCGGCCTCCCTGCCGGTACCGCTGCAACCGCCATGTCCCTGCATTTTAATTCTATGATATCTTCGAAAATATTCATTTACTTTAATTACATGCTGTAAAGGGCCAAATGAATCTATATTAAATGCACAATGTTAAAATAGCTTCGTAAATAAGCAACTATTTCTCGTAAAAAGTAAAGGATATAAACTGGTT
This sequence comes from Eupithecia subumbrata, assembly GCA_949316285.1. NCBI lineage: Eukaryota > Metazoa > Arthropoda > Insecta > Lepidoptera > Geometridae > Eupithecia > Eupithecia subumbrata. The sequence continues at coordinate 4,901,430 of OX438644.1, read as the reverse complement.
ATTGTGGGTTATCCCTAAGAGATAGATATATACCACCCGGACTTTTTATAGACCTTTTTAAGGTGTACAATACTGTAGTACATTATTTTGATCTATCTCGTAGGGTTCAGCCAGCGTTTGCAATGTAAGCGCAAAAAAGTATTTATTTACGACATCACATAAGAAACCTCTAAAATTATCAGTGTTCCTCTACTATATTATGCATGTATGATACATATAAACCTTCTTCTTGAATCACTCTATCTATTAAAAAAAAACGCATCAAAATCCGTTGCATTGTTTTAAAGATCTAAGCATACATAGACACAGACAGACAGACAGATACCGACTTTGTTTTATACTATGTAGCGATTAGAAGGCACTTAAGTTAAGTAAAAGTATTTTTTCTAGTGTGCTCACATAAATGTACCTATACTAGGAATGTAATACTATAATTCGTAAATAAAATTTTTTATTTAAAATTTACTGTTTATTTTCTTAGTGGTGCCTCGTTACCCCCGTTTCCCCTAGTTCGTTCCTTAGCTGCTAGCCGATGACGTCATAGGCTGTCATTGGCCGTCAGCCCGCTGGCCGCTCGTGTAAAGTGTGAACAGCGATGGTCCCTATTAACAATGTCGGATATACATTTTTACCAATTTTCACTTATTTATATAAATAGAATCACAATAAAAAGTGACATGGTATCTACTATTTTATTTGATTGAAAATCATGGTATTTAGTCAGTTTGTAGGCTAATATTGTCAGTAGTAATAACTTTGTCCACGCAACAGTGTTGGTAGTGACGGAACCGCCGTTGTTTCCGGGGCGGGGGGAGCGCGAACGCGCGCGGATCTGCCACTTCGCTCTTTGTTGCTGGGGGAGCGCACGCGCGGCCGAAATTAAAAGAAATGTTTTGTTTTTGTGCGTGTTAAAGTGAAGAACCCATCATGTCGAAACGTTCTAAGCGGATTTTAGGTCTAGTAAATTCTCATAAACAAGGTCCTGTTTAGGTCCCAGCCGAAAGAGGCAATAAGTGACTGTCGAGATAATCCTATACCTACAGAACCAGGTAAGCATCCTTTATATTACTATAATTAGTCGATGGAGTTATTGTACTTTTTACAGAAATTTCATTAATTTAAAGACTACCTACCACTTTTTATGAAACATTCGTACTTTGCTTAATATAGGTACATTCCGGTCAATAAAGTAGGTTCCGGTAGATACAACTATTTTCGCTGGACTTCAAGTAGACAATGTAGTCGGATATACCACTTCCTACATTATTACATGAACGTTTATTAGATAATTTTGTCGGATGTACCACTTCCAACACTATTACATGGAGGCAAATACAATGATTTTGTCGTATGTGTCACTTCCAACATTTTTACATGTAACCTAAAAGCAGATGTTTTGTCGAATGTGTCACTTTCGACATTATTACATGTAATCCAAAGTTAGTCAGTCGGTTGGATGTGTCATTCCCTAGTTTCCTTACCTAAGAGCCGTGTTGGCTGAGTGGGATAGTGCTCGAATTTTGGTCCGAAGGTCGGGAGTTCGTCCGGCCGTTTGGATTTTTGTAAGTTTTTTTTTTGATCATTGGTAAATACTCTTCATTATACGAATACTTCCCTTCCTGACTTATCAGTAAGTTGGTGCCTACCTATCACTGTCACCTAGCATTTTCATTCTAGAAATTATTTATATTTGCAGATCGAGAGTCTTCACCAGTACGTGCGCATTCTGATGAAGAATTGACACAGTGTCTTCAAGATTTGATGCATGATGTATTCAGTGATAGCGACGAGCCTGAAAATACTTATTTAGCTGAAGAGAGAATTCCTGAAGAGGCAATACCTGAGAGGGGTATTCTTGATTCCGTAACAGAAGAAACGCAGGTAATCTCTGAAGGCGCATCAACGCCCTCTAACAATTCAACGCCAATTCCGTCACCAGCTGCAGTTCACGAAGACGGATGTGGAAATGAATTCTGTGCCATATGCTTAGAAGCGTATGCCGTTAGGCCCGAAGAAGTCTATTTCAATCTTCCAACACCTACAACTATAACAGACACTTCCACTAATGTAACACAAACTACACAAAAACGTTCCAGGAAGAAAACTTATAAAACAGATTTAGGAAAGAAAAGACTTGTACACAAAGAGAATTGGAGTGTAGTTCTAAGGAAGAAAATGAAAAATGAAGGAAAACCATATACAAATAAAAAAGGAAAACAAATTGGTGAAAGGTATTAGGGCAGCCGTGTGGAAATAAATGTCGCTACAAGTGTACTGAAAACTATGATTTAAAACAAAGAGAGAAAATATTTTCAAAGTTTTGGAAACTGGGCTATCGTAATAAGCAATGGGAGTTTATTATAAAATAGACGCACAGAAGGCACGCCCTACAATGTAAAAGAAATGGCCTCACGAGACTTCTACAATTTCAAAGATTTGTTGGCTGACAAAAACTGCGTGAAAGATGTAGAAAATGAAAAAATGAAGTGGACACAAATTAAAGAAGTTAAAGTTAAGGGTAACGTTTTTGATAGAATCAAATACAAATATGATTTTGACGACTAGCCGAAGACTTTATTGGTTCTCAGATCCACCAAAAGAAGCACCCAACGCAACAATGATTTTAACGTATCCCAAGCTTATGATGGCCCTGATCTTCTTCCATATGGAAAGAACAAAGATCTTAATGATATATGTAGATCTGGTGTCATACCGGAAAAATATCATAGTTTTTATACAGACCTGCCACACGTTCTTAGTAATGCAGTAGCACAAGAAAGTGACTCTGACTGAATGAACGGCTGTGATAATGTTTTTTCGGAATTTTTTTTTTATATAAGTACTATTGTGATTTTGCAGTTCCCGATTTATTATAGGTACAGTTATTTTTAATTATGATAAGTACGTTACCTTAGAATAAGATATTAGGTGTAGATTGACTTTTAAAGTACAAACTAAGACTGTACGTTGGTTGTAATAATTATGTAAGTTTTGTTCACAGAAAGTTCCTACAGGTGCCAAGATGTAACATTTTTAAGCTTAACTACATTTTTAAAACTTTGTGATACTTACCTGCCATTATAAAGGTGTTTTAACTGATAAATTTTTTATTGTATGTTGATTGCTTTTACTTTTCTAATTTAATTTCTGCATTAAATAGGTACATTGATCTCAAAGTGTGATTTCCTTATTTTAATTTGTGTTGATAAAACTATTCAAATGTTTAATGTTCAATAAATGTTTTTTAATAAAAAGTTTTTATATGTATAATTATTATTTTCGCTTATACACCAAACATACACGACAAATTTATTTTGAAATCTCCAGTTGAAAATGTCGAATATACCACTATCTACATAAATTACTTTTAAATATCCAATAAAAACTGTCGTAAGTGTCACAACCGACAATTCACCCGGATAATAGTCCATGTAAAAGTGTCGGTAATACCTTATTTCCTATAATATCAAGAAATTCTATGATTATTCTATATCATTACTTAGTAAACAATACGAAAAACAATCAGTAAAAATTTCAACATTACCGGTTTCTTAACTATTTTTTTATCGTACAAACTAACTTTGACCCGCTCTACTCAAAAGTAGTCATTTTGCAGAACCGACATTGTTAATAGGGACCATCGGTCATGTTCATCTCTTTCTGACAACGGGGTCCTATATATCTCTGTTATCTTTTATCGTACTCAGTGATACAAATAAAGTTCCATAGTCCTATGCAGGTAGCTATAGTAAAATATCGCCATGTTTTTATTTCTTTCTAATGAGTATGACGTCTCTATTGGTAAAATCTCATTGTAAATATCCCGTTAGTTATGACTTTAGTGTTAATAACCATGATGGATTTAAAAGTTTTAAATTAGAACTAGTATTTATAACTGAAACAATTGAGCTACTTGCAGACTGTTGCAAACAATCTACAGGTAGCTCAACTGAGTTAAGTAGGCCATCTTTTTCTCTGAGAAATAATGCACATGTACCCACATAACGTTGTCTCTTTCTCCCAATAAGGTTTGCAGGATTCATATTTTTGCCTTTGTTATTCCTTCTCTAGTTTTATGTTTTATTTAGTGCAATAAAGAATTAAGGTTTTACCGATCCTACCTAACAAGGAATGAGCACCGGAAGAAGAAGAAGTCAAACACGTTATAAACCGACATAAATTAAAACATTTTCACGAAAGTAGCAGCCAAGCCGCGAACGAAATTTCGTGGCCAATAAATATCTCAACAGAAAAGCCACAAACATTTTCACGCACAAATAACTTTGAACAGTTCAACGGTCAAGTACAATCGCGATCGGAATACTGATCGGTTTTTTCCCGCGGGTCAAAACTTTCGGAGGCTTTCGAGGTATGAATTTGGTGATTTTCAGCTTTCCAAGTGTTTCGTTGACAGCGATTGATGTTATTGGATGTACTTTTTATAATACTCTGCTGATTGTTCGCAAAATTTATGAAAAGACGACAAAATTGTACGATGTTGGAAAAAATTGGAGCTTAGAGAGGTCTTTGAAAATGTCATTTATCATAGGATTATACGTTTTTACGGGTCTTTTGACTGAATGAAACACCGCTTATTTCCTTTTATTTGATTTTACCGATTTATCATTTTCGTATAACAGGATCATTTTCGTATCACTCGTGCTCCGAATGGAGGAAGATAGGGCTGCAAAACAGGCTTTCCTTGGAGCACCGGTTGGCTGACGACCGGCCGCCGGCCCAGATACAGGTGGAAAGACGAAGTGGAGAAGAACCATCGCTGAAATCAAACCTTCGCACCGGACTGGATGGAGGCGGCGCAGGACAGAAGCCGGTTGCGGAAGCGACCCATTGTGTCGGAGGCCTTGGCGTCCAAACTCAATAGGCCTCAGTGGGTCTTGACCCACTTTGGGGTCAATGCACCAGAATATTAGTAGTAGTATCATTTTCGTAACCTTTGAGTTTACTTTGAAAATAATTAGCAATGATCTAATTAACAGAAATCTATTAAGGTTCTGTTTTATGTCGGTCCTGCTTCCTTTGCCCAGACAAGCCTTTGTTTTTTCACGTTCCGTTACAATAAACACATGTAGGGTTTAACATTTCGCCCAGTTGCTCTTCGCATCTTTGCCTACACTATACAAAATTAAACTATTACAGATGCATTAAAAATAAGCTTATGATAGGTATCACAAACTGCAAAATCGAGTTTTGAAAATTACTTCGTTTAACGTGATAATCAGATAAAATATGTGTTGGTGCTGATTTGGGTCGGGTTAGCGCCTTTAATAGCTGCTTGCTTGGCAGTGTTTTTTCTCACTCTGTCTTATGTCAACAAAAGAATTACCTAAACAAATTACCTGTTGCTTAGCGGCGCTAAAAAAAACCGGGTTTTTACTATTTCCTAGGTTTTACAAGTAATTTAAAAAGCAGATGAGAAGTTTTGCATACATTGCAAAAGATTTGCAAAAGACACTTTGATGTTGATTTTAGTAAAAGACCTCATTGATTCGTAATTTTTTTTAGCGTTGCTTTATAGCAAATGGCTTACAATGTGCGCAAAATTTCATAACTGCTCTTTAATAACCTGCAGAAGCTAGAAAAAAGTAAGAACCCGATTTTTTTCGAGCTTCAATACACTAACCACCTTAAGATAGATTTTTATGTAAGAGGGTTTGGTCTGGTTTTCATTTTACATACTCGTACTAGAGGCGGCTATCTAACCCAGCTTACATGCAGATGAACTGTTATTAAAATCTAGCTTTAATTATGTGCTATACAATTTGTATTTTCGAACCTTGATCAAACGAGATCTGTGGATACGTGATATTTAGGTACCTATTTATCGAAAAAAACATCCAATATTGAACATAAGCCTAGTAAAACAAATTTTTTTTTTACAAAATTTGCAGAAAAGAAAATTGACTGATTTCTATCGATAACTGAATGTCTCGTATCCGCAAATCTCGTTAGATCAAGGTTCAAAAATACACATTGTTTAGTTATTCTGTGTTTTAATAAAGATTCTTATTATTAAAGATTCCATAGGGCCGTGAGTTTTGTAACAGCCGTGAGTTTTCTAACAATTATCACGTTCCAAGTTCTGCACTGCAACACTAGGGCCGTAAAGAGTCTATTGTAAAACTTGAGCTCGTTATACGAAGCGTGTGCATTATGCTGAGTAACATACGTTACATACTACCTTCATACAGCCTTAATGAGTCTTATCTTACGACATTATGTAAAAGCTTTTCATTTCGGCTGAAGACGGTCTGACGCACAAGTTTTAAACTTATTAACATGTGAATAGAGTTGCTTGTTGGATAATAAAAATAATTTAATGGTAAGTTTTTGGTTAATGTAGAAATGAAAATGGTTTTAGTGTAAAGTTGTTTAATAAATTTTGCTTTATTAGATTCTTCGATCTCATTTACGACGACCTCTGTAGCGCAGCGGGCGAAGGTCCGCGAGTTTGCGATTTCGATTTCCGCCTCGGGACAAATGTGTGTTTGATTTGCAGATTTCTTCCGGGTGTTCTGGATGTTTTCTATGTTTAATAAAAAATATCTATTTAAGTAGTGTATTGCATTAAGTATATCAGTTATCTAGTACCCATAACACAAGCTCTGCTTAGCTTGGGGCTAGATAATGCTGTGTGAATTGTCCAAGGAATCCATTCTATTGCCGTTGTTTGGATTTAGTACACACACATGTCACACACTTATTTTAAGGTGACGTATATTTGCCTAGGAGTAAAATATTCTACAACCATTTATTCACATCACAGAAGAATATAAGAATCTGATTCGGCCCCGGTTTTTAACCCCCGACGCAAAAAGAGAGGGGTGTTATAAGTATAACGTGTCTGTCAGTGTATCTGTCTGTGGTATCGTAGCTCCTAAACGGATGAACCGATTTTCGTTTAGTTTTTTTTTTATGTGTCATAGATAATTTTATCCCGATTGTTCTTAGCCATGTTTTACGAAAATCTGTCGGGGTTAAATTTTTTAATTTTGTTCTTGCTAACTTTTAGTGTCCTAGACGTTTTCAAATTGGGTAATTGGGTATTTTTGCAATTAAATGTGACAGATGATTATAAAACCATGCTCAAAATATGTCACATTTCCATTAAAATATAAATACTTGTAAAAATAAACGTATAAGTTTCACTCACAATTGATTCCTCATTAGAAGCCCATGGGTTCAGCTCTACAAAACGTAGCCATGAACCAAAAAAATAATGCAAGCGAGGATTTTGTTACATTACTCAAAATAACTTGAGCCGTTTTGATGCTTCGAGGTAATAAAAAGCCCCAGTTAACAACATTCAGATTAGAAACACGCGAAAAACGCTCAGCTCTTCGCCGGTAGAAATAGGAACATTTTGCATTATACTATTCTATAATTTTTCATAGAAACTAAGCTTGAATATAAAGCGATATTTCAACCTAAAAATAACTAAGATATATAATAATAACAGACTATTTTGCCGTCGTCCTAGCGGTAAGCATACATCACAAAACGATATAATCTGAGTGCTCTGAGTCCTTAGTATGGGTTGTGCATAGTTTACTTTTTTCACTTTCGTTTACATCCCACACATTTACCGCCTTGCAGCACCCCTACCAAAAAGAGAGAAATTTCTTTTCGCAGTATGACAGCAATCCAATAGTTTCAAACGGACTCTTTTTCTTTGTTTCGTTGCTTTTGCGACCATTTGCCACAATGCGACGTCTTCAAGACCTGTTCGCCATTTTTAATACAGTGGTGTTTTAGTCCCGTTAAAATCATGAAAAATTCTGCCAACGGCTTTGTAGTTTTCAAACGATTTTAAGTGCTGCCTTGTATTTTAGCAGCACAAATTAACTTTGACAGCTCAGCGGACAAAATCTTTTTCCTGTTTGTTATTGTGCAAACCCATGAATTTTTTTCAGTGCAATTTTGACAGGTCAGCGGTAGTAAACGCAAACTTTTTCCGTTTCAGTATTGTGCAAACCCATACTACTGTGAGCGAGTGTATTTGTACGAAATAATCACATTAGCTATCCAAACAGTAAAGGAAAAGTCGGGTAAACATTAAATATACTGGAATAAAAACGACGTTATTTACTATTTCATATTTTTCTCCTCTGAAAAAGTTGACGTAAAATAAAATGTTTTTACAATAACTCAAAATTTACTTCAAATTCCCGTGACTCGGAAAGCACGTTAAGCCGTTGGTCCTGCGCTTGCCCTCTCGACGGTCATGTCGGTCTGCCGTCCCATCGGATTATGAGAGTGAATGAATAGAGAGTGCACATGTGTTTGCGCCCACACTTGTGCACTATATTATGTCCTGGCGCATCTGGTTAGTCTCCGATGAGTCTGGCCGCCGTGGTCAAATTTCGGAAAACATCAGGTAAGTACAGTTGAGCATTGACAGCATTGACAGTTGATTTTCATAATCTTGACTAATGTTACCTTGAATGAAGAACATATTCAATTCATCATATCATACAAACCTCTTTCCTATACAAACCCCTACATCAATAACTAAAACTTTCCTTCATAAAACTTAAAAAAAATGATTTTACCAATAAAATGTATTTCTGTAAAGATGCATCCAAATGGGTAAAATAATAGGCATCAAGTGAACATGTTAGGCCATCACATAAACTACAATTTAACTCGTAGCTATATATTTATTCTCAATGTCTTACATGAGACGTTAAAGCTGTTCCCAACTTCTCATGCTTGAATATTCAAATTGTCTCATTGGACAAAGACAATACAATACCCAATGTCACAAGAAAAAAAAAACTTTATAAAAATAAGGAGAAATCGCAAAGTTACTGCAAACATAACTTCTGCTATATTTTGACAAGTCAAATGGAATGTTCTTCAAGTACCTACCAAAAACTATTTTTTATAAATCTTTGACAAAAATATGTAATAGACTGTTTCTGTACAAACCTCTACATTGATTACTAAAACCTTCACACACCCACTGTGAATTCAGGGCAGAGCCCTTTTTAGTTTAGTTTCGATGAACGATTATTGAACGGCGGGGGGCTTCTACAAATATACTTCTCTACCAAGTTTAAGATTTAAGACCTGGTGTCGTCACGACCGCGTTCACGAAGACGTCAACGTGGACAGAGCCTGCAGTTTATGCATTATCAGTAAATTATCACTAACTCTGGAGATGCATCCAAGCGCTTAAAATAATAGGCATCAAGTGACCAAGTTAAGCCATTACAGTTCAGAACCTACACTACAATTTGACTCCAGTCTAGCTCTAAGAATAGACTGAAAACCACAACAATTGGGGCAAGTCTGCAAGCCCGCAAACTTGAGCATGCTAGAGCAGGAGTTGTGGTGGAAGATTTATGGTATCTTATACATAGAAAATTCTGTATTACACACAGAAACCATTTACAAATGAAACATTATAAGCTAAGTGACAATTGTACTATATCTTGTAGTGTTTGCTTTTCTTTTCAAATTCCTTAGCCTTGGTTAAAAAATGAAAAAAAATATTACTGGAAAATGCACACAACATCATCTAGCCTAAAGTAAGGCATAGATTGTGTTATGGGTTATGTTATGACTGATACACATACACTTATTAAGGCTCTTTTTACTACACAGAAATATGCGACTTAGTACCATAAAAACCTACAACGTATGGAAATTTTGATAATCTATCAAAGCATGAAAACTCTTGGGCATTATTGGAATGTTACGACGGCTTCCGGTGGGCACACCTCTACCTGCGACATAAAAAGTTGCGGGTTCAATTCCTACCGCGAGAAAAATGTTAACTTGATCTACAGATACGGATACTGCTTATTTAGGCCATGCCAGATGATGCTTTTTTTAATATGCCACTATCATTTTCATTTTCAAACATGTGCAGCTCAACTCCAGATGATTTATAATCAATTTAGGCTGCGATTGATGAAAAGTAGATGCTGTAAGAATACAGCCACTGGCTCTAGCTCTACCACAGCTCACTTGGACATTATGACCTCAGGGAGTTAGCACATAATAACAGAACTATCTGACTCAATTATTCCGTCAGCTATTTTGCATTTTGGGCTGTAATAGCTTGCTTTATTTCGTACAAACATGAGAATGGACATGCAAATGGAGCAAAGGGGTAATGAATGAAATGGTCCAAGAACTTTATCTTCTGCAGTATGCCTGCAGTGTGATCAGCTTGACTATCGGTAGTCAACGTTGGGTCAATTGATAAGGAGAAAAGCGACAAGGAACAAATTACTTAACTTTTCGGTATTAATCATAGACTTCTTACCCAGTGTTGATACCGGACAATGTTAATACCTACACATAAAAAATTTATAGATACATAATTTGATCTCTGTTCAGTGCTTTTTTGCATCTAGATGTGACCAATGTACGATTGGACTTGTACGATTTCGTCGATGCAGCGCACTTTCTGACGTTTACATCTTTGGCAGATATTTTCAGGCTACTTTAGCTGAAGACACCTTCTTACATAAGCATATTGTCTACACAAGAATTAATGGCCGAAGCTTAATGCGATAAACTGAACACAGGCTGCTGGAACATAGTGGGTACACAGCACGCAGACCTTCCTTAAGTCACTGAAAGCGCTAGCTAAAGGAGGAAAAATAACGTTTGCACTAAACAACTAGGTCGGAAACATATTAGAGTATCCTTTCTTATTTAATAGATTAAATGTGTGAGCCAATATTTATAACTTTAAATATAAAAGTTATAAGAAAAAACTTAAGGATAGGTATACCTACTGCAAAGTACATTATGTCATAATAAGATGACACAGAAAATTTATTCACTGTTTTAAAGTAGGCCAAAAATTTACAAGCACCTTCATCCTATATTTTTTCAATTGTAAATACTAATTAAATTATAATTTTCTTTGTGAATAAAGGCTTCTGCCCTAAAAAAAAGCACCTTTATTATTTAAACTAATTTAGTGTAGGTAGCTTAGGTAGTTATTTTAAAGTATACACTTGTATAATTCACTTATAATTAGTAAGTTCTATTTGATTAATTTATTTGTTGTTAGCAACTCTTTTTTCATGAAAAACCATTACCTGTAGGGACCATTAGAATTGAAGAGGACGCATTGCGCGCCATTTTGTGACAAGGATAGGCATAGAATTTTGCGTTCACAGGAGCGGGACAGAGCATAAGCTTTTGGAAGGGCGTAAGCGCAAAAATGATTATTTACAAGAAAACTATACAACTTATGAAGATACTGTATTATCTATGCTATGGTGCTCATTAAGGGCGGATTGTGTCCAGCAGTGGACTACCAAAGACTAATGATAATGAACATCTCTTAGTTAATTAGATAACTCAGCTTACCCCATTAGACCTAGTTTAGCTGAAACTTGGCTTATGCTGATATTAATGTCTAATTAAGCAACATCAGTTATGGCAGCCGTTGCGTTCCTGATTTACTGACGTGTTTACTAATTAACTGATTTCGGATGAGTTAACTGGCCGCTAAAGGCCTTATGGGAGGCCTTCATTTGCATGTTAGTAGATACCTTCAGTAGGTATCTTCAGTCCATAGGAGGAAGAGGGAACGCCAGTCGGGCCGCGGAGGTTTTAAATGTTCCCGTGGTTCGGCGAAAATGGCGAGAGAGGGACACCGGAGAGGTTTTTAATGGGTATTACGTTCTTTTCAGGACGTCGATTCCCATATAATTCTGGTCCCCCCCCCAGACCAGTTTATTCGTAAAATAATTTCCTCGGCGAAAAAAAATAAAAATAAAAAAGGTACCTTCAGTCCGTCCAATATGCGAGCGGAAGCGAACATAGACATCTCGATTCAAGTGGACCCACTGCTGGGTAAGTTTGCCTTGCTTTGTTATCCGCAGTTTTACGGAAACCTTATATTGTCGGCTATAACCAATGCCTTCACATGAGGTATCGGTTTCGTGAAGGAGACGCATACACTTTCTTGAAGCGGTTGTTCCAGTTTTTCCCCTTGACAAAACCCTTATGGGAGAAAACTGATATATAAAAAATATTACCAGTTTTCCCCCTGAAAAGTCCCCATTCAGAAGGAAAACTGGAATTATTTTTTTGCGATTCCAGCTTCAAGGGGAAAACTGTAACTAATTTTTTTAAAGACAGAAAATTTTTTAACATTCCTCATACAGTGACTCCTTAGGGGTCCGCAGCTGCAGAGCAAGATGTAGATTGGAAGACTACGCTTAGTAGCCATTCTACAAACGGGCTGATGCTTCTATATTATTAGTTTTAATTTCGTTCTCCACATTCAGCCAAGCCCACATGCCCATAATATCTACTAACTAGAAACGATTCTTGCAGCTGATTCCCTAATGAAACATTTACCACATCTGTGCGACGGTTTCGGCTTATGAGTACGATTTCGAGAATCCCCCTCTTTGTGTTATTCGGCTAATAACTTAGGTGTTATTAGTAAGGAGTTGAGCACAATAAGCGCCTTCTCATAAGTCACCGTGTTATCATCATCATCATCTACCTATATTTATAGTGTGGACTAATTGATGATGATGAGATATAGTCCTCCCCTAGCGAGCGCCATAGCGCCCTGTCAGCTTTGCATCCAGCATCTGCCTGCAGTCTTTCGCAGGTCGTCATCCCACCTGACTGGCTGGAGGGCATCCTACACTACGTTTGCCGAGTCGAGATCTCCACTCAAGAATACGTTTACCCTAGCGGTGGTCGCGAGATATGGCCGGCACACTGCCTCTTCAGCTTGCTAATTCGTTGAGAGTCGATAGTTTAATATGATTTTTATATAGATAAGTCAACGAGTAATGCTGAAAAATTCACACAGCTATATCTAGCCCCTTACTGAGCAGAGCTTGTGTTATGGGTACTAGATAACTGATACACTTAATACATTACATTACATCGATATATATTTTTAGAAAACACCTGAAATACGCAGTATAAAATGTCTACAGATCGTACAAACATTTGTCGCGAGGTGGGAATCAAACCCGCCAGCTCCTGCTTTGCAAGCGGATCCTTGCGCCATTGAAATTGTCAAATGTAACGATATTGTGATCTGATGAACTCTTTGTTCTGGTGACAGCGACTCCTTTTACCGTAGCATGGCTTGCCTTCAGAGGCATCAGGTTTTATTTCCTTAGAGCCTATGAATTAAATAAACAAACATTGCTCGACAATTCACACAGCATCTAACTATACATACCGCCAAATTCGCGATGTTTTCCCTTAGGAATACAATATTGTTCTAAAGAGAGCTTCTTCACTGAAATATTGTTTTATTATCATCGCTTCTTTTTATCATTTTCTAATTATTCAGTTTAAGCATGGCCGTGTGGTAGCGTCTTAGAATTTGCACCACCCCAACTCTTCCTGCAGATGTTGTAAGATGCGACTAAGGAGGGACTATTATCCACCGCGAGCGGGCGACAGCGCCTTCTGCAGAACCATTCTACCACTGAACTGCGACCCTCAACCCGCATTCCCAGCGTGGGGATTATGGGCATTACTTCCCACATGATGAAACCCGATAAGGATTTTATCGGGAGGAAGCCTGCGTCCATTAGTGAACCGGTGTAGTCTGTAGTTGTAGTTAAGACTATACAGACTACACCGGTCTACGGTCGTTTAATTTGCCTGATTATATTTTGATACTAAGGCATCAAAATATAATCAGGCAAATTAACGATTCTATAAAGAAAGAACCCCCTTTTTTAACCCCACTGCGAAAGAAGGGTAATGTTTTTAGCATATGAACACACCCTCATAGCCCATTCCAACATAATGCGAGCGCGCCGCGAACGGAATAAGCAAACCATTATCTGAATGGATTTGAAATCGTGTTGTGAACTTTTTCGTGAAGGTTGTGAATGTGACTGGGTTAGTAATAATGTTATTACATCGGATCATCCTTATTATAGAGGCATTGTTTTTTTATCTTTTGCATTATGTTGTGATATTAGGTATCGGTCGGTTCTATCCTCGTTTAATGCAACGTCGAGGTTATCAAGTTGCTTACGAGGGTTGTTGTACAGTACATTTGCCACAAAGTAAATTCGTCACGAAAAAAAGCATGTGTAAATTTGCCACATTCTATTTTTCTGAAAACTTCCTTTGTTTATTATAATTTTGATTATTGTAAGTTCGTCACAGAGCTGGCCGAATCCTCATTTACGTCTTTTCTTTTAATTGCCTAAATCTCTGCGCACATTACAATATAAAACAATAATTTATGGACTAGAAAAACACATTACATTTAAGCACACTTAAATATTATACAAAAAGGAAACTTACAGCCAATTAAATATTTAATGGGTATGTCTAACATGAATGGCTACGACCCACACTAGTCTCATGACCCGTGACGTGGGCACGATAATCGAAGATTAATTATTTTCGAGGGTATCTGAAAGATTTATGAATATAACTCCTCTACAGCACAAAAATGCGCATTCAAATGTGTTGTCTATAACGTTCGTGTTTCGCGTGCGTATTGTTATCTCAGACGTACCATATCTACAGAATTTTACCTAAATCCATGGATGTAAAGCTTACATTATTATTAGTTGATATAATTACTGCGCTGCTTGCATTCAGCAGTTTTTCGCGACCTTTACAAGGTCAAAGAGCCATCTTGGAGTCTGCCAATGCTCCGCTTTCTGGTTCGTATTCGCCACTCGAGACGGAGTGAGCCTTCTTACGATAAAATGCGAAATGCTTTGTTGTACCCCGTTTATAATTATATAAAATAACTTAGACCAGTTAAAAGTATTCTCAACGGTCTAAAGTAAAACACAAAGCACACGTTTCAGTATTGACTTAAATAAAATTGTGAGTGAACTTACCTTGACTCTCGTTGAAGAATCCAAGAACCATGGTGGTGATGACCACCAGTCCGATCTTGAGACGGTAACTCAGCGCGCACATGGTAACCCCTCGCCAGCTCATGTCTTCGCACTTCTGCCTCCATTCGGGGGGTTAACACGCCTTGGCCGTTTTGGTTTCTGAAGCATTATCTGTAACAGAAGAAAAATAAATCAGTACTGATCCTTCTCGTCAGAATAAACCTCTTGTCGGCCACAAAATCACTGATGGGTTTGTTACTCTCAATAGTCATCAGATTGGTAAAAAATCGAGTATGATCATGACCGATGGAAGGATTTAGGTCTTGGTCTGGCAATGGAAAAAATAGGTAGTCACTAAGCATGCTTTTTCCTACCGGGATCGCTAATGGCTAATATTTGAATGATATTTAAGAAAACTTTTTCACAAAGTGAAATTCAGGAATTTTTAGCCATGTTTGAAATTCCAATGACTTTGAAACATAGGTGTCTACACATGTTAGCTAAGTCATGGTATGCCTCGATGTGACTTGATTAGCCTAGGCATTCGCATCAAACTGAGAACTAAACAAAATAAACGAGTTTTGATAATTTGGTTAACTATTTCGACGAACAGCGAGATAGGTTTTTTGCGAACGGAAAATAGAATTTACGGTGCAGGTTTGATATGGAATTGGATTGGCCCAATATTTGTACGTCATAAACAACAAAGATTATTAGTAAAGATATCAAACAGACAAAAACAACCCAGGACATTTATATATTTTATTTAATCAAGCAAAGCCTGGGTTGATCAACAAAAGCATCTCAATCAAGTGAAATTGGACGAGGGCGTCATTTATAAACGTTGTTTGTTCACTGAGTTGAGCTGATGGGTCAAAAGGTCGGAGAAATAAACAAACCTCCTTCGTTTAGCCGGATTATCAACAGGAATTTAAAATTTTCTACAATCAGATAAATTATCATATAGATGAAAAGTAGTTTGAATGTATCAAAAGACATTAATGGTGACAATTCAGATGTCGACAAAACTAAACTAAACTAATGTTTTAGTTTTTATAGTGCGTAAGCCTCACACTCTGGCAAATTTCTTAGAAATAAAAAACTAAACCAATTTGACAGGACCAAAATTGCTGTCGTCCATTTTATAACGATCGAAATAAAAAGGACGGCATCATTTAAGACATTATTTGGTTTAGTTTAGTTTTGGCAACATCTGAATTGACACCATTATCTAACTTTGTTTTCTTTCATCATCATCATCAGCCCTTGTCGACCCACTACAGGGTAATAGGCCTCTCTATGTTTATGCCATTCACATCCGTCTTGGGCTAATCCGGGCCAGGTGTAGCCTACGGTTTTGCGTATTTCATTGTTTTCTTTAAATCAAAATACCTAATTGATTGTTATTTACTGGTCACAATCAAGACGACTCGCGACTTAAAACCCTCAAGGAGCGAAATTTTCCGGCTTTTCCAAAACAAGCCAATCTCGCCCAAAGTTTTTATGGGCGTTGAAAAATTGCTTCCTTTTGTTTGTGGTCGCACGGCCCAGCAGAAAAATTGATAAAGCCCAATTCTAGCTTTATTTGGGGCTTTCCTTTATTTTTGTGAGTCTTTCGATTGTAAAAAGTTGAATGGATTTTAGATGATCTCTAGCCTCGGAATTGGATTGGCCCAATATTTGTACGTCATAAACAACAAAGATTATTAGTAAAGATATCAAACAGACAAAAACAACCCAGGACATTTATATATTTTATTTAATCAAGCAAAGCCTGGGTTGATCAACAAAAGCATCTCAATCAAGTGAAATTGGACGAGGGCGTCATTTATAAACGTTGTTTGTTCACTGAGTTGAGCTGATGGGTCAAAAGGTCGGAGAAATAAACAAACCTCCTTCGTTTAGCCGGATTATCAACAGGAATTTAAAATTTTCTACAATCAGATAAATTATCATATAGATGAAAAGTAGTTTGAATGTATCAAAAGACATTAATGGTGACAATTCAGATGTCGACAAAACTAAACTAAACTAATGTTTTAGTTTTTATAGTGCGTAAGCCTCACACTCTGGCAAATTTCTAAGAAATAAAAAACTAAACCAATTTGACAGGACCAAAATTGCTGTCGTCCATTTTATAACGATCGAAATAAAAAGGACGGCATCATTTAAGACATTATTTGGTTTAGTTTAGTTTTGGCAACATCTGAATTGACACCATTATCTAACTTTGTTTTCTTTCATCATCATCATCAGCCCTTGTCGACCCACTACAGGGTAATAGGCCTCTCTATGTTTATGCCATTCACATCCGTCTTGGGCTAATCCGGGCCAGGTGTAGCCTACGGTTTTGCGTATTTCATTGTTTTCTTTAAATCAAAATACCTAATTGATTGTTATTTACTGGTCACAATCAAGACGACTCGCGACTTAAAACCCTCAAGGAGCGAAATTTTCCGGCTTTTCCAAAACAAGCCAATCTCGCCCAAAGTTTTTATGGGCGTTGAAAAATTGCTTCCTTTTGTTTGTGGTCGCACGGCCCAGCAGAAAAATTGATAAAGCCCAATTCTAGCTTTATTTGGGGCTTTCCTTTATTTTTGTGAGTCTTTCGATTGTAAAAAGTTGAATGGATTTTAGATGATCTCTAGCCTCATGCGTAGAACAAACATCAAGGAGAGAAACATTTTTCGATACACATTTTATCGGCTTTTTTGATGTGAGTGGGATTACGCATCTATACATGGAATTTGTTTTAGCTCGTAGTGTTTCACTATTTTTGCTCGAGCGTGTTACCTGTGGTGTTACTGACTTGTAACTCAAATGATTATTTGTCATGCTTAAAATTCCCAGGTATAAAAACGGAAAAAATATGCTAAAGCAAAAAACAAATGCTTTTTGCAGGTAACATTAATACTGAAATATTATTAAAACTTTTTTAACCTTCGCGATTCGCATACTTAATGATAATTTATCGGGTATTTATCGCGTACATTTTAACGTGGGTGTTTTTCTGGTAACTTCTTTTAACGCGATAAAAACTTAGGAGAAATAATAACAAAAGATACGCGAAAAATAACCGATAAATAATCATTAAATATGAAATATTGTTAAAAAGATAAGTATACTGTAGATATGGAACTCCGTAAATTCCCTGTTACGTCCCGAAACTCCCGGAGCGCGAACAAAGCTGTCAAAGGCATTGATTGTGTCTGCAAGTTTGGAACAATCACATTCCTGCGGGAGGCAGAGCTTCCGTGACGTAATAAAATCTATCTACATGTTACGGAAGAACAGGGACCAATAGAGTGTCGCAGATTCACCACTATAGATACCAAAAGTGTCTCAGGTAGCGATTTTTTGTGCCTTTAGTCATTTCACAGCGCGGTTGGAATCACCCAAGAGCTCTCGGTGCGAAACGACTAAGGACACGATTCCAACACCATACAGTATCCTTAATGAAGTCATGTCATATGTAAATAGAGCTTGTTTTATGGGTACCAGATGACTGGGTACTAGTACTAAGGTATTGACTATCTATGCTTTCCTTATCTATGTATTAACTTCAGAAAACAAAATAAATCCTACTAATAATAATATCAGCGAAAATTTGGCGAAAGGTAGTGAAATGTTTGGCCAAAGACGCCGTTAAAACTACTCAACTGATAAGGCTGAAACTTTGCACAGATGGAGTTCTTGATTAGTTTCAAAGTAGCTTTTAAAAGCCTCCAAAAAACGTGAGCGAAGCCGCTAACAGCAGCTAGTATGTTATACAGCATATACCTAACCGGATGTCGGATGATGCAGTAATAGGTAACCAGACGGCATTAGTATTCAAAACAGGACGGAATTGGATTAGCTTTGTATTGGCAATATAATTTATAGACAAGTCTCGATTTTGATATAGGTGAACAAGTTATGAATATATCAAAGTTTATTATCTGTTTAGAGTTAGTTACCTGCCAATTTTTAGGGTTATATTGACAAGATCACTTGTAAATGTTATAGCGTGTATTTTAACCTGACACAAATCAGCGCCAACACCTTTTTTATCTTATTATTATGTTAAACGAAATAATTAACAAAAATCGAACTTGCAGTTTGTGATACCTATCATAAGCGTATATTTAATGCCTCTGTAAAAGTTTTATTTTGTATAGTGTAGGCAGAGATGCGAAGTTGCTCTTTTTGAATAAATAAATAATAAAAATAAAAATATTTTATTTCAGACAACAGTAGTCAATATGTTTACGACAGATACAGTCAAAAACATAGTATATAACAAGACGAGAAATAAAAATTTAAATAAAATAAACACCAGAAAATAGACAAAATAGAGACCGATGAGAGGAACCAGCTGAGCTGAGGATAATCAATGCGGGAAGAGAAATATAGAGCTCATAAAGCTAAAAGCTTTTGACCCTAGAGTAGGTATAAATCTAGTTTTTTCACTGGACTTGGTAATTTACGGTTTTAGGAGTATTCTATCCAGACTGCTGTTGAAAGTTGACAGTACCAATTATTATTGTAGATGTGAAACTCATACTTTTTAGATAATGACTAAGGTGCAATTTCACCGTTAAAATTAAACGCGTTCAGGTGACGTTAAAACTCGTTTTCGCATTAACTGTGTTCAGTTGGTACATTTTACATTTCAACAGCATGAACTAAACGCAGTTAACGCAGAACTCGTTTAAACATCCCGATAATGGCGGTTCAGCGTCTTTAAACGCATTTAAGAACAGTCAATTTATTTTTTTGTTATTGTGTATGATTTTATGTAAATATGTGGTTAATGTTCGTTTACGTAAACGCAATCAAAAGTTAGCTCCAAAAAGCCGGTGAAATCGGTTTGACTTTAATCGAGATTTAACTCAATATATGAACTCGTTTACCTAGACACGAGTTTAGTAGAAGGCGTTTTAAGATACTAACGGTAAAATCCACCTTAGGTATTAATAACTAGGTACCTACCTACAGCCAAAATATTATGCTCTACAAGTATATTTAAGATAAACAGATAATTCTATGTTTTTTACAAAAACTATAAAACGACATTTCTGATCATGTACATTTTCAGTTTTACGGGAGAATAATCTCTCTGAAATAAAACTTTTATGGGACTTCTCGGGGAAAAGTGATAGAATCATCAAAAATGGACAACAATGGACCTATTTAAATTGTTCGATATCTATACATCTATATGTATCGAGTACCTAACATTAACAGATAGGTTTATATTTTTTTGTTTTTATGAACAATAGACCTTTGTAAATATCACCTGATGGAAAGCGAAGGTGTGACCAACGGTGTATCACGAAGCTCTAGAACATTTAATAATAATAATAATTCTTTATGGCAGACACAAGATCCATTTTTGAGGTCATGAAAAAAGCAAATTTAAATTTAAAAATAATAATAATAAATTAACTTTATAAAATTTAAGGTGCAGTACTCTGTACGTCAGATGGTAATAATCACCCACCGTCTTACAATAATGTCGTTTTTACAAATGTCTGGAAATGAATGACGCAATTCTCTTTCTTTGGATGGCATTGAAAGAGTGTACCTACACGATTTGGTTTGCAAAAATTCACACTTGTCTTGAAGAGGCCTAGGTTGTAATTGGCCGGAAAAACAGAAGCACGACGCGAGTTCCATTCCTTAGCGAATAATTTAAAGAAATTCTGCCGGAATGAGAACGTCCTTCTTTTTGCAGTCGGTTGAAGAACTTGCAAAGCCCCGGGCCAAAGCCAGTCATTTGCAAACTTCACTTCTAAATGAATTTTCGTTATTCACCTAATATTTTTTCCATTCGTGCCTGTATTTGGTGTCCAAAAGCCAGCTCTCGTAGGAATTACATTTTATTTTAATGTTTTTACGCGCACGAGAAAATATTATTCAGACCACTTTTCATGTCAGTTTAGATATGAAAGTAGGAAATGAGCTGAAATAACTCTTATACGCTTTATCCCCTGTGAAAACGAGGGGTATTTTCAGCTTGACGTGTGTCTTTTTGTCTGTGGGTTTGTTTGTTGGCATCGTAGTGCCCAAACCGAGAAAACTAAATCTAAATCAGTATTTAGGGTTCCGTACGAGAAGGAAAGAGGAACCCTTGTAAAGATGAATTTTTTTCCTTCTGTCTGTCTGTCTGTCCATCTGTCAACACTCTTCTATCAGGAACGCGTGGAGGTATCGATTTGAAATTAACATCAAATTCTCAAGTCCGTAACATCTCGGAGCAAGTTAACGCCATCAAAAGTTACAGTTAATTATGTCCAAAGTTTTTGAAATTTCCAGGGGAATCACAAGGCCAAAAAAACCTACAGCAAAGCAACCTACCTACCTACATCCCGTTGACCTAGAATCATAAAATTAGTTAACAAGCAAGATCTTTGCTTTACAAAGGGAAAAATCCGAAAACCATAAATTTGTAGTTTTACACAAAAGAAGTAATTTTTGATTCTTGCGGTAGCTCAAAACCTACTTCCCGTTGACCAAGAATCATGATATTTGGGAAGACACAAGGTTATACAGGTCCAACTCGCACTTGACGTTTTATATTGTTTGAAAGGTGACTGAACTTGGTTGTGAGTGTTAGCAATGTAAGAAGCTCAGAGAAATTCAAAGGCCCGTGATATTAAAGTTTGCTTTGTCATCGACGCTTATGACATAGAATAGCGTTACTCAAACATAGAAAGATTACTGAGCCAGCTTTCTCAATACCTTTTTTTTCATTTGATGAAAAAACATTTCAGTAGTTCTGATATTTTTTGATGGTTTAAAGTAAAATTTTGATCAGGGGTCAAAATTTTAGTAAGCGTTATGTACTTACAAACATTTTTCTAATGTTATTTTTCAGAGGAAAAAGAAGTTAAAACACCCGTACTCCAGTTATTTTAAGAATCCAGAATTTATACTACGTAAAACGAAAATGCGTCCCAAACAGGGTTTTAAACAAAGAACAGTAATATGTTTTTGATGAGCCTAAAGCCAGCAAGAAATACAAGTCGGCTAAAATATTTTTATTTTAGGGTTCCACCTACAAAAGTACAACATACGAATTTTTTATTTAGTTTTTTATCTATTTTTTTGTTATTTTAATGTTAAGTAATCCCACAATATAGTGTAACCGTATCAAAGATTACTTTTTAACCCCTTCAGAGCGGTGACTAACCAATTGCATACGCGAACCCACTCGGTCCCAACGCGAGTTTAGTTATAATAAACAAGATCCGTCAAGTGCGAGTGTAACTCGCGCGCCGAGGGTTTTGAACGTTTGTCAATAAATATGTACCAAAAGTACCGGTTAGAGACTTCGCAATTTAACGAATACCTAAGAATAGTAGGTACCAACCTACATTTCAGATAGATCTCTCTGCATGCTTCGGATTAATGGGTGGTTCGGTTGAGGTGGGTAATGGTAAATTTTTTGACTTTTTACGAAATATTTCAAAAAGTATGAAAGCTACAGAAATTTCAAATACTGGTTTGAAATGTCCAAACTGATACCTTTCATTTGATACCCCACTCGGTGGGGTAGCCCCCCTTTTGAAAATTATTATTTTTTGACCATTTTTCAAAAAGTGTTCTTTTTACAGACTTCTCTATATTTTTCCTGTAAAATATAGATCCATATCTACAAACGCTCTATACATTTTAAACGGATCGCTCTGCAAACTTCGGAGATAGGGGGGGGGGAATGGGTATTTTTTCGACTTTTTTCAAAATATTTCAAAAAGTATGAAACCTACAGAAATTCAAAAAACTGTTTTGAAACCTACAAACCGATACCTTTCATTTGATACCCCACTCGGTGAGGTAGCCCCCCCTTTTGAAAATTATTCCCCCCCCTTTTTGACCATTTTTCAAAAAGTGTTCTTTTTTCAAACTTCTCTATATTTTTCCTGTAAAATATAGATCCATGTCTATAAACGCTCCATACATTTTACATGGATCACTCTGCAATCTTCGGAGATAGGGGGGGGGGAATGGGTATTTTTTCGACTTTTTTCGAAATATTTTAAAAAGTATGAAACCTACAAAAATTTCAATAACTGTTCTGAAACGTACAAAATGATACCTTTCATTTGATACCACATATGACTCTGTAGGTATCTTTTAAAATTTCGGCATCACAATTTGTATGGAAAATATTCATTTTCATTTTTCATTTTTTTTCATTTTTTTTTCTCGAAATCTGTACAGGCGCACGAAATGTATTATTATTTTAAATTTCAAGTTGATAGCTGCAGTAGTTTTTGAGTTATTAAGGAGGGAAAAAAGGACAGACAAAGCGAGACCATAAGGGTTTTGAAACCGATCTTCGATCTTCAAAACCCTAAAAACTTGTGTTAGAGAATATCTAAGCCTTGAAAACAAAACCCCTAATGGTCCACAAAGTTGTCCGGGTCTCTCAAACGTTGTTTTATTATTTGTCTGCCTATACAAGCTTATGCAAAATAAAGCTTGCCATGACTTGGCCACCATGTGGATATACGTGGATACACCCAGCAGTGGAAATTTGAGTGTCCTCACAAGGGGAGTTTTTCTATAGTCACTACACTTAAATAATACTGGACAATTCACAGCATTATCTAGCCCCAAACTAAGCAGAGCTTGGGTTATGGGTACTAGATAACTGATAACTTAATACAATACACTACATAGATAGATATATTTTTATTATACATAGAAAACATCCAGAACACCCTGAACAAATATCTGCAGATCATACAACTTGGCAGACAGATTCACAATTGCAACAGACATGTAAAAAATCACAGAAAGAAACTATTGTACTTTCTCTGGTACGTTCTCTTAGTTGGCTCTTACGAAATTTTACGATAAAATAACCTAGTGGTAGTAACTGGTACCTTATCTATGTATTGGTGTATTAGTGCTTTGGATTTTAGTTGTAGGTAATATTTGATTCAATTGCTGATAATAATAATAATAATATAATAAGTTAGTTATCTGTTGAGCGCGTGTTTTAAATAAATAAATAATAAATAAATCAATAATGCTGTACAATTCACACAGTATTATCTAGCCCCAAGGTAAGCAGAGCTTGTGTTATGGGTACTAGATAACTGATATACATAATACTATAATACACTACATAGATAGATATTTTTTATTATACATAGAAAAACATCCAGAATAACCTGAACAAATATCTGCAGATCGTACAAACATTTGTCCCGAGGCGGGAATCGAACCCGCAACCTCCTCTGCGTCGCAGGCGGACCTTCGCCCGCTGCACCACCGAGGTCGTCATCGTTTAACAAAAGCGTTACCACAAAACTGCGTTTTACGTCGGTTTACAGTAATACACGGCTTAGGCATAGTTTAAACGAGACTTAAACTCTTGTTAAACCCATGTCTAACTGTTTAGACACTGTTAAGCTAAACGATTGTTAGACGTTGGTTTTTGTAGAAACGCTGATTACACTTCATTACAGATAAACATTATTATCATAAAAATAGATGTTGATGATGATGATGTTGATGATGTTTATCTGTAACTTCATGCCAAATGTGTGGCAAAACGCTGTAACTGTTGACGCAAGACAAACCTTATACTGTTTTAAAGTGCCGTGGAAATAATAATAGAATAAGTTTTGATTAATAAAGAAATACAAATGCATCCACAGGCTGAGCTGGAGGGGTAAATTCTTACGACCCGACGCAACGAATAATACCGCAGTTTCTATATCTACTGGACAATAATACACAGTAATAGCAAATACCTATAGTCTTACGAAAAAATTAAGAATAGACCATCCACGCTTTTCAAATTCTTGCTATTTAGTTTTTTTTATTACATGCTCCTCAAGGTTTTTCAAAGCTTAGAAACAGGAGCTGAAAGTATTTATTTACATGTACTTGAAGCAAATAGTCTGTTGATATATTTACACGTGCCCTTTACAAAGCCAATGTCAGACTTATTAGCATTAATATTGGATTTCATTTCGAGTAAACAAAATCAAATTATGGGATCTCAGAAGGTCACCTTGTACTTGTTGGTATCCCGGGTGGAATGACTTTTAATTTGAAAGACGTCGGTTTGTTCTTGTAGGTGCAAAAATGGTTTTAAAAATACTACTTTGAGACTAATATTAGGATAAAACAATATTTAGTAACAATTCCGCGCAAACCTCCTCCGACAAGATCCAACAAAATGTGATTTGCGTGTACCGCCCCCGCCCTCCCACAAATTGCAATCGAAGAATTGGATCTTGTCGGAGGAGGTTTGCGCGGAATTGTTACTAAATATTGTTTTATCCTATTATTATACAATGGATTTCCGCAAAGTAACGCCTGAATCTATTATTTACTTTGAGACTGACGAAATTAAGAAAACTATGACGAATTTTCTCAATGTCAAAAATCATACGACCAGACAGAAAAGACGGCGCTTCATTAATTAAAATGTCAAAGACCCTGCTCAGGTGCATATGGCACTATCGCAGCCTTCATTCTTCCGCGAAAGATCCCTGCCATCTGAGCTCTAAGGCGCTGGCCAGACAGAAAAGACGTAAGACGAGGACGCGTCGCGGACGCGGCGCCCCTTTAGTTTACTTTCATACAAAATGTAGGTTTATAAACGTCGCGACGCAACACAGATAGAAAAGATGGGGCGCAGACACGACGCTCACTCCACTGCGCCCTATTCCAAGACATATAGAAAGGTTGGGGCACGGGCAATGCGTGGGTACGACATCGTGGGGGGCATCTCGCTTCCCGTCGTGAGCTAATACATCTTCATTTTTGGAAGAAAACATGTTGTCGAGTCAAAATGGGACAGTTGAATGACGAAAATCACAATGCCGTCCGTCCGTGTCCTGTCTTTTCTATAATTTTTTTAAAAGATGCGTCAGCGTGGTCCGCGTGGCTTCCTCGACTTACGTCTTTTCTGCTTGGCGACGACGCGCCTAAGGAAAATAGAGATTTTTCAAACTTAATGGAAGAGAAAAAACGTTTTATCAATAGATTTAAAATATAGACCCATTGCTTTAAAATACATATAGAATCATTGTGTGAATATATTGCTCTATACATTTCGCATCCGAGGGAATAACCCAACAAACCGCTTTGGATTTTTTATTTAACCAAACTACCTTGATATTTTACTATAAAAACTATCGTGTTTGACGAATTCATTACTTATTTGTGTTGAAAGAACACCAACGTTTCATCCCTTAACGAGGTACTTCTCCAGGGTGAGTGTGGTTCGAGTTGCGCTTGTTAGGTCGCGACTCTGAGGGCACTGCGTCGGAGATCTCGTTAAGGTGTGAAACGTAGGTGTTCTTCCAATCTAAATGAGGTTCGTAGTTAACCCGCTTATATCCGTAATGTACCTTGGTATTTGATAATCAATCGTTTGATATGATTCATTTCCAAGAATGTACCTACCTACATTTGATAAAGATTTTGATCTAATAAAGTAAATTAAACAACATTCTTCCAAAATCCGCGCAAACACAAAAGGCATCACTAGAAATAAATAAAACATTTTCTAAGCCAACAATAATATAATTTCGCGGTCAGACCTAGAAGTCACCTTCACATTTGGCCAATTTAGAAGACACTGGCATTCTTCAGTTCAAGAAATAAGTTTCTAAAGCTGGCTGCCCACTAGAGGCATATTCATATTTATTTTATTATATTTTTATTGCAATCATTGTATGCATTTGTTGGTCTTAGTATCTTGGTAATGTATAAGGGACACAATGGTACCCAAGCAGGGCTTATATTCCAGTCACACTCAGGTTTTTTACAATTATTCTAGTAACAACTAGAATAATAGTAATTGTAATACCGTAAACGTAATCCTGGGTCCTCTCCCCGATCGTGTTGGTCTGCCGTCCCATCGGATTATAAGAGTGATGGATTAGAGAGGGCACCTGTGTTTGCGCACACACTTGTGCAATATAATAATATGTCCTGCGCATCTGGCTAGTCTCCGATGAGACTGGCCACCATGGTCAAAATTCGGCTAGGAAGACATTAATACACAATAGTGGGTACCATTGCCTGCTTGGGTAAGCAGGGCTTATATTCCAGATACACTCAGGATTTTTACAGTTATTCTAGTAAGAACTAGAATATTAATAATTGTAAAAAGCCTGAGTATAACCGCAACTTCGTTAGCGTTGTAGATACCTTACTTATTTCTGATGGTAATAAAACATCACCTTCACTTTTGAACCTATCCGTATTCAAAAACGGCAGGTAGCATAGGTTAGTACAAAATCTTAATCGAAAGACTTAAAGCGGTTGGGGACTGCATTCGATCAGTGAAAAAACGGAAATAAACTCGGACTGAATTTGGAGACCTTGGTATAGCCATATATCTTTTCGTACTGCATGCAATTCCAATCCGTGAAGAACGTAAAAAAACGATTAGGTTTGTTTTATACATTACTAGCAGTGACTCGCGGTTTCACCCGTAATTCCTGTTTCCGTGGGAATTCCGGGTTAAAATATAGCTTATGTGCCGTCCATCCATACTTACAAACTTTCGCGTTTATAATATTAGTAGGATTCATTGCAGTCGGTGAGTCAAGTACACCTAATACTTTGTTACTTTCAGTGGACACAGCTTTATGATGCGGCCGAATAAAATATTAATACCTAAACGAATTACACAACCATTTTAACATTTTGATGGCTGATTTGAAGCAATTATCTGAAACTTCAAGAATACAGAGAAAAATAAATTTTTCAGCTGAGTTGAGAATTACAGATATGAAATGAGTTTCAAAATTGATGTTACTAAAAAATAGGTTCAATGAATTCGTATTTATTTTTCAGAAATTGGTATACATGTATTCAACACTGTGTGAATCAGTTGACTCTCTTATACCAAATGGGCTATTACTATCAGAATCTCATAAATATTTTATAAGAATAGACGTAGACATACTATTTATTTGCCACACACATTTACATAAATGAAAAATAAAATATTTAATCATAAATTACACAATTAAGAACACAGGTACAGTAGGTACATTATTAACAAGTAAATGTGAGACCCACATCGGGTAGTATGGGGCAATAATACCCATCTGGGCACAGAGATCGACATTTGCGGTTGCAACTGTGTCGGTCCAGTCTGTGTCCTAATCGGGGGGAGGAAAGGTGACGGAAGAATGGGGACGGCGAGTGTGTGGATCGGTGGGCTCGCCGGCCATGAAAAGAAGAAGAGGGGACGCCCGTCGGGTCGCGGATGTTTTAAATGTTTCAGTGGTTCGGCGAAAATGGAGAGAGAGGGACACCGGAGAGGTTTTAGTGGGTATTACGTCCTTCTCAGGCGTCGAGTCCCACATAATTCTGGTCCCCCTGACCAGTTTATTAGTAAATGAATTTCCTCGCCGAATAAAAAAAAGGTACATATTAACAAACGATATTAACAATATGTAGGAATAAGTAGGTAGGTAACCAATGTGTTCTACAGTAGCAAATGGGCCTAGGCTCAGCGTAATGCCAACTGTTGTAAACAGAAGGCGCTGTTATTCTGCCCAGACCAAAACTAGAACAAACACAGGACCATAACAGAAAAAAGAAACAAGAACTGATAATGAGTATTATTATATTAAGTGGCGTACAATGAACTATCGTCGCAGATAAAAAGCGCCCCGCTACCTCACAACACAAAAATGTGCAATCGAATATGGGTTTTAACTCGTAACATTTCAGATTCTTTTCATATTTACGCCATCGGATGATAGGCAGCTTGCAGGCCATTCGTTTGAAGTTTGTGGGAAGCCGTTGTCACTGTAAAATTTAAATGCAAATAACGAGTTTGAGTCTATTTTGGATGCACATTTTTAAGCTGAGCAGAGCTTAAGAGGGTTAAAACTGAAGCCTGAAGATGTTGTAAGCAGAGTACTTTCCATAAAAAGACATGATAGAAAGCGATCGCCAGGCACATCTTCACCATCAAGTAATATTGTGGTCAAACGAAGGTTTATTTAAAAAAAACTAAAGTAGGGTGTCGGGAGTAGGGAAGTGAGAAAAAATAAATAAAACATGATGACAACTCACAAAGCGTCATCGAGCCCCAAGCAAAGAAGAGCTTGTGTTACGGGTACTTTATAACTGATATAGTTAATACGTTAAATTACATAGATAGATATTTTTACTATACAAAGAAAATACCCAGAACAACCGGAACAAATGTCCGCAGATCGTACAAACATTTTCTTATATTATTAGTTAGGTTATCTAGACTAGTTTAGAATTTAACTTAGTTCCAGATTTACTTCTCACGTTTTGAAGATTCAGGCACGATTCTGTGATATAATTTTAGCCTTATCAGTGAACATTCCCGACGAAAGGGTTAGAATAGGCCCTTTCCAAATTATGTAGAATTGTCTCAAAATTGTCAGAATTCCTTTACAAACATTGAGGGCCTTGAAACTCCATTTCAAACAGTTTAACGCTTTATGAGGCAAATGTAGCCTTTCACTAAAATTAAGTTGTCAAATGCTTTGGACTCCACTCCGAATTTAGCTTACTCAAAATCTATTCAAAGTCGAAATGAAAACAAACTCAGATAATCTCATAATACGGTCCCATGGCGGACCTGAGACCGCTCGATTTGATATATGTACCTTATTCATAAGTTGTACCGAGCAAAAGTATAAATACCAGCTAAGTAACAACCTTTTCGCAGTCTTAAATTACTTTTAAATTGCAATAAATTAAAAGAGACTTATTCAATCATAAGGAACGCCGCATCCCTACGTTATATCATTTTTAGGGTTTCGTACCTCAAAAGGAAAGTAGGAACCCTTGTAGGATCACTTTATTGTCCGTCTGTCTGTCTGTCCGTCTGTCAACCCCCTTTTCTCAGAAATGCGTGGAGGTATCGGGTTGAAATTAATATCAAATACTCAAGTCCGTAACCTCTTGGAGTCTCAATATAAATAAAACTTCTAAGTCAACGCAATCAAAAGTTACAGCCGTTTACATCCAAATATTTTGAAATTACCAAGCATCACATGCGCACAAAACCTATATAGTACTTCCCGTAGACCTAGAATCATGAAATTTGGTGAGCAATACCTAAAGGAAAAAATCCGGATATTATCAATTTGTGGTTTATTCACTAACAAAAATACTTTTGAATGTCGCCATGCACCAAAACCTATAGAGTACTTCCCGAAAATCTAAAAAATCAACTTTCCAAAAATCTACTTTCTTCTTACCGACAATGTACAACCAGTGCATTATCTTCGTAGCAAATTCTTATTGAGGAACGTATCTGTTATGCAATGGACGCCCGCGTAGATAAAAGGCGTTCGTAGCAGATCGACCAGCTCCGTAGATGGCCTACGGGGTTCGTAGCTGGTCTACGAGCGCCGTAGACGGTCTACATTCTGTAGCAATGCTACGAACTGTGCTGCATTGCTACGATACTTGAAGCAATATTCCTTATCAGTTTCCGCCCGCGCTTTTAAACTTGTTTTATCTTAAAGCATAGAGTATGGAGCATTAGAGAAACATGTAGATGCATTACACCGAAATAACTTTAAGAGTCTAGTGACATGTGACGGATATTATGCAAAGATACAGTTAAAATTTTTCGTAATTGAAACAGTCAATCGTATACCCTAACTCCAAAGAACTTCTTTTATTTCCACCTACATTGTAAATATTCTCTGAAATACAACATCGAGTGGTCCATAATCGGTGATCCAGCTAGTATAATTTCTCATCTGCCAACTGTCACAGGTAGAAAAGACCTAAAACATCAAATGTGGTATTTTGATAGGTTAAATAATAAATATATTTATTATTACGTTATTTATTACTCTTTTACAAAGAAAATTACAATGAAATAATAAAAATAAATTAGAACAAGTATTTACAATTGAAACAATTAAGCTAACTGCAGACTGTTGCAAACAATCTTCAGGTAGCTCAACTGATCCATATCAATATCAGTGCAGCATCCCCAAGGCGCTGGCTGCATTGCACCGCTGTACGGTTATTAAATAAATAGGTAAAGCTAATCAAAGATAACGAACCAATTAAACCTTCAAATTCGATATTTCGCACATTTCTGAAATGTTAAAAAGCTTATCTTTATCGAGATTGATTTTTCTTTTTTGTAAAAGTAATTTTTATAAGTTTTGTAAAAATCGGTTCATTTCAAAACAAAAGCTGTGTGATTGAAAATATAATGTAGGAACGTTTTGCTTCAGTAGGCCCGTGAAATTGCGTCAAAAACATTCAGGGTTTATAGATCACAATCGGATTCAAATTGGATTGGACTCGTACCTATCCGATCTTTTCAATTTTTCTATTCTATTTATCGATATGGGTCCTGCCCTGGCATAGACTATCGCCTTGACTACGGAATTGACGCCAAGGATCTGGCAGGCGACTACAATAAAAGGATATAAACCTATTTTTGCAAAAAATCCATCAATTTTAATCGTTCGCACGATTTTGTAGAATTCAGAATAGAATAGAATTATTTATTCAGGTAAAAAACAACATTACATTTCGGTTAGAAGTGCCTTACAGCCTATGTTAGGTTTAACTAGACACAGAGTTCTCACCTCCTTAAATAAGAGGTATCATTAGGTAGGTATATTAATCGAAGTACATAGGTAACAATCATTCAAGGCATTTTTAGAATAATTACAATAAAATCTAAGACAATCCGATGAATATCGGATGTCTGTTGAGAAACATAACTTTTAACAAAGCTTTTCTTAACAATATTAAATACTATAATATTAATAATATATTATTATAATTATTAGCTGTACTACACACTTGGTTGGGGTTGTTCTTGATTGGAATTTTATAAAATCGAGAGACAGATGAGCTGGCATTTGTGAGTTTATCACTCATTACATCCACCACTCAATGATTTATTTTATTTTGTTTGTTATTTGTAAACAAAATGCAGCCAACGCTGGCGCAAATAAAATGAGTGCTTCTCTCACGAATACATCTGTATTGACCAGCAGCAAAGGTTAGGTACTAAACTTATTTTGGGAACTGTTTCTTGATCAATTTCAGTCCCCAGCTTGATTTTATAGAATGAAACGGTCTACACGCTAGAAATATAAAGGTTGGCATAGGTTTGAATTTATGGAAATAAAATAAAATCTGAAGTTAGCTCTGAACTGAGAGATGCCTGAAAAAGCTTTGTGTCAGTGGTGTAGTTTTGGCCAAGATTCACTTTGGGTTGCTGAACCATAGGAGTAAGCTTATGAAATTGACTTATTAAACTTTTGTAGGGTGACTAAGGGCCTACATACACGGGCAGCTTGAAGCAGTCAGCATCGACTGCTTCAAGCTGCGACTGCATAGTGAACTACAGACTTCTATGTACGTACATACACGAACCGCTCAAGCAGTTACAACCGCTGCGGGCGGTTAGCAGCACGGTGAAATTTCATCATGCGGTCAAGCAGCTGCTCGAGCTGTCAACTGCTCTCGCGCAGTTACCTCCGCCCGTGCTCTTCAAAATCCATGATGCACTGATTTGAAATTTCCAACTGCTCGAGCAGTTATCAATGGCAACCTCAAGCTGTTGACTCTTGACTGCAAGAGTGGTTCGTGTATGTTGATCCTAGGTAACTGCTCGAGTTGCCCGTGTGTGGCCGGCCAAGATTCACTCAGGGTAGCTGTGCCATAGGAGTAAGATTATGAAATTGA
Organism: Eupithecia subumbrata; assembly: GCA_949316285.1. Classification (NCBI taxonomy): domain Eukaryota; kingdom Metazoa; phylum Arthropoda; class Insecta; order Lepidoptera; family Geometridae; genus Eupithecia; species Eupithecia subumbrata. Next base: position 4,868,899 of record OX438644.1, on the reverse strand, counting down.
CGTATTAAACTGTAGAGTGACTAAGACTATCTTATGCAAGACCTACATTAATTATGCTAGCTGCTCTAAGCTGTAGCTACACTTTAGCACCTTGTCTACTAAACTGACTTGGTACTAAAGTGACGCACGAAGCAACGCGAAACTTCACAGAATTTTTCCTTTATGTGACGCGAGAAACGTTTTCTATGCTTTTATTTATACCACCTAGTTTTATTCCTCGTAGTTTTATATTCGTTTCAACAAAACTGCATTAAAGTAAGCACTCCATTTTTCATCTGCAGAACGCAAGAAGCACATAATCCTATAAACGTTAGATGCGCCCATATATCTTATAGCAAAAACTGCAGTTTACTCTTCGGAGTTTTCTAGAAACTTGTTCTTCGAGTTGACGTTTCGAACACGAACTGTTCAAGTTCTACCGAAGATACCTCTACCATGGACCATCGTCTCAAGCTTGCGAGAACTACTGTGCCTATTGATGCGCTTACTTACCTACGACCGCTCTATTGTTCTAGTTGCTAGTGAATTAACTTGCTTTTGTTAAATAGTTTTTACTAGTTACCCGCTTTATTTGCGTCTCAAATAATTTGTGTTGGCTTTTTTGCTATAAATCTAACTATAATAATTTATGTAAATAAAATGTAATGCTCAACTAAAGCTTGCATCAAGAGTCATAATAAGATAGAGTGTTTAAGGGTTTAATAGCCTAGGTATGTCACTATTTGATAATGCTCCTTATTTAAATAAGTTTGAAAAAGCGCATAGTGCTTAAAAACGTTTTTATATTTTTGTTTATATTGTCTAGGATGAATGTACACTGGATTTGTATTACTCTTACAGATAAGATTATAAATAAAGATATTTTAAAATTGAATCTACCATGGTCAGCTTTTCTTTGGTAAAATCGTTTGTTACTCGGTGAAAACTATTTTAAAGCAAATTCATTACGGGTTAACTACGAACCTTATTTGTGTTGAAGGAACACCAACGTTTCATCGCTTAACTAAGTCCATCCGTAATGAATTCGTCGAACTACGTTGGTTTTTACGGTAAAATATTTTTGAGCAACTTTTTAAAAAGAATAAGTAAAGTAAAAATTATTAATTCGGTGTCACAAAAAACAGGCATAGTTGGTACAAATAACTATAAATTACAACCGTGACATCAAATAAGGTCGTCGCTCAGCATCATGTACGTAACAATGACGCTACTGTGTGCTCGTTTTATGCGACACCTAGAAGTTTGTAAGGGTATAAAATATTAAATGTAGTTCTGACTACATACGTTTCCTACAACAACAAGTGTATTCTTTTACTGAAATGGAAATGGCCATTGCGTCATGGGCAGAGAAAATGTTAATGGTTCAGTGTATTTTCATTAGATTCCACTGAAATATTTTTTCGTTCCACATTGAAATTGAAATTACGTTCACTGAAAAAGATTTAGGAATTAAAAATATTACATGGTTCATCAACAAAACATTTGATATACGCTTCTACAATAAAACTCTAAATGAGTTGCAAAAATTATCAATAAATAAATTCAAACAAATTGTCAAACATATCCTTTGTAAAAAGGCTTACTACAAAATATCAGATTATCTAGAGGATAAAAAAGCTTGGGACGAGTTTTGCTCCAGCTTGAAAAATAACAACTAACAGGCTAAAGGTTTCTTCGTCGCTTCTTAACTTTATTCTACATAATATACCGAAGTTTGGAGACCTATACCCAGCAGTGGGTGAAGTCGGGTTGATGATGATGATGAATATACCGAAGCGACAGAAATCAAAAATATTACTTTATTTCCGTGTACTGTTTAGTTTTTTTAAGAGTACATTTATTGTAATATAAGGAAATAAAGAGTTTTGATTTGCTTTGATTTGGTTGTACTATCCTTGACTTTATTACCATAAAATTTTAGGTTAAAGTCCCGATTTACATCCCAGGAGAGACTCGTGCATACAGCCAAAAAATCCAACTTGAACAAGTTTGGAGTTTTGGCAGCGGGGCGCGTATCAGCATTGAGGCGACTGTCCGGAAATTATTTGAGCAAAACTGGAAGAATATAGTTTTCAATAAGGCTGTTTTAATATATGCGATTATTTATACAAAAGCGTCATTTAGTATGCATATACATAAGGACATATCCAGCACCATTTTGACTGGTGCTATACACTATATCCACGAGTAATTTGACGCAGCATTATGACGTAAACGATCGCAATCTATCTTGTGCATGATGTATGTAGTTGTATCACAAACTGTGTATGACTACAATAATATTTATAACGGGACGTTTCAAACTCCATATCAATCTACGCTTAAGTACGCGTACGATAAATTTATAATCGAAAAGCAAATAGTCCAATTCAAGATCGAGTTCTGTTTAAAATTAACAGAACTCGATCTTAAATTGGATGAAAAAGTTCGCGAAAGCAAATAGTAGAGGCGCTGTCGAAATCGTTTACCAAGTTGGGAGTATTACCGTCAGTCTGTTTTGTGAATAAAAACTTAGAGGTTCACGTTGGCAGGGGAATCCGAATCCTACCTAAGGTTTCAGAGTAGTCTATATATTAGCAGTCCTTTTGTGTCAATCTACTGTCACCGAACATACATTGGTTGCTGGTCATATATTTTATTTTATTTTTTAAGATCTTATGGATAACAAACAATCTTAGATATTAACAATATTAATCTTAAAAAACTTAAAATTAAAAGTATGACCAGCCCTGTTAGTCGCAAGTTACAATAAAAAATTGTGGTGTTAGTGATCTTATATAGTAGTATAATTTATTTTAAGTATATTCAAGTGAAACACACATGGAACTTTATTTAACAGTTAATTTGTTTTTAGTTTTGTTATTTTTTGATATGATTTAATATATTTTTATCCTACTAATATGTATTTTATATGCGAAAGTTTGTGAAATGTGAAATTATTGTTACCTAGGATCTCCAAAACTACTGAACAGATAAAAATGAAATTTGGCATACCTACACTTAAAAAGTAGCCTAATTTAAAAATTATTATACCAAAAATACGCGTGCGAAGCCGCGGGCAGAAGCTACTATGTTATAAATCTCCAGTACCAAAGGTAAGACAGATTCGTGAAGAAGTTATGCGTCAAAGATAATTTTTGGCGAGAGGGTGTAGAAAAAACAAAATCCTGGCAGCGAAAAAACTTTTGATGTTTTTGTAGGTGGCCAGTATTTTTAATCAGCCTTCTCTGGCTCTCAAAGCTCTGGCTGGTCCCCTTCGGTCGCATGCCGTACCAGAGATCTTAGATTTTTTTCCTGGAAGCCAACGTGCAAATCGAAGGCGTATATTGCAAACGCTCCGTATGTCCCCGGAAATAAGTAAATAAATAATGCTGGACCATTCACCCAGCATTATCTAGCCCCAAGCTAAGCAGAGCTGTGTTATGGGTTCTAGAAAACTGATATACTTAATACAATACGCTACATAGATAGATAGATATTTTTTATTATACATATAAATCATCCAGAACGCCCTGGACAAACGTCTGCAGATCGTACAAACGTTTGTCCCGAGGCGAGAATCGAACCCGCAACCTCCTGCATCGCAGGCAGACCTTCGCCCGCTGTGCCACAGAGGTCGTCAAATCGACCTCGCTTAGCCCATTCTAGGCTAAAACGATGACACAGAAAAATAAGCAGGTTGCTTGTTACGCAGTATGTGTAAGCACAAAGTCAAGTATCATGTTTGAGTCCCATTACGTTCAAGGATATACTTTTATGTTGTAAGCCTTGTTGCTAGCTCGCATGAACATTGTCATAACTGTTTGTTTGATATTTCTACTTCCTCACATCCGGTTTTCTGCTTTATGGACAGGTTATGGAAGGTATGGGTGAATATGGAAAGTTCAAAAATCACGGAGTCTCAAAATAGCGTCGCATGAATGGTTATTGAAGTGTTGCCAGCTGAGAATCAGCAACATCCCAACTTTTACCGCGGGTGGCGTAAGAGGCGACTAGGCGCTGGGCAAACGTAGACACTTTTTGTTGCCGATACGGCACACCATCAGAGGGAAACGTAGTTGCTGTGTCCTGTAGCGATGATCGGACACAGTTGCCCGTTACTACTACTGGTCATTGGTAACCGTAGTTGCTGTATCCGAAGAATTAATTAAAAATTTCATTTTAAGGAAATTTGTTAATGTTGTTTGTGTCTTCAACTGACGACTTTTAGTTTCCAGTTACCGAAACCGAACACTTTTTAATCGTCAATGATAATGTGTTAAGTGGGAGCAACATGACACAAAAAATGTTTATACTACACCTGCTCGGAAAGTTGCCTATTCCTTTTCCATTAATAGAATAGAAAGTATGTCTTTGCAGGCCTATAGGAAACCGGGAGGAAAAACTCTATGGAATTTCATTTCTCACGTGTTTTAGCGGGAGGAAAAAGTGGATGGAAATCCATTTCTAACGTGTTATTTTTTTTTTAATTTCCTAAAATATCGGCCGGTAGCTATGGTTATTTTTGTTCGGTCAAACGACAAAAAGTTTTTACTCCAAGTCCATTAGGCCTTCTCCGATTTCCGAACAATATTTTGAAAAAAGAACCCAAAGGATGGCGCGGTCAATGAGGTTTTACCAACATCATTGGGCGCGGTAAGTTCTTCTAAATTTCAATTAATAATTAATTCTGCTTTTCATTTTCCTCGAAGGTGTAGTATAAAGCACTATTTATCACTCGGCAGAAAGTGCGATTCCTACCTCGTGTGTTTTAAGGCCCACGGCTGCGCCTCGGGCCCAAAACGACACACTCGGTAGGAATAGATCACTTTCTCGCCTAGGTGTAAAATGTACTATTACGTATGCGCAGGGAGTGGATGATTTCATACTGGTTCTATAGAAATCAAATATTCATCGGTAGCTTGTATCTGACACAAGACACAAAAGTGTTCACGTTTGCGCCCTGCCTAAGAGACGCACACCGGAGGGCGGGCACCAGCACTCCCTGCTGAACAGATCCACCAAGGAACTGACAATCCCCGCATGCCCAGCGGGATTATGGCATTATCCCCTAATAATTAGAGGCTACTGTTTTTACTGCTGACGCATATCAGAATCTAAACAAAGCAGTACTCAAAACAATGCCTTCGCTATTTGCTCCGTTTCGTAAAGTAGACACTAATTTGGAGAAGTATAAATTTCGTTGTTTATTTTCCGGAATCATCGGACGAGAAAAGTTCAAACATTTTCACAAAATATAAATTCTAATTTATATTTTGTGAAAATGTTTGAAATATTTTTAGAGACGTGGTATTTTATTGGCTGAAATAAAAAAAAAACTTTAAATATATAAAACTTAAACTTTAATATACCTACCTAGGGCGATGGTTTTGTTGTAAAATGCTATGTTAAAGTAAAGGAACCAAGATTTACCGAAAGTCGATCGGAGTCAGACGAAATGTAATGTCGAATAGGGAAAAGTCTGCCAAATTGCAAATTTCGTTTATTCGAATTTTATTTTGGAACCAGCAATTAATGGAATTAAATTCCCTTCAACCAATTCCGGTTCCGAAAAAGGCAAATTCAGAAATGGCACATAAAATTCATTTATAGAATTAAAAAGATACGTTTTGAATAACCACTCGCTTGGCTGGTTTTTTGTCGAAAGTAAAATGATCACAGAATAATAAAATTGTGATCCCAGTGAAACGAAAATAATCGTAGTCAACAAAATCAAATTAATTCATGTTCGTATAAATCGTAGTAAATCACGTTTACGTATTCAATTAAATCGTTTTTGTCGCTTTTTGACCTTCAATTGGTTCTGTTATTTTTGAAGGCGGTTTTTTCAATAGCCAACATACCGATATATATCACACATCCAACTTAGGTTGTCATCGCACTATAATTAGTTTCTTGGAAATTACTAAAGACAATTATAGTGCCCAAAGTACCAGGAGAGCTGAAGTTGATAGGAGATACAGATACTATAGGTTCATTTATTTATATTTATTTATATTTATTGAGGTAAACCACAGCGTTACAATTTTCATATAAATACTTAAAATATATATAACACTAAGGCCAAAAAGGATTACACGGATTAAATAAACAAATGGAACAGCAAGGTAAGTCGGAAATGTTTTAGAATATTATCTACAAAGTAATAACAATAACTATTATATGAATATATTTACTGTTTGGATATATATTTGTGCGCGCGTGTGTGTGTGTGTGTGTGTGTGTGTGTGTGTGTGTGTGTGTGTGTGTGTGTGTGTGTGTGTTTGTGGAGCCCCCGAGAACACCGGTCTCTTGAGAGTCCGGGCAACAGGAGCCACCAGTGTGTATGCTTTGTGTGTGTGTGTGTGTGTGTGTATAGGTGTGATCATAATTAATTATGTATGATTTTTTGGTTCTAAGTTATGTTTTTTTATTTGTCTTTTGAGCCCGATTTTGGAAGAATGGAATATATCCAAATCCGGGTAGATTTTATTATACGTTGCAACCAATCTATTTAATATTGAATTTTGGGCATATGTGGTCGATACTTGAGGCATATGAAACAATGGTGTATGTCTTGTGCGGTATTTAGGAGCATGTAATGAAATACTACCCAATAATTCACTGCTGTCAATTGCGCCATTGAAAATATCATGTAAGAGAACCATATCGTATTGTCTACGTCTTTGTTCAAGAGTGTCAATATTAAAATACCTACAACCATCTTGATAGCTATCAAATGTTTGGTAGCTTTTAAAACCCAAATATTTAATAAATTGCCTTTGGATACATTCAAGTCTATTTACATGTACTGCGTACCGTGGAGACCATATACTGCATGAGTACTCTAGGACACTTCTGACATATGCAAAATATAGCACTTTGATACATTCAATGCTCATAAACGGCTTAGTTACTCTCCTTATGAATCCCAACTGCTTATACGCTTTATTAACTATTATGTCTATGTGTTCAGTCATCACCATCTTCGACTCTAGCGTGACACCCAAGTCTCTGACTGAATTTACTTTAGGGATTATAGTACCACTTAGTATATAATTGAAATTTATAGGCTTAAGTTTACGGGTAAAGGTAATTTGTTGGCATTTAGATGCATTAACGGTAATTCTATTCCTGGCGGCTGATAGATTGTCAAGATCTTCTTGGGTTTTAAGACATGTTTGTATGCTATTTGTTTTTATGTAAATCTTTTTATCGTCAGCAAACATTAGGTATTTTGCGTTAGCAAAACAGGCACCAATGTCAAACAAGTAGGCATTGTAAAGTAACGGTCCCAAAATGGAACCTTGAGGAACGCCGGAAGTAATGGTGATATAATCACTACGTGTATTACCTATAACTACAGCTTGTCGTCTGTTGGAAATATAAGAAGTAAGCCATCTGTGAAGGTCTCCTCTTATACCTAGTGAGTAGATCTTGTGAAGAAGGATAATATGGTCAACACGGTCAAAAGCCTTCTCGAAATCAGTATAAATGGCGTCGACCTGCATACCATTATCCATGCTACGAAGAACGTAATCGGTAAATAGCGTGAGGTTGGAAGTAGTAGACCTTTTCTTCATAAACCCGTGTTGCTCATCAGGTATAGATTTAATAATGGTCGGGCAGATAACATTGTAGATCACTCGCTCAAAGACTTTACCAAAGGAATTCAAGATTGATATGGGCCTATAGTGTTCAATCCGGCTACGTGAACCCTTCTTGTGAACTGGAACGATTCTTGCCTCCTTCCACACATTGGGAAAGGTACCATAGACATTGACAGATAGAAGAAATATTTTCCTTAACGGGATAACAAGACAGTTCGCACATTTTTGAATAAAGACGGCCGGTATTCCATCGCTTCCTGCCCCTTTCTTAACATCCAGGGATTTAAGAATTTTTAAAAGAATATCATTTGTTAAAATAAGATTATTCACTACTTCAGGAGGTTCATTGTATTTCAAAAGTAGACCATCATAGCAGGGCGCAGCTGGCTGAAAAACACTTTCGAAGAAGGTATTAAATCCGTTACATATATCTGATTCGTTACTAAAAGTTTCTTTCGAGAGTTTCATTGTATTAGGGTAACCAGTACTATCGTCACGTAAATAGCTCATATAACCCCATAACTGTTTGGGGTCTTTTTTAATGTACGATTGCATGCGCTCAATAAAAGAATCTTTGCATTTTTTTTGAATTAATTTTTGTCGGGTTCGTAAAATCGCAAATTCATCATAATCACGAGGATTTTTATATGCTTTCCATTTAGAATGAGCTTTCAATTTGTCTTTTATTATATGGATTAAGCTCTTAGAGTACCATTTAGGGTAAGAATCAGTCCGGTTGCAAGTGATTTTAGGTACGAACTGCTCAATGCATATTTTAAGGGTCTTATAAAAATTATTTACAACAGTATCAATTGAATTCCCGATTAAAATAGATGACCAATCCAATTCTGCAAGATAGCTATTAATTTTATCATAGTCCGCCCGATTAAAATAAAGTTTCGTACATTTTTTACTTTTTAATTTAGGTATAACCAGATCAGATGCATCAAGCAACAGGGTCGGGTGGTATTTATCTTGCGCAACAAAATTGAAATCTGATTTGTGAACATCAACTGATAGATTACTAAGCATTAGATCTAAAATATTACCACTGTAATTTGGAATAAAGTTGTTTTGTAGTAACCCAGCTGTGCTGCACATGTCAATGAAGTTTGTAGTTTGATTTTGTAGATCTATTGAGCATGATCTATTTAGACAAGGTCCTAGCGGTGACCACGTTATATGCGATAAGTTTAAATCCCCAGTGATAATAAAGTAATCATCAGGATTTAGTAAAGTTATGCTAGCAATGTGACTAGTCAAAGATAACAAGCGCATTGACTGCTGAGAGTCGGGAGGTATATACACAGTAGCTATGTGTAGGTTACGCCGCCCGAGGCCGAGCACGCGGCCCGGCACAGTCACCCACACGCACTCGACGCCAGCGCATGACCACTCGGACCTCTCTTGCGCTTGAAGGTGTGATTTTGTACATATCATTACACCGCCACCAATTTTCTTATGTGATGTAGTTTGAGATCGATCGCAGCGGAATAAGCGGAATTATCGCAGAGCTCACCTTTGAGAATACCATCGGTTAGCCAGGTTTCAGTGATGAGTATAACATCATAACTTTGTGACAATACGCTTTGACGAAACTGCATTGTTTTTGTGCGCAAACCACGCACGTTTTGATAGATAAGTGATAATGTTTTAGAAATCATAGTAGCAGTAAGGTTCGGTATACAACTATGTTTGCAAATTTATCGCATGGTTTGCTGTAAATCTTTAAATCTACCTAGTTCCTTCATGTTTATGCTAACCTAGTACTACTATTATAAACTAATATTAAAAACAGGAAAGTTTTGTTTAGTAACTAAGTTAAACATGATTTATCATGAAATTGTGGGACGGACGGTTTAGAATAATTCATCATACCAACATACATCAAACAAAAAAAAACGCGTAAGATTGCAGGTATGGATGGATGTTTGTTACTCTTTCACGTAAAAACTACTTAACGGATCTGGATGAAATTTGGCATAGAGATAGACTATAGTCTTGAATAGCACATAGGCTATATTTTATCCCGTATTTCCCACGGGAACGGGAATTACGCGGGTGAAACCGCAAGGCGCTGCTAGTGGTGATATAAATTTTAAACTGTAAAATGATTATGACAGCGCTATTTTGGTGTTAGGGTTTCGTCCGGCCTATCGACAACGTAGGCTTGGTTGTAGGCCGGGTCTGTAGTGAGTTTTATGTTCCTATAGAATATTCTACTTATAGAGAACCTTAAAAAATATTTAATTGAAACATTCTGGCTACTACTGTGAAGTTTCTGTGAATCCCGAAAATAAATTTGGACCGACCTGGGATTTGAACCCTGGATCTCATTATATAAGACAATTTTATGTACCTATAGGAAATGCTTCCTTTATAGAACCCTAGAAAATATTTTAACGTAACATTCGGGCTGCTAAATTTGTGAATTTTTTGCTAGAAAAATCCCGAAAACTATTTTTGCCCGGATTTGAACCCGTGACTTCATTGTCAGCCCGAACTAGCGACCGCTAGACCAACGAGCCAGTCATATAATATCTATCCACTAGTAAACAAAATCCTCAACATTCTTCCCAATATTACTATCTTTCGACAGTCGGCAAGAACTTGCCGTAATCCCCGGATTACGTTTCATAAAGCTACGCTTACTACGTCAAACGTAGCTAGCCATAAAGCTACGATCAAAGGTGGAGTCATCTCAAGGTTACGCTTCTGAAGGAATTTTCATAGTATGAAAGGTATCTACTTCGCTTTTTTCAGCTTTATGAAAGGGTTAAAGGTTAATCTTACGGTTGCCACATAACAAGATTTAGTATGGTCTACTCGGACTTCTGTGGTTTACTTTCGATTTGGCCTGGCCTAGTTTGAAAATCTTTGAAATTGTCTATTTTTTTTATCTTACATTATTATAAAGAGGAAAAATTTGTATATTTTTTGTATGTTTGTAACGAATAAACTGAAAAACTACTGGACCGATTACAAAAATTCTTTCACCATTAAAATGCTACAATATCTTTGAGTAACATTATATGATTAAAAATAAATGTCCACGGTCTATAGTACAAATATTAAAATGTTAATAGCAATTTGAGCGTAAGCAACATTCCCAAGGAAACCGTAAGTCAAATGTTTGACACTATACGAGCTTTTCGAAAGCTCGAAGAGACCATTGGCTGAGACGAGATAGACAAGAAAGAGGAAGAGGCTTGCTGGTCCTTTGAGACGTATTTCTGTATTAATGTATTTACATCACTCATACCATTTTCACCGCTCATTGGCTGCATTTTTATCACGAATAAAAACACAACTACCCAATCCAATAAACTACACGAATATATCTGACTGAATCGACCTGCCAGTTGACAGCGGCCAAAAACAAAGTCAAAAACAATGAGAACGCTTTCTTCATTTTATCAGCAGAAAAACACGGTGTTCAGTTTCAAAAAGACATTGAAAAATCTGAAAAGTCTGCATGATAGATAGCCCCAAAGCCTTCGCTCAAAAAACGATTCGGTGCTTAATTTTTCTGTCGCCAGATGTCGTTTGAGAGCGAACTTTTGATGGATCGAGTTAGACTAAAAACACGCAGCCAGTACTGTTGGTTTTCGACTGATTCAAATTGATTGCTGTTTCATTGAAATACTGTGAGTGTATGTATAATATACACACATATGTATGTATGTATGTACGATATGAAGTACAAGTCAGTTAATAAACCAAAGGCCACAACTTAAATGTTTAGACTTCCACTTCCCTGATATTTTCTGTCATGTATTTCCTCAGCTCAGTAGCCTACATAGTTCCACTGCCGGACGCAGGCCTCCCCCTGATAAGCGCGTTATTGGATTTTATCCGGGAATAATGCCCATAATCCCCACGCTGGGCTGCTGGTTGGGGATCGCAGTTGGGTGGTAGAATTGTTCTGCAGGGGGCACTGCTGCCCGCCCCCGTTGGATATCCCTTAGTCACCTCTTACGACACCCGCGGGAAAAGTTGGGGTGGTGCATATTCTAAGCCGGCACCTCGTAGCTATATTATGTGTCAATTTAATAGGTTACTATTAAATGTCATAGATGGTTGTGCCCCGTGAAAAAAAAACGTATCTATCACTATCTCTGTTAATGATATAATCTGTTGGAGTATTAAATCTTCTCGCGTCGCTTCGAATTTAAAATCCTGTTTTACGAAACATAAAACTAAGTTCATCATAGACGAGTTCAAAGTTCGCATACGATTCGTTCGACGTTAGGTACTACTGAGTTTAGGAATTTCGAACGCATCCATAAAGTTTGTTGAATTCCCGATTCTACTTAATGCGTTCACTGCCAAGCTTTATCGATGCGAAGCGGAGGGGTGAGTTGTGAATTGGCGGTGAGTGCTTAGTTGGAGATATAGATGGTGTAGGGGTTCCGATAAATAAATAAATAAATAAATAATAATGCTGGACAATTCACACAGCATTATCTAGCCCCAAGCTTAGCAGAGCTTGTGTTATGACTATGTCTCCTGCATCGCAGGCGGACCTTCGCCCGCTGCGCCACGGAGGTCGTCACGATAACCGATACATCCGCTCGCCACAGCCAAGATATTCTATGAGCTTCACCTGACTCTGACACTGAGTAATTATAAATTTTAAACTGGGTCCCTATGTAGTTTTGTAAATGAATTTATGAATTTTATTGTGTTGAATTTGATTGTAGTTATGAAATGTATCATAAATTTTAAACTCAGTAATTTTCTTAATGCGATGCATAAATGTTTATGTGAATATGATGCCAGAGGTGCTGAAATAAATGATTTTTATTTTATTTATTCATTAGATACGGCTATTTTGTAGAATTATTTAGATAGAAAGTTTTTTTTATTGTTTGATGACAAACAGGCATGCAGCCCACGTAAAGGTAAGTGGTTACCGCAGTCTATATGGCCGTCGTCTGTAATATCCAGAGGCATAACACGCGCGTTGCCGACCCCTTAAATATTTTAGGTTGCCTTTTTTGAAGACCCCTAACTCTCGAAGTTCTCGAAGTTTGTATTTTCGTGCGACTTGCAATCGAGTCTAACTTAGTATGATCCCTAAACGTTTTTAAACTCCAGCACCCATCAATAAGATTCAATATGGCAGAAAAGGACTAATCTACTTTGCAAACTTTCAGACATTTAAACTAAGTTAATAAATCATCTGTCGATAGCGATTTCGGTAGTTTTTTTACAGATATTCAGAAGTTTTTCTTTGAAAATATTAAATTACAAAGGGCGGATGAAATCGGGATGATAATAACCAATCAGCACGTTTTTAATTATGCAAAGACTGTTCACAATTACACATTGAAGAAAGTTTGTTCAAAATCGGAATCATTATCGTTTATTTCCATAAGAACCTACAGAAAGTTGGGGAAATTTGAAACTGAATAATACTACAAAGTAAAAAAGCTATTCTGAGTTTATAAAGAAATCAAACAGAAAGTCGAACACGTAAAGATATTCAAGAATCAATTCTTCAAAGTCGTAAAGGTAGTTAGTATTAACTTAGGCCTAAACTATAGGCCTTAAATAGTATTAAAAGCATTTTTTTTTATTTAATCACTTAGTATGTTACAATATTTTTATATTTTCTCGAGAAACCCTATAGATAGATGTCTTGCGGGCGGCGGCAGGCAATCAGTAGAAGAGAGTAGTGAAGACTAGAATGTATTGCATTTATTCTCAAGTTATAGTCCATATTCATTTTTCTAGATAGGTTTTTCTAGATAGTGGTCATAATGAATGTGCGGTCCAGGATGGTCACCAGAAGAGGTCCATCCAACCCTGATCCTAATTTTAGTAAACTTGCTCCAATGAAAAGCTCTCGAATTGGGATGAAGTGTCCCTTTCATATCATCTTGAGATATAATTAAGTTCTGAAGTTCATTGAGATTTGGGTAAAGTGGTCGAACTGAATTGTGTCTCAAATTCCTGAATAATTGTTTCGCTTATCGAGTTTCAAGAGGCACAAGAATAGAAGTGGATTAGACCTTTTAATGTAGATTATTGCGATTTCTGGATTCGCATATTTCTTGTTAAAGCTAGTTCTGAAAAAGAATAAAATAAAATTTTAAAAACCTCCCCGACAGATTTTCGTGAAAAATAGCTAAGAACACTCGGGATAACATTATCTAAAACACAAAAAAAAAACTAAACGAAAACCGGTTCATCCATTTGGGAGCTACGATACCACAGACAGATACACAACTGACAACCACTGGGGTAAACGTGTTCTTCAGTGGAGACCGCGACGCGGCAAACGTAGTACAGGTCGCCCTCCGGCCAGGTGGGATTTACGAAAGACTGCAGGCAAATGCTGGATGCGGCAAGCTGAACACAGGGTGCTATGGCAGCTTATAATATGAAAAAATAAAAATAGAGATTGCATCACTTTTGAGCTTAAATGCCCCGAGGAAAGTTAGTTTTCTTTATATCTTTATACTATATAGGTATAGAATTGGCTGTGAATGAACATGCTATGGTTTAATGTTTGAAAATAAAAAGCAAGTAACCAAGTACACTCTTCAAAGCGAAAAATCATGAGATACTATTTAGCGAAAATCATACATCACAACTGGTTAAAGGGCGTCTTAGGGTGACTATTTTATCTTTCAAAACAAATCCATGACAAAACAGACGACAAAATTTTGTCGCGTCGACTGCATGCTCTTTAAAACTACGGTACCTACCTACCACCAGATGACGAGTTCTTCTTTGTCAATTCGTCACAAGACTCACAGACCTTTTTACAGCAGCTTTTCCTAGCAATAATCCAGCAGAAACTCAACTATATACCTCCCAAATAAAGTTGAATTCAAAATGTTTTTTTTCAGCATTGGCATCGTGGCTCGCCTCTTCGCTCACCGGATCAAATAACTCTGTTTAAGCGCCAAAAACTTGCGGCTTTTTTTCCAAAATCCACCACTTTATTCCAAACATTAAAATTCACGAGTGTCTAATATATGCGACGTAATAAATAAACGGGTTCCGTACCGAAACCTATTTGGAATGTGTCCAAATATGAATGAATAAGCATGCAGTATGGTAAATAGTGTCTGTTGCACTTTATACTGTTTTTGTGTCAACTGCTTTTGGCTAGACTGCTTCAATTAAATGTCATTTGCTATTAGTCGTATATATAAAGAACGGGATTGAAGAGAACAGCGGGAGTACGCTGTCCCGCTTGAATTAAGTATATTTGATCAAATGTGATCTACACCAAATTGTTTCGTATGCCTGAAATGGACCAATTTATTTATTCGAAACTGCAGTCTGCCTTGCTGTCTTTTAGTCCCATTCTTTTACATGACTTACACTTTGCAGCGAGATAAGCGACTTCGGATATTCTTTGACTCGACTCGTACTCAACTCGATCAAGCACTTTTGTCATGTAGGTAGGTTAAGTTGCGTCGAAATTAAGTAACAAAGCTATTAAACATAGTACTTTAACATGTTTTATATAATGTTGACGTGTTATACAACATAAGTATGTATTTTCTATCTATGTAGTGTATTGTATTAAGTATAACAGTTAACTAGTACCCATAACACAAGCTCTGCTTAGCTTGGGGCTAGATAATGCTCTGTGAATTATCCAGCATTATTTATTTATATTATATAATATATTACACCGCACTCTATGCTTGATAATTATTTTAAAATCCTTCACTCAAACGTCATGTCGAAAGTTTCTTCATAAGAGTAAAGGAATTACGATTAGGACAGAAAAGTTTTGAGATCACTCGAAGTAAAAATGTCGATTCAGATGTTCTCGTTTTTTATTTATAAATTTTTGCTCCTCGATGGTTCATTTTCTTCGGATTTTAATTTGCATTGTAAATTAAAATCTGAAGAAAAGCAGTGAATAATCGGCTACTTAGTTCACTCACGAATATATCTGAAATTACCAGCTGAAGGAAAATATAACGGGTTTAATAAGTGATTTATAAAAATCACTTTTTGAAACCGGTATATTTTCCTCCCAGTTAAATTTCCGTCAATGAATTACTACTATTATGGGAGCTTGCTCGATGATCAGTGAACAGATTCTCCGTTCAATGAACATTTTCACTTTTAATTCCTACCGCATTGACACTTCAGGTAGGTTTCTAGTTCACTGATCGCTGTCAAATGAAAGGAAACTTTATTTTAAAGTGTAAAGAGATGAAAATCGATGTTGCGTTTTCAAACAATACGGTAAATAAGGAACACTAATAAGTAAAAGATCGTTTATTGCTCCAAATACAATGTCATATAAGGTTGTTATTTGAATAAAAAATATCATTGTTTTTACCATTAGGAGAAACTAAGAATTAGCAAGCTGAAATGACAGTCTTCGGTTCTTCGCGAGATATGGTTGGCCCGACCATATCTCGCGAAGAACCGATAATCGTTGGGGTAAACGTGTTCTTGAGTGGAGACCACGACTCAGCAAACGTAGTGTAGGACACCCTCCGACAAGGTGGGATGATGACCTGCCAAAGAATGCAAGCAGATGCTGGATGCGGCAAGCTGAAGACAGGGCGCTATGGCACTCATTAGGGGAGGCCTATGTTCAGCTGTGGACTAACATAGGCTGATAATGATGATGATTATGAGAGATGTGTTAAAAAAAGAAATAGAATCTCAAATTTTAATATTGTGAGAGTCATGAAGGTGACGATAATTTCACATCTTGCTATTTATAAGTTAAATTTTTTACACGCCTTTACTACATAGGTACTCTCTTATTCATAATGGTCTGCTAACTTAAAACATTGCAGCAAGACAGAGTGAGAAATATCTCACTCTGTCTTTTTCTATTGACATAAGCCAGAGTGAGAAATAACATTGCTTAGCAACTGTTTTAAGTTAGCACAGCATTATGAATAAGGGGTATAATCTCATTTTGGTAGAAACCTCCCTTTACGAAGTTATTGCAAGTCAATAGAACAGCAATATTTTATTCAGAATTCAACCAGGCATTGTATTAAATTGAATCAACAAACTCCCAGTCGAAAGTTCGGAACTACTTCAACCCGTTGCTATTTTAAATAGCTCTTAATTAATCAAAAACCGAGGCTTTTCGGTTTTACAGCCTCCATTTAAAACAAAGTAAATATCGTTGTATAACTTCAGGTAGAAACGCTCCGGGCAGGGATTCCTTGACAAAATGTTTTTGTTATCGTTGTAATTTCAATTATTATAAACTCGCCAAAATAACAAATTAGTGCCAAACCAAGCCCGAGTTTGGTTTAATGATACTTTCGAGTTATTTTTCTAAGGGAAAGCCTTAGCCTTAGAAAAGAGTGCTTTTACACTTTTACAGTGCTTTTATCGTCCGGACATAGAAGTACGCAAATGTCATACAAAAATTAGACGTCAAGGTATTAGAACCAATATTATTATTTCGATTTCAGTATAAAACCTTATCTGTTTAGGTTTTATACATGGGACTTCCAAATAATTCCTGATATCAATATTTATTATATAAAAATTAAAAAAAAAAATGTCATCCACGGGTTATTTTTCTTATTATTTCTACAGAAAAATTAAATAATAATACATTTTACTTCTTTTGACGATCTCAATGGCGCAGCGGGCGAGAGTCCGCCTGCGACGCAAGAGGTCGCGGGTTCGATTCCCGCCTCGAATCAAATTTGTGTACGATCTGCAAAATTTATTTCCGTTAGTCTGGGTGTTTTCAGTGTATTATAAAAAAAATATCTATCTATGTATATTATATAGTACCCACAACACAAGCTTTGAGTAGCTTACTTTAGGGCTAGATAGTGCTGTGTGGATGGTCCAGCATTATTTATTTTATTTTATTTATTTTTTACATTTATTCAAATGTTTATGCACAAAAAGTCTCTTTGTTCCGTGGCGCAGGTAGACATACGGGTAGCTCCTGCCTCTGATTTTGCACCGGAGTGTAACTTTGTGATCTGTTGTGTACTATGCGTGTTTTTGTTTCATTAGACTGTTTATGTGTTTGTGTATTGTTTTTAACGATTTGTCTTTCTCTGACTTTGGATTCTGTATCACTCATTGACCTGGCTTCTCATTTGGACTATCGTATTGTAACATTTGGTTTGGAGTGTCTGTGCTTTGTTATAAAAAATGTATCAATCGTACCGCACAGTGTGTTTACTTTGTAATCGTTCTGTGCAAAGAATCAGGAGACACTCTCAAATGCCCTGCTTTCCTTGACACAATTACTATAGATGATGATGATGATGATTAAAGGAACATCATCATCTACAGTACTTGTGTCGGGGAACATTATGATTTTACTTATTAAATACTGTTTTTTGTGAAAAAAAAAGCTGTTTCAATAATTTTTGGTAATAACATATCTCAAAAGTAAATATTTTTTTCTTGAAAGTCCTGGGATAGATTTTGAAACCTTTAGTTTTACTGATTTTGACTGGCCCAAGGAGAATAATGCTAGGTGCCCACTCTGGGCACCACTTGGTCCAACTCTCATACAAAAATGGTCAATGTCCTTTTTTATTTACCTCAGATAGGTATTTAATAAACAAAGTTTCGGTTTAATATTAGTAGGATTGTGAAAACAAACAATAGCATTGCATAATTCAAATTCATTCAAGTCCTGGCCGGCATTATCGAAAAAGACCCAGTATCCCTGGATCCCGGTATTCCCGGGAATTTATTCATGATGTATCCTCAAAGCTAGGGGATAAATATTTTTTCCGTATCGATGTGCCTTCGTCACTCTTTTACTGAACGAACATCTTTCCTAACCGGATGCTTTGAGACAGGCTGATCAATTCAAATTTTATCTTTAGTGTATCACTCAAAATATTTTCGCAATGATGCCTTTTCTTAATCTATACTAATCTTATAAAGAGGAATGATTTGATTGTTTGTTTGTTGGTATTGAATAGGCTCCGAAATTACTGGACCGATTTGAAAAATTCTTTTACCATTAGAAGCCCACACCGCAGAAGAGAAAGCAAACTTGTTTGCTACTCTCTTTGCGGAGTCTTCACGTCTAGATACTACTAATGAGATACCCCCAACCATTCCCACCTGCGGTTCAGTGATGCCTGAAGTTCGCATCAAGCAGAAGGAGGTACTCAAAGTATTGCTCTCACTAGACGTGAATAAAGCCAGTGGTCCTGATGGGATCTCGGCGATAGTGCTTAAGAGGTGCGCGCCTGAGCTGTCTCCGATTCTCACACGACTGTTTCGCCTGTCTCTTGACGCTGGTATGGTGCCATCATCGTGGAAGCTTGCTAACGTTCAACCTGTTCCCAAGAAAGGTAGTAGGACTGACCCCACCAACTACCGGCCAATCTCTATTACCTCCATCCTCTGTAAGACCATGGAGCGTGTGCTCAACTTCAAACTCCTAGCATACCTAGAAAATAATGACCTCCTAAGTGATCGACAATACGGCTTTCGCCGAAAACGATCCACAGGTGATCTTCTAGCGTATGCTACTCATATCTGGAGTGAAGCCATGGAAAAACACGGCGAAGCTCTTGCGGTCTCTCTGGATATTTCCAAGGCTTTTGATAGAGTTTGGCATAAAGGTCTCATAAGCAAGCTTTCTTCATACGGTCTAGCGTCCAATCTAATCAAGTGGATCTCTGATTTCTTGAGGGAAAGATCGATTCGAGTAGTCGTAAACGGCTGCTCCTCCGATCTATTCGCTATCAATGCTGGGGTACCTCAAGGGTCTGTTCTATCAGCAACCTTATTCTTGTTGCACATTAACGACTTGCTAAAACCCGGTATCTTTGGGTACGCTGATGATAGCACAGTTGCTGATAGATACTTTGCCAGTCCACGTGATAGTGCGGATAAAATCCAAAAACTCCGCAATGAGATGGTAGAACGTTTGAACAGCAAACTGAGGTTAGTGTCTGAATGGGGTGACGCAAACCTTGTGCGGTTCAACGCATCCAAAACGCAGGCGTGTGTGTTCTCGGCAAAGAAAACACAATTTAATCCTGTGCCCACTTTTTGTGATGCTGCGCTTCAGATCACTGACAGTCTGAACCTACTGGGCGTAGAGCTTAGCTCGAATTTAAATTTTGGCTCCCATATCGAGTCGAAGGCCAAATTTGCTGCTATGAAGCTAAGCATCCTGGCTAAGGTTCGGCGGTACTTCACACCGGGACAGCTTCTCAATCTATATAAAGCACAGGTCCGAACTTGCATGGAGTACTGCTGCCACCTTTGGGATGGCTCGGCTAAATACCAGCTTGAGGCCCTCGACTCGATTGAAAGACGCGCTGTTAGACTTATCGGCGACGATTCTCTTGCAGAGGCCAATCTTCAAAGCCTCGATCACAGACGGCGCGTCGCCAGACTGTCGGTGTTCTACAAGTACCACTTTGGTGATTGTGCGCAGGCATTGCACGACCTTATCCCATCTTCTCCCTTCTACCATAGGACCAGCAGACGCACAGAAAAATACCACCCGTACCTGGTCGACATACCACAGTGTCGAACCAAAAAATTCTCCTCTACTTTTTTAATATGCACCGCCAAAGAGTGGAATGAGCTTCCTGCGTCTGTTTTCCCGTTAGAGTATAATCTTGGAGTCTTCAAGTCTAGGGTGAATAAGTTCCTTCTGGGAAAGCGTGCTCCATCTTAGGCCACATCTTCACTTACTTTAAGTGAGTTGGTGGCCAAACGCTTGACCATTTTCAATAAAAAAAAAAAAAAAAAAAAAAAAAAAAAAACATTATTCCTGATGAACAAAAGCTACTTTTTACCGCGGGAAAATGCTTCACTCCTACGGGAAAACGGGTAATAGGATAACGGGTAGTAAGAATGCCGCTAGTGTAAAATAAAGTTCGAATAATCTGAAATGAGGCGAATTTTTACGTGAGCGGTTGCCAAATTAAAGCGGCATAGACCGTCCATATTTGGACGTGACTTCCCATTGACAACTTAGCTCTTCGCTAAAAATATATTTTTGTTTTTTGTTCGTAATCAAAATGCAGCCAACCAGCAGAGGCGAAAATAAAAATACCAACAGGTATCCAGAGAAAATATTAGGTAGAATTTGTTTCATGGAATTTCTCACATGTGAGTTGAGAATTCATAGAAACTGTCGAGAGAATTCGTAGAAACTCTGTCGGCTTTCTCGACGCGTTCTTGGAAGAGATCGTTCAACTTTCGTTCAACTTCAATAAGGTTAATTCAGATGAATTACCGAAATTACTTCTATTATCTGGCTGCTTTTTAGGTACACAAATCTTTGACTTATCTAGCTTTTATGTTATCTAGCTATCTGTTTCACTTAAAATTTAGTACATAGTGCTTAATTTAAATTGAAATTCATTTATTAATTCAGATAACACAAAGATGCATAGTTATGAGTTGTAAATGTCACACAGATAATCAAAGTATACATAAATAAATATTATAAATATTCGTTAATAACAGAATTAATTAATTTATGTAATAAATTTCTTTTTTTTTAGTTCTACACGGGCCTATACAGGGTGTAACAATGTACAGATCACAGTTTTAAGTAAAATTCTGTACATTTGGTACGTTCTCCCAGCGCTAACTCAACAAATAGCCTGTTTTGTGTTACAACTAAACGCAAAGACATGCTATTTCCAATCTTTTGCAAAAAACCTACCTAATGAACAACAAAGATTGAAAGACGTAGCTAGACCGAAGTGCGAGCAAGACAACAATAAACACGCGAAACACGAACGTCGGCGGCGTCGATCCGTCTTTGACTGAGGTGGATGGACCTGGAATAAATATGAAACGTAAACCACTTTGGATGATTCTAAAATAAAAGTTCTTAGTAAGAATTTTACGAACCGCTTATTGGACGAAACGTTTATTGGACGAAACGCGTTTATATTGTAATTGGAAGAATCGCACTTGGACGACGCTAACAAATCAAATAATGCTGTGTAAAGCTGTCCATCACCATGATCATTGATCATCAACCTATATTAGTCCACAGCTGGACATAGGCCTCCCCTAATGAGCGCCATAACGCCCTGTCTTCAGATTGCTGCATCCAGCATCTGCCTGCAGTCGTTCACAGGTTGTCATCCCCCCTGGCTGGAAGGCATCCCACACTAGGTTTGCCTAGTCGCGGTCTACACTCAAGAACTCGTTTACTCGTTGTTGGTTCTTCCCACGACATGGCCAGCCCACTGCCACTAAAAAGCTGTCCAGCATGATTTATTTATTTTATTTTAGGAACTGAATAATCAAGTGAAACTTTGATCCAAAAGTAGCTACTTCGTATTCCGTCTACTGATGGACAGCGTAGTCTGCCGGCTTCGCCAATATTATAAAGATTCATGCTGATACATTATTCAAAAGCTTTGTACGGAAAAGAGGATGAAAACCGTATGATGGGTATGCGATGCGTTTTTCCTCGACGGTATAATATAGAATATTGGGAAGGTTTTGCTTCTTTCAAGTATATGGAGTGAGTGAGGATTTTATTATGTTAGCTGGTTAAAACCATCGGGGGTTTGGTTTACGAAACCCTCGACGAATTTCACTAAAGACAAATAATACTTTACTAGAAATAAAATATCAAAGAAAATTACAGTCAAGTAATACAAACAAATAGTTTAATATTTATAACAATAATGTTTAATTTCTATAAATCTAAGACTCACTTAGATTATACCTGGCTAAACAATTATATAAAATGTAGCTGACAAACAGAAATAACAAATAAAAAATAAAATTAAAAATTAAAAATATATGTATATCCATATAATTGGATAACACACATTAAGTAGACAGGTACTAATAATTAAAATCATTCAATTCAAGAATAATTAAATAATGAAATGTTATCAATTGGGGTGACGTCACGGACGTTGATACGTTGATATACGCTAGAACATTTTATTGAAAAATTTATTAGAATTCGTGCGTGTTTGAGCTGAAAGTGGCAAAAAGTTGTGCGTTATCTACGAGTCCACCCGGGTGAGTGTGCGCTAGGCACTCCGTGTCTGCATACGGCTACAAAACAACATTTTATAGATCACAAATCACTATCACACACAGATTGTTTTTACATCTCGGGGGTAGTCGTATTAAATCCACGCCATAGACACGTAGACTTTTGCCTTTCCCGGAAGCCAAGAAGCCACAATCGATCTTAGCAGCGTCATCTATTGTTGAGTGGCAGAACCTTAGGTGCTGACATCTGTGCAAAGTTTGGTGTACTACATTATCAGCCTAATAACACGAGCCTTAAAACCCAAGATGGGTAAACCATCGTGTGTAGCTTGTGGAAAATTTTTATCACCAACAGCGGGCGCCACTTGTAGTATCTGCGCGGCTATCTACCATAAAGCTTGCGTGTCGATTCAGGGTTCCGCGATACCCGGGTGGGTTTGCCCTGGCTGCAAAGCGAAACAGAAGAGAGGCGATAATAGTGAAACCCCCGTAAAGAACGTGTCTGAGAGTTCTTCCTCTACTTCTGCGCAGGTAACGCTTCAGGTAGCCCCGGTCTTAGACACCGAGACGCAGGAAATGCGACGCGAACTCGCGGAGTACATGGAGGAGTTACGTGCTTATCGTAGGGAGATGGCAGATTTTCGTAGCGCGGTTGCGGCTATAAATGAGAGGCTGGACGGTTTTGATCGGCGCCTCGAGACAATTGAGCAGAGGAAGCCGACGTTCGCAGCGACCGAGGTGGTCGAACTCGAAAAAACCGTGGCTCAGCTGAAGAACGAGTTGAATGACAGGGACCAGGAGGCGCTTTCTTCAGACCTCGACATCGGACATCTTCCTGAAATTAAGGGTGAAAATATTCTGCACACCGTGATCCATGTGGCAGCAAAACTGGGAGTCACTCTCGAGGAACGCGACATCGTCTTCGCCGAGCGAGTTGGCGGTGCTGATCGTGGAGGCGAGGAGAAGCGCGCGCGTCGAGTCGTCGTACGTCTTGCGCGCCGCCAGCTGCGGGACGACCTGCTGAGCGCGGCCCGAGTGCGCCGCACCCTTACCACCACGCAGCTCGACCTCGTGGCGCCCCCGCAGCGGATCTACCTCAACGAGCGTCTGACCCGGTACAACCGGCTGCTATTCCACCGAGTCCGTGAAGAATGCCGCAAGCAGCAGTGGCGGTACTCCTGGACGAAGAGGGGCCGCATATATGTTCGAGAGGCGGACGGGAAACCGGCGTATCCTATTCGATCGGACGCAGATATTATTAGGGTTTTTAAGATCAACTCTGTTTGAATTGTATATTGTTAGATTTTTTGTGTACTGTTTACCACGTGATTTTATGTTACATTATTTTATTTGGGTTCTATTATTATTATTATTATTTGTTCAGATGGGATACTTGCGGATGAGGTACGGGTTCAAACATAAAGACACATGCCTCATTAATTTTAATTTTATTAGGAAAGATGACAAATCTACCTATCTATTATATTTTAAAAAACTTACAATATACAACCTATACACAATTTACTTATACGCTGTTGAAATAAATGTATTTTACAGTTCAACTAATTCTACTAACAATCTACTGTACATACTCTTAAATTTTTTAATTTTGTTTATGGCAGTAAAGATATCTTACTTCTGTATTTGTGTAATTATGTTATTCGATGACATTCAGTCCGTTGCTTGTCTCGTTTTTATGATTCTCAAAAAATAGTTTTTGGTCGACTAAAAATTGGTTTGTTCAATGCAGGTTCCCTCGGCACTAACCACGACAATCTTATAGCTTCACTTTTAAGGCACGACTTGGATGTTCTTGCTTTAAACGAAACCTGGCTTAGAGCGGGAGAGGAGAGTCGTGCCCCAGTGGTAGCGGGCTATCGACTGCGTCACATCCCGCGGCCGCGCAGCGTGCGCTCGCGTGGTGGTGGGGTGGGTTTCTACGTAAAGCGCGGTGTGTCGGTGCGCACTTGGCGTCACCCGGTAGACCCGCTGCATGCGTCGGTGGAACAAATGTGGCTAACCATGACACTCAACGGCAAGAAACTTGCGATCGGCACGGCTTACAGGCCTCCTTGGTTAGACGTTGATCTTTTTTTTGATGCAGTGACGGACTCAGTAAATGCGCTTCCATGCTGTGATAACGTCATATTATTGGGTGATTTTAATATTAACCTTCTGAATTTAAATGACATAAAAGCAACAAAGCTTGAAACTTTCCTTTCCTGTTTAAATCTATCACAGTTAGTGACATCACCGACGCATTTCACGAAAACCTCTCAGTCTTTAATTGATGTAGTCTGCACCGATTTAAGATCTAAAAGTATTAATGTCGAGCCAATAGCTTCTCTTTATGGACACTCCCTTGTTATTTGTGAGTTTAACTTAAGACGCTCTAAAGTCAAACCTTACACTATTTTCTATAGACCTATTAAACATATTAATATTGATAACTTTAATGTTTGCCTACGAACTATAAGATGGGACCTGATATCGACGCTTGGTAACGTTAACGAAATGGTTAACGCTTTTACACAAAGTGTCGTGATTCTTTTCGATGTGCACTCACCAGTGACCCCTATCGTTGTTAGGCCCCGCTCTCACCCCTGGATCACTGACACCGTAAGGCTAATGATGAGGTTACGCGATGAGGCTCTGGCAGAGTATCACAAGACTAAGCTTGTTCAAAAAAAGGAATATTACAAAAGTCTAAAATCTACGGTAAATCAGGCTCTATACCATGAAAAAACAGCATATCTTGATAAAAACATAAATAATAAAATCCATGACTCAAAACTGCTTTGGAAAAATATTAAAAATACAATTTTTCCTAAACATACCTCTGAACTTCCTCCACATTTAAATGACCCTAACGTAATTAATAAGCATTTTTTAGACATTCCCGGTACATCTGACATAAGTATCTCACACCTCACATACTTTGAGTACTTTTCTTTTGGGGAAGCTGTTTTTCAATTAGTACCTGTAAGTATGGACAGAATAGCCAAAATTATTAGCGGTTTGAAGTCAAATGCTGAAGGTAGTGACCTTATTACGCTGAACATGCTCATGTTAACACTACCTGAAACACTTGATACTATAGCATCTATCGTTAACACTTCACTAGAAACATCGACTTTTCCGGATATGTGGAAGTTAGCAAGTATACAACCGTTGCCTAAAATATCGAATCCTACTGAACCAAAAGATTTGCGCCCGATCAGTATATTGCCCTGCTTGTCAAAAGTACTGGAGAAGGTTGTCTGTAGTCAAGTAACAGAATTCCTTGAGCGTCACTGTATTTTGCCTGTAGTTCAATCCGGATTTAGAAGGGGACATAGCACAGTTACTGCACTTTTGGATGTAACGGACAATATTCTCTGCGCGCAAGATAAGGGTATGTGTACTTTGTTGGTGCTGTTAGATTTTTCCAGAGCATTTGACTCGATAAATATTAACCTGCTATTATCAAAGTTACATTATTATGGTTTTGATAACAAATCGATACTTTGGTTTCACAGTTACCTCAGTAATCGTCATCAATACACAAAGCTAACTCGCAATGATGGTTCAAAACTGTTATCAGATATATCACCCGTCACAACAGGGGTTCCTCAAGGATCCATATTGGGCCCGCTGTTATTTATATTGTATTCAGCAGATGTTCAGAGGCATATTAAACATTGTCAATTTCATATGTACGCGGACGATACGCAGATATATATATCCTGTAAGCCCTCTGATGTTGATGAGGCAATTGTAAAATTAAATAGTGATTTAAATAGCATAGCTCAATGGTCAAAAAAGAACAGTCTTTTACTGAACCCAGCAAAAACCAAATACATGATCTTCGGAAGTAAGCACAAACTAGATAATCTGAGACCAAGTGTTGATGTAAAGCTTATGGATAAGTTTGTTGAACGGGTGTACGAAGCGCGTAACTTAGGCCTAATTTTGGACTGCAATCTTCGGTACGAAAAACATGTAGCTGCTACAGTTGCAAACTGTTTTTACAGATTGAAGGTCTTGTATAGAATGCGGTCTCATATCCGGGAGGATCTACGGATACGTCTGGTGGAGTCACTCATATTATCCAAGCTGAATTACTCCGACACAGTTATTAGTCCTAGGCTGCTTGCGAAAACGCAGAAACTAATTCAACGAGTCCAGAACGCTTGTGCTCGATTCTGTTTCGACATTCCGTTAAGAGGTCATGTTACGCCAT
This sequence comes from Eupithecia subumbrata, assembly GCA_949316285.1. Classification (NCBI taxonomy): domain Eukaryota; kingdom Metazoa; phylum Arthropoda; class Insecta; order Lepidoptera; family Geometridae; genus Eupithecia; species Eupithecia subumbrata. The sequence goes on along the minus strand of OX438644.1, from coordinate 4,842,148 downwards.
TTTTAAATAAACATGGCATTATGAAAATGAAGCACCGCAGAAAGCTTCATTTAGCTTGCTTGCTTTTTGGTGTAATAAAATATAACATGCCCTCATATCTAAATGAAAAACTATCATGGATTAGCAGTTCTAGATCGTGCGGATCCCGACAGAGTGCGAAGCAACTCTCGATGCAGCGTCATAGCTCGGCCTCTTTCCGAGGCAGTTTCCGCTACGCGGCATCGCGGTGTTGGAATAATATCCCCCCTCCAATACGGAACCTGCAAAGTTTTTATTGTTTTAAAATAAAACTACGCAATTTCATTTTCCAAGGTCAGAAAACGCAGGAGAATCTTAAAAACGATACAAGTATCATATAATATACGATTCATAATAATAACAAGCGTCGCTTGTTAATTATATTTGAATTATTTTGTTATTTATAATGAAGATTTTTTCATTTTATTTTATTGTTTTTATCCACTTAAATGTAATTTTGCTTACTTGAATAGTGAACCTTTTTACTAGTTTTATAGTTTGTTTATTATTAAATCTGAACAAATATTATTTCAAATATTTGGCAGTCCTTGTGATAGGTATAGATAGTACAGATGTATAGATAGTATAGATATACCTACCAGTTTTCTTAACGCACATGCATAAAGCTAGTGTAGTACCCACTCTTTATTAGTTTATTTTATTTCATTGTTTTGCATATTTAAATATATCAACACCATTGTCAATGTATGTAATTCAACTTGTTTGTTTTTGTTTGTACTTATTTTTATACTCCGTGATGTCACGAACCGGCTCAGTCGGAAGACCAGCGTTGGGTGTACGCAAATACAACCAACTCATGCTGAGACTGAGACCGTTTTGTAACTCTGTCTTTGTTCTTTTGTTCTAAATTTTGTATGTCTGTGTTACAAATAAATGTTTTTCTATTTCTATTTCTATTCTATTTCAATTCGGACTAGTATTTACAATTGAAACAATTGAGCTAACTGTAGACTTGCAAACAATCTACAGGTAGCTCAACTGATAGATATCAATACCAGTCGGAAGCGTCCCCAAGACGCTGGCTGCATTGCCTCGCTGTATGGCAATGCTGATGCGCCGCGCCAGAAACTCACCAGCTCTCGGGTCACGCGTCGCTTCGTGCAGATGCTCAGAGATGCCAGTTTTTTTCAAATACTTACAATAAAATATACTTTTGTAAAGTAATAAAATATTAATATTGAGAATACGTAACATTGAACGGCTGCAACGGTTTTCTTAAACATAGCCACAGGATAAATGTATTACAGGTATTTCGTTACACAAAGTAACACAAAATAAATAGTGCTACACACAACCTCATAGGTACATTGCGCTTGACCTCTCCCCGGTCGCGTCGGTCTGCCGTCGCATCGGATTATGAGAGAGAGGGAATAGAGACTGCAACAGGTACACAACACCTTACAGTTTTTTTTTATTTATTATACATATTTTTGTTATAAGTGATTTATTTTTGATAAAAGTTTGTTATTACGAAAATCCTATGGTTTTAGAAAAAATGGCCCTATAATAATATAACACGGTATTCAATCCTGAGATCACACTTAACACTTACGTCTGGTACATTTACTTAGAAGCGTATTTTCTATACATTACCCACGAGAAAGCCGTAACAGGAAAAACTTTCGATTGCGTGCGGAGCTGAACTTATTTGAGAGGTTTCTGAGAGAAAAAAAACATTCTTGGATTAATATGTAAAACTCATTTCTTAGCTCGTTGGTTTAGATAAGAAAAATAAATACTTAACAGTGTTTCATGAACCAAACCACAAACAAAGTAACTGTTTATTGATTACTAGCTGCATTCTTACTACCCGTTGTCCTATTACCCGTTTTCCCGTAGGAATGAAGCATTTTCCCACGGTAAAAAGTAGCCTATGTTCATCAGGAATAATGTGGGCTTCTAACTCAAAGAATTTTTCAAATCGGTCCTGTAGTTTCGGAGCCTATTCAATACAAACAAACAATCAAATCTTTCCTCTTTATAATATTAGTTTTGATACATCTATACTTCAGGGCAACTAGGAGGATTGTTGTCTGGGGTAGAATAGAGAAAAATTACGTCACTTTGTCATCGAATGCGTAAATTATTTGAAATTCATTCCTTCAACTTCAAGTAATATACGTAATGTATGACGATAATGTCACTATTGTCTATTCTACACTAGAGAACAATCCCTGTGCTTGGTCTACTGAAGGAGGTTATTCACGCATGAATAAAATAATCGGGTTTTTACTATTTTCTACGTTCTATCAGTAAATAAGATAGTGGATAAGAATCGTTTTTACATTTTCATTTTCTATGAACTCAAGCGAAATCAAACTAAGAATAAATAATTGTCGTTTTAGTCTTTTGACATAGAGAGATGTATTAATAAATTCAACATTAAGTCGATAGTATCCAAAACTAAAATTGATTCAAAGATTTTTTACCAAAGATTCATAGCAAAAGGCTAACAAAGTCCTCAAAACTTCTTATCTGATATCTAATTACTTGAAGAACGTAGAAAATAGCAAAAACCCTATGTTTTTTCGTGAAAAATTCCAGGGTGCTCGTACATAGGTGACGGAAGAATGGGGTCGGCGAGTGTGCGGATCGGTGGGCTCGCCGGCCATGTGTAGGAGAAAGAGGGGACGCCAGTCGGGCCGCGGAGGTTTTAAATGTTCCCGTGGTTCGGCGAAAATGGCGAGAGAGGGACACCGGAGAGGTTTTAGTGGTTATTATGTTCTTTCCAGGACGTCGAGTCCCACATAATTCTGGTCCCCCCCAGACCAGTTTATTCGTAAATTAATTTCCTCGCCGACTAAAAAAAAAAAAAAAAAAAGGGTGCTCGTACATGCCACTTTTATCATTTGTAGTTGGCAACCCTTCTGACACTAAATTTGACAGTTGTTAAACGTCAAAAAATATAGAATACCGTGGTCGGAGTTACTCATAGTTATGCTTCAACAACACTTTGAAGCATATTGCTACAACATTGCCACGTCTCGTAGCATACTGCTACAACATTACTACGCCTCGTAGCGGCTTGCTACGAAGTCTACGTTCGTAGCTTGCCGCAAGGTGATCGAAAATGATTTTGCAATTTTCAATGTTACGGTTGTAGATGGTGCACAAACGCAAAACTGGTGTATTGTCATCAGATTTGCATCGTTTTAGCCCGTATAAATTCGATGTTTTAAAAGTTCTTTGTTCGAAATTGTATGTATTTACAGAGTGGTCAGTAAGTATCTACATAACAAAACACATCGTTGTCTGTCTATCTGTTCTAAAGCTCTGCGTTCATTAATCTAATAGCGCTACTACACGGCACAAAACGTGCATTCAAATACGGGCATAAACTCGAGTTTAGATACATTTTAGCGACAAAATGACTTACCGCAGCCAGCGTCTTGGGGACGCTTCCGACTGGTATTGATATGGATTAGTTGAGCTACCTGAAGATAGTTTACTACAGTCTACAGTGAGCTCAATTGTTTCAATTGTAAATACTAGTTCTAGTTTATTTCTATTATTTGATTGTAATTTTCTTACCGCAAGCCTCAAATGAATGGTCCGCGAGATGTCTGTCATCTAATACCGTCAATATAAAATCCATCTAAATGTTACGACTGGAAAGCCCATATTTGAATGAACATTTTTGTGCTTCCTTGCAGCGGTGATTTCTAGGTGTGCGACAAGTTTAACAAAGCCTATTTTGTTTTCCCAAATGGACGAAAATAAGTGGAGTTTTATTACAACACTACTAAGACCAAATTGGACACAGGTGTAAGGTCATTCCTCCTCCGCACGAACCTTATTTTCACCCCCACCGAGACATTAAAACTTTATCCAAAACTTTTCGGTGATTCCAAAAGTTTAACGTCCAGAGAAAGTTCTGGTAAACTTTCTTTAAAAGCGGTAAACTCACTAATTGAGAAGTTTGTGAAAGGATTTTTTCATTTAGACAGAAAATCTGTAAGAAATATTCCGAGCGTAAAAATATTGGCGGATAATAAATACTTTTGGATCTCGCTTGAGGCGGTTTTAGAGGAAAATTAGGTTTTTTCTGCTGGGATATTGAAAAAAAATGAAACCGAGTATAAATGGGAAAATACATACACGAAACCGGTAATTGAAGAGGAAATACTAGTTGTAAATTGTCTCTATTAGTTGCAATTTAATTGAAATAAATGTTACCTTAGGGGAAAATATGTTACGCCCTGACATAATTTCCCCTGAAGTAACATTAAGGCTTACTGACAAGATTGCATCATTTAGCACCACTTCCAGTTTTATCATTCATGCAATGGACCAGTGTCTGTCATAAAATTAGGATAGGTACCTACTCTATAATAATAATAATAATAATAAAATATTATTTCAGAATTCATACAAAGATAGATTACATAAAATTGGTAGGTACATAATAATCAAATAGTCACTTTAATTTACAGAAAACAGTCAAATTGAAACACAACAACACAATAATCAAAACAAGAATGGCTATGGCTGTAATTTTTTCTAACACTGGGACAGCTGGAGCGCCAACAGTGAGAATTACACAAGAATTAACCAGGCTGTTAGTGTAGTGAGTGTATCACTGACACTATTTTCGCCACTAATTGTTTTTGTTTATTATCAAAATACAACCAATGAGCAATTGAGTTTAAATTGGTACCTACACATTTTTATTTGGAAGCCGCGCTGACTTGACTTTCACTCATATGGGCCGGAAATCTAAAACCGGATACTTAGTAGTTTATAATAAATATTTTCAAATTAATGTAAAAATTGGCCGGGCAAACCTTCTACACGGTGGAATAGTTTTTGATTGTGTTTAAAGGTATCTACATGATTATTGTTGAACTACCCTACGTACGACTCTTTTTATTTTACCTGTTTTTCAGTACATATTTTATTTTATTTTGATTGTGTATTTAATATTTAATCTCTGTTCGAAATTATTAATATTTTCTTGTACCAATAAATGAATTAGAATCTTTGAGATTCAACATAAATTGCAGTGTTTGATTTTGCCGATGTACTACGATGCTCTAACAGCAATTTCTACATCGTATCTCGCTACTTCAGTTTAACAAGAAAGTATTTCATTAAACTGATTTTAAAAAATACGTGTCACTTTGTGAAGAAAATGTTTGCGAAACACGCACGAATTACTTACTTTGTTTCGGTAACTCGATAAAATTGTGTTCGATGAAATTCATAACATATGTACGTGTTCAATCAATTAATAACTTTTATTAAGAAAGAAAATTACAAACAAATTATAAAAACAAATAAGACGTAGTATTTACAATTGGCCTCCCCTAATGATAATAATAATCCCCTAATGATCCCCTAATCCTATGTCCAGCAGTGGACTAATTTAGGTTGATGATGATGATGATGATGATGCTTTTTTGGATCTCTGACAAACTTAGGAGAAAATTAGAGGTATGTATTTTAGTACAATTTTTAACCCCCGACGCAAAAAGAGAGGGGTGTTATAAGTTTAACGTGTCTGTATGTCTATCTGTGTATATGTCTGTGGTATCGTAGCTCCCAAACGGATTAACCAATTTTCGTTAAGTTTTTATGTGTCATAGATAATGTTATCCCGAGTGTTCTTAGCCATGTTACATGAAAATGAGGCGAGGGGTTTTTAAAATTTTGTTCTTGTTACTAAGATGTTCAAACCAATAAGGATTAAGAACAAAAGTAATCCAAATAAGTCCTCTCATCTTTTTGGATTGATTGATTGAAAATCAGAAAACAAACTGCTGTGTGTGAACACACTAACGATTTTTGCGGGATCCAATAAAAACCATTACCGCAGATCTGAACGGCCGTGGGAAAGGACCGTTGTAGTTTTTTTATGGACAGTAGTATGTGTGTGTGCATAATTTTTTAACAGCATCTTCACCTTAAAAAGTAAGATAAAAACAAGAATAATGATAAAAGCACCGGCACGCCGTAACCATAACTCAAAAGTTCGTCAAAAGAATTTTTCCAGGTCACTTATTTCCTTCTCAACATTATTTTCTTGAGAGTTTTTACGTACTATCTACTTGAATTTCATTGGGTAAAAGCTATTATCATAATTAATAAACGCTTATTGGAAAACTTAAGTAAACGTGAGTTGTTTAATCCCCGTGATGTAAAGAGGGCAATTTACTAAGGTATTGAAAACGGTTTGTTAGAAGCGTCTTATTGGTTTCTAAAACATTTTGTGTAGCCTTTTCCGCCTATGTGGTCCATAAAGACCTCTGGGTGGTATGGAATGGACCACAAGAGTGACACAGGCTGTCTAGATTATTTTATAAAAAAAATATTTTAAAAATAATCATTACTTTATAAAAGGGAGCTACAAATAGTTCAATAACTACAGACCCATAACTCTTATTCCTACTTTTGCTAAGATCTTTGAGAAATCTATTCATCGTCGAGTGACCGAATTTCTTGATAAATATAACATAATAGCGGAGGAACAGAACGGATTTCAGAAGAACAAGTCGACTACTCTAGCAGCGTTTGCCCTTGTGCGCCAGGTTGTCGATTTTGTTGACAGGCGTATTTGGTATACGCCTGTCAACGTGTCACTGTTAAAGCCGCGGCGGACATTTAAACGATTTTATATTCCATAAATAATAATTAATATATTAATGCCATTATTTATGGAATATGAAATCGTGTAAAATGCACTATTTATTCGAAAGGCCTATAGGCCTTTCGAATAAATAGTGCATTTTACACCAAGGCGAGAAAGTGATCAATTCCTACCGAGAGTGTCGTTTTGGGACCGAGGCGCAGTCGAGGGCCTTAAAACACACGAGGTAGGAATCGCACTTTCTGCCGAGTGATAAATAGTGCTTTATACTACACCTTGGAGGAAAATAAAAAGCAGAATTAATTATAATTAATTCTGCTTTTTATTTTCCTCCAATAATTATTAATTGAAATTAAATATAAAAATTAATAAAATTAATAATAATAAAATTAATAATTATTAATTGAAATTTAGAAGAACTTACCGCGCCCAATAATGTTGGTAAATACTCATTGACGCGCCAGCCTTTGGGTTCTTTTTTCAAAATATTGTTCGGAAATCGGAGGAGGCCTAATGGACTTGGAGTAAAAACTTTTTGTCGTTTGACCGAACGAAAATAACCATAGCTACCGGCCGATCTTTTAGGAAATAAAAAAAATAACACGTTAGAAATGGATTTCCATACACTTTTTCCTCCCGCTAAAACACGTGAAAAATGAAATTCCATAGAGTTTTTCCTCCCGGTTTCCTATAGGCCTGCAAAGACATATGGAAAAGGAATAGACAACTTTCCGAGCGTGTAGTATAAAAAAAATTACGTTAATATCTCACACACAGCTTGTTTTATTCAATTTCATCATTGTTGAAAGACCCTTAACATATTGTGTTCTTCAAAAAAATAATTGGGGCCATTTTTTCAGGATGATGTTGGGACTGCCCCGTTTTTGCAGTACATCGGGGATATTTGAAGTGATCCCGAGAAACTTCTAGTTACTCTGATTAGTAAAAAAATTACTCGAGAGTGGTCTGGGAACGGGGCATGCTTTTATTAATTAACTAGTTTATGCCCGCGGCTTCGCACGCGTTGTTTCTATGGAAACGTTTAAAGGTGATTTCTATTCCATGGGAACTGAAATTTATGGCATGAAAAGTAGCCTATGTTTGATTCCAGGTTTAAAGTTAGCTGTATGCAAAATTTTAGCCCGATCCGTTCAGTAGTTTTGGCGTGAAGAGGTAACAAACATCCATCCATCCATCTATCCATCCATCCATCCAAACTTTCGCATTTATAATATTAGTGTGATTAATTAGTTATTCAATCAAATAAAGAGAATTTATTTTATTTATTACATTTTAACATAGTTAAAAGTAAAAGTTAACCGACGACTTTCTTAATTATCCGATTATCTTGCTTTAAATGCCAGCCTCACCGTGACTGTAAACGAGCAAACGACAAAAACTTACATACGTACAAATATACACCCTTTAAAAATACCACTCTAACCCTCCCACTCTTACCATCACAGTCAGTGGGACAAAAACAGCGATGCCCCAGCTCAGTAGAACAGACTATTCTAAAATCAAAACTCATGTTTCGTCTCGAAACTAGACTTCGATATCGAACTGGTGACCCAATTGAGGTCCGAAACCACAATTACCGTTTCCCGCAGCGGGTAAAGTAGCATTTTGTCAAACATTTAATGAGGGAACGCGATCGTAGTGGGAAGCAAATGTTTCGAAAAATGTCGGCGGACCGTTTGTATTTGATTGAGAGGGGTTTGACGTGTTTATTGTCTACGGGCTTTCATAAAATACGACGCGTAACGCCAAATAAAACTAGCGCGTGTGTTACACTGGTTTTTATAGCCTTGTATTGCCACTTGGCACCGCTAGTATGCATAGTAAATCATTTGAAACATACGCTGGTCAAAACTCTACAGAATATCGATTGAACATTGATAAAAATCGATTATGCGTAGCGAAAAATATCACTAAAGATAACGTACACGTCTGTGGTGACTTACGACTTCACAGACAGAAAGGTACCTATATGTCGAAAGTCACGTCTCATGGCGTAGACGTATGAATGCACACTTTTCCCAGCCGAGCGTGCTGGGATTGCCGAAAAACTGGAATCTAAATCCTTAGGCGTTGTCCTTATTGGCAAACGATCGTGCAATGCCAGATGCCAGATATGGTCACGCGTCATCACGCGAGCACTGTCGCATTACCAGTTAGGACACTCTAAATAAAAGTGTATTTTTAATCTCGATGTGTGACAAAATCGCATCGTTTGTTCGTATGATCGACGCCAATTAGAACGCCGCCTTTACTATTTTATAAAGTTTATTTTTAATGTTAATTAAATAATAGTCAGCTGTGTGGTGCCGACTTAGAATTTGCATCACCCCCAAGTCTTCCCGCGGGTGTCGTAAGAGGCGACTTAGGGATATCCACCAGGGGCGGGCACCCTGACGAAGTCCCTCGTAAAGGCATTTAACGTTGGTGTTCTTCCAACACAAACAAGGTTCGTAGTTAACCTGCTTAGATTAAAAATGAATACGTCAGAACACTCTGAACCCGTTTGCTTCATTTCGATTTCTGCGGCTGCCTTCATCCTAGCAATAATATTTATCTGTTCTGAGGCTCCATCCCTCTGATATGGGATCAGTTTAATAGCCATTCAATATTGAACCTAACTAGTCCCGTCGTAAAGCTTGACTTGCCTTGTGTTTCAGCTTTGAGACAAAAGCATGTTCGCTCATGACAAAAATTTCGCTGAAAACATTAGTTTCAAAATGGAGTTCATTTCAACAAAGCTCTAAATTGACTTCGCGACTGAAATAGGCATGAGCAATTTTGCACCCATTTCTGTTACGCTAACGGTTTAATTTTCTGCAATTAGATTCTGGCCATTAAATTCTCATGTGCGATAGAGTAACTACTTTCTATGTGCACATTAGCACAGTAGGGATGATAATTGACGACAGTAGCAAAGATTAGGTAGGACTACCTTGTTGGTCTAGCGGTCAGCTTGTTCAACAACCACTGATTATGAGGTCCTGGGCTCGGATCCCGGGTCAGGCCAATAGTTGTTATTGCGGTTTTTCTACCAAGGAAAATTCACAGTAGCAGCCCGGAGTCAGGAAGTTGGCGGTGTTATACCCCTGTGCCTCGGAAAGCACGCTAAGCCGTTGATCCTGCACCTGACTTCTCTCCCCCCTGGAGACCTACCCCCTGGTACTCGGCATGTTGAAAATAAATACCTACTAGATGGTGAACAATTAGTTTCGATCGCGCGATCACTCAGTCTGGTTAGAAGTGTTGGATCTGGGATTGGTGCTTTTTTTTGACAGGTAGCTCGTTGGACGTTATGTGTGCTTGGGACGATACCTACAAATAATGTCCACTGCTGAACGTGCCTTCAAACAAGGTCTCGTGTTCGCAATAAAGGTGTTAAAAGTACATAGGAAGGAAGAAACAGTGACATTTCTTTAATAGGTAGCGTGATGCTCAACTGAACATCACGCTACTTGTTATATTAATACCTATTGTAAGTCGTGCAGTCCAATGTTTACTTTGTAGGTACATGGTTATTTGCCTTAAGAAACTAGCTATAAGGTTATTACCTTATAGCTAGTTTCTCAAAGCGAATAATTATGTACCTACAAAGTAAACATTTGTACGGCCAACAATACTAATCTAGTTAAACAAATAAATATATATTAATAATAGTTGACATTGTTTAATAGACAACTTTAGTCATAAGACCACGAGTCTACATTAATTTATATACAATATTAATACTAATAATTAAACATAATTCATGCAAATAAAAATATTATCATTTCATTTCAACTATATAGTAATTTTAATTTGTGAAAGACGGGGCTGCTTATGTTTTTACTAAGACTACATTTTGAATAAAAAACAATTAACCAATGAGGCGAAAATAGAATGAGTGCTCACGTATACAAATTGGTCTGCTAAATTAAAAAAAAAATACATAAAGAGAAAATTTACTGTGTTTCATCAATTAAGGAGAATAGCAAGAACTTGCGTACTTGTAGTATATCTACTGTTTATTACATAATTTTACCGTGCTAACAGTTTCAGTGGGATCTTTGAACCCATTGTGAGGCTGCAAAGAAGAACGCCTTTGGTATTTCACTGTATTATAATACAAATTCTATGAAGGTGTATTTTGTCTTTATTCTCCTTTGTCTTGTTTTCATCTTGCTATCTTTGTCTTTGTTGAAGTTATGACAATGCTTTGGTTTTGTATGGATAAGTAAGAAGGTATTATTGGTAGGGCAGTCATCCCGTGATGATTATCTTTTGACCTTAATTGTGGTAGGTAGGTTTATTGTAATCTGAGCCTTTTTACAAAAGAACAAGGCATCTTATTCTCTGAGTTTGAAGGTCCATGAGTGCCTATTCAAGATTAGCGCTTTGTTATCAGAGCGTGCGCCTTTTCCTCTCTGATGGAGATATGGTAGATTCTCCCTAAAAGGCCGTCAAAGCAAAACATGCTCTAAATATCTAGTTTATAAAGGCTGAAAAAGAACAGACCTATTGGATGATACATACGAATAAGAACCCTGAGAAAATAAAGTCGTTTTATTTTTCCAACCCAATAATGATACCATTTGATTTTATTTGTCCTATTTCGTAAAGTTGATATTTGGTTGGATCAAACGAATCGTCTTACCCTGTTGTTGGAATACCTATGCATTGCTATGTCCTTTATTTTAACCGCACATAAAATCTATTATAAATATATATAAGAATGAATCCCTATTTCCCTTGGTCACGGCATCACGCGTGAACGGCTGGACCAATTTCGCTAATTCTTTTTTTGTTGTGTTTGTTATTGTCAGAAGAAGGTTTTTATGAAACAAAAAAATAAGAAAGTTGGGAATATAAACTTCCACGGGGGCGAAGCCGCGGGGCGCAGCTAGTAAGATATAAACAAGATCCGTCAAGTGCGAGTGTAACTCGCGCGCCGAGGGTTTTTAACGTTTGTCAACAAATATGTAACGAAAGTACCGGTTAGAGACTTCGCAATTTAAAGAATACCTCAAATAGTAGGTACCAACCTACATTTCAAATGGATCTCGAAAGTGGGTAATGGTAATTTTATCGAGTTTTTTCAAAATATTTCAAAAGTATGAAACCCACAGAAATTTAAAAAACTGTTTTGAAATGTCCAAACCGATACCTTTCATTTGATACCCCACTCGGGGGGGGGGGGGGGGGTAGCTCCCCCCTTTTGAAAATTATTCCCCAAGATCCATGTCTACAAATGTTCCATACATTTTAAATGGATCGCTCTGCAAACTTCGGAGATAGGGTGGAGGGAATGGGAATTTTTTCGCCTTTTTTCGAAATATTTTAAAAAGTATGAAACCTACAACAATTACAAAAACTATTTTGAAATGTACAAACTCATAGCTTTCATTTGATTCCCCACATGACCCTTTAAAATTTCGGCATCACAATTTGTATGGAAAACATTCATTTTCATTTTTCAATTATTTTTCTAAAATCATAAAACTTTTAAATCCGTCATGGTTATAAATTTTATAACCATGATGGATTTTAAAGATTTATCGACGAACGTACATAAATAAACATACATACCTATAGCCGAACATAGAACGTCATTACTATTTACACCTTTTTTACTATTAAAACTATCGTAGTTTGTCAAATTCATTACGGATGTAAGCGGGTTAGCTACGAAACGTTGGTGTTCTTCCAACATAAATAAGGTTCTTAGTTAACCTGCTTACATCCGTAATTAATGGTCACCTTTTTTCGAAATCGGTTAAAAATACTGTAATTTGATTACAGCAGAGATTCACATAGTCTATTTTTGTGCGTGGTGAGTTGCCTCGCTGCTTTCCTCGCCTCAAGCTGCCTCAAATCGAGCCACGCCCTTATAAACACAATCCTTCCGTCTTGTTTCGACTCTACTCATTTCATAACATCAAAGCCTGAAAGTTTCACTTATATCAACTGAAGTAATTGTATAACTTGAACTCTGAGTTATAACTTCGTAACTCGTAATTGTTTCGTATTTCTTGGCTCAGATAGGGATACGGAGGGACTAACTGTTCTTCGAAGTTCTTGAACGTTCCTTGATTTAACCTAAAATTCCTTATTGTCGCTGAGTAAATGGTGCGTGTTGAAGTTAGATTGTGATTAATAGATTTGGGTGCCATTCTTTGGAGGCTCATTTAATAGTCAGAAATAATCTAGTAAGAGGGTACTTGCCACTTCAACAACTTCGTTTTCATTGTGGATGTTAGTGGGTTAACTACGAACCTTATTTGTGTTGGAAGAACACCAAAGTTTCGTAGTTAACCCGCTTACAGCGAAGGCTTACATCCGTAATGAATTTGGCAAACTGCGATAGTTTTTATGGTAAAAAATAGGTGGACGTTCTATGCTCGGCTATATGTACTTATACAGGGTTATTGGTAATTCACTGACACTATGTTAATTGCAGGTTCTGCCCACCATCATGAACATGTCCGTGAAAACGACATGGCGTTCAATTCTTAAAATTGGTGGAAAGGGAATGACATTAGTATGTACCCCTTACAATCAAAAATCGTTCATTATATGGGGTTTTTTTGAAAGTAAACCTAAACACGGCTCTGCCCTGAATTATTAGTGGGCGTTTTCACTTACGTGTTTGTGGTGATGGGCAGAACCTGCAGTTTACGCAGTGTCAGTTAATTACCAATAACCCTGTATATGTACATGGACCGACTTGGAACTTTTTTTAAAAAATAGATAATGATCCCGAGGTAGTCCCATAAAAGTTTTATTTTTGAAGGATTAGTATTTGTCCCGAAAAACTTAAAAACAGTGTAAAATTAAGGGATTCGAAGTCAGTTTTAAGGTTTTCAAAACCATCATATTATATTAAGGTTTGACATTGCCTTTTGACATTTTTCACTTTGAACGTTATTCGTGTATTCTATTTGAACGAAATAAATAAATAAATAATGCTGGACAATTCACACAGCATTATCTAGTCCCAAGCTAAGCAGAGCTTGTGTTATGGGTACTAGATAACTGATATACTTAGTACAATACACTACATAGATAGATATTTTTATTATACATAGAAAACACCCAGACCAACGGAACAAATTTCTGCATATCGTACACAAATTTGTTCCGCGGCGGGAATCGAACCCGCAATCTCCTGCGTCGCAGGCGGACCTTCGCCCGCTGCGCCACGGAGGTCGTCTAAAATGGTAAAATGGTTGCACCAATTGGTTTTCTCTAGATGACGTCACTTTTCAACCAGGAAAACTAAATCAAACGCTGGAAGCTGTGATGCCATAGCGGACAATTTGATACGACCGTTAAAAATAACATATTTCTTTTTCATCAAGTGTAAAAACCGCTTGATTTCTTAAGCTCACGTGATTTTGCCGTGGCAGCATCGTAGTAAGCTGCCTTTTTGACGACCTCCGTGGCACAGCGGGCGAAGGTCCGCCTGCCACGTTGCGGATTCGATTCCTGCCTCGGAACAAATTTGTGTACGATCTGCAGAAATTTGTTGTAGAAGTTTGTTGTGTAGTTTGTATGTATAATAAAAAAAATATCTATCTTCATATGTAGTGTATTGTATTATGTATATCAGTTATCTAGTACCCATAAAAATTTGTGTACGATCTGCAGAAATTTGTTGTAGAAGTTTGTTGTGTAGTTTGTATGTATAATAAAAAAAATATCTATCTACATATGTAGTGTATTGTATTATGTATATCAGTTATCTAGTACCCATAACACATGCTCTGCTTAGCTTGGGGCTAGATAATGCTGTGTGAATTGTCCAGCATTATTAATTATTATTTATTTACTTTTTTCTAGGCTACTTGAATGAAGAATAATAGTACTCTAACAATCCACCAGAGGGAATCACGAAGGATGGGATGATCCTGGCGGTTGTACCCAACATCTGCCTGCTCTGGACTGCAAGCAGATGCTGGATGCGGCAAGTTGGAGACAGGGTGCTATGGCGCTCATTATAGGAGTCTATGTCCAGCCGTGGACTAATATAGGCTGATGATGGTGATCCTTACGTATTGAACTTTTGTATCTAGTTAATTTAGTCGAGACCCTAGGTCCGTGGGGTACCGAGGTTCTTCGGGTTTTTAAAAATTATCTGAGCATCTGATCGAAGCGACGCGTGACCCGAGAGCTGGTAAGTATCTGGCGCAGCGCATCAGCATTGCCATACAGCGGGACAATGCAGCCAGCGTCTTGGAAACGCTTCCGACTGGTACGGTCCGGCTGGACGAATATGGATCAGTTGAGCTACCTGTAGATTTTTTGCAACAGTCTGCAGTTAGCTCAATTGATTCAATTATAAATGCTAGTTCTAATTTATTTCTAATATTTGATTCTAATTTTCTTTGTGAATAATGTAACTAGTTAGGTATAAAGGTATAAACATTCATGAATTGCTAAAGAACCACCGACCGCATTTATTTTATTCAGAAAACTCACCGAAACATTTAAACTTCTGCCGAGGTTAATATAGAATGTGTTTGTAACTAATTAATTACACTTTAATGAGACTTGCTTTACTTATACTTAATGAGGTTGATGGAGTCCGCATCGGCACCGTTCTAATGACAGTGGAAACCATAGCCAGAGAATATATAATAATGCTAACGTATAGAATGGACACTCCTCGCCCTCCACTTGACCGAGCTTCCTCACCCCGCCGGCCCCTAGTCGAGTTTGATTTGCGTTCCAAATGCACGGGGTGCACGGCACACGCACAAGGCGCAGGCATGGTTAATGATTCGGAGAGACGACCTTGATGGTGATTTATTTAAGATTTTTCATGGTGTTTGATATTTTGTTTGTTTAATCATGGACATACGAAATTTATTCTGTTTAATTTCACCTTTATTCAGAAGAAATTAATAAGTAAAAATGTCCGAGTTATTTTGTAACTATCTCACTCGCACAATACATTCATGAAATGACTCTAGACGTCACACACATAATTGCACGGTTAACGCAACACAGTTGCACATGTATGTGCCGGCTGAGACGCGACTTTTGTATGGAAAAATGGGCGAGTGTCCGGAGTGTGCCATAACTTAACTCGCGTCGGCCCGCGCGGGCTCACTTTGTATGCGATAGATGAATCACCACGACGGAGAGGTGTGACTATCATCATAATCAGCCCAATCAATCAAATTAAATCAATCAGCCCACACACCTCCTCTGTGTGTCCTCTGTCCTCTGATGGTCATTGTAGCAATCTTTGGGCAAGGTCCCAGCAGTGAAGGTACCTACACTATTCGGCGATCATGATAACTTGCTACCAAAAGACAGATCAGAACCAAGATCTCGGGAAAAGTCGTATGTCGTAGATCAAGATTCATTTTAGCTCGGTGATAGTAGTAGGTAGTCAAATAAAGTTCAAATAAAGATGAAAAACTAATCATTTTTCCATAAATGTACAACAGAATATCACAATCCTGTTTTCAAATATGCATCATAAACAAATGTGCGAAGCAGCCGTCAGCAGAAATAAAACGAACGATTTATTATTCGCAAAAATTAACCGTCAGCATAATTTATCTTAAGAGCAATCGTAAAACAAACATCGGCCCATGTTCGCTTCAGCCACTAAAGTGGTAATATATCAGTATTGCCATCATTACCGGCTTACGACTGGCAATAAACAACTCCAGAACAAAGAAAATGGAACTCTAGAGAAAGGATCAAAGGATGAAAACAGTTTTTTGTTTTGACAGCTCATCGTGGCCTTCGTTTTGTGAAGGTTCCAGGGTGTTATTTGCATCCCGTGTTATTCTTAAATCAGGATGATCAAGTCTAGCTTAAGGTTCATGAAGAATATTCGTTTATTTCTTTACACGAAGGAATTAAATAACTTATTACCTTAAAAAATAATAAAAATTATTTTCGGTTGCCACTTCGAATGCATTGTTATATGGATAAATAGTAGCTTATATACTCGTAAATACGTTAATCCAAGTCAACAAATAAAAGTTACTAGTTCTATGGGAAAGTGAAGTTAATTATATTTCATAAGAACTGGCTTTTTTACATAAAAGTAGCTATCAACTTCAGGTTTAGGCCTACATTCCGTTCTGATCCTACGACCCGTTCTGTAGTTTTGGCGTGAAGAAGTTACAAACGTACCTCAAAACTTCCGTAATTCCGCTTAATTATATGTGTGCAAGTGTGCATTTCTGGACAGCGATCGCGTAATTTATAAAGCTGAATATTTGCCTGGCGAGCGAGTATGTAATATTTCCTTTGAAAACTCTCATAAGGCCTGCCAAAAAAATCAGTCAAAGAGTTCGATATTTTCAAAGCATAATACACATTATGATGACATTTTCATCAATACCTACGAACGGTGAGTGAACGTGAGAATAAAGCGGAGGTTTGTCGATGGTTCTAGTAAGCTTATGGGAGCTCGTCAGCGATTAAAACAAGCTCAGCGACTCGCATTTTGATTTTTGACGGGACGTGTATTGAGATTTATATTTTGTGACACTTATGTCGTGTTGACGATCGCTTGCTTTGAGTTGCCTCGTCTCGCAAAAGCTTATATTTATGTAGTTTTGGCTTTTGAGAGTTTGAAGTAAACTTTTAGACCTGTGTTATTTTTGAAATATAAGTTTTAAACATAGATTATTAACTGGCAGTATACTGGTTTTGCTTTTGATAGAAAGTAAAAAAGGAAAAAGAAATAAGAGAATGGTGAAGATAGGTAGAACTATTCTGCTGATGACGAGTAAGCAAACACCAACTACCTGGTATATCGACAGTGTCAAACTACCCTGAAATTATTGAACAAAATAAATTAAATATTTTTTGTACAGGAGTTTGGTGAATATTTTTTTGGTGCCGGTTTTGTCTGAATGCCAAAGTTTGGATGTTTACTAATTTTTTTTACGCTAAAACTATTATTGAACTGATCGTTCTACAATTTTGCACAGATGTAGATTTACAACTGGTAATTTTAAAAAGTAGTCTGGAATTGTTATGCCTGGCTCCTAATACTAATAGAAGTATCAGTACGTACGTAATAGGCTACTTTTAAAACCGAAAAAATGCGTGCGAAGCCGTGGGCGGAACTGAGTACATAATACTTTTATCACATCATGTTTTGAATTATTGCGTTTTATCTTAAATTTGGTTCAAACTTTTCTAAAAAATGTGGTTTTATAAAGCTCCAGTAGGCAGTCCAAACTTTCAAATTACGGACGAAGATCATTTAATCTAGGTTTAACAAACTTTATTAAACATCGATGGAGTTTTTTACCTGAGTTGATTGGTTTTCAGGAAACCCTCCGATGCAGAGCGTTTTAATCTTAATAACGACGTTTTCTTGCTGGGTCTTTTTCAGAGTAAAAACTTTTTAAACTTACTTTTGGCGCTTTAAACTTGGAGCTTGCTTAATGGACCGACCGCATGTTGGCCGAGTCATCGCAAATGATGCTGTTTTTGATTAATTTTTCAACTTGTGACAAGTTTAAAGAGACGACAAACCAAAGTCGCCAACGCCGCTGACACAGCCCGTCGCGTCGGCTTATTATCGGCCACATTATACTATAAAATCATATCGGCAACCGGTGATTTCTGGCGACATATTATCTGCGACAAATGTCAGCGGTATGTCCACGCAACTTGTCAAAAGCTCGATTGCTTGTTCGATTTCGTGCCGACAATGTTTACCAACCCGTCTCGACACAACCCGGTGTTTTGAATGTGAGGCCGGGCCGCCAACATCTCATTGACCAAGCCGCCAATAGCCG
Organism: Eupithecia subumbrata; assembly: GCA_949316285.1. Taxonomy (NCBI): domain Eukaryota; kingdom Metazoa; phylum Arthropoda; class Insecta; order Lepidoptera; family Geometridae; genus Eupithecia; species Eupithecia subumbrata. The sequence goes on along the minus strand of OX438644.1, from coordinate 4,823,746 downwards.
TCGGTGGCGTTGGCGACTTTAGTGTGTAGACTCCATTAAAGGCCGAATTTTTTAATGATAAATTGTAGATAGTTTTTGATGTTGCATGTCATCTTTCTAATTAATTTTGCACACCGTAAACGGTCAAGCATGTTGTTTCTACCTACCTCAGTTTATGTTACCTTGTTTTGTACACATGGTTTTGCAAATAAATATCTTTATCTTTATCTTTAAGGTACAAGTTCGTAGCCGAACACACGCAACAGCAGCAGGCGACGTATTACAAAATACAAATACAAAATCAATTTCAACGTCTTGTCTCACGGATTGGTTGACGCAACATGTCGCCTACTGCTGCTGTGTAAGTCTTCTACAAACGTCAATGCTCATTATGACCTCATGACTCGGCAAACCTTAGAACAGGAAAGTTTCTTAGATGGGAACGGACCATTTTCTATCTGTAGGGGTTTCCAGGACCGATAGTAGGCATACACGATAAGGGATACATCAACTCGGCACAGCCAAGGCATTGCATCAGCCCTCCAGCAGGCATCCGTTCGTCTGTCAACCCGGATTCCCGCCTCACTGGCAACACCTCGATATACAAGATGACGTATGTAGACCATGGTTTTAACTGAACATACACTACACTATCTATCAATATAAGTTATTTCATACGGTTACTCCGTATCACTTCATTTCACAATTTTACGTTTGCATTATTCTAATATCGAAAGATAACAAAGATTCCACGTCGGTCGCTAAAATCACAGGGATGGTAATTGAGTTACCGTGCACCAATGTGAATAACGATAACCAGTTTTTATTAACTAATGACATTTCTTATTCAGTTGTTTATTGATTAATAGCTGCATTCTTACTACCCGTTGTCCTATTACCCGTTTTCCCGTAGGAATGAAGCATTTTCCCGCGGTAAAAAGTAACTTATGTTCATCAGGAATAATGTGGGCTTCTAATGGTAAAAGAATTTTTCAAATCGGTCCAGTAGTTTCGGAGCATATTCAATACAAACAAACAATCAAATCTTTCCTCTTTATAATATGTATTAGAATAGATTTAGGTATTGATAAACTTTTTCGACACTAAAGATCACTAATGAGATGGACAGACTAAAATTAAATCCGAGGTAGGCGATCCCTTACATGATCATCCTTGTGTTTTGTCGCAGCCAGATCGTAGAATTAGACCATTTGCAAAATGGCTAGGCCGCTTACAAAAAGACCTAAGATAAGATTACCTTATTAATTACATTCGACAAGCCTGAGTCACATTTAACCAAATTGTTAGTCCTTTAATTATGAAATAAAATACCTTATTGATCACGACCACTCTGGCAAGAGTGTTACGGAGAAGAAATTAATTCGCATTCTAAGGCCCGCGCGGGCACGTTTTTGTGTGAAATTGATGAGCCATCTTCTCAGACAGGTTACTATTAAGTTATAAGTGCATGAAATAAAAAGAAAATTATATCTACATTCCGTTTTCTAAGCACGAGCCATTGCCCTGAAAGTTCAGAACATAAAAACATTATTTAACATTGCTTCAGACTCAAGTAGCCTTCAAGTTATTCCAGCAAATTATTATTTCACTTTTCTTATTTCAGCTTGTTTCACTTTGTAAACAAAACCCATCTTAATTTACGAAACGCAAAAACTTATTTTCGTACAAACTGAGCCTTACAAAGAAAGAAAGTTTGCTAAGAAAAATATAATAAGAAATCTTCACGATGTCTATCAAAAAAATTAAGCTATTTAAGAACATAGCCAGTCGGCTGCTATAGCTGTAATAAAATCAGACGATCTCAGTTGCGGAGGGGGCAAAGGTGCGACGCAAGAGTTTGCCGGTTCGATTCCCACATCGGAAAAAATATATAACACATATATAACAAATATTTGTATCCTCACCTCACCTCAACAGCCTTTATTGGTCCACTGCTGGACGCAGGCCCTCTCTGTTATGTGCCTTATTGACTTTTAACTCATAAGGGGGGGGCCCATAGTCCCCAGGCTGGGCATGCGGGTTGGGGATCGCAGTTCGGTGGTAGAATTGTTCTGCAGGGGGCGCTGCTGCCCGCTCCCGGTTGAAATCCCTTACGACACCCGCGGGAAGAATTGGGGTGGTGTAAATTCTAACCATACAGCTGAGTGAGATATGAATATTTGTATGAACTGCAGAAATTTGTCGTGATTGATGAGTGTTCTGAGTATTTTCTATGTAAAGTAAAATATATTTACTAAGTAATGCAATGTAAGTATTAAGTTTAACAGTTATCTAGTACCCATAGTACAAAATTTGGGGCTAAATGATGCTGTGTGGATTGTCTAGCAATAATTATTAAATAATTATTAAATAATGGTCAGTGGAGAAGTTAACATTACTAAGGGTTTTAAAAGTTTTATTCTTTCTACACACTTTGGAGTTATTTAACCCTAGCATTGGGTCTTCTGTCTAAAGATCTCAATGAGAATAAAATTCGATCCAATAATAAAACCTATTCTCAAATATTTTGTTCAAACTTAAGCCTTTTCGTATTCTCACTTATAATAGCTTTCTACTTCAAGGCTTTTATCTCAGAATTTATTAACTTTTATTTACAAATATCTTGTTATTTGAAAATAAAAGTTTCGTTACTACCTTCTTAATCATTTTACCTTAAAAATAAAATGTCCTTATTGCCATGAGATATAGATTATCCGTTTGAAAATGATTTCTCTAAAATCTCTTTTAAAATTAGCTGAAAGGGTTAATTTATTTGAACTGCTGTACCCTAAAATCCCTTTTAATTTGCACGCTTTCTTTACTGCGAGTGTTTTTAGAACCAGCTCGAGTAGAGTTATACTAAATTAAATTTAGTTGAGTCCCTTGGTTACGAGGGCCCACCTAAACAAACTTACTAATGTGTTGTGGTACAAGATTTGAGTGAAAGTCGGGTTTAAAGCCTAGTTAAGACTAAGTTTAACATGAGATTTAGTTTGCTTAATTTTCTAACATGTCTCTTACACCCAATATGTGAATATGATGGACTGGATAGAAAATATCTAATTTTCTACAATCGTTACTTGATTTAAATTGGAATAGTTTTGCTCAACTACGTTTTCATGCCTTAAGGCGCATACCCGACCTCTATTTTATCTTATTATCAGGCAGAGATACGAAGTTGCTCTTTATGCTCACCATCGTGGCCAAAAAGAGCAACTACGCATTTTTGCCTACATTATACAAAATAAAACTTTTACAGAGGCATTAAAAATAAGCTTATGATATAGGTATCACCACAAACTGCAAGTTCTGTTTTACTAAATTCCTGTATTTATCATAATCTATATATGTATATAAAAGAAAGTCGTGTTAGTTACACTATTTATAACTCAAGAACGGCTGAACCGATTTGGCTGAAAATTGGTGGGGAGGCAGCTTAGAACCAGGAGACGGACATAGGCTATGTTTTATCCCGGAATTACCACGGGAACGGGAACTACGCAGGCGAAGCCGCGGGCAGCAGCTAGTAATAAGATAAAATAGGGTCGCGTATGCGCCTTAATCATTATCCTCGTCATACTGCTGTAACCGTGACCGCTACAATAGCGTCGATCCATCGAATGGAAAATCTTCCCACACTCCGTTTTGCTCCGTTTCATACCAACCATAAACTCAAACTCATGATAGCAATGTAAGAATAAAAACAATTCATTTATTTAATTCACGGACAGCTTAGACATCCATAAAAGGATAAGAGTAGAGGTTCACATTACGATTAGCCAAGTCATTTCGTTTTTCTTACTTCGCAAACAACCACACACTACTACCACAGCCTATCTATATGCATGTTTGACGGAGGCGTTTTGACAGGACAATCGTGAGGGGGCCAAGGGACGGGTCGGAGGGAGGACGTTCCCGAGTTACTAAGGCAGTGATGTATGCAACTCGGGAGCAAATGTCCCCCGTCCCAACCCTTGACCCCCGCTCGATTGCTCTATCAAAACTACGTCAAAATGCCTTATTCTAATATAATAGAATAGATTATATAATAGAATCGTTTATTCACATAATACATTTCATGTCAAATATTACAATGCTGTTGTTGTATCAGTGTGGTATCAATGTTATACTACCAGTAGTCTTGGACTTGTATGTAAATTTTAATAAACTCACCTACTTAAATAATAACAATGATTAAGAATTAAATCAAAAATGTCTGATCTGCCCAAAATTGAAATATTCCTCCACGATATAAAAACAATGAGTCAGTAACCATTTATTGAGTCTATTTTTAAACAATGGCAATGGCAAGTCCTTCAATTCCATTAGTAACATATTAAATATCTTAATTACCATGCAAAACGAATTTCGTGCAAAAAGCGTAGAGTGTTGATTTGGCATAAAAATCTTATTTTTATGTCTAGTATGCCTAGATAAAAAGATGTGCTTCTATAAAGCGAGAGCCTTCTTACCGTAGAAGACAGACAACACAACCCGCTTCGTCTCAACCCTCAGACCCAACTAACCAGAGCAGTAACCCAAATTTATTAAATTACGCAGTCTTGGAAGTTTGTAAATTGTCAAATGTATAACGCTCTACACTAGAGTGGGCATCGTATGATGTAAGGGTTTACGATCATGTAATTTGGAAAATATCAAAGGGTCTAAATGTAAAGGCATACACGCAAGGCTATTTTGGGTTCAAGACGCCACTCTGGGCTTAAGTGGCCGCCCTCATTCCTTTATTAAACAGACGATGTACAAGGAATTTTAAAAAGTTAATTCGAGGATTTTCAGCTACCTACCAGCTTCCGTTCTGCGATCATGGCCTTCCTTGGTTGAAACTTTTTTCATAATAAATTTTTATGTACCTTTGACAAGCGCTTGGACATAGAAAAATGCTTATTTAGCAATTACAGCATGCTTCATTAGCGATTGATTAGAAAATCTTCGACTGCCATTATGGCACTACAGCTAATAATGCGCTTATCAGAGGAGGACTATGCCACTGCTGGACATAGGGACCCGTAGAGGCTGTTGATGTAATGTGATTGGAATATTCTGATCATACCAAACGTCAGCGCTGATTCTCAACGTCACTGAGCACTCAGGCTTAGTAAACTAAAACCACTGTACCATAAACGACCAACAAAATTGAGACTGACTTCTCAGCCTCACTATGTCATTTCAACTTTCACGGACATCAAGCACTCAAAGCTTTCATGGTCTACCAGGGAATAAAAAACACAAAAACATACTTACATAACGGCCGAAAAACATAACCCTCCATCGCATTCGGGCAATAAAACGCGCAGCCGCAAAAATAACCCACAAATAACAAGACTAACTATCAGTTACAAAAGAACCCAAAAACCTACTCGTACAGAGCGCCATTATCATCTAAAATGGCATAGCACTCGTTTTGGGGTTAATTTTGAATGTGTGAAAACGGGTTACTGTGAGCTTTTGGAAAAACTGGTGGATCTATTTAATAAGGTCTCCGATATTCGTTTGAATCTTTGCAAAAATTGTGAAGGAGCAATTGTTGCTAGCGATGTAAATTTTGATTTGTCGACGTTTTGCTTCATTAAATTTTATCTTAATTACAGTGCTATAGATTCGTGAGAGAAATACCTATTTATCTCTTGACCTCAAAAAGCTACTAAATAAAATAGGAGGTACTTAAACCAACTACATATTCTGCTTTGGCAGAGCTTACAATCAAGTCAAAACTTTTCATTTACCTCGTTATCCTTTGAAAGAACAAATGTATTCTCTCGTCTATGTAATACCCGTTGTAAAATATTCCATTAAAGCGGGATAGAAATTTTCTACTCAAAAACAAAAGTCTCTCTACGGAACCCACAAAACCACACAACACTGGCTGTTCGTTCTTGTATCATAGGAAGGGATTACTGTTGCAAAAAAACAAGTCTTTAATATCAGCTGTTCCGACTTGGCTCGGGGTGTGTTCCACTTGGCAGCGTGGGTCTCTGTTTCACTTTTATACCTACCTATGTTATTTAGTGTTGAACTATCGCCTTTGTAGGTTTAGTTTACATAAGCACAAGGGCTTTTGATTATGGAGCGAAATTCTGCTGTTAAGTTAAAAAGATTACACAGTATGTTCCATTCCCAAGTTTACTTGATCAAACGAAGTGTTATTTATGATTGGTGCTATAAAAATGAGTTTCTAAAGCTCTATGACGCGATATTTTCCATGATTTATAGTATTCACAGCCATAATAGATTTGAAAATGTAAACTTTCAATACTCAGTTCTTATATTTTAAAAGAAAAAAACCTTTTTATGTTGCCAAGGTCTACTTTAGCTTTGAGGTCTACCCCAACAAGGTTCAAAATCGCCCTTTCGCTTTAGTGCACATAATGATAAGGATTCTTAGGAACCTCAGAAAACGGATAAAAAAGGATTACTATTCGATTCAGCTCTTTAGGATCCGTCTAGTCAAATTATTTGGAAGATATCTCTATATTTCTGCCAACAGAAAGCCTCAAAGTCTGCTGACAAACGGATTTCAGCGTTGTATCTACAGATTTAGAATTTAAAATACAATATACAGGCAGTTGAACAACCATATTTTAAACTTCCGTCGCTACCCGAAAGTATGAGTCAGTTAAAAGTCATATCTTCAAGTTTGTGCCAGCATAAGTTATGTTTAATAGGGTTGGTAGTAACTTTTCGTTATCTAAACTGTTCTGAATTCAGGCATCGGTTACTTTTGGTTTTGAGGTTTTAGTGAATTTAAACAAAGAAATGGTCAAGTTATCAACGATTTAAGGAGTGTTAATTTTCTATGCATTGTATTTAAATATTTTATTGACTTTTATTTTATGAGCTTTTTAAAAGCCCTAAGATTGGGAACGAAAAGTCAATTTATGTCATTTTTCAACCGACGAAAAACGGAGGAGGTTTTCAAGTCGACGCGTATTTTTTTTATAGATCCTACGATATCGATACTTATTTTTTTATTGGAAAGGGTATACATCGATGTGTCATCAAACTAAATCAGACTCGAATTTCAACTAGATGTCGCCACTAGAAGAATTTGAAGTCGATTTATCGTTTTTTAAAATACGCCAAATTATAGTCGTTATTTGTGTGAGCGAGTCACACTTTAAAATACATTGACTTTTGATATTGGAATTCGAACACCAAGAAGTTGATATCAAAGATTCGATATCATGATAAATGAATCTATATAGGTTATGTTTTCCTTTAAGCATTTTTTAACCCCCGACGCAAAAAGAGAGGGGTGTTAGAAGTTTAACGTGTCTGTCTGTGTATCGATTTTCATTTGAATTCGAACCAATTTTCGTTTTGATTTTTTTTTTCTCATAGATAATTTTATCCCGAGTTTTCTTAGCCATGTTTCATGAAAATCTGTCGGGGAGTTTAAAAATTTTAAATTTTGTTCTTGTTTATTAAAATGTAGTCCTTATTAAATATTTATGAACGAAATGTGCCATAATTATCTTGCTTCAAAGCAAATATTACACCACTTTAGCAAAATTAGATTATAACAGATTCTCGTACAGTACCTACGAAGCTCAAATTATTGTAGTAATGTAAGTGGAAAATTTATGCGAAATGTTGCTTATCTCTGATGCTAGTCGCTTCTCAAGACTCTTTGAAGATGGCAACCCTAGAAATTTCCTTGCTAGCTATTAAGATGATATACAATCATAAACTGTTCCATACTTGGCACACTGTTTAGAAGTCTGAAATTTACATGACGTGTTAAGAGTTTTGAATTTCGTAACATTTTTGAGAAAGTTTATAGGTTATTTTGATTTTAGTTCTCATAACCTAAAGTTTGATTGAAGTTTTTTAATTTTTATACAATACTACCATTTCTATATAGTTCTTTTCTTCTTCTATTTTTGTTCCACCAAATAATGTTCATCTTCAAGAAGTTAAAAAACCGTTGATGCTCGAAAGGAGTCAAACCTGAGAACTACGATATAAAAGTAAGTTCCCTTCCGCGCCGCCAACACTTATTTATCCCCTTGTTATTACGATAAAGTAAAACTTTTATCCCAATCTCTGACCCCATTTTCAAGAAAAGTTACTGAACTTTTCCCATGAGAAAATGAGGCTAAGTTGTAAACTAACGATTTGGCCATCAAAACTTATATACCTAGAACAAAAACGGATAATTTGTTAGGCCACTGTATTCCTTAACTATTGAAGAAGAGCGATAAATTGACAAAATTTAACGGCAAAATAAATTATCTCTGTTTACTTACAATGACGTGGGTCCCATCAGGACCTCCCATTAATAATTGGCATAGTATAAATTTGGGACCAAGACTGTTCTATAGGTACAGGGTGGCACAGAGTTCTGAGTATGTGCTGAAAGGTCAAGGCAAAGTCCTATGTTTGACGCAAATAATTCATTTTCTGAGTATTTGCGACACATCGACGCAAAAAAGCTGAAGCACTGTAACCTACAAAATGGAACAACGTTGGACGTTTAAAGAGGTTTTATCTTACTTTTAGACGTTTTTCTATTTTTTTAATTCATTATTTAATGACAAGGATTATATTTTCAAGACCTTTGAACAAACAAGGGTTTTCCCTTCAAAATAATGAGACAACATGGTATGTAAGTGTAAAAATGTCAAATTAGAAAGCTCGTATTTCGTTGGAGCCTTATTATTTCCACATAGAGTCTTGTCTCTCTAAAATAAACCACATGTTCTGTGTCACCTTCTCCAGGGCAGTATTAAGGGTCCCAAATGCCCGTGGCGTTTTACGATGTAGAATGATTTGTGATTGTTTACAAAGGACTGTATTTGCTTCTAGCGACTGATTTGCTTGAGAGGTATTGATAAGGCTTGTGGTTCTATATGTTTTCTCTCTTCCAGTGTCTGCCACTGTATCTATATAATACTATATACTATATAATATAGTACAATAGGGGTAGTAAAAAAATAATTATGAATCGAAGGACCGAAGATTTTTGGGTGAAATAAGTAGGTATATGCTGTAGGTACCTAACAAAAATATCTAAGGAAATAGATCTTTTCTCATTACACAGGGTAGATAAAATAGCTTGACCACTGACCTGAATTCTCCAAACCATGCAAGGATCCAGCTTCCAGAACACAGCACTAGATTTCACTCGCGAGTGTTTCATGTTTTGCAGTTATTGCACGGCTGATTATTCTAAGTTGCACGGCAACACAAATAACAGTGAGAAGTGACTAATATTCAACTTTCAAAAATTTTACGTAAGTATGTCCAACTTGTGCCACGGTTGAGATTGAACAGAGCGACACGAAAAAGCCTTTTTCACTCGTTTTTCGTTCGTTGGTGTAGAACATGGCACGTCACATCCAGTTCATTCGCCGATTTCCCAACAGAGGGAAGGACGAAATCGGCTGAGCCTTACTAAATTAAACTACCTTATGTTTATTTGAGCAAAGACCGACCAATATATAATATATGTAACTATTCTAATACTTAGGAATTCACTTAAATATTTTTATTAAGGTAACACAACCACAGCGTCGGGCCGTATACAGAAAGAAAGCTGGAAACTTATAAGCGCTTACCAGCGCTTGACAGCGCTGGTAACCCGCGCAGGGAAATATATGAACGCGCGCCGATAAGCGCTGAACGGTGCCGACAAGTTCCGACAAGCTTCAACACGCGCTGGTCAGCGCTGGACGCTGCCATTTAAAATTAATAAAGAACTGCGACAACACGTGCAATTACGACAGGCATATTTAGCTTCAACCTGCTTCCTTTGTGTAGAACGGACCAGCGCTGTCAAGCGCTGATAAGCGCTTATAAGTTTCCAGCTTTCTTTCTGTATACGGCTTCACAATGAGGCCAAAAAAGATTACACAGATTAATATAGAACAACAAAGTAAGTTCAGAAAAGTTGAACAATGTAAATTAACTTAAAAGTATAAAAAGTTTTGTATAAATGTAGTTACTGTGATCGATATTTATGCGCGCGCGCGTATGTGTGTGTGTGTGTGTGTGTGTGTGTGTGTGTGTGTGTGTGTGTGTTTGACACCGGTCTCTTACGAATCTGGGCAACAGGAGTCACCAGTGTGTATGCATGTGTGTGTTTGTGTGTAGGTGTCGTCATAAATAGATATGTAATAAATAAATAAATAATGCTGGACAATTCACACAGCATTATTTAGCCCTAAGCTAAGCAGAGCTTGTATTATGGGTGCTAGATAACTGATATACTTAATACAATTCAACGTAGTACACATTAATGCTCAGAGCATTCCGGCCCATATTCATGAAATGCTTGCATCACTGTCTTGCAAGAACATACATGCCATTCTTGTATCCGAGTCCTGGATGAAACCTAACTTACCCAATACTCCATATTCACTTCCAGGTTTCCAACTCATTAGGAATGACCGCACAAGTAGCGGAGGTGGCGGTGTAGCGATATACTTACGAACTCGCATTCCCTACACCATCCTAAATATGTCCGCGCAGCCGCCCCCCTCCTCTGCTGGTGAACATCTTTTTCTCCAAGTCACTCTCGCACATCGTAAAATCCTTCTTGGTGTTTACTACTCCCCCTCTATGCATATTAACTTTTTCCCTTCTCTTGAAAAACACTTCGAAGATCTTATCCCTCTTCATGATCACACCATTATAATGGGTGATTTTAATACCTGCCTAATCAAGAAAGACTCTCGTTCATCCGCTCTTGAGAATATTGTTCAGGCTAACAACCTGACCATTCTTCCTCTGAGTGCGACTCATCATTTTCCCAACTGTCGACCTTCCCTTCTGGACTTAATTTTTGTTTCTTCCACAGCTCATGTTGCCAAGCACGGTCAGTGTACAGCGGATGAGTTCTCATATCATGACCTAGTATTTTTATCTTATAAGATTCGACCTCCCAAAGACAAACCTAAAATTCTTCTGCAGCGCAATTTTGGTTCAATGGATCTGAATTCTTTATGTAACGATGCTCAAAACGTAGATTGGTCTGGAGTTCTTGCAGCTAACACTATTGATGCTAAGTTAGATTGTTTCAATAAAATCTTAATAACTCTGTACGACGTGCACGCTCCAGTCCGAGCAGTGAAGATGAAACATCTCCCTGCGCCCTGGCTTACTGATGGAATTAGGGATGAAATGCATAAGAAACTGGCAGCCAAGGTTCGATATAGACGCACTTTTGCAACGGGAGCTTCTCTAAGGCGGTTGCGAAATTTTCTTCCCACGTCTACCAAAATTGCGCTTGCACAATCTTTATTGCTTCCCATATTAGACTACGCAGATGCCAGTTATCCCGATTTAACTGAAGACCAACTCAACAAGCTTGAGCGTCTTCAGAACTACTCTATTAGATTTATATTTGGCTTGCGTCAGTTTGATCACATCTCGGAGTACCGTAATAGTCTTAAATGGCTCCCCATTCGCCTTCGCCGGAATGCTCATATCCTGAACCTCCTTTACTCCATCCTTTTCCTTCCTTCAACACCTTCTTACCTAAAAGACCGCTTCGAATTTCTTCATCTCTCCCACTCACGATCCCTGCGATCCTCTGATACTCTTCTTTTGAAAATCCCGTCGCACACAACCCAGTTCTATGGTGATTCCTTCACCCTGCAAGCTACCAGACTCTGGAACGCCCTTCCTGTTTCCATTCGGCATGCCAAATCCCTTCCTATCTTCAAAGGTTTGGTTCATCAGCACTATCTGTCCACTCATAATATGTCCTCCTAATAGTTATAATCAAATAATTCTATAGTCCTTGTTTTTTTATTTTTTAGCTTTAGTATTGGTTTTCTTAGTATAGATTCCAATCATAATTATGTCATTCCAATTATATTTTCTTTGTTGTTCTAATTTCTAATTCTAGTCAAAATATTTATTTAGGTATTTTGTAGTATCATATACGCCACCGTCAAGTTCTACACTAACCGATCCTGTCCATCCAAAGGTTGCCTGGAAGAGATCGCTTTTAGCGATAAGGCCGCCGATTGTGCCACATAGATTTAATTAGTAGTTTGTAATATAATTTCATAAGCATTGATGGTACAATAAAGCTATTATCTATCTATCTATCTATCTACAATACACTACATAGATATATATTTTTTTATTATACATAGAAAACACCCAGACAAACCAACGGAACAAATTTCTGCAGATCGTACTCAAATTTGTTCCGAGGCGGGAATCGAACCGAATAATTATGTATAATAATTTTACGGTTCTAGAAATAGACTTTGTTCGTAGTCTAGTGCCGAATAATGGCTAGGGGTAGTTTTAGTTTCAAAAACAAACTTGGTTATGTAATCGTCTATGAGCTGTTATTTTAATTGTTTAGCTTGTTGTAATGGTTAGAGTTTAAGACAAGGGCTTTTGGAAGTTACTCCACAGATTCTGACTATATGCTTTCAACTATATGCGTGATCAAACCAGATAAATTTATGTCAGCGATTTTAAATCAGCGTATACAATAATTCCATGATTACAATAATACATTTTCACAAAAAGAAGTTAATTAAATAAGTTTTGTACAATATGTCCTTTATACTGTTGACTTTTGTGTATCGTTTTATCTGTGTATACTAAAGCTTTTAAGATATGTCTAATAAGATTGTCTACGGCTACACCAGGCTCATGGGCCTGATAGTAAGAAGATGAATTGATTTCGAGGGAGGATCTATGAGATACACATTATTATCACGTTCTTCAGAATATTGTTAGTTTCTTCTCGCATTTCTTCTGCTTTTCTTCTTTCACATCTTACTTACTATTTTAAACGAACTTTTCTAAGTATTTCGAAAGGAAAAATGTCGTATTCCTCGTTTTTGTGAAACCTCAGATTCTTAGCCTGTCTAACATACCTACTGCTTACACATTAGTATTGTGGCATGGACGGGAGCAAAATGAATTGGCAACCACCCAGACGCCGGCCGCTTCCACAGGATTTCGTTTGTTATGAACACTAACTTTTATAGCGACTTGTTTTTCTTGACGTGGGATTTTCCCTCTGATTGTTCGAGCAAAAATACTGACCTGAATGCCCAAAGGCCGCATAAATAAAGTTTCTCGTTTAAAAGAATTTTGCATTTATTCCTTTTGCCAATAAAGTAGCTGAAGGAATTGAATCTTACACGGCCGATCTGATACCTGTATGTCCTAGATAGCTTTTACGGTTTTTGGGTCACTGGTGACCAAAGAGGTTTCACAGTAGAGTAGTGTAATGATAATGTTACATTTAATACCAACAGCTCTCGGGTCACGTGTCGCTTCGACCAGACGCTCACGATTTTTTTTATTCCCTTTATAATTATTTTCCGGTAAATGGTACAGACAGTATTTAAACAGTTTATTTAACTCCAAAATTCATTAATATAAATCTTTTTACAAGATAATGTAAAAGATTTATTTGATGATTGTATTTATTTATTAATTATAAAATATTCCGACAAAAATGTGTATGTTTGTGAGTAAATAAAGTGAGTCTGAGGCCAAATTCCCTGAGACGAAAATGTACACACAACAGCTGGTCAATTCAGATGTATTCGTGAGAGTATCACTCATACCATATTCGCTGATCATTGGCTGCATTTTGATTACGAATAAAAATCAAAAGAACCAATGAGCGGCAATAATCGTTTATGTGGTACACTGCATTCTGAATAGGTACTGGCAAAAAAAAACAACGAGCGGCGGTTGCCAGTAACGCAGAAGTCAAGTCAGGTAACTTATCAGTGTCTCTGATATTTTTATTATGTACTAATTATACCTTGTTGATTTTCTGAGTTGATTCGAGAATTTAATGTTGAGAAATGGGGAACATAATAAGTTCAATAAAGATGGGTCATATTGCTCAATTTGCTCGTCTGAGTTGCGCAAGTGAGTTGAGCAAAAGGAACTCGTGGAATACTAGTAGTGAGCCCCTAACAATAACGTTGTGAGGGGTTTTTTGAAGGGGGGGTGGGGGGGGGGGGGAATGAAAATTCATGTGGCAGAAATCATTGTCCTGATTTTTAGAGATTAGACAACTGGGTTCTGTCTTGCGTGGTTCCAGAGTTATGACGGTTTGAAATTGCCTCGAAGCCAAGTTGTAGAGCTCTTTTTGGTGAACACGTAGACACGCTGGGTCTTTCTCCCTTGGATGGTTCAATAATAAGAGCTGGTCAATAATGTGTAAATAAGAACGAAATTAGAAAATTTTTAAAAACCCCCGACAGATTTTCATTGAACATGGCTAAGAACACTCTGGATAAAATTATCTATACACAAAAAAAAAACTAAACGAAAATCGGTTCATCCGTTTGGGAGCTACGATACCACAGACAGACAAGTTAAACTTATAACACCCCTCTTTTTTTGCGTCGAGGGTTAAAAACAATTTTTACTAGTACGGAGCCCTGTCAGCTTACTAAGGTTCTGGTACTGATGACATACTCAAAAAAATACTTAGTCTTACATAGAATAAGTACTTTCGTGTTATTTACTTATTTTTATCCTGTAATTTTAGTCTTATAGAAAACCTACCTATGTTTACCTTAGTACAATACAATGTACTGATACTAACCTACTATAGTTATATTTAAGGGAATAAATAAATGTTTATGTTTTTTAATGTCATAGTTTGACCATCAGCACCCGCTGATCGGAAAAATCGGAAAAAAATACATCTGATTTTAAATCTAACGTTACTACGGTTCTGAGATGTTGGTAAAGCTACCAGGATATCAGAACCTTATTAGCTTTACAGCACGAAGCTTGGGTAAGCATCCAAGCTTGGTGCTGTACAATAAAGGACCATTCCTCGCCAGCACAGAGTCCATTTTACAAATCCCTGTACAATCACACAGCTATTCGATGAGCTTAGCGTAAAATCCGATACGAACGCAAAATCCTAAGGCATGCTTCATACAGTTCGTGTCATTGTTTAAATTTAAAACAAAAATAGAACAATTTCTGGTTTGTTCTGTAGACATTTATATTCTTCAAATGCATAATTGTACTTAATTAGAGTCATTTACTAGATGAAATTGTGAGTCAAAGGCTCAAAGCATTCTATCTATTCATTTCGAATTTGGGATGTAGGATGTAGGTAAATGGACGAATATGCAGAAGTCAAATAAACAATAAATTACCATGTGTAAATCATTTAATTTGAATCCAATTTAATAAAGTTAATATATGTTATATAGCAGCATATATCATGTATTTATAAGCACATGCATATTTACGTCGTTATGTCTATGTAAAAAATTTGATAAAAAATATCCGATTCAGAAATATGGGCCCGTGTGTTAGTGCCCTAAAGCCACCACCAGAAACAATATCCAACAATGGAATAACCTCAACAATCCACTTCTTTCTAACTCCTATAACCTGATTTTAAAGCATTACTTGTTTTTCCAATCAATTTAAACTGAGAATTGGAAAGATTTTTGTTACGTGCTTTATTACGCCGCGTACCTATTGTGATAGATAGAAAATGCTTCATTAAACGCATCCTATAGAAAGGCAATTGAATTCGCACCGATTGTGGGTGTGTTTTGGAAACACTATGTTTTATATTAGACCTCCAGATTCAATTTCAAATTCTAATAATGTCTCTGCCTTCGCTAAATTTCAATAAGTAATGACGATGGATAACCAAGTTGTTCAAAATCAACCTGTGCAAAAAGGCGTGCTATAAAATATCAGATTATCTAGAGGACAAAAAAGCTTGGTATGGGTTTTGCTCCAACTCGAAAAATAACAACTAACAGGCTAAAGGTTACTTCGTTGCTTTTTTCCTTTAGTCTACATACCGAAGCGACAGAAATCAAAAATATGACTTTATTTCCGTCTCGGTGTTTAATTTTATAATTTCACCTTTTCTATGTATAGGTACATTTATTGTATATTTAATGAAATAAATAACTTTTGATTTGATTTGTTAGTGTGATATCAGGTTAAACTACCTCTAAATACCTATCCATGGTGTAACTGTCATTTGTTTTAGTAAAACTTCATGTAAACCCCCTATTTTGAAAGAAGCATGTTCGGCAGTGGGCGTATAAGGGTAAGCCCTGATAGTTACAAAAGTTTTATCAAAATTTAAATATCTTTACTTTACTTCCTACACATACTCCTAAGCCAAAACCACGAAAGTACAAAGTCGTTACATTAGCAATCCACGCTTAGAACAGTCTTACTTAACATAAGTAGGTACCTACATGGCTGACGTGCGTGAAAGATTAATGGGAGCTGGTTACAGTTCACTTTCAAAGGATGTAGCTAAAACACCTTCTAAATTACCACCTCGATAAAAGGTTTCGTTATTAATATGGAAATGTTGTTGTTGATAAAGTGTGAGCTTTTTGGCATTTACCGTTATTTTTGACAGTATCTGTCGTTTTGACAGATGTCGTTGACAACTAAATTTACTTACAAGAATGGTGCTCAGAACCTCGCTCTGCAAAAACCTCGTGTGAAAAAAGCGTGACAGTTTACGCCGCGCGAGAGTTAAGTGAGCGATTTTGATTCTAGAACGTATTGCAGAAGTGTTAGGTTACACGCATTTGATCATTGAAGAGCTTTTTTTGTTTAAAAAGCTTGTCACCGACAGACGTCCGTAACGCCAGCACATCGCTGCGATATTGTGAAAAATCGCGATATTGTGAAACCGTGCCTCGGAAAGCACGTAAAGCCGTTGGTTCTGCGCTTGACTTCTCCCTAGTCGTATCGGTCTGCCGTTCCATCGGATTATGAGCATGAGGGACTAGAGATTACACCTGTGTTTGCGCACACACTTGTGCACTATATTATGTCCTGCGCATCTGGCTAGTCTCCGATGAGACTGGCCGCCGTGGTCGTAATTTGGCTAGGAAGATTATGTATTGTAATATCTTGTTGTGCCTGTAATGACCACAAATTTTAGAGTATAATTTTCAATGTGTTTCTTTTATAAATGATTTAGTATGTTGGCAATGCCTTAACTAAATAAATAAATATCAGAAATTGACTTGCTGCAAATAAACAAAACCACAACATTTTATGTATTAAAAATTACCTAGGTAAGTGCAACAGTAAAAATCCCATACAAAATTTAAAGCTCAAACAAAGTCTGCATACTTAACAAAGCAATCTATGCCAAAGGAACGGATTGCTCGCATATGTTAGGATTTTTACGACTCATAAAGTACGTGGTCAAGCATACTAAAATATTGGCATCCGTAGATACGACTCGCTCATGCCAATACGGTTGATACCTAGCTACGACTGAAATAGAAAGAGGCAATTTTTCGTATTCTCTCTTACGGAAACCAATATCCGGAAATACTCGACAATATACGAGGCTTGGACATAAGCATAAGAGGCCTGTAATTACCTATTACCGACCGAGATGCGACCCAGATGTATGTATGTATTCGTGCCTGTATCTCTCACAAACTAATTTTGCCGGTCATTTCTGCATGATGAATGTATTAATTAAAATAGATACATTTTAATAAAAATATAATAAAAAGCCTTTTATTTCTTGATAATATTAAAAAATATTTGAAACACTGGCCTATGTAGTACTTTCTAATATTTCTTAAAAATATTATTTTTATAAGATTTAGCATGTGCTAAATCTTCCTACCTATGTAGGTATAAAGTCCTTTTCTCAAGAACCTCTCTGATCGAAGCTGAAGGCCTCCTCAAGAGATTTCCAGGTGTCTCTATTTTAAGCTGTATTCATCCAATGTTTGCCAGCTATTTGAATTATGTCAACTGCCGACCAAGCAGTTGGTCTACCTCTGTTGCTGTTGCCTGTTGGTCCTGGCCAGGTTGTTAGACGGTGAGTCCATCGATTGTACTTAGTATTTATCTACATTTATTTATGTACTTATTTTCTGTATAGTATAGTAATCTGTAATACGCCACCGTGTATACTTGTACAATAGTTACGTGTCTATCCAAAGGTTGCCTGGAAGAAATCGCTTTTAGCGTTATCGCTAAACACAAAACACAATGGCTGTTTTTGTGTTTGTGTTTTTCTTTTCTTTTGAAGTGAAAACTTCTTTAGCGGCGTTGAGCACTTTTTCTGTAATGGGTATAAAATCTTAAACTCGCGTCAGGACACGTGACCTGATCGAAAAAGCGTAAGACGGATGGAGCAACGACGACATTATGCCGAAGGAATAAAGCTCAAAATTGTGCAGGATCTTCATTATAGCTAGGAAATTTCTTGAAGTTTTGTTTTGAGATAGAGTTCAAAATCGAACATTATTTTTAGGTAAACAGAATAGATAATAGTACTAGTTTCCGACAACAACAATAGGCCCTAGCTTACGTAATAGTTGCTAGCGTCCGGCTCGCTTATACCTACCTACTTATGTATCTATAGATAATTAATTTCTCGAACGAATCGAAAAGAAAGACAAGGACAAAAATTTTCATTTATTCATTAATATAATTTTATAATTAAGGTTAGGTTTCGATCGAGTCTATCGTACTGCTTAACGGGTGTAAACAGACCCTTCACGAAGCCGTCAACCAAGCATTCTGTACATGAAACTAAGTAACACTGCGCAAAAATAATTGCTGGGAAACGGAATTTATTTTTGGACTTTAAAAATAATCAGATTTTTGTAGCGGGTAATGGTTTGCGCGCAACCGGCTGTAAATAATTGTAATCTTATTTAATATTGTAAAATAATTATAATAGTTTTAAAGTGTTAAATTTTTAATGTAATATAAATTGTCATGTTTGTGTACGATAGCGCAATAAATGAATATTGTATTCTACCACATAAATGGTAGTACTTTTATACTGATAAAGCAATTGGTGCAAAATTATTCCCTAACCATTCCAAAATATCAAACATGCTCAACGTTAATAATCAAGTTTTCACTTCTGCCGGCACTCTCGGAGTGCAACCCGTCTTTTTTTCTTTGTCTTGATGTGGAATAAAGATTATTTTATTGTATTGTATTGTCTGTCATTCGAGCTATGTGCCCTACCCAGCGCTACTTCAGTCTTTGTTATGAATTTATTACGAATACGAAAACAAAAGAAAATGAACCTATGAGCGGCGAAAATAGTATGCGTGATGATGTCCTCCATAAACCATCACCACCAGCATTTTTTGTCTTTAGCTGGACGTAATCCTCTAATTCTAATTCATAAGTGGGGGAACTGAGATCTGCAATGACATCTCGCATGGAAGTAAACCTATTGTGCATTGCCCCCCTGCCTAACCGGGCTCTAACCAGCCCAACTCTTTGAAGTACCGGAGCAGGACCTTTGATGATTAACAGCTTCGTTTCAGCTTTTCTTAAGGTTTTCTGTAGAGTTTGCCTTCAATCCCGTTTTTTGTCTGGTCTCCTTTGTGGCCGTGTAGTGTACCACAAGACCACCAGGCCTCTTTGACCTCTCGATGATAATGTGGTCCCAGGTTATAATTCCAGGTCAAGATTTGTGTTTTTCTTCCTATATTCACAGTAGCAGCCCGGAGTCAGGAAGTTGGCGATGTTTTACTCCCGTGCCTTGGAAAGTACGTTAAGCTATTGGTCCTGCGTCTAACCTCTCCCGGGTCGTGACTGTCTCCATATGTCCTGCGCCCTGGCTAGTCTTCGTTGAGACTGGCCGCCATGGCCGAAATTTGGCTAGGAGGGTATCATCATCATCAACATCATCTACTTAGCCGAGCTGAGTATATTGCTTCTGACCACTTCCCTATCCGGGTAGGTATAAAAAAGTCCCGGGCTATAAACATTTTATCCCCTAAGTGGCTACAATTAATTAAGCAAATTACCCCGAAAATCATCTTCAGATTTTAGTGGCGGCCCAATATATCATCGCAAAAACGTTGATGAATTATGTATATCCCCTAACTAGGTCAGGATCCGGAGAAGGTCGATAAGGGGAAGTACACACTTGCAACTTAAGGGCCTATTTCACTCTTACGTATTATGACAAGTATTATGACGACTTTATGAAGACCGATGTGGCGCCCAGGTCCGCCTGCAAAGCAGGATGTTGCGGGTTCGATACCCGCCTTGGGACTAATGTTTGTACGATCAGCAAATATTTTTTCCAGGTGTTCTGGGTATTTTCACTGTATGGTAAAATCTATCGATCTATTTTGTGTATCACTCATTTAGTACCCATAACACAAGCTTTGCTAGCTTGAAGCTAGATGATGCTGTATGGAATATATATGAAGGTAGATTTTTTGTATAGAGTAGGGAATTTTCTCACTGCCGGTATAGAAAAGTGTAGATATATAGGTTGGAATGAAATCCAATGATCAATTACCTGCCCGCTATAGCAGGCTTCCATGCATGTCAAGGAGTCACGGAATATTCTGAGGAATTTGTCGGAATATTTAAATACCGATAAATTCCACAGAATATTTGCCTTAAAATCCTACTAATATTATAAAAGCGAAATAAGTTTCCGTTTTCCGCCAAAACTACTGAATGGATACAAAATACGAAATTCATTTATTAACCAATACAAAAAAGAAACTTATATACAGTTATCTGGTGGTCCGCACTTGGTTCAGAACCTGTATCGCGGGAAACCGAATTACAAACAGAATTACTAATATTATTACTTTTATTTTCACACAAAGATTTGGACCTGAAATAACACAAGGCTACCATTTTTTTTAAAAAGTCGTGCGAAGCCGCGAGCAGAAGCCAGTAACAAAATAAAACAGATCAACAACTGCTGAAAAAACCAATTAACTTATATTGCTAAATATTGAAACGATTATTGAAGGGCTGTTGATTTTGTTGAATTAATAAAACAATTAACTATCAGAAAACAATTTAAAGTTGGAACACTACTAGCAAAGTAATATAAAAAACCGAATATTAAAAAAAATACAAATAGTCTTTGGTTAATTATCAAAAAACAATCTAAAGTTGGAACACTATGAAATAATATAAAATATATATATATATATATATAATTTTAGGTTCGTTTTTTATTCAGGAACGCCGTTTTACATTTGTTGATACCCACTAAAAAGGTGTCGATACCCTGCAACACTTTCTAACACGCGCTGTAAACTTAGCTTAACGTCATTTTGTATCCGTCCAAAGTGCCAACTATCTCAGTAATGAGATTCATGTTTGGTAAACAATGCTTAGTTGATTGGGGAAACTTGATCTCTAAATACCTATTATAGATAAATACATTCTAAATTATAGATCTTACCAAAGTTCTTATAGAGTCCACAGGTGATTGGAAAGCTGGCTTATATTTCGGTGAACGAATTATCATTGTCATTCAATGTGGCAATGCTGCCAGCATTCTGGACACTCTGCCTTCTGTTAACGACTTAGATAAAAGTGTAGTTGTAATTGTTTTATTGTGTTAGTTTAATTTTCTATGATTCTAAATAGGTACTAAATTATCAGATTTACGCATGCATAATAATCATATATAATACAATGCATACATAACAAAGATGCAAAGACCTATTTAGACTGAAGTGCGACCGAGACAGCAATGCGAACGCGAAACACAAACGCCGGCAGCACCGATCCGACTATAACTGTGGTGGGTGGACCTAATTGGACCTAATTTAAGCGTTCAACTTTCGAGAAGCTAGAACAAAATCTCCCGAATTTTACTCAGATCGATGCTAGAGGCTTAAAAGCTTAGAGCTTGTCAGGGCTTCGATGAAGCTCACTGTACTTTCTCTTTCAACATTTTCACTCTGTCAATTCAGATGTATTCGCGAGTGTATCAGTCATACTATTTCCATCGCTTCTTGGCTGCATTACGATAACGTCATAAATAAGTACAGACTTTTGGTAGTTTTACCTGGAAAGTTTTCCGGAAGTTTTGAAAAAGGGTACCCAATTTTATAGATTTCTTTATTTATTTATTTATTTATATTATGGCCCATAGCTCAGCTTTAAGCTCCAGCATGTCACCATACTGTAGCGCTGGTATTCTGCTAAGGGCTGCATTTAGGTCACGGACACCTTGGTAATACAAATAAAAAAATAAAAAAATAATACTTATAACAAAAGATTTCGATTTCGAATTTCAAGATTTCGAAGTGCTCTTTTCGCATTTCCACAAACTCACTTCGTATCCGCTCGCGCCGCCATTTTGGAATAATGGCGCTTAAAAGCTGTTTTTGGACAAATCTCCTTTCTGAATAGGTATAAGATAAAACATGCAGTACAAAATTTTACTCAAAAAAAAATCCTACAATAGCATTAGTTATTTTAGGATTTTTATAAATATTATATTGATAAAAAAATGTTACAGCATTGGCTATAACATTATTTTGTGTCAATCAATAGTTTTGCGTACGCGAGCCGCCAACTATATTCACCTACACGTGTTTTTTGTATATTTTTAAAGAAAACAATTTTCGTTTATGGTTATTTTGTATTTTTCGCGCTACCTAACGATAAACATGTAACTGGACTGTCCGAAGAGACATCTCTTACATTTAGATAACTCTATTCTTACGGAAATTTCTAGTGTGCGTAAAAACTCACGAATACATCAGAATCGACCACCAGACTGAGAGAATAAACACTATATCCATTCCTACTCCCACACTAAGCACCTACCTACATAATAATCTCTGCTAACCTACTGTATAACAGTATAGTAATCCTATAGTAATCCCCACAGACTGGTAAAATTAAGGGGATTGTTGGAGTAATCCCGTGTTTGCTTTTAGGGGTATGGTTTCAGGTATGGAATAGTAGTAGGTAGATATATTTTATTTATGTTACCATCACAATCTCGGACTGGCACGGTGAGCAAAGGGCACGTTGCGGGTTCTATTCCCGCCTTGCATTTTTTTTGTACGAACGTTTCTGGGTATTACCTATGCCTAATAAAAACAATCTTACTATCTATGTAATGTATAGTAAAAGCTTTGCTTACGTTGGGGCTAGATAATGATTATGTGAATATGTATTTTTTAATTTAATCTTCAAGTTCATCTTAATCTTCAAGTCAAGTTTCAACACAAAACTGTTCGAAACCTGAGACAAAAATATTTATACTGTCTATGTTCAAACCATAATGTACGTGTAATGAACGTTCTCTTAACATATCTCCAATGGTTACTGACTGGTTTCATATTTATCTGTTTGGTCGCCGGCAGCGCATCCGCCTTGACGATATATTTTCGTCTTGGTGTGATGTGCCTGCTGGTGTTCCACAGGGCGGTGTACTTTCTCCTCTTCTATTTGCAATTTTCATAAATTCCATATCCGAATCTTTGTCTAGTTCCTACCACCTTTACGCTGACGATCTCCAAATCTACCAACATGCTCCAATAAGTCACCTCACAACAGCCATAACCTCAATGAATGATGACCTCTCGCGCATCCTTGAGTGGAGCAAAGCACACGGTCTTTTGGTGAACCCTAAGAAGACTCAAGTTATCATCGTGGGCAGTTCAAGGATGATAGGTAAAATTGACATGGCGACCTTAACTCCTATCTCATTTGACGGCGTGTCAATACCAATAAGCAAATCTGTGAAAAACCTGGGATTGATTGTAGACAGTGAGTTGTCTTGGGGTCCACAATTGGCCGAACTCAGCAGAAAAATGTTCGCATCGGCGGGCTCACTGCGGCGACTGCGCCATTTTCTACCGATTTCCACTAAGGTTACTCTTGCTCAGTGCCTTTTGCTTCCCATTCTCGATTACGCCGACGCCTGCTATCCGGACCTCACTGAAGATCAATTAAACAAGCTTGAGCGCCTCCAAAATTTCAGTATCAGGTTCATATTTGGATTACGCAAATATGACCATGTTTCCGAATATCGCGCTAAACTCAAGTGGTTGCCCATTCGACTTCGCAGGAATACTCACATACTATCTCTCTTGTACAGTATCTTGTTCTATCCTCCGAGCCCTTCCTATCTCAAGGAGCGCTTCGAATTCCTCTCAAACTCTCACTCGCTCTCTTTGCGTTCCTCTGAAACCCTCATCTTAAAAGTCCCTGCTCACACTACCTCTTTCTATGACAAATCTTTCACTGTACAAGCTACCCGTCTATGGAATGCTCTCCCTCTGGACATCAGACGTGCAAAATCACTCCCTATTTTCAAAAAACTGCTTCATCAGCATTATATATCCTTATAAAGAGTTAGACAACCTTATTTTATGTTTATGTATGTTTATTATTAATCTTTGTAGGTATTATGGTAGGTATGTAGTGTATTTGTTTCCTTTTCTTTAAGTAGGTATCTATCTATATATTTATTCAGTACCACCGTCTATTTTGTTCTTTCATTTCCAGTCCATCCCAAGGTTGCCTGGAAGAGATCGCTTTTAGCGATAAGGCCGCCCTTTATACTTCCTTTTTTCTAAGCATTTTCTTTGTATTGTTTCCTGTATTTGTGTGGTATAATAAAGTGTTTTCTATCTATCTATCTATCTAATGTAAAATATTCCAACAGAACAGTTTTATGACTAAAACAAAATGCAGAACCTACTTTACGAAGACCTTCACAATTTTTTTTTACGCAAAAAAAAATTCGACTCGACTACGGTGGCGCCTTAATTATTTTTAGTATTATAATTTTCTAAGAATTTTTCATAACGAAAACAACCGTCTAACGAACAAAAACACTTCAATATAAATCACCTTATTGGATGAGGCAAAGGCGAGATAAAAAGTACCCCATCATACCCCAAAAAATTAAACGATAGGTCCTTCCAAATATCTTCAGCTGACTCCTCAAACATTAATCTGTTTTTATTAGCAATCGTGGGCCATCAAACGCAGACAGATTAAATTGGTTATGTGACGACGTAACAGGTTTATTGGGACGATAAATCGTGGTGGCACAGTTTAGGGTTAAAACAGAAATACATTTAAATAACTGACTACATAAAAGGAAGTACCAAACTAGCAGTACCTACAATCTTATTGTCAATAAAAAAATGACAAAAATAAAGCGCTTCAAAGTTTGGTAGTGACGTCACACCTTGCTAAAAGGTGTCGAAAGGTGTGACGTCACGCGGAGCTGTAACTGGCTATATCTTCATAATTTTTTATTTAATCAACAAAAAGAAACAATACGTGTCCAATATCTTCTGTTAATCTAACTGACGGACTTATTAGAATTTCTTAGGACACTAGTTATTAGGCTTATCCATAAACAACGTATTAATTAGTTCTGTTGTAATTTGAAATGAGCATTATTAAATTAATAATAATCTGCAAACCAGATTCCATTAACCAAACCACAGTAAAAGATTAGTCATACAAGTGGTTTCATAGCAAACGCAACGTTGGTGACACTGAAATGTATATATATATGTAATGTATTTGTGGTTGGTATCAATTTTGTACATTAGGTAATTTTGGTCATTCTATTCTAACTATGTCGTAGTTTTAAGGTGTACATGTCATACAAAATAAATAAATTGTTATAATACTTACTTCGGCTCGCGGTTTCGCACGCGTTTTCAAACGATGAAAAGTAGCCCATACGCTATTTCCAGGTAAAGAACTACATCTTTGCAAAATTTCAGCCCGATCCCTTTAGAACTTTGGGCGTGAAGTTGCAACAAACAACCAAACTTTTGCATTTATAATATTAGTGTGATGTATGGCTATTCTGAGTTTGCACAATAACAAAACGATATAAATCGTTTAATACCGCTGACTTTTCAATGATTTACTGCTCAATTGCAACATATCACTCAAAATCATTCGAAAGCTTTAATCGAGTTCATCAATAGGCTCTCAGTATTTAGTAGGGGCGCTGCAAATGAACAATTATATTATAATTTTTCATTATGAACTTTTGACACAATAAACTTAGTTCACTGATTGATTCTCCACACGACACAAATAAATTCGTCTAAGACCTTGTATTGTCAGAATAATAATTTTGCAACTCAGAATTTTCATGTGATGATAGATAGAAATCGTTAGAAGATAACATGTTTTCGGTTGATAGAGCCTTAAATCCTAAGAAAATCATCTGAAGATTCGTGTTTTCTGTACGTCCAACCAGTAGTGTTATATACCTAAGTGAATTCGAGAATGTATCACGCATTCTACTTTGGTCGCTTCTTGGTGTTTTTCGTATTAAGAAAGCAGGAATAAGCGGCAAAATAGAATGCGTCATACATTGACGAATGCACGAGCTGATTTTTCCACCGGTGAGAGGACGGCGAATAAATAATTGTATAGGTACTTACGTAAAGAAATTTATTCAAGTTTTCCTCGAATTTTATATGACCTGTCATAAAAGCATTCTTACTGCTATGGCTGCCTAAACTGTGCCTACTGAGTATTTTATTAAGTACAAATAAAAAATATTACTCGGAGATTACCTACTTGCCTATAAATATAAATTGCTTTCTGATAACGCGGATAAATTTTATAGCTCTTTAGGCCTTTAACTTTATCTATATTACGTGAGTGAGGTTCTAAATTTGGTGAAATTCCCAATTTATAGCAGGAATTTTAACCTGAACAAGATTTCAATTTATCGTAGCCAGGGATGAGTCGGGGTAATAAATTAGGGCATACCTTGATTGGTCTGTTGGCCCTTTTCAGTGACAGTTAACCACAATTACCTAGACCCAATTCATGTGGTCCACAATTTCAGAGGTTTTTGGCACGATGTAGGTTAACCATTCTTCATATTCATATAATAAACATACATCGTAGTAAAAATGTGAAGAAAAATTGATAAGCATTGAGTTACATTGCTTTTTCTAAACCTTACCAAGTACGTACATCAATTCAAAAGTACCATTTAGATAAAAACAAAAGTAGTTTTTGTTATGAAGATAACTTATCATTTACAAGAAAGTTTTTAAAATTTACGCGTTCAGAACACATTACTACAAATATTCACGGATATTTATAGCCCCCCGTTTCGTAGAGGCAGTAGCTCCAGTACTCCAGTCATCCCGTTACCACGACAGAATGTAAACCTATTGAAACGTCGGGATAAATAAGTAAAGAAACGCGATAAATAACCGTGAATATTTATAATATTTCACAAAAAAGCTTAAATGGCATGCCATTGCAGCCGTAGTTGGTCGAACCTTCATAACAGTCTATATTACCTAATCGCTTAGCTTAGTCAGTTTATCTAGGTCAGTTTATCTAATAATTTCCAAACGCGGTCTGCAGTTTTTCATGATATTCAAATGCAGAGCAAATTCACATTTGACAGATGATTTAGTATGGTAGTGTGTCAGCCATATCACGACGACCTCAGTGGCGCAGCGGGCGAGAGTCCGCCTGCGACGCAAGAGGTTGCGGGTTCGATTCCCGCCACGGAACAAATTTGTGTACGATCTGCAGAAATTTGTTCCGTTGGTCTGGGTGTTTTCTATTGTATAATAAAAAAATATCTATCCATGTATATAATGTATTAAATATATCAGTTATCTAGTACCCTTAACATAAGCTTTGAGTAGCTTACTTTGGGTCTAGATGATGCTGTGTGGATTGTCCTGCATTATTTATTATTATTATTTATTTATTTTCAGGAAATAACTCAAAACTCTAAGTGCTTTATTTTTAGAAGGACACTTAGCCAGAAAAATAACGTAAAACTGTGGAATAAAGTTTGATTTTAGATTAGAGACATTAATTGTGAATGACAATTCCTCAATATTTTTAAGGCAAAGTAAGGAAGTAAACAAATAGCATTTAACTAATTAAAAAAATAAATCTCACACTCTCGGAGTGTTTTCTTACTTCGTCAGTTATGATGATAAAATATAGTCCAACTCAATACATAGAATGGTTTGTTCGTGATCGAATGTATTTGTCGCTTTGACGATTTCCTTATGGCACGGATCCAAGATCTTTGTCCAAATATTTTACTGTCGATTGCTTCTATTCAATGCTTTTCAATTCTCTAGCAATTTATTTCTTGCTTATTTTTATAGTTTGTAATTTGATTGATTTTAATAATTCTTAATTTTGTGCATGGTTTTAAGTTTTGCGGCTCGGGAATACTTAGAGACATTAAAGACAAACTTTTTCTACCTTCGACTACCCTTGCACAATTTAGCAACGGTCCTTACTGACGATTAGTAAATATTTGTAATAAAATACCTACCTCAATCAAAGATAAAAAAGACAAAAAAGATTCGGTTTTTCGTAATAATCTCATACCTTATTTCTAAATGTTACCATTCCATTGACGAATTTTTAAATGATAAATCTTAACTATAAAATTATTTGGCTGCCTGAGTAAAAAAAATGACATACCTACCTACCCAATTATTACCCAATTACAAAATTGTTTTGATTCTTGTAGCAGACGTTGCCTATATTTTTACGAATTCTGTTTCTAGCAATAAATAGATTAAGCTAATTACCACCTAAACTCAAAGTCTGTAATAATGTATTTTATGCAATAAAAAAATAAATGAATTTTTTTAGGACCACCTCGGCATCATTCTTTTTACCTGCAACAGCGATAAATAATATCAAATTCGGTCATTGACGGATATATCGACGATCATACACAAAAAAAATGTATACAGCCGAACATGGAACCTCCTCTTTTTCGGAAATCGCTTAAAATGTCAAAAAATAATATTTGAGTTTAAATCTGAATTTTTGTTATTCAAAAGCGCCGAGGGAACCAAAGGAACCTAATAATTGACCGTCACGAATTCGTTTGTCAAAATTGTTGTCAAAATCTTTGGCTGCAGCCAAATTTTTCTTCAAAAACGAATTCGTTCCAAAATCTAGGATGCAGCCTAGAGCTTTTCGGCTTAGGACAACAGTGTCTCTTTTCCAGAGGTCTTTATAATTATTTTTTCATACCCCATCTCAGAAAGAGTATTTTTGCTCTTCGATATCTGAGTGAAAAAGCCGTTTTTATCCACTAGAGGATAAAGTCAAATTGAATTTAGAACATCGTGTGCACTACGTTTGTGATTCAAAACCTATTTACTTCAACCTCCATCCATGGTGCCCAATATATCGTACAACCTTTTTTAATTTGTTAAAACCTCAGACTTGGAACCTTCTTGGTGTACTTTTTATTTAATTTGCTTTGCGCGCGCCATTTTCTTTTTTTGCATTTAGTAATTTGTGGGATGAAAAGTTACGTGTTGCACTCGAGTGCAAAGATTTTTAACCACGAGTTCTTTTGATTCCCTCGCTAACGCTCAGGATTCTAATTTTTAATCACTCGCATCGCTCGTGATTCTATTTTAGAATCCTTCGCTTGCTTGGTCATCAAAATTGTGCACCCGGTTAAAAAGCAACGTTGCACTCTTGTATAACAAATAACTATTTCACTGTTTATCCGAATTATAACGTGACGATCGACCATACATTTAAAATTAAATAAAAATACAAATTAGGTGGCGAGCGAACCTACATTCACAGTGAAGTTTTTGTGTCTAGGCCCTACCTCGATTTAATTTGCTCGACGTATGAAATTTATAAGATGTATTTTTATTTTAGTGTTTTTTTCTACGACTGTTTACTCAATTTAATTTGTTTTACTTGTGTAATTATGGACCTAAACCTTTTTGACTGTATATTATTGCCTGGCCGCCCATTGTACCTACTTGTGTTTTAAGTAATGTCTCTTGTATGTATTTTTGTATGTGTACAATAAAGTATTTTTTGTGTCGTACTTTGTATTATCTTATACCAATAAATGAATAGGTATACCGTTATCACAATATAATACACGTAATATCAATGACACATACTAAAACTTCGACGTACCATATAGCAAACTATGTAAACTCAGGGTCACACGACCCGTAGACCCATTTCTATTCATAAACCCAGCTAAAGTAATCTACCCAGTGTCAGCACACATCCCCGTTGATATAGGAATGATTGGTTATATTACTGTGCCTTCGATTTGAAGAGACGTGACGTTCCCTTCCATAGAGCGGGACGACAGAGGGATAGAATCTTTAGTTTTTAGTTTTTTGAAATTTCTAAGTTTGATACTTTTCGAAATATTTTAAAAAATGTCGAAAATTAACACGTTCTCCCCCTATCTCCGAAGATTGCAGAGCGATCCATATTATGTAATTTATGTAGCGTTTGTGTATATTATGGATCTTTATTTTAGAGGAAAAACATAGAGAAGTCTGAAAGTAGAACTGAATTATTTGATTGTGATGCGAGGAATACAATTTGCAATCAGTGTTCCGATATAATTAGATATATTTTTCATACACGTATGTCTTTTTGCATGTAAGCATGTAAGACGGGTTTGTTGTCAAACTAGGCCTAGATCTGAGTACTCACGAGATTCCCGTGGTAAAGAACTCGAATTACATGAAATTCAAAATTTTTTCATTGGTTTCTTGAAAGGTTATGAAAGATGATAAAAATCATGAAAGTGCACTGTTGCGTATTTATTTTGCTCGAAATCTCAGGAAGCCGTCTTCGTCTATTGAATTGCGGTCTATTGAAATGATTTATGTTTTAATTCATAGTTTATTACTAATTATTTGGTTACTTGAACCAGTTTCTTCATAATTTAAGTAGTTTTTTTTTTGTAAATATGCAAAAATTGGATTTCTGCGCTTACGCCGTTCCGCCCCCGCTCCTACGAACGCGAAATCCTATGTTATATTCATAGGATTTCGCGTTCGTAGGAGCGGGGGCTTCTCTTCATTTTCACAAAATGGCACGCAATGCACCCTCTTTCTATCACTACTGCTGTGTGTTAGAGTGTTAATAGTTTGATGTTTCCTTTTACATGCTGTATCAGCCTGTAAGTACACTAAGCTATCTTCAAATTTGTGATGGCCGATTCTTAAGAATCCCACTACAATTCGGTATGGATGTCGCTAGAGCCGACAAAGGGAAACTATCAAAGAGAGGGCAGGAGCTTCTTTCTGTGTATTTTTCACACCGCTATAGCGATTACCAATGCGCCGGCCAAGCGTGGTTATTATGGTCTACTCCCCTGGTATTCGGGAGAGGCACATCCAGCAGACATAATATGAGTGCAGCAGGGGTATTTTGATTCATTCGATTCGATTCTGAATCGAATCCGACGGATCTGTAAAACGCTATTTTAATTTCGCCTCGGATTGATGATCGAAAATTCGAAGAGAATCTGTTGACTAATGGCCATGTCAATGAAGAGGAGCTCCTTATTGCGATCATCATCGAGGCAAAATCGAAATATCGTTTTATAAATCCGTCGGATTCGATTCGGAAACGAATCGAATGAGTGAAAATATCGCTGCTGGTGAGGCTTTTACAACAAAAATAGATCACCATTATGTCTAAGAAACACCTAGTTCCACAAAAAATATTAATCAGCTATGCTCTGAACATACAAATCTATTTTTCCATATTTGGAAACTTGCAGTTTCATTATATTAATTATGAAATTGAAACTTTAGTGATACAAGAAGATGCAGCTTGAATTGAACTTTATGAAAATGCAATAAAGTCGATTTCGCAAAATGTGTTAGTTATTTAATTTTCCACCTACAGTGACGAAATATTAATTTCAATATTGCTTCGATAAGCTTGGTGACTTGACATCAATACGACAAGTCAATACTTGTCAAAGGTTTTCTTATGTTTTTTCATGGAAATAATAAAATAAAAAAGATTTACCAGGAATGTCGTAAGCCCCACAGGGCTCCGTGATTCCTCGAAATGTATTTTTATATGTTAGAAACATCGAAATGTTACAAGATAACATTTTCCCGTATCCGTTAACATAAATAAATATAAACACAATATTCCAGTAATCTCATTCAGTGCGTCGTAAATCTTAGATAGATGTAAGCGCAGTTTATGTTTTGTTTTTATTTAGTCCGATGTAACAGAATCTTCTAAGAATCGGAAGACAACATTTCCAGAAAAATTGGTTTTTACCGAGCACTTGCATTATTTAATTCCATTAGAGTATATTACTAGTTTCTTCTCGCGGCTTCGCACGCGTTGTTTCTATGGAAACGCTTAAAGGTGATTTCTATCCCATGAGAACTGATTTATGGGATACACAGAAGCTAATGTTTGATTCCAAGATTAAAATTACCTGTATGAAAAATTTCAGCCCGATCCGGTCAGTAGTTTTGGCGTGAAGAGGTAACAAACATCCATCCATACATCCATCCAAACTTTCGTATTATAATATTAGTGTGTTATCCTACGATAACAAAGTTAGTTTAACGTACTTAGAGAAATACTAACCAGATCTTCCTTTAAAATTAAAACAATACTTACTGGTCTCTTCAGATGTATAAGTAGTATCACTCATGGCTTTAGTGGGTCTGATGCACGCTTTATAACAAGATTTCGATTTCACATTAACAATACTTCAGCAGATACACGAAGGGAACGATTCGCATAAAAATTTGTATGGAATAAAATTCGCTACGAAATGAGACCTACGTATAGGGAACCATTTATACTATTTACGCTACCAATAGGTTCTATTTCTTCTCTTTGTTTTCAATTCGTGATTAAAATGCAACCAACGAGCGGCGAAGTTGGTGTGTGGCCGCCTTAGAATTTGCACCACCCCAACTCTTCCCGCGGGTGTCGTAAGAGGGATATCTACCGGGGGGCGGGCAGTAGTGCCCCCTGCAGATCTATTCTACTACCGAACTGAGATCCTGCATGCTGGAGGTCTGCGTCCAACAGTGGACCAATACAGGCTGTTGAGGTGAAGTTGAGGTTGAGAAGCGAAATTAGTATGATTGATACACTCACGAATACATCAGAAAGACCGATCAAAGATAGACCAGCTGAAATTCGAACTTATCTCTCACAAATAAGGTTCAATTTTATATAAAGTATGTAATGTATCGTACATAGTTGTGAAAATGTAAATTGCACGCATGACAATCCATAGGGATCTACAATCAGAGCGATAATGAAAGCAATGTCAACAAACATACGATCGATTTTGATTTGAACACTGATTGGACATTTATAGTCAGAAATGATGAGAAATTGAAATCTGTATTTCATAGTGAAACATCCATCATTCACGTACTTACAGGAAACTTTTATCTCTCTAAAAAAATTATCTCTATTTAATCTTAAGCATGCTTTAATTTGGCTGCCGATGTGGCGCGGCGGGCGAAGGTCCGCCTGCGACGCAGGAGGTTGCGGGTTCTATTCCCGTCTTGGGACAAATATTTGTACGATTTACAACTATTTGTTACGGCTGATCTGCTTCTTTCTATGTATAATAAAAATATCTATATATGTAATGTATTATAGGTTATTGTAGGGTAGGGTTGGTAGGGTTGTTTATGAGTCATCTAGTAAACATAACACAAGCTCTGCTCAGCTTGGGGCTAGATGATGCTGTTTGGATTGTCCAGCATTATTTATTTATTATATAGCGCTTAAGAGGGCGCAATGTGCGCCATTTTTTTTTAAGGATAGGCATAGGATTTCACGTTCTTAGGAGCAAAGCATACCTACGTTTTTGGAACGGCGTAAGCGCAAAAATCAAGATAATGTTTATTTACAAAAAAATATACGAAACTTTTGAAGAATGCTTCAAGGAACCAAACATTTAGCAATACTAATAACCTATGAATCAAAACATAAGTCATTTAAATAAACCACAGAATTCCTTAAATTTCAACCAGATTATAATAATGCACTTTCATGATTTTTTTTTATCGTATCTTTTTTTCTCAATCGTGTTTTCACGGTAAGGGAATCAAAGAAACAATGATAAATTTTATGTACCTAGTTCGAGTTCTTACCACGGGATTCCCGTGTGTACTGCTACACACATCTAGGCCTAGTTTGACAGCAAATCCGTTAGGTTCGCCCCTTAAAGCGCCAAATTTTCTTCCAGCCCACCAAAAGCCAATTATTATCAATTACGAGAGAAAGAAAAAATACACTTACACTACAGATTTCTTCAAATAGAAACCAGATTTAAATCTCCACGAAAATTGCAAAAGCATTTTCTATTTCTGTAAGCAACTGAACGTTTTCCCCCTTAAGGGGAAAACTGGACTTCAAAAACATGAATTCCCGTTTTCCCCCTTGAGGATAATCTTCAAGGGCAAAACAGGATTTTTTTAAGACCAGTGTTCCCCTCGTTGGGGATTTCAGGTGAAAAACTGGATTATCCCTAAATAAGAGTTCACTCAATGCGAATGTGCCAACAAAAAGCACAACCAGGCAGAGTTCGTTCAATTTGAACTTTAATACATTCACAATAAGGCCGCTGTGCTTGGCTTAAGTACATTTACCGATGTTTTATTCGTTTTAATCAAACTAAAAGATTTCAACACGTAGTCGTAATTGCCTATCAAGTTTATAGGTCACTTGGAATGCAAAATTGTTTGCGTTTGTATTTAGCTGAGGTTTTTTGAAATGGTGCATTGGTTTTGGTAAAGAGGGTTAATTATTTGACTGCTGAACTGCACCGTGCTTGCTTTGTGGTAGGTACGACCATTTTAACCGACTTCAAAAAAGGAGGATGTTCGGATATATGTATGTTTTTTTATGTTCGTCGATTTATCCGTCAATGACATGATTTTAAAAATTATTTTGCTTATGTATGGAAAATGGTATCTATATAAGTGGTTTTTGTTATTATAGTGCGTAACCCCACACTCAGGGTAATTTCTAAGAAATCAAATAATAACGCAAAAATTTTCGACTTCGACGGGGCTTGAACACGCAGGCTTCCGACCTGGGAGTCGAAAATATCTGCGACTTCCTACGGACTCTAGCGCCGTTAGCTCCACCTACAGGGGAAACATTGAAGTTTAACCATTCTTGTTCAAAGACTAAAGTTACATTTAGTTCGTTTGACGAGAGGTGTCCGTATATTAATTTTATTTGCTTAATTTTTGCGAAATTATTTGGTTTCTTAGGTATCAAGGTGGTTCCATAAACATATTATTCGTTATACTCCCATGCTTCTATCAGGGCATGTTTTAGTGCCCTGAGGGTGGTAGGTGGTCGTCTGCAGGTTCTGACTAGCCTTCCTAGATCATCCCAGGCGAGCTCAATACTTAAAAAGTTGTATGTAAGTATTAAAAAGTTATTGCAATTCTAAAATTGTGATACTTAGTTTTGCAGGCCAGTGTAGTTTACCTAAGTCTCAGGTCCTTAAAAAGTTGTGTCCCTAATTCTATTCTATTTGCGATTACTTATTTGTTTTAATTTTTGTTGTTTTGTTGTTAAAATTTGTTTTAATGTTTAGTAAAATTAAGTTTAGTTTTATATAAATTAGCTGTAGTATTGTAGAGTCTGTACTGAACTGAACCTGTAGCAATATGTATATCTATTCAATAAGTATTATCATATATGAGTACAACGTAGAAGGCTATATTTTACTAAATATATTTTGTAACTCATATACCTAAGTTTAAAATATATTGTTTGTTGTGCTTGTGTTTAATAATTACATATAATCTTGGAGACGCTTCCGACTGGTATTGAT
The DNA here is from genome assembly GCA_949316285.1 of Eupithecia subumbrata. Classification (NCBI taxonomy): domain Eukaryota; kingdom Metazoa; phylum Arthropoda; class Insecta; order Lepidoptera; family Geometridae; genus Eupithecia; species Eupithecia subumbrata. Next base: position 4,788,387 of record OX438644.1, on the reverse strand, counting down.
ATGGATCAGTTGAGCTACCTGTAAATTATTTGCAGCAGTATGCAGTTAGCTCAATTGTTTCCATTGTAAATACTAGTCCTAATTTATTTCTATAATTTCATTGTTTTTTTCTTTGTGAATAAAGAATTAAAAAAAAAAATCCCGAGGGATTATCTGTCGCACAGAAATTAAAAAACAGTGTAAATAGTAAGGAATGTGAAGTTAGCATGAAGTTTTTTCTAATAATTAAACTACAGTTGTTTATTAAAAACAATTATATTACAGTTGTAACAATTAATTTACATATGTTTATTTAGATACAGGCTGATCAACATCAACATCAACAGTATATAAATAATAATGTCCTCCTAGCCGAATTTCGACCATGGCGACCAGTCTCATCGGAGACTAGCCAGATGCGAGGGACATATTATGTAGATGTATGTAAATGTTGGGGAAAACCAGACTGGATGACCTTTAGTTACTACGCAGTGATCTAAAACCCACCCTTCTACAAATATTATTTACAGACGCCCTCAGCAAAATTACACGTGCTAAGCAAAAAAACCTCTCAGCTATAAACTAAATTATGACAGTGAACTCTTCCAAGATATGATTGGGTACGAACGCCAGTAGAATTGAATCGCTTCTGATTCCTGAACACTACACCCTGAGGAGCCGACCCCTATATGTTTTATGAGGTCTGAAGAATGAGAACAGAGAGTCATATTGATTAGACGATGGGAAGATCGAACTTTTACGGCGCTAACCCGACTCAAATCAGCGCCACCAACTATTTTTAAATAACTTCAAAAAGAAGGAAAATGTAAAAAAAACTAAAAAGTATTTATTATTTACAGCAAAAGACTAATAATTACAAACTAATTATGTACGGCTGCTAGGGAGGGTACAGAAAGACCGAGTTCTCGTGCAAAATTTAATTAAAAAATAAATGAATTACAAATTATCTTAAGTACTATTTGACTCCATCGATGTTAGATTGAAAGTGAGTCGGTGAATTAGAAAGAACAAAAGGAACAAAAGATACCGCGACACTCATTATAACTAAAACTCGCGTCAGCACACATTGTCTCTTTCGAGTTAACAAAGGTGGTCAAATCGTTACGAAACTGCATGGATTCTTGGTAAACGGTTACGGCGGTAACCAAGTGCCCGTCTTGATGTCGCAATGGTGTAACATCTCCCTCCGCAAGATCTGCATCTATTTGGAGACTTTCGTCGAAAATAGTGCAGATAAAGGATGATCAGGTTTCTCGGAAGTGGTTTTAACTTTAGATGAACTCGGATGTTCCTCTTCCTTTATAGAAAAAGCTTCCAGTGGTATGTCAGCATTGACTTCTCGTTCATTTCTATTGCGTCGAAGTATCACGATGATAATGAGTGCAGCTGCACCGAATAAAATATAGATGGGGATCGTCGTGTGATATATAACATCGATGTTCGATGATTTCAATGATACTGGTTCTTGAACAGCGATTTCGGAGTTACTTGAATGTAGCTGGCTCAAGTCAATGGTGTTCAGTTTTATGGTCTTCTTCACTGGTGCTTTATAACTCTCCTCTTCATTGACTGCTATATCCATGATCTTCAATATCTTCCCTTCCACTCGATCATGTTCGTTCCTTGCCGTAAATGCTAGAGTTTGAAGTTTGCATCCTTTGGGTATAACAGCTAGGTAGCTACCTACAACCGTTCTAGATTGGTCTTCAGAACAGGTGAGGCGTATTTTCGTCAGATTCGGAAAGCTGAGAACGTAGTGAAGATCATCTAACTGTTCCATGGCTTCAGAAGTTAGGATAACTGAAGTAAAATGGCAAGTTTCGTCGATGTGCTGCCGCAGCAAAAGTTCCCGGATACAGGTCGACTGGTCCCCCTGATGATGGCTTGGGTTGTCTTCGCAAAGGTGACCGTGACTATACTTCGGACATTCTGTCTCCATATACAATAGGTCTTTCCGGTGGATTGCCACATAAGGATAGGTAGGGGACAATATTTTACGATCGTGGTTAGGTGCAAAGGATAGTTTGTAAAGGATATAGTTATTAGGACGTAAAATAGGTATTTTTATAACTAAGATTATATCGTTACCCTTATAATAGTACCCCAATTTAATTATTTCAAAACACTCTCTAAAACTAATTTCTAAAATTTCTTTCTTATCATATAAAATAGCTAACCTACTCATCATGCTCTTATATGATTCATAATTGATTGCTGAATGATGGACACTCTTAGCTTTAACGAATTCTAGTAGATTTTCTAGTTTAGAAAACTCTACTGCCAAGTTATCTACATTGTCTCCTAAGATAACAAGCAACTGTGACAAATGAGCATATTTGATCATATTTGTCTCGTGCTCGTCGTTACTGTTTAGAATAGAATTGACAATTTTTGCAATTCTTTTCTGATTCTCTACAAGTCTATCTGTAACATTTAAACTACTGGAAACCCAGTGCTTGCTTAAAGACATTTGATGATTTATTTCAATAGCTAAATTATTCTGATTTTGCTTTAAGTCTGCAATGACACGGTCGTACTTTAATGCGTCGGTATAATCTAAATTGCCAGAAACACTTTTAATAACCGAACCTAAGCCGTCTATGAGACCTCTTTTAAATCGTTTGGCTTCCAAAGTCTTAAGTAGTTCTGAAATTTCGTCTAGTTTGGCTTCTAGGTAGTTAACATGGGGTAAATAAAGTGAAGACGTTTTATTATGTAACTGCGGGCTTAAATTTGCTAGTTGTCCTTTTATAGCCTCTAATCTATTCCGTACGTTACGTATGTTTAAGTTTTGAACAAAAGAGTGGTAATGGGAAATAACTCTGGTGGGCCCGAGTTTGAATGGTAAAATCCCTGGTCCATTTTGCAGACTTTCAAGTAGTATCTCGTCCGCTTGTACTAGCTTCAGGCTCAGGGCCAACGTCAGAACGACCAGCAGTTTCCTGCAACAAACGAGCACTATTAGGTACCCGTTTTAGACGCGACTTAGCTACACGTCCCTTATTTCTAGTGTATATATGTGTATCGGCAAATTTTCCACAACCGTGTCTCGTGTATATCTAGGGGCTAGTTTTTGCCTATTAGCTAAAGGATTTCTTATTAATACATCCTGTTCAGGTGTGTAATTACGTTCGGGTTCTCTATCCTTATTAACGTTCTCGGTTATCTCAGTACGACGAGGTAGAGCATTTTCGTTTATAATTTCGTAAACCTTTAACATACGACTCCTATGATCCTGAATATACTCCTGCAGTAGATGTTGAGTTACATTCATATCTAGGAGATCGCGAGGGTCTAAGTGACCAGTGATGATATCGATCGGTCTACATTTAGTAAAACTATGAATAGAGCTGTTATAGGCTAATACGGCGTATGTCATAAGGTTTGAAATTTGATCGTCTCGATGTTCCAGCTTTAATATACGTAAATGTTCGAGGAGAGTGGAATGTAGTCGTTCTACCATTCCATTTTCGTTCGGGGTATAGGGACATGTTTTGTGGTGATTAATTTTGTGCAATCTGTTGAATTCTAAAAATAGCTGATTGGTAAATTCAGGGCCATTATCGGTGATAATAGAAAGAGGAATTCCGTGATGTGATGAGAACTTTAATAAGGCTTGAACTACGCTTATCGCGGTAGCATCTCTCAGAAAATATGCTTGAGCATATTTTGAGAATGCATCAATTATGGTGAGAAACTTATGAGACTCTACACTAAGTAAGTCCAAGTGAAGGACTTCAAAAGGTTTTGTTGGTGGAGGTACAATTTGGAACGGAGGCCTCACAGGTTTACGGTCATATTTAGCTTGTCCACATATATGACATTCATTTATGAATTTAGTGACATGTTCCTTCATCTTAGGCCAATAGTACCTTTGTGAAAGAGCGAGAAAGCATTCGTTAATCCCTCTGTGATTCGTTTTTCCCTCATGGTAGTTTTTAATTTTTTCTTGTTGTCTCAAATAGTCAGTAATATTCTCCAATTCAGATTTTGTAAGAACAAGGCGCATTGCTGAATTTTTAAAACTTCTCTGAATAATTGGTATAATTGAATACATTTCTAAAGTAGGTTTTATTAAAATTCCGGTTTTCACTTTGGGGTTAACGAATTCTTTGATTGAATCTATAACGTCTCGTTCTAGATTAGACTTTGAGACCTGTATAGAAACTCTACTATTGGTTCCAAATATATTAGTAACACTGGGCTTACTTTTAATATCACTGACGACGTTGAATACGATCTGTTTGCAAAATCTATTCAGAGGATCATCTGAAATAGGTACTTCCAGGATAGGGTTTTCCGCATCACTATGTATACTGTCGGTTCTAGAATCTGATCTCTGCGAAACATTAACTACAACAGAACTAGATTCCTCGTTATGTAGTTCAATTCGAGAAAGGGCATCTGCGTTTGTGTTAACCTTACCTGGTTTATACTCAGTGTCAAAGTCGTATTCACTTAGCCGTAGTCTCCAGCGGGTCAGGCGGGAATTGGGTTCTTTAATGTTCATTACCCATTGTAAAGGACGATGGTCAGTCAGTATTTTAAATTTCCTACCGAAGAGGTAGGGCCTAAAATATTTCGTAGCCCATACAATTGCTAACATTTCTTTTTCTATTGTGCTATAATTTATTTCACTCGAATTTAGCGTCCTTGAAGCATAAGCTATAGGCTTATCAGATCCAATAGGACCCTGTGAAAGGATAGCTCCAATGGCAAATTGTGAAGCATCAGTTGTTAGTAAAAAGGGTTTCGCAAAATCTGGATATTGTAGGATTGGGTCATTGATGAGCAATTTTTTACATTTTTCAAAGCATTCAATGTAATTACGATCTTGGATGATTTTTGAACCTTTCTTTAAGCATTGCGTCATAGGCTTGGTTATTTTCGCGAAGTCTGGTATAAATTTTCTATAATATCCAATTAATCCTAAAAATCTTTTAATTTCTGTGTTGGTTTTTGGCATAGGATATTTTTTTATTGCCGATACTTTATCCGGATTGGGTTTGATTCCATTTTTAGTTATTACATGACCTAAGTATGACGTTTCTAGTTTGAGAAATTCTGATTTGTCCATCTGAATTTTAAAATTTGATTCACGTAACTTTTGAAAGACTTTTTGTAAGTTAACCATGTGCTCCTGAAGGGAGGTGCTGAATACTATTATATCGTCAAGATAAACTAGACATATAGTATTCTGAAGCTCTCTTAGCACATTGTCCATGACCCTTTGGAAGGTAGATGGACTGTTTTTTAGGCCCATTGGCATCCTAACAAACTCGTAGTGGCCATGTTCTACATTGAATGCAGTTTTGGAAATATCCTTTGGATTCATTTCGACTTGGTAAAAGCCGCTTGCCAAGTCTAAGGTAGTGAAGTACTGGCAATTGCCCAATTTATCTAGGACGTCTGAGATGTTCGGAATTGGGTATTTGTCATCCACGGTTTTCTCATTCAGTTTTCTAAAGTCGACTACGATCCTCCACTTCACTTTACCTGAGGCGTCAGCTTTTTTAGCTACGACCCAGATCGGGGAGCTCCACGCGGAACTGGAATGCCTAATTATTCCTTGACCTAACATCTTACTAATTTGATCTTGTACTTCCTGTCTGTGAATATACGGATACCTGTAACTTTTCGTGTAAACTGGAGCCTCGTCTGTTGTTTTAATAGAGTGTTTAATTTTATTCGTAAAAGTCAAAGGTTCACCTTCCAAGTAAAAGACATCCGCATATTCTGCACATACAAGTTCTAAGTTCATACGTTCCTCAACGTTCAAATGCTTTGTACGAAGGCGCGAGAGTACTTCGTTCACGCGAGGCGAGCATTGCTCGGTGCATTCGATAGAATGTACTTCGGCAGTTAAGGCACGGTCCATTGAAAATATTACGTCATTACGGCTCGGGTTAACTATCTCAACTAATCCCCGGTTTTGTCTAACCATAGTTAAACATTCTCCTATGACACAGTTAGAAATTGTCTGTTCTTGTACAAACGCATCACAATCGTGAATATTGATGGGAATTTTCACTAATTTGGATGTACCTGCCGGTATAATATCTTCGTATAAGTTAGAGTTACGAGAATCATAAACTTGTATAGGATTTGAAGCAGTTTTAGTCGAAAGAATTTTATTCTTATAATCAATTACCGCTTCCCATTTGTCCAATAAATCAGTCCCAATAAGCCCATCGAAAAAATCGTGGAACTTGTAGATATAAAATGTTACGTAGCTGGAATCATTAAATTCAGAAAAGGTAGGCAGTGTGATAGAATAGTCACTCCTACTTTTAGCATGAACATTGCACACTTGAAACGGGTCATAATTTAGTGGAACATCAGCAAAAAAAATTTGTACAACCGCGGGACTTAAAAACGACTGATTTGCTCCCGTATCTATCAAAAGTTTCATAGGTGGAGATGAAATTTGGATATACGGAAGTTGTCTTTGGGATTGTAGATTTATTTCTATTTTAATTTGTCTGATTTTGGTGTTTTCTGAAAATCCCGACCTTTTTCAGTGACGTCATCGATCTTTTCTTGAGGCATCGGTGGCGCTTGAATGGATTCAATGCAATCCTGAGCAGGTGACTCATACATTGCATAAGAGTAAGGATATTCTACATACTCACCGCAGTAATAAGGTTCATACTGTTCATACCCGCAATACTCGTCGAAGTAGGGTTCGTTCATACAATCGTTGAAGTTCATCTCCCTTGTTCTAAAATAATTAGTAGGGGCTGAATTACCTGGTTTTCGCCAATCATTTCCTGGAACTGCGGGTGCTGTCGGAGGCAGCGTCTTGGTGACGTAGTGGCTCACACCACTCATTGGGCGAGGTTGTTGAGGTCTAGGTGCTATACAGAACGAGTCATCTTGCGGATTTGCGGGAGGAGCCCGGAACATTTGCTGGGTGCGAGTGGGACCAAACTGGCGGGGTTGGTAAATCGGTCTAGGCTGTAGTGGTACTGGTACGGCAGCACTGTTCATCACCCCAAGTGTATCTTGAAAAGTGTTAACCCTATTCACTGGTGTAGAAAAAGGCATTCTAAAGTTGTTAGATACTGGCACGGAAGTCATCATTCTAACGGGAAGACGCTGGTTTCGTTTTTGCAAATAGATCGTATTCATTTCGTCTTGCACAAGTTCTAGCGCCTTTTCGATAGTTTCAGGGCGCATACAACGGATGCGCGATCCCAAGGGATCATTTAAGCCACGAAGGTATGCCTGAAGGGTTAACTTTTTGTACAAATCACGCTTAGAATTAATCACGACTTGCTCGGTGTCATGTAAAGTAATGTACGTCATGATAGTACTGAACAGTGTCTGGCAGCGCTCATAGTACTCTTGTGGAGTACTAGGACCTTGAACTAGAATAGCCAGGTCATTGTAGAGTGAGCTCTCATCTCGTTGGTCAGCAAAATTATTAATTAAAGCACTACGTATGCCATTCCAGTCATCGGGAACACCATTAGAATTAATTAAGCGAGCAGCTGGGCCTATCACTTTATTTAATACTAGCTGTACCCGCGACTTCGTTCGCGATTGACATACCTGCCGACTAATTAAGTTCACATTTAACCATAGTTTCTCTCATGTTATGAAACGCCGTGCAAAAAAACTTCGATTCCCAGAATTGGACCTGTTACACTTCTAACATAAGTATCTTTATTTAGGTACCTAGTTAAATTGTGTACAAATCGTGTAGAGTCTACGGGGGATAGTATGTTGTCATCTTCAATCCCATTCTTTATCCACACGACTTTTAGCTACGACTCGGCCAGCGTCAGTGTTAAGAAGTGTCATACTCGTTTCACTTCTTACTCATGGTTCCGTTCAGCTGGGCCCTATTCTGCTAAACTAATCGCTCCACTATGACAGGGGTATCGTCAAAGAATGACACGTTTTGGTATTCTACCTTAGATGAAAGAAGTTATGATGAATGCAGATGGAGAGACGCGCGTCAAAGTGTCAAGTTTGAAACTATTAATTTATCCCGCACGCACTATCTGGAGTTTTATTAATCTAAGGATTCTATGTGATGATTCTGCGACGATTCCATTGTCATAGTGAAGCCATTTTATTACAGAATTGGGCTCCTGATCCATTTGACTGGACCACCGTAATTTTTTTTTGTTAGTAGGAAGGGTCAGTTGGTTATTTACCACAGAAAAAATATTTTTCTGTGGTCTAGTTAGTTTAATTGGACCACTTACTCCAACCAAACTTTGGTGGTACAGTTAACTGTACCAGCTAAACCACCAAATATCATGTCCATGAATATCGCATGGACCATTTGCACATTTTACCTACTTTGCCTGAAATAGGCATTGACAGAAGCCATTATTCACAAAGAAAATTATAATATAATTAGTATTTACAATTGAAACAATTGAGCTAACTGCAGACAGTTGCAAACAATCTACAGGTAGCTCAACTGATCCATATCAATACCAGTCGGAAGCGTCCCCAAGACGCTGGCTGCATTGGCATTGACGCACTCATTAGTTAGGTTCCTATCTACTTAGGTAGGAACTTTACTAATGGGTGCGTCTTGGAAAAATATATAGAAAGGAACTTACCTACCCTTTATATACCGATATTTTTCTTCAATCTATAGATTATTTCTTCAATCTATTAATTTTCTACTTGACTGTCTACTGATTTAATCAAATTCGATCTTGCAACACTGTTTCTAACAAAAAGAATGCATGAAATAGGACGACGCGAAATAAGAAAACATTTTGACTTTTATCCCCTCTCCCAAGAGAACCGTGCCTACTGATATCCCAGATAAAATGCATCCTATGTTCCCTCGTAGTATGAGCTCAAATCATGCCAAGTTTAATTTGAATTCATTCAGTAGCATATTTTTACTTTCATCCCAAGGGAACAGCACTGATTCCGGGATAAATAGTAATGCTCATGTATTCAACATTCTGTACTTTTGGCGTGATGCGCGACCCAAGAATTTAACTTTTATCCCCCTCCACGGGGAACCTTACTGAATTCCAGTATAAAATGTATCTTTCCCCGTCGTATGAACTCAAATCGTGCCGACTTCCATTCGAATTCATTCAGTAGTTCCGTCGTGATGCGCGGTTAAAGAATTTTACTTTTTCCTCTCTCCCAGGGGAACCTTACTGAATTCCAAGATAACATGTATTCCATGTCCTTCCTTGTAGTATGAACTCAAATCGTGCCAGGTTTCATTCCAACTCATTTCGCAGTTTTGGCGTGATGCACGGTTAAAGAATTTTACTTTCATCTTCTCTGCCAGGGGAACCTTACTGAATTCCGGGATAAAATGTATCTCCCTGTCCTTTCTGGTATTATGAACTCAAATCGTACTAATTCAGTCCCAACTCATTCAGCAGTTTCGGCGTGATGCACGGTGAAAGAATTTTACTTTCATCCCTTCTCCCAGGGGAACCTTACTAAATTTCGGGATAAAATGTATCTTTCCTCGTAGTATGAACTCAAATTATGCCGAGTTCTATTCGAATTCATTCAGTAGTTCCGTCGTGATGCGCAGTTATAGAATTTTACTTTCATCCCCTCTCCCAGGGAAACCTGACTTAATTCCGGGATCAAATGTATCCCATGTCCTTCCTTGTAGTATGAAATCAAATCATGCTAGGTTTCATTCCAATTCATTCAGCAGTTTCGGCGTCATGCGCGGTGAAGAAATTTTACTTTCATCCCCTCTCCCAGGGGAACCTGACTGAATTCCGGGATAAAAAGTATCCTATGTCCTTCCTCGTAGTATGACCTAAAATCGTGCCGAGTTTCATTTCCATACCTTCAGTAGTTTCGACGTGATGCGCGTTTAAGAAACAGACAGACAGACAGACAGACAGACAGACAGACAGACAGACATGAATGAAAAAAATTACAGTTTTGGCTTCAGTATCGTTAATAGAGTGCCCTCCAAAAAAAAATTTCAAAATATCTTCAATGTACAGAATTGGACCTGTTACAGTCTTATTATAAGTATAGATCCCATTGATAAAGGAATATTTCGCAAGACTACTACTCTCTGCTTTCATAAATTCCTTCGCTAATTCGTCACAAATCTGTATGAATCTAGTCAGTACGTTCGGATTTCCATCAAATTCAGGAACCAATCTAAGAGCTTTGTATATCGTGTCTACATCGGACAGAGACATGATGCTAGGTTCTTCTTCTAAAATACTATCGAAGTTAATATTTCTAAAACTGTCTACAAAAATTTCTCTACTTATCCTAGGAATTAGGATCCCTTATTCTTCGTAAATGTTTTTTTTTTTTTATATTTCTGAAATAAATTAAATTAATTTATTTTAATTTATTCAATTAAAAAAAAATATTAAACTGTCTTCTATCTTAATATCTTTTTTTATTTTTATTTAATTCAATTTAAAAAAGAGATTTATATTTTACTACCCTAGAGCAAAACTCTATTTCTATTCATAGATAAAACATAATAACCTACATAAATTCTAAGCCCCAAAATTCAGTAAGCTATCACAAAAAATATTCTAGGAATTAATAGGTAAGGATTTATGATCTAGGAAGTGAGCAATCACTAGAAAGAATCTAATGTACTCACATGCACATAATGCGGTCACTCTGCGTTATCAATGTCTGGATACCTCGAAGCAGCACGAACGTGTAGATCCTGGTACTCGGGATAGATCGATCCGCACGGGCGGAGTTCTATGCGTTACGGAAATCTTCCACGCGAAACCGACCGCGAGTACCCCTTTTCGCCTGCGCCAATTATGTACGGCTGCTAGGGAGGGTACAGAAAGACCGAGTTCTCGTGCAAAATTTAATTAAAAAATAAATGAATTACAAATTATCTTAAGTACTATTTGACTCCATCGATGTTAGATTGAAAGTGAGTCGGTGAATTAGAAAGAACAAAAGGAACAAAAGATACCGCGACACTCATTATAACTAAAACTCGCGTCAGCACACATTGTCTCTTTCGAGTTAACGCGCCCGGGTGGTCAAATCGTTACGAAACTGCATGGATTCTTGGTAAACGGTTACGGCGGTAACCAAGTGCCCGTCTTGATGTCGCAATGGTGTAACAAACTCAACAAGTGAGAAAAAAAATCAGGTTCTCAATTCGTCTGTATGTTTATTTTATCTTATTTGTGTTAAACGAAAGACGCGAAGTTGCTCTTTTTGCTCATCATCGTGTAACGGACCCGGCCTGAGTGTCTGTATGAACACCAGATATATTATGCACTTATAGCATCTTTAGTTTACCTCTTTGTTTGTAGCTTATGACTCCGTGAGCTTAGCAAATGATACAGTTCATGGATCGATACCGTATAGAGCAGTTTGTTTTATTTAAGGTGTTAGGCTCAGTTCTTACCCATGTAAAAGGAGTGCCCCAGTCAGTTTAGCTGAGCCTCAGGTAGATTACTGGCCTGTGGTCTGGTTATAAGACCTTTTGATTTGTTCACAATCGTTCGAATGCCTGTGTCTCTCAGTTTATGGGCTTTACCGAGGGCAGTGTTACATCGATATGATGTGTGTGTATTTATATTTTTGGTTATCAGGTGGCCACCTGCACTGCTACATAATGCACCGCTACGTGGACTACATATGTGTTACATTCTACAAGAAATAGAACAAATCAATTTAGATAATGCTCATAATTGGATATTCAATAACATCTTAAAGTAAAGTATCAATCCATCTCTGTAACTTAGAACTCTGAATGGCTTTACTCGGCTGTGAGAAAGGCTTATTCTTTCTTTATAGTGATCTGTTCTTTGAGTAAGACTTTTAGATAACCTAGACTTTAATCGAATAGCATATGCTTCACGAAATCTCTAACTTGAAGGGCAAATTAATATAAAAATGTAAACAAACTGATCGACAGGAATTTAGTATTGTTTAATACATATAACACACACACAAATACATTAAAATACAGTAAACAGGCAGTAAAATAGTCAGAACTTAATTCCTAGGATGCACATAGAAATATTACAGTGAAAAGATCAAACATTTATAAGTTTTGATTGGTTTTGCCACCCATGTGCTGTAACGGAGAGCTTTGTTATGTGTCTGTGTAAGCACTATACCAAAGCTATCAGTTAATAAGCTCCCATCTATAACATCGCCTCCAGGGCTGTCGAGGCAGAAGGCTCTCGCCAAACCTGTACTCAAAACCAAAAGAAGATGAATTTATGCAAGAGACGAAACACAGTCGCTCTATTAACTCGGTAGAGTTTTACGGGGAAATGGCCTCAAAAATGGGCGGGATTTTCCTGAGGAAACCACAATAATAAACAGAAAATAATACGATTGATTTTAGCAACAATGGGGTCTGGTTTTATAGATTACATGAGCCTCTCAGACTCGCAGTATGCTATATATTCAAGAATCACCAATATCAATCGTATAGGTACAACAATTATACAATAAACTTAGCTTTTGTACTCGAAACAGGAACACACGTTCACCACAGATTCTAACTCTAATTCTAAAACCACTCTCTTTAATAACAGATACAATCTTAAGGCAACACTGACGTTAGATATCTAGACAGGATTTCAATCACACTATTCCGAAAGCTATCACTGAAACTTAACGACCTCAGAACCGCGCTGGGATATCAAGACCTCTATCTCGCTAAGGTACCGTCCGTCGTTACTACACTGTCTCGAGCTCCGTCACCTCCGGGGTATTTACGCAGATCTCCACGCGTCCCACCCTGCGCGAGCGCCACCCCCGCTACCTTTGTTTCGGCGCGGGCGCATCCTGGCATTTCCAAGAAAGACGCTATTGTGCCGCGTCTCTATTGGCCTATCATCAGCCTTCGGGACCTTAGAAGGCGTATTTGTTACCTCCCATTTTGAATGGTTCAGTGTTCTGCCACGAGATGTCGTTACACGTCGCAAAGTCCGTATCACTTAAAATAATAAAAATAAAAGAGATGTTAATTTTAGTTTATCGCTTAACACAGAGTCGAAACTTAACCTTTGAATAGCATACATTTGTATTTCACCAATAGTATGGCATGTGATTATTTACACTATAAAATAGAAGTCTTAGTCTATTCATATTTATTTATTTTCAACGTGGCGCCTTCGTGGAAAATAAATAACATTTCATGCGTTTATAAGCCTTATATTATATCATTCCACTAAAGTTATCATTCATTAAAACTAACTTAGCATAAAACAATAATCCAACTTTCACATTAGAGCGTTGTTGTTTTTTTATTGAAACCCAAACACGTGTTGTGCCAATGCGCAGAACCTCGCAGACGCAAACAATGCTTGGTGTATCTGTTTGATATTTTATGGCCCACAAAAAGTAAGATCCTTTTCTCTAGTCAATATTCTATGGACTTATTTTATGGGTTCCAGCTGCACTGCTCTGTATGAGTCTTTTGTTTTAACTTATGGCCTGTAGAATTGATACGTATTGCCCAAATGTAAGTTTCTCTAAAATGCTTTGTTCCTAATAGCTTTTTGCATTCATTGTTGACGCGGGAGAAATTATTTATTACCAACTTCCTAACGCTCGGGGTTTCTGGATAAGATAAACAAAAAAAAAAAGGGTCGCATTGTTACCTACTGTGCCGATAGCATGTACCATCACATTCCACCCTCTGAAAATTAAACACGCAGAGAACTCGAGTGCTGAAGTTTTCATAAGACCATTCACGCATCTTACTCTATATCCAAACTCATCAATACAATGAATTTTGTTTGTGTTTATCTAGTTATTTTATTCTATTTTGTATTTGTATTTCAAATAAATCCATCAATATAACGCCTATGGTCGGACAATTGCGATAAGACCTAGTTCCACCCTCAGACTTGACATACACTATAACTTCCACGTTATCATCATCATCCAATTTCATCTACAAAAGATGATATTTTCTTCAACTATAACTAACCAACCCCAAATTTTCGGTATCCTAAAGCTATACTTAACTAACTAACCTATATGCCTAAACACCTACCTAAAACGACTAACTACCTAAGTTCCTACCTAACCAGTTATCAATCTTCATAATTATCTTAATACATTTATAAAATATTGATAGCAATAAAATTGCATCTCATCTTACCACCTTCGTTGGATACTTTACTGAATCCCATATATCCCACAATATTGTATTTGAAATTTATTATTTATTACTATATATTAATTTGACACCGTTTCTGATATTTGACTGAACGATTCTATTTATTATGTCATAAGCGAGTAGTGATGACTTTTATTATAATTTCCATCGCTTGCTTGCACATGAATTTCAACGCTATTATGACCTTTAGACACAATGTTTGCCATGTGTGTACAATCGTACACTATATACCAGTTGCCAATGTCGATCTATAATCGATCCATCCCTCATTGATGCGATAAGTGTATAGTTTGTAACACTTCGCATAATACTACCATAACAATCATCAATTTGTTCTCAAACACTAGCTAGGCCTTTGTGTGATTAATGTACAATCAATTAATTTGGGTTCTATTCAATTGAATGTTATAAATCCTCTGTTCCTGTTTTACTTGTTTAGAATACAATTAGAATGCGAGTTTTACATCAAACTCTACAATACCAAAACTCTTTATAACCATTATGTGATTTTTTGTCACACCTTTGAATTGAATTGGGCTCAATCTCAATTTTATCGTCAATTATTAGTATTCTGACTAATTTTAACCTACTGAAATAATTATGCTCTTTCTCGTGCCTCTAAGTAAAACTTACATTCTTACTTACTCGTTTGTAATGTACCTGTCATTAGAAAAATTTAAGTAATGAGATCAATTCATCAAGTTTATTTCTCTCTTAATCAATAATGTAGCCCTTCTACGATGGGTCCATTAGCATTGAGCTTTATTTGTAAACCATTAATATAACTCTTGTTATTGTCAGTCACTTTATGGACGTTGCTAATTACTTTATAGTTTTCGTTATGTGTGGGTATGTTCATTTATTATAACCAGTATTACAGCATCTTAATATAATGCGAGTATCAGATTTTAATTGAGTTTTGTCTGTTCAACGCATCATTTTTCCAAATTGCACGCTTATTACCTCAACGCAACTTATCTAGTCTCTCAACTTCCTTTAATTGCATCTAATATATTTTAAATGTTATAGAGACGGCTATTAGATTTTCTAGGTTATTCAAGAACCTCTAATCCTTGGATCAGGTATTGTTTTATGAAAACTAGGTATACCGGCTATCTTATTATAAATCTTAATGTATTATAAAACAATCTTAATTTATTCTATATTTAACCAATGTCTCATTCCCAATCTCTTAAGCGGAATATTATGATATACCTATTACCATCTAGTGTATCAATAATAATTCTTTAAATCTATTTTTTTTCTCAAAGCGTCCTTTCACTCAATCACGCTCTCATTGCTATTATTATCACGTTTATTAACTTCCAATCAGGCGTTGTCTCTAGTTGTAACTTCTAATGGAGTAATAATGATATGTATCAATTTATCAGTATATCTATATTCAAACAAACTTTTGTACTGTGACAGAAGTCAAGTATATTTAAAGCAATCCTTTACCAATTATGTTCATAGGCATAAACATGTTTATAGAACATCTCTTCCGCAAGAGGCTCGAACTCTTGTCTTTTACTTCCTTATTAAACCTTCATCAATCAAATTATCAATATTAATACAGGCTTTTGTATTTCGGTAGGAGTCGAACCAATACCTTCCTTTTATAATAATTATCTTTACGGATTGTCTTTTACAATCGAACCAGTGGTTTTTTTTTTCAATCAGGCTTCTTTTTCAATTTCGTTAAAAATATTTATTATTATAGAAACTTATTTTCTACAAGAGGATTGAACTCTTGTCTCCTTCCTTATTTAATATTTACCAATCCAATGTTATGTATAAATACAGCCTTTTGTATTATGGTAGGAGTCGAACCTTCCTTTTATATTACATAATAATAATTATCTTTTCGGATTGTCTTTTACAATCGGACGGGTGGTTCTTAAGCATAAAGCTGTCTTTTATCAATTTCGTTTATGAGAATAAATATTATTATAGAAACGTCTTTTCTGCAAGAGGATTGAACTCTTGTCTCCTACATCTTAATTTAATATTCACCAATCAATTTATCTATCAAATACAGGCTTTTGTATTATGGTAGGAGTCGAACCAGAACCATCCTTTTACATTAATTATATTGTCGGATTGTCCTTTTCAATTGGACCAATAGTCTTCTAACAATTAGGCGGACCTTATCAATTATATTAATTCAACTTAGCAGTTACACTACACTTACAAGTAAGCTGGGACACGCTTACAGGAATGTTGGGATTCTAACCCTCTACGTATGTTTTTAACTGCCATCAATTATCTTAATTCAACTTTTAGCCGAGTGTTGGGAGTCGAACCCGCCGCATTCAGTCTCTCAGACTGGCCACTCACTGTGTCAAACCATCTCAGTCCAATTTTATTAAAATAACCACTAGCATAGTCTAGATCTAAAGAGTACTGGAAAAGATCGCCTTATAAAAGGAGTCCAAGCTGCTAGGTATTATAAATTTGTGCATTTGTTTCATCATCACTTTATCAGCCTTTCCAGGTAGGTACTCATGGTAATGTTTAAACTATTGTTTTGTAATGCCGACCTAAGACTCATTTATTTTTGCAATTGTCTCATCCTTCTTGCTCTACTAACACCTGGCGTAAACTATCGGCTTTGTACAAAGTCATTTATGGTAGTTATCCCACGAATCAGTTCCGTAAACCGTTTTTGAGCAAAGTTTTCCTTTCACTCATTACATTCATGACCTATTGCGAGTTCTTGTACCTAGAATTTTATCCTTAAAAGCGTTATCAGTCCCACATTATTATCACTGCTAGGATTTGTTTCATACAGTTGTAACCACTCTCAAATTAGGCATTATTTTCACAATCTCATCTTAATCACTGCTTATTTAATCTAAGCCGTGCTCGATCACTACTAGATAAACTAGGTTTGTTAATATTTTAGCTAGCTAGGTAGCCTGGTAATAGGTTTGTGAACTCATGATTAACTGCGATCATGATTCCAGGCAGATAAAATAACTTATATGTACTTTGTGCTTTTGCCTTTATAAACATTTAATTTGCTGGCTCATAAAAGGTGTACCGTTATTATCGCAGGTAACACAATGCATGGGTCTCTACGCATTAGATTCTTACAATTCACACTTTGGTGCTTTTCTTGAAATATATTGCCCAAGGTAGTTTATTTAGTATTCTGAATCAAAGAAATTCAATCGTTTATGATTGATTAGTAGGTACTCATACATTCACTCAGCCTCTCAAACTATCAATCTAGCACGTAGAGATTTCATTAGCTCTTTATTCTTCTCTCTTAATTCACTTAACTGGACTTAACTAAATACTTTAATCTAACGCCTATACCTGAGCCAAAACCTATACCTAACGCCGACGTCTTCAGCTTCGCTTATCCCTTTGATACGCTGCAACTGCTTCATATTAGTTTGCGCACTATTATTAATATACAAATAATCAATCAAGATCAGTGCCTTCTTTTCATAACGATAAATTACTCTGAGTGGGTTAGATTCGTAAATTTTCTTTTTTTTTTCCAAAATTTATTTGATTTTTTTTTTCATAATAGAACAATACGTTTGTTGTTGTGATTTTTATTTTGTTTATTTATGTGCATCTTTATTATCTCTCTGAGACCTAGACCTGTTTTTGTAGTGCTACTTTTTTCACATCTGCTTGGCACGCTTAAATAACACCATAACCATCATGCACTGTAAGCCTTAAATGTATCAACAAGTACTAAATTTCCGTGACCATGACGTGTTTTAGTCTTTTTTGAATAAATGCGTTATTGTTTTGCCCAACAAGTAAAAATAACGAAATGCTGTCTTTTCAACTAAAGGTCAACAGTCATAAAAATAAGGTCTGTTCAATTTTGAATCAAGCTATGTTTAAATGGTTTAGCGGCAAGCTCTTTGCTTTGCTTTTTAGCTAAACTTAGCATTTTATTATGCTTCCAACAAATGATTGTCAGTTGTAAGAAATCTGGGTTTGTGATCGTCAAAATTAAGTCTACGTTGTGTTTTTAAATTAGTTTTTAAATTACCAGATTCTATCTAGCAGCGAGGCTACCGCTTCGCACTTCACTAGATCCTTGCTCACGAGCACCAAATGTAACGGACCCGGCCTGAGTGTCTGTATGAACACCAGATATATTATGCACTTATAGCATCTTTAGTTTACCTCTTTGTTTGTAGCTTATGACTCCGTGAGCTTAGCAAATGATACAGTTCATGGATCGATACCGTATAGAGCAGTTTGTTTTATTTAAGGTGTTAGGCTCAGTTCTTACCCATGTAAAAGGAGTGCCCCAGTCAGTTTAGCTGAGCCTCAGGTAGATTACTGGCCTGTGGTCTGGTTATAAGACCTTTTGATTTGTTCACAATCGTTCGAATGCCTGTGTCTCTCAGTTTATGGGCTTTACCGAGGGCAGTGTTACATCGATATGATGTGTGTGTATTTATATTTTTGGTTATCAGGTGGCCACCTGCACTGCTACATAATGCACCGCTACGTGGACTACATATGTGTTACATTCTACAAGAAATAGAACAAATCAATTTAGATAATGCTCATAATTGGATATTCAATAACATCTTAAAGTAAAGTATCAATCCATCTCTGTAACTTAGAACTCTGAATGGCTTTACTCGGCTGTGAGAAAGGCTTATTCTTTCTTTATAGTGATCTGTTCTTTGAGTAAGACTTTTAGATAACCTAGACTTTAATCGAATAGCATATGCTTCACGAAATCTCTAACTTGAAGGGCAAATTAATATAAAAATGTAAACAAACTGATCGACAGGAATTTAGTATTGTTTAATACATATAACACACACACAAATACATTAAAATACAGTAAACAGGCAGTAAAATAGTCAGAACTTAATTCCTAGGATGCACATAGAAATATTACAGTGAAAAGATCAAACATTTATAAGTTTTGATTGGTTTTGCCACCCATGTGCTGTAACGGAGAGCTTTGTTATGTGTCTGTGTAAGCACTATACCAAAGCTATCAGTTAATAAGCTCCCATCTATAACATCGCCTCCAGGGCTGTCGAGGCAGAAGGCTCTCGCCAAACCTGTACTCAAAACCAAAAGAAGATGAATTTATGCAAGAGACGAAACACAGTCGCTCTATTAACTCGGTAGAGTTTTACGGGGAAATGGCCTCAAAAATGGGCGGGATTTTCCTGAGGAAACCACAATAATAAACAGAAAATAATACGATTGATTTTAGCAACAATGGGGTCTGGTTTTATAGATTACATGAGCCTCTCAGACTCGCAGTATGCTATATATTCAAGAATCACCAATATCAATCGTATAGGTACAACAATTATACAATAAACTTAGCTTTTGTACTCGAAACAGGAACACACGTTCACCACAGATTCTAACTCTAATTCTAAAACCACTCTCTTTAATAACAGATACAATCTTAAGGCAACACTGACGTTAGATATCTAGACAGGATTTCAATCACACTATTCCGAAAGCTATCACTGAAACTTAACGACCTCAGAACCGCGCTGGGATATCAAGACCTCTATCTCGCTAAGGTACCGTCCGTCGTTACTACACTGTCTCGAGCTCCGTCACCTCCGGGGTATTTACGCAGATCTCCACGCGTCCCACCCTGCGCGAGCGCCACCCCCGCTACCTTTGTTTCGGCGCGGGCGCATCCTGGCATTTCCAAGAAAGACGCTATTGTGCCGCGTCTCTATTGGCCTATCATCAGCCTTCGGGACCTTAGAAGGCGTATTTGTTACCTCCCATTTTGAATGGTTCAGTGTTCTGCCACGAGATGTCGTTACACGTCGCAAAGTCCGTATCACTTAAAATAATAAAAATAAAAGAGATGTTAATTTTAGTTTATCGCTTAACACAGAGTCGAAACTTAACCTTTGAATAGCATACATTTGTATTTCACCAATAGTATGGCATGTGATTATTTACACTATAAAATAGAAGTCTTAGTCTATTCATATTTATTTATTTTCAACGTGGCGCCTTCGTGGAAAATAAATAACATTTCATGCGTTTATAAGCCTTATATTATATCATTCCACTAAAGTTATCATTCATTAAAACTAACTTAGCATAAAACAATAATCCAACTTTCACATTAGAGCGTTGTTGTTTTTTTATTGAAACCCAAACACGTGTTGTGCCAATGCGCAGAACCTCGCAGACGCAAACAATGCTTGGTGTATCTGTTTGATATTTTATGGCCCACAAAAAGTAAGATCCTTTTCTCTAGTCAATATTCTATGGACTTATTTTATGGGTTCCAGCTGCACTGCTCTGTATGAGTCTTTTGTTTTAACTTATGGCCTGTAGAATTGATACGTATTGCCCAAATGTAAGTTTCTCTAAAATGCTTTGTTCCTAATAGCTTTTTGCATTCATTGTTGACGCGGGAGAAATTATTTATTACCAACTTCCTAACGCTCGGGGTTTCTGGATAAGATAAACAAAAAAAAAAAGGGTCGCATTGTTACCTACTGTGCCGATAGCATGTACCATCACAATCGCATCGTGGCCAAAAAGAGCAACTTTGCATCTTTGCCTACACAAAATAAAATAAAACTTTTACAGAGGCATTAAAAATTAGCTTATGATAGATATCACAAACTACAAAATGGATTTTTGAAAATTCTTTCATTTGACATAATAATAAGATAAAATAAACACAAAGGTGTCAATTCAGATGTCACTAAAAATAAACTAAAATAATTCGATATGTTTGTTATGCTTATTTAAGCAATCTTCATACGTTTTACGTGTAAATCATTATTATTTTGCGTCAAATTAATGAACTTGTAATATACACCGCCCCGCCTACGAGTTGATTGATTAAAACATACAGACGAATTCAGAACCTCTTTCTTTTTTGAAGTAGGTTAATAAAATAACACACCAATCGATTCACGTCAAAAGTTATAGTATCTAGTATTCCATGAGTTACTTCGACTTTTGAAGTATGAACTGAACATAACCTACTGATCATACGCCTTACAAATCTCTACTCCTCGGAGGACAGAACCATAGACGTAGTAATAAAGTATTTTTACGTATGTCGATATTTCTAGTTAGCTTATGGGCTTCACTGGAATCGAATCGACTGGAAGAGTTTCTGGAAAGTGCGATAGGGATTTCACTGTTCAATGGAAGGCGTAGGCGGATTTGAGGTCAGGTTTTGATTAACCCTTTCAATAAATAAATAATGCTAAAGTATATAAAGAAATTAAAAAAAAATAAGTTAAAACAGTCCACGGACCAACTATGAAAAACGAAACATCATGTATGAAGGTGCGCCGATTTATAATAACGTACCTGATATCATTAAAAACTGCTTATTGCACATATTTAAGAAAAAATTTAAACATTATATTTATGACAAAATTTGCCAAACAAACGGTACTTAACGCAAACATCACCATACAAAAAATTAAACTACTTACTAATTACCTATGTTATAGCATAATTATATTAATTGATTAAGATAGCAAACTTAAGAATATTGTATATACATTCTCATTTAGGTGAACATTGTTCTTTTGAGAAATAAAAATTCTTTAATCTGAAAACTGATGCTGGACAATCCACACAGCATCATCTAGCCCCATACTAAGCAGAGCTTATGTTATAAGTACAAGCAAAACTGATATTCCATCACGTAAGGTTTCACAACAAAAAATATCTAAGTTTTGTCAACTCATCCGACGCCAATCATACAAAACCCCGCTTTTGGCAGATTGAAATTTCTCAGAGATTTCGCTAATATAAAATCCTATTCGCAATTCTAAAAGCAAACGTCTCGTAAGCTAATACCGTAGATACAATATTATGAAAGCATGTGCAAATATAATTTGTACTCGAAGACCAACATCGTCCCTGTGTCAACACGTTACTCAATTTCATCTGTCGACATGAAAGTGATTGAGGGGCGAAATAAAGAACTGTCTCTATTGAAGTCTATATAAAGCGCACTTTTCCACAACGCGACGTGTTGGGTAAAAACAGACACAATATCACGTCCAAAATAGTTTTGTTCTCAAGTAGATAAATAAATAGTGCTCAACATTTTCACATTATCATCTAGCCGAACTCAAACTCAAAGCGCTTTATTGTCTTTAGATCTTACAGGATTCTTGGACGTGTCACAAATTTAAAAGAACTAGTAAAACTAGAAAATCAACTGATCACTTTGATCTTTTAAGGTAAATAAAGAAGATACAAGAAACCTTTTACCTTGTTAGTTTGCGAGTTGGAGCCAAACCCATAAAATATACATGAACGTAAGAGCTTATATTTTGGTGATAATGATAACCACTACAGTAATTCCTGAATATTCAAACGAAATCTAGATTTGAGCAGAGTAGGGCCTACTCGAAAAATTAGAATCGAACTGTTGATTCGTTTTCGTGCAACCTACTCTTAGTACGTCACACAAGAAACCACGAAAACAAAGCAGACATATTGATAGCGATTTTTCGAAAATTTCCACGAAAATCGTACAAAAAAATCTTGTAATGGAAATAAGTACGTAATTTAAGACGTGTTTAGGTAAATCTGATTCGCGTTTGAGTAGGTATTCGGTGATAACTTGCTTTCTTTTGAACCTTTTTCATGTTTAAACAAGATTCGTTGCTTTTCTTCTAATTGATCAATAATAGTCCGGAATGAGAAAAACTCTGGTTAGCCATAGTTCAAACTTGGGAGATTTTATAATGAATGGGAAGACCACAAAAAAAATCATGTGTATAGCTTACCTACTTACTTATTTGTACTCAGGAAAAATTCTAAGACGGGTCCAAATCACGCCTAGGTCTTCAATTTTTGAGATAATATTTGAAATGTTAGGATTTTTTCAGTCTTAGTTTGTGATAGTATATTCATTTGATTTGATGTCTTAGTTTGTGATAGTATATTCATTTGATGTCATAAAGGTCCACATTTTACATACATTGGTCATGTGCGGGTTATTTAGTGACTTATTTTATTGTTTATTCCCGGTGCAACGGTGCCCATAATGCTGGCAGCATTACCTCGCTGAATTGCGATGGCAATCCTTTGCACCAAGAACGTCCCAGAGCGGGAGTCTCCTGTCACTTCGTTAAATTTACGGCCTAATTCTCCCACTAAACACTTCGCATCCACACACTTCAACCCAAATGCCAAAGGTCTCCAATCCCCACTGCTACAAGTTTATGTCTTAAATCGACTATTTTCGGTTAATACTCTCAGAGCGCTTAGTCAGCATAGCAGAAACATTTCTCATAGAGGTCCCAGATCAATAGTAGATTCGATAGACTCATAAATCTAGAATTTCCGAAGACATGGAAATCATAAATCATGGCGCAGGCTGATAAGTGTGAATGGATTTTGGCATAATAAGCGTTAGGTTTGCAGTAATACGCTATTATTTTAGAGAGATATAATTGTTAAAGTAAGTAAAAATGCGTTTATTTTGTAACCAATACATATTTGTATTTATTTATTCCAACGTAGGTACACTTGATGTTACACTTGATGTCGTTACATTCTATATTGAAGTACTATTTTCTATTACACAAAGGTATTTAACCATAACGTACAAAGGTAAAAAAAACAGACAGACATGACTGAAAAATTAAATAAAAATATTAAGTAGGAATCAAATATTATGTTCAATAAATTAATTAAAGGGTATGTCAAAGTATGCTGCTGTATAAGGGCATTCTCAAACTATACTTAAAATCATATAGACATTGACCTAAACTTAATCTTCATATTTTATGTCTTTATATAAGGTATGCAAAGTTAGGTAGTTTGAAGAAGTTTCTTCGAACGGGCTATTGTGGTTAATCATAATGAGACATTTTATTGTAACGAAAATTTTGTCAATTTACCCGAAAAAAGGTAAAGGGTTTAAAGAAACAACATTAAAAAGGAGGTAAAAATTAACTAATAAAGTTGAGAGAAAAGAATAATTACTTAAGAAGCTTTTCAAAGTTCTACAGAAAAAAAGAACATACAAAACTCAAATTGATTCTTGAGAGCTTTTAACGTTTCTGTGCGCGTCGCTCTCAGAAAAACTTCATGAGAGTATGGATTTACCTATTTCTTAGAAGAATGGATAGAATGATTGTAGACACAAACGAGTGTAGCCAAAAATCCAACTAACACGTCACATTTTGCTATTCGTATAAGCAAAGAATATAAAAATATACAAGAAAAAACCCCCCGACTGATTTTCATGAAAGATGAACACTCGGGTTAAAATTATCTAATAAACGAAAAAAAACTAAACGAAAATCGGCTCATCGGTTTGAGAGCTACGATCCCACAGACAGATTCACAGACAGACACGTTAAACTTATAACACCCCTCTTTTTGCGTCGGGTGTTAAAAATACTAACGTTTATGCGCTTGTGTGCATGAAATCACCGAAATTATATGCTTGTCAACTCACACTCGTTTTAGGCTTCTTATTCAAGAAAATGGTTCAAAATCTAAATCAGAAACTCTTTATTTCCATAAATACAATAAATGTACAATCAGAAAAGTTCAAATTATAAAACACTGGACACGGAAATAAAGTGACATTTTCGATTTCGCAGTCCCTACGGTATGTAGAATAAAGTAAAGAAGCAACGACGATATCGTTAGCCTGTTAGTTGTTATTTTTCGAGTTGGAGAAAAACCCGTCCGAAGCTTTTTTATCCTCTAGTTCTAGTATTATACTATTCTTTTGCTGTAACAGCAGCATGTTTTTCCTCTATGATGTAGATAGTGTCGGAGATGTCCGGTCGTCTTACTAATATTAAAATTGCGGAAGTTTGTGAAAACGTGAAGTTGTGAGATGATTTAACTACTCAACGGATCAGGCTGAAAAGTAGCACGCAAGAAGTTGGTCCAAAAATATCAATACAGGTAATTTTTTAGCCCAGAAAACGCTTGCGATGCCGCAGGCATGCGGAGTCAAATATACACAAATTATTCATAGTGGTGGTGTTCACCGGCGGAGATAGCCGGGAGTTCTGGGTGTAAAAATATATATTTATGAAATGTGTTGTATTAAGTATGTAAGTTATCTAGTACCCATTAGAGATGAGACGTACTTGCAAAATCGAGTCCCAGGGCTTCCGAGTACGTCCTAGTATAAAAACCAGTGCCAAAAACCAGGTATAAAATACTTTCAAGTATTTTTATACCTTGTACGTACGAATACTCGGATGGCGCTGGCGGGCGGGCGCGGCTCGTGGCGAGTCTCGCACCTTGAAAGTAAAATACTTGCATAGGAAATTGATCCGAGCTCTCATGAGAATAAAGTTCGTTTTGAGTTATCAAAAAAAATACTTGCAAGTACGACGAAAATACTTTCATAGAAAATTGATCTGCGCTTCTATTGTTATAAAGAACAAAATAGTGTCAACGAAAAATACTTGTTCCAAATTACCTTTTGAATAGATATATAATTTA
Organism: Eupithecia subumbrata; assembly: GCA_949316285.1. NCBI lineage: Eukaryota > Metazoa > Arthropoda > Insecta > Lepidoptera > Geometridae > Eupithecia > Eupithecia subumbrata. The sequence goes on along the minus strand of OX438644.1, from coordinate 4,762,835 downwards.
TCAGCACGATTGACCTATTTCAGACCCAAAGATTTCGATTTCGAGTCTAGATGTAGGTTAGGTAGGTACTAAAATTAATGTATCAGTAGGTAATTTTATCGATTAGATGAGATTCCTATTAATCTTATATTTTAATTTTGAATTTACTTACTTAAATATGTAGTTATACCTACAACTAATAAAATAACACCATCTAGGTACCTACTCACATTAAATCTATTTTAAAATTTCTAAGTAAGTGGGACATCTGCTCTTAATTTTAAGTAGGCGTTAGGATTACAATTTGATTAGGTACCTACTACACACTACCTAGGTACTACAGGTAAATGTTCTGTGTTGTACCTAGTTAAGACTAATCCTAGCGCCTACATAAAATTAATAGCCGGGGACGGGCCGTATTAACCCTAGATCACTAACCATTCGTAAAAATGACGAGGAGTACCTGGAGCATTTAGTGTTTCGGTATGTTCCCGACCTCTACCACCCTCCCCGTTTCTAATACCTTCCTAAATTGTATTATTAGAGACCTGGAGTCACTTATTGCGGATGCACATATGTTGAAACGAGAGATAACGAGTTATAAAAAATTCAGACTGTAACTTTGCACACAAATATGAAGCCAAATCATCGGTGAAATCATGAATATTTATGGTTTTCAGGTAAGCCATTCAAGGTGTTCCCAGAACTTTTAAAACTTGCAGCTAATATCCTACAAAAAAAATCATAAGACCTTGAACTTCTGTAAGGCAGCAAACAAGCGATTTGCAGGGAGCATATTGTTTATGGGTCTACTTACTATTCTTATAAGTTATTTTCGAAATAGACCCTTAAGTTTTACTCAGAGAAGGCTAAACGTTCTAATTATGGTTGTTTTGTCTCATTAATAAAAACTGAATAACAAAATATTGATGTTTTAAGTCGTCGTAAAATTTACGAATGGTTAGTGATAACGTTACTCGAAATTAAGGTTAGTGAGCTAGGGTTAAAGTTTCTAAAAGTACGGGAGGAGGACTTTTCACTCTAGGAAGGTATGACGTAGGTACTTACTTACCTATTTATAAAATGAGATCTGTGTTCACTCATCTAATTTCAGGTTGATGAAGGTACATAATGTACCTAGGTATAGCTAAATGAATGATAATTTTGATGAAAACTGCTAAATTTTCAGGATTGAAAAAATCAATCTAGCTCAATCAATAGGTCTCATCTCTGGGAAAACGTGTTTTCCGAGTTTTCCAGAGAAAACAAACCCAGGCACTATCTAGCTAGATAAATACCGAGAGTACATACCTAGTTGGTATGGGAGGTTCGATGGCCAAGAAGGCTGGTATTAGATGGATAAGTACCTACCTAGATAGGTACATAATAATTATCTAGATGCATGATTTCGGACTAAGATTACATAAAGGTGCCTACTACATGACGTTTATAAGGTTAGGTTATACATCAACCTTTTTAAAAAACCTTTTTGCTGATTTTAAGCAAGTACGTAGGTAGGTAGGTAGGTATTTTTTTCGTAGGTTTGTAGAAGATACCTGGTTGATACCTACTATTGGTTTTAATTTAGTTTGATTATTTATTAAGGACAACTTATGAATATCTACCTACCTACCTACCTATCTAACTGAATTGAAATGAAACCGTTTCTTCCTACTTCAAAAACAGGCTTAGGTAGATGGGTAGGACTGTCAAAAGAAATAAAATTAATGAGTAGGTAGGTAGCTAAAGTAGGTAGATAGGTAATTGAATGAATGACTAAAATGAGTTTCTTACATCTATGGTAATACTTATGATTAGGTATGAGGAATTTAGGTGCAAACTAGGTAGGTAGGTACTTTTACCTGGTTTTGACCAACAGACAGGGACCTACCTAGGTACGTAGCTTTTACTCTATAACAGCTTTGTTGTATTTAGAATGGCGTAGGTACCTAGGTACCTAGGTAAGATTCATGCCGACGACGACAGGTTATGCACATCGATTGAAAAATCCTTAGGAAAAAACAATTAGAAATACTGAAAATGTCTGACAGCGACAGTGACACAAAGTTGTCTGGGTCAGACGCAACTTTGTGTCACTGTCACTGTCAGAAGTCAGTCATAGTCTGCCGATTTGCGTCACGCACCTTGAAAGTAAAATACTTGCATAGGAAATTGATCCGAATGGACATGAGAATAAGATTCGTAATGGAGTGTTCAGAACAAATACTTCAAGCACAGGTATCGGCGAAAAATACTTTCATAGAAAATTGATCCGCGTTCTCTTTGTTATAAGGAACAAAATAGTGTCAACGAAAATATACTCGAATACTTTGAAGTATGTAGGTACTTATATCGCGCGGTGCGTCAATACTTGCAAGACCTTCAAAGTATTTCGACTCATACCTGGTTTCCGTACTTGCAAGCAAATACCAGGTATAGAAACCTGGTCGCGTAAATACGTCTCATCCCTAGTACCCATAACATAAGCTCTGCTTAGCTTGGGGCTAGATGACTCCGGGCTCCTGTGAATTTTTCTTGATAGAAAAATATCAACTATTGGCCCGATCCGGGACTTGAACCCTCATTATCAGCAGCGGTTGAATAAACTGACTGCTAGACCAGGACGAGGCAGGCAAACAAAACCTATTAGGTACATAGGTAGAGAAGGTTAGGTGTACCTATAGACTTGGGACGATAGCCTCCAAGATAACGGTCAAGAAACTAATCTCCACCAGTTCTTGTGGCTCCATTTTGCATGATTTATCTTGGACATAAACCTACTGACCCTCTCGACCCTGGCAGCTGCCCAAACCGAAGCCCAAGGACCCAGAATTGGCGCCCTTGTGATTGTTGCCCGAAAGCCTAAATATAATATTCGTCCTCATGGGACGAACCTCGTAGTTGGCATCTTAGTTGAGAATAACTGGACGTGAATGGCGCATTATTTTTGAGAATATCAAAAAAAAATTGTATCTTTCAATGCATTATTTTTTACGTGTGTACCTCTAGATAAAATTTTCCTGAAATTTTAGGAAATAAATATTTCGTAAGTTTTTTTTTCTCAAGTTTATAGCTTGGACTGCTCAATGCCCTTATATAATAAAATGTTTCCATAGCCATATAATAATATTCTCTATCTGATAACTTATCATCGAATGAGTAAAATACGTACGTTTTCGTTTCTATAATTGTTCGACGAGACTGTAGTATGTTTTTTTGACATTACTCTTGGTTTGACAGTGACAGGACTATGTCGAGGACATGTATGCTAGCAGGGACAAGTGAGAATGACTGGCACTATCGTATTACGGAACACCGAAACTTGAAAAACCAGTGATCAGTATTCAGAAAGTACAGGAAACGGTTTCCAGCAACGGCAAACCACATAAACCCGAATAACAGAATACCAAAGCCACAACACTTCAAAAACGTTAGGCCAATCGCTTACGACCTCGGTTGAACGCTCTTCCAAAAGTGTATAATATCGAAGGCGAAGGTACTCCATTATTAATATTTCTTCAGCGTTAGTATTATTAACTACGTTAGTTTTTTGTTGAGTATGTACCTTGGTCCTGAATCATAACAATAAAATAATATATTAAAAGCTTTTTTTTTAATGGTAGAAGCCTTTACTCACAAAGAAAATGACAATAAAATTATAGAAATAAATGAGAACTAGTATTTACAATTGAAACAATTGAGCTAACTGCAGACTGTTGCAAACAATCTACAAGTAGCTCAACTGATCCATATCAATACCAGTCGGAAGCGTCCCGTTAAAAGCTTGTTTATAAACACCAAAAACTATTACGATTGGAACAAAATGAACGCGGTTTACACTCTGACACTTCGTTCCACTTCAATCAAATATAAGATTAATTTGTAGGTAGGTACTCTAGGTCAAGTTAACTGGTTGAATGCTTGCCAAAGGCCGATTCGTCCCTCATTGCCACATTTCTGTTCAAACCGCAAATCAATTCTAATTTATCTCAATCGAAAACTCTTTGCTAGAAAACCCTTGTCAATTGGTTGAATAGGTTTGCTTTCTGAGAAGAGCGTTTTGGTCTAGTGGAGGCGAAAATCTATAATTTAATCAAATACCAAACAGAAACTTACAGGGATGTGTAAAAAGACATACTTATATAATAAAAACGTTAATTTGGCCGGAACATAATAAAATGTGGCAAGAAACCTAAAGGAATGTGTAAAAAAATACCTATTTATATAATAAAAAGTTTATTTGGCCGGAAAATAATAAAATGACCCAATTTCGAAAAATAAGAAAAACACTGACGAAAAACCACGGGAAAATTAAAAATGAATGGATAAAAATAATTAAAAAAAACCATGGGAACAAAATAAATGTTATATAAGGTCTATAATGATAGAACGAAAAAAACCTTAAGCCTTTGAAATCAAGGTTCGTAGTTAGCCCGCTTATCATCATCATCATCATCATCAGCCTATATTAATCCACTGATAGTCATAGGCCTCTCCTAATGAGCGCCACAGCGCCCTATCTTCAGCTTGCCGCATCCACTTTTGAATTAAAGCATTCAGTGCCCGTCTACCAATATTGCAGTACGCTCGGTGCCTAAGCGAGTCACGGCTCTGTATGTCTCGGCCAACATCTATCTGAACCATTAGAACGAATTGTCTTGAAATCCTTTTCTACTTTTCAGCAAAAAGCAGATTCAGCGATTTAAACCCGAGTCACGAATTATCACTCTCCAATTTATATAAATCTTTCTCTTATTCACGTGGGATACATCAACGTTCAGCTTTCAAGCGCTGAATTACATTGCGAGTAAGATTTAAAGCGCTTTAACGGTATTGGGTACGATATGCTTGAGAGCTTCTTTTGGCGCACTTTTATTCAAGGTCAAAAGAAAATGAGATCTTATTTGATTGATATATGTATTAATTGACTTTTTAAACGATGGCATCGTTTTTAGTGCAGTAAAATTATCTAGATTTTTTTCCATCTGCATTGAAAGAGCGGCTTCTAAAATACTAAATACAAAAAACTCGATGCAAAATTGAAGCAAGGTTATTTTTAGGACGGAAAAATATAATGAGAAATAAAATAGGATTTTGACGCGTAAGCGTAACAGATATTATGAAATGGCTTATACAAAAATATACTGTTTTCAAGGGCTTTCAAAAATATCATGTTTAGGAACGTGGGTGGATTCTTTGCTCCGAAAATACTTTTCAGGAAAAATCTAAAGCCGTTTAGTCGTGTAAGTAATTATAAATTTTCAGGAATTTAGAATCCCGAATATTTTGTATTCCGCTTTTGTTTCCACAACAATACAAAAGTTTTGTACAATGCTTCTTTCGAAATAAAAAAGAAGACTATCTCTACGTCTCACGATGTCTTTTGTTTGTTGGGCAAAAGTGGACACTGCGAATATTCACATAATGTATCTTGGTACATATGCCTGTCATAAAAACTGTGACTGGATAAAAGAATGAATATTTTCGAAAACAGGTCAAACTAAAAAATTTGAAAAATTTTCTCCACTAAACAATTTGGTAGGTATGTCTTTTCTCAAATCCTCATAGAGATCAAAGACTTCTTAAGAACCAGATAAAATCAACGTCGTTATCATTATTAAATGTTTACAAGTTTCATAAAAGAAAATACTTACGTTAAACAAAAAGATAACTAGAAGTAGGTAAGTGTTCTAGAATGAGGGTGGGCAAGTAATTAAAAAGTCGTTATAGCGAGAGATTTTAGCGTTGAATTTTCATGAACGTGGCTTTCATAGTAGGTAAGTAGAAAAGTTTATAAAAAAAAGTTGATACAACACATAATCTTAATTTGCAAAAAGAAAATATGCCAATGAAAGGTAATGCGGCTTGTACGTGCTTGAGTTTTTTACTTAGCAGTCAAATTCGTAATTCATTTTAATTTAATTCAATTTATCTTTTTTTTATAACTATATAATACTTCTACAGCAACTATTATTTATTTATGTTAAGACGACTGTTCTTCAAATTCAAACTCAGTCGAAAACATACAAAATGTCCGAAAAGGTCAGCAACAGTGGAAAACTGTTTCATTTTCCAATATCAGTTTCAAATGGATTCAAACACAACGTAATCTCAATAAAATTAACACATTGTGGCACCCGCGTTCAAGTTGTTTCGATACACTCGAATACGTCTAAAGAAGAATATTCTAAAATCAAAAAAATTGAATCCTCCAAAGAGTCCAGAAGGAATCTCTTTCGACTAATCAAAACTTTTTTTATACCTCGTAGGCTTTTTGTATCTAGCCTACCATTATTAGAACTGTTATAAGTCCTGCAGTGAAATTTTCTTGGAAGTGATTAAAGTAGAACTATTTGCTGCTTCATCATTATAGCCAAGTAGGTGCTCAACACGACTAGGCTTGTTATATTTTTGCTATCTACTAGCTTTTTACCCGTATAAAAGTACCATTAAATACTGCAACCGCAAATATTTTTATAAGTTATTTAGTTACATTATTGTTCATAACGATAAATGAATTGTTAGATAAGACATTAATACCTAAAAAGACCCGAAAGTTATAAAGGTTTTTCAGATCTATTTGTTTCTCAATTCATTTACAATAAATCTATTCAATGGGAAATTACTTATAAAATTTTATTATTTTAGTTTCATTATTAATTATGTAATTTTCGTATTTTATAAGACCTTTAAAAGTACACAACCAAACAACAAATAATATTAACGTAAACGTAACGCAATAGCAAAAAATAATCGTTGAATTCAGAGATATAATTTTAGGATAAATAGGTTTATTTTTACCTTGTCTTAAAATATTTTCATTTCATTTCCTACTATCACATTCTACTAAGACCTATCTACGACGTTCATTACCTTTTCTAAAAAATATCTAAACTAAAAGACAAAATAATCCTCTAATAGTTAGTAACTACTATCCATCCCAATGACCTCACTCGTTTTATTTTTAGGAAGGTCTTCGATTTGTTGACTCTTTAATAATATCTAAAATACGGCATTGAGGTGGAATTTTAATTGAGGGTATCTAAATACATAGGGCAACTAATTGCTCTGACATTTTAAATCGGGGAGTTTTGTTTTTAAAAATCATAGGAAGGAAGGTTTTTTAGTTAGGACATTTTTTTTGTGTTTGATATTCTTACAATAAAACGATTTATAGAATTATATTTACTGTTTCTCCAGTTTTAAACGTTACTATAGATTTAATTTAATTTTTTTAATACACTCTCAGATACTATATAGATATTAACTTAATACTAGACTTACCTAAATTAAAGTGCAACCATGCAAAATCTCCAATAAATAAATTCACAAAAGACACACACAAATCACTTCACAGTAACTTTCGTAAAGTCGTCACAAACTTTTTTACCGTACATTTACGTTCATTAATTACGTCACTCACGGATTAATTTCACCGCACGATTCACGAAACGTAGTTTAACGTCACACGGCTATCCGATACGTTACCTTCCGAACAACTAACGTGGCTGGGTAACAATTCGTTGGTGTGGGTGCAACGCTATCTTACACTGTGTGCCTACACTGTTCAAACCATGCATGTGTGAAGCGAAGACAGCAGTGTGGGAGAATTTTTGGTTGACACGGGCGTCTGTGCGGGTAACCGATCACCTAAAGATTTGCTTGTGTGTGTGTACCGGGAGAACATTTTTGCGCATGCCCAATAACGAATCAAAATGAGTTTTCTGTTTCGCGCTATTAAATAATGTGTTAAATCCATTTTGTTGTAAAAAAATATTTTGTTTCAATGTGGATGTCCAATTGTAGATTCTTAAAATAATTCGTTACTAGCTGCGCCGTTCGGCTTCGTCCGCGTGGAAATTCCAGAAAATAATTGCACAGGGATAGTTTGGTAAAATAAAAGATCGTGTATCTGTCTGTGGTATCGTAGCTCCCAAACAGATGAACCGATTTTCGTTTAGTTTTTTTGTGTCATAGATAATTTTATCCTGAGTGTTCTTAGCTATGTTTCGTGAAAATCTGTCAGGGGTTTTTAATTTTTTTTATTTTGTTCTTGTATAATATGAACTTTTCTAAGTGTACATACATTTATTGTATTTATGGCAATAAAGAATTTTTGTTTTGATATTGATTTGATTCTACGTGAACGAATCCGAGAAGGAAAACTAGTAATTTTATACAACGCAATCCTTTATAAGCAGCACAAGATTCAACTTGAGTCCTCTCAGCTTAGCGGTCGCTTTGTAAGACTAGCGTTTAATTTCTTAGTTCTGCAGAGAATCCTTGTTTTCTACACAGTAATACTTGAGACGGTTTAAGCTTTACGGTTTTTGCCTATTATACAGAAGAGTGCTCAATGTGCAAGACAAAGCACTGATTTACTTGTTTAGACGGATACGGTATTATCCCAGTAGGGAATCATTTTTCTTTTTCAATTCTTCGTATGTAAATGATAAAGACTGGATGACACCCTGCCATACATCATTAACTACCGAGCGATTCTTGTGTGATTGAATTTTTGGATTCCATAAGGTTTGGATTCCATTTGGAGTAATTCCAGGAACTCCAATTTCTTTTCATTGGGCCATTCAATTGCCGCCATAATACAGTCCGCAAAACAACACGACACATCCTTTCCCTGCGCATGCGGCCCGCGGAATGAGACGGCGTTAATGTAGCCAACATCGCCTAGTGCGCTAAACTACGCGCTAAAACCCTTTGATGTGTGGAATAAACCGACACCTGAGCTATCACTTAGCATCTAATGCCATTAGTAATGCCATTAATAAATGAACACGTTAAAACCTTGGCCACATCTGCGTAATGCCCTAATTAACGCGTTAATTTACGCGTTAGGACGCAGGTGAAGCAGTAGCATAAGGCGGGAAATAAACATTTTAGACTTTTGCGTAAACGCAATAAGTTCATTTCTGTTTTCACCTCTCCGTCAGAGCGTTAAATAGCTAACAGCTGTCTTTCTGCGTCGAAATAAAATTCTACATTTTTCTTTGGTTCGTTGAACGCGAAAATGCGATTGAAAAGAAAATTACGATAAATAAATTATGAAAGTGCACTGTTTCGCAAGTCGAGATCTTAGGAACCTTGCGGTCTATTGAAATTACTTATATTTTGATTGGTAGCTTATTACTAATTATTTGGTTCCTTGAACCAGTTGCTTCATAAGTTGTGTAGTTTTCTTGAAAAACATGATTTTTGCGCTTATGTCGTTCCAAAAACGTATGCTCTGTCCCGCTCTTATGCCAGAAGTACACGCAAACCAGACCAGGTACAAAATGTAGAACACACCCGTGTCCTACGGTGAGAATCGAACCCGCAACCGTGTGCATTGCAGGTGAACCTTCACTCACTGCGTCAAGATTAAAGTCAATTCCAATCAATCTAAAGGCTGTCTGCAATGGTAAAGCAATAAGGAAAACTTTAGTCGAGCCGAATTCAGAGGTAAAGTTTGAGACTCCAAAAAGTTATGCCACTGCATCAAAACGTCCTAAAACTGTATTTTCCAGCTTTACCCTCGTAAAGGAAGGAAGAAAACTGGAATTTAAAAATTTCTTTCCAGTTTTCCCCCTTAAAGATCTAGAAAACTGGATTCGAAAAAATTGTTCAACTTTTCACCCCTAACCAGGGCTTGAAAGCGGTATAGGTATAGGGTTAAGCTACCGGTAAAAAATTACGGTACCGTTTTGATTTAAAGGTAGACCTATACCGGTATACAATAACGGTATTGGTACAGGTATAAAATAACGGTACCATTATTTTAAGGGTACCGGTAGCTACCTGTATTTTTCTGGTACCGTAACGTAATTCATTTCGGTACCGAAAAACGCGTGAGTAAACGACGCTAGTGCTCTGTTTACAGTTCGCTCGATAGGAATGCCACTTGCCTTGTCGAACGAGGTTTCACTCTAACACACTTCTTAATACACAGCTATGACGTCGCGGTCGTTCTTATATTCGTCAATTCGGCTTCTTTCCTTGTAAAAGGGAAGCATGGGGAGAATGCGAAAATATGCTTTTTATTGTTTCTTTTCATTCAGCGTGTAGACTAGATTGTCTACACTAAGTGCCAAATATTAGCGTTATAAGTGCCTTGCATTTGCATTTTTGCATTATAAGAATAAGAATAAGAATAAGATACCGGTATAAATACCGGTATTATAACTGGAAAGAATACCGGTATAAATACTGGTATACATACCGGTACCGGTATAAATACCGGTATACATATCGGTACCGGTATAAATACCAGATTACATACCGGTACCGGTATAAACACCGGTATACAGACCGGTACCAGTATAAATAGCGGTATATATACTGGTACCGGTATGTTTACCGGTATGTTTTATAAATGTTTTATAAATACCGGTACCGGTATGCATACCGGCATTTTTACTGGTACCGGTATGTATTCCGGTATTTATACCGATACCGATATGTGTACCGGTACTTATACCGGTACCGGTATGTATACCGGTATTTATGCCGGTACCGGTATGTATACCGGTATTTATATCGGTATGATTTTCATTAATAATACCGGTATTTATACCGTTATTTATACCGGTATGTTTTATAAATACCGGTATTATTATCGCAATACATACCGGTGTAAATACCGGTATACATACCGGTATTATTACTGCAATACATACCGGTATAAATACCGGTACCCGTATAAATACCGATATACATACCGGTACCAGTATAAATAGCGGTATGTATACCGGTACCGGTATGTATTCCGGTATTTATACCGGTTCCGATATGTATACCGGTATTTGTACCGGTGCCGGTATGTATATGCCCTCACTCTCATAATCCGATAGGACGGCAGACCGACACGGCCGGGGAGAGGTCAAGCGATAGACCAACGGCTTAAGCCGACTAACACCGCCAACTTGCTAGAAAAGACCCAATAATACAAATCTTGGCCCGACCCGGGATTTGAACACGGGACCTCATTTTCAGCGGTTGAACAAGCGACCACTAGACCAACGAGGCAGTCGGATAAAAGTAAATGTCCTGCCACAGAAATAATAGATACCTATATTTACTCTACGTTTATTCCAAAATGTTTAAAAATAAATGTCCATCCGTGCGAAGCCGGGTCGGGCCGCTAGTTATTAAATATAATTGCAACTTGGCTCAGCTAAGCAAACGGTTATACGAAATAAAACTTCGAAACGCACGAGTCACACGACTGTCCGGTCTCACTCGCTCGACTAGAACGGAACTGTCTCAATAGAATCTGCAGCTGAGCCGAGAGCTATTTATAGATTTCTCATTTCGGTACTCTTATTTTAAAATTACGCTGTGCTAAAAATAAAGCTATCGCTATTTTACGGTATCGGAACATAACGGTACCGTTATATAAAGATATCGTAATATAAAGGTATGACGTCATACCGTTAACCTTTTCATACCGGTATTTTCCGGTTATTCAAGCCCTGCCCCTAACAGACACTAGAAAAAAATACGGTGTCCTTGCGGTTTATTGGCTTTATTTATCACACTCATATTAAAAATGCGAAAATTTGTAGATATGCATGAGTGCGTATGTTACTCTTTCTTCCATGTTCAAACGGCTGAACGGATTTAGATGAAATTTGATACCAGGATAGCTTTTATCCTAAAATAACACATAGCTTCTTAATTCCGGAAAAAAACTTTCGATTCCGGAAAAAACACTATTCCCGTGGGATGATCATATAGCTCAATTATATATCTTTTTACGTGTAGACTGTACGAATTAACTTATTCACCGCTGGCAACACTGCGCAGCTTGTAAATAAATAAATATAACAAAAAGGTAAATGCCTTTTTCAGGTCCACGCAGTTCGATAAGGCAAAAGTTGCCAACGTTGTAAAATATAACCCATTCAGTTCAGTATAGTTGCTTGCGCTGCAAAAATCGTTCGAGCATAATGGTAAAGCTTGTCGTATAAAGATTGATGTGAAACCATGCCAAAATGCATGTGCTATTTTGACGGGGGATGTATTGAAACTTTTAGCTGTGGACCAAGATACAAGCGGTTAGCACAGCTGTCAATTCAACCATCACGAGGCAGGACGTTGCTGCCTTTGCGAGTTCGATTCCCGCCTCGAGAAAAATGGTTTTATAGTCTAAAGAGATATTGGTATAGAGTGTTCTGGGTGTTTCTAGTTACCCATGACACAAGCTCTGCTTAGCTTGGGGCTAGATGAAGCTGCGTGGATTGTCTAGGATTATTATTATATTATATTTGTGTCATCCCTATAATGAATCATTCCTGTTGTCCATCAACGAGATATCCCCCCTGAGCAACAACGTAAACAAAAATAGTAATAATTGGATTATTCTCGTTGTCCACTACCGAGATATCCCCCACTGTGAGTAGACAACGGGAATACCTACAATCAGAACACACGCAACATTTCACAAACATTTGTCCCGAGGCGGGAATCGAACCCCCCTACATCGCAGGTACGTCCGCTGCGCCTTGGTCATCGCTTTTGCAGTCACAAATTTTCAAAAGTTTTTACGCTTTTGCTTATGTTTTAAAAGCCCTATTAAAAACGAAAGCAATCTTTCTAAAAGAGGCATTTAATCCCGTCCATTGTTTAACATGAGTGCCTTCGATTATATTTTAAACCTCTTTATTCCTACACAAGTAGAACGATGCACTTTACGTGCTATAGTATTTTACAGTAAAGAAAAAATATATTTTGTACGAACTAGTTTCTTCCCGCGACTTTAAAGGTGATCTCAGACGGGTCACTCGAATGAATGTTCACTCGAGTGAATGGTCATTCCACTTGAACACCAGTTTACCGCGACGTTCGACCAGACGTTCGTTTCCTACAGGACTCGAGACAAAATGGCCGAATGCGAGTGAAAATTCACTCTGTGTTCAGATCGTTCATTTATCGTTCATTCGAAGTGGGAGTGAAAGATGCGAATGAAAATATCTAACATTGTCGGTTCGGTTCGTTAATGAATTCATTCGGCACTATTGTTTCATTTTGTGTTCAAACGTTTCATTTCGAGTGATGCCGAATGAAAGACGAAAATGAACGAAAAATTTACCGTCTGACCACAGCGAGCGTTCGTGCAGTCAGTACGGGGAAAGAAGGCGAGCAACGAGCAACGAGACGGATTTTAGCATACGGCGTAACGTATACAATGTGTATTGTGTTGTATTGTCGTTTGACCGTATCTTAGCCGTTACTATCCCACTGCTGGGCAAAGGCTTACTAGGCTTATGTTCGATCTTGGATTTTTTTAAGCTTCCAAATAAGACTGCTTTGAATAAAATATACCGTTTACTTAAAAAGAAACGAAGAAAAACCAAAATGATGTAGTTTGATTTTTTTTTAATCGCCTTGGTTTTTGAGATAACAAATTTTTTTTTAGTTGAATCTTTTTTCAGATATTTATCAATAAATATGTCACGTATTCGCACATCTCGTTTGATCAGGGTTCGAAAACACAAATTGTATATTAGTGCATTAAACCCCGTAGCCAAAGTACCCCCGGCGTATATTTATTCGCTCCGTTACTAAGTAATATAATAACTTAAGACGATTTGTTTTTCAATTTGATTTATTTCTGCCCAGTATTGAGGACCCTAGGGAGGTTTAGGGCAACACCATCTTGTATTATCGTTATCTGCGTTTGAAGGGCTGTCTTGTGCAAGTTGGGGAAATAGAGGGGCTTTATTACCACTGTTTGAAACAGTAAACGGTGACATAATTTGTTTTGTTGTGGTGTTTCTAGGTGTAGGGTAGAATAGAGAAAAATTACGTCATATCGTCATCGAATGCGTAATATGATGGAAACTCATTCCATCAACTTCAATAATTTAATAATAATAATAATGTCCTCCTAGCCGAATTTCGCAAGACCAAGACGCAGATGGCCAACTCTACCACCGGCTAGGGGAGCCTGGGAAGTGAATGCGATGTAATTAAATTGTTATGATCGCTTATTTTTCTTCTATCCTACGTTCATTTTATTTTCCAACGTTCCTATAGCGCTGCAGCGATCGCAGGATGACGGGGCTATTTGAATGCGTTTTAACTATACCTACGTAAAAAAATTACAAAATTAATGTGCCAATACCAGATCTTTAGTATAGAAGTTTAGTATAAAAATCTATGTATGGCGTTCATTGTTAACTGACCCCCTATTACGTTTGAAGTCAATTTCTATAAATAGAGAAATATAAATAGAAACACATTTATTTTTGGATTCGTAGGTTATTACTAATTCTTTGGTTTAATCATACAATTTCTTCAGAAGTTGTGTAGTTTTCTTGTAAATAAACAAAAACATCATTTTTGCGCTTATACCGATCCCAAAACGTATGCTCTGTCCCGCTCCTATTAACACGTTGCCGTTGCATGACCCACCGGTGGTGCATTTTGAAGTTCTCACCGTACGTGCTTGTCCCACATGGGGCACGAGCCCTAACAAGTTCAAAGGCATGTAAACATGTACACGCGTGATCTAACCCACTTTTTTGGCATACACGTGTAGCCAAAAAATAAATTAACATGAAAACCGGAGGAATTTTCATTTAGGGTAGCCAGTATCCCACCACCAAAAGTGTGTTTGCACGTAGGGGGTCGACTTCATAATCATGGCTGGGAACGTGTTAAAGCGAAATCCTATGCCTATCCTTTTCACCAAATGAAATTCATATTTTTGATGATCCTTTTCTTCGGTAGCCCGATATCCATGGAGTTTACGTAGGTATCTGAGACCATCTGTGTAAATAAAATTCCGGAGATTGGGTCTAGCTTCTCGAAAGTGGAATGCTAAAATTAGGTCAAATTAGGTCCACCCACCTCAGTCATAGCCGAACCAGCGAGGCCGCCGCCGCCGCCGGCGTTCGTGTTCCACGTGCGTACATATATTGGAAGGTATGTAGCGCAGCGGGCGAATGACCTCCTGCGACGCAGGAGGTTGCGGGTTCGATTCCCGCCTCGGGACAAATGTTTGTACGATCTGCAGATATTTGTTCAGGGTGTTCTGGATGTTTTTTATTTATAAAAAAATATCTATCTATGTAGTGTATTGTATCAAATATATCAGTTATCTAGTACCCATAACACAAGCTCTGCTTTGTCTCTGTTTAGCTTGGGGTTATATTATATAATGTTGTGTGAATTGACCACCATTATTTATTTATTTATTGTATTTATTTATATTGCAAAAGATTGGAAATAGCGTGTCTTAGCATATGTAACACAACACAGGTCATTTGTTGTGGTAGCGCTTGGAGTACGTACCATAATCGACAGAATTTTCTATGTTTGAGACAGATATTTTTTCCACATCTGCTTGGGCTACATAGATATATCTAAAATTCTTTGATTTCATTATCTCTTGTAATAGAAGGAATAAAACCAGTAGCGCAAATTAAGGAAAACATAAAATTTTCTATTTCCTACTATTTGATTCCAATTTCTAACACGAACACGGATTGTCAAATCTCAGCTTTGAAGATTCAAAAATAAAGTGAAAATTCCTTTAACCCTATCAGATTGAGAATAGAAAACCGAATAATCGGAATAAAAGTCAGGGTAGTCGTCGAATGAGATTTCAACGGAGAATTCTCAGTTTCAGCAGTTCGATAGGAAATGATGTGTCGATCTGAAACTGGCCCCACAACCTTGTGGGACCAGTTTCATGGTACGAATTTTACATGGGTAAGGAGGTGATTATATCGCCCGAAATAAAACTAAGGTACGAGTCAGTTGTCCACTATCCCTTAATGAAGAAACAACTTTGATTCTCGCTTTTAAAAATATTTTAATATTCTGAAGGAATTCTAGTGTACTTATTTTTCTACCTATTTGACCTAAAAGTACCTAATATATATTTATTGATTGATAAAAGTTCCTTATTTCAAAAATTAAAAGTTGAAATAATTATAAAAAGTGGGTATTTTACCCTCTTTTTATCATTATATCAATTTTTTATATATTATTTGTTTAGGGGGTTCGGATGTTTAGCCGAAACAAACTACATTTTAGTAAAAAAAATTACTTATTGTTTTTCCAGACTTCTGTTTCTTTTGCTCACGAAAATAAGGTATAAGTTCAAAATAGTTAAATTTATCTAAAGAAACTGGCAAAATACACCATTGTTTTTCTCTATTTTGAAGTTGTCGGACAATAAAACTCGTCCCATGTGGGTTTAGTTGCAGGACCAGTTGAAGTTCGTCCCAAGGCCGCGATTTAATTTTACTTGGATTTTTCTTGTACTTCATTCCGGTACATTTGTGAATGGAATTGAAATGTTGGGACAATGAACTCTGCTGACCTTTTTTAGGGTATATTTAAACAATCCATAAGTTATTTTCCCGGTTTGTTTTCGAATATGTTCAGAAAGTAGATAATAAAATGACATAAGTAACTTTAGTTTTGTAATATTTTTTTCTTAAAAATAATTTAGGGACTCTATCACATATTTGCGACATAAGAACTGAAATTTCATGTTAAAATCTTTTGGCGCGAGTATTCGACAGTTCTTATTAGAACGCTGGCTAAAGTAACTTTAGTTTTGTAATATTTTTTTCTTAAAAATAATTTAGGGACTCTATCACATATTTGCGGCATAAGAGCTGAAATTTCGAGTTAAAATCTTTTGGCGTGAATATTCGACAGTTCTTACTAGAACGCTGGCCCAATATTTCTTTAGAAAGCTGTCAAAAGTCTTCTACCGCTCAGTGGAAATGCGACCAAAAATTATGACAGTATTTGCAAAAAATTATGTGGCTAGGCCACATGGTTACCAAAGAAAAGAGTCAATAGTTGGATAAGGAAAGATAAAAGCTCTCCTCGGAATTAACTAAAGCTTTTTGAATATCTTCCAAAAGTTAGGTATTTTAGCGATTTTTGTTTGTTCAACAATGACTGGACCTACCTATACACTAGCCATACTCGATGTGAAGAATGTTTGTAAACAAAACGCCCATACTTAAAGTTTTTTACACATAGTTATAAATATTTTATCCCCAGGGAATGATAGGTAAATAAACACGATAAATACCCGTGAATATTTAAAATAACGCCCATATTTAACCTAAAATTTACTATGTTGTCGCGTCTATTTATAAGGAATTTACTTTACCTACTTGTCGATTTGTGATCCTTCCTTCAACAAATATTATAATTATATAATATATAACCTACAATTATATCTGATACTCGACGCCAATCAAGTGAGTGTCTGTTATTTGTATCGTAGTTTGTTTACATTCATTCTACATCTATTTTGGCTACTATGATAGCTAGACTATTACCAAACAGCTTACAAATTAATGAAATGTATGAATCTGTCATCACTTTCTGTTTTGATTTATCACCTATTTACCTCGAAGCTTTGTCCTCCCCCCTACTTCCTTCCAGAAAGTTCCAAAGTTGGCAAAGTGATAAATGGTCAATGTTTGTTACTTGTTAGTTTGTAATGGCAGATTATATAAATAAGATAGTTTCAGTATAGTTTGGTGCTTGTTTCTTAATGTTTTGATGTTTATAGGAATAACTCTTGCTATTGGTGTACTAAACTTACTGTCAGTTAACAGTCAGTTTAGTACACAAATCTCGATCCATTTTTTCACATCATCCATTTTTATGTCCAAAACAACCTAAAATATTGACGTGACATTGATATTTTCTGAAAGTATGAAGTTCTCAAATTGCAGCTTGATCAGTTTTTCAGAAAGAGAATGAAGAAATGTTGCCATAACAGGCATTTGAATTTACCCATATTCTCGTGTACGTATGCGCACGGTGGGCATTACTGGGAGGTAACCCAGAGGTATATATTTTATAGCTACTGAAAATCATCTCAACACCCATAATCAGCAATATTGGTCACTTGCTGGACGCAGGCCGGGAGGCCTCGCCTTATTGGCTTTTATCACGTAGGGGGAAGTGTCCATAATCCCCACGCTAGGCATGCGGGTTGCGGTTGCATTTCAGTAGAACAATAATTGATCTGTAGGGGCCACTGCTGCCCGTCCTCGGTGGATATTAGGCCTCTTACGACACCCACGGGAAGAGTTCGGGTAATGCTAATTCTAAGCCAGCACCAAACAGTAGCTGAAGACCACCGCATAAGGCAAATGCAAAATGGTAGGGACCCATTTTATCCTATGTCATCGTTTATAGTTGTTAGATATAGGTATTTAGACTTCTTTATCAGCATAGATACGTCCACTGGTGAACATGCCTCATGCCCCAAGGGACCCCCTTGCAAAATTCTGTCATAGATGATAATGATGCTGTTGATGACAGAATTTTACAATTCCACGGTACAGGAGCATTGAATTATATCAGTTTAGAAGTTCAAAGTATTGAATAAATTGAATCAGTTAATCGAAGGGTTAGTTGAACGGATTTACGGGCTCCTCGATAATACACACGGAGAAAGAATCGGCTAGCAAATTGAACTTTATATGAATACAATTGAATTTATTTTGGGATAGAAATGCATCTAGCGCGCCGCCGCCCCGCCATACTGGAGCTGCCCAGCTGTAGAACGAACCCACTTAAATTTACCCCCATGTCACTCGCTATCTATTTACTCAATATTCTGTCTGAAAACAGCGAAGATATATTTTACCAAAACTTGCCAAAAGCCATGGAAATGTCACAGCTTGTTATTGAAACAAAATGTTTAGATTAGTATTGTGTATTGCTTGTATGTAGCTTAGAACAAATAAATAAGTTATGATAAGTACCTAGATATAACATCGCCTTAGGGCGTAATAAAAATACCTGTAATGATGTTATTCTCTCAAAAAATCTTGAGCGTGTATGAGGAGGCATGAGTCCGAAGGTCTACCTTAAAAATATTACCACTCCTGGGACCTAAGGCGCCTACGACCAGCTTTGGACTGGTGGGGATAATGGCGTATACACTTATGATAAGTCATTAAAGGTAATGCCATATTCCCCACGCTGGGCATGCGGGTTGGGGATAGCATTTCAGTGTTGGGTCTGTTCTGAATACGGTGCTGCTGCCCCCAGTGAACCATAGTCGCCTCTTATGACACTCGCGGGAAGAATTGAGATGATGGGACTTTCACACCCTTGACCTTTGGTCAAAAACTCGATGCCCAGGTGGTATGACAATCTGCAAAAGACTACTCGATGGTGTTTAACTACAGACAGGGTGCGTAGGCACTCATTAGGACTACTTACTATCATTTATTTATTAATATTCTGATGATAATGATGAAAAGAATCCATCAAAAAAATTCATTACCATTCAGCGGGGCAATGCACCCAGCGTCTTGGGGACACTTTTGACTGGTATTGATATGGATCAATTGAGCTACCTGTAAATTGTTTTAATTGCTCAATTGTTTCAATTGAAAATACTAGTTTTTTTTTTTTTTTTATAAAAAGGTAGGTTATCAAAATATTTATAACATAATATGCAGAATAAAGTGGTTTTATAATGTTTTGATATATTTAAACGAAGAACATGATTTCAGCTAAAATTAAATAAATATTTTACGCCATGTCCATTTAAATTTCGCCGTGAATTATCCAGCTTTGTATCACAATGGCACAAACCTTTCGGATAATGACCAGTTTTCGCCCCGGCCGATAATCGAACCGGCATAAAATAAAGCTATTAAAAAGTTTTCCCATTGAGTTGGGTCGGATTTCGTGAAACACTCTGTTCTCACATTTCTGTTAGAATTTGATTTAGAGAATTTATACTTTAACACGTTTTGAATAAAGTTTAATGTTTTGACATTTTACTTTGCGTGAATTCCAGGTGAAATCTCATTGGAAAGGTCGAAATTCACGATAGTTAGAACCTCTACGTAAGTACGTAAAAATAGTTTTTTAACCAATCTAGGAAGATTGTAGGTAGGTACTTAAAACCGAGAGATTGGCGATAATAGCTTGTCAATTGCTTTTTAACACTTTCAAAGCCCACCCCGCACATACTTATACAGGGTGTTAGTCAAATTAGTGCACCATACTGAAGGGGTCGATCACCTGCTACCACAGACAATATTCAGTGAACATACAAAGCCGCGAACGATGTATTTTGGAGATTTTTTTATTTCCTTTCTAGCAATGCCTTATAAGACCTGACCTCCTTCAGTATGGTGCACTAATTTTACTAACACGTTAACCCTTAGTAACTGGCGGCTAAAAACTTACGTAAGTGCTCGCTAACTTTTCATTTCAATTCAATTCAATTAAACACGTTTATTTCAGCTTAGATACATAGATACATATTTCAGCCATATATTAATTAGTTAAATTAAAATATCTTACATTAATGCATCATACACACAATCTTCATAAGCGCATGGCACTATGTGTGCGCGTCCAATGCTTCATGAAAGTACAATCCGTGTCCAGCCTTTCAGCTTTCAGATAGCTACTGGTACCGCTCCTGACCCGAAAAGGGGCCCGTCGCATCAGGGATGCTGTTCTGTTTTAGAATTAAAAAAACTACTAAATTCATGCAAACTCAGACTTTTGTTAAAAGAACATTTGGACTTACAAAATAATCAATTTCTAAAAATATTTTTAAAGGAATTAATATTATTTAAACAAAATTAACTTTTATAATCACTCGTTTTCTTCATTACAATTTTGGTAGACTTTTTTTATTGTTCATTGCAAACTCATGGCAAAAACCAAGTAGGTACCTCTTGCAACTGAATTATGAAATTTACATACATTTAGGAAGCTACTTGAAAGAACCTTTTATATATTATGAGCCTGGAAATATGCCTTCTGTGGCTAACACCCATGCGACCAATTAAGGGATTTTTCAATTTCAACCACTATTGCGTATAATCCCACACTAAATCTAACACTAAAATATATAAATATAATCTAACACTAAAATCCCTATGGCAATTTAACCTCTCATATAATTTCCGCGCATTATTGAAAGCAAAAACCAAACTCGAAAGTTGGCTAAGCGCCACTTGCCTCAAAAACAATGTGCTCGGCAACTTCCACAAAGATGGCGGCCGGAAGTTTCTAGATGCCGCAAAACAAACATGGCCGCTACTACCGTTTCCGGTGAATTCCGGCCTATTGATTGCAGCTGTTAATTAGGGTAAATTTATTCCATTCGTGAGTTGGGTGAGACTACTATTCGCTACTTGACCACAAATTTGGGCAAACAAACAAGTCGTACGACCCTATCACTTCAATTTTCTTCTACGAACGATCGCGTGGGAAGAAAGCTCTCAGCGACTGCAAATCCGATAAAGGAAAAGTGGTATTCTTCTTTTTTCTCAAAGAAAATTACAACCAAATAATAGAAATAAATTAGAACTAATATTGACCAGGTTGTTTTTGACCGGAAAATCAGCAGCAGGGAGCGTGTTCAAAACCCCAGGGGTACGAATGATGAAGGTGGAGGAAAACCACTTGGTGCGAGTGGACGGTATATCCACCAAGTAGGGATGGTATTGCGCTGTGCGTCTGCTTGTCCTGGAGTGGAAGGGGAATGGTGGGATCAGGTCATGTAGTTCGAGCATTGAGAATTCTCCGAAATGTATCCTTTATAAGATCGAGAGACAAGGGACCTTGTAGCGGTAGATTGACATAAGGTAAGTCAGAGTAAGACGCTTCAACACGTGGCGATTTAGGGCACCTCTGACCGTTCTGCATCCAACGCTGTACTTTGACTTTCCTCATGAAAACCTTGAAAGTATGAGTTATTCCAGTTTTCCTCCCTGAAATCCCCCCGTATTCTTACCAAGGGAACTACATAGGCTATATTATGTCCCGGAAAAGTCCTGGTGTGTCCAGGAAAAGCTCATACGAACCTGGGGACAGAAACTAGTTGACCACAATCAATCCTAATGCATCGACATAGAACATGGCAGAATCTTCGAGCTGGCTGGATCAAGTACCCAGCTACCTGTAGATTGTTTACAACAGTCTGCAATTCGCTCAATTGTCTCAATTGTAAATACTACTTCTAATTAGTTTCTATAATTTGATTATAATTTTCTTTGTATAGAATAGTAGATAACTAAGTGATTAAATCATATTCGAGAACCATCAGTAGGTAATGTCTTCTTACCTACAAGATTTCAGAGAGATTTTCAACTTGGTAACTAAAACCTCGTAGTAACTAAAACCAGAATTCAACGTAATATTTTAGACAAATTTTGATACTGATAATTTAATTTACAGTTTAAAAGGCCTATTCGGAAATTAAATCCTTGTTTGTAACTCTATCCATCCATAGTTACTTCCATGGAGGTTTGTTGTCGATAGTTCCGCTCAGAAAACTAAACTAGAGAACTGATTGCTTACGCGGAAATAATTTTCCGCTTGGAAAACCAGTTACCTACCTAGACGGAATTTTATTTTCATCTACCAAACGGTTTGGTTACTAGCAAAGTAATGTTAAAAAAATTTAAAGTTTTTTAAACTTACGCGATCAGAACACATTATTATAATTATTCATTTAACAGGAAGAATAATGGCAAAGGCGAGCTTAACCCTAATAGAGTATCTTCTATTAAATACATAAATACCGACCTCATTATCAAAGCAATGTTTGAAAGCTCCAAGTATTCAGAAATCAACGTTATCAAAGACATTTCTAACTCTCAGCCCAAACTTAGTAACGCTTCCATTAGACTCGAATACTTACGTACGATAAAGCTTGTGTACAGACGGCAACAGAAGTGATAAACTACAAAATAAATGTAAGCTAGTTACATTTTGACCATGACTTTAGTATGTTGAGTGATACTGATAAACAAAGGAATACAATTAAAGAATAATCTCAAATTAGAACTAGTGTTTACAATTTTATTGAAGAAGTTGCGCTAAGTGTAGAATATTGCAAACAATCTAGAGGTAGCTCAAATAATATATAATATCAACCCTTAAGCATCCCGAATACTTACGATAAAACCACGGTACTGGTGGGCACAGAAGTGAAAGTAAACTAGGAACGTCTGTCATTTTCACTATTTACGTACCTCAACCTCAACCTCAACAGCCTGTATTGGTGCAGACCTCCCCCTGATAAGCGCCATAATGGCTTTCATCTCATGGGGGGTAATACCTATAATCCCCATGCTGGCCATGCGGGTTGGGTATCGCAGTTCGGTGCGAGAATTGTTCTGCAGGGGGCGGTGCTGCCCCCGGTGGATATCCTTAGTTGCCTCTTACGACACCCGCCGAAAGAGTTGGGGTGGTGCAAATTCTAAGCCGGCACCACACAGCTAGCCGGCACCACACCACACACGTAGTCAAAAAACCCGTTACAGTTTTTACGGTAAACATTTAGTTTTAGTAATGCTTCCACTAGGCTTCAATACTAACGATAAAAGTTCTGCACTGGCCACAGAAGTGATAAACTAGGGACGTCTGACACTTTGACTATGTACAGCATAGTCAAAATGTCATACCAGCTAAGTCTCTAGTTTATGCCTGCGTGTAAAGTTGGGGATGAACATTTTAAGGGCTTGTTCACATGTATGTTCACCGAACGCAAGCAAAATGCCCGTAACAGTTTTAATACTAACTCGAACTGTGTCAAAACTTAAATCTATCTAAACATACATTAACTAATTAAGTACTTACATAAATATATATCTAAAACTATTTTTTGTTTAAAATCAGACACCCACATACAAATACAATAACATAAAAAAAATTAACCTAGACGATCAAAATATTGACTAATTATCTGGTGAGTATCTGGCGAAGCGCATCAGCGTTGCCATACAGCTTGGCAATGCAGCGTCTTGGGAACGCTTCTCACTGGTATTGATATGGATCAGTTGTGCTGTAGATTGTTTGCAACAGTCTGCAGTTATTTAATAAATACTAGTTCTAATTTATGTCTTGATTGTAATTTCTTTGTGAATAAAGCTTACTAATTAGGAAGTCACTAGTGTTGCCAACTGTACCACCTCAATCTTCCAACTCTGACCTGCTTATCGCTTTTAATAAATAGGTATAATCAGTTTGAAATTTGTTAGGCGAAGTCTCAACTTCGGATGCGAAGTTGAGGTGTTGAATGGATCACAGTTAGACTGTTTTGGGTTTCGTTTAACTACGAAGTACGAACGATCAACCTACATCAATATAATGTGCTTTATTTCAAGGAATTTAAAAATCCGGGACAAGTGTAAAAATAGGGAGCGGGTAGCAGCGCCCCCTGCAGAACAATTCTACCATCGAACTGCGATCCCCAACCCGCATGCCCAGCGTGAGAATTATGGGCATTACCCCCCATGAGATAAAAGTCAATAAGCAGTTTAGCAGGCGGAGGCCTGCGTCTAGCAGTGGACTAATATAGGCTGTTGAGGTGAGGTGAGGAAAAAAACCATAAAAATTGCAAAGATAAACGTCTTAATAAATCAGGAAATGAAGAAAACGAAGCAATTTTTAATTAAAACTAATCACAATATTATTGTAAAGTGGAAAGTTTGGGTGTTTAAATGGATGATTGGCCGCTCGAGGATCAGAAATAACCCCGTTTTATGTTTAGATTTTACTATGTGAAGGAACTAGTGTAGTAGGCTAGAGAATGAAGAGGTCCAACACTGGCAATATTACAATGATAAAACATCTAAGGGTAGTTTCGAATTAAAACCTATTTTAATAAAGAGCTGCATGCAGTGAGCTGGCAACTCCTACCGACCATGTTTTCAATTTATTCTTGACACTTCATACCGCGTTACTTCAGCTGAAAAAACATTCTTAAAACATCGCAGTTTTTCCACGAGAAATACATTTTCTTCACGTTTATTCAGGGTTTCGTATACGGAACACCCGCCCAGATGAGGCTTGTATATTTTACCTTGCATTTGTCTTCGACTGCGCCATAAAAATGCAAAAATAGAGACCCAATCGTGACACAAAGGCGCAAAAAATAAACAATGATTACAGTCTGGGTCGCCAACCCCGGAATCCAGCACTTAGGGTGCAGTGAATTGCTAAACAGCTGGTGCTTCACGATAGGTACCCGATAAAACTTTTCAGGGTAGATAGGTATTTACTTGCCTTCTTAGATTTGTTGTCACATCTATACAGTTGTACACACATACGTGTGTCGGTAGAATTAACTCTACTGAGCGTGAGCGAGCGAACCAATCAGCTACGGCTTTAAAATCTCTCGCCATAAAAAGAGTTTTTTTTTGCGAACGTGATTGGTAGCTTTTGAGGCAATAAGACAAATGAGTGAAAAATAAATGGGCCAGGCCGTCGGATTTTCCTTACGCCTCTCGCTCTACTCAAAAAAACTCATACCTGCATTAAAGTTAGGACATGGTTGTAAATTTTCCTCTGCATAACAAAAACGATATCTTAGAGCAGGGAAAGGAAACAATCCACGCGTTACCAGAACAGGACGGAACTTTGTCAAAGGAGGTAGGTACCTAAATATCTGACCTCTTTTGTTTGATTTCAAATCTATTCCATACTGTTCAGGAGCTTGAAAAATGAACGAATTTGAATGATGACGTCGGATCGTCCAAAACAAAGGACGGCCGATCCGTTCTCTGAATTTATTTTATAAAGATCGGAAACGAAAGGTGTCAGTTGGCGATGCACCCGAAGCAACTTTGTGGTAGGGTTGTTCGTTTCGTGAGATCGACGTCATCCGTCAACTTCGTTCGTTTTTCAAAGTAGACTCCCAGATCGCGACCGGATTACACTAGTAACCCAGCGTGTATCCATGTACGCTGTGGTAGGGGCCAGACGCTGCCAATTTGTGCCTACTCCCGTCAATAACAATTTCGCTAGCGTAATTGAATCATTTTAGCGCAAGTAAGAACTTTAGCAAAACAATGAACCGGGCGGGGCAATTTGGTTAGTTGCCGCGTAGATTTTCTATCTTGAACTTTAGCTTGGATATTGAAAGGGCACTTTGAACCTGTAGATTAGGTTAGCATGATTAACTTGATCCTGCATGAACTTGCGCGAAGTCTTGCCTGATCATTGATTATTAAATATACTATAGCGATAGACCCATGGATGGGAGCTTGTTTCGTTTCCATTTTAATACCAATACAATACTGAATTTTACAATACATACGTCAAAATACATACGTTACAATACGAACGTTAAAATACATAGGTACATAAATTAGACAAAAGATGATGGCCCCAGCCCAATTTGAACGCCACGAATAAATGAAACATGA
Organism: Eupithecia subumbrata; assembly: GCA_949316285.1. Lineage (NCBI taxonomy): Eukaryota > Metazoa > Arthropoda > Insecta > Lepidoptera > Geometridae > Eupithecia > Eupithecia subumbrata. The sequence goes on along the minus strand of OX438644.1, from coordinate 4,736,673 downwards.
ATTCAGGAAATAGGTATTTCGTATGGAATTAATTTAATGATTTTAATACAATTATTCATCCATGGATGGGCGTTTCCATTTTAATAGCAATACTATACATACGTTTACAATACATACATACTTGACAAAAGATGATTGCCATTCCCAGCCCAATATGAAGACCACGAATAAATGAAACACGAATTCAGGAAGCAGGTATTTCGTATGGAGTAAAATTAATGATTTTGATACAAAAGTTATACTTATTAGTACTATCCGATGGCACAGATCATTATCATTCTCAAGTGTCAACTGATATAGGCAGCCCTTAGATCCTGACACCATTTCATTGCGAGTCTTTGAAGAATTCACCACAGCCACGACTTTGAAGCGAGTCGTGTGTCGCGCGATTTGTTTCGATATTTGTTTGCAGTACAGTTTGTACTAAGACGCATACGATCTTATACACTGCTGCGAGTTTAGCGACGCGATAAAAGTTGTCCGAGGTGTTTCCGGGTCCTGCGATTTTGCGATAATTGTTCACGGAACATTTTGTATTATGACGTATGCCAACTTGCACACAGCTGCGTCTTGCGACGGCGGCGGTGGCGTCTAGAAATAGCGCTTACAAAAACACTGCTGTGTGTAAGGAACCGCGCTACAAACTCGCAACAAATCACGCGACACAAGACTTGCTTCAAACTCGCGGGTGTGTGGTGAACGCTTTGTAGCTCAAAAAGGTGCGAGTTCCATTTTGCGCAACAGTGAGCGATGTCACAAAAACATGATATTGGGAACACTTTTGTGGTCATATCTGGTGTGGATTTGACTAGAAATGTGACGCCCATTCAGAAATGTGATGCCTTTAAACATTTTTTGTAAAAAAAAATTACTTTCAGAAAGTTCCGTCTATAAAAGCGCACGGTCTATACAAATATTTTTCATTCGTTTTCGTATTTAAACTGAATATTTTCTGCATGATACATCTAAGTTTGTAAACAAACTTGCTGAACATTTAAAGCATTGCCGCGCTGGCTCACTAACCAGATTCGCAACTTCTGATGGATGGTTGTTGGTGCTTACTTTTCATACCGTCCGAGCTGGTTTTAGTCTAAAATAGGAAACCTACTTACTTACTTTCTTTTTAAGGTTTTTGTTATTATTGTGCATAAGCCCTCACCTCAAACTCAGCCTGTATTGGTCCACTGCTGGACGCAGGCCTCCCCCTGATAAGCGCCTTATTGGCTTTTATCGCATGGGGGTAGTGCGCATAATCCCCACGCTGGGCATGCGGGTTGGGGATCGTAGTTTGGTGGTAGAATTGTTCTGCAGGGGGCGATGCTACCCGCCCTGGTGGATATCCCTTTGTCGCCTCTTACGACAAATATATATCTTACGATAAAATTTGTTATACAAGGTGATGAATAAAAGTATTATCTATCTATTCAACCAATCCTGAGATCAAACTAAAAAAAAAACTGTTATACCCAAATAGGATGTTTTCAACTCTGCCATGATTTTTTAAGTCTGTCGTAATAGGCTATCAAACTTTGTCCAATATTAACAAATTTAACTAGACCCTCTCGTGAATCCCTAGCAACTAAATAATAGCTTCTATTCTACAGTGATAGAGTTGAATTTAGCGCAAGATTAATTTTTAGTTTATTTGCCTGAAAATTTAAGCATAGGGACTTAGCACATACGTCCAGTACCTGTACCGCACAGCAGAAAAACAGTCTTAAACTCTATTTAGGTACATTTCACAGTAACGTCATAAAATAGCAGCCAACGCGCAGTATGCGATATTGAATTTTTAATTCGGACTTTTTTACGTACGGAAATAAATATTTTTTGTTGTTTGACTTACCTACTTCAAGCGCCCGTGCGTTTAACCGGCAAGGCGCCCTCTGCTTGTGCCAAAAGTCCGGTAACGCTGTCATGGCCATCTGCAGTCAACAGCATTTAAGCCCATTCGAAAAAAAAGTGTCTGTCTGGGAGTGATGCTGGAGCGGTACGGCCTATGTATGCGACAACCTTTAGATTTCGGGCTTGAGAAATAGGGGATGCTTTAGTAATAAATATCGGTCCTAAATAGATTTACTTACCCATCGCCTCTGAGTGTTTTGTATTGAATTTGGATTAAATTTCGATAACCAAACGCTTTTGATTAAAACTTGTTATAGCATGGTTTCGTGAAATTAATGTTCCTTAGTTACGGTTGGTACTTACTTATTGATGTTAGGATTATTAATGTTTTGGCGATATACTTATAGACCATATTTTATAAAGATTGTACTAAACATAGTATAAAACAAAGTCGCTTCCCGCTGTCTGTCTGTCTGCCTATGCTTAGGATCTTTCAAACTACGCAACGGATTTTGATGCGTTTTCTTTAATAGGTTTAGTGATTCAAGAGGGAGGTTTTTATGTATAATACTTATATAATTATACTCTACGTTAATCCCAAAATGTTTAAAAAATAAATGTCCATCCGTGCGAAGCCGGGACGGGCCGCTAGTTACCTAAATACCACATATAAAGGATCTAAGAATATATCTTTATTCTCAAAGAAAATAACAATCAACAAAAAATTACTGGTTGTTATTTATTTCTAATAGTTGATCGTAATTTTCTTTGTGAATATGAAAAAAAAAAACAAATAATAGGAATGAATTAAAATTAGAATTCACAATTGAAACAATTGAGCTAACTGCAGACTGTTGCAAACAATGAATAAGAATATGGCCGATTGAAATTCTCTGTTGCGTGGCAAGCGGCCATAATATGAACGATTTTCGGCTTCTTTTATTTAATCCAAATTAAAGTACGGAGAGTAAACTTTTGACAGTGACGATGGTGTTATTGGTTTCATGACAGTTTAAAAAAAATCACAAATATCAAATTTTAATTTGATACGTGCACCATTTTTTATGAGCTTATTGTGTAAAAAATGGTTTGGAAATGTGTTCTTTTTTATAAAGTTTATAAAGTGAGAGGACTAGTCAGCTCTAGTCTTCCGTTAGAACCCGAACAAATGACGTCACGAACTTACGCTATGTAGAGTAGGTACGAAATGAAAACTAAATAGCATAAAATGAACTAAATTTAAACAACATGAAATACAATTTACAGTAAGAGCATACAAGAGATAGTTATATAATGACTTCTGGTTTAACTAAGCCAACATCATCCTCTACCGCAAAAAACAGGATGCAAACTACTGTGTGTGAACACCAATTATTTTTGCGGGATCAAGTTAAAACCGTTCCCGAAGAATTGAACGGCCGTGGGAAAAGGCTGTGAGACGTAAACGGGGACTCGATTCTCGTCGCGGCATAATTTGTCCGATATGCAAATTGTATCTAAACTAAACTAAGGTAAAATAGTTTGGTACCATCTCGAAAAAACAAGCCTTGTTTATTTTAAGACTAAGCAATGGTAGGTATAAATAAACAGCATTTGTCGATGTTAAAATAAGATAAGCAAAATTAAATTTTCAAATACCTAATCCTCTGATTATTTGAACATTTATTAGAGCTCTTGACGTTAGTATCAATTCGTTGACATCTCGCAAGCCACAGGACTCATTAGATTCAGAATAACAATCTGTAATAATAGACGGGCAATTTTTAGTGAAAAGGCCTCTATTAACAAAGAAAATTACAATCAAGAACAGAGATAAATTACAACTAGTATTAAGTAATACAATTGAGCTAAATGCAGACTGCTGCAAACCATAATAAATAATAAATAAATAATGTTGGACAAATCACACAGCATTATCTAGCCCCAAGTTAAGCAGAGCTTGTGTTATGGGTACTAGATAACTGTTATACTTAAAAGAAGGTAATAGACACTACATAGATAGATATTTTTTTTTGTATATAGAAAACATCCAGAACACCCTGAACAAATATCTGCAGATCGTTCACCCATTTGTCCCGAGGCGGGAATTGAACCCGCAACCTCCTACGTCGCCAATCTACATGTAGCTTAACTGATCCATTTAAAAACCAGTCAGAAGCGTTTCCAAGTCGCTGGCTGCATGGACCCGCTGTATGGCAATTGTGATGCGCTACGATAAAGATAAGACGAAGATATTTATTTGCAAAAAACATTACAAGAGATACTCATCAGCTCTCAAGTTGAAAGTTTCACGAAATGGAGTATTTCCCTTGCCACTTTAACAACGAATACTAAACAAAAAAAAAAAAAAGAATTAAAGGGGGCTCCAAACAGTTGCTGTTTTAAGAGTTTCGTTTCAGAAATTGGTTTCAACAATGGGACGAAACCCTCCGTGTGTTAGTATACTCACACTTGGCCAGTTTACCTTCTCTGATTGTCTGGAATGTCAATTTGTGGGACTCTGGCGGTGCTCGTGAATTACATTTTATTGGATCTTACCCGAGAAAGTTTTAAGCAGAATAATTGTTATATACTTTTCATCCTAATACAAGAAAGTGTTCATTAGGTTTACTAAGTCATTATTATTTTAATATGAGTATATTTACTATAAGTATTAAGTATAGTAGATTCATTAATTGTACACTTCCTCTACCTATCCATCCATCGCCTCTCCTAGAACTCTAAGGTTTGCTGGAAGAAAACTCTTTTACAGGGTTAAGCTCGCGCCTATGTAAATATCCTAATAAATAAGTTCATTGTATGTATTAATTGTGTACAATAAAGAATTACAGAAAGAAAGAGGCAACTAAAATTGCCAGTCTGCCACATCTCACCCTTTGCATCACCTTGTAGTAGGTACCTATTCCAGTTTCGAACGCCCTTCACTCATCAATTATTTCCAGTCGATTTAATTTCTCAATATTATTTCTTGAACTAAAAGAAATTTTGTGAGTTTTTTTCATTAGAAATGAAAGTCTAGATTCAGTAAATTCACTGAATTGCTGACTTTACGAAGGTTACATTTATTTGAGGAGTTATTGCCTTGAATTTAATTGTCTTTATTTAAAAATAGGACATTGTTTAGTTTGACAATTGACTGAATCATTTGTTGTACCGCCCACGATAAGATCTTTGGCTGAAAAAAAAAACAGCGATGAGTTTATTATACAAAATAACCCTTGTTTCAGCGTACAATAAAGGTGAAAATTCAACCTTCTTATTTAGAAGGCAATATATATACTTTTCATAAGTTTAGTAGGATAAGTATAGCTGTGGTGGTCGTGGAGTAAGAATTGACCAACTTAAAATGAATGTGAGTACCACGACAAACCTCACAACGTTTTTAAGGTACAAATTTTAGAATTACTGTTTTTGTTATTGTAATAAAATAAATTAAAAAAAAAAAAAAAAAAAAAAACTCTGCTGAGTTGGTATGAAAAATATCGTAAGAGGCGAATAAAGGAAACTACGAGAGGAAGGAAGGCCAGCTTCCTTCAGCGTATAATAATCTAGTTTATGCCCGTGGCTTCGCACGCGTTGTTTCTATAAACTTTAAGGGTGATTTCTATCCCATGGGAACTGATTTATGGGATAAAAAGTAGCCTATGTTTGTATGTTTTTTTCCAGGATTGGAATTACCTGTATGCAAAATTTCAGCCCGATCCGTTCAGTAGTTTTTGCGTGAAGAGGTAACAAACATCCATCCACCTATGCATCCATCCAATCTTTCTCATTTAGTATAATATTATAGTGTGATCAAATAATTTATTTGCAACGGGTTACAAGTTGGTATGCTTGCTTAGGTATATTAAAATGTCCCATGCGATGACTTACCAGCTCAACTTTGGTGTGCTTTGGAAAGCACGCAGAGCCGTTGGTCCTGCGCCTAACCTCTCCCCGGTCGTGTCGGTCTGCCATTCCATCGGATTTTGAAAGTGAGGGAATAGACAGTGCACCTTGGTTTGCGCACACACTTGGGCATATATGGCCTGCGCACCAAGTCCTTGAGACTGGCCGACGTGGCCGAAAAATCGGCTAGGAGACATCAACTTCTTTTGTTACATATTTTCACCCAAGAAAACATTTTTGTTCTAAGTCAATAACCCGTAAACCCGATAATAAAGTGCTGCATCACCTAAATCTACTTTTTACGACTGTGTATAATGCGAGACCGTCAATTTTGCTTTATGGCCTCGGTTCGCGGGTGTTTAGGCGAGATTTTGGCTTTTACAATTTAAAATGGTCTCTTTGTTACGTTCTTATTTTGCTTTAACAGTTAAAGAAATCTTTTTACTATTGATCCGGTTGAGCTAATCGCAGACTGATGCAAACAATCTAGAGCCTTAATTGTCTTGGAAGAACATAAACCAGGGACGAGGGACAACTAGGGATGAAACGTTGGTATTCTTCCAACACAAATAAGGTTCCTAGTTAACCCGCTTATATCCGTAATAAATCCGTCAAACTGCTACTAAGTAGTTTTTATAGACTAACAATCTCGAGATTCGTAACTGATTAAATGATTTAATGTACATAATGGTAACCAAAATGAAGGTACTTATTTGAACTCTTTATGAAAAATATTTTGTTGACTACCCACTAATCCATAAGAAATCCACGGCCTGGATCTGTGACATCACTTTTATTCAACATCATTTCAGCTGTTAGACTTCCACTGCTGGACAAAAACCTCCCCAAGAGATCGCCACGATAATTAGTCCTTAACCAATCAGTTACTCGATCCTTCCAATTGATTAATTTTTCACAGCTTTTACCCTGACTGAAGAACAAATATTAAACAAAAGCCCTTATACAAAGTTCATTTCACCATCTATTGAATGTTTGAACGCAATTAATGTTAATACGTATGTGCCTTAAGCAAACTGCTCTAAGTTCTAGACCCATTTATACAAAAAGCTGGTTTTATAAACAACGTCATGCTAGTTAATATCAACATATTTTAAGCCAACAGATTGATTGATGTATCGACGAATAATAATTTGGCGTGTTTTAAAAAACTATAAACCGACTTCAAATTTATCTAGTTAAAATTTATACGGGACCAACTTCGGGGTATAACCTTTATGAATTATCATATAAAAATCAGACTACTCGGTAATAATTTATGCGTGGTCATATATAAAAAATATATACGTTTCGACTTCAGAACCTCCTCCGTTTTCCGTCGGTTAAAAATAAAAGTAAATAAAACAAGGAGTGGCGAAAATGAGTCATTCACTCATAAATAGATCCTGGTAGAAACGAATATTTATCGCATTGTTTTTATATGGCTTTCATACACACTCCTATAACCCAGCTAACTTGTATAGTCATGTCCAACGTTCTTTGTAGCTTTTTCCAGTGGCGTAGTACGAACTGTAAGCATATTTTAACCAGTCAAGTATTCTCTTTAAAAAAAGTTGCGCGTTGTCAGGTATCCACGGGGGTGACGACGACGCTTCGAAAATTCATCACAAACAAGAAGCTTAATAACAAGATGTAAGCTTCTTGATAACAAACAACGTTTTATTTCTGACACGGTTCCTTATTGACAATGACATTTCAAATTGTAGTTCATTTCATTCCACATCGAAGGAATATAGACATATAGGTTACAAGCCATAGTAAGCCCTTACGTTTGAAAATAAAGTTTTAATTGGTCTTTATTATCGGTCCCGGAGCGGAACAAATTCGCCTTGCCGGATAACATATACCAACAAGTCGGTCCCAATGTGAACACATTCATACCAAAAGTTCAAAAACATTTGCCCAATCACAAACCTACTTCCATTGTAATTGCAGCTGAGTTCGCTAAGCCATATCAAATATGTATGTTGAGCTCTTAATTAAGTTACAAGGTGAAATTCGTTTATTACGTCGCAAGTTGACTCGTAAAGCTGGGTAGCTAATGCAGGCGTATGCAATTTATTTTGTTTACTCACAACGAGCATGAAATTTTATGAGTTATGCCACAGTGGTAAATCCTCTGCAAGGCATTGCTTCTAATATAAAGAAAGAAAATATTTTTATTTACCTTAAAAACTATTACACAGAACAAGAACTTATGCTAACAAAATAATACTATAATAAAACAAAATAAAGAAAATAGCAATGATAGAAATTAAAACAACTTAATCTGATATCTAAGTAAAGGAACAAAACTAGAATTACCAAATAGGTATATTCGTCGCTGCACATAGAGAACCCACTATCCATCATTTTCTATAAACAATTTTTTTATCTGTGCGCAGCAGGGTTTGAGGCAAATATGGCCTCCACTCAGCGTTATGCTGGATGAACACTGGTGTGTCCACCCAGTGCTGGTTATCAGTGAGGGCCAATATGACATTTTGACTACAAGCATCAGTGTGGCCGTGTGTTACCAGCTTAGATTTTGCTAACCCTAAAGGTGCTATTCCAAGATGGACCGCAGGCCGCAAACTACACCTGCAGGATGCAAGCGACACTACTGGTTTCTATGCATCTCTATGAAATTGATTCCAAGTGCGGCAACACAGCGGCTTGCGGCCGTGTATGATGCGTAGAAACCAGAAGTGTCGCTTGCAGCATGCAGCCTGCGGTCCATCTTGGAACTGCACCTTAAGTCTTCTTTCAGAACAGATCCACAACCGAATTGCTGATCTTGAACCCTCGCGGCCGCGTCCCTAGCGTGGGTATTATGGCATTTTCCCCGAATGATAAGAGCAAATCAATGCCGGACAGTGCAACGCTGTATTGGCGTCACCTCTGTCGGACAAATTAACCTGGCAGAATGTCGTTTTAGAATAAGAAGTTTTTTTTTTGTTAATCGAGTTCTTATTCATGAAGTTTCTGTCCATCTTGTTGCTGGAATAAAAAAAAGCTTGTTAGCAGGCCTACGTCCAGCAGTGGACTGATAAAGGCTGTTGACGATATATGACTACTATGACTTTTACTACGTTGGTACTTATACTTAGCACGTGGCAGCGACGTAGCAAAAATAAAAGTCTTACAACTACATACTATCCCAATATTTTTCATTCTATTCTCAGTTTTACCATGTGCCAGAAGTCAGTGGTTCCTTTGAATGAAAGCTGGCAAAATGTTGGATTTAATTTTGTTTAGATCATATCCAATTCTAGTGAAAGGAGTGGGTAACCCCGACACTCGATCAAATTTCGAATCTTCCGAATTTGGCGGTTTACAATTGCGTCGTCTTTTGTTCTTTGAGATACGGACCAAGTACTACTCGGAAAAGGAAAATCGAAGTGTCGTTTTCGTTGATGTACAATACCAACCTATAGGTCACTTGCATAAGATTAGCGTTTGCACGAAAACTTATTTATTTATTACAAGCAGCGCCTCGCGGTTTCACCCGCGTAATTCCTGTTCCCGTGGGAATTCCGCGGGATGAAAAGCCTTTGTGCTATTCCAGACTATAATCTATCTCTGTGCCAAATTTCATCCAGATCCGTTCAGTAATTTTTAAGTGAAAGATTAACAAACATCCATCCATCCATACTTACAAACTTTCGAGTTTATAATATTAGTAGGATTTTATGTGTATTTATTGTTTTTTCTCTGTAATTCTTTTTTCTTGTGTTTTGTGAAACGGTAAAAAATAACTTATTTAGTTAACTTGAGAGTGTACTTAGTACTTATGTATCTCCTTCCAACATTTGCAGGGAAATTATTATTAGAAGCAAAGGTCAAAGTAACTTCCACAAACTACAAAACAATGTTCACCTTTTACTGATGTCATAACTCAAAGCAAATTGGACATAGAAACATTAATTTAGGCAAACTTGCTAATATTCATAAGTCCAAACATTTCAAAGTCTGTCCAAAGTTAACATTCGCCAAAGGGCATGAGTAACTTTGACTTAAGTGTATAAGTACCTACCTACCTACTTGGAACTTTAGTTGCGTCAAATAACACTATGTAAATTAAAACTTTTAACCGGACCGGACCGGAGAAGAGATGGCAAGACATCTTTGTGAAGAGAGCTGGTCATAACTGGATGACAAAGGCCAGAGATAGAAAAGTTTGGAAGGAGCTGGGGGAGGCCTACGGCAAAAAAGGCGACTACTAGCTTAAGTAAAAATTGTAAATAGATAGTTATATAAGTAGTTACTTAAGAAGTAGGAAATAAAGGCTAATTTTATTTTATTTTATTTAAATTAAATTAAAACTTATAAATCCATCATGGTTATTAAAACTAAAGTCATTCACAATCACAACGGGTTATTTACCATATATATATATACGATACCATATATATAGATACTGAAACCGGTGGTAGTAGTAACGTTTGTAGCAAAAACAAAAAATGAGGGTAGAGATATGTCTGCCATAACAACTCACTCGCAGTGCCCTCAGTTATTCCGTGATCATGGCGCATGAAACTGTGGCGAAATATTGGAAAGCTCAAAACTCAAATCATTGTAAATATCCCGTTGTAAATGACTTTACAATGTATAATTTCATTTAGCGACCGACGCACTCTCCGTTCTACGGGTGCTTGCAGAGCAGTAATGTGCCGCCCCGCCTCTTCCGATAACATCGCTGAAGCTCGGCAGTAAACGTATTTTTGTATTTATTTATTCCTTCGTAGGTAAACTTGATGTTACACTTGATGTCGTTACATTCTGTAATTAATTCCTATTTTAACAATAACACACAGGTATTTCGATATAGGAAAAATAAATAATGCTGGACAATCCACACAGAACCATCTAGCCCCAAAGTAAGCTACTCAAAGCTTGTGTTATGGGTACTAGATAACTGATATATTTAATACATTATATACATGGATAGATATTTTTTTATTATAAATACAAAACACCCAGACCAACTCAACAAATTTGTGCAGATCGTACACAAATTTATAAACACCATAAGGTACAAAGAAAAAGAAAACAGACAGACATGACTGAAAAAATTAATAAAAATAATATATGGGATCAAATAAATAATAAATTAATTAAATAAAGGCATGTCAAAGTATGCTGCTGTAGCGTGTCAGGGGGTATGTACCTCAATAGAACAATATATTAATAACGTAGCTATACAGCGTGGCCCAAAATAATAGTCCTTCTTTCCCGAAAGGGGCAAATACCTTTCCCAAAAGAAACTTCCAACTATAATACACATTTCTACTTAAACTTAGCTCTAGACTTAGTACTTAATTATTTTTTTAAGTGTGTAAATGAAATGAAATGAAATAGTTTATTTCATTTCATATCATTTACACACTTAAAAAAAAAGTGTGTGCAATGTGCCTTCAAATTTAGTTTCTTTTTGTGTATCAAATAAGTTAAAGCAAAGATTTTTTTTTATAGTTTTTTATAGTAGTAGTAGTAGTATAAAAAATTTTGCAGTACAAGTGCTGTCTTCCCTTTCATATCGATTGAAAAAAAAAGGGTGGTACAATTAATTTTTCATCATCATCATCAGCCTATGTTAGTCCGTGGCTGGACCTAGGCCTCCCCTAATGAGCGCCATAGCACCCTGTCTTCAGCTTGCCGCATCCAGCATCTGCCTGCAGTCTTTCGCAGATCGTCATCCCACCTTGCCGGAGGGCATCCTACACTACGTTTGCCGAATCCATATAATTTTCAGTGCTGTCAATTTAGTTTATTTGAGATTTGGCGACATCTGAATTGATACTACTGCATCAACAACGAATAGTTTTTTTTATTGTATCGTCAAAACTAAAGAATACAGTCAAAAGCACAATGTTTTTAACGCCATAATTTATGAATAACAAGTTTAAAGCCTATTATGAAATCTCATTTCACCGTAGGACTTCGTTAAACCAATTTTCCCTCTTCGTTGAATGGCTTTGTACACGACATTACAATATCGGTTTTTCGTAATTTTACCATAATATTAAAATCTACTTTTGGTAATGAGAATTTAAATTAACATAACAATTTAAATTAATATTAAGTAAACATTTTTTTTACATTTTATGTATTTGTTTTAGTCCTGTACGATAATCGTACAGGACTAAAACAAATAGTACTACGATTCAGCAGTACTGATAATTTGTTTTTACCAATGCCAGCAGATGTTCAGATATATTTGTGAGTGTATGACTCATTCTATTTACGCCGCCTATTGGCTGCATTTTAAAAACGAATAAAAAACTAAAAAATACCAAATGAATGAAAAACCAATGCGCGGCAAATATAGTATGTATGATATACTCACCAACACATCTGAATCAACCACCTAATTTCACCAGGTAATTAGACTGAACAAACGTTATAATAGTAAGAAGCTACTATAATAAATAACGTTTGTTCAGATTTGTTCAGAGAACGTTCTTTAATAACAGAATTTTACGTTTAGGTAAACGTAATCGAGTTTTAATTACAAGCCGACAACTTTTAAAATCTCGTAAAAATTTGCCTCGTCTGTTCCTAAAGAAGCATTTTTAGGAACATACGAGGCAAATTTTTACCGCTTATTTTTTTGATAAGAATATCAGGCGACTTTTGTCGTCAACTGTCAACACCAATGCATGTGTTGACAGTTGACGACAAAAGTCGCCTGATATGCTTATCAATTTTTTGTATTGTATGTACAATTGTATGTAAAAGTATGTGTGACCAGGCCACTGCTGATCATCCCTCCCCCAAAAGGCTTGGGGGGTTTGCCATTATCACCAGGCAGATTGGTGATCGCAGGTGGCGTAAAATACTCAGAATCGGTTTTTCATAAAAATCTCAGAGAAACCTTTTTTCTAAATCAAGTCAAGTCCCGGCTAACAAGTCCAGCGGAAGCAAACTGAGAGGACAAGCACAGAAAACTAAGAATCCACAAAGCCGCAGGCAGCCAGGCTCCACAGGAGAACGGCTGCTCGAAGGTCCACAATTTACCGACACAACGACCGCTCGTCCTTTGGCGAGGGCGGATGCGCTCTGCAGTAATAGGCCAAAGCCTGAAACTGCCTCCCCGTGAGAAGACAGAGAAATTAGTATTTCTAAATGTTACTACTCTGTTGACGAATTTTTTAATGATAAATCTAAACTATAACTATTTGATTGCCTGAGTAGAAAATTGACATACCTACCCAGATAATATTATAATTCTTGAAACTGAATTTGCCTATAATTTCCGACTACTGTTTCTAGCAATAGGTAAATAGATTTTGTACCTACCTATTCTAATAATCTTTCGAACAACTGCTGAGCCCTTCCAGGGTACATGTACTTATCTTTAACCTCGTTGGTTTAACTGCCTCGTTGGTCTAGCGGTCAGCTTGTTCAACCGCTGATTATCAGGTCCTGGGTCGGGCCAATAGTTGTTACTGGGATTTTTCTAGCAAGAAAAATTCACAGTAGCAGCCCGGAGTCAGGAAGTTGGCGGTGTTACACCCCCGTGCCTCGGAAATCACGTTGCCGTTGGTCCTGCGCCTGATCTCTCCCCGGTCGTGTCGATCTGTCGTCCCATCGGATTATGAGAGTAAGGGAATAGAGAGTGCACCTGTGTTTGCGCTCACACTTGTGCACTATAATATGTCCTGCGCATCTGGCTAGTCTCCGATGAGACTGGCCGCTCAGGTCGAAATTCGGCTAGGAGGACATTATTAATATTATTACTTATCTTTAAGCTAATTACCACCTAAGCTAAAACTTTGTAATAATGTTTAAGCAATAAATAAATCTAAAATCAGAAAGGAAATGGTACCCTTCATTTGTACCTTATTACAGTTTTTTTTTTTCATGTCGGTGTCAAGGTAATATTTTTCTTTTTGCTTCCAAATATTGTGCATTGAATTTAGTTGGAGTATTGCTTTGAATATTATTCAAACCAGAACTATTTACCCACGCATCGGAATCAGTTTGCGGTACCCCATCATTTGACGTTTTGCGGTCGGCTGGTTCCCGCACAGACCAACGATGTAAGCATAAACTACCCACATTAAATCATAAATCGTGAGCCATAAGGGCGTAAATGGCGTAACAACATAACTTATGGAAATTGATTACACTCACTATCTGTTACGGTGAATAATTTATTTCGTTAACGGTCACAAAAAATGTTTTTGGCGAAAAAGGGCCAGCTTAGAAAATTGTAAGTATTAAATGGCAAATCTTATGTTTGACTTGTTTTTATGGTTTGACAACTCACTTATCAAAAAGCCAGTAAAATATCACAGTGCAAGCCCCGCTTAGAGTTAATAACAAATACCTAATTAGGCTATGTTATGTGATTTAATTTTTTTCGTAACTACCTAAGTTTTTTTTTGTTAATCTTCATTCATAAAGATCTTGACCGTCTCTGATCTGACAATATTTAAATTACAATTAAATAATAGAAATAAATTAAAACTAGTATTTATAATTGAAATAGTTGAGCTAACTGCAGACTGTTGCAAACAATCTAGTAGCTAGACTGATCCATATCAATACCAGTCGGAAGCGTCCCTAAGACGCTGGCTGCATTGCCCCGCTGTATGGCGCTGCGCTAGATACTCACCAGCTCTCGGGTCACGCATCGATTCGACCAGACGCTCGGATACTGCCTAAGTTGAATAGTAGTAATCACTTTGATCCATTTTATCACATTTCAGAATATCACGCAGACTGACAGACAGAATAACACGCCCTACGAAGCCACGATGCATTTCCAAACTCCATTAAAAACCCTACAATTCTACACCCTAATCAGATCTAGAACCGAATCTTTTTCCAAACATCCGAACTACGTATTATTTATTTAAGTACCTACATCAATTCACATCGCTGAATTTTATTTTATATAATTAACACACAAAACACAATGCCAGCTAAAATTAACATATAAAAAATTGTTTGAATCTACATTGTAGTGTAAAAATATGTGTTACAGCGAAGTATAAACTATATTATTATTCGTACTAAATGGATATACACAATAAATAGAAAAATCTAGTTTATAAAAGACACTGGTGATAAAATTAAACTAAATGTGCACAACTTACATGCCTTACGAAGCCACGATGCATTTCCAAACTACCTTCAAATTCCCTACAATTTCAGACCCTTAAATTATAAGAGCAAATTTAGTTCTTAAAAAGTTAAACAAATAACATCACAAAGTTACAAACATGATGTTTAACAAAAGCTACAGTTTTTTAAGATGTAAAATTTGAGTAATCCTACTCCTATCCTATCCTACTAATATTATAAAGCTGAAAGTTTGTGAAATCTGAATTTTTGTTACTCCAAAATTACTGAACAGATCAAGATGAAATTTGGCGTACGTTTAGAGCAAAGCCTAACTTAGATAATAGGTTACTTATTATACTGAAAATACGCGTGCGAAGCTGCATAATCACCTTCTTAAATCATTATATCAAATTGCGGGATGTGTACAATCCCTACGAAGCCACGATGCGTTTCCGACACCCTCTCAAAAATCCCCACAATTTCCAACCCTATTCACTAACTAAAAGCCAAACTTTTTCCAAACTTTCCAGCTAGGTAATTATACCCGCATAATATCATACTGCGGGTCGAATATGAGCATAGAAGTCCATTAGCATGTAATTTGAAACCGCGATAGTGATCTAACCATTGTTTTAATGTTCACTAATAAATAGTCCGAAATAGATTTTAATTCGCACTTATAGGTCGGGTTACTGTACTTTAATTTAAGTTATGGCTTCATAAATTATTTTGCTTTTGATAATCGTGAATGAAACTAGAAATTGAATAATAATTTTCTAATTCTGTTTAAGGTACACTTAGGATTTGCCTCTACGGGACAAAGTCTTGTAGCGATTTAATAAAAACCATACCTACTACAGACACATATACAATTAACAAATATAATATACAGATTTTAAACCAAAGTACAATAGGTTTAATTAACCAAACGCGCACTTTAAAAAGTAAGTAAGTAATTAAATAAATAAATAAATAATGTTAGACAATTCACAGAGCATTTCTAGCCCCAAGCTAAGCAGAGCTTGTGTTATGGGTACTAGATATCTGATATACTTATTACAATACACTACTTAAATAGATATTTTTTATTATATATAGAAAACATCCAGATCACCCTTAACAAATATCTGCAGATCGTACAAACATTTGTCCCGAGGCGGGAATCGAACCCGCAACCTCCTGCGTCGCAGGCGGACCTTCGCCCGCTGCGCCACAGAGGTCGTTCACATCGTCCACTTAGGATTAACATAATGTAAGGCAAGTTTGTGTGTGCTGCAGCACGGCAAAAGGCCATGGCTCAGTGAATTTTTTTTTGCTCTAATGCAAAAACACTTATTTTCAGTAAAAATCAGATCGAGAGCAAGTAGAACGAGACAAACGGACAATGTCGATGGACGGACGAAATTTAAATGTTTGGTCGCGATGAACAAACTTGTAGAGACGGCTTTCATAGAGTTGTAATTAAATTAAAGTAGCAGTACTAGCCGACCCTGCGGACCGCGTTCCATATTTCCGACACTGAAAGTGTTAATTTTAGTAGACCTTAGAAGACTCTGGGACTTGTTCCTAATATCCAATCAATCTTCAATAGATAATAAATATAATAATAACTAAGCCATTTACTATCATAGAATAAAGCTACACATTACAAAATTAAATATAAATTTTTAGCTTCTGGCCGCTGCTTGGCAAGCGTATTTTCGATATAGTAAGTAGCCTATTTTCTAAGTTGGGCTTTGTTCTAAACTTACGCCAAATTTCACCTTGATCTGCTCAGTAGTTTTGGAGGTAGGTAACAAAAAAAAAATCTGATTTCGGCTTTATAATATTACTAACTTCTGCCCGCGGCTTCGCAAGCGTATTTTCGATATAATAATTAGCCTATTGTTTATGTTTTATGTTTACCTATATATATGTATTTAGGCTACATTCTAAGTGTAAGTATGCCAAATTTCATCTTGATCTGTTCTTTTGTTAGTTTTGGAGATCCTAGGTAACAAAAATTTCACATTTCACAAACTTTTGCATTTATAATATTGATAGGTTATAGTAGGATTATAAAATACGTTATTGAACATATTATTATAAGTAGGCATTTTCATAATTCCATGATCTCTGTCCGAGTAAAGGCCTCTGTCAGTGGGTACCTACGGTAATTTTCGGTAGAATTTAACGCATTTTTCCGGAGAAATGGTTAAATTCTGCCCAAAACCAGCAGGGCTATTCATACCATCCGCTACCGAGTTTTGGACATGCAATCTGACACAGATTTGCGCACAATTCAAATAATCATTTTCTATGCACCCATGCGCCCATGATACTATAAAGTATGATATAATGTACATATGTTCCGCCGTATGGTGCCGGCTTAGAATTTGCCCCACCCCAACTCTTCCCGCGGGTGTCGTAAGAGGTGAAGGGATATGCACCGGGGCCGGGCAGCAGCGCTCTCTGCAGCACAATTCTACCGAACTGCGATCCCTAACCCGCATGCCCAGCGTGGGGATTATAGGCTCTACCCCCATGAGATAAAAACCAATAAAGCGCTTATCAGGGGATGGCCTGCGTCCAGCAGTGGACCAATGTAGGTAGGTTCTGGTAATATGTTGATTTTTAGTAATAAAGCTCTTAAATTATTAAATGCTCCAAAAGTAGCACTAAATCGAAATTCGTTAACACATAGGTTCATATAAAATGTTTTGTTATTTATAGAAAATTACTTTTCTGGTAGTTTCGTTCCATACAGAACGCAGAAAATATTAGATCCACTAAAATATTGAATTTCGCTGTCTGAATAGCCGTGCAGAACTATGCGAGGCCGAACTATGAGAACTGCCATTATGTTGGCAATTGTATGTATCGCTATCAACCTCAGAAGAACGATCCTACTATCAACGGATCGTCCATTTTGTTTACTTATGTTAGGTTTTGTCTGATCTTTTTTTTTTTTTTTTTTTTTTTTTATTGTAGTCTAGCATACATTTCTAAATACACTAGAATAACATTACAATCTAGCCATAGATTTGACTAATGGGTAATTTTGTTTTAACTTAATTTTATACATACATTACATTACACTAAGAACGTGTCCATTGGCACTTTTCTTATTGTCTCTATTTAAGGGGAAGACACTTGGTTCATGTGTTCTTTAAAATTAGCACTTATGCACTTTCACTATAACTAAAACTACACTAACTCAAAAGGTTTAGTTCTTTTGAGCCTTCTCACTATGTCCGTGTTGTCGAGGAGCTGGATAGCCTCGACGTTCACATGATGATGAAGTCTCAGTTCATGAGCCTCTGCGTATTTTTGTATTGTTCTATCGACGTATTCAATCTTCAGGTCCCGATGAAGATCGCCATTTCTTACATACCAGGGAGCGTTAACGATTGCCCTGAGTACTTTATTCTGGAATCTTTGTATAATGGCTACATTTGTCTTTTTGGTACAACCCCAGAGCTGTATGCCATAGGTCCAAATTGGCATAAGGACTTGTTTATATAATAAAACTTTATGTTGTACTGCTAGAGTAGAATTTCTTCCAATTAGCCAGTACATCTTTTTGTAGCGAATCTCTAGCTCTTCTTTTTTCTTTTTGACGTGAGCTTTCCAGCGTAGCTTGGCGTCAAGGGTCATGCCCAAATATTTCGCTGTGTTAGCATATGGGATTACGACTCCGTTGATGAATACGGGATGATAGTCTTCTCTTTTATTTGTGAAGTTGATATGAATAGATTTAGATTCATTTAGTTTGATTCGCCAGGTTTTTGTCCAGTTGTGTATTTTATTCACTGCCACTTGGACTTTTTCGGCAGCTTCAGCTTGAGTTCTTCCTGTGGCTATTATAGCAGTGTCATCAGCAAATGTTGCGATGGTGCTGTTTTCAGGTTCTGGGAGGTCATAAGTGTATAAGAGGTAAAGGACCGGACCCAATACACTTCCTTGTGGCACCCCTGCTTTTATTTCCTTTATTTCAGAGAAGAATTCATCTTGTCTTATTCTAAAGGCTCTATTTGCTAAATATGATTTGATTATTTCTACGTATTCTATGGGTAGAATTCTTTTTAACTTAAGTACTAGGCCTTCATGCCATACTTTATCAAAGGCTTGTGCGACATCTAGGAAGATTGTAGAGCAGACTTCTTTGTTTTCTAGTCTGATCTTGAACTCCGTTATAAAATCTGACAGCCCGCTAGAGTCTGTGCAAAAAGAGAAGCGTCTTAGGAATTGACGTCGTGCGGGTCGCGTATGTGCCAATTTACTACTTTTTTACGTTGACAACACTGCTCTGTCATTGCCAGTAGGACTAAAAGTGTTTGATACTTGGTAGACATCGTAGACACCAACTGTTTTCATCAGTACTCGGGTCATCAGTAATCTTAATGTCAGTCCACCGTAACGCCACGATGGTTCTCTTTTTGCACAGACTATACTGCTCAAATATTTTAAAACCCCATGTCTCAGTACCAGACAGACTACCGGACGTTATGTCGTTAAAAAATTAAAAACCGTTCCCACGAAGCTACCAACAACCGGACGCCGTCCAAACTCAAAGCCAACCTAATTACCGTAATAGGCCAATCTAAAATCAAAACTATCGAGCGATTAGGCCTCCGTTCCGGTGGCGGACGGACGCCGGCTTGCGTCCGGTGCCGTCGACACTGTTATACTGATGTAGAGTTGTTTCACTGAACCTTGGAAACAAATATGTAGCTGATTGATAACTTATGGACACCTAACGTGGGACCCAATTCTGCTAACCAATCGCTTTACTACCTATAACAGTGGTATTGACGCGGAATCATCCTTAGATGATAGAAACTCTAGCTAGATAGTGCGTGCGCGTGCGGTGCTATTTGCACGTAGATGTTGATATAATGGTTTCAAACTTGACACTTTCGACGTGCGTCTATCTGTAGTTTCGTCATTCTGACGTATAGGTACTTCCTCAACCTCAACAGCCTCTATTGGTCCACTACTGGACGCAAGCCTCCCCCTGATAAGCACCTTATTGGCTTTTATCACTTGGGGGGTGTATTGGGATCACCCACTGAGTAACAAGTTTTCTTTTTTTTACCAGTTTTATCCTATTGTTCCCCACCCAAGCATGCCCCTACGTCTTAATGGAAATGAAGTCTAATTCGCAATAGAATAAGATGCATTTCTGAAAAGCACGAAGGTCTAGGCTAATAGCTGTTAAATTGCGTCCGAGACCCGAGAACTCAAGCTTTGGTCGTAAATAAATCCAATTTGTACCTCATTCATTATTGAATCTTATGCCAATGCAATAAAACTCATTTACGGCTGCGGACTAGTTCGGATAGGGACAGGCCAACGTCCGGTGGTAGAATTGCTATCGAATTCCAAATTCGAGATAGTGTTTCGAATTCGATTCCTGTTACCATTTCGAATGTTTTGCAAATTGGAATGTTTTTGAATATGGAGTTCGAATTTTGTCTGGAAAGCGTTTTACGTAGAAAGAGTATGCTATAGAACACGCGCAAATGCTATCGCATTCACACATAAAGAGAGAACGACTTATGCCTAAAACCTAAGAAGAAAAGAGATAGAGCGAATGGCTTGCTATCACTTTCTCGCGTGCCGGTTTTTTCATTGTTTAGCAACTCTAGTTGCTAAACAAATTTCCTACACATCGACGGAGCTCGACACGAGAATCATCGAAATTGTTGTAAAATTTTGATTTCTAAGTATAAATGTGAATAGAGTGTTCCTGTGGACATTCCCGCACCTAAATACAATAAAAACTAAAGGCAAAAATGGTGCGGTGCTGTGTTTTCGAATGTACAAGTGACAGTGAAGCAAAAGTGCCGAATTTATCATTCCACTCGTAAGTACAAGTTCTTTTGACTACAAAAAGGTTCAAAATTTACAGATTCATAGATTTACATGAACAATTAAGAGGTACAAGGCTCAAAAGTTATGTTTTATGAAAATTTTAATTAATATAACCTAACATTGCGAAAATTTAGGGTTGCCTGCACTCGACAATAAAATTCCCCAAATGGCGCGTTGAAATATTTTTGAATACGTACATAACGAGAAACATTATCTTAAAACTAGTTTATGCCCGCGGCTTCGCACGCATTGTTTCTATGGAAACGTTTAAGGGTGTGATTTCTATCCCATAGGAACTGATTTATGGAATAAAAAGTATTTTAGAATTAGATACCTGTATGCAAAATTTCAGCCGATCCTTTCAATAGTAAGTAGCGTGAAGAGGTAAACATCCATTCATCCATCCATCCAAACTTTCGCATTTATTATTTAAGTGTCATGTTTTTATTTGTTACAGATTTCCTGCAGATAAACATCTACGTTTGCGTTGGAAAGAAGCAACGGGTTGCAAAGATTGGGGACCCAAAATATAGTTCAAAATTTGTAGTAAACATTTCTATGAAAATTTATTATTAAAAATGAAACAGCGAACTTATCTTTTCCCTCATGCTGTTTCAAGGCTGGTACGTAATATATATAAAAAGAATGAAAGTCTGTTTAAGACTCTGAGAAAGTTTGTCATACCTACTTTGTATTATAATCTACCTTCCAAACAAATATAGAAATAACCAATCAAAATATTTAAATATTGGGTAGTATTACTGTTATATAGGGTGTAACAAAGAGTAAGGACCAAACTTTAGCTTCGATCAAAGAACACAGGAAAATATGAAAATTTAAAACAAATAAATAAAAACGAAATTATCACTAGACTGGGTAATGAATGAATGACTGTTGTCATTTGCTTATTATCATAGAACCGAGGAAAAATGCATTTGTAAGACCTACCTATCACATCTAAGAGGCGTTGTTCGCTGCGATGACGTCGCGGGTCGTTGAACTCCAAGGTCAACGACCCACGACGAAGGTGTTTTGTGTTTTAAAGGAGTTGTAAAGAGGTACGCAGGCCTTTTTAGTTTATTTTACCTGAAAACAAGCACAACATTTAGTTTACTTTTTTTTCGAAACTATTCGGGAATTTTTCTTCGGTTCTATAATCAAGTCGGAACCCACCCATGAAAGTTTACTGCTTACTTTTTGTTACAACCTGTATATTATTCATAATTAATAATTATGATTCAATATTCTTACATACTATAATATAGATTTAATTTGAGAAAATTAAATCTGAGAATGTAAAAGAAATGCAATCCAGTATAAAAAATAATAAATTTTATTTAACTAAAGACTATGTAATTTGATTAAGAACATATTGAAATAATCGTTTTAAAGACTGATCATACATATTTATTAATTATAACAGAATATAAATATTTGAATAGTAGGCAGGAATGTTGGTAATATTGTGGTGTAAAAGTGTCATTTAATTTTGTTGTATTTGCACTTTTTTCTTTTTAGCTGCATAATAATTTTAAAAGTGCCATCAAATTTCGTATTAAAGGTTACCTTAGCAATATCTAACCCGTAAGATTTAATTTATTAGGAGAAATGTGATTTCGAAGTCTGTTGGCTAAGCCTGGTTAACGTGTAAGAATTTAATTCCCTAATAAAAATGTTATTTAATTACTATTAACATAAAACTATTGATATTATTTTTCTATATTCTAGTTTTTAAAATTATTTCTACTCGTATCGTAATTTACTAAAAAACTAATAACTTTACTGGAACTGGAACGATTAAAATTAACCAAATACACAAAAAAGTTAAAAGTTTGCTTTAAATCCTAACAGAACAGGATCAATAGGTTGTAAGTGCGCAAGTAATAAAATAATACCTACCGGACCGAGGAATACCTGCAGGCTGTAACAAAAAGTAAGGACCTAAACACACCAGTACTTAAAACATTCACTACAAAGGTCAACCAAGGTTTGGTGGAATTTCCTGTTCGGAATTTGAACACCCAAATTTATGAACCGGAAAATCGCAAATCCAATCCACCAACAGAGACATGAAATAAGAACCTAAAATCGGGGTAATAAAATTGCATGGCAACACTTTCCCCCCACCACCTTGCAATCTTTGGTCTTGCTCATCGGCACGCTTGCCAAACATCTGGTTATATTTAATCTGTGGCGTTTTACGACGTTGTCTATGGTGACGTGTTTTGTTTATGGTGTGTTTTGTTTGTCTAAGCACCCAATTATCGCATTCTCTATTGGAATGTTTTTGAATATGGAGTTCTAATTTTGTCTCGAAAGTGTTTTACGACGTTGTCTAAAGATTGATGAAGTGTTCTATTTATGGTCTGTTATGTCTAAGCGCCCAATTAACGCATTCTCTGCCTAGCGTATGCGATGCTGGGCGCGCCGCAGCTTTACGAGCAGAAGACTTCGGTGTGGTATATCCCATAGACGCTTCTTACGATAGCAGGGGGGGGGAAGAGTTGGGGTGGTGTAAATTTGAAGGTGAAACCACACGGCTACCATAAAGCCAAGCAACAATACTGTAAAATTGTAGGCCTTCAGCATGTTTTGTTAACTACAGAGTTATTTATAGAATCATGTTACAATTTGAAACGATTATTTGTAGGTACCTTGCTAAGGTAATGCTTAGGTACTTGTGTTAATAGGTACCTACCTATACGTATTGTGTAAGTACTCACTTTTGTTTAAAATTATTAAAATATCCATAACCTAATTTCGACGCAGACAAGGAATTTAATTTAGGGCGAACGTGGAATTTTAAGTGTGGGGCAAAACTCTGTGAGGCGAATGTGGAACAAATCGTGTTTTCTGTTCGTGTTACTAAGTAGTCTTTTTATTTTATTTTATTAATAGCGTAGTGATCAATAAATAATTTTCTTTCTTTCTTTTTACCGTCGTTTATGTTATTAAAATTACCTATAACTGCCTACCTACTCTTTGCTTGTATTTTTGTCTATGTATGGAAATGTCAATGTCAAACCTGTATGTACTACCTGTTTTTGGCCAAATAAATGCAAAGATCCTATGACTACGTTCCGATATCTTTGAATAAATGCATCTTTATCTTTAGCTTTTATGGTCACAGGGTTGTTACTTCCGTTTTTATTGTGGTAGGTATACAATCAGACCTATTAGAGAAATAGTAACCATAACACCTACTGCATTCGGTTGTAAATAGAGTTTCAGGTCGCCCCGAGCGTCGAGATCCACTTACTAGTTTTTTATTGTCGGATCCGAGCTGATATTTGATTTAGAGTCCGAATCTGGTTTACTAAGGCTTAAAATCTATTGAGAAATATTATAAAAGAAAACTTTTATTTCAGGTCTAGCTAAAAGAACAGATGAATATATTTTTGCTGCTAGGTCCTCCACATAGCCTTCACATAGCATTACCTAAGAAATCAAAGACAAATAAAAATCGTTTAATTGATACCTTGTATATATTTAAAAACTACAATATAATGTAACGATACTGACGTTAAAAGTACACAAGAACAAAATTAAAAATATTAAAAAACCCTCGACATATTTTCATGAAACATGGCTAAGAACACACGGGATAAAAATTGTCTATGACACAAAAAAAATAAACGAAATTGGTTCAACCGTTTGGGAGCTACGATACCACAGACAGATATACAGATACACAGAGAGACATGTCAAACTTATAACACTCCTCTCTTTTTGCGTCGGGGGTTAAAAACTGTGTCGAGTTCAGAATCATATAATATCCCAAAAAAAAACGACTTCGACGGGACTGGACGGGACGGGACGTTTTGAGAAACACCCAGAGTGGCTTACGCAATATTGTAACAAAAAACCTTATCCTTACCTAACCTCGAAGTTTTCTTCTCTGAAGCTAGTTAATCCCATTACGCTTATACGCGTTTAACCACATGGAGCCTTAAATCGATAATATCTGCCGCGACTCAATTATTATTATTGTGTATGGTCATTTATTTAATAACTGTCTAATGTAATGAATTCGACTTATTCCAACATATACAGGGTGTCCCACGGCCATGCCACATGGAGGTAAAGTATCTTAAATATTGTAGATAGAAAATTTTACTGAAGAAAGTCTTCATTTTGATTTTGAAAACAATTTAAACTGCATGTAAAGATTTTTGAATAATCGCCTGTCTGAACCGGGAGTCAAACTCGCCATTTTGTAAAAAACACCCGTAATTTTACGATTATTGTTTCCAGAAATGTATAACAACAATTGAAAGAGTTAAAAAACAAGACACACTCAAAGGTACATGCTAAAGTTGTTATAAAAAGTTCACTCAGCATAATACTGGCTAAATTCCTGTGAGTCCTTAAAGCATCTTAATAATATTATAAAGCCGAAAGTTCGTGAAATCTGAATTTTTGTTACCTAGGACCTCCAAAACTACTGAACAGATCAAGTTGAAATTTGGTGTACGTTTAGAACAAAGCCTTACTTATATAATAGGCTACTTATTATACCGAAAATACACGTGCGAAGCCGCGGACAGAAGCTAGTCTTAAATAAAAGGAAGACCATGAAATATTAAAAAATCTTTGAATACATATTAAATTATTTTTAAATCAAAATTAAGTCTTCTGTTAGTATCTATCTTCAATAAAATTTTACTTTCGCGATTTGTTAACGTAATTAATGATTTTATCGGGTATTTATCGCGCGTCCGATTGTAGTACAGTCGGATCACGACGCACACACTTATTAATCACAGGATTTCACGAGGAAGAGATGCTAAAACCATCTTTATCTTAAAATTCGGATGTTTCTTGATCTCAATCGCATCTTGAACCATCCTTTCGTAGTAATAACAAAAGGTACGCGATAAATACCCGATAAAATCATTAATCTATATACAATATATAAAACGCCCTGTATAGCATACAGACGGACTATAATTCACAAAGTAAACGATGTATTACTTGAATTTATGTCAAAAGTAAACGTTCTTAATAAAGTAACCCTGACATCAAATTGAAACACAGACACAGTCCAATAACGACGTGATACGAAGTTTCCGTTATGACTGCCGGCGATCGATTAAGGGCATATGGGGAAGCAATCAGGGCCTGACGTGACCCTTTGAGATAAGGGGGCTACTCTGAAACTAAATACATTTGGGTAAGGCCGCCGGAATTGTCAATTGTATCACAAAAGCAACACAACAACATTTTGTGTTTTCGTTACACAAATGTAACCCAAAGGACATTTGAATGAGGACCGTATAGAACTTTTGTGAATATTAGCGTTGTAGGGCATAAAATTTAAAACAGACGACCGTGTTGTAGATCAAATGTTGGTATATATAGGTGTATGAATCGAGTACTTCCACACTTGATTCATACACGAAAGACCATACTTGTTAAATTAACCTACCTACGTAAAAAGAAACCTTAGTCTTTGGTCAACTTAATTAGGAATTTGTAAGAAGTAAGGGGGCGTTCATTAATTACGTTAAGCGTTACGGGGGGGGGGGGGGGGTAAAGTCAAATCTCACCCAATCTCACGTGGGGGAGATAGGGGATCTCGGCATATATCACGTAATTTTATCGACAGTAGGTACGTTTTATTTTAAGGCGAGATTCAACTTTGTAACAGAAAATCGTTAGTTATTTGAGGCAAATTACTTTTTTGTTAGTTTTATTCCTTGTACAACGTAGAAAAATCTACGAAAAACAAATTTGAAACTCGCGGTAACACGAAACGAAGAATCTTGTGAGCAAGTGTTTTTTTGTTCGACTTGGTCACTGTAAAGCCAGTACGTTCTTAGAAGTCTTAACTACAATGGTATCAAGTACAGATCTTATCAACATTAAAATACACGTTTTAAAAAATCTCGCTTGAGATTAAGGGAGGGGGTTGAGAAAATCTCACGACCAAGGGGAGATCCCTCTTTTTGCTCGGGTCGGAAATGGTCGAATGATCACCAAAATCGCCTCACGTAACTTATGGATGCCCCTAAATAAGTAACAAAATTATTTCGTCAAAAATAAGTTCACTCAAGGATGACCTTTTTAGCATGTGATTGACGCAGATCGTAGTCGAACATCATAGACGGACATCGTAGTAATAAATCTGATAATCAAAACGATGTCCAATCCGAAACAAAAAAGAAAACTCATTGTCACGGCGGGCGAAAGTCCGCCTGCGATACATGAGGTTGCGAATTTGATTCACGCCTTGGGACAAATTTTTTTACGATCTGCGAATATTTGTTCCAGTGGTTCTAGGTATTTACTAGGTGTAGTAAAAATATATTTCAATGTAATTTATTGTCTTATGTATATCAGTCATCTTGTACCCATAACACAAGCTCTGCTTATGTAGCTTGGGGCTAAATGATGCTGTCCAGCATTATTTATTTATCCTAATAATATTATGATTACTAGATATTGATACTGGCTGACGTCACCAGCGATAAATACCACCGCGATTAAGTTTCTGAGTAGTCCAAAGGTCTGATGATGGAGCGTTTCATTGTGCTGACGCAGGATTAAAGGTCGGGTGGAGTTATTGAATGAATTAATACGTGTGCTCCAGATAATTCTCACAGAATTCCTTAATATGTTGGGTATAGAATATTCTCACAGGATTTCTTAATACGACTCTAGAATATTCTCGATTTATATATAGACCAAAGTAACAGAAATTAACAGAGTTTGTTTTTTTTAACTTAAAAAAACAATATCTAATTTTACAACCCCCTAACCTAACGGCTAACTAAACCGAATGGCCCGCCAATACAATAATTTAGCTCAAGATAACATTGTACTTGACATTTTTGTTTCCAAATTAAGCCAATTTACCCGAACTTTAAAATCATTTAAATTAAGCTCCTAATAAGAAGCATATAATGGTGTAATTGTTGGTAGGCTTTATTGCTTAAACACCTAACTTAGTAAGTTACTTCTAATTAGCATATTAAGGTAACCGTATATTCTGTTTTATATTTTTATTTTTTAATATTGTGAATTTTTTGCTCTACATGTTTTGCTCGTGTTATTCGCTGTGTGCACATAGTTTGTGAAATGAGCAAGTTCTAAACCCATTTTATTCAAGTTTTGTATGTATATTCTGTGATTATCTTATATTTTGTGCGTCTAAGTAAATAAATAAACATACAATTTAAAATACATAATACTGTGCAGCTTCTATGAGATTAATAAGAAAGCGTGACCGTACAACTCTTGCCGTATTTATTGTCAGCTTAAAACCACATGGTTTTGATTTTATTCTCAATAGAATAGCAGAATAAATGCAATTTCATGCCGCAGTTTATTAAGTTAAAATTAAAAACAGAAACGTAAAAGAATTAGTATAAAAACTGGCGTAACACAGCCACTGTGATTTAGATTTTAATTAACGTTTCAGTTCTTGAATGCTCATTTGGAATAACCCAGATTTTATTCGTTGTTTGCACGAAAACCTGGGGAATGTTGATGGTAAAAAAAGTATATTTTTGGTTACATATTTTGTGTTGTGACAGAGTACTCGAATAGTTTATGGGAGCGCTGAAATGATGTTGGGAATTTGGTTTTTACAATATATCATTAATGTATACGTTGAAAATATAAGTGTTGTGTGTGAGACTTATTTTTGCGGTTTACCTGTGATCTAGCGGTCAGCTTGTTCGACCGCTGTTTATAAAGTCCTGGGTTCGAATCCAGGGTTGGGTCAGTAGTTGTTACTGGGTTTTTTCTAGGAAGGAAAATTCACAAAAGCACCCTGGAGTCAGGAAGTTGGCAGTGTTACACCCCCGTGCCTCGGAAAGCACTTTAAGCCGTTGCGCCTGACCTCTCCCCGGTCGTGGCGATCTGTCGTCCCATCGGATTATGAGAGCAAGGGATTGAGTGCACCTGTGTTTGCTCACACACTTGTGCACTATAATATGTCCTGCGCATCTGTCTAGTCTCCGATAAGACTGGCCGTCGTGGTCGAAATTAGGCTAGGAGGACATTATTTTTATATAATTATGTATCTTTACTAAGTAGGCAGTCAAGTGATAATTCTGGCATACCACTAAAATTAGAATATTCATTAATCTAACGTGTTTAAGCGGCTCTCATAGGGGTAGGCGCGGGCAATGCCGAAGGATAACGACTTGTTTTAACAACCTTAAGGGATGGAATTTTTACGGTTATTTTGAAGATTATGTCCTATATTATTTAATGGGACTGTAAATGCTTTACAAAGGTTGAGATAGTGGTTGATTTAAAGTATTTTGATGTTTCTTATGTTTTGAAACCTCAACATCAAACTCAACAGCCTGTATTGGTCCACTACTAAACGCAAGCCTCCCCTGATAAGCGCCTTATTGGCTTTTATCACATGGGGGGTAATGCCCGTAATCCCCACGCTCGGCATACGGGTTGGGGATCGCAGTTCGGTGGTAGAATTATTCTGCAGGGGGTACTGCTGCCCGCCTTCGATGGTTATCTCTTACGACACCCGCGGGAAGATTTGGGGTGGTGCAAATTCTAAGCCGGCACCACACAGCTATGTTTTGAAAATGTCATGTTTATACGTATTTTTTCGGTATTGATATGGATCAGTTGAGCTACCTGTAGATTGTTTGCAACAGTCTGCAGTAATTTATTTACATTATTTGATTGTAATTTTCTATGTTTAAGGTATATGGTGGGTATGGGTACTGACCGGCGTTACAGGGTGCAATGTAACGTGTTAAGCCTTGATCTCTTGATCACTATGCAGTACGCTGCTGTGCGCTATGCGGTGCCGGACAGATAATCGTATGAAAAACGTCTAGAGTGGTCTTTTGTTCCGTCGAAGTCTACGTCAATAGTGAGAGGTACGCGCGATGAAATGGGGAGCTCGGCGTCGTCGTCTCGTGATCACGCTGCGTTGTGAACGTGAAATGGTCGCTTTTCCACACAAACAGTCGACGTTCCGTCGTTACGCTTCGTTGTGCCGCATACCGCAGTGTATTGCGTTCCGATAATGAGAGTAAAGCTTCATACGGAGAGACGGCTTGTTGTCGATTGATGCTCGGGTGAATAAATAAATAAAATAAATAATGTTAGGCAATTACACATCATCATCTAGCCCCAAGCTAAGCAGAGCTTGTGTTATGGGTACTAGATAACTGATATACTTAATACAATACACTACACAGATAGATATTTTTTATTATACATAGAAAACTTCCAGAATGCCCTGGACAAATGTCTGCAGATCGTAGAAACATTTGTCCCGAGGCGGAAATCGAACCTGCAACCTCCTGTGTCGCAGGCGGACCTTCGCCCACTGCGCCACAGAGGTCGTCAAATGAATGGTACATTACGCTCCGTAACACCGGTCAGTAACCGGCTTAACACGAGCGAAGTCGCAAAAGTAAGTGATACGATTAGATTCTTATATTTACCTTTAAAGCCTGCTTATGAAGTTAATTACTTAGTGAGACTAACATAAAATAAATACAGATAAATTTTATAATGCCATTTAAACAAACTTTCCAGACGCCTTGTGTATGATGTGTATAATTAAATAGATTCATTATACAGATTAGCTTTGTTGTCCAATTAAACTTATAATTTACTAGATGCAGCTTTTAAATTCACTTACGAGCTGGATACCTTCAAAGTCTCACTACATTCGCGAGCGAAGCCGCGAAGCAAACAAGAACGTGAGTGTGGATGGTATTCGCATATTATTCGCGGCTTTGCGTCGTGCCCCGTTTCCGTCTTTTGTCTGTTTTTTATCCAGTGATAAAGGGTTCGCAAGGCGTGCGTGATTCGCGCGCAAGTGTGGAGGGCCTTGGCAGTTTTGCCGTGATTCGCACCGCGATCCGCGCCACGATTTCACGCCGTGATTCGCGCGCGGCCTTCACAGCCGGTTGTTCGTACCCTGATTATCTCTTTATAATATAACGAATCAAAGGTTAAACTATTAACTTGATTTAAAACATCCAGAATTCCCCCTCAACTTTTTACACAAACTTTTCCCCCTTAAGAAAATGATCAAGGAAGAAATCAGGAATCTTCATTTAAAAAGTCAAGAATTCACTCCCAACGGTTTTATTATTCCGCTTTTCCACTTTGAGAAACATATTCAAGAGATCATACATCTAACTCTAGACAATTGCAATGACCCCATGATGGTAGCTATAAATAGCTACAAATAGCTATAAATAGCTACCATCTACATTTATAGCTCAGCACTCTGTCAGTGGACTTCAGCCATTAACGACCCTCCAAGGAGTTTGGAGATCAGCGGCCATGTTGAGACTTGCTATTCCCAAATAGGATATTCTATTCTAAGAGTTTATAGTGACCTAATTTATGCCAAGCATGAAAAGGTTATTATACAATTGAAATTGAAAAAAATTTAATTGAACAAAAATATGGTCTGGTTCCTTTTCATTTCCTTTGTACATTAACATTTTATCAAAATAATAACAATCCTTAAACCGATGACTGATATCTTCACATAAAGATTTCGGTTTAAGGAGAGTACACTACTTGATCACATTTTAAGGATAGGGGAGAGGTTAGATTTTATCTAAATAAAAAAAAAAACAAATATCAGGACCACCCCCCATGCAAAAGTAAAAAAAAACTTAAGCATTTGGTTAGAAGACACTAAAACAAATAAAAATGCTTTATAATTTAATGTGCTAAAGCGTCAGATTTCTGAATTATTCACATAATATAAAGAATATATGCTTATTGATTTGCATCCGTGAATATCCCACAAAACCTCACGCTTTAATTTTTTTTATGAAAGAATTTTTGTTTGTTTAGTGTCTTCTATGCAAATATTTAACACTAGCTAAAGGGTGGGTAAAATTAAAAACAAAAACAAATGCACAGAATGAAGCAAATACTTTCATTTGTTTCTTACCGCATGGCTACGCCATTGGTCGAACTTTGACCGCGTAATTTTTCTTTTACGAGTTGATGGCTAGGCGACGGCAGTAGGCACCTAGGTACACTATGTACATATTGGTTTGTAATTGACTTTCCACTGAAATTATTTACTTTATTTGATACTAGCTGCATTTTTACCACTCGTTGTCTTATTACCAGTTTTCCCGCAAAAATGAAGCATTTTCCCGTGGTAGAAAGTAGCCTATGTTCATCAGGAATAATGTGGGCTTCTAATGGTAAAATAATTTTTCAAATCGGTCCAGTAGTTTTGGAGTCTATTCAATACAAACAAACAATCAAATCTTTCCTCTTTATAATATTAGTATAATTTATTGTGCGCGGAGATCTTGCAAAAAAAATTGTGATCGGTGATAGGGCCAAAATATATCCCTTTGACGTTTCTGTCATAAGTACTATGAATTTTGGAAAATAGAATTTGATTTACTTACTAAGAAAAACTTTTGCTCCATCTTAGCTAACGTGAATTTCTATTACAACTTAGTTTTAAAGTCATTTATAACGTGATATTTACCATGATTTGAGTTTTTAGCTTCAACACACAGGAACTTCAACCGAGAAGAAGGTTTCCAATTATCCGGAACCTGGAATCCTGTTGTGAGAATGTGCAAAAACCGAAGAATTGATGTACCTACCGGGCTGCGTTCTGATACCGTGAGTGTTGTGTGTCGTGATCGAGTTGCATTCGATAATGAAACGCATGGTAGTAGTAACGTTCGTAGCAAAAGACAAAAAATGAGGGTAGATCGATATATCTGCCAATAACAACTCACTCGCAGTGCCGTCAGTTATTCCATGATCATGGCGCATGAAACTGTGCCGAAATATTGGAGACCTAGGTAGTAGTACCACAACAAATTATATTTAGAAAATTCCACCCTTAGATGATATTAGATCGTTTAGCACCCGCACGGTGCTCTAAGGGTTACAGGACAGAACTATTACATTTTTTCAAATAACAAACATCTCATCTTTATCTCACTTATAAATAACGGTATGTGTACAAATAAAGGTATCGGCTCACTATGACTTGAAGTCACAGTTCCGCAAAGTCGAACTTTGCAGTAAGTTACAGTAAAACTGACATTTCTAGCAGTAAATTGGGAAACTCGATAAATCAGCCGTCAACCACCTGTCGGTCTGCGGTTATATTAAAAAACTTCCCATTGTACCCGGATTTAATTCACGGAGGGAGGTACTGTCGGGGGCAGCACACCTTATATCTTAGCACATCACACCATTATAATAATCATACAATACATCACATACTAGAGACCCCCCCTCCCCTTCGTGGCTACTAAGGTCCCTTATTGGTCTCATATAACATCCACCGGCCAGGCTAAGTTTGTGGGGACAATTTTAACGGCCAACGAAAGGTTGAAACGAAGACTTAGTTTTTACCGCGACGTTACTTTCACCTTGTGAATATCTTATCTATTGAATTATTCATTATGCCGTCGATGAGAATATTCCAGTGGATTTCAGAAACGCTGTCTACTTCGACTTGACCTAGACAATGATTTGTCGACAGTGGAAGTGGATAAGTGATTTGAGTGACAGTGATTTTAAATACAGTGCAATGAAAAATTAAAATCCCTTGATCATTATGATAATATTATTCATAATTCATAATTCTTTATTGCACAATATAGGTAGTATAAGTAAAACATATCGCAAGAAAAATAAAGACAAAGGAGAGCTTTACCCTAAAAAGAGTTCTCTTCCACAGACAAATTTGGAAACTGGGTAGGGTAAAGTCGTAAGTATTCTTGCGTACAATATTTGATTTTTAAGTACATTTAGCGCCCTCTAAGGGCCATTTATGTACCTAATTTTAAAAAATAACATCTTCAAAAGTACGAAGTAACACAGATTATGTAATGTTCGTATTAGACAGACTGATCAATTGTTTCAAATAAAACTGGGATCTTTAAAAAAAAATAGCTGCGATCCATATAAAACAAAAAAACATTATATATGTAATGTATTGATTGTATTATGTATATCAGTTATCTAGTACCCATAACACAAGCTTTGCTTAGCTTGGGGCTAGATAATGCTGTGTGAATTTTCCAGCATTATTTATTCTCTTTTATTATTTATTTATATAAACTCTTACCTTGAGTCTAGAGGACGCTGTGTGAATTGTCTAGCATTACTATTATTATGTGTTTCTTATTTCCATGATTTCGGGCCATATAAGGACCCAGTCCTTTGGGAGGCATGCGAGGGTCCGAGACCCTTATGAGAGTTAATCTAAAGGCTATTATTATTAAAATTATTATTAAGGTTGGCCAGTCTGTGATAGCAACACCATAACTACATGAGTCAAAAACCTTTATTTGACTCATGAAGTGCCTTGACACAGTACGTACAGTCAGTTTGTAATTAATAATATTTGGTACCACTTTCTTTAATTCTGAAATCTTTATCACTGGTCCTTCATTTTTCTTTAGTGCTACATACTCGTAGTACGTTTTATTCCCTGTTATGTTTGTAAATAATTTGTTTTTTTTTTTTCTCAAAGAAAATTACAATAAAATAATTGAAATAGATTATAACCGGTTATTACAAGTGAAACAATTGAGCTAACTGCAGACTGTTGCAAACAATCTACATGTAGCTCAATAGATTTTTTGTTTTTACACATATGGATGAATGTGGTTATTGAATAATGAAGTTGTAAAGGTAAATATTTGGTTTTTTTTTTTTCAAATACCTAATTATTATTTAGAATTATTATTAAGTTTATCCATTTATCGTCGGCAAGCAAGCATTCTTTTTGTTTCGTTATGCGAGGACACTTAAATGGTTAAAAAGTTACAAATTTAAGTTTATTTTGAATAGTTTTAGTCTGTTTGTCCTCCAAATAAACAATATTAAATTAAATATTACTTACAACATGGGCAAAGCCGAGGGCAGAAGCCAGTCTATATCCACATGATGTACTCGGACCCTATTTATACCTAAATACTGCTAAAGCAAGTAATTCAGAGGTTGGATATCGCAAAGTAATCGCATACCAACCGCAAGTCATAGCTCCGATCGAGAGAATCGAAATTAAAGTTTCTAGCCAGCAGGCCTAGCCAAATCGCAAACGAATCATATCTATTCTCTTTCTACAATTGCTAACGCCTTAGCGGTTGCGTTTGTAGATAGTAGAATGTTGGTAGCCAAGTTGACGCGACTGTATGAATCGCTCATTCTACAACACGGATAGAATACAATCAAATCTTTGTCTATGGTTAGCGTTCTCAAATGTCAAAACGATGTCAAAGTCACAGGTAGAGCCTCTACCTGTGACTTTGACATCGACTTTGACATCGACACCACCTCTACCACAGGTTTCACTTGCTGATCTCATTCATTTGTGAACTTCGTAATAGATGTTTTGAATTGTTTTGTGCTATAAAGTGAGTGAAATTAGGTAAAAGCTCTCTTTTTACCAATTTGTGACACTACATTATGTGCATACACAGGATTGGTATTACAGTTCGCGGCTTTATTAGAATCCATGGAGAGGTACGTAAATTATAAGTTACTTAGCTTCTGCCCGCGGCTTCACACACATTTATGGAATAAAAAGTAGCCTATATGTTATTCTAGGTCTAGATCTTTATTTATGCAAAATTTTACGCCAATCCATTCAGTAGTTTTGGCGTTGTCTTCGGCCAAACATTTTCCCAATGGCACAGACTTTCGCCTTTATAATTTTGGTAGGATTAAACCAAAATCTTCCTTTGTTTTAATCTTCCTAATACTCAGTAACACGAAACATAAACAATGACGCGGTATGCAACTTGAACTTGAACCGTTCACATACTTATGAATGAAACAAACATAGGTATTGATCGTGTTTACTAACACTTTGTTTATAAAGTACCTAGTCCCTTTGTGTTTCTAAAATAGTTTTAACTTTTGTTGTAGCCGAGGTGATATAGCGAGGGAGGCCCCAACAAGGGGCACAAGGCAGACTAACTAAAGGCTATGGCAAGAGCTGGCTGAATCGCTAAACTCCATTGGTGGGAATGTCACAAGATCAACGGATAATATAATGGGATTGACTGCTGATGTCGGTCAACCTACAATTGAAGAGAGAAGAGAGGATTTAATGTTAGTTCATTTTTTGCATAAGATCATCGCTATGTTGTAAAGTGTTTTTTTTTTCTTATTTTGGTTTTGTTACTAATATAATATCTCATATTTTTCAGGAAGGAACATCTCAAAGAAGCTCTCTACCACCACTGATCGAAGATTCCATCCCTGAGTTTCACTCCTAAATACCAGCCACAGATGTGATTAAGTTGGAACTTTCTGCAATTTTGCTGCAGATAAGATCATCATCGCTACCTTCAACAAATATATTGTAAACATTAGAATATAGTGTTTTTAGGACCAAATAAAAACAAACAAAATGTATAATACTTTTATTCAAATTTATTTATTCAACTAAATATAACTTAACAGACTTACATCCAAAACGTTATGCTTAGGTATACATTAAATTATATCAGGTATATCTAATAAAATAACACCTAATTTTTTTTACTTTCTTTTTTCTTCAACCTTTGTATGGACTACTACACTGCACTGTAAGAATTATTTGTACCTATGGTTGTACCTACATCACGAATACCTAGTCGCAAACTTTGCCACTTTTTACCTTAACTTCCAGTAGAATCTCGTTTGTTCCTTATAATGTAGTTTTTTTGTCTTGAAAGTAAGTTTATTTAGACGAAATCTCTGCATTTATAAAGTGTACGACATTTCTTGTATGGTGTCTTAGCACACTCACGTTATATGTACGTGTTTTTCGGCAATTTTCACGACACTTTTTCAATAAGGGCACATCACAAGGAATGCATTTTGAATTCATAATAGGTAGTTGCCCTGTAGTAGGTATTTGCTAAAGGGCAAAAAAGTCCAAAAATCTATTTTATTTCACACTTCTCCTTCACAAACACTCGTATTTTAGAACAGCTGATGCCAAATCCGCCATTTTGTTAGCGTTTTCTACTGGGTCTCGGCGAACGCTCGCCTAGCGATCACAAACTTAGAATTCGTTTCGTTAGCGGTTGTCAAAAGTGCGGCTTGTCTACCATTTGTATGGGGTATAGCGATCAAGCTAATAGAATCGACAACATTCTATTCTACTCGTGTTGACGAAACGCTTACTTGTAAACTTGGCTACGGTTTCTCGATTCGTTTGTTCTGACCACGTGACTTTGCGTTTTAGAAATGTGATTCCCATACATTTTCTGCGTTTTCTATAGCGTTAGCGATCATAGATTTGCAACTTGGCTAGACTAGCAGTCATTGCTAAAGGTTCTCATCTACCGTAGCACTTTCGTAGTTGTTACAGTGTCCTTCTAGCCGAAATTCGGCCATGGTGGTCAGTCTAAAAAAAACTAGATAAATAAATAAATAAATAATGCTGGACAACTCACACAGCATTATCTAGCCCCAAGCTAAGCAGAGCTTGTGTTATGGGTACTAGATAACTGATAAACTTAATACATTATACTACATAGATAAATATTTTTATTATACATAGAAAACACCCAGACCAACGGAACAAATTTCTGCAGATCGTACACAAATTTGTTCCGAGGCGGGAATCGAACATTACTGTAGATACATTACTGTACTTGTTTGTGATCCTACCCATCAGCACAGCACTCATTGTCCACTGCTGAACATCTCTCACCTCTACAGCCTATCCTCTACAGCCTATATTGGTCCACTGCTGGACGCAGGGCTCCCCCTGATAAGCGCCTTATTGACTTTTATCTCATGGCATGCCGGTTGGGGATGGCAGTTCGGTGGTAGAATCGTTCTGCAGGGGGCGCTGCTGCCCGCCCCCGGTGGATATCCCTTAGTCGCCTCTTACGACACCCGCGGGAAGAGTTGGGGTGGTGTAAATTCTAATCCGGCACCACACAGCTCCAGAACATGTCCCCTCAATACCCCAAACAAGAGGGATTTTGCAATCACTACGCTTGGCAGGGGGATTGGCATTAGTGGTTTTAAAAATACAAGGAAGGAAGCTCAAAACCTGTCCCCTTTGGCAAGTTCCCGTAGTAGACTCAAAGGCGTCGTCCTAATAGGCCATTTGACTCTTTTTTAAAGGGTCTTAAATTATGTACTTATGATTTTTTTTTAATCCATCATGGTTATTAACACTTGCCTTCAGTTATTCCGTGATCATGGCGCATGGAACTGTACCGAAATATTAAAGCTCAAAACTCAAATCATGGTAAATATTCAGTTTTCAATGACTTTATTAATGGATCATTTGAGCTACCTATAGATTGTTTGCAACAGTCTGCAGTTAGCTCAATTTTTTCAATTGTAAATACTAGTTCTAATTTATTTCTATTATTTTATTGTATTTTTCTTTATTAATTATTATTTATTGTCCAATTATAAGGATAGCGGTGAGCCCATACATTTGTCGACCTCAGTGGCACAGCGGGCGAAGGTCCGCCTGCAACGCAGGAGGTTGTGGGTTCAATTCCCGCTTCGGGAAGAATGTTTGTAAGATCTGCAGATATTTGTTCAGGGTGTTCTGGATGTTTTCTATGTATGATAAAAAAATATCTATATTTGTAGTGTATTGTTTTTTTATTAAAACTTTACTTAAAAGTTAACTTTTCGTAAGCAGGCAAAAACGCAGTCTGCTATATTTCAGTCATATTTATCTGTGCTGTGACGTCATACGGGTAGACACCAAACATTATACATACAGACATACAGAAATGGTCATCATTGTAAAAATATAGATAGACTAGGTACATAGCAAATTTTACTCGTCAAGTAGCCGATTGGCTAACGATCGCACGATGCCCATCGCACGATCAAAGGCAGATCTCTATGTTTGTCAGTGCTCGCGCGAAGACGCGTGACGAATTAGGACAATCTAAACAAATGTGGTCGAAGCGACGCGTGACCCGAGAGCTGGTCAGTATCTGGCACAGCGCATCAGCATTGCCAT
Organism: Eupithecia subumbrata; assembly: GCA_949316285.1. Lineage (NCBI taxonomy): Eukaryota > Metazoa > Arthropoda > Insecta > Lepidoptera > Geometridae > Eupithecia > Eupithecia subumbrata. Next base: position 4,698,062 of record OX438644.1, on the reverse strand, counting down.
ACAGCGGGGCAATGCAGCCAGCGTCTTGGGAACATGACGTCTGGTATTGATATGGATCAGATATGGATCAGTGTGCTACCTGTAGATTTTGTTTGCAACAGTCTGCAGTTAGCTCAATTGTTTCAATTGTAAATACTAGTTCTAATTAATTTCTATTTTCTATTGTAATTATCTTTGTGAATAAAGGCTTTTGCCCTTTTGCATAATAAATGTGTATGTTTAATCTCGTCATGCCATGAAATCGCATCGTTCGCTCGTACGATCGACGGGCTGCGTTAGATTGCTTATGCCACGACCGCGCTGGGCGGCAATAAATAATGTTGCAAATGTTTAAAAAGTCTTCTTATCCAGCAGACAAGAACCTTTATGAAAGCAAATTGAGAGCAACATTTGAACTACTACATAATGCATTAAAGATGAGATCCCGTTGTGTTTTTCTAAGAAAACTAATCTGAGATCGAGTGCTTCCTCGAAACGATTTCGTATACGCTTGACATGATATGGTATTATAACGTTGTCAAGAAAAAACTTGATGTTGTGATTTAGGTGGATTAGTTTTTGATTTTTTCTTTACATTTATGTATGTATATTGGTCCAACAAACTGGTTGCTGAAAAAATATTAGTACATTTTACACCTAGGCGAGAAAGTGATCGATTCCTACCGAGTGTGTCGTTTTGGGCCCGAGGCGTAGCCGAGGGCCTTAAAACACGCGAGGTAGGAATCGCACTTTCTGCCGAGTGATAAATAGTGCTTTATACTACACCTTCGAGGAAAATAAAAAGCAGAATTAATCATTAATTGAAATTTAGAAGAACTTACCGCGCCCAATGATGTTGGTAAAACCTCATTGACCGCGCCAGCCTTTGGGTTCTTTTTTCAAAATATTGTTCGGAAATCGGAGGAGGCCTAATAGACTTGGAGTAAAAACTTTTTGTCGTTTGACCGAACGAAAATAACCATAGCTACCGGCCGATCTATTAGGAAAAAAAAAAAAATAACACGTTGGAAATGGATTTCCATACACTTTTTCCTCCCGCTAAAACAGGTGGGAAATGAAATTCCATAGAGTTTTTCCTCCCGGTTTCCTTTATGCCTGCAAAGACATACTTTCTATTCTTTAAATGGAAAAGGAATAGGCAACTTTCCGAGCAGGTGTAGTATAAAATAGTTTTCTATTCTATGTTTCAAAACAGCACTTACTTACTTTTAATATTATGCTTTATATGTACCTAATGTAACATGGTCAGCGAATAAAGGCTTTTTGATTTGATTTGATGTATATTGGTTAAAAAACCAATCACGAGTTTATCTCTACAGGGGAGCTTACGGCAACGGTTATTGTCTTGCCATGTCATATTGTTACTTTAGCTGTATGGGCGTAAACGATGGTCTTAGGTAGTGCAAGAAGGACGGCTATGTTTTAAAGCAGTTGTAATAAGTATTATTTTCCTTGCAATGCACAAATTAATTCAGGTTGGCTATACTTTTTACATTTTGGGGGATCGGGGCGAAATTCGGCTAGGAGGGATGATATCCTTCAAGCCGAATTTCGACCGACATTCGGCTAAGAGGCCGTCTCATCGAAGATTACCCAGATGCGCAGATATTATAGTGCACAAGTGATTGCGTAAACACAGTCTAAGGCAGTGCACTCTCTATTCCCCCACCCTCATAATCCGATGGGACGACAGACCGACACGACCGGAGAGAGGTCAGGCGCAGGACCAACAGCTTAACGTGCTCTCCGAGGCATGGGGGTACAACACGCTCAACTTATAGTATCCATTATTTATCAATAATTATGAACCAAACTTTCGAGATTCAGTTCAGAAAACGGAAAAAAATACAAAAAACGCAATTATTTACTTTGGAAAAAAAATATCCACTTGACTAGATAATGGACTATAATTGAGTGTGTAAAAAAGACACAATTTTACTGAAAAGATGTTAGAAAGGCCTTGGGGTATTTTTTTAATAATATCATGAAGCTTTTGGAATAACCTACAGCCAAATAAGAGCATAAAATAAATAACTGTTAAATTTGAACCCCTCTTTTACGACATGCGACATACTTAACTCGAAACAATAAAACCTGCGTGGCAAACTCCCATAAAACGTTTAAAATATCTGGTTTTAACCGGCTCGAGCTGGTATTAACCAGTATAAACTGAAATAAAATGTTTAATTGAGCTGTATGCGCCGCAGTGAGCGTGAATAATGATTTTCAGGATGAGGGAATGGAATTTAGAAACCTTTCGCTCATTTAGAATGGGTTGGTTTTATTCAGTCTACGAACGCTAATATGATTACAACATTCTGTTTTCATCTTTAGCTTATCCATAGACAATCTTGTTTATAATTTAATTTCCTAGTTTAGTCTGATAAAGCTAACTGTGCAGGACAGAAACAAAGAAGAACAATTAAAGACACTAAGAGAATGGATGAATTAAAGATTAAAAAAAATATGTTAGGCTTTTAAGTCAATAAAGTTTTGCTCGACCTAGCGTATAGCGGGGCAGGGCGTTGAATTATATAAAAGAACGTAGGTTTTGCAGCAAAATTCTCAGTTATTGCAGTCACTCAGTAAATCAATAAACCTCATTTGAGGTTCACCATGGTATTAACTCTCAAAAATCAAACACTGCAACACACGCACACTACACGGGACCTTGGTGTCATACATGATTCTAAACTACTATTTGACGATCACATTTCTCATGTTATAAAAAAAGCTAATAAAGCATTAGGTTTTATTATGAGAAGCTCTACTGGGTTTAAAAAAGCCAAAACATTAAAGATACTCTATTGCACTTTTGTCCGTAGTATTTTGGAGTACGCGAGTCAAATATGGAACCCGAAGTATGACATCTATATCTCACGAGTGGAGCGAATTCAACAGAAATTCATCAAATTCTTATGTTTCAAACTTCATATCCCTTATTATTCTGATAGTTACTTGTATAATTGCAAGCGTTTCCACCTTCTGCCACTATCTACTAGACGCGAAATAGCCGACATTACATTTCTATTCAAAAAATTAACCAACTCCATTGACTGTCCAGAGTTACTCAGCAAAATCAACTTAAGGCGCTGCCGTGGAAAACTAAGACTGTCAGATTGCATGTGAATATTACCAAATGTGGTCGGCAGAGGCGCTTATTTTTAACATAGACTTATGCCAAATTTATCTGTTGTACAAGAGGCAAACTTTTGTTTTATTTTGGTTGATAGCACAATCACAAGGTAATAATGTAATGTTAACTAACATTTGCCCGCGGCTTTGCTATTGTTGCATGTAAAATACCTTAATAAAACCTATGTCGCTCATTGTAGCTTCTCAATTATAATAAAAATTACATTCATCGATAGTTATTCATAGAAATCAGAAACACTTAAAAAATAATATCATCTTCATGCATGTTAAAGTGCCGACAATATCACCGACCATTATGATAATACTTTATACATTAAAAAAATATACTAATTTAGTCAAAACAACTGAGGTCTAAATGGATTACAAAAGTGTCAATCGTTGAAGATATTTCGATTTGGTTTTGGAGGGCTTTCTCAAAAAAAAAAAATTAAAATATAAATAATGATGAACAAGCCACACAACATCATCTAACCCCAAAGTAATTAGAGCTTGTGTTATGGTATACTTATTTTGATATACTTATTAAATACACTACACAGATAGATATTTTTTATATACATAAGACATGCAATAAAGTGATTATGATTATGATTATGACATCCAGAACACCTGGAATAAATATCTGCAGATGGTACAAACATTTGTCCTGAGGCGGGAATCAAACTAACTGTAAGCTCCTGTGTCGCAGGTGGACCTTTCCCCGCCGCGCCACAGAGGTCGTCCATCAAATAATCAGATATAAAATGAAATATAACAGTGCTTTATTTCCTTTACCCCTTACAGGAGTCTTGGACACGTCAATAAATTCAAATAAGGTTCAAGAGTAAAACTGGGAAATAAAGTGATTACTTTAATTTATTGTTCACTTCAATCTTTTTAAGGTAAAGTAAAGAAGCGAACAAGAAACCTTTACCTTGTTAGGGTTTAATTTTTGAGCTGGAGCAATACTATTAGCAATACCTAAGTTTTTTATCCTCTAGAGATAGTCTGATATTTTGTAGTAAGCCTTTTTAACAAAGGATATGTTTTACAAATTGTTTGAAATTATTTTTTGATAACTTTTAACTCTTTTGGAGTTTTGTTGTAGAATCGTATACATTTCCCTTTAAAAGATAATCTATAAATCGATACTATAAAAATATATAAATATATATCTATAAAAATATTCGTAAAATAAAATACGTGAATGTTGGAATGCTGAATGATGAATTTCACGGATATAATTTTGTACACAATCTCAGTACCACTCGCTTACATAATTAATTTTATTTTCCGGAAATAAAACGCAACAATCATGAAGATAGTTTTAGTTTAGATTGTAATTCTACAAAATAATCATAAAAACCACAACAGACCATGCCTTGCTATCCAAATTGATATTCATACCGATATAAAGTATTCTTTATTATGTTGCTGCCTTCCAAGAACTCATGAGTGATTATGATTAACATGAGTGATTAACAATAATTTTGACAACTGTCATTGGAAATACAATTGTTTTGCATGTTTATTACATTTTTAGCGTCTTTAAACATCTCCTTTACTTGACTTCTATGTTACGCTAACAAAAAAATTTATTATATTGATGTCAATGTACACATATTGCCAATAACAAAAAAGTTATGACAAACCGCTCCGTTGAGGTTTTTCTATGAGTTATTAAAAATTTAAAGTAAATTATTATTTTTGAGTATCTGTCCTTTTGAGAATCTCTCTTCTCTAAGAGAACAAACCGATAGAACTACGAGTAATTTAAATTTGCCTGTAGTTCTACTGGTAGAACTACGAGAAAAAAAAAGCAAATGGTTGGTCCTAAGTAAATCAGTTATCTAGTAAGTACCCATAACAAAGCTCTGCTTAGCTTCGGCCTTGGTGATGATGTGTGAATTCATCATCATCAGCCTATATAAGTCCACTGCTGGACGTAGGCTCCTATTTTAATTTTTCAGCATTGTTTATTTATATATAAGGTCATCAAAATCGCCCTACCTATTTAACATATTTTAACTCGACCAATACTTTTCGTGCTGTAAACATGTTGAGTAGTACCTACCTACCTATCTAGCTACCAGAGATAAAACCACTATAAACCTATTCTACTTAATTGGTAGGTCTGTCAATGAATAAAATTCCTGCAAATTTCTTTTGGCTTAGCTTCAATCAAATATAGACTTTATTTCAATGACGAATGAACCATTTAACCCGCAAAACAAAAGTTGTCGAAAATCGTAATTCGTCCGTCGAGCCCAGCTGTCATTGCGAAAAAAGTTACATAACCTCACGTCCGTCCGAGGAGGCATCCAGCCTCCAAATGAAGCTACTGGAAGCTATTTTGAGCATATATTGAAAGGGATGTTTGATTAATAAGGTTGAAATTCTATTGGCAAAATATTATCATTTTTGGAATTACTTCGCTAAACGCCTTACAAAAATGTGTTTTTTGGGTTTTATTATGTTAATGGTTTTATTTATTTAAAACTTTTTACATATTTCTTTTGTTGATAAAATTTCCTTTCATATAGTATTAAAATAATTAATGGTTATCACTCAAAATATTGAGCATATCGAGACGAAAAATTTTTTTCTTGTTCTTTCTTGTGATTTTTTTTTTCAAGATCCTAGATCGTTTTATAAAATATTTTTGTATAAGTCTTTTTTCCATACATTTGACTATACACTGTTTTTTTTTTGGGCTTGTAATATGTCGGAGAACGGCTAACGGTGCGACGAAAAAGTGTACTTTCTACGGTGTCGCTGTTTGGGTAGCGTCTTAAACGTTCCCTCTAAGCGGGTGCGATATAGTCCAACCCTCAATGTTCCATTCACTAACACCAACTATAGGCAAAACTCGTTTATAATTAGAGCGTGCACGGAACTGAATAAAGTTTGTAAAGATAACGATAACATTGACCTTCATTGCACAAGCGTGCATTCGGCAAGGCGGCTGCTTAGCAGCAAATTTTTTAATGGTGATTTATAGTAGGTATGTATTTGTTGTCAATTTATGTACATAGGTTTTCCCTTACTTATAGGAATCTCTCAACATATCTGAGCAGTGCTTTTTTCACACTCAGTTAATATGAGGAAACAAACGACTCTTAGCTATTGCTTAGTGTTGAGAGAAGTCTAGAAGTTGGAGGGTTTACTCTTCTTTTTTATTGATTAGGTAGGTACATTGTTTTCATTGTTTTTATAGGTAAACTTAAATTTTTTCTCCTTACCATTTTCTAACTTAACTTGTTTTTCCAAATTATTTTATATGATTGCATAGCGTATTTTGTATCCACACTGTCATTTAGCCGTGAAGGCCATTATTTAGCTTTTATGTTGATAATTCTTGTTACTTATTTTGTTATTACCTAAGCTGTAGGCCTTCCTTAAAAATAAATAAATTAAAACAGAAAAAAGTCAGCCCGAGCTCTATACCCGCGCCGCTTACAAAGTTCTTGCAAGTTACTTGTCTCGTCTCTATGATCCCCCCCCCCCCTTCTCCCCCCTATCATTACAGTCCACATATACACTAACCTGATCAGGAAGACCATTGGAGGAGGCCCTTTGTGATGGATACGGTAATTGTGTCAGACCGGCTGTGTAATCAGAAATTACACTTCGTCGCTGCATCCTTGAGGTTTTCGGATGCAGCGACTCATGTAATCATGGTCAGACTTTACTTAAAAGTTCACTTTCAAGTGAAGTTTGCCTTCAATGCTACCCGTAGTAGCTGCGAAAATAAAAAATACCTATGCTATGAGAGACTTAAAAAAAAAGTAAAAACAAAATTCGACGATTATTTGTTACAAAACTTTTAACGTTGCCTTGCGTTGCGAAATAAACCCTAGCGCCAGTCATAAAGTTCTAAATTGATTTGAGATTTCATCTAACTGTAAATAAAGGTTTTCGTTTAAAAACTTTAAAATTGAACCATTTAAATTCATTTCAGTTCATTTAGCTTTTCAGATCAATCACTATAAATCTGCTCCCGATATTTTTTTGAACAGAAGCGTCAGAATTGGCTCTTTCAAGAGGCAGTAGTACTGATTAAATTGATTTTTATTAAACTGAATCAATGAGAATAAAACCAGAATTTTAGCATAATAATAATTTCTATAGAAAGCGGTTAATATAAAGCTAAAATAGGTAGGAACTTAAAATAAATAGTAGTAAATAGATAGCGGTGTTAGATGTATGCGTAAAGGACTTAGCTCATCTGAGCAATGCAATGAGCATTCAAATATGGGCCTAAGCTCGTTATCATTAGATACACTTTATAGTGATAGTTTTATATAATGCTATCACTATAAAGTGTCATTATTTAATGTAAATGTGAGCATTATTTAATGCAATCACTATAAAGTGTCTGCCATTTGGCAGACAGCGCTCGGTACCCGAAGTTGCCGCAAACTAGCCACTCTTTGGTTTACGCCTTGGTTCAATCGAGTTGCCTGCGCGCTTGAGCCGCTTGCACTGCCCGCTTGAAACGAGGAGCACGATCATACGACGCTGTGTCGACTGTGCGTTGACAGCGAGCTTGCTGCTAGCTGTCACCGCGTCGACAGATTGCGGTACGCACGGTTTGAGGCGGAAGTGTGCGGAAGCGGTTTGAGAACAGTGTTTTTAGACGTGCTTTAAACCGTGCCTTTATATTCTTTATGCCGCTACCGCCACGCCAAGAGAGTGTTCTATAAAGTGAATGAAACACCCTGACAATTAAACCTCTAACTAAACTACTTAGTTGGGCTACCTGTAGATTATTTGCAACAATCTGCAGTTACCACAATTTTTTCAATTGTATACATATACTGTGTATATACCTAATAGTTAGATTTTTATCTACTATTTGATTGTAATTTTCTTTCTTAAAAGCTTACTTACATATAGGATTTTTTAAGCATCTGATAACGAATTTGAAATAAAACTTTACCAGATACCAATCAATGAAATTCTAAATTACAATAATTTCTTTTGCGAGTTCTGGACACATTCCATCAATACGTGGTAAATCGATATCTCATATAGAAGCCCCATAATCCCATCAAAACATACCTTCGACCCAATTCCCTAAATTTATCTTCTAATCTGGGCTAATTTTAATAAATCGCATAATACGACGTCATTATGACCTACTGGTCCAATAACCAGACTTTTGAATATTTATGGCAGGGAAGTAGATACCTAAAGTACCGTAATTTGCAAGATTATTAATCCTTCGAGATTAAAGAAGTTGGTACCTACTTACGTAAAGGGTAACATCCACTGAAGCAACAAAATTTATCTCAGGAACTCATTAGTTCTATAAGACCGCGCAGGATCTTTAAAAACTTTTATTAGGAATTTAATTCATTTATTTAATTTTGATCATATCAAGCTTCCTAGAAGCATCATTCTAGCAACATGCTGAGGCCGTCAGCGACAAATAAAATTATAAAACTCTTTATCTTGGATATAATATAACCAAGGTTATCGACAAAGCTAAAAGAATTAGGAAGCTGAAGTGGCAGTGGGCTGACCATATCTCGCGAAGAACCGACAACCGTTGAGGTATACTTATACTATTGAGTGGAGAACGCGACTCGGCAAAAATTATGTAGGATGCCTGCGGTCAGGTGGGGTGACGATCTGCGAAAGACTAATCGTAGATGCTGAATGCGGCAACCTGAAAACAGGACGCTATCAATGGCGCTCTTTAGGGGAGGCCGATGTCCAGCAGTGGACTAAATATAGGCTGATGATGATGAATCCTACCAAGCTAATAACAGAATTTTATATCCCTCAAAAAGTTCAACATGCGTGCCAAGAATTGTACTTTGGTGGACATCAGTCGAGAAAAATATTGCGATTCCCAGTTTATTTTATATCGCGAGACTTGAAGTACCCTAAATGGGTTTGCTAAGTGGTGGAGCCATTTAGCAACGAAAGTATTGTCTCGTCTCGAGGTCGGCACTGATTCTTCTGACATTTACTTCGTTCAAGCTAATCTATTCTGTGGTTTTATATTACCTCTAGTTTGAATATGAAAGAAGATTAGGCTAAGTTCGGCTAACGGTAGTTAGGTAAATACCATGATGTCTAGACGCGTGATTCGAAAAGGCGCTACAAAATTTTGCCATCGGAACATAGACATATTTTTTTTTTAGATTTTATTGCGAAACACGGTGGTGTTGTGTGGTGCCGGCTTAGAATTTACACCAATCCAATTTTTTCCGCAGGTGCCATAAGAGGCGACTAAGGGATATCAACCGGGAGCGGGCAGCAGCGCCCCCTGCAGAACAATTCAACCACCAAATCAAATCAAAAACTCTTTATTTCCATAAATACACTTCTAAAAGGTCAAATTATAGAACTAAACACTGACACGGAAATAAAGTGTAATTTTTGATTTCTGTCGCTTCGGTATGTAGACTAAATTAAAGAAGCGAAGAAACATTTTAGCCTGTTAGTTGTTATTTTTCGAGCTGGAGCAAAACTCGTTCCAAGTTTTTTTATCCTCTAGCTAGATAATCTGATATTTTGTAGTAAGAATTTTTACAAAGGATATGTTTCACAATTTGTTTGAATTTACTTGGAGTTTTGTTGTAGAAGTGTATACATTGCTCTTTAAAAGATACAATTTACCTAGTTGTGGGCACAGCGAGTTTATTCTTATTTCTAGTGTTTATATTATGTATGTCGCTATTATATACGCGCACCGAACTGCGATCCCCAACCCGAACCCGCATGCCTAGCATGGGTATTATGGGCATTAACCCCCATGAGATAAATTCAATAAGGCGCTTATCGGGGGGACGCCTGCGTCCAGCAGTGGACCAATATAGGCTGTTGAGGTGAGGACGAAACATGAGTTCAACCCGTGTTTCGTCTAATCGCTGCATTGCACGATAGTATGCAGGCGGCAAGTTTGCTGGTTGTTTCGATGATTCTAAGCGCGTGCTTAAGAGTTCAACATCCATGAACAGACGTCTGTGGTTAGACAGCTAAACGATTGCCGTGTGGCCGGCTCCGTGCGTTTTCATACGTTTGTTTTCTCATATATATCCAAGCTATCATTCTGCTGCCTGGCTTAAGAACATTATCATCAACATCCCATTATAAATCCGCTGCTGAACATAGGCCTCCCCTGAGCGACGCCACGAATATCGGACCAAGTGGTACAGCGGCGGCACACAAAATCTAAGAAACTGGTTCACGTGATGGGGCCAGCCGTTTACAACCGCCTTTTGGTGATTATTACCGCTGCCCGATCAACGCAATCCTTTAAAAACAAGCTGAAGAACTGGCTTATCGAGCAAGCCTATTATAGAGTTGACGAATTCTTTGATGGCAATGATTTTACGGTGTAACATTTACACACTATTGTATTTTAATAATTATTATTTAATGTAGAATTTATAATAATTGATCGGATGACCAATATTTTTTATAATTTAATAATATAATTGATTTATCTACTATGCTGGACTTGTGAATTATTGTTTTTTTATTTTTATTATTTGTACTCTTATGACATGTAACAAGCGTTATCAATAAAGAAAGAATCTGAAACTGAATCTGAATCTGAACCTGGCCTTAGGGGGTACTGGGGCTCCTCATTCGATTGTAAGGGTCCCTATTAAAGGTATTCAAGCATGTTCTCAAGTCTGCGTTCCAAGCTGAGTATGGCTACAAGCCTATCATTTGACTTGCAACACCCTGTAGTTTCTTAGAGGATGCAGCTTCGCCAATTTGCGTCGGCACTTGTTATACGCTTGACTGCATAGAAGTAGTTTAGGGTTGGGGTTACGGCTGAAACGTTGTCGATACTTATGTTGTTAATACAAACTGTATCATAATTATGTATTTTGTACATTTTGCAAAACACTGTCTATTAACAAGAACAAAATGAAAAATTTTAAAAACCCCCCAACCGATTGTCATAAACATGGGTAATATAATAACACTCGGGACAAAATTATCCATGTTAATTATACATTCATCCGTTTGAGAGCTACGATGCCACAGACAGATACACACATACACACATACACAAACAGACACGTTAAACTTCTAATAGCCCTCTTTTTTTGCGACGGGGGTTATGAAATCTAATAATATCCCAAAAATGTCTATTAGTTGTAACCTCACCTCACCTCAACAGCCTAATTGGTCCACTGCTGGACGTAGGCCGTCCCCCTGATGAGCGCCTTATTGGCTTTTATCTCATGGGCGGTAGTGTCCATAGTCCCCACGCTAAGCATGCGGGTCGGGGATTGCAATTAGGTGGTAGAATTGCTGAACCTGCAGAACTGCAGGGGGCGCTTCCGCCCGCCCCTGGGTGTATATCCCTTAGTCACCTCTTACGACACCCGCAGGAAGAGTTGGGGTTGACATTAGTTGTAACATTCTTTGTTAAATAAAACTGTTGTTTGTTTTAATAGTGATTTTTTTTTTGTAGATTAATGTTGTTAGGCAAATTAGAACAATTTATAAGATTGATTTGAGATACCTACCGTTAGACAAATTAACTGACACGAAAACCATTCTTAATTTATTTTCAATAATCACGCTTTCAAATATAATTCCACCAACCACATATAACTCTTATTTAACATAGATATGTTATTCCTTATTTAGCTGTTTAATATAATGCAAAATGGGCACTACCTTACCTTATTGTATCGTCAATTTTATTGAACAATCATCTCGCCCTACCTGTCGTATTTATTGATAATTCTATTACTCGATATCGATAAATAATAAGCCCATGTCTATTCCTTTGCGTGTTTAGCAACACCTTAATGGCAAGTCGCCACGTTATTTTATCACGTTGTCAACCGTCATTGTGTTTTTATTTTTATTTTATTGTGGATGTGTTTGGAATAGGGTATACCTATAGGCACCTGTTGAGAGTAATATCATTATGGGAGTGTAAAAGATTAAGGATTTAGCTAAGCACATATAATTATAACACAAACATATTTATTTACCTGTAACTCAGATACAATAAAAGAAAAAGAACATTATACTGGGTTATTGGTAATCCACTGACACTGAGTAAACTGCAGGTTTTGCCCATTATCACGAACACGTTAGTGAAGACGACAGGTCTTAATTTTTAATTTTTTTGTAAATCGCCTCACATACAAAATAATATCCTAAACCTAATAAATTACTTACACCTAATTACTTACTTACTTACTACAGATCTCCTACTCCGATTTAAATCCACATCATCATCATTGGCTTATTTTACATCTAAACAAGATGATTTAAGTGGCTTTAGCCTTGTTCATGATGGTGGGCAGTACCTGCAGTTAACATAGTGTCAGTGAATTACCAATAACCCAGTATAAAAGAAGGATTAAAGATTAAGCTAAGATTAAGGATTTAGCTAAACACATATAAAATAGAAAACATTTACTTATAACTCAGACAATATATAAAAGAAAAATAACTTTATATAAACAAAAACAGTTTGCTTGAGACGCAAAACGGTCCCTGTCCTCCTTGGAGTATTTATGTTCCTTGTCTCTGTCTCAGCATGGGTTGGTTGTACATACGTAAGACCAATGCTGTTATTCCGACAGAGCCGTTTCGTGACGTCACGGAAGATACAATACAATACAGTACATTACACTTAAGAAAGATAGAAAACACTTTATTCTACCACACATATACAGGAAACAATACAGAGAAAATGCTTATAAAAAAGGAAGTATAAAGGGCGGCCTTATCGCTGACAGCGACATCTCTTCCAGGCAACCTTGGGATGGACTGGAAATGAAAGAACAAAATAGACGGTGGCACTGAATAAATATATAGATACTTATTTAAAGAAAAGGAAACAAATACTTACACTACATACCTACCATAATACCTACAAAGATTATTAATACACATACATAAACATAAAATAAGGTTGTCTTACTATTTACAAGGATATATATTTTATTGCACACCAAGAAAATAAAAAAATAAAAATACTGGAAAAGACAGATAAAGAGTTGCAAAATGGGCGGCCTTATCGCTAAGAGTGATCTCTTCCAGACGACTTTACAGATATTGCATTGACTCTAAAGCATCCTGGAATCTGTACCTATTAATAAAAAGAGTTCACTGTATAAATTCTATGAAACTTCGCACACTTGTCATGATGTCGGACAAATCTTTTTAAACTTTCGTTTTGTTAACTTAGGTAGGGGAAATAATAACAAAAGGTAAGCGATAAATACCCAATAGTTCTATGGACCAACAGTTCTATAGTACTAATGGGAGTTACCAAGTATTATTCGTTGTATATAACCAATGCCAGGTTTCGTTTCAATAGTTCCATCGTGGAACTGCAAGGATAAAAAAGTGGTAACAGTTCTATGAAGTCACAGTCTTATAGAACAAATGGAAGTTACCGGATAAAATCATTAATTAGGTCGGACAAATAGTCAGGTTTCAATTGTGTCGATTCCTTTGTCTCTCTAGGCGCTTTCAATCCGTCAAAAGTGTCTCAAATTTCAAGGAAATTAAATTCAGTTCATACAAACTTTATGTTAGTAACCAAAAACGAATTTCCCATAAGTAAAAGAAGCATAAGGGTTAAACATATGTAGGTAAGTAATCAAATCACATCCTAGTAATATTATAAACGCGAAAGTTTGTAAGTATGGATGGATGGATGGATGTTTGTTATTCTTTCAAGTAAAAAACTACTGAACGGATCTGGCTGAAATTTGGCACAGAGATAGATTATAGTCTAAAATAGCACACAGGCTTTAATTATCCCGGAATTTTTACGGGAACGGAAATTACGCGGGTGAAACCGCGAGGCTCTGCTAGTTTAAATTATAAAGGTAACAAGATATGTATGTATACTTTACTACTACTTGTACAATAGTCTAGGCTAGAATCTACCCAGGACTAGGTACCTATTAGTTATTTGGAGTTTACTGTCCGGCGGTCAGGAGTGAAGTGAAGCGTATTCGTGGCTCGCACGTCTCGATGGCTCGGTTCAGTCTCAGGTTCGAGTCGGCTTGGTTGTCTTGGTCGCATGGACGGTCGGAAGTAGTTGAATTTGACGCGTCTCGTTCTCGTCACTCGGTGACAGCGGGAAAAGAATCGAGAGCGACAATATAAGTACATGTAATACTAAAATCGGAACCTTGGTAGGCCAGCAGAGGCCGCATTTTTGTGATTTTTGAAACCATCTGAGACTTAGAAAATACTGTTTCAAATTTTGAAAAAAAAAATATCTATATTACCTAAGGATCTAGTCCCTCCGTCGTTGGATATCATATTCGCAAAGATGATATTCTCAAAATATCATAAAAGCACAACACGATGTTCTCATAATATCATGTTCGCAAATCAGTCAAAGTCGCATTCAGTAACAACATCTAATGACCTTCACTCGAAAGAAAAAAATCCCAGTGTTACCCCTTTTTCTAATGTTTTTTTAATACTTATTATAATTTTGTACTCAACTAAAGACACTTAATATTTCTAAACAAATTCGCAGAGTTTGACTTGATAAAAGTATTTTCTTAATCACCATGTTTAAATAACTACAAAAAACACGAGCGCGGCGGCTTGGCAGGCGCGCATTTTCTCTTACGCCTACTGCTGCAGGACTACCTGGCCTTAATAAAAATCCTGAGGTGTATCCACACAAGTTTAACCGTAATTATACTAGAGCTATGTTCTTGGAAATAATCTACTTCCTTTGGTAGATTATTTCCTTAAGAAACTTAGCCGATAACTTGCACGTAGGTAGAGCAGGTAGTGAATACAAAAAGCTTAGAATATTCGATCTAACTCGCAACAGAATCCAAAGACACCTCGAACACAAGTTGGAGCTAAACTTTAGCGCACTGGGGAATAGTGTTGTCCTATTACCGATACGTAGTGTATTTCTATCGATAGTAGTTAGTAAGGTTGTGAGCGATCGGAGAGTTTGGTAATTTGGAGTTGTTCGGGAAGTACGTAGATGTGTTTGTGTTCACTTTAAATGCTTATCAATTTTAACTTCGGTAAGCTGATTAGGTTTTCAACACTTAAAAGACTTCGTTAATAAAAATTAATGTAGGATAATTCTGTAAGCAAGTAAAAAAAGTTATTGAACTCTTTGTAGTGAATAAAAACGACTTTACCTATAGGTACTTACGTATATTATTTCTACGTATTATTTGAACGAAGTTGGTTTGGTGCACAACTTTTTCACAGTAGGTAGGTAACATTGTCCACAAAATATTTTTGTAAACATACTATCAGGTATCGATATTATAAACATTATGTTCGCTTTATATTTAGTAGGTACACAGTGTTTAGTTGATAGAAAACATCCCCTGACAGGTTCATAGTTTATTCGACAGCCGATAATTAGAATCAGAATCTATTTACGTAAAGGGTAACAAGCTCCGTGGCTTTATAAGCAGTAGGTATTCCCGGATATGTAGTAGCTTAATATAGGTGCGTACCTTAGTTATGCTCAAATTTGGGGCTGACTTCATATGTACTAATGCAAATATTTTTCTCTCTAAGTGAACACTGTTCTTTGAGAAATAAATCACAAAGTACAAACAATACAGACGACCTCTGTGGCGCAGCGGGCGAAAGTCTGCCTGCGACGCAGTAGGTTGCGGGTTCGATTCCCGCCTCGGGACAAATGTTTGTACGATCTGCAGACATTTGTCCAGGGCGTTCTGGATGTTTTCTATGTATAATAAAAAATATCTATGTGTATGTACTGTATTGTATTTAGTATATCAGTTATCTAGTACATACCCATAACACAAGCTCTGCTTAGCTTGGGGCTAGATAATGCTGTGTGGATTGTCCAGCATTATTATACTATAATATCTTTAACTACGATTGACACCTGATTTCATCTTGACCCTATTCAGTAATATTGAACATGTTTCCATTTTCACTGACAAACTTCTCCCACTTTAATTATGAGAAGGATACGATATATCGATGAAAAGAGCACAACACTAGCTCAGCAAATAGAAAAAGATAATACAGGATAGTGGCAAAGACGTCTTAATGGAATTCCATTCGAATCCTTGTCCCAAACATAGCTTCTGTACCGTTTATCTTGGCCAGGCACAGTAAAAACATATATCGTGAGCAGAACCTATACAATCCTACTTTCTACTAATATTATAAAAACGAAAGTTTGTGTGAATGTTTGTTATAAATCCTACTGCTATTATAAACGTGAAAGTTTATAAGTATGATGCATGGATTTTTGTTACCCTTTCACGTAAAAACTACTGAACGGATCTGTATGAAATTTGGCACAGAGATAGATTATAGTCTGGAATAACACATAGGCTGTATTTTATCCCTGAATTTCCACGGGAACGCGAACTATGCGGGTGAAACCGCGAGGCGCTGCTAGTAAAATATAAAGTAAGTAAAGAATCACGTATCTTTTATTTTTATAAGACTAGCCTAGGGGTTGTGCAATAAATGTAGGTATGTAATTGGTATGATTTTCACGTTGGTGAAGCCACGGGGCGCAGTTAGTTTAATAGATCTACCCGCATCACAGTCTATGCAATTATCTACTCCAGGATGAAGCGCATAGAGACTTCTAATGATGTCCACCTAGCAAAATTTCCGCCATGGAAGCCAGGATCCACGGAGACAAGCCAGGTGCGCAGGACATATGTATGTATAAGAGTGCACAATAAGTGCGTGCGCCAACACAAGTGCAGTTTTTTCCCGCACTCTTTTATTCCGACGGTATCAGAATGGGATAGGAACATAACATTTCAAAGTGTATGGGTGAACTAAAATATAAGTGAAACAAAAGCGGTTAGCATTTAATTTGTCAAGGTTCAAGCCCAACAAAATTTTGTTTCAGACAACCAAGATTTATTATTATTAGGCTCATTAGAAAATGTTAAGTGATGAAAATGTTCCAATATTCAAACTATATCTGAAGCCGTATTTACTGTTTCTAAATTTATTTTTCCGTGTCCGATCTATTTTACATTGTGCGCGGATTTGTGAATACTTGGCGATTCCTGTGATTTTCTTCCGGGATTTCCTTGTCTTTGAATAATAGTAACCCACGTGAATGTTGATTTTATTAGGTAGGGACATATACAAATAAAATTGCCAACATACCTGAAAATGATATACTCCGAGATGTATGGAAAAATTTTGTATCGTAGGCTAGTTCATATTTCATGTATTGTGATTTTATGCATACAGGAATTGTCCTTAGGTGTAGGTAGTCTTAGTGGGTACACAATGCATAGAAAACCTGTCAGGGCGCTGCAATTATTTTGGGTTCGCTCATGTTAGATTCACAACTTTGATACTTCAGTTCTTCCAACACAAATAAGGTTCGTAGTTAATTCATTACATCCGTAATGAACCTAATATAGGTTGCTGAGTCACAGGAGTTTGTATCATACTACAAGAAAATCATGAAATAAAAGGATCAAAGGTCCTAGGAGCTTGAGTTTCTCTTCTCGAACTGATTTCAACACGACAGACTCAAACCACAGGAAATGATGGATTGAGAGAAGATTGAGGAGTTTGAAATGTTGTGCTGGAAGAAGATGGAAAGGATTAACTGGACGGAGAAGGTACCTTATGAGGAGGTGTTTAAAAGAGTTGAGGAGAAAAGGTTTTTTTATGAACACCATTCGAAACAGAAGAGGGAGTATGATTGGACATCTTACGACATGTCAACTTCATAAATAACATAATAGAAGGAAAAATAGAAGGAAGACCAGAAAAAAAGTATACAGGGTTATTGGTTATTCACTGACACTGCGTAAACTGCAGGTTCTGCCCATCATCACGAACACGTTAGCGAAGACGCCAGGTCTTTAATCAATTTTTTTTGTAAATCGCTTCACATACAAAATAATTTCCAAAACCTAATTAAATAATAAATACGACCCCCATTCCTATTTAAATCCACATCGTCATCATTGCCTCATTTTACATCTACGCAAGATGATTTAAGTGGCATTAGCCTGGCTGAGAGACAGCTGAACACACACACATACTGATAATTCAGGGCAGAGCTAGGTTTAGTTTCAAAGAAAACCTCTTAAATGAACGATTATTGTATGGAGCAGGGTACATACTATTATTATTCCCTTTCCACTAATTTTAAGAATTAAGACCTGGTGTCTTCACGGTGTTCATGATAGTGGGCAGAACCTGCAGTTAACTTAGTGTCAGTGAATTACCAATAACCCTGTATATGACAGTAAGCCAATTACAACAAAGCACAATTTTATCCGTCTATGCATACGATAACGACTTAACCTCCGTTCTACAATACGGCCCCAAGACATAAAAAGCCACCTTTATCCTCAACCAATTTAATCTAATCTAAACTCTGCTATTAAATTCACCGCAAAAGTATAATTTCCTGAAGCTGAAGAAACAGTAAAATAATAATCTTTCATGGAAATGATGAGACATAACATCCCAGGCTTAAAAACTTTGATCGCGTGGCCTACATTTATTTTAGAGCGAGAGTCAGAAGTAATATTAAAAACAGAATACGACCAACTGATTCTCAACCTCAACCTCAACAATTGAAGAATTGAATAATGTATTTATTCTCAATTCATTGTATTGGTCCACTATTGGACTCCCCCTGATAAGCGCCTTATTGGCTTTTATCTCATGGGGGGTGATGCCCATAATCCCCACGCTGGGCATATTGGGAATCGCAGTTCAGTGGAAGAATTGTTCTGCAGGAGGCGCAGCTGCCCACCCCTTTGGTCACGGTGGATATCCTTTAGTCGCCTCTTACGACACCCGCGGGAAGAGTTGGGGTGGAGCAAATTCCACGCCAGCAACACATAGCTTGCAACAAGTGCTCCCTGAAAAATATTCCATTTAAAGAAAGTCACATATCCCTAAGTGCTGAGTTAAGTAATGACGATATTGCCCTAGCCGAATCTTTAGGGCAGGCGCAGGACCAACTGCTTAACGTGCTATCCGAGGCAGGAGTAAAGTAAGTATAAATCGTAACTTTAGTATAAACTACGCATTTTAGGCATCACGTGAGCGAAACGAAAGACAGCAGGCAGTTAGTTACACAAAAACTACATGCTACGAAAGTTGCTACGTGATTCGTAGCGTACGAATTTTGCTACAAAATTCGTAGCATTGCGTAGCAAAGTGCTACGAAGTTTGCTACATGATTCATAGCATTGTGGTGTAGCATTGTGTGATTCATAGCATTGTAGCATTATGGTGGAAATTCTAAGCCGGCACGGCTTAGAATTTCCACCACCCCAACTCTTCCCGCGGGTGTCGTAAGAGACGACTGACTATTATCCACCGGGGGGCGGGCAGCAGCCTCTCCTGCAGAGCAATTCTACCACCAAACTGTGATCCCCAACCCGTCCAGCAGTGGACCAATATAGGCTGTTGAGGTGAGGAGAGGATGAGGTGGGAATAGACTGTAATTTGTCTAGCACAACCTGTTTTGAACTGTGTTGATTATAGAATCAAGAGCTTTGAATTCAATAGTGTCTATAGAGCCACTATAGAATTCAAAGCTATAGAGCCACCATAGAATTCAAAGCTCATCAAATCATCTCTGTTGACTGGTCAAGATATTCAACTGTTTCAGAATTCAAATGATCGACAACCGATGTGGCCCGGCGGGTGAAGGTCCGCCTGCGATGCCGGTTGAGGATTCGATTCCCGCCTTGGATCCAATGTATGTACGATCTACAAATATTTTTTTCGGGTGTTCTGGATATTTTCTATGTACAATAAAAAATATATGACTGTGTAATTAATTGTGTTTAGTATATCAGTCATCTAGTACCCTTAACACAAGCTCTGCTTAGCTTGTGCCTAGATGATACTGTTTGAATTGTCCAGAATTATTTATTATTATTATTAAATTAGATTTGTATGTGTGTTGTCATGTTGGTAAGTGGACGTGTACAGGGTGCAACGGGAGGGTGTACTTAGCCAAAATGGGGTGATTCTGGTCAACGTTTGTTCCACGATTTTTGAATATCGAACCTTTTTTTTTAAGCCTTGTCTTTTTTTACAAAATATTCGTTTTCTTTTTGGTGTAAGTAAGTAATCTCACATTATTATTAATGATTGAAAATGTCAACGATTTAAAAAAAATAAACCATTTTATTGTAATATTTTCATGACAAAACACTGGTTTGCTGAATAAACAAGCAACAAATTATTTAAGAAATAGTATTAATTTTAAATAATGCAAGAATGCGTGTAAAAATACAATAAGAAAAAAAGGTTTATTTCTTTAAAAAACATTCGAAATTTAAAATAAATCGTTAACTTCAAGTTTCCTTCGGGATACAGAATCACCTCTTTTCGGCTAAGTACATCCTTTCCGTTGTACTCTGTAGCTTGCATTTCACAAACGACTCTATGTATATTCATACAGACACGCATCACGACAGTTTTCAGAATAATGGTAATGTCAAACTCATTTCTATAACTACGATGGTGATGATGAATGTCAATCTAGCTCTTGCTCTACAGTTAGACTAATTAAAGGCTCAGTGGTAATGTATATTCATTGTTCCGTCACAAAACAAAGGACATTTTAAAATTCAAAACTCGACTCACGAATTTAATAAAGCGGAATGCTAAACGATGTCTTTAGCTAAGACAGAAATATCAACTGAAACTGAATGTTATTTTGCGTGTCAAATTTTACTATTGATGATTAAAGTGGTCGCAAATCACGACGATAAGCATAAAAATGTGTATTCAAATATGGGCATATTTTGACGACCTTTGTGGCGCAGTGAAAGAAGGTCCGCCTGCGACGCAGGAGGTTGCGGGTTCAATTCCCGCCTCGGGACAAATGTTTGTACAATCTGCAGATATTTGTTCAGGGTCTTCATGGTGTTTTCTATGTATGATAAAAAATATCTGTCTATGTAGTGTATTTTATTAAATATATCAGTTATCTAGTATAGGTCGCGTCACGTTAAAAGAACGCTGGAAGAAAGTGGAAGGGGTGTGTTCGCGCATGGGTACACTCGCGCACGATAGTACTATGCCAATTTGCTAAGCCTATTTTTAACTAATATTTCGCTCGCGGCTTGGTATTGGTTATTAGAAAATAATATTAGATAAAATTAAAAACATGTTCGATTCAGTTTAGAATGTTTAATAAAATTACAAAAAAATTATGTACTGTAGCAACTCAATCCATTAAGTCATCTTGGGTGACGTGAAAACGTTTCATACACTGTTTTAAATTATCAACAGCATTATTATCTGCGTCTCTCTTCATAAAACAATATATGTCTTATTAATTTTTCTCACTTTACTATGTAAAACCATTTCGTAACTTTTGTGCGCGATGGTATTTTGACAAGAAAAGTGACGTGGACACAAGGCGGAAAGCAAATGTTAACCGACGAACCAATAGCGCACCGGCAGGCATGCGTGACCCTCCCGCCCCGCGCCCCACTGCATACCACCAAATAGACCCATAAATCGCCTACTGCGCAGCTTGACCGCCAGCGTTCTTTTTACATACGCGAACTATACCCATAACACAAGCGCTGCTTAGCTTGGGGCTAGATAACGCTGTGTGAATTGTCCAGCATTATTTATTTATTTTATATATATTTATTATTACAAATATTAAGTCAGATGCATTTCATATTGACGGCATCAGATGATAGACAGCTCGCGGGTCACTTGTTTGAAGCTTGTGGGAAGTCATTTTACCACTGTAAAATGTATCTAAAAATATCGAGTTTAAGCCCATATTTGTATGCACATTTTTGGGCTGCGCTTTAGCGCCTGCTGTGTGGTGCCGGCTTAGACTTTGCACCACCCCAACTCTTCCCGCGGGTGAGCGGGCAGCAGCGCCCCCTGCAGAACAAATGCCGAACTGCGATCCACATGCCCAGGGTGGGCAATAAGATACTACCCTCATATGATAAAACCCAATAAGGCGCTTATAAGGGGGAGGCCTGCGTCCAGTAGTGGATCAATACTGGCTGTTAAGGTTGAAGTGTTAGCAGCGTTATTGAATTAATGTGATCAGAGCTTTAGTGTTACCGTTGGATTAACTTTGCGCTATAATAGAACGAAAAAAAAACCCAGCGATAGCGGGCTACGTTTTTCGAGTGTTTTTATATGGTTATCAGATATTCATTATTATCTCGAACAATTCAAACCACTGAACGATTTTGATACATGATGTATCAAAATCTTTCAGTGGTTTGAATTGAACAGCAACAAGTTCTAAAATATCTCTGTATTTATTAAATAGAAACAAATAGTTTAAACTTACTTACACAATTTATTATAGTACCACATGAATAACTGATAGTTTTCACCTGCCTAAAAGTGTTATTTCCTATATTTACTAAGCACTCATTTACTATCACTCTTTGTTTGGGATAACCGCACTTTATCACCATAACACAAGATGGAGTCTACAATGCAGCAATCCGCTCAGCAACTGATGATGGATTTGAAGCAGCGCATGGACTACTTCGAGGCTGAATTGCAGAAGAACATCAGCCCTTCACCAACTGTGGCTTCACTCGCAGCTGAGTTTGCTAGCTATAAGGCATTCACGATGACTGTGTTCCGTGCACTGCAGGAACAAATGGAGGTAGCTACACAGTCCATAGACAGGTTGGAGATGCGGACCCGGCGTAAAATCCTCCTTATCCATGGAATCCCAGAGCAGCAGAAGGAGGATACAGCAGCAGTTTTGTCCAAAGTGGTAAGCAACAAGCTTAAGTTGACCACCTTTTCAATCAATGATGTCAGCCGGTGCCATCGTATGGGCCGTGCTATCTCAAGTCGACCCAGGCCCATTCTTGTCAAACTGCGGGATGTCACTCTGCGCGACCAGATATGGTTTTCCAAAGCCCATCTTAAGGACACTGGCATCACCCTCTCAGAGTTCCTCACTAAGGCCCGCCATGAAGTTTTCATGAAGGCGAGGCAACATTTCGGAGTCAACAAATGTTGGACTAGAGAGGGCAACGTTTACGTGGCCGGCGAAGGTACTGCTCGTCACCGAATCAACTCGATGGGCGATCTTGAGAAGCTGATTGGACCGCCACAGCTGGCTGCGACGGCGTCGGGATCGTCCCCTCGGCCAGTGGTCTCCAAGGTGACGGCGGCAGAAGTGGCGCCAGCGCAGAGAAATCGGCGTGGAGCCGCGGCTACGTCTAGGAAGTAGGAAGATCATTGGATATGGTAAAAGCAGGATTTAGTGTAAGTTTTCACACCACTCCTGTCTGTAGCAACCTGCAATTTGATACGCGACCGATGGCAATACTAGTGTTTAGTGGTAATAGCTTGCTGTAACTTTTGTAAACTTATTTCGTTTATTTTCGAGTCACCGTCAATCTAATCTATTTCTCAACTCTTTTGCTTCGTTTAGTTTTCTTTTTTCTTTGACGTTGACAGCGAGTGACACCTGACATACAAGAAATAAGAAGCACGCAACCAAAGTCACATTCAAGCACTTGTGTCACTCGTACATCTGACAAGGCTTCTTGGCTTTTGGCTATTTTATTGGTCGAACTAAGTACGTTACTCAAAGGCGGGAGGAATCAAATTAGTTTTCTATTATTTTTATACTAAAAACCTGTGTTATTTATGTTTCTTGTTATAATGGTTTTGTTTTGTTTTCTCTATTGTTGTTTTGTGTTTTAGTAATTATCTTATATTCATAAAACTGTAAATCTCTTTCCCATGGCACAACCGGCAGGTGGACTTAGTTTATGTAAAAGATTTTAATTTATTTTAAAATTTAATTAATATTTTTTTTTTTTTATAAATAAGGAATTGTTTATTATACATATTACTAATATCTTATCTACTGATGAATAGCAGTGACAGTGAAGATGAATTCTTCAAATCGTTTTCGCCTTCCACACTTTGCACCTCTGATGACAGCTTTAGCAGTATTCCTACTCTTTCCGAGTCCCTAGAGTCCCATTTTTCTGACTGTCCAAAGAATTTCAACGTTGTACACATCAACGCGCAGAGTATTCCTGCTCATCACCCGGATATGCTGGCGTCGTTTGACCTCAAAACCATTGACGCAGTTTTAGTATCTGAATCATTCTTGAAACCTGCCCTTCCATCAACTTCATACTCACTACCCGGTTTCGTTCTTATAAGGAACGACCGCGTCCATTGTGGTGGCGGAGGTGTGGCTATATATCTCCGTGCACATATCCCATACTCTGTAGTTAGCACGTCCCCATCACCGCCTCCGTCGGGTGCAGGTGAACATCTTTTTGTTGAGATTAGCCTCCTCCACACCAAAGTCCTTCTAGGAGTCTATTACTGTCCTTCTCTTCGCGTCAACTTCTTCTCATCGTTTGATAAACTTCTCGAGGATTTTGCCCCTTTATACAATCACACCATAATCATGGGTGATTTTAACACGTGCCTGCTCAAACATGACTTTCGTACTCGTAGTTTAGAATCCCTTGTTTCCTCCAATAATCTTAACGTTCTTCCTCTAAGTGCTACGCACCACTTTCCAAACTGTACCCCTTCTCTTCTAGACCTTATCCTCGTCTCTTCCGTCAATAACGTTCATAAGCACGGACAGTGCCCCGCAGACGCCTTCTCTTATCACGACCTAATATTCATGTCTTATAAAATCCGCCCGCCGAAAGCCAAACCCAAAATTATTACCCAACGCAATTTTAGCGGTATAGACGTGGAAAGTCTTCGCGAGGATGCACGGAATATAGATTGGTCGGAGGTAGAGAGCGCTGCTACTACTGATGACAAGATCAGCTTGTTTAACTCTGCCCTTATAAACTTGTACGACAAACATGCGCCGCTAAGGAAAATAAAACTGAAGCATCTGCCAGCGCCTTGGCTCACGGATGACATAAAACAGGTTATCCATCGCAAAAACGTGGCCAAGTTTAAAGCTAAGTGTTGTCCTTCGGAAGCTAATGTTTTTAAATATATAGAGCGAAGAAACCTGTGTAACAAGGTGTGTAGGGACGCCCAGCGCCGCTTTATCCACAATTCTGTCCAAAACAAAGACCCTTCCAAAGTTTGGAAGTTTCTTCGAACATTAGGGGTTGGCAAATCACGTAACGATACACTTCCTAAAGATATAGATGTTGATTCTTTAAATCGACACTTCTCCTCGTCTTCCCAATTCGATGGGATAGTTAAAACTAACACCCTGCGGGCTCTTTCTCTGTCACCAACCCCTGACACTCTACCCTTTTTTCTAAGTCAGTTCTCCGATTGTGATGTTAGGAGAAGCGTCATGTCGATCACATCAAATGCGGTCGGTGATGACAACATAAGCCGTAATATGCTGCTGCCTATTCTCGACGATGTCATTCACGTCCTTGTTCATATCCTTAATCACTCCATTTCCAGTAGCACTTTCCCAAGCACTTGGAAAAATGCCCAGATTATCCCTCTTCCTAAAAAATCCAGGCCCACTACCTTTTCCGATTTCCGACCCATTTCTATTCTTCCTTTCCTCTCTAAAGTGCTAGAGCGTTTGGTACATAACCAACTCAGCCGATTTCTCTGTAGTAACTCTCTCTTAAATCCTCTGCAATCTGGTTTTCGTCATGGTCACAGCACTGTGACGGCTCTCTCTAAAATTACTGATGACATTCGTTGGGGCATGGACGGCGGACTTGTGACTGTGTTGTCGTTGCTTGATTTTAGTAACGCCTTCAACAATGTCGACTTTGACATTCTTCTTGCCGTGCTTCGTTCTCTTAACATATCTCCAATGGTTACTGACTGGTTTCATAGTTATCTGTTTGGTCGCCGGCAGCGCATCCGCCTTGACGATATATTTTCGTCTTGGTGTGACGTGCCTGCTGGTGTTCCACAGGGCGGTGTACTTTCTCCTCTTTTATTCGCAATTTTCATAAATTCCATATCCGAATCTTTGTCTAGTTCCTACCACCTTTACGCTGACGATCTCCAAATCTACCAACATGCTCCAATAAGTGACCTCACAACAGCCATAACCTCAATGAATGATGACCTCTCGCGCATCCTTGAGTGGAGCAAAGCACACGGTCTTTTGGTGAACCCTAAGAAGACTCAAGTTATCATTGTGGGCAGTTCAAGGATGATAGGTAAAATTGACATGGCGAGCTTAACTCCTATCTCATTTGACGGCGTGTCAATACCAATAAGCAAATCTGTGAAAAACCTGGGATTGATTGTAGACAGTGAGTTGTCTTGGGGTCCACAATTGGCCGAACTCAGCAGAAAAATGTTCGCATCGGCGGGCTCACTGCGGCGACTGCGCAATTTTCTCCCGATTTCCACTAAGGTTACTCTTGCTCAGTCCCTTTTGCTTCCCATTCTCGATTACGCCGACGCCTGCTATCCCGACCTCACTGAAGATCAATTAAACAAGCTTGAGCGCCTCCAAAATTTCAGTATCAGGTTCATATTTGGATTACGCAAATATGACCATGTTTCCGAATATCGCGCTAAACTCAAGTGGTTACCCATACGACTTCGCAGGAATACTCACATACTATCTCTCTTGTACAGTATCTTGTTCTATCCTCCGAGCCCTTCCTATCTCAAGGAGCGCTTCGAATTCCTCTCAAACTCTCACTCGCTCTCTTTGCGTTCCTCTGAAACCCTCATCTTAAAAGTCCCTGCTCACACTACCTCTTTCTATGACAAATCTTTCACTGTACAAGCTACCCGTCTATGGAATGCTCTCCCTCTGGACATCAGACGTGCAAAATCACTCCCTATTTTCAAAAAACTGCTTCATCAACATTATATATCCTTGTAAAGAGTTAGACAACCTTATTTTATGTTTATGTATGTTATTATTAATCTTTGTAGGTATTATGGTAGGTATGTATGTAGTGTATTTGTTTCCTTTTCTTTAAGTAGGTATCTATCTATATATTTATTCAGTACCACCGTCTATTTTGTTCTTTAATTTCCAGTCCATCCCAAGGTTGCCTGGAAGAGATCGCTTTTAGCGATAAGGCCGCCCTTTATACTTCCTTTTTTCTAAGCATCTTCTTTGTATTGTTTCCTGTATTTGTGTGGTATAATAAAGTGTTTTCTATCTATCTATCTATCTATCTATAAAAATACTCGTCCTTTATGGTTTTGAGTTCCATTTTGTAGTATTTTGCTCTCTCATTTATCGAATATAGTTTTCAGTTAAGTTTGTACAATTTCAGTTGTTAGTTTGACATATACAATATCTATGTAATGTATTAAGTTTAATAAAATGATATAATGTCCTCCTTGCCGAATTTCGACCACGGCGGCCAGTCTCATCGGAAACTAGCCAGATGCACAGGACATATTATAGCGCACAAGTGTGTGCGCAAACACAGGTGCACTCTCTATTCCCTCACTCCCATAATCCAATGGGACAGCAGACCGACACGATCGGGGAGAGGTCAAGCGCATGACCAACGGCTGAACGTGCTTTCCGAGGTACGGAAAAGTATTAAGTTTATCAGTTTATCTAGTACGCATAACACATGCTCTGTTTACGATGATGGTAGGTACTAGGTGATGCTGTTTGAGTTTTCCACCGTTATTTATTTAGGTACTATTAGTTATTTTTTAGTTACTTTCCTCGGTTTAGCACTCATTGTTTCAATGGAAAACTTTAAAGGTGATTTCGTTTCCATGGGAACTGATTTATATCACAAAAAGTAGCCTGTTTGATTCCAGGCCTAGAGTTACCTGGATGCAAAATTTCTTTTGTATTTTTGCAGCACTCGGACACCGGCGGGATCACAAACCGGGGTCCTCGCAACTGCTGTCACTAACATAATGCCAATGATGAAGGTGACTGCAGTTTGTGCCCGGTGTCGCGGCCGCCTACGTCTGGTAGGACGCCGCCCGCCGCCTCCGCTGCCGTGCAAAATAAGTGCATGCAATAATCGCTTCACTCATTCACTTGTGGTGACATGCTCCTGTTTACGATAACAGAACACGCTGGTTCTTTTCAAATTTTAAATAATATACCTTTATAAACGTAAGTTTTGTGTCATTTCGTTCATCTAAACATGATAATCAACTTGTACGATGCTTTTCCGTTACTTTGTTTATTTGTAAGTATTTTTCTTTGTTATGTGGGAAACTGTTGAATAGTCAATGTTCAATAACTTATATAATCGAAAATAGTTTAAGATTTGCCTGTTACTATAAGTTTTTTGTTTTTGTTGTCAGCATTCATAACGAGCGAAACTATTTTTATGTACCTACTTTAGATTAAATTTGTTGTATCACACATTATTGGTCTTCAAAATAACTATATGTATAAGCCGTACAAAGGACTGGTCCCCTTTAGCTATAAGAACATTTACACATTTTTCTTAAGCTTGTTTTTTCCATACAATACAATGTTTGGCATGACTTTGTTATTTTGAGCTGTAAAAATACTGTTCATCGTTTTTCTTAGTTTTCCCGTTGAAGAACCATCATTTCTTTAAGCAAATCAGCTGTTAAGCTATAAGATACCCCCTGGCTTGCAGATTAATTTTGCAAATGAGTCTGGCCCTCATGAATATGCATCCAACTTCTTGACTGAAAAAGTTGTTTTAAAGCTGCTGGCTTTATTAAAATGTCTTGGATTCAGGAAAAATCGTTGAAAAGGGCGGTTTCAGGGTTTTTGCACAAAATGTTTAAATAAAGTTAATAATAGGCGTCACTTTTGTGCCATCTTTACGTTTTTTATTTAGATAATGAAATTTATTTAATAAATCCAATCAATGTAATAGGGGTTAGGGTATAAAATTGCCGTTTTATTGTAATAGGTACTCCGAATTGATATAGAATCTTCATGGTTTGAGACAAAGATCCTATGACTACATTCCGGTTTGAGATTTTTGAGTGATTTTTTTTTTACATGGTTCACATGGTTTTTTTCGTGATTTCGAAAATTTTCTACGTGATAAAAAGTTTTCTTCCCTGGAGGCAGTACAAAATGCTTTCACGCAGTTTGTCAAATCTAGATCACCACAGAGTTCTATCGCAAAGAAGCATAAATGACGTCCCTATTAGCTGGCAGCATTGTATAGATAAAATGGTAATTAGTTTGATTAAATAAATATGTTTTTTAAACAGGCAGAAGCCTTTGTTCACAAAGACAATTACAATAAAATAATAGAAATAAATTAGAACTAGTATTTACAATTGAAACAATTGAGCCAACAGACTGTTGCAAACAATCTACAGGTATCTAAGAAATTAAATAACATCGCAAAAATTATCCACAGGTAGCTCAACTGATCCAATACCAGTCGGAAGCGTCCCCAAGACGCTGGCTGCATTGCCCCGCTGAATGGCAATGCTGATGCGCTGTGCCAGATACTGACCAGCTCTCGGGGTCACGCATCGCTTCGACCAGACGCTCAGTTTTTTTTTTTAAATCCGACGATACTTGCCATTGACAACAGAATTTGATTACTGGGGTCTACTTTGAAAAACAAACGAAGTTGACGGATGACGTCAATTATGAAACGAAAAATTACGGGCGCAGCACTAACTAACACCTTTCGTTACGGATCTCTAAGAATTAAATGTCAGAATCATTTTCATAGAGGTTTTCGAAAGAACGGATTGACAGTCCTTTATTTTGTGCGATCCAGTGTCATCCGTTAATCATGTTCCTTTCTCAAAGAAGACCTCCTGACCTCTTTGATCGACTGGTCAAAGATCAAATCTTTGTTCAAAATCAACCCAATAAGCATTTTATTTATTTGCGATTTGTAAACTTTGGATAAATGTATCAACACGATTAATTGTTTTTCAGAGAATCGATTTTACTTTGTGCAGTAAATACCTCATGGCCTTAAATTTATATCAAACAGAGCTCGAGGCTTTGTTCGAAATTGGTTTTTATTCCGAGAACCCTTTATTTAATCGTTTAAACGTTTATAAAATAGTTAAAAGCATGTACAGTCGACTTCAAAGTCAATTGACCACTTTAGAGTTAAATGGATTAATTATTGTCTCTAGCATAAATGCGAGAAATCTTTTACTGCATCCATCGATTTAAGTAAAGTTTGGGAGATGGGGTACTAGCTTCTTGAAAGTGAAAAGCTCAAATTAATTGCAATTAGGTCCACACACCTCAGTCATGGTCCTACTGGCGGCGCCGTCAGCGTTCGTGTTTTGTGTGTCGCACTTCGGTCTAGGTACTTCTTTTCGTCTTTGTTATTCATTAGGAAATGATAGAAATGCGTTAAGTTATAATACAACACAGGCCATTTGATGAGCTAGCGCTGGGAGAACGTACCATATCTACCGAATTTTACTTATTTCTATGATTGCATCGTTCTTTGTATTTACCGAAACTAGATTAAACAGTAATTAACTTTTACTAATTAAAATTTAGCTGAAACACATAAGTTTTGCTTAGCAGCTGGTCGATAGATGTTTTTGTAAGTCCTACAATTTTCGCCGCTTTACTAACTTTCCATTCGTATCTCTTTAAAAGTCATGAAATACTTTATTCTGTCATTCAGTCTTTATTCACTGTCAATAATTTGGGAAATTCATAGTCGTACTTATATCTACCAAACGGAAAATAATTTCGTGTATGTGTAGACACGCAGCACGCACCAAGGGTCCTGCCAGAAAACCAACTTTCTGGTAAACAACATTATGCTATTATCTTTCAGATGGTGGACATAGTACATTAAAAGACATTTAAGTATTTTGTTTTTTGTGAGTTGATTTTCTTTTCTTTCTTCTT
Organism: Eupithecia subumbrata; assembly: GCA_949316285.1. Lineage (NCBI taxonomy): Eukaryota > Metazoa > Arthropoda > Insecta > Lepidoptera > Geometridae > Eupithecia > Eupithecia subumbrata. Next base: position 4,667,212 of record OX438644.1, on the reverse strand, counting down.
CTTTTTTTCTTTCTTCTATGTATATCAGAAAAAAGTTGATGACAGTGCAAATTTAAAATGAACAATATGATGATTTGCGACCATAAAATGTATAGGTAATAAATTAGGTACTCTTATTCGACTTAGTATGTCGGTCCAATACTAACTTTTGGATGGGCAACGATCCAATAATAGGTTTTCTTTACTACTCTACTTTTCGATTTGTTAAGGGGGAAAACTGGATTAACCCTCGTATAGGACCTATGTTTAAAGAGGTATAAAGTAGTTTCTAATGATCACCTGACTTCTCAACTATACTTAAGGTGGCGTGGCATCGATAGCTGTGTCCACACTTGTTCGTTCTCACTTTAAACTTAAATGACTAATAAAGGAGTCGGAGTCACTCTGACGGATAGGATTCGTAACGAATACATCTGACAGAGAACCAAAGTTATCAACATAGCTCAAAGAATTAGCAAGCTGAAGTGGCAGTGGGCCGGCCATATCTCGCGAAGAACCGACAACCGCTGGGGTAAACGTGTTCTTGAGTGGAGACCGTGACTCGGCAAACGTAGTGTAGGACGCCCTCCGGCCAGGTGGGATGACGGTCTGCGAAAGACTGCAGGCAGATGCTGGATGCGGCAAGCTGAAGACAGCATGTCCAGCGTAGAGATTACGGGCTTGTGGGAAACCATTTTGAAACCGCAAAATGTATCTAAAGTAACGAAGTTAAGCCCATATTTTAATGCACGTTTTTGTGCTGTGATGATAGTAACGTTGAATTAATAAGCGCTGAGCTTTACTCTACTGATAAGAGCCAACAAGGTTGGTCCGAGATGTCTATATCCAGCAATATAATACATAGAATGGGCTGCAGATGTGAGATAAAACAGAGTTACTTTTGCAGTTATAAGTTAAACAATGGATTTTGCTGAGACTCAACTCACACGAATGTGGACACAGTCACAGTGTTTCCAGCTCTTAAAGTAGACAAACGACAGAGAAAAGTTTATTCGACTCCGCGAAGCTTGATTCATTGCAGTCGAGTTCGTTCGGCACTTTCCTTTATTAGTCTTTATAAGAGAGCTTATACGTATTCTACCTACGTATGAGTAAGTTCTACGTGAAAATAATTACGTTTTGAAAACTTTTAACATTATCCTACGATTTTATTAATTATATTTGCGCTAAGTACTTAATTAGAAGTAAAAAAATAAACTGATAATTTGAACACCACTTAGCTCTAGTAGACTCACATCTAGTCATCGCTTGTTAATATCTACCTCTCTCTGTACCTGTGTTCTGATTAAATGTTTAATTTTTAATGTGTTTTGTAAATGTGCGTATGGTGGCAAATAAATATTATGATTGTCTATGTTTATGTCTACGTCTATGTCTATTTCTATGTGTCATAGTGGTTTCTTACATATATTTGTGAAGCCATTTATTTGTGAAAATACCTATAGCCATTTAGATATCAAGCTTTATACTTCGTTGCTTCCTGCTTCATCGTCCGTTGATCTAAATAATTTTGCGCATCAAAACCCTTTGACAGAAATCTTGAAGCCTAATAATTCAATTCAGAACCTAATATCCATCCATAACCTCGTCTAAATCAAGTCATATCAAACCTTTAATCAAGACTAGCATAATGTCTGGCAAGTTAAGAATAATTTGCAATTTTGAAGTGTTACAAACTTTTCTGTCCACTCAACAGCGCGGCGCTAGCGGGAAAGCGTAAGGGTTGGCAACTCGCGTGCAATGTTTCTCATGTCGCAGGCAAGGCATCAATAGGTAGGCTGCAGTAACTGCTTTCTATCAGACGAGCTGCAACCCTGTTTGCATGCCTTGATCGTCTAACAAAGCCATTTACTTTGAATACTAGCTTCAACAGATGGCGTCGCTCACGTACGTTAGTACTACTGATTGAAAGGTCTAAACAAAACGTGAAACAGTCTGGTCCATTCCGGTTGGTGTTGTTGAAAATCATCTAATCTGAACAAACTTGTCGTAGTATGAAGAGAGAAACGAAATGCCGACCATAGTTCACAATAGGCTACTTATCTCTAATAAATAAATAATTTCTGTAGTATTTGTCTTTTTAATATTTTTACAATGATGGACGTTTGCTAATGTCAATTAGTTGGGTCCTAGGCGCATCTAGTCTAGTATTATATCTGTGGTTTTCTACCCGTATGACGTCACAGCACAGATAAATATGGCTGACAGCATTTCGCCTGTTTACGTAAAGTAGACTTTTAAGATAAAGTTTTGCTGTTTTCTAGGTCCTGAAAAATATGGTAATATTTTTTCTCTCAAATCAGACAATAATAAATTACATATAACCTACTTTAAAATGAGTTATCTAGTCTATTGTCTATCATGTAAGCCCAATACACATCCACTGCTGATCATAGGTCTCTCTCAGACGATGTCACAAGTAGCAATGCTGAGCCGATTCCATCCATCGTCTCCCCACGACCGCTACAAATCTCAACTGTACAACCAAGTTTGTCGCACTCTGAGGCTTTCTTAGGCGACGAAGAAGCCCTTTTAACTTTATCCCTTAACTTTCTATTCCAAAAACCGTCCGCAATTTAAATTAATAGCGGTAGAAAGTGTCCCATCTTTTATGAAGTAACGGGACGGGAATGAACGATAAACTTAATCTTAAGGACCAGAAATAAGAGTCCTCAAAATCCTCTGAAAATGCAGTAAAAATTACAACTTCTGCACACAAAAAATTAACTAGACGAACATGGTTTCGCACACTTTAAAATATTTTGATCATTTATTTACATACCTAACTCAAATAATTTTTGTTTCAATTGAAACAGTTGAGCTAACTGCAGACTGTTGCATACAATCAAGAGGTAGCTTAACTGATCCATATCATTACCAATCGGAAAAGTCGCCATGACACTGGCTGTATAAATTGACCCACAGTATGGCAATGTGCCACTTACCAACTCTTGTTTCTATGTTAGGATTAATTCTGTTTAGATTTTTTGCTAAGTGCTTTTTATATCCTACAAAAACGAAGAGTGTTACAGTTTGTTTTATGACGCGTGAAGGTACTTATATTTGTCTGTCTTTGTGTCTCTGCCGTTTACCATACAAAAAACTTGTACCATTTTACCCAAATACTAACGTTGGAGCGTTATATGCAAAGGAGAACGACAAAAAATCAGAATAGCGTCTCCACCGGTCCCTTTGACACAAAACCTAAAGAGAGCTTACTAAGCACATTACTATGCAAAGGTATTCTTAAAAGAAAGTTCCTAATGCAAACTCGAGCTGGGCGGATGCAGGTCGGATATGAAATTTAAATGAAGCCTGCCTGCCACTCTAATTTGCTAGACACTCCTTGAATAGAATGAATACTATTTGTTTACGTTTATTAGGTGACTTGCCTGTTTTGCGCCTGTTTAGAGTTAATAAAAACAAAGTAAATTTTAATATAAAGAACTGGCTTATTGCTGCAGGAAAGGGATGGATGGAGCCGGCTCAGAGCAGCTTTTTGTGGCGTCACATGGGGGAGACCTATGTCCAGCAGTAGCCGTACTCGTAGATAGATAGATAACACTTTATTATACCACACAAATACAGGAAACAATACAGAGAAAATGCTTAGAAAAAAAGGAAGTATAAAGGGCGGCCTTATCGCTGAGAGCGATCTCTTCCAGGCAACCTTGGGATGGACTGGAAATGAATGAACAAAATAGACGGTGGCACTGAATAAATATATAGATACCTACTTAAATAAAAGGAAACAAATACTTACACTACATACCTACAAAGATTAATAATAAACATACATAAACATAAAACGTATAAAGACCTCGTATAAAGGCTGGTATAATGATAATGACTGGCTTTTGCCCACAGCTTTGCACTCATTATTCAGGATAAAAGAAGCCATCAGTGTTAGGTTACGTCCAGACTTATTACATCATTTTAATATTTTTTTATAATATTTTTATTAATGCATAATTTTAGTTTTTGCATAATTTTAGTCAGACCCGTTCAGTAGTTTTGGCGTTGTCTAGTGACAAACACGTATCCTTACATTGTAACTTATGCAGAAAATATAACACACATAAGTTTTACTTGAGCCTTGAAATCTTTAAACAACCCCACAAACATAGCAATTTTCATCTAGGCTGGAATATAAATAATGTTTATATTGCGCATTACAACGAATTAATTTTGAATATTTTTCGCTTTCTATCTCAATTCGATGTCATTTAGTCAATTCTTATATTTCTTGTGACATTTTACAAGCGTCAAAATAAGATAAAAGCATCAAAACTATTAAACAGATTACTTTTTGATTTCTTTTACGATACCTTAGACGTTTTCGTCCAATCTGATCCTTAAATGCATTTTGGAGACGGTTTGGCCCACAGAGACCTATTTCTTAACCCTCCTCAAAAGCCAAACAAGACTATAAAATGCACGTGGTCTGAATTATCGAATTTACTGAAAAAAAGAACAGCTCCATTTATTTGATTGAACCATCTGTACCTACTTAGGTATACTTGAATAGAGCGTTAGGCTTCTTGACTCTTATCTTTGGCGCAGTAAATAAATATTTTCTATAGTATTTTAAACCAACATTAATAGATTTCTGATATTAAAAGTGTAAGATGACTACATATTTTCATTTCAAAAATAGTTTTTTTTTTAATTTTGAACTCTGAAAACGTTGTCGGTCTTGTTCCCTAAAGAATCTGCTAAAAAAGTTCACTGTCATCGGACAATAAATAATAATTTAAGACTTACTTTGGAAAAAGTCAACTAGCTTATTTTATAAGTTGTACATGTGTATTTTATAAGAAGTACACATTTTTTTTAATTCAATTTCTTCCAGTATTCAGAATGCAGGTAATAAGTGGTGAAAATAAATAAATAAATAATGCCAGACAATCCACATAGCATCATCTAGCCCCAAGCTAAACAGAGCTTGTGTTATGGGTACTAGATGACTGATATTATATCAGTCATCTAGTTCCCATATATCAGTGATATACATACTACAATATTTTTTTTATAAGGGCAGAAGCCTTTATTCACAAAGAAAATTACAACATAATAATAAAAATAAATTAGAACTAGTATTTACAATTGAAACAATTGAGCTAACTGTAGACTGTTGCAAACAATCTACAAGTAGCTCAACTGATCCATATCAACATTACATTACATTGATAGATATTTTTACTAGACATAGAATATACCTAACACACCCTGAACAAATATTTCCAGATCGTACAAACATTTGTCCCAAGGCGGAACCAACTTTTGAGTGAGTTAGTGAAGTAGACATATCGTCCGCGGACGAGTTTTAGATTCGGACGAGATGTACCCTATTCAACAAACAACATAGACAGATCAGCTGTACTTAAGTGCACTTTATTTCGGTTTCTTGTGAAACGATCATAGGTAGGTAGTTGGCTAACTACTTAGTGTGAACAACCAACATGATTGTCTCCATCTTTAGTGTCACACTAAAATTAAAATAATTCGACACTAAATTTCTTCACAATTTTACATCCATTGAAAAGTTGAAGAGTTTTGACCTACTACCATTAAATATTTTACATAGTTATCCATTTGCCCCCGATGTCCAGAACAATTCTACAAATGGATTTCTAAAAACGACTTTCCGGCAAAGTGAGTCTGAGTAGTCAAGTGATGTAAAAGTAGACTTACGAGCAAGGCGATACCAAACGCCTGTTATGGTCGACGATCGGCACGTAGGTAGCCATGAAAAGTAATTCGAGTTCAATCCAGTTTCAACAGATTACCTAAACAATTGATTGAATAAATACAATTATTGTATGTTTTTTTAACTGATTAATTAAATTGTTGCCATACTTGACCTCGTGGTGTAGTTGGTTAGCACATTCCCTAATTTACTGAGTGAAGGATGCGGGCTTGAGTCCCGCCGAAGTCGAAACGTTTTTGCGATAATATTTGATTTCTTAGTAATTACCCTGAGTGTGAGGGATTACGCACTACAATACCAAAAAATCTTAGAATTGAGCAACGCAAGACCTCGAGTCAAATGAACTAAATGTAACTTTAGTCTTTTAACAGGATTGGATAAACTTCGGTGTTTCCCCTGTAGGTGGAGCTAATAGCGCACATTCCCGGACTGAGGGAAGGAGGGTTCAACTTCCGTCAAACTCGATTTTTTTTGGGATATTACCTGATTTCATATCATCATACTAAATCTTCTACTGGACGTAACGTTACACTATAAATTACATCGTAGAGTGCTAGAAAGAGATCTCTTACTTATTATACTTATTGGCCCAAGCGTAACTAACGCAACCATAACCAAATACCAAAATAACCATGTAAGTCGACTGTTTCTACTCTTCTTATTTCTTATTCATCTAAAAACATTGCAAACTATGAGTCAAACTAGATATGTATTAGGAATTTTATATAGCCTATTCGCTCCTAGCCGGCTTCTTATACCAGGATACTTAAAAAATACACTGAACGTACTTAAAAAAGTCGCTAACAACCCGCCAACTCGCAAGTTCACCTTAAAAGAATTCTATGTTGATTCAAATCTCCTAGGCATTACGGAAGTCTATTCGAATTCACGAACTAGTCTGAATTAATTCTGTCTGAATTATGTATTTTTAAAATGAGAGTTAAGACGTGTTTCAGTGAAGAATTGAGGGAAGTTTCGAGGAGAAAAGTCCTTGGTCTCTCTTTTGAGGGTTCCGTACCGTGGAGACGTCACTGGGTAAACTTTTTACGGTTATTTTACGGTCACTATTTTATGTGTTATTTTTAGTAGACATCTGTACGTTTAGAAGGTATAAGTATGCAAAATACCAAAATGGAAAAGTTTTCGAGAACGTGACAGTTGAATACTCGTTGAAGAGTCGTTACAAAGTTGGCACTCGTACTGCTAAAATGCAACAAAACTAAAATCAAGCTCGTATAAAACTATTGGATTGACGACGTCATTTTATGCACAGCAGTTCTTCTCAGTTTCCGGTAGCAAGAAGCTACTTACGAAAATATTTAAAATAAACATTACGCTGTTACTGCTGGTAAAATCAAATACGTGGGTGGGTGCGTGTGACGTTACTGACTCGGCCTAGCAAACCGAGCGGAGCGCAGCCGGCACTTTTAATTCAAGATTCGAGGGTTAGAAAGGTGCAGAAGAAGTTAAATGTATGGATGAAATTTAAACTTGTAGTATAGTTTTCGTAAACTACACAAAAGTCATACAATCTGGTGCCTTAACACAGGGTCTGTTTATTTTCTGTCTGAATTCTAGATCGAAGCCTATACCCAGCTGTGGGCTAGTATAGGGTGATGGTAGAGTGCGGAGCACTGATGCAAAAACGTATGTAGTATCCATCTGGGCAAGCACCTGCTTAGCCCAGACGAGCTAAGAGACTCCACCACAAAGAAAATCCTACAGTTCCTAGCAGCTGCAAGGGTTAGTGGCGAATTATGAACGCCGCTGCTTTGAGGCGGAACACACAAAGTGGCGATCACAATAGACCTATCATGGCCGCAGTGAACGAAAGCCACAAAAAGCTAATAAAAAAATAGGGTGATGGTGATGAAGATTCTTTTTAAATTATATAATTGTATTCTTCAATGACGCTTCGCAAAATGTCCGTGACGTTGAAACTGTTTGTAGCTGTCGACTACTGCATTGTGACAGTCTCATCAGAATTATTTAATATCTACCCACTTTTCTTTTCTTTCTTTGTCAAACATTTTAGCATTTTTTTGTTTGGATGTATAGTCAGTTTTTCGTTACCGAAGGACCTATCAATTTGGACACTGACTCACCTATTTTTATTATTTTTTAAATGTAATTTACATAATAGCAATAACTAGCCCTAAGTCCCATTTTAAGTCAATTTTTGTAATTCTTATGAGCATAAAGTTTTTTGAAACAATCTTGTTTAAATTTTAACTTCTTTATTTCACAAACCACATTTTTTATCGCTGTAACTGCAGAATGTGAAAGGGAACCCTCCTGAGTCTACCATTTAAACACGCGCTTGGCAACTTTAATTTTGTACTGTTTTTTGTTGCCACTGTCTTTGAGCGGTTTGCTCGTTTCTGTAGACTGTTTTACGTCCCTTTTTGTAGGAGACTGAAGTTTTGCAGTAAATAAATAAACAAGTTCTTCCTTTTAAGTATTACTTATTACAAAAACAATGTTTTTAATCTCAATTTAGGAAAGGTATGATGTAGTTGAATAGGTATATGAAGGTGTTGATATTATGGAATATGCTGATATCCAATAAAAAAATATAAAATAACTAGCTTGTGGCTTCGCACCCTTTTTTCGAGATAAAAATTAGCCTATGTCAATCCGCGGGGTATCATCTACCTCCCTGTCGAATTTCATTAAGATCCGTTCAGCTATTCACGCTGAGAAAACACTACCGGTTAATATAACCATGATGGTTCCGGTTATTTTTTTTCGGTTGAATTTACTAGAAATTGATTATTTTAACTAAACCGTTACAAAACAAGCTAGTTTGGTGTAACAAAGACAACTTTGTTATAAATACCAGTGCATAGTTAGTTGATATAAAGAAAATGACGTGTTATAATTACAAAAGTTACTCGGTAAATTTAATTTAGTTAATTTCACCTTAAGTTTATCAGTTTGACAACACAGTTACTAAATATGTAGTTTGAAATAGCTAATAATGTATTCGTTAAATGAACCCAAATGCGTTTAGTAAAATAAACCAAAGCTTTGATAATAATAACAAAAAAAAAATTTTACTGTTCATTTAATGTGACAAAAAAAGTAGGTGGCTCCTAAATTGATTAGATTTATTAATATTTATGTAAATTTCAACAGTAAAATATTGTTTAATTTAACCATCAAAATATACGCCGTCGGTTTTGTTATATTAACAAATAGTGGCGTGAAAAAAGGTAACAGACAAACAGTCGGTCTGTTTGTCTGTTTATTACTTCGCTATTATAATTATTAGTATGGATTTAGGTACATGTGTGACTTTAGGTCGCTGTGTGGTGCCGCCTTAGAATTTATTTGCACCACCCCAACTCTTCCCGCGGGTGTCGTAAGAGGCGACTAAGGGATGCAACACGGGCGAGCAGCAGCGCCCTCTACAGTACAATTCTACCACCGAACTGCGATCCCCAACCCGCATACCCAGCGTGGTGATTATGGATGTTACCCCCATGTGATAAAAGCCGGCGAGAAGAGCCGGCCGGTGAGAAGGCACTTATCAGGGGGAGGAATGCGTCCAGCAGTGGAGCAATACAGGCTGTTGAGGTTGAGGTGACTTAAGGAGTTAGCATTTCGTACAAAGTAAATTTTATTTTCAATGTATTTTGTCCCAAATAGTTCTTACGAAAACTTTTTCCCTTGAGATTGATCAAAAATCGAAAATTTGTTTTCTTATTTTGTACCTCTATCGAATATAACCGCGAACATCCCGCATTGTTTGATAATATGAAATTGGAAAACCATAATAAACGATACATTTATAAAAAAATCGGGTTAGTCCCTGAGGGCCCCGATCCCGCAGGGCCCCGGTCTTTAGAGATCAATTTCGATACATTTTATGAGACGTGCTTTTGTTAATTTTTCCATTGTTTTCAACTTGTACTGTTATCATAATAAGTGCTTACACGTCATTGATATTAACAAAATTCGGAAGATAGGGTACGTTCTCCCAGCGCTAACTCAACAAATGGCCTGTGTTCTGTTACAACTAAACGCAAAGACACACGCTTGTGCAATATAGCTACCTAATGAATAACAAAGAAGAAAAAAAGTACCCAGACCAAAGTGCACATTATATATCGTATATTTCTATATATATCTACATTATCTACAAACGTCAAAGCAAAGCAGTGTGATTAAAAGAAAATTTATATGAGGGCATTGCTAATTTAAACAAAACTTAGCAAGGTATTTATTTCGGATATAAACATCATAATTTAAATAGGTTAACAGTATTTTTAATAAAGGTTAGCATACTCTTATAAAAACGACAAATTAGGGCAAATTAGGGGTAAATATTACAAAAACTAAACTGTATTTTGTATATTGTAATTAAATTTAACAACAACTATTTCAAATTCAGGAAAAACTAAATCATGGCATTTTCAACCACGTTCTTTAAAAATACGCATAAGATTCATCATAATTGCTGATATGTTTTTATAAGTACTGAATTGGTTAATATTTCGTTCTCGGGAAGTTTCTTTCAAAACGCAATAAACCGCAAAAAATGATTATTTAACCTTTAAAAGGAAGGTTTTTTGTTATTATAGTGCGTGACCCGCACTTGGGGTAATCTCTAAGAAATTAAGAAATGTAGGTATGTTCTTTGTATATGGAGCACCAAAAAAGCGAGACTTTATGTAAGAAGACGAATATGGTTTAAGTTTGGTTTGGGACTGGTACACTATACTAATTAGCCTATGGTGAATAAAGGTGTCAATTTGAAGCTTTTTAGTGTGATTCTCAATTGCACATCATAGAATTTGCAAATGCTAAGATAGTTACAAAGAGTAAAGTAATAAATAGGATAGTTATTAATTTTATTCGAAAATGTCGGGAGAAGGTCCTCCTAGAGGACTCGAGCGAAATTACACATTCACCTAAAACAGATTGGGGGGAAAGTGGCTACTACATGTCGGGACAGACAGACACCACACCAGACTTTTTAAAAAATGAAGTGCGTGTGGTAGTCCCTGATTTAATTGAAGAAGTTGGCATCAACTGTGATCCGGTTCAGTAAATATTTGAAAAAAGGTGGTGGAATTAAAAAGCAAACGCCACAGTGCTGAAATTTCTACAATCCTCAATGATAAGTCAAATCTAGTAAGTATTTTCAAAAATGGTTCAACACTTTTTCCGTTGATAGTACTTTTTTGCAAGATTGACTTTTAATCGATAGAGTCAAGGTACTTTGTTAGAAATCGGGTACCTCCGGGAATGGGGCCCTCGGGGACTAACCCAAAAAATCTGTGCAAGTAACTTCCCATTCACATAGATTATGACAGCACCGTTGTTTTTACTTATTTTTACAGAAAACCTGATTATTTTTCAATAGCCGCAACACTACAAACTTTTCTCATAAATGTTGTAACAGTGATAACTAATACAGGGTGGTTAATTTGTATAAAAACGCCATTGAATAGTGAATAAAATGGGGTAACCCTTGTTTTTCCAAAATAAAAAAGGCCTTTGAATAGTCTGACTTGTAGAGATAGAAACCTTCGATATTAGAGGTTAATCCGAGGAGAAAAGAGGTTGAATTTTGTGTGAATCTGCTTCATAAAACAAAATAAAAATTAAAAGTAGTGAAATTGAGTACTAACAATAATATCTTTTCACGCTCACTTTTTTCTATGAAGCCGCAATCAATAACATTAATAACAATACCTACTCACTTAATTTCAATTCATATGACTTATGTAGATACTATCCTATCATTCGTAGAAAGGCTTATCGTTACCTTGTTGCTCGAATGTCAATTATTTTAAAAAACTTCCTTATATAGAGTAAAAAAAATGTTATTAAAAGTAAAGTAAAAGCGAAAAATATTTTATTGACGTAATTATAGTTTTACACACAGTAAGGAGTCCATAGGCTTTTAAACTATTGTTAACTGTGACTGTAACTTTTAACTGTGTTTCAGGAGCCAGCTAGACATAAGAATTTAAATTTGATTTATTAATATTATTTATTTCCGTGTTCAATGTTCGATTAGCGAAGCCATAAAAATTTAGGCACCTTACCAGTTACTACTTACCTACAAAATAATACCGTAAAACTTCCTCTCCAGTCCCAACTCAACGTTTCACCCTGTATAGATACAAATGTTCAATCGATACGAATATGGTTCGGTTAAATGGTTCGACGCAAAACTTTTTGAATAAACGACTGACTATGCAATTTGTTCCTATTTTGTTTCCTTGGGTTTCTGTGACACAGCAGAGTAGAAACGCAGAAGATAAAATACATGCGAACTTATGCTAACAAGACAGAATTGGGTTAAATTAAACTTAGAAACCACCAGAGGAAAAGACAGCTTCATTTTGTGTTTTTTACCACCTCCTCTTCGATCACCAATCAGCCAAGCATGATGATTATAGATAGATAGGTAGATTATTACTTAATTGCACCATCCATAGATAGGTACTTATAACAATTGAATGATCAAGCGAGCTTTCCTGAAGCGAAACTGGATCTTGATTAAACAGCATTCACCAAAGATAATAATATTTATGCGAGTGACAAACAAAATTTTCTATTTTTAGATCAAAACGCCACTTGTTTGAGGATGACATGATCACGATCATGATCGTGATCACGGTCACGTATATGTGCTATGGAAGTAGGAACGAAGACAACTGGGGTCGAAGAATTCCTCGCTTCCGCCCTTAAATGCATTTTTGCGACTAGGCGAAACCTGCATTTCCTCTTATCATCTGGCAACAGCCCAAATCCGAGGTGCGTACCCAAGTCCAGCCCTTATGCGTGTTGCCCGAACATTCCTCCCATCTTTATGATGCAGGGATTTGATCGCACAGTTGAAGGTGTAAAAGAACAGAGAAGACATCAGTGGTTGCTCACAGGCTGAAAAAATACAACACTTACCTTTTTAAGAAGTATAATCAGTTAGCTACTTTCCAACAGTTATTAGTGGCTTAATAGTTTACCTTACAAGTATCAAAACAGATGTACCTGCCCTTTGGAAAGTAAGAAGACGCAATACGGACTCGCACGTTGCAATGACTGAGGCGATCTCAGCGCCCGCCACAGCTCGGTAATACTGTCATGGCATTCTGCGATCAACAGCATTTAGTCCTCTAATAAAACATTGCACTACTCCAAACTTATCCTACTGTAATAAATTACCTACACTCGTGTATAAACTGTGATATTTAGGTCGCTATGACTTCGGGCGTTGTCTTGACACCTCTTGCGAGAAAATGTGCAGGGAATTTATTTTCAGTCGCTATAAGCACTTGTATCGGAGCGATAAAGGTTAAAAATTTTAAACTTTTGTGTCTATAGTATTCGATTTAACCTTATAGGTAAGTTTCGGGTTTGATTCTTGACATAACTTTTTGTAATGAACAAACCGTCTATTATGAGACGAAATAAAGCATGAGACGAGTTAGGGCGACTGACTCAAATATCCTATGACTACGTTTCGTAGGGCTGACTATATGCAGAAAGTGACGTAATGGGAAAATGACGTGTTAGAGAGGGAGGCGAAATAGCGAAAGTGACGAGTGATCAACGCAACCATTTTTTTGAGCAAAATCGAAAGGTTGTCATAATTTTATTTGGTACTGAGCAAAGTAATTCCAAGTACGTATAGAAAGTATGTACTGAGTTAAGTTACCATTTTTTTAAGAAAAAATAATGCTGGACAATACACACAGCATCATCTAGCTAGCCCAAGCTAAGCAGAGCTTGTGTTATGGGTACTAGATGACTGATATACATAATACTATACATTACATAGTTAGATATTTTTTTACTATACATATACAATACTCACAACACCCAGAACAAATATTTGCAGATCGTACAAACATTTGTCCCTAGACGGGAACTGAACCCGCAACCTCCTGCGTCGCAGGCGGACCTTCGCCCGCCGCGCCACGTAATTTTGAATCCATTAATTTATTAAAAGTTCCCATAAATAATTTTTGCTTTGTTGAAGTATGGTTTTATGAAGCAGTTTGACTTAATTTCACAAATTAAATGCTATAGCCATCAAATAAATCTGTAACATAAACCAATATTAATAATGAAGTTGTTATAAATCAACCGTTAATTAACCCAGCAAAATCAAGTATAAATTAATCTAGCTTAGGCAATCTATATCGATTCAGTACTAACTCAGTTTAGATAATGATAAGTGTTCAATCAGCAGGTTGGTATAAACGGGCCACATTTAGTGGTGACCACTGACCTCTCGCCAAAATATCGACCACTGGCTAGGTTGCTAATCTAGCCACAAACGAGTCTCTTTTAGTGGTGACCGACTACTGACCACTCACTGCAATGTCGACCACTATCTACTTTTGTAATCAATCTGCTTACAAACGAGCCATTTAGTGGATGAGTGACCACTCGCAACAATGTCGACCACTTGTGTTCCTATTATTTTCCCGCAAGAACATTTAAATCCGGAAAAGTTAACTACCATCTTCTTTTGACCACTCGCTCGGCTGTTGTTGTTTTTTAATTTAGTACGCGCTATTTTTAAAACTTTTGTTAACCCTTTATTTGTTAAAAAAACACGTTTTCGTCATCCTCACACACAGCTAAAATATTTTTAACACAACTAATTGACCGCTGATTATCACTACATCAAAAATCATAATCACAATCAATCATTTATTTGTAAGAATTAAAATTATTTTACAATTATTTCAGATCTAAAAAAAAAATATGTAACTGTAAGCAGTCTGCACGCATTTGTGCAAATACTGTGGGAGTCATATTATTAGAAGTAGGTACTAGTAAGTATTATTTAAAAATAATCTGAGCGTCTGGTCGAAGCGACGCGTGACCCGAGAGCTGCTGAGTATCTGGCGCAGCGCATCAGCATTGCCATACAGCAGGGCTATGCAGCCAGCGTCTTGGGGACGCTTCCGACTGGTATTGATATAAATCAGTTGAGCTACCTGTAGATTGTTTGCAACAGTCTGCAGTTACCTCATTGTTTCAATTGTAAATACTTGTTCCAATTTCTTTGTATAATTTGGTTATAATTTATTTGTTAATAAAGATAAGTAGGTAATATTTATTTAAAAAAGTATTAGTCGTTTATCAATTCAAATTTCTGAATATTATTTTTAACATTTCCTTAAAAGCTTCAAATAATTCAAATAAAATCAAGTCGACCACTCACTACTCCAATTCTCGCCGCTACTTATCTCCTCAATCGCAATCATGTTGCCAAACTGATAGAAGAAACTAATTAGCAAGAAATCAATGTGAAACAATTTATCGCCACCATAATTTGAACTCTATTACCCTGAATCTAGGTCTTATCGTAGTCTAATTGACTCATAAATTAGGGCAATTAAAAGGTCAGTAAGGTTTTTCTCTACACTGGAGCCTTTATCCCTATTAAGGCTAGATTTATGACTGAGTTTCTTATGTAGGTGTGACATAGTGTTTAATTTGGGATTAATTAATTTTATTCTCAAATGTAGAGTTTGCGCAAAATTTTTCTGTGTCTGAGGTCTGATTCTCGTTAGATTTCTTTCGTTTTTTTAAATATCTCAATCAATCACAAAATTCAGCTACAATTGCGTCAGAGGAGGATTTCCGTCAGTCGTTGACAGATAACCTCATAATTGACGTAAAAAGTCACAGATAATAACAATTAAGATAGCAATCAATCATGAATTAGCCCACGGAACGCGTGAATCCACCCAGTTAAATTTTTGCGTGATTTTATTTTTTCAAAGTCATTTCACGGCAAGGGATTCACGACTTTGATACGAATACGGAACGGATTAAACGCAGTGCGTAAACACATTAACTGTTTGCTAAAATTTAAAGTGAAAAGTTATTTTATATCAATGCGAAAAGTTTTAATTTTGTTTAGAACAGGGTAAATAAATTACCATAATTTTCAGGAAAAGATCGGCCTAAATTTTGTTTAACCCTAAAACGTTTTCACGCAAAAGTGGAGTTTTGAGAAGTTGCTAAACGAATTAAACATACAATGTAAGCCTATATTTGGAACCTTTTTATTTGAAATGTCGCATAAGTAACACACATTACCTACATTTATCAATGTTTTTGTTCAAACAATGTAAAATAGGTCAAAAGTATTTTAATTATTACACTATACACCTAAGTACCTACCTACTAGGAAAAATTAAAAAAATAAATAAAAAAAGCCGAACGATGCCCACTGCTAAACATAAGCCGAAGTCAAAAATCGCCACAATTACCGGTCCGGTCCTGTCATGCAATGAGATAGTAGGTCCGGTAGGCCTGCTTAATACCTAAAAGGTACTTAAGCTATCTTAAGAAGAAAGACTAAGTCCCACTTGCATAACGATTTTTAAAGGGGAATTATAAAACGATCAAAAAAAAGCTTAGCGACAGATGATGAGATACTGTTTTAATGACTTGAGCGACTAAATAACTAAGCTAATAACTAGAAATAAAGCAATTCGACCTTGAGTTAACCCGATGGGTTGGTTCTTGGCGAGTCTGTGACTGCAATGGTGTGTATAAATATAATTGTACCCAGAGCCATACTATATGTTGTGTTGACACAATTTTTTTTGTCGTTGAAACAAAATTAAAAATCGTTTTAGTCGGTATTTTTGTATTTTATGTAACTAAAATTAATGTTTGTAAGTTGCTGTTCGGTTGATTTCTCGTCACTCCCAGTCAGTCGCTCACTTAGTACCTAATACTATAACGTAAATTAATTATTTTTGTCACTTATAACTTTAATTTATAGACACTCGTTTAAATACTGCCCGTTTTTAAATATCTAATTTTGATTATCTTTGACTTACCTAATTTTATCTTTTAACAACTCACTAATTATAATTATTAAGCCAGTTAATTATCATTAAGTGGGGCTAAGTATCAGGCTCGAAATACCTACAGAATCGGCTCCAACCTCATTTACAGTCCAAATGAATCGATTGACAACGGGTTTAAACCAGTTAGGACGGGGTGAAACAGGTTCAAACTAGACGGCACCAATCGCTGAGACATAATTAGCGAGTATCAAAAGCATCGAATAGAGTTTCATTAAAGACTCAAAATGCTGCCTAAAGAGCGGCTTAAGTTACAAACTTATACAGGGTGTAATAAGAAGAAAGGACCAAACTTTCAGGGGTGGTGGTTCAAACTCGGTCATAGAGCTGTGGAAAATTATTGTCGAAAATTCCTGACAAATATTTAGAAAAAGTAATTCAGAAAAATATTTCGAATAAATAAACAAAAATAAAATGACTACTAAAAAGGCAATGCAATGACAAATGCATGTGCTTATTTTCATTAAAAAAAATTAAAATGGCCTACGTAGCTGTTTACATTTCCTTATATAAACTTATCAGTTATCACAGACTGCAATGTAAAATCAAAAGTCATTTGGGACGGATTGGCTAACACTTGGACGTTCTACAAAGTTTTTATATAGCTTCATGCTACTCGCTCTTGACTTATACCACAACGTACCTACCATCGAGTGATGAATACTTCATTACTACGGAAATAGGGCAAAGGTTGCCTTTTCATACGTTTTGTACCTACCATTTTATTTGCTTTACAAAAACGCACGTTTGCTTCAATAGGTACAAATGTTTTTTATAAAAAACCACGAGTATCCGTGAAAGGAGTATGTTTAGCAAATCCTTTTCGCAGGATTTTTTTCATACTTGCTATGCTTGTGAATAATTTACCGAGCGCAAAATAGAAAATATTATTCCTTTCGTTCACGTAAGCGGTAAGTTTTGCTTATAGGGGTGAACTTTCTAATACGCAACAAAATGAAACTACAAACTTTGGTCAATTGGAACGTAAATAAAAGCGCGGATTCGAGGGGTATTTCCTGTCTAGCGTAATTTGACATTCAACCACCATAAAAATGAACAGGTAAAAAAATATGTAGGTAATAAAATTCGTTATACTCCTTCCACGTTTGCGGGATTGGATTCCCTAATCAAGACATATTTTGTGTGGCAAAGGTAGAACTAACTGGCAGATCTCTGAAGAACCTTGTCGCAATAAGAAAACAAACGCCAAACACAGTAACAAACGCCACTTTTGGCGTTTATTACTGTGACATGGTTCTACAGCGATCCGCCAGTTGTGTGGTCTACCTATAGCAAAAACATGAAATAACGGAATAAATGATTCAGTTTGCATATGAAAAACACGAACCAACATTATACTACGTGGAGTTTTTGATCAACGTCAAAGTTACGAAAGTTTCAAAATAAATGGAAACAAATAAAAAATCATTCGGAATCACCAAAAATAAAATAGCGCACGTGCGTGACATAGAATCTATAACGAAACCACTTTCGAATAGAATCCACTAGCACTTTTGTTCAGCGATTGAGTCCCGTAGTGCGGATGAAAAATCCTTTTTTCGGATAAAGAGGTGTGCAAAAATGTGTGAAAAATCCGGCCTGGAGTTTGAATAATTTGATCCTTTGTCACGACTGCAGGTACAGGCGCGGTCATAAAATGGTCACTCATACTATTTTCGAGCAAGAACTTGGGAGCTTCAGAACAGGGAAATATACTATGGTGGTTTGTGTACCGGTTATACAGAACTGACAAATACAAAATTGTTTATTTTAATAGTGCATTTTACACCAAGGCGAGAAAGTGATCAATTCCTACCGAGTGTGTCGTTTTGGTGTGCCTTAAAACACACGAGGTAGGAATCGCACTTTCTGCCGAGTGATAAATAGTGCTTTATACTACACCTTCGAGGAAAATAAAAAGCAGAATTCATTATTAATTGAAATTTAGAAGAACTTACCGCCCACAATGATGTTGGTAAAACCTCATTGACCGCGCCAGCCTTTGGGTTCTTTTTTCAAAATATTGTTCGGAAATCGGAGGAGGCCTAATGGACTTGGTGTAAAAACTTTTTGTCGTTTGACCGAACGAAAATAACCATAGCTACCGGCCGATCTTTTAGGAAATAAAAAAAAAATAACACGTTAGAAATGGATTTCCATACACTTTTTCCTCCCGCTAAAACACGTGAGAAATGAAATTCCATAGAGTTTTTCCTCCCGGTTTCCTATAGGCCTGCAAAGACATACTTTCTATTCTTTAAATGGAAAAGGAATAGGCAACTTTCCGAGCAGGTGTAGTATAAAAATATTTGTAACAAATGGAGACAGAACTCTGTCTCTCTTAATAGGTACCTAGGTCTATCAGTTATTTGAGAAGGGCTGAAAATATTGCAGCTTCTATCATACATTGGGACATAGTTTGTCTGAATAATCTGCTGGTATTTGTGCTGATTCTGGTTTTGTGATAATCAGTCATCTGAAATCCAATACTCCAAAATCCCTGAGTTTGATTTCTCGAACCAAATTCAACACAAAAATATCGAGACGTCAGACGTCCCAGTTTCGTAAATAGGATAACATCTCGCAAATCTCATTCAAAAATGGAACGTGTAGATAACGGCTCAATATTAACGAGAAACCAATCACAGGGATTTGTTTGATTTGAGGCTTTAAGATGCTATATTTTGTTTCTTCTTTGTCATCACTACTTTGCTTCCTATTTGGTATCCTCCCTTTGAGCCTAACAACACAACTATTATGTACACTCACATCACCCGCACGTAGCAAGCTACCATTAGTAATGAAAGAAGGACCGCACGCTGCTCAAATTGCTTTCAGACGACGGCATTAGGATGCTGCTAGTTCCTCGCCGATTACGGTGATGTTGCTCGATTTAGCTTATGTCTTTAGTTACAGAATGGCTTAAAAACGTTGTGATTTCAGCCAGTTATAAAGTAGTAGTAAATTCAAATTCAAATTCAAATCATTTACTGCAGGAAATATGGTCATAACACAGGGTCTTGAACATTAGAATAGTGTCACATACTTCACCAAAACACATTGGCATGCAAAATTTTTTATAAATTGGTACATCTGTAAATTGTATTAATTTAAATTGTAACAAGATTAAACCATAATTGAACAATAGACATCAATAATGTTGATTACTACTTATTTCTAAATTTTAGTTATATAAGTTCCCTAACACTATAAAAACCTTTTTGTATGAGCCATAATTTTAATTTTTTGTAAATAATTTTAAAGGTAAATTTTTGATGTCATCAGGGATTTTATTATATATAGAGCCACACATGGCATAACAATTCTTAATATATAATGCTGTCTTAGGAGTCCTAGACAGAACAATTCTTTCTGGGTTACGTACACATCTAGGGTATATATCCTTAGCTTTAGTAAATAAATTCGAGTGTTCTTTTACAAATTTAGCAGCCTCTAGAATATACATACTGGGCAATGTTAGTAGTTTTAATTTAATGAAGAGAGGCCTGCACGACTCCCATGGAGGTATTCCTACAATTGCGCGTACACATTTTTTTTGAGCAATGAAGGCAAGGTCGGTGTTTGTAGAATTTCCCCATAGAATAAGTCCGTAGTTTAAGGTAGAAGTTACGTATCCATGATAGGCAGTCAAAATGGTATTGAGGCTGGAGGTTTTCCGAAGCCTGTAAAGAATATAAGTAAATTTATTTAATTTCTTTCTAACTTGATCAATATGGGCTTTCCAGTTACATCTTTGGTCTAATGTAATACCTAAAAATTTTGTCTCTCTTACCTCTACTATCTGATGTTCCTTGTAGTAGATGTCAAGACATTCGCTTTTTTTATTAGAATTGGTAAACTGCATAAAATTAGTCTTAGTTAGGTTTACCTGTAAATTATTTGCGTCTAGCCATTTAATAATAGAGTCGATTGTATTATTTATGTCAGTTTTGTAATTATTAATGTCAGAATTAGAATTGGATGTTATCAAAATAGAAATGTCATCGGCGAAAAGAGTACATTGATTATTGGTTACTGCAGGTAAATCATTAATATACAGCAGGAATAAGAGAGGTCCGAGGACGCTACCCTGCGGTACGCCGTATCTATTTTGTCTATGGGTTGACCGAAAAGCCTCTACCTCATTTTTAGTATTGATGTTGGCAATTTCGACACATTGAAGTCTATTGGACAAATATGACTCCAGCCATCTAAGTGCCGGGCCTCTTATGCCGTATTTATCTAACTTGTCCAACAATAATGGGTGGGAAACAAAGTCAAAGGCCTTTGACATGTCAAAAAACACACCTGTCACCTTTTTACCCGAATCTAAAGCGTCGATAACATTTTTCATAAGATGAAAGCATGCTAGAGTCGTTGACTTGGCTTTTTGAAAACCAAATTGTTCATTTATTAGGATTTTATGTTTATTAATAAATGATAAAAGGCGTTTTTGCATGGCTCGTTCAAATATTTTGGATATGACCGATATCAAAGTGATAGGTCTGTAGTTTACTACTAACGTCTTTTTTTTCTTTTTGTAAAGAGGCTTTACTATAGAGTCTTTCAAAAGACTGGGAAAACAACCCTCCGCAAAAGACATATTTATTAAGTGAGTCAAAACTGAAACAATTTCATCTGAACATTTTTTTAGAATGTCAGTTGCAAAACCGTCATGTCCTACAAATTTAGTATTCCGTAAGGATAGTATAAGTTTTTTAACTTCGTTATTATCAGTAGGTCCAAGGAACATACTATTATTCAAGTAATTTTTTTGTGTAACCTGAACATTTTTATTTTGTATATTTGTAGTCTCTATCCAATATCTATTAAATTCTTCGCAATGCTAGTAGGGCTAGATAATACAGAATTGTCTTTTTTTATTTCGCTTATTATGCTCCCTTTCAAGTTATATGATTCCTGTTTAATTAACTGCCATGCCGATTTAGATATATTTTTAGAGTTTTTTAATACTTTATCATTTGATAGTTTTACAGCACTTTCTATGCATTTCTTTAATAGCCGAGAATAAGACTTATAGTTATTTTTATTTGATTCGCATTTATTTCTGTAGTACTTATAACGTAAGTGTCTTTTTTTTAGTAAACCAGTAAATACGGCGCCAAGAAGAATAAACTAAGCAATACAGTCCAAAGATGTTTTATTAAGCCAAGGGACGTGGAGGAGAACCCTGCTAGTAGGAGGTCACAGTAGGAGCCAGGACCACCTAAAACTTCTTATCCTATGGCAAACCATGTAACAAGGATGCACATAACGCGATTCTTAGGCCAAATTGGTGGTTACCAAATTGGTGGTGGACAGTCGCGTTGATTATTCACTGTGAGTTTTTGTTTCAAACAATGAATGAGCGAGATAGGGCTAAACGAAGCTGTACCGATCTGAAAAAAAATATAAGCCCTACCCCTATTTGCTTCTTGAAAGTGAAAGGCTCAAAATTAGGTCCATACACCTCAGCCATAGTCGGACCGGCGCGGTGGCGTTAATGTTACGCGTGCTTGCAACGATCTATATAATTAATGCACAAGATTGGAAATGTAACTGTGATCGAGTGTTTGCGTGTAATTGTAACACAGGCCAGTTGTTGAGTAAGTGCCGGGAGAACGTACCATGAAATGAAATGAAATGAAATGATGAAAAGAAATGATATTTTATTGCATAAAACATGGTATAAAAGGTGGTTCGTTATATTATGAGCTCATGTTTAACTATTCTATAGCATGCAAATTATAAACTTATGACTTAAAATTAATAAATTCATTAATATCATAAAAATTACGCTCATTCAGCCAACTAAATAATTTCTTTTTAAATAAATGGTCATTCAATGATTTAAATTCATTAGGTATCTTATTATAAATTTTTACACACATAGTCAAGCAGCTTTTTTGATGTCTCGCTGATTTTGAGGTTTCTTTTAGAATAAGCCTATTCGGGTCTCTACACTGTCTAGGATTTTTGTCACATGCTTGGTGGAACAAATATCTATGATTCCTTACAAAGTTTGAAATTTCATAAACATAAAGCGATGGTAGAGGCAACAAACCAAGATCCTTAAAAAACGGTTTGCAGGATTGATCAGGCGCGATTGCACATAATGCTCTGATGCATTTTTTTTGAGCTAAAAATGGTCGGTTTTTGTCCGTGCTATTGTGTGTGCCCCACATTACTAATCCATAACGAAGTACCGATCCTATGTACGCGTGATACGACATAATGGCCGTTTTGATGTTTGTGACGTTTTTTATTTGTCCTAGAGCATAAACGAATTTGTTTATTTTTTTACTAACTAAGTCTACCTGAGATTTCCAATTCATATTTTCATCAATTATCACGCCTAAAAACTTTATTTGCGCGACTTCGTCTATTTTTGTTATATTAAGATTAAAGTTATATTGTACATGTTTAGATTTATTAAATTGAATATATTTTGATTTACTTAGATTTATTTTTAGATTATTTATGTCAAGCC
Source organism: Eupithecia subumbrata (assembly GCA_949316285.1). Lineage (NCBI taxonomy): Eukaryota > Metazoa > Arthropoda > Insecta > Lepidoptera > Geometridae > Eupithecia > Eupithecia subumbrata. Next base: position 4,644,153 of record OX438644.1, on the reverse strand, counting down.
ATTCTATTATGTCATCAATCGTATTATTAAGTCAGTTTCATGGTCGTTAATACTAGTCAATTTCTTATCTGAAGTTACAATCACAGAAATATCGTCAGCAAACAATATGCACTTATGGTTTGTCACATCAATAATTTCATTTATGTACAGAAGAAACAGAATCGGGCCTAAAATGCTCCCCTGTGGTACGCCCGATTTGTTACATTGGTAGTCAGAAGTCAGGTAAGTCATGTGAAACAAAGTCAAAAGCCTTGGATAAGTAAAAAATAGTCCTGTCGTTAAGTGGCCAGTGTTAAGGCTAGTTAACACAGTATTCACTAAGGTGAGAATGGCTAAAGAGGTAGATTTTTTCTTTTGAAAGCCAAATTGTTCGCTCCTAATCATATTATATTTATTACAATAATCTAGGAGTCTCTTATACATACACTTCTCAAATATTTTTGAGAAGATCGGTATAAGAGTTATCGGACGATAGCTATCGACCTCTGTCTTTTCACCTTTCTTAAAGAGAGGCTTAACTAAAGATAATTTTAAGGCGTCTGGAAAAATACCTGCCGCAAACGATAAATTGATTAGGTGCGTCAATATAACTACTATTTCCGCTATGCATTCTTTAATTATCTTTGTGTTTATAACATCATACCCTTCTGATTTACTGTTTTTCAAAGCCAAAATTTCCTTTTTTACTTCACTCTCAGACATAGGTACGAGAAACATTGAATTTAGTTTTGTATTCGTATTATTATATTTATTTGATTGAGAGGATGTCAAATTATTTGTCAAGTTAATATAATAATTGTTGAAAGTATTAGCAATGTCAGTAGGATTAGAAATAGTGATGTCATTTATTGAAATTGTATTAAAGTGTTCGTCGTATTTAATATTATTTGTCGTTTCTCGTTTAATAACCGTCCACGTTGCTCTACATTTATTTTTACTGTTTACTATGTATTTTATATTTGAATTCTTTTTCGATTTGTAAATACACCGTTTAAGAATTCTGGAGTATGACCTGTACTTTTTTTTATTTTTGATAGATTTTTCCTTTTAATATACGTAACGTAGCATGCGCTTGGATTTGCAGCTATTTCTTAAACCTTGACTCATCCAGTTTTTGTTAAGATTAGACTCATTCTTAATTTTGACTCTTAGTTTAGAAAGCATAATTTATAGAATAGGCAAAACAATGAATGAAACTCGTTGAACGCTTCATTCAAATTAGTTTCCGCATATACTTCATGCCAAGAAAGATTCCTAAGGCATTCCTTGAACTTACGTATATTATCGCAACTCAAGTCTGTATTGTAAATAAAAAACGAGCGTTTCACATTAGTTTTATACTTAACGGGGAATGAAAGGAGCTGTGCCGTATCATGCTTACCTGCTGTACCATATCTACAGCTTTTACATAGATCTATGGATTTTACTTAAAATGTTGATTTCATAAAAGCTAAGCCTGACCCCGTCTGCTTCTATTGCTAAGAATAATAAATATAGGTCCTAATTATAAAAAAAGTATATAGACTTTTTCCAATAGGAGTTGCGCTCGTGTTCATGTGAACGAGTTTATGTTTAATACAAGTCAAACAACTAAAGACGGTAGCCGCGTTGAAGCCGTTTTTTTAGTGGATTTTTATCCACGGGCGACACACGTTACAGCACGGTCTCATAATATGCTGTATGCATGTGAAAAGGGCTGAAGACTACTTTATTTCACTACGTCACAAGCTGCTCTGCATAATTTTTTGCAGACAAATGTGAAAGTGCAGGCGGTGCAGTAAGCTTTCGATATCCGAGCGTGATGATGTTGTACCGAAACCTTCCCGAGTAATCAGAAAACGGGCTTATTTTTTTTTTATAAATAATGCTGGACAATTCACACAGCATTATCTAGCCCCAAGCTAAGCAGAGCTTGTGTTATGGGTACTAGATAACTGATATACATATATAAAGAATAAAATACACTACATAGATAGATATTTTTTTATTATACATAGAAAACACCCAGACCAACGGAACAAATTTCTGCAGATCGTACACAAATTTGTTCCGAGGCGGGAATCGAACCCGCAACCTCCAGCGTCGCAGGCAGACCTTCGCCCGCTGCGCCACGGAGGTCCTCATTGTCTCGTCAATTGATTAGTCTTTCAACAAAAATATTGTTTACTAAGTCGCACAACTAAGCGCGACTTAACCAATGCCTTATTGCTTCTGGCATGGCACTTTTTAACTTTCATTCGCTTCCACAAATCTTCACACTCATCAAATCCATTGTCCTTTTACATTTTCAATCCCAAAATCCATATCTCTCTGTTCACGCTTCAAAAATACCTGCATACAAAAACCGTCGAAAATTTCCGACATGGTCCACTGAACCGCTTACAAAAACGTCACATAAGCCCGAGCCTATGTCAAGCGAAACTGTAACATATAGCTTCCCTCCACCAGTGTTGTGCTTATATGGATTTATAAGGGTTTTGTAAGGTTTATTTTTGCATGAAGCGGATGATGTACGGCCAGAATATGTGATGGAAAGCAGTGTAAAGATAACAGAGAGTTAGCTCAGTAACTCCTCCGCAAAATATTAGTTGGCTATCGTTTGAACGGAGACGTGAACGATTAAAAACGTTATGGTATTGCGTTGCTGACTGTATTTGTGGTAAAAAAACTTGGCAATAATTGGAGAAAATGGTCAGCAAAAACATTAGGGTATTATAACAATAAGTTATAACGCAAAAAAAACTTCACCGCCGTTCAACGATTGCAACTACAAAAACTCTAAAAAGTATACTTTTTCGTTATTATGATAAAGGGCCGTTTTCAGGCCCAAAGGGTAACATTGTAACCCGAAACTGTCCTAAAGAGGCTCTCGTAAAACCTAAGGCTTATCATAGACCGGAAGTTTTTACATTAGCTCTTTTATTGTGCCGTTGAAGCCGTTTTGGGCTAATTCAGCTAATTAACGTGGGCTTTGTAATATTTTCTGGCTCTTTAATGGACTTTTAACTGAGAAATAAAATATGTTTACAGTGCTGTGTACTAAAAAGCATGCCAAATAATGAAATTATATTGACTACTACTAGCTGACCCGGCGAACTTCGTATCGCCTAACAGTCGATTCTTTAATTTTTTTTTTTTTTTTTTTTTATGAATTTTTCTCTCCGTAAGAACCATCCTCGTACTTCAAGGAATATTTAAAAAAAAGAATTAGCGAAATCGGTCCAACCGTTCTCGAGTTTTGCGCTTAGCAACACATTCAGCGACTCATTTTTAGGGTTTTGATGATCGAAGATCGGTTTCAAAACCCTTATGGTCTCGCTTTGTCAGTCCTTTTTTCCCTCCTTAATAACTCAAAAACTACTGCAGCTATCAACTTATAATTTAAAATAATATTACATTTCGTGCGCCGGTACAGATTTAGAGAAATATAAATGAAAATAATATATAATTATAATATTTTCCATACAAATTGTGATGCCGAAATTTTAAAAGATACCTACAGAGTCATATGGGGTATCAATTGAAAGGTATCATTTTGTTCATTTCAAAATATTTTTTGAAATTTTTGTAGGTTTCATACTTTTTAAAATATTTCGAAAAAAGTCGAAAAAATACCCATTCCCCCCCCCCTATCTCCGAAGATTGCAGAGCGATCCATGTAAAATGTATGGAGCGTTTATAGACATGGATCTATATTTTACAGGAAAAATATAGAGAAGTTTAAAAAAGAACACTTTTTGAAAAATGGTCAAAATGGGAGGAAATAATTTTCAAAAGGGGGGGCTACCTCACCGAGTGGGGTATCGGATGAAAGGTATCGGTTTGTACGTTTCAAAACAGTTTTTCAAATTTCTGTAGGTTTCATACTTTTTGAAATATTTTGAAATAAGTCAAAAAAATACCCATTCCCCCCCCCCCCCCCTATCTCCGAAGTTTGCAGAGCGATCCGTTTAAAATGTATGAAGCGTTTGTAGATATGGATCTATATTTTACAGGAAAAATATAGAGAAGTCTGTAAAAAGAACACTTTTTGAAAAATGGTCATAAAGGAATAATTTTCAAAAGGGGGGCTACCCCGCCTAGTGGGGTATCAAATGAAAGGTATTATTGGGTTGGACATTTCAAACCAGTTTTTTAAATTTCTGTAACTTTCATACTTTTTGAAATATTTCGAAATAAGTCGAAAAATTTACCATTACCCACCTTAACCGAACCACCCATTTAACCGAAGCATGCAGAGAGATCCATCTGAAATGTAGGTTGGTACCTACTATACTTAGGTATTCGTTAAATTGCGAAGTCTCTAACCGGTACTTTTGGTACATAATTGTTGACAAACGTTCAAAACTATAACATAACACAAGCTTTGCTTGGCTGGGAGCTGGATAATGCTGTGTGAATTTTCCAGCATTATATATTTATTATACAGGGTTATTGGTAATTCACTGACACTGCGTGAACTGCAGGTTCTGCTCATCATCATGAACACGTTAGCGAAGACGCCAGGACTTACTTCTCAATATTGGTATTAGAAGTACCGTAACCCCCGTCCATTTTATAATAAATAAATAAATAAATAATGAATAATGCTGGACAATTCACACAGCATTATCTAGCCCCAAGCTAAGTAATAATCGTTCTATACTGCCTGATTATGTAGGGAATTTAGCACTGCAGCTTTAGCAACCCAGGATACGATGGAAGGATGTAGTGTTAAAGGACATGAGAGAGTGTCAAGTTTCCGAAGACAACGTCGAGGGTAGAGCGAAGTGGAGGAATTCAATTCGGAGAGCTGACCCCACCACAATATGGGATAACTAGCTGGGAGGAGAGAGAGAGAAAGAGAGATACTAGCTCTCGTGCGAGGACCCTAAGGGACCTATCAGACAGATAGCGGTCACGCGGTCAAGCGTTCTGCGTTCAAGCGTGCGTGCGTTTGTTCTACTTGACAGCCGCGGTCAGAATGCCTCCTGTGTGAGTATATGTATGTAACGTTATAGAATATAAAGAACGTAAAACTGACCGCTTGAACGCTTGACCGCGTGACCGCTCTCTGTCTGATAGGTCCTTCAAGGTTGTCGCAGTGTAGGTCAAAAACTACGCTGATGATATTGACATCATCATTAAGTAGAAGCCAACTTCGCTGCCTTCTTCAGTTTTGTTTGTTATAAAGACTTAACGGATCTGGTAAACTTTGCATAGATAAGATCAAGAACTTATCTATGCAAAGTTATGTTATTCCAAGTCTAGACTTGAAGGCAAGAAGACTCGGTTTTATCCAAAAGAACGAGTTTGAAGTCGCGTGGGAGGTTTGTAGGTATGCAATAAAACTGTAGAGAGATTTCCCTAAGACCTAAGGTGTAATAAATATCGCTGGACATTCACACAGCATCATCCAGCCCAGAAGTAAACAGTACTTGAGCTATAGGTACCAGATGTATGTTCGCATGTTATATAAAAAGTTTAAAAAAAAAATACCAAACACTAAACCATTGCAAAAATCACGATACGGAAGAAAAAAATCAAAAAATAACAGAGCCGTAACGGAAAAATGTACACCAAATGGCTGTCTTTGGTTGTTGCAGTGGTTGAAAGATATCTATTCACCTCCAGCGGTATGCGAGAGAAGAACGTGAAAAAATACTGGCCACCTATAAAAAACAAATTTGCTTTCCACAGTGCATTTTTTTTTCATAATACGGCTAATATTTTTTTTAACTTCCTCCCACCTCGTTCCACTCTCCCTTTTCATGTACGAGTACCGTAAGAGACTACCTCTCGTGTGAGGACTTTAAAGCTTGTAGCAGATATGGATCATACCACTGTCACACATCACACAAAAATGTACATTCAAATATATACCTTTAGATAGGTACATTTTACAGTGGTATAATAGAAGAAAGAAAGAAGAAAGAAAAACAATTATTAGTTCACTATCTGTCTATTACATACATAACAAGCTGGCAGCATTGTTGCAGGCAACACATGTTTTCGGTTGTCTGTGGTCAGCCTCTTCTCTTATCCTCTATGAGTCGAACAATAACAATACAAAAAGTTTGTGAGTCTACTTACCAAGTTTTTATTTTATTTATCCATAACCATCTATCTTATAAATTACGATAGCCGCAAACTTCTACACTATGAAGTAAAGCTTGCAACTATTATAATAGTTTACCGCAAGCTAGAAGCGAGTGGCCCGTGCGCTGTCTGCTACTTTAAGCCGTTACTGAAATGTTGCCAAGGCGACATTTGGATAAATTTTCATTTTAAGGCTTGGTAGTCCAGCAGAGGCCGAAAATTTGTGTTTTTTTTTATCATCTGAGACTTAGAAAATAGTGTTTAAAATTTTGAACAAAAGATATACATATATTACTTATGGATCTAGTCTAGTCAAAGTCGCATTCAGTTACAAGATTTAATGAACTTCACTTGATAGAATAAAATCCCAAAGTTACCCCTTTTTCAATATTATGACGAGCGAATTTTGATATTTTACTTTTTTTTTATTTAACGAATGACATTTAATATTTATACACAAATTCGCAGAGTTTGACTTGATAAAATGATTTTCTTAGTCACTATGTTTAAATAACTACAAAAACACGAGCGCGGCGGCTTGGCAGGCACGCGTTAGCCCTTACGCATACTACTGCAGGAATACCTGGCCTTAAGCCCATATTTGAACGTTTATTTTTGTGTTTTGCAAGAGTTGGAATTGTAAGCGCCAACCTTTATAGCTATGTAGGTACGAACGACCCGTCCGTTCCAACCCTACGGTTATGTTGCGTACGTTACGGATACGGTTGTATTTACGGCATATTGTCGCTACATTAATAACGTAATAACTTATAGTATCCACAAGATTTACGCAATAAGGCCTTACAGGAACACAGGCCGAACAATTTGAGACCCAAAATAATTTATTGATGAAATAAACGTGGCAGTCTTGGTTTAGGGAACGGGGCTTGATGGTGTTTGTAGCTTTAGGGTATTTATTTAATTTAGTTAGCTAGGTAAATTTTTGTTGACAGCTTAAAGGTAGTCATAAAACATTATAAACTTTCTTTACAGCAAGATAAATATAATCATCATCATCATCATCATCAGCCTTTATAGGCCTCCTCTAATGAGTGCCATAGCGCCCTGTCTTCAGCTTGCCGCATCCAGCGTCTGCCTGCAGTCTTTCGCAGATCGTCATCCCACCTGGCCGGAGGGCGTCCTACACTACGTTTGCCGAGTCGTGGTCTCCAAGATAGGTATAATCCTTCTATAATGTCGATTAATCGAGAGGATGACGTTAAGATGTGGGTTTGACCTGAAACGAAATAAGCAGGTCAACATGGCGTTTTCTTAGGTCAAAAAGTAGTTCGACCAGACTGAAAAGATAGCGCTTTTAGTTGTCATAGATCCTGCTCTGGTTGACATGACACTATCACAACTTTATTCTTCCGCAAAAGATCCTTATTGAGTCCTAAGCTAAAACAAGCACAAAATTAAAAAATTTAAAATCCCCCGACATATTTCCATGAAACATGGCTAAAAACACTCGGGATAAAATAATCTATGACACAATTTTTTTTGAAGTGAAAACTTCTTTAGCGGCGTTGAGCACTTTTTCTGTAATGGGTATAAAATCTTAAACTCGCGTCAGGACACGTGACCTGATCGAAAAAGCGTAAGACGGATGGAGAGTAGACAGCTATCCCCTCTCTACGGCGCGGCGAAAATGTATGCCTGGGCCTACTGTTTCGTTTAGGTTGTCATGTTTGTGTACGATAGCGCAATAAATGAATATTGTATTCTACCACATAAATGATAGTACTTTTATACTGATAAAGCAATTGGTGCAAAATTATTCCCTAACCATTCCAAAATAACAAACATGCTCAACGTTAATAATGAAGTTTTCACTTCTGCCGGCACTCCCGGAGTGCAACCCGTCTTTTTTTTTAAACTAAAATCGGTTCATCCGTTTGGGAGCTACGATACCCCAGACAGATACACAGATACACAGACAGACACGCTAAACTTATAACACCCCTCTCTTTTTGCATCGGGGGTTAAAAAGATAATAACAATTTAGTTTGAAATTTAACTTGCCTAATGAGCTTATACGCAGCTTATGAGTTGAGCCTGTTTTGTATTATTTGTGATCCTTAATATTCGCCACTCATGGACTGCAAAATCAAAATCAATATATACAATATAAACAATAAATATTTACTTAGAAAATATCAAATTATAAAATTATACACTGACACGGAAATAAAGAGATATTTTTGATTTCCGTCACTTCGGTCGAGTCTCGAGTCGTCGGAGTCTTATCTAAAGCAGCGACAAAGAAACCTTTAGCCTGTTAGTTGTTATTTTTCAAGTTTGAACAAACCCGTCCCAATATTTTATAAGGTCCAGATAATCTAATATTTTATAGTAGGTAAGCATTTTTGCACAGCAAGGTTTTGACAATTTATTTGAATTTATTTACTGATAATTTTTGCATTTCACTAGGAATTTTTTTGTAGAAGCGTATACATTGCTCTCTAAAAGATTCATTAGGATTACTCGGAAAATACGTTGTTTTTGCTCCTGACTTCTCATCGGTCGTATCAGTCTGTCATCCCATCGGATTAGGAGTGTCATGGTATAATAACATACTACGCCAGGTATAACGAGACATCGCGGCTTAAAATCCTTACACAATTTATGTATGCTAACTTATTTATACTCTTAGTGTCATTCATTTTATATAATTCTTCTTTGTTATTCCTGTCGTGCACATAATCATTTCGAAAAAACGCGTGCAAAACCACGGGCAACTAGTTAGTACCTACCATCATAAAATGTCCAGCATAATTTATTACTTCAAATAACCACACCATTCTCCCCTGAATTCGCATTAAGACATAGATTATCCAAAAGACAAAGACCACAACGACGCTTGTTTGTCCCTCATTAAAAGTACAGAGCCCTGCAAATTGAAACTGGGTATTCGGTTAACGAAAGGGATTTATTAAGCGACAGCCTCTTACAAAACAAGATGAAGTTTCAATTATTTAAATTGATGGTATTAAAACTTCAAAGTGGCGCCGGCGGGTGTTCTTTATCGAGTGCGATGGAGGAGAGAAGCTGGGTTATGAAAGCTGCGGTGTTGAGAATGTCCAGTGTTTTCCAAAAAAGAAAAATACCTTCCTCAACCTCAACAGCATATATAGCTCAATTGCTTGACGAAGGAAATAAGTCAATAAGGCGCTTATCAGGGGGAGACCCCTGACACAGATATTATAATACTATACCTGATAAGTACCTTATTATACAAAACAAATACAAAACGTTTACTATATTTCGTTTATGGAATTGGTCTATGGTACGTTCCTATTTAAGGGAATAACCGCATTACGTAATCTACAGGGCGTCCTACGGCCATGCCACATGGAGGGAAAGTATCTTAAATATTGTAGATGGAACATTTTACTGAAAGAAGACATTATTTGAATTTAAAAAACAATTTAAACTGCATTCATAGATATTTAAATAATTACATGGTTGAACCGGTACAGTTTAAATTGTTTTTTAAATTCAAATAATGTCTTCTTTCAGTAAAATGTTCCATCTACAATATTTAAGATACTTTCCCTCCATGTGGCATGGCCGTAGGACGCCCTGTATAGCGCTGCCTATTTTACTTAGATCAATCAATCAATCAATCAAAAAAGATTTATTTTTAAAAACTACTGAACAAGCTGTCCCTATTGAGCTATGTCTTGGACTCTCAGGAGACAATTAGCGAGACCTATTTGTAGCTTTAGCTTCAGTAATTAATAGATTTGTTAAAATAATTTCCTGCAAGATTATGAAGTTAAGAAGAGTGAGGAAATCCGATGAGAGTAAAGGGGTACTTTGGCCCTATTAGAGAAAATTTATTATTTCATAAACACAACTTATTACCCAAGCAAACCGATGTCACTTTAATTGTTTTTTTTTTGTAGATTTAAACAAACTGTATGTCTTAACCCTAGTCTCAGATTAACAGTCAATGCCAAAAATTGACCAATAATCGGCCTATTTTTCTTCTTAGAATATATACAAAGGTCTCGACAGAGCCTACATATTTGCTCCCCTTTCGAGTCCAAACTCGAAAGCCTAGTGGGGTAACGAGGCTTTTCGGGTTTTAAAAAAATATCTGAGTGTCTGGTCGAAATGAATGGAAATATCTGGCGCAGCGCATCAGCATTGTCATACAACGGGGCAATACAGCCAGCGTCTTGGAGACGCTTCTGAATGGTATGTTCCTATCTAAAAGTTCCTTCGGTTAATATAGATCAGTTGAGCTACCTGTAAATTGTTTGCAACAGTCTGCAGTTAGCTCAATTGTTTCAATTGTAAATACTAGTTCTTATGTGTTTCTTAACAAAGTTGACATGTTTAAGGATTTTAACCACCTATTTTTTTATCATGAATTAACGGTGTTAAATAACGGTTGATGGTGAGGGACGAAGTAGCCGACGATGTATCACGAAGGTCTAGAAGACACCTATTTACTCTTTTTTTTGAAGAGACTCAGGAATCATCACACATATTGGTCCACTGTTGATGTTTTTTTATTGTCTAATACACAAATCTTAAATAAATGTTATATACACCGTATAATTACAATTTAGCCGTAGAAATGGCTAATGGCTAATTTCGTTTTAAATTATTTTATAACAACATCTAAGAACGTGTCCATTGGCACTTTTCTTATTGTCTCAGGTGAAGACACTTTGTTAAACTTTCTTTAAAAGATCGACTGCTGTAATGTACCTCCTTCAAAGAAGGGGATATTTCTACAATCTACCTTTAAATCTATTTTATGGTGGAAATCGCGATAACGTTTTAAACGGATATATATCTTCAAGTCGACACATAGGCAATTCAAATTACGACGGGTAAAATATTATAACTGTGCTCAGCTGAGAATTCCAGTCTATACCTCCATGAAAGTAATATCTTGCTCGTTAAATACAAAACTTTCCTCTCATTATAATGAAAAGCTTTTAACTCGTAAAACTTTGAACACTTCCTTACTAAGTCGATAAAACTGTAACAAATTAATTCTTTGACCATTGTAGCAGAGTAGGTAAAACGCTGAAAGATGTAGGAAATTACGAGTTTGGTTCCCTTCCTTTTGCTTGAGTTTCTTTACTACCAGACACCCATACCAGCCTGTATTGGTCTACTGCTGGACGCAGGCCTCCCTCTGATGAGCGCCTTATTGGCTTTTATCTCATGGGGGTGATGACCATAATCTGCACGCTTTGCCGCATTTCCAGCGTGAAGATTTGTTGGGTTTGGTGGTTGGGGATCGCAGTTTATTGGTAGAATTGTTCTGCAGGGGGCGCTGCTGCCCGCTACCGGTGGATGTCCCTTAGTCGTCTCTTTCAACAGCCGCGGGAAGAGTTGGGGTGGTGCAAATTCTAAGCCTGCACCACGCAGCTCTCTCTGACTCCGGTTTGATGTTTTTAAGTAACTATATTACTTCATTGTTTGTTGCGGGCATTGGCTGTGGCAGTCGCGGCGTTAGAATTGACCCCTTCAGCCCATCCAGTCCGTGGATGTAAAAGGTGACTTAGAAAGGCAGTAGTTTCCTTCTGTGTATATTTAGCACCTCCAGCGCGAATACCAATTCGTCTGCCAAGCGTCGTGATTATGGCTTGAACCTATAGATAGGGTAATTTTTTTTATGTCAGCCAGTGTTTTTTTCCACACTATCTTTAGCTCGCATACCGCAAAAGAAAGAAAGAAAGAAAATATTTTTATTTACCTTAAAAACTACTACGCAGAACGAGAACATAATAATATGCTAACAAAATATTACTATATAAAAAAGTAATCTGTGCGCAGCAGGATTTGAGGCAAATATGGCCTGCACTCAGCGTTATGCTGGATGAACACTGATGTGTCCACCAGCGCTGATTTTCAGTGGCGCCTAGTACCCGCGCGAACACTAATTATCGAAGTATCAACCATCTGAAAGAAAGAAAATTAATTAATTAGTTCACTAGTACAGCTTGCAACTATAACGATGTATAAATACATACACTATTTGCCTGTTCAACACGCGATCCCAATCACAACTCAGAACTATCAGACAATGCACCAGCCCGACCAGAATCTGTAGGAATATATGTAAGTTTTATTCTATCGAAGCACGTAGCATGTGGGTTCGTGAAATTTTCTTTTGTAATTGTTGAGTCTGGCTCGACACATTTACACTGTTTTGTTGTACTTTTATGTTTTGTTTTGATTTTTTGTTATTGTTTAGTTAGGGCTTTGAAGATTAAAGATGTTTATTGCCAGAATATAATGTACATAAGTCTTAAAATTATAATTATGTCCAGTTATATTCTACCTAACTTATGCATGCATATATATGTATACCTATTAATTTTCAATTAAACGATATTAAAATTTCTATATTTTTAAACAAAAGAAATATCTAATGAATATAAATCTTTTATAGACAAAGAAACTTACAATCGAATACTATTATTTAAGCAAATTAGAACTACAAAAAAGAATGCCGGATTTTTTTTTTCTTCTATAAAATTAATTAATTTATTATAATTAATAACACATGTCAAGATGATTATAAATCAATGTCAATAAATATATTCAAAGTAAGGGCAAAAGCCTTTATTCACAAAGAAAATTACAATCAAATAATAGAAATAAATTACAACTAGTATTTACAATTGAAACAATTGAGCTAACGGCAGACTGTTGCCAACAATATACAGGTAGCTCAACTGATCCATATCCAATCCTGTTCAAGAAGTCGCAGAGACTTTTAGGTAGTTATTGACGTGAAGACTCATTCAGCAAATCAGGTACATCAACTTTTCTGGAAGGAATGCTTGAGAAGGACCGAGAAGTTTTACACGAGTGAATCTAAAACCCTACTGTTCTATTTTACACATTTTCTACGTAGTTATTTTAACTGTAATCCATAAATTTATTTACCCACTCATATAGCTCTACTCAAAGGAAAGACTCATGCCCGATGGGAGGACGATTTCAAAAACATTGCAGGAACGCACTGGATACAACTGGCTCAAGAGAGGAATAAATGGCAAACTTTGGAAGAGGCCTTTACCTTAACAGGGATTCTCGAAAATGAAGCCTAGGAAACCTTTACCTAGATAGAATTTTAGTATAAATAATTATAATTATATAGATTAAATTTAAATTCTTTTTAATGCATATTGATACTGATAGGTAATTTCAATTGAATTTTTGATGCATGTTAATAAGACGATAGGTAATACAATTCTGTTTCGAGAAATAAAAAGGATTATTTTTTATTTTATTTATTATTTATTAAGCTCTACTCAAAACCAACTTATGCCTTACAAATCTGTGTAAATCTAGCGTTTGTACAAAAAGGATTGTGTTAGATTGAGCAGGATCAGTACATTAGGGGCTGTAATTGGATTTTTTTTAATGTACTGAAATCTGTCTAGGGGTCATGAACCTTCTAGATACCTAACTTATTATTTTCTTGCCTTGAAACTTACTGGTGTGTGTGGTAGGGTGTTTTTCATCCAGCTCCAAGTTAAATTGGTTCATCGGCTAAATGAGTTACCAAAGGATTTTGACCGGAATTTTTTCTTTCTGTTGAAGTAACATTTTGAAATCTTAGTACGTCTCAAAAATATTTTACGACAATTTACACGGATAGAAACTAAACACAGCTTGTATTATGGTTACTAATACATGACCAGTACTTAATACATAAAATGATTTTTACTTAGAAGCCACTAAGCACCCTGAATACAGGAGCAAAACACTGCGGATCGTACAAATATTTTTGTTCCAATACGGTAATCGAACGATCGGGGGTTATTCACCTATAAGTCGAGTTCCTAACTCAAAACTCACCAGAATCCAATCCAATTTAATTATTACGTTCAGTATTAACCTATTTCAAGTGATGGAACACTTGGAAACCGAACAATACAGTCATAAACCGGGAATCGGCTCATAAACCCCAAAACACTGCAGCACACTATAAACAAACACTTAAATTGTACTATACTTGAAGATGAACAACTGTGGCGATCAAATATAGCTCGACAGTAAAATAGGAAGTGAAAGCCTTGTTAAATTGATGAGAAAAGTAGGTCTTTATCTTTTGAATCATTCATACTTTGAAAAACCTTTTGATTAATTAATTTATACTTTATTTAATTCTACTCTGACCAATTATTTTCCATTTAATTTTGATCGTGTTTTCTATGTCGAAAATTTGTGTGGTATAGTTATAATATAAATATAGAATGTAATATGTGTAGTTACGGAGGAATAAATAAATAAAAATACAAATAAGAAATAATAATTAAACGAACAATATTTTGTGGCTCAAATTTCTATGGGCAAAAGGGCTCGCTCGGATTTTAAACTTCCATACCTAATTGGAGAAATAAAATTAGGATAAGTGTAATACAATCCTTCTTCGTGCGATATTCAGCTATTCAGTCAAAAACAGCCAAAAGTTACGGACATTCTTGCGGCAATTTGATGATTGGATCACCAAAATGTTGCAAGAACCTTTGTGACCTTTGGGGGCACGCGGAGCTCAGACTTTCATAGGACATTTATGATCGTTTCACAAATTTCAATTTGTCTTGTTAGTTGTTCAGCTACTTTTGAATTTAAACTGTAAACCTAAATCTGACAGGAGTTGTAAAAATTCAGCTGGCAACTGTATACTGTTTTAAAAATTCAACAGATACGAACATCGTCTCTACTTCTTTGGCCTCCAATTGGCCTGGTTGAGTTTTGGCCTCTAATTTAGTTCTTTGAAACAGCATTGCTGTATAAGCGTGCCTAGAATGTTAAGGTTTATTAGAATTTTAAAGCTTTTGAGTTATTTTACTTAGGAGGGTGAAGTTAATGACACAAATCGCTGCACAGGGGGCTCCACGGTAAATTGCCCAATTCTGTCCTCACCATTTTAAACATTTCTCGAAAAATTATCTAACTAAAGTATTGGAAGAAATCACAAAAATAAACCAATATCTAATCTACACAATTAAAATATTTAGTTTTACAATATTTTGTATAGTTTCATAATAAATTACTGTAGAAAATACAAAAAAAAAATTGCACGGGGGGGTTATAACCCTTACGGTAAACAGGAAACACCAAATGAAAAAATAAACATTAAAACTACCCTCAACATTATATCTTTCCTTCAAACTATAAAGATATTCGTAATTATAATTAGATTCCAGACAATAATAATAAAACCCTAAAAAAAATATTTTTTGTAAAGCGCCCTGCGGAAAAATTGGAGCAAATTTAATATTTTTGCAAAAGAATTTCACCTTATTGAAGTTATTGGTCATTTATATTGATATGATATTGGATATATTTCGCGATTCGTTTCATTACTTTGAATAGATTCGTTTTAGAGAAATATTTATGACGGTGTAATATGTAATATTTAACAAAATTCGGTGTTATTTATAAAAAGTATATAACGCGTACGTCCATTGCTGGATATAATTATACCTGTACCGGCTCCATCCTGAAAATCCAAAATTAGAAATAGATATTATACTAGATATGTCTTATATTTATGTACCTACCTCTTAATGGCATAGTTGTTGTTTCAGGAGAATTTATTGCAACTTAAAATTTAAGATAAGGTTGTGAAGGAAAAAGAAAATGGATTTAACGTTTACATCAAAACTATGGAGTCTAGTTTTAAAAACAGTTACCGTATTAAAAGAACACTGTATTTTTCAGCTTTTAATCCACTCTAGTTTACACCATTTGAATTTAATCCACTACTGTTCCAAAAGAACAAAATATACATTTCTCAATTTAAAACACAAAGAACTTTTTCAGAAAATTTCATGCGAATATTTTGTGTTTCAGTATTTGACACGTGCTAGCTTTGACTGCAACATGCATAGTAAATCGCGTTGTTCGGGTAAAATGCTAAGTGCCCGGAAAAGCTGGATAAAAGAATTGAAATTGAGATTTTATTATAGCTAGCGTGAAATCGTGAGAGAAATGATATTGTTTATGATACGAGTTTTTTTCAGTTATTTTGGCTATCCTATATGAATTTGAAGTAATTTTGGTAGTTAGAGAGCCATACACTGAAAAAATATACCTAGTCCAACTAAGACGCATTTTATCTTAGTTGGCGTCAAAATAGTTAGAATGACAAATATCTCATTCAATACAAACATGAATGCATGGTAGCTGCAAGATATCGAATTTATTTAAAACAAAAAATAGGCAAATCATTGACATATCAATGCTCTAAGTCAAAATAAATATTCGCTTTGTCCTAATATACATTTATTTGCACGGGGTTAGCAAACAACTTTGTTGCATTTAATCTCTGAATTAAATTAAATAACTACACTTTATAAGGCCAATTCATTACTTGGTAGAAGGAGCTATGACGATTTAACTTAGTTCTCATAGTCACAGAAGACAAGATCTTATCAGGCTCATATGGATTCATGATGCATGATCACATTAGACAAGATCTTATTCAATGTAAACCGTTTTTTTTCAGTGTTATTATTTACTCTGGTAGCGAGATGATGCTGCGTTAAGAAAAACAATATCTTGTCCGATAGCAAAACCCGCTACATATTGTAGCAATACAATATATTTTTTGATAACAGATTATACATATGTTTTGTCACTCGAAATCGAACCCTTTGCCCATTCGTCCACGGTGCTACAGAGGTCGTTATTTTTATTTTGTTCAGACACCGTTCCTACTTTTATAATAAAAGTACTAACTTTCAGTAGTTCAGTATTTAATTTATTTGACTCATACAATCTGGTCTTAGTGATTAGGGGAGTTTATGTTACGATCACAGTATGCTCACTTTTAGGGTGTTGCAATAGAAGACTGACCAGGTATTGTGCCTTTCTACTTAAGATGAACTTACATAATATTTGGTCGGTACAATACTAATTTATACATACTACAGTCGTTAAAAGTACCTATCGTTGAAAAAGTCGTCTAAAAGCATGTTTTATACGCATCGTTTGCTTTCGGACGTGTTATATTTTTTACTTTTTATGTTTTCTGGGGTTTTATTACAATTGTTTACCGCCATCGAGTTGGGGGAAGATTGGTGAATATTTAATTTTGATAAATTTTTATATACATAAAAGCCGACTAGCTCTCTCACCATAGTAAAGGGTACACAACTACACACCCTTACAAAGTCAAACACTCCAAAACCATTTCAAAATGGCTGAAATAATCGTTAGTTCGCTTCGTAGATCGTTAACCTGAATGCCGTTGGAGTAACGGGATTAACACATACAACCTTCGAGGTGTAAACGACGCGGAAGGTTTTTCCATTCAATGGAATTTGGAGAATTCACCCTCACTGCCACTATAAGCCTTTGTGAACACCTGTTTTGCATAGAGATTACTCGTGTCAATGGTACACCAGCTATTAATGGATTTTTTTCTTAAGACCCCGTATTTTCACAATGGCTTGTTTCGTAGCTTCAGCATACAAAAAAGCCACTCTGAAAAAAAACTGATGAGCGCGATAGCGCCCTATCTTCAGCTTGCCACATCTAGCATTCGCCAGTAGCCTTTTATAGATCGTTATCACACCCGTAGGTCGATTCAGATGTATTGTAGTAAGAAAATTATTTAAATAAATAACTGAAACTGATTCGTCACTCATTGGGCGTTTCTTCATTGAGCGGCCCGGCTCGGCACCGACACCGACAGTATTAAACGACACTGCACTGACAGCTACGTTCTTCATTTGACCGACACGACACGATGGCTTTGTAATTTCACTGAGACCTCACACTTTTGACCTCACGCTTGTGTCGCGTGAGGTCCAATGACATAAACTTTTCACTAGTTTTGGCGGGCTTCGTGACATAAATTAAAATTTCTTTAATTTAACCGTTGAAAAGTCTCCTTTTCCGGGCCTCTTAGCCCGGACGGTATGACACTAGTGCCATGGGAGTTGGGGAGGTCCTTTGTGTGGGATGCTACATGCGTCGACACATTTGCGCCTTCCCATCTTCCGAGGAAATCCGTGAGATTTGGCCGAGGATTTCAAGAGGCGCAAATATGCAGGTCTCGACAGAGCCTACACATTTGCTTCCCTTGGAGTCGTGACTCTAGGTCCGTGGGGTACCGAGGCTCTTCGTGTTTTTAAAAATTATCTGAGCGTCTGATCAAAGTGACCCGTGACCCGAGAGCTGGTGAGTATCTGGCGCAGCGCATCAGCATTGCCACACAGCGGGGCAATGCAGCCAGCGTCTTGGGGACGCTTCTGACTGGTACAGATATGGATCAGTTGAGCTACCTGTAGATTGTATACAACAGTCTCAATTTTTTAAGATTGTAAATACTATTCTTATTTATTTCTATAATTTGATTGTAATTTTGTTTGTGAACATAGATATCTCTTTTTAGTTGATACCAATTATACTGAGTCCTAAGGTTATGAACTTGGGAATAAAGAGGGTTACGACCTCCTAATTTCTAATTTAGCTGATCTAATTACGTGGGTACCTTATTAGTTATACAGGGTGATCGGCACAACGTTTGTCAGAATGCTTACGTCACACACAATAAAGTAACTGTGGCTGTCTCTATGTTCTTATTTGAAGTCCGAGCTGTTTGCAACAGTCTGAAGTTAGCTCAATTGTTTCAACTGTAAATACTAGTTCTAATTTATTATTATTATTTTATTGTAATTGTTTTTGTAAGTAAAGTCTGTTCTTATTGTATTTTGTATATTTTAAGATCTTTACTTAGATGTTATTTTTTGTCATTGATTTACAGTGGTGCAAGCTGTATGCTGCCTTTTTGTGAAGATATTAAGTTGTTTGTTTTTATTTTTTCTAAACGGCTGATTTTACTATTGCTGATGCTGAGAATGGATATAGGCTACATGACGTGGTACCACGGGCTAAAGCTAGATTTGTTGGTTTGCTGTCATGAACTGAACAAATAAAGTAAATAAATAAAGCATTCATTCATTCATCTCTCCACACAATGATCGGAGATTGAATCTAGTATATTATACCTAAAACTGAAACTATCATTGTGTAATTAATACTGGTTACCTCCACCTCAACAGCCTGTATTGGTCCACTACTGGGACGCAGGCCTCCCCCTGATAAGCGCCTTATTGGCTTTTATCACATAGGGGTAGTACTCATAATCCCCACCCTGGGCATGCGGGTTGGGGATCGCAGTTTGGTGGTAAAATTTTGCAGGGGGCTCTTACGACACACGCGGGAAGAGTTGGGGTGGTGCAAATTCTAAGCGCGCACCACACAGCGAAATACTGAATACTTGTTAGGTTTGTACAAAATGTGTTTTAGAGTGGGCCCACTCGGAAAATTATGTAGTTTTTGTTGTCGAGCAAAACCAACTCTTATGTCGCTTGCAAAAGATAAGCGTTTGCACGAAAACGAAACAGAACCATCGATTTCAATTTTAAAAGTACGGGCCCAGGTCACAGTAGCCACGAAAGGTAAATAATCTCAATTAAGTCGTTCAATTCAAAAGTATCAAAGTAAGAAAACATTATTTATTTGCTACAAAGTCAAACTCGTTATAGCTACAATGTCCTTTTAATGGATGCTGTTTTGCGAGTCGATTTGAATAAATACAGGTATTGAGACCGTCTCCAATAAAAATACTTAGAAAAATAGTGCAGACATTTGCAGTTCCTTTAAATCGATGTAATACGCGCTATTAGTTTAAGACCGAATGTTGAGAAAGTACGTAGCTATACTTCATTTTAGGCTAATGATCATGACGTAAAAATCTACTGTTAATTTGCGTTTGTTTTAATATAAATCTTATACGGAAACAATAAGAAAGGTGTTAATGAACAAGTTCTTAGAATAAGCGACCTCTGTGGCGCGGCGGACGAAGATCCGCCTGCGACGGCGAGGAAGTTGTGGGTTCGATTCCCGCCTCGGGACAAATGTGTGAACGATCTGCAGATATTTGTTCAGGGTGTTCTGGATGTTTTTATATAAAATAAAAAATATATATCTATGTAGTGTATTGTATTAAGTATATCAGTTATCTAGTACCCATAACAGAAGCTCTGCTTATCTCGGGGCTAGATAATGCTGTGTGAATTGTCCAGCATTATTTATTTTCATTTATTATTAAAGCTACGCTAGCAATTTAAGTTAAATTTAAATTACTCAATAGTCCACGTTGTGACTAGATTGTAAGCATACTAGGGTTCATTTTTTAGAAGTAAAAATTTGCGATAAACATAGTGCCTACAAACGTATGTATTAACCGTAGATTTTTACGGCGAATAAAACGATGCGACAAAGGCCCTTAAACACATATATCCTCGTATTGTCAATAATGTGATGGAAAACACACACAAATAAAATGATTTGTATAAACCTTGTCAAATTGAATTTTCGATCGCATTTGTTTGAGTTTGTCAAGTCAAATGAATTCGTCAGTGACGAAAATATGACATTGGTGTCAGTTCAGATATAGCCAAAAAGAAACTAAACTAATTTGACAGCACTAAAAATTATGCCATCCTTTTCATTTCGATCGTTATGAAAGGGACCGCTACATTTTTAGAGATGTCAAAAAAGTATAGTTTAGTTTTGGCGATATCTGAATTGAAATCATTATTTAAACTATTTTCGTTACTCATCGGTTGATATTCTTTTGTTTTTAATCGTAATTCAAATTCAGCCAATGATCGGCGACAATGGAATGCGTGATACGAGTACATTGACGTTTCATCTGAATTGACATGCAGATCGCAGACGAATTAGGTGTATAATTAGTGTAGATAAATATTGTGATTGAAAGTGTCAGGTTGTCCCACTTAGAACATCATCATCATCATTCTCGACGACAGGAAGACCTCTGTGGCGCAACGGGCGAAGGTCCGTCTGCGACGCCGCTTTGCGGGTTCGATCCCCCTGCGACACGTTACATTTCCAATCCCCATATTTATCTACAAGACTTATACAAACTAACCACCACCACACAATACAATATAATATATTTATTGATAACACCAAATTATAAGTCGAGTACTAAAGTACAATAGTAGCTTTATTTCTTTAAAGATACTTAAAATCATAATTTTAAATTCAGAATTTAAAAAATATTAGTGTTTATATTCAAGTCTAAATACAAGTTTAATGTAAAATTAGTTAGAGCGAGGTGTCACTATCTTTGACCATGATAGGTTTAACACAAGTATGTTTGTACTACAAAGATATATCAGGATATTAATTAAAATAGTCTATAAGTACCAACTTTGTAAACCTACCTTTTGTGAATAAACATTTATTATTATTATTATTATGCACCATGCATAGCTTAGCTTCCCTATCATATTCAACCTTCACAGACGCCCAGAGATACTCAAAGAAGTTTAAAGTCTCATCAAAATTCAACTCGAAGTAACCTAGTATGCTCCCAGAAGGATATTCGCTCATGTGCGACAAGACATGACAAACTTAAAGCATCGATTTATTATGTAAAACGTATTGGACCCTAGAGGTCGGCACTGCATTAAGTAGACAGCTCTCAAGATGGAGTTGAATAATTTGGTAATAGATGCGAGGAAGGAAGCAGGCCTTTGGAGATTTAAAGTCGAGGCAAGGAGGAACAGAATCCGATTTAAGGTAGCTAGGATATTACGCCTTGGTCTGGACAGGTTGTAACAAAAAGTAAGGACCAAACTTTCGGTGTTGGTTCAGTTTCGATACTGAAACAATGGAAACATTTAATAAACCACGATATTTATTTATTGGAAAAAAACATCCTGGACTAGACAGTAAAGTGTTGCATGTGCATATTTGTCACTTGATAATGAAATTAAAAAGGAATCAGTACCTACCTGCGTGCAAGTACTCTTAAAATTTAACATCTTAATACGACGGCTGCTGCCCAGCCGCCGCCGCTGCGGCCGACGCGATCGCCTGCGTTATCGCACCGCAGCGGCGGCGGCGCGGCGCGGTTCTACCAATGCGTTCAAATATTCCCTTTTTTGAATACTTACAAAGTTGAAATTTATTTTGATTATGGTTCTGCGATCGAATTGAAGCCACTCTGAAAGTTTGGTCTTTACATTTAGTTACATCCTGTATTAATTAATCATTTGAGAGATACAGAGAATCAGATTCCAGTACATGAGTATAGTAAAGTGAGTTATTCAGTTCCGTTTTGGTTCGCTATGTTGGCTACAACTCTGGCAGAGTGACAAAACTGATGGGACTAAACTGAGGACTAAACCATCACCCTCTTTTATATTCACACTGACACTTGTGGAACCGTCCAGTAATTCCTCATTTGTCCCACGTATAGGCTTTGGAATAAGACATGATATTTAAACCAAAAGAGTACCAAACTAGATAGGCACAGATAACTTTTAATGTACCACACAAAGACAAAGCACATGAAGAAATGCTGAGAATCGCGAAAGTACAAAGAGCGGGCAAAATAGTTGGATCGAACTGAAAAGAAGGCGCTTTGTGCTTGGGTCTGTCATATAAAAATGACATAGACCCCGCGTAGACCGTTCATAGTTTGACATGACATGACATCTCCAATGACAACCTCTATTCGTCCTCGTTTCCTCACCATCTATTGAGTTCTGGGCACCTAAATATAATTTTTCACTTCAATGATGCTTCAAAACTTGTATGGTGTGTGGACCTGTATGATCTTAGAATTTGCACCGGCCCAACTCTTCCCGCGGGTATCGTAAGAGGCGACTAACGACCAAGGGATATTAACCGCGGGCGGGCAGCAGCACCTATAAAGAAAAAATCTACCACCGAACTGCGATCCCCAACCCGCATGCCTAGCTTGGGGATTATGGGGATTGGCTTTTGTCGCCAATAAGGCGCTTATCAGGGGGAGGCCTGTGTCTAGCAGTAGACCAATATAGGCTGTTGAGGTGAGGTTGAAGATGCTTCAATCATCTTGTACCTAATTCTTTACTGTACACAATTAATACAAAGCATGATCTAATATTATATAATAGGATTTGAATATAGGCGAGCTTAACCCTGAAAAAGAGTTTTCTTCCAGCAAACCTTAGAGTTATAGGAGAGGCGATGGAATAGCTAGAGGAAGTGTACAAATAATGAATGTACAATACTGCCCTCGTAAGCCAAAAGTTATAAAGTAATCATCATCATCATCATCGGCCTATATCGATCCACTGCTAGACATAGGCCTCCCCTATTGAGTGCCATAGCGCCCTGTCTTCAGCTTGCCACATCCAGCATCTGATTGCAGTCTATCGCAGGTCGTCTTCCCCCTGGCCGGAGGGTGATGATGTCTCTCTTCAATGACAGTGAATGTCGTAGTGCGATACGAGGTACCACGTTTGGTATTATAAAATAATTTAATAATTTGGCCATGTAGGCTTACGACGCTTGACTTACTAGTACGTTATTGTATTACTGACTGCCTCTTTGGTCCAGCGGTCAGCTTGTTCAACCGCTGATTATGAGGTCCGGGGATTCTAATCCCGGGTCGCGCCATTAGTTGTTATTGGGGTTTTTCTAGCTAGAAAAATTCACAGTAGCGGAGTCAGGAAGTTGGCGGTGTTACACCCCCGTGCGTCGGAAAGCACGTTAAGCCGTTGGTCTGCCATCCCATCGGATTATGAGAGTGAGGGAATAGAGAGTGCACCTGTGTTTGCGCACACACTTGTTCAGTATAATATGGCCGGCACATCTGGCTTAGTCTCCGATGAGACTGGCCGCCGTGGTCAGAATTCGGCTAGGGGGACATTATTAATATTTCATTACCTACTTATCCGCGCCAGTGAAGAACGGGTGATTGAGTGAGATATGGTTTAGCAAAGCAATTCGATTTGTTCTATAATGCCGCTCAAAAAATAAACAAAGGGATGAAGTTCAAACAAAGCCTTACAAAGCTAATGGTGTATTGTTTGACCAAAATCACAATTTTAACAGTCAACCTGAAAAACACAATGAAATGAGATTCAAAACATCGTATTTTCTCCTTTCATTAACCCCGAAAGTGTCCCTAATCCACGTAACAACACAATTGCGCTCGAACATTTACAAAAACAGTGAATAAAACAAAATAATGGCTACGGAATATTGCAAATATTGCAATGTAATCTGTGGGGTTCGTTTTCATTTTCAGCACCTGGACGTCATGCACCTGTAAAATTTTTGTAGATTTTGTTTAAGTGATGTGAATTTCACGTTGGTTGTTGAAATATTTACCATTACAAGATATTTGTTGCACTTAACAAACTAAATGTCTAATCGGTTTGGTAAATTAAGGATAAAATTGAGCGACTGATTTGACTTACGTCCACGACCAGCTGGTATACCTAATCTCGTCGTCCATATTTGCCCGTGCAAATTTATCACCCGTTAGAACAATTGTCGTCATACAATGAAACACATTCAGAAATATTAGATGATTTTACTTTCAATCTCAGATGATGCTTTCACACAGCTGTGTGGTGCCGGCTTAGAATTTGCATCATCCCAACTATTCCCGCGGGTGTCGTAAGATGCGACTAAGGGATATCCACCTGGGGCGGGCAGCAGCGCCCCTTGCAGAACAATTCTACCACCGAACTGCGATCCCCAACCCACATGCCCAGCGTGGGGATTATGGGCTAATACCCATGAGATAAAAGCCAACAAGGCGCTTATCAGGGGGAAGCCTGCATCCAGCTGTGGACCATAACAGGCTGTTGAGATTGAGGTTACTTTCAATCGGTCAAAATTAAACTTCTAAGCTTTTCCGCCATTTTGTTTGATTCTTAAATTACTAAGAAAAATAGTATCTGATAAAGCAAAGGGTGTTTTTGTTATTCCGCTTTGGCCATAACAGCCTTGGTATCCTTTTGGTTAAGTCTGGTAGTTTCTGAGAAACACATTTTTAAACCTAATAAAAGGCTTTATACTTCTTTTTAGAGAGAGCCATCCCTTTCATGCAGACCTTACCCTGGTGGCGCAGCTATCGGGCAGTCGTTAGTTGATCGTGGGGCGCTTGAGGCTTCCATGGAGATTTTAATGGCTTCTTTTGCAACAAACACATTACTTAAATCAATACTTCATTGAAGGCTTTGTGGGACTATTGCTAAGACACTAACATTATTTTTAATCAAGGTACAGTGTCAGATGTTATTTCGTTTTTGACGCAGAGATTTAATAAAGGACGTGGTTTTAGCGCATTAAATACGCATCGTTCAGCTCTGTCGATAATCATAGAAAAACAGAAAGCAACAGATGATTGTGTGAGTCGATTTTTGAAAGGAGAGTACAGAATTACCTTGTCCTAAATATTATAATACCTGGGACCCGTGTATTGTCCTTGCTAATTTAGCTAAATGTTATCCTTATGATAATATAATAATACAGAATCTAGCTCAAAAATGTATAACGTTACTGGCTATAGCTTCTGCCCAAAAGCAAAGTTTTCTTAGCGTTTGCAAAAGATGCAAACGCTAAGTTTAATTAAGATTTAAAATATTTCAAATAAGAATAACGTTATTTAAATTAGTGTACCAGATAATGAGTAATGGGAATTCCTGATTTTTCGTAATGGTCTTCGCTTTAATCCTCGCATAATTGTAATCAAACGTCACACACAGGTGACTTTGCTTAATTTTTAATTATTTATTTCTTATTGCCGTTGCCGCATAAGAACGACAGTGTCGTCTTACGACGAAAACACACATTCAACTCGCGTCTTTTGTTTGCACATAATAAAGCAACTAAGATTCCGATCCGTTACCAATGTAACCGTTGAAGTGTCGTCCTACAATGAAAACTCACACTAAACTCGCGTGTTTTGCACATAATGGCGGCAAGGCAACTCTGATTCCGTTCCGTTACCGAGAAGCTCATTTTCCTGTTCCCGATACTATATTTATTTTTGTTTACGACTTTACCTTTTTTGAATGTTATAGTCGGGATGAGATTGTTAAAGGTTCTGAATCTTTGAAGATAAATTGAGAAAAATACATGCCTTTAAGTATGTTTGGATTCCAATTATTTCGATACATCCCACTAGGTCTCGGCGATTTTGATCTCGTCCTGAGTACATGATTTCGTTTGAACTCAAAATCAAGTGGAAACAAAGAATAGGTATGTATATAAAAATACCTACTTAAACATAATTTCTTAGAAGTCTACATAGATACCCGGAGGCTTAGAAACACGAAATACGAACTTTCGGGTGACGGTTTATACGAAAAGAAACCACCAAGTTTCTTCCGGTGCACCTTTCGTTTCGGATCTTTATGAAACAAAATGTCAAAAAAAACATTGTAGGAGCATCGAAAGAATGGTTTGGCCGTTCGTCGTTTCGTGGTCATCAGTCAACTTCGTAATTCGTAAGTATTTCAAAACAGACCTTTTGCTTTAGAAAACTAGGTCAGTTTCCTACTAGAATTATTCATTCCAACATGAGCTAGAAATTCGGATAACGTTGTTTTAATAAGTGGTTAAAAAAATATTGCTAAAATAGGCAAATCCGCATTGACCCCGGCAGCAAAACTACAAGTATTTATCAGATAAAGTAAGCGGGTATCTTCCACCAAGCAACAAAAAGCTTTGAAATATTTGTCTCTAACAAAATGTTTATCAATTTTTTTCACTATAAATGAGAAAATTAGTGATAGTTCTTGGTTTTTCGTATCCTAGTTTGTGCTTTTACTTTTAGTATATTGTAGTAGTATTTAGGGTCATTAAAAATATTTTCTATCTATCTTTTTTGTTGTTCAAAGCAATGGAATTCGTTTATTTTAATAATTTCAATACATACTAGATGCTAGTCTTAAAGTGTCTGTCTGTGGTATCGTAGCTCTCAAACGATTTCCGTTTAGTTTTTCGTGTATCATTAATAATTTTACCCCGAGTGTTCTTGGCCATTTTTCATGAAAATCTGTCAGGGGATTTTTAAAAATTTTAAATCTATCTATTTATTCAGTGCCACTTCTATTTTGTTTTTTCATTTCCAGTCCATCCCTAGGTTGCCCGGAAGAGATCACTCTCAGCGATAAGGCCGCCCTTTATACTTCTTTTCTTTCTAAGCATTTTCTCTGTATTGTTTCTTGTATTTGTGTGGATAACATAAACTAGAATAAATCATTTTCTACAGACATCCATGGTTATAAATAAGCTCCCTTGACGTTACTAAGGTAAGGTAGATTTAATTTCCATAGACCGGCCCGATTTTCCGGATAGCGCCTCTCGAAGCTGTCGAGAGCAGGTTTTTATTCTTTTGAATATAATTTATCGTAAGAACTTCCGACGGAAACAGTGGCGTGTGATGTAACTTTGTGAGGAAGAAATAAATTGGGTAAAGCGGTCAAGTGCAGATTGATCTCTGTTATAAACTGCGTGCAAAAATGACTGTGTTAGTGCACGTACCGTCTGTTATTGATAACACTTAGGTACTACTTTATCTTTGTCGAGTTTTAGATAGGCATAGGGTGATTTTAGTACCTAGGTTAGTTATTACTAACAAGATTCTGCCTGCGGCTTCGAACGCGATTGGAATAAAAAGTAGCTTATATATTATGCCAGGTTCAGATCTGTATGAGTGCTAAATTTCAGCGCGTTTCATTTAGTAAGAAAGAAAAGACTACACTACTAATAAAATATTAACAAGAACAAAATTAAAATTAAAAAAAACCCCCCAACAGATTTTCATGAAACATGGCTAGGAACACTCGGGATAAAATTATCTGACACACAAAAAAACTAAGTGAAAATCGGTTCATCCGTTGGGAGCTACGATACCACAGACAGAAACACAGATACACAGACGTGACACAGACAGACACGTTAAACTTATAACACCCCTCTCTTTTTGCGTCTCAGGGGTTACAAAGACTACTTAGTAACACATACACAAAATACAAGTGAACATTAATACTAACACAATACGTTTATTAACACAATTACCTAAGCATAACCTATGCAGCGGAACAAATTGTTGTGACGTGGATATTTATCCTCGTCACTACAAGGATATTGTTGCGGATGACGTCATCAGCAAACTTGATTGCTTTGAAAATACCAATGTTTCCGACGAATCAGAAAGCAGTAGACGCGCCCTATCCGCATATTGCTCGAACGCTCCGATTCTGATGCAGTGGACGCGCAAATTAACCTTTCAAGCATTAGCTTACAAGTGGCCTGTAGCATCGGTCCCCGAGCCTTGACAGTATGACAAGTCAGTCCCGGAGCGGGACGAATTAACAGTCCATTCCCGATGCCCACTGCAAAGACGCGCCATGGCCTTCCGCCATTTTTGCTTATCCCGCTTCTGTTTGCAAAAAGAGTTTCATCAGTTTTTTTACCTTGCCTAAAGGCCTGCCTAGACCTTCATAGTAACTAACACGAAGGTCTAGGCAGGCCTTTAAGTAGCGACTGCTACACAGGGTGGCGGCAAAAGCCGAGTGATATGCGGTACCTACGTATAAAATGCCCGTGGGGATGACGCACGACAACTAGCGAGATGTTTCTGCCGCTCTGAGTACCCAATACCGCCTAGCCGCTTTGGATATACCTTAGCTCTAAATTCATTAAAATGGTTCCATTTTAATTTATTTATTTTCAAATCAAATCAAATCAAAAACTCTTTATTTCCATAAATACATTAATGTTCACTTACGTCTATGATCACCAATAGATAATCGGACGATTAGGCTGCTTCGTCAGTTAACGTTGACGTTTAATGAATGAAAACTAGTGTCAAAAACGTAAAAAAAACTGTTTAAAAAACCATCTGTTGGTGAACTCGGGTCTTAGAAAAGTTCAAATTATAAACTATGCACTGACACGGAAATAAAGTGATATTTTTGATTTCTGTTCCTTTATTATTTTCATTCAGCTAAAGTAATAGGTTGGTGTTGAGCAAGCGACATTTTTCAAGCGATATCTATAACGTAACCTGTATCAAATCTACGTACCTCAAACCAATCACGTGCAAACTCCACGTGTCTCATTTCATCAAAGTTGAATTTTCCGACTCAACTCAGCAGCTACGAATAAACTGCGCTCGTGCTGCGTTTAATGCATGTTGAAGCCTTTTTGCGAACTTTTCTCGAATTTCCTGTGAGGATATGAAATTTCTGAACTGCCGGTATTTTTCGATTGCGGTGGCAACTGATGGCAACACTGAGGTGTGCCATTTTTATGCTTTAATTACTTTTATTCGATTTCCGAACGCGCCTTTCTGAGTAACAAATGAATTGCTACTCGGTGCGGGCCACTGAACGAACATCATTCTCAGAACACTTCAAGACGACCTTTGTGGTGCAGCGAGCGAAGGTCCGCCTGCAGCGCAGAAGGTTGCGAGTTCGATTCCCGCCTCGGGACAAATGTTTTTACAATCAGCAGATATGTTTGTACGATCAGCAGTTCAGGGTGTTCTGGATGTTTTCTTTGTACTTCTAATAAAAATATCTATCTATGAAGGGAATTTGTATTAAGTATTTCAGTTATAGTACTCATAACACAAACTCTGCTTAGCTTGGGGCTAGATAACGCTGTGTAAAATGTTCAGCATTATTTATTTATATATTTATCATTATAATTCTAATAGATAAATTCATAAATTGAAATCCGTTGGCTGTCGTTTATTTAGTGCAGACGATTGAGTACTACCAAGATATTGGAGAAAGAATTAAAATCGTCCTTTAATAGCGTAAATTCATTATCTATCTATCTATTTAGTACGAAGTAGTCAAAACTAAATGGCGAAATTCGATAAATAATGTTACCTTAATTTTTCTTCCTATACCTACGGTTGTTTTTTTCCTTTTCTTCAAGCAACACAAGCGTCGCCAAAAGTATTGTATTTAAATCTTTTTTGCATCACACAACTACACGCGACCACGATATCTACTGTTGTGAACGAGACGTCGTCATTTAATAGATAGATAGAAAATACTTTTATTGCACACTTAAAACGAAGAAACAGTTTACAAGTGAAATAATTATGACCTAATTGACGATTGGCGGTCTTATCGCTCAAGAGCGATCTCTGCCAGACAACCTGATATGGATATGATCGTTGGATATGTACATGAGGTAAGATCTGTGTGCATCTGATAAGGTATTACTTAAAAATAAATATTAAAATACTTCAATAAAATTACTAAAATATACATATATAGGTACCTACACCGATTCCGATAAATTTATAGATAATAATATACCTTTCTTTACCTTTAAATATATGTATAGGTACATTTATACCGTAACTCTATGTGTATACCTGATTGTTTTTATTTAGCTGATTGCTTTGTCCAATAAAACCCATTCTTGGCTTTCAGTCGTCCCATAAATTAGACGCCGCCGCCGGCCGAAAACTCAATCAAAACCGAACCTACCTATCATAGCATAATATCACCTACGCAAGCCTTTCAAGATTTAAGTATACACAACCCTTGTAGAACCTTTATTGCTCTACTTGCCCTTATTTAGGCTAAGATTATATCGTTTCGATGTTGGAAACATCGGTACGATTGTCTTTAAAAAAATGTTGCATTCAACCACGAGCACTTATTAAAATAAATATATATTATGTACTATACTCGCATTTTCTTGCACGAAATTATTAAAAGTATACAAATTTTGCATTTTCTGTTTGCAGATCACATAAAGTCAACAACTACAAAAAGGCGTGTTTAATTTAGGTATGATAAAAATTAAGTAGGTACTTAAATGATACAATTTAGGTTAAGTTACGTTCTAAGTAAATGGAACATAGTTTGCTCAATTTTTTTTCGATATTACGCACTAAGCATAATAGTGATAAAACCAAAGCTTCCATGGCCAGGAAACAAGCTAATTTAACGATGATTTTATTTTGAACCGTCAGAACGGTTGCACCGACTTTCTCATAGGCACCTAAGATAAAGTCACCTTCAAAAAATCAAAACCTCAGTCCGCCACGGAATTTCTTATATGTAAACGAATTACTTATTAAACAAACTGTAAATTTAAAATAATTTTATATCCATCTATGTCTTTGTTTCTAATTTATTTGATTTCTATGTAATTTTATTTATATGTATTTGTAATTCCAATACGATTTCGTTTTAAACTATAAGAAAATTTTACTTGTAAATAAAATCACAATCGAATAATAAAAATATATTACAACTAGTATTTACAATTGAATCAATTGAGCAGACTGTTGCAAACAATTCACAGGTAGCTCGACTGATCCATATCAATACCAGTCGGAAGCGTCCCCAAGATGCTGACATGTAAATTGGTCCAATTTACATGTCAGCATCTTGGGGACGCTGACCACGACAGAGTGTAAGCCTGTAGAAACGTCGGGAAAAATACGTAAATAAACGCGATAAATACCCGTGAATAATTTTAATAATGTAAATTGGTTTTATCAATAAAATGTATTTGTGTATTTCAGTTCTGAGAAATCTGTTCCCTGCTATCCCCAACCTGCATTGTCAGCGTGGGGATTATGACATAACCCTCGGTCTGGCATTGGACTGTTATAGGCTGTTATAGGTTGTTTTTGTTAAGTTACTAGATTATAAGGTGTCAAAATGTTTAAAACCAGTTGTTGAACCGATTTCAGTGTTTTCCTGAGCCCCATTTTCCTACAATCGGTCAAGAAGATCGTAGCGTATAAAGGCCCTGTCTACACATCTAAGGCTCGATGCCCTTGTGAAGAATGGCACACATTTGTATGTGTAGGGTTTGGATCTATTTGTTAGATTGACGAGAGGGGGTGTATCCTGTTGTGTTATCTTGTATGTTGTAGGTATCATTGGCGTTTTCTTTACAATTTGGGATGGCAAAATCTATTGGGTTACACTGGCTTCTGCCTATATTACAGACTTCTCAGTCTAGTTTAGGCAACTGAGGCTACATAAAGTTTGAACAAGTATATATTTTATTTAATATATATGTTTTGAAAGGTATTTATTAGGTTTATTTGGTCATTATTATTTTAATATAAGTATATGTATTGTAGATTCATTATTTGTACACTTCCTCTAGCTATTTCATCGCCTCTCGTATAACTCTAAGGTTTGCTGGAAGAAAACTATTTTCAGGGTCAAGCTCGCCTATGTACATATCCTATTATAAATAAATAAATAAATAAATAAATAATGCTGGACAATTCGCACAGCATTATCTAGCCCCAAGGTAAGCAGAGCTTGTGTTATGGCTACTAGATAACTGATATACTTAATACAATACACTACATAGATATATATTTTTTTATTATACATAGAAAACACCCAGACCAACGGAACAAATTTCTGCAGATCGTACACAAATTTGTTTCGAGGCGGGAATCGAACCCGCAACCTCCTGCGTATAAAAGTTCATGCAATGTATTAATTGTGTACAATAAAGAATTACAGAACAAGAATATTACTGTGTACTAAACTGATTTCATAATGTCTGACAAATTCATTATGTTATACCCTTACCGCTCACATTGTAATATACTTTTACCCTTTGCTGTAATGTTTGTCTCTTTTTGTTTAGATCTCTTTTGTTTGTGATTTAATAAATGTGATTGAGTTAAAAGACATAGGAGGTAAAACTTGGATAAGGTTGGCGAGAGATAGAGTAAAGTGGAAGGAGTTGGAGGAGGCCTTTGCCAAAAGAGGGTAAACAGACGAAATTTCGATGTCGTAACAAAGCAATAGTATGAAATAAAATGTAAATATTTTTTTTCTGAATAAAAGGCTTGAAATGAATGAATGAATGAATGAAATGTGATTGGCCCAGTATTTTAGAAACTCAAATGAGTTTTCATTTGATACTCACCTACTGGGCTCTATATTGATTTAGATATAAAATTAAACCTCTTGCCTCACCTCAACTTCACACTCTAATTTTGTTTTCGTGCTTCAGCTATTGTTAATTTTATATTACTCTGACCAATTATTTTTATTGAATTTTTAGGACAGTTTTTACCTTTGTACCTTATAGTGTCCTTTAACGAAATTTTGTGTTATTGATATATCCTACTAATATTATAAAGCCGAAAGTTTGTGGCATCTGAATTTTTGTTACCTAGGATCTCCAAAACTACTGAACGGATCAAGATGGAATTAAGACAGAGACTAATGTCTGATCGTACAAACATTTGTCCCGAGGCGGGA
Source organism: Eupithecia subumbrata (assembly GCA_949316285.1). NCBI lineage: Eukaryota > Metazoa > Arthropoda > Insecta > Lepidoptera > Geometridae > Eupithecia > Eupithecia subumbrata. Next base: position 4,610,968 of record OX438644.1, on the reverse strand, counting down.
ATCGAACCCGCAACCTCTCGCCCGCTGCGCCACAGAGGTTGTAAAAAAATACGCTTACGAATGTAACAAATCAATACTAAGTTTATTTAGTCATACTAATTCCGAGAAGTTTATAAACGCTTTTAGTAAGCTATTCAAATCGAAGAGAAATAACCTTGTATTATCAATAATCTCCTTCGAAAGCAATAAAATGGATACTCTTTGAAACCGCTATTGCATCTATCGGCGATAGACCAGGGATACGGACCAAGTTTACTAGTTTATTCACTCGGCATCGCCCGTAATTTGTAGCTCGGGGCCGCTGTACATGGGTTTATTTTTCCGTATAGATGTGAAACTCCTGATTTAAAACGGTTGAAAAGCGCAGGTTCTCATGTAGACGCGTATAACATTTCATATTTTTTGTTTGAAAGATGTAACGGCTTAGGCTAAGTTCCTGTTATGTTATATCTTTATGGTCAAATAAATAAATAAATAAATATTGTGTACCAATTTTTTTTTCTTCTAATGGTCTACAACCCTGTCGACCGCAGATGGCCATGACAGCGTTACCGGAACTTTGGCGGGCGCAGAGGGCGCCTCGCCGGTTAAAAGTTAGGTTGGGGCAACACGCACAAGGGCCACCATTTGGCCAGGTGCGAGCCTCGGCTTGGGCTGTTGCCAGATGCTACATACCAAACCAATAATGACCGATGTCTTAAAGTGTAGAGCACGCTAAGATAACGCGGACTCTATCTACGCAAAAGTAGGGGCACGTGAACTTTGGTAGTGAAAGAAAACACACATAAAACGGTGTTTTTTGTTATATATGGTAGAATGAGTTAAGGCCTCGTTATACATACCTTAATATTTTTTGAAACACACTAATGTTATAAATGCGAAAGTTTGGATGGATGGATGGATGGATGTTTGTAACCTCTTCACGTCAAAACCACTGAACGGATTGGGCTGAAATATTGCATACATCTAATCCTAATCCTGGAATCAAGCATACTTTTTAGCCCATAAATCAGTTCCCATGGGATAGAAATCACGTTTCCTTAGAAACAACGCGTGCGAAGTCGTGAGCATAAACTATTTTACAATATTTAGCTGTTAGGGTAAAGATTTTCAAAATTCAATTTCTAATTTAATTGCGTACAGTATTGAGCCATGGTATGTACAGACTGTTTAATACCAAATTCGTTTATTTGTATCTGTACCGCGAGTTACCCTTCTATCCTTAACTAGTTTATTTTATGACTGGTCGAAAATATTTTATACCCTACCGAGCAGGGTTTGAGCGAGCAACTCAATTTTGTGTATCGAATTTAGACGTGCAGTGAATGTATAGGTGTTGTGACGAGCCAGTGTTTGGTGTGATAATGGATTAGTTTGTGTTTGATGATAACGGTGTTTTGTTCACACGTTTTGAACATATAGAGGTTATTTAAATTTCCATTATAGATCATACTAATATTTTAAAGGCGGAAGCTTGCACCGTTTTGAAAAGTTTGTGCAAAGACAACGCCAAAAGTACTGAATCCATCGGAACGGGTTGATTGATCTGTCAGAAATTTTTGACAGATCAATCAAAGCGTTCGGATTTCACTGCCGCCGCTCTGAGTAGCAAATACCGTAGTTAGTGAGTGCTTCTAAATGCCAACAACATCATATTAGCCCACACATGCCCACAGCTGGACATAGGGCTCAGACGACGCCACAAATAGGCGTTCCTGAGCCGCCTCTATCCACCGACTCCCTGCGACGGCTCCTATTTCGTCGGTTCATATAGTGGATGGTCTCCCAACATATGATTTCACAATGTATTTCGGTCGCCACTTTAAAACCTTAACTCCCCAGCAGTTAACTGATGATGATGATGACGACCTTTGAGCTAAACGAGCACATCAGCCAGTCTCAACGGAGGTTGCACTCTCTATTCCTTCACTCTCATAATTCGATTGGATGGCAGACCGAAATGTCCAGGAGGGCGATTACGGTGTGGTAAAGCACGGCATTACGGCTCAAACGTTAGTAGTTGAAACGTTAGGGTGCGCGTTCACAGGCCGGTATCGGACAATCCGCTGACAAGTGCGTCCATTGATCGGCAATTCGAATGACGTCATTCGCATTAAATGGAAACGTTGCCTTCAAGAATCATCGCCGGCGGCGTTGCCAACAGTCCGCTCTGTGCGGTGCGGACCCTTTATGTCAAACCATTGATGGGGTCAGTGCGGATTGTCCGTTGCCAGCCTGTGAACGCGTACCCTAACGTTTCAACAGACAACGTTTGAGCCGTAATGCCGTGCCTTACCACACCGTGATCGCGGCCCCGGGAGAGTTCAGTCACAGGGCCAACGTCTCGTTCAGCTACGTGAGGGGTGTGACACCACCAATTTTCTGACACCGGGCTGTCACTGTGAATTTTTCTTGCTAGAAGAATGCCAAATAAATTGATAGATTAATCTTAGTCCAATTTCACCGTTTGCTGCCAAAATTAAGATCAACAAAAGTAAGTTCGGCTTGATCGATTTCAAATTAGTAATAAGTACCTGTGTGATATGACAGTTCTTGAACTTGGTATAGCACAAGGTCAAGTACCTACCCTAGTCGTAAATCTTTAAGACTTCATACGGATTCAGACGCCGATTGCCTACCCTACATATACCTACAGGCGAAACATTGAGGTTATACTTTTAAAAATTAGTTAGTGTTTAATTACCTGCTATATAGTTCACATTATTAAACATATTAAATTAACTAGAATCTTTAAATAAATAAAATAAATAATGCTGGACAATTCACACAGCTTTATCTAGCCCCAAGCCACCGTAGATAAATATAATATATTTATCTACTGTGCCCAAGCTAAGCAGAGCTTGTGTTATGGATAACTGATATATTTAATACAATACACTACATGGATACATATTTTTTTATTATACATAAAAAACACTCAAACCAACGGAAAAAAATTCTGCAGATCGTACACAAATTTGTTCCCGAGACGGGAATCGAATCTGCAACCACCTGCGTCGCAGGCGGACCTTCGCCCGCTGCGCCACGGAGGTCGTCTAAACTGAACTGCATCTTTAAACAAAAAGTAAATAAGGTAGTAAGGAAATAAAGCTTTTTTGTTTTATTTTATTAATCATGTTCAAGGACCAAACAGTTTCAACCGTTCTTAGATTGAGAATTGATGGTTTAACCGGATCAACATTATGTCGGTAAAATGCACTGAACTCGTTTAGAGCCCGAAACTCAGTTTTTTTTATATTGAACGCGTTCAATTACCTCAACCTCAACCTCAACAGCCTATATTGGTCCACTACTGGACGCAGGCCTCCCCCTTATAAGCGCCATATTGCCTTTATCATGTGGGGGGTTTGGCCCATAATCCCCACGCTGGGGATCGCAATTTGGCAGTAGAATTGTTATGCAGGGGGCGCTGCTGCCCGCCCCCGGTGGATATCCCTTAGTCGCTCTTACGACACCCGCGGGAAGAATTGGGGTGATGCAAATTTTAAGCCCGCATCAAACGCATTCAATTACAACAGTGAAATTGGATCTAAGTCTTCATACAAAGATAGAAAATTACCCTTTGCCAGAAGGCAAGAACCTGTCACTCATTCGGAAACTCTCCTGTCAGTCGCAATGCGGGAGCTCATAAAACGTTTACGACGACGCGTCGTTTAATATTTTATTTTCTTTGAGATTTAGGCTCTTTTTATATACCACTTGCTTCCACCCCACTTATGAGGTCGGTAGTAGGTCGATACTTTTTTCTTATTTCGATTTTTGGTATCTATCTGAAAACTGTACTTTCTTATTAATGGTGGCTGGTCAATTCAGATGTATTTTGATTACCAATCACAAACAATGGAAAATGAACCAATGAGCAGCGAGAATAGTTTGTGTGAAACACTCATGAATAGACCAGCTGATCAATACATATGAATAGACCAGCTGATTAGGTATAGCATGCGAAAAATTCAGCAAGTTTTTTTCATTGTTGATTTGTGGTTGTGGCGTTTATGGTTTTGGACACAGATGAGATTGTGGTCTAAAAGAAAATCTAAGTAAGTATTGACTATAAAAATGTTCTTTTTTTTGTAAAAGTATTGCGATTTTAATGAGTGGTTTGGTAACTCTAGAAATCTTCAACCACGAAATCAAAAACAAAAGCTAGCGACTCCTGACTTCAATTGTTTCACATTTAATGGCTCTCCTTTATGAAATTTCACAGCAATCAAACATATTGAAACATGAATTACACATTGCGATTAACATATCAGCGAAATTGTTGAACAAGCGGGTCGAAACACGGTAGCTGATTATGGACTAACTAACTTCTGGACTACACATCAAGCTTATGAATGTCACTTTTGGTATATATAAATAAAATCGATAAAATCGAAATGAAAACGATTATGTTCGTCATTCTGATACCGAAAAATATCTGGGCCTGCTTTTAGACGAAACACTATCGTGGAAGCCGCACATTGAACGTGTACGGTCTAAATTAGTATCGCTTTCTGGAGCCCTTTGCAAAATGGGAAACTGTGTACCCTCAAAGATAAAAAATACAATCTACAACTCGCTGGTCAGACCACATCTAGAATATCTAATTGAGTTATGGGGATCTGCAGCGAAATCGAATCTAATTAAATTGCAAACAGCACAAAATAAAGTAATTAAACGATTATACAATTTCAAATATTTAGAACAAACCGACTTAATATATAAAAAAACCAAATTGTTAGACGTTACAGAGATTTTTAAGTATAACACATGCATTTTGATAAAAAAGATCCTAAATAAAACTATACAAACAAATATAAAACTGACAGTAAGAAAATATAAATACAACCTAAGGTGTAAAAATAAGCTCCATGTTCGACCGCCGCGGACCAAAAGGTTTGGTTCCAGGAACATTCTGTGTCAGAGTGTTGTAATGTACAACGGGTTACCCAACGAAATAAAAGAATGTACAAGTCTAAACGCCTATAAAAAGAAACTAAAACAACATATTCTGGATTCAAGATAACAAATATATAATATACATAAATATAAAAACAACTCATTAATTAAAACATTAGGACTATGTACCTACCTACGTGCTCCTAGGTAGTTCTGTAATATTTACTTATTTTCAATACTAAATGTTACAGTATTATTTATGTACCTAGGTTTTATATTAATTATAAAGTTAGAAAACAGCATAAAAATGTTATAATAATACTACACTGTAAAATCAATATGACAAAACTATAACATGCACAATAATATAAATGCAGCTATCTCCCGGTCTATAACACTCACACAAACACGGAAATTAACACAACTCCTCGCTATACTCACACGCCGCCGCCGCCGCCGCGCCGGCCGCCCCGCGACGGTAGGTAGAACAATACAGTGCGCCGAGCTACGTCACAACACAACCGTAAACACAACCAACAACAAAATATAACCTACCCCTACCCTCTTTTATGGTTTGAGATTTGTTTTTTGTAAAAATAATAACTTTGCTCGCATTCTATTTTAATTATAAAGTTAAAGATTTATTTGCATGTCATCTTAGCGTTAATAAAATTTTAATATTGTAATAATAAAGCTTGAGCGCTAGCCATAAAGAAACTAGAAATAAGTAATCTTAAGTAATCTCATTGTAAGTAAACTGTTTAAGTTTTTAATGAGAATAAATTCTTTAAACCGAAATCACATCACACTAATATTATAAATGCGAAAGTTTGGATGGATAGATGGATGGATGGATGGATGTTTGTTACCTCTTCACGCCAAAACTACTGAACGGATCGGGCTGAAATTTTGCACACAGATAATTATTCTAATCCTGAAATCAAACATAGGCTACTTTTTATTCCATAAATCAATTCCCATGGGATAGAAATCACCTTAAAACGTTTCCATCGAAACAACGCGTGCGAAGCCGCGGGCATAAATGAGTAAATAATAAATAAATAATGCTGGACAATTAACACAGCATCATCTAGCAACAAGGTAATCAGAGCTTCTGTTATGGGTACTAGATGACTGATAAACAAAATGAAATACATTACATAGATATTTTTTATTATACCTACTTATAAAATACCAAGAACACCCGGAACAAATATAAGTAGATCGTACAAATATTTGTCCCAAGGCGGGAATCGAACTCGCAACATCCAGCCACAGAGGTCGTCGAATTATTAGTGACTAGTTTATGCCCGCGGCTTCGCACGCGTTGTTCCTACGGATACGTTTAAAGGTGATTTTTATCCCATGGGAACTGATTTATGGGATAAAAAGTCTAGCCTTTGTTTGATTCCAGGATTAGAATTAACTATGTGCCAAAATTTCAGCCCGATCCGACATAGTTTTGGCGTGAAGAGGTAACAAACATCCATCCATCCATCCAAAATTTTCGCATTTTTAATATTAGTGTGATTTAGTTGTAAAGCCGGAAACTGGCGGGTGTTACGTTCACGGGGCGTAATGTACCATTTGCAGTGAGCATAAAACGTCAAAAATCCGTCCCGTTGCTCGTTGCTGGCGCTTTTTTCCCCGTACTGACTGCCCGAACGATCGCTGTCAAATACATTACATTACGCGCCAGTAACGCCGCCGGTCAGTACGTTTAAGAAATGTAGTAAACGACAAAATCTGCACGTTGGTACTAGGAACATTTAAAAATGGTACCAGGCATCTGCGTCGAGTCGAGGTTTGTTCCAAAAGTGTGTTTCTATGAGAGCAAGCTTCTTCTAAACCCAAAAATTGTAAACACAATAGGCTCTTAACTTCTTTTCCGAAAAAAATCCTGCCTGATCGAGCGTGTAAAAAATAAATAAATGGGGTTTTATTGAGGTTTTCGCAGCATGGAGGAAATAAAAAGGTAGTGATTTGGTGTTCATATTTATTCAGCAGTTAGGTACATGGATTGTTTCCAATACGACATCTGTCACACATTCTACCATAAACACTTATCTATTCTACACCATAAGCATTGTATTGGATACTTATTTCAACAGGTGTAATAAAACTTACCTTGTCTGAATTTTTATATAAAAAAAAAATCTTCGAGTAGCTTACTTTGGGGCTATTTATTTATTTTTATATGTTGCTTCCAATGAATATGCGAGTCCAAAGGTTGTCACGTCCCAGTATTTTTGTCACTGCGGGTAACTCGGGCGGGACAAATTGAAGCGAATTCACTGATGAATTGACACTAGGTATTTCCGATCTGTCAGGTTATTAAAGTCATTGGAAAATCAAGAGTGACACACTGATGCTGGTTACACAAGAACAAATTTTATAAACCCCGATAGATTTAAATGAAACATGGCTAAGAACACTCGGGATAAAATTATTTAGGACGTCGAACTACACTCACTTTAATTACTTACAGGGTTACTGGTAATTCACTGACACTGCGAAAACGGCAGGTTCTGCCCATCATCACGAACACGTTAGTGAAGACGACAGGTCTTAATTCTTATTTTTTTATAAATCGCCTCACACACAAAATAATGTCCGAAACCTAATTTATTACTAAATATTGATCTCCCATTCCTATTTAAATCCACATCATCATTTTACATCAACGCAAGATGACTTAAATGGCATTAGCCTAGCTGGGAGACAGCCGAACACGCACACACACACCCACTAATAATTCAGGGCAGAAACGTTTTTAAGTTTAGTTTCAAAAACAACCCCTATATTGAACGATTTTTTTAATGGCCCCTCCATTAAAAAAATCGTACATACTTATAACATTCCCTTTCCACCAATTCTAAGAATTGAGACCTGGCGTCTTCACGGACATGTTCATGATGGTGGGCTGAACCTACAGTTAACATAGTGTCAGTGAATTACCAATAACCCTGTATAGATTAGATACCAACGTAGTTAATCCAATTCTATCGATCGTCACCATGTTTTCGCGTTGATTGAAAAGGTCCAATTGGCTGCCACCACCAATCAACGCGTATCCAATCCACACCGCCCGTGTAGCCTGTACACTGTGAGGTTAAATAGCTTTGGCACCTTCGTACTGACAGGTTCACTTGGATAGAGAATTTAGGGCCTAATAAACTTACGATATCCTACTACTATCCTACTAATATTATAAAGCCGACAGTATATTTTTTTTACCACTTTATCTCTCTTTCTTTCTCTTTTATAGGTACTGAACAGATCAAGATGATATTTGGCGTATGTATGCTTAGAACATAGCCTAGCTTCAATAATCAAAGGTTAATCAAAGGTCAGGGAAAACCATAAGTGTGTTAATGTTGAAACAAAAAAAGTCGTCTATAGGTACTTATATTATAAAGAGGAAAGATTTGATTGTTTGTTTGTTTGTATTGGATAGGCTCCGAAACTTCTGGACCGATTAGAAAAATTATTTTACCAGTAGAAGCCCACATTATTTCTGATGAATATACGCTACTTTTTACCGTACCGTAAAATACTTCATTCCTACGGCAAAATGGGTAATAGGACAACGGGTAGTAAGAATGCAGCTAGTAATAAATAAGGGGAAAATAATAATCTGTTCTTTTATGTAAGTTACGCAAGCTTTGATTTGCTTAGAGCTGAAAAGTTGAAAAGCTTTACCTACTTAGTTATCGAGTTTAAAATTTTAAGCCCACACCGTGTCGGAATAAAGATTGCCGCTGTGGCAACACTGAGCCTACTTAATGCAATCAATGTCGATCAGGCGCAGCCCTAATTAACTTCCTCTGTTGGCAACATTTATGAACACTGTATTTCACCCGAAATTGTTTAAATTTAAACCTTCAACAATGTTGTTTTAATCCTCAAAAGAACTGAGTTGACTGTATTTATTTACCTACTTACTTAGGAAGGTAAATTCCAACTATTTATATAAACTATGCCGTACCAATAGAGACTGAAGGTGATGGAAACCGAATTACGGTTTATGTTAGGGGCCATTCATTTATTACGTAAGACGATTTAGGGGGGAGGGGGGTCGACCATGTCTTATTTTTTCTTACAAGGGTGTGGCAGGGAGTCTCAATTAGTTCTTACGTAAGATCACAAAAAAACTATATTTATTACTAATCTACCAAAATATAAAAATTATTAGTACCTTTGTGAGTATATAGAAATATGCATTTCTAAAAATTGTCACTTTGAAAAAAAACATTAAAACAAACCAAACGTGTATTAATTTTTTCCTTTAGATTCTTACGTAATAAATATTAAACAGGGAGGAGGGAGTCGGCCTATTCTTATTTTTTATTATAATAGGGGAGGGGAGGGGGTCGAAAACTAGCGAAAATCGTCTTACGTAATAAATGAATGGCCATTAGCTGTAGATAAAATAAGTTAATATTAGGTAACACAAATAAGTGAAAATAAAAGAGAACTAACTATTTATGATGAAAAGGTACCTACAAACTCTTTTCTCTCTGAAGGTTTGCTGTAAGAAATCTGAAAACGCCCACTTTGAATAATGTACATACATACACTAGCGAAACTCAATCTGGAAGTTTCAGATATATTATAATATGGGTACCACATACCTAGTAAGTTATATCTATTGAAGGAAGAATCTCAAATCGACATGTAATGTAAATTGCGTGTTAAAAGAACAAAATGTAAAAATTTAAAAACCCTCCCACAGATTTTTATGAAACATGGCAAGAATATCGCAAAAATTAAGTTCATGGGTTCAAGTCCCGTCGAAGTCGAAAATGTTTGGGATATTATTTTATTTATTATTCCACATCGAGTTTGGTTAGTTTGTGTGTTGACTGTAGGTACATTATTTAAGAATTTAAATACAGTTTCAACAGAAATTTTATACAGATCTGGTCAGAATTTATTTTAGTAAACAATAAATAATAATTGCTTTATTGAATTATGTGGTTTATGGAAAATGGTTATCTGTTTTAACACTTTCATAGCCCAAGACGCAGATGTGCCTCTCGATCACTGTGTCGCGGCGACGCACAGGGAGCCAAGTCTGGAAAAAAGGAACTTACGATTTTTTCCAAATTTTCTTGATTTTCTTATGCCAATCTATAGAATTTAATGAACATATTAGAAACTATTCTATAACTTTTCGTCATAAAACTAATACTCAGCTAGAAAAAAATAAAGTTCAAAATTTGGTATGGAATCAATCACATATCATACTCGTTTTCTACGAAGTCTTAAACGATACAGCTTTGAATCGCCTAGATATCATAAAACAGCTCTTTACCTATCGTATGACATCATATACATGTGCATCCATTTGCAACCTTGTTCTGTAATAGGCCCTGAAAATTTGTCTTTTTTTTTACTCCACAACGAAATAAAAGCATTATAACATCTGCACAGCCTCGGCGGGTCGCACCGCCGAGGCTGGGCAGTGAATGCGTTAAAGTGCCCTGCATAGTTAGAATATCAAGTTATGTAGGTAGTGTGTTGGAAAATTTACACATGAGATAAATTTTACAATTCACTGCCGAATAATTTAATAACCATTGAAATACTAAACCAATCTGTATTCCAATCGAGCCAATCGAGGCAACCAAAGCCAGCAAAATTCACACCAGAAGAGAAAATACACTGCAGTGCAAAATAATTGACACTAAGTATCAAACTCAAAATGTTGAGAGTCTTACTCGCCGTCGAAAGCCTAAGTGTGATTTATGGCCGCTAGAGACTGTAAATTCAGATGTGGTTTGCAATGTACGGGTTCGGTCTATACCTATTTTGTTGCATGCAGTGTATTTTTATAGGCACTTGGAGAATCGGATTGTTTGAAGTTTGAATTTATTTGAATTTTGCATGGAAATTGGTGTAGGTGGAGTTTGGAGAAACTATTTTTGAATTCCGATTAGTTTATCGATTTTGAATTCTTATTAGATTTTTTATAGATAAAGTGAAAGAACATACTAAAATAAATAAATATTTATAATATATTATACCAACAGCCGGCTTACCCATCATTTTTAAATAACTAAGGTTTTATTACTAATTGTTTAGTCTAATAGCCACACAACTTGATGTTTTCAGTTCCGACACATTTAACTAGATGTCGCTAGTAAAAGTGTACGGCTCTGGATCGCGCTGACGAGAACGCACGGTCTATGGATATACCTATAGTTTCGTGTAGAAAATAAAAATTGATATTTCAGTCTACTCTGAGAGTTAAAGGTATTTTACACTCTAAAACTCCTTGTCAGTAATATTTGGGGTCGGGTTCAAACACTAATGTATTAGTAACTTCCGACAACATAATATTATAAATAATATCATTATTTTCCCCAATCAGAAACCCAATACATTCCTAATTCGCTGAAATCGATTGCGAGCACGATAATCGGAGCACCGGGCTGAAATTACACAGCCAGGACCAATTAATTTCTAGCTTGAATCGGCTTTATATCTATTTGAATAAGGTGCATAATCAACTGTGCTACGTGGCGCAAAATGGGGTAAACTCCCCTTCAATCGGGTATTTGAAGACAGACGTTATGACAGGGCAAGGTAACTTTTAATTAATGACCCCTATTTTTCTCTTATACCTTAAACTTTGTTCTTTACTAATTCAGATTGGTTTTTTGAGATTAACCCTTACGAAACAAATCAAGTTTGTAAAACGTCCATTGGTTGTTAAAATTCGATCATGATTTGATTAAGGCGTGAACAGACTGATTCAGTTACTTTCGAATTTATAAATAAGTATGGATTTTGATAGCAGTGAATCTACATATTCCTAGAAACATTTTATTCCTTGGCGTTGCATTTGATCTAAGCGACGATGGCAACTTGGTATTTTAGTTCAAAGATCTGCTTACATTTTAAGAAAGTTATCGAACGCTGCGATGAAATTTTACGACAGGGATAATATTTTATTATCTTCCGGAGAAGCTATTCAAAAATTGGAGGGAGATAGCTGGCAACATTACGTGGTCAAGTAGGTATTTGATATTTTGTAGAGCTTGCAATTACGAATTCATATTGTATTATATTATATTATTTTAATTTAAACATTCTTTATTCGCACACACAATATGACGTAAAATAGGTACCTGTTCAACTTTATTGACAAAAAAAATTACAATTAAATAATAGAAGCAACTAGAACTAGTATATACAATAAAACGTTGAATTAAATACAAATACTTAATTTTTATATAATTCTAAAAAGAGGAAAAAAATAACGTATTGCATAGAATTTACATACAATATTTTTACAGTAGTACCTATATGATACTTTATTCTTGTGCATACAAAGGGTACCCTTTACAAAACCTTAAAACTTAAAAAATAACCTTTTGGTTGTCTCTAAAGCACAATAAAATAAACACTTAACAAACGTCAAGTCGTCAGGACGGTCTCGGAGGTGCTATTTGTCTCAATAATTGGCTCCTCCGACAAGGGAGGTGCGATTTGTTTGAAGAATCCACCATTTTATACCAAAGCTTACAGGAGCGTTGGCCATTTTTCTTAAGCTTGAAGGCAGTAGAACTTTTGTTTTTTTAATAGGTTCTTATTTGTATTTTTTTCGCTAAGTGTACGATATAGACTGGAAAACTATATTTTAAAGGCTGCTTTACAGTTAGTTTTTTCAGGTACGTAGAAAAAAAAGAGTGATATATACACTTACCTACTCCAAAACACATTCAAATTTCAAAGTAGAGTCACAAAAAAAAATTGCGGAAGTATATTTCCTTAGTTCAAAATATGTGATAATATTCTATGAAGCTCTTAGAAGATTTATATATTTAATGCTTTTTGTCATCTAAATAATAAAATCCCCGCAACATTTTCCAAATTCACTAAATCTCGCAGCAGTACAATCCTGCGATACATTCCGTACCGCTACCGCAATGCAACAAATACCTACTTACCTATATATTCATTTTTGAATACCACGAAAATAAAATTGAGTAACTATATTTCCTTAGTTCAAAATATGTGATACTATTCTATGAATCTCTTAATCAGATTCAAATATTTAATGCTTTTTGTCATCTAAATAATAAAATCCCCGCAACATTTTCCAAATTCCCTAAATCTCGCGGCAGTACAATCCTGCGATACATTCCGTACCTACCGCTAGCGCAATGCAACAAATACCTACTTACCTATATATTCATTTTTGAATGCCACCCGTGAAATTGCGTTCTGTATTACCACAGTGTTGATAGACAGCAGAAGAACCACTTTTTGGAACCAAAGAAATCTACATCCTATGAAATAAATGTACACAAAATCTCAATGATAATTTAAGTTTTGTCTCCCAATAGTTTTTCAGAATAGTTTTTATTCGATAGTTGTTAATTATTATATTTACAACTAAGTCAAGAATCATTACAGCAGGGGTATTTTAATTCATTCGATTCGTTTCCGAATCGAAGCCAACGGATCTATAAAACGCTATTTTGATTTCGCCTCGGGTTGATGATTGAAAATAAGGAGTTCCTCCTCATTGACATGGCCTTTAGTCAACAGATTCGCTTCATCGCGAAATCAAAATAGCGTTTTATAGATCCGTCGTATTCGATTCGGAAACGAATCGAACGAATTAAATACCCCAGCAGGTCGGCGACGGAATCTGCTTTAGCGGTAGACCACCTAATTACTAATTTGACGAAACACCAGTCGCAGACGAAGTAGCGGGCAACAGGTAGTTAGTAATCACGTCATATTTTGCCAGAAACATATTATGTTCAATAAAATAAGGTTTAAATAGTGTCCATTATGTTCTACCATTATAAAGTTGGCATGCAAAATTTAAATTAATCACAAGTAATAAAAATCTTATCATCAAAAATAACGTACCTATTGAAATTTTCGAAAAATTTTCGAAATACTAAATGTGTCTACTTCCCATTTGGACAACTATCCCTCATAAAATCTATGTTTATGTAATGTTATATTTCCTTAACCTCTAACATTTCATTTTGTTCTTTATGCATAGGGTTAGCTTAAAAAAATCTAAAGCGTATTTAAGCCTATTTAAATTGAGGTATTGACAGACCTCCAGGCAAGTTTTAAAAGTAACTTTCGGCAGCTATTTAGAATATAAAACTAGCCAGAAGAGCACATGCTTCTGACTTAACAGTATCTCGATCCCATAAACTTCTTGTATTCTTTCAAAAGTAATCTTACTGTTTACTTCTATACTGTTAAACCACAGTAGGATATTATACTGAAAATGATTTATACGACCAAGGCACCAGGCTTATGTGGGCCTTATATTGCCTTAGCAAACTTCGGATACGGTCTAAATTCTAGTGACAACATTATTTAACAAAACTACGAAATGGGAAAATCTGAAAATATTAAAAATATAAACTTTATAATATGGAGCAATGTCCGTGGCATTGAAAATATTTATTGTGTTTGTTTTAGAAAACATTTAAAGAATTGTTACGAAATACATTTTAAGGTAGAAATAACAAAAATTAAGCGGATTGTTCCTAATTTTTGTTAGTACTCGTTATTTTAGTGAACTTTTGAAGTCGTGTGTCAATAAATAAAAATTTACTTTGAAAAAAAGATGAAAGTGTTTTATAATTAAAGTCAAAAAAACTAAGAAAATCGTTTGACTTTGTTGGAAATGAATTACTGTAAAGCAATTTTTCATTGCATACTTACTCATATCAAATTCGCTTTGTCTCATATTCAGCAAATACGAAGCACAAAATTAAGTTTTTTTAAAGCTTTTCGTTAGGTATTTTGAGATCGCAATAAAAGTCATTTCAACGAGTACTTTCCACATTTATGTTCTTGAAATAAAAGCTAAACCAATTTCTACTTTTACAAGTTTATCGGAGCAAAAATCCTAGTTACTGGTTTCTAAGAACATAATGTTGACATTTCGTAGAACTAATAAAATTAGGGTTGGTACCGAATATAGTACCTACCGAATAAGTTTTATAATATTACAAAAGAATGGAACGAATAAGTCTATGTTTTCTGTTAATTATTATAAATTATTTGGTTTTGATCTTGTTTTGGGTTGGGGAAGTAACATAAACAATTTCTTAGTTTGGTTTTAGATAGATAGATAAATTATTATTGTACCATCAAAAACTTATAAATTAACTTACTGACAGTAAATACTAATTAAATCTAGTATGGTACAATCTTATCGCTGAAAGCGATCTCTTTGATTTAAGGTTTACTGTGCAAGTGTATAAACCTGTCAGCACAGATGACTCATAGATGAAAAAAAAACGAAAAAAAATTAAAAGCTCTTCATAACAAAAGTGAGAAGGTCTTCTAGATGTTTGTGAAACATCGTCAAGTGTGGCTATAAATAAAATCTTTATTTTTTATTCTATAATATTCTTAGACAGATCATAAATTATACTTACGTAGACCCCAAAATAAAACTATTATACTAATTCCACAAAATAACTTGTTGTTTGGTAGTTTGACTGATAATCAAATAGTCATGTACTAATGCCTACTCTAGTTAAGTGATAGTTAAACTCAAATTGTCCTAAGAGTCCTGAGTCAAAAATAGATTTTTAACTTAATTTCTTTTATTTCTACTTTGAAATTTCATAATCTGCCAACCCTAACAACAGTCAGAGAGCTAATTGCCCCACTAAGTGGAGTTCAACCATTGTGTGTTTTCGACACAACTGTACTTTGTCAGGGTAATCGCCAGTTAAAAGAATTGCAGTGTAACTTCAAAGTACCTACTAGTACCTACCGCCAAGGCAATTTAGCGGTCACTTTGACCAACAGGAATGTGAGGACTTTGTCGTTTTAGAATGGCATTTTTTAACTGAGGACGTATAGCTCAATGTCATAGTGCGATTGGGGCCTTTCGCCAATGAGGACATTTTACTCTGACCTATGCCGTATTCATAAAGTATAAGAGACTTTTGAACCTACATAAACCAAAAATGGTCGAAAGTGGTTCCTGCCCAGGTACTATTCTATTTTCCGTTCCATTTTTGGATCAAAATCTCCTCTTACCATCAATTCAATCAATTTTACTTTTATCAAATAAGTAAAATTCTGTAGATATAGTACGTTCTCCCGCGCTGTCTCAACAAATGGCCTGTGTTGTGTTGCAACTAAACGCAGACACGCTATTTCCAATCTATTACAATATACTTAGGTACCTAATGAACAACAATGATGGAAAGACGTATCTAGATCGAAGTGCGATCGACACAACAATACACGCGAAACACGTGCGCTGGCAGCGCCGGTCCGAATGTGACTGAGGTGGGTGGACCTAATTGAACCTAATTTGAGCGTTCCACTTTCGAGAAGCTAGTGCTTAATCTCCCGAATTTTACTCACATCGATGCTTACCATGCCATAACTCTCAAAAATCTTCAAATAGTAATCTAAACATCTTATTTGTTTTTTCTAGTTGATGTCTCACAGTTAATCAAAGTGAAACTCGGAAGACTTCTTCAGGCATCTCAGTTCCGAGCCGTTTCTCGCTAATCGAGTTTGCGGAGATTGACATCGACTTCATCTATCTAGCGATACCCACCTGAGGCGACCGTTGCGCGTCGGTGACATTGTGATGGTTTATCCCTAGGATATTTCCCTGTTCTGAAAATGTACCTAAGACGAAAACCTTTACTTTCGTCTCAGCTGGAAATGGAATCACAAATTGAGAAATTCTAAAATTAAATCTGTTATAATACTATTTAGGCATAGATGTAAGTAAAATCCTGTACGTATGATACGTTCTCCCTGCGCTAACTCAACAAATATCCTGTATTGTGTTACAACTAAACGAAAAGACACGCCATTTACAATCTTTTGCAATATAGATCGAAGTGACATGAACACCGGCGGCGGCGCCGCCGCCGGTCCGACTATGACTGAGGTAGGTGGACCTAATTGAATCTAATTTGAGCCTTCCACTTTTGAGAAGCTAGTACCTACCCAATCTCCCGAATTTTACTAAGATCGATGCAATTAGGTACCTATTTCAAGGTGAATCTCAGCGCTCAAGAATATTGCAAGTCTAACATTAAGTCCTGCACCGACGTTATAAAGTCGATATTACCGCACCAGAATTTCTTGCGGTCAAGAAATATGCGCGCCGTGAACCGTGAAGGGTGTGTAGTCACGCCACTTACCGCAAGTTCCGACCTATTAGACAATGTTCTCGAATTTCCTGTTGGAACGTTTATTCCTTTGTTTTGTTAACCATTTACTCTATCCAGGGGTTATAAATCTAGTGATGTAGGGACATCTTTTCAGGGTTCTGGGTCCGAGACAGTGAAACCCGCGACGCGTCGTCTTGGTAGAAATGAAAGTGATATCCAAGCATTTATCTGACGACCTCTGTGGCGCAGCTGGCGAAGGTCCGCCTGCGACACAGGTTGCGAGTTCAATTCCCGCCTCGGGACAAATGTTTGTACGATCTGCAGATATTTGTTCAGGGTGTTCTGGATGTTTTTTTTATGTATTATAAAAGAATATCTATCTATGTAGTGTATTGTATTAAGTATATTAGTTATCTAGTACCCATAACACAAGCTCTGATTATCTTGGGGCTAGATGAGGCTTTTTATTTATTTGTGTGTTTTTGGTGAGCAGAGCGGAAACGGTCAGCAGGCTTTTGACAGTGTACATCTGTACATGTCATTTCATTTTATAGCTCTCAAAATCCCTGCTCCTGTTTCCCTGCTTTGGAAATGCACCCTTATTGCTTTGATCATAACGATTGGCTTGGTCGACTGTTTTGCCTGTCTGTCTAGCCGTTCACTTACAGCGGTACTACAAAAACGTTAGACTTCTGTGTAGCGCGTATTTAACAAAAGCGTTAACACAAAACTGATTTTTACAACGGGTTACAGTTAGACACGGCTTAGACATAGTTTAAACGAGAGTTAAACTCTTGTTTAACCCATGTCTAACTGTTTGGACACTGGTTAGCTAAACGCTTGTTGGATTAGTGTTTACGTTGGTTTTTGTAGGACCGCTGATATTTTTTATCATGAATGTAGATAACATTAAATACTATTATAATTTCAATCTTATGTAAAATGTTACGAATAAGACCCACTACGTGGCTGTCCACGTCGTCGTGTTTTTAAAAATACATATAAAATACATCGTAAAAAAGCGCAATAAAGGTAAAACACCTTTACGTGCCCCATATCAATTGCCAAAAACTTCAAGCCCTTCATTATCGGCGAAAATATTTATTTTATAGTAAAAGAGCAAACAATTTAACCCCTCCAAACAAACCCCTAAAACCCTTATCCTCACCTTAAAACACTCACGGTCAACCAATCATTATCCCGCAATAATCTTTTACCTACGGGCTGAAACGGGTAAGATTTACCCCATCTACCCTAGATGGGGTAAAAGTGGGCAATTTTTCATCCCCCGCTGGCCACGGTACAGTTTCAATAAGAAAGATAAGACTGAGAAATAGCAAGGCTTTCGTGACGAATTACTTACGGCATGGGTTTTGATACCTCAGCACACTGATGGTGCTAAATGTATCCGGGGAAAAAGAGAAAATGTTATGAAAAACTTTCTATTGTAGGAGACGAGATACGTTCAAGAAAGGTCTTAAGAGATGGGGATTATGTTCAAGAAAGGTCTTAAGAGATGGGGATATGTCTTAGAAAAACATAACTCAAGTATCTATATGTACATAGATTAATGATCAGGCTTTCAAAACCAAAAATAATAATAATAATAATAATAACTAGTCACCGGCCGCTTGAACCTAGCTTCGCGGTCGGTGATTCACCGTTTTGTTATATTTTTTACTGTAGAATAGTTTTATAACATTTTATTT
The DNA here is from genome assembly GCA_949316285.1 of Eupithecia subumbrata. Classification (NCBI taxonomy): domain Eukaryota; kingdom Metazoa; phylum Arthropoda; class Insecta; order Lepidoptera; family Geometridae; genus Eupithecia; species Eupithecia subumbrata. Next base: position 4,592,211 of record OX438644.1, on the reverse strand, counting down.
TCTATAGTAAAAAATGTATTTTATAAACGAGATTAAAGAATAAATGAGTGTATAATAAATAATAATAATAATGTCCTCCTAGCCGAATTTCGACCACGGCGGCCAGTCTCATCGGAGTCTAGCCGGATGTGCAGGACATATTATAGTGCACAAGTGTGTGCGCAAACACTCTCTATTCCCTCACTCTCATAATCCGATGGGACGACAGATCGACACGCCCGGGGAGAGGCCAGGTGCAGGACCAACGGCTGTACATGCTTTCCGAGGCACGGGGGTGTACCTAACATCGCCAACTTCCTGATTCCAGGCTGCAACTATGAATTTTCCTTGCTAGAAAAACCCCAATAACAAAATTGGCCCGACCCGGGGTTCGAACCCAGGACCGAGCGATCAGCGGTTAAACAAGCTGACCGCTAGACTAACGAGGCAGACTCCATCTAAAGCTACAGGGGCCTGGGGCACATATTTTTAGTTTTTTTTTAAGTTTGACGATTCGGTTCTAGAAAGAAAGGCGTTTGAAACTGGTTCTCAATGATTTTAGCTAAATTTAGAGTCTTAGTAATAGTAGTTTAGTTAATTTAAATAAATGTATTTTTACCTTCGACAACGAATTATTTTACAGCACACATAAATTAGTAATCTCTTCGTGCCAAAACTACCGAACGGATCTGGTTGCTATTTTGCATATAAACGTGATTTTAGAACACACGGAAAGATGCAGTTCTACACCCGGAATAACAAATAGTCTACTTTAATCCCGGAAAAACACGCACAAAACCACGGGGAGAAACTAGTGATCAAATATATCTTCAAACCTTCAAAGATGAACGCATCAGTTGGCAACACAGAAGTTAAGTTCTAATACCAGTGAATTACTATGATCCAGGGCACATATAAATTTATTATCGGCCCCCGGGACCTCAGAGTTATGGCTCCGGTTTGAAACGGGTTGAGAATATTGAGCTGGATGATTTACTCTCGCAACTCGTATTAACAGATATTATAACCACTTAGCATCGGTAAAAGTGTTTCCAGCTTTATTATAATTCGGCACGGTGGTAATTCCGTGCGCCAGGTGTTATTCACGGCGCATGCAACTGTGTCGAAATATATCTACAAGAGCTCGAAACATCGAAAGTCATGGTTATCCCATTGCATTTTGTGAATAATGGATTTTCTTAATAATTCATGAAAATTTTACAAAGAGAATCACGATATAGTTCTAAAAAGAGTGGGCCGGCCCCTCAGAACCGATAACCGCTGAGGTACCTAAACGCTGTATGGAGTGAATATCACGACTCGGCAAAGGTAGTGTGGAGTCCGAACAATAGGGATATGATTTTGTAGTGAAATACATTTGTACCTATCATGCTCTATGTACCTAACGAAAATACATAAGGAAATGGATAGATCTTTCCTCGTTAATCAGGGTAGATAAAATAGCTTGACCACTGATCTGAATTCTCCAAACCATGCAAGGATCCAGTTTCCAGAACACAGCACTAGACTCACTAGACTCGCGAGTGTATAATAATGTTTTAGTCAGATCATTTATTTTGGTATTTTACATTCCAAAATTTTACGTGAATATGTCCAACTGGGGTCCTTCACTCGTTCGTTGTCGGCAGAAGATGGTACGTCACATGTCATAAGGTTTTTTTATTAAAATAGTGCGTAACCCCACACTCAGGATTATTTCTGAGAAATCAAATAATTTCGCAAAAACGGCGCTATTATTATATTTATTTATTAATGTGTATAACTCTTATGAGGAAACCGAGGAAGAGGAACTCCTTGTTACCCTAAAATAGTTCATTTGATTCGCCTTTTCTTCAGTTGCAACATATCTCCTGTTGACCAGACTCTCACGAGACTGGTGCCTCAGGAGAATCAAAGTCCAATTTTGCCACACACACCAGCATTGATACAACCACTCATACAGACACACACGCACGCAGAAGCACATACACAATCACACACTGGGTCTCCTGTTGCCCAGACTCTCAAGAGACTGGTGCCTCGCGAAAACCAATCTACACACACACACACACACACACACACACACACACACACACACACACACACATACATATACACACTAACTCATACTTACACAACTAAACCCTGGGTCTCCTGTTGCCCAGACTCTTAAGAGACTGGTGCCACTGGAGACCACACACACACACACATACACCAACACTCACAAACCATACAATGTTTTTATGTGAATTTGTAATAGTCAGTAGTAAAAAACCATAAATAGATTAATTAATAAATAAGTAGCTTGTAATTTTGTTTAGTAATTAACGTTTTAAATTTAATTATTCATAAATCTAGGAGACGGGCGTTAACACTACCACACAGTTTGTAAAGCTTCGGTAGTGTTATCGTTTCAATATGTATTTAAGATCCTGTAAAATCTTCTTAATAAAGATTTATTTATTTATTTATTTATTATTAAAATAGTGCGTAACCCCACACTCAGGGTTATTTCTAAGAAATCAAATAATATCGCAAAAATGGCGCTATTATTATATTTATTTATTTATGTGTATAACTCGATATTTCTGCCAAAGTTATGCGATTTCGATGATTTTTTTTACTTTTGTGTAGAGAATGATCCCAAGTTGGTCCCATAAAGATCCTTTAAATAAATAAAATCTTTATCCCCGAGGAATCAATATTTGTCCCGCTTAACATAAATAAAACGTCAAGTGCGAGTCGGACTCGCGCACAAAGGGTTCCGTAAGACCTTGTGTCTTGCCAAATTATCATGATTCTAGGTCAACGGGAAGTAGATACCCTGTAGGTTTTGGTCTAAAGAAAGAAAAGAAGAAAAAAAGAAAATTATTTATTAAACACTACAGTACACTACTAATGAAATAAAATAAAAGACTACTTAGTAACACATACCTGCAAAAACACAAGTGAACAGGACTAACACAATACAAGACGTAGGTACCTTAACACAAGGTCTCCATCTACCATGTATATATGGCTAGAATATTTTTTTTTGTGAATAAACTACAAATTAACGGTTTCTGAATTTTTAACTTTATTTGTGCTAAATACCTTACTTCTTACTAAATTTTATGATTCAAGGTCAACGGGAAGTACCCGGTTTTGGTCTATAATAGGAATGAAAAGTATTTTTTATGGATAAACTACTAATTTCTTGAAAAAAAAAATCAGATGATTTATTATTTACCAAGCGTTCATTTTAAATCGTTCTTCAATCAGAGATAGATGAAGCAATCGGATTCAGAAAGTTTTCTTTGAATCTCAATCCAATCAGACAGTCTGAAGTTTATGAAAAAGAAGATACGACCGTTAGCTATATCTATTGGAAACTTTTCTTGTACGAATCAGAAATGTTGATCAAAGCAATTATACAGGTGTAGATGGCAGACCTTGGTAAGTAAATTTTATAGAAAGAGAAAAATGTTAATTGCACACATAAAAAATAATTAACAAAAAAAATAACATATATACAAAAGATGTGACAATTGGCGGTCATATCGCTCAAGAGCGATCATTACCATAAAACCGTTTCTATGGCTTTTTAGAATATCTAAATATTCCGACAAAACCTGCTGGCGCATTTGGATAGCGCATTCCCGTTCCGAGTGGAAGGTTGCGGGTTCAGGTCCCCTCTAGGTCGTAAATTAAATGATATAAAAATTATTAGGTACCTAGATAAAGATATAGATAGAGATAGATCCAAAGAACTACATCAAATGTATCTAATATTTGATGTAAAGTTTTTTTGGATATAATAGCTATTCCTACTTTGTATGTACGAGTAGCAAGTAGAATAAGATAATTTTTCAAAAAAATTAACAACTTTGTAGGCACTACCAAAATTACTTTTTTTTAAACATAGCTATGAACACGCTTGACCTTACAAACAAAGAAACCAAACAAAATAGGTAATTAAATATCTTAAACTACACTTGCGAGCTTTAAAATGGAATCGCTTTCATCGCGAGTTGATCAAAACAATTTTTTTACAATTTATGTACAATGAACTATAGATTGTGGTATATCATTTGAAAGGTAATTTTCTTACCTTTCAAGTGATATCAAGAAGATTTAAAATTAATTAAATTGGCTACCTAAATTTTGGGAATTATTGCAATAGGTCGAAGTTGCATCTATCGGCTTCTATCGGCGCCGGAGCTGGATGAGCTGGATTTCTCCCTCGTATCCGCTGTTTTAGCTCGTCCCACATATGCCAGATTGGGTTCAAGTCAGGAATAAGGGCTGGCCAGTCTAGTGAGGGAATGCCGACATGGAAGACATCTGTCAGTACTGTCTAGTCACTGCTGCGGTGTGGCAGCGGACATTATCGTGCATTAAATCAAAATTTATCGTCGCCAATAAATCCTGCGTAAGGGAAAACATAACTTAACTCATAGTTCACTGCAAAGGAATTGTAAAAATTAGTCTTGAACAACCCTTGAAGCGATTCCAGTTTAAAGCTCGCAAGTGTATATCCAAATCAGTTCACCGATACGAAAGAGACTCACTAAACAACAGGGATTAAATTTTTCGGGATCCGTACCTAAACTGTGGAAACGGGACCCTATTACTAAGCATCTGTAGTCTGTCTGACTGTCCGTCCGTCCATCAGCGGACTGGATCTCATGAACCGAGAAAAGTAGCAAGTTGAAAGTTCCGGAAGTTTAGGAAATGCTAAGCGTTTTTTTGCAATATCACTTTATTTCCGTGTCAATGTTTAATTTTAAGAAGTTTACCTTTTCTTATTGTATATTTATTGTATTTTTGGAAATAAAAAGTTTTTGATTCTTGATTATTGCTATAATAACAAATAGGTATTAAAAATGAAATAAATTTAATAATTTAAGCGGGAAACTTCCATACGAAGTTGAACAACGATCATCGAAATTAAACAATGTTGGGCGCGGTCAGTACTTGACTGGGTGACCGCGTCATGCGTCTCTGCTTTATTTTGCGAACCATCAAAAAATCTGTTTTGATTGTTTTTCTTGTCTCTTTTGCTAAATTATGTAGAGTATGGTACGGAACTCTTCGTCTGCGAGTAACTCGCACTTGGGGGGTTTATGTTGAAATGAAATACAAGGACCTAATCTAGAAAAAGGTGAGTTCTAACCTCTTTCCGTCAGTTGTCCTTTGTGTTCAATACGATTACAAAATAAAGAGATAGGTAGCAGGGAGCTTACTAAAGTATACTAAGCCGAAACCTATCTCCTTTTTCTTGTAACTGAGCTTTGATTTATCTCGACTTTCTGATAATTTAGGTTGAATCACAGACTTTCAAGGTTCAATACACTTATAAATAATCGCTTGACATTGCCTCATTTATTTTATCAAGCTGATTTATCTTTCAACTAGGTATGTAACTTTTTTGAGCAAAATCACGCAAGTTGCGAGTTCATCATTCCTCTTCTTTTTGACTCTATTTGCTGGAGTCATGCATGTGACTCGCGCATCCAATTATCGACTTTTGTTGCGCTAAATTACAGAGGCAAGAATCAAATAAAGAAATGATAGTATTATTTATTTATTTATTCTTTAAATCACAGAATAGTTGGTAGATATAAAGTAATACATATTGATTTTACAAATGAGCCAAATAATATTTACACCGAATAGGTAAATATCGAGTTCAGGTAAGATTGAAGTGCTTTGTATGTGTTTGTGTGTGTGTGTGTGAGTGACTGCTCTTCCGAGGCACCAATCTCTTAAGAGTTTGGACAACGTGATAGCAATCTGGGTTATTAGCTACTGAATAAATAGAACCATTTCATGCCATAAAAAACGGTAAAATTAATTTAGGAATATGAAATATAATTGGGACTGCGTTTGTTGAAACTTTGAATAAAATTTAAGTAAGTCAGCTTGTGATCGGTTGGTGACTGTACTCCCCACGGACCGTTAAGGCTAGTTTTTTTTGGGGACTGTAATTACCATGGACTGTCTAGTGGATAAGATAAGCGTTTGCACGAAAGCGAATCAGAAACTCCGATTTTGTTCTTAAGAGTACGGGTCCTACCTAGGAATTCAATACTTCCCCACTGCCCAACGCAGCGGCGGCTCCCCGCCGTCACCATGCGAGGGCTGTCATAATGACCCTTGCCCGTGATTTTTTTTGACGACCTCCGTGGCGCAGCGGGCGAAGGTCCGCCTGCGACGCAGGAGGTTGCGGGTTCGATTCCCGCCTCGGAACAAATTTGTGTACGATCTGCAGAAATTTGTTCCGTTGGTCTGGGTGTTTTCTATGTATAATAAAAATATCTATCTATGAAGTATATTGTATTAAGTATATCAGTTATCTAGTACCCATAACACAAGCTCTGCTTAGCTTGGGGCTAGATAATGCTGTGTGAATTGTCCAGCATTATTTATTTATTTATTTATTTTTTCTAGTTTTGTTCTAGTCTAGTTATTTTCTTGCTGTTTTTATTGGACTCTTGTAAAGATTTTGTTCGAACTAGGTGCCATGTTAATTCGCCAGGGTGCTTATCCACAACTAGTTTATGTCCGCGGCTTCGCACGCGTTGTTTCTATGGAAACGTTTAAAGGTGATTTCTATCCTATGGGAACTCATTTATGGGATAAAAAGTAGCCTATGTTTGATTCCAGGATTAGAATTACCTGTATGCAAAATTTCAGCCCAATCTGTTCAGTAGTTTTGTCGTGAAGAGGTAACAAACATCCATCCATCCATCCATCCAAACTTAGTGTGATGAGCGGCCTGATCGGGTCTCTTATGTTTTTATTATTTTTGTTACAAAACTGATAAAGAAAACATAAATTGCGTTCTCTGTGACGGCCTTGAATGTATGATGTGTGTAAGATCTGTATGTATGTTCTGGAAGTATCTGTTTTGTAACTGAATGTTTTGTATGCAAAATATTTTTTTTATTTACACCTTCATCATGGCCTCATTGATCCGGGACCGGTCGTCGTACATGGCCACCTTCTCGAAATTGTTTCCGAGTATACTTACCTTGGGCAAATTCTGCAGTTAGGTAAAAATAATTTTGAGAAGGAGGCCAGGAGGAGGATCCAGCTAGGCTGGGCAGCGTTTGGGAAACCACGTCGAGTCTTCTCGTCATCCATACCGCAATGCTTGAAAACTAAAGTTTTCAATCAGTGCGTCCAACCCGTCATGACCTACGGAGCTGAGACGTGGACACTCACGGTAGGGCTGGTCCACCAGTTCAAAGTCGCTCAGCGAGCTATGGAAAGAGCTATGCTCGGAGTCTCTCTGAAGGATAAAATTCGTAACGAATACATCCGACAGAGAACCAAAGTTATCGACATAGCTCAAAGAATTAACAAGCTGAAGTGGCAGTGGGCCGGCCATATCTCGCGAAGAACCGACAACCGCTGGGGTAAACGTGTTCTTGAGTGGAGACCACGACTCGGCAAACGTAGTGTAGGACGCCCTCCGGCCAGTGGGATGACGATCTGCGAAAGACTGCAGGCAGATGCTGGATGCGGCAAGCTGAAGACAGGGCGCTATGGCGCTCATCAGGGGAGGCCTATGTCCAACTGTGGACTAATATAGGCTGATGTTGATGATCGGAGCCTTTAGAAGCCGTTTTCTAACATAAATATACCAAATCGTAATCAGATAAGTAAGTTTCTTTTACAAATTAAATAGTTTTCTTTCAAGAACTTAGTCTTGAAATCTATTATCTATTGCAAAGTCTTAACACTTTCTTATTGACTATTGTAACTTAGATAAAGTTTTTTTATCGATTCACTTGCTACAGAATCTTAAGCTTTCTTACCATGCATATAAAGATTAGATTCCCCTCATACCTTTATCCGCCAAGTTTCAAAATCCATGCTTAACACCAAAGCTTCAACGATTAACCTTTCTACGGCAATCCAGACAGAAAACTAGACATTGTACAAAAACCAGTTAAAGCCTTCACTTGCTGAAGAAAACTCAACCTTAAGTCTTTGAGTTAGAAGGGTAGAAAACCCTGTGAAATAAAGATGGTTTTACATTCATGCTCTTAGAGCCTTTATGTAAGAGTGTCCTTTCATCCTTTCCTTTTTGCCTGAAGCTGCAATTATAGTTAGCGTGCCTCGGGGTGGTTATATTTTAAGGTTCTGCTAGGCTCATTAAAATCCCTAGGATTATAATTATCCTTAATTATTTATTTAGTTTGTAGTCTGATATGTCCCCTTTGAGCTGTGTGGTGCCAGTTTAGAATTTACGCCACCCCAACTCTTCCCGAGGGTGTCATAAGAGGCGACTAAGAGATATCCACCGGAGGTGGGCAGCAGCGCCCCCTGCAGAACAATTCTACCACCGAACTGCGATCCCCAACCTGCATGCCCAGCGTGTTGATTATGGGCATTAGCCCCATGTAATAAAAGCGAATAAGGCGGTTATCAGGGGGAGGCCTAAGTCCAGCAGTGAACACGAAAACATAGGTACCTAACCTTAATACTTAGTAAAAACTAGTTGTAGTTTTTACTACAGACTAAAAGCATGTTAACTCACAAACAAACAAAATCTCTATCACAAAAGAGCTTGGAACATTAACTCAATCTACCGAACACATTCGGTTATCCGTAATCGGATTGAATATGTTTTCCTCACAAATAAATCAGAATAAAGCGTAAACAAAATCCATTTACGCCGGAATAATAAAACATTCACGAAGACATCATCATCCCTAAGCACCGACAACAGCCTAAATTGAACTAGACAGAGCACATCATTTCATCCGCCATCATAAAATATTTGTACGGAACCCGCTCTCTCGCTCGCACTTACCCGTTAAGAGTTTTCACCTTTTGTGCTCTGTAAAGGTTTTTTCAGTTTTTTGTTGACAAAATACAGGCTTTTTATGGTTTTTTTACAGTCTTGTACTGCGAGGTATTTATGTTATTGCTGAAAGGGTTAGCCCTAAACAGTTCTAATTCTGTTGGGAGTAACGTCAGTGACTTTTTCGGTTGGATTTAGCCCATGTAATAGGTCTTTATATACCTCCGTGTCACAGTAGTCCTACTAAGAAATACAACTGGTACTACAAATGACACATCTTTGTATCTCAAGTATAAAGTACTACCGGTTGTACTTCTTAGTAGTACTACTGACAAGGAGTCATAAGTTTAATCACAATATTAAAACAGGGTTAAAATTAAAAAAAACTATTCCTATTTCTTATCATAAATTTTGAAACAGGCTTATAGTCCCAGATATCAGGTACCAGGATAGCAGAAACATTTCACTGTAGATTCACGTAAAAAGGTAGCGTGTAGAAGTCCAAGTACCAGGAATGCATAATATGTAGTTTTCACGACCCATGATCTTGACTCTTTGTGAATCTACATTGAAATACCTCTCATCGTTTCTGCTCTCCTGGTACCTGATATCGACTTTATGGCTATCTGAAAATGAAGTTTAAACTCGGTTATATATTTATTTGTCGTTGTATTGTTGTTTAAGTGTTTTTGCTTGTTAATGCTATAAACATGACCATGATGACTACACACTAGAGGTGCTACAGATTGAAATAAGACCAATGGTGGTAATATGTACACATTACCAGCTATTTACACAGCAAATAAATTCATTTATCATTTTCATTTAGTTATTTCTCACTTAATAGGAACTAAAACTTTGAATTTATTTGTTTTAATTTAACTTTAAAATAATAGTGGCAGTAAAGTTTAAAGCTTTGAGAGCCATTCTTGTCGATTTACATCTAAATTGAATGAAATATAGTGACATGAACCAAACGAGGTCATAAGCTGCTAGAAACCAGCATTTACGGCTTCTCCAATTAGTTCTCTATCGTAAAACCACTGGCTGAAATTGGACGAAACAGAGAGTTTTTGTATGAAACTGGTAACCACGTACGAAAACTGGTCTTGGAAAATCGTACAAGTTAATAACACTGGAGTACTAACTTGCTAGCAGCTTTGCGACATTATCGGACAAAGAACAAAATAAATACCTTAAAAAATAAATAAATCCTATTAATATTGTTAAACATAATTAAACTCTAACATTGCTCATCACTTCCTGAGTAACCGAGTGGTGCACAATTGGAACCGGCTTCCTGAAGAAGTTGTAACAGCCCCCTCTGTGAACAGCTTCAAAAACAGACTCGACCACTGGTTACGAACGCATAATCTGACCACAACAAAGACAAACTAGTGTAGTGAAAAACTTTAAAAGCACTATGATATAGACATACCAGCTCTCAGCTGCTCGTCTATAATCCAAATAATAATAATAATAATATTGTTATTATATTTATTAATTTATTTATACAAGCTAACGACTACCTGCCACCGCAGCAAACGCGCAGTCATAAAGAGTAGGTAGGTAGGCTTCAGTAAAGGAGCGTAAAATTTAACAGCCCCTTCAGAAGAAATTTACGGTGTTTTTCTAGAGAAGTTTTTATTTATCACTCCACGTTCAAGTTGCGGTAAACTGCTTTGCACACAAATAAAATTGCGTCGTAAAATATTGCATGCACTATTGTGCAATTGCATGAGGTTTGGATGAAGGTGTAAAAGAGAGTAATAAACCGGTCGTGTCTGGCCACGCGTAGTTAAGACTCTTACTTAAGACGCTGCCCAAACAGCGACACCGTAGAAAGTACACTTTTTCGTCGCACCGTTAGCCGTTCTCCGACATATTACAAGCCCAAAAAAAATACAGTGTATAGTCAAATGTATGGAAAAAAGACTTATACAAAAATATTTTATAAAACGATCTAGGACCTTGAAAAAAAAAATCACAAGAAAGAACAAGAAAAAAATTTTTCGTCTCGAAATGCTCAATATTTTGAGTGACAACCATTAATTATTCTAATACTATATGAAAGGAAATTTTATCAACTAAAGAAATATGTAAAAAGTTTTAAATAAATAAAACCATTAACATAATAAAACCCAAAAAACACATTTTTGTAAGGCGTTTAGCGAAGTAATTGCAAAAATTATAATATTTTGCCAATAGAACTTCAACCTTATTACTCAAACATCCCTTTCAATATATGCTCAAAATAGCTTCCACTAGCTTCATTCGGAGGCTGGATGCCTCCTCGGACGGACGTGAGGTTATGTAACTTTTTTCGCGATGACAGCTGGGTTCGACGGACGAATTACGATTTTCGACAACTTTTGTTTTGCGGGTTAAATGGTTCATTCGTCATTGAAATAAAGTCTATATTTGATTGAAGCTAAGCCAAAAGAAATTTGCAGGAATTTTATTCATTGACAGACCTACCAATTAAGTAGAATAGGTTTATAGTGGTTTTATCTCTGGTAGCTAGATAGGTAGGTACTACTCAACATGTTTACAGCACGGAAAGTATTGGTCGAGTTAAAATATGTTAAATAGGTAGGGCGATTTTGATGACCTTATATAATCATGAAACCATAATAATAGTCGGGGACATAAATATAAATACTCTACCTAGAGACTCTGAAATAACTTATGAGAAAAATAACAGACAAAACTATTTGAATGTAATATCAATGCACGGACTCTTGTCTGGTCATAATCTTCCAACAAGAGAAACCGCATGCCTAGACCATGTTATCTTAAAATTAAATAAACATAAAAACTCTGCAACTATTGCTGTAGTTAACACGTCTTTTACGGATCACCTATCAATTCTAGTTAATATATCTAAAATACAAATTAATAATTCTATAACATACAAGACAAAAACAGAATATGAAAAATCATTACAATATTTAAAAGAATTTAATTTTGCAGACTTACTTGAACAACAATGCGATCCAAATTATTTATGTGATAAATTAATAAATACTATTCAACAAAGTCTATCTATGCATACAAAGATAGTTCGTGTACCTAGAAGCAAACAACTCATTAAACCTTGGATTACCCTGGGCATTTTACGCTGTATCAAAAATAGAAATAGTATGCAAAAAAAACTACGAAATAATCCAAACGACAAAATACTTAGTATAACTTATAGGAGATATAGAAACTTCTGCAACAATTTAATTAAAAAACTAAAACGAAAATATGAAAGAGACCAACTATATAAAAATGCTAAGAATAGTAAAAATCTTTGGAAAACCATAAACGCTATTACTCATTACAAACCTACAAAAACACCTAATATCCAACTCCTTGATATAAAACCATCGCCTAATGAGTCAGTTAATTTTGTAAACAAGTTTTTCGCTAATATTGGTAATGATCTAGCTCAAGCTATTGCTAATTGCAGGGCTAACCAGTCGTTAAGTATTATATCTCCATTTGTAACACTTAAACAGGTTTCATCGTTTGTCTTACTAGAAACAGATCCAATTGAGATAAATAAGGTCATAATGAATCTGAAATCTGAAAGTGCGCCTGGCCCTGATAACATCCCTAATAACTAGTAACTGTGAATTGAAAAAGAAACTAACCAAATGGCTACTCTACTTAAGCTATGACGAAACGGAAGCACTGTTTGATAGGTTATGTTAGGTTTTCCTCTGTTTTCTCTCCTATTATTTTCATGTATCTCTACATACTCTACTATTTAATATTAAATTTTACAGGTTCACATATACTAACAAACACACATATACCATACATCGTCACACACACATTAACACCCCCCCCCCCCAAACACACGCATACACACACACAAATGGTTGTCTTCCGTTGCCCGGACTCTTAAGAGACCGGTGTCCTCAGGAGCACCAATCTCAATCACACGCACACACCCCTACACACTCATACACGCACACCTATAGAATTACATGCGCGCTCACTTTCCAAATATCTAAAATAAACAAAAATCAACTTTATTTTTTGTAAATAATAAGCTCTATAATTTAAGTAGCCTTATATATATAATAACCTACTAGCTGAACTTAATGTACGTTCCAAATTCTATTGTTTGCGGCAGAGCGAGATTCCCCTAACACAGGTAAAATACTTTACTTAAAAGGGGTTCTCAAACACTGTTATTTAATGTATTTTAAGTTTTGAATAAATATTTTGTATTTTTGTATTTGTATTTATATATAAATAAACAATGCTGAAAAATTAAAATAGGAGCCTACGTCCAGCAGTGGACTTATATAGGCTGATGATGATGAATTCACACATCATCACCAAGGCCAAAGCTAAGCAGAGCTTTGTTATGGGTACTTACTAGATAACTGATTTACTTAGGACCAACCATTTGCATTTTTTTTCTCGTAGTTCTACCAGTAGAACTACAGGCAAATTTAAATTACTCGTAGTTCTATCGGTTTGTTCTCTTAGAGAAGAGAGATTCTCAAAAGGACAGATACTCAAAAATAATAATTTACTTTAAATTTTTAATAACTCATAGAAAAACCTCAACGGAGCGGTTTGTCATAACTTTTTTGTTATTGGCAATATGTGTACATTGACATCAATATAATATATTTTTTTAGCGTAACAAAGAAGTCAAGTAAAGGAGATGTTTAAAGACGCTAAAAACGTAATAAACATGCAAAACAATTGTATTTCCAATGACAGTTGTCAAAATTATTGTTAATCACTCATGTTAATCATAATCACTCATGAGTTCTTGGAAGGCAGCAACATAATAAAGAATACTTTATATCGGTATGAATATCAATTTGGATAGCAAGGCATGGTCTGTTGTGGTTTTTATGATTATTTTGTAGAATTACAATCTAAACTAATACTATCCTCATGATTGTTGCGTTTTATTTCCGGAAAATAAAATTAATTATGTAAGCGAGTAGTACTAAGATTGTGTACAAAATTATATCCGTGAAATTCATCATTCAGCATTCCAACATTCACGTATTTTATTTTACGAATATTTTTATAAATATATATTTTTATAGTATCGATTTATAGATTATCTTTTAAAGGGAAATGTATACGATTCTACAACAAAACTACAAAAGTGTTAAAAGTTATCAAAAAATAATTTCAAACAATTTGTAAAACATATCCTTTGTTAAAAAGGCTTTTGTTTTTTTTTTTGTTAAAGAAATATCTTCAACGATTGACACTTTTGTAATCCATTTAGACCTCAGTTGTTTTGACTAAATTAGTATATTTTTTTAATGTATAAAGTATTATCATAATGGTCGGTGATATTGTCGGCACTTTAACATGCATGAAGATGATATTTTTTTTTTAAGTGTTTCTGATTTCTATGAATAACTATCGATGAATGTAATTTTTATTATAATTGAGAAGCTACAATGAGCGACATAGGTTTTATTAAGGTATTTTACATGCAACGATAGTAAAGCCGCGGGCAAATGTTAGTTAACATTACATTATTACCTTGTGATTGTGCTATCAACCAAAATAAAACAAAAGTTGGCCTCTTCTACAACAGATAAATTTTGCATAAGTCTATGTTAAAAATAAGCGCCTCTGCCGACCACATTTGGTAATATTGACATGCAATCTGATAGTCTTAGTTTTCCATGCACAGCGCCTTAAGAGTTCAGTAACTACCTACACACCGTTATCACCGTGTCATTTCATGTTATAATTTTTTATTTGACGTAAGTTTTTCTTTGACTGTTTAATTTAATTTAATTTGATAACTTGTGTTTATGTACCTTTTTAATTCCGTAACTACCTACACTACACCGTTATCGCCGTGTCTTTTCATATTACTAATTTTTATTTGGCTATTTTTTTTTCTTTAACTGTTTATTTTATTTAATTTGTTAACATTGTGTACCTGATGACCTACACCTTTTTTGACATGTATATCTCATACCAATAAATTAATTTGAATCTAATCAGATCACGCAATAACTTATACATAGCGGGCACAAACTAGTAATATTATTACTAGTTTGTGCCCGCTGTTTCACACGTATAGTTTCTATGGAAACGTTTTCTATCCCATGGGAACTGGTTTATGGGATAAATACCTATGTATAAAAATAAAGTAGCCTATTTTGATTCCAGGATTAGTATTACCTGTATGTAAAATTTCAGCCCGATCTGTTCAATAGTTTTGTCAAGAAGAGGTAACAAACATCCAAACTTTCGCATTTATAATATTAGTGTGATGTGACGAGTCTCACACAACGTCGCCCTTAAGGTGGACCGATGACCAGGAGGGCGATTACGGTGTGGTAAGGCACGGCATTACGGCTCAAACGTTAGCAGTTGAAACGTTCGGGTGCGCGTTCACAGGCCGACATCGGACAATTCGCACTAGCCCCAGCTGATTGGGCAGCAGCAATGGTTCTTATTTCCTTTCGAGGAACAGTACCCTAAAAAAATTACAAGTACAAAGAAAATAAACAAACATACATTCATCCAAGCTGAGCATTTATGATAATGAAGCCTGTGCACGCAAATCCCATGATATTTTAATATAATTTCTATAAGTTAAGCAGCTAATCTTTGTTTATGAAAGCCAACAGTTCGTGAAATTGTAGAGCAATAATTAAGTCGGTTCTGCACTCCATAGCGCAGCGCGACGATTGCGATGAAATTGATTTGGTCTACAGTAAAAGCTTCTGCGATAAAATATAACCTAATCTTACAAAAAAATCTGTAATATCCGACGAAGACTTAACTTTGATTTAATCTTCATTAACTTTAGAACGAGTGCACCTCTTGTTCATACATTTTTGATTAAGATCTTTAATAATTTGTTAAACATCTCTGTCTCGACTCCGCCACGGGAAACTGTTTATTTTACAGGTACCGGTTGATGGAATAAGGATGTTGAGAAGTGATATTTCGCGATAGAGTATTGAGCAGTATCAAAATTATAGCTATAGGTGCGCTAAAGCCTTATCACATAGGAGCTTCATTATCATCATCATATCATCTGAACGATGTCCTCTGCTGGACATTGCCAGTGGCCTCCCCTAAAGATCTCCACAATATTTAATTCGCGTTGCCCGCATCCAGCGATTTTTTGCGACCTTCAGCAGGTCGTCGCTCCATCGTAGGGGCCCTACCCACACTGGCCTTCCGGATGACATGATACACATGAGGGCTTTTAAAATGCTGAACGCTCTCCGACCAGGTGGGATGTCGATCTGCGAAAGACTGCATGCAGATGCTGGATGCGACAAGCTGAAGACAGGGCGCTATGGCACTTATTAAATTATCCAGCTAGAGGATAAAAAAGTTTGCGACGGGTTTTGCTCCAACTCGAAAAATAACAACTTGTAGACATATTTATTCATCGCTTCTTTATTTTAATCTTCATACCAAAGCGATAGAAATAAAAAAATATCACATTATTTCCGTGTCAGTGTTTAGCTTAAGGAATTTGACCTTTTCGTGTACAATTATTGTATTTAATAAAACAAGCGTTTTTGATTAATGGGGGACCATACCAGCTGGGCATACCAGCAGTGTTTTATTGTTTAATGTGTTCCATTGTTTAAGGCAGAACTGAGAAATTCGTAGCATAGCGGCACTTTTTGTTAGGTGTTTTAAAATCCGTGCATGGCGGGAATCGAGCGAGCATAGCGAAACTAACCACACTTAGGTTCAATCAAATCAAAAACTCGTTATTTCCATAAATACAATAAATGTACATACACTTAGAAAAGGTCAAATTGTAAAATTAAACACTGACACGAAAATTAAGTGAATTTTTGATTTCTGTCACTTCGATATGTAGACTAAAGTAAGGAAGCGACGAAGAAACCTTTAGCCTGTTAGTTGTTACTTTTCGAGTTGGACCATAACCCGTCCAAAGCTTTTTTATCTTAAAGATAATCTGATATTTTATAGAAAGCCTTTTTACGTCAAGAATCAAAACGCCTAAATCCTACATCTTAGTCCCGCCAAGGACGCCGCCCGGTTCACTTAGTCGATGCATTCTCGACCGAGTTTTGTACGTAGAATCGAGTGGTTCAATCGATGGTTCAATCGGCTTCTGGATTACATACTAATCTGATTGGAATTTAATCGAAATAGCTTGGAAAATTATTTCTCTTTACTAGTTTGAAAAAGAAAACTTTGAAAGAATTTTCTAGAAAGTAGTTTCAGAACAGTTTTAAAGTTTTGTAGTTTCGAAGATTCAGCAATTTCTGTGGGTGATTATCAGACAATTTAAAAGTAAGTAATGAGTTTGAAATATATTGTCAGAAAACTCGCGGGTTAGGATATCTCGAAATGTTTTTTTTGCGATCATAAAGGCAAAGCGTTCGATTGAAAAACGCTGTAATAATCCGCGTCCACTGTCCACCTGAAACGCAGCCTTAGAGCTGATTTAGAAGCGATTTGCAAGCGATTTCAAAGCGAGGTAAGTGAGCAGCGAGCACCGCTACGACACACAAATGAATAAATTAATTGAATTGAATTCACGCCGCAGGCGCGCAGCGAGCTCGCCGCGATTAGCAAACGCAGCAAGCTCAAAATCAAAAACATTATATTTCCATAAGTTCATATAAGTCCGTACACTTAGAAAAGGTCAAATTATAAAACTACTAGCTGCATTCTTACCACCCGTTGTCCTATTACCCGTTTCTTCGTAGAAATGAAGCATTTTCCCGCGGTAAAAAGTAGCCTATGGTCATCAGGAATAATGTGAGCTTCTAATGGTAAAAGAATTTTTCAAATCGGTCCAGTAGTTTTGGAGCCTATTCAATACAAACAATCAAATCTTTCGTCTTTATAATATTAGTTTCCTCTTTATATTTTATAATTTATTCATGTTGTGCCAAGGATGCGGGCGATGAGGCAGCTCCACAGTTTTAAACTTTTGCTGTCTCATGATTCATTCGTAAATTATCTATTATGTACCTTATTCTAAATTATTTCTATTTATTTGTATTGTATTAGTATAGATAACTCGCCTTTAAATCACTTGCTTATCGCCAGTATGATAAGGCTCAAATATGCTCTAAATTTGTATTTATTGTTTATTAAGGCCATAACCTTCTAGGGGTTAACTAATAACTTATACTATTCTTATTTACAAGACACTATCAAACAGAGATGTTTTTCTGCATAAGCAAAAATTGCAGATCTGCAAAAAAATCATCCCCGTTTTTTAAGTACTTCTTATCAAGGCACGCTGAAGCTCAACATAGGTAACTGACGCTATGAAATTTTCTAGAATAAAATATTATAAAATAAATATGTTATTAAATATACCTAGTTTCTTTTGAGTCCAATAAAACCTTCCTCTTCGCTTCACCCGCAGCGTTGCTAGCCACTTTTAGCAGTGCCTACAATGCGCGGTCTTGTCTTGCTGTTTTTCTCTGTCAGTTTGACACTGTAAAATAAGAAATAGTAGCGCAAGCAAGCTGCTGGGCTTAGTCAAATTTCCGATTCTTGTAATGGCTTATTATTAGTGTGAACTTCATGGGTAGATAAAATAACATTTATTTCGACACAAACATATTTATGTTCTAAAAAAACTAAGCAAAGAACACAGAGGTCTGATAGCTAAGTGAACAAATGGTGCGCGTCAAAACAAGTTTTGCCCCTATGACCCAGATGTGACCATTTTAAAATAAGTCTATTCATTATGAAATCAAATAATATCCCAATAAATTAATTAATTTATTTGATGCGGGTTCAAGGCCGTCGTTGTTGTTTTTTGTGATATTATTTGATTTCTTTGAAATTACGATGAGTGTGAGTGTATGATACAACAAGAACAAAATTTTAAATTTAAAAAACCCCCAGACTGATTTTCGTGGAGGATGGCTAAGAACACTCAGGATAAAATTATCTATGACGTCTTCACATGTGTTGTTTCTATGGAAACGTTTAAAGGTGATTTCTATGCCATGGGAACTGATTTATGGAATAAAAAATATATGTATAGTAAGCCCATGTTTGATTCCAGGATAAGAATTACCTGTGTGCAAAACTACAGCCCAACCGGTTTTGTCCTTTTGGCTTGAAGAGGTAACAAACATCCATCCATAAGTCTAAACATCCAAACTTTCACATTTATAATATTAGTGCTATGTGATGTGTGTTGTTTTGTTTGCCTGGAAGATATCGCTTTAAGCGATAAGGTCGCCAGTTCCATTGCTGTGATCTACATGTTTGTTTCTATATACGTAAATATATTATAGTAAATTAGTTTTCTATGGTGATGAATAAAAGTATTATCTATCTATTTATCTTTTAAGTCTATCGGCTATTATTGTTGTTACTTGAGTTATTCCCAGAGAATAAAGATGCAACGACCGAAGCGATTCTACCGTTAGTGAGTAGATATTTTATTTATGAAACTTGGCTTACCTTCTTTAAAATCTACACATTGTCAAAGTTCTTTGCCACGGAAGCAAGCAAATTCAAGCAAAATTCCTTCTCACAATCATAACTGAAATTCGCTTCAAATGAGACGCGGTGAAAGGCGCAGCGGTGTAAATGTATGTTTCCATGTTACGACGGGATTCCAGAATCTGTAAACGTTTATGAGTTCTTAATAATTTATATTTTCAGGATTTGATTTAACCATGTTGTCGGCGAAAATAAAAATGAAAAAGCTATTTATTCTACTACCAATATTACAAAACCTAACATGTCAAAGTTCGATAAATTTAAAGGTAGGTTGTTTTATAGTGTGTCAAAATATTCATCAAGCCACTTAAGTAGAAGTCACTTCTTCGCGACGCCTCCCCCATCTCTTTCCATGCTCTCCTATCTCTGGCTTGTTGCATCCAGTCTGGTCCGCTTTCTTTTCTAAATAAGTCTTCCCAAGGTTTCTATGGTCGTCCTGTACTTCTTTTGTTCTCTCGTGGTATCCACTGAATCACCAGTTCCATTGTAGTGACCTTATTTTATGTTTGATGTCGTGTGTAGTTTTCTTTTTTCTTATCGGAGTGTTTTTTTCGGCGTGAATAATATGTATGCTAAATATATATTGATATACGTATTTCTAGTAGGTACTAAAAATATCTGAGCTAAGCCGCGGATGGACGATTCCTTTTTGACTACGCAACCCTAAAAATGATACACAGCCGAATTGATCCTATATTCATACTCTATTTCGAAATCGATTGAAAGTTACAATTAATCTTATGCTTTATGTGAACAACTAATAACAGATCATAAAATTATCCATAAAAAATATCGGACACACATTAACAATGGACAACAGCGCAGCATTGAACCAGCTTCCAGAAATTCTCCAAATATTCCGTAATACGTTACAAAACTGGCAGTTACATTAACTTTAAAATATACACCATGTTTTTAAAGTCTCGGTTCCTACCTGGTACTGTACTAGTCTCAGTAGCGGTACAGCTTGGAACACATATGGTCTCTAATGAGACTTGTTTGTTTTTAAAACTTCGAGCTTTTTACATTATGGAAACTACAAACTTGAATTTTTACACGTACATAAAATTTTAAGTGGTCTATAAAGTTTGACATTTTAGGAGCCCGTACACCCGGTGTGAAAACGATATCTTTTCTAGTTAAAATATTTTCTATGCATAAAGTACCTTTGGTTTCTTAGTGCAATGAAAAATACTCTCATAGGTTACCTATATAGCAAATGATATAAGATAAGTGACTTCTAAAGGTTATATATATCCCCTGTATATATAACATATTATAGCACGGGGATTATTGTCTAGGGTAGAATAGAGAAAAATTACGTCACATCGTTATGGAATGCGTAAAATGTTTGAAACCCTTCAACTTCAATAATTTACGCAATGTATGACGATGCGATGTCATTCTTCTCTATCAGTAAGTAAAGCATTACTAACGCACGCACCCGCCTCTACATCAAATCGTGCTGTCCATGAGCTGTCCACGAGCTGTCCACGCAGCGACGACAGCTAACCACAAGCTCGTTGTCCACGCACGATCGACACGACACAGAGCCGCATGACCTTAGGTATTACCATTGAAGTAAAAGTGGTTAACTGAGCAGCCATCTCAGGATCCGCAGACATGGCTTGCAGCATGCTGTTGGTATACGGAACTGAGAGCATAAACTGCACGAGGCGAGGGTTCTCGGATATTTGTTGGAGCAGCGATTGCATGCCAGGAGTGTTGATGAGCCCGGGACCGATGGCAGGAGGGTTAGCACCCCCGGTGGCTGGGGGGGGGGGCTCCGCCGGTGCGGGACCACGGGTTGGGGAGCGTGCCAGCCGCTCTCGGCGCCTGTTGTGGATTCGTGCCGTCTGGTGGATGGATATAAAGTTATAAAATACGTATTATTTACTATCCACTTTCTGCAGCCAACATGCGTTGCAATGCCATAGAACGACCGCCGATGTGCGCGGTGGGCAATGGTCAGCCTGCGACCTCACTACGGGAACGTGTTTGTGTTAAGTGTGACTCGCACTTGTCCAGTTTTTGTTGTAAAAATGATAGACTTTGTATCCATTATTGCGATCGTTGAAAATATTTGGCGATAAAATTTTAATGGGTTGGTTTATAACCCATCAACATTTTCAATTCAAAAACGTACATTTGGTTGTAATGGAGATGAAATTTTCATGTATTTAATTGAGGATTTGAAAAGGAGTTTGAAGATTTTTGCATGTAGGGTGGCCCTAACAATAGATTTTTTTCAGTATTGCCGCCCACAACAAAGATTATTAGTCAATAATAAATTAAATAAAAAAGTCATCTAAAGAAATATCCTAAAGCGTCAGATTTCATAATTCTTTCTTCATAGTGAATATCTCAGAAGCCTCACGCTTAAGAACATTATGACCAGGAACATTTTTTATTTGTTTAGTGTCTTCTATCCAAATAAATATTTTGATTGTGATTGACATTATTTATTAGTTTTTTTGGGTCTTCTATCCAAGTATAACTTTTAATGTGCGCGGTGATTTCGAGAAAAAAAAAAACAAAGTGGTGACCGATATAGGGCCAAAATCTTAAGCCAAAATCAAAGCCCATCTTCAACTCAGAATCCTTCAGAATCCTATTATTTTAACTATTTTATATCTAGTTATTTCTAATTTCCACTGGTTATAAGGCTCTATCCACACTACCGGGATGGCTGCGGGCGGTAGTGACGCGCCTCTTAATCTTACGACCATCTTACGACACCTGTGGGAAGAGTTGGTGTGGTGCAAATTCTAAGCGGGCACCACTCGGCGAACAAGATATCACTTTTCTATTGACCTCGATAGCTAGTTTTGCAAACAATCTACATGTAATTGGATAGGTCTAAACCAACACATAAATACCACATCTAATGATAATGAGATGCTTTAGTTTTTTCCAGTGCTTATAATAAATACCTAGGTATTATAAGCACAATAAATGCAAAAAGCCATGCTATCAAAAGGGTAGCAGCAAGCTCAGAGGACAAACGGAGCGGGTGTAATGATTCCGCCCCAGGCGCGCCTTTGTAGAGACTATTTGCCTTAGCTTTATGAAGTGTTTGGGTTCAGCAAAGTGTCTGGTATTGTAAAACTTGGAAAATTTCAACTCTTAAATCGTAAGTAAAGTATGCTTAGTTCTGCTGAAGGCTTCGATCCGGTATTCCGCGGCATCCTCCGTAGAAATCTAGAACCTTACAAAAATGACACTCGGAATTTCCTACGACTTGTTTTGACGTAGACAGTTTGCGCAGTCGTGAATCTTTTCCGAATACGGTCCAAGTGGAGTCGATTTTTTTTTATAGTAGGTAGGTACTTGAAAATTATAAACGCTGTTTTCGACTCTTATGAAATTTACGGGCTATGCAAGAGGGTTATATTCTTACGTCGGGACCGCTACGGCCACGAAATATATTCACATAAATACTAACAATTAATCCGCTTAGCGCGGAAATGTATGCTACATTCTTGATTTTAGCTATTAGTTTTTTTTTAAGTTATAACTTTATCGAATAATTGTATTCCAATAAATATAATTTTAAAAGGCAGGTACTGAACTGTACTTTTTTACAGGTTGGGGATGTTTCTTAACATTTGATTTTGAATGTTGTTTTATTTTTTGAAGATAAACTTAATTACATTTTTGGATAGATCAGTACTAAAATATTTAGTCCTAGTGGAATAAACTTTAAATAATTATTACTTGATATGAAATCAAGTATTTTATTAAATTACAAAGTCTAGACACACTAAATAAGTCCATTATTAAATTGTTATAATTTGTTGAATTTTAAATCGTGTAAAGCCTAAGCGAATTTATTTGAATACCATTATAACTTTACTAAGTAGGCTGGTGCCCTTAAAATTAACGGGTCTTTACTTTTGTTTATTTAAAGTTTCGTTTATAATAAACCCTAATTAAAGATTATTAAAGTATTGCCCAGATGTGGGACAAGCTAGGCTAATGAAGAACAAAAGTATCGTAATCTGTATAAGTTCTAAGTCATTTCCTCTTGTACCTTGTATATGACTCTCTCACTCTACTCTCTCTCTTACTATTCTTGTATAAGTTCTAAGTAATTTTCTCTTGTACCACCTTATTCTATACCAATCTTTATCGTATATAACAATGTGATAATTTCGCTAAGATAAATTTTTATTGAACCTTAAGGACACTCCACCATGGAATTAAAAAGGAAGAAAGAAAGAACAGGTGAACATTAATACTACCTAATACTAACACAATACTTATAACTTACTAGCTCTTGCCCGCGGCTTTGCACGCGTATTTTTGGTATAAAAAGTAGCCTATTATCTAAGTAATAATAATTCCTCCAACATATTCAAGCACCGACTTAAAACGTGGCTTCTGGGGAAAGTGTTCTACAGTTTCGGGGAGTTCCTAGAGTCACCGGAACTGTAGAATACAGGCCCAGTGCCAAGATGCAAAGAAAATAATAATAATAAGCAATAAAATATAATAAAATTACTCTATAGGAAGCGAAGAATATTTATAGTTACCTAAGTTAGCAGATAAGATTAATTACTTAATAAGTGATCTAATATAATTTCGGAATTAAATTTATAATAATGTAATTGCAATGATCATGTGTTATTTATAATTGTATTTTGACGTGTAATTTAATATATACCAATAAATTCTATATTCTTGATTCTTAAGTTAGGCTTTGCTCTAAGCGTACGCCAAAGTTCATCTTGATCTGTCCAGTAGTTTTGGAGACAAAAATTCAGATTGCATAAAATTTAGCTTTATAATATTAGTAGGATAACACAAGTATGTACCTAAGTGTTGGGTTGGTACTAAGTAGCCCACTCAGCAAGCCGACGAGCGCATGTGTCTAGGTCTAATAGTTCCTGACTCAGCTTGTTGCTCAAACACAAAAACCTAGGGTAGGTAATTTGTGATAGAGCGCTGGTTTTCAGTCAGGACCAGGTAGAGTAAATGACATGATCTCAGATCCAGCAGAATTATTCCATTTTCGTTTCCATGTGCCAATCTGCCTATACCATCATCCTTCATAATCCGCCTACAGGTCCGTTTCTGGTCATAGGCCTCCCCTGATGAGAGCCAGCGCCCTGTATTGCTTGCCGCATCCAACATTCGCCATCGTCAATCTATTGACGTGTGAAGAAGGTTCTGCGAAGAAAGAGTTTCATATGCCCCGGTTGCCAGGTAGCCTGAGCCGGGTACCCGTCGGCGAAGTTTCACACAAACCGGCTATATATATAAAATTACATTTCGCCGCTGGGTGGCATCGGCTACCCGGCAACCGGGCCGTATGAAAAGGCACTCAATGTAAGTTTGTATAATGATGAAAAATCACCGAAACTGCTGGCAGAAGCAAGAGTTATAAACGGTGTAAGCATACTTGATAGCACGTACAGAAGTTATGACTAAGTAACTCAGTCTATTAAACTTAGGTGGTAGTTTGAAGCGCAGGGTAAACTCTGAAATTGGCAAGGTCAGTGGGTCAACTATAATCGGACGAAGAAACAGCTAGTATGTTACATTGTGAGACAAAGTGTGGGGTGAGATTCTGTGTTTGATTCTGTTTGGTTAATTTACGTATCGATATTTGGCTATTTGGCTGGATATTTGGCGTTGGTCATTTGGCGTATTGGTCATTTAACGTATTGGTCGTTTGGCTTATTGGTCATTTGGCATATTGGTCATTTCGCGATTGGTCATTTAGCGTTTCGTGACGTTATTTTCATTGGTCAACATGCGTTTTGGTCAATGTACGTCTAAAGGAGTTTAACGAATTGATTTAAAAATATATGATTTATGAGAGATATATGGACTGGGCCCGGTCTCAGAATGACGAATTCCGGCATTTTACCTCTGATGCAAGAAGGTGCCGGCTTAGAATTTGGACCACCCCAACTCTTCCCGCGAGTGTCGTAAGAGGCGACTAAGGGATATCCACCGGGGGCGGGCAGCTGCGCCCCCTGCAGAACAATTCCACTACCGAACTGCGATCCCCAACCCGCATGTCCAGCGTGGTGATTATGGGTATTACCCTCATGAGATAAAAGCCAAGAAGGCGATTATCAGGGAGAGGGCAGGCTATTGCTGAGGCTGTTGTTGAGGTTGATGAAATAAACTACAAATGGAGGGACGCGTGTCAAAAGAGTCAAGGTTTTCTTGATTCTTATTTATCTATAGGACTTTGCGTCATTGGTGACCATGTCAGTCCCGTAATTTAAGGAACTAATTACATTCTTAAAATTCAATTAAATCTAAAACTATCTTAAATAATTTAAGAAACCATACTATCAATCTATCCATGCAAATAGCACCGCACGAACTATCTAGAGTTTCTTTCATCTCTGGACAATTCTGAGATAAGACCATTGCCATAGTAAAGCGATTGATTAGCGAAATTCGGCCCCTTTCTAATGAAAATCCTGTTGAAAAGTTCGCTATAGATAACATAATAATCATGTCAGGTTAGCCACTCTTGATGACTGGCGTTTATAAAATGATTTTTCTCAAAGAAATAAGCAGAATCATCTAGCCCTGAGATGTAACCAGAACTTGTGTTATGGGTACTAGATAACTCATCATCATCATCATCATCAGCCTATGTTAGTCCACTGCTGGACATAGGCCTCCCTTAATGAGCGCCATAGCGCCCTGTCTTCAGCTTGCCGCATCCAGCATCTGCCTGCAGTCTTTCGCAGATCGTTATCCCACCTGGCCGGAGGGCGTCCTACACTACGTTTGCCACTCAAGAATACGTTTGCACCAGTGGTTGTAGATTCTTCGCGAGATATGGCCGGTCCACTGCCACTTCAGCTTGCTAATTCTTAGAGCTATTTCGATAACTTTGGTTCTCTTTCGGATGTATTCGTTACGAATTCTATCCTTCAGAGAGACTCCGAGCATAGCTCTTTCCAAGCTCGTTGAGCGACTTTGAACTGGTGGACAAGCCCTACCGTGAGTGTCCACGTCTCAGCTCCGTAGGTCATGGCGGGTAGGACGCACTGATTGAAAACTTTAGTTTTTAAGCATTGCGGTATGGATGACTGATTTATGCTTAATTCATTAAGTTACGACATTACATTCATGCACAGTGCCACCGCGATGCTTAAATCATCTGCCACAGATATTTTCATACAAAAGATATTTCTTTAATATGAATAGAAACCACACAGAGCACCAGAACAACTAAGCATTTTTGACGGCTGTTAAGAACAACAAATCTCCACTCAGTAAGGTATTACCTACACTAATTGGAAAACATTGAAGAGAATTTTCCCACATATGTTTTATCGGAAAATTCCCAGCAATTGTATAATTATTGCAGCATAATCGTCAAGAATAAATAGCCCTGGGATATATTTCACTATTGTTATGTTGTTTGTGAGCAGAACATGAGCTTTAATGAGGACCAATAATTAATAGGATATGGCTTAATTTGACGTGAGATTATGTCAGATGATGCTTTGTGGTTTACAAGAAAACTACACAACAAAATGAAGAAACTGGTTCAAGGAATCAAATAATTAGTAATAACCTACGAATCAAGTAACAAGTCTTTTCAATTGACTGCAGGATTGCGATCCTGAGATATCGAACAAATAATGTGCGAAACAGTCCACTTTCATATTCTTATAACGAGTTTTTTTCCCCATCGTGTTTTTACTTTCAAAAAACCAAACCAAAAAAATATTTTTTATGTAATTTGAGTTTTTTACCAGAAGAATCCCGTGAATACTAAGATCTAGCACTACTTTAACAATCAAACCCGTTAGGTCGTATTTTATAGAGCTGGTCTTTTTTGTAAGATGTTGTTAAATGGGTTGTTGCCCGTTAAATGGTACCAAAGCAATCAAGAGCGTGTCAAATCATCATGACAACAAAATGACCTTGGCTTTCACTTCTTTGTGCCACCGTAACTTACTCGGTTCTAGAATTCATAGATATTTTTGTAAGCAAAGGGGTTACAAAACCAAAACCAAATAAATATTAATTTATTTCGGAACACCATTGGCTAGAATAATGTCTATAGAGCCTTAAATAACGACAGAGAGGTCTCCGGGGGCGGGCAGCAGCGCCCCCTGCAAAAAAATTCTACCACCGAACTGCGATCACCAACTCGCATGCCCAGCGTGGGGATTATGGGCATTACCCCCATGTGATAAAAGCCGATAAGGTGCTTATCGGGGGGAGGCCTGCATCCATTACTGGACCAATACAGGCTGTTGAGGTTGAGGAGACAGCTCTAAATAAGCTGTCGTTGTGACAAAAAGAAAACGAACTTTATTGGAAAACCTAAAGTACTTACTTAAAATAGTGATAAAATAATAGAAAACCTAAAACACAAAATAAGAACAAATTATCAAAATCAGATCTATACCTAAATAGTATAGTATTATAATATCTGTGCCTAAATCATGTGACAAAGAAGTTAAGAGTCTTGCGTCGCCTTGCCCTAGAAATGCTGGTATGAAAACATCTTGCTGAAGACATTGGCAGTAAGTCATTTCAATAGACCGCAGGGTTCCTGATGTCTTTTTTAGGGTTCCGTACCTCAAAAGGAAAAAAGGAACCCTTATAGGATCACTTTGTTGTCCGTCTGTCTGTCTGTCCGTCTGTCAACCCTATTTTCATAAATTATTGACAAAAAAAAATACTTTTGATTCTCGCCATGGACCAAAACCTATAGGGTACTTTTAGTGTACCCAGAATCCTAAAATTTGGTAAGAAGCTAGGTCATATAGCGCAAATAACGAGAAAAATCTCAAAACCATATATTTGTAGTTTATTAACAAATAAAAACTAATTTTTTATTCTCTCCCGCGACCAAAATATACAGGGTACTTCATGTTAACCTAGAATCATGCTATTTGGCAAGAAACAAGGTCTTAGAACTAAACGGAACCCTTAGTGCAGGAGTCCGACTCGCACTTAACGTTTTATTTATGTGCAAAACCGCTGTTTCATTCCTTTTCATGATTTTATTTATCGAATCCTATTTTCTCAATCGTGTTTTCACATTAGAGTCACAAAGAAATAAAGTTGAATTTTATTTTATTCAAGTTTTTTTTTACCACGAAACACTCGGGATTCTATTACAGCCCTTCCCTTTGAGTTAACTTCTCCTCATTCGATAAACTCCTCGAGGACTTTGACCCTCTATACAGTCATACCATCATCATGGATGATTTTAACAAGTGCCTACTCAAACATGATTCTCGGGCCCGTTTAGAATCCCTTGTTTCCGTGAGTACTAAGTCCTTAGCTTATTTTGACATCTAAACCTGGTCCGCCATCACGGTGTGGTAAGGCACGGCATTACGGCTCAAACAACGTAAGCAGTTGAAACGGATGCGCGTTCACAGGCTGGCATCGGACAATCCGCACTAGCCCCATCAATGGTTTCACGTTAAATATCCGTACCGCATGGAACGGACTGTCGGCAATGCCGCGAGGATTCTTGAAGGCAACTTTTCCATTTAATGCGAATGACGTCATTCGGATTGCCGATCAGTGGACGCACTTGTCAGCGGATTGTCCGACGCCGGCTGACGTTTGAGCCGTAATGCCAATAGATTCTACACCGTAATCGCGGCCCTGTTGGGTTCGCCTCATAATTAACGAAATGTAGAAAGTCCAAAAAGCAGCCGTGGCAGTGGACGATATGAGTGTACTGATAAGGATAATGCCACTAGATTCTCACCAGTTGCAAGTTCACCAGTTACTTACTATTTCGCAACCGAATTGTGAAAAGTCCACTTCTGGAAAATGCATGAATAAACTTGGCTTAACCATAATTACGATTAATACAAGTCCTCTTGACTGCGGTCTCGTAATTTGAATAAACGAAGCTTTCCGTGGAAAGTAGTCATGCAAATGTAAGAAATGTTGAATAAGATTCTGATTTTTACTTGTTTGTCAAAAATGTCGGAATTTTTGATGAACGCTAAAATAAAAGCTACCTTTATTAAAACTTTAAGTGCCTAAGGTGCGTCCATATTAGTTAAATAATAAATAAATAAATAATGCTGGACAATTCACACAGCATTATCTAGCCCCAAGCTAAGCAGAGCTTGTGTTATGGGTACTAGATAACTGATATACTTAATACAATACACTACATAGATAGATATTTGTTTTATACATAGAATACACCCAGACCAACGGAACAAATTTCTGCAGATCGTACACAAATTTGTTCCGAGGCGGGAATCGAACCCGCAACCTCCTACGTCGCAGGCGGACCTTCGCCCGCTAAGCCACGGAGGTCGTCTAATATACACTATACAATATAACATAAAGTTACATAAAATGTTAAATAAGCTTAATTGCCATGAAGAAATATGAGTATAAAAAAATCCTAAATAATTTGCCATTTTTGCTCTACTCGTAAAACATCATGTGCTGAAAGTTAATATTTCTGTGATACCTACCATATTTCTATCCACTCCAAATTATTCAACCGCTAAGCGGTAAGTACCAACTTTATAGTTAATCTGTGTCGTTAATTTAGTTTTTCGCCCCTGTCCATCCAAGAACAGATCGTTCTTAGCGTTACCTATTGCAGCCAACGGTAGCGCTAAGAGCGATCTGTTAAAAATACTTAATAGTTAGAATAACCCCCCCCCCCCCCCAAAATATACTTAGGGTCAAAATATACAAGTGGTACACAGTGACGCAGAAACAAGCTGAAGAACAAAGAACAAGAACAAGTTGTAACCGCACACGGTGCGTGTTTTTTGTGTGGAAGGAGATTTTTTGTTTTTACCAAGAAAATTCAGAAAAATACCTCGAGTAACTTTTCTACCAATTTAATTATTTAAAACGGCGATGCAATCCACAGTGTGTCAGCGCCTTAAGTTTGAATGTTAGTTTGATAAATGATTACCTTGATCTCGTAGGGTATACATACGCATAAGCAAATAGACTGATTCTATGTTATGAAATTGTTTTATTCCTATCAATCCTTTTAAATTATCCACTGTGTAATACCCCGATCCACTATGTATTTAGGGTTTAGCCACTGTGTTGAACCCATGGTCCACAGTGGGTCATTTCTGACTTTTTTTAAATCAGTTTTTTCTTTTTTCCTATTTCGTAACTCAAAACAATAACAATACACGATCAAACTAGTTGAACTATACTATGCTCTCTATCCAGAGCCGAGTTATGACTTTCGGAAAAAAGAGATCCACTGTTGACCACTTCACCCTACCCTTATTTTATAGTATAAGCATTAGCCAGTTTCGCAAACCTAAGTTGCAAACCAACCAATCAAATCCAATAACAACGTACAAACGAACTAATAGGTTTTAAGCAAACTAGTCAATTCCATGACCACTGCATTCAATATTACTTACATGTTTATATAAGCGCCAATGGAATAGCATTGCATGACCGACCGTATTAGACAAGGTCTGGATACACAGTCAGTTCCTGGAATGTTGTGATCAGAATCACAAAATACATTTGTTGTAAGACATTCAGAAATGTCAAACATAGAATTACTACTGTTCAGGAAACATCCTAAATGAATGACAGTGACATAAGCGCAGCTGTGAAGGAAAGGTGACAACAAGACCACATCAGGTGAGAGGGACTCGTCACCCATCATAATAACGTAGTCTGACAGTTGTCACCTTTCCTTCAGAGCGCTAATACGCTTATGTCACTGTCATTCATTTAGGGTGTTGCCTTAACATGTCCTCCTCTAGCTGTCATAAGCATCATTTGATCGTGAGCTTAAAAAACTTCAGCTTGTATATCCATATGTAATGCAATTGAATGTGTTCGCTAGCCCCTCTCGCCTGACGAGATACACTATCGAACACATTCAATTGCATTGTAACAAGCCGCGGTTAACCCAATATCACAAAGTCCTGTATTTTACGATTTTCTTTATTATATTTTGGAGTCAGAAAACACAGTATTTCAATTCATAGCCACCTTCCAGAGATAAGGAACAATTACCCTCGACAGCACACATAACCTCCACTGTTGAGTATGCTTCCCCAAACAATTGGGTTTTGTAATAACCACCATGCTTGGCAGACGCATTTGTAATCGCAGTAACGTTGCTAAAAATACATACATGTGCTGAAAATACACACAAATAGAATTTACGCCTCCGACGCAACCTGAGGATGTTGAGCTGTTAGAGCCGACTAACGGAATCCACACCAAGAAGGACTACAGTTTCCTTTTGTGTTTTGATCACCAATCCGCATAAAAAATTTATTCGATTCTTAAAAATTTACGCCTTGACGTTCCATCCAATTTTTCTTTGGTCAAGCTAGACCACACATCACCAAGCTTGTCAGGTAAGCTGGCAGTGTATCAGCCCCATTAGTATATCCGATAGCGAGTTCAATCATATTGAACTAGCTTTGAACTTATATTGATTTGCTTGAAGGCATAGACGTCATTTAAGTTTAAGAAGACTTGTTTGTAACATTTAGCGTAGTTAAGCTCTGGTTAGTTTAGTTTAATGGTCAACTTTGTGCCTCATTTTAGGTAAATTGACAGCAAATTGAGTGATTGTTATATATTTTAGCGTTTTAGACATCGGTATTAACAATTTGTCGATAGGGTGCGTCGTTTATGTAATTTTAAAATGAATCGAATTCGCCTGTGGTCGTGTATTCGTATTGTTTCGGATGAAGTCATCCGCAGGAATACCGGTCTCTGGCGCCGATTGGATACCGATCCAGTGCACGCTATACTTATAGGCACAAAAAATTTCCATCTCTAAAACGTCATCCAGAAAATTTCTTGTTGAGAGTGGAGGAATCGTGACACCCAATTTCAACTGAAGTAGGTTCGTCGCGACATCTTGAGTTGATAGTCGCTCAACGAACGTCAAAAATACGTACCTAATAAGTTCTTAGAATTTGACGAAACTAAGGATTTATAAAACGCAAACCCAAGTAACTACTTTAACAGTGTAAGTCAAATTCGAATGAGATATAAGTCGTGGTTACGACTAAAGACATGCTGGAAGGCTCAATAGCCTGCAATGTTTTTTTTCCGTTCACTGGCCTACAAAGAATAAACTTACATAATCGTCAAGAACTGTAGCGGCAGAATAAGTAACCACCACCTGTAAAAACCCTACACGTTACAATAGTATCCACAAAACTCCCATAAAGCATTTTTCCACTCCATCAGCTCATACCCGCTCTGGGCTGATTAATTGTCATTTTTTACTACGAACAATGAGCTTGAGCATGCAAACTTGTTATTCTGCGAACAATACCGCTTGGCTAATGGATGCGAAGCCGGACCAGAGTGGTGGCACAAGTTACAAGCGATGGATAGATGGATTTCTTTAGTAGCCTTGAAAGAACATCCGGTGCTAAAAGAGATGGTTTTAACGTTTGTGTCCATGTTGAAAGTCCTAAACCGTCGGGTTGAGGATATAGTCGCTGGGCACACTTAAGACGGAAACACACTTCCACTCCAGAACAAGCATACGGGCAGCGCAAAACCCTCACTTGGTGGATAGATATACCCCTCCACTCGCACTAAGCGGTTTTCCTCCACCTTCATTATCCGCACCGCTAGTGAATGGAACCCGCTTCTTGCTTCTGTT
Organism: Eupithecia subumbrata; assembly: GCA_949316285.1. Classification (NCBI taxonomy): domain Eukaryota; kingdom Metazoa; phylum Arthropoda; class Insecta; order Lepidoptera; family Geometridae; genus Eupithecia; species Eupithecia subumbrata. Next base: position 4,559,356 of record OX438644.1, on the reverse strand, counting down.
TTTCGGCCAATAAATGATCTAACCAATAAGCAAGTCTCGGGTGAATAGGCATCATCTAGATTCTAGACCTTCGTGATACACCGTCAGCCAAATCTTCGCTTTACAACTGGTGTGATTGCGGTCAAACGAAGGTCCTTAAAGAAACACTTGACACGCCACGCAACCCAAAACGCGACGCGTGTTGAGTTGTAACCTGTTAAACATCTTTGAAGACCTCTGTGGTGCGGCGGGCGAAGGTTTGCCTGTGACGCAGGAGGTTGGGGGTAAATTCCCGCCTAGGGACAATTGTTTGTACGATCTGCAAATTTTTGTTCCTGGTGTTCTGAGTTGTCCTATGTATAATAAAATATCTATCTATGTATTGTATTACATTTATGTACATTAAAGTATTGGTCCATCTTGATTATTTTTTAGAAGGAATTATTGAGCTGTTGTTCTAAAACCTTGGACCTTGGACCACACAATTCACGCGCCCCAGTACACCTGCAGCTTTGAGTTGTAATTGTTCGTCGGATACTAGTTGTTATTCAACTACCCGCACTCATTTACTATTTCTATCTCTTTGTTCAGAGTGTCTATAGAAATAAAAACAATATCTGCCAGACTGTTCATTTGCCGGTTTATTAACCCACTGTGACGTGAATTTGACTTACATCTTTGGAGAAAGACAAGAACAAAATTTAAAAATTTAAAAACTCCCCTACAGATTTTCATGAAACATGACTAAGAACACTCGGGATAAAATAATCTAAGACACAAAAATAAACGAAAATCGGTTCATCTGTTTGGGAGCTACGATGACTCAGACAGACACGTTAAACTTATAACACTCCTCTTTTTTGCGTCGGGAGTTAAAAAAGAAAGAAATAAACGCCGGTGACGCCGGTGGTCCTATGCACCGGGTTTTTCAACATAAGATTTTCCTAAAGAAAAGCCGGTGACGCCAGTTTTACGCACCGGGTTTTGCAACTTAAGATTTTGCGAATAAGCAATAGGTACTCCATGTAACTTTTACTTGGTCAAATATTAAAAATACATGTTTTTGAAACAATCAAACATAGTTATTATATTATAAATCACATCTTGTTTAATAATATTTTGTATTTGTAATCTACATTATATTCTTATGTACTAAGAACACTAAAAATTAACAAGTTTTTACTTGTGCTTATTTTAAAATATCAAAACTTTTAACATTAATTATTTTATAGCTAAATCAGTCTAATGGTAACGAAACTTGGAACTTTAAAGGTTAAACAAATAAAGTTATAGTTCCAAACAAAAAAGAATCTCCTCAATTATTTGAGACCCCGGCCTCACACATCAGTTTGACGAGGAAACTCCTAGTTGTGCGTCTGCGTCACCACGGGGACGCGTAATAAGGAAAGTACAGCCTACTTCGATGGCGGGTAAAACTTATAAAGTTTTTATATTAATTTTGTTGTTTGTTTTCTTTTGTATGTTATTTATAAGTTTAGGTTATAGGACTGACATACTTTGCAAAGTAAAAGGCCTTAAAAATAAATATGATTAAAAAAAAATTGCATCACTAACGCTATGTGAAACTACGAATTTCAAACAAAAACAGAACGGAACATCGTCGCCATAAAATAGTGTGAACTTTGTAGAGTGTACGTTATCTTCAAAGGCTTGCCTATATATTTTAGAGCCGCGTACAAGACTTACTAGAGTAACCGTTGCGTTACTGTAGCACCGGCAAAACAAATGGTTACCTAATAGTAAGTAATTAAGTAAATCATTTATTAGTCACATAAAACACACACATACAATTATATTTCATAGTTCCATTAGTAGAAGATTATAATTTTACACAAGTAGTTACTTGTTCCATTCGGTAGCTCGCACGTTTCAGAGAATCGATTTAAATCGATGCACAACACTAAAACACCTTCCCAACCCTACCACGCTACCAGAACGCCATTCTTTTTCCGTGCGCGGTAGCATAAGCACACTAAAAATTTATTTAACAATAAAATTTGTGAATCTACGAAAAATTACAAGAGGAAAAGGGAAGACCAAGCAATTCAGCGGTATCAAGCAGAAATCAAAAAGCTTGAACAAAAACAAGCGACTCGAGGTCAATTATTGAATTCTCGAAAAAAGAAGGTAACTTCTATTTTGAATTCATTACTAGAGGTTGCAAATGTTTACAATTCAACCAAACCATACCATCTAAAAGTCTGCCTGGAGGGTTTACTGTAGGTACTCCACGAAGGCTAGACAGGATGAGTTAAAAGCCTGGGGGTTTGACTGTAGGTCACTCACGAAGGTTATAAAACAAGTAAAAGTCATTTATTTGTTACACAAGTACCTACCCACCTAGAATAATCTAGATGTTGTATCCTTTACAATTCAATCATACCATACCATCTTAAAGTCTGCCTGGAGGATTTACTGCAGGTACTTCACGAAGACTAGACAGGATGAGCTAAAAACCTGGGGGTTTGACTGTAGGTCACTCACGAAGGTTATAAAACAAGTACCTACCTACCTAGAATAATCTAGATGTTGTATCCTTTACAATTCAATCATACCATACCATCTTAAAGTCTGCCTGGAGGGTTTACTGTAGGTACTCCATGAAGGCTAGACAGGATGAGCTAAAAACCTGGAGGTTTGACTGTAGGTCACTCACGAAGGTTATAATAAAGCAAATAAACATCTACTTTGCATATCAATGGTTTGTACATCACTAGAACTCATTATCTCATAAAAATATAAAGAAGATTAGGTACCAATTAAAAACCAAGCGGATTCTCAGTACCTAGGTCATTCACAGAGACCATAAAGCAAGTAGGAAGTCATCTACTTTGCATACCATTGGATTTAACATGCCTAGAACCAAAAATTTCATACCTACCAATGTTGTTTCGACGACAAAAAATTGTCAGTAAAATACCTGGAGGTTCGACTGTAGGTCATCACGAAGGTCATCAAGCATGTAAGTAGGCAACTAAACTACTCCGCATATCATTGGGTTCAATATTCATAAAATCAACATTTCCTAAGATTGAGCCGATAAAATATTTTGCACTACCCGCAAATATATTTAAAGTGGAATTGGGTTTTCCTTTACGGAATTCGAAGCCATAATAATTAATGAACCCCTATTTGCTAATATCTGTGTAGATAAAGAAGCCGGTATAGAATAATAATAATATAATATAGGTATTGTATCCCCGATAACAAAAAATCTAGACACCATCGAAACTGATACTGGGATATTGACGGATACCATGTCAAAATTGGTAATCCTGTCTTGATATTATGTCGTGCATGTGGTCGTGCACTAGGTGACTCAACTGAAGAGATTCCAGTTGTTTACGGTGAGAATATACACTCAGATCTCGCAAAACCGAACATTCAATCGAGACGAAAACACGCAATAGGCCAATATCTAGATAAATCGTCCCTGAACATCATTCAAGACGAAACTCGAGATGACACCCGTTTTGGCTCTAATTTGTCAGTTATAATCAAAACTGCTAAAACAATTTAAAAGCAAAAAAAAGGGGTTGTCAAAACCCACCCCGCAAGCTTCAAACGGGATGCCCTCCACGTTAACCCGCGGTGAACAAGGGGGGGGGGAGGTACAGGTACATGGCGCATCGCCAGGCACAGAGAAACTCAAGCGCCGTCAGCTGTGTCCCTAGCGTCGGCGCAACACAACCGACAGAATACGAACCGACGGACGTCCTCCACTGCAACAGTAGATCAGGTACTAACCTACGTGACGGCGTTGTTATAAATGTTGGTTATCTATTACCAAAACACCAATATGAACGGTTACCGATTTTCTCTCTGACTCAGTGATACATGCCTAAAAATACCCTACCTCAAGTTGATAAGTCTAACACTTAACATAAAAATAAAGGATTTAGTACATTTTGGTGCAATATCATAGTGTAAAATGAAGACTGTTAGCTAATTTATAGTAGGTACATTGCAATCATAATAACCAACATTGTTGACACCTAACAGTACCCATATGTTTATTTAAAATCATTTGATGTATCCTAAGGAACACAATCAAAATAAAATATAATGCGACCACTTGTAATAACCAAAACAAGACTATCTTAAAGTCATGTACAACAATTGATCACAAGGACCCATACTTATTGATATGTACAATTCAGCCTCGGAGGAGCGACCCGCAAAAGGGCGCGCCGCCTTGCCGCCGCCCGCGCCGCACGGCGCCATCGGTCTCATAACGGCGGCGATGGAGGCGAACATGTGTCTCATGGGTCATTTAGATGACGCATTCACTGCCCAGTCTCAGGTGCGATCCGCAGGGGCGCTTTACGGCGATGATGGAGATGGACATGTGTTTCGTGGGCCATATAAGTGTTAGTTATATCGCATTCACTCTCCAGCCTCGATGATGCGACGCGCAGGCGCAGGAGCGCGCAGCAGCCGCCTTGCGGCGCGATGGAGATGGTCATGTGAGTCGTGGGCCATGAAAGTGTTAAGGTTTCGACTCGAATCTACAGTTCAGTCTCACATTTAAATGATAGTAACCAACTATGAAAAATGCTTTAGTAACATTATTGAAACAATAAAACGATCTCGAAATGGTTTCGTATTTAATTATAAACAAAATACAATTGAAACTAAACAGACATGCAAGCTGAAAGTTTTAAGGCTTCATATTTAATACATCATCAGATATTTTGAGTTTAGCCTTACCTGAAGAAAAACGTGAACCATAAAGTTGTCACAAAAATAGTTGAAATTACCACGATTTGAGTTTTGCACAAAGTTTACACAAAGGTTTTGAAGACAGAAAAAATTTCGCGCTGCTTAATAATAATTATGGCCATCATTACAAAATAATAATAATAATCAACTGATAACAGACAAAAATTCGATATATACTGGCAACAGGATAGATGATATTAAAAAGACTAAGAAATCCTTAATTTCTAATACCATTTCTATGACCCATAAAATGTTTACTGACTATCGTCCTGGATTGGATGCTGCTTGCAATGGCATGGGCGCAAATGGTCACTGGAAATAATGTGGCCTACAATTTCACACTAATAATTTAATTTAATTGAAACAAGCGTTTTTTGTTTAGGCCCTGAGAGTTTGCTCACAATAAATCTAATTGCGCAAAACTGATGCTTACAGTTAAGACGACGGCAATAAGCTATATAATAGGAATGGGAAAAATTAACCCAGTATTGAATTAGAACTAAACTCACATGTCTGTATTAACTTTGGTATATAGTTCACTCAGTAGGTACATCACTTTAGTCTACCTTACATTGATCGTTGCGCATCTCGCTCCAACGCCAAATGTGACACTTTTGTAAATGAAACCCCGATTCGGTTTTCACGTTTACTGAATTTCGCCTTTGTCAATTATTTTAAAGTGTTTTCCAAAATTAATAACGAACAATCAACAGGAATAATTGTATTCCCTAACTAGCCTTCCTAGGCTCAGTTCTCTCTACTGAATCGTTTGATGGTATCCAAAATCACAGACAATAATTATAAAATTTTGCGCTTTAACTAAAGGATGCTCCTGCCGATAGACCTTACCCTTCGAGGGCTGCGATCGTCACCGGAAGCGTTTTCACTGCGACTAGTTTTTCAGCAATCACTATAATTGTATTAATAATATTAAGATGTCATGATTGCTTCCTTTTCTAAAGGACCTTAAAACACTATTTATAAGCTATGGTGGAATTATTTTAGCAAAATACAAAAAATAGAAGTATATTAAAATTTAACAGAACAATTTCAAAAGGGTGATTCATAATATAGTTCACTTAGTATTAGTCAAGTCACCGATCGGCGCCTTTTAGGCCACAAAATTGGTTCTGACGAACACAATATTATCTCGCCTCCTGAAAGGAGCTTATACGCGTAAGCAGCGGCCGAGTGTACCTAAATACAATTTTGTAAGGAACCAAAAAGTTCTAGATTTCATCCACAATTGGTACCCTAACATTGATATTCTTTAGATAAATTAACTAAAATACTAGCGTTATTAAATTGTTATATACCTGTATATATCAGCATTATTATAAACCTATGCAGCAGCTCGCGAGCAACCAAATATGATTATACCATATTTTACAAAATAAATAATGTTAACTAGATTATAATTATGTCTGCCCCGAGTAAATTATGAAGTGAAATTAATAGTAATTTATTGATCACCGATTAACGTCCGTATATAATAAGCGAGCATCGTCGCAAACTATGGCTCGGTAGATTAAGGATGTTACGAGAGCAAGCGGAATCGGCGTTGCAAATTTCGGCGCACATTGCAGCGACATGCTGCAACGTCGAGCGCAAACGCTGCTGGTCCACCGAGGATCTACGGAAGGCACTGAGCTGGCTAGAGATAGAGCTCGCAAGCCTTTGCCCAAATTATAATCATCCAATTTCATCGGAATTTTTTTATTAGGTCGGCTGATATACAGTGGCAATAGAGACTTCATTATTACTTTATGAATAAGAAGTTATGATTGCATTGACTGATAAAAAGTTAAGTACTTACATTATTATTTTTCTTATATATTTTGTGTTATAGATAACATACTCGTACGATCATAATCTAAAAACACCTATTTGTTTTATCTTTATAAAATCCGCTATTCCTAAATAAAGCAGAAAAGATTACTGCTCTGAAATTATACCAAAACTTAAGTAGATAGTTAAGACTCTAAACATCTACCTGTGTAAAATTATAATCTTCTACTAATGGAACTATGAAATATAATAGGTGATTAAAAGAACTTAACAAGTGAAGTTCAATCTCTATTATATGAATAAGTCCATTAGTAGAAGATACAAGAACCCACCCACCACATCCCAGCTCAAGTTTTGGTTGCTATCCTCTAAAAAGAATGGCGTTCTGGTAGCGTGGTAGGGTTGGGAAGGTGTTTTAGTGTTGTGCATCGATTTAAATCGATTCTCTGAAACGTGCGAGCTACCGAATGGAACAAGTAACTACTTGTGTAAAATTATAATCTTCTACTAATGGACTTATTCATATAATAGAGATTGAACTTCACTTGTTAAGTTCTTTTAATCACCTATTAGTTTACTTAATAGAAATTGGCAAAATTTAAACACCATAATAATAAAAATTAAAAGTAAAAACAGAAAGTAGAGGCACCTCTAATACCAGTGCTAATCCCGCCGCTAGGTTCCTTTTATCACACTAATATTATAAATGCGAAAGTTTGGATGGATGGATCGATGGATAAATGGATGGATGTTTGTTAAGTCTTCACGCCAAAACTACAGAACAGATTGAGCTGAAATTTTGCATCGGTGTAGCTCTAAGCCTAGAATCAAACATAGGCTACCATAAAACAGTTCCCATGGGATAGAAATAGCCTTTGAACGTTTCCATAGAAACAACGCGTGCGAAGCCGCGGGCACAAACTAGATTACAATAAAACAACTATCTGTTTTCGACATTGACTTAGACACATTACACATGATTTTAGGAACCGGGCATAAACACTAAGTAAATTACCTGCTAACAATTCAAAGCGCTGTTGATTATTTTAACCAAAAATACGTGTGTGTAGAGGTGGCAAATGGGTAATAGCTCAGCTAATGGGATTAATCTACCAATAAAAATTCACAGGACCAGCCCGTACTCAGGAAGTTGACGGTGTTATACTCCTGTGCCTCGGAAAGCACGTAGGTAAAACCATTGGTCCTGAATCTGATCTCTCGGTGTGTCATCCCATCTGGAATCGGGATATGGGTATCTAGTAATAATGCTTTAATAATAATAATGCTGGAAAATTCACCCAGCATTATCTAGCCCCAAGCTACGCAGAGCTTGTGTTATTATGGGTACTAGATAACTGATATACTCAAAAATACACTAATAGATATTTTTTAGTATACATAGAATCATCATCCAGAACGCCCTGTACAAACGTCTGCAGATCGTATAAACATTTGTCTCGAGGTGGGAATCGAACCCGCAACCTCCTGGGTCGCAGGCAGACCTTCGCCCGCTGCGCTACAGAGGTCGTTATAATCTAGTGAGGGAATAGAGAATACCTACATCTTTGTTTGCGGTCATATTTTTGTGCACTATAATAATTTCCTGCGCATATAAATAGTCTGCGTTCAGACTAGCCTGGCCAAAATTCAGTTAAGAAATAAATTCATCATCACCGTAAATCGGCTGTGCACGGTGTACGGCAAGCTTGCACGTCGACGAAAACCTCGTGATAGAAGATCTTTTTACACGAAGGTCTGCGCGCAAACTTAAGGCCAGGTTGGAACTGGAACTACAGCAGTAGGCGTAAGGGAAAACGCGCGCCTGCCAAGCCGCCGCGCTCGTGTTTTTTGTTGATATTTAAACATGGTAATTAAGAAAATCATTTTACCAAGTCAAACTCTGCGAATTTGTTTAGAAATATTAAGTGTCCTTAGTTGAGTACAAAAATAGTGTGATATCAGTATTTCGCTAGTCATAGTATTGAAAAAACGTTAGAAAAAGGGGTAACAGTGGTATTATTTTCTATCGAGTGAAGTTCATTAGATCTTGTAACTGAATATGACTTTGACTAGACTAGATCCTTAGGTAATATATATCTTTTTTTTAGAATTTTAAACACTATTTTCTAAGTCTCAGATGGTTTTAAAAATCACAAAAAGACGGCCTCTGCTGGCCTACCCAGCCTTAAGGGGTCGAAGCTCTTCGAATTAAAGACGCGTTGTGCGTATCATCTCGTCAATGCTCGCGATATGACGAAATGAAATGACATTGGAAAGATAAATAATGTTTTTTGAGAATTTACGCTATTACACTTGAGAGTAGTTACATCTATTTTCGACAATTTGCCATCCCATTTTGATTTCGCACAAATTATTAGGAAAACACTACACAATAGAAACCCGCTTGGAAGGTAAGTAGGTAGGTATAATGTAGCGGTCTGGCTTGCGATCACTCTAAAATCCAACATTCATTAGAACTATGCCCATTCTGGGAATAATTTGACACTTGGTAACGGGAAAGGAACACGAATGGCCTTGACCAGTGGCTAGTGCAATTCCTTTTACTTGTCGAAATCACAATCGATTTAATTCATTCATGGGCTTCAGATTTAGCTTGGAATGGCAGAGATCAACGTGTTTGGTGGATGGGACGCGTGAAGGCCTTGAAATGGCTTTCAAACGACAATTATAGTGATAATGATAAAATGATAAATGAATTTATTGCTGTGTAACTAGGTGGTAATGAGTACATTGGTCTTAGGTCAATCTATAGTAGGTATCTCTAGTCTACCATGCTCAGGTTTACAGCATTGGTTTTATGGGCATTACCCCCATGTGATAAAAGCCAATAAGGCGCTTATCAGGGGGAGGCCTGCGTCCAGCAGTGGACCAATACAGGCTGTTGAGGTTGAGGTATTTCATTAAATAAGAAAGGGTTCGTAGGTCGGCCGGGTCAAACTACACGGTATTTAGATTAAGTTATTCGGTATCACTACAAACACTGAGTCTAGTATAAACTACTGAGTAGCAATCTAGATAAAAGCCTAGTACTTTAGATGTACTGGTTTAACGTTCCATTTCAATTCAAATAAGGTTGGTAAGAGTTAGTTATTTATGAGACAAGGAAGCCTAGGTTCGCCTTAAGGCTTAGAAGGTCTCTGCGCGCTTTCCGGCTGGCGAATGAGTGCTACTACCACAGCCTACCTACAGTCGTTCGTCGACGAAGGCATTTTGACTTGGTTTTGACAGAGCAATCAGGCGGGGGGGGGGGGGGGGGCAAGGGACGGGAGAGGGACGCTCACGAGTTGCATACATCTCCATCGCCTTAGTAACTCGGGAGCGTTCCCCCCTCCTACCCTCCCGACCCGTCGTCGCTTGGCCTCCGCACGATTATCCTGTCAAAACACCTTGGTCGAACTGCGGTGGCGTGGCGCGAGCAATCCTAGGTCACGCGCAGCTAATTAAAAACAATAATAGATGTTGTTAAAATACCTACCTAGTTAGTGTTTTCTGTGACGATTCAAATAATACAAGAACAAAAATTAAAAATATAAAAACCCCCCGACAGGTTTTCATGAAACATGGCTAAGAACTGTTCTTAGCCATGTTTGGGATAAAATTATCAATGACACAAAAAAAACTAAACGAAAACCGGTTCATCTGTTTAGGAGCTACGATACCACAGACAGATACACAGACATGTTAAAACGGTGCTTCAGTCCGTAGAAAATCGCAACGATTTTCGACTCCTACGTCATTTGACCTCGTGGTGTAGTTGGGTAGCACATTCGACGGAAGGACGCAGGTTCAATTCCCGTAGAAGAAAAAAAAATGCGATGTTATTTGATTTCTTAGACACGTTAAACTTATAACACCCATCTCTTTTTAAAAATAGCGATTAAGATAAATAAAATAATAATGCTGGACAATCCACACAGCACCATCTATCCCCAAAGTAAGCTACTCAAAGCTTGTGTTATGGGTACTAGATCACTGACATATTTAATACAGTATATACATAGATAGATATATTTTTTATTATACATAGAAAACACCCAGACCAACGCCCAACGGAACAAATTTCTGCAGATCGTACACAAATTTGTTCCGAGGCGCGAATCGAACCCGCAACCTCTTGCGTCGCAGGCGGACTCTCCCCCGCTGCGCCACTGAGGTCGTCGATGATGATACATCGTTACAAGTTTACAACAGGATGGTAGATAGATAGATAATAGCTTTATTGTACCATCAATGCTTATGAAATATATTACAAACTACTAATTAAATCTATGTGGCACAATCGGCGGCCTTATCGCTAAAAGCGATCTCTTCCAGGCAACCTTTGGATGGACAGGATCGGTTAGTGTAGAACTTGACGGTGGCGTATATGATACTACAAAATACCTAAATAAATATTTTGGCTAGAATTAGAAATTAGAACAACAAAGAAAATATAATTGATGGTAGGATTTAGTGTTACCAAAACGGGGGTTACAGCTACATCTCGCTAGTGAGTCCTCGGCTTGACAATTCCTACCCTTAACGTCCTCACGTTATCTTCAAATTGAGAAAAGATCTCTTTCCAATTCTTTGCCCTAATCGAGCTAATAAGGTCACTCATGTATTCTGAAGACATGTGCCTCAATTCAGCCGACGACACACTTGAATAACTCATTTTAGTATTCAAATTGCCTGCCGACATAGGTTTTAGCCTAAATGTATTTTAAATCCCCTATATTGCATAATTCAAAATAGCTTCTGGTAGATTCGCAAGCCTCTTCCAGAGGTTTTAAAAGATACAATCCTTAGGAACTAAGAATCAGTGCAGTCAAAACTAGTAACGTTTTCAATAAATTATGCCCTTGTCATCTTTTTTTTCATAATATATTTCCCTGCTATTTACAGTTTAATATTAATCATAATATTTTTTTCCTGCAACGTGACAAAAGTTCAGATGGGATAAATTAATTCTAAGCCCCATACATATAAATAAAGACATTTAAAATATATAACTAAATTAGGTATGTAGTTTGGATTGCAACGACGCGACGTGTACGATGCAATTACGAACGCATTATGAATGTAAGCGAATTATCCACGAACCTTGTTTGTGTTTGAAGAACACCAACGTTTCAACCAGTCCACTTTCAAAACCACTTTTCACAGCTTGTTAAGAAAAATAAATAAATAAATAATGCTGGACAATTCACACAACATCATCTAGCCCCAAGCTAAGCAGAGCTTGTGTTATGGGTACTAGATAACTGATATACTTAATACAGTACACTACATAGATATTTTTTACTATACATAGTAAACATCCACAACACTCTGAACAAATATCTGCAGATCGTACAAAACAAACATTTGTCCCGAGGCGGGAATCGAACCCGCAACCTCCTGCGTCAAAAAAGACAAGAAGAAGTTCAAGAAAAAACATTCTTTATATATAATCGATAACTTGTTAATAAAACAGAATAAAAAATGGCCTGTCTTAACTGACATCCGAAAGTAGTTAAGAAAGGAGAAATATGATTCTTATTTTCCAACTACATAATATATAGTTATGAAATTACACAACGAGATACTTTTGAGGGTAAACATGATGATGACAAAACTTATACTTCACTTCGATCTGAAACAAAAGCGGTCGGACATTTCATTAATACAACGCATGAATTTTATGAAAAAATTGATGTTAAATATTCTTTGACAAGGTTCTGTCCCACTTCGATCGTTTTCTAGGATTGTGTTTGTATTGATTACTTATCGGAGATAGGCTTGAATCCAATAACCGATATGCGGTTTCAAATTCAAGTTAGGGATTAGGTATCTAGTTAAATTAGGTCTAGTTTCTGCCACACGTTGGTTCCCGGATTAAATGAAGCCTGTTTTAGGTTTATAATAGCGGTTCCCATGGGATAGAAATAACCCTAAAACATTTCCATAGAATCTTAATAATATCTTTGTTGGAATAGCGTAGGAGGAAGTGGGGCAGATTGATGCAAAAAAAATTTAAGTTCCATAAAATGTGTAAACACATAATATTTTGCATTTATTTTGCATTATACGTTTAGCTAAATAATTAAATATTATAATGTCACAGTTTAAAATTGTTTATGTCATTATGAAAAGAAATATTTAACGTTTAGTAAAAATGGGTTTTGTATCAATCTGTCCCACTAGCGAGGTACGTTGATACACCACGTGGGGCACTTTCATACAAGGTAGAAAGCCTATGAAAATGGTCAAATTAAAACACTTTTACATTGATTCTACTTGTTTATTGTGATGAGATCATAATCATAGATAAGGCTAGTGTATGTGTAATGTGCCCGTTGTATCAATGCACCCCACCTCCTCCTATCTAAATAGATACGTTATTCCAAGGTTACTCCAAAAATATTATTACTATTCTATGGAAACGTTTTTGCGTTATTTCTATCCCATGGGAAATGATTAATGAGATAAAAGTGGTGTATGTGTTATTCCAGGCTTAAGTTTATCTACAACAATGCAAAATTTCAACATGATTTAAAGTAGTTTTGGCATGACGTAACAAACAAACACCCATTCATCCAATCTTTCGCATCACACTAATATTAAAAATGCGAAAATTTTGATGTTTGGACGTTTGTTAGCTCTTCACGCCAAAACTACTGAACGGATCAGGCTTCAGGCCGATCCGTTCGGTCCCGCCCGATCAAGAACTACCTATCTGTATGCAAAACTAAAGTTTTCTTTAGAAAGTTCTAGTAGTTTAGCATACAGATAGTTCTAGACCTTGAATAAAATATACATTTTATCCCATAAATCAGTTCCCATGGGATAGTAATAAATAAATAATAAAAACTCATTTATGGCCTATAAATTACTTAACCTAAACTAGAATTAAACACAAAAATAAAAATAAAAACTAACATAGGCAAAGGGAGTAGATTCAGATTCATGTCGCATGCCAGAAACATGCGGCGCTGATTTTAAATCTGCTCCCCTCGGGTAGGTGGTCACCATAGGTTATGGGAGAGCGGGTATAACGTAGTTTAGTGCTTGTGTATTTATTTACAATAGTCTTTACATTCAATAGTGGAAGGTTCATACATAATACATTGTTGAACTTGTTACGCAAGGCTGATCTATGGAAAGTGCTGCGCTTGCACCGACCTTAATACTGCACGTACTTCGAGTGTTATGCTTTGTCGACGGCTCGTGTTAGTGACGTCAATCGCGATGTCTTCATTTACCTAGATTATAAGGAATTACCCATTCTCGATTCACACTTCGAACGAGTTTGAACTCTGTAATTTTAACTAATAAATTAGGGTTAAATATTAAAGTCTTTTTTTAAAAGCCACCCCGGAGCGTGACCTACATAATTGGCGCAGTCTCCCGGATACTTACTTCTAGAAGATATCTAGAACGAACCTATTAGTGTTGCGCTTCGGTTGAATCCGAACTTAGATTCAGTGCAGTGGTACCAGAAATCAAATGCGGTAAGTTGAATCTTTCATCCTTACATGCTCCCTTATTTCTAATCCTATCCTTATTATATGTATTTCGTGTGTGTTAGATTTAATTAATTTTTCAAAATTTTTCATCCTAAAAATTTTAAGCCTAGGTTAGGTAAAGTTAGTAGTAATAGTAGGCTTAGAGTAGTAGACGAAAATAGACAATTAGATTTTGAGGACACGATGTCTGAGGATAACGCCGCCGCGCGGATCATTGTCACTAAGATGGACATGATCTACAAGTCCTTAAGACTTGTGCCAGATTTTGACGGCAACCCCCATATTTTAACCAGATTTATAAATTTGTGTGACCAGCTCGTGCTAACCTATTTTAGTACGGAACCAGGTAGTGAGCTTCCAAATCAAGCTCTCCTAAATGGTATTCTAAATAAAGTATCGGGGTCCGCGGCTAGATTGATTAATTCGAACGGAATTCCAGATAACTGGCAAGGCATAAGAAGCGCGCTAGTTAATAATTTCGCTGACCATCGCGATGAGACCGCTTTGTATAGTGATTTATCCTTAGAGACGCAAGGATCTAGTACACCGCAGGAGTTTTATGAAAGGTGCCAAAATTTATTTAGCACCATAATGACTTATGTCTCGCTTCACGAGAGAATTGGCACGACAATTGAGGCAAAAAGGTCGTTGTACAGTAAGCTGACCTTACAGGCATATTTACGAGGACTCAAGGATCCTCTAGGCTCTAGGATTCGTTGTATGCGTCCCGAGTCTATGGAGAGGGCCCTGGAATTTGTCCAGGAAGAACTAAACACCCTGTACATGCAGGAGCGTAGTGGTGGCACACCAAGTAAAAAGGAATGGCAACAGCCCGTCCTTAAGACGCCCCAATTTAACTTGCCCCTAAATAACTTTGCCCCACGTCCTTCTGACGGCCCTGGAGCAGGACAAGTGCGATCAAATTTTAATATGCCTAGTTCATCAAGGCCAGCTCTGCCTCCTCAAGGCTGGAGACCTAATCCGATGCACCAATTTAGACCACCACAGGGTCCTTCACGCACCCTTCAGATGTTCCGCGCCCCGCCGCAGAACTACAACCCTCAGAATAATGCATTCAGGATGCCTCAGCCTCAGCCACAACAGTCATTTAAATTTGGTAACCCCCAGCGTCCGACTCCCATGAGTGGTGTTAGCCACTATGTAGAAAAGCGACTACCCCTGACAGGACATGACTGGCGTAAGCACGGGAATCCACCCCCTACCAACTATTTTAAAACGCGCGAATTAAATTTTAATGAATTCGACGAATCTGGCTACGATAATAGTTACTATTGGGACTATAACATGTGCTCCGACTTTTCGGGTCCGATTTACCACGAGGATTATTATTATCCGTGCGAACCCGAATACTACCCCGGGCAATATTCCTATCCCGAGTCGCCCGTTGTTGAGGAAGTTAAGGAGGAAAAAGATGAAAATTTTCAGAAGGAGTCCAGTTCCGAAAAGCCAAAATAGAGGTCAACTTGCATATTCAAAGGCAGTTAGGGTACATTCAGATCGCTAATCCACCTTTAAAATTTTTAATTGATACAGGAGCGAACCAATCGTTTATCAGCCCTGACGCGGTAACGCGATACTTTAGCCACATTCCATTGAATTATGATCCTTTTGAAGTGACGAATGTACATGCGACGAGTAAAAATAACTACTCTATCACGCTGCCCTGTTTCGAGGAATTTAATGACCTTCATGATGTGACTTTATATATATATAAATTCCACAACTACTTTGACGGCCTTATAGGATTTGACTTATTGGATTCATGGGATTCTAACATTGATTTTAAAAATAGATTACTAATAACCCGTAACACGCAGATCCCTATTTAGATGTACGATTCTAGGAACGTCAATTTATACGAGGAGATTATTCCAGCGAAATCTTCGAAGCTAGTCAGATTGCCGGTTAACTCGCAGGATGGCGAAGTTTTGGTGGAAAAGCAGGCGATTTGCAATTGTTTTATTTCAGATTGTGTGACGACGGTCCAGAATAACCGAGCATGGGTGGAAATTACTAACCCCTCTACTAACGATGTTATTTTTTCTATGGATCGTCCTGTTGAAGCTGAAATATTTAATTTTGAATGTGACAGTACTGAAATTTTATCAGACCGCGCGAAGGATGTTTTATCACGCCTTCGAACCGACCATCTTAATCCCGAAGAACTCGCTAATTTAAGGCGTTTGTGTGCTAATTACGCGGATGTGTTTTATCTGGAGGGTGAACCCCTTACATTCACCAATCAGATCAAACATAAGATTAGGACAACTGATGAAATTCCAGTACATACGAAAAGCTACAGGTACCCTTACGTTCATCGACAGGAGGTCAGAGACCAAATTAATAAAATGCTTGACCAGAACATCATAAGACCTTCAGAGTCAGCTTGGAGCTCTCCGATTTGGATTGTACCTAAAAAGGCAGATGCTTCCGGTAAAGTTAAATGGCGTCTTGTCGTGGACTTTAGGAAAGTTAACGAGAAAACGATTGATGATAAATATCCTATTCCTAATATAACGGACGTCTTAGATAAATTGGGTAAATGCCAATATTTTACGACCTTAGATTTGGCGAGTGGTTTTTACCAAGTAGAGATGGATCCTTCAGATGTTCATAAAACAGGATTTAACGTTGAAAATGGCCATTATGAATTTTTAAGGATGCCCATGGGACTTAAAAATTCCCCCTCCACATTCCAAAGAGTCATGGACAATGTCCTTAGGGGTCTTCAAAACGAAATTTGCTTAGTTTACCTGGATGACATCATTGTCTTCAGTACATCCCTTCAGGAACACATTATTAATCTAGAAAAAGTATTCAAAAGGTTGAGAGAATCTAATTTCAAGATTCAGATGGATAAATCTGAATTTTTGAAGCTGGAAACCGAATTTTTGGGCCATGTCATTTGCAAGGATGGTGTAAAACCAAACCCTAATAAAATTAAAGCTATACAAGATTACCCACTTCCTAAGACGACCACGGAAATCAAACGTTTTCTCGGACTTTTGGGCTATTACAGGAAATTTATTCCAGATTTTGCACGTATCACGAAACCTCTAACTCAATGCTTGAAAAAGGGTTCTAAAATTAAATTAGATCAAAAATACATCAACTGTTTCGAACACTGTAAGACTCTGTTAACGAACGACCCAATCCTACAGTACCCTGATTTTAATCGCGAGTTTATTCTAACAACCGATGCCTCAAATGTAGCTATAGGCGCAGTTTTATCACAGGGTACTAAAAGCTCAAATAAACCTATCGCATACGCGTCGCGAACTCTTAACTCTAGCGAACTAAATTACAGCACTATCGAAAAGGAGCTTTTGGCGATTGTCTGGGCAACCAAGTACTTTCGACCGTACATCTATGGTAGGAAATTTCTAATCCTGACAGATCATAGGCCCTTGCAATGGCTAGTTAATCTCAAGGACCCTAGTTCACGTCTCACTAGGTGGCGCCTAAAGCTCAGCGAGTATGATTATAGAGTCGAATATATTCAAGGCAAAATCAACTCTAATGCCGACGCGCTATCGCGTATCGAGGTCAATAATGAAGAGCTTATGTCGATTGTAGTAAACCCGTCCGAAACGAATCCCGCGTTAGACGAATCTAGGACCATAACAGCCACGGAACCCGGTGATAATTCTAGAACCGCTACCGTTCATACGAACAACGAAAACCCCATCTTAGAGGTCCCTATTTCGGATGATCCCTTGAATAGGTTTACTAAACAGTTAATTTTAAATGTCGTTGGTGACATTAAAGGAAAGCCTCAAGTCACCAAGCCCTTTGACACGCACACCCGAATATCTGTGCAAATATCCGAGTCGAACCTTGAGGAAGACGTAATAAACGCGATTAAGGAATATGTCCACCCTAAGATCAAAACGGGACTATTCATTAATCCTTACTTGGCTATGTATACTATTATACCTATTATACAAAAAACCTTTAAAAATTCGGCTATGAATCTTACACTAACAAAAACGGAAATAGAGAACGTTAGGGAATATTTAAGGCAACAGGAAATCATCAATAAATATCACGATGGTAAAACCAATCATCACGGTATCAATGAATGTTACCTAGCGTTATCTCATAGATATTACTGGCCAAAGATGAGAGAACAAATCGCTAAGTTTATTAATGAATGCACTATCTGTGGCCAAGCGAAATATGACCGGTCACCGATTAAGCAACAGTTCCAAGTAGTACCGCCCGCTAGTAAGCCGTTCGAGCTAATTCACTTAGATTTATTAACCATTCAAAGTGAAAAGTTTTTGACTATAGTGGATTCATTTTCGAAATACGCACAGGCTTACTATCTACGAGACGGCACTGCCGTAAGTGTAGTGCAGGCCTTATTGAACTTTTGTACTCATCATGGGATTCCGATCACTATGGTTACAGATAACGGTACCGAATTCACAAATCAACTCGTTGCCGAATTCGTTAAGATGCATAAAATCCAGCATCACAGAGTAGCTCCCCACACGCCTAACGAAAATGGGATTGTTGAAAGATTTCACTCTACGATATTAGAACATCTTCGTATCTTAAAATTAGGACAAAAATCCGAATCTGTAATTAATTTAATGCCCTACGCCCTTTTGGCTTATAATAGTAGTATTCATAGTTTTACTAAGTGCAAACCGATAGAAGTAGTTACAGGACATTACGACCCTAGAGACCCTTTCGACGTAGACCTTTCGGCGCATTTATTACAACAGTACATGACTAGCCACAAGGACAAGATGACTAAAGCCTATAACGCGATTCATGACATGTGTACGACGACACGTAAAGATCTTACTGACCAACGAAATAAGGAACGGGAACCAGAGGCTGAATACTCTCCCGAACAACAGATTTTCGTGAAAAATCCGTTCGCTTCCCGACAGAAATTAGCTCCCCGTTTTACTCATGATGTCGTAATGGCAGACCTCCCTATTCATATTTATACTAAGAAAAAGCGAGGTCCCATTGCCAAGTCTAGGCTACAGCGTCTCCCTAAAAGCGCTCGCTTGTTACAGGACTCTCCTAGTATTCCTCCTGCTGCTGGCCCCAGCTCAAATGCAGGAGATAAAACTTGAAAGCCTCGATGATGGACCTGGTATTTTACCCTTTAAACTTGGCCCCGCTAAAATTATTACTCATTACCATTCCTTTCTACAATACGTGGACCTTATTGAATTGCGAAATAAGATTATTTCAGTCGAAAATCAAATTGATAATTTCAGCCCTCAGCTGCATAATAAAACTAACTTTTTATTCGAGCCTCATTTAATCTATTTGAAAAGCAAATTAACGAATGTGCTAGATCAGTTGCAGACCTTCGAGATAAATCGTGTTAAGCGAGGACTCGTAGATGGTCTCGGATCCTTAGTAAAAAGTATCACAGGCAACCTTGATTATACAGATGCGTTGCACTATAATCAGGCTATAGCCCGTTTGGAAAATAATGAAAATAAATTAGCAATTGAATTAAATAATCACGTTAGCTTATCTAAAAATTGGACCTCTCAGTATTCTAAAATTTTGGACAGTATTGTAGATAACCAAAATAAGATCCGTATCTTAATGAGTAAAATAGAGCAAGCCGAGGCTTCCCAGGACTATGATTTAGTGAAATATGCACATTTCGCTCAAGTACTTATGGTACTCACAGATAACGTAGATGCGATTTCCTTAGAATTAGTTAATCTTCAGAATGTCCTAGCCTTTATTAGAGCTTCTACTACGCATCATTCGGTCCTTAATTTGTATGCAATTCGCGAAATTATTCGTAAATTGAATATACTATATAGCAGTACGCAGGTGTTAGATTTAGATTTTAGGGAATACTTCGATATAATTAGGTTAGGTTCTTACTATGTAGGTAATCAGATAGTTATAGTATATAAATTCCCCGTCGTGCTCCCATCCACTTACGACATGTATAAGCTATCCATTGTTCCCAATAAAAATCATGAAATCCTTACTCCTCCTTTCCCGTACCTAGCCATCCATGAGAAAGATTTCAACTACATAGAGGCAGAATGCCCGAAGACAAGTAAATGGTACCTCTGCGAGGAGAAAAGGAATCTACAGAGCCGATCTTCAGATGACTGCATCCAGCATCTCATCTCTACACAGCAGCGAAGCCGAAACTGCACACTCACTACCATCACCTTAGAAAAACCAGCATACGAAGAACTCGACGAGAAACATTACAGCATCAGCTTCCCGGTTTCTACGAAAGTACATCTCTCCTGTGGACAGGACCTCTACAAGACACTTCAAGGAAGTTATCTCGCTGTAATACCTCAAAATTGCTTCATGAAAACCGCCGAATTTACGATCTCCAACACTAAGGATCGTTTGAAGGGACAAGCACTGAAAATCATGGACGTGCCTGCAAACTTCAACTTCAGGACATCATCTTCAGCTCCAGCATTCAAATTAAACTCGATTAATTTGAACTATCTTCACGAAACAAACCAGAAAGTTCTACACCAAATGCCATTGAATCTTGAAAAGGACACCGGACACAGTTTATATCATACTACAATACCTATGTACCTCATCACTCTATTCGGTGCATGCACACTGGCGGGCCTGCTCTACCGGCGCTACCGAGTAAAGACAGTCAAATCACATGAAGTTTCTGGAGATAGCCAAGCTGAACTACAAGGAGTCTACACCATCCCTGTTCCTGTTACCAGAAGGGTTGATTCCAGTCAACCCCCAGCTCAATTTACGACAAGCTTCAATAGTCGCTGTTCTTCGGGGGGAGGTGTTACGCAAGGCTGATCTATGGAAAGTGCTGCGCTTGCACCGACCTTAATACTGCACGTACTTCGAGTGTTATGCTTTGTCGACGGCTCGTGTTAGTGACGTCAATCGCGATGTCTTCATTTACCTAGATTATAAGGAATTACCCATTCTCGATTCACACTTCGAACGAGTTTGAACTCTGTAATTTTAACTAATAAATTAGGGTTAAATATTAAAGTCTTTTTTTAAAAGCCACCCCGGAGCGTGACCTACATAATTAACTTATATAACCGGGTTTATTAGTGTGTAGTATGAATGTGTATGTGTGCTAGTTCTCCTGAGGCCCTAGTCTCATGAGAGTCTAGGCAACCGGGTACCTTATGCGTGTGTGTGTGTGTGTATGTGTTTGTGTGTGTTAAATAACCTTAAAATGTTTCCGTAGAAACAATGCGAATCCGCGGGCAAAAACATGTTTAAAATATTAGTTAAGAGTTATGATAATAGACGAATAGTTTGAGACTACCCTTAAAATATTTTTTGATATTTCACGTAATTACCAACAATGTACATTTTCAGGTATGAAATTTATTACACCGCGGGTGTATTTTTACAGAAAACATGTTAAATTATTAGAATTATAATAAGGGAGATTGAGTTACCTAATTAATAATTAATTTAGAAGAAAATTCTGAGAAACATCTCGTGCTTTACTTACCAAGTAATTAAGTTTGTTTACATAATACCAATATAATCTTACGTGAAATAAAAGATTATCAGGACCTGGATAAAATAAGTAGTTTTTATTTACACTAAAGTCATTTACACCGGGATATTTACCATGATTTGAGTTTTGAGCTTTCCAAATAATTCGGTACAGTTTCGTGCGCCATGAACACGGAATAACTGACTTTAGTGTTAATTACCATGATGAATTTAAAAGTTTTATCTTATACTAGTTTCTGCCCGCGGCTTTGCACGCGTTGTTTCTATGGATACTTTTAAAGGTGATTTCTGTCCCACGGGAACAGATTTATGGGATAAAAATAGCCTATGTTTGATTCCAGGATTAGAATTACCTTATGCTAAATTTCAGCCCGATCCGTTCAGTAGTTTTGGCGTGAAGAGGTAACAAACATCCATCCATCCAAACTTTCGCATTTATAATATTAGTGTGATGTGATGCGAAAGTTTCTGTGAATGTTTGTTACCACGTTTCTCCGTAACGACTTTACC
The DNA here is from genome assembly GCA_949316285.1 of Eupithecia subumbrata. Taxonomy (NCBI): domain Eukaryota; kingdom Metazoa; phylum Arthropoda; class Insecta; order Lepidoptera; family Geometridae; genus Eupithecia; species Eupithecia subumbrata. The sequence goes on along the minus strand of OX438644.1, from coordinate 4,537,325 downwards.
GATTTAGATGAAATTTGGTAGTAATTAGATAGTGTAAATTCTAAAATAACCCATAAGCTAATTTTCAAAAATTTATATCTGGGAGGGTTAAAAAGGGTATTCCTGGGTTCATTTCCCTTAAAACTCGGTATACATAAACTATAAAGTCACACTATTATTATAAATGCGAAAGTTTGGATGGATGTATAGATAGATGGATGGATGTTTGTTACCTTTTCACGCCAAAACTACTGAATGGATCGGGCTGAAATTTTGCATACAGGTAAATCTAATCCTGGAATCAAACATAAGCTACTTTCAACACATAAATCAGTTCCCATGGGATAGAAATCACAATTAAACTTTTATAGAAACAACGCGTGCGAAGCCGCGGGCATAAACTTGTAGACAATAAATCACATATTTTAAATTTTTACAAAACTACCCCTAGAGGGTGTAAAAAAATTCTGAAATTTCCACGTGGCCGAAACCCCGAGGCGAGTATTGTGTAAGTTCTGGCTTAAACTTATCATAAATCGATGAGTAGGTAGGAACGTTCCTCATAAAGATTCCTATCAGCATCCATTGTTTTGCCGGGATGAAAAACACAGTATATTGATTCCCTCGGCACAATGGGAAGCCATGACCCCATACTGGGATTTCCGCCCTACATTATTAGAGATTATGTTCATTTATGGGGTTCTTCGAAAACTGAACCGAGCTTTTGGGTTTCGTCGTAAAACGAGGTAAGTAGGAACAGTTCACAAAATACTGAAAAATATTTATTAAATTAGGGCGGAAGCCTTTATTCAAAAAGAAAATAACAATAAATATTAGAAATAAATTAGAACTAGTAGGTATTTACAATTGAAACAATTGAGCTAACTGCAGACTGTTGCAAACAATCTACAGGTAGTAAAATATTGTAGGTATTTACAATTGGGGGATGCTTCCGACTGGTATTGATATGGAAATGGATCAGTTGAGCTACCTGTAGATAGTTTGCAACAGTCTGCAGTTAGCTCAATGGTTTTGACTGTAAATACCTACTAGTTCTAATTTGTTTCTATTATTTGGTTGTAATTTTCTTTATTAATAAAGACTTTACTGTTTCTTATAAGAGAAAAAAGTATATACCTACATGTAATATACGCATAAACTAGATCCGTCAAGTGCGAGTGTAAGTCGTGCGACGAGGGTTTCGCACGTTTGTCGATTATACAGAAATGTATCTACTAAAGGTTACCTACCTTAGTAGATACAGCTGTCTGCTTAGAGACTCCGCTAATTAATGAATACCAAAAAACTGTAGGTCTACATTTCACGCTACATTATCTACATTTCAGATGGATCGTTCTGCAAACTTCGGAGATTAAGGTGTACCTAACCTACGAATGGTCAGTTTTCGACTTTTTTCAAAATATATCAGAAAAAACCTGTAAAAATTTCAAAAAATATTTAAAATGTACAAACTGATCCTTTAATTTGATAACTTAGGCACTTGAACTTGTGGGGTCTATTTTAAAATTTCGACATTACTTTTCATTTTCATTTTTGTTTTTAAATTTTCTTCTGTAAGTTAATAGCTGCGGTAGGTACCTAGTTGAGGGAAAACAGATTGAGACCACAAGGTTTTCGAAACCGATCTCGAATCCCTAAAAACGGTTTTATTAATTTCTTAAAATACCTTGAGGAATTTCAAAAACAGGTCCGACAACCTATACTTACTTAATCTTAAGACCCGACAACCCTGACTAAGAAAAAGAATAACAGCTCACTGGGTCAAGGTCCGCCTGCAACGCGGCAGGTCGCAGGTTCGATTCTCTCGGGACAATTGTTTATAAGATCTGCGGTTAAAACACAAGCTCTGCTTACTTTGGGGGTTGGATGATGTTGTGTGAATTGTCCAGCATTAGGTTTGAGATATTTATTTTACTCTTAAGAATTTACAAATTCACAGAGAAACTATAACTAAATAAAAAAGCAGGCCTTTCAGCTTCCCAAATATAAATAAATATTAAAACTAAGGTATTACAATGGTACTTAAGTAAATTAATACTTACTTCGATTGTTAGGTCGAAGTAGTATTGAGTTGATTTTTCAACAAATTCTTAAATAATATGTGGTTAGTTGCATTATTTATTTAATTTCGTCAAAATGCACATTCTTCTACGCTTCTTTCAACGGAACCCAAGTAACAATCCGTAGCTCAAATCTGTCGTTTTATCCTAATTTTGATCCCGGATCTCATTGCAGATTATTCCATCTTATGCTTCGATGCCGGTACCATGAATCCCCAGAGATTAATTAGACGGGGATGGTAAAAGCCGCAAAGTAAAGGACAGTCTGGGAACGTAAAAATTTTAACGGTAGGTAATAGATAGGTAGGTACTACACCTTTCGGGCTTGCTCGTTGCGAAGAAAAGTTTTACTCCTTTTTATGTAAGTTGCGTTTGATTCATTGATATAATTATGTAAAATTCTACAGAATTTTACGGTATGTTCTCCCAGCGCTATCACAACAAATGGCCTGTGTTATGTTACAACTAATCGCAAAGACACTTTTCCAATCTATTGTAATATACCTACTACATAATGTAAGCCTCCCAAAAAAAATAGGTTTAGAGTTGGAAATTATTGTGTTTTATAGATTGTAAAATATTTGAAGAGTGCAACATTCTATCTGTCATGGACGCCGTTGTAGAAAAGTTATGTTGATGCTATGGATAAATTGTTTTAAGTTGTAAAAGGAATATACCTAGCCCATGTTAATATCATGCCATGTTTTATTTCAGTAACACAGTTGAACCTCCATTAGCTTTCAGTCCGAAGAGGGAAAGACACGCCTACAGTAATGTGAATGTGACCTTCCGAAAAGTTCAGTGAAACCTATTCCTATGAAAAAACTCAAGTTTCGATGACTTATGCAATGATTTCCTATACAAATCGGCTGACGACAAAAACAAACGCATATTTGAACCGGAGTGGGTATATTCTCTTTGATTTGAACCATTGATTTTACATAATTAGGTACAAGTTGCAATTATTACCTATCCGCCAAACTTTGGCAAGCGAAATATTAGATTGTGTTGATTGAAAACCATTCGAATTCAATGGTAAATAGTAAAGACTTTCAATAAGAGTTCAAAGTCATCCATAATCATATTAATCATATATAAATGATAGCGTACTTGTAACCTCCAATATGATAAAGTTACTTTTTCTATTCTTTTCTTGATGGTTTGTTAAAAATGATGTTGTGAATTGATCTGAACTAGTAAAATGCAAGCTACCAATGAAACCCTTTACAGTAATTAAAGTGACCAACAAAATGCATTACAAGTTTACTCCCATGTTCATCGAGCAATCTTGCTACAAGAGAAAATATATGATTGGGTTTGTACCAATACCTTTACAATGCCACATTAAATTAATAGAGATGATTGAGATAACTAAACACATGAATTTTAAACACAAAAACACAGAAATTGTGTAATCAAAGTTAATTTGGTTAATATCATGGAATTATTTGATTTGTTCACAATTTGTGATAGAAATTTTGCACTAACATTCTGAATAGTGATGGTAGGTACTTATTTATCTGGTAAATTCCTTGAAATCTACAACACATAAAAACAAAATAAAGATGAAAATTCAAAAATCTTCCCGTTGTGAGAAATTTGTTTCTTACTTGTTATGCATTACATTTTGCATAAACATTTGCTTGAAGTGAATTGAACTAACTAACAACTAACTTTGGATTCTTATACAAGTCTTTAGACATATTAATTATTTAAATGTTAATCACACAGTATTTTCAGAAAGTATCTATAGGTACCAATTGCTATGATGAGCGACCAAACTTTATTGAATATTTGATCTAATGATTATGAATAGAATTTATAACCCTTATTCAGGCACAAATAATAAGAAAACAATATTAAGCACCATCCAAGTGCACATAATAATAATAATTTTGCATAGACTGAGAAATGTCGGGTGAGCAAAATATCTATTTTCTTGTTCTCAGTATTTGAAAATAGTGATATCAGTTTTGGAAGTAACTTAGTTACTACTAGCTTCACTTTGGCTTGAAAATATACTTATTAGTAGTGAATGAAATAACTCCCTATATAATAACTGGGTTGAACGATGATGATAATCTAAATACTTATTTCATTAACTCGAAATGATGCATTGTTGTCGGACCTATCAGGAATACAATTATGTCAACTATCAGTTTAAGAAATTGTCTTAGATGTTCAATACTAACCCGACAGGGTTGGGAGACAAGAATAAGTAATTACCTTAATAAAATCTATATATATAAAAAAAAGTCGTGTTAGTTACACTATTTATAACTCAAGAACGGCTGAACCGATTTGGCTGAAAATTGGTGGGGAGACAGCTTAGAACCAGGAGACGGACATAGGCTATGTTTAATCCCGGAATTACCACGGGAACTACGCAAGCGAAGCCGCGGGCAGCAGCTAGTCTATATATATAAAAGAAAGTCGTGTTAGTTACACTATTTATAACTCAAGAACGGCTGAACCGATTTGGCTGAAAATTGGTGGGGAGACAGCTTAGAACCAGGAGACGGACATAGGCTATGTTTTATCCCGGAATTACCACGGGAACTACGCAAGCGAAGCCGCGGGCAGCAGCTAGTTTTATATAAAATGGAAAATAGTGACATTGCTAATTGGTAGGCATGTGATATAGATGACATTTCACATGATGACATTTCATCGGCTTTGTGGAAAATAATGACCGGATTATGCCTTTTCTCGGGGTTAACCCTGAAATGCGTACCCATCGTCTTACAGACACCACTGATATTTAACCCTTAACTACCTACCCATAGTCTCACAGACACTTGTGATATTAATTTTGTGAATAAGAAAAGTATCTCCTGAGGGTTAATGGGTACCTACTTAAATTCAGTTGCAATGTTGTAGATTATAGTTGAATAAATAAATAAAAAAAAAAAGTATGTTTGCTACCGGTTCGCTGGTATATTGATATTTAGTTAGTGGATGAACTAATGTGTCATAAGTAGGTCATTGTTTGAATAATTATTCAACTGCGATAATCGAGTATTTTACTCACTGACGTTATTTATTTATTTAGAATTACCAACAAAATATACACAAGTAATGTGAATTAAAGAGCACAAAAAAAAAAAAAATGATGAGTCGCTTAAGCAAAAGCTATAGAGAGAAGAGAATCATACCTACAAAGAGAGTAATAATAATAATGATAAAAAACGTTTCTAGACAAAACGGACGAGTTATTTGCACAGTTAAATAAACAGGATTCCTTTTTGTTATTGTGTGTAAGTGCTTCTTGTTATTGTTAACATAACAAAATAAATAACAATCATTTAAGGAGAAAGAAATAAACCACTTATTTAAGATTGACATGGCTCATATGAAATACTAATTTGAAAACGAAATAACAAAGTTTTACTTTAAATTACGTATACCGCTTGTTGTGTTAGGTGCACGAAATTATTAAAAAAAAAATGGATTCAATAAACTAAAGTTTATCTTTAAAGAACAAGACAAGATTCCATAAGATGCCATAAAAAAAGGGCCTTAGTAAAATAAATCAGACTATTAGTGTGAAGCAAACAAACCTTACTTGGACCTAAATAAGCATAACGTAACAAATCGAATTATTTAAAGAGATAAAATTAAATCGATAAATTTTAAGTTATCTACCCACAATAAACGAAGGCACGATTGAAACTATAAATAATAATAATAATAATAAACTAAGTACTATTTCCACAAAATTAAGATAATTTAAAAACGCAATGAATAGAGCAAGAAGTATACTCGTACTTACATTTTTATACAACGATATGTTGCTTACGAAAATATTGATTGTGTCTATTTTGATATGAATAATATTTAGGATTAGATGAATAAAAATGGCGACTAGTAAAAACGAGATACTGCTTTAAAATACAACGTAAATAAACGCTATAAAGTTATTACAAAGATTACCGACCGTTTAAAGAATAAAACTGTGTTGTGGTCAGGAACGCCACGCGAGAAATGAATAAATTTGGATTTCTAAAACAAAGAAACATTAAATAGAGAATGTGACATATTATATTAAGAATATTGTCAAAAATTTGTCATACTAGAGAACATCGGTTGTGTAAAAGTCAGAGAAATGAATAGGTACCGTACACAGGTACATATTAAGGGAATCTGAATCTGATTAACGAGTATGAACAATTATTAATATTTTAATACATAACCCAACAAAAAAAAAATGTAACTAATCTTCAGTTAGTCAGTATTTTTATACGAAAAGCTTAGAACGCAGATTGTTTGAATTTACAATTGTCAAATAATACGCAGAATATTATTTTTAGATAAACTTCATAATATGAGACGTACTTGAAAATGAAAATGTATTGGCGATATAAACATTAAAAGATAACAAATAAAAGGAGAGATAATAATGTTGACATGATTGTGAAATTTATTTCAGTTATAATACAGATAAACAGTAAAATAAATGACAATAGAGATGGTTTTAGTAGTAAGTTTTTGAAGTATTATCACTTAACCTATTAAATGCGAAAATAAAACTCTACGTTTTAAAGTGGTTCAAGGGTATTACTGAGAAGGAAGTCGATGTATTTGTTTATAGCAGACTATAGACTTGAAATTAAAATTAACTAATTTATTATTAAGGTACAAAAAAAAAGTGGTGATGAATAATTTATATGATTACAGTAATTTTTCTTGTAGAAACGTACTTTCTGTCACTACCCACAAATAACATACTTACATCAAATTAAAAGTGTTGTCAAGTAAGAGATTGATAGACAATAATAATATTGAATAAACGAATAACTATTTAAAAAAAAAGTTATTAAAAAGAAAAGTAGTAGAATGATATATATATATATATATTTTAAAATGAAGTACCTATATATTTTTTATTTAAAGTAAGTTATTAAAGCGAAAAATTATATTTCAGTAATGAGATCCATACATTGATGTCAAGTAAATTTAGTACACATGTACATCGGTATAATCAGTATGTAAATCGGTTCCCTAAAAATAGTGATAAACATAACTTTAATACCAGAAATAAACATAAACTCGCTGTGCCCACAACTAGGCTACACAAAATTAATGTATCTTTTAAAGGGCAATGTATACACTTCTTCTACAAAACTCCTAGTGAATTGCAAAAATTATCAGTAAATAAATTTAAACAAATTGTCAAAACCTTTAAAATAAAATGTCTGATTATCTAGAAGATAAAAAAAAAGCTTGGGACGGGTTTTGCTCCAACTCGAAAGATAACAACTAACAGGCTAAAGGTTTCCTCGTCGCTTCATTACTTTAGTCTACATACCGAAGCGACAGAAATCAAAAATATCACTTTATTTCCGTGTCAGTGTTTAGTTTTATAATTTGACCTTTTCTAAGTGTACATTTATTGTATTTATGGAAATAAAGAGTTTTTGATTTTGATTTTGTACAATGGCATAAGAGAAAAATAACATAATTATAATAAACGAATTTTTCGAAATTGTGTGATACCGTTTGTTAAATGAAATTATTAGAAAATGTATTAAAACAAAAAATAAATAGTCATGGTGAATTAATAGTATCAGAGAATATTACTCTCATCGATTATTACATACATAAATAACTTGATAATTTGTTGATTTAAGCTTTCTAATGTTTCGGTAAAGTTGTTGTGTGAATATTGAACGTGAATGATATTAAAGCATCATGATTATTATTATGACTCTTATTTTCATAAATGTAAATATTGAAAGCGGAGCATATGATACGAATAATATGTGTGTTTAGAGAATAAGCAAAATAATTTTAAGAGATAATATTATATTCAAGTAATATAAGGGTGATCAAGAAAAGCCAATAATTAAGTAATGTGAAAAAAAAAACTTCAAAAAAAAAATCCAAAGACAGTGATCAACGAAAGCGATAATTGTGAAATTATTTCCTTAAAAGTGAGAAATAAAAGTGAAGAGGACATTGAATCGCAGATACATTCCAAAAAAAAAAAAAGTTAAAAAGTGTAAAAGTGTAAAGTGAAATAAATAAAACAAATACATAGTGAAAAATATAAGCGATTAAAAAGAAAAAAAAGCGAGTACCGATGAGTACACAGATAAATGAGAGATTGTGTTATAATTATTTGTATAACAACATAATAGTGACCGAAATGATCTGTTGGACGCAACAGTCATCTATAGTTTCTGTTGGACGCAACAGAGAGAGAGAGAGAGAAAGAGAGCGAGAGATATATATCTCCTAAAGTGAGTACCAATGAGTACATAGAGAGACTATATTATAATTATTTTTAACAGTATAATAGTGACCGAAATGATCTGTTGGACGCGACAGTGGTATATAGGTTCTGTTGGACGCAACAGAGAGAGTGATCCGTTGGATTGCAACGGTGTAATTTGTTAATTTTAATTTAAATGTAAGGTGCTATAATTTAAATGATCTGTTGGACGCGACAGTGGTATATAGGTTCTGTTGGACGCAACAGATAGAGTGATCCGTTGAATTGCAACGGTGTAAGTTGTTATTTGTAATTTAAATGTAAGGTGCTATAATTTAAATGATCTGTTGGACGCGACAGTGGTATATAGGTTCTGTTGGACGCAACAGATAGAGTGATCCGTTGAATTGCAACGGTGTAAGTTGTATCACTACATAGTATAATAGTTAATAAGACTATTATGTAATAAATTGCAAATTAAATATTAGTCATTTTTATATTATTGTGATTTATCAAGGCTTATGAAATTATGTTTGAATCTTATAATTTTAACTTTTAAAATTTGTTATGTAATATTAAGCATTTTGCTTGCGATATTTACCTACTCACATGCAAATATTTAGATATCGAACGCGAGGTCGCGTATATTATTGGCAGTATGGCCGAGCGAAAACAGTCTTTGTAAACGTTATAACTTGTACGCTTATTACAAATTAATGTAAAGTTGAAAAATTATGTAGTTATCATTTATGGATAATAGGTAATGTTTATGTTATGATGTACCCTAAATCTTCATTTGCCTCTAGAATCATTGTTTGAAATATCTTTGTGAATCATGATAATTTATACTAAAATGATAACATAATGATAGTGATACTAAAATGAAATGAAAGCGATACGACAATGTTAAAAAAAGAGATATTGTAATGATAATGGAAACGCTTATCTATAGCAAGATTATAAATAAATCTGTTTTTTTTTTGTGGTAGACAAGTATTAATGATATTCACACATAAAATTAAGTATACTGTAATCTACCAATAATTGTATACTTCTGACAAGCCAGGCAGTTTAAGTTATCTGGATTGCTTCCGCCACTAAATGTAGTCAACTGATACTACGCACTTAAGCTTTATATGTATGGAACTAACGTTTTCAGAATAGCTAGTGGTGGTTATAATGTGTTTTTCTAATCATAAAATAGATTTTATAACAATTGCGGGGTAAAAAACAAAAATGTGTTTATTGACTTAGTGTATAACTTAAACGGAGTTATTATAAAAGTATGGTCAATAGTTACCTATTATTGTATATATTGTTATTTAAAAAAAAAACCATCTATTTTATTTAAAAGTAATCAATTGAAAGTTATTCATAATCTATGCTTATTAATATTAATTGTTCAAAAATCAAGAAAAAAATTTGTTTATTTTAATAATTCTAACAATAATTATTGTATGTCTGAACGGACAAACTGATTAGTAATTTATATGTTACAGTTGAAACAGTAAAGAAATTTTATTCTTATGATAAAGCAGAAGGTATAACTTACTTAAATTGTAATTGCCAATTTAATTCCGCTGTAATTTTGACATACTTATAATGTTTAAATTTAACCTAATCTTGGAGCCACGCGAGACGCGTGTTATGTCGAATGGCCGAATGTAAGCCTCCCAAAAAAAATAGGTTTAGAGTTGGAAATTATTGTGTTTTATAGATTGTAAAATATTTGAAGAGTGCAACATTCTATCTGTCATGGACGCCGTTGTAGAAAAGGTATGTTGATGCTATGGATAAATTGTTTTAAGTTGTAAAAGGAATATACCTAGCCCATGTTAATATCATGCCATGTTTTATTTCAGTAACACAGTTGAACCTCCATTAGCTTTCAATAATGAACAACAATAAATAATAATAAAATAAATAAATAATGCTGGACAATTCACACCGCATTATCTAGCCCCAAGCTAAGCAGAGCTTGTGTTATGGGTACTAGATAACTGATATACTTAATACAATATACTACATAGATAGATATTTTTATTATACATAGAAAACACCCAGACCAACGTAACAAATTTCTGCAGATCGTACACAAATTTGTTCCGAGGCGGGAATCGAACCCGCAACCTCCTGCGTCGCAGGCGGACCTTCGCCCGCTGCGCCACGGAGGTCGTCAATGATGGAAAGAAGTATCTAGACCGAAGTGCGATCGAGACAACAATAGCGAACAATAGGCAGCGCCGGTCCGACTGTGACTGAGGTGGGTGGACCTAATTGGACCTATTTGAGCGTTCTACTTTCGAGAAGCTAGTGCCCAATCTCCCGAATTTTACTCAAATCGATGGTTTTATTCGATTATTTTTCGTTCTATCTTGTCTAAGTATAAAGCCGGGTATTGAATGCCGCTACAGGGCGTATTGTAAAACCACGCCACAAGGGCCGCGATCACGGTATGGTAAGACACGACATTACGGCTCAAACGTTAGCAGTTGATACGTTTGGGTGCGCGTTCACAGGCCGGCATCGGACAATCCGCTGACAAGTGCGTCCACTGATCGGCAATGCGAATGACATCATTCGCATTAAATGGAAAAGTTGCCTTCAATAATCCTCACCGGCATTGCCGACAGTCCGCTCCGATCGGTACGGATCTTTTATGTGAAACCATTGATGGGGCCAGTGCGGATTGTCCGATGCCAGCCTGGGGCGCGATCACGGTGTAGTAAGACACGGCATTACGGCTCAAACGTTAGCAGATGAAACGTTAGGGTGCGCGCTCACAGGTCGGTATCGGACAATCATCAATGGTTTGACATAAAAGATCCGTACCGCACGGGGCGGACCTACTAAAACTAGTACATTAAAATATCACTGTGATTGCGATAGAAGCAACGTAACAAATATTTGAAATTCTACATTACTTTCACTAACTTTACAAACTAAAAAAGTATATTGGTACCTACCGAGCTCACTTCACAATACAGGTCCAGTTTATTTTGAATGTCAGACAATTTTCAAAGAAAACCTGCAATCTGTGAATGCGATCGAATCGTGACTCAATTGAAGCTAGTTTCTATTTCTAGATAGGCTGAGCTAACAAAAACTAGATTCGTTTAGTTATATTAGTTTTTTGTGAAGTTACCTCACTACATAGATGACTGGTTTTTTAGTAGTTACCTACGTAATGTACCTTTAAAGTGATATTTTTTTAGTAATTATAAATAGAAATAGGCCTACGTTCCTTTCGATTCTTATTACCTAAGTTTTGTAGAGTTTCATTGTTTGACTTATCTTACAATCAGTTAATTAGGTAAAAAGGTAAAATAAATCCATGGAATTCTTCAATGTGTAAATTTAGGATTTTAATTTGTGTAAATTTAGGTTTGCTGGTATCAGTAAAATTTACTCACTGAGTATACTGAAAATAAAAAAAAAAAACAATGGGCAATTTACTCCTGCCCTAAATGTCTCGTTTACCACCTAGAAAAGCTATTTTCTTGGGCAAAAAGTCCAATAGGTAGATTAAATATCTGCCTTATGCTTTTTGCCATTTAATACCCTAAAAGCACACTGCACAGGGTAGGAACAAGGCACCGTTCCAAAACCCTTCTGGCACCAAAAACCGCTGGGTGAACAAATTCGCAACAATCGCGGTGCCATAAAAGTATTGGAATCGCGCACACTTTATGGAGCTAAGCGACGGAGTCACAGTAAAAATACATGAAACAGGTATTAACATTTCTGTGGCAAGTATTCAAAACGTACTGTTCAAATTTCCCATGGCGATCGCGGCGCGTAAGAATCGACTCCTCCAACTCAGCAGTGGATAATCGTAAGAGTCCTTTATGTACCCTGTAGGTTCCCTGTAGTTTTTTTTTTATTTTTTTTATAATGCTGGACAATTCACACAACATTATCTAGCCCCAAGCTAAACAGAGCTTTTGTTATGGGTACTAGATAACTGATTTACTTAATACAATTCACTACATAGATAGTTTTTTTTTATTATACATAGAACACATCCAGAACGTTTCCTACGAAGTTTCCCTGCAGGTTTCCTGTAGATACTCTGTAAGTTCCCTATAGGTTCCCTGTAAGTTACCTATATGTTCCTCTGATAGGTTAACCTATCAGAGATAAGGCAGCAGCTTTCTTCTGTGTATTTCCGACCTTCTCTGCGATCACCGAACTGCCCGCACGTGCCGAGACATGTTTAGCAGAGGTGTAGTGTATGTGCTGATCAGAATTCAATCCATACATTCCAGAGTTGAGCAAGAAATGCTTTTCAATAAATCTGTTATTATTCCATCTATATTCTCTCTCATAATCCGATGCGACGGCAGAAACACGATCGGGGGAGAGGTCAGGTGCAGGCACGTTAAGCCACCAAACCGTTGGAGGTTTAACGTGCCTTCCGAGGCATGGGCGTCTAACACCGCCGGCTTTCTGACCCTGACAAGCTACTATGAATTTTTCTTGCAAAAAAAATCCCTATAGTAATTTTTGTTCGGGCCCGGATATAACGAAATTTTCGATAATATAAGTATGAATAACGCATTAAAGAGGCGTTATTTCATTGGGTCATTTTCTCATTCATTCATTTACGCCCCTAACGCGTTATTCACGCGAATATTAGCGATACTTCTGTATGTTGTGTCATTGTTCCCCTGTGCCTATAGCTTCGATAGCCTGTGGGATATTTAAATTGGGACACAGGTGCGTTCGCGCTCGTATACAATTTAAAATACCAGCTTTACGTAAAAGAGTTCATGGAAATGAAATAGTGCGTGGTCAATGGTCACGCTGGTAAATTTTTGAATTGCTTTATTTTGAAATCTGATAACGATTGGTTCTGTTTTGTGGAAGTACGATGCATATGCCTGCACTTTCGAATAAATTGAGGAGGCTAGAATATTTAAACTCATACGGTAGGTAGATAGTAGACAAAGACAGGACATAATGAAACGTAAACTATTGTGTTCTAAAGTAAAACACATTTATAGATATTAAGTATAGGACGAACTGCGCATGGATTCCTGACGAACCGCTTATTGGAATTGGCTTATTGGCGCTAAACTGGGTTTATGTTGCAATTGAATGTTTTTTAAGTAAGAACATTGAACACATTCAATTACTTGAAAGCGTTCAATTGCAACGGTAAAATTGGACCTTAGTGTACGAATATGGGGTATGAATGAACGTTATGTACCTACCTACCTTCATAACATTTAATCAAAAACTGTCAAAACTCAACTGTAACTCTGTAAACATCTCTGCCTCCACCCACCGAAAATGCAACTATATGCTGATGACAATGGTTATCATAAATAGTGAAATTTCATCTCGAAAGCAACTAAAATCTCCACAGTATATGCTTCTCGCAAGCACAATGTATCTCACGCGCCATGACATGTAATTTAGGTTCTGTACAAAAACCGGGTATATTATTAATACGAAAGTACGCCGTATTGTTTCCAAGTCTTGATGATTTTTCTAGGAAATTCATTGTGCTCCTGAATTATGCAAGACTCGTTGGTAAATGGATTTTGGTGGCAACACCCCGTGGGATTTTCCTAAAATCCTTTCGTGGAATAGAGGGAAATCGACGCACATGGATTTTGGGTTATGTGGATTTTGATGGCTGTCAATCTGTTTTAAACTCTAGGTTTTACTTTACCCGCGGTATAAAATGCGTTGTTCTATGAAGTTGTTCATGGGAAGACCAATCTCTTTAGAGAAATCCCGATGAGGATTTCTGGCTATGATTAATCAGATAATTAAAGATTTATCATTTCGATTCAGCACTAAAGGTAGGTGTGGATTGGTTTTCCCTGTAATTAAATACTGAAAATACAAACACATACTAAAAATACACAAACAATAAGTAAAGTAGGCTAAAAGAACCTCAGCCAACCTTATGGCCTTCTTGTTTTACAACTTTATGTAGGTTTGTATCTTATACATATTATGTGTATTTTTTTATCTCTGTATTGTTGGTACAAATAAACGTATTTTTATTTCACATGAAATATTTTTAGAGGCGATAAGAGAGATTTTTGCTGAATTCCTTATAGCTTACCATACTGCCATCTTCGTTTGATTTTTTCCTTTTATTTTTGTTGTTATTAATTGTGTATAGTGAACAACAATATGTAATTTTTTTATTCCTTTAACTCGTACTTGTTATTTTCTTCATGGGGTTCGATTCCTTATCAAGCCCTAAGTTCTCATTTTAAGTGATATTTGTAATTCTTCTGAGAATAAAGTTTCTTAAACCTTATTCCAAGAGATAGAAAGGATTTACGGTTTACCTATCGAACGTTTTACGACACAAACATTTTCCTATTCGACGATGGGCTAAAAATTCCCCAGTCTACAGTTGAGTAGTCACTGGAGTTTCCATAGCACATTTCGTAAAAGATAACATAATATGTGGACGGAAAGTTCAGAATTGCATTGTTAGTGTGTCATTCTTCCGGGGTAATTCAAAAGTGGCATGATTCATTATTTACTCAATCGTTGAATTTAATCTTGCTACAGGTAAAAAAAACAAGTTCTGTTTAATTATGTACCACTTACATATTTGTGTGGGTACAAACATAAAATATTTTTTAGAAAGGAGGTTACAATCAAATAAAAGAAACAAATTAGAAATAGTATTTACAATAGAAACAATTGAGCTAACTGCAGACTGTTTCAAACAATCTAATTGTAGCTCAAGTGATCCATATCAATACCAGTGGGAAGCGTTACTCTGTATGGCAATGCTGGTAATGGAGAGCCTCGGTGCCCCATGGACCTTGGGTTTCGACTCCAAGGGGAGCAAACATGTAGGCTCTGTCGATACCTCTGTCTACCTAAACATAATGCGCAATAATTTCATCACAATCATGATGGTAAATCAAAAAACTCCATTTGAACAGCTAAGCAATAAAAAAATTACATAGTCCGCATAAACCGATTCCCGCCATGATATAATGCATCCATCAATTCCATAGTTTAAGGTTAGAATTGAATATAATTATTTATTCAGGTAAAAAACAACATTATATTTCGGTTAGAAAATAATCTAGACACAGAGTTCTCACCTGGTTCAATAAATGATATTATTAGGTAGGTTTATTAATCGAAATACTTGGTTTACAATCTTTCAAGCTATTTTTAGAATAATTACGAAAACAATCCGATGATTATCGGGTGCCTATGAAACATACCTACCTAGCTTTATAGGTAGGTACCTATTTCTAACTTATTGTATGTATGTTATACTCGTAGATAAGCTGTTGAAAATGTACACTATTTTATACCTAAGATCTTTTTTGTTATGTATCAGTTGAGCTACCTGTAGATTGTTTCCAACAGTCTGCAGTTAGCTCAATTGTTTCAATCGTAAATACTATGTAGTTCTAATTTATTTCTATTATTTTATTGTATTTTTCTTTGTGAATAAAGGCTTCTGCCATTTTGTACAACAGTTAACACGTTATGTATTTTTGTTTTATGCGTGTGTTCTACAAGTACATATAATTTTTTAAAATTGGTAGAGCAAATTTAACGATTAAGTATGTTATTTTTCTACTCTAACCAAAATGTCCTAATACTATTTTAACATTTGCACGACTAATAAATCAATTATGTTGATATCCTATTCTTAAACCATCATTGTTAACCTATATTTAAGCAATTTATACTATTTCATTTCATTTCATTTCTTTAAATATAATATTCTGATTCTGAGACAATGCCAAGTGGTTACAAGACGTTCCCGGTTCCACTATTTGTCTTCAAAACTTTACTAGTTTCTCTTGCATGAAGAATACTGAACGCAAGTAAAATTAGTTATTATGTTGGTTTGATATAATTTTGTCTTCGAGGATTGTAATTTGTCTGAGGAATTTAATAAGAATTTTTCTGACATTTACGTAGCTTATTTTGAACTTAACATATTATCGGTCTTTGGAACTGTTGTCTTGAAGAGATCCAACATAGGGGACGTTGGATCTCTTCAAGACAACAGTTAATAGATGTTTTCTAGATTTCCATGACAATCGCCACATTGTCATTTACCATCCAGACGAGATTCTGGTCAAACGGAGATCTGTACCTAACTATACGATAAACATAAATTAAAGAGGTAATCTCATATCTGTTTCCGTATTTTTCTCATGATTTCTTTAATGCGTGATGAACTAACCGAGCCACGTAGAACCATAGTTCTACGTGGCTCGGTTAGTTCATTCATCATGTCATGACATGAAACCTACTCAAATAGGAATGTGAAAACTACCGAGGATCTCAAGAGGCGCAAATATGCAGGTCTGGACAGAGCCTATGCATTTGCTCCTCTGGGAGTCGAGACTCTTGGTCCGTGGGGTACCGAGGCTCTTCGGTTTTTAGGGTTTTGAAGATCGAAGATCGGTTTCAAAACCCTTATGGTCTCGCTTTGTCTGTCCTTTTTTCCCTCCTTAATAACTCAAAAACTACTGCAGCTATCAACTTGAAATTTAAAATAATAATACATTTCATGCGCCTGTACAGATTTTAAGAAAAATAATTGAAAATAAATGAAAAATGAAAATGAATATTTTCCATACAAATTGTGGTGCCAAAATTTTAAAAGCTACCTACAGAGTCGTATGGGGTATCAAATGAAAGGTATCATTTTGTACATTTCAAAATATGTTTTGAAATTTTTGTAGGTTTCATACTTTTTAAAATATTTCAAAAAAAGTCGAAAAAATACCCATTCCCCCCCCCCCTATCTCCGAAGATTGCAGAGCGATCCATGTAAAATGTATGGAGCGTTTATAGACATGGATCTATATTTTACAGGAAAAATATAGAGAAGTTTGAAAAACGAACACTTTTTGAAAAATGGTCAAAAAGGGGGGGAATAATTTTCAAAAGGGGGGGCTACCTCACCGAGTGGGGTATCAAATGAAAGGTATTGGTTTGTACGTTTCAAAACAGTTTTTCAAATTTCTGTAGGTTTTATACTTTTTGAAATATTTTGAATAAAGTCGAAAAAATACCCATTTCCCCCCCCCCCCCCTATCTCCGAAGTTTGCAGAGCGATCCGTTTAAAATGTATGGAGCGTTTGTAGATATGAATCTATATTTTACAGGAAAAATATAGAGAAGTCTGTAAAATGAATACTTTTTGAAAAATGGTCAAAAAGGAATAATTTTCAAAAGGGGGGCTACCCCACCGAGTGGGGTATCAAATGAAAGGTATCAGTTTGGACATTTCAAACCAGTTTTTCAAATTTCTGTAACTTTCATACTTTTTGAAATATTTCGAAAAAAGTTGAAAAATTTACCATTACCCACCTTAACCGAACCACCCATTTAACCGAAGCATGCAGAGAGATCCATCTGAAATGTAGGTTGGTACCTACTATTCTTAGATATTCGTTAAATTGCGAAGTCTCTAACCGGTACTTTTGGTACATATTTGTTGACAAACGTTCAAAACCCTCGGCGCGCGAGTTACACTCGCACTTGACGGATCTTGTTTTTATATATCTGAGCTGGACGAAGCGACGCCTGATCCCATAGCTGGTGTGTATCTGGCGCAGCGCATTAGCGTTGCCATACAGCGAGGCAATGCAGCCAGCGTCTTGGGGACGCTTTCACTGGAATTGAAATGGATGAGTTGAGCTACCTGTAGTGTAGATTGTTTGAAACAGTCTGCAGTTAGCTCAATTGTTAATGATAGTAAATACTACTTCTTATTTGTTTCTAATAAGTATTTGATTGCAATTTTCTTTGATTATACAAAAATGTGAAAATATATTAAATTCGTTGATTCATATTCATATTCATATTCAGTCTCTCACAAACGGGTATCTGTACGCTATAGTCTACACCTAACATTAACAATAAACTGTAAAACCTATTGTGAAGAGAAAATAAATGAATTTATTATTATTATTATTATTATATTAAAGGTTCACACCTAGTCAAGTAAAACAAATTACCTACATCCCAAAAGCACACAAAATTTATACCCAAAGAGTGTTTCAATAAGAGTGTACTATTAAAATTTTGTGTAATTTTGTGTAATTTTCGTGCAATTTGCAACTCTCAAATTTGACAGCTGTCACCTATAATTATTCCGATAAATAAAAACGGAACGTTACACAAAAGAAGAACTTTTATCATTGTGAAAAAAATGTGAACGCGGTGGATCTAGGCCTTGATTTTGTGAATAAATATAAATACCTTCTGTTTTGTTGCTGAAACTTTTTGTACTCACCTGTACCAATACCTAGTAACAGCATATTCCCATCGGAGCCAACAAAATTTCCGTAAAAAGGCTTGCCGCCAGCCACTTATGTATGCGATTGTCATGCTTTGTAGTATATTTTGTATGTTTCAGTTATTTAGGAGTCAGTATCTTTTAGCTTTTATAGATGTGATAAGTAAAATAAATAAAATTAACATTTATTTCCTACTTCTTATGTAACTACTTATATAACTATCTATTTACAAACTTTGATTAAGTTAGTAGTGGCCTTTTTAGCCGAGGCCTCCCCCAGCTATTTCCAAACTTTTTTATCTCTCATCCAAGGATCCCAAGGAATAAAAAGAGATCTAGAGGTCGACCAGAGAAGAGATGGCAAGACATTTTTGTGAAGAGAGCTGGTCCTAACTGGATGACAAAGGCCAGTGTCAGATGTGATATGTAGTAGGTAAAAAGATAGACCTAGAAAGACATGTCTTTTGACTATAACGGTTTCTGTAGAATATCAGCGCCTTTCTACTCCTGAGTGGTAAGGCATTTATGCTGAGCCGAGACCTTTTTGCTGCTGTAAAACACAGTACAGTCTCTCTCTCTTTTTTGGTATTTTTTTTGTGTGATTGTTTTTTTCTATATTTAATATAAGAGAGCTATGTAAATTTTTTTATGTCTGTTTTGTACTGTGTAAGTAGCAAATAAATGATTGTCTATGTCTACATGTCCTGAGGGGCGAGTCTATTTGATGTTAGGTAACGCACCTCTCGTTCATCATGACGTCTCGTTTTAGTATGAGATTTGCGTAGTTCCCTGTCCTAACGACAGTGGCGCTGTACCAAGTTTTATGGAAACAAAAACAAAAGTAAAAATTTAAAACCCCCGACAGATTTCATGAAACATGGCTAAGAACACTAGGGATAAAATTATCTATGACACAAAAAAAAACTAAACGAAAATCGGTGCATCCGTTTGGGAGCTACGATACCACAGACAGATACTTAAGTACACAGACAGACACGTTAAACTTATAGCACCACTCTCTTTATGTGTCGGGGGTTAAAAAGAGACGTCTCGATGACGTCTCGTTACTAATATCAAATAGACTCACCCCTCTGGTAGGTACACTAGCTGCATTCTTACTACCCGGTGTCCTTTTACCCGTTTTCCCGTAGGAATGAAGCATTTTCCCGCGATAAAACTAGGCTATGTTCGTCAGGAATAATGTGGGCTTCTAATCGTAAAAGAAGTTTTCAAATCGGTCCAGTAGTTTCGGAACCTATTCAATACAAACAAACAATCAAATCTTTCCTCTTTATAATATACGTATAGAAAATGTACACTTAGAAAATATCATCATCGAAAAAACAGTACAAATGGCAGCCTTATTTCTTGAAGCGATAATTGGACGCCCATACATGGCAAATTACGTTGTTAAATTATTATTTTACCGTACCATCTTTTTAACGTGTTATTATGCAATACTTTATACTTTAATACTTTTACTATACTTTTACTTTTGCCAAGAGCGCGTTATGACTAAATCTCGAGGACATTTTTTAATACAATTTGGTTGTGGATTGCTTTATTTAATATCAGAACAGATCTCTGAGTTCGATTTCTCGATAGTTAATATGATAGACCACATCGAGGCGTTCCATTTTTGTATGGGAATTGGTACGACGACGCTTCAACTGTGTGGTCTATTTTTCATGGGACGCAAATCCCATGAAAAATAGACTCACCCTTATGCTGTGCCTTATGTAAGTAATTATTCAATTAGGTATTTTATTATTGTATTATTGTTATACTAGTTTCTGCCCGCGGCTTCGCACGCGTTGTTTCTATGGAAAACTTTTAAGGTTATTTCTATCCCATGGGAATTGATTTATGGGATAAAAAGTAGCCTATGTTTGATTCCAGGATTGGACTTACCTGTATGTAAAATTTCAGCCTGATCCGTCCAGTAGTTTTGGTATTTATAATATTAGTGTGATTTGCAAGCAAATTTTTACCTCTGCGATGACATTGTTTCTTATGTAGGTGAAAGGTTTTGTTCAAATCAACTGCGATCACAAATTATTTAAAAAAATAAAGTTAGTCTAGAAAATAAAATTTACCGTGCAGGAACACTTTTCTCAAAGCAATTAAACTAAACAAATCGTAAGAATTTGAAAAAAAACCTATAGTGTTCGGGATATATTACACGGCCCATACATTCGTCACCGTTACCGCACAAATAAATAAATAAATAAAATCGTTATAAGTGATAAAGCCGCAGTAGGTAATTATTGTATTTGTATATTAGGAACATAGGTATTGTATTTTATATTTTGAAATAGGTATCTCAGACATAGTGTTATAATAATGTACACTTGCGAGCTTTAAAATGGAATCGCTTCATCGCGAGTTAATCAAAACAATTTTTTTACAATTTATGTACAATGAACTATAGATTGTGGTATATCATTTGAAAGGTAATTTTGTTACCTTTCAAGTGATATCAAGAAGATTTAAAATTAATTAAATTGGCTACCTAAATTTTGGGAATTATTGCAATAAAAAAAAATTTACCGCTCATTGTGCAACTGTTTTTGTGTTTATGTTTTTCTTTTCTGTTTTTCTTTGTGTGCAATAAAGAGAACCTATTTGTAATGTATCGTAACAAAAATATAGCTTCCCGCAAACTTCAATCGAACTGTCTGTCATTTGATGCCATCAAATGAAAATGCATCTAAACATTACGAGTTAAAACCCATACTTGAATGCATTTTTTTTGTTGTGTGACACTGGAGTATTCCAGATCTGCCAGACGTGTCACGTCTGTCAGACCTTTTCACGTCTTTTCCATTATTTATCAAGATCACACACGGTGTCGCCGACAAACATTCCTTTGGAAACTGAAACTGTAAAAAATCTGCTTCATCTTCATAGAAACTAGCTTAAATCTAATCCGTAGGTTCAATAATCTTTCCACTTCAAAATTAACCTCGTAACCTTGAATATTTACTTCAAGTTCACCCCGATTTCATTTAATTACAATATTATAGGTATAAATTTATTACCAGGCAGTTCTAAATTAAATTAATAGTTTCACGCACAAAACCGACAACCGACTGTAATTATGATCTTTATTTACATGACCGTAAAGGTGATTACAGTTTTACAATTACAACCATAGAAATTGAAACAAATGAACTTGAGTAGACTTCAAGCTATTTAAAACCTTATGGTTTTCTGATAACCTGCAATTTAGATTCCAATGGTCTTGTTTTTGCGTGGTATTCTGACTTACTATTGCAATGATGTTGGGCAATCGGTTAAAAAACGTAGAACCATTAATAGCTTTCCAAGACAATGCCAATGTTCCTTGTGATAGTCTGAGAGGCCGCAGTCGATACCTATACAACTTTTCATTTGTAATAAAATCAAAATCAAAGACTCTTTTTTTCCATTAATACCATAAATGTACACTTAGAAAAGGTCAAATTATAAAACTAAACACTGACACGGAAATAAGGTGATATTTTTAATTTCTGTGGCTTCGGTGTATAGACCAAAGTAAAGAAGCGGCGAAGAAACCTTTACCCTGTTATTTGGTAATTTTCGAGTTGGAGCAAAACCCTTCCGAAGCTTTTTTATCCTCTAGATAATCTGATATTTTATTGTAAGCCTTTTTGCACAAGCAAGGTTTTGACAATTTGTTTTAATTTATTTACTGATATTTTTTGCAACTTAGGAGTTTTGTTGTAGAAGTGTATACATTGCCCTTTAAAAGACATTTTTATTTTAATCTCAGAATCTTAGGGTTTCTGATGATGATTTTTCAATGGTAAAAGTGTATATATTTTATTACACATTTTTTTTTCACAACTTTAGTGGAGTTAAGCACTTTAACATTTTTAACATTCTTCTAGGGATTATTGATTCTAAATCCATCCTCTGTCACCTACTAATAGGAACCTACTCCAGATCTAAGGAAAGCCAGATTGGATTTTAACACGTTTGAAGTCAACCCTCTGTTTATTTGAACTATTAGGTCCTTATTCTTAGCTCCCTAAAATCTAAAAATAGTACCTAGCAACTGTTCTGTACTAACAAAGTGGTGTCTTTTACCCCCGAATGAGTATTCCGCGTTTGAGTAAACGCAACTCAGATTTAAGCACGTCTCAATTCGCTTTTGATAGTTTTTTATGAAAATCTGTATATAAATACTAGGTACTATTTTCATATTATAGGCTATCTTAGTCGACCCTGTGTTAATTTGATCTTTTAGATCCTTATTATTAGCTAAGAATTGGGACCCCTAGAAGAACGAATTTTTTGAAATGGTTAAATACTTAACCCTTAAAGGACCTACAAGTTCAAATTAACAGAGGGTTGACTTAAAAATGTGGTCAAATCCAAACTGGCTTACAGCATCCAAGCATTGCGATAACATCATCATTTACCTGCCAGCTCTCCCACTACCAATGCATTTTTCCCGCTTACTTTCAACTTGATCAGTTCGCACGCCACTGCACCGCTATTCCTCGACTGGCTAAGTGCTTAATTCGCGACAGAGGGTTAACCTCCTTTTTAAAACATATATTAACCTAGATTATCTCTAAAAAGTGCCTAAATGTCTCAAAACTGGATCCCACCGGACATATCCTCAATATGTCCCGAATCTATCGCGCCTCTTACAGCGTGCTCGCAAATCGGTTTCATGTACCTCTCTCTTCTCTCCCAACTATTCGGGAGATCTATAGACAGTGTCGCGAAAAACCCTTTTGAGTTCCAAAGTGTTAATTTCCCGGAAAGTGGTTCATTTGTTCAATCAGTCGGAACACCGCCTATCGGACCGTCATCGTCGCCACTTGGTCCTGTTTTGGGACCCACTCAAATGCCAGCTCTCTCGCAGTCTTCAGGATTTAACCAACCGTTAGGTCCGACTATTTTCGGACCCACTCAGAATTCCCCGAATTTGGGACTAACAGGATTTAGTCACTCGGAACCGTTTGAAGCAAGCGGATTAGGGTTACAAACGAAATTCACCATCCATCATGGGATAAAAACTGCCAGTCACGGACCCAAAGGCAGCCACGGTTTTTCCGAGAGTTCGTTCCATCTGAAACCAAATCCATTTTCGAAGAAAAGTGATTTTAAATTCGGATCGGTTCATTCGAATCCGGTTTTCGATTTCAATTTTGTCAACAGACGAAGTTTGCATTTGCATTCAGCTGATACAAAAGCCGCATTGGATGCTAAAGCAGCAATACTACCTAATGTTGCTCAAGATGAAATAGAAAAGAGGAAAGCAGAAGAGGAGAATACACGGCATAAAGAGAAGAGTAAAAGAAGGCAGAAGAGGCATGTGGAGCAGTTTGATTTCATCATCGTGGGTGCGGGCTCGGCGGGATGTGTGGTGGCCAATCGCCTTTCGGAAGTCAAGAAATGGAAGGTAAGTTCTATTTGCAAATACTTAAAAAAAAAGTAAATTAAAAAGCATTTATTACAGCAAAATACATAGGTAATTTAATTTACATTCTTTGTACATAACAAAATAGGTTTCCTAGGAAGAGTCACAATTAACACACAAGAAAAATTAAGGAGAAGAGTAACTTATTAATTATGTCATTTGATGACGTCCGTGGCGCAGCGGGCGAAGGTCCGCCTGCGACGCAGGAGTTTGCGGGTTCGATTCCCGCCTCGGAACAAATTTGTGTACGATATGCAGAAATTGGTTCCGTTGGTCTGGGTGTTTTCTATGTATAATAAAAAATATCTATCTATGTAGTGTATTGTATTAAGTATATCAGTTATCTAGTACCCATAACACAAGCTATGCTTAGC
Source organism: Eupithecia subumbrata (assembly GCA_949316285.1). Classification (NCBI taxonomy): domain Eukaryota; kingdom Metazoa; phylum Arthropoda; class Insecta; order Lepidoptera; family Geometridae; genus Eupithecia; species Eupithecia subumbrata. Next base: position 4,512,976 of record OX438644.1, on the reverse strand, counting down.
TTGGGGCTAGATAATGCTGTGTGAATTGTCCAGCATTATTATTATTTGCAGACTATTGTCATTTTTCCCTAATTTTGTCTGGTGATTTCTTGACTTGGCTAAGCCTGTATCGAAAAAGAAATAGGTCAGTAAGTTCCAAGAAATTATTCAGTTATTATCTTTTGCAGACTATTGACATTTGTCTCTAATTTTGTCTGTTGATTTCTTCATTAGGCTAAGCCGAAGAAAGAAATAGGTACTGACCTATTTCTTTCTTTTTTTTCAGTTTCAAGAAATTATTCGGTTGTTGTCATTTGCAGACTATTGACATTTGTCTCATATTTTGTCAGTCGATTTCTTCACTAGGCTAAGCCTGTATCCAAGAAAGAAATAGATCAGTAGTTTAGTAAATATTTTTGTATATTTGACTAACGTTTGAAACCCTCGGCGCCCGAGTAACACTCGTACTTGACTGATCTTGTTTATGTAGGTATGTTTTATTCAGTGCAATAAAGCATTAAGAAATTAAGAAGTGTGAAATCTATAAATATTTCAAAAACTGTCTTAAATGTGCAAGCCTACCTTTCATTTGATACACTTGACCTTGTAGGTCTCTTTTAAAATTTCGACATCACAATTTCTTGGCTTCGTCCTCGACCGAAACCCTAAAAAGTTAAAATCTTTGTTTTGCAACGAATGCCAATGAGCCCATAGAGTAATTAAGTAGGTACGTACCTTGTTAATTATGAAGATAAATTACGATGTAACCAACCGTGAAAAGGTATATTTTTATCGAAGTTATTACCAGCACGTTTAGTATATGTACTACTCTACATATACACTAGCCAAACTCGATGTAGAATGTTTGTAAACAAACCGCGCAACTCGCTGCTGGACAAACAAACTGCTCATACTTTGCCTTAACTTTACTCTTTTGTCGCGTCTTTTTCTTTAACTTTAACTAATAGGCTAAAGCTTCGTCGCTTTTTTATTTTAGTCTACATATCGAAACGACAGAAATCAAAAATATAGGTAACTTTATTTCCGTGTCAGTGTTTAGTTTTAAGATATGACCTTTTATAATTGTACACTTGTTGTATTTATGGAAATAAAGAGTTTATGATTTGATTTGATTTGATTTTTAGACCCAATTTACATTACTTGTCAATTTGAGATCCTTCCTTCAATAAATATTGCTTACAAACTATACCCCGAAACTCAACGCGAACCGAGTTTTAGTTATTTATGTTTTGGTTTGTTTACAAACATCTACATCGAATTTGGCTAGTATATAAAGAGTAAAGGTAGGTATATAGTTTCTCCATTGAGACGTGTTGCCGTGGTTAACATTCAGCTAAGGTATCATTTTATCATCAACCCGACTTTCCCACAGCTGGGTAAAGGCCTCCAAACTTCCACACGAACATCATTTCCTTGACAGCCTATATTGGTCCACAGCTGGAGGCAGGCCTCCCACTGATAAGCGCCATATTGACTTAATATCACATCGGCGGTAACGGCCATAATCCCCACACTGGGCATTTTTACTACTTTTACTAATTCGTATTTTAATATGGTAGGTTCATACTTACCATACTTATTGCTTTATTTACATGTGTATTTAAAATAAATTATTTTATTTCTGACAATATATCATTATTATTTTCTCAATTTATTATGATTGCATTATTGTACCTACATGCAGCATACTTTGACACATACCCTTTAATTTATTTATTTATTATTTATTTGATCCCGACTAATTATTTTTATTTAATTTTCAGTCATGTCTGTAAAATTTTTTATATATTTATTTTATTTATTTACTAGCGACCCGCCCCGGCTTCGCACGGGTGCAAATGCTGATACTAAATATACTACAGAATCGGCCCCCCGGCATGCATACGTCATCCATACGTCCATTACATAACTGTCATTTTCGTTTTGTTAATCCAAGTCTGATTCTTTTTTGTTATACCACGTTTTATAGTGACTGACGTTTTATGTCAAATCACACGGGAACGCTGTCGAATGGGATAAACAGTATCCTATGTCCGTCTCCTGGCTCTAAGCTACCTACCCACCAATTTTCAGCCATATCGGTACAGCCGTTCTTGAGTTATAAATAGTGTAACTAACACGACTTTCTTTTATATATATAGATTTCTGGGCATGCGGGTTAAGGATCGCAGTTCGGTGGTAGAATTGATCTGCAGGAGGCGCTGCTGCCCGCTCCCGGTTGATATCCCCTAGTCGCCTCTTACGACTCCCGCAGGAATTGGGGTGGTGTAAATTCTAAGCCACACAGCGAACATAATTTAGAATAGCCTAAAAAGTCCAGTCAAACATGTTGCCATTTACAAGGGACATTTACCATGATTTGAGTTTTGAGCTTTCCAATATTTCGGCAGTTTCATGCGCCATGATCACGGAATAACTGACGGCACTGCGAAAGAGTTGGTTGGACCCTTTGAACTGGTGGACCAGCCCTACGGTAGGGCTGGTCCACCAGTTCAAAGTTGCTCAGCGTGCAAGAGCTATGCTCGGAGTCTCTCTGAAGGATAGAATTCGTAACGCATACATCCGACAGAGAACCAAAGTTATCGACATAGATCAAAGAATTAGCAAACTGAAGTGGCAGTGGGCCGGCCATATCTCGCGAAGAACCGACAACCGCTGGGGTAAACGTGTTCTTGAGTGGAGACCACGACTCGGCAAACGTAGTGTAAGACGCCCTTCGGCCAGGTGGGATGACGACCTGCGAAAGACTGCAGGCAGACGCTGGATGCGGCAAGCTGGAGACTCCTCTAATGAGCGCTATGGCTCATTAGAGGAGGCCTATGTCCAGCAGTAGACTAATATAGGCTGATGATGATGATGATGAAGTACAATGGGCGGCCTTATCGCTTAGAAGCGATCTCTTCCAGGCTGACAAATAGTAATCCCTTTGCAATAAAACTTATATAGTACGTCCCCAGAATCATTATCTTTACAAAACTAAAAGAATCAGCAAAATCAGACCGAGAGATCGTTGAACATAATGTAGATTACAAATAACAGCCGAGCATAGAAACTCCTCTTTTTTTCGAAATCGATAAATAATTCATTTGCTACCTACCTACCGTTACTTACTCTCCTGCTGTTGGAAAAAACCTGTGCATCAAACTCGTCACATAAATTTTATTATTTCAATTGTTTCCTTCCACGTCGCTTCGTCATCGCGTCTCTTCGTTCGTAGCGTTGAGTGAAAAAAAAGTATTTATTTGTTCAAAATAGTAACCAATGTTGACCGATTTTCGATTTGTATAGGTAATTAATAATTATTGATAATGATTGACTTTATAGATAGTACGCTATCGCATTAGGTGTGCCTGTTATCTGTTACAGGTATAATTACAGATAACAGGCACACCTAATGCGATAGTGTACTATCTATAAAGTCACAATCATAATCAATAATAATCACATAGACAAATCGAAAATCGTCAACATTGGTCATATTTCAACATAATTAATTAAATCCCTAACATTAACATCATATAAATAAAAATTACTGGCTATTTATTGCCTTATTAAACAAAGAAAAAAGATTTTTTTACAATCCAAGAACAAAAACAATTTTTTTTCTTAAGTTAGTCTTTAAGCATTTTTGTGACAAATGTTTGTAAATCTACAAATATTATTCCATTATATTGTTCCGGGTGTTCTGGTCGTTTTTATGTATAATGAAAAATATCTATACAGGGTGTAACAAAAAAAGTAACCAAACTTTCAGGTGGGGTGTAGAATCGAACACTGAATTCAGGAAAAATATTGAAAAAAAATCCCGCCCTTTAGTTTTCGAAAAATTTATAAATAGGTACGAAATTTTCACAACATTAGGCAATAGACTATAATACATGTGTCTATTTGGAATTAAAAAAAATGCCCTAAGTATTCATCTCTTTTATAAGCCCATAACACCTAAACGGTGCCCTAATGAGCGGCCACCGTGGTCATCGACCCGCGACATCATTGCAGCGGAAGCGAACAGGCTGCACGGCGTGCTTAGATATGGAGCCTACGTACAACAAATACATTCCAATTTTCCTCTAGGAATTAAAAAATAAATAAATTATTTTAAGTCTTTACACACGTTCTATCGCGAAAATGCATAGTTAGTAGGTACATTCATTAAGCATGCACCTTCCTACTAAAAGATATTCACTACTAGCTTTTATCTTTTCATATCGTTTACTACCTAAGTACCTACCTTCACATTGACCTTTAAAAACACGGTGAGTAACTTACAATGAACCCCATAAAAGGTTGTTACAATTTGCATTTCCGAAGCACCAGATTGAGACAAGAAAAGGCACAAACTTTTAGCGCGCGAGAGCGAGATAGGTATACAAACTTAGTTCATCCGAATGTTCACCCAATGCTAGGCTTATTGTTAGTTTTGTCAAACTGTCATACCACAGAAATGTTATCATAGGGTCAATGGCCGTTTAGTTGCATCATTGCAAGCGCAAGGTGAAGGTCGCGGCGGCTCTTATCGGTTTTTTGTGCGTAAAAATGGCTCGTATGCGTTATTCAGATATTGAATACCACGAGATGAAAATTGAAATGGGAAAATTGGAATGCATTGGCTAGCTTCCTACATAACTACAACACGTGCAGCCCGCCGCCGCGCTGCTGCGATATCGCGTGTCCGGTCGTGGGTGCCCCCCGTAAAAAGATGTTTATCTGCTAAAAAGGTGTACACAAGGTACGTAGACCTTTTAATCATATTTTAATGTCAAATAAACACGTGCATCAGTCGTTTGCGTAATGTAGTGAAAATTCCGTATTTATTTAATTTTTCGAAAACTAAAGGGCGGGTTTTTTTTTAAATATTTTTCCTGAATTCAGTGTTCGATTCTACACCCCACCTGAAAGTTTGGTTACTTATTTTTGTTACACCCTGTATACTTAATGTATTATATTATGTATATCAGTCATCTAATACCCATAACATAACACAAACTATCTAATACCCATAACATAACACAAGCAACAACCCATAACACAAGCTCTGCTTAAGCTTAGGGCTAGATGATGCTGTGTGGATTGTCCAAAAAATGAAATAGAAAAATTTTACAAGTCAAGTTCCAGACTTCCTGAGTCGTAGTAACTACACATCGATAACCAAAAAAACTACGACGTAGTATTTTTGGGTATCGATGTGTACCTGTACACTAAACAAACCCGATGTGGAATATTTGTAAATAAACGGCACAAATAATAAAACTCGCTTGGCGTTGAGTTTCAGATATAACAGTAAGCAATATTTATTGAAGGAAGGATCACAAATCGACAAGTTAGGTACAGGCGGTTTATTTGCAAACATTCTACATCAAGTTTGGCTATGTAGAAGTTTTTAGTTTGTTTTCGTTATAATGGCGAGGCAGACACACTATAACGAATTTCAGTTCTATAAATCACTAGATAATGAGTCTGTTGATTGTTTGTGATAGCCTGTTTACTGGATACCCGGAAAATACAGTCGGAATTCCATACCTTTATCCGTAAATATCGATCATTAATGTTTGGATACCGCTGAGTTGGTATCTTTCTGATAAAAGGTCAATTAATCATCAGTTATTTTTCTAGGAACTAGCTAAGCAATGTGCAGTAGGGGTGAATTGTTATTTTGATCCAAATTTTCATCCCACGAATTTAAAATTGTTATTTCGACCCAATATTATTATTATTCGACCAATATTATTAGACTCAATATTATTATTATTCGACCCAATATTATTTGACCCAATATTAATAATTTACCCACGATTTAATTTAATCCCATTTTTGGCATTTTACCCAAATGGTATTGTTGTTTTATTCTACTTCCAGAATTCTGTATGGGTTGATCAGTAGACATGGAAACGGAATATTAAGCTACGACATTGTTACTGAATTGAGCTTTGACAAAGCTGGGGTCCAGCTGGCTCAAAACCGAGATGTGTCGAGGGACCAGAGTGAGGCCCTAGCCCAGCATCGGGACGCAACAGTCTAACAATAACGATAATATAATCTACTCTCTACAATGTTAGTAAAATGATGCTAAATGTTAGTTAAAAGGAAAGGTGAATTCCTGAAGTGCAACTTGGCAAAATCAGAGTGTTTGTGATTGAATCGTAAAATTTATAAGATCGGTAAAACTTCTCGATTCAATAAAACGCAAAGAAAAGCGGCTAACTTTGAGTGCCTACTTATCTAACTTTCCGTCTGAATGCAACAAGGAAATGCAATCAGCTTTAAGAAATCAGTTTTTGAGCTGTTTTCATACAAACGCATTTGAAATACGAGCGAAGGCCCGGGCTTTGGGTGCAATCCTACTATTATTATAAAGCCGAAAAATTGTGGAATCTGATATTTTGTTACCTAGGATCTCCAAAACTACAAAAAAGATCAAGATGAAATTTTGCGTACGTTTAGAACAAAGCCTAACTTAGATACTTAATAGGCTACTTATTATACCGAAAATACGCGTGTGAAGCCGTACAATTTAATTTTGAGTTATTGATAGCTGATTACTATATTAATTGATATGCAATTAATAATATCCCTTTTATATATCAAAACATTTTTAGTTTAGACAAAACCCGGGAGGGGTTTTGTCTTAATCCTTAAGTATAAAAATTATCAAAATAAGGTAATCTACAATAATATAAAGTCATTCAATAAAAAATGTTTTGAAGTATCTACCAAAATAAGAAATATAATGAAATTTTTGTAAAAAGATTCTAAGAAATTTAAATATATTCCAAAAAAGTCGCCTTCGACGGGACTTGAACCCGCAACCTTCCTTTTGTAAGGAATGCGCTGCCAACTGCGCCACGAGGTCAAGTGACGTAGCAGTCGAAAAAATTTAACTCTATCTATCTACTACTTTTTTCATAACTAAACGGCGACTGACGGGATCTTCATTAAATTCGTCATCGTATTAGGCTTTATCTTAAACAACACAACTTCCTTGGGGAAAAACGCGCGTGAAGCCACGGCTTTAGGCTCGTTTACTTGGAATTTATCAATGGAACCAGACATGAAACTCATAAACTAACTAATTACCCATCTCCTCAAACTCAACCTCTCAACAGCCTGTATTGGTCCACTACTGGACGCAGGCCTCCCCCTGATAAGCACCTTATTGTCATTTATCACATGGGGGGAAATGCCCATAATCCCCATGCTTCGCATGCGGGTTGGGGATCGCATTTCGGTGGTAGAATTGTTCTGCAGGGGGCGCTGCTGCCCGCTACCGGTGGATATCCCTTAGTCGCCTCTTTCTAAGCCGGCACCACACAGCGTTAACCATCGGACTAAACTAAAATAATATTGTATGGAAAGAGAGCTACCGAATTCATTATCCGATACAGCCAATTTTAAACTTTCTATGAATTAATACAATTATTTTGTAGCGATATTAAAACTTCTGGCTTCATTTATAACGAAACGGAATATTCTGCGCCAATCACTATTGCCATAGCTCCTATCGAGTAGCTAAATCACTGTGAAAATCGCTCAAGACTTACTGTGAACTGTGAAGTTATTTTTCAAATATTTCCCGATTTATTCAACTTACTTCCTTCTACAACCTGGATCTCTTCAAACCAAGGGTGAATAGGTTTCTTCTAAAATCTACATGATACATCGTTACTTGCTATCGAGATTCGATTTGAGATAGATTTTTAGATTAAGGTTGTTCGTACTTCTGGGCTGCCCATCGTGGGGATTATGGGCACTACCCCCATGAGGTAAAAGCCATAATCGGGCTTAACAGGGGGAGGCCTGCGTCCAGCAGTGGACCAATACAGGCTGTTGAGGTTGAAGTACTTCTGGGATAGATTTCAATGTAAATCTGTCAAAAATTCAAAAATTGTGCCATTGGTTCGCCACCCCTGGTGTAGGGAGTCAAAGCTCACCATGGCCATCCTAAATGTGAATCTATACTAATATTATAAAGAGGAAAGATTTGATTGTTTGTTTGTTTGTATTGAATAGGCTCCGAAACTACTGGACCGATTTGAATAATTATTTTACCATAAAATCCCACATTATTCCTGATGAACATAGGCTACTTTTTACCGCGGGAAAATGATTAAATCCTACGGGAAAACGGGTAATAGGACAACGGGTAGTTAGAATGCAGCTAGTTTGTTATAAAGGGCCAAGTTTTGTAGCAGTATACCAGCTATCTGGCAAAAACGCTAAATAGAAGTTACTATAGCAGCGCGATTGTAAAAGTTTTTCGCTTCGGGACAAAATCTCCCTTTGTTTTAGTTTTATGATACTTGAATTAGATGTTACTGGATACGCCGTGAATTTGCCTGATTTTTCACTTTGAGGAAACGGTCTCTTCAGGCAAAACCGATCCTTTTGAAACCAGTTAATCGTGATTTTCTTGATTTTCCCTGTTGAGTTGATTCAACTTTTCACTGTTCAGTCTACTTGAATTTGGATTTCTGGAAACAATTTTTTTTAGTTTTTAGGGAAATTTCACAGGTTTCTAACCAAAATCGTAGTTATGAGTTTAGATAGATAAGATTTCTTCAAAAACGAAAGCAATTTTTGTTTTTAGCTACTTTTTATAGGAGCATCAGAATTATTATAGCTAACGCGGAAATAGCTAATTATACCTACTAATAAATAATACTTTTTATATCATACTTTTTTAACCGACTATAAAAAAAGAGGTTCTTATGTTCGGCTGTATTTATGTTTTTTAATGTATGTTCGTTGATTTCTGTACTTTTAACCCCCGACGCAAAAAGAGAGGAGTGCTAGCTCCCAAACAGATGAACCGATTTTCGTTTAGTTTTTTTTTTATTTATTGTTGTATAACTAGGTGGTAACATTACATTGGTCTTATATCATATTATATTTGTATCTCTAGTCTACCATGGTCCGGTTTACAATATTGTTGTGGAGAAAATATTTAATATTTAAGAAATCAAATTACAATAATAAATTTTTATCACTCTTGTTCCAAGTATGTCAATATAGAGTCAGTTTAGAATAAAACTACAGTAGATGTATGTCAAAATATAAAATTTAAATTTCAAACAGAAAATACATATTTTTGTGTCATAGATATATTTATCCCGAGTCCTTAGTCATGTTTTATGAAAATCTGTCAGGGGGGCTTACAAATTTTTAATTTTCTCCTTGTTAATTAAGATTCCGAGGTGGCACCATAAAAATTGAATTTCCGTGAGATTAGTAAAGTCCCACAAAACTTACAAAAAAGAGTAAATATTAAAAACTTGAAGTCGTTTTTAGTTTTTCTTTTCAATCAAATTATTACACCAATTCAACCGTAGGCACACTTTACGATAAATTATGTCAAATGTTTTTTGTTATTATAGTGCGTAACCCCACACTCAGCGTAGTTTCTAAGAAATCAAATAATTTCGCAAAAATTTTTGACTTCGATGGGACTTGAACCCGCATCCTTCCGTCAGTACCGGAATGTGTTAACCAACTACACCACGAGGTCAAGTGACGTAGGAGTTGAAAATCTCTGCGACTTCCTACGGACTATAGCGCCGTTAGCTCCATCTACAGGGCAAACATTGAAGTTTATTCAATCCTGTTCAAAGACTAAAGTTACATTTAGTTCGCTTGACGAGAAAAGTCGAATTCATATTTTTTTGCGATATTATTTGATTTCTTAGAAATTATGTCAAGTACATAAGGGATGAAACAGTTCGCCTGTAACACAGATACATTGTAGCTGTCACATGAGACAGTTTTCACTCAATTGTTACACACATTTCTGAAATAAACGTTTTGTATTTGTATTTTAGATTGACCGATATGGATTTGTGTCAGTGTCAAAACAAAGCTCAAAGACAAAGGCTTTGTTTTTGACAGCTGTCAAGTGCGGAGACAGATAAAACGACGCTCAAGTTTTTTGGGGGATATTCTAGAAACTTTACATCTCAATAAGTTTCAGTAAGCACGCACTAATTTAAAGACAATCCTTGGCGATAACCGTGAGATAGTTTTATATTTGGAGATATTGTTCTTCCTTTTAGTTAGATTGGAGTAGCAATGATAATGTTGGGGGCGAAAACTATCGAAATTGTGATGGAAAAACTATGGAGTATTATCATCACTAGAGTTTTCTCTAGTTGCGAAAATAAATTTGAAAGGAACGTAAGTGCTTAACACCTGCGGATCTTTAATGACGAAAAATCTGAACAGAAGACATCGATGACAGAAGACTGAAGCTAACCCGAACCAAATCAGCCCCACCACCTATTTTATCTTATTACCTATGTTAAACGAAGGCATTTTCAAAAATCGATTTTGCTCACCATTGTGGCCAAAAAGGCAACTTTGCATCTCTGCCTACACTATACAAAATAAAAACTTTTACACAGGCATTAAAAATAAGCTTGTGATAGGTATCACAAACTACAAAATAAGGTTTCGAAAATTCCTTCGTTTAACATAATAATATACTTACATACTGATTTTTACCTAAGTTTATTGGTAAATAAATATAAGTGGAAACTTGTAATTAGCCCTCAGTAGAATATCATGCATGTATCATGCATGTTATATTAAGAAAATACCTAATTGTAAAGTCATAGCTGTAAGTTTTCCTAAAATTCGTAAAATAAAATAAAATAAATAAATAAATAATAAGATAAAATAGGTGGTAGCGCTGATTTAGTACGGGTTAGCGCCTTAATACGTTAGTGTGACACGCACAGTACCGTTTGAAGTTGTTTATTTTGCCTTAAAGAGCATGTAGGTAGAATTTCCACTCTGCGTTTTTAAAAGAACGGTAAAAAATAGATGCTGTGAGTGTGTCTGAAGCCTGCAGGTCGAAACTGCCCCAAAGGCTTCTGGGCTTTTGAAGCCCACATGTCCCGCTCCACCCTGTAGGTACATAAACCTACAGGGTGGAGCGGTGGTACCTACACTTGATTAGGTCCCAACTTTGATACGCTTCCGGAAAATATTAATATTCTTCTGACGTGCCATCGCAAACTTCATTCGAGTCTAGTTTCGGAATTAATAACGCTTCAGTAGAGATGCGCTTGTTTTCGGAGTTGATTATTGGTATTTAGCTCGTATAACCGATAACCGTTGGGGAGTGAAGGTATTCGAGTGGTGAACACGATGCAATGTGAAACGGAAATTGGGAAGACCTCTCTTCCGAAGGACCGACAAAATTGTAGTGGTAGCAGCGAGTCAATGGCTGGAGACGGCTCAGTACGTAAGCTTTGCACACTTTAGTTGACGACCTCAGTGGCGCAGCGGGCTAGAGTCCGCCTGCAACGCAAGAGGTTGCGGGTTCGATTCCCGCCTCGGAACAAATTTGTGTACGATCTGTAGAAATTTGTTCCGTTGGTCTGGGTGTTTTCTATGTATAGTAAAAAAATATGTATATAATGTATTAGATATATCAGTTATCTAGTACCCATAACACAAGCTATGAGTAGCTTACTTTGGGGCTTGTTGATGCTGTGTGGATTGTGCAGCATTATTTATTTTATTTATTTATTTAGTATATCGCATTCACTGCCCAGCCTCGGCGGTGCGACCCGTAGGAGTGCGCCGCCTCGCGACACGGCGGAGTAGACAGGCATCTGCGTCTTAGGCCATGATCGTGTTAATCCAACGCCGCTACCACGCAGCAAAAAAAATGTGCATTCAAATATGGGTTTTAACTCGCTAACTTTAGATACATTTTACAATGACTAAATGGCTTCCCACAAGCTTCAAACGAGTGGCCCGCGTGCTGTCATCTGATGCCGTCAATATGAAATGTATGTATGTAAATGTTATGAGTTAAAGCCCATAATTTAATGACAAGCTTTATTCATGGCGTCTTTTGGGGGAGCCCTATGTTCAGCCGTGGACGTATACGGACTGATGATGATGATTTAGGGATGACGTGTATATGATTTTTTTTTAAGTATGACAGTAGTAGTAATTTTCGTGGCAAAGGACATAAGATGATCATCATATGCTAATAAAAACTCACTTGCAGTTCAGTTCCTTCGTGTGTATTTTCTAGAAGGTTCAATCAACGTAATATACCTAGCGCATTCACTGCCCAGCCTCAGCAGTGCGACCCGCGGGGAGCGCCGCTACACAGTCCTGGGAGAGATCATATTCTATTATCTTCTCTGTCTTGGGCTATGAAAGTGTTAGCTCAATACGGATATAAACGGTTGAGCTACGACTTTATTGTTCTGGGAGGGATGTGGAACGCGCGCGTCTACAACCGGACTCACCCTGAAGAAGTCCCTCGTTAAGGGATGAAACGCTGGTGTTCTTCCAACATAATAAGGTTCGTCGCTAACCCGTTTACATCCGTAATCAATTCGTCAAGTAACGATAGTTTTTATAATTAAATAGTTAACTCAATAATGCCTAACCAAACTTTTCAGATGGCAGTCTTTTACATATTCGAAAATTCTATTACTAATAGATAATTTCTTTATTTATTTTATTTTTATTTATTTTATTTTACAATCGGCGGCCTTATCACTGAAATTCGTATTGCTTTACATAGAAAAAAAGCAAAACAACAAAAAGTAATCAATCTCGTGCCAACACGAATCGATCAACCTTCAAAATTACCCTGTTCAAATAACCGAAAAGAAAAGTAAAGGATAAATGTTTAAAATTAAAATCCTTTTTTATTTTCGTATATAATTCGCGTGATAATTCTATGAATAAACAGACACTTTGCTCACTTCGTTCGTTCAGTCAATAAATAATGCTGGACTATCCACATGTAACGGACCCTGGCCTCCGTGTCTGTATGAACACCAGATAGTATGTACTAGTAGCATTTACAGCATATCTTTTAGCTTGTAGCTTAGAAAATAATGACCTTATCGAATAATACAGTTTATGGATCGATACCTTATAGAGCAGTGAGTTTTAGGTTATAAGGTCGAGTTCTTACCCTTGTGGAAGCTGACAGACAGTAAAGCTGGGCCTCAGGTAGATTACTGACCTGTGGTCTGGTTACAAGACCTATTGATTTGGTTCTTATTCGTTCAGACCCCTGTGTACTTCTAGCTTGGGCTTCGCCAGAGGCAGTCTACGTCAACGGGACGTGTTATGTGTATTTATATTTTTTGTTATTGGGGATCCCCGACTGCTGACACAATGCTTCTCTATGTGGACAACATGTGTGTTAGGTCCTAATAGAAATAGACCAAATCAATTTCAACATAGACATTGCTCATGATGAGATAGTCAAAACATTTTAAAGTGAGGTATCAATCCATCTCTGTTATTTGAGACTCTGAACGACTTTACTTGGTTGTGAGTAAGGCTTATTCTTTCTTTATAGCGATATGTTCTTTGAAAAAGCTTTTAGATTACCTAGACTTTTAATTGAATAGCATAAGCTTCACGAAATCTCTAACTTGTTGGACAAATTAATATAAAATGTAAACAAACTGATTGTAGGAATTTAGTATTGTTTAATACATGTAACACACACACACAAATACATCAAAATACAGTAAACAGGCAGTAAAATAGTCAGAACTTAATTTCTAGGATGCACATGGAAATATTACAGTGAAAAGATCAAACATTTATAAGTTTTGATTGGTTTTGCCACCCATGTGCTGTAACGGAGAGCTTTGTTATGTGTCTGTGTAAGCACTATACCAAAGCTATCAGTTAATAAGCTCCCATCTATAACATCGCCTCCAGGACTGTCGGGGCAGAAGGCTCCCGCCAAACCCTGTACTCAAAACCAAAAGAAGATGAATTTATGCAAGAGACGAAACACAGTCGCTCTATTAACTCAGTAGAGTTTTACGGGGAAATGGCCTCAAAAATGGGCGGGATTTTCCTGAGGAAAACACAATAATAAACAGAAAATAATACGATTGATTTTAGCAACAGTGGGGTCTGGTTTTGTAAGTAACATGGGCCTCTCGGACTCGCAGTATAATATATATTCAAGAATCACCAATATCAATCGTATAGGTACAACAATTAAACAATAAACTTAGCTTTCATACTCGAAACAGGAACACACGTTCACCACAGATTCTAGCTCTAATACTAACACCACTCTATTATACAACAGATACAATCGTAAGGCAACACTGACTTTAATTAATGAACTCTATTTCGAAAGCTATCACTGGAGCTTAATGACCTCAGAACCGCACTAGGATCTCAAGACCTCTATCTCGCTAAGGTATCGTCCGTCTCCCCGTCTGCCCGTCTGCCCGGAGATCTTCGCTGCTAGCCTATTTACGTAATCCCCTCTACACCCCTTTCTGCCTGCAGGCACCATGGCATTTCCAGGAAATCTGCTCTTGCGCAGCGTCTCCATTGGTCGTTACCCGCCTTCGGGACCTTAGAAGGCGTAATATCTCCGTCCCCTTTGATTGATTTGACGCCCCGCCATGAGATGTCGCTAGTCGTCGCCAACACCGCCGTTTCACATAAAAATAACGAAAATAATAGAAACATTAGTTATAATTTATCACAGCATAGAAAGCCAATAACTTTGACCTATCGTGATAATTATACTTTAATCTCGCCAATTGTATGGCATGTGAATCTTGTAATACAGATAAAGGACCTTAATTAGTGTATATTCATTTTCGCTGTGACGTCTCCAACGAGAATGAATAATGTAACATGCATTTATAACTAAGCCTTAATTACTTAATTACTAACCATTTCCTTAAGATTAACATTCATTAAAACTAAAACATTCATAACGAAAATACCTTTTGTTGACCATGTGCGGCGCTTAGAAATCCTGACGCGCCGAGTTACAAAAAGGCAAAAAGCAATAAAGAATATACTTTATTGTTTTGTGTCAAAAGTGTACTTGAATAGCCGACATTCCATGGTTCGAAGTTTTGTTTTATGCTGCACATGTGGAGACTGAATTTCTCATACTACAAAAAAAAAGCTCTTTAGAATCGAAATTTATGGGAGAGGTTATTGTTTTAAAGTGTTATGCTTTTGGGTCTGTTTATCAGCGTGAAATAAATTTTAATGACTTGCAGACGTATGAATTGCTTTTAAAACCAAAAAAAATTATTTGCCTTTTAAACTTTATTTTGTAGATAAGTCAAGGATAACTTGAGAATTATTTATGGGGCAGCGTACCACTACACACACAGCATCATCTAGCCCCAAGCTAAGCAGAGCTTGTGTTATGGGTACTAGATAACTGATATACTTAATACATTATACTACATAGATAGATATTTTTATTATACATAGAAAACACCCAGACCAACGGAACAAATTTCTGCAGATCGTACACAAATTTGTTCCGAGGCGGGAATCGAACCCGAATTAGATGGATAGATATTTTTTATTATACATATAATATATCCCGAACACCCAGTACAAATATTTATATATATAACTAATCATTAGTCCTTCAAATTAGCCGAGAGAATCCGAGAAGCATAAATTCGGAGTACGTTTATCAAATTCGAAGTCAGTTAGGAGTTCCTTACTATCTGGTCTAGTTGCCTAGTAATCATAGACGAAGTTGGCAGTAGGTACTTAGTTTGTAGGCGCACTCATCTGGTAAGCAACTGGAAAAGTTTGCGTGAATACGGTGCTTTTGTTTTGAAATATGGTATCGGAAATTTGGTTTTGTATGTACGGCAGCAAAACTCACATAATTTGAATGATTACGATCGATCGAGAAAAAATCTCTTAGATAACTCTTGGATTGATCCGCACACGATCAGAAAGGAATGGAATCTGAAAGATGACGTCATCCTCAATCCCGTTCTTGCTAACCCTACTTTATTGCAAAAATTATGTAAAGTGACACTTTGGGACAAATTTACATACATTTTTTTTAACGCATGTGACGAATTAACTTTCAATGTATGGAGTATACAAAAATGTGACGAATTTACTTTGTGTCAATTGTACAACAACCCTAAAATACGCACGTTACAAAATTGTTCGCTTTTACAAGATTCCGTCGCATCCTGATCGTGCACGCTCGTTTTTTTGTTTCTCATTAATTTTGTAAGTACTAGTAAGTACGTTGTAATTGTCTTTGTTAGTACCTACCTACTTACACGGACTACTGAGACTACACCAAAAATACGATGCATTTAATGTAGGCAGGTACGTACCTGAATCTTTTTTACATTTTCAAACAGACCAAAACTTTTTCATTACTACCAAGTAACTAGTAGCTGTACCTTTCAACGGAAAATACAACAGAATTTCATTCTCCGCGTTTCGTAGTCGTTGGCAATTAATTTGATTTTGATAGTTTAGACCCAATCAAACTTTGCGGCGAGCGAAATGAGTTTAGTTTATCATTTATACTGAAGCGGTTATGAACTTTAACTGAGCAACATGATGTCACCTGCATTTTGAGGACCTGATGTTACCTTTTGGTCCAGCGTTTGACGAATTTGATTTTACGTGTTGGCCGAGTCTAGGCTGGGCTCGAAATAACTCGGCCAACACGTTGAGTGCACAGTACCACCTCAACCTCAACAGCCTGTATTGGTCCACTGCTGGACACAGGCCTCCCCCTGATAAGCGCCTTATTAGCTTTTATCTCATGGCCGTAATGCCCATAATCCCCACGCTGGGCATACGGGGTGGAGATCGCAGTTTGGTGGTAGAATTGTTCTGTAGGGGGAGCTGCTACCCTCCCCCGGTGGATATCCTTTAGTCGCCTCTTACGACACCCGCGGGAAGAGTCGGGGTAGTGCAAATTCTAAGCCGGCACAACACAGCACTGAGTGGACAGTACTGTAACGACAAAACAGAATAGGAACGCGCATCTGCCGTTTTACCAATTAATTAAACGGGCTACATCTACATCGATGTGAAATGTAAACAAACCACTCATACTATTAACCTAAAATTAATTTTGAGTATTTTATTACGCAATTTACATTCCTTTTCTTTCAAAATACCTATTATGTCAGGTTTTTGTAATTATAGGCGTAAGCCTCACACTCTGGCTAATTTCTAAGAAATCAAATTATATCGCAAAAAGTTTTGAGCTGACCTCGTGGTGTAGTTGTGTGCAGTGTACTGAGGGAAGGATGCGAGTTCAAGTCCCGTCGAAGTAATTTTTTTTGTTATATAATTTGATACCTAATATCATTATCAATATCCCTCGAGTTTCAGTCAACAACAGTCTTTACTGGGTCCACTGCTGGATGCATGCCTTCCCCCTGATAAGCGCCTTATTGGCTTTTATCATAATGGGGTAATGCCTATAATCCCCTGGCTGGGCCTCGCTGGTTCGCAGTTAGTAGTTGGAATTGTTCTGCAGGAAACGCGCCCGCCCCCCGGTGGATATCTCTTAGACGCCTCTTACGAAATTCTCGGGAAGAATTTCGTGGTGCAAATTCTAAGGATGCACCACATGGATAAGCGCGCTATTTGCCAGTAATTTGAATTCAACTAAATGGAACTCGGCGACATATTTACAGATTCAATAAAAAATCCGGCAGGGATCGAATTCGCAACCTCCTGCGCCGCCGGCAGACCTTCGCATTATGCGCTCCTGCCTGGTGCAATTTGCAACACCGTCCCTGACGAATTTATTTAACCTCTTCACAGATACTGCTGCTAGAAGCAGGTCCAGAAGAACCGGAGATCACGAGCGTCCCTGCACTGGCTCCAGCACTAGCCAGCTCCAGTATAGACTGGATGTACCGGACACAGCCCGAGGAGTTATCGTGTCGTGCCCAGAGAGGGCAGACTTGTGCTTTCATCAGGTATGTAAAGTATTCATAATAAGGGCACATAAAAATACCCCAAATTATAAGTTTATCTCAGTGATTTTCTTAGTACGATTAAAAGAATAATGAATTGATAATTTTTGACCGGAGAATTACAAAACTTTTTCACTAGATAATAAAAGTATTTAAAATTTACAATTTATACTTGAAAAGGACCATAAACATGTTGACCAAGGAGATTCAAACTAAGAGATCTCATTCTATTTTTTGATATTCGTAAAACCTTCACCTTGTTCAGCTTACAAGGCTATAAGCACTTGATTTCGGTTAGAGATCTGACTTGTAGTCTATGACGTATAAAGTGCATTTTTCGAGCATAGAGTGTAAAAATATTTACATATTTTTTTTTGTAATCCTAGACATACTTGTCTATTGAGACATGCAGACTATTTTCATTTCCAGACGTTTTGCTACAAGGTCATTTTCGCATGTTAGTCAATTGAACTGAACGGTCGTTTTCCTACTTAGGGGTTCTTATATGTACCCAAACTAGGAAGGTTTATTTGAAGAGCGAAGGTACATTTTAAACTAGCTTCGGCCCGCGGTCTCGCTCTTGTATTTCCCGGATAAAAGTAGTCTACGTTATTCCAGGTTTTGTTTGTACATGTATGCAAAATCTGTCAATGTGAACTGTTCAGTAGTTTTAGCGTGAAGAGGTAACAAACATACAAACATCCATCCGAACTTTCTCCTTTATTGTTGAGATGTTTTGTTTAGTTCAATTAATTTTATATCAGTTTGTAAAAGATAATTAACCTAAATTGCTTTTCTTTGACTGAGTACCTATTAATTTTGTAACTGTATTTAGCAAATTATTATTAAATTAATAACCTACCGTATTAATTTAAACTAATTTTATTTCTTCGTTCCAATTGAATGCTCTTAAATATTTATGTTGCAGCTTTTTAAGTTCTACGTTGCAGGACCTACAGTTAGATTAAAGTTTTTTACGTGGAAAGTTTTAATTCTATGTATAAAACAGTTTTAAAGTAGGTTCCGACAAAGCGAGGCCGCCTCGTGGTAGGTATAACTTAAATCAAGTGGTGAATGTAGGTACAACTGGCTACTTTAGTGGTTAACCTCACTGCCTCGTTGGTCTAGCGGTCAGCTTGTTCAACCGCTGGTTACGAGGTCCTGGGTTCGAATCCCGGGTCGGGCCAGTAGTTTTTATAAGGGTTTTTCTAGCAAGGAAATTTCACAGTAGCAGCCCGGAGACAGGAAGTTGGCGGTGTTACACCCCCGTGCCTCGAAAAACACGTTATCACGTTCATGACCCAAGACGCACATCATCTATCTGGAGCGCCTAGTAGCAGCGGCGGCGGCACGCCCCAGCGAGTCGCACCGCCGAGGCTGGGCAGTGATTGCGTCAAGCCGTTGGTCCTGCGCCTGACCTCTCCCCGGTCGTATCGATCGGTTGTCTCATCGGATTATGAGAGTGTAAAGAGTGCCTGTCTTTTTGCACACTTGTGTAACTAGACGGCTCGCCATGGACGAAATTCGGCTATGAGCTAGATCCATTGAGAAGTTTTGGCGTTGTCTTCGGCCAAACATCTAAACAACGACACAACATTTCGCTTATATAAACTTAAGTAGAATAGCATTAATTAATTACTTATGTAGTACACGTTAATTTATTTATTTATTTATTAATAAGGAACGCCAACATCGTATACATAAAGCATTCTTAAAGTTACAAGTTAAGTTTTAAGTTTACTTTGTGAGGCCAAAATTGAGTCCGTAGTTTTGGCTGGTTATAACCTACTACTAGCAGTCCTTTGGGCTTCCTAGACGATCATTCAGATCACACGTTTGTTACGTGAATGATCATGCCACATGGACCCGGAGGGCCCATCGTGCAGCATGATCAATCATTAAATTCTTGCTTGAAATTCACTCATAGCTCTCATGGAGAAATTAATAAATGATTTATCAATCAACTGCTTGCACGTAGATTGTATGACATTCGCTACATTCAACACAACTAGACGGTCATTCATGAGTGACAGCACATAACGCTTGTCATGCTGAATGATCGTCTAGGAAGCGCTTTATGTCTGTCGTGGTGCCGTGCTCAAGAAGAAGACTGCAGGGTTATTTAAGTGTACAAATACACCATAGTTTATTATCAAAAATATGTATCAAAATTTGAAATGTGTCTCCCGCGGTGTCTACGTAACTACGAGTACTTTAGATTTCAAAATTTGGTTTCATTATCACCATCCACAGCCTTTACCATGCCACTGGTGGTTCTAAATGTGGTTACACAGGGTTATTGGTAATTCACTGACACTATTTTTACTGCAGATTCTGCCCACCATCTTGAACACGTCCGTGAAGACGCCAGGTCTCAATTCTCAAAATTGGTGGAAAGGGAATGATATTAGTATGTACCCCCCTCCATTCAAAAATCGTTTATTATAGGGGGTTTTGTTTGAAACTAAACCTAAAACCGTTGCCCTGAATTATCAGTGGGTATGTGTGTGTTCGGCTGACTTCCAGCCAGGCTAATGCCACTTAAATCATCTTGCGTAGATGTAAAATACGCCAATGATGATGATGTGGATTTAAATAGGAGTGGGAGATCAATATTAAGTAATTAATTAGGTTCCGGGCATTATTTTGTATGCGAGGCGATTTCCAAAAAAAATGAGAATTAAGACCTGGCATCTTCACTAACGTGTTCGTGATGATGGGCAGAACCTGCAGTTTAGACAGTGTTAGTGTATTACCAATAACCCTGTATAACTACTATCACAGTGCGTTTTCAAGTGATTATTTATTTAGCAATTTGAAAATGGTTTATTTGAAATCGACCACATGTCACAACGCTATTAAAATAACCATAGTATAACAGTTTGCGGTAAACTGATAAATTTGTGTAATTATATACCACTTTTGACAAACACGAATGTGTTATTTTACGACAAAAACTAACGTAGTTTACATTGTTAATTAATGCTTGTTTTAATTTCCAGCGGCAAAGTAATGGGAGGTTCTAGTGCTTTGAATTATCTCGTTTATATGCGAGGAAATAGAAAAGATTACGATGATTGGGCAGCATTAGGAAACCGTGGTTGGAGCTACAGAGAAGTATCTACCAGTCTTTAAAAGTTATAAAGATTTAAGTTGTTCACTTGTACCAACAGAAAGCGCTGAGAAAGTCAAAATAATCTAAGAAAAACTACATTCATAATATAGATGTATGAACTTTCACACACTTGTATTAAGTGGACCGATTCGGACAAATCATCAGAATTCATTTTATTTAATTATTTGTGTATCCTCGGTTCGTTCGTTTTGGATAGATGTCCGTGCAACTTCACTTTATTGGCAAAGAAAATTACAATCAAATAATAGAAATAAATTAGAACTATTATTTACAATTGAGCTAACTTCTCTTGAACAAAATGATAATAATAAACTCATGTTTCAGGTTTTGCCTTACTTCATCAAATCAGAAAACAATAAAGACATAGAAGTAAATAATACTAAATACCATGGTATTGGTGGACCTCTAAATGTTGAAAGATTTGGATATAGAGATAAAAATGTTGGAGTGCTCGTAAATGCATTCCGAGATAGAAATTTGCCGTTAGTTGATTTCAATGGAGAACATCAATATGGAACAAATATAGTTCAAACTACATCTAAAAATGGTAGAAGGGCCTCAACGAATGTAGCGTTCATTAGACCAGTGAGATACAAGAGAAAGAATCTTAAAATAATCACCACAGCTCAAGTGACAAGAGTATTAATAAATAAAAAGAAAATGATAGCCTATGGAGTAAAATATTTTAGACAAGGAGTCTGGCACGAGGTCCATGCAAAGAAAGAAGTAATTCTTAGTGCAGGTGCTTTAGGTTCCCCTAAAATTCTGATGTTGTCTGGCATCGGACCTAAGCACGACCTAGAAACAATGAAAATACCTGTGGTAAACCATTTGCAAGTTGGTAGAAATCTGCAAGATCATGTAACGACAGATGCTATGCTAATGGGACTGTCAAATAAAACATCAACTTTGTTGACTGGTGATCAAATTTTAAAAGAATTACAGAAATATTACAAAGCAAAACACAAATACGGCCAACTTTCCGCAACAGGAGCATTGCAGCTATCAGCGTTTATAAATACAAAACACACAAACTCTTTACCAGATATACAATTTCACTTCGACGGCCGTAACTATAAAGAATTTTACTCAGATCCCACAACATACTTAGCAACGAACAAATTACCATTTTCTTACTATGACAGCATAAACGTGAGACCTATTCTATTGTCACCTAAGAGTAGAGGTTACATCACTTTGAATACAACAGATCCCATCTTCGGTCTTCCCATGATCTACCCCAGATTTTTCACAGAGAAAACTGATTTAGATACTTTAGTTGCTGCACTTAAATTTTTTGTCAAAATGGAAGATACAGAAGCGTTTATTTACAATGGAATCAAGTTTATTAAGGAACCAGTCAAGGCATGTTCAAGGCACGTTTGGGGTACAGATGAATATTTTGCTTGTTTGTTTACAAGGTACACCACCACTATTTTCCATCCGTCAGGAACTTGTAAGATGGGTCCGGAGAGCGATGTTGATGCAGTAGTAGACCCAAGACTAAAAGTTCACGGATTAAATCATTTGCGTGTCGCAGATGCGTCTATTATGCCAAATATTGTTCGAGGAAATACAAACGCTCCTGTTATAATGATAGGCGAAAAGGTGGCTGCTATGGTAAAAGAAGATTGGAAGCACTTTTTATGATGAATTTGTAAACTCTCTGTGATAATTGCAGAGCTTTTTGAAATGAGAGTCAATCAAGGAGACTTTTCGAAAGTTCTGATGCTTTTGCCAAATAGCAATCAATAGACGATATGAGTCAAAAGTTAAAACGTGATTGGGAGAAAACAAATGAATGTCTAATAACCGGTAATGTAATTAATTATGCTGTCTCAATAAACAATTATCCAATAGCAATTACATTGCGTTTCATTTAAATAATACTCATCTAATTTATTCAACAGAACACACATGGTACCTACTCCATTTCATTTATCGTATTGACACACCGGTGAGTCTACTCTATATTCAGACAAATATGTAATGAAGTTCATTTGTGAAAGTCCCTACCTAAACATTTTGATGATTGAGTATTGAATACTCGTTGTAAATTATGAAATGTATTGACATAAAATATTATTATTTTAGCGAATATCAGCAAGGCAAAGACCATTTAAATATTGGTTATAGGGAAATTATGTAGTCGATTGCGGTTTGGGTATACAAGGTTACACAAACTTCCCTCGAATAATTTAGAAGCAATTTATTTTTTCGTCAGGGTTTGTTAATAATTATGATTTTCTAACTGACCAAATAAATTCATAGAAAAACATGAATACCATTAATTTTTGAAGAATTTCAAATGAACAATCAAGGTAACAGAAGCTCGTTATCCAGTCAAGAGAAAGAAAATCTATTGGATAAGTGAGTTTAAAAGTGATGGAACCCAAACAAATAAACCGGCGCTTTGTAAATTAAAATGATACTGTTATGCAAAGTCAACCTCACCGTTGTAATGAGCTCATAAAACCATTTTTTTTTTCGAATGGACTACAATGCTGTTGACCGCAGATGGCCATGACAGCGTTTCCGGACTTGGCGGGCGCGGAGGGTTAAAAGTTAGGTTGGGGCAACACGCACTTAGGTGCGAGCCTCGGCTTGGGCTGTTGCCAGATGCTACAAGAGGAAAGGTAGGTTTTGCCTAGGTGCACAAGTGCACCTATGGCCGGAAGCACGGAATTCTTCGACCCTGCATCCGGCGGGGTCGGTTTTTGGTCGGTTGTGCGGTGTGCGGAAGCGAATCGGTTGCCGTCACCTCCGGATTAGCGGCGGTGATTGGGTCAACAACGGGGTCACCGAGAACGTGTCTCGGTCTACGGAGGAGAACTCACAAAACAAAATCACTTCAACCTTATTACAAACAACGGAGTAAACGCACGGGCTGTTCTCGTCTCCAGCGCAATCTAGCCATCGCCGTCGTCGGTCACGACTAGCGACATCTAGTTGTGCCTCCGAACTAAATAAAATTAACAAATTGATGTTCTACAAAAATCGCCCAAATAATACTTTTATGTAGGTACTTTCTGAAATGAACTTAGTAGATATTTCACAGAAACACACTGCACAGTAGTAAAACATTAATAACGATGCTAACGCAAATCTGCTCTGTATTAATGTCGTTTTGTTCATTTTGTAGTTGCACATTTACATGATTGTATTGTAGATTGAAATTTATTAGATGTCGTATTTTCCCTTTGTTTTAGTACGTTGGGGTGTAAAATATGTAAATTGATTATTGTTGTGTAGCATGACAGCTCTGGCATAGCTGCCACCGTTTTAGTTTTAATCAGATTTTGTAGAAATTCTAATTTTAGTTCGAAGTAGTTGATAAAAATCGACATAGTTTAGAATCTGGCTGTATATTTGGTTTGTTTTATAAAGGAGAAAGTTTAATCATAATCTTAAATGTACAATATTATGTACTTGGTTTCAGTTTTCTCTCTGTAGCTCTTTAATTTATTTACCTGCTGATCATGCATTCTTTCTCCTTTAGAAAATCAACCGCTTTCAAAATTATAAACAACCTCAAACATGTAGTATTTTTCTATATTACAGAGGACGATCAATGGGAGGTTCAAGTGCTGTCAACTACATGGTCTACATGAGAGGCAACAGAAGAGACTATGATGGATGGGCTGAGCTGGGCAATATGGGGTGGAGTTACCCTGAGGTACGAATATTTTGGGCACTCAAACTGACTTCTGCCTAGGCATGACGGTCAAAAATTATTCGTTGAAATCTATAAAAAACCGAACGCGGTCCACGCTTTTTCACTATTTTTTCGCAAAACGGCCTACAAAATGTGGCTAAGGACCATTATTGGAGACCAGAGAAGTATGATACTTACCTTATTTAGACGTTTGGTAGCTTCTAAGTAGGTACTAAAAAGTATCAGATAAGCACATATAAACACTTGAAAAACATAACTCGCCTCGCCGGGGAACTAAAAGTAATATTCTACTCTACAGAGACTATTCTTACCTATTTGTAGTGAACTTACATTCGAAAACAATGTAAAATCAAAATGATGTAATCGTAGCGGAGGTGTGCTACGGGCGTCATACTGCGCCCGTAGCACACCTCCGCTGCGAAACCTTAACAGCGAAACAAAAAATCTTGTCCGTATGTAGGAGAAGCGGAACACTAGCGAAACTGCCTCTTCTAACGCATAGATTTGACTATAATTCTATCTCTTTCCCCGAGCGGTTTGGTCGATCTACTGTCAGCCACACCTCCGCTATAGTTCCGCAGCTCAAACTACACTTGATCACTGCGGAATTCATCCAGCGGATCCACTACTTGTGTTCTACAGCGGAGGTGTGCTACGGGCGTCAAATTTAATAAACAAGCGGTGAATTTATAAAGAAAAACCTAATATCTTCCAAATTTGCGTAATAAAAAATAGACCTTAGTTGGTAAATGAACAAAAATACATTAGTTCTTTACGGTTGTATTTAAAAACACTAAAAATCGTTCATTACTATTACTAATTTACATGTTTAATATTTCAGGTTCTCCCATACTTCAAGAAAGCGGAAAACAACCAAGACATCGAGTCAAGAAACAAACACTACCACTCCGTAGGTGGACCACTGAACGTCGAAAGGTTTCCCTATATCGACATCAATACACTCATGCTAGTACAGGGCTTCAAAGAAAAGGGACTCCCAGTAACCGACATGAACGGAGAAAACCAGCTAGGAACTGACATCGCCCAATCAACGTCACTCAATGGCCGAAGGTTCTCCGTCAACGCCGCTTACATCAGACCAATCAGAAATATTCGACCTAACCTTAAAATAATCACAAACGCGTTCACAACTAAAATCCTTATAGACCCCATAACTAAAACTGCTTTTGGCGTGCAGTACGTCAAAGATGGAGTATACCACACTGTTGAAGCAAAGAAAGAAGTGATTTCCAGTTCCGGTACAGCGAATTCTCCGAAACTATTGATGCTATCTGGTATAGGACCGAAACACCATCTAGAAAGTTTGGGCATACCTGTCCTTTCCGAGTTGAAAGTTGGATACAACTACCAGGATCATGTAACAACAGATGCGCTGGTTTTAGGGCTTTCGAACAAAACGTCGACGGCAGTTCAAGGAGAGCAGTTACTTGAAGAAGTCTACAGATATCATTCACAACCAGAGAAGAAGTCTGGACCCCTGTCAGCCAGTGGTACGCTGAGTGGAACAGCCTTCATCAAAACAAGTTTTGCAGAAGACAACGCACCTGATATTCAGTTCCATTTCGATGCGAGAAACGTGCAAGAGTTCTACTCCGATCCAACAACCACAATATCTACTTTTGCACTACCACTAGCATTCTATGATGGCTTAGCAGCAAGGCCTTTGTTACTGACACCAAAGAGTAGAGGTTTCATACTATTAAACAACACAGACCCAGTGTTTGGTCCCCCATTGATTTATCCCAGATTCTTCACGGAAAAGGTAGATCTAGCAGTCTTGGTTGAAGGTTTAAGATACGTTGTGAGCTTAGAAGAAACAGAAGCGTTTAGAAGAAGTCAAGCAAGTTACATCAAAGTGCCTGTTCAAGCCTGCGCTGGGTACATTTGGGGAAGTGACGAATATTTTGCTTGTTTGTTGATACAATATACATCGACAATCTATCACCCAGTTGGCACGTGTAAGATGGGACCAAAATGGGATCGAGAAGCAGTGGTGGACCCGAGATTACGAGTGTATGGTGTAAATAAACTCAGAGTTATTGATGCATCGATAATGCCTAAAATTGTTCGAGCTAATACAAATGCACCTACTGTTATGATTGCAGAGAAAGCTTCTGATATGATAAAAGAAGAATGGCTAAATTGAAAGTAAGAAATAAGTTTATTGCTATGAATTAAGTTAGTAGAATTTATAATAGATATGTGAAAATTGTAAATATTGTGGAAACAACATGATGTGTACCAAATCTACCAAATCTGCTTTTTTATTGAGCACACTTGATACTTCATTATTCCCTTTCATTTACATAATATAAACTAAAACAAACAAAAGAAAAAAGGTTCTCATAAGGTCAACTTTAGAAACACTAATTGAAAATTTAACAATCAACTCGCATAATGTGAAAACACTTTGTTATGCATGGTGCGACAACAGACAATCATCTTAAAAAACGTTTATCAATAGTGAAGGCAAAACAGCAACCATCTATAAATTCTCACACGAAGAACATTGTAAAGACAAGAAAGTTTGAACAAACAGAGAATAATATCTCGAATGTCTTGTGGGCATTAAAACCGCGAGTTTCATTCTATTGTTAACTTCACAGCGTAAGTGCAATTTAATTGTTAAGAACTTAGTTGTACTTCCGTAATTTTTATTGTATTGTTAAGTGTATTCGTACGTTTTCATAACAGCATCGAATCGAAAATTCACAACTGTCAAAATCTATTTATGACAAGAATTAAACAGAGACTAGGGTACTTTGTTGTCGTGCATGTGGATTCAGTAGGTATATGTGAACGGTTCATTTTCTACCTATTGTTTTTTATTTCTGATGAAAATGCAGTCAGGGGTAAAAATCGTATGAGTGATAGACTCGCAAATACAGCCTTATCAACCAATAGTATTTATTTTTCTTTGAAACTCTATAGCTACCCGAAAATTTGTTTATTGCAAACAAACCTGTTAAATTAAAACTTTAATATCAAATTGACTAAAAGCCCATGAATGACATAAGAACTTTCAAATATTTCACAAGCAAAAACCTTTAAAACCGCTCAGCACATAGCCATAGAACAGACCCATCTGCCATTGGTACTCCCCATTATCTTAACCCATAAACCACGGAGCAAACAATCTGTACGAACACTGTCTTCACTTTAAATCTGCCAGTGTAAGTTGAACTCTTAAGAATCCGTGGCATACCGAGCTGGCTGAGCCTTGAGCAAAGAGTTTACTTATTAGGTTTACCATACCTCAACTTCAACCTCAACAGCCTGTATTGGTCCACTGCTGGACGCAGGCCTCCCCCTGATAAGCGCCTTATTGGCATTCATCTCATAGCGGGGTATTGCCAATAATACCCTCGCTGGGCAAAATCAAAATCAAACTCAAAAACTCTTTATTTCCATATTATATACAATAAATTTACACTTAAAAAAGGTCAAATTATAAAACTAAACACTGACACGGAAATAAAGTGATATTTTTTATTTCTATCGCTTCGGTGTGTAGACTAAATTAAGAAGCGACTAAGAAACCTTTAGCCTGTTAGTTGTTATTTTTTGCATGCAGGTTGGGGATCGCAGTTTGTTGGTAGAATTGTTCTGTAGGCGACGCTGCTGCCCGCCCCCGGTGGATATCCCTTAGTCGCCCCTTACGACACCCGCGGGAAGAGTTGGGGTTACTAGGTTTACCATACCTAGTGATTAAAAACGCTTTGCATATACGAGTACCTTCTTCTTACTTCCATGGCCTTAATACCAAATCGGAAAATCAGGTTCACGTTGAAGAACATTCTATTGAATATTTTTGAATGAAAATTAAAACCCCACGATTGAGTCGCAACAAATCTCATTCATTAATAGAACAAGCACTCGACGATCACTTCCTGTCTATAAAGAATGAATTTTTAACTTTCAAGGCCTTTGGCTTCCGCTTGCACAAGTATATTTAATAGCCTAAAATAGGGTTATTCCAGTATACCCCCTGAAATCTCCCCTAACAGGGAAAACCGGAATCCAAATTATATGATTAGTGAGTTGTCATATACACACACAAATACACACATACAAATCCGTCAAACATTGTATTACGATGCAACGAATTATAACCAAAGATTACTAAAGAACAGATATAATACTAAAGCAACATTATAAGTCTAATCATATTAATAAAATTAGGATCATGTCTAAAAAATAAAAAAGGCAGGATATTTCCACACTGCATCATCTGGCCAAAAATTAAGCAGTGTTCGTATCATGGGTATCAGATGACCGACATATTATGTGAATAATATTTGTACACTCAGACCCACAACAATTACCTATAAGATCGTATAAATATTTGATCCCGAGATGAGAATCGAACCCAAAACCTCCCGCGGTACAGGCGGACTTTCACCCACGGCTTAACTAAGGTCGTAAGCAAAACACAAAACAATGCGTTGATGCATACAATGACAAAGCTCCGTTCCAAGGCTCTTTTCTTGTTTTCAGTCTTTTTCTAGCCAGTGGAGATCTTCTTAAATTGGCTTTGTAATACATTTTATAGCGTAATAGACTTAAAAGTTCATCAAACAGTCGTAAATACACAGACAAGCTCGAACTTATTTTAAAACGTGATTTAAAGTTAGGAGGCTGTAACATAAGAAGAGATCGTAATTGCAAAACTATCAGTAGTCAAGGATTTTGTAGAGCAAATATGTGATTTTGTTTGTTTGTTTGAGAGAATATCGATGGTCCAATTTTACCGTTTCCTGCCGAAACTAAGTTCAGCCTTATCGAGTTTAAATTCATTATACTTATTTTGTGACATGATAGGTCTTGAATGCGGCTTAGCGCTTGAAATGAATCAATTTTATGTCTATTAAATGCACTGAACCCAATCCTAATCAGCGCCACCACCTATTTTATCTTATCATTATGTTAAACGTAGGAATTTTCAAAAATTTACTTTGCAGTTTGTGATACCTATCATAATATTTTTAATTCCTATGTAAAAGTTTAATTTGGTCTAGTGTAGGAAGAGATGCAAAGTGGCTCCTTTTGGCCACGGGTGAGCAAAAAAAAAACAACTTCGCATCTTGCCTACACTAGACACAACGGTGAAAATGGACCTAGGTAATGATTGACTTGTTTTTGTCAACTTTGAGGGGCACTTTAACAATAACTGGGCCGTGGATAAAGATGATAATTATTAATTTTTAAAGTGATGCGATGTTAAATTACCCTTCAAAAACATAAATTTATCGAGAAATTGCAACTGCCTCAATTGATATACAAGTTGTATTTTTTTTCTATAAGTTGTAATTTTATTAACTTTACCCGGCAAGGCAATTTATGTTTCTTGATTTTCTTTGTAGGTCCTACCTTATTAACTCGAAGCATAACGGCAAAAGCGATTTTGTTGAATGAGGTATCAAAATATTCTTCTGGACTCTTTTACATTATGGTTCTTAGATATGCGTACCTATTATATCGTAATCTGTTCTCTGAGCAAAACTGCGGGCAGTAGCGAGTGCTTAAGCTGAGACACTAAACATTTTTCAAAGTACTCTAATAAGATACAAAAAACAGTGAAGGCAAGAATTTTCATTTGACCCGCGCAATAAATTCGCGTCCATTGTCGTTTTATCGCGACAATATTACGAGCTTACAAAGTTTCTATTTGTGCTTTACTATCGCTGATACAATAATACTTCGACTACCTACGCCTTATTCTTCTCCGAATCATCATTATCATCACTATATCACCGAACGATGTCCACTGATGGACAAGGCCTCCCCGAAAGTTCTCCACAGTGGCCGATTTTGCGCTGCTCGCATCCAGCAATTTCTTGCAACCTTCACCAGATCGTCGGTCAACCACGTGGGGGCCACACTGCGGCTTCCGTTACGTAGTCGCCACTCCAGGGGCGCGATCACGGTGTGGTAAGTGTAGTTACCGATTGGCATTACGGCTCAAGCGTGAGCAGTTGAAAGCGTTAGAGTGCGCTTTCACAGGCCGGCATCGGACAATCCACTGACAAGTGTGCCCACTGATCGGCAATCTGAATGACGTCATTCGCACTAAACGGAAAAGATGCCTTCAAGAATCCTGGCCGGTATTGCCGACAGTCCGCTCCGTGCGGAGCGGATCTTGTACGGCAAACCATTGATGGGGCCAGTGCGGATTATTAACTATTAACTGCTATAGGTAGACCACACAACTTGCGTATCGCTGTAGAACCATGTCCAACCATGTCACAGTAACAAACGCCAAAAGTGGCGTTTGTTTTCTTATTGTGACAGGGTTCTACAGAGACCCGGCAGTTGTGTGGTCTACGCTTGAGCCGTAATGCCAATAGGTAACTACACGAACTACACCGCGATCGCCGCCCAGAGCCTTACGGACCCAGCAGCCGTCGGTTCTACGAGCTATATGCCCTGCCCTCTGCTATTTGAGTTTCAGAATTCTTCCTATGCGGTTACCTTGGTTTTTCTGCGAATCTCCTCATCTCTGATTTAATCTCGCAGAGACACTCCAAGCATAGCTCTCTCCATTGCTATTGCTTTCTGTGCGACCTTGAGCTTTATTATGAGGCCCATAGTGAAGGAATACGTTTCAGTGCGGTATGTCATCACTGCGGCAACACCTACTGGTCAAAGATTATCATCTTGAGACACTTGGGTGGGTTCAAAAACTTATCCGAGTAGGTACCTGTAGCTATAACCTCTGCAACACAAATAAAATTTGTATATGAACACAGTTATAGTTATAGTTTGCTCCTCTTGGAGTCGAGACCCTAGGGCCGTGGGGTACCGAGGCTCTTCGGGTTTTCAAAAAGTTATCTGAGCGTCTGGTCGAAGCGACGCGTGACCCGAGAGCTGGTCAGTATCTGGCACAGCGCATCAGCATTGCCATACAGCGGGGCAATGCAGCCAGCGTCTTGGGGACGCTTCCGACTGGTATTGATATGGATCAGTTGAGCTACCTGTAGATTGTTTGCAACAGTCTACAGTTAGCTCAATTGTTTCAATTGTAAATACTAATTATATTATAATTTTCTTTGTGAATAAAGGCTTCATACATAGATATATACTCGTATATAGTAATATATATATTTGTAATTGCGTCACAGAACACTTTTGATGAAATGGTGTAATCACTGTTTTTTGTGTAGTAAATCCACCCTAACTTTAAAAATATAAAGGTAGCACAAACTCGAAGTTTTCGTTTTGACATCAGCTGTCAGTAACGTAATTTTGACATCCGTTTTTTGCATCGGAAATACATAAAATATTTTCTTCCTAGAGATTAGAGAACCATTAACATTTGTCGGGATTCCGTGCGTCGCTATATCGTTCATGTTATGTGTTTGTCGAGATTCCGTGCATCGGGAATGCATTCACTTTTTGTTTTTTGTCGGGATAGCGCGCGTCGAGATGCCGTAGTTCACCCGCTTAAACTAATCCTGGTTAAAAATCGACAGACAAAAAAGTTATAAGCAAAAACATTTTTTTTTACTTTTGTTCCTTTTCCTGAATAGTATCTAGGTACTTTGGCTTTTACACCCTTTTTACCCCTACACCCTTTCTGCCCCGAAGTATCTATCGATATGGTTCATAAATTAACCCGCGCACAGTCATAATGAATCTACCGTTCTCTACAATGCAGGTGTAGGTAAATATGTACAGTTAGAGAAAGTCGCTTGTTTTATCTTGTTTCTCGTTACAAAATAGGTACTCGCCTCGGTGCAAGCTTGCAGAGAACTTTGGTGATATCTTCTTCAATGCCAGAAACTACTGTAGGTATCGAACTAACGAAGAGATAGTTGAAAGTTTGTAAACAGACTGTTCTGCTTGTTGTTTGGATTTTTCTAAACGAAACCCTAGGTTGTATAGTCTAGCTAGAGTATGTTGATTAAATATATAATTAACTATTAGTTGCATTCTTACTGCCCGTTGTCCTATTACCCGTTTTCCCGTAGGAATGAAGCATTTTCGCGCGGCCTATGTTCATCGGGAATAATGTGGGCTTCTAATGGTAAAATAATTTTTCAAATCGGTCCAGTAGTTTCGGAGCTTATTCAATACAAACAAACAAACAATCAAATCATTCCTCTTTATAATATTAGTATAGATACTGGGCAATTCACACAGCTAGAAAGAAAAAAAACAGTAAAGCAACAGAACAAAAGTTATCGACATGGCTCAAAGAATGATCAAGCTGAAGTAGTAGTAAGCCGGCCATATCTCGCGAAGAACCGACCACCGCTGGGGTAAACGTGTTCTTGAGTGGAGACAGCGACTCGGCAAACGTAGTGTAGGACGCCTTCCGGCCAGGTGGGATGACGACAGACTGCAGGCAGATGTTGGATCCGTCAAGCTGAAGACAGGGCGCTATGGCGCTTATTAGGGAAGGCCTGTCCAGCAGTGGACTAATATAGTTTGATGATGATGATTTACACGGCATCATCTAACCCCAACCTAAGCATAACTTGTATAAGTAAAGAAAGATATACCTACTGCATGGATTTAGATATTTTTTATTAAACACACAGAACACCTAGAATCCACAGATCGTACAAACATGTGTCCCAGGGCGAGAATCGAACCCGCAACCTCCTACGTCACAGGCGGACCTTCGACCGCTGCCCCACAGAGGTCGTCATTGCTTTTTAAAATGCTTTTCTGAAGAAATGTAGACATTTATAAGCCATGTAGATAAAGATTGTGATGGAAATTGATAAACTGTCCCGCTTAAATTATAATTTGACAAATATGATCTCAGCGAGACATTTCCAATCCCATTTTTTATTTTTTCGACGTATACCCTCTATACTCGTCTCCAGATAATTGAAACCCGTCAAAACTAAAAATGGTGTCAATCTTCTGCGATTGGCTCCGATGATACAAGTCGTAAAATATTTTTTAAAAATAATTTGGTTTGACAACCCCTTAGTTTATAAATAATATCGAGGATTCTAGAACCGACATAAAAATAACGAAATGTGTTTTAAAAACACATTGAAAAAAAAATATACCTGGCTCTAGATCCTAGAAGGGAATCTCAGAAACTTAGACACTAGGGTACCTGAGATTTTATCAAACGTACACCGCTATGTAACGTTCCTTCCTACTTAGTGATATTTAAGATGTATGTATGACTTCTTATAATTTCTTTAATCTATTATTTATTAATTATTTATTAATTTATTTATTATTATTAATCAAAGGAATTTTTAGAAGTCCATTGTACAGTACAATTAACCTATCATAAGCTGTATTACTAGCGCCGCTGGCGCTAGTTTGAGGCACCCTTTAAAACATTAATTAAGATGGCAATTGATGGCAACCTTAATACACCTTAATACATTAAGATGGAAACTGATGGCAATCTTAATGCACCATAATACATTAAGATGGCAACTGATGGCAACCTTAATGCACCTTAATACATTACGATGGAAACTGATGGCAACCTTAATGCACCTTCATACATTAAGATGGCAACTGATGGCAACCTTAATGCACCTTAACACATTAAGAGGGCAACTGACCGGCGTAACGGGGCGTAATCTAACTGTTACAGCGAGCGTTCGTGCAGTCAGGGCCCGTACTCTTTAAAACTAAATCAAAGTTTCTGATTCGTTTTCGTGAAAACGCCAATCATATTATACGGGCCCTGTCTGAAAACCAGTGCAGTTTTGGGCAAATGCTTCAATACTGAAACATGCTAAGACTTTTGGTTCAGGGTAAAACTCATCCAAATCTAAAACCAAGAGACTTTAGATTCGGACGAGATGTACCCCTACTCAAAAGTGAAGTGGACATCTTGTCCGCGGATGAGTTTGAGATTCGGACCAGATGTACCCTAACCCCCCATTTTACCTTTGACCACTAACTCGGTAAATATAAGTACCTATCTAGCAAATATGTTGTCGTCTGTGTTGTTGTCATCTGCCTAAAATTATATGTACGTAAACTTGTACTGTACTGTACCTACTAACGTGTTTTTATGGGTAAAATAAATTCAAATCAAATCAAATCAAAAACTCTTTATTTCCCTGAAAACAATAAATGTATAGGTACTTGGAAAAGGTCAAATTTATAAAACACTGAATTTAATTTAATGTAATTTTAATCTTCCTAGGATACTTATTTTGTTTTATACATAGCTCAGAATGTGCAACTAATGTTATAACCTATGTCTTTTGCTGTAATAAATACTTTTTACTTTACTTTACTTAACTTTACTGACACGGAAATAAAGTGATATTTTTGATTTCTGTCGCTTCGGTGTGTAGACTAAAGTAAAGAAGCGACGAAGAAACCTATAGCCTGTTATTTGTTATTTTTCGAGCTGGTGCAAAACTCGTCCCAAGGTTTTTTATACTCTAGCCAAAATTTATCTCTCTCTCTTATACAATACGAGTACATAACATAAGAGTTGGTTTTACACGTCAACGTAAACAAAACTTCGATTTTCTTTTTTCGAGTAGGGTAGGCCACCAGTACGCGGAAAAAGGGCGCTCGCAACAATTTTAGCACAAGGCTTTCATTCTTTTTGCCTGAAAAACAGGTTTTTGGGTGAATCAACTTTTAAGGCACTCCTTTGACAACATTATGAACAGGTAAAAATAAATTTTTTTTTATCGAAATGTTATGAAAATATGGTGTTAACATGTGCACTATATATCCTATTTATAGGTTTTGCAACGTGGCACGACATCTAAGCTAGTTTAAATGAGTTTTTGTAGAAAACCTGATGAGTGTGCCTAATAAATATCCATTGCGTTACTTATTTGTAAACACCAAAACATGAAATAAAACAAAGAAATGAGAAAAATCAACATGATCGTTATTTATTCATACCTAAATTCAGTCTTTCTAACTTATTAATAATATTTTTTTATAACTAACCTAATAAATAGAGACAATTCTAGGTCCTCTGCGTTACTTAGCATGTTTTTAAACGCTTAACTTTAGAATAAATCTCCACATAGAATAATCAGGCAAACAGTTCATAAACTACCAATAGACACGAGTCTTGTAGACTTTTAACTTAACATTTTTTTAACACAAATTTAATACAATCAGAGTTATCTTCAAAAGACATAATAAAAGTTGAGGGACACATGAGTAACGCCAGAGAAAAATAGTAACGTCTGAGAATATACTGAGACTTTAATGCATTCGTTTCAACGAATATGTTCTAGACAACGTTGGAAGTTTTGCAATTGTGACTTTATATTAAACACGTGCTTTTTGAATGCTGCAAGGTCACTCTTAAATATTCTTAGAAGTATCTCTGTTTTTTAATTTCTGTCTTCCTTAACATTTTTTATAGTCTTCATGTTTTTGCCATCTTTTATATTCTTTGCTTCTTTTCTTTCCCAATCTATCCAAGCGATTGTATCCTTTACGTTTTCTATACAGTAACTATTAGTTTAGAAGGTACTGATTACATTTGCAGTACATGCAATCTTTTGAGTTTGCATTGCAAAATGTTGTATCAATGAGGATGTTTGGGTTATTTGTGCCAGTTATATTTTTTCTTTTCAGTGCCCTTGCTTTATAAACAAAGTTCGTGTGTGTTTTGCAAAGACACATGTCTCTAGCGTCAATAGAAGCACTTTTGACATAAAAAATGTCCGAAATAAAATATTTTATTTTATTTATAAAAAGGCTTGTTTCTCGTAAAACAAAAGTAAGAGCAACGAAGACCAGGATTCTCTTTTACAAAGGTTTTGAAAGGATTGTTCATCGTATCCAGCATAAACCATCATTGGTCCTTTACTCCTGCTTTTTTCAGCGTTTCTTTTTTGCCAGCTGTAGCACGTGATATGTCATCTATGAGGTAAAATTCTTTTATTTTCTTCCTCAACACAGTGTTATTTTCTGTACAGTCTTTTTTTAAATTTTGTCGACACCCAAAGTCTCCAAAAGTTTATTTTTCTTCATTCGTGAATCTTTAACTTCTACAGTTGAGAAAATCTTCTTTTTAGCCTCTCGTTTTTTCCTAGACTTTGTCTTTTTAAATGTTTTATTTATGGCAATGGTCAGGACTTTGTATCTCTTATCTTCATCGTCAATTCGTCTTTGATTGAAATTCTCATTTTCTTGCTTAAGGAGAAATAGCACGTGAAAGAGTCGGTGGTGGAGTTCCGATAAATTAAAAATTTCCTAATCTGGCTGGAGTCAGTTCTAGAAGATTCAGGAGGTGTTTTTTGTAACAATCTCTAAACAGCCAGTTTTTGTTTCTTTGAGTGTCGTTTTCGTAATTTCCATATCACGTTTGCGTTGTATTTTTCTTTTGGAGTTAAATCTTTTACTAATCTTTTAGTTTTATTGTATCGAGCTCGGTGTTTTCTCTTCGCTTCTTCTTACTTTTCTTTACTATTTTTCAGTCTTTCTCTATACGTTTTCTGATTTTCTACTGCTCTAAGTGGCATTTTGGATAATGTTGCAAAAACCTTGAACAAATTAAACTATATTATTATAAGGTTATTTATATTGATAGCTTAGAAACCTAAGTTTGATGTAGCATAACATCTACACTTTCCATCAATGCCAACTAGCAACGTTATTTAGTCTACCATTCTCTGGCGTTACTGGTAACTCCAGAGAAAAATTCTACAGCGTTATCGGTAACGCTAGGGAAAATTTCAATTTAAAAAATCATAAATAATTCCACAACTTAAACTAAACAAGGTATTGGTCATGACCTTGAAATCAGACATCATATACAACAAACTGACCTAATAAAATTCAAATATTTTAAAAACTTACCAAGATTCTCGCCGTAACGCTGTAGAGCGACAATAAACCCACGCGCACCGGTTGTGAGCTTACCTCCGACTGAGGGGCGGGTAAAGCGAGGTAGGCCTTGTCAGACCAAACCAGCGAAATATTAGATAGTAATCGCCTTTGATGACACCAAGTTAGACGCCATCTCTTGATATTGTTCAAAACTTTTATCGGTAACTCAGTATAGCTGATTATTTCATCTAAGTTTGGGACAACAGTTGAGGTCCATGTAAAATGTATAAATTAAGTCAAACTTTTATGAATTTTTCCTTAAAACGTAAGCCTAACTATTTCTGAATCTAAGTAATGTGTGAAAATACAGTGTTTTCATATATTTTTTTAAAGTAACATCGTACATTGTTTCTTCACCTAGGCCTGGGGACACATATTTTTTGTATGGAGATTGCCTATGTTCCGCTGAGTTACCATAGAAAAATCAAAATTTTTGCAATAAACTATAAAAAAACTAAGAAATTACCATGTAAGCAGAGAATCTAAGTTTACGTTAATATTAAAACAATCATATTTTGAACTGAATTAGAGCTTTTATTGTTATTTCCATGACAGGGACACAAAAGGAGTGCCTTAAAAGTTGATTCACCCTTTTACCTAGTTCATGCACACGCATTATTTAAGACATTGGAATTTAAGATAAATCTCATTGTTAAGTTTTAGTCATAAATAATTTGAAATAAAATGTTTTTATCTGGTCGCTGCGAATGTTACTTTACGCCTCGTAACAAAATCAAAATCAAAAACTTTTTATTTCCATGAATAAAATAAATGTACACTTATATATTATAAAACTAAACACAGAAATAAAGTCAAATTTTCGCTTCGGTACCCAGTAATAAATAAATAAATAATGCTGGATAATTCACACAGCATTATCTAGCCCCAAGCTGAGCAGAGCTTGAGTTATGGGTACTATGTAGATAACTGATTATGATTACTTAATACAATACACTACATACCTAGATAGATATTTTTATTATACATAGAAAACACCCAGACCAACGGAACAAATTTCTGCAGATCGTACACAAATTTTTCCTGAGGCGGGAATCGAACCCGCAACCTCCTGCGTCGCAAGCGGACCTTCGCCTGCTGCGCCACGCAGGTCATCAATGGACAAATATTATCCTATCGGACAAATATTAACGTAAAGTACCCATCTTTATAGAAATAAAGTCAAATAACCCAAGGCGTCAATAAATGTCGATATCTGATATTCCAAGTAGACACAGATTCTCATTAGCCATTACATTGTTTACATTAACTAACTAATTAATGATTATACCTAACATCAGCATAATTAATATTACTTAATAGGTACATACATGTAGTTATGTAAACTTCAATAGTTGCGCCAGCGAAACTTTAACTAATGGGTCGTTAAGAAACCCTTCGATAATTAATTTATTGAAGGTGATGTAAAATTATAGTAAGTACCTCTTAAGTACTATGGTACTTAGCGTACCTACGTACTATGGCATACCTCAACAGCCTCTATTGGTCCACTGCTGGACGCAGACCTCCCCCTGATAAGCGCCTTATTGGCTTATATCTCATCAGGGGTAGTGCCCATAATCCCCACGCTGGACATGCGGGTTGGGGATCGTAGTTCGGTGGTAGAATTGCTCCGCAGGAGGCGCTGCTGCCCGCCCCCGGTGGAAATCCCTTAGTCGTCTCTTACGACACCCGCGGGAAGAGTTGGGGTGGTGCAAATTCTAAGCCGGCATCACACAGCCAAGGTACAAGTACCAGCGTCTTCTGGCGTCTTCATGAACGTGTTCGTGATGATGGGCAGAACCTGCAGTTCACGTAGTGTCAGTAATTTACCAATAACCATGTATATTTATTTATTTACTCTATTAAGATTGTTCAAAACAAAGCAAAACATCTCAAAACAAACAAAAGGATCTGACATACCAAGCTGAACTTAATTCTCTAATAAGCTGCTCTAAGTAACCATTGTTAACAGGAAATACAACACTGAAACAAAGGCATCCGCTTCCGGGCGGTTAATTAAACTCTAGTCAATTGAGCTACTTTTATGGAGTGCAGGTTTTTTGTTGGTTAGTCAATTGATAGAGTTATAGAGAGTCCACATTTTGAGAAAGAAAATTTATTTAAACACTTTTAGAGCTTGTGTTTTTTGTTAAATAAGAATTTGAATTTTCGCCAGCTCTAGCCGAATGCTAAAGAGTTGCATTCGGCATGCATTCGGGTTGTCCATTGTTCGTGGTATCGTATGGGCAGGTCTATGTTCAACAGTGGACGTGTGTACACGGGCTGATGGATATGTATAATCGTAATGAAATCACTTGAGTCAAACGACCACACATAACTGATCAAAAATTTGTCCGAAAGCGAATTACAGGCTATTAAGTGTATTATTATACAAAAATATACTTGTTCATTATCTCTTTTATGTTGGTAGCTATTGCTGAAATTTATATATTTACTAGCTGTACCCGCGACTTCGTTCGCGATTGCCTCACCTGCCGACTAATTAAGTTCACATTTAACCATAGTCTCTCATATTATGAAACGCCGCCGTGCAAAAAATCGTGTAGTGTCTACGGGGGCTAATCCCATTCTTTATCCACACGACTTTTAGCTACGACTCGGCCAGCGTCAGTGTTAAGAAGTGTCATACTCGTTTCACTTCTTACTGATGGTTCCGTTCAGCTGGGGCCCTATTCTGCTATACTAATCGCTTCACTATGACAGGGGTATCGACACAGAATGACACGTTTGGGTATTCCACCTCAGATGAAAGAAATTATGATGAATGCAGATGGAGAGACGTGCGTCAAGTTTGAAACTATTAATTTATCTCGCACGCACTATCTGGAGTTTTATTAATCTAATGATTCTATGTGATGATTCTGCGACGATTCCATTGTCATACTGAAGCAATTGTATTGCAGAATTGGGCTCCTGATCCATTTGACTGGACCACCGTAATTTTTTTTTCGTTAGTAAGTAGGTACAGTTGGCTGTGTACCACAGTAAAAAATATTTTTCTGTGGTCTAGTTAGTTTAATTGGACCACTTACTGCAACCAAACTTCGGTAGTACAGTTAACTGGACCAGCTAAACCACCATATATCATGTAAGGTAGGAACCTAACTTATTTTTCCAAGACGCCTTAGTAGGTAGGAACCTAACTAATGGGTGCGTCTTGGAAAAATACATAGATAGGAACTTACCTACCCTCTATCTACTAATTTTTTTCTTCTAACTCCAGATTATTTCATCAATCTACTGATTTTCTACTCGACTTTCTACTGATTTAGTGAAATTCGATCTTGCAACACTGTTTCTAACAAAAAGAATGAACCTTACTGAATTCCAGGATAAAATGTATTCCATGTCCTTCCTTGTAGTATGAACTCAAAACGTGCCAAGTTTAATTCCAACTCATTACCTATGTAGTTTCGGCGTGATGCGCGGTGAAGGAATTTGACTTTCATCCCCTCTGCCAGGGGAACCTTACTGAATTCCGGGATAAAATGTATCTTTCCTCATAGTATGAACTAAAATCATGCCGAGTTGCATTCGATTTCATTAAGTAGTTCCGTCGTGATGCGCGGTTAAAGAATTTTACTTTCATCCTCTCTCCCTGGGGAACCTTACTGAATTCCAGGATAAAATGTATCCCATGTCCTTCCTTGAACTCAAATAGTACCAATTCAGTCCAACTCATTCAGTAGTTTCGGCGTGATGCGCGGTGAAGGAATTTTACTTTCATCCCTTCTCCCAGGGGAACCTTACTAAATTCTGGGATAAAATGTATCTTTCCTCGTAGTATGAAATCAAATTATGCCGAGTTCCATTCGAATTCATTCAGTTGTTCCATCGTGATGCGCAGTTAAAGAATTTTACTTTCATCCTCTCTCCCAGGGGAACATGACAGAATTCCGGGATGAAATGTATCCCATGTCCTTCCTCTTAGTATGAAATTAAATCGTTCAAGGTTTCATTCCAACTCATTCAGCACTTTCGGCGTCATGCGCGGTGAAGAAATTTTACTTTCATCCCCTCTCCCAGGGAAACCTGACTGAATTCCGGGATAAAAAGTATCCTATGTCCTTCCTCGTAGTATGACCTAAAATCGTGCCGAGTTTCATTTCAATACCTTCAGTAGTTTCGACGTGATGCGCGTTTAAGAAACAGACAGACAGACAGACAGACAGACAGACAGACAGACAGACATGAATGAAAAAAATTACAGTTTTGGCTTCAGTATCGATAATAGAGAGCCCTCCAAAAAAAAATTTCAAAATATCTTCAATGTACAGAATTGGACCTGTTACAGTTTTATTATAAGTATAGATTTTCATTATGCCTAAGATCCTATCGTACGTAATTAATGAAATCTTCTCAAGTTCTTAAATAAACAAATATAGCTAATAAACAGTTTTGTTTACAAGTACTAGGATTGAATTTGCACCAGTCTTCTGTAATATTATATTTTATTACTAGCGACCCGCCCCGGCTTCGCACGGGGGCAATGCTCATACTAAATATACTACAGAATCGGCCCCCGGCCATTACCGCTGCAACTGCTATGTCCCTGCATTTTAAATTTTTGATATCTTCGAAAATATTTATTTAAATTACATGCTGTAAAGGGCCATATTGATCTATATTAAATGCACAATGTATTTAAGGCTTATTTGGATTAGGATTAATCCTGTATTGCCGAAAATCGCTTCGTAAATAAGCCATTATTTCTCGTAAAAAGTAAAGGATAAAATATGGTTATTGTGGGTTATCCCTCAGAGATCGACATATGCCATTGCCAATTTTTTTATAGTACTTTTTAAGGTGTACAATACTGTACTACATTGTTTTGATCTATGTCGTAGGGTTCAGCCAGCGTTTGCAAAAGCATAAGCATAGGGACAGACAGACAGCGGGAGCGACTTTGTTTTATACTATGTAAAGATTTTCATTATGCCTTAGATCGTGTCGTACCCAATTAATGCAATCTTCTCAAGTTCTTAAATAAGACAATTAGGTATGGCTTAAAAACATCTCAAAAGTTATGCTTACAAGCACTAGGATTATATTTACACTAGTTCTCTGGAATATTATATCTTATTACGTCAAGTCCGACAGCGGAAAGAGAAAATCGAACTAACTACATCGAACTAAACTAACGGACTCGGACGAAATGGTGACTTCTTGCTGACAGTCACCAATGCATACAACAACCATGGCAAAAGTGGTGTATAAGGCGGGTACAGACTGCTGTAACGTAACATGCAATGTAACACGCAATGAAAGAATTTGCCGTCCATATTGTCGCAATGTATCATGCAATGTAACATAATTCCCTTAGTCTAGACGCCTTGCGCGCACGAACCGTGCACACTACGCGCACGAACAGAGCATTTCAACACGTGAGCGCCGCGATCCACCATTTGTCGGTTTTTTCGCCGAACACAAAGGGGCGCGCAGTGTGCACGGAGCGTCAGTGAGGACGGGTTGTCTGTGTCTGTACTGTGGTACGCGCGCGAACCATGGAAGAAAACACAGCTTCGGCAGAGCCTTCGAGGTCTTCGGCGTTTTTTTATCACATGGTTGGTGATAATTAATGAAGCACCGACAATCATCGTAGCTAGTAATAATTGGTCGTCACGATCCATTCTCTTTGCGTGTTCTCGGCAGACTGAGCTATATTCGCCGCGCGCATGCCGGAAAAGATGCGAGTCCGTACATGCTCGGTTTGTGCGCGCGCTGCGTCCACATTTATGAAATGCTCCTTTCATATTACATTGCATGTTACGTTACAGCAGTCTGTACCCGCCTTAAGCGCCTTTGCTATGATGACATGCACAGGCAAAATTAGTTTGAAAGGTTTTTATTTGGAAAATATTAAAAAAAATTATAGACCTATTTTATTTTATAGCCAGCCGAGGGACATTATCCAGGAAAAAGAGATCAAATCTGGATTTTTCCACTAAAAAGTAAAATAAAAGAGCTAAGTAATCAAAACGACACCTCATCTCAAACTTACATAACTCGTTCCAACTTTAAACTACGAAACAAAAGCGTTTACACAGCAAATTAATCCTTCGCAAAGTCACGCCACTGCTCTGCGGTTTTGAAGAAAAATATACATTACTTTTCACGGTAGCTCAGCTTTAATAGTTGGTAGATGGAGAGACAGCGGGGTGGTTTACACATCATCTTGTTCCAGAATATTTTTGCATTTTCATATCGGTAGGCTTGTCATTTAGGAAGGATTGCTGCCTCGAATTGTTATCGCGATTAATTAAAGCTATTATAGAGGCGAAACTAACGCTACCACCATTTTATTAGCTTCAAGCGTTTCTTTATTGCATCACACTAATATTATAAATGCGAAAGTTTGGATCGATGGATGGATATTTGTTACCTCTTCACGCCAAAACTACTGAATGGATCGGGCTGAAATTTAGCATACAGGTAATTCCAATCCTGAATTCAAACATAAGCTTTCTTTTTATCCCACAAATCAGTTCTCATGGGATAGTAATGGAAACGAAATCATTCCAAAGGAGATCATTCCACAATCAGTAGGAATAACGTTTTGGTTTTGAAATCTTTTTTATTTAAATAGGTACAGTCAGCGTCAAATTGATATGAGCGTCTAGATAAGTCAAAATGATCTG
This sequence comes from Eupithecia subumbrata, assembly GCA_949316285.1. NCBI lineage: Eukaryota > Metazoa > Arthropoda > Insecta > Lepidoptera > Geometridae > Eupithecia > Eupithecia subumbrata. The sequence continues at coordinate 4,468,942 of OX438644.1, read as the reverse complement.
AAAAACATTAAAGCAATTTGATATTGGCAGTTCGAATCACCATAATGTTGTAAGCACCCAAGGTATTCAAAATATCTTACATTTATATTATGACCAGTCAGGGTGACTGACTGCTCATATAAATATGAAATAATGAGTAGTAAGATATTTTGAACACCTTGGGTGCTTACAACAATATGATGAGTCGAACTGCGTATATTAAATTGCTTTTATGTTTTTCAGATCATTTTGACTACTCTAGACGCTCATATCAATTTGACGCTGACTGTACAAGCTAGTAGAAGCTTGTAGCTATTTCAATAAAAAAAGATTTTTCAGAAAACTAAAAAAACTCCGATATTTTGTAACTACGTTCGAATAAGGTTGTTTTAACAACGCAAGCTCCATAACTATACAGGCCAAGACCACAGCCCAGCGTGAAATATTAATAAAAAAATTACAAGCAAAAAAATACGACTTCTGTAGCAAGCTTTACAGCCAATTTAGGTGGGATTAATAGAGCAAAGTGAGAAACAAAAGAGGTTGTACAAAGAAACTGGCAGCCATTTTTGACGTTGGTTCATTCCATTTTGAAATGAGAAAGTTGAAGGTAAAGGAGGTTTTATTTACTTGTTGGTATTCGTTGCTAAATAAACACCTTTCCCATTCTTTCTTTCAGTTTGAAGTTATGGTTTCGAAAGTCGAGCACCAAAGCGTTGCTCACTTCCGTATGGTCTGAAGATAAAAGCACAGCCTACCTATATGCATACATTCGTTCGACGAAGGCATTTTGACGTGGTTTTGACAGAGCAATCGTGTGGGGGGCAAGGAACGGGACGGGGGAGGGACGCTCCCGAGTTGCAAACATCACCGCCTTAGTAACTCAGAAGCCTCAAGCTGGATAATTCACCATTCACTCAATGACCCAGAGTTCTTAATCAGTGCACTAGTTTTCGATGACGAAAAAAGTTTTCGTCTCTTTTCATACATTTAGCGCCTTGCTACGCCTCTACGGATACTCGTAGAAAGAAAGTAGTTCGTAGTATTACAGCGGTTGAATAACTTCATACAAACTCGATTATACCTAGTTTTCGAAAGGTTTTGAGAGATTTTTCAAAGATTATTTTCTAGGAATGTTGTAATTGTCTCATTCTATTTTGTACGTGTAAGCGAGATTAAAGTAAATCCAGCTCTCGATAACTTTTTTCGTAATCTTATTATTTTCACTGGTACTAAGCGTAATATATTAAATATACCTAAAAAACTTTCCTCCAAAAACTAACGCCACAAAGACCGATAAATCGCTCAATACTCGCCTCCACGAATTCAATTAAGCCCCAACTTAGTTCCCAAATACCTTAACATTGACATACCTATAGATAATATTACGGACAAAAGAAAAACCGTTAATTCTCCCCCAATCTATGAGTCGGTTCACGTACGAAAAAAGGTCCTGAACTGAACTGAGAATCGATGCGAATCGCCAACACCGTGGGCACAGGAAAAACATGTTACTTAGCAGAAAACTCACAAGAATTGAAACAAAATGGAGCGAGTTTACTCGCAACCTCCCTTACTAAATACGAACAATCATTTTAATAAACATAATACAAAAAATAAAAAAAATCTATCGAAAAAAGGGATATTCGTAACAAGTGGGTTAGTGTACCTATATCACAATTAACACTAATATTAATGCGAAAGTGTGGATCGATTTTTGAATGTTAGTTACGTCTTCCCGAGGAAAATGCTGAACGGATCGGGCTGAAATTGCATACGGGTAGTTCAAGGCCTAGAATAAAACATTGGTTACTTTTAATCTCATAAATCAGTTCCGATGAGATAGAAATAACCTTAAGACGTTTCCATAGAAACAACGCGTGCGAAGCTGCGGGCAGAAACTACACTCGCGTGCAACTGAATCGACTCAAGCCACACGGGCATTCGCACATGAATCAGATTTTTCGGGAAACGACTTTTTCGATTTACAAAAAAAAATATTTCAAAACCTGTTAATTTTTCTTCAAAATGACATCTAGTCTATGGGCCCTTACTTCAGTAGGTAGTGGTCAAAACATGAGCGTATCACAATGAGCTCGCTGCGGTACCCACTGGTTGAGAGACTAAATCAACTTGAAGGCTCAGGTGACCCATAAATTATTATCAGTAACTCATCAGACTGACCGCAGTTCACCGTCAAGCCTGGCTTCAATTTGCTCGAGAACACCTCAACTGACCATTGAGCAAGAGCAATGGAGCTCCATCCTGTTTATTTTATTGACGAGAGCAGAATATCATATGTCTCCGTGGTAAATGCCGAGTACAATGGCGTTCAGGGGAACGGTTTTCCCAATGCTGTTAATTAGAATCTACTTTCTGTGCAAAAGTACGTCTTGAGTCGATTCTGTTGCACGCGAGTGTAGTAGGATATAAAAGATTTTAAAGGCACAGGCTTTTCAGAGCGCACCAGATGGTAGAAAATCAGCACCCTAATGTTACCTACATCAGGGTGTCGTTAATCTACCATCTGGTACTAATCAGTTCAAATGCTTGCTCTCAGTCTCACAGTGGTAGTGGGTTTATACCTTTAGCGCGTTAGTGCGCTAACTGGGTCTAAATTTCGCACAGTTTGCATAGTGTGGAAAGAGATGCCCTCTATTTCAACGCAGAAAGACAGCTGTCAGCCATTTAGCACTCTGACGGAGAGGTGCAAGCTGAAATGAACTTTTTCTGTGAACGCTAGAATCCAAAATGTATTTATTTTTTAAATACATTTTGGATTCAAAAAATACATGACATAATTATCATACAGACCTATCTAGGTCAGAAAACTTATGTCAACAGGCCATCATCGGTAGCTAAAATCGGCTGGGATGACATCATCATCATCAATTTTTGTTATAATAGAAGGTTCAAGCACCGTAAAAATAATATTCTCGATCATGTCGAGACCAAAACTTGGTAGCCTGTCGCGGTTTTGTCACTACTGTATAGGTACAAATTATATCTATTCTGTGCAGGAATTCGTATAAACGCATACCGATTATTATTATGCATCGGAATAAATCGAATAAAACGAGATACCGAGCCGGGACGCGACGTGGGGAGATTTGTGAAGATTTCTATTCGAGAAAATGTACCGACAGGCGTCTATGTGTGACTCAAAGTTTTATGAATCGAAATTGGCATTGTTTGAAGTTTTAGGTAAAGAATAACATGAATAGATCAAGAACAATTTATTTTTATATTCACAAAGAAAATTTTTGTTTGACTGTTTTTGTTTCTACTCCACAATTTTAGCTATCTGAAACAATTTGTAGACAGAAATGGTTTTAGATAATCCGAAAACTAACAAAATAACACCGCCTAACTCATTTTCAATGAAAAATTCTGGATATTTTCCAATAGTGCTTTTTCACTTATTTTCCAATAGTGTTTGAATTGAATGATAGGTACATTTACCGCTTACATCGTTTTTGGAGTCATAGCAAACCTATTGATTAATACTAAACGACTTGTTGCTTTATTTATAAATAACTCGCACATTTCGCGATTTTTTTCATGATCAAAAATTGCCTATGTTCTTCTCCGTGACGTCGTCATCTGACTACGATCTATTCAGTCATTTAGGCATGAAAAAGTAACAGACTGATAGACAAAATTACTTTCAAGTCATACTAATATTATAAATGCGAAACTTTGCATCTTTATATGGATGGATAGATAGATGGATGTTTGTTACCTCTTCACGCCAAAACTACAGACGGATCGGGCTCATTTTGCATACAGGTAATTTTCTAATACTGGAATCTAACATTGGTTGCTTTTTAACCCCCGAAGCAAAAAGAGAGGGGTGTTATAAGATTGACATGTCTGTCTGTGTATCTGTGTATCTGTCTGTTGTATCGTAGCTCTCAAACGGATGAACCGATTTTCGTTTAGTTTTTTTGTATCATAGATAATTTTATTCCGAGTATTCTTAGCCACGATTCATGAAAATCTGTTCAGCCAATAAACTAACAAAAATAATAAAGTAAAAATAAAAAGACAAAATTTCTAATTTAGTCTTTTTATCCGATAAATCAGTTCCCGTGGGATCTATCCTTTAATAAAAAATAGAAATCACCTTTAATTTCATAGAAACAACGCGTGCGAAGCCACGGGCAGAAACTAGTTTATAATATAGTTGACGGAGCATGGAAATTTTGGATATGAATGAAAGTGTGGACCTTTATTAACAAAGAAACTTATGAACTAGTTCGGATATAGATGTATTGATTTTCGTAATAATAGACCCAGATTCGAACCTTTATCCTACAAACGGCCACTATGCCGATACAACAATACCCAAACAACAATCTGTTAAGCTTGACAAGCCGAAAATTGTTGGGATTATTCAGATTCCGACAAGGGCGAGAACTAAAGGGTATCGGTAACTAAGGTTGTGGGGATGGACTACATGTAGACGGAATTTAATTTTATTAATATTATTGACAACTTGCTTCTGCCCCTATGTCGTATGCGTTATTCCGGGATAAAAAGTAGCATATGTCCTTCCCCGAGGTATCTTCTACCTCCTTGCCAAATTTCATTAAAATTCGTTAAGCTAGTTAGGAGTCAAAAGGTTACAGACAGACTGAATTACTTTCACTTTATATTACCTAATAATATAGTTTTATGTTTAGATCCTCCTAGTCGATTTTCGGCTATGGCGGTCAGTCTCAACAGAATCGACGGACATAATATAATGCGTAAGTACTACTGATGAATGAGTAAGTACTATTGATGATCAAATTCCTCAAGTACAATAAGTCCATTATCCATTATCCCCTTGTCTGTTAAATTGACTAATCGGACTTATACCTCATCGCTGACGGACTTCTGCAGTCCGGTTGAACGATCATAGTCCATCAGAAACCATCCAAAAAAAATAATGGTTTCTGATGGAACCATACAATCAGTTAGAGCAGGAAACTGCTCTAACTGGGTGTAGTAAGAAGTAACTGCAGAGTAACACCAGGAGATGAGCAAGCATACACCAGAGTAAGTACCTAACACCAATTCTAAGATCACCATTCAAGCGTAGTGAAAATGTTAGTTCACCTGTTACTGCCCATGTCTTGCAGAGGATTTTTTAGGGTTGATGTAGATATTAACTAAACAAACATACAATCACATCAGTTTAAGAAATTGTTTGTATAGACAGATACCGTTTTGTGACTCTAATCGACAGAAGCTTCGTCTTTTATTTTAAATCATTTTGGTTTTAATTGATACAGTTACAAATAAAATATGAACTCATTCAAAACATTTTGATCGTAATTAAATAAGGTTAAACCGGTAGCATGTGATCCAGATCCGTAAAGTTTGTGTAGCCGGTAAACAAACCGTTGACCCGTTAGAAATTGCAGTAATCCTATTTGCTTGGGTTTGATTGCTCCTTTAAAGCTTTTTATTAGATCACTGTTAATTTGACCACGGTTGAGGGTCAATGACATAATAATTTACTAAAAACATTAAAAAATAGCAGGAATATTAGTAAATTAATTATCTACACTACAGTCTATACCGCCCCACTTATGGACGCTACGGACTTTCTTCATATGGTGGGTGATGCCCACTATTCCCACGCCGGGCATGGGGGTCGCAGTTTAGTGGTTCTGCCAAATTTTCAGCAGGGGGCGCTGCTGCCCCCCCCCCCCTAAAATTAGGTAGGTAACAAAAATTACGCTCAGGTGTCAATTCAGATGTCGCCAAAACTAAACTTAAATAATTTGACAGCACTAAAAATATTGTCATCCTTTTTATTTCGATCGTCAAGAAAGGGACGGCATTATTTTTAGTTCTGTCAAATTAGTTTAGTTTAGTTTTGGCGACATCTTAATTGATACCAATAGGTACAATTAAAACCATAATGTATAACTAACTACCTAAATAAGTTGGTACCTTACCTACCAACATCATTTGAATATACTTAGTCTTGAGTTTCTGCAGGACTTTACGGAATAACCGTGGGGGAGTTGGCAACTTTTGTAACTTAGATGCTTAGTTAAAATAATTAAACGTTTTTTCATTAAATTGGCCAGTAACGTTCAGGAGTTTTGGAGGTATAACGAAAAAAAATACAAATTTTCCTGTTCCCGCAATTAACTTATGAAAACTCTTATTATTTTCCTTCTCTACCTCCATCTCAGTCAAATTAATAACAATTTTATTTCCGTGGTAAAACACAAGTACCTACCTACTTTAGTACGTTAATAATTAATATTCCGACTTTAACTGCACAGCTGGATGCAAATACGTGGTTTTGTCACAGTGCTTTAAAAGCAGCTGGCGCCTTAACTCGTTATAAATTTTCTTTAATTTTGTAATTGAATTTATTTATTGAACAACTAATAGGTACGATTTAAATTTAGCAATTATATTAGTAACTTAAGATTAAAAATTAAATTAAAATTATTGTGACAGTTTAAATTCGTCAAATGAATTATTTGATAGAGACACATATAGAGTAAATAGTAACAAGTCAAATCAAGTCAAGAATCTCACCCAGACTATCCGCAAATAAGTCGGTTTCAGGGCTATCGTCCAGGAGACAGCTGGGAGCGGTGAGGATGCGCGTGAAATATAGCTAATGGAGTCTACATACAAAAATCGGTGGGCCGCGCCACACTAACAAGTAGACAAAACATTGTGTAGGCTGTCAATAATATTCATTTGGACTGAAATGTCGTACCATCCCGCCGCGCGCCGTGCCGAGCTTTGTGTTTAATGTTCAATTAATAATTTAGAAAGGAAACACAAAAATGCTCCATAAAGAGAGCGCGACTATTGATTGTACAGATAGATATATCTGCTAAGTACAAGTCGACGATGAAATTGCCAGCAGATATCTCTGCAATCTTCAAGCGATCTGGAGGGTTTTGTACAGTTGAGACAAAAAACTCTGCTACGGCTAGAATGGTTCACACCATTCTAGCTGTAGCACATTCTAGTGTCAAATCGAAATCGGCTTTGACTGGATACATCACATAAAAACCTAGCCATAACGTTTTTTACCTGTGTCACAGCGTAATAAATGCCTGAGCAGTCGTAGGCCAGCAAGTTGGCCCGCCAGTTGTATTTGATCTGAACTCATTATTATACCAGTTCACATTTTAACATTGTACGGTTAGATACAAGCCACTGAACTTTGTACCATTACTTTAATAACTATAAATAAATGAATAAATAATAAATAAATGATGCTGGACAGTACACAGAGCATCAAATAGCCCCAAGCTAAGCAGAGCTTGTGTTATGGGTACTATAATAATTAAAAAACTAAATTACTTCTTCGTTATAACCATCAATGTAAGTAAAACTCGGGAGATTGTGTCTAGCTTCTCGAAAGTGGAACGCTCAAATTAAGCTCAATTAGGTCCACCCACCTCAGCCATAATCAGACCGGCGCTGCCAGCATTTGTGTTTCTCGTGCGTAATCTTGAACCCCCAACATTTTTGAACTCAATTGTACCCCAGTCGGCATCGTGCTTTCAGATGTATCGAAGTTTTTAATAGTAAGCAAAGTACTCATAAAATACGAAAATCTATAAAATATCGTCAAAAAATTTTCCTAAAGTCGGCAGTCTGCTATTTCCTGTATTTTAATACTGCAAAGGCGGCATAGTGCGATAGTCGGCACTTAGTTCCGAAATCATCTAGAGACCTTATCATACGTTCTCCCAGCGTTAACTCAACATCTACAGAATTTTACTTAAACCTCATCACCACACATACCTTCACTGCTAAATGTGCCTCGCCTAAACTTGGGGATTTGCCATAATCACCACGCTAGACCACCAATCCACATGGTTTGGTGGTTGCAGTAGAGGTAAAAAATACACAGAAGGTAGCTGTCGCCCTCCCCTGGTAGATCCCACCACCAAGGCAAGAGGTTCAAGAGAGCGAGAGCCACACACACCTCCAGTTCTATTGGCAGAAAGCTGGGATGAATAGTTTTCAAAGCTTGGGTAGTGTCATCGTTTTAATAGGTATTTAAGATCCTATTATGTAATAATGTTCTGAATAAAGATTTATTATAATTATACACTCCTTTATTCTTAAATCTCGCTTATAAAAGAAATTTCTTATTATAAAAAATTAAATAATAGAAAACTATTCTACAGTAAAAAATATATCGGCACGGTGAATCACCAGCTGCGAAGCTAGGCTCAAGCGGCCAGTGACTAGGGCTGCAGAGATAGGAACTTCCTGACGATGCGCGCCGAGTCCAGGAGTACCGCCTTTTGAATCTGGCCCTTCATCCAACTTCCTAGCGAGAGTCTCTTGAGATGTTGATCGAGGCTCTTCAAATTATTATTAATATAGTATCGTGATCGGATACCTGCTGAAGGTTACGCCAAACCTCTGGTTGCGGATAGCACAGAACTGGTCATTGTGGCGATTTTTAAGAAGACTTATGTCCAGATAAGGAAGCCCGATGGCTGAAAGGATTATGACGCCAGGAGACCTTCGTACGCGTAGGTCTTCTGGCATCAATCAGGTCAGGAATCTTGTATCGATGTATGACGTATCGCATGATTGTTTGTGTTCCTATTTCCCGTGAAAGTTAATAACGGTTAAAGCACTTAGTGAACATTATTTTCTAAACTGATCTCGATTATACTATTACCCTTTTCAACGAAAATCCATTACTTAAAACATCACGCGAAATAAAAACCACAATCACGAATACGTACGAGCAATTCAAATTAAGTATCGTGTAAATTACGTAATCAATAAATACTGCGAAATGTTTCAGTAAAATACACAAGTGCATAACCGTGTGCATGAAAAATTTACAGGGTTGTATTAAGGCCTTATGAAGATGGGGCAAGAAAATAGCTCGTCTCGTAACACATTTACAACATCTTGCCAGCGTTAAACCACCTCCTGAAGTCTGCCTCAGGTTACAAAATTACGTTTTTGAATGTTACGTGTTCGAATTGGTAAAAAAAGAAACTCTAAAAGTATATTTGATAACTGGGGTTACATGTAAGTAGTTTATGTCATAAGTAAGGATAAGAAATAAACTACTTACATGTAAGCTTGTTAGTGTATAAGTCTTGTGTTGTCTTGACCATATAAGTCTATTTTTTTTCTCAGTCGCAAGGCCGCTGGATATAGGCCTCCCCCAACATTAATGTTTGAGGGGCTTTACCATAATCGCCACGCTTGGCAGGCAGTTGACGATTGCAGTTTGGGGTACGTTTGCTCAAAAGTTAAAGAAGAACAGATTCAAAGTTTTACCACTAACACTACCGAATTTACTTTCTATTTTCAGGTTGTAGAAAGTATAAAATATATGGGAACAGTTAAAGATTTGATTTGAACACTTTGAATCTGTTCTTTTTCAAATTCTTTATAATCAATTCGTAATCAGAAGCACTTAATAATATCATAAAAAATTCTAATATTTATTAATGTCTTTAAATTAGGACTTAAAACATATTATAATCCATCAGTTATTTCTTTGTTGACTTTTAAGGTTAAATAAATAAATAATCCTGGAAAATTCACACAGCGTTATCTAGCCCCAAGCTAAGCAGAACTTGTATTAAGGGTACTAGATAACTGATGATATACTTAACCAATTACTCTATACTGTGTAACCTGAACAGACGTTTGCTTGCCTATAAAAAAAACCCTTGCAACGTCCCTGCAACTCGTATTTCTACGGTTAAACGATATCATGACTCGAAGCTTCGACAAAATTATTCCCACAACTTTCCTCTACCTTAGCGATCCCTGCATAAATGCTATTTTGGAACGACCGGGCGCTTATTTATTATTGTGTTACCTATTTTGCAACGGTTATTCCAGGGTAGTAACATGTTTTGCTTGTTCCATACGATTTATGGTCACATTTCTCTGGATAATTAGGGATTTATTTGCGCTTGTGACATAAAAAATCGTTTAGGAAATGGTTTTGAATTGGTTCGCGGTTCGGTCGGTGATTGGTTTACACGTTTGCATGCAGCTTGTTTTGAATTACAGTTTAGGAAATGTTTTCATTCTAAATTTCTAAGTGGCGGATTTTTGCACGATATCTTTTTCAGTGCAAAAAGTGCCTCAGAAGTAGGAAATATAATGCGGTTTCAAGAATAGGCTTCTTTCGAAAAATTCACCGATTTAAGTACCTAGTTAGGTATATCTGTATATAAGCCGTTGGTCCTGCGCCTAACCTCTCAGCGGTTGTGTCAATCAGTCCTATCGGATAATGAGAGTGAGGGAATAGAGTGCACCGAAGTTTGCGCGCACACTTGTGCACTATAATATCATGTCCTGCGCACCTGGCTAGTCTTCGTTGAGACTGGCCGCCGTGGCTGAAATTCAGCTGGAAGGCATCTATCAATAAATGGAAAAATATTCGTTATTTTGAGAAGTTTGTTATTATAGTGCATTGAAGGTTTTTTCAATCTTTCACACTGGGTAATTTCAAAAAAAAATTTCGTAGGTGAAACTCACGGCTCTAGTGTCCATAGAAAGTCGCAAAGATTTTCGACGCCTACGTCACTTGACTTCGTGGTGTAGTTGGTTATCACATTCCCGTGCTGAGAGAAGGATGCGGGTTCAAACCTCGGCGAAGTCAAAATTTTTTGCGATGTTATTTGATTTCTTAGACCATTGAATGCTAGCGCCAGTCATGGTGATTTTGTCAATTTAGACCATTCTGCGTGGAAATGCAAGGTAATAATTGGATTCCCAATTTGAAACCTTTTTCTGCAATGCGTTTATTAAAGCGATTTTCAATCGTTCCGAAATAAAACCGAGAATCATCTGACAAGTTTTTTTAAAAGGTATCTATATATACCTACGTACTTAATGTACAAACAAACTTTAGAATAAGGAGTCGTTTTCCAAAAAAGAAATTGACTGTATTTATTACACAACAAGCTTATAACTAACTTGCAATGTATGTCACTACGTTTGTATCTTGCAACTCAATTTTGAAACAGACATCTTCAACCGATTGAGATGAAATTTTGTATACACGTTTAGTTTGGATGACAATGCATTAAAAGCTTGTTTTAAAAAAGGTTTTTTAATATTTCTAAACTTATTCACTTCGAACTCAAGTTGGCGCGGATAATTCAGGTCATACTATGCAGAGCTTATACAGAGTCTATGCCACTTTCATTTGACAGTCCCACGCAAAGCGCCCTCTTTTCAGTCTGTTCGAACTATTTCTGAACTTTTTTAAAAGAAACGGCTGTAATAAATAAATAATAAATGAATAATGCTGGACAGTTTACACAGCAGTATCTAGCCCCAAGCTAAGCAGAGCTTGTGTTATGGGTACTAGATAACTGATATACATAATACAATACACTACATAGATAGATATTTAAGTTAAGGGTCCGGCGACGGATGAATTTCCCATACCAACGTAGTACCAAAATGATTTGTTTTTTGAGAATATTTTCACCATGGTTTGCTATTATTTGTATCAGAATAGTATTTATTTAGGTTCCTGCCACAATCTTTTTTCAAAATACTTATCTACACAAAAACTAAGAATACATTCATTCTTTAATGTAAAATTGCGATTCGGTTTAATTTCATTTCAGAAAGGTATTTTGAAAAAAAAATGTGTCAGGAACCTAGATAAATACTATTTTAATACAAATAATAGCAGACCATGGCGAAAATATGCTCAAATTACAAATAATTTTGGTATTACGTTTGTATAGGAAATTCATCCGTCGCCGGACCCTTAAGATAAGTTTTATGTTACTATACATAAAAAAAATCTATCTATGACAAATAATATAATAAAACATCTAGAACACCCTGAACAAATATCTGCAGATCGTACAAACATTTGTCCCGAGGCGGGAATCGAACCAGCAACCTCCTGCGTCGCAGGCGGACCTTCGCCCGCTGCGCCACATCGGTCGTCAATATAACTTAGCTAGAGTAGTTTCTTGCAAAACTTGCTCGTTTTTGTCTAAAACTGTCCGGGTAAAGCATAATCTGTTAAACAATAAGCCTATGATAGAGACAATGTTCTGTTTATTGAAACAGCAGTTCCAAGTGAGAACACGTTTCCGCCAAATTAAACCGGATGCGGAAACAACCATCCCGATCTACTTTTAAAATACCGAATACACGGTGAAAATATTCAAACGGACTAGTTTCAGACACATTCCTTGGAGAAAATGGGCTCATAATAATTGCATTAACTTCTCAGTATGTCAATGAGCTTTCTTAAATATTTCTCTGTGAATTTCAGAAACACCAATATAATGCTACTTATAACAAAGTCAGGTAAAGTCTGGATAAATGCTCCAGAAGAGATGCGTACTTATTTGTCAAAAAATCCAACTTCCAAAAATTTCAATCAAGTTTTGACAGGCCCAGAAAATAAGAAAATAATTTTGAACCAATCGATACCTAGCAGTGAGGCTCGTATCACCACTGAGGCGACAATCGAGACTTCAGACATAGAGACCCGACCACAGCCCTCGCGAGCGGAATTCACTTAGCAGTTGTCACTGGAACCTAGCGTGTATACACTAGCTGTACATCAACGTGATTAATTGAAAACTACAAAATACCTGACAAATCAACGCTTTATCACATTTTTCGCTAAATGAGAGGGCAAAGGCCTACAAAATGTAGCTCGGAACCATATGATATGAGACCAGACGTGTATTTTGATACCTCATTTATCACATACAATTTAGCCTTTTTAATGCTTGGTGGTATTAAATAGTGACAGCCAACCTCATAGAAATACTCGAAAAACAAGATTGTATATCTATCTATTTTATTCGTTATTTACTGAAGTCCAAAGTGACAAGTGGATCTCAAACTACTGAAAAGGTAAAGTGTTTTTTCAATACTAATATTATAAAGAGGAAAGATTTGATTGTTTCTTTGTATTGAATAGGCTCCGAAACTACTGGACCAATTTGAAAAATTATTTTACCTTAGAAGGCCACATTATGCTTGATGAACATAGGCTACTTTTTACCTCGGGAAAATGCTTCATTCCTACGGGAAAACGGGTAATAGGACAACGGGTAGTAAGAATGCAGCTAGTCTTCAGTATGTAGGTACTTAAGTTACCTATGTTTATGGAACCATCTCCCGAGTCTCTGGAAGAGTCAAACAAAATGAAAACCAGCGCACTTTCACAAAATACCTACCCTAGGTTTTTGTGTTTGAGCAACAAGCTGAGTCAGGACCTGTTAGATCTACACACACGCACTCGTCGTCGGCTTGCTGAGTGCGCTACTTAGTAACAACCCAATGCTTAGGTAGATGGGTCCTTGTGTTAATAAGGGTACCTACGTATTGTGCTGTATTGTGCACTTGTGTTTTTTGTAGGTAGGTATGTGTTACTAGTAGTCTTTTATTTTATTTTAGTGTTTAATAAATAATTTTCTTTCTTTCTTCAAAATTATCTTCACGATTCTAAAACCTGTCTATTTATGTTTGAATTTAATACCTTTGAGTGTCTCTGTTTAATCGGACGGCAAGTTCCAACCATGCTTTCACGCCTCTGCCATGACCACAGTTTCATTTGTCGTCTAAATTAGCTCACAAATAGTTTCTAAGCGTACCTTGTTGAGTTTAACTACGAATAAAGTGAATACTGCGCTATAATACTGCTGAAGTTGGCAGAGTGGCAATTTGGGTTGGATTGTAGATTTTATTACAACTTAGTAAGTTTCAAATGCTACATATAGACTTGGGGAAATAATGTCGACCACTGCTTAACAAAACAAATTCAAATGAAGCATTTTACGCATAGGATAGCTAGTTAGTTGAGAAAGCAAGCTCATTTGTATTGCTGGGCAATTCAGACAGCACATAATTCAATGAAATGTGAATTGTCCAGCATTACTTATTATCAGGATATACTTTATTCACAAAGGAAATTACAATCAAATAATAGTACCTAATAAATTAGAACTAGTATTTACAATTCAAACAATTGAGCTAACTGCACACTGTTGCAAACAATCTACAGGTAGCTCAACTGATCCATATCAATACCAATCGGAAGCGTCCCCAAGACGCTACGCTAATTACGTACGCTAATACGGCAATGCTGATGCGCTGTACCAGATACTGACCAGCTCTCGGGTTACGCGTCGCTTCGACCAAACGCTCAGATAATTTTTTAAAAGCCCAGAGAGATCTCCGACCAAATCTGCCGCCGGCCGCACCCACCCTTATTACATATTTATACTATTATATACATATTTATGTTATTCAAATTAAAAAAACTTAGTAAACCTATCTTCTCAACTCGTCTCTTTAAATGTTGGTTTCACAAAGACTTCTAGCTGAAACCTTTATTATCTTCCTGCAATTTCTAATTTCCCTTCATTATAGCGTAGAGTTGTGGCTTAGGCACAAAATACTTATGGTTTACACCGCCCAGAAGGATTGCTACCAAGTAGGTAGTAGTACGAAACAAAAATAACCCTCACCAATTCATAGCCCGCGCGGGCCGTAGTCTAAGGTGTCTATGGCCCGCGCGGGCTTGTTATTAAATAAATAAATAATAAATGAATATTATTGTTTAGCTAAGCAAACAATTTTGCTTGTATTAGGGGAATCCGCTCTTGCTAGTGACATACGAATCAATTCAAAAGATACAAAGACAATGTATTTCTCAAATTACATACTAGGCTAAAAATTTAATTACGAGCTACTAAAATTTATATTAAATAAACAAATCACCAATTACCATAATTATTCAGCTATATTTTCATACTTTGTTAATGAATGCAATTGATGAGTTGGTGAAAGTTTATTGGTTTTTAGTACTTTCTACTGTTTGTAGAACTTCAAATCTCTACATAACTAAAAGCTCAACGAAACAAATTTATGAACAAAAACTAAATCTTCAATTTCAATTGATGAGTCATTCTTGATCATTTTTGATTTCACTCATCTTGGCACATGATTTCAGCCGAGTGTAATACGTAGTATTAGGTATTATATCCCCTCATGACAAGAGCCAATAAAGGGGAGGCTTGACCAGCAATAGACTAATAAACGTTGTTGATGAATTACTTATTCCTAAAAAATTTGCTACACTCTGGGTGTAAGCCGACACAATGATATCGTGACATACCCTCCTGTCGAGTGTTATTAGCGTGATACAACGGAACTCGAATAATCTCAGAGGGAATTTTAAAGATTACAACCTTGATGGTTTCTGTCATAAAGAGATCTGACTAAAGTAGTACTAAGACGAAGGTTTCGGGAATAAAACCCGGCATTACGGTTTTATTACTCAGTATGGTTTATGTGCAGAACCGTGGGTTGATCATTTTGTGTGATATAAGTAAGTTTGGGTATTATACCTGTCAAGAAACTACGAAAAACTACTGCTATAGACGTAAACATATAAAGTAAAACTCTGTAGATATGGTACGTTCTCCCAGCGCTAACAAAATTAAATACCCTGTTTTGTATCACAACTAACGGCAAAGACACGCTATTTCCAATCTTTTGCAATTTACCTACCTAATGAGCAACGAAGATGGAAAGACGTACCTAGACCGAAGTGCGACCGAGACAACAATACGCAAGCGACATACGAACGCAGGCGGCGCCGGTCCGACTATGACTGAGGTGGGTGGACCTAATTGGACTTAATTTGAGCGTTCCACTTTCGAGAAGCTAGTACACAATCTCCCGAGTTTTACTTCCATCGATGACTTTAGGTAATACTTTAGGAACTTTACCTAACAATTTATATGAGTAACTACTACAACAAAAATTAAATTTTAACAGTCAGACGTTATTTTGCGGAAATATTTTACATCCTAAGAAATCAAATCTTTTAATTTTACCAAATCAAACTTGGCGAAATTTTTATTGGAACAAATTCACATTGATGTAAGTGTGTATTTACGTTTATTTATTTAAGAGTACGTAAACCTTTGTGAATTTTTAAAATATACAACCGAATTATGTACCTCCATATTTTGTTAAAGTTGTTTAAAAAGTAGCGGACCTACTGGATAATTTCGGAAAGTAGTGGGCATTTTCCGATATTTTTCAGTAGGTACTCTACTTTTACATTTTTTCTAGTTACAATTATCCAGAACTGATATTACCTCAGAAGATCAAACCCTAGATAAGACGCCAGCGTAGCAAAATGCAATCGATTAAATGAAGAGATTGGGTTCGCTCGTGACAATGTGGTTTTCATTTCACGGTATCGTTTTTCGACGATGACCATGATTTACAAATGTTTTGAAATCCAATTGAAAATTTTACTCAAGATGGCTCTTTGTAATCTAAGATTTGATAGATGTGAATCATCAATATTGTCAGAACCAATCTGTGTATCATTTTTCTTTCCTGTGTGTATGCTATTTCGTAAATTTGCTAATTCATAGTGAAATAAATAAATAATGCTGGACAATTCACACAGCATTATCTAGCCCCAAGCTAAGCAGAGCTTGTCTTATGGTTACTAGATAACTGATATACATAATACAATACACTTCATAGATAGATATTTTTTATTTTACATAGAAAAAAATCCAGAACTCCCTGATCATAATTATATCTGCAGATCGTACAAACATTTGTCCCGGGGCGGGAATCGCAACCTTTATACAGAGGACGTCGGTATAAAGACTTCACGTCAAGGTCATTCGAATCGACCTGTCAATTTTTTTTTTGAGTTTATCGAGTTGCCGTCTTACGTCAGGACAGGAAGGAAGGGAAAAACGTAAGGACATGTTTTATTTGGCTCCTAAATAGACAAACTAAATAAAACAAGAAAAAAACCAACAGTGTTCATTTATTTTCAAAAAAATTGGCACACTATTTTGTAAACTTTGTATAAATGGTTGATGTCGCCAATTATTTTATCCATTTATGGCCACCCTACCGAGACGGACGTGTGGGTAGCCTTCATTATTTCCCAATGGGGTCCGCAATAAATCATCTCATCGATAAAATGTGCAAACGATGCATTTTACCCCATTTTACCCTATACTCTGACTTATTTTGCTTTGGAATATAGCTCTTGGGTATAACAGCGTACGATTTACATTGCTTTACAATATAGAAATTGATGGGTACCACTTATTTATGTTATTGAGCGTGGTCAAATTTATGTGGAAAATTTATAAATAATTTTTGAGAGGGGGCTTACACATTGACTCGCTCTTTCATTTGGTTTCGACTGGCTTAACATAATAGTTAGGAGAGATGGTATAAGTAGATACTGAGAGTGTCTAGTTTATTTAAACACCACCTAGGCACAAAATTGCTGAGCCAATTTATGAAAAGGTAGAGCATTTCATTTCGTTCAATACGTGAGCGGAACATTATAATTATTATATTGTTCGGCACACATACATTATTTTGTATTTAGTCATAGTCTCAACCACATAAGATAATTTAACAGTAGTTTAACCTTTTATTTGTAAGTATGGTGTAGTGTTGTTTTTAGTACATTATTTCTTGCTTATTTCATATCTTATTATAGAAACCTTGTATAGGAGGGAAGACTGGTTATCTGTAATACAGTTTAAACTAAACTAAAACAGAAACCAGGGACACTTGCCACTTGTTTTGTATTTTAATTTTGAAATAAATGACTTTGTATTTTGTATTAGTGCAAAAAATAAAGTTCGGTTAAATGTGATTCCTACAATATGCCAGAAAAGTAAACAGCGGTACTACAAAAAAGTTAAACATCTGTTGAAGGCGTGTTTACCAAAAGCGTTACCACAAAACTGCGATATACAACGGTTTACAGTTAGTCACGGCTTAGACATTTTCCGCGGTACAACAAAAAAGTTAGACATCTGTTCAGCTCGTCTTTCACAAAAACGGTACCACAAAACTGCGTTTTACTACGGTTTACAGTTAGAAACCGCTTAAACATAATTTAAACGCTGAGTTAAACTCTTCATAAACCCAAGTCTAACTGTTTAGACACTGTTTAGCTAAACGCTTGTTAGACCGGTGTTTACGTTGGTTTTTATAGTACCGCTAGAAATGTTTTAAGAAAGTGGAGTTTACCAGAGTGGTTTAATTCTGTTCCTCAATGACAATGGTACTGTCGTAGAATTGCTACAAAGAATCCATAGATTAAAGAAACTCCAGATATAATTCTTTTCTTGTTAATAATGTCATCATTCTTTGTATCTGTATATTAGTTATTGTCAAACCTGTACATACCTATTTATGGCCAAATGAATGTATCTCTATCATTATGTTTAGATAGTGCGTGCGATGCTATTTTTATTTGATTGTTATAGTGTTTTCAAATTCGACTTTTTTGATGTGCGTCCCTCCATCTATAGTTTATTTCATTTAAGGTAAAATAAAATTAAAATATCTTTATTCCATATCATACCCAAGCAAAATAAAATAATTAGAGAGTCATTAAAACAATTTTAAACAAAAATATAATAATAATTAAATTAGTCATGCAGTATAATTATAGAAATGAAAAGTGAATTTTTAATAAATGTCAGGTTTTTGTTTCATATAATTAAAATATTTATTCGTTGTCAATATGATTCTTGATTCATTACAGTACGGATGTAAGCGGGTTAACTACGAACCTTATTTGTGTTGGAAGAACACCAACGTTTCATGCCTTAACGAGGGACATCTTAAGGGTGAGTGCGGTTCTAGGCTCATGATTTTTGATGTCAGAAACATCATGATATGCACCGCACTTCGGCGGTGTATGTCATCTAAGGTAGAATAACAAACCGTGTCTATGGTGGCAATTCTACGATGATACCATTGTCATAGTGAAGCAATTAGTTTAGCAGAATAGATCCTTTAGATAGTTTGATCACTAAAATTACCGAGTGAATCGGGCTGAATCTTGCGTTGATTTAGTTCTGGAGCCGATTACTTTAAGTCGGGAATATTCGTGCAAAGCCGAGGGCAGAAACGTGTTATACTCAGAAATTTATTATTGCGTGTTTATGTTTTTAAGAAAAGAAGATTCCCTTTGCTTTCTTAAATTGGTTGGTAAAAGTAAATAAAACTTTTTAAAATCAAAAGATTTTGAACTCACAACTTTGTGCAATTATTGTGCTTCAACGATCTTCAACGAACGGTAAAGATGGTTTGGTCCAGTTTGAAAGCTTGTGATTTTAAAGTCTGGCTTTGAAGAAAAGTAACGTCTTAAAAAAACCTTGTAAAAGTTTATGAATTAGTAATAATACATTGGTAAGGAATCCGCCCGCAATCAAAATGAGATGTGACAATTTCGAACTGAAACAAAACGGTCGAATATTTACTTTGGCAAGGTTCAATGCTATTTTGAGTTGTTGCAATTAAAGTTTGTATTTATTTAAAAGTAAATAAAAACCTGTGTTTGATTTTTACAAATTTGTAAATTAAAACGAAACTATAAACGGAAAATTTTTTAAGTACCACCTATCTAGTCAAAACCTGAAAAAAGTTTTTTTTATATTATTTCGAAAACGACTTATTAGCATGTCTTTGTGTGAAACTTATGAAGTTTGCATATCATTAGCAGCCTAATTTTTTGCACAAGTTTGTACATGAAGCATCAATTAACTCATTATTTTGTACCATTTGAGGCAACTTAGGTGTCTTCTATGCAAAATCACGATTTTCACTTTCGATACGTAAATAACCCTGCAGTAAGTACCAACCTATTTCTTAGTAAATAAATAGATAATGCTGGACAAGTGCACAGCATCATCTGGCCCCAAGCTGAGTAACAAATGTGTAAATGTGAAATACTTAAATGGGTTATAACTGCCTCTTTGATAAAATAATTATTCTGTGCCTTGAGGCAAAAGCTAGCAGAATAAACCAATAAATTTTTAAATAATTCCCAGCATAAATCCAGATCAAAACTGAAACGCAATAAAAATATTTCGGCTCCATATCAATTTTATAATTGAAGTAATAAATTCAGTTTGGATTGTTATCGGACGAATAAAAAATCTATGCTTTCTGCTTTTATTGTTCCTGAAATTTTAAAGTTATTTGTAGATTGGAAATGTTTTTAACTATTAAAGTTTACAAGTTACTGAATTGAGTGTGGAGTCTTAAGTCGGAAAGTTTTCAAAATGAAACAGTTTAAAGCATCTTAGTGACGCTTCTGATTGTTTTTGAAATGGATCAGTTGAAGTACCTCTGGATTGTTTGCAACAGTCTGCAGTTAGCTCAATTGTTTTAAATGAAAATAATTGTTTTAATTGTAATTTTCATTTTTAATAAAGTCTGAACAATTTATGTAATGGGAATAGTCAATGATATTTTATGGCTTGGAGTACAAAATACTTGTAAATTAATTGGTCAACTACTTTTAGAGTTGAGGATTAATGGCTTTCAACAGGAAGCAAAAGAATTATTCTCATCCATTTTATTAACCCAAATGCAACTCAAGTTCTTCTTTAAAATAAGTTAGTTAAAAATACAAAAACAATTATAAAAAACCTATTGAACTAAATCCACGTTTAAAAATGGTGTTAAAATCTAACAATTCCATTCATACTATAGACAAAAGCCAAACGCAAAGGAGAGCGAAATGAAAAGCGCAATGAGCAAGAACGCCATTCTACTGCTACATTTGTAATCTTACAAAAGCAGACCTAGTTACATTCTGGGATCGTAAAAATCTGTAGCTCTCGACGGCAAATGGTAGGTGCTAAGCCATTTTCTATTTCACTATGACTGAAAAAAATTGCCTAACTCACCAGCCCAGCGTTATAATAAGAGCTAATGACGCGCTTTTCATGACTATGTCCCTCAGAAGACTGGTAAAGGATGTTGATGGAAAAATATAACTATGAAAGCATGGAAAATACCTGTGTGTATAATGTCGTCATTTTTATACGAAGGTAATAATCATCTTGAACTTTTTGAAATGTCGGCATTTATATACTTAGGTATTAATCATCTTCGCCTTTTTTTATCAGCAATATTATACTTCGTTAATAATACGAGTATATGTCTCCAATTTTCTTTCTTGACAATATCACGTTCTAGTCATTTTTATACCTAGCCATTTTTCCTGAGAGCTAAGTCGCCAAAAACCTAGGAAGTCAACTCAGTCACTTATTAAAGGTAAAGTTGTTGAATAATGTGGAAGCGTTTTCGATGGATAGAGGGAGCGAGGGCGGATGCGGACTTTTTGAAAATTAACAATAAGTCGGTTTCCCCCAAGCGCGCCGTATTCATATGATACCTACACCAAATTAAACACATTAAATAAGAACAAAGGTATCATCAGAATATGATCCTCTTAAACAGGCACTGACATAATTATAAATTGAGAGAGAAATGAAACAAGCGCGGTTGAACATTAACTCTACCTACTTTGCGTGATGTATTGTCGACCACATCATCACTTACCACCAGGTGTGATGGGTGTCAAGTCAAATGAATGTCTATTCATTGTGAGAAAAAAAAAATTATGAATAGGTTCTATCTATCGAGCATAGATTGTTATAAAAATGTCAATGTACTTTGATACGATCCCGTCCAATTAAGCCGGGGACTGACTGTTGTTACTATGCGTAAAGTAACGTGTTACACAGCGAGCGTTCGTGCAGCCAGTACAGAGAAAGAAGGCGCTCGCTAAGATCAATGAGAATTTTAGCACACGGCGTAACGTTTCATGCTCGCTGCGAAAGGTACAAACCCTCGCCTCGCAACTCCGTTCAGTATCCGGCTTTAGGAACGCGCGCGGATCACGAGAAACTTTTTTAAAAGGTCTGCAACCACAGCCGCAGTTAATCTAGCTGTCCTTTAAAAAGGCCAATTTTTTTCTCGCGTCAACGACAGAACCCCTCTATTCAACTGTCCACGGTACGGCCGTTTCGTTCACTGTTATCATGAAAACGACCACCTCAATTATATTGCTTTTGTTAAGTAAGCTTTTGTGGAACTCAGCGTCACGGATTATACTTAGAGGGAGTGTTTTTTTACGAACTACAATTCAGTATAGCGTTATGTAGGCTGGGGAAGTGAAATTTTTATTATTGGCGCTCTTTTACAGGAAATTTTTATTTTTTCGGATGCGTTGGTATATTTTTGTGGCTGTTGGGTTCGTATTTCAATACAACTAACCGTTTTTTGATTTGTTTCGGCGACAATCGGATCGGCGTACAATAAAAGAAACAAACTTTGTGAATGATTCGAGAACTATAGTTTGAGACGGAGGGGAAGTACCGGTTGCTCCGATCCATCAGTCTGCCAGACAACACAACAGACCATCAGCCAGACAATATCGATCTCATGTGTACTCTTGCTCTTTTTTCCTCGCCCCCCACCTCGCCGCACTTTCTTAAGGAGCGGTACAGCGGTTTCGGTCAAACTATAATAAAAATGTTTGTGTTAGGTATAAGCTTTGAGAAAACAGGCTACAAACCTGTCAGAAATTCTTTACTTGTGACTTCAATCTGAGTTGCGTTTGAGTATTCTAGAATTAATCTACAGATACGAGATCTTAGGTTAATTTTGTGTATTCTATACACTTGATTTGTCTTTGTTTGTTTATTTTCCAAATTAGCGTCTATAACTTTGTTGTGTTTCATTGTAAACTAGTTTATGCCCGCGGCTTCGAACGCGTTGTTTCTATGGAAACATTTAAAGGTAATTTCTATCCCACGGATACTGATTTATGGGATAAAATGTAGCCTATGTTAGATTCCAGGGTTAAAATTACCTGTGTGCAAAATTTCAGCCAGATCCGTTCAGTAGTTTTGGCGTGAAGAGGTAACAAACATCCATCCATCCAAACTTTCGCATTTATAATATTAGTGTGACATCGGCAAACAGTCATCGTTGTAAAAATATAGACAGACTTCACACCGAATTTTACTCGTATAAAACCTGATGCTGACATCAAAGCTCAGAGTCTATGACGTCACAACATGGCAGACAGCGTTTTCAAAGCCCAAATTTAAAATGAAAAAAACTATTTTTATATTGAAAATATGTAGTCATCTTACACTTTTATTATCTGAAATGTATAAATATTGATTAAGTCAGATACTACTGCTGTGCCAAATTTTATACAAGTCAAGTAACCTACAGGTAATATTGTTCTATATTAAATGTTAGGGATAATATCACTCAACAATTTTCTTGTTTTTATAGTCGAAAACAAATCTGTAAGTGACCAACTCATAGTTCCAATGCTTTCACGCACACAAGCACACAAATATCAAAAATAGGCTTCTCCTTCTAAGGTCATAGGTATCCACCTATATTATTTAGGTACCTACCTATTTTATTTGGTCATCCAATAGTTTATAAAGACCCATGCACTAAGATTTCTTGTACCTACTGTATAAGAATTCTCGTTTGCGGTGGGCCCAGCCGACACATCGAAAGAGAGAAGGAAGATAGAGCTATCATGAAGGCGGATTAGTGATAACCGTCAGGGACCAGTTTGCCGCCCTAGGTTAGTACCTAGGCCAGCTAGACACCCTGATGGTTTAATCCTAGCGGATTAATGAAGTGGGAGCCGATCTCCGTTATCTTGACACTTTTAGCGAGAACGAGAGGGAGAGAGCTCAGAACCAAGACGGCCGGAGAAGACTTGATTCGGATGCCAAGATCTTATTCGAGTCGCTAAACTAATTAATATAATAAAAATTAAATTTAATAAAGAATCGCTCCCCTGGCCGGTACCGCCGCGCGCCGCCGCAACCGCTATGTCCCTGCATTTGAAATCTGTAATTACGACATCACATTAGAAACTTCTAAAATTATCAGTGTTTCTCTGCTATATTATGCATGTATTATACATATAAACCTTCCTCTTGAATCATTCTATGTGTGAAAAAAATTGTATCAAAATCCGTTGAGTAGTTTTAAAGATCTATACATAGGGACAGACAGACAGACAGACAGAGAGCGGTCACTGTTAACAAATACCCACTATATTTATCTCTTTTACATCTCATTTATGTCATTTAGTGAGCGACTCGCTCGTACGATTAACGCTGCTCGTTGGTTCTTTTTCTGCGTTTTTTCAATCAGCGAAAAAAAAAACAAATCATTCATTCAATTTTACAGATAGACAGGCTAGAGTAAAATAAATAGGTATATGTCTTAATTCTACATAGCTATGTGTAACACATACCTTTGCACCCGAAAATATATTTGTAGCTACTAATATTACAATTACAACTCCTTACCATCGCTCATCTCGAATCAGAATTTGCCTTTTCATCATGCTTACAATGCATATGTTTCACTAAAACAATATTTAACAGTCAAATAATCTAAACCCAACTAGCGAATTAGGCAAGATTACTCAGAATCACATCGTGTATTTACACACGTCAGACCCAGTTAGGGTTACCATCAATACGACTGGATTAGTTTATCTCCTCATTTTGATAGCATTTTTTCCAGTTTTTGGTAGTGGTCCCAAATATTTTGTCCCGAAACGGCACGCGTATACAGATCTACTTCGATAAGTTAGTAAATTTTGTAACCCCGTTCTAAAATTGGGGTTACAACCTCTGGTACGGAGGACGAATTCTGCAAACTAATTTTTTTACTATGACAAAAGTATCGTCGCAGAATCGTCCATAGATGAAAGAAACTCTGGAAAGTGCGTACACTGCCATTTGCACGAAGAGATTGATATAATGGTTTCAACACGCTTCTCTCCAACAGTATTATCTTTCATCAAAGGTAAAATGCCAAAATGTATCATTTTGAGATGCCATTGTTATGGGGAAGCGATTAGTTTAGTGTAGTTATGGCCCTGAATTTGTTTCTAAATATTTGCATTGTGATCAATCTATTTTTAGAGTTGATTAATTCTAGATTCGATAGATGATTCGATGGTTTTACTTGGAAAAATTGAGGTATCAAAATCCGGTTAGATTCTTTCAAAACTGGATGGAAGGTATTAAATAATACTGAATTAATTACAAAATAAATTAACGCATGCTTTTTTTCCTTCGGAAACCGAGCCCAAATCAACCACAACGCATAAAATAAAGAAAAAACATCTTTAATCCGTTCTCAATTTTCTGAATCATGGTAACCCTATCTTCGACTGAAGATGGAATAATCGTGTTTTCGTAACGAATTAGTTGCGATAAATCTTTCGCCTACTAATTTCCTCTGACTGCGGTTGTGCTTAGAGGGATCGGGGATCTGATTCACATCTCGAAGCTAAAACTAACATAAATAAGCAATTGCGATAATTCTACTCCTGTAGGATTTACGTATTGTTTTGCATAAGAACAAATGGTGGCAGAGTTAGGTTATTCCCTTGAAGTAATATCATTTTTCATCAATAAACGTGATTCCATATGATTTTTGTTCATAACTATCGTGGTTATTATCACTACAAGCACTCATAGCGGAATATTTAGTGGATTCTGATAATTTCGGAATTCTATAGTGAACTTAAATACTGCATAGAAATCTAAAACCCTATTTATTTTAGAGAAAATTGGTTAGAATTTTGGAAATTTTAAAAATTACAAGAATTCCAGAATAGGTTTTAAGTACCTACCTATGAAATCCCCCCTACGGGGGAAAACTGGACATCAAACAAAGATATTCCACTTTTCCCCTTGAAGATTATAAGGGGGATTTATCAAGGGGAAAATAAGAATAACCCCCTATAAACACAGAATACCCCCGAACATTAATTGGGAAGATCTCTAGAAAAGTCTTCTATTCTACCTTACTGGTAGACTAGAAGACTTACTATACTCGAAAAAAAGTATCAAAAATTATTCACAAAAGCAGCAAATCCACTGGGATGAGAAATGCCCTACATTCAGAATGACAGCCTCTTGTAATATAAGTAGGTAGGTATTGTTATAATGAGAAATTGGGATTCTTCCGACAATGGCCGGAACCTAATCATTGTGTCATTTACGAACAATCCTTATTCACGAACTGGGTTCCGAGTTCTGAGTTCTGACTGCTTCTGACACATGGTGCGTAAATTTCGAAAGCAGCGGTATTACTTAACTAACATTCATTAAAGACATTTCCTCCCCCACGTTGTAATGTTTCGTGCGGAGAGTGATCTGAAATGAAATGAAATGAAATGAAATATTTTATTTACCTTACGAACTACTACACAATAAATGTTGAATTATATTAATAGTTATTGCTACGTAATTTAAATTTTGTGCGTAGCAGAGCTCAAGGAAAACATGGTTTTCGCTCAGCATTGTGCTGGGTACACACTGATGCATGCACCCGGCGCTGGTTTTCAGCGGAAACCATAATAATCGTGTCACGTCACGACCCTCTAGGGGTGCCTAAAAATAACAAAAAAAAAAAAGACATATTTACATGATAAGTTTTAAACATTAATCGATATAGTAACTAAAAGATAATTATAAATCAAAGTTCATTTAAACGTGGTAGGTACAATAAAAATTTATACATAGGAAGGATTTTAATTAAATTCATGCGAACCTATACATATTTGTACGTATTTATTTAATGATAATATTATATATGCAATAAGGTGCTTACAAATTTCAATACTCTTATTTTAGTAAGCTTTTCCTTGGCTATTGTACAACGGTCGTCGTTGGTCGGATTTGTGGCTTGACCGCACGTATATCACCGTGTATACGAACTTTTGGCGAAAAAGGCAAAGACAATATTTTATGGGCAATAATCGGAAGTGACCCTGCATATCAGTCAAATCTAAGGCGAGGAATTGAATGCTTGAAGTAGGTGTGAACAGAATAAATAATAAATAAAATGTAAAAAATGTCATATATAAAAATAGGTGTGTAAAAAGTTACACATTAACTAAAACACTATATGACGGATCGATCATTATCGTTTAAACTTTCATCTTCCTTCTGAGCGCTAAGCAGGAAACGTTTTAATTTTAGTTTAAACGTGTTTATATTTGTCATATCCTTGATCGGGGGTGGAATATTGTTCCAGCATTTTGTTGCTGCGTAACGAAAACTACCCCTGAAAGCTGCAGAAGAACTTTGAGGCGTAGCTAGAGTAGGGCAACATTTTCTCCTTTGTCCTCCCTTCTTAAACCAAGTAAGTTTATTATATAAATAAGAGGGTACGCAAAACTTCACGATCCCAAAAAGGAGAGTCGCTAGGTGGAGTTTTCTTCGTGCCTTCATCCTCAGGATATAATGTTGGTTCAAGAATGGAGTGACATGCTCTCGTGGAGGTCAAATCAAATCAAATCAAAAAGCCTTTATTCGCTGACCATGTTACATTAGGTACATATAAAGCATAATATTATAAGTAAGTAAGTGCTGTTTTGAAACAGAATAGAAAACTATTTTATTTTTCAGCAACCAGTTTGTTGGTCAGGTTGTCCTTCGACATAGGCCTCCCCTTGTTTCTTCCACTCATCTCTATCACGAGCTAATCTTCTCCAACCTTTTGGTAGATCATCTTCCCATCTCTTGAATTGACGTCCCTTTCGTCTTTTTCCGTTCTTAGGATACCATTCCATTACATCTTTCGTCCACTTTTCTCTATTCGTTCTCATAATGTGGCCAGTCCAGTTCCATTTGAGTTTTTTTATTTTTAGTAGAACATCGCTTACTTTTGTCCGCTTCCTTATTTTTGAAGTCGTCCATCTGTCACGTAGCCGTATATTTAGCATGCTTCGCTCCATGTTGCGTTGGCAAACTATGAGTTTCTGGGAACTTTTACTCGTAGCAGGCCAAGTTTGACACCCATAAGTTAGACATGGGAGAACGCATGTGTTATACAGTTTGCTTTTCAGCGACATTGGGACTGTTTCATTTTTAACTATTTCTTTTAGTGACCAGTAACGTTTCCAAGTGTTACTTATTCTTCTGTCAATTTCTTTTGAGTGTTGGTCGTTTATTGATATTAGCTGTCCTTAATAAACATATTCATCAACATATTCGATAATCTCTTGTTCTATTTCTATTTTCTCCTTTATTGCATTTGTCATTATTTTAGTTTTAATTGGATTCATTGATAAACCTGCTTTTCTACTTTCATTATCTAATTGCTGTAACATAGCCTGTAGTACATCAGGTCTCTCTGCGAATATTACAATGTCGTCAGCAAATCTTAGGTGATTTAGTTTTGTTCCATTAACATTTATTCCGTAATTCTCCCATTCCAGATTTCTAAATATATTTTCCAGGACTGCCGTGAAAAGTTTTGGCGAAAGCGGGTCACCCTGCCTGACGCCTCTTTGGATACGAAATTCTTCTCCTTGTTGTTCAAGTTGGACCTTTGCTGTAGAGTTTTTGTATATTTCTTTTATGATTTTAACGTATTTGCTTTCTACACCTTGGTTTTCGAGCGTCTTCCAGATGTAGGTATGAGTCAGAGAATCGAAAGCTTTATTGTAATCGATGAACGCCATGTTGTATTGTTGGCCATATTCGTTATGTTTTTCGATTATCTGTTTTACCACGTGAATATGGTCGATGGTAGAATAATCGGCGCGAAATCCCGCTTGTTCTCTTGGTTGATTTTCATCTAGGTGATTTGTTATTCGGCCAAGTATTATTTTAGAAAATACTTTGTATAAATTGGACATTAGACTTATGGGTCTGTAATTGTTTATTTCATCTTTATCTCCCTTTTTATGCAACAGGACAATAGTAGACTTCGTCCATTGAATTGGTATTTGTTCTGTAGCCAATATTTCGTTAAATAGATCCGTTATAGGTTTTGATATAACGTCAAGAGCGTCTTTGAGTATCTCGTTCGTAATTTTATCGTCTCCCGCTGCTTTGCCGCTTTTTTGTGTTCTTATAGCTTTTATCACTTCTGTTTCTAGTATGCTAGGCATTTCTTCTTCATTAGTATCCTTTTCAGTGTCTGTAGATATTGTTGTTTTGTCTGTTTCTGTGTATAGTCTTTTGTAGAATTCTGTCGCTACTTTAGCTATTGATGATCTTTTTTCTGTAATTTTTTTCTTATTTTGTTTTTTCATGTTAGGTATCCATTGTGTGTATTCTCTTAGTTGCTTTAGACCTCTTTTGATTCCGCCTGTTTTCTCTATCTGTTCTCTTAATACTTTCAGTCTCTCTGCTTTCCTGTGTTTTCTTATTGATTCTTGGATGTTTTTGCTAATTTTCGTGATATTTTGACGGTTCTCTTTTCGTTTCTCTAGCATTATGTTCCTCTCGTTCATTAATTTTATCGTTTCTTCTCCTAGTTTATTTTTCCTTTCGTTTTTAGTATGTAAATTTTTGACGTTCATCAGTGCCTTCTCCAGAAAATTATACTTTTCTTGCAGTGTTTTGTGCCGTTCTATTTCTTTTAATGTATTTTTTAGTTCGTTTAGATCATTTTGTGGTATAGGCGATGTTATCATTGTATTATTAGTTGACATTGTTATATGCTTTCTTGATTTTTTATTTTGACAATGTAAAATTCCTCTTACCATTCTGTGATCGGTGTTGAAATTTAGTTTATTCACAACATCGACATCACTAATTATACTTTTTTCTCTTGTTAGAATGAAATCAATTTCATTTCTAACTCTGCCGTTTGGAGACATCCATGTCCACTTTCTTGACTTTCCTTTTTTGAAGAAGCTATTCATTATTTTAAGGTTATTTGCAAAAGAAAAGTCTATAAGCCGCTGTCCGTTATCATTTCTTTCTCCACTGCTATAATTTCCCATGACAAATTCATCTATATTTGATTTGCTACCTATCTTGGCATTTAGGTCTCCCATTAGGATTATGTTCTTGTTTGCCTTCTGCATTACTTCTGTTAGATCTTTATAGAATTTATCTTTTGCTAACTTTGTATCTTGTTCCGTAGGTGCATGGACTTGGATAATCGTTGATGGTTGTTTAAATTCAGGCAATTGTATATTAAGTATTGCAATCCTATCTGATATTCCTTGGAAACTGATTATTTTATCTTTTAGGTATTTTTTTACGAAGAAACCCATTCCATATATACCTTGTTTTTTACCATAGAAGTAGAAAATGTATTCGTTATATTCTCGTATCTCTTCTCCTGTTCTTCTCACTTCGCAAAGACCAATAACGTCCCATTTTATAAATCTTATTGCTTCTTCCAATTCTTCTAATCTGCTATCGGTCATTAGTGTTCTGGCGTTTAACGTTGCAAGGTATATTTTATTTTTATTCTTTCTATTTTGGTTAAGGGATGTCTTTCTAGGGGGTGGTGGTCTGACAACCCCACGGGGACCAGCCGGGTTGGGGTTGTTCTGCCTCTGGTTGCCGATATTTGGTTGCTATTTAGTTTGGTTTGGTTTTATCTTAGAAAACGAATTCGCTTTAGGTCTCATCATATCGAAAGCATTCTTTCTGTTTTCTTTTATTGCTGATGAGTTGCATACTAACTTTTTGGCCAGGTTCTGATCTTCCGGCGAAGTAGATAAATCCCTTTTTCTATTTTCTTTATTTAGATGTCCCTCTTTAACTATTAATTGGTCATATTTTATGTACGCAAAATTTCCTTTGGCACGTTCTTCCATAAGCTTAGGTATTAATTCTCTTCGCTTTTCTGATATTTCCTTCGGAAAATCTTCGGTGACGTATACCTCTTTTAAATTCTTTTTAATTTTTAAGATCTCGGTTTTCTTCCAGTTGTTTGCAAAAACAATAAGAATAGGTCTTGTTTTATTTTCTTTGGTGAGACCGATACGGTGAATCTTTGATACATCGCTTGATTCTAAGGAGATTTTTAAATCTTGTTTGATAATTTCTGCACTCTTTGGAACAACTCCAAGGGGGATTTTTCCTTTTCTTCCAAACCAAAAAACAGGATGTTGTTCATTTTCTTTTCCTTCTCTAAAAATGCAATCTTCTTTTCCAACATTTCTATTTTGTTTTTCATAATTTTGTTGTCCTCTATCAATGGTTCTAATTTTTCATTCATTTTTTCAAATATAGTGTTTGTTTGTTTTTCCATTTCTATTTTCATTTTGTCGAAAAGCATTTGGAATTGTTCCTCCATTTTCAGAACTTTTTTTTCTTTATACAGTGGCAACACTGGCGTATATGACAGATATGACGTGTGTTTGGTTTACGTCTGATGATACTAGAATGTCACTGTCACTTCTACTGTTGATACTCTTTTGGCCAACAAAACGCAGAGCCACAAAAAAGAAGTTGAAGTCTGGGTCAATCTAACCTCAATTATGGTGAACAGCAAAATGATGTTTTTTATGTTGTTTCCACGTAATTTCTTCAGTATTTTTATTCACCACAGTGTTTTAGGTCACTAAATGTTTCGGTTCACTACGGCAGTTGTCACAATATCGTTGATAAACCCGTGTTTTGTAATTGTTTTCGACGGACAAGTTGTAGGTATTGTTCACTGTTCGGCAACCGGAAGCAGAAAAAGTGGAGGTACAGCAAAACAAAACCTTGCGCAAGCATTTTGGACTCTCTGGATGAGACGCTGAGTACGTTTTAAGAGACGTGGACCGAAAACTGTATCAGTGTAGTTTAATTTGGACAAGACTAGAGATTCTACCAGCTGTATTCGGAGTTCTTCGCTCAGATTCGATCTTATTTTATAAAGAACCTTTAATCGATAGAAACAGTTTTGAACTGACTCAGATCTAATTTTTAGTATTATTATGTTCCTAGTATTAGGCAGAATAATTAACCCTAATTGTAAGTTCTTTCTGCCTAGGTATATTTAGTAACAAATTTTGGATCCATTTGTTTGAAAGAGGTGGTATTTTTATTATTTTGTAAACGAGTTCTGTTGATTTTTGTCGTGTGATTCAAAATTCTCCTCAAAGTAATTAAAGTCTTAATTTTCAGTTTGTATGTATATGTACCCATAAGGATGTTTGTTTCTTCGTCACCCTAAAACTGGAGTTAGTCGTTCTAGACTTAGAATAACATTAGACCATTTTACTTGTATATACAATTAAATCTATTTCTTAAAAATCTAAGCTGTCACCAGAAGGCAGAGTCCATGCTGGCAGCATTGCCAAGTTGAATGACAAAGCTAATTCGTTGACCGAAATATGTAGAAGCCAGCATTCACCTGTGGAGGGTCCACTGATAAGAAGTTTGGTAAGATCTTTATAAATTGCGTGTACCCCAGGACCCTAACGACCAAGGGTTTTAACCCCAAACGGCTCAAATATAGCTAGGTCAAGGTTATCGTATTTTCGCCATTTGCGCCAGGGTATATATACACGTGGCATCCCAAACTATAGGCCGACCTATCTTCCAGGGAATCAGAGTTATACCGTCATCGATCTTTATATTACAACCACACACGAGGGATTCCTCCTATGCCAATGTGTTCACGATGAAACCAATGGATAAATTTTCTAGGCCAACTGGCTTTAACAATCTAGCAGATTCTAATAGAGCTGCTCAGATCAGTAGGTGTACAAAACACACTGCACACCGTTTTACTCAGCCCCAGGAATTAATCAAAACCACAATCAAAATAAGTCTGTTTGATAACAATTTGTTTTTGAATATCGAAAATACTCCGAAAACTACTGAGCAGTGTGTCCGGTTAATCCTTTTGCTGGTTTTGGATGTAATTAAGAGATCATTCAATCAGCGATCGTGTACCAACATTAATTTGATTTTCCAGCCATTTTGTTGGTACATTTTACAAATTCATTGCCTTTTGTAGATGTTGTTTATAGTGCTTTCAGTTTATAAAGAAATTAGCATTTGAGCCTGCGGATCGATACAGATATATTGAGTGTATGAATCATAAATTTTTGAATGAAAACAAAAGTAAATAACCAATGAGCGTCGAAAAGAGTATGAGTGATACACTCACTAATAAATCAGAATCGACATGCTGAAGACAGAGTGGTTTCAATAAGAGTGAAGTGGTGTCGAAGAAGACCAACCTCAACCTCAACACCCTGTATTGGTTCACGGCTGGACGAGGGCCACCCCCTGATAAGTGCTTATTGGTTTTATCTCATGGGGGTAGTGCCCATAATCCCCACGCTGGGCATTCGGGTTGGGGATCGTAGTTCAGTGGTAGAATTGTTCAGCACCAGGCGCTGCTGCCCGCCCCTGGTGGATATCCCTTAGTTGGTTCTTATGACACCCGCGGGAAGAGCTGGGGTGGTGCAAATTCTAAGCCGGCACCACACGCCAACTAAAGAAGACTTGAAGAAGACCAACTGATGGTCAAATAGCACCGTTGCGGTGTGTTTAAAAACTTTCTTGTCACCAGATTTGAATTAGTAGGTACTTTTTGACATTTTGTACTTTTTGGATTCTAGATATTATACTTAACCAGATGTAAATCAGTCATAATAAAAATCTTAAAATATTAGAACAAACAAGAAAATGCAAATCTCAACCAATGTGGATGAACTGACTTTTAGGTTAAGTTTTGTTTTTTTCAGCATGATTTTATTCATAAATTCACCCAACAATAAATTAAGTTTGTTACTAATCAAAAAATAGCTTAAGAAAACATCATACAGGCTGTAGAAAATTTCATGCCCGTAAGGACCTATTCAACTTTCTAAAATAAAACCAAGTGAACTTGGATAAAATACGGAATGGAAGAAACATACTGAAAACTTTGAAATAGAAATTTGTGACCATAGTACCTACGTTTAGAGTTCCGTAAAATTATTTTTGTAAAACTTTTAACAACCATAGAAGGCCCATACGAACGGGCGTTTTGTCTAATGTCCAGTCATTGAAGACATCAAAATGGGCATTCACTACAAAAGGTCAGTCAAAAACAGATACACCAGGCATTCCTGCAGCAGTAGGCGTAAGGGAAAACGCACGCCTGCCAAGCCTTTAGTTGAGTACAAAAAAGTGTGATATCAGTAGTTCGCTAGTTATAGTATTGAAAAAACATTAGAAAAAGGGGTAACTTTGGGATTTTTTTCTTTCGAGTGAAGTTCATTAGATTTTGTAACTGAATGCGATTTTCACTAGACTAGATCCTGAAGTAATATATATCTTTTTTCAGAATTTTAAAAACTATTTTCTAAGTCTCAGATGGTTTTAAAAATCACAAAAATGCGGCCTCTACCGGCCTACCAAGCTGTAATCGACCTCCGTTTGACGACCTCCGTGGCGCAGCGGGCGAAGGTCCGCCTGCGACGCAGGAAGTTGCGGGTTCGATCCCCGCCTCGGAACAAATTTGTGTACGATCTGCAGAAATTTGTTCCGTTGGTGTGGGTGTTTTCTATGTTTATTAAAAAATATCTATCTATGTAATGTATTGTATTAAGTTTATCAGTTATCTAGTACCCATAACACAAGCTCTGCTTAGCTTGGGACTAGATGATGCTGTGTGGATTGTCCAGCATTATTTATTTATTTATTTAATCGATATTTACATACATTCTGAGAAAAAAAATTACCTATGTAGTGATTTTGCGAATTGTAAAATAAGCTGAGCTTGGCTTTGCTTTAACTCGTGAACTATTTATCCGAATTAAATATGTTTTATTAAATTTTTAGAAAATTTTATGTTCTATAATTTTTGAGTGGGCTATTTTTAACACCGGTGGCGTTGGTGAGGAGATATTCTCGAAAAACTGGTTTTTGGTACATATTTCTAACATGGCGGAGCGCACGGCAGTCGCAAATTCGTAGTAATATTAATTAGGACACTAAACTGTACACATATAATCGGCTACATTAGAACTCTCTTTGACCTTTTGTTATTCAGAACCTACCCAGTGACTGGACTATAAAGCCTCCACCCCACAGCCGCGATTTTGAAAGCGTGCGTCTTGTGTCGCGCGATTTGTTGCGGTATTTGTTTGCAGTACAATTTGTACGCAGACCATCTTACACACTGCTGCGATTTTGCATTTGGCGCGCGGCGTCTAGAAATCACTTTTACGCTGAATAATTCCCGAGGAATTTATATTTGTTTAGCAAATCTTTAATAACCGTGTATATATTAAAGAATTTGAAGTCTAGTCCAAGATTTTTCAAAACAAGCGAATTATTAGTGAATTATTATTTTTGTGAAGAAATAAATAAAATTTATTATTTATTATTATTATTAGTACGAGTACCTTAATGACCAATTAAGCTACACGTCCAATAATAGTCCAATATCGATTTCGATACACACCAAATGATTTTCGTTACTTCCATTTATTGAGATTGTGGAAGTTAGGTTTCTAATAATTTCTTGAAAGTTTTCAATAGTATTTGTAAGGCACTTACTACTTTATTATTATTATTATTATTATTATTATTATTATTATTATTACTTACAATGAACAAAAGAACAAAGACACTCGTCGATACCTTTATTTTATTGAATTCCGCAAGAAAATACCGACTCACTTGACCGATTTATATTCACTCAGCGATATTCAGTTCTATCAAAGTTCTAGATGGTTCTAACGAGCCGTTTTTTCTAGCCTTTTGCTAGAAAAAAGAATTACGGAAAAACCTAAAACCGTATATTTGTAGTTAATTAAAAAAAAAGGAAGAGAAATCGCTCTCAGCGATAAGGCCGCCTTTCATTATGTTTATTTCTCATTTAGATACAAGACTTTTATTTATGTAAATTACTAGTACAGTAAAGTGTTCATTCATTCAAGAGAAACACTCATAATGTTATTCCAGATATCTACTGTAGGTACTTACTGTACAGCTGGTCAACTCAGATGTAGTCGTGAGTGTATCATCCATACTACTTTCGACGCTATTCGAAAATAGTATGGCTGATATACAATTTTTTTGTTTTTATCCGTAATCAAAACGACGAGAGCGACGAAATAGTTATTGGTGATATACCTACTATTCTTTTGTTTTTTTAACCCCCGACGCAAAAAGAGAGTGGGGTTTTAAGTTTAACGTGTCTGTCTGTGTATCTGTCTGTGGTATCGTAGCTCCCAAGCGGATGAACCACTTTTCGTTTAGTTTTTTTTGTGTCGTAGACAATTTTATCCCGAGTGTTCTTTGCCACATTTCATGAAAATCTGTCGATGGGGTTTTTAAAATTTTTAATTTTGTTCTTGTATCCGTAATCAAAACGCAGCCAATGAGCGACGAAATAGTGTGTGTATGTGTGATACACTCACGGATACATCGGAATTTTAGACCAACAGTTCTGCAGTTCAAAACTTGCCGAATACCTGAAACGCAACACTGCAGCACAGCAGAAAAATGTGTTTTTAATTTTGAACTTTAACTCGTAAAATTAAGATGAATTTTAAATTGACGGTATCAAATGATAGACAGCTCGTGAACCAATCACTCGTTTGAAGATTGTGATAAGCATTTTGTCTCTGTAAAACGAAACGAGTCTCATATTTGATACAATTTGTGTGTTGTGTGGTAGCGGTATTGGATTTATGAGCGCAGAACTTTAGGAATACTCACACGCAAACATCAAAATTTTCTCATATATAATATTAGTCTGATGATAAACAATAAGGTAAACCCACCTTCAGCCCAAAATAATTTAACCCTTCTATTGCCCGCGGAGTAATTGTTATCCCTTAAAATATTGTTACCAAACAACCATTTTGTCCGCAAGGACCGGTAGTGGTACGTTCAAACAATTTACATTACCTTCTCGTAGTGCGGGGTTTGTTATGACGCCTGTGACGGAAGCTAAGGATAGTGAGGGGGTAAAACGTCTTCTAAGTGAAAATAGTCGATTAAATATTTTGTGAGATAAATGAAACACATTATTTTATCTATTATGGCTTACATTAACTTTTATTTAAATACTTCATCACATAACTTTTACTATTTTCGCGCAGAAAGTGTGAAAAAGAAAATTATTCTCCTCGTGCATAAAGCTGTCCACCCAAGAGGAGTGTGATTATATCCCTCCCGCACTCAGGATTTTATTGATTCCCTCGCTTCCTCACCTCACCTCAATAGCCTGTATAGGTCTGGACTCAGGCCTCCCCCTGATAAGCGCCTTATTGGCTTTTATCACATGGGGGTAATGCCGCCCATAATCCCTACACTGGGCATGCGGGTTCGGTGGTAGATTTGTTCTGTAGGGGGCGCTGCTGCCCGCCCCCGATGGATATCCCTTAGTCGCCTCTTACGACACCCGCGGGAAGAGTTGTGGTGGTACTAATTCTAAGCCAGCACTACACAGCATCCCTTGCTTTGCTCGTGAGTTATTTTAGAATCCTTCTTATGTTCGTTATTTTAGAGTTGTGCTCGAGATTCAATGACACCTGTGACGAATGCGAATGCGTAAAGCAGTGTCTTAACACTGCTTTACGTATCCGGTGCATAACTTAATTGAATTTCAACATGCAACTTTGACATGAAACTTATCGACACTAGTTTATCCCATCACTACCCACGGAAACGTTTCCCTTAGGTGACCCTTTAAGATTTACGAGGTACCATAACGCCACAACAAGGGGCACAATACTGATATTGCATTTTGTCCCTGTAACACGTAACACATGTAACAATATAACAACGTTATTGTAACATACAGGTTACACGTGTTACAATATTGCAAGGTGGCAACACCTGCAGCGTTGCAAAATGTGTTTCCAACCTTTCAGACGTAGAAAACTTTCTGGGTCGTGTTTTAATAAGATTATTTTATTGAGGTTCATTTCTTATTTCTGCAAAATGTAGGTTACGTCGTTACTCGAAAGAGCGAAGTCACACCAAGACCATAGGTACAGTTGCGGTCATAATTGGAGACATACCTTAAAGATTACGGGATTCGCGTTCTGATACACCGAGTTCAAATCCTTATTTTATTTTCAACATCTACTTGTTTCTTTATGTTTAATCTTATTTTAAGTATATCTGTCACGATTAAATTAGAGATTTAAGTTTCCTTATCTTTTATCTATTTAAAAATGAGGTTAGCACCACGAATGGCTGCAAGACAATGTCTTTAGAATCTAGGTTACCACTTCTGACCGCTACTGTACACCCGCCATGCGGTAAAAAAGTCTACATAATTAGTCAGCATTCCTTCAATAAAATAACCCTGTTAATGTACATAATACACTAAATGTAAACTTAACGTAAAGTACAGTTTACTTCATGTTAAGTTTAAGTGTTAATATCAGACGTAAACATAGAAGTATTATAGTTATTAGACGTAGGTAAGGCTCAAACTAAACTTGGTTTGAAATTACATACCTCAGTTTAGTTAGCACGTAACTTAAATTGCTTCATTCCCTTCATAGTTAGTCTTCATTCTTCCTCTATTATGTGGGGTTAGCATGGGTTAGTTTTTCATTTATTTATTTTACATATTGTAGTGCATGTCCAGGTAAAACCATGGTCTACATACGTCATCTCGTAGGTAGAGATGTTGCCAGTGAGCTGTCACTATTACTGTCAGACGGACATAGCCGAGAAGGTGAGAATCCGGGTTGAAAAGCAAACGGTTGCCTTCTGGAGAGTGGGCTGATGCAATGCCTTGGCTGTGCCGAGCTGATGTATCCCTTATCGTGTATACTATAGGTCATTCGAACCCCTACACTTATTATTAACTTATTTTATCAATAGCTAACGTAAACCGTAATTCGGCTTGTCCGTCAGCCTTAGTCTCTATGATAAGGTATAATTAACCTCCGACGCAAAAAGAGAATGGTGTTATAAGTTTAACGTGTCTGTCTGTGTATCTGTGTATCTGTCTGTGGTATCGTAATACCTCCCAAACAGATGAACCGTTTTTTTTTGTTTTTTTTTGTGTCATACATAATTTTGTCCCGAGTGTTCTTAGCCATGTTTCATGAAAATCTGTCGGGGGAGGTTTTTATTTTTTTTATCTTGTTCTTGTTTATATAAATAGTTAGTAGGTATGTACATTCCTACGCAGGTAAGTAGTTAAATACAATCAACTCGTAAACCTGTCGTATACTTATCTTAAAGTAATAACGATACAATAAACACAAACCGAAATTTCAAGTCAGAAAAATAAATGTATCTAGATAGTAGATAGATATGTTCTCCTAGAGGGTTATTTTTGATTCTGTTTTCCCTATGCATAGAGCAGACAACGAGCGGTTTAAATAAAATTTGTGATAAACTCATGAATGCACGTAAATACATTATTTGACCTCGTAATAATGCTTCAAGCATCCGGTCTTCCAAAATCGTCACTCAAACTAATGTGGTTTTCTTATCATTTGAAGGGAAAATCCATTTTTGTTTTACTTTGCCAGGCCATAAAATTTGCAAAAGCAAATTATTAAACAATTAACTTATGTAGTGGTTATACTACTATTATATTGAAATTAGGTACAAAACAAACATCAAAATTAGGTACAATTTTTTGCAATTTTTGTCGTTGACCAACATCCATAAACAGTCGATTTCTTTTAAATTAGCAGCAAATACAAAAATATACAAACTTTATTTATTTCCACATAACATGTCATGGCAGAGTTGTGTGAGATTGCTCTTGAGCGATAAGACCGATAATTGTCACTAAAGTTATAATAATTTCATTTGAAAATTGTTTCTTAGTTTTAAGTGCAATAAAAGGATTTTCTATCTTTTTATCCATCATGCAAACAAACAGCAACATTTATCAAGTTGATCGCTTTTTGTGTAGTTGTTCGACTACGTAAAAAACTCATGCTAAGCGACAGAAGCTACTATGATGGATTATACACTTTATCTCGTACAAGTTTTCTTGCTTGAATATAACCGAGTAATATGGGCAGCTTAAATTGACATTAGCCCTGCACCCGGTCCCATATATTAAGTTAACTGCGCGAAGTTACACGCGTGTTATAGACCTTCTGCGTCAGAGGGAATAAATTTGAATATTCAGCCTTTTTTTAGCATTTTAGCTGGGTAAGAAGACTTTTTTGAACTAAAAATTGTTTTTTGATTTTAGCTACGCCACTTGAAGGGTTGAGGTAGTAATTCATTTCAGAAATAATGTGTACAGTTTATTGGTAAAATCATTTTATTGACAGATTTTCTGAAAATAGTTTATATACAAATTGCAACGTTCAAATTGATTAAAATTCATAAATTAAATTCGGTATCCACAATAAATAAATAAAAAACAAACAAAAAGTCATAAAATGTGAATACGATTATTGGTCAAATTGATTAAATTACTTATATTAAATAATACAATAAATGAAAAAAAAAATCATAAAATGTGAATATTCACTCGATGCGATACATTATAAATTCATTGTTCTAGTAGTTCGTTCACAGAATAGTCGGCTTCTGTTGTCTTGTACATTTAGCGGATTCTTTGGGTTTGCGTATACACGTAACGAATACTTACTTTAACCCTGTATAAATCCTACTGTCGGAAGTTAAACACAAGTAGGTAGCCTATAGACCACATACACTTAAAAAGTGACCAGTATAATAATGCATTCAGGATGCTGCTGGAACTCCCGCGGTTCTACAGCGCATCCGGGATGTTCGCGGATGCGCGCACGGACGGCTTCCATGCATGCATGCGGAAGAAAGTCGCCTCGATGCTATGCAGGCTGCACGGAGTACCAACACCATGCTGGATGAATAAATGAAGAAATGGGATAGCCCATTTCTCAAGGACTATAATCGAATAATCCTACTTAATATTACGTAGGTTATATTATAATACTACTTAATTACG
This sequence comes from Eupithecia subumbrata, assembly GCA_949316285.1. Classification (NCBI taxonomy): domain Eukaryota; kingdom Metazoa; phylum Arthropoda; class Insecta; order Lepidoptera; family Geometridae; genus Eupithecia; species Eupithecia subumbrata. The sequence goes on along the minus strand of OX438644.1, from coordinate 4,428,445 downwards.
CTTCCGACTGGTATTGATATGGATCAGTTGAGCTACCTGTAGATTGTCTGCAGTTAGCTCAATTGTTTCAATTGTAAATAGGTACTAGTTCTAATTTATTTCTATTATTTTATTTTAATTTTCTTTGTGAATAAAGGCTTATAAAAAATAAAAAAGACGGGTTGCACTCCGGGAGTGCCGGCAGAAGTGAAAACTTGATTATTAACGTTGAGCATGTTTGATATTTTGGAATGGTTAGGGAATAATTTTGCACCAATTGCTTTATCAGTATAAAAGTACTATCATTTATGTGGTAGAATACAATATTCATTTATTGCGCTATCGTACACAAACATGACAATTTATATTACATTAAAAATTTAACACTTTAAAACTATTACAATTATTTTACAATATTAAATAATATTACAATTATTTACAGCCGGTTGCGCGCAAACCATTACCCGCTACAAAAATCTGATTATTTTTAAAGTCCAAAAATAAATTCCGTTTCCCAGCAATTATTTTTGCGCAGTGTTACTTAGTTTCATGTACAGAATGCTTGGTTGACGGCTTCGTGAAGGGTCTGTTTACACCCGTTAAGCAGTACGATAGACTCGATCGAAACCTAACCTTAATTATAAAATTATATTAATGAATAAATGAAAATTTTTGTCCTTGTCTTTCTTTTCGATTCGTTCGAGAAATTAATTATCTATAGATACATAAGTAGGTAGGTATAAGCGAGCCGGACGCTAGCAACTATTACGTAAGCTAGGGTCTATTGTTGTTGTCGGAAACTAGTACTATTATCTATTCTGTTTACCTAAAAATAATGTTCGATTTTGAACTCTATCTCAAAACAAAACTTCAAGAAATTTCCTAGCTATAATGAAGATCCTGCACAATTTTGAGCTTTATTCCTTCGGCATAATGTCGTCGTTGCTCCATCCGTCTTACGCTTTTTCGATCAGGTCACGTGTCCTGACGCGAGTTTAAGATTTTATACCCATTACAGAAAAAGTGCTCAACGCCGCTAAAGAAGTTTTCACTTCAAAACTTAATGTTATAAACGCGAAAGCTTGTAAGTATTGATGGATGGATGGATGTTTGTTACTCATTCACGTAAAAACTACTGAACGGATCTGGATGAAATTTGGCACAGAGATAGATTACAGTCTCAAATAACACAAATTTTATCCCGGAATTCCCAATGAAACGGGAATTACGCGGGTGAAACCGCGATCACTAGCAGCGCGCTGCTAGTGATGAAATAGCTTCATCTGCGATTCCAGTGTTTGGGTCTGACACTTTTCATGATACTCGTAGTAACACCGAATTAAGAAAAATTTGTGACTAACATAATGTGTACCTAAATAGATTTTTTGTGTGTCTGAAATAAATAATGCTCATTTATTTAATTTTACTTCATTGACATTTTTACGCCCCTACTAACTAGAGCTCTACAAACCGAGAAACGATAAAAATCTCTAACGGATCGTTTATGTAGGTGATTTACGAGAATTTCAATGAACACGTGAAAAGTGATCAATGATTACTTGATACTTGAAAATCATCACAATCTCATTGAAGGCATAAATCTTATTATCCCCTTATTAATTATTAATCTTCGTCTATTAATTCGTTCATAATTAATATTTGCTAATAGCTAATCTTATATAATAAAATAGCTTTTCTCTCAATACTCTTCTTCTTCAAATTTGGAACAAATTTATGTACGATCTGCAGAAAGTTGTTCCGTTGGTCTGGGTGTTTTCTATGTAAGCAGTATGTAAGTATAATAAAAAATATCTATCCATGTAGTGTATTGTATTATGTATATCAGTTACCTAGTACCCATAACACAAGCTCTGCTTAGCTTGGGGCTAGATAATGCTGTGTGAATTGTCCAGCCTTATTTATTATTATTATTATTATACAAATGTACAGTACGTCCAAACACGGGGCTTTGGAGTCTGTTCAACGCTTTTTGGCGGTGACTGTGCTTTAAACTTTTCTGCAAATATCAAAATGACCTCCAATTAGCCCAAACGCGCACCACAATTTTGTCGCCCGTTACTATTGTCGATAGTAACGGTATGTAACAAAGAGGAGATATGTAACAAATGCGTTATTATAGCAGTTCGCGCATTATTCGAGAAAATGGTCGCCTTTTTCCGGAATTTAAATAATGATTTGTTACTTTTCCATGTTGATTATTAACAATTCATACGATTTTCTCTTCATAGTGCGCGCAGTTATCTACAATATTTTACAGCGTGACTTTAAAATCGGGTTGCAAATACAAAAACCGTTTATTTTCAATCAAAGTACCGGGAAGCAGCAGGTGGATTTTGGATAGTTTTAACAAAAAGATTTCTGGCTAAATTTATTATCAAAACAGTAAATACTCACTCCCTTTGCCTAGTAAACACACCATCTGAACGCGTTCCTATAAACAAGATCGAATTTTATTCGAGTACAAATAATTACATTTCAGCACAGCCGTCGAAAGCGAAAGTCTTCCCGTGCCATTAAATTCAATAAAAAACGTATGTATCAATCTCCAAAATATCAATAATTTATATAAAATCTGAACGCATCTTTTCCGAACCCTTTGTGATCAAATCGAATTTCGATTCCGTTTTATGAAATCTCGGCGCGTCGCTCACTGGTTAGTCGAGGCGAGTTTGAGGCAGCCAGCGGTGGTATAGCCGCGCGGTCGAGGCGTTGTCTCTAGAGTATGCTTCCTTGATAAAAATTCAAAGTGGCGGTAGAGTTTCAGCGTGAGCTGGGAAAACACCCCGGCCTCGACTTCATGTCGACCCTGCCTCGCGTTTGCCTCGATTCCGCCGCGCCTACGCCTCGCCCGTGACGCGGCTCTAGTAGGTATACGTATATAAGCGCACTGCCATTGGTTCTAAAGAAAACGTAGATGCAACGCATCGCTTTTGCGCCCGCGCATTGACGACTTCTCGACTCTTGGTCCATTGAGCGACGCACCTGAAATCTTGTGTTGTCACTTGTCACCGCCATCAGAAAATCATCATCGTCATTCAATCAATCATCTATATGAAAGACTCGATAATACTAACTACTTTTCGCTGCTCATTGGCGACAAACTGACTCACCTGCCCTCACCTCAACAGCCTATAGTTGTCCACTGCTGGACACAGACTTCCCCCTGAAAAGCGCCTTATAGAATTGTTCTGCAGGGGGAGCTGCTGCCTGCCCCCGGTGGATATCTCTTAGTCGCCTCTTATGAGACCCACTTGAAGAATTGGGGTGGTGCAAATACTAAGCCAGCACCACAATCGGACTACGAGTAGAAAAAAAATCTACTGGATAATCCACACAGCCCCAAAAAAGAAAGAAAAAACACCAATGAGCAGCATATCAAGATACCAATGTATCCCATCAATCACAGTGACATAAATTGACAGAATTTCGGCTCGGGTAAAATTATATGCGTTAACTCGCCCAAGAGGCGGTCAACCATTCTAATCCAAAAGGTTTTCACTCCCTTAAAACAAACTAAATTCAAAGCACGAAATTAACATTAATAACGTTTAAGTTACAACATAAATCAAGTTATCTGTGCATAAATTCTCAACTCTATTGTATTACCTGCTCCTCTACACAGAGTAGGGATGTACTACAAATAATGTCGATACAGTCAATTTCATCGGGAATTTTCGGAGTAAAATTGTTCCGTGACGTCCGGTGGACGATTTGCGACACCCACGGTTGGGGGTGGTGTGAGACCACGCACCGTAACTTATGGCCGTATGTTATGGTTTTTTTCGTTGGCTTGTACCCGAGTAAAAAATGCCAGTGTTTTTTTTTTTTTTTTAATAATACTCTGTGTTATATTTTAAAGAGCTTACACCAATCAGTTACCTAGTACATACCCATAACACAAGCTCTGCTTAGCTTGGGGCAAGATGATGCTGTCCGAATTCCGGCTCGGCATTAATTATTTCTATATTTATTACATTCTATTTTGCCAGTTAATACATTTACCGGTTTCGTATTTTATAGGCATCGAAAATTTTTGAAGTCGATGTTTTTCGGACTCCGAAAATAGACGCAAACGCTGTCCATTATTAAATTAATAGCTCTACACAATAGAGGCAAGTTTCGAATCACTTAGAATCTTGAACTTAACCATACTTAGAGCTGAAATATGACGTCATAATTATTGTGGAATACAATAAGGGCTGATCGTGTGGGGCTATTTAAATTTAGTGTGAGGAAAATTTAATTTAAATGTTTGAATGGATTTCAATTCAAATATATTATTATCAACGACCTCTGTGACGCAGCGGGCGAAAGTCCGCCTGCTACGCAGGAGGTTGCGGGTTCGATTTCCGCCTAGGGACAAATGTTTGTACGATCTGCAAATATTAGTTCAGGGTATTCTGGATGTTTTTGTACTCTATTATGTATATCAGTTATCTAGTACCATAACACAAGCTCTGGTCAATTCACATAGCAATGACTAGCCCCAAGCTAAGCAGAGCTTGTGTTATGGATACTAGATAACTGATATACCTAATACAATACACTACATAGATAGATATTTTTTATTATACATAAAATACACCCAGAACACCCTGAACAAATATCTGCAGATCGTACAAACATTTGTCCCGAGGCGAGAATCGAACCCGCAACCTCCTGCGTCGCAGGCGGACCTTCGCCCGCTGCGCCACTGAGGTCGTTATAAAAATATTTACAGTGATACGAAATCCATATACAGCCTCCACCACACAACAGCCGCGATTTTGAAGCGTCTTGTGTCCCTCCCCCGCGCTATTGTAAACTGTCTCCGGCTACCGCCTGCCCCCCGCAAAATCGCAAAACCCAAGACGCAGCTTCAAAATCGCGGCAGTGTGGTGGAGGCTTTAAGTAAAACACTTCTGGATTGCTTAATCATAACAATATTCAAATAATTTAGTTTTGAAAACTCGTCAAAAAGTGGACCTTAGCACCTATAATTGGGTCTTAAATTATTTGTTCGACTTTCACAAGTCTAATTTTTGTAACAAGTATCAAAGTCACGAAAAAGTTATTAATATTAGTTTAAAAGTTCTGAGAAAAATCCTCCAGAGATTTGTAGTCTTTGAAAACAAAATGCGTGCTCTTATAAGTTGGATAAGAAAAATATATTTTTATTTACGGAACAAAAATTATTTGTTCAACAAGTGGGTAAAACGATTTTTTATTGAGCGTGCCGATATAAAATCCCGAGTTAACGAAACAGTCTAAAATAAAGTCACAAGCGTAGCGAGTGACTCTCTTATGTAGATAAGTATGTATATACCTAAGTAGACTGCCTAATAGGCACGAAACGAAAACTATTTGCTCTTTTCACCACGACTAGATAGAAATTATTGTATTTTATAAAAGAGGTCGAATGTCAGAAAACTCATTTTGGTCAATAACCTTCATTCATGGTCTGGTTTCATACTCAAAGTCAATAACCTTTGAGGGTAAAAATGCTACAAACCTCTTTCAAACCATGAACAGACGAAATTTTTATTTCTATGAAGGTAACATTGTTCGTAATTCAAACTACTTTTTTCAACAAGTGCAAATTCTTCATTCACAAAGAAAATTACAATCAAATAATAGAAATAAATTAGAACTAGTATTTACAATTGAAACAATTGAGCTAACTGCAGACTGTTGCAAACAATCTACAGGTAGCTCAACTGATCCATATCAATACAACAAATTGAATAATATTCGTTATTCCACATGTGCTCAGTGTTTTTGAGCAGCAAAGTCACAGTTTTCGAGCGTGAGTGAGAAGTGAAAAATTAATTTAATAAATCGTGTCATAAATTAGCAGTGAAAATTACGCGTGCTTACTCGGTCAAGCTCGTCGCGCTAGGCCTTTACTGAATCGTTGGTCTAGCGGTCAGCTTGTTCAACCGCTGATTAGGAGGTCCTGGGTTTGAATCCCGGGTCGGGCCAATAGCTGTTATTGGGGTTTTACTTGCAAGAAAAATTCACAGTAGCAGCCCGGAGTCAGGATGTTAGCGGTGTTACACCCCCGTGCCTCAGAAATCACGCTAAGCCATTGGTCCTACGCCTGACTTCTCCCCGGTTGTGTTGGTCTACCGTCCCATCGGATTATTAGATTGAAGGAAAAAAGAGTGCACCCGTGTTTACGCGTACACCTGCCTACCTGGATTGTCTTCGGTGAGACTGGCCGCCGTGGTCGAAATTCGGCTAGGAGGGCATCATCATCATCATCATCATGTATTAGAACATGACTGTTATAACAATATGTAATAGATAAGCTATGAATATGTATAAGTACTGTTGGTAAACCTTATTAAATAAGTAATTAATAAAATAATACTAACGTAATTTCTTTATTTCAGACTTCTTGGACCTATTCCATAGAATACCTACATAAAATTCTCAAAAAATTGTCAATAAGATTGTAAAATTGTATACATAAATGTATTTGTCTTATAAAAATATCTTGGATTTTAGAACCGACTATATACTAGGAAACTAAAAGCTGATTGCTTCTTCGCCAATAAAGTTCCGACACACGTTTGCGGACCCCTTCAGCAAAAGAGCAGTCAATAATAAAATCGATGACGAAAATTCCGCAAATCTGACAATATGAAATCCGAAGGCCTTTCATTCCTCGGATATCTCAATAATATCTTCGTACAATGGCTATTCAATAACCCTTGATACACACGGCCTTTTAAAATGGGAAGCATTGTACGGAGACAAGATTTGATTTTAGATAGATAATGCTGTGTGGTGCCGGCTTAGAATTCGCGCCACCTCAACTCTTCCCGCGGGTGTCGTAAGAGGCGACTAAGGGATATCCACCGGGGGCGGGCAGCATCGTCCCCTACAGAACAATTCTACCAACGAATGCGATCCCCAACCCGCATGCCGAGCGTGGTGATTATGGGCATTAGCCTCATGAGATAAAAGCCAACAAGGCGCTTATCAGAGGGAGACCAGCGTCCAGCAGTGGACCAATACAGGCTGTTGAGGTGAGGTTGAGGTTGAGATAATATCTTATTGATAATATCTTGTCCAATGCCGGCCTGTGAACGCGCACCCTAACGTTTCAACTGCTAACATTTGAGCCGCAATGCCGTGCCCTACCACACCGTAATTGCCTTCCTGTACGCGCCCAGCACCGCGCTAGGCGACACTTTTGTAGGTTGGCACTGCGCTTGAATAGTATAGATTTCGCATATAAATAAAGATGTTGGATTTTCTCATGACATCACCATATCCTAGTTGGCAGCGAAGTTATTAAACTATTCATTATGAATGTAAGCGGGTTAACTACGAACTTAGTTTGTGTTGGAAGAACACCAACGTTTTATTCCTCCATCTGTTCTTCCAACACAAACTAGGTTCGTAGCTAACCCATTCCATTCATAGTGTTACGCTTAAATTCGTCAAACTACGAAAGTTTTATTGTTAAACTATGGTTAGAAAAAACACACAAACATTTCAAGCGTGATGATGTTCAAACCAAAACCAACCAACTACTTTAAAGCTCAACATTATCAATATCATAAACTACCAAAGTTAAAGCTTCCAGAAATAAAGACTTTAGTTCACGCATTTTTATTTAGATTCCATACCTACTACGTATAAGTGTTTATTTTCTTTGAGTGGATGAAAGAATGCAACATTTCATATACTGTTTTTTTAATAGTGTTGCAAGTCTGACGTCTCGCAAAATATCGGAACTAACGAGAGCTTTGACATTTATCGAGCTTACAGATTACGTGTCTATGAAATATTGTTTCCTATCTTTCCTTCAGTCTAAAAAAATAAACGGGTAGCAGTTAAGTAGTTCCTTTTAAAGGGAATGATTCCGTCATTTGTGTCGTTTACGCGGCACATGCCAGCAAAGGATGTCAGCATGATTTTGAACCGAAAAATGCATCAAACATAATAAAAAAACGATATGTAGAAGAACCATATCTGGAATCAAAATAGGCTACTTCTTATCACACAAGGTACCTTTCATGGGATAGAAATAATTATTTAACGTTTCCATAGATACAACGCGTGCGCGGGCAAAAACCAGTTTTTTTAACCCCCGACGCAAAAAGAGAGGGGTGTTATAAGTTTAACATATCTGTCTGTGATATCGTAGCTCCCAAACGGATGAGCCGATTTTCGTTTAGTTTTTTTTTTCATAGATTTTTTAATCCCGAGTGTTCTTAGCCATGTTTCATGATTTGTCGGGGGGTTCGTAAAATTTTTAATTTTGTTCTTGTTTTGTAGTGTTTTTGTTCAGTTTTATAGGTTTTTTTCTTTTTTGCTCAAGGTGGCTTTCGTATCATTACGGCCATGATAGGCATATTTATTGTGATCGCCACTTTAAAATAATTAATTATGTACTTAGTGATTTTGTTCGTTCTTCTCCATAACCGTATAAAATACGTCCTTTATATCTATAAATCGAAGTGCCTTTCAACCTTTACGTTAAATGAGATTTTCGACGGCTTTTGAAATATCGTCAAGTGTGTCGTGTTTTTAAGGGGAAGGCACTGACAAGGGAATGGTGTGAAAATTTAATCAAACCGGCTGGCTTGAATTCCGTAGCATATTACTTGAAAGGTCGCCATGATACCCCAATAAAAGAAACGGTGTTATACAATACCTCCCTGCCATTGGAACATCTAATGGGTCCATGCTACCAAAATGTAATTAATAATAAATACATAAATAATGCTGGACAATTCACACTGCATTATCTAGCCCCAAGCTAAGCAGAGCTTGTGTTATGTAATGATGGATACTAGATAACTGGTATACTTAATACAATACACTACATAGATAGATATTATTTTTATTTACATAGAAAACTTTGGGAGGCCTATAGGCCTACCCAGCAGTGGGTAAAATGCGGCTGTGGATGATGATGATACATAGAAAACATCAAGAACACGCTGAACAAATATCTGCAGATCGTACAAACATTTGTCCCGAGGCGGGAATAAAACCCGCAACCTCCTGCGTCGCAGGCGGACATTCGCCTGCCGCGCCACAGAGGTCGTCCACATTTAAACTCACCTCAATATTCACAAAAAAATTACAATTATATAAAAGAAAAAGTAAATTAAAACTAGTTTTTACAATTGAGCTAACTGCAGACAGTTGCAAACAATCTACAGGTAGCTCAACTGAGCCATTATCAATACCAGTCGGAAGCGTCCCCAAGACGCTGGCTGCATTGCCCCGCTGTATGGCAATGCTGATGCGCTGTGCCAGATATTCACCAGCTCTCGGGTCACGCGTCGCTTCGACCAGACGCTCAGATAATTTATTAAACCCGAAGAGCCTCGGTACCCCACGGACCTAAGGTCTCGACTCCAATTGTAGCAAATGTGTAGACTTTGTCGAGACCTATGTCAATCTATCTACCTAAGGGCCATTGTTCACACACGTTTAGGCGGTAAACACACTGCTACGCATCACTTTTAATAAGGATAAAATACGGAATGGAAGAAACATACTGAAAACTTTGAAATAGAAATCTGTGACCATAGTACCTACGTTTAGAGTTCCGTAAAATTATTTTTGTATAAATTTTAACAATGGTAGAAGGCCCGTATGAATGGGTGTTAGGCGATTAATACACTGCCACGCCCCACGCATCAAGTTGCGTGTCGACGCACCTACGCGCGTACTTGCGGGAGTGCAGATCTGCATCATCGTTTGTTACACTCTCACGCGCGTAGTTGCGTTTTGTGGATTCACGGCGGCTCTGACTCAATTCATCAAAGCCGTTCGCTAGTGCAGTGCAGAGCGTCAAGCCCTTCCAGAATCACGCATGGCTCTGCGGGACTTGCGTCTCGCCCCGCACCTGCGCGCGTGGGTGCATGTTTCTCCGCGCTTGAGCGCGTGATCTGCTTGAACGCGCGTGGATGCATTTTCTGTGTGTTGGACTGTGCGTGTTTTCTATACAAACGGAGGTACTTCCAAGCAACGTTAGAACACGCATTCATGCAAGATGCAGCGTGGTGCATGGCAATGTGTTGATCGCCTTATTTTGCAGTAAAAATCTACGGTTAATTCGCCGGGCGTAGGCACGGTCAGCACTCGTCAGGGTTGTATGGATCACTATGGAAACTTGTTGACAGCATCCAGCCACCGTGACGTCATATTACCTCAATTAGTCAGTAGTCCGACATTGTATAACTGTAACCATCCAGTAATTGAACCCTCTTAAATCCAGAAAGCTTTTTCACTTCTATTGCTCAAAATGTATGTCAATATAGCGTAGCTAGGAGTCGAGCCCTAGGGCTAAAAAGTATTTTTTCTTTTTAATTTTTGTCTGAAATCGTCAGCCAGTACAAGACATTCGTCCACAAAAAGACTCGACTCTTTGGTGTTCCATCAACAAAGAAAATACATTTTATTTAAATTTTGAAAATAGAACTGAAAGCGCCTTCTTGTTTATTGTTGGATATTTTTATGAAGGCTGATTCTGAATGGGTACTTTGCGTTACGCGTAACAAACATAGACATAGAAAAATTTGGTATTTAGCGAATCTCTTTTGATTACTACAAAACAAAACTTAATGGATCCTATACTTTTGTTTTTTATTCGTAATCAAAATGAAGTCATTGGGTGGCGAAACTAGTGAGCCGTTAGGATCATATATTCCTTTATCATATCTTCTCTTGTATCTTAATATATTTTTTATCATATTCTTTTATTCATAGTGATACACACACGCAATGTACATCTGAATTGATCAACTGTAAAATACAGTAGATAAAAACCTGGAATAACATTTCGAGCTTTTCCAAAGCAGTAAATAGCGCTACGATTATTTATTTATTTATTTATTAAATAGGACTCCCAGCGAAAGGATCACAAAAGATTTTACAAACTAAAACTAAGAATTATTCTAATATATGTGTCCTCTCAGTTAGACATACATAGCATTCTGACGTCAAAAGTCGCGGCAGTGCATTTACCGATAATAGTGGAATGGTGCGGGTTTGAGTCCCATCGAAAACTGAACTTTCGCTGAGCATTTTCAGTCATGCAATTATTGAAAGGAAGCTAGAATACTTGGCAAGAACGAGTTGAGTCAGAAATGTGTGTGCAGTTGATTGTCTTTGGGTGTAGAGCGAGAGCCGAAGAGTATATAATTTTTCCAGAGTCCATTTATTAAATTCTAGTTAATTCCCGCGGCTTCGCACACGTTGTTTCTATGGAAACGTTTAAAGTGATTTATATCCAATGGGAACTGATTTATGGGATAAAAAGTAGTCTATGTTTTGATTCCAGAATTGTATGCAAAATTTCAGACCGATCCGTTCCGTATTTTTGGCGTGAAGAGGTAACAAACATCCATCCATCCAAACTTTCGCTTGGTTCAAAGCTATGTTTCATTTGAATTGGGTGCTTATTACTCGAAGTGGTTGAATATTTTTACAGGGTGCCACTTTACTAAGGCGAAAGGGGGTGATTCTGGACATCGAGGGGGTTAACGTTTGTTCTAAGATTTTTTGCATTTTGAACATTTTTTTGAAAATTTTTAGTTAGTTTATCTTCATGTTCGTGTTCTTTTACGTGTGTGTATTATTGCATTTTTATATTTGTTTTGAAATGTCAAAGGATTTACTTACATACATATTTTGTAATAATTTCAGGACTGATTGTAACATACGAGCTGGGTACGAAAATTATTACGGAATATTTTTTAAGGGAACAGATTAACTACGTTTAAGGGCAGAAATATTGAGCCTACTCGGAAAAAGCAAATTAAAACTTGTTTCGTTCTCGTGTAAAACCTACTCTTATGTCACTTAACCTCGCGTAAGGCCAGATCTGGCCACTAAATTAAGCCTATCAGGCGTAATGTAAGGCCAGATCTGCCCACCCTTATAGTATCTCAATACTATCAGTGCCCTTTGAAAGACCGAAAATTAAACGTTCATGTGAAACAACAAGTGTGCCTATGGTTTCATTCAATAAAATGGTGTAATAAAAATAATTCGATACTGCGATGAAATCGGTTAATTTTCGTGTGACCAGTTTGCGGTCACGTGATCGCGAACTTTGGCGATTCAAAGGATAATTTGGTTTACTTGTTCCGCTTCGAATCGATTTTCGTTTTTATGAGAACGGGCCCAGAATAGTCAAAACAGAGAGTTCGTATATAACAAAAACAAGGTTCGTAGTTCACTCGCTTACATTAATATAATGAATAGCAGAATGTTCATAAATATGGTCGCTCGCTCTACGCCCGGCATTTTGCATTTGATTCAGGAGTTCCAGCCATTGCAGTAAACAGCTGTAATTTACTAAAATGCACGAGTGGGACAGCGTTTCTCAGCTAAAATACATGCTCTTATTTATATAGCTCTGTGAGAGATTTATACGTTTAGAATCTGCTATTTGTTAGAGCTAAAAGATTTATGGTAACATACTCACTTTATATCAGTATTTGGTGAAAATATGACTTGGTGTTTCGGAAATGAAATGCCACAGATTTTAATGATGTCAGAAAATTACAATTTGCAATCGTCGGAGATATTTCTAGTGATACGCTGGTAAGCTGAACCACAGAGGTTTTGAAGGAAATGGCCATTTTAGCTTTTTGCCGAAAACCTCGCATCTCATCAAACTGACTACCCTAGGTCCGTGGGGTACCGAGGCTCTTCGGATTTTTGAAAAATTATCTGTGCGTCTGGTCGAAGCGACGCGTAACCCGAGAGCTGGTCAGTATCAGGCACAGCGCATCAGCATTGCCATACAGCGGGGCGATGCAGCCAGCGTCTCGGGGACGCTTTCGACTGGTATTGATATGGATCAGTTGAACTACAAATACAAATACAAATCATTTATTTGCTACCCGTAGATTGTTTGCAACAGTCCGCAGTTAGCTCAATTGTTTCAATTGTAAATACTAGTTCTAATTTATTTCTACTATTTTATTGTAACTTTCTTTAAGAATAAAGGCTTCTGCCCTTTCAAACTTACTTATATCAAGTATAAAGATATTTCCAACTAGCTTCCGCCCGCAGCTTCGCACGCATTTTTCCGGCAGGGCTATCCAAAATCACCGTTATCGATTCATGGCCACGCCACGGAATCTGACTCAGATTCGTGCGGAATTCAAATACAGGGTTATTGGTAATTCACTGACACTACGTAAACTGCAGGTTCTGCCCATCATCATCACGAACACGTTAGTGAAGACGACAGGTCTTCATTCTTAATTTTTTTGTAAATTGCCTCACCTACAAAATAATTTCCGAAACCTAATTAATTACTAAATATCGATCTCCCACTTCTATTTATATCCATGATGATTTAAGTGGATTTAGTCTCGTTGGGAGTCAGCCGAACACACACACACCCAATGATTATTCAGGGCAGTCGTTTTTTAGGTTCAGTTTCAAAGAAAAACGATTTTTGAATGGAGGGGAGTACATACTTATATCATTCCCTTTCCAACAATTTTAAGAATTGAGACCTGGCGTCTTCACGGACGTGTTCATGATGATGGGCAGGACCTGCAGTTAACCTAGTGTCAGTGAATTACCAATAACCCTGTATAATATTTTTACCGGTTATTAATATTTTCTGCGTTCTGCAAAGCAAAGTACTTTTCGAGGTAACAGACATCCAAACAAACTTTTAAATCCATCATGGTTATTAACACTAAAGTCATAAATCACGGGATATTTACCATGATTTGAATTTTGAGTTTTCCAATATTAAATATATATTTATATATTTATCATGATAAATATCCCGTTATTTATGACTTTAATCCAAACAAACATCTGCACATCAAAACACCCATCGAAAATTTTGAATTTATATTATTAATGTGATGCCACGCAAAATTGAGACTCTCGACCACAAAACAATATTTCGACCTACAAGAAAGGTAAGGCAAGTGAGTTGACAATCTCCTATTTCTATAAAATGCTTACCTTCCTGCGTCAGGGGTGAGTATCCATCTCAGTTTGACAGGTCATATTGCAGAGGGTTGCCAACCCCTGAGATATTGGAGAAGGGCGCAATGATTTGTATTTATTGGTTAGAATTCCATTTGACACGTGTCATTGTAGGTGGAATTCGATTGGAGTGAACAATAATCTAGTAAATTGATTAGAAATGTTTTTCTCCCCGCAACCGCTCGATTTTATTACAAGGGGCGAATGAAAAGTGGAAATACTATAACATACTATAACATTAAAAGCTCTTAGTTACAACGCACAACGGGATATTCAATGTTATGTTACATATTAGGTAATGTGTTACTTTTGTGTTTTAATACCTACCTATTTCAAAGCACAGTTAATTTCAATTAATTTATTTATATACTAGCGACCCGCCCAGGCTTCGCACGGGTGCAATGCTGATACTAAATATGCTACAGAATCGGCCCCCCGGCCGGTACCGCCGCGCGCCGCCGCCGCAACCGCTATGTCCCTGCATTTTAAATCTGTAATATCTTTGAAAATATTCATACAAATTACATTCTGTAAAGGGTCATATTGATTTATATTAAATTCACAATGTATTTAAGGTACTAATTGGATAAGGATTAATGCTGTATTGCTTAAAATCGCTTCGTATGTAAGCCATTATTTAGGCTTTAAGTTAGCATCGTATTCCTAACGCGATCAATTCGCCGGAAGCCTAGGATGCTACGCTCCATTGCCCTCTGGCAGATCTTAAAGTAAAGTAAGTAAAGTAAATTTATTCACCATAAATATACATGCATACATAATAAATAATACAATCACATTAACTTAGGACTATTCTTATTTTTTGCTAAATATAATTGAGGCTAATCGTGATCTCACTTTGATCTCTACACTACCCTGTGCTGTAGAGTAAAAAATAGTATAGTCCTAGTTTAAAGTGACGTAAGATACTGAAGTATCGTTCGGAACATGCCTGTGACTTTGAGATCTTGCTTGTGTTGACTATTATCGTTCTTATGTGGCTCTGTTCAGTTTTTATGACAATAATTTGAAATTCCTTCTTAGACATACCTACCCTAATATTTTTTTATACCATCACGTAACTACTTATTTATCTACAGTATGATAAGACAACCTCCGTCTCATCATAGTCTTTATCAAGGAGCTATGAATGTAGGATTTATGCAACCTCTTCTTGTTTTTGAAAATAAGTTTATTTTTGTGCATAAGAAGGGACCTAACCAGGGATAGAATCTACAAAAAAAAATTGTTTGTCTAAAGGTGGGTTTTCCATTTGATGTGTCTGAAGGACATTTTGACCTTCGACTTTTTTAATTCAGTCAGCGACCATGTCAGCGCACCGTAGGTTAGGACGGATAGAATGCACATATCGACGAGTTTGCGTTTCCTACTAATAATTCATTATTATAACCGGATAAAATCTATAAGGGCCGATCCATCTAATTTATTTGACGGTTATATTGATATTTTCACGAAAGTTTTGATACATTTCCCTAGCAAACTGTTGTGCTAAATCTCGTTTATCTTTCTAAGAACATAGACCTAAACAAATCTAAAGTATACCGATTAAACTTTCAAAAGGTAAATAACAGAACTCGATCAAACTAAACAAAAACGGGTCCGCCATAAAAAGCAAAGTCATTTCAACTTTTGGCTCTAAAACGCCGGCTCGATTCGATTTGTCTATTTGCTTTCGCGATATCGATACTTCCAATTTGTTACTCGGCCTTTGGAAGTTCCTAGGTATATCTACTTTGCGATTCGAAATTCTACCATACAACTTTCATATATAAGAAACAGAAAACTGCATAATATTTTAGCGTTCGAAATATGCATGTGTCAATTAATTAAAGTTGATTATGAATTATTAGCTTCTGCTCACAACTACGCACGCGTTATTCAGAGTTTTAATGTTATTCTGGGTATAGAACTACATCTATGCAAAATTTCAGCCCAATCCGTTCAGCAGTTTTGGCGTGAAGAGGTAACAAACATCCAAAATTTCGCATTTATAACATGAGTGTGATCTGACAGACTGGTCGAGTAGCGCAGTTTTTGGAATGTTATTGTTTATGTTTACTGGAGATTTCAAGTTGCATTATTAATTTGATTTGGTAATTTCTTTAAATTAAAAGTAATTTGGTGATCTTTGTTTATTGTTTGGCCCCATCAAAATTACTCAGGTATACTTGTATTATGTTATTAAGGTTAGATAAAAAAGGTTAACTATATTTTGCTTTTCAGTTTTTTCGGCGGTTTAATTTTTTTGTAAAAGTTTTTCTGTTCAAAACAACCCAATAAGCACTAGACCAGAGGTTTGACCATTGATTAGTTTGATCAGCAGCGTCCAAGAATACGGCGACAACTTTGTGCTATCCTGAAGGGGTGAACTACGGCATCTCGAAGCACGCTATCCCGACAAAAAACAAAAAGTGAATGCAAGAAGATTCTCAGAATAGATCGGTTATCCCAAATATACTTCTTAGTTTTAAAACATATCTGAATCAATAGAAATTGATGAAACCAAGCAGAAGATCATCGAAGAGCGTCGCCTCCAATAATATATAGCTATCTACAAATTTGAACTTGAAATTAATATAAGAAAGGCTCCCGTACGCAACAAAAAAATCTTTACCTATTGAAAACCGTATAAGGCCAAGTCTATCCATCCATCTTTCGGACAGCATCCGAGTTGCAATATCGTCCCATTGTCCGATACATCAAAGATACTTTGAACAACTTTGGGCCATTCAATTTCCGGACCTTCAGATTAGAATGGTAAGGGAGGACTTATCGCAAGGGCTTGGGTCAAAGTAGAGTTAGGTAGTTTATCATTTTAGGAGTTACATTTGAATTTACATCGTATAAAAGGTCAAAGTCGATGATATTCGAAAGTTTATAATATCATTGTCCAATGATATTCGATATTTCGAAAAGCGGCGCGACTGCGGCGCTAGAGCGCCAGATCTTGCGTTAAGGGCGGCCATGGCAAGGGGCTTTGAAGATTTTGGCCCAAAAATCGGTCACCATTTTGTTTTTTTTAAACCTCCGCGCATAATAAACGTCCTTTACATACTTTCTCGTGGCAGGCGTCCAAAATTTGGACGATTCAAATTTTACGAAATTGGTCAAAAAAAAATTAAAATTTTCCAAAATTTGTCGTCCAAAATTTGGACGATTTTCGTCTTGTCTTTTGTTTCGTCAAAATTAGGGTAAGGAATGTCAACCCCGTAGACAAGTCAGTGGTTGCATGGTGCCATTACACATTGAAGACGTCAAGCGAATAAACTAATCAAGTTTAGAAGAAATTTAGGAAATCGTAATTTAAAAATAAATCTCTGACGCGCGAGAGAGGATTTGATATACTTAATACAATACAGTACATATTATTTCGATAGGTATTTTTTATTATACATAGAAAACATCCAGAACACCCGGAACAAACTCTGCAGATCGTACAAACATTTTGCTATTTGTAGGGATATAAGAATGCTCAATGTTGGCACCATTTTTGACAATTTCTACTAGAAAAAAGGTATCCTTTCGTAGACACAATTCTTTTAGATCTGATTTAGATTGCGATATATTATAACAATGCCAGTAGTTATCTACTGCTGAAATAGCATTAAAAAAATGTAAAGAATTATCAAGCTGAAGTGGCAGAGGGCCGGCCATGTCTTGCGAAGAACCGACAACCGATAGGGTAAACGTGTTCTTGAATGGAGATTGCCTCTAGGCAAACGTAGTGTAGGACGTCCCTCCAGCCAGATGCTGAATTCGCCAAGCTGAAGACAGGACGCTATGGCGCTCATTAGGGGAGGCCTATGTCTAGTGGACTAATATAGGTTGATGATGATGATGAAAAAGCATAGCAGACTGATCATTATGAACTTTGAAGTGTTTTAAATTAGACCCAAATTCCAATGACATATTTTTCCTCTACGCTTACAAATAAGTACCTACGTCAGAAAGATTTTCGATACAGGAAATTGAATAACAAATCCTTCGTCGATGAGAGCCTGTTTCCGACTCCTCAAGTTTATTCGGGACGCGTCAGTCACTGGATCACGGCTGTCAGGGGAGATTAAGCTTTGACACGATGGGATTAGGGTGGAAAATGAGTGCGTATCCTCATAAAGGTTTTTGTCACTGTGGATTGTTAATTTATCACTTTCATTCCCTTGACGCACCCGTTAAGGTAAATTTTCAAGGCCTTTGTCCTCACATTTTGCAAAAAAACGTTAAAAAGCGGGGGCTGAGTCGGGTTTTGAATGAACGAATGAACACTTTATTGTACATACAAAATAAATAAAATAACTTTTACATAAATAAAATTAGAATAAAAACGTAAAATAGGCGGCCTTATTGCTTACAGCAATTTCTTCCAGGCAACCTTATGACTATAGATATAAGTAGGTATGTTAATAATAGTTGGTAGTGCATATTACAGGAGCAAACAGTAAAAAGTTTTATCCAAATAAAACATAAGTATAGATAATAATAATAATAATAATGCTGGACAATTCACACAGTATTATCTAGCCACAAGCTAAGCAGAGCTTGGGTTATGGGTACTAGATAAGTGATATACATTTACAATTTAATTTTAGATAATTTTACATTGACAAATGCGATTCTTAATACAATGAACATGATGTCGATAGACTCCAAAACTACAAAAAAACTTTGAATAAAGTTTATTTTAGCAAATAAAAAACCATATTCGTAGCAAATAAATAAACAATCGTGTGCGCAAAACTCCTTATTTGCTGTGTAAATTACTTATAAAACCTACAAAACAGTAAGAACCTGCCTTTTTTTCGATTGTCACTAACCTTGTGAGCAAGACTTCTTATCTAAATAACTTGTAAAACCTTGAAAACAGTAAAAACCTGACTTTTTTCAATTGTCACCAACCATGTGCGCAAAACATCTTATTTGCTATCTAAATTACTTCCTAGAAAACAGTAAGAACACGACATTTTTTTTGACCGTCACTAACCACCTTAACAGCCTGATATTATGTATGAGGTATGAGCTATTGTTTTGATGAGCTATGATTTTGATATGGCTTACAAGTAACAGCACAATGCATGTTCAGATATTCAGAGAGGGAATAATGCATACAGTTTGCGAGCTGTCAGTGCATCTAAATCTCCACTTAGAAATTATAAGATAATGCGAGGGCTTGGTAAGGGTGCTAAGGGCTGGCTTATTATAAGATTTAAATGATAATAATAGATAAATAAAGGTGTTAATTCAGATGTCGCTAAAACTTAACTTACTTATTTTTCTTATTTGTTTCATGATGTGTCTGTCCTTTTTGATATTGTTTTATTCTGTATAAGGTATGTGTATAACGTAGCCACCTTAGGCACCACGGTCGCCACGGAAGACCAACGCTATGGCATGATCTGTCATAGCACACGCTGAGTGTTAACCATTTTTTTCGCGTCTCCTATATTTTATTTTTAAAGGTTGTGTGTTATTGCTATTATAATTGACAAAATAAATAGTTTTTGAAGTGAAAACTTATTTAGCGGCGTTGAGCACTTTTTCTGTAATGGGTATAAAATCTTAAACTCGCGTCAGGACACGTGACCTGATCGAAAAAGCGTAAGACGGATGGAGAGTAGACAGCTATCCCCTCTCTACGGCGCGCGGCGCGGCGGAAATGTATGCCTGGGCCTACTGTTTCGTTTGATGGTGAAAAAGTCGTTGAAATTATGGATGAAAGTTGATTTTTCGGAGAGATAAACTTTTTAATGTAAAATAATTGTAATAGTTTTAAAGTGTTAAATTTTTAATGTAATATAAATTGTCATGTTTGTGTACGATAGCGCAATAAATGAATATTGTATTCTACCACATAAATGATAGTACCTACTTTTATACTGATAAAGCAATTGGTGCAAAATTATTCCCTAACCATTCCAAAATATCAAACATGCTCAACGTTAATAATCAAGTTTTCACTTCTGCCGGCACTCCCGGAGGGCAACCCGTCTTTTTTTTTACTAAACTAAACTAATTAGACAGCTCCAAAAATTATTCCACCCTTTTCATACTAATTTTAGTGCCGTCAAATGTTTTGGCAACATCTGACTTTTTTCACGCGGGACCTTGCTACAATTAGCTAACTGTACAACCTTAAGTAATCACATATTTTTTACTCTGTCTCATTGATATTTTGCCGCCGGACCACTTGTACCATTAGGCAGTACCATTGATGGTACAATTGGCACCGATATGTCCCATTAGTACCAGTGATGGTACAACAGGCACCGAAATGTACTGACTTATCCCACTAGTTCTACTTGAGATATGAAAAAACCTTTTTATAAATATGTAGTTTTTTCTCGAGCTTGATCCTACGATCGTAGTGGAAGTTCTCTCAAATTTGTGCCGCTATATTGTATTCTGTATCCGGCCTTCGATCTTCCATCCGAAGCTTTATTCTGAAAATATTTTATTGCTGGAAGTAGCTCACGATTCGGCCTAATAGCCCTTTCTTTGATGTGACAAACGATTTCAGCTTGTATTAGCCGACTGTGAGACGGGGCAAAGTTATTTTCGATGATTGAATCGTTACCTATATTTTCTGCCTAGGTACTTATTTACGCAAATAGGTAAAGGTATTGGGAAGGATTTTCTGTTCGATTGATATTGGACTTTTCTCACAGGTTCATGTTTTAATTTCAAGGTTGGACAGATAGTAAAATTCCAATCTTAGAGTTAGCAGTAAGTTATGTCAACAAATCCAAACAAAAATAGTAAAATTCACATGATTGGAGTTGAGATTATGTTAATATATTTACCGAAGAAAGGATCTCGAAACGAACAAGTAGTAGGAAGTATTTAGAAAACAACAACAAGAAAGTTAATTTTAGGTTAAGTACTGCGGAGTTGTTTATCTTTTTTGTAGATAATTAAAAATTCAAGTTTAGATTTAAACCTTTCATAAGAAATAGGACGAAGTACATGGATGGTAACTTTATACAGGGTGTCCTATGCAACCTATAACAGCGAAGGTCTGTGGTCTGGGGACACCAATACCTATACCTGTAAAAACAGGTCGGCAGGTAGAAAATGCCTCGGTATGAAGCCCACCCTTTGTACCTCAGTGCAATAAAGTTTTAAATAAATAAAATAAATAAGAGTGAATCTTTCTGGGAAAGCGTACTCCATCTTGGACCACATTTTACCTTAATTTAGTCAGATGGTGGCTAAAGGCTGATCACTTCTAGGAGAAAATAATAATAATAACGTGTAAAATCTAAATGATTTATTTGCCAAAATTGTGTGTCTTTGGTGTCACTACTGAAATCGTCACACGCTACTGCGTGTGAAAAAATATGCAGGAAAACAAAGGTTCTATTACTATAGCACTTTTTTCAGCACAACTTTTCAGAAGTTCTTAGTAAAACTTCTGAAAAGTTGTGATTTTGCTTACACCCTAGCAATTTTTCTCCATCGCATATCGTAACAGGAACATACAAGTCCGTAATCTGACTTGTATCGCAGTACGTCACCGGCGGCACGTGACACCAGGGAAACATAGCGCACTGGCAGTGCAGACTGTTACCGAATGCAACATGGACCAAAGCGTTTGTAGGGTGAAGTCACACCGATCGACTTGGTGAACAAAAAATATAAGTTTAACCCTTACTTAGTGGCAGCCATTTTGCAGGAAATATGCTTGAGGCACTGAAGGGTGGCGCCGCGCGTGATTAAAATGCCGATATCTCTAAACTTCTGTATGGAACTTTATGTGTGACTTATATCCTTGGAATCATTATGAAGTAACCTAAAATATAAAAAACGTTTAGTTTTTAATATTTAAGGTATTCCTTAAAATGTATTAATAATTTTAACTTGAAATCCTGGAAATCAAGGCGAGCGAATTTTCTGCAGTTATTCTTATAACATAGAATGTAACATAAAACATTATAACAAGAATAAACATGGTGTTGGAATAGTGGAAGAGTAGAGCGGAGATATGTTAAATGCAAATAACAACATGCATTGTTGCATCGTGTCAGCATACTTTGGTAGAATTTCTCTGGTGGAATATTGCTTTGGTGGCCCCTATTAATCCTTCAACGAAGGTACTCCAGTTGCTTGATACAACCCCATCCTATAAACCGTAGCTTGCTACAGCCAGCGTTGAGTAGCTTGCTACGCCCTAGAACAGCTGTAGCTTGCTACGACGTAGCAAGTTTAGTCGTAAATTTGGTTCTGCAATCTGTAATCGGCATAAATCTGTGAAAATAAGTCAGTAAATAAGTAAGTCTAAAACTAATCAAAAGAGATAATATCTTGTGATAATGTGACAGCATAAGTGAGCATTATCACATGTCCGGTGTGATTGCAGCCCACCAGCAGCTGTGATGGATGACCTGTGAAGCTTTGTTTGTGTAACAGCTATGCATTTATGCTACCCTGGTACCGAGTATGATAGCTCACGGCCTTAGCTCAGGTTCGGTTTAGTTTCTCTGTTTTCGGTAAACGTTCTCAAGTGAATTGGGTGTGCGGTATTTGGTAGGGATTTGTTGAAGTATTAAACCTAGATTTTTGTACACTGTACGTAATTTACGTGCTTTTGTGAGTGGATAAGCTTTTATTTTTTGCCTTCTTTTGCCATATAATTCTTTTTCTTTCACTGTTTTTAGGATTCCGTACCTCAAAAGGCAAATAGGAACCCTTATAGGATAACTTTGTTGTCCGTCTGTCTGTCTGTCCGTCTGTCAACCCCCTTTTCTCAGGAACGCGTGGAGGTATTGAGTTGAAATTAAAGTTAACTACTCAATTCTGTAACATCTTCGAGACTCGTTATAAATAAAACTTCTAAGTCAACGCAATCAAAAGTTACAGCCGTTTATGTCCGAATATTTTGAAATTTCCGAGGGAATCACATGCACACAAAACCTATAGGGTACTTCCCGTTGACCTACAATCATAAAATTTGTTAAGAAGCAAGGTCTTCTAGCACAAATAAAGGTAAAAATCCGAAAACTGTACATTTGTAGTTTACACACAAAAAAATCTCGCCATGGACCAAGACCTACAGTACTTACTTCCCGTTGACCTAGAATCATGATATTGGGTAATACACAAGGTCTTACAATTATACGGAACCCTTAGTGCGCGAGTCCGACTCGCACTTGACGACTATTCAGGATGCAGGCAACAGTAAAATGTTTTGCTAGCATACAGTAAGGAATCTCAAAACTGAGATTTGGACGAATTCCTTCATCATCAAGATTTACAGAAAGATTTTACCAAGTTTCTGCTAGGTGGGATACGCTTTGCGAAGCATGTGTCATCCACCATGGTCCTGCCTATTGACGAGTCATCATCATATCAACCCAATGTCCAAAACCTATGTGTGCCTGGTTGTTCAAGCGGTCAGATTGTTCAACCATTGATTATGAGGTCCTGGGTTCAAGTCCCGGGTCAGGCCAATAGTTGTTATTAGGGTTTAGCAAGAAAAATTCACAGAAGCAGCCCAGAGTCAGGAAGTTGGCGGTGTTACACCCCCGTGCCTCGTAAAACACGTTAAGCTTTTGGTCCTGCACCTGACCTCTCCCCGGTTGTGTCGATCTGTCGTCATCATGTACTATTGACCTAAGACCTTTTTTTTTTTTTTTTTTTGGAGGGGGGAAATGCCCTCGCACTTCCCTTCCGCCATGGGGGTGACGGAAGGGGGTATGTGGGACTCGAACCCACTAAAACCCCCCCGTGAAACGTCCACCGCCGTCATGGGGCGAGATGGGGTCGCGTTGGCATTCACCATCTCGCTCCGGCGGGTGGCCCGGGAACCGGTCCGGGCCTCGGCCTCAAGGAGGAGCAACCCTTTCACACAGGTCACCCCTCAGACGCGTGGAGCCGTGCTAGCCGGCAGAGAGTCCCCCGACTCTCCACCAGTGGCCCCACTACGGGGGACGAAGGAGGCGGGCGAACCGCCCCCTTCGTCTCCCTGGACGTCTGCGCCGGAGCGGGTCAGATTGGGCGTCATCCTCCCTGACCCGCTCAGCGGCCTCCTTCTGCGACATAACCTCTTCGCAGAAGGAGACCATGGCCTGCCACTCCCTTTCGCCGTCGAGCATGGCGCTCACCACGCTCGGCAGCGAAAGGTCCCGGCCCAGGAACGCTGAAAGCGTGTGCCGCATGGGACCCCACGCAGCACACGCCTCCAGCGTGTGGAGCGCCGTATCCTCCGGCGCCCCACATTCGTGGCAGACCGGGGTCGCCTCCCGTCTCGCGATCTGGTGCAGATACTTTCCAAAGCATCCATGCCCGGAAAGTACCTGCACCAATCGGAAGGTCAGCGACCCGAACCGCCGCCGCACCCACCTTCGGAGGACCGGCCTGATGGCGTCCACCGTCCACTGACCAGGGACCGGTGGTGCCAGGTCCTCCGCCCACCGCCGCAACAAGGCGTCCCGCGCCAGCCGCCGCATGCGCGTGACCTCCTCCCACACTGGGCGCTCCCCGGCAGATCTCCTCGCCGCCACGAAGTGATACACTTCGGCGAGGATCTCCGCCTGAAGAGCCCAGGGGGGATCACCGGCCAGCACGCATGCTGCTGTCCAGGACACCGTCCGGTAACCGCGTATCGCCCTCGTCGCGATGACCCGCTGCGGACGTCGCAGCAGGGTCAGGTTCGCGCGACTGAGGGCGTCCACCCAGACCGGTGCCCCGTACAGGGCCATACTCCGGATGACCCCGGAGTACAGCCGGCGACATGTGGCGCTCGGGCCGCCCACGTTGGGCAGCAGCCTCCCTAAAGCGGCCGCGGCTCCCAGGACTCTTGGGGCCAGTTGGGCGAAATGGGCCCCAAAAGTCCACCTCCCATCCAGGATGAGACCCAAATATTTCATCTGGGTCCCAACCCGGACCTGAACCCCGTCCAGAACCACCCTGGTTCCTGGACGAGGCCCTCCCCGAGGCCCGTGGAACAACAGGGCCTCGGTCTTGGAGAGGGCCACCTCCAATCCCAGGGAGCGGATGCGGTCGACCACTAGGGTAGTGGCCATCGTGGCCAACCGCATCGCCTCCCCGAGGTCCCTCCCCTTGACCACGACCAGGGTATCGTCCGCGTAGCACGCCACTCGCATACTTGCGGGGAACGTGCCCCGGAGCACCCAGTCGTAGCCAATGTTCCACAGGAGCGGTCCCAGCACCGACCCCTGTGGAACCCCGCGGACGACGCGACGGTGTCTCAAGCCGTCGCGTCCCTCGACCAGGACCTCCCTGTCCTGGAGGTAGTCCGCCAACAGCCTCCGCAGGTACAGGGGCACTCCGTGATAACGGAGCGCCTCCCGTATGGTTCCGTGCGGCAGGCTGTTGAAGGCGTTGGCAATGTCGAGCGAAACAGCCAACGCCTTCCCTCCCCGGCTGACCACATCTTGGGTCCAGCCCTTGAGCCAGAGCAGGGCGTCTATCGTCGAACGCCCCGCTCTGAACCCATACTGGGCCTGCGACAGGTCAGGCCCAGTCCCCGCCAGGTGCCGGATGACACGGGAAGCCACTACCCTCTCCAGCAGCTTCCCCGTGTCATCCAGCAGCACGATTGGCCTGTATGCGGAAGGCGAGTCTGCGGCTCGACCTTCCTTCCGCAACAGGCACAACCGCCCGTCCTTCCAAAGCTTCGGGAACCGTCCAGACGTGAGACACGCGTCGAACAGTTCCCGAAGCCGCTCGCCCATCTCCCCCAAGGCGATCCGCAGGACCCGCTTTGGGATCCCATCCGGACCCGGGGCCGTCCTTTTGCCACGCAGGCGTCCAACGGCCACCTCCATCTCCACCTCTGACACAGGTGGGATGGAGGCCGGGTCAATCTCCTCGGGGAGGACAGGCGGCGCCGCCATCACGGGCGGGGTGTGGAGGGGGTCGATGTCGGGGAAGAGCCCCTCCATCACCCTGCCCAGAAGCTCCGGCTCTAGAGACTCCGCAATCGGGGACGTCTGGCCCCGGAACTTTTTCCGGGCAGCCCTATACGGACGTCCCCACGGGTCCCTGTCGAGGCCCTCTAGAGCCTCTTCCCAGGCCCGCGTCTTGGCCCGACCGACGGCCAGCTGCAGCTCCCTTTTTGCTTCGCGGTAGGAGCTGTACAGCTGGTTCTCGGCTGCCAGCTCCTCCGCTGACAGCTCCCCGTCGGTGCGGCCGTGACGCCGCCTCCGGCAGCGGGCGTAGGACCGCCGCGCCGCCGAGCAGGCGTCTCGGAGATCCCCGATCTCCGAGCTCCACCAGTACACCTCTCGGCGACCGGGGAGGCGCCGGGCCCTGGGCATGGCGGCGTCACACACCGCCGTCACCGCATCCCGGAAGTGGCTCGCCTCTACGTCCACCTCCGGGTGCGTGGGCGCGGCAAACCACGACTGGACGATCGCCGCCTCAACCGCCAGATCGCGGTCGAGGCGACTGACCGTCCAGCGCGGAAAGTCCGCCCGCGCCCCATGACGGCCCCCCCTTTGGACGTCGGAAGTGGATATCTCGAACCTTATATATTTGTGGTCCGAGAGAGTCTCCACTTCCGACATCACCCTCCAGGCCCGGGCACGTGCCGCAACAGCGGGGGTGGCGAACGTTATGTCCACCACGGACCCCCCTCGCTGTCGCACGCACGTGTGGGCCGACCCTCTATTAAGAAGGGTCAGCCCGGTGGCAAGCGCCCACTCCCTGACGATCTCCCCTCGAGCGTCAGTAGTGGGGCTGCCCCAGTCCCGGGCCTTGGCGTTCAGGTCCCCCATGATGAGGACCTGACGTGGCGCCTGCCTACGCACCGCCGCGGCCAGGAGGTCCATAAAGACCTCCAGCTCTGCAGCGGTTCTATTGGGGGAGAAGTATGTGCCGACTACTGCATACTCCCCCCACTTGGCCACCACGTACCCCGAACCCCTCTCCTCAACTGAGAGGGGAGGGATGCCACTTCCCTTCCCAATAATGACCACGGAGCCGTCCAGGTCACCAGCCCAACATTGGTTTTGGGGAGGGACGTAGTACGGCTCCGCGGCAACCGACAAATCAATTTCCCACTGCGCCAGGGACTGCATGAGCAGATCCTGAGCCCTGGCGCAGTGGTTGAGGTTCGTCTGGAGGAAGTTGAGATGGCCGACCTGATCCATCAGTCAGCCATCTCAACCTCCTCGCTCAACGCCGCGTGAGCTCCAGCAGAGGGGGCGGGGGCGGTCCGGGTCCCGGCGGTTTTCCCTTTCGTCTTCGGGGGAACGCAGCTGCGTCCCCCCATTACATGCCCAGAGGGCCTGCCAGACTCTGCGCATATAGCGCAGTGTGGCTGGGCCCTCCCGCAGGTGGCCGCCTTGTGACCTTCGCCTCCACACCGGAAGCACAGGTCACCTCTGTCCGCCGCCGCGGGGCACTGGGGGCGCGTGTGCCCTAGCCCCATGCACCGGTAGCAGCGCATGGGACGCTCCCCCAGCCCCACCACTCGTGCCGAGCTCCACCCCACCAGCAGTCTGCCCTTTTCCAGCAGCACTTTGGCTGCCGGGATCGGGCAGGAAACTAGGGTGGACCCGGTGCCACCAAAGCCGGAGCGGATCTCCCCGGCCTTGACGAGCCGCACATCACAGCGGCCCGCATTGGCGACCGCTGCGGCCACCTTCTCCTTGGTGGCCGTGTCGTCCAGGCCCGTGACACGGATATCCGTGGACTTCACGGGCCTGGTGACGTTAGCCACTTCCGACAGGACTTCGCGGAGCTTCTCCGCGAGCCTGTCGGCCTTTTGTCCGTTTTGGGAGCCAGTGATCTCCAGCATCCTGGCTCCCGTGGCAGTCCGCCGGAACCCGACCCGCCCTATCTCCATCTCCTCGAGGCTCACCTTCTCCTGCGCCAACTGGAGAACGGAGGAGTAGGTCACCCCTTTTTCCGCAGCCCCGGGCTGTAACGACAGCACGACAGCCGCGGACTTCGGGGACCTCATCGCCGCTCTGGGCTTTGGGGCCGAAGCAGCGGGACGAGCCGCTGGAGCAGGCGCAGGTGCAGCGGGGGGAGAAGAACTCTTCCCCTTCCCCTTTCCCTTCTTCGTCACCGTCGCCCAGGTCTCCCCAGACGGGGGAGCGGCGACAGCGACCGGGGCAGCCTCCCTCGAGGGACCCGCGACTGGCCCAGGTGCCACGGCGGGTGCCGCCCTCTTGCCCGCTTCGGAAGCTGGGCCACGAGCCTGCTGAGGTGGCGTTGGCCTCAGCGGCGCAGCCACCTCTTTCGTGTCCGCCCTCAGTGGCGGACGAACGACCGGAGCCGGCAGGAGGCGCTCCTCAATCCCCGCGATTCGGGCGTTCAGCATCGTCCCGAACGTTGAGATCAAGGAGCGCTTCAGCTCCTCTATGAATTCCGCCCCCACCTGCAACATGGCGGGGGCCCCCTGAGTCCCTGCTGCGGTAGATGCAGCAGCGGCAGTACCGGCGGCGGCGGCCTCCGTTTTCGCCTCGGTGAAGGCGCGACGAAGCGACTTCACCTCGGCCTTCAGGGCCTCCGTCTCCAGCCGCAGACGGCTGTTCATAGCCCTCAGGCGCCGCGTCTCCTCCGCTTCACTCCGGTCCGCGAGGGCATCGACCACCTCCCGCAGACTGGACGCCGACCCCTTCAGGCGGCCGACAAACTCGCCCTTGAGGTTGCCGGACTTCCTGGCAACCTCCAGGATACAGGCGAGCTTCTCGCCAGCGTGGGCCCTCAACTCCTGAGCGCTCAGCGCGCTGATGTCCCCGACCCGCACGGCGGCATCGGTATCGCTACCGGTCGTCGTGAGATCGGGGACAGCAGCGGCGCGCTCCTTCCCATACTTCCTGCTGAGCAGGACCCCCGTCAAGGCCTCGTCGACCGGGAGAGGCTTCAAAAAGCCCCCCCTGGCCAACGAAGCCTTCCCCGTCTTCTTCCTCCCTCTACAGGACGTGTTGACCTTAGCGGCCACTGTCCCCTCGGTCTCCGTGTCCGAGTCTAAATACCCGGGCACGAAGAACGAGGAAGACGGCCGCTTCCGGGCCACCACGTCCCCCAGCACTTCCTCCGCCGTGTCGGACTCCGCCCTTACCTCCGAAGAGGGGCCCTGAGAAGGGCCTTGTTTGGGCGGAGAACCGACGCACACCTCCCCAACAAGATTTACATCTCCCTCGTCCGACTCCCGCGGGGAGGGGCCCTGAGAAGGGCCTTTCGAAAACCTCCCCGTCACGTCGCGCAAAGGCCTCGGCATGCCTTGGCCCTCCGCGACTCAAAAACCCAACCCTCACAAGCAAAATCAACCCAAAATCCGATATATGGCGTAGCACAAGGCTACCTATTCTCCTTCGTAAAACCGTCCACATCCATTGACCTAAGACCTAAGCTAACAGTAAGACCTAAGCTAAACTAAACTAATATGTGAGCAAAACCAAATAAATAATTACATATAATCAAACTATTACGTATTTACCCACTAACATTAACCTAACCTCAAATTGTTATTATGAACTTTATTTACAAAGGCGGAAGTTACATATTTAAGTAACCTGCTTTAATTAATTCTATTCTCTTTCGGGGTCCGTGGGGAACCGCAAAAGAACAATATTCGAAGTAAAAGCATAAAGCTTCTTCGAGTTTTGTAAAGGGGGTTTTATACTGAAGGGTTTTAGATAAAAATCATTTATTTAGTTATTTATTATAGCCGGCTGCTATAATAAATGCTAGTATGGCTGATGTGTCACACAGTGTTGAATTAAGTCATTGCGTCACTTTTCAACCGACGAAAAACGGAGGAGGTTTTCAAGTCGACGCGCATATTTTTTTTTATGTGTATGTTTTATAACTTTTTACAGAGTCCGATTTCGATAATTCTTTTTATTGGAAAGGGTAAACCCCGGAGGTGGTCCAATTTAAATTAAAAAAAGAATCCAACCCTAAGGGTAGGAAAACAGGGGATGATTGATTGTCACTCACTGATTGTAATGTTTGACCACGCATAACTTTTTAGAGAGTAGGTACTCCGATTTTGATAATTCTTTTTTTATTTAAAAGAATGTACCCCGAAGTTGGTTCCGTATAAATTTTAACTATGTAGATCAATTTGAAGTCGGTTTATAGATTAAAAAAAAGCCAAATCATTTTAGTTTGTTTTTGTCGTCTCGTAACCAGTTGTCAAGTTTATTCTTGAAGACGTTTATTGATGTGGCTGATTTGTCTTCTGGTTATAGGTTCCAATTGTGAACCACTCTATTGCAGATAAAATGGTGAGCCTCAAGGGCTTGAATACAGTCACGGGCCAATCTAAGGTAGTGCTCACGGGTTGAGCGTCCTTCTTTCTTTATGTAGATGTCTTGTAAGGATGGCAGGTTGTATTGGTTAGTGTCTTGTAGGTTTCAATGAGGTCACCTCGAAGACGTCGTATCATGGCGTATCATGGCTGATACAGAAAGCAGTGGTTACTGATAAAATCTCCGGGATAGAGAATTAGGTAGGTTCTAGATAGTTCACGGAAAAAATCGCATAAGACGATAAGGCCGCCAGCCTTATCGTCTTATGCGATTTTTTCCAGGCAGGCATAAATAGCCCATGATAGCGAGGTCAGCTAGTTCGTGATTGATTGCGATGAAGGAAGATGTAGATTCAATTCCCGTCTCGGGACAATGTTTGTACGGTCTGCAGATATTTGTTCTGGGTGTTTTCTATGAATAAAAATATCTATTAATGTAATGGATTGTATTATGTATATGCTCTTCGGGTTTGTAAACAATTATCTGAGCGTCTGGTCGAAGCGACGCGTGACCCGAGAGCTAGTTAGTATCTGGCACAGCGCATCAGCATACAGCGGGGCAATGCAGCCAGCGTCTTGGGGACGCTTCCGACTGATATTGATATGGATCAGTTGAGCTACCTGTAGATTGTTTGCAACAGTCAGCAGTTAGCTCAATTGTTTCAATTGTAAATATTAGTTCTAATTTATTTCTATTATTTTATTGTAATTTTCTGTGTACATCAGTAATCTAGTACCCCACAAGCTCTGCGTAACTTGGGGCTGTGTGAATTGTCCAGCATTATTTAAATGCGAAACGGAGTGTAGGAAGACCACCCACTCGATGGACTGACGACATTGTAGCGGGCGCAGGGAGTCGATGGCTGGAGGCGGCTCAGGACCGCTATGGCGTCGTTTGGGGGAGGCCTATGTTCAGCAGTGGACGTATACGGACTGATGATGATGATTGAATTTTTTTTTTATAAGTTTAATGTCAAGTAATTAATTATTTAGAAACGGGCTTAGGATGTGATCCAATGAATACTTAGCCTTAAGTGGGGCTGGGCCGGTCATCTCCAACGGCTAAACGCAAACAGATGGAGTGAAATCACCACGAATTGGTACCCCCGCGACTCAAAACAGAAAAGAGGGAGGCCGCTAACCCGCTGGAGCGATGATCTGGCAAAGACTGCAGGAAAACTCTGGTCTAGGACAGCTAGAAATATAATAGATTGGAAACGTTTGGAGGAGGCTTTCACCGCCACAGGCGGTCCATACACTAACAACTAGCAGTAAGATAACTTTAATTTTATACTAACCCTTTATAACCTTTTTAAGTTTAAACATTTATTTTAATTTTTAAATCAATCACAGTGTATTGGAAAATAAAGCTATTTTTATTTTATTTTTATTTTTATTAGTTATTTTACTCATTAAAACTCACCCTTACTCAAGACTCGAGACATAATCTAACGGATTTGTAAATTCATTAAGCGATAAAAGTTTCAGTTCAGATTAAACAGAGATTATGAACTTTGAGTTGTAACGAGCCTTCTTAAAGAAGTATTTCTATGTAGGGTAATACAGTTTCAATGAGGTTTGTTTTAATTTAATTTGCCAGTGCCAATATTTTAGTTAATAGCAGGTCTCGACTGAGCCTACACGTTTGCTCCCCTTGGAGTCGAGACCCTAGCCGTGGGGTACCGGGGCTCTTCGGGTTTTTAAAAATTATCTCGTCGAAGCGACGCATGACCCGAGAGCTGGTGAGTATCTGGCGCAGCGCATCAGCTTGGCTATACAGGGGGGCAATGTAGCCATCGTCCTGGGGACGCTTCCGACTGGTTTTGATATGGATCAGTTTATCTACCTGTAGAATATTTGCAACTGTCTGTAGTTAGCTCAATTACTAGTTATTTGATTGTAATTTTCTTTGTCCATAAATATTTCTGTTAATAGTTATAAATATATCATAATATATAAATATAACACAATAGAATAACTAGATAGTGCTTGACAATAATAAGTACAACACAATACAAAAATGCTTGATTGTACATCAGATAAAGAACATTACAAAAAGACATTACATAAGACACATTCCACCTTCTCGAAACTGTTTCCAAGTACACTTACCTCGGGCAGATTTGGCTCTTGGGTAAAAACAATTTCAAGAAGGAATTCAAGAGACGGATCCAGGTGGGCTGGGCAGCGTTTAGAAAATAATTCTTCTCGTCATCCATTCATTTGCCACGCACTAGGGAAAGACCGATTTCTTTCATCAGACTCTACACGTGTTCTTTTTTAATTGATTTTTAAAACACTTTTTTATTATGTTTGTTTGTTTGTTTGTTTTATGCAGTCTCTATGTCTCTATGTATCTGTTGTGTTTAGTGTAACTTTTTTGTTTTGTAGGGTTCCGTACCTCAAAAGGAAAAAAGGAACCCTTATAGGATCACTTTGTTGTCCGTCTGTCTGTCTGTCCGTCTGTCAACCCTCTTTTCTCAGAAACGCGTGAACGTATCGAGTTGAAATTAACGTCGAATACTCAAGTCCGTAACCTCTGATTCAGATTCAGATTCCTTTATTGTCATACATCATAGAAATAAAAAAATGTACAAATTATTGTTGCTTAAATTAAATGCTAGCTATGATTCGTCCAAAGTACACTAAATACAATTTTGCTGTAGAGGGCTTCTTGGAGTCGCGATATAAATAAAACTTCTAAGTCAACGAACTCAAAAGTTACAGCCGTTTATGTCCGAATATTTTGAAATTTCCAAGGGAATCACGTGCACACAAAACCTATAGGGTACTTCCCGTACACCTAGAATCATGAAATTTGGTGAGCAGCAAGGTCTTACAGCACAAGTAAAGGGAAAAATCCGAAAACCATAAAAAAATTTGTAATTTAGTCACAAAAAAAATACTTTTAATGCTCGCCATGGACCAAAACCTCTAGGGTACTTCCCGTAGACCTAGAATTATGAAATTTGGCAAGAAGCAAGGCTTTATAGCACAAATAAAGGATAAAATCCGAAAATAATAAATTTGTAGTTTATTCACGAAAAAAAAATACCTTTGATTCTCGCCATGGACCAAAACTTATAGGGTACTTCCAGTTGAATTAGGATCATAAAATTTGGCAAGAAGCAAGGTCCTATAGCACAAGTAAAGGAAAAAATCCTAAAACCGTAAATTTGTAACTTATTCATAAAATAAACTTTCTTGCTATATACCAAAACCTATTGGGTAGTTCAATAGTCAAGTTAATCATAAAATTTGGATAGAAGCAAGGTCATAATAGCACAAACAACGATAAAAATCTGAACACCGTAAATTTGTAGTTTATTAACAAAAAAATTAAAATAATTTTTGATTCTCTCCCTTGACCAAAATATACAGGGTACCTACTTCATGTTGACCTAGAATCATGATATTTGGCAAGAAATAAGATAAACGGAACCCTTAATGCGCGAGTCCGACTCGCACTTAACGTTTAATTGTTATATCTTTCCCTCAGTGTTTTGTGTGCTCAATAAATCTCTATTCTATCATCTCTATTCATCCTTCCTTCTATTCTCCATTCATACTGAAATGCTTCGAAGAGGTTAAAAACTGACAAAATAAAAACGATCTACGGATTACAAAAAATGCAGCCAAGCAACATATTACCTATTTTATTCTACTGGGCGTATTTTCAGATTTAATGTTTGTGTATTTTATAGCTTGAATAGGTACTTACCTACTGTGATATCTTAACAGGAAAATACGTTGTAAGAAAATAACTCATTTCCCCAGACAAATAATGTTTGATCTCATAAAATATGTAACTTCTGGACACTTGAACTTCAGTCCAAAAGTCCAAAAAGAGATTAAAAATTTTGATCAACATTTACGAAACCAACAACAGAGTTAGTTAGAGGCAGCCTTAGTGGTACCACAAAATCTTGGAGTGGAAGCCATGGGAAAAAACAAGTTAATAAATTAAAACTTTATTTAATAATAATTGGTTTTCACAAAGTAGGAGTTTTAACCTATTTTATATTAGTATGGTAGAACTAAGAAGCTACTGACTAATAAGTGGGTAGAGATAAACCATTCTAAAAATGCACACCGAGTGTAGCTACCTATGACGTTTTGTGTAGAGGGCGTGCATTCATTACGGATGTAAGCGGGTTAATTACGAACCTTATTTGTGTTGGAAGAACACCAACGTTTCATCCGCTACATCCATAATGAATTCATCAAACTACGATAGTATTTAGAGTAAAAGGGGAGTGCAATTTTAGAATGGTTTATCTCTACTAATTTATATGAACAAAGTGAACAAGGAAGGTAATTGAGTCATAGAGCAACTACTTACATAGTGCTCTAATCTGTGTGTTTTTAAATAACAAGTAAGTTTTGCCTACTTCGTATAAAAACCTATTTGTAGTGACACATTGACTCCTCGCTCTAAGTATGAACTTGTATGTAGACAGGAGAAATGACTATTATTTGTTAGTGCCTCAGATAAGATGAAAGAACGACGTTTATGGCTGCAACTGGACCTTTGGTTTACTAAACAAAATAGAAGGTGGTCAGGCACATGTACCCAAATGAAATTCCCGAAATACAATGATAACTTGTAATAATATAAGTTTACAGTGTTTTAGGGATAAAGGTTAGCGGAGGAATTAGCGTTTAGGGCTTGGTAGGCCGCATTTTTGTGATTTTTAAATTCATCTGAGACTTAGAAAATAGTGTTTAAAATTCTGAAAAAAGAAATATATAACCTAAGGATCTAGTCTAGTCAAAGTCGCATTCAGTTACAAGACCTAATGAACTTCACTCGATAGAAAGTGTTAAAAACAAAGTTACCCCTTTTTCTAACGTTTTTTCAATACAATGACTAGCGAACTACTGATATCATACTTTTTTTTGTACTCAACTAAGGACACATAATATTTCTAAACAAATTCGCAGAGTTTGACTTGATAAAATGATTTTCTTAATCGCCATGGTTAAATAACTCCAAAAACACGAGCGCGGCGGCTTGGCAGGCGCGCATTTTCCCTTACGCCTACTGCTGCAGGACTACCTTGCCTTAACCTCGCGAATGAATGTCGAGTATCTGTCAAAAACTATAAAATAAATGCCTGCGAGAAAACAAACTATCTTGGAGATTGCTCTTCTTTTCACGTCAGGCGTAAACAGAAGGAAATAGAATAGTTTGAAGGGGGCCTACATGCCTACACCAGGCATTACGAGCGATGGTCGATTATGAAAAGTAAAAGTAAAAGTAAAATAATTTATTTGCCAGAAAACTTATTTCGACCATACAGTTGCTGGTGGTCCCCGCACGAGGCAAGCCTGTGTCGCGGGAGGCCTGTTTACAAAAACTGTTTACAAAAAATGATGTGGTAGTTTTAATTTATCCCGTATTTTTATCTCAGAACAATACTAAAAAGCTTTACTTAGAAATCTAACACGCAGTTTTCGTCAAGGCTTTTAGGAATTTTCAATATATAAATCGGGTAGTAGGTCTGACCCCACTAACTTTAGACCAATATCAGTACTGCCTACATTCAGCAAAATTTTTGAAAAACTTATTTTACATCAATTGCTTAGGCATTTCAATGGCAATGACCTGCTGCATTGTAAGCAATTCGGGTTTACTCGCGGCAGATCAACTACTGATGCCGGTGTAGAGTTAGTATCGCATATTTTTGATGCTTGGGAGAAGTCGCAAGATGCTTTAGGCGTTTTTTGCGACTTGTCAAAAGCGTTCGATTGCGTACACCATGAAACATTAATCAGGAAATTATATCACTATGGAATAAGAGACACTTCTTTGGATCTTCTTACATCTTACTTGAGTGATAGGATACAAAGAGTTGACATTAATGGGAAACGGTCTTCGGGGTCTGTAGTTACAATGGGTGTACCGCAGGGTTCTATCCTCGGTTCTTTCCTATTTTTAGTTTATATTAACGACCTGCCTCACCTAGTCAAAAATAATCATGAGATTGTATTGTTTGCTGACGATACTTCATTAATTTTTAAAATGAAACGACGAAACATAAAATTTGACGATGTGAATAATGCAATCTCAAAAGTAGTACACTGGTTTAATGTCAATAATCTTTTGCTTAATGAAACTAAAACGAAATGTATAAAATTTGCTCTACCTAATGTAAAACACGTTAAGATTGATGTAAACGTAAAAGGAGAAACGTTAGAAATTGTAAACAGTACAGTATTCTTAGGAATAACCTTAGATAGTAAACTTCAATGGGGCCCACACATAGATAAGCTATCGAAGAGACTTAGTTCTGCAGCGTATGCAGTCAAAAAAATCCGTCATCTTACAGACGTTGATACTTCTAGACTAGTCTATTTCAGCTACTTCCATAGTGTTATGTCTTATGGCATACTGCTGTGGGGGAACGCTGCAGATATTAACACCGTATTTGTGCTGCAGAAGAGAGCTGTTCGTGCAATCTATAATATGGGTCCCAGAGAATCCCTGCGTGATAAATTCAAAGAAATAAACATAATGACAGTACCATGTCAATATATTTATGAAAACTTGTTGTACACTCATAGAAATAAAAATCTGTTCCCTAAAAATTGTGATAAACATAACTTTAATACCAGAAATAAACATAAACTCGCTGTGCCCACAACTAGGCTACACAAAATTAATGTATCTTTTAAAGGGCAATGTATACGCTTCTACAACAAAACTCCTAGTGAGTTGCAACAATTATCAGTAAATAAATTCAAACAAATTGTCAAAACCTTGCTGTGCAAAAAGGCTTACTATAAAATATCAGATTATCTAGAAGATAAAAAAGCTTGGAACGGGTTTTGCTCCAACTCGAAGAATAACAACTAACAGGCTAAAGGTTTCTTCGTCGCTTCTTTACTTTGGTCTACATACCGAAGCGACAGAAATCAAAAATATCACTTTATTTCCGTGTCAGTGTATAGTTTTATAATTTGACCTTTTCTAAGTGTAAATTTATTGTATTTATGGAGATAAAGAGTTTTTGATTTTGATTTTGATTTTTTTTCAGCAACGTACTTTTAAGCCGGGTACTATTTGGCGTTACGGGATGAAATGTACCAATAGCAATAACTAGCCCTAAGTTCTCATTCTAAGTGAATTTTTGTAATTCTTATGATAATAAAGTTTCTTAAACCACAACTGCGTGTGCATTCTTGACGAACCGCGTAGTGGACGAAACGCGATATGGACGAATCTAGTATTAAAAATTTAGGAAAATTTAGTATTAAGTAGATGTAGAATTCAGAGTGGTTGATACTCGTTGCAATTTAGTAAACGCATTATTTTTTAATTCTTTAAACTTTTCCTTGTAAGCTTCACTATTATTAATATTATTTTTGGTATTGATGAATTATTAATATGTAAAATTTGTACGCCAAATGGCAGATCACAGTGCTCTTAATTATATGTCTGAACATCCCTGTAATACCTGTGTATCACAAATGAATAAATGAATTTGAATTTGAATTTGAATCGCTTTTTGGACGAACCGCCAACAAATCCTGTGTAACACGTTACATTACGCGAGCTCGGCGGGGGTAGGCGGGGTGCTGTCGCAGCCGAGCGGCGTCGGCGGCGCGGAACGGCCGGTGGCGTTCGCATCGCGCACGCTCACCAGTGCGGAGAAAAACTATTCGCAGATACATAGGGAGGCTTTAGCTATCGTATTTTGTATGAAAAAATTCCATCAGTATATTTATGGTAGGCGGTTTACACTTCGAACAGATCACAAGCCTTTAGTATCCATATTCGGCCCGAATACGGGTATCCCTACGATGACCGCGAGCAGAATGCAAAGATGGGCGATAATATTATCCGCGTATACTTACGATATTGAGTACGTTAGAACGGATAACAATAGCGCGGATGGTTTATCTCGCTTACCGCTGCCGGATAGCAACCCAGGTAATAGGCGCGCGCTGCCCATGCAGACGCATCTGCATCACGCTCAAGAAGCTTTGTTACTAGATTATAATGAAATCAAAAGACACATGTCGAGGGATCCTATCATGAGTAGGCTATTAGGTTACAGCAGAGACGGATGGCCCTCGGAATGCGCTATAGTGGGCCTGCAGCCTTACTACAATAGGAGAAATGAACTTTATGAGGAGCTCGGTTGCATACTGTGGGGCCACCGGCTGGTCGTTCCGGAAGCCTGTCGACAGCGTGTTTTAAAAATGAGACATGAGCCCCATATGGGAATAGTTAAATCAAAGGCCCTGGCGAGGAGCTACGTGTGGTGGCCGGGCATCGACGAGGCCGTCGAGACAATGTGCAAGGCGTGCGCGACGTGCGCTGCGCAGGCGGACGCGCCGCCCCGCTCGCCCCCGCGCCCCTGGCCCTGGCCGCGCCGTCCCTGGACTAGGCTTCACCTTGATTTTTTAGGACCAATTTTTGGAAAAACATACCTGGTCGTGGTAGACGCTATGTCAAAATGTCTCGAAATTTTCTGTGTACCTAGTACGGCGGCCACCAGTACTATAGATAAGTTGCAGGAGCTTTGGAGTAGGTGGGGTATACCAAAGCAAATAGTCACGGACAACGGGCCCCCTTATACCAGCAGTGAGTTTGCAGCGTTTCTCAAGGCAGATGGAGTAGAACATACATTTTCAGCGCCATACCATCCCGCTTCCAATGGAGTCGCGGAGAATGCGGTAAAAACGTTAAAACGTGTCATCAAAAAAGCAGATTTTGAAAAAGCAAATATCATGAAGACATTACATACATTTTTATTATACTATCGGAATACCGAACATATGTCTACAGGAATGAGTCCTGCAGAATTAATGTTAGGTAGGCGGCTTAGAACTCGACTGGATACTTTAAAGCCGGACTTAGAAGCAAGAATGAGCAAGGTACAACGTCGACAGGTAGACAACTCAGGTGGGATGGAGAGAGCTGTTGACCCCGGGGAAGATGTTTGGTATCGTCAGTTTCTTAGGGAGAAAAGTGGCTACCCGGAAAAGTAGATAGTCAAGTAGGGCCTTCCAATTTCAAGGTTTTAGGTGAAGAGGGAAATCAGGTTCATAGACACATTGACCAGTTAAAGCGTAGGACTAGAAGTTCTTTGGTTTGCCCGGATCTTGAGCAGCTTCCGCCGGTTACTAGTAATACCTCGGAACAAATAATTGACGAGTCCGAGGAGATGTCGGGGCAGTCCAGCGAAGTGGAGGCGGCCGGCACAGTGGAGCCTGAACCCCGTGAATCTACCTCATACAGCCCGTTAGTCACAGACAGCGTGGCTGCGTCGCGGCCGGTACGACAATGTCGACAAACCACACATAATTATAAGTCGTACATATTAGGCATTATACACTCACAGGCACAATTAACCGCCCACGTTGTATTTCGTTCAGTTTACAGTAATCGTCAAATTAGGAGCACATTTGATGGAAGTTATGTTAAAAGCAACCATTGAGAATAAATAAAATTAAAAAAGTCTTGAAAAAATTCGTTTATTTAAAAACATATGCCAAAAAATCGAAATAGTGAAAAATTTGCATGAAAATGTAATTTGTTTAAGTTTGAAACAAATCTTTTATTATTTTTTTTATTTTAATTTTAATAATGTGTGTTACCACCTCGGGCTCTAATGACTTCTTGGAGCCGGTTTGACAATCCATCAATGATGTGTTGAATATCCGACTGAGGGATATTGCGCCACTCCTCTACCGCAGCCGTCTTGAGCTCTCCTAGGGTCGTAAGGGCCGGTACTCTTGCTCGGATACGTCGTTTTAGGTTGTCCCAAATGTGCTCAATCAGGTTCAAATCGGGACTGCGTGCCGGCCATGGCAAAACTTGAATCCCGACCTCATCGAGGTATTGAGTTACAGATCTTGCGGTATGGCAACGAGCATAGTCGTTCATTAATCTGAAGTTTTCACCAATAAATGGTGCAAAAGGTATGACGTGGTCTTGTAAGACTTCCTCCACGTATCTTTGTGCGTTCACACTGCCTCTATCAAACACCACAAGATCGGTACGAGCCTCGGTAGAGATGCCACCCCAAACCATTATTGACCCTCCCTGATATCCCACGGTTTCAGTTATTGCGCATGGAGAAAACCGTTCATTTTGGCGCCTATATACACGTTGACGTCCATCTGGACCACTTAAGGCTATTCTGCTCTCATCTGAGAACAGTATGTTCTTCCAATCCTCTACAGTAAAGTCAGCATATTCTCGCGCAAAGGCAAGTCTAGCTCTACGGTGTTGTGGGAGCAGTTGTGGAGCGCGAGCTGGACGAAAAGCCCTCAGATTCCTTTCAGCCAGTCTTCTTCTAATGGTACGTTCACTCACACTGACATTTCTCACCTCAAAAAGACGTGTACGCGCTTGAATAGCGGTGCAAAAGCGATTACTGAGCACGTTACTGACAACAAAGCGGTCATCCCTAGCTGAAGTGCACCGATGTCGACCTTGACCTGGCTTCCTCGTGTATAAACCAGTCTCCCGAAAGCGTCTGATGGCATCCCGTACCGTAGTTCGTGGTACTCCGAGTGTATGAGCGATGCGACGTTGGCTATAACCAGCGTCAGCTAAAGCTACTGCCCTAGCAGCACCAGTTGCATCAAGAGGCATTTTTTTCAGTCACAAAGAATCAAGAAGAATCAAGATAACACTAAAAACTCAAATTAGACAATATTCGCACACGATGGCAGAAAAGAAAGATAAATGTAAACACGGTAACGCAATTGCAACAATTTCAAACAAGGAATAAATTCACTAAATTCCAAAAAAGGTTTCATTGACACCGGTTTATTCGTCAGAATAGGTGTTAGTTTATTGCTTAAGTACTCACTTAACTTAAAACAAAACATTTGATAAGCCACAGTTAACATAAACAATCAGGGTGACGAAAAATATAGGCGGGCGGTTAATTGTGCCTGTAAGTCTATATTATGTAAGTTTCTATGTTTAGGTAATAATTGTAATAATTTTCTTTTGCTTGACTGTAGTTTAGGTTAATACCTACCTATTTAGTATATAGTTTATTTGAATTTATGATAATAGTTAAGTGTAGAGGAGTGTAGTGTTCGGACACTTTGGCAGGAGCCGTGTGGGCAACACTGTATCTGTCATTGTGAAGTCTAACATGGAGAATAAACGTGTGCCTCTTGAAACGAGAATTCTGGACTTTTATTGAGCATGGTCCCTATTACACAGTCGGTACCCACCTTTTTTTGAAATTTTAAATATATTTTCTAATCCAGAAGTTAGTTGCTCAAAGTTCAACCCTCCTGGCAATTAGATTTCTTTTTCGTTCCCACCGCATTTGTTTGATATATTGACATGAAGATTTGTTTATTATCTAGGTAATAGGGTTCTAAATTACTTGATTTTTATTCGGAAAAATAACTGTGTGTCTCTGTG
Source organism: Eupithecia subumbrata (assembly GCA_949316285.1). Taxonomy (NCBI): domain Eukaryota; kingdom Metazoa; phylum Arthropoda; class Insecta; order Lepidoptera; family Geometridae; genus Eupithecia; species Eupithecia subumbrata. Next base: position 4,386,821 of record OX438644.1, on the reverse strand, counting down.
TGTATGTTTAAGTTTTGGGACAAAATGTTAAAAAAAATCAAACTATTGTTTATCATGTCAAAGTTGAAGCTTGAAGCATCTGCCAACAGTCTTTATCAGGTCGTCATCATCATCGTACGTTTGACGAGTCGCGGTCTCCACTCAAGAACACGTTTACCCCAACGGTTGTCGGTTCGTCGCGAGATATGGCCGGTCACTGCCACTTCAGCTTGCTAACTCTTAGATATGTCGATGTCTATGTCGATGTAAATGCCGATAACTATGATATCATCGTCATCTACCTCTGCAAGTTTCTCAGGAGCACAAGTCACAAACACACATACACACACACACACACTCTACACACACACACACTCGCACACACACACTACACACGCACAACACACACGAATGGTGTCTCCTGTGCCCGGACTCTTAAGAGACCGGAGTTCTCAGGAGCACCATTCACAAACACACACACTCACAACACACACGCACACACTCGTGGGGTTTCCTGCTGCCTAGACTCTTACGAGACTGCTGTCCTCCGGAGACCCATCACATAATGTACATATATACTTTTGATTTAACCATTAAAATTTAACGTTAGCTATTGATAATGATATTGTTTATTAAAGAACCCATGGAAGGTGGTCCCCAAGATACAGGTTTATCCTTGTTTAGGGATCAAAAGGGGATCAATGATGTAATAATTTTAAGTCTAAATCTTAATCTAAATCTTCTTCAATAAACGTTATTATTATTATTAGTTACTTAACTGAAACTTTTTGCATGCTGTGTCGGCCTGTAAGAGGTTGGTGCACTTAGCATTTCACAAGTTTTTTTAAGTAATCTTGGAAGTTTTAGTGCACTCGTCATAGGCTAACCTAACTATATAAATAAATAAATAGGCTGGCCTGTTCCAATGAATAGTATAGAATATCATTTAGTGTCCATTTTATAGAGACAAAATAGTCCTTATTAAAACCTAGTGCGCGGCACAATACAATCGAATCGTCAGATCAGTTTAAACCTACGCACACAGTTCTAAAAAAAATAGAGCATTAGTACCTAATTCCTTTCTTAATAAAACCTTAAATCAATATTATTCAATACTAGTTTTGCCTGCGGCTACGCACGCGTTTGTTTCTATGGAAACGTTTAAAGGTTATTTCTATCCCATGGGAAATGTTTCTAGCCAATCTTAGGCTACTTTTTATAGCTAGCTGCATATTGTAGCTAGATACAATATGTAGCTTTCACATAATATACATGTACCTATGTATAATATTGTGGCGATCACAATAGGCCTCTCATGGTCGCAGTGATACGAAAGCCACCAAAAGCTTATAAAAAAAATATTATTATTATTGTAATAGTGTGGTGATTGTGAAATGAGCGCCATGGCACCCGGTTTTCAGCTTGCCACATCCAGCATCTCCGGAATATTTCGCAAACTAACTGAATCAAATCAAATTCCTTATAAAAGCTTTTAAACAAAGCCTATAACGTATGTATCCCTTAACGCTTATTGGCTTTATTTAGCAAGATTTAAGCCGAACAGCAATTAAACGACCAATCCCGCGCGTCCGTACCGGATGTGAGCGGAGGATGATCGATGGGTGCGCACGGGAATAGACCTAGGGAGGGAATGGATGGGGAGGTAAGCGTAGCGTCAAGCGGACTTACCCAGTAATATTATGTAGGCGTAATGACACTTTTGCATCATGGGGGGTACTGCCCATAATCCCCTCACTGGGCACACGGGTTGGGGATCGCAATTCAGTGGTAGAATTGTTCTGCATGGGGTGCTGCTGCCCGCCCCCGGTGGATATCTCTTATTCGCCTCTTACGACACTCGCGCGATGAGTTAGGGTGGTGCAAATTCTAAGCCGGCCTCACACAGCTTTTAATACTGGAGTTCAACTGTAGATGTGTTGTGGCCCTAAAAAAAGTACCTACTCGATACCTTGAAGTATCGATCCTTAAGTTTCGATACTTTTTTTCCGATACTACTCATGATTACCTACAGTGTCGATACTTTCTATTCGATACAGTGTCTCTAGATGTTGATGATTAAGTTATGTCACTATGCTAAGACCCGTTACGACTACGAATCTATAAGTCCAATGTACCTATGCGATATGACAAAAGGGAGGCCGGATTTTTGGGTTTGAATTTATTACTCCGGCCTTAATGTTTATGTATGTTAGGAAAATATTTATTCGTAGCAAATTTTTGTACGTTTCGGGCCAAATATTGCGATGTTTATGACTCAAATCGCACGTTTTTCACCCGAGCTGCTTACACGAGCCAATAATATTATGCTACTAGCTGTACCCGCGACTTCGTTCGCTATTGACATACCTGCCGACTAATTAAGTTCACATTTAACCACAGTTTCTCTCATGTCATGAAACGCCGTGCAAAAAAAACTTCGGTGCCCAGAATTGGACCTGTTACACTTCTAACATTCACCATTATACATCTTTATTTAGGTACCTAGTTCAATTGTGTATAAATCGTGTAGAGTCTACGGGGTATGTTGTCTTCTTCTATCCCATTCTTTATCCACACGACTTTTAGCTACGACTCGGCCAGCGTCAGTGTTAAGAAGTGTCATACTCGTTTCACTTCTTACTCATGATTCCGTTCAGCTGGGGCCCGATTCTGCTAAACTAATCGCTTCACTATGACATCGTCAAAGAATGACACGTTTTGGTATTCTAACTTAGATGAAAGAAATTATGATGAATGCAGATGGAGAGACCCGCGTCAAAGTGTCGAGTTTGAGACTATTAATTTATCTCGCACGCACTATCTGGAGTTTTATTAATCTAAGGATTTTATGTGATGATTCTGCGACGATTCCATTGTCATAGTGAAGCCATTTTATTACAGAACTAGCTGTACCCGCGACTTCGTTCGCGATTGCCTTACCTGCCGACTAATTAAGTTCACATTTATCCATAGTCTCTCATATTATGAAACGCCGCCGTGCAAAAAATCGTGTAGGGTCTACGGGGGATAGCATATTGTCATCTTCAATCCCATTCTTTATCCACACGACTTTTAGCTACGACTCGGCCAGCGTCAGTGTTAAGAAGTGTCCTACTCGTTTGACTTACTCACAGCTGGGGCCCTATTCTGCTATACTAATCGCTTCACTATGACAGGGGTATCGCACAGAATGACACGTTTTGGTATTCCACCTCAGATGAAAGAAATTATGATGAATGCAGATGGAGAGACGCGCGTCAAGTTTGAATAATTTATCTCGCACGCACTATCTGGAGTTTTATTAATCTAAGGATTCTACGTGATGATTCTGCAGCGATTCCATTGTCATACTGAAGCAATTGTATTGCAGAATTGGGCTCCTGATCCATTTGACTGGACCACCGTAATTATTTTTCGTTAGTAGGTAGGTACAGTTGGCTGTGTACCACAATAAAAAATATTTTTCTGCGGCCCAGTTAGTTTAAATGGACCACAATAATTAATTAATTTAATTGTACTACCGAAGTTTGGTTGGAGTAAAACTCCAACCAAACTTCGGTAGTACTGTTAACTGGACCAGCTAAACCACCATATAGCATGTAAGGCAGGAACCTAACTTATTTTAGACCCACCACCTTAGTAGGTAGGAACCTAACTAATGGGTGCGTCTTGGAAAAATAAATAGATACGGACTTACCTACCCTTTATCTACTAATTTTTTTCTTCAATCTACAGATTATTTCATCAATCTACTGATTTTCTACTCGACTTTCTACTGATTTAGTCATATTCGATCTTGCAACACTGTTTCTAACAAAAAGAATGCATGAAATCGGACGACGCGTAGACCCGTCGTGATGCGCGGTTAAAGAATTCTACTTTTTCCTCTCTCCCAGGGGAACCTTACCTACTGAATTCCAGGATAAAATGTATTCCACGTCCTTTCTTGTAGTATGAACTCAAAACGTGCCAAGTATTATTCCAACTCATTCCCTATGTAGTTTCGGCGTGATGACCGGTGAAGGAATTTAACTTTCATCCCCTCTGCCAGGGCAACCTTACTGAATTCCGGGATAAAATGTATCTTTCCTCATAGTACGAACTAAAATCACGCCGAGTTGCATTCGAATTCATTAAGTAGTTCCGTCGTGATGCGCGGTTAAAGAATTTTACTTTCATCCTCTCTCCCAGGGGAACCTTACTGAATTCCAGGATAAAATGTATCCCATGTCCTTCCTTCAACTCAAATCGTACCAATTTAGTCCAACTCATTCAGTAGTTTCGGCGTGATGCGCAGTGAAGGAATTTTACTTTCATCCCTTCTCCCAGGGGAACCTTACTAAATTCTGGGATAAAATGTATCTTTCCTCGTAGTATGAACTCAAATTATGCCGTGTTCCATTCGAATTCATTAAGTTGTTCCGTCGTGATGGGCGGTTAAAGAATTTTATTTCCATCCTCTCTCCCAGGGGAAAATTACTGAATTCCGGGATGAAATGTATCCCATGTCCTTCCTTGTAATATGAAATCAAATCGTGCTAGGTTTCATTCCAACTCATTTAGCACTTTCGGCGTCATGCGCGGTGAAGAAATTTTACTTTTATCCCCTCTCCCAGGGGAACCTGACTGAATTCCGGGATAAAAAGTATCCTATGTCCTTCCTCGTGGTATGACCTAAAATCGTACCGAGTTTTATTTCAAAACCTTTAGTAGTTCCGTCGTGATGCGCAGTTAAAGAATTTTACTTTCATCCCCTCTCCCAGGGAAACCTGACTGAATTCCGGGATAAAAAGTATCCTATGTCCTTCCTCGTAGTATGACCTAAAATCGTGCCGAGTTTCATTTCAATACCTTCAGTAGTTTCGGCGTGATGCGCGTTTAACAAACAGACAGACAGACAGACAGACAGACAGACAGACAGACAGACAGACATGAATGAAAAAAATTGCAGTTTTGGCTTCAGTATCGATAATAGAGTGCCCTCCAAAAAAAATTTTCAAAATATCTTCAATGTACAGAATTGGACCTGTTACAGTTTTATTATAAGTATAGATGTCTATACCTATTTCTACTCGCTTTGAGAAATACATATAGGTGAATTATTGAGAGCTGGCGCGATTGTCTTTTGTTTTTATATACAACTAGCTGCATTCTTACTACCCGTTGTCCTATTACCCGTTTTCCCGTATGAATGAAGCATTTTCCGCGGTAAAAGCAGCCTATGTTCATCAGGAATAATGTGGGCTTCTATTGTTAAAAGAAATGTTTCAAATCGGTCCAGTAGCAGTTTCGGAGCCTATTCAATACAAACAAACAATCAAATCTTTCCTCTTTATAATATTAGTATAGATTACCTTAAGGTCACAAATCTGTCGATTCTGGAGGCCTGCTATAGTTCTTTTCATCCGCGGTTGCAAAGTACGGCCGCAGAACTCAACGTAAGGCTCTCGATTTCTTACGAAAGAGCTGAATTTTTAATAAATTTTTACCGTCGATCAAGGTTTTTGCCGGAGGCCGGGGAATATTTGACCGACCATTTTTACATATAAAAAAATTCTAAGGACCGTTGGTTCCGTTCGTCCGTTGTTTAGTACAAAACAAAATTCAAACGTTTCCGAATGTTCGAATTCACATTCAAATTAATGCAAGATCCGAAAAAATGTGCAAGTTATATAAAAGATTCTTTCATTGCAGACTAGCTGCACTACCGGTTAGCCTATTACTCGTTTTCCCGTAGGAATGAAGCATTTTCCCGCGGTAAAAAGTAGCCTATGTTCATCAGGAATAATGAGGGCTTCTAATGGTAAAAGAATTTTTCAAATCGGTCCTGTAGTTTTGGACCCTATTCAATACAAACAAACGATCGAATCTTTCCTCTTTATAATATTAGTATAGATAACTGTGATCCATTATTTTTTAATACCAGAAATATTTCTTAAATTATATGTTAGTACCTATTCTTAGTCTACATACTACAGCTACTCAATTCAAATTCGATGAAGTTAAATAATTAATGTACTATAACATATTTAACAGTCATCTAGTACTCATAACATAAGCTCTGCTTAGCTTGGGGCTAGATGATGCTGTGTGGATTGTGGATTGTCCAGCATTATTTATTACTAGCTGCTGCCCGCGGCTTCGCCTGCGTAGTTCCCGTTCCCGTGGTAATTCCGGGATAAAACATAGCCTATGTCCGTCTCCTGGTTCTAAGCTGCCTCCCCACCGATTTTCAGCCAAATCGGTTCAGCCGTTCTTGAGTTATAAATAGTGTAACTAACACGACTTTCTTTTAAATATATGGCGGCTGAATCCAAAGATTTAAATCGTTGGCTAAGTCCGGATTCTTGACTTCCCGAAGACCGTTTAAGGCAAAATGAAAAGTAGTAGGTATTTCAAACTTTTAAAATACCATATTCAAATTACTACCCAAAAAAAATTCGGCGTCACTAGACCTCTTGGTGTAGTTGGTTAGCATATATACTGAGGGAAAAATGCGGATCGAAGTCCCGCTGAAGTCGATTTTTTTTGGATATTATTTGATTTCTTAGAAATTACCCAGCATGTGTGGGCTTACGTACTATAATAACAAAATCCAAAGTGTTTTTCTGTAGTGATTTATTTCAAAACTGTACAAATTATCGTAAAATGAGGGATAAACTTTCAAAGATCAGTTATTTGTTAAAACAATGTGATACTTTTCATCGCATAAATTACATGCGCTTTAGAGAAATCTTAAGGACGGCAATGTACGTCAATGTATGAAAGGCATTCTTGCTGCCTCTTAATAACAGTAATAAGATTTTTAAATCCATCATGGTTATTAACACTTAAGTCATCAGTTACATGACGTGATCAAGTGATTATGGCGCATGACACTGTACCGAAATATTGGAAAGCTCAAAACTCAAATCATGGTAAATATCCCGGTGTAAATGACGTTAGAACAATAAGTTCTAGAAATAAGGCTTTGATTTTCTTCACTCCAATCTCAGTCAGCTCCTGCCTCTATAATCTCATCCAAAACACCACAAAACTCGATTCTAGAGAAAAGTTAACCAGCCAAATAACTAAGATTAAGTCAAATCGTTCTGCAGTAGGATTAACTTGAAACATTTATCTTTATTTCGCGTCGGAGTTTGGCCAAGTTTGATTAAAATTGGCTCACGTCGTGATTTCCGTGGTTCCACACTAGATGTAGTTAGTTTTGAGATGCTAGTTTACGCCTCTGGGTTTACGTTTTAAGTTTAACGTAGTTAGAATGTAAATTTTAGTGTTAACGTTTTAGGCTAACGTCTGGGCTACGAAAGACATGGTATGAAATGGCCGAGGGGTGGGACAGGCTAGGTTTTTAAAAAAGTCAACGGAAGTCACGATTTACTTTTATACTTTAACGGATTATTTTTTTGGAAAAAATAAGAGACTTAAATTAAATTAAATCTGAGCGTCTGGTCGAAGCGACGCGTGACCCGAAAGTATCTGGCGCAGCGCATAAGCATTGCTATACAGCGGGGCAATGCAGCCAGCGTCATGGAGACGCCTATGACTGGCATTGATATGGCTCAGTTGAGCTACCTGATTGTTGGCAACAGTCTGCAGTTAGCTCAATTGTTAATACTAGCTCTAATTTATTCCTATAATTTGATTTTAATTTTTTTTGAATATAAGAGAATACATAATCTTTATTTTTGCCAAACGTAAACGTATAAAAGGGAAGAGATATTTATTTTGTCTGTATAGGTACGTATTTTCTTATTCTAGTCTAGACGAATCATGGCTTCCGTTGACTTTTTTAGAACCCAGCGACCTAGGCCATTTCATGTTATTTTTTCTTTTAGTAACCTAACATTTTTTTAATGGACTGATAAATAGGAAAAATATCTTTGCATCACGTATTACTCGTGAAGATAATTCAAGTTTCTTTGTTTCCAAATAATACGCTGGTACAGTCAAAAAAATCGAACATTCTAGGCTTATAGAGCACTTTATTGGATTTAATAATACTTTTTACAGCAATTTAATATCTAAAATTGATTTGTTACGGTATAAATTTCAATGTACACGAGGGTCGGATCATTTGCTACAAAAATCGAAGCAAGATGATGTATGTGAAATGGTTACGGCAGCTTTAATCAAGAGATACAAGGATACTGGAAGTGCACAGTGCAGTGCTCTGTTATGATCTCTTAGTGCAATGTTTTTCTTTGTATTTATATTGGTACCTACCTAACTAAACTTCCTTTTGTTAAACTTTGTTGCTCATTGATTTTTGTAAGCTATAGACTCGTAATGTGACGTCACCCAGAGATTCAGACTGAAAACCAGCGTTGTTTCCGTCCTCGGGCGGTAGAGGCATCAAGCTGAGGCTGGCACTGTTTAGCCACGCACTAGGAAAAGATCAATTTTTTTCATCAGACGACACGAAGAGGTACTTTTAAATTTATTTTTATAAGACTTTTTTATGATGTTTGTTTGTTTGTTTTATGCAATCTCTATTGTGGTGTTTAGTGTAACTTTGTTTTGTTTTAACTTCCCCTTAGTGTTTTGTGTGCTAAATAAATTTCTGTTCTATTCTATTCTATTCAATGGGTTAATAGTTTTTTATTCATGAAAAATCCCCTCGGTCCACTAAAATCCATTGTAAAGATCCATTGATAGATCTTTTTGCACCTTTATGTCCACTTCGGATTTGTACTATTTTCAAGCTTTTGCGAGTAATTTTATATAACAAGCACAAAATTAAAAATTTTAAAAACCTACCGACAGATTTTCATGAAACATGGCTAAAACACTAGGGATCACATTATCAATGACACAAAAAAACTAAACGAAAATAGGTTCATCCGTTTGGGAGCTACGATACCACAGACAGATACGCAGATACACAGACAGACACGTTAAACTTATAAAAGCCCTCTCTTCGTCGGGGGTTAATATGAAGGTTTGTGCACATAGTAAGCCATTGGCTATGTCATTTAGTTTTGTACTCTCTCTCATATGTGATTTTTTTTTGTCCTTCCATATAATATTGAGCAACAACTTAGCACTTCGTAATACTATACTTTACTACTGTTGTGATCAATTATAGTTATTTTGGTCACATCTAGTTTTCTTAGACCCGCAACGGCATAGGTTGGCGTTCGCCGAGGCCGTTCAAAACCAGTGGACATTCAATTTCATGGTTTGCCGCCGCCCCCGCAACAACCGATTTTCTACCATATTTCAAATGATGTATCACAATAGTAGGGATGGGGGAAAATAAGATACAATTGACTATCGATACAATAAGTTTAGATGAATACTTAAAGATGTTACGAGGTATTACTAGATAATAATCAAGAAATCAGCGAAATAATGCACCACATCCCATTTCCGCGCTGGCGGGCAGCATGCTGGCGAAAACCTTGCCACTCCAAGGGGTGTATCAGCGCGTAGGCTCTGCCATCTGAGAGGTTAAGTAGAGTTACTAAGGGACCTGTTTTATTATTTTATCTAAAAAGCTATCGTCGATGGATAGGAAAACAGTATGTGTTTTTACCGCCTTCAAACGAAGGAGCTAATGAGTGTGAACATAGTAAAGTTTTCGACACCGAAATGCAATATTAACGCATTCACTACCCAGCCCCTGCGGGTCGCACCGCCGCTACACGGGGCTGGAGGAGATCATCTGCGTCTTGGGCCCTGAAATTATTAGTTTAGTTTAAATAATATTAAACTTAAAACATGAGATAGTGGTGTTCACAAGTAACACCATCGTTGCTCAGCAAATAAATAAATAATCGTCAGCGCTGGTCCACTGCTGGAGGCATAATCCTCGTCTTCAGCTTGTCGCATCCAGCAATCTTTAGTAGATGATAAAAGAACATGAATAGGAAGAAAGAAAATCGTTATTTTCTGAACAAAAAAATATATTTGAAATCTAAGAAAAATATTCAAAAGTTAATTTTCTCCACACAAGAACAAATTTACCCCAGGGGGTGAACGCATTGGAAACTGGAATATGCTGTTATTTTGTTCCATAGATTCTCAAATAATTGAACCTTATGTAATCTTTCGGTGAAACCTAATAATGGGACACGAGGCAGCTCTAGTAGTCCCTATCACGAAAAGAACTAGGAGAATGTGTGGACCTAGAGAAATTAAACCGCCATCTTTCTCTCCAGAATATCTATTTCATGGCTAGAAAATTGGCCACGCCACTGGCAGAAACTTAATCAACATAGCCTAGTAATCAGTACGATGCATTATCAGGAGTGGGATACCTACATCTTTGTGCATAAATACCCAAGCCACAATAGCTACAGATGGAAACAACAAGGCAAGCAATATCCTGTATAAAAAGAACAACAAGCCCCTTGTTTTGACTATTGATTGCGCGGTCTCGGAACGTCAGATATTGGATGGACAGGCTACAGGCTATGCTTTGCAAGCTAGCCTGGAAAAGTGGTACGGATTTATCTATAAAATAGAAGAAACTTTTTGTTTCGGGTTGTTTAAAATCGCAGTGAATGTCAATCACAGCAATCACAGTACATCAACAGCTTGGACCAGTCTGCTGGACATGGGCCGCCCCTGATAAGCGTCTGGCTATTACCAATCCCTATTAGTCCCGAGTAATGTCGTTATCCCCACGCATGCAGGTTGGGGATAGCAGTTTGGTGGTGGTTCTGTTCAGGGGCTGCTGCCCGCCCCCCGTCGGATATCTCTTAGTCGCTTCTTACGACACCCGCGAGAAGAATGTACGTGATTAAGGTTTGGCGCAAACGGACCACCGACCACAGCCACCAGTGGATGTCGCGCGCTACCGCCACATTTGCAGCAGTTGCGGAAGCGCGCGACAACCACCAGTGTTCGGAAGCGACCACATTTTATGCATGCGTGCGATGCGTTGGACGCCTAGCGGTTAATTAAGTGAATTAGTACAAAATATATGAAAAAGCGTGTAAACAGCCTGTCGATTGCCACCGGTGGGTGTGGTCGGTGGTCAGTTTGCGCCTAGCCTTACTGCAATCATTATGGTGGCCACATCTTGCCGCATTTTGAATTTCAAAATTATTTTAAAGTATAGACCTTGTAACAATTAAAAAGGTAACTATTTATGTCACTGGAAAACAGAACCCGAAATGAAATAAAATATGCAACAAATAAAATAAAATTCAAATTCACTGTGTTTGAAGGTTCAATGTATTTTCATAAGATTTCTTGACCTGATTCTCTATTCTTGCTTATTCAAAACTATTTATAGGTTTGCCACACTAGATTGAAATGAACGATAAGAATAACGCTTCTTAATTCCGAAATCTGCAATTCATTCATTTCCTACAAGGTATACCTTAAAATACCTAAATTAACGTATTTTAGAAACAAACTACCTACAACAAAATAGAAACAGTTTGAATAGTGTAAGAACCCGCTTACAGTCCAGCGTACGATAAACAGAATTAATAACAGTTCTCGGTGTGGGTATTAAGGTAATTCCCTGCAAACTGGGAGCTCAACATCTACAAAGGTAAAGCGGTTCAGCTTGTGTGAGCCAAGTCACTGTAGGTAGCGACTTCTCTGCTTTAAATAAATAAATAATTCTGTACAATTCACATAGAATTATCAAGCCCAACCTAAGCAGAGCTTGTATAATGGGTACGATCCAGATCCAGAAAACTCGGAACAAATATCTGCAGATCGTACGAAGATTTTTCCCGAGGGAATCAAACCCGCAACCTCCTGCGTCGCAGGCGGACCTTAGCCCTGTAATATAAGTGCTTATACTAATTAATTTATTCTAGCAAGTAAGCTGTTACTATGAAAAAAAAAATATATTGAAGGGTAAAAAATAAAAATGTCTTAACATTAAGTCCTAAAGCGTAAGGTTTCTGAGATTGATATTGCAATAGTTATTTTCATTTGTGAATATCTCAGAAACTTGACGCTTTTGGATATTAGGTTAGATAATGTTTTTTTATTTCTATAAGTGTCCTCAAAGTGGTGGCCGAAACCCTTTGAGGGTTTAAAGATTTTGGGCCTAACATTTGCATTATGTATTCCGAAAAATTTACGACTCCACTTTGTACGGGAATATAAAGATCGAGAAATATTCTCATTTAAACTGATTGTTTTTTTTGCACTCTATTTCTGGAATAAATGGAAATAAAAGTTTAGTTTACACTTTTTTCCCTTCAACATTAAGGAAGTCACCACTTGCCAGCACGCAGAGGCTACTCTATTGCGAGATTTGAAACGGTAAAGCAAAATGTTGCTAAATATTTCTTGGAATTATGGAAGATCTTCAAAGCAGGTATTGCGATTCAAAACCATTTGCTATCGGAAGATTTAATATCGAACCAGCTCCGGGGAAGGTAAATAATTATGAAATCCGTACCACCTAGGTACCTTTAATTTTAGTTAATTTAATGTATGAGTTTTTTCTGATAAAAGTGGTAATGCCGAAGGTCCAATTACACCGATAGCTGACAAAACTTAGTTCAACGGAAAAACTCAGTTCAGCTTAATCGAGTGTAAACTAGCGCACCGTTCTCGGGCTTGGTGAAGTCAGAATGCACTGTTCTATCGCGCTCGACGTGGAGAAATTTGTTCTGTTGTTCTGGGTGCATTAGCATTATTTATTTATTTACTATTCGCTTCCACTCTGCCAGTGTCTGTGTCTTTGATGACCACATACACTAGGAAAAAATAAAAACCACTTATCATTGAATCGTTTGACAACTCTGTTATATCAGTTGATACCCCATAAAAGTTATTCAACCACGAACGATGTTCCCCCTGACACGTTTTATTCCCAAACCATATCAATTTCACGTCAAAAACATTCGATGTTATTCGAACTAGTGCTTGGCACTCCGAAAGTTTGTTGGGATATTCGCTATTTATTCCGAATTTCTAGTTCTAAGAAATCAAATAATATCCCGAAATTTTTCGACTTCAACGGGATCTTTCTAGTTCTGTTCTGATTGACGAGACACAAATCAGAACCGAGAAGCCTGGAGAAGGCTTGTGTCGGAGGGAAAATCCAGTTTGTGGTCATTGACTCATAGAACTATACAAGATTTACTTTCGTAGGTAGTACCTATTTATTTTTATTGGTATTACAAAATTGACAGCCTGACTTGATTGAGTGTTTTTATGGCTAAGTTTTAAGAATCAAGATGAAATAATATTACCGAATCTTATAAGAGTTCAAAGTAAAATATTCGTCAGGGGTTTTCTAAAAATGATAAAATTAAGAAACTACCTTGTTTAAACAAATCACTACGATCACCAATGCCAAACGTGGATTATGGCGAAAGCCCTCTCGTTTGGGAGGGATTTTCAGCTGTGGATGAATACAAGCTGATGGATGTACCTTGCTGAAATAAGAAAACTTTTCGGAAATTACTCCGAAAATAATAAAATACTCCGAAAAATATTTCCCCACCTCAGTCGGAATCAATGATTCGGCAACACGATGTTTTTCAGTGTTTCCCGCGTCTACCTTATTGACGCGACTTTATTCTGATTGTTCATGTAAAGCGGCGAAAAATTCGCGACGCAAACGATTACCATGTTCACTGCTCTTTTCATGTCACATCGGAGTTTATTCACTTTATCGTTATTGTTTTCATTTTTATTTGTTTGTGAGTGATGGCCTATTCTTTTCTGAATGTCACCTGTCACTTAATTTTACTGATATTTATTTTTCAATGAAAACTAGGTAGATACTGGTGCTGAGTTTAGATAAAGATTTATATATAGCTGGCAAGGAAAAATAAAGCTCTTTTTATTTTATTTATTATTAATTTTATTTTATTTTTAGATACTGGTGCTACCTACAGGTCCGATTTAAGGTGGCGTGACTTCAATACAAACAGTTTTTAATAAATTTTCAGATAGAGGCGCTCTAACAAACCCCAAAGAAGAAATAAATATTAGACAATTCATATAGCGTTATTCAGCCCCAAGCTAAGCAGAGCTTGTGTTATGGGTACTAGATAACTGATATATTCAATAGAATACACTACATAGATAGATATTTTTTAAAACATAGAAAACATCCAGAACACCATGAACAAATATCTGCAGATCGTACAAACATTTCTCATTTGAATAGTAAGAGGTCTCGTATTGAGAAACTTTCATAAACCAAATTGATAATATGGTATACTTAATGCTAGAAAGCTTTCTCTACCAGCGAACCCTTTGTTAGTAAAAAACCAAAGACTACTTCTTATCCAGAAAAACACGTGCGAAGCGCCGTGCAAAAGCTAGAACCCAATAAATTAAAGGAAAACCCCACATTTCTCCCATCCGGGGATTTCCCGACAGTCGAAGGTGACAAACGTTGCAATATTACTGAGAAAAGATAACTGCTCTCAGCAGAATTGCAATTTTATTGACCAAGAAAATGTCTTTTGTTATCCCTGGCTACTCCATATCTTATTTTTATGGGGATAGAGTCGAGTATGGTTCGTCCATTCAAGCGAAAGTTTATAAAACAATTCAATACGGATCGGATCTTAGTGAGTTTTCATTTCAGCCGACTTAAAGATTTAATTTTCAGAAACCTAGAGGTATTTTTGATTCCTTCAAAGTAGGTAACAAAACTTGGGTTAACTCAGCTAAAAATCTATCTACCTAATAGATAGATACAGTAGATAGATAGGTTAAACCTCCTCCTTCGGTGGAAGGCCCTGGTGACCTTTACCACAGGTTTTATAAACCTCTCTCGGGCACCAGTCTCTTGCAAAACAAGATAACTAGATATAAATAAAGCTTAAGCCGAAAATTGTAAACAAATACAAATACATTATTCAATTCAATTCAAAGCATTTATTTGCTACTACAACACACAGTACAAAGGAGTTGTAGCATTGTTTTTTACTTTCTCTGATTGCATGGCGTGTCTGTGGGAGGGGAGGCGGTTCACGCGAATTGCATTTTGTTGAATCTCCTAAGAGAAGGTAATGCGCGGAATAGTTAATACATATATATTTTATCCAACTAATATTTTGAAGCCGAAAGTTTGTGAAATGTGAATTTTTGTTACCTAAATCTCAAAAACTACTGAACAGGTCATGATGAAATTTGGCGTATTTTTTAGAACATAGCTTAACTTAGACGAAGCCGCGGGCAGAAGCTTGTATCCTAATAATTTATAATGGATTTCTTTGCCAAGAAAACAACACAAAACCATAGATGGAGAAGTAGCAAACAGTTTTATATGATAGAACAGATTTTTTACCAACAATGTGTAACTTCTCGCCTTTTTAGTCCTAAAGAAGTTGCAAACATATGCAGCCCAGACAAACGCCGTTTAGCGGACTGGACTTCCGATAGGTTAGAGCATTATTTAAAAAAAATATCTCATAAATTTTTCATGAGCCTTACAACGACAACCGATATAGCGCAGCGGGCGAAGGTCCGCCTGCGACGCAGGAGGTTTCGGGTTCGATTCCCGCCCTGAAACAATTTTTGTACGATCTGCACATATTTGTTCCGGGTGTTCTGGGTATTTTCTACGTATAATAAAAAAATCTATCTATGTAATGTATTGTATTATGTATATCAGTCATCTAGTATCCATAACACAAGCTCTGCTTAGCTTGGGGCTAGATAATGCTTTGTGGATTGTCCAGGATTATTATTATTTTATTATTAAGGTATACTTATCTTATGTTATGGATTTACTAAAACATTGCATATGCCTCTAAGGGGTTTACGCACTAAAATCGCCTTAGAGGAAAATACATTAAGATACCAGTACATTATACACCACAAGCTTATGAATCAACCCCTCGAACTCGGCTCTTGGTATGCAGCCACAGAGAAAGCAGAGATCTACCAGAGGGAGGGAAGAAGCTTCCAACTGTGTATTTTGAACACCTCTACTGATTCGCCGTACGACTGCCTCGTTGGTCTAGCGGTCAGCTTGATCAACCGCTGATTACGAGGTCCTGGGTACGAATCCTGTTTCGGCCCAATAGTTGTAATTGGAGTTTTTCTAGTAAGAAAAATTCACATTAGCAGCCCGGAGTAAGGAAGTTGGCGGTGTTACACCCTCGTGCCTCGGAAAGCACGTTAACCCGTTGGTCCTGCGTCTGACCTCTCCCCGGTCGTGTCAGTGTGTCGTCCCATCGGATTATGAGAGTGACGGAATAGAGAATGCACTTGTGTTTGCGCCCTATAATATGTCCTGTGCATCTGGCTAGTCTCATAAGATATTGTCCGCCGCCGTGGTCGAAATTCGGCTACGAGGACATATTACTGAGGACATATTATCATTCTCCATACTAATATTTTAAAAGCGAAAATAATACAGTCTGTCTGTCTGTAAACTTTTCAAGCCTTAATAGCGGAACGGATCATAAGTAAATTTTTCAGTATTTGTTTCTTTAAGTGGAAACTTGTAAATAGAAACCTGTCTACTTACACATCGCTACTATGTATATTGTGCAGATAGATCCCCTAAAATAAATGAATAAATAAATCAGACTTTATCCCGGGGACGCACATTTATTTATCCCGTGTAAAAATAGCCGATGTCCATGTGCGTGTGCTACATTTATTTATTTATAACTAGAACGATTACATTTAACCAATTACACTAGCTGTCTACAAGATTGGAAATTAAACAAAGAACATACAATAATGTACACAATACAAAAATAAAACAACAAAAACAACAACATACATAATGTGGGTCAGATTATTCCAAGCCTTCTTTATAAGCACATCCCGTTGTTTACGTACAATAAATCACTAAACTGTATCTCTTTTCCGAAGGTATTGCGAGAAGATATCAAGGGATCTAACACAAACTCCGTAAAAGTTGGGAACACTGAGTTTCCAGCGGGCTTAAAACTACCGGCTGGATTTTCAAGGATTGAGTTTATTGAAAACTTCTAGGTAGAAGGTAAGAAGGAAGTAATAGAAAACTAAAAATATTAATTTTACACAATATTTTACCCGCCGCTTCGCTCGCTTATAAAGGGTTATTGGTAATTCACTGACGCTATTTTAACTGTAGGATCTGCTCACCATCATGAACACGTCCGTGAAGACGCCAGGTCTCAATTCTTAAAATTGGTGGAAAGGGAATGATTATTATATTAGTACGTACTCCTCTCCATTCTAAAATCGTTAATTACAGGGGTTTTCTTTGAAACTGAACCTAAAAATCGACTGCCTTGGATTATCATTGGGTGTGTGTGTGTTCGGCTGTCTCCCAGCAAGGCTAATGCCACTTAAATCATCTTGCGTAGATGTAAAATAAGCCAATGATGATGATGTGGATTTAAATAGGAGTGAGAGATCGGTATTTAGTAATTAATTAGGTTTCGGACAATATTTTGTATGTGAGGCGATTTACATAAAAAATAAGAATTAAGACCTTGTCTTCACTAACGTGTTCGTGATGATGGGCAGAACCTGCAGTTTACGCAGTGTTAGTGAATTACCAATAACCCTGTATTTAGATCACTTCATTCATCATGATTTATTATTTTTTTTCATTATATTTATTTAGCATTGCAAGTGCAACTTGCTTTTAAGTTGGGGCTGAAAGACGCTGCAGTAGCCGAAGGCGAGGTGGGGAGTTTTATCGATGAAGAAAAGGCAGACATTTTCCCCAGCAGTGGGACAGTAATGGCTCATAATTAGACAATTAAAAATAAACTAATCAAGCCAATTGATCAAAAATACAAATATAATATCTATCAGTCAGCACACGCTGAGAGGCCTTGAGCCACCTTTTATTTCGGTACAGGGTCAGGGGCAAACTGTTATACTCTCAAAAATCTTCTTTTCTAAGTACCAAATCTGTTTTCAGAGTATTCAAAACGACGTAAGTTGGTAACTGCCTAGTTGGTTTTCAGAGAATAAATACCAACACTGTGACAAAATAAGTAACACTGTATGCGACATTTTATTATCAAGTTGAATAGAAAACTTATTTCAACATACAAAAGAAAATTGTGTGTAGGGCTCCGCACCTCGTGGAACTCTCCACCCGTTTACTGTGACTGTCCTGCACAGACCCTACAAAAAATACACTTATACCTACACCTACTCCCTACATATACTCCCTGTTAAGACCAAGTATTCCTGCAGCAGCAGGCGTAAGCGCCAAGCCGCCTTGCTCGTGCATTTTGTAGTCTTAACCTTTAAAGTATTATGAGGCCCTGAGCGGGCTAGAAAAAACGAGGCCCGCTCCGGGCTCGACACCTCAGACCTTTTGAAACCTTATTTTTAAAATATAAGGAACACTATGGCTTGAAATCTATGTCTCATTCGATTCGGAATGAACGAACCTCTTTACTAAAAGTTTGTCTATGGTGATCGACGGTTTGAAGTTCGAGAAATAATCAGGTAACAAAATCACGCATTTAGCCGCCATTTTGTACACATTCGGTTCGACTTTATTACGGAGGCGTTAAGGTTCATTTTTGTATAATGAGTTATCGATTTTTGTATAATGAGTTATCGACAAAATTCTAAATAATAAGCATGTACATTAAGAAAATCATTTTATCAAGTCAGACTCAGCGAATTTATTTAGAACTCTTTAGTGTCTTTAGTTAAGTAAAAATGCTAAATATCAGTATCAGTCACAATAATGTAAAAACATTACAAAAAGAGGTAACTTTTGGATTTTTTTCTATCTAGTGGAGTTTTATCTATCTTTCTATCTATCGATGTAATAAATAATTAAATAAATAATGCTGGACAATTCACACACCATTATCTAGCCCCAAGCTAAGCAGAGCTTGTGTTAAGTTCAGTAGATCTTGTAACTGAGTGCGACTTTGACTAGGTCCTCTAAATCTTTTTTCAGAATTTTACACACTTTTTCTATATCTCAGATGATTTTACAATCACAAAAGCGCGGCCTCTGCTGGCATACCACGCCTTAAAACAAATGCTTATACACGACGAGGGACGGAAATCCATATTGCGCGATTCTGACTCACACTTGCGCTGTTTTTCATTAGCCCTGTCGGTGACCTGAATTAGCCACATACTCCTTTCACCACTAACCCAGCAGACACGATATTGCGTGTCTAACAACAATGCTAGTACTACGTACAAAGCTTAGCTTTTTATTAAAACCTTTGCTCCTGAAAGCTTATTAAGAGCTTTGAAGTGGTTGCGCTAAGAGCTAGAAGAACACAACCAGCTGCAAATAGATTAGGAACATTCTCAAAAGGAATTGCAACGGAGATCAAAGCTCTGCGCTGATATATACAAAACCACACAGCACAAAAACAAGCATTAAAATATGGGCTTAAACTCGTTAACTTTAAATGATTACGTTATGTGTAGGCGAAAAAGTCTTGATACTATCATGAAATGGCCTCAGGGTTCAGAAATAGCTATTATTAACCGAAGAAAAATGAAGGACGTTCTCAAATCGACGCGTAAATATATTAAAAAAAAACGTGATGACTAAAGAACAAAAATCGGAAGAAAAAAATCGTGATGAATGAATTACCAATAAATACAGGGTTATTGGTAATTCACTGACACTGCGTAAACTGCAGGTTCTGCCCATCATCACGAACACGTTAGTGAAGACACCAGGTCTTAATTCTTAAAAATTTTGTAAATCTCCTTCCATACAAAATAATTTCCGAAGCCCAATTAATTACTTAAGACCGACCTCCCACTCCTTTTTACGTCCACATCATCATCATTGGCTTATTTATCATCTACGAAAGATGATTTATGTGACATCAGTCTGGCTGGGAGTCAGCCGAACACACATACACCCAAAAGTGGGTGTTTTTAGGTTTATTTTCAAAGAAAACTTCTATAAAGAACGATTTTTTTATGAAATTAAGAACCTACTAATATCATACCCTTTCCACCAATTTTGAGAATTGGGATCTGACGTCTTCACGGACGTGTTCATGATGGTTGGCAGGACCTGCAGTTCACATAGTGTCAGTGAATTACCAATAAACCTACATATATTAATATTTAAGTATGACCACGCATAACTTTTTATAGAGTGTTCCCATTTTGATCATTCTTTTTTTATTGGATACCTCGATGTGTCATCAAAGTAAATTAAACTCGAATTTTGACTTTATGTCGCTACTAGAAGAATTTGAAGTCGGTTTATAGTTTTTTAAAAAGAAAAAAAAATCAACAAATCAAAAAGTCAGGTACTATATAATTAACTTAGTAATATAATCGAGACTATACTTACTTTACTAGATACTTACTAAAAATAACTTAATCTACTCTACTTATGATTATGTAATTTTTTTGGAAGAGCGAGATTCCCTATCACAGGTATTTTCTTTACTTAAAATGGAATCTCAAACACTGTTACACTACTAGTACATTAAGTTAAAGAAATAAATATTTTTGTATTTTGTATTTGTATTTGTACTATAACACACCAAATTATTGTAAAAATAATATAATGTTTTGAAAAACTAAAAACCAACATCGAATCCATTATTTTTATACTGTTCTTAAAATACAAATCCTTCGTGAAAAACATTTTTATTGGACCGCCTCGGTATCAATTTCTATGTCTATAAAATAACGAAAGAATTAAAAATCGGTCTTTAGTTCACGGAGAAATAAACGAACATACATATAAAAAAACATACATATGTACAGCTGAATATAGAAACCTACTTCTTTTTTCGAAGTTGGTTAAAAACGCTGCGGATGATTGCTGAGAAATAAACAAACATACATATAAAAAGCATACATATGTACTGCTGAACATAAAACCTACTTGTTTTTTCGAAGTTGGTAAAAAAAACGCTGATGGTACTGCCTATTCGCTACCTATTTATTACTTCCTTCATAACTTGGTCATAACATCTCTAAGAACCGCGACGTCTATAATTTCGTATTTATTGACTCTTACAAGTAAGTGCCTCTTAGCAGGCCCATTGTGATCATTTTGTGTAGTCATCGCTTTTTCATTGAGGAATGTTCCATTTTTATTTGATTGCTTTAATAATTTTTTGTATGTATGGCTGCACTTACACCGACGTGTGAGCTCAAGACTTCAGCTTAGGAAGTAAAATTTGGATTAATGTAGTAGAAGCATATGTTTCTAAATAAGGACTTGTACTGATTTGACATTGATAGTAAACAAAATAAATATATGACTTGACATTGACAGTTACGAGTAAGTCTTGCATAGATAATTGCAATCGATACAGTGAATCGACCAAGAATCGTCGATGCGCCGCGCTACGGATAGCTAAATGTGTCATTAACTAATGAATCCTTAAATTATGTCTCTAGGATGTACCGTTAATTAACAGATTTAATGGTATTTAGTTAAAAACCCATTAGGATTAGTTTAAGGAACCTTTCTGAGTGTGGCTGTTAGTCCTTACTAAAGCTTCTTAAAATTTAAATGGATGTAGAAATAATAAATAATGCTGGACAATCCACACAGCACCATCTAGCCCCAAAGTAAGCTACTTAAAACTTGTGTTATGGGTACTAGATAACTGATATATTTAATGCATTATATACACAGATAGATATTTTTTTTATTATACATCGAAAACACCCAGGCCAACGGACCAAATTTCTGCAGAAGAAACTTAAGTTAGGACTAAGTCCTTATATAGGAACTTAGCTTCTTCTAAATCCATCCAAATTTTTCTTCCTGAAAGTGTTTATTTTTTGGCAAACTATTTTCTACCCGCGGCTTCGCACGCGTTGTTTTTGTGGAACCGTTTTCTATCCCATGGGAACTATATGGGATAAAAATTATCCAAGCCTATGTTTGATTCCAGGATAAGAATTACCTGTACGAAAAATATCCCGATCCGTACAGTAGTTTTGGCGCGAAAATGTAACAAATATCCATCCATCTATCCATCCATACATCTCAATATCCAAACTATCGTAATATATAATATTAGCGTGATTAATTATGATAATTAATAAATATAAATATATACAATAATGATGTCAATATTCTAAAAAATAAGGTCGCAACATAAAACACCGAGATCGGATGAAACTCTTTTTGGTAAACAACGTTGGAAGGTAAAAATGCTACAAACCTCTTACAAACCATGAACGAACGAAATTTTTCTTTTTCTCTGAAGGTTGTATAGTTCTGAACTCAAATTACTTATTTCAACAAGTTGTTATTCTTTATTCCACGTGAGCAAAACCTTATTTTTGAGTAGCAAAGTCACCGTTTTCGAGCGAGAGTGGTGAAAGATTATTTGTATCGAAATCGAACCATGAACGGACCAACGAATTAAATAAAATATCTGTAATTACAAATAAAATTACAGTCAACGAATATAATTTAAAGGAAAACAAACTTTACCATGGCTAGTACGTTTGCACCATACCAAAACGACAAAAGTTTTCGTTTGGTATCGCAAACTTGATAAATTAATCAAAGTGCAGTTCTTCTGCAACAAATCACTGATTCGAAAACTATATTCGAATTCGTTTGGTCCATTGGATCGTATAATATGAAAGGTAGGTCAGGTCTCTCAGTATCTGGAGGTTCTGCATGGCACTAAATAGAAAAATATATATATTTTTGCTTCATTCCATACGGCAGAATTTAAAAAAAAATCACGCAATGTCAGTGAATTACCAATAACCGATATGTACAATGCAAAAAAGAATAGACTAAAAATACTCCAAAGTTCCAAAAGTAAATTTCAATGTCTATCTGTAGAAGATTCAATAACCTGTCTTTAGATTATTTTTCACAGAAAGATACCTCGCATCAGGATGTTTTTGAAAACATCGTTCGCACTGCTTAATGGCGTATCTCAGAATAAAATATTATGTACGGTTATAATACTTTTCCTGTGATAAATTATATTTACGGTCACATAAATTCGGTAAACTTCGATTTTACTGACACGTGGATATTGTTATTTGCTAAGTTTTGATAGGTATACGTATTCTGATGTAAGGTTATTATATTTTTCATTGTTCACGTTTGCAGAAACTGCCATTCGTGATCTTCCTACGCTATTATAGGTGTTCTTGTCTCAGCATGTCCTCCTGTTTAGATCTTGTATCTAACAGCTGGGTTCTTCTATTCGAAAAGTTGAGAAGACATAGGTAGATATTTAGCTTTACAAGCAAATACTTAGCAACAATAACGACGCCAAAATAAAACTCACACGGTAGGTACATAACAATCATTCGCTTTCAGTCTTGCAACTAATCAATAGAAATTTATAAGGACTGTGAAAATTACAAGAAATATGAATGTAAAACAATATGTGTGCACCTGTACTCTGTTTTTTGAGAATTTGTATTACTAGTATAAGAAGGTAGTATTTGAGGTTCAGAAGTAATCTTCTGATTCTGAGGTAGAGACCTCAATTGAAAAGGAAATCAACCACATAAAAATTCAATCGTTTTAGTATAAGAACAAACCAGTTTGAAGTTCAGAAGATTACTTCTGATCCTCAAATACTACCTTCTTATACTAGTAATACAGATTCTCAAAAAAAAAGAGTACAGGTGCACACATATTGTTTTACATTCACATTTCTTTCTTATAATTTCTCTAAATTATAAGATACAAGAATAAAATTATAAATTTTAAAAACCCTCCTACAGATTTTCATGAAACATGTCTAAGAACACTCGGGATAAAATTTTCTATGACACAAAAAAAACTAAACGAAAATCGGTTCATCCGCTTGAGAGCTATGATACCACAGACAGATATACAGATACACAGAGAGACACGTTAAACTTATAACACCCCTCTCATTTTGCGGCGGGGGTTAAAAATATTACTAAACAATAATAGTACTGACCTACCAACCACAGAAAAACTAAAACTAAGTACTATTATTGTTTATTATTGAACATAGAAAAAAAAGAATTTTATGTGTACCTTATTACCACGGGGATCCCGTGAGTAGGTACTGAGTTCTAGGCCTAGTTTGACAATCTCACCCGTTAGGTTGCCCCCTTTATCGGTAATAGAGCAACGTCGTTAAAATATCAAACTTTTTGGGCAATTGTACCCAAAATGGTACATCTTAGGGAGGTCTCGCTTGGAAGTTATTCCATAATCCTTTTTTTGAGGTAATACATTTTTGGAAAAGGTTAAATCTATCAACAGAACGGCTAGTAATATACCTAATGAAATTTTATACTCACTTATTTTGTAAATAAAAATGAGATCTATCCTAATCACCCTAAATTAGGTATTCCCTCAGAGCCTTGATGCTTTCGAGACAAATTAGATTGGGACACCCAAATTGGGTTGAGTTAGGTTCGCCGAAAATATCCTTACAGCTAGATTTGTTATTAGATTTAATACGAAATGGACTTTATATGGTTTAACATAAAATCTATTTAACATTTTGTTCTCTCATAATTTTCAAAGGGATCGGATTCAAAGTCAACGGAAAAAGATTATTCAATACATACATTGTTATAAAAATATTTTATTTTATTACCTACTTCAGGATTTTTTACCTACTTCAGATTGTGCATTTAGAAACTCATATATTAATTATATTAATAAATAATGCTGAACAATCCACACAGCATCATCTAGCCCCAAGCTAAGCAGAGCTTGTGTTATGGGGACTAGATAACTGATATACATAATACAATACATTATAAGGATAGATATTTTTTAAATATACATAGTAAATATTCAGAACACCCGGAACAAATATTTGGAAGCATTTGTTCCAGGGCAGGAATCGAACCCACAACCTCCGCGTCGCAGGCGGACCTTCGCCCGCCGCGCCACAACGGTCGTCATATTACGAGCAAAACATGTACCTACCAAGAGCAAAAAGAAAAACTGTATATATTTAAAACAAAAGTTTTGAAGTCAGGCTTTGGCTAACTCGTGTTGATATCTTCACACTGAAAATAAAAATCTGTAACGGTTTCACAAAAATTGCTCTTAGCAGTCGCGTAGATAAAGATTGGCGTAGGAAAGTGACGGCTTCTTTCATGTTGCCCCCGCTTCGATCATATTTGATTATAATATCGCGTGTTTTACAAAACGATAAACCAACTTCAAATTCTTCTAGTGGCGACATCTAGTTAAAATTCGAGTATAATTTAGTTTGATGATACATCGAAGTATACTGCAATAAAAAAAGAATTATTAAAATATGACTACTCTGTAAAAAGTTATGCGTGGTCAAACATTATAATCAGTGAGTGAACAATCATCCCCTGTTTTCTACCCTTCGGGTTGGATTTTTTTTCAAATTTAAATGGGACCACCTTCGGCGTACGTAAGGTATATTTCCAATAAAAAAAGAATTATCGAAATCGGACTACTCCGTAAAAAGTTATGCGCGGTCATACAAAAAAAATATATACTATATTTTTTTTTATATATTATATATTTTTATACGCTTCGAATCCTCCTCCGTTTTTCGTCGGTTGACAATGATTATTTGAGCAATCAAAATAATATAAAATAAAATAAATCTTTTCTTTGCTATTCTATGTTCGGTATGTTTTTACATTATGTTTATGATTTCTTTTTTTGTTATGTAGGTATAGAGAATGATCCGGGCCCCATATTTTTTTTCCCGCGGGATAAATATTTGTCCCGCAAAACTTAAAAAACAGTGTAAATCTAAGGGTATCCAGTTTTTTGTATTGTAAAAAACATCAAATGTTGTTTTGATGGATGCATGCAGAGACCAAATTTATCTAAAGATGGACGGATGTTTGTTACACTTTGTTACTTCTTTACACAAAAACAATAATATTACGAAAATAAATCGAGCTGAAATTGTAAAATACCTACAAGTGAAGCCGTGGGAAGCTCGTAAGATAGCTGGAAAAATAAGCTTATAGGTCATTCATCTATATTAATATTATAAAGAGGAAAGATTTGATTGTTTGTTTGTTTGTATTAAATGGGCTCCAAAACTGCAGGACTGATTTGAAAAATTCTTTTACCATTAGAAGCCTATATTATTCCTGATGAACAAAGGCTACTTTTCACCGCGGGAAAATGCTTCATTCGGGAAAACGGGTAATAGGACAACGGGTAGTAAGAATGCAGCCAGTCTCTTAAAAATCGACTTTACTAACAAAGAATTTTCCTTCGAACCATTCAACATTCTTCGTCGCATATGTTACCGACTGCATTTTAGAATATCATAGATAGAAAATGGAGGCATGCATCCTGCATACAAGATTCTGAAATATTCCGCTGGATATTATGGAAATAGACAAGATGCTAGAGATAAAATCATAGGGAAATGTACCTGTCGGTTCGTCTTTCTTCTGGCAAGCCTCTAGGTTAAAAGCTACATAAAGATTTGACGAAATCACTGAAAAAACTAGTCCAACCAAGACGCATTATAACTTAGCTGGCATCAAAATAGTTGGAATGATAAATATCTCATTCAATGCCAACAAGATGCATGGTAGCTGCAACATATCGAATTTGTTTAAAACAAAAAATACACACACGGCATTGATATGTCAAATATGTCAATGGCACAGCATTGACATATCAATGCTCGAAGTCAAAGTAAATTTTCACTTTGTCATAATATTAAACATTTATTTGCACGGGCTTAGCAAACAACTTTGTTGTATTTAATCTCTGAATTAAATTAAGTAACTACACTTTATAAGGCCAATTCATTACTTGGTAGAAGGTGCTATTACGATTTAACTAAGTTCTCATAGTCACAGAAGACATGATCTTATCAGGCTCATATGGATTCATGATACGTGATCAGATCACATTAGACAAGATCTTAAATCAATGTAATATTTTTTTTCAGTGTTCCCTTGTGCGTTTTCTGAGCTCATGTTCAATGCCCGCTGCGTGCAAAGTCTTGCATATTTTATCTTCTATTGCTTTTAGTCACTTGTGAGAAAGACGCTTAGCTTTATCTAGAGTGCTTTCTTGATCTGCCTTGATACCTACCTATTTAAGTAGATGCTCACACTAAATGGTAGAACCCTGAAATCATCATCATCATCATCTCGGTGGCTTCTCTGGATCCAATCTTGTATTGTACCCAGGCCTCCTCTCTACGCCAGTCATCTTGAGCCCGTCTTATCCTATCGTGTTCTCTGTGCCTTCAGATGTCTTTAACCCAACCACAGAGAGTGAAAAAAAAATCCAGTCTTTATCTTTAGTTGTGTAGAATTTTAATAATTCACGGGGTCGTGGAAGCCAACTCCCAAATGTTTATAAAATAAAAGAAAAGTAAAAATCTTTGTGTCACATAAAATCCTGTCCAGAAACAACCTTTTCAAACAGATTAACCAAAAGATTTAGAGCTTGACTTGTCTTTTATCTTTTTCAATATGAGCGGAAGATACTTTTAAGACAAATAAGCCAGGTCTCATGAAAAGGTAAGGCAGTTTCACCTCATTACGTGTAGCTTCAACTTATTGATACAGTATAGCAACGTAACAAAGATGGCAACGCAACATAGCAACGGCAAAGCCGCTTACCTTTTGAAATAACACGAAGTAATAAACGTACAGGGATTTTATATCAAAGGCCTTTGACTTTTGCGTCAAGTCCAGTGATTTTATCCATAACCATGCCTACTAAAGTTGTTGGAACACACTAAAATGACACTCCATAACTTTCAATCTCAGATTTTAGCGTTACAACAAAACATCAAAAACTTTACTAATTCAAAATGACAGGGCAGAATTAAGGACAACTCATCGCTCGACATCGCCTTAACCAAACTTCTAAAGCGCCTTACATCATTTTTACGAGCCATTAATTTCCTCACCGCCACATCCGTATCCGGTACAAAGAAGTGTCAGCGGGCCATCAAATTAGGCTTTATGTCCGGTTTTATTGGCGTAAGTACGGGACAGGCCGTGACGTGTCGTAAAAACATGTCGTAACTTGTTGTTTTGCTTTGAATAGAATAGGTCTTATCAGTTTCCGAGTGCAGTGTGAGGATTTTTTCAAGAATCTTGAGGGCTTTTTCACTTGGCACTCGAGCGTGAACCACCCGCGAACCGTGAGTGTGAATTCCATTCGTATATTCTGTTTCGCATCGCGTTCGCGCCTTGTTCCCGTAGTTTGCCGGTTTTCTGTCCCGCGACAAAAGGTTCGAAGGTGCGGTGTGATAAACGTGCTCGAGCGCGAGTTCGTGAAGTGTGTGGCAGCCTTATTCCGTGATTCGCGAGCGAGTGTGGAGATGCTTTAAAACACGGAGTTAACAAGACGAGCTTTTTTAGTCGGTTCACAAGTTCAAGGTAGGTAAAAAGACTTAATGATGGCTCTAAAGGAACACATCTAACAAAACGTTGCAACATTTCAGTATGGTATATGAATATTACAGGCAGCTAACAGTGTTTTGTCAACGTTTTCGCAAGTCGAAGTTAAAAGAGTTTTTAAGTTTTACGGTTAAATCATAAAATATCTTCGTACGTAGGTTATAAAGTTTATGGTCGCGAGTGGACGCCGTGACTTTTGGTCCAAAGGACAGTTATTTGCGACTGGCTCTAATTAGCCGTAAAAGCACGTCATAACGTAAACTCCTGACCGGCAGGAACATGCAGCGCTGTACGGTATGAAAACCGTACATCCTTAAAGTTTCATATCACCTGACAGCGTAGACCGTAGGCAAACGAACACTTGGTCAAACAGGACTGATGATACTAGCAATGACCCGCGGGAAGCCGGAGGCCTCACTAACATTAAATAGTCCCAGAACGTAATTCATACATGTTGACTCTACCAACAAACAACATCCGATTTAGAGCGGTTGACTGCTTAGGCTGAAATTAGCATAATTTCCATTATTATTAGCACGTAGAGATCCCCATGGTATCTGCGTAAACTAATAATAGGGGTGAATTTCACAGTTATTTGGTTGTGGAGTTCAGGTGTGAATTTAAGGTTACATTATAGATTGGTTAACCTATTCTCAATGCGTAGGTACCTATTACTTAAAGATAGGTGCATGTACCTATCCTATACACCTATTACTTTAAGATATAGGTCGCACTCAGTTTTTATCTTTTAGTATATACAATAATTGTGGCGCAGCGGGAAAAGGTCCGCCTACGACGCGGGAGGTCGCGGGTTCGATTCCCGCCTCGGGACAAATATGTGCACGATCTGCAGATATTTGTTCAGGGTGTTCTGGATGTTTTCTATGTATAATACAAAAGATCTATCTATGTAGTGTATTCATATTCATATTCATATATATTTATTGCAATCATTGTGTACATTTTAGGTCTTAGTATATAAGTAATGTTTATGAGGCACAATGGTACCCTAGCAGGGCGTGGCAATAGGTACTGAGAGTGGAGGTGGACTGGGTTTCTATAAGAATCTCTAGTTATGTTGTAGGTTTTAGCGGAAAAATATAATTCGATAACTTTTGTAGTTACATTTTTATATATTATTGTAGAGTATTGTATTAAGTATATCAGTTATCTAGTACCCATAACACAAGCTCTACTTACTTGATAATGCTTGGGGCTAGATAATGCTGTGTGAATTGTCCAACATTATTTATTATTTATTTATTTTATTTATTATAACGATTTTTTCAAAACTACATAAAATAAGAGGAAAACAGAGAATTGATAACGTTTTCTCGGTCTTTGTGATGAACGAGAAGTATTATGTCATTAATTAATAAATTACAAGCATCACCCCAACCTCCTCAACTTCAACAGTCTATATTTCCATCCACCACAGCGGGATGCAGGCATCCTCCTGATAATTGGCTTTTAAAAGCATCAGATCGCTCGACAAATCACCTAAATGCAGCCCTGTCGTCCCGCTATCGCCTCGCACCAATGACGGTCACTCAACTGCAATAATCGACTGCATTACCGCGTCAAAATGCAATAGCCACCGTCAGCGTGAACCGGGCTATTTAGGGCAGCCTGCTATAATATACGGGAAATAAGTAGCTATAGCTTACTTTGATTTTCAACATTGTGTTAATGACCTTAGCAGGTTAATAATCTTTTTAAGAATGGACGGCGCGGTGATTGAGAAGACGTACTTCTCCGGGAATTTTGTTTATATTACTCTAAATGAACGTTTATTCTGATATAACAGTACACAATATGAAAACAAGTAGCTTAGATAATATACAGATAAAATAACAGAAATCAAAAAACGAGGACAACTAAACACTATCATGCTTTTCTTAAAAAACATCTCTAAACATTAGTGCATGAACGGTGGTTCCTAAATGCGATATGGTAAGCATAGCCCTTGCTACTTTTAAAAAGATTAAAGTGAACAAAAAATCAAAGTAATCACTTTATTTCCTAGTATCACTTAACTTAATTGAATTTTGTGACGTGTCTAAAAGTCCTGTAAGGTGTAAAGGAAATAACGGAATTTAATATTTGATGTTTCATCACCAACTGTTTGTTACATAACTCCGCTCTGCATATTTTATTAAAATAATCCTGTTTTTTTCTATAAGTGAATAATCTTTTGAGAAATAAATTTCTTAAACCGTATGTTTTCTTGGAGTTTCTCTTTGTAAAAGAATCCAGAATACAGAAATCCGTAGAACTTAAGTCAGACATAGCTCTCGGGATAAGTAAGCTGAAATGGCAGTGGGCAGGTCATATAGCTCGTAGAACTGATTACCGCTGAAGAGTAAAGGATCTCAACCGCGTTGCAACGTGAAATGGAGTGTCGGGACCATCTATACCATCAGCGACTAAGGGATATCCACTGGGGGGCGGACAGCAGCGCCTCCTGCAGAACAATTCTACCACCAAAATGCGATCTCCAACTCACATGCCCAACGAGGGTAGTAAAGGAACTCCCATTATGATAAAAGCCAATAGGGTGCTTAACAGAATGAGGCCTGAGTCTAGCAGAAGAGCAGTATAGGATGTTGTGATATCAGTATTATAAGGCTGTCAAGGCTGTTACGAATGCCTATAAGAGAACAATAGATGTGACCGCAGTTAGAGATCCGTACCCTCGGTAGATGGAGGTGGGTCTGCGGGAGCCACTGCAGGCCGTTGATGCCTTAGTAGTTGATTACTCGCTTTTCAAAAAGCTTCTGGCACCGCGCTTCATCTTGAACAAGAACTCCTTCTGCAAAGATGCCTTAACAGAAGGAGTTCTTGTTTAAGATGAACCAACTACTGAAATGTCCTCCTAGCCGAATTTCGACCACGGCGGCCAGTCTCATCGGAGACTAGCCAGATGCGCTGGACATATCACAGTGCACAAATGTGTGCGCAAACGCAGGTGCACTCTCTATTCTGTCACTCTCATAATCGGATGTGACGACAGACCGACACGACCGGTGAGAGTTCAGACGCAGGACCAACGGCTTAACGTGCTTTCCGAGGCACGGGGGTGTGTTACACCGCCAACTTTCTGACTCTGGGCTGCTACTGTGAATTATTCTTGTCAGGAAAACCCAAATAACAACTATTGGCCCGACCGGGGATTCGAACCCAGGACCTCATAATCAGCGGTTGAACAAACTGACCGCTAGACCAACGAGGCAGTCATCTACTAAGCGCGATATCTAACTGCGGTCACATCTTAGGCATACAGCCTAATAATACCTACTGATAATGCAACCCTGTACAGCTGTTCTACTGGACGCAGGCAAGCACCCTATAGGCTTTTGTTATTCTGGGAGTTCCTTTATTACCCACGCTAAGATGCCTTAACCACTGATCCTCCTTTTTATGTTCATATCCTCAGTGCTGAGAAAAGACCGGAAAAGGAACAGCGACATTAGGAAGAAAACCAAAGCGAAAGACGTCATGCAGCGAATTTTAGGTCTCAATTGGAAATGGGCGGGCCATTACAGCGAGTAAAAGAAAACCGCTGGTTTTTTGAGAAGGGCGGTGATGGCCAAGTCCGAAACCACACGAAATACAGAAAAGTGAAAGGAGTCATGCCCTCGATTTATATGATAACAATAACTGCATATTTTTTTTTTATCTTTTACTTTTGATGGAAAACGAACCCTAATGGCTTATGAAAAAAGGACACCTTTTTCCTTTCATTTTTAGTAATACATTTCTTTGCAAAGATCTTTGCAAAGACAGTAAGTAATGATTTTTCAAAAATAAGACACCCTGTATTATTGAACCAATGGATTGGGTTGCTGATAAAGATCATATCAGAAACCCAATCCATTGGTTCAATAATACAGGGTGTCTTATTTTTGAAAAATCATTACTTACTGTCAATTACCGACAAAAGTATCAGATATAAAAACTAAATATGCGGTTATTGTTTTCATATAAATCGAGGGCATGACTCCTTTCACGACTTGGCCATAAAGCCACCCTGTATATGACTTTCATGTAAAGTATGATTATGTAAGCACTTAGAAATTCCCGTTCGCCATCAAAGTCGGGAGGGGACAACTGGGAATAACCGTAAAGTTTAAAAAGTTCATGAATATAATTCGTCAAATCACGAAAGTTATATACATAGAAACTTCTGCCCATGGCTTCGCACGCATTTTTACGGGATACCTCAGTGCAGCCTATAGGTAATGTTATTTCAGCTCAAATGGTTATAGCGTGAAGATAAAACAATCGTTTGTATTGTAATTTAAATTTCTGACGTGTCCATGAGTTATGTTAGGTCTAGGCATAAGAATATTATGAGTACTTTGAGTTTTGAGTACATACATACACACATCCAAACTCTCGCATCACATCATACTAATATTATATGTAGATATTATAGTATGTAGTGTAAGTATTATTTTCTTTTTTTTCGGGTGCCACCGTCTATTTTGTTCTTACACATCCAGTCCATCCCAAGGTTGCCTGGAAGAGATCGCTCATAGCGATAAGGCCGCCTTTGTACTTCGTCCACTCTTAGCATTTATTTCTGTATTGTTATTTGTCTTTGTGTGGTACAATAAAGTATTATCTATCTATCTATCTAATATTATTAATGCGAAAGTTTGGATGGATGGGTGTTTGTTACCTCTTTACGCCAAAACTACTGAACGGATCGGGCTAAAATTTTGCAAACAAGTAATCCTAATCCTGGAATCAAACATAGGCTTTACTCATATAAATAGCTTTACTTTTTATCTCATAAATCAGTTCCCATGCCACACAAATCACCTCCAAACGTTTCCATTGAAGCAATGCGTGCGAAGCCGCGGGCATAAACAACATATTTTATATCATTATAGTGACGTAATTTAATTTTTATTTCGGTAATTTGATCACTGGTTAATTAAAAAACCCCTAATCATAGCAAAATACATTAAATTAGCCACAATAGTCGATGGAAATAGAGTTCCTATCGCGTGATTTAAGGTTCACTAGCTCATTTAGATTTGTGTTCATTCGTGTGTGCTTTAAGATAAGCATGCTGCAATCGCTGTTTAAACCTAGTACATTATATAATACCCTCAGTATTTATATTGTAAGTATGTAAGTAATATGGAACGAATAAATAAATAATGCTGGACAATTCACACAGCATTATCCATCCTCAAGCTAAGCAGAGCTTGTGTTATGGGTACTAGATAACTGATATACATAATACAATACACTACATAGATAGATATTTTTATTATACATAGAAAAACATCCAGAACACCCTGAACAAATATCTGCAGATCCTAGAAACATTTCTCCCGAGGCGGGAATCGAACCCGCAACCTCCTGCGTCACAGGTGGACCTTCGCCCGCTGCGCCACAGAGGTCGTCAATGGACAAATATTATCGTGCGGGACGAATAAAGACTTTTTAATGAAGTGGGCCGTAAATTAGTGACGAATGTGGCAAAAATCTACTAACCTTGCCAACAGCGTATCCGGGATTCTTCCGTCTGTCCACAGCTTGTATGTATACAAGCTGTGGATTGTATGTATACAAGCTGTGTATACACACACACTATACACTAGCCAAACTCGATGAGGAATGTTTGTAAACAAACCACAACACAAAAACTAAAACTCACTAGCTTGGCGTCGAGTTTCAGAAATAATCAATACATTATAACTTATGATATATTATAAATAATATATTAGGTATAACTTATGAATCCCTACTTTAAAAATCATGATTTTTTTCAGAATAAAAGCCCGATAATCAATTGAATTAATGTTTCATATTCAAACTATTGGGTCGATTTACGCCATTCTTCTTTTCGAAGGCGACTTCTCTCTTCACTTCCAAAGAACACATGCCTCTTACCGACACCTTGAGTTACGGCTGCCAGACCTGGAGTCATACTACGAAAACCAAATCCAATATATCAACAAGCCAAAGAGCAATGGAAAGAAGCATCCTAAAATAAGGAAAATTCAAAAGATAAGAAGCGAGGCAACACGCAAAGATATATGCTGCTTTATACTACGCGCTAAAGCTTAAAATGCAATGGGCAGGACACCTAGTTCGCTATACTGATCAAAGGACTAACTAAACAACTCAATTGCAAGGCCCAAGTGGCAAAAGAAAAACATGTCGGCCAAAAAAACGATGTACTGACGATATCACCCAAACAGCTGGACAGAACTGGATGAATGTTGCAGAAGATCGAGATAAATGAGTCAAACTGAGGGAGGCCTTTACACAAAGAGGGGTCCCTGAAGACCACTAGCATACCGACATAGAACAAAACAAAAAAACAACACCAAAAGCAGGCTTATTATTATTATAATAATAAAAATGGCTTATTATTACTATAAATGTTCCATAATTGTTATTGTAGGGGTTCCAAAGACCGATAGTGTACACGATAAGGGATACATCGGCTCGGCACAGCAAAGGCATTCATCAGCTCATGATGATCAGCTCGATCTCCTCCGAAGTCGGCATCCGTTCGCCTGTCAACCCGAATTCCTTCCTTCTCGGCTATATCCGTCTGACAAGTGACAGTGACAGCTGATTCGAAACACCTCCACCTACGAGATGATGTGTGTAGACCATGGTTTTACCTGGACATAAACTACAGTTATGTTTCCGTGGAAAAAATCATCAACACTACCCATAACCAATCTACCGGTGGAACAAGCAGGCAGGGCAGTGCCAGGGGTTTTTAATAATGACCTCGCTTAAACCGAAAGAAGTATTGGTGGTTACAGTAAAACTTAAGTGGGAACCTTAATTATTCCGCGAAACGCTTTTATTCTTTTAAAAGCTGTTTTAATAAAAATACTAATAAAAATGTAGGGACTATTCAAACTTGATGCTAATATACACTGGAGTAATCAAGGCTTAAAAACTCCACACTCGGCTTAGTTACGTGGTTGAGGTCCCCAACCATACACGCTCGACTCTGTTTTCTGTAATAGAAAAATTGTTTTTAGTTTTACAATAGAAATTGAAATGAAATGAGTAAATAAATTTCTATTATCGGTATTAATAAAAATGTGATTGTTTTTAAGTTTATTATTATTAATTTTATTTTCTTCATATAAAAACAATGAAGAGTTTTCTTAATGTCAAAAAATTTACACAAATAAATGAAAAGAGAGCTCTTTTTTACGTAGGGTTACCTTAATAACGTAGCCTAAACAGTGATTATTACAATACAATACAATACAAATATTCTTTATTGCACACCAAGATAAGAAAAATAGGCAAGAAAAACACAAACACAAAACAGTTGCACAATGGGCGGCCTTATCGCTAAAAGCGATTTATTTGGACGTGAGATCCTATAGACAACATAGCTCCTCTCCATCAAAAATCCACGCCATATTAGTTCGCAAGTAAATAGCCTTTTTTTTCTTTTTTTAAAAACGCCTTATTAGGAAATAAGAAAACGTTTTTATGCATACAGTTTAAATATGCCATCTTATTTGACGTTTTTAATATGTGTCACTTAGGTACTATACCATAATATTATGTATGCATCACGAAATTTGGATAATGGATGACGTGATAGAGCTTTTTATACCTAAATGTAACTTCTTCACGCCAGAACTACCGAACGTATCATGCTGAAATTTGGCATACATATTTTTTTTTTGTTCTAGATATGGAATAACGTATAGGTAGAAAATTACATAAACAGAATGAAACCATTTCCAGTAATATATGTATACACTGATATCCTATTCTTAAAAATCTAAGCCGTCACCAGAAGACAGAGTGCCCAGAATTCTGGCAGCATTGTCACGTTGAATAAATGTAAGTATATTTTATTTTACTAGTAAACCCGTAAGTTTGTTTTTTGATGAGTATTTTGACATCTCATTCTGTTTACGAGACCACATAGACGGGGAGGTGTCAGACCACCGCCCTTAGTCATTTGGTCGACCCATTTATTTTTAAAGAAATAGCGAGATATTCAGCCTCTTTGTGCTATTAAAAGATTTCGATTTTATTCTTGGACTCTTTGAAAATAAGACGCTTAAGAAATAGGATTCTTTTCTCATCCCCTTAATATTAATATATATATCAGAGTTAAAAGGTTTTGGCGACTCGTTTTGCGTTGTTGGATAAATTAGATAGGGCTAAGGGGCTTTTAAAAATTGCCCTACATATTTAGTTTTATGTCTTCTACTTATTTTTATTTTATTAGTTACGGTAAGTTACTAAAGATTCGTTGTGGTTATTTAAAAAAATAAAACAACCAAGCAGTCAAAGATATTTTAATCTTTGTAAGCAGGCAAGTTTCCATAACACAAGCTCTACTTGGGGGTTGATATTAATACTGCGATACAAAAACCACTTAATCAAGTTTCTTCGGGTTTTTAAAAAAATATTCACGCCAAAACTACTGCATGGATCTGGCTGAAATTTTGCATACACGTATGTCTAATCCTGGACTCAAACATAGGCTACTTTTTATCCCATAAATCAGTTATTTATTTATTTATTATTTATTTCATTTCATAATTTATATCAACTTGTAAATGCGTTGTAAAGCTACACAAAATTAATTCATCTTTCAAAGAATACGCTTCTCAACAAAACTCCTAGTGAATTGCAAAAATTATCAGTAAGGCTGCAGCCAAACGAGCGTAATTTTTTGAGTTGTCAGTCGCGTAATGTATGCTTCATTTGGTTTTATAGAAAAGTCCTGTTTGATTCACACGGCGACGCAAAATGAGTTATCTGCAGACTCACACGCATAGTTCCAACCGAATTGTGGTCGCGGGGGTGAGGGGAGCGAGGAATGCGTCAGTCAGGTACAGATTGTGCGAGTCGACACATTTTTTGCTCGCAAAATATAACTGAATAAATTGCGCCCGTCTGGCAGCCCTACAGATTTTCTGCTGGGCAGAATTTATGCGACCGAAAATACGCGACTCACGACTCAAAAAAT
Source organism: Eupithecia subumbrata (assembly GCA_949316285.1). Classification (NCBI taxonomy): domain Eukaryota; kingdom Metazoa; phylum Arthropoda; class Insecta; order Lepidoptera; family Geometridae; genus Eupithecia; species Eupithecia subumbrata. Next base: position 4,349,626 of record OX438644.1, on the reverse strand, counting down.
TACGCTCGTTTGGCTGCAGCCTAAATTGAACGATACACTCACGAATACAGCTGGATTGACCAAAGGTTACACAATATACACTGATACTGATTTTGGGGGGCTTTACTACTCACGTCCGTAGGTGATAACCCATAGCGACCCTACACGTGTCCCCCGGGTGGTGCTAAATGAGTAGTTCTGGTGGTAGGCTTCGGCCGCGGCTTGTCACCACCCTCCGAACTAAGCCGTGCCGCCAAGCGACCTCACGGTCGTGTTCCGGTGCGTGGTTCGGTGTAGCCATGAACCAACCAAGTGAGTACGGGTCAGGGCAGTTATGCACATCTTGGTCGGTGATGATATTTGCCTGAAGACGTCGCACTTGCACCGGGCGATTAGTCGTGGAGGGTAGCGGGATCCGAAGCACGGTTATCCGCTGGCCGACCGCAGGTTGTAGGGGGCCCAAGTAGCGTGCCAGCCACACGTGAAAGGCTGCCCCGCCGCCTCGCGAAAAATCCCGGAGTGCCGGTTGGCGACCGGATGAGAGGACCAGGTGGCCACTTCCGGGGGGGTTCGGGCGTCCCCGCAGTCTCCACGACTGATATTCCATACTGTGTTGGCTGCCGTCTTTAGTCTCTGTCACCGTAGAGTAGTGCCTCGCCCTACTGCCGTTCTCCCCAACAAACCCTTCTCTCTTCATGACCAAGAAAATAAATAGCAGAAACGTTAAACAGCGGAAGCACGTCCTCTCACTTCAAGTGCACCTCATTAACATCCGAGGACTGCACTCTAATATCGTTGCAGTCCACCACCACCTCGAAACTGCTAAACCACATCTGCTATTACTCACGGAGACTCAAATCAGATGTCCTGCTGACGCGACGTACCTTACTTACCCCGGTTATGTGCTCGAACATAAGTTTAAGCAAAAAGCGGGCGTGTGCTTATATGCTCGCGAAGACATCTGTTTTCGACGTCTAAGATTTCTTGAGGACTCCAGATATTCTACTCTCTGGTTTTTGGTTGACACAGGCACGGAGAAAATTCTTTACGCCGGTGTGTATCGATCCCACACTAAGGACTCGGAAACAACATCTTTTTTTCAGCACCTTAGCGTTGGTGCTGATAAGGCTCTGCAAAAGTTCCCTGGTGCCCAACTGGTGTTCTTGGGAGACTTTAATGCTCACCACCAGGACTGGCTACACCCGTCTAAGGGCATTGACCATGCTGGGAGAGAAGCTCATAGTTTTGCACTGTCTTTTAACCTCTCTCAGCTGGTTAGTGATGCAACAAGGGTACCTGATATTAGTGGCCAAGCTGCAAATTGCCTAGACCTTCTTTTGACAACGGATCCGGACAGATACAATGTGTCGGTATCATCACCCCTTGGTAGTTCCGACCATTGCCTTGTTAAGTCCGTGTCATCCCACTCTCCGCCCGTTACCAGCCTTAAAGGCAGCCGGCGAGTGTGGAGGTACAGGTCAGCAAATTGGGACGAAATGCGCCACTTTTTTGCATCATTTCCCTGGCAACCTTTGTGTTTTTCTTCTGGTGACTCTTCATCTTGTGCGAATGCCATTGTTGATGTGATACGTCAGCGTATGGAGTTCTACATACCTTATTCCGACAAACCGCTGTCAACTAGAGTAGACTCCTGGTTCGATGTTGATTGCCGTCGTGCGGACGCTCTAAAGCACGAAGCCTATCTAGCCTGGGTTTCTGCTCGCAAGAACAAGACTGCTGATTTAGAGTCTAAGAAGAAGGCCTACAACAGCGCTGCCAAAACATGCAAAAAGGTTTTGAAGAGGGCAAGGTTCAACCACATCAGCATGATTGGAACTAAGCTAGCTACACACCCACCTGGGAGTAAAGCTTTTTGGTCCTTGGCCAAATCGGTTGAATCTAACTTCTGTCGCCCTTCTTTACCTCCGATGCAGAAACCCGACGGGTCGCTGGCCCACACCGCAGAAGAGAAAGCAAACTTGTTTGCTACTCTCTTTGCGGAGTCTTCACGTCTAGATACTACTAATGAGATACCCCCAACCATTCCCACCTGCGGTTCAGTGATGCCTGAAGTTCGCATCAAGCAGAAGGAGGTACTCAAAGTATTGCTCTCACTAGACGTGAATAAAGCCAGTGGTCCTGATGGGATCTCGGCGATAGTGCTTAAGAGGTGCGCGCCTGAGCTGTCTCCGATTCTCACACGCCTGTTTCGCCTGTCTCTTGACGCTGGTATGGTACCATCATCGTGGAAGCTTGCTAACGTTCAACCTGTTCCCAAGAAAGGTAGTAGGACTGACCCCTCCAACTACCGGCCAATCTCTATTACCTCCATCCTCTGTAAGACCATGGAGCGTGTGCTCAACTTCAAACTCCTAGCATACCTAGAAAATAATGACCTCCTAAGTGAACATCAATACGGCTTTCGCCGAAAACGATCCACAGGTGATCTTCTAGCGTATGCTACTCATATCTGGAGTGAAGCCATGGAAAAACACGGCGAAGCTCTTGCGGTCTCTCTGGACATTTCCAAGGCTTTCGATAGAGTTTGGCATAAAGGTCTCATAAGCAAGCTTTCTTCATACGGTCTAGCGTCCAATCTAATCAAGTGGATCTCTGATTTCTTGAGGGAAAGATCGATTCGAGTAGTCGTAAACGGCTGCTCCTCCGATCTATTCGCTATCAATGCTGGGGTACCTCAAGGGTCTGTTCTATCAGCAACCTTATTCTTGTTGCACATTAACGACATGCTAAAACCCGGTATCTTTGGGTACGCTGATGATAGCACAGTTGCTGATAGATACTTTGCCAGTCCACGTGATAGTGTGGATAAAATCCAAAAACTCCGCATTGAGATGGTAGAACGTTTGAACAGCAAACTGAGGTTAGTGTCTGAATGGGGTGACGCAAACCTTGTGCGGTTCAACGCATCCAAAACGCAGGCGTGTGTGTTCTCGGCAAAGAAAACACAATTTAATCCTGTGCCCACTTTTTGTGATGCTGCGCTTCAGATCACTGACAGTCTGAACCTACTGGGCGTAGAGCTTAGCTCGAATTTAAATTTTGGCTCCCATATCGAGTCGAAGGCCAAATTTGCTGCTATGAAGCTTAGCATCCTGGCTAGGGTTCGGCGGTACTTCACACCGAGACAGCTTCTTAATCTATATAAAGCACAGGTCCGAACTTGCATGGAGTACTGCTGCCACCTTTGGGATGGCTCTGCTAAATACCAGCTTGGGGCCCTCGACTCGATTGAAAGACGCGCTGTTAGACTTATCGGCGACGATTCTCTTGCAGAGGCCAATCTTCAAAGCCTCGATCACAGACGGCGCGTCGCCAGACTGTCGGTGTTCTACAAGTACCACTTTGGTGATTGTGCGCAGGCATTGCACGACCTTATCCCATCTTCTTCCTTCTACCAAAGGACCAGCAGACGCACTGAAAAATACCACCCGTACCTGGTCGACATACCACAGTGTCGAACCAAAAAATTCTCCTCTACTTTTTTAATATGCACGGCCAAAGAGTGGAATGAGCTTCCTGCGTCTGTTTTCCCGTTAGAGTATAATCTTGAAGTCTTCAAGTCTAGGGTAAATAAGTTCCTTCTGGGAAAGCGTGCTCCATCTTAGGCCACATCTTCACTTACTTTAAGTGAGTTGGTGGCCAAACGCTTGACCATTACCAATAAAAAAAAAAAAAAAAAAAAAAAAAAAACAAGCTTTGCTTACTCTCGGGTTAGAAGCTATGTAAAAAAGCAATATACAAAAACAAAAATTAAATAGATAGGAAAATTCTTTTATCATCATCGTCAGCCTATCTATACACTAGTATATGCGACAGCTAGACATAGGCCCTATTAATTAAAAAAAAACTGTAGGTATCTATTCTAAATACAAGAAAGCCGCGAGTAATAATATTCAACGCAGTGTTTATTCAAAATCAGCCTATACACTAGTATAGGCGACAGCTAGACATAGCCCCTATTAAAAACTGTGGGTACCTATCTAAATACAAGAAAGCCGCTAGTAATTATTAAACGCAGCGTTTATTACGAATCAGCCTATACACAAGTAAAGGTGACAGCTGGACATAGGTCCCATAAAAAAAAACTCTAGGTATATAAATACAAGAAAGCTGCGAGTAACAATATAAAGTTTATTCCGATTCCCGCCGCGCGAGGTAAAAGGTGAAATTGAATCATTCCCGTAATAATGACTGACGTTTATGAGTAAACGAAACTCGATTAATTTACATAAACTGAGTAATTGTGAGCAAGAAGGGAGTTGAGTTTCGGATGTGGCATGTTTGAGTGCCCGATGTCCATATATCTAACAAGCTAAAGGTTTCTTGCCACTTTAGCTAACATAATCGAAGTGAGTGAAATCAAAAATATCACTTTGGTTCTTCGATGAGGTATTCCGCGGCTTTCGAAAACCTTGATCGATGATTTGGTTTCATGTTTTCTTAACTTTTAAGATTTTGTTTTTGCATCTACGGCATTAAATCATGATTGACAAATATCTTTAATATCTAGAAAAAAAAAATGTGTGTGTACTGTAGAACTATTTCACATCTTAGTTTCGACACCTCGCTCTAAGTTCAAGACTTAAGTTATATAGTCGCGAGGGTTCTCTACCTATGTTAGTTAGGTTAACACTATTACACTGACATAATGTAAATAATAAAAAAACTAAACAAATAAATTTGATACACAAAATCAGATACACATATAAGATATTAAATAACATCGCAAAAATTTACGACTTCGGCGGGACTTGAACCCGTATCCTTCCATCAGTACCGGAATGTGCTAACCAACTACACCACGAGGTCAAGTGACGCTGGAGTCGAAAATCTTTGCGACTTTCTACGGACTGTAGCGCCGCGCCGCCGTTAGCTCCACATACAGGGGAAACATTAAAGTTTATCCATTCCTGTTCAAAGACTCGAGTTACATTTAGTTCATTTGACGAGAGATGTCGGTACGCCGAAGTCGTAAATTTTTGCGATGTTATTTAATTTCTTAGAAATTTGCCAGAGTGTGAGACTTACGCACTATAAAAACAAATATACATATTAGGTTTTGCACTCGCTTAAAAATTCCTCTTCATGAAATAATACTTATTAAAAAAATCTTAACACATTTTTTAATCGAAGCCCTAAGTTCTGCCACATCCAATCATGAATACGGTGATTGTTCCCAACCCAAAACCCTCTCGCCTTGCTAATAAATAATATTGAAATGGATTGTTTTTGATTAAACTTTCTAGCTATTCGTCTCTTTTCCGCACGCGTGGCTCGCAATTATACCTTTCTCTGTTACAGCGACGGCTTACACACTTGTGCGCTGCCATTTGTGTAGGTACTCAATACACAATTTAGTGTAACAACATCATAATATAAAAAAATTACCTCCGACGCAAAAGTGAGCGGTGTTGTAAGTTTAACGTGTCTGTCTGTGTATTTGTGTATCTGTCTGTGGTATCGTAGCTCCCAAACGGATGAACCGATTTTCATTTAGATTTTTTTATGTCATAGATAATTTTATCCCGAGTATTCTTAGCCATGTTTCATGAAAATCTGTTAGGGTATTTTAAAAATTTTTAATTTTGGTCTGGTTATAGTGTAACAACATCATAATATACAAGTGTACAAACACGCGCACCTTTTGCTATTAATAGTTATATTTTGTTCACTCGACTGGGTTTTAAAGTTTTTTTTTTTAACTAATGGACAAGAAACAGAGGGGTAGGTAGTCTATTTGACGTTAGTAACGAAACATGATCGTGACGTCTCCTCTACCACTCTGGTATTGCAAAAATAGTCGATAGCTAGTCACTTTCTCGTCAGCGGCGGTGGAAAAAATGCCTGAAGTACCTACCTACTTCCTTTGCGAGATAACCAACTCTTTCCAAAATATAGTAGCCTTAGCAAGAGATACAACAATGTATTATGTATGAACCTTTCACTATTGAATAAAAACACTATTGGAAATAAATACACATGCACTAACCTACAACGCAGGGCGAACCTGGATGAGATTTGCGCAGGACCGTGTGGAGTGGCACAAAAGTTTGGAGGCCTATACCCAGCAGTGGGTGAAGCGGGTTGCGGATGATGATGATGAAGTAATTTACAGGCAATAAATGAGATTTTATTATTATTAGATAAGGATGACAATATAACGAGAACGCACAAGTGTGGACACATCTTATCATCGTTTTGATTGACATTGGCCTCTTAATTTCAAGACAATATTTAATTTTAATATAACGGGTCCTTTCAATTTTATTAAGAAACACAACAGACGGGAGTACCTGCGGAGTCCACCTTTTGAAAGCAAACTATAATAGGTCAGACTAGACGTTTTAAAACAAATAAAATAAAAAAATAGCCTTTATTCTCTGACTGTCCACTGCTGGACGCAGGCCTCTCCCTGATAACCGCCTTATTGGCTTTTATCCCATAGGGGGTAGTGTCCATAATCCCCACGCTGAGCGTGCGGGTAGGGGATCGCAGTTCGGAGGTAGAATTGTTCTGCAGGGGGCGCTGCTGCCGGCCCCCGGTGGATATCCCTTAGTCGCCTCTTACGACACCCGCGGGAAGAATTGGGGTAGTGCAAATTCTAAGCCGGTACCACACAGCTGTGAAGCATATATTATCAAAGATACGAAACTCGCTGCGTAGAATCAAAAACTAATGTATACAGACATTCGCCTATTTAGCCGCTCCGCAATCCGCTTGAGTGGTACGCCGCTATTACCCAGGACACGCATTAAGATATTAATGGAGTCTACACACCAGTCTCCAACGCCGCCGACAAAGTCCTTTTCTGCCCCGGGTTGGATTGGATGTTGGGGGTTGGTCGGCGACATGTTAGCGACTTCACATCTAGTGATTAACTCACGAAAGCCGAATTTTTAAACATTGTCGCCGGCAGAAAAACAAATCGCGGATATGCCGCTGTCATTTGGACTCTTTTACTTACCAACTTTATAATTTTTTATTTACCTACTCAGACAAGTAGGTCCTATTCACCTTAGTAACAGGCCAATGTCTCGAATTGGACCACAAAATATTGGCACGTCTTTATATAAAAAATCGGAATACAAAAATCGTAGAATCAAATTTGATCCCTGACATCCCACCGACATTTGTCGCAAACGTGCCACCACATCATCATTGGCATTGGCACCGACATCTTTAAAATAATGTTGCCGACATCCGACCATGTTGGCGGCGTGTTGGCGAGTTTGGTGTGTAGACTCCTTTACAACTTATCGAAACAACATCAAAAATGATTGATCGACAAAGTAGGTAGGTACCTATCCAATGCCCAGCCTGACAATTTAATGAAACCAAGATTCCTATCATGAAAGTTAAATTAAACAAGTTATTTTTCTGAGGAAACTTCGATGAAACATCATTAAGGACTTGGCAAACAAAGCTTCTTCATTGGAGATGCAAAAAATGTTTTAACTACGTTACTTGCTTCTGCACGCGGTTTTACCCGCAAAGTAGGTATAGTTTTTCACCAAATAACTTCTAGGAATAACTAGGTTTTACGTATCTACCTGATTATATACCTACATAGTATTTTATTTTATAGCACTAAGGAACAGGTAAAATAATAGAAATAAATTAAAATAATTAAATAGATTAAAATCTTATATGGTGTTTAATTTCTCTGCGTTTTACAAGCGACACTACTGGTTTCTATGTATTTCTATGAAATTCCCTCCCTCCCCGACGACACGTCGTCCGCTGCTGCCTCATGTCGTCCGCTGCCAACTCGTACCTTTACAAGGAATAAAACTAATGGAAAATTTATTTCCCGTAAATCATAAACCATTATCTGTTAACTTATGAAAATTGTAAAAAAAATAATGACGCGCCAACACGAAAATATTGTACACCTATCATTACAGGCACACCTAATGCGATAGTTGTACGATTTATGTTTAAACCGCACATTTGCACTTTTGCAAGCGGTGCATTTTTACTTACCTAAGCTAAAGCATTCAGTACGCGATCGACCGCAGTCCCGTGTATTCATATCAATCAATTAGCAATAAATCAAGTAATCAGTTCAATCTCTCTATCACTTATCATCTTCTATCAATATCATCTAAAGGTGTAGGCCGGAAACCTTACATCTTTATGGTCCTTCGAGCCAGATTCAATAAAGGTTTGTCCTCTGCTACTAGGAAAAGTTGGATTTTACCTTGATATTCCTGGGCCATTTTCATGAATTCCTCATAGTAGTTGTCCTTGAAGTAGGGGTGATCAGACTCGAACTCACACACCTTCTTATGATTACTGTCGAACTCTGCACAGTAGGCTTTGAGAGATTCAAGCCTCTTCTTAGCATAGTGCGGGGTTTTTCTCTCCGGCCCATCCTTCCTAAAGTTGATTGACTGCCTTTCTACTTCGTTGATGATTTGCTGCTGGTTTGCTAGTAGGTCTTCCATTTTCTACTAGGTACTTACAGTGATGCTGCGCTGATGCTCTGAGCTCGGTAGCAATTGGGTAGTACCTACTCGCTGGTGCTAGATGCTAGGTAGTGATAGGTAATGCTATGATCTATCCCAGTGATCCCTTGCGCGATATATGCAAGCTCATACCAATACCGCACCAGCGCGGAAGAGAGATGGTCGTAATCTCACCTATATCAGAATATGTAGCACTGAACATTCAAAAGGATTCGTATATCACACTATCAGAAAATGAAATTCAAAACTGTCTTCCCTATGACTCATCAACACGTCTGTGCCCATTGCAGAGACCTATACATCATATGACATCAGACGAAAATCTTTGTTTAATGGACCAGTCATCAAATCAATGCACAACCAACATCAAAAAATGTACAGCCAATTGGTCTGAACTTAATCACTTGAATACATACCTGTATTTTATTTGCGATCAACATACCATAAGAATCATATGTGAGCATCAAGTTACGGCTGTACCAGTCAGCAAGGTCGGCATTATGACACTCGGAGACGGCTGTATTATCAAGGGCGAAGACTTTGAAATATTCGCACACAACAGACAAATGAATATATTAAAAACTCGACCAGATATCATGCAGATAGAGATTCCTCCAATCAATAACATCATCAACTTAACAATACCTATTAGTGCGACTATGTCACATGATTTGGATAATCCAAAGTATCAGAAGGATCTACAGAACATTGGCACACAGATACAAACGCTAAAATCTGCCGAAACAAGCGTAGAGCTATCTGATATCATATCGAATCACGACGTGCATCAGTTCGTGGTCCTATATTTCTTGGTCGAAGCAGGGCTTCTGGCTATCGCGCTATTCGCCTGGCGGCGAGGGCGACTCCGCTGCTCTGCGCGAATCTCGCCCCCGCCCGCGCCGGCGGCGGCGCCCCGCAGCGAGCACCCCAGCATACGTGTTCACTACACGACGACTCCAGCGCCGACGGCAACAGTGAGCACCAGCATCATAGACAATCCAGTGGATCGAAGTGCGCGCAATAATTCCAATTGTGTTGACGCGACTACTTCACCTATTTTCTTGAATCGTTTCGTTAAAAGTGAAGTGCAGTGAATTGAAATATCATAAGCTGGACATTATTAGAGACTTTGCTTTTATTTTTGAATTTTTATACATATTTTTTACTGTATTTTTTATAACATTTTACATGTTTAATTTTTTATAATTTTGTTAATCATTTTGTATTCTTCTCCCTCGGGAGCATGTACGATTTATGTTTAAACCGCACATTTGCACTTTTGCAAGCGGTGCATTTTTACTTACCTAAGCTAAAGCATTCAGTACGCGATCGACCGCAGTCCCGTGTATTCATATCAATCAATTAGCAATAAATCAAGTAATCAGTTCAATCTCTCTATCACTTATCATCTTCTATCAATATCATCTAAAGGTGTAGGCCGGAAACCTTACAATAGTACTTATTTATTCACCACCATAATAAGTAGAGTCACAGTCATTAATAATAATGAATACTAATTGAAAATTTTCAATATTAGTCATTTTAAAATTATTTTATTAATTCCATTTAAATCAGCGCAGAAGCTCCGGAGACTTATATGTACAAACTGATAAAATAAAAACTTTGCTGATGAACAAAATACTTATAACAAGTATTTTTTACGAATAGCAAAGATGGAGTCTCCTACAACCAGCCGGAAAGAAACTACAACATAATTCGCTATATAGAAGTGTTAATAGTTGGAAACTTTTCCTTCAAGCGCACTTCGGTAGTTTTACTTCTTGAATGAAAACTTCAAATTAAATTAATTCCTTAATGCCTGTAGCTAAATGGACTGTTGAGTTACTTGTTTTGTTTTTCGCAAAACTTTTGCTTGTGAAATTAACATTTAAGTGGTCGGCAAGCTTTTCAGTGAGGAAGTAACGAAAACCGGAATAAAGCCATTTGTCCACCACCGCCGTCACCGTCACGGAGAACGAAATGACGGCGCCGAATTAGCGGTACCTACATTTACTATGGCTGCTTGTCTACTGCACGTCCGACACCCGAGCGCCATAATCTGACCGCCAAAGATATGAGTAGTTCAATTTAAAACTGAAAATTAAAATGTCTCAAAGGATTGATTATGTGAGTGAAATATGTCAAAAAATTATATAATTTTACGCACGGTTACGTACTAAGAATTCATCCCACGTATAAATCCTTCAAAGAAGAGGACATTTGCAGGGGCAAGGCGCTGATCTTTCAGACCCTCGGAAAATTGGACCAGATGCCCTCTCGACGCAGGGACGGCAGAGAAAAAAGTATACAGGACGTCATCACGCTATTCAAGTGTACGGACCCTGATGATATGCCTGATTTCGTCGCGAAAGAGCTGCACAAACTGCCTCCCGTGACGTTCGACCATGTCGATGTGACCAGACTGCTGAAGGATGTCACTAATCTCAAAGCTAGTCTGGTTGAAGTGAAAATGAAGTTGGAGGCGTCCGAAGCTACCATCAGTGACCTTCGCTCCGAGGTTGCATCATTGCGTGCTGCCACGGTAACTAGGTCACCAGAGGCTTCGCACGTCAACGTGCATCGAGGAGCGCAAAGTATGTCGGCGTCATCATTCGAGTCAGCGATATTGGACGTGTCGCCGGCCGCGGCTGACAACACCGCCAAGACTTTGCGGTCGCCCCGCCCGCTCCCCGCGTCACCGCGTGAGGGACCTACAAGTGCGCGCGCGCCTTCCCCCCCGCACGCCTACGCCACTGTCGTCGCAGCCACCGCCGCACCCGACGCCGCGAGCTGCGCCGCGCCCGCTGTGCACCCGCAGCGTGCGGTGCGCTCTAAAAGGAAGGGGAAAAAGAAGCAGCCCTGTGAACCATCACATAGTGCTGCGCCTGCGCCAGCTCCTGGGAAGGGGCCCTGTGATGCGGAGGGATTCACCGTGGTAGTTCGCAAGAGCCGTAAGCCCACTAGCCGGAACCAGTGCGGTACTGGGCCGAAAGACTTGAACTCTGGTTTCCGAGCGGAAGTACCAACTACCCAGCTCTACGTCTCACGCGTCCACTACAGTGTGGAGACCAAGGCTGTGGAGGAGTACCTTAAAATGAAGACTGGACTCTCGCTGCGCGTCGAGAAGCTGGGCTCTCGCCATAATGTGAGCTTCAAATCATTTATGGTGAGAGTTCCAACTCAACATCTGTCGACCTACTTAAGCGCAGAGTTTTGGCCGAAGGGTGTCAAGTTTCGAAGGTTCACTGGTCGCCTGCAAGGGGACACCGCCGTGCACCGTCGTCAGCTGACACCCTGATTGCGTCATCTACACGTCGACGCCGTAATCACAAACGATGTGTTATTAACTAAGTGTTTATATTTTATGTATGTTAGTTTTAAGGTATATATTACTATGGACCGTAGAATAAGTTAAATTAGATCTGTAACTTGTCTATGGTCTGAAATAAATGAATTATTATTATTATTATTATAAAAACATTGTTATATCAACCATTTCTTAAGTCTAAACTTAAAGGACCTATCCTACTTCCTACTAATATTATATAACACACAATTGAGCAATTGCAGCACAATTGAGATTGTGACGGACCGATGTGCCGGCAGTTCAAAACACGTTTGAACTTTTTCACACACTACCGTCACCCGTTTTTTTTCATCTCGCTCTCGTGACGTCCTGGTGACGGTGACGGTGGCTTGGACAAACGATCGCCGTCACGTCATCTTAAACTCGGCCTGAAATAATATCGTTCTCAGTAACGTCCCGGTGTGGAAAGTCCGGCAGTGGAAAAACGACGTAAGGCTGGAAAATCTGATTCAATATTTTTTTATTACGGTTTTTTCGCGTTTAGGATTAAGGATAAAGGAAATAATGGTATATTTCTCAGTATTGGTATTTCTAGAAGCGAAAGTTTTCGATCAGTGCGTCCCGTCATGAACTATGGAGCTGAAACGTGGACACTCAAGGTAGGGTTGGTCCATCAGTTCAAAGTCGCTCAGCGAGCCATGGAAAGAGCTACACTCGGAGTTTCTCTAAAGAATAGGATTCGTAACTAATACATCCGACCAAAGAGTCCGAGAACCAAAGTTACCGACATACGCAGTGGGCCAGCCATATTGCAAAGAACCGACAACCGCTGGGGTAAACGTGTTCTTGAGTGGATTCCTGACTTGGCAAACGTAGTGTAGAAAGCCCTCCGGCCAGCTGCGAAAGACTGCAAGGAGATGCTGGATGCGACAAGCTGAAGACAAAGGCGCTCATTATAGGGAGGCCTATGACTAAAATAGGTTGATGATGATGATGAGGGTATTTCTGAAGCATGTTTGAAATCTATGACACAATGTCTGTCCTTCCGAAACCTAAAGTCTTACAGAAATAAATCAATGTCGCACATTTTTACACAGGTCTCGCTTGCGTAAGTTTCGGGAAATTTAAAAGAACAACCAGCAGAAGATCAAATACAAGAACAAAATTAAAAAATTTAAAAACCCCCCCAAACAGATTTTCATGAAGTATGGCATATGAACATTCGAGATAAAATTATCTATGACACAAAAAAAATAAACGAAAATCGGTTCATCCGTTTGGGAGCTACGATACCACAGACAGATACACAGATACACAGACACCCCTCTCTTTTTGCGTTGGGGTTAAAAAATATGAAAAACAACTATAAATAAATTATAGTATGTAAATTATTCAAAGATTTAACGCAACTCTTTTAGAATTTGTTCAACCAAAACCCACATTGTTAATTCAACGACGGATGACAAACATGAAAATTAAGTTTACATCGTTTTTATAGCATAACTCCAGTTCAAGTGGTCGTTTCTTTTACGAGCCCGCAGTAAACCCGTAATCGGCGGACATACAGAATTGAGGGATATAAATGTTCTATTATGTCCCATCCCTGATATTATGGTGCTACAGGTGTCCTTTGGTGGCATATTTAACGGACTGCCTTAGAATATGGGACATTAAACTGAAAATCAAAACTAGGTGTCTAGTGTTTTAGTTCTATATGATATGTGAATGTCCCTCAGACATGCAGAGTTAAGGCGAATAAATGTTCTATTATGTTCCATTCCTGATAATGATAGTGCTACAAGTGTCCTTTGGTGGCATATTTAACGGACTACCTACCTTAGATTATGGGACATTAAACTGAAAATCAAAACTAGGTGTCTAGTTTTAGTTCTGTATGATAAGTGAATGTCCCTCAGATATGCAGAGTTGTGGGATATAAATATTTTATTATATACCATCATATTATATCACAACCTCTGTGGCGCAGCGGGCGAAGGTCCGCCTGCGACGCAGGAGGTTGCGGGTTTGATTCCCGCCTCGAGACAAATGTTTATACGATCTGCAGATTCAGGGTGTTCCTAGATAGGAAACCATCAGAAATTACATAACACTGTAGATACGTCTCGGCAACAACAGAATGTAGGCACTTGCACTTTCATTAAATACTTATATCAATCTTTGGATTGTCATTTTATCATACATAAGGCTCCCTCGATACGGCCTTGTCTAGTGAGGAAACCATCAAAAATTAAGAACCTAAGTCAGTAAAAGTAAAAGTAAAAATGCATTTATTTTGTAACCAATACATACATAGCACAAACAAAATATAATGGTAACAAGATATAGGTAACAAAAATGGCCAACACTCAGCTGATGCTGCAAGATGTATCCTGCCATAGCGCCTTCTTCTTCCGTGGGGTCAGAATGAAACGCGTGAGTCTCGACGTAACTCACACATAAATAGGACAAAATTAAAACAAAACATAAATAAAAACAAATTGAAATAAACACATGCAAAATCAAAATGAGTATACAACAGGTACTTGCAGGACATGTCTACTTTTATAACATAAAAAACATACAATTTTAATAACATAATAATTATCAATTTTTGAATACCTAGAAGAGGTTCTGAACGTAAAAACAAAATAATTTCCTAGAACGGCTGCCTTCAATGTTAGCATGATATTTTGGGAATCCATGAGACATTTTTAAAAACCCAAATGGATATACAATCTTTTACTGGTGATGGCAGGTCATTCCAGCATTTTGTGGTAGCAAATCTAAAGCTGTCACGAAATGCAGCCGTTCTATGCTTTGAATAATATAACGGAAGGCAAAACAAACATGACAGCTGGAAAAGTGAAGTTTCTCACACGGGTAGACTGGTTGCTTAAATTTGAAAATCCCAAAAATTAATGTAGCCAGGTGAAGGGTTCGTCGATATGTCACGTTGAGAAGACTCTGGGCATTGATATATGGAGAGATGTGACTAAGTGGAGGATTACATAACACTGTAGATACGTCTCAGCAACAACAGAATGTAGGCACTTGCCCTTATATTAAATATCTCATTCTTTGAAGTGTCATAATTAGGCTCCCTCGATACAGACCTTGCCTAGTGACGGAACCATCAGAAACTACATAACGCTGTAGATACGTCTCGGCAACAACAGAATGTAGGCACTTGCAATTATATTAAATATCTAGTGTTACTAGAAATAAGATAACCTCCTCAAGATGTACTAGTTATGTTGTAAATTTAGTATCACGTATTAGTTTAGTCTGAGCTAAAATTTACGCAGCGAGCTCAGAGAGGCTCAGAGAAGTGGTCTCAGTGTCAAAGTCGAGTATTGTTATAGCGTCTTGATGATGTCTCGTGGAGAGACGAAACTAGGGGACGACTTATTTTTGATGAGTTTTTTCATTTTGTAATTGGTGTGATCTTTTCTTTTACAGGGCGGGCGGTACACACGGATTACATTTTGTTGGATCTTATCAGAGAAGGTTTTGTGCGGAATTGTTACTAAATATTGTTCATCCTAATATTACACAATGGATTAATGTAAAAGTAAAATGTATGAAAATCCACCTTTATTTAATCAAGTTTCTTGCTAGTTTTCCTGTGTAGACTGTTCGTCCAATGAGACATCGTCAGGTTCAACCTGCATGGCGAATCTTGAAGACCGCTGTGCGTACAATTCCTGTGATTCCACCACGTTGGGTATTCGGTATGCCATGAGAGCTGCCCCGTAGTTACCGACACCGGTATCCCAGAAGACAATCTGGAAATAACATGTTTTCTTGTCACCGACGTCTTTATTATATTTGATTAGTTTCTGGCCGCTGCTTTGTACGCGTCCTTTCTATGTACACGTTTTATGGTAATTTATATCCCATAGGAACTGATTTATGGGATAAAATGTAGCCTATGTTTTATTCCAGGCCTAAAACTACCTGTATACAGAATTTCAGCCCGTTCCGTTTAGTGGTTTTGGCGCGAAGAGGTAACAAACATCCACCCATACATCTAAAATTCTAAACATTCATATTTATAATATTAGTGGGATTTATCACAAAATTTATATCTATACTCAAGCCATTCTCAAGGTATACAAGGTGTTTGTTAACATTACTCACAACACAAAAATCCCAAAAACCAAAAAACAATTTTTAGGTTAAGTATGTGGGCACTGTTCACAAACATTGTACCTTGAGTTTGGATGGTGGTATTAGAATACATTATATATTTTAAGGATTTAACAGTCGACAATAAATTTAATTCTTCTTATTAAAAGTTAACCAAAAACGCACCTTGAGGCTGCTTTTCTACCAGAGATTGTTACGTTGCTAAGTTTCCAGCCGACCTATAGCATTCCTCTATTATCGCGTCATTTCATACCTGACAAAAATAACGCGATAAAGAAACGATCCTATTGGTCGGCTGGAAACTTAGCAACGTAGCACCATCTCTGGTGGAAAGGCAGGCTAAAGATGGTAGAAGAGGATCAGCCCTGATTGTTACCTCTCATCATCAAAAATTATCATCTGCCCATGTCGACCCACTGCTGGGCATAATAATAATAATAATTCCTCTCTCTGCAGCTTTAGTCACCGGCCGCTTGAGCCTAGCTTCGCGGCCGGCTATTCACCGTTATCAAGTATGATATCGTATAACGAGATTTAAGAATAAATGAGTGTATAATAATGCTGGACAATCCACACAACATCATCATATCGGCATAGGCCTCGCTATGTTTATGCAATTCGCTCGATCCCGCGCTAGTCTGGGCCAGGTGACTATGCACAGCCTACCTGTATGCATACAGTCGTTCGACGAAGGCATTTTCACGTGGTTTTGACAGGGCAATCGTGCGGGGGGCAAGGGACGGGACAGGGGAGCGATGCTCCCGGGTTGCATACATGACCGCCTTAGTACTTGGTGTCACACAAAGTGGGCCAGTCTGAATACCAGCACTGTTTTGTACCTATCCTGGTGCAGAACAGCATTAAGAAACAGAAATCAAAAATAACACTTTATTTCCGTGTCAGTGTACATTTATTGTATTTATGGAAATAAAGAGTTTTTGATTTTGTTTTTTTTAAGCTGAGTGAGACTGACGAATAGTGGGTAGGTGCGTATTTATATTAAATACGGTTTCTTTCTTTCTTCTTTCTTACTTTCTAACTCGGGAGCGTCCCACACGTCCGTTGGCCCCCACATGATTGCCCTGTCAAAACGCCTTCGTCGAACGACTGTATGCATTATAGGTAGGTACACAAAACTTGATCAAGTACTCTGTTCTTAAAAATAATAAGCCATCGATAAAGCGTACCTCATCATCAATAAGATATTTCTCATACATTATCTCATTCAGTTTTTTGAAGCCAAGATCGTCGGCTATCTGCTGGCTTCTCTGTGACGTAAAAATTCCCGATATCGCTGGGACATTGGCGACTGCGCTCATTGCCTCAGCCGCTTTCAACATCGCTTTAAGCAATCCTGAAAAATGGTTAACCATGGACTCACCTCGTCATCGATAAGGTATCTGACATAGTAGATTTCGTTGAGCTTCTTATAGCCAATGTTCTCTGCTATTCGTTGAGTGCTGCTAGTGGTGAAAATTCCTGATATAGCGGGAATGTTTCCACTCTCGGCAAGTCTGTTTGCTGATTTTAGCATCAAGTTTGCTATGCCTGAAAAAGCGGTGCGGGTAAGTGATGCCGATGCGCGGAAATAGTGCGGATGAAGCATCGATGTAATTAAAATTCGGGAGATTGGGCACTAGCTTCTCGAAAGTGGAACGCTCAAATTAGGTTCAATTAGATCCACCCACCTCAGTCATAGTCGGACCGGCGGCGCCACCGGCGTTCCTGTTTCGTATTGTTGTCTCGGTCGCACTTCCGTCTAGGAACGTCTTTCCACCTTTTTTGTTCATTAGGTAGATATATTGCAAAAAATTGGAAATAGCGTGTCTTTGCGTTTAGTTGTAACACAACACAGGCCATTTGTTGAGTTAACGCTGGGAGAACGTACCATATCTACAGAATTTTACTTATATCTATGGGTTAAAGAACAGAGAGATGGGCAAAGAACTGCACTACTGCTGCAAGTACATAAATGTTTTCGAATATGGACTTATATTCGTAACATTTGGATTCATTTTATAATGACAGCATAAAAAATCAGGCATCGCGTGGACCGCTTGCTTGCTTTAAGCTTGCAATTATCAATAATGTCACTTTAAAATGTACCTTCAAATATGGTCTAAAACTCGTCATGCTTAAGACCATATTTGAATGCGTATTATTGTGTCGGTAGCGGAGCTGGAATCATGTTCTAAGTAATTATAAAAAAAACTAGTAACGCACTAAAAGCTGTGGCTTGCAAAGCGAATTAAATTGAGACTTTACAAAAACCATTTAAGTACGTCATTTTTTCATCATTTTCTGTTTTATTTTTGTAAAATGCGTGTTAAACCGTGGCTGATCGCTAGAGATCTATAAACGGTGCTGTCTATACAATAATCTCATTTCTCCCCTACGATACGTGATGCTCAGACAGAACGTGAGGCCCCATAAAGTCTCGTAAGTATATGTTACGACACGACACACAGTGCGTGATGTTACATACATCATTCCATATCGTACTAACGGCTCTATTTACAAACATTCAACATACTCTAACTAATGAAGAGCCCTGTTGGGCGAGCAGGTTTAATCCACGCACTATCAGAACAAGACGGAACCGTGTCAAAAAACCAGTGTTGTTATCAAGATAAAACCTTGTAGAAATACCTTAATCAGACCACGCGATTCAATTCGAAATGGTTCCATCTAATTTTGATCGAGGATTTTTTGCATTCTACAAGCAAGAAAATTACTGGAAAAGTAATTTTCCGCAAATTTGATTTGCTGAAACGGATGTGACATTCTTTCATAACAACCGCAAAACAATTGAATCCCGCGCGCAATGTACATCGGATGCCTCTAAATAAATTATGTAAAATATTTGCTGCGGCAAAATAAGTTGGCTCACCTCTATGCCTGTACCGATTCTTAAGCATCATGACGTAGACCTTCAGGTACTTCTTAACACCCAGCTCGGAGAATATGTCGACGGGTTCCTCCACCTTGTTGTAAAACTTCATCACGGTTGAATACGCCGGATTGTAGGTCAACTTCACCCGACTCACGGTTCTGGAGAAGGCCTCTGAAGAAAGAATTTACAAGAACTATTAGCCTAAAACGTTATGCCTTTCTGGTACATGCGCTAAGATTCCTGCCTGTAGCCATGTCTATTTATACCCATATAAATGTTTTGTTCCAGCGCGCAATTTTCCAACCAGATGGTCGGATCTCTCTATGACATAGATGACATGACCGAACGATGGCGGCGCATTGCACGAGCTGCCGTTCATCAGAACCCCATTATAACCACGAACACTCTGCCAAGAGTGAACGACTAAGAAGAATAAATGTTTTGTTTTTTTATTAGTCGGGTAAAGGCCTCTCTCTGTTTCCACCACGTGTCGCGATCCTAAGACAAGTTCACATGAAACGCACGTTGAAGCGAGTCAACGCGTCATCAACTTTAAAAGTTGCGGGCACTCTTCTATCTGGTCTGGTAAAAAGGTACGTTAAATCGCGATGAAAACGCGCGCTCAACTGCTGTTCAGTTGTTCAACCAATGCGTGCAACAACGCGCGATCACGTGCATCTAGAGACTTTTTCCCTCAGCGCTGCGTTAACACTTTCATGGCCCAAGACGCAGATGTCTGTCTGCACTGGGGCACACGGCGTCGGCGGCGGCGGCAGCACGACCCTGAGGGTTCATTCACTGCCCGCATTTTAGCGAAAAGTTTAAGTCGAAATACCGTTTGCCAAACCGCGCTTGAGTTTATATGACCGACTACCAGATCCAGAAGTGGTGACTTTCGTAATGACTCGTATGTTTTGTTTATCAAACGTGTTTTTTACTTATAAATCAAATTAGAATATACAAAGTTTAATTTTTTTTACGTATTTAAAAAAAAATACCTAAATTTACCTTTCGAATGGGGAATTAAAATTTCACGTTAAGTAATATACTATTCTAATTCTACTAAATAATAATCATGCAATCCCGGAATCCCGAGATTTTATTTTTAATAAAAGTCTGTGACGCCATATCCATAAATTGCTAGCCAAAAATTAACTTAAGGTAAATATGCATCCGATTATCCAATCTCTTGTCATAACAGAGCCGTTTTATGCCAATTGTCTACGGAACGCCTAATACATAATCGAAACTGATGCATACAATTTCGAAGCCAAAAGCATTGCTCATAAATATTGACGCTAATGGCAACTCAACGAGCAATGAGCAAACCTCAAGTTTCAGTTTCACAGGCTATTGTTAAATTTTCCCGTAACATTCAGCTTTATTTATTTAACGCCGGTTTCGCTCAATTTACGAAACGTGCCCACAAAAGAGTCACAGCACGTTCGTATATGGGCTGATTCTAGCACGCACCCGATTTTACTGCAAATTAGTTTCTGCCGGCGGCTTCGCACGCGTTGTTCTTATGGGAACGTTTCAAGAGTTTTGACATCCCATGGGAACTGATGTATGGGATTAAACCTAGCCTATGTTTTAGTAGTATCTACACATACCTATGCAAAATTTCAGCCCAATGATCAATAGTTTTTTGTGTGATGAAGTAACAAACAACCATTGTCTGTCTGTCACAACACAGTGACAACTGTCCAACCATCCATTTGGATGAACTTTCGCATATATAATATTAGTGTGATGATAGTGCGATTTTAAGTGGGAACTGAGATCTGCACTGGCAACTCGCACAGGAAAGTATTGTGCCCCCGTGCCTAGCCAGACCTTAACCAGACCAACTCCCTAAAGTACCGGAGCAGAACTTTTGGTGAAAGATAGCTTTGGTTTTAGAACACATACCGTGAAATGTGAAATCATAGAGGTCCAGGGCGTATGTATCGAAGCGAGGCCGTAGTAAATATCGTCGCGATTATATTGCCGAGTGGTGATTGCTATAAATTTGTGTCGCTAAGGAGTTTTGCAAGGGATCAAGTGATCAAGATCGTTGTGATTAGAGACCAAGATTTATGAACCAAACTCGCGCTGGTCATATCATGCTCATCTCGTGCCAACCGATCACATAAATTTTGTACGCGGTGGTCATACATTTCCATTGAAAGTGTCAAAAACTTGCTCCTATTTCTCGTCCACGGGTGTTTCTCGGAATGGCTATATCAATGCGGCCTTAGTACATCTTGGCTTGCTGCAAGACATACACTACTATACACTACACACTAGGTACTATAAACCGTAGGTACTATAAAATGCTGCTGTGCGAATACACAGAAACCACCCACCCATCCTATAATAGTAATTTGAAAGACATTTCAATGGTCTTGAAAGCCATTTCAATAGCCTACGCCATACAATTGCAACTTACGAAACTTACGAAAGCCATTCAAAGTGTTTTTTTAATGTAATATAGAATAGAATAGGTGGTTTTTACGTAATCGCACAGCTGGTTGGAATATACCAGGAGACAATAGGATCGGACCTGATTGTGCAAAAACCGCGTTCAAAGGCCTACCTCGTAACGATTGTACAACCTTCCTTATTCTCCCGATACCATCAACATTCCCTTAATATAGACCTACCCCTATCGACTACTTGGAATCCAATTTACGTACGAGGAATTTGGTTTTAGGCACAAGCGATAGCGATCCCGGGCCACTTCCAGTCTCAGTATATATTGCCAAGTCCTGCTTAGGTATGTCTCTCTTATATTATTGTCTAAATATAAGGACCTACATTGGTATACAATGATTGCAATAATATAAAATAAAATACCTACTGTTTACTGAATTTACATACCACAGGGACAAAATACTGACGGGGACTGCTACCGGGGAAATCTGACCTATGAACTATGCCAATAAGTAGTGTCACAGCTCGGATGGATGATATTGTCTTAGTTATTTCTTCACGCCAAAACTACTGAACGGATCGGGAAATTTGCATACACAGTCTAGAGCAGGAATAACACCTAGGCTAGATTTTATCCCATTAATTATTGCCCAAGAGATACGTGTAATAATAATCTTAAAACAGAAAACAATAATTCTTCACATAAAAGGCTACTTTTTACCCCGAAAAACGCGAAGTGTGAAGCCGCGTTCAGAATCTAAAGTAGTCTAAAAATTTAACTAAACCAAATTTAACATGAAGTCAATCACTAAGTTATTTTCCAAAATGTTGTGTTTACTGCTATCCAGCTCTTCTATCTGGAACCAAACATCAAATCCTACAGCTGAATCGGAATTCTTTTACGAATGCAGTAAAAATTTAGGCCGAAAGCATTCAAGGAAGGCCCCTAATGTAACTGACGATACAGATACGGAACCACTTGTATATACGTACCAATACGTAAATAGCTATTGAACAGTCAGTTTGTGAATTTAAGATCTGTACTGGGAATTTTGAATCAAAGAAAGGAATTGAAATCAGAACGGTAAAGGGAAATTTTAGGAACGCGACACATTTTGCTGAAACACGGTAGAGGTGATGTAGAGACTAGAGCCGTCTCTACATGGATTCAGCGTTTTGGTGAATAAGTGCATTTTTTTATATGGCATCTTGATATTTGAGCTTTTAAAATATCTAGAGAATTAAAAGGTTGGCAAACTAAGTTTATGCATCAGTGACTCCCCTTGAATTGACCTACAACTTGACTGATTAGCTTAATTTTGTTGTTTGTTTTCTTTTGTTGTTTATTATATTAATAAGTTTAGGTTATGATAGGACTAAAGTTGCACGGGCGTATGACAAAATGGCTTTATAAAACGCATAGATGGATAGAACGGAATCATAAAGAGTTTGTTTATAAATAGGTGTGTGGTGCCGGCTTAGAATTTGCACCAACCCAACACTTCCCGCGGGTGTCGTAAGAGGCGACTAAGGGATATCCACCGGGGGCGGGCAGCAGCGCCCCCTGCAGAACAATTCTACCACGGAACGCCGATCCCCAACGTAGGCCCAGCGCACTACCCCCCATGTGATAAAAACCAATAAGGCGCTTATCGGGGGAGGCCTGCGACCAGTAGTGGACCAATACAGGCTGTTGAGCTTGAGGTTGTTTATAAATACTGGCCGTGGCGGTAGCAGCGTCACAATCTATCCCACTAGGTCAGCTGTCGGTGTCGTAAGAGAAGACCAAGGCAACCTATCAGAGAAAGCACAGCAGCTTTCTTCTGTGTATTTTTAACTCCACTGTATCTCCAATCCTGTCAAGCATGGTGAATTGGTCATTATGCCAAAACGCCCCTAGTTTTGGGAAGGATATTTAGCTGCAGATGTACGGCGACGAGATTATAAATAAACAAATAATGCTCGACATTACTGGCATATCTCGCGAAGAACCAACAACCACTGAGGTAAACGTGTTCTTGAGTAGTGACCGCGCCTCGGCAAACGTAGCAGATGTCACCTTCCAGCCAGGTGGGATGACGATCTGTGAAAGACTGCAGGCAGACGCTGGATGCGGCAAGCTGAAGACAGGGCGCTATGGCGCTCATTATGGGAGGCCTATATCCGGCAGTGGACTATTAACGGCGTATGATGATGATGAATACTGAAATATTGACTTACGTTTCTCCTGTATCCTCATAATAAGCAAGCCGATTAGTTTATCCGTGCCTTCCTTAACGGCACCTATAGACATCTTGTCCTTCAACCAGATCCGGCAGTTGTGGGTGAACTCGTCGGTGGCTTCCCGGTCCTCGGCCAGCTTTACTGATCTGTAGGTTACCTGAAAAGAGGAGCAAATTTGGTGAGATAAAAGACGTGAGTAAACAAGGAGTCTCATAACTTTGCTCTTAACACATTGTTTATTTATTGATCACCAACATATTACACCAACAAGAATAAAATAAAAAATTATATATGACACAAAAAAACTAAACGAAAATCGGTTCATCCGTTTGGGAGCTACGATACCACAGACACTGATACACAGATAGACACGTTAAACTTTTAAAACCCTCTCTTTTGCGTCGGGGGTTAAAAAAAGGATAAAGGTTATGGACCTTAAAAGGTTAGTGTCTAGTGTCAATTTAACTAAACTTGAAGACACTTACGTGTGACAGCTGTTATTGTTGTAAAAATAAAAGTATCATTCATATCCTCTTTTGCAAAAGCCTTGGCATAGGCAGTAAATATTATTTGGTGTTATCTATCTATACTTATAATAAAACTGTAACAGGTCCAATTCTGTACATTGAAGATATTTTGAAATTTTTTTTTGGAGGGTATCTAATATCGATACTGAAGCCAAAACTGCATTTTTTTTCATTCATGTCTGTCTGTCTGTCTGTCTGTCTGTTTGTTAAACGCGCATCACGCCGAAACTACTGAAGGTATTGAAATGAAACTCGGCACGATTTTAGGTCATACTACGAGGAAGGACATAGGATACTTTTTATCCCGGAATTCAGTCAGGTTTCCCTGGGAGAGGGGATGAAAGTAAAATTCTTTAACTGCGCATCACGACGGAACTACTTAAGGTATTGAAATAAAACTCGGTACGATTTTAGGTCATACCACGAGGAAGGACATAGGATACTTTTTATCCCGGAATTCAGTAAGGTTCCCCTGGGAGAGAGGATGAAAGTAAAATTCTTTAACCGCGCATCACGACGGAACTATGTACTTAATGAATTCGAATGCAACTCGGCGTGATTTTAGTTCGTACTATGAGGAAAGATACATTTTATCCCGGAATTCAGTTAGGTTGCCCTGGCAGAGGGGATGAATAAGTTAAATTCCTTCACCGCTCATCACGCCGAAACTACATAGGTAATGAGTTGGAATGTAACTTGGCACGTTTTGAGTTCATACTACAAGAAAGGACATGGAATACATTTTATCCTGGAATTCAGTAAGGTTCCCCTGGGAGAGAGGAAAAAGTAGAATTCTTTAACCGCGCATCACGACGGGTCTACGCGTCGTCCGATTTCATGCATTCTTTTTGTTAGAAACAGAGATGCAAGATCGAATATGACTAAATCAGTAGAAAGTCGAGTAGAAAATCAGTAGATTGATGAAATAATCTGTAGATTGAAGAAAAAAATTAGTAGATAAAGGGTAGGTAAGTTCCTATCTATTTATTTTTCCAAGACGCACCCATTAGTTAGGTTCCTACCTACTAAGGTGGTGGGTCTTGGAAAAATAAGTTAGGTTCCTGCCTTACATGATATATGGTGGTTTAGCTGGTCCAGCGAAGTTTGGTTGGAGTCTTACTCCAACCAAACTTCGTGTATAATTAAATTAATTAATTATTGTGGTCCACTTAAACTAACTGGACCGCAGAAAAATATTTTTTATTGTGGTACACAGCCAACTGTACCTACCTACTAACGAAAAAAAATTACGGTGGTCCAGTCAAATGGATCAGGAGCCCAATTCTGCAAAACAATTGCTTCAGTATGACAATGGAATCGTCGCAGAATCATCACGTAGAATCCTTAGATTAATAAAATTCCAGATAGTGCGCGCGAGATAAATTAATATGTAGTTTCAAACTTGACGCGCGTCTCTCCATCTGCATTCATCATAATTTCTTTCATCCAAGGTGGAATACCAAAAAGTGTCATTCTGTGACGATAGCCCTGTCATAGTGAAGCGATTAGTATAGCAGAATAGGGCCCCAGCTGTGAGTAAGTCAAACGAGTAGGACACTTCTTAACACTGACGCTGGCCGAGTCGTAGCTAAAAGTCGTGTGGATAAAGAATGGGATTGAAGATGACAATATGCTATCCCCCGTAGACCCTACACGATTTTTTGGACGGCGGCGTTTCATAATATGAGAGACTATGGTTAAATGTGAACTTAATTAGTCGGCAGGTAAGGCAATCGCGAACGAAGTCGCGGGTACAGCTAGTTAAAAATATATACTACTAGAGTAGTACATAAACATAACCTTTCAAAGTTTTAGTAAAGTAAAAAGTAAAAAAGTTTTTATTACAGCAAAAGACAGGTTTTTACATTAGCTGCACATTCTGAAGTGTGTATAAAACAAAATACTAGAAAAATCAAAATTAACACATAAGAAAACATAAAGAGAAGCGTTACTATTGGTAACTGCCCGGAAAAACTATCAAAAAACCGATCTCACTACCATTCTCCGAAAACACACTACAATTACATAAAAACACATGTTTTCTCACGCTGAAGTAGCGGCAGTAGTTAAATTATTTCTATGAATAAGCCCCGATCTCGCCCGTAAGACGTAACAATTCAACCGTATGTAGGCAAAACGTTCCGAAGATTTACATGAATCGGTTAATAATTTTATCAGAAATATTTCGTTTGAGCTTTTCCACGAATATATTCCGATATTCGTATCGATACCACATACCTAAAATAATTTTTAACTAAAGATACAGTACAAGAACTATAAAAAGGCAAAGTCTACATGAAGTAGCTAGGTACCGAAGCTGACCGTCCTCCTCAGGTTCCCTTAGTAGACTCTTACGACATTCACGGACTGAGTTTGAGGGGTCAATTCTTACGTCGTGCCCACCAAAGCAGCAACACTATTGGCTAGTTAATGAAACCGAAATCGCAACAGGAAAACGCGTAACTCAAACAACAATATTAGCACAGAAAACAAATAATTTAATTAAAAAAATAAAGAGCCATGGAGAATCGAAATTAAAAATTGTTCGGAGTTTTGGCGAGTTTTTTTAATCAAACTAGCCAATCGCAAAAGAAATTATCTGGTAACTGGATAGCGATGCTTAATAAAGTTTAAAGTTTATTTCAAAAATTGGAAGAATTTGCAAGTTTTAAAAACATTAAGGTAGGGCGATTCTTTGGGCGGACAGCTCGCCCAGAACTTGAGTTATGTAACTAACTATCACCGATTTCTTCTAAGCTTTGCCGAGCTTAGCAGAAATCGGTGATAATGTGGCATATTATTTGTACCACATTTTAAAACATTAAGAAGCAAGAAAGATGTGAAAGCAACCATTTGACACAATTTACCACAAACGCTTCTATTGACTTAAAACCCATCGATATATGAAACAAAATAATTCCTAGTTGCATTGCATTGTCATTACCAATTTCAGAACTTGGCAATGATTGGGCCATTTTAAATCTGAATCTAAAAGCATGGGCCCGATTTCACCAAAAAATTAATACTACAAAAAATCCTACAATCCAAAACAAGTTAAACTATTAGAACTGCCTGAGATATTGAAGTTCTATCGTTTAATCGCCTCATTAGCCTCAAGTCAGCGCTGAAATCGGCCTTTAGTACAAACGCCGTCGATACGACCGAACCTGAGCCTTACTTGATTGTTTTTCGGTCACTTTTTCCCAGCTCCAGAATAACTTAATTAACTAAATTAAGATTTTTCAGAGTGGCTATTCATCTTTTTTGTCAGTTTCTTAATTAAAGCATCAGGGCGGCGTAGTTCTGCTGTGTTGCTTGTGATGTTTAAAACAACTTTTTGTTGCCAAAGTTTAATGTTTCCTAAGAATTCTGAACAGTTTCTGAGTAAAAAGTTGAGTAAGGGCTTCTTGAAGATTTTAAAGAGTAGCGGTGGGCGTTAAGTGGTATCTATTACGATTTTCAGTATGAAAGTGTAGGGACACAAACACATCTTAGGTCCAGACACCACCAAAGCGGAGATGTTCGGAGATGTCCGAAGCGGAGATGAGAAGAGACAGCTTCGTTGGAGATACCCTAGCTGAAAACAGCTAGTGTGTCTCCACCGAAGCTGTGCGGAGATGCGTACTGGCTGGACTGGAGTGAAGTGTGTGTGCGTGTATGTATGTGTGTATATGTGTGTGTGTGTGTAAGAGTGGTGCTCCCGAGGACACCGGTCTCTTATGAGTCCGGGCAACAGGAGCAGCCGGGTGTAAGTAAGAGTGAGTGTTTTTGTGTTTTGTGTGTTTGCATTCATGTGTGTTGGCTAGACTGGAGCGGAAATGTGTGCTGGCTAGAGCGGCTGAGCTGCGTGTATGTTGAGATGAATGCACTAGCGGCGCCGTACACTGCACGCCGCTCACAACTCGTCTCATATCCGCTGCGTGACGTCACCAGCTTCAATTCAATTCGATTACTAAACCAGACCGAACATTACAGAGTTCTCCAATGCGTTACGTCTAGGATCGTGTCGAGGACATCTAATTGCTAGATAGAATTATTTTAAAATTGTTATCTAATAATAAATTAGAATTATCTATTTATAAACTAGAATTATTATAATATAGAATTATCTAATTATAAATTAAATTATAGTCAGCTTGCGAGGCGCTGCACACATATTATGCTGGATGCGACAAGCTATCGCGCTGATAAGGGGAGGCCTATGTCCAGCTGTGGTTTAATATGGGATGATAATGAATATAACCTCACCTCTTCAGGTAGATAGTGCTTCTTCAGCAGCCGGATAGCGTCGTCATACCTCTTGTCCTGGAGGTCCTCAAACCTGACTCCGCACATGGCTCGGCCCCAGATGGACGGTGCTCGTACACGTTCTTCCAGCAACCTCATCTTTATGATTTCTTCTTCTGCACTCGTCATTTTTGCTTTTGTCTATTTTTTTCTTGCTGAAAGCAGGTTATGTTTAAAGTTTATAAGCAGCTATTGGGCGTAAGAACGCGGATAAATGCTGGAGATAGGTGGATTCCTTATCCTTATTTATTTATTATTATCCTTATTTATTTATTATTAATTATTTATTTATTTTATTATAAATTCCACAGGTTGGAGTTCATTAGATGTTTGGTTTGGATGTTTGTTATCTGGTGATACATGTCGTTCTAGACGAGAACCTTTATGGAAGTATAAATTTAGGGTACTTTTTATTATAAAAAATCATTTGAGAAGCCGCTCTTTGCGAACTTTTTTCATAAAAACGCTATTCTCTGCTCCACACAGCTGTTGTGTGCTGTTTTTTTTTTTTTGAACTTGTTGGTTGGAAGCAAACTACAGGCAGCTCAACTGATCCATATCAATACCAGTCGGAAGCGTCCCCAAGACGCTGGCTGCATTGCCCCGCTGTATGGCAATGCTGATGCGCTGCGCCAAATACTCACCAGCTCTCGGGTCACGCGTCGTCGCTTCGACTAGACGCTCATATATATTTTTTAAAACCGAATAGCTCGGTACTAAATTTTATTAGCTTATTTCTTATTTCTTATAAATTTAGCATAAATGTACGGCCCTCAGATTAGGAATACCCATCATAGAAGCACCTAACAAGTAAAGTATCAAACAAACAACACAGAACATCCATCCGTTGTATACAGATGTTTTTAATGACAACAAACTTTTAGATCCAACATTTTGCTTGGCCGTAGGTAACATTGCTGAAATTTCACATATTCAAATAGTTATAAACTTTAGTTAGAAACTCTTACCCTTTCAACCTTTCTAATCACAATTTTGAAATATCTGGTTTGTATTTAGAAGTTTTTGATTTTGTTACGTTTATCATAAAATGATATAGAGTTTCTGGTTGTTTTAATAAAGATTCATACTAAAATTTTATTTAATAAAATATTACCTATCACGTAAAATTGTAAACAATAAACATTTCGATTTGTTTACGCGTGCTTTTGATTGGTTCATATTTTGACTGTTGACGGGTTGTCAAAATCAAAGCCCACTATTGGTGGAGTATCGGTATGTTATAGGTACCATCAAAGAGTTTGTTTTAGATTTGTGAAAGTCTATGATCAAAAGAGAAAGAAGGTACAAGGTATAATTGTGGTTTATTGTTTTCTGACTGAATATTATTATTGTTGACACACTTGTCAGCGGATTGTCCGATGCCGGCCTGTGAACGTTCACCCGAACGTTTCAACTGCTAACGTTTGAGCCGTAATGCCATGCCTTACTACACCGTGATCGCCCTCCTGGTCGCGCTTTTTTGTGCGAGAAGAGTATTTTAACTGACATGTTCTACTAAGGAAGGACCTATAGAAGACGTTTAGAGAAAAACATTGAGCGAAGAAGACTAGTCAGCCGCCCTAGTATCGTTGAATTGACGAAGTGGAATCAGATCTCTAGCTATAGACAGCTCAGAACCGAGATGCAATCTAAAGTGGATCTTGAGTAAAGACTTCTCCAGTCTTTACTCAAGATGATCCACTTTACATAACTGAGCCACAGGAGTGAGTTAAACCGCGTTGACTCGATCAGAATCTGCTCAGACAAGGCTCGGACCGAGTGGAGTCGTAGCAGTAGCTAATGAGTGTACTCGGATAGCGGTTGATATTAACATAATTCACTCAGATCGTTTTCTTAGTCAACATCAAAAAATGTCATGAGACGCTTGGTTGTTGTTACTAGACGCCGCCATTTTGTTTTCTTTAATCGTATTCGAGCTAGCTCGGAAAAGTATAAGCCGGTCCGAGTCTACTTAGATCGGACGCCGTTGTCCGAGTGATCCGTCGGGCGAGTGAGTCCTCGGATTGGGGGTTGATACCTACACGAATTGCGTGCGAGTTCAGTATTCAGTGTTTTTATTGCCAGACAAAAATATAACAGAGTTTTGTAAGTATTCATGTACCCTGTCAGGTAAGGTACCTATGACAATAGATATCACGCCCTTACCACATCTCCACTGCGAAACTTTAACAGCGGAGCCGCAGTAATTTCGCCATGTTTTGTCCGTATGTAGGAGGAGCGGAACACCAGCGAAACTGCCGGTTCTAACGCATAGATTTGACTATAATTCTATCTCTTTCCCCGCGCGGTTTCGCCGAACTGCTCCGACGTCAGCCACACCTCCGCTATAGTTCCGCAACTCAAACTACACTTGATCGCTGCGGAATTCATGCGCAACACAGAGTAGCGGATCCGCCACTCGTGTTCCGCAGCGGAGGTGTGCTACGGGCGGTAATCTAGGACTTATGAGAAGGGCTTAAACGTGTTTTGTATAAAGAGATCTTTAAGGGTTAGGTTCTACTAGGACCGAGCAGACTCTGATCGTGTCAACGAGGCTTTAGCAAATTCCAATAATTAACGTTTCATCGACCGCAATATACAACTAAAATAACGTTAAATTATTAACCAATTACAAGTTAACTTCGAGTCACCGCATGCCCCAATCTAAACTTTGCAGTATCAAACGAACGTCTCGGTTTTGGAATAGACTGTTTATTATTAGTTGGATTTTAATGAATGTCAGTTAAGGCGCTAACCCGACCCAAATCAGCGCCACCACCTATTTTAACCCCCGACGCAAAAAGAGAGGGGTCTTATAAGTTTAACGTGTCTGTCTGTGTATCTGTGTATCTGTCTGTGGTATCGTAGCTCCCAGACGTATGTTTGAACCGGTTTTCGTTTAGTTTTTTTGTGTCATAGATAATTTTATCCCGAGTGTTCTTAGCTATGTTTCATGAAAATCTATCGGGGGGTTTTCAAAATGTTTTTTCAAAATTATTTTCTTATCTTTTTATTATGTTAAATGAAAAAAAAACAATAATCGACTTTGCAGTTTGTGATACATAAGCTTATTTTTAATGCCTCCGTAAAAGTTTTGTTGTGTATAGTGTAAGCAAAGATGCGAAGTTGCTCATTTTGGTCACCATCGTGGCCTATATTTAGATAAAAATAAAAAAATAAACAAAATGGCGAGCGATGTTAGGACCAAAACCTTCACACCCTTTGACACTAAGATTGGTCGCATCCAATGATCATGTAAATACCTACTAGTTCTGATTTAATTATATTATTTTATTCTAATTTTCATTGTGAAAAAAGGCTTCTGTCTTACATTTATTTTTATTATTTTATTGTAATTTTCTTTGTGAATAAAGGCTTCTGCCTTACATATATTTCTATTATTTTATTGTAATTTTCTTTGTGAATAAAGGCTTCTGTCCTTAAAAAAAATATCTCGAGTTCGTGGATGAAGTCCTTTTCAACCAAACTCTTCACCAACCTATAGGTTAGTTACTAGTATAGTATTATTATATCCGTGGGTTAGTGAAGAGTTTGGTTATGTATGCGATAGGTATCAAAACATAGCGACTAATCCTATCCTATCCTACTTCCTACTAATCCTACTAATATTATAAAGCCGAAAGTTTGTGAAATCTGAATTTTTGTTACCTAGGATCTCCAAAACTACTGAACAGATCAAGATGAAATTTGGCGTTCGTTTAGAGCAAAACCTAACTTAGATAACAAGCTACTGATTACACCGAAAATACACTTGCGAAGCCGCTGGCAGAAGCTAGTAATATTATAAAGCCGAAAGTTTGTGAAATCTGAATTTTTGTTACCTAGGATCTCCAAAACTACTAACAGATCAAGATGAAATTTGGCGTATGTTTAGAACAAAACCTAACTTAGATAGGCTACTTATTATACCGAAAATACACGTGCAAAGCTGCAGGCAGAAGCTAGTTTATCTATGTAACCAATGGCAACTATACCAAGGGCCGAATGTAGATCCACTTTCGTCCATTTCACAGATATCTTGAACTCCTAGCGCACAATGGATCGTAGCAGGTGTGCGAGGTAGGGACTGATTAAATAAGGGTAGCTAAGTGTTTGCGGGACAGATACCAACTCCTGTGCTAATAGGAGTTTGAGGCTAGGGCTCTTGAACTACTGGAATCAGAAATCTAAAAAAATTAAGCTTTAAATAGTAGTTCGTCAGGCGTTTCTTTACGGAAATCCATTGCATAATCCTTCTAATATTATAAAGCCGAAAGCTTGTGAAATGTAAATTTTTGTTACCTAGAATCTTTAAAACTACTGAACGGATTATGATGAAATTTGGCGTGCCTACGTTACATCAAAACTTAACTTATTATAGTGAAAATACGCGTGTGAAGCCGCGGGCAGAAACTAGTATACTAGAATAAAACAATGTTAAGTAACAATTCCGCGCAAAACCTCTGAAAAGGTCTTTTATCAGAAAGTTTGGCGCGGAACTGGTACTAAATAATGTTTTATTCTAATATTTTAAGCTTTATAAAACATCAACGGATTTATCACGTACCTTTTGTTATTATTTCCCCTACGTTTCTACCGCGTTACAGCGATCGTGGTCACGGGACGACCAGATGCACTTTGAGTTACAGTCGAAAATTGACGGCATGAAATAAATACCCGATAAATCATTAATTATGTTAACAAATCGCGATGTTTAGAACAATTTAATTAAACACTGACACGGAAATAAAGTGATATTTTTTATTTCTGTCGCTGACGCTCATTCCGTTATGCTTAAATCAGTCCGAAATTCTTCGTTACCTAAGCGTTGAGCCTCAAAAGCGAAGTAAGCAGACATTTTCACTGCAGATATTAGGATCCAGTGCTGAAATCTCCGAGTTCCCCAAACTCTGGTCTCGAGTAAGCACACCTATCTGGCCTATTTACTTGTTTGGACTGCCTCGGCTTTATTTTTGGAGATCTTGTGAAGTTAATGTAAGCCGCAAGTAGAAAAACACGAGATTTTTTTGCTTTTGTTGGGGCATTATTATGCAAATAGGTAAACCTTAACTTCGTCGACCTCGACCTCGACAGCCTATATTGGTCCACTGCTGGACGCAGGCCTTCCCTTGATAAGCGCATCTCATGGGGGGTAGTGCCCATAATCCCCATGCTCGGCATAGGGGTTGGGGATCGCAGTTCGGTTGTAGAATTTAAACTTTTTAATCCATCATGGTTATTAACACTAAAGTCATTTAAAACGGTAAAAAAATAACTCAACTCATGGTAAATATCCCGTTGTAAATGATTTTGGTGGTAGAATTGTTCTGCAGGGGGCGCAGCTGCCCGCTCCTGGTTGATATCCCTTAGTCGAGTCTTTGACACCCGCGGGAATAATTGGGGTGGTGTAAATTCTAAGCCGGCACCACACAGCTCAATCTTAACTTCATCTAAGTGTTACATAAAGTGCGTCTTGCTAAGATTTTGACTACTAATGATTTAAGGCTAGCGTCTACAAGCCGGCATCGGACGCTTCGCACTTATCGCATCAGACGGATTTTTGAGCGTAATGCCGGGTGGTGCGTCCACTGTAACCGCAGCAACCGGATTGCCGACGCAACCGCCATTTGCAAACGAATCTCCAACATTGACATCCAGATTTTGATGGAACTTTTCTACGAATGAGAATTGCGACCCGGTGGCGCGGGCGGCGCAGAACGCGGGATGGGGAAAATCGGATCTATGTACGCACTTCTATAGCAAACCATGCAAAGAATACTAAAATCCGTTTGATGCAGTCAGTGCAGAGCGTCCGAGGCGGGTCTGACAACGCTAGCCGTGATGATGTTTCAGTAATGGCTACAGCGTGATTTGACAAGCATTTTGACTCATGGACCTCGCACATACATTACGTATCGCCAGCATTGACAACAGTACAATGCGGTCCTGATCAGTGGACGTACTTCTATAACTAACCATGTAAAAGAATACTAAAATCCGTTTGATGCGATCATGGCAGCGTGATTTGACAAGCATTTTGACTCAGGATACCTTAAAGAACTCGATGTGTACTGAAATAAATAAATCTCAGCTTGATTTTCGTCCATTCGTGTGCTCTTGTGGGTTGCATAGCCATGGAAAAATAATGGTAGAGATTTCCTCTCATTCAAACTTTTCAACACCTAAATTGGTATTATCAATATGCATTAAGAATCTTACCTCACAACTGCCACCAGCTTTTTTTCTACAAACTATAAGTATAAAATCGCAACTCTTCGACAAAGCTTAAAGACAAGACTCGATGGAAAACTACGGTACAAAAAGAAACCATCAAATGCAAGGTACAAGGGAACACTGGTGGATAGTAGGTCGAAAAAAGAATGAATCAATACGGTTAAGTCATAAAACTTTGCACGGGGCACCAAGCAGAATAAGTTAAGGTAGCACATCGAGATTTGTGTCGCCCACGTTGAATAAAAATGATTATGTAAACCTACAGAAGGAAATCGTTCTTGAACTGAACGTTTTACATGAAAATGTTTGTCAAAAGTTGGCTTGCATTTGAGTAGCTACATTTCAGCCAGCTTAAAGCGTGACTTCATAGCTTTTATAGAGATAGAGAAATATTTATTACTAACACAATTTATGTGAATCCAGTTTAGCGTGAAGAAGTACATGTCATGTACGTATGTGTTGGTCGTAAATTAAATTTTTTTTTTCATTTTGCATGCTTATTCACTTCTGATACACTAAAATGCCAGAAATAACCGGATGGTGCCGACAGGACTGTCTCTTCATGAGGGTGTTTAACATGGAGAAAATACATCATTGAGAAATAAATTCAATACGACCTACGTTATCTACGCGCGTCGAATTCTTAAGTTCTGTCTTTCTATTAAGTCAGAACAATGTTAATATTTCTACAACGAAATAGTGAAAAGAAACTTAACAAAAATATCTAATCTTCAAATGACAAGGGTCATTTGAAGAATTTTAGCATACATATTGACAAATTAATTAATTGTTGAATAAAGCGTCTGTACAGTACAAAGTACAATGAAGAGGTTTGGTGTAACTCGTAATACCTTTTTTTTAATTACTGTTGTAAATAAGTCTTATTTGTAAATAAAACTTATTATACAAATTAATTACTTACATGAATAACGTGTGCTCGGTACAGGTACAGAGTAGGTACATTGGAGAGGTTTGATGGTAGCAATATGTAACCATAAATCTTTTTTATTCTATGTAGGCGCTACCGTACTCTATGGAATGCTTAAGGAAAAATGTTAGATTGTTTCGGCCGTTAACGATGGTTCCGTGGATTTTTCCAAGAATCGCACGATATGAAATTATCTTACCCTATTATTGATACGGATCAGTTGAGTTACCTCTAGATTGTTTGCGACACACTGCAGTTAGCTCAACTGTTTCAATTGTAACTAGTTCTAATTTATTCCAATTTTTATTGAAATTTTCTTTGTTAATAAAGACTTACCCCAAAGATTAACTATCTACAGACACAAGACTTATAGGTCCCTTTGTATTGTAACGTTCCAAAATATTTTGTTACCTATCCACGTTCATACTGAAAGTTATTTTCATTTGAAAGACAAAAAAATTCATTGCACATGGTTATCAAAAACCTGAGGGCACCATTTCAACTCTCGAGAGTAAAAATCTAAAAAAAAACGATTCGGTTCCTCGTTTTTTTTTTCATTTTATCTCGTCACACGTGAGGGCAAAGGCATACAAGACGTAGCTAAGATGCATATACTATGATCAAGTATCGAAATTGCTTCACCCGTTTATAGCTTGTATGTAATTAAGTCCGCCAACCACATTGAAACATTCGAAAAACACAACCCCCGCCTCGCTGGTCAAATTATTAGGTAGAAACTCGAGTATGAAACACAATATCTTGGCAGAATTGATGCATGAAGTTGAAGTAGAAACACAGTATGAAAGTAACTGAGTTTAATTTTACAAAAAACTTGTAGTTACCTTAAGAAGACTTTCACGTGTTAGGAAACTAATACTGTACTATTAATACTCGTGTATAAAACACAGTAATATTGACAGAATTGCGTCAAACCAGACTCAGAGCCATCAGAGAATAAGTTTAAGTTGAAACACAGTATACCTTAACTTAGTTTTATTATACAAAAACTTGTAGTTACTTTAAGAAGACCTTTTGTGTTAGAGAATTAATACTGTACTTAACAGACACTTCAAACAAGTTTGTATAAATAGCAAAGCGGTTGGATCTGTCAGTCAGTTTGTCAGACAAGCTTGTATCTACACACATGTTGCCACATCAACGTTAATATTAATGCCCAAACTCACGAGCAAAACCCAAAACGTTAACTTAATTCCGTGCAAACCGCCACAGAATTATTTGCATAGACCGTTTCCACAATTCCCGAAGGAGCCCTAATAGCATTGAAAGGTTAAATCGATACAGTCTGAAGTCGATACAATTTTGCCGATCGCTGAGGAAAATACTTGGAAAATAGCACAAAACTAGAAAATTACGTGCACAAATTCGTTTAGAGTTTTTTCTTAGAACTCTTTCGAGTCGTTTGTGTAAGTTACGATTTGTATTAGCATTTTATGCGATAATAAATGTAGTATGTTGCGGGAGTAGTTGGAAATTAGTTTTATAATGGTCTATCCACGTATTGGTCGGCTTATCACACGTCTATTATTTTTTTTTTCCTATTTGACAAGCCAATAACAGTCAAGTCTCTGCAAGAATCAACAAAAATGGAATGCGCTTACATACATAGTGCACCAATTTTATGTGATCAGGTAAGACATGCCACGCAAATGCGTCGACTTTGGTTCGCGAGACTCGACGCTACGACAATAATTCTAAAACAGTAGGGAAGTACCAATTTCAATTCTTTTTGAAAAGGCATGTGATAAAGAATAGTACATTTTACACCAAGGCGAGAAAGTGGTCAATTCCTACCGAGTGTGTCGTTTTGGCCTTAAAACACACGAGGTAGGAATCCTACTTTCTGCCGAGTGATAAATAGTGCTTTATACTACACCTTCGAGGAAAATAAAAAGCAGAACTAATTATTAATTGAAATTTAGAAGAACTTACCGCGCCCAATGATGTTGGTAAACATTGACCGCGCCAGCCTTTGGGTTCTTTTTTCAAAATATTGTTCGGAAATCGGAGGAGGGCTAATGGACTTGGAGTAAAAACTTTTTGTCGTTTGACCGAACGAAAATAACCATAGCTACCGGCCAATCTTTTAGGAAATAAAAAAAAAATAACACGTTAGAAATGGATTTCCATACACTTTTTCCTCCCGGTAAAACACGTGAGAAATGAAATTCCATAGAGTTTTTCCTCCCGGTTTCCCTAGGCCTGCAAAGACATACTTTCTATTCTATAAATGGAAAAAGAATAGGCAACTTTCCGAGCAGGTGTAGTATAAATAGTTTTATTCATCCCTCTTTCTTTTTTTTTGCCCCTCTTTCTTTATCATCATCGTTATATAAGGTGTCGTAAGAGGCGTCTAAGGGATATCGGGATAGGTATGCGATCCACAACCTGCATGCCTAGCGTGGGGATTATGGGCATTACCACCCATGGGATAAAAGCCAATAAGGCGCTTATCAGGGATAGGCCTGCGGCCAGCTGTGAAGAAATATAGACAGTTGAGTTTAGGTGTGGTGTTATAATCTCAGCCGATGGATGTCTACCGATGGAGATATACCTTCCCTAAATCAAAAATATCACTTTATTTCCGTGTCAGTGTATAGTTTTATAATTGGACCTTTTCTAAGTGTACATTTATTGTATTTATGGAAATAAAGAGTTTTTGATTTTGATTTTGAATTTTAAAGATCTCCACAATAACCGGTCCTGCGCTACCCGCCTCCAGAGTATTCCCGCTGTCTTCACTAGGTCATTTGTCTATGCCTCTCAAAGCTTTTTCAATAATTTTATTTTCTAGCCACTTCTTCAAATGTCTGTAACTCCAATAGCCTGTAACATAGTGTCATTAAGCTAAATGGGGTGCGTCAATCGCAATAGATCGGGGATCGTAGCTGCATTTTATAGCTTTAGCTTTTGTATCTTTGGGTGTTTTATATGCAAATTATACTAAATGAAGTCACATAACTTCGTGAGGCTTCTGTTAGTTCAGTTTGATGGGAAATAACATCATTGCCTGAAGAAGGCTGGAGGTAACGACTTCAATATGAAACCCGGAGAGGCCCTGATGGGAAAATCAATGGGTAGTATAAAAATGAGTGACTGTAAATTAAAGTTTAAAGTAACAAAAATAATTTATTTACGTTATAGTATTACTAAGGTGCAATGTCACCGTTGAAATTAAACGCGTTCAATTGACGATACAACTCGTTTTCGCATTAACTGTGTTCAGTTGGTGCATTTTAAATTTCACCAGCATGAACTAAACGCAGTCAACGCAGAACTCGTTTAAACATCCTGAACGCCCGTTAATGGCGGTTCAGCGTCTATAAACGCGTTTAAGTTAAGTAAACTTTCAATGTCGTTGCATTTTTTGTTATTGTCTATGATTTTATGTAAATCTGTCGCAAATGTTCGTTTACGTAAAGCCACAGAGTCGCCACGAACACACTGATTGATAAGCGGCTTATTGGCTTTTATCACATGGGGGCTAGGCCTACGGTTTGGGATCGCAGTTCGGTGGTAGAATTGTTGAGAGGGCGCTGCTGCCCGCCCCCGGTGGATATTCCTTCGCCTCTTACGACACCCGCGGGAAGTATAGGCGTAGTGCAAATTCTAAACCGGCACAGCTATAACCAGGTACCTATCTCCATATTCCTAATCGAGACATCGTGGAATCAATTACCTAGTGTCGATTAATCACAATCGCTCGGACATCGATTTATCACATCTCGATTGTCAATCACTCTAATCGAGGGAAGATTTATTCGATTGTAATAGCTATTGGGCGTTTACGTTTTTGAATTTGCGGTTTTCAAGTAAAAGATTTATTGAGTGGGTTGTGGAATAAGTTAACTTCAAGTAATGACGACCTCCTTGGTGCGGCGGGTGAAGGTCCGCCTGCGACGCAGGAGGTTGCGGGTTCGATTCCTGTCTCGGGACAAATGTTTGTAAGATCTACAGATATTTGTTCGGGGTGCTCTAGATGTTTTCTATGTATAATAAAAAATATCTACGTATGTAGTGTATTGTAATAAGTATATCAGTTATCAAGTAACCATACCTAACACAAACTCTGCTTAGCTTGGGGCTAGATAATGCGTTGTGTATTGTTCAACATTATTTATTTATTATTTATTTAGTTATGTAAACTTGGTAAGCTAGATTAAACTAAATTAAAATAAAATAAAATAAAAATAGAAAGCCTATATAGGGTGCCACAAAAAGGGTACTAAGCCGAAAGTGAGTCATTCTGGACCCCGAGGGGATTAACTCGTGAATAATGATTTTCTTCCTATTCGTGTTATTTTACATGTACTCTTGCGTTGTGTGGCACCCTGTATGTATAAAGTGGAATTTTTGGACGGGGCAAGTTTTAAGCACGCTTCCGATTGGTATTTTTATGGATCAGTTGAGCTACCTCTAACTTGTTTGCAACAGTGTGCAGTTAGGTCAGTTGTATCAATTGTATTTTTAGAAGGATGAATTATGATGGTGTCCTCCTAGCCGAATTTTTGCCACGGTGGCCACTCTCAATGGAGACTACCTATGCACAAATAAAATATAGTGCACAGGTGTGTGAGCAAACATTGGTGCACTCTCTATCGCAGACCGACTCGACTTGGGAGTAGAACTCAATTCAGGCGCAGGACCAACGGCTTAACGTGCTTTCCGAGGCACGGGGGTGTAACACCGCCAACATCCTGACTCCGGCCTACTGTGAATTTTTCTAGCTAGAAAAACACCAATAACAACTATTCTCCCGACCCGGGATTCGAACCTACGACCTCATAATCAGCGGTTGAATAAGCTGACCGCTACACCAACGAGGCAGTAACGAGCTTACGAGTATAAAAATAAAATATCAACACAGAAGAACGCCACAACAGCTGAACACAAAGTTATAATGTTCAGCAAGTTGTGGCATACAATTTCGCTTTAAAAGTCAACGTACACGATTTTCAAATACCTATCGAAACCTACCGTATCCCGCCGCGTCAGTAACTCCCAAAACAAAAATGCACAATAAAATTTCAATTTCATTCGTGCGCGACACTTTCTCAGAACATTGCTTAGTGCAGTCTGGCGCTACAGTCTTGGTTCCCCATTGGCAATGTCGTACAATCGCATAAAATGTTATACCGCATTGTACCCGTTTTACAGCGTTTAAGCCAGACTGAAGACTTTTGATCGGCCGATAGTTTTAGTTGCTGGTTTGGACACGTAATCATTAAATATTATTAACCCCCGACGCAAAAAGAGAGGGGTGTGAGATACACAAACAGACACGTTAAACTTATAATATAATAAGTTTAACGTGTCTGTTTGTGTATCTGTCTGTGGTATCGTAGCTCCCAAACAGATGAACCGATTTTCATTTAGTTTTTTTTTGTGTCATACATAATTTTATCCCGAGTGTTCTTAGCCATATTGCATGAAAATCTGTCGGGGGATTGTTTAATTTTTTAATTTTGTGTAATCTTACGCGATCTGAACAAGTTATTATTAGTAACATTTAACGGATATTTATCGCGTTTATAACAAAACAAATAATGCTGCTGCCTTCCCAGAGCTACCGCCTCCGATACTCCAGTCATACGGTGACCACGATAGTGTTGTCACAAACCAATTGAAACGTCGGGAAAATACATAAATAGACGCGATAAATACCCGTTAAAAATTACCCATTAATTTATTTATTGAGCAAATAAAAATATTAGGTCCTTACATATGAAATTGGCGTTTTGTATGGGAGGAACAAAAAGTCGAATATTTTTTAATATAATATATTTAATTAATCAAAGTATGAACCATTATTTTCTATGCACTTTTGCCATATTATAGGTAGTTCATTGATCCCTTTACTAAAAAAACCAGTCGGACGGGAATCAATAAAATCTTTGAAGGCGATTTGGACTGCCCCATCGGAGTTGAATTTTTTCACTTGCAAGAAGTTATCCAAATTTCGAAAAAAATGGTAATCTGTTGGAGCAAGGTCCGGGGAGTACGGAGGATGTCTTAGACTTTCCAATTGAAGCTCTTCTAATTTAGTAGCCGTCTGTTGCGCAGTGTGTGGTCTAGCGTTGTCGTGAAGCAGCAGTGGCGTGGAGCGATTGACCAGCCTAGGTTGTTTAGCCGCTAGCTTTTCCATCATGGTTTGCAATTGCTGACAATAGACATCAGCCGTAATAGTCTGGCCAGATTTGAGAAAACTGTAATGAACAATACCGGCACTAGTCCACCAAACGCTTACAAGTAACTTTTTTGGGGTTAATTTTCGCTTGGGGCAGGATTTGGCTGGCTGGCCAGGATCCAACCATTGCGCTGAGCGCTTCCGATTATCGTAAAGAACCCATTTTTCATCACAGGTAATGATTCGGTTTAAAATACCTTCATTATTGTGCCAGTTTAGTAATGTAACGCAGCAGTCGACGCGCGTTTGCCGGTTTGCTTCAGTCAATTCGTGAGGTACCCACCTTTCAAGCTTTTTAATCTTCCCAATTTGCTTCAAGTGAATTAAAACAGTTTTATCACTAACACCGCAGCCTGCAGCTAACTCGGACGTGGTTTGCGATGGATCCGCTTCCACAATAGCCTTCAACTCTTCATTATCAACTTGAGTCTCAGGCCGTCCACGGGGCTTGTTCTGCAAGTCGAAATTTCCAGAACGAAAACGTTGGAACCAAAAACGAACTGTGTTTTCTTTTGCAACACGACCGCCATACACATCATTCACCCTTCGAGTTGTTTCCGCAGCACTAGTGCCACGGCGGAACTCGTACTC
Source organism: Eupithecia subumbrata (assembly GCA_949316285.1). NCBI lineage: Eukaryota > Metazoa > Arthropoda > Insecta > Lepidoptera > Geometridae > Eupithecia > Eupithecia subumbrata. Next base: position 4,307,399 of record OX438644.1, on the reverse strand, counting down.
GTAAATAATGCGATATTTTAAGTTTTCCATTTTGTAAAATGAGTGACGCAAACAGAAAAAAACAGAAGAAAAAAAACAAATGAATGACGATCATCGAAGCACAAATACACGAGTCTATAGCTGTACAAATTTGAATTTGGAATTCCTTACCAAAGAGGAGAAATTTTTGATTAAAGTGGCCAGTACGAAAAACGCCAATTTCATATGTAAGGACCTAATATTAAACCTTTGACAAGCAAACCAAAACTGTTTGAACTTTGTGATGACTTGACCATGTGTATTGACCATTCACATTATAAATTAATTAATTAGCGTTGAACCATGAGAAAATCAATTATTTGGTATTATAATGTCTCAAAAAATCATTGTAAGATCATCAATGAATGTAATCGTCAGGATTTTTAGAGACTATCCATTTTAAAGTAGTGTTCTGCCTAAAGATAAATTGGACAGTTATGTTTTTACTGACGTTTTTCACAGTAGTATTCTATCAGTATACGCTAAAGTGGCCGATATTTTATTTAAACACAATTGGCAGCTTGGAATAGGTAATCCGTGTACCTATACCACGCATGATCATAATGGTTAATTTTCTCTTTCTTTTGGTGTTTTCGTTCCATTGAAAACTCTCAAAAACCTGCTCATACTGCCAACCAAAATCGCACCTTATAGAAATAAGTCGGTAGCAAGCTTTGATTTCATTAAGTGGAACAGGCCCATTATTAGGCCTTGTCAATGTAAAGTGGAGATCCAATTCTGAAATATAAAACGACCATTTTAGCTTTAGATCTCAGGAAATTTAATTAAAATCTTGTAATGATCTTGTTGCCAAAAACTTCTGCGAAGCCAATAGAATTCAAGACGATAATAAGTTAGAAGTTGGAACAATAGATTATTGTTTAGATAAAACACCTATTGATAAAGTTTATGAACTTTGTTTTCGTTATTAAAACATTCTTGGTAATTACAAAAGCATGAAGTTTAAGTAACTTTGACGGTCGACTAGAAACATGACCTTATCTTAGTTTTCAGGGATCGCAAGTCCCATGTGTAATCTGCTAAAACATTTTTCAGGATTTTTCTCTGTTCGCCAAAAATGCGTGTTTATAATCTTTCTTACGCCTCCACAAAAAATAATTGCTGAGGGCTCAGCGACTACGATTTTACCGATGGATGTCACACTAGGCCGAGACTGTCCCGTGAACTTTTAAATCCAGCAAATTCATAAAAAACATGCGTAGTCTCATGCTATGAACGTTCATAAGAAAATTAAAATAGCCATAACTCAAACAAATCCACAAGAACATGGGTTTCGGTTTCAGGATCTTCCTGAAGCAGCCATGCGCACTGGTTTTGGAGCCGCTTCCGCGTTGTAAATCATGACAGTCTGGATTCTTTACACTGGGAAAGGAACACGCATAATGAGTTGAAATGTCCATGTTTTTAGAGCCTTGACCCAATGTCCTACTTGTCGTAAATAGCAGAATGTGGCCATGAGGGAAGCGTCTACAATATAGTAAAGGTATTTGAAGAAGGAACGAATCTGTCGTTTCCAGAATCTTACCTAAACAGAATCTAAATGGAGTTCTTAATATTATTATGTTTGATCTCTTTTAATGCTTGCTTGCCTAATATAGAAAATCCAATTAATATTAGGGAACCGTACCACTGAGTCGTCGAGCGACTCAGAGGTCCGGTCCACTTAATCGTAACCGGACTACTGAGACTACACCATGATTTGTAATGAGATAAAGCTTAAAAGTTTGTTCAAAATTGTTTTAAGCCGGGGCTTTTATTGATAAGGGACATATTACGTGATAATAGATAGTTCTACACGTCACTGGCGTATAAATCAACACATTAAAAAAAGTGAGTTGCCATTAGAGAAGTATTTCCGTAGTCTTTAAGTAGTTTACAACAGGGATTTTGAGAAATCCTTACTGGATGGATTACGGAAATTAGTGTACTATTTCACGCAACTACTTTACATAATATCAAAAAACACCCTGGTGGACACGGTTAATCTACAGATTAATGCCCTCACGTAAACGTGAACGCAATACGTATTTACGTTATTCCAGGATTCAATTTAATCCGATGAAAAATGACAGAAACATTTAAAATTACCGAGTAGTCAGATATCGTAGGGTACATAAATCACATGGCATAAATATTAATGTGGACCGTTTGAAATGACATGTCATTATCATATTATATTCTCGTCATGTAGGACCGCGATCCCCGGCTCACGTGGTTAAAGACCCGTTTAGGACAAGATAGTAAATTGGGAAAGTAGAATATGGGAGTAAATGTGATAGCAAGTGACTCGCTTAAACCAATTTCGTAGCAATTTAGCTTCATTCTGTGACGCGCAGAAAACGGACAAGTAAGCGGCTAAAATATCCTGTCGCTCACTGAGTTTCGTTATGAATAGACCAGCAGGTAGGTAGACCTTCATGATTATCCCTAGGGCTCAGCGACCCAAGGTGTGTCATTGCCTCTATCTGACACAAACTACTCCAGCCAGTGTAACGTCACCGACATAATACAGATATGTACATATATGTACATATACAATATTTTTGTAGATAATATGTAACATCACTGCTAGTCTTTTTTATCTCTCATTTAAAATAGTTTTCTGCTATTTATGTACTAAGTTGATTGTAATCTTGTAGGTTATATGTTTACTTCGCTTGTTCACACTTTCTATGTATCTACTATTCTTCTTAGTCGTGAAAACCTCTTATTAGCCTTCTGTTTCTATTTTCTTAATATTTATTTTTTGTATGTGCTGCTGGTTTTCCTTAAATAAATAAATAAATATAGTGTTTATTGCACAATAAATATGCACAGTAAAGTTAAATAAAATGCTTATGACAGATTAATTATAATTAAACCATTTTAGCCTATAGTCGGTAGAAGTGCAACTAACTTTGCTAAATTATACAAAACAGTTTGTTCGGATACGCATCATCTAGCTGACAGGGTGGTAAAGATTTCATAATTCTTTAAGTCACTAAACAACGGTAAACAGGGCATAAAGTGGTAAATCTCTCTATGTTCTCACTGCACTTGACAACGTGACATGTATGCTTAAATCCACTTTTCACTGTTTTAATATTGAATGTTCTTATAGTTATTAACTTTCTTCGTTTACCCCAGTTACTGTGTAAAATATAGTAAGTTTTAACTTACTGCATTTTCAAGCTCGTTTCACGGCATGAAGACTTACTTGTCACTGATCATTTGTGGAAATAGCGAAGCTATGGCCACATATACTATATCATCATCATCATCAGCCTATATTAGTACACTGTTGGATATAGGCCTCCCCTAATAAGCGCCATAGCGCTTGTCTTCAGCATGTAGTGTACCTAGAATACCTACGTCATGCTCAAACGAGAAGGCGACCGCGGCACGCGAGCGCGCCGCCAACACTGGCGGGCCCGCCCGCGGTAGTGCGCGATATATTTATGTTTGTTGTCCCGCTCGCACACAACTAGCACTGTCTCAACTCACCGGCCTGAAAAGCAGCGCCTGCGCATCGAGCCTCAGGATTGGTCAAATTATCATTTCTCGCTCTTCGCTAGATGGTATATGGAGTTACTTTAATTTGTAATATTTATACGCTTGATTCCTCAATAAAAACACAGTTAAAATTGAATCGACTTTTAATCCTAAATAAGTAGTAGGCAAATAGGACCCTTCCTACAATGGTGACCCCGACGGAAAGCACTCCAGAGTTCGGAGTGGACATCTCTCCGGTATCAATCCAGTCCAGAATCCTGCCTTTTTGGAGAGAATACCCAAGACTATGGTTTGCGCAGTTTGAAGCCCTCATCGAACCGTCAAAACTAGGAGACGACAACAAATTCCGCTACGTGTTAAGCGTTCTTCAACAAAACGACGTACAACAAATTGGCGATATCCTCATGAACCCGCCAGCTACCGGAAAATACCTAGCGCTGAAGAATAGACTGTTATCCGTTTATCAAGAGTCTGAAGCAAAACAGTTACAGAAACTTCTGAGTGGACAAGAATTGGGAGATCAAAAACCTAGCCAGTTACTACGAAGGATGAGAGACCTAGGAGGCACAATGGTGAAAGACGACGCCTTAAAAGTTCTGTGGCTCAACCAACTACCACAGGCGGTTCGAGCAGTTTTGTCAGTGAACGAAGAATCATCACTGAACACATTAGCTTCGATGGCTGACAAGATGACAGAACACATGGAACCCCAGATCGCCGCCGTATCAGCATCGCTAGCAACATCATCGTCAGCAGCGCAAAGTACCAGCAACGATCCACATATAGAGCTAATATCAAAACAAATTGAGAAGCTTACAATGGAAATCGCCGAGTTACGGGGAAGAAGGAACTTTCGACAACCTAACAGATGGCGCGGCCGCTCTCGTTCAAAATCAGCCAATAGAAGCGGGAGAAAACCGACGGACCCAGATTGGTTATGCCGCTACCACTACCGTTTTAGAAAGGAAGCAAGAAGATGCGAATCCCCTTGTGCATGGAAGAAACTGCAAACACCGTCGGAAAACTAGAAGAGGCATCGAGTTCGGCGGGCATCGGTGTCGACACATATAAAATGAACCGCCTAAGCGTCACTGACAGGCAAAGTGGTGAACGCTTTCTAATCGATACAGGCGCCGAAATATCAGTCATCGCAGTAAGAATGAAGAAACCTACACCTACAGAATTCAAACTCTACGCAGCAAACGGAAGTTGCATACATACCTACGGAGAGAAGACACTTCATTTGAACTTGGGCCTACGCCGGAACTACACATGGACCTTCGTCATCGCCGATGTCAAAAGATCTATTATTGGAGCGGACTTTCTACGTCATCACAACATACTAGTGGACCTACGAGGAGGAAGATTGATCGACGGGCTGACCAAGCTATCTATCAAGACACTCTCTATGTACTCCAGCGATTCATCCATCCACATCATCAACGAGAAACATCCCTACGTCGACATTTTAAAGCAATACCCGGACATTCAGAAACCTATGTCAATGAGGAAGCCGCCGCCGCATGACGTCACGCATCACTTAGAGACCACCGGACCTCCGATACACGTCCGACCACGACCTCTACCACCAGACAAATACATCGAAGCAAAGAAAGAATTCGAGCGCTTGGCAGAGATGGGTATCTGTCAACCGTCTAGCAGCCCTTGGGCCAGTCCTATGCACGTCGTCAGGAAGAAGAATGGACAACTACGAGTCTGCGGGGATTATCGACGCCTCAACGCTATGACAATCCCCGACCGCTACCCAATACCAAGAATACAAGACTTCACATTCAGACTACATGGGAAGAAAATATTTTCAAAAATCGACATCAAGAAAGCCTACTATTGGATACCGATGAACAGCAAAGAAGACATCCAGAAAAGTGCCATAACCACACCCTTTGGCCTATGGGAATTTAGGTCAATGACATTTGGCCTTCGAAACAGTGCACAGACATTCCAACGCTTCATGCATCGTGTACTACGTGGTTTGGATGAATTCACATTCACCTACGTCGACGACCTCCTGATATTCTCACCGGACGAACAAAAACACAAGCAACATCTACATGAAGTATTCAAGCGCCTCACAGAATATGGTTTGAGCATAAACACGGACAAATGCGAATTTGGAAAAAGGACTCTCAACTTCCTCGGCTACAAAATATCAAAAGAAGGAATACAACCGCCAGAAGACAAGACTGAAGCTATAGCTACGTTTCCAAAACCAAAAACCATTGAAGAACTAAGAAGATTTCTGGGAATGTTAAACTTCTACCGAGACACTCTACCTAAACAAGCAGAGCTACAACGAGAACTCAACAAATATCTACACAACACAAAGAAGAAGGACAAAACAGCAATCATATGGACACCAGAAGCAGAAGAAGCATACAAACAATGTCGCGACAGCATCAAAGAAGCGGCCACATTGACATATCCCGTTCCTGGAGCACCGTTATACATCATGACAGACGCCTCGGACAAATGCATGGGTGCCGTTCTCCAACAGAAGCATGAAAACACTTGGAAGCCAATAGCGTTCTACTCGAAGACCCTCAGCGAAGCGCAGCAAAAATACAGCGTCTATGATCGCGAACTCCTAGCGATATACACCGCTGTGAAACATTTCCGACGCTACATCGAAGGACTCGACGTGGTGGTATTTACTGACCACAGACCACTTACGTACGCCTTGAAGAAAGCTCCGAGCAACAGCGACACTCCAAGAAGAGAAAGACAGCTACAATTCATAAGTCAGTTTTGCACCGAAATCAAATACCTCAAGGGAGAAGACAACATAGTAGCCGATGCACTATCAAGAGTAGAAGAAATTTAATAACTTGCACTTCAACAATCAACTATAATCAATTGGCGAGGGACCAACAAGAAGACGAAGAACTGAAGAAACTAAAAAACAAAAGTCATTTGAAGTTTGCTATGAAAATTCTACCAGGCGTTACCCTACCTATAACATGCGAGATGACCACAGGACGATCAAGACCATACCTACCTACTGCATATCGAGAAGCAGCATTCAAAGCACTTCACGAACTATGCCATCCTGGGATTAGAAGCACAAGAAAACAGATGACATCACGATACTTTTGGCCACGGATGAACACTGAAATCGCACAATGGACCAAGAATTGTTTGAAATGTCAGAAGAGTAAAATCGCACGTCACACGATCACACCACTGGGACAGTTTGAAGAGGCTGGAAGATTCGACCACATACATGTAGACATCGTCGGTCCCCTACTACCGTCAGAAGAATGCCAGTACATCGTTACAATGATGGATCGACGCACCAAATGGCCAGAAGCAGTTCCAGTACAAAACATAACCGCAGAGACTATAGCCAGAGCAGTCTACGAACACTGGATATGCAGATTCGGAAGTCCACTGCGCATCACTACGGATCAAGGACGACAGTTCGAGTCAATATTATTTCAAGCCCTAATGAAAAGGATGGGAGTGACACGCCTACGTACAACGAGCTATCACCCTCAATCCAATGGACAAATAGAACGCTGGCACCGGACGCTAAAAGCAGCACTCATGGCACGCGGAGCAACGACTACATGGACGCGCGAACTACACACCGTTCTACTAGGACTACGCGCTTCACTGCACAAAAATACCGACCTGAGTCCGGCCCTGCTCACATATGGATCAACGCTAAGGCTACCTGGAGATTTCTTCGTTCCTAAAAAATCAGAAGAAAACGACCAAGAATTTGTCAAGAAAATAACGGAGACGATGGCAACATTATCACCCAGCGGACAGAAGCAAGCAAAACAGCGAACATTCATCCACAAAGACTTGGAAACCTGCACTCACGTTTTTCTGCGCGTGGACTACGTCAAGAAGCCACTAACGCCACCATACGAGGGACCATACAAAGTTATTGCAAGACAAGAAAAATGCTACAAAATACAACTTCCTACACGAACAACAGTCGTATCAATGGATCGTCTGAAGCCGGCCTACATATACGACAGAACCAGCGAGGAGCAGGACACGGCCACCACGACAGCGCCAGCAGCGACAGCAGCAACCCCACCTGAACAGCCCTACGTGACACGATATGGCAGAGTCGTTCATCGTACCGTACGATTCTCTTGAAGGGGGGTGATGTAGTGTACCTAGAATACCTACGTCATGCTCAAACGAGAAGGCGACCGCGGCACGCGAGCGCGCCGCCAACACTGGCGGGCCCGCCCGCGGTAGTGCGCGATATATTTATGTTTGTTGTCCCGCTCGCACACAACTAGCACTGTCTCAACTCACCGGCCTGAAAAGCAGCGCCTGCGCATCGAGCCTCAGGATTGGTCAAATTATCATTTCTCGCTCTTCGCTAGATGGTATATGGAGTTACTTTAATTTGTAATATTTATACGCTTGATTCCTCAATAAAAACACAGTTAAAATTGAATCGACTTTTAATCCTAAATAAGTAGTAGGCAAATAGGACCCTTCCTACAAGCATATAATTTTATATTTATTCTTTATAGAATACATATAGTTACTAAATAGAAAAAATATACATTTGGCCGTTGCTATACAGAACTGTTTTGAGTCTGTGATTTACATCACACATAAATCACTAGCAATCGAGCCACATCCAGCACCCGAAGTGTTAGAGCGATTTAAAGTTTCAGGGCACTGGACTAAACACGTGTGAACAGAGCATGAAGTGTGAAATCTCTCACGCTTGCCGTCGTTATGTCGTAATAGTATACGTGGTAGCCGTGAAAGGGTTGTTGGGTTCCTTCGTCTTCTTCCAAGATATTCCGGTAATGCACTCGCCAGGTTGTCAATAAAAGTTATAGGCTGATTTAAGTTAGGATATAGATAACGGAGTGTTCAGCTCTTTGCCAAGCCAACACAGGAATTCTTATCTACCTCTAGGTTTAATCATTAGCTTGGCCCCCAACACCAGAGAACGCCAGTTCCCAGACTGAAACGGCAAAGAACCGGGGCCCTTACCACTAAACTAATCACCATAACAATGGTATTGTCTCAGAATAACACATTTTGGCAATTTACCTTTGATGAAAGAAATTACAGATGGAAGGACACGTGCCAGAAGTTTCAAGGTTCAAAGCGTTCTATCAATTTCTCCGTGCAAATAGCAACGCATTCATTTATAATATTGGTCCTTTGCCGTTTCAGCCCAGTCGACAGCATGAAGTTGTGCCAGTGGTTAATCTAGGTTTAAACTTGTTTATCTTCAACGCCGAGGTGGAGGTTAGCTTGGACCTTAGATTGGACAGCTTATCGTATAACGGGTAGCTGTTACCGTAAGCTGCTGTCCGAGACAGGAGGGCCACTTACTACCGCTGGGGACCACGTCAAGAAGGAAGAATCGACGATTTTCTAGCCAAAAAGCACAATTGTGAATTCTCTTCACACACTCATGAATTACATTTAATCTGAAAGGTAATTTATTCGTCTCACACACGTAATAAATTACATTTATCTGCACGAATTTTAAGGATAAAATGATTGTTTGCATAATTTAATTTTATGCGAAAAATAATTATTGACGCGGAACACATGGCTTTTTACTGCTTCCGTTTGTAAAAATTACAGACATTTGTACCAAAATATGTTTGCTGGCATTTCCCAGCTGTGGGCAGTAACGAGTGAAAATAAATTCATTCTGAATACATGAATTAAATGCGAAAGTACCTACCTTTGTCTGTGTACTACGCTAATACCGGCAGAAATTGTTCATGAAACTCGGCATATTAATGATGATGTCATTTTTTTTCAATTCAATTCAATACTTTATTTGCTGAAATGTAGGTACAGTGTAGGTATCAGATTACTTATTAGTTAGCTCACTACATTCTGCCTCAAAGTGCGTACAAATTTAACAAGGTTTTACAATATACAATAAATTAATCATCCTAGCAGAATCTTCGGCCACGGCGACGGCCAGTCTCAACGGAGACTAGCGAGATGCGTAGGACATATACCTAGTAGTGCCCAAGTGTGTACAGGTGCACTCTCGGTACACTCTTCATCGATCTAAGTAAAATTCGGGAGATTGGGTAGTAGCCTCTGGAAAATAGAACGTTCAAATTAAGTCCACTTAGTTCCACCCACCTCAGTCAGAGTCGGATGCGGCGCCGCTGGGATTCGTGTTTCGCGTGCGTGTTGTTGTCTCGGTCGCACTTTGCTCTAGGTACGTCTTTCCACCTTTATTGTGCTTTAGGTAGGTATATACAAGAGATTAGAAATAGCGTGGCTTTGCGTTTAGTTGTAACACAACAAAAGTCATTTGTTGAGTTAGCGCTGAGAGAACGTACCATATCTACAGAATTTACTCTATAGCACTATCTATTCTTTCACTCTCGTAAATGAATAGATTATAAAATTTGGCATAGCATACAACATTTCGGGGAAGGATAATAGGTTACTTTTTATTCCGAAGCAAAGACGCAAGCAGAAGCCATTTATCTAAGTAAGGCTTTGGTTTAAACATATGCCAAATTTCATCTTGATCTGTTTAGTAGTTTTGGAGAACCTAGTTAACAAAAATTCAGATTTCACAAATTTAGCTTTATAATATTAGTAGAATATTATATTAAACAGGGTGGCACATTTAAATCGGTCAGTATGGGAAAGTCTGAAACCATAAGACATACATCTCTTCTTAGGAACCATGTCATCGATTTAGCTCTAAAGGTGAATAGTATTAGTTTTATTTTTCAAAACGTCCGGATTCAATTCCCGAGCTGAGCACAAGTTTTATTTAATGTATGAATGCAGTTTTTCTTGTTACTAAAATCGATGACATGGTTCCTAAGAAAAGATCTTCGTATGTCTTATAGTTTCAGACTTTCCCATACTGACCTATCTAAATGTGCTACCCTGTTTAAAGTATAGTATAATATAGCTGGATACAGCTACATACCTACTGCTTGTTTACAACAAACCAACAAATTCGTAGGTAAAAACCGCGAATTTTATTGCTGCAAAACTTACTCCTTACGTTACTTTATTTCACTAAAAGCTCGCCTCGCATCAAGTTACAACGTTACATATATAATAATTTTACATATTTAATAATTTTTGGGAGCTTTGCCACATTTTGTGGTCTATAAAAAATGTCGGCAAAACGGTGGTAGCCCATTCGTAAGAGAGCTCACATGAGTACGGCGCGACGCGGTGCGATGTTTTAACGCGATTGCTTGTGATATTTTCTATTCTACGTCATCCTTAGGTATACTGCTGTACCTTTATTTATCTACCAAAGAGCTATTGCATAGTGTAGGCTTCTTCAATCTGTGCCACGATCTTGGGCAAATGGCATGCTTGTTGGCAATCACTAGAAAGATAAATATAATATCAACCAGCACTGCGTTGGTTTTCTCCCCTTATTTTGCGGGTTGCATGCCGAATACCACATACCGGAACCACATAGCTTAGTTTGCATAGTTTGGAGTCTGCAAAAGGATTTGTCATAATAATCCTACTATCCTACTGTAGATAGGGTTTGGGAATTCCCGACAATTTCAAAGTCCCGGATACGAGACAGCCTACAATGAAAGTCCCGGGAATTCCCGGGACTTCGAGACTGAAGTTTTTTTTTAAGATGGGTAAGCCTTTTTGGAAGAATTTTAATTGTGTTGTTTCTGGTGAAACGTATTAAAAAGGCAATTTTTTGGGACTACGAGACACGAGACGTCCCGGGACCCAAACTGATACTGATATTATAAATGCGAAAGTTTGTGAATTATGAAATTTTTGTTACTTTATGATCTTCAACTACAGAATAGATCAAGATTAAATTTGGCATACACATAGAACGTAGGCTACGTTCTATGTGTATGCCAAATTTAATCTTACAACTTATACAATAGCCTACTTATTATACCGAAAAAATGTGTGCGAAGCCGCGGAAAGAAGCTAGTCTAAAATAAAAATAAAACAAAACGTGTTAAGACATTGGCGGTCAACGCGTCGCATCGCAACGCGATTATGTGTGCCAGATCTTACGACTGAGCGTCCAACCCGTCCAAGTCATTTGGGAGATGGTTTAGGGTTAGGAATAGGCTTTCAGGCACTCTCAGGGATGTTGAACACCGTTTTACTGATGTCAAGTTTGCAGACTCGAGCTTTTTTGCGTTTTGTACAACCGAGACGCGCGATAGAGTATTTTTATTCATTAGCCAAGTTCGGAAAGTTTTATCTTAGTAATATTATAAAGCCGAAAGTTTGTGAAATCTGAATTTTTGTTACCTAGGATCTATAAAACTACTGAACAGATCAAGATGAAATTTGGCGTTCGTTAAGAGCAAAGCTTAACTTAGATAAAATAGGCACTATACTGAAACTACACGTGCGAAGCCGCGGGCAGAAGTATTCCATAAAACAATTTTTGGAAAATAAAGTCTTTCAAAAGCTGATTTGCGTAGTTGTGGCCTTGAAACTATGGTCATGATATAGTCCAACAAAATGAGCTGTTTTTCCCCATATCACATAGAGTTTTCGTTCAAATCGGTTAGATAATGTTTGAAAATTTTAGGAACCACCAACCAACACTGGCGCAATTTCACTCAATTTCGTGGCTATAACATCCATCGACTTACGCCAAACACGCGTCTATGGAGTAGACCTTTTATCTAGTCGGTAAATAATTAAGCCCACGCCAATGTTTCGCTTTCCAACCAACATGTATAGTCCAACCTTTAACACCTCAATATTTGAACAAAGGATATTGGCACAGTGTGAAAAATTCGCAATGTAAATGCCCTGCCAATTGGGATTGACCTGCCATTTTTGCTTGCATCTTATTTCCTTTAACACGTTGCCTTTCAACAACTATGATCCAACCTTTAACAACTCAATATTTGAACAAAGGATATTGGCACAGTGTGATCTGAAAACTACACACATTAAGGGCCCTGCCAATTCGGGTTGTCCCGCGTTATGCGCCTCCTGTGTATAAGCGTCGGTTAGGGTGACCAGGGTTTGGGCGATTTGACCATATAGTTTGACAGGTTCAAGAAAATGACATATTTTTTTTGGGGACATCAGAAAAATAAATCTTTCGCTTTTTGAAAACGTTCAGCGAGATAGTTCAACTATGGCATTCAAATAAAATCTAATTGAATTATAGGGAACCTTAATGTGTAATTGGAAGTGTATTTCTGAACTACCTCAGTGAATAAATTAATAAAAATAAATCAAAAATGTTTCATTTCCTTAAGACCTTACACGGTGGACACTTGATATACATACTCAGAAAACCGTTCCTACGCAATAAGAGCGGTTAAAATGTTTACAACTATTTTAGTTGGAGTCCCAGAGTGAAACAATCGCTGAAAGTATGTGTAAGTTGTATATAATTTAATGTATACCTACCTAGTATAAATCGTTGCTTTTTCAGTCTTGAACTCCAACCAAAAACGTTTTAAACACAAAAAGAGGTATAAGTCGTGACGGCGGGAGACAGCATGCTGTCTCGCTGGCCTTCTTAATCCCATTCTCTATATGCACGACTTATGATAACTTTACATCGGGTACTAGTAGACAATTTCTACTCAGAGTCAACGGTTTTAACACGCTTCGAATCCAATATCATAATAATGTGAACATCTCCCTCATTTCTGAATACACCATAATATTCGGTAATAGGTATAAAACCTCGTTTACTCAAAAGAGCTTTCATATTTTACGACATATTCTCTGCGCAAACACTCACAACACCGCGAAAACGACACCTTCAAACTAACTATAAAAATCCCACATTCTGCCATTTTATGGGCACCCGATCATTGACACCACCGTCCAGTCTCGAAAGACCGTAATAAATATTTATGTAAGAACATTCTCGACGTTATGTCTTTAATATCTACATACATATGACAGAGCTCTGCTTTCCATAAGTATCGTTTTGAATGTTTACGGTTTCATATTAGTTTGAGTGCTATTTTGGTAATATTGGTATGAAATCGACATTTAACGACCGGTTCCTATCGCAGCCTCAAGTTTCCACTAAAACGGAGAAGGGAGGGTAAAAACAACTTTCATCAAAAGAATCTCGGACACATCATGGTGGTCATGCAGTAACAATGTTAGATAGATAGATAGATAGATAGATAGATAGACTTTTTATTGGGTACATACACAAACAGCATGTTTTTCATGATGAAATAGTATACCTTCACTGCATAGGCCTAAGGAACAGTGCCATAAACACTCGCACGTAGCTCAGTGAAGCGGATGATCGGGATTTCAGATTACTCATTGTTTTTTTTTAAATAATCATTTGATTTTACGTATTTGCTTAGTGATTATTTTACGAAAAATGTTATTGACCTTAAACCAGAACTTGATTTGCTCAAATGAGTTGGCTTTTTTATTTCCGACTATCCCTACTTATACTTAATTATGTGAATAGTAAATAGTGAGATTTAATATTTCTATAATTAAAAAGTCAGTGGGGTGGATAAGTTTAGTTTAATCAAGTCAATAAGGTGAAAATTCCCATCCACCCCATTGACTTGAGCAATGGGAGTTTTTTTCCCAACTACCCCATGATGGGGAAGTCAATGGGGTGGTTGGAAACATATCGTCTCCATCCATCGATTCCTTGCGTTTACAACATGAAAATCATTTCAACATCTTTGATCAGGACTTCTTTGGTGAAAACCAGATCCACGGATGATTTTTAATTGACGTTTGCTACTTCCTTGACACAGTGCGTGGTTGTGCGTCTACTTCATCGTAATCGGAGCGTATTCAATACAAACAAACAATTAAATCTTTCCTCTTTATAATATTAGTATAGATGAACTTGGGGACGCTTCCGACTGGTATTGGTATGAATAAGTTAGAATAGAATACAATAGAATAGAATTTTTTATTAATTGACCTATAATTTTCTTTGTGAATAAACCTAGCTATAAATTAACCTTTATAATGTATTCATAGAAATAGCGTGTACGAAACCGGGCAGAAACGAGTTTATTATAAAATGCTCCAAGTAGCAACCGTTAATAGAATTGCATCCCCATCGTCTGAGTAACTCGTATCTGGTATATCAGCCGTTCCGAAGACAATTGGTCAAGGCACCGCAGTTGGCCGCTGTCCAAGCTGCCGCAATTGGTGGTTACATCGAGTGCCTCTTACTGAAAGACACGACTTAATGAAATAGATTGAAGATGTTTGCTGGAAATTATGATACCTGTAACAGAATAAATAGCTAAGTAGTCTTTATTAACAAAAAAATCAAATATTAGAAACAAATTAGAAAAAGTATTTACAATTGAAACAATTGAGCTAACAGCTGCAAACAATCCACCGATAGCTCAACTGATCCATTTCAATACCAGTCGGAAGCGTCCCCAAGACGCTGGCTGCATTGCCCCGCTGTACGGCAATGCTGATGCATTGCGTCAGATACTCTAGCTCTTGGATCACGCGTCGCTTCGACCAGACGCTCAGATAATTATAAAAATATCCGTAACAGAATAAATAGTTCTGTAAGTATTGCTTCTTACACTTTACGCATTATTAATTTATCCCTTTTTCAATGACGATCTTGCTTGCATTGCTCTTGTTTTGTTTCGCTGTTGTTAGCATCCGATGTTCTTAGATCCGCCATCCGTTGTCACTTGTCACCAACGAAAACTGATAAAGACGGTTTCCACTGCAAGCGGAGCGGACTCCGTTTAACTCGCAAGAGTAAACTGCATACTTGTATTTCCACAAAACAATTGTCGGAAAGGACTGCGAGCAGAAAGATAGTCGAGAGTCAAGCGGAAAGACTCTATCCACTCTTCTGTCATTTCCTTTTCGCGGTGGAAACCCGGCTGGATAAGGATGGTCAGGATGAGGTAATCCGACGACAGGACTAGTCTGTTTTGGATGGAGTGCCAAACCATGAAAGATGGAGAATAATGGAAGAATAAATTAGCAGTCTATAAAAATTTCACCATATATACCAACCCCCGAAATAGGAAATCTCTCAGGATTTACGTGGGCTTCTAATGGTAAAACAATTTTTCAAATCGATGCAGTAGTTTCGGAGCCTATTCAATACAAACAAACAATTAAAATCTTTCCTCTTTTTAACATTAGTATAGATTTAAAATTCAGGGACATAGCGGTTGCGGCAGTACCGGCAGGGGGGCCGATTCTGTAGTATATTTAGTATCAGTATTGCACCCGTGCGAAGCCGGGGCGGGTCGCTAGTAGGTAATAAAATACTTTAGCGGAAACTACGAAACATTATTTTGCACGACTCTCAATCCTCGAGGGCGTAATACCCTCACTGATAACAATGAAGCAAATGCAATATCGGACTATTCGATATTTAGGCTACTACGCAGAAAGCTAGATGTTTGCTCACGTCCATTTCTTGTAACGGCCGAGTACCCAATCCATACAAACTTTCATCCCTGATCGGACCGCCTAGAGCCTTGGGGGATTCATTCACTCACGTATTTTTTATTATGAAGATCATGAGGACCAACCACCAAACGGGTTGAAAAGATGATGATAACTGGTGGAGGATTTTGC
This sequence comes from Eupithecia subumbrata, assembly GCA_949316285.1. Taxonomy (NCBI): domain Eukaryota; kingdom Metazoa; phylum Arthropoda; class Insecta; order Lepidoptera; family Geometridae; genus Eupithecia; species Eupithecia subumbrata. The sequence continues at coordinate 4,291,322 of OX438644.1, read as the reverse complement.
GAAACCTGCTGACATAGGTACTGATTCCCTATTTTGATTAATACAAGAACAAAATTAAAAATTTTAAAAACTCCGACAGATTTTCACGAAACATGGCTAAGAACACTCGGGATAAAATTATCCACGACACAAAAAAAAACTAAACGAAAATCGGTTCATCCGTTTGGGAGCTACGATACCACAGACAGATACACAGACAGACATGTTAAACTTATAACACCCCTCTCTTTTTGCGTCGGCGTTAGAAAAGGAGGAACTTATAATTAATTAAAAAATTCCCCCTAAAGGCTAATCTTCAAGGGAGAAAACTGGAATTAATTTTTTTGGAGTCCAGTTTTCTCCCTTAGGGGGGATTTCAAGGGGGAAAACTGGAATAACCCTTAATAAGGTACTTTGACTACTGTTTTGGCCTTGTTGAAGTGCAAATTTTCAGATTGCTTGGGTGCAAAATTGCGATTGGGTAGCTTGATAACATTGATAACCCTTAAATGCAACTCAAACGCAATTTTGCACCAGAGATTACGCAGTGTCGTAACGCTATCGCGTCGTTATCGCCGTACGCGATGCCTGCAAATTGGATTATATAGGTACACTATTGTGAATATCCAAATCCGCTCTACGCACCAAGCTTGACGATGCACTCCACGATGCGAAAGATGAACAGGTGGCCCAACCTAATCAAGAAAAAGATTACTCCATGTTCAGGGAATTACGACCCTCAGCAATGAGGTCAACGATGCAAGGAGGAGGTATGAACACTACATGAGCGCACGACATAACAACCTATATTGGCACATTTAGGCGATGTGGTCGCTCAGCGACAAAGTCTTTTGTGTGGTGCGAAATAAAAGAAAAAAAAACGGAGACACTATGTCTTTGCACCTATACTATGCCTTATATGCCTAATATTAAATATATATTTACGAGCGTTGATTATGGTAAAAAAGTATGAACTGTCTTATAATAATACAGGGTGACACATTTAGATCGGTCAGTAGGGGAAAGTCTGAAACTATAAGACCTTCTTAGGAACCATGTCATCGATTTAGTTTAAGACCTACACAATCAATATCTAAATATAAATAGTGTTAGTTTTATATTTCAAAACGCCCGGGTTCGATTTCCGAGCTGAGGACAAGTTTTTTAAATGTATGAATGCAGTTTTTCTTGTTACTAAAATCGATTACATAGTTCCTAAGAAGAGATCTTCGTATGTCTTATAGTTTCAGACTTTCCCATACAGACCGATCTAAATGTGCCACCCTGTATACCTACCTACCTAGCTACATGTTTGCAGAAGTTTTCAGTTGAGTTTTATTTTGTTTTGTCTATAATTATCTTCTCTATCCAAATGCAATGTTACGTAAATATACGTACAAAACAAGTGTAAGTACCAAAACAAACTAATGCTGGTTTAATGGTGCAATATTTGCTAAAATATGGAGGTATAATTTCATAAATAAATAAATATTCTATTCTATACATCGAGTTTCTATCGTGACCGGCTCATTTCAAGCCCGATATTTAATTATTAACCTTCATTTCTTTGCGGTGCCTGGCACGTCCCTGGTACGACCGTGATAGATCTCTTCCGATGGTCCTTGGAAAAAGTCGCGTCTGCTATAACTAAAGCTATATACGAAATATTGTGACTACTGAATTGGTTTTTCTACAGGCTTTGCCTTTAGATGTTCGTTTAGTTATTGGTTAGATAGGATAGTTATTTATAAAAAAAAAATCCTACTGATCACATACGGATTGTATAAAAAGCTTGATTGTGGTACCAATGAGCAATATTCCTAACTCCGTTCCGGTTTATAGTACATTATGGTAGATACTAGTGTGTAACATTGGTGATTACCGCCGAGGCGCAATTGAGACCCGAACCGTGGGCGAGGGTCTTAAGAGAGCCAAGGACGGTAAACATCAATACACACGTGTATCATACGACGTTTTTCAACACACTTGTGAATAAAATAACAATAAAAACTCATTTTATTACAGAGAAAACAAGAGTTATATTTGAGTGAAAGTATTATTTATTAAACACGTACGAGTTAAAATTATCTATTTAAATAAGAAATTGCATGAAATGAGCAAGCAATAGGATCATTAATTTATTATGTTCTATTGAACACGATCTTTTTTTTGAATAAAAACTTTTTTAAGAACAAAGCAACACAACCAATAAAAAAAAAAAATATATAACTCACTAGTGAGATAAAGCAATGAAAAAGTCACAGTTTCACTATGGGTGTCATTCTGTGCCTAATTGCGGTGACCATAGAGCCACTTTATGAGCAAGTGTGTTGAAAAAAATATTTCATGAAAAAGTTAGTAATTACCTAAGTATTAAAACAAAAACCGAACATTAAGTACATACAAAAACTTTCTTCGTGGATGTAAAGGAATCATATGGAATCATAATCATATGGAATCATAATCACTTTATTCCATGAAAAATGGTATTATAGTATTATAGTCTTAGGCTTAAAATTAGTTCACATAATTAACCGGTTAATTGGGCACGCAAAATAGACACAAAATACAAATTCAAATTCAAATGAATTATAATAAGTACATGCTAATTATTAAAAAAAAAAATTGGTTAATGTAGTTATGTCAGTGAATTTATATAAAGTGAATCTCGATAGTTAAGAAATTCAGATAAAGTATACTTAAAATTTATCAATAAGACACTTTTTAAACAGTTTTGCAAGGTAATAATACAATTTCGGTATGTACCGAAATTTATTGCCTTTATTAGCTTTCTATATCTAATGAATTTATGAAGAAGCGTTTTATAGTGTTTGCAAACATTAGCTTACATACTTTTATCATCTTATATTATTTGAATTCTACTTCTTTAAATACAAAATAGCTGTCTATTCTGTCTCGTTTTAGAATTTCATTGTTCAGACTCTCGAAACGAAAACGAGACAAACAAGACAAGTATTTGTAGGTATCTTACAATTATTTATTAGAGTTTCACAAGCATTTAGGTATGAATAGCATTTTAAAATAATAATAGACGAAAAAGACAGTTCTCTATTCACAAAGAAAATTACAATCAATTAATAGAAAAAAATTAGAACTAGTACTTACAATCAATCTGCAGACTGTTGCAAACAATCTACAGGTAGCATTTGGGGCTCAACTGATCGATTTCAATACCAGTCGGAAGCGTCCCCAAGACGCTGGCTGCATTGCCCCGCTGTATGGCAATGCTGAATAGTGCAATTTCCAGATGTACATAGGAAAAACTGGGTGCCTCAAACGAGTTTAAGGATCTTCTTTGATGGATAAAAATTTTATAAGTGTAGACAGTAAAATTCCTGTTATTGTTAGGTTATTTTCTTTGATAGATGAACTTCTGTGCTCTTATAGGTTTTGCTGTAATGTTATACTACAAGTTTTAGCTCTTGGCTGCGAACATCCGCGAGCTTTTGACAGAGGGCTGTTGCTATCAACGACACATACTTTTTGCGTTGTGACCAATTAGAAAACTTTTTTGCAGTGACGAATTGTTGCCTAAATCAACATTACTAATATAAAACGTAACTATATCTATTGCACAAGTTACTATAAAGCGAGTATTAGTTAATAATTAAAGGTTTTATGCAACAAAGAGCAATTTATTTAATTAAGGCGGGTGTAGTTCGTGAAAACTCTCGGTAGAGGTGCTTTTCAGGGACTATTAATTTTTGTATGACGTCATTAATTACAAATTAGTGCGCCACCGCCGCCGCTGCCGCCTGGCTGTCAAAAGTGCAGCTAGGTGTGGCGGACGGAGAATGCGAGAGTGAAGCAAGCATTATGTTGTTTTAGTATAACAAGAACAAAATTAAAATTTTGAAAACCTCCCGTCAGATTTTCATAAAACATAGCTAAGAACACTCGGCATAAAATTATCTATGACATAAGCAAAACTAAACGAAAATCGGTTCATCCGTTTGGGAGCTACGATACCACAGACAGACACGTTAAACTTATAACACCCCTCTCTTTTTGCGTCGGGGGTTAAAAATAAAAAAGATGCGCGGCTCGTACCGCACTCACCCTGAAAAAATCCCTCGTCTAGCGATGAAATGTTTGGTGATCTTCCAACACAACAGGTTCGTTGTTAACCCGCTTACATAGGTGTGAAAAAATTGTTTTGTTTGGTAAATATTGTTTTAAAATACTGAAAGTAAACTTTTGGCTTGGTTAGTGCGACTGATCGCAACTCGCTTGTTTAGCGTGGGGATAATTGGATACCCCAAAATAAGACCTAATAAGGTGGTATTTCTAGTCAAATAGTTCTTTCTTTTGCCGAATTGACGTTGACAATTTAATAATTGATTAATTAGGCAAATAAATTTTGCACGCTTAGGCTTACTGTTTAAGCATAATCGGCCGTAGCCTATTTTAAAACTGAAATATCATTAACGCAACATAGTCCACTCCATCCGAAAATCTTTATCCAATCAAGACCTGCCAGCGGCAGTGAAGGTAGTAAAAACTACAGTTTGCATCGAAGGCTTATTAGATTACGTGACTTCATTCGGCATAACCCAATCCGACGTGTGTAGAGCCCAGCCGGCTCGGACAACCTAATTAAAATATACCCTAGCGTCCTCAATGTAGCTGGTTTGTACAGCTGGGTCAGATATGGTCAAAGATTGACCAATTTGATCAACCTGATATGTTGACTGCCTCGTTGGTCTAGCGGTCAGATTGTTGAACTGCTGATTTTGTCCTGGGTAGAAATCCCGGGTAGGGCCCATTGTTGTTATTGGGGTTTTTCTCGTAAGAAAAATTCACAGTAGCAACCCGGAGTCAGGAAGTTGGCGGTGTTGCATCCCTATGCCTCAGAAAGCACGTTAAGCCGTTGGTCCTGCGCTTGACCTCTACCCGGTTGTGTCGGTCTGCCGTCCCATTCGAATATGAGAGAGGGAATAGAGAGTGCACCTGTGTTTTCACACACACTTGTGCCCTATAATATGTCTTGCTGATCCGGCTAGTCTGTGATGGGACTGGCCGTCGTGGTCGAAATTCGGCTAGGAGGACATCATGTTGTTGTATAACGAGCTTGACCATTGTTTTGATGTAGTAGATCCTAATTTTAGTGGCGAGTAGGTCTCAAGAATCAGTTGTTTTGTATTATAAATTAGGGACTTCGATATTTTTCTGAGAAATAAAACTGCCTATTAAAAATATATTTATTTAAATGAGGTAAGTACATAGGTACCTATCTACATTTATTTTTTCGTGCCATGATTGCCAAACTAAGTTAAAAACCCGTATTTTGGATCTTCAAGTAGTGCTCTTCGTTTGTTAGTACAACATAACCAAAAATCTAGAAGGTAGTCTCCCAAAGGAGTTTTCTTTTTTCATTGGTAACAACGTTGTACCTCTCTACTCATAACGGTGGGTAGTACTTATACATATACAGGGGTATTGGTAATTCACTGACACTGCGTAAACTGCAGGTTCTGTCCGTCATCACGAACACGTTAGTGAAGACGAAGGTTCTTAATTTTTTTGTAAATCTCCTCACATACAAAATAATGTCCGAAACTAAATTAATTACTCAACACCGATCTCCCACTAATTCAGGGCAGAGTCGTTTTTAGGTTTAGTTTCAAAGAAAACCCCTATAATGAACGATTTTTGAATGGAGGGCGGTACATACTAATTTAATTTCCTTTCCACCAATTTTAAGTATCGAGACCTGCAGGGGTATTTTAATTCACCGATTCGTTTCCGAATCGAATCCGACGGATCTTTATAACGCTATTTTGTTTTTGCCTCGGGTTGATGATCGAAGTAAAGAGCTCCTCCTCATTCACATGGCCATCAGCCCGGCCATGTGACGGCACGGCCGTCAACAGATTCGCTTCGAATTTTCGATCATCAACCCGAGGCGAAAATACTACGTATGTATATGCAACATTTTACCCCGATTTACCTAGTCTATTCCACAATCATGGTGACTGTCACATTTGGATACCGTGATTGCTGTTTGTCAAAAAACGTTGTCGTGACAGCAATCACAATTAAAATCACGAGAGCAATCGCATCGCTAGTGAATCAGACCATAGTTGCTCCGCTATAGTTGATTAATTTCGGTAATTTTTTTTAGATATCACGTCCGTGGTTTTGGCCCAAGGATCGTAATTTCCTGCGTTCCATTTTGGCCTTCTTTGCTCAAAACCTCAAATCTTCTTAAAATTTATTTCTTTCACAGTCTTTGATTTCGTATACAAAGCCTAAAACATTGTAAGGATAGAAAGACCCAGCTGTTTCCTCACCCTCAACCACAATCGCACGAGCATATTTCCGAGTAACCAGAAACCTCCGAATTATCGCAGAGGGCAGGGCGGAAGAAAATAATGAAGCTTATTATTTATTATAATTAGCGGTTTACGCTTTAAATTCCCAGATATTTACTGAACCTTGGAATACGCATGTGGTGGTTAAATATTTAAATTTACGAACATTTTGGGCCTGGCAAGCCTTGGTTTTTTGTTTTTTGGTATTTTTGGGGGCAGGCAGCAGTGCTCTCTACAGACCGATTCTACCACCGAACTGCGATCCCCAACCCGCATGCCCAGCGTGGGGATTATGGGCATAACCCCCTATGAGATAAAAACCAACAAGGCGCTTATCAGGGGGAGGCCTGCATCCAGCAGTGGACCAATACAGGCTGTGTAGGTGGAAGTTGAGGAAGCCCTGGTTCTTGAAAGGGGTTTGCAGATTTTTGTCCTAAAGCGTCCGGTTTCTGAGATATTCACTTATGAATAAAAATAGAGAGCTGATGAGTAGTAGTAGATATAATATATTGTAGATAGTTTTTACAATTGTATTTTAGATAGTATTTTTAATAACAATATTGTATAGAGTCGCCAATTTCATATGTAAGGACGTAATATTTACAATTGAAACAATTAAGCTAATTGTAGACTGTTGCAAACACTCTACAGGTAGCTCAACTGATCTATATCCTAACGTCCATAACCAGTCGGAAGCGTCCCCAAGACGCTGGCTACATCGCGCCGCTGCATGTATATAAAAATATGTAAGAATATAATTAAATTCATCTGTGAAAATCTCAGAAACCTGAAGCTTTAGGACATTACTGTGTAAAAAGTGTGTGTTTTAGTGTTCTCTATCCTAATTTTTATTTTATTATTGTGCGTGGCGTTTCTGTAAAAAAAACTTAACCTAACCTAACCTAATCAAAATACCATTTTATAGATCCGTCGGATTCGATTTGGAAACGAATCGAATGAATTAAAACACCCCTGCAGAGGCAGGGGTATTTTAATTCATCTGCAGACCTTTGAAAACTATCGTAGCTAACTCTATGACGCGATTTACCATTATGTTCCTATTATTGTTTTATTTTCCTTGCGTTTCATGTATTTATTTATTTAATTTATTGGTAAATCAACAGCTACATTATCTTAATTTTGACATAGTGACTTCAGTTCATTCGTCACAACTGGTCAGTTGAATTAAAGCAAAACTCAGAAAAACACAAATCCCGTAGTAACACTGACCAAGAACGAATGGACAGTGTCGGCAAATAACCGATGCTTGCTGAGGCCGCTAACGAATCGAACCGCAAAAACAATTGGCCAGCTGGTTTAGAACGTCATTGTTCCTATACACCGGCCAAACTCGATGTAGAATGTTTGTAAACAAACTGCACAAGTATGGGCGACCTAAAGTTCTCTCCGTTGCCGCCTCTTTTTATACGCAATTACTAAAGGTGTTTTCTATTTCATGGGAACTGATTTATGGAATAAAAAATAGTAAGTATTTTATTCGAGAATCGAAATTCAAAAATTTTAGCCTGATCCGTTCAGTAGGTACGGGACGAGGTAACAAACATCCATCCATCCACACATCTAAACATTCGCATTTAGTGTGATGTGATTTACATTACATGTCGATTTCCTTCAATAAATATTGTTTACAATTATATCTGAAACCTGACGACAAGCACGTAATAGTTTTAGTTGTTTGTGTCGTGTTTTGTTAACAAACATTCTACATCGAGTTTGGCTAGTGTATCGTTCCAACATAGTTCGTGAAACGAAGGTACTTTCGCTATGGTAAGTGGCTTCCTTTTGCGAGAACACTTGTGCCATTTAATTATATTACTTAGAATAAACACACAAATTATATTACTCAGAATAGAAACATGGCTGTAGCAGTTGTGGCGTAAAAATAGACCTCCCACTCACCTTGTGGGTGTCGTAAGAGTCGACTTAGGGAACCTACCAGAGAAAGCAGCAATTTTCTTTTGTGTATGTATATCGAACACCTTCACAGCGATCAGCAATCCGCCTGCCAATCGAGGTGATGATGGCAAACCACTTATGATGTCGACGGCAACTGGGCCGCGATCACGGTAAGTAAGTGAGTGTAGTTAGCTATTGGCATTACGGCTCAAGCGTTAGCAGTTGAAACGTTAGAGTGCACGTTCTCAGGCCGGCATCGGACAATCCGCACTGGGGCCTCATCAGTGGTTTGCCATAAAAGATCCGCACCGCACGGAGCGGACTGTCGGCAATGCCGGCGAGGATTATTGAAGGCAGCTTTTCAATTTAGTGCGAAAGTCCGATGCCCGCCTGTGAACGCGCACCCTAACGTTTCAACTGCTAACGCTTGCGCCGTAATGCTAATAGGTAACTACACTTACTACACCGTGATTGCGGCCCTGATCGTGGCGAAGTGTGGGGGAGGCCTAAGGATTTAACTATACTGCGAGCCTATCGCAAGCGCAGGCGTGTTTCAAAATACGCGTGCTTACTCGTTCAAGTTCGTCGCGCTAGGCTCCTTCGGTATGAATGCAAAATTTTGCGGTTTCATATGTTTGATACTTCTCGCCCGCGCTCGCGTCCGCGCTAGGAGAGAGTGGTTTACACTAATATTTCAGCCTCAACCTCACCTCAATCTCAACAGCCTGTATTGGTGCACTACTGGACGCAGGCCTCCCCCCGATAAGCGCCTTATTAGCTTTTATCACATGAGGGTAGTACCCATAATCCCCATGCTCGGCATGCGGGTTGGGCTGCAGGGGGCGCTGCTGCCGGCTCCCGGTAGATATCCCTTACTCGCCTTACGACACCCGCGGGAAGAGTTGGGGTGGTGCAAATTCTAAGCCGGTACCACACAGCTATGTCTAGCACTGGATTTATGGGGGCTGGTGATGGCTACACCCGGCTATTTCATTTATTTTGATTAATATGCATAAATCATCCGGTATTGAACTTAGGTGTAGGTATAAGTGGGTACACAATGCATAAAAGTCCGTCCATAAAAGCCCATAAAAGCCTGTCAGGGCGGTACAGTTATTTTGGTTAAATAAATTGTTGTGTCGATATTAATGTATGCCATATGGTGTTTGCTGCATTTTCGTTGGTAACGGGAGCAGATGCAAAATAAATGCATAATAAAGTATTAATAAACCCATATTATGTAACAACGGTGTTGTACTATATTTATTATCTATAGTAGCTACGTCGCCGCGTAGCATATTTCGTAGCACTAATGCTACGCCAAGCCTACAGTTTGCCTACGACGTAGCACGTTGCTACGAAATATTATAGATTGCTATTATTATCATTATCTCAGCTCAATGGCGTCCACTGCTGAACATAGGCCTACCCAATGTATGGTAGGGCTCGTCATAATTTATACTCTAGTATTGATTATATTATAAATTATTTGAATTAAATTACAGCCTTTTGCAATTTCGTACAAAAAATTAGGTGTAAATTGTAAATCATTCTAAACTCCTTTTTTACTTACGTACATCTAAGGCAAATAATGTCCACCGCTGGACATAAGCCTCTCCCAAAGTCAAAGATGTATATCCCAAAACCTACTCTTACGACACCCGCGGGAAGAGTTAGGCTGGGGTCAATTCAATGCCGGCTACATTTAACTCCTTGCGAATTATTTTTTTAATGGGAAATGACTCAATACAGCCAATATTTACAGAAACCTACCTTTAATATCTTTACAACGTATCTGTGAACCAAAATAAAGTGGGTGCACCGCGGCGTGCCAAAACCACTTAATTGTATTAATGCCTAAGAAGATTATATAAAGCTTGTGTCTCACATGCGATGGCGAGCAAGAAGAGGGAATCTTTACATAGTATAAAACAAAGTCGCTCCCGCTGTCTGTCTGTCTGTCTGTCCCTATGTATGCTTAGATCTTTAGAACTACGCAACGGATTTTGATGCGGTTATTTTAATATATAGAATGATTCAAGAGGAAGGTTAATATCTATAATACATAATGCATAATATAATAGAGAAACAAACACTGATAGTTTTAGAGGTTTCTAATGTGATGTCGTAAATAAACAATTTTTTTGCGCTTACATTGCAAACGCTGGCTGAACCCTGCGAGATAGATCAAAATAATGTACTACAGTATTGTACACCATAAAAAGGTCTACAAAAAAGTCGTATTTGTCTGCCTCTAAAAAATGATTATTGTGGGTTATCTCTAAAGATAACCCACAATAATCATTTTTTATCCCTTTCTTTTACGAGAAAGCGGGCAGTGAAAGCGTTAATGCTTGCAAGTTCAGCCTTACCTGTTCAGTAGATTTGGGGCTATATTGTGAAAAACACACATTTTCACATTCGCAGTTCTTCACATCTGCGAAAGACTGCAGGGAGACGCTGGATGCGGCAAGGTAAAGACAGGGCGCTATGGCGCTTATTGAGGGAGGCATATGTCCAGCAGTGCACTAACATAGGTCGATGATGCTTACATTATGGGGAATTATAAAACGATCAACGTATCAAAATCTAGCCGTGTGACTAAATAATTAATTGAGCGACTTGAAATACAGAGAGGGCAAACACAATTAGACTAAAACCTTTTCGACTTATAACAATTCGACTAAAGCAATTCGACCTTGAGTTGACCCGACCTGTAGGCGTCCCACTCCCACGGGGTCAAATTTGAGTTAGTCCTAACGAAGCCCGCCTAACCCCGCGAAGCGGGGGGGGGGAGGCGAATAATACTATAACGTAAATTAATGACTTTTTACAGTTCTCGTTTAAATACTACCCATTACATATTCGCACACTTTCGCACCTTTATACATTCAGCACAAAGTAAGATGTTGAAGTTCCAACGGGACTTGAAACTCTATATTCAATCGAGTAAAACCATAGTATAGCTTAGCATTCCTACCACTGTCACCCCCGTAACAGAATCTCAGGATATCAGAACGTATTAATTAAGGATATGAATATTAATGCGCGTATTATGTTAAATATTCGCTATTTCATGTGGGTGTTTGACCTAGTTACAAATTATGAAGTAATAAGTATGTGTATGCTGTTAATTGGTTTTGGAAGAAAATATTACGCTGAGCCATGGCCTTTTTGACACACACAAACAGTTTACTTAGATGTTAATATTGCTATTGTTTGTTTTATTTGTCTACTGCATTTTCTTATTGTCTATTTGTATTAGTGTACTATAAAATTGCTGTTTTCTGTATGTGTGTGTCTGAAGATGTAAATAAAGACTTATCTACTCGACATTTCAAATTGTGCTTACTACGCCAGTGTCGTTATTAGACGACCAAAACTGCTCCAAGAAAAAAACGAAATACACAATCTTTTAACTGTTAAAAAAAAAAAAAAAAAAAAAAAAAAAAAAAAAAAAAAAGAACAAATTTGTATATAATATACTTAATATTCTTGTTCTTAACCAACACCATCAAAACATGGACGACAGTGCGGAAATCAGCTGAAATGTCGGGAAAAATTACACGTTAGTAGAATGATTTATTTATTTAGCGGGACAATGCAGCCAGCGTCTTGGGGACGCTTCCGACTGGTATTGATATGGATCAATTGAGCTACCTGTAGATTGTTTGCAACAGTCTGCAGTAAGCTCAATACTTTCAATTGTAAATACTAGTTCTAATTTATTTCTATTATTTTATTTGTATTTTCTTTGTGAATAAAGGCTTCTGCCATTGTTAAACAAGATCCGTCAAGTGCGAGTGTAACTCGCGCGCCGAGGGTTTTGAACGAAACACGTACAAAAAAAGGTTAGAGACTTTGCAATTTAATGAATGGATAGGATCGTTAGATTGTACATGTTACAACAAATCATTTAAATAATAAATAGAAGATTGTCTATCCTAAATGAAAACCTGGGGTTGAGGTAAGGTGCAATAGCTACGTACATATATTTTACGATTGTTTCGTATACAAAATTTAACTCTTTAAATAAGTTAGTACCCACCAACTCATGCGGAACCCTGATTTAAGTTACCAAGCTAAAGTTACCATCCTTCTAAGACCACTTACCACCAGGTGGAAAATGTCACTTTTCTAATTCTTTACGACACTTCCAAAGTTTTTATTCAAGTTTGTCCATAAAAATTATGCTCATCAATAAAAAACATTTAAAGGTGCGGCTACATCGTGATAAAATACCAGAAAAAGGTTAGCGACAAGATGGCGACCAGCCATTTATTTTTAACCCGCGACGCAAAAAGAGAGGGGTGTTATAAGTTTAACGTGTCTGTCTGTGTATCTGTGTATCTGTCTGTTGTATCGTAGCTCCCAAACGGATGAACCGATTCTCGTTTAGTTTTTTAGTGTCATAGATAATTTTGTGCCTAGTGTTCTTAGCTAATCGCTTCTTAGCTATCTCTAATGAAAATCTGTCGGGGTTTTTTTTAAATTTTTAGTTGTGATCTTATTATTAATTTTATTTTATGCAATAATTTGATTCGCGTACGGCCTGCGCGGCCTCCGTATTGTATGCAATTGGTGAGACAGATTCAGATTTAAATAAAAAATAAATAATGCTGGACAATCCACACAGCATCACCTAGCCCCAAGCTAAGCAGACTTTGTGTTATGGGTAATAGATGACTGATATACATAATATAATACATTACATAGATAGATATTTTTTACTAAACATAGAAATGACAAGAACACCCGGAACAAATATTTGTAGATCGTACAAACATTTGTCCCAAGGCGGGAATCGAACCCGCAACCTTCAGCGCCGCAGGCAGACCTTCGCCCGCCGCGCCACAACGGTCGTCAAATTATCGTCGAAAATCGTCAAATTACGTCAATTTAAGTCAGGTTTATTAATTGCATACATAAACTTCATTACAAAATTTTAGCGTAAGTGGTAATTAGCTTACAGGTTAGCACATGTGCCCCTTAAGGGCGCCGCAATTTGGCTTATAGATTGTTATAGTAGGTTTATTTTGTAAGTGTGAAATGGAAAAATACGTTTTTCCTGCGACAATAATGGACTTTTTATATTATTTTCTATGCATAGAAGCCAAAGGTGATTTATTACACAGTTATTTTTCACTATTGGGAATATTATAAAACGTTTTTCTCCGATAGAAACATTAACGTCAGCCCTCCTTTCATGGGCATATAACAGTAACTGTCAAATTATTATTGGAACAAAAGGATTACAAAATAAATTATTATAAATCACGCGATCCGCCTCATTTAGGAAAATAACCCATTATACTTACGTGGAATTTTCACAAATTGGGCATAATTATAGTATTGAAATGAGACGACCTCTACGGCGTAATGGGTTTGAGATGAAGGTTGCAGGTTCGATTCCCGCCGCGCGACCGTTCACGTATGATTTGCAAATAAAATAAATAAATAAATATTGCTGGACAATTCACACAGCATTATCTAGCCCCAAGCTAAGCAGAGCTTGTGTTATGGGTACCAGATAACTGATATACCTAATACAATACACTACATAGAAAGTTTTTTTTTGTTATACATAGAAAACATCCAGAACACCCTGAACAAATATCTGCAGATCGTACTAACATTTGTCCCGAGGTGGGAATCGAACCCGCAACCTCCTGCGTCGCAGGCGGACTTTCGCCCTCTGCGCCACAAAGGTTGTCTAAAATGTGTGTTCCGTCTCAAGGTTTTTGTATGCGATTACAAATGTACGTACATACGTATATATTTGTGTGTAAGCAGTATATCAGTAGTACGGTGTGGGTATCTACAATAGGTGCATGCCTGCTACCCATAACAGAAGTTTGGCAACTATGGAGGTAGATGACGCTTTCTGAAATTTTTCAGCACTATTTTATTCATCATCATCAGCCTATGTTAGTCCACTGGAAATAGCGCCCTGTCTTCAGCTTGCCGCATCCAGCATCTGCCTGCAGTCTTTCACAGGTTTCTCACCTTTCCGGAGGGCGCACTATTTAATTACAGATTAATTATTCGAATCGTTTGGGGTGGAAATCTTTAGGATCCTAGGGACACGCAATATTTAAAGATCTCTCCAAACTTCTCATACAGTCTACAGGTGAACGGAAAACTAGCTTTTATAAGCATTCAACGTGGCAATGCTGCCAGCATTCTAGGCACTCTGCCTTTTGGTGACGACTTAAAAATTTAAGTCGTCACCAAAAAGCAGAGTTAGAATTCTTATGTAATGCTGATGCGCTGTGCCAGATACTGACCAGCTCTCGGGTCACGCGTCGCTTCGAACAGACGCTCAGATATTTTTTTAAAAACCCGAAGAGCCTCGGTACCCCACGGACCTAGGGTCTCGACTCCAAGGGGAGCAAATGTGTAGGCTCTGTTGAGACCTGCATATTTGCGCCTCTTGAGATCTTCGACCAAATCTGCAATATGTTTTTCCTTGTTATTAAGAGTCTATATTGGATCACAAGCTCATAGAGCAGTTATTATACTCGGTACGTGTATCCAAACCATTATTTTATCCATCAACTTTTCCTCGTAAAAGTTTTACGGCAATTGTTTTAGCACAGGTAGGTCCTAAATGTTTATGACACGTAACAATTAATAAGTTTAAAACATCAAAATCGAGACGTGACTGACAGCACCTATGAAAATTCATTTTCAGGTGGGGATTGACGTATTTATAAACAAACTAGCAGCCCCTCGCGGTTTCATCCGCGTAGATCCCGTTCCCGTAGGAATTCCGGGATAAATATAGTCTATGTGCTATTCCAGACTATAATCTATCTCTGTGCCAACATTCAGCCAGATCCATTCAGTAGTTTTTGCGTGAAATAGTAACAAACATCCATCCATCCATACTTACAAACTTTCGCGTTCATAATATTAATAGTAGGATTGTTTTTAGGGTTTTGATGATCGAAGATCGGTTTCAAAACCCTTATGGTCTCGCTTTGTCTGTCCTTTTTTCCCTCCTTAATAACTCAAAAACTACTGCAGCTATCAACTTGAAATTTAAAATAATAATACATTTCGTGCGCCTGTACAGATTTAGAGAAAAATAAATGAAAATAAATGAAAAATGAAAATGAATATTTTCCATACAAATTGTGATGCCGAAATTTTAAAAGATACCTACAGAGTCATATGGGGTATCAAATGAAAGGTATCATTTTGTACATTACAAAATATTTTTTGAAATTTTTGTAGGTTTCATACTTTTGAAAATATTTCGAAAAAAGTCGAAAAAATACCCATTCCCCCCCCCCTATCTCCGAAGATTGCAGAGCGATCCATGTAAAATGTATGGAGCGTTTATAGACATTGATCTATATTTTACAGGAAAAATATAGAGAAGTTTGAAAAAAGAACACATTTTGAAAAATTGGCAAAACTGGGGGGAATAGTTTTCAAAAAGGGGAGCTACCTCACCGAGTAGGGTATCAAATGAAAGGTATTGGTTTGTAAATTTCAAAACAGTTTTTCAAATTTCTGTAGGTTTCATACTTTTTGAAATATTTTGAAAAAAGTCGAAAAAATACCCATTCCCCCCCCCCTATCTTCGAAGTTTACCGAGCGATCCATTTAAAATGTATGAAGCGTTTGTAGATATGGATTTATATTTCACAGGAAAAATATAGAGAAGTCTGTAAAAAGAACACTTTTTGAAAAATGGTCAAAAAGGAATAATTTTCAAAAGGGGGGCTACCCCACCGAGTGGGATATCAAATAAAAGGTATCGGTTTGGACATTTCAAAACAGTTTTTAAAATTTCTGTATCTTTCATACTTTTTGAAATATTTCGAAAAATGTCGAAAAATTTACCATTACCCACCTTAACCGAAGCATGCATAGAGTGGATCTCTCTCTGAAATGTAGGTTGGTACCTACTATTCTTAGGTATTCGTTAAACTGCGAAGTCTCTAACCGGTACTTTTGGTACATATTTGTTGACAAACGTTCAAAACCCTCGGCGCGCGAGTTACACTCGCACTTGACGGATCTTGTTTTGTTATATTTTCTTTTACAAGTTAATAAGGTTGGTAGTTTAGCGCACATTGTAAAGCCACTTGCTATGAATCCACGAATACTACGATCGTATCGTATATAAATATATTTAATGTCAATAGTGACATTAAACGATTTTTTACTAAAATAAATAATATTTGCAATTTTTGCAAAGATTCATAGGACAACGAAATTCAAAAGGCGATACCTTTTTTGAAAAATAGTCGAGATCCCCAACCCAATTTACACCAAAAAAATGCGCCAAGCCAAAGCTATAATTTTTACATAATATACATAATAATAATAATAATAATAATAATGCTGGACATTCCACACAGCACCAACCAGCCTCTAAGTAAGCTACTCAAAGCTTGTGTTATGGGTACTAGATAACTGATATATTTAATACATTATATACATAGATAGATAAAAAATTATAAGAAAAAAATATTATACATAGAAAACACCTATATATTGTATGTACAGAAAATGTGCGCCAATGGGAAGCAGTGTTCTAACGAAGTAGAGAGATGTATACTTTTGAATACAGTGTTTCAGAATGGCTTTTACCTCATGAGGGGGAGTGTAATGCCCATAATCCCCATGCTGGGCATGAGGTTTGAGGATCGATAGTCACCTCTTACGACACCCGCGGGAAGAGTTGGAGTGGTGCAAATTCGAAGCCGGCACCACACAGCTATGTTTCAGACACTGTGTGACTAAAATATACACATGACGCTGAGGGTGTTAAGAAACCGACCAAACTATCGGTCGATAAAGAGTTTTGATTGGCCGATAAGAGTTGGAGTGGTGCAAATTCGAAGCCGGTACCACACAGCTGTGTTTCAGACACTGTGTGACTAAAATATACACATGACGCTGAGGGTGTTAAGAAACCGACCAAACTATCGGCCGATAAAAATTTTCTGGTCTGCGGGGACTCTAATAGCGTGCGTAGTTTTGATTAAAATATTAAAATGGTCATATAAACGAAATTTAATTTCAAAACGAAAAAGTTCGTAAACACTGGCTTAGATTGAAAAAGTTATGATATTTTAGTTTTTATATTACATTGCTACTGGAAATATTTTAATTGAAAAGACATTTAAGTTGGCGAAAGTTTCAGAATAATTGAGTTTGAAATATTATTTCACTTAATTATCTTTAAAGCAATGTAATTTGAGCCTGATTTAGGGTCGTGCAATTAATTTAGTTTTCGTCAAATTGTTTTACTTGCTTAATTTAATTACCACAGAATGTACAGGGTGTAGCCCGAATACCTGCAATCCCAAAAGTGGGTAAAACTAGAAAAAAGCTTTTGACGGGTTATTTTCGACGGTGTTATTTTTCGAGTTGGGGCAACTCGAAAAATAACAGCTAATAGGCTAAAGGTTTCTTCGTTGCTAAAGTAAAGACTATAGTTTAGATAGTGCAGCGACAGAAAACAAAAATATAATTTTATTCCCACGTCAGTGTATAATTTTAGGAATTTGACCTTTTCTAAGTGTACCTACCTACATTAATTATATTTATGGGAAAAAAAGAGTTTTTGACTCTTGAGGTCAAAAATGATCGACGAATTTGTTTCAAAAAGTGGCGAGAACGGCAATCAATTTTTGATTTAGTTTTACACACTTTGGGGATTGCAGGTATTTGGGGCACACCCTGTATAGGTACCCTGTATAGCATTATTTATTTTTATAAGGGTAGCACCACACTTAGACGCAACTAAAATAATTATCGTTTTCGTTTAGTCTAGTCCAATGAAGATTGACTGGAAGATGAACTCATAGTGATAAGACTGCCTGTATTCAAAAACATGGTTACAATAGGTAAATATAAATACTTTGAAACATAAATTATGTATTTGCCAAAAAGGTTTATCCGAAATTCGATAAGAAAAGAGATAATTTCTAAGAAATTAAATAATTCAAAAAAAAAATCGAGTTCGACGGAATTACCGACGTAAGTAGGTACTTTGAGTCTGAAGAAGCCCTCAGAGTATATTAACAAACAAAACCATAATTTCTTAGAATATGGATACTGATCAACATTTAGATAAACCTTTGATCGTAGATTCTGATTTAATCATTATCATCATCACAATCAGTCCTTAATACTAAAGTCATTCACAACGGGATAATGAATTAATTCTTATATTATATTCTTAATTCTTATATTTTCACATTAATGAATGAATGAACACTTTTTTGTACTAGTAACTAACATTGATAAAAATCTTATATCTAAATGAAAAATATTTTTTTTTACAAAAGGCGGCCTTATCGCTGAGAGAGATTTCTCCCAGGCTACCTTGGGATGGAGAAAAAGATATTAAAAAAATAAAATATGGGTTAACAGTGCACAGAAAGTAAATAACAGAACTTATATAAACACATAGGGACATTTACCATGATTTGATCTTGTGTCTGCAATTAAGTATTATAATTATTTGAGTTTTGAGCTTTCCAATATTTCGGCACAGTTTCAAGCGCCATGATCACAAAATAACTGAGGGCTGTAAATGACTTTAGTGTCAATAACCATGATGGATTTAAAAGTTTTAGTCCACGTCTGAACATAGGCCTTCTCCATCGTAAGGGGCTGTGTTCTATAGATAGATAGGATAAGTCTTTATTTGCATCTTCAGACACACACATACAGACTACAGTAATTATATAGTACACTAATACAAATAAAAAATAATAAAAAACAGTAGATAAATAAAACAAACAATATCATTATTAACATCTAAGTAAACTGTCTGTGTGTGCTGCAGTATGTCAAAAAGGCCAGCGTAATATTTTGCTCAAGAAGCAAAAACACTGATTTTCAGCCATAAGCCATTGAGAGCAAGCAGAACGAGTTTCAAGTGCAATGTGTACCTAGCTATTAAATTTATGTTTTTTGTGTAGTAAAAATGAAGTCCTTAGATTAGAACATTAGCGTTACCTACCTCCTTAGTAGGTACTAAGTATATCTTCTATAATATAAAAATGAGTCGCTGAATGTGTTGCTAAGCGCAAAACTCGAGAACGGTTGGACCGATTTCGCTAATTCTTTTTTTAAATATTCCTTGAAGTACGAGGATGGTTCTTACGGAGAGGAAAATTCTAAAAAAAAAAGAATTAACATAAAAAATTAAAAAATCGACTGTTAGGCGATACGAAGTTCGCCGGGTCAGCTAGAATTAAATAAATAAATAATGCTGGACAATCCACACAGCACCATCTAGCCCAAAGAAAGCTACTCAAAGCTTGTGTTATGGGTACTAGATACCTGATAATGTTTAATACATAATACACCACGCTTGGCCTGGCCTGGTTATCGCAGTTGTAGTGATAATAATATTAATAATAATCAAAGAAGGACGTTGCTGCCCTTTTAGTCCCCAAGTCGCGTTTAACGAAACCTTTTACAGAAATCAAATTAATAATAAGCTTAATATAATTATGAAATTATGAACGGTTTATTTTATTATTTGTATAATAAATTAAAACGGTTAGTCAGTTGAGCTACCTGTAGATTATGTGCAACGGTCTGCAGTTAGCTCAATTGTTTCAATTGTAAATAGTAATTCTAATTTATTTCTATTTTTTATTGTAATTTTCTTTGTGAATAAAGATTTTATCCATTAAAACGGTTATCAAAACCAACCACATAATTGGATAATTTATTTCTGGTTATTTGTTACTTCCTGTAAACCTGGGACAGACAACAATTTAAGTGAAGAGAAAATCAATAGATCTTTATTATTATTTAATTTAATTTTATGGTATAAAATTTGACTTATCAAAGTGCTTTTTTCTAAGCCTATCGAAATAAAGTTATTGAAATCCGAAATCTCTGTTTTTTTATCTCGAAAATGCGTGTGGAGCCGCGTACAGAACAATAACATTATAAATGCGAAAGTTTGGATGGATGTATGGATGTTTGTTACCTGTTCACGCCAAAACTACTGAGCGGATCGGGTTGAAATTTTGTACACAGGTAATTCTAATCCTGGAATCAAACATAGGCTACTTTTTATCCCATAAATCAGTTCCTATGTGACAGAAATCACCTTTAAACGTTTTCATAGAAACAACGCGTGCGAAGCCGCGGGCATAAACTAGTACCTAATATACCTACTCAAAGCCATTGATAAAACAACAGTTTCGACTGGTTTCATACCCACTAAATTAGCATTCAACCGTACCAAAAGATACATTAGCGCAGCAAGTAATTAGTGCTATTTAGTGCTAACTACGGAGGCTGCGGTTTCCCGTCCGTGTGGACCGCGTAATCCGCTGTGTAGCACGGGCTTTATTTTTACTAGTTTCACTGAATACTGTCTGGTTTGAGCTTAATACTTGTAATTATGGGAGCTTAATTCTGCTGCTTGTGTTAAGAATGTTGTGACAAAAACTTTGGGAAGCCTTATACCCAGCAGTGGGTAAAATCCGGCTGCAGATAAATAAATAAAAATAAATAATGGTGGACAACTCACACGGCATTATCTAGCTCCAAGCTAAGCAGAGCTTGTGTAATGGGTACTAGATAACTGATATAATTAATACAATACACTACATAGACAGATATTTTTTATGATACATAGAAAACATCCAGAACACCCTGAACAAATATCTGCAGATCGTACAAACATTTGTCCTGACCGAGGCGGAAATCGAACCCGCAACCGCCTGCGTCGCAGGCGTACCTTCGCCCGCTTCGCCACAGAGGTCATCTGAGATGATAATAGTGAAGCAATGAAGTATTTTAGTTTTAGGTTAGGGCAAATACCATTTAAAAAATAATAAGTAGACAAAGAATTTGGGGTGCCAATAAATGAAATATTCAATTTGTATATTACATTAAATATATACGAAAAATAGTTGGTTTTGTAGAATGTATGCATCATTTATTATTATGTATTATGAAAATCAAAGTGGAGACAAAACTTAACCTTTTGATTGGTAAAGCTTTTAGACTGATCATCATAATGAATGACGTTGTTTAGAATGTAAATTTTAAGCAGCACTTTGGTAGGTCATAATCGTAGCACGTTCGTAGCACTCCGTAGCACCATGCGTAGCACGTTCGTAGCACTCCCTATCATCATGCTCAGGACGGCGATTACGGTGTGGTAAGGCACGGCATTACGGCTCAAACGTTAGCAGTTGAAACGTGCGTTCAAAAGGGCGGCATCGGACAATCCGCACTGGCCCCATCAATGGTTTGACATAAAGGATCCCTAACGCACGGAGCGAATTGTCAGCAATGCCGGCGAGGATTCTCGAAGGCAACTTTTCCATTTAATGCGAATGACGTCTTTCGGATTGCCGATCAGTGGACGCACTTGTCAGCGGATTGCCCGATACCGGCCTGTGGACGCGCACCCTAATGTTTCAACGTAGCCGTAATGCCGTGCCTTACTACACCGTAATCGCCCTCCAGCACGTTTGTAGCACTCCATAGCAACACGCGTAGCACTTTCGTAGCACTCCGTAGCAAATGCTACGAGAAGTTTCTCATAACGTTGAATTTTTCATTATCTATCCCATTCCATAGAGTGAGTGTAAGTTGATATAGAACTTTGATTACCAAAAAGGTTTCTCTCAATTTTTTTCTCTATGTCAACAACAAATCAACTGTAATGTCACCGAATCACAATAACTGCAACAACAATCATTTTGTAAAATCATATAACAACAAACCAATGAATCGTTTTTAATGGATAACAAGCCTAGCAAGCACAGACCAGAAGAAGAAAAATTAGAAGAAAAAAACCATGAGAGCGTGAACCGCGATAATGCTGGCCCGTCCGGGTTTAGCCTTCCCGGGTCGGTTCAGAGCCCTAAGGGACGCCCTGGGCTGTCGAAGTCTGAACACAACCTTAGACTGATCACCCCTGAGGACGTGACCAATGCCCTTAAATCCTTGAGCTTCGGAGCGCCGACGACAATCAGTAATTTCAACGTGACGGATGTTAAGGTAATATTTATTTGGGTAAAACTATGCGCTGGGCTCGTATTTGTTTAAGCAATGGTAAACTAAAGCTGAGTTTTGGTACATAAATAAATTGTACGTTCGTACGTCATCAAGCCAGTTATAATAAGCACAGGTCATGTTAATTCGCCCCCTGTAAGCATAGGTATTACGTAGCTTGGATCCTCACCTCAACAACTTATATTGGTCCACTGCTAGATTCAGGTTTCCCCTGATAAGCGCCTTATTGGCTCTTATCTCATGGAGGATAATGCCAACAGTCCTCACGCTAGGCACGGAGGTTGGGGATCGCAGTTCGGTATTAGAATTGTTCTGCAGGGGGCGCCTGCTGCCCGCTCCCGGCGGATATCCCTTAGTCGCCGCTTACGACACCCGCGGGAAGAGCTGAGGTGGTGCAAATTCTAAGCTGGCACCGCACAGCAATCATATTCGTTTCGTCATTTCGTAAATTGGATACCAAATAATCTCGTCCCGTCTCGTCTTTACTATATTTTAATAGACAGTAAGTGGTCGAAGGCCGCAAAACTCGGATGGGATGTCCATGGAGACCTTTGCTCAGCAGAGGGGCTTAAAATAAAGGACAGTTAAATGATGCTGCGTTAAAAATCCATCATTATTTATTCATGTGTTTTACTCTGTCTATATCTATGTTATTTCATGGTCAGAACAACATGTAAGATTGCAAATTTCATCCACATCCGTTGAGCAGTTTTAGCTTGAAAAGGTAACAAACCCCCATCTTAGATATCGCATTTATGCTACTGACGTGATAACTGGTGATAGTGTGATATGATTATCTTAAACTAGTTTATGCCAGCGGCTTCGCACGCGTTGTTTCTATGGAAACGTTTATAGGTGATTTCTATCCCATGGAAACTGATTTATGGGATAAAAAGTAACCTATATTTGATTCTAGGATTAGAATTACCTGTATGCAAAATTTCAGCCTGATCCGTTCAGTAGTTTTGGCGTGAAGAGGTAACAAACATCCATCCAAACTTTCGCATTTATACTATTAGTGTGATATATTTCCACATCAAGACTGCAGGCAGAAGCTGGATGCGGCAAGCTGAAGACAGGGTGCTATGGCGCTCATTAGGGATGCCCATGTCCAGCTGTGGACTAATATAGTCTGATGATGATTATATTTCCACATAGGTTCCACCTTCCATCAGGAATGAGGGCCAGGATCAGACGTCAGCCACGTTGCTTGACATCAAGCAGTTCATGGCTTCATGCTTCAAGCTGAACAAGGAAACTCCGGTGAAGGTGGAGATACCCTTACAGGCTGTACATACGGTGCCTGTGCCTACAGAGGGACCTAATCTTGAGGTAAGGAAGGTAATAATTCCATTTTTTTTTCACCTAAAGCAAGGTCTTACAGCACAAATAAAGGGAAAAATCCGAAAGCCGTAAATTTGTAGTTTACTAACACAAAAAATATTTTTTTAATAGTTCCCGGACCAAAATATGCAGGGTACCTACTTCCCGTTGACCTAGAATCATAATACTTGGGAAGAAACCAGCTCTTACAATTATACGGAACCCTTAGTTCGCGAGTCCGACTCGCACTTGATATAGTAGAATTATAAGTCTAAGTTATGTATTGTATGGTATGGTATTTTTATAGCTTATGTACATGTCGCCGCTGGATCGCAGAATCAGCTTGTTTGTAGAATGGCGCAATTCAATTAATCGCCTATGCCGCTTTGTTGAACAATCAACATTCAACAATATGGAAGAACGTCACTTAGCCATCTCGTCGGATGATTTTTTTTAGGTATTCCCAACAAACCAGTGTTCGTTTTGTAATCGGCCTATTCATTCTACAAACGGACCGATTCTACAATCCTGTGTCGATCAATATACAAAAGTGTTTGACTGTTGATATACTTCTAGGTACCAAACGCAAGTTGCAACGTGCAAACCGAGTGCCTACCTCCATCAATCCCACCACTGAACCAAGTCATAGTCACGAGCATGGACACCAAGGTGTTGAAAGAAAAGAAGAAGGCGTCAGGGAATCTGTCAGAGCGGTCGGACTTGGGGATAGCGCCGAGGGATTCGTTGTCCAGCATCGGGTCGAATGTATGCAGGATTTGTATGACGAGAGGGAGGGAGAGGTAAGATTTGGTGACTAGGTCTGTAGAAAAGAAAATGAGGAAATAAGGTGAAATCAACCTCAATATAAAAGAAATTTCGTATGTCCATGATCAAACAAAAAAAACATTGAACACCATCAGCGTCGTCTGTCAAAATCATTAATGAGATCTGCGAACCGTAAATGCGCCGTACATCCCGCCGGCGGGGCGGCGGGGTGAGGAAGCTCGGTCAGGTGGTGGGTGAGCAGTATTCATTCTATACGTGAGTATTATTATTATTCTCTGCCTATACCCAGCAGTGGGAGATACCACGCTAGAAAGATTATTTATAATACTTAAGGCGCTACCCCGACCCATATCAGCGCCAACACCTATTTCATCCTATCATGTTAAACAAAGGAATTTTCAAAAATCGATTTTGCACTTGATACCTATCATAAGCTTATTTTTAATGCCTCTGTAAAAGTTTTATTTTGCTCACGTGGCCAAAAAGAACAACTTCGTATCTCTGCCTAAACTAAAAAGACAAGTTGACGACCTCCGTGGCGCAGCGGGCGAAGGTCCGCCTGCGACGCAGGAGGTTGCGGGTTCGAATCCCGCCTCGGAACAAATTTGTGTACGATCTGCAGAAATTTGTTCCGTTGGTCTGGGTGTTTTCTATGTATAATAAAAAATATCTATCTATGTAGTGTATTGTATTAAATATATCAGTTATCTAGTACCCATAACACAAGCTCTGCTTAGCTTGGGGCTAGATAATGCTGTGTGAGTTGTCCAGCATTATTTATTTAATATTTATTTATTTAAAAGTGTAAGTAATCAGAGCTTTTATTCCAGAAATATGGCATTAGATACAAACAAACTTAAATTTCCCTCTTTAAAGTTACAAGTTACATAAAGTTATACCTATCACAGAAATATATCTCGATATATTTCTGTGGTACTTAAAGACTAGCACCACCTGAGATAAAACTGCAGCAACCGTGTCCGTCTATACAACTCGAAAAGCACAAACTTGTGTAGTTTATTAACTAGAAATACTGGCTGGAGATGCTATCGGGACTGTTTTCGTACAACTTTTAGATTTGCTTCGTAAACTTGGTTGCTTTACTACCAATTTCGATAATAGTGTTATACGTGGTGTTTTTGCTGAATGCTACGCAAATAAATATCCAGAAATACTTAAAGCATATTACTTACGTATTTCTAACCTAGCACGTTTCTAAAACAAATTTTTTTTGTTTATTGATAGTATTATTTTATAGTCGTGCCGCTTAAATTTTCTAAGCTGCCCTTGCTGAATTTTTAGACCTCTATCGAACTCCTTACTGACCTCAAAGCTAATTTTTGATTTCATTACAATGTATACAGGGTTATTGGTAAGACGCCAGGTCTTTCTGATTTTTTTTTAATATTCGCCTCGCATACAAAATAATGTCCGAAACCTAATTCATTACTAAATACCAATCTCTCACTCTCATTTCAATCCACATCATCATCATTGGCTTATTTTATACACACCCATTAATATCATTCCCTTTCCACCAATTTTTACAATTCAGTTCTGGCGTCTTCACGGACGTGTTCATGATGGTGGGCAGAACCTGCAGTTAACATAGTGTCAGTGAATTACCAATAAGGCAATAACCCTGTATAGGTACTACACTTAGGTATATTTTTTCAACACTCAAAAGAAGTCTTGCAAATTAAAGATTTTCCAAGTGCCTTGGTCCTAAGTCCTAATGCATTCTAAGGTTTTTGTTTATCTCCAATTCAGCAAAATCTGAATTTACAATCACCCTGTGTCTACATTATCTTGTCCGTTTGTGCGTTTTACATTGCAAACTCGACTTTTGTTAGGAAATAGATGATACGGCAGCCATTTTAAGTCGTGCCCGCCATTTTGTAACGGTCACAGTCGGGATACTTCTAGATTCCCGTGGCCGATTGTTGAAGTTTATTTCAATCGTTATTTTTCAACTTTATTGTGTCGACTAGACGGTTTTAAAGGTAATAACCTAAATGAATTGAGAAAGTTGGACTTAATGTTTTGCAATTTACTTCATTTGTTTGACTTTCACTTGGTAGGTACCTAGATGGGAGAGTCAACGAAAATAATTTGCTACATATTGGCTAAGTATTTTCATAAACTAAAATACGCCTCTGATTACATTAGGTTATTTGTGTTCTCTATAAATACTTACCTATCTTCCAGGTGGACCTAACTACTTACCTAGTCCCTACCAAATAAGATCATGTGATTTTTCGTAGATATATCTTATTTTAACGTAGGTACATACCTAATAGCCATTAAAAGCAAATACGTAGGTACTTAAATAATGTGTATCTCAATTATTTAGGAACCCTATGGTGTAATTCAAATAGCACAAAATATTGCATTCCAATGATGCCTTCCTCTATATTTTGATCTATAAGTAATGGACGGCATGATTTTGAGCTTTTAAATTAGTTAAGATTTTATCTCCATCTGAACTGACATCAATACCACAGCCTACCTAGTACCTATATGCATGCAATCGTTCGACGAAGGCATTTTGACGTGGTTTTGACAGAGCAATCCTGCGGGGGGCAAGGGACGGGACGGGGGAGAAACGCTCCCCAGTTGCATACATCACCACCTTAGTAACTCGGGAGTGTCGTCTCCCGACCCGTCCCTTGGCCCCCGGACGATTGCCCTGTCAAAACGCCTTCGTCGAACGACTGTATGCATATAGGTAGGCTGTATCAATACCTAACATTCTAAGGGCCTCACTTAGGTACCTACAACATCTGTTTTTTTTCAGGTTAATATCGCCATGTAACTGCAAAGGTTCATTAGCCAACGTACACCTCAGCTGTTTGGAGCGCTGGCTGAACCAGGTCGGACGGAATCACTGCGAGCTGTGCGGATTCAGGTAGGTAACCTATAGAATAAAATAGAAGTCGTTTATTTTTGTGAAAATTAACATGAAATTACTTATCACTTAAACTTAATGTACTTAACACAAAAAGATCACCAGCTCAGCTGGTTTTCCGCGGTACCAGGGAGTTAAGTGCAGCGCTACTCGCTACACCAATCTGAAACTTAGGGAAAATAAAATAATATATTAATAGTAATTACTTGCTTACTGGCGTGGCGCAGTGACCCGAAGTGGATCTTGGCCTCCGACACAAGAGATCGCCAGTTATCCCGGTCCCTTGCCGTTTCAGTCCAGTCGACGGCACGAAGTTCATACAGAACCTTCTCAACTTCGTCGCTCCAGCGGTACCTCGGACGACCTATAGGCCTTCGGCCACTTGGGCGGCCCATGTACGCTCTGCTGGCTGCCCGATCCTCCCCCATTCGGACTACATGCCCGAGCCCGAGGAGTCTCGAGGCTTTGGTTTCTCGTATGATGTTCGGCTCGGACACTATAGATCTTTTATATCTTTATTTTTTCGAAGTCTTCAGCTGCCATCTTCCCGCTGGGTGGGTCCTAGAATTTTTCGGTAGACCTTCCTTTCGGCCACCAGTAGGTAGTTTGTGCTCTTCTTTTAGTGTTAGCGTCCAAGCTAAGTATTGCTGCATGCAGCTGTGTGGTGCCGGTTTAGAATTTGCACCACCCCAACTCTTCCCGCGCGGGTGTCGTAAGAGACGACTAAGATATCCACCGGAGGCGGGCAGCAGCGCCCCCTGCAGAACAATTTTACCACCGAACTGCGATCCACAACCCGCATGCCCAGTATGGGGATAATGGGCACTACCCCCAATGAGATAAAAGCCAATCAAGCCACTTACCAGGGGGAGGCCTGCGTCCAGCAGTGGACCAATATAGGCTGTAGGTAGAGGATGGCGAGGTGACTCTACGATTTCAGTTTGGGTTGAAACTTGGCTGACGCTTTCTCGCTTTTGTACACCTGTCTACGTTATATGATTTTCCTGATTTCTGCCGATTCTTATTTTCCTGACGAAAGAAAACGCCTAACGCAAACATTTAAATAAAAAATAATGCTAGACAAGTCAAACAGCATCACCTAGCATCGATCTAAGTAAAAAGAGGAGATGAGGTACTAGCTTCTCGAAAGTGTAAGGCTCAAATTGGGAGCAATTAGGTCCATGGACCGGCGTTCATGTTACGCGTTGCTACGACGACTTACTTTAGTGTGATGTATTGACTAAAAGACTACATCAATGCCCTCGTGTTTGTTCATTGTAATTATTTGCACAAGATTGGAAATGTAACTGTGAATGAGCATGTAGTTTTATTGTAACACAGGCCAGTTGTTGAGTACCTAAGCGCTGGGAGAAAGTAACATATCCATAGATTTTACTTAGATCTATGTCACCTAGACATTATTTTGTTTTGGGATTTCGGTAGCGTATTAAAACAAGAAAGACTCGAAATGTAGGTAAGTACAGGTAACAAAGTGAATAGTTAACATTGAATTCAAAAGTTCCAAATTGCCAATCTTGCAACTTTGAGTTGCAGTAGCAATCCGGGATGGATTGCTACTCTAAAGAGACCGTAAAATAAGTTTTTAACAATCTAGGTACCGGCCGGCCGGCGAATTAAACGTGAACGTTCAAAGTTTGAGCTATTTTCATTGTTATTATTTATAAGTTGATATAAATTTATTGAGTTTTTTGTGATAAGAATTCAACTGATTCATCGAAATGGTTGCACCTGGGGCCTGCAGTTGCACTCATTTTGAGATCTACTTAGGGTTGCACCACTTTGTACCTAAAAAAAGATACTTCCTTTCCTACAAGAGTGTGCGGTGCTATTTGCACGGAACGGTGTAGATATGTCGAAAACTGTGCATTCATCTGAACAATCACCGCACGCAGCTCAGTTCCGCTCTAGCCAGCACACACCTCCGCTTTAGCCAGCACACATCTCCGCTCCTGTCTAGCCGAACTTATCTCCGCACAGTGACGGTGGAAACACCCTATCCGAAAAATCTTCTCGTCTTCTCTTCGGACATCTCCGCACATCTGCGCTTTAGTGCAGTCAGGGCCTTAAGGGGGTTGTATGCTTCAAACTAGCGCCGCTGCCTATTCTTTATTATAATTACGTTACCTAATCAAAGGAATTTGTAAAAGTCCATTGTACAGTTTATGATACCTGTCATAAGCTTTTTTTTAATGCCTATAAAATAGTTCTCTTTTATTTCCTATGCAGAATAGCGATAGTTGCTCTTGGTGGCCACCGAACTCTGTTTTCGCTTCTCTGTCTAAATTATACGATACTAAACTATTTCAGAGAGATTAAAAAAACTTAGGATAGGCATCACAAACTGTACCATAGATATTTGAAAATTGTTTAACAAAAATGTTTAACGTAACTAAAAGAAAATTTGGCGGCGGCGCTAGTGTGCCCTTATATACAACCGATACAACCGCCTTAAAAGGTGATGCACAATAGAAAACTTCCTACAAGCAGATCATTTTGTCTCCTCATTAAATTTCGTGTTGCCTACCGAAAAGTTCCGCGAGCATGTTTAACAGAACTCTACCAAGTTGAGAAGTCAAGCAAAAGAGCACATCAGAATATACCCTTCACAAACAATGGGTTGCTGGTTCAAATGTCATCAGACTACAAACTTTTTGCATTTATTATTTCAGCTACCCTGCCATCCGGACGCCTCGGTACACGGTCCTGCAAGCCCTGAGGCTGTGGTTTGGGAATCCGCGGAACAGGAGCCATTTGCAGGTTAGTTTATTATTTAGAGAACTTTTATACCTTGAATATTGCCATGAACTATTTTCTAATCAAGGCGGTTAGTGTAACGATGGCGACTTGAAGAACTCAAAAATTTAAATTTCTGAGTTCTACACGGTGATGTTTAGTAAAATAGGTTGATAGTTTTTAATTATAAAATCAAAAACGTATAAATTAAAAAATCATAAAACATATATTAATAATAAAATCAACATAATGGCGACTGACTACAAAACGACGATTGAGTTTTAATAATTACTATTCGTTTGATTAATTAAGCATGGGTTTTTGGTTAAATTGTCCTAGCTAGTCCATAACATATCACTTAAAATGGTTGCAAAACCAAAGATATAACATATATCGCGCAAAACTACCATGAGATAAAAGTCAATAAGGTTCTAATCAGGGGGAGGCCTGCGTCCAGCAGTGAACCAATACCTATACCTAGGCTGTTGAGGTGAGGAGGAGGTATAATAAGCATGTGCGACGTACCCCTAACAACAAATCACTAACCTCGTATTGTATTACTAGCTTCTGCCCGCGGTTTCGCACGCATATTTTCGGTATAATAAGTAGCCTATTATCTTAGTTATTCTTTGCTCTAAACGTACGCCCATCTTGATCTGTTCAGTAGTTTTGGAGATCCTAGGTAACAACAATTCAGATTTCACAAACTTTCGGCTTTATATTAGTAGTACTAGTATAGTATTATAATATCGGTGTTAGTACCTAGGTTTAGTAGGATAGTAAGATCTAATCATCTAACGTATCGACCTCCGTTTAATCGTGTCCTCCATTGAGGTTGGCATTGGCAACCAACCTATTTGTGTTCGCTCTTTGGCCACGTAATCTCTAATCATAATCACCGAGTAGGCACTACTCGGTGATCCGAAGAACGCCAAAGTACACTTTCACTAGGAATGTGGGTAACCTACGCTCGGTATGGTATATAGGTACATCATGACCTACCTATTTCCGAGTAGGTACAGGTTTCCGAGTAGGTACAGGTTTCCTCAGTGTAAAACCTATTAACCCATTCCATGTCGATTTTCCGAGCACCATTTGGGCCCCCAATTCGTCTTCACATTTTTTCAGTTTCAAATGTTTTTTATTTGCCGGGACGAGCGTTCAAATGGCCATTTGTGTCGTAAAGGGAATTTTATGGGATGTCAGTACGATACATTGTCTTGGTTGATATCACAACAATGTTGGTTGAATTGGCTACCTAGGCTCTCGTGGTACAAAACACTAGGTGGGAATTAGGTAGATTTTTTTTTCTTCTTAGGTAAACCTAGCTACGGCCAGGTAGGGAGGTACCAACAGGTAGTACCAACTAACCTACTTATACAAATATTCTTATATTTAGTTAGGTGAACCGGTAAACCCTAAAGGTAAAGAACAGGTAGGTTCTACTCCTACCTAGATACCTACCTACTAAGAAAACGTGGTAAGTGCATGCAAAATATGGTAAATTTTTCATTTATCCCACCGTAGGTAGGTTTGTAGCCGTAGGTTTGTACCTACCTAGGCATTGTAGGGAACCTCTTTGGAGTCAATAATTATTTTCAGCCTCTTATCTAATCAAAGATTTAAATTATTTTAATTAGTCCTTGTCCTTTTATACTTTGAATCATCTATGTCTACGCTTTTAAAATTTCCTTTTCCACTCCGTGAACCTTGAACAAAATAATTCATCTTTTGATTGGTTTTATTATAAGGTAGGATATTCCTATTTCACGAACCAATCACCAATGGTCCTATTGATGATTGGTCGTTGTAGCCTTTGGTGTTGCCATGACTTGAAATTCCTGTTTTGTAAGGACTGGCTAAGTTAGAATCATTTTAACAAAGAGGGTTCCATTTACTTTATGGTAGGATTAAGTAATTCATGCTTATAATTATTATTTTGGGTTTCTTTAGAACTTATTCAAAATTATATGATATATGTATACTAGCTTCTGCCCGCGGCTTCGCACGCGTATTTTCGGTAAATAAGTAGCCTATTTTCTATGTTAGTCTTTGCTCTAAGCGTACGCCAAATTTCATCTTGATCGTTTTGTAGTTTTGGAGATCATAGGTAACAAAAATTCTGATTTTACAAACTTTCGTCTTTATAATATTAGTAGGATTGTTAACTATTATTATTATTTGGCAGAAGCTTATTAAGCACCCGGGTGCTTATCCATATTACCAACCCGTTTTATTATAAGCTCGGAACTGACTTACCTACTTAATATTAACGACGTCATTCAATCTAATTTGGAAAATTTTGCCAACAATCTATATTAGGAAGTCGAGCTTAAAGCCCAATAATAAAGCTGACGCGAATTTATTGATTTAGCCCTCTGGGGGGACGCAATCTGTCACTCGGCGCTTGTACGACGCTAAGGGCTAATTAATTAAGCCTGATTTCGGAACAGTTTCGCCGAGATCGGTGAATTTGGCGATCGATGGAAAAATAACGACGTTATTACGTTGACGGTTTTGATGAAAATTGGGACTGAATAAGAGTTGAACCAGAATGGATTGAAGCTTTGGTACTTAAGGGCTTAGTCGACGCTGAGTTTCATAATTAGAAAGTTGTTGATTTTTGCACACTGGCTTCCGTTATTAAATAATTATAGCTAGCTAAATTTAGATCAAGCTGGATATGCGTAGACAAACTTATCATTTAGGCTGATTTAAAAGAAGGCATTCTGGTCAAAAAACAACAATCGATACTACATTACGAAGCTCTCAGCGACATTTCCTTTTGTTATTTTTGTCGCTGCTCATTACGCAACCCGGAAAATATTCGCTCTGTATGCAAGAGAGGCGGACGTGACGAAATTCGATGTCACAACGCCACAGTGAGGATACGTCATGTCGCCAGGCTGTGGGTTTTATGCTTTATGTCTTTTTATGAGATGTCGCTGTTATTTATCAATTTTTTCAAACGTGCATCGCATGCTGATATTTACAGAGCATCCAGCTACTCAACTTCAGGGAACCGGACTGCCCTGCCTGCCACAAATAAAATAGTGTCCCATTTTTCAAACTTGGAACGGAACTGTAAAAACAAAACGTATATTTCACAGATGTGACGTGACAGAGCCTAGACTTAGGGCTGCCACTAGGATTATTTAGAATTTTTTTTTTTCATTCAGCTTCTGTCCGTGACTTTGCTCGGATCGTAAGTGTCTACTAGGTCCATCAATTCTAATTCACGTAATATGTATCAACATCATCATGATCACGGATTTTACCCACTGTAAGCCCTCCCAAAATTTGTGTAAGTAGGTATTTATTTCGGTAGTACCTACTGCCACCTTCTGTCACCAACTTTCAACCCTTTCTCAAAATAACTTGGTATACATAACAACACCAAACATAAGCCTCTTCTACGAAAATATCCCTCGATATTTCATACTCGTTGTTGACCGCAAGATGGCGCTGTCACTCAAAAACCGCCTTCAAAGATGACACCGCTTGTGAAGCGACACGCACTTATTGAATTCTGTCTTCTCCTCATCTCAGACCCATATTGAATTTGCTCACGTCTCAGCTGTTGTTAATTTTACATGATTAATGTTGCTCAAAAGCTTTATTACAAGCGTAACAAACTTTTTATTATGAATTTTCAATTACTTGGTACTTACCTACTTAGGTACTTTTCTCTTGTCTTTGATATAAGTTTTTGATTGTTTGTTGTGTCTACTTATTTGTTAGAGGATTTTCTTTTGATCATACCAGTGCTCGTTCTGCTATGTAGCTACGTTATGAATCTTTTCATTTGATATGTTTTTGATTCAAATAAGTCCAACGAAGATTCTAAGAACTTCAGGATTATTTTCATCATTATCATCCGCAACTTAACTTCGCCAATACCATCGCTGGGTATCGGCTTCTCTTGTTTCAATACACACGGTCCTGCGTCAATTTTGGCGCAGGACTCCTGTCCTGCGCCAAAATTGACCAGTTGAAAATTTACCAAAATTGGCCAGTTGTGATGAAAAAGTGATGATTCGAACTTTTTGTTTCATCACTGATGATGAAACAAACACACAACACGTAGACTATTTCATTTACCTACATCTGCCTAGCCCAATCTGTGCGTGTCCAATAACAAAGCCATTGCAATAGGTAAGTACTACACATGTACCTATTTTAGGTAATGATGATGTAGGTACATTACATTTCACCTGAGGCTGATCTCACGCCTCAGGTGAATGTAAAATGACCTAACTCCATATACCTATTAAGTAGGTATTACCTACTTAATTGCTTCCTGAGACTTGTGCCAGCGATCATCTACCCAAATACTGATACAGCAAGTAATTCTCATATCAGCGTTTCGGACTAGTCCTTAATTGTAATTAAGCTGGATTGGACTACTAATTTGATAGGTACTTCATTAATGAATATCCACCTAATGCTTGTATATACGATATGTATGGCTATTTTGTTGAGATAAGGTTGGTTGTAATTAGGTAGTAGGTATGGTTTTGATCTGAAATTTCACTTTTTGATGTGAACCAATAATAATGGTAGGATATTAAATTTTACTCAAAAGCCAGAATAACTAACATTTTAAAGTAGATATATATATTTCGACTGTTTTTTTTTACGTAAGAAATTGGTCTGTACCAGAAAGTACCGGTACAGGTAGTACCAGGAGGGTAGGTCGGAGAATAGAGGTAAGCTCATTTTTCAGAAAGCACTATGAAAATTGACTTTACAGCTCTTTTCTCATAACACTTTTCAGTAATTTGTTCTTTATCCGGATGGATATTTTGTGTAGGTAATACTTATTATTGCCTATTGCGAAGCACTGTTTGGCAAGGAGTGGAAGGAGGAAAGATAATTAAAAACAAACTTAAATAAGGTCCTTTCCCGATAATTATGCATGTTACTAGCAGGTAAACACGTCATTTTTAGGAATTATCGTCTCAAATGGACTTGTAAATAATATAAACTACACATTAAGAAAAACTTAAAATAAATATTATTAAAACTATCTGCGAATAAACTATATTATGTAACTAGCTGACTCAGTGAACTTCGTACTGTTCTCACCTTTTAAACCTTTCTTGGACTTCTACAAATATTTCAAAACCAAAATTAGCCAAATCCGTCCAGCCGTTCTCGAGTTTTTTTGAGATTAACAAACGTCAATTAATTTGTATAATATAGGTAATAAACATATTCTTCTACTATTAACATTAAGACTAACTATATATACCTAATCAGGCGGATCCTCTAGACTAGAGGATGCAGGCAAGAGTCCTGCAATTAATTTAAAAATTTTGGAGCACTATCCTTGAAAATCTCTATCAACAGATGAGTCGGCTGATTCTGCTAGAGTCGCTACGCTACAGAGGTCATCTAATAACTAATAAATTTTGTTCCAGTCCGACTGCCTGATATTCTGGCTCCTGTCTACCGTGACTGCAGGTCTGCTCGCAGTATGCATCGTTGGCACACAGTACTTTGTGATTGAGGGGAACAAATTTGGTAAGCTCGACGCCGCCGGTGCTTTGAAAGAGGAAGGAGGTGTGTTTTTGTTTTCTTTATTTATTTTTTTATATTAAGACATGCTTTAGGCTGCCTTTCCACTAGAGCAGAGTGGAACGGAGCTGTTCCAATATTAACCAATCGAATTGCATAAGATTTGCGACCTAATTTAAAATTCATACAAAAGCGGAAAGCTCTGCATCAATCAATGGAAATTCCGTAACTCCGCTCCATATTATTACCTCGCTCCGCTCCTCTGCCTCGCTCCACGCCAATGGACCGGCAGCCTTATAGAGTACATAAGTGGGTTCGATTCCCGAGACTAACAATTTAGTGTACTGCAATTGCACAGACACCTGTAGTTCTGGGTCATATTTTATTTTTAATGATTATTACATTCTACAGAGGAACGTGCGTCGTTTGAGGGAGGTCTGTGTTCAGCTGTAGACGTATACGGGCTGCTGATGATGATGAAGACGATATAGAGGTCCCAACTAGATACGTAACTAATCTTAGAACAATAAACAGACGGAGTTCTGGTATCCAATCCACGAACACTTATAGCTTTACATAAAAATCAAACACCTGTAGAAACTTCTTGCACTTATTGGTACTTAACAAACAGCTGGAGCTATGTAACCACCGCTTCTTTCCCTCATCAGGTATATCCCACCGCATTACAGAAACAGCAATGGACTTTTTCATGGCAATAGTGCTATGCGGGTACTCTGTCACCGTGTATCTCCTGTGGAAGGACCATTACGTGATGTGGAATAGGTGGAGGCGAGCAAACGTTAACGTTAGGTTGTTGCTAGCGCCTGATGCTAACCCTGTGCCGTTCGCGCCTAGGCCTAGATATAATGTTGTTTGATTAAATACGGACGTTTATATGTTTTCTGTTTTTGTTCCTGAAAGATACCGTGTTTTTAGTGCACAAAACAGGCATCGAAAGACCACAATGAAGTAAGTAGGAGAGTTCTTGGCCAGCAGATTAGAAAGGAGTAAACAAGAATGTTGTGAACAAAAGATTAAGAGGCAGATAATGTGATGTTCTCCTAGCCGAATTTCGACCACGGCAGCCAGTCTCATTGGAGACTAGCCAGATGCGCAGGACATTTTATAGTGCACAAAAATGTGCGCAAACACAGGTGCACTCTCTATTCCCTCACTCTCATAATCCGATGGGACGACAGACCGACACGACCGGGAAGAGGTCAGGCGCAGGACCAACGGCTTCACGTAATTTCTTTAAAATGCAGTTAAGGGATAATTAAGTGGGTTAGAGATCCGATTAATGACTTTCAAATTGATTTTGGTTTCAGTGAATATAAATCTTGTTTCATTCTCCTATTTAAAAAAATAGGGCGTAAGTAGGCTATGTACCACTAAGTAGGTTGATACTGTGTAGGTAGTAGTAGGTGCCTGCCTACCGATATCTGCTACCAACGTTAGGTAGGTACGTTGGTACCAGTTATGACTAAGAATTTGGTTTGGTTTACGTATAACAAAACTGCACCTACCAGGTAACTTGCCTTGACATAGGTACCTATGTTTTCAACGCATTCACACAGGATCACAACATTTACATGAACTACGCCAGGGTTGGCGCAACGCCAGCGCTCCAGCCATCGCCAACGGGTTTTACCAAATCATCCCTGCTGCGTGTTTACACGTTGGATTTTAAGCCGCCGGAGATTTATTTCATGAAAAGGGTGATTTTTAGCGCTACCTATATTCCTGTGCACAGTATAAAAGTTTCAGGGGTTCATCATAATTTAGACCAACTTTCTTTAGAACAACTTTTAGGGATCCGATTCTGTTTTAAAATTAATTTGGCGGATAATCAATTTCAGAATATGCGTCACACTTAATTAAATGAGCAAAATTATGATAATAATGAATATAACATCAAGTGCGAGTTGGACTCGCGTACTAAGGGTTCCGTATAGTAAGTTATGATTTCTTTCCAAATATTATGTTTTAGTCAACGGGAAGTAGGTTCCCTGTAGATACCCTGTGTCCATGGCGAGAATCAAAAATATTATTTTATTATACTTAATATTTTTTTATAATTTAACTACAAATTTACGTTTTTCGGTATTTTCGCTTGTGCTATATGACCTTCCTTATCAAATTTTATGATTCTAGGTCAGTGGGAAGTATCATAATTATAGATCCATAGCAAGAATCAAAATTAATTTGTTTTTGAATAAACTACAAATTTGGATTTTTTCCTTTACTTGAGCTAATAGGCCTTGCTTCTTGCCAAACTTCATAATTCTAGGTCTACGGGAAGTACCCTATAGGTTTTTTGTGCATGTGATTCCCTTGGTTTCAAAATATTCGGACTCTAGCGGCTGTAACTTTTGATTGCGTTGAGTTACGGACTTCGAGTGCCAATTTGATGTTAATTTCAATTCGATCACGATCAGGAACGCGTAGACCCCCACGCGTTCCTGATCCTGAGAAATGGGGCACAGATGGACAGACAGACGGACAACAAAGTGATCCTGTAAGGGTTCCTTTTTTCCTTTTAAGGTACCTACGGAACCCTAAAGAAATTGTTAAACGAAATAGCCAAATTTTCATTTTCTTTTACAATACAAAAATCACCGAATAGGTATTTTCAGGTATTTTCATGGAACGTACGCTAAGTACCTACTTTGGAAGTTTACTTCCTTTTTGAGGATCTTTGTTCATTTTTTACATTATGGCAGGGTGGCAAACGTGGTGGTGGCAAATATAAATTCCTTGGTGGCATCATCCAGCATCATCCATCCATCATCGTAGAGATATTGCATTCTCTTTGGTGGCAACATTCTAAAACAATATGGCGCGCGCCGCTTATTTTGGCATTTGTTTGTTGTGATAACGGAAAAACTATTTTCAGCAAGTGTTTAGCATTCTAAAATATTAATTTCAGGCTGTGTGAGTGCTTTAAAATATCGCTGTGTCAAACTCTTGTGATACAAAATGAATAACTCATTCAAAGCCGCCACAACAGCGGCAAGTACATTTGGGACTGCAACTCCTTCTACAGGTAATTCCTCAGCGTAATTCCAGCTTCGCAGCACATTTCTACTTACTTACTTGTTTCCGGACTCGTTTCCGCAACTAGGCCACAGGTGGGCCCTTTTTGCGTGTCGGGTGGGGGGATGCTAACCTAACCACCCGATGTCCTCCAGGAAGGCCAGCAACTCGCTGACGCCGGTGCATGCCTCCCTAGGCGTCCTTGGTGTTCCAAGGTATTGTAGTCGTTGGGAAGCAACGCTATCGCACTCTACAAGCACATGCGCGGCCGTCTCCTCTGCGTTCATGCACCCTCTGCATAGGGGGCTGTCCGTGATACCCAGGTTAAATAGGTGTTTGTTAAGCATGCAGTGACCAGTGACAATGCCGACGATTTGCCGGAGTTTGTCACGCTTCAGATTGAGGAGTTTTCGGGAGAATCTCGGGTTAAGAGCCGGGAAGGCCTCCTTCGACTGTCTACAATCTGGAATACTTGCCCAGTAGTCTTGGTGTTGTTTAGTTGTACGTTGACGGATCCATGAGCGGACTTGACTGAAAGGTAGGGGGATTCAGCACATTTCTAATGAGGAATACTCATTTTCTCTCTATATTATTCCTTTTTGTGTCATAACTATTCATAAATTTAATATTTTCTGTGCCTGTGTTCTAACCTCAAAATTCGGTCATGTAGTCCGCCAATTCCTTCAATTTTGATTGTACTATGATTCAAAATGTTCTTTCCAGGTTTTTCGTTCGGAGGGGGTGAACCTGCCAAACCTTTATTTGGAGCTGGAGCAACCACAGGAGGTAAAAAATACTGATATCATACAACTGTTTTTTGGGAAAGAATAATGCTCAAGGCACGATAAGTTTCTCTAGTCCGTAAAGCTTTGTATACATCCACTAATATAAGCTATAGTTTTTGTTTTTTAAAAG
Source organism: Eupithecia subumbrata (assembly GCA_949316285.1). Lineage (NCBI taxonomy): Eukaryota > Metazoa > Arthropoda > Insecta > Lepidoptera > Geometridae > Eupithecia > Eupithecia subumbrata. The sequence continues at coordinate 4,251,824 of OX438644.1, read as the reverse complement.
ATAATTAGGAAGTAAGTAGATTTGTTTGATAACTTTGACTTTATGTTGTATGAAAATTTCTGAACTGTCACACAAATGAAATTGTCTGAATATCTTTTCAAAAAACACATGCTTTAGATTCACTGCATGGAAATATCCTTGCATAAAATACCTCAGCTTTATTAAGTTTATGCATTGTTTTATTTAGACAACAAGTCAGGCGGGTTTAACTTCACAAGCCCGGGTGCCGGTGGTCAGTTCTCTTTTGGTGGTGCTAAGACTACTGCTGCTTCATCATCTTTGTGTGAGTATTTCTTCTCATCACCAGATTTGCAGTCAGAAGACTGATCTCAGATGAAAAAATGTAAATTTAAACACAATAAGTATTCCTTGGAAATCTACAATATTTACTACTTCTACTATTGGTGTGGCACATTAACCAGTAGTAAAAAAATAAAACTGATATTCATGTTACAATAACATAATTAATTTTTATAATACATAGAAAACACTTGAAAGAAATATCTGCAGATCGTACACACATTTGTATGATGTACATGCCTGCCACGCCACAGAGGTTGTCAGTTGATCTTATTCTCTGAATACAGAGATTGTCATTTATTCCAGTCCCTTGCTGTTTTAGTCCAGTCCACCGCATGAAGTCTCTGTAGATCTTGCTCAACATTAAAAATATAATGGCATATTCCTAAAAGTTACATGCATGTTCTCATTCATCTTACTAACACACACAATCAGATTACAATAAGAGACAAACTAGTGTAGTAAAAAACTTTTAAAGCACTGTGATATAGACATATCAACTCTCAGCTGCTCATCTGTAAATCAATAATGATAATAAATGATGTTTTCAGTTACCTCCCCCACAAACACAAATGCTGGCACTACATTTGGGGCCGCAAAGCCACTGGGCTTTGGAGGGCCCCCTAATGTTACTGTTGGCAGCCCAGGGTTCGGACAGGCACAGGTAACTTTTACTTATCAATAAGTGCTTACAACGTACCAAAGATGAAATGCAATAATGTAAAAAAACATGACTTAACCCATAATCACAGGCCTATCTATACAATAATAAATAAATAATGCTGGACAATTCACACAGCATTAGCCCCAAGCTAAGCAGAGCTTGTGTTATGGGTACTAGATATCTGATATACTTAACACAATACACTACATAGATATTTTTTATTATACATAGAAAACATCCAGAACACCTTGAATAAATATCTGCAGATCAAGAAGGCAATGCAATTTATTTTTAATTAGGACTACCCATATAAATGGGACCATAAGGTTTTTGTTATTATAGTGTGTAAGCCTCACACTCTGGCTAATGTCTGGTATAGTTGGTTAGCACTTGCCTGTGCCGAGGGAAGGATGCGGGTTCAAGTCCCGACGAAGTTGAAATTTTTTGAGATATTATTTGATTTCTTAGAAATCAGACCATGCCCAGCATTGGGTGAGCAAGGGCTGATTATGATAATAAGAGATAGTACTTCAGATTTATATATTTATTTATTATTTATTTTATTTTATTTACTGTATGACATCAAGGCACACAAGGTTAGGTCAATTTACATTTCACTTACATATAACACAAGCTCTGCTTAGCTTGGGGCTTGATGGTGCTTTGTGGATTGTCCCGCATTATTTATTTATTTATATAAAAATATCTAAAATAGGTAACAGTTAAAACAAGTTACAGGTACAAAGTAATATTCAAAGCACAAACAAGCAGCACAAAACAAAGAAATTATGAAACTAAATCTTCTATCTATATATATAAAATAAAGTCGTGTTAGTTACACTATTTATAACCCAAGAACGGCTGTACCGATATGGCTGAAAATTGGTGGATAAGTAACTTAGAGCCAGGAGATGGACATAGGATACTGTTTATCAAAAAAAAATTTAAAAAATTGGCTTACTTTTAAGGCAAAGCCTAACTTAGATAATAGGCTACTTAATATACCGAAAATACGCGTGCGAAGCCGCGGGCGGAAGCTAGTATTATATAAAAGAAAGTCGTGTTAGTTACACTATTTATAACTCAAGAACGGCTGTAGCGATATGGCTGAAAATTGGTGGGTAGGTAGCTTAGAGCCAGGAGACGGACATATGATACTGTTTATCCTCACACTAATATATTATAACTGGGAAAGTTTGGATGGATGGACGGATAGATGGATGGATGTTTGTTACGTCTTCACGCCAAAACTACTAAACAGACTGAGCTGAAATTTTGCATGGTTGTAGCTCCAAGCCAGGAATCAAACATAGTTTTTTATTCCGTAAATCAGTTCCCATGGGATACAAATTTCCTTTGAACGTTTCCATAGAAACAACGTGTGCGAAGCCGCGGGCAGAAGCTAGTTAAATGAATAGATCTGCTGTAAATGAAATCATCATCAAAAGTGAAGTAAAACATAATAACTAGGTATAATAAAGGTGGACATTTCACACAGCATTATCTGCTCTCAAAATTGAGACTGAAATATTTAGCAATACTTTTCCAAACCGCTCATAGTTTTAAGGTTGTTCAGAAACTCTATCATTAGGCGGTAATGCCAGGGGGGGGGGAAGAGTTAGGGTGGTGCAAATTCTAAGGCACATGGCGTCAGCTGTATATAAACATAATAATTATTGTTTATTGCATCTCTAGTTTTTGGTTATTTTCAGGCTCAAAGCACGCCTTTCTCTCTGGTATCACCACAGCAGCCAGCTCAACAGCCATCTGGTTTTGGAGCTCAACAAACAACACAGGGTAAGTAACAGCCAGTGATAGTAGAGACAGATTGAGGTATTCTAAGTGAGGGAACTGGTATCTGCACTGACATATCACTTGCATTCTGGGGCAGATCCAGGATTTCTAAGGGGGGCCATTTGATCAATTTCGGATATAGTAGGGTTAAAATCATAGTATACAAAAAATAAAGTTTTTATTAGTATTTTTACAAAATAAATCATGGAGTCAGGCGCCCGAAAAGAAATTAATTCTCTAAGAAGATTAAATACTGAATATTTCTATGTATAATAAAAAATATCTATCTATGTAATGCATTGTATGAAGTATATCAGTCATCTAGTACCCATTAACACAAGCTCTGCTCTTAAGGCTAGATGATGCTGTGTGGATTGTCCACCATAAGTATTATTTTATTATTATGACGACTGATGTGGCGCAGCGGGCGAAGATCTGCTTATGGGACGCAGGAGGTTGAGGGTTCCATTCCCGCCTTGGGCGCCTATTTATATCATACAAAACAAACATTTCGCACCCCTAGAACAAGACAGCGCAAAGTCAAAATATCACTTTTTTCAACATAATTATATATAAAGCACGCATCACGTGTTTTTTCCATGGAAGACCCAAATTGCAAGTAGCAACCTGTGTTAGATTTGTGTTCGTGGTATCTACACCACTATGGTGAGTGGTGTAGATACCACGAACACACTCTATGAATTAAGAGTGCAAGTGCACTCATCATTCACAAAGACTGATGAAGTTAGGCATTATTGCGAATTAAGATATGACTGTCTTGTTGGTACATGCGGTAAAATTACAAAAATTTCAAATTACAAAAATAACATTTTTCACATTCATTTGTACTATTGTTGATTGTGTCTTGTAATAACTTTTATAAAAAAAAAATATGCCGGATTCTCTTCATTTTATTTCTTCATCGACTTATTCTGTTACACATTCTCGTAGATATAGTTATGTTAAAACTAAATAGGGGGAGGGGGTGTACACAAGTAGCCTTAAATGTCACGTGATAGGACGACATGTAATAGTCTAGTTTACCAAACGGACTGCGACAGTCACATCGTTATAAAAACTGGATTACAAATATAACTAGTTGGTGAGCCCTGATCTATTGTATAGAATTCAGATTCAGAATCAAGCACAATACTAATTAATCTATCTTTATTTTAAAGCGGCCGCAGCACCAGCATTCGGCACTCCAGCCAATTCCGGCGCAGGCTTCGGTTTCGCCAAGCCGGCCGCCGGGACCCCCACTGGTTTTGGATTCTCAACACCAGCGTCCGGATTCTCAACGGCCGTGACCCCTGCTGTGAGTTATATCTAATCAAAACTAATATTATAAAGAGGTAGGATTTCTATGTTTGTAACGAATAAACTCAAAAACTACTGAAATGATTTCAAAAATTCTTTCAATATTAGAATGCTTCATTATCTCTGAGTAACACAGGCTATATTTATTATGTTTAAAAGATAAATGTCCACCCATGCGAAGCCGGGACGGGCCGGTCGCTAGTCAAAAGTATTAATGTGAAAACAAGCCAAGTTCGTTCAGATAGTGGCTTCACCGATAATAGAGCAAAGATCATATAGAAAAATGTTGAGTTTCACAGCAGTTCCTTATCTTAATTTGTTACCTTCTTTCCTTTTTCACTTATTTAATAATATTTATTGTTATGGACTTTTACTTTGCAAAGTATATCAGTCCTATCATAACCTAAAATTATTAATAATAAACAAAAGAATAAAACAGCAAAATTAAGCATAACAGTCAAGTTGTAAGTATATTCAAATTATGTAATTTATGTCTTGGCAAGTTTCCAACCACCGCATTTGTTTTAATTTTGGACTGCCAAGACACAATTTAAATAATGGCAATGACCTACATTTGCTAAGAATAAGACAACTGATAGGGCCGCTAGGGTCCTGCCCTACTCTTCTCGCGGGTGTCGGCTAAGATATCCTCCTGGGGCAGGCAGCGCCCCTGCAGAACAAATTCTACCACTGAACTGCGAGCCCTAACCCGCATGCCCAGCGTGGGGATTATAGGCATTACCGGAGAAATTTGTACCTACAAGTCGTTAGAACCCAAAGACGAGACGATACGCCAATGATTTACTCAACAATTCCGTTCTTCCGAAAAAAAAAATATATGTGTGAAAAGTATGTTCATCTCTTTTTGACAATGGGGGGTTTATATCTCTGTGATCTTTTAACCTACTCAGTGATACAAATAAAGTTCCATAGGTCCTATGTAGTGTTACACACACTTGTCCTAACTTTCTTTGTATTATAGATTTTGTTTAAATAAAACAATTAGCTAGTACTTCACTGATTTTATAATTTCATTACTTCTCCTTATCGGGCAGAGTTACCCCTAAGAATTTACTTGAACGACTGAGCCCCGTTTTGGTCGGATTCCGGCTTTTTAAAACGTTTGTTCCAACGACTTTTCCGTACTGGTTTCTGACTCCGCCCAATCGACTCGCAAACCAGTTGAGTCAAACCAGTGACTGTTTCCACTACCTGATTATGGGAGTATTAGTGTAGAAATGTTACAAAAGTAAATTCAGCTTCTTATTTACAAAAATGATGGCAAATAAATATAAAAATGTATGCGAGGCATCTAAAATCAGAACAATAATTTTAAATAAGCTAACAACTCGTCCATCCTGATAAAGTGTTCGCGTCCTCGTGAACAATACATTTTATAGGTAACACAAAAAGTCACATTCTTAGTGTCTAAATCTTAATCTATACAAGATCAATGTGCACATAGCACCTCTAAAGTATGTGAATCCCGTGCACATTGCACTCTAGAAAAGGTGAATCCTGTGCACATTGTCCTTCTAAAGTAGGTGAATCCTGTGCACATTGCACATCTAAAACTAGGCGAGTCCTGTGCAATCTGCACTTCTAAAACTAGGCGAGTCCTGTGCACTCTGCACTTGTAAAACTAGGCGAGTCCTGTGCACATAGCACTTCTAAAACTAGGCGAGTCCTGTGCACATAGCACTTCTAAAACTAGGCGAGTCCTGTGCATATAGCACTTCTAAAACTAGGCGAGTCCAGTGCACATAGCACTTCTAAAACTAGGCGAGTCCTGTGCACATAGCACTTCTAAAACTAAGTCACGTGCACATAGCACCTCGTGTGACTTCATGTGCACATAGCACCACATAATATTCAAGTTGTACATCGTATTTTTTTAAATAAATAATAACTGCGTGATTTTGTTATTTACTTAAACTAAATCATCATGTGCATTTTATATGATTTCATGTGCTAATAGTACTACATAATATTCAATTTGTACATAGCATTTCTTACATAAATAATAACTGCACATCCCAGTTTATTAAATACATACAACAATAGTATTATTGGAAACTTATTGTACATTTCAAGGTGGTTTCACAATCGTAATTATTTTAGTCACAATCATATAAACTACATTTTTCACAAGTACATTTACCATCTGAATTAAGTACAATAACAAACAAGTAAGATTCCAATGTGTTTGTGATACCTACTTATGAATGATTCATTACCATACCAGTCATCAACGTTTTCGCTACCCGACCGCGCAATGAGGAGGGTCATGATTCTATGGTGACAAACCTTTGACTAATTTTATCAGTGAAACATATACTTCTTTATTTTTGTAACTGGTTTATACCCCAAGCCGACTAAGATTTCAATATTATTTCAAGACTGTACACGCAATAAACCTCCATTACTCTAGACGAACAACCACTTCGAGGTTACCTCATCCAACCCTACAAGATACTCAAAAAGCGACTCAAATAACATAACACTGTGCAAGATAAACCAATCGGCCTTTTGACTGAATACAGGTTATTATAATAAGGATTATAATATATTTATTTTGTTATATTTAAGTTGAATAATTTTATTATTATTTTATTCTTATAAGAGTTCATTATTTTTGCAAGACCATACTCATTTTTCGCATAAAAACATGACATGTAGGTAACTCAAAATACTATCAATTAATCGAGCTGATCAAAACTAGCTTCAGCTTCAGAAAATCGTCTTAACTACACTGTACCTTGTCTATTTCGCAAGATAAATTATCCCTTTTTATTCCGACAGGTCTTAGGCCAATTTAATCTTTAGAAGAAGCTAATTGTATCCTAGTTAATGGTGATATGACCCCTCATTGTACTTCTAAGAGTCGGTCGTCCCACGATCTTTACCATAAATTTTGAGAGGCTATCATCTGGATTGGTCCAATTGTAATTTTCTTTTGACCATTCGCTCTAGGCGAGACATCCTTATCGATAATATGATGTACAAATATTGCTGACAAAACATCCTATAATTATTAATCGTTTTGGTAACCTGAATGTCCCTCAATTGTGTTTTAGTCATAGTATCTCGAGACAAATAACTAAATAATGGTGAACAACCCACATAGCATTATGTAGACACCCAGGCCCGAAACAATACCCGCAGATCGTACTAAACCTCTCACGAGGCGTGAAACGAACCCGCAACTTCCCGGGTTGCAGGCGGACCTCTACTTGCCCCACGACTAGGAGTCGTCTAGGAGACAGATCTAAAGTTCGGGGTAGTTGATGCGAATTTCGTATTTCATACCTCCCTTCAGAACAATTTTAAGTTTGGAAACAGTCTTTACTGGAAAAGTGCTACTACTCTTTTGAGAATATAACTATTATAACGACAAAACACATCAAGCAGAAAAAAGAGTTGTTATTTAAATTTTAACTCGATATTAGCTATTTTTTTACACATGTATTGTGTAAAGTAGGTAAAGTACCTAATTCGTGTTCTAATTTAATTTATTCTGGGTACGTTAATGATAGAAGGAGCTTCCAAATCGTGCGCTAAAAGGCTAAAAAACAATCTCTCCAGGTGACTTCTGTCTATTATAAACGTTTATATTACAAGCGAGATTTTTCATGTGTTAAGCGATCAGGTATATTGGGACAGTTACAATTCTTTTCACATCCTGCAAATGAGCTGTTTCATGACAGTATATAACACTACGGACAATAATATTATTTTTCTTTGCTTTCGTTTTGTTTCTGGAATAATATAAGTAGTACGTCGTAAGTAGGTACGTAGTACGTCATGGTTCTTCAATGTCCACCAGCTTGTTTCATGTCTCTCTAATAGCCTAATAATAACACCAATGTAAAAAAGTCGTAAACAATGCAATTGACGGCATTCCTATTCCTGCCTACAATAAACCATACCAATCTACAGACACCCCAATATTGGTGCAGTTTGTTTGCACGTTCGTTCGTACGGTTACTCGTAATTATAGCATTGGATTATGGAGTTTGTCTTAAATTTTACACAGACGTATTATTCTAACTAAACTAAAACTAAAACTAGAAATGACAAAATAAAATGTATGAAAAACCTAGGAGTTGTTAGAAAGTGAACGAATGCTAGAATGCGCTGATGAAAATTGAAAACCCACGTGTTGGAACGACCTCCGTCGGTCATGGTGATTCAAATAATTGCATTGTAGGTAAGAAAGAGAGAGGTTTACACTGAACAAGTGATTAAATTATTGGTATAAGCAAATTTTAATCGAAACTTTATTAAAAGGAAAAAAAACCAAACTAAGTCCCCAGCGTTTAACTCTTTTTTTTTTCAATATGATACGACGCGAGATAGAATCCTATCCAGAAAAATATTTAAAAATCTCTTTCATTCAAATCGCTTCAACCGTTTAGAGGCTTTGAAGTTAAAAAACATAACCCGCACCCGGCGGCCAAAAGACGGAGTGCGCGTCTCTTACATATTGTACTTGTACCCACGAATTTTCAAGTTACCTACTACCGATCCTTACCACGACATCCTCATGGATCAGGATGGATAACTAAATAATTAAATACTCCATCCTTTTTTTTAATTAAATTATCGAAAGGTATGATAATGAATACTTAATAACAATTCATAAATAATAATATTCGTGGTCTGAGGCTGTGGCGTCACAGACCGAGGTCTCTCATTGCGTTGATTTGTTTATTTTTTTTTAATAGAACGTTTACTAAAAGGAATCGGACTGCGACGCCTCTGCCTTACTATCAACATCAATAGTTCTATGGGTTTGTTACTAGTCGAGACTTATTAAGTACCTGACGGGTGACGGTATTGCGCTGTGCTACTGATCGGTGGCGGCTGCGTAGCTGCAGCCAGCGATGACTGCGTGGCTGTGGCGAACGACAACTGCGTAGCTGCAACGACTGCGTGGCTGTGGCGAGCGACAACTGCGTAGCTGCAACGAGCGACGACTGCGTGGCTGTAGCGAGCGATGTCTGCGCGGCTGCAGCGAGCGACGACTGCGTGGCTGCGGCGAGCGATGTCTGCGTGGCTGCAGCGAGCGACGGCTGCGTGGCTGCGGCGAGCGATGTCTGCGTGGCTGCAGCGAGCGACGGCTGCGTGGCTGCGGCGAGCGATGTCTGCGTGGCTGCAGCGAGCGACGGCTGCGTGGCTGCGGCGAGCGATGTCTGCGTGGCTGCAGCGAGCGACGGCTGCGTGGCGAGCGATGTCTGCGTGGCTGCAGCGAGCGACGGCTGCGTGGCTGCGGCGAGCGATGTCTGCGTGGCTGCAGCGAGCGACGGCTGCGTGGCTGCGGCGAGAGATGTCTGCGTGGCTGCAGCGAGCGACGGCTGCGTGGCTGCGGCGAGCGATGTCTGCGTGGCTGCAGCGAGCGACGGCTGCGTGGCTGCGGCGAGCGATGTCTGCGTGGCTGCAGGGAGCGACGGCTGCGTGGCTGCGGCGAGCGATGTCAGCGTGGCTGCAGCGAGCGACGGCTGCGTGGCTGCAGCGAGCGACGACTGCGTGGCTGTGGCGAGCGATGTCTGCGTGGCTGTGGCGAGCGACAACTGCGTGGCTGCAGCGAGTGATGTCTGCGTGGCTGTGGCGAGCTACAACTGCGTGGCTGCAGCGAGCGGCGACTGCGTGGCTGCGGGCGGCGAGCGACGACTACGTGGTTGTAGCAAACGTCGACAGCATGGCTCAGTTGGTGCATCGACCTGAAATGTTTTCAACACCATTCGAAAAAACATGTTTATTATTTAGCCACAGGCTTGAGCCCACATCATAATATTTAAAATGCTCGATGTACCATTAAACTACTTCTTGTCTGAAAATCAGCGCTGATACTAGCTTTGGCTTGTAGCGGCATAATGCTGAGACACCGACCTTTTCTCCCCATTATATAACAATTTGTCTAATTGTTTCTGTTTGTACCTACCTATCTGTATTCTTCTTATGTACATTTTTGTTTTCTGTACCTTCCTATTATTTGTAATATGTCGTGTTGTGTGTTCAAATAAATTAAATTTCTACCGATTTCTAAAAATTCCTCACGCCATCTTATTTCTTGAGCTAACTAAAAGTATTAAACTAGGACTTTTTTAAAAAAGGAAAGACAACGTGGTATTTTTTTTTATATCCGGATACTATAATTGTGCTTTAATACTGTTTTTAATTTGTAAAAGGAATGCAATTAAGGCAATAGGTACTTATTAGAAAAAAAACATGCTCACCTACAAGAAAAGATTATATGAAGGTAGGCATTCCAACGTGGTTATTATTGCTTATGGTTGAAAATTCACAGTTTGTAGGTAAACGATTGCTAAAATGGCCAAAATCATTCTTTGGAAAAAAAACCGTCAGTATTATGGAAAGATTTCACAAGAAAAGGTTTATATCGCAATTAAATGTAGGTAGCTTAAATGAATTTATCTTTAGTTACTATTACTACTACATACTTTTGCTAAACTTTTTGGAAAACATAATGTCTTTTGTAACATGAAAAAGTTATACTCCAAAATAAGCTAACAATTGAAAATTATATCGTAAATACATATTATAATTGTAAATTACATACCATTGTTTGCCGTGGGCGTACGGTCACACCAAGGTGGTATGAATACACCAGAAGTCCATGGTGCATCCCTGCTTCTGATTTGTTACACACACTTGTCCTAACTTTCTTTGTATTATAGATTTTGTTTAAATAAAACAATTAGCTAGTACTTCACTGATTTTATAATTTCATTACTTCTCCTTATCGGGCAGAGTTACCCCTAAGAATTTACTTGAACGACTGAGCCCCGTTTTGGTCGGATTCCGGCTTTTTAAAACGTTTGTTCCAACGACTTTTCCGTACTGGTTTCTGACTCCGCCCAATCGACTCGCAAACCAGTTGAGTCAAACCAGTGACTGTTTCCACTACCTGATTATGGGAGTATTAGTGTAGAAATGTTACAAAAGTAAATTCAGCTTCTTATTTACAAAAATGATGGCAAATAAATATAAAAATGTATGCGAGGCATCTAAAATCAGAACAATAATTTTAAATAAGCTAACAGTAGGTAGCTATAGTAAAATATCGCCATGTTTTTATTTCTTTCAAATGAGTATGACGTATCTATTGGTAAAACCTCATTGTAAAAAGTATTATGTTTCAGGCGGCCACAACGGCAACGTCTCAGGGTGCGCCGCCGGCGTTCGGGGCGGCGTCGTCTTTCGGAGCTAAACCTGGCTCCTTCAGTTTTGGCGCTGCGGCTACGACCGGTTTGTATTCCAGTTTATAAAGATTTGTAGTTAAGGTTACACTAGTCATCGGCCGGTAGGCACGGCCTAAATGTATGCTATCATAGTGTGCGATCCCGCGCGCTAGGATAAAATACACAATGATTCATTCTTAAAACGGCCGCGTCAAAAAAATGGGAATAGACTTAGCACTAGGGTTATTTTATCATAGAAAACTATTGGGTGTCTTTTCAAAGTAAATTTATTTAAACATGACTAAACTATGCCCGAACGAGCATTATTTTAGAGTTTACTTTCTCCGTATATTATTTATTATCGCCCAAAGTTGGGCTAAAATCAGTGTTGAATGTATTTTTCAAATGAATACATTTTTTACGGTTTGGGTGTATACAAACATATAATGACGACATAAATTGATATTATCCTTAGTTTTGGATGGTCAACAAAGAACAGCGAAGTAGTTACCCTTCCACGGTTGTATGGAAAGATGAACGACACGTTTAACCTTAAGTTAAATTGTGTACGAAAAAGTTATCATATTCCTACTAACAATAAGAATGTTTTCCTCAGCAGCCGCCACACCCGCGTTTGGCGCCGCCCAGCCCGCAGCGGCGGGTAACCTCAGCTTCGGAGGCACCGCCTTCGGGGCCCAGACGCAGCCCACGGGTGGACTTACATTCGGGTCGACGGCTAACTCTGGTAACTACTTCACTAAGTATGATAATTATTATTAAATAAATATTGCTGGACAATTCACACAGCATCATCTAGCCCCAAGTTAAACAGAGACTGATATACTGTTGGTACTAAATGACTGATATTAATACAATAAATTACACAGATAGTTATATTTTAATATACATAGAAAATACCCAGAACACCCAGAACAAATATTTGCGCCTCGGGACAAATGTTTGATCATACAAACATTTGTCCAAGCTAAGCATAGCTTGTGTTATGGTTACTAGATAACTGATATACTTAATACAATCGAACACCATGAACAAATATCTGCAGATCGTACAAACATTTGTCCCCAGGCGGGAATTGAACTCGCAACCTTCTGCGTCGCAAGCGGACCTTCGCCCGCTGCGCCACTGAGGTCGTCAGGATAATGTCAGCATGATAATAAATAATGCTGAGGTTGCACAGTAGGTTAGCTACATACTTCGTATAGAAAACAATCAGCCATTACAACACACACAGCTAATAATTAATTAATATCTTTCAGCCGCACCAACCACAACGCAAGCAACAAACCTAAGTTTCGGCGCGCAACCAGCGCAACCAACCTCGCAACCACAGTCTTCTCTTAGCTTCGGTACAGCGACAACACAAGCGCTAAGCTTTGGGCAACCTACGTCGCAACCGCCAGCTTTCGGACAGGCGACGTCGCAACCGCCAGCTTTTGGACAAGCTACGTCGCAAGCCCCGCCAGCTTTCGGGCAAGCACCGTCGCAACCACCAGCTTTCGGACAGGCAACGTCGCAAGCACCGCCTGCTTTCGGACAGGCAACGTCGCAAGCACCGCCAGCTTTCGGACAAGCTACGTCACAAGCACCGCCAGCCTTCGGACAGGCAACGTCGCAAGCGTCTGGTGGAATAAGTTTTGGTGCTACTTCTACCGCTGCGCCTACAGGTTAGACTGGAGTTTATAAATTTTGAGAGCTTATAGATAAAGTGGTCCCTGCGTAAGAATCGATTCCTACGACTCAGCCTGTGGAAAACGTAAGAGTAGATTAAGGGAACCTACCAGCTCTACATTAACGCAAAACCACCCATCTTAAATTGACATTTGAAAGCCCTTTGAATGGCCTTCGTAATTTGCTTTTGTATGGATATGACCATTGAAATGGCTTTCAAGGCCATACAAAGAGCTTTCAAATGTCAATTTTAGGATGGGTAATTTTTGCGTAACAGCAAGGCAGCAGCATTCGTCTGTGTATTATTCAACACCACTGTAATGGATGACCAATGCTCCTACTGTGGTGAATAACAAATCACCCCTTGGTTGTTGGAGGCATGTTCAGCGGTGGACTAAGTATGCTGATCAGTAGTAGTAGTCAACATTTATGGCATACGTCGATAGACAAATAGGCAGACTAAACTCTTGATGGATTGAGATGACACCGTTAAAATAGCTCGCGAAAAGTAGGTGTCGGTGGCACATGCAAGACTGGACAGAATGGCTCGATGGCTCTCTGCCTACAATTATACCCAGGATTGGGTACTCACGGGCTTGAGCAGATAGAAATAGACAAAGCTTTGGCGTGTCGCAGTGACTAAAGACCCTATTCAGAGTTGCTACCATAGACAGAGACACATTTTAGTATTCTACATAAGATGAAAAAAACTACGGCTGGAGAGAGTCACGCCAAAAGTGATTGAAACCAATCTAGAACCATTCTATCAACCTCTCCGTGAATATAACACCGCACGTACTATCTAGATTTTCTTTCATCTAAGGATACCATTGTCATAGTGAAGCGATTGGTGATCAGAATTGGGCACCTAAGTAAATGCTTCTCCAATATCTCTGATATGAAATTAAACTTGAAAGGTTAAACAAACGGCTTCTATTAAAGAAACACCTAGTATTTGTAAAATGATTCTGTTGGTGTTGACTTGCAGACAATTTAAAAAGATGATGTTTCATGGTTGAAATTTTAGCAATGTTTGCTTGAACTAGGGCAGAACATTCTATCGAAGCCAGAATTTACAAAAATGTGGCGGTAGTGGCCAAATCTAGCTATTAAGGGTCCGGCGAAGGATGAATTTCCCATACAAACGTAGTACCAAAATCATTTGTTATTTGAGAATATTTTCACCATGGTTTGCTATTATTTGTATTAGAATAGTAATTATTTAGGTTCCTGCCTTAAGTTTTTTTCAAAATACTTATCTACACAAATGCTAACAAAACATTCATTCTTTAATATAAAAATGTGATTCGGTTTAATTTCATTTCAGAAAGGTATTTTGAAAAAAAAATATGGTTGGAACCTAGATAAATACAATTTTAATACAAATAATAGCAGACCATGGTGAAAATATGCTCAAATTACAAATCATTTTGGTACTACGTTTGTATGGGAAATCCATCCGTCGCCGGACCCTTAATAGAAAAAAGTGGAAAAAGGAAAGGGAGGCCTTACAGTGGGACCCTATAGGCTTATAATCTATATATATAAAAGAAAGTCGTGTTAGTTACACTATTTATAACTCAAGAACGGCTGAACCGATTTGGCTGAAAATTGGTGGGGAGGCAGCTTAGAACCAGGAGACGGACATAGGCTATGTTTTATCCCGGAATTACCACGGGAACGGGAATTACGCAGGCGAAGCCACGGGCAGCAGCTAGTAAAATAATAAAAATTACTCAAACCGTAAATTATTGCAGGTCTTTCATTCGCCGCCGGCGCTACTACGTCGACGACTGCCGCGCAGCCGGCAGCGAGCCTTAGCTTCGGCACCACACCTGCTTCTACCGGCCAGCCAGCGCTCAGTTTCGGTAACTATAAAATAATAAATAAATAATGCTGGACAATTCACACAGCGTTATCTAGCCCCAAGCTAAGCAGAGCTTGTGTTATGGGTACTAGATAACTGATATACTTAATACAATCGAACACCCTGAGCAAATATTTGCAGATCGTACAAACATTTGTCCCCAGGCGGGAATTGAACTCGCAACCTCCTGCGTCGCAGGCGGACCTTCGCCCGCTGCGCCACTGAGGTCGTCAGGATAATATCAGCATGATAATAAATAATGCTGAGGTTGCACAGTAGGTTAGCTACATACTTCGTATGGAAAACAATCAGCCATTACAACACACACACAGCTAATAATTAATTAATTTCTTTCAGCCGCACCAACCAACCTTATGGGTACTAGATAACTGATAAACTAAATACAATACACTACATAAATAGATATTTTTATTATACATTGAAAACATACAGAACACCCTGAACAAATATCTGCAGATCGTACAAACATTTGTCCCGAGGCGGGAATCGAACCCGCAACCTCCCGCCTCCCTTCGCCCGCTGCGCCACAGAGGTCGTCTATAGTATAAATAAATAATTCTGGACAATCCACACAGCATTATCTAGACCCAAGCTAAGCAGACCTTGTGTTATGGGTAATAGATAACTGATATACGAATTAATATAACTAACTATAGTTATATAAACATTCATCTGTATACAATTTTTTTCATAAATCAACTCGCTATGTTACAGGCGGCGGTTTGCCAGTCAGTTATGAAAAATAAAAAACTAACGGAAACACTGGTCTAACAAGCGTTTAGCTAAACAGTGTCTAAACAATCAGACATGGGTTTAACAAGATTGACGACCTCCGTGGCGCAGCGGGCGAAGGTTCGCCTGCGACGCTGGAGGTTGCGGGTTCGATTCCCGCCTCGGAACAAATTTGTGTACGATCTGCAGAAATTTGTTCCGTTGGTCTGGGTGTTTTCTATCTATAATAAAAAATATCTATCTATGTAGTGTATTGTATTAAGTATATCAGTTATCTAGTACCCATAACACAAGCTCTGCTTAGCTTGGGGCTAGATAATGATGTGTGAATTGTCCAGCATTATTTATTTAAGAGTTTAACTCTCGTCGTCGTCTTATCCGAATCCGTTTTCATATAAAATATATGTCCGATTTTCTGTCGGACCCGACACCTGACAAGTGGGTTCTAAACCGTCGTAAAACGCAGTTTTGTGGTAACGCTTTTGTTAAACACGCGCTCAACAGTGATGTCTAACTTTTTTGTAGTACCGCTGTTAGTACCTGTAAGATCAGCGTTGGTTGTAACGTGTTTACAACTAGCTCATGCTGTGGCAAAGACCGTTTTGTGAGAAGCTTTATCTTTATTAGCTTTATTTATTTTATTTTTAATCATGTTTGTTTTGATAGAGTTACAAATAAAATATTCTCATTCTCAAATTTATTTTATTCATTCCTCACGCAGGTACACCGGCTACGTCAGCCAGCAAACCCCTTACGTTTGGAGCCCCTACATCCAGCGCCGCGCCAGCTACTGGACTTAACTTCGGAACTACCTCTACTGGTAACATTCACTAACTTACACATAATAACGACTGTTATAGCACAGTAGAAGAAGCCCAGTCTGAGACGAAGGTGCGTGCATGGGTTTGATTACGATTAATGACACTATCATAATAAATACAAAAATTTGAACGGGTGTATAATGAATGATATTGCTGCATTTTCTAGCCCCGAACTAAGCAGACTTTATGGTATGGCTACTAGATGACTTGATATAATAATCAGTGATCAGTGGCCCCTCAGTGAACTCTTTCAAAAATACACTGGAAAAATATATTTGACCACTCTCGCTCGAAAACGGTGTATTTACTGCAGAGACCCAGAGATCAAAGACGGGTTTTGCTCACATGTGGAATAAAGAATATTATTCAACTTGTTGAAAAAGTAATTTGAAATCGGAACAATGAAACCTTCATTGATATTTTTTTGTTGTTTTTGACCGAAATGAGTTTGTGACAGTCGACCTCTTTCATAAATAACAAAATATTTCCTCGCTAGTCGTTGTTAAAAATTGTATGTTTATCTCGAGGGAGTTGAGCTACTTGTAGATTGTTTGCAACAGTATGCAGTTAGCTCAATTGTTGCAACTGTAAATTCTAGTTCTTATTTATTTATATTATATGAAGGTGATTAGGTTCTAAGCCTGAAATAACATTAGCTACTTTTAATCCAAGAAAAACCTGTGCTTTAGATATCTAAGTCTTGGGCAAAAATTAAGCTGTGTCCATAAATGTCCTTTTCTCTAATTATTAATGTATTAACCCACAGCCGCACCAACAACTGGCCTTAGTTTCGGCACAACGCCAGCATCATCCACTGCTACCTCCACTGCCCTTAGTTTCGGAACAACGCCGGCGTCGACCGCGGCCACCACCGGGCTTACCTTCGGCGCTAAGCTACCTACGTCATCTACTGCTAGTAAGTTTGGGTTTTCGATAAGACGATCATTAAGGCGCTTCTATGCCTCACACTACCGCCGCTGCCTTTTCTTTCTTACAATTACGTTAATCAAAGGATTTTTTTTAAATCCATTGTATAGTTTATGATACCTATCATTAGCTTTATTTTATGCATAAATGCAAAAAGAGAAGTTGCTCTTGGTGGCCACCGAACTCTGTTTTCGCTTCTTTGTCTAAATTATACGAATCTAAACTATTTTAAGGTGGAAGAGATTAATAAAATGCTTAGGATAGGTATCACAAACTGTACATTGGATATTTGAAAATTCTTCTTTTTAACGTAATTATAAGTGAAAATAGGGGGCGGCGCTAGTGTGCGGCATAAATGACCCTTAATAGAGGCTTATGTCAAGTAGTACGGATAAGACCCCAGCTTCGTCCGTCATGGCCACAACTTAGTTTTAAGAACAACACCAGCGACCGGGTCACTACTGGGCTTAGTTTCGGCATTAAGCTGCCTACGTCATCTTCTGCTAGTAAGTGTGGGTTTTGGATTGGACAATCATTAAGAGAGACTTATGTCAAGTAGTACGGATAAGACCCCAGCTGCGTCCGTAATGGCCACAACTTAGTTTAAGAACAACACCAGCAACCGGGCCACTACTGGGCTTAGTTTCGGCATTAAGCTGCCTACGTCATCTACTGCTAGAAGTGTGGGTCTTCCATAGGACGATCATTAAGATAGGCTTATGTCAAGTAGTACGGATAAGACCCCTCCTTCCAAGCTTCGTCCGTCATGGCCACATGTTTCGGAACAACCAACGCCGCCGGCATCGACCGTAGCCACCAAAGGGCTTTTTTACGGCGCTAAAGTACCTACGTCATCTGCTAGTAAGTGTGGGTTTTAAGGTAGGCCGATCAGTTATAGAAGTCCTATGTCCAGCAGTGGATTAACTTAGCTAGTAAAATCGTTAAATTTTGGAAATTTCTTGGCTTGTTCCAAATTGTTCACTTTTGGAGACTGGTGTAACACCCCAGTACGCTAAGGTTTTTAGAAAACTACGTAAGCCACCGTAATTGGAGGTATCAAGGTTTTCTAGCTAACATAAGTGACGGTTTAATGCTCTACACACCAAAAGCGACTGTGTTGCGGTTTCGTTTGCCTTAAAAGAATCCTTTTATGATTTCCGTGAATTCACGGATACTATATGTTAATTTACGATCAGGTATCGATTTGAAATAATTTATGCATACCAATTATTATTATTATTATTATTTATTATAAATTCAATTTTATAAAATGTAATTGTATTAAGCTATATAATTTAATTGAACCTACCTATGCAAAGTCATAGAAATGTTTATGTTGGAATCCCTATGTTTAAGGTACCTATGTATGTATGTATATTATCTGACCTGTAACTTGTAATATTATGAATAAATACTATGAACTTTGCATTACTAACTGCAAATCACTGAGCTTAGTTTACCGGCCAGTAACTTCCATATCAACTCGTTTTATGTTATTCCTAATTTGAACTTTAAATCACGGAGCTGTCAAGTCAGACGTCAATGTAATGTTTAGAAGTTTCGTCCCAAATTATCGTTTGTGAAAAAAATTTAATATTTATAAATTCCTGTTCGTTTTGCTTTAAAATTCGACTATATTGCTGAACATTTACCCTTTAAAATTCTTGATTCCAATGACAACGATTTGTTCGTCCTAAATAATTTTCATACATAATAAGGCGACAAACTTTTTGTTTTTGTTTTTTTTTTTATAGCTTCATCAGCGCCCTCTGGTATAACTGCGTTGGCTACATCTACTGCGGCCACAACTATGCCTCCTCTGACAACCGCCACCACGTAAGTTAACAATACGTAAATCCTAAGAAACTTGACATATTAATCGAGATAAATATTCTTTTTTGATTAACAGGTTTACCACCTTTATTTATACAATATACTATCTATACGACCTACCGTTGAACCTAAGCTAGTTTGCAAGCCCTAAGCTTGTCAAATTCGACATTTTAGTTTTCTGCGTCTTTGTGTAAGTTTTTTGATATGGATGTTGTCTAAAATTAATTTTAATATAATTGTTTTTAACATTTTTAGTTTTGTGTGAACTGTCGATTATTATTTTATTTTTATCTAAAATCCTATCGATATACTTACTTAACTAGTGATTTTAAAATGCCAATAGTCAGTTCAGTTCAGTTATTTATTTATAAGAAATTTATTTACATGTCAAAAAAAGTTAACATATCTTCAAGGGATTTATAAAAAAAACATTTATTTCAGACTAGAGGGTCCATTATGTTACACAAAATTGACACATTAATTAAAAAACACAATAATCTACAAAAACAATAATCAAATTACAAAACAACACAATAATCAAAAAGAAATAAATTGGATAAAAAAAAATATTAAGAAAGGTTTTACTTTATATTATTATTATTATTAAAAGCGTGCATTCTCGAGTAGTGATACATATAAATGCGGTCAAACATCAACACGCTCAGAATGCTATTGTAGCTGGCCCGGACCCTGCGCACCAGAGATGTTTCCCTCTTGCGCATAGTGGAGTAGAAACAATCCACGCGCCGCGCGCCTCGGCGAACATCCCTGACGCGCTACAAAACCGAGGCAGCCCCCATCAGCACTCTGAACGCATATTGTATTGAACGAGAAGGCGCTGTACTGTTTTTGCGTAAGATTCACCCACAGGCTGCATGTGTAGAAATTTATGAACAGATCGAATATCCCGTACCAAGATAAATAATTTTCGACGTGTAAATTTATATTTACCAATAAATTCTTGATTCTTAATTTTCCTTCCATTTCCAGCACTACAGCAGCCCCCTTAGTCCCCCCTCACCAGATCAGCTCAATAACCTTCGCGGAACTAGAAGAAAACATTAACAAATGGACGCTCGAGTTAGAAGAACAAGAGAAAACTTTCATCAACCAAGCTACGCAGATAAACGCCTGGGATCGACTGCTTATTGCTAATGGAGAAAAGGTGAAATTATAGGTTAACTCATCAAAGGTAACATTATAGGTAAACTCATCAAAGGTAACATTATAGGTAAACTCATCAAAGGTTACATAAACATTATAGGTTGCTCTGTGGTGCCGGCTTAGAATTTGCACAGCGAATCAAAAAACCGCATCGAAACTAAACTAGAGAGCTAACGGAGCTAGAATCCGTAGGAAGTCGCAGAGATTTTCGACTCCCACGTCACTTGACCTCGTGGTGTAGTTGGTTAGCACATTCCGGTACTGACGGAAGGATGCGGGTTCAAGTCCCGTCGAAGTAGAATTTGCACCGCCCCAACTCTTCCCGCGGGTGTCGTAAGAGGCGAATAAGGGATATTCACCGGGGGCGGGCAGCAGCGCCCCTGCAGAACAATTCTGCGAAACCTAACCCGCATGCCCAGCGTTGGGAATATGGGAATTACCCCAATGAAATAAAAGACAATAAGGCGCTTCTCAGGGGGAGGTCTGCGTCCAGCAGTGGACCAATTTAGGCTGTTGATAGGTTGAGGACACATGGTCGACCGGTAGAGATCGCTCCGGAGCGATAAGATCGCCAATAGTCGCTTAGTTTTTAAGTTGTTTTGTTGTAAATAGTTTCTATTAGATTTAAGTGTTCAATAAAGTACCTATAGATAGGTATTCTATTAAAAGAATTAGCCAACTGAAGTGGCAGTGAGTCGTAACATTATGTCTTGAAGAATCAACATCCGCTGGTATACGCACGTGTTCTTGAGAGACTACGACTCTGTTAACGTAGTGTAGGACGACGGTGAGGTGGTATGACGATCTGAAGACTGCCGCTGAAGACAGGGCGCTCATTATGGGAGGCATTTTGTCCAGCTATGGACTTAGGCTGATGATAATGATTTAGGGTTCTGGACCAAAATAGTGAAAAATTATATAGGTATTTATGTAAAGTATATCAGTCATCTAGTAGCCATAACACAAGAGCGATACTGTACTAAGCCATCCAGCCCAAGCCGGCGAAGTAAAATATTAGATATTATGTATTTTCAATATCATATTTTCTTTATTTCCAGATAGTAGAACTGAACGACGTGGTCCAAACGGTGAAAAACGAGCAGCAATCCTTAGAACACGAGCTGGACTTTGTACTAGCGCAACAGAAGGAGCTGGAGGATCTACTGGCGCCGATGGAGAAACAGCTGTTAGAGGGCGCTGGGGATAGAGTAAGAGATCCGGAGAGGGAACAAATGTGAGTATCTTATCTACCTCTGGTTCCTAATATTCATAATGTCAGCTAAACGAGCCTTAGGGGAAATGCCTATGCTTTCCCCTAAGGCTAGGCGCAAACGAACCACCAGCCACAGCCACAGGTGGCGAGCGACAAGCTGGTTACACGCTTATTCATACATTTTGTACGAACTCACCGCACACGCGTCGCCGGCGGCGGCCACTCGCATCTGTGTCCACGCCTCGACGCTGCTGCGCGACACGTACCACGCCGACTCGTTACTGTGCATCATGCTGAGGGACTACCTTTTTTGACGTCACGGTTGTAACTTTAATCATTTATTTTGTGACACAGAAAATACTTTTTACTTTACTCTCGCCGACGCATCGCACGCACGCATAAAGTGTGGCCGCTTCCAAACACCGGTGGCTGTCGCGCGCTACCGCGACTGCTGCAATTGTGGCGGTACAGCCGTCGGTGGCGGTGGTCAAATATTATTCAAATAGAAGGACAAAATAATGAAAACTAGACTGTATCTCTAAATATGTGTACAAAGCATGATCAAAGAGCAGTTCTATATAAGCAAATACCTATTGGAAATGAATATAAGAATAATTTATATTAATAAAATAACTATTTAAGCATGCATTATTATTTAAAATTACTAGAATAAAACAGTAAATTTGATTAGGGCGTGTCACTGATAAGACGAATTATTAAAAAGAAACTTACTGAAAATTAAGACCACTCTCCTTGAGAGTGGTTACATCTTTTTTAAATCTGTTTGCGCAAGCCTAAGGTATACAGTTGGGGTGATGAGCTGCGAATGTGTCATGTCTTATGAGGGATAAACCATCGGGTCGAAGACCAGTCGGCCGCCCCAGGTTTCGCTCATCTGGATTAGCGAAGCGGAACTATCTCTGACCCTACTACCGAGAGACAGCTCAGAACCACTAGAGAAATCCTGTCATACCTATTGAATTGGCCAATTAATAAAAATGTGTTTGGATAACATTATTTTATGATTCACAGGTACACATTAGCTGAGAACTTAGATTCGCAACTGAAACAGATGTCTGAAGACCTGAAGGAGGTTATAGAGCACCTGAACGAAACCAACCGGGGGCAGGATAGCAATGACCCTGTATGTATATTAATATACCTCGTAAGATAAATAATACATTCAGGCGTTGCTTTGCGGAAATCCATTGTTTATAAAGAAGAAGTATATTGTATTAGGATAAAACAATATTTGTTGACGTCGATCTTTAATGAAATCTTGCCACGTCTGGCTTTTTGAGCCGCGCCGCTGCAGTGCGTTTAGGAGATGTTTATACGATACTCTACACCACAGCGTTAATTATACTGCATTTTGCGATTTCGTGTAGGAGGACGAACTGTATTGCCACCTTATTTAGCACTTAGTATAATTTCGCTCTTTCTTTTTCCAGATTGTCCAAATCGGCCGGATCCTGAACACCCACATGTCTTCAATGCAATGGATCGACAACGCGATCGCTCAGATATCCAACAAGCTAGACCAACTGAAGGCAACCCACGATACACTGAGGCGGGATAACGAGAGATCCTTCCAATTAACTTATAACTGAAGCTTAGATTAAGAACTAGGTGATTTTTCTAAAGAAATAAATCTTATGGATTCTTTAGAGATGGTGGATTTGCATGAATATTGTAATAATTTAATTATTCGCTGGTATTTTGCGCGTAAGTTTAAAAATGATAATCTTATAGCGTCAATTATGTCCATTCTGTTGGTACTAAAGAAACTTATCTAGCAACACTAAAATTGTACCTGTCCTTTTTCTTTCGATGCTATAGAAAGGAACTCTGGAGGACTTTTTTACAAGCTTTTATTGAACTTACAATTAAGTATGGTTTGTTCGGGTGGAATCTTGGAACTCAATTTTGAAGCAGATATCTTCAACCGATTGAGCTGAAATTTTGTATACACGTTTAATTTGGATGACGATGAAAAGCTTGTTTTTAAAAAACTTTTTTTTTAAATATTTGAACTTATTAATTCTCAAGAATATGCAATCGTTTGTTTTTCTTTGTTACGTTTTTTTTAGCAAGTTGGTACTTAATTTCATATAAATACGTAATTTCACGCTGGACAATCAAAATAGACACTAACATTGTAACAATTATTAGTTTTTGTATCGAACCAAACTACAGAATCAACACCGTTGCTTTAATTACGAACAAATGTTGCATTCCACCAATAAAGATTCATGTAATTCCCTGTATCTTTAAAAAGAATTGGCTTCGGTATGATTCAATGTTAGATATTACTGAATAGTAAAAATTCATTCAAATTAGCAAATTTTGTAGAATTTGCCGTAAATCTAAAATCCAGTTGAAAATCCATTGGAGTTTAAACATGAATCATTTCACTATGTCTTTGAAAATGTGATTCTAGGTAGTTATTAATAAATTAAAACATGTACATCATAAATGATGTACATGTTTTAATTTATTACCCAATGTTGATTTTGAGATATTTTCAGTAAAATAAAAAAATGTACAATTTAATTGTTTTCTTTATTTTTACAAAGACGGTCTAAGTTCACATTGTAGAAATCATCATCATCAACCTATACAGGGTGTTAGCGTAAACAGTCTTATCCTTGAAACCACGTATGTACACCCCTAAAATTAGACGATACAAGTTATTTTTAAAAATAAAAGTCAATTAGTTTCGATGGAATTTCATAATTCATTTCTCTGCTATCCTACGTGATTTCATGGACACTCTAGTGACCTTATCACGCCGCGCCGCCCGCTTTCGCCTGTAGCCGGCCGGTGGTGTAGGTATCGAACCACTCGAATTGTAGGTACCTACAACTTGTGATGGAACTTTCCCTTCATACTTTTCCTGGCTTAGGACAGGCAAAAATAGCTACTCTAACACATTTGCCAGTAAGTAGGCTAAAGTAAGTAGGTACTTTTGGCGTATTTAAAAAGTTCATCATCAATCAAGTTTTATGTACAATTCAATTAAAATTTACAGCTTTATGTACAGTTTGATTTACTCACATTAGACATAAAATGTTTTGAACTGGCCGTAGGCATAGGCACGTAGCCTTTGTGTAGCCGCTAGGATCGTTTCCCGGCTTGGCACACGTTGTTCTGCGAACCGCTCTGCGTACATCGTACGAGCCAAGTTCATGTTGTCACCAGCGATGGCATAAAGTCGCACCATTTCAGTCCACTGTTCATTTGTGAACGACATCGTCACTTTTCTACTTAACACAATACGCGAACAAATCGGCACATCACAAATTAGCACGGAACGCGTCGTGACGTGCTCACTACCTAGCAGACGGGCCGCGACTGACGGACGAGCGCGCGAGCGGCGTCCGTCTTTGTGCGGCGCGCGCGGCGTAGGTATGTAGGCGGCGCCTTTAAGTCGGCGCGCGAGCGGGTCTTGGCGTAGGTATAAATGTAGGGTGAAATGCTTTTATGATGTATGAGGATATTTTTTTCAAAATTATGTAAAAAAAAAAGTTTAGTTTTTTCATCGGTTTTGGACTCAGCTCATGATTCTGATCTTCTGGTTTCAAGGATAAGACTGTTTACCCTTACACCCTGTATAAGTCCACTGCTGGACATGGCCTCCCCTAATGATCGCCATAGCGCCCTGTCTTCAGCTTGCCGCATACAGCATCTGCCTGCTGTCTCGCAGGTGTTCATCCCACCTGGCTGGAGGGCGTCATACATTTGCTGAGTCAGTCTCCACTCAAAAACACGTAGAAAAATAGTGGCCAAAGATTACTCAAACAGTTATCACTACCACGGATGTTCACATCACCATGTGTGATATTTGTCCTAAACATTTACGTTAAATAATACACGTTATATAATAAAACAACTTTCAATACACTATCCCAGTAATAAAACACTGCAGTCTAACATTTTCATCAGTTTGCAAACACAATATCACCAGTTTTTTGTGTACCACACTTGCTATAGTTCGGTTATGTGAAATCATATCTGCACTTAGGAACATTGAGAGCTTCTTAGCGTCGACTCTGCAATAACACAGGCGGGATAGGTCTTCGTTTACTTGGGACTCGGTTTCTGAGTCCGAGTGGTCTATAGGACCTGAAAGAAAAATTATACGGGGTATTAGTTTATCAGTAAAACTAATTTACAACTATACCTACCTATGTAGTGCAGAGGGTCACTTTTCACATCATTCTTTGTCATTAGTTTTTTTATTTATCTCGTGTTTTAGCATAATAATAGTAATAAGGACGAGATCGCTTGACGCATTGGTACATCCAGGCGACTAGCTAAGCTAGACGCAATGTAGCCAGTTCCATACATATTCATACATTTGTTTTCTCATCTACCATTCAATCTACCATCTTGCAGTGACCGAAACCTTAGTCTAAACCGTAAGAACTGGCAGTTCTACTAATATCTATTTGATCTTAAATAGAGACAATAAGGAACGTGTTATTGAACAGGTTCTTAGAATAAGCTATGCTATTTAAATTACTCATTAGCCCACTTTGTGTCTAGATTGTGATCATACTAGGGTACATTCTTTACTATTGATATCTACAGGAAAGTGTGCTTAGCCTGTCCTAAGTCTCACACAAAGCAGATAGAATATGACAGTAGGTAGACTGGATAATTGATTTAAGAGCAGACAGCCAAGTAGCAGCATACAAAAGGGAAAAAATACAGCAATACCACAATACTGTAGCACTACTACCTCTAACTTTAGGCCACGGCCGCATGATGATAGCATGGATGGTCAGTTGGCAGATTGCTAGCACTTAGTTACTAACACGGTCACCGTGAAGCAACCATTGAGCAAAAATTCAGAAAACAGACATTGTCTTGCTACGTCCAGACGATGAGTGTGGGCAGTCCCATACATTTTCATGCCTTTTTTTACAATACAATAATTTATTAACTAGAAAACATACTTAAATATGATACGAAAAGGAAAGTTAAAGGTAATTAAATAATTAATGGGTATGTCTAACATGAATGGTTACGGCCCCACACTAGGCTCATCATGACCCTCTCATCTTTCATTCACCATCTGAGCTATCATCTTGACCTATTGACGACCTCTGTGGTGCAGCGGGCGAAGGTCCGCCTGCGACGCATAAGGTTGCGGGTTCGATTCCCGCCTCGGGAAAAATGTTTGTACGATCTGCAGATATTTGTTCAGGATGTTTCTATGTATAATAAAAAAATATCTATCAATGTAGTGTACTGTATTAAGGCGCTACCCCGACCCATATCAGCGCCACCACCTATTTTATCTTATTATTCTGTTAAACGAAGGAATTTTCAAAATCGATAGGCTAGTTTGTGATATCTATCATATGCTTATTTTTAATGCCTCTTTAAAGTTTTAGTTTGGATAGTGTAGAGTGTAGAGATGCGAAGTTGCTCTTTTTGGCCACCATGGTGGCAAAAAAAAGCAACTTCGCATCTCTGCATAAAGAATACAAAATAAAACATTTAGATTACAGAGGCATTAAAAAAGCTTAGGCATCACAAACTGGCCAATCGATTTTTGAAAATTCCTTCGTTTAACAGAATAATAAAATAAAATAGATGGTGGCGCTTATTTTGGTCGGGGTAGCGCCTTAAGTATATCAGTTATCTTGTATCTGTAACACAAGCTCTGCTTAGCTTGGGGCTAGATAATGTTGTGTGAATTGTCCAGCATTATTTATTATCTTACAGAGGCTGTGGGCTTTGCGTTGGCAGTTCTATTCATGTCTACCAGAAAAGTGTGTAAAACCTGTCTGTGTTCTCACCTCCAAAACTCTCAACCCTCAAATCCTTGAACCTTGTGGAGACCTTGGCCATGTCAGTCTTGATCTGCAGCGTGAGCCGGCCCTCGGCGGACGCTCGGATCACCACCTCGGCCGCCATGCTCCTCATGCGGTCTATTGTTGTGCGCAGCTGCTTCAGTGTTGGCAGTTCTATTGAGATCTGGAAATTTATAATTTTCTTTCTTTACATAGTACAAAACAAAGTCGCTTCCCGCTGTCTGTCTCTCCCTATGTATGCTTAGATCTTTAAAACTACGCAACGGATTTTGATGCGGTTTTTTTTTATAGATAGAGTGATTCAAGAGGAAGGTTTATATGTATGATACATGCATAATATAGTAGAGAAACACTGATAATTTTAGAGGTTTCTAATGTGATGTCGTAAATTACCACATTTTTTTGCGCTTACATTGCAAACGCTGGCTGAACCCTACGAGATAGATCAAAATAATGTACTACAGTATTGTACACTTTAAAAATGTCTACAAAAAAGTCCGCGATGGCATAATTATGTCTATCTCTTAGGGATAACCCACAATAACCATTTTTTATCCTTTACTTTTGACGATTAGTAATGGCTTATTTACGAAGCGATTTAAAGCAATACAGCATTAATCCTTCCTTATCCAATTAAGTACCTTAAATACATTGTGCATTTAATAATCAATAATAAACATGGCCCTTTACAGCATGTAATTTAAATGAATATTGTCGAAGATATCACAGATTTAAAATGCAGGGACATAGCGGTTGCGGCGGCGCGCGGCGGTACCGACCGGGGGTCCGATTCTGTAGTATATTTAATATCAGCACGGGTGCACCGTGCGAAGCCGGGGCGGGTCGCTAGTTTGTCTTACAAAACTGAGGCTTGAGATTTAATCTAGTCCCTTATTTATGATTTTATTAATATTGATATTTTGATTGAATTCTGTTTTACTTCCCAAGAAATAAAATCAATATTAATATGTTATTGGAAGATGGAGTGACAATCTGAGTACTTACATCAGGATCAGGTATTCGAGGCTCTGCAAATTCAGACCATAGCTTCCTCGGAATAACAATAGCTGGTATATCATGTATCACATTCCTAGTTTGCTGTGATGTTGAGGATGGCTGGGGAACAGTATTGATTGATTATGTACATAATAATAATAATACATAGGCCACTCTATTGTGTTGTGATGTGACATGACAGGAGCATAATGATTTCTATCCCATGGGAACTGAATTATGGGATAAAACATAGCCTATGATTTATTCCAGGCCTTGAACTACATCTATGCAAAATTTGAGCCTGATCTATTTAGTAGTTTTGGCGTGAAGAAGTAACAAACATCCATCTAAGCATCCAAAGTTTTGCATATAAAATATTAGTGTGGTGGTAAGATACACATTACTACAGCGACACAACACAAGGTTATAACGTGTTTCTATCCAATTGTATGAAACCAATTTATGGTTTTGTTACAACACACACCATATTAGTACAGACTACCTATATGCATACAGTTATTTGTCAAAGGCAATCATGCTGGACAAGGGACGGATGGGTGAGGGACACTCCTAAGTTGCATACATCCCCCAACCCGTCCTTTGGCCCCCGCATGATTGCTCTGTCAAAATGCCTTCCGATGAACGACAGTATGCATTACAGGTATAGAGAATTGTTTATTCACAGAAAACATGTCAAATATTACAATGCTGTTGTTGTATCAGTGGCATCAATGTAATACTATTTTTTGACGACCTCCGTGGCGCAGCGGGCGAAGATCCGCCTTCGACGCAGGAGGTTACGGGTTCGATTCCCGCCTTGGAACAAATTTGTGTACGATCTGCAGAAATTTGTTCCGTTGGTCTGGGTGTTTTCTATGTATAGTAAAAAAAATATCTATCTATGTAGTGTATTGTATTAAGTTTAACAGTTATCTAGTACCCATAACACAAGCTCTGCTTAGCTTGGGAATAGATAATGCTGTGAGAATTGTCCAGCATTATTTATTTATTTATTTATTTACTACCACTACTTTTGGACTGGTGTGGTTATCTACCTACCTACTTACTTAAATATTAAATATTAATGAATAAGAATTAAATAAAAAATGTCTGATCTGCTTAAAATATTCTCCACACTCTAAAAACAATGATAACCATTTATTGAGTCTATTTTTAAACAATGGTACCTATTAGCAAGTCCTTTAATTTCATTGGTAACATATTAATAGGTAGGCTGTGATATTAATGTGGTTCTTTGTTCGGAATCACAATACTTATTTAATAGGAAACAGGTACTCACAGTTTCTATTTCCAAAGTGAGACAGGGACACTGTTTCTTTGTAAGTTTCATTTTCAATGATTTTGCAGACTTCAGCGTTAAAAGAGATCTTGCTAAATTTCCTGGAATACAAAATTAAGGACACATGAGATAAATACACAAGACAATACATTTCCATATTATGTATCTTCTGTTAACAAATCAGTACAAAACACCAGTATCAAAGTATTTAGTAACTTTAGTGATAACAATTTTTACAGTACAGCTTATTAATAGGCATCATTTAGAATAATTTGTTACATGTTGTTACATAGATCTTAAGTTATAAAATTATCGTACCAAACATGTACCCCAATAGGCTCTACAAAATAACTGTACCCATGTTACATTATCTTCACTTTTTGTCAGTAAAATACTATACTATATAATAAACTGGTTCCAAACGCACAATCAGATCACTTTAAAAGCACTGTGTTAAAGACATATCAGCTCTCCGCTGCTCGTATAAAATACAATAATAATAATAAAATACCAAGATATATTTACAATGATTTTCTCAGAGCCAAAGCCGATAATTGAATGCATTGTTGGATATGAATAACTACAAACATACAATTTTTTTTTTTATGGTGGACAATTCACACAGCATTATCTAGCCCCAAGCTAAGCAGAGCTTGTGTTATGGGTACTAGATAACTGATATAGGTACTTAATGCAATACTACATAGATAGATATTTTTTATTATAGATAGAAAACACCCAGACCAACGGAACAAATTTCTGCAGATCATACACAAATTTGTTTCGAGGCGGGAATCGAACCCGCAAACTCGAGCGTCGCAGGCGGACCTTCGCCCGCTGCGCAGGTTGAGTCAAAATTGCAGTCGATGATTATTATATGAATTATTTAGGTGCCCAGTGGACTGGTTTGGTTTATGGATTGTAAGAATTTCTTATACATACCAGAATTCAACCCTAAATAGATATCCCTATGCTCATCATCTAATCCAATAAGTTGATACTCGGAGAAGAACATAGCCTGAGGTATTTCACACCAAAGTATGGGGGGCGCAGGACCACTGTTTTCATCGCTCACGATGAAGTAAATTTGATCACTGGACAGTCGTAAAACGCATTCTTTCGACAGCTTTGAAATTGTGGTTACTATATCTGGAAAATTTAAATGTTATAACTTTGAAACATGAAAATTAACAATATGCGTGCAGCTTCAGAGTTTAACATTACTTGTAAATTCGCGCATGGGACCAGCGTCTATCATAACGCTACGAAATTTCATAGTTACAACTATAAGTTTAGCTCTAAAATACAATTTTAAATTTTATTATATCTGTCTTGAAGTTCCATTCCCTTCCCGGCAGAATTTTATTAAAACAAGATTTTGTTTACTTCCTTTGCTTGACAGACTGACGAATTTGACGTTAGTGATGTCTGCTTTTCGGGTATAGACAACTAGGGAGCTGCAATTAAATTTTTAGTCGATTTGTTGACGAAAAAAACATCGATAAATGTGGGTTTTCGATTTACGTTCGTTTTATGAAAACTACTGCCTCCCGTAATACGACTTCTAACCTGTCTTACGATACCTCTATAGAACTAGCCACTCGAGAAAATCCACGTATAGCATATACATATAATTATGTGGATTTACCTACTCGAGCGTCGTCGTCGAGACCTATTGGATTTTGGAGATAGATGTTAAAATAAAATAATATTATATGATGACACCCGTTCACCGGTGAGGGAAGTCTACAGTTTTACAAATATGTAAAACAATAGCCACATAGTAAAACAATAGCCAATACTCGACCGCATTATGATGCGATATATTATCAGTGTATGTATGAACACTCTTGTCCTTGAAACCAGAGGTTAAGTATCATGAGTGGAGTCCAAAACCTAATTATAAAAAAAATAGTCAATTTTTAGCCTTAAATAACCTTCATGAGCACACGGACGGATCCCCTAGTACTATCCAATGATCCTATCCATCCACGGTTGTCTGGTAGAGATCGCTCTTGGGCGATGAGACCGCCACTTGTCACTTAGATTTTAAGCTGTTTTGTTGTATTGTTTGTTTTCTATCTATAAGTGTGCAACAAAGGCAGTGTCCAACAAAGAGTTTCGTATCTATTTATCATGAATTTTCTGTTAAGTAGGTACTTAATTACTGTACTTATGTGTCAAGTAAAACAGCATGCAAAGAAAAAACATTATAATACAATATCTAGGTACCCATACAAGCTGGTATTTTGAGATGGACAAAAATATTAAAAATCATGAAGAATTATTGACTTCTCATAAATCTTTCTTCTATTTATGCATGGTTTTGGATTTAGCTATACACCTTGATCCTTGAATTATTCATTTCAAAATTAAATTAAATTTTACTGTGCTCGTGTACGTCCAAGTGCCTTTTTTTTGCAAGTTTATAACCCATCTACTCACTTTATGTAACGCTCAAATCGCTAGAGTATTAAAATTTGCAAACTTTTCAGCACACAACTAACCCACCTTATCTTAATCCGAAGCGCTGGAGTATATCTAAACATCGTTTTTAGGGTTCCGTACCTCAAAAGGAAAAAATAAACCCTATAGAATCAGTTTGTTGTCCGTCTGTTTGTCTGTCAACCCCCTTTTCTCAGGAACGCGTGTAGGTATCGAGTTGAAATTAACATCAAATACTCAAGTCTCTAACTTCTTGAAGCCACGATATAAATAAAACTTCTAGGTTAACGAAATCAAAAGTTAAAGCCGGTAGTTCGAATATTATGAAATTTCCAAGGGAATTGCACAAAAAAACCTATAGGGTACTTCCCGTTTACCTACAATCATAAAATTTGGCAAGAAGCGGATTATCTAATTATCTGCACAAAAAACGCGAAAAATCCGAAAACGGTAAAGTAGTTTGTTAGAAAAAAAAATTTGAGTGTCTCCCTGGACGAAAATATACAGGTTACCTTCTCCACTTTGACTTAGAAATATATATTTGGCAAGAAACAAGGTCTGACAAATTAAACGAAACCCTTAGTCCGCGAGTCCAACACGCACTTGATGTTTTATTATTACTATTTTTTACTATTACTAAGTAAACAGTGATAGAAATTGAATTTAGTGGACCAGACCACTTAAATAAGAAAAACTTAAACGCCGTTAAATAGTTATTTGTTCAACAAGTGGGCAAACAAAACGATTTTATGTTGAGCGTGCCGAGCGACAAGCGTAGCAAGTGGATCTATAGTAGACTGCTGAGATAGCGAGGGCTTTAGAAAGCACGAAACGAAAAATATATGCCCTCGAGTTAAACATACAACTTCTCACTACGGCTAGCGAGAAAATATTTTGTTATTTTTAAAAGAGGTCGAAAGTCAAAAACTCACTTTGGTCAACAACCATGTGTGGTAAAAATGCTACAAATCTCTTTCAAACCACAAACAGACGAAATATTTTTGGTGAAGGTATGCTATGAAGGTAGCATTGTTCCGAATTCAAATTACTATTTTCAACAAGTTGAATAGTATTCTTTATTCTACATAATTATGTGCTAAGCCCGATTTTGCTCACTATTTTTGAGCAGCAAAGTGACTGTGTTCAAGCGAGAGTGGTGAAAAAAATATTGTTTATCAAGTGAAAAATTAAGTGAACACGCTCCAATATTTCTTGTTTTAAAAACTTAATGCTTATACAGAAAATTACAATTAATATTGTGAAAGTTTGAATCGATCATTAGTCGATTTATCTTGACAGGAAACTGAACGACACTAGTACCATAGACAAGCAAGAGGTACAGTTGTTGGAAAAACATGGCTGCGCAGGCCATGTTGATAGTATTCTATTTACGGTGTTGGTATTGTTTACTCTTTCTTGCTTGGATGAACGACCATCTGAGTGAAAGAGTAGGAAAAGATTCTTATTTGATTCTAACGAATATTAACGAATAGTAGTTGAATTTCTGAAATATTTTTATTTATTTTACCTATTTCTAAGTGCAATCCAAAGTATTTTGTTCTATGAAACGATTTATATTTACATTATAATTTATTTTCAATCGTAATCTGTTGCGATTACGTCCTTTTGGAGAGCTGATGCCGAATATAGTGCTAACAAGGTACGTGTTCGATCGATAATGTCGTCACTCGACCGTTTTCCCGAGTCATTTACGAATGACCTACACAACCGTAACAAAATTTTACAAGATGATTAAACTTGCTATCTCATATATCTTCTACTTTCGCACTCAATTGTTTCCGGACTAATTCTATTTCTGTACAATATCGCTTCAAATAATGTAGAGAAGAAAAATGTAGAGCAAAACTTCGTGACGTAGTTATAGGATAGGATTTTTCTGTATGTCCTTCCGTTTTATTCGAATTCAACCATAAAAATAAATAACGGAACTCTTGTTCGAAAATAAGTCGTTGGAAAATTAAAGATTCTATCGTTCGGAAAGATGGGGACAGGCACCTAGGTATCTGAATTGCTAGATATGAAAATGAGAACGTGAAAACTTGAGCGAACCGACTACGATATTGTTATGCAATAGGTGGCTATAGGCTAATGCAGCATCAAATTTTTAACCTCGCAGCTAAAGCTAAGATATATTAGAAAGAAAAGAACTCTACCTAACACGGTAGGCTATCTATTTTAGTAGATCAAAGTTCGATAGGTAGATAACTTCGCGTGGTTCTGCGTTGTGGTTGTGGAAATAGACGGAAGAACCATTTTCTGTTCAAGGTTATCCAACCAGGCGACACAGATAGCTAATAGTTTGTATAGAGTGCAACTGTGAGCATTCATTTAGAATGGAACTCTAGGTTTCTTTTAAATTTATTTGCAAAAGTAAGGGAAGTAGGTACCTCTACACTTTTACACTTGCCAAACTAGATGTTGAATGTTTTTATTTTAAGCAAACCGCCTACTTAACCTAAAATTCACTCAGTTGCTGCATCTTTTATAGGTACACACATAGGGTACACACAAAATAGATTTCTATAATTCCGTGTTTATACCTAACCTACCCACGCAATTTACATTAGGTACCTAGGTTAGGTACCTATACCTACCTACTTGTCGAAATGAGATCCAATAAATATAAATTACACCTAGACATACCTACCTACCTATGTAAAACTCGACGCTAAGCAAGCGATTTTTAGTTATTTTTGTCGTGCTTTGTTTACAAATTTTCAACATCGTGTTTGGCTGGTGTAAAGGAAGGTAGGTACGCTTCGTATAAAATAGATAACCTACCTATTACGATTTATTTCAAATTCTAACGGAACACTCAATCTATAGGGTTAAAAAAACCGGATAGGTAAGTGCCGAGTCAACGAAAAGTTCCGTACCTACCCTCTCGTACAAAACTATTGAAATTCGAGGTAGATTTTAGTTGATTTTAAGCACTCTAAATTATTCCTTTCGGAGTACGGAACCCTAAAAATAGGTAAGGTACGTACTCCGTCCACGCTTTTATTTTCTTTGATTGAATTAAAGAACGCAATAGATATTATGTACCTACCTAGAGCCCTACTAATCTGTCAGCTTTTTCGATTCTTGGATAAATATCGAAGCTATCGTTAGTGCCGATTTTTTGCTAGTCTACAGATTCGCATCACTGTTTTAAAAAAATTTGAAACAGTATGAAATATTGCATTCAGTCTAAGTAAATAAACGGGTGGACGTAGTATAGGTACATTAGGTACTAAGGGTCGTTGCACTAGATATCGGCCATTTAGCGAAGTTCCGACTTTATTCGCATCAATGTTTTTCAAAAGAAACAGTCTATGAAATATTACATTCAATATTCTAAACAGTCTAAGAAAATAAACACGTGGACGGAGTATAGGTACTGAGGGTCGTTGCACTAGATATCGGCCATTTAGCGCGTCATAAGTGCCGGAAAAAAATATTGGCACCCTGGGAGAGAGAATGAAAGTAAAATTCTTTAACCGTGCATCACGACCGACGGTTTGTCGACGGTACTTCTTGATGAATTCGAATGCAACTCGGCATGATTTTAGTTCATACTATGAGGAAAGATAAATTTTATCCCGGAATTCAGTAAGGTTCCCCTGGCGGAGGGGATGAAAGCCAAATTCCTTCACCGCGCATCACGCCGAAACTTCATAGGTTAGTTGGAATGAAACTTGGCACTATTTGAGTTCATACTACAAGGAAGGACATGGGATACATTTTATCCTGGAATTCAGTAAGGTTCCCCTGGGAGAGAGGAAAAAGTAAAATTGTTTAACCGCGCATCACGACGGAACTACTGAATGAATTCGAATGGAAGTCGGCGGCACGATTTGAGTTCATACTACGGGGAAAGATACATTTTATACCGGACTTCAGTTCCAGACTTCAGGTTCCCCGTGGAGGGGGATAAAAGTTAAATTCCTGGGTCGCGCATCACGCCGAAGGTACAGAATGAATTCAAATGACCAATACTTACTATTTATCCCGGAATCAGTGCGGTTCCCTTGGGAGAGTGGATGAAAGTAAAAATATGCTACTGAATGAATTCAAATGAAACTTGGCATGATTTGAGCTCATACTACGAGGGAACATAGGATGCATTTTATCTGGGATTTCAGTAGGTACGGTTCTCTTGGGAGAAGGGATAAAAGTCAAATTGTGTTCTTATTTAGATTTCATTAACGCGTCGCGTCGTCCGATTTCATGCATTCTTTTTGTTAGAAACAGTGTTGGAAGATCTAATTTGACTAAATCAGTAGAAAGTCGAGTAGAAAATTAGTAGATTGATGAAATAATCTGTAGATTGAAGAAAAAAATCGATAAATAAAGGGTAGGTAAGTTCCTATATATACAGGGTGTCCCAAGAAGTAGTGATATACTGAAGCTGGGAGGTAGAGGACCTAAATGGCTATCTGAATCACCCCCATGTATGTTCCGCGATTTTTCGTATTTTCGGAGTTATGATTTTTTTTTTAATTTTTCACCTTTCGCCGAGTACGATGAGATTTTTATTTATGGTGACGTGAATTATTGCAGTAGATGCCTGATTTTTTTTGTGTGCTAAGCTGATAGATAGACCAATTCAGTATGGTAACATTTACTATCGTTAGATCTTCAAATGGAATAAAAAAATAAAAAAAATCCAAGAAAGATAAAATTTACCCAGTATAATATGTTCACAACTTCAAGGGCCCTTAAAAAAATAAAATCACATAAAAAATAAATACCATTTGGCTGCGATATTCATGAACATGATATTAGCTGGTCCAGTTAACTGTACCACCGAAGTTTGGTTGGAGTAAGTGGTCCAATTAAACTAACTAGACCACAGAAAATATTTTTACTGTGGTAAACAATCAACTGTGCCTACCTACTAACGAAAAAAAAATTTACGGTGGTCCAGTCAAATGGAACAGGAGCCTAATTCTGTAATACAATGGCTTCACTATGACAATGGAATCCTCTCAGAATCATCACATAGAATTCTTAGATTAATAAAACTCCAGATAGTGCGTGCGAGATAAATTAATAGTTTCAAACTTGACACTTTGACGCGCGTCTCTCCATCTGCATTCATCATAATTTCTATCATCTGAGGAAGAATACCAAAACGTGTCATTCTGTGACGATAGCCCTGTCATAGTGAAGCGATTAGTTTAGCAGAATAGGGCCCCAGCTGAACGGAACCATGAGTCAGAAGTGAAACGAGTATGACACTTCGTAACACTGACGCTGGCCGAGTCGTAGCTAAAAGTCGTGTGGATAAAGAATGGGATTGAAGATGAAAACATGCTATCCCCCGTAGATCCTACACGATTTATACACAATTTAACTAGGTACCTAAATAAAGATACTTATATCAAAAGTGTAACAGGTCCAATTCTGGGCATCGAAGTTTTTTTGCACGGCGTTTAATAAAATGTGAACTTAATTAGTCAGCAGGTATGGCAATCGCGAACGAAGTCGCGGGTACAGCTAGTATAAAATAAATCATACTTTTTAGGCTTAATCAAAACGGGTCAAATCAAAATTTCATTATTTGCATAAATCTTCATCAGTAACCTTTTTTTTACTGTATATGAACTTTCAAAATCACATAACACGAGATCACCTCAGAAGGAATTTAATCTAAACCAGACAGTTCTTCTATAGCCAAACTTAAATAATTAACAACTATTTCTTCTTTATTTACCGGTACATTTTGTTCCTGTGGTGATGACGTGCGTGTTAAATCGTTATCACACTATAATTTCTTCTCTTGGCTCGTCGTTATTTTCAGCAAGTAAAAGGAGTTCCTGGTCTTGACAGTTATTTCCAAACATAATACTAAACTAGATATAAACACAACCTGGTGAAGGCTGAATCAAAATTAAAAATCCAGCATCCTCCCCCAACTCGATGGCAGTAAAAATTTATAACAGATAACTGAGACACAGATATTATAATACTATACTCTGAGATAACATAAAATCTCTCGAAAAAAATAACATGTTCGAAAGCAAGCTGAAAGAGATGCTCATAATTTTTTTTTTTTTACGTAATTGACGACTTCTTCAACGATACTTTTAGCGACTCGCAAATTAAATTATAAATTTGTAAAGGTAACATATTCATCTTTAGTAGAAAGGCACGATACCTGCCAGTTTTCCATTGCAATGCAACACCCTAAATGGTACACACTGTGATCTTAACTTAACTGCAATTAACAAAACTTAAAAAACTTAAAAAAACTTAACTGCAATGGAAAACTGGCAGGTACCTAATCACTAAGACTTAATTGTATAAATGCAATAAATAAAATACTGAATACTGAATACCGGTGAAACAACATTACCTACCTGATCTATGTTCCCGGCATCGCAATGCTATGTTCCATTAGGTTTTAGACTTCTCTAAAAACTGGATCAAGCAAGATCTCGGGGTGTGGTTCAGGTAAAAGAACAAGTGACGAAATCCGGTTTTCCAAATATCATAAAAGACTTCTTTTACAAAAAACGAGACAGGAAGAATCTTGTGGGGCGCGCGCGCGCGTGACAGACAATGTTTGTAATGTTTTGAGATACACAAACAAAAACTTAGGTTATTTTCTTCAAATTCCTCATTATTTAGGAACACTATTTTTTTATTTTTGCGGGACAAATATGTATCTATCTTTCAGGAAAAAAATTTATAGGACCATTTCGGAATCATTCTTTAAACATTAGCGAAAGAATCATCAAAATCGGTTCCTAACCGAAAACTTGATAAATCGACGAAGAGTCGACAAACATACTTATCTAAAATATAAATCTTTCCATTGAAAACTATAATATAAATTTAAAATTAATCACATTTTTTATCCCATAAATCAGTTCCCATGGGATAAAAAACGTTTCCGTAGAAACAACGCGTGCGAAGCCGCGCGGGCAGAAACTAGTTAGGAATTATAAAATCTCTTTCTTATTTGGCTACATACCAAAATACAAAGTTACCTATTACCTACCTCATACATTTCCCTCCTACTCTATGTGGTCCTTCGAATATTTCAGAATGGGTGATGAAGATCGTACAAAGTCTTTCGAACAGGTCCAGCTTGCAAGATTCCATGCCTTAAAAGCAAAGCTAGATGAAGGAGAAGAAGAAGATTTCGTCGTCATCAAACAAGAACCGGAAGAGTGAGTATTTTTTAACCCCTCAACAGCACTTAAAGCCTCCACACACAGAAGCCGTGGCCGGGCTGGAGGTGAAGGCGTGCTAGTTGTATCATTCATTATCATACGAATTTATATGAGAGACTACACATACACCGCCCGGGGCGGTAGCACGCTTTCGCCTCCGGCCCGGCCACGGTTTCTGTGTGTGACGGCTTAAACCTTCCCGTATAGCAAGCACGGGGATTGTCTACGGTAGAATAGAGTAAAGTTACGTTACTTTGTCATCGAGTGCGTAAGTTATTTGAAACTAGCGACCCGCCCCGGCTTACAGAATCGGCCCCCCGGTCGGTACCGCCCCGCCGCCGCCGCCGCAACCGCTATGTCTCTGTATTTTAAGGCGGTTAACACACTGCCACGAATCACGCTGCATCTTGCGAGTTGACTGCGCGTTTTCTTAAAATCGCTCGTAAATAAGCCATTATTTCTCGTAAAAAAGTAAAGGATAAAAAATGGTTATTGTGGGTTATCCCTAAGAGACAGACATATACATTTTTGTAGAGCTTTTTAAGGTGTACAATACTGTAGTACATTATTTTGATCTATTTCATAGGGTTTAGCCAGCATCTGCAATGTAAGCGCAAAAAAATGTGTTTTTAATAACGACATCACATTAGAAACCTCTAAAATTAACTGTGTTTCTCTACTATAATAAGCATGTATTATACATATAAACCTTCCATACTAGGTATGTAGTGATTAATTCCTTTAACTTCATTCATGTACGCAATGTATGACGATGCGATGTTATTTTTGTCTATTCTACCCTACAGAACAATCCCCGCGCTTAGCCTACTGATCATCCCTTCCGCAAACTAGGGGAGATTTTGCCATTATCACATTTATCACACTACGCTTGGCTTGGATTGGTGATATCAAATCACAGTGGATGTGTTAAAATACTCGGAAGGAAACTGTTGCCCTTCCTAGGAGAGGTTCCGTTAGTCGCCTCTTACGGCATCCCCGGAGATTGGAGATGCCGCGCGCCCCACTTACAAATTAATATTTCGCGGTTTTTTGTAGAATGAACGAAATACAAAAAGAACAACCCTCGCTGGATTAGGGCTTACAGCTCATAATATTCTCCCAAGCATTAGGGAGCATAATAAGGGGAATTATTTATTTACCCATCTAAGAATCTCGCGAATGCGCTAGGTATTTCTAATTCGTTTCTTTCTAACGGGATCAGTGCTTTCATATCTATGTAAGGTACATACCTTACCTATAGCAAAATCAGAACCATTATAGTATGAGATGTTTGTTTGATTGCCGGCCAGTTAGTTAGATTCCAGTTAAGCCTTGCTGCCTGCGTCTGAACATAAAAATTGAATTTCATGAGTGAGTACCACGGTTAAAAATCTTTTGCACACACATGCAGGCCTACTAAAATAGACGTCTCTATCTCTAGGTACACAATTATTGTGGATCCAGCAGAAAACATTATCAACCTGACGTTGATAATGTTTTCTGCTTTTCAATAAGTAAGTAGTAAACAAATCAATGAGGCTTGGTTTCATGAGACTTAGGTAGCGGACTTGTCCTTGGGATGTGTCGTCCTTGAGCTTCGAATTTTTTATTTGTAAATAATCAAAACATTATTCTTATAGGTAGGTATGAATAACCTTATACAATAGAGTAGACAAAATAATAAATCATAAGTAACATAATTCAATAACAATGTCAAAGGGCAAAATAAAATAATTTAATACAATTGTAATTGAGCATGATAAACTTATTCGATAAAAATAGTATGTTCTCAAGCAAAATAATCCAATAGATCAATGATATACTACATTCATGGCTCCCGCACCGAACAGTACCTAAATGTCAAAACTTCATCTAAAAAATTATAATTTTATTGTAAAGCCTACTAAAAATCCTTTGAGTTGGGAACCCTAACACCCTTTTTTCGTTCTATGACTCATTCATTCACACACATTCATTCAATAACAAAAGTTTCGTTCATTCCCACAGCCAGCCAGTCCGGCTTTGAAAGCGTGCCGTGCGGCCGGATTTTCGCGCCCGTAAAAAATAAACACTCTCGCAAACTTTTTTAGGTTAGGTTGATTGATCATGTTCGCGGGTGCCCATTGAGTGATGACGATGATTCTAAGGTCAAATAACTTTAGGGGTGGTTTATTTCGTTCGGTATAATTAGTGCGTAAGAAATGCAATTTCAAAGTAATGACGATGACGATTTGCAATATCGGATTTTCGATGCACCCTTCGATTTTCTTGGGAACAAGGCGAATGAGACTGTCGGCCGCCGGAGAAAGTAAGTTTTTGAATTATTTATTTTATTACCTACCTACTACAATACTTACAACCTCTTTTGTAACTTGAATACCTACCATTTTAGAGTAGATGGGTAATTTTTGAATTTCGAAGTCCACATTCGAAACAAAACTCTTGTAATATTTGGAGACACGGGAAGTACCGTGAGTGGAATATTTGCCTTATCTGTGATGTGACCAAGCTTAGCTCAAAATAGCGATGTGCAGTGTAACATGTGGAATAAAGTCCCCGGCTTATCCCGGCATTATTTTCTGGGACTACGTACGTACTATCCTACGTACCTATCCTATTTAGAAACCTCCCCAAATTGTATGACATCGCGCTCGTGATTTTCTCCCGGCGTAGGTAGGTTAGGTA
This sequence comes from Eupithecia subumbrata, assembly GCA_949316285.1. Classification (NCBI taxonomy): domain Eukaryota; kingdom Metazoa; phylum Arthropoda; class Insecta; order Lepidoptera; family Geometridae; genus Eupithecia; species Eupithecia subumbrata. Next base: position 4,209,842 of record OX438644.1, on the reverse strand, counting down.
GGTACCTAATTCAGGTAATAAAAGTTCTAGGTAGGTAAGTACCTACCTACGTTCAAATTTGTACACGCACCTTAATTATGTAATAAAATTGGAAGGGTTCCCTGTAGGTCCTGTACCTGCTAGGTAAGTTACCATAGATACCTACAGACAAAAATCTTTGGCTACAGTAGTTAATTAACTACGTAGGTAGATACGTGTGGTGTGGTACCTATTTAGGTACCTACCACACCACACTTATCTTTCTACCTAGTAGGTACTTATTTACTGGCACCTCAAAAGAAATCCGTCTTCTATAAAATAACCCAGTAACAACATGTAAAGTAAATAATCCTCACGGAACCCGAACCAATTGTAAAAGATACGATGTTAATGTATAACCACAACCGGAATCTTTAGATTACGAAGGAATCCTGCCCTTGAACAGAGGCCTCCGAGAAACTTGTTAGTAGGTAAGTACACTCATGATGTGGTTATGGACCGGCCGGTGCCTTTTGTACCTCTGGCTTCGAATACTTGTAGGTACCTATGTAATTGATCGTTGGAGTATCTAGTACCAGTAGGTAGTACCACTACACAGGGTTGTGTATTTAAACTAGGGATGTTACGGAGGTGGTTTAACGGAACCGAAGTCGGAGTCGGAGTTTTAAAATTTGGTTTGTCGGAGTCGGAATCGGAACCGGAACCGGAGTCGGAAGCGGAGGCGGATTCGAAGGTGATGGCATATATATATATTCCTGCAGCAGCTGCACCAGTAGGCGCAGGATTTTCTGATTTGCAGGATTTTCTCTTATTGTTTCAATAGATCATTTATTTTATGTGCCACCAGATATATTCGGTAAAAAACTGTCTTCCCCTTGATAATTCGACACAATTAGCTTTATAAGTCACCGAAATCCAATACCTTCAACGAAATTGAAGAGGATCTTGCAAAGCTATCATTTCAGAAATCAATCTGTCTATTTCCATCTACCTATTTAGCATCAGAACTACACCATTTTTGATTCTTGATCAAAATCAAAATCAAAATCAAAATCAAAAACTCTTTATTTCCATAAATACAATAAATGTACACTTAGAAAAGGTCAAAAGTTTCTTGTAGTCGAAGGCTGTACTCTATATATCTTTTCTGTTTCTAATTGATAAATTCTTCGTATTCAGTAGCATGCACAGACTTAAAATGACATTTAAACAAAGTAGTCGACTGCCTCTCGGGAAATATCTTTTGACTATATCTGCACAAACTTCAATAAAGTAGTTCCAAATCGCACTTGTTTTCAGCTTCATTGTCCAAATCAGAATCTAAGAGATAACTAATTAAAATGAGTGAGTTCCGATTAAAACCTCCGATTGAAAGTTTCGAAAGCGAAGTCGGAACCGAAGGTGTAGTATCAATCGGAAGTTCCGACATATCGGAATCGGAGTCGGAGCTCCGTAACATCCCTAATTTAAACCTATTCGTGTCGATTATTCAGTGGGTAGGTAGGTATCATGCTTGATCCTTTAGATATATTGAGTTGCGCAATTATGATACCTACCTTTGAGTATCTAGTACCAGTAGTACCACTACACAGGGTTGTGTATTTAAACCTATTCGTGTCGATTATTCAGTGGGTAGGTAGGTATCATGCTTGATCCTTTAGATATATTGAGTTGCGCAATTATGATACCTACCTTTGAGTATCTAGTACCAGTAGTACCACTACACAGGGTTGTGTGTGTATTTAAACCCATTCGTGTCGATTATTCAGTGGGTATCATGCTTGGTCCTTGTTCTTGAGTTGCGCAATTATGATACCTATCTTCAAGCACTTATCTACTTAAAAAGGGATACCTATAAACTCAGTGCTTTGATTCCTTTAGTTAGTAAGACCTTACAGACCTCTTGAACTCGTCAGAATCCATTTCCATGATATTTGGTGCAGGTTCGCAAAGGCGTCGGTTGTCGTCGGCGGGAGGGTCATACAGACCCCTAATTTAGGCATGAATATGGACGGAAACTTCGCGTTTTTGAGATATTTCTATAGCTCAATGTGGCAATCAATCTATTACTAAGTACCGACCTTTTATCTACCTATGATAAGTTTCAAAATCTCCCTACATAGACGCACACATTTTTAAGCCAAATCTCTTAAATCTCATAAGGGCCAGACTCCACCAAAGCGGAGACAAGGCGAGCGGAGAAGAGAAGTGTTTTAAACTACCAATAGTACGTCGCTATTCACACATTCGTCTCCGTGGATACCATCGAGCGGAGATGTATCATATTTGTATGCGAAGTAAACAAAAAAAGATCAAAGATGTGAGCTGTGCCTCGCATGCTGGCGACGTCACGCAGCGGAGACGAGAAGAGATGCGGCGTGCAGTGAGCGGCATCACTAGTGCATTCATCTCAACAAACATCCGACGCTCCGCACGCAGCTAAGTTCCGCTCTAGGCAGCACATATCTTCGCGCCAGTCTAGCCAGTACGCATCTCTCACACAGCTTCGGTGGAGACACACTAGCTGAAAAACGTATCATCCCGTCTCCGCTTCGGACATCTCCGCTTTGGTGGAGTCTGGGCCTAATCCGCCAATAACTGCCGTCAAAAATTTAATGTCGTTCGTTATTCGTTATACATATGAATAGAATTACCTAGTGGGTATTTCGAATCATGGACAAAAGCTCACGAATGTAGGTAGGTTAGGTAGTCCTGCAAATAAGTTAACAGCTTTCCGTTGATCCGGTCGCTTTACATTCCTTTTAAGCCATAACCTAAGCCGTAATGCCGGAATAGGTTTTATGGGGGTTTTATTTAGCATTTGATTGTTGATTTTCGTAGTTACTCGGATGACTGTTCAATAATCGCAAGAATTTGCTGTTAGTAGAATTCCAACATGGGCGCTTCTGAGAGCAAGAGAAACCGCATTTTGTAAAATATTTGAGGGTAGGTATATTGTAATACAGGTTAGGTTTTGTAAACTATGTATTGTAGAGTCTCGTATTATGAAAGTTTGCATGCTTGAGCGATGTTAATTCCATAGAAAAGCGTTACTCAAGCATAGATGGATGACTGCGCAAGCTTTTACAATACGGACCTTAGATTCAAAATCCAAATGAAACTAATATTTAATCTCTTACCCTCGGCGTCGCTCACATATTTCCTGGATAAAGAATAAGTATCTAAGTAATAGTAAGATCTAAAACTACGTCATTGCAAAATCTCCAAACTTTATTTTGATTAGCGTGATTCTGAGCATATTCAACTAAAGGTTAGCGTCGACAGGCCGCATCGGACACTACGGCCTGGGTTCGAAATCGAAGTTTCTCTCTGATCCGCACCGCACGGAGCTGAGCCGATGCATCAGACTGTCGGCAATGCCGGCGATTCGTTTTGTGCGGATGACGTCTCTATTCGTTCGCAAATGGTCGGCAATCCGTGGCTGCGGTTACAGTAAACGCACCACCCGGCATTACGCAAAAAATTCGTCTGATGCGATCGACGTTAGCCTTTATTCGGAACTTGACGGAAGACATTCCTCTTCGAACATTCCATTAGTTTCAAACCTAACGTCTTACGACTATTAAATAAGATAATCCGTGCTTTCCGAGACCTTGAAGCTCAACTCAAGGTCCCACGTACCAGAGCCACAGATTACCAGCCACTTTGCAAAAGCCTTCGTGTAGGCGGGCCATAACTAGATACATTACCGAGTCATGAATGAAGTCGCTACGAAAATAGGCTCTAATCTAGATTCAGATGTAGGCGATAGTAGGTTCACGTCTTCTGTATAATAAGTTAAGGTGTGGTTCAAATAATGTGGTGGTGAAAATGTGGTTTCGGAATATCTGGGCAAATAATTATGTTTCTTTGTATGAAAAAATTCACGACTTTGAACAAAATCAAATAATAGAAATAAATTATAACTAATATTTACAATTACTGATCCATATCAATACCAGTTGGAAGGGTCCCCAAGACACTGGCTGCATTGCCCCGCTGTATGGCTATGCTGATGCGCTGCGCCAGATACTCACCAGCTCAACTGGTTGTATAGAAAGCTAAAGCTTGCTGTAGGGTAATCCTTTACGTTGGTGACGTAACTTACTTCACGATAGTCAACATAATACCAGCGCCGAATAGGTAATCCAACTTATCTACTTAGCAACATGCTGAGTTGACACCTTTTTGGCTCGACACTCGGTGGTTTGCCAAGCAGCTTGCGGAAGTACTAATGCTAGGCCCTTTTTAACTTCTTAAACATAGGCCTGAGCTAAATTTAAATTTTTACTTGCATACATTTCAGTTTTTGCTTAAATTAAATCGCAAATTCCTAGCTTAGTTTTTCCGATGTAAGTATGCTTTGTGTCGTGCTAAATAAACTTTTTTCATTTCATTTTACATGATTCTCATTTCTCAGGCACTTAAAAATACGGGATGACATAAGAAAAGAACTACGATTAAGAAATACGATTTCGGGTCTCTATTATGCACTAAGGGTCTGATAGCCCTTAGATTTGCAATGATTCAGCCGGTCTTTTATATCTTAGATGATTGAATAGGTTAGGTACCACTTTTTATCATAGTGTCATGCTCGTTTAAAAAAAACTTACCTACTATAAATAATTCAAATGAGGCGACGAGACGAACATTAATGAAGAAGGAAAAAATAAAGGATAGGATTCTATTAAATCCGAAAGACTAAAAGGAAAACTTGCACTATACTGACTGAGACATTTACAATTCAGGACTCATCGTCTGTCCTTGCAAAGAATTTCGACGATACATTAAACCTTACCGAGAAATCGTGTCCGGACAAACGAAAACATCTCATCTTCAAATATTTAATCACCATAATGAGATGCTCACCTCACAAGCATTGTTTGCCAGGCTTTTGTTACACCGTGAGAGAATAAGGCGCTTGGTGCATTGACCAGTGCAACCCCTGTTACCTGGAGGTAAACGACCAGGTTACTGAGGGTGGCACCCCCGATGGTAGCCTTAATTGCTTCACGTGCATCGCGGCAGATGGTAGGCAAGGTGCAGCAGAGGGATGCCCTTTTATCGATAAAACTGAAGCTAGAGGTTGACCATAAATTTTCGATGTGGAAGTCACGGGACATGCAATGCAAGTGTCATGTTTGGCGATATTTAAAGTGACTATTAAATTAGTGCTCTTTGTTCACGGCGCTGCTCAGGTTCTATTTTTTGTTAGTTTTGTTTTGTTCGACACGAGAAACACTTAGGTACTTTACCATAATTGGTGGTGTTTTAAGCTTGTCATTGTCACTCTAATATTATAAATGCGAAAGTTTGGATGGATGGATGTTTGTTACCTCTTCAATCCAAAACTACTGAACGGATCAGGCTGAAATTTTGCACACAGGTAATTCTAATCCTGGAATCAAACATTACGGCTACTTTTTATCCAATAAATCAGTTCCCGTGGGATAGAGATCACCTTTAAACGTTTCACCTTTAAACCATAAAGTTAGGTTCTCTTTTTAATTCATCGATATCGATAACTAAGAGGTCAACACTAGAGAACCCTAACAGGGCTGTTCTATGAATGCCGGGGTAATTGGAGGACAGGAGGACTCTACTTTCACACGATTAAAATACAACTGTCTTGTAATTGCTTTAATGTCTCTGAGTCATTTTAAACAGCACTATTTCATACCATTTTTTGCGACTCTTTGACATTTTCAGCATGGCTTTCGAGTAATTGACGAGTTTATGAATAATTTATGATTTAAAAGGCTTTGGTAATAATAAGTTATAACTAGCAAGTTTTATCTAGGAGCCGTCGAATTTCCGACCACGTGGAGACAGCCCCGGTTCTTTATTTTTTTTTATCCAAAAAGCATTGAATAGCCCAGCTGGTACGACCGACGCCCGCCATACGTAACATTGTTACTCGGAAGGGGAGCACAAGACATCGAGGGAGCGCTATTATTCGGCCTTCTTTCTTATAAAACTGCCTAAGCCTATTTCCTTTGTTAGAACTTGGAAGTGAGACAGATTCGCAATGGTTGCTGTAGTTTTTTTGCCATGAATAAATAACATGGGGGTTTTGTGCTCGTGTCAAAGTTCATCAAAGTATTAAAAGAATATCGAGTTTTTGACACATTTTATTAGAATCGGTTAGTTAACCGTGAGATTTATGGCAAATTCAAACTTTAGAACAAGATCCAGAAGAAACGGAATTTCCGTAAAACGTTATTTCCCGGGAATTTTGGGTTACTTCTGTTCATTGCAAACCTTTATATCAAAATCTACAATTACATAGACAACCTCTGTGGCGCGGTGGGGGAAAGTCCGCCCGAGACGAGTTCGATTCCTGCTTCTGGACAAATGATTGTACGATCTGTAGCAGATAATTGTTACGGGTGATTTCTATGTATGTATGATAAAAATATCTTTATAATCAGTCCATGATTAAAACTTGACTAGATAAAACGTGTAACCAACCACCCATAACGACCTCGTGGCGACCTCCGTGGCGCAGCGGGCGAAGGTCCGCCTGCGACGCAGGAGGTTGCGGGTTCGATTCCCGCCTCGGAACAAATTTGTGTACGATCTGCAGAAACTTGTTCCGTTGGTCTGGGTGTTTTCTATGTACTTATAAAAAAAATATCTATCTATGTAGTGTATTGTATTAAGTATATCAGTTATCTAGTACCCATAACACAAGCTCTGCTTAGCTTGGGGCTAGATGGTGCTATTAGAATGGTCCAGCATTATTTATTTTAGTTTTGCACTTAATAAAACACTTGCCATCACCTACCTATCCCGGGAAACAGTATATTGGCGCGTGCTCCAACTTACTTCATGTTAGCCCGGTGCATACAGAATTACTATGCACCGAAGGAATACCCTCTATTCAAATGAGGTTTTTGCTGTCTATGCGTCAGCTTGGAATCCTCATTTGAATAGACTTAATGGGCGGTATTGCAGCTTTTACTTCTTAAATAAATGCGACAAGAGTAAAACAAAAAAAAATAACGCTGGACAATCTACACGGCATCATAACCAAAGTAAGCAGAGCTTAAGTTATGGATAAGATAACTGATAAACTTTATACATTAGCATGATTTTTTATTTTACACTAGCTGCATTCTTACTACCCGTTGTCCTATTAATATCCCTACTTACTACCCGTAGGAATGAAGCATTTTCCCCGCAATAAAAAGAAGCCTATGTTCATCAGGAATAATGTGGGATTCTAATGGTAAAAGAATTTTTCAAATCGGTCCAGTAGTTTCGGAGCCTATGCAATACAAACAAACAAACAAATCTTTCCTTTTTATAATATTAGTATAGATAGAAAATACCCAGAACGCCCGACAAATATTTGCAGATCGTACAAACATTTGTCCCGATTCGGGAATCTTCGCCCGCTGCGCCGCTAAGGTCGTCTTATGAGTGAAATGTCTAAAGGGTGTGTAGATGGACATTGGACATCCGTACTTTCTTAATATAAGGGATGTCCCCTTTATGATCGTATAGCGTACATTGAAGACATTTTGAGGGTAGTTTAGTTTCTATTAATAATGTCCCCTATTCGTGACAGCGGTACCTAGACCTACTCCAGTCGTGGCGTGACCGGACGGCAGCGTGAAAATCTGCTGAAACTCTGAAAAATTATAAATGAAGACAATAAAAATCTGTGAAAAGATATAAAAATAAATCTTTATTGGACTCATTACATAAATAACTAAGAGTAGATACTTTGTAATGTCTGAAGGAGCTGGTAGAAATCAAAAGTCGGTAATTTTGTTCGATAAACGAAGGCATAACAACTAACATAATGTTCAATATTCTCTTTCGTTCAATATAATCTTTGATCCTAGTGCAAATATTGTCTGCACTTAGCACTGCAGTATCAAAGATATTAAATATGTGATGTGATAGCTTTTGAACACCTAATAATTATGAATTTTATCAAGTTCTTGGCCAAAATACTTTATTCACAAAGAAAATTACAATCAAATAATAGAAATAAATTAGAACTAGTATTTACAATTGAGCTAACTGCAGACTGTTGCAAACAAGCTACAGGTAGCTTAACTGATCCATATATTTCAACTGATCAATACCAGTCGGAAGCGTCCCCAAGACGCTGGCTGTATTGCCTCGCTGTTTGGCAATGCTGATGAGCTGCGCCAGATACTCACCAGCTCACGCGTCGTCAAATTCTTGTTTATAAGACCGATTTTTAAGACTGACTATTAAAGTTAGCTAAATATCCATTATAAAATTTACAGCTGCACGAAGTTATAGGCAGGTAAGGCAATGTACTTTTTATGATATAACAAACAAGCAAAGTGCATTTAATTAATAGGTTCATTAGACTATTAAATTTTAATTTATTTATTTATGTACTTATTTATTTGTAATTATTTATTTATGACTAACCTTACCACGGATAATCTAATAATGCCATTATAAATTATTTACCAACTATTTTTTTTTAAAGCAAAATTGAATTTCTTGATAAACAAATGTGTGAGTACAAGTTGGAGTTAAGAAATGTTCCTATAGAGCCACAAGAAACACCACAAAACCTACTTTCTAAAGTACAATCTCTATTAGATACACTGGAGATCAAAACGTCACCCTCAGATATACGTAGCGTAAAACGACTCCCAGGAAAACCGACCGCTTCTAGGCCAATCGTTATAGAAGTTACAAACTTTGAGCTGAAGAGAAAGATAATTGAACAATCACGAAACTTCAATAAGCATAATGAAACAGGAAAACTAAACACATCGCATCTAGCTATCTCAGGATCTCTAAAACCTATCTACATTGGCGATTTACTCACGTATAAAACCAAGGAACTGTTCTATAAAACGCGGGAATTCGCTAAACAAAATAACTACGCATTTTGTTGGACTTCAAACGGACAAGTCTGTCTGCGTGAGAAAGAAGGAGCGAAGATCTTATACATTAAGAACGAAGAACAGCTGGAAAACATGTTGCTTACGGCATGACTAGAAAGCTCTATCTGCATTATCTTAAACTACGTTAGTATAGATAGCACTATTATATATGTTATGATAAGTTTCACTATTTTTAAGTATGCATTAACCTTAGTTATAACGGCCCAATACTTGAAAATCATTAGCAGATCCAGTCCACCCGATTCAATACCTTTCTTACGACTCAAATGGAACACTATAATCGATATAGGCTATACCAAGAATTTTCAGGTTTTGAGAACAATCAACAGAACGGAAAAAACCAGGCACTGTACCGCGATATCAACACACTTACTTACCACTTTTAATTCACCTCGCAAGCATTGTCGATTGTACAATGCCTGTGGAATCAATACATATTTTATTTTATAAATATGAATAAAAATAATATTTCTAGTTTGTATCGTGGTATTGATAGTATAACCGTTTCTGAATCCTACATGTGTAAACCTGAAAACTGTATAACTTATTTAAATAAATTAAAAAAACCATTTCTCGTCGTTTCGCAAAATATTAGAAGCATCTCTAAAAACTTAGATGAGTTCTTGATGCTTCTTCAACGTATGAAAACATCACCGGATATGATAGTTTTAACGGAGTGCTGGCTGTCGAAATGTAGCAAAATTCCGCTCATAGATGGCTATGTTTCGAACACAAGTTCTAATAACTGTCTGCAAAATGATGGTGTAGTCACCTATATTAAATCAGACATTAAGGCGACTAGCTACGAACCAAAATGTGCAGATGCAAATTGTTTAGTTACAAAATTAAATAACAATTTGGCAGTAATATCACTATACCGCTCGCCGTCTTACAGAAATATAGATAACTTTGTAAACTCCGTAGATGCCATTCTACAACCATTGTCACACTTGAATAACATCATCATAACCGGCGACATTAATATTAATATTTTAGAAGAAGAAGAATCTGATAAATCTAAAAGATATCAAGAGTTACTGGCATACTACGGTCTTCTCTCTGCGCATTCTTACCCCACACGCATCTCTACATGCATTGATCATATTTTCTTAAAGTCAAATAAAAATGCAATTACGCTAGTTGTAGAAAACAACGTAACTGACCATAACACTTTATTACTAGCGCTACAAAATAATAGTACTAAGCCATTGACACAAATAACTACAAAAATTTACTACGAAGGAATCTCGGTGGACTTGTCTACAGCCGACTTTACACCTGTGTTAGTGGCTACCGACTGCAACGCTGCTACAGATCATTTCATACATATTCTTACTAAAATTATTAATACACACACAAAATCGGTAACACTGTCAAAGAGAAATACACCGATTAAGCCCTGGGTAACAACAGGATTAATAAGATGTATGCGGCATAGGGATAAGTTACATTTGCAAACACGGAAATCGCCAAACAATGAAGACCTAAAAACTATATATAAAAGATATCGGAATTTTTTTAACTCTCTTATGAAAAAACTAAAGACTGCATATGAAAAATCTCAATTCGAAAAAGCCGGAAATGACACGAAGAAAACCTGGAAATTGATTAACAATATAACAAACTTTAAACCTAAGAAAACTCTATCAGAAGAACTCGTACAAGGAAGAGAGCCACTCAGTGCTTTAAATTCTGTAAATGAATATTTTGCTAATGTTGGATGCAACCTAGCTAACAAAATACTACCCAATCTAAACTTAAACACCATGTCACAATGCGTAGGGAGTACTACACCGGTAAATTCGTTTGGATTAGTAGATGTTGATCCAGCAGAAATATTAAGATTAATAAATTCACTCAAAACTGACTGCTCTACAGGCTGGGACAACATATCGTCGCGTATTATAAAACAAAATAAGGAATTATTGGTCACACCGCTTACTCACATCTGCCACTTAAGCTTCTCTACCTCAGTTTTTCCTTTATCTTTAAAAAAATCAATAATACTTCCGATATATAAATCTGGGGATAAGCAGGCTGTAGGAAACTATAGGCCTATTTCTATACTAACAACGCTATCAAAAATATTAGAGAAAGCAATTAACAATAGACTGGTAGAGTACTTAGAAAAATTTAATCTACTGTCCCCAAACCAATTCGGATTTAGAAAGGGACGTTCAACGGATGATGCTGTATCGAAACTTAACGAATATGTGATAGATGGATTGGACAAAGGTGCAAAATGCATTGGAATATTTATCGACCTCGCCAAAGCATTCGATACAGTATCAATTCCCTTGCTACTAGAAAAATTAGAGGGCCTAGGAATAAGAGGAGACCCACTAAATCTGATGAAAAGTTATTTGAGGGATCGACGACAGCGTGTTAAAATAGGAGAGGTTTTCAGCAATGAGCAGCCAATAAACTATGGTGTACCACAGGGTTCCATTATAGGACCAACTCTGTTCTACTTGAACCAAATATGCGACCTCGAAATACATAATGGTAAACTCATAGCCTTTGCAGATGACACTGTACTCTTATTTCAGGGAGAGAGTTGGCATAAAGTTTTTAAATATGCGCAAAAAGGTTTTAACACACTGACAGAATGCCTCTACCAAAATGTACTTACCTTGAACTCGACGAAAACAAAGTATGTAACATTCTCACTACGCAAACCAGGCCAGCCCAGCATGGAGGAACATAACATCCGCGCCCACTCCGTAACGTGTCTGCAAACACCTTCTCTAACTTGTAACTGTACAATACTCCAAAGGGAAAAGACCATGAAATACCTAGGTATCAATTTAGACCAGCACTTAACATATAATACGCATATAAATATAATGACAGGTAGAATCCGAAAATTAATAGCGGTTTTTAAGAGTATTAGACATGCGGCCAGCGACACCCAAATAAGGAAAACTTACTTTGCGCTCTCTCAGACTCTACTTTCGTACTGCATCCGGACCTGGGGTGGGTCAGCTAAAACTCACCTACTATCATTAGAGCGCGCGCAGAGAGCTGTTCTTAAGGTGGCTTTTTGTAAGCCTTATCGGTACCCCACCACTCAGCTGTTTAAAGACTGTAATGTTCTCTCGGTCAGAAAACTTTTCATACAGGAAACCATCCTTAAACAACACAAAGCAGTCCCACAGGTAGAAATTACAAATAAGAGACGTAAAAATAAAATCTTTAAATCAAATACCACTAAAACATCATTTGCTCATCGCCATGCACCATTTCTTGCACCGTTTCTATACAACAAACTAAATAAAACTGTATCATTGCATAAAACCACAATCCGTGAATGTAAAAAAACGTTAAAATCTTATTTGGATAACTTAGATTATGAACAGACAGAGCGATTGCTATTGATTAGTTCTTAGTATATGGGCAATTAGTTTGTATTTTAGGATTTTTAAGTTAGCTATAACTAGCTAAAAGGTATTTATTATTTAAGGAGAGCTCAAGCTCAAATTTATACATTATACACTGTACACTGTAATCATTGTTAGAGTATCGCAAACCTTGTATACCATATTAGAACAAAGTATATGCACCGACAGATTTACCTCTAAAGAATCGGAAATAAGAGCCCTAACATCTTCATACAAGTACATCTTAGTAAGAGTTAGGTATCATCATCCTCTGATCTCAAAGGTTAATCCGAAGTACGTACACACTGATATACTGTACCTAACTTATGAATAAATATGTTCAATACATAAAATTAGTTTAGAAATTTAAGGAAATTAGTTTAAGCATGTACTTACTTTGTAACCTTTACTGAAATAAAACTCATTTTATTTTTATTATTTTTTATTATTTCATGCTTTAGATATTGTGCAATATCAATGTTGAAAGACAATTTAAAGATGAAAAAATGTGTTGTGGTCTAATTTTCGATATTGCAATGTAATGCAATGCGAATGCGAGTATTCGTTACATCTCTAGTAGGTACAATATAAAACTTAACATTTTTTTAATCATACATCTACCTTTGAATCTAAAATTATAAAAACAATAGGCATGGCACATGTAGTTTTAACCACATGAACCACAAGTTTCTTTATCAGAATGCGGGTGCTAACGTTAACCTTATAAATACTAAGGGTCCCCTATTTCTAAAAGGTGGCTTGCTAGGGTCCTTCACGGTTTCTATGTGGGTTTTTAAAAGTCTACCTACAACTTCCTAAAGTTGAAGTCAGGTGAAGTTGTCGTGTTGTAACTTAGTGTTACTGTTGTTAAATGTGTTTTAGACAAAAATTAAACGTCAAGTGCGAGTCGGACTCGCGCACTAAGGGTTCCGTATAATTGTAGGACCTTGTTTCTTGCCAAATATCATGATTCTAGGTCAACGGGAAGTTGGTACCCTGTATTTGGTCTAGGGAGAGAATCTAAAAATTTAAGGGTTCCTTTTTTCCTTTGAAGGTACGGAACCCTTAAAAAAACTACTAAACAGACAGAAAAGACTTTTACTCCTGGAAAACTTTTTAGGAGCCTGTACTGGGCAATGATAAGATAAGTTAAGAAAATCTTTATTTATAGCATTTACAAAACGTGCACTAAGCTAGAAAAAAAAAATTATAAAAATATTAATGGCCTCCTCTCTGTCTTTATCTCTCACACTCTTGCCTGCTTTATCTTACTTATTCCTAATTATTAAGATTTGCTTGACGGGTCCTATTATCGTATTATCGGTTGTCGTATTATCGTAGGGTCGTTTTAGAGACTTTTGACATTAAAATTTTATTAAAATTCATAATATAATATAATTAACATTATATCGATAAATCCCAAAGCTACTATTGATTCAAAGTTTTTAAGAAAAAAATCATATCAAATGACTAACAATGTGCGCAAAACTTCTTAGCTGTGATCTAAATTACATGTAGAACCTAGAAAATATTAAAAACCGGATTTTTTTCACGAGTGACCAAACACTAACCTAATAACCTCAGTGAGCATTTTAAAATTAAATACTTTAAGATTTATATTATACTAGTTTATGCCCGCGTTGTTTCTATGGAAACGTTTAATGGTGATTTCTATCCCATGGGAATTGATTTATGGGATAAAAAGTAGCCTATGTTTGATTCCAGGATTAGGATTACTTGTATGCAAAATTTCAGCCTGATCCGTTCAGTATTTTTGGCGTTCCATATTCACATAATACTTACAAACTTTTTTATAATGTTAGTAGGATTATAAGACTATCGATTTGAGTGGACTCCTCGGCTACCTAATTCTTACTCGAGTGAAACCGCAGTGTAAAACTAGTTTTCGATATTAACCACATGGCATATTTTATTTAAAATCGATGTTACGCTTCTTATAGCCTTTATGTTTTATTGGTAGCTTATATCAGCTGTCTTCCGACTGTTATTGTTTCGCTTGAAATTATTGATTTTGTGTAACGAAAGCATAGGGGATTTTTATAGGATATACGGCTATAATTTTGTTATTATATCCTACTATTCTTATAAAGCCGAAAGTATGTAAAATGTGAAATTTTTGTTACCTAGGTTCTCCAAAACTACTGAACAGATCAAGATGAAATTTGGTGTACGTTTAGAACATAGCCTAACTTATATACTACTTATACCGAAAATACGCTTGCGAAGCCGCCCGCAGAAGCTAGTTATTTATAATATTAACGAAAAGTTTTGGGCTTTCATTCGATTATGGAAATTATTTAATAAATAATGCCACGTTCCATTTGGGTACTAATGGAACCTGCCATTATCCACAAAATATTTTTTCCTAGCTAAGCTAGTAAAAACGTAGGTAGTAGATTTTAGAAACGAATTCCATTATAATAAGGTGATGTTATATTAAATTACAACTATTCGATGCAAGTATATATGAACGAATACACATCTCAAAAACTTTACTTCGTCTAGAAATATCAAAAATCTTTCACAATTCAAAGCTGCTTATTCAATTCCAGATTTGATTACCTACAAAACACAACGGCTTACTTCACCCGTGTAGTTTGTTTGTACTAATGACCTAATAGCATCCTTACAACCGTGTAAAAGCTCCCGTTGCATTTAATTGTATTAATAGAATCATTTAGTAATTAACAACCGTGACCGCCATATTGCACGATGACTAGCCGACATGCTCTGACGCTCCTATGGGAATATTGATTTGCATTGGGGGCCCTTGAAAACCCAAACGAAACTGACAGTGTTCAAAATTGACGTGTGTATTCATGATCGCAAAATGACAAATCGATTGTCCCGGGATTATAATAAATAAAAGTAGGTATTATAATGTCGCACCTTGACCGAAACCCCGGACTGGTAACATCACTAGTTTTGCTAGCTACTGGGAAAAAATGTAATCAAAATAAGCGTCCTCCGTAATTTATGGTTTTTAAAATATAGTGTTGCTAGCAATAGGTGCTTAATTATGCCAGACTTTAAAGAATTTTACGCTAATTTAGTCAATCGACTCAAAATATACAAGTCATTGAGCCCTACTTAACATTCTAAAGATCCTCATCGCAATATAGTCTGACAAAAATATACCTAATCACGCGTGAATGGGAACAAAATTGTTTTAGAACAAATTTGTTTCAAATTTATTAGTTCCTGACCTAAGCTCGGCTAGACACAGACAATACTCTTAATATTCCATACAATAATACTAATAAATAAGCCATAAAGAACACCACATTTTTAAACATACGATCCGAATCGAAGATCCCTTACCCAATCACGCGTGAATAGGATCAAAATACTGATTGTAATTTATTGCATTTTTATAATTAATCCTAAGGGTGCAACACAGGTAAACTTATTCCCACGATGTAAAAAACAGGGGGCTTTGGCTTGCATGTACTCGGACACGGGCGCAAGTCATCGGTGCCATCGGTGCATGTCCCTCCTGTAACCAAATTTGTTAGTGCGGGCAGATGGGATGACGTCATCCGTGTTTTTCGGTATGTTATGTTCCCATGGAGTGTTATGATGACCCGAGAATTAGGCCGATCTGATTTTAAGACGCCTTTGTTGATGCTTGTAAGCTTTTTTGATTGCACTTTATTGTTAAAGGAGAGGAGATAAATTTAGATTCTTAGCTTGGGGTTTTTTTCCATGATACCAATTTTTTATACTTAGTATATTAATATCAAATGAAGTAAACTTCTGGGTCCTGAAATATAGGCGGGGCTAGTTTAGCCTAATTGTGCCGAATAAATGATTTATGTTATTTTCATGAGGCGCTACCCCGACCCAAATCAGCACCAACACCTATTTTATCTTATTATTCTGTTAAACGAAGGAATTTTCAAAAATCGTTTGGCCTGTTTGTGAATCCTATCATAATCTTTTTTTTAATGCCTCTGTAAAAATTTGATTTTGTATACTTTAAGCAGAGATGCGAAGTTGCTCTTTTTGGCCACCATGGTGGCAAAAAAGAGCAACTTCGCATCTCTGCCTACATTATACAACTTAAAACATAGAGGCGTTAAAAAAAATTGTGTTAGGTATCACAAACTGGCCAATCGATTTTTGAAAATTCCTTCGTTTGACAGAATAATAAGATAAAATAGTGGCGCTGAATTGGGTCGGGGTTCCGCCTTAAACCTAATCTCTAAACACTCGTAGCTTAGGCACCTGAAAACTGTGATTTAGCTGGACCTATATTATACTTAAGTACTTTATCTTTAATTCCCTCAAAAAGTTTTCAAAGGATCGTGTTATATGTAATGTCCTAAGTACATTATTGTTCTCGGTATTGTTTGTACTACCTTTTCAACACTTCAAAATGTAATGCAAGTCATTATTAAGAAAACATAAAACCTGTTTTGCGTTTTGAAAAACTGGTGTGATTCTCAGTAACCCTTTGAAGAGGGTTTCTTTTCTATGGTTTATATAGAAAGTGCATTGCCCTTTTTTGTTTCGAGTATAAATAATAGTTTTTTTGCACACATCAGTCAAGTTATAATAATAAAATAAGTATTACATTGCAAGTAAAAGGTGAGAATTAATTCCTAGTCTATCAAATACAAACACAATCAAAATAATTAGCAGCAATTAGTACTTTTTTCTAGTAAAAGGTGAACCGATAAAACGCCTCTAGCTGGAACTATAATATACTTACTTAATCTTTAATTCCCTCAAAAAGTTTTAAAGGATCATGTTAAATGTAATTGTCCTAAGTACATAATTGTTCTCGGTATTGTTTGTACTACCTTTCAACACTTCAAAATGTAATGCAAGTCATTATTTAGAAAACATAAAACCTGTTTTGCGTTTTGAAAAAGTGGTGTGATTCTCAGTAACCCTTTGAAGAGGGTTTCTATTCTATGGTTTATATAGAAAGTGCATTGCCCTTTTTTGTTTCGAGTATAAATAATAGTTTTTTTGCACACATCAGTCAAGTTATAATAATAAAATAAGTATTACATTGCAAGTAAAAGGTGAGAATTAATTCCTAGTCTATCAAATACAAACACAATCAAAATAATTAGCAGCAATTAGTACTTTTTTCTAGTAAAAGGTGAACCGATAAAACGCCAGATATTTCCTTTCAACAAAAGCCGACTTAAAACACCCGTCTTCGTATAAAATTACAAAACAGCCCCAGTGTAATCATAATCACCTCTATTTAATCCGAAATGAAACAAAAACGTAAATACAATTTTTCTATTTATTTTATTTTATTTATTTATTTTTATTTATTGTTGTTTACTCAAACTTGACTTACAGAATACATTCCAAAACGTCAAACATTATTATAAAATCTAGCTTATGTACGTTAAATTATATAAAAAAATACTTATGGAAATGTACCATCATACATCTATGACTGGTACCAACAATCTATAAACTGAAAATGTTGTGTACTCTACTCCGTTATTTTAAAGTTGAAAGTGCAGCTTGGATTGCGTTGTTGTAAATGACGTTTCGTCGTAGCGAGGGCGCATCCCCCATAGCATTGCGTTGCAGCTGCTCGACAATCAACGTGGTTATGCGTGGGGGTCGCAGATGTCGTCGCACGCGCTCCCGCGAACGATAAATCGATATCAATGTGTTGGTAGTACTGGCATATGTTTGGGGATGACGTCATGGGAACGCAAAACAAAGTAATAAACGCGGCCTCTCTTAGTTCATAGGCCTTTAGGTAAAATGTTGTGACTTAGATGTGAGAGCACATGACAAAGCTTAAAGAATATGACTCCAAAGATAGTTTATCTTTGGAGTCATATTCTTTAAACCCCCATTAAGTGGTTTTCTTATACTACAAAAACACCACACTTGTTTTACTTACGGGAACTTTGTTATCAACTTTCTAAGCCGTGGAATTTAGGAAGGGAAACAATTGAAATTTTTCCTTGTATTAATTATTAAACTTACATCGTTCTCATTTTAGTAGGCAAGGTATCGATTTAATGGAAGATTAAACAAAACCTGTAGATACCTTTCTAAACATAAGCTCTGCTTTAATTAATTTTGTCAAGTTTTTTTTTGCCATTCTGTTCACTCAAATAAACTGCCGAAGAACACCAACTGTCCAACACTTGGTTATCTAATTTACAAAACTGTGAATTCTTGCGCAATAAATTCCCGATCGACACAAGGTCTATCAAGAATCGATAAAACAAAATAACACATTAAGTTCGGACTCCCGTGAGCGAAACCGAAAATCCCGATAATTGGCGATCGGTAGTTGACACGTGGTAACCGCCAGATGGCTTATCACCTGTCTTTGGAGTAAGGAACTGTGTTGCGGACCGGAACTCCGTCCGGGACTCTGAACTTGACTGCATTCTTTAGCACATCACTATTTTCGCGGGCGTTGACATTGGATTCGAAATATGAAATTAAATTGAATTTTAACTTCCTATTACCTACTTATACGAAGATGATAATTTTTTGACCAGAAGATGGCATGGGCGTAGTTTATAATTTTAGGCAATGACGAAATTTATACACACTATCACAGTCATGTTGACTTCGGCACTACGTTTTTAGGATTTTATTAGGTAGGTATCTGAACTGGGTCCCCAGAATTATATTTAGTTACCCAGTCTGGTTTATCCACCAGATATCCTTTAGTAACTACCTGATAACAGGATATATAAAATTAGGAATCTGAAAGATGATGACATCATTTAATATAACCGAGGCTCAAGGGGGGCCAGAGGAACGTAGCAATTTTACCATCATGTTTATTACAATAATCTAGAGCAATTCTGTCATGGCGCTAAGAACAACGACCTTTTATAACCAGCTCTCGACAATAATGGCATTAAGGTTCGTTCGTGTTGGCGCGAGATTCAAAGGACTTCGAAAAATTTTTGGTTTCAAAATTTTTTTGTGCATTAAATTTTTTTCGGCGTTCTAGAAGGAAATAAACTGTGAGAAATTGGCGGCAAATCGCATCAAATCAATGCTCCCAAAATACAATTGAGTCGAAGTTTTATCACGAAAAGAACAACCATAAAGAGAACAATTTTATGGACTGTCCGTATGTTGGCCGGGTTATGGCGAGACTATCTTTCTCCGGGACGCACATGCACAATCTTTGCCAAGATTTATTAACACTTTCATGGCCCAAGACGCAGACGTGCCTCTCGATCCCCGTGTCACGACGCGCGACGGTGCGACTCGCAGGAGGCTGGGCAGTGAATGCGTTAAGTTTCGACGTAAAAACGTAACATAACTGACAGAGATACATATTTTGCGCGTATAATATTGAAATTAGTATGGGTTCCTGGGTGCAAAGAATAGCCTAGGTGTCTTTAGAAAAGTCCTATACAAACTGCCTCTATATCCTACCTACATGGCTGATTATCTGTAGAAGGCTTTAGAAATAAAATAAAACGTCAAGTGCGAGTCTGACTCGCGCACCAAGAGTTTCGTGTAATTGTAAGACCTTGTTTCTTGCCAAATGTCATTATTCTAGGTTCTGGGGTTTTGTGTGCATCTGATTCCCTTGGAAATTTCAAAATATACGGATATAAACGGCTGTAACTTTTGATTGCGTAGACTTTTTTATTTATATTAATGTTCCAAGAGGTTACGGACTTGAATATTTTATGTTAATTTCAACTTGATACCTCCACGCGTTCTTGAGAAAGGGGGGTGGACACTGGACAGGCAGACAGACAGACGGACAACAAAGTGATCCTATAAGGGTTCCTTTTTTCCTTTTGAGGTACGGAACCCTAAAAATGACGTCCAATCATCTTCGGACCAATGCTAAAGAGTCACGTTTCGTATTGAATTGTAGTTTATATAGTAAAAATTCAATATCCCTGTAATAACCAAAAAAAATCATTTATTTGCAGACATCGGGTTCTAACTTGGTATGCTTATTTTAAAATGTCCAATGCGATGACTTACCAGCTTAAGTCTACATAGAAAAGTAAAAACTGAAATTTCTGTTCATAAAAAAACTTGCCAAAAATCTGGTATTTTGCAAAGTATTTCCTAAATATTTGACATAAATATAGCTTTTTTTTTTGAGTTCCACGAACTCGTGTAAGTAATAATTAGGTACCTTGTAAGTAATTCAACATTAAAAAAAAACCATGAATGCGCCCCAGCTTGGTTATACCTCGCCCCATTATTTCTATGCCCTAACGATGAAAAATTATTTCTCGGTGCTTTCTTCTTGCACCTTGGCTCGTGCCTAAGAAGTTAATAATAAGAAGGAAGTAGAAAAAAACAGGGGTTGAAATGTCAGGACATCTGCGTAGGCGGCCATTGCACAGGGTCATGGAATAAAGAATAATAGTAGGTAAAGTTATGTCTTGAGACATTAATCTTGAGGGTAGTGACCAGGTGACGCGACGCTTTTGTGCTTTTGTTGTAGTTGTTTGATTTTTGTCAAGTTTACTTAGATTTGGGTTTTCTGAACCGTATTACGTAGGAACGTAGAGCCATAATTTGATTGTTTTGAATAAACTAGAAATCGACTTTGAATCCCTTAATTTAAACTTTTTAGGCTTCCGTACCTCAAAAGGAAAAAAGGAACCCTTATAGGACTACTTTGTTGTTCGTCTTTGAACCCTGTTTTCTCAGGAACGCGTGAAAGTATCGCATTCGCGATTTATGCCATACTCGTCCCGCGGAAGTTCGGCCCACATTCGCATTGAAATTCAAACAAATACTCAATTTCGTCACCTCTTGGAGCCTCGATATGAGTAAAACTTCTTAGTCAAATCAATCAAAAGTTACAACCATTTATGTCCTTTTTTTATCTAACCTATTATGTCCTAATATTTTGAAATTTCCAAGGGAATCACATGCACACAAAACCGTAACAAATAAGGTACTTCCCGTTGACTTGGAATCATGAAATTTGGCAAAAAGTAAGGTAAGGGCACAAGTAAAGGGAAAAATCCGAAAATTGTAAATTTGTAGTTTATCACTAAAAAAATATTTTTGACGCTCGCCATGGACCAAAACCGACTTGAGACGTTGACCTAGAACCATAAAATTTTACAAGAAGCAACGTCAAAAAACACAAGTAAAGGAAAAAATCAGCAAAAAACATCAAACACCACATTTAAGTCCTTATCAATCAATAAATTAGTAGCTGTGTAGCAGACGCAAAACGGCGGCGCCCGCGCAGAAAAACTTCACACATGGCTCCAATGTGTCATCCTTTGTTGATTAGGGAACAGTTCGTATCTTAGCTTGGATTGGAGTGGAATAGTGTGGTTTTTAAGGAATATGTCGGATGTTCTCTTAAATTCCAAAGAAGAAACTTTTGCAAAATCTACATCTTCATAAATTTCACGATATTTGCTTTTTGTTGATGATGTAAATAAGGCTTCGTATTGACCGTCTCGGCTCTTTATAATTTGATTGTTTAAAAAAAACTAAAAACCTGCTTCGAATCCCTTAGTTTTAAATTGTTTTTTAGGTTTAATAATAATCCCTCGTGTAAAACATTTTATGGGACTACCTCGGGATCATCATCAATACAAATTACAATAAAAAATAAATACAATTACAAAGGCAAGAAAGAATCATCCCATTCGGTCCATAAATGACTGAGAATTACACGGACATACATAAAAAAACATACATGCAGCCGAACATAGAAAGTCCTCCTTTATTCGAAGTCGTTTTAAATCCGTCTACTTTTTTTATTCATATTTTACAACTTTTGAACAAAATGTTCATGCCAGTTGGCTAGGTATGGGTACAGTAGGCCTACCACGGGGATTGTTCTGTATGGTAGAATAGACAATCATGACATCGCATCGGCATACATTTCGTGAGGAATTAATTTTAAATAATTTACGCATTCGATGAGAAACTGATCAGGAGAAAAATTCTGCTAATTACAAAACAATAGAAAATAACATAAATACGAAAAACTGCTATTTGTGTCACCCAACACTTAAAATGTTAAGTTTTTTCTCATCAATGGTTTCCATCCCAGTGATCACCACTGATTCCACATGGCCATGACTACACCGTGAGAACCTCTAAAACACCATAGATGAGTTTTAATTTCGCATCGGTCCCCTAAGTCTATCCATTGTCCATGTTATCCCATGCCCTTAAGACTATTTATCTATTTTCAAAGGATAACAAACCTGTTTAATACCCCTGTCTCAGATCGTTAGAGGTGGTAAACATTTTTGATATAGAATATAATATAGTCAACACATTTTGGGTTGTAGCTATTTTGGAGTTTATGCATGAGAGCATGATTGTGAAATGAAATGATAATATTTATTTGCATGAATATATATTTTGTAATTATAACATTGGTACTCCTAAGATTAAAATAGGTACCTATGTATCACTATACTCGGCTTGTTTGTCGTGTAAATGTTTACTTCGTAGATACATAATTATTCGCTTTAGGAAAGAAACTAGCTGTAAGGTTATAATTGTTGTAAAATAATGGTTTAGTTATTAAAAAATCGTTTTTAGGACTAGAAGTATTAAACCCATTGTAAGAAAGACGGATAACAGTCAGTGCAGTCCTAGGATCAAAATCATAATAGATTCAGACAATTTTTTCTGCAAAAGTATGTTTAGGCACAAAGACATCATGAAAATAATTCTGATTCTGTTTTAAAAGTCATATGTAGATGATTGCCATTTCTTCTGCAGTTTTACTCAAGATTGGCTTATGCATTGCAATTTTGTTATCTGCTAAACTACTTTCATAGAAAAAGTGTTGTGCACCTCTGCCTAACCTTCTACACTATGAGAACATTTCTGAAGAAAGGGTGAAATAATAATGTGTCTATTTATCTTTGACCTTATAATAATAATTCAATCAATAGGGATGGCTGACGGATCTAGCCTTCTTTTGTTCATGTTGTACTAGCTTCTTCCCGCGGTTTTGTTCTATAAAAAGCAGCCTATGTATACGCGGAATCTATCGCCATGCCAAGTTTCAATAAGATCCGTTCAGCCGTTTAGGCGTGAAAGCGTAACAGACAGACAGAATTACTTTCTTATTTAAAATAATAATAATAATAAATAATAATAATAATAATAAATTTTTATTTATTTCTTCAATTTTTAACAAAGGACTAAGCTAGGGATTTTATCAGGTAAAACATTGTCAGACCCTGTTTTGTGAAGACTGGTGCCTGATGTAGGTTCTAAGAACCTGTGTTACAGGTCACCAGGACTTCGCTCAACGGACCTATACAAAAGACCTGCACCGCATATCATCATCATCATCATCATCAGCCCATATTAGTCCACTGTTGGACATAGGCCTCCCCTAATGAGCGCCATAGCGCCCTGTCTTCAGCTTGCCGCATCCAGCATCTGCCTGCAGTCTTTCGCAGATCGTCATCCCACCTGGCCGGAGGGCGTCCTACACTACGTTTACCGAGTCGTGGTCTCCACTCAAGAACACGTTTACCCCAGCGGTTGTCGGTTCTTCGCGAGATATGGCCGGCCCACTGCCACTTCAGCTTGCTAATTCTTTGAGCTATGTCGATAACTTTGGTTCTCTGTCGGATGTATTCGTTACGAATTTTATCCTTCAGAGAGACTCCGAGCATAGCTCTTTCCATAGCTCGCTGAGCGACTTTGAACTGTTGGACCAGCCCTACCGTGAGTGTCCACGTCTCAGCTCCGTAGGTCATGACGGGTAGGACGCACTGATTGAAAACTTTAGTTTTCAAGCATTGTGGTATGGATGACGAGAAGACTCGACGTAGTTTCCCAAACGCTGCCCAGCCTAGCTGGATCCTCCTCCTAGCCTCCTTCTCAAAATTATTTTTACCCAACTGCAGAATTTGCCCAAGGTAAGTATACTCGGAAACAATTTCGAGAAGGTGGCCATGTACGACGACCGGTCCCGGATCAATGAGGCCATTGATCATGACTTTGGTTTTATCCAAATTCATGCCAAGACCGATGCGTCGCGAGGCTGAGGCTAGGCTGTCCAGCATTTGGTTCAGCTCCTCTAGCGACTCCGCCATTAAGACTATGTCATCAGCGAATCGCAGGTGTGAGATGTGGTCGCCGTTTATGTTGATGCCCTTACCTTTCCAGTCCAGCGTCTTAAACATATCTTCTAACGCGCTCGTGAACAGTTTCGGGGATATAACATCCCCCTGTCTAACTCCTCTGCGCAGTTGGATGGGTTTAGACTGCTGGCCCTGTACTTGGACACTCATGGTGGCGGCCTCGTAGAGGCATCTCAGCACCTCGATATAACGATAGTCTACTTGGCATCGCTGTAAGGATTCCAGAACAGCCCAGGTTTCGACAGAGTCAAAGGCCTTTTCATAGTCCACAAAGGCCAGACACAGAGGCTGATTATACTCTTCGGACTTCTGTATAATCTGCCTCATTGTGTGAATGTGGTCTATGGTGCCAAATCCTCCGCGGAACCCGGCCTGTTCCGGTGGCTGGAACTCGTCGAGTCTCCTGGCGAGACGATTTGTGACCACTCGTGAGAACAGCTTATAGACGTGGCTCAGGAGTGTGATGGGTCTGTAGTTTTTAAGAAGGGTTTTATCTCCCTTCTTAAAAAAGAGCACCACCAAACTCCCGCTCCACGCCTTTGGAGTTCTCCCACTGTGAAGGACGGTGTTGAAGAGGTTCTGTAGCTCCTGATAACAGGGGCACCTCCGGCTTTCAAAAGCTCTGATGTTATTCCGTCCTCACCGGGGGCTTTTCCATTCTTAAGCTGCCTCAGAGCTAACACAATCTCGTCTTGACTGATGTCTGGCAGTTCGTCGGTATAGTGGCGTGTCAGAGTGGCTCTAGAATCATGGTCATCTCGTCGGGAATGGGGGGCATGTGCAGCGTATAAACGGCCATAGAAATCCTCTACCTCGGCGGAGATCTCCGGCTTCGACAATACGGTCCTCCCGTCGTGCGTCTTCAGCTTCGTCAGGTGGCTCCTGCCAAGCTGCTGAGTGAATACTTTGGACCCTCGGTTTCGCTCTATAGCCTCTTCGATGAGGCGTGTGTTGGAGCTCCGAAGGTCGCGTCGTACCATCTTCGCAATTCGCTTGTTCAGGTCTGACCTTTCTGACGAAGTCGCTTGGGTGGTTTCCCGTCTTTTTGTCATCAGCCCGAGAGTCTCATCCGAGAGTTTGGACTTCTTGCCTGTGCGCTGCTTTTTGCAGAACTTGATGCCCTCATCCCTCAGCGTTTCGACCAGATTGTGTAGGGTCTCGTCAGCGTCATCAGTGGGATCCAAGGCAACAAATCTATTCCCGAGAAGCTGCTGGAACTTCTCGGTGCCCGCCATGATTTGGATTGGGTTAGGTCGGAGCGTGGACTTCATCAGATGGTTTCTTTCAAGCTTCAAGTTGATATTCAGAGAGCCTCGGAGCAGTCGGTGATCAGATCCGGTATTGAACCTGTTGATCACTGAGACATCTCTGAATATGTGCTTGCTATCCGTCATGATGAAGTCGATCTCATTTTTAGTCACAGTGTCGGGGCTTTGCCATGTCCACTTCCTTTGAGGCCGTTTCTTAAAGAAGGAGTTCATTAAGAACAGCCCCTCTTTCTCAAGGAAGTTGACCAGCATTTGCCCCCTGTGATTCCTAATTCCATAACCATGCGGGCCTATTCGGGATTCGTTGCCAGTCTGGGTTCCCACCTTGCCGTTAAAGTCCCCCATAACAACGTTGAAGTGTGCCTTAGTGGTGTTGTGTAAGGCTTTGGATATGTCTTCGTACATATCCTCCACTTCATCATCCGAGTGTGCCGAGGTCGGTGCGTAAACCTGAATAACCTTCATGGTGTACCGCTTGGACAACCGAAGGATCAGGTACGCTACCCTGGTCGACACACTGGAGATTTCTTGGACGTTGTTAGAGAGGGCCTTGTTGACGAGGAAACCTACGCCACCCTGGGATGTTTTATCACCCTCGCGAAAGTAGAGAAGATGGCCCGAGTCTAGGGTTATGGTGTCCTCCCCCTCTCTACGGACTTCACATAACCCCAGAACATGCCATTTAATGTTCTCTAACTCCACTTCCAACTGCGCTAGATGGTGGTCAAGCCTCAGAGTGCATCCGTTGAACGTTGCCAGGGTCGGTTTGCGTAATGTATGGTAGCCTGAGGTAGCCCGGTGATTCCTAGCACCCCCTGCCCCGCCGTTACCATGGCCGCTACCATGGCCAGGAATAGCGAGGCGGCCGGGAACTGGGGGCCATTTTTTGGCTTTATTCATCATTGGGGGGTAATGCCCATAATCCCCACGCTGGGCATGCGGGTTGGGGATCGCAGTTCGGTGAAGTTGTTCTGCAGGGGGCGCTGCTGCCCGCCCCCCGGTGCGTGTGTCCCTTAGTCGCCTCTTACGACACCCACGGGAGGAATTGGGGTGGTGCAATTCTATGCCGGCACCACACGGCGACCGCATATAATGTTGGTATTTAAATAAATAAATAACAGTAACTGTCCAGTACCCCATCATCTCTGACTGGCCTGGGGCTAGATGAAGCTGTGTGAAGCGTCCAGTGTTATTTATCATTTTACAAGAAAATATAAGAAAAATATAGTTGCTAGTAAAATTAAGGTTAAGTGTTACAAACTATACAAACAGTCACAATTCCTGTCAGAATACTAGTGTGAGTGTGTGTGAGAGTGTGAGTAATGTCAGTCCTGGGCTATATGAGACACCAAGAAACACCAAGAAAGTGAGGAGATAGAGTGTTGAGTGAGGATGTGTGTAGAAGTAAAGTGGTCCTAGGGTCTCCCGAGAACACCACTCTCCTTAGAGCCTGGGCAACAGGAGACACCAGGATCGTGTACCTAAGTGAAGAAGTGTGCGTGAAGGATAAGATGCTTGAACGATCGTCAAAGCTATTTTGTGAATTTAGATAGGTAGATTGTTTAAGGAGATATGAATGCAATGAAATAGTTGAATATTCTAGAAGTTACGCTAATGGCTTAAGGAAGGCTTCTGTAACATTATAGTCTTGCTTTTTTAGCCAGTTTGTTACGATTTTTTTTACTCTATATTTGGGGTGGGGGTGTATGTTTAGTAATTTATTCATTTTGTTATATGCAAAAGGTATTAGTATGGATTTTGTCTTGAGCTCCGTTTACCCTGGGTATGCGACACCGTTCATCCGACTCTACCAATTACAATCCACAATCTTCAATTTAGGTCAAAATGTAATAGTAGAGCGAGCGATAATGTTGAGTGGGGAGGCCAAAGAAATAGGCCTTTATCTCACGATGATGTAAGCTCAAAACAGCTGATTTGCTGGTCTGGTCCATTCTGAGTTCTATTTGGGTCACGTACAGATGTGACATAATAATTATCATAGATATATATGTTCCGAAGATGGGCCGAATTCAAATCAGCGCAATGCTAGTTTGCATCCGTTCCCTTTCAATAACATGCGTGAAATGTTTTAAATAGTGCGTTATACAAGAAGCAAATGTGTGAACAGATTGATTCGGAAGACAGGACTACGCTTTCTTCGTCTTTCAGCGGACTTTGATCTCCGCAAAAGGATGAAAACAATCAATTCCATGCGATTGGATAATCTCATGTTACGGCCACCGCATGGCATGGTTCCCATTACTTGGACCCCGGTGTCGTGTTGCAAAAAAGCAGAGCGTTTCCTTCAAGGGCTTTACGTAAGACAAAGTAAGCCTAAAAGGACATTAGTTTAGATCAGTGTGAGTGAAGTGAACTTATATGTTAAGTCCTATTGACATTCGTATGCACCAGTGACACCAGTGTGTCACTCACCAATCACCACAATCTGCTTTTCCAGCATCTTTATCTTCACGATTACGTCCTTATTTATACCCTTTATTATTTATATATAATATATATTTATATTCTGTTTGATATAATTGGTTTGGAGTTTCAAAAAAAAAATTCTTAAAGCTGTAAAATAAACAACCATTTAAAAATTTTAATTGTAGAAAGTTTATTTACTAACATTTTACTAAGCATTTTTTCATCAAGAATCTTAGTGTATTTGTCCTAAATTGTGCCTCTGTTTGTATTTTTTACTATTTGTATAATGTATATTAATTATATTGCACAAATATTTCCCATGTCCCATTCACAAGAAATCCCTGTAACAAAATACAATACACCTTATACACCTATCCAGTAAGCCTGCAACAGGAATCCTGTTTATCTCAGTTCACGAACCTGACTCCCGGCTATGGTGTGACCAATTGAAACACTAGAACTCATAATAACAGTTGATTACTTGGAATTTAGACGAGTAGTTCTATTATGGTTGAAAATGAATGAAGATATTTCGTATTTTAAGAGACATAAGTTGGATTGGGTGATAAAAGTTTATCGAAATGCGCGAGTTCGATTCGATATTTTGCTGAATGAAAAGCATGAACGGAGCAGCTGTTTTCAATTCAGATAAAAAGATTCACGACATATTTTGAATTCCTTTACTGTCTACGATAAAAATGAGTCATTGCGACCATAATCGGCCGGGTTGATTGATTTGTGCTTGATAGGCAGCAATTTCAGGAAATTCGCTTTAATAATCAAACCCCTTATGTGCTTTGTTCAAATTTTTTACCAGAATAATTCATATCGGATCGGAATGGGTTCTAATTCTAAACTCCTAACGTATCGCATTTTGTAATAAATCCTTTGAGCAAAGCACGTTCATGTATGTACATACATACATACATAGTCTAGACTGGCGCCACTTTATCGCCGAATCATTTGAGTGCCATTGTTTCATTTTTGCCATTCAGTACATAATATGTTACTTATTCTGGACATTCCTGTACCTATATCTGTTGACCCACATGCGCAGACCTATGCTTTATTGGATCCGATAAGGTTTAATTACTCTGATATGTATATACATAATCAGAGTAAATGGGTGTTCAAATATACCACCGATATAGGTATATCGGTGGTATTTTTGAACACCCATCGTCACGCTTCCTACAATACTGTTTAGGTAGTATATGTACATAGTAATTAAGTAATATAATCTCTATTTCACAAACATACTTCAACTCTAGTGCCACATGATTGTTGTGTAGTGTTGTTTTGTGACTGTTATCCATTTCCGGCCGCCTTGCGATTCAGTTATATGCAACAATAGTTTTGTTTATTACTTCTTTGTTTTTATCATTATGGTAGAATTCTTGTTATGTCACAAAAAGAACCTCTTAGAAATTATCAGGAACTACATCTTTTGGTGAAACGATATTGCCTTTAAATGGAATAGGTAATTCCTGCTCGACTTTACCTCCCTGGATTCATTACCTAACTCTTCTCAATCAGTTTGTGTACATTCCAAGTCATCGAATCCCAAGACTCAAGACATTAAGAAAGCTAGAACTGCTAATAACCAGGTCACAAGGGGACACAGGAAGCACGGGCTATGCGTTGTTTAACAGGACGCTTCCTTAGGGTGTCCTGATGTCCCCTTCTTTGTGTTTTACGCGCATCGTTAATTTGCTAGGGAAATTGGCCAATTCGTTTCCTTTTGGTTTTGATTACATGTGATTACTTGCTCTATATACAAAGAAGGGACGGATGTCCGAATTGGTAGTTCTGCTTGTTTAAAATTTCATTTTATTGTGCATGGAACTGGTTATTAAGAAAATAAATATTGAGCTCAGCTACAAGCAAGCCCGTAAGCTACGTCAATCAGAATCGAACTAGCTTGCTCGCACACTCAGAAAAGATTAAAGGAACTACAACAGGAACCGAATTGAAATCTTGAAATTACAAAACGAAAAGGACCGCTACATATTTTTTGTTGGAATAAAATTTAGCCCCGGGCCTCAGGCCTATCTTGACCACCAACAGGTTTAATTCATCCCTTCCAAATTCCACAATACACTTGCCTAATCTTTTTTCTTCATAATCGGTCGTGAAATCAAATGTTCCTGTGGGACAGGTGAAAATGTCGACACGTAAATTGGCCCACTTCCTTATTATAATTAGAAACGTGATTATATCTACGGATGTTAAAATAGGTCACCAGCCCCCCCTGTTTTGATGTCCATTTACTTGTACGGTTTGCGTTTTGACCATTACTTTTTATTAAGAGGGTGGAAAAAGTATCACTGCACAAATTCCCTGACAGTTTCATCCTGCTGGATATATGCCTAAGGTTAGAACTTTGGATGTTCTTTCCTGTAAGCAAGTACCAATCAATGTGAAAACTTCAGTTTGTGTAACTCGGCCGTATCTTAGATTAGATCCAATCATATCTGACATTGCCCTTTCTAAAACTGACATTTAGGGAATCGTTATCATTGTATGTTTTATAACAGGAAATGATGGCGCTTATGATCTTCATATTGATATTAGATACACGTGTACAATCATCGAAGTTTTCGTCTTACCGGTCATTTTGCAGTTGCAATATTTTAATGTTTGCAGTCAGATAAAAAAAACTTGTACCTAGTTAAACTTATCAGCGGCATCGTTTGAGTTTGTATTAAACTCGTTATTTTCCTCTTTCATGTTTACTTGTACAGGGTGAATGTCATCATTTACAAAAACTGCATCCCCGTTATTCAAAATAAGTTTTACATCCGCCACGTTCCCCCGAACTGTAGTTTTTGCACTTTTTGCAAACGAAAGTGCCGTTTTTATTTTAAACATATGGTTTCCCTGTATAGATTTTTGTCGACCTCTGGGTCGATCCTAATTCCTAAACGTATTTAGAGGCACCGAAATTTCTTCACTATATAATTATTATAAAACTAGAGTCAGTAATTTTGTTCTAGATAACAGATTGACCTATATTAATTGTTTCTAATATAATCGGAAGTATTTTCGATTAATTAATGATAAACTAATCCTTGCTATATGTAACAATATTAATATGAGTTAGGTACTTTCTTTGTGCAATAGACGCTGACCTATCCAATAAAAAAGGAACTTATATTTTTTCTTTGTTCCTTTCTATTACAAACTTACACCTGCCTGCCTGTTGCGTCACACATTCTCATGGGTATGATTTCTGTACCTGATCCTTCGTCCTTTTCATACTTATTTCTTGGATCATTAGCTGTCCTTTTCTGGAATTATGGCGTCCCTTACGGGGTTTTGTGGAGCCCTACACCCTTATTATTGGTATGCGTGTGCGCAGCGTATTCTCGTAGGAGTGTGCGTATGTCTGTGTGCGTGTGGGAACGAAGTAGGGATAGAATTTTTCGCCGGGCCAGTGTTGTCGTGACTCTTGGACCGTGAGATTCGTAATGAAAGAAATGTGATATCAAGAACTTTTGGCGGGAATTTGGGGGGTAGCTTCCTGGTTTTTTGTGGGTTGTTTAGTTAGGAAATATTGTGATTTCAGTGAGTGGAACAACGTCAAAATCTATTCGGTTTGTGAACTTGTGGTGATAAAATTGTAACGTTTATTGATAACATGTTTTGTGAATGATGGAGGCGTCTAAATGTTTGTTATTGCTTTGTCTGCGATAAGTCGGCGTGATGTTTCATGAGTAAGTTTGAACAAATACTTGCTTTACTGTACTCTATACCGACTTGTTACAAAAATCCCGCAAAAACTAAATAGTAATCTGTCAAAAATGTGCAAATCTATTTATTATACCGATGAAACTTAAAAAATAGGATATTCATAGTGAAACAAGTAAGGAACAAACGAGTACTGTTTATCAAAATATGTAGTACTTCATACGATAGTGTACGTAATCCATTAATTATAATTGGACCACGCTGGTCAACCATAGTTTCCTCATAGCAAACGCCAATAAATTCGCAATGAATGAGAAAATAACTTGTTTCGGTATCAGCTGATGCGAAGCCTTGGTATGCATAAATAATAATGTCTGTAGTTTTTTTACCAGTTTCTTACCTCACCGTAAGTCCATTCCGAAAATTATTAGCTCTTAAACCGGTAGGTGTAGGTTATTTTTCCATAGTTATTTAATTTTCAAACTGGTCTTATGTAGAATGCTTTGAGGCTACTTCTGCTGTATTATTATTATCATCGTTATCTCTAGTTGTATTGAGTTCTAAATCCCATATAGGTGCTTTTTCTTAAAGGGCCTTGGGAGTCCTTATTCTTCGAATTGTATTGTGTCTACGGATGATTCTGGCGCCGTTTTTTTGCACAAGCGGCAAGCTGATGTTGACAATAAGATAAGTCGTCAATTCATCATTCATGATTCGTTTTGGGTAAAAAGCTGCGGAATGATGTGTGGTTGTAAAACACTATTTGTCGTTATAGGGGTGTTAACAGTTTCCTTTTATGACCTGACCATCCATCTATCTTATTCTCTGATCATTGTTTTAATTTGTTTATAAAATTCTGTTTGAATGATACATTATATTATATTTTAAATTATTGGGCAGGTTTTCTGACACCTAATTTAGATTTAAATTGGTATAAAACTAAATTTGAACTCTCTAAGCATCTCCACATTCTTTAGTTAGGTACTTATTTAGCTACCTACCCCAGTAATAAAATAACTAGGTCAAGTTATGTACTAGGCCTAGATCTTATTATATTAAATAGAACTTCAAAAGGTTAGGTAGGTAGTTCTTTTCAACCAGAATAATTTAACTTGTTTCACGGATGTAGGTAGGGCAAGCAGAGCTATCAATATTTTTTTCAAAACCCACTCATCTATTAATATTAAAGTTGTGTACACGTTAAGCCACGTGTTTCGATTCTAAATAAGGTCATATGGATTACGTAAGCTTTATTATTACTAAGGATAAACCCAGGACTCTTTTTACTTTACATCTATATTAGAGTTAAGATTTGTAAGTTTGTTTGTAATTAGTTTCCGGAAATAATACCGGTTCCATTATTAAAATATATAACTGTAGCAACAACATTGTCCCTTGTTCTTAAGAAAGACAGGCTTTTTGTTCAGGTACTTCGTGATCGGAGCCGCAAACATAATTTAATAATAAATAATAAACCTTAACAAACGAGGCCAAAAATAAGAATTCCATCAAATAATTTTTTGTCGGTAAGACTAGTTTGATGAAAACATGTTCCTATTTTCTTATAGCTTGGTTGTCTAATAGGTGTTATTAATAACATGCTTATATTTATTATTATCTTGCTCTATCATGCGAAGATTGAGATAATTTTACTCATCAATATTATCTGTTCCTTTAAAAGTCTCAAGCATTTAAATTTTAAAAATGTATACGAGACTCTGAGATTTTCGACTTCATATATGTTTTGTATTTGATAAACAAAGCTCGTTCTCTCTGACACTTCAAGTTCAAGAAGACCTTACGTAAACAAGGACATCCTTGTCTTGTGATTTTAGGAATGTTGAAAAACAAACATTATTCCGGTTTCTAATCAGTTTATCAACACAACACGTTCCCTATGTTCCCTAAGATTTAAGTGAAACCATCTCGGCAAAATAAAAAAGCCGGCATCATGTGGTTTTGTAAAAAAAAGAATAATGGGCTACGCACAGTGCCTTGAAGAACAACGTTGTGGTTTTCTTACTTTTATGCGCAAATCTGGTTTTTATCTCGACGTTTTCTGTAACTAGAGTAGAAAAGTGATGTACCACTTCCCCCATGCTTTTGCAACAGGTTTTATTATACAGAAAATACACTATCTACTTATTCAAACGCCAACTGTAAATCTAAGTATAGCATAAACAAAATTGAACAATATCTGACAAGAGTTTTCTTTTGTTCTAGTGAGTCTGAGTCGAGTGAATACTCAGAAGACTCTGCAGTCTATGAGGATGAGCCGCCTACAACCAAAAGCACTGGGCAGAGGAAGAATATCAACAAGGGGCGGTGGACGAAAGATGAGGTATGAATTCTATTCTCATACTAAACTATTCGTAAATATCGACATTATTATTGATTGATTAAAAAGTAACTTTCGCTTGTTTACTCCCAGCGAGCCAAATGAGCCTCCGACATTGAATTTTCCAGGCATCTCGGTTTGAGTTCTCTCGCCAACTCGCCATTAGCGTCGAGTTCGCGCACTTTGGCTAGTGTAATATTGTTTCATTTAATTAGTTCGTGATATTGGTATTGCTATGGATCAGTTGAGCTATCTAGATTGTTCTGTTCGTTCTTATATTTATCCTTCTCTTTCAGGATAAAAGATTAAAAAACTACGTAAAGATGTACAATGAAAACTGGGATTTGATCGCGAATGAGTTCAAGGATCGTTCGGATGTCCAGTGCCAGCAGCGGTGGACTAAGGTCGTCAATCCGGAACTAGTCAAAGGACCTTGGACCAAGCATGTATGTTACTTTTTTATTTTATAGCTTTCGGCCGTGTTTTCGGGATAAAAAGTATACTATTGTCATTCCTCCGGGTCACACAATCTAGTTTCATTCATATCAATTTTTTTGTCTTACATGGTTTTTTTTCTCTATAGTTCTTATAAATTATTGAATTGTGTGTAAAAATGAGCGTAGCTCGACATGTCTGCCAATAAAAACTCACTTGCAGTGCCGTGAGTTATTCCGTGATCATGGCGCATGAAACTGTGCCGAAACATTGGTAGGCTCAAAATTCAAATCGTGGTAAATATCCCGTTGTAAATGACTTTAGTAATTTGTATGTGTCTTGTGAAGCAATAAAAAATATCTAATCTTAATTTTCAAATCAATGCAGGCGTTTAGTCATGAAAGGGTGGCAGACAGACAGACTAGATAAATTATTACGGGTTTTCTAATTTTGTGAAGAGACCTGAAAATCAGATCCTTGTTATTTGGAGAAATTTCCAAGACACTTTCAATAATACGCGACCAACCTGTTTACCCCTTTTTCTTGAAGTTTAGCAACCATTCCCTTTGTACCGCACAATTTCTGTTCATCATAATTAATTATAACCAAATATGCCGAGGATAATAATAATATAGGATAATATGGGACGCCTTTGCCCTGCAGTGGGATCATACGAGCTCTTAATAATTCTTGCAGGACGACCAAAATACAATACAATAATAAAGTGAGACTCACTTGGGCCCGTGAGCTTCATTAATCACCGGAATATTCCCAGAAAAACAGACTGAAAAATAATAATAAATATGCCGAGGCTGCACGTTCAGTTTGTGTTAAACCTTACCGTAAACGTATTCAAAGTGGAGTAAAACTGAAGCATGCTGTTCATAGAATTCTTGTGTTCATCACTACCTGTACCTTGTTCATAGAATTCTTGTGTTCTCACTACCTGTACTTAGGCACCTCTTACAGAAAACAAAATTCGCCAAGTTTCATCTCCTATACAGAACATTACCTACTATCTCATTAGTTACCTATGGCTTTTACATCCACGAATATGTATTAAGTATTCTTCGTTTGGCGGCATCCATAGGCCTTAGAAGTCATCTATCGTCTATGTTACCTTCAATGAAGGCCCGTAATCGTTCGCAGAAGCAATGAATGAACGTTTGCGGTGCAATGCAAGAATATAGAATAGTCACCGGTATGATGACCTCTGAATCACGCTTCCTTGCGATTGATAGACTGATTGGCGGTGCATTAGCGCCGTGTATTTGCATTTTAGACTCACGTTCACTTGATTTAGGATTTATTTTGGCTTTACTTTAATCTAATAGCCTATAACCTGCTTGAAGCCGGCTTTTCACTATGGGATATATATTACATCCCGAGATATAATATTTTATCGCTCACCATACATTTTGTATGGCACCGTTTACACTGTGCTATAATATATATTACATCCCAAACTATAAATATTTTTTCGACCGAGTGAGCGATATTTGAAGGTCATTTGAAGGTGTATATTTTACCTCACGTCCCCGCACACCCCGCCTCCCCCGCTTCGCCCTCCGTTTGAATGTTGGCGTTCGTGTGCAGACGTGTAAACTGATCATTGTGTGCTCCAAAATATATATCTTACAGTGTGAATAGCAATCGCGGGATGTAATATATAGCACAAGATGTAATTTATATTATTTCCCATAGTCAAAAGCCGGCTTCAGTCGTTTGTGTTCCTGTATTGACCTAAGTCATAATGAGAAAAAAACACTGCGTTATGGCTCAAAGTGGCTTAATTTCAAAGCAAATTTTTTTGCGAATTGTCAGTTTTGCCATGAAAGAGACCAATATTTGGAAATTTAACTTTTAATCATAGATATATAAATACTTTATTATACCACACAAATACAGGAAACCATACAGATAGAAATGCTTAGAATAGAGGAAGTACAGAGGGCGGCCTTATCGCTGAGAGCGATCTCTTCCAGGCAATCATAAACCAGTAATATTTTGCAATAACATTAATATTTTTAAAACTTTTTAATTATTAATAGATCAATGTTTTTAAAATCCAAGGAAAAATATATTTTGTTGTTCTTTGTTTCAAGTTTCAACCATTATATTTCACCAAGTATTTTCGACAGGCCCCACAGCGTCAATTTATAAAAAAAAAACTAATACACGCTTAAGAATGCATGACGTCACACCTCAATTACTTTTGGTCATAAAACGAAGTGTGCCTGTTACCAAGCTTAATGCATAGCTTCCTAGATTTTATTAATGAATCTATTGTCTGTTATGTGCCCTGAATACTAAAAACGTTAATACACGTAGGTAGTACAGTACAAACGAGGGTTATGAATACCTTGATACAAATACAAAATCCTTGATCAAAGATATGTGTAAATAGAGTTAGAATTAGAACTCTGTCTCTGGTGTCTCCTGTGGTAGCTTCTATAAAGCTGTTTCAGGACTGCTTCTTCACGAAGATACTAGGTACTTTGATCGATTTTAAAAGTTACATGTTTTACCTATTTTTAGGTAACTTCTGCTTGCTAAAAGAAGGCTCAGCGTATTTTTCCTCTATGATTGGGTCATATTCCATCCAGGTACAGAACTTCTGCATGAAAATTTTCAGATCCATTCATAAGTTTGGACGTTATTGTTTTGAAACAAACACTCATCTCAGTAGGATACCTAGAAAAATTGACATCTCGGTTTCTGTCACAATAAAACACCTAAGGAGAATTTTGTTCCATGTCTCACTAAAACACTCAAGATGTTCTATTCAAAGATTCTGATTTGATGACGTAAGATGCTGGTTCAAACAAGGGGACATTCAAAATCTAGGCTGCAGTCTTCTAAATCCATTAGTTTAAATTTAAATTATTTGACTCCAATTTATGATTAAAAAAAAAGATGAAGTTAATATTTATTAGGTCACAAAAAGTAAAAACCCAATAAAACATGTTTTGTTGCTAGATTTAGGTGTGTCTTCAAATTCCTCAGCAACATTATTATCACCTCTTTTATTAGTTTTAAGTTTGAAATGCGTGGGTTCTCCTATCGGAAATCATTAATTTCCATTCAGTACGTGTATAAAAATGTACATATAAAGATACATAAAAGACAAATGATTTATTGAGCGAACATTGAATTGATGCAAGAAAAATATCACTTTTTGGTAGCCTATGTTGGTCCACTGCTGGACGTAGGCCTCCTCTTGATAAGCGCCTTACTGGCTTTTATCTCATGGGGGCAATGCCCATAATCCCCACGCTTGTAGAATTGTTCTGCAGGGGGCGCTGCTGCCAACCCCTGGTGGATATCCCTTATTCGCCTCTTACGACACCCTCGGGAAGAGTTAGGGTGGTGCAAATTCGAAGCCGGCACCACACAGCAACTTTTTTGTATTAATTTCACTAACTTGCCTGTCAGTGAACTGACGTGTTACCTACCTGGATACAACATATCTATATACTTCTAGTCCATATCACTTTGTGATAGTCTAGCTTCTTATTTTAACAGTGTCAGAATTTTTTACATTCAAACCAAGAGTTCCGGAGATTTCATAGAAAGGTACATTATACAAACTTGTAAACTCATAGAAATATCAATCGGTTGACTGAAAATAGCGACATTCATAATTTGAATACTAGAAATAAGAATAAATTCGCTGTGCCCACAACTAGGTTACACAAGATTAATGTATCTTTTATATTATAGGGCAATGTACGTACCTAAACGTACGCTTTTACAACAAAACTCCAAGTGAGTTACAAATTTATTGATAAATAAATTCAAACAAATTCTCCAACATATCCTTTGTAAAAAGGCTTAATTACAAAATATCGAGTATAAAAAGCTTGGGACGAGTTTTGCTCCAGCCTGAAAACTAACACCCTAACAAGGTAAAGGTTTCTTATTCGCTTCTTTACTTTACCTTAAAAAGATTGATGTGAACAAAAAATCAAAGTGATCACATTATTTCCTAGTTTCACTTATGTAATTTGAATTTTTGTGGCGTGTCCAAGAATCCTGTAAGGTCTAAAGGAAATAAAGCGCTTTGTGATATTGATTCGGATCATACACAATTATTTGGAAGTATTCTCTTTCACCAAATCTGTAATGAATAATCTTAAAACTGTAGGCATAGACACTCATTTAGAACCTTATCATCTTATTCCGGTTCCATTTAATGCCCTTGACTCGGTCACAGTTTTTGCCTCTGTTTGCTTACTGCCACGTGTTGTGATGGCTACAGATATTAAAAACAGCTGGGTTATTCGAACAAATTTGTCGATTTTTTTTTTTTTTTTTAAATGGCAGAAGACTTTATTCACAAAGAAAATTACAATAAAATAATAGAATTAATTTGGAGCTAGTATTTACATTAATGTAATTGAATCAATTTAATAATGTTAAAAACAATGTTATAGCTTGATGACTTAGTTACTAAAAGAAATATAATTTAATTTATTGGGTAGTATACCTACAAATATTTAGATATGAAAATCAATGGATCCTACTTATTGTAAACTTTATTATTTTTTTTTGGATTAACAAACAATTGAACTCTTATCGTTAGTTTAGCCTTACCTTCATTTTAAAGAGCAGCAGAAAGCTATGTAGGTATTGTATGGTTCCTTAACTTCAAAACTTCAAACCTTCAAACCTTCAAATATGTATTATATCGCTAGATTGCATATCAATGAAAATCTAGCAATCCAGTTGGTTGGGTTTGACACGGTCCATTCAACTTATTCCTGGCACTATTAGAAACATGAGCTTTTTGACTTGCCATGATAATACTAAAAAGGTCATTAATCCAATACCACACAGCACAAAAACGTGAATTCAACTATGGGCTTAAACTCGTTATCTTTGGATACATTTCACAGTGACAAAAGGGCTTCCCACAAGCTTCAAACGAGTGGTCCGCAAACTGTCTGTCATCTGATGCCGTCAATATAAAATTCATCCAATTGTTACGAGTTAAAGTCCATATTTCAATGCACATTTTTCTGCTGTGCTGCAGCGGTGCTTCACAGGTGTGCGACAACCTCTATTTTCTAATCACTAGTCGCTCATTAGCTGTAGTTAGTGAGCGAGCTATTTTATTTTAGCATTGGTCCCCATTTGGCCTCAGATCTTTTAATTGAAACAGTAATTGCCACAATCTATAAGTAGGTATTTTATATTTAAAAGTTGGAGATAAATAATGATGTCAGAATACAGAGGGCAGACAAATATCCGACAAAAACTACACACAAAAATGCTGTATTCACACATGTTTCCAAATTATCAGTGCACTAATTGTGAACCGGCACCACACAGCAAGTGTGGTGCCGGCCTAGAATTTGCACCACCCGAACTCTTCCCGAG
This sequence comes from Eupithecia subumbrata, assembly GCA_949316285.1. Lineage (NCBI taxonomy): Eukaryota > Metazoa > Arthropoda > Insecta > Lepidoptera > Geometridae > Eupithecia > Eupithecia subumbrata. The sequence goes on along the minus strand of OX438644.1, from coordinate 4,169,936 downwards.
GGTGTCGTAAGAGGCGACTAAGGGATATCCACCGGGGACCGGCAGCAGCGCCCCCTGCAGAACAATTCTACCTCCGAACTGCGATCCCCAACCCGCATGTTCAGCGTGGAGATTATGGACGTTATCCCCCCCCCCCCCCCCACGAGATAAAAGTTAATAAGGCTTTTATCAGGGGAGGCCTGCGTCCTGCAGTGGACTAATATAGGCTGTTGAGATGAGATTGAGGAATCGTGAACATGGTATATCTCGGGGAGCAGCGTCTAAAAGTGTATAAATCAAAAACTTTAGAAATGACATCATCTCATTCTCAAACTCTGAATGCTCAAGGCTATTCATTATTATGTAGTTCAAAAGTTTTTTTTGTCATAAGTAATTATAACGATTGCTTCAAAAGAAGCGTGTCCAATTATATCTGTTTTTGTTGTGATAAAAAGTGGATCAGTATTGTTCCTTATTGGAAACTATTAAGTACAATTTATAACAAAGTTTTTAGAGTGCTTTCAAATTTTCGACGCAAACTTACAACGCTTCTTATGTTTAATTGGAATGAGTAACGTAAAAATGTGCATAAGAAAGAAAGAAGAAATATTTTTTTACTAAACTCTACACTACTAATAAAATAAAAAGATTACTCTGTAACACATACAAAAACACAAATGAACATTAATACTAACACAATACGTATATTAACACAAGTGTCGTACATAAATGTCGAATAAGTATATTTCTTTATTCGAATAGTAAAAAGCTAAAAGCCTTTTTATCGGGGAAACTGATGATCCATTTGAGGAACTTAAAAGAAGTTTAATTTAATGTTTATTCTGTGCTTAAATGCAGGGTAAAAAAATCTAACACGTTTAATGATTTAACCAAGTTAGCAACAATATTTATTAACCAGTTTATGACACACCTAGGTTTTTATAACCAAATCAGCTGTGAGATTTAAATATCAGTTCTAGGAAACACCGGTTTCTATCATGCATGTTATTGTCATCTTTTCATGCCATGACGCCATTATACCTACCTCCCAGATTTAAAAAAAAACTAGGTATTGTGGGTACTACCTACGCACTGGATCACCTTGTAGAGTAACGAATTTTCACACGGATCAATGATTTGATTTTCTTTATTTTTTGCGGTTATACTCTTTTTGCTGTCAAATCCTCGTGGGATCTTTAGGCGATTTGGATCTTTATCTTGATTAATTTAAAGTGTATTTTGAATGAACATCAGATTGGAGTGTAATTGATGTATTGATCGGCACAATTGAAATGTTTTTGTGGCACAATAGTTACTATTTAACTCATATACCTAGTATGAGTAGGAAGGTTAGTAGGAATTATGTAAACTACATATTGGGGAGGTCTATGTCCAGCAGTGGACTAATATAGTCGATGATGATGATGATGTAAACTACAAAATTGTTTTATACCTAAGCCTCTCAGATAAAATATTAAAAAAAATAGGATCTCGGCTATTTTTAACCCCCGACGCAAAAAGAGAGGGGTGTTATATATGTACATATAATAAGTTTAACGTTTGCCTTTGAATCTGTCTGTGGTATCGTAGCTCCCAAACGGATGAACCGATTTTCGTTTAGTTTTTTTGTGTGATAGATAATTTTATCCCGAGTGTTCTTAGCCATGTTACATGAAAATATGTCGGGGGATTTTTTTATTATTTTCAATGAGAACATGAAAATAAATAATTTACTGTCTATTTCTCTTTATATTTTTAACTGACTTCGCAGATGTTCTATATTTGGTTCAAATATATGGTTCTATGTTGTTGGTTCTATGTATATTTGATTTTATGTATGTTCGCCGAATTCTCTGTTTTTTATGGCCCAAGTTAAATGATTATTTTGCAGTTGTAAGGATGATTCCGATGTGTTCCCATAAAAATTAAAAGCGATTGCGGAGGGATTGGTATTTATCATGCAAAACTTAAAAAAAAACGGTTTAAAACCAAGGGATTCGAAGTCTGTTTTTAGTTTTTTTCTAATTAATCAAATTATGACTACGCCTGACTGGATAAAGGGCTCCATCTAACATTATTTTGTTACTGTTTTCCACAACTAAATGACTTTTTTTTTTGTTTACAGGAAGACGATAAAGTCGTCGAGTTGGTCGCCAAATATGGACCAAAGAAGTGGACGCTCATAGCGAGGCATTTAAAAGGAAGGATAGGAAAACAGTGCAGGTATAATTTTACATAGGTACATTTATGGTCAACTTATACTTAAAATTAGTATAATTACTTAAAATTAGTATGGCACCCATCTTACGTGAATTGCTCAAAATAGGATAACAATAGGTAGTTTATAAATAATATAAATAAAATAAAAAAGCCTTTTATTGCTTAACCTTGAAAAACAATTAATCAATCATGCATAAATAAATAAATAAATAAATAAATAATGCTGGACAATTCACACAGCATTATCTAGCCCCAAGCTAAGCAGAGCTTGTGTTATGGGTACTAGATAACTGATATACTTAATACAATACATTACATAGATAGATATTTTTATTATACATAGAAAACACCCAGACCAACGGAACAAATTTCTGCAGATCGTACACAAATTTGTTCCGAGGCGGGGATCGAACCCGCAACCTCCTGCGTCGCAGGCGAACCTTCGCCCGCTGCGCCACGGAGGTCGTCGAAAATAATAATTGCTTGTATTATTATAAAAATAATAATTGCTTGTATTAATTTAAAAAAACGTATGTCAAGTATAATAGAATTAATGTTAGTGAGTAGGTATAGATTTAATAAATGAATTTGATTAGTTAATTATAGATTATTTATACATATTTCGTCAATAGTTAGGTTAGGACCCCTCTCTCGGGTAAAGGCCTCCTCCAGTTCTGTCCAGTGTTTGCGGTCTGGGGATTCAGACGTCGTAATACATAGTTTACTTGCAAAAAATTAACTTAATTATAGTTCCAAGCAAATTTATTCCATCTTGAATTTCATATTTTTTTCCCATTTATGTTACAGAGAAAGATGGCACAATCACCTAAACCCCTCGATTAAAAAGACTGCATGGACGGAACAAGAAGACAGGATCATCTACCAAGCGCACAAACAGCTGGGCAACCAGTGGGCTAAGATTGCCAAGTTATTACCCGGCAGGTTAGTATATCACATAAATTAATGTTATAATCGTACTAGGGTTCATTCTTTTAAAGTAATTTATGTGCACTGGATTTAAAAAAAGACATAAATCAAAATCAAAAACTCTTTATATCCATAAATACAATAAATGTACCTACACTTACAAAAGGTCAAATTTTAAAACTAAACACGGAAATAAAGTGATATTTTTGATTTCTGTCGCTTCGGTATGTAGACTAAAGTAAAGAAGCGACGAAGAAACCTTTAGTCTGTTAGTTGTTATTTTTCGAGTTGGAGCAAAACCCGTTCCAAGCTTTTTTATCTTCTAGTAGATAATCTGATATTTTATAGTAAGCCTTTTTGCACAGCAAGGTTTTGACAATTTGTTTGAATTTATTTACTAATCATTTCTTCAACTCACTAGGAGTTTTGTTGTAGGAGCGTATACATTGCCCTTTAAAAGATACCTACATTAATTTTGTGTAGCCCAGTTGTGGGCACAGCGAGTTTATTTTTATTTCTGGTATTAAAATTATGTTCATCACCATTTTTAGGGAACCGATTTATATTTCTACGAGTGTACAACAAGTTTTCATAAATATATTGACATGGTACTGTCACAGATATTATAATACTATACGAGAAGTAGGTACTGTCATTATGTTCACATGCTAGTGAAAAATAACAGATTCAGGCGTTACTTTGCGGAAATCCATCGCTAAATATAAAGATGAAAATATTTAGTAACAATTTCGCGCAAAATCTTCTCTGAAAAGATCAAACAATGTAGTTCTCTGTAGTATTCCTGTAGAATATTGGTTAATTGGATCCTCCTTTCATTCCAGGACCGACAACGCAATAAAGAACCACTGGAACTCGACAATGCGTCGCAAGTACGAGCCCGATCTAATAGACACCTTCGAAGCTCTCCGCCGCAAACGAGGGAAGCAGCGTCCGATGTACGAAGTCCCTGAGGCGAGCCCCAATGAAAGGGTGCAGGTCTCCTATAATGATGTTAGTACCGTGCCGATACGCTATGTCTAGTACTTTACAGTTACTTCTGTGCCTAAGCTCAGAAAAATCCAGAAAATAAGCATATCTAAGTAGAAAACCATGACTTTCTACTTAGGTATGCTTATTTTCTGGATCTATATCCCCCATTTCGAAGCCTAACGACCGCCATTTTGACGTCTGAGCGCCGCCATTCTAGTCTTTACCGTTCGCATTGTTTCTATCTGCCGGATATTACATCCAGAAACGTCTTGGAATTGTTTCTGTATTCAGGTTTGAATGACTAAGATTTTTTTTATGAATCGTTCACCCAAACTCTCTGTATCGCAAGACTGTAGGCATAAACCCTTAAAAGCGATTCCTTAGGGTCTTTAATAATATGAACCCGTAGATAGTTTCGAAGCTCTCCGCCGCAAACGAGTGAAGCAGCGTCCGATGTACGAAGTCCCTGAGGCGAGCCCCAATGAAAGGGTGCAAGTCGCCTATAATGATGTTAGTACCGTAACAATACGCTATGTCTGATACTTTGTAGTTACTTCTGTGCCCAAGCTCAGAAAAATCTAGAAAATAAGCGTATCTAAGTAGAAAACCATGATATGCTTCTTTCCTGGATCTATATCCCCTATTTCGAAGAGCGACGATCGCCATTTTGACGTCTGATGGCCGCCATTCTAGTTTTTTTCGTCCGCAATATTTCTATCTGACGGATGTTATAACCAATAGAGAGAGTTAATGACGCCGCCATCTGACTAAAATTACATCAGAAACGTCTTGAATTTGTTTCTGTATTCAGGTTTGAGTGATTGTAATATTTTTATTTATGAATCCTTTACCTAAACTCTCTGTATCGCAGGACTGTAGGCATAAACCCTTAAAAGCTTTTCCATAAGGATCTTTAATAATATGAACCCGTAGATAGTTTCGAAGCTCTCCGCCGCAAACGAGTGAAGCAGCATCCGATGTACGAAGTCCCTGAGGCGAGCCCCAATGAAAGGGTGCAGGTCGCTTATAATGATGTTACTTATTGTTGTGTCTAAGAAAAAACTAGAAACGAAACAAAAGTAATTATCTTATGGTGCTTTACGTCTTTTTGACGTCTCACCCTATGGCTACCATTTTGGTACCTGCTGCCCGCCATAGGCTTACATACTTCTATTAATGTTTTGAGGGCATTGCTGAAACATTTTATTATTACTTTCCCCGCTAAAAATAGTAACGTCGCAAAAACAAGAAGTTTTGATTATAATCGGTCATTTTGGTGTCCGACGGCCGCCATGTCTTGTCGCCATAAAAGCGTTAACAAAATCCTTTCCCTCCAGAGTCAAACCTGTTTTACAGATCCATTCAACGAATCAACTTAGTTCACCTTTTAAAAACTCTTCACACACACTCTATTATAACTTTCCCTGAGATAATTTAAAGCAACACACTTTAAATCCTCCATATTGGTATTTGACGACTCCAGGCCTCCAGGGTCAAACCTGGTCAAAAGATCCGTTCAATGAGTCAACTCATGCCATCTTTAGTCGCTCCATCTTATTATACTTCAAGGAGTCAACTCATGCCAACTTTACTCGCTCTATAAACAATTAATCCTTAAATTCCAGAGTCAAACCTGGTCAACCGATCCGTTCAACGAGTCAACTCAGTCGACGTCCTCATCAAGCAGCCAGCCGTCGCGACACGTGCTGCAATGCCGGCAGGTGCTCAGGAGCCAGCTGAGCAATCTCCAGCAGGCCGCCAAGTCCCCGGACAGGGGACGGCTGCAGCCTGCCGATGTGCATATACTGGATTCTTCATTCAAGTGAGTCCTACTATCCTACTAATAAGGCAACCGATGTGGCGCGCCGGGCGAAGGTCCGCCTGCGACGCAGGAGGTTGCGGGTTCGATTCCCGCCCTGGGACAAATGTTCGTACGATCTGGAAATATTTGTTCCGGGTGTTCTGGGTATTTCTATGTATAATAAAAAATATTTAGCTATGTAATGTATCGTATCCTACTAAACTAATAATATAAACGAAAGTTTGTGAAATGTGAAATTGTTGTTACCTAGGATCTCCAAAACTACTGAACAGATCAAGATGAGATTTGGCATACACTTAGAACGTAGCCTAACTTAAAAAAACGAAAATTATTTGATAAATACACTACTAATAAAATAACAGACTAGGTACTAAGTAACACGTACTTAAAAGAAACACAAATGAACAATACTAACACAATACGTACTTATATTAACACAAAGACCTTACTAAGCATTGGGTTGGTACTAAGTAGCCCCACTCAGCAAGCCGACGAGCCTTAACGGTCCTGACTCAGCTTGTTGCTCAAACAAAAACCTAGGGTAGGTATTTTGTGAAAGAGCGCTGGTTTTCAGTCAGGACCAGGTAGAGTAAATGACAGACACGATCTCAGATCCAGCGCATATAAAGGCAGAAAATATATGAATACAAAGGAGATAAGATGGCAATACTGGATATTTGAAAATTATAATAAACTAGCTGACCCAGCGAACTTCGTATCGCTTAACAGCTTTTTCAGGTTTTTTTTTTTTTTTTAGAATTTTTCTATCCGTAAGAACCATCTTCGTACTTCAAGGAATATTTTAAAAAAAGAATTAGCGAAATCGGTCCAACCGTTCTCGAGTTTTGCGCTTAGCAACACATTCAGCGACTCATTTTTATATTTTAGAAAGGCAGTAACAAAGAAAATGAAAAAATTAATGATGCTGACAATGATCCTGTTTAATAAGTGAAAAATATAGCCACTAAACATCTACTACTTATTAAACCAAAAATACGCGTGCGAAGCCGCGGGGGAAGAAGCTAGTTAAGTATAATATATGAAATTTCATACCTAATACAATAACATGAGTTATTTTTCTTTACAGATTCAATGTAGAAACACTGCCGTCAGACTCACCGCTAAAGAATTACCTGAGCAAAGCATCACCAGATAGCGATAACCAAAATGCCGGTATGTATTGCCTTGATATAAATTTAAATTAGAGAGAGGAACGATTAAGAACCCAGCCAAATATTACGATACCCCGAAGTATATATGTGAGTTAAAAAGTGAATAGATTTAAATGTAAGAGGTAATATCATTAAAATAGCATTTTCTTAAAAAAATCGTTGGCTTCGTATACCTCCAATTTACGGCTTATTTAAAAGATAGGGCGATGAAAGAAACTCGCATTCGTACATGAACCCTGTAAATATTAGTTACACTCCTTTTTTGGACAGTCGTGTAAAAATTGACATAAAAAGTGTTGATTAATCCAATATCGGTACCACACAGCACAAAGACGTGTTTAACCCCTGTCACATGAGAATAAATAGGCGAAACTCCTCCTACTCACAGGCGCATGCGCGGAAAATGGCATGAATTTATTGACACATGAATTTATTAAACCTAACCTTATTTTATCTTTTCAGTAACATTCTCAATAGAGGCGGAGCCACTAAAAGAGGTCATCGTACCATCAGTCTACTCATCTGAGCTGAAGAAACATTCAGAGAACAGCAGTCCACCACCTATCCTTAGGAGACGGGCTAGGAAACCGACAAATACTCCCAATCATGTGAGTTAATGTATCGTGGCTAATCATATACCTACCTAGTTATTCTATAATAAACAAGAACAAAATTAAAAATATTAAAAACCCCACAAGATTTTCATGAAACTCCTACATTATAGTGCACAAGTGTGCGCGCAAACACAAGTACACTCTCATAATCCGATGGGACGACAGACCGACACGACCGGGGAGAGATCAGGCGCAGGACCAACGGCTTAACGTGCTTTCTGAGGCACGGGGATATAACAAAGCTAACTCCCTACTCCGGGGGCTGCTTCTGTGAATTTTCCTTGCTAGATAAACTTCAATAACAAATTTTCTGGACCCGGGATTCGAACCCAGGACCTCGTAATCAGCGGTTGAACAAGATGACAAATAGTTATCTATACTAATATTATGAAGAGGAAAGATTTGATTGTTTGTTTGTTTGTATTGAATAGGCTCCGAAACTACTGGACCGATTTGACATTCTTTTACCATTAGAAGCCCACATAATTCCTGATAAACATAGGCTACTTTTTACCGCGGGAAAAGTCTTCATTCCTACGGGAAAACGGGTAATAGGATAACGGGTAGTCAGAATGCAGCTAGCCTAATATAAATACAAAAAGATACTGATAATGAATAGTCAACTAATTGTTATATTTGGTTGACAGGTGTGGGCAATGATGGACCAATCGCTAGTGACTCCGATCAAGGCGCTCCCGTTCAGTCCCTCTCAGTTCCTCAACTCTCCGCACAACCACGTGGACTCTACGCCGCTCAGACAGACTGTCACTACTAAGGTAAATTAGATTTGTATAAGGTTTTTGTTGTTATGGTGCGGAAGCTATACTCAGGGTAATTTCTCAAGAAATCAAATAATGTCCCAAAAAATTTCGACTTCGACGGGACTTGAACCCGCTCTCTTCCCTCAGTACTGGAATGTGCTAACCGACTACACCACGAGGTCAAGTGACGTAGTCGAAAATCTCTGGGACTTCCTACGAACTCTAGCGCCGTTAGCTCCACCTCTCCACCGGTACTGGCGGAAGGATGCGTCGAATTTATTTGGGATATTATTTGATTTATTGTACTAGAATGTTGTAGAACGGTGTGGTTTGTTCTAGAATTTTCTGGGCCATATGTGGTTTGTCCTAGAATATTCTAGGAGTGCCCGAGGCGTAGATATTATTATGCCGGTAGTATACACTCGAGGCAGCCCAAGCACGAGTGCTACGCTCGTCACGGCTCGGGTCCCTCGCGCCTCGTAGGCTCTCGCTGACTCGGTCGCTTGTCGGTATTTTGGTCAATGGATCACGCCCGTAGCACACCTCCGCGGCGGAACACGAGTAGCGGACCCGCTACTCGTGTTCCGCATGACTTTCGCAGCGATCAAGTATAGTTTGAGTTGCGCAACTATAGCGGAGGTGTGGCTGACGTCGGAGCAGATCGACGAAAACCGCGCGGGTAAAGATATATAATTATAGTCAAATCTATGCGTTAGAACAGGCAGTTTCGCTAGTGTTCCGTTACTACTCCTACAAACGGAAAAAACAGAGAAATTACTGCGTTTCCGCTGTTATGGTTTCGTAGTGGAGGTGTGTTACGGGCGTTAAAGGGACTCTTCGCCGCTCTTGAGACAAACGAGGCCGACAGTGAGTGTGTGTGATGACGTCTCTTTGAGCAAACGGGCGGCCGGGTCCTCACGAGACGTCTCGCCGAATGTGTACGGCCGATATTACGTCACAATGTAGACTATTAATTTATACACTCTGAGAATTTCTACCTACTCAGTTCCTACGTCGTATTTATCACCTATTTCGAGAAGGAAGACGTGGATTAACCTCAAATTTAAACTGTCTAAAACAAAAAAATTGTCAAAAAATCGCAAATCAAAATTAACCCGTTACTAAGTACAAAGTAGTAAAAATTAATTATAGTTACACGCCATTTAGGTAACTTATTCCCTTTGATGTTTCAGGATTTTGTAGCGAGTCCGCTACTGCACACGCCGACTCCTTCAAACCAAATCACGCCGGGAGCTAAACTTCGAAGCAACGCTACTCCTAAGTAAGTACACCTTTACTTTTCAACCGATTGATAATGCTAACAGCGAACAAAGCTCCATTACGAAACTGAATCAGGTCCACTTTCCGACTAAACAGAGTGTATGCCTCGTATGGAACCAGTTCTGAAACTCCGGTTCTGAGGACGGCCGAAGGGGTATCTAATTAGAGATAGAGAAACATTTATTAACAAACACAACTCTGATACAGCACAGGGGGGTGATTCACTATGACCAATGCAAGCGTGTTACACACCTACGACAAGACAACGGCGTGGAATCGGACAAAGCCGTATTCCGCATGCCCTAGTTGTCATTCCTTACCACTGCACGGCACGATTTGAACTGTCAAATAAACGCGCTCGTTCATAGCGTGTTAAGGCACAGATTAGCGTGTTCCTGCAATAGTTAGTATGGATCGTTTCGTCGTTCGTATTTTGAGGTTTTAATAAAATCATTTCATAAAATGCAACCCGTAAGATATCTTTTGTTGATTGTGTTTATCAAAGAACACAATAACAATAACACAATCCTTAGGAATGATAGATTTTTAGGTTATGATAATCACAACAAACGTTCCGAAACTAGTCATGACCGACTTGAATGTATTTAGAAATCATTATTTTTGGGCTTTTAATTTTCAAATCACACTAAAATATTGTAAGCTCAACAATTATTGATGGTTGAGCAAGCTTAAAATTCAAAATATTTATTATTTGGAAACAAAAAATAATTTATAATAAAACCGTAAATTTTCCGAGTAGTCCGAATGTAAGATTTTGAACGCACCGTGTGAAATAATCGAAAAACAAAACACGGGGCATAGACAACCAGTCTTGTGGCATGCAGAATTCAATTTTTCGATTCCACACCTAGGCTCGTTTGAATCGTGTTTATGTTTAGAACACGTTGTGACGTCACACGTTTTGGGCATGTTATCTCTTGTCATAGAGAATCATGCCCCAGAACAGAAATAGTAGGTAGGTACATAACTTACAAACAATAAATGAAACCTGCAATACAGTACCTATTATATCAATGAAATTTAATCAATGAAATTATAATAAAAGAAGAAGTAGTCTACCTACCCACTCACATAAAGGGCTAAACGAACGGAACTAGATAAAGAAAAACACAACAGGACAAGTACAAATTAATTGAACTTAATAACAAAGGTCTCTATGCTGTAAGGATGTCTTAGAATGTCTTAGTAAACCAATGAGTGATAAAAATCGCCAGTTCATATATCTCTACTAATCTATCCCTACTGATAGGGAAGAACGGAATTTTTGTACACCCATTAATACTAGGGGGGAAACGAAGTTGGATGTTTTATATACATACATTTCTTCTATGATAAAGTACTGCTTTTTTTCAGTTCAGTTCTGTTCATTTATTAAAAACCATAGGAACACACGGAACAGTGGTAACGTAAAATTAACAGTTTTAAAAGATATTTAAACCCAGGCTATTTAAATAAACTGAACAGAACAGCAATCACAAATACAATCATTAGTGAATCAAGGTGCCGTAATGGTAAAATAACCAATGAACTATCATAACATTTGAACTGATTTTCTTCATAGCTAGTACTTAAGAATTCTCGATCAAATCACCGTTCAAACAAAATAAACTAAACCCAAATCGGTTCACCAGTTTCGAATGCCCACAGACAGACACACATAAACACAGTTCAAACTTACAACAAGCAAACAAACACCCTTTCTTTTTATTAGGGCTAAAAATAGTGTCATATGACCCGACCATCAACGGCATTCAACAATAGTTTATTTATTTTTAAGGAAGGCCTACAGCTTATATAATTACAAAAGTTACAAGAATCTAGCAACAAAAAAGCTAATGAATGGCTTTCACGGCTAAATGACAGTGTGAATATCAAAATATGCAATCATACAATTTAGAAAAAGAAAGTCTACTTAAACAATGGTCGAAATTAGCTATGTAGGTTCAAGTGATATCAACAAAATATAAATTTAACTATAAAAACAACGTACCTACTTAACAAACAAGAATTTAACAGTTACCTTTTTTCCACAGAACACCAACTCCTTTCAAAATTGCCATGGCAGAACTCGGCAAGAAATCTGGGCTACGCTTCGCACCTTCCAGTCCGGGCTTACTCGGTGCTTTAGTGGAAGACATCATCGAGATGTCTCAGCGCGAGGAGAATGAGGATAGCTCGCTACAGCTGAACGACTCCTTAGTATCTGGCCCTCCGGAGCAGGAGAACGGACCGGTACTTGTTTACTTTACTTACTCTGTGCTTTTGTGGAAGACATCATCGAGATGTCTCAGCGCGAGGAGAATGAGGATAGCTCGCTACAGCTGAACGACTCCTTAGTATCTGGCCCTCCGGAGCAGGAGAACGGACCGGTACTTGTTTACTTTACTTACTCTGTGCTTTTGTGGAAGACATCATCGAGATGTCTCAGCGCGAGGAGAATGAGGATAGCTCGCTACAGCTGAACGACTCCTTAGTATCTGGCCCTCCGGAGCAGGAGAACGGACCGGTACTTGTTTACTTTACTTACTCTGTGCTTTAGTGGAAGACATCATCGAGATGTCTATCCTCATTCTCCTCGCGCTGGCGAGGAGAATGAGGATAGCTCGCTACAGCTGAACGACTCCTTAGTATCTGGCCCGCCGGAGCAGGAGAACGGACCGGTACTTGTTTACTTTACTTACTCGGTGCTTTAGTGGAAGACATCATCGAGATGTCTCAGCGCGAGGAGAATGAGGATAGCTCGCTACAGCTGAACGACTCCTTAGTATCTGGCCCGCCGGAGCAGGAGAACGGACCGGTACTTGTTTACTTTACTTACTCGGTGCTTTATGCTACGGCCACATTACAAGGCTAAGATTTGTCTTGTGTGTCGATTTCCAAAAAAAAAACGAAATATGCAGATATTGTTTTCTTATAAATCTAGGGCACGACTCCTTTCAAACTCTCGTGGTCTCGGACTTGGCCATCACCGCCCTTCTCAAAAAACCACCCTGTATAATCTTATTTCTACGTACTTACGTTAATATGCATCAGTATTACTATTTCCACAAAGGTTCTACTTTTTGTGTATTCCTAGAGCTATTCCGTCACTATACTAGAAACAATAACTTAAAGAAAAAGTTTGACTGATCATGATTTTCCAATAAATTAAATAAATAAATGCCTAAGTACATTCTAGAACCTACATTTCTGAAGACCTGCCTTGACCTAAAATAGTCCATTTATTTGGTTCGAAAAGCATGGTTACCCGTAAATTTTGCCGGGAATTTTGAAAGATTTATTTACTAACTACCTTACTACTTAAATGTTTTGTCCGCAATAAAATCAATACACGTTCATCCGCTTCAACTTATTTATTCATGGCCCTACATCTGGTAAAGTGCTTAAGGAGCCATTTTTCTAATATGGCGGCGTGAGCTTCAAACACACGAGCTGGCAAAGTTACGATTCGGAAAGAGCACATCAAAATCTATAAAATAACCCATTCTCTCTTACAGGTCAATGACTCCGGCATAGGCAGCCTCAAACGCCGCGCCTCAGAATCCTCGAACCAAGGCAAAGAGAACGTTCCGTCGCACAAGAAGTCACGCAAAGCATTGGCGAGAGCCTGGGGACACACCAGCACACCGCACGCGCATTCCGTACCAGATGTGTCCTTTATAGTCGAGACGCCGGTACGTTTCTATATCATCATCAGTCAATGAAAGTCCACTGTAGGACATAGACCTCCCCTAATGAGCGCTATAACGCCTTGTCTTCAGTTACATCCAGCAGTCTTTCGTAGATCGTCATCCCAACTGGCCTTAGGGCGCCATAAACTATGTTCGCCGAGTCGCGGTCTTCACTAAAGACCACGCAGTTGTCAGTATTTCTAATAAATAAAATAATAAATAAAAAATAAATAATGCTGGACAATTCACACAGCATTATCTAGCCCCAAGCTAAGCAGAGCTTGTGTTATGGGTACTAGATAACTGATATACTTAATACAATACACTACATAGATAGATATTTTTTATTATAGATAGAAAACACCCAGACCAACGGAACAAATTTCTGCAGATCATCAGATAATGTACATACAATGTCAACTTCTGGCATTGGCTCTTACCAATGCTTGCCAGGCTCTTTCCTGGGCACAGGAAATTCTTTATTATCTTTATTCTTATTATCATCCTTCAATGATAGTCCACTACTGAATATACGCCCTGTCTTCAGTTTGCTCCAGCATATCTTCCAGCTGTCATTCGCAGGCAGGTATCCCACCTTGTCAAAGCACGTCTTAATGTTTTGTATTCATGTCGACAAGCTGAATAATTAACGCATTTTCTCTATTCTTGCTTCAATGTTGCCATCTTAGGGATGCTAGTGAACTCCTTTAGTCGCATTCTCCATTAACGATCTGAGATCCTATCTTAACATGTTCACAGTTTTAACAGAATTTTCTCTTGTTACAGAGCAAATCCTTGGCCGGAGATAGTTCAGTCTTATTCTCCCCTCCATCGATCGTCAAAAACTCGCTACTTGAAGAGTCTACGAGTCTACATAGCATTATGTCAGCGGACAACACTCCAGAACCACTGAAATACGAAGAACTAGATATAGAGGCTGTCATCTCAGCGAAAACAAAGGTACAACACCGGTCCATTCCTACTAATCCTCTACCTAACCCTAACTATAACTACGTGTTCAAAGAAATACCCGGTCCAGCCTTCGAGAATTACCAAGAGTATGAAATTTCTAAAAATAACGGTTTCGAAAACGGTAACGAATTTAAAAGCAGTAGTAACTACGAAAATAACGAAAACCAAAACTTTGATAACCATAACTTCGAAAATAACGATAATGTACAAAACTATGATAGGCAAAACTTTCACGTATTCAAAGATATAACGAATTTACAATCCCCGAGAAATGAAAGGCAGTTTGAAGTGTTTAAAGATATTACTAATGTAGAATCTCCTAGAAGTTTCTCACGACTAAATGCTGAAAGATTACGGACAATAACGAACGCTAATGATTTAGCTTGTGAAAATCTAATAGCTCCTAAAGATGTCCTCGCTAATGCTTTAGCAGATCACATCTACAAAGTGACCAATCAGAAGCCATCGACATCAAAAATAGACGAGATTTTAACTAATAAAATGGCAAAGGAGAATACGAATACCCAATGGTGGAACGTAGAAAGAGATACCGGGCAGGATCAAATGTATACCGGCGAATATTATACGTATTCGAATAACATGTGATTAACGTTTGTTTAATAACATAATGAGGCTTGAATTACCTGTAGGTATCAGAAGGGTTCGAAACGGTTGTGAAAATAACGTTATTGGAAACGTTACAAGTTC
This sequence comes from Eupithecia subumbrata, assembly GCA_949316285.1. NCBI lineage: Eukaryota > Metazoa > Arthropoda > Insecta > Lepidoptera > Geometridae > Eupithecia > Eupithecia subumbrata. The sequence continues at coordinate 4,154,798 of OX438644.1, read as the reverse complement.
GTTGGTTGTGATCGAAAATCAAACGTAGGGTTTTTGAAATCATAAACGTTAATTTTTGTCAATCAAAAAGAAATGTTGAACAATGCGCTTAGGTTATTAAGACGATATAATCATCGTTTAGGTTTTATAAGTATTTTTGAACTTTGTATTTTGACCACGCAAAACTAAAACATAGATTTTTGTTTCTACGTAAAAATCTAGTTCGGTAAAATCCATCATTTATTCCGTAGTAGATAAATGATGTAAACTAACAAGTTGTACATTTTGTTTCGCGTTATTTTAAAAATAGTTTTAATGTTGCACCAAACTAATTTATGACGTCAGACGAGATTAGAGTGTAGGCCAAAGATGAACTTTTCATCAAATGAATTAAGATCGTTGAATAATTTATTATATTGGTAGATAGATATTTTCAGCCTTGTGTAAGAAAACCTGTAGAGGTATTTGTCCTTTGACATTTCGATCAATGATAAAATGAGATAACATACCCAGGAAATTTCTGAATTAGGTCATATTTCTTCACTAAAATATGCGTTTTCTTTTAGCTGTAGTATTTTATTTGTTGCAATTAAATTTTGTAATTTAAAAACGTTAAATATACCTCAAGTTTACCATGCACCAAAATTAATTGTAGTCTTTTAGGTATTAAAAATAATTCGTAAGATTTTCCAAGTATTAATTTTAGGGTAGGTTTTTAGTAACAAAAAGCAACTTGAAAAATTGTGCTAGCGCGCGACAAAAACGTTATACAACTAGTTATAACAAAAACGATAGCGGTTGTTAGAAACGCGGTTATTAGCTGTAGGTATTCAGACAAATATGGCTGTACTAAAACTAAAAATACTAACGTATCCTATTTTACTAAGGCACCTTTCCTTTCCTTTGTATTTATTTCTCTATAAATTCTATTTTAAATAGTATTTAGCTTTGTATTTTAGCATTTTGAAATATTAACATTTTCTATACACTGACTTAATCATTGATTAACTATTTATGATCGCGTTGTAGGTTTTTTATTTTGTAATATTTATTACGATCAACTTTGTTGAATTTATACAAGTTTTAATATAAATCGGCAGCTATACTTAAGGATACTTTATTTGGAATAAATAAATGACATTACCTTTTTCCCTTCCCTTCGCCATTTTGATTTCCATCCCTACCCATCCTACAATATTGACAGACCAGTGTTGAATCTTCAAAAACTTATTTATTATTTTATTGTTATAGCAATTGTTTTTTGTTACTATTTATGTTTTTAAAAAGGTTATAATTTATTCTGTAGTAGTAGTTTGTATTTTCATAACACTTTGTACGTATTGACATGTGTTTTTTTTTTCTTATTGTAGTTTAGTGTTTCTGTCAATATTGTTTGTATTCCATTATTCCACTTTCCAAATCCGATGTCATTTTTTATTTCAATAAATGTATTTTACCCTATTATTTTGGTTTCTTTTTTCACTCACAAAAACCGCTATCAAAACAAATAACGAAAACGGGTATATTAATAAAAAAATAATGACAATAACGGGTATTAATACCGCTGCACTCTATCTCAAACTAATCAGAGAAACAATAATTAACTATAGCATCAACTTCTCAAATCTTTTGGACTAGATATCTATAGACTTCAGTGGCGCAGCGGGCGAAGGTCCACCCACGCAGGAGGTTGCGGGTTCGATTCCCGCCGGCTCGGGATAAATTTTTGTACGATCCGCAGATATTTGTTCAGGGTGTTCTGGATGTTTTCTATGTATAATGAAAAAATATCTATATAGTGTATTGTATGTATTATCAGTATCAGTTATCTAGTACCCATAACACAAACTCTGCTTAGCTTGGGGCTAGATAATGCTGTGTGAATTGTCCAGCACTATTTATTATTATTATTTATTTATATGCCCAAGTAGCAATGACACATGTAAAATTTCAATAATGTAGTCCAGTCAATGAATGATTGTCTCTTTTGAGCACTCATTGAATGCACTAATGATAAATAATAAGTTGCGAGTCTCTGTCAATGATTATAATCTTGAATGTTGATGTTGCAAATTATAAAATGTTAGTAGATGATCACACCAAATAACTCTTAAACCGCATGAGGTATATTTCTAAGCTTTGCAGGAGAACTTGATACCGTACGGCACAGTTAATTGGCATAGTTCATGGTTCATATCTCGCCATAGATTCGTCGAAATCAACGGAGCTGCTAGTTTGACGTCAAGATAGCAGCCACATTGAAAAACCTTAATATCTCCTAAAGTACTGGGGCACTATTTATTTTACTTAGGGCACCGGGATTCACTATTTCATGCACATTTTATTGGCATAGTTGAAATCGCCAAATTCCATGGTGGGGCTGCTAACTTGAAAGCATAATTTTTGACATAGGTAGTAAATTGACGCCCTAATTTGAATAGCCTATTATATTTTATTCATCACATTACATAACACTTCACACTATCACATCTCACTAAAATTATAAATGTGAAAGTATGGATGGATGTAACGCTAACGATGGATGGATGTTTGTTACTTCTTCACGCCCTAATTGCTGAACGGATCAGGTTGAAATTTAGCATACAGGTAAGTCTAATCCTGGTATCGAACATAGGCTACTTTTTATCCCATAAATCAGTTTCCATGGGATTTAAATAACCTTAAAACGTTTCCATAGAAATAACGCGTGCGAAGCCCCGGAAATAATCTAGGTAGTAGAGAATAAACTAGTTGTATGAGCTTATATACCTATGTAGCTCATTTGCTTTGTTTTTTAGTAGGTTCTATCATTAGGTTCAAAGGAAACTAATAAAACAGGGCATCGCGTACAAACATTCAGAGAAATCATGAGTTTTAGGCTCGGGGGGATGTTGCCGACCCCTGTCAGTGGCGTAACCACATTGTGGTTCCACATCTATCGCCCATGTCCAAAATGGCGACCCCACGCATCCGAAAGGGAAGTTGCTGTCTCTTGGAGCTCGCTCTAACTACGCGTAGCAATAACTAGAAACACAAAAGGGTATAAACATTAATATAATATAATTATGGTCATATATCAGATATCACTCAACTTTGCTACGGTGTATTTGTATTGTAGCTTTTGTAACGTGTTAAAAACTTAGAACAGGGTGCTTACTCTTAAAAATCTACCCCTTATGAAAATCATACAACCTAAGAAATGGCACACGTCATATGATTCTTCCTCATTTTGACTGTCAACAATTATCAATTTCACCAATTGCTTGACGGTTGGTTCTTTTGATATTTTTTTTTCTTCATAAAAATCCATGTTAGAACGCGATTGGATTCTAATTCAAATCTGGTTCCAATCATACGCGAGCAAAGAGAGACATTCAAGAGTGCCAAATTCTTGTAAAAATGGACATTAAGATTGAAATATTAAATTTTAGAAGTGAGTACGAATTAAGGCGCTACCCCGACCCAAATCAGCGCCACCACCTATTTTATCTGATAATTCTGCTAAACGCAAAAATCGATTGGCCAGTTTGTGAATCCTATCATGAGCTTTTTTTAAAGCTCCTATAAATGTTTTAGTTTGTATAGTGTAGGCAGAGATGCGAAGTTGCTTTTTTTTGCCACCATGGTGGCAAAAAAAGCTCATGATAGGATTCACAAACAGGCCAATCAATTTTTGAAAATTCCTTCGTTTAACATAATGATTAGTTAAAATAGGTGATGGCACTGATTTGGGTCGGGGTAGCGGTATGCACCCAGCTAGGTTTACCTACTGTTGAAATTCGAATATGTCCTTGAAAATCCATTCGCTTCTAGATACCAGTGGAGGAACCCGTAGTACCCAAGCGGTCTGCCGCCGTGCGATCTATCAAGTTTGACAAGGAACCAGAGATCGAAGCTGAGAAGCCTGTCAACTTTATAATGGTTAGTATCTTCTTTATTTTATTTTATATTTTATTTACGTAAAATTTAGGTTGACGCATCGGAAATCAGAGCGTACGCGACGTCGGTATTTACAATACGGCGGTAGGGTGCGTCTACTGCTTTCGGATTTGCACCAGCAATACAGGTATTTTCAAAGCGCTCGAGTTAGCCGATGACATCATCCGCAACAATATAATTACTTGTAGTGATGAGGATTTTGTTGCGGAAGATGTCATCAGCAGAAACAAAGATGCCTGGCGTCAGTATCTGCAGATATGTAGATCCAGTGCACGTTGTAGCATGTAAATCAATACAAAGTAACAAATCCTTATGCTCCGTACACTCCGATACCGATTCAGTGGACGCGCAACTTTACACAGCTGTGGTTTGCGCCTACATATAAAAAACTAGCTGCATTCTTACTACCAGTTGTCCTATTACCCGTTTTCCCGTAGGAATAAAGCATTTTCCCGCGGTAAAAAGTAGCCTATGTTCATCAGGAATAATGTGGGCTTCCAATGGTACCTAAAAGAATTTTTCAAATCGGTCCTGTAGTTTCGGAGCCTATTCAATAAAAACAATCAAATCTTTCCTCTTTATAATATTAGTATAGAAAATTAAAAGGTATGTTTTGAGGAACTTCACGTGGGTCCTTTGGGCCCGCGTCTGACCTCAGATCGTGTCGGTCTGCCGTTGTCTTAGTCACCAGAGTAGTATCGGACGCCCTCCATCAAGGTGGGATGAGTAGGCTAATGTTGAATGGTTAATGATTTAATGACGACCTCTGTGGCGCAGCGGGCGAAGGTCCGCCTGCGACGCAGGAGGTTGTTGCGGGTTCGATTCCCGCCTTGGGACAAATGTTTGTACGATCTGCAGGTATTTAGGTTTAAAGAACTTTATTTCTCATAAAAACATTACAGTTCACTTAAAATGAGATAAATTAAAACAGTAACTGTGTACTAAAACAAACTTTAAGTAGGTAAATAACAACTGGGATTTGAGGCTTAACTTAAATTACTAATCATAACTAATTATGTTATATAATAGTGTTCTATTTATGTAGTTATATTATTCTATCGAGTAGTCATGTGCTTTCAACATATTTTTGTACTTATGAATGCCATCACATTCTTTTATGATATTTGGTAAATTATTAAAATTAAAGTATTTGTTCAGGGTGTTCTAGATGTTTACTATGTATAATAAAAAATATCTATCTATGTAATGTATTGTATTAAGTATATCAGTTATCTAGCACCTATAACACAAGCTCTGCTTAGCTTGGGGATGATGTTGTGTGAATTGTCCAGCATTATTTATTTATTTTATTTATTTATTCGAGTACAATAGAATCTTTATCCGTAACGCAAACAAGCTCTGACGGAAGACCAGCGTTGGTTTTTAGTCTGCTAGTGATAAGAACTTGATATTTATGATAGAAAACTTCAGTGGTTTTGATGGTAGACCATCGTTCGACCATCTAAATCTTAACCACTGAAGTATTTCTCAAAAAAAGTAAAAAAAATTTAGAAATTGAAAAAATCGTAGAACAAAAGTTGATCCTTTCGCTCCAGAATCACCACCTTTAAGCTAAGTACACCCATTACGTGGCACCCTGTATAGTTATAATTACAATTAGCCTGTAATATCCCACTGTTGGGCAAAGGTCTCCCCCTGATCCCTCCATGCATCACGATTCTGACCCAGTTGGACCCCCGTTTTATCGAAGGTGTCAGATACCATGGTGTCTAGTACTTCAACTCTGTATAGTTACTAAAGTTAAAATTACCTTTTTCAGGAAGACAACTGGGAAACCTTCGTCTGCGGCCGCACTAAAGATCAGCTCGATTTAACAGTTCTGGCGCATCAGTTCCTGAAGAAAACTGCCCTGAAGCCACGCTCACTGAACTTTTAATTTGCCCGAATGCTTGATTTAATTTGTAGGCATACAGTTAGTTACGGCTGAAATTAAAGGTAGTTGTACCCTCTTACTTGTAAACCTATCACAACTTAGATCAATGGCTAAGTTCATTCGTTTGTATTTTTTTTATGGCTTACATAATAATATGTCAGAATAAAAACAATGCTTAGGTACCCATTGTTGTAGGTTGGTTGACAGATTTTTATACGTAAAGCCTGGTGCTGACTGGTGTTACGGGATCCCATACCATTCACAGCGAGCATGATACGTTACGCCGTGTGCTAAAATCTATCTCGTCGCTCGTGCCTTCTTTCCCCGTACTGACTGCACGCTCTATGTGTAACCAAAGATTTAAATCGTTAGATACCTACGCCCTGACACTAAAAACTGGCATTGTCTTTGAACGCGTTAACAAAATGCCGACGCGCCCACACTATGATTAGTTATAATAGTATTTTTTGATTCCTATAAGTGTAATTATTAGATACCATGTATAGTACAATCATAACGTTCGAACTTTTCTGAAAAAAAAAACACGATACATTGATTCCAAATGAGCGAGCTATCTCATTTCGCTTGGCAACAATACGGCGCGGTCTCACTACGGAAAGGGCCTATCTAACGATTTAAATTTTTGTGTAACACTTCGCCGGTCAGTACCCGGCTTATGGGGTAGAGTCTTTACTTGATACTTTGAATGCCTGTAGATAGGTAAATCTATATCTAGAAACACAGCAGATGGCTATCCCATGGCACCCCTGGAAGATACCCCTGGTTGCATTTCCACAATACATTGCTGGTTATGTATTGCTGGTAATGACATGTGTCGCAAATGACTCTGGGTGCCACCACCTATTTTATCTTCTTATTCCTTTTTCAAAAATCGGTTGGCCATTTTGTGATGCCTATCATAAGCTTATTTTGAATGCCTCTTTAAAAGTTTTAGTTGGTATAGTGTAGGCAGAGATGCGAAGTTGCTCCTTTTGACCACTCTTAAAGTATAATAAATAAAACTTTTACAGAGGCATTAGAAAAAGGCTTATGTTAGTGATAACAAACTGGCCAATCTATTTTTGAAAATTCCTCCGTTTTAACAGAATAATAAGATAAAATAGGTGGTTGCGTTGATTTGGGTTAAGTGCAAAAATTTGTCTGAGTCACTAACTGAATAATTATCGTATGGTCTCCAGCTGTTAGGTACATTCAGTTTAATAGCATTCAAAATGATATCAATAACTTCCATTCAAGTCCTTGGTCATCAAGTCTTTGCATGATTTTTAACAAAATCATGATTTAAATAAAATATGTGTGATTTTAGATTAATTTTGTAATTTGATGTGTTAGTTATAAGTTATCTTTAACTTAGTGTAAGTTTTAGTGGAAATAAGTTTATACAAGCGTATGATTGATATATTATGAGAACGTTTTGAAATTGTTTTTTTATTTATTTTTCAGAAGTCTATTTTTTTGTATTTTTTTCATATTATATCAATCATTTTGTTACGTTATATCGCACACCAAGAGAATCATACAGAAAATAAAACTTAAAAAAATCTGTGTTAAAAAAAAACTTAAAATTTTGCTAAAATTTATTTGCTTTTTATTCTTCTAATGTAAGTAATAGTTTTTCAAATTATTTCAAGAATGTAATTTTTAATACTTTTTATCTTCGAGTCTAAAGTGTTTAATATGTAACTTTCCTCTTGGCACGTGGTGTGGAATGTGGTTTTTGGTGTAGTAGTTCGAAGCTTATCATTCTGGTTACAGAAAACCTATAGGTACCTTAACGGATTTGTAAATATTATATCACATGAACAAAAATAAATTTGGTTTAGAATTTAAGTTAGGTAGTAGATATTTTAAGACACAATATTTATAGATGTTTTTGATAAAATTCTTTTATTTACGTTTTCTTTTGCAAGTCTATGTATGGCCCATAATTCAGATCGTGTCTTGCTATTGTTGCATTTTTACTGATTTGCCATAAATTGTCATTTCAGAATGATACCTTCTTTAATTATGTTTTGATTTTGAAAAATTACGTACCTTCCTACTTACTACTATAGTTTATTGTAAATCTTTCTATGGCACTTATTTAGTACAAAACGTTTATATTTAAAACTGTGCTGTGCTGTGTGCTTGTGTGTTGGATTTTGTTATTAATAGATAGTGAATATGCTCGTTTTTGGTCATCAATTATCATACCTGGTCGAAACTGGAAAAAACCTTTCCGATAGGCTTACAAAACATTTAACTTGTAATAATATTTTGGTGAAAATATATTAGATATTATCTTCTTTTGTCTTTGGACTTATTAATTAGTTAACATTTAAGGATTAGGTGTTTTGTAACAACAAAACATCTAATCCTTAAATGTCCCGGTTCTGAAACATCCTTCCACAATGGTGTACATAAATCATTTTGAAATTGATGTACCTACCTAATATCCCAAGCAACGTTAAGGGCCTTTGTTCACATACTTCTTGGCCGTGAAAATGTACGGCAATCTGGCGGTTAATTCGCCTTAAAGTCACGGTCGTCAGTGTTGTATGGATCACTCAAGTAAGTTTCACGGCGAACGTATGTGTACAAGAGCCCTAGGGCCTATCGTTTAGGTCTCTTTTACTACAATATTAAACGTAGTACGGGTTATAGTTATTTATAGAAGTTTTTCTAAGACGTCGCCATATTTTACAGAGAGACTAATTATGTAAATGTTAACTTTCTAACACGCTTTTAGTTAATTTGTAAATAATTTAGTTTAGGTATTGATGGTAATAAAGGATTGCGTAAAAGTTGTGTTTTTTTTTATCCTAACTAAATTAGACCTACAAAAGCTTGAAGATAACAGAGCGCTTCAGTGTACCTATCTACCTAGCAAGTCTGACTGAGGTTAGTTTATGACTGCAGATTATTACAATCATAAATATTTTTATTTTCAAACTTATGCGATCTGAACACATTACCATTTATTAGTATTATTAAACGGGTATTAATAGTATTATTAAACGGGTATTTATCGCGTTTGTTTACCTATTTTTCCCGACGTTTCATCAGGTTTACACACAGTCGTGGTCACGGGATGACTCTATTACAATCATACATAAACTAGTATGATCATAGATGCACTTAAGTAAAATTCTGTAGATACGGTAGGGATGTTCTCCTAGCACTAACTCAAAAAAAGGCCTGTGTTGTGTTACATTTACAACTAAACGCAAAGACACGCTATTTCCTACCTTTTGCAATATACCTACCTTAAACATAATGAACAACAAAGACGGGAAGACGCACATAGACCAAAGTGCGACCGGTGGCGCCGGGCACAACTCCTACAGATGAGTGAGGTGGGTGGACCTAGCTTGAGCCTTCCACTTTCGAGAAGCTTGTATCTAATCTCCCAAATTCTAGGTACATAGGTAGAGCTTAGAGCGATGATCTGCCACCAATTTTATGAATAGAAGAAGGCTGTAGGTAGGAACTGTAATAGGTACGTTATCCTTCCGATAATGTAGGTAGGTACTTACCTACCTAGTACTTGGCAAGGACTTGAAACTTTCTACTTACTATTAAATAATTCCCTGAATTTCAAGAACAAATTACCCGAGTTACAAACAGAGTTCAAACTAGGTAATAAAATGAAGTTTCTAATAAGCCTCACTTCTACTTTAAGTTCTAATTTCACAGCCACTACCTAATATAATCAGCTCTGAAACGTCTTGAAATTGGCCTCGGCTTGAAACCAAGACTTATTAGCATGAAATTCTTAGTTATATTATAGGGTCGGGGTTTGGTTCATGATATCCGCGAATTTTTCTTCTCGGGGTATTATTATTATATTAGTATTCATTATTTATTATTATTATTATTATTATATTTTTATATTACTTACCTATTATTATATTATTATTAGTATTCATTATTTATTACCCATAAGCTTCTGCTGAAAGCTGAAATAAGCTTTTATCATATAGAGGCTTGTTCATGTTCACTTGCGTCTTCTACCTATCCGGGGAACCCTAGTAGCAATTTGTGTTGGCCAACGATGGGGACCTAATGCCAACGGTTGGGATCAGCTGCGATCACAGTGTGGTAAGGCACGGCATCCGCTGACAAGTGGGTCCACTGATCGGCAATCCGAATGACGTCATTCGCATTAAATGGAAAAGTTGCCTTCAGGAATCCTCACCGGCATTGCCGACAGTCTGCTCCGTGCGGTGCGGATCTTTTATGTAAAACCATTGATGGGGCCAGTGCGGATTGTCCGATGCCGGCCTGTGAACGCGCACCCTAACGTTTCAACTGTTAACGTTTGAGCCGTGATGCCGTGCCTTACCACACCGTAATCGCCCTCCTGGGCTGCAATCACGGTGTAGTGACCTACCACTAGGTACCTAATCCAACATAATTATCGAGGATGTGGAGTGAGTATTTTCAACTGAGTTTTCTAGAATAGGTGACAATTTCCATTCCTATCTCATTCACATTTGTCACTAATGGATAGGTGCTAGATACCAGGGATGTTACGGAGGTGGTATAGCGGAACCGAAGTCGGAGTCGGAGTTTTAAAAATTGGTTTGTCGGAGTCAGAATCGGAACCGGAACCGGAGTTGGAAGCGAAGGCGGAGTCGAAGGTGGTGGTAGTTAGATTCCTGCAGCAGCTGCAGCAGTAGGCGCTGGATTTTCAGATTTGCTAGATTCTCTCAAATTGTTTCAGTAGATCATTTACTTTATGTGCTCATGTTGCATATAAATCGCCACAAATATATTCCGTAAAAAAACTGTCATCCCTTTAATTGATAATTCAGCACAATTAGCTGTTTAAGTCGTCGAAATCTAATACCTTCAACGAAATTAAAGGGGAGATCTTGCAAAGATATCATTTCAGAAATCAGTCAGTCTATTTCCATCGATTAAGCATTAGAACTATCTCCGATTAAAACCTCCTATTGAAAGTTTCAGAACCGAAGTCGGAACCGAAGGTGTAGTATCAATCGGAAGTTCCGACATATCGGAATCGGAGTCGGAGCTCCGTAACATCCCTGCTAGATACTGGGAATAATGGACCATAGATCAAAGAACGCTAAAAACTTGTTACCTACATAGTACCTATACAGGGTTATTGGTAATTCACTGACACTAAGTGAACTACAGGTTCTGCCCATCATCACGAACACGTTCATGAAGACGCCAAGTCTTAGTTCTATTTTTTGTAAATCATCTCTGCTAAAATGAAAAGTTCCTATGTCTGCAACTGCAACCCAATTAATTATTAAAGGCCGATCTTCCTCCCGCACACCCACGGGGTAGGTAGTTACCTACCTACTATCAATACAAAGTTTAAAGAATTAAGACCTGGCGTTTTCACAAACGTGTTCGTGATAATGAGCAGAACCTGCAGTTCACGCAGTGGCAGTGAATTACCAATAACCCTGTATAGTACCTATCGTACCCACGACAGGTACTATACGGGGTTATTGGTTGGAAGTACCTATCTAGGTACCTACCTACTTAAATGATATGAAACCGCTTCCTCTCTTAATGAAAACGCTATCTCAAGCACTGAGAGTACTGCAACATCTATTAACAACCTTCAGTCGCTTGACACAAAGTCTAGAATCTCGTGACACTGTAAAAGCAAGTCGAATGGTTGTAAATTGGAGTAACAGACCCCACAGCAATTAAGATTGCATGTCACTGCTCTAAATTTAGTTTAAGTCCAGCCCCAATTTATCGCTCCGTTTGCTTCAGAGCCATCTATCTTGTTTAAGACGTTTTCTGATTTATTATGGGGATAGAGGTATACGACACTACCGCCCTGCCGAGAGGCTGGTTTATAAATTAGTAATTTAAATGTCGAATGGTCGACTGGTCAGATCATCGCAATCTTTAAATTAGCCGTGAAGGCCAATTTGCAACCCGTTTTTGTTGGTAGTTTCTTTTCTTCTAACCTATTTTGTATATAAATAAGCTGTAGGCCTTCCTTAAAAATAAGTTAAGCAATCAAATTACAATCTGCAAATACCTATTTCTCCAGGGTGTTCTGGTTGTTTTCTAATTCTATGTATAATAAAAAACATACCTATTATTTTAAGTATGTACTCTGTCTTTTGTATCTAGTACCCATTAGGTGGTGGTTTATTTATTTCTCTTTGTCAAGATCTTTCAATAATAAAATTGATATAGATCTTTTAAAAACTAGTTGTGACTAAATGTCATTGGTTCGCAAGTTTAACTACACAGAACATGCAAATCAAATCATGCAACTACACATATGGCTGTAGCGAACCCAAAATAATGGTTCGAAAGTCGTCGAAATCGTGAAACGCTTCGTTAGCGCGATCTAGCGCTCGTCCCATTTAAGCTGCGACATCTAGTTATATTCCCGCGAACTAATTTCGTCATTTATTTAAGCTCGCGACTTTGCTTGGGGTCAATTGTTTTATAACTGTGTGTTTATTTTGATGTAGTATTGATGTAAAGATAATTATTTCTTATAAATTTTAATTTATAAGAAATTAATTAATTTGTAATTAATTGATAATTAAATAACTATTAAATAATATTGATAGTTTTGAGGAGTTTCTGTCGCTAATTTATGAATTAGGATAGTCAGGGCACAGATAATATAATAATATACTAGTACATTAGGTAATCAAACCTGTAACCCGTTATAGGCCTATGTCCAGCAGTGGACTACTATTAGGTCGATTTTAATTTGAAATTTAACTATTTATTTGATAATAATTAAGTTTATTGACGTCTTGTTTGAAAGCGTATTTTGTAAACCTTAAGAAAGTTGAGTCAAACAGAATTTTAATGAATTGAACTCATTTACGAGTACGTTTTTTTTTGTTTTTTAATAGACTAGAGTCTGCCCGCGGCTTCGCACGCGTTGTTTTTATGGAAACATTTAAAAGTTATTTCTATGCCATGGGAACTGATTTATGGGATAAAATAAATGACGCGGAAAGCAGCTCTCAGATAAAAATATAAAAATGATGTGTTGTGCGGTGAAACGGTATTTAAATACCAGTAGTAAGGAAACTTGTAAGTACTAATATTAGATTTGTAGGTATTTTTGCCTAAAACAGTCATCAAAACTCATAAAAAAATTGAAAAATATCGTAGGTCACCCTTTTCGTGAAAATGTATAAAGGATGGATTTTTGAGAAGGGACAGTAAGGGCAGGTACCTTAACCGTTATAGTTACAGGAAAACGTTCCTAGGAGACCTTCCATAACTTTTTGAGTTATTTCGAATTGCATTCATCGATTTTGGAAAAAATGTACAGTCAGCAAGAAAGGATCAAAAGTCTATACTAGACCGACTGAGTTTAGAGTACTAGAAATGTCAGAAATCGTCAAAAACTTTTTCCATACCTACATCTTGTACGGAAAAACGAAGAGTAAAACCTTTTTGTCGTTTGATCTAGATAGAATGATAGTTACCATAGCTACCGGCTGATAATTCGTATAATCAAAAAAGAAATAAGTAACATAATTTCGAAAATAACAAGCAAGGTGATAAAAATACAATGGCTTGTTTTTTTAATTGGAACTTTGCTTCAGTTACCCAATTTTTTAGGGAAAATGCTTTTCACTTGCAACATTCAATCATACGAATGTGTGAGAGAAAACACTGTATTTACGAGCTGTCAAAAAACACATAGGTACCATAACATTGTCAAATTGTTGAATGGCACCATCCCTCTGCTGAGACATCAGCGAGTTTTTACTCTATTGGTACTATTTAATTTTACTTAGTTAGTGTAGGTGGTTTTAAATGACCGTTCTAATTAAATTAATAAATTGAATTGAAAACATATCCTGGTAGGGCTTCTTATATCTGCTTCTGATTGGATTTGATTAGTTCTGTGTTTGTATACCTATCAGCTGTTTTAGAACCGCCAATTACGGTGTGTTTGATCAAGCTAGCGGGTAGGGTCACCATAAATCTGATTTATGCCATATTCGTCCCGCGGAAGTTCGGCCCACATCAATAAATCTGCTTTCGTCCCACATTATCTATACTAATATTATAAAGAGGAAAGACTTGATTGTTGTTTGTTTGTTTCTATTGAATAGGCGCCGAAAATACAGGACCGATTTGAAAATTCTTTTACCATTAGAAGCCCACATTATTCCTAATGAACATAGGCTACTTTTTACCGCGGGAAAATGCTTCATTCTTGGGAAATCGGGTAATAGGACAACGGGTTGTAAGAATGCAGCTAGTTCAACAATAAAATGCTTGATTAATAGTGGTAGAAAGGACCTATATAGGTACCTTAGTACTTATAATATCTCACTCCCTACCCTACCTATTCGACTCAAAAAAGTTAGGTAAGTGTAAATATGGCTTCCACCGCTGAGCGCTTCAAATCCCCTTTGAACCTAAACCCATGGCCACAATAACCAGTGAGGCCTAACAGTCAGATTATACGGTTAACCCCTAACCGCGCTTTGTACCGATACCGGATGGATCCACGCGTCATTGCAAATTGAGACCTGAAGCTAGGGGATTAGGTTGAGAGTGATCTATAGTCGAATATTTTATAGAAGGTCATTATCATTACAGAGTAGATTGGAGTTTATAGGTATGATTGCTTGGTTTATTAGCAGCATCCAGGTGTGACAGAGTTATTTTACAATTTGTATGAAGTGGCGGGAAGTTTTGGGTAAGGTACCTACCTAGTACCTAGGTACCTACTTGGTTTCGTTACCTTTTTTATTCTGTGGCAGTTAGAGGCACTTACAAAACTTTCCTACTGTACAATATCATTAGCTATCGCTATCAATAACTGTTAGGTAATCTTAGGCAATAGGCACAGAATATAATATAAATAAATTCTTCAAAATTACAAGAATCGTTTGCGGTTTGGTTGGTTCACTAAATATTAATTTGTGGTAGCAGGTGAATCCTCCTTTAGTATTGTGCACTAATATGGAGACACCCTGTATAGTAGGTTCTTGCTAAAGTAAGTAAGTAGTAAGTAAATTATCTTCCCTTAAAAATAAATAAATCAATAAAATAAATAATGTTATGTAATACAATTCACTCACTCAGCATTATCTAGCCCCAAGCTAAGCAGAGCTTGTGTTATGGGTACTAGTACTAGATAATTAATATACGTAATAGAATACACTACATAGATAGATATTTTTAGTTATACATATATAGAAAACATCCAGAACACCCTGAACAAATATCTGCAGATTGTACATACATTTGTCTCGAGGCGAGAATCGAACCCGCAACCTCCTGCGTCGCAGGCGGACCTTCGCCCGCCGCGCCACTGAGGTCGTCCAAACTTAGTTTTAGGGATATTATGATCAAGAACTAGGTACCAAGGAAAAACCAAATCATACAAAAAAATAAAGGTAGGTTACCTACCCTACCTACACTGTACAAAAATAATATAACTAAGTACCTATATCTACTACCTAACTAAAACATTAAACCGTCGTCACCAAGGCAGAGTGCCCAGATGTTAGTAACATCTAAAAACTTGAAGAAAAGTAATTTGCCGCAAATCGTCATCCATTTTCAATTACCTTAGGAAAAACTATCTTCACTTCACTGGTATTTTTGAAGCATTTGGGAAAATAAGAGATTTTTATTTAATGGTTTAATCGGGTATTTATCGCGTACCTTTTGTTTTTATATCCCCTACGTGTATGATAAATACCCGATTAAACCATTAACTATATTAACAAATCGCGAAAGTTTAAAAAGTTTTAAGAGATTTTTGTCTCAAAATCAACATATTCCCTAATGCTCCCAAAATACAATTGAAACGAAGTAGATTTTATGATGGGTTCGTCGATTTTCGCCGCAAGGCAAATTACTTTTCCGCTAGTTTTATTCGTAAAACGGTGGAAACGTTAAAAACTACAAAAAAATCTCGCGCCAACACGAAACGATCAATCGTAACAAGGACAGAGTACCTTCCTCAACCTCAACAGCCTGTATTGGTCCACTGCTGGACGCAGGCCTCCCCCTGATAAGCACCTTATTGGCTTTTATCTCATGGGGGGTAATGCCTATAATCCCCACGCGGGACATGCTCGTTGGGGATCGCAGTTTAGTGGTAGAATTGTTCTGCAGGGGGCGCTGCTGCCCATCCCCGGTGGAAATCCCTTAGTCGCCTCTTACGACACCCGCGGGAAGAGTTGGAGTGGTGCAAATTTTAAGGCGGCACCACATAGCTAGAGTACCTTGAAGTATGCTAATGTCCAAGCTACTTCTTCCTACTGTTGATACTCATCATATCACTTGCAGGCCCCAGAGACCAGTTAATGTATCTTAATTGGACCGTAGGTTACGTAATATTGAGTTGTGTACCGATGTTCGAAACTAGGCCGTAGGCTGAACTTTCAGTGGACGATGGAAGCATAAGCGGAAGCGATTTACTGGTATTTTTATAAGAAAATCTCGCGTCCGTCGGCTCATAGAAGTAAGGTGTAGCTTATTATTATACTAGATTCTGCCCGCGGCTCGCGTATTTTCGGTATAATAAGTAGCCTATTATATAAGTTAGGCTTTGCTCTAAACGGACGCCAAATTTCATCTTGATCTGTTCAGTGGTTTTGGAGATCCAAAGTAACAAAAATTCAGATTTCACAAACTTTCGGCTTATACTCGTCATATTAGTAGGTAGGATGAAACTGAACTGCGAACTCAAACGAAAAGGTAACTGACAGACAGACAGAGTTACTTTCGAATTTATAATATTATTATAGTATAGTATAGTAAGGATGGATTTTTTGGTAGGTATTAGTTAGGTTGGTAAATAATACTTATCCCAAAAAAATTCTGGGATATTATTTGATTTTTAGAAATTACCCAGAGTTACATTAACATTAACAGAGCTTAAACACTATAATAACAAAAACCTTAGGTAGGTAGGGTACATTTTTTTTGCAAAAGCTCTATTGACTTCCTCTGGTTGATTCCCTATGTTAATTCTTACGATACTTATTTAATCTTTGTTTTTATGTAGCTTTTAGAACCTTATACTCTTACATTGTAAATTTCCTAAACATTTAAAAAATAAATAAAGTAGTGAATATTTGGTTTGAGTGAGAGGGGTAGATTCTTTCGCCGCGAACGCCACGGCCAACTCCGCTTACTTTTTCTAAAATGCAGCCTACTGGATTCAGCTCACTGCACCGTATCATTTGAACACCTGGCGCCACTGTCATGTCAGCAAAATGCAAAAAATGTTTCTGAAAACACTGAATTTATTTGTAAAACTTTTAAATACATCATGGACACTAAAGTCACTAACATATATTTACCATGATTTGAGTTTTGAGCTTCTACAGCTACAGTATATCTTGTACACCCCTTTTTTTTATTTGGCGAGTAAATTCATTTACGAATAAACTGGTCTGGGGGACCAGAATTATGTGGGACTCGACGCCCTGAAAAGGTCGTAATACCCACTAACTACGGGAACATTTAAAACATCCGCGGCCCGACTGGCGTCCCCTCTTCCTCCTATACATGGCCGGCGAGCCCACCGATCCACACACTCACCGACCCCATTCTTCCGTCACCTTTCCTCCCCCCGATTAGGACACAGACTGGACCGACACAGTTTCAACCGCAAATGTCGATCTCTGTGCCCAGATGGGCATTATTGCCCCATACTACCTGCCAGGTGTGGGTCTCACATTTTCACACGCAAACACTCTAACTCTTACAAAATTTTTCTAGTACTATGTAAAAAATGTAAGTAAGTAACTCATTCATTTGTCACATAAAACACACACATACAATTGGTTCACATATTACAAGTTGGCAAAATATAATAATGGGTTACGTACCATAATTATAAAAATTAAAAGTAAAAACAGAAAGTATGAAATAATATTAATACAATACAATAGCGAAACAATTTTCATAGTAAATCCATAATTAATAATAATAATAATGCTGGACAATCCACACAGCACCATCTAGCCCCACAGTAAGCTACTCAAAGCTTATGTTATGGGTACTAGATAACTGATATATTTAATACATTATATAGGTACATAGATAGATATTTTTTTTATTATAAATAGAAAACACACAGACCAACGGAACAAATTTGTGCAGATCGTACACAATTTTTTTCCGAGGCGGGAATCGAACCCGCAACCTCTTGCGTCGCAGGCGGACTCTCGCCCGCTGCACCACCGAGGTTGTCAAAATTGACGGAAATAATTGACGGAGAAATCTACAAAAATACATTAAAATACATGCATACATCCGAGCGAACATAAAACCTCCCTTTTTTGAAGTCGGTTAATAAAGTGTTAAAAACCAGGCCTAGATTTTCTCTCCTTCTAGCTCTCTCACTAATCACGGTTCTGAATTTGTTCTCAATCATATTGCAGCCTAATCAGAATTGATTTAGCATCTACGTACCTACTATACCAAATCACTAGATGAAATTTAGGTATGTGGATATCAATATTAGTTCGGCCAACTGCTAATGAGTTGACTAATAGGCATAGATGGCATTAAACTACCTACCTATACTCGATATACAGGGTGTTCTATTTCGATATTCGTACTCGATCAAACGATGTGAGTAGCTAAGTGTCCTCAACCTCCATAGATTTGACCCCCCATGTACATAATAATTTAATAATATATTAAGCGGTTTTTTTTCAGAAGGATGAAAGTTTTTTCTCATTTTTGGAGAACTTTCAATCGAAACTTGTTTCCGTTGAATAGAAACTGGGTTTTCGGCAAAAAAAAATCGAATTTGATAGACATGTATTCCTACTTAACCCAACTAAGTTTATTACGAGTAGGTAATCTCACGAAAGCTGTGTGGTGCCGGCTTAGAATTTGCACCAACGCAACTCTCCCCGCGGGTGTCGTAAGAGGCGACTAAGGAATATCCACCGGGGGCGAGCAGCAGCGCCCCCTGCAGAACAATTCTATCACCAACGGCGATCCCCAAGCTGCATGCCCAGCGTGGGGACAAAAGCCAATAAGGCGCTTATCAGGGGGAGGCCTGCGTCCAGTAATGGACTGTTGAGAAATCTCACAAAAACTACTTAAACCGTTCTTCAAACTTCAAAAAAATATTCTTTTATCTAAATAGCCGTGGAGGTATCGTATGCGCACATTAATCCACCGACGCTTCCGCGTAGCACAAAAATATACTTACATTCAAATATGGGCTTAAACTCGTTATCTTCATATACATTGTAAGGGACGAAATGGTTTCCCACAGCTTTAAACGAGTCGCCCGCGAGCTATCTGTCATCTAATGCCGTCAATATGAAATGCATCTGAATATTACGAGCTAAATCCCATATTTTGATGCACATTTTTGAGCTGTGGCAACCTTTAGGCTGTGTCCCCACTAGTCCCCAGTAGGCAAACTGTGAGCGACCGACTGAGTTTGCGGCGTATCGGTTCAGTACGCCCTTCCATATTATATTAAATTGAGTCACTGTACGCAGTTTGCAGCGTTACGTGCGCCGACTGTCGAGTTTCTTCTCTCGAGTTTGCAGCTATCTAGAATTTCAGTTCGCCACAAATTTGCGGCTCACTCAGTCGGCCGTTCACAGTTTGCCTACTGGGGAGACAGCCTAAGATTTGCCCGCTCATACGCAGCTGGATGCTGTATGAGCTGATCAGGGGAACCAACCAGAGAACGGGAAGCAACTTCATTCTTTATATTTATGCAATATCTTCAATGTGATCATCACCTTCCCTCAACAGCCTATAATGATCTACTGCTGGACTCGGGCCTCCCCCTGAGAAGCACCTTATTGGCTTTTATGTATAAGTGCCACCACATATAAATACCCATAATCCTCACGCTAGGCATGCGGATCGGGGATCGCAGTCTGGTGGTAGAATTGTTCTGCACGGCGTTGCTACACGCCCCCGGTGGATATTCCTTAGTCGCCTCTTACGACACTCACAGGAAGAGTTGGGGTGATGCAAATTCTTAGCCGGCACCACACGGCCAAAGTGATCACTGATCAGTGATCAGATCATCGATCTGCCGGCCGAGCGTGATCTTTATGGTAAAATTCCCCGTATTTGGGGGATTCATGTTCAGCTGTAGTATGTGCGCAGATATGTGAATACCTACGTAGTACTTAGGTTCTCCTAGCAGTGTGTAGGTACCTATTAATACCTCAGTTCAGTACTATACTAGATAGTAAGTAACTAACTACGAGAGCTGGTATCGGCCGCAGCGCATCAGCATTGTCATTCAAGGCAATGTAGCCAGTGTCTCAGGGACGCTTCCGACTGGTATTGATATGGATCAGTTGAGCTACATGAGTGTTTGCAATAGTCTGCAGTTAGCTCAATTGTTTCAATTGTAAATACTAGTTCTAATTTGTTTCTATAATTTGATTGTAATTTTATTTGTTACTAACTACGACTAAACGACTGTAGGACTTGTGCCTAACTTCAATCCGGTTCTAGCCAAGTTAAAATGAATTTTGAGACTCAAATACCTTTGTAAGCGACGTTTTCTCTGCGGAATTTCACTCAAGGAAAGGAATTTTACCTACTTTTAAAGCAAAGGAATTTCAATGTATCAAGTAACTCTCTCGCTGGTTTTTTGCTGCGTTGATTTAGCTGGTTATTGTTGTAAACATACGAGTTATTCATATTTAGGTACTTACTAAGTTTTTTAATTGTTTTTTTACAACTTTTGAGCATGTTAATGCCAGTTGACTAGGTATTATATAGACAAGTTTCAAGGGAAAAATTACAAAATAAAAGAGTAAAACATTCAAATATAAAAAGCTAATTGTTTTGCCGTGGACTATTGCTATTGCCGTGCGATATTAGATACGGAAGGATGCGGGTTCAAGTCCCGTCGAAGTCGAAAATTTTTGCGATATTATTTGATTTAGAAGTTAGCCTGAGTGTGGGGTTACGCACTATAATAACAAAAAACCTTACCAACCTACATTTTAGATGGATCTCACTGCATACTTCGGTGATAGGGGGTAATGGTAAATTTTTCGACTTTTTTCAAAATATTTCGAAAAGTATGAAACGTACAGAAATTTTAAACTGTTTTGAAATGTACAGACCGATACCTTTCATTTGATACCCCATTTGGTGGGGAAGCCTCCCTTTGAAGCCCGACTCGACTAAGGGAAACACGGACCGGGGGGCGGGCAGCAGCGCCTCCTGCAGAACAACTGCACCGAACTGCGATTCCCAACCCGCATGCCCAGCGTGGGGATTATGGGCACTACCCCCGATGATTCAATTAGTGCGTACTACCCGTCATGACCTACGGAGCTACCGAGATATTCACAGATGAAAATAACTTAACCTTTTCTTCATATTATGTCATCAGAAAGCAGAAACTTTAGGACATTAGGTATAATTATGGAACATTTTCAATTTGTTTTAGTGTCTTTTAACCAAATATATAACATCTATTGTGCGCAGCGATTTGAAAAAAATAACAAATCTTAGGGCCACTTCAAACCTCTTTAAAATAGAATACCTAAGTATTCACAAAGAAAATTATAATCAACTAATAGAAATAAATTGTAATTAATAATAAGTAATGATTAAGTATCACTATCGAATCTTCCTTAGAACGTATTCTTTGAAAACTGTCAACCCCCGCTATCCACCGCAAACGAAGCCACGTAGAATTGAAAGTTAGGAGAACCATAAACTCAGTTCAATATAACTTTGACTTACAAACATACAAAAAAACACACATAAACCACAAAAATTTTCATTAAAACCGCAATTAAATCTGCATTGAACTAAAAATTACATCATTTACCTAAATAATAACATTGTAAAACATAATTTCGTCTCCGCAATAAGATTAATAACAATTTCAAAGGAGCACAGTATTTGTGAATTTATAATGAAATAGCTGAGACGCAGCTCGTTATGGGCGGAGATAGCGAGTTTATGAAAATAAGTGGAAGTTATGACGAGGCACACTAAGCTACGAAAAACTAGGCATTTTATGTCAAAATTCAATCAAAAAAACACTGAAACGTAAGTGCTCAGTCGTCCAACGTCGCTATCGCACAATACAAAAATGAGCATTCACATAGACTAGATTTTTTTTCTCGGCGAACCAATATCAAAAGGCCATTAGATCTATGGCTGTTCGCCTGTGAGCTACCTGCCCTCGGACGAAGGAAATCACCCTCCCTAGGGTGCGTCCTGCAAGAAATAACTGTAACTGACAAGTAGTTAAGGCCTACCTCTAGACTCGGAATGCGTATGAATTCATACGCATAACTCCATACTACTATAGACACGCCTGGCGAGTCTAAGGGTTAACTCGTAATATTTAGATGCATTTTTTATGTTGCTAAGCGGTAGTGGCGTCGGATGAATGTACTCAGGCCTTTATAGATAAGTCACGCAGAGAATAAAGTTAAAGTTTAAAGTCTAAGTTATTTAAGTAAACATTGAGAAACACACGACAGTTCATTCAATATTACAATGACCAACCAAAACCAATACACAATGTATTTAATGTGTCCAGCTTCACATATTGCGTTTTTCATGGTATTTGCTATGCCGTTTTTCGTAGTAGTTGCTACGGCGTAGCAAGCTCTACGACATAGCAAACGCTACGATGTAGCAAGCACTACGACGTAATTCAGTAATTCAGTAATTCAGTAACATTTATTCACACAAGACATGGTACAAAAACATTGGAGGAATAATACAGTAGAGCTGCATATCTCGCCCGAGTACAGGCACGTGAATATTTTAGGAGTAAATACTACTTAACTAGTTATACAAATCACAAACACTAAAATTAGATGTCATTGAATTAATTGGATTAAATAAACGCAAATATTAATAAATTGTCTGCTGATCTCACTAGGTCAAAACTTAAAATTAAGGTAATCTTCCACAGAATAAAAACAATGTTCAACAAATAAATTAAACAACTTTCTGTTGAATAAGGGACCCTTCAGTTCTTTTACATTGTTTGGCAATTTGTTATAAATTTTGACAGCCATGTTGTAACAGTTAAGACTATACAATTGCGTTTTTTTTTGCGGGTATTGCTAATCGATCTTTATGCCTAGAACTAAATTTATATACCTGTTCAAAAGTTTCAAATAATTCTTTATGTGATTTGACAAATTTACACATCTCTAAAATACAAGCACGGCAAAGTCAGGATTTTATGTTTTTTAAATATTGGTGTGCAAGGTTCCCACGGGGGTCCGTAGCAAACGCTACGATGTAGCAAACACTACGATAAACCAGACGCTACGATGTAGCGAGCTCTACGATGTAGCTAGCTTTACGACGACGTAGTAAAAGCGAAAAACGAAATGAAAGTGACAATCTAATTTTTTTATTATTTAGTGTGTATACTCGAGCCTATTCCAGTGTACTAACTCAAAAAGTCTCCTGACTACCGAAGAAATTGGTTGCACTACACATTTACTACTACTGCTGTAGTGAATGTCTCTCAGTGTAGTGCAACCACACTGGCTGT
The DNA here is from genome assembly GCA_949316285.1 of Eupithecia subumbrata. Lineage (NCBI taxonomy): Eukaryota > Metazoa > Arthropoda > Insecta > Lepidoptera > Geometridae > Eupithecia > Eupithecia subumbrata. The sequence continues at coordinate 4,131,489 of OX438644.1, read as the reverse complement.
GCCCACTGAGGCGCGAAATGGGCCGGCTGAGTTGTTAGCAGCCTGTCTAACAAAAAGACAACTCGCTACTCCAGACGTTTGCTTCCCTGCAAATTGGTTTTTGCAGTTTATTCAATATCGAAGATACTTTCTACAGCAGAGATAAGTAGGTAGTTTCTTTTAATGCTTAACACTTAAGCGCACGCTCGCGGCAAAGTCAGTCTTATTGTAGTTTTTATAAAGCTGCATTTACATAGCTTTCGCGAGGGCATATTGTTTCGAATATCGTTTTACTTCATAATTTCTGGTACACTCCGAGCATTGTCAAAATGAAAAGAAACTTACTCCATCCAGGTCAACACCTGGTTACTTTCAGGGATTTCCAAATAATACAATTAGATAAAGCTAATTACTATAAATTCATGTGAAAGAACTAGTTTTTAAACAACAACTATTTTGAGAATAATTACATGACGCGAGACAGTTTCTCGATCAGTTACAGCTAAGGAATAAATCTTCGTTCTACCCGCAAATACAATGACAGATTATCAGCAACGTATAAGCGATTCCCAACGCTAGGGTACCCGCATTTTGGCCTGAATATATAAAAATAGTAAACCGGTAGATAAAAACCCTTAAAAACTGACAATCAATTTCCAGCATCGCTAATAATAGTAAATAACAGGGTGGCCCAAGCCTCGATGATGCAACTCGGGACGCGGTATATGCTATTACTGAAAAAACGTAGATATAGAATTTCTGACCTGGCGACTCAGGCAAAGATAGCTGACTCACTGGACCCAACTCTCTATACACAGTAAAATAGATTCGGACAGCAGACTGGATTATCGACATAATAAAATCTTACAGCGAAGCAGCAGAATATATTGTAATAATATTGCGAAGGTATTTTAAAGCTTTTTCCTTTTTGATCGTTTGATATGGCTCTTTAAAACTTTGTAATTTTGTGTTTTTGTAACTTGTGTTTATAAATAAATAAATAAATAAAAATATTTTATTTCGGACAACGAAGAGATCCATAATTTGTTAGTAATATACACAAGCACTTATAATTAGGGTTAGTTATTTGACTTAATACTAGGTACATATTTATAAACATTTTAGATAATCACTCTCCGCACGAAACCATGCCACGTGGGAGAGGTGACTCTACCAGCAATAGTTTGCAGGATGGTGTTGGGGCTGTCACGCACTCTGCGCATCAGGGATGCGGTCTTTTTACGGAGAATGGCAGCAAAACCATCCGTCTCGTATTCTGCAAACATCCCTGATGCACTGCAGAAACGGGGCAGTCCCAACATCATCCTGAAAACATTGTTGTACTGTACACGTAGGGTCTCTAGCGGTCGTTTGGTGTAGCTAATCCATAGGTTCCCGGTGTAGAAACTTTGACAGTATGCTTTAAAAAGCGTTATTTTTACTTCTTCTGTACACCGGGAAAACCTACGGATCAACATATTTCCTCTTACCGCTAGAGCCCTACGCTCACGTTCAATGTCAGCATTGTCTTTAAGGTCATCGGTAACAAAGTGGCTAATATTTGAAAGACGTAACTCTATTAATGTTCATGCCGTTAAGGGTTATCTCTGGGAATTCTTTGAGGTTATTACCGGCGGCCTTAAAGACAATGTATTCACACTTCTTTATGTTGTAGCGGAGACCATGAGAAGCAGCGTAGTCAGCACAAACTTTGAGCATATCTTCGACAGATCTCGCTGTCGGGCCCAACAGCACCATGTCGTCTGCATAGCTGATGTTGTTTATACAAACACCATCAACATGACAGCCAACACGCATGCCGCTGAGCCCAACAATGAGATCATTTACATATAGGTTGAAGAGCGAGGGTGAGCTTACCCCCCCCTGTCTCACACCGCACTCCAACCTATATGCGTCAGAGAGAGCATTGGACCACTTGATGACATTACTTTGGTGTCCGTACCAATACCTAAACATTTTCAACAGGTCCGGCGGTACACCCCTGTCCCTCAACTTTCCCCAGAGCACATCATAAGAGACGAGATCAAATGCTTTGGAGAGGTCGAGGAAGCAGGCGTACACCGGCGTCCTGCGCCTTGTGTAGTATTGGACAGTATGTTTGAGTGCTAATATTGCGCTTTCTGTGGATAGTCCGGGTCTAAACCCGAACTGTGCGTCATGTAGCTTAAGGTATTTTTGTAAAGTAGACTCAAGCACACTGTCCAACACCTTGGCTATTGACGTGGCTAGCGAGATTGGTCGGTAGTTTCCTTTGTCCGATATGTCTCCTGTCCTGTTCTTCACGATCGGCACTACTATCGTCTTCATAAGGTCAGCCGGTAAGTACGCGTGACTCAGACACATTGAGAAGAACATGGACAGGAGACCGGGGAAGTGGTTCCCCGCGTATTTGAGATGCTCGATGCTGAGCCCATCGTGTCCAGGAGACTTACCTCGCGTCATACTTTTAATGGTCGCGCGGACCTGGTCCGCAGACACATGCAATATTTTCGGTGTATGTGTAATATTTTCGGTAATATTTTTTTGTATGTGTAATATTTTCGGTTTATGTGTAATATTTTCGGATAATATGTATATTCTCTTTCTTTGTGAGGGAGCTGCTTAGATAAATTGTTCTAATGTTATGTGTTTATTTTTCTTGATCTAAAGCTTTTTGTTTTCCAAAGATAAATAAATAAAAAATCAAATACCAATAAATTAAATCTACACACTGTCTTAACATTATTTTATTTATTTTAAAGCGCATAATATAAGTAATATAGACCTACGTCGCGTAGACACAGAACTGTGTTATAAGATTGGTGAATTTGTTTTCGTAGACTGTACCAGACAGACTACTCTATACTACTTTAATTTAGTCTGATGACGGTAAGTGGGTTCGTAAATGGTTCAGAATCACAAAACAAACAGCAAACTTCTCGAAATCACACTAAAAGGTAAAACATTTCGGATCAAAATAAATGGACTCACTCAGGGCAACCTTTTTGGACCCTTTCCGTTTTCTATAGAAGTCCCTTTATCAGTCCTATACATCCGATTTCTATTCACCTTATCACAACTGAATAAGGTTCAAGATGGTTTCATAGAAAAAGGGAAGCCTCTTTTCTTTGTTGCGAATTTTATCGCCCTGTTAGAGGTTTTTTTCAGTTCGATATGGTTACGAAAACCATCGAACCTTTTTAAGAAAATAATCAACAAAATCGTGCTTTATTTTGTGGAGAGATAAGGTCTGCATTTGCTCAGCAAATAACTCAGTACGAAACCATATTGTACGTGTCAAGTTTTCAAGCATAACACAACCTTATATTTAGCTTCAGTAAGTTCATTTTAGCCTAGAAAATATCTCAATGTAAAGAGGTATGTAGTGTAAGGTATTTTTATGAGTCCTTTTGGTCAAAGAAACTGGAATGGCTTTTTGAGATGAGCATGGAAATTGATAGGGAAAATATTGAATGAGTTTTGTATAATAAGGTATCTAGCAAATACAGAATTATGAGTCGTATTGAAAATACACAAGATATATTTTGGCTTGGCTGTATTTTGGTTTTTGGGGAAGGTGTATGATTCATCTGAAAATTGCCTGAAAATGGAACTAAATTCCACTTTGCTATAAATATTTGGTTTCTGTCATATCAAATGCTTCATGTTAGTTGAGAGTTAGTATGACCGGAACAAACTCATTAGTTACTTGAATTCCTGGTGCAACTGTACCTCAACAGCCTGGCCCCCCAGATAAAAGCCTTATTGGCTTTTTATCTCATGAGGGGTAGTGCCTTCTATCCCCACGCTGGGCATGCGGGTTAGAAATCGCAGTTCGGTGGTAGAATTGTTCTGCGGGAGGCGCTATTGCCTGGCCCGGTGGATATCCCATAGTCGCCTCTTACGACACCCTCGGGTAGAGTTGGGGTGGTGCAAATACTAAGCTGGCACCACACGGTAGTGTACGTAGGTAGCATTTTTTAAATTCGAGGGTTTTTGTGGGAATAGAACCTTCATTTCCTATTCCTACGTCTTTCTACGACGTTTATAATTCTTTGCAAAAGATGCTGCATGCTTGATTTTCGATATTACATCTACCAAGAGCAGCGTTGGGTGAATAAACCCAGTTTAATCTTACCGATCTTGCTACAGTCTACATAACTCTTGGCACAGCCAAAATTGACATGATTCACATATTAAATATTAGCTAGCTTTCGCCCGTGGCTTCTCTCAAGAGCTGCAATTTGCTGGTCTATTCAGGTGACTTCGTAAGTATTCACTTATATTATTTTCACCGCAAAATTATTTTCACCGCAAAATTTATTTTATTATCTTTTGTTTTTTATTCGAATTAAAAACGTAACTAATCAGCAGCGAAAATAGTATGAATTATATACTCACGAATATACCTGAATTGACCAAATTATGTGTGGAATATCTTCAGCTTTTATGATAAAACCAGATGTTAATACATTAGCTGTGGCGAGTTCGAAACTTGTGGAATTTGCAACAAAGGCGCTCCGTTAGAAACTGGTAAATTAAATTCTAGCTTATTAGACAAAATCATAATAATAAGTGGTTTAGAACATTAAAACTTATATTTTTCATTATAGCATATATGATAAGGTATTGCTAGCCTCTGCCCTATGTTTTTGGCACCCAGGTATGCACTGTTCATACAGTTTCTGTTATCCTATCCTACAAATATTATAAACGCGAAAGTTTATAAGTATGGATGGATGGATGGATGGATGGATGTTTGTTACTCTTTCAAGCAAAAACTACTTAACGTATCTGGATGAAATTTGGCACAGAGATAGATTATAGTCTGGAATAGCACATAGGCTATATTTTATCCCGGAATTCCCACGGGAACGGGAACTACGCGGGTGAAGCCGTGAGGCGCTGCAACGCAAAAAATACTGAATGGATCTGGCTGAAATTTGGCACAAAGATAGATTAAAGTCTGGAATAGCACATAAGCTATATCTATCCCAGAATTCCTACGGGAACGGGAATTACGCGGGTGAATCCGCGAGGCGCTGCTAGTAAGTTACAATTTTTTGCTTGTGTTGTTATTATTACATACCTACTTCTATTTTTCCGACCGACACAAGAGTGCATGGGTGTGTAGACCTTCGTGTTACACACTCGTCGGCCATATCTTCACTTTCTATCAGGTGAGATTACGGTCAAACGAAGACTTTAGCAAGGCACATTAATTATTTTAGAGTATCTAAAACTACACATTTACATCATTAGAACTATCTCGATATAAAAATGTAATCGATAGATTATCTAACCTGTCTGAATGACATCAATAGCATACAATAGCGAGACCGATCGGACCGTCCGCGAATTAAGTTAGAATAAAGCCGTAAACACACTATCGAAACCCGATGAAACGCGTTGCGTATTGAGTTGAATCAAATCGTTTCAATTTAATATGACCAGAACCACACTCTAAACACACGAAGTTTTGTCGCGTCGGGTGTTAATAACGTGATTCTGGTCATAGAAAATTCGTACGATATGATTCAACTCAACACATCGCGTCTTGTCGGGTTGAGTGGCGTGTCAATTGTGGTTTAGTTTAACAGTACCAGCCCACGCCACGCAACGTACGCGACGCAATGTGGGAAACGTGGGATGGCACGGCGTAAGTGTGCCTCTAGTTTAGACCATCGTCAACCTCAACCTCAACAGCCTGTATTGGTCCACTGCTGGACGCAGGCCTCCCCCTGATAAGTGCCATAATCTCCACGCTGGGGATTATGGGCTCCGATCGCAGTTCGGTGGTAGAATTGTTCTGCAGGGGGCGCTGCTGCCCGCCCCCGGTGGATATTCCTTAGTCGCCTGTTACGACACCCGCGGGAAGAGTTAGGGTGGTGCAAATTCTAAGCCGGCACCACACAGCTAGATCATCTGTTTCATATAAATTCAAGCGTCCAATACGGCACGGTCTTACGTCACTTTGTAATCGACTGCGTAAATTATTTGGAATTCATTCCTTCAACGTCAATAATGTACGCAATGTATGACGATGCGATGTCATTATTGTCAATTCTACCTTACAGAACAATTGTACGTGCTTGGCCTACAGATCTTATAATAAGTTGCACACATGGAACCAGTCTGTTTCTATCTTAAAGTCCTACCTACCATAGGATAGGAGACGATTAAACACAATGAAATCCATAGCTCGTAACATCGATGTAAGTAAAATTCGGGAGATACGGGGCCTAGCTTCTCGAAAGAGGAACGCTCAAATTAGGTCCGATTAAGTCCACCTCAGTTATAGTCGGACGGGTGCTGCTGGCGTTCGCGTGTGTTTTATTTTCTCGATCGCACTTCGGTCTAGGTACGTTTTTCAATCTCTGTTGTTTATTAGGTAGGTATATGGCAAGAGATTGGATATACACGCTATTTCCAATCTTTGTCATTGCCCCCTTTGCATTGTACACACAACACACACAACAATTAGGTTGGTATACAAAAAGATTGGAAATACACGCTATTTCCAATCTATTTTCACTGTCCCCTTTGCATTGTACACACAACACACACAAAATTAGGTAGGTATATTGCAAAAGATTGGAAATACACGCCATTTCCAATCTTTTTTCATCATCCTCTTTGCATTGTAGTTGTAACACAACACAGGCGATTTGTTGAGTTAGCGCTGGGAGAAAGTACCATATCTACATAATTTTACTTATATCTATGGCTTGTAAAGTAAATTCTAGTAAATTCCACCGGATATTCCCGTAATATTCCCTCGACCAGAATTTAATACGCGCCGAAATATGCCTCGAAAGCTTTCATATCGTGCACGGTCATCCAAACTGACATTCGTGCCGTGTTTGTGTAGCTCTGACCTGTTTGTCTATGAAGCCACACACTATTCTAGGTTGGGAAACTTCAAATTGTAAAGCTCGAAAACATGCACGATATGTATCCATACCTATATTATGGGTCTGTCTCTAAATAATTACTTAAGATTATTTAATACTTTTTTTGTAAATACTTTTTTTTGTAAAATTTGTATTAGGTAATCATTCACACAGATCCCCATCTTTAATCCAACGATCCTATCCATCCACGGTTGTCTGGTAGAGACTCCAAGGGGAGCAAATTTGTAGGCTAAAAAAATAAGTTCACTGCTGGATATTGGCCTCCCCTAATGAGCGCCATAGCGCCCTGTCTTCAGCTTGCCGCATCCAGCATCTGCCTGCAGTCTTTCGCAGATCGTTATCCCACCTGGCCGGAGGGCGTCCTACACTAAGTTTGCCGAGTCGTGGTCTCCACTCAAGAACACGTTTACTCCAGCGGTTGTCGGTTTTTACATACATAGACACAAATACAAGCAGAGAGTAGGTAGGCAGCTATAGGTGATTTTTCCAATCTATGGTATGAGTAGGTATTTGTATCTACAGATATAATAAATAATGACATAATAAAAAGATAGTTAAATAAATAGAAAAAACACAAAACCATAGGAGGTAGGTAGTACCTTTTAAATAGCAGTAGTGATAATTTTCGTTGCATAAAACAGAATAACGGTAAATCAGTACCTACTACTAATCCATACCTATATTATAAATCAGAAAGTACTCTGTCTGTCTGTTACCTTTTCATGCCTAAACGGCTGAACGGATCTTAATGAAATTTGGCAGGGAGGCAGATAGTGTCCCAGGGACTCACATAGGCTTCTTTTTATCCCGGAAAAGTGCGAGCGAAGTCGCGGGCAGAAGCTAGTTCACCCATAAAAACTTTTTCGTAATATGTAAAACATTCCGTTATTATGTCGCATACCTGTGTCAAACTGAAGGAAAACTCAAAGCACCGCAAATCATGGTAAATATTCCGTTATTTCACTTTACTCTGGTCAAAGCTTGTTATGAGTAATTTTAGAGTTAGGTAGGTACTCCAATAAAATCAAACGTCACGTCTCTTTGACTGTTTTTTCAGATTCACGAAGATTTACACAGATTTACACTGCTGCCACACCCGCCCATGTTGACCCGCTAAGGCATGGCAGGAAATATATATAATTAGAAATTAATTTTGAAAAAAGTTTGTTATAAATAATATACCAAAAATTAACACTATTTAACGCATTCATTACGGATGTAAGCGGGTTAACTACGAACCTAATTTGTGTTGGAACAATTTAACGCAATGCATAGAAAGCAAAAGAGTAATAGCTGACTCATATCAACCCATGGTCTCGGCCTTTAGACTGTGTAACATTTACACCGAAAATCTTGGTGTTCTCCATTTATTTTGGCGTTGAACATGGTGTAAACTGCGCAAAAGCGTTTTTAGGTGCGTACTTATTCAAAGACGACTTAAATCTGTAAACTTACACTTACAGATTTAAGTTGTTGACTGTACAAACCTACAGTAATCTGAAAGTTCCTGAAACAAAAGCAATCTATCGGTACATTTGCGATTGTTTCAGACGGGAATGGAGTTTCATGTTCGTGAAACTTTCCGATGATGTAGATACTTGGAACTGTCCCTGTGTGGAGCATACAATGTCTAGAAGTGGCATAAAATTTATATCTTGTTATTTTTGGTCAAAATGTCATTTAAGGGGAACCGAGGCAACCAGTTCCAAGTCTTTTAGAAACCTCTGACTTAAGCTGGCTAAAGCTTTAACAGTTTTATAGATAGAAAATAGAATATTATTGTGTTAGTATGCATACTTTTTATATTTTCAAACTTACGCGATCTGAACACATTTATTATTAGTATTATTTGACGGGTATTTATCGCGTTTATTTACCTATTTTCCCGACGTTTCAACAGGTTTATGGATACTTTTTGTCTATTGAAGATTTATAATTACTTACAAGATAAAAAGTTACAGTCTAATTTAAAGATTTAAAAATATCAAAATCATAGGTTAAATGCCTATGATTTTGATCATTCAAAGAAATATTTTTAATTTTTTTCCGTCGTCGTCAGTTTTTTTCTAGCTCACCCTCATCAGAGGAGTGAGTCTATTTGACCTTAGTAACGAGACGTGAACGTGCCGTATCCTTTTCGTATGGGGATTTGCGTAGTTCCCTGTCCGCACGATAGAGGTGCTGTAACAAATTGTAAGGGAAAAGAAGTCAAATAGACTCACCCTCAGGTTATAAAAACTAAGAGGTAAAACTTTAATAGGCTCAATTCAGTTAATTTGTCGACAAAAAGTCGAATCAAAGGACTGTTTTAAAAAGCTGACACGTGAGCATTTTTTAAAGAATCTCTACCCGATTTCTAGTTAGGTAACTGAACCATATTTTCAGCTATTTGTGAATTTTGTTGCTACATTCCTATATTAAAACATTGTAAGTACCTACCTATTGTTATGTATATTATATATATTTATTTTTAAATGTGATATTATATGTAACTTTATTATTATATAGGTATCTGTAGTTTTTCTTTGTAATTAGACTTGTATCTAGGTTAGTTTAATTATAGCACGTCTTTTGATTTGTTACAACCATGTGTGGTTGGCAGGTAGATAATGCCATCGGCATTAAGCCCACCTTTTGTATACTTTAGATAAATGTGTGCAATAAAGGATTTAAATAAATAAAAATGAACTGAATTGAGCCATTTCCATTTTAAAAAATATATACAGCTCTGTGTTCAATATTGTCTATCCCATTATGATTTCAGTTGCGGTCCATTGAATTTGCAGACAAAAGACGATCTAACGAAATATACAGTGCTTTCTCAAGAGAAAAGATGTTTTATATCGCCTGCGAAAGCATTGTTTTGAAAATATTAAATTTTAATATCCTTTTCAGCAGGTAAGCATCTCGCAAAGTTTTTGTTAGGATAACTTTTAAGTCCTGTTAAAGTGCACGTTGATTTTTAGATAAAAAAATAATATTACAGTACAATACAAGAAAGATTTAGTGAACACCATAAAAATAAATGAGGTACCTAACGATGCAATGAGTCGCCTTATCCACTGAGAAGCGATATCTTTAGGTATACCTTTCTTTGCGATCTAACGAAACCTTATGGCTAGTTCTTACGGGAACCAGGCAAGTGGCTGCGATTTAGGGACTGACGCAAGCGTATGCGCGAGCGCAGTCCGGACGCGCGCCTCCCGGGTACGCTAGGGATGTACAGTGCAGCATCAACAAATGACTGTCGGTGTTGTGCACGTATTGCGAGCTGGAGGAGTATACTCGACCGCGCATCTGCGCGTGTGCAACTACGGGTTTTTGAATCCCGAGGCCACCTCGGGAGGCTGTTGGATTTGGGTGCTAATTAGTAGCACCCGCAGCTATGTGGTGCCGGCTTAGATATGCACCACTCCAACTCTTCCCGCGGGTGTCGTAAGAGGCGACTAAGGGATTTCCACCGGGGGTGGGCAGCAGCGCCCCCTGCGGAAAAATTCAACCACTTAACTGCGATCCCTAATCCGCATGCCCAGCATGGAGATTATGGGCATTACCCCGCATGAGATAAAAGCCAATAAGACGCTTATCAGGGGGAGGCCTGCGTCCAGCAGTGGACCAATACAGGCTGTTGTGGTTGAGGAGGTTGAGGTAGTAGCACCCGAACTCAGAGAGATCTTAGGGCGCGAGGCCTGGGGAAAGGCCTCTGTCGCTCGAAGAGGAGAGGGGTTGTCGCCGTATCAGTGTCCCGGCACGGCGGCGCCATGAGGAGGGATAGATGTGACGACGTATGAGTGGGCCATGAAGTCATAAGGTTTTGTGTTAGTGAAAGTGTGCGAGCATTTATGTACGTGCTAAATGCGCGATTGGCATTAATTAGGGCAATGCACAATGTTGTGCATTGCCCTAATTAATGTCAATCGCGCATTTAGGCTAGTCAATAATTTTAGCACTACTTTTTATAGTCAATTCGCGATCTGTCAATCGACACACGCGTCTTACTATCATTCCATTAGTAACTACAGTTTATCGTTAAATATATCAGTTATAATTAAAAAAAATATGTAGGTCCGTACACCACGTATAAAGCTGGATATTATCAGAAAAACCAAAATTAATTTTAACTGATACCTATATTTAACGATAAAATGTAGTTACTAATGAAATGATAGTGAGACGCGTGTGTCGATTGACAGGTTCTGGGTAAAAAATATTATTCTATTTAGTCCGTCAGTTAGATTATCAGAAAATATTGGGCACATTTATTTTCTTTTGTCCATCAAACAAAAATTTACAAAAATAAAGCGAAGTCGAAGTTTGGGAGTGGGGGCCAGTGACGTCACACCTTGCTAAAAAGTGTCGCGAGGTGAGACGTCACAAGGAACTTTAGCTAGCTATATCTTCATCATTTTTTTGTTTAATTGACAAAATAAAAAATACGTGTCTAATATCTTCTGATGGTCTAACTGATGGACTTATTAGAATTTTTTAGGACACTAGCCTATTGCGACATTTCTTGCTTATACATGGGTAATAAAAGCTGTAAACGGGCAGGGTAGTAAGCTTCAAGCTCAAGGTATTCGCTTTGAGGTAACTTGTAAATTTAAAAGGCAGTCTCCTAAACCAGAGCTCGTAAAAATAGTATTTGTATTCTATTTCGAAAGTAAGCCTACTTGAGACTAGCTCGAGTACCGCAGTATCGGGACATAAAATTGTCCAATACTAGCCAGTTATTTGTAAAAGTAAAACTGGTTTAAACCGACTCAAACCGGAAATAGGTATCTAGGATAGAAGAAAAACTTGACGCTGTCATTTTCTTCAATATTTTGATTGGCTCTTTTACTGGATTCCTGTTTTGAAATGTTGAAATTTTAACTGGTGGAACTTAAACAGAGCATGGAACAGAGGAGCATGGGCGTCTCTGGCCCATGTAGCACCCGTGTGCGCTGCACACCTTGCACACCCGCAAAAGCCGCCCCCGCAGAGCAGAATTATCTACTAATCTAGTACATGTCACACACTTCTATTTATTCTTAGGGCCCGCATATAGCCGATTTTTAACCCCCGACGCAAAAAGAGAGGGGTGTTATAAGTTAGACGTGTCTGTCTGTGGTATTGTAGCTCCCTAACGGATGAACCGATTTTCGTTTAGTTTTTTTGTGTTATAGATAATTTTATTCCGAGTTTTCTTAGCCATGTTGCACGAAAATCTATCGGGGGGTTTTTTAAATTTTGTTCTTGTTCAATCTTCAGAGTACAAGTTATTTCTGAAAAATTCTAGGATGTACGCAGCACTGATCTTTATATAAATTAATTATCGTTTTGACAACTTTTGTAATAGGAATTTTCATCCTTTTTAGAATTGAAATGAAAGTAGACGCGGTAACATGACATTGTATTACGACCTTTTTATATATACCTACAGGGTTATTGGTATTTCACTGACACTGAGTGAACTGAAGTTCTGCCAATCATGAACACATTCGTGAAGATGCCAGCCCTTTTTTATTATAAAAAACGTCTTTGGAATTTTTAAACTTCAATGGGTATTTTATTAATACCGACCAAGCTAAGGTCCAAAATAAGCCAGTAAGATTTAGGAGTGTATTCCACCAATTCATTTCAGAGGTCCATAAAACCGTCTTCCCATCTCCATTTAGATCCTAACCCTGTCTCAATAACAAATAAATTATAGGGGTCACTACGGTTGAGCTGATTTTATACACACAAAACTGTATTTTACATTTTACACAAGTGATTGTTTAAAAAAAATTCAAAACGTTGTCGGTTTTTATTCCATTGAATTAACCCTTGACATCTGCAAATAAATAGGCGAAACTCTGAATCGCAGGCGGATGCGCGGAAAATGGCGAAAGAAAATGGGCTGATCAGGCCTTACAAGAGTACAGAGATCTGTTTTTCAAGTTTTGCGGGATAAATAGCTATCCTTTGGGAATAAAATTTGTATAAGACCTCGGGATTATTTTCTATACACAAACGAAAGAATCATTGACGGAGAAAACGAAAAATGTACAAAAAAATAAACATACAGCCGAACATTATAACCTCTCCGGTTTCATAAGTCTATTAAAAAATAGGTAAGTATCCAATAATTAACCCCTGATACCTGAGAATAAATAGGCGAAACTCCTCCCAGTCGTAGGCGCACGTGGAAAATGGCGACGAAAAGAAATACATATTGGAGAGCACTTGTAAATCGATTGGATATATGTATATATATTTCTTTGGATTGGATTTGATTTTGTATTTTTTTTTGCCCATTTCTCATCACTGTGCAAACTGTTCTGTCTGCAGAATCGCACTACTATTATAAATGCGAAAGTTTAAATGTATGTTTGATACTTCTAGCCAAATGTACTGTACGGATCGGGATGAAATTTTGCATAGTCTACATAATATCCATGCAAAATTTCATCCCTATCCGTACAGTACTAAGTCTGGAGCTGGAATAAAAAATAAGCAACTTTTGATTCAATAAATCATCTCCCTTATGATAGAAATAAGCTTTAAACGTTTCCTTATAAACAACGCATGCAAAGCCGAGGGCAGAAACTAATAGGCACATATAGGCCTCTTTTTTACCAAGCCATTCTTCTTCTACCGGCTTGACGGATATATTTAAGTGAGGGTCAACCCAAAGGGCCAAAGGGTATCGAAACACAAAATACATTTATCCGGCACCCTTTGGATGGATTCGGCGGAATAATCCTATTTATTCAGTTTGGAGGGCTCGCATTTAGGTTATTATTATACCGATTTGCGTATTTGATTTTATTCAGTTTTATTTTGTTTTGGTTGGTACATACCGAGAGATAGCCTTGGTGGCTGCGGGGTAAGGAATTGACCCCTTAAACTCAGCCAGTCGATGTCATAAGAACCGACTAAGGGAATTCAATTCAATTCAATCCATTTACTTACCGTAAATTCACAAGGAACAAAGTCAAGTCAATTGCTACAAAATATAATAAGTGGTACAGTATAAAATTATTGTAAAAATAATCAGAAAACAATAGAGTAAATGAATGGCTGTAAATAGGCCCTGGACAATACTAAGTTTATAATATAAACTTAGTTCAACTTAGTTAGTAAAGAATCACTTCACAGAAAAAATATAGCTGGAACCATTCAAAACTTTAAGAACCTCAAATAAAACAAAAAAAAACAAATCTCGAAAACTACAAAACATCGCGGAACATTGGTACATGGGGGTCCGATCGATAGGTATTAGAGTCCCCAGACCATTGACTATTTAAATGACAAAAATCCTGGACTGATTAGTTAGCCTTGATTTAACAAAGCCACTTTACAGCCGCAGTCGTTATAATTTTTATCTTAATTATACAGGGTGTCCCATGCAACCTGTTCCAGCGGCTGGTACAGGTTGCATGGGACACCTTGTATAATAAAGATAAAGACTAAGGTTTGAGGACTAGAAAAGTCAGAAAATGTAAAAAAACTTATCCCATACACAACCGTGGGTTGGATTGCAAATCTTAGTTGGTCTTAAAGAACTTTTTGTTCAGTTTGAGAAACATGATCGATTAGCATAATTTTTTTTTTGGTGAAAATCACCCATTTTCTTGAAATCGGTACTTTTTTTTAAATCTGTGACTGGGGATGATATTTTTTCTAAAAAGGATGGGTAGATTGCTTAAGACCATTTTCATGTAGCTTCAACGGTTATGGTACCTGCCCCTTACTGCCCCGTCCGAAAATTCCACCCTGTATAATATGTTAGGTCTTCATCGAATTTTTCCGATCTTGATTTACGACAAGTTTCTATTTATGTCAACGAAGGTTTTATCTATATCAACAGTTAGCAGCTTGATTCGTAAAGAAGGTTAGATAGACATAATGTTTTTGCAAACATTCGAAAAAACCGCCATAATTTACCCAAGTTTAAAAGGATTTAACGTTAAAACCCGGTAAGAGTATCTACTCTCGAAATAAACTGGAAAAACTCCCCAACCGTGTAAAAATACTTTTAAAACACTCGCAATTCCCGGGAACTCGTCCTGGAAAATATTTTCCCGCGTAAATATTATTTCAGTCGATACATTTACGTAAGCACTCGCTCCGATTTAGTGCCTTGAAATGGAAAAATGCGGGGCTGTATTCTCGAAGCGTTCGACATTTTCTAAGCAGATATCAAATATTCTTTTTTATTGGTTTTTATAAGGTCATCTTGTTTTGTGGTATTTGTACTGACAAGAACCTAAGTTCATAATCTAGGTTTAAAAGACACGAAGATGATGATGTCCTCCTAGTCGAATGTCGGCCAAGACGTAAAGGAGACCCTGCTCAGGGCATACTGTGAACGCAAATACAGCAGGGACGACGAGACGGATCTATAAATCGCTATTTTGATTTCGCCTGGGGTTGATGATCGAAAATTCGAAGCGAATCTGTTGACTAATGGCCATGTCAATGAGGAGGAGCTCCTTATTTCGATCATCAACCCGAGGTGAAATCAAAATAGCGTTTTATAAATCCTTCGGATTCGATTCGGAAACGAATCGAATGAATTAAAATACCCCTGCTGATGCACTCTCTATTTCCGCTCTATCAAAATCCAATTGTAGGTAATCATTAACTGGTAGGTAGATATGTTTTGATTAAGTTACAGCCATAGATACCTTTTTTATTTAGCGCGGAAATTCGTTTATGAATAAACTTGTCTGGGGGGCCCAGAATTATGTGGGACTCAACGCACTGAGAAGGACGTAATACCCACTAAAATCCTCTCCGGTGTCACTCTCTCGCCATTTTCGCCGAAGCACAGGAACATTTAAAACCTCCGTGGCCCGACTGGCGTCCCCTCTTCCTCCTATACATGGCCGGCGAGCCCACCGATCCACACACTCACCGACCCCATTTTTCCGTCACCTTTCGTCCCCCTTATTAGGACACAGACAGGACAGACACAGTTGAAACCGCAAATGTCGACCTCTGTGCCCAGATGAGCATTATCGCACCATACTACCAGGTCTGGGTCTCGCATTTACACACTCAAACACTCACACTCTTACTCAAACCATTTGTTCCAGTCTCGCGGGCACAGTACCGCGTACACTCAGCTAAAGCAAGCGCGCGCATCACACCCCGCGTGTCCCACACCTGTGCACGAGTATCACAGCTTGTATCCCGCGAGTCTCATGCCATCCGTCACCGTTCATACTCACAAAACCTTATGGCTTCATGGCCCACTCATACGTCGTCACATCTATCCCTCATGCCGCCGCCGCCGTGCTGGGAAACCGAAACGGCGACAACCCCTTTCCTCTTCGAGCGGCAGAGGCCTTTCCACAGGCCTCGCGCCGGAAGATCTCCCTGAGCTCAGATGCTACTAATTAGCACCCAAATCCAACCGGCTCCCGAGGTGGCCTCGGGTGTCAAAAAAACCCCGTACTTGCACACGCGCAGATGCGCGGCCGAGTACGCTTCCAGCCTGCAATACGTGCCCAAGCGATAGACTAGAAAGAAACTTGGCATTTCGAGAATTTGTGAGAATGTTCACGTTCGACATACAATGTCGCAAGCCCCCAGAATAAGCTTATGCATTTCATTTCCATTAAACAGATTGAGAGTGGAAAAAACAGGGATCTTATGTCCCCGTAAGGTGCTCCCGTGTAAATTGAATTTTTAATTACGGTAAGAGCTTTGGATATTTACATTCTGCATACCTACCTACTTACTTGAATCGGTTGCACCTACTTAGAAAATTTGAATTCTTTGGGAGTCCAATAAACTATCCGTAAGAAACTAACTTTGGATTTTCAGCCCTCAACGCATGTAGAAGGTAAATGGGAAACTAACTTAGGTATCTACCTAGTCTTTCTGAAGGAAGTGAGTTTTTCTTTTTTACTCAATTGTATTTTGTAGTAATTTTTTTGGTGACGTATGTCACACAAACATTATAAATGCGAAAGTTGAAGAATGTTTGGATGAATGGATGTTTGTTACTTACTTCTTCACACCAAAACAACTGAACGGATCGGGCTAAAATTTTGCATAGATGTAGTTCTAGGATTGGAATAAAACATGTCGTTTTATCTCATAAATCAGTTCTATGGGAAATAAATAAAGGTTTCTAAATGTAGAAACCTTTATTTATTAACGGAATTCTACATTTCTCATTTCTTAGTAATTCTACATTTCTACGTGCGAAGTCGTGGGCAGAAACTAGTGCTACATAATAAAAACAAAATTATTCATGAATATCACTTAGCATGTAAAGAAAAGAAAATTGAACGTTTCAAAACTTGAATAAAATTAAAACTTACGTACCCATGAAAAATGTAAAAAGAAAAGGTTTATAAAAGAATAGGTAACAAAAGTTTTAAAAGTACCTATCTACTTAAAGAAAAAAGTCTGAAACGATTTACATTTCCAAACTCCTTGCATCAAGGCAATTATTTCTGAACTCATTCTTTTTGAAAATCGAATGCTTGTACAAGTTAGTACAAGTTGCCAGTAAAAACATTTCGAAGTGCACCTGCCTCCAACTTCCTTCATTTAGTTAAAAACTCTTTGGAATAGCACTTGAAAAAATCCGCTGTGTCTGCAGCAAGTTTGTCAACAGAGTTGTGCGCGGGTAGAATGGATTTTGGCGCGACGCCAAATTTCGGAAAAGCTCTAGAAAAGATTATGATAATCGAGACTTTTTAGAGGCAATTGCAAACCTTGCAGTAACGGTTTCTTATGATTGCATGTTGAAATCTGCAAGGGACTGGCAAAATAATGTTGATTATCTTCATAAAAATGTGCTAAGTACGTACAAGGACTTAGATAAAAATATTGAGTTGGTGCATGTGGTTTCATACAGCTGTAGTCATCATCATCCGTCATCACCGTAGCTATTCGTCCACTGCTGAACATAGGCACAGACATAGGCCTCCACCAAACGACGCGAATAGTGGTCCCGAGTCGCTTTTATAATTGTATAAATATATAATGTTTTTTATAATGCTGGACAATCCACACAGCACCATCTAGCCCCAAGTAAGCTACTCAAAGCTTGTGTTATGGGTACTAGATAACTGATATATTTAATACATTATATTCATAGACAGATTTTTTTTATTTTACATAGAAAACACCCAGAACTAATTTCTGCAGATCGTACACAAGTTTGTTCCGAGGCGGGAATCGAACCCGCAACCTCTTGCGTCGCAGGCGGACCTTCGCCTTCCACTGACTTCCTGTACCTACATAGAAACCGGACAAAAAAAACTGCGATTGTATTAAAAAATGTCACAAGCTTATGAGGGTAATAAGCCTCAGGCAGCTCAGAAGCCTGTGACATTTTTTAACACAGGCGCAGTTTTTTTTTTGTAGTGTTTCTAAGTGGCCGGCCGACACTCTTTGTGCCATCGAAGCATCAAAACTGATAAATCGATTTTCGAAGTACCTATCATACATCATAGCTCTTATCTAATTCAGGAAGTGTTTGGACCGCCTTGACCCTTCCTTTTGCGAAAAAAAGTGAAAAAGCGGGGATCGAGTCGGGCTGTTTTAAATAGATTTTAATTTATTACTTCTTTACTTGTAAGCTGTGTGGTACCGGCTTAGAATTTACACCACACCAACTCTTCCTGCGGGTGTCGTAAGAGGCGACTAAGAGATATCCACCGGGGGCAGGCAGAAGCGCCCCCTGTAGAACAATTCTACCATCGAACTGCGATCCCCAACCCGCATGTCCAGCGTGGGGATTATGGGTATTACGCATGAGATAAAAGCCAACAAGGCGTATATCAGGGGGAGGCCTGAGTCCAGCAGTGGACCAATACAGCCTGTTGAGGTTGAGGTTGAGGTTGAGGTACCTATTACTTGTCTGATCACAACACAATACTTTCCTATAGCTAACAATATATCGACAATCGTTGCGCTGATTCCAGTAGGTCTCTTTACCATTTGCATTTACAATAAAATTAATAGTAGTGAAAATGAATTGAAGCACCATGAATTTATAATTATTATTAGATTTTTTTGTTTACATGACTCTAACGATGCCCATTTACAGCTGATCTATTTATCAATTTACTTATTTTAAGGAACTTAGGAATATAGGTACATAACCTATATTCCTAAGTTCCTTGGTTATTTTCTGTCTTGTCTGTTTTATGGCTTTGAATTATAACTTAAGCATTACATATTGTAACCCATTTATATTTAAACAGACATTTCCAAGTGTGCCCTGCGCTATAAAGGCGAATAAATGAGTATGAGAATAAATATCCTTTCTAATTTAATGATTTCCGTGGCAAATACAGCCATAGTGAAGATACCATTAAGTTTCCATCGCCGTGCATTAAGTTCTTAGTAACTTGCGAGAATGTTCTCAACAATCCATCGCGTTGGATTGTTTTAAGTTTGCTAAAGATTATTATAAAATAAAATAACTCACATAAAGTTCTTTTAAGCTCTGTCGAACGGGCCGCTCATTCATCACATCATAATATTAAAAACTAGCTGGTGGCCGCGACTTCGTCTGCGCAGAATTAGTATTTCGAGTAGCTTATATTAGCGTGGCGTAGAAAAGAACTAACATTATGATGACATTAAAATTATCACATTTATTATAATGTGGCGGCTTTTTTGTAGGTCTATTTAAGATAAACATTTCCATCATACATTACATATGTGTAACTCTAGCGGTTTTGGCGGCGCACGCCAGAATAGCTCGCAGATGGTAGATTTTTCCTACTTAGTTGACACTTATCGTTATATTTTGGACAATTCACACAATATCTTTATAAATTGTAGCATATGTGTTATTCTGATGTATAATTAAGCTATATTATTGTAAAGTTTCATTAAAATCCATTCAGTAGGTAGTTTTTAAGTGATTGAGTAACAAACATCCATCCATCCATACTTACAAACTTTCGCGTTTATAATACTAGTTTATGCCCGCGACTTCGTACGCGTTGTTCCTATGGAAACGTTTAAAGGTGATTTCTATCACATGGGAACTGATTTATGGGATAAAAAGTAGCCTATGTTTGATTCCAGGATTAGAATTACCTGTGTGTATAATTTCAGCCCGATCTGTTCAGTAGTTTTGGCGTGAAGAGGTAACAAACATCCATCCATCCATCTATTCATCCAAACTTTCGCATTTATATTATTAGTGTGATGTGATACCTATGGATGGATTTTTTATGTATTTATCTTACCCCTGTGAAAAGCTGCTAAACGGATCGGGCTTGAAGATGTTGTTGTAGTCATAGACCTGGAGAACACAGACTCCTTATTATCCAAAAAAAAGTATGCGAAGCCACGAGCAGATAGCTTGTATGTAAACAAAGAAGGTTTCACGCGCGTCAGTTCTTTGAAGGTTGGTTTTACGTTCTATTTTTAAAGTGCCAACAGGCTTCCGAAAGTCTAGGTAAAAGGTGTGTAAATGTAAACCTACTCGAATACCTACATACCGTACGGCGGACGGAGTGATTGTAAAGCTGTACAAAAACAAAAACCATAGATATATGTTATCAAAGGAGTTTGCTAGTAGGTAAATAAATAGGTTTCATACTTCGTCGGTGGGTTAGGTATGTTTGGTTTTAATGGATTGAATACAGTGGAACAATTTTATGCCTGAAATAAACGGATTTTATTTTTTATTTATTAGGTATTTAATATCTAATTAAATCCGTCAATGGATTGGATTAGTGTGGAACAGGGCTTATTTTCCAACATGCCTGAGCATAAAGGCATCTAGGCAAAAGGTATTAAATATGAAGCTACTAGAATACCTACTGTACCTACAGAACACACGGTGCCTTGCAGCTCTTGCGTGTGGTTACTTTTTTCGACACGAAATAATAGGAGACTATACTCTTTCCTCGACCATCTAATGGAGCAAATTATTCATCGGATGTTTATCGCGTGTAATCATTTAAAATCGAAATGTTCTTTATTTAAAATATTTTACACTAGCACGATTGAGTCGCTGAACCAAATCTCATTCAAAAATAGAACGAGCACCAAAACTGCATTTAACCTTCCGATTTCGAATCCCCTTCATGGAACCGCAATAAACCTCCTTACGCAAACTATAAAGGTAGGTAACCGAAAACCATAGACATCCGAATAAAAAGGAGTTTGCTAATAGGTGAATAGCTAACATAGGTTTTACGCTCAAAGGTATGTTTGGCATTCCATTTTTCAATAGCCTCAACAAGCATCTAAGTAGGTAAAAGACATGTAAATATGAAGATACTAGAATACCTACTCTATAGAACACACGGAGCGACGTGATTGTGAGGCTTTTAGCGCGCTCCGACGCTGTCCATTAGTGCTCTGCCGTAGTACCACCTGCCACCGTTTCGAATATGCATGCTCACAGAGCGACTGGGCTCTGAATTTTATGCGAACTAATGCTAGGGAGAGTAGGTATAGATACTTTTATGCGACACTAAAATTACGTAGATTGACCATGATTTGTGTTTCGTTGAGTTTTCCTTTTGCCGAAAGTTAGTTTTAGACTGTGTGTATAATATGTAGACTTTTCCTCGATCTAATGATTGGTGTTATGCCAATTACATATTCATTGATGGAGGTAAAGGTCACGACGCTTGACAATTTGACTTATCAAACTTCCTAACATTTTCATTTTTAGGTTATTGGCGTAAAAATGAAAATGGCTCCCGGAAAATCTGTCAAAAGTCCTTCCTTAATTAATTATGCAAAAATCGTACCTACCTTCTCATTCAATAATAATGTACTTGACTGCCTCGTTGGTCTAGCCGTCAGCTTGTTCAACCGCTGATTATGAGGTCCTGGGTTCGAATCCTGGGTCGGGCCAATAGTTGTTATTGGGGTTTTTCTAGCAAGAAACGCAGCCCTTTTCTAGCAAGAAAGCACGCTAAGCCATTGGTCCTGCGCCTAACCTCTCCCCGATCGTGTCGATCTGTCGTCCCATCGGATTATGAGAGTAAGGGAACAGAGAGTGCACCTGTGTTTGCGCACACACTTGTGCACTATAATATGTCCTGCGCATCTGGCTAGTCTCCAAGAGACTGGCCGCCGTAGTCGAAATTCGGCTTTCGACATTATTATTAATAATGTACAAAATGATTAACATTCATTCCGAAAAAAATATATTACGTATAAATTATTTGAAGTAGGTACTTACTTAAAAAAATATTTCAAGTACATTTTTAAATTTCTTTCCGTGCAAAATTCTTCAAAAGTTAAGCACAACTGATACCATAGAATTAGAATTTTAATTTTATAAAGGCGCCCGCACTATTTTCTCGTACTGAATTCAATATTAGAGTCCACCAACGTGCTTCGTAGGCATTTTGTAGGCGATAATGTAGCCTCTATGGACAGGAGACAGGTGCAGGTGCACATTTTACGGTAGTAGAAGTAATAGGTACTTTATGTGGTCTACACAGTCTACACAGCCCACAGTCGGCAGGGGGGGGGGGGGTCTGCCGATAACTTGACGAAACACTGTCGTAGTCTACAAATTGATACACTGAAATATCGCACGAACTTGTCGTCGCCGGGCTGTGTCGCCGAGTTTGGTGTGTAGACTCCCACGGTTAACTTCTGGCACCTATAGTGTCATGGCAACAAAAAATTTAAAAGAAAATGGCGACTGATTTTCAAAATTTTCCATAGGTACCTAAGTATTTTTCTTACCTGATTGTGATTACTTAATAAGATTGTGAATAATTAAGTACCCTATCGCATTAGGTGTGCCTGTAAGGATAGGTGTACGATACTTTAAATAAATAAATAAATCTAATTTTATAAATTTTATTAATTTTTTTGTCGCCATTACACTATCTGAGCAAAATGGTAACACTTTTTAATAAAGGTAAGTACTTTAAGTTAAGAAAATGGTTTCAGAATTAGTAATATTAATTTCTTTAGGCTTGCAAAAACTTAAGAATATTATTTTTGACATGGTGGAAACATTATTTAAAAATGAACAAAGATCAGACAGATGCACACACTCTTAGTCTAATAATAAATAATAGTCTTAATAAATAATGCTGAACAATTCGCACAGCACCATCTCGCCCCAAACTAAACACAGAAAAACGTCTAAATTATTTATACCTAATTCCTTAGTTAAATCGCACTTAAATTATCTTATCGAAATTTGGGGATAGGCCGCTAATACAAATTTATGTAACTCCTCTTCAAAGGACACCAAATAAAAATATAAATACACCGTATCATTACATTATTAACACCTAATAAAGATATCTATATATATAAAAGAAAGTCGTGTTAGTTACACTATTTATAACTCAAGAACGGCTGAACCGACTTGGCTGAAAATTGGTGGGGAGGCAGCTTAGAACCAGGAGACGGACATAGGCTATGTTTTATCCCGGAACTACCACGGGAACGGGAACTACGCAGGCGAAGCCGCGGGCAGCAGCTAGTTATCTATATATATAAAAGAAAGTCGTGTTAGTTACACTATTTATAACTCAAGAACAAAATTGGTCAAAATCAGAGAAAGAATAAAAGGACATAAAAGTTACCATCAAAACACAATGACTTAAGGTTTTTTGTTATTAGGTTATTAGCTATAGTGCGTAACCCCACACTCAGGGTAATTTCTAAGAAATCAAATAATATCGCAAAAATTTTCGACTTCGACGGGACTTGAACTCGCATCCTTCCGTCAGTACCATCAGTAGATAAACTTCAATGTTTCCCCTGTAGGTGGAGCTAACGGAGCTAGAATCCGTAGGAAGTCGCAGAGATTTTCGACTCCCACGTTACTTGACCTCGTGGTGTAGTTGGTTAGCATATTCCGGTACTGACGGAAGGATGCGGGTTCAAGTCCCGTCGAAGTCGAAAAAAATTGAGATAGATAGATAGATAGATAGAAAACACTTTATTATACCACACAAATACATGAAACAATACAAAGAAAATGCTTAGAAAAAAAGGAAGTATAAAGGGCGGCCTTATCGCTAAGAGCGATCTCTTCCAGGCAACCTTGGGATGGACTGGAAATGAAAGAACAAAATAGACGGTGGCACTGAATAAATATATTGATAGATACCTACATAAAGAAAAGGAAACAAATACTTACACTAAATACCTACCATAATACCTACAAAGATTAATAATAAACATACATAAACAGCGACTTTTAAGCAGACTTTCAGAGCAGGGACTTTTAAGATGAGGGTTTCAGAGGAACGCAAAGAATGGAAGAGAGCTAGTGAGAGTTTAAGAGGAATTCGAAGCGCTCCAACCCACATCCAGCAGATATGAGTCAACATGAAAACGTTTCAGAGTAGATTTATCGCTCGCTGCTGCGCCCAGTCGTGTCACCGGCTGCAAATTCAAAGCTGGGCCATGGATGAATCGTAGTTAGTGTGGGAGAATTGAACTGGGGACATGAAACCAGTGTTAAGTAAGCAGCGATTACCGATTTCTTGACCAAGAAATAAACTCTAGCCTCCTTATTCATAACGGTCTGCTAACTTAAAACACCGTTATTTCTCTATCCGTCGTCTTCTATTGGCATAAATGAGAGTGAGAAATAACTTAGCAGCTGCTTATATGATATAAGTTTTATCCCATTATGAATAAGGGGGTTAAGGTATAATACAATTTTAGTTTATGTCAGCAAAGAATAAGTTGACAAGCTAAAAAAAATCACATCATCAAAATATCAGATGTAGAAGAATTGAATACTTTAGCAACACCATTCCGACCTAATACTACGTCCAAGTAGACTTAGACAGTACCTGCTTCATAGATTCGTCCCACAGTAGCAAACTACGCTTTTTGCCAAACGCACCTCGATTTAGCTTTCAAAAACTTAGCTTGAAGAACCCGTTGTGAGCTACGTGTTGCAAAAATCGTAGCAAGCTTTATGTAGCAAAAACCGTAGCCAGCTACGTAGCAAGAAACGTAGCAAAAGGGTAGCAAAATTCGTAGCAAAGTTTGTAGCAAACTGCGCTGTAGTAGGTAAGTACTTAAAGCACAGCAATACTAGAATTGCAGCCGGTTTTTTAACGCGCTGATTGAAATAACAATATACATAAGTACCTATTTCACAGAGTGGAGCCGAATTCCACTAATTTAATCGCTTCACCAAAACAATTTTTTAGTCTCAGAATGACAGGTTTTGATGAAATAAATTACAGATAGAGAGACGCATCTCTCCGTGCAAACAGCGCCATACACATGACACACTGTCTAAAGTATGTTTCATCTATGGAGGAGTTTCTGCCCGCGGGTTTGCACGCGTTGTTTATATAGAATTGTATAAAGGTTTTCGTAATTTTCTTTGTCAATAGAGATTTTTTAACTCTACTAATCTTAGTTCTGATTTATGTTTGATTGTAATTTTCTTTGAATATTTCCTGTGCGAACTTATTCGGTTTAAAGAAGTTTATTCTCATAAAACAAAAAATGTTCACTTATATTGAGATACGAAGTTCTTAAAAATTATGTTTAAACTAATATTAGTACGCTATAATACCTTATGTTTAGGTTAGGCTATAAATGTATTTTTTTAATTTTGTTTTAAATATGCTTATGCTAGCACATTCCTTGAGCTCGTTAGGCAAGCTATTAAATAACTGCACTCCCTCGTATACAATCGTTTTCCTGCCGTAATCAGTACGTGTTTTAGCTAATTCTAGTTTATATTTGTTTCTAAATGTGTATTGATTATTCTTTTTGCGTAGTTGCAGGTTGGTTTATTCATTAAATCCCCAATTGCTCTAATCCGTGATTGAATGCGCATAAATTAAGCGATAGGTATACACATTGTACTGTGAATTGACGGACAAGTTGACACACAAGTGACCTAATTTAGTGAGTAGGCAGAATAGGCAGACTAGATAGATACAGTGGAGATAATTCATAGGGTGTTCCTTATTTTGAAATCTGAAATTTTACTAATAATGTCCTCCGAGCCGAGTTTCGACCACGACGGCCAGTCTCATCGGAGACTAGACAGTTGCGCAGGACATATTATCGTGCACAAGTGTGTGCGCAAACACAGATGCACTCTCTATTCTCTCACTCTCATAATCCGATAGGTCGGCAGACCGACACGACCGGGGAGAGGTCAAACCCAGGACCAACGGCTTGAGGTGCTTTCCGAGGCACGGGGGTGTAACACCGCCAACTCCCTGACTCCGGGATACTATTGAGAATTTTTCTTGCTAGAAAAATCCCAATAACAACTATTGGTCCGACCCGGGATTTGAACCCAGGACCTCATAATCAGAGGATGAACAAGCAGACCGCTAGACCAACGAGACAGTCAAAAAAGAAAATTTACATGAAAATGACGATGTGTTTTAGATTAAGTCTATCGGATCTGTTCTTATTTTCTGCATGTTATAATTTTTACTTTACTTTTTACATAGATGTAGATCAAGACCTAGTAACCCGAAGACTTTACTTTTTACCGCATAAATAGCTTTATTATACCGCATAAGTCGGTCTCAATAGAGTTTATTTTCCACCATGGACACATTTTCTGGAGCCATTTACTACATAAAATTATAAGATTTTGTGAAAAATCGGAACAAAGCTTTCCATACTCCTACAATTTTTAGAGATGTGAAAAAAATCCGCTACTGTTTACAAAAAAAAAACTATAGTTCTTCTTCACGGCCTACTCGGAAAAGGAAAATCAAAGTATCGTTTTCCGAGTTCCCACAGAAACTACAAGCCGAAGCCGAAGAAATTAGTTTGCTAACGAATTGATAGCCGAAGAATACCAGAAACCGAAGCCGAAGAACATAGAAAAGAAGCCGCAGAAAGTAGTTTGCTGATAAATTGGTAGCCATAATTCAAAAACTCGTATCTCGGTGCAAAGTTAAGTATTTTCCGTAAAACCGCCTCTACGTCAAAGCACTTCGAATTAAGGATCTCCTTTCAAAAAGCCAGTGGTAAAATATACTGAAATACTACTTGTGAAAATATATATGAAAGCTTTTTCTGCAATGGCGACGTGTGCCGGACCCGCCGAAGTTATTACCGTCATTCCGTATTCATAATATCAAGAGAATATTCACAGACCGCTACATGCCTAAAAAACATTGTACTGTACAGGGTGCTCTTATATTATAATAAAGAGTATGAGTGACATGATGAATGCGGGTAGCATAGGTACAAAAGTGAATGCAAGATGAAACTCCGAGGACCTACATGAATGACCCTACTATGATCCTACCTAGATGACATCCGTTGAAGATGTTTGACGATGTCATACGGAATTTAATGTAATCACTCACGATCGACGATAGTAATTTTTTTAAAAATAAATATATTTCTGATATTGATTCTGACGGAACAAAATTATAGTCCACATTTTGTGTTCACGGTAAGAATTTTAACTTTGTTGTAAGTGTCAAATTGGAAAAATCAATTCTAATAATTCGTCACCTCGGCGCCGACAAGATTCATGTAACGATTTCTTTAATTTGATTCCTTTTCTTTTAGCTTCTTTATCATTAAGCTCCAGAATTTCTAGAACGGCGACCTAATGAAAACGGAATTAATGAGTTCAAACTAGAATCCTCTCGCTCTCTCAACTTTAAAGTAATTCACTTCTAGAATGCGGAAATCTTCTCAAACTGCACTAAATCCCCCATCATTTCGCACAGCCTGTACGTACGGTCGTGGTCATGAATATTCCGTGTCCGGTGCGAGATTTATAGCGGCCGCTCCGTCTTGTTCCGGATTTATGTCGAGTTGTCGACCCGAAGGGATTAGATTGCCGATGCACTGTGATGATGATTATGATGATTTTGAGTATCATGATGACTGTTTAAACTAAACTAACACTTTCATGACACAACAAAACAGAGGGACGGGGTCATAAAATCCCTAAAATGGATTTTAAACTAAACTTACACTTTTATGAAACAGCTAAACTGAAAGACGTCGTAGAGGCCATAAAATCCCTAAAATGGAATTGAGCTGGGCACATGTGCAGGATGGAAATAATCTCCCTGATTGTACTCTCTTCAACGTTGGGCTAAAAATAACAGAGTTAATCCCAAGGAATAAGAAGAGATCCAGAGGGCGACTGGAGAAGAGATGGCAAGACATCTTTACGAAGAGAGCTGCTCGTAACTGAATCACAAAGGCCAGAGATAGAAATATGTGGAAGGAGCTGGTGGAGGCCAGACCCTAAAATTTTTTTTTAAATCGCCGCGTGCAATAAAAATTATTGAACCTATATTTAGATAGAGGACATTAAAACAATTAAAAAAAGTCAACAAAAAATAAAACTTTTAAATCCATCATCCATCATCCAACAAAAAAATATCTTATAGTGTCAGGTTTCTGAGATATTCACATATGAAAAAAAATAGGTACTAGTTATAGTGATTTTCATCTGAGAATATTTCATAAACCTGACGCATATTTTATTACACAAATTATTATTGACATTATTAAGGACCTTATTTTGAGATTTATTATTTGTTAGTGTCTTCTATCCAAATATACAACTTTTATTGTGCATTTTGAAAAAAAACAAATTGGTGACCAGGTTAGGCCCAAAATCTTCAAACCCCTTTGTAAATAGATAAGTTAGAGCTAACTAAAGGCTAATTTATATGTATTTTATAACACTTTCATAGCCCACGACCCAGATATCTTTCTCCAGCACCGTGAGCCGGCTGGTCTGTGAATCCGTTAACCATTGACTAGACGCAAAACAGAAGAAGTTGTAAGTTTGATGAATATATCAGACTAGTTTCTGCCCGCGGCTTCGCACGTGTATTTTCTATAGAAATGTTTTATGGTTATTTCTATCCCTAGGAACTGATTTATGGGAGCCTGTTTTATTCCAGGTCTAGAACTACCTGTATGCAAAATCAGCCCGATGCGGTTCAGTAGTTTTTAAATTACAATTTCTTTATTGATGATGAAAAACAATTGTACAATGCAGACTTATTATTATGTACGTATAATGTGCTTATTCTATGTGTTTTTAAATGTACAGCCAATCACATTATCCACAGATTATACAGACGTATTACTTACAACTTTGTTTTTTGTTAATTCACTACAAATTTACTGTTTTCGGATTTTTTCTTTTATTTGTGCTATAAGACCTTGCTGCTCAACGAATTTCAAGATTTTAGGTCTAAGGGAAGTATCCTATAGGTTATGTGTGCATGTCATAAACAACATAAACGGCTGTAACTTTTGAGTGCGTTGACTCAGAAGTTTTATGTATATTTCGGCTTCAAGAGGTTACGGACTTGAGTATTTGACGATAATTTCAACTCGATACGTCCACGCGTTCCTGAGAAAAGGGGATTGACAGACGGACAGACAGACAGACGGACAAGAAAGAGATCTTAAGGGTTCCTTTTTTGATTTTGAGGTATGGATCCCTAACAGAAAGCGATCTTTCAATGGAGCCTCGCACAGCAAGTTGTAAAATTAAAATCCTAATTATCAAAAGCTGATTTCAAGAAAATATTAATTTTAGCTGAGTCACACTGTTCCTAATTATTTTAAAATGAATTTACCCCAAGTCGAGCTTGAGTCGATTATTTTAGTTGGCGAAGTTTGTGTTTTACCCCTTCTATAGGTTTTCGTTTGCCAATTCAAATATTTGTGTGGGTTGCTCAGCTAGTAATTTATTTTAACTTCTTCCGCTCGTAAATAAAAATGATCATTATTTTCTGTTTGATAATATTTATTTTAACACATTCACAGCTACTGTTGGGCATTTATTGTAAGCCATAAGAGAGTATCTTATCGAATCTAATTATTTTATAATCAATTAAGGTAAGTTTAATTTTAATTTCATAAAGTTACTTTATTTTATTTTATTGCCATTTGTATTTAATTTTTGTAATTTTCCGGTGCTATAAACTTACCATATGATATTTATTTCACATTTAAACATGTGTATCAAAATCAATACATATATTAAATATTTTTGTGATTTTAAATCGTGAACCACAAGTAAAGGCTCCTTCGTATTATAATTTGAGCTTGCCTAATTTTAACGAAAATAATGTTATTTTATAGCAGAAACAAGATTGTTTTAGCTTTGTGGTCTCAATTCAGATGTAACCAAAACTAAACTAAACTAATTTGAGAGCACTAAACAAGATGCCCTCCGCCTTTATAATTAAGGCGGATGTATGCCGCACACTAGCGCCGCCATATTTTGACTTATAATTACGTTAAACGCAAGAAATTTCAAATATCCAATGTATAGTTTGTGTTAGCTACATAAGCTTTTTTTAATCCCTCTGAAATAGTTGAGTTTCGTATAATTTAGACAGAGAAGCGAAAACAGAGCTCGGTGGCCACCAAGAGCAACTTCGCTATTCTGCGTAAAGGAAATAAAAGAAAACTTTTTTGGTGCAAATTTTGTGGGCATTAAAATAAAGCTATGAAAGGGCAGCGGCGCTAGTTTGAGGCATACAAGCGCCTTAAGGGAGGGCAACATTTATAAGCCTGTCAAAATAGTTTAGTTTTGCAGTATACTCAACATTAAAAAGATTACTAATTGACAGACCACTGAAGTGATACAAGTATTTTTTTACCTAGAAAACTTTTTTTGGTATTCGATAAGGCATCCCACAATAGTCAAGTGTCCTAAAAATTCTTATTTGTCTGTCAGTTATTTTATCAGAAGCTATTGGACACATATTTTTTCTTTTGTCGATTAAACAAAAAATGATGAAGATAGCCATTTAAAGTTCCGCGTGACATCACACCTTACGACACTTTTTAGGAAAGTGTGACGTCACTAGACCCCACTCCCAAACTTTGACGCGCTTTATTTTTTTCATCTTATAATTATTGATTGACAAAAGAAAAAAATATGTGTCCAATATCTTCTTGAAGGCCGACGTCGGATTGGCGATCAGTGGACGCACTTGTCAGCGGATTGTCCGATGCCGGCCTGTGAACGCGCACCCTAACGTTTCAACTGCTAACGTTTGAGCCGTAATGCCGTGCCTCACTACACCGTGATCGCGGCCCTGGTAGATTCCCTTAACCGACTCATACGACTGAAGATGTCTATTCTACGCCACGGCCTCTTTCTCAGTAGGCTAAATCCCCAGCGTAACAATAACAGAAACTATAACTTGGTTAGACTAATTGCATTTTCCGCCAGGCGCTAGTAATTCCGCGTTCCAATAGAGCCTTTTCCTCCGTAAATCAATAAGCGGAACCCACTTAAGGCGGAGTTAGGTAAACTCTTCTACGCAATATTAGGTTTGCCTTCTGAAACTGTGGACTAAAGCTTAGGAATTATATTATTTACCTAGGTTTATAGCGGATTAGATTATATATTCTTCGCTTATTATAGATTTATTTTATTTTATTTATTATTATTATTTTCATTGGCATCAGGCA
Organism: Eupithecia subumbrata; assembly: GCA_949316285.1. Taxonomy (NCBI): domain Eukaryota; kingdom Metazoa; phylum Arthropoda; class Insecta; order Lepidoptera; family Geometridae; genus Eupithecia; species Eupithecia subumbrata. The sequence goes on along the minus strand of OX438644.1, from coordinate 4,100,227 downwards.
CGGTAATTGTATTCTACAGTTCCGGTAACTCTAGAAACTCTCCGAAGCTGTAGAACATTCTCTCCAGTAGCCATGTTTTTAGTAGGTGCTTGAATATGTTGCAGGAAGCGGCATCGCTTATTTTGTCGGGTAATCGGTTATAGACCGCGGGCGGGACCCATTATGCACATAGATCTCTCCGACTCACATTGTTTGTGTGTCATAGTGATTAGCGCGCGGTATGATTAAAAATAATAAAATATTTCGCGACGGAGATAATTTTTTTTTGTATCGAGCGAGAATTTGTTACTGCTAGTGGACAATACAAATGGACGTTAAAGCGCGGTGCTACAAGCGCGGCTTCATGTTTTCATGCGTTCACAGATAAAGTCGGTATCGTCATCTTTCAATAACGACGTTAGTCACAATTTATTTTTAATATTTTTTTTTACAGGAAGGCGCATAAAATGCACGTAATGCCCATCTTCTAAAATGTCCCAAGTCCACATTTAAGTAACCACTTCCTTTACCAAATTAAGCTGTCTGCCGTCGCGAAGATACACAAACTGGGAATTGCGACGTCTTGTAATCTAGTTTACAGAATTTGATTCTGTCTTGCCGTCGACGGAAAACAGTCATTATTAAATGAAGAGAATATTTATCTTGAGTTGTGGCGAAAACAGTGAAAACTCGGTTTACGGGTAGGTGATTAAATAAAGCATCTACCACTTCTACAAGATATGAGTGGCTCCGATTCGTCGATGATCGAGCATTGTATCACGACTCCAACTTTCAACTTTTGTGTGGTAAAAAACACTGGAAATATTACTGAAAACCACCAGGAACTGTTCATGACACGCGAAGGTTTTATAGAGATTTACCTATTTTTCGATTCCTGTAAACAAAATAGGAAGTTTTAATAAATTTGTAACTTCAATTATTTCTGTAAAACGCCAAGATTATTCCTGAAATGTATCAGGAAATACCTATATGCGAATAGAATGCTAATTGATTTAAACTCTGCTGTAAGATGCTGTGCTGACTTCCCCAACACTTCGAATTGAAGTAGCCCTACACCCAGCAGTCGCTAGATATGGGCCGATAAGCGATGATGACATCAATTTCCTGTGTGCCATACAAGCCAAGTTTGGGACTGAAATTGCAACCAAACGAAATGTATGGTTAGGTTAGGTTAGGTGCACACGCTGGGTCTTCCGGAGGTGGGTGCGGCGGCGGTTCGGGTCGCTGACCTTCCGATTGGTGCAGGTACTTTCCGGGCATGGATGCTTTGGAAAGTATCTGCACCAGATCGTGAGACGGGAGGTGACCCCGGTCTGCCACGAATGTGGGGCGCCGGAGGATACGGCGCTCCACACGCTGGAGACGTGTGCTGCGTGGGGTCCCATGCGGCACACGCTTTCAGCGTTCCTGGGCCGGGACCTTTCGCTGCCGAGCGTGGTGAGCGCCATGCTCGACGGCAAAAGGGAGTGGCAGGCCATGGTCTCCTTCTGCGAAGAGGTTATTTCGCAGAAGGAGGCCACTGAGCGGGTCAGGGAGGATGACGCCCAATCTGACCCACTCCGGCGTAGACGTCCAGGGGGACGAAGAGGGCGGTTGGCCCGCCTCCTTCGTCCCCCGTAGTGGGGCCACTGGTGGAGAGTCGGGGGACTCTCTGCCGGCTAGCACGGCTCCACGCGTCTGAGGGGTGACCTGGGTGAAAAGGTTGCCCCTCCTTGAGGCCCGGACCGGTTCCTGGCCCACCCGCCGGGGCGAGATGGTGAATGCTAACGCGACCCCATCTCGCCCCACGACGGCGGTGGACGTTTCACATGAGGGGTTTTAGTGAATTCGAGTCCCACATATCCTTCCGTCACCCCCATGGCTGAAGGGAAGTGCGAGGACATTCCCCCTTCCAAAAAAAATGTTAGGTTAGGTTAGGTTGCTTATTTTTTTAACTTCTCTAGTAGCATACATTATTGTATATTCTCTACTAGTTATTTTGATAATATTCCATACCAAGGAAACAATGATATTTGTTTGAACCAAGTTTTCTTATCGAACTGAAAGAAGTCAAAACAACCCTTGAGTTGAGCGTTAGAAAAGGTTCAATTAATAGATTGTTTTCTTGAGGCTTGTTTGTGGCGTTACGGCATGAATAAGGGATGAGATGGTGTCTTTGTAGATTGTAGGGATCCGAGGGATTCAAGGTAAAAATGTTAAGTGAATGTTTGTTTCGTTTAATACATATTACCTGCTACCTACCTGAATTCGCTGCAAAATGTTGATGATGGCGAAAACAGATTTAAGTAATGACACCATCGATCAAGGTTTTCTCGGCCCCCCATAGATTCCCAATGCGCACTGAGCCGTCTGTATCAAAAGAGAAGCATTTGGCTAGTTATGCTTACCATTTCAATTAGTGCCATTTTAGCGCTCGGACAGAAAGCATGGCCAAGTGCTCGTATAAAAACTGCAAAAATCACTCGTCCTAACACAAGAAAAATGATGGAATTTCTTATTTTCAGTAAGTTTAAATGTATGTTTTACCTTTGTATTGTGATATTGGCCACATTCTTAAGAAATCAGCATTAAATATTGTTTTTTGGTCTGCATATGTTACAATATTTATTTTGTTCTAAGTAGATGAATTGGCTATTATTTCTATTTTTTTTATGTATATGTGCTAAGTATGTGTTTATTTATTTTTCATAAAAAGACGTTTAAAATTAAATAGAAGGTACCTAGTACGCTACCCGTCTATGGAATGCTCTCCCCCTGGTCATCAGACGTGCCAAATCACTTCCTATCTTTAAAAAACTGCTTCATCAACATTATCTGGGTGTTTTCTATGTGTAATAAAAATATCTATCTATGTAGTATATTGTATTAAGTATATCAGTTATCTAGTACCCATAACACAAGCTCTGCTTAGCTTGGGGCTAGATAATGCTGTGTGAATTGTCCAGCATTATTTATTATTATTATTATTATCTATCCTTGCAAAGTTAGATATGTAACTTTATTTTATGTTTATGTAAGTTTTGTTTGTAGTTATATTTTCAGGTACGTAGGTTCCTACTTACAAATATAATAAAATTAATTCGATTCCACTAATCTCTTGTTCCGTATGCACAAAACTGGTCAGGCTTTGCGCAAACTGTATGCGTCAAAGCAAGTCGTAGACAATTTTGAGTGTCATTATTGTAAGGTCCTAGGAGGGTCCTAGGTATCTACAGGGGAGGCCGCGGAATATTTGATCGAAGAATGACACAAATTAATTAGTCGAAATTGAGGATGGTTCTGCTTTCGTGACCACCACAACGGTCGTGACAGTCAAGTCATTTTGCAGCACTTTTTCATTTGAGGACGTTTTGCGCCCATGACAAATCGCGCTGTGAACGTTTTTCTACTCAGAACATTTCGCTCTACGGACAAACCACTCCGTATTGTCTTTATTCAGCTAGTACGGATGAGTTATAGTTGTATTAATTCTGTGGTTGCTAAATGATCACAACTAAAATTACCTTTCCTTTTGGACTTACCGTGGTATATCTGTGCCGTGGTCGAGTTTAATACGCAATGTTTCATAGTGGTTGTGTTTGTGGTTTATTTACAGTTCTGAAAATAAGCCACGAAATAAGCCACAACATTTGTAAACCGTGAGCGAGAAAGCTGAAAATTCCAACCCTTAAAAGCTTTTATCTATTCACCTACATTTTACCAAAAAGCCTTTTAACCTTTAACCCTTAATCTAAAAAACTATTTCAAGATTAAGATCTCAGACGGATTGCCTTCTTACCGAGCATCAGGGTCATCTTTTAGCCTAAGGCCAGGCACTTTTTCTCACATAAATATTAGATGCGAGAACCAATTTAATTTTGAATAGTCGGTCCGAAAGGCTTGTGAATGTTTAATGTAATCGATTCAGGGTACCTTCAGATCTTGAGGTTCTTTGAAATTAAACATTTAACGGCGGTTAAACAAGAGTGAGGAAATTAATAGACAAGACATGATCCTTCTCAAATGTAACTGAATGAGTAGGTACTAAGTTAAGATTTATCTAAAACATTTGAGAGGAGGATAAATCTAAAACTGAGCAAAATACCTTATACCTACCTAAGTTAGTTTGAAGTCTACACTATAAACTTGATCTAACAATGTAAGAAAACATGGTCAAAAATGCTCCTCGCTTTTGACTGTTTCGGAAAATATCAAAAAGTCAATAAGCAGCGCCACCATTGATCTCTAGTCTATAGATAGGCCGGCTACTGGTATGTGTAGAATTTCGCCAAACAAAATGGTGGAATTTGAACCGAAACACCAACAGACATCTACCACAAAACTCGAAACCAAATAACATAAAACCATAGAGCATGGAAAATTCTTTTCCTAAAAACATGGCCGACTGATGTTGCCCTGGAAAAAGAAGTTTTTATGCTAACTCTAGGATAGGGGCCTTCCATGTACTTATGTAGTTACCAAATGGGTTCTCTTTTTTATTGGTTCGTACGCTGATGATCAAATCTATTCTCAAATACAATACTTATTTTTTATCTTGCCGAATTGATGTTGTCAAGAGATTAAATTTGATTAGTTACTCATTTAAGTTAGCTCAATTCCTTTAATTGTGAATACCACCCGTACCTGGTCGACATACAGTATCGAACCAAAAAATTCTGCTCCGGTTTCATAATATGCACGGCCAAATAGTGGAATGAGATTCCTGCCTCTGTTTTCCCATTAGAGTACAATCTTGGAGTCTTCAAATCCAGGGTAAATAGGTTCCTTCTGGGAAAGCGTGTTCCACCTTAGGCCACATCTTCAGTTATTTAATTGAGTTCGCAGCCAAACGCTTGACCATCATCAATAAAAAAAACACCTCAAGGTTTTCTGGAAGAGATCGCTCTTAGCAATAAAGCCGCCCATCGTGCAACTCTGTATCTCTCTTTTCCTGTATTTTTATTTTAGTATTTTCTCGGTATGCAATAAAGTGTAATTGTATTGTATTGTACTAAATCTAATTTGTTTCTATTATTTGATTGTAATTTTCTTTTTAATAAAAGTCATTTATAGAGATTATCAGTGTACGAACACGCAAATTTAAGTGCACAAATGCACAAAGTGACCGTACCTGTAGGTAACTATAGATCCCAAGATTGCTCGTAAAAGAATTAGTGCAATACCTTTTAGGGCGATTTCTTAGAAGCCGTACCTTTACAGGCCTACGTAACGTTTCGATGGAGCCAACAAAGAACTTTGTAACTAGAAGTGATATAATCCAATGAGAGGCGCTATTAATTTCAACTCAGAGTGACATTATTAATTAATTTAATTGTAGAGGTGTATCGTCTGTCTAGAAGACAAAGACTGGATTACGCGACTGGATACTGGTTGCGATCGGAATAAAATAAAAATAAAATAAAATTTATTTCCAAAAATGGTTGATGGTTTACAGAGTAGGTACTTATATCTAAAATTAGATTCTATATTGTGTAAAATGACCAGTAAGTACATGATACTGTAACCGAAACCTAGTACTGACAATGCATCGTCTCCTCGCTCTTACTAAGTAAAGACTTGTGATAAGACGCGAGGGCTAACTCTACCTCGGCAGACCCAGGGAGTGCGGGTTTAGTATGTTTAATAGTTGGTACATAGAAAAAAACATCAAGCAGAAAAAAAAGGAAACAGTAAACTTAACTAAAAACTAAACAAAATAAGTAAAACAAAAGAAGATCAAGCCCATAACAAATATTTTTGTGTATCTATAGTGGAGTTTGAGTAATTTGTGTTTTATGACTCACTTGATTGAACTGGAACGAGCTCAACGCGCTGTCCTCAAGGTAATGCTGTGTAAGCCGTTCACCTATTCTACTGATCTGCTGTACAAAGAGGCGGGTGTCCTAAGGGTTCGCCAGTTGTTTATTATTAAGGCTTTCACAATTGTTCACTCTGAAACCATTAACTCCGACACATACCCAGACCTTCTTAAGAGGAGGGTGTATAAGCTTCCCATTGCTAGTACGAAAACATCATTTGCCAAACGACATCCGAACTCCATTCTCCCGCGTATCTATAACTATATTTGCAAGGCGTGCGACGTAAAATCGCTGCCGACGTCCAAAGCCAAATCCGTGGTCCACGCGTGGCTTTTTACGAAATCCTACGAGGAGATCGAATCGATTCTGCTGTAATCACCACTTCTGTGTGTAATTGTCGAGGAGTGGTTCCGATCTCCTTTTTAAGACGAGTATTAACACATGACCACAATCGCAGCACGTTACCCTAACGCACTTTTATTCTGACCTCTCACCCTATTACACACCACCACACCAACACACACTCGCACATCATACAGACATACACTACACTACACAGCTACACACACAAAGATTGCATACCACAGTCTCACTTATTTTTATTTATTTTTTTATTAAAATTATAAACATGCATTGTTCATACTTCGGATACCCTCGAAAATAATATATCTTCTGATAATCGTGCCCTGGTGCCCACGTCACGGGCCATGAGCCTAGTGTGGGGCCGTAGCCATTCATGTTAGACATACCTACCCATTAATTATTTAATTAGCTTCAAGTTTCCTTTTTGTATAATATTTAAGTGTGCCTAAATGTACCTAATGTGTTTCTAGTAAATAAATTATTATTATTATTATTATTATTATTATGAAGAATGCGTGCTGAAAGTATAATTCAGGAATAGGATGGAATTATATCGAACTGGCACAAGCCCGGTAGAACATTTAGAGCTTTTAGAAGGTTCAATTAATATTTTATATTAAAAATTGTAATTGCTTTGACAAAGTCCGTAGGTACTTACCATTATTGATCGCGCGCGAATTATAGGTGAAGAATATTCGTACTGCTGATCCGTATCCGTAATTGTAAATTCCACACCTAAGTTTTAGATGAGCGGGAGCGGATCTTGGAACGCTTTCAGCTGACAGATGTCAACTGCTGCACAAAGGCACTATAGATCGCCTTAATGACCATTGTTGTTATAGGTATGATATTGCCAGCTATACGCTTGGCGGGTAGGCGATCACAGTTTGGTAGCGGATCTATTCAACAGACGGCGCTGTCATCTGATGCCTTCAATATCAAATTCATCTCGATGTTACGAGTTAATGCCCATATTTGAATGCACATTTTGTGCTGTGCTGCAGCGGTGCTTTCCAGGTGTGCGATAAGCTTTAGTCGCCTCTTTCAACACTCACGGGATTCTCGCAGGTTGTGTTTATTCATTGCTTCATTGACGACCTCCGTGGCGCAGCGGGCGAAGGTCCGCCTGCGATGCAGGAGGTTGCGGGTTCGATTCCCGTCTCGGAACAAATTTGTGTACGATCTGTAGAAATTTGTTCCGTTGTCTGGGTGTTTTCTATGTATATTAAAAAAATGTATCAATGTAGTGTATTGTATTAAGTATATCAGTTATCTAGTACCCATAACACAAGCTCTGCTTAGCTTGGGGCTAGATAATGCTGTGTGAATTGTCCAGCATTATTATTATTATTGCTAACACAACACATCACCGGTGCACCTGCCTATGTATGAAGGTATAATATGCAGAGAAAAAGTGGTTCTAAAAATTTTGTATGGAAGGTGGCAATTGTTAAAAAAATACAAAATGGCGACTGATTTTAGGGCCAAATCTTCAAACCTTTCGCAATTCCTCTGTCACATCTAGCAAAGCTAGCACCTTCGTGCCCGTCACTTAGTTAATGGATCGCCGACTGAGGAATTAATCCTCGCAAGGAATGAGCAGATTAATGGCGCGTGTATTTCATCCGAATCCTGAAGCAAAGCTGAGACGCTAAGGCTGTGTTCAGGACGTTGACTTGCTTTTTGCGAGAGTTGTTTTTTCGAAAGGACTGTATGTAGGTACATACAGTCCTTTCGAAATAAAGTCCACAGCGTAAAGGTATTTAGTCCGGTAAAGCTGTCAAATAGGTAAATGATAGCTTTATGGGGAGCGCAAAGGGCGCTTCGATGGTAAAAGTCAAGGTTTGCTGGAAGAAATCGCCGTTAGCGATAAGGCCGCTGATTATGCCACGCTAGATATAGTTATTATTAAGGTTTTGTTTAATTTTTTATGTATTGATGGTGCAATAAAGTAAATATCAATCAATCAAAGTTAGGTTGAGGAAACATGGTGACCACGTGAATCTGTCGCTATTTTGTTGTGCTTTTTGCGAGAGGGGAATGTGTTCTCATTCAATAGAACAACCGTAAAGAAAAGTCGAAAAGTACATACACTCTTAACTCTTTGCTTGTCTTTTTCAAGCCTAGATAAATTTTGAGGATTCTGAAGAGACGCTTAGACTGTTTTTAGGATTTTGACGTGCTTTTTGCGAGAGGTGAATGTGTCGCTAGAAATAGCTAAGCAAAGGTTTTTATAGTGGAGTAAGTATCAGTAAAGCTAAGACTTTAAGATCTGTTTAGGATTTTGACGTGTTTTTGCCAGAGATGAATCTGTCGCTATTTTGTCGTGCTTTTTGCGAGAGGTGAATGTATTGCATTATATTGGGAAAATGGCAAGCTAAGAAATTAAAAGTACCTAGATAAGAGATGAGGATCCTGAAGCAAAACTGAGACAATAAGGCTGTGTTCAGGATGTGCTTTTTAAAGATGGAAATGTGTTTCTGTTTTGTCGTGGGATATTTCATCACGTCAGGTTTAGGCGATGCTTTATTACTTTTTACATTGTAAAACTTTTACAGAAATAAATCTTATTTTATTTTTATTATATCAGCTGGTCCATTCGGTATCTATTTTGTGAGTGTATAATGCATACTATTTTCGCCAGCATCATTTAGCATGTTGACGACGAATAAAAACAAAAATAATATTTATATACACTCACGAACGCCACCGGCACCGGTCCGACTATGACTGAGGTGGGTGAACCTAATTGCACTTTGCACCTAATTTTAGCCTTCCACTTCGAGAAGCTACTAGGTACCAAATCTCCCGAATTTCACTAAGATAAGTATAATCACATCATTATCCTAGGCAGGTGGATCGTGATTAGGGTTGCCATCTCTAAAATATGGCAACCAGGACAAGATGCGTGAAAACCCCGGATTTTGGAGCCCAGAACCCGGATATGTCAACAGGATCTTTTAAACATAGTCAGTATTCTAAAAATAAAACGTCATTTGTGAGTCGGTGCACGGGTTAGGTATAGGTAAATAAAAGACCTTGTTTCTTGCCAAATATCATGATTCTAGGTCATTTTATCCGGTTCCGGCTTCAAGTAAACTACGGACATGAGTATTTGATGTTAATTTCAACAAGATACCTCCACGCGTTCCTTAGAAAAGGGGGTCGACAGACGGACTGACAGACAGACAGACGGACGACAAAGTGATCCTTTATGGGTTACTTTTTTCGTGAGGCACGGAACCCTAAAAACTGTTGAAATTGTCATAAATCAACTTTTATATATTTTCAGACCTATACTTAATTAAATTTAGTGATCTTTTATTATCATTGTAACAAAACAGAATCTTACTACAGTTTGTTTTAAAAATCTTTTTCTGTTATTTTTTTCTTAAAATCAAACAAATTAATAAACTCTGCGAGTCGGTTCGTTGGTTGATCGCGGCTGGCACAGTACGTGTGTCGCGCTGCCGTCGAGTCGCCCGACCGACGGTGGCCTAAGACCTGAAATTTTAAAAACCGGACTACAAATGAAACCCCGCCCGGACGCTCCCCGGACGCCGGGGAAACCCGGACAGATGGCAGCCCTAATCGTGATATACCTACTATCTACGAACGTGAATCTACGTATGTACTATATGCAATATGAAATAACGCGTCTATCTTTTGCACCATAATTTCTGATAGACACATCACTTTTTGTTGCTTTTCGACACCTACGTATTTATTGTAGGTTCTTATCTCAAACAAGTTACAACTAGTCAAAGCGTCATCTACATTACACAGGTGATCGAATCACCTAATCTATTTCCTAATCCATTGAATGGATTATTAGACCACAAAGCAGATAACTCAAGTGGTTGGATGGCAAAGAGTTCATACAGAACGGAGCAACACTGTCAGCCAGGATGATGATGATCGAGTTCCATAGATAATAAACGCTACGCTATGTGGTGCCGGCTTAGAGTTTACACCACCCCAACTCTTCGGGTGTCGTAAGAGGCGACTAAGGGATATTTACCGGAGGAGCTTGCGGCAGCGCCCTTTGCTGAACAGATCCACTGCCAACTGCAATCCCCAACCCACGTACTTACCAAGAGCGTTGGGATGATGGACATTACCCTTATGAGATAAAAACCAACAAGGCGCTTATCAGGGCGAGGCCTGCGTCCAGCAGTGGACCAATATAGACTGTTGAGGTGAGGAGGAGATGAGACGCCACGGAACCAGCATTAGAGGATTGACATTTTGTAAGATGCATTGACAATAGCAAAAGAATACCTAACGGTCTGGTGGGATGACGACCTGCGAAAGACTGCAGAGCAGACAGATGCTGGATGCGGCAAGCTGGAGACAGGGCGCTATGGCACTCATTAGGGAAGGCCTATGTCCAGCAGTGGACTTAAGCTGATGGTGATGATTCCAAGAGGTGGCATCCAAATAAAGCGCTATTAGTAGATACCTCGGCTAAAATGGCGAGAGAGGGACACCGGAGAGGTTTTTAGTAGGTATTACGTCCTTCTCAGGGCGTCGTCCCACATAATTCTGGTCTCCCCAGACCAGTTTATTCGTCAGTGAATTTCCTCGCCGAGTAAAAAAAAACTGAACATACCTACGACATTTTGTGCATGATGGTGACAGATATAAAGAAAAGTCTTGGAGGAGGTCTTTGGTCAGCAATAGAACAAAAATAGAGCTGAAGAGTAAAAATAGCACATTAACTTTTGGATTCGCAGAAGACTTTCTTACAAACTTACCGTGTGGTGCCAGTTTATAACTACCATCCTCCAACTCTTCCCGCGGGTGTTGTAAGAGGCCGGAATTTTTTCACCCCTAATTTTCTACCAACACGTAAAGGTTTTGAACTAAACACTAGCCAAACTCGATGCAGAATATTTGTGCAATCCGCCGATACTTAACGTAAAATTCACCGCGTCTTTTTATACGGAATTTATATTACCCATAGTGTAATATTATATGCCCGTATCATCGCTGGTGGCTCAATGATCTGCCTAGGCCACCGGCCACAGCTTTATTCAATTTAATTGATTGATCTGTTATTATTTTCATATTTTAATTTGAAATTTGTTATTGTGTCTTTAAATTTGTACCTAATACTTATCTATGGATTTTGTAAGTCTGAAATAAATGAATTTTATATATTTATATAGTAGGTACAAACTTTTTTTTCCAATCAGACATCTTATTTTCGGTTTTATTATAGTAGTTTACTTTAAAATAAATCTTTATACCCAAAGGGTTGGTTACAAGACCGCACCCTTACCTCGTTTAATCCTTAATTTGAAATGTAATTAAAACGACGAAGCTACAGAGCTTCAAGTAAATTACTACAATATCACTGTTCGCTTGGAGCCAAGTATTGCGACGCTCTGATAGCTCTTCAGAACTTGAATGAAAACGACGTGGGGAAATCAAAGGAGCCTCCTGACAAGTGGGTATTTGTAGTTGTTTATAGTTACTTGTTACTTGTTACTTGTTTCCGGACTCGTTTCCGCAACTAGGCCACAGGTGGGCCCTTTTTGCGTGTCGGGTGGGGGACTGCTAAACTAACCACCCGATGTCCTCCAGGAAGGCCAGCAGCTCGCTGACGCCGGTGCATGCCTCCCTAGGCGTCCTCGGTGTCCCAAGGTGTTGTAGTCGTTGAGAAGCAACGCTATCGCACTCTACAAGCACATGCGCGGCCGTCTCCTCTGCGTTCATGCACCCTCTGCATAGGGGGCTGTCCGTGATACCCAGGTTAAATAGGTGTTTGTTAAGCATGCAGTGTCCAGTGACAATGCCGACGATTTGCCGGAGTTTGTCACGCTTCAGATTGAGGAGTTTTCGGGAGAATCTCGGGTTAAGAGCCGGGAAGGTCTCCTTCGACTGTCTACAATCTGGAATACTTGCCCAGTAGTCTTGGTGTTGTTTAGTTGTATGTTGACGGATCCAAGAGCGGACTTGACTGAAAGGTAGGGGGATTATTGGTTCGGGCCCTGCCGGTTGCCGCTCCGAGCCTCTCCTTGCCAGTACATCAGCTTCGTCGTTTCCTCTCGATCCGCTGTGTCCTTTTATCCACTGTAGAGTGACTCTATTGGACTGACTTACTTGTTCCAGCAGGTGGTGGCATTGAAGAGTGAGTCCAGAGTTGTGTTCTCTCCTGTTCAGGGCCTGTAGTACAGCCGCGCTATCCGAGAGGATCCTGATATTTTGGTCAGTTACCTTTCTTCGTAGCACTGCGGTCGCAGCTTGGATTATACCTACACATTCCGCCTGGAAGATGGAGTTGTGGGCACCCAGTGCTGTTGTTTTGTGTATGTTCAGTTCTTCCGAGAACGTTCCCGCCCCGGTACCTGTTTTCATTTTAGAGCCATCTGTGTATATTCTTACTTCATGTATGTTAGAGCTGTCACTTGGCTCCTCGTGCATTTGTATGGTGAAGCTTTTTGAGTGTATGTGTTTTTTGGGTACCCTGTCATAAATCGAGAGTAGCATGGGATTGCTCCGTGCGTACTCGTCTATAATAGTGGTATGTTGTGCTTTGGTGTTGTGGTTCCATAAACTTAAAGCCCAGAGTCTGTAAGCAGCTGCGGCTGCCTCTTGTTGCACGTGTAGGTGCAGTGGCGTTAGGCCTATCAGGGCTTCGAGTGCTGCAGTGGGGGCAGTTCTCATACACCCTGTAGTCGCTACGCAGGCTAGTCTCTGGAACTTTTGCAGTTTGTTTATGGTAGTGCTTTGTTTTGTTCTCGGCCACCAAACTAGGGCACCGTAAGTCAGCGAGGGCCTGATTACAGTGTTGTAAAGCCATAGGGTAATCTTCGGGCTGGGACCCCATGTTCTTCCTAGCATTCTCCGGCACTGCCAGAATGAGATGGTGGCCTTCTTTGTCTTGTTTTCTAAGTGTGTTGCCCAGGTTAGTTTACTGTCTAAGGTTATACCTAGGTATTTGACTGTATCGGATAGTGTTAGCTGCGTGTCAAACAGGAACGGGAGTTGGTAGGTTCCTAGTTTACGCTTGTTGGTGAACATTACTAGTTCTGTTTTGGTTGGGTTTACGGTAAGTCCATAGTCTATGCACCAGTTTTCGACGACCTTTAGTGCGTTATTCATAATGTTACACGTCACGCTGGCAAAGTGTCCCGATATGAGTATCGCAAGGTCGTCCGCATAGCCTACCGTAAAGAAGCGTTGGTCGTTTAGTCGTTTAGTTGTTTATAGTACAAATATATATTTTACAAGAACAGGAGAACAATATTTATTCACATGAAGAGGGAGAGAAATATATAAAAACTAGTATATTATACAATTGAAACAATTGCGCTAACTGCAGACTGTTGCAAACAATCTACAGGTAAGATTTTTGTTAATATAGTGCGTAAGAACTCACACTCAGGGTAATTACTAAGAAATCAAATAAAATCGCAAAAAACTTCGACTTCGACGTGACTTGAACCCGCATCCTTCCCTCAGTTGGAGTGAGTCAAGTCCCGTCGAAGTCGAAAATTTTTGCGATATTATTTTGATTTCTTAGAAATATACAGGTAGCTTAATTGATTCACATCAATACCAGTTGGAAGCGTCCCCAAGAAGCTGGCTGCATTGCCCCGCTGTATAGCAATGCTGATGCGCTGCACCAGATACTCACCAGCTCTCGGGGTCACGCATCGCTTCGACCAGACGCTCATATAATTTTTAAAAACCCGAAAAACTTCGGTACCCCACGGACCTAGAGTCGCGACTCCAAGGGAAGGAAATGTGTAGGCTCTGTCGAGACCTGCATATTTGCTTTTTAGGTTATAATTTTGTCGTTGTCATGTCGTTGATAGAAGTATACAAGAGAGAAAAGTGGGGGAAATTGCTTCACTACTCCGACAAGAGCTAAGCTCCTTAATTTATTAGAAGGTCTACAAATTTTTCCTCCGGGCTTTTCTTATTTTTCTTTCGAATTTTTGTTATACCCGAACACAGAAATGAAACATACATTATTGAAAGTTCGCGGTGTTACAACCCCGTGCCTCGAAAAGCACGTTAAGCCGTTGCTCCTGCGCCCTGTCGTGTCGGTATCGCATTATGAGAGTGAGGGAATAGAGAGTGCACTTATGTTTGCGCACACACTCGTACACTATAATATGTCTTGCGCACCTGGCTTATCTCCGTTGTGACTGGCCACCGTGGCCGAAGATTGGGCTAGTAGCACATCATCATCATTGAAGAAAGAGGCAAAGTGGGTTACCACTTTGCCTGATAACTGTTAAGTTATCTCCAATGATTTCGAAAAGGAAGGTAATTAGGAATCGATAACATTATTATAGTAGGTGGGTAGTAAAGTAGTGTAGACTGCTTTTTGGTACGCGGTAGAGTGCTTTGCTCTGAAAAATGTATAAATTCTTCAAGTAGGTAGGTACCTAAGCTTGCTCAAAATCATTTTGAGTTCTATTCAGTTTGCATCGAATTAACTACTAAGTTTTTAACCCCAACTTGGATTTAAAACTTGGATCATAAATCACCCTATTCACCACTAGCCCAGAAACTACATTTAAACTACATTTGAAAATTTTTAGATTGCACACAAATCAATTGCAAATCGAAGTTCAACGGCCGAATATGGAAAAACGGCCACAACTCTCCGAACACAGAAATGGAACATAAATTATTGGAACAGATGTATCGAATGGTGAGCTGGTTTTTACGATTCCGGAGATTTTGCATTTTGTCGATTAACGCCTGTTGTAGGCGGACTTTCCGGGATAGTTACTTGTTGCCAGTAATTTGAATAAAAACAAAGACAGTCGAGGTACCATACTTTTTCTTTGTGCTTTGCGTTAAAGATGAAATAGAGCTCTTCTGCTTTTCTATCCTTGAAAAATGTTCTATTTTTAGCCGAGTGCTCAAAAAAGAAATAACATAGAGTCTTATCTTTCACCCAGCCTTCCGATTTTATTCCGAAAAGATATTCCACTTTAAACACAAAACCAGTCTTTGCCATGATGAAAATCAGATCTTCCTATACTACGGACTTAAAATAAAAGTGCGAAAGTGTGGGTGAATGGATAAATGGATGTTTGTCACCCCTTCACGCCAATACTATCAAACAGATTTTGCATGCATGTGACTAGACCGGGAATAGCATTTATAGGTACATTTTAGCCCAAAAAAAACGTGTGCTAAGTCGCGTGCAGAAGCTCAACAATAATAATTAAAATATAGGAAGTTGGATCAAGGGCCAGATTCAAAATGCGGTACTCCTGGACTCGGCGCGCATCATCAGGAAGTTCCTCTCTCTGACAGCCCTGGTCACCGGCCGCTTGAGCCTAGCTTCGTGGCCGGTGATTCACTTTTGATATATTTTTTACTGTAGAATGGTTTTACGACATTTTATTTTCGTATAGTAAAAATGTTTTTAATGATGAGATTAAAGAATAAATGAGTGTAAATAAAAATAAAATATATACTTACGCCAGTATAACTAATATTCAACATAGAAAATTACGTTTAATTCATAGAAACAAATTACAGCTAGAATTTACACTTGTATTAATTTCTTAAAAATCTAAGCCGCTATCAGACGGGAGAGTTACGCCAGTTATCTACTAGCTTCTGCCATTCACTAACACAAATAAACAGGGCATATCATACGTTTTGATGCGAGTTTTTTTTAATAATGACGCTGATGGGGTGAAAACACGCTTCCGAGAGTCAATACCCTGGGGCTACTTTAATGGAGGCTATTAAATATCCATGCGGATGGTTTCCATATTTACGGGAACTACTCGTAAATCCCACATGGGATAAATCTGCAGCACTCACGTGTATTGTGTATGTAGATTTATTTTTAGTTGGCACATTGTTTACTAAGCTTTATAAACGTTTTAAAACGTATGCGATCAGATTAAAAGATTTGCTTAGTGGTTTTGTTTCTCGTGTAGAAGAACTTTTTATGAAATCTAATCATCTATACCGAATTTCGCACACATTATGGATCAGTTTAAACAAAGGAAAAGAAAAGGGTACCTAAGGCATCTGGACTGATGCCTCTATCACCAAACCAATGATAAGAAATATTGACCAAGCTGTCAAATGTGTCAAAAGGTGCATTAAGATTGATGTAACTTATTAGCAGAAATTGTAATCAGGTAGTAGACTAATTGATTGATAGGCATACTTGTTACACACTTATCGTTAAGAAGATTAGGCAAATAAACGTTATCAAAAACATAAACATGTATAAACTCGTCTAGACAAGAAACGTTTACTTCCTTAACTTAACAAAAACCCTTATCATACTATCTTTCAATAGGTATGGTATCCAATAATTTTATTCTATCAAATAATAACTACATCACGCCTTGACTCAAAATAATGCTTACGGAGTTTGTTTTTTTTTGTATTTTATTTCAGTTTTTGTTTCATTAACACTATCTTCCAGTCAAATCAGAGCTCACTATCCAGAACAAGTAAACATATTGTCAAAAACTAAAACCTCACTATGTAAAAGTCCTAAACAAGCGTTTGTCCTTATATTTTATTTTTAACATTTTGGCTACATAATGTGTGCAAAGGGTGCTAACGTCATAATCCTCCTGTATTGGTTGTCGGGTAAAAACCACAGAGTTGAGGTTAAATGATCAGTTTATCTTAACTTTTACCCTCAGGAAACTCCTCAAAATCTTAAACAGGAACCAGAGTGCCGTAAAGACAGCGGCGATCACTGCTATAACCGCTATAGCTAGTAAAATGAGCAGGTCTAGGTCCAGATATTCTACCCAGGAGAGGTTGGCGGCGGGCGCGCGCAGGTGCCGGCCGCCGTGGCGCAGCACGTGCTCCGTCCACCACACGGCGCGCTCCAGCGCAGACTGCGGCTGGTCGTACATCAGATCTCGGAGACGAGCGATGTTGACGCGGTAGCTGCAATCAAAGTTACTTAAATAAAGATTTCTAGTTTAAATTAGAAAGCGTAGGGAGGCCACAACGATCATAAAAGTAAAGCAGAACTAGAATAGAGAATATTTCCATTTGAAACTGTCACCACACGGACAACTAATTCTGTCATCTGCATTAGCTAATACTAAGAAAGATTTAATAATAATGTGTGGCTGAATAAAGCTAGAGGGTAGGATTATGACACCTGCAAAAGGATCTAACGGTTAGCCATAATTATATTTTACCATTTCCAACTCACCTTCCATCATTGATAACAGTGTTGATCCCATTCAAGAAGCTCTCCTCAGTCAAGTCTTCAAAGTCCAGTCTGATCCCTATCTTGTGCCGCACGTACTGCTCCACGTTAAACCACTGGTCTCCAAGCATGGGCATGCCAATGAGGGGAACTCCGGCGATGATGGCTTCGTCGGTGGACTGTAGACCTCCTTGGGTTATGAAGAGCTTGACATTGGGGTGTTCTGGAAAAAAAACAAAGCATTATTGTATCACAAATTGATCACACTTCATTATAGTTAGACCAGGCAATTATATTTTTTGTTAACACATCGTCATCATCATCATCATCCGCAACCAGATTATACCCACTGCTAGGTAAAGGCCTTCCGAAGTTTGTGCCATCCACCACGGTCCTGGGCTAACCCGTAATATGTCACCGACCCACCTTGCGACAGAGCGGCATTATTTTTTATTTTATTTTTTTATTTTAATGAGTGAGCAAAAATCATAAGAAGGAATCAAGTTAATGCTGAAATCTAAAAACATGAGTCAACGGTGGTATGGTTGAAGTCTTACATAAACATTTAATCGAATGTAATAATTTTATTCAGGAGCTCTACTTACTGAGTAGATCGGACTGCGGCAGCCACTTGGATATCCTGATGTTGCTGCTCTGGCCCGGCAGCACGTCCTTGTCCCACTTCCAGAGCACATCGTATGGAAGCTTCGAGAATGCTCTGGTCAGGATCTGGATCTTCTCCGGGGGCAACTGCGAGGGGCTCACGTTGTTTCCATAGCTGATATAGATCACACCGTGCTTTGAGGAGTTGAGGTACGATTTCAGATCCTAAAAATAAACGTATTTCTTATAAGACAACAGAACTACTTAAAAGAAGGTAAACTGGCCACATACATGCACATCAAACCTTTTATAGCTATTTGAAACCCTTGAAACTAGGTTATGGACACAATTATGCATGATTATAACAGGTAAACAAGGCGTCTTTTTCCTCTATGGACATAATTATTAAAGAGATAGGATTGTATTACTGTGTCATAATTCGAGGTTTTTCTAGAAACTGTCACAACTGAAATTTCCTGTAAGGACTAAAATTTTACTAATAATCTTAAATATACTTACGTTTGGCAGTTCCTTTGATGGATTCTGGTGGATCCCTCCAACATACACGACACTTGGCGGAACAGGTCTATTTAAATTCCACATCGGATGAACA
The DNA here is from genome assembly GCA_949316285.1 of Eupithecia subumbrata. Classification (NCBI taxonomy): domain Eukaryota; kingdom Metazoa; phylum Arthropoda; class Insecta; order Lepidoptera; family Geometridae; genus Eupithecia; species Eupithecia subumbrata. The sequence continues at coordinate 4,081,674 of OX438644.1, read as the reverse complement.
TTCAGCATCAATAGATCCACATTTTTCTCCAACTCTGGCATCGAAGGGGTATCTTCCCCTGCTAACCTTTTAAGCAACAAATTATCAACTGGGGCATGACTGGCTAAAAGATTTTCTAAAATGTAATTCACGTATAGCACATTTATTTTCTCCCATAAGGTCAAATTATAAACTTTCTGGTGCAGAGGTGTTGGGTAAAGAAGAGCCGGTCTGGTCGGAGCTCCCATTATATCGAAGTTGTTAGTAATACCACCGAAAGAACTGAAGTGAATTACTGGGACACCTTTGAACAAATGAGCGAATAACACTGCTTGTCTTACAGCCGCTTCAAGTATCAAAAGATCAAATTTTGGCTTGCTCTTCAGCAGAATCTGCACTTGTTCCGAAAGCATTTGCTGTTCAAAAACCTTTGATAAGATATGCAGTATTAACCTTATCTGGTTGACTAGTTTATTGCTGTCACCACTAGTGACATCGCCTTTTAAAAGTATTGACCTCCACAAGGTGTACGATTCGTGTACGTCAATTTCTGTTAGGTTCTCTGGAGCCTGTCCTTTAGGGAAGGCAGGGTCTGTGGTGATGACGGTGACCTGGTGACCTCTTCGGACTAGCTCCTGGGTCAAGGGACGAAAGACCTTCTGGTGGCTGATGGATGGAAACGGGACCACAGTCAGAATTCTTGCTGACCCACTTAGCGCCGCACACAAACTGACACAAAGAATAAAATTTATAAGTTTATTCATTTTGTAACGTATTTTATTTATAGTGACACGGCACGCTGCTTTAAAGGTCTTCTTTCGAATGACGCTTGAAAAAAGTTCGCAGACTACTTATATTTTAATTCATATTTTTCTAGCCACGACCAACATTGTAGTAGACCGCAACGTTGTAGACCTCACAAAAGAATAATAACGTTTAAATAAAAATATTATTTCATGTTCGTGTCGTTTTAGATTTTATTAGATGTAATTATTATAGATATATAATTAGATATATAGATAAGATTAATAATAATATTTATCGTTACATCGCAAAGAATGAAAGGAAAAAAGAGAGGCCTTTGCCCAGCAGTGGGACAGTAATGGCTGAATATATTATTATTTATTCGAAAACATTTATATCCGCGGCGAAAATCGAAGTTTCGAATTCTGCGTTTCGATTTTTCCTTCTGTTGATCTTCTGAGGTGCCTTCTTTGTAGATCCTTTCAAGAAAAGACATCCACAAATAATATAAATATAACCTAGGCCTCCCCAATAATCGCCTGAATGACCATTTTCTCAGGGAGTTTGTCATATCATTTCAAATAAAGGTTTTTTTAACAACATTAAATTCTATTTAAAAGGCAGTCATTTGTTTTTAAGAAATCAAATGTGCCAAACCAAACGTTTTATGTTTTTCATCTACTTCTAGTTACAGCCTATAGGTAAAAGTATACCGGTCCACAGCTGGGGACAGGCCTCATCTTGCTATGCGCCTTATCGACTTTTATCTCATGACTTTTATCATATAGCGGTTATGCCCATAATCCCCTCGCTGAGCATGCGGGTTGGGGATCGCAGTTTCCAAGGTGGATTCCCCTTACCTAGTCGCCTCTTACGACACTCGCGGGAAGAGTTGGGGTTGTGCAAATTCCAGAAGGCCAAGCCAGCATCACACGGTGTTTTTTTATCACATCTAACATCTGCTGCGGTGACCGCGTCGGTAAATACAGCATTGACGATTATTAATCTGTGGCATTGATCGATGATTCTAAGCTCCCACTGCCTGCCACTAAAAGTAAGCACTCTGTAACAAGGCCTATTAGCAAACAATCTCGTCTACAAAATACTGAAAGAAATTCCTCGACACTGACTGACTATGACACCCCATCCATTACTGGAGCACTTTTCTCCACAACTCTACATTTGCATTCCTATCACCCTTATTTCAACTAGATAAGGTGTCTTATGAACTTCTTCTCTTTTCTTTAATCTTGCAACGTCCAAACAATTTTATCACCCGTATTTCTGAGGAGCTAGAGTTTATTATAAGATGGGACAAAAAGGTTGTTTTTGAGACTCACAGGCCATCAATCAAATCGGACCCTATTAACGTCCTTTGCAGTATAAAATGACACATTAAGGATCGAATGTGACGCTGATACACTTAGACCTTTACGTCTCTCCTAGGTGATTTATTAAAGCGAGCTTATATTCCATGTGTGCAACGTACTGCGTTGTCACGATGAGATGGGAAAGTAAGGATTCCCCAGCCTTTTCCATCTAGTTAACACATTCACAGACCAGCCTCTACACAGGGGAGAAGGACATCTGCGTTTTGCCATGAAAACACTTGAACAAAAATCAAAATCAAAATCAAAAACTCTTTATTTCCATAAATACAATAAATGTACACTTAGAAAAGGTCAAATTATAAAACTATACACTGACACGGAAATAAAGTGATATTTTTGATTTCTGTCGCTTCGGTATGTGAACGTCGGTCGTTTGATCCAGAATACGAAATCATGCAAAAATCGAGAATGACTTCGAGTTCCTTCGATTTCATAAGTAGTAGGTACCTTTTTTATGGTACAGCTTTTTTATTTTCTCGTGTATGTAATTTATGAGACCTTTCTTATCTGTAGGTCATGTAAACCTTTTAGAAAATGCCTGTGATTTGGTTTTGGCATCACGCCGCTATCGCCCACCCAACCAACCGTAACCGTACCGCTTTAAGAAATTACAACAGTACCATTAATTGGCTCAAAATCGTGATTAAGACTATTGTTATAATCTGTTGAAACTGACAGCAAAGCAACGTTATCTTAACATAGAAGGCACCAACACAATTCCCGTAGGTAGTAGGTATGTTTAGTTTAGAATAGAGTAGGTTTCCATCCGTCTAGTCTGTCCCAATATTGAGTTACTGGAGCGAACACAAATCTTTGAATCTAGGCCACGTTGTAACACTGTCGATCTGGAGTGCCTGGGTACAGTCAGCGGCCGAAAGATCTAAGCGTTTAGCGTAGTCGGAAATAAAGATGATCTAAAAGGTAAATTTTATGAAATACCTTCGCTTTCAGAATTAGAATACGGGTTGTCGGCAGTTTGTACATTCTTTTGTTAAGCAAATTACAAAATTTTTGCGGCAGTTTGTACACTGGCTACCTGGACAGTCAAAGTAAAAAGTGTTTTCTATACGAAAGAAATTAGTAGGTATTGATAAAAATGTCACTATGTAAGAAATATAGTTGATAGAACCCTCGGCAGCAATGTTGAAACGTGCCATCAGCAAAATGTAGGCAGTACGCTCCTTTCAATACTTAGCTTTTTCTGAGCAAAATAATAAGTGTTTCTTTATCCATGCTGTCATACACCACTTAACAAAATTTATCTAGTATTAGGTACGATGTCTTCAATTTTCTGTATTTGATTCTTATTACACCTAAATCTTTATTTCTTTTTGATCACTTTTGATATTCGGAATTCTGGTGTTATTGACCGATTAACTGTATTTTATAAGTCGTGTAATTAAAGAATGAGATAATTAAATATTAATATAGAGCATGATAGAGGGCATAAGCGATACTCAAGCAAATATCGATGACTGAGCAAACTTTAATAATACGAGCCTTAAATTAAACATCCTACGAAACCTTAAATTAAGCATCCAACAAAATCAAGTAGTAAATTTTAAATACTCATAAGGTCGTAGCCAAGATTCATTGAACACTTTGAGTGATAAAATAACACTTTGGGTGACTTTCATTCACAAAACAAGTTGTGGACCGCAAGGAGGAAATGAAATGAAATTTATTGTAGAAACTGTGTACAAAAAAGACTTTAAAAGCTAGGTGGAACAACTGTTTATCCATTAACTATGAACGTGTAATATTTAACTTATATAACTAGTTAATTTATTGGAGGCGGGCCGCTGGTTGTCGACCACTTCCCTAGACACAGATCTATCCGAAGCTGACTGTACCATCTATTATGCCATACAGCATCAAACACACTGGTTTCCGTTTAGTTTAATAACTAGATGGAGTCTTGGTTTCACAAAGTTTTAGGGTATTAAGGAAACGAATTTTCAACTATATGAAGTAAATCTAATTGTTTAATGAATTAGCCCCTCGTTACTCGTACATTACCGAGTTACATTACAAGCAATGTACAGGAAAAATATTCTTCGCACAGAACCGGGTAATGTATTAAGAAATATATTTTCTTTGCACTACTGATTACATTTCCAGTTTTGTATGAGGATGTAAATATTATTATAGCATTCACAAATCCTATCATTGTACAGCTGGGGAAGACGAATGGACTGAAGTTTTCGTGTCACCTAATAACTGTACGAATTCCGACACCAGCCACTCCGAGTCAACCGCTGACCTGCTCAGGTTTTCTTTAAATATGGTCCATGGTGTGGTGTCGCTTGTTGATAGCTTTACCTACACTGAAAAAAATATAGTCCAACTAAGACGCATTTTATCTTATTTGGCGTCAAATTAGTTAGAATGATAAATATCTCATTCAATACAAACAAGAATGCATGGTAGCTGCAAAATTTCGAATTTTTTTAAAACAAAAAATAGGCACATCATTGACATATCAATGCTCTAATGAATATTCACTGTGTCATAAACATTTATTTGCACGGGGTTAGCAAACAACTTTGTTGCATTTAATCTCTGAATTAAATTAAATAACTACACTTTATAAGGCCAATTCATTACTTGGTAGAAAGAGCTTTTACGATTTAACTAAGTTATCATAGTCACAGAAGACAAAATCTTATCGGTTTTATATGGATTCATGAGCGTGATCACATTAGACAAGATCTTAATCAATGTTAACAATTTTTTTCTCAGTGTACCCAATAAAGTAAGTATTCCGTTTTTGCGTAGCTGCCTTATTCACTTAGGAAATATCGAGTCAAGTCTCAAGAAATAAAGTTCGAGACTGGAGACGGAAGTTCATATTGACCGATGTCTCCAAGTTATAATGATGAACGGTGGACGGAGTCAGGGCCCAGATTGCACGAATGTTTGTTGGTACACGTAATTAAAACGGTACCAAAGCGAAAAGGGCCTTTTCGCTTTGGTTCCGTTTTGGACCGCACCGAGATACCATGACGACGTTGTCGCTCGCAACATATTCAAGAGTTTCGAACGACGGTTGTAATATGGTCGAAACGAAGGGGAAATTATAAAAAAGGAAAACAATAAATACCCGATACCTCAACCTCAGCAGCCTGTTGTATTGATCTACTGCTGGACGCAGGCCTCCCACTGATAAGCGCCTTATTGCCTTTTATCACATGGGGGTAATGCCCATAATCCCCACGCTGGGCATGCGGGTTGGGGATCGCAGTTCAGTGGTAGAATTGGTCTGCAGGGGGCGCTGCTGCCTGCCACCGGTGGATATCCATTAGTCGCCTCATACGACACCCGCGGGAAGAGTTGGGGTCGTGCAAATTCTAAGCCGGCACCACACAGCTTCTAAGCCGGCACCGCACAGCCAAAAGTAGTTTTATGCTATCCAAATTTTAAGTCCTTAATATGCCCCTGTCCTCTCAAGAGTCGTTATGAGTCACGTTCGGAAATAGGAACTGGGAAAAACTGAAGTCTTTTGGGACTTTTCAGTAGTAGGTTCGATACCTGGTTCAGACAAGTTAAGCTGATTATTTTTGCGGTATCTTTAGAGAATTTTGAAGAAGTCCTAAAATTATTTTGACGCGTATATTTATTTTTCAAAATTTATTTCACCGGATCGCCGTCCGTAACGTCAATCAGTAATAAGGTCTTTGGATGAAAAACAACGTTGAGCATAAAAATGTTCAGCACACGTTGAGCCAACCCATTTTCAACCTTCAACTTGTCATCAGACAAGTCAAAGCCCTATCAAAATAAAATTACAACGACTTTAGGAATGTTTTTTTTCACGTCGTTATATTTTTTTCTTATTACAAAACCTGACAATATCTCGCTCGGCCCTCGTTGTTCCCAAAAGTGATTTCTACGGTATTTTGAAAATAAATAAACTTTAGCCCTCAGCGTAGGTCTTTAAATGAAACTTCATAATTTTCGAGAACTTGAGGACATCCGTGAGGGCGGGTGCGGTGGCAGACTTGGCCGAGGATCGCAATCATGCAGGTCTCGACAGAGCCTACACATTTGCTCCCCTTGGAGTCGAGACCCTAGGTCCGTGGGGTACCTACCGAGGCTCATCGGGTTAAAAATTATCTGAGCGTCTGGTCAAAGCGACGCGACCCGAGAGCTGGCCAGTATCTGGCGCAGCGCATCAACATTGCCATAAAGCAGAGGGGCAATGCAGCCCGTCTTGGGTCAGTCGGTATGCTTAGTGATTCTCCTAGCCGAATTTCGGCGTCGGCGGCCAGTATCAACTGAGACAAGCCATTGCGCAGTGCATTTTGTAGTCCGACACGACCGGGGAAAGCTCAATATGCTTCATGGTTTTCGAAACCAGAATATTAAGAGAGCTTCATTCAATGCAGAGTTTTAGGCAGAATATAACCTTCAAACAACCCACTTTGCAGCATCCAGAGACTAAATTGATACGCTGAAATTGTCCTGGTGGCTACGCTACGTAGCGTTGCGCTTCAATTACGGTAAAAGGTTCAACGTAAACTAGTCCATCTGTATAATTAAGTAGGGCTCAATCTCATTAAATCACTGACCTATTACTGAAATGTTCTGTCGGGTATCCACATAATGTATGTATGTAGGGTAAGTAAAGTATGGACAGAATTAAAATCTTTTTTTTCAGCGCTCGGAGAGATGCGATACGCGCGCGTCTAGAACCGCAGGTATCTAACGGGTTTGGTTGTCTAAGTCTATATTTATAAAAATTAATTGACACTTGTTAGTCTCGCAAAAACTCGAGAACGGCTGGACCGATTTGGCTAATTTTGGTATTGAAATACTTGTAGTGTCCAAGAAAGGTTTAAAAGGTGAGAGCGGCGCGAAGTTCGCCGGATCAGCTAGTGAACGATAAAATCGCTAAATAGGAGCGCGAGCAGGGACTTCGATAAGGATCAATAAACACCGATTTTGTCTCTGTCGTAGATAAAATTCGGTAAAAACGGTCTGTCCTTGTCGATTTTTTTTTAACTAGAGACAAAATCGGTGTTTATCGATTTATCAATCCGTAACGGCGTTCGTGCTTGCTCGCACTCGTTGTTTTCTTCTAGAAAAACCACTGCTTAGCTATCGATAATAGCACACAATCTCACAATAGGCGATCTATATCAATAGACACAAAATTGTATAGATACTTCTACAGCGACATGATCCTTCAGGGCCGAATAATAACAAGACACCGCGAATAAACCATGAGAATACCTTCAATGAATAACTTTGTCGTATAGTGATGGTGTAGCGTAGTAAGCTTAGAAAAGACCGGAAAATTTGCTTATAGAGCCTCACAATTTAACTTCTACGTGCAACCACCACGAACCAACATAAACGCATTTACTGCCCAGGCTCGGCGATGCAGATAAACATGTGCGTCTTAAGGCGCTACCCCGACCTAAATCAGCACCACCACCTATTTTATCTTCTTATTTGGTTAAACGAAGGAATTTTCAAAAATCGATTGGCCAGTTTTTCTTTAAAGCCTCTATAAATGTTTCAGAAAGTATAGTGTAGGCAGAGATGCGGAGTTGCTCATTTTCGCCACCATGGTGGCCAAAAACTTTTACAAAGGCATTAAAAAAGCTTATGTTAGGTAGCACAAACAGGCCAATCGATTTTTGAAAATTCCTTCGTTTAACAGAATTATAAGATATAATAGATGGTGGCGCTTATTTGGGTCGGGGTAGCGCCTTAAGACTTGGAAGTGTTAATGTCCTTACAAGAGTCTATGATAGTCACCTTCTATGATTAAGAGTAGGTATTCTGAAATCTAAGCTCCTATACATGAAAGGTTTGATAGCGGCGAGAGGGTGATACAGAAGACTGATCGTTTTCGGGACGAAACGCAAATAAAATACACCCTTGCATTGCGCTTTGTTAGAGAGTGACCCGTATTTTTTTTATAAGCATGTGGGTGAAAATATCCACTAATTTTGGATGAGGATTCCTTTGTCCAATATAAGTTTCTTTAGTCGGCCAGACACTTTTTTATGTTTTGTTCTTCTGTGTTGTGCGTGCATAAGGTGAGAAGGCGGATAACATGAGCAAATTTTGTATTTTTATTTAATTCAGAGGAACAAAACATTAAAAAAGACATTGCGTTTACCGGAGAGGCCTGGAGAGGCTCATGATCGCCGACCAATTCCGCAACAAATTATATTGGTCTCAATACCAAACAACCTGTATATTTTTATTGTCTAAATGGTTATAAGTTTTTTTGCACAGGTCTTTTGGTTTTTTGTGTCTCAAACTTCGATCAGGTATCCGCCGCCTCCTCCGTTGATGCCTAGAACCTCACAAAAATGACATTTGACATTTTATCTATGACTTGTTTTGACGCAGACAGTTTGCGCAGAGCCGTGATAAGTTCTGTGAATTGAACAAGAGATTAGTAGAGTCGAATTTTTATTTTAATTATAATAATTATTGTAATTGTACCTGAAAATAACAAAACGCTGTTTTTTGTAGGAACAATCCGAAAATCTTACCGTTACGCAGTATTACTACCATTTAATTTCATTTGGCACTCTATTCATGAAATTACAACAAAATCTAATCGTAACATAGGCAAGGCAAAAAAAAATCAACGCTTATTTCATGAGGTGGGCTAATAGCACACTTCTGTGGTAAAAAATGCCGCCGGCGAATACCTTGATTGAACAACAGTGTCAACATCTTGTTTTTGTCTAGGTCCTAGGTGTATGGTATAGATTGGATTTTGAAGGGACAGCGTAAGCTGCAACAAAGCGGTATATTTCGTTTCTTCATTTTCATCAACAGAAAAAATGGACCAGTCATTGTGGCGATCTTTGGGGAGTCCAACAAGACGAAGAACATACATGATGCCGTATGCGAGGCTACGCGAGCTGCAGGCCTTCTTGCTGGTCAATTCAGATGTGTTTATTTGTCTTACACTCATACCATTTTTGCCGCTCATTGGCTGCATTTTGATAACGAATTAAGAACAAAAGAAATGAACTGCGTAAATAGTATAAGTGTATAAATAAAATAAATAAATAATGCTGGACAATTCACACCGTATTATCTAGGCCCAAGCTAAACAGAGCTTGTGTTATGGGTACTAGATAACTGATATACTTAATACAATATACTACATAGATAGATATTTTTATTATACATAGAAAACACTCAGACCAACGGAACAAATTTCTGCTGATCGTACACAAATTTGTTCCGAGGCGGGAATCGAACCCGCAACCTCCTGCGTCGCAGGCGGACCTTCGCCCGCTGCGCCACGGAGGTCGTCGAGTATTTTATAGAGTTTCGTGAGTGTACTTATTCACGAATACATCTGAATTAATCTGGATATTGAATCGCAAAAAAGACCCACCACCGACCTAGTTTCGGAAAATACGCCAGCTACAAGTAGGTACCTAATGAATGCTCCACCAACATACATTACTCGTGTTTAGCCGGATGTAACCGGTTTACCCAGCGCTATCCGATGTTTACGCTCGAAGTTACGGATCGCTAATGAATACGCGATCAAACGCCTTTGATTCTTCTCTTCTATGGAAATTACATTACTCTGGAGGTTTGCTTTGATCTGATAAAGTACAAGTCAACGAATAAAGGGACAGGGACGACTTACAAAAGTTTTTTTTTTCATTTTGAAGTCAACGAAGCGTTTACGACGACTACGTTAAAAAAACAATGTTTGGCTGTTTTTGGCGTTGAGCGTAGGTAGTTACTGATCTTACCTATTTTAGGACCCCGGTATATTGAAAGATCATAGGCATCTACTTATAAAATTAACAACACAACATGAAGATAAGGTGTTCAAATAAAACTAAGGAGATAATTTTGTTTTGAGCATTGAAATAAGCAAAGATTAGTGGCCTGAGTTTCCTATTCAAGAAACTATCTTTGGAAAATATGACTGAAACTAGTGAATTCTGTGTCAATAGGTGTGAAGGCGACAACACCACAGTTCAAATCTTAGTAGCTAGTATGACAATGAAGTTAAGCTTAATGAACACGAAAAAAACAACTCCAAAACTTTGAAAAAACACCATACCACCTTTTACGTGTGTTTCGCCATATGCCAAATGAAACTCGAACCCAGAACTTCCGTCCCATCTATATGAAAAAGTCGAGGAACGGTTAGAAGTGTTCTGGCTAGTTTTTGTCACTGCCACGTCAAACCTTGTAGTAGATGTGATACGATTGATACGATTTGAAGAGCGTCAGACAATTCCAAAGTAGGTAGGTGATTTTACACAGATAGATAAGGAATAAAATATAATCGACGCTAGAGTGCTGATAAAATAGCAAGAGATTATAATAGTTCTACGATAGATGATTGTGATTTGCGAAAAACATGATAAATATTACATATAAACCAAGTTGGGTAACTTTTTTATTTTTAGTTCGATAGAAGACCGACTCAGCCTCTCGTGTTAGTTTTTTACAAAATGAATAAATTAATTTATTTTCTGCTTTGTGTCAGTTTGTGTGCGGTGCTAAGTGGTTCGGCGAGGATTCTGACAGTGGTCCCGTTTCCATCAATTAGTCATCAAGTGGTCTTCCGTCCCTTGACCCAGGAGCTAGCCCGAAGAGGTCACCAGGTCACCGTCATCACCACAGACCCTGCCTTCCCTAAAGGACAGGCTCCAGAGAACCTTACAGAAATAGACCTTCACGAATCGTACACCTTGTGGAGGTCAATATTTTTAAAAGGCGATATCACAAGTGGTGACAGCAATGATTTAGTCAACCAGATTAGGACAATGATGCCTGTAGTTTCAGAATTTTTCGAAAAGCAAGTACTTTCGGAACAAGTGCAGAATTTACTGAAGAGCAATCAAGAATTCGATCTTTTGATACTTGAATCAGCTGTGAGACCTGCAGTTTTATATTCTCATTTATTCAATGGTATCCCAGTAATTCAATTCAGTTCTTTGGGTGGCGTTACTTACAACTTCGATGTTATGGGAGCCCCAGCACGACCAGCCCTTCTATATCCGTCACCACTTCGCCAAAGAGTATATAATTTGACTTTATGGGAGAAAATATATGAGTTATACGTGCATTACAGTATAGAACATATTTTGGACAGTCGTGCTCCAATTGATGATTTAATGCTTAAAAGGATATCGGGGGAAGATACACCCTCGATCGCAGATTTAGAAAAAAATGTGGACCTTCTGATGCTGAATGTGCATCCGATGTGGAATTTTAATAGGCCTGTTCCACCAAGTGTGGTATATGTCGGAGGTATTCATCAGAATCCACCAAAAAAACTGCCAAACGTAAGTATATCCACGATTTTTCATGTGATTTTGGTTGAAATCTCAGACGGGTCATTGCGTATTCTTATCTTGATTGAACACAATGCATTCTTTAATAGTTATATTTTATAGGAGCTTAAATCTTACCTCGACTCCTCAAAACACGGAGTCATCTACATCAGCTATGGAACGAACGTGAGCCCCTCGCAGTTGCCCCCGGAGAAGATCCAGATCCTGACCAGAGCATTCTCGAAGCTTCCATACGATGTGCTCTGGAAGTGGGACAAGGACGTGCTGCCGGGCCAGAGCAGCAACATCAGGATATCCAAGTGGCTGCCGCAGTCCGATCTACTCAGTAAGTAGAGCACCTGAAAAATAATATCACATTCGATGTATGTTCGAGGACTATCGTCTTCAGTGACCATGCTGTTGAATTACGTTAGTTTTTGATTTATTCTCATAATTGTATGCTTACAAAAAGAGCAGAAACATAATATTATTGTCACAAATGAATAAATATCGAAGTGTTGGCGTAAATAAACCTAAATCATAGTAGTCATGGGCGCTTAATTTTAATGCATTTTTTTTTCCAGAACACCCAAATGTAAGGCTCTTCATAACCCAAGGGGGCTTGCAGTCCACAGACGAAGCCATCATCGCTGGAGTGCCCCTTATCGGTATGCCCATGCTCGGAGATCAGTGGTTCAACGTGGAGCACTACGTGCGGCACAAGATAGGGATCAGACTGGAAATGGGACACCTGACTGAGGAGAACTTCTTGAATGGGATCAACACTGTGATCAATGATGAAAGGTGAGTCGGAAATACACAAGAATATTGTAAAATATTCGGGGTCACCGAATCCGTTTCATTATTTACAATCTTTTTCTCTGGATTTATTCTGCCAGACACTATGATTTATCTTCCTTTCCATCTAAATGTACCTAGCTGGGAAGTTTTTTTGTCTTGATAATTTCCTAATCTGGAAATATTTCGTTTATTTATCCATTTTTACTTTCACTATTGTGGCCTTAGCTAACGATTTCCCATGTCGGGCAGATATCTATATTCAAGTATCTCTGGTTGCAGTTACCGCGTCAACATCGCTCGTCTCCGAGATCTGATGTACGATCAGCCGCAGTCTGCGCTGGAGCGCGCCGTGTGGTGGACGGAGCACGTGCTGCGCCACGGCGGCCGGCACCTGCGCGCGCCCGCCGCCAACCTCTCCTGGACAGAATATCTGGACCTGGACCTGCTCATTCTCCTAGCTCTAGCAGTTTTAGTAGTGATTGTTGCAGTCTCCACATCACTGTGGTTCCTGTTAAAATTTTTAAAGAATTTACTGATCCAGAATGTGAAAGAAAAGTTAAACTGAAAGGTACTTAGGTATAAAGGTATTTTTATTCTGTGTTGATCTTGTGTACTTGTTATGTAGATAGTCTTCTGTCAGCTGACGATACGACATTGTAAGCGAGACGGAAAAATTTCCTTCCTACATCAATTTTAGTCAAGGTCAAGGTTGGAAATAATTAAATAGGTAGGTGACATAAAATATAGGTAAAATGGTTTCTAGTCTTGTTTCTAATAGTAGGTTTGATAGATTTTTTTAATAACCCAATTTATTAAATATCTATTAAAAATGTTTTTATGATTGAATAATGTTAAATATCCCGATATTATAGTGAGTTTCGTATTAATATTTGTTTTGTTTGTTATGTTAACTTATTTTCTTCCCCGTTCTGTTTTACTACCGGAGATGTACGATTTGATAAGCTACGGATGAATAATTATTCATATTCATATCATTTATTGTGATTTTATGCATACAGGTATTGTTCTTAGGTGTAGGTAGTCTTAGTGGGTACACAATGCATAAAAACCCTGACAGGGCGTTACAATTCAGATCTTTTGAGTGCTTTTGACATACAAATGCTTCTGTTAATAGAGTGGCTTAGTCAATAATATCTCTAGTTGCTTGTGAAGGGCTGATGATGGAGCCTTGGGGTTTTTTTTCGAGCAAATCTACGTGAGCAGATATTTTTGATTTCAACAAATAAATAAAACAAAATAAGTTGAATTCTAAGTAGATTTATGTCTCGTGCGGGAATCTCAGGGTTACTCAGGGGTAAATTCACGAACCCTTTTTAAGTCTGTCTATCCTTTTTGCCCCTCTTGAAAATCTCAGAAACTACCAAAGCTAGTAACTTGTAATTTATAATAACAATACATAACGTGCGCCTGTACAGATTAAAGTAATAAAAATAAAAATGAAAATTTTAGTACCTACAAATTGTGATGTCGGTGGGGTATCAAATCAAAGTTTGTACAGTTGGCATTCATTGTTAGCTGACACCCCTGTTACGTTTGAAGTCAATTTCTATGAATACAGAACTGTTTTAAAAGTAGAATATTTCTAGAGAATCTTTTAGAATGAAGATAGCAAGCAGATTTATATAAAAACAACAAATTACAAAACACAAAACCAAAACTGATGTAACCTGGTACCTGACAAGGGGTCAGCTAACGACGAACGTGACTGTAAATTTGAAAACAGTTTTTGAAAATTTTCTAAATTTCATAATTTTTGCAATACTTGTTTGAAAAAACTCGAAAAATTGACCGGTTGGAGATAGAGACGGTATCTCCGAAATTTTCAGAGCGATCCCTCTGAAATGTAGGTAGGTAATTACTGTTTTTAGATATAAATATTCATAAAATAGCGAAGGCTCTAACTGGTTCTAACCTATATTTATATTTGTTATAAGTTCGAAACTCTCGGCGAGCAAGTCACACTCGCACTTGACGAATCTTGTTTTAGATTCATTACCTAGATGACATAACTGAGCTTCTCTCTATTCTATTAGGAACCGTAGTGAATAAAGCAAACATTGTTTTGTAACAGTATTACATATATCTGTAAAAATTCTTTTTTTTTAGCTTATACTTTTATTTTACAAAAATGCGTCATGGTAGAGGAATGGTTCACCATTCTAAAAATGCATGTCCCCTCCACAAAAGTCATACACTCTGCGTGCATTTTTGGAATGATTTATCTCTACCGTGATGTCTTTCTAATAATGATTGAAAACAGAAAATATATTTTTTCTAATTTGGTCTGCAAGAAATCACAATTTCAGAATCAGTTTCTTATCTACATTATTATACAACTCACAACATCTCACCTACAACGACATACAACACAACAGTATGAATATTAGTCCTTCTTTTCCTTCTTACTAAAGTAGCATTTCAACAACCACCTGATGAGAAGGTACAAAATGGTCGCAAATGCAGTTATTGACACAAAAGCAGCAGTGGCAGCAACGGCGATCAGTTCCAGGTCCAGATATTCTACCCAGGAGAGGTTGGCGGCGGGCGCGCGCAGGTGCCGGCCGCCGTGGCGCAGCACGTGCTCCGTCCACCACACGGCGCGCTCCAGCGCAGACTGCGGCTGGTCGTACAACAGATCTCGGAGACGAGCGATGTTGACGCGGTAACTGGAAAGAAAAAAGTAGATATAAAAATATCGGTATAAAAGAATTCGATCAGTCCGACCACCTCTGCTGTTGAATGCCACCCGTTCTGCTGCCAGCCTCCCCGTTTTTTGCATCCACAACCTGTCCTCAAACTACCCAACCCACATTTTACCAGCTAGTCAGCTGATGAAGTATGTTGCGGTTCTAATAAAGTAACAATGTATACAGTACGCGATGCTTTACAATTCTACTTAATAACAACGAAACAAAAAATTTAACAGATTTTTTTAGAAAAGAGACATCAAAGAAGCATTATCTAATTATGACAGAGAAGTTGTTTCAATTAAATACACTTGTTACCTCACCTTTCATCATTGATCACAGTGTTGATCACATTTAAGAAGCTCTCCTCAGTCAAGTCTTCAAAGTCAAGTCTGATCCCTATCTTGTGCCGCACGTACTGCTCCACGTTGAACCACTGGTCTCCGAGCATGGGCATGCCGATGAGTGGAACTCCGGCGATGATAGCTTCGTCTGTGGACTGCAGACCTCCTTGGGTTATGAAGAGCTTGACATTGGGGTGTCCTGCAAATAAAAACA
Organism: Eupithecia subumbrata; assembly: GCA_949316285.1. Classification (NCBI taxonomy): domain Eukaryota; kingdom Metazoa; phylum Arthropoda; class Insecta; order Lepidoptera; family Geometridae; genus Eupithecia; species Eupithecia subumbrata. The sequence goes on along the minus strand of OX438644.1, from coordinate 4,066,206 downwards.
TTGCTAAACTCAAACAGCTTTAGACGACCTAGTGACGCAGCGGGCGAAGGTCCGCCTGCGATGCAGGAGGTTGCGGGTTCGATTCTCGCTTCTTATATTAAGTATATCAGTTATCTAGTACCCATAACACAAGCTCTGCTTAGCTTGGGGCTAGACAATGCTGTGTGAATTGTCCAGCATTATTATTATTATTAATCTATTTTATGAATTCACTGTATTTGACTAATTACCCGATTTCAATCACGTAAGTTCTGTCTGGTCTCTATCTCTATCTATAAACATAAATTAATTTTATCGAAAATTAATAATCTGAAAGGCATAGGTAAATTTAAAAGTAAAAATTGAATGTCCTTTATGCTTTCAAAATAGACTTATGAACCCCTTGACAGCTTCAACGCGATCCTACAGTCATACGATCCCGTCGACTTTTTTTATATCATTCGAGAGGGGTGTTTTAAGGATAAAGTGTCTGTCTGTGTATCTGTCTGTGGTATCGTAGCTCCCAAACGGATGAACCGATTTTCGTTAAGTTTTTTTTGTGTCATAGATAATTTTATCCCGAGTGTTCTTAGTCATGTTTCATGAAAATCTGTTGGGGGGTTTTTAATACTTAATTTTGTTCTTGTTTCAACTACTAATTCATGCTACGTACTCCAAATTATGGAAACTGAAAATTCTTTAAAGAATGCTACTTCCGTATTGTAGTTGAAACCTTTTATAAGACTTACTAAGTAAATCTGACTGTGGCACCCATTTAGTAATCTTCACGTTCTTGGAGACTCCTTTAAGCTCGTCACTGTCCCACTTCCAGAGCACGTCGTAGGGAAGCTTCGAGAATACGTTTATCAGCATCTGGATCTTCTCCCGGGGTAGTAGCGAGGGCATCACGTTGGTTCCATAGCTGATGTATATCACGCCGTGCTTTGACGAGTCGAGGTACGATTTAAGATCCTGAAAAGATAGGTCACGAATAAGCTGGAGGTTACAAACTCTCGAAATTTATTAATCAACTATCACTAACTTTTGTCCACGGTTCCGCTTAGGGTAGCTTATTTAAGCAAACACTTTCCCTGTTACGGCGGGCGGCGTGATTATTCAGTAGTATATTTAGTATCAGCATTGCACCTGTGCGAAGCCGGTGCGGGTCGCTAGTGAAATTATATATGTTTCAATCTTTACCTTTGGAAGCTCTTTTTTAGGTTTCTGGACTATTCCTCCAACGTACACCACACTGGGTGGAACTGGCCTGTTCTGATCCCATAGTGGATGAACGTTCAACATCAACAAATCTACGTTGTTCTCCAACTCCGATATTGTCGGAGTATCTTCCCCAAATAACCTCTTTAACGTCTTATTGTCTTCAGGCACTTGACATTGGAAAATGTATTCTAACAAATAATGCACATACAGATCATTGATTTTCTCCCAGAGAGTCAGATTAAAGAGCCTTTGTCTGAATACAGAGGGGTATAAAAGAGCGGGCCTAGTCGGAGCCCCAAATACGTCATAAACAGGGTTGAACGCACCGAAGGAACTAGCTAAAATCACTGGAACTCCTTTTAGAATGTGTGAGTACACTATAAACGGTCGCATCACCGATTCAAGTATCAACAGATCAAATTTTTGATTTTCCAATACTTTTTGAATTTCTTCCGAAGCTTTGTGCTTTTCGAGCAGAAGCCCTGGCATGGGCTGGTACTGCGTCATTTGTCTGATCATGTCATTTTTCTTTCCGTTTGTTACTCCACTTTCGTAAACCAATTCTCTCATTAAATCGTAAGAGGTGTCGTGAAGGTCTATTTCTATGAGGTTCTCTGGAGTCTGCCCTTGTGAGAAGATAGGGTCAGTGGTGATGGTGGTGACCTGGTGACCTCTTCGGCTCAGCTCCAGAGTCAAGGGGCGGAAGGGAATTTGATGACTGATGGATGGGGTCGGTACCACTATTAGAATTCTTGCTGAATCACATAACACACCTAAACTCAAACACAGAACAAAATACTGTAATTTCCTTTCCATTTTTCCTGACTTATTTGCACGAACAAAACACTTCGTAATCGCCAATCAATTTAATTAATACACGAGCAACTTATGTGATTTTTTTATTAGTAATGCAGTGTGCAAATGACAATGACTCCTCAACAAATAATCTATCTGATTGATATGATAATAATTCGTACGTTTTTATCTAACTTTCATGGAGTGTGTGGTGTTATTGTGTTATATTAACTTTATAACTTTAATGTATTGTAAATAATAGAATCAGGCGTTACTTTGCGGAAATTCATTGCACAGACATCGTAAAGACTTTACGCAGGGAGTTCAGTCAGAGAGGCAACATCACTGGCAGGACTCTGTCGTTGTTGCTTGGCGGTCTCAATGTCAAAGTCGAGTATTGTTGTGGTTTCCTGATAATGTCACGTGGAGACGATGACTTACTTTTGATGAGATTTTTCATTGTGTGGTTGGTGTGGTCTTTTCTTTTGCAAATTGTGTTCGTGCTTGGAGTTGGAGGGTTATTTACTGGGCAATTTTGTATTGCGTAAGTCTGTTGTTTGCCTTCTCTGATTGCAAGTGGGAGCAATTTGTGAGAAGGCGAGCGGTACACGCGAATCACATTTTGTCGGAGGAGGTTTTGGGCGGAATTGTTACTTAATATTGTTTTATCCTAATATTATTAATGTATTGTATTAAGTATATCAGTTATCTAGTAACTACCCATATTTCTCAGTTCTGCTTAATTGGGGCTTGATGATGCTGCGTGGATCGTCCAGCATTATTTATTTATTTTATATAGCTACCTTACGAGATTCGATTTCACTTTCATTTAAATAAGTTGCATTGAGATTCAATACCAGCCCTCGTGCAAGAGTTTGACATCCGTTTACTAAAAAGACCGGTACGAAAGAGAACTTTAGACCTCTCATTTCCCAAGAAATCAAATATTATCGCAAAAATTTTCGACTTCGACGGGACTTGAACCCGCATCCTTCATCTTTCATTTTCCTCCTTCAAAATAAGTGGGTATATAAAATAAGGATCATAAAATAAGTAATCTAAATCATATAACGGGTATGCATTTAAAACATCAATCACATAGATCAAAAGAGGTAAGCAGTACAAAGCTAAACTCATTAACTCTTCTTTACTTTTACGCTCTGACTTCTCAAATGCCTTATCAAGAACCACAGTGCAGCGGTTACAATAGCAGCCACTGCTGTTATAGCTATAACTAGAAGTATGAGCAGGTCTAGGTCCAGATATTCTGTCCAGGAGAGGTTGGCGGCGGGCGCGCGCAGGTGCCGGCCGCCGTGGCGCAGCACGTGCTCCGTCCACCACACGGCGCGCTCCAGCGCAGACTGCGGCTGGTCGTACATCAGATCTCGGAGACGAGCGATGTTGACGCGGTAACTAGAAAGAAAATCACACAAGCTTTGAGTAGCTTACTTTGGGGCTAGATGGTGATGTGAGGGTTGTCCAGCATTATTTATACATATTTATATATTATGGTTTTGTCAGCCCGATCATCTAAATTTTTACAGAAAATTACCAAGTCAGAAAAAAATCCTCCCAACCTAGAGAGAGCTGTTTCATTTGAAAAGTAATCTAATTGCAAAGATTATAATATTTACTTATGTAAGCATCAGTTTACAACCCGTGTTGGTACAGTATGTTTTGTCAACCAACAATGTATGAAACGGGCTCTAACAATGATAGGCAAGACGCACACAATAAAAGTTATAAATTAGGATAGAGAATAGTTAAACAAATGAAAAAATTTCTAGGTCTATCATAATGTCCTAAAGTGTCAGGTGAGATGTTCACATTAAGAAAACACTATCCAAAATAACTTTTGTGCGCGGCGATTTTGAAAAAAAAATGTTAGGGCCCATACCAAAATTTTTAAACCACTTTACCTATAGTGAAGTGAATGAGGCTGGATCGCCAAATCAACTGGTGATCGACTATAATGTAGATTATCATTCCCTCATTTCATTCCCTATCCATGGAAAAAACTTGACACTACCTTTTGTCATTGATCACAGTATTAATCCCATTCAAGAAGCTGTCCTCAGTCAAGTCTTCCATGTCCAGTCTGATCCCTATCTTGTGCTGCACGTAATGTTCAACGTTGAACCACTGGTCTCCGAGCATGGGCATCCCGATGAGAGGAACTCCAGCGATGATGGCTTCGTCTGTGGACTGCAGACCTCCTTGGGTTATGAAGAGCTTGAGTTTTGGATGTCCTGCAAGTAATAAGTATTGTTTTAAAAACTTTAATTATTGGTGAGAGTGCCATGCCAAATACACAATTTTAAATAAATCATTTAAAGGACGTATTATAAAAATATATCAATGGTTTTTGGGTAGGTATCATTTTATAAATCAGTAATCGCAATTGTATAGATATCATGATAAAATTAAAGATAATATATTAATCAAATAAAATGAAAGATAACATTTTAATCTTTGAAGGTGGCGAGAATAATTTGGCGTGTTCTAAAAAACTATAAGCCGACTTCAAATCCCCCAAGTGGCGACATCTAGTAAAATTTAAGTCTAATTTAGTTTGATGATGATGACGCATGGATCAAGCAGCCTACGCCAAGCACGCACTGCAATTGAACGCACACGTTTCGTAATCGCAAGTCAGAATCTGCAAAATAATGTAAAACATAGCTTTCTTTACAAGCGCATGCATTATCGATTTTTTCAGTGACTGATTTTAATAACGCAACTTGCTACATTTGGTTTAAAAAGCATATTATTCATATTATAGCACAGCCTACCTAATGCATACAGTCGATCGACGAAGGCTTTTTGACAGGGTCATCGTGCCGGGGCCGAGGGACGGGTCAGAAAACTGATAACCTATTGTATCACTTTATGACTTACTTAGTAAATCCGACTGTGGCACCCATTTAGTAATCTTCACGTTCTTGGAGATTCCTTTAAGCTCGTCACTGTCCCACTTCCAGAGCACGTCGTAGGGAAGCTTCGAGAATACGTTTATCAAAATCTGGATCTTCTCCCGGGGTAGTAGCGAGGGCATCACGTTGGTTCCATAGCTGATGTATATTACGCCGTGCTTTGACGAGTCGAGGTACGATTTAAGGTCCTGAAAAGTTAGGTCAAGAATAAGATGGACGTTACAAACTCTCGGAACTTATTGATCAACTAGTAATAGCTTTTCTCCGCGGTTCCTGTTACGGCGGGTGTGGTGTTTGTATGGTAGTTTAAAGTTATTAGTTTTAAAATTATATTGATTTCCATTTTACCATTGGAAGCTCTTTCTTAGGTTTCTGGACTATTCCTCCAACGTAAACCACACTGGGTGGAACTGGCCTGTTCTGATCCCATAGTGGATGAACATTCAACATCAACAAATCTACGTTGTTCTCCAATTCCGATATCGTCGGAGTATCTTCCCCAAATAACCTCTTTAACGTCTTATTGTCTTCAAGTAATTGGCTTTGGAAAATGTATTCTATCAAATAATTGTTATAGAGTTCATGGATTTTCTCCCACAAAGTCAGATCAAACAGCCTTTGTCTAAACATATGTGGGTATAAAAGTGCAGGCCTAGTCGGAGCTCCAACAACGTCGTAAGTAGGGCTGAACACACCGAATGAACTAGCTAAAATCACTGGAACTCCTTTGAAAATGTTTGCGTACACTATAAACGGCCGCATCACCGCTTCAATTATCAGCAGATCGAATTTCTGATTTTTCAGTACGTTTTGTATTTCTTCTGAAGTCTTATGCTCTTGGAGCAGGAGCCCCGCCATGGGCTGCCACGATTTTATTTGAGTAGTCACGTCACTTTTTTTCCCGCTTGTTATTCCACTTTCATAAACAATTTCTGTCATTAAACCGTAGGAAGCATCATGAATGTCTATTTCTGTTAGGTTTTCTGGAGTCTGCCCTTTTGGGAAGATAGGGTCAGTGGTGATGGTGGTGACCTGGTGACCCCTTCGGGTCAGTTCCAGGGTCAAGGGGCGGAAGGGAATTTGATGGCTAATGGACGGGGTTGGTACCACTATTAGAATTCTTGCTGACTCACATACTACACACAAACTTAAAGACAGAACAAAATACGGTAATATTGTAATCATTTTTGCACCGTTTTTTTCGCACAAACAACACACGTCGTAACCACCAGTATATAAAACTAATATACAAGAATCACCACTTAAGTATACAGTTTTTAGGGTTCCGTATCCGAAGGGTAAAAACGGCTACATCTTACTCCTCCGCTGTATGTCAATCGGCTCTCATAAAACACTGTGAGACGGGTGGACAGCCACCCGTCTCACAGTGTTTTATGAGAGCCGATTTTGTGACATCACTTTTTTAATGCAGATTCCTATAGTTTGAATCAATTCAAATGCGAAAGTAAAACTCCCGCGTGTCTATTAATCATAGTTACTGAGAAATTAATTTTTGAAAATGATATTTTTTTTATCAGATAAATACTTTAAAAAATCAAAACATTTAAAATCTAAAAACAATTATCCAATTGATAATGCTGGTAGATAAAACCATCGACGGCGCACATTTTAGTGTAATAAAAATATACCTAAGTTCAACCATTACGAATTTTTTTTTTTTTTTTTTACTCGATAATCCGCCGTATTAGGACGAGATATTTCACCAAACGGTTGCATAAGGTGTCTTACGTGCCCTAATAATATCACGACCTAATTCCATGGATTATTGGAATAATAAGCACTTTTCGTTTTTTGTCAGGGTTCTCACTTCCAATATCCGGATGAAAACCTTTTCTCGTAAGCAGCTTAAAAATGTCGAGTCTGGTCAATATTTATTAACAAATTGTTTTTGAATAAATTAACTAAACTAATACTTTTGATGAGCCAGCCTCAACTAAAGCCTCTCCTAATGTACTTGCGGTCACTCCCGGTGGTTGAAGAGTGCCGGTTGTGAACTTTCGACAACCCTAACGTCGGAAAAATCTGAATACTCGTATTTCTGCGATAATTCCAATACTCCTCATCCTCAGCACCTAAAAATTCCCGTACTACAGCGACCACTTCTTCATCATTTACGAATTGCTGTCAAGTTAGAGACTCCTTCAAGCTTGGAAATAGATAGAAATTCCTAGGGCAAGGTCGGGTGAATAGGGAGGATTCTCAAGTATTTTGAAGGCGGCATCTTGAATGCAGCCATAGCAACGATGGACCTGTGAGCCGGGGCATAGTGTTTGAATAATTTTTGCTAATTTTCCTCGCCGTTTCTCGTTTATTGCGTTACGCAATTTTTTAATTTGTTCCACATACAAAAAGCCCTTATCAGTAGTTCCATGGTCAAGATATTCTAACATAAACATCCCTTTACTATCCCAAAAAAGAGAGCCCAAGATCTTACCGGCTGAACGATTCGCCCTTAATTTCTTAAGAGTGGAGATGATAGTCTCTTCCAAGTCATAGACAGTTATTTTTTTTTCTAGATCGTAATAGTGAAACCATGTTTCATCCATGGTTATAAATAGGAACAAAAATCGAATAGGATCTTGTTGTAACAGCTTCAAAGAAGCTCGAATAATGTTCAGCCTGGTTTATTTTTGTGAATCGGTAAGCATTCTGGGGTTCATAGTTTTTTCATCCCCAAGCGTTCGTGTAAAATGATATACACACTACCAGTCGAAGTCTTTTCTTCGGCTTTTAAAAAGTACCGTGACAGGAAAATTTGGTGAAACAATGTTTTTGAGTTTTTCTTCGGTCACTACCGTTGCAGGGCGGTCCGAGCGAGCGTTTACTTTGGTGGATGTTCTTCCACGTTTAAAATCGGCGCAACAACCTGCAACTGACGGTTGAGCATTTGCTCCATAAGTATCCTGTAAGTCTTGATTACCTCGTTCCGTGAAATTTTTCAAGCACAGATACCGTATAACCGTACGCAAATATTTTTTTCCTATTTCGACAATATGCTACAACAAACTGCCAACCCCAGACTTCAAATTTTATTAACAAAAGATATTCAACTTTTGTTCTTTGTTCTAATCTAATCAATATTTCAGCTTTAACAGCAATTATTAACTTTTTTCGGTTCCAAAGATTTTCTGGATCATTATCCCTTTATAATAAACACCCGACGTGTTGTTTGTTTATTTTATGCAGTCGCTATTGTGGTGTTTAGAGTAACTTTTTTGTTTTGTTTTAAGTTTCACTCAGTGTTTTGTGTGCTAAATAAATCTGTATTCTATTCTATTCTATAATATAGAAAGTTTTGTACAATGGTACGAAACCTTCGTGTGCGAGCCGTCTTGCACTTGGCGGATTTATTTTATCACTTTCGCAACGTCAGAATTACAATGACTATTCAAAAAAATATCGAACTGATACTCGATCAGTCTCGTCATCGCTACTAGACTGTGCACGGATGAGCGACGGCCTTTTTTCAGACTTTAAAAAAAGAAGAGGTTCTATGTTCGGCTATAGTATATATTTTTTTTGTATTTTCGTCAACTATGGACCGATTTTGAATATTCTTTAGCTCTTGATTAGAGAATGATCCTCAGGTGGTCTCATTAATTATTTATTCCCGAGGGATTAGTATTTATACCGCAAAACTTAAAATTAATGCAAAATTAAGCGATTCGAAGACGGTTTTAAGTTTTTTTTAAACATTCAAATTATTGATGTCACGGTTCAACTTACATATATCTCAACAAAAACATTAACGTGCTCTTATGACGGATTCGATTCAACTCCTGTGTCAAGAGGCAGAAGGGGCATTTTCTAGCTCATTGAGGGCACAAGCACCACAGTCAGAATTATCGCTGACTCACATACCGTACACAGAAATCGTCCTACGGGTGGCTGACTGACGTCATCGAGCAGCTGCCGAGCATAGCTTGCCCAAACCTTGCGGTCGTAAAGCAGAGCGAACTTACGAAGACGGTAAGCGCAGCCATCTTCTTCCCCGATTGCATGTTCTCCCTGGGAGACACTAGTCTCATACTGGGGAAACAAAACATGTGGCCGCAGGTTCACCAGTGGATCGTCTACACCCACCAAAGACAAGCCGATGACTTCTTCTTCGTGACGATAGGGATCCCGGAAACCCTTATCCCTATCATCATGGAGAATGGCCGCCGGCTGTCGGGGGAGCAGACGCTCCCCATGTAGACATATACACTTCTACGGTGCTGATGGCAAGCTCCAAGACGACCCCCCAACCAAACTGCTAAGAACACAACCGGAAGGACCAGAGAACAAGCCTGGTCCCACTGACGCAGCCGCGTCTAAAAGCCCCAATTCACCGGCGCCTCCCCCTCCCCCGCACTATCGCCCAAACCGTCGTGCTCAGGAACGATGGAAGCGGTATGTGCAGAGATGAGCGAAGACCTGGTGCTGGCCTCGGACGAGGATGAGAAGAGAAAGAGAAGGAAGAGATGGAAGACCAGGATCCTTGCGACCCAAAGCCCCTCAAGCAAACCTCCAGCACAGCCTCACTGCTACGGCGAACCTGCGCAGAGTGCTGGGGGCACCCAAGCAACGAGGCCAAGAGAGACAATTTCAAAAGAATTTTAAATCATTTCCAAATACTTATATTCCAAATAATATTGAGTAGGTACCTATTCGATAAAAATAACTGTATACAATAAATGAGTTGTGCAAGTCGATTATGCAATTTCACGATTTTCCGTCAGTTATGGATTTGTAAATATCATGCTCATAACGAAAAGTCATTTAATTCATTTATCTGACTGATTTGAAAAAAAAGCTGATTAGATATAGACTTGTACTATCTAACAAGTCCTCCTTTAAGTCTAAATGATCATAATTTTTTTGCCGATTCGGGAAAAAGATTAGGTTCTGTGTTCGGCTGATGTATGCATGTTTTTAAGGGTTCCGTACCTCAAAAGGAAAAAAGGAACCCTTATAGGATCACTTTGTTGTCCGTCTGTCTATCTGTCTGTCCGTCTGTCAACCCCCTATTCTCAGGAACGCGTCGACGTATCGAGTGGAAATGAACGTCAAATACTCAAATGCGTAACCTCTTGTAGCCGCTACATTAATAGGTAAAACTTCTAAGTCAACGCATTCATAAGTTACAGGCGTTTATGTCCGAATATTTTGAAATTTCCAAGAGACTCACATGCTCACAAAACCTATAGGGTACGTCCCGCAGAACTAGAATCATGAAATTTGGTAAGCAGCAAGGTCTTATAGCACAAGGGAAAAATCCAAAAACCATACATTTGTAATTTATCAACAAAAATATAATTTTACTTCATAGAATTATGAAATTTGGCAAGCCTTATAGCACAAGTAAAGGAAAAAATCCAGAAACCGTAAATTTGTAGATTATTCTCAATAAATAATAATTTTTGATTCTCGCCATGGACCAAAACCTACTTTTAAACCTTCTTTTTTCTTTTGGGTTACCTATTTCCCGTTGACCTAGCTAAAATCATGATAATTTAGGAAAGACACAAGGTCTTATGGAACCCTTAGTGCGCGATTTCGACTCCCACTTGACGTTATTTATTGTTTTTATGTATATTCGCCGAGTTCCGTCAATTCTGGACCGAGTTTGACGATTCTTATTCTATTGTATAAATAAAGGATGATTCCAAAATGGTCGCAAGAAAATTTTATTTCCAAGGGATTAGTATAAAAAAACAGTGTAAAATTAAGAAATTTAGAGTGAGTTTTAAGCTATTTCGAAACAACCAAATTATATTTTATTCTAACCTATAGATACAAATAAATATAATTAACTGCCTATCACCAAAAACATTAAAACTCCTAGAGCACATGTAAATCTGATCACTTATCATAGGCTAACATGTAAATCTGATCATATATCGCAGAGGTCCGTACAATCTTGATCTACTGATAAATCTAATGATTCGATGGATTCTGATTTTCTTTCGTCATCATCGAAATGCTTGTTGCGCCAAAGATTCCTACTTTGTCCTTTCATTCACCTCCCTATGCGTAACTACACCTAATTTAATATATTTATGCTTAATATTAGCTGACAATCAATGGTGTTAGTCTCTTTGAAAAGTTGACAGATGCTTATGTTTCCCCAGGAGAGTGCAAAAGAATTATGCTGACCTTTGCAGCCTGCTACCCGAAAAACTCCCATTCGGCACTAGCTGGACGGGTGACCCTGCCTCAAACAATTCTCACACAGCTTGTACTTACATCAGCTAATCTCTCCTTTATATTCTTAGCTTTAAAAGTCGGGCAATCATAAATTCTATGATAAGCGTGAGGTGATAACCACGAACAGGAAGATGGCGGGTGGAGCCACACGAGCAAAGGACTTTGTTTGAAAGCCTTTTGGTGATTTTAAGGATAGTTCACGAGTAGGGGTGGTTTTATTCTCCTTTGTGTTTGATGGACCTGTATTATTATTAGTGTACTGAGGCCGGGCCCCAATCACATCCGCGCGATCTGTTACAAACTTAATAAAATCAGACAAGGTAGGAACATCAGAGAAACTGTTGAGTGCCTCTTCCCACTTTTCAAGAGTACGACTGTCGGGTTTTGATGACAACATATAAATGATCAGTACGTCCCATTGTGTCGTGCGTGGGTTGATCAAGGCTGGACAAAGCTCGCAGATCCTTTGTAGCGCTGTCCACCAGCAAACACCAGAACTTCTCGGATTCACGAGTTATCGGTTTGATAACAATGATTTTAGATGAAGATTGTTTAATAACAATGACTTTAGATGAAGATTCACCAGCAATACTCTGCGGATCTGCGGATACTTCCAGATAATCGATTATTCGAGACGAATCACCTACGAGATACGAAATCAAATAATGAAACTTTTGAATTGACGACAAACGCTCATTTTTGTGCACAAGAGTCATAAATGCGTCCCGAAACTCCAACCACTGAAAGAAGGAACCATTGAATTTAGCGATCTCAATTTGAGGTAACTTTACTCCTATTTTTTCTCACTTTTCTCCATATTAAAGAGAACACTCCAAGTTTACTCTATTTTGATCTAATAAATCTTTAGCCACAGCAATCAATCTTCTATCATCACGCTCAATAACTTCACGCGCATCAAGTTCGTCGTCCATACACTCAGAATTTGGAACCTCTTACTCACTCTGACTCTTCGAATTTACAAGATAAGATTTCAAATCTTCCAAGCTTAAGAGTTAATTCTAAAAGTTCCAATTGATTTAAATCAGATTTTTTATTAATTAATTCTTCTAGATACTTCTTGAACTTGGTTATTTGACCCTTTATTGAGCTTCGTCAAACAGTTAATGTTTTTAATTTATCCGAATTCTCGGCCATATTTTTCTCCTTTATTACTCCAAAACAACTACTTTAGCAATCCAACTTACGAGTACAAAGGGTATCTATTATTAGAAAAAGTTAAATCAACGTTAAATTAAAATCGATTAAACAAAGCTCAAAAGGTTTTTTGTCTAGCAAACGTTAGGTAGGTAATTAATGCTCACGTTCCTCAATTAGGCATTATCTGAAGTAGGTAGACGTCACCTGAACGCCGGCGACTGGTAAACAACAGCTGATCCTCTTTTGTTCTTGGCGAGCGATAGGTCAAACGAGTTCAAGTTCATTTATTATTTCATTATTTATTATGTTTACCAGTTGAACGAATCCTGGAATATTAAGCCAAATAAAAGTTAATTTTTGAATATCAAACCCAATGCGATAATTACCTATTTACAGAAATTAAGAATTAGCTTATCCACGATGATATAACCAAGTGACGAACATCTATAACCATGTAATTAAAACTGTGTTATGCTGAATAGGTTGTTAAAAAGTTGTTTGTCGTTAAAGATTTGAATAACTATGCAAGTGGAGGAATATGGAAAGAAGTTATTTTTATATCACATGAATTTTAATAAATATTTAAGTAACGTAATTTAATTTGTAAGTTTATAGATTAGTGTAAGTATTGAGATAAAATATAGACCTGTTATTTACTAATTATTGAATCACTTTAGAGAAGATTCTGAATACCTAGTTTTAGATCCTTATGTTAGTTCGCATTTACGCAGATCCTTGCTCTAATTGAAGGCTAGACTTACTGCCTGCCTTCCAAAGGAATTTAGGAACCAAATTTGAAGGAAGGGCACTTTACTTAATTTTCATGGGTGTCTGATGTGCAGGCATGACGTTTGATGTTCAAATAAACCAAAAAACCAGCATCCAAGCACGATCCAAGTGCGACCTAGTTTCCAACGTTTCTTCGGATGGTTAGGTATTTTCTGCTTCCAATGATGGTGTCCTGTCATGGTCGCCAAATGTTGAATCTTCGAGTTCAACTGAGTGAGTTTTTAAATTAGAAATAAAACTTTAACCTTTTACTTGTAGAAAGTATATTTAAAGATTACAGAAGGTTATTTTATATCTGCCATTTTGTTTTGGGTCAATGAGATTCCGACTTATGGTTAGGTGCAGTCGACACCCTGAAAATGTCGAGAGGTAGGCGCGGAAACAACACATACTCTGCAAGAAGAATAAGAAAACACAATTTTATGATGTAATTAATTCAGATTCATTTTCGTTTTTTTATATTTACATACATTAAAATACAATCACATCTCTCACCTACAACGACAAAGACCTCCGTATGAATATTAGTCCTTCTTTTCTTTCGCACTTAAATAGCTTCTCAACCTTCTGATGAGAAGGTATAAAATGGTCGCGAATGCAGCCATTAACACAATAGCAGCAGTGGCAGCAACGGCGATCAGTTCCAGGTCCAGATATTCTACCCAGGAGAGGTTGGCGGCGGGCGCGCGCAGGTGCCGGCCGCCGTGGCGCAGCACGTGCTCCGTCCACCACACGGCGCGCTCCAGCGCAGACTGCGGCTGGTCGTACATCAGATCTCGGAGACGAGCGATGTTGACGCGGTAACTGGAAAGAAAAACCGAATAGAGATTGAATATGTCGTCAAACTATGTTACCCAAATTACAACTGCTAGTCACTTGTTTTATTTGAGATGCAGTATAAAGGTTGCAGTTAAAATAATAGTCAACCAATTTATCGGGATGCTCAACAATATAGGTAGATAGGTAGATATAGGTAGATAGGTCCTTGTGTTAAGGTAACTACGTATTGTATGGTGTTAGTCTTGTTCACTTGTGTTTTTGTAGGTATGTGTTACTAAGTAGTCTTTTATTTTATTTCATTAGTAGTGTTTAATAAATAATTTTCTTTCTTTCTTTTTCTTTCTTAACAATATTGCAAAAGGGCAAGAAAATTAAAATTAAAATGACTTTTTTTAGAAAAGAGACAGCAAACAAGGAGCAATTGAAGAGTGATAGTGGAATTTAAGAGACGGACTAATCGAAATAAACATGCTTCATTTCCTATTCCTTTTAAGACACTATTGTCACCTCACCTTTCATCATTGATCACAGTGTTGATCCCATTCAAGAAGCTCTCCTCAGTCAAGTCTTCAAAGTCTATTCTGCACCCTATCTTGTGCCGCACGTACTGCTCCACGTTGAACCACTGGTCTACGAGCATGGGCATGCCGATGAGGGGAACCCCAGCGATGATGGCTTCGTCTGTGGACTGCAGACCTCCTTGGGTTATGAAGAGTTTGAGTTTTGGGTGTCCTGCAAAAAACATTGCTAATTTTTAATATCTAGTAAAACAAAAAACCAAAAGTGTACTAGCTGACATACCTACTACAGATTAAGTTATTAAGTAAGTACCTACCTAATCACGACATAAACCTATTTAATTCGAATTAATTTGACTTTGTATATCATTATCAATTAGGATACAATCAACATGCCTATTTTTGTAACACTTTTTTATTACTTAGATTATTAAAGTCAAATTATACTATAATTTGACTATTCCTAGTCTGACTTCAATTCGCGATCGTTCTATTAAATTGAAAACTTGATCATATTCAAGTCAATTATTATTTATTCATACCTTTTATAACAACTTTTTTGACATTCCTAAATTAATTAATTCCATAATTAATTCCATGATTAAGTATTACTCTGTCAACGTATGGCCGGTAAATGCTAGATTGAAACCATGGATCAACTACAGAAGACCAGCCAGTCTGAGAAAAGCCGACAGTGAAACGGAAACTAACGCCACTTTAGGCACGGCACGGCAGTCCTTTCGTGGCCAAACCAGACAGCAATAAAACGATGTGCTTTCGAGCTTTTTATCAGAATGTCCGCGGCCTAAAGACAAAGCTTTCAATGTGGCGTAACAATCTTGCCCTAACTGAGCATAACTTAGTGGCCGTGACGGAATCATTTCTGGACACCTCTGTGGAAGACTCCGAATTAGTATGTGGCGACTGGTCCATCTTGCGGCGGGATAGAGGAACACCATGCGGAGGAGTGCTGCTGGCCGCGCGCGCGCCCATCTCCCTGCGTCGGCGGCTGGACCTCGAGACGGACGGCGGCGAGGACCTGTGGGCGAGCTTTACCTGGGGCGGTCGCGCTTTTCACGTATGTGTTGTCTATTTGAAACCTAGTTCTACCGACCAAGACTTTATGCGGTGGTTTTGTAAAACAGAGAGTTTTATTAATGATTTAAAGGGAAATGTAATAATCATGGGCGATATAAATTTAAATAGTGCTTCTGTAAATATTCAAAATTATTATTGTTATTTTTTATCTTTTGCAAATTTTATTGAAAATAACCTAGTGCTGAACTTTCATGGCGGTATTCTGGATATTGTTCTGGCAAGGGAGAGCGAGGGGTTAAGGGAGGTACTGGTCTCTGGCACGGAGGGTATAGTTCCCATGGATGCATACCATCCTGCTCTAGATGTCGAGGTATTGGTAGAGATGAAACGTAGTTCAGATCGCATTGAACCGAGCAATATAAATCCAACTAGAGACTGGAACTTTAAACGTTGTGATACTGAGCTTTTGCACAACTGTCTCTCAAACGCTTCTTGGGAACAAGTGTTACTCTCTGTCGATATTACCTCAGCCACAGAGGCTTTCTATACCACTATCTATGAAATCTTTGATAAGTGTTTACCGACAAAAAGTCGCAAGAAAACTGGTGCAAGGCGTTATCCCGTCTGGTTTACCCCCGACATTATAAAGGATACTAGGCGAAAGGGGAAACTCCATGCCAACTGGAAAAAAACCAAGTCTGTCGAAAACTATAGGTTATTTTCGGAATTGAGGGCGTCTCTGAAATCGAGGGCATCTAGTGCTTATAATTTGTACCTAAAAAATATTGAAAATAACCTTGCTCTAAGTCCAAATGCATTCTGGAGGCATGTATCTAGTTTGCGAGCTAAGGGTGGATTTGAAGCCAATGTTACCTATAAAGGAGAGTCGTGTTCGGGTGTTGCAGCAGCTGAGGCGTTTGCCAGTTTCTTCGGAAGTATTTTTCTGACCGATATTCCAGCGCTAGACGCTGAAAATATTAATCGCTGTGACCAGAGCTGTAACAGCAACTATGTTAATATTGTTGAATTTACGCCGACAGATGTACTCTACGGAATTAAAAAGTTAAAAGCTAGAAGCTCTATAGGGCCGGACGCCGTACCACCGGCTCTTATAAAGTCAGTTGGTAAAAGCTTGCTATCCCCACTGTATCACATTTTTAATTTGGCATTACGGACAGGTAGGTATCCAGCACAGTGGAAGGTGTCAAGGGTAACACCGATCCCAAAAAGCTCGAATAAACTTGCTGTCGAGGAGTATCGTCCAATCGCCATCTTGTCTTCTCCCGCTAAGGTACTTGAAAACGTCTTGCACAAAATAATATACGCACAAGTCAAGACTTTCTTATGCAATGCCCAGCATGGTTTTAGAGATAAGCGGTCGGTCAACTCCAACCTTCTGACACTTGTAGAGTACATCTCAAGTAACTTAGATCTCGGCTGTCAGGTGGACGTGCTCTACTTCGATATCCAAAAAGCGTTTGATAGAGTCAATAACGACATACTGCTGGCCAAACTAAGCGCCATAGGCTTCGCGCCCGATCTTCTCAGACTTCTCGCCGACTATCTGCGCGATCGCCAGCAGTATGTTAAACTTGGAATTTATGAGTCTGCACCCTATCACACGCGGTCAGGGGTGAGTCAGGGTTCTATTTTGGGTCCCTTGCTTTTTAATTTAATGATTAATGACTTACCAGACGTTGTAGAGCACGCGGAGTGTCTGTTGTACGCTGACGACTTGAAGCTCTACACTGTTATACGTTCCACGGCAGATTGTGAGGCGCTTCAAGTTGATGTTAACGCGGTATGTCAATGGTGCCTTGACAACAAGATGGAGTTTAACCCTTCCAAATGCTCCGTGATGACTTTCGGTCGAAAGAAAAACCCGGTATGCTTTGATTACTCGATTCATGGCAACATGATCTCTAGAGTAACGGTAATCAAGGATTTAGGAGTAACTTTTGACCGAAAACTCACATCTCACGACCACATCACTACGGTCGCCAAGCAGTCCTTTCAAAGACTTGGCTTTATGCTGAGAAACGCCCGAGACTTTCGCAGTGACAGTGTTGTGCGGCTTCTGTTCGGGGCTCTAGTGCGGAGCAAGCTAGAGTCAAGTAGTTCCGTCTGGAACCCGCACGAAAGTACGTACGCACTGTTACTGGAAAAGGTGCAGAAGGCGTTTCTCAGGTCTCAGTACAAGCGAGAATTTGGGTATTACCCATATATGTACCCAACTAAGTTTCTCCAAGGGTGTCTTGGGTACAATTCCCTACAGACCAGAAGAGCGTACGATCAGACAGCAACAATGTGCAAGGTGCTCCGTGGTATGATCGACGTTCCTGATCTACACAACCTTCTGTTTCGGCTCTACCTCCCTGATAATTATGTTCGCAACAGAAGCCACAGACTTTTCTCTGTGCCCTTTAGTAGAACCGTCGCTCGTGCCAACTCTCCACTGCCTCGCACCCTCGCCGGGCTCAACAGACTTCTTGACCAGAACCCAGACTGTGATATCTTCGCAGACGAATGGAAGAGTTTAATGTTGGTATGTCTGAGGTTTTGCGAGAGTGATGGATGACTGAAAGGATGCCTGTTTGTTTTTGTTAATGTTAATTTAATTTGTCTTAATCATGTTAATTTTATGAAAATCTTATTTATTATTTCAATTAATTAATTTATTTGTCTAATCGAAAATTTTCAATGTTAATTATTCTTTATTGATTTATTTTATGAAATGTTTTAAAATTGTACAATAATTTTAAGTAATTAGATAATTTATGTTTTTTAATCTTAAGTAACTATTGTAATTGGTTTGTAAAAATCGTGTTAGTTACTTATCAAAATAAATAAATAAATAATAAATAAATAATAAATATGAAGTATCATAGTTACCTGAGTGAGTTAGTTGAGCTACCTGTAGATTGTTTACAACAGTCTACAGTTATCTCAATTGTTTCAATTGTAGATACTAGTTCTAATTTATTTCTATTATTTTATTGTAATTTTCAAAGTTATCAATCCAAACCAAAATAATTGCAGCGCCCTGACGGGGTTTTTACGCATTGTGTACCCACTAAGACTACCTACACCTAAGAACCTGCGTGTTACCTGCATAAAATCACAATAAATCATATACCTATGAGTATATTTTACTGCCTATTCATGAGATTGTTTTATTTATGATTTAAGGAGTTTATTAATTCTGATTACTTGATTCCAATCACGGAAGTTCTGGCCTTGAACTAATAATATACATTATATAAAATTAATTGTCCATAGATAGAATTCTATGATAATCTAAAATCATTCAGATCTTCAAGTAGGTACCTATATTTTCCATTCCAATATTTAATGGCTAATCAAACACATGTTAATGTAAAAAAAACTCTTAATAAAAAAAAATAACCTTGATACGGTATGATGAGTAATTATAATAAAAATCTTTTTATAAAAGATTTTTATTATCATCACTGAAAAGAATACGCACTACATTTTTATAACTTACTCAATAAATCTGATTGTGGTATCCATTTAGTAATCTTCACGTTCTTGGAGACTCCTTTAAGCTCGTCACTGTCCCACTTCCAGAGCACGTCGTAGGGAAGCTTCGAGAAAACGTTTATCAGCATCTGGATCTTCTCTCGGGGCAGTAGCGAGGGCATCACGTTGGTTCCATAGCTGATGTATATCACGCCGTGCTTTGACGAGTCGAGGTACGATTTAAGATCCTGAAAAAAGATCAAGAATAAGCTGGAGGTTACAAACTCTCGAAATTTATTGATCTCCTTCTAGTAGCTTTTCTCCGCGGTTTCGCTTGGGATAGCTTATTTAAACAAACTCTTTCCCTTATTCTGTTTTTTACGGTAGTTGAAATTATTAGTTTTAAGATTACATTTATTTCAATCTTTACCTTTGGAAGCTCATTCTTAGGTTTCTGGACTATTCCTCCAATGTACACCACACTGGGTGGAACTGGCCTGTTCTGATCCCATAGTGGATGAACGTTCAACATCAACAAATTAACGTTGTTCTCCAACTCCGGAATCATCGGAGTATCTTCCCCATATAACCTCTTCAACTTTTTATTGTCTTCCAATAATTGGCTTTGGAAAATGTATTCTACTCTATAATGGAAATACAAATCAGTTATCTTCTCCCACAAAGTCAGATCGTACAGCCTTTGTCTGAATACAGAGGGGTATAAAAGAGCGGGCCTAGTCGGAGCCCCAACTACGTCGTAAACAGGGTTGAACGCAACGAAGGAACTAGCTAAAATCACTGGAACTCCTTTTAGAATGTGCGAGTACACTATAAACGGTCGCATCACCGCTTCAAGTATCAACAGATCAAATTTTTGATTTTCCAGTACATTTTGGATTTCTTCCGAAGCTTTGTGCTCTTCTAGCAGAAGCCCTGCCATGGGCTGGAACTGCGTAATTTGTCTAATCATGTCACTTTTCTTTCCGTTTGTTATTCCACTTTCATAAACTAATTCTCTCGCTAAATCGTAAGAGGTGTCGTGAAGGTCTATTTCTGTGAGATTCTCTGGAGCCTTTCCTTGTGGGAAGATAGGGTCAGTGGTGATGGTGGTGACCTGGTGACCTCTTCGGATCAGCTCCAGGGTCAAGGGGCGGAAGGGAATTTGATGACTGATGGACGGGGTCGGTACCACTACTAGAATTCTTGCTGAATCACATAACACACTTAAACTCGAACACAGAACAAAATACTGCAATTTCCTCTCCATTTTTCCTGACTTATTCGCACGAACAAAACACTTCGTGATCAATCGAGCAACTTATGTGATTTTTTTATCAGCAATGCAGTGTGCAAATCACAATGACTCCTCAACAAATCATCTATCTGATTTATATGCTAATAATGCGCAGTTATCATCTAACGACTAACTATTATCTAACCTTAATGAAATATGTAGTGTTATTGTGTTTTATTAACTCTATAACTTTAATGTATTGTATTAAGGGTCCGGCGACGAGTGAATTTCCCATACAAACGTAGTACCAAAATGATTTGTTATTTGAAAATATTTTCACCATGGTTTGCTATTATTTGTATTAGAATAGTATTTATTTAGGTTCCTGCCACAAGCTTTTTTCAAAATACTTATCTACGCAATTACAAGAAGGTTTAATTTCATTTCAGAAAGGTATTTTGAAAAAAAATTGTGACAGGAACCTAGATAAATACTAATTTAATACAAATAATAGCAGACGATGGTGAAAATATGCTCAAATTACAAATCATTATGGTATTACGTTTGTATGGGAAATTCATCTGTCGCCGGACCCTTAAGTATATCAGTTATCTAGTGCCCATATTTCTCAGCCTTGCTTAATTGGGGTTAGATGATGCTGGGTGTATCGTCCAGCATTTTTTGTTTTATATAGCTACCGGACTTATGAATAAATAAATAAATAATGCTGGACAATTCACACAGCATTATCTAGCCCCAAGCTAAGCAGAGCTTGTGTTATGGGTACTAGATAACTGATATACTTAATACAATACACTACATGGATAGATATTTTTTATTATAGATAGAAAACACCCAGACCAACGGAACAAATTTCTGCAGATCGTACACAAATTGGTTCCGAGGCGGGAATCGAACCCGCAACCTCCAGCGTCGCAGGCGGACCTTCGCCCGCTGCGCCACGGAGGTCGTATGAGATATGAATTCACTTCCATTTTAAATATATGTATAACATATGTAGAAATAAGTTGTATTCATGTAAATAATAAAAATATCTATACTTATAATAAAACTGTAACAGCTCCAATTCTGTACATTGAAGATATTTTGAAAAATTTTTTTTGAGGGCACTCTATTATCGATACTGAAGCCAAAACTGTATTTTTTTTCATTCATGTCTGTCTGTCTGTCTGTCTGTCTGTCTGTCTGTCTGTCTGTCTGTCTGTTTCTTAAACGCGCATCACGTCGAAACTACTGAAGGTATCGAAATGAAACTCGGAACGATTTTAGGTCATACTACGAGGAAGGACATGGGATACTTTTTATCCCGGAATTCAGTCAGGTTCCCCTGGGAGAGGGGATGAAAGTAAACTTTCTTCACCGCGCATGACGCCGAAAGTGCTGAATGAGTTGGAATGAAACCTAGCACGATTTGACATCATACTACAAGGAAGGACATGGGATACATTTCATCCCGGAATTCAGTAATGTTCCTCTGGGAGAGAGGATGAAAGTAAAATGCTTTAACCGCGCATCACGACGGAACAATTGAATGAATTCGAATGGAACTCGGCATAATTTGAGTTCATACTACGAGGAAAGATACATTTTATCCCAGAATTTAGTAAGGTTCCCCTGGGAGAAGGGATGAAAGTAAAATTCCTTGACCGCGCATCACGCCGAAACTACTGAATGAGTTGGACTGAATTGGTACGATTTGAGTTCAAGGAAGTTCATGGGATACATTTTATCCTGGAATCCAGTAAGGTTCCCCTGGGATCAGGATGAAAGTAAAATTCTGAAACCGCGCATCACGACAGATCTACGCGTCCTCCGATTTCATGCTTTCTTTTTGTTAGAAACAGTGTTGCAAGATCGAATTTGACTAAATCAGTATAAAGTCGAGTAGAAAATCAGTAGATTGATGAAATAATCTGTAGATTGGAGAAAAAAAATTGTAGATAAAGGGTAGGTAAGTTCCTATCTATTTATTTTTCCAAGACGCACCCATTAGTAAGGTTCCTAGCTACTAAGGTGGTGTCTTGGAAAAATAAGTTAGGTTCCTACCTTACATGATATTATGGTGGTTTAGCTGGTCCTGTTAACTGTACTTCTGCAGTTTGGTTGCAGTGGTCCAATTAAACTAACTGGACCACAGAAAAATATTTTTTACTTTTGTACACAGCCAACTGTACCTACCTACTAACGAAAAAAAATTACGGTGGTCCAGTCAAATGGATCAGGAGCCCAATTTTGCAATACAATTGCTTCAGTATGACAGTGGAATCGTCGCAGAATCATCACGTTGAGTCCTTAGATTAATAAAACTCCAGATAGTGTTCGAGATAAATTAATAGTTTCAAACTTGACGCGCGTCTCTCCATCTGCATTCATCATAATTTCCTTCATCTGAGGTGGAATACCAAAACGTGACATTCTGTGTCGATACCCCTGTCATAGTGAAGCGATTAGTATAGCAGAATATTGCCCCAGCTGATCGGAACCATGAGTAAGAAGGAAACGAGTATGACACTTCTTAACACTGACGCTGGCCGAGTCGTAGCTAAAAGTCGTGTAGATAAAGAATGGGATTGAAGATGACAACATGTTATCCTCCGTAGAGTCCGTAGACCCTACACGATTCTTTGCACGGCGGCGTTTCATAATATGAAAGACAATGGTTAAATGTGAACTTAATTAGTCGGCAGGTAAAGCAATCGCGAACGAAGTCGCGGGTACAGCTAGTTGAATTAATAAACTCAATGTTTACTTATGTTTATGCTAAGATCTTAGTACAACATGAATCACACTCACAGTTTCCAGGGATTTGTCGTACGTCGTAAGTAGGTCTGGAACCCAGTTTGTTTTCAGACTTCCATAGAGTGCTCTGCAAACCCTTTTTAAGCATTTCGCTCAATTAAAAACATTTCGGCGTTCGAATTTAATTGATATTGGTATTTTCGACGGTTTCGATGTATGTAGGTAGATTAACTTCCATAGGGGTTTAATACATGTCTGTTTTGTCAGTAAGCAGATGGGATTTAATTCAAGTGTTTTTATTTACAAAATATTTACAAAACTAAACAATAAGATTCAATACCAGTCCTCGCGCAAGAGTTTGTCATCCGTTTACTATTAAATGACTGGTGGTACGAAAGAGAAGGTACATTTCATTTTCCTACTTCAAAATAAGTATTATAATTATAAAATAAGTTATCTCAAACTTATAATGGAAATGTATTTTTAACATCAGTTACACAGAGCAAAAGAGGCAAGAAGTACGGAGCTAAACTAATTAACTCTTCTTTACTTTTACGCTCTGACTTCTCAAAAGCTTTATTATAAACCACAGTGCAGCGGTTACAATAGCAGCCACTGCTGTTACAGCTATAACTAGAAGTATGAGCAGGTCCAGGTCCAGATATTCTACCCAGGAGAGGTTGGCGGCGGGCGCGCGCAGGTGCCGGCCGCCGTGGCGCAGCACGTGCTCCGTCCACCACACGGCGCGCTCCAGCGCAGACTGCGGCTGATCGTACATCAGCTCTCGGAGACGAGCGATGTTGACGCGGTAACTGGAAAGAAAATTCAGTTACATTATTTCTATTTCACCATCATAAATAACATCACCCACAGCATCTACTGGTGTGACGTGACAAAAAAAATTTTGCTTCTCACATCCAAGTTTGTCCGGGGATTTCAGGGTTTTGTCAGTCCGAGTAACCCATATTTTTACAGAATATGATCAAGTCAGAAAAAAATCCTCCCACGCTAGAGAGAGCTGTTTCATTTCCAAAGTAATTTAATTGCAAAGATGTTGCGATACATAAATAAATAACATTGACTTATGTGAGCATGAGTTTACCACCAGTTGGTACAATATGCTTTGTCAACCAACAATGTATAAAACGGGCTCTAATAATGATAGGCAAGAATAACAAACAAGCAGTTAGTGAATAGTGAAACAGATAAATATTAAAAAGCTGTCTTTTGTTTTTTCATACAATTATCCGGCTCCTTCCCATCCCGTAAACTTCTCATCTCGTAACCATTTTAAAACAACTAAAGAAAATTCATTCTGGCGGCATCAATCTAGGCCTCAAGTATATGAAAAACAAAAGGGGATCCCGGCAGCTTTAAAATAGCTTCTAAAAGGGCAGGAAACTACGAAAAATCGGGGAATATTATATTGATTATTTTCAGGTACCCCCGGGGGTGAGGCATTCAATTTTATGACGTCACTGTTTGTTCCACCCTGTATATTTATTTTGCCCCGTTTATAAATAAAAAAAAAATAAAAAAAAAATAATGCTGGACAATTCACACAGCATTATCTAGCCCCAAGCTAAGCAGAGCTTGTGTTATGGGTACTAGATGACTTTGATTTTTTTTTTATTATACATAGAAAACACCCAGACCAAAGGAACAAATTTCTGCAGAAATTACACAAATTTGTTCCGAGGCGGGAATCGAACCCGCAACCTCCTGCGTCGCAGGCGGACCTTCGCCCGCTACGCCACGGAGGTCGTCTATATTTAGATAGAAGCCACAAAAACAAATAAAAAATATTCTGTAACATAATGTCTTATAGCGTCAGGCGTCTGAGATATTCACATTTAACAGTAAATATTATTTATTTTCATCTATGAATATCTCAGAAACGTGACGCTTTAGGACACCATTTTATTTGTTTTAGTGTCCTCTATCCAAATATATATATATATATATATTACTGTGCGTGGCGATTTTGAAAAAAAAAATTTTAGTGCCACCCTCCAAACAAAATCTTCAAAACCCTTTAACTATAGTGAAATGAAGAGGCCGGATTGCCAAATCAACTGGTGATGGAATTATCAACATGCTTCATCGTCATTCCTTAGCCATGGAAAAACTTGATAGGTACTACCTTTTGTCATTGATCACAGTATTAATCCCATTCAAGAAGCTCTCCTCAGTCAAGTCCTCCATGTCCAGTCTGATTCCTATCTTGTGCCGCACGTACTGTTCCACGTTAAACCACTGGTCTCCGAGCATGGGCATGCCGATGAGTGGAACACCAGCGATGATGGCTTCGTCTGTGGACTGTAGACCGCATTGGGTGATGAAGAGCTTGAGTTTTGGATGTCCTGCAAATAATAAGCATTTTTATTATAGCTTTAATTATTGGTGACGGTGCCATGCCATATATACAATATTGAATAAAACATGGTAAAGACATAGTAATAAACATCAATGGTTTTAGGGTAGGTACCATTTCTTGAACCAGATATTGCCACTGTATAGATATCAAATGAAGATCAAGGTATAAAATGAAAGATAATTTATTAATAGATTGTGTTTCATAGTTTTGATAGAAACTTGAATTTTTTTACTTCTTCTGTTAAAGCAATCTCTGTGTAACTAATAACTGATAGCCTATTAACATTTTATCTTTTTATGACTTACTAAGTAAATCCGACTGTGGCACCCATTTAGTAATCTTCACGTTCTTGGAGATTCCTTTAAGCTCGTCACTGTCCCACTTCCAGAGCACGTCGTAGGGAAGCTTCGAGAATACGTTTATCAGCATCTGGATCTTCTCCCGGGGCAGTAGCGAGGGCATCACGTTGGTTCCATAGCTGATGTATATCACGCCGTGCTTTGACGAGTCGAGGTACGATTTATGATCCTGAAAATAGATCAAGAATAAGCTAGACGTTAAAAACTCTCGGAAATTATTGATCACCTACCTTTTTGCCGCACTATACTCTCGCTCATGATAGCTCATTTAAGCAAAAACTTTGCCTGTTACGAAAGGCTTGGTGTTTTAAAGGTGGTTTGAATTTTTTTTTTAACAATTACCTTTGGAAGCTCTTTCATAGGTTTCTGGACTATTCCTCCAACGTACACCACACTGGGTGGAACTGGCCTGTTCTGATCCCATAGTGGATGAACGTTCAACATCAACAAATCTACGTTGTTCTCCAACTCCGATATCGTCGGAGTATCTTCCCCAAATAACCTCTTCAACGTCTTATTGTCTTCAACTACTTGGCATTGGTAAATATATTCTAGCAAATAATTGTTATAGAGTTCATGGATTTTCTCCCAAAAAGTCAGATCAAACAGCCTTTGTCTAAACATGTGTGGGTATAAAAGTGCAGGCCTAGTCGGAGCTCCGACAACGTCGTAAATAGGGCTGAACACACCGAATGAACTAGCTAAAATCACTGGAACTCCTTTGAAAATGTTTGCGTACACTATAAACGGCCGCATCACCGCTTCAATTATCAACAGATCGAATTTCTGATTTTTCATTACATTTTGTATTTCTTCTGAAGTCTTATGCTCTTTGAGCAGGAGCCCCGCCATGGGCTGCCACGATTTTATTTGAATAATCACGTCACTTTTATTTCCATTTGTAATTCCACTTTCATAAACCAATTCTCTCATTAAACCGTAGGAACCATCATGATTGTCTATTTCTGTTAGGTTTTCTGGAGTCTGCCCTTTTGGGAAGATAGGGTCAGTAGTGATGGTGGTGACCTGGTGACCCCTTCGGGTCAGTTCCAGGGTCAAGGGGCGGAAGGGAATTTGATGACTGATGGACGGGGTCGGTACCACTATTAGAATTCTTGCTGACTCACATGCTACACACAAACTTAAAGACAGAACAAAATACGGTAATATTGTAATCATTTTTGCGCTGGTTTTTTTCGCACAAACAACACACGTCGTAACCACCAATCTATAAAATTAATAAACAAGTATCACCACTTAAGTAGGTATATAATTTTTAGGGTTCCGTATCCGAAGGGTAAAAACAGCACTATGTTACTCCTCCGCTGTCTGTCGGTCCGCCCGTCTGTCAGCGGGCTACATCTCGCTTATGAACCGTTAACGGTAGACAGTTAAAGTTTTCACAGAGTATACATTCCTCCTGTCGCTATTAAAACAACTAATGGAATAAAATTAAAATTAAACGGACCGCACAGACAAAAAAGTGGAAGTACTTTAGTGCGCTTCATCTGGGTGCGCTTCATCTGGGAGCGCTTAATCTGGGTGCTCTACGAGGAATGCCTCTTCAAATCTTAACAATATTCCAGCTTTATCAGCCCGTATTAACTTTTTTCGGTTACAAAGAGTTTGTGCCTCATTATCCTTTGCTTTATAATAAACGCCTTACGTATATTATAGAAAGTTTTGCAAGATGGTACGAAACCATTCGTGTGCGAGCCGACTTGCACTTGACAAGTTTTTTTAATCAATTTCGCGCACAAAATCAAATCACAAATCACAATGACTATTCAGAAAAATATCAGACTGAAGCTAATTGATCAGTCGCGTCATCGGCACTATGCACCAGGCTGAGCGACGGGCTTTATTAACCGACTTCCAAAAAAGGAGTAGTTTCTATGTTCGGCTGTATGTGTATGTATGTTTTTTTTTTCATTATTTATGTATGTTCGTCGATTTCTCCGTCAATTATGAACCGATTTTGAATTTTTTTTCGCTCTTGTCTAATGCATGGTCCCATAAATTATTTATTCCCAAGGCATTAGTGTTTATCCAGCAAAACTTAAAATAAAAACAGTGTAAAATTAAGAGATTAGAAGTCGGTTTTTAGTTTTTTTTAAACAATCAAATTATTGGTTAAATTTTATCTCACCAAAAACATTAATGTGAAACTAGCCAAGTTCATTCAGATAGTGGCTTCATCGATAAAAGAGCTGAGCTCATGTAGATATGTGCCAAGTTCCATTGCAGTTCATAATCTTAATTTGTTAAGTTCCTTCATTATTTAATTAGAGTCTTGACAAGTTTATACATACCGCGTTTGTTTTAATGTTGGCCAAGACTCAAATGAAATGCGAAGTTCCGGGTCAAACGCAATGGCATCTAAAATCTATAATAAAATACTGGATATACTAAAAGGCGAGGAAAACGACCATATATATGAAAAAAAAAATCAATACCTTTGTTATATATGCTATTATGATTTAAGTGACTTCTTCAACGACAAATAAAATAAAAATAAAACTTACGAATTTAAATGCGTTATGAATACCTACATTGCTACCTATACAATATTTTATAAAAACGTACCAAAATATTCACTAAAAACAAAAGGTATTTAATTATATGTTTTCGCTAAAACCTAACTAGAGATTCTTATAGAAACCCGGTCCACCTCCATTCTCAGTACCTATTGCCACGCCCTGCTAGGGTACCATTGTGTCTCTTATACATTATTTAAATACTAAGACCTAAAAATGTACACAATGATTGCAATAAATATATATGAATATGAACCACTTAGATGAAAATAAATTAAGATTATGAACTGCCATGAAACTTGGCACCTATCTGTATGATCTCAGCTCTTTTATCGGTTTTTTTCTTTCTGAGTGACTGCGGCAGCCACTTGGATATCCTGATGTTGCTGCTCTGGCCCGGCAGCACGTCCTTGTCCCACTTCCAGAGCACATCGTATGGAAGCTTCGAGAATGCTCTGGTCAGGATCTGGATCTTCTCCGGGGGCAACTGCGAGGGGCTCACGTTGTTTCCATAGCTGATATAGATCACACCGTGCTTTGAGGAGTTGAGGTACGATTTGAGATTTTATGACGAATAGAAGCACTATTTATCTTGCCTCAAAGACTGAAATATTTACGAAGAAAAGATCACGTGGCCGTGCGCGGTTGCCCGCGGCGTTATTTGAGCCGTAAGGAATCCAGGGTCTGTGCTGATGACGGATCCCGGCCAAAACCTGTGCCAAGATGCAGAAGGGCATTTTGTGACTGATTGAGGGTACTAGCACCACAGTCAGAATTATCGCTGACTCACATACCGTACACAGAGTAAAATACTGTAAGATGAAAAGATTCATTTTGATTTGTCACACTGGTAGATACTCTATTTGTATTATATTTCCCACTGTGAGTAAAATTATTGCATGATCTGCAGTCGGTCAAAGTACCTAATGTTCTCCTGAATACATTTGTATTTCACGTATTAATTTACATTTTAAGTAGCTCTTAATTAGGTACTTCAGTTCTCGTGGAAACAGCTAGCATCCAGAGAGGAAGTAAGATATGAATAATCAATTGAAGGGACGTTCATATTTCCGCGTGGTTAATTGAAACTCTGACAGCTTCCGACCGACAGAAAATGCTATAATAGGGCACATTGAGTTTGGCTCCACTGAGCTTATGGAAATAATTTTAATGAGAAGTTGTTTAAATTTGTAGCTTTAATTTAATAGGTGTTTATGGTTTCGAGATCGGAGATCGGTTTCGGAACCCTTATGGTCTCGCTTTGTCTGTCCTTTTTTTCCTCCTTAATATCTCAGAAACTACCGCAGCTATTAACTTGAAATTTGAAACAATAACATTTCGTGCGCCTAGGCGCCTGTACAGATTCGAAGAGATCTACAAAATCAAATGACAATGACATTAGTTTGTCCATTTCAAAATAGTCTTTGAAATTTCTGTAGGTTTTATACTTTTCGAAATATTTTGAAAAAAGTCGAAACCCCCCCCCCCCCATCTCCGAAGTTTGCAGAGCGATCCATCCGAAATGTATTTACGTTTAAAGATATGAATCTGTATTTTACAGGAAAAATATAGAGTCTGTAAAAATAACACTTTTTGAAAAATGGTCAAAAAGGAGGGAATAATTTTCAAACGGGGGTGCTGCTATCAAATGAAAGGTATCAGTTTGGACATTTCAAAACAGTTTTTCAAATCTCTATAGGTTTCATACTTTTTGAAATATTATGAAAAAAGTCGAAAAATTTATCATAACCCCCTATCACCGAAATATGCGGAGAGATACATCTGGAATGTAGGTTGGTACCTACTATTTTTATGTATTCATTGAATTGCGAAGTCTCTAACTGGTACCTTTAGTACATATTTTTTTGTATAATTGACTAACGTTCGAAACCCTCGGCGCGCGAGTTACACTCGTACTTGACGGATCTTGTTTAAATGTAGGTTCTATCTCCGTGTGGTGCCGGCTTAGAATTTACACCACCCCAACTCTTCCCCGGCGTGTCGTAAGAGGCGACTTAAGGGATATTACCAAGGGACTGCAGAACAATTCTACCACCAAACTGCGATCCCGAACACGCATGCCCAGCAGCGTGGGGATTATTGGAATTGCCCCTCATGAGACCCCCAATAAGGCGCTTATCATGGAGAGGCGTCCAGCAGTAGACCAATCTAGGTAGGCTGTTGAGGTTGAGGTTAAATGTAGGTACCTTCCTAATACATTTTGAGGATCGCATGAGCTGTTTGGATTCTCCGGTGTAATAAAGAGTATCATATCCATTTGGATCTGATGGATTCACTAAAAACATTCGAAAAAAATAACCTTTAAAACCTTTTTTTCAAGCGCAGGACCAACGGCTTAACGTGCTTTCCCCTTGCCTCGGAATATGAGACTGAGTGAATAAAGAGTCCACCTGAGTTTGCGTTGGGTGTAACACCGGCATCGTCCTGACTCCGGGCTGCTACTGTGAATTTTTCTTGCTAGAAAAAGCGCAACAACAACTATTGACCGGGATTTGAATCTAGGACCTCCAAAATCAGCGGTTGAACAAGCTGACTTCTGGACCAACGAGGCAGTCATACATGGTGAAAATGTAAGCAAAGTGCCATCGATCTAACAAACTAGTAGAGATGTCCGCTGCTATCAATTACCTAATGCGTGCACGAACCACATGAATATGGAAGCGGCTCTCTGCAAATTCGGTCATTAGGTGACAGCACTCGCGTTGCGGTCAACACATTCAACTCGGAGTTATTTCAAAATAATTTTTAAAATCTTCAAAATAATTCCAAATTCGAAATCCTCGAAAATCTTTTACAATCTGCAATTCCATAATTATTGAGGGCTTAGCTGTATAGCGAAAAGTGGCACGAAAATGCAGTTTTTGGCGGGACTCGATATATCTGATTATAATCCTGTGATACAGCGTATCACTCTATAAAATATCACGTGATACGCAGAATCTAGTTTGCTTTAAATAAACTCATCATAACTATTACATTATTTTTATATACCAAGGATGTTTTTGCAATTCACAATGGTGATTTGAAAAAAACATGATGCATATTGATATATAATGTAGGTTGGTGTCATTTTCTAAATGTTATTTCGATAAAGTCCGTCTCATCAAGTGTCAAGTTTTATACAAAATGAACAAAACGTATTTTCTTCTTTGTGCCCGTTTGTGTGCAGTGCTATGTGGAGCTGCAAGAATTCTGACTGTGTTCCCGTTTCCATCAATCAGTCACCAAATGGTCTTCCGTCCTTTGACCCAGGAAGAGGAAGAGGTCTCCAGGTCATCACTGTAGATCCTGGCTTCCATAAAGGCTCCAGAGAACCTAACAGAAATAGACGTTCACGAATCGAACCTTGTGGAGGCCACATTTTTGAAAGGTAGCGTCACTAGTGGTGACAGTAATGATTTAGTCGACCAGATTAGGACACTGATGTTTGAATTTCAGAGCTACCTGTAGATTTTTTTTACTTTTTATTGATAATGGTCAAGCGTTTGACCACCAACTCAATTAAAGTAAGTGAAGATGTGACCTAAGATGGAGCACGCTTTCCCGGATGAAACTTATTTACCCTGGACTTATTTACCTTGTACTATGACGGGAAAACAGACGCAAGAAGCTCATTCAAAAGTAGGGCAGAATTTTTTGGTTCGACACTGTGGTATGTCGATGAGATTGTTTGAATTGTAAATACTAGTTGTTATTGGTTTTATTCCTCGATTGTAATTTTCTTTGTTAATCAAGTCTCTTTTTGACAATGTACGTATTATCTAAATATATAAAAATTAAGCTTCGTTTGTTAGTCTCACAAAAACTCGAGAACGGCTGGACCGATTTGACTAATTATGCCTACGATGAAGTAGGTACGTGATCTTCAATAATTATTACTACCTAAGCTTAGGTTTACCGCAGGGCGAACCTGGATGAGATTGGCGCAGGACCGTGTGGAGTGGCACAAAAGTTTGGAGGCCTATACCCAGCAGTGGGTGAAGTCGGGTTGCGGATGATGATGATGAAGCTTAGGTAGTAATAATTATTGAAGATCGCGCACACTCTGCATGAAGGATAAAAACACAATTTAAGATATTACATATAAGTAATTCAGATTCATTTTCGTTTTATTTATATTTACATTATAATACAATCACATCTCTCACCTACAACGACACAAAACCTCCGTATGAATATTAGTCCTTCTTTTCTTTCATACTAAAATAGCTTCTCAACCATCTGATGAGAAGGTACAATATGGTTGCGAATGCAGCCATTAACACAATAGCAGCAGTGGCAGCAACGGCGATCAGTTCCAGGTCCAGATAATCTACCCAGGAGAGGTTGGCGGCGGGCGCGCGCAGGTGCCGGCCGCCGTGGCGCAGCACGTGCTCCGTCCACCACACGGCGCGCTCCAGCGCAGACTGCGGCTGGTCGTACATCAGATCTCGGAGACGAGCGATGTTGACGCGGTAACTGAAGAAGAAAACCATCTAAAGATGATGTCGTCAAACTATGCAACCCAAATTACAACTGCTAGTCAGCTGATTTATTTGAGAGGCATAAATGTTGCAGTTTTAATAAAATAACAGTCAACCAATATAACGGGATGCTCAACAATATTACAAAATGACAAAAAAACTAAAATTCAATAGGACTTTTTTAGAAAAGACACGACAAATAAGTAGCAATTGAAGAGTGATAGAGGAAGTTTAGGGACGGACTAATCTAAATAAACATGCTTGGAAGCCTTGGAAGCCATAGGGAAAGACCTATTCCTTTTAAGACACTATTGTCACCTCACCTTTCATCATTGATCACAGTTTTGATCCCATTCAAGAAGGTCTCCTCAGTCAAGTCTTCAAAGTCTATTCTGATCCCTATCTTGTGCCGCACGTACTGCTCCACGTTGAACCACTGGTCTACGAGCATGGGCATGCCGATGAGGGGAACCCCAGCGATGATAGCTTCGTCTGTGGACTGCAGACCTCCTTGGGTTACGAAGAGCTTGAGTTTTGGGTGTCCTGCAAAAAACATTGCCCATCTATAATAATCTATTATAACAAAAAACCAAAAGTGCACAGCTGACATATTCACTAAGTACCAACCTAATCACGACAAAGATCTGATTTTAACCCCCACGCGAAAAGAGAGGGGTGTTAAAAGCTTAACGTGTCTGTCTGTGTATCTGTGTATCCGTCTGAGGTATCGTAGCTCCCGAACGGATGCACCGATTTTCGTTTAGTTTTTTTTGGTGTCATAGATAATTTTATCCCGACTGTTCTTAGTCATGTTTCATG
This sequence comes from Eupithecia subumbrata, assembly GCA_949316285.1. NCBI lineage: Eukaryota > Metazoa > Arthropoda > Insecta > Lepidoptera > Geometridae > Eupithecia > Eupithecia subumbrata. Next base: position 4,032,735 of record OX438644.1, on the reverse strand, counting down.
AAAAACTGTCGGCGGGTTTTCATAAATTTTCAATTTTGTTCTTGTATTTGAATTTATTTTGAATTTGTAAATATGTCATTATCAATTAGGACACAATAAGCATGCCTAGTTTTGTGACAAATTTTTATTACATAGACTAAATTGACATAATTTGATTATTCCTAATTTGATTTCAATTCGCGATCGTTCTATTAAATTGAAAACTTAATTCACATACGTATTCAATAAAACATCCTTAATTTCTTAAAAAATAAACCTTGATTTCCTTGGCAGTGACGCTGACAGCGTTATCCTGTAGATCCAAGAAGATTTTTTATTATCATCACTGAAAAGAATGCGAACTACATTTTTATAACTTACTCAGTAAATCTGATTGTGGTATCCATTTAGTAATCTTCACGTTCTTGGAGACTCCTTCAAGCTCGTCACTGTCCCACTTCCAGAGCACGTCGTAGGGAAGCTTCGAGAATACATTTATCAGCATCTGGATCTTCTCCCGGGGTAGTAGCGAGGGCATCACGTTGGTTCCATAGCTGATGTATATCACGCCGTGCTTTGACGAGTCGAGGTACGACTTAAGATCCTGAAAATAGGTTAAGAATGAGCTGGACGTTACAAACTCTTGGAAATTATTAATCACCTACCTTTTTTCGGCACTCTCGCTTAGGATAGATTTATTTAAGTAAAAACTTTCCCTGTTACAGCGGTGTGGTGTTTTTTACGGAAGTTTAAATTATTAGTTTTAAATTAAATTTATTTCTATCTTTACCTTTGGAAGCTCATTCTTAGGTTTCTGGACTATTCCTCCAACGTACACCACACTGGGTGGAACTGGCCTGTTCTGATCCCATAGTGGATGAACGTTCAACATCAACAAATCTACGTTGTTCTCCAACTCCGGAATCGTCGGAGTATCTTCCCCATATAACCTCTTCAACGTTTTATTGTCTTCCAGTAATTGGCTTTGGAAAATGTATTCTATCATATAATGGAAATACAGATCATTTATCTTCTCCCACAAAGTCAGATCGAACAGCTTTTGTCTGAATACAGAGGGGTATAAAAGAGCGGGCCTAGTCGGAGCCCCAACTACGTCGTAAGTAGGGTTGAACGCACCAAAGGAACTAGCTAAAATCACTGGAACTCCTTTTAGAATGTGCGAGTACACCATAAACGGTCGCATCACCGCTTCAAGTATTAACAGATCAAATTTCTGATTTTTAAGTACATTTTGGATTTCTTCCGATGCTTTATGCGTTTCGAGCAGAAGCCCTGCCATGGGCTGGAACTGCGTTATTTGTCCTATTACGTCATTTTTCTTTCCGCTCGTTACTCCACTTTCATAAAATTCTCTTACAAAATCGTAAGAGGTGTCATGAAGGTCTATTTCTGTTAGGTTATCTGGAGTCTGTCCTTGTGGAAAGATAGGGTCTGTGGTGATGGTGGTGACCTGGTGACCTCTTCGCGTCAGTTCCAGGGTCAAGGGGCGGAAGGGAATTTGATGACTGATGGACGGGGTCGGTACCACTATCAGAATTCTTGCTGACTCACATAAAACACACAAACTCAAACACAGGACAAAATACTGTAATTTCTTCATTTTTTCTGTATTTTTCACACACACAACACACTCAGTGACCGTCAATCAATAGAATGAATTCACAAATATGATCATGAGCTTATGTAAAATATATACATTTTTTTATCATGCAGTGTGTAATTCACAATGACTCCTCGAAAATATGAACTTATCTGACTGATACGATAATAATGGGCACGTCATCATTATTGATCAATTACTGTTGAACTAGATCTCTAATCTTATCCTACTAATATTAAAAATGCAAAAGTTTGTGAAATGTGAAATTTTTGTTACCTAGGATCTCCAAAACTACTGAACAGATCAAGATGAAATTTGGAATACACTTAGAACGTAGCCTAACTTAAACAATAATACTTATTACTCAGAAAATACGTGTGCGAAGCCGCGGACAGAAGCTAGTCTTACTTAATCTACAGGTCCATATATATGGACCTGTAGATTGTTTGCAACAGTCTGCAGTTCGCTAATTTGTTTCAATTGTCAATACTAACTGTAACTATTATATTATTATTTTATTATATTATTTATTATTATATTATTTGATTGTAATTTTATTGGTGAATAAAGATATATGTACGTACATCTTTAAGAGAATTATAAATGTATCTGAGATTCTATTTCACTTTTAATTAGTTTTGTAACTTAGATACTAAGCATTTTTAATCGACTAAAAACGGAGAAGGATCTCATGTCGAAGCGTATATTTTCTTTTTATGTGTGACCACGCATAACTTTTTACAGAGTAGTCCGATTTTGATAATTCTTTTTGTATTGGAAAGGGATATTTAGGGATATATACCCCGAAGTTGGTCCCATTTAATTTTAACTAGATGAATTTGAAGTCGGTTTATATATAGTAAAACCGGTCAAGTGCGGGTCATCTTGCACATGGTGGGTGAAAAATCAGATTTTTGAAATACTTATAAAAAAAGGAAACTGTCAACATGACGCGGTCATTCATCCAAGTACTGACCGCGCCCAACGTTGTCTAACTTCGTTGATCGGTACGCAACGTGGTTGAGTATCGATCACTGAATTGCACCTGATTTTTTTTTTGTGTAGGAGCTTCCTTGCATTTTAATACATAATACTTATTTTATTTTCATAAATTTTTAGGGTTCCGTACCTCAAAAAGAAAAAAGGAGACCTTATAGGATCACTTTGTTGTCCGTTTGTCTGTCTGTTAGCCCCCTTTTCTCAGGAACACGTGGAGGTATCGAGTCGAAATTAACATGAAATATTCAAATTCTTTAACTTCTTGGAGCCGTGATATAAATCAAACTTCTAAGTCAACGCAATCAAGATACAGCCCGCTAACGGGCGCCCGGCGTCCGCTCTCCGTCCGGACAGACAGACGGACAGACAGCAGAGACTTAGTAATAAGATCCCGTTTTCACCCTTTGGGCACGGAAGCCTAAAAATGATTGAAATGAAAACGATAAAGAGAAGCACGCTTCAAATCAATGTCACCCACGAATTGATGTCAGTGGAAGGATTTGCAACGTCAAGATGATATACGTGCAATATAAAGAAGTCATTCATATATCTGGCTGACTTGAAATAATACTGATTATAGACTATATCAGATATACATGTATTCTTTAAGGTCTGCATGATAATCATTTTTTTTATCTAACCTAATAGCTTCTGCTCACGGGTTCGCACGCCTTCTTCTGGGATAAAAAGTAGGTACCCTAAGTTATGATTGGTACAAGAGCAAAAATTCTGCTCGATTGTTCCTTAGATTTGGCGTGAAAAAATAAAAAACATCCAGACATCCAAATTTTCACTTTTGTTATATTACCATTTGCATGAAATTCATGAATCTGCGTCGAAATAAAACAAGATCCGTCAAGTGCGAGTGTAACTCGCGCGCCGAGGGTTTTGAACGTTTGTCAACAAATATGTACCAAAAGTACTGGTTAGAGACTTCGCAATTTAACGAATACCTATGAATACTATGGTATCAACCTACATTTCAGATGGATCTCTCTGCATGCTTCGGTTTAATGGGTGGTTCGGTTAAGGTGGGTAATGGTAAATTTTTCGACTTTTTTCGAAATATTTCAAAAAGTATGAAAGACACAGAAATTTAGAATTTTTTTTTGAAATGTCCAAACCGATACCTTTCATTTGATACCCCACTCGGTTGGGGTAGCCCCCCTTTTGAAAATTATTCCTTTTTGACCATTTTTCAAAAAGTGTTCTTTTTACAGACTTCTCTTTATTTTTCCTGTAAAATATAGATCCATATCTACAAACGCTTCATACATTTTAAATGGATCGCTTGGCAAACTTCGGAGATAGGGGGGGGAATGGGTATTTTTTCGACTTTTTTCAAAATATTTCAAAAAGTATGAAAACGACAGAAATTTGAAAAACTGTTTTGAAATGTCCAAACCGATACCTTTCATTTGATACCCCACTCGGTGAGGTAGCTCTCCCTTTTGAAAATTATTCCCCCCCTTTTAGACCATTTTTCAAAAAGTGTTCTTTTTTCAAACTTCTCTATATTTTTCCTGTAAAATATAGATCCATGTCTATAAACGCTCCATACATTTTACATGGATCGCTCTGCAATCTTCGGAGATAGGGGGGGGGGGGGGGGGGGAATGGGTATTTTTTCGACTTTTTTCGAAATATTTTAAAAAGTATGAAACCTACAAAAATTTCAATAAATATTTTGAAATGTACAAAATGATACCTTCCATTTGATACCCCATATGACTCTGTAGGTATCTTTTAAAATTTCGGCATCACAATTTGTATGGAAGATATTCATTTTCATTTTTCATTTATTTTCATTTATTTTTCTCTAAATCTGTACAGGCGCCCGAAATGTATTATTATTTAAAACTAGCTGTACCTGCGACTTCGTTCGCGATTGCCTTACCTGCCGACTAATTAAGTTCACATTTAACCATAGTCTCTCATATTATGAAACGCCGCCGTGCAAAAAATCGTGTAGGGTCTACGGGGGATAGCATATTGTCATCTTCAATCCCATTCTTTATCCACACGACTTTTAGCTACGACTCGGCCAGCGTCAGTGTTAAGAAGTGTCCTACTCGTTTGACTTACTCACAGCTGTGGCCCTATTCTGCTATACTAATCGCTTCACTATGACAGGGCTATCGTCACAGAATGAGTCGTTTTGGTATTCCACCTTGGATGAAAGAAAATATGATGAATGCAGATGGAGAGACGCGCGTCAAGTTTGAAACTACATATTAATTTATCTCGCGCGCACTATTTGGAGTTTTATTAATCTAAGGATTCTGCGTGATGATTCTGCGACGATTCCATTGTCATACTGAAGCAATTGTTTTGCAGAATTGGGCTCCTGATCCATTTGACGGCGTGATGAGCGGTGAAGGAATTTAACTTTCATCCCCTCTGCCAGGGCAACCTTACTGAATTCCGGGATAAAATGTATCTTTCCTCATAGTACGAACTAAAATCACGCCGAGTTGCATTCGAATTCATTAAGTACTTCCGTCGTGATGCGCGGTTAAAGAATTTTACTTTCATCCTCTCTCCCAGGGGAACCTTACTGAATTCCAGGATAAAATGTATCCCATGTCCTTCCTTGAACTCAAATCGTATCAATTCAGTCCAACTCATTCAGTAGTTTCGGCGTGATGCGCAGTGAAGGAATTTTACTTTCATCCCTTCTCCCAGGGGAACCTTACTAAATTCTGGGATAAAATGTATCTTTCCTCGTAGTATGAACTCAAATTATGCCGAGTTCCATTCGAATTCATTAAGTTGTTCCATCGTGATGGGCGGTTAAAGAATTTTACTTCCATCCTCTCTCCCAGGGGAAAATTACTGAATTCCGGGATGAAATGTATCCCATGTCCTTCCTTGTAGTATGAAATCAAATCGTGCTAGGTTTCATTCCAACTTATTTAGCACTTTCGGCGTCATGCGCGGTGAAGAAATTTTAGTTTTATCCCCTCTCCCAGGGGAACCTGACTGAATTCCGGGATAAAAAGTATCCTATGTCCTTTCTCGTGGTATGACCTAAAATCGTACCGAGTTTTATTTCAATACCTTTAGTAGTTCCGTCGTGATGCGCAGTTAAAGAATTTTACTTTCATCCCCTCTCCCAGGGAAACCTGACTGAATTCCGGGATAAAAAGTATCCTATGTCCTTCCTCGTAGTATGACCTAAAATCGTGCCGAGTTTCATTTCAATACCTTCAGTAGTTTCAGCGTGATGCGCGTTTAACAAACAGACAGACAGACAGACAGACAGACAGACAGACAGACAGACAGACAGACAGACAGACAGACAGACAGACAGACAGACAGACAGACAGACAGACATGAATGAAAAAAATTGCAGTTTTGGCTTCAGTATCGATAATAGAGTGCCCTCCAAAAAAAATTTTCAAAATATCTTCAATGTACAGAATTGGACCTGTTACAGTTTTATTATAAGTATAGATTTAAAGTTGATAGCTGCAGTAGTTTTTGAGTTATTAAGGAGGGAAAAAAGGACAGACAAAGCGAGACCATAAGGGTTTTGAAACCGATCTTCGATCATCAAAACCCTAAAAACAACGTTGTTGACCTTACAAACTTTTACCCAGGTCAGAAACATTCACAATACCTACTGTTATATGAAATGAAATATTTGCTTTTATTTTAATGGTTAACAATGATGGTTTTAGAATAGGGTATTACTTTATTTGACTTATTTATTAGTCGTGCAAATGTATATAGAATTTGGACATTTTGGCTAGAGTAGAAAATTTTCATTAATCGTAAAATTTGTTCATACAATTTAAAAACAAATTGTTTATAGAGCGCATGAACGCAATAACTTTCAAAAATTCTTTACTATGTAGAATGATTTAACAATATTAGGTACATGGGGTACATGTCTAAAAATTACTCGTGTGAATTTAATCCAGACCAGTGGTCGTTCGGGGAAATGTCCGAACTGGTAAATGGACGAACAAGTAATTTGGATGGTGGCCGTCCAAAGAAGTAGCCGTAGCTGGCCGGATCCGATCTAGCGCGAGGTTTATAGATACGGTTAAAAGTACGGTAAAAAAAATATTTACTACAACAAAAAATTTATGTAATTACATTAAGTGCACATTTTTTACTAAGTATGTGTAAAACAAAATAGGTTGGTACCTACGAATATTAGGAGGAGTCACGCAAAAAATAAATAGGTAGGTATCTAAAGAGAAGAGCAATTAATTACATATGTCATTTGCAGACAGCTATTACTACAGTAGGTTTTATCAAAAATACGTCAAAGAGAACATTAGATCTCATCACGCTAATTACGAATCTATCACATAACTCATTTCTGATAAAAACGCTACCTACGGTTGTCTAAATTAGGAGGGCAGTACAAGCTAATTCAAATTTCGAAGCCGAAGACAGGACAATCAAGATCGAACTTCACTTGGTGAGTTCGTTTGATTATTTAAGTATTGTATTTGTCTGTTGATTTCTTCTCAAGGCTAACCCTATATTGAAGAAATCATGAGTACGAAAATTTAAGATATTCGATTAGTTAGTTATAAAATTAATGGCTGTGTGATGCCAGCTTAGAATTTGCACCACCAACTCTTCCCGCGGGTGTTGTAAGAGGCGACTAAGGGATATCCACCGGGAGGCGGGAAGCAGCGCCTCCTGTAGAACAATTCTACCACCGAACTGAGATCCCTCATGCCCAGTGTGGGGATTACGGGCATTACCTCCTTGAGATAAAAGCCAATAAGGTGCTTATCAAGAGGCCGGCGTCCAGCAGTGGACCAATATAGGCTGTTGAGGATAAGGATGAGGAAAATTAATGGTTGGATTCTAAGGAGGTTGAATTCACTTGCGTAAACGAGAATGGACCAAGTAGATCAGTGCTAATTAAAGGCGAGCGATGCACCCGGATGCAGTTTAATCACGGGCTGGCGTAGCGGTTAGACGGAACTGATAGGGTAGCGAGTTTGAGAGTTTACACCCTGATGTGTTTTGTTGCATTTGGTTGACGACCTCTGTGGTGCGTTGACTTAAATAATAAAATTAGAAGACCTGTTATTTTTTCATCTTTCAAAACATTCGCTAGGAAACGGAACGAAAATAAAATAAACAAAATTTAAAAAGCTTAGAAAAGTTCATTCATAAACCTCTCAATAAAATGGAATACTTAGGTACTTAGCTATGTTATTTCCTTCTAAAGTAAAACCATAACAAAAGTCGGGGCATTTACTCCTTCAATTTATTGTCCAACTCTAAGACTTCCTAATTATAAATTCGCAGAACAAACAAAAAATCCACTTCTCCGTATTTTACCTTTTGTTCTTGAGCCACGAGAGGCTATGAAAAGAGCTTACATAGAGTTAGAAAACTGTGGAATAAAAATGTACATAATATGTACATTTTTATTCCACAGTTTTCTAACTGACGAAATTATATATTATATAATTTCATCAGTTGAGCTACCTCTAGATTGTTTGCAACAGTCTGTAGTTAGCTCAATTGTTTCAATACTACTCATATTATAAATGCGAAAGTTTGTGAATTGTGAAATTTTTGTTACCTAGGATCTACAAAACTACTGAACAGATCAAGATGAAATTTTGCATACACTTAGAACGTAGCCTGACTTAAACAATAGGCTAGGTACCTAATTTTACCGAAAATATGCGTGCGAAGCCGCGGGCAGAAGCTAGTTGTAAATATTAGTTCTATCTTTTTATATTATTTGAATGTAATTTTCTTTGTGAATAAAGATGTATTTCATCATTATTATCATGTGGATTTTTTTATGTACACATTAGTAATTTTCTGGTACTTTTCCTTGTAAATAAAGTACTTTTTCATAATTCTATAGAAAATTATGAGAATTAGAGTATGCAAAAATTAATAAATATTTATGAAAAAATTCAATTAAGACCTACATAATTATAACACAAGTACAGACAGCGTCAGAATGAAGTAACCCCCCTGCATAACACAATGCAGGTTAAAATCCGATTTTTTATCTATTCGTTATGTTTTTATGTTACCTTAATAAAATATAATTTATTATTGACTTATAAACCTCCTAAGATTTACAGGTTTGGATTAAAACCTGCATGTGTTATGCAAAGGAGTTATTTACTTCTGACACTGTCTGTACATAATTATTAACTTACTAACATTTACGAACAACTAAGCTGACTGACTTGCTCTTAGAGCGACACGGACTAAAAGAAGATATAAATTAAATTGTAGGTTAGCTACTAGGGAACTATAAAATAACAATTTTACGACATACATGCATAATAAGCTTCAACTCTCTGCATATGCTCTAGGTAGGTAGATGTTGCCTGGCTGTGGAATTGGTTGCTTTGTATAATTCAATTTTATCACCAACGTCTTTTACAAACTAGATTTTTCTGTTTATTGTTAGTCTATTTAGTACAAATAATAATACTAATTTTACTTAGCAGTACACATATATTTATACGTTACAATGTAGAATAAAACTATTTTTTGTATTTTATTTTAGCTGGCATTGTAATGTTTTGTGTGTTAAATAAATAAATAGGCATAGGCAAGGTAGCTGTTCGATTCTGTCTGTACTTAACTCTATGCTTTCCATTCAAAAATCCGCCCGCAGGGAGACCACTACCAATTATTATTGTAGCGAATACAACAATAGGGCATTGTCCGAGTTCCTCTGAAATTAGCGGTGGCCTTAAAGTGATTCGGACGCCTAGCTCCTGGGAGATCCTGGGAAAAGCGTCGGACGCCATCTTTAAAAATAGTTTAAACTTTTTTATCTGTAAGTATGTGTTAATTCTATAAAGTTTTTGTTATCATAGTGCGTAAGCCTCACAATCAGGCTAATTTTAAGATATATTTTTTAATTTCTGTTAATTATGTGTTACCCGTTTTTACAAAGAAAATTTTATTCGCAAAGAAAATTACAATCAAGTAATATAAATAAATTAGAACTAGTATTTACAATTGAAACAATTGAGCTAACTGCAGACTGTTGCAAACAATCTACAGGTAGCTCAACTGATCCATAGTTAATGGTTTAATCGGGTATTTATCGCGAACCTTTTGTTTTTATATCCCCTACATTTTCTACCGCGTTACAGCGATCGTGGTCACGGGGCGACTAGATGTACTCGGAGTTACAGCCGAGAATTGACGGCAGTATCCACGACTACCCTCAATTTGTCTTCAGAATCAGAAATGTCCAAGTTCACATTACGACACACTACACTGACCGTGTCCGATTGTAGTACTTTGTAGTGATTCTTAATTTGAAGTTTAGTTTCGATGCGCTTTTCTGGTTCTCAAAGGCACAGCGAACTGTATTTTTATGTCCGACAAAACACTACTTTAGATAAGCTTGCGTATCTAAGTAGGTTCCAATACAAAACACCCCTTCATACCTTTATTTCTGTCTCCGCTATATTGCGTCCAATATTGAATCACCGTCTTTTCAGAAAGTCACTCCACCCTCGTTGAAACTTTCTAGCTGCTTTCACATTAAAATTATTTTAGTTCCTGAATTTTCTTAAAATTTAAAAGGGCGGTTTTAAGATGTCTGGGCTTGGTTTCTATTGTACTTTACTCATCTTTTAACATTTATTTTGTGCGAGACAACGCTGCAACGTTTCGAGTTTTGACAATACAATTTTTATTTTTATTTAGGGTTAGGTCCCTTTTATATAATTAACCGTCTATGCATAGATCTAAGTAAAAATTTTAGGTACTCGTATCAGAAGTACTCTAAAGGTTTTGGTCCATTATAAGAATATAAAAAAAAATGGTGCTTAAACTACTTTTTTGATTTTTTCCTTAACTTGTGCTAAGTATAAGACCTTGCTTCTTGCCAAATTTCAAGATTCTAGGTCTACGGGAAGTACCCTATAGATTTTGTGAGCATGTGTTTTAATTGGAAATTTCAAAATTTCGGACATAAACAGCTGTTACTTTTGATTGCATTGCGTTTTATTTATATCGCGGTTCCAAGAGGTTACGGATTTGAGTATTTGATATTAATTTCAAGGCGATACCTCCACGTGTTCCAGAGAAAAGGGGTTTGACAGACGGACAAGAAAGTGATCCTATATGGATTCCTTTTTTTCCTTTTAAGGTACGGAACCCTAAACAAATTTAGAATACGGCCAAGCAAAGCAGACTTGCAAGCATCGTCAACTGGAATGCTTAACAAGCTTGCATTGATTACCAGGCCGGGTTTAGCAAGCCAGTTAGACGGAGATACAGCGCGCAATCAGGAGATAGGCAAATAGTGCTCGACGGCTACTCCGTCGGTGTAGGGAGGAAGTTCTGGTGGAAACAGTCAACAGCGAATATCGAAAAAAAGATATATTTATAAGATTCTATCTTTTTTATTAATTATTTATTTGTTTATTTGGCAAAAAAAAATAGAATACAATCAATAATACAATTTTACAAATGGAAGGCCACAATAATAAAAACTAGACTGTATCCCTATATTTTTGTATTAAGATTTTTATGACTTGAATGTATTTTTTAATATTAAATTATAATTGTAGTTTACCGCTGCAACCGCTATGCCCCCGCATTTTAAAGCGGTGATATCTTTATTGTATTTGAATATTTATTAATCTTAAATTTTAATTATATTTTTGCATGCTAGACCATAGCGAGACATGAGCACATTATTTGTATTTATACCACATGTACACCATGTTTGACGCAAATAAATCTTTGAATCTTGGAAAAAAGAGCAGAATAATATGAATATGAATAATTAATTGAATTTGAGAATAATTTACGATAAAATATTTAAGTACGCATTATTCTTTGAAATAACGAGAATAAAACAATAAGTTTGACTAAGGCATGTCACTGATAAGATATATTATTAATAAAAAGACACCTACTGAAAATTAAGATCACTCTGCTTGAGAGCGGTTTCAACGTCTTTTTTAAATTTAAATACCTTCTGTTAAAATGTCAACATCCTTTAAAATTACAACTGATGTGATCTAATATTTAAATATTATCCTGATCTAAATTGAGTAAAATCGATTGTAAGTTCGAAAACCACTTTCTAACAAACTTTCGAAAACAGGAGAGCTGTTTCGTTCTGCGTTCGGCTGTATGTTTTTATGAATGTTCACCACAGACATAATACGAATTGTTCCCCGCACGCTGATTCCCCTCCACGTCGATTCCCTTAGCGACGATTATTGTGAAGGCGACTGCGCCTGCATTCCCTCCACGACGATTTAGCTTTTTCCGCGGTGTAAGTCGGCTGCGGCGTCGAGAAAATCAAAACTTTATATGACTGATTAAAATCCATTATTTATGCTTTTTCAAAACAATTATGTACCTAATTAATTATTAAATGGATTAAATAAGATGAATAAATAAAACAAAATACACACTTCACATTATAAGAAAGGCAATAAATAGGTAAATTAAGCTCTAAATTAAGTAGCTATTTAATAATAAATAAGCTGCGCCTAAAGATGTTCACCGATTCTCCGTCCGTTGTGGGCCGATTTTTATGTTTTTTTCGATATTATATACATAGATGATGACCCCGAGAGGATCCTATAAATTATTTATTCTCGAAAGGTCCGCAAAAAAAAACAATGCAAAATTTTGCAAGTTTGTGTCAAGTGCAAAGTTTTTTTTTTAAGAAGTCCGAGTAAGTTCCAATTTTTACATGTGTAGCGATTTTGGAGTTTCCTCTATATTATATATCCTACCTAGTAGGTAGGTACCTTGTTATAAGGGCAATTTTATTGGATCTGTTTAAGTAACTTCTCTATGTTATAAACATAATATTCAAAAATGCCTTAAGAGTTAAAAAATGTTCTACCAAAACATAGCAGACACGAATTTACCACAACGGTTGTCGAAGAAGAATATTCGAAGCGAGGGTGGCTTACCTTCGCCTATATATATTTTATGAATAAATATTTTATGAATAAATGGATGGAACCCTAAAAACCTTTACGCTTCTCTCCCAATTTTGTTTTGTTTACAAAAACGTTTTCCTCGATAACACTCATTATTGGATTTTTACCGAAATTCTTATGTGCTAAAACATTTTCTAAAAAGCGCTTTGTACAGTTATGCAAAGAGTTCAAAGTAGCGTAACCAAAAAATAGATTGTTGTGTAAGGCTGTGTTTGTATAAAGAGGATTGAATAAAACAAAAGAAACTCAAGTGTTCTCCATTTTGTTCTTAAATTGTATCAGGTATACTATAAGTAACTTGATTGATTACAAACTAAGATCGCACCAAAATTAATTAAACTCAATTAATGAAAACAAAGATACTGTGAAAACTTACAAATCTTTTGTTGAAAATCAGTAGGTTGATAACGCTCGAAAAAACAAATTGTTGAGAATACTCACAAGATAGTAAAATTCCATCTGATTGCAGATATTTATATTTGTTTGATGTTTTTCTTCCTTAAATTGATGAGTCGTTTTATTTTGCTGAATTTTGACTTTCGTTGATGGCGGCGTAATGGCGAAGAATGAAGTTTTTTGAAGGTTTAGAGTGAATGGGTATTGAACGAACTGATTTTGCTTCTTTTTACGTTAGGATATTTGTTTGCCTAAACAGAAATCGACTTTATACTATTTTAAAGGTTCTTCAAGTAATTTAAGAATGAGATAAGCCAAGTAAGACATTTGCTGTGAATCTTTACTAAAAGAAACTTTGAATCAATTGTAGATTTCAAGTCTATTGACATAATGTTGATTTTAGTAAAAAGTCTCCTAATGTCAATAGACTTTAAAACTACAATTGATTAGTAGATTGTCTTAGCGTGGCTTCATAGCAAATGGCTTACCATGTGCGCAAAACTTCTTAAGTTCTATCTAAATTACTTGTAGAACTTAGAAAATAGTATTTTTTTCGAGTTTCAACTCCTAGCCAAAATACGAGAAAGTAGCTCTCCAGTTGCAATTTTAAATATAATTTTCGATTTAATAATAGATACCTATTTATTATTAAATAAGATTTATTACGTACTAGTTTTTACCCGCGGCTTCGCACGCGTTTTTTCTATGGAAACGTTTAAAGTTGATTTATATCCCATAGACTGATATATCGGATAAAAAGTAGTCTGTTTGATTCCAGGATTAGAATTACCTGTATGCAAAATTTCAGCCCGATCCGTTTAGTAGTTTTGGCGTGAAGAGGTAACAAACATCCATCCATCCATCCATACATCTATCCAAATTTTCGCATTTATAATATTAGTGTGATTAATGTGATGTAAAGCGCAAGTTTTGTACGGCATATTTCTACCTACAGTCACTTGCTTTTTACTTTATTTAGACACAATTGGGCCATGATCATGCAATAACAGTTGTCGAGAGAAAACTGTGCCGAAATAAACGAAACAAAATAAATAAATAAAATTAAATCTTGTTGTAAGTGATTTTATTTATGTGTTAATAACCAAGGTCATTCCAAAAGTAATAACTCTATCCAGGTCCAGGTATAAAGTAGATACCCGGCACAGAAATACAATTGATTGGTAAAATAAATTTACACGACAGATTATCTTAAAGTTATATTAAAATTGTGAGTAGTTAGGTATTAGGTAATGTTCAAATTGAATTATATCCACAAATTAAATACAGTAAAATAAATCAATAAAATCAAAAGTCTTATGATGTCAATACATACAATACATTATAAATTCAATGATTTAGTATTTCTTTCACAGAATAGAAATTCTATTCAACGTTACAACTTCATTACTTTTATTATTATTTTATGCTAATCATATTTTTACTGTTTTCAAGAAACCAACCAGCTCTCCGCTTTGGAAGATGAGGACCTCTCCTCATCTTTCAAAGCGGTGCTTCAGTGAGTAAAAACCATGTAAAAACCAATAATAAAATCTCGAATACATGACATATTTAAGATAATTCCCGTCGCTAAAACAAAGCCTGATGTTATTTATGCTCAGCAAATTTTTGTTAGTTGGTGAAAAACTCCTTATTTTCACATCTTGGTGGAAACCTGTTCACATACATATAAGCACCCTGTAGATAATCAAATGTGGTCCCTAAAATTTGCACCACCCTAACTCTTCTCGCGGGTGTCGTAAGAGGCGACTAAGGGATACCACCGGGGGCGGGCAGCAGCGCCCCCTGCGTTGGGATTATGGGCATTACTCTCCATGAGATATGTGCCAATAAGGCGCTTATCAGGGTGAGGCCTGCGTCCAGCAGTGGACCAATACAGGCTGTTGAGGTCAGGTGAGATGAGGAGGTTGTTTGCGCACACACTTGTGCACTATAATATATCCATAGTCTCCGTGGAGACCGGCCACCGCCGCGCGGTGACGGAATTTCAGCTAATATACAGGGTGGTTTTTTGAGAAGGGCAGTGATGGCCAAGTCCGAAACCACTAAAGTTAGAGAAAAGTCGTGAAAGGATTCATGCCCTCGATTTTTAAAGAAACAATAACTACATATTTAGGTATTTTTTAAACCTTTGCTTTTGTCGGAAATCGACAGTATTGATTTTTCAAAAATAAGACAGCCTGTATTGTTGTAGGTAAAGATCAATCTGTGCAGTGAAATGTATTACTAAAAATGAAAGGAAAAAGCAAGTTGTCTTTTTTTTGAAAAGCCATTCGGATGGAATTTCATCAAAAATAAAAGATAAAAAAAATATATATGTAGTTATTGTTTTCTTATAAATCGAGGGCATGACTCCTTTCACGACTTTTCTTTAACTCGCGAGGTTTCGGACTTAGCCGTCACCGCCCTTCTCAAAAAACCGCCCTTCTCAAAAAACCATCCTGTAGATACATTTTTAAAATCTGGCGCGATACTCTTTTATTTTTCGTATAATGTAGTATAGTATTATAATATCTGTGCTGCAGGCCTGGATTTGTGACGTCAGAGCGTGAATAATTGTATGAAAAACAAAAGATCATCGCGCCGTCTTTTAAATTTATCAATAGGAATACATCCGTCAGAGAACCAAAGTTATCGACATAGCTCAAAGAATTAGCAGGCTGAAGTAGCAGTGGGCCAGCCATATCTCACGAAGAACCGATAACCGCTAGGGTAAACGTGTTCTTGAGTGGAGACCGCGACTCGGCAAACGTAGTGTAGGACGCCCTCCGGCCAAGTGAGATGACGATCTGCCAAAGACTGCAGGCAGATGCTGGATGCGGCAAGCTGAAGACACGGTGCTATGGCGCTCATTAGGGGGGCCTATGTCCAGTAGTGGACCAACATAGGCTAATGATGATGATGATAGGAAGACATCGTCTAATCCGTGTTCCTATACTTACAAGTATAGGAATATAAGAAATCATATAATATCAAAAAAAAATTCGACTTCGACGGGACTTGAACCCGCATCCTTCCGTACTCAGTACGCGACACCTCTCGTCAAACGAACATATAATTTGATTTCTTAGAAATTACCCTGAGTGTTACGCACTATAAAACCAAAGTCATAGTACCAAAGTTGTAGTAACCTAAGTTGTAGTATACCAAAGTTATCGACATAGCTCAAAGAATTAGCAAGTTGAAGTGGCAGTGGGCCGGCCATATCTCGCGAAGAACCGACAACCGCTGGGGCAAACGTGTTCTTGAGTGGAGACCACGACTCGGCAAACGTAGTGTAGGACGCCGTCCGGCCAGGTGGGACGACGATCTGCGAAAGACTGCAGGCAGATGCTGGATGCGGCAAGCTGAAGACACGGTGCTATGGCGCTCATTAGGGGGGCCTATGTCCAGTAGTGGACCAACATAGGCTAATGATGATGATGATAGGAAGACATCGTCTAATCCGTGTTCCTATACTTACAAGTATAGGAATCTAAGAAATCATATAATTTCACAAAAAATTTCGACTTCGACGGGACTTGAACCCGCATCCTTCCGTACTAAGTACCGGAATGTGCTAACCTATTAAGCAACGCGACACCTCGCGTCAAACGAACATATAATTTGATTTCACAGAAATTACCCTGAGTGTTACGCACTGTAATAACAAAAAACCTTAAATATAGGAATAAACTGTTAAGATCCATACTTATGAGGATACTTCCTGTAGATACTAATGAAGGATAAAATAAAGCTAAAAGTCAATATTCCTAAGGCGGATATTAAGCCGGCTATTTACTTTGGATTATTCGATCGCTCAAAAAGCGCATCTCAATCTCAAAGCTTCATGAAAATCTAATCGTCGTGTGATCACACGAGGTCCTGTGTTAGGGTTGGCACTTCAAGTATATTAGGATTAGTATTTTTTGACCTATGGATATAGCTTCTGTGGATTTTCTTCAGATTGATCAATCTTCTGGAGTGTTTGTTTCGTGCAATACGAAATCGGCATTCATTCATCGATTGAAATGAGGAGTGGAGAGGTCACGCCGCCGAAAGGAATAAAATCCATCCCTATCGCATTCCAGAGGAAAAATGATTTTCTATCTATATCGCAGATTGCAGAAAAACTCATCTCTATATTAAGACGAAGTGGGATCGGTTTTGCGAGACAAGGACGAGCGAATGTCACGCGGGGAAGGCGAGAAAGGAAGGCGAGAGCCACGGAATGGCCAGCTCGCAATTTCACTGGTCATTTCTTATTAATTTGTTTTTTGCTCTAAAATAATACTATTTCGCAATAAAATAAAACCACAATCGTCTAAAGTATTTATTAGGGAACACGTTGACGAAATTAAATTGAAAAATGATAAATAACTAGCAAATGAAATTGCTTTTTCGGTAGAAGTTTTTGTGCAAAAATTAAGATTTAGAGGAAACTTTGGGATTTTTTGTATCGAGTCAAGTTTTGTCAATCGTGTTTCGACTACCATAACTTACTAACTAGACTCCTAAACTTTTGTAGCTTATCAAAAAAAATTAAAAAATCAATGGTTTTTTTGCCTAAAAATTGATTTTCCGTACAGTCAAAACGTGGGTTTTGGGACTCACTTCACCTTAAGGCTGGGTTTCCACCAGAGATGTGCGAGCGAGCTGACCGAAGCGAGGATGTGTAGAGGGGTCTTTTCAGATAAGCAAGCAAAGCTAGGGTAGGGCGACCGTCTATTGGCTGCTATTCTTTCGCCTGCATCCGTCCTTGTAACACCTCCTTCGCAACGCATCCCTCGCTCACATCTTTCCCTTGTTTTCTATGTACAAAAACCTCGCTCCGCGGAGCCGTTTTCACCAGAGCTGCGCTGAGCGAGGCTAGGTAAATGAAGTGATTCTATTGGTTGTTCTAAACACATTCCTCGCTACGCATCTCTTGTGGGAACGCAGCCTCAAAGGTCCCTTCGCCTCTTCCAGTCTTTGCAATGCAATGTAACAGGCCACGTCACGCCATTTGATTACAGACCTTCCATTCTACGTTGTCGCTTTGTACAGAC
The DNA here is from genome assembly GCA_949316285.1 of Eupithecia subumbrata. Lineage (NCBI taxonomy): Eukaryota > Metazoa > Arthropoda > Insecta > Lepidoptera > Geometridae > Eupithecia > Eupithecia subumbrata. The sequence continues at coordinate 4,014,751 of OX438644.1, read as the reverse complement.
AACTCCGTGGTTTCAAAAATAGCTACCTACGAGTAGGTATACTATTACTACAGACCATTAAAGACTGTTCTGTGCTAACAAGACAGATACACAGATACACAGACAGACACGTTAAACTTATAACACCCCTCTGTTTTTGCGTCGGGGGTTAATAATCCGAGAGCCATCACCATCAGTCATTAGAACCATTTCCAACCATTGAACTACTATTACTAGCGTATGGAACAGACACCCGCGAACAACAACTTTGCGCCATGAGTTGTTGCCGGCCGGCAACAACTCATTTAGTCGTTCGCCTACGCCCATCGTGACACCGCATGCGAATAAAACCAAATTAAAATGCCTTCTTGCATGTTAAAAACGTCTAAAAATGAATCAACTGCGAAGAAAAAAGATAGTGGCTTGACTTATCATCGGTAAGTAAACCGAGTATCAACTAAAACCAACCAAAATTAATTTTTGTACAATATTTTCTATTGTACCTGACATTTTGTTTGAAAATCATAGATTATGAAAAGTGATTCGTACAGATGGGATGTGTAAGTAAGGTACTAAAGGTTGGTGACAAAGGTTTAAATGATTATTATTTTTAACTCATATAGACGACCTCCGTGCCGCAGCGGGCAAGGTCCGCCTCCGACGCAGTAGGTTGCGGGTTCGATTCCCGTCTCGGAACAAATTTGTGTACGATCTGCAGAAATTTGTTCCGTTTTGGTCTGGGTGTTTTCTATGTATAATAAAAAATATCTATCTATGTAGTGTATTGTATTAAGTATATCAGTTATCTAGTACCCATTACACAAGCTCTGCTAGCTTGGGGCTAGATAATGCTAATTTATTTATTTATTACTCACCCTATGCCGTCTGTCTGATCAGTAACAGTAGTTACCTACCTACTGTAGGTATCTTTTGCAATCGTCATTCATTATAAACTAAAGTTGTTTTATACCTAGGTAGGTAGGTATATTGTCGCCTGAACAAATATCTAAAGTTTTATAAATTGGTAATAGATCGATTGGTGACCTCTGTGGCGTGGTGGGCGAAGGTCCGCCCGGGACGCAGGAGGTGGGTTCGATTCCCGCCTTGGGACAGATGTGATAAAGTGTGGGGTCTAGTTAGTGCAAGTACCTACTGCATTCAAATTTAGTTTTGTATGCACAATAGCTGTCTGAATGTGAAGTGTCCCTTCTGCGGTACTTGTGGGCGGGGTCGAGCGCGCTGTCATCAAGTTGCGACACATTTTTGTTTGGTTTAGCTACTCTAACTACTTACAACTCACTGTTTCCAACTGAAATAAAACGGACGGACAATTACATTGACAAAGTCCCATTCTGTTTTGACATGGACAACAAAAAAAATTAAGACACACGTGATTTAGAATTTCGACTTTGACAAGGTTACGTTCCGTCCCATTTTGATCCCGCGTGGATTATATATCTACATCTATGATTCTTTCTCGATCCGATCACAGCAGCCCTAAGTCTCAATACTCACGGGCATGCATTATTCAGTTTCATTACTCCGCTAGCTACTCGACAATGAATCCGGAGATTTTATTCATCCCTATTATTCCTGTGCACGTAGAAAGCTTGTTTGTTTTACGTGTGAAGTTTTTGGCGTTTTTCACATGGTCGGAACATTGAAATTGAGATTATTTATACAGGAATCATGTTAGGAAGATGATGATGATGATGTCTTCCTAGCCGTATTTCGGCTACGGTGGCCAGTCTAAACGTAGAACGTTAGTAAAGTCACAGATATTATAATACTATACTAGGTAAAGTGCACATAATTGTACACACATTGTATTCAATTTTCTTTATAATCAAATCAATGTTTAATCGTTTAATTAATTAACGTATGACCATGCACATAATTTTGTAAATTGAACGTGAGTTTTTCTTTCTTTCTAAACAAGCGCCTGCATCCTGCTTTCTATGTAAAATAGTTCCTACTCTCATTTTTTCAATTTTACTCCTATAGGTTCTCGATATGCAAGCTTGGGATGGGAATTGCAAATAGAGTTATAAAATTTACCGACAATGCTTTATTTCGATAGCGGAGACCTTTAAGGTTCCGTACCGAGCAATGAACGGTTCTTTAGCCTTTCATCATTATCAGTATTTTAGCAGAAAGACGGCCACAGGTCTAAATCTTACTTAACATTTGTGAAATTAAATTAATTATCATCACACTAATATTATAACTGCGAAAGTTTGGGTGGATGGATAGATGGATGGATGGATGTGTGTAACCTCTTCACGCCAAAACTACTGAACGGATTGGCTGAAATTTTGCACATAGGTAATTCTTATCCTGGAATCAAACATAGGCTACGATACTTTTATCCCACAAATCAGTTCCCATGGGGTAGAAAACACCTTTAAACGTTTCCATAGAAACAACGCGTGCGAAGCCGCGGGCATAAACTAGTTTTAAATAAATTAGTTCATTACATTGAATTACATTGAGACACAGGCCAAGTCCTCGATGTCTTCACTCCAGCGCTTTCCACGGCCGCGCACGCGCCGGGCGTCGGCGTCGCGCGGGTACCAGTATAGGATCGCGCGGGTACCACAGGTCCATAGGCCTCCCCTAAAGATGGAATAACCTGTGGATCCAATGGTTTTGGCGACTTTGGTCTCATAACTAACTGGTAACCACATTGACAAGATGTTAAGATGAAGAATCTCTAAAGATGCGTAACAAAATGTTATCTTAATCACTGATAGGATATTTTATTATTTAATAGTTTCTGCCCGCGGCTTTGCACGCGTTGTTTCTATAGAAACGTTTTCATGGGAACTAATTTATGGGTTAAAAAGTTGCCTGCGTTTGATTCCAGGATAAGAATTACCTGTTTGCAAAATTTCAGCCCAATCCGTTGAGAAGTTTGGGCGTCAAGAGGTAACAAACATCCATACATCTAAATTTTTGCCGTTATAATTTATGTGTGATTTATTTTCAGTCGTTACTGTCTCATTGCTGCGCAAAAGCCTCTCTTTTCTCCTTCCACTCCTCGCGATTTAACGCTGTCACAGGTGATGATGGACGGTGTGCGTCAAGCTCGTCTCGCCATCTCATACTGGGCCTTCCAGTAACCTCCTAGAATTGGGTGGGCTCCACTCTGTAGTGGTATTTGCCCACAGGTCGCTGGATATTCGGCAGACGTGTCTGGCCCAGTTTCATTTCAGGCTAGGTATCGGTTTTTGACAGTCAGCCCTGAAGAAAATTTCGACATAGCGTTCTTTAGATTTCGTGATCTTTCGGTATAGCGTGCATTCGAGATTGTGTTCGTCCGGTCTAAAGTTTTTCGGTGTTGTGTGCTTTCGGTATTCCGTGATGCCGCCTCATGAGCTTTCGGTATATCGATCTGCGGTTTCGTGTACTTTCGATATACCGTTCTCCGGTATTTCGACTGCCGGTATTCCGTAAAACAGTCCCGGTTTTTTGACCAACGTAACGATATGTATTTTGCGCAGTAAGCTCCGCACGCGGTCTGACAGTTTTACTCGTAAGCTTTATGATAGGACTTTTTTTGGTACTTGATCAAGAGCCTTGAAAAACATTTTTAGCAATTTCCCAGTTCACTTAGTTGAATTATAGCCTACCTTCTTATTTATAACTAGCTGTACCCGCGACTTCGTTCGCGATTGCCTTACCGGCCGACTAATTAAGTTCACATTTAACCATGGTCTCTCATATTATGAAACGCCGCCGTGCAAAAAATCGTGAAGGTTCTACGGGGGATAGCATGTTGTCATCTTCAATCCCATAGATGAAAGAAATTATGATGAATGCAGATGGAGAGACGCGCGTCAAGTTTGAAACTATTAATTTATCTCGCACGCACTATCTGGAGTTTTATTAATCTAAGGATTCTACGTGATGATTCTGCGACGATTGCACTGTCATACTGAAGCAATTGTATTGCAGAATTGGGCTCCTGAGACATTTGACTGGACCACCGTAATTTTTTTTTCGTTAGTAGGTAGGTACAGTTGGCTGTGTACCACAGTAAAAAATATTTTTCTGTGGTCCAGTTAGTTTAATTGGACCACTTACTCCAACCAAACATCGGTAGTACAGATAACCGGACCAGCTAAACCACCATATGTCATGTAAGGGAGGAACCTAACTTTTTTACAAAAAGTTAAGTTCCTAAAAGAAAAATTAGATAGGAACTTACCTACCCTTTATCTACAATTTTTTTCTTCACTCTACAGATTATTTCATCAGTCTACTGGTTTTCTACTCGACTTTCTACTGATTTAGTCAAATTCGATTTTGAAACACTGTTTCTAACAAAAAGAATGCATGATATCGGACGACGCGTAGACCCGTCGGGTTGCGCGGTTTAAGAATTCTACTTTTTCCTCTCTCCCAGGGGAACCTTACTGAATTCCAGGATAAAATGTATTTCCATATCCTTCCTTGTAGTATGAACTCAAAACATGCCAAGTTTCATACCAACTCATTACCTATGTAGTTTCGGCGTGATGCGCGGTGAAGGAATTTGACTATCATCCCCTCTGCCAGAGGAACCTTACTGAATTCCGGGATAAAATGTATCTTTCCTCATAGTACGAACTAAAATCATGCCGAGTTGCATTCGAATTCATTAAGTAGTTCCGTCGTGATGCGTGGTTAAAGAATTTTACTTTCATCCTCTTTCCCAGGGGAACCTTACTGAATTCCAGGATAAAATGTATCCCATGTCCTTCCTTGTAGCATGAAATCAAATCGTGCTGAGTTTCACTCCCACTCATTCAGCACTTTCGGCGTCATGCGCGGTGAAGAAATTTTACTTTCATCCCCTCTCCCAGGGGAACCTGACTGAAATCCGGGATAAAAAGTATCCTATGTCCTTCCTCGTAGTATGACCTAAAATCGTGCCGAGTTTCATTTCGATACCTTTAGTAGTTTCGACGTGATGCGCGTTTAAGAAACAGACAGACAGACATACAGACAGACAGACATGAATGAAAAAAAATACAGTTTTGGCTTCAGTATCGATAGTAGAGTGTCCTCCAAAAAAAAAAATTTCTAAATATCTTCAATGTACAGAATTGGACCTGTTACAGTTTTATTATAAGTATAGATGCTCTGCTAACTTAAAACAGTTGCTAACCAGTGTTATTTCTTACTCTGAATTATGTCAATAGAAGAAGAGTGAGAAATAGCAATGCTTTAAGTTAGCAGAGGATTATGAATAAGGTGGTACGTTTACCTTTCAATCACTGTATTTAAAGGATATGGTAAAAGAACACTATTAACCTGCTGTCACTGAATACGCCCTTGTTTCCATAATATTTTATGCAAGTATTTATTATGTATATATGTTACATTTATCGTATTTATATTAATATTTATAAATTTATAGGTATAGGTATGTATGTATTTCTGTAATTTTATTGAAGTATGTAATCATTTATTTTTTTGAGTAGTACCATATCAGTTGCACACAGATCTTACCCCATGTACGTATCCGACGATTCTATCCATACCAGGTTGTCTGGCAGAGATCGCTCTTGAGCGATAAGACCGCCAATTGTCACTTAGCTTATGATTATTTCATTTTAAATTTTTCTTCGTTTTAAGTGTGCTATAAAAGTTTTTTCTATCTATCTACCATTAACCGAATAATCGGAAAAAACTTTCCCTAATTTCACTTAACCTTTTCAAGCGTAACAAAGTCGACGCAGAACAAATCGTTAACCAAACCTACGCCATACCTTCCTGGAGGAAATCTCGCTAATTGATTCTCAGCCCGAATGGAGCGTGCATTAGGGTGTAAGGCTCGGGTTACACGAACAAGTGATTGGTACGAGTATTTCTGCCTAGCCTCGAGTGTTTCTATACAAGCAAAACTCGATATAGAATTTTTGATAGATAGATAGATAAATAATACTTTATTGTACCACACAAAGACCGATAACATTACAGAAATAAATGCTAAGAGTAGACGAAGTACAAAGGCGGCGGCCTTATCGCTGTGAGCGATCTCTTCCAGGCAACCTTAAGATGGACTGGACATGTAAGAACAAAATAGACGAATGATAACAGAATAGAAAATGTTTGTAAACTAACCGCCCATGCTGAACCTAAAATTCACTGTGTTGCCGCGACTTTTTGTACGGAATTTACATTACTTGTCGATTTGATCCTTCCTTCAACAAATTTTGCTTACAATCATATCTGAAAACTCGACGCCAAGCAAGTGAACTTTAGTTTTTGTGTCGTGGTTTGTTTACAAACATCGAGTTGGGCTAGTGTATAGTTGAGATAAGATAATTGTTGTAAACAAAGACATTTATGTTTGAAAATTTTGATAACAAAAGCGGAAAACCACAAGGTAACAGCGAGGTAATCATTAAAACACGAACAAAAACTTCAACAACGTATAATTGCACAGCGAAAAAAGGTGCAAATTCAAGTTCGAAAACGGACGAGAGACAAAACATAATTTAGAAATTCTGTTTTTTCTACAATTTGATACGACCAGTGTCGTAAAATGTTTTCCACCAGTATTTCTTAGGTTTCGGAACTCCTTTGTTTTCAAAAAATATCTGAAATTCTAGATAGGTACCTACGAGTATAGACTAGTTTTCAATTTAATAATATTAAAAGAAGGGCAGAAGCCTATATTCACAAAGAGTATTATAATATAATTGGTATTTACAATTGAAACAATTGAGCTAACTGCATACCGTTGCAAACAATCTACAGGTTGCTCAAATGATCCATATCAATACCAGTCGGAAGCGTCCCCAAGACGCTGGCTGCATTGCCCTATGGCAATGCTGATGCGCTGTGCCAGATACTGACCAGCTCTCGGGTCACGCGTCGCTTCGACCAGACACTCAGAGAATTTTTTGAAAACTTGAAGATCCTCGGTACCTCACGGACCTAGGGTCTCGACTCCAAGAGGAGCAAATGTGTAGGCTCTGTCGAGACCTGCATATTTGCGTCTCTTGAGATCTTCGGCCAAATCTGCCGCCGCGCCTGCCCTCACGGATGTCCTCGGAAGATGGGAAGGCGCAAGTGTGTCGACGCATGTAGCGTCTCACACAATGGGCCTCCCCAACTCCCATGGGACCAGTGTCATACCGTCGGGCCTTTTACCATCGTCACGTAACAGACCATTGGGTTCGAGAATAGCTGGTACGTTAGCGGTGACAAAGGCCCGCCGGATGATGTCGTTAAGGCTGGCGTGGCGAGATATCCGACCGGCGGATATATTAATAGATATAAAGAAAATATATATATGTATTTTTTTATAACAAGATTTAAGTTAAAAACGATCACATTTAACTCTCAACCCAAAACTATAAAAACCAATAAATTGATTGAGTATTATGTTCAGTCAACGACAAGTACCTATCTGAAAATTTACAGAATTCACAGATTTACACTTTTGAAATCTGTAAACGGTACCACCGTTTACAGATTTCAAAACTGTAGGTAAATCTGTAAATCGGTAGATATAAGTTATAAACATATTTATCGGCAAGCGCAGCGAGCCGCGGTAATTTTGGAGTTTGGTGAAGAGGGTTTAGCAACAAGGAAGCTAAGACGACGATGGGAGCTGGAGCATTTTTGCGATTTTTTCGGGGATTAACAAAAAAGTTATAACGGCGAGCAGTGCGCGCCTCCATAATTACTTTTACTTTTTAGGTGATCATCATTTAACGTTAGCACGAGTATGAAAAATAAATAACAGGGAGCGAAGCGAACCCCGAATTTTTTATGATCTGGCTGTACGTGTGTGTTGTCGTTGTCACTCTTTGTTGCTTGCTTGGCAATACCAAGCGAGCACCAAGGAGTGCCAAATATGGTATTCCTCGGTGCTTGGTACCCGGAGCTGAACGACCCGTTTAGCCCACCCACCCTTCCACCGCTAATGCCTCGGAAGATTGCTAAAAGCAAAGAACGTAGGCTACATCTTTGGCTAAAATCTTTGGGTTTTCTTAGGTATCCTGGAAATGTTGGTAGGCAGCTGCACATATAAATTGTACGATATTTAAAAATCTTTGAGGTAATTTGCTGGCGGTATGCGGTTCTTGTTTTTGGAGAAATTAAAGAAGTAAATAAGTGCATGATGAATAGAGGTGAATAGAGCTATGTGGAATTTGCACCACCCCAACTCTTCCCGCGGGTGTCGTAAGTGGCGACTAAAGGATGGCGAACGGGGGCGTGTAGCAGCGCCCCCTGCAGAACAATTCTATCATCAATTTGCGATCCCCAACCTCTGCATTACTCTGCATGGGTTAAAAGCCAATAAGACGCTTATGAGGGGGAGGCCTGCGTCCAGTAGTGGACCAATACAGGCTGTTGAGTTTAAATGGAGGTAGAACTGTTCTGCAGATGGTGAGGAAGTTAAATACTACCAACTTGATACTGGATATTGCAGGCGACACGACCGACAAAAGGGATCTTCTGGATCCTTGTTGTCTAGCTAATTGGTTGGCTGGTTGAGAGACACAAACAGCACTCAAGGGCATCGTAGCAGAAGTTCACAGTTTGTATTTTACGAACACACACAAATAACGTCTATTTGGTCAACTTAACACGGTTCGATAGATAAGAACGTCTCCATTCATCGCGCATCGGCGCGCGCGGTTGTTTTGAGCCATTCGTAGTTTTCTCGAAGGCTTGTCAGACCCTCAAATTATCTGCAAAATCTAACAAAAATGCAACAGCGCTTTTGGCCCTAGGAATTACCCGCTTTCGCAGTTAAAATATTCCCCTAAAATTCTACTCATATTTTACCGCATTCGTACCTACTTATCACCAAAATAATTCTTTTAAGCAGGAGTGTGTCCTCCCTTTAATGTCCGGAAAAGATTTGTTTCACTATTCGATGGAAAAGATTCTGTAAGAGCTATTAACTTAATCCTCTTACCTCTTACCACGAGACAAAGCGACACAAGCGATCGTTACTACACTACAACCAATGCTCCATTCCCTCTATCAAGTTCCACAAGTGTAGTAGAAAACCAGCAATGGTTGATAGCTTTTACGATAGAATGAGGGAAATTAGCCGTGATTAAATATGGCTTCATGGTGAAATGGCAAGCAATCAGTGGTAAGACTGGTAAGCCATGTCAACCGATAAAAGGAATTAATTATTATTCCTAGATTGAGAAATGAAAACAGATAAGTCAGGTTTTTTTAAGCTTGAATAATGGTTCTGGTATTAGGGAAATATCTTTTCTATTAAGCTACTTGGTAGGCGAATGGGCTGCAATGATATTGTATATTATGGATGTGCACGACGGAAATACCAACACAGTAGAGATCCTATGAATAGATATAAGTCAGCATGTATATATAAATTATATAAGGATTTATTCAATAAAAGTTTGCTCGCCATTGCGTATAGCAGGGCGGGGCAATAACTTGTATAGAGGTTTTTTGACTGTCATGGCAATCTGCGATCAAAAGCATTTTAGTCCAATCGAAAAAAAAAAAATTGTGAGTCAGTCAGTCATTCGATCAGTAAAAATTAAAAAGTCAGTTACCCAGTCAGTCTTTCAATCCGCACCCATATACAGTCCACAAGCCTCAAAATAAATAAATAAATAAATAAATAATGCTGGACAATTCACACAGCCTTATCTAGCCCCAAGCTAAGCAGAGCTTGTGTTAAGGGTACTAGATAACTGATATACATATTACAATACACTACATACATAGATATTTTTTTTATTATATATAGAAAAACATCCTGAACACACTGAACAACTATCTGCAGATCGTACAAACATTTGTCGCAAGGCGGGAATCGAACCCGCAACCTGCTGCGTCGCGGCGGACCTACGCCCGCTGCGCCACAGAGGTCGTCAAAGGACGACAAGGAACAATGCTCGTTGATCTTACGTTGATCATCTCTCTAAGTTTCAACTTCTTATTTCATGGCTCGCTGTGTCTGTTCTGCCACAACTCTGCCAGGGTCCATGTCAAAATCTTTCAGTCTTCTAAGACTTTTTTTGAGGAACATCCCGTAATATTACTAGGTACTTTAGTATAAATAAACAAACTGAATTGTGTGAAGGCGTGGTGTAGGCACATAGGTAGACAACAGCATAGGGACAACATAGACGACTAGGAACGTGTAGCCTGGTGTAGGCACATAGGTAGACAACAGCATAGGGACAACATAGACGACTAGGAACGTGTAGCCTGGTGTAGGCACATAGGTAGACAACAGCATAGGGACAACATAGACGACTAGGAACGTGTAGCCTGGTGTAGGCACATAGGTAGACAACAGCATAGGGACAACATAGACGACTAGGAACGTGTAGCCTGGTGTAGGCACATAGGTAGACAACAGCATAGGGACAACATAGACGACTAGGAACGTGTAGCCTGGTGTAGGCACATAGGTAGACAACAGCATAGGGACAACATAGACGACTAGGAACGTGTAGCCTGGTGTAGGCACATAGGTAGACAACAGCATAGGGACAACATAGACGACTAGGAACGTGTAGCCTGGTGTAGGCACATAGGTAGACAACAGCATAGGGACAACATAGACGACTAGGAACGTGTAGCCTGGTGTAGGCACATAGGTAGACAACAGCATAGGGACAACATAGACGACTAGGAACGTGTAGCCTGGTGTAGGCACATAGGTAGACAACAGCATAGGGACAACATAGACGACTAGGAACGTGTAGCCTGGTGTAGGCACATAGGTAGACAACAGCATAGGGACAACATAGACGACTAGGAACGTGTAGCCTGGTGTAGGCACATAGGTAGACAACAGCATAGGGACAACATAGACGACTAGGAACGTGTAGCCTGGTGTAGGCACATAGGTAGACAACAGCATAGGGACAACATAGACGACTAGGAACGTGTAGCCTGGTGTAGGCACATAGGTAGACAACAGCATAGGAACAGCATAGACGACTAGGAACGTCGCAAACAAACACTGTCAGAAGGTACAAGGTGCATGAGAACGAAAACATGGTTGAACATGCATAAAATGGCCAGCTAAGCTTTTATTATGGCTCTGTTTGATAGTAACCTAATTTTAGTTTCGGTAATAATAGCCAATTCTGAATAGTGCGGACTTTCAACGAAATAGTAGGTAGGTACCTGTTTTATAATTTACATGCAGCTCAAACAATGTAAGTACGTGTACATTGTTGGAACTGCCAGGTTATGATTAGTTATACACTCTGACTGCTGAAATCACACTGTATGGGTTTTTTTCCGCACACCCGATCTGAAACGCAACATAGGCTAAGAAAACACACATCTGTGTGACCCAGCACAGCCAACATGTTTTTTCGAACGAAACTCCTGTGCGGCGCACACAAGAGCTGTGTGGACCAGTTAGTGCGAATGGCTTTTTTCAAGAAAAAAGTTCGCAGGCGATGTGACAGAATATCTGATCTCATATCATAGAGTTCCGTGCTATAAGATGATGCGATATCTTCTGAAACGTTTCGCCAAGCGTGACGCGTCCTTTCATTAATCTCCTTAGAGATGCAAAACTACAGGAACTTTCTACACACTCTTGTAAATAAAACGTAGAATTTGACCCTGTTTCAAACCACACACCTGTTCTGTTACACTTAAGCCACACCGCTCCACGTAGTAGGAATCAGTAAATACGAAATAGATAGGAAATTCCTTTGGGATTGACAGAACACAGTGCATTCGTACTGGTAGCGAATAAATAGACTTTATTTTATTGGTGCAAAGTCTAAAGTAAATTGACAATACAGATTAATTGGCTGTATCTACCTCTAGTGCAAACAATCAGGTGTTTGCTGCGGATGGCGTTTGAAGGGATTAAGCCTTTTTTTATTCGGCGAGGAAATTCGTTTACGAATAAACTGGTCTGGGGGGGGACCATAATTATGTGGGACTCGACGCCCTGAGAAGAACGTAATACCCACTAAAAACCTAAGCAATCAAATAATATCGCAAAAATTTTTGATTTCGACGGGTCTTGAACCCGCATCCTTCCCTCAGTACCGGAATGTGCTAACCAACTACACCACGAGGGCAAGTGACGTAGGAGTTGAAAATCTGTGCGACTTTCTACGCACTGTAGCGCCGTTAGCCGTTTCTTAGAAATTAGCTACTAAGGAAGTTAGCCCGAGTGTGAGGCTTACGCACTATAAAAAACAAAAACTTTACACTAAGAACCTCTCCGGTGTCCCTCTCTTGCCATTTTCGTCGAACCACGGTACCATTTAAAACCTACTGCGGCCTGACTGGCGTCCCCTCTTTTGGCCACACCACTCCACACACACGCCGACCCCATTCTTCCGTCACTTTTCCTCCCCCCGATAAGGAAACAGACAGGACAGACACAGTTGAAACCACGAATGTAGGTTAAGACTAGAAAACACTAAAAAACTCATCATAATTATCAATCCTTACGTTACGTCCACTGCACAATACACCACAGACACGATAGGGGTAGTTTGCCACAATCCACTGGGCAGATTGATTATTGGTCGAGGTAAAGTTGTTAAATAAGAACACCTACACAGAAAGAAGTTGCTCCCGTTTCGCTGTAATTAATTTAGTCACCTTTTATGACTAAGGAACCGAGTTGAAGCCGTCGTCATCTTGAAATACACGACGTATGAAAGTTAGGTACTGCACATTAAGTATTGCGTAAGACATGTGTGTGTATTACAATAAATCAATATAGATAATAATAGATTTAGCAATGTTAGCAATTTGTAGTTTAAATATTTTTACCCGCTTGTTACTGAGTGAAAACTCTACAGTAGTTAGGTTCAAGTTTCAGCTGCGTGAAGCAAAAGTTCCCAAGTTTGGAGAGGCGAAAACGGTATAACGGGATTTGAAACGTAAAGTTGGTCCACTCGTTTTTCGAACAAGTGTTTCAAGGGTCGAGAAAAGACATAGCGCCTGTCCGTAGCTATGTGGGAAAAATACAGGAAAAGCCAAAGCATAATTTTTATTCCTGCTCAGATAAAATCAAACAATTATGTATCTAACTTCCTTTGATATCTATTTGTTTCTAGGTCGATGATATATATGTATATATATGATAGGTAGATAAAGCCACGGAGCCTTAAAAAAATTAGGTACATTATAAAAGTTTACGAATTACGACTGCGATTATTCAATCCATTCAGTAGTTTTAGAGATTTTATGGCACCATGAGGTTGAAATTACGATGAGCTTTGAAAAGTTTTTTTTAGCCAGCAATATTTATAGTTCTGCATTTTAGCCTGATCTATGCATACAATAGTATAATATACATATAATACATAATTAGGGGAGGCCTATGTCCAGCAGTGGACTAATCTAGGCTGATGATGATGATGATGATGATGCATACAATAGGTATCTCCTGTGACAGTAACAGACATTCAAACAATCTAAGTTCAGGAAGGCTTAGGTTTATTCATAGACAAACAAAGCTATCTGGCTCTGAGCTACTCGAATCCTGTGCATTATGCAAGAAATTCCTTTGTGAGCGATCATGTTTTGCATTCGTATGTGAGAATGGGAGATGCATAACTAAACTTCCGGCTCAAAACTTCTGTTTATTTTCTAAAAAAATGCTAAAATACAGCCCCTACGCCGTAGACACGCTACGACGTAGAGAAATCATGGTGAAAATGGTGGTAACAATATAAAAATTTTCACCATGGGGAATAAGTGACCTCAAAATGATACACTCGTAAGTAGATATCCGTCACTTTCTCCCCTTGGTGAAAAATGTATTGCAACCATGTTTTCTCTCACCGTCTGTAGAGGTGCTACGTCGTAGACCTACGTCGTAAAGAGTCTCCGTCGTAGACCTGAGGTACCTACATACATCAAGTTTTAGTAACTAACTTACTGTTGAGTTTTCAGCACATATACACCCTAGACTCTACGTCGTGGTAGAAAAAAGTATTGTCTTGGTCCTGGGGCCCAATACTGCTATCCAATCAATGACAATGCTATCGTCGCAGGCTCTCAGGAATCCTCAGATTTAAGAAACTCCAGATAGTGCGTGCGGTGCTAATAGCACAGATGACGGAAGGATTTCATACTTGATACTTTGGACGGCCGTAGAGATAAACCATTCTAAAAATGAACGCCGATTGTATGACGTTTAGTGAAGGGGGCGTGCATTTTGGCGTGCATTTTTAGAATCACTACCTTCATCTGTAGTAGTAGTAGTAAGTTCTTTCATCTTACGTAGAATAAATAAATAATGCTGGAAAATCCACACAGCACCATCTAGCCCCAAAGTAAGCTACTCAAAGCTTGTGTTATGGGTACTAGATAACTGATATATTGAAAACATTATATAGGTACATAGATTCATCATCATAATCATCATCAACCTAAATTAGTCCACTGCTGGACATAGGCCTCCCCTAATGAGCGCCATAGCGCCCTGTCTTCAGCTTGCCGCATCCAGCATCTGCCTGCAGTCTTTCGCAGATCGTCATCCCACCTGGCCGGAGGGCGTCCTACACTACGTTTGCCGAGTCGTGGTCTCCACTCAAGAACACGTTTGCCCTAGCGGTTGTCGGTTCTTCGCGAGATATGGCCGGCCCACTGCCACTTCAGCTTGCTAATTCTTTGAGCTATGTCGATAACTTTGGTTCTCTGTCGGATGTATTCGTTACGAATTCTGTCCTTCAGAGAGACTCCGAGCATAGCTCTTTCCATAGCTCGCTAAGCGACTTTGAACTGGTGGACCAGCCCTACCGTGAGTGTCCACGTCTCAGCTCCCTAGGTCATGACGGGTAGGACGCACTGATTGAAAACTTTAGTTTTCAAGCATTGCGGTATGGATGACGAGAAGACTCGACTTAGTTTCCCAAACTCTGCCCAGCCTAGCTGGATCCTCCTCTTGGCCTCCTTCTCAAAATTATTTTTACCCAACTGCAGATTTGCCTAAGGTAAGTATACTAGGAAACAATTTCGAGAAGGTACATAGATAGATATTTTTTATTATACATAGAAAACTCCCAGACCAACGGAACAAATTTCTGCAGATCGTACACAAATTTGTTCCGAGGCGGGAATCGAACCCGCTACTGCTTGCGTCGCTGGTGGACCTTCGTCCGCCGCGCCACGGAGGTCGTCAAGAATACCGGTAGGTATTCTGTGACGATACCATTGCCATAGAGAAGCGACGAGTTTAGCAGAATAAGTTGTAATACTTGAAAAAACTATTACGTGCCTAAATTAGTGACTTAGACGCAGATGTTCAAAAACGCAAAAGAGCGGAAGACGCCAAAGACCACTCACCTTCTTCCTACGTGGATTTCCAAACACGCAAGTCCAAGTCTTTACTAAACCTAAGGCATTAAATGTCAGTTTCTTCGACACAGAATATAACTAGCGCGCGTCCTACATATCGAATGCTATAAATACCTTCCTGTCTTGTCTGAAAACAGCGTTGACGTCAGCCTTTGAAAATGAAAAATGCAATAAAGTCGAGTAAAATCAGCTTTATTGAATTTGCTCACGACAGTTAAGTTATAGGCACAGATATTGAACTCCTAAAGAGAAAAGTGATTTCTACGCCCCGTTGTTCGTAGTAAGCGAAATTGGAGTGACATTTTCTCGTATCTACTCAGAGCCTCGTTAGAAGCCTTTAGGACACAGTCAGACACAATCACACTAATTTAACTAATTAAGTTTGTTGAATGTCATGAATCATGATGGAAGTCTACTTTATGCCATTCTATAAGTTCTAGTAATAATATAAACAAATTAGAAGTGGTATTTACAATTGAAACAGTCGAGTTAACTGCACTTTAATCCATTATCCATTAGTATTACAATCTAGTCTTAAGGTGCTACCCCGACCCAAAACATATTTTTTCTTACTATTCTGTTAAACGCAGGAATTTTCAAAAATTGTTTAGCCACTAAAGTCATTTATAACGGGATATTTACCATGATTTGAGTTTTGAGCTTTCCAGTTATTCCGTGATCATGGCGCATGTAACTGCGTCGAAATATTGGAAAGCTTAAAACTCAAATCATGGTAAATATCCCGTTATAAATGACTTTAGTGTTTATAACCATGATGGATTTTAAAAGTTTTAAATTGATTAGCCAGTTTGTGAATGCATAAACTTTTTTTTAATGCCTCTGTAAAAGTTTTATTTAGTATACCTTAGCAGATATGCGAAGTTGCTCGTTTTGGCCACCATGGTGGCAAAAAAGAGCAACTTCATATCTCTGCCTACACTATAAAAACTAAAACATTATAGAGGCTTTCAAAAAAACTTATGATAGTATGCACAAACTGGCCAATCGATTTTTGAAAATTATTTTGTTTAACAGAATAATGAGATCTAATAGGTTTTGGGTTGGGATAGCAGCTTAAGATTAATGAGTAATTCAAATTTGACTTAAAATGCTAAGTAAACTTAATGCTAAAAATGTGCATGTGTGATCGAAGTTAAGGCAAAGGCACTTTATTCTTGTGTTCACGCCGTGCAGCGGGACATCTTCGCATCAGTGCCGAGCGCGGTGCGCCCCCCGCCGCGGCCGCACCCCGCAAAGGTGATTCCCCTACGAGACGCAGTGCCGAACGCACGCGCACAAATCTTTACCCGCGATCTCGCGACATCCTATTTTAATACCTACCTACAAGCTGTATTGTAATTAATCCAATGAACCCGAAATAATAATAACTGAGTCTTTTCAATACAAGACACTTGTGTTCTATAAGATAGCACTCACTATTTAATTTGTCACATTCACTAACCTAACTCGAAATGTTTTGTCCTTTTGAGTGTTCTCACTATGTTTGTGTTGGTTATTTTTTCGACTTTTGGCATTTTGGCTGTAAACTATCGACTTTTGGCATTAAAAAATTGAATCCTGAAATATTTATTTAATACTTTCAAAAATGAAACCCTACCCGAATGGAAATAAAATCGTTCATCAGAGTAAATGCCGGCTGCATGGAATTGTATAGAAAGCACAACACTTACCTAATGACTAGCTATCAAATACTTTACCAGTTTAAAAGCTATCCACTATCTACATTATTGAGAACGCTTGTAAACTAGCTCAAAAGCGAGATAAAATGGCGCACTTTAATACGCTAAAAGCTAGGTGAAAGCCTGTTTAATTTTGCAGTCGTGTTTAAAACGTTTCGAAGTGTATGGATTTTTTATGACAGGCAGGTTACTTAGGTAGGTATATTTTATAGGTTGGTACTACTGTGTTTTGTAGGTGACGTTACCTACGTCAGCTGCAAAACACAGTAGTAGCAGAGAATATATCTAATAATACTAACGTATGTACATTATTTGTATTTGTTTTTTTGTTTTCTGTGATTTTTGATTTCTTGGTGTGCAATAAAGTATATTTGTATTGTATTGTATTGTATTGTATAAGTGATGATGTTGTTACATACTAGCTATAATGTCCTCCTAGCCGAATTTCGACCACGGCGGCCAGTCTCATCGGAGACTAGCCAGATGCCCAGGACATATTATAGTGCACAAGTGTGTGCGCAAACACAGGTGCACTCTCTATTTCGTCACTCTCATAATCCGATGGTACAACAGATCGACGCGACCGGGGAGAGGTCAGGCGCAGGACCAACGGCTTAACGCGTTTTCTGAGACACGGGGGTGTAACACCGCCAACTTCCTGACTCCGGGCTGCTACTGTGAGTTTTCCTTGCTAGAATAAAATTAACAAACATTGGCCCGACCCGGGTTTCGAACCCAGGATCTCATAATCAGCGGTTGAACAAGCTGACTAAAAGTTAAGTTCCAATAGTTCAATCTAACTAAAACGTTTTCTACATACAGAATGAATTGAATTAAAATACCAAAAAACTTTTCATTGTTTTTCCGTGCTAATGGTTTAAGACCCACTTTAAACGTTCAATTTATTCTTAAAGCTAATATATTTAAGCTCCGTACCGAATGCGTTTGGTAATGTAGTTTAAGGTTAATTCAGACGAGCAACTTTCAACCGACTTTTCCTACACAGGAGTACCACAGGCTCAATTGTTTGGTTTCTATGTATAATCTAAAATCTAGTATATAATGAATTGGTACTCACCTACATGATACAATACATTTTTTTTACACTTACCATACTATTTTCATACTCATACGAGTATGAAAATAGTGTACAATGGTAAGTGTACATTCATATAATATTTTTATTACTCTGTAAAATTTTTGTGATATGGAATAAAGCTGTTATTATTTTATTTTTTATTTTACTACTCATACTTCATTTTGTACCTTAGCTGGCAAATCTTTAGGGTTTTGTAGACCATCTTTAATCCGCAGAGTCGCGTGAGGACCGATCGGGGCACTTGCATCATACAAATGACTATTCTACGGGTAAAAATGTATTTCAAAATTGTTTTGGTGTTACCAAGTGTCGTTTTGTGTCTGAGTAGAGTGAGAAATACTGAGCCCAACCGAGCAATCATTTTGATTTTTTGAATTCAGAAAACACAGGAAAATTTGAAAGCCACTTTTAAAAACAAATAAATAAATAATGTTGGACCATTCACACAGCATTATCTATTCCCAAGCTAAGCAGAGTTTGTGTTATGGGTACTAGATAACTGATATACTTAATACATACACTACAAAGCAACATCCAAGCAACTTTCATCGCTCGTCTAAAAATCTTTTACAGTCTCAGTATGCTGAATTTATGTAGCAAAGTTAGTGATTTAGGAGACCCTACGTCTGGCTGAAAAACGAGTTGGAAACTCAGAGTTTTGTGAGTAAATAAAAAATGTTTAGGACCTGCGGTGATTGCTACACGAGTTATGGCCGGGGTTGACCTTTGAGCTAAGGGGAGAAAAGTTGTTGAAGTAAAAAATAAGGTAAGATTATGAATGATGAGCTACTAGCGTCACCTCACCCCTGATATGCGCCTTATTGGGTTTTTCTCATGGGGGGTTATGCCCATAATCCCCACGCTGGGCATGCGGGTTGGGGATCTAAGTTCGTTGGTAGAAATAGAGTTGTTCCTAATTTCACTGAAATTCTACCTACGCAGATGGAAAACTAAAAAGATCGTTCTCTTATGATTTTCTAATCTTAAGGCTAAACAAGTCGCTCATCTTTCCATACAAACGTGGAAGGCTAACTACTACGCTGTTGCAAATCAAATCAAAAACTCTTTATTTTCATAAATACAATAAATCTAAAGTTTTTGTTTTTATAGTGCGTATTCCTCACACTCTGGCAAATTTCTAAGAAATTAAATAACATAACGGCGTAGAAAGTCGCAAAGATTTTCGACTCCAGCGTCACTCGACCTCGTGGTGTAGTTGGTTAGCACATTCCAGTACTGACGGAAGGATGCGGGTTCAAGTCCCGCCGAAGTCGTAATAAAATTTTTTTTTGCGATGTTCTTTAATTTCTTAGAAAAATACAATAAATGTACACTTAGAAAAGGTCAAATTATAAAACTAGACACTGACACGGAAATTAAGTGATATTTTTGATTTCTATCGCATTTGTATGTAGACTAAAGTAAAGAACTTACGAACTTACTGTTCGGAGGTAGAATTGTTCTGCAGGAGGCGCTGCTGCCCGCCCCCGGTGGATATCCCTTAGTCGCTTCTTACGCGGCAAGAGTTGTAGTGGTGCGAAAGCCGGCACCACACGGCAACTGGGGTTCTATAGACGCACAAGGGCTATAATTGCGTAGAATTTGTGACAATATCGCATCGGGTGAATTTCCGCCTGCGACACAGGAGGTTGCGGGTTCGATTCCCGCCTCGGGACAAATGTTTGTACGATCTGGAAATATTTGTTCCAGGTGTTCTGGGTATTTTCTATGTGTAATAAAAATTTCTAGCTATGTTATGTATGTCTATTAAGTTTATAAGTCATCTAGTATCCATAACACAAGCTCTGAACTTGGGGCTAGATGATGCTCTGTGGATTGCCCAGCATTATTTATTGATATAATAAATAATAATGGTGTGACTCGAAGGAACGCGCTGCTTGCAGACGTAAATCAGCAAGTGCATCGTGGGCACTGAAAGTGTTAACCAAGGGGAAAATGATAATAGTTAATTTTTAACTGATTCATCATGATGATAATGATAATATTTCAGCTGGGCAAATGGCACCCAGAAAGGGTCACCTTTTTCTTAAGACAACCAAAGCCACACTGATATTAGTGCGAAAGTTTGGTTGTTTAGATGTATGAATGGATGTTAAGATGGATGTTTGTTAGCTCTTCACGCCAAACCTACTAAACGGATCGGACTGAAATTTTGCATAGAGGTATTTCTAATACTAGACATAGAACATAGGCTAACTTTTATCCCATTCATCAGTTCCCGTGGAACAGAATCACATTTAAACGTTTCCATAGAAAAAACGCGTGCGAAGCTGAGGGCAGAAACTAGTGTTTCCATATTAAAAAGCCGAGATCTGATATTTTTCAGATTCGGAGAAGGTATTATTTAGAACCTTCTTTCACTTCAATTCTTCCTACGCAGACAGAATACTTAAAAATTCGTTTTCTTATGATTTTCTAATCAAAATGTTGCCACTACCAATGTTGCTTAAAATATTTAAAAAAAAACTAATTATTATTATTTAAACAACAACTTTCAGATATTTCAAACATTTATTTCACAAATCTAAAAGTTATACTTTTACAACGTAAACTATATTATTGTGTAGTAACTACGAAGAACTTTGTCAAAGTAAACAGACTAGCTGAGTTTCTAAGTGCTTAATTATTACTGTAGCTTCAAGTTGTATAGAGCAACTTTACCTTGGGTAGGTAGGTTTACGGTTACAAAATAGAATAGAATAGAATTATTTATTCAGACAAAAACCACATTACATTTCGGTTAGAAGTGCCTTAAAGCATATGTTAGCTTAATGGGGTGGAAACTGATACCAAAGCCAAAAATATTGATTATACTGACAATAACCCTTTAAAATACTGACCATTTACTGACCAAATCTCTAGAATACTGACGCTTGATCGGTCATTTTGACATCAAAATACGAATTTTGGTTGTCATTTCCCCTCCTGTGTACCTTATATCAAAAAAAAGAAGGATTGAGAGAATAAATTCATAATTATTAGTATGTTTATGTTTATGGACCTACTACCGAAAAGAAAAAGATGTTATGAGATTTTTATGGGACTCCCACTCCAAAACGGCATTCTTTTCATCTCAATCTACAGAACCCAGACCACTTTTGTGGGAACGTAGCCCCTGATCCTCAAAATACTGACTTTTCTGACCATGTTTCAAAAAAACTGACTTTTACTGACCTTAGCCAAAAAAAAATGACTTCTACTGACTTTACTGACCATTTTCCACCCCTATAACTAGACACAGAGTTCTCACCTGGTTCAATAAGAGTTATTATTAGGTAGGTATATCGAAATACATAGGTTACAATCTTTCAAGCAATTTTTAGAATAATTACAATAAAAACTAAGACAACACAATGGTATGTGGGTACCTACCTAAAATCTGGTACTGACCGGGGGGGCGATTACGGTGTGGTAAGGCATAGGATTACGGCTCAAACGTTGGCAGATGAAACGCTAGGGTGCGCATTCACAGGCCGATATCGGACAATCCGCTGACAAGAACGTCCACTGATCGGCAATTCGAATTAAATGGAAAAGTTGCCTTCAAGAATCATCACCGGCATTGCCGACAGTCCGCTCCGTGCGGTGCGGATCTTTTATGTCAAACCATTGACGGGGCCAGTGCGGATTGTCCGATGCCGGTCTGTGAACGAGCACCCTAACGTTTCAACTGCTAAAGTTTGAGCCGTAATGCCGTACCTTACCACACCGTAATCGCCCTCCTGGGAGGTGTCACGGGGCGTTATGTACCGTTCGCAGCGTGCATGATACGTTACGCCGTGTGCTAAAATCCGTCTCGTTGCTCGTTGCGAGCGCCTTCTTTCCCCGTACTATGTGCACGAATGCTCGCTGTGTAACATGTTACATTACGCCCCGTAACGCTAGTCAGTACCTGGCTTTATAGAATTAGTAATATTTCACAGTGGCAATTTGAAGTCCAGAAGATAGCGGTGTAACAGCTTTGGTCCTGCGCCTCATCTCGGCACGCTCGCGTCGGTCTGCCGCACCGTCTAATCGGAATATGAGATTGAGGGAAAAGAGAGTGCTTCTGTGTTTGCGCACACACTTGTGCAGTATAATAATATGTCCTACGCACATGGCTTGTCTCTGTTAGATACTGGCTGCAGTGGCCGAAATTCAGCTAGTAGGACATTGTCATCAAATATACTCGTGAGCAAAGAAATCGACTTAAACACGCGTAAACTTTAATTATTTAGTATTTGTATACAATGTTTCACAAAGAAATGGACCAATATTCATACTTTTAGCGTCGTTTTAAAACTGAATACTTAGGCTAAATAAATAATGCTAGACAATCCAAACAGCATTATCTAGCCCCAAGCTAAGAGCTTGTGTTATGAGTACTAGATGACTGATATACTTTATACAATACATAACATAGATATATATTTTTTTACGCTAAAGCGTGTAAGAATCTTTGATAAGCCATCATCGGCTGAGACATTTTTGAAGAAATTAAGCTCCGTCTGTGTGCACTGTCCGTCTGAGTCGATTTTTCTGCACACGCGTATCTAAAAATCACTATAAGAAACTACTATCAACAAAATAATTTCCATATCTAATAATTACACGAGAGTCATGTGCGCAGATAACCTACTCTACTTCGTAATTTTTATCATTTATGTTCCGTTTCAATAAGCAATGCTCTACTTTGTGTTACTACAAAAACATACACATACATTACATACATTTACATAGGCTTCTATAGTTTCCTCATTACGACTCAAAAGTTTAAATTGACAAAGTTCTGAACATTGTGGAAGATATTCGGTTAATAATAATTTTGACAGCGAGATAGTAACTTATACCTAACCTAAGTTTAAAATTTAAAACATCAGTCTTTTAAAAGATAGTTAAAATTATAAACACTGACTGAGCAATAGTAAAGAAATTGTGTGTAAAGGTTTGGCAGTATGGTTGAGTAGTCCTTTTTGTTATTTAGTTGCAATAGTTTAGACTTTCGTCGGTGCCGCTTCCTACGAGTGAAGTACATCTGCGTCTTGGGCTACGAAAGTGTTAACCTCTGGAGTGCCAGATTTAGGTCCAATTTCGTTATTTGCTGCCGAAACTTAGATCAATAAAACAAAATTCAGTTTGATCGAGTTCAAATTCATATTCATACCTAATGTGTGAGATGACAGCTCTTTAACTCGGTTTATCATTTGAAATGGATGGAAATGGAAAGGTCAGTAAAATACGCTGAACTCGTTTAAAGCGCTAAACTGAGTTTATTTTATATTGAACGCGTTTAATTGCAACGTAAACACCTTGAATACATATGCATATTACGTTGTCTCGCCCAATAAGGTTTGCTGGAAGAGAACTATTTTTAGGGTTAAGCTCGCCTTTGTTATTCCTTCTCTAGTTTTATGTATGTTTTATTCAGTGCAATAAAGAATTAATTATTTAATTGCAACGGTGTAATTGGACCTTAGGCAATACCGACATAACATTGACTGACACATAAATTATGCATAGTTCATTTACCAATTTATTCTCCAACCATTTTTTCATTTTACTTCGAAAAATTCCCAAAGAAAACTTCGAGATCAGTAAATAAATAAAAAGAAGTACTTTAATAACTTTGGCATTGTTGTTTTTGGTCCGAAGTGAATTTAATAAAAACTTAAATACAAAACATTATTATAATTTTCGACAACTTAATACTTAAATAACGGCCCTTTTCACAGCCTTAAAAATATTATTTTCTTAATACCTTTTTTAAAGACAGTGAAAAGGACGAATTTATTCTCAAATTATCGTTTTGGATTTGATATGCTTACATAAAATTTACTTTTAAGTAAATGATACAAAGTTTTATTATTATATATTCATTAATTCTACTTATTTCTATTATTATCTACTATTATGATGTGGTGTCCTACAGAGTCCTGTAACAATAATAAGTATTACATATATGTTTAAACAAAACAATAATAATGTACCTATTTTATAACAAAATTATGATTCTGTTTGTATTCACAAAGAAAATTACAATCAAATTATAGAAATAGTATTTACAATTGAAACAATTGAGCTAACTGCAGACTGATGCAAACAATCTACAGGTAGCTCAACTGATCCATATCAATACAATGAATTCTGTTTATTGTTTGATCGTTGTTAAATTTGTATTTTAATTGTAATTTTCTTTGGTAAAATTTGAGTCTGTTGAGTTCGTAATTTTTTTGTTTAGAATAGGTATAAGTACATAGATGCGTAGTAGGTACCTAGCATTTTGCTATTAAGATAGGTACTTGTAACTAAAACGTGTCGAAGTTGAGTAAGTTTAAGTTTTTTATTTACAAGTAGTAATTTAATTTGTATGGAAGTAAATTGTCCTATAACCTCTAAAATATATGTCGTAATTTTTTGGTGTACTTACGTCTGGGCACTACGTTGACGGTTGCTTTCGATGTGCTATCGCTGTCATCGGACTCTGACCGGGTCTGGAAACTGGTTTCTGGAGACAAAGGTTTATCGATTTAATGATTTGAGTAGAGCCATTCTTTGTCAGCTATTGACACTTTTATCATCATCATCAGTCCGTATATGTCCACTGCTGAACATAGCCCTCCAAACGACGCCACAAATAGCGGTCCTGAGCCGCCTACATCCATCAACTCCCTGCGACCGCAACGATGTCGTCAGTCAATCGAGTTGGAAGTCTGATACTTTTATATCATGATTCAACTATCAATAGAGCGATCGATTAAAGATTGGGAACGGCCAGTAGGGTATGCAATCTACAACGGAGTTAAGACAGAGATCAGCAAACAGCATCAAGCTGTTCTCGAATGCGGGCCCGTATTAAATATTGAAAATATATCCAGCACGCCGCGCGCCGTCAGGTGGATTCACAGTAAAGTATTAATTATTAGTGCTCCTATACACTTGCCAAATTCCATGTGGAATGTTGGTACACATAACGCCCATACTTAACCTTTCGATTTGAGACTCTTCCTTCAATAAATATCGCTTACCTATAATTATATCTTTAACTCGACGCCAAGTCGCGGTTTGTTTGAAAACATTTCCACTCGAGTTCGAGTTTGGCTATTATAGTATGGTTTATTAATGGTTTATTATCATCAATTATCATAGGCCTCCATCAATTCTTGCCAGCTTTCTCTGTCCTGATTCTTTCAAAACAAATTCTAAATGTTCAGCGTTACTTAATATTAATTTGTGTTTAAGAGGATGTTGGGGTGTCCACAGTGAGATCAATTATTCTAGTTGCCTTCTACGTCAGAACCTGCAGTTCACGCAGTGAGGGAATTCCCCTTACTGTGTGAACTGCAGGACATATACGCTGACCAAGACAGGAGTACTTCTAGCAGAGTTACTAAGGGTGGATTTTACTTTCTACTTTAATGAGTTCTGCGTTAACTGCGTTTAGTTCATGCTGGCGAAATGTTAAATGTACCAACTGAACACAGTTAATGCGAAAACGAGTTTTAACGTCAATTGAACGCGTTTAATTTCAACGGTGTAATTGCACCTAAGTCTTGGTTTAAATCTTGGACATGGCTTTCCCTCAGAGCCCTATTAAAATCAAATAAACGACCTTCCCAACTTTATCTTAATGAATTTCAATTGTCAGACTTTTATGAATTATCTTTTTAATTTGTTCTCGTCTCGGGGAAAGTTTAATTGCTCCGTGGACATTAAAAAAGATGAACGCTTTTAATTTTCTGCCAATCTGTCAATTATGGAAAAATTTGGAGGAGTCAGCAGTGCAATATTTGTTTTTTTTTTAGATTTCTGTCTGAATCAAGGAGGAACAACGTAGGACATATTGCTAGAGTGTGTGTCCTGTGACGTAATTACCCCGTTTTAATCCCCGTAATTTACGATAAGTAATAAGTAAGGACAGCTCAGTGTTTGATGACCTCAGTGGCGCAGCGGGCGAGAGTCCGCCTGTGACGCAAGAGATTGCGGGTTCGATTCCCGCATCGGAACAAATTTGTGTACGATCTGCAGAAATTTGTTCCGTTGGTCTGGGTGTTTTCTATGTATAATAATAAAAACAATATCTATCTATGTATATAATGTATTAAATATGTCAGTTATCTAGCACCCATAACACAAGCTTTGAGTAGCTTACTTTGGGGCTAGATGGTGCTGTGTGGATTGTCCAGCATTATTTATTCATTAATTCATTTTTTTGTGTTTCTGGATAAACTGTACACTGTAATCATTGTAAGAGTATCGCAAACCATAAGTATATCATATTAGAACAATGTATGCACTGACAGATTAACACCTAATAATCGGAAATAAGAGCCCTAACATCTTCATACAATAATATTTTAGTAAGAGTTAGTTATCATCATCTGTCTGAGAGAGAGAGAGAGAGAGGTCATCTCAAAAGTTAATCCGAAGTAAGTACACACTGATATACTGTACCTACCTTATGATAAAATTTGTTCGTTAAATAAACTTATTTAATTTAAGGATATTAGGATAAGCATGTACTTTCTTGCCTTTTCTGAAATAAAAGTCATTTAAAGTTTTTCGTTTTTATAGTGCGTAAGCCTCACACTCTGACTAATTTCTAAACTACACCACGAGGTCAAGTGACGTAGGAGTCGGAAACCTTTGCCACTTTCTACGGAATGAAGCGCCGTTAGCTCCACCTACAGGGAAAACATTAAAGTTTATCATTAATATAAAACTCATTTACTTTTATTAAAAAAAAAATCTGTTACGAAGAGATGAGATGCTCCGTTATAGCCGGTCTTTAAACGATTGAACATTAGAGGCAAGCACATGCATTATACTTGCAACAATTTTTGTCGAGAAAGGTCACAAAAAAGTCCTAAAGCGTAACATTTTTCAAATTCTTAGTAGTAGGTTTCTGTAATCTTAGTTTATTTTTTTACAAATAATCACAAAGAAAATTACAATCAAATAATAGATATAAATAAATTGGAACTAGTATTTACAGTTGCAAAAATTAAGCTAACTGCAGACTGTTGCAAACAATGTACAGTTAGCTCAACTGATCCATATCAATACCAGTCGTCGCGTCCCCAAGACGCTGGCTGCATTGCCCCGCTGTATGACAATGCTGATGCGCTGCACCAGATACTTACCAGCTCTCGGGTCACGCGTATATTATGTAATCTTTGTTTTATGATTTACTCTGTTCCTGCAGAGTAGGTATTAATTCTAGGGAGCAGGTGTCTATTTTTCAGAGATATCAATATGCTTACACAAAATAATATTTTAATACCGTGCCGAAACAAAAGCATTATACCACAAATTATGGTAGATACAGTTGCGGTCATATTGGAGACATACCCTAAAGATAACTAGGGTATGTCTCCGTGCTTGAAGGTTACTACGATTTAAAATAGTAAATTTCATCTAATTCCAAATTTTAGCCCTATTTTATTACTGTATGCTACACGGTTATCATAAGTAAAATATTATAAAATACATAATGGCAAACTTAATATGTAATTTATAATGGTGTTAAAAAATAGTACTATTTTTTTGCTGTTTTATTTCCTAATGAAATAGATTATAATATATTAAGCCTCAAAATTTGGGTAATTAAAAAATGTAAATGACTCTGGATTTGAACCTACGACCCAGATAATAAAAAAATTTAAAAAGGTCGTAAGCACCACGAATAGCTGCAAGACAATGTCTTTGGAATCTAGGCCACCACTTCTGACCGCCACTGTACCTACATAAATACCCCGTTGTAGAGGGGATCGGATACTACCACAAAAGGTCCATCACCTTTCCTCCCGCCACCATTACTTCTACCATACCATATCATACCCCGTTGTAGCTTTTAGAGGTAACTCATAACCATGAGTTTTATATCTTTTTTTTTCTGACAAAAATTACTATGATGTAGGTATCCTTTCAAATAAATAGTCATATCTAAACACCACAGTACTTGCTCAGATGTGCGTCAATTCACAGAGCAGCGAGTGGATATGACGTGACCGTGATGTGTACCACAGCTGACACGACTGATATCAAAACAGCATAATGTATCTACTTTTTATTAGGGTTCCGTTTTGGCTCAAAGTGGTTAAGGCGCATGTATGACTCAAACTAGCGCCGCTGCCTTTTTAGGTTGCCCTTATGGTCTCGCTCGCTTTGTCTGTCCTTTTTCCCCTCCTTAATAACTCAGCAACTACTGCAGCTATCAACTTGAAATTTAAAATAATAATACGGTATCGGTATATAAAATATCGGTTTGGACATTCCAAAACTTTTTGAAAAATGGTAAAAAAGGGGGGATTCATTTTCAAAAGGGGGAGCTATATTTTTTATATAATTGATACCCCGAGTGGGGTATCAAATGAAAGGTATCGGTTTGGACATTTCAAAACAGTTTTTTAAATTTCTGTAGTTTTCATACTTTTTGAAATATTTTGAAAAAAGTCGAAAAATTTACCATTACCCACCCACTTTAGCCGAACCATGCAGAGAGATCCATCTGAAATGTAGGTTGGTACCTACTATTTTAGGCTTTCGTTAAATTGCGAAGTCTCCAACCGGTACTTTTGTTACATATTTGTGGACAATTCGAAACCATCGGCGCGCGAGTTACACTCACACTTGACGGATCTTGTTTTCTTATAAATTACGTTGATTACAGGAATTTTTATAAGTCCATTGTACAGTTAATTTAGTAAATTCGACATTTTAATACCTAGTCATTATTGCTGATACACCTAAGTCGCCAAAAGCCTTATGATACCTATCATAAACTTTATCCTCCTCTTATTCCACTGAAATAGCTTAGTATTGTATAATTTACACTGAGAAGCGAAAACAGAGTTCGGTGGCCACCAAGAGCAACTTCGCTATTCTGTATAAAGGAAATAAAAGAAAACTATTTAATGGGCATTAATTAAAGCTTATGATAGGTATCATAAACTGTACAATGGATTTTTAAGAATTCCTTTGAATAACGTAATTATAAGAAAGTAAAAGCAGCGGCGCTAATTTCAGTCATTTGTGCGCCTTAAATGAAATGCTTAAAATAATTTCTTTTTGTAAGTCTGGCGCAATTTGTTATAGACATAATACACGCAAAAAGGAAAGAAAAAGTCCTATGTTAGTTTCTAAAAGACGAATGATAGTTCGAAAACAAGATCCGCCAAGTGCGAGTGTAACTACAATTCATTCATTTCAGATGGATCGGTCTGCAGACATCGGAGGTGGGGGATGGGTAATTTTTCAAACTAATTCAAAAAGCGTGAAACCTACAGAAATTTTAAAAAACTGTTTTGAGATGAACCAACCTTGACAACCCATTGGGTGAGACAGTCCCCCCTTTTGAAAATGACTCCCCCCCCCCCCCCCCCCCTTTGTAACCATTTACAAAAATTGATCCACTCACAGACAAACCTTTATTTTCCTGTAAAATATAGACCCATGTCTACAAACGCTCCATACGTTTCAAATGGATCGCTTTGCAAACTTCGGAAATTTTTCGAGTTTTTTCAAAATATTTCAAACAGTATGAAACCTAGAGAAATTTTAAAAACTGTTCTGTTTGTTTAATGTACAAACAGATACCTTTCATTTGATACCCCCTTGTAGTTCTCTTAAAATTTCGGCATCACATTTGTATATAGAAAAATTTAATTTTTCATTTATTTCAATTTTTCTATAAATCTGTACAGCAGCACGAAATTTATTATTATTTTAATTTTCAAGTTGATAGCTGTGGTAGTTGCTGAGTTATTAAAGAGGGAAAAAGGACACAAAGCGAGACCATAAAGGTTTCGAAACCAATCTTGATACCCTAAAAAGCCCGTCACACCCTTGCTATTACATTTTTGCCTTTCCACAAAAAACGGGGTATTAGAGGGAATTTTTTATCAGTTCCTCACAAAATCACAACGTGACAGGGCGGGCGTCCATTCGTCTTGATCTTATTAAATAATATTAATGGCCCGGCCCTCCTTCGTAGTCCGGAGTTCGGACAGACGGACGGAATAGCACGTTTATTAAAGTTAATTGATCGATGGTATGAGTAGGAAACTGAACTAGTAACTATACTCAGGCCATTCTCAGTGTACTTACATTGCTTATAACAGTCTGTAGTTAGCTCAATTGTTTCAATTGTAAATACTAGTTCTCAACCTCAACCACAACAGCCTGTATTGATCCACTGCTGGACACAGGCCTCGCCCTGATAAACGTCTTATTGACTTTTATCTCAAGGGGGGTAATGCCCATAATCCCCATGCTGTGCTGGGCATGCGGGTTGGGGCGCAGTTTGGTGGTACAATCTGTAGGGGGCGCTACTGTCCGCCCCCGGTGGATATCCCTTAGTCGCCTCTTACGATACCCGCGGAAAGAGTTCGGGTGGTGCAAATTCTAAGCCGACACCACACAGTTAGTTATACTAGTTCTATTTTGCGTCTACTATTTGATTATAATTTTCTTTGTTACTAAAGGTTACCTACTCTCAACACGACTCTCAAGATATCTGTAAAAATGTGTTGTAGTGGATGCTGTGGCGGATGCTGCGGGGGATGCTTGAAAGTTCCTGCTCACTCTACTACTTTTTAAGAAAAATTATACACTATACAAGCTTTTCCCTTGGATTTCAGATGTACAAAATCAATCCTTTTCTTCAAAAAACTTCTTCATATTTTTGCGTGTATGTAAGTTTATCATTATGTAAGTAGTAGGTATATGGCACGTTAGGTTTTATAGCATGTAGTGTAGGTATTATTATAATATTTACATTTCCTTAAGTTTTTCTAACGCCACCGTCTATATTGTTCTCATGTCTAGTACATCCCAAGGTTGCCTGGAAGAGATCGCTCAAAGCGATAAGGCCGCCGCCCTTTGTACTTCCTGAATTCTCAGCATTTCTGTCTGTATTGTATTTTATGTTTGTGTGGTTCAATAAAGAGTTATCTATCTATGCTGCGGAGGATGCTATGGCTGCCCGTGCATCAGCATCCATAAATGCTGCACAAAGATTTGCTGAATTCTGGAAACATCTGGGCACCACACAATGCGACGTCTTCAAGAGATATTTGCCATTTTTGTTACAGTGTTTTCTGTGTAGGTACTGTTAAAATCAATCATTGTTGATGTATTCTTTTTCAATTTATATCGCTTTATAAAAACTTGTGGATGCTATGATATAAAATAACAGTTATTTTGACAGTAGCTGGTGCTAATACCATTTTTTGTGGTTGACAGTACATTGGTTAAATATGAGACCGCATTAATTGATAAATAAATTTAATAACCGGTAGACGAATAATGTAATTATTGAAGTAAATATTAAATACCGTTCTGTGTGGTTAATTTAAATCAGCCCGTACGGATCTGATATATCAATAATTATTTTGTTTTGAATAATTCATGCAAAATGGTTTATTCTGATCGTATCTGCTCACATTATATTTTACATTAATAACATCGAATGGTAGGTTATTTGTTAAACTGCAGAGTGATTCACTATTGTAGGAATAATAGAATCGAACTCATATTAAGACTTAAGTTTTTGAAACTATCTTGGTTATTACCT
Organism: Eupithecia subumbrata; assembly: GCA_949316285.1. Lineage (NCBI taxonomy): Eukaryota > Metazoa > Arthropoda > Insecta > Lepidoptera > Geometridae > Eupithecia > Eupithecia subumbrata. The sequence goes on along the minus strand of OX438644.1, from coordinate 3,983,103 downwards.
AACACTAAGTATAAGTTCCGACACATCTTTATCTACGTATCTTATACCTACCTATTATAACACAAAGTCCCACACCGAGTCTGTTTGTGAAACACTTAAGGCGCTACCCCGACCCAAATCAGCGCCACCACCTATTTTATCTTATATTCTGTTAAACGAAGGAATTTTCAAAAAACGATTGTCCTGTTTGTGATGCCTATCATAAGCTCTTTTTAATGCCTCTATAATTGTTTAAGAAAGTATAGTGTAGGCAGAGATGCGAAGTTGCTCTTTTTTGCCACCTTGGTAGCAAAAAGAGCAACGTCGCATCTCTTCTTAAAGTATAATAAACTAGTTTCAGCCCGCGGCTTCGCCCGCGTTGTTTCTATGGAAACGTTTAAAGGTGATTTATATCCCATCGGAACTGATTTATGCGATAAAAAGTATACTTGATTCCAGGATTAGAATTACTTACCTATATGCAAAATTTCAGCTCGATCGGTCCAGTAGTTTTGGCGTGAAGAGGTAACAAACATCTATCCATCCATTCAAACTTTCGCATTTATAATATTAGTGTGATAAAACTTTTATAGAGGCATTAAAAAAACTTATGTTAGGTATCACAAACAGGCCAATCGATTTTTGAAAAATCCTTCGTAATAGGATAAAATAGGTGGGGGCGCTGATTTATGTCGGGGTAGCGCCTTAAGGGGCGAACTTAGCTTATCAAACTAGCCCTAGATCTCAGTAGTCACGGGATCCCCGTGGTAAAAAAACAAGAATGACATTAAATTCAATTTTTTTTCTACGGTTCCTTAATTATAAAAATACGATTGCGAAAAAAAATACGGTAAAATAATCATGAAAGTGCACTGTTTTGCACTTAATTTGGGCCCACCACCAGAAACCTAAAATTTTTAGGTTACAAAAATAATAATTTAGGTTATGTTAGGTATCATATTTTTGTATTTGTAACATATATTTGTTGTACCTATAGTTAATCACACTGTACGGAAACGACAAAGCGTAGGGACATACTATGAATTGAAAACTTAAATTGAATTAACGTCTATTTGAAAACGAATTGATAATAATTATGATATAAAAGACAAATTGAATAAATAAATTCATGTTGGAAATATCCAATCGATTTTATGTAAGTAATTACCTCACCTTACCTCACCTCACCTCAACCGCCTATACCTACTTATTTGTCCACTGCTGGACGCAGGCCTCCCCCTGATAAGCGCCTTATTGGCTTTTATCCTTTGAGGGGGTAATGCCCATAATCTCCACGCTGGGCGCATGCGGGTTGAGGATCGCAGTTCGGTGGTAGAATTGTTCTGCAGGGGGCACTGCTGCTCGCCGCCGGTGGATATCCCTTAATCGCCTCTTACAACACCCGCGGGAAGAATTAGAACATAGAATTGGGGTGGTGCAAATTCTAAGACGGCACCACACAGCGGTAAGGTAGCATCTACCAACAATAAGAATAGGTGAGTAATTTTCATCAATTTTACTTTGTAACTCTTTGCAACAAATTTAAAGGGAGATTGCGGCACCTTTCATAATAATTTTTATGAAACTAACGTACTATGATACTTCATTGCTAATAATAATAATAAATAATTGTTGCTTCGGAGATAATATGACCGTCCCACTGCCATTTCAGATTATTAATTCGCCAAAAACTTAGTAGTGTCAAGCCTAGGTTAAACCTAGGTCTGAGTCAATATTACCCGTGTCGAACCCAGCAGGGCAAGCACGGGGATTGTTGTCTAGGGTAGCATAGAAAAATTACGTCACTTTGTCATCGAATAAGTTAATTATTTAAAATTCATTCTTTAAACTTCAATAATAATCAACGCAATGTATGACGATGCGATGTCATTATTGACTATTCAACACCTATAAATCCCCGTGCTTGGCCTATTGGTGTTAGTAAGGACTAACCAGTGTCAAACCCAGGTATGAGTAAGGACTTGCCTGTGCCAAATCCAGGTGTGAGTAAGGACTTACGAGTGTCAAACTCAGGTGTTAGGACTTACCAGTGTCAAACCCAGGTGTAAGGACTTACCAGTGTCAAACTCAAGTGTGAGTTATCAGTGTGAAACCCAGGTGTGAGTAAGGACTTACCCGTGTCAAACCGAGGTCTGCTAGGCAATCTGCTCGGCATAGGCAGGTCTTGGTTCTCTACGTGATCGAAGGTCCTGAAGCCGAGAGCAAACTCCGCGTAGGGACTAATCTCGAACATTTCTGTACAGAAAACATAAACTTAGGTAAAGTTATCAAGTTAAAGGTCAGCTTGAAAAATTATAATAGGTATTAATACTTCACAAAGCAAGCTATACGAAATCACCTGTATCACCTGTAAAACCGCGACGATTTAGTTTGAATCTCGGGTACAGAGGTTTATTTTTTAAATATTTTATGGGAAAAAGCGACTTAAAAAATACTAAAGGGTACAGTATCATAACGGTAGAAAGGCTGCGCCGATTTTTATGAATGTTTGCTAAACTGTCAATCAAATCACCTTTTAAAACAATCAAAATCGGTTCATCCCACAGATATATATTTGTGTAGTTCATCCGTTGACAAACGTTTCTCAATTTATCTAAAACAACCAACATAGTTTCGTCTTTTGCCAAACCGAGGACCTACTCGGAATAGGAAAACGGAAGTTTCGTTTTCGTTGTCGTGCAAAACAAAGTCATAGGTTGATAAGATTAGCATTTGCACGAAAACGAATCAGAAACTTATATTTCGTTTTTAAGAGTACGGGCTGTTTTTACCCGGCTACTGACGGAGGAGGGTTATATTTCACACGATATAATATTTATTTACTACCAAAGACATTCGTGTGTTTGTGTAGCATCATAACTCCTCTTTTATTACTCTCTGTAGTGACACAGTTTAGCAGAAAGTACACGGCGCAAACGCGTTTCGATTAATCGGCATTTTTACTGGCTAAGCCGATCGCCAACAGTCACTCTTCCAACCTCTGCCTGGTACAGGCATATCCTAATTTAGGGATTATAGATTAACGTTAATATAATTCCATGTACTCGTGTTAACTGTGTATTGAATAGACTCAGTACAGTGCATAAACTCTTTTATTCCAAACAACCCAAAATAAATATAAATAAATAAATAATGCTGGACAATTCACACAGCATTATCTAGCCCCAAGCTAAGCAGAGCTTGTGTTATGGGTACTAGATAACTGATATACTTAATACAATACACTACGTAGATAGATATTTTTTATTATACATAGAAAACACCCAGACCAACGAAACAATTTTCTGGAGATCGTACACAAATTTGTTCCGAGGCGGGAATCGAACCCGCAACCTCCTGCGTTCCAGGCGGACCTTCGCCCGCTGCGCCACGGAGGTCGTCTTAATAGTCTAAAGACTTTACATTTGATAGTAAATACAAAAGTTGTGACCCCGACGTGATCTAATTCTATATGTGCTTAATAAAAGCTATATAAAGACATTAATAGTAAATACAAAAGTAAAGTTTCTCAGTTTGTGTAAAACTTTCCACTCACCGCTTTTCCCTCCCTTGATCTGATGCGCGGGCGACGTATAGATCCTCGGAGCTGCATACCTCTCCTTATGAGACGTCTGGGACATCGTCGTCTGGGACGTGACACTCTCGTGACGAGACTTCGCGTCTTCCGTTATCGAGTGGCGGTATTGCGAGGCGAAGGTTTGCCTGGGGAGTTTGTGGTTTATGTTACGGCAATAAGGTTTAAAGTTGTTGTATCTAAAATGTTCATAATGGGAACAAAAATGGCTCTAACTTTAAAGTCAAATAAATGCAGGTTGATGACTGCCACTAACACTCCACTTTATTTAAAATAATATACTAAAACATTAATGGTCCAAGGTTGTGGTTAGATTAGTTTTGGCGTAATCTGAATTGACAAATATATGACGTGATAAATTAGTAGATCCATCAGTACGGAGTATGGTTTAGCTAGTTTTATTAATTATGCCTAATTTTAACAGCTTGATACACGAGTAAAGGTCCTTAAACCTTCCTTTTTAATTATTATGTATTGTGCTTTCCTTGTATTTTAACGTTGTTTTTAAGACAACTCACTAACAAAAACTGTACCTAATGTGATCTGATTTAATAAATGAATTATTACTATTATTATAACAATGGTAACGTCTCAGAAAGACACATTTTGTCATTTTACCTTTGATGAAGGAAACTACAGATGTAGGAATGCCAAGAGTGTCAAGGTTGAAACCATTCTATCAATAAGAAATCAAGTAATATCGCAAAATTTTCGACTTCGACGGGACTTGAACCCGCATCCTTCCGTCAGTACCGGAATGTGCTAACCAACTACACCACGAGGTCAAGTGACGTGGGAGTCGAAAATCTCTGCGAGTTCCTACGGACTTAAGAGCCGTTAGCTCCACCTACAGGGGAAACATTGAAGTTTATCCAATCCTGTTCAAAGACTAAAGTTACATTTAGTTCGTTTGACGAGAGGTGTTGCGTTGCATAATTCTAAGGTTTTTTGTTAAGTATTATAATAAAAAAAAATCATTCTATCGCACCACACGCACAATCTAAGGTTCCTTTCATCTATTTATTGTAAGTAAAGTTTTTGGTTAGCAGATTTGGGTTCCTGATTAGTTACTGAGAACTTACCGATGCCTCTTCAGCAGTATACAAACGAAAGCCGATAAACAAACGACCAGCAAGATGGAACTGCAGATGATGACCAGCATATTGAGGTCCAAGACCTCCGTCGGTGGACCGATCTCCTCTGTGGAAGGTTAGTCAGGTTAGCAAGGTTTATGAAGGTTATGGGATTGTGGGAATCTAGAGACACTACTGTATTATGCTTTTCTGGGCACTTGTTTTATTTAATATCCCTCAACGTATGTAATATGTATACCAGTTATTTTTCTTCAAATTATTGTGTAAAACCAGGTAGTTTTCTTAGTTTTCAGGCTACATTTTGCACGTTTCAGAGATTTCACTCGATTTAAACTTCGAGTTCCACTGATTACTTTTGTCAACCCTATCGCTTGTCTTGCTCATTCGAGTACCAATCTTTAGAAACAACGCTTTCTATCTATTGGGCCTAAAACAAGCACTTGGCTATGTTTTGACAACCAACCCACCCTGGGTTGGGTTCCTATAGTTTTCGAATGAATTGACTGAAATAATAATGATCGAACTTCACTAAAGTTCATTTGATCAGCTATTACTAGTACCCATAACACAAGCTCTGCTTACTTCAAGGCTAGATGAGGCTTTATGAATTGTCCAACATTATTTATTTATTCATTGCCAGGGAAGAGGGCTGAACGAGGGAAGTAATAAAATACATGTTGTGTCAAAAGTCACGATTTTTTGGCCACATCATTGAAAACTGACAGATTTATAACAAGTATCGAATCGAAGTTGTGATTTTATTAACATTCGGGAGATACACACACTCATGCGAAAATTTGTAGGTACACATATGCGAAAATTTGTGTTTAGATGTTTACTATTTCTCTTCACGCTAAAACGGATGAACAGATCGAACTGAAATTTAGGCGGATCTAGATAAATAATTAACAATTGGGCTTTTACAAATTACTATTCAACCTGGACTTGAACCCGCAACTTAAAGCCAGCAGCGCACTGAACAATTGATTCTTCCGTTAACATCATGTCAATTCGGCTCACTTAATACAATTTCGCATCCAAAACCCTTCCTGTTTATTATAACTTTAGTAAAAGCTATTATCATCAAAGTATTGTTTCCAGTCTTTTGTTTCCAACTTTAAGTGATTATTACCCCAAAAATTATTAGATCCATGAATTACCCTAAAGTTTGACATTGACACAACTTTCAGATGATTTGTCAATCAAAACTTTTGTCATCAAGACACAAACGGAGCAAACTGAGGCAAACTGCGAAAATTACGCTGTAAATGTCAAAGTTGGTGAAATGTTTGACGTTAAGTTTAAGGTAACTTATGTGTATTTGTGTTAATTCTAGGAATTGTGTTTAATATTATTTGGCTCGTCTCAGTTTAATTAGTTTGGGATATGTAGCCGCTTAAATCCCCCCCGTAGAAACTGTTATAGGTATTACAGTTACCGTAATCATGAGGAGGGCGTATTAAGCTCGCGACACAGTTTTAGTAACTACTGCATACCTAATTCGTTTTCTCTATACCTCCCATGTTCTTTTATAGTTAGTTCTATAAGAATTTTAAACTAACTTTTGCCTTTGATCATTCTGTCCGCTTTTTTCAGAATCAGAAATGTTCACTTCTTTACTCACAAAAAAGATAAATAATAAATAAATAAATAATGTTGGACAAATCACACAGCATTATCTAGCCCCAAGCTAAGCGGATTGATCATCGGTCTATTGTGTGTGTGTTTGCGCGTGTGGACACTATTTTAAATCTTATGGCGTTACACCAATGGTCACGTCACTCTCACCCCTGCCCGTCTGCATTGTTAGTAGCGATACTGCTGGCGGTGCCGACGTCGTTGATGGCTATGACTCGCAGTTGATACCATGTGTTGGGGGCCCCTTTCACCCTATTATGAACCTTATTCTCTTACTGCAAGGTTCATTTGCCTTATTCATGTCATGTACCCTGTTTACGTACTTAGTAGCGTAGCTAAAGACGAAGCTGGCGGCGCCGGCGTCGTTGATGGCTGTGACTCGCAGTTGATACCTCGTGTTGAGGGGGCCCTCTTTCACACATAGGGGTCACGCCACTCACCTCCGTCAACCTTCTTAATAGCGTAGCTATAGATAGTACTAGCGGCGCCAGCATCGCAGGTCGCGGTCACTCGAAGTTGATACCAATGTTGGGGGGTCCTCCTCTTTACTACGAGTATAATGACCATTATCCTCTTACACATAAGGGTCACGCCACTCACCTCCATCGACGTTCTTAGTAGCGTAGGTATAGACAGTGCTGGCTTCGCCAGCGTCATTGGTCGCGGTGACTCGGATTTCGTACCAAGTCGCGGGGGATAGATCCCCCACTGCGAAAGACGCAGGGTGGGAGCGAAGTTGGGGGGCGTGGTAGTGGCCTTCTATGTACGACCAGTCGAGGTGCTGGTCTATTGGCTAGAGGGAAAGAGAAAGACGGTTTAGTTGCTGGTTTTAATAAAGTCAACAATTATTTTTGATTTAAATTTTATCAATGCCAAACGATCACGATCGAGCAGATCCAACCAAAATTGTCTAGTTTGAGTTTGTTGGTCAGTTGCACAAAAAAGAAAAACTTGAAAAAGGGTATACTTTGAACAATTATAATATTTTAACGGACGCATCAATTCTCTTCAAACCTTTCTAAGAACACTGTCAATAAAGTAACTTTTCAAATAAAAACATATTGGACAAAATCTGTAAATCTGTTTAGGAGCTACGATACAGACACAAAGATACACACTTCAAAAATAAAACACCGCTCATTTACGTCGGGGATTATTACAAGAGTTACAACTATGTTTTGACCTAAAGGAAAAAACAACTCTTTTTCAGGTTTGAACGTTCAAGACTCACCGCCCTATTCTCAGCTCTGGTCCAAGCGTTAGATCCGAGCGGTCTGTATTCGACGTACCACCTCGTGCCGTCACATCCGCCGTTGTCCCACCCGCTCAACTGGATGTACACGTGAGTCGCGTTGCTCCATAGCCAGTCCGTGGAAGGGGGTGATATTGGGGCTGGAAATGCCACATTTTTTATACCAATTTTTGAAAAATCAAGCAGATGGGCGCACAATAATGATTGGTGGAGTAACCATCGTCAAATACCTAGCAATACCCCGCAGGACATACACATAAAAAAATGCGCTCTACAATGCAATGCCCAGAACCCGTTTACTTGGAGCATAGCTTTTAAGCTTTATAATACCATTCAAAACAGAAGAAGGAGAAGGATTGGACATCTTATACGACATGGGAGGTTCATAAGAAACATCATAGAAGGAAAAGTAGACGGAAGACGAGGAAGGGGAAGACCATGAATTTAATGTAAGAGTCAGATCAAGGAGAAAGCCGCTGTCATGTCGTATAAAGAAGTAAAAGAGACCGCAATGGAAAGAGAAAAGTGGATGAAATTGCATCATTACACCGAAAAGAGCTAAGCTCTTTAATTTATTATAATAATTTCAGAAATGGGCGTGCGATCCCTACTACTCTTGGTCTTTTATTTCTTCTCTTGAGGAGAACATACTCCATTTCATCATATCATTCACACCATCAATTATCACAATAAAATACAACGCAGTCGGTAGCAAGCCGGTCACGCTTCTAGCAAGAGGCCTGGCGCCTTCCCGGTATCTTGATCAGCTTATGCTAGACCACCGCTGGACATAAAACCCCCTTATGAGCGTCATGGTGCCCTGTCTTCAGCTCGCCGCATCCAACATCTGCCAGCAGTCTTTTGCAGATTGAGATCCTACCTGGCCGGAGGTTGTCCTTACGTTTGCTAGCAGTCAAGGAATGCTAGTGAAGCGTAGGTAAGGAAAAACCACCTCGTCTCTTTATCGTCAGCCTATGGACATAGGCCTCCTCTCATGAGCGCCATAGCGCCCTCTCTTCAGCTCGCCGCATCCAATATCTTCCAGCAGTCTTTCGCAGATCCTCTTGGGCGGAGGGCGTCCTACACTACTTTTGAAATTTTGCTAAAGGATTACCCGATCTCAAACATCGATATGACGTTACTACATCAATATGAGCAGGCACCAAGGTCCCAATGCTATCAGTAGCTGTCACCTTGTTGAATACTTGGTGCCACGTTTCAGAACAGCCAGCGTATTCTACTATGTATGTGTTGAGAAGACGCGTCTCATGGTGACATTGGGAGGCTATTTACATGTCATAATGCTATTCTACTACCAGGCAACGGCCTCGAGTAATGAGTGCCATTACATCCTGTCTTCCTCACGTCACTAGTCTCCCTCTTGTACGCGTGAAAAAGCCTCAAGTCAGGGATGGTTCTGGGAGACCAGAAGAGTCTCGAGGTCTTTGTTGTAACCTAAAATAATGTTTAATAAGCCAAAAACTCACCCGATCCCAACGTAACAAAATCAACTTGCGCAGGCACCGAGGTCCCGATGCTGTCGGTAGCAGTCACCCTGATAGAATACTTGGTGCCACATTTCAGACCACTCATTCTGTGCCGGTGAGTGTTCAGTGTACCCGTCTCTTTTTCGACCGGCCACTCTCGCCAGCGGTGGACGTGGCGGTAGGTGCCTTCGCGGTAGGTTAGGTTGTAACCTACGTGGGGAAAATAGGTCAGTTTTGCGGACATAGGGTTAAAAATGGTGAATTAATTTTTTTTTCAATTAACCTCTATTTGTTTTTAATGTGCCTCGACTCTTGGTGGATGATGGTTGGCACAGAAACGGGCATGAATAGAGGGACTTACACCCAGTAATGGATGCTCACGGGCAGAGTAAAAACATAGAGTTTGAAGCTAAATAAAAGAAAATAAAACGTCTAGTGCGAGTCGGACCCTTACCCGGGGTAAGGTTTACACAAAACCTATAGGGTACTACGGGAAGTACCCTATAGGTTTTGTATGCATGTGATTCCCTTGGAAATTTCAAAATATTCGGACATAAACGCCTGTAACTTTTGAGTGCGTTGACTAAGAAGTTTTATTTATATTGCGGCTTCAAGACGTTACGGACTTCAGTATTTGACGTTAATTTCAACTCGAAACATCCACGCGTTCCTGAGAAAAGGGGATTGACAGACGGACAGACAGACAGACAGACGGACAACAAAGCGATCGTATAAAGGTTCCTTTTTTCCTTTTGAGGTACTGAACCCTAAAAATATGAAAGATTTGCATTTTGGATTATGCAAACTTTAATAACACAAGGAAGAAGTTGTGTCATTCTTCCTGAAAAAACATTAACATACATATATATTTGTTATATTTTATCTTGTAAAATAAATAACTTCGTTTTTGAAAACAAATCATACCCGAACTATAACAAATTAACCGTCATAAAACAAATTTTACCTAGATTTGTAAGAGGTAGAAAACTTTATACGCCTTGAAATAAATCCAACTTTAATTTGATTTTATTTTATTTTATTGAGTTATCTGGAAATCAATACTACTTTAATTCAACACAAACATATATTATAAATTTACCATAGCAATAGATTTAATATTTACTTTCGGTTTTGTCAAAATTGTGTCAGAGAATTAACGTATTAACAAAATAAAATGTACACATACATTATGTATATCAGTGCTTCTCAAATTTAAGATCCTAATAGTGAAAGATTTGACTGTTTCATTTTTGTGAAATGCTATTTTTCGCTCCAACACTGTATTGTTGAACATCTTATAAAAGTAAGAGCAATGAGTGAGATTCTTGAGTGTTCAAAAAATAGAGAAGTAAAAAGCAAACTACTTATATTCATAAAAATTTGTTAAACAGGTGATCAACAGTGTTTATTCTCACCCTGACTTATGTCAACAGAAGAACACCAACGAATTTATGCTATTGGTTAAAATAGGAAAGGTTTTTAATAAGAGGATATAAAGACCTTAACATATTATGGCTCATAAATTCCAATAAATCGAGCACATATAATAATACTATGACTCGGAAACAAATAATTTAGAAATTTAAAAAGTTATTCACTAAAGCGATTCACGCTGACGTCACAAATGCGGTGCACGAAAAACTAAAAGGGATAGTGCCAGGTTTTAAAAAATTACCTATAGTACATTTGATTATTCAACTATAAATTATTCTGCTGACGGTTTCGCTCAGAGCTATACCCAAGCCACGTTTATTGATGTGTGTTAATATGTGTGTGCGTCTTAATCCGACTGTACTGCAATCGGACAGGGTCAGTGTAGTGTGTCGTAATTTGAACTTGGACATTCCTATTTCTGAAGACGAATTGAGGGTAGTCGTGGATACGGCTGTAACTCCGAGTACATAATATATTCGCCCCGTGACCACGATCGCTGTAACGCGGTAGAAACGAAAGGTACGCGATAAATACCCGATTAAACCATTAACTAAGCCACGTTGTAGGTATGTAGTGAATAATAAAGCTTACGGATTCCATAGCCAAGAGTCGCATTGCTGCTTCTAATTTCATCCCACTCCACTTCAATAAAGTCCTTGTGCGGGGTAACTCGCAGCTTAGGCGGGTCCGGTAGTGGTAGGACCTATACAATTAGAACAAATTGTAGTAGGCATTAATAACCACCGTTCAAGCACTATAGTTTTTTTTTCAGTCATTATCCCACTGCTGGGCAAAAACCTCTCTTTTCTCCTTCCACTCCTCGCGTTTTAACGCTGTCACAGGTCATGATGGATGGTGAACGTCAAGCTCGTCTCGCCATCTCATCATGGGCCTACCACGTCGCCTCCTAGAATTGGGTGGGCTCCACTCTGTCGTGGTCTTTGCCCACAAGTCACTATAGTTTCGAGAATTAAAAATAAAAACTTCCTGATAGGTACCTCCACGCTGGGTACCCAGTTCCAGTTCGCCGTCCACTTGGTGGGTTTATTTTTAGATGTATACAATGGTGTCTTTCCGTGGCGGTGGTGAGAACTGACCCCTTAACCTCAACCCGTGGATGTCTTAACAGTCGACACCCTATCAGAGGAGGGGCTTACTCTGGTAGGGTGTCGACTATTACGACATCTTCTGTGTATTTATAACACCTTCACTGAGATCACCAATCCGCTTTCTAAGCATTTTGGCAAAACCCTCCTTGTTTGATGGATACAATTAGAAATTACTTTTAGATGGGTCTATTTTTAGATGAATAGGCAAGGTGTATGTTTTAACACTCTTGTACAAACAGCTTTAAAAGTAGATACTAACAGCGGTACTACAAAAACTAACGTAAACACTGGTCTAACAAGCGTTTATCTAAACAGTGTCTAAACAGTTAGACTTGGGTTTAACAAGAATTTAACTCTCGTTTAAACTGTGTCTAAGTCGTGTCTAACTGTAAAACGTCGTAAAACGTAAGTTTTGTGGTAACGCTTTTGTTAAACACGTGCTCAACAGAAATGTCTAACTTTTTTGTAGTAAAGCCCCTAATGTTTAGTCTCTACTAAAATTAATGAATCTTTTGACATCGACACTGGCTGAGTTGTGGCAACACAGACACGAAACAAGAAATTGTAGTTTGAATAAGTGTCAGTATTTCAGTGTAGAAACTGGAATAAGAAATTCATTATAATCAGTTTTAAAATCAAAGATATTTAAGGTCAACAAAGGCATGGGAATGAAATCCTCACAAATGTAAAATAAGAGAAAACAGCAACTCACTAAGCACTAAAAAACACAAACTTCATCAACGCAGAATCCAGGTTGTCTGGCAGAGATCTGCCAGACAACCTGGAATTTGCGTTGTGAGTTGTTGTTGAGCGATCTGGCTCGTAAGGGATAAGACCGCCAATTGTCACTGAGGTTATAATTATTTCATTTGTAAATTGTTTCTTAGTTTTAAGTGTGCAATAAAAGTATTTTGTATCAAACTATCTATCTAACGCATTTTTGCACAAGCGCAGAGTAAAGATTCTAATCATAGCTCAATGGTTCTAATCCAGACAGGGTGCCAAACTCATAACCCTCGTTCGTTGTAGTCACGTATAACGGACGCCAGACGAATGAAAGCTTTCAAAACCTTAAATTGTTTCGAACTTGCGATTTGCATCAATGTTACCAGGATCATAAAGTATTTTCGACCAATATTTCTTTGGCGTGACAAAATCAAGCCTTTGTTTATTAAGAATATCTAGGATTGTAGAACCGATTATAGGTCAAATGAACATAAATAGGTAATCTACGAGATCGATTTTGGTTGAACCACTTGACTTCTTTGATAATAGCTAGTATAGTTTTTATTATATTATTTGTGATAATATCAACATGAGAGGGCCCAAGGCCCCTTATTGAAAGTGGGTTGAATTATTTGTACGTGCGAACTGGGCTTTATCGTAAGTCTATTTATAATTTCAGAAACCTTACCTTGACAGTGTAGACCACGGAATCTGAACCATAGAGGTTCTTGGCTAGACATGTGTAGTTGCCGCTTAGCGATTGGTCGATACCTGAAAAAAATTCCTTATTGAAACGTTTTTTTAGAATGCCAAAGAATTTACATGCCAAAAAATTGATGTGCCAAAAGAAATTTACATGGTACATAAAAAAATGTTTCATATGAGTCAACTCTTTCCCCAACAAAAAGTTCCCAAAGAGACTGGGAAAATAAGGACAACCCCAGAGTTCTACCCTTTTAACTGCGTTAGAGTTTTGGCTATAAAATTCTTAACAGTTAACTTCTATGGCTAACAGCCAATAAAACTATGCTTTTGAGTGAAGAGTGCAGGTCTGTGTTTGCACACACACTTGAGCATTATAATATGTCCCGCACGCATGGCTAGTCTCAAATCAAATCAAAAACTCTTTATTTTCATAAATACAATAAATGTACACTTAGAAAAGGTCCGTTGAGACTGGCCACCGGGACCAAAAATTCGGCTAGGACATCATCACCACAACTATTGACTCTCCATAAGCGAGAAGCCGCTACGAGTAGCCTGAGGCATTTGTTTGACTCACAAAAAGTGAGAACCGGCCACTTAGAGTCATAAAAATATTAAAATTTAACAAGAAAAGTTAAGCTACGAGTTTTTCCTTTTCAAACTGGAATTAACTTTAATAAATAGCACTTTGTGTTCTATTATGATTGCGAGCAGTCGTCCATTTATGAAACTTCGAGATTATAAGTTTAAAAGTTATTGTGCAGCGGGCAAAGTTTATTTTGCAATGCAAATTTTCTGCACTGTTTTGACTGTCCAGGGAAGTTTTATGAATTTCTTATTACCAAACTTGTTGTTGGAAAGTTGCTTTCAACTCAAGACGCTCAAGATTAAAGTTATAAGTTTTGCGACAAGATTTGTATGATTTAACTTGGCGTAGTAGTGAAATTGAAGTTTTCATATTAAAATTGCTACAGTTTTACTGAATTTCAAACTATTGTTAAATCTTTTACGCATCTATAGATAACTGCAAAATTAACAAAACATTCATAAAAAGAACAATAACCAGTTAAACTATTGTTATGCATTTTATCTACCCAGATGAGTTTTGACGAATTTATTAAGTCTTAACATTATAAATATATTTTAAAATCTTTTAACACTTTATATACTTAGTCACAAGCATAGGTTCATAACAAACAAAACGGGCAAACAAAAAAATAACAATTTAAGTAGGTACTACTCCAGTCAAAATGTAACTTTTTCATTCCTATTTGAAATACTGCATGCTACCCTGGGGAAAAATTGTGTCACTTACTTTTGATCAGCAGACTATCATCTCTGTTTCTAGTGAACCTCGGATGATGGGTGATGATGTTCTGATTGTGGTACCAGACGGTTCTTGGTGGAGGGGATCCGACGCTTCGGCATTCGAGGAGTAGGGGCTTCTGTACTGCGACTGTTATTGCGCCTCCTAGTGATGCTACCCCAGCTACCACTATAGAAAATAACAAATATTAGATGTCATCCATATTATTAAATTATTATTATTAAGTTATAATTTATTTAAAGGTTAGTTTAAATATTGTAAAACCTAGATTAGTTTGTTCTTATGCTCACATCCTAGCTCTACCTAATGTAACGATCGGTTATTCTATTCTGCTCTCTTTAGTTCAGTTATTATTTTTATTTTGTGTTAGTTTAAATTTCCATAGTACTATTTTCTTGTATTGCAAATTGTTTGTTTGTTGTATTTAATACGTACCTAATTAAGAGTTCGCTTAAACTTGTAACTTTATTATGCACTTGTTACGCCCGAGGAGTGGGGTCTCTGGTGTCTTGTAATACAGGCTTTTTTAAGCCTATCTCAAGCTCCAGCTCCTCACAAAACAGGTTAAATACTTATAGGGCTAATCTGTACACAATTGTTATTATGAAAACCTTTTTGTGAGTGGAAAATAAATGTATTATTATTCTTATGTACTATCCCATTATAAGTAAATACAAAAATACGGTATAGTAAGGCGACACTTAATTTTTTATGACCTCTACACCATAAAGTTGAGAATATTTTTGTGGACAGCGCTAGCTCTCACCCCTGTGTTGTGGGTATTGGCATGGTTTTTAAGAAGATACATTTCTTTACGCACTCTTAGCATACAACTCGCAAAACTAATCAAACAAAACTCTACTTCTCACCTCACCTCAACAGCCTATACCTATTTGTCCACAGCTGGACGCAGGCCTCCCCCTGATAAACGCCTCAATGGCTTTTATCCCATGGGGGGTACTGCCCATAATCCGCACGCTGGGCATGCGTATTAGAAAGAAGAAAGAAAGAAGAAAGAAAATCCATTTATTGGCTCACACTAAAATAATAATGATAACACAAAAAAAATCCTTAAAAATATATTTATAAAAGTATAATTCCGGTGTGAACCAAAAGGTCCTGCCTCAGCTACATGTTGCTCAACATAAATTTGAGCAACGCTGGTTTTCTGGCAAGACCTTTGGTGCGTGCGTGTCCACACGGCTTACAGACCAAACACAAAAAAAAAAAAATATTATAACAAACAATGTATAACAGTAATAAATAATAATACCTATTTTAAAAGTAAGTTAGGTCTAGTGACTTCCCTACGACTATCGTTCAACACGGGCCCACTCAATCAAAAACAAATAGAAAAATAATCCGACAACCAGTGCCGACCAACGTCCGACCAGACAAACAACTGACAGTGCTCGTTTTCGAACGAAACACAGCTGCGCGCCTGCTTGGCGCGCATTTGAAGCGGATGATTTCGTGCGTCCAATAGGCAACTCCGTTCTGAAATTATTGTTCTGTATATTTGACACTTGACACACAGAAAAGCACAGAACACAGTAAAATGTGAAATTGGTAAAAATTGTACTGTACAAAGATTGTTGAAAATGGTGGATTGTAAAGTAACTGTTATAAAATCAAGTGATATTGCGAGACGTTAGTGCTGTCTCACAGCACAACACATGCATTGATGTGTTGAGCACATGTATTGAGGATCGCAGTTCGGTGGTAGAATTATTCTGCAGGGAGCGCTGCTGCCCGCCTTCGGTGGATATCCCTTAGTCGCCTCTTACAACACCCGCGGGAAGAATTGGGATGGTGCAAATTCTAACCCGGCACCACACAGCTCTCTATTATTCTATTTCTACTTCATCCTTACCTCTTTGCAAAGGAGTATTAGTAACTCTCTTGCTCTCAGGTCCTTCTCCCACTCCAGTGCTGGCGGTCACCCACACATCATATTGTCGGCCTTCCACCAGTTCCTTTAGT
Source organism: Eupithecia subumbrata (assembly GCA_949316285.1). Classification (NCBI taxonomy): domain Eukaryota; kingdom Metazoa; phylum Arthropoda; class Insecta; order Lepidoptera; family Geometridae; genus Eupithecia; species Eupithecia subumbrata. The sequence goes on along the minus strand of OX438644.1, from coordinate 3,966,774 downwards.
TCCACAGTCTGCGATTCTGCAGGTTCTGATTCCACGCGTATGGCGTGAGGGCCTTCGTTGCTGGGAATTTATAGTACTGTTAAAGCACATGGGCAAGTTACCTCCTATACGTTATTTGCATGCGAGAACGAGGGGTGAAACAAAATATACTGGCAGGTTTAACAGCTAACGAGAAAATGCACGCTCGAAGACGTACGTTCTGTTGTTTTGTCAACGGCTATTATTTTTTTACGTATCTCGCCGCTCGCGTGGCGCAGGAAGTGACCAGCTCTCAAGGACTCTTACTATAGATTCATCATCATCATCGGCCTATAGGTGGTTTTTTGAGAAGGGCGGTAATGGCCAAGTCCGAAACCAAGAGAGTTAGTTATTGTTTTCTTATAAATCGAGGGCTTGACTCCTTTCACGACTTTTCTTTAACTCGCGTGGTTTCGGATTTGGCCATCACCGCCCTTCTCAAAAAACCCCCCTGTATAAGTCCACAGATGGACATATAGGCCCTAATGAGCGCCATAACGTCTTCAGCTTGCCGCATCCAGCATCTGTCATCTACGTTTGCCGAGTCGCGGTCTCCACTCAAGAACACGTTTACCAAGCGATTGTTGGTTGTTTGCGAGATATGGCCGACCCACTGCTAGATAAACTTGCTAATTCTTTGAGCTATGTCCATAACTTTGGTTCTCTGTTGGATGTATTCGTCACGAATCGTATCCTTCAGATTCTATACTACAGATTGACAGTAGTAAACTACAAGATAAATGCACGCCCGAAGACACTTTTTGTTTTATTTTATCAGTTGTTCTCTTAACAGCCTGTATTTTTTAAGCATTACTACCATGACGCAATACTCAACGATTGGAAACGTAAAGAACAAAATAAACTTTTAATTATATTCGTATCAGACGACAAGATTCATTGTCGAAAGTCAGTAGAGCGAATCTAATTGGAGAAAGTTGCTTATTTAAGAAAGCATTCGAAGAAAAGTTGATAATTTAAGGCAAGCAGCGGAAGTTTTGACAGGCTGTCGATACTTCCGGTGGCGTTTCAACTGCTAACGCTTGAGCCGTAATGCCAATAGGTTACTAAACTTACTACACCGCGATCTGTAATAGCTGCTTAGTAAAAGGAAAACAAGTGGTGCATAATAAGTGCTATAAAAGCACTTATCAGGAGAGGCATAATATGCCTGGTATGCAGTAAAATGAGATGTGATGTGTGTTCTGCTGACCTCTCATAACTGGTAGGTCAGCACAAGATTGGAACAGGTCAAGAACACGATGAAATATTAGTGCCAGGCATGAACTAGATCAGCCCTTACCTTGAAGTAGGCTTGCAATAAACGGTATAGTGTAGCAGTTTCCCATTCGGCTGTTTCGGCCTTTTCCAGCTTACTAGCAGCGTGTGGGACGACTGAGAGAGCAGCTTGATTTCCGCTGGCGCTTCGGGTACTAAAAGGAAATGTAAATGGTAATTGTTTTTATGTTGTAACTGTTTCCTGTCTGGACTTTAAATGACCTGAAATAAATTCAACCAAGCTTTGTAGCATGGTGAATTTTATATTTGCTATACCCAAAAAATCTGGACTTTAAATGATCTGAAATAAATTCAACCAAGCTTTGTAGCATGGTATATTTTATATTTGTTAACCCCAAAAAATCTATAAACTTCACAAGTACACACAATTATTTGATAGTTTTCAATAAAAAGCAGTCACTCGTCTCAAATGAGAAAGGAGAGAGGGAGAGCAGCTTGATTTCCGCTGGCGCTTCGGGCACTAAAAGGAAATGTAAATGGTAATGTAATTTATCTAGCTGTCTCCCGTCCAGACGGGCTATGTAGCTCCACAGCTGAAACTTCCTGAAATAAACTTAGAAGCTTTGCAACGTAGAGTTTATTTTCGATGTTTTACTCTCATGAATATATTTATGTGGTTATATCCGAATACTGAGAAGTAAATCAGATTTGAGAAAGTTCAAATCAGTTTTTGACAGATTTCAATAAAAATCTGTCAAAAATCGTCATTACAGACCGCCTTAAATCTGATTTGAGTTTTTGAGGTTAGCTTAATATGTATTAGACATTGCACTAAGATGTAGATTTGACCGTTTCAATGTTTTTAGGAAATTTCGGGCGTGGCGGACAAAAACGCCGTTGACAGTTGTCAAAAATACACTACTGCCTCCGTTCTCGCTGTACCTAGACCAAAAACACACAATAACAAGCAAAGATGGAATCAAAAGAAGCCTCCAAAATATAACTGAGTATAAAATTTCTTGGCTTTGCAAATTCAAACTCACCGTCTTGAAGCGTAGAGCACACAATCGGGTAAGAGTACGGACCAAGACCGTAGTTAGAGAAACCGGCAACTTTGATGGTGTAGTTGGTGTATTTGAGTAGCCCTTGCAATCTCAGCTCGGTTACTAATGAAGTTGCGTTTGTTGCTTGTCGACCTGGGAATAAGGTTCAAATTAGCTGCAGCTCTTAAAAATGCCACTTTAAAGCTTATATTAAGAACCTGTGTTTTGATGAGAAATAAACATTAGACATATTCAAATCGAGTTATAAAAAAATTCGAAAACCCCCGACGACAATTTTACTTTGAAACATGATAAGGTTGGGCTAGGAGTTACTGTTTCAAACGTTGCCCATCACAACTTAAACAAAAGACGGTGTTGTTCCACATCAGAAGCTTGCGGATATCCAGTTTGGAAAGGAACAATGTCCGGCCATACTTGCTTACTCTAAGGCGCGTCGCTCACTGGGCCAAGAGTGGTGACAGCGTCGAGGTGTGCTGGCGCAAAAGCGACGCGCTGCATGTACGCTGCATACATATTTCTTTAGACAATAATGGCATGGGTGCACAATATACAAGAGTCGCGTCACGGGCGTGGTGAAGGCGTGGCGGCACACCCCGGACGCCCAACCATTTCTCCATACAAAAGTCACGTTTGGCACATACATGCGCAACTGTGTGTGTGACGTTTAGTGTCTGTTCATGAACATATTGTGCGTGTGAGTTAGATGCGATATAAGTAAAATATATTTTTTTTATAATTTCCTCTCAAAATAGGAAATCAAACCTCAAATCAAAAGAAATTTTGTATTTCAAAACAAACATTATATTGAACACCGTCGGCGTCGTCTGTCAAAATCATTAGACATGACATCTGCGCCCCGTTAGTGCGCCGTACGTCGTCGCTTGCATTTGGACCGCAATAAAACTCGCCTAGGGGCCGGCGGGGTGAGGAAGCTCCGTCAGGTGAACGAAGAGTGAGAGAGAACTGTTCTATACGTCAGTATTATTATACAGGGTTATTGGTTGGAACCTGCAGTTCACGCAGTGTCAGTGAATTATCAATAACCCTGTATACAGGGTGTAACAAAAAGTAAGGATGAAACTTTCAGGAGTGGTTCAGACTCGTTCACAGAAGTGAGGAATTTCCAAAAACTCTCGACTTTTAGTTTTCGAAAAAATAAATAACTGGCGGTGGGGTCGACGTGGAGTCGAGGCGGGGCGTATTGCCGGCGCAGCGCCTCCGACGACTTTTTAAAGGAATTTCATTATAGTATTTAGAAAGCATGCCCGCCCATACCTAAAGGTCTCGCCTCGACTTACCAGTGACCGAAGCGCTTAAGTGCGCGTCCAAAGTGATAACGGTGCATCACGCAAGCATTCCGCTTGCGTGCAGTGTAGAAATAGAGGTACATAGGTAGAAATAGAGGTACATAGGTGGAAATAGAGGTACGTAGGTGGTTTTTCCGGGCCCACGGATTCTTCTTGCGCGATACGCCATCTCATTCATATAGGAATTGCTCTATGAATGAGATGGCTGATTGTCTTTGGTGGGCAGCGAAAGAGGATTTTTGAGAGGTCTCAATAAAAAATTTGCCTTCAGCTCATGATATAGCTGTTAGAAGTTCCCGTATCCACTGAAAGCGCGCCCTTAGAGTAAACAACCACCAAGGCATGGCCGTGCACCCTTAGCTTAACAATAGCTTAGCTATGTTACTGTTATGCAAATGCCCAAAGCTTGACAATGAAGTAGGAACCCTACCCTTTGACAATGGGTTCTAACTTTAGTTGAAGCCAAAGTACACAAGCCTCAAGTCAAAGTTTCGAGTTCCGTCACGGTCACTGAGCTAATATTATGGATTGAGATTGTAGAAGGATTAATGTGGCCCTGGGCAATAAATTGTAATAGTTTAGTCCCCTAACTTGTGCGGAGTTTGTAGTCCATACAGCCTACATAAATCCTTTATGTTAGGTTGGTTTCAGTAGGTATAGTTGCTGCCAAACAACTTGTCCGCTGACGGTCAGTTGGAAAATTTGCGCAGGTACACTGACGCATATAATTCATATGCCGCCGACAACGCAGCAGGAAGAAAGAGATTGGTACAGCTTCGTATAGATGTCTCGCTCTTTTATTGTTTGAAACAAAAACACAGTAAATAATCGACGCGAGTGTCAAGAAGGTAACCGCCCACCAATTTGGCCTAAACATAGTGATCTGTGCATTTTTGTCACGTGGTTCCTCAGAGGACAAGAAGTTTGGCAAATAATAGGAGTTAAAGTATGAAATTGCCGTTTTATTGTAACAGGTACTTCGAATTGACATAGAACCTTCATGGTTTGAGATTTTTGAGCGAGACATTTTTTCAAATGGTACCTATGAGGTTCTTCTTTTAATCTACAGGAACTGCAATTAGAAACCATTCGTCTTCTCCATCCGTATTCGCCAGACCTTGCTCCAACGGACTACCATTTTTTTCGTAATTTGGACAATTTTCTACGTATTACAAAGTTTTCTTCCCAGGAGGCAGTACAAAGTGCTTTCACACAGTTTATCGAATCTAGATCCCACAGTTCTATAGCAAAGGCATAAATGACCTTCGTATTAGATGGCAGCAATGTATAGATAATAATGGTAATTATTTTGATTAAATAAACATGTTAAATAAAAAAAAGAACTTCAATTTTTCAGTACAAATCGGCAATTTCATACTTTAACCCCTTCTAGTAAACCTAAGACCTTGAACGGCCATCGTATGTTCCTAGTAATGTTTACACGGTTAAAAAGTTAGCAGAGTGTAAAATACTGTCAGTTTTCCGTGAGACTCATTGTCGGTAGAAAGCAAAACAATTTAACTCCACGCAGCTGAGCAATTATCCACTTATTAGAACCCTTTGAAATGGAAGTATAACTTCAAAAATTACAACATAAGATAGTGCATTCATGGTGCATTATTTATTGGTCAGCAAGGGTGGACGGAATTATGACAGCTTTTAATTTGAACGTTCTACTCGAAAACTGTCCTATCTCGAAACCAAAAACTTTGATGCATTTCAGGTTAATAGATTTATTAATAATCAACGAAACTACATTTTTGGATGATAGATCCTCGTATAAATTATTTCAATTATCATCATCCTCTTCTGGACATAGACCTCGATAAATTAGTCACAATTACAATGAATAACAACTACGAGTTACTTGCTAAGCCTGTGTAATCATGTTGGTACAGGCAACTTAGTCAACCAGTTCAGAATATTGATTGTGTCGAAGTTACGAGAAGTAATTTGCGCTGTAACTGTAATTTAAACTATGGCAATTACTCTTAGAAGGATGCCTACTATTGTTTGATGGAAACAAAGTTTGGAAGTTTTGTTTCAAGCAGCTTTCAAGTCTTGGATAAGTTTGTTCCGTTGCTAAGTTGTGTAAGAATAGTTGTTGCAATCTTACTTGGCTGTGAACTTTTGAGTGGATAATTGACCGGTTATTTTATTAGATAGATTATGGTTTGGTACAGTAAATAACTATGCTCCTAAACGTTTTATATCATCACAAGAATAACTTAAATTTATGACGAACGAGAGGTCACACGCAGGACCAACGGCTTAGCGTGCTTTCCGAGGCACGGGGGTGACACCGCCAACATCCAGGGGGCCTACTAGGGAAAGGAAAATCGCAGTTTCGTTTTCGTTGTCGTGCAAAACCGACTCTTATGTCGCTTGCATAAGATTAGCGTTTAAACGAAAACGTATCAGAAACTTCTATTTCGTTTTTAAGAGGGCCCTGACACTGGGCTGTTACGGTGAATTTTCATGCAAGTTATTCGGTTACGAAAACAATTTCTAAAAAATATAAATTACTAAAATAACCCATCACTAATTTCAAATAGTTCTAGAGTTCTTCGATGATAATGGGAAACTTCCTTTTCCGAGTGGAACTCCTGGATGTTGGCGGTGTTATTCCTCCGTGCCTCGAAAAGCACGCTAAGCCGTTGGACCTGCGTGTAGCCTCTCCTCGTTCGTATTGGTGTGACCTTCTTCTGGGACTATAAGAGTCTTGTAGGCTATAGTGATCTTCTTGGTAGATATAAACTTACCTTGAGCGGCATAAAGCACAGTGTATCCGATGAGGGCCCCGGCCTGTTTGTGCGGTGGGATGGGCTGCCAACTCACGCGCAGTGCCGTTGATGTCACCGCACTGCATTCCACTGCTGTTGGGCCTTCCTCTGGGGCTAGAAAAAGTACATCTTTAGGGGTTGGTAAAAAATAAATCAGAACATTCATACAAAAAGCTATGCGGGTTGAAATAAATTTCCATGTTGTCCACTTTTTCTTGGATTTATTGACGATGCCTTAGCTTTTGTTTTGGGATAGTAGTAGTAGTAGACATAATAAATGGAAAAAAATATATGGTACCTACTTTACATTTCAGACCACAACATCTAGCCCCAAAATAAGTAGAGCCTAAAATAAATTTCACGTAAATAAAATGGATTTATGAAATAGGTAATTTAATATAATTTTAAATTCAACTTTGCATTATATACGAGTTTAATGGAAAGTAAAGTTTCAACCCAAAGATTCCAATCTTGGCGATTCACTAATGGTTTTTCCGAATCGAAAACTTTTGCTGCAATGGCCACAAAAAGTCTCGTGGGAAAGCTCGCAACGGTTTTTTGTTATTAAGTTCAGAAGGGACACAAAATGTCTAAATTGTTCGGAATTTACATACAAAATTTTACAAGTAGGATTTTTTGTTTAGAAATTGCGTTGTTGTGCCACATTTCCAAGTATTACAAATATATTTTTATGCTGCGGTTGCTACCTTGGTTGCTCTTCCACTAAAGTAGTGCGGAGTATTAAGATGTTATTTATTTATTAATAAACAATACAACCAAGAAATAATAATTTTCCATAGAAACTTTACCACCCTTTTTAACCCCATCAGTTATCGCATGTGTTATTACCTAAACTATCTGCATACCAAATTTCATTTAAATCAGTTAAGTAGGTAGTTACGGTGATACGTGGTACGATGGTAACAAACATTCACAACAACTTTCGCATTTATATTAGTAGGTACGTAAAATAAACAAAAGAATGACGTCGGCCCCATGGGGGGGTAGTGCCCATAATCCCCACACTGGGCATGCGGGTTGGTGATCGCAGTTCAGTGGTAGAATTGTTCTGCAGGGGCGCTGCTACCCGCCCCCGGTGGATATCCCTAAGTCGCCTCTTACAACACCCGCGGGAAGAGTTGGCGTGGTGCAAATTCTAAGCCGGCACGACCACACAGCTGTAAAACTAAACTGTAAACTAAAAACTAGCTGTATCTATTTTCGAACCCAGCTCATATGAAAGGTTAACATGAAAGCTTACATTCACGTTAACTTTTACAAGCTCCACCTAAACTAAATGACCAACATTACAACACGGTTCTATAATAGCTGCAAATTCAGACTGGACCACTCTAAAGTTGAGACTTTGAGAGCAACAAACGCCAAACAGTTTAATTATAATTCTGCTAGCCGTACAATTAAGAGGCTTGCGGTCGGAAACAGTTTCAGATGATAATGACTTTGGCGCGGAGTAAGAATACCTACTATACAAAGTCGGTAGCACTTTTTTCTAATATTTAAAGACGAACGTTTGTGAAGATATGTAAGGATGACCCCCGAATAATCAATCGCAACTCAGATTTAAACATTTCCGAAGTTGCGATTGTTTGAAAGTTTTCCATGAAATTCTATCAAATAATTCTTTTTTTTAATTCGTCATTTGAGACATGCTTAAATCTGAGTTGCGTTTGAGTATTCTGAGTGAGAAGTTTGGGCGAAGACAAATGCAACACTAGTGAACGGAGCGGTCTGAAATAAATAAATATTGCTGGACAAAAATTCACACAGCATCTAGCCCGAAGGTAAGCAGAGCTTGAAAAGTTGCACATACTTTTTAATTTCTAGATCTGTAATAACATAAACACTCGGAACTAACAAATGCAAAGCCGTGGGTAGGAGAGCTAGTTGGTTGGTACTCAAGAAGTCGGGTTCAAACTAATATTGACAGCTTCCCACCAACATTATAGTCCACTAAGGGTAAAGTTCAATAAAATGATGGGTTTCCATCCAGCACTACAGTCATGATTTTTTCTATTTTTTCTAAATTAATCTATCCAAAAACTTTTCAGGCAGACCAATAGATACAAAATGGCGAGAATGACGTCGTTATGTCTTCGTTACGATAATCTGTCGTACAGCATACCCGCAAAGTTTACTTTGAACCAAAAATACCTCAGAAAACTCTTGAAGTCACCTTTTAACTAAAACAAACTGAATATAAATCGGTTCATCCGTTGAGCTAGGATGCCATATGATACCGTAGACAGAGGTCAAACATAAAACACCGTCTTTCTACTCAGAGGTCAAAAATGATTGACCACGAATTAGATTCCTCAAATAAACATTTCAAGTATTACGACTAAGTTATAGGAACACGAAATGTGTTGGGACAAGCGGTTGTAAACGTCTGACCCCACACGCACCCTTTACGATTATTATTATCACTCTTAGACCCGCTGTAAAGTTGTTTCATGAGAGTTAGCCATAAACAAAGCAGATTTATGACGGCGAATAAAGCGAAAAACTTTCAAATGTCATTTGTTTTAAATACAAAATGAGCTGCAGTGCTTTTTGGGATAAAATCTTTCTTACAAAGTATGGAATTTATGAACCACGCGTTATTACTTCAACACAAGTTCAGATCGTTTCGACGCGTAAATTAGCAAAGTGCCATTTGGCGTTTCGCGAAATGTCTGTTTTTTACACGCAAAGCACAAGATTCTCAAATTACATGTTGAAATTTATGAAGAACTGGAGTTTGGCTATCGAATGGATATATTTGCGAACTTTTTAATTGGCTCTTTATTTAAAAGAATTGCCGATGATTTGGTTTTGTGGTGAACTTGTTTTACCTTTTACGAGACCGAAATTGGAGTAAACGCTAAAATGTAGAGTGTGTGCGGTATAAAATCTGGACATAGCGCTTTTTCAGGGTCAATTCTCAGTCATAAGTCTAGGTTCTCGCACTCGTTTTTCGGGGTGAAAAGTACTCTTTCATGTTAATCTAGGTGTAGGCCTATCCAAATTGCATTCAGATCCAATTAGTTGTTTTGGCGTTGTTTTCAGCAAACGACTTCACATCTTCAGAAACTTTCGGCTAGTAGGAAAGTTTCACCGGGGGCGGGCAACAGCGCCCCCTGCAGAATAATTCTACCACCGAACTGCGTTCCTCAGCCTGCATGCCCAGCATGGGGATTATGGGCACTACCCCCTGGGATAAAAGCGAATAAGGCGCTTATCAGGGGAAGGCCTGCTTCGACCAGTAGGTATAGGCTGTTGAGGTGAGGCGAGTTGAGTAGGAAAGTATTGTATTAAGTATATCGGTTATTTAGTACCCATGTTACAAACTCTAGCTTGGGACTAGATGTTGCTGTTTGAATTGTCCAGCATTATTAATTTATTTAGTTTTGACGTTACAGCTACTTGTAGGATTAATGGTAGTGCATTTTATTCAGAAGGACACCTGATTGAGTGCCTTCAAGATCGTAAAAGTTTAGGATCTATTTTAATAAATGTGTAAGTGTCTTGCTATGGCGCTCATTAGGGGAGGCCTATGTCCAGCAGTGGACTAATTTAGGTTGATGATGATGATGATGATGAAGTGTCTTGATTACTTTGAAGTTTCAACCATAATTCAGAATTTAGTAGGCATATTTTCGTTTATAAACTCAAAAGTGATTGAGCAATCAAACAATATTCGTTATGGACGTAATTACAAACCTAAAACTTTGTTCGCTCCAGTCAAAACGCTATAAACATTTCAAGAAGTCGAAAACGAAGAAAGTTTCCGACAATTTGTTACGCACTTTTCAATTATGGCTTTACTGTGAATTTGCGAAAAGTGCTTACGTAACTATTTGTTCGCGAAATATGGGTTTCTTTTCAAAAGTTTGATTGTTGAGTGCGTATAAATGCCATGACCTCATTTCGCAGAAAATTTATTTTCGTTTTTGTTCGACGGTTAGATGAATGTTAGGCCCTTCTCCCATTACGATACGCACAGGCGATTCAAGTATCCTGCAAGTTTCGGAGACTAGTCGCGGCTAAGTATCTCACATATATTTGAATGTAGGCTCGCAGACTACGCTACTGGTATCCTGCGCGTCCGCGACTAGTATCGCGCGACTCGCCGCTTGTGCGTCGCCTCTCTTGCGCGTCGCGACATGATGGCGGCGGAGCAAGAAATAAATATTAAGTTTATACAAGAAGTTGAAAAACATGCTTGTTTATATTATTACAAATTACAAGAATACTATACTAAAATTTCTTATCATCATGTTGTCGTTCTTGTGCGGCTACAAAAACTCTACAATTTATATTTCTTTCAATATAATGGATGAATCCAATATTTTCTACTCTTGCGTTGACGTCTTCTGTTTCTATAAAAAAAACTTCAAGAGCGTCTTCGTTACTGGAATCGACATAACGTCCGTTCACAAATAACGAGTTTGCATTTAGTCATTTTTCAGTAACATAATATGCGAGAGTCGGGTAGCGAACTAGTATCCAACTAGTATTCTACTCGAGTAGAGTTTCCTACAAGTATCGTAATGGGAGAAGGGCTTTAGTGATTTGTTGGCACCAAAACCTAAACTTATTAGCCAAATTATTTTTCGACCGTCGTCATAAGGGAAGCTCATAGGACATCAATATTTTAACGCTAGTTTAGTTTAGGTTTTGTGCCCACAGGCTCAAGACTGCAAGGACCTGCACTGAACTTATTAAGTGGTGTTCGGGTAAATTGCTCACGCGACAGTTATTATGCATTTTATTTTTATTTTTTCAAATGGCGTTAATAATCAAGCCGGCTTTTCACTATGGGATATAATAAAATATATATTACATCTTGATATATAATATTTTATCGCTCACCATACATTTTGTACGAGACCGTTCACACTGTGCTATAATTTATATGACATCCCAAACTATAAATATTTTTTTGACCGAGTGAGCGATATTTGAAGGTCATTTGAAGGTGTATATTTTACCTCACGTCCCCGGACACCGCGCCTCCCCCTGCCTCGCCCTCAGTTTGAATGTTGGCGTTCGTGTGCAGACGTGTAAACTGATCATGTGTGTTCTAAAATATAATATATTTTTATATTATATCTTACAGTGTGAACAGTAATCGCGGGATGTAATATATATCGAGAATGACATTAGGTTTCGGACGTGACGGCAGGACAGGGGTCAGTTCAAGTGCAAATGAAAAATAACACTGTAAAGACAATAAGTGATGTTCATTTAGTACCTAATTTAACTACTAACTTACTGTCAGTTAGTGCCATGGTAAAGAATGGTTATAAAGTGGTGTTTTGTTCTAAAGGCTGTAGAGTTCTGGATGATAACAAAGTAGTGGCTAATGCCAGTTTATGCAATAGAGTTTATCAGTTAGATTTAAAAGAAACAATGAATTGCAATTTGGTAGGAGATGTTTCTAGGGGTGTTTCAGATGATGCAGTGAACGAGTCAACGAGACAATGCAGTGCCTCTGGTGTAAGTGTACAGGCAGAGGCACAGATTTCACAGCAGGGTGATGTTGTAGCCTCGCAAGAGGTTTGGCATCGACGCCTTGGGCATCTGAACCATAGAAGCATGGATTTGTTAAAAAGAGGTATGGCCTCAGGTATTTTTTATAATCCCAGTACTTACCAAGTGTATTGCTTGTATTGAGGGGAAACAAACTAAGTTACCTTTTCCCAAGAAAAGTTTTAATAGAGCTACAGATATACTGAAGTTAGTGCATAGGTGGAGATTTGTGCGGACCTATGCCTAGCAGTTCTATTAGTGGTAGAAAATATTTTCTTACATTCATAGACGATTTCAGCAGGAAAACTTATTGTATTTTCTTAAACAAAAGAGTGAGGTCTTTGAGAAGTTCAAGGAATGGAAGGCATTTGCGGAGAACCAAACTGAAAAAAAAATTAAACGTGCTACGAAGTGACAATGGTGGTGAATTTGTGAATTCTCAATTCCAGAAGTTTCTGAAGGACAACGGTTGTCAGCATCAGACAACGGTGCCGCATTCTCCTCAGCAGAATGGAGTGGCGGAGAGAGCCAACAGAAGCATCATGGAGAAAGCCCGGTGCATGTTGAAAGAGGCAGGCCTAGAGAATAAATACTGGGCCGAAGCTGTCAACACTGCGGTTTACCTCAAGAATCTGTCACCTACAGTAGCAGTCAGAGGTTCCACTCCTGAGGAGAAATGGAGTGATAAAAAGGTATCCATATCTCACTTACGTACTTTTGGTTGTATTGCCTACGCTCATAAAACGATTCGAACCAAGCTGGATTCAAAAGCAAAGAGGTACATCTTTGTAGGATACTGTGAAGATACAAAAGGCTATAGACTCATAGATCCAGACAATCCAGCAGATTGTATAAAGGCCCGAAATGTGACGTTTTTAGAAAATAAATTCCTTAAAAACTTTGTGTCACATGATGATAAGCAGTATGATGATATATTCTCACCAATCATGGATAATGAGAATAGGAATGATAACAATACTTCTGTGCTAACAGAATCATCTACAGATGAAAGTTCTGATGACAGAAATAATATTAATTTACGTCGGGGCGGACATGTTACGGATGATTCTGAGAGCGAACAGGAAAGCATTGAAACCATTGATGCTTTGGATGAAACATACATTCCAGGTGAATCAGCTGAGAACGAGAGTTCTTCAGGGACTTCCAACCTCGAAGACAGTGAGGAATCATGGCTATCGGCGAATATGGTCAGTGCAGGAAATGAAGATGAACCTCAGACCGTTGATGAAGCACTGAGCAGCGCAGAGGCTGATAACTGGATGAAAGCAATGGAAGATGAGTAAAATCATTTATAAGAAATAAATGCTGGACTCTTTGTGAAAGAGTCGACGGTCAAAAACCTGTTAAATGCAAATGGGTATTTAAGAAAAAGGTAATCAATGGGGAAACAACGAAGTACAAGGCCAGACTTGTAGCAAAGGGCTTTACCCAAAAGCAGGATATAGACTACAATGAGACCTTCTCCCCGGTGGTGAGATACTCCAGTATTCGCGCACTGCTGGCCGTGGCGGCCGAGTACGACATGGAGGTGGAACATCTCGACGTGAAGACTGCTTTTCTCAATGGAAATCTTGAAGAAACGGTCTACATGGAGCAGCCAGAAGCATTTGCTGTGAAGGGTATGGAAAACAAAATTTATAAACTTCATAAGGCGATATAAGGCTTCATATGGTTTGAAAAAGGCTTCTAAAGCTTGGTATGATAAGATAAATAATGTTCTTGTTGAAAAATCAAAATTCACAAAATCTTTGTCTGAACCATGTGTCTACCATAAATCCAGCAATAGCTCAAAAATAATAATAGCTCTGTATGTTGATGATATTTTATTGTTTTCAACTAAATATTCAAAAGAAAAGGATAAAATAAAACAAAAACTCAAAACTGAGTTTGAAATAACAGATTTAGGGCCAGCTAGATATATTTTAGGTATGAGAATCTGTAAAGACAAAGGTATTCTCACACTAGATCAGTCTAGTTATATTGAAAAGGTCTTACAGAAGTTTAAAATGGATGAATGTAAATCTCCATGGGAGTAGCCATGGAAGTAGGTATAACATTGACTAAATCAAATGAGTCGCTACAAAATCAGAGTTGTAATTTTGACTATAGAGGCTTGATAGGATCTCTTATATACATTACAGTTGGGTCGCGACCAGACATTGCTCATGCAGTTAGTTATTTAAGTCAATTTAATGATTGTTTTTCAGAAAGTCATTGTAAGGCGGCAAAATGAGTTCTTCGTTATCTCAAAGGCACTAAAGATTATTCTTTGACGTTTCAGAAAGGTGGACTGGAGATCACTGCATTCACAGATGCACTCAAGAGAACGAGTTGGATCGTCGTTCTTACACTGGTTTTGTTTTCAGAATAGGAAAGTCTATTGTTTCTTGGGAAAGTAGAAAGCAAAAAACTGTTGCTTTATCAAGTGCAGAAGCAGAGTACATGTCTCTCTCTGATGCATGTAAAGAGGCTTTGTTCCTTCGTAAATTTATGAAAGAATTACTTGATAAAACAATGAAGGTTGTCATCTTCAATGATAACCAATCTGCACAAAAACTGTGTTTAAATTCCATGTATCACCCCAGAACTAAACACATAGATATAAGACACCATTTTATTAGAGATAATATTTGTAACGGTTTAATAGTGTTAAATATTTGTGTACTGACGAAATGGTAGCTGATTTACTTACTAAGCCTTTGTTAAGAGAAAAGCATGAAAAGTTCTTGTATCAATTGTTGTTAAGAAAATAAATGTTATGAGTTAATATTGATATTAATATTGTCATCGAGAATGACATTAGGTTTGTACTAAAATTAGAATCTTCTGCAAAAACCACGGCTCGTGTAGGCTGCCATTATTCTTTCATCTGCTGTTATATCTCGCAATCACCAATAAACTGTTCGCCCCTATCAAGAAACCTGTGTTTTATTAATTGCGTGGTGAGGTATAGTTTGGCTCGATTTTATGGTCAGTATATTAATTTAGTTACCAGTTATTATCTCAAATTGAACAAGGTGAGAACTTAGTTAACTTTAACACACCGTATTACGGTGAGTTAAAGTTAACTAGTTTTTTTTAGGTTAGGTTAAACATACTATGTTAAACTAAGTTCAGCTTGAACCGGATCAACGTGCGCTATGCACTGACGTCATTAATTAAAAGCGCTAAACTGAGTTTATCTTATGTGAATCGCGTTCAATTGCAACGGTGAAATAGACCTTAGGATTTAAGGCACTTTAACTAAATGTGAACCTAATGTTGTTTTTTTTCACCTGAATGAATAATTCTATCTATCTTCTAACAGACAGGCCTATCGAAAACTGGAAGAAATAGCGGAAGGCTTTTACCCTTCAGTTATACAGGGTGCTACGGAAAGCACTAAGCCGAAAGGGAAGAATATTGAACCCCGAAGGAATTAACTTGAAAACAGTTTTTTTTTAATTTCGAATATTTGTACAAATGTATGCCATCTCACCTGACATAATAGACATTCCCGCGCGTTTGATGAAATACACATAAATTTATTCGTAAATAGGCCGCGTAATAAAATGGGAACAGGCTTTTAGTACAAGGGTTATTATAGAAAAACTATTTTAAAAAATAATAATAACTAAACTATGTCGGTACGGGCTTTATTTTAGAGTTTCTTTATACGTATGTTTTTATTTTCACCCAAAGTTGGGATAAAATCGGTGTTGAAATACGAAAGCTTAGAAGCTTGTATTTTTTTAATTTATCCTTTTTTATGGTTTCGGGTGTACGCAGACACAGATAATGACACGATAAATTATCCTTAGTTTTGGATGGTCAAGATCAAACAGCGTAGTAGTTACCCTTCCACGTTTGTATGGAGAGATGAGCGACTCGTTTAGCCTTAAATCGTTAGCTAAAAAACATAATTTATTTTGTTACTTACCACCTTCTCTGGTATCTTGAAACAGCGGTACTGAAAACGGCCCGGTTCCTGCGCTATTGTAGGCGGCCAAGGATACACCATACCTATGAAAAAATTTAGACATTATTACATACACAACGCCATGACATACCCATAACATATTTATATGTATTTATCCTACTCTGCTTCGCACAGAATAAAGCAAATGTACATAATCTTATTTAGTACCATAAGTTTTCGTTTCGTGTAGGTTTTTTCAGGCAAATAAAAATATTTTCATTTCATTTTCATGAAATACAAGCGAAAGCTGGTACAAGCTATTATACTTGGTTTTATATACTCCCTGTTACCCGATGGCACACGTTCTTCTAAACACCCTGTACAATAAGCGCTTTCCATAGGTCGCTGAGAGACTTTGAAGTGGTGGAATTAATGATTTACTACTTGTTGGTTAATTATTAAAATATTCTGATAATCCCCTAGAGAAGCAAATATTGACCGGCCCATATTAATATTCATTGTAAATACAAAGTTCCATGAATTCGGAACGGAATTCGAAAAATTTTGCGGTTTAAAACTCAGTTAAACTGATAATGCTATTTGAATTGGGATTATTTAGTTTTCCTAAGCCTTTGTTGAACCGACATAAAACCTTTATTAAATGTGGGTTTGGAAGCTCGAAACTATATTAAACTCTCTTTTACGAGGGATGTACGAAAAGATCCTAGACCCTAGCTAGCGCAAGTAGCTGTGAACTTCAAACTGTCTTTTAAATCCATCATGGTTATTAACACTAAAGTCATTTACAGCGGGATATTTACCATGATTTGAGTTTTGAGCTTTCCAATATTTCGGCACAGTTTCATGCGCCATGATCGCGGAACAACTGATAAAGTAACTAAGTAAGATAGGATTATGGTGGTCATTTTCATTTGCCATCTCGGTCAATGCCCATATTAAAAGTACCCACGATGACACAAAACTCCATTAAAAACTCTGTATTTCAACGGCTGAAAGCATAATGGCGTCAAAACAGTGATTCAGATTTATGTTTATTACCAATGTTTTACAGTTGCTGGTACGAATATATTTACTTGTGAAACATTTGCTTCTGTCCGGGGCTTCGATTGTACTTGCGGAGCTTCGGGAGGTAATTCGGTACTATATTATTATTACGGGTAAAACCCTTCTTTAAATTCTAAATAGGGGGAGAAGTCCTAAAAAATATAGGCTATTGTTAAGTTAGGCTACATTATAAATGTATGCCAAATTTCATAATGATCTGTTCAGTAATTTTGGAGATCCTAGGTAACAAAAATTTGACATTTCCCCATTGCCCTGTTAAAACGCCTTCATCGAACGACTGTATGCATATAGGTAGGCTGTGCTACTACTTTTTTATCCCGGAAAAGTGTGTACGAAGCCGTGAGTCGAAGCTAGTCCCTCGTATTTTGTGTTGTCCGTTTGTTTCCTTACCTGACTCCTTTCAGTAGGCCAGTGACGGTAGTTTCTTGTTTCGCGTACAATGAAGCGGTCTTGATCGTCCTATCACTGGTTTCTTCGGTTTCTGATGGGAAATAGTGAGTGGTTATACGATATTATAGCATCCTTAAATGCAAAATACTGAGACAGGGACCTTTTTGGCCCGTATATAGCACACTTTTTAATATGTATCTGTTTTCTTCTTTCTGTTTTTCTTTTCCGTAAAATACTGTGTTTTTTGTAAGTATATATATATATATAATATGATTGTAATGTGTTGTGTTATGTATTGTCCTAATAAATGTATTTTCTTTCTTTCTTTATTCTTTCTTGTGTTGCCTTACTATCATTAATAAGTATCTACGTTGATGATAATGTGCTTCTATTTTTGACAAGATAAAACCGGGTTTCCATCGCAAAAAGATAAATAGCGGGAAATAGTAGGCGAGGGACTCACTAAATGGATAAAAAAAAGGTTACTCTTCCACCGACAAAGAGTTTTGCACCACCACCGCAAAAGTAAAATGAGAGAGATAAGTGAGCAGAGCGTCATTTCAACAGTTTTTGCTCGCTCAGTCCTTTCCGCTCTACTATTTTAGTGGAAATACAAGACGTAGTTAACTCTTGCTAGTTTAACAGAGTCCCTAATGAATCCGCTCCGCTCGCAGTGGAAACCGGGCTTAACGTGGTTAACTTTCGAATTTGTTGTGGACTAAGTCCACGCCAGTCGCAACTGAGTAAAGTTTCCAAGTGACGTTTGAATGGAAGAAATGTTTATGTTCAAGCATACCGAATCGCATGCTTGGAATCTAGTGGAAAACGAGGTTAGGACTAAATATATGGCGGGCGGTCGTCGCTAGTCGTGTATTTTAGTTTTCAGTGAAAATATGTCAGGAGTAAATTTTTTTTCTACTCGTTATTACACTTTTACTCACCTACAATTCCATTCAGTTGTGGAACAGCTCTCAATCTATATCCAATTATAAGTCCGTTATGAGTATCCGCTGGCGGCGGTAAAAACTTCACTCGCAGCTCTCCGGGCGAGTCCGTTTGTTCTAGCTGGATGCTCATAGGTGGTGATGAAGGAGCTAAAAAAGAAAGAAGCCTAGCTATAATAAATACAAATCTATATAGACCCGTTAATGTAGGAACTCCAAAATAAATAATGACATAATTTGAGAAAGGGACAAAGAAAACGATAATAAGAAATTTATACATATAAACAGGAAAACAGGAAGGACGAAAACAGTCTCGAAAGAAAACAACACATAACAAAATAATAGGAATGACCCCCAAGACATCATACATCATCAAATACTGTTTTATGAACCAGTTTTGGCAATAGACAGTGATGGTACAGCCTTCTATACCCAAGTCCTATTATAAGTCTGTTATGTTATTTTATTACTTTATGAGCTTTTGACCTTGTGTCATATGATGTGCTCTGGAGTAAGTTGGGGAACAGGGGTTTACCGGTTGAAGTCCTAAGGATTTTTAAATACTGGTATGATAACCAGACAAACTATGTCAAGTGGGCGAGTTCTCTTATCGGAAGCATACAGGTTGGAGAGTGGGGTGAGACAGGGAGGGCTTAGTTCTCCCAAGCTCTTCAATTTGTATGATAACGACCTCATAGACGAGCTTAGCAGTATGCGCATCGGCTGCCGCATGAACGGCGTTAGCATTAACAACATTAGTTACGCTGATGACATGGTACTGCTGAGCCCGACGGTGGGGGGTATTAGAGAGCTGCTTAGAGTTTGTGAGAAATACGCAAAGGAACATGGGCTCATATATAATGTGAAGAAAACGGAGTACATGGTCTTTGGGGCCGCCGGTAAATGTCCAGATAACAATCTTCATATTACCCTTAACGGCGTGAACATTAATCGTGTGTCGAAATTTAAATATCTTGGACATTTACTCACCGACGACCTTAAGGACGATGAAGACGTTGAAAGGGAGCGTAGGGCTCTATCGGTTCGAGGTAACATGCTGGCTCGCAGATTTTTCCGTTGTACTGACCAAGTTAAAATCACGCTTTTTAAGGCTTATTGTCAGAGTTTTTACACGGGTAGTCTGTGGGTCCGGCATACCAAAAGATCGATGGATGCCCCACGAGTCCAATATAACAATATTTTTCGGATGATGCTGCGATTGCCCCGATTCTGCAGTGCGTCGGGGATGTTTGAGCAGTACCATACAGATGGCTTTCATGCTATCGCAAAAAAACAGCATCCCTGATGCGCAGAATACGGGACAGTCGCAACAGCATCCTTAGAACTGTGGCAGAGTGCCTAACATCTCCACTCTGGAAGTGTCTCGTGCAGAGGGTGATCAATGAAGGCAGCTATTTCCTTAATTGATTATCCTCTTCTCGTTGTCTCATAGTGCCTATTGTTATTTTTATTTTATTTTATTTTTATTTTTTGTTACTGTTTAGTTTTGTACTTTTTGTGATAAACTCTAATCGTGTGTGTATATGGACTCATTTGTTGTCTGAAATAAAATATTTTTATTTATTATTTATTTATTATGAGTATGAGCTGGCGGTGGCAATCACCTGATTTGAAGCTGTCCGGGCTAGTCCGTGTCTTCTAGCTGGATGCTCTTAGGTGGTGATGATGGAGCTACAATCGTATGACGAACTTCGTATGTTCGTTCAAAACGTATGTATTATTTATTTATTAAGAGAAGTTATTGTTGATCGCAGCGCTGAGGTTACACGGTGAATGTGTTACAGTTATCATACCAAGGCAGAGGGAAATAAAGAAAGAATATAAATGAATATGGGAGATGAGATAAAAAAGGGAAGCTATAATTGTTTTAACGTTCACAACTTAAATGTAAACGAATTGCAGAATGGTAAATATTGCCACAGCCACAGTTGAAAAAAAAGATAACCCATTCGTGAAAAAAACTTTACAACTAAGGTACATCACAACAATGAGTGAAAATTATTAAAATTCGATAGAAACACATGAAATGGAATAATATTTGTTCAAACATGTACACATTATCGACAAGTTCAAAACAAACAAATGTAAATTAATATGAATTTAAAGTGAATTCAGTTCTCTATTAGCATTTCGGTGTTTGTTTTGATTTTAATTACGAATCCCCGGAAGTTTACAAGACGAGCAAGATAAATTAAAGTTCTATGTATTAAGATCGACTTTATGCTTTGAAATATTACATAACTTAATTGTTCAAATTACAATCAAAACATACACGGATAATCAGTAAGCTAAAATGACTCTATTTTTCGTTTGCGAGCTGATTTCTGACCTAACAAAAGGTTTTATTGCGAAAATGTTGAAAATAAATTTTACAAAATAAGAACATAAACTTAACGCACATGACAGCGGAGTCCCGAAGAAACAGAGATTGTCAAGAATTTTAAAAGGTCTGAATGCAGCAGTCGGTAATTTAAGCGACAGCCCTTGGATTGCATTTACACAAAAATGGTTATGTTATTAAATGCAAATGCTCCTCTAACTAAAGCTTGCATATTTTGTAAGAATGTGTCTACATCCTCGTTTATTTATTTAAAAACGACATCTATTTATTGTTAAAATTTAAATGTATTTATTCAGACATAGTACCATCCATTTTGTTAGTAACACAATATTATTAAAAGTTATGATTATTAAGTAATTACGTTTTGTAGCGCAATGCGTAAAAATAGGTACCTCTTGTACGTAAGTTTTGATATGCTATCTTCTAAAACGTTTTTATTTAGGTTTTCGCTTCTGCCCGCGGCTTTGCACGCGTATTTTCGATTACGATTAATAAGTATCTATCTAAGTTAAGTTATGTTTTAAATGTACGCCAAATTTCATCATGACCTGTTCAGTAGTTTCGGAGATCCTACGTAACAAACTTCACATTTCACAAACTTTCGGCTTTATAATATTAGTAGGATGTTTGTGCATTCTAGGATTTTTACACTAGTAATTCATGGTAAGTACCAGTGATGTTACTTAAAGTGATAATAAACTAAAAAACTGAATCTACTTTAACCATTGATGGCTTATTAGCCGAACTCTATGTGGAATGAACTGTTATGAACGGAACAGTGTTACGTGTTACACCGATTTATTCAAAGTGATGGTCTAGATCTTACCTTCTTCGGTAGTGCTGAACCTCACAGGAGTAGAGTAGTGGCTCAAATCCGCCTGATTCCCTCCAGCCACCCTGGCTATGTAACTGGTGGCTGGCTGCAGATCCTCTATCTCCACTGAATGGCGGATATCTTCTAACCTACGAATGGATTTAGCGATTTATGTGTTGAAAATGTAATTTATGTAGCTCATGAATAGAATAAACAGATAGGGTCCAAATATTGCGCCTTGTCGTAAACCACACATAAGTCTCAATGAGTTCGTCAATAATTATAAAATTTAGGAACGGAAATGAATTATGGAAATCGCTAAGATGTGGTTCAGTCTGTTATCATAAACAAACGAATAAAAATAACCTAGCTTATCGATCATTCTATAACAGATCTTAGTTACCTAGCCCAGATGACCCATAAAATACGGTTATCTAATAACAGCTTATTTGAAACTCTAAAACGTAGCAATAAAGTTCAGAAAGGAACTGCAAATATGAGTGGTCGTATCATTTTATGAGGATAGTAAAATATGGGTACTACTAACATTTTTCTATTCCGAACTGTCTGTGCTCACAAAGCATAAAATAGTTTGATGCTATGTTATAAAATTTCAAGACAAAGGTATATAATCGGCACGAATTTTGAGCCCTGAGAGGTAAAACTACTGATTATTGGTGTTTGAGTAAGTAAATGCGTGGCCAAATTGACAGTAGAACTGAAAAAAAGTGATAATACTCAGGAATTTAAGATACATATGTGTAGGTTTTTACGAACACAAAACATCATAATATATGAAATCTGATTAATTTTATTTACGGAAAGACTTTGCAGACAACATTTATATCTTTGATATATGTGTTTCTTTGATATGGTATCATGGAATAATACTTGACCCAATTCTGTTCATTCTATCCAATCCAATTTATTTATTAACCACAAGATCACAGGGAATTATGGTCCCACTGTATAGTATCACTCGGTCAATTACTTGCTCGTTCTTACAAGCATGCTTCCTACAACCTTCCTGAAATTTATTTTGGACAAAATATCAAACCTCTTACCTGGTGACATTGATGGTCCTGGCACTACTCCACCAAAGCCGTTGGTTGTTGGTGATCTGAACACTGTAGTACTGAGCTAATGATCTGGCGAGATCCCGCCAGGATAGCTTGACTGAACGGCTCTTGAGCGAGTCAATTGATAAGTCGGACGGGGGTAATGGTGGCTCTAGGAAAAATATATACATAAATAATACGTACTGTCCATACGCGAATTCAAACAGCTGATGATGATAATGATATCATTATCATCATCAGCCTATGTTAGTCCACATCTGGACATAGGCCTCCCCTAATAAGCGCCATAGCGCCCTGTCTTCAGCTTGCCGCATCCAGTATCTGCCTGCAATCTTTCGCAGGTCATCATCCCACCTTGCCAGAGGGCGTCCTACACTACGTTTGCCGAGTCATGGTCTCCAATCAAGAACACGTTTACCCCAGCGGTTATCGGTTCTCCGCTATGGCCGGTATACTGCCACTTCAGCTTGCAACTTGCTAATTCTTAGAGCTATGTCGATAACTTCGGTTCTCTGTCAGACGTATACGGAACTGCAGAATCTGCCCGAAGTAAGTGTATTCGGAAACGATTTCAAGAAGGTGACCATGTACGATCACCGGTCTTGGATCAATGTGGCCATTTATCATGACTTTGGTTTTATCCAACTTCGTGCCAGAATGTGGTTCAGCTCCTCTAGCGACTTCGCCATTAAAACTATGTCATCAGCCAATCGCAGGTGTGAGACGTAATCGCCGTTTATGTTAATGCCCTTGCCTTTCCAGTCTAGCGCCTTAAACATTCCAACCCGCTTGTGAAAAGTTTCGGGGATATGACATCCCCCTGTCGCACTGTGAATAAAGTTAAAAGTACACAAAAAAGTAATAAAAACTCACCAAGTATAGTAAGATGTACACTATAAACATCAGCTCCGAAGGGATTGCCCGCCCGGCACTGGTACAACGCACCATCACTTGTCTCCGTCTGAATCAGCTCCAAGACATTCGTCAACCCGTCTTCAGACTTCATCTCAGAAATCTTAACCCTGTTAAGCGTAATAACGTGTAATTTATTGTAGAGCAACCGGATTCGGCCTTCGCTTTTTCGGTTGTTTCGCCAAATTCAAAATTTAGGTAGCTAATAATAATAAAATTAATTTAACTTAATTTATTTCCGACGCTAAGAACCACTAAGTTGAGACCCTAGGTCCGTGGGGTACCGAGGCTCTTCGGGTTTTTAATATCTCTCTCATATCTGCAGCCAGCGTCTTGGGTACGCTTCCGACTGCAGTTAGTTCAATTGTTTCAATTGTAAATACTAGTTCTAATTTATTTCTAATATTTTATTGGAATTTTCTTTGTGAAAAAAGGCTTCTGCCATTGTATTAAAAAAAGAACCGAGATGTTTGGAAGTGGCCTTTGAACAGCAGTGGTGCGAACTAGGCTAAATAAACAATATAACGTCAAGTGCGAGTCGGACTCGCGCACTAAGGGTTCCGTATAATTGTAAGACCTTGTTTTTTGCCAAATATCATTCAAATGTCAACGGGAAGAAGGTACCCTATAGGTTTTGGTCCATGGCGAGTATCAAAAATATTTTTTCTTGTAAATTACTACAAATTTACGGTTTTCGGATTTTTCCCATTATGTGTGCTGAAAGACCTTCTTGCCAAATTTTATGATTCTAGTTCAACAGGAAGTACTTTATAGGTTTTGGTCCATACCGTGAATCAAAAGTATTTTTTTGTGAATAAACTACAAATTTTCGGTTTTCTGATTTTTCCCATTATTTGTACTAAGACCTTGCTTCTTGCCAAATTTTATGATTCTAGGTTAACGGTGTCCAGAATGGACCAGCTGTTTTATAGGCATCGTTTTCCCAGCCAAGAGTGATCCTCTAGCCTTGTTTAGCATAACATGAATTATGTACTCAAGTTTTCGTGTTCGCAGAATCTTTTGATGAATCACTCGAAAAATTTGGAACCGTCATAATATTTACTTGGTAAGTAAGTTAGCTTTGAGTTGTTTTCGAGGATGTTGTAATTTGATAAAAAGGAGACCTTTAAATTAGGCAGTGCTCGCTAAATTTTATTTTATTTATCTACCATACTAATATTATAAAAGCGAAAGTATTTTTTTCTGTCTGTATGTCACATTTTCACGACTAAATGAAATTTGGCAGCGAGGTAGACGGTATCACAGGGATGGGCATGGCTAATTTTTATCCCGGAAGAAAGCGTGAGAAGCCGTGGGCAAGAGCTAGTATAGTGTAAAATCACAGACAGTAAACGGTTAATTCACTTGAGTGAGAGCGAGTATACACACAGGTGCATTCACTACACCCTTAATATCATAATCCAATGGGCCGGCTCGCCGACACGACCGGGGTCAAGTCAGACGCAGGACCAACCCAGGCACGGGGGTGTAACACAGCCAACTTCCAGACTCCGGGCTGCTGCTGTACTTTTGTGTTAGTGGGTTGATTTCCCATTCCAGAGTTCTAGTTTTGCTTTCGTACATGATGTCGGGTCCTATGTCACCTATTACCATTGCACCCAATCAAAATACAAGGTGCCACGTGATAACTAGGTAATTAACTAGGTAATTTTTTTTTGTAATATTTTATATAGTACTAGGTATAATTGTAATAGTTGCAAGTTGTACTAGTGAACTAATAAATTTATTTTCTTTCTTTCTTTCTTTATTCTTTGATATGTCATTGGTATCAATTCAGATGCCACCAAAACGAAACTAAATTAATTTGATAGGACTAAAAATGTGGCCGTCCCATACATAACGATCGAAATAAAAAGGTAGGCAACATTTTTAATCCTGTCATATTAGTTTAGTTTAGTTTTGGCGACAACTGAATTGACACCATCGTGTACTAAGCCGAATGGGGGTGATTCGGGACCCCCAACTTGTGTTACGATGATTGGAATCTCTTTTACTTTTTTTAGAAAAAAAGTAAGATCTTCTTTTCTTTTCATTCGAATTCTTATAAGCGCACGCTGGAATTTTTTAACATTATAAAATATTTCACAAATGTTTTTTGCTGGTTTTTTCAGCATAATCAGTGTTAAGACGTGAAATTCTTGCATAAAAAAATGATGTTAATCCTTTGAAATTCCAAACAAAAATAATCATGTAAGAAAACACGTAAAAGAACATGAATAACGAAAAATAGTCTGAATTATTATTTATGTAAAAAAAAACGTAAAACAAAAGTTGTCCCTCTCGGGGTCCACAATCACCCCTTTCGACTTAGTAAACATGTTTCGTGACAAAGGTTGTATCATCAATATCATACATTACCTCTGTGTCAAAGGGTTGATCGGTTTCCCATTCCTTGTCCACATGATCCTGATGGGGTCGTCTCCTTTCGCCTGGCACTCTATCGTCACCTGCTGTCCAAGTTTCGCTGTCATATTTCTTGATAATACGTCGAATGTTACTGGTTCTGTTATAGAAATAAAACTAGATTACCAAAATTTAAAAAACCAGATTTCATGAAACATGGCTAAGAACTCTCGGGATAAAATTAACTATGACACCAAAAAAAATAAACGAAAATCGATTCATCCGTTTGGAAGCTACGATACCAACAGACAGGTACACAGACAGACACGTTAAACTTATAACACCCCTCTCTTTTTGTGTCGGGGGTTAAAAATATGGTTCAGAACGTTATAATCCTACTAATATAAAGCCAAAAATTTGTGAAATGTGAAATTTTTGTTACCTATGATCTCCAAAACTACTGAACAGATCAAGACGAAATTAGGCGTACATTAAAAACATAGCCTAACTTAGATAATAGGCTACTTATTATACCGAAAATACGCGTGCGAAGCCGCGGGCAGAAGCTAGTAAGTAATAAATAAATAACAGTGGACAATTCACACAGCGTTATCTAGCCCCAAGCTAAGCAGAGCTTGTGTTATGGGTACTAGATTACTGATATACTTAATACAATACAAAATATTTATTAAACATAGAATCATCCAGAACACCCGGTACAAATATCTGCAGTTCATACAAACATTAGTCCCGAGGCCGAAATCGAACCCGCAACCTCCTGCGTCGCAGGCGGACCTTCACTCGCCGCCCCACAGAGGTCGTGAAATTTGAGGACTTCTATCGGAGGTTTGTCATTCTATTGGCTTGATATCATTTTCAAGTAAAACATCCGTATGTAGGCATCGTATATTCCGTAATAGCGTTTGAAAAATATTATTCTACGCGAAACCTGGATTTCAGGAGTCATATAGAAGAAAAAGCAGAAACATCCATGTCTACTAAACAGACGGAAGGTATTTTTGTTGTTTTCAGCAGCTTCTAGTAATTTATAAGTTACAATAATAATAACCAATGATGTTATTATCAGATATTATACTTTCAGATATTATACTATTTATAATGAATTACCCAACTTTTAACAAAATATACTCACTATTGACAGAAATCCAAACAGTTTTACTCAGCGCCTCTCCCACACCGTTCTCAACATGGCAAGTGTAAAGGCCGGCGTCCGTCAGAGCCACTGAGTCGAATATCAGAGATCCGTTGGACAAGCTCAGAACGCCACCGCCAGCGATCTCAAGGACTGGTCGCCAGGTTTCTGATACCACTGCGATAACAAACAAGTTCAATTATCATTTCAGCCGACTACATTAACAGCTGAGCGGGGGAGGGGATTTACTATAATCCCAAGGCAGGTGATAACGGTGGAGGTATTAAATTTACAAAGAAGGAAGCTGATTCCTGCTTCCTCTTATTACCTCCGAATACTCAAACGCTGTGTGGTGCCAGCTTAGAATTTACACCACCCCAACTCTTCCCGCGGGTGTCGTAAGAGGTGACTAAGGGATATCCACCGGGAGCGGGCAGCAGCGCCCCTGCAGAACAATTCTATCACCGAACTGCGATCCAGATGCCCAGCGTGGGGATTATAGGCACTACCCCCCATGAGATAAAAGTCAATAAGGCGTTTATATCAGGGGGAGCCTGCGTCCGGCAGTGGACCAATATAGGCTGTTGAGGTTAGGACTCAAACGAACATACGTCCCAAGTCACGATTTTTTTACAGTTTTCGGTCAAATATCGTCATCTGAGACGTGTTTAAATCCGAGTTGAATTTGAGTTTTCGGGTTTAAGTCGCATTCTACGAAATTTCACGAGCTGAGTTGGAGTTGTCGATTCCTAAACCGCGACGGTCATCTCAACACGTTCCAAGAACAGCCTATACCAGTCCACGACTGGAGATAGGCTTTTCTTTATAAGCACCTTATTGGCTCTTTTCATCATCATCATCATCCGCGCCAGTTTAACCCACTGCTGGGTACAGGCCACCCGAAGTTTGTGCGCTTCCGCTGGCTCTAACCACTGGGGAGTAATGCCATAATGTCCTCCTAGCCGAATTTCGACCACGGCGGCCAATCTTATCGGAGATTAGCCAGATGCGAAGGACATATTATTAGTGCACAAGTGTGTGCGCAAACACAGGTGCACTCTCTAGTCCCTCACTCGTACAATCCGATGGGACGGCAGACCGACACGACCGGGGAGAGGTCAAGCGTAATGCCATAATCCCTTTATAATTCTCACTATGGGATTAAAGAAACAGTTCGGTGATGCAGTTGCACCACAGGACAGATGTTCTGCAGGGGCGTTGGTGCCGACCGCTCGGTGGATATCCCTTAGTCGCCTCTATGACACCCGCGGGAAGAGTTGGGATGGTGCAAATTCCAAGCCGGCACCACACGACCATACTATCAACTTGAAACTTTGAGTATAAATAGACTTTGAAACGGGTCTATTGTAAAACTTAACTCACCATCTTTCTTCAACCAATGCGTTTGCGGTTGCGGGTAGCCGTTTGCGCTGCATGCAATATGACCGCTCCTGCCCAGTAATAAGGACGTGTTTTGCGGCTCTTCATGCCATTTCGGAGCCACTGGAAAAAAACAATTAGAATCATATTTACTACAGCGATAATTTTACTGACACAACTCATTATCATAAAATTCTATTTTGGCCTTATTATTTAAGTTTTTTTCTTTGTGCTTTTTATAAGGGTCTCTCTACAACGCGCAATCGGCTTAGCTCGGTCAGAAAATGCTTGGTATCAGTGTGAACTTAGGGTTGTATTATAAATGATCTTACAAAATCGGGTGCAAAGCGACAGCTTCACAGCTGTGCTAGGTAGCATTCTCTAACTGATAAATTAACAAAATTTTAGTAGGTAGTGCTAGATAACAAAAATTACAAGGTAACAAAAAATACAATTAGTAACGAATACATCTAATTGCTCATCAGTTGGTCGTCGATCATCGATCAAGGTATTCGCCACCTCCCGTGCTCGAAGGTATAGGATATTCAGATAAGCGTTAAGTCTTCGACATATGTATATGTGGAAGATAATATTGTGAGAACCTTGTTACGTGACGAAAATATTATAAATCCTTTTCATAGTAAAATTTTGTTTTGTTCCTGACCAAGAGAATGATGAGTGAATTTTTGCCCTTCTTTCAAACCCCACATACACGAATCGAAGAATCAAGACAAACCAGCGCCTGTGGAAGACCAAGTGTTGAGAGAAGCCATCAGTGGATCCATCTGATTTGGAAGGCACCAGCCACCATAGAAGAACGTAAGAAGTGCCAACCAGTCACCCCCAACAATTTTTAACAACAGATATAGCACACACAGCCAAGCGTACGTAACAAAACCTTTAACAAGGCCGAGTTATAAATTCTTTGTTACATTTTGTTGGCTTCTTATCAACTTATTTTATTTTTTGATTTCTTTTTCCTTTGGTTTGAGCTTCGAGAGCAGTATTTTACTTATACAACTTTATTTTTGCAACAGTCTCCAGTTAGCTCAAATGTTTGAATTGTAAATACTAGTTCCAATTTATTTCTATTATTTGATTGCACTCTTCTTTGTCAATAAAGGTATACTTGATTGTTAGAATTTATCTAGGTTAGTGCCTCAGTTTTTCTCAGTTATAATTTTTCAATCACTGGCGGTAGCGTTCCCGTTTCAAAGAAAGCTTTCTTTAAGAAACCTTCAAAGGTATCGCAGTATTTCAGTAAGATTTTCCTTGTTTTTCTGAAGTTTCTCGAGAATACTTGAAAAATAACATCTGAAAAAATCAGATCGGTCGTTTTCACTCATACTTTGGCTTAGTTAACGTCTATTTTGACAATGAGTTAGGTATTTTGCTTTTACTGAAATTTATTTCGCAAATGTATTGCGACTATAGGTTTTTACTGTAAGATTTCCGTTCCTACAAAATTGTGATTGAATATAATTAATATTTAATTTCTTGCCAAAATTTTGAGTATGGCTAGGTTTCAAGGTATACTATAATGACAATGAAAAACCATTTTCACTCTCACTAGCTCAGCAGTAAATTTTAGAGTCACTCATTATGTTCATAACTCTATTCTTGACTACTACAGCCCGCCGGAATGTGTCGGCGGGTTGCCGACTTTGGGTGCTTCTTCATTGGTCGGCCCGGCCCGTCACCGATACCGACAGTGTCCAACGACACTGCGCCGACAGCTACATTCTTCAGCACATAGCTTCACATCTCATTTTACAACCCCCTAACCCGAATGGCCCGCCAATACAATAATTTAGCTCAGGATAACATAGTACTTGACAATTTTGTTCCCAAATTGAGCCAATTTACCCGAACTTTAAACTTATATAATTAAACTCCCGATTCTAAGCAAACAATGATGTAATTGTTGGTAGGTGAGCTTAAACACTTAACTTAGTAATTAATTATAATTACTTAAGGTATCCCTTTATGCGGTTTTATATTTTTATTTTCTAATATTGTGAATTTTTTGCTCTACATACATGTTTTGCTCGTATGATTCTCTGTATGCACATAATTTGTGAAATGATCAAGTTCTAAACCCATATAATTTAAGTTTCATATATTCTGTGATTATTTTATATTTTGTGCGTTTAAATGAAATAAAATAAAAACATAGAAGCTTGCGTACACAACTTAGGCTGGGTCCAGACCAACCGAACGAGAGCGAGCGAGGGCTAACGAGTGTTATTCGACGATCGATACCGAATGTTCACTCGCTTTCGCTGTTGTGTCCACAGCAAACGAACACATGTGAAACCCAGCGAAGCACAGCACGGCGAGCACAGCCTAAGGCGAACGAAGGCCCTCGTTCGGGCTCGCTTGCTTTCGCCGTGACGTCTACACTGGTTCTATCGCGTTCGGTTGACATCCTTCGCTCGCTCTCGTTCGTTTGGTTTGGACCAACCCACATACGTAACGATGCCAGCCTGACACAAGTGAGAGACGTCTTGCTACGTCGACATGTCGGCGCCGGGCTAGGCCAATGTGCCATACAATTTCATAGAATTATTCGTCCACCGATGTCGGTGTTGTCGGTATGCGGTATCTTTTTAACAGTCACTTACCTTTGATATAAAGATTAACCGTCCTGTTAACCTTAGCCACATGATTGGCTGCCACGCAGGTGTACGTCCCACAGTGTTCGAGCGATACATTCTTGATGATCAGCACACTGAAGACTTCCAAACTCCTTTCGGCTATCTAAAAGAAAACACTGATATTACACTGATATGAATTTAGAATTTTTATTTCTCTTTAACAAAAAGTAGTAGCGGATTGTGGGAAGACCTCCCACTCGATGGACCGACGACATTGTAGAGGTCACAGGGAGTTGATGGATGTAGGCGGCTTAGGACCGCTATGGCGTCGTTTAGGGGAGGCCTATGTTCAGTTGTGGATATACGGTCTGATGATGATGACGAAGCGGACAAACCTTAAAGATTGCACAAAGTCCTGAACCTGGTTATCATCATAATCATATCTTCGTCTACTGCTGAACATAAGCCTAAAATTTGTATGGAATAAAATTCGCTACGAAATGAGACGCTACGTTTAGGGAATTATTCATGTACTTGTATACCTGCTGGTCAATTCCCATGTATTCATAAACATATCAGTCATACTATGTTAGCCGGTCATTGGTTCATTTTATTTTATTTTTAATTAGTAATCAAAACAGCCAATAGGCGGCCAAAAAAGTATGTCGATATACTGACGAAAACATCATAAGTTCTGAATTGACGAGCAGGGAATACTTTTTATCAAGAAATAGCATAAGTGACGCTACAGGAAAGAACCAATTTAATGCAAATATTTTAATGCAGTCGACTTGTAGGTTATATTTTAGGAATACATACTCCGATTTTATGTAAAATGTGACGTACTTTTTATCAAGAAATAGCATATGTGACGACAGGGGAAAAAAACTAGTTTATTCCATGTATTCTAATGCAGCCGACTGTAGGTTATATTTGAGGAACTTATACATACTCCGATTTTATGTAAAATGTGACGTACTTTTTATCAAGAAATAGCATATGTGACGACAGGGGAAAAAAACTAGTTTATTCCATGTATTCTAATGCAGCCGACTGTAGGTTATATTTGAGGAAATACTCCGATTTTATGTGCAATGCGAAATTGTACGTTTGAGATTCTCATCTTAAATTCTTAACATTTTCAGTAGCGAAAGTTAAGGAGTGCTTACAAGAAGCGAGTTACTGGCAGTGTGATAAATGGCTTTGAATAAAGCTAGGTTGAGTAAAGTATTTTCACAGATAATAGAGGTGTTGAAAATAACGTTAAGTAAACAAAAAAAATATTTTAAAATTTGTGGATACTTTTGTTACATTTTACAAGAAATCGCAATAATTAATATTTTATTCAACAAAATATATTAATCGATTTTCATAAGAAGGTGAAATAATTGAATTAATTTGAACTATTGTACTATTGTATTTTGTTCACAGATGTGTGCATGAACTGTATTTTTACTGCGTGTAGGGCAAAAACCAAGGATGGCTTACCGTTACATGTTACGTCTCTAAAAACGACGAATAATAACATTTTCAAAAGTCGCCTCTCATTTCGCCTCTCTATCACGCATCGAGCTCTAGGAGCTTGATTCAACAGACAGGGAAAAGAAAAGAAAAAAATGCAAAAAAACCAAAGATTGTCGTATACTGCAATGTTTCATGTTCCTTCAGTCATTTTAATTTACTTGATTTATATACATATGTATTCACAAATGAAACATTATTGGTCATATCCATAATATGATTTTGATGAAACATTTTCCCTGTCTGTTCATCAAGCTTCTGGAAATCGATTTTGTAGTCAAATATTGTTAATTTGTTTTATTATTATAACGATGTCTTATTATTATTTTATATGCATTTTTGAAATAATAGTTTATTTATAAAAAAAAATAACTAAAAATATTATTATTTTTAATATTGGTTGATTTTTGAATTGTTTACAACAATTAAAGTGGAAAATAATCGCTAACTCTGATTTCAACTTCAAATTACCAAAACACTGCAAAGCGGTATTTTTGATTTAGCCTATTTTAAAACGATTCCAACGATGTAATAAGTTTCGGTTCTTCTTGAGATTTCACTGTTCGTTTTTTGCGATTTATCCTATTCTTATGTTGTTGATTTACTTCGGTATAACACTTCGAAATATTTATAAGCGTGATCTGTTTTCAGAGCTCGGCTTGCCAGTAAACCTTTCCTAAGAACTCTAGAACTGGCACTTCGAAACCTCTAGTCTAGGCTCATCGAGACTATTAGTACTAGATCAACAACTAAACCGCCTACTCGCCCATTCTAAACATACTCCAAACATTCAAGGCACGTAGAAAGGGATTCTTAGGAAATTAATTCTGCAAACAATTTCCTTCATTAGGATGTATAACGAATAAGAGCTTTTTGTTATCCCTCCTTTTTGACTGTAAAATGTTAACAATGTATGACTTTTTAATATACGTAATGACTACTAAATAGGGACGGTAGTAGATTATTAATTTAAGAAACCAACAAAACATAGCCAACACAAATTTCAGGGCAGCGCTATAGGATTTCGACTTAATTACCTAGTACCTACAATCCTTTTGCGATTTTGTGCTATAGGTAGACCACACAACTGGCGGATCGCTGTAGAACCATGTCAAAGTAACAAACGCCAAAAGTGGCGTTTGTAACTGTGTTTGGCGTTTGTTTTCTTATTGTGACAAGGTACAGACATCCGCCAGTCGTGTGGTATAAAGCACTGCGCACATTTATCTACCGCCGCTACCGCACACTACAAATATGGGCTTAAACTCGTTATTTGTAGATACATTTTACTGTGGCAAGCTTCAAACGGGTGGCCCGCGAATCTGTCATCTGATGCCGTCATTATGTAATTCATCGAAATGTTACCTGTTAAAGCCCATATTTGCGTCAACGGAAAATTCGACTAATACATTTCAACCAGTAACAATTCGACTATAGCAATTATTTAGTTAACCCGACCTGTAGGCGTCCCACCCCCGCGAAGCGGGGGGGGGGGGGGGGGTCGTGGCGACTCTGTGACTGAAAGGGTGTTTATAATTGCACCCAGAGCCATATGTTAACACAAAATTCTTTTGTTGTTGAAACGAATTGTTTTAGTCGTTAGGCGACTGGTTACTAGTCGAATTTTCCGTAAAGCCATATTTGATAGATAGATAGAAAATACTTTTATTGCACACTTAAAACTAAGAAACAATTTAAAAAGAAATAATTATAACCTAAGTGACAATTGGCGGTCTTATCGCTCAAGAGCGATCTCTGCCAGACAACCTGGTATGGATAGGATCATCGGATATGTACATGGGGTCAGATCTGTGTGCATCTGTTACTAGGTAGTAAGAACTTTGGTTCCTACTCAAAAATAAATAATAAAATACATACTTCACTACAATTACAAAAATACATACATACCTATACCTATTCCTATAAATATTAATATAAATTAAATATAATATAATATATATATATATATATATACATATTACATACTTACATAATTTATTATTTTGAATGCATTTTTTTTGTGCTGTACCGTAGCGGTACGCCTGGATCTGGGACAACCTTTATCCTTGCTTTTGTTTTGGTGCTATTTTTTCCCGTTGGTCTATTTATGACAATATGGTAAGTGAAAAGCTCAGACTATTTTTGTCGCTCATTGGTTTTAATTCAGATGACACCAAAACTAAACTAAAGTAATTTGACGGCACTAAAACTGATGCTTCTTATTTCGATAGTTATGAAAGGGACGACAACATTTATAGTGCTGTCAAATCAGTTTAGTTTTGGTGACATCAGAATTGACACCATTGGTATTTTTTTACGCTTACCTATTCATAATGTGATGCCATGAGTAACCAATTGTGTGAGCGAGTCACTCAGACGAGTAGATTCGTTCCTAAAGCAACATTATTTTACCATAAATTTCAGTTTTATAAATTCATATTGTTATTTTTTTAATTAAACCCCACAAAGATATTCATTGAATCTGCCATTTCGTGGGCTCGTTATTCAATGGCGGCTTTACAAAATGTATTTTTATTTGATGAATGAAGCGATTTCGTGCATGATTGATGCGTATCCAATTGCAAATACATTATCGTTTCCAATAAATACCAATATTTGAGGTTCGAATTCTCAAAATGTTTTGACACACGCATTAATTCTTGTACCTACATTTAACCACGTGTTACTTTTTTTATTTTTTAGACTGCCTCGTTGGTCTAGCGGTCAGCTTGTTCGCCCACTGATTATGAGGTCCTGGGTTCGAATCCCGGGTCGGGCCAATAGTTGTTACTGGGGTTTTTCTAGCAAGGAAAATTCACAGTAGCAGCCCGGAGTCAGGAAGTTGGCGGTGTTACACCCCCGTGCCTCGGAAAACACGTTAAGCCGTTGGTCCTGCGCCTGACTCTCCCCGGTCGTGTCAGTCTGTCGTCCCATCGGATTATGAGAGTGAGAGAATAGAGAGTGCATCTGTGGTTGCGCACACACTTGTGCACTATAATATGTCCTGCGCATCTGGCTAGTCTCCGATGAGACTGGCCGCCGTGGTCGAAATTCGGGACTTTAATTTTTTTTTCATTTCTTTTGGAGGTAGGTAATAGACGCTGCTGATGTGTCTAGGGGGACACAAGGAAAGGATCAAGGACACATCGGGCTAATAAATAATAATCATATATAATAATAGCTGCATTCTTACTACCCGTTGTCCTATCATCCGTTTTCCCGTAGGAATGAAGCAATTTCCCGCTGTAAAAAGTAGCCTATGTTCATCAGGAATAATGTCGGCTTCTAATGGTAAAATAATTTTTCAAATCGTTCCAGTAGTTTCGGAGCCTATTCAATACAAACAAACAAACAAACAATCAAATCTTTCCTCTTAGTATAGATTTTGTTTTGGGGATATCTTGTGACTATGAGTGTTGAGCTGAGTATTCCTCCACTAAAATGTCAAAACTAACAGAGGCCAGCGTTCGCTTTGAAGATAGTAACGAGAAGCGAACGTGACATCTCTTTTTCTATGGGATTTGGTAAAGCGCCTCTAGCGTGCGGAAGTCAAAAATGAAACGTCACGCTGACGCCTTTACAACCGCCAAAAACTCAGGGTCCTGAGATTTGTTTAATTTGTGAGACCTGCCACACCAGCATGGAGGTTTCTGTTAAGACAACCGTTAAAAACGGATTTTTGGAAATTCGTATTTTACGGGGTCACAGGTCATTTTTATAATAACTTTTAGAAAGTAGGCACTCGGCAATTCGTATTCTAAGGTAGTTAAAATGGGGTCATAATTGAATACCTAAGTAATTTTTTATACAAGCATTCTTAGAAGGATGAAATGGGATTTATATGTTTTCTAATCAAGGATTTATATGTTATCATAATAACTTTAATTTTGTAAAGTATTGGTTGTAAAACTTTGGCGTTGATAGTTTACATGGAAACCAACATTACTTCCGGTATTAGTATTACTAAAGTCTACGAGAATGAAATCGCGGCGGGTCAGCTAGTTTATTAAATAAAAGATAGACTAAACTTACCTTCAAGTGATTAGGTATCTTCTTCCCATCCTTCAGCCAAGAATAATAAACCGGAGAATCTCCACTCTTTAAATTACAATGTATTTGTACTATTTGACCCTCCTGTAGATCAGGTGCTAACAGAATATCTTCCAATTGTGGTGCCTCCACGACATTTAGCTCGAATGTTCTTTTAGCCATTTCTCCAGAAGGACTTTTGACGATACAAGAGTAGAATGCACCGTTGTCAGACTTAGTTACTTTGGGTATTGTTAGAACACCGTCGTTGGTGGTGACGTCACGTTTCAGTCGGGTTTTGCAGTCAGCTGTTTGACAGGACTTAGTACGTGTGAAATTATAGACGTTTGCATTGTGATATGTTTTTTTAGGCTCAGTTTGTGTCTTTAATTTCTTGTTGTCATTTCGATAGACTGGTTCAAGATTTTTTTTCATTGTTTCGATTTTGTTATGTTGATATTCTTTTGTAGTCTTCGATAAATTAAAGTTGTTGTTTTGATGTTCTAGATCAGGATTATTTTGTGTTACTGATTCATCGTCAATTTGATATGTTTTCTCAACCTTGTCGGTCATATCAATGTTGTTTTCTTCGTGATTTTCTATATCATCGCTTTTTGATTTTGTATAATTTTTCTGAAAACTTATTTCGGACTTTTCCATTATCAAATTATCGTCGATATATCCTTGTACTCTTAATTTCGGTTTTCTTCCGAAGATTTCTATGCTTGATGTGTTATTGATGGATCTTTTGTACCTATCCGTTGTTATTTCTTTGCCTTTGTACTCCCATGTGATATCCCTAAAAGGAAAAATAGGTAAGTTGTTTGTTACGGATAAGGGGTAAGTATCGGATTGCGGCGTAAAAGTCCTTATTTTTTGTATGCATAGGAAGTCCAGTCATATACTTTCTATCACATAGAGTACGATTGGAGAATAGTAAAAGAGATTGATCGAATGTATTATATCTAATTATAAAAAACATAAGTATATAGGTATTTTACGTGTTTTGGGTAAAATAAATTCTATCTCTCACTCTTTCTCTCTAGCATAAAAGATCTAATTTACCTATTAGGATCCTACGCTCTATTTATGGTATTTTTAGATAGCAAGGTAAATTATAAAAGCATATTTTTAACGGAAAAGCTTAAAATATAATCTTTCTCTTGTCCTGACCTATTAATAATAAAGCGTCCTCCACAAAAGCCATCTAAGTAAGTAAACGGAAAATTCTTATTATCTTTAGAGGAAACATTTTTGCTGAATATTAAATTTATTCTCATCAAACGTTTTTTTATTGATGTTAAATGCTTTTGAGTTGGAGTTTTGATAATATAAAGTAGACTCAAAATTATAATACTTTAATAACAATAACACATCTTTACCAGATGTCAAAGTTAGAGTTTCTGAGATAAATTAACATAAAATGTTTCCATGAATTGACACAAAATTTAAATTTCGTTTTTTTATAAAATTACTAGTTTATGCCTGAGGCTTCGCACGCGTTGTTTCTATGGAAACGTTTATAGGTGGTTTCTATCCCATGGGAACTGATTTATGGGATAAAAAGCATGTTTGATTCCAGGATTAGAATTACTTGTATGCAAAATTTCAGCCCGATCTGTTCAGTAGCTTTAACGTAAAGTGGTAACAAACATCCTTCCATCTATCCGAACTTTCGAATTTATAACATTAGCGTGATTACAATTTCTGTCCCAAAACAAATTCTACTGTAACTGTTGTTTTCCAATTATTTCCTAAAGATATATATATATATATATACCTACCTATAGCTATATATAATCTTCTTTGTGTCCGCATAGGTAACGTTTCGGTTCAATGCGGCCTTCTAAGGACAGACCAGCTGGTCTATCCAGCGAGATATATTCGTGAATATATCACTCCTACTATTTTTGCCGCGCATTGGCTCCATTTTCATAGCGAATAAAATATGAGTACTCACGAACACATTTGGATCATCATTATAAATATTCACGGATATTTATCGCGTTTATTTACTTATTTTTCCCGACATCTGAATCAACCAGCTTGGCAATCAAATCAATGAAAATTTTTCAAAACTTTGTTAATGTTTAAACGTTTTAGCAATACTTAGGGTACCTACTAAATAAGAAAAGACCGGAATGAATGTGGGTGTGATTTATTCCAAAACTGAACGAACTGAAGTTTGCGTGCACTAATACCGATTTAAACCCCCCTCCCCCTCCCCTCCCCTCGACAGATTTTCATGAAACATGGTTAAGAACACTCGGGATAAAATTATCTATGATACAAATAAAACTTAACGAAAATCGGTTCATCCGTTTGGAAGCTACGATACCACAGACACAGACAGACACGTTAAAATTATAACAACCGTCTTTTGCGTCGGGGGTTAAAAATACTACTCACTATCACCGGTATTTTGTAACAGTTTTGGTTCACAAATGAAAATCAGTTTGAATATTCGTTACAATAGGTACCAATGCATACCTACGTAATACGCCGCTAGCGTAGTAAAATTACAGGGAAATCCTACCGCTGCCGTTCTATATCGGGGTAGCTATTGATTGCAGAGTCCATTTCATGCATAGGTAATGTTGCTCATTCTGTCTATACTATTCAGATACTGGGTAAAGCAGGGTTTAGAAGCTTATGCTTGTTATGCCTGTAATATTGGGATGAAAAGCTGATGCATAAATAATGCTGGACAATTCACGCAGCATTATCTAGCTCCGAGCTAAGCGGCTTTAGTCCGGTCAACGAAGGATTGTCGATGCATCGTTTAGTACAGTAAAAGTAAAAATGTACCGTAGAATCACGCAACTTTAGTCCTGCTAGACAACTATGTTCCAAATGGGTCTTGCAACAATATGGTGAATTGTAGGACAAGTAACGCCATGTGTTGATTTCTGAGTATGTCATCTTAAAGGGAATGAACTGAACATTAGTACAGGTCGTTACCGGTTGGTGTCGTTACCATTCATTCGAACAAACTTTTCGTCACAAACTTTTGCACGTTCAGACAGGAGTCGAAATTACGCCAAACTTTTATTGGGATCGAAGTGTTGGAGTTAAGTGCGGGAAAATTGGTTTTGTTTGTTAAATAGGTAAGTTATCCGTTACCATTTTACGATAATAACATTTCCAAAATGTTGTGTATTTTTGTTTTTATGAATAAAATAAGTTGTTTACTTTGACCTAAACTATAGTCCAACGGTTTTTTTGGACCATATTTAAAATCATTTTTTTTCTTCTGCAGATTGATCCAGCACTATGTCTCGTCGATTGCCTGGAGACAGACCGTATAAGTTTTATACAGATAGGCAAATGGAATTATGCCTGGAAGAAATAAATAATAAAACTCTCAGGCAAAGACAGGCTTCTTTGAAGTACAAAATCCCAAGAAGCTCGACCGTCAAAGAGAACGACTAAGAAAAATAAGAGGCCCATTCCAACTGACGATGACGAAACGGCTGCTGAGGATTCTGTTAAAATGGTTTTACAAGATGAGTCGGAATATTCCTCGGAAGAAAGTGACATCGAAGAACCGAATCCGGTTAGGGGCCAAAAGGACAGTATGTTTCAAGAAGATGACTACGTAGTGGTCGAGTGAAGGGGAGTTTTGGCCAGGTTTAGTACAGTCTAAAGAACATGAAGGGGCGTACATTAAATGTATGGTTCGCTGTGGGCTCTCCTGGAAGTGGCCCGAAAGAGATGACATAATTTTTTACCCCAATAAAGACATAAAGTACAAAATCGAACCACCAAAGAAACTGAGCTCGAAGAGGGCGGTGTTCCAGGTCCCAGAGCTTGAAAGCAGATGGGGAAAGTAATTATGTTCCAGTCACCTGCTTATTACATGGAAGGCTGATTATTTAGAAAAGTTTAATCGTTGATTTTTGATAATTTTAATACGTGTTCTAGAAAGTTTAAGAAATTTGATCTCCACTTACTTTAAAGTATGAATAAATACTAAAATTTGTTCCAAAATACATGTTTTTCTTGTATCATAATCAAGGTACTAGACCATAGAATCGTTCTAGGCACACAACAATAGGCATTTGTAACACTATCATACGTTTTTAGCCTCATTTCTAAACTGGACTATAGTTGGAGGCAGCATAGGTAAGAATGGTCCAACATAAAATAAAAAAAAATAAAAAAAACTATAAGCGTTTAGAATTTTTTCTATACATTATGATAACATAAGTCTATTAAGTACATAATTAGTACTTTTCTTTTACTATTTAATAAAAACTTTAAGAGATTTATAGTAAAAACGTTCAGATTGCGTAATTTTGGACCATCTTTGCGTGAATCTACGGTATTTATTTTGTAACCAATACATACACAGCACACACAAAAGATAAAGGTTAATATAAAAGTAATAAGATAAAAGTAACAAAAATTGCCAACACTCAGCAGATGCTATGGCAGGATGTATACTGCCATAGCACTGTTCTTCCGTGTAGGCTAGAATAAAACGCGTGAGTCACAACGTAACTTACACATATTAATTTGGAAAAAAAAATTACGAGGTGTTTACGAGGTGTAAGCTAAAAACTGAAAAAACAGAACCTTCTTTGTGTCCCCATCACACTCCTAGGGCTCAACTCACAGGAGTGGACTTTTAGTATGTTTGTCTCCTAACTAGTCCAAACAAAGATCCGGAGACAAACCTTTAGTTTCGACTTTTCCACCCAACACCCTCTTTTGAGCACACGTTGCCTATAGGAACTTGTGTTATGGGTACTAGATAACTGATATATATATTACAATATTTAACATAGATCATTTTTAATATCTATCTACCTATAACACCCAGAACACCCAACACCTACAGATCATTCATCCCTAGGCGGGAATCGAACCCGCAACCTCCTGCGTCGCAGACGGACCTTCGCCCGCTGCGCCACATCTGTCTTCAATGAGTTATCTATCGTTTTAAAGGGATGTTGAAATGCGACGCTTTTCCACTCCGGTGACCTCTATTTCACATTGTGATTCATTTTAGTTTTTTACAATCATCAACTTTTCAACACCTGGTTCTATGCATGGTTCAGTAAAAAATTAATAATGCTGGACACTGCATCATTTGGGTACACAACATAATCTAGCACCAAATACCACACACAAATGCCATACCGTCTAGCACTAAATAATCTCAGCAAATACCATACTGTAAAGACATTATCATTATCAATATTGGACGTCAGAGCCTCCTTTATATACGCTTCTTACAACGGAGAGTGTAGTAGACTATTCAATATTAAAATCAGATAGGTACCTTATAGGATATCCGTAGTACGGACATCTGAGTGTGACAGTTTGACCACTCTGAGCTTTGAAGGGTGGTAAAGTCCGGATGTACGGTGGTCCTGAAACAAACGATTTGGTAACTTCAACAGGTTCTCTATGAATCTTGATGGCTGAATAGGGTGAAGCACTG
This sequence comes from Eupithecia subumbrata, assembly GCA_949316285.1. Lineage (NCBI taxonomy): Eukaryota > Metazoa > Arthropoda > Insecta > Lepidoptera > Geometridae > Eupithecia > Eupithecia subumbrata. Next base: position 3,924,835 of record OX438644.1, on the reverse strand, counting down.
CTTTAAAAGCTGAAGGTCCATGGTTCGATCCCAGTCAATAGAAAAGGGTAATTTTCGCTCCCAAAAAGGTTGCGTTGCAATCACACAGAAGAACACAAGCGCGAGTCACATAATTAAGAGCCCTGTCACATAACGGAGAAATGCAAGTTTAGGTATTTTACGCACCGAGTGGGCGGCGACCTGCACAAGCGTGCTTTCTTTTGCGACTAAATGATCTTGATCCACCGTAATACAAGTTTTATTAGGATGGAGTTCGATGGATTGTTTTTTTATGTGAAGTAAAAGAAAAAACTTAAAAGATTACGAAAAATAACAAAATGGTTCCCTCAAGGATCGGGCGGGTGGGGATCGGGCGGGTGGGCAACGACAAAGAAATTTTTTTTTTTAATTATTTCTTGCGGGGTTTACTATTGACAATTGACAGTGATATTTAGAATGAAATTTTGTTCGTTCAGGATCGAATGGTAAAAACATTCAAGCCAATACAAGCCCTATAGTAAAGAAAAATAAGATTATTTTGGCCTACTGTAAGCGGACACCGGTGTCCGAAAGATCCTGGACGGCATCGTAGCTTGCCCGGACACCGGTGTCCGGACCATCTTTCACAGGTTAATTTTGTTCATAATAGAGGTACCTAATTTGTTTTGATATATTTTTCATTATTTTACGCAGTAATCGATTGCTTACCGACATCCGCAGCATATATAAACAGGGTGGAATTTTGAGACGGTTCAGTAAGGGCAGGTACCTTAACCGTTGAAGCTACATGAAAATGGTCTGAGGAAACTAAACATCCCTTTTAGAAAAAAATATCTTCCCCTTTCATAGATTTTCAAAAAAGTTACTTTGAGATTTTTTGAACCTTTTTTGATGCCAATCAATCCAATTATCATACTTAACATAATTGTTTTTTAACTTGAATAAATAGGACTCGGCTTATTCCCCCGCCCAATAAACATAATAATACATAAAATGGTACATATTAGTCTCTCACCATGTCCATTGTTTCGACGAGGTTGCTGTTGTAACAACAATATTCTCCGAATTATCTTGTTTTTTCATTCTAAAATAACAACAAATCACGAATATCTATTTAAATACTAGTTTTTTATACGTCACACAGCAAGGCTCGCTTCGCTCACCGCAACCCGATACACACCCGCCGTGATAAAATTCGTAATCCTCACCCCCATATTAGTCAAAAACGATACCCATGTCAGATTTTTGATGGGTGAGGGGGTTCAGGGGGCCTGGGGCGTGAGGGAAATTTTTTTTCTTCTAGATTCGTTCGTTTGGGAGATCTCAAAAGCGGGGGGGCTGAAAAGGGGGCGAGAGGAGGGGTGAATTTATTTTTTTTCAATTACAAAAGTACCTTCTATACGATTCCGCAATTAGAACCCCTCTTTCACGACGACATCTTATAGCAATCTCAAAAGGTCCTGGGGGCAAAGGGGGATGAATTTAAATTTTGACAGCTGTCATCCGAAATGTAGATCTCGACGAGTATTACAATTTCACTTTAGAAACTGGTGCTCTGAGATGGTCAGTTCCCGAGATATCGTGATTTGAAGATTGACAGCTGTCATCAAAAAAGTAGATCTCGACGAGTACAACAATTTCACTTTAGAAACTGGTGCTCTGAGATGGTCAGTTCCCGAGATATCGTGATTTGAAGTTTGACAGCTGTCATCAAAAAAGTAGATCTCGACGAGTACTACAATTTCACTTTAGAAACTGGTGCTCTGCGATGGTCAGTTCCCGAGATATCGTGATTTGAAGTTTGACAGCTGTCATCAAAAAAGTAGATCTCGACGAGTACTACAATTTCACTTTAGAAACTGGTGCTCTGCGATGGTCAGTTCCCGAGATATCGTGATTTGAAGTTTGACAGCTGTCATCCTAAATGTAGATCTTGACAAGTACTATAATTTACCATTAGAAATCTGGCAGCATTTGTGCTGGATGTATTTCGATTCAGAAACCTTGAAAAGTAACGAAGAGATTCGGACGAGATGTCCCTTTCACTTTTGATTGAGGGTACAACTGATCCGAATCTAAAATCAAGAGAATTTAGATTCGGACCAGATGTACCCCAACACAAAATTGAAGTGGACATCTCGTCCGCGGATCAGTTTGAGATTCGGACCAGATGTACTCTAACCCCTTACTGTGTTGGGATAACTATAATGAGTTATCTATCACGACTATATATATAATACTGTACGAATGTAAATACTTACAACGATCAAAAACTTTGGTCGTAGTTTACGATGTTCTAGCACGCACACTCTGACGCAGTGCGTGAAAAAAACTGACATAGGTCCGACCTCGACAAGCGCTCGCGCGGTACTGAGGGCAGATCGCCGGCGCAATGAAATATATAGCACTTTTAATAAATTCATAAAAAAATAATGGTAGTGATTTAATAAATAAAATTAATATTGTAGTTTAAGCAAATGTTGAGGATTATTTAGGTATAAAAGTTATGTCAAAATGACGTAGAACTTCGGAGATATTGGGGTTTGTTTTGAAGCCTTTTCGGTCGATAATTGAATTCGGTTCAGGTTTTTTTTTGTTTACATAGAGGCCTATAACAAAAATGTATTCTATTATTATTGAAGAATAGGATATTTGCAATCTAAAAAAATATATTTTATTTATCTATATTCAATAGAATCTACAAATTAGATCAAATTAGATAGGTCTCGCGAGAGTTTTTGCGTAAACATGCATCGGTAGAATGATTATTATAAAATAAATAAAAAAGTTTTCTAAAATTTGTTCTATTATTATTGAAGAAGAGAAAACGAACTATTATTAACAAGTAATTGTTATTTCAATCAACGAACGAAAACCATAGAATTTGGACGAAATAAGCGTGGAATTTCTGGTTTATTTGTGAATTCCCTCTTAATACTAGGCGCGTATTTATGCACTATTTTATCAGCGTGGATACTTAATTCTTTTTTTTTTCTAACTAATCTAAATTAAGAACGAAAACCTATAAAACTTGAATTCGTACATAATTCGGAACCATTTCTCCAAGCATTTGATACGAATGGAATTAGGATCGTGGTAACTTTTTTTTCAAAAGATAGCAAAGGGATAAAACTTGGGGTCGCTGTAAAAATCATCTGGAGACGTGAAATTGTGCTATTTACAAGTCAACCAGGTTATTTTATGAATTTACTTGAGCCGAACTCGACCCGAAATTGATTACCAAATTACTATGCACATATTTTACTGGTATTGATATGGGTATGTAGCTTCCTCAGAGCTACTGAATTATTTGTCATTTCATTTCTTGGGAGCTAAGAAAATAAGAACGTATCTACTTGGTAAGCGGATGGCGAATGATGATCACAGTGAAAAAATTAAGGTACCCTTTATATGGCCATGTGACATTCCTGTAACAAACCATTCAAGCCCTCACAAAATCCTCAGTATTCATTTTATTCCGTTTTACGTCTATGTGATACAGCGGTTACAAACTATTCCATGCATTTCTAGTTCAGGCAGTGTGAAAACAGATGGCGTTAGTAGTTTCAAAATCTGTTCAAAGTTTAGTTGGTGACAATTCAAAAGTTTTGCGGTTGCGTAAAGTTTTCAAAATCGAAAAAAATATAAAAAATTACAAAAACTGTGTGTTGTTTCGTAATTCTAGTAGGTAAGTTTATGGTTTTTACTGTTTAATGTTTGTAACGCTATTTTTTAATATTTGTGAGAAATATTTTTGAATTTCTGTTTGTGACATCTCTGTCACAATGCATAACAAGGGTAGTATTTTATAGTACATTGACCTATGATTCGTTTCTTCACAGGATGTCTTCCAGAAGCCTGGAAGAAGAGGAAATTGAACAGTTTCTTTTTGACTATGAGGCGAGTGAGGATGGGTTTGAAGATGATGACGACAACGTGGCGCATCCCGAAATATGTGCCGGACTTGGAACTCCCATTTGAGGATGAAGTTACGGAAGAGGTTCCTGAGATAAACATTGATAATATTATTGAAGATCTGGAGCGCGGCGGCAGTTCACCTCCTCCACCCGCCCCTACTGCTTCTCCGCAGCCAGGACCATCAGCACGTCGTCAAACAAAAAAGAAATTGAATGTACGCTGGAGAAAGAAAAATATTGAACTGAATGAGCAACAGCTGCGATTTACAGGTGATGAAACTTTGCCATCTGATGTTTTAGAGCTCGAAACTCCAATCCAATTCTTTTTGAAACTTTTTCCACAAGAATTGATTGAGGAAATTGCTAGCCAAACAAATCTATACATTGTTCAGAAGGATCCCAGCAAGAGTTTTCGTGTCACAGAGATAAATATCCAGCAGTTCATTGGAGTAGTATACATCATGTCGTTGGTACATTTGCCAAGAGTTACGAAGCATTGGCACGGGTGTATAGGAACACCACTGGTAAAAGAAACAATGGCAGTGAACAAGTTTGAGAAGATCAGGCGATTTATTCACTTCAATGATAACTCAAAAAATGTCCCACGCGATCATTCCGACCATGACCGAATTTTCAAGATCAGACCAGTCTTCAAGACACTAAATGAGACTTGCCAGAGTATCTCCCTGGAACAATATCTTTTCGCAGACGAACAGCTTTGCTCTACAAAAGCAAGACATAACTTAAAAAGATATAGTCTAATGCCTGGCTCTTGTATAAAAGGGTACACAAGGCCAAAAATAAAGAAGGCCCACTGCTGCCGTCAGCTGATTTTCGTCAGGATATTGCCATGGTGTTGTGCAAGCTGGGGACCAAAACCAATCCAAAACGGCGAACCATTGAACCAGAAATTCAAGCTAAGAAACATAAAGGCCCATCACAATATGAGCTTCCAGCAGCTGTGCGACAGGACCAAGTGGGACATTGGCCTGTATGGGCTGAAAAAAGGATTCGGTGCAAATACCCCAACTGTATTGGTGTATCTCAAACGATTTGCGAAAAATGTGGCGTTGCTCTATGTTACAATAAGCAAAATAATTGTTTTAAATCCTTTCATACATCCTGAAGGAATATTGTGATGCAATGTGACATTTCTGCCACACTCCCTAAAATTATAAATAAAAAGCCTCCTGATTATATTTTTGAAAATCTAAGAAATACGTGTTTTTTTATTTATTTTTTGCTACCCTAACATTCACTTTTTTTAAATTTTTATGTTGTTGCCTTATAAAGGGTTAACGAACAAGAGTTTTTTTTTTATGTTTTATATTGACCGCATTAGAACGTTTGCAGGCGAGCTTGGTTGATTTCGACAGTTCGTTTTTGCTTGTATATAATATGTATATTGTAGGTCAAGATAAGATATTAAGCTGGTCACAACCAGTCCTTCGTCCGCCGACATGATGTGGCCCATTCGTTCTTATACCAGCTGGCCTTATTTCAGTGCATCTGAAGTGTTTCACTAATACGATTTTCGCCGCTCTTTGGTTCTTTTTGGATTCAGACTGCAGCTAATGAGCGAAAATAGAATACGTGATGCACTCATAAATGCACGTAGATGGACCAGCAGTCCGACCTAGTTTTATAGAAATAGAGACCAGAGTTTTCAGACTAAACATACCATAAACATAGAACCGGTCTCTATGTCAAACATGGTCCTCTCTGAGATGAGAGCGCACATGGGATATTATCAGCTGTATGACCCGTCCTCCGTCCAGTGACATTCCTTGACCGATTGAGTCATGCTTGTACCCACTGTCTTATAGAATTAAAGACTGGAGTTTGAAGACTAAACTTACTATAAACATTGAACCGATCTATTTGTGAAACATGGTCCTCCCCGAGGTAAGCGGCACACGTGAACAAGCCACCGTCTTCCACACGCAAGTGGGATATGTTCTGCTGAGCGATCAGTTCTTTATACGGTGACATAATCTTACCGATGGAGTCATAAGGCCGGAGATTTGGCCTGTCTGGAGGCAAGACGAGGGCACCGTGCGTACACACTCGGGCTCGGCCTGTCTCGTGTTTGTCTCGCCGAGTGTGTACTGCTGCCGTTAGGCCTGTATGGTCTTATGACTTGAATTTTGAGACTAAACTTACCATAAACATTGAACCGATCTCTATGTGAAATATGGTCCTCTCCGAGATGAGCGGAACACGTGAACAAGCCACCGTCTTCCACTCGCACGTGGGATATGTTCAGCTGTGTGACCAGTCCTCCGTCCGGTGACATTACTTGACCGATCGAATACCTGAGGATTATAAACAGTTTTTCAATTGGCATTAGTAACTTAGGATTAGAAACTCTAACAAATCAATATATTATGTTTCCTCAACCTCAACCTCAACAGCCTTTATTTGCTACTGGACGCAGGCCTCCCCTGATAAGCGCCTTATTTTCATATCACATGGGAGGTAATACCCATAATCCCCATGCTGGGCATGCGGGTTGGGGATCGCAGTTCGGTGGTAGAATTATTCTGCAGGGGGCTCTGCTGCCCGCCCCTGGTGGGTATCCCTTAGTTGCCTCTTACGACACCGGCGGGAAGATTTGGGGTGGTGCAAATTCAAAGCCGGCACCACAGCGATTTATTAGGTTTCACTTGGCTTATATGGAGCATCGGAGAATTTGAACACTATAACCAAAGTGAACTTATTTTACTTGACTTAGGTATTGGTTATCGTAGTGTGGGCCTAGAATTTGCACCATCCACGTTTCCCACTAACATCGCTTATCAGGGGGAGGACTGCGTCCAGCAGTGGACCAATACAGGCTGTTGAGGTTGAGGTATAGCGATGTCAATGAGGAGAGCCGTGATGTTGGTTTTATCTAAGAGGGTCATGTCTGGTCTATTGAAGTGTTTAGTACGTCGTAAAGATTTTTATACTAGACGCAGAGTATGGTATCTTATTCGAATAAAATTCCAGTTTTCACAGAATAAACACCTAATAACTTATTCCAGTTTTCCCAGAAATTGTCATTCAAATGGAGATTTCCAATAAGAATCTATTTCCTCCGAACTATATTTACCTTGAGTCTGTGTTAGAGGAAATCACGATCCCGTCTCTCTCCCAAACGAACCTTGGATGGGCCCCGCTTACGGTGCACTGCAGGCTCATCTGCAAGGGAAAATACACTTTACGATCTGAGCTTAGAGTTTATATTTTATTGTATGCTGGTGCATCGGAGGCTTATCTGTAAGGAGAAATGATCTTTATTTTTAGAGACGCAGAGTTTGTTTGAGAGTGTGTGCTTGAGATTGTGTGGTCGGTGCAAACGAGCTCGCGATGCCTACTAGCGATTGTTTTTACTATTTTTTTCAGTAAAGTGATTCCACACAGTGATTTGAACCTCTAGAAATTACATCTCAAGCAAAGTTTCTAGGGATTAGAAAAAATAATCATCGAATTAGTGCGTGACATGTAGTAAATTTTATTTCTCTCTTAACTGTTTTTGGAATAGTCATTGTTACACTTCTACCGGAATACAACCCAAACCATGATAGTAAATTTTATCCTTTATTATGGAAAAGCATTTAAAGACATCTTTACTCTTTTCCGTCCTAGCAAAAAAATGTCTATCATGTCTATGTACAAACAAACAGACCATCAATCGCACAAAGACTACTGTTAGGTACAAAAATAAAAAGTTGCCAAAACAAGCTCGTTTGCGAACACCACTCGCAAAATAACGTCCTTCGTATCTCATCGTCAAAGGAAAATTCTCTCTATACAACCGAACATAAAGGTAATTGTTGCTTTGAGTAGTTAGGAGCAAAAAATTCAAAATACGAACGTGGAACTAGAATTGTGGTTCATCAAAACAAGGCGGTTTTCCACTGAAAGTTTAATTGGCGGGAAATAGAAGATATAAATAGTTTGCCATTTTGCGATTTGACAGATAACTCACTCTTTGTACAACTTTAATAATTTTTTCAATTCAAATTTATTAAAAATTATTATGATTATCATTTACCTAGATTAAATGGTTTAAATTAATTAACAAAAAGAGTGCCTATTCCATGTTACGTTTTTTCGCTTGCTTTAAGGTTAACATTGTTTCAGAAAAAAATAAAAACTTTAAGGCGAGGATTCCCGGATTTCGGGATTTTTAACTGTCCGTACCTCAATAACTATAAGGCATATAGTTTTAAAATTCATATTATATTAAAGTTGAGGATATTTTCTAGTGCATCACTAGACAAAAACACGATAGGTGATATTTCACCCGATGGAAAAAAATTATAAAGTTACCTCTAAATGAAACTTTGAATGATCAGTGTGAATAGAAAAATGAATAAAATAACACAAAATGTATGCCAAAACATTGAACACGTTATAACGCAGTGCATCACAAGAAAATATTTTTATATGCCATACAAATATTTTTCAACACACCTAAATACGTACAAAATCGTGGTCGGCTGCCTGCGCACCGTCGCGCTTCTGGCCTAATAAAATCGGCCGCTCGGGAATCCTCGCCTTAAAAAAACCTCATGAAACGTGGCTAAGAACACACAAAAAAAAACCAAACGAAAATCGGTTCATCCGTTTGGGTAGGTACAACGATACCACAGACAGATACACTGACAGACACGCTAAACTTATAACACCCCTCTCATTTTGCGTCGGGGGTTAAAAAGAAGAGGAGGTTCGATGTTTTTCTTACGATCGATCGATCGTCGATTTCTCAGTCAATTATGGACTGATTTGAATGATTATTTTGCTTTTTTTAAAGTAGATACAGAATGATCCCAAGATAGTACCATTTTTTTTTTATTCTCGAGGGATTAGTATTTGTACCGCGAATAACACGAGAATAAAAATAAAATTTCATGTTTGAACCTTTTTATTACCAGTGGAAGCACTTAGTCCCTACACGCAGTCTGATTTACTTGCAGTGGAAAGCGAGCATAAACACATGGTTGAAAATTCCATGTTGGAATGGACACAAGACTGAACAAGGTAAATGCACGTTATCTTGCCAAAAATAAGGTGGATATTAGCTTAAACTGAAATCAAGATAAGATAGAGAGGTAGAAAATGAATTTTATTCCGTAATGCATAAAGTAGAGAGTGGATTGTGCTGAAGTTTTTACAAGTTTGAAAGGAATGAAATGATTTCTATTACACAGCAAATAAGGTAGATATTAGATTGTACCGAAAATGTCAAGTTTATGGAAGGAAAGTTTCGGGTTCTAAATTTCGCGAGCAAACATATTTTCAGTGAATTTTATTGCGTTATATATCTGTTTACTGTCTGTCCTAAGATTATGAAGTATTATTATTGTCTTTAGCTTATTTTAGTAGGATTGAAGAAAATAATGTTATGTTCCATACGCAGAAATAGATACTTACCCTCGGAAAAAGGGCTATTCGGATTCTCTGCAACCGAGTCATCGATCGATACTGAATCTGACACACATTCGCGCGAAATTCAAATATTTTAGCGGTTTTTAGTTTTTTATGCACTCTGCAAGGAACTTAACTATAAGAAAAGTAGTTTTATAAGTTGTATTGAGGTCTTGTGTTCTTCTAATAAAAGGGTGCTACAGCGTGTGCAAATGATAGGCCTACTAAATGTAAGCTTACATTGCAAGTGTTATAGAATAAAAAAAAAAAGTTACCCTAGGATAATACTAAAGAACATTATAATTTTCAAACTAAAGAGTTTAGTTTTCCACTAATCGTAGACCATTTTCTATGAACCCATATTAGGTACAATAAGTATGATATAATGTAGCTTATGGTAATACTTACCTACATACTATTATATCAAATATAGCTCATAGGTATATTAATTGCTGCAAAAGTAGCAATATATCGAAATTTGTTAAAACCACAAAACATGGGCGCTATGGCGCTCATTAGGGGAGGCCTATGTCCAGTAGTGAAGTAATATGGACTGATGATGATAATGATGAATAGATAAAACGCATAGTTTAACAATAATCTAGGTATCTAGATCATCGAAAACAGAATCTAACCCTTAATATTTAATCATCGTTAAAAATGCCATAAATAAACAGATGTTAACCTATTGATGATGATGTCAGATGTCATTGACTGGTCAAAAAAAGAGAACAAAAGAAAGAGGCGGGGTCAGATAAGTAGCTAATATTTCAAAAACGGTAAAGCGGCATTTTTAGTACTTGATCAGACCCACGAAATGACTGGCAATTGGTCATTTCACAGAAAAATCATCTTAGTGGTTTACAGGCAGATCCTCAGGCGATAGTATATAGTGGATTCCTAAGTAGAAAATATATCAAACAAAATCTAACATCAACAATTTACAGAGCACTTTAGTAGTATCCCTTATCACGCTGTCAAAACATTTTATCCCTTTCATGTCGGTTTGAAATTCCACAAAAACGATACCCACAAAAAGCTGAGTTTCTACAAAACAATACAAAAAGCGGTACTAACGTCAACTCCAGGCATCACTGTAGTTTCCGTGAAATGTTGGGTTATAACAATTTGAGCGCTCCTTTTCACGCGAAATTTCGTGTTTGTATCTGAAACATGGGAAAGTATCATGATTATATAATTTGAACATAATAAAAAAATATTACATAACATTATATTATTTTATTATTGACGACCTCCGTGGCGCGGGCGAAGGTCCGCCTGTGACGCAGGAGGTTGCGGGTTCGATTCCCGCCTCGGAACAAATTTGTGTACGATCTGCAGAAATTTGTTCTGTTGGTCTGGGTGTTTTCTATGTATAATAAAAAAATATATCTATGTAGTGTATTGTATTAAGTATATCAGTTATCTAGTACCCATAATAAAAAAAAATAAAAAAATAAAATAAAATTTATTTCCAAAAATGGTTGATGGTTTACAGAGTAGGTACTTATATCTAAAATTAGATTCCTCATAACACAAGCTCTGCTTAGCTTGGGGCTAGATAATGCTGTGTGAATTGTCCAGCATTATTTATTTATTTATTTATTTATTTATTATCAAAATACCGGTATTGAAAAATAATATATAACAAAAATAATTGGTAGAAGTCGATGTCTACCACAAATGCAGACCCTACACGATATCTACAGCTTGATCTCCATCTAGAGAGATATCTATGAGTAGGTAGGTCTCTATATATCGTAGAAACACTGTACATGAAACTAGCTGTAAGACATTTTCAATCTAATCCAGTAAAATTGTACCTAAACTAAAGATAATATCATTCCTGAAAATCTTTTAAAAATAATTTTGCAACAATAACACTGCCCCACTTCACGATCAAGGAAAAGGAAAGAGCTCATTACATTCTTACAAAATTCATTAAAAACTCACCATTGAAAACATGATCCCACCAGGCGTCGAATTTCTCAAAAGACTCCTTATTAGGCAGCGACCTGAAAAAACCCGATATTGTTAAAACCGGTATCGAAATACCGGTATTGAAAAGCAATTATTTTTAATGACTCGTAACCTAAGACCCTGAATTAATGAGTTCCCAAGGCGGTATTGTGTTTCTTTAACACATCGTTAGCTATTTAGCTTATTTGAGAGAAAATATCGAAAAGAAAGCATTTATTTCGATAATCTTGTATTGCGAGTTTGCCGATTTCATTGTGTTTTTTACGCTTGAGAGAATTGCTGAGTGGTCGAACCTTGCCTTGAGCGAAAAATTCGGTCAGCATTTTTTATCTTTTACAAAGAAAGTCTCGTAAGAAACACTCCGGGCTTATTATGACACATCACGTATTTTAGCTTTTTTCATGTCTGCTATTTTGTCAAAAAAGTCTTCGTAAACTGTCATCGTGTGCAATGCCTTTAGAATCAAAGAGCAGAACACATTCTTATTACGCAAGACATGAAATGTTCTGATTGGTTCATGTAACGAACCCTTGTGATTGGTCCAAATAAAATGCCACAGCTATTAAAATAACGTGTGGTCACAGAGCTGTACAAATTGGGAACAAATTGGATTTGAATGTCGAATCGACAAATCAGACCCTTCTGTGACATGGTATGGTAGCCCGCTGTACTGTAAACGGAGTTTTGTTTCTCTACCGTGCATTTCATTTTGTAAACTAGCGCTTGATTCGGTTGAGACTGCTCTTATCATGTCGGTATATAATTGTCGTGTTGTTTGTGGAAAATATAACAAAGATTCCTACCATTTTAATATATTACTAGCTTCTGCCCGCAGCTTCGCACGCGTATTTTCGTTATAATAAGTAGCTTATTATCTAAGTTAGGCTTTGTTCTAAGCGTACGCCAAATTTCATCTTGTTCTGTTTATTAGTTTTGGAGATCCTTGGTAACAAAAATTCAGGTTTCACATACTTTCGACTTTATAATATTAGTAGGATATATTGGATAGCCCAAACTACATTTGTATGAATTGATTTGAAACTGAAGCGAACAAGATCTACATTGTCTTCCTTCTGTGATCTACAGAAATCTTACGAATGTACGATATAATTACAGGCCCCATCTGGGACAGATACTATCAGATATCCATGGGACTTGCTCTTGTATCAAAATAGGTATTATACCAGAATTAAATTCTGAGAATATTCCAAGCTTTAAGGAAGTTAAATTGTGTCACAGCAGGGCTAAACTTGGCAAACATTACCTTAAACACAAAACAGCATACTTTTACACTAGGATTTATTATAAAAATTGGTCATGACGGTCGCGGTGTAAGAGTTAACCGCTCCAACTCCGTGTATGTGTAGAGCCAACTGAGAAACCTACCGGATGAAGTGTAGCACCTTCCTTCTGTTATTTCACAATATTGCATTGAAACATGTACATGCAAAGGCTTGAGTTTGGCCCCGTCTTCAACGTACTTCTGACTATTAAAAATAATATTATTTTAGGTACCTATTAAGTGACAAAGCCCTATTGAATAACATAGCTAATTTGACTTTTCGAGTATCTAATATAATCAAAAAAGATAAATTATGATATTTGGAAAAGCCATTTTTGATATGCGCTAGTACTACCATTTTCCATAGAGCAGCGGCGGGGTGAGGAAGCTCGGTCAGGTGGGGGGCTTATTTTATAACGTTCAGCAATGACTCTCGGAATTGGTAGATACCTGAGTTTATTTCTTGTCATGAACTTCTTTGTCGTGGATTTCAGTTATAATTTGGTACATTAAGCCAACAGACTGACAGATAGACAGATTGCCCTATTTACTTATTCATAGGGAAGCTTCGATTTAATTCAAACGACTGAAATACCTTATCGGATCAGTGACTCCTTTTCCCATGGCTACACACCCTTTGAAGTGACTTGTAAGGGTTGGGCCCTTAGATCTGTTGGTTCTTTGAGTGGATTGTCATCCTAATAGGATTGATATCTTTTAATGAATTGTGGGTATTTTTGTAGGGACGCCATGTTGGATTTTGGGTTTCGGGTTTTGTATTGTAGGGTATTGATTTGAATCTCGGTCAAGGGTTATTGATATTGTTTCTTGATAACATCAATTCGATAATGTTTTTGTGTGATTGATTTGATTGATTGTTATAGCGCATATTTTGATGAATCAATAAACTAAATAGTTTGCCAAAGTTGGTCGCAATTTGTCAGTTACAAAGTTTACTAATTAATAACTATTTATCATTCGTGGTATGATCATGTTTCACAAAACTGAGAGAAAGATATATTTATTATGCCACACAAAGAGAGGAAACAATATAGACAGGAATAAATAAATAATAAATAATGTTGGACAATTCACACGGCATTATCTAGCCCCAAGCTAAGCATAGCTTGTGTTATGGGTACCAGAATACTGATATACCTAATACAATACACCACATAGATAGATATTTTTACTATACATAGAAAACATCCAGAACACCTTGAACTGCAGATCGTACACACATTTGACCCGAGGCGGGAATCGAACCCGAAACCTCCTGCATCGCAGGCGGACCTTAGACCGCCGGGCCACAGAGGTCGTTAAAACAACAACTCGGAATGCTTAGATATAATAGAGGAAGTATAAAGGGCAGCCTTATCGCTGACAGCGATCTGTTCCAAGCCGTTAGTGGGCAATGATTATACCCATCGACAGCTCCGCTTATGCTGGGTGATGTTGTAATGTTCTAGGCGCTAAAGCGGTCTCCCATACATATTTTAAAGTAACCAACGATACAAAAATTACAAACAATTCTTAATAGAAACAATATTTCTTGACACTTAATGTTATTCCAACAACAAAACCTCGTTACCTCTACTATAAAACGATAAACATCTCTAATTGTAAGCCTTAATTATGTAATAACAATATAATATAATGTACAACACAACACAAGTGACGGGAGGGTCGGGTTGGACCCGAAGGGAGTTGTCTGTTGTTACTATGGGTTTTAGAACGAAAGTCGGGTGAAATTTTCTCGAACTTGACTCGAAAAAATAGTCGCGTTATATCTACCTACTAGCAGAGAATACTGTACAATAATACTGACGTATAGAATGGACACTCTTTGCCCCCGCCTGAAAGAGCTTCCTCACCCTGTCGGGCCCTAGTCGAGTTCGGTTTGCGTTCCAAATGCACGGCATGTACGGCGCATCACGGGACGCAGATGGCATGTAATGTTTTTGACAGACGACGCCAATCGGTTTCGATGTTTTGTTTGATTGATCATGTATATACGAAATTTCTTACGTTTTGAGGTTTAATTTCACTTTTTAAATTAAAAAATAACACGATGATAGCGACACGTCATCGTGCGACAATATAAGTATTTATGAGGTGACCCTAGACGTCACAAACACTGTAGCACAATACAGTTGCACATGTATGTGCCGAGACGCGACTTATGTATGGAGAAATGGGCAAGTGTCCGGGGCTAGTATCTACGGTCATTGTCCTAGCTAGCGCAAGAACCTTTCATTGTCTAATAAAAAATTACCTTTATGGCGAATTGTGTTCAAGCATTTGATTGCTTTTTTCCAATCTTTCAAAGACAAAACATTTTCTGATCCGTCTAATAATGGTCCGTTTTAAATGCTGATCAAAATTCGGTAATTTTACAGCGTATCTAGCTAGTTACGCTTATGCCGATTTTCATATGAAACCTAATCTGGCTATCAATGGCTATATAAGGCTTAAATACGATGACTCTCGGGCGGCGTGTTAGAGCCATGTCACACAGGCGTTTTGCAAGCGATTTTAAATCGAGACGAGTGCTCTGCGAGCTCGCGTTGTACTCGCCTTAAAATCGCTCATAAATCGCAGTGTGACAAGGCTCATACGTAGATTATCTTTTATCGATCTTGGTCGACAATCGAGTTCCCTTAGTAACCCATGCCTCAGGGAAAGCGGTAACCGCAAGGTTTTATAGTCCCAATAAAACGACTGACGTAGTCTTGCACGGGATAAATAATGCCCGCGTTTATTTTATTCAAGTGCCTCTTATTTGATTTGTTTTTATTTCTCCTTTATTTGATTGCACCATCTTCTGATGTTTTACGGGCGCTGGATTAGGGAGCCCGGTGCGTTTAGTGGAGTATGAAATTTTCTATTGTTTATTAATGTACCGAAATGTATTTGTAATTAGTGAATTTTATACTAACTCACAGACATATCGCACTGGCGATTTGCGAGCGATTTCAAAGCGATGCGATTGCGCAGCGAGCACGCGACGACGATGACGCCTTGAAATAGCTCGCAAATCGCCAGTGTGATAATTTTCTTAAGTACGCAGATTCACAATTCACAAGCGCTTGTTCCGGAAATAAAGTTGCCCTTTAAAGATACAATTTTCTCCTAGTCAAAACTTACTCCAGTGGCTTGGTGATCTAAAGTGGCTCTTGGCATCTTGGAGATGGCTGGATAAGTCTTCTGACGGAGGCAAACTTAATTTGGTCAAAACGTGACACCAATTTTGGTACCCCCATTGATTAGCTATATCGTTGAATAGCTACTTTAGCGCTGAAGAAAAGTTGTTGACTATGACATAACATAAATTTATGGTGTACTAAATATCTAAGCTTAAAAAATCGGATTCATGTCTAGAACTCCTTTCGCCAAAGATCGGTGTGACTGTCTTTGCTTAATCACTCATTTCCGAATTCTTACTGCCCGTTGTCCTATTACCCGCTTTCCCGTAGGAATGAAGCATTTTCCCGCGGTTAGATGTAGCCTATGTTCATCAAGAATAATGTGGGCTTCTAATGGTAAAACAATTTTTCAAATCGGTCCAGTAGTTTCGGAGCCTATTCAATACAAACCAAACAAACAAATAATCAAATCTTTCCTCTTTATAATATTAGTATAGATATATGGGTCAGAATGGAACACTCTGTTGGTATATAAATTCTTAGACCCCTGTATTGAAAATCATTTATCTACATTGTAGAAAAACTCAAAGCATTTTTTTTTAGGTATCTTTAAAGAAATTGTTTAAAACAAATACACAATATTCACTAATTAGATGAAGAATACCTGAAGAAGAATATTCTGTAGATTAAAACTCTATATTACCTTTGGAGGACGTCTTCAGATCCTGAAGTGGGTTCTACCCCTGTCGAAGTAATAATACCTGGAACGAAAAACAATTATTAACTTCTGATTTATCAGGTACAAGCTTCAACCCGTTTCGATCACATTATGATTAGCTTTCTATTGTCCAATACAAACTAACCAATTTGTTATTTGGATCATTGGTCAACTAAGGCTTTTATTAGTATGCGTAAGCCTTCACACTCGGGGTAATTTCAAACAAATCAAAAAATATCGCAAAAAAAAAATCGACTTCGACTTTTATTGGTCAACTAATCAGCGTATACATGGTTAATCGCAGATAAATAAGATCCCTATGTTCCTCTGCGTTCTGCTTTAGAAGACACCAACCCTTTAAAATTAAAACAGCTGTAGCAATGATAGTTTAAGACAGACAACATGTCAACATAAACCATCGTCTCCTAAGAGCCCGTTCCCACTTGTCGGGTGTTGAGCCCGGCAGAAAATCGGCTGCTAGTGGCAGAACATTTTTAAACGACTCAAAAAAGGAGGTTCTCAATTCATCTGATATCTCCGCCTGTGGTTAACCGATTTTACTGATTCTTTCACAATTGTTTAGAGAATGACCCCGAATTGGTCCCATAAAAATGTTATTCCCAAGGGATTGGTATTTATCCCGTAAAGCCTAAAAAACAACATCATACTTTTGAAAAATCACGACTAGCTACAATAATTTTGGCGATATCTTCGCCAATTCATACTAAATGTTGATGATTCTTTCGTTGTTGTATAAAGGTTCATTTTTAAGTGGTCCCATAAAAGTTTGTCCCTCGAGGAATTGATGATGTGCGCCGTAAAAACATCATCACATGATAATACTCATATTCACTGGAAAGGAAAGTACTTAATGGCTTCCATGTCAACGGGCGTAGACGAGAGGTCTACCTACAAAAACAAATTCCAAAGTTGACGAATGGCGGATCCCATAAAACGAAGGATCACCGATCTGTTCGTTTTTTATTTTTTATTTTGAAAGGTCTGGTGCTATTTAGTGTGATAGATGCGTGTTAGTCTACTACGTGAAATTGAGCAGTAAGGTGGTTCGTTTCGTGAGATCCGTCTACCGAAACTTCGTATTTCGTGTTAACCAAGTAGGCCTTCTTTAGTTCGTCGTTTCATCCATCCGTCGTGTTATCAAACTAAATAAGACTCGAATTTTAACTATAAAGTCACCACTAGAAAAATTTAAAGTAGTTTCATAGTTTTTTAAAACACGCCAAATTTTCACACTTATCCGACACCGTTTCCATACAAAATGTTATGTTTTACTATAAAAAATATCGTAGTTTGACGAATTCATTACGGATGTAACCGAGTTAACTACGAACCTTGTGTTGGAATAACAACAAAATGTTATGTCCGATTTTCTGTCAGGCCCGACACCCGACAAGTGGGAACGGGCTGTACTGGAAGACACTCATCGCAACAATATAACACAGTACACCCACTGCACAAAGCACTTAGCTCACACTTATAGAGCCCTAAGTTTCCTAGTACGTGCTCAGGTAGATGTATATACTTGTCTTTAGAGGAAGGTACTTGTCTTTTGAGTGGTATGTCTACGTCGCCTGAAGGTATGACAAAGACCGTACATGTGACACTTGATGTTTGTGTGTGATGGTAAAAATAATTTGAGTTGTTTTAGGACATGTTGACATTGTAAATCAGACATTGCATACGTTACAGTAGAAAAACATTGAGTATTAAGTATATCAGTTATCTAGTACCCATAACACAAGCTCTGCTTAGCTTGGGGCTAGATTATACTGTGTGAATTGTCCAGCATTATTTATTTATTTATTGAATCAAGTTTATACCTAAAACATCAACATGTCATTTAGCCGTGAAGGCCATTCATCAGCTTTTTTGTTGATAGATTCTTGAATTATTTTGTAATTATATAAGCTGTAGGCCTTCCTAAAAATAAATAAATAAATAAAACATCTTTGTACACATGTATTTCACGCAATAATAGTAGATACATTAAATATAATATAAATAAAATAATAAATAATGTTGGACAATTCACACAGCATTATCTAGCCCCAAGCTAAGCAGAGCTTGTGTTATGGGTACTAGATAACTGATATACTTAATAAAATTTAAACATAGATAGATATTTTTTATTAGACAGAAAACATCCAGAACACCCTGAACAAATATCTGCAGATCGTACAAACATTTGTCCCGAGACGGGAATCCAACCCGCAACCTCCTGCGTCGCAGGCGGACCTTCGCCCGCTGCGCCACTGAGGTCGTCATTGTACATCTAGGCGAGAAAAGGTGCCCTATTCCCATCGAGTGTATCATTTGAGGACCTTCACACAAGGGCCGACACACGCACGAGGTAGGAATCGCACTTTCTCCCGAGAAATATAGGTAGTGTACAATTTTCTGCGGCAAGCTGAAGCCAAGGCGCTCATTAGGGGAGGCCTATGTCCTGCAGTGGACTAACATAGTGTTGATGATGATGATGATCTTAATTCTGGCTGGAGTTTAAGTATGACAGATCTCCACATCACGAAAACATCGAGCCGCTAAATCAATCGCCACGACACTTCGCCTGTAGTTGTGGACTTTATTAAACAGACCTGTAATCATACTAAACTTTATGTCATGTTAGTAAAGGCACCTACTAAACTAAACGCCGTTTAGCGTTTGAGCACCGCTTAATTGGGAAAGTTTCGACAACTTACTTGTCGATGGTGTTCTATTATTTAGCTAAAGGCTCCATTAGTTGGGTAGTAAAGCATATTATGAGAAAGAGGGAATAGAGAACACCTGTTTGCGCACACACTTGTGCACTATAATATGTCCTGCGCGCATCATCATAGTCAGTTTAATGCATTGACAAGCGGGTTAAATTATCTAATGTGTTTTAACCTATTTTTAGCCCCCGACGCAAAAAGCGATGGGTGTTAGAAGTTTAACGTGTCTATCTGTGTATCTGTCTGTGGTATCGTAGCTCCCAAACGGATGAACCGATTTTCGTTTAGTTATTTTGTGTTACTTATATATAATTTTATCCTGAGTGTTCTTAGCCATGTTTCAAGAAAATCTGTCGGGAAGGTTCTTAAATTTTTTAATTTTGTTCTTGTATGGAAACGTAGTGAAAGCAAAAAGCAGCTCATAAAAAAGCGTTTTGACTTATAATAGCCCTTTCAACGCATTTTTGTATCCCGTTTATCTAGCTTGTTTAGAACTCACAATTAATTTTCAATCGAATTTTTTTAGAGATTAATATTGCTGGACAGTTTCACACAGCATAATCTAGCCCCAAAGTAATCCCAAAAGTAGAATTTGTTTTAACAATTTATTTTCAATCGAATTTTTTTAGAGATTAATATTGCTGGACAGTCACACAGCATAATCTAGCCCCAAAGTAATCCCAAAAGTACAATTTGTTTTATGATTACTAGACGACTGCAAAGCAGTTGTCGTAGATTTATTAGTTTGAGACCTCGGAAAACAAAAAACGATGTTTAGGTCACCTGCATAAGATAGCATTTGCACGAAAACGAATAAAATACTTCGATTTCGTTTTTACTGGACCATGACGCCGTTAATTGTACTTATTATTATTATTTTACTTGTTTTTCTGTAAATTTTGTAATCTAGCACTACCTACTAAATTGTTGTCCACACTACCCAAAGGTTAGCAGGTAGAGAATGCTATCCAGCATTATTCTCGCTCATGTATAATTTTTGTGCCATAAAGTACATTCTATCTATCTATTCTATAACACAGCGGGATAGAGAGAGGGTTGAGGAGTTTGAAATGTGGTGCTGGAGGAGGATGGAAAGAATTAGCTGGAGGGAGAAGTTTACTAATGAGGAGGTGCTGAAAAGAGTTGAGAAGAAAAGGTTTTTGATGAACACCGTTCAAAACACAAAAGGGAGAATGATTGGACATCTTATACGACATGACAACTTCATAAGTATCATCATAGAAGGAAAATTTGTAGGAAGACGAGGAAGGGGAAGACGAAGGAGAAAGTCGCTGTCATGTCTTATAAAGAAGGAATTAAGACATTGCATAGGACAGAGAAAAGTCGAGTAAATTGCATCATTACACCGACAAGAGCTTAGAAAATAATCGATTTCGAGTACGTCCTGGCGTAACTACAACTTCGCATAGCAAATCTAGTTCAAAGTTGCTAATAAAACTGTTTCTATCCACCATCTAGGTTCCAAACAAATAAAAAACCCGTATCTCAATCTTCCGAAACACGAGAGGCGACTGTGGAAACTTGAAAGGGGTCCAAGGCAGATGTAACCTAGATAGCGGGTTGAATGGACCGCCTTAAGTGGGGAGGGCCTTTCAACAGCGTTTCGTTGGTTATAAAACAGTCTGATCCGGTTTAAATTTAAACTGATACTTAAACATACAAAAAATACATAAAATTCGTCTACTGACGACCTCTGTGCCTAGATAGTGAGTTAATGGACCACCTTAAGCGGGGAAGGCCTTTGAACGCTTCGTTGGTTATAAAACAGGGTGATCTGGTTTAAATTTAAACGGAAACTAAACGTACTTCGATGTAAATCTCCGCCATGCTTGCCGTGACGGTCGTGGCGTAAGAATTGACACTTCCAACTCAGCTCGTAGATGTCATGGAGCCGACTAAGTTAGGCCTCTTCGAAAGCAGCGACTAGTGTAATTCTGGTCAAACTTCATTCAGGGTAAGTTTGTTTAATATTCAAATAACTATTTCCTAAATTCCACTAAATAAAACGATTTTAAATTGAAGTTTATAAATCAGCCCCCAGAATTATTCAAACAAAAATTTCACTACTTACCTTTCTCGATTTAAAATTGAAGTTTTCAAATCAGTGCCCAGAATAATTCAAATAATTTTACGTATAAAATACCCTAACGCTCAATTAAGTCCCGCATTGGCACAGAGGAATACATGGGATACTGTTGCTGCAGTGCATTCTGAATAGCTATGCCGTAAAACAAACATTGCGAGTTACCTCAGAAATTAGCCATTTACGAAAAAAGGCCTAAGATGGAGTACGCTTTCCTTCTGGGAAAGCGTGCTCCATCTTAGGCCAAATATTCACTTACTTTAAGTGACCTGGTGGCCAAACGATTTGATCATCGAGATTTGATCAATGAAAAAAATGCCTGGAATAGTCGAACGCCAAGATTCACTTTGGATCATGTCACTGAGCCATAGGAGTAAGGAAGTAAAAATTCTGTAACCATTTATAGGGTCACTCGAGAGGACAAGAAAGTTAAAAAAAAAATAGACGAGCTTGCAGTCTCACAGACTGTGGTCTAGAGTTTCGAAAACAGATTGCAAGCGGAAAATGATCGAATATAATTTACTGAATGAATGGCTCTACAGATTAATTATGGCTGAGGTATCTTGTTGCCGTTGGAATTAATTGTGGAGTAGATTACGAGGGTTGCATTCAATAACATTGAGTACCTACATTATTTAAAAATACTATCTTGGAATAGGGAAAAGTATCTCTACTTTACCCTATTCCAAGCCAGAATTTTTAAATAATGTACTCATGCAACTACCTGCTACCTAATGAACTAATTCATTAATTAACTAACTAATTAGCTAATTAACCTTTTGTGTAGAGTAGTGATCGAACTGTTAAATCACCCTTAAGGCGACCCTTAATAACGATGTAGGTACAGTTTGTATTAGCTAATTTTAGCACACAGCTGATCATAGGCCTCCCCTAATGAGCGCCATAGCGCCCTGTCTGTCCGCTTGCCGCATCCAGCATCTGCCTACAGTCTTTCGCAGGTCGTTATCCCACCTGCAGGGGTATTTTAATTAATTCGATTCGATTCCGAATCGAATCCGACGGATCTATAAAACGCTATTTTGATTTCGTCTCGGGTTGATGATCGAAAATTCGAAGCGAATCTGTTGACTAAAGCCCATGTCAATCAGGAGGAGCTCCTTATTTCGATCATCAACCAAATCAATCAAAATGAAAATAGCGTTTTATAAATCCGTCGGATTCGAATCGGAAACGAATCGAATGAATTAAAATACCCCTGCTGGTCGGAGTCGCCAGGCGAGCCGGATGCGATGTTTGGGCGTAGACAATACATATTGTATCACTTCCTTAAGCAGGCATGGATGAAATTTTGGAATAACATCTAGGTTACTTCTTGTATCGGAAACATGCGTCCGAAGCCGTGGATATTAATTGATACTACAACTATTAATTAGTTGATACTAAGTTAGTTGTTCGTTTAGTTTAAAGATAACGGGTAATAACCTATTAATTGTCAGCCTCAGGGATGCGAATCGCTGTAGCGCGCCGTTGCTATGCGGTGGTGCTGATGGTCGTGCCTACGTGATCATCAAAAGTGTTATGACAATTAAATTTTTCGAGGTAGAAAAACTCACACTCTAATCACAAAATAAAGACAACGGGCGCCATAGTTTACCAATACAATTTACAGCATTTTTGGACCTACACATACGCGCGAAACTGCAAGCAGTATTTCCTTGTACACTGCTAGCAGTATTTCCAAGCAAATGTCCCACACAATCGAGCCTACGGGAGCTATCCTACATCCCGACCAGCCGACCGTCGGACGGACCGTAACCGTTAAACTTTAGTGTTCCATCAATATTACACTAGCGAGCAGTTAGATGTGTCTATTTCCGACCCGATCAATAGGTTCCGGTTTAAATTGGTAACTGGTTACGGGCTACTCGTGCTTGTTATTAATGAAGGTTATGTTTCACGGTTTTGCGGGGTGTTAATGGTTTTTGTAAATGTGAATATATTATAAAGCTTCCAGCTTCTGCATGTGGCCTAGCACGCGATTTAGGCGGATAGAAATTATAAACAAACTAATTTTGGTGAAATTCTAACACCCCTGTCGACAATTTTTTTTATTTCAATTTTAACTATCATCATAAAATAGTATTAAAAACTGATTCCCTGTTTTTGGTCAAACATACCTCACGATCAAGTCACCTTTCAAAACCAAAATTTAAGTATATCGTTGGTGTAGTCTCGAGAGACTACATTACCGTTAGACCTACAACGCCAAAGACAGACAGTTACACGATTTTCGTGTTCTGAGGATCTACAATAATCTACATCATCATTTCAGTCCACAAACGTCCACTTATTACGACTTAAGCCTCCCCCATACGCCGCCAAAAAGTGTTCCTGAGCCGCCTCTATCTATCGACACCCTGAGACTGCTAGAAGGTCGTTGCTCCATCCAGTGGATGGTCTCCCAACACTTCGTTTCTTGATGCATCGCGGTTCGTTGTTCTAAAGGTGGGCACTGCAGACTGCTACTGACCGGCGGCATTACGGGGCGTAATAAGTTAAAACTTTTAAATCCATCATGGTAACACTATAGTCATTCAAAAAAGATAAAAAATGCGGGCAGATCGATATATCTACCAATAACAACTCACTCGAAGTGCCCTCAGTTATTCCGTGATCATGACGCATGAAACTGTGCCGAAATATTGGAAAGCTCTAAACCTAAACTCAAATCATGGTAAATATCCCGTTGTAAATGATTTTCGTAATGTAACGTGTTATACAGCGAGCGTTCGTGCAGTCTGTAGTGGGATAGCTCGCAGCGAGCAACTTGACATATTTTAGCACACAACGTAACATATCATGCTCACTGCGAATAGTAAATTACGCCCCATAACTCCGAACCGAACAGTACCCGGCTTAAGGATTTACTCTGCAAAATAACCTCAACCTCAACAGCCTGTATTGGTCCACTACTGGACGCACGCCTCCCCCTGATAAGTGTCTTATTGGCTTTTATCACATGGGGGGGTAACGCCAAAAATCACCACGCTGGGCATGCGGGTTGGGGATCGCAGTTCGGTGGTAGAATTGTTCTGAAGGTGGCGATGCTGCCCGGTGGTCCCTTAGTCGCCTCTTACGACACCCGCGGGAAGAGTTGAGGTGGTGCAAATTCTAAACCGGTACCATACAGGTTATAACCACGGAGACGTATAAAATACTAGGCACCTACTAAATCGCACCATGTTTTTTTTATTGCCGCAAAACATGGACGTCCTTGTAAAGTCAGCAGTAAACACAGCTCATAAACGGGATTTCCGTATAATAGAGCCTGCAGCTATTATTTCTAAGACCCGTGGCTTGGACAACGTACAAACAGACGTCGTAAATGTTTATAGCTAATTTTATTACGAGGGTTTGTCTTAGAGAAAATAGGATGTTAAATTACATAAAAACTTGCCGCTCATGTTTTACGTCTGGTTCTACAAATAAATAAATAAATATTTTAGGTCAAAACTCTCTCAATTCACACAAAACGATCTAGGCATCAAAATAAACAGAACTTGTGTTATGGGACTACTAGATTACTTGATAGCAGGTAGGTCTAAGTAGATAACATAATATGGATTAGAAGAGCTATCTGTAGATTGTTTGCAACAGTCTGCAGTTAGCACAATTGTAAATTTATTTATTTAAGGAAAACCGAAGGATCAGTTCGCCAGTTATTCCGTGATCATGGAGCATGAATCTTTGCCGAAATATTGGAAAGCTCAAAACTAAATTCATGGTAAATATCCCGTTATAAATCACTTTAGTATTAATAACCATGATGGATTTAAAAGTTTTATAGTAAATACTACCTAGTTCTAATTTATTTCTATTATTTGTAATTTTCTTTGTTAATAAAGATGCTATAGAAGATAACTATACTTAATACACTACATAGATATAACATACACTACATTAGATTAATATAAACTTAACTAGGTCACAAATATTATAATAATACTAAACTAACTGGTGAAGGTAGGTGAAGCTAAATTTTAGATAATTAACTCTGTGCAATACTTAGGTATAGAAATTGAATTAGCTTTATGATACTTAAATTAACTGCCTTAAGTCCACGTTCGTAGCTGATCTTTGATAACCAGCTACGAACATGGAATTTTTTTCTTGCTTGATAACCAGTTACGAGACCGGAATGTAGTTGCTGTTTTCGTAGCCATATTTCGTAGCAAGCTACGAAAATTGATTAACCTAGCTACAGTAGCTACCTCTCAAGATGCATGGCGCCCTAACAGGGCTCTATTAGCAGGGCTCTATTATTATAGCTCTTCTAGTTCCTTTCTTCCTAATCTAATCTTCTTCCTAATCCTAGCCTTTAAGTGAAATTTTTAAGACCTCTCACATAATCACATTGTATGTATGTATGAATTAGGATTAAAAAATAAATGCTTGAATACTAGATAGGTATTTTCTATGTATAATAAATACATAGAAAACATCCAGAACATCCTCAACAAATTCTACACATATCTGCAAATCGTACAAATATTTGTCCCTCGGCGGAAAACGAACACGCAACTTCCTGCATCGCAAGCGGACCTTCGCCCGCTACGCCACTGAGGTCAGTAAATAAATGTTGACGTGGAAAACAAACAATAGAGTCTCGATTCAATTCTGGAGTAAGTGTTAAGTCATGTCACATTTCCACTTTGTTCGAAATTGGCTATTAACGAAGACATCACTTTATTTCATAAAGTGCCCTAAAAACAGCAATGAGTAATTTAATTATTTACTTCTCTTAGGATGCAGCGACTCGCGTAATTATGGTTATACTTCACTAAAGGTAAGTTTGTTTAACTTTCAATTATCCGATATCGACTAGAGAGGCAATGGAATTGGCGGCCTTATTGGTTAGAGCAATAATTTCAAAGCAGCCAAGAACCACGGTTTTGAACAATTCGGTTTGCGCCGTTGACTGAATGTAATAAAAAAGTCGGCTCAAAGTGATTTTTTATAAGAGACTCGCTTCTGCCCGTGGCTTCGCACGCGTATTTCCGGTGTAATTTATGCCGGTATAATGTATTTATTTATTTAAGGACTCCCAACAGAAAAACCACAGCACATACAGATTAACAAATAAAGTGGTCTTAAGTCTAATGTTTTTCTAAAAAAGGGTGCCACAGCGTGAGCAAATTAAAAGTGAAGTGAAAGTGTGAAATGAGCAAATTAAATTAAGATGTAGCCTATTATATAAGACAGGCTTTGCTCTAAACGTATTTCGGCTTTATAATTATTAGTAGAAAGAATGACTTCCATAGGCGTGTGTCTGTGTCACAGCAAGCAATAAAGTTTCTGAGTGACATCAATAATTTGATTAATCAATTTTAACTTCTTGAAAACTAAATTATTCTCCACTTTGAGTTTAAACATTTTACTAAGTCTCGCTCAACTGAATTCTAAGTTTTGGAAACTCTTCTAATCTTCTAATTCAGCGTAAAATTTTACAGACAGCTTTTAAGCTGTCAACAATCCGTCAAATAAGTAAATCTTTAAAAAGTTTAAATTTCTCTGCTTTAATTTTTTACTTGGCTGGTTTCTGGAAGATTTTCTTTGAAAGTAGATTAATTTTGAGAAAATCATAACGTCAGAACTTAAACTCTGAACAATTAATATTATTATTACATAGGTACTAACAACAAAAACTTACCAAATAAAAAGCAGCAAAAACGAAGAGACATTTTCCAATCCATTTTCACTTCCACAGTCACGAAACAAATATTCACAATCACAACTTCACATCAAAACTCATTTTCGAACAGCAGTTCAAAATTTGGCGTTCGAAATGCGAGCTCGAAAGTTCGGAATTCAAAGTTGGCGGCAATTTGCGCAAGGGAACGCGCGCCGTAGTTGGAGGTTCGCGGGAAACTGAGGATGGGATACGAATATTCCGAATGGAAAGGAAGATACACACGGGAGAAAAGTTCGTCATAGTAGGTTGGTATAAAGAAGGTTGGTTTATGCCAACTCTAGAAGTTGCATTTTCTAAATGTTTGGACACTAACATTTCAAATTGTTTTCGCTAGTGATTAAACTTATCTAATTCATCTATTTTCAAAATTTGTTAGACTGAATAATCTAAAAAAGAGAACTTACCTACCCTATTGGACTGGTGTCTGGGATAAATCTCTGCAAGAGATAAGAGCACCAATTATTGCAGAAAATCATTGTGACCCAGAAAAATTTAGGTAAGTATTTAGTTACTACTATAGGCAGGTACTTATATCTAACATCTGTAGCTATACATTTTTCTGCGGCATATTTTATATTTTACACCGTTTCTACTAAAAATCCATTCTAAATATTTCTCCGTATGCAACCTCCAAAGTTTACAGCGTGAATATGATGTGCCGATGAAACATGAAAATGGAGCGGAAAAATTATGTTACTTAGTTCACCTCAGCGAGCAGAGGGCTCAGGTGTTACTTTGTAACATCTGTTCACTGGATTATGGAGCAACATCTGTTCAGTGGATTATGGAGCCTAATGGTGCTCTACTTTCAAAGACGTGAAGTTAGGTTTGGAATGGGCTGTCAGTTTCAAAATTAGAACAGGTTTTGTCAGCTTTTAGGGTTTCTCATGTACGCATCGACGTGGTAATCCTTGTCGATTTTGGATTTTATTTTTGAGTGCGCGTTGCATCTCTGAACTTATTTTTTTTTCGTGCAACTTTATGAGGTAGGTACATACTAAAAGCGAAATTTTTGTTCGCCAGAGTAATGTCCTAGCCGAATTTCGACCACGGCGGCCAGTTTCATCTGAAACTATATAGCCAGATGCGCAGGGCATATTATAGTGCACAAGTGTGTGCGTAAACACAGGTGCACACTCATAATCCGATGGGACGACAGACCGACACGACCGGGGAGAGGTCAGGCCCAGGACCAACAGCTAAACGAGCTTACCGAGGCACGGGGGTGTAACACCGCCAGCTTCCTTACTCCGGGCTGCTACTGTTATTTTTTTTTGCTAGAAAAACCCCAACAACAACTATTGGCCCGATCCGGGATTCGAACGGACTTCATAATCAGCGGTTGAACTAACCGCTAGACCACCGAGGCAGTTGTTCGACATGTAATGGCGTAAAGTAATCTTCAGAAGGAATAGTTTTCCTCTGTTCATTGGTTTGGAAAATTGAAATATTTCTGTCTGGTCAAGAATAACAGAGATATATATCATTTAAGTTAGGTCCATTTTGTAAATGAATCTTATTTTATTTAAGGAACTTCAAGACAATTTATCAAAACCTTCATTCACACACATCCAATCAAACATTACATCTCTTACCCATAACACAAGCTACCATCGATAAAAGTAAAATTCGGGAGATCAGATACTAGCTTCTCGAAAGCGGAACGCTCAAATTGAGTCCAATTAGATCCACCCACCTCGGTCATAATCAGACCGGGGCGTCGCCGGCATTCGTGTTTCGCGTGCGTATTGTTGTCTTGGTCGCTTTTCGGTCTAGGTACGTCTTTCCATCTTTAAGTAGGTATATTGCAAAAGATTGGAAATAGCGGGTCTATGCGTTAAGTTGTAACACAACACAGGCCATTTGATAAATTAGCGCTGGGAGAATATACCATATCTACAGAATTTTACTTATATCTTATGCTTACTTTGAGGCTAGATGATGATGTGTGGATTGACCAGCATTATCTTTATCACATCAGAAATTCTTCTTAGATAAATCTTGACTATTACTTATATAAATACGTCCTCAAGCTTCGTACTCAATCAAATAAACATCGTCTACTGCTAAGAAGTCAGTATTTTCAATCCAGTGCCGGTTATTGTATTACCAAGCAATCGACGTAGCTCGTAGCACCCGCTACGAAGTGGTTTTGTAGATTGCTACGCCGTAGAGCGGCTACGGCTACGAGTTTCGTAGATTGCTACGCCGTAGAGCGGCTACGGCTACGAGTTTCGTAGATTGCTACGCCGTAGAGCGGCTACGGCTACGAGTTTCGTAGATTGCTACGCCGTAGAGCGGCTACGGCTACGAGTTTCGTAGATTGCTACGAAGTATGCTTGTCCGAGCGCAATCAGAATGGGACGGAAGCTTGTCGAAATATTTATTTAGTAGTTACCTTGTTACATTTAGTTTGTGTTACATTTCTAGTAGAGTCTGCATTAGAAAGATCTAAGCATCCAGCGCGTAGCCAATAATAATTTAGACCTTCCAAAATTTCAATTCAAATATTGAAAAGAAAATACTTAAGAAAAAATCTACTTCTATTTATTTATTTATTCATTTATAGTAAAAATTTATTTATTTATATTTATATTATTTACATGTGTTAGGCTGGCTATGCTAGCAAAATTTTTAACGCATAATGGACCAACTTCGAGTCTGAATGCGGAAATAGGAGTACTTACACCACCTATATTATTTACATAAACGGCTATTTACGAATCACTTTTTTTACAAGGGCCTTTATTCAAAAGAAAATTACAATAAAATTATATAAAAAAATTTAAACTAGTATTTACAATTGAGACAATTGAGCTAACTGCAGACTGTTGCAAACAATCTACAGGGAGCTCAACTGATCCATATCAATTCATCAATTTCATCAATTCAATCGAATTACTTGTTTCATCTTCACTATCATTTGATGTGCACCGATTTTTTATTAACATAGCTATACGTTTTGAAGATGTCCCTCGTTAAGGGATGAAACGTTGGTGTTCTTCCAACACAAATAAGGTTCGTAGTTAACCCGCTTACATCCGTAATGAATTGCTATACGTACCTACACACAGAGATGTTAAACAAATTAATGTTATAACCACTATCCGTGAGCCACCCATTCACGATAGATCCAAAAGCACGTAGTGAAACGTTTAAAGTTAAACGTAAAAACCTTTTAGCATGACGTTTACCAGGCATCCAAAAATACAACTTCATTTAATATTAAAACTAACACAGGTGATATACTTAAAGCTCTATTGAGAGTAACTTAAGCTATTACATACGTGACGTTATGTAGACTTATGGAGTTAAACGCACCTGAGGCTGTAAATTGTCATCAAAGGGACCAACAACACGAGCGAGGGTATTGCCGGCGACCAGCAGGGGTATTTTGATTCGACGTAAAGGCCGTCGGATTCGATATCGGAAACGTTTTTCTTCGTAAAAAGCTTCCGATATCGAATCCGACGGCCTTTCCGACCAATCAAAATACCTACCCAGGTGCGTATGGCGAGAAGCGTTTTAGACAATCTGCCAGTTGCGTTTTAGACCCGTTTGTACTTAGATCAGCTGCTTTTGACGAAGTGATACTAACCCATTAATTTGTGCCGCTGAAGGTGGTTCCTTCAGTAAGTAGCAGGAAATACAAATATTACCCGATTTTTAATTTTTGCCTAATAAATCACTTAAGAACATGTATTTCTAAGCTACAAAAGAAAAGCTAAATCAAAGTTTGTAACAGCTTGGGCTCATAGGCAACGGTTTTTCAATGTCAGACTACCTACTTCCCTACACATTTTATTCCTAGGTAATAGAACGCACAGAAAACAAATTATAGCCATTGCGAATCGAACCAGCTTAAATATGTCCTTTATCAGATATTCAAAAATACAGTTTCAATTATTATTAAAACTAATACATGTGATCAACTAAAAGTTGAGCTGTGACACACGTGACGTTATTTAGAGTTATGGAGTTAAACGCACCTGAGGTCTTAAAATGTTGTCAAAGGGACCAACTACACGAGCGAGTTTATTGCCGGCGATTAATTTGTGCCACTTGTTCTTTTTTTGTTCTTTCTAGCAGAATATATAAATATTTGCCGATTTTAAATTTTTTAGTACCTAATAAAACTCTTAGTACATGTCGATATACTCGAAAAAGACTCATAGAAAATTGTTTTTAACTCTTAGAAAACTACTCCCACACAAATTTTGTTCCTAGTAGAACGCAAAAAAATGTGATCTACCAAAACTCTATCGACCGAAGGTTACTTGAGACATACGTGGCGTTACGTAGTGTTATGGAGATAAACGCACTTGAGGCAGTAAAATGTCGTCAAAGGGACCAACTAAAAACTATTTCATTAGTTTTTAAAATTTTATACCTACGCTCTTCTCATTTAGGGAAAGAAACACCTAAAGCTATCGATCAAGGTGTTCGCCGTCTAAAGCAAAAAGCGAGGTCTTGAGACAGTCTTTCATATTTTTTGAAAATTATTAAGTACAAGTTCGCTTCGCATGCGTTCTTTCTATGAAAACATTATTTACTAAATTTTTATAACACAGGCTCAAATAAAATGGCGGCAAAATTTAGACCTGTCGATTTAAAGATACATACATCTGACATAAATTTTAATAAATTACTAAAGAATGTGCTACTTCATTTTTTTATATTATACACTTATTGAATTTTTGATGATAACACTTTAGTAATCTGACAGTAAATAATTGAATATTAACTTTAGGACCCATCTTCTCAAGTTGCTACACCCTGACCGGGTACATAATTATAAGATCTACTAACTAAGAGTATAGTAGTAAGAGTAGAAATATTCATGTACCTACCTATAAAATTTATGGATGCAATAAATGAAATATGAAATATGAGTGATCAAAACCTTTGTAACCCCCGACGGCAAAAAGAGGGGTGATTTAAGTTTAACGTGTCTGTCTGTGTATCTGTCTGTGGTATCGTAGCTCTCAAACGGATGAGCCGATTTTCGTTTAGTTTTTTGTGACATAGATAATTTTATCCCGAGTGTTCATAGCCATGTTTCATGAAAATCTGTCAGGGGGTTATTAAATTTTTGTTCTTGTTTATGGTGAGCCTTCTTAAAGAAGTAAAAATTATTAGACCTAAGTTTATTAGTGTGTCGCTAGAATAAATACCTAGATAAGGTTACTATTACTACGTGTCTTCTGTGCTATTAATTGTGAATGTGTCCAAATAGACTTATACCTATCAAAATGTTTTTGGGACATTTAGGCTGTTCAACTGACCTATTTATGTCATGGTTCTTATTATGTGAGTGTTTAGAATTATTATGCCACTGAGCGGCGAAAAAAAGTAAAAGTAAAAGTAAAAAAAGTAAAAAGTCTTTATTATGATATATATATAAAAAGTAAAGTAATTCACTGAACCACATACTATGTTGGATCATCAGCTATTTTTCTTGCGGATGTACTTTTAAATTTGGTAACCGTTCTTCAAAAGTTATCCATTAATCCCGTTGATTGCAAAACCACTAGCTGCCGGTGTATCGTAATTGAATAATCACCAGAAACTTCGTCCAGCCATCCGATAGATGGGGTTTGGGGCAATTTATAGGTTAAAGCGTATTGCTTTAACCTTAAAAGACACAATCGTGTGAAAAAAGGTTAAAAGTAACATTCGACAGTGACAGGCAGATGTAGCATAGCATGACATTAGGGAGACCAGAAAAAGTAAACAATGCGGGGCTTAATTAATTATAAATTATACAGGGCGTCCCACGGCCATGCAACATGGATGGAAATCATGTTATATCTATTTGTAGATAGAAAATTTTACTGAAAGAAGACTTCATTTTGATTTTGAAAACAATTTAAACTGGATTCAGAGATTTTTAAATAATCGCCTGTCTGTAATAAATAATCGCCAAATTGTAAAAGAACACCCGTAATTATATGATACCGATCAAAAGGCTCAATCGTAAGGATTATTTTTTTCCAGATAACATAGCATCTTAAATATAAGGAAGACCATGTAATTTTACGTTTTTTTCTTCTATCTTTGCTCATTAGGTCGTAGGTGGGTATGTCAATTAGTTTATGTCATTCAGTAACAGACTCACTTATACTATTTTCGCGGTTCTTTTCTGTTTGAATTCAGCAGCCAATGACCGATGAAAGACAGACTCACGTGGAAATTGTTTAGATTCTTTTTGGGAGCCTGAAAATTGTAAGACCTTTCGTACTCTTTGTACGCCGCCTTTACTTCCGTTAGAGCAATCTGTTATGTGCCAGATTTATGCAGCTTTTAAAAGTGGCGTTTTAAAGTTTAACTTTCGCGCTTTAGCTAAAAGTTTTTATTTGATCGTGTTGTGAGAGCTAAGTTTCAAAGCTATTGTTTTTAAACTAGGTCTTGGAAAGTGTTTGATTTAAAAGACGCCACCTAGCGCTAAACAGACAGAAGCGTAAAGATAGAGTTATGCAATAAACCAGAGGGGTGAGTCTATTTGACGTTAGTAACGGAACGCAATCGTGGCGTCTTCTTTTTGTTTGGGATTTCCGTAATTCCCTGTCTGCACGATAGAGGCGCTGTACCAAATTCTATGGAAAAAGGATATGTCACGATCACGTCTCGTCATCAACGTCAAATAGACTCGCCCCTCTGAATACCTACCAAAATTAAGAACTACAAATAAGAAAATAAAAATGAAGCTTCAGCCAAGCGAAAATAGAGTATGGAGACTATGAAACCGCACGCAATAGAGTCCATAGTGGCTCGTTATTTAATTAAACCGACAGTGTGAGGCCGAATGGAGGCCGTATGTACCAATTTCGAAGACATCGCGTGTGAACTAATTCTCTATGTTGGTAGCAGATGGCGCTCCAGCCATTACTGTACGTCATCTCGGTAACTGCATAGTGCTGGAAAAGACTATCGATATCGATGAAAGCATCTACCTTTCGTCGGTGTTTTAATTCAAAGATTGAATCGACGTGACAGTCATCATCGAATTCATATTGATCAAGAGCATGAATTTTTAATAACAATCAATCGACAAAAAAGCCCATGACGCAGATTTCAACGGTGCAGTTATCAATTAGGTACAATATTTATTGTACCTAATTGATAAGCCTGTTACGAACGTCCCACTGTTGGCCCACACTACACAGACTATAAGAAGCAAAACTAATTATCAGCACATACAATTCATAACGCACCTCAACCTTGAAATTGGTATTAGACATTCACAGAAAAAAAAGGAAATGAGACATTTTATTTTTAAAAGTTCAAATAATACGACATCAAAACAATCCATCGATAGCCACCCCATTCCTAGGCCGCTGTTTAGCTCCTGTCTAAAAGCAAGTATCAGTTCGCGACGGAAGAAGCACCTGTGACCGCACAGAAATATATCGAGAATCATTTCCTACGGAGAGATTACGAAGAGTACATTATCCGTGCGTGCTGTCTATACGATTAAATGCTTTATACATTCCAGATGAAATGCTTTTTGCAGGGAAGCCACATTTAAAAGCTCCAACTATCGACACTAATGCAAACAATCCATCGACAGCAAGCCTACACTGCTGTCTAAAAGCTATTGCAGTTGACGACGGAAGATTACCTGTGACTGTCATATCCTACAGAGAGATTACGAAAAGCGCATTAGCCGTGTGTGCTGTCTGCATTACATGCTTCATACAATCCAGATGAAATGCTTTTTGCGGGGTAGACATATTTAAAAGCTCTAACTATCGACACCGATGCAAACAATCCATCGACAGCAACCCCATCCTTACGCTGCTGTCTAAAAGCTATTAGCAGTTCGCGACGGAAGGCGCACCTGTGACTGTCATTTCCTACAGAGAGATTACGAAGAGCGCATTAGCCGTGTGCTGTCTATACGATTACATGCTTCATACAATCCAGATGGAAAGCTTTTTGCGGGGGTTTTATTGATAGCTAGGGGTGTAGTAAGTATTATTTTTTTGAGGAGGGAAAAATGTTAATTTTTTTATTTTCCTACGTAAAGTTTTCATGATTTCTTTTATTTCTGCAGCACCAAGAAAAGAAGATAACGAGACGAGGTAAATAGCAACCACCTAAATCAGCTTTAATTGTATTTTGTAAGCCCGCGTATTCGCAAGCATTTTTTCTATGGCACGTATAAAGATCATGTAGATGATGCGGTGTGGATTGTCCATGATTTTTTTTAATCCCATCAATCAGTTCCCATGTGATGGAAGAAGGCTGGCAATCCACACCTCGACCTCTGAGGTTGAGGTTGAGGTGTGGATGTCCAGCATTTTTTTTCTATCACATGTGAACTGATTTATGGGATAAAAAGTAGCCTGTGTTATTCCAGGTTTAGATTAATACAAAATTTCAGCCGGACCCGTTCAGTAATTTTGGCGTGAAAAGCAGCAAACATACGTCCATCCTTCCAAACTTTCACATTCATAATATTAGTGGGATGCGTAGACACATGTTATGTGTTAATGTGTGCTATTTTATTTTTTAAATCATTATAACAGCAGTCAAAAAGTTATACTGTCTACTTTTTGTACTGCTTTATTTTCAAATAATCTTTAAAGTAATTTGATAGTGCAACCGAAGAGCGTTAAATTCTACTAATATTACCTATAAATGCGAAAGTTAGTGAAATGTAAAATTTTGTTACCAAGGATCTCCAAACTACTGAACAGATCAAAATGAATTTTGGCATACATTTAGAATGTAGCCTAACTTAAGCAATAGGCTTCTTTTTAGGGCTTCGCCCCCCAATTTGGAATTTAAGGAAGGGTTTGTTAATTTACACATCACGTCTAACGAGAAACCAAGATATAGATAAAAAGGCCGTCTATACAATGTTGGCAATTTTTGTCAAAATAGTCATTGAATTTGTGATGTTGTCATGGTTTCTAAAATCTGAAAATTAAACAGATTTTTTTTTTCCAGCAATGATACGAAATACATCAATTAATTGCTGAAGGTACATTTTATGGATAATAATTATAAATGCTCGATTTTTAAGAAGTCACAAATATATTCGCTCTTTCTACGCAAACGTTTTTTTCCGTTCACTGATGTGTCCTTTAATAAGGTAGGTACCTACCCTACCTACCACGCTAACGAAGTTGCGGGTAAAAGCTAGTTATATTATATATTTTTGAAACTAGCTCAAACTAAAATTGGGGTGTCATAAACTTGAGGCCTTAGTGTGTCTGTCAGTTTGTCCTACGTGATCTCATAGACTCGAACGGATATCCGTTATGTCACTTTACTACTGAGAGCTTTAAACTCTTATTGGAAACTTTGAAAGTCTTAAAAATTCAGTTCCAATATCTTAAAAGGATTTCGCAATTCAGTCTCAAATGTTACTCAGCTTTCGGATTTCAAGAACTACATTTTACTTGAACTGACTTAAAGGTGCTTAAAGTCTGATGTAGATACAGTCAACGTCAAAAATTCATGGTTAACCCTTCTCGACATTCCTTATGATTTTGTATCACATACCTATCCTACATGCTTTGCGGAAAATTCGACTAAATCAATTCGTTTTCGATTTAAAAAAAAATAGTGTCAACATAATGACTCTGGGTGCAATTAAACATATACACACCCTTTCAGTCTTCACTCAGAGTCGCCACGAACCCCCCCCCACCCCCCCACCCCCTCCCCCGCTTCGCGGGGGTGGGACGCCTCTACAGATCAAGCCAAAAGTTTGTGAAACCTGCATTTTTGTTACCTAGGATCTCCAAATATACTGAACAGAACAAGATGAAATTTGGCGTACGCTTGGAGCAAAGCCTAACTTAGATAATAGGCTACTTATTATACCGAAAATACGCGTGCGAAGCCGCGGACAGAAGCTAGTAAGGAGATATGTAATATAATGTATTCAGTTTATTAGCTATCTAGTACCTAGTACCCACAGAATAACTAAATCTTACTACATATCATAACACAACCTCTGCTTAGTTTGGGGCTAGATGGTACTGTGTGAATTATCCAGCATTATTTATGAAGGTCTATTTATAAGTTAAGAAACATTAACTATAATCATATTCTCTTCATTTTATACCCTAAGTTTGGGCAGGATTTTACGCGTCCCGTTTCAGAATCTGTAGCCGTCGATACAAGTACAATTTTGTAGATTGGATAGTTTCTCAAAAGTGAAACGCTTAAATTAGGTCCAATTAGGTCCCCACCGCAGTCATGGTCGGACCGGCGGCGACCGGCGTTCGTGTTTCCCCTGCGTTAAGTGGGGGTATATTGCACAAGATTGGAAATAGCATGTCTTTGCGTTTAGTTGTAACACAAAACAAGCCATTTGCTGGAAGAACATATATAATAGATTCAGGCGTTACTTCGCGGAAATCCATTGTATAATATTAGGATAAAACAATATATAGTAACAATTCCGCGCAAAACCTCCTCCGACAAGATCCAACAAAATGTGATTTGCGTGTACAGCCCGCCCTCCCACAAATTGCTCCCAGTTGCAATCAGAGAAAGAAAACACTTACGCAATACAAAATTTCCCAGTAAATTACCCTCCAACTCCAAGAACGAGCACAACTTAATTTGCAAAAGAAAAACCACACCAACCACACAATGAAAAAACTCATCAAAAGTAAGTCGTCAACTAGTTTCGTCTCTCCACGAGACATCATCAGGACACCACACCAATACTCGAGAGGAGGTTTTGCGCGGAATTGTTACTAAATATTGTTTGATCCTCATATTATGCTGGAAGAACGTATGGAACGAAAAATTTTACGTAGGTATTGTCTGTAGCTAAGTAATTTCATGCATTAAGCACATCTTGGCTGCTGGAATTGGCAGCACTCTGGACCTTAATCTTGTCTGAATCGATAATGCAGCTTAAGATGGCCATCCTTGCCAAGATACTGATTTATGTCATGTGGGTCCTTGCATGACACTTACCGACACATACATCAGTACCACTACCGCCCAACACAAAATAAGCATTCAAATATACTTGTAATAAATAAA
The DNA here is from genome assembly GCA_949316285.1 of Eupithecia subumbrata. Taxonomy (NCBI): domain Eukaryota; kingdom Metazoa; phylum Arthropoda; class Insecta; order Lepidoptera; family Geometridae; genus Eupithecia; species Eupithecia subumbrata. The sequence goes on along the minus strand of OX438644.1, from coordinate 3,886,833 downwards.
TAATAAATAATGCTCGACAATTCACACAGCATTATCTAGCCCCAAGCTAATCAGAGCTTGTGTTATGGGTACTAGATAACTGATATTCTTAAAACAATACACTACATAGGTAGATATTTTTTATTATACATAGAAAAATATCCAGAACACCCTGAACAAATATCTGCAGATCGTACAAACATTAATTGTCCCGAGGCGGAAATCGAACCTGCAACCTCCTGCGTCAATCTTTAGTAATCTTTAGATTCATATTTTTACAGTCAGAAAATGTCAAGCTTCAAGTAAGTGGCCCCGCACGCTGTTATCTGATGCCGTCAAATATAAAATGCATCTTATTATTACGAGAGAGAGCCCATATTTGAGAGCGTATTTTTGTGCTGTGCGGCAGTGGTGCAGTTCAGACTCGTCCTGCGACAACCTTATTAATTAAAAAAAATCGTAGTTTCACGAATTCATTATGAATGTAAGCGGGTAAACTACGAACCTAGTTTGTGCAGTAGGACGCGAACCGCACTCACCCCTGATGAAGTTCCTCGTTGAGGGATGAAACGATGGTGTTCTTCCAACACAAACTAGGTTCGTAGTTAACCCGCTTACATTAATAATATACATATTATATCATATAGTAGGTAGGTAGATACTCTGTCATAATGATAATTTGAGGAAGTCAAAACGGCTCGTAAATAACGACTAACACAACAACGACAATATAAGATAAAGGTGTCTTTGTCTCTTCTTGAATTTAGCCCATAATATTAGGTCCTTACATATGAAATTGGCGTTTTGTATGGGAGGAACAAAAAGTCGAATATTTTTAATATAATATATTTAATTAATCAAAGTATGAACCATTATTTTCTATGCACTTTTGCCATCTTATAGGTAGTTCATTGATCCCTTTACTAAAAAAACCAGTCGGACGGGAATCAATAAAATCTTTGAAGGCGATTTGGACTGCCCCATCGGAGTTGAATTTTTTCCCTTGCAAGAGGTTATCCAAATTTCGAAAAAAATGATAATCTGTTGGAGCAAGGTCCGGGGAGTACGGAGGATGTCTTAGACTTTCCAATTGAAGCTCTTCTAATTTAGTAGCCGTCTGTTGCGCAGTGTGTGGTCTAGCGTTGTCGTGAAGCAGCAGTGGCGTGGAGCGATTGACCAGCCTAGGTTGTTTAGCCGCTAGCTTTTCCATCATGGTTTGCAATTGCTGACAATAGACATCAGCCGTAATAGTCTGGCCAGATTTGAGAAAACTGTAATGAACAATACCGGCACTAGTCCACCAAACGCTTACAAGTAACTTTTTTGGGGTTAATTTTCGCTTGGGGCAGGATTTGGCTGGCTGGCCAGGATCCAACCATTGCGCTGAGCGCTTCCGATTACCGTAAAGAACCCATTTTTCATCACAGGTAATGATTCGGTTTAAAATACCTTCATTATTGTGCCGGTTTAGTAATGTAACGCAGCAGTCGACGCGCGTTTGCCGGTTTGCTTCAGTCAATTCGTGAGGTACCCACCTTTCAAGCTTTTTAATCTTCCCAATTGGCTTCAAGTGAATTAAAACAGTTTTATCACTAACACCGCAGCCTGCAGCTAACTCGGACGTGGTTTGCGATGGATCCGCTTCCATAATAGCCTTCAACTCTTCATTATCAACTTGAGTCTCAGGCCGTCCACGGGGCTTGTTCTGCAAGTCGAAATTTCCAGAACGAAAACGTTGGAACCAAAAACGAACTGTGTTTTCTTTTGCAACACGACCGCCATACACATCATTCACCCTTCGAGTTGTTTCCGCAGCACTAGTGCCACGGCGGAACTCGTACTCGTAAATAATGCGATATTTTAAGTTTTCCATTTTGTAAAATGAGTGACGCAAACAGAAAAAAACAGAAGAAAAAAAACAAATGAATGACGATCATCGAAGCACAAATACACGAGTCTATAGCTGTACAAATTTGAATTTGGAATTCCTTACCAAAGAGGAGAAATTTGTGATTAAAGTGGCCAGTACGAAAAACGCCAATTTCATATGTAAGGACCTAATATATCAAAGCGACCGAAATCAAAAAGATCACTGAATTTCCACGATCCTTTTTTAAGATTACGACTTTTCCCAAGTGTATTTTGTATTTATTGAAATAAATAAATAAAACTAAATGGTAATACGTTCAAATGTAAGTTGAGAAAATGGCTTGTTATTGCGTGCACTATAATCTAAACTATTTTTTTGATGAAAATTAAACTTGTAGTTATACTAAAGGTTATCGGTTTTAATTTTATCTTGAAAATAAGGCATATGCAGTAAGATATGTAAATAATTTGAATGGTATCTCTACAATTACCTACTTAAATTATTAACTGTCCGAAACGGATAAAATTGTTGAAACATTTATTTGATTTTAAGACTGATGTTTTATTTTATTGTGAACACAATTTCACAATAAAATTATTTTATTCTATTCTAAAAGATTTTTTGCGTTCGAGTCAAATGACAAAATCTAAAGCTATAAGGAATTTCATCCGCCTTCATTTTATTGCTGCTGGTATAATATTCTTACTGAAGTAAAACATACGTACCTACGGCAGGTTAAAAAAACATTGCTTCCTTCCGCTACCGATATTTGCTTACACAACTGTTCGCTTTGAGGAGTATTTTCATTTTATCGGTTCATCCAAAAACATATACAGGGTTACTGGTTAAGTCGACCTAGATCCTTATGGGGGTTGTAGTTTCCATCATTACTTTACTGACTGATTTGACTATGAAACACCATGCCTTAAACTCAAACGGCTATGAGTTAGACTTTAAAGTTTTTTAAAATAAATTGCCTATTTTTTGTCTATTTTTGTAATTCTTTTCGTGCATCTAGTTAGTTAAGTTTGGGATATGGTATTACATGGCGAAATCAGTCAGAAATGATGGAAACTACAACCCCCTCGAGGACCTCGACTTACCACTGAACTGAATACCTACTCAAACGCAACTCACATTTAAGCACGTCTTAAGTTGCTCAAGTTTGACAGTTTTCAATGAAAATCTGTCCAAAAATCGACATTTGATCGGTTCAAACTTGGTTTGCGTTTGGTTATTCGGGCGTTAACTAGTAACCCTGTATAACTATAAGCACCACATAAATTTTTAGTGTTCTGGGTATTTTCTATGTATAATAAAAATATCTAGGTATCTATGTAATGTATTATGTATATCAGCTATCTAGTACCCATAACACAAGCTATGTTTAGCTTGCACAGCACAGCATCATCGAGCCGATGATGCTGTGCGAAATGTGATTTATTCATTAATTGAATAATTTAATGAATAATTATGTACTCAGTTATTACCCTGTGACATATCACAAATACTGTGAAAAGTTGTAGATACAGCCTATAGATATGTACCTACCTACTACTGAACTTCTGGACATAGGCCTCCCCTAATGAGCGCCATAGCGCCCTGTCTTCAGCTTGCCGCATCCAGCAACTGCCTGCAGTCTTTCGCAGATAACCATCCTACCTAGCCAGAGGGCGTCTACGTTAGCCGAGTTCGAATCTATTCAGCAAATTCTAAAATAGCACAACGCTACGAAACAGTAGGTATAGGTATATGATACCTTTCGCATCAGTTCTCGGCACAATCGGTGAAACAATCCCCGCACAGTTTATTCGATCCGTAGTTCATACATATTTTACCAGTTCTCTTCTATTCGCGGTAAGGATTTTTCATTTGATACTGCGAAATAGATAATTGGTACTTGGGAGGGAAAGATTTTTACTAGAAGGCTGATTCATCCTAGTTCCTCTCTGTAACGAGGCACCTACAGCAAGAAGATTTGATTTGGGGGAAGCCTTTGTCAACCAGTAGACCAAGAACGGGGATTGTTCTCTATAGGGTAGAATAGACCATATGACATCGCATCGTCATACATTGCGTAGGTACATTATTGAAGTTGAAGGAATGAATTTAAAATAATTTGCGAATTCGATGACAAAGAGACTTAATTTTTCTCTATTCTACCCTAGACAACAATCGCCGTGCTTACCCTACAGATGGAGACGAAGCCGAAGTACTTATGTATGTAGTAATATTGTCCTAGCCGAATTTCGACCACGGCGGCCAGAAGCGAGATGCGCAGGATCTGATATATTACGATAGTGAACAAGTGTGTGCGCAAACATAGGTGCACTCTCTATTCCCTCACTCTCATAATCCGATTTGACGCCAGACCGACACGACCGGGTCAGGCGCAGGACCAACTGCTGAACGTGCTATCCGAGGCACGGGGGTGTAACACCGCCAACTTCCAGACTCCGGGCTGCTGCTGTGAATTTTTCTTGTTAGAAAAACCCCTATAACAACTATTGGCCCGACCCGGGATTCGAACCCAGGAACTCATAATCAGCGATTGAACACCCTGACCGCTAGACCAACGAGGCAGACGAATAAACAAATATGCATAGGTATAGATTAGTGCAGTAGTGTACCTACCTGTACCTATACCTGTACCTGTACCTACCTGTATGTATGACGATTTTTATCCATAGATAGATGTGAAATCAAAATCAAAATCAAAATCAAAAACTCTTTATTTCCATAAATACAATAAATGTACACTTAGAAAAGGTCAAATTGTAAAACTAAACACTGACACGGAAATAAAGTGATATTTTTGATTTCTGTCGCTTCGGTATGTAGACCAAAGTAAAGAAGCGACGAAGAAACCTTTAGCCTGTTAGTTGTTAATTTTCGAGTTGGAGCAAAACCCGTCCCAAGCTTTTTTATCTTCTAGATAATCTGATATTCTGATATATGAAAGACAGCAAATTCGAAGATGCCACTTATTGGGTGTACTAACGTGGAGGGGTGATTCTGGGGTCGTTCCTTCCGCAGACACGGTCACGGCGGCTGCCTTATCTTATGTTTTGACCGTCTCTAATTTAGTCTAATGCAACGTCATAAACGCAAGCAACCTTAATAGAAAGAGATGAGAAAACAAACAAAAAGTGGGAAATATAAGAGGAAACAAGGTAAACACCGATACGTATTTTGTATCGGATTTATTGGACCGACGTTTTGCACTTGCGGGTGTTGCCAGTAAGTGGAAACCGTCCATAATTTTAGGGAAACAATTTTATCACCCGCCCAGCCTTTGTTTTAGATGCCAACAGAATACAAAAAAAATATCGATTGAAAGATATGGAAATATCACATAAACCTCTTAACTGCATAACTTTAGATTAAGACCGTCAAAACGAATCATTCAGGCTACGTTTTAAACTAATTTTCATACAATAAATCGGAATAAGAACACAATAAACCTACCTAACTAGAGTATATCCAAATATTAAACCGACTTGTCACGCTTAACTGCTGTCATTTTATTTTTATTGTATGACAAGTAAATAAACTATTTTTTGTTGTGACCCAAATATATAAATAAATTGTAGACATTTTCACACATCATCTTGAGGCTTTAGAATAAACAGACCATTCTGTTATGGATAGGTTTCCTACCAGATAACTAACTGACTATGCTTAGTGCTTGCCTATATCAATATTAGTAGTAGAAAACCCTGAAACTGTGTGATTGAGAGCAAACCATGACTAGGCAACACTATAAGTTATGAGGTAGGTATCGTAAAATCTTTTCCCCAGCAAGCCAGGACAATAAAAGTGAGAGTGACAATGCGATTACCCGTGTTACTGGTAACCCCGCAGGGGTTGCCTTGAATAAAACATGAGCGAAGTAACATTCAAGTATTTGATATTGTGTGAGTGTAATGGTTTTCTGGTTTGTTCTATTCTATAAACATGCCACAAGGTAGTGTATAGCTGAGGGCAACGTAGGGATGGTCGCTTGCAGTAATGATAGCAGATAGATTATAATAAAATTTCAAGTTTCAAGTTTAAATACCTACCTTGATTGTGTTTTTAACCGACTTCGAAAAAAGGAGGAGGTTCTATGTTCGGCTGTATGCATGTTTTTTACTCATTCCGTTTGATAAGAGGTATACTTAAGGCGCTACCCCGACCCAAATCAGCACCACCATCAATTTTATCTTAATAATCTGTTATACGAGGGAATTTTCAAAAAATTGGCCAGTTTGTGATACCTATCATAAGCTTTTTTTTAATGCCTCTGTAAAAGTTTTATTTATTATACTTTAAGAAGCCAACATGGTGGCAAAAAAATAGCAAGTTCGCATCTCTGCCTACAGAAAGGGGGTCATTCTGGACATTGAGCCGGTCCACGTTTGTTCTACGATTTTTTGAATTTCGATTTCTGTCAACTTTTTTGAAAAATATTGAGATCTTTTTTCTTCATATTCCTGTTTTTTTACGTGTTTTCTTACATGATTAATATTGTTTTGAAATTTCAAAGGATTAACATCATTTTATCGTAATAATTTCATAAATGAACACTACTGTTTCGCTGAGAAAAATAAGCAAAAAAATTGTGAAATATTTTGTAACGTTAAAAAACGCAAGAATGCGCGTAAAAGAACACGAATAGAAAGAAAAAAAGTTTATTTTTTACAAAAAAACATATTCGGAATTTTAAAAAATCGTTATTAACGAGTAGACCCCCTCGGAGCCCAGAATCACCCCCTTTCGGCTTAGTACACCCTTTCCGTGGCACCCTGTATAATACCCTAGGTAGAAACCACAGACTGGACTGGTCCGTCTTTTGTACGTGTGGTCAAGACTTTGTGAGATTAGTTCACACAATGAGTACCAATAGCAATGGCTGCCACCGCAGATCAATCCATATACAGGGTTAGACGACCTCCGTGGCGCAGCGGGCGAAGGTCCGCCTGCGACGCAGGAGGTTGCGGGTTCGATTCCCGCCTCGGAACAAATTTGTGTACGATCTGCAGAAATTTGTTCCGTTGGTCTGGGTGTTTTCTTCGTATAATAAAAAAAATATCTATGTAGTGTATTGTATTAAGTATACCTATCAGTTATCGAGCACCCATAACACAAGCTCTGCTTAGCTTGGGGCTAGATAATGCTGTGTGAATTGTCCAGCTTTATTTATTTATATTTATTTATTTATTGGTAATTCACTGACACTATGATAACTGCAGGTTCTGCCCACCATCATGAACACGTCCGTGAAGACGCCAGGTCTCAAGTCTTAAAATTGGTGGCAAGGGAATGATATTAGTAGGTACTTCCCTCCAATCAAAAATCGTTAATTATAGGGGTTTTCTTTGAAACTAAACCTAAAAACGGCTCTGCCTTGAATTATCATTTGTCAGGGTGTGTGTGTGTTCGGCTGACTCCCAGCCAGGCTTATGCCACTTGAATCATCTTGCGTCGATGTAAAATAAGCCAATGATGATGATGTAGATTTAAATAGGAGTGGAAGATCGGTATTTAGTAGGTAATTAATTAGGTTTCGGATATTATCTTGTATGTGAGGCGGTTTACGAAAAAAATAAGAATCAAGTACTGGCGTCTTCACTAACGTGTCCGTGATGATGGGTAGAACCTGCAGTTTACGCAGTGTCAGTGAATTACCAATAACCCTGTATACATATACTTATACAGTCCATATCACATAGGAATCGTTCCCTTAAGGGTCTCTTTTTCGTTCTTCTCACGTAATGGATTGATTAAACGCTGAATTGATTTAGAAACAACAAATATAAATTCATATTTTTATAATATGTAAAATGTGATTTTCATCTCGGTCGATTTATATTGGTGAAACAAAGCAAAGGCTTTTCTTTAGGACGGTTCCTGTGTGAAATGGCCCGATTACACAATGGCCTGGGATAGGCCATACTTTGCGATGCACAACTGTAGGTTACGATCACTTGGTGGTTGGCGAAACAATTGCGATGGATGTAGAAGTAATTACGACCGTGGCTGTTTATTTATACACTGCTAACAAGTATAACAAAAGTGTGTACCGCCACAAAGTTATAAAAAAAAAGTGCACTATCCATGTCAGCGGTCGGTGACGAACTAAGCAAGCGGTCAGTGACGAACTAAGCAATGGGCGATTGTGTGAACACCACAGACCACGCTACACCACGATTCCTTTAATTAAAGTGTGCACAAAAAACCCACAACATCCCGATTGCGCGCCACAATTGACAGTTGTCCGCCACTATATACCATTACCCCCTGTAGACAATGGCGATGGCCTGAAGTGGGCCAGCATAGGCCAGCATACGACATTATGTACTGAAGCCTTAAGACTTAACTACACTTAAGGCTGGGTAGGCCAGCAGAGGCCGCTTTTTCGTGATTTTTAAAACAATACAATACAATACAATACAATATATTTATTAATAACACCAAGTTATAAGTCGATTTGGTACTAAAGTACAATAAAAGCTAGTATTAAATTTAAGTAAATACAGGCTAAAGATATTATTATCGTTATTATAGCTAATTATTATTGATTTAAATATACATTTAAAAATTTGTTTTAAAATTAAATATTATTATTAACATATTGGCAGTTTGTAGAACTCGTTAATGGAGTATAACGATTTTTCTAGTAGCCATTTTCGTAGTCTCGATTTAAAGGCCGTCGTGGAAGTTGCATCCCCTTTGATAGTGTCCGGCAGCCTGTTATATATAGAGGGACCCATGACGTACACGGACCTCTCCGATTTGCACAATTTATGTGTCGGTGCGACCAACATATGGGCTAGCTTATTGCTGCGGAGAGCCCGGGTGGTGTTCGCCTCTACGTTTAAAGACATCGATGTTTTTGTGGGTGAACATCGCCACTTGGTGGATAAGTTCGCAGGCGAGCGTCATAATACTCAATTCCTTAAAATATTCGCGGCACGACAAGTCGTCTGGGACACCGACGATGGCGCGCACTGCGCGCTTCTGCATGACGAAGACTCTGTCTACGTCGGCCGCGCGCGCCCAAAGCTCCGCGCCGTACGTGATGGTGCTGTGCACCGTCGGTCGCGTGGTAGCACGCCAGCACCACGCTGCGGGTGGCGGTCGCGGCGAGGCGGCGCAGTGCGAAGCATGTGCGGCCTAGTCTGGAGCAGAGCTCCTCATCTGAGACTTAGAAAATAGTGTTTAAAATTCTGAAAAATTATATATTACCTAAGGATCTAGTCTAGTCAAAATCGCATTCAGTTACAAGATCTAATAAACTTCACTTGATGGAAAATAATCCCAAAGTTACCCCTTTTTCTAACGTTTTTTCAATACTATGACTAGCGAACTACTGATATGACACTTTTTTTTACTCAACTAAGGACACTTTATATTTTCTAAACAAATTCGCAGAGTTTGACTTGATAAAATGATTTTCTTAATAACTACAATAAACACGAGCGCGGCGGCGCGGCGTGGCAGGCGCGCATTTTCCCTTACGCCTACTGCTGCAGGACTACCTGGCCTTAGGACTTATACTTAACGAATCGTACAATATCGTTAGATAAGTACATCAAGTCTCAGCATAACGACGACGACTGTCTCAATAAGCAACAGAGTAATATTACAGTTTTGATATGTCAACTGTAATATTTCTTCAACATTTTCCTGTCACTAACACACGTAATGCAATGCGACAATCGCCCCCAGCGAAGAGACAGCGACACACAGAATATAAAAATATTTATACAGCCAGTCATATAAATATCAGTTTTTTATGAAAGCTATATGATAGGAATTTTGAAGATTGTCCTGTACTATAGTCCCAGCCCGACGTACTCTTTAAAATACCGTGCACATAGAGGATTTTCAGAATCAGAAATCAATAACTTTTAAAACTTTAAAATCCGTCATGGTTATTAACACTAAAGTCTTTACAACGGGATATTTACCATGATTTGTGTTTTGAGCTTCCCAATATTTCGGCACAGTTTCATGCGCCATACTCGCGGAATAACTTTTATTTCTATAGGCGTACAAAATAAGCTCTTATGCAAGTCAAATTTTAAACAACTTTGTACGACTAAGAACCCTCCTTTCTCATCAAGAAGTCAAAACTTTAATTATGAACTAGAATACAACCTAGAGAAGTCATTGTGTCCACTTTCCCAGAAATAAACTATTGCCCCAAACAGGAGCATTCTGAAACTTCACTAGAATTTTAATCAACGAAGAACGCTCCTAGGCAAGGTAAAACCTCTAGACCCCGCTTAACTTGCTTAAGGACCGCTATAATTTTAAATTAAACTTTATATAGTGTGTGGTACCGGATTAGAATTTACACCACCCCAATTCTTCCCGCGGATCCCGTAAGAGGCGACTAAGCAATTTCCAATGCCTCCTGAACAATTTTACCAGCAAACCGATAGTAGTTTGCTGGTAAAATTTTTCTGCGGGTTGGGTATTCTGGGCATTACCACCCCATACCATAAAAGCCAATAAGACGTTTATCAGGGGGAGGCCTGCGTCCAGCAGAGAACCATTCTAGGCTATAATATGTAGTGTAGATGTAGAGTTGTAGTCTACACTACACACATCATACATTTGTCTAAGAAATCAAATAATATCGCGAAAATTTTCGACTTCGACGGGACTTGAACCCGCATCCTTCCGCAGTACCGGAATGTGCTAACTAACTACACCACGAGGTCAAGTGACGTGGTAGTCGAAAATCTCTGGTGTAGTCACCAAGTGCAACTTCGCTATTCGTCATAAAGGAAATAAAAGAAAACTATTTATGTTTGATATAAAAAAAAAATATTACGATAAACTGTACAATGGACTTTTAAAAAATCCTTTGATTAACGCACGAGTTTGAGGCATACAAGGAAACAATAAAGGGCTGCACATGCCAGTTAAATAAGGCTATCACAGTCAGGGGTCGATTTCGGCATGTGCCAGTCAGGGGTCGATTTCGGCATGTGCGTCTCATGGGCACTCAAAGTGTCAAGCAAGTATCAAGGAACGTGTGCTACGAATGACGCTCCTTCCCAGCCAGGTAGCTTTAAAATCAGTGCCCAATCAATAACCCGTTTCTTCAATATAGTTAGCTGAAACAATGAAAGCGACGTTGGCTCGGGAACGCCCGGACACAGAAGGGTAGTGAGTACCCACTGGTAATTTATTTAGGCTATTACTTAGCGAACAAGACTTTAATTTAAGAGCGGTGTTCCGTAGAATGTTGTTTTAGGAGATTTATTGGCGCTATAATATGCTGAAACTATTCTGAGAATAGTTCAAAGATTTGTTCGTATCTATCGAGTGTTTCTCGCGTGGTGACGCGAGAAATCGCATTCGCGCTTTAACGCGATCGAAACGTTTTTTTTTAACTTCTATTTTATTACAAGATAAGATTTTTTGTAGGCTAGAATAGCATCATATCGTAGAACATTATCAGCATTATTATCATACTATATTAGTCCACTGCTGGAGAACGTTAGGTACACGAGGCGTCACTTATTTAAATTGAAGGAAGGAATTTTATTTAGACAAAAATCGCAGTCCTAGATAAGTTATTCAACTTCTGTACTGATATGGATCAGTTGAGCTACTTGTAGATTGTTTGCAACATTCTGCAGTTAGCTCAATTAATTCAATTGGTAATACTAGTTCTAATTTATTTATATTATTTGATTTTAATTTTCTTTAATTTCTTAGAAAATGAAGTAGCTCCTAGCACTACCACTATTATTAGTGTTCTCTGGTGGTACCTTAATGTTTTTTAAATAACAACAAGTCAGTTGAACCTTGTTCAACTCTCAGAGTGGATAACATCCTTTACAGCTGTAAATAAACCCAACTAAGAGGCTTGCTGGGGCCTAAACAATACAGATTGTAACAAGAACGATAAATTCGCTTGTGTCGAGCCTATTGTTTCAGAAATTATGTTATCAGTACTGTTGTGTTCGATATTGTTCTTGATTTATTATTGTGTAAGGAGTATCTTTGGTTAAGATTTACTACACTCTAGCAGAGGATATATAATAATACTAGCTTCTACGAGCGGCTTCGCACGCGTACTTTCGGTCTATTAAGTAGCCTATTATCTAAGTTAGGGTATGTCTCATTCAATACAAACAAGATTGCATGGTAGCTGCGACATATCCAATTTGTTAAAAAAAATAGGCACATCATTGATATATCAATGCTCATATTAAACATTTATTTGCAGGGGTTTAGCAAACAACTTTGTTGCATTTAATCTCTGAATTAAATTAAATAACTACACTTTATTAAGGCCAATTCATTAGGTACTTGGTAGAAGGAGCTATTACGATTTAACTAAGTTCTCATAGTCACAGAAGACAAGATCTTATCAGGCTCATATGAATTCATGATGCATGTCACATTAGACAAGATCTTAATCGATGTAAACAATTTTTTTTCAGTAGGTATAGTTTTGGAGATCCTACGTTACAAAAATTCAGATGTCACAAACTTACGGCTTTATAATATTAGTAGGAATTAGGATTAACGTATAGAATGGACAATCTTCGCCTCCAACCTGACGGAGCTTCCTCACCCCGCCGCCGACCCCTAGTCGAGTTTTAATTGTGGTCGAATACATGGTACGGTGCACGCTAGGGACGCTCCCGAGTTGCATACATCATCGCCTTAGTAACCCGGGAGCGTCTCGCCCCCCGCACGATTGCCCTGTCAAAACGCCTTCGTCGAACGACTGTGTGCATCAAGGTAGGCTGTGATGATACTTTGCGTACGCCTTCTTTCCCCGTACCTACTGAATGCACTAATGCCCCGGGCCACGGTCACTGTTTAATAAGCATTGGCATTACGGCTCAAACGTTAGCAGTTGAAACGTTAGGGTGCTCGTTCACAGGCCGACATCGGTCAATCCACTGACAAGTGCGTCCACTGTTCAGCAATCCGTATAACGTCATTCGCATTAAATGGAAAAGTTGCCTTCAAGAATCCTCGCCGGCATTGCCGACAGTCCGCTCCGTGCGGTACGGATTTTTTATTTCAAACTATTGATGGACCGTGCGTATTGTCCGATGCCGATGTCCGACGCGCACCCTAACGTTTCAACTGCTAACGTTTGAGCCGTAACGTAACGCCGTGCCTTACCACACTGTGATCCCCGGTCATTCAAATCATTACAGTACCCAGGTAGTTATTGCTTATTATGTTATGGCTATACTGAGAATCGACAACCATTGCGTTAGGGTAAACGTGTTTTTGAGTGAAGACCGCGACTCGGCAAACGTAATGTAAGACACCCTATAATGGCCATGCCCAGCAGTGGACTAGCATGATGATAATGATGTTGGTTATACCACTTATCATTCGCTGGGCCATCAATCTGATAGTAGGTATAGGTATCTACCGTCAATTTTGGTAGAAATCCTACTGATATAAAACCGAAAGTTTGTGAAATGTGAACTTTTGTTACCTAGGATCTCATAACTACTGAATAGATCAAGATGAAATTTGGCGTACGTTTAGACCAAAGCCTAACTTAGATAATAGGCTACTTATTATAACGAAAAAACGCGTGCGAAGCCGCGGACATAAGCTAGTAAGGCTATAAACTGTCGGGTAAAGGCATCTCCCATTTTTTCCCCATCCGTGTTAAACGTGTGAAGAAGCTTAATCTGCAGTAGAGAAAAATCTATTGGCAGTATATAAAGCTAACTAGCTAAAGTAGCTAATAAATAAGATAATGTCCGCCTCACGGATTATCTGCTCTCAATGAGGAGGGACAGAGGTAGGTATAGGTAGAGGGAGAGAGCATGTTAGTAAGAAAAGCGATTTTTGGACCGTATAGCGTACTAGATTCTACCCGCGGATTCGCACGCGTATTTTCGGTGTAGTAAGTAGCCTATTGTTTAAGTTAGGCTACGTCCTAAGTCTATGCCAAATTTTATTTTTATCTGTTCAGTAGTGTTGGAGATATTAGGTAACAAATATTTCAAATTTCACAAACTTTCGCATTTTTATAATATAAGGATGGACTTTTCTGGAAGGGATGATGGACGAAAGGTAGGAAAAAAGTCGTACCAAATTTTGGTGAGTATTATAATGTACTTTAGGAAGAACGCAAAACTGATCAGGGGTTAGTTACGTTAGTAGGTCTATGTCTAATCTAAAGCATTAAGACTTTCATGGCCACGATGCGCATGGTCTGCAGGTCCTTGATCCATTTGGGCAGTGAATGCGTTAAAGGGGTCGGGAGCGCGCGTGTAACGTCTCTGACATTATAGGCGCTCAGGCTCCGGTAGGTAACTACTTCCAATCAGGCGCATCGCATGCTAGTTTTCCACTTTTAAGGTAAAAAAACAAACAAGGTACTTATTTTCAATTTCACTAGAAAAACACAAAAAGATCTAGCTTCACAACCCACAAACAACCAAGACACTGACTGGAGTCTTGGTTGTTTTTGACGTCACTGGACACTGGTGACGTCACGGCGTAGGTATACCTACTAGATCCATCCTGCTTGTAGAATGTTTATTAATAAACCCACTGACAGTTCAATCAGCTGGTGAAGGGGTGAAATACATTTTCATATTTAGGTTAGCTATTGCCTGCGGGTTTTTCTGTTTATTTAGTTAGGATATACATACATACATAATTTAGGTCTTATTGAATTTTTGGTGATTCAAAGATTAGAAAACTTATAACTAGAATGTCACACCTTCCTAAAAAGTGTCACAAGGAGTGACGTCACGCAAAACTTTAACTGGCTAAAACTTAATCATTTTTTTATTTAATCAACAAGAGAAAATACTTACCAACGTGTCCAATATCTGGTGATAATCTAACTGACGGACTAATTATTTACTTTTTTAATTTTTTAGGACACCAGTCTATTCGACACCGGGTCACAGGTCAACGGTAAGTTCTAGAAATCGCTACGCCCACACACAGTCCTCTCTCTACAATCAGCCACCGGTAAAACAGAAGGCTATTGTCATGTCTCCACTATAGATAAGAGTAAGCAAACTTACCTGCCCCATCACCTGCTCAAACATCCATCCTTATTCCATAAAGCATAAGGATCAAAATACCTGCACAAATAACTTTGCAAAAATCGACATGATACAAATTTTAGAGGGAGAGAATTCGCATAAAAGCGTCCTTATTACGAATGGCATAGAGGTGGAAGTGAGTGAAGTTTTGTAAAGAAACGTTAAGCACTCGATTCTCTTTATCTTAGATTAAAAAGGGTGGGGGTAGTCAATGGAGTGAAGTGATGGTAGGATCTTACATATACATCATTATTGGCTTATACGGCAGGACGTAGGCGTCCCCTAATGAGCGCCATAGCGCCCTGTCTTCAGCCTGCCGCATCCAGCATCTGTCTGCAGTATTTCGCAGATCGTCATTCCACCTGGCCAGAGGGTGTTTCTACACTACGTTTGCGAGTCGTGGTCTCCACTCAAGAAAACGTTAACACCAGCGGTTGTCGGTTCTTCGCGAGATTTGGACGGCCCACTGCCACTAAAACCATCCATTTCCATTAAAGTGATTGGTATCTCCAAATAGAATTCATGTAGCTGGTAAAGTCTTATCTATGTAGGTACAAATAGCAACAAATATCGCTGAACACGAAGTGACTTTATAATTACCTGAACGGCTCTACACTCCCTAAATAACTGACGCAAAAAAAAATGTAAGTATATTACAAAAGTCGCCAACCACTCATAGATAAAAGTAAAATTCTGTAGATTTATTGTACCTATCAAAACATTCATCTGAATTCAAGGAGTGTTCTTGGCTAAGTAGGTACATTTCGAAGGCCTTTGCCACTAGATACCTAAGCCTCTTTTCCACCGCGAGCGGAGCGGACCCATTATGGACTTCGTTCAACACGCTAACTGCATAGATACTTGTATTTCTACCAACAAATAGCCGAGCGGAAAGGGCTGTGCAAGCAGAAAGCGTTGAAATTTACTTCGCCCTCTAATCTCTATTTTCCTATCCTAATCATTCGCGGTGAAAACCCGGCTTTATGCGAAAACTAGGGAAAAAGCGGGAAAAATTATTATTGTTAGGTACTATCTGGTAACGCACGCATACATGGTGTCCAACCCCAAGGTGTTGGTTGGTTATTGAACCCCTACAATAGGGTACCTGAATGCTACCCCTATACCTACCCCCATCCTAGGGGAAAACAATGTAAAGCGTTTCAGGTTTTGTTTACCAGCAATGAATTGACGTGGTATAACGGTATCATGGAGATATCTCCAATATTGTCCTTTGGGTATCATTTAACAATGTGAAGGGTGGTGGAAATAATATAAATTTACCAATTAAATTGAGCAGCAATTCTGGCTGGTACCGACTTATTCTGATAAGCACTTTTGCTCCGTGATAAGATGCTTTCACACTGGCATGGCATGGCGATTTGCAAATAAGTTACCGCCGAAAAACATGGCGGGCACCTAGGTACTATACCTACCTAATGTCCTCCTAGCCGAATTTCGACCACGGCGGCCAGTCTCATCGGAGATTAGCCAGATGCGCAGGACATATTATAGTGCACAAGTGTGTGCGCACAGGTGCAGTGTCAATTCCATCACTCTCATAATCCGATGGGACGACAGATCGACACGACCGGGGAGAGGTCAGGCGCAGGACCAACAGCTTAACGTGCTTTCCGAGGCACGGGGGTGTAACACCGCCAACTTCCTGACTCCGGGCTGCCTACTGTGAATTTTCCTTGCTAGAAAAACCCCAATAACAACTATTGGCCCGACCCGGGATTCGAACCCAGGACCTCATAATCAGTGGTTGAACAAGCAGACCGCTAGACCAACATCCCGTTAAAATAACTTTATTAATACATATAACTATGTAAAATAATTGTTGAAAAAAAGAGAGAAGTGCTCGCGAGGTCTACTGTTCGTAGAACTAGTAATATTAGTATTGCTGTTTGTGCAAAATTATATTTAATTACATACGCGAGAAAAAAAAATTCGCGGGCAATGATGATAAAAATTTACCAGTGATACGTGAATTATATGTATTCGAAGATACCAAGCACTTTAATGGCAGTTTTAGTAGCAGTGGGCCGTCCATATCTCGTAAACGTAGTGTAGGACGCCCTGCTGGAGACTGCGACTCGGTAAGCGTAGTGTAGGACGCCCTGTGGCCGCCATTAGGGTTGGCCACTGGCCAGTCTATGTCCTTCATTATGATGATGAATACATTTGTGGAAACTGATTCGGATTTCACTTACGTACCTACAAGTTGGTAAGAATACACGGGCCACACAGAGCAATTCAGTCCATCCTCTTTTATGAAAGGTTGTATAAGACATACCACGTGAAATAATCGTCAAAGTAGGCACTTAGATGTGAGAGTAAGACAGAAGAAGCTGGTGAAAGAAGCCCAACAGTGGGTGAGGATGATGATTATGAAGACACAAGGGGCTTCGCCACAAGCCACAACGGTTTAAAAATAAAATACCTAACTAAAGCCACCCTAGTTACCTACTTCATAAAGTGAATGAGAAAAACTTCATCTCAACGTTCTAATAAAAAGTGTAGTGTCTAGCAAATACACTTTATTGCCATCGGCTATGCGACAGTACACTGCGGGACAAAAAGTAACAAACGTATGGATACTAGACGTAACCTTATTTGAGAAGCATTTTATCGCCGGCTAATTAGATTACGAAGAACACCGAGAGGTTATAAATGTTATTTATAATCCATAAACAGCTTGTCGGCGGCGTTTAACTGAGATTTTAAATGAAACTGAATCGATTAGATTGATTTTAATGGAATCAGGAAGTATATACTTTTTGGATTGTAGCATAACATGTTTCCTTTGTTTTTCCGTAGGATACTCTTTGGTTTATCAAGTTGGTACTTTTTTCTACGAGTACCTATGTGTCACACAGGGCATGCGAGAACGACAGAACAGAGGTGACTGGCAAAAATGAAAGGACCCCGCAGTGACCGTTCATGTGCTATAGTAATGATGATGATGAAGATCTAGGCCTTGTGATCCTACTGCTAACAGCTGAACTACACAAACTAATTTTACAAAAAAAAACTAAGCGCGAGTCTAAAAATCTAAGAGTCCCAGGGAAAATTTTACTTTGAACCATCATAACATTATGACGGCTAAACCGATTTTCCAGAAACATAATATACTTATAAGAAACGATCAAGTCACTCTGAAACAGGTTTGATAAAAATATTTTTTTTTTATCAAAATGTTACTAAGCATATTTAGAAATACTGGTATTCTTGTGTCCGTTTTTCTTGCAAGGCAGTGTAATAACAATACAATACACGTCGCTAGCAGACTTCCGTTTCACTCGCCTGTTAACTATTAATTTTTTTTTTATTATATTATCCACTCAATCTTGTTTGATAACGTTCTTCCGTGCTTTTATTGAAAACAAATTAATTTAAGGCGAAGCGAGTCTCAATACTCACGTTTTGCCTGAACTGATTTTTTTTTCCGAAATTTGAATATTTACTCCCGAATATCTCCTAATCGTAAGCGTAAACATGTTTGGTTCAGTAGAACTTGTACCAAAAGGTAAGCAGGGGTAGGCATAACCAAGTGCAATAGTATGGTAGCATTTTTAAACTCTAACAGCCTCACTTATTTTTTTTTTTAATCTTCTAATCTTTAAAAAAACTTTCAAATATCCGAGAGGCTTTTCAGAGTTAAAAAATCCGCCAAACTATGCATTTGGTTCCACCTATTCCCAGTTACCATATGGCACACGGTCTGCGGAACCCCTTGTACTATAATAATAAAAAAACTAATTTTTTGGGACACTAATATCGTAGGCAATGTTCAAGAAATAGACTTGTAGCTAACTAATAAGCACATTTGGTGGAATGCACTCCTACCGAAGTGTATAAAGGATGTTTTCAATTGTATTAATCGCCTCCGTAAAGTGCTTCATTTAGAGCCCAAACACGTTGCAGTGATTGATTGGCAGACAGGGGTGTGTTAGGGTTCCGTAGGCAAATTAAATATTAAAGCTTATCTGCGACGGCGGGGCGCGTAGCCATTAATGTAGATTTTGTATTTAAGTATTAATTGATTTGTTGTTCGGTTTTTTTTTAATAGCGTCACGTTCCAGCTTAAGGTCTTTGATCGCGAAACCGTTCGGTGCGATTTCGCCACGCATTCAAACCAATAAACAATTGGTTCGGTTTATCACCATTCACCGGATCCACATTTTGTAGCACCTTTTTTATTGAAAGTGATAATTTACACAGTAGGTACGTTAAGGTGGATCGATTTACGTTGGGCGGGAGATTCAAAATGTTACTATTTGCGTATTTTTTATTTTTCTGGGTTCTACAAGGAACAAAACTAGCAGAAAAGTAATTTCACCCACAACACGAATCATATCTATGAAACCATGATAAAATTAACTTAGATTTATTGGAGCATTTGGGCATATTAGACATTATTAACCAAAAATCAAGATGGTCCTAAATGCTCTAACTCCAAGGTCACATAGAATATGGTTTACGATTTGCGATATATTACTTTTACGCTAGTTTTATTTCTTGTTAAACTATACCTAAGAAGTTATTTTGTGAAAAGCAGAAAAAGTTAAAGCTCAGAAAAAAGAACCGCACTCTGAATTACCTTTAACAAACAACCATAAAAATTATTCAACCCAAGCCATGTGCTACAACAAGTCTCAATTAGATGAAAATTCTTGGGAGGAATAGAATTTATCCTGTTTATAACATTGTATCCAGCCAGAGGATTAAGGAAAATCCGAAACATGAATACAAAATAACTTAAAAGAAATTGTTTTTGGCTTGAAAACATTTTATTAGCTGGGAACCTTCTTAGCAAAGTTGAGAGCTTAGTATAGTACTTATCAAGCTTTAGGTACTGTCACCAGCATAAAGCGTTGAAAGAACAGATGAAGACTCTATAATCCTGTTTATGAGTAACAGCCACTTATTTAGAGTAAGCGCTTATTTGTTGATGGGAATACCTAATGTATATTCATTCGAAGAGTTGGCTAAGTGATTTTAGCTATATTGTTGAATGTTGATCACTGAACAATCAGCATTAGGTATACAATTCATTGAATTGCACCGTTTTGCATAGGTTTAGTTATTCTACAAATGGGCTAGTTCGACAATCCGGCGGAGACATACACACAAATACAACAATAACAATCATATTAAATGATTTCTAAATTTAATCAGCTTGTATTTCCCTGACACCTGAGAATAAATAGGCGAAATTCCTCCAACTCACAGGCACATGTGAGGAAAATAGTGACAGAAAATGGATGTGTGACATCACCACTTTCAAGGGCTATCTTCGCAAGGGTGCAAAGTCGGGGTTTGTTGCTAGTTGGTAAATATCACTTTTCTATTTGATTGTACTTGTGCACGTTTGCTTCCATGCCTTGCAAGTTTTGCGATCACCCTACCTACTTTAAATAATATTCTTTTGTTTCACCATGTCGAAGGACTTCTTATACATAAATAATAAATAATGGTGGACAATCCACACAGCATCATCTAGCCCAAGCTAAGCAGAGCTCTTGTTATGGGTGTTATGAGGGGTATTGACTTATATATATAATATAATTATATTACATAGATATTTTTTATTATACATAGAAACGACCAGAACACCCGGAACAAGTATTTGTACATTTACAAACATTCGTCCTAAGGCGGGAATCGAACGCGCAACCTCCTGCGCCGCAGGCGGACCTTCGCCCGCCGCGCCACATCTGTCGTCATAGGTCTCAAAGAATCAAATACCTAGGACAAATCCGCGGTTGAAGCCTATTAAACATCTATTGTATTATACCTATAATACAATAGATAAATAAAATTAAATAAAACTGGATAAATAAAATAGATATTATAGTTTATTCGATGCTAGGATAGTGTAAGGATCAAGTACGTACCTACTCACCATAAATTGTAAAACCGACCGGCCGGGGCGGCGGCGCCGGCGCAACAGCGGCAGCGACGGCGGGCGCGGAGAAAGAACGCCACTCTCCGTATTCCCCTAAGAAGACGAGGAGTGAATACTGTGAACAGCACTCGTTTCACTCTATGAAAACACTATTAAAACTTCACTAGAAACACAGACAGATTTTTGACTAGAAGAAACAGATTTTGCTAACTTGCTTTGCAAAATCCTAAACAAAACGGACAATTCGATTCGGCGCCAACTGCCAAGCCAACCACAAACTTTATAGGGATACCAACCATCGTAGAAAGAGTATGCTATAGAACACGCGCAAATGCTATCGCATTCACACATAAAGAGAGAACGACTTATGCCTAAAACCTAAGAAGAAATGAGATAGAGCGAATGGCTTGCTATCACTTTCTCGCGTGCCGGTTTTTTCATTGAAAAGCAACTCTAGTTGCTAAACAAATTTCCTACACATCGACGGAGCTCGACACGAGAATCATAGAATTTGTTGTAAAATTTTGATTTCTAAGTATAAATGTGAATAAAGTGTTCCTGTGGACATTCCCGCACCTAAAAACAATAAAAACTAAAGGCAACAATGGTGCGGCGCTGTGTTTTCTAATGTACAAGTGACAGTGAAGCAAAAGTGCCGAATTTATCATTCCACTCGTAAGTACAAGTTCTTTTGACTACAAAAAGGTTCAAAATTTACAGATCCATAGATTTACATGAACAATTAAGAGGTACAAGGCTCAAAAGTTATGTTTTATGAAAATTTTAATTAATATAACCTAACATTGCGAAAATTTAGGGTTGCCTGCACTCGACAATAAAATTCCCCAAATGGCGCGTTGAAATATTTTTGAATACGTACATAACGAGAAACATTATCTTAAAACTAGTTTATGCCCGCGGCTTCGCACGCATTGTTTCTATGGAAACGTTTAAGGGTGTGATTTCTATCCCATAGGAACTGATTTATGGAATAAAAAGTATTTTAGAATTAGATACCTGTAGGTATGCAAAATTTCAGCCGATCCTTTCAGTAGTAAGTAGCGTGAAGAGGTAAACATCCATTCATCCATCCATCCAAACTTTCGCATTTATTATTTAAGTGTCATGTTTTTATTTGTTACAGATTTCCTGCAGATAAAAATCTACGTTTGCGTTGGAAAGAAGCAACGGGTTGCAAAGATTGGGGACCCAATATATAGTCCAAAATTTGTAGTAAACATTTCTATGCAAATTTATTAATAAAAATGAAACAGCGAACTTTTCTTTTCCCTCATGCTGTTTCAAGGCTGGTACGTAGGTAATATATATAAAAAGAATGAAAGTATGTTTAAGACTCGGAGAAAGTTTGTCATACCTACTTTGTATTATAATCTACCTTCCAAACAAATATAGAAATAACCAATCAAAATATTTAAATATTGGGTAGTATTACTTTTATATAGGGTGTAACAAAGAGTAAGGACCAAACTTTAGCTTCGATCAAAGAACACAGGAAAATATGAAAATTTAAAATCAAATAAATAAAAACGAAATTATTTCTAGACTGGGTAATGAACGAATGACTGTTGTCATTTGCTTATTATCATAGAACCGAGGAAAAATGCATTTGTAAGACCTACCTATCACATCTAAGAGGCGTTGTCCGCTGCGATGACGTCGCGGGTCGTTGAACTCCACGGTCAACGACCCACGACGAAGGTGTTTTGTGTTTTAAAGGAGTTGTAAAGAGGTACGTAGGCCTTTTTAGTTTATTTTAACTGAAAACAAGCACAACATTTAGTTTACTTTTTTTTTCGAAACTATTCGGGAATTTTTCTTCGGTTCTATAATCAAGTCGGAACCCACCCATTGCTTACTTTTTGTTACAACCTGTATATTATTCATAATTAATAATTATGATTCAATATTCTTACATACCATAATATAGATTTAATTTGAGAAAATTAAATCTGAGAATGTAAAAGAAATGCAATCCAGTATAAAAAAATAATAAATTTTATTTAACTAAAGACTATGTGATTTGATTATATTGAAATAATCGTCTTAAAGACTGATCATACATACTTATTAATTATAACAGAATATAAATATTTGGATTAGTAGGCAGGAATGTTGGTAATATTGTGGTGTAAAAGTGTCATTTAATTTTGTTGTATTTGCACTTTTTTCTTTTTAGCTGCATAATAATTTTAAAAGTGCCATTGAATTTCGTATTAAAGGTTACCTTAGCAATATCCAAACCGTAAGATTTAATTTATTAGGAGAAATGTGATTTCGAAGTCTGTTGGCTAAGCCTGGTTAACGTGTAAGAATTTAATTCCCTTATAAAAATTTGTTTAATTACTATTAACATAAAACTATTGATATTATTTTTCTATATTCTAGTGTTTAAAATTATTTCTACTCGTATCGTAATAAGTGCCTATACGTACATAACAAAAGAAAATTGATAGGCACCTAACTAAACGTTGTTTCCTTTCTAGGCTTAGTTAAATTAAATGTTTACCTATTCCCACATTCGTACCTAATTTAAGTACCTACTTATATATTTATTAACTAGAAAACTAATAACTTTACTGGAACTGGAACGAATAAACTTAACCAAATACACAATAAAGTTAAAAGTTTGCTTTAAATCCTAACAGAACAGGATCAATAGGTTGTAAGTGCGCAAGTAATAAAATAAGACCTACCGGACCGAGGAATACCTGCAGGCTGTAACCAAAAGTAAGGACCTAAACACACCAGTACTTAAAACATTCACTACAAAAGGTCAACCAAGGTTTGGTGGAATTTCCTGTTCTGAATTTGAACACCCAAATTTATGAACTGGAAAATCGCAAATCCAATCCACCAACAGAGACATGAAATAAGAAACCTAAAATCGGGGTAATAAAATTGCATGGCAACACTTTCCCCCCACCACCTTGCAATCTTTGGTCTTGCTCATCGACACGCTTGCCAACCATCTGGTTATATTTAATCTGTGCCAACCATCGTCCATCGCTGTCGCCTCGCCCGCCTGTGTCGCTGTCGCAGTGTCCATCATGAGATGTCATTGTCAAAGTCAAGTGTCAAACAGTGTCATGTCGGTCGACCGACAGTCGACTGAGCAGTCGACACTGGACTGTCGTCTGACATCTCATGATGAAATATCCAACGGGGGTATTCCTTAAACATTCCATCACTATCAAATCAAAGAAGAAGAAAGCTATCATGGTGGCGCTAGCGGCGGCGTGTGGCTGGGTCTTGGCGTTTTGGCTGAACAATGCTCATCACACTGTCATCACATCACTGCTCATCGTCACTCGTCACATCACACGCATACGTTTTGTTTTGGTAAACACTAGATACCAAACCAAAAAAAATGAAACAAATAAAACCAGCCAAGAGCGAGTCAGAGTTGCACATGAAGGGTTCTGCTTCCGTGCCATATCGTACAAGATATACCTACCTAATATTATTTAGGTACCTAATAGGTATAGGTAGGTTAGATACCTAGGCTATGTACTTTAATAATCGAGCAGAAAGAACGCCAAAAATCACGTCTCTTGTATGAAGGGGAAATGGTCTACGATTTAGGAAAACTTTTTTCTGTTCTGCAAGGAACTAAACTACCTAGCAGAAAAAAGTCCCCCTTCATACAAGAGACGTGATTTTTGGCGTTCTTTTTGCTCGATCAATATAGAACATAGCCTAGGTATTTATCTGCATTCATGCAGAAAATATTAATAACCGCTAAAATATTTGAATTTCGCGCGACTCTGTGTCCAAGTCTAGAACTACTTCAACGTCTTCAACTCTCTATACGCTATACGCATACAGTAAACCTACTTAAACCTACATACAGCCCGTGCTCTGGCCATAGCGCGGAGGGCTACTAGGTTAAAGGATCCCGTTAGCACCCTCCGGATACGGACGTGATTTTTTGCACACAGGTAGGTACCTAATTCTAATCCTGGAAATCTGGAATCAAACATAGGTACCTAGGCTATATCCCATAGGTAAATCAGTTCATAATTCTTATGTGATAGAAATCACCTAGGTATAAATGTTTATAGAAACAACGCATGCGAAGCCGCGGGCATAAACTAGTTATTAATACATTAGGAATTAGTACTACAGAATAAATTAATTAAATCTAAATTATATTAAAAATAAACACCGTGTACATAGTACCTACATAGGTTAATTAAGATTTACCTAGGTAGGTACCTAGAATGTCTACCTACACCTACATGGATTGGTATAAATAAAATTTCATTAAAAAAACTTTTTATTCGATAGTTTGTTCTTTCACAAATTCGCAAGCTGGCAACGCCGTACCAGACGAGGGAGATAGCAAGATGGAACAATAATTAAGTTAGAAAGAGTAAACACTTAAATTCAACACCCGCTTCGAATGCGAAATCAGACGGTTGCATGGCGCGTTAGGTTCCGCTCTGCATGATTTTGATGTAAAATTCGAGACAAATTAGGGTAACCAGCCTATTGTTTTCTTTACTTTTTTTCTTGCTCGTCATCCGATTCGTATTGAATATTTACAAAGGAAGGACTGTTTTCAGATTTAATTTCTAGTAGCGGATCTTCAGTTTCGGCTACATCTACATCTTCCGTTATAGTGACGAGATAAGCATCTTTCCCAGTTGTGTTTTCTGTCAGTTGGTCAACTTCTTCTATATTTTCTGTATTCTCGAAATCATATTCCGACGAATATTTCGATTTATATCCGAATCCCGTGTATTTGTAACCAAAAACTCTAGAAAATGGGGTCTTCCCGTTCTCATCCAGATTGTTCATTTCCCATTGAACTACATGACAGCCTGTGCCCCAATGTGAGCAATTTGTTTTATCCATCCATTCTATAATGTTCTGTGCTACTTGTTTGATTAGTGCACTGTTCGTGTTGTGCTTTGCGAGCTCTATTTTAGTGTTAGACAAAATGTCCACCCTTTTTAGAATAAGTTGAAATAGTTTTCTATTTTCATCGTCGACAGTAATGCATTCAGGTGGTCCGAAATCCATAAAAAATTTTAAAAGCTCTACGGCAATGTCCGCTTCATTGCAGTCGTTTAGAGGTCTGAGTTGGATAAAATTAGTTTTTTCGTCTCTGTAGATAAGCAAATACTTGTAATTAGTGTCCGGTTTCTGTGATATGTCCAACATGTCAACAGAACATACGTGGTCCAAACATTCTACTTGCGGTAGCATTTGATCAAGAATTTTTTCTACGCCTTCTTCGTCTTCGTCGTCAGAATTTGATACCTCAACTGGAGGGACAATTTTGGAAACATCATATCTATATTCTGTGTTGCACCGGAGACACAGTTGATAGTAAACTTTAGCACACATTTCGTGAACAAGTAAATAGTTTTTAGCGAGCCATTCTTGCATGACTTTAGGATTGCCGTGATCTGTAGCGATATGCGCCTTTTTTATCGTTTCGTACGAATCTTCTAATGGCACAATCGTACTAGAGCGATTTTCTATACCTGGTACGGGTCGCTTCACCAAAACACTAACATCGTTTGAAAAATCCACGAAGTAAGTAAGCAAGGTAGATTTTATGCTTTCATGCAGGGAGGCGTAACCTTGTTTTTCGACGACAGTTTCAGCAGCAGTTATCCTTTGAATCATTATTTGCACCCATTGTGACGTCATCAAAACCTTCTGCGATAAATGAGTTCTTAGAGGACATGTATCCAAAGCAGTGTAATAAACACCAGGAGCAACCGTTTCTTCATCGAACTCCATTTTACGTGTTCACAATGTGACAGACGCGAGATAACTAACAAGTTTTATTATAAAGCCGGCTTTTCACTATGGGATATATATTACATCCCGAGATATAATATTTTATCGCTCACCATACATTTTGTATGGCACCGTTTACACTGTGCTATAATATATATTACATCCCAAACTATAAATATTTTTTCGACCGAGTGAGCGATATTTGAAGGTCATTTGAAGGTGTATATTTTACCTCACGTCCCCGGACACCGCGCCTCCCCCGCTTCGCCCTCCGTTTGAATGTTGGCGTTCGTGTGCAGACGTGTAAACTGATCATTGTGTGCTCCAAAATATATATCTCACAGTGTGAATAGCAATCGCGGGATGTAATATATAGCACAAGATGTAATTTATATTATATCCCATAGTCAAAAGCCGGCTTAACAGCAGGAGACGTCCCGCCCGCTCTCCTAACGGCGGCCGCGGCCCCGCTTCCCCGCACATATAGCGCCGTCTCTGTCATTCACTCATTCATGCTCGCTTCAAAGCGCTCTGGCAACGTCGCATAAAAACTATAACTTGGGGCCTACTCGGAAAAGGAAAGACGAAGTTACATTTTAGTTGTCGTGCAAAACCAACTCTTATGTATGTCGCTTGGAAAAGATTAGCGTATGCACGACATTCGAAAACAAATTCGAAACTTCGATTTCGTTTTAAGAGTAGCTGGGTACTGGGCCCCAAATTTTTGAGTTTACCGTTTACTGTTGGCGCGAGATTTTAATTTTTTGGGGGTTTTTAGCTTTGTGTAAGGCATACTAATACCTAGGGTTGCCAGATGTGTTGAAAAAAAAATCCGGACAAGTTTAATTTTATATTAACTAACAGATAAATTTACTGAAAACCAACCTAAAAACTACCAAAATAATATTTTTTCGATATTTAGAGTAGGTATCTACTGTTTCATATATTTAGTAGGTACTCGATGTTACTGCTTTTAATAAGGTTTTATTGCCTGAGATGGTATCTTTGAATTCAGTGCAACTAGCAGTTATATTAAAGAAAACGCACAATTCACTTTTTACAGTGTTTACGGTGAGACGATTTCTTTCGCCTGTCCATATATTTCCCATGACGCTAAAGATTCTTTCCACAAAAGCATTTGATATGGGAATACTACAAACATACTGCATGATTTTCAATAAATTTGGGGCTCCTTCATTGTTAAAAAATCTGCACCACATGTTAAGAGAGTTTCCTTCAAGTGAAGAGAAAACACTTTGAAGTGCAGCCAGTTCTTCATAAATGTTTTCAGGGGGAGATTGCTGTTTCCAAGGAGATAAGGACCAGACCATAACTCAATCAATTGATTCAGCGTAGGCAATCTTCCGCTATCAAGATCTAAACAACTAAAAGCCTTATAATTATAATTGTTATTTTCAAAGTTATACCACTTATCTATTAGAAGCTAGTGCTCCTTGGTACTCATTTAGAGCGTTTTCAGTAAATTCTTTTGATTGATTATCTGAAAGATAGCCTTTTCTCAATGCCATATGGACTTTCATTCCGAAATATTTGTCTGTTATTTTCAAACGGACAATGCTTTGTCCGGTTTACCAAGATTTTCTAGACCGGACAAGCTTATAGAAAACTGGACTGTCCGGTCGAAAACCGGACATCTGGCAACTCTACTAATACCTAGTACTACAGGTAGGTAGGTACGGTAGGTACCTACCTACTTTATCTGTACTTTTAAGTGGGTAAGGTAAGTTGGGGTATAATAGGCCGTGGTGTGAAGACGTTTCATATTAATTTTAATTTTAAATTAATTTTCAATGTTGCCAGATTTGTTTATTAATGAAAAAAAACTGCCAGCATTTGATTCCATTAGGATATAGTATGGCTAAACTAGGCTAAATTAATTTCGCGAAGGACTGTGAAGTACTTTGCGTTGACGTTAGTGTCCATTAACGCGTTAATAAAGGCGCTAAAAATCCACCTAGGGTACTAGACTAGTACTAGTAGGCAACGTGCATTTTTAGCGTCGTCAATAAAGGAACATTTTAAAACCTTGGTCACATCTCTGCGTGACGCCCAAACGGGCCAAACTCGATGTACCTACCTAGAAGGTTTTTAGGTACATACCTAACAGTAACTGCGTAAGTAAACAAACCACGACAAAAATAACTAAAACTCAATTGCTTGGCGCCGAGTTTCAGATAGATACATAGGTTTAACTGTAAGCCACATAAATTTAGTCATTCAAGGATCTCAAATTGACTAGTAAAGCAACGCGGCAACAGAGTGTATGCTGTATGGGCAGTTTGTTAACAAACATTCTACATCGAGTTTGGCTAGGGTATAGGTACCCATTTCCAGTTTCATAATTAATCACGAAAATGCTGTCCGGACTTATTATTGAGTTACATTTTGGGTAGGAAGGAACAAATTCTGAAAATTTTCGGACACATGTCCACTAAATACCTAGGTACCTAGGTAGGTAGCTAGGTAGGTAGTTATCTTTATTTAGTCTTCTTTCCGTTTTGGATTTTTTGAATAACGTAAAAATACAAAACCCTACCAAATAGATACCGAACAAATATTTGCAGATTGTACAAACATTTGTCCCGAGGCGGGAATCGAACCCGCAACCTCCTGAGCAACCTGCCACAGAGGTCGTGGCATATTTACACGGCCACCTAACTACATGTACCCATACCCACTACCTACATACCTAGGTAAGTACAGTTGCGGTCATAATTGGAGACATAACTTAAGATCATAATCACTAGAAGGTTACTTGCAAAAGCAAATTATTATAGAATACCTATGTTTTTTTTTAATTTACGGATCATTTATATTATTAACGGTGTTAAAATAAATTGTGATATTGATTTATGATGTTTTTACATTTCCTAATGAAATATTACGAGTATTAAGTGTAAATGACTTTGTAGGTTTGAATTTGATTGAACCTAAGACAAAATAGTAATAAATTTTATTAAGGTCGTAAGCACCACGAATGGCTGAAAGACATGTCATTGTCTTAAGACGCTACCCAAACAGCGACACCGTAGAAAGTCCACTTTTTCGTCGCACCGTTAGCCGTACTCCGACATATTACAAGCCCAAAAAAAAAACAGTGTATAGTCAAATGTATGGAAAAAAGACTTATACAAAAATATTTTATAAAACGATCTAGGATCTTGAAAAAAAACATCACAAGAAAGAACAAGAAAAAAATTTTTCGTCTCGAAATGCTCAATATTTTGAGTGACAACCATTAATTATTTTAATACTATATGAAAGGAAATTTTATCAACAAAAGAAATATGTAAAAAAGTTTTAAATAATAACCATTTTAATAATAATAAAACCCAAAAAACACATTTTTGTAAGGCGTTTAGCGAAGTAATTGCAAAAATGATAATATTTTACCAAAATAATTTCAATCTTATTATTCAAACATCCCTTTCAATATATGCTCAAAATAGCTTCCACTAGCTTCATTCGGAGGCTGGATGCCTCCTCGGACGGACGTGAGGTTATGTAACTTTTTTCGCGATGACAGCTGGGTTCGACGGACGAATTACGATTTTCGACAACTTTTGTTTTGCGGGTTAAATAATTCATTTGCTATTGAAATAAAGTCTATATTTGATTGAAGCTAAGCCAAAAGAAATTTGCAGGAATTTTATTCATTGACAGACCTACCAATTGAGTAGAATAGGTTTATAGTGGTTTTATCTCTGGTAGCTAGATAGGTAGGTACTACTCAACATGTTTACAGCACGAAAAGTATTGGTCGAATTAAAATATGTTAAGTAGGTAGGGCGATTTTGATGACCTTATATATAAATAAACAATGCTGAAAACTTAAAATAGGAGCCTACGTCCAGCAGTGGACTTATATAGGCTGATGATGATGAATTCACACATCATCACCAAGGCCGAAGCTAAGCAGAGCTTTGTAATGGGTACTTACTAGATAACTGATTTACTTAGTACCAACCATTTGCATTTTTTTTTGCCCGTAGTTCTACAGGCAAATTTAAATTACTCGTAGTTCTATCGGTTTGTTCTCATAAAGAAGAGAGATTCTCAAAAGGACAGATACTCAAAAAACATAATTTACTTTAAATTTTTAATAACTCATAGAAAAACCTCAACGGAGCGGTTTGTCATAACTTTTTGTTATTGGCAATATGTGTACATTGACATCAATATAATAATTTTTTTTTAGCGTAACAATGAAGTCAAGTAAAGGAGATGTGTAAAGACGCTAAAAACGCAATAAACATGCAAAACAATTGTATTTCCAATGACAGTTGTCAAAATTAATGTTAATCACTCATGAGTTCTTGGAAGGCAGCAACATAATAAAGAATACTTTATATCGGTATGAATATCAATTTGGATGGCAAGGCATGGTCTGTTGTGGTTTTTATGATTATTTTGTAGAATTACAATCTAAACTAAAACTGTCTTCATGATTGTTGTTTTAAAGGGAAATGTATAAGATTCTACAACAAAACTCCAAAAGAGTTAAAAGTTGTCAAAAAATAATTTCAAACAATTTGTCAACCATATCCTTTGTTAAAAAGGCTTACTACAAAATATCAGACTATCTCTAGAGGATAGAAAAGCTTGGGTATTGCTAATAGTATTGCTCCAGCTCGAAAACTAACACCCTAATAAGGTAAAGGTTTCTTGTTCGCTTCTTTACTTTACCTTAAAAAGATTGAAGTGAACAATAAATTAAAGTAATCACTTTATTTCCCAGTTTTACTCTTGAACCTTATTTGAATTTATTGACGTGTCCAAGACTCCTGTAAGGGGTAAAGGAAATAAAGCACTGTTATATTTCATTTTATATCTGATTATTTGATTGACGACCTCTGTGGCGCGGCGGGGAAAGGTCCACCTGCGACACAGGAGGTTACAGTTAGTTTGATTCCCGCCTCAGGACAAATGTTTGTACCATCTGCAGATATTTATTCCAGGTGTTCTGGATGTCTTATGTATATAAAAAATTTCTATCTGTTTAGTGTATTTAATAAGTATATCAAAATAAGTATACCATAACACAAGCTCTAATTACTTTGGGGTTAGATGATGTTGTGTGGCTTGTTCAGCATTATTTATATATAAAAAAAAATTTGAGAAAGCCCTCCAAAACCAAATCGAAATATCTTCAACGATTGACACTTTTGTAATCCATTTAGTCCTCACTCAGTTATAATAATAATAAATAATAATGCTGCACAATTCACACAGCATTATCTAGCCCCAAGCTAAGCAGAGCTTGTGTTATGGGTACTAGATAACTGATATACTTAATACAATACACTACATAGATAGATATTTTTTATTACACATAGAAAACACCCAGACCAACGAAACGAATTTCTGCAGATCGTACACAAATTTGTTCCGAGGCGAGAATCGAACCCGCAACCTCCTGCGTCGCAGGCGGACCTTCGCCCGCTGCGCCACGGAGGTCGAGTTGTTTTGACTAAATTAGTATATATTTTTAATGTATAAAGTAGTATCATAATGGTCGGTGATATTGTCGGCACTTTAACATGCATGAAGATGATATTATTTTTTTAAGTGTTTCTGATTTCTATGAATAACTATCGATGAATGTAATTTTTATTTTAATTGAGAAGCTACAATGAGCGACATAGGTTTTATTAAGGTATTTTACATGCAACGATAGCAAAGCCGCGGGCAAATGTTAGTTAACATTACATTATTACCTTGTGATTGTGCTATCAACCAAAATAAAACAAAAGTTTGCCTCTTCTACAACAGATAAATTTTGCATAAGTCTATGTAAAAAATAAGCGCCTCTGCCGACCACATTTGGTAATATTGACATTAGGGATTGCAATCCGGATATCCGGATATCCGAATTATCCGGATATCCGCTAATTTTCATATCCGGATAATGGGAGCTTCTTTATCCGGATAATACGAATAATACGGATAGGTACCTACAGTTGATTTTTCTAATTCACGACACAATAACAAGTCTGAAGTCCTTTACAATTACGAAACAGAAAAAGGAAAAACGGGCTTTCATTTAATACTGGACTGCAAGACAAGATGGAGCAGTCTTGCCAACATTACCAGCAGATTTATAATACTAAAAGACTCTGTGCTTAAAACACTTATTGATTTAAAAGTTAAAACAACATTCAGTGCAGCAGAGTTAAGCCAACTTGCTGAAATATCAGAAGCTCTCAGCATTGTAAAAGCTGCAGTAGAGTCCATCTGTGCAGAAAAAGCAAACCTATTGACGGCTGAGATTGCTTTGAAGTTCACGTTGCAAAAACTTGCAGACTGTGAAAGCCAAATAAGTGCTGATCTTGCAGGAGCACTAAAATTTAGAATTACACAGCGCCGAGTTCCAGAACTAAGTGGTACAATAAAATACCTGCATGACCCAAAAAGGTTCTATGAAGAAGCCGAAGACGGCACAGATAGCTACCCTTTCGAAAACCCTTCGAACGCCGCAATCCAACGTAAGATCGCCCATATAAACTCTGTCTATTTTGAACAATGCATACTGGCTGGACATCCATGACAAGCCTCAAGAAACTGACACTGTCTCTGATAGTGTAGTAATAAAATCAATAAAAGACCAACTATCATCTTCGCGAGCAGCGTCATCATCATCCCGAGCCGACATATATTATACAACAATACAGATTGAAATGGCGCTGTACGATCAGGGAGGCCAAAGAAGTAAGAGCTTGGAGAGGGCCTATAACGCTTTTGCTGGGAATACCACCCACAAGCGTGGAGGCAGAGCGAGTATTTTCTGCCTCAGGCTACCTCTGCAATCACTTGAGGACGAAAATGAAACTGGACTCCCTAGATGCACTAAGTTTCTTGAGGTCTTATAACCAAATGTAAAATATACCTCTACAATTAGAAAGATCTGCTCAAAAACGTTGATTATTTTTTAGAAATATTAAGTGTGCTAACTGTTTTTTATTGTTATTATGTTAATTGTTTTGAAATGTTTATATAATTTGATTGATATTTAACATAGCTGTGTGTGTACATTCGTAAGTTTGATCTCGTAACTGTGTTAATTCTTTGTTAAAATAATTTTAGAGTACCTATTAAAATAGGAAGTTGATTTACGTTCGTTACGTTACGGAGGATGGAATTGTATTTATAAATGTGTGTGTACACTTGTAATTTTGATCTCATGACTGTGTTGTTTCTTTGTTTAAATCATTTTAGAGTACCTAACTAATAAAACAGGAAGTTGATTTACGTTACGTTACGGAGGGAGGATTCGTATTTATGTTAAAAAATCAGTTCGATGGAAAGAATTAAACCGTTTTTATTTCATAGATATTTTAGTTTTTCAACCCATTTGATCGATACTCTTTATTTTCAGTTTCTATACGAATTCTATTGTTATTTTATTAGAACTTTAATGTAACGTTTTTTTAAATATATATTGATAAATACTTATACTTGAAAAACCCATTTTCCTTGTTTTAATTTAATTTTTATGTTTATTTTTCAATTATCCGAATTATCCGAAATATCCGAATATCCGAATAGTAAGGCTCACTACTATCCGAATTATCCGGATAAGAAAATTTAACGGATAATGCAACCCCTAATTGACATGCAATCTGACAGTCTTAGTTTTCCACGACAGCGCCTTAAGAATCTAGGTCACCACTTTTGAGTTCGGACCGCCGCCACTGTACTTAGATGTAAATAAATACCTTATATTTTATTAATTTCTAGGGGAGTACTTCCCACCCCACGTTTACAAATATTACAATGTGAACCCAACTATTTTTTGATTTGCTTATATTTATAAATAATGTAAGTAATTATGTCCGTCTTACCCGTGTTTACCTTATAAATTTTATTTTAATCATTTTTCATGACCTAAGTTTTAGTTACTTAGAAAGTAGAAAATAAAGGCTTTTTTTTAATAAACTAAGTACCATCTATAGGTATACCTAGTACCTAGTTGTAGACGGACACTATGGTGTGCTATGGTGGACGTTAAGCCTGTGGGAGTAGGTACCTACGGAGTTTTCCATTTTCCATTTGTTTAAGCTTTCCCAAAATAATATGATGTGAGATTGCTAATACGATTACGTCATGGTTGCTCTGCCTGTGACGTCATAACTCAATTTTCTCCCTTTTTGCATTAGCATCGTTTTGTGTTTTGTACTTGCAAATTATATTTATTTTAGTTCTCTTGTAAATTCCCGGGAAATTTCGAAAAAATATTTTTACTGTTATACCACTACCGAAATAAGATAATTTAATATACTTCACGTCCTTTTTAGGCATTTCGCTGATATCAGGTACCTATGCGGTATTAGGTAGGTTACTTAAAGGTGTATTTCTTTTGAAATGTTAATAAAATGAATAACAAATTTTTAAATCCATGTCTTTTGTTGCTTTTTGTTGTATAGAGTCGTGACTGAACCCAGCATAACACATTAATTTGCTGTCATGTTGCGCAGCAAAGTGCTTTGATGATACTCCATGAGGCCGGACTTGAGCTATCCTTGTGTGAAATATCGCCTGATCTCGTAGAGTATGAGACGCTTAGCTTCGTGGCCACTGTTTTAGCTTTGATTCGTTTCTTCATTTTAATCCAGTCAAAGTACAGAAGTTCAGAGTTGTTGTAAGATTGACACCGAGGAGCTCCCGTTGTTTTTCGAGTCCTCTAAGCGAAAACATCAATCTAAAAATACCTTATTACGTACCCACATAATAAACAACATAATGTTCTTCTATCCAAATACTAGGCCACGGTGGCCAGGCTCAACGGAGACAAATATAAAATTGGACTAAGTGTTCTTTGTTAGCCCACGGTATTAAAAAATAAATTAAATTGGATTGTCCTTCCATTCGTGTCGGTCGTCATTGATGACTGTTCGTCTAATCAATTGCCGATTCCTACTATGCATTTATTTCTGCCTGCCGTAAACGGTCGATTCGTTGTGTTCGAAGAAGTGTTCGAATACATTTGATTGAATTCTCTACCTGATACCAGATGCTGGTATTTTTACCTAACAATACCCACGCAGGCGATATCATCGCGCTTTATAGGTTCAGAAGTCAGAGCCGATCAGAATAACATGCACAAAGAGGATAATAAATTGCAGCAATGCTCTCGACTCTGGTACTTTGTCTTTGCCAAGCTCAAGTCCAGCTTCATGGAGTATTGCTGTTATGTTGCTCAGCAAGGTACTTTCCTGAGCAAGATGGCAGCAATAGACTATGTAGAGCTGGCTTCAGTCACGGCTCTATAGCAAGAAAAGCCTTAAGGCTTATTGTCGAACGAGGGGACAACAGACATGGACCTAAAAATTTATATTAATTACAGATCAAAAGTTGATTTAAATCGGAATTATTTAATTTAATATGTTATTCTATCATAATCACTTTGGTCTATCCAGTTTAAAGGTTTTTATAGGTTGGTAGGAAAGGTAGGTTCAAAGGTTTCACACGAAGTACTAGCAGAAAGGAAAGACACCAAGATTGAAACATTTTCATTTCTGTCTTACATGTTTGGTTCAAGTTTTTTTTCGGTGTCTAAGTCCGTTTATCACACTTCCTACTAATATTATAAATACATGAGTTTGTGTGAATGTTTGTTACCACGTATCCCAGTAACTAGTTAACCGACTTGGTTGAAATTTGGTGTGTAGATAGTTTAAGTTCTGAAATAACACATAGGTTAATCTAATTTGCAAAAAATAATCTCGGTGGTTAAGTTTATATGGATAATATTATTCCTTGGTTAGATTCATTCAAAACTCGGTATAAATAAACTATAAAGTGTAAGCCTATCAAAAAAAATAGGTTTAGAGTTGGAAATATTCTGTTAAAAAGATGGTAAAATATTTGGAGTGTGCAACACTTTTTATCTGTCATGGACGCCGTTGTAAAAAGATATCGTACCTACGGTGCAATAACGTCACTTATGCAAGTGATGTAATTTTTCAGGAGAGGCGTTTGAAAATTCAACTTCCTATTACAATAGATAGTTCGTCTCGACTAAAAAAATAAGATGATAATACCTAAACTACATCTATAAACGTTATTTTAAAATAAAAGCATACATCTCACTAATTACTATTTTAAAAATATACACGTTTAAAAATTACTACCCTCGCAGAAGTGACGATAAGACACTAGAAAATAATTAACCGGTCAATTATGTCAAAACAAATAAAACACGAAATCATAAAAATCTAAAACAATATTTATTAAAGTAGCAAATAAGTATAACAAAAATTATTATCATTACGCATAAATCAATAATTGTTTTACTTATATCTAATAGAAATTTGGTAAACAATTGGAGAAATAACGTCTGGTAAAAACAATTGGAGAAATAACGTCACTACTACACAAGTGTCATTTAAGCTCCAAAAACATAAAAATAAATTGTCACAATTACCTATTAGTAACGTTGTAGCTCCAGGAGACTGCTTCTCGTGCGGGGGCCCGCGCGCAACTGACCAATGAAACGTTGTTTCTCCTAGTGCCGTCCAGATTCGCGCCAAAACCATAACGACACTTGTGCCCTCAAGTGGAAAGTATGCGTACCACACAAGTGACAATAACGCACCAAGTAAAGAGGTAGATTAGGTGTATTTTCTCATACTCAGTTCAGTTTTGGAAAAAATTGCATAAGTGACGTTATTGCACCGTAGGTACGATATGTTGATTGATTTGGATAAATTGTTAGTTGTAAAAGGAATATACCTAGCCCATGTTAAAACGATGCCCTGTTTTATTTCAGTAACACAATTGAACGTCTACTAGCTTTCAGTCCGAAGAGGGAAAGACACGCCTACGGTAATGTGAATGTGACCTACCGAAACGTTCAGGGAAACCTATTCCTATGAAAAATCTCAAGTTTCGATGACTTATCCAATGATTTCCTATAAAAATCGGCTGACGACAAAAACAAACGCACATTTGAACCGGAGTGGGTATATTTTATTTGATTTGAACCATTGATTTTACCTATTTAGGTACAAGTTGCAATTATTATCCTGGCCAATCTTTGGCAAGCGAAATATTAGATTGTGTTGATTGAAAACAATTCGAATTCAATGGTAAATAGTAAAGACTTTCAATAAGAGTTCAAAGTCATCCATAATCATATATAAATGATAGCGTACTTGTAACCTCCAATATGATAAAGTTACTTTTTCTATTCTTTTCTTGATGGTTTGTTAAAAATGATATTGTGAATTGATCTGAACCAGTAAAATACAAGCTACCAATGAAACCCATTACAGTAATTAAAGTGACCAACAAAATGCATTACAAGTTTACTCCATGTTCATCGAGCAATCTTGCTACAAGAGAAAATATATGATTGGGTTTGTACAAATGCCTTTACAATGCCACATTAAATTAATAGAGATGATTGAGATAACTAAACACATGAATTTTAAACACAAAAACACAGAAATTGTGTAATCAAAGTTAGTTTGGTTAATATCATGGAATTATTTGATTTGTTCACAATTTGTGATAGAAATTTTGCACTAACATTCTGAATAGTGATGGCAGGTACTTATTTATCTGGTAAATTCCTTGAAATCTACAACACATAAAAACAAAATAAAGATGAAAATTCAAAAACCTTCCCGTTGTGAAAATTTGTTTCTTACTTGTTATGCATTACATTTTGCATAAACATTTGCTTGAAGTGAATTGAACTAACTAACAACTAACTATGGATTCTTATACAAGTCTTTAGACATATTAATTATTTCAATGTTAATCACACAGTATTTTCAGAAAGTATCTATAGGTACCAATTGCTATGATGAGCGACCAAACATTATTGAATATTTGATCTAATGATTATGAATAGAATTTATTACCCTTATTCAGGCACAAATAATAAGAAAACAATATTAAGCACCATCCAAGTGTAGTACACATAATAATAATAATTTTGCATAGACTGAGAAATGTCGGGTGAGCAAACTATCTATTTTCTTGTTCTCAGTATTTGAAAATAGTGAAATCAGTTTTGGAATTAACTTAGTTACTACTAGCTTCACTTTGGCTTGAAAATATACTTATTAGTAGTGAATGAAATAACTTCCTATATAATAACTGGGTTGAACGATGATATAATCTAAATACTTATTTCAATAACTCGAAATGATGCATTGTTGTCGTACCTATCAGGAATACAATTATGTCAACTATCGGTTTAAGAAATTGTCTTAGATGTTCAATACTAACCTGACAGGGTTGGGAGACAAGAATAAGTAATTACTTTAATAAAATTTTATATAAAATGGAAAATAGTGACATTGCTAATTGGTAGGCATGTGATATAGATGACATTTCACATGATGACATTTCATCGGCTTCATGGAAAATAATGACCGGATTATACCTTTTCTCGGGGTTAACCCTGACATACGTACCCATCGTCTTACAGACACCACTGATATTTAACCCTTAACTACCTACCCATAGTCTCACAGACACTTGTGATATTAATTTTGTGAATAAGAAAAGTATCTCCTGAGGGTTAATGGGTACCTACTTAAACTCAGTTGCAACATTGTAGATTATAGTTGAATAAATAAATTAAAAAAAAAAAAGTATGTTTGCTACCGGTTTGCTGGTATATTGATATTTAGTTAGTGGGTGAACTAATGTGTAAGTAATTGGCATAAGTAGGTCATTGTTGTTTGAATAATTATTCAACTGCGAAAATCGAGTATTTTACTCACTGACGTTATTTATTTATTTAGAATTACCAACAAAATATACACAAGTCACGTGAAATAAAAAGCACAAAAAAATAATAATGATGAGTCGCTTAAGCAAAAGCTATAGAGAGAAGAGAATCATACCTACAAAGAGAGTAATAATAATAATGATAAAACTAACGTTTCTAGACAAAACGGACGAGTTATTTGCACAGTTAAATAAACAGGATTCCTTTTTGTTATTGTGTGTAAGTGCTTTTTGTTATTGTTAACATAACGAATGATAATAAAAAGGTGCATTTGAGAAATATACTAACATAATTCAGAGTGTAATATTAAAATAACTGTGTATTAAAATAAATAACAATCATTTAAGGAGAAAGAAATAAACCACTTATTTAAGATTGACAACTCATATGGAATAATAATTTGAAAACGAAATAACAAAGTTTTATTTTAAATTACGTATACCACTTGTTGTGTTAGGTGCATTAAATTATTAAAAAAAAATGGATTCAATAAACTAAAGTTTATCTTTAAAGAACAAGACAAGATTCCATAAGATGACATAAAAAGGGCCTTAGTAAAACAACTCAGACTATTAGTGTGAAGCAAACAAACCTTACTTGGACCTAAATAAGCATAATGTAACAAATCGAATTATTTAAAGAGATAAAATTAATATAAAAATAATCGATAAATTTTAAGTTATCTACCCACAATAAACGAAGGCACGATTGAAACTATAAATAATAATAATAATAAACTAGATACTATTTCCACAAAATTAAGAAACGCAATGAATAGAGCAAGAAGTATACTCGTACTTACATTTTTATACAACGATATGTTGCTTGCGAAAATATTGATTTTGTCTATTTTGATATTAATAATATTTAGGTTTAGATGAATAAAAATGGCGACTAGTAAAAACGAGATACTGCTTTAAAATACAACGTAAATAAACGCTATAAAGTTATTACAAAGATTACCGACAGTTTAAAGAATAAAACTGTGTTGTGGTCAGGAACGCCACGCGAGAAATGAATAAATTTGGATTTCTAAAACAAAGAAACATTAAATAGAGAATGTGACATATTATATTAAGAAAATTGCCAAAAATTTGTCATACTCGAGAACATCTGTTGTGTAAAAGTCAAAGAAATGAATAGGTACCGTACACAGGTACATATTAAGGGAATATGAATCTGAATATCGAGTATGAACAATTATTAATATTTTAATACATAACCCAATAAAAAAAATAAAAAAAATTGTAACTAATCTTCAGTTAGTCAGTATTTTTATACGAAAAGCTTAGAACGCAGATTGTTTGAATTTACAATTGTCAAATAATACGCAGAATATTATTTTTAGATAAACTTCATAATATGAGACGTACTTGAAAATGAAAATGTATATATAAACATAAAAGATAACAAATAAAAGGAGAGATAATAATGTTGACATGATTGTGAAATTTATTTCAGTTATAATACAGATAAACAGTAAAATAAATGACAATAGAGATGATTTAAGTAGTAAGTTTTTGAAGTATTATCACTTAACCTATTAAATGCGAAAATAAAACTCTATGTTTTAAAGTGCTTCAAGGGTATTATATATTACTGAGAAGGAAGTCGATGTATTTGTTTATAGCAGAATATAGACTTGAAATTAAAATTAACTAATTTATTATTATGGTACAAAAAAAAAAAAAAAAAAAACGTGGTGATGAATAACTTATATGATTACAGTAATTTTTCTAGTAGAAACGTACTTTCTGTCACTACCCACAAATAACATACATCAAATTAAAAGTGTTGTCAATTCAGAGATTAATAAACAATAAAAATATTGAATAAACGTATATTTACAAAAAAAAAAAAAAAGTTATTAAAAAGAATAGTAGTAGAATGATATACATATTTTTTTTTATTTAAAGTAAGTTATTAAAGCGAAAAATTATATTTGAGTAATGAGATCCATACATTGATGTCAAGTAAATTTAGTACACATGTACATCGGTATTATCAGTATGTAAATCGATTCCCTAAAAATAGTGATAAACATAACTTTAATACCAGAAATTAACATAAACTCGCTGTGCCCACAACTAGGCTACACAAAATTAATGTATCTTTTAAAGGGTACGTATACGCTTCTACAACAAAACTCCTAGTGAGTTGCAAAAATGATCAGTAAATAAATTCAAACAAATTGTCAAAACCTTTTAAAAAAAATATCTGGTTATATAGAAGATGGAGAGGCTTGGGACGGGTTTTGCTCCAACTCGAGAGATAGCAAGCAGGTAGCATGCTAAAGGTTTCCTCATCGCTTCATTATTTTAGTCTACATACCGAAGCGACAGAAATCGGAAATATCGCTTTATTTTCGTGTCAGTGTTTGGTTTTATAATTTGACCTTTTCTAAGTGTACATTTATTGTATTTATGGAAGTAAGGAGTTTTTGATTTTGATTTTGTACAATGGCATAAGAGAAAAATAACAATTATAATATACGAATTTCTCGAAATTGTGTGATACCGTTTGTTGAATTAAATTATTAGAAAATGTATTATAACAAAAAATAAATAGTCATGGTGAATTAATAGTATTAGAAAATATTACTCTCATCGATTATTACATACATAAATAACTTGATAATTTGTTGATTTAAGCTTTCCAATGTTTTGGTACAGTTGTTGTGTGAATATTGAACGTGAATGATATTAAAGCATCATGATATTATTATGATTCTTATTTTCATAAATGTAAATATTGAAAGCGGAAAAAATAAATATACACAGTAATATTCTATTGTGTCCATATGATACGAATAAATTATGTAAGTGTGTTTAGAGAATAAGCATAATAATTTTAAGAGATAATATTATATTTAAGTAATATAAGGGTGATCAAGAAAAGCCAATAATTAAGTAATGTGAAAATAAAAACTTTAAAAAAAAATCCAAAGACCAAAGACAAAGTGATCAACGAAAGCGATAATTGTGATATTATTTCCTTAAAAGTGAGAATTCAAAGTGATACATTTCAAGAAAAAAAAAAGTGAAAAAGTGTAATGTGAAAAAAAAAAGCAAATAAAGTGAAATAAATAAAACAAATACATAGTGAAAAATATAAGCGATTAAAACGAAAAAAAGCGAGTACCGATGAGTACACAGAGAGAGAGAGAGATAGAGAGAGAAAGAGAGCGAGAGATATATATATATCTCCTAAAGTGAGTACCAATGAGTACATAGATAAATGAGAGACTATATTATAATTATTTTATAACAGTATAATAGTGACCGAAATGATCTGTTGGACGCGACAGTGGTATATAGGTTCTGTTGGACGCAACAGAGAGAGTGATCCGTTGGATTGCAACGGTGTAATTTGTTAATTTTAATTTAAATGTAAGGTGCTATAATTTAAATGATCTGTTGGACGCGACAGTGGTATATAGGTTCTGTTGGACGCAACAGATAGAGTGATCCGTTGAATTGCAACGGTGTAAGTTCTTATTTTTAATTTAAATGTAAGGTGTTAATTATAATTTAAATGATCTGTTGGACGCGACAGAGATAAATAGTTTCTGTTGGACGCAACAGATAAAGTGATCCGTTGGATTTCAACGGTGTAAGTTGTATCACTACATACTATATTAGTTAATAAGACTATTATGTAATGAATTGCAAATTAAATATTAGTCATTTTTATATTATTGTGATTTATCAAGGCTTATGAAATTATGTTTGAATCTTATAATTTTAACTTTTAAAATTTGTTATGTAATATTAAGCATTTTGCTTGCGATATTTACCTACTCACATGCAAATATTTAGATATCGAACGCGAGGTCGCGTATATTATTGAGCAGTATGGCCGAGCGAAAACAGTCTTTGTTATAACTTGTACGCTTATTACAAATTAATGTAAAGTTGAAAAATTATGTAGTTATCATTTATGGATAATAGGTAATGTTTATGATATGATGTACCCTAAATCTTCATTTGCCTCTAGAATCATTGTTTGAAATATCTTTGTGAATCATGATAATTTATACTAAAATGATAACATAATGATAGTGATACTAAAATGAAATGAAAGCTATACGACAATGTTAAAAAAGATATATTTTAATGATAATGGAAACGCTTATCTATAGCAAGATTATAAATAAATTTGTTTTTTTTTTGTGGTAGACAAGTATTAATGATATTCACACATAAAATAAAGTGTACTGTAATCTACTAATAATTGTATGATTCTGACAAGCCAGGCAGTTTAAGTTATCTGGATTGCTTCCGCCACTAAATGTAGTCAACTGATATTACGCACTTAACCTTTATATGTATGGAACTAACGTTCTCAGAATAGCTAGTGGTGGTTATAATGTTTTTTTTTCTAATCATAAAATAGATTTTATAACAATTGCGGGGTAAAAACAAAAATGTGTTTATTGACTTAGTGTATAACTTAAACGGAGTTATTATAAAAGTATGGTCAATAGTTACCTACTATTGTATATATTGTTATTAAAAAAAACCATCTATTTTATTTAAAAGTAATCAATTGAAAGTTATTCATAATCTATGCTTATTAATATTAATTGTTCAAAAATCAAGAAAAATTTTGGTTATTTTAATAATTCTAACAATAATTATTGTATGTCTGAACAGACAAACTGATTAGTAATTTATATGTTATGTAAAGAAATTTTATACTTATGATAAAGCAGAAAGTATAAATGTATTACTTACTTAAATTGTAATTGCCAATTTAATTCCGCTGTAATTTTGACATACATATAATGTTTAAATTTAACCTAATCTTGGAGCCACGCGAGACGCGTGTTATGTCGAATGGCCGAATGTAAGCCTATCAAAAAAAATAGGTTTAGAGTTGGAAATATTCTGTTAAAAAGATGGTAAAATATTTGGAGTGTGCAACACTTTTTATCTGTCATGGACGCCGTTGTAAAAAGATATGTTGATT
Source organism: Eupithecia subumbrata (assembly GCA_949316285.1). Classification (NCBI taxonomy): domain Eukaryota; kingdom Metazoa; phylum Arthropoda; class Insecta; order Lepidoptera; family Geometridae; genus Eupithecia; species Eupithecia subumbrata. Next base: position 3,842,509 of record OX438644.1, on the reverse strand, counting down.
GATTTGGATAAATTGTTAGTTGTAAAAGGAATATACCTAGCCCATGTTAAAACGATGCCCTGTTTTATTTCAGTAACACAATTGAACGTCTACTAGCTTTCAAAAGTAAATAATAAATTACGTATTTCTTATTTTTACAAAATGACCCCTAAAGTTATTTATTGCACACCCCCTGTTGTGCAATACATAACTGAAATTTAGACGCGGGCGAAGCCGCGGGCCGCTGGTTATAATATTAAAATATATTATAAATATGAAACTTTGTACCGTTCCTTCTTCACACCAAAACTACTCAACGGATCGGGCTGAAATTTTGCAAGTTTCCAAAAATAAATTTTAAACGTTTCCAATAGCGCGTGCGAAGGTGCGGGCAGAACGTTACCGGAGTACTAGTTTTTTATACAAATTGTAAAACAGATATGACTTGCCGCAAATACGTTGGCTAAGCATCTTTTTTTAGACAACTCGCATTATTAGAATTTTATGGAATTATTAATTTCGGAGAATTTCCTGAATCCTCAACCCATAAAGCAGGTATAGGTACATTGTGCATGTGTACACGGAAGTTCAATTTTGGGCACTCTCATACATTTTTGACTGCTCTCTGTTTTCATTGCAGGGAAAATAACAATTGATTTATATCAAGTGATACAAATCATGTCAACCCTGCCTAATACCGCGTAGGTTAGGTACCTGATAATGTGAAATGCTATAAGAGGAAGTGAAATATGTTGAGTTACGTTATTTCGGTAATGCTATAAAAGTTAAAATATTTTTCCCGAAATTCCCGAAATTTCCCGGGAAATGATTTTGGATTTCCCGGTTCATAAATCAGTTAAAAATTTCGGGAATTCCCGGGAATTTCGGGAACGGGAATTCCCGGGACTAATCCCTAAACCTACGTAGTGTTTGTTCTTATTATAATAATTCTTACATTATTATAGATTTCGAAGTTTTTGGATGAGTCTAATTAGATTTGATTTAATTGTAATGAACCTTTTTGTAAATTTAAGTTTCATATAAAAACCTTACCTATGCACTGCACACATAGATATTAGTATTTTAATTGTAGGTACTAAAATTAAAAACTCATTTTGGTAGGTATTTACCTAATCTTACAGCATTTAAAGGTAGTTAACCGTACGTACCTAGGTATTTATTTTATAAATCTATTTCGTAGGTACTAAGACATTATATTACCTACCTACCTACCTATTTAAAATTTAAGTAAAAACGACGAAGATAATACCTAGCCAGTAGATAGGTATACCTACCTAACTCAGATGCACCAGTTAAATTAAAACCCTGCTCGAAAACAGACGTTTGTTTCATTAAAACTTTATAAACTCGCTAGGTAGGTATATCCAAATAAAAATAAACGTTTGAAATTTTTCACTAGGATTTTATTAAAAAACCGGCCAAGTTGAGAGTAAGCAGACAGTGATAGTTAAGTGCTTAATGTATCCGTGGAGAGGCAGTCGCGAAGCTTGGAAATTGAAATTGCTTAAGGTGCTGTTACATAGAAGAGACCACGCATTCGCTGCACAGCCTCGACACTGAATTTATTTCGGCTTGGCCTCTTTATGCGAGGCGCCTTCTGCGCCGGAACAACTACAAAAGTCCGGTAACGATGTCATGGCCATCTGCGGTCAACAGCATTTTAGTCTATTCGGAAAACGAAAAAAAATTGGCCTCTTTACCCCGGCTTCAACTCTGAGGGTGACGACGACAGCCCGGTCATTGGGTTACGCTAAAAAATACTCTTTTTTAGCATTTTTTTCAAGTAGGACATCTGCGTCTGGGGCCATGAAAGTGTTAATTGCTTGTCGCACACCTGGAAAACACCGCTGCAGCACAGCACAAAAATATGCATTCAAGTATGGGCTTTGACGGCATCCGATGACTGACAGCTCGCAGACCTCTCGTTTGAAGCTTGTGGGAAGCCATTATGTCACTGTAAATGTAAAGGTAACGAGTTTAAGCTCATTTTTTAATGCACGTTTTTGTGCTTTGTGGTAGCGGTCACCCGAAATAGTTAAGCCACCCAATCCAGCTGTCATCTGTTTCGTCACGCAACAGATGACAGCTGGGTTGCCATATAAAAATCCCACGACGACGGTTCTTTTCTTGTCTAGACTCTACCTATACCTATGGATAGCATTTTATGGTGATCATTAATTCGCTGCCAAAACCTGCCAATAAGTTACTAACTGCTGGACAGGTGAAATCAAATTAACTGCATCGAAATAATAGTAGGTTAGGAAGTAGGTAGACCTACAAAATGCTTAGACAGGACCAGCTCTACTGTACGAAATTAATCATGATAAATGGCACAACCATTTATCATGATTAATTTCGAGAATATTACTGGTGTTTAATTTCAAGTAAATAATAATTGTACCTAGTTAAAATACTATGGAGCACAATCTTTATGAACGAAGAAAATAACAATTACCTACCCTGTATTGTTTCTCAAATGCACCGTTTTTTACTAGTTTATTAACAATGCCTGTTTTCTCCTTGCCATCTTTACACGTTATAAACAGTTAGGCAATTATACAGTTATAAGCAATATACACAAAAATCTCCAATAAACACGACTTAAATCTAAGCATACATTTTATCCTTAAATCTCTATCTTAACATCTAGTACGCGTTGTCAACAGTCTCCCCCTAGAAGATTTGTAATTAGAATAAGTATCTACGATTGAAGCAATTAACCTAACTGCAGACTATCTATATGCAAGCAATCTACGGGTAGGTCAACTGAGTAGTTTTATAATTCTTTAATTATTTCACATCCAATTTTTTTTTCATTTAGTTATACTTAATACCTAAATTTCAAAATTGCCACTATTAGGATTTATATTAGGTAAAACTTTTAAGTAGTAACAGAACAATTAAAAATTTTAGTAAAAAAAATGTTCATGATTGTTTTTATTATATCACTTTAATAGCAGTTGCGCTGCAGTCAAACCTCACTCTTGGCAAAGTCTACTTTATGAGTGTATTCAGTTTTAATATTTTGCCAGCAAAATAAGCTTTAATGGCGAATGTTTATGATAAAACCTTTCATTAGATTCTCTCATTACGTAATCTTATTGCGTTAGTATTTTTGTAAATTTTAGGTCTATTTTGGTAGCAAAAACCTGGCAATTACAACATAATTTTTCTGTAGTTTCCTAAATCTTATTTATTACTTATTAAATCAGGACAGGATTGGTATGGCCTTCAGTTCATCCCCTGATATAAATAAAATAAAGTAAAAAAATGCCTGTGAATATCTAGGCATAATGAGATTGGCAGCAAAATATATGTATCCTGCCTGTTTGATATGGGTAGGTTAGGTAGGACGTAGGTACAGGTACATAATCCATACTTATCTACAGTGTAATTTTTTTTTAATGTAACTAACTCGCCAAGCGAGTAAATGGATGAAGTGACCATAACCAAAACTACTAACTACGTACCTCTTTCAAGTGTCCAATACGGTCTTACCTAGGACGATTTAACTACCTGGTTCTTACCCGTAGAAATAAATATTATTATAATTGATGATAATAAACCATCTGAATGGGAAATATGTTTAAATCTAACAGCAAACAGCTTGCTTTGACGAATCAGCTAACATTTTATATCCAACAGTAGACAGCTTGCTTTGATGTATCAGCTAACATTTATTGCACCAGTGGGCTACATGACCTACTTAATCCAGATTTAGGTGTTTAATTCGGAACATTTACCTATGTATATCTACAAAGCTAGTATAAAACAGGATAGGTACGGTCTGTTTGCTGTGACAGAGCAAACAGCGACATACGGCGAGCGAGAATCGTTGGTACTGGCACGTAGAAAATAGGGTTAGTTTACTTTTAATAGGTACTTAAAACTTCAATAGATTTAATTTCATGAAACAGATAAAAATAAAATAAATGAATGAAAAAATTGCTAGTGAATTAGTCATTAGTTGATTAATACAAAAAAACCACTAACCAACTAAATAAACGTAATATTTAGCAAATTAATTATGTATCAGAATTCGGTAACAGTAAGTAATCAGTTATTTTATTTAATATAATTAAAACCACAAACTCTGTTATTTATAAAAACTAACCGGTGAAAATTTCTAGAAAAACCTTATTACTAAAACTATAATGATATAATATGCCATGCAGAAAGCATTTGGTGAATTGGGCTTTTACCATATTTTGAATTTGGGCGCTAGGAGGTGCGACACAGTTTTTAACTTAAGCGCTTTCCAGTGTTTCCATTGTATTTTAGCTACATTTTGTATTTGTTTACTCGAAATAAATAAACATTTTCATAACCTATGGAAATAAGACAGTAAAATGGATCAGTTCAGTACTGTTTGACGACGTCCGTGGCGCAGTGGGCCAAGGTCTGCCTGCGACGCAGGAGGTTGCGGGTTCGATTCCCGCCTCGGAACAAATTTGTGTACGATCTGCAGAAATTTGTTCCGTTGGTCTGGGTGTTTTCTATCTATAATAAAAAATATCTATCTATGTAGAGTATTGTATTAAGTATATCAGTTATCTAGCACCCATAACACAAGCTCTGCTTATCTTGAGGCTAGATAATGCTGTGTGAATTGTCCAGCATTATTAAAAAAAAACTGTTTAAATGATTTCTCCCCTGACAGTACTAGCTCGTAACTGGGACACGAGATCTGCATGTTTGTGCAAACACCGAGTGGGGCTTTGCACCACAAAACTCGGTAATGGAACAAAAAATAACACATTCCACCTGAAAACACTACCAAATGAAATGCATTGAAGTTGGTATGGCCTAGGCTATCTATCGGAATTAAATACAACTGCTACCTGAGCAATATAGCAAATAGGTATATAAAACTGTCTTTAAACCCTATAGACAGACATCAAAACGTGTCTCCCACAAACAAAGGGACGTTTTGCCACAATCACTACACCGGGCAGGCTGATTGGTTATCATTATCACACACAGATAACATATTATCGCATTATCGCAGTAGATGTGTTAAAAGTACCGAAGGAAGTTGCGGCACTTTCTCTGGTCGGTTTCTTTAGCTGCCTCTTACGACATCCACAGGCTGAGCTGCAGGGGTTGATTCTTACGCGCCGCGATCGCCTCATTCAGCCCTATTCAACAAAACATAATACCATATAATACCTACATCGAGTTAGTAGAAAGCAAGAAAGAAAATCAATTTATTGGTTCACACCTAAAACTATATAAGAATATTTTTTTTTAATTCTTAAAATATAAATAGTTATTAATTGCAATAGAGCTGTACATGTTTTAGAAGAGATATGACTCCTCAAAATGGCTTTTTTTATATTAGTATTTTAAGTGGTAAAAAATCTGATTGTACTGGAGAAACCTAATTGCCTACCTATTTTGTTATAATATGTTAGAATTACGGAGATGAATCATGCGATGTGGTCGCAAAGCGATTATTAAAAAAAATATTTCATTCCCTTTGTGCCACCTACTATACTATTCCTACATCTGTGTTACAGACGTAGGTACCCATGTCTGACTTGACGTTGCGTTTCTCTGTCATCCTTTGTCCAGCTAAAAAATGCAAGAAACCCAATCAATACCAAGATCAACCTAGTAAAGTAGGTAAGTAGTACTTACCTACTTTACTATGTTATGCATGGATTTAGGTTGGGTTGGGTACTTACTAAGTACCCAACCCAACCTAAATCCATGCATTTTGGGAAATGGACCCGCGCGCGCCGGACACGTTACATGCTTCAATCACAGAGCACTCTGGAGAACTGTATTTACTCTGTACATAGAATTGGATGTCTCCATTGTGCATGTTCTTACGATTTTCTATCTTAGGAATATTGTTAACAATAAAAGCTATCATCTTAAGCAGAGGGAAGAATTCTCATGTGACGAGAAGAGTGTTAGGTAGACCGAATAAGAGATGGATGGATTGTATAAAAGACAGTGAGTTGTACGCTAGTAATAGTAGTTCAGTGATGAAAGAGGACAAGAATATGAAAGGTATAATTACAGAGATGACAGCTGATAGAGGAGAGTGAAAGAAAAATACATGTTTTGCCGTTTGCCGACCTCACCTGGCGTGGGTTATGGACCGGAAGATGATGATGATGAAAAGCTCGTAGTTTTCACCGGGCTACGTCAGGCTACGGCCTGTAGAAGACTATAGGCAGACTTTAGGTTGATTGATGACGATGATGATAGTTTGACGAATTCATTTGAGTATGAGTGTGTTAACGACGATCCCTGTTTGTTTCGGAAAACATAAACGTTTTTCATTAACCAACCAACGATTTGGTTTAATTTTTTGTTTTGTTGGAAATAATGTTCCGATCTACTTTTACATAACTCTATGGAGATTTTTTTTCCACATTGTAATTTTTGTAATAAATAAATAACGCACGCTTTAGTTTCTATGTACTAGGTACCTTACCTATGATAAAGAAAAAACAAAAGCATGAAACCTTGGAAAGAAAAATTGATAATTTTATTTGTATCACTCTCAAGTCAACATGCTCTCAACCTAGGTACCTATGCTCTCGGGATGCATATATAATTATATTCTATTATCTATCATCAGCTTGATAGAAGCACAGTACGAAATCTTCATAGTCTTTTGGGATTTCGATTTCTTCAAGATTACGAAAATTCGTTTTCTTGACTCCTTCACTTTTATTGCGAGCATTGTAAAATTTGTGTTTTTTACTTTCAAATGACGGTAGGTTTTTGACTAAATTCAGTCCCTCTGTCTGTACCTATAAAGGGTCTGACTGAACGGTTGCCGCGTCTTTTATAACTAAGTAGGTACCTAGGTACGCAATTTACATTATTTGTCTGTTTTTCATACACTTAGGTACCTACCTTACCTAGCTAGACCCTACTTAGGTGGGTGAGTGAACTGACTGAGTAGGTTAGGTAGGTACCTACTCTTTTAGTAGTTGGAATATCGTGTGCTAGTGGAAACACGCCATTTCCCTTGCAGTGCCGAGTCAACATAATGGATGAGCATTGCATTTGGCTAGCTCCCAAATTTACTGCCGGATACAGTATATCTATCTATCTACCTACCTAGGTAGGTACCTAGTGTAGTGGATAGGTTCCATTCTAATGTAGGTTAGACAGATAGGTAGCAGGGTGGTAGCAGGAACCTACCTAAGTACAGTATCTATACAAACAGTTGACTTGGTAGGTAGGTAGGTAGGTACCTTACCTACCTACTTACTTAACTATAGGTACTAGGGATTAGTCCCGGGAATTCCCGTTCCCGAAATTCCCGGGAATTCCCGAAATTTTTGGCTGATTTAAGAACCGGGAAATCCAAAATCATTTCCCGGGAAATTTCGGGAATTTCGGGAAAAATATTTTTACTTTTATAGCATTACCGAAATAACGTAACTCAACATTTTAACTTCCTTTTATAGCATTTCACATTATCCGGTACCTAACCTACGCGGTATTAGGCAGGGTTGACATGATTTGTATCACTTGATTGATATACATCAATTGTTATTTTCCCTGCAATGAAAACAGAGAGCAGTCAAAAATGTATGAGAGTGTATTCCGTGTACACATGCACAATGTACCTATACCTGCTTTATTGGTTGAGGATTAAGGAAATTCTCCGAAATTAATAATGCCATAGTTCAAATAATGCGAGTTGTCGGAAAAAAGATGCTTAGCCAACATATTTGCGGCAAGTCATATCTGTTTTACAATTTGTATAAAGAACTAGTACTCCGGTAATGTTCTGCCCGCACCTTCGCACGCGCTATTGGAAAAGTTTAAAATTTATTTTTGGAAACGTGCAAAATTTCAGCCCGATTCGTTAAGTAGTTTTGGCGTGAAGAAGGAACGGTACAAACTTTCATATTTATAATATATTTTAATTTTATTAGCTGCGCCACGCGGCTTCGCCCGCGTCTAAATTTCAGTTATTTATTGCACAACAGGGGGTTTGCAATAAATAACTTTAGGGGTCGTTTTGTAAAAATAAGAAATACGTAATTCATTGTTTACTTTATAGTTTATTTATATCGAGTTTTGAGTGAATCTAACCAAGGAATAATAATATTATCCATATAAACTTAACCACCCTTTTTAACCACCTGAGATTATTTTTTGCAAATTACATTAACCTATGTGTTATTTCAGAACTTAAACTATCTACACACCAAATTTCAACCAAGTCGGTAAACTAGTTACTGAGATACGTGGTAACAAACAACACAACGAATCGACCGTTTACGGCTGGCAGAAATAAATGCATAGTAGGAAGAGACCTCTGAAGTACCCCGACGACGTTGATCGCCAATTGATTAGACGAACAGTCATCAATGACGACCGACACGAATGGAAGTCATAATCCAATTTAATTTATTTTTTTAATACCGTGGGCTAACAAAGAACACTTATTCCAATTTTATATTTGTCTGCGTTGAGCCTGGCCACCGTGGCCTAGTATTTGGATAGAAGAACATTATATTGTTTATTATGTGGGTACGTAATAAGGTATTTTTAGATTGATATTTCGCTTAGAGGACTCGAAAAACAACGGGAGCTCCTCGGTGTCACTCTTACAACAACTCTGAACTTCTGTACTTTCATTGGATTAAAATGAAGAAACGAATCAAAGCTAAAACGGTGGCCACGAAGCTAAGCGTCTCATACTATACGAGATCAGGCGATATTTCATACAAGGATAGCTCAAGTCCGGCCTCATGGAGTATCAGCAAAGCACTTTGCTGCGGAACATGACAGCAAATGAATGTGTTATGCTGGGTTCAGTCAAGACTCTATAGAACGAAAAGCCTTCAGGCTTATTGTCGAACGAGGGGACAAAAGACATGGAGCTAAGAATTTGTTATTCATTTTATTAACATCTGAAAAGAAATACAGCTTTAAGTAACATACCTAATACCGCATAGGTACCTAATATCAGCGAAATGCCTAAAAAGGACGTGAAGTATATTAAATTATCTTATTTCGGTAGTGGTATAGCAGTAAAAATATTTTTTCCAAATTTCCCGGGAATTCCCGGGAATTCCCGGTTCCGACTTTCAAACTTCCCGGGATTCCCGGTTCCTCGAAAAGAACCCGATTTTGGAATCCCTAATAGGTACCTACTTACCTACCTAGTTGGTTGGTTGATGAATACGACCGATAGGTACTATTTATGTACTGTGACTGCGCCGCCCCGCCGCCGCGCCGCCATCCCACCATCGAGTAAGATTGACCCACACCATTGAACTACCTACTATTACTAGCGTAGTATATACGTACCTACCACACGTCCATTTTCATTCAACGTTCGCAATTCGCGAATAAGGAACCTAAACTATTGCTAACTGAAAGCGTCACCTATCGCACGCAACTAAAACTAGCTAGTTCAAACGCATGCAAAACAAAACACGGGGAGCTCGTAGTAGGTATTCATTCAATTTGTGTTGAACCATGCTGACTAAATAATGCAACTGTAACTCGGTAGATGGCAGTCACATAAACGTAAACTTTACCATTACGCGCCATCTATTGAACAACCAACGAACTGTATTCTTCTCTCTGTTTTCATTAAACGGCGGCGGCGGCACCACGGATTATTTTAGTTTGGCATCATGCACATAGGTGGCGCTATTTTAGCCCGCGCTGCTTAGATTTATTATTGGCGCGAAAGAAAACAAGTCCGTTTGCGGCTTCGTCCTGCTGCGTTCGGGAGCTGCAGCTGCATCTGAGAAGAAAGTATCGCTAATGATTGTGTAATTTGATTTTTAAATACCTCGTTATGTAAGTAAGTAGGTACTTATTTACTTAAAATATGTAATGTAGGTAACACTCGAATCGGATTTATATTCAAACGTGATTTTTCTCTCAAATCACGATTATTTACAGTCTGTGACAAAAAATAGTGACGTCAACATTTTGCGATAAAGTAGGTAGATTAGGTACCTATTTGGGGGTAGGAACATTGAACTACTATTACTAGCGTACAACTCACTGGGTAGGAAGGAGGTTAAGTACCCCTAAACTTTCCCAACTTAGACATTACATTACCTACCTACGTTGGTAGACTTTATTTATTGTATGACCATAGGTACTTACATAGATAGGTATTGAACCTGCGACCTGCGTCTCTACGTCCACCACACCGCACACCATGCCAGAAGGTTGCGCCGCCGCCGCCGCCCCTTCGCGCCGCCGCGCCGCCGCGTTCGGGTCACTCACTGTTGGACGGTCGGTAACTTTGAAATCGCCATCACTACCTAAATTGCTGTGTGGATTGTCCAGCATTATTTATTATTATTTATTTATCTACTTCGGTGTTTCACTGTGTCATTTATTTGAATTTAAACAGTAGAAATTTGGAATAAGTAGGTGTGGGTACAAAGGGGAACTAAAATCAAATGTTTTGGGTTGAACGGAGCAAAATACCTATAGGGTAGAAAAATCTTGGGTCGAAATGGGAAGCACTCAAAATTGGTCAAGAACTATCTATTGGAGAAATCGACGACATACTATCTACATAAAAAAACATAAACATACCTACAGCAAAGTTTTAAATCTCTGACATACAGCCGAAAATAGAACATCCTTCTTTTGAAGTTGGTTAAAATAGGTTCGAACAGACTCCTCAGTCTGGTCGAACCTCACCTCCTCAGTAGTGAGGAGAAGAGGTTGACTTTGATTAATCTAGGTTTGCAAGGTTTAGCTATGTAGTTGCAGACTTTTCAGCAACGGTTAAGTAGGTACCTACTTACAACTTACGTCGTACAACTTACCTATGTATGTAGGTTTATTACATATTGAAGTCTATGCTCTCTATACGGCTTCCTGTAACTGACTTGGATTTGATACAAAAAGACCAAAAAAGTTTTCAAAGGCTTGGCCTAGTATAATAATAGAGTTGATAACACACAAAACCAACGGCACTATTTTTAAAGAAAAAATGTGGTTAAGCATTTGACCATTCAATTTAGTAAAGTTTCAACTGATCCGTCCCGTTGCGCGTTGGGTCGTACAGATTTATATAATTTATCCCAACGGACCACCATCGATCGTCAGACTTGTCCCAACACTGTCTGAGCGGTCCTACAATCCCTATTGAAAGGTGGGGCGGTAAGGAATATTGAGTTTCAACTACACCACCGACGCGTTGGACCTGAAATGTTGTAAATGTCCCACTCGTCGGACACAGTAAAATAATGCTTGGACACAATCCGTAGGAAGGGAAAACACAGATTTCATTATAAAGGGATAAGAAAAACTTCGGCTGGTCGTTCAAACCAACCCAAAATGTAAATTCATTTGACCACCGGCACTAGGTATTATCTGTGGCTTTGACAATATAATTTTGTGAGGTTTCGTCTTTTAGTCGCGATTTTTTATAACATACGTTTCTAACTTCATTAAATAGTATATTGTAACCGAGACCGACATAAGCACATCCTTTTTGTTCGGCTGTTTGTATGTTTTTTTATGTTCGTCGATTTCTCTTGTGATTTTTTGGGACTTTTCACTAATTTACCAACCTTAACTGTTTTTAGTTCTCGATGGTTGATTTTTATACTTACCAAAATCAGCTGAGTTCGTGCATAGATGGAAATAAAGTCGCGTTTCACACAAATAAGCCTAGCCTTCCGCTGTCCCATCTTATTTATATTCATTAGGTTATCCAGATAATGTCAGTTTGATTAGAAGGGTAATAGGAATACCGGAGTTGTTATTCATATTGTGTCTCGAGCTAGTATTGTTAGTTCTTTGAACAAGGGTAAATATTCCAAGGAAATCATGAATAAGGGACTATTTCATTAATTTGGGAGATCGAAATAGCTATAGCTTGGGGGTGAAAGACCTTTTCTTCTGAAAGCTTTGCGACACGTCTAAATTGCGTGTTTAAGGTGTAGCTACTTATACCTATCCTTCTTGGAATGGTGTTTTGTAGGTGTGCATTGGTAGGGTCCTATAAATCAAATCAAACGTAGGTAGGTTGCCTTTCTGTGTTCAGGACATCGATGTTTGTAAATAGAATTCAGGGAAGATGGAAGTGTGATACTGAATGAAGATGGATACTGAAAGTGGAACGCTCAAATTCAAAGAAAATCTATGATCAAATTAAGTCCACCCACCATTTGTTGAGTTAGTGCGCTGGGAGAATGTACCATATCTACAGAATTTTACTTACATCTTTTACATAGGGGTTTTTATGAAAGCAGGATTAGATTTTGGATGTGTATTAGTCTGTCTAAGTCTAAACGATCCCTAATGTGTATTGGGGTAAACCTATTTCATTTTTTAATTTAATCAAAGAACGTTGATGTGGAAACATTGAAATTGAACGGGATGCCAAATTTCAGGAATAGGAAAGAGACGCCTTCTTCTGGTTAATTCAGATGTATTCGTGAGTGTATCACTCATACTGTTTTCGCCACTCATTGGTTCAATTTATTTTGGTTTTATTCGCTATGAAAATAGAGCCTGTAGTGTATAGTATGAATAATAATCGCAGTGATACTCACTCACGGATACAACTCTGAATGGACCAGGTGGTATGAAATTCCAAAGGTCTCACTTAATTTTGTTTTAGTTTCAAGACGTTTCAACCGCCTCACAGCGATTGGGGTCACTGGAGGACTGACCGCACTTGTTTTCAACAAGCACCTCAATTATTATCCCTATCCAAATTCAAAACTATCCATGCAAGTATGTTCATATACTAAAGATATGTATAGATACATTTATTAGACCAAAAACAGGTACATACAGATACAGGTTTGACAAGGATCTAATATTAGTGATAATTTACATACATAGACAAAAATAAGTTATGTTAACCAATCGCGAAAGTATAAAAAAATCTACCAAAGTGGTACTGCCAGCTCTATACCCTTCCCAAAAGAAGCCTTTCTACCCAGCCTCCTCGAAAGACACTCACTTCCGGGGGGTATAAAAATGTTTGTGCATTTGTACAGAACCATCACTGCATCGGTGTCCAGCGAAACCAAGCACGGACAACATGAAGGCATACGTAAGTGCACTTTTGTGATCTTTTAAGGACGAAGGATATCAGAAGGATTGGGAGCAAAGTTGTGTGGAAAAAGCCGTTGATTAAAAATGTGATTTGAAGGGTTTAAGTGGATCGAAGTGAAGTTTTAAGGATTTAATGAATGAAGGACGAAAAATGTGCGCTGTGAAAGTAAACAAATTATTTATATTGATATTTTTTTCGAAAATGGCATTACTTAAAAGCTTATTGTGATTGAATTGCATAAGTGTATTTTTTAACCGACGTCAAAAAAAGGAAGGGTTCGATGGTTTTTTTTGTGTACCTCGGGATCATTCAATGCGAGAGAATAATCGCGAGATGGTCCCCTAAAGAAATTGTTTATGGCCTCATAAACTTATACTTGTGTCAAGAAATTTAAAAAAAAGTGTAAATATTAAGAAATTGAAGTCGGTCTTAAGTTTTTTCAAACAATCAAATTAACGTTTAAAAAAAAATTCGAAGCTTTTCTAAATATTTTTTAATTCTATTTTAAAACGAAAAATTACCTTTATATAATTTTCAGTAGTTCTAACTAGAAATTTAAAAGTTAAAATATAATTGAGTAATTCTTTATACACAAAGAAAATTACAATCAACTAATATAAATAAATTACAACAAGTATTTACAATTGAAACAATTGAGCTAACTGCAGACTCTTGCAAAGAATCTACAGGTAGCTCAACTGATCCATATAAATACAAGTCGGAAGCGTCCCCAAGACGCTGAGTAATTGACCTGTTCAAATGAAAGCTTTCTGTGAAAATGATTATAATATGTCAGATAATTACATAATTCGACCACCATAATAAACTTGGCCACTGGACCGGTCCAGAACGAGTAAAAGGTAAAACACATTCACTTTTATGTTAGTCTAGTATAAACTTACTGGATCTAGAAAGCTTTAAGCTAACTGTAATTCCTGTTACATTTTTACGATGTAGCCTATGATGTAAATCTATATCTAGTCCTTTAATGTGCGCTTCAACTTGTATTTTAATGACCCGTAACATAACGCACCTTCGTTAAAACAACCGGCAGACCAAAACATCCAAAAGATACATCTGTGTTTAAGTTCTTTATTGTGCGCTTCAACTTGTAATTTAATGACATGTACGTAACGTAGGTGATAACTACCTGCAGAGCAAAACGTCGTAATTTTATTCACTTTTACGGTATTTTATTGTTAAAAGTTATGTAATTTGTATAATATATTATTATAAATCCTTTTTATATACAATTTATGTATAAATGTGTTATATAATGTTGTTATTCACAAAAAAGCTTGAGCTTATGTATCCCGTCTGTCTCGCTGTTGGACTGGGCCAGAGTAAAAAAAATACCTCGCGACAAAAATTGCCAATGGTATTGTTAACAATGCTTAATTGAACTCAAAGCTCCTAATGAAAAATAAATGGGGCGTCTGCCATTATTTTGTAAAAAGTAAGTATTTAGCAGGCATTTAATTGCGGCTCTCACGTTGTCATAATCGTAATCAAAACCTTTTAACATTGCGGTTGAAAGTTGTTCATTTTTTACCCGACTTCAAAAAGGAGGTTCTATGTTCGGCTGTGTGTATGTTTTTTTATGTATGTTAGTTTATTTATCCATCATTTGTGGACGATTTGGATGATTCATTTGCAGTTGATCTGAGGTGATCTCATAAAAATATTATTCCCGAGGAATCGGTATTCATTCCGCAAAACTAAAAAGCAGTTTAGACTAAGGGATTCGAAGTCAGTATTTAGTTGGTTAAAAACAATCTAATTATATATTGTGTCAATTCTATCATAAGATTGAAATATGTACACATTTACATTATTTAGATAAAAGATTATATTTATGGGACTTCTAACGTGCGTGATACACAATAACTTTTAGCTTAGGTATTTGTAGCAATGAAACTAATGCTTACGGACCGTTCCTTTCGTCACGGTCTTCAACTTAAGAAACTATTAAAATTTAATCATATTAATCTTACGTTTAATTCAGTTTTAAATCTCACTAAAAGCTTTAAACGTGTTCTTCTAGGTCGTAAAATTAGAATATCTAGATGCATTACTTTCTACTGGAAAAAACCAAACATTATATTAATAGCTTTTATATAAAATGATAGAATATTTATAGATGATCTCTGTGGTGCATTGGGTGAAAGTCCACCCGAGACGATGGTTCGATTCTCACCGTGGGATAAAAGAAAGATATGCCGAACATTTTATTACATGTCTGAGAATTTTTATGCATAATGTATTTACATAAGAGAATTAGGATATGAGTCATCTCTGCTTCCTATGTGAGAAACTCTGCTTACTATTGGGCCAAAGTGCTGTGATTTCACATAGTAAGTAGCACAATATACACAGTAGCACATATATCACATAGTTAGTTTAATTAATTATATTTTTTCTGTGCTTTCACGATTAACATAATAAATCTTTATGTTCCTTTACAATATTAGAGCAAAACTATATTTTGCTATCTATCAAATTGATAGTATCAATGAGTGAAAAATTAATTTTTATTTTAATTTCAACTAAAGGAATAAAAAAAATATACGTATTACATCGCTAACCATACAATCCACAACAATCAATTGCTATGCACTAAAAACTCAATGGACCGTTGTCATAATAAAACTGTCGTATCATCGCTGCTTGGTTCGTTGGTCTCGTTATGCCATTGAACTACAAAGCATCACTTGCAATTCACTTACGTAACACTTAGGTAGATACTGGTAACACAGATACTTTTACGATGAAAAACTGGGTCGACTTTTTGTCCTATTATTGAATTGAATGTTTTTTTAACATTTAATAACGCATTTACGTTGACGTACGCATGACGTTTATTTTAATATAATTATTGTAATTTTCTTACTTAGTAGTTACTGGTAATGGTAACAGATACTTTTACGTTGAAAGACTGGATATTTTTTTGTCCTTATTACTGAATTAAATGTTATAAAACGTATTTTAACATTTAATAACACATTTATTTTCGTTATATAATACATGTATCAGTATTATAGGATTACAAAATAAAGTAATGTAAGAAAATTGTACCTATTAGTTTATGTAATAAGTAATTCTGTCTACCTAGCTAGGAAATAGGGTCAGCACTTTTTTGTCCTTTTTATTATGTTAATTGTGAATCATAAAACGAATAGTATAATTTTAATAGAATGAATTAAAATTACATAATTTTAATTCAATGATTATTATATTACGGTAGTTAGTGAAATCACTTTATAAAATTATGTTAATAATATTTTTTTCCTAATTATCTACAGACTCATTAATACCGGGCAAATTATCATTTAATTAATTCTTTAAAATCTTTGTACCAAAAAATATAAAAACTAAGAACCCCTTTGCATTAATTAATTAACAAATATGGTTTGGCAAAAAAACTGAACCTGCTTTTATAAAATTAATCGTAGTCAATGTATTAATACCACAAATTACCTAAGTACCACCGGTTTTGAGTATCACAGACTGATAAAAAAATCAATTAAATTAGTATTATGAGATTCACATTCACATCAACATTCACTTTAGTGAACGGTAGAAAGTTGTCAGTTTGCAGCTACCATTTTTTTCGACCGTCTTTTCATTATGTCATCGTGTGATACATATTAATCATTTTAAATTCATATAATTTCCAGAATGACAATCTAATAAACAATAACTTTACATTTTTGTTCAGGCCCTCAAATTTATTGTAGGTATAGGTAAGGTACCTAAGCTTTTGTCTATCATAGTGCGTAAGCACGTAAATTAGTAAAAAACTACGTAAATTTCTAAGAAGCGTTAGCGGTTAGCGCATAACCATACTGAGGGACGGATGTGGGTTCTAGTCCTGTTGAAGTCGAATTTTTTGGGGATTAATATCCCCTTGTCCAATTTGTATATATTTCTATGATGTCCCTATTTTATTAAGACTATCGTTGTTTGATGAATTCATTATGAATTTGAGCTGGTCAACTACGGACGTTGTTTGTGTTGGAAGATTCACCCTGAAGAAGTTCCTCGTTAGGTGAATAAACGCTGGTTTTCTTCCGATACAAACAAGGTTCGAAGTTAACCCGCTTACACCATCATCATCTTAATGAATGATGTATCTAATCTACCTATCAAAAATTTCAACTATTTTTCCATCTTTCCAGGTTTGTTTACTACTCATAGCTGGCTGCCAAGCTGGCTTCATAGGATACTCCAACGACATTTCCAGTGAAGGTCAGGGCCATGACTCTGGAAACCTGCACACGCTCGCTCTTGCACAGGGCCATGACTTAGGCCAACAGGGCCACGATTTGGGCCAACAGGGCCACGACTTCGGACAGCAAAACCACGATTTTGGTCATCAAAACTTTGGTCAGCAAGGCCATGATTTTGGTCAGCAAGGTCACGATTTGGGACAGCAAGGGCATGATTTTGGCGGGGCAACTGGAGGCGACTCTTACCTGCAAGCAGCTCAGGATTTCATAGGCCAGCACCAAGGTGGTCAACATCAGCAGCTGCAATCCTTCACCCTTGAAGACGCTGGTGGCGACTTCGGCCACGGCCAAGGTCAGGAACTTGGACATGGAAACGACCACGGTTTCGGCCAGATCCAAGACTTTGGTAGCCAGGAACATCACGACTTCGGCGGTCAAGACCATGGATTCGGCGGTCAAGGCCATGGATTCGGCGGTCAAGACCATGGATTCGGAGGGCAAGGACACGATTTCGGAGGTGAAGGGTATGGACATGGTCACGCTATTCCTGTTGGAGAGCATGTCGAAGTGGAATCTCCTGTCGCTGTACCTCAATACAAGCACGTAACTTACCCCATTCACAAGAACATTCACGTCAACGTGCCTAAACCAATCCTGATTGGAGTTCCCCAACCTTACCCTGTCAAAATACCAGTACACAAACCTGTAGCGGTACCAGTGGAAACTGAGATCTCCATTCCTTATGAGAAGGTGGTTCCGTACCCTGTCGTGAAACACGTACCTTACCCTGTCGAGAAGCACGTACCGATCAAGGTAGAAAAGACTGTGACCGTCCATGTTCCCCACCCTTACCCTGTCAAGATCCCAGTTTACAAAACCATTCATCATCATAGTAAGGATCATCACCACCATCATTGATGTCGGGGTTGTTAGTGCCAAATCGTTGTAAATACTTTGTTGTTTGTTGATTATTTTTAAGTCATTTTCAACTGTTTGTTGTAGTTGATTTATTTATTGTGTAATTGTTGTTGTGTTGTTGATTAAAATATAAAATACTTTATGTATTTATTTTTATTTATTCTTTAGGAAGTGTTAGTTTGTCAAACATTACAAGTGCTCAAAGCATTGAACTAAGTCTTCTTTATCTGTCAGTTCAAAATTAATATCAAGATTGCTCATCGGCATACGTACGTACGTTCACTGCTAACCAAACATAGGGGGGTTTACCATTATCACCATGCTTGGCAGGCGGATTGGTTCAGGTGAAGGTGTCAAAAATACTAAGTAGGTATTGCTGCCCTTTATCTAGGTAAGTGGTCTTAATCGGCTATTACAACATCCACAGGATAACTTGGATAGAGAGAGACAGGAGATAATTCTATATAATAATAATATTATTCACAAGTCTACGTACAAGTACATAATTTTTGGCTGATGACAACACAGATAACAAACAACTTATTTACTAGCTCAGTACTTTTATTAACAGAGTTAGTGGTCAAGGGTATAATGAGTCCCTGCCTCAGCATATTGCAGTATTAAAGCATTACTGAGCTGGTTTTCAGGCAGGGCCCTTGAGAAGTGACGTGTAGTGGATAGGACGATTCTTACGCCACGACCGTCACGGGGGTATACTATAAAGCCTCATGCATGTGACATTAATTTCACGTGCAATAGGTTTGCACAACCCAACTTCAATTTAAAACAGCAACGCTACAAGATTAATGAATTAAAGTAAGATGTTCCTTTAAAAATAAATTTTATCCAGTAAACAGAACATCATCGTAACGCAATTTACGAGTTCCTAGAGAGTTATTCTTCACGTACGGAACCACAATGCAGGATATTAATTCTCAGTGCGCGGGTGACGTTTTGTTATTGCGACTGTCTGCTGAACTCCAGAGAAACAGATTTTATGGAAGAGGCACTATTTTTTTATTATTTCAATTTAAGTAGGCAGTCTACATAGTACCTATTAATATATGACATGCTTGGTCAATTTGTCATGCAGGTATACATAAGTAGGTAAATAGAGCGCCCTGCGTCAAACGTTTTTCATATTCAAAATTTGGATAATTCACAACTGTACCACTACGACTAAATATCCTGACAAAAATGGTCCCAGCTATACCACTCAGGAAATTATTATATATTTTTTTGTGTGTAATATGGTCCGGGAAGCAAAGGTACGGACGGTTGGGAAAATTCCCGACCGTCACCCTGATCTATCCCAATAGGTAACTCATCTGTTCCAATCGTGTTTATTGGTCATAAATAAAACCCAACATTTTGTTGCTTCAAGATATCGAGTAAACTCCTACACTGCTGATGATGTTGCTGACCGATATGAAGTAACTCCTCTCTAACGTTTATGAATGCAAAAAGTAAAATGGGTAGCAAACAATTTGAGCTGTACAGTTCCTCGTTGCGCAAGGTGAGTGCAACTCTAATTCTGCAATCAGATTGAAGATTGGAAGTCACGATCTCGAGTGAATTTGAACGTAACATTTTCATTGTTTGGTTTTGTTTGGTGTTGCCGACTGCATAATGTGAGAAATTAAACTATTATGGAAGAAAATTGAAACAAAATGATGTATGTACCTAAGACAAATTGTGTTCAGTGAAGATATACCTAACGATTTTTTATGTTGTAAAAATAAATAAGGAAAACCGTAAAGAACACGATACTTAGGTACTTACAGAGTTATAGAAAACATTTTGTACGTAGGTAAGCTATTATAGCTGACGACCGATGTGGCGCAGCGGGTGAAGGTCCGCCTGCGACGCAGGAGGTTGCGGGTTCGATTCCCGCCTCGGGACAAATGTTTGTACGATCTGCAGATATTTGTTCAGGGTGTTCTGGATGTTTTTCTATGTATAATAAAAAAATATTTATCTGTGTAGTGTGCTGTGTGAATTGTCCAGCATTTTTTATTTATTAAAAATCTTAATGAAGCCTTAACGCCTTCCTAAATGATTGGTGGGAATCCTTTGTCCAGCAGTGGGATGGAAAAGGCTTTGAAATCAAAATAAAAATTAAGGTTAGTAGGTTGACCGATTATGAGGCATGCCCAGCGTGGGGATTATGGTATTGTCCCCATCGATGTAAGTAAAATTTGGGAGGTACTTACTAGCTTCTCGAAAGTGGAACACTCAAATTAGGTCCACCCAACTCAGTCATAGTCGGACCGGGGCGGCGGCGGCGGCGCAGTCGGCGTTCGTGTTTTGCGTGCTTATTGTTGCCTCCGTCACACTTCGGTCTAGGTATTTCTTTCCATCTTTGTTGTACAAAATATTGGAATTAGCGTGTCTTTGCGTTTAGTGGTAACATAATTCAGGCCATTTGTTGAGTTAGCGTTGGGAGAACGTACCATATCTACAGAATTTAACTTATACGAGTCTTGGTGATTTGATTGTTGCCGATAAGAGCCGATACCTAAGGCGTTTACTAGGGGACGCCTTCTACAGTACTGCAGGACTGTAACAGTTAGTTGTATAATTTTAATACAACTAACTGTTACAGTTGTATAACTTCAATATATCCAGCAATTCCTTATTTCCTTGTAGCCTGTTCATGAGACATGTTGCGTTGCGGTGTGACCACGGGAACCTAGGTATTGTCACACCCACGTTTGTATATACAATTATATCTATAGGTAAGTAACATATTACATAGGAAACAAGACTGGCTGCTGGAATCAATTTCTGGTGCAGAAATACATGCGTCATAGTTTTGAAAAACCAATTAGTTTATGAGAGAACAAAAACTTCAAAAATCTAGGTCATCATGGCTCGACCCTTCTATAACATGGTTTTTTGGTTAGCCATCCATCCATTCCCATCTCAACGCTACCCTGTATTAGTAAAATCAATAATTCTGCAAAAAAAAAAGTCGTTTGCGGCTTGGTTTGTTCACTGGACATGGACACACACACACACAATCACCCTGTATAGTAATGTAGTAATAGTAATATAAATTGACTGCCTCGTTGGTCTAGCGGTCAGCTTGTTCAAACACTGATTATGAGGTCCTGGGTTCGAATCCCGGGTCGGGCCAATAGTTGTTATTGGGGTTTTTCTAACAAGAAAGATTCACAGTAGCAGCCCGGAGTCAGGAAGTTGGCGGTGTTACACCCCCGTGCCTCGGAAAGCACGTTAAGCCGTTGGTCCTGCGCCTAACCTCTCCCCGATCGTGTCGATCTGTCGTCTCATCGGATTATGAGAATGAGGGAACAGAGAGTGCACCTGTGTTTGCGCACACACTTGTGCACTATAATATGTCCTGCGCATCTGGCTAGTCTCCGAGAGACTGGTCGCCGTAGTCGAAATTCAGCTAGGAGGAGATTACTATTATTATAGTAAAGACACTACGAACCAACTATAATGTATGTAAGTACGTAAATTACATACAGAGTCAATAATTCAGCAAGTGCCTGAAAGCTCTCAATTAACCATTAATTGCAGATTAGTGTCCCAAGTGCTCCCCATTTGAGATACTGCTCTATTATACAATTTGCATTTTAATTTCCGTGGCCTAAAGTGGCCCACTCGAAAATGTCTATGTATTGGCGGATTAATTTACTGAATCTTATCGATAGAAAAATTAATCGATAGGATTTCCAGCAAAAGAAAATCTAAAATGCAGTTTTTTTTTCATAAATTGTATCCATGACGCCTTTCATGACCTTTCTATAACTCTCATAGTTTCGGATTTGTTCATTCACTCCCATCTCAGTAAAGACACTACGAACCTTCTTTAATGTATGTACTTAAATTAGGTACATACACAGTCAATAATTCAGCATGTGCCTGAAAGCTCTCGATTAACCTGTTTTACGATTCTATTATTTAGTTTACATTACGCAATGTAACTATGCAAGGTATTTTATTAATTCAAATTCAATTAATATCCAACTGGATAGGTGATTTCTTCTTATATTTTTGTAGCCGTTTTGTAGCCATTTCGGCGTCGTCGGAAATTCAATTACTTCCTATCACTCTGAGCCTCTGAGATGATTTTTTTGTAAATTTTTGTAGCCGTTATCACTTCGGTACGGAGCGAACTAAACCAAACATGTCATCATCATCATTATCAGACTTTGTTAGTCCATTGTTGGACATCCCTAATAAGCGCCAAAGCGCCCTGTCTTCAGCTTGCCGCATCCAGCATCTGCCTGCAGTCTTTCGCAGGACCTTGCCAGAAGGCGTCCTACCCTAGTACATTTGCGGACTCGTGGTCTCCACTCAAGAACACGTTTACCCCAGCGCGGTTATCGGTTCAAACAAACATTATTTCACTACCTATTATTTCATTCAAGGTAAATTCTATCGTATCTCATAAATTCTAAGTTCGTAAACAAAAAACACCCGCTGACTTATTACTTACAACGTAGAAACAAAAAAAAAACATATTCTTTTATGCCCTACTTCCGCAAACGGTAATAAATGTGGGTTAGTTTAATTTACTGTGTTGTTATGGAGTTACAATAAGGAAAATAAAGAACATTCCTTATACGATGCAGATGTATCTATTGGGTAAATTTCGTAAAAGATACCTATAACATCCATGCGGAAAATGAGTAAGCGGTAATAGGATTTTGTTTTTCTTTCATCATAAATTAATATCTCTATAATTAACACTAGCTGCATTCTTACTACCCGTTGTCCTATTACCCGTTTTCCCGTAGGAATGAAGCATTTTCCCGCGGTAAATAGTAGCCTATGTTCATCAGGAATAATGTGGGCTACTAATTGTAAAAGAATTTTTCAAATCGGTCCAGTAGTTTCGGAGCCTATTCAATACAAACAAACAAACAATCAAATCGTTCATCTTTATAATAATAGTATAGATAATTTGATTGTTTTGAAAAAACTAAAAATCGACTTCGAATCCCTTAGTTTTTATGTTTTGCGGGATAAATACTTGTCCATCGGGAATAAAACTTGGACCAGCTCGTAGTCATCCTCTACACAACTGCAAAAGAATCATTATTTGATCATTCAAATAATGATTCTTCGGTATGTAGGTAGGTTCGGTACAAAATGACAGAGAAATAGACAAACATACATAAAAAAATTCACACAGTCAACATAGAAGCTCCTCCTTTTTTCGATATCGGTAAAAAAGATAGCTTTATTTATTAACCGAATTCTAAAAAGGGAGGAGCTTTGAAGTTCGGCTGAGTCTATTTTTTTTTACTAACATAACTTTAAATTAATTTTTCGTTAGTCCATATTAGAGAGACCAACAAATAGTTAATTTAAAGTTATGGTCTATCGTATTCTGTAAGCCGAACGGGCCATATTAGGTGACTAAGGGTTATGTTATTAATGTAAATGAATGTTGTTAATCTAGGCTAGGTACCACTTCTGACCGCCTTTATAATTATGTAGCCGAAATGTGCCGGTTCTCTCATAGGGCCGAAACTACTCGCACAATTTCAACAATTAATGCTCTAAGTATAGACTTGTTCGTGTTTGTGTTCTTCAGCTCGTCATGTACTGGGGGCATACTCGAAAACTCGTTGTCGCGCAAAACCAACTCTTATGTCGCTTGCATAAGATTACCGTTTGCGCGAAAACGTAGAGGCCCAGTTTCTTGTAGGATCTTTCGCAAATGTTGTCTTTTTCTAGCTAGAAGACCCACTACAAATAATTAATAGCTTAAGTTTATTTCTATTCTACGGGTGTGTCTATATAATATGTTTTATTGAAAATACCTATGTACATAATTTTGTACCTTTATTGTGCTTTGAATGATCATGATCACATTCAAGACACCATACATAATTATGATTTTTTTTAACAAACAATATTTTAAACAATTAATAAATTCTTATTCCGATTTTCATACAAAAATATTTCATAAAAGTTCACTAAAATTTTCAGGTACAGCTGACTACGCGTGCAGTGATTTAAATAACTCATTCTGTTCACTTAATTTCAGAAGGACCTTACAAGGTTGTGCTGTTTTCATACAAACATTTTATGTACTTTTAACTGATCTCAAGAAACAAGAGATTTGGCTACGGAGTTTTCTTTAGCACATTCGATTTAAGTGCGATAAAATTTTAGTTAAAATAGACCATTTCGCAGAACGGCGGTACGATCTGCGAAATTTT
Source organism: Eupithecia subumbrata (assembly GCA_949316285.1). NCBI lineage: Eukaryota > Metazoa > Arthropoda > Insecta > Lepidoptera > Geometridae > Eupithecia > Eupithecia subumbrata. Next base: position 3,818,123 of record OX438644.1, on the reverse strand, counting down.
ATGTAGGTATAGTAAATATAAAAATAACCACTTAAACACCACCTCCAAGGTGAGTGGTAGTGGTGGATGGTATAAGGTCCAGGATCTGATAATGGGATGGAATCCATTAATCTTCAATTCAGAAAAAAATACCTTCAAAATAAGCACTCAGACATTCAATGAAGTGTAACTAACGTTATCATCAAATCGGCCACTATTTTAAGGAAATCTCTGCGGTCTTGCACCTATTAATAGTAAGTTTAATAGAGAGTAATCAGACCTGGAGAGAGTAAGCATAATTAGACCGCAAGCGCGCTTGCCCAAATAATGGACCACAAACTAAATAATCCAAACAATTTTGTGTGAAAACAGTGCTAACAAGATATTTCTTAATTGAGAACGCCATGAGCGAGATTTATGTTGATGGTGTAATTTATCAAAATAAGGACCATGCACTGAAGTCCCATTAAAATACTCGCCTATTTTTATTTTTGCTAGTGTTGCAATGGCAAAAGGCTATTTTATTTTAAACAAGGTCCTACGGCATAATGGGTGTACTTAAGTAAGCCGAAAAGGAAAATTCTGGACGCTGGGGGATAAACTTTTATTTATTTATTAAAGACCTACAGTTATAATATTGTATGTTTACAAATATTCGCTTACGTTTAAACAGCCCTTACAGGTCTTTCAAAATATGGTGATGACCTGATGACTTAAATAAGCCAACCAAAATACTAAATGAAATAGAAATATGAAAGCTTAGTGCAACAAAAATCCTCTACATAATATATTTGACTATGGTAAAGGACTTTACAGTAAAGGATATTACAGAATTGAGAAAACTTCTTACGAATTGCTTACTTGTTGTTTACGAATCTTTTAATTTCAAATTATTTTTAGTAAATACTACGGTACTTATCCGGCGCAGCGCATCAGCATTGCCATACAGCGGGGTAATGCAGCCAGCGCCTTTGGTTTATTTGCTCAAAAAACAAAAATACAGTTCACATAAATGTCTTGGGGATGCTTCCGACTGGGAGGTATAATATTGATATGGATCACTTGAGCTACTTCTAGATTGTTTGCAACTGCTGTTAGCTCAAGCTCAGTTGTAAATGCTTATTCTAATTTGTTTCCATTCTTTGATCGTAATTTTCTTTGTTAATAAAAACTACTTACCAATTCCTACTTTACATAGGTAATTGAGTAACAGAATTGCTAAACTTCCGTGTACCCAAGCATCATGTCCCCAAGGCGAACCCTCAAACTAGGTAATTTCCCAATTTTACACAAAATTACTTTACCCGTAACATAATTTATGAAAGTAGCAGAATCTTATCACCCCAACTTTGAAAAATTCACAAAGATTGAAACTTTTCGAAAATTAATTTTAACTTTCCTCTTCTGATGAACAGACTTTGTTTTAAAGGCCGTCTTAATTCAGTATGGTGACTATGAAGGTGACAAATTTATTATCCCTTAGAACTAGGCCGGATTTAATTTAATTTCAGGTTCTAGACGCGGTATAATAGGCTAGTTTTAAATGAAAAAAAAAACTCGTGCGAAGCGAACACATGGATGTTTTGGGCCCTTTTTTTTCCTTTTTTTTGCGTATTTTTTCCCCTCTTTATTTACCCCATGGGCTTTAGTAAATAAATGTGAGCTGGTGCCCCCATCACGTGATGCCCTAAGCAATTAGCTTTGTTTGCTTATAGGCTAATCCAGCACTCATAGTTCCAATAGTTTTATCCTCAACTGGGGTCATCCCGAAACAGCTTTTCCAATCCATTGTTTAGACCTTCCTAGTGTAATGATTTCGGTGTTTGTTTTGAATAAAATTGTAAATCCAGGTCATTTTGACAGTTGACGGCTTCTCGTGTTTTCTTCTATTTTGACTTTGACGCGTTGTCTTTGAATTAAGCAGCGCGGTCTTGTCTGTGGTTTGTCGACGTCATATTGAGGAGAAGTGGTTTTGGTGGGAAAAACACGAGAGGTCGGGCATTCGGTCTCTAGACTTGGAAGCGAAAACACCTCTTGAAATACTGAGTAGTATTAAATAATTATAATATTATCAATTATTTAATAAAACTATAAAAATTTGTAGAGGTTTCTTTGATTTCCTAAAATCTCAGAAGTGGCGATTGAACCGAGTGTAAGTCTAGTGCATTATTTATTTATTATTTGTTTTTAAAAACAACATGATTATATTTTGCCGCGCTGGTCAGATAATTATCGTTATAATTCAATAGCAAAATTTTAAAGTCGATTACCTACTTCACTTTTCAAATTCGAATTGTCATATTCACGAAACGGTCGGTACAAGCCGAGACTATCCGGTCGTGATGACTGCTTACATTTTGAAATAGTGAAGGGTAGATATTTGGTATTTTATTAATATTTTACTGGACAAAGAGTGGTATTATAATTCTGTAGAAAATATTAGAGTGCAGCTGCCTGGCCTACCTGCAGTTTTATGTTTGAATCGATGTTAACACGTAATGGTCGGTACTAAACCGAGACTATCCGTTCGTGATGACTCCTTTCGTTCTGAATTGGTAGCCGGTATCTGCATTCAAAACAAATTTGGAATAGTAACGCATTTCGTGGGGTGTTTGCATGGCTGGTCGGTATTGCACCGAGACTATCCAGTGTTGCTTAAGCATTTCGCGGATTGCTGTGCAGTAAATTTATTTGGTATGTTAACAATCTCTGTCCAGTGAAAATTATTACGTTTTTTGAACAAAATATCTGACCGCTGCAGCCTTATTTAACTACATATATTTTTATATTAATTCTTCCAAGGTGTACGTACTATATGTGGAGTGAAACGTAGGACCTGTAGTTGTGGCTATGTACGTCACAATTTACAAGGGCTATGTTTTTAAAGGCTATGTATGCCTATGGAGTGAAACATTAGGACCTGTAGTTGTGGCTATGTACGTCACAATTTACAAGGGCTATGTTTTTAAAGTCTATGTACGCCTATGGAGTGAAACATTAGGACCTGTAGTTGTGGCTATGTACGTCACAATTTACAAGGGCTATGTTTTTAAAGGCTATGTACGCCTATGGAGTGAAACATTAGGACCTGTAGTTGTGGCTATGTACGTCACAATTTACAAGGGCTATGTTCGCCTATGGAGTGAAACATTAGGACCTGTAGTTGTGGCTATGTACGTCACAATTTACAAGGGCTATGTTTTAAAGGCTATGTACGCCTATGGAGTGAAACATTAGGACCTGTAGTTGTGGCTATGTACGTCACAATTTACAAGGGCTATGTTCGCCTATGGAGTGAAACATTAGGACCTGTAGTTGTGGCTATGTACGTCACAATTTACAAGGGCTATGTTCGCCTATGGAGTGAAACATTAGGACCTGTAGTTGTGGCTATGTACGTCACAATTTACAAGGGCTATGTTTTAAAGGCTAAGTATGTACGTCACTATTACAAGGGCTATGTTTGTCACAATCATAATATTTCAAGGGCTTCTAGGGTGCTATAAACGTGGGAAGTATATGTAGTTTGCTGGCTATTTAGTATTATTTCGTGGGTCCTCTTTGTTATATGATTATGTATGTCATTAGAGGGGCCAACATAGAACCTGTGTATCGGCTATGTACGCCTAAATCGAGTTCAAGGAAGTAGTAGTAAAATTACTTTATCAAATTGATTTTCATTTATTCCGCAGAAAAAGTAATTGTTTATTTTTATTATTACCAACATTAAATTATTATTCTTTATTTTATTATATGGCATTTTTTCAACTTTAATAAAATAAGTAATAACGTTACTAGGATGTGATAATTTATTACGACAGGTACTTCCAACTTTTTGTATATTGATTTTTTTAGTCAATTTATTAATGTGAATTTATTGGTTCTCTGCGAGGTTATGGAGTCTGAAGGTGTCTACATCACCGAAGACGAACCGCCAGGGGCCGCCTCAAGTAAACGCTCTCGACGAAAAAGGAAATCGAAGTCTGAATATGCGAGGAGGCGTGCAAGGTGAAGGCGCAGTTCTGTTCAAAGCTCCTCTTCATCAAGCTCGTTCAAATCTTCATAGAGGAAACGGTCTTATTTTAAAGCTAGCTTAATTCACCCGTACTTTGAAATGTAGAGCCTTCCTAAACCAAATTAGTTCATCTGATAGTATTAAGTAGCAATATTATAAAAAAAAAATGCCATTCTTGTAAAAATCATAAATAAATTCCATTCAATGTTGATAACCAGAGTCAAACAAAACTAGATTAACTAAAATTCATAAAGCTGGCTTGGCTGTCAATAAAATATTGTATGGTAAGAATATTGTAAATAGAAATACTTAATTGTGTGTAAAGATAAAGATAAAGATATTTATTTGCAAAAACATGTTTACAAAAAAAAAGGTAACATAGGTATAGGTACTTAGGTAGAAACAAAATGCTTGACCGTTTACGGTACCTATGCAAAATGAATTAGAGGGATGACATGCAACATTAAAAACTATCTACAATTTATCATTAAAAAATTCGTCTAGGCTATAGTAACATTTTGATATTAATAATATATTAATTTTCTGTTTAAAGATTTGAACATTCAGGTTTCTGTAAAGTTTAGTTAATTGGTTATAAATTTTAGGAGCAATACTAACAAACAATTTTCTGCATTAATGTTGTTTTAACAGGATGTGATCGTAACCTAATATTATCCCGCCTGTTTCGACTTACAACCTCAGATAGCCGGGGAAACAGATAGGTATTATTTTTTACAAACAGAGCGACTTCTATTATGTAGGGGGACGGAAGTGTCGGAATTTTGTGCTTTAAAAATAGTGGTCTACAACTATCAGTAATTTTAATCTTCATGGCTCTCAAACATCGTTTTTGTAGCTCGAAAATTATATTTTTATTGGTTGAGTTGCCCCATAAATATTAACCCATATCTTAATACAGACTCTACCATACCGTGATAAGCTGTCAATAGAGCTTCTGTGTTGACTGTTGACGACAGTCTATGAAGAGCATACGCTAGGCTACTGACTCGCTTACTCAGTCCTTCTATATTATTATGTTGTTTCCAGTTAAGTTTTTTTTATCTATCATAAGTCCTAAAAATCGCGTAGCATCAACTTGATTAATTAAATTGGTCTTAAATGTTATATTATTGTCGGATGGAGTATTGGATCTTTGGTCAAAATGCATAATTGTGTTCTTACTTAAATTAATTTTTAAATTATTATTGTCAAGCCATTGTATTATAGATTCAATTGATTTATTAATGTCAGATTACACTAGTACACTTTTGATTTGTGCATTACCTCAAGTTTGGTTTTAGATTGTATTCTTGGTATTTTTGTGAATTGATTTCTATTACTAAGGTACGATTCAATTAAATCTGAAACGTTCCCTCTAATACCTTACGTTTCCAGTTTTTTAGTAAAATATTGTGGTCTACGTCATCAAAAGTTTGTGACATAATTATCACAAAATATACTACAGATTGGAGTTCTTTTGTCAACTTTACAAATTACATTGGAGAAGAAGTCGTAAATTGCCATATTTATTGTTTTCTTTTGGCGAAAACCTTTTTGCTCTTCACACAGGATGTTGCTATTTTCAAAGTACGAGTTTATTTCGGCGTAGTAGTATTCTTCAAATATTTTTGAAATTATGGAAATCAGAGCAATGGGTCTGCAAAATTCTACCAGTTCTTTATTTCCTTTCTTAAATACTGGTTTGACTATAGTAGTTTTTAGGTCATCCGGGAATTGTCCTGTTTCTATACTGAAATTTATCAAGAAGCTTAGATGAGGACTAATAGATTCATTCACTGCTTTAATAATATTGGTACTAATGCCGTCAAATCCTGAGCTTTTTGTATTTTTTTAGTGATTTTATTATTTTATTGATATGATGTGGTAGGCAGGGAGCCAAAACATGGATCTCTCTTGTCTATATATTTTTGTCGTTACGTTCTTACCTATTCCTGGTATCGGTTTTACCTTATTGATAAAGTAGTCGTTAAAAATATTAGCAATTTCGATTGGATTTGTTAAGTCTACATTATTATATTTTATTTTCGATATAGATTCTTTGGGTATATTTGGTCTAGACTTATTAATTACCTCGCAAGTTGTTGTAGATTTGTTGTTAGATGTCAATATTTTATGATTATTTTGAGCTTGCTTTGTTAGTGAAATTATTTTTTTTAAACATTTTATTATATCCAATGTAGATTGATCTATTTGTCTTTACGGGCCTAGATCAATAATTCCAAAGAAGATCTCTTCTTCGTTTACTGCAAGTACGTATACCACGTGATATCCATATAATATGTTTTCTTTCTACTATTACTAAAATATACTTTTTTGGGAAGCATAACTCATAAAACAACCTGAATGTTTCAATAAAGTGCCGGTATGCCACAGAAGAGCCTTCAGCGTTATACATATCAAAAAAAGAGAGATCATTTAAAGATACCTTCCTTGCGCCAATATTTAATTTTAAGAATATTTTTAGCTGGTAGTTTAATAATTTGGGCAGTGTGATCAGACTAGCCTAATTTTAACACTTCAGTCTTACAAATAGCTTTGTAGTTATGTGCAATGTTATCGATGCAAGATTTAGTGATTAAACGTGTTGGCTGTTTATATATTTTATTATAGTTCAGTAATAAGCATTCAAATTCTTGTGCTATATTGTTACATTTTAGCATGTCTATATATATTAAAGTCGCCAACTATAATAATATTATTTGTATTTAGTTTTGTTACATAGGTCAGTAGTTTATCTAATTTATTGAAGAATGTATTTAATTATTTTGTTTAGGTACTCTATAGATACATACCTACTATTATAATTTTATATTCAATCAACTGAACAGCACAACACTCAAACAGATTGGTCAACGACAAGTTTTTAATCTCTAATAATGTGTGTAATTAAGTAAAATTCTTATCAGTCTGGTCTTGTATTGTCAATTTAATTTCTTTTATAGTCATTCGATAAATATTATTTCTATTGTACTTATATTGTTTGAGTAGGGATTAATATTAATAGTAGGGATTAAACTTGAAAACAGAAAGATTTTAAACTATCTATGGATTTTACATTATCGGGTAGTTAGTTGTATAATTTTCGGCCTGATATTTTGGGAAGCTTCTTAGACATACATAGTCAGTTAGGCAAGTTTTTAAGAGAATGTTTTTGTGCCTAAAAATAACGTTAGTATTAGGTACAGTTCTTGTTTTATATTCATGTTAAGTCCTTTTAACATATTGTATGGTTTCAAAGATGTATATGGAAAATAATTTTAAAATGTTGCCGAGTGTAATGATTAATTTTCTGTCAGATTTAATGATCTAGCTAGATGTAGATAATGATATAACGACTTAGACTTTTAAAATTTGTAATTATATGCAAGTACCAAATGTGCTAGTCCACAAAATTATTTATAAGAAAATGGTTTTCTCGTAGGTAAAGATTACAATGTATTATCAATATTATTTAAGAATATTCTATACCTACCTAAATTATACTATAATAAAAACCTTTATTCACAACCAAGATTACCAAATACTTAATAGAAATAAATTACAACTAGTATTTACTTACAATTATGTACAATGTATTTGATTAAGTTTAATTTTATTGTAACCATGCTTCAGGAGATAGCATGATGACGGATGGCCGAGTGTAATGATTTCGGTGTTTGTTTTGAATAAAATTGTAAATCCAGGTCATTTTGACAGTTGACGGCTTCTCGTGTTTTCTTCTATTTTGACTTTGACGCGTTGTCTTTGAATTAAGCAGCGCGGTCTTGTCTGTGGTTTGTCGACGTCATATTGAGGAGAAGTGGTTTTGGTGGGAAAAACACGAGAGGTCGGGCATTCGGTCTCTAGACTTGGAAGCGAAAACACCTCTTGAAATACTGAGTAGTATTAAATAATTATAATATTATCAATTATTTAATAAAACTATAAAAAATTTGTAGAGGTTTCTTTGATTTCCTAAAACTAGAAACAATAAGATACTACTGCAAAAGGTTGACACTTTGAACTCCTGTACGATCGATCAAAATGAGCTTCCAAATGAAGTTTCTGCCTCTGAAGTGCACTTGGCTTAATCCCGTGCGCTTTGGATTTTACCGGTTTTAATCCGAGAAGATTAGGGCCGAGATCACGGTGTGGTAAGGCACGGCATTACGGCTCAAACGTTAGCAGTTGAAACGTTAGGATGCGCGTTCACAGGTCGACATCGGACAATCCGCTGAAAAGTGTGTCCACTGATCAGCAATCCGAATTACGTCATTCGCATTAAATGGAAAAGTTGCCTTCAATAATCCTCGCCGGCATTGCCGACAGTCCGCTCCGTTCGGTACGGATCTTTTATGTCAAACCATTGATGGGGCCAGTGCGGATTGTCCGATGCCGGCCTGTAAACGCGCACCCTAATGTTTCAACTGCTAACGTTTGAGCCGTAATGCCGTGCCTTACCACACTGTGATCGCGGCCTAGATCTCAACCCAATAATAATAATTATGCTGAACAAATCACACAGCATTATCTAGCCCCAAGCTAAGCAAAGCTAACTGATAATGATAATGATAACTGATATACCTAATACAATACGCTTTATAGATTATGTAGATGTAGATTAGATAGATGTAGATTGGATTAGACCTACTGTTGTTATCTACGAATGTAATCAACGTTGAATTATGTTCTTCTATAATGTCCAGTGAATCTTAAGTGATTAATTCTAGATTACATGGTCTTAGGTGCTCGCTCGGTGCTTAGGTCTTGTATCTAGTCCTTAGGCTTATGTGGATGATTTGTTAGCGGTTCGTCCAAATCACGTTTCGTAAGCGATTTCTCTTATAAGCGTTTTGTCCAATGAACGGTTCGTCAGGAATCCATGCGCAGTTCGTCCAATTCTTGAATTATCCAAAATAGTTTACAATTCATATTTATTGTTTCATATATATTTGAAAATTGACAGTGAATGCCAAATATGACAGCGGTTGCCAGTTTCGGTATGGTATTTATTTATAAGGAACGCCTTTTTTCTTGGTTAACATTGCGGTCCAAAGCCTACTCGTAAGTACGTAAAAAAATTGTAATTACCTACAATTTTTATTAACTAATTCGATTTCATTTAATAATATAACTTTTTCGAAATTTCGAACTGTAATGGAATAAGTAAGCAGGTTTACCTAGGTTAAAATTAATTTCTTTAATACCTTATTCTTTATACAACCCAAATGTTTCTCATAACCAAAAATATCCCGCACGAATATTATTGAAGCTTCAATTTTCCCGAAAAAAATCATTTCCCTTCCAAAATGTGCTCCCAAATATCCATCCGATTTCGTTACAATTTTCTGCTTCTTCGTAAGAGTTCTAAAACTGTAGTGGTAAGGTTCAAAATGATGTGAGGAAGTAAGTTATAGGAGAAAATATTGTATTGCATTGCCAATTTATTTTCAAGAGTTGGCTACCCCGAAGTTGAATTTCCTCGATAATCGCCTGAAGAGGACTGATTTAATGATGCCATCTTTTTCTAAACAATTCGTTAATAAACTGTTTTCTTCCAAAAAAAGAACCAAAAAGGGTAACTTTACTACTTTACTTTAACTTAGGGTAACTTTTTGGTAGGTATCTACATGTTCAAAATCTTAGTGTCATCGGGAGGGACTATAGAGAAATTATAATAAATAAATAAATAAATAAATAATGCTGGACAATTCACACAGCATTATCTCTAGCCCCAAGCTAAGCAGAGCTTGTGTTATGGGTACTAGATAACTGATATACTTAATACAATACACTACCTACATAGATAGATATTTTTTATTATACATAGAAAACACCCAGACCAAGGGAACAAGTTTCTGCAGATCGTACACAAATTTGTTACGAGGCGGGAATCGAACCCGCAACCTCCTGCGTCGTCCAGGCGGACCTTCGCCCGCTGCGCCACGGAGGAATTAATACTTTTTTAAATTAATAATTACCAAGTCGTTTCACGTGTCAAAAACCAAGATAATTAATAATAATAATAATAATGTTGTTATGGCTATAAGTTCTGCTTAGCCTGGGGCTAGAGCCCCAGCCCCAAAGCTAAGCAGAGCTTGTGTTATGGGTATTAGATAACTGATTAACATAATACAATACACTAAGTAATTAAATAGGTATACGTAGACTACCTAAATTAGTTAAAAACAATAGTAGAACAGTTGTTGGGATTAATTCTAGTTCCATGCCCGCACTTCTTTGCCGTGTGGTTTTTCTTATAAAAAGTTAAACTTTATTTTACTGTTCATAAAATTACCACACTTACCTAAAGTAGGCAGGTCCTTACATAATTTTCTTTCTTCTCCATTGCAGTTTCAATGACACACAATGACTGAATGCACATTCTAAGTCCGTTGGTTCAAACCCCGCCGCAAGCAAAAATTTTACTTTTTATTTTCATTAAATAAATAAATAATGATGGACAATTCACACAGCATTATCTATGTATATTAAGCCTCCTTAATTAGAAATTTCGATGCAAGACTAATTAATAGAACCTAAGCTACTATAAATCACGAAGATTTATCCAAGCCTGTACGATATCAGATATGTTCCCGAAACATGGATCGTGTTGCGGAATAAATTTAAATTCTCCTTGTTTGTGTTGCTTTTAGAATTAGCTGGCTTTTAGATTAATTTAAGGCTGAGATCTTATCTAATATCTTTAATATGGCACCTTCAAGAACATCTATTTTGAAAATAAATAATAAATAAATAAATAATACTGGACAATTCACACAGCATCATCCAGCCCCAATCTAAGCAGAGCTTGTGTTATGGGTACCTACTGGATGACTGATATAAGTACTCAATACAAAACATTACATCGATAGATATTTTTTGTTTCACAAAGAAAATACCCAGAACACCCGAAACAAATATTTCCAGATAGAACAAAAATTTGTTCCAGGGCGGGAATCGAATCCGCAACCTCCTGCGTTGCAGGCGAACCTTCGCCCACCGCAGCACATCGGAATGATAATTTTAATGTAGTGGACATTTAGGCTGGGACGGACATAGGCCTTCCCTGATGACAGATTGATGAGCCTAGCTGAATTTTAGCAGATTTAGATTTCAGATTTCAATAACTTTATTTTTTTATCATAAGGGGGTTATGCCATAATCCCCACGCTGGGCACGCGGGTCGGGGATCGCAGTTCGGTGGTGGATCTCTTCTGTAAGAGGCGCTGCTGCTGGCCGACCCCCAGTGGATGTCCCATAGTCGTAGTTAAGAGTTGGGGTGGTGCAAATCCTAATCCGGCACCACTTTCGGACATATTCGAACAATAATGGATGGGTCTGCAAAATTAGGTAGGTAAGCAACTCTTTAACGTTGTAAGGACATCCTTCCGCAAGCCGGAATCAAATATTGCATCAAATATTCACCAGCACATCGACATCGGTCGGCGGACAGATGGTGCCTTCTAGGGATGGGCTATTATTTATAGACAGTTCATCGATAACATGTTTGTGTGTAAGTAAATAATTTGTTATCTGTGAATCGCGTAACTATGAACTGATCGGTACACAATTATCTATACAATAATTTGACAGTTTTGATAAACCTTCTTAGGTTTATCAAAACTCTCAAATTATTGAATACTGACTTCGAATCTTTTACGGGTCTAGTCACTCTTGAATATTTTTTTATAGGATTACTTCGAGATCATTCTTTTCTCTACATAAATTATTGTACACAATAGCGAAAAAAATTCAAAATCGGTTCATACATAAGCATACAGGCAAACATGGAACCTTCTCCGTTATTGGAAGTCGGTTACACAAGAATTGATTACTCTGCTGTTTTAATTCCATAAAACTGAACATTTGAGGCTACCAAAAATGGAAATAATTTCATTCTATTTTGCAGACTTGAATCAAACTAAGACTATATTATTTTTTAAGTTTTATTGTTAAGTTATTCAAGCTTCTGAAAATAACTGTAAACCGTATGGAACAGAATTTTCTGAAAATGCAACATAAAAAAGTACCAGGACTGACTACTATGTATGAAATAATGTAGAGACAAACAAAAAGCAATTGCATCTCGCGGACTTCTCTCTCAATGCACCAGAAAAGTCGTAAGCAGGTGAGAGGGAGTAGGTATTTGTTTTAATGAACGCAAAACTGACACCAAAATCCAATTACATTCACCACTTCCTTGTTAGTAATGCCACAGATTGGGTAAGTGAAACATTCATTAGTCTAACAAAATTCGACATTCTCTTCACACCAATTTCGGGCCACACTTTTTATTTCGTTTGCAACTTTCCATTATTAAATTCTTGTCCGATCGAGTTCCAATAAGTTTTATTCGCGACCTAGATGCAATTTCTAATAAAATTATATTGTTTGATAACTAGCTCAGTTATTCAAATTTAATCATTTTCATCTGGAATGGCAATAACTCTTGCATAGTTTTAGTTTGAAGAGTATCTAGGGTTGTACCTTACTTTATGAATCCTATTTCTAAATATGTGCCTAATCACAAAAGAGGGCCTAACCGCCTACATTCTATTAAAAGACAACATTTGAAAACGTCTATTTATTAATTTATTAGGTCCTTACATATGAAATTGGCGTTTTTCGTACTGGCCACTTTAATCACAAATTTCTCCTCTTTGGTAAGGAATTCCAAATTCAAATTTGTACAGCTATAGACTCGTGTATTTGTGCTTCGATGATCGTCATTCATTTGTTTTTTTTTCTTCTGTTTTTTTCTGTTTGCGTCACTCATTTTACAAAATGGAAAACTTAAAATATCGCATTATTTACGAGTACGAGTTCCGCCGTGGCACTAGTGCTGCGGAAACAACTCGAAGGGTGAATGATGTGTATGGCGGTCGTGTTGCAAAAGAAAACACAGTTCGTTTTTGGTTCCAACGTTTTCGTTCTGGAAATTTCGACTTGCAGAACAAGCCCCGTGGACGGCCTGAGACTCAAGTTGATAATGAAGAGTTGAAGGCTATTGTGGAAGCGGATCCATCGCAAACCACGTCCGAGTTAGCTGCAGGCTGCGGTGTTCGTGATAAAACTGTTTTAATTCACTTGAAGCAAATTGGGAAGATTAAAAAGCTTGAAAGGTGGGTACCTCACGAATTGACTGAAGCAAACCGGCAAACGCGCGTCGACTGCTGCGTTACATTACTAAACCGGCACAATAATGAAGGTATTTTAAACCGAATCATTACCTGTGATGAAAAATGGGTTCTTTACGATAATCGGAAGCGCTCAGCGCAATGGTTGGATCCTGGCCAGCCAGCCAAATCCTGCCCCAAGCGAAAATTAACCCCAAAAAAGTTACTTGTAAGCGTTTGGTGGACTAGTGCCGGTATTGTTCATTACAGTTTTCTCAAATCTGGCCAGACTATTACGGCTGATGTCTATTGTCAGCAATTGCAAACCATGATGGAAAAGCTAGCGGCTAAACAACCTAGGCTGGTCAATCGCTCCACGCCACTGCTGCTTCACGACAACGCTAGACCACACACTGCGCAACAGACGGCTACTAAATTAGAAGAGCTTCAATTGGAAAGTCTAAGACATCCTCCATACTCCCCGGACCTTGCTCCAACAGATTACCATTTTTTTTCGAAATTTGGATAACTTCTTGCAAGGGAAAAAATTCAACTCCGATGGGGCAGTCCAAATCGCCTTCAAAGATTTTATTGATTCCCGTCCGACTGGTTTTTTTAGTAAAGGGATCAATGAACTACCTATAAGATGGCAAAAGTGCATAGAAAATAATGGTTCATACTTTGATTAATTAAATATATTATATTAAAAAATATTCGACTTTTTGTTCCTCCCATACAAAACGCCAATTTCATATGTAAGGACCTAATATTTATTTATAAGGCAATGCCAAGAATACACATAGTAAAACTAATAAAACAATTAGGTAGGTATTAAGTTTCTTATTATAGAATGTATGCTTCTAACACGTTCAGCGTCAGGACGTTTAGCCCAAGTTACAGCAAAAAACCTATTAGCGATTAAATTATATCATAAATATAAATTTTTAAAACCTCAGATTTCAGTTATTTCATCTCGGTCTTCATTGTTTAGGTACCTAAACAATGAAGACCGAGATGAAATAACAAAAGCAATTATACACCAAAAATCGACAGCAATTTTCATTTTTTATCGACAACCATCCAACACTACCCAGTTCTATTTCGCACCCGATGTAAATGCAGGTTTTATTTAAATTCGCTAGGTATAGATACCTAACCTACACACTTCCCTACCTATCTAAATTACGTACAGCTACTCAGAATGACGGAATTTTCGCCAAAATTCAAAACTGGAATTTTCATTAAATGCATTTTACATTCAGCTACCGTTTACAGAGTTGGCCACTCGAGGGCCTCTGTAAATGAGTAGATTCTTCTGTTGGTTGTAATATAATTTAAGGTCCAAGATTCCTGTTAGGTCAGGAAAAAAGCACTTTGATAATTGATACCTATTTGTTTAATCCGTTAAATTCGAAGTTGTATGTGGCCCGGTTTGAGAGTGAAACCGGGCCAGATGATTCTTTTTATGATTAATTTTATCAGGCCCTATCAAGCTTCTCCTGTTTCTACTCTTCTTAAATAATAATCATAGATAAATAAATAGTAATGCAATGGATTATATGGAGTTCGTCAAACACTGCTAATAGAACATTTTCTTGTGAGTAGGTAGGTAAGGTATAGGTAGCTATGAAAATCCAGTGAGCTTACCCATAAAAATGTTTTCATTTTTTGTATTTATGGAAATAAAGAGTTTTTGATTTGATTTGATACAATGACTGCTTTTGTCTGATCTGAATATTTTAGGGTGGTTGTCGTGGGATTTTACAAGGTTTGAAAAACTAAAGCTACGTAGCTCTTCTATCTCTGGTAAAAATAACACCCTCCTAATGTAAGCGGACCCAGCTGTTACAAATGATACCTCACAACACGATGTTAACCAGAACTCGGGCAACTCTTTACAAATCGCCTTCGCGTTAACGATACGCGTTTATTGAAGCTGTTCTGTACATCGTCGGAATTTTTAGGGTTCTCTATCAACCTAAGTAAGAAGGTAAATTGGAGTAAAAAAGACACGTTATTTTCATCGATGTAAGTAAAATTCGGGAGATTGGGTAGGTATTACTTTCGAAAGTAAAACGCTCAAATTAGGTCCAATTAGGTCCACCCACCTCAGTCATAGTCGCAGCTGGAGTTCGTGTTTCGCTTGCGTATTGGAGTCTCGGTTATACTTCGGTCTCAGTACTTCACTGTAGCTTATCTTTGTTGTTCATTAGGAAATAGTGGTCTTTGTATTTAGTTGTAATGTATTGTAACATTTGTAACGTAACTCTACACAGGCCATTAAAATTTGTTGAGTTAGCGCTGCCGGAGAACGTACCATATCTACAGAAATTGAAACATATCTTTCGTTATTATTAAATTAAATTACTTAGGTACTTATTTACTTGCCTCGTTGGTCTAGCGGTCAGCTTGTTCAACCGCTGATTATGAGGTCCTGGGTTCGAATCCTGGGTCGGGGCAATAGTTGTTATTGGGTTTTTTCTAGCAAAAAAAAAATCACTGTAGCCAGTAACCCGGAGTAAGAAGTAGGCGGTGTTACACCCCCGTGCCTCGGAAAACACGTTAAGCCGTTGGTCCAGTGCGCGACTTCTCCCCGGTCGTGTCGATCTGTCGTCCCATCGGATTATGAGAGTGGTGGAATAGAGAGTGCACCTGTGTTTGCGCACACACTTGTGCACTATAATTATGTCCTGCGCATCTGGCTAGTCTCCAACGAGACTGGCCGCCGTGGTCGAAATTCGGCTAGGAGGACATTAATATCACAGCAAAAGTGATCACAGTGCCCACTTTGTTTTGAAGTTTGTAACGTGTCCAAGGGTCCTGTACCTAAGGTCTAAAGGAAATGAAGCACTGAGATGCATTTGAGTATTTGGGGGTTAGTTAGTTTGCTATGTATTTTAGTGCCTATGTAGGCATTTTAGTTTAGCATATTTTAGCCATGTGGTGCCGGCAGCCACTATTGCAGAACAATTTGACCACCGACAGCGATCCCCAACCCGTAAGCTCAGGGTGGATTGGGGATTATGGGCATTTCCCACATATATTTTCCACATAATGATGAAAGCCAATAAGGCGCTTACCAGGGGGAGGCCTGCGTCCAGCTGTGGACAGATACTGGCTGTAGATGTCGTTTATTAGTAAGGTGCCTTAAACAAATTTTTGTTGGTCTCTTTAAAAGTCATTTGCTGACGATGATAATACACTAACTAGTGACATGATATTAAGATGCACGCAGCCTGCCGCAAAACTGTTTAAGAGTTAAGACTACGCACGTGATTATTCATAGGCACGGATGACGAGAGTCTTTAGGCACGCGCCATTGCATGTAAGGTGAGGTGGGGGAAATACGGTATGGGGTCAATTGGGTATCGCCATTATGTATCTCAGTGGCAGCTTGGATCGTTTGGATGTATAGTGTTACTGACTCTTCAACGTGCGTTCAACTGTTGTTGATCCGATTTGCGTGATTTTTGTAATTTTTGTAACATACGATTGTTGCCCTTTTGTATATTGAGTTTCGTTTTACAAACTATATTTTCGTTTGAGTGGATGGCATGTTTTTTTATTACTATAATATAAATCACGATTCCTAGAATAAAAAATAATGATCGTAGAGTACCTACGATTTACTTTAAGTACCTACCTAATGCTATGGTAGAACGATAATTTCAAAATGGTGAATAACACCAAACGAAGAAATTTAGGAAAATCCAGGTCAATCAAATTCATATTCCATTTTCAAAAACTCGCCTTAACGCAATAAAACAAAAATACGGTTGAGGAAACTGCAGTTGAAAGCGTAAATCATAAAATTTTACTAAATTGAGCACGGCCCCTATTCTGAGGGCAGAAAGGTTGAAAGTTGTCTAGCAATTGCTTTAGGGGCTTAAACTAACGTCTCTACCAGGCTAGTGCAAAGAACCAGGTAATTTTTAAAGAGCTCATTCGCTTTTCGGTGAGCCTTATTATATATAGCCTATAGGATAGGCGCTAAGTAAAAATCTCAATCGGTGCTTACTGACAGTAATTAAGGGAGATATTACCCAAGTCAATGCTTGTCACAACTTGTGACGAGCATTGACTTAGACAAGATCGATTACTGACATTACTGTCATGTATCGATCCTACCAAAATCAGCCAAATCATTTTTCGCTGCGATTACCAAAAAGGGCTGGTAACTAAAGATTAACTTTAATTGTAATTGTTGGAAACGGGAAGAAGCTCCCAGTTCCCCAAATTTGAAGCCAACTTAGGAAAAGCAACATCTATTAATAAAATAATTCACACATAAAATCAGAAAACACCACATCTCTTGTAAAATTCTATCTTTGGAAAGATTCTACAGTCAGTATTCTGGCCTTTATTCGTATTCCGTATTATATAATACAAGTTTCTGCCCGCAGTTTAACACGCTCTGTTTCTATAGAAACATTCAAATATTTTTATCATATGGGAACTGATTTATGGGATAAAAAGTAGTCTATGTTTGATTCCAGGCTTAAAGCTACACCGATGCAATATTTCCGCTTAATCCTTCCAAACTTTCACATTTTTAATATTAGTGTGAAGACTTTAACGCATGTGTTAACTTATCACTATCAGTGATAACTAACACTTTCACTGCTACCGACGCACTTGGACGTCTACCGACGCACTTGGACGTCTACCGACGCACTTGGACGTCTACCGACGCACTTGGACGTCTACCGACAACAGAAGATGCAGCGCGCTCCTGCATTGGTTGCATCGCAGAGGCATGTTATTAGTGAAAGTGTGATGTGTAGTGTACACTGCACTGTACAGAAAATAAAAAGTGAACTAGCTGCGCTTTTCTTAACTTCCGTCCAAGGTAGTAAGCATTGTTTGGTTCAGAATTTATGCTGTTTTGTTATCACAGATACTGCCCCGTCCTCTTTGCTGTAAATTCTGACTTATCTCCTGAAATCTGCTGCAATTTATTAACTGTGAGTGTACTTGAGTTTATCTTCTTACTAACCTTGTAGCTAGTCTTAGAGCTGTTATGGCCTTTAAGCTCATATTTGCATAGTAGAGTTTATGCTGGTAATCTTTGGATCTACGTTACCGATATTGAAGAAGCTCTGTAAATTTAAAGCTCATATTAAATATTACTTCGTCTGCTAGTATTTCTGCTTCAGATTTGTTGTTTGCTTAGATTACTGTACCTCATTTCGTCGTTTTTATAATAAATATAAATATATAAACTTTTTTCTTTAAAAAAAATTCTCTGTGACTGCCAAGCTCTGCACACATTAATCCAACGCCACTACTAAGCAGTACAAAAATGTGCAATTAAATATAAGCTTTAACTCGTTATCTCTAGATACATTTTACAGTGACAAATAGCTTCCCACAAGCTTCAAAGGAGTCCATTACGACGTACACCATCATTACGAAAAAAATAATTTTTACAGAAATAATACGAAACAGCAATATCGCGGCGACCAACTATGAAAAAAGCTCGCACTCAGTATTCTATAGGAAAAACGACGACATGCCATGTCAGAAGGACTGAACGCAATGATGGGTTAAATTTTACTTGCTGAATCCAAAAATCGGTGATTTCGGCAAAGTTTTATCTTTTCGAACACGTTTTCGGACCACTGAACCAGTTTTTTAATTGGATGTTATTTGAACGACTTTAGTTTTTCGCCTTTTGATGTTTTTGCTGAGTCGAGGGCTCAGTAATTAATTTAAATGGTTATTTCAGTTTTTGCGTGTGTGGGAATCAAATATTACACTGAAGCGTCAGAATTTTAACAGAAACGTCAGAGAAATGTGGAATGAAAAACCTGCCAATTAAAACAACAAGTTTTAAATTTCAGCACAAACACAAAATTTGTATTTATAGGAACGTGTGTAAATTAAAACTAGAAAATGCAAAGTGATGGCGAGCTGCATCTCACTAAGAAGAAAGTTATAGCAAACCTCTGGAAAAAGTGTTTCTAAAACGGCCAGGCACACATTATTTGAACTCAAAAGCCGAAACTTTTGTATCCCACTTACTATCTTATCTAAGTAGCTGTAAAAAACTTTTCAGCCCGTTAAGGACCTGTTTAAATTTCCTCTGGCTAAAGCTCCATAACATGATAGCAACCACCCGAGGTCAGGCCCGGACGCTAAACTCCTGATAATATTGGCCTATGAAAACGACCTTCAGTAGTGTTGCTACTGGCAACTAAAATTATTTTTTCGGGCTGGATTATATTAGTCGGGTTTCCAATGCAAGTGGAGCGGACCCATTTTAACAAACAAAAAGTCGAGCGGAAAGGACTGAATGAGCAGAAAGCGTTGAAATTATCCCCGCCAACTCATCTCTCATTTACTGCTCATTACCATTTCGCGATGGAAAACCAGATGTACACCATTGTTTAATGGTGTACATCTGGTTTTCCATCGCGCAAGTTCATAGTTTTCATGGTTAGTATAATGTTAGTCCATGGTATAATCCACTTAGTTCTGAATTTCCTAATTTGATACACTTTCGCTCAAAGACAAAAAATTACATTTACACTTTTTAGATAGATATTTAATTCAAAGATAATTGTAACAAAGCATTCACGACCGATGAGGCGCGGCAAACGAAGGTCCGCCTGCGGCGCAGGAGGTTGCGGGTTCGATTCCCGCCTTGGGACAAATGTTTGTAAATCTACAAATATTTGTTCCGGGTGTTCTGATCGTTTCTATGTATAATAAAAAATATCTATCTTTGTAATGTATTATGTTATGTATATCAGTCATCTAGTACCCATAACATAACCTCAGCTTAGCTTGGGGCTAGATGATGCTGTGTAGATTGTCCAGCATTATTTATTTATTCGTTTTGGGAGATAAATATTCTTATTATACACAAGTGCGGTTCTGACTGTTAACTCATTAGATATTGTATTATAAAAAACATTTAATGAGTTTACATTAGACTCAGTATTTTTAATAGTTGCATGTCTTTTTTTTCAGATGCATGTTGGGGCCGTCTTATATAACTAACTGTTTGCCTGAGCACATCCTAGTATAAATACTGCAACAAAAAATAACGCCGTGTGTGAAGTTTCGGCTTCGGTCTAGTACAACATTTGTCCCACCACTATTACTGAGGTTTTTTATTGCAAATTGGCCGACAAAAGTAAGGAGAGAGGCCGGTTAGCGAAACTTATTCAAATTACTTGGCCAAGTAGATATTACTTGGGAACTTGGAATTGTTAATAATCACCTAGGGATTCCCCTTAGCTTGAGGTGATAAGAATAAATTCAATTCTTAAGTTCTCTTACTGTGTTATTATCACTAAGGTTGGTCTTCTAGTTGTGTTAAATAATAATAATAATTTAGATAGAAATTACAAAATTCTAGATTACTCATGTAGGTATGCCATTATCAAACCACAGTTCTGAAAAAAGGGTCTAAACTTACACATTTGTCTTTCGGCAAAACACAAAAAAAAAAACAAATAATGCGACTGGTATTTGAGATATAAGAATTATTACCCACCTACCTCCTGCCAAGCGTGGTGATTGAAGTAACCCCCCCCCCCTCCCCCCCGATTCGGTTAAATGACATTTTCATTCCAAAACAGTAAAATCCCTAATAATTTAACGAGCAATTCAGAATTCCTCAGTTTCGTTACAATTCAACCAATTTAAATTCGTTGCATTTGCATTCGCCCATCTGGTGCCTTTGTATCGTACCATCTTCGGCAGAGATACTGGGCTACGTAGAACAGTCAATTTATTAAAATGACGTACTTTATTCATGTGATTGAGAGGGAATTATATCAAAAGGTATTTCTTATATACCTAGAAATGATTTTATCAACCAAGTTACTCGGGTAGGTACTGTTTGTGGCCTTCTACCATCTGTAGAATCATAGAGTGAATACTTTGTTATTAATTTACTAGCTGTACCCGCGACTTCGTTCGCGATTGCTATACCTGCCGACTAATTAAGTTCATATTTAACCACAGTTTCTCTCATATTATGATACGCCGCCGTGCAAAAAACTTCGATGCGCAGAATTGGACCTGTTACACTTTTAATATAAGAATCTTTATTTAGGTACCTAGTTAAATAGTGTATAAATCGTGTGAGGTCTACGGCAGATAGCATGTTGTCATCTTCAATCCCATTCTTTATCGACAATACTTTCAGCTACGACTCGGGAAGTGTCATACTCGTTTCACTTCTTACTCATGGTTCCGTTCAGCTGGGGCCCTATTCTGCTAAATTAATCGCTTCACTATGACAGGGACGTCACAGACGTCACGGAATGACACGTTTTGGTATTCTACCTTAGATGAAAGAAATTATGATGAATGCAGATGTAGAGACGCGCGTCAAGTTTGAAACTATTAATTTATCTCGCACGCACTATCTGGAGTTATATTAATCTAAAGATTCTACGTAATGATTCTGCGACGATTCCATTGTCATAGTGAAGCCATTGTATTACAGAATCCTCTCCTAATCCATTCTGAACTCCTGATCCATTTGACTGGACCACCGTAATTTTTTTTCGTTATTAGGTAGGTACAGTTGATTGTGTACCACAGTCAAAAATATTTTTCTGTGGTCCAGTTAGTTTAATTGGACCACTTACTCCAACCAAACTTCGGTGGTACAGTTAACTGGACCAGCTAAACCACCAAATATCATGTTCATGAATATTGCATGGACCATTTGTACATTTTACTTTGCCTGAAATAGGCATTGACGCACTCATTAGTTAGGTTCCTACCTACTAAGGTAGAACCCTAACTAATGGGTGCGTCTTGGAATAATAAATGGATAGGAACTTACCTACCCTTTATCTACTGATTTTTTTGTTTCAATGAACTGATTTTCTACTCGACTTTCTACTGATTTAGTCAAATTCGATCTTGCAACACTGTTTCTAATAAAAAGAATGCATGAAATCGGCGACGCGTTAATGAATTACAACTAAGAACACATTTTGACTATTATCCCCTCTCCCAAGAGAACCGTGCCTACTGATATCCCAGATAAAATGCATCATTTGATTTCATTCTGTACTTTTGGCGTGATGCGCGACCCAGGAATTTGACTACTATCCCCCTCCACGGGAACCTTACTGAATTCCGGTATAAAATATATCTTTCCCCGTAGTATGAACTCACATCGTGCCGACTTCCATTCGAATTCATTCAGTAGTTCCGTCGTGATGCGGGGTTAAATAATTATACTTTTTCCTCTCTCCCAGGGGAACCTTACTGAATTCCAGGATATAATGTATCCCATGTCCTTCCTTGTAGTATGAACTCAAATCGTGCCAGGTTTCATTCCAACTCATTCCGCAGTTTCGGCGTGATGCGCGGTGAAGGAATCTTACTTTCATCCCCTCTCCCAGGGGAACCTTACTGAATTCCGGGATAAAATTTATCTTTCCACGTAGTATGAACTAATATCATGCCGAGTTGCATTCGAATTTATAAAGAAGTTCCGTCGTGATGCGCGGTTAAAGAATTTTACTTTCATCCTCTCCCCCAGGGGAACCGGATAAAATGTATCCCATGTCCTTCCTTGTAGTTTGAACTCAAATCATACTAATTCAGTCCAACTCATTCAGCAGTTCAGCGTGATGTGCGGTGAAGGAATTTTACTTTCATCCCTTCTCCCAGGGGAACCTTACTTAATTCCAGGATAAATGTATCTTTCCTCGTACTCGTAAATTATGCCGAGTTTCATTCGAATTCATTCAGTAGTTCCGTCGTGATGCGCGGTTAAAGAATTTTACTTTCATCCTCTCTCCCAGGGGAACCTTACTGAATTGCGGGATCAAATGTATCCCATGTCCTTCCTTGTAGTATGAAATCAAATCGTGCTAGGTTTCATTCCAACTCATGCAGCACTTTCGGCGTGATGCGCGGTGAAGAAATTTTACTTTCATCCCTTCTCCCAGGGGAACCTGACTGAATTCCGAGATAAAAAGTATTCTATGTCCTTCCTCGTAATATGACCTAAAATCATGCCGAATTTCATTTCAATACCTTCAGTAGTTTCGGCGTGATGCGCGGTGAAGATATTTTACTTTCATCCCCTCTCCCAAGGGAACCTGACTGAATTCCGGGATAAAAAGTATTCTATGTCCTTCCTCGTAATATGACCTAAAATCATGCCGAATTTCATTTCAATACCTTCAGTAGTTTCGACGTGATGCGCGTTTAAGAAACAGACAGACAGACAGACAGACAGACAGACAGACATGAATGAAAAAAATTACAGTTTTGGCTTAAGTATCGATAATAGAGTGCCCTCCAAAAAAAAAATTCAAAATATCTTCAATGTACAGAATTGGACCTGTTACAGTTTTATTATAAGTATAGATATAGATATAGATTATAAGTCTTAGCTTAGCGGAATTTTCTAATTAATTAATTAATTACCTAATATATAACCTATAGATTTCAGTATAAAACCTATACCTATATATTATTTTCTGGAGTACGTATTATTGGTTTTTGATTTTAATTGAATATTTTCTCAAGCGTCTCAATTGCCTGGTGCTTGATTGTCGATTTTCCCCCAATTGAACTTAATAATAATTTCATACTTTTCAAAATATTTTTAGAAAACTATTCTACCACCACGTTCTTCTCTGTCTTTATGCAGAGCTTGCGGCATTTGGCAGGTGATACCAATGCGACAGAATTTATAGCAAACTCCTGGGTATTAGTAATGGACGTGTTTACCCTGGCTATCTATTTGTTGTAGATAGGAACCTAAAGGCATTGATTGGTTTCTTGGCGAGATGGAAATTTGCAAGGGAATTCTGTTGTTTGATTGGCAGATTTAGTAGCATCTCTGGAGGATTTCGTAACGAATACATCCGACAGAGAATCAAAGTTATCGACATTATTTCAAGGAATTAGCAAGCCAGCAAGCCGACAGTGCCGGCCATATCTCGCGAAGAACCGTCAACTGCTGGGGCAAACGGGTTCTTTCTTGAGTGGTAACCGCGACTCGGCAAACGTATTGTAGGATGCCCTCTAGGTGGGATGACGACCTGCGAAAGACTGCAGGCAGATGTTAGATGCGGCAAAAGAAGTTAAGAAACTTTCAACTGCCAGCCAACGTTTGAGTCGTAATGCCGTGCCTTACTACACCGTAATCGTCCTTCTGGTCAGTATCAAATAATGAAGTCAAGACGACGATTAAAATTATTATTATTCATCATCATCAGCCTATTTTAGTCCACGGCTGGACAGGCCTTCCCTAATGAGTTATTTTACCTTCACTAATTTGGCAGCATTTGTGACTGTTTTAAGCGTCCAACCCACAGCCGCGAAGCGTTAAAGCGCGTCTTGATTGCGTCGCGCGATTAGTTGCGATTTTGTAGCGCGTTTCTGCTGCGTTTTTGTAAGCGCGATTTGAAGACGCCGCCGCGCACCTGCGAAATGCGAAATCGCAGCAGCGTCTAAGATTTATGCATCTTGGTACAAAAAGTCCTGCATGCAAATCACAACAAATCACGCGACACAAGACGAGCTTTAAAATCGCGGCTGAGGGGTGGAGGCTTTATAAAACATTAGCAAAAACACACTTTTAAAACATTTTGGGATTAACTTAGAGTAAATGTATGTAGTAATAAATATAGCCTATGTTACTCAAGGTTAACGAAGCAGTCTAATGGTGAAAGAATTTTTAATCCGACCAGTTCCTGGTTTTTTAGTTAATTCCTTACAAACATACAAAAATATAAATCTTTCCTCTTTAAAATATTTGGTGTAGATTTCGATGGTCCACTGCTAGACGCAGGCCTCCCCCTGATAAGCGCCTTGTTGGCTTTTATCTCATGGGGGTAATGCCCATAATCCCCACGCTGGGCATGCGGCCTGGGGATTGCAGTTTGGTGGTAGTATTGTTCTGCAGGGGGCGCTGCTGCCCGCCCCCGGTGAATATCCCTTAGTCGCCTCTTACGACACCCGCGGGAAGAGTTGGGGTGGTGCAAATTCTAAGCGGACACACACAGCTATTTCAATACCGTATAATTTCATTCAGATTTTGATACGGAATCCTTAAAAAGTAACGACTATCGTCTCGCGGATGACTTGTTTGCTTCATTTTGAGGCAGGAGTACAACTCGTCCGAATCAAAAACCAAGAGACGTTAGAATGGGACGAGTTGTACCCGTAATCAAAAGTGAAGTGGACTACTCGTCCGGACGAGATTTTTCTCGGACGAGATGTACCCCATCTCATCCTACTACCTAGTGTACCTTGCATAATTATATATCTACCTACCTACCTTATGTACAGTTGCATTCATAATTAAAGATAATAATAAGGTAATACTCGCTTGAAGGTTACTACGATTTAAAATAGTGAATTTCATCTAATATCAAATTTCAGCCCAACATTATTACAACATTATTAGTTGGGCTACCTGTATATTGTTTGCAGTTAGCTCAATTGTTTCATTTGTAAATACAAGTTCTAATTTATTTCCATTTTTTTATTGTAATTTTCTTGGTGAATAAAGGCTTCTGCCTATAAAAAAACACATTACTGTATTCTTCACGGTGTGAACAAGGAAAATATTTAATTTATAATGGTTTTAAAATAAATTATGTTATTAATTATGCTGATGTATTTCCTAATGAAATCATACTGATAATTATTATAAATGCGAAAGTTTGGATGGATGGATGGATGTTTGTAACCTACTAACCCACACCAAAACTGCTGAACGGATCGGGCTGAAATTTCGCATAGAGGTAATTCTAGTCCTGGAATCAAACATAGGCTACTTTTTTTGCAAAGCGGAGCAGCTGATGGTAGCCATAGATAATCTTAGAACTGAAGGCAAGCAAATAGATATATTATGATTATTATTAGTATTGTTATACGGGTATTTATCGCGTTTATTTACCTATTTTTCCCGACGTTTCAACAGGTTTACACACTGTCGTGGTCACGGGATGACTGGAGTACTGGAGCTACCGCCTCTGCGAAGCGGGGGCAGCATTACTTGAAACTACCCTCACTTGGTTTTCTACACTAGATATGTCCATCTGCACACTCGGACGACATACAACACTAACAGTATCTGTGACGCACTGAGAAACCGGTCTACGACGAGTACACTTGGCTATAACTGGATTCCACGAGGCAGAGAGTTTGAAACCGTCATCACGATTGAAATTAGGATATTTCTTAATTTCAATCGCTTCCCGAACCATTCTCTTGTAGTAATGCCTTTCATTACAGATGACCTGCGGTTTGTGTAATTCAATCCAGTGATTGGGTCCTGAGTCTACTACATGCTCAGCTATTGCCGACTTGTTGATTTGTCGATTTTTGACCGCTGCTATGTGTTCCTTAACACGTTCCGCGACCGTGCGTTTAGTCTGGCCTATGTAGGAACGCCCACAGCTGCAATCGATCTTGTAGACTCCAGGAACTTGCAAGGGCACTACGTCTTTTGGTGTTCGAAGTCGCTTCGCCATCTTGGTGAGTGGAGTGTAGATCGACTTGATCGAAAACTTCCTAAGAATGTTTCCAATTTTGTCCGTCACTCCTTTCACATAAGGCAGAAACGCCGGCTGTCTTGTCACTTCAACATGTTTTTCCTTGCGCCTCCGATTGGGTTGCCATCTGATACTATTATTGTAGCCATTCCGTTTCAGAACCTCCTGAACATGTTCTAACTCACTCTGTAGGTGTTCAGGGTCACAGAGATCATGAGCTCTGTTTACTAGAGAAGATACTACAGACTCCAGATGTGACGGATGGTGGTGTGACGCAGCGTTAAGATATCTGTCCGTATGTGTCGGCTTTCTGTACACAGTGTGTGCTAAGGACCCGTCGGATTTTACCGTCACTTTTAAATCGAGGAAAGCCAACGATCTGTTCTCTTCCATTTCGTGCGTAAACCTAATCTTAGGGTGTATGGAGTTCAGATGCTCTGTCAGCTGATCCACTTCCTGGTTGCTTCCGTTGATTATACAAAACACATCGTCGACATATCTCTTCCACAATTTTATACCAAAAGCTGCTAGGTCTATCCTGGATTCAAAATGTTCCATCCAGATATTGGCAAGTACAGGTGCCACAGGACTACCCATAGCTACACCGTCTATCTGAAGGTAATGTTGCCCTTGATATAAAAAGAAATTGCCATCAAGACAGTTCTGTAGAAGTAATACGTGTTGCTCAGGAACACGTATTACTTCTACACAACAATGTGGAACAATACTAATAATAATGTGTTCAGATCGCGTAAGTTTGAAAATAGATATATTATGTATAACAGAACACAACATGATACGGGATGATGTGATACGCCTCAATGTAGCCAACTTTAAAATGGCCTCTACATTCTGCAAAGAGTCACGACATGGAGGCTCCTGTATTCTGGTCGGAGGTGAACAGGAGTATGAAAACACACAAGCTATTGTCGATCTGTCTATACCGGGCATACTCGAATGCTCAGCGGTTAAATTAGTTAGACAGAAAGTTTACATATTATGCATTTACAGACCCCCACGAGTAAAAGCCCAGAGTTTAAAAATGTTTTTTGACCAACTAGAATTAATTTTAACAAAAATATGCAGTAAAAATAAGAATCACAAAATCGTGATCTGTGGTGATTTTAACATTGATATCTTAAAATGTAAGGCACACTCTAAACTATTTAAGCACCTTGTTACGGGATACAATTTAAAATTCCAATTCAACCAAGCTACTAGACTGAGCAGCAATACGGGCATAGACAATATAATACATAATATTAGAGGCGTTGTTGGGGAAATATCTGATTTTGCACTATCAGATCACACGGCACAAATTTGTAAAGTGCCGGTGAAGAAATTCTGCAAACTCAAACACTGGTTTGTTGAGGTCAGAGATTATAGCAGTGACAACATACGAAAATTCAAAGATTCATTGGCAGCTCTATCTTTTCAAACTACTTTTGAATGCAATGACCCAAATAATGCTTTTAATTTATTTTATGACATTTTCTTACTATTTTATAATTTATGCTTTCCATTCCAAATTATCAAAATCAATGCCTACAAGAAACCCAAGTGGATATCTAAAGGCATTAAAAAATGTAGCAAAATAAAAAGACATTTACTGTGGCAGTACAGACATACAAAAAATGCTGAATGTAAAAATAAATTTAAAACGTATTCTGCGCGATATAAAAAAATTATAAGGCTGACTCAAAAAGCTCAAAATGATTACCTAATAAAAAACTCCGATAATAAGACTAAAACAACATGGAATATTATTAATAATCTGAACTACAACGAGCCTAAGGAGGGAATCACAAAATTAGTAATAAATAATGAAATAATCTCTGAACCGAATAAACTAGTAAATATTTTTAATGATCATTTTATTAACATAGCTGGGAATGGGAGTAGTTATAAGACTGACGAGGAAAATGATAGTAAAATTAATAATATTAGCACTGACATTGGAAATAATTGTAAAACGCATGACATTGGAAATAGTAATTGTATTCACATTGACATTAGTAATATTAGAAATGACACTGGTATGAATAACATTAACAATAAAAATGGTGAAGGTATCGACACTAAAAATGGAAGGGATTATTATAAGAATATACATATTTCTAATAAATCGTTGTTTCTGAGTCCAATAACACCTTTTGACACTCTCAAGACTATAACATCCCTAAAAAACACGAACAGTGTAGGGTATGATGGAATTTCTACCAAAATACTCAAGGATGTTGCTGTTATCGTGGCCCCTGTACTGGCTTACATAATAAACAATTGCATGGAAAAAGGTGTATTTCCAGAGAAGTTGAAAATATCCATAATTAAGCCTCTATTCAAAAAAGGCAATAGAGAAGAACTTAATAACTACAGGCCTGTAGCACTAATTCCAGTGATTTCCAAAGTATTCGAGAGAATAATTTACGACAAAATAAATACATTTTTTGAAAAGAATAAACTATTCACCGAACGTCAATATGGTTTCCGAAAAAACAAAACAATAAATATGGCTGTTTTTGACTTCCTGTATAGAGTTGTTGCAGCCGTTGATAGAAGGCAAGCGGCAATTGGACTATATATGGACATGTCCAAAGCATTTGATCACGTTAACCATAAAATACTTCTCGACAAACTTGAGAAATATGGTGTACGGGGCAATGTCAGAGACCTCATTTTGTCGTATTTGAGCAATAGACAACAAGTTACTCAGATAGCTAGAGTATGTCCATCTACACTGTCTGAGACTACTTATACTTCTACGTTGAGAACAGTTAGTTATGGAGTACCTCAAGGAAGTGTGCTTGGACCTTTATTATTTATTATATATATTAATGACTTACCTATGATAACTAATAACTATATGACATTATTCGCTGATGATAGCACAATACTATTTACGAATGACACACTTAATAATATGGAATACGACATAAATAATTCACTGACACTTATAATTAACTGGCTGAAATTTAATAATTTGAATATTAACCTAACTAAAACATACCTAATGAATTTTGAGCAAAGGCCATCTACTTCACGATTATTGGACATTCATTATCTAAATCAAAAAATACAATTTGCTGAATGCACGAGATTTTTGGGTATGCAGATAGATAGCAGGTTAAATTGGAAATTACATACCGACACGCTTTGCAATCGATTATATCAATACTCATATGCACTATTTAAACTGAGCAAAATAGCAAACACCACAGCTTTACTTGCAGCATACTATGGGCATACTGCGTCATTATTAAGATATGGCGTCATTTTCTGGGGAAACTCAACAAATAGAGAAAAAGTATTTAGAGCTCAAAAGAGATGCATAAGAGCAATGTTCGGCCTAAGACAGACTGACACGTGCAAGGGTGTTTTTAAACAATGGAAAATACTCTCTCTTGCTTCCCTCTACATATACGAAGTTGGAATCTTTGTTCGAACGAATTTAGATAGATTTGATCTATACCCGGCTGGCACTCGCCGTGAAGGTACTCTACGTCCTCACTCGTGTAAAACCGCCTTGTTTAGAAAGAGTCTGTTTGGCATGGCACCTAGTATCTATAATAAAATCCCTTTGGCAATACGCTCCGAAGGTAATTTGATTGCATTTAAATATAAGTTGAACAAATTAATGGAGGAAAAAGTTTATTATACGGTGGATGAATTTCTTAATGATAAATTGTAATCAACTATTTATATTTTTTTTTTTATTTTAGTTTTGACATTAATTTATTTTTTCTTTAACATAATTTATCATTGACATTCATTCAAATAGATACATTTATTTAATTTTAATTACTTTTGTGGTATTCACTGACTCTGCCTACATTGAAAAATTTGTTTTGGATTTGTTTAACTTCACCATATTTCTATTTTTTTTCTCTTAACTTCTCATTTTGCATGTCAATGCTGTAAACCTGAGCATGGTAGACTAGAGATACCTACTATAGATTGACCTAAGACCAATGTACTCATTACCACCTAGTTACACAGCAATAAATTCATTTATCATTTATCATTTATCATTTATCATTTATTTTTATCCCATTAGTTCCCATTGGATACAAATTAAACGTTTCCATAGAAACAACACGAGTGAAGTCGCGGGCATAAACTAGTGGATAATAATATTAAACCTCAAAACTAGGGTATTATTAAGTGTAAATGACTTTGTGGATTTGAACCTAGAACCCAATTACTAAAAATTTTAAAAATGTAAGCATCACGAATGGCTGCAAGACAATGTCTTTAGTATCCGGTTTACCACTTCTGACCGCCACTGTACCTACCTGTACTTTACCTACACTACGTAAGTACACTTAAACCACCTAACACACTGCCACGCATCACGCTGTGTGCGCGACGCGCAAGACGCGCAGTGTGATGAGTGTGTTAACCGCCTAAACCCTTTCATCCATATTTTGGTATTCCATGTCGCCGTCCCGCCCGCACCAAGTTTGGAGCTCCCAACTTTGCCTGTTAATTCTTGTTGAAGTAGGGTAGGTGGTTTAGGGCATAGATGTAGGTACTTGCACTAAAGTGAGTTTGCACCTTCTGGCAATAAATATGGTATGGCACTAAGTTACGTTCAATGGGTCTACCTACCGGTGTTACGAAAATTAGTACACCATACTGAAGGTCATTCACCTGCTAGGCTGCTATACCTAGTTCGCTCACTTAGTTATTTAGCCGCTCAAGTTATTAAAACAGTAGGTATCTCATCATCAGTCGCTAAGTTTTTTTATTCGATCGTTTTATAATTCCCAAAAAAAAAGTAGGTACTTACCTACCCAATGCAATATTTAAAACGTTAAACGTACCTAAGTGGGTAGGTATTACGTAAACGGTACCGAGCTGGTGAGTACCATCTTACGCAGCGCAGCGCATCAGCATTGCCGTACAGCGAGGCAATGCAGCCAGCGTCTCAGGAAAGCTTCCGACTGATATTCATTATGATCAGTTGATTGCAACAGTCTGAAGTTGGCTCAATTGTTAACACTAGTTCTAATCAAAGACATTTATCGGTTCTGATTTGTTTCTATTAAGTATTGGATAGTAATTTTCTTTGTTAAATAATAAAGATTATTGTTTAGTAGCTATTTATAGGTTTGACATACATTTCGTGGCGGCCCAAAACTAACACTTTCGATGCCCAAGTACGACGCACATCTGCTCTTTTCCCTAATTTGCAGGTCCTTGCAGCAGCAGCGGCGGACCGAGCCACAGCAGCGGCCGTAAGATTACGCCAAAATCTCCCATTCCCATTGAATGGCCCATCCGGGGAGACTGGGCATAAATGATTTCAGTTTCTACAAAACAAAATACATACAACGGGACGAAGTTGATCGA
The DNA here is from genome assembly GCA_949316285.1 of Eupithecia subumbrata. NCBI lineage: Eukaryota > Metazoa > Arthropoda > Insecta > Lepidoptera > Geometridae > Eupithecia > Eupithecia subumbrata. The sequence goes on along the minus strand of OX438644.1, from coordinate 3,786,162 downwards.
CGACGGAAATTTTAACGTCAACGTCAAGATATAACCTCGTCAAAGTCAGTCATCATATAACTCACACTTGACTTTTTTTCTCGATTACAGTAATTCTGATTGCAAGTTACAAACAATACGGCAATGTTTTACATACATTGCCGTAATAAAACGTACTCGAGCAAAGAAGGTAAGTATAGGGTGAGTAACATGAATTTTGACGAAAAGTAACACAAGTATTAACAAATATATAATACTTATACCATTTTTGACGACCTCTGTGGCGCAGCGGGCGAAGGTCCGCCTGCGACGCAGGAGATTGCGGGTTCGATTCCCGTCTCGGGACAAATATTTGTACGATCTGCACATATTTGTTCAGGGTTTTCTGGATGTTTTCTATGTATAGTAAAAATATCTATATATGTAGTGTATTGTATTAAGTATGTTATCTAGTACCCATAACACAAGCTCTGCTTAGCTTGGGGCTAGATAATGCTGTGTGAATTGTCCAGCATTATTTATTTAATTTATCTGTATAAAATGAAACATTACAATTACCTACTTTGACATTTATGATTTTATGACGTTGACAGCTTCGTTATCGGTTGGCTCAATCCAGCCAGAAAATTGTACACGTATTTGTTTGTGTACCATGTGATGGAAACCGAAATTGTTTACCCAATATCCCCGTATGGCGATGCATTGAATGGGATATTTTACCGTAATCGCACAGCAGCGGGTCGGCCCGCCGAGATTGGGCAGTGAATGCGTTACTAGGTACTTTGAAGAATCATGATGACGCAAGCGCCCCTAAATTTAACATGATGTTATATTGCTTACTAAAACAAAACCAACAACAATGTAACGTAGCAGTGTACAAACAAAAGCCTGAAAAACAAACAGAATCAGCATGCCACGAGTAGGTCGTTGAAATGGGCTGAAATTCGTGAATCAGGTCATAGAGCAACGTTGCGCTATATTTATCACTAGAGAAGTATTGCTGATATTGGTATTCCTGTCTTACGGCACAATAGTTTATTTATTGTGCCTACGGTATCTACCTATGTATATTTGATACAGATGAATAAGGGCAGAAACTCTTTATTTAGACGGGTAAATCTATCTTCAGGTAGGTAATCAATCTGAGAGTCTGGTCGAAGCGACGCGTGACCCGAGAGCTGGTGAGTATCTGGCGCAGCGCATCAGCATTGCCATACAGCGGGGCAATGCAGCCAGCGTCTTGGGGACGCTTCCGACTGGTATTAATATGGATCAGTTGAGCTACCTGTAGATTGTTTGCAACAGTATGCAGTTAGCTTAATTGTAGTTCTAATTTATTTCTATTATTTGATTGTAATTTTCTTTGTGAATAAAGGGTACTTGTTTACTTACCTATTTATTTTAAAAGAAAATTGTTTCTCAGATTTTGTTATTAGGTATTAGTAAGCCCTCACACTCGGGGTAATTTATAAGAATTCAAATAATAAGTACCGCAAAAAAAATCGACTTTAACGGGACATGAACCCGTAAACTTTCCTCAGTACGGGAATGCGCTAACTAACCAATTGCGCCACGAGTTCAAGTGACGTAGGAGGCGAAAAACTTTTGGACTTTCTTCGGACACTAGCGCCGCGCCGGCACCTACCGGAAAAACCAACATACACAAAAAATTATAAATAATATAACTTAAAAAAACATACCCTACGTGACAAAAAGACTTTGTTTCCGTCCTAAAGCTGACCAGCGTTACGGGCTGTAATGTAACATGTAACACGTGGGCACACGGGGTTCGTATATTTCCTAATACCCACAGACTATCTGTGATTCGACAAATGCCTAAAAACCTCACTTTGTTTGATCGACAGCGTCAGAAATAAGTAACCCTCCCTGCTTAACTCATGCAGGGTTAAATCCAAACCTGTTAATTGTAGAAGTTTTAAGAATCGAGAGTAAATTATATATTATTTAGTTAATATAAAACACAACGAAAAGATAAAAAACATGTTATGCCTTTTACTTTATTTTGACGCTGCTGTCTGTACATGTACCTAATATACATAATAATAATAATGGAAAAAGCCGTGTAGCCGTGCAGTGCGTTATATTTTTTTCGTCTCTATCCCCCACTAAACCTTACCTCACTGCACAGCGCACATCATAAGGCAATAAGCAACAAATTGGTCCATTCGCAAGCGACGGGCTCAAAACGTCCCAAATATTTGTCTAGAGTGGCCCATTCCGACTGGGCCATTCCACAAATTAAACTGGCCAACTTTTGAGTGCGGAAGTTGAGCCTTAAATATCGAATGCACGGTGTAAACGCTCGGACCACCTATACCTACTATAAACTAACCGTAATAATTACGAAGCGTTGGCATATTCGACGACCTCAGTGGCGCAGCGGGCGAAGGTCCGCCTGCGACCCAGGAGGTTGCGGGTTCGATTCCCGCCTAGGGACAATTTTTTGTACGATCAGCAGATATTTGTTCAGGGTGTTCTGGATGTTTTCTATATATAATAAAAAAAACATGTAGTGTATTGTATTAAGTATATCAGTTATCCAGCACCCATAACACAAGCTCTGCTTGGCTTGGGGCTTGTAAAACCGCCTAATAGTCGACACTTAACCCTACGTACGTTTCTGGTGAACGCACGGGTGTGCGATGATCAGGCGGTGATACAGACTCTAACTCCTACTGTAGGACAACCCAGTGCTTGGTACTTTACCCTACGTGTGGTCGTTGAGTGTAGGTACACACGGGTGTACTATAAGCACAGAGCGTTCCTACTCACTAACACCTAATCTACGTAGCCTACTCTACGTAGCCTAACCCTACCTCACCCCTACTTACGGACCCTATATTTGGACCCTAACCACGTATTTTGTCCTACCAGCCCTAATAGTGTAGCCCTATCAATGTGTGTGATCCTACAACCCTATCAATGTGTGTGTTCCTACAACCCTATCAATGTATGTATGTGTTCCTACGACCCTATCCCTAACCATATAAGTGTGATATATAAATATATAGATATAACACGGGATATCTGTTACCAGGAGACCTAAGGTAACAGACGGAAGGTGGGAAGGAAATAAGGGCGTGTACGGCGTGCAATGTACACAGGGAAGGATTTTCTCACTGCCGGTCAAGCAGACTCACAAGACCGATTAGATACTAATGGCTAAGGTAGTCTTGGCCACAGTGAGAGGATGCTGGAAGTATGGACGGGCAGCTCATCCAGCGGGTGCTGGGAACGTCTGATCGGCTCCTCCAGCGGATGCTGGGAACTTCTGGGCGGCACCTCCAGCGGATGCTGGGAACTTCTGGGCGGCACCTCCAGCGGTTGCTGGGAACTTCTGGGCAGCTCGTCAGCGGATGCTGGTACGTCAGGGGGCACCTCCAGCGGTTGCTGGGAACTTCTGGGCAGCTCGTCAGCGGATGCTGGTACGTCAGGGGGCACCTCCAGCGGTTGCTGGGAACTTCTGGGCAGCTCGTCAGCGGGTGCTGGTACTTCAGGGGCACCTCCAGCGGTTGCTGGGAACTTCAGGGGCACCTCCAGCGGTTGCTGGGATCTTCTGGGCGGCTCGTCAGCGGTTGCTGGTACTTCAGGGCCCGTAGGGTCTTCGTAGAGGGAGGAGGAGTAAAACTCGACTCAGTGCTTCGTTCCAAGTGATTTATTTACAAAATTTTACAGTTTATATACTAAGATCTAGGGCTGCACGCGCAGCATTATTGCTGAGTCGTCGCTCTATTGATATTTGGACTTAAGATAAATGCTGAAATGCTGTGGCTGCGTAAATGCAATTAGGCTAGTATAAGTTTTGCCGTTGACTTGGCTTGTTCGTTGATGAATTTATTTACAATTGTATTTGTTATAAACTAAGTAACTGATAATTATATAATATTAATTTAGTTATAAACATTAAGATAAATTAGGATTATACAATAATAAAAACATGTTCAATGGTTTGAACATTCTGGGGCCTCTCCAGGGTAGGACTTTAGTTCGTATAATTCTAATTCGGTTTGTTTTTCGCCAGACTCGTCATATGCCAGGTTTCGCATCCCTCTTGGTGGCTTCTTCGGTGGTATTTGACTGTACAGTGGTTCTCTGTGGTTAATGGTGATAGCGGTCGGCAGTTGCTGGGAGTTCGGCAGTGGTCCAAGTTCAGTTGAGACCTTGTTGGACTGGCTGTTTGATTTATCGGCTTGGCCCTTGTAGTTGCGCAGGCGCTGGACCAACTGTGGAGCATAACACACTATTAGCAACATGATAAAGAGTAACACTACAGCTGTGATTGCGCTAGTTGTGTATGTGTGTGACGTGATTTGGGTCCATATGGTATTATCTAACTGAGTTTCTAAAGCCTTTTCAGAGTTAGTGATCTGTTGTAGTTGTAAAATGTCTTTTGAGCTAGTGATAACTTCGTCTCTAGTTATGTTAAATATGGTATTTGTCGCGTTGATAGTATCTATAGAAAAATCTAATTGCTTTGAAAAAGATTCTACTGCTTGTATCGTAATTGTTCTCTTTGCTGCTAATGTATTACTGGGTGTTTTTATGATACAATTATCAGAGATTTTGATTACACCCACATTTCTAAGTTCTATCTCTTCTCGTTGTCCATCACAAATTACTGATGTTGTGATGCGATTTTTTACTATAAATAGCCATGTATTTTGTACATACAACTGTTTCCATAACATGTTGTTAGTTATGTCAAATGTTTTAGTTTGGCATTTAGACTTAGTTTGATTTTTAAATAGCTTATCAACAATGCAATTATCATTTAATTGCATGTTCTTCACCGCACTAGGAAAGCAAATGAAATTATTGAATCTGTGTAAGCAACTTTTGAAGTCTTCATGATTGAGATCAAAATAGTGCTCATTGTTGTAATCTAAACCTATGTATGGCTTTTGTACTTCTATGCTTTTGAATAACTGATCTCGTGTTTTTTCCGGGACCGCTGTTATATGCATAAGAATGTACTTAGTTGTATCTTTTATAGGAAAGTATGCGTAAACTTGTATGTGTGTCTCATTTTCAGCCATTCTGGTATCTAATAACTGTTGCTGAACTATTTTTAAATTACTGGGTAGCTTCTGATTCGCTTTGAATATAATTTCACTGACATTTTTTGGTGTAAGTATACTGTATACTGTTCCTTTGGACAGATACACTTCCAGTAATCCGTCATAGCGTGCTGTTATTTCATTAATGTAGTTATTTGCAAGTTGATATGTTTCCATAATCTGTATATTTACACTATTTTTGTTTACACCTTTATACCAGTAGTTAGTGTCTCGCATAAAGTTTACTATTTCGTCTATTTTGTTTGTGAATTTGTTTAACTTGTTTGTTACCCTATTTTCTGTTTCATTAATTTGGGCAATAGTTGATAGCATAAATTTTGTTTGGTGATTGGCAGCTTCAATCAATTTTTGCTGGTTCTTTTCGAGAGCGTCTATATCTTGGTATGCTTCGTCGTTTACTCCAAAGATTGACGTCATTAATTGTCCTAGTATTCCTCTCTTTTTTCTGGTTTGGTTTACTTCTGTTAGGTATTCGTTGATTCTCTCAAACTTCAACTCTTTTTCTTTTAGGTTTTGATAGAACTGTTCGCAATGTGTTGTTTTTCCTATTGCTATGCTTGCTTGCTCGCATAGTTTATTGAATTGTGTAGCTGCTTTTTTGATCTTTGCTAGATCTGACTCTAGCTGTTCTCTTGCAAACTTGATTTCTATTCTGAATACTCCTCGATCAATACTTGCTGTGCCTATTTTTTCGACGTAAAAACCAGGTTGTATGTTTTTTAATGTGTAGGTTGAGGATACCCCCGTAAATAGTTGTAAACACATTAGTATCATCATAATCCAATGTAAGCATTTGCTCGGTGTATGGTTTTTTGTCTTGACCTTAGGTTTTGTTGCTATGTTTGACAGTACTGATGTAGTTGAGTCAGTTTTGCAGTTATTTTCGTTAATTGGTAGGGGAATGAGAGTATGAATTGATCGTTTTTGGGTTGCACCTGATGATTTCTGTAAGGTTACAACCCTGGTAAGGCCGTCGCTACCGGAGTGGATTTCTTTTACTTTTGCTAGTGGCCATTTACTTGGACTGATTTTTTCATCTTTTATAAGTACTAGTTTCCCGACTGTTAGGTTTTCTTCATTTGTTTTCCATTTATACCTCTGTTGTAATTGATGTAAATAATCTTTTGTCCAGCTTTTCCAGAAATCTCTTTTCATCTTCTGTATCTGTTTCCATCTATTTAGTAGATCAGTGTTAATGTTTTCCATAGGGTCTGGTATACCTACGGCTTCACGTCCTATTAGGAAGTGACTAGGTGTTAGAACTACATTATCTTCTATGTCTTCACTCTGTGCACACAAGGGTCTTGAATTAAAGTACGCTTCCGTCTGGTGCGGAATGTTTATAGTATGTTCTTGTGGTGACCGTAATACTTCTAGTGATTTTATGATTTCATCTAATGGTATTTTTAATAGTTTGTCTTCTTGGTTTGCTTTTGGTTTTTCTTTCAGCACTTCTTCGCTAGTGAATGTCCATTTTCTTAGGTTAAATCCACCTGTTTTTAGTGTTATATCTTTCTGTAACTCCTTCGTTGTTTCAACACAATTACCACCTGATAGTATATCGTTGACATAAAAATCTTGAAAGGTTACTTGGCTTCGTACTGGATATCTTGTCTCTTCATTAATAGCTAATTGTTGCAGGGTTTTAATGGTTAAGTATGGTGCTGACGCAGTTCCATATGTTTCGGTTGTAAACACAAATTCCTGATTCTGGTGGTTTGGAGGCTCTCTCCATAGTATAGGTTGATAGTCTAGATCTTCTTCGTTTAGTTTACCAAAAGCCAGTTTGCTTTTGTTTTCTGCCATGAATGCTTTTTCATGATTTTGCCCTCTTACCAAGTCTACTTGTAGCTTTGGACCGGTGAACTTGTTATCATTCAGGCTTACGCCGGTATTTGTTTTACTTGAAGCATCAAATACCACTCTTAGTTTGGTAGTTAAGGATTCTTCCTTTATGACTGGTTGATGTGGAATATAGTATTTTCCTTGGAAATGTTCTTGTTTGTTTACTTTTCTCATGTGTCCCATCTCTAGGTATTCATTGAGAAAGTCTTGATAGCTTTCTTGTAAGCGTTTATTTTTGGCAAATTTTCGTTCTAATCGCAACAGTCTTGCTGCTGCTCTTTGACGTGAGTTTCCTAGTTCTAGGTGTGGATTTTTGAACGGAATCTTTACTGTGTAAGTTCCATCCGTGTTCCTTATTGTAGTTTTTTGGTAATAGTTTTCGCATGCTTGGTCATCGTTGGTTAGGTTATATTGTTCTGGGACTACTTCTGATTCCCAAAATCTGTTTAGTTGATCGATATCGTTAGTTCTAGTTGTGGTAGTTAGTATTTTCATAGTATTTTTAGTTTGGTTACTGCAGTTTCCTGAGAATATCCACCCGAATTCAGTGTCTTGTGCAATAATTCCGTTGTGAAACTTTTGCAGTCCTTTTAGTAATAGTTTGCTGTACTCTTGAGCTCCTAATATTATATCTATTGGCCCTCTTTTGTAGTACGTTGGATCGGCAATCAGTTTATTCTCTATAAAACTGGCCTCTAGTTGTGGTATAGTTGTATTTGGTAGTGCACTTGTTAGTTTTGGAAGAATTATAAGCATTACTGGTAGCTTAAATTCACTGGTAAATCTTGGTTGCAGCTTTACATCAATAGAATGACTCGCTGTTTTTGGTTTTTCGTCAGCAATCCCGGCGACTTCTACATGAACTCTATTTCGGGGGTATGCCAATAGTTGCGCCACTTGCTCAGTGCAAAATGAAGCTTCTGACCCTTGATCGCATAATACCCTTAATAAGTGTGATGTGCCATCAGAGGATCTTGCGTTTACTAGAGCCGTTGCTAGTAACGTTGTCTTGGGTATTTCTGTTGGTATGGTTGTTGTATGTACATTGTTCGTTTCTGGTTTAGATGTGGTTGTCATGTTTTTATGATCTTGATGTAAGTAAGAGTGATGCCCTTTCTTTCCACAATATACACATGTTCTTTGACTAAAACACTTCGTGGATTGAGTGTGCATTAGACAGTTTCTACACATTCCTTTTTCTTTTGCAGCTTTTTGACGGTCTATTACTGACTGTGCTTTAAATTCAGTGCAATGATAGATTGTATGGTCTTTCTTGTTGCAATACCAACACTCGCTATCTTCTGTCTTTTTGCGGTACTCGTTTGTGTCATAGCATGATTTGTAGGTTTTCTCTGATTTGCTAGAGCTTGTTGTTTCTAAACATTTAAACCGTTTTTCTAAAAACTCCATCATCTCTTTAAATTTCTGGGGCTTGTTAGGTTCTGACAGCTGTTGTTCATATTTTTCATCTGTTTCTGAATCCCAAATTCTGCTTAGTATTCTGCATAAAATGGGATCCCAGGTTGTGGTATCAATATTCAGAGTTTTTAGTGCTTCTAAACTCTCATTTATCGTGTCGTGCAGTGTTCTTAGGTTTTCTGCATTTACTTGGGTATTTTTTTTGATATCCATGATGCTGTCTATGTGTTTCATTATTATCAATCTCTCATTTTTGTACCTTTTCGTTAACAGTAACCATGCTGTTTCATAACTTGCATCACATACTGGTAAGTGTTTAATTAATTTAGCGGCCTGACCTTTTATATGAGTTTTTAAGTATTGCATTTTTTCTGTAGCTGATAGAGATTTATCTTCGTGTATGATTTTCGAAAATAAATCATAAAAGGAATTCCACGACTCGTAGCTGCCACTGAAGGTTGGAATCGTAATTGTTGGTAACTTTACTTTGTTGTCGCTGTGAGTCATGTGTTTCTTTTCTCCTATTTTAGCTACTACACATTCAATAAGCAATTCGTATTCTGTTTGAGCTGTTTCAAACATCTTTTCTCGGAAATAGCTGTGATCTAAGTTGCAATCTTCCATTAAAATATTCAGATGTGTTTCTTCTATTTCTTGCCACTTTTTTTGTAAGTTTGTCATTAATGATTCCCAGTACCACGATGGCTTATTATTTGACATAGCTTGAGTAACAACTTGCAGCTTTTTTTGCAATTGTGAAATGCGAAATAATTGGATGAATATTTTTGGTGAACAAGTACTTTCTTCTTCGTTTGTCTGTATGTCTTCTGGGACAAATAAGTCGCTTAGCATTTGTGCTCTGGTTTCACATTTTTCTAAGTACGACATTGCTTGGTTATACGTAGTTTCGATACCCGCAAAGTAGTTTGTAGTAATATACTTGTGACCTTCTAACACCGGCACATCTAGTAGTACCGTGTGATTGGTAGTTGTTCTGGTAAATATTTCTGTAAGACGTGTCCTTTTGTCCTTTATGTACTTCTCAGTTTTTCTTGTTACTGAGTCTTTCTTGATGTTTGTAAATATTTGTTTAATTTCATTGTAATTTGTCTCTTGACTTCTAATGAGTCTGTTTATGTCTTCAGTTTTTATGTTCTCCATCTTCTTTCTTGCAGCTCCTAACCCTACTCTATCCGTCTATCCAGGGACTTTGCCTAACACTTAGTTGCGCTCTTGTGTGTTACAGAATTTGCGACTTCTCAAAACTCCGGTGGAACCCGCTGGTGGGAAGCCGGAGAACGATCCGCTTCTGTACGACTGGCAACTAAGTGATTTGTCAGTACTTGAACGTATTACAAACCTAGTATATTTGTTTACTACGTCAGTCTGCAATACGTCAAGTTGTATGTCAGTCAGTTTTCCTTCTAGGGATAAGAGGAGCGCGAAATTACTAGTTCAATTCTCGAAGGACCAAATGTAAAACCGCCTAATAGTCGACACTTAACCCTACGTACGTTTCTGGTGAACGCACGGGTGTGCGATGATCAGGCGGTGATACAGACTCTAACTCCTACTGTAGGACAACCCAGTGCTTGGTACTTTACCCTACGTGTGGTCGTTGAGTGTAGGTACACACGGGTGTACTATAAGCACAGAGCGTTCCTACTCACTAACACCTAATCTACGTAGCCTACTCTACGTAGCCTAACCCTACCTCACCCCTACTTACGGACCCTATATTTGGACCCTAACCACGTATTTTGTCCTACCAGCCCTAATAGTGTAGCCCTATCAATGTGTGTGATCCTACAACCCTATCAATGTGTGTGTTCCTACAACCCTATCAATGTATGTATGTGTTCCTACGACCCTATCCCTAACCATATAAGTGTGATATATAAATATATAGATATAACACGGGATATCTGTTACCAGGAGACCTAAGGTAACAGACGGAAGGTGGGAAGGAAATAAGGGCGTGTACGGCGTGCAATGTACACAGGGAAGGATTTTCTCACTGCCGGTCAAGCAGACTCACAAGACCGATTAGATACTAATGGCTAAGGTAGTCTTGGCCACAGTGAGAGGATGCTGGAAGTATGGACGGGCAGCTCATCCAGCGGGTGCTGGGAACGTCTGATCGGCTCCTCCAGCGGATGCTGGGAACTTCTGGGCGGCACCTCCAGCGGATGCTGGGAACTTCTGGGCGGCACCTCCAGCGGTTGCTGGGAACTTCTGGGCAGCTCGTCAGCGGATGCTGGTACGTCAGGGGGCACCTCCAGCGGTTGCTGGGAACTTCTGGGCAGCTCGTCAGCGGATGCTGGTACGTCAGGGGGCACCTCCAGCGGTTGCTGGGAACTTCTGGGCAGCTCGTCAGCGGGTGCTGGTACTTCAGGGGCACCTCCAGCGGTTGCTGGGAACTTCAGGGGCACCTCCAGCGGTTGCTGGGATCTTCTGGGCGGCTCGTCAGCGGTTGCTGGTACTTCAGGGCCCGTAGGGTCTTCGTAGAGGGAGGAGGAGTAAAACTCGACTCAGTGCTTCGTTCCAAGTGATTTATTTACAAAATTTTACAGTTTATATACTAAGATCTAGGGCTGCACGCGCAGCATTATTGCTGAGTCGTCGCTCTATTGATATTTGGACTTAAGATAAATGCTGAAATGCTGTGGCTGCGTAAATGCAATTAGGCTAGTATAAGTTTTGCCGTTGACTTGGCTTGTTCGTTGATGAATTTATTTACAATTGTATTTGTTATAAACTAAGTAACTGATAATTATATAATATTAATTTAGTTATAAACATTAAGATAAATTAGGATTATACAATAATAAAAACATGTTCAATGGTTTGAACAGGGCTAGATAATGCTGTGCAAATTGTCCTGCACTATTTATTGTTATAATTATTTTGTCTGCCCGCACTCTTAAACGGTTTCGGTTTGACACAGAAATATATTTCTGTGGTTTCGGACCTTAGGGTTAACCCGAAGTATTTAATAGGTTGTTTATGTTATTTATTATTTATCTCTCAATAAATTAATGTAGCTTGGAGTTTTCAATTTTATTTTAAATCCGCTCCGAATCATCCGCTGCCTTTTAAAAAACATGCGTAGTGCATGGTATCACACATTACAATCTGTAGTATCGTCGAGTCCACAAAAAATCCTACAAGCGTTCGTTTTGCCATCATAACAAAACTCTGTCCTTATTACAAGGGAGTCTATAGTGTGTAACATTGTCGGCAACAAAGCCCAGCAAGTTGGAGCGACATTTCACTGTATGGAATATTGTAGGTGATATTTTGTCAAAATGTCGGCAGCGCGGCGGCGGCGGTGGCGCGTCAGCGGTGGCGGCCCGCCGCGCCGCCGCTGTCGGCTTTGGTGCGTAGGCTCCACAACATCGCAATTCCCTACGGAAGAAATATCCAACCATGTATCCAGGCTGTTAATTTTAGTTGTTCTGTGAGGTTAGCTAATTTTCTTTTTGGGAATGGCCCTATCTTAGCCCATTAAACTTCTGTTGTTGGCCTGTTTGGGAGTTGGACCTTTTGGTGAATGAAGGGTGAGCATTTTAGTTCAGAGTAGTATCAGGGTAGTAGTTTAGCAGTACTACCTCCCTTTGAAGGTACAGTTCCCAAAATAGAATCTGTAGGTTTTACGATTAGGAGGTTTAGTAAGCTCTGGGTAAGGGCACAGTACATAGATAATGTACTATTATGTATATACTATAGTAGTATATACTATATAATGTACTATGGGTAAGGGCTTGTACCATGCAATGATTTAAAACGTTACATAGGCCCTTTCCGTAGTTAGACAGCGCCCCGTGTTGTTGCCAAGTGAAATGAGGATAGCTCGCTCATTTGGAATCAGTTTATAGTGGATTGTTTTGGTGTGTTTTTCACAAAAGTTCGTGCAATATGATTACACAATAAATAGTTATAATAACAGTGAGGTTTATTGACGAAAACACTATTTTTAACTACGTATAGTGCGCATGCGTCAGCATTTTGTTAACGCACGCATTCAAAGACACACACAGTTTTTGGTGTCAGGGCGTATCTAACGATTTAAGGCTTGGTAGGCCAGCAGAGGCGGCACTTTTGTGATTTTTAAAATCATCTGAGACTTAGAAAAAAGTGTTTAAAATTCTGAAAAAAAATATATTATATTACATAAGGATCTCTTCTAGTCAAGTAGCATTCAGTTACAAGATTTAATGAACTTCACTCGATAGAAAAAATCGCAAAGTTACCCCTTTTTCTAATGTTTTTTTCAATATTATGACTAGCGAACTAATGATATATTTTTTTTTGTACTCAACTAAAGACACTCAATATTTAATTATTTTCTCATTCTTTTTCATTTTCTCATTATTTTCTTAATCACCATGTTTAAATAACTACAAAAAACACGAGCGCGGCGGCTTGGCAGGCGCGCGTTTTCCCTTACGCCTACTGCTGCAGTAATACCTGGCCATAAATCTTTGGTACCATGCCTATTTCTAGCTGTTCGATTCATATGTAGATATTCGTGAGTATCACTGCCGCCCACTGCCTCGTTGGTCTAGCGATCAGCTTGTTCTTCCACTGATTATTAGGTCCTGGGTTCAAATCCTGGGTCAGGCCAGTAGTTGGAATTGGGGTTTTTCTAGCAAGAAAAATTTGCAGTAGCACCCTGGGTTAGGAAGTTGGCGGTGTTACACCCCCGTGCCTAAGAAAGCACGTTAAGCCGTAGGTCCTGCGCTTCACCTCTCCTCGGTCATGTCGGTCTGCCGTCGGATTATGAGAGTGAGGGAATAGAGAGTGCACCTGTGTGCACACACTTGTGCAATTAATATGTCCTGCGCATCTGGCTTGTCTCCGCTAAGACTGGTCGCCGTGGTCGAAATTCGGCTAGGAGGACATTATTACTGTCGGCCAATAAGATTAACCTCTCAAGTATCCTCTTGAAAAAAATTCTCGCACTGTCAGGTCATCCACAGAGGGGCGGGCGCGAGAATTCTTCACAAACAATGTTGTTTTTGTTTTTTCTGACACGGTTCGTTATTGACAATGACATTTCAAATTGTAGTTCATTTCATTCCAGATCGAACGACATTTAAACATTACAAGCCATAATAAACCCTAAACTTTGAAAATAAAAGTTTTAATTGGTCTATAGTATCGGTCGGAGCGAGACGAATACGCCTTCTTGACGGGGTATTACAACAAGTCACTCCCAACGCAGGACCAAACGTGGGACGAATTCTCCTCCCAAGCGTTGAAAATAGTATGAGTGATACACTCACGAAAACATCTGATAGACCTGGGGGTGAGTCTATTTGACGTTTGTAACGAGAAGTGATCGTGCGGGACGTCTCCTTTTAGTATAAATAAATAAATAAATAATAAATAATGCTGGACAATTCACACAGCATTATCTAGCCCCAAGCTAAGCAGAGCTTGTTTTATGGGTACTAGATAACTGATATACTTAATATAATACACTACATAGATAGATATTTTTTATTATACATAGAAAACACCCAGACCAACTATCTATATATAACTGTATAGGATTTGCATAGTTCCGTGTCTGCACGAGAGAGGCGCTGTATCAAAAGAGGATCCGTAAAGTTTTTATTTGAGAATGTAGATTGATAGAGCTATGAAATCCACAGTGCAAAAATGTTATGTTCTACGACAAAAATTGACGAAGTTATGACCAAGCTACTAGCGAAGTTCTCTATCTAAAAAAAAACTTCAAGAAATATCCTAGCTATAATGAAGATATTGTCCTGCATAATTTTGAGCCTTATTCATTAGGCATAATGTCGTCGTTGCTAACATTTACTGATTCTCATTGTATGGAAAAAGAGTTTCCACAATCACGTCTCTATAATCACGTCACATACCCTTCTGCTAGAAATGGGTATGCTACATGTCAAATAATATCCCAAAAGTTTTCGACTTCGATGGGACTTGAACCCGCATCATGTAGTTTGTTAGCACAATCCCGTACTGAGGAAGGATGCGGGTTCAAGTCCCGTTGAGTTCGAAATTTTTTGGGATATTGTTAAATAATAAATAATTCAAAGAAATCAAATTTTGATTTCTTAGAAACTACCCTGGGTGTGAGCTCACGCAATTATGAACAAAAACCCTTAGGAATTCTTTACTACTAATAGGTACAGGTAGGTATTCAAAGTAGATAGGCCATACATACGTATTTTGTCCCGGGAGACACGTATAGGACATTTTGTAGATTGAAAAAGTTTCACCTGTCACTTACAGGGACGGATGGGAATTGTACCCATTTGTTCCCCTTAGCTGAGGGCTCAAAGCAGAGAATAATACTTATTTATGGTAGGTAGGTACTTTTTAGGGTTCCGTACCTAGAAAGGAAGATTAAACCTGTATGATTAAAACATAATTTTATTGATGGTTGTGACATGACAAGCAAGACCCATTATTTTTAACCCCCCCGCCCCGACGCAAAAAGAGAGGGGTGTTATTATTATAAGTTTAACGTGTCTGTCTGTGTATCTGTCAGTGGTATCGTAGCTCCCAAACGGATCAACCTATTTTCGTTTAGTTTTTTTGTGTCATAGATAATTTTATCCCGAGTGTTCTTAGCCATGTTTCATGAAAATCTGTCGGGGGGTTTTTTAAATTTTAAATTTTGTTCTTGTTTTTGATGTGAAGTTATATATTCGAATTGTTGATAGTTTGAAACGTTGTTATTTTTTGGTATGAAACGGCAAAAATTAATTTATGAGAACCTGTGGGGCGAAACAGCGCTACACCATTTTAATTAGATCTTTTCAAGAGCGAAATATTCAATTAAAATTAAAAAAATAACAAACAGCGGGGCAATGCAGCCAGCGTCTTGGGGACGCTTCTGACTGGTATTGATATGGATCAGTTGAGCTACCTGTAGATTGTTTGCAACAGTCTGCAGTTAGCTCAATTGTTTCAATGGTAAATACTAGTTCTAATTTGTTTCTATTATTTGATTGTAATTTTGTTTGTCAAAAATAAATTCTAAGATTCTACAAATCTATCTGACTCGCGTTTGTACGGTTTATTATTATTTATTTGCTGGTTAGTGATTTTGTTTTTCATCCGTTTTGATCGCTTCGTTTGCAATGATATTGATAAAACACTTCATGTCTCGGTTATGAATCAGGCTAAAGTAAAGCTGTGTCTACACTGCGGCGGGCGGCGTATCGCGAAACACAGCGTTACATAATTGCTGCGCGGGTGATAAAGCACGCTTCGAGAATCGAGATGGAGAGGGTTATGCGAGATGTAAACAGTAGGTAAAAAACTAAATTAACTTTTGTTGATGTTTTTTATTTTTATTTATAATCTACAAGAAGTACTGAAGTATTTATGTACCTACTTGTATAACTTGAATCGTATTTTGTATTTAACTGTGTATTACATCTACAGCTATCTCATTGCAAATACCTACCTAATTTTAATGTGGACAAATACTCGAAAAAAATCAGGAAGATGTTTTCAAAAATGTCTGTGGAAAGAAAAACGTTCGTAACGTTTGGTACGTAATGCCGGCGAGCAGATTAATCAACACTTAAGCTCATAACAGAAAGAAAGAAAGAAAATGATTTATTAATCACTACACTACTAATATAATAAAATAAAAAGACTACTTAGTAGCACGTACAAAACAACACAAGTGAAGATTTCAATATTTACCTAAGTTACGCTCCTACTACATAAGTCCCTATAATTTAACACATGACCTATTCTCAGAATTACGTTAGCTGCAATACACAGGAAGCCTCGTTCAATACGTGACGAGCTTACTAAGTTACCTGATCAAGTTTACCTGCATTCTACACTAGATGGAATAGATAGAATACCCAGGTATTCTATCATCATCATCATCATCATCATCATGAAATTAAAATCAAAACGTCTTTATTTCGCCTTTCATTGACGCCCATTGTACTCTTGTGAACCAATACTAGGTACAATTAGGGTTGCCAGATACGGGCTTGTCATTTCCTGGACATTTCTGGGGTTACACATGGAGTTGGAGTTTTAGAGTTCAAATCCAATTACAAATGTTTGCTGCTGGACGGGCAATAGAAAAAATATTACAAAATTACTAGTTAAAAGAAAAAAAAAACAAATTATTTTAAAAAAACATTTATTTTTTGGAAAATCTATAGATATTAACTTACACACTGTATACACACCAGACAATCACATTTAGTCTTTTTATTTTAAAAAAAATTAGGCACCTCTTAAATAAAAATCAACTTCAGGTATTCTCAAACATAAAACAAAACTTAACTTAAAACAAAGTTAATATTTTTTTAAGGCAAAATCAACATTAAATATTATCTAACAATAAGAAACAACTAAACTTAAAACAAAAATTGAGTATCTCATAAATATTAAGTACTAGCGGAAACGCGTTTTAGCATTAGTCATTTGACATGACATAATGCTAAAACGCGTTTTTGCTCTAAACGAGTTGGTAACGTTTCGTCCATATCGATGAATATTGTACGTACGTCAATTCCAAATCAAAACAAAACACGAATGAAAGACGAAGCGCGAGCGAGCGGCGCGCGCGGGTTGGCGCGGGCGGCGGGACGTGCCGAGCCGGGCGCTCACCTCCCCTCTCCTCACCCCGCGCACCCACGCACGCACGCAGCTAGCGCGAGCGCGGCATGTAGGTAGTTATGCGCGCCGCCACGCAATGGCGTAACTTCGTGGAAAAAAACTAGTGTTCATGAATTTCGGGACAGTAAAGGGTAATTACTGGACACGGGACCACACGTGAAATTCCGGGACTTTCCCGGAATTCCCGGCCATCTGGCAACCTTAGGTACAATACTGTTTTTTGTGTTTGACTAAAGATTATGTGGATCGCAACTTCTTGGATCTACTATTGACAACTTTGCGGCCCTTTCAGCCATCTTTGTTTTTAGCTACCTCCACAATAGCAAAACTTTAACAAAACGCTCCTTGAAAATATTGAGACGTTCATATAGCTAAGACTTACATTAAAATTTTATCTCCACGTTTGTAAAATGTCGGTCACAGCTAGGCTCTTCATAACCTATTATGTATTCTGCGTCTGAACTAAGACTGAAACATTTTCGCAACTGGCAACTCTCGCAAGATATCAGCGGCGGCGGCGGCGTGAGCAAGAATTAATTAGCTTACTAAAAACTTGACTCATTTCGCATATCGCCGTCCGTGATTGTAAAGCCGGGTTTCCACCGAAAGCGGAGCGGACCCATTTTAACTCGCAAGAGTAAACTGCGTACTTGTGTAGAGCGACAAAAAGTCGAGCGGAAAGGACTGAGCAAGTAGAAAGGGTCGGAATTAACTCCGCTCGATCTCTTATTTCCCGCCCATTACACTTTCGCGGTTGAAATGTGGACCCGGTTTTAGGATGGCTGTTCTTTCACGGTTTGCGAGAATGGACCTTTGAAAATCAAACGAGCACCTAAATATTTTATACGGTTCGTAATACGGTTGTTGGACAACAATCAAAATTGATCTACCTATAGTAGGTATTAATTATATGTGCAGTACGCAGGAACTAAAAAAACAAATCCTGTGCAATGTCCCACTTCTAGGAATACCAACTTTTAAGTGACTGGTTTTGATATGGCATGTGAGAAAAAATCACTTAAATAACCCTACCTATATTGTAGTTTGTGGGATACGTGCGAACTTTCCACGGATTTGGATTCACCATTAATTAAGTTCAATCAAGAGATTGTTGAAAAAGCTGACTCGTGGCATTTTATAAAAATTATTTACCCGTCTTCTAATTATGTAACCGTCATATTTTCGCTACAAGTACCTACTTGATCTCTTGTATTTGGTAGTAGACATTTGAATAGATTGTTTTTTTTTTTTTAATTTACAGTTAATTTTTATTAAAACTAAGTGTTAGCCTGCCTTTTTATGTCCTTGTGTGGTTGGCAGGCAGAAGATGCCATCGTCATTATGCCCACCATTTGCGCACTTTCTAAAATAGAGTACAATAAAGTATAAAAAAAACTTGAATCTCTGAACTGAAATTTATCTTGTTTCCCTAAGCTTTGTCTCTGGTACGCAGTGGACGACGACCTTAACCTCCGGGCAAAGTTTAGATTCATTTGCTCTCTGAATATGCGTTTGTTGGAGGTTGACTTAGGAAGTCTCATAATCATAGATGCAAGTTTTACGGCGATAGAGCGGATGGGAAAGTTATTAGAGCAAACGGGAAACTTGCGGTGTCTATTCGCTTTATAAAGGCTTTAGGTTGCAAATAGTTACTGTCTGTTTTATAATTTAAAAAGTCATTGTGAAATATCTTTAAAAAGAAATATAGATCTAGAAATACGAAAGAAATATCTTTCGGCTCTCTATGATTTTTAAATATGCAATATCCACAGTTATTTAGTTAAAGCTAACTTAACTTATTTTATTACTTATTTAAATAAATAAATCACGAACAGTGAATAATAGCATTTAAAATTAGTTTAACAAAATTAAGGACGACAGTCAATAAAATTATTTTACATATAATAAACTCAATTATTTCCTAGGTATTTCGTCGTTAATCCTTCTAGATTCTAAATCTAGTGGAAAAGCTTTTTGAAAATTGACTCAATTCAGCGATTTTTTTCCTCAACTGATACTACTGTGTGTTATATAATAATGAATCCCTGATTTTCGTCCCTCCGACACGTGTGACCAAAATTCCATTTTTTGCAACACTGCAAAGATAAACCAGGTTTTATCAGAGCGTTAATTAATGTGGGTCGAAACCGCAGCTTTTTATAGCACCTGGACTTTAGTCCCTGAGGATTTTAAATTCGACTTTCAGGTAATTTTAACTCAGCGGTTTTGATGATAAAAAAAGAAATACGTTCTACAAAATCGTTGGTTCAGAATAATAGGGATTTTTTTAGTATGAAGTTTTAAATGGCAACTTTTTAGGATGCTCGTGGCTTCGCCAAATTAAAACTTCTTTAGGTAGGTATAATAATAATAATAATGTCCTCCTAGCCGAATTTCGACCACGGCGGCCAGTTTCATCGGAAACTAGCCAGATGCAAAGGACATATTATAGTGAACAAGTGTGTGCGCAAAAACAGGTGCACTCTCTATTCCCTCACTCTCATAATCCGATGGGACGACAGATCGACACGACCGGGGAGAGATCAGGCGCAGGACTAACGACTTAACGTGCTTTCCGAGGCACGGGGGTGTAACACCGCCAACTTCCTGACTCCGGGCTGCTACTGTGAATTTTCCTTGCTAGAAAAACCTCAGTAACAAGTATTGGCCCGACCTGGGATTCGAACCCAGGACCTAATAATCAGCGGTTGAACAAGCTGACCGCTAGACCAACGAGGCAGTCGAGGTATAAGTAGGTAGGTATAAGTAGGTACCTAAATAATGTTTAATAAAAATTAGGTATAAGTAGGTAGGTATCAGTAGGTACCTAAATAATGTTTCATAAAAATTAAAATTAAGTAAGGGCTTCTATACACAGACGGTACGTCTGCAGCAGTCGACGGCGGCGGTATTTAATTGAATTTACATGACAATAATATTAAAGTTTTGATATCCCGCTACTTAAACAGTCGGACGGACGAAAGACCGAAGATAATGATTATTATGCCATCTACTGTTATTCGTAAGTCTATATTTTGATAGAGCTACGAAAAACCGAGAGCGTCGAATATTTACATTTCATCCGGCGATTATTCAAATATCCGAAGTTAGTTGGCTGAATCTATTTGCATAAACTCAGCGGAGCGCATCGCTGCGATGATATGGAAGTGTCATTGCGAAAAACTAAAAAGGAGAAAATTTAGAATACAACATTCGAAATTTCCTACTTAGGTGAAAGGTTTTTTTTACTTATATTTTCATCGAGTTACTTACTACTAAACGACGACGCGACACAACAGTAAGATAAAATAAATATTGCTGGACCATCCACACCACACAGCATCATCTGGCCTAGCCCCAAGCGAAGCAGAGCGAGAACTGATATACAATACATAATACAATACAATACTAGGTACGTAAATATTTACGTATAATACATAGAAAATACTTACTGCGAAAGACTGCAGGCAGATGCTGGATGCTGCAAGCTGAAGACAGGGCGCTATGGCGCTCATTAGGGGAGGCCTATGTCCAGCAGTGGACTAATTTAGGCTGATGATGATGACATAGAAAATACCCAGAACACCCGGAACACATATTTGCAGATCGTAAAAATATCTGACCCACACAAGGCGGGAATCGAACCCGCGCCACATCGGTCGTCAAAAATAGATTAACTAACATAACATATTAAATACCGTATTATGTTATGTTCGTCCACTGTTAACAACATACGATTGATAACAGAACGGCGGCGGCGCAGTTTAGTAAACGGCCTATTAAGTGTTTTTTAGACCTTTGTGATGCATCATCCCTTTCCATCCTTCCAAGGTGAGATTGTGGTCATACGAAGGTCTATTCTCGATATATTTCTGTGATCTATTAATAACAAGAAAAATATATCTCAGTCGTGATCCAACAAACGCGCTGATTCAACGATGCGGCGGCACCAGCGGAGGCGACAGATATGTACCAACACTACACTTAGCTACAAAGTTTTTTAAACTTACGCGATCAGAACACATTATTTTAGTTATTCACGGGTATTTATCGCGTTTATTTACCTACTAGTTTATGCCCGCGGCTTCGCACGCGTTGTTTCTATGGAAACGTTTAAAGGTGATTTCTATCCCTTGGGAACTGATTTATGGGATAAAAAGTAACCTATGTTTATTTCCAGAATTAGAATTATCTGTGTGCAAAATTTCAGCCTTATCCGTTCAGTAGTTTTCGCGTGAAGAGGTAACAAACATCCATCCATCCAAACTTTTGCATTTATCTATACTTATAATAAAACTGTAACAGGTCCAATTCTGTACATTGAAGATATTTTGAAAATTTTTTTTGGAGGGCACTCTATTATCGATACTGAAGCCAAAACTGTAATTTTTTTCATTCATGTCTGTCTGTCTGTCTGTCTGTCTGTCTGTCTGTCTGTCTGTCTGTCTGTCTGTCTGTCTGTCTGTCTGTCTGTCTGTCTGTTTCTTAAACGCGCATCACGTCGAAACTACTGAAGGTATTGAAATGAAACTCGGCACGATTTTAGGTCATACTACGAGGAAGGACATAGGATACTTTTTATCCCGGAATTCAGTCAGGTTTCCCTGGGAGAGGGGATGAAAGTAAAATTTCTTCACCGCGCATGACGCCGAAAGTGCTGAATGAGTTGGAATGAAACCTTGCACGATTTGATTTCATACTACGAGGAAGGACATGGGATACATTTCATCCCGGAATTCAGTCATGTTCCCCTGGGAGAGAGGATGAAAGTAAAATTCTTTAACTGCGCATCACGATGGAACAACTGAATGAATTCGAATGGAACTCGGCATAATTTGATTTCATACTACGAGGAAAGATACATTTTATCCCAGAATTTAGTATGGTTCCCCTAGGAGAAGGGATGAAAGCAAAATTCCTTCACCGCGCATCACGCCGAAACTACTGAATGAGTTGGACTGAATTGGTACTATTTGAGTTCAAGGAAGGACATGGGATACATTTTATCCTGGAATTCAGTAAGGTTCCCCTGGGAGAGAGGATGAAAGTAAAATTCTTTAACCGCGCATCACGACGGAACTACTTAATGAAATCGAATGCAACTCGGCATGATTTTAGTTCAGACTATGAGGAAAAATACATTTTATCCCGGAATTCAGTAAGGTTCCCCTGGGAGAGAGGAAAAAGTAGAATTCTTTAACCGCGCATCACGACGGGTCTACGCGTCGTCCGATTTCATGCATTCTTTTTGTTAGAAACAGTGTTGCAAGATCGAATTTGACTAAATCAGTAGAAAGTCGAGTAGAAAATCAGTAGATTGATGAAATAATCTGGAGTTAGAAGAAAAAAAATAGTAGATAGAGGGTAGGTAAGTTCCTATCTATGTATTTTTCCAAGACGCACCCATTAGTTAGGTTCCTACTTACTAAGGCGTCTTGGAAAAATAAGTTAGGTTCCTACCTTACATGATATATGGTGGTTTAGCTGGTCCAGTTAACTGTACTACCGAAGTTTGGTTGCAGTAAGTGGTCCAATTAAACTAACTAGACCACAGAAAAATATTTTTTACTGCGGTACACAGCCAACTGTACCTACCTATTAACGAAAAAAAAATTACGGTGGTCCAGTCAAATGTATCAAGAGCCCAATTCTGCAATACAATTGCTTCAGTATGACAATGGAATCGTCGCAGAATCATCACGTAGAATCCTTAGATTTATAAAACTCCAGATAGTGCGTGCGAGATAAATTAATAGTTTCAAACTTGACGCACGTCTCTCCATCTGCATTCATCATAATTTCTTTCATCTGAGGTGGAATACCCAAACGTGTCATTCTGTGTCGATACCCCTGTCATAGTGAAGCGATTAGTATAGGAGACAGAATAGGGCCCCAGCTGAACGGAACCATTAGTAAGAAGTGAAACGAGTATGACACTTCTTAACACTGACGCTGGCCGAGTCGTAGCTAAAAGTCGTGTGGATAAAGAATGGGATTGAAGATGACAACATGCTATCCCCCGTAGACACTACACGATTTTTTGCACGGCGGCGTTTCATAATATGAGAGACTATGGTTAAATGTGAACTTCATTAGTCGGCAGGTGAGGCAATCGCGAACGAAGTCGCGGGTACAGCTAGTACTTAATATTAGTGTGATTTTTCCCGACGTTTCAACAGGTTTATACTCTGTCGTGACTCCAGTCATCCCGTGACCACCAAAAATAGGTAAATAAACGCGATAGATACCCGTGAATAAATAAAATAACTACACTTAGCTCTTCTTATTATTTGAACTCTGGAAGATGCAGCTGCCCATCCCCTGGTAAGATCTCCTGTGAAGTGGGGGAATCCTCATGGATACCATTCTTTCGTAAGGGTCTAAAGAATGGTTATGCTGGCTGGACCAGCTAAACCCACCACTGTATTTTCCTTCTGCACCTGTTTGCCGAGCCTACGGGTAATCTTCTGCTGACGCTAGCTAGAGGTATCTAAGCCAACATGGCAAGAAATCTATCAATACTACCCTTTTTCCTCGCAGATTCCGTCTGGTAATATATTTTTCGATCGACTGAGAGGGCAAGGGGCGTCGTATGTTATCCAGAGCCATTATTTTGAGCTAAATGTTCGAACATTAATCAAAAAACTGAGAAATTGAGAACATGACATGTCTTTTGCAGACTTTTAGGCCTTATTTCTAAAGGTAACTTACCTCATACATTCCTAACTTCACACGGACTTTATCTTTCAAATTTTAAAAATTTGTGTGTCATTGGATGCTATTTGTACAAAGACATTTCCAAATAGTGGTTAAAATGTCTTTGTATTTGTAACATCATTTAGTATTTTATGATACACTGAAGCAAATAAGGATGTGTAATTAAACGAAAGTTTAGAGTGCTCAAAGTACCTTTTAGCTTATAAATAAATAAATCTAACAAGATAGCTTCGTTACTACCTATGTTAAAAGTACTCGTTCATTGTTTTTTTTTAACTATGTTTTCCACTCCAACTGTATAAGTACATACATGACATAGGCACCTAATAAGGAAGATCAAATTTTCTTTTTTATACTTGAAAAGCTTGTCGGCAGCTGAGCTTATCACTATTGCCTGAAAAAAGCTATTGCTACTAATGTCATAAACTAAGACATTAGCAGCAATAGCTTTTTTCAATAGTACCTATATTATGATTATGACTCATACCTGATTCGATTTTTGATACTAGATTTTGGTTCTAAGCAGTAGTCTATTATTACTATTGCTTCGAATGTAATAATCTAGTTAAATATTATTGGACTAACTAGATTACTTATTTATTACTCTAATTATGTATTAACTTAGTTCTTCTTTTATATTGTTAGTTCTTTTAGTATATTGTATACCTTTTCATGCAAGTTTATATACATAAGCTGTTGAATTTATCAGTATAAATTATGATTTACTTAAACTATAATATGAATTTCCAAAAATCCGTTCTTGTCGGGTGCCTACGTTCTGAAAGTAACCTCTATGCAAAATTTCATGTTATTGGCTCTTCTAGTTTCAGAGCTCTCTTGATGAGCCACCCAGTTTTCTCTTGTATAATGATAAAAATATAATAAATAAATAATGCTGGACAATTCACACAGCATCATCTAGCCCCCAGCTAAACAGGGCTGGTGTTATGGGTACTATATAACTGATATACTTAACACAATACACTACATAGATACGATAGTTTTTTATGATACATAGAAAAACATCCAGAACACCCTGAACATATATCCGCAGATAGTACAAACATTTGTCCCGACGCGGGAATCGAACCAGAAACCTCCTGCGCCACTGAGGTCGTCGATATAGATTTATATCAATAACAGTGAATGGCAGTTCGGATTGTGAGGCATGTGATGTAAATTATGACAACCACGACCACTCAGTCAAGAGTGTAGCGACTAAGTGGATGAGGGAGATTCCAGTAACTATTTTATCTTTGGATGGAGGTCTTACCGTCATACGGGTGGGATTATTCTTAAAGAACAATTTAATTAAGCGCGCTAGTTGGAACGGAACGTGCGTTATGTTATGAATTTCAAATTTCTAAATTAAAATTGGATGAATTGCTTTAATTTATTTTATTTTATGCGGGTTTAACTTTGTTTGCTTCTAGTTATGGTACATAAAAGAATTACTTTCTAAGTTGAGAAAGGATTTGTTTTAGTTTGTTGTATAGTATCTAGTAGAAAATTAGATAAATTATCTTAAAAATCACAACTTTTATTTTAACTTGTAATTGTAACTAATAGCAGTCGATGAAAACAATAAATACTAAGGTAATTACAAAATTCGATACTCCAAGATATTTACTTCAGTAGAGATCACACAACTTAACTAACATTCATACTTATTTTCAAGTATCTATCAGTTTTTATTTACTAACTTGTTAATTGAGGTTTTCTCAATTTACTCGTAGGTACTTTTTTGCAATAAGAACTATCGTATTTTCTCGTTTTTATTATGTGAGCGGGTCAACTACGAACCTAATTTGTGTTAGAAGAACACCAAAGTTTTATCCCTGGGAACCTTCTGTTTACAACTGACTGCCGGAGCTTGTTATCATCGCACCCAGCTTACCTTCTTACCAACAAAATGACTGTCTGACTGGCCCATAACGACATATCAGGAGGGCGATTACGGTGTGGTAAGGCACTGCATTACGGCGAAAACGTTAGCAGCTGAAACTTTAGCTGCGCGTTCACAGGCCGGCATCGGACAATCCGCTGACAAGTGCGTCCACTGATCGCCAATCCGAATGACGTCATTCGCATTAAACGGAAAAGTTGCCTTCAATAATCCTCGCCGGCATTGCCGACAGTCCGCTCCGTGCGGTGCGGATCTTTTATGTAAAACCATTGATGGGGCCAGTGCGGATTGTCCGATGCCGGCTGCTAACGTTTGAGCCGTAATGCCGTGCCTTACCAAACCGTGATCGCGGCCCAGGGCGTGCACGACTCGCTAGAACCGCAATCACCATGATGATGTCTACGTTAGTGTTCTTCCAACACAAACTAGGTTCGTAGTTAACCCGCTTACATTTATAACGGTCTACTTATACTTCTTGGGCCGTCCGCGTCCACGTATTCGTCCTTTGTAGCACATTGTACTTATCTGTAAGAAAAAAATACTGGTCATCCACACAATATCATCAAACCCTAAACTAAAAGAGCTTGTATAATATAACTATATAGACGAAGTATATACAGGGTGTCCGGTAATTAATGGATAACCCCGCAGGTACTTGTGGGGGGCACCACGGCTACTCAGGAAAAAATGAAAAGAGATCTGTCCGCAGAAGTCTACGATTTTTTGAATTTTCTTTTTTAAGTACGAAATATAAAATATTTATAACTATTTTTCTTCTATGAAAAATAAGGATAGAGAAACATAGGTAGTATAACTCGGTAATTTGACAATAAAAAAGTTGAGTGTAATACAATTTGAGAAACTTCATGAAGTTGCCATGTTTTTTAAGCTGTGGGCTACCTAGGCCTCGGTACGTTTTTTTAAATACCGTGCCGGGTGCCGTTAAAAAATCAATTACACGAACTTACAAACGGTTGCAGCTAGAAATATTTTGTAATGCGCGATAGCAAGGCCAATTATTCACGGTTATTCCCAGAGAAAATCAATTTATTATTATTGAATTTGTAGCCTTAGTGCCCAATAATGTGAACAAAGGTATCGTGGTCAAAGAAAACTAAAAAATCGTTTACGGCAGCAGATAGATTTTTAAAATATTTCCTGAGTAGCCGTGGTGCCCCCCACAAGTACCTATGGGGTGGGGATATCCATTAATTACCGGACACCCTTTATGTTGGAGAAGGGTAACCTAATTCTACAAACACATTACTAAGTACATCACATATTCTACATACATACGAATTGCTGTTGAATATTTTTTCATATAAAGTTTAGTATAATTTAATTGTATTGTTTTGATTTATTTAATTTTAATTCAATTTGCAACATTTTATAAGAAATCTATCTTCATTGTCAAAGAAAATTACAATCTAATAACAGAAACAAATTAGAATTAGTATTTACAATTGAAACAATTGAGCTAACTGCAGACTGTTGCAAACAATCTACAGGTCTCAACTGATCCAAATCAATACCAGACGAAAGCGTCCCCACCCAAGACGCTGGCTGCATTGCCCCGCTGTATTGGCAATGCTGTTGCGCTGTGGCAGATACCTACTAATAAATAAATAATATAAATAAATAGATAATTTTATTTTATGACTATACTCTGTTCTGGAATCAAGATATACTGACTGGCAGGTAGAATTTTGTTCTTACCTTTCTTGCTTCTTCAACACTCAGTGGATCGGTTTCCATAGGCACGCTATCCGTTAGCTCCTGTGTCCTTGAAGATGTTTCTACAGGTGTTTCTTGGTTTTTTGGCTTTATCCTCGACTTAAAGTTGGAATGGAATTTGAATGGAGTACCTTCATCAACAACAAATTGACGTTGCATATCCGGAAACCATCGACCAGCTTCAGGAGGGCCAAAAATAGCCGGGTTCTTGTAAAACAGATCGTATGTCGTCACTAATACATCACTACCAGGTATTTTGGCTCTTACAGTGTTGTTCAACTGATTCTGTACAACAGAACATCCTAATTGCCAAACCTTGCTTTCTGCAGTTTTCATCCAAGCTCCAATTTCATTCATAATCATCCTGGTTAGGTATTTATCATTTTCTCTTCCATTGTCACTGGTTATCTCGCATGTTGGGCATAGGATCTGCATCTTGTTTTGTAAAGAATAGCATGTCATTTTACAAGTATGGTTTATGTTGATTTCTTCGGGTGTCCCAATTTGCATGAATAGTTTGAAGAGTTCATTCGCCATTTCAACATCTTTTACATTAATAGGCCTCAAGAACATGAATTCTGTGTTTTCATCGATATATATCATGAGTGTTGTGAATTTGGTTTCGCATCCTATGCTCATCTGGTACATGAAGCAGACAGATCCTCTGGCGCTGGCTCCCGTATAGTTTTTATTGCAGCCCTTGCAAAAATATTGGATCAAATCGTAGCAGATGTTTGGTAGTCGTTTGTATGAGAGATTTAGAGAATTCCTTTCTTCTGTTTGTGCCTTTATTAACTTTGATGGCGCATGGTCATTTTCTAAATGTATTTTCATGAGAGTTTCGTAAATACTTGTTAGGGATGGCAGGGGCGGGACTACGACGTGAGTCTCACCTGTTTGTGTATCTTTGTAAGCTATTACCTGTTTACCGCGTGCTTTGTTAACAATGTATGGTTCCAGTCTATTCAAAACTCTCATTGAGTTGACATCTTGTAGTGAAATAATTTTTTGGTCACTAAGGGTGTTGTCATCATCTTGAAATAGGAACACAGATTCTTTTCTTTCTCTGAAAATAGACGCTCTTAGATGCAGGTTTACTAAGTTTGAATATCTTTTTGCGTCACACATGGTTGGTGTGTTTGGATCTACTTTTATATAAATTTTCTGTAAAGTTATGATGAGGTTTGTATGGTAGACCCTGAAAATAAATAAGATTAGGTTCGTATAAGTACATTTAGAGGTTCGAAAAGAGTAGGTAGGTAGGTAATTGTCTAGTTAAAATAAGGTAGGTAAGCAAGTAGGAACATGATCAGGAGTAAATTAAACATGGTACTTTTACATAGGTAGGTAGGTTAAAATAAATAAATAATTCAGGACACAATTCACACAGCATTATCTAGCCCCAAGCTAAGCAGAGCTTGTGTTATGGGTACTAGATAACTGATATACTTATTACATACACTACATAGATAGATATTTTTTATTATACGACGACCTCCGTGGCGCAGCGGGCGAAGGTCCGCCTGCGACGCAGGAGGTTGCGGGTTCGATTCTCGTCTCGGAACAAATTTGTGTAGGTACGATCTGCAGAAATTTGTTCCGTTGGTCTGGGTGTTTTCTATGTATAATAAAAAAATATCTATCTATGTAGTGTATTGTATTACCTAAGTATAGGTATCAGTTATCTAGTTCCCATAACACAAGCTCTGCTTAGCTTGGGGCTAGATAATGCTGTGTGAATTGTCCAGCATTATTTATTTTTATTTATTTTATTTATTTATTTTATTATACATACAAAACATCCAGAACGCCCAGGACAAATGTCTGCAGATCGTACATACATTTGTCCCGAGGCGGGAATCGAACCCGAAATTCCTTAGGTTAGATACCTACATAAGAATTAATCTTGTAAAAATCCTCAGACAAGTAAGATGAGATGTCATAGGTAGGTAAGTTTTAATTCGTGATTAAAACTTACTACTTACTCACCGTATAAGTTAGGTATTTTTGATGATACATTTAAATAGGTAGGTACCTAGGTATAGATTTTGTTATACCTACATATTTATTTTGTTTTACTCGCCTATAACAAACCGTATCATCATAATAAAACCGGCCAAGTGCAAGTCCGACGTGCACATAAAAGGTTCCGTGCCATCGTAAGTTAGATTAATAAGGTTAGAATTGTTTAGACATATGGGCTGTTGATTTTGTTTAAACAATAAAAAAAAATCTTACTTTTGTATGGGTATTTTTTATTATCTTTTATTTTAACTCTTTTTATTTTATGTTTACTACCTGTTAGTTGTATAAAGAATTATAGTAATACTAACTAAGTAAAAATTTTCAAGTATGTAGTACCTATCTAATCTACCTACATATAGTTATGTACTTACGTTTCAAAAAATAAATTACAGCGATTGTCAAGGTAGAGCAAAAATAGTTTTGATACTTCGTCCACGCATTAATTTCCAATTTGACACATGCACGTGTAAGTGTATGAAGTTCTCTAATTGTTGACAATAATTGACTAATGAAAGAAAACAATATTTCATAGACACAAGTGCAGTATAAATAAAATAGAGATCACGCGAACCTGTGGACTCGAAAAATATCGGGACTTACGAAAGTTTTGATTTCAATCGAGCCGACAAATTATGTTTTTTTCATGTAAAAGTATTGAAAATAAGTATTTTTTAAATTAAAATTAATCACAATAACACAGGAGTGTCTTACTTTTTAACTCGGAAAATCCGTAAAATGCCGCAGGCAGAAGCAAGCACTAAAAAATAAAACAATACTATTTTATTGTATTGAATACTTAGGTACCTACTTGGATTCAAAAAAGTCCGTAAAATAGTACAAAATGCTGAGCAGAAAAAGAATCGATAAAGTACCTATTAAGTCATGATTAATTAATAATAATAACATTATGGGCAGAAACCTTTATTCACACAATAAAATACAATAAAATAATATAAAAAATTATAACTAATAGGTATTTACAATTGAAACAATTGAGCTAACTGTAGGCTCATTCTATAAACTCATTTCGAACCTCACTTAGCTGAATCCGCAGTGAGTTTCAAGTTTTGTATTCTTTAAAACTCGATCATGCTTGTAGCGCCTCAGTGACGAGCGTGGTAACGAAATGAACTAACTTGAGTGAGATTTTGACATTTACGCTATAGAATGACGTATATTTGGTATTCCGTAAGGGAATTCCCAACTCACCTCGATACTTGAAACTCGAACTCACTTGTCAAATAAAAAGTTACAAAGGAGCGATCGAATTTGATTGTTATGTCTCGGTTATTCGTTTTTATTAGTTTATTAAAAGAATCTCACGAGCGACGATCGTTCGTTGACACTGCAATGGTGAAGAATGTTTATCAGTAGAATGCTTTAGCTACTTAGTAGGTACTAAATTGTTAAGGCAACTTTTGTAAATAGTTACTTACTTCATTATCTCTTTATTATTCAGTTAGAGTGTATCAAAAAAAACAAATTCATCTTGAAAAGCCAGACCAAAGAGCGAGCATAAAACCACTTGAAAACCACTCGAGCCAGGCAACCGGCCAGCGTCGTAATATTTTTGTTTACATGAGAATGACACTGTGACCCATAGATTACGAATAACGCGAAGACGTCTATTCCATTCCACCAAACAAATGTTCAACTTTTTATTTTTAATAATTGTATTCATTTTACGCAATTATAATGTAGACTTCGACCTTTTATTGACATAATATTTCGAAAATAATTATTTTCTTTCGTTTTTTACAATAAAACTCAAAACAAAGATAATTCGATTTGTCGATTAGAGCTTTAACACAGAGGTTCAATCACTAGCTCATTTCGATACTCACTTCACTTCACTTGTGCTTAGAAACATAAACAGAATACCATTTCAAGGTGAAGTGAATTTGCGTTCGAAGTGAGCTCGGTCACTTGAGTGAGTTCGAGTTCGAATTCGTACTTTTACAGAATGAGTCTGCTGCATACTGTGCAAACAATCTACAGGTAGCTCAACTGATCCATATCAATACCAGTCTGAAGCGTCCCCAAGACGATGGCTGCATGCATTACAATGATAATAATAATAATGCTGGAAAATTCACACAGCATTATCTAGATTGATTGATTGTCTTGTTTCTCTAGCTGGTCGATCTAGGTATCAAAATGAAAATAAATGCGTGGACGGAGTACCTGCCTTTAATTAATTTTATTACTTACCTACCTACTTAGGTACTATTTTTTGTCAACTGTCTAAGTAGGTACCTATTTAGGGTACACGAGATAAGTAAAAATTACATAAGAACCTGCAGAGATTCTTTGATACTTTGGGAGAACACAGAACCCTAAAAAGACTATTTATCTAAACATGTCTTGTCTTCTTAATTATTAGGGGAACTATTACTTACCTATTTAATAATCACCGGATTAAAAATTAAATCAATAGATACAACAAAATAAAAATTACGTACCAACAAAAATGCAGTCTACAAAGAACGCAAATCATAATAAAGATTAGTTTAGTTTTTGTGTTGCTGAACGCTAAATTCACTTACCGACCGCGTGACCTCGAGTAGACAGACGCGTCTGGCAATATCTCCCGTCTCGCTCTTCGCGCAAGCAAACATGCACTATCCCGCTCGCACACTGCCTGACGAGCGCTCTTCACCCCGCGCTCGGGCCAACTAACCGTTTTACGATTCAGTTATTATTCCACCGGTGCAAAGTGTAAACGCAAGATGGCGGACACGCCTTTTGACTACGCGCGAACAAAAACAGAATACATGGTCCAAGTGAGAAATACCTTTGATGAACACTCGCCAAACAGTGAATTTACAATTAATAACACGATTGAGAAAATGAAACGCGATAATAAGTCGTATTTGCACAAGAATTATGAAGTTTCTAGTTTGGGTGGACGAGAAATATTGGCGGTGAAGAAGAAATCGTTGAAAGATCCTAGCATTCAGGTATTGAGCTTTGAGAATGTGTTTGATATTTTTATGAAAGATCATTTAGAAAACAACCACAAAAACGATCGTCTGTATTTAAGACAAACAGCAAGAAAACTTCAAAATTTGTACCAATTCCCAGTTCTGTGCCTTTCTTTATTTGTAAAAAGCTGTAATGTCTGCAAGTCCAAGCCCCGAAAAGTTATTGGAGTTCCAAACAAAATCGCTTCAGTTTATGTCACTGTCATGCTACAGAAAAGGCAGGAACACGAAAAACACTTCAGATATTTGCTTATTTATATTGATATGGCTACAGATTACGTATTACTCAGACCTTTACAGAAGAAAGTAGAACTGGAAGTGGCAATGGAAATCTTTAAAATTCTGATGCAATTTGGACCGCCAAAGAAACTTCGACTTTACGGCTACGACAAAGAATTCAATATGAGGGTAGGTGAAATACTCAGAGATATTTGTCCGAAGATTTACTTTAGTATGGAATATTTGCCAGAGAACTTTGAACCTTCAGCTATCATAGTGGATAAACTACAAGAATGGATGGAAGTTAACGGCAGTGAGTTTTGGCAATTAGGATGTTTTGTTGTACAGAAGGAATTGAACATGAAATTCAAACAGAAATTGAATAAAGGTGACGAGGAGTTTTCTCCACATGATCTTTTATTCGGGAAAGCGAATAAGAATAAAGAACAAGATGAACAAATGTTTTTTAGACATCGAGAACAAGAAACCAACAAAGAAGATTCGCCAAATATAGACGAAGCAGAAATCGACCCACTGAGAGAGAATAACCATGACGTTCAGTCAGGTAATCCTGAAACGTTTAGCATTGATAATAATATTGTTGAACTAAGAATACCAAGCCCAGAAAACTTCAAACATAATCTTCTCGACCAGCTTGAAGATTCTGAACTTAGCCACGAATTAGAAACATTAAACGATCATGTCATAAAAATTAAAGATGAGGCACAAGATACATTAGAAATAGAAGAAGATTTAACCAAAAACATTCTCGAGATAGATCAAATAATAAAAACTGAAGAAGTTCCTAATAAATGCGATGTAAGAATTATTGAAGATTTGGGAAGTATAAGGACAAAGGTTGATAGACTTATGAATGCTAATAAAAGTTAAACCTACCGAAAATGAAGCGGTATTTGTCTACTCACACATGAAAAAAAAACCCGTAGAATTACAAGAAGAAAGGTACTGTGTACCGTCGTTATGAATGAGGGTAAAACTTTATAAAAACTGATGATATTGATTGTTTTAAAAATATAGAAAAGATGCAAATGACCTGTGTACTTTTATTTTTATAGATACAAAGTGCCTACGTACATTAATTAATAAAATTTGTGTGTCTGTTGGTAACGTCAAAATAACTACCTTATACTAAATTTATATATATAAAAGTATTAATAAACACATATAAAAAGAGGATCACTAGCTATTGAACTACTATTACTCTGTCACTAGCTCAAGAAGATCCTACATACTACATACATACCCATGTATCCGGTGATCCCACTGTTGGTGGTCCATAGTAAATAAGTAAAGGTACAGTACTAATGATATAAAATCAATGAAATTGTTGTTTGTTTGTTTGTTCAAGGTTTGTTCCCTATAATAGGTGATTAAAAGAACTTAACAAGTGAAGTTCAATCTCTATTATATGAATAAGTCCATTAGTAGAAGATTATAATTTTACACAGGTAGTTACTTGTTCCATTCGGTAGCTCGCACGTTTCAGAGAATCGATTTAAATCGATGCACAACACTAAAACACCTTCCCAACCCTACCACGCTACCAGAACGCCATTCTTTTTAGAGGATAGCAACCAAAACTTGAGCTGGGATGTGGTGGGTGGGTTCTTGTATCTTCTACTAATGGACTTATTCATATAATAGAGATTGAACTTCACTTGTTAAGTTCTTTTAATCACCTATTATATTTCATAGTTCCATTAGTAGAAGATTATAATTTTACACAGGTAGATGTTTAGAGTCTTAACTATCTACTTAAGTTTTGGTATTTCAGAGCAGTAATCTTTTCTGCTTTATTTAGGTATAGCAGATTTTATAAAGATAAAACAAATAGGTGTTTTTAGATTATGATCGTACGAGTATGTCGATATCTATAACACAAAATATAAAAGAAAAATAATAATGTAAGTACTTAACTTTTTATCAGTCAATGCAATCATAACTTCTTATGCATAAAGTAATAATGAAGTCTCTATTGCCACTGTATATCAGCCGACCTAATAAAAAAATTCCAATGAAATTGGATGATTATAATTTGGGCAAAGGCTTGCGAGCTCTATCTCTAGCCAGCTCGGTGATCAATAAATTACTATTAATTTCACTTCATAAGTTACTCGGAGCAGACATAATTATAATCTAACATTATTTATTTTGTAAAATATGGTATAATCATAATATTTGGTTACTCGCGAGCTGCTGCATAGGTTTATAATAATGCTGATATATACAGGTGTATAACAATTTAATAACGCTAGTATTTTAGTTAATTTATCTAAAGAATATCAATGTTAGGGTACCAATTGTGGATGAAATCTAGAACTTTTTGGTTCCTTACAAAATTGTATTTAGGTACACTCGGCCGCTGCTTACGCGTATAAGCTCCTTTCAGGAGGCGAGATAATATTGTGTTCGTCAGAACCAATTTTGTGGCCTAAAAGGCGCCGATCGGTGACTTGACTAATACTAAGTGAACTGTATTATGAATCACCCTTTTGAAATTGTTCTGTTACATTTTATTATACTTCTATTTTTTGTATTTTGCTAAAAATAATTCCACCATAGCTTATAAATAGTGTTTTAAGGTCCTTTAGAAAAGGAAGCAATCATGACATCTTAATATTAATAATACAATTATAGTGATTGCTGAAAAACTGGTCGCAGTGAAAACGCTTCCGGTGACGATCGCAGCCCTCGAAGGGTAAGGTCTATCGGCAGGAGCACCCTTTAGTTAAAGCGTAAAATTTTATAATTATTATGTGTGATTTTGGATACCATCAAACGATTCAGTAGAGAGAACTGAGCCTAGGAAGGCTAGTTAGGGAATACAATTATTCCTGTTGATTGTTCGTTATTAATTTTGGATAACACTTTAAAATAATTGACAAAGGCGAAATTCAGTAAACGTGAAAACCGAATCGGGGTTCCATTTACAAAAGTGTCACATTTGGCGTTGGAGCGAGATGCACAACGATCAATGTAAGGTAGACTAAAGTGATGTACCTACTGAGTGAACTATATACAAAAGTTAATACAGACATGTGAGTTTAGTTCTAATTCAATACTGGGTTAATTTTTCCCATTCCTATTATATAGCTTATTGCCGTCGTCTTAACTGTAAGCATCAGTTTTGCGCAATTAGATTTATTGTGAGCAAACTCTCAGGGCCTAAAAAACGCTTGTTTCAATTAAATTAAATTATTAATGTGAAATTGTAGGCCACATTATTTGCAGTGACCATTTGCGCCCATGCCATTGCAAGCAGCATCCAATCCAGGACGATAGTCAGTAAACATTTTATGGGTCATAGAAATGGTATTAGAAATTAAGGATTTCTTAGTCTTTTTAATATTATCTATCCTGTTGCCAGTATATATCGAATTTTTGTCTGTTATCAGTTGATTATTATTATTATTTTGTAATCATGGCCATAATTATTATTAAGCAGCGCGAAATTTTTTCTGTCTTCAAAACCTTTGTGTAAACTTCGTGCAAAACTCAAATCGTGATAATTTCAACTATTTTTGTGACAACTTTATGGTTCACGTTTTTCTTCAGGTAAGGCTAAACTCAAAATATCTGATGATGTATTAAATATGAAGCCTTAAAACTTTCAACTTGCATGTCTGTTTAGGTTCAATTGTATTTTGTTTATAATTAAATACGAAACCATTTCGAGATCGTTTTATTGTTTCAATAATGTTACTAAAGCATTTTTCATAGTTGGTTACTAACATTTAAATATGAGACTGAACTGTAGATTCGAGTCGAAACCTTAACACTTTCATGGCCCACGACTCACATGACCATCTCCATCGCGCCGCAAGGCGGCTGCTGCGCGCCCCTGCGCCTGCGCGTCGCATCATCGAGGCTGGAGAGTGAATGCGATATAACTAACACTTATATGGCCCACGAAACACATGTCCATCTCCATCATCGCCGTAAAGCGCCCCTGCGGATCGCACCTGAGACTGGGCAGTGAAAACGTCATTTAAATGGCCCATGAGACACATGTTCGCCTCCATCGCCGCCGTTATGAGACCGATGGTGCCGTGCGGCGCGGGCGGCGGCAAGGCGGCGCGCCCTTTTAAAGGTCGCTCCTCCGAGGCTGGGCAGTGAATGCGTTAACTAAATAGTTATCTTTAATAATTTTTATGAATTGTACATATCAATAAGTATGGGTCCTTGTGATCAATTGTTGTACATGACTTTAAGATAGTCTTGTTTTGGTTATTACAAGTGGTCGCATTATATTTTATTTTGATTGTGTTCCTTAGGATACATCAAATGATTTTAAATAAACATATGGGTACTGTTAGGTGTCAACAATGTTGGTTATTATGATTGCAATGTACCATAAATTAGCTTGCAGTATTCATTTTACACTATGATATTGCACCAAAATGTACTAAATCCTTTATTTTTATGTTAAGTGTTAGACTTATCAACTTGAGCTAGGGTATTTTTAGGTATGTATCACTGAGTCAGAGAGAAAATCGGTAAATATTGGTGTTTTGGTAATAGATAACCAACATTTATAACAATGCCGTCACGTAGGTAAGTACCTGATTTACTGTTGCAGTGGAGGACGTCCGTCGGTTCGTATTCTGTCGGTTGTGTTGCGCCGACGACGCTAGGGACACAGCTGACGGCGCTTGAGTTTCTCTGTGCCTGGCGATGCGCCATGTACCTGTACCTCCCCCCCCTCCCCCCTTGTTCTCCGCGGGTTAACGTGGAGGGCATCCCGTTTGAAGCTTGCGGGTGGGTTTTGACGACCCCTTTTTTTTTTGCTTTTAAATTGTTTTAGCAGTTTTGATTTTATCTGACAAATTAGAGCCAAAACGGGTGTCATCTCGAGTTTCGTCTTGAATGATGTTCAGGGACGATTTATCTAGATATTGGCCTATTGCGTGTTTTCGTCTCGATTGAATGTTCGGTTTTGCGAGATCTGAGTGTATATTCTCACCGTAAACAACTGGAATCTCTTCAGTTGAGTCACTAGTGCACGCCCACATGCACGACATAATATCAAGACAGGATTACCAATTTTGACATGGTATCCGTCAATATCCCAGTATCAGTTTCGATGGTGTCTAGATTTTTTGTTATCGGGGATACAATACCTATATTATTTTATTATTATTCTATACCGGCTTCTTTATCTACACAGATATTAGCAAATAGGGGTTCATTAATTATTATGGCTTCGAATTCCGTAAAGGAAAACCCAATTCCACTTTAAATATATTTGCGGGTAGTGCAAAATATTTTATCGGCTCAATCTTAGGAAATGTTGATTTTATGAATATTGAACCCAATGATATGCGGAGTAGTTTAGTTGACTACTTACATGCTTGATGACCTTCGTGATGACCTACAGTCGAACCTCCAGGTATTTTACTGACAATTTTTTGTCGTCGAAACAACATTGGTAGGTATGAAATTTTTGGTTCTAGGCATGTTAAATCCAATGGTATGCAAAGTAGATGACTTCCTACTTGCTTTATGGTCTCTGTGAATGACCTACTGACAAACCGCTTGGTTTTTAATTGGTACATAATCATCTTTATATTTTTATGAGATAATGAGTTCTAGTGATGTACAAACCATTGATATGCAAAGTAGATGTTTATTTGCTTTATTATAACCTTCGTGAGTGACCTACAGTCAAACCCCCAGGCTTAGAATAAGAAGGCTTAGAATGATAGTTGACACAAACGAGGTGAATCTAAAAAATTGCGACTAAACGTCGCAATTTTCATTTTGAGCCGTTAGTACAATACTTGAAATGACGCGGAAAGCAGCTCTCACATAAAAATATAAAAATGATGTGTTGTGCGGTGTAAGGGTATTTAAACACCAGTAGCAAGAAAAATAATACTGCAAATATCTCATTCTACTAGTCTACACACATATTACATTTGTAATTTTGCCTAAAACAGTCATCAAAACTCATAAATAAATTAAAAAATTTCGTCCACCACTTTCGTGAAAATGTTGCTATGCACTGGGGAAAAAATACCCCGGTTTTGTTACTTAGTATAGGCACAGATATTGTAATACTATGTATAGGTATAAATAGGTGACTGCCTCGTTGGTCTAGCGGTCAGCTTGTTCAACCGCTGATTATGGGTTCGAATCCCGGGTCGGGCCAAAAGTTGTTATTGGGGTTTTTCCAGCAAGAAAAAAATCACAGTAGCAGCCCGGAGTCAGGAAGTTGGCGGTGTTACACCCCCGTGCCTAGGAAAGCGCGTTAAGCCGTTGGTCCTGCACCTGATCTCTCCCCGGTCGTGTCGATCTGTCGTCCCATTGGATTATGAGAGTGAGGGAATAGAGAGCGCACCGGTGTTTGCACACACACTTGTGCACTATAAATGTCCTGCGCATCTGGCTAGTCTCTGATGAGATTGGCCGCCGTGGTCGAAATTTGGCTAGGAGGACATTATAAAAATAGTAGAGGAGAGGGTGGACTTCACTCAAGTTAGGACTTAGGATCAAACTGCGCGGAATATCATAATTTTAAAATTTCTGTCACTCGACGATATTCTGAATAGATTCATATTGTAAACTACGAAAAAAAAACGAAACCTTGGTTTTTTTTTCAGTGTAGGTACTTGTCTAACTTGGGCATTATTATTCGTGGAAAAAATGCTGGTAGTGCGTGGTGTGATTTAAAAGGAAAACTGCACAGCTACAATATATTTACTAGTTGAGTACTTAATAGTCCTAATCAACTTAAAATATGTAGGTAATTTGGTTGGTAAAAAGGAAAATTTGAACAAATTATGTTGAAAATAACTTAATTAAGGTGGTTCGATATGTAAAACAGGTAAATAAGTTTGTTTAGATACGCCATGAACCTTGCAATTACTTACACTTGTCTAATATATTTGAACGTGCAATATCAGACCGCATTTATAACTACTTAGAAAAATATAATCTCCTAAGTGAAAATCAATACGGCTTCCGTAAAAACTCCTCAACAGCTCTTGCTATTTTTAAGTACAACCTCGAAACCCTTAACTATATTAGAGACAAATACTATGCAATAGGTATACTCTTAGACATGAGTAAGGCATATGATAAAGTCTCCCATAAAATACTTATAACCAAACTTTTTGAAATCGGAATCAGGGGAAAAATACTAAATTGGCTGAAATCATCCCTCCTAGACAGGAAACATTTTGTCCAAATTGAACATTGTTGTAAAAATTCAGGGATTATACAAACAGTAAAATCAAAAACAATTACCATAAACAATTCAATTCCACAAGGAAGTGTTTTAGGATGCATTCTGTTCCTAATCTACATGAATGACCTGCCTAAAATTGCTGACTCCT
This sequence comes from Eupithecia subumbrata, assembly GCA_949316285.1. Classification (NCBI taxonomy): domain Eukaryota; kingdom Metazoa; phylum Arthropoda; class Insecta; order Lepidoptera; family Geometridae; genus Eupithecia; species Eupithecia subumbrata. The sequence goes on along the minus strand of OX438644.1, from coordinate 3,746,237 downwards.
TCTGCATCCTTTTTGCAGACAATGTGTCCCTTCTTTTCAAATGCCCCCCCCCCCCCCCCCATAAAATTTCACTTATCAGAATAAAAGAAAGTTTTCATAACATGACCACCTGGTTAGAAGCTCACAATTTGGAAGCAAATACAAAAAAGACAAAAATCATACAATTTACCCCGTACCAGAAAACACCTGTAGATCTATCTCCACTAACAAGTAGCCTCAATATTGAAGAAGTCCAAGATCATACCCTTTTAGGCCTAAAAATTGATACTCACCTTAATTGGAAAGGACATATAGAAAAAACCAAATGCAAACTATCACAATTTATTTATGCGTTATCTATCTTAAAAAGTAACACAAACATTAAAACAGCTTTATCTGCCTACTATGCATATGCTTATTCATGGCTACGCTATGGCATAGGTAGTAATCTGGGGCAACAGTGTAGATACAAACCAATTATTTATATTGCAGAAAAAATGCCTACTATTGTTAATATCAGAAGACGCACCAGCTGTAGACCACATTTTATAGAACAAAAATTACTAACTTTGACTAGCCTTTATTTATATATATGACACAGTATTATTTGTTAGAAAAAACCTGATTTTATACCAATTTGATAAAAATCCACGAAGAAAAACAAACCTCATCCTTCCAATACCTAGACTTGAACTATACAGACAGAGCCCTTATTACATGTCCTGTCCATTAAAATACATAATAAACTACCAACATTCCTTAAATCTGAACCCAAACACCATATATTCGCATCAAAACTACAAGAATTGCTTATAAAAAAATGCTATTATTTATAAAAGACTTTTTTGAAGACAAACTATTTGGATAGAATCCCTACATTTTCTTTTTAACAATGGAAGAGCTTCGAAGTGTTCTTAATAATATAATAGGTTATAATATTGATTAATTATAAGATGTTAAGTATAACCTAGTCACACAAATTAATAAAAAGTAAACTATTTTGTTAAAAAGTGTTATTGTACCTACCTAAGTAAATTTATATTATTCTAAACTACAAAAATGTTATTTATTGTTCATAAAAGATCTAATTTTGTATAAAATACAAAATACTTAATTTAGTCCTTAACTTAAGTCCTAGATTAAGATATATTGCCATACCCTACCTGACAGGGTACATTAATACTTACTGTATGTAATATTTTTGTTTCGCAATAAAAATACTGAATACTGAATACTCTGCACGTGGTCGAACACGCACTTGACCGTCTATTTAAATTATTGTTCCGTAAACGATCGGAGCCGATCTTATTTTGCGGACTTGGAGTAAAAACTTTTTGTCGTTTGACCGAGTAAGAATGATAGTAACCAAAGCTACTAGCTGATATTTCGTTTAATTAAAAAAGAAATAAGATAATATCGAAAATAAAAAGTAAGGTGATAAAAAAATAAATGGCTTATTTTTTTAATTGGAACTTTGCTTCAGTTACCCAATTTTTTAGGGAAAATGCTATTCACTAGCAACATTCAATCATTTGAATGTGTGAGTGAGAACACTGTATTAACGTGCTGTCAAAACACACATAGATCGGTTTTTGGTTGCATAAATTGTCAAATTGTTGAATGACACTATCCCTCTGCTGAGACAGCAGCGAGTTTTTACTCTATGCCCCCAGGTTTTTAGCTCATCCTGTCTAGCCTTCGTGGAGTACCTACAGTAAACCCTCCAGGCAGACTTTAAGATGGTATGGTTTGGTTGCATTTTAAATAATACAATCATCTAGATTATTATAGCTAGATAGTCTAGGTAGGTAGGTACTTGTTTTATAGCCTTCGTGAGTGACCTACAGTCAAACCCCCAGGTTTTTAGCTCATCCTGTCTGGTCTTCGTGAAGTACCTGCAGTAAATCCTCCAGGCAGACTTTAAGATGGTATGGTATGATTGAATTGTAAAGGATACAACATCTAGATTATTCTAGGTAGGTACTTGTTTTATAACCTTCGTGAGTGACCTACAGTCAAACCCCCAGGTTTTTAGCTCATCCTGTCTGGTCTTCGTGAAGTATCTGCAGTAAATCCTCCAGGCAGACTTTAAGATGGTATGGTATGATTGAATTGTAAAGGATACAACATCTAGATTATTCTAGGTAGGTACTTGTTATAAAACAAGTTTATAACCTTCGTGAGTGACCTACAGTCAAACCCCCAGGCTTTTAACTCATCCTGTCTAGCCTTCGTGGAGTACCTACAGTAAACCCTCCAGGCAGACTTTTAGATGGTATGGTTTGGTTGAATTGTAAAGATTTGCAACCTTTAGTAATGAATTCAAAATAGAAGTTACCTTCATTTTTCGAGAATTCAATAATGACCTCGAGACGCTTGTTTTTGTTCAAGCTTTTTGATTTCTGCTTGATACCGCTGAATTTCTTGGTCTTCCCTTTTCCTCTTGTAATTTTTCGTAGATTCACAAATTTTATTGTTAAATAAATTTTTAGTGTGCTTAAGCTACCGCGCACGGAAAAAGAATGGCGTTCTGGTAGCGTGGTAGGGTTGGGAAGGTGTTTTAGTGTTGTGCATCGATTTAAATCGATTCTCTGAAACGTGCGAGCTACCGAATGGAACAAGTAACTACCTGTGTAAAATTATAATCTTCTACTAATGGAACTATGAAATATAATAGGTAATCATCGCTAACCCTAAATAACAACCAACCTGACCTTACGACTGGACTGAATTTTCACTGGCAGATAACCTGATGTTCAAATTTCAAATTCAAAAACCTACATAATAAAGTCCATGGGACTTTTGACTATGTTGGTTTTTGAATTTAAAAAAAAATCTAAAAGCAAAGTTCCGCGAAAAATAAAAATAAAACTCGCGGGCACAGCTTGTACGTACCTAAATAGAGTAACTAGGTACCTACCTACATCAGTAAGCGATACGTACTCGTGAAGGTACCTAGAGGTGGAATACAATATCTTCTCGAAGTATCCTCTGTCCTCCATAGTAGTGATATATTAAGTAAATCTATGGGATTATTATATTAAAATAAAAGATTGATCTGTAGTTGTAGTATTACAGAAATAAAATATTTTACTGCAAAACCCACCACCGACCGGCGGGCGACCTAACTTCGGTTACTAGTATAATATTATAATATCTGTGCTTCGGTGGAAGAAAAACGCCTGAAAAAAATTGCAGGCAAGCGACACCTGCATGAGCTATAAGAATTATGAGTAGGTGTGCCTAGGTAATTTGATGTTGAATCAAATAATTATCTTTGAGTAGAACTAGATATAGGTAGCGTAAATATATAGGTACCTAGTTAAATAAATCATGAATCTAGTACCTAACTGAGTACTTGGTACTTCTTCAAAATAAAACTAAAAGTTAGAATAACCATCGCGACATTGTGTAACCCTGTTGAAAAGTCGGGAAAACAGATACCTAGGTAAATAAACGCGATAAATACCCGTGAACTCGTATGCTATAGGTAAGTAAATAAATCTAAATCTAAAATGACACTAAACTAAATTCAAAGCGAGGTTTGAATACCTTTATTGATTTCACGTGTTCAACAAACGTTTCAAAGACACCGGGGCACTAATTTTCTACAATCAGACGTAGGAAATTGTTCTCTCGTGTTCTTGATTGCCTTATTTTCCAGATCAATGGCTGTGTGCTTGCTTGGTATTTTTTTTTCAATTATGTGTGTAGTTATGTTGGATAGGTACTTTGCTCTGAATAAATAATACTTCATCTACATCTACAGCCTCCCTATATTGGTCCACAAGTGGACGCAAGCCTCCCCCTGATAAGTTTTTTTTTCGAATGGACTAAATGCTGTTGGCCATAACAGCGTTACCGGACTTTTGGCGGGCGCAGAAGGCGCCTCGCCGGTTAAAAGTTAGGTTGGGGCAACACGCACAAGAGGCACCACTTAGGTGCGAGCCTTGGCTTGGGCTGTTGCCAGATGCTACGAGAGGGAAGGGAGGTTTCGCCTAGGTGCACGAGTGCACCTATGGGCGGAAAGGGGAAATTCTTCGACCTCGCATCCGGCGGGGTCGGTTTTTGGTCGGTTGTGTAGTGTGCGGAAGCAAATCGGTTGCCGTCACCTCGGGGGTAGCGGCGGTGATTGGGTCAAGGGGGTCACTGAGAACGTATCTCGGTCGAGGAGGAGGAGAGCCCCTGATAAGCGCCTTATTGGCTTTTATTTTATCACATGGGGGGGGGGGGGGGGGGGGGTAATGCTCAATATCTCTATGCGGGGTATGCAGGTAGGTTAGGGATCGCAGTTTGGTAGTTAAATTGTTCTGTTCGCATACCACAGGAAGTGACTACCACTTTTACGAGGGCTATTATTATTGGTATCTAGGCACTTTAATTTCGGGATGGTACCTACAGGAGTACCTATATAAATAGATTTATCTACCTATTCTGGCTTTACTATCGACATGAAGATAGCTGTACGCATTACTCATAAATATTTATTCGCCGTAGGAGCACAAGGCACACTTGGTTAAGTCAACATTTCACATTATAATAGAAATAAATTAATAAGACAAAATAAATGATTAAAGTAACACAAAACAAAGAAATTAATATTCATAGGTATCTGCGGTAAATGGGCATTGTCAATATTCAAATTAAATAGAATAATAATAAATTTAATTTAATAAAAAAAAAAGATTTTTAACATTAGGATGATTAAGTATACATAAACGAGAAGTCGCTAAAAATACGAATTTTTCAATTAAAATTTTTATTTAATACTAACGGTGGTCATATAAAACCACTTATGTACCTACACTAACTAATTAAAATTAAATAGTACAATTAACAATACAAATTTACATAAAATATAATCTGGATTCAATAAATCAACGTAGATGGTTTGTGCTTGTTAACATAGGTACCTATGTAGATTCGTTTTTGACTACGAAATCAAGAAAATTGTTGAATGACACTATCCCTCTACTGCAACGTGTTTTTAACCCCCGACACAAAAAGAGAGGGGTGTGTATGTATGTGTACCTGTCTGTGGTATCGTAGCTCGCAAACGAATGAACCGAGTTTCGTTTAGTTTTTTTTTTGTGACATTGATATAATTGTATCCCAAGTGTTCTTAGCCATGTTTCATGAACATCTGTAGGAGGGTTTGTAAAATTTTTAATTTTGTTCTTGATCATCTATGGCTGTACGTTGTAAAGCGCTAAGTGGTACTCCTTATAAATTCAACCCTAACAACTAAATAATTAAAACCAATTCACCGTGAGAGCCTGTCGTGATAACTACAGTGTATCACATGAATATTAATCAATATTCCATGTAAGCTCATATCAGGTAATGTGGTGTGATCCGCCAAGGTCGGCGGCGTGCCATGCAACGCGCGACTTTTTGTCGCGAAAAAAATATTCAGGGCCCGTACTCAAACAAAATCGAAGTTTCTGATACGTTTTTGCGCAAACGCTAATCTTATGCAAGCGATAAGAGAATCATAACAGTTGGTTTTTCGAAAACGAAAACTCAATTTTCCTTTTACTAGTAGGCCTATATATACCTAGATCTATCAAATATAATAACAACTAACAGGCTAAAGGTTTCTTCGTCGCTTCTTTACTTTAGACTACATACCGAAGCGACAGAAATAAAAAATATCACTATATTTCGGCGTCAGCATTTAGTTTTATAATTTGACCTTTACTAAGTGTTCATTTATTTTATTTATCGAAATAAACAGTTTTTGATTTTGATTTTTGGCTTTTATCGTTTATTGTCAAAAATATTACATGTTTTTGGTTAACACTATCTTAAATCCAAAGTTAGGTTAACCTAAACACTATAGTGTTAATATACATATAATAGAGTTCTCTAGAAATAGCAATAAGTAGATAAGTAAACACGGTAGGTTTACTTATCTACTTATGCGGTTTTGCGAACTCTATCGATCGATAGATCCCCTCCAATAAGATTCTGTTTTAATACCTATTAACACATTCATGGCCCAAGACGTAGATGCCAGTCTCCTACCCCGTGTCGCGCCTGCCGAGGCTGGGCAGTGAATGCGTTAAATTTGTTGTTTTTCTATTTAACAGGTCTCTGTCCATCTACTCTACACTGGAAAAGTTGTAAGAATGACGTTTCTAGTCTCGCCTTAGTTATACATTTTCGGGATAGGTTAAGACCTGGTGTGTTCACAAACGTGTTGGTGCTGGTGATGATAGGCAGAATTGACAGTGAATTACCAATAACCCTGTATAAAATTCTTAGTTTATTTGTTGCTAACTCCAAAATCTCGGGACACGAAATTATTATTATTTTTAATAATGGCAGAAGCCTTTATTCACAAAGAAAATTATAATTTAATTAGTATTTACAATTGAAACAATTGAGCTAACTGCAGACTGTTGCAAACAATCTACAGGTAGCTCAACTGATCCATATCAATACCAGTCGGAAGCAATATTGAAGAATTATTTTTATTATAATATTAGTATAGATTTCGCGTTTCGTGTCCCGAGATTTTGGAGTAAGCAACAAATAAACTAAGAATTTTATAAAGGTTTTTATTGGTAAAAGATTTGATTGTTTGTATTGAATAGGCTCCGAAACTACTCGACCGATTTGAAAAATTCTTTTACCATTAGAAGCTTACATTATTCCTGATGAACATAGGCTACTTTTTACCGGGAAATGCTTCATTCCTTCCTACGGGAAAACGGGTAATAGGACAACGTGTAGTAAGAATGCAGCTAGTACATTATAAATCGCACTGTGAATAGCGCGCGTAATCTTAACCGATATCAATCTATGTCAAGCAATTAATGTAATTTAACTTGTTAGTAGCTTCAAAAGCTTGGGGTTGGATCAAAACTATTTCTCACAAATAATACTTGGCCAATAACGTGAAACGTAGGTTAAATGTAGGTTAAGTTTAGGCAGTAGGTTATATCTACTTATCGTACTTGACTTGAATACAAAATGCTCCACTGCTCGCAATTAACATGGTCTATGATTGTTATTTAGCTGATTAGTGCCTTAATAATCAAACGTAACTCAGATCCCAGAAAATCAGCTCAGAACACAGAACAACAATAGTTTTCAACAAAAGAATGGCAAAAATACGTCACTTGAGATGAGACGTGCTTACCTTTAGCTGAGTTGCGTTTGAATATTCGGGGGTTAAAGTTTAATATAATGATGAACAAAAAATATTTACCTCTCCGGGTTCAAACGGGCGTTCATTTAACAAAACTATTTATTGCACATTTATATGTATATTAAATTCACGTCATATACACCCTACACCCCCCTCCCCCCTGTGATATTTCATGATCGAACCTCACGTTACTTAACGGACGACCAATCCCCACGCTGGGCATTCGGGTTGGGCAGGGTCATTTTTCGCACTGCCGACGCTACATGCTGCCGCAAACGCTGCCCGTCGACGGTCACGGGATCAAAGGAAATAAAACGAAAATTGGATATTTTAATTTTATTCTAGTTATGCTACCTACGGTGTGCAGACATGGTCGCTAACTGAATTACAAAAGTTCAAGCTCAAGATCTGCCAGAGGGCAATGGAGCGTAGCATCCTAGGCTTCCGGTGAATTGATCGCGTTAGGAATACGATTCTACGCTCTCTGACAGGAATTGCTGACGTGGGAGTAAAGACCGCCACACTCAAATGGCAATGAAGCATATTATCCGATTGCATTCCAAGAGGTGGGCTATAGTCTTGCGCATGTTCGCGATGGAGATCGCTCAGCTTAGGTTACTCTTCTAGTTCGTCAGCTCCCAGCTCGAATCGGAGGAAGGCAGATCGTTCGCTCGTTTTGATACTGCTGCTGTACGGGCACGCGACAAGATTATGGATTGCTGTACTTTGACCTACAATTTGTATACTATAAACTATAAACAGCAAAAACCTCTGAATAAATATTGTTAAAAAGTATATTTAAGCATTATTGTAAGCGAAGGGTACAGTGGCAAAAGAAGGAATGTCACAAGAAACTAAAACTATATTAAGTATGTAGCAATAAGTAAAAAGCATAAAAACAATCATAGTCCCTCACGACTTTAGTTCAGTTGACGGCACCCTTGCTCATTCGGTCACGAACTAACGAACTATGGAGCGGGGAAGAAGCGAACTAGTTCGCGTAGTTCATATGTGGAAGCGCTCTTATGACCTAGTTCGTTCGCGAACTACACAAGACTAGACAAGACAAGACAAGACAAGCCTAGTGCCCCAACACCCTGGGTCCCAGAAGGAAATCGCGGGCGAGGTCGGCCACGAAAGCGCTGGTGAGACGACCTGAACGGCTTCCTCAGAGATTGGTGGGAGATCGTGAGAGACCGCACCGAGTGGAAGGATTTTGGAGAGGCCTTTAAAGCTGTGGAACGAAACAGGCGAGATAAAAAAATCTAGTTTTGTATAAGAGTTTATTCTCTAGCGTACAAGGAAAAGCAATAGTGTAAAAACCACAGATCTATAAAACTATTCATTCCATGAGCTGGTAGACCATTGTTTTCAAAACAATACCTTTGTAAATAGCACAAAAGCGGCTGGCCTATTGTGGAAGAGTCTTTGTAGTTTATGTTGCTGTTCTGGCAACACCAGCAAGGTAAACTTTGTTTAGGGATACCATCTTGTTTATAATTTATTCAATCACTCAGATTTTAGATGTAAATGATGTAATGGGGATAGGGGACAACAAAACAAGTTTTAAGTGACATTATTGAAGAGAGATCTATTTATGCATATTATATGCAAGGTAGGAACCTAAATTCATAGCTTTCATCTAAAATTCAGGGTATTTTAATTCATTCGATTCGCTTCCGAATCGAAAACGTCTGTTTTGAAATAGTAATAAAACTAAAGTCATTTCTAACGGGATATTTACCATGATTTCAGTTTTGATATACATAGTATTTATAGTAATTTATGGTAATAAAACTTTTTAACAAAAAAAATAAACCGCCGAAAAAACTGAAAAGCAATAAATACTAAACCTTTTTATTTAACCTTATTATCTAAGTTCTTAAACTAATGTAAGTATACCTAAGTATTTTGGGTGAAAAAGTGATGCGTGGTCAAACATCACAATGAGTGAGTGAACAATCAATCATCCCCTGCTTTCCTACCCTTAGGATGGTTTTTTTTTTTAATTAAACTATTATATTTTATTTAATTATAATTATTATTTAATTAAATGGGACCATCCTCGGGGTATACCATTTCCAATAAAAAAAAGACGGGTTGCACTCCGGGAGTGCCGGCAGAAGTGAAAACTTGATTATTAACGTTGAGCATGTTTGATATTTTGGAATGGTTAGGGAATAATTTTGCACCAATTGCTTTATCAGTATAAAAGTACTATCATTTATGTGGTAGAATACAGTATTCATTTATTGCGCTATCGTACACAAACATGACAATTTATATTACATTAAAAATTTAACACTTTAAAACTATTACAATTATTTTACAATATTAAATAATATTACAATTATTTACAGCCGGTTGCGCGCAAACCATTACCCGCTACAAAAATCTGATTATTTTTAAAGTCCAAAAATAAATTCCGTTTCCCAGCAATTATTTTTGCGCAGTGTTACTTAGTTTCATGTACAGAATGCTTGGTTGACGGCTTCGTGAAGGGTCTGTTTACACCCGTTAAGCAGTACGATAGACTCGATCGAAACCTAACCTTAATTATAAAATTATATTAATGAATAAATGAAAATTTTTGTCCTTGTCTTTCTTTTCGATTCGTTCGAGAAATTAATTATCTATAGATACATAAGTAGGTAGGTATAAGCGAGCCGGACGCTAGCAACTATTACGTAAGCTAGGGCCTATTGTTGTTGTCGGAAACTAGTACTATTATCTATTCTGTTTACCTAAAAATAATTTTCGATTTTGAACTCTATCTCAAAACAAAACTTCAAGAAATTTCCTAGCTATAATGAAGATCCTGCACAATTTTGAGCTTTATTCCTTCGGCATAAGGTCGTCGTTGCTCCATCCGTCTTACGCTTTTTCGATCAGGTCACGTGTCCTGACGCGAGTTTAAGATTTTATACCCATTACAGAAAAAATGCTCAACGCCGCTAAAGAAGTTTTCACTTCAAAAATAATTATTGAAATCGGACTACTCTGTAAAAAGTTATGCGTGGTCTTACATAAAAAAAATATACATATAATTATATACGCGTCGACTAAGAACCCCCACCGTTTTTCGTCTGTTTAAAAGTAGTAGAAGTTTTAATAAGGAATATTCTTAAGAAATTTTGCAATATCTTATTATCTTATTTGTATCAAAATAAATGAATAAATCATTTTGATTCTAAACACATCACATCACATTCACATAGAATTTTTGACTAAATTTTTAATCAGTCTTGGAAATACTTTTCCCAAGTTCGTCGCAAGTTCACTTTTGATTTTGAGCGAACAAGACATAGAACAAGTCGTTGAGCTCTCTCTCTCTCTTTCTCTCTCAAGTATGTGCTCCAACTATTCAACAACAAAATATGGTTTGAAACGTATTGTTTACTCAATTTGTAAAGAAAGATACCTTGTTTCTATCAAGATTATTTTCACGTTGTTGTTATGTACGAGTTACGAGTTATCCTTGAATCCAGACTAAAAGCTTAAAATTATAAGCAAACACGAACAAAAACTCTCTGGCGGAATCGTTTCCGACAGTGAATAGCTGTCGGAAACGCTCCTACCGAATTCGAATGGCAAAAGTTTTCGAATCCTATAGTTTAAAATAGATTTCTTCAAAAGTTTCTGATTTCGAATCCGAAGGCCTTTCCGACGAATAGCCCTGCTGGACGTAGGCCTCCCGTGATGAGCGCCTTATTGCCTCTTATCATAAGGGGTTAATGGCATAACCCCACGCTGGGCATGCGGGTTGGGATCGTTATTCGGTGGCAGATCTGTGTTCTGCGGGGGGCGTTGCCTGAATTTTCTTGTAATTCTTTCTACAAGAAGGACAATTTACACTATGTGTACTTGAAACATAGTTTTTTCAGTTTTTCAATATTATAATTATCATGATTTTAATAAAAATCTGTGTTCTTAAGAAAAAGTACGTTGGCTACTAAATCTTAGCTGTGTTCAGTCAGATTAAGTAAAAATAATCCAAATAATAATGATTGAATTCGTCTTAGGTTTCAAAGAACACTAAATATAAAACTAGAATATCAAATAAGTATATCTTTAGACAACTTTTGGGACTTGAACGATACTGCAGTACCTCAGGCAGTACCTCAGGCTTTGACTTTTTTGGCGCTAGTGCCACGGTAAACATTGGCTCCGTAGAATGTATTCACAAAAAAAAGTAAAACGACGATTTTCATAAGTCTGATGCCAAATATCAATAAAGTAGCACATAACTCACGTGTTGAAGTGTTTGTGAAGAAAAACCTTAATTATCTTCAAAGTTACGTGAAAAAATATAAACCGAAGAATATCTTCTCGTATAGAACGATTTGACGGAAAAAAATTACACAGAGAGAAGCTAAATAACCCATAAAAGAAAAGTGCAAAAAAAATCAACAGAAAACATCATTAATGTGAGTGCATTTTTAAATTTTGCATGAAATGAAACCGTTGTATTGATGACACACGCAACCAGCGTCAGGTTTGGACAAAACTGACCTTTGGACCCGCCACAAAATTACACAAAAGGCGCATGATCATAGAGATGCACATAACACCTACCTTATCTTTATCTTTATCTTTAGGCATGTTTTTCGAAGCGTGGGTACTAGATTCCTTTAACGCCATACAAAGAAACCGGGTTGCCAGATTTATGTCTAGAATTGACAGGTGTAAAAACTCTAGCTAGCCGCTAGTCTGGCAGAAATAATTTTTTTGACAAATATGTTTAGACGATGGGTGCTAATCGCATCTTAATTAGTATATGTACATTCTGTATTTTATATTATGTAGGTATCAGTATGTACTTACCTGTTTTTTTAATTTCATGAGTAGCTTTTTTTGTAATATGAAAATTGATGTTCCTATAACTTTTTATTTTTTATGGATCTTGTGTCTGAATTGTCTCTCTCTCAAGTCAAACTGATCCATATCAATAACAGTCGTCGCGTCCCCGCTACGCTGGCTGCATTGCCCCGCTGTATGGCAATGCTGATGCGCTGTGCCAGATACTGACCAACTCTCGGGTCACGCGTCGCTTCGACCAGAATATCTTTATTTCCTAGTTTTACTTATGTTATTTTATATTATTATAATAATAATAGTAAAAATAATAAACTTTATTTTTTCAATATTTAGTCTATGTAGGACAAGCCATCATTTTCTTTACATCGAGCTGAAGCGGAAGCTATGACCTTTTCCTTCTCCCTTGTCCTTATACAAAAAATGGTGCTTTTAAAAGAATTAAATGTCGGTAAGCTGATTTTAAGTAGGTACTTTCTCGGACGAGCTCTGGGTGGATCGTTAAATGTTAAATCCTACCACTCGTTGATAGATAGGTAAGTAGCTAAAAGGAACAAAGTTTGCCAATTACAAACTTTGACTGATGGAAGTATTTTGCGATTTAATGTTACAAGTTTGCTGGAAAATTTATATTAATTGAACTTCTCAATCATTGTTTTGTAGATTTAAGGGGAACATTGTCGCTTTGATACAAGTTTTCTGTAGGTAGGTATAGTTAGTAACTGCTAAACATCTTGATCGATGACGGGCAGCAAGAGTGGGCGGGTTTAGCAAGGTTGAAAATATATCAGCATCAGCATTAGCATCTGCTGATTATCAGCATTAATTTAGACATCAGCATTAATTTAGACATCAGCATTAACATCTGCTGATTATCAGCATTAATTTAGACATCAGCATCAGTATCAGCATCCGCATTGATCGATGCTGATTTTCAATGCTGATGTTTGAGTCGCAATCGCAACATGACCCAAAGGGGCGTAACTTAAAGCGCATTTTTGTACAAATCAGGTAAACAAGCACAAACCTGTTTATTCATCGCACTACACATTGCGTGTGAGTGCTTGTGTGAAGACCTAACTCCGCCTTAAGTATTTTTTTGATTTATAGGGTTAGCCAGAACTCACTTATGTTACGTTACATTATGTTGAATTTTGTGTAAAAAGCTCTGTGAAAATTTCAACTGTCTACATTTAACGATGCATAAGTTACAGAACCCTGAAAACCAAAATCCCAAAGTCAAAAAAAACCCAAAATCAGCATCATCATCCGCTGATGTGTCTAAAAACTGCATCAGCAACTACCCTCGTGGGTAGTGTGCGCAAGTTCACGCACGCATATGGTTTATTTATACCAACGTCAAATCAAATCAAATCAAAACTCTTTATTTCCATAAATACAATGAATGTACGTACACTTAGCAAAGGTCAAATTATAAAACCAAACACTGACACGGCAATCAAGTGATATTTTTGATTTCTGTCGCTTCGGTATGTAGACTAAAGTAAAGAAGCGACGTGACGCGAAGCAACATTTAGCCTGTTAATTGTTATTTTTCGAGCTGGAGCAAGACTCGTCCCAAGCTTTTTTATACTCTAGAGATAATGTGATATTTTGTAATAAGCCTTTTTACAAAGGATATGTTTGACAATTTGTTTGAATTAATTTATTGATAATTTTTGCAACTCACTCGGAGTTTTGTGTTAGAAGCGTATACATTGCCCTTTAAAAGATACATTTATCTTGTGTAACATAGTTGTGGGCACAGCGAGTTTATTCTTATTTCTAGTATTTATATTACGTTTGTCGCTATTTTTAGGGAATACATTGAGATTTATATGAGTGAACAACAAGTTTTCATAAATATAGTGACATGGTACTGTCATTATGTTTATTTCTTTGAAAATCTACCCTCAATAAGGCTGTGCGATTACGGTAAAATATCTCGTTCAAGGGATCGCCATCCGGGGAGACTGGGTACTTAGAACAATTTCGGTTTCCATCACATGGTACAAAAATAAATACATGCATTTTTTTGACAAGATTGAACCGACCAATGACGTAGTTGTCAACGTCATATCAAAAACTGTCAAACTCAATTGTAATGTTTTATTTTATTTGTTTGTTAAAAGTAATATATTACTTGTGTTATATATCGTTAATATTCATAGTTATGTTACTCACACAAGACCTTGTTCTGCTCAACTTCGTTTTATTACTACAAAGTATTTACTGTTTGGAACGTTGCAAAAAATATTCAAGCTACAATCGAGTTTGACTTAAATTATATCTTGACGTTGACGTTAAAATTTCCGTCGTCAATCGGCATCGTCTCACCAGAAAGTGGAATGTATTTTTTTTTATGTAGTTCCATATTGGAAACTGAAATCGTTTATATCCAGTCTCCCCGGATGGCCCATTTATGGGAATGCGTGATTTAGCGTAATCGCATCTCCGGCAGGGGTATTTTGATTCGTCGGAAAAGCCGTCGGATTCGATATCGGAAGCTTTTTACGAAGAAAAACGTTTCCGATATAGAATCCGACGGCCTTTCCAACGAATCAAAATACCCCTGCAGATCTTCTGCGGTAAAGTTTCTAAACTATTAAAAATTAAACTACAAAAAAAAAAAAGAACAACGATTGTCAATTGTTTAGCGATATTTATTCCTTCTCTATCGACGCGTCTTCGAAACGAGTATGTTAGCTTGTTGGCGGTTAGCAGGGCCACATCATCATCAACCTGTATAACTCCACTGCTGCATATGTGCCGCCCCTAGTGAGCGTCTCAACGCCCCGTCTTCCGCGTGCCGCATCCAACATCTAGCTGCGTGCAGTCTTTCGCAAGTCCTCATCCCACCTGGCCGGAGGGCGTCCTACTACGTTTGCCGAGTCGCGGTCTCCACTCAAGAAAACGTTTACCCCTGGATGTCGTTTCTTCGCGAGACATGGCTGGCCACTTCAGCTTACTCATTATTTGTAAAAACTGTTTGTGAAAACTGTTTTGTCTTAAGGCGCTGCCTCCCCATAAACTAGCGCCGCCACCTATTTTATCTAATAATTACGTTTAAGTAAGAAATTTCCAAAAATTACGTTAGCCAGTTTGTGATACCTATTACAAGCTTTTTTTTATGCATCTGTAAAAGTTTTGTTTTGTATAGTTTAGGCAGAGATACGAAGTTGCCCTTGCTGGCCACCAAACTCTATTTTCGCATCTCTGTCTAAACTATCACACTAATATTATAAATGCGAAAGTTTGGATGGATAGATGGATGGATGGATGTTTGTTACCTCCTCACGCCAAAACTACTGAACGGATCAGGCTGAAATTTTGCATACAGGTAAGTCTAACCCTGGAATCAAATATATAGAAAAAAACTTAAAATATTTCCATAGAAACAACGCGTGCGAAGCCGCGGGCAGAAGCTAGTACAAAATAAAAGTATTACACAGGCATTCAAAAAAAGCAATAGCTATCACAAACTGGCTAGCGTAATTTTTGGAAATTCCTTTCTTAAACGTAATAATTAGATGAAATAGCTGGCGGCGCTAGTGTGAGGGAAGGCAGCGACTTAAAGTTTCAAACAACGTTGCCCGTAGTCGGGGCATTGGTTGCGTTTGCACGCTGGCGAGGTCGTAAGTTCACATAAGACATCATCTCGTAAGTAGATTCAGCATATTTGATGTTCAGGCGCCAGGGGCTTTAGCACGGAACGACAACCGTATCGTATTCTTTGCTAAGACGGTGATCTTAAAAATACGACACTAGGGAAGCACATCGCAAAATATTTAATCGTATTTTAAAAACCTTGTCGTGCTTTAACAAACTAAACGGCGCTTTGCAAAAATCCTCACAAAAATGTCTTTTTTGTTTTTCTGCCACCACCATTGACAATGACATTTCAAATTGTAGTTTATTTCATTCCCGATTGAAAGACCTTTATAGGTTACGTTACAAGCCATAATAAACACTAATCTTTTGAAAATAAAGTTACAAGTAGCCTGTACCATCGGTCCCGGAGCGGGACGAATTCGCCTTGACGGTATGACAATAAGTCGGTCCCAGAGCGGGACGAATTCTCTTCTAGTGTTAACGATACGATACTCTATTCCTGATAGAGCTCGGTCAGTATTAGAGTGTTAGTCACGCGGTGTCACAGATAGTCTAAGATTATTCTAAGTTGCACCGTTTGGCGAGCACGCACAGCGAATAACTTACGATTTTTCACTGAATTTTCAACGAATTTTACTGAATTTTCAAAGAATCTCGCTCCAGATGTGGCTGATTCAGTGGCGGGACTTTGCAGCTTTAGATAGCTATTATATTTAGCTCAGAATCTCAAATTCACAGTAGCACCGGAGTCCGGAAGTTGGAGAGTTACGTCCTCGTGCCTCGGAAGGAACGTTAAGCTGTTGGTTGGTCCTGCGCATAACCTCTCCCCGGTCGTGTCGGTCGGATTATAAGAGTGAGGGAATAAATAGTGTAGGAACCTGTGTTTGCGCGCACACTTGTGCACTATAATATGCTATAATAGGCTAGTCTTCTTTGAGAATGGCCGCTGTGGCCGAAAATCGGCTAGGAGGGCATCGTCGTCATCATGATTTGAGCTCAGGAACAGTAGGTAGGTACAACTTGGTCATATTTGATTAAGAGGCTCAAAAAGTAGCCTATGTTCATCAGGAATAATGTGGGCTTCTAATGGTAAAATAATTTTTCAAATCGGTCCAATAGTTTCGGAGCCTTTTCAATACAAAGAAACAAACAATCAAATCTTTCCTCTTTATAATATTAGTATAGATAAGTAATGAAACAAATCACAAACTATGTGAGATCAGATAATAATCTGATCTACGCTATAAAATACTTCATAGTTTTCGATATTTTGTATAGTTTTATAATAACTTACTATAGAAAATAAAATAAAAAATTGCGCGGGTATTTAATTTCACGGTAAACAGGAAACACCAAATGATAAAAAAAAAACAAAAAATTAATAATTACTGCTTCAATTAAATTTCTTTCCTTTAAGCTAACTGCTAAGCTACACGAATATAAGGACCTTTTCACTGAGGATGTCTTCGACCGTTTGTACAGACCAGCCATTGTGCAGTCGCCGAAATTATATGGCCTGCCGAAAGTACACAAAGCAGACGTACCACTACGACCAATAGTAAGTCAAATAGACTCGCCGACTTACAATCTAGCTAAGTACGTAGCTGGGGTTCTACAGCCACTTACGGGAAAGACGTCGTCCTTTGTAAGGGATTCGCGCCATTTTGTCAGCATCATCGGTGACATAACGTTGGAACCTGGAGATTTATTGGTGAGCTTTGATGTTGAATCTCTGTTTACTAATGTTCCACTTATTGATTGTCTTGATGTTGTGAGACAGAGATTGAGTGATGATGAACTTCCTGAGCAACACGTATTACTTCTACAGAACTGTCTTGATGGCAATTTCTTTTTATATCAAGGGCAACATTACCTTCAGATAGACGGTGTAGCTATGGGTAGTCCTGTGGCACCTGTACTTGCCAATATCTGGATGGAACATTTTGAATCCAGGATAGACCTAGCAGCTTTTGGTATAAAATTGTGGAAGAGATATGTCGACGATGTGTTTTGTATAATCAACGGAAGCAACCAGGAAGTGGATCAGCTGACAGAGCATCTGAACTCCATACACCCTAAGATTAGGTTTACGCACGAAATGGAAGAGAACAGATCGTTGGCTTTCCTCGATTTAAAAGTGACGGTAAAATCCGACGGGTCCTTAGCACACACTGTGTACAGAAAGCCGACACATACGGACAGATATCTTAACGCTGCGTCACACCACCATCCGTCACATCTGGAGTCAGTAGTATCTTCTCTAGTAAACAGAGCTCATGATCTCTGTGACCCTGAACACCTACAGAGTGAGTTAGAACATGTTCAGGAGGTTCTGAAACGGAATGGCTACAATAATAGTATCAGATGGCAACCCAATCGGAGGCGCAAGGAAAAACATGTTGAAGTGACAAGACAGCCGGCGTTTCTGCCTTATGTGAAAGGAGTGACGGACAAAATTGGAAACATTCTTAGGAAGTTTTCGATCAAGTCGATCTACACTCCACTCACCAAGATGGCGAAGCGACTTCGAACACCAAAAGACGTAGTGCCCTTGCAAGTTCCTGGAGTCTACAAGATCGATTGCAGCTGTGGGCGTTCCTACATAGGCCAGACTAAACGCACGGTCGCGGAACGTGTTAAGGAACACATAGCAGCGGTCAAAAATCGACAAATCAACAAGTCGGCAATAGCTGAGCATGTAGTAGACTCAGGACCCAATCACTGGATTGAATTACACAAACCGCAGGTCATCTGTAATGAAAGGCATTACTACAAGAGAATGGTTCGGGAAGCGATTGAAATTAAGAAATATCCTAATTTCAATCGTGATGACGGTTTCAAACTCTCTGCCTCGTGGAATCCAGTTATAGCCAAGTGTACTCGTCGTAGACCGGTTTCTCAGTGCGTCACAGATACTGTTAGTGTTGTATGTCGTCCGAGTGTGCAGATGGACATATCTAGTGTAGAAAACCAAGTGAGGGTAGTTTCAAGTAATGCTGCCCCCGCTTCGCAGAGGCGGTAGCTCCAGTACTCCAGTCATCCCGTGACCACGACAGTGTGTAAACCTGTTGAAACGTCGGGAATAATAGGTAAATAAACGCGATAAATACCCGTATAACAATACTAATAATAACTGCTAAGCTACTCATTTTGTAAAGCGCCTTGCGGAAAAATTGGAACAATTTTTATTTTATTCTTGCTCTTTTAATTTTATTCCAAAAGAATTTCTTTTTTATTGGTATAATATTGCTTTGATATTGGTTATATTTCGTGATTCGTTTCATTAATTTGAATAGATTCTTTTTAGAGAAATACCTATTTAAATCGATGAAAACGGTATTGATTGGGCGGCCTTAAGGTAAAGGTTATGATATGGTGTTATGTTATTTATTCACAAACAAATACATTTGTATCGAAATATATACATTTAAAAATAATATAAAATAAAATAATCACAAAGATCAAAAATATTCTTAACGTTGTACCTAGTGCCTTATTCATGGTAATTAAAGTTATTCCCAACGTCTAACGTGAGAAGCGACTATTCCCAACGTCTTACGTGAGAATCGACTATTCCCACGTCTCACGCATGGCTATCCCGTTTTTTTGTTAACTCGTCCCACAGCTGGGCAAGGCCTCGCCTAAATCCTTTGACACTATCTAGTCATGCGCAAATGAATATAAAGTTGGTCTTTATTACTCCTATTTACAACTGAAACAATTGAGCTAACTGCTGACTGTTGCAAACAATCTACAGGTAGCTCAACTGATTCATTCTAAAGTTGGTTACTACACCAGCTTTTTTCTCCTCACTGTGACACACATTAAGATGGAAATCTAGTCAACTTCCGGAAAGTTCTTATCTTCCGCTTTTATTAACTTACTGAACAGTACTTATGAGTTACCTTCGGGTCGTGAGTCGTGACCACCTTGATTTATGGATGACAAACAGACGGACTGTATTCTTCCAAAAATAAAGCTAAGCCTGACCACTCCTCCACTTTATAAAATAGTATAATCTATTTTGTTTGCTAATCTTTACATAGTATAAAACAAAGCCGCTCCGGCTGTCTGTCTGTCTGCCTGTCTGTCTGTCCCTATGTATACTTAAATCTTTAAAATTATGAAACGGATTTTGATGCGGTTTTTTTAATAGATAGAGTGATTCAAGAGGAAGGTTTATATGTATAATACATGCATAATATAGTAGAGTAACACTGATAATTTTAGAGGTTTCTAATGTGATGTCGTAAATAAACACATTTTTGTGCTTACATTGCAAACGCTGGCTAAACCCTACGAGATGGATTAAAATAATGTACTACAGTATTGTACACCTTAAAAGGTCTACAAAAAGACTGCGAGAGTATACGTCTATCTCTTAGGGATAACCCACAATAACTATTTTTTATCCTTTACTTTTACGATAAATAATGGCTTATTTATGATGCAATACAGCATTAATCCTTATCCAATTAAATAAATAAATAAATAATGCTGGACGATTCACACAGCATTATCTAGCCCCAAGCTAAGCAGAGCTTGTGTTGGGTACTAGATAACTGATATACGTAATACAATACACTACATAGATAGATATTTTTTATTATACATAGTAAACACCCAGACCAACGGAACAAATTTCTGCAGATCGTACACAAATTTGTTCCGAGGCGGGAATCGAACCCGCAACCTGCTACGTCGCAGGCGGACCTTCGCCCGCTGCGCTACGGAGGTCGTCTCATTGTATTTAAGTACCTTAAATACAATGTGCATTTAATATAGATCAATATGGCCCCTTATACACAGCAAGGAATTTAAATGAATATTTGGGCCGATTCTGTGCACTAATGTAGAGGTTCCGAAATGCGAAGAACCTTGGTTGAAACACTGGAATCTTTGCTTGCATTTTAAACTTCCAATAAGTCTCTACCTACGTATATCCACTACAATCATTACAATAAATTATATTAAATAAATTAAAAAATCAAATAAAAGTCTCAGCAATATGTCAAACTCAAAGCATCCAAAACATTACCCTGTACGACCGAGTATACAACCTATCAGCTTTGCTTAAGTTTACTCTTCCTAGATAGAACTTTTACAATAACTACTAAACTCACTACCCCTACGACCATAATACTGAACACCCCTCCCATCACCAATGCTACCACATCCAGCACTAGAAACTCGCTCCAGGGCATGTTGGCAGACGGCGAGCGGAGGTGCCTCCCGCTCCGGTGGCGGAGCAAGTGCTCAAGCCACCAGATGGCGCGGTCCAGAGGAGATTGGGGCTGGTCGTGCATAAGGGAGCGGAGGTCTCGTACGTTTTGACGGTATCTGGAATGAAACAGAGTCTGAAGTGTTCACCATCGACGGAGAATCCAAAAAGTTTGTAAAGGTGTCAGGATGTGTGAGCCAACGCCCAAACTACAGCAATATAATTCAGATGTATTCGCGAGTGTATGGCATACAATTTTCGGCTCAGTAAGGGCATACACGGACAGCTTGAAGCAGTCAGGATCGAGTCGAAAGCTTCAAGCTGGCGACTGCATACTGACAAATCTTCTATTTACGGACATACACGGAAACGCTCGAGCAGTTGCACTATGCATGCAGTCGCAGCTTGAAACAGTCGTTCCAGGCTGCTTCCGTGTATCTATGCTCGCAGCGCATTTTGATTAGAATAAAAAACAAAACAAAATGAACCAATGAACGGTGACAATAGTAGGTCTGATTGAGTACAACGCATATAAAAACAGATAGACAAATAGCTTTAGTGAGTTCATTTTATGAAAGGCAGCTTCTACGAGAAAATACTTACTCATCATTATGATCAAGGATCTCATAGATCCCCTTCTTCAAATCTTCCTCATTCAGGGTGTCCATGGAAACTTTGACCCCTATCCTATGATGTGCGTACTTCTCAGCGTTGTACCACTGGTCTCCAAGCATAGGGATACCGAGGAGTGGTACTCCAGCGGTGATTGCTTCGTCGGTGGATTGAAGACCGCATTGGGTGATGAAGAGTTTGATGTTTGGATGCCCTGGAAAATTAAGCATTTAATTATAAAAAAAATAATTATAATACTTTTTTGACAAAGAATATTACAATCAAATAATAGAAATAATATTTATTACAATAATGACAAAATTCACATCGCATCATCTAGCCCAAAATTAAGTTTACAATCATTTAATACGAATAGAAATAATTAACATTTTAGTTACCTACTAACGATTTATTTTGTTGTTGAATTTAACCGTTATTGCTGAAAACAAGCGGTTTAACTGCGAACCTTCTTTGAGTTGGAAGAATACCAACGTATCATCCCTTAACGAGGGACTTCCACAAGGTGATTGATGAAATTTTTTGTAAGTCAATCGGCAAGTAAGGTAATCTGGAAATAGTTACAAAAGATTAAGGCGTACTTACTAAGTAAATCAGACTGAGGCACCCATTTGAAGAGCTTCATATTATCTGTCTTCCCCACCAGTTCGTCCTTGTCCCACTTCCACATGACGTCATAAGGCAGCTGAGAGAACACCTTCACCATTGTTTCTATCTTCTCTGGCGGCAGCATCGATGGTAGCACGTTGGTGCCAAAGCTGACGTAGATAACGCCGTTTTTGGAGGAGTTTAGGTAGGTCTCTATGTCCTGGAATTTACAAAAGTCATTTATATAGCTTGATAGGACTGGCTTGTTTTCGGTAGCCAGTTCTACATCGGCCCCTAATTATTCTGCAGGGGTATTCAGGAATTCCGTTTGCGAGTCTTCGACATGGAATCTGACGAAAATTCGCAGGAAACTCAAATATTTTAGCAATTTTTAATATTGTCTGCCTTCTACAAAATATAAATAGCGGAAAAGTAGTTTCCCATACCTATATCATAAAACATTTTTATATAAAATCAACATAAATTACCAAAGGCTCCATTATATTATACTTTATTGTTAAAAGGTTCATAATAAATGGTCTACGATTTGTGGAAAACTTTTTTCTGTTAGTTTCTTTGCAGAACGCAAAAAAGGTTTAAAGGCGCTAAAATACTTGAACTATACGCGAATTATCAGATTCTTTTTATAGATAATTATATCAAATGGCTCAGATTACAAATAGGCTACAGTGATTTAGGCCCTGGACTTCGCCGATATGGTCTTAACCATATTAAAAAACTCTTGAACAAAGAACATTATGTAGATGGAGGAGATTGCCTTCCGAGAATTAAAATGTTGTAGGTACAAGAAATGAACTTGTTAGCAAAGAGCGTTTATTAAGGTTGGCCTTCGTCTATGACTTGAAGATTGAAGATTGATTCTTACTACCTGAATACATAATGACTTATTTATCCGTACGCAAATCCGTGAGGAGTCCAGTGGTTCCTCAGTTCACACAATTAATTAGGGTTCCTAATAAATAATGTGAACTGACCGGCCACTTCACGGATTTGCGTACAGATATTTATGCTAGCCCTAATTTATCGATTTATGAAATCCATGTGCTATGTTGAACATACCGCTGGCAACTTATTCTGTGGTTTCTGGTGTATTCCTCCAATGTACACAACACTCGGTGGAACAGGCCTGTTTCCGTCCCAATATGGATACACGTTCAGGAATAACATATCAACATTATTTGCCAGTTCGTCCAAGGATGGCATTTCGGGGAATAACTTCCTTAATTCCCTATCTTCCGCTTCTAATTGCTGTTGGTACACTGAATCCATGACATAATAGTTACGCAACTCTGATACCTTCTCAAATGTTGTTAGGTTGAAAACCCTCTGACGGGAGCTTAGAGGGTAGACTAGTGGATGAATCGGCGCTCCTATTTTTTCCATATTGTCCATGAACCCACCAAAAGAACTGACTTGGACGACCGGCACTTTATATATGTGTGAAAACACTAACGCTACCCTCGCGCACGCTTCCACTAAAACCAAATCAAACTTTTCATTTTCTATAATCTGTTTTACTTCTTCCGTTTTTATTTGCTCCACAATAATTTTCAGAAACAGATCAATGGCCATTTTCACTTGTTCCGCTAAATCGTTTTTACTTCCCGTAGACGTGGAATAAAACTGAGATCTCCAAATCTTGTACGAAATGTCATGGAGATCGACTTCCCTGAGGTTTTTTGGTGCTTTTCCTTTCTCGAAAGCTGGATCAGTTGTGAGCACCGTCACTTGGTGCCCTTGCTTGGCTAGGCCTTCTGTCAGAGGCCTGAATACGACCTGGTGGCTGATGGATGGTGCTGGCCATACTGCAAGTATTTTCGCACTGTGTGCCAGGGAGCACAAAAAACACACTACCAATAGCAAACGGAACATTGTGACTGATGTTTTTCGATGTTCACTTCTCTTATAGATTAGCGTTTACGTGGTATTTCCTGTGAATATGTAGGTACCTATTATTTTATCTACTTGTTGTTGAGCGTCTGTTGATAAAGTATGATAGCAGAATTGACCTTCCCTGATGTTTCTTAATATAGCCGATGCAGACGGAATAAAGGAACATTGTTTTGAAGATATAATTTGATAGCAATAGCAATTTTATCTCTGAAAAGGTCATTACAGCCCTCCTCAGTTTATATTTATTTATTTTTGTTTATTAGGTACACAAAACACATGACAAGCAATAATAGAAATACACAAAAAATAGTTAAATATGATCTGGCTTGAAACGTAACCTATTCAACTTTTGAAGAACTATGGTCGAGACGAAAAATATAAAACTTACGAAAATACTATTATTAAATAACAAAAAATTTAACAGCAACCCGTATTTAGGTTGTTTGTGATACTACCAAATCTACCTACCAGAGTTATGATATAATATTTTTAAGATTTATCTAAAAACGTTCTTACTCGTTCACTTGTGGGAACTTGTTCACTTTAGTAGGTACATCGTTCCTGAACTAAAAAAGACTAGTGTTTGTTTACATCTTACGGACGGACGGACAGACAGCAGAGCCTTCGTAATAGGGTCCTGTTTTCAACCTTTGGGTACGCAACCCTAAAAATGGCTCTTAAATCTTTAGAAAAATTTATTGTACGATTATGATCTAAGACTTTATCAAAACAAGTTTTTACCTAAAATTACACAACAAAGCGCAATATTATGTAGGTACAAAGGAAGGTGCCCCCAAATAACTGAAATCTCCAAAACAGATGAAACAAGATAAGAATTGATCGTTCAACACATAAGTTTGAAAAATTTGTCCTAAAAATTTTCCTCGCTATACCTCTGACTGGCAGACAATTAAACCTTAGCTTTTTTTAAATAATTGTATTATTTTACTATAAAAACTATCGTAGTTTGACGAATTCATTGCGGATGTAAGCGCCTAAGCGGGTTAACTCCGAACCTTATTTGTAAAATTGTTTTTGATGAAACGTTGGTGTTCTTTATAGTAAATTGTATTATATTTTGTAACGTTTGTCGATACAATTATTTTCATCTACTTATATCTGAACTCTAGTACAATTTTTGGAACAGAAGTTATTCGGGGACACCCTGTAGATGACATAACTATATAGTTATTAGATAACATGACTAGATATTATGTTAGTAGGTATTGGTAGGTAGGTACTCAGGTACTCGCATACTATTATCAGATAAAAGTACCTAACATCACATCACCATGCATGACGCGTCAATGTCTCAAGGCAATATACCTACCTACTAATCAAAGTGGTTTTTGCGATTTTCGAGGTTTTACAAGTTTCGATAGCAGATAAGTTTTGCGCACATTCGCTATGAGTCTTTGCTAATGTTGATTTTAGTATTAAGGCACTGCCTCCCCTCACACTAGCGCCGTCACATATTTTATCTTATTATTACGTTTAAAAAAGGAATTTCCAAAAATTATGTTAGCCAGTTTGTGATACATATTACAAGCTTTTTTTAAAGACTCTGTATTAGTTTATTTTTTATAGTTTAGGCAGAGATACCTACGAAGAAGGGCAACTTCGTAGGTATCTCTGCCTAAACTATAAATGGTGGCCACCAAACTATATTTTCGCATCTCTGTCATTGCGTACATTATTGAAGTTGAAGGAATTAATTTCACATCCTTTACGAATTCGATGACAAAGTGAAGTAATTTATCTTTAGTCTACCTTAGACGACAATTTCCATGCTTGCCCTACTTATCTGCTCTAATCTAATTTACTTAGTCTTGTAGAAAGTAGAAAACAGTAAAACTACAACCCAATTGATTTTTCACGCGTCGTGACCAACCTTACGAAGTAGGTGTTAATTCTGTTATCTGTTATCATCTACCGTGGATGAAAGATCTTGGTTGTGGTGACGTACAGTTCGGTTATTTATAGCGTGCGTTCGTCTTTTGTTTTACTTAGAAGTCACGTGACGCTGACTCTAAAATCTGCTGGAAAAGTACTTATGCACTGCGAAATTGAAAACAAAAAAATGTCGCGCCAACAATACCTATTCCCAAAGATTTAAATCGTTAGATAGGCCCTTTCCGTAGTGAGACCGCGCCGTGTTGTTGCCAAGCGAAATGAAATTGCTCGCTCATTTGAAATCAGTTTATTGTCTGTTTTTGTGGTGTGTTTTTTCACAAAAGTTCGTGCAATAAGATTGCACAATAAATGGTAATAAGAGGTAGGTTTATTGGCAAAAACACCATTTTTAACTACTCATTGTCAATGTCAATGTCACATTTTTTGGTGTCGGGGTATATTCCACGCTTTTATTTTCTGTTTGGTAGTTCGACTGACAATCATTTATAGTCTCTATCCATATCCTTGTTTACGGATACAATTTGTTATGTATGACAATCGATTTTGTTAATTTTTCTCAACATTTTATATTATTTTACAGACATGTTTACCTACTTGCTAAGGCGTCTAAATGACTTTCTTTTTAGAATCACAAAATTCAATAGGTACATATTAAAATACTAACTGGGTAATTATTATTTTTGTTGATTTATTTGCTACCCGCGGCATTATACGCGTTTTTCCGCGAAAAAAAGTAAGAAAGATTTATTGACTGTACAGAACAATAATTTTTTTACTATTATTCAAAATTTGTCCTGGAATAATCATCTAGAATAATCTTCGTCACATACTTTGTCGGGCTCGATAAAAAAGTGTTTCGTGATATTTTCCAAGACGGCATAATATCACATCTCTGTCAAAAGTAACTGCGTCCTTGTTATAATTCATTCTGTCATTCAGACTTCATTCACCCACCTGTCAACAGTTAGCAAACCTCATTGTCGTGCATATACTACAAGATCAAAATTAAAAAATTTAAAAAACCCCTACAGATTTTCATGAAACATGGCTAAGAACTCTCTAGATAAAATTATCTATGACACAAAAAAAACTAAACGAAAATCGGTTCATCCGTTTGGCAGCTACGATATCACAGATACACAGATTATACAGATACAAAGACAGACACGTCAAACTTATAACACCCCTCTCTTTTTGCGTCGGGGGTTAATAAGGTAAATAAACGCGATAAATACCAGTGAATATTTGTATTAAAGTGTTCTGATCGCAAAGCTTAGTTTTTTTTATTAAAAATAAAATAAGAGCATGGATAGATTATAGTGCGTACACCGTTTTGGACGTTCATTCAGCGACTTTTATCATTGTACCTCGTAATGAAGATTTATAGGGTTCCCTCGAGCTTCATAGCTCCAGCCATAAAGGGGTGCTTATGATAACGTGTTCATGTTCACAGTAGTTACTCTAATTGACTCTGTGACATGTAGGTCCTTACGATAGTAACTATGGAAGCATCTGTTGTCCGGTGTAATATACAGAGTACCCTTTACGCGGTTTTAGTTGTTGGGTTTAGTGAATGAGTAATAGGTAAGTCTCAAATATCCAGTAATGAGTAAAGAGATTTTTATTATCAAAGGAAGTTACAATTAAGGAAAACAAACAATATAGAACTAGTAGGTATTTGCAATTGGAACAGTCAAGAGACAAAGCGTCTTCAAGACGTTGTCTGAATTTGAAATCTTGATTCCTCGGTTCCTCGGTACCTCGGAGAAGGTCTTGACTGTAAGGAGAGCAAATGCGTAGGTTCTGTCGAGACCTGCATATTTGCGCCTCATAAGATCGTGAGCCAAATCTGCCCCTGCACCAGCCAACTTATAGAAATAAGTTAATGTCTGTTGTATCTTCTCATGTCTTCGTAATGATTTTAATTTACGCGAGTGAACTCAGGTGCAAGTAACACATGCGCATAGGACATTTGCGACAGCCCATTTGTGCTTGCGCGAAAAATATAAACAAAACTCCTATCTCTGATACTAGATGTAATGAATTTTACCATTAGGTATGTGATTTAGGCCTCTTTCCTTTGACATATCTCACTTTCCCCTACCTCACCCTCTTCCACCTTCGTGAAGTTAAACAAGTTTTATCGTTGATCTTCGTAGCACGTTTTCGTAGCTACGATGCTACGCCAGAATTTCGTAGCATACAAAGACTTCAACGCGCATCATACAGGTAACCAATTTAGTGAAGTTATGCGTTAACTGCACAACAATGTTTTTTTTTGTATTTGTTTGGTAGTTTTTAGGGTTTTGATGATCGAAGATCGGTTTCAAAACCCTTATGGTCTCGCTTTGTCTGTCCTTTTTTCCCTCCTTAATAACTCAAAAACTACTGCAGCTATCAACTTGAAATTTAAAACAATAATACATTTCGTGCGCCTGTACAGATTTTGAGAAAAATAAACGAAAATAAATGAAAAATGAAAATGAATATTTTCCATACAAATTGTGATGCCGAAATTTTAAAAGATACCTACAGAGTCATATGGGGTATCAAATGAAAGGTACCATTTTGTACATTTCAAAATATATTTTGAAATTTTTGTAGGTTTCATACTTTTTAAAATATTTCGAAAAAAGTCGAAAAAATACCCATTCCCCCCCCCCTATCTCCGAAGATTGCAGAGCGATCCATGTAAAATGTATGGAGCGTTTATAGACATGGATCTATATTTTACAGGAAAAATATAGAGAAGTTTGAAAAAAGAACACTTTTTGAAAAATGGTCAAAATGGGGGGGAATAATTTTCAAAAGGGGGGGCTACCTCACCGAATGGGGTATCAAATGAAAGGTATTTGTTTGTACGTTTCAAAACAGTTTTTCAAATTTCTGTAGGTTTCATACTTTTTGAAATATTTTGAAAAAAGTCGAAAAAATACCCATTCCCCCCCCCCTATCTCCGAAGTTTGCAGAGCGATCCGTTTAAAATGTATGGAGCGTTTTTAGATATGGATCTATATTTTACAGGAAAAATATAGAGAAGTCTGTAAAAAGAACACTTTTTGAAAAATGGTCAAAAAGGAATAATTTTCAAAAGGGGGGCTACCCCACTGAGTGGGGTATCAAATGAAAGGTATCGGTTTGGACATTTCAAACCAGTTTTTCAAATTTCTGTAACTTTCATACTTTTTGAAATATTTCGAAAAAAGTCGAAAAATATACCAATACCCACCTTAACCGAACCACCCATTTAACCGAAGCATGCAGAGAGATCCATCTGAAATGTAACCTACTATTCTTAGGTATTCGTTAAATTGCAAAGTCTCTAACCGGTACTTTTGGTACATATTTGTTGACAAACGTTCAAAACCCTCGGCGCGCGAGTTACACTCGCACTTGACGGATCTTGTTTTGTATTTGTGTAGATGGATACGGTAGTATCCTCTCCTTGCGCATGCGGCCCGCGGAATGAGACGGCGCGGCGGCGTTTATGTATCCAACTTCGCCTAGTGCGCTAAATAACAACCTAAAACCTTTTAATGTGTGGACCGACACCTGCGCTATCGCTTAGCGTTTAATGACATTAGTAATGCCGTTAATAAATGAACACGTTAAAAATTTGGGCACATCTGCGTAACGCCCTAATTGACGCATTAATTTACGCGTTAGGACGCAGGTGGAGCAGTAGCATTACACTAGAAGAGTTGCGGTTTTAACCATGAGAAAGGAAATAGGAATCTTCTTCTTTTCTTTCAATGAACTCCCTTTTACAAACTCCTTTACATTAGACATTAGATATGTGATATTATTTATTTTTTGCACCTCTGGATGCGGCCAGGACTGGTCATTGTACTAATCTTTAGGAGAGGCCTATGCTCAGCAGTAGACGTGCATCAGCTGAATATGGGAATTTAAATAAAAAAAAATTTAAGGCTTCGGCCAAACCTGCGCGTCAAACACGGAGAAGCGAAACGAGAGTGTCAGTCAGGGGCACGGTGGACACTGCAATGGCCCCTCAATGGCGCCTTGCACACCTACGCAACCGTAACGGGAACTTTATAAGTGGAAAAGTTTCGCGTTGATGACGACGCTCCCGCTTCGCTAGGTTTGGCCGAAGCTTTATGGGTAGGCCCACAGGTAAATTCGGATGAATTAGCACATAATTAATTAAAAGTACTAGGGTATTAGTAAGTATATAACTCACATCATACTATTTTGGCCGTTCATTGACCGCATAACGAATAAAAATCAAAAGAAAATACACAATATACGTCCACTGAACTGAAATCTCCACTTGCACGGTGTAAACGCTCCGTGTGAAGAAGTATAGGGTTGTAGATAGGAGATAAGGCATGCCCTAACGTTCGGCGTTGAGGACTCCACTCATTAGCTGATTACGCAGCTTTGTAGGAAGGTACCAGAGATTGCGTTGATCATAGATATAGGTAGTTCTACTGTACGTAAGATGGCCGAAAGGTAAGTAAGAAGTGGGTCTGAATCTAACTTCTGTCCTTGTCATATTATTTTTATTCGTGACTTTCTTTGCCGTGCCGCCTATACCTAACTATGTATTAACTTGACTCTGTATCACAGTTAGACTTTGTAGTTGACTTTGTTAATTTTTAGTTGTAATACCAAATTTTTTTGGAAAAATGGACTACCACCGATGGTCGTGACGTGACCTGTCTTTGGCATGCACTGAAAACCAGCGCTGGGTAGGCACATCAGGGTCTACCCAGCACAATGCTGAGTGTAAACCATATTTGCCCTAAACCTGCTACGCACAAATGGGATCTAAGAAGTAGTGTATAGTTAGCTTTTATGTTGTGTAGTAGATTATTAAGGTAAATAAAATTATTTTATTTTCTTCTTTTCTCTTTCTTAGTTGTGCCAACCCGAATTCATCTATACTAATATTACAAAGAGGAAAAATTTTATTGTTTGTTTGTTTGTATTGAATAGGCTCCGAAAGTAATGAACCGATTTAAAAAATTCTTTTACCATTAGAAGCCCACATTATTCCTGAAACATAGGCTACTTTTTTTGAAAATGGCTTCATTCCTACGGGAAAATGGATAATAGGACAACGGGTATTAAGAATGCAGCTATTGTAATATATTTCATTATATGTGATACACAACATATTTCTTGTTTTATTAAAAATTGTTTAAAGGTGCTTTTCGTCAGCAATTAGGTTTGTGGAAAATCGGTGCTCAGAATTCTCAAACCCGGTTGTTCCTACGAATAGATCATCTTTATAATGAACTG
Source organism: Eupithecia subumbrata (assembly GCA_949316285.1). Taxonomy (NCBI): domain Eukaryota; kingdom Metazoa; phylum Arthropoda; class Insecta; order Lepidoptera; family Geometridae; genus Eupithecia; species Eupithecia subumbrata. The sequence continues at coordinate 3,715,143 of OX438644.1, read as the reverse complement.
ATTAATGAACAAATCTCTTGTTAACGTCAATTCCATAGAAAGAACCACTTGACTCGACAAAAGATTTTCTCATCACAGACTACCTTCAGACTACAGAACAGAGCTTTAGAACTCTAAAAAGAAGTTATTCATAGAAAACAATTTCACGTCGCTACATCTAGCCGCAACTGTTCTACAAGTGGCAACACCATCAACAAAGTCAATCAAAATTACTGCTCGTTCTTTCCCGCCAATTTCTGTGTCAGTTCTCGAATGCAGTTAACAGCTACAGACCAAAACTGAATACCATTTTGTGGCTTTTTAATACACACGGGCTAGTTTTCGTTTCAAAATAACTAAATAAAAAAAGAAAAAGGAAAAACCCATGTTTACCTTAGAACTAATAGATGGACTTTTAACGTAGAGGAACAAGGTTGTCAAGTGGATGTCATGACCAAATGAGCACGGTCTATGCCACTTTAATTTGCCGGTCCCACGTAAAACCAAGATCCGTCAAGTGCGAGTGTAACTGGCGCGCCGAGGGTTTCGAACGTTTGCCAACAAATATGTACCTACCAAAAGTACCGGTTAGAGACTTCGCAATTTAACGAATACCTAAAAATATAAGGTACCAACCTACATTTCAGATGGATCTCTCGGTAATGGTAAATTTTTCGACTTTTTTCAAAATATTTCAAAAAGTATGAAAGCTACAGAAATTTGAAAAACTGTTTTGAAATGTCCAAGCCGATAGTAAACCCTTTTGAAAATTATTCCCACCCTTTTTGACCATATTTCAAAAAGTGTTATTTTTACAGACTTTTCTATATTCTTCCTGTAAAATATAGATCCATATCTACAAACGCTCCATACATTTTACATGGATCGCTCTGCAATCTTCGGAGATAGGGGGGGGAATGGTTATTTTTTCGACTTTTTCTGATACCTTTCATTTGATACCTACCCCACATGACCCTGTAGGTATCTTTTAAAATTTTGGCATCACAATTTGTATAGAATGTACCTATTCATTTTTATTTTTCATTTATTTTTCTTTAAATCTGTACAGGCGCACGAAATGTACTATTATTTTAAATTTCAAGTTGATAGCTGCAGTAGTTGCTGAGTTATTAAGGAGGGAAAAAAGGACAGACAAAGCGAGACCATAAGGCTTTCGAAACCGATCTTCGATCTCGAAACCCTAAAAACCCCTCAGTTCAGTTTGTTCGAACGAACTAATTTTATCTAATTCATAGGTTCCTAATTCATTCCATAGGTATGTACTTTTTTTTCGTAGCTACAAAGTCGTAATAACAAAAGCTTAGGTGTTAGTGTACGTAATATGTCTAAGTTACATCATATAAACCAATAGGTTGGAACTATTTACATGGGCGATTGCGCACTAAATCCGTATTCAGTCATCCTTGAGAATACCGGACATTCGGTTCAGTATATTCGGATTTCGGATATAGAATGGATACGAATTGAATGTTAACGTAGACTATAAACTAAGTTAAGTAAGTTAAAACCTAGGCTGCACTTTGGGTGGACAACTGGAATGAAAAAATTAATGTAAAAAATTATTATTGAAAAAATTAATGTCAATTTCAAATGTTTTCACGTATGTTTTCGGCCAATCCCGCCCGACGTTCGTCAGTTTTTCGGCTTTGCCAGCGAACTCCGACTTTTCCGCCAAACTTTTTAGCAATTGCTATCATTTAGATGAAAATATTCATAAAATGGAACAAAATACGTAGGTACTCTTTCAGTTAACCAGTGACCTAATTATACAGTTTTGTATACATAGAAAAGTTAAATTTTATCAGCTTTTTTCGGACTGAATTTACTCATATAAAATTGTATGTGGCTTGCCATTTAATTAATTTTACCTATTTTAATTGCTTCTGAGTAGGTATGCGAGTTTACTTATTCCATGCACCATAACTTTTAATTGACTGAATAGATTTGTATGTTTGGGATAACTTTATACATTGACATAGTTATGGACATATAATTTATTTGCCACCACATTGCCAACATATTCGATTCATTTGAATCCCCCACATCATCCCGAATGACACTAGCTACATTTTATTTGTAAAAATAGGTCAACAGTTCGTGTAAAATTGGCTTGTTGCACATTTTCCGAAGACTCATAATAAACACAATTAGGGATACACCAGCTCGTCAGGGCCAATGTATTCCATCAACTTCACCTTCTACACCCGTAGGCCTCCGACCGTCAACCCGGATTCCCGCTCTCTCAGCTACATCCGTCTGACTCCTCTCAGGAGACAGTGACACCTGATTAACAACACCTCGACATACGAGAAGACGTATGTAGACCATAGTTTATATTATCTTACCTGGACATACACCACAACATTTATTGAAAACATTTTTTTGGTATAATTACATCACGATCGATCGAATCCGAAACACTACGCTACGTTCCAAAACTGGAATTGCCAACCTTGGATACAAGACGGCCAGACTCAAATGGGACTGGGCGGGACATGTGAGCCGCATGCATCCAGAAAGGTGGGCTCAGATGTGGCTCAGATCGTCACACAGGAGTGCCTGAGGACTGGGGACGACGCCGAAGCAGGCCAAGGAGACGCTGGCGAGACGATTTCGACGCATCCGGGTAGATTGGTGGGACCTGGCCAACGAATGCGATTCCTGGAAGAGTTTGGGGAGACCTTTGCCCAGCAGTGGGTCAAAATAGGTTAGATAAAAAAAATCACATCACCCATCTCACATCAATAGCCTTTACCAGTTCACAGCTGGACATATGCCTCCCCTAATAAGTGCCTTATTGGCTCCTATCCGTAGGGTCTAATGTCGAAATCCCTATGCTATGGTTAGGGATCGCAGTTCAGTGATGGATCTTTTTTTTAAACAATTAATTAGGAAGTTCCATTATGCCCTGCATAGAAAAGCTGCACAGACGGAGTGCATTGTGTAAACGACTCTCTACATTGTAAGTCGTAAGACAAAGACAGTTCATTTACATAAACAAAGCGATGGAAGCGACCCATACTGATTTTAAATTTAAATGGGTCATGTTTGCCTAAGTGGGAATTATCTTTAATATTTATAATATGGCAGTTTGTGTATTTGTTTGTTTGTTGCGACGAGTTAGTTCCATGTTAGTTCCATACTTTGAGTTTTGATTCGCCATCGTCAAATAAAATATTGTTTTTCGCGTGGTGATTTGCCATCGGCAGTTCCATGTAGAGTCGGCATGTAAATATTGTGACATAACCAGTATTTTTTAAATAAATAATAATATACTTTACTACTCACATGACATATTATTTAGTCATGACACGGACGCTGTGTGGTGCCGGAGAATTTGCACCACCCCAACTCTTCCCGCGCGTGTCGTAAGAGGCGACTAAGGGATATCATAGATAGGGCGGGCAGCAGCGCCCTCTGTAGAACAATTTTACTACCATACTGCGATCAGCGTGGGGATTATGGGCATTCCCCCATGAGATAAAAGCCTATAAGGCATTTTTCAGGGGAAGGCCTGCGTCCAGTGGACCAATAGAGGCTTTTGAAGTGAGGAGGTGAGGATCTCCGATTCTGCTGATAATTTGAGGGTAGTTTTACATTGCCGAGCCTTCGGGAAACTAATAGCTCAAACCGACGTATGTCGCTTTGCGTGTGACGTTATTTTTCTCGATAATAAAACCGTGTTAAGTTGTCAAGACGTTCTATCAACAAACTGTGAAGTTCTGCTTGTGCCCTTGAGTGTTGTGTGTGTGACTCCCAAACAGCCAACCATCCAGTAGATCCAGGATATACCTGATGGCCCGATTTGTCGGCTGCAATATGTAGTACCAGGTAGGTTTTGTTTGCTTTTTCGACATCGGTGGAATAGTTTTGCTCCAGCTCGAAAAATAAAAACTAACAGGGTAAAGGTTTCTTCGTCGCTTCTTTATTTTAGTCTATATATCGAAGCGACAGAATTCAAAAATATCACTTTATTTCCGTGTCAGTGTTTAGTTTTATAATTTGACCTTTTCTAAGTGTTGTAGTGTAGGTACATTCCAAATGCACAAAGTCACTCAATGACCTACCTAGAGATAAGAAAAATAGAATTATATTTTCCTAAATGTCAAACGTATCGGATTATTTACGGAGAATCTTCTGATAAGAAAATAGATAAACATTTTATGTTAAAACAATAAGCATAACGAGTTACAATTATAAGGAATTTATAAATTCACATTAGAGGTAATTTTCTTGTATAAAAAGCGTGTTTTTTCATCAATAAACATTCAGTACAGAACCAACTACAGTCGTGTTAATTACTCCTCCAACCAACATCATTTCATTGTACATTGATTGTATTTATAGAAAAAAAGAGTTTTTGATTTGAATTGATTGTACTTCTCTTCGCCATTGTCTTATATTTTATTTCTTATATTAATAAAAAAACTACACTCCGCCAGCAAATTATCTTGTTTAACGCAACCGTTAGGATATATTGTTCTGTGAACGCACCAAAGTACTAATGAGAGTAACTAATTGGCTCCGGGTACAAAAAAAGGGTATGTTCTATTATTTTGGGTCACTTTTTAGGCCAGAAATTGATAGAAAGAAATACGGGGACTGAAATGCAACTTAAAAAAAAAGTTCTTCCGATGAAACTTTAATAAATAGTTAATTTCAGTTTTTGACATTTTTCCATACACGAGCAAAACCACAGGCCAAAACCGACTAAGATAATTTTTCAACTGGCGTGCATTTCGTGTAAATGTTAATTTTATTGTGTTTGTAACCCCAATAAAATAATTTAAAATCGGTAAATAAACTTATTTTGTAATCAAAAGTGAAAGAGCTTGCCAACAAGTTCTTCTTTCGTTACTGATTAATTTCTATTTTTAATAAATGATAATATGGTGGCTGATCATTTTAGTTTTACTGTTATTAAGGCCTTAAGAAATATTGAGAAGAAGCTTGGCTTGAAAAGTGAAATAAAATGGCTGAATTTCTGTACTATCAACGCTTTTCATATTATTGGCGTCTATTGGAGTTATCATTATGCGTTTCCGGTCAAATGGCAAACTGTTTTGTTTGGTAAGTATAATCTTGATAATAATAAGCCTTTTATTTCCAAATCTTACTCAACTACATTTAAATTCATAAATTTAAATGTAGTCAAGTAGGTACTAGAAAATAAATAGATACAATTGAATTTATAAATGTTTGTAAGATTTAAATTTCTAAAATCAAAACCTTACTTTAATAATGCATTTCCATTGTTTATTGATTTGTGCACCCATCTTCGGGTGAAGACCTCCTCCATCCATCAACAGTCCTTTTTGTTTCTAAATGCCAAGTCTATCCAGCACACTCTTTATGAGGTTGAGATGACGTGATTGATATTTCTATTTCTTTTGATTAGGAAACAGACTCCATTTTCTCATCTACGGCTACATTTCATTTCGTTTTATCTAATCTTTTCTCTCACATAGAAAATGCATGTAATTTTTTTGTCGGTTTCTTTGATGAATGGAGGGTTCTGGTTTTATTCTCCTACGGGGACCTCCCTTATGGGAGATGTAGGTTTTCTTTTGTATGTTTCCTTTTTTTCTCATTTAGATTTAGGGAGATCTTTATTAGTTGCTATTGATTTATATTTTGTTTGTTTTTAGTCCGGTGGTTGCAGTCCTAGACTGTGAAAAAGCTCTTAACTTCATAAAAGTTTCTATAATTGAAGCTTAAACAAACTTACCTTTAGTGAAGTTTGACCATAATTACAGTAGTCGATGCATCCGATTATGCTTATTCTTTGTATTGTAGGCAGTACTTCTACGTCGTGTTTTAAATGGGTTCTCTTTCCCTGGAGAGATGTTAGGTTTTCATTTGTTATTTATATGTGTATTACCTTGTACATTTTGTATAGGAATCGTAGTTTTTTGTTCTATATCATGTTACTTAGGAGTATTAATTTTATCATATCGCAGCGCTACATCTCACCTTGCTCTTTCCTGGCTCTGAATTCTTTTTGTAGTTGTTTCGTTCTTTTTAGTACTTTTTGTATGAAATCCTCCATAATCTAAATTTGAGATTTTTATAGGAAATTTTGGGAAATATAGGGACTAAATTAAATTAATACTGGCTAGCACTAACGTTTAAAATATTTAAATATTACGCCTGGGTTGTTTACTCATAGTCTTTCTACAACTTTTAATTTACTCCCCGATTCCATATGACCACAGAAAATGTGAGAGCAAAACTGATTGACACCTATCTACTGTGTTTACATTAAAATTTACAAACACTTTCTCACATGGCCTACGCGGCTCGCTGCACCAAATCAGGCGCGTTTACCACAGATATGTATGTAATACAGTTTACCTTTTATTGACAGAAATAAATAGGTAATAGCGAAGATGAGCACTATATAAAGTGCGAATGCTATGGTGATGCTGCAGAAGAAAAAATCGCGATGGAATTTAAGAGTTTTTTTTTTATTTCATTCTATTATTTTGTTGATTTCCAATTCTTCCCGCGGGTGTCGTAAGAGTTGAATAAGGGATATCCACTGGGGGCGGGCAGCACCGCCCCCTGCAGAACAATTCTTTCTACCTCCGAACTGCGATCCCCGAATGCCCGGCGTGGGGATTATAAGCATTACCCCCTATGTGATAAAAGCCAATAAGGCTTATCAGGGGAGGCCTGCGTCCAGCAATGGACAAGTATCTGCTGTTGAGGTTGGGGTTGAGTTCATTATTCATTATTTCCCTTAGACTCGGAATGCGTATGAATTCATACGCACAACTCCATACTACCATAGACACGCGCAGCGAGTCTAAGGATTAAGTTGAGAAAATTGATTTTCAAAAAAAATATTAAGTAAATTATTTGCCTTTAACCAGTTGATTTATTTAGGACCGCGTTTCCAGGGTCATCCAGCGTTTTTAATAGTTTTCAACAATTTTGTTAACGCTGCTGTGTTTGTTTCTTTACAGCATGGGTGATGTTCATATTTAGTGGCATGGGTATTACATGCGGAGTGCATCGATTGTTCACCCACAGATGCTACAAGGCCACACAACCTCTCAAGATCTTCCTTGTCCTATGTTTTGCGGCTGCTGGTCAGGTAAAGTTCATCATTATCATCAGTGATAGGAAATTCGGGCGCTTATTTACCTAAAGTTGGCGAGAAGACATAACATGGAGCGGTTGAAACCAACTCTTGCTTCAACCGCTCCATGTTATCTCTTCTCGTCTTCTCTCAATAAATTCCCGAGAATTCCAAAATTTTCTAAAATGTTGTTTTTTTTCACTAGCATCTTATTTATAAACGAAATATAAGACACTTTTATTCTGACACGTTTTTCACTAAAGTCGATATTTCCGGAGAAAAATATATTTATGAATTATATTAAAATTAAATATATTTCGTTTAAAATAAGATTCCGGTGAAAAAAAAAACAATATTTTAGAAAATTCCAGAATTCCCGGGAATTTCGAGGAATTCTCGAGAAGAGGTGGTTTTATCCGCTACTTGTACTGTATTGACGCCAACTTTAGGTATATAAGCGCCCGAATATCCGATCACTGATTATCATTTTAGGCCGGTCCCCGACCAAAAGAAGGGCACCAGCTTCCTTCTGTGTATTTTAGCTTCTCAACTGCGGTGACCAATCCGACGGCCATCGAGCACGTACCCAGCAGAGAGGAAATGTTATTTTGTTTAGACAATAATTCCGCCAAATCACTGATACGACCGCTGCGCTCCGATTGGCCGACTCAAAATCAAGCATCACACCCAGTTGGACAAGCATTTATTTTTATCGATATCGATAGTCAATGTTAAACAAAACTATGAGCATCGCGAAAATTATTGAGGTAAATAATTTACGCTAGTGTGGTTTGCGGGTTGTGCGAGTGTAGTGTGTGAAATACGTGCCTACTAATGTGGAATTCTTATATTAGATTGGAATTTAATAATATACCCGGAGTATTTTATAAAACTTACACTGATCAACAATAAATCAATCAAATTGATACATTTTAATTAGGTACTTCTTGTTAGATCAGGGGTACCTATCGATAGGTACATAATGTACTATATCAGCACAACACTAGTATGATAGACACTTATAAGTGACAAATCACTGATGAGTTTCGAAATTCGAATGACCATATTTCCTATCTATTGGGTATGTGCTAGATGCCGCCGGCCAAGCGTGGTGATTGTGTCAAAACCCGTCTTGTTAGGAGGCATGTTCAGCAGTAGGCGTGTTTATTTAATCTTCGATAAAGGTGAATGAAATACGTGTGAACAGTATCACAAAGGGGCTGTATTCGTGGACAAAGCAATGCGAGTACATCAGTCGGTGACCGTAAGGGTATGTGGCGTCTTCGGCGCGGTTGGACCGTTGGGTCGTTCGGCACCGGTTTAAATTCAAAGCGGTTGTCTCCGACAGGGCGTTTGGTTGCTGAAAGGCTTTTACACACCACTCGAAAGAACGATTTCGAGTCTTTCAAATGACGCTGACAGTTAAGAGACACACACTGACCAAAACACCTTAAATAAAAGATATTATAGGAGTGAATAGCTGTGTGGTGCCGGCTTAGAATTTGCACCAACCCATCTCTTCCCGCGGGTGTCGTAAGAGGCGGCTAAGGGATATGAACCGGGAACGGGCAGCAGCGCTCCCTGCAGATCAATTCTACCACCGAACTGCGATCCCCAACCCGCATGCCCAGCGTGGGGATTGTGGGCATTGCCCCCCATGAGATGAAAGTCGATGGGGCGCTTTTCAGGGGGAGGCCTGCGTCCAGCTGTGGACCATTAAATGCTGTCGAGGCGGACGAGGAGGAGTGAATAAACCCTAGTTTGATCACAATCTCACCCGATGGTATAATGACGATGTGGCCGCCGATGTACAGTGGCGGTCAGAAGTGATGACTAGATTCTAAAGACATTGTCTTGCATTCATTCGTGGTGCTTACGATCTTTTTAAAATTTATTATTATTTTAGTCCTAGGTTCAAACCCACAAAGTCATTAACACTTAATACTCGTAATTACCATAATTTTGAGGCTTAATATATTATCTATTTCGTTAGGAAATAAAACAGCAAAAATAAATAACATCATTTATTTTAACATCATTTTAATTATATTAAAACAATTTGTCACAAGCAATCTATAATATTTCGCTAATGCATACCGTGTAGAATACATACAGTAATAATGTTGAGCTGTTGGGAATGATATGAAATTGACTATTTTAAATCGTATCTAGTAACCTTCAAGCGAGTATGATCTTTAACTTTTGTCTCCAATTATGACCGCAACTGTACGTACATAATTATCACGAATGTCTAGATACACCCACACCATAGATACATTCACTTTGTCCTAAAGAGACTCACTGCTGCGTGGTAGGTGTCCTTTTGCTTTGGTCAGTTTTAAAGTATAATACGTTCTCTGTCTTGTGTCTCTCGCATTTAAGTATGCCGTGTGATATTGACCATCTTATCCTTAGCCCTCTAGCTAGAGGATAATTCGGTATTTTATGTCGTAGTCATAGCCACGAGACTTTTTATATTCTGACGGCCATCACCCGTCTAGTCAGATACCTTACCATAGACAAGAAAGCAAGTTTGACCCTGATCAGACGCCCTACTATAGTTATAAGCTCATGAAGCTTATCACAATTCACATTAGCTACCTATTACTTATCATTCCTATCACTTACACATAGAAACCCCAAAAACAAAGAATATTCAAAAATACCCACGCCAAGGAAAGTTAGGTTTATGCATCGAATTGGTGGCCTCAAAATTGACCAATGCAGGACAATAACTATATTATACCGACCTACAAAAAATCGACTGATTAATAATCATGCAAATGACTGACCTATTAATGACGACCTCCGTGACGTGGCGGGCGAAGGTCCGCCTGCGACGCAAGAGGTTGCGGGTTCGATTCCGGAAGAAATTTGTGTACGATCTGCAGAAATTTGTTCCGTTGGTCTGGGTGTTTTCTATGTATAATAAAAAAAATATCTATCTATGTACCTACATAATGTATTTAATATATCAGTTATCTAGTACCCATAACACAAGCTTCGAGTAGCTTACTTTAGGGCTAGATGGTGCTGCGTGGATTGTCCAGCATTATTTTATATTATTTTTTATTTATTATTTTCTACCCTATAAGGAGGGTAGAACTAGTTTATTAAATAGTGTTGAGCGTGAGCAGGAGGAACCTCTCTACTTCTATACCCTGATATCTTCTGAACACAACTTTAAGCAGTTTAAAATATTTGCACACTACTGGCACAAATTAAGGCGCGCTGAGGAGAGCACATTTTCGAAAAGGGATGGGGGCGGGGGGGCACAGAGCAGCACCGAGCTGGGGAGGAGCAGGCCGGCAATGAAGTCTGTGATGTGATGTGGCGTGCCCCAGAAGGGGGAGAGTGTACGGGACAAAGTGCGTAGGATTTGTAGAGTCTTGAGTCACCCGAGTGGCTCTTTTCTCACAGTTTCGGTCCGTATAACCGCAAGGTTGGCGGGACCATGGGAAGGATGGAGGGATTGTCCGCGGCTCCGCACACGCTTTTCAAGTAGCCTGTCTGACCCCGGGAAAACATTTACCTCCTTGCCAAATTTCATATTGATTCTTTCAGCCGTTTGGGGTAAAAAGACTGACAGATAGACACACAGAGTTACTTGCGAAGTTATAATATTAGCGTTGATTAGCATGAATTCGAAATTAGTCTTTCTGTTACCTTTCCACGCTAAAACAGCTAAATAAAAAATATCTTAATTATATTTAGAAGGGCGATAGATGTTGTCCAGGGCATCGACTACTTCTTTCCAGGAAAATAGCGTAAGAAGCATTCGTGCAATTCACGAAGCCTTTTCACATTGATGCATAATTTTTTTCTCTCTCAGTTCCTTCAATATGTAGGCCACGACCCACGGGTATGTGACCTGTTTTGCATACAATAATAAAATACTAGGTACTCAATAATGTAGGTACTTTATTTCGTTAAATTATTCGGTACCAACAGTTTTTAACCTCGAAATAATGTTAAAACCGAACAAAAGGTTTGATAAAAAGCCATATTTTGTGGTTCAAAATCTTTATACTGAGGTAGGTTCCTATTCTGCGTGTAATGAAATGCGTTGTAATGAAGAGATCAAGGCTTAACTCCGATACATAAACTAGAAGCTGTGAAACCATAACAGCGGAACCGCAGTAATTTTGCCATGTCTTGTCCTTAAGTAGGAGAAGCGGAACACTAGCGAAACTGCCTGTTCTAATGAATAGATTTTACTATAATTCTATCTCTTTCCCCGCGCGGTTTCGTCGATCTGCTCTGAAGTCAGCCACACCTCCGCTATAGTTCCGCAACGCAAACTACACTTGATGGCAGCGGAATTCATCTACTATAGGCGGAACACATACTCGTGTTCCGCAGCGGAGGTCTGCTACGGGCGTAAACGCTTGCTTAGCGATGAATTCTGCGGAAACTTTTTAATTGTCCCTCAGCACATATGCGCTGGCCTGTACCGGCATGTATTATGTACCTAAATAACTATTCTTAAGACCTAGCTGTAAGTTTTCCTAAAACTTTGCACTAAAAAAGTATTGGTTGATGTATTGTATTGAAGATGAAAACGATGTGTTAAAGTATTATCACAATTTCAGAATTCCATCTACAGCTGGGTTCGCGACCACCGCCAACACCACAAATACAGCGACACAGAGGCGGACCCTCACAACGCAAACCGAGGTCTGCTGTTCTCCCACATCGGATGGCTGATGATGAAGAAGAATGACTTGGTCCTGGAAAAAGGACAGCAGATGGATATGAGCGATATAGAGGCTGATCCAATTCTTATGTGGGAAAAGAGGTAGGAAATATTTTGAAAGTTAGAAGAACTTTTGTTACATTGACTCTGGCATATTCTGGTGTCTTCTGGCAATTCCTGATATTGGATGGCTAAAAAAGGATATAGTTATTGCTGTCGCTTTTACGAGAATAAAGGTGATATTATTGAAACGCCTCGCGACCCGACAAAACGCAGTGTGTGTTGAGTTGAATCAAATCGTATTATGTTTTTTATCCCCGACGCAAAAAGAGAGGGGTGTTATTAGTTTAACGTGTCTGTCTGTGTATCTGTCTGTGGTATCGTAGCTCCCAAACGGATGAACCGATTTTCGTTTAGATTTTTTGTGTCATAGATAATTTTATCCTGAGTGTTCTTAGCCATGTTTCATGAAAATATGTCGGGGCGTTTATAAATTTTTAAATTTGTTCTCGTTTATTACCAGAATCACATGATAAACAACCGACGCGACGACGCGACGAAATGAATAAATGCTCCAATGTTAATCCTACTGTCATGATAGTTTACAAGTTTTACCACAAATCTTGGTAAATTGAATACCCGTAAATACCCCTAAACAACGTATATGGTGTGTACAGATTACTGGAGTACCAGTAGAAACCTACTGCTCTCAGACAAGACAGGGTAACTTAGAAGCAGCTGGTAAATTTCTCAACGTCGGCTCTTCAAAACCATACCTTCAATTGAAAAATACGACAAAGAACAATGGTGTACTTAATTTTTTTTTCTTTTTGCAGACACACTACCAAACTCAGCCTCATCTTCTGCTACTTCCTCCCTACCGTTACCTGCATCCTGCTTTGTGGGGAGACTTGGAAGTGCGCTGTAGCCTGGCAGTGCTTCATCAGGGTCCTAGCTGTGCTGCATGTTGAGATGACGGTTAATAGCTTGGCTCATGCGTTTGGACCAAGGCCTTATGACAAGTTAGTTGAGTTTGTGTACTGATATCTACTGTTTTAAACTTCTTCCATCAGAAACCAGGGAGTGAAGTAAGAGAAATTCGAGATTCTGTTCATTAATGATTTCAAACACCTTTTGAAACAATCCCATAATTTCTGAATTTTGCAGAGTGAGCTATCTGAAATGAAGGTTGTGTATGATTTACTATTTTTAGGTATTCATTAAATACCGAAGTCTCTCATTTGTATTCAATTTGTATTATTGCCAAATGTTCAAAACCCTCGGCGCGCGAGTTACACTCGCACTTGACGGATCTTGTTTTATAATGTCTACCTAAGTATCACAAGATCTGAGTGGATATGAGTTTGCACAATACCAAAACTGAAAAGTTTTCGAGAATATCTTTAACTTACCTGCCTACCGTTTACCTACTTGTCAAAAAGTTCATAGGAAACTAATGCATAACAGTCATACTACGAAAATCATTTATTTTAAGTGTCTGTTAGAGGCGCTGAAAGAAACGTAAACTATTAAAATTATCGTAAACCATCCAAACTTAGGTATATTTATGATGCTGTATCATTTGTCCAGCATTGTTTTATTTTATAGCATGCTGTGCTTGTTGATAAACCCTTTTATCTATCGATTGCCAACATATTTTATTTATGGCGACCTCCGTGGCGCCGCGGGCGAAGGTCCGCCTGCGACGCAAGAGGTTGCGGGTTCGATTCCCGCCTCGGAACAAATTTGTTTACGATCTGCAGAAATTTGTTCCGTTGGTCTGGGTGTTTTCTATGTATAGAAAAAAAATCTATCTATGTACATATATCATGTATTAAATATATCAGTTATCTAGTACCCATAACACAAGCTTTGAGTAGCTTACTTTTGGGGCTAGATGGTGGTGTGTGGATTGTCCAGCATTATTTATTTAATATTATTTATTTAGGTATTTATTTTCTTACTCTTTTTTTCTAGAAACATTATCCCTCGTCAGAACCTCATCGTCTCCACCTTAACCTTGGGAGAAGGCAGTCACAACTACCACCACGTGTTTCCCTACGACTACAAGGCTGCTGAGACCTTCGACGTCCTCAACTGGTCCACCTTCTTCATCAGGCAGTACAAGAAGTTCGGGCTGGCGTATGACCTGAAGGAACCTTCCGAGGAAACTATTAGAGCTGTTACTGAGAGGCTTAGGAATAATATTAATGGGAAGACGCAGTAAACATTCTGGTTTTTCTGATGCTAAATTATATATTTAATCTAAGAGAACCGACAGTTCACTTAACAATATAAGGTTTTTTGTTTTATTATGCGTAAGCCTCACAATCTGGCTAATTTCTAAGATATCAAATAATATCGCAAAAATTTTCGACTTCGACGGATGACTTGAACCCGCATCTTTCCATCAGTACGGGAATGTGCTAACCAACTACACCACGAGGTCAAGTTCAAGTCCCGTCGAAGTTGAAAATTTTTTCGATATTATTTGATTTCTTAGACACTTAACAATATGTTCCCAAATAAGTATACGCACCTCTGTTTGCGTATAAAATACCAAATATTTACTTTTCACTAGATTGCTTAAATTAGTAATGATTCTGTTGGAATAAAAGCTAAGCTAACACTTATTTTATTTACGATTGAAAACAAAGGGACGGCAACATTGTTACGCTAGTTTCATAATCATCAAAATCATCACCTCATCATCAACCTTTATTCGTCCACTACTGGACATAGGCCTCCCCTAATGAGAGTTAAGCGATTTTGTTAATTGTTTAGGTTTTGTATGGATTCCGGGGCGGTTTTATACCCCATTATTGGTCCAGTGAAACGTAAAAAAGTACGCGATACTGTTATTGAATCGTTATTTCATTTTCATTATATTGTTTCAATTAGTATTACTACTTCATTACACCCTTATTATGTGTTGTGGTTAGTTCTGCACTCAGCACCCTGGCACCACTGAAAATCGAATAAATAATCTGATTCAGCGATCGTTTTGTGGTTTCATTCATTTTATATGCACTGCATTGTACTTTAATGACTTTTGTAACATCAATAAAATTATTTTTAATGATGATGTTTGATTTAGTGACTGTTTTTCCTTTCAGGTATGTGTGTCATCATAATAAGTTCAAAATGATTTGTTTTGACCCATACCCTTAGTCTGAGTTTATACAACAACATTCGATAAAAGTAATTGAGAACCATAAATAACTTACACAAAAAGGCTAAGAATGGAAGACACAAACGAGATGTAGCCAAAAAATGAGACAAATTCGTCTGCGCATACGCATAGGAAAATGTCATATGCGTATTCGTGCGCTCGTATGCGTATTTTCCATAGTAATAACGTGTTTAAATTACTGCGTTTTGAGAACGAAGCTCAAAATAATAACTAAGTGGAATTAGAATGTTTTATGTGACTATCATTAAACTACAACAGATAAAGCCATAAACCAAAAACTAAAAAAACTGAAAATCACACATTATGTATCCTTTATTTAGGTTTTCTTCAAATATAATGACGTATGAATGTTTAAATAAAGTCGCTTTTTGTTCGTTACATTGAAAGGTTGCTAGATTACACAATTATCTGCAAGTTGTAGCTGCTGGAGGTGCAAAAATTGCTAGATCTAGCTATAAAGAGGCTAAGTTGACATCCCTGCACACGGCTAGGCACTAACTAACTCGTAACTAAATTATCTAGAATAAGTTATTAAGTTAGTGCGAACTTAAAATAAGCATAGAGCTTAAGGTAACAAAAGTTACAGCAATGATCAAAATAAGGGGCTCAGTCTTTCCATAAAATTCATGCAAATGAAACCTTTCGGCGCAATAAAACATAAACTTTTACGATGAGATACAGATACATAAACACGAATTAAATAAAGTCAGTTTTATTAAATTTTAATGCAAAGTAGCTTGAATGATCAAGAAGGCATAAGATATTGGCGGATTGAGAATATTAAGGGAGCTAAAAGCCCCGATTCTTCATGATCCTTATATGCAAAACCCTATTGGTAAGTATGGAAAGATAGGGGGCTTTAGCTTGCAGTAAAAAATACATAGTTCACAGTTTTTATTCATAACTTAACAAGTTACAGGTCAGATAATAAACATACATAGTTCCTTAAACATAGGGATTACAATAATTTTAATATATAAACATTTCTATGACTTTGCATAGGTTCAATAAATTGTAATAACTTAATACAATCACATAATACAATATACCACAGAAAATGTCCTCCAATGCTTGCTCGACGCTCAGACAGCGCCAATCAAACTGACGCAAGTTGTATTAGATTCTTGGCCATAAATAAATAAATAAATAAATAATGCTGGACAATCCACACAGCACTATCTAGCCCCAAAGTAAGCTACTCATAGCTTGTGTTATGGGTGCTAGATAACTGATATATTTAATACATTATAAACATAGATAGATATTTTTATTTTTTATACATAGAAAACACCCAGACCAACGGAACAAATTTCTGCAGATCGTTCGTACACAAATTTGTTCCGAGGCGGGAATCGAACCCGCAACCTCTTGCGTCGCAGGCGGACTCTCGCCCGCTGCGCCACTGAGGTCGTCGTCATGAAAATGTTTAGAAATTACCACATGAGAAGTGTTCTATGCGTTGTATAGGGCACGCTCAAAGTGTGTGTGTGTGCATCCGACAATGTACTCCGGCCGAGACGTACTACTGCGAGAGACTGCAGGAAGATTAGACGCTACTTCCCACCACATCCAGACCCATTGTTCTCGGAAAAGAAAACTTTCTTACACATCCAACAAGTATTTTAATAATAATTTTAAAAATCTTTTCGTTCATACATCAGTTCCCACTCACATCCATGCATAAGTTGAGGTACAGTCAGCACGAGAAACTAGACTAGGAGGTCTACTTTGAAAAACGAACGAACTGGACGGATGACGTCAGGTCGCATATAACGATGGACGGCTAAAGGGCATTTCTGTTTTCACTGGGACGGCCTTTCAATGACCTTACTATGAAAATGATTTTGACATTTATTTCTTATACATCCGGAAGGAAAGGTGTCAGTCCGTTGGAGACGCTCCCGAAGCAACTTGGTGGTAAGCATAGATTTATATCTATGGTGGTAAGTTTATTATCCGTCCGTCCTTGAACTTCGTTCGTTTTTGTTGACGCAACCGTCTTTTGAGATTGTGTCGACAAGATATGTGACGTCAGCATAGTCAATTCTAAGAAAAACAAAAGACGGTCGGCTGTGTACTCCGGCCAAGTAGAAAGACGACCTACGAAAGACGATGACGAAGATTAAAGATTAGTATATTACTAATATTCAAGTCGAATGAGTAAATTAGTAGTTGTAGATCATTCGACTAGCCAGATCATTCGCAGTCGCACATCTTTAATAGCCCTGTAGCTATGACGCTCATTAGAGAAAGACTGTATCCGGCAGTTTACTATGGCGTGGCTGATAATGATTATGATTAAAATATACGAGGTTCCCGATGCTCAAAAAACTTTTACTCGTTTTCTTGAAAAATGCTTACAGAAAAGTAGACAACAGCCCTTTTTTCTGTTTTGGGACCCACTTATAAGTTTGTACCAAGAATAATGATCGAGGCAAAAACCCTTGAAATAGCCCTTTTAACGTTATCGTAAAATAATATTATACTCGGGTACCGGTGCCCATTGACATTCGGGTATTCATTGTTACCTGAAAAGCGAGTTTTCAAAGAAAAATGTCGAGAATAAAATGTTATTTGGCGAAATCTACATTACGTTTAATAGATTTATTTTGTCGGAAAAATATAGTTAAAAAAACGAACGAAATTTTATCAATACAAAATTTTATTTCATTATAGTACTTAACCAATCCTAAGTACCTATATCTATTTACAAAATATGAACTATTGTTGGAATGGTTTCTTAACGTCTATTTTTGTCTTGTGTGAATTGTTCACAGTTAATTCCTTTTTGTTTCAGTAAGTTTTTCAATTACTTACTCATTTAATTTTATATATCGCAGGAACTAAATGCGGGAACCAAAGGTTTGATGGGCTATGTTGTTTATAAATTTAAAATAAATAAATTTAATATGCGTTCTGATTTGTTTCTATTATTTATTTGTAATTTTCATTTAAATAAAGATCTTATTCTTATTAAAAATAGTTTAATCAATTTGTCTAATTTTACCTAAGTTATGGAAATACTAATTTCATCACCTTGCTTCAAAAGCTTAAGATTAGTCGACTCATAATATAGGTTTGATGCGACAACCTTTTATCAAAGCTACCTGTAGATTGCTTGCAACAGTCTGCAGTTAGCTCAATGGTTTCAATTATAAATACTGGTTCTAATACATTATATTATATTATAATATATAAAGCTCGATTACCATTCACTGACTGACTGACTGACATAATTGTTCTCCCTGATGGTGGAGGGGGAGGTATATTTTTTTTTGCGAAAATGTATAGAGGGGGTCAAGGAGACCTAGGGAAAATTCCGACTTTTTGAGATTTGCCCCCCAGGACCCCCGCCCCCCAAGGGGGCTTCGTAACGGAGTCATACTGATCAATAATTTTAAGGGGGTTGTATAGAGGAGGTCAAGCGATTTCGATTGCAAAAATAATTTTACCCCCCCTTGCCCCCCAAGACCCCCCCTTTTGAGAGTGCTACGAGATGCCGTCGCGATAGGGAGGTTCTGATTGCGGGATCGTATAGAAGGTCTCTTCTCCAATTGAAAGTAAAAAAAAACACCCCCCCTCCCGCCCCTTTTTTCACCCCCCCTTTTGATATCTCCCAAACGAAGTAAGCTAGAAGAAATTTTTTTTCACAGTCGTGTGAAGAGCTTAACACCATTTGGATTGCAAAAAAAATTTTTCGCCCCCAACCCCTCTAGACCCCCCTTTTTATAAAAAAACTGAAATTTGGCCATTTTTAGCCTATATTTTGACCACTTTTTAGGGTGGAGCATTGCGGCGAGCGAAGCGAGCCGCACTGCGACTACGGAGAACAGCAAGGCGAGCGAAGCGAGCCGCGCTGTGACCCCCACCCCTTGCCCCCCCTCCCCCCTCCCCCTGAAACCGGGGGAGCATTGCGGCGAGCGAAGCGAGCCGCAATGCGACTACGGAGGAACAGCACGGCAAGCGAAGCGAGCCGTGCTGTTACCCCCCCACGCCCCCAGGCTACCTGAACCCCCTCCCCCATCACAAAATCTGATATGGGTATCGTTTTCGACTGACATGGGTGTGAAAATTACGAATTTGATGACGTCAGGCGTGTGACGAATAGCATTGCGGCGAGCGAAGCGAGCCGCAATGCGACTACGGGGAACAGCACGGCGAGAGAAGCGAGCCGTGCTGTGACCCCCCCTTGCCCCCCAGAACCCTCTCCCCCTGAACCCGGGGGAGCATTGCGGCGAGCGAAGAGAGCCGCAATGCGACTACGGAGGAACAGCACGGCCGTGCTGTTACCCCCCCACGCCCCCAGGCTCCCTGAACCCCCTCCCCCATCACAAAATCTGATATGGGTATCGTTTTCGACTAACATTGGGGTGAGGATTACGAACTTGATGTCGGCAGGCGTGTGTCGGATTGCGGTGAGCGAAGCGAACCGCAATCCCCCCCCCCCCCCTCGCCCCCCAGAACCCCCTCCCCCTGAACCCGGTGGAGCATTGCAGCGAGCGAAGCGAGCCGCAATGCGACTTCGCAGGAACAGCACGGCGAGCGAAGCGAGCCGTGCTGTTACACCCCCACGCCCCCAGGCTCCCTGAACTCCCTCCCCCATCAAAAAATCTGATATGGATATCGTTTTTGACTAACATTGGGGTGAGGATTACGGACTTGATGTCGGCGGGCGTGTGTCGGATTGTGGTGAGCGAAGCGAACCGCAATACGACTCACGTCACACAGTAAGGCGAGCGAAGCGAGCCTTGCTGTTAACCCCCCACGCCCCCAGGCTCCCTGAACCCCCTCCCCCATCAAAAAATCTGATATGGATATCGTTTTTGACTAACATTGGGGTGAGGATTACGAATTTGATGTCGGTGGGCGTGTGTCGGATTGCGGTGAGCGAAGCGAACCGCAATACGTCACACCGCAAGGCGAGCGAAGCGAGCCTTGCCGTGTGGCAGCACGAGCGGGGACTACAAGGGAACTCCCTGCGACCAGCCCCCCCATCAAAAAATCTGATATGGGTATCGTTTTCGACTAACATGGGGGCGAGGATTACACAGCAAGGCGAGCGAAGCGAGCCTTGCCTTGCTGTGTTAACCCCCACGCCCCCAGGCTCCCCTCCCATCAAAAAATCTGATATGGATATCGTTTTCGACTAACATTGGGGTGAGGATTACGAATTTGATGTTCGCGGGCGTGTGTCGGATTGCGGCGAGCGAAGCGAGCCACAATGCGACTACACTGGAATAGCACGGCGAACGAAGCGAGCCGTGCTGTGACTCCCCACGCCTTCAGACTCCCTGAACCCCCTCCCCCATCCAAGAATGTGATATGGGTATCGTTTTCGACTAACATGGGGGTGAGAATTACAAATTTAAGGACGGCGGGTGCGTGTCGGATTGCGGTGAGCGAAGCGAACCGCAATGCGACTACAGGCGAACAGCACGGCGAGCGAAGCGAGCCGTGCTGTGAACCCCCGCGCCTAGACCCCCCCGAACCCCGCCCCCATCAAAAAATCTGATATGGGTATCGTTTTCGACTAACATGGGGGCGAGGATTACGAATTTGATGACGGCGGACGTGTGTCGGATTGCGGTGAGCGAAGCGAACCGCAATACGACTCACGTCACACAGCAAGGTAAGCGAAGCGAGCCTTGCTGTGTGGCAGCACGTGCGGGGTCGTATTGCGGTGAGCGAAGCGAACCGCAATGCGATTATAGAGGAACAGCACGGCGAGCGAAGCGAGCCGTGCTGTGACCCCACACGCTTAGCCCCCCTGAACCCCCCCCCCATCCAAGAAATTGATATGGGTATCGTTTTCGACTAACATGGGGGTGAGAATTACAAATTTAATGACGGCGGGTGTGTGTCGGATTGCGGTGAGCGAAGCGAACCGCAATGCGACTACAGGGGAACAGCACGGCGAGCGAAGCGAGCCGTGCTGTGACCCCCCGCGCCCAGCTCCCCCCGAATCCCGCCCCCATCCAAGAATTTGATATTTGTATCGTTTTCGACTAACATGGGGGTGAGAATTACAAATTTAATGACGGCGGGTGTGTGTCACACCGCAAGGCGAGCAAAGCGAGCCTTGCCGTGTGGCAGCACGAGCGGGGACGTATTGCGGTGAGCGAAGCGAACCGCAATGCGACTACGAGAAACAGCACGGCGAGCGAAGCGAGCCGTGCTGTGACCCCCCCACCCCCCCACGCCCCCTGCACCCCCTCCCCCATCCAAGAATTTGATATGGGTATCGTTTTCGACTAACATGGGGGTGAGGATTACGAATTTGTTGACGGCAGGCGTGTGTCGGATTGCGGGGAGTGAAGCGAACCGCAATACGTCACACAGCAAGGCGAGCGAAGCGAGCCCTGCTGTGTGGCTGGGTGGTACGAGCGCGCTCACCGCAATGCCTATAAGAGAATTGCTGTGACCCCCCCCCCCCCCCTCGCCCCCAGGATCCTGGAACCCACTCCCTCATAAAAAAATCTGAAATGGGGTGAGGATTAAGAATTTTATGACGGCGGGCGTGTGTCGGATTGCGGTGAGCGAAGCGAACCGCAATCCGCGGGGACTACAGGGGTGCTGTGACCCACTGCGCCCAGCCCCGCCCCCATCAAAAAATCTGATATGGCTATCGTTTTCGACTAACATGGGGGCGAGGATTACGAATTTGATGACGGCGGCGGGCGTGTGTCGAATTGCGGTGAGCGAAGCGAACCGCAATACGACTCACGTCACACAGCAAGGCGAGCGAAGCGAGCCGTGCTGTGACCGCTCACGCCCAGCCCCCCTAAACCCCCTTCCCCATCCAAGAATTTGACATGGATATCGTTTTCGACTAACTCGACAGTGTAGATTACGAAAAAAAGATGTCCATTTGAAAATCCAAAATGGCTGAAATTCTTATATCGCAAAACCCACTCTTTCTTATAAATTTCCTTGAAATCGATTATGTAGGTTACGAAAAGGGAAACTAAATTAAAAATATACAATATATTAAAAAACTAGTTATTACCCTAATATATATAGCTGCATTACCATTGACTGACTGACTGACTGACATAGTTGTTCTCCTAGATGGTGGATGGGGAGGTATACTTTTTTTGGTACCATCTCGTAGATCGGTTCAATCATGACGGGGGAAAAATCTTACTTTTCCCGATTTTGCTTTCCTTCCCCCTCTTTTGGGGGTTGCCGCGGACCATGTTTTTGAGGTAATTTGTATGAAAAATTCAAACTTTTCAGTTTTTCTTGCGGATTCGAGGAGCAGGGCGGCTCGCGAAGCGAGCCGCCCTGCTCCTCCCACCCCGAGGCGTCCCCCCCGCTGCGTGGCGAGCGAAGCGAGCCACGCAGGGGGGGGGGGGAAGCAACGCGGCTCGCGAAGCGAGCCACGATGCGCCAGGGGTGGGCAGCACGGCTCGCGAAGCGAGCCGTGCTGTCCCCCCCGTGCCCCCTCCCCCCCTAAAAATCCCCCCCCACCCCCCAAAAATTTTTTTTTTGTTTTTTCTTAGGGATTCGAGGAGCAGGGCGGCTCGCTTCGCGAGCCGCCCTGCTCCCCCCACCCCGAGGCGTCCCCCCCGCTGCGTGGCGAGCGAAGCGAGCCACGCAGGGGGGGGGGGAAGCAACGCGGCTCGCGAAGCGAGCCGCGATGCGCCAGGGGTGGGCAGCACGGCTCGCGAAGCGAGCCGTGCTGTCCCCCCCGTGCCCCCTCCCCCCTAAAATCCCCACCCCCAAAAAAATTTTTTTTTGTTTTTTCTTGCGGATTCAAGGAGCAGGGCGGCTCGCGAAGCGAGCCGCCCTGCTCCCCCCACCCCGAGGCGTCCCCCACGCAGGGGGGGGGGGGGAAGCAACGCGGCGCGAGGCGAGCCGTGATGTCCCCCCCGTGCCCCCTCCCCCCCTAAAATCCCCCCCCACCCTCCAAAAAAATTTTTTTTTGTTTTTTCTTGCGGATTCGAGGAGCAGGGCAGCACGGCTCGCGAAGCGAGCCGTGCTGTCCCCCCCGTGCCCCCTCCCCCCCTAAAATCCCCCCCCACCCCCCAAAAACATTTTTTTTTGTTTTTTCTTGCGGATTCGAGTAAGCGAACAGGGGGGGGATGCCTTGGGGTGGGGGGAGCAGGGCGGCTCGCTTCGCTTCGCGAAGCGAGCCGCGATGGGCCAGGTGTGGTCTGCCCCCCCCCCCCTAAAAAACCCCTCCCCCCCCCAAAATATTTTTTTTTTCTTGCGGATTCTGCCAGGGGTGGACGGCTGTCCCCCCCCCCCCAAATCCCCTGATCGAATTCTCAGAAGCAATCAGTACGAAACAATAAAACTTGCAAGGCAATGACGGGAAACAACACTTTATCCTTTGCCGAATAGGGTTGATTTCACATTAGATGTTACGTAACTTGCGTCTTTTCAATTCTAAGTGACGTGAGTAATTTATTCCTTTGCTCGCTTTTTCTTTTTGCGTCGAATGATCGTAAGTATGCGATCATATTTTGAAGATTTGCAACTTTATTGCAAGGTACCATGGTTGGAATTATGTTGAACTTTAACTGTCTTATTACGTTCGTCGCAGTTCGTTGGTAAACAGAAGTACCTGATTATGTACGTCAGTGTAAGTGTAAATGTGTGAGTCGCGCGGACGGCTTATAATTAGGTTTGATTTTGTATGTGACCCGTTAGCTAGGGGATTTTTGATCGACGGTGCTATAGGCATATAAACAAAGGTGAAGACATAAGTTCGTAAGTACGGTACGGTACGGTTTATATTACACACTCAATAAATTGCACTAACTTTACCTTAGAAAGCTATAAAATTATCAATGTTTCTCTACTATATTATGCATGTGTTATACATATAAACCTTCCCCTTGAATCATTCTATCTATTAAAAAAAACCGCATCAAAATCCGTTTCGTATTTTTAAAGATATATGCATATACACGTAGGTACGTACTACGTAACCGTACCTACCTACTTTTAAAGATCTAAGCACAGACGGCGGGAGCGACCTTTCATTATTATCATTATATTTTAGGTAGGTAATTTTTTGTGTAGGTAAGCTAATGCTTGCTTGTGGTAACTTGTGGTAACCTGTAAATATTAGGTAGGTATACAGCTGCATGAAGGTGCAAAAAACTGATGGTTATCGTACATTTATATTTTAGATTTTAGCTGTAACGCAATAAAGTTTATTTCATCTTGTACTTTTCCGTCAGACAGCGCTAAATGGTTGACAGCCGTCAATCTGCCTTGAAATATAGGGCATCTCTTTCTACACTATGCAAACTGAGCGGGACTTCACACCTGCGCGAGGAGTTTGTTAGTGTTGCCATTGAGAACCCATTACGTTACATTTTGATAATTATTCGAAATCCGACTGCGCCATATTTTGTCCCTCTTTAGAATTTTATCGAGTAGATCTTCTTGTTTGAAATATGGGTAGATACTTACATTGCATGAGATCAATGACACAGTGGGAAGGTCCAAGAGGGAAGACCATATGATACCTACACACGACGGGATATGGTGGACGGCAGGGCTGCAGTGGCTTCAAGTAGCCCGGAATAGGGAAAATTTAAAAAGGCTTTGGAGTAGGCCTTCACCTGATATTTTTATTAGATTTAAGGAAAAACTTAATAAGTAGGTATGAGCTCCACCTGCTACTTATGATACGTTATCATAGGTAAAGGTATTCATTTATTAGTTTAGATGCATTATGAGGGCAAAAAATATATGGGTTTTTAATATTATTTATTTTTATTAGAATGGTTTTATGAACAAGAAGTCGGAGGAGGGTTACTTATTTCGTACCTTATTTTGTATCATCTCATAAAAGAAAGTGCCTAGGTAGGTAGTGTAGATACCTACTTTACATAGCATAAGCCAGTGAGGTTCGAAACATTGCAAGCACATAGCACAACTCTGTTTTGCGGATGTGTTGATATTATCATGTAGGTAGTTTGTTACACAGATACTGCGTGGAAGCCATTTTACTAAAATAAAATTTAAGAAAAGAGTTGCGGACAAATTATTGTCGTTGTTTTTATTAAATAATTTGGCTGGTTAGCCAAAAGTTTTTATGCACGCTGGCAACACTTTTTTCTCTTCAAAATTTCCAACAGAAACTTTGTCGTAAAAGATTTTCTTTGGATAAATAAAAGCTTTCGTGTCGTTACACTGTGTTATTTCGGCAAGGATAAATCATGAAACGTTCCAGCACCACGCAAGTGCCTAAGCGAGCGAGGCGAAGTCGCCTTTCTGATGAAACCACAACAGTCGCTGTAACAGCAGGTGAGTCAACTCAATTCCTACACTAAGTGGTGTTTGTGTTGTTACCTGCTTTATTTGTGGGAGGCACGTTCAGCTGTGGACATAGGAGGAGATTCCTCGATTAGCATGTGATGGCGCGAAGGCGCTATTGATAGGTAGGTACGTAAGTACCTAGACGTGCACACCAAAGCCGGCGACACAGGCCGGCCGGTTGGTGCGTCGGAAACTATCCACCGCCACGTCGCGCCACCACCCCCGCGCCGCCCCTTGTCCATTAGTCGGCGCGCCGACCAGCGACCAGACAAACAATCTATCTATCAAGTCTTCTTAGTGGCACTTCTAGCTTAGTTTTTGAATCTGGCGCAGTGAATCAAGAGTGCTGGAGATGTTTGGTAACAGCAACCACAGAATCTTGTAGGAAACGACATTATTAAGGAAGGAAAAGGACTTAATTCTTGGCGAGTTTTGAACAGATTCTCTGGTGTGGTCGCTGGTCGGCGCGCCGACTGATAGAGATGGCGGCGGGGCGGTGCGGGCCAACAGCGGCGCGGCTCGCACGTCTACTACCTACTTATTGTCAGAACAGTGTGTTTCTCAGGCTCGCGTAAGGGCTTGTCAGTTATTGTAATTTATGCTCCATCGTAGCATAAATCAGTCACTCCATTCAAGGATATTGTCCAATGCAATACTTACGACCTATCATCATCTATCTTAATGACCTATCAGATCTCTGATCCTGTATCACTATATTATCGGGCAAAAATATTTTCTACATGTTGAATTTATGACTTGGTATGTTTCTTTGTTTTGGTTCAATGATCAAAGTTCGACCTCTGCTTCACTATGACAATGGTACATTCTGGTATTTTATCAAAAACTTTAGATGAAAGAAACTAGGTACACTACACACAAACTACGGATGAGAATCAAATTAAAAGAAAACGTTGAAACTATTACATCATTCTCTCTGTGTAAATAGAAGTCATCGTAAAGTGATCACAATCAGCAGAATTGGGCTGCAAAGTTTATGTGCCTTGCCGTTGCATCTATCATCAAAGTGTGTGTTTTTGTGTGATGATTTGACAACTTAAGTGATATAATGGTGAGTTTCATTTACATTATTTCTTCATTATAATAACAACCAGCAGTGTGCTGGTTTGCTTTAGAAATATGTACCTACTAACTATTAGCAACATACACATAAGACTTTTATCATCTCTACTGCAATCAAAGTTTGAAAAATAATCAAAATTAAGTTTACATCGGTGAAATTAAACTTTAAGAGAAAATGTTGTTTAGTATGAAAATGATAGAGATTGTTAATATAATTAAATGTAAGTAATTTATTAATTTATATGTTTATTAATTTGGTTTGTGTTTGAACAATTCTAAATCAGTTTTTTTTCTATAGTTGTTTATAAGGAACGGTAGGTGTCTTCGAAGCCATCAGCTGAGATTGGCCAGAGCTAAGAAGTGCAGATGAGTGTGTGTGTGTGTGTTTATAAGCCAGCAAGCGCATAACAGCCTTGCTTAGGACTTTTAACTAATACAAGAGTTTGTTTTGATTGTATTTATAATACTATTTATATGTCTCTCACAATTACTAAAATAAGTTGCTATAATACATTAGTACAAGTACTTTCAACACAAATAATATAATCGCTACCATTGCGAGAGACTGTTGCTGCTGTTTCGGTGCTTCAGAAAAACCAGAATTAATTGTGTATTTTATGTGGGTGCCTGTACATCAGGCTTCGTGGGTGTAGAATGTTTGTGTTACGACAGTGCTTACTCCTGAGGATACTAGCATTCATAGGAGAGCGGGCAACAGGAGACCACTATTTTTAAAATTTTATTTACATAAATCTAAATAGTTATATTTTATAAGTAGGTACCTAAGTGTAAGTTTTTACCTGTTGAAATTTATTTTTTTGCATTTTCAGAACTGAAATACAACACAAATTTGCTGTCCGACCCAACAAGCCTTAATGGAACCATAAGATTACAAAAATATATTAATGTACCTATCCAACTCATGTAAATAAACATAATTATTAATATAAAATGACTTTTATTGAAACTGTTGAATAAATGTTTGAAGATTTCTATGGCTCTGATGTACGGTTGCCATCTCTAAAATATGGCCCCGGATAAAACCCCGGATTTTGGAGGCCAGAACCCAGACATGTCAACAGGTTCTTTTAAACATAGTCAGTATTCTAAAATTAAAACGTCAAGTGCGAGTTGCACGGGTTCCGTATAATTATAAGACCTTGTTTCTTGCCAAAAATCATGATTCTAGGTAATTTTATCCCGGTTCCGGCTTCAGGTCCATTACGGACTAGAGTATTTTAAGTTAATTTCAACAAGATACCTCCACGCATTCCTTAGAAAAGGTGGTTGCCAGATGGACAATAAAGTTCTATTTTCCTTTTGAGGTGGGGAACCCTAAAAACTGTTGAAAATGTCATAAATCAACTTTTTATTTATTTTCCGAAATCATACTTAATTAAATTTAGTGATCTTTTATCATCATTGTAACAAAACAGAATCTAAGTACAGTTTGTTTTAATAATCTTTTTATATTTTTAGGGTTTTGAAGATCGAAGATCGGTTTCAAAACCCTTATGGTCTCGCTTTGTCTGTCCTTTTTCTCTCCTTAATAACTCAAAAACTACTGCAGCTATCAACTTGAAATTTAAAATAATAATACATTTCGTGCGCCTGTACTAATAAACTGTAAAACTGTAAAAATAAATGAAATTGTGATGCCGAAATTTTAAAAGATAGTAGGTATAAAGATATATGTAGGTATGTCATAATGGGGTATCTAATGAAAGGTATCATTTTGTACATTTAAAAATATTTTTGCTGCCGTGCTGTTACCCCCCACGCCGACAGGCTCCCTGAACCCCCTCTCCCACCAAAAAATCTGATATGGATATCGTTTTCGACTAAAATTAGGGTGAGGATTACGAATCTGATGTCGGCGGGCGTGTGTCGGAATACGTCACACCGCAAGGCGACCGAAGCGAGCCGTGCCCCCTCCCCCATCCAAGACCCCCCCCCCCTCCTCCATCCAAGAATTTGATATCGATTTCGACTAACATGGGGTGAGAATTACAAATTGAATGACGGCGAGTGTGTGACAATACGTCACACCGCAAGGCGAACGAAGCGAGCCGTCCTGTGACCCCCCGCGCCCCCCTCCCCCCCAACCCTTTACCCGGGAGGCATTGCCGATAACAGGGGAACAGCTGCGACTCCCCGCGCCCCCCGCCCTCCCCCCCGGTACCCCGCCCCCATCAAAAAATCTGATAAGGGTATCGTTTTCGACTAACATGGGGGCGAGGATTACGAATTTGATGACGGCGGGCGTGACGGATTGCGGTGAGCGAAGCGAACCGCAATACGTCACACCGCAAGGTGAGCGAAGCGAGCCTTGCCGTGTGGTAGCACGAGCGGGGACGTGTTGCGGTGAGCGAAGCGAACCGCAATGTGACTACAGGGGAACAGCACGGCGAGCGAAGCGAGTCGTGTTGCGATCTCCGCCCCCCCCCCCGAATGCCGCCCCATCAAAAAATCTGATATGGGTATCGTTTTCGACTAACGTGGGGGTGAGTATTACGAATTTGATGACGGTGGGCGTGTGTCGGATTGCGGTGAGCGAAGCGAACCGCAATACGTCACACCGCAAGGCGAGCGAAGCGAGCCTTGCCGTGTGGCAGCAAGAGCGGGGACGTATTGCGGTGAGCGAAGCGAACCGCAATGCGACTACAGGGGAACAGCACGGCGAGCGAAGCGAGCCGTGCTGTGATCCCCGCGCCCAGCCCCCCCCCCCGAACCCCGCCCCATCATAAAATCTGATATGGGTATCGTTTTCGACTAACATGGGGGCGAGGATTACGAATTTGATGACGGCGGGCGTGTCGGAATGCGGTGAGCGAAGCGAACCGTTGAATCGGGCAATACGTCACACCGCAAGGCGAGCGAAGCGAGCCTTGCCGTGTGGCAGCACGAGTGGGGACGTATTGCGGCGAGTGAAGCGAACCGCAATGCGACTACAGGGGAACCCCCGCGTGACCCCCCGCGCCCAGCCCCCCGCCCCCATAAAAAAATCTGATAAGGGTAGCGAAGCGAACCGCAATGTGACTACAGGGGAACAGCACGGCGAGCGAAGCGAGCCGTGCTTCGACCCCCGTTCCCAGCCCCGCCCCCCCCCCCCCCCCCGAACACCACCCCATCAAAAAATCTGATATGGGTGTCGTTTTCGACTAACATGGGGGCGAGGATTACGAATGGGATGACGGCGGGCGTGTGTCTTGGCGTGTGGATTGCGGTGAGCGAAGCGAACCGCAATACGTCACACCGCAAGGTGAGCGAAGCGAGCCTTGCCGTGTGGTAGCACGAGCGGGGACGTGTTGCGGTGAGCGAAGCGAACCGCAATGTGACTACAGGGGAACAGCACGGCGAGCGAAGCGAGTCGTGCTGCGATACCCGCGCCCAGCCCCCCCCCCCCCCCGAATGCCGCCCCATCAAAAAATCTGATATGGGTATCGTTTTCGACTAACGTGGGGGTGAATATTACGAATTTGATGACGGTGGGCATGTGTCTGATTGCGGTGAGCGAAGCGAACCGCAATACGTCACACCGCAAGGCGAGCGAAGCGAGCCTTGCCGTGTGGCAGCACGAGCGGGGACGTATTGCGGTGAGCGAAGCGAACCGCAATTCGACAACAGGAGAACAGCACGGCGAGCGAAGCGAGCCGTGCTGTGACCCCCGCGCCCAGTTCCATCCCCCCCCTCCCCCCGAACCCCGCCCCATCAAAAAATCTGATATGGGTATCGTTTTCGACTAACATTGGGGCGAGGATTACGAATTTGATGACGGCGGGCGTGTCGGATTGCGGTGAGCGAAGCGAACCGCAATACGTCACACCGCAAGGCGAGCGAAGCGAGCCTTGCCGTGTGGCAGCACGAGCGGGGACGTATTGCGGTGAGCGAAGCGAACCGCAATGCGACTACAGGGGAACAGCACGGCGAGCGAAGCGAGCCGTGCTGTGACCCCCGCGCCCAGCCCCCCCCCCGAACCCCGCCCCATCATAAAATCTGATATGGGTATCGTTTTCGACTAACATGGGGGCGAGGATTACGAATTTGATGACGGCGGGCGTGTCGGAATGCGGTGAGCGAAGCGAACCGCAATACGCCACACCGCAAGGCGAGCGAAGTGAGCCTTGCTGTGTGGCAGCACGAGCGGGGACGTATTGCGGTGAGCGAAGCGAACCGCAATGCGACTACAGGGGATTAGCACGGCGAGCGAAGCGAGCGGTGCTGTGACCCCCGCACCCGCACTCCGCCCCATCAAAAAATCTGATATGGGTATCGTTTTCGACTAACATGGGGGCGAGGATTACGAATTTGATGACGGCGGGCGTGTCGGATTGCGGTGACCGAAGCGAACCGCAATACGTCACACCGCAAGGCGAGCGAAGCGAGCCTTGCCGTGTGGCAGCACGAGCGGGGACGTATTGCGGTGAGCGAAGCGAACCGCAATGCGACTACAGGGGAACCCCCGCGTGAACCCCCGCGCCCAGCCCCCCGCCCCCCCCAAACCCCACCCCTATAAAAAAATCTGATATGGGTAGCGAAGCGAACCGCAATGTGACTACAGGGGAACAGCACGGCGAGCGAA
This sequence comes from Eupithecia subumbrata, assembly GCA_949316285.1. Lineage (NCBI taxonomy): Eukaryota > Metazoa > Arthropoda > Insecta > Lepidoptera > Geometridae > Eupithecia > Eupithecia subumbrata. Next base: position 3,684,230 of record OX438644.1, on the reverse strand, counting down.
GCGAGCCATGCCTTGTGGTAGCACGAGCGGGGACGTATTGCGGTGAGCGAAGCGAACAGCAATGCGACCATAGGGGAACAGCATGGAGAGTGAAGCGAGCCGTGCTGTCACCCCCACGCCCAGCCTCCTGAACCCCCTCCCCCATCCAAGAATTTGATATGGGTATCGTTTTCGATCAACTCGAACTCGTAGATTACGAAAAAGATGTCCATTTGAAAATCCAAGATGGCTGACATTCTTAAATCGCAAAACCCACTCTTGGTTATCAATTTCGAAAAAATCAAAGACGTAGGTTACGAAAAGAGGAATACAATTAAAAACGAACACTATGACAGCCACCGCCTCAAGGCAGAGCCCTACAAACGCGAGCTGCTTGCAGCTCGCGCACTTATAAAATACTAGTTATACTAGTTAATAGTATATAAAGCTCGATTACCACTGACTGACTGACTGACTGACTGACTCACTGACTGATTGACACAATTGTTCTCCATGATGGTGGAGGGGGAGGTATGTTTTTTTTTGCAGAATCGTGTAGGGGGGTGGAGGGTGACTTGGGGAAAATTCCGACTTTTCGAGATTTGCCCCCCCAGAGCCCACCCCTCCCCCCCTTCTTTGCCACAGAGCAATTAGGTTAATTTTTTTTATAAGGGGTGTATAGAGGAAGACAAGTGATTTTTATTGCGAAAAAAAAATTACCCCCCCTTGCCCCCCAGGACCCCCCTTTTGAGAGTGCTACGAGATGCCGTCGTGATAGAAGAGTTTTGATTGCGGGATCGTATAGAGGGTATCTTTTCGAATTGGAAGAAAAAAAAATAACCCCCCCTCCCTCCCCAATTTTCACCCCCCCTTTTGATATCTCCCAAACTAAGTACGATAGAAGAAAAGTTTTTTCACGTTCGTGTAGAAGGTTTAATATAATTTTGATTGCAAAAAAAAATTTCGCCCCCCGCCCCTCTGGACTCTCCTTTTTATGAAAAAACTGAAATTTTGCCATTTTTAGCCCATATTTTGACCACTTTTTAGGGTGGAGCATTGCGGCGAGCGAAGCGAGCCGCAATGCGACTACGGGGAACAGCAAGGCGAGCGAAGCGAGCCGCGCTGTGACCCCCCCCTTGCCCCCAGAACCCCCGTCCCCCTGAACCCGGGGGAGCATTGCGGCGAGCGAAGCGAGCCGCAATGCGACTACGGAGGAACAGCACGGCGAGCGAAGCGAGCCGCAATGCGACTACAGGGGATTAGCACGGCGAGCGAAGCGAGCCGTGCTGTGACCCCCCGCGCCCAGCCCCCCCGAACCCCGCCCCAATCAAAAAACTGATATGGGTATCGTTTTCGACTAACTTGACAGTGTAGATTACGAAAAAGATGTTCATTTCAAAATCCAAGATGGCTGACATTCTTTAATCGCAGTCTCCACTCTTGGTTTTCAATTTCGAAAAAATCAAAGACGTAGGTTACGAAAAAGGGGAATACAATTTATAACGAACACTGTGACAGCCACCGACGCGAGCTGCTTGCAGCTCGCGCACTTATAAAATACTAGTTATACTATATAAAGCTCGATTACCACTCACTGACTGACTGACTCACTGACTGACTGACACGATTGTTCTCCCTGATGGTGGATGGGAAGGTATGTTTTTTTTTGCAGAATCGTGTAGAGGGGTCGGGGGTGACTTGGGGAAAATCCCGACTTTTTGAGATTTGCCCCCCCAGAGCCCACCCCTCCGCCGCGAGCTGCTTGCAGCTCGCGCACTTATAAAATACTAGTTATACTATATAAAGCTCGATTACCATTCACTGACTGACTGACTGACATGATTGTTCTCCCTGATGGTGGAGGGGGAGGTATGTTTTTTTTTGCGAAAATGTATAGAGGGGGTCAAGGAGACCTAGGGAAAATTCCGACTTTTTGAGATTTGCCCCCCAGGACCCCCGCCCCCCAAGGGGGCTTCGTAACGGAGTCATATTGATCAATAATTTTAAAGGGGTTGTATAGAGGGGGTCAAGCGATTTCGATTTCAAAAATAATTTCACCCCCCCTTGCCCCCCAAGACCCCCCCTTTTGAGAGTGCTACGAGATGCCGTCGCGATAGAGGGGTTCTGATTGCGGGATCGAATAGAAGGTCTCTTCTCCAATTGAAAGTAAAAAAAAATCACCCCCCCTCCCGCCCCCTTTTTCACCCCCCCTTTTGATATCTCCCAAACGAAGTAAGCTAGAAGAAAATTTTTTTCACAGTCGTGTGAAGAGCTTAACACCATTTGGATTGCAAAAAAAAATTTTCGCCCCCAACCCCTCTAGACCCCCCTTTTTATAAAAAAACTGAAATTTGGCCATTTTTAGCCCATATTTTGACCACTTTTTAGGGTGGAGCATTGCGGCGAGCGAAGCGAGCCGCACTGCGACTACGGGGAACAGCAAGGCGAGCGAAGCGAGCCGCGCTGTGACCCCCCCCCCCCCCCTTGCCCCCCAGAACCCCCTCCCCCTGAACCCGGTGGAGCATTGCGGCGAGCGAAGCGAGCCGCAATGCGACTTCGAGGGAACAGCACGGCGAGCGAAGCGAGCCGTGCTGTTACCCCCCACGCCCCCAGGCTCCCTGAACCCCCTCCCCCATCAAATAATCTGATATGGATATCGTTTTTGACTAACATTGGGGTGAGGATTACGGACTTGATGTCGGCGGGCGTGTGTCGGATTGCGGTGAGCGAAGCGAACCGCAATACGATTCACGTCACACAGCACGACGAGCGAAGCGAGCCGTGCTGCCCACGCCCCACGCCCCCAGCCCCCCACGCCCCCAGGCTCCCTGAACCCCCTCCCCCATCAAAAAATCTGATATGGATATCGTTTTTGACTAACATTGGGGTGAGGATTACGAATTTGATGTCGGCAGGTGGGTGTCGGATTGCGGTGAGCGAAGCGAACCGCAATACGTCACACCGCAAGGCGAGCGAAGCGAGCCTTGCCGTGTGGCAGCACGAGCGGGGACGTATTGCGGTGAGCGAAGCGAACCGCAATGCGACTACAGGGGAACGTGCTGTGACCTCCCGCGCCCAGCCCCCCCCGAACCCCGCCCCATCAAAAAATCTGATATGGGTATCGTTTTCGACTAACATGGGGGCGAGGATTACGAATTTGATGACGGCGGGCGTGTGTCGGATTGCGGTGAGCGAAGCGAACCGTAATACGACTCACTGTGTGGCAGCACGTGCGGGGTCGTATTGCGGTGAGCGAAGCGAACCGCAATGCGACTTCGAGAAAAAGCACGGCGAGCGAAGCGAGCCATGCTGTGACCCCCCCACCCCCCCTGAACCCCCTCCCCCATCCAAGAAATTGATATGGGTATCGTTTTCGACTAACATGGGGGTGAGGATTACGAATTTGTTGACGGCAGGCGTGTGTCGGATTGCGGTGAGCGAAGCAAACCGCAATACGTCACACAGCAAGGCGAGCGAAGCGAGCCTTGCTGTGTGGCTGAGCGGCACGAGCGGGGTCGTATTGCGGTGAGCGAAGCGAATCGCGAAGCCATGCTGTGACCCCCCGCCCCCCCGCCCCCAGGCTCCTGGAACCCTCGTAAAAAAATCTCAAATGGGTATCGTTTTCGACTAACATGGGGGTGAGGATTAGGAATTTTATGACGGCGGGCGTGTGTCTCATTGCGGTGAGCGAACTGTGACCTCTCACGCCCAGCCCCCCCTGAAACCCCTCCCCAATCCAAGAATTTGATATGGGTATCGTTTTCGATAAACTCGAACTCGTAGATTACGAATAAGATGTCCATTTCAAAATCCAAGATGGCTGACATTTTTATATAGCAAAACCCACTCTTGGTTATCGATTTCGATAAAATCAAAGACGTAGGTTACGAAAAGGGGAATACAATTTAAAACTAACAATATACACAGCCGACGCGAGCTGCTTGCAGCTCGCGCACATATAAACAACTAGTTATAATATATATAGCTCGATTACCACTGACTGACATAATTGTTCTCCCTGATGGTGGAGGGGGAGGTATGTTTTTTTTTGCGAAAATGTATAGAGGGGGTCAAGGAGACCTAGGGAAAATTCCGACTTTTTGAGATTTGCCCCCCAGGACCCCCGCCCCCCAAGGGGGCTTCGTAACGGAGTCATACTGATCAATAATTTTAAAGGGGTTGTATAGAGGGGGTCAAGCGATTTCGATTTCAAAAATAATTTCACCCCCCTTGCCCCCCAAGACCCCCCCTTTTGAGATTGCTACAAGATGCCGTCGCGATAGAGGGATTCTGATTGCGGGATCGAATAGAAGGTCTCTTCTCCAATTGAAAGTAAAAAAAAATCACCCCCCCTCCCGCCCCCTTTTTCACCCCCCCTTTTGATATCTCCCAAACGAAGTAAGCTAGAAGAATTTTTTTTTCACAGTCGTGTGAAGAGCTTAACACCATTTGGATTGCAAAAAAAAATTTTCGCCCCCAACCCCTCTAGACCCCCCTTTTTATAAAAAAACTGAAATTTGGCCATTTTTAGCCTATATTTTGACCACTTTTTAGGGTGGAGCATTGCGGCGAGCGAAGCGAGCCGCACTGCGACTACGGGGAACAGCAAGGCGAGCGAAGCGAGCCGCGCTGTGACCCCCCCCCCCCTTGCCCCCCAGAACCCCCTCCCCCTGAACCCGGGGGAGCATTGCGGCGAGCGAAGCGAGCCGCAATGCAACTACGGAGAAACAGCACGGCAAGCGAAGCGAGCCGTGCTGTTACCCCCCCACGCCCCCATGCTCCCTGAACCCCCTCCCCCATCAAAAAATCTGATATGGATATCATTTTCGACTAACATTGGGGTCAGGATTACGAATTTGATGTCGGCGGGCGTGTATCGGATTGCGGCGAGCAAAGCGAGCCGCAATGCGACTACAGGGGAATAGCATGGCGAGCCAAGCGAGCCGTGCTGTAACCCCCACGCCTTCAGATCCCCTGAACCCCCTCCCCCGTCCAAGAATTTGATATGGGTATCGTTTACGACTAACATGGGGGTGAGAATTACAAATTTAATGACGGCAGGTGTGTGTCGGATTGCGCTGAGCGAAGCGAACCGCAATACGTCACTCCGCACTTGCGGACTGCACTTGCCGTGTGGCAGCACGAGCGGGGACATATTGCGGTGAGCGAAGCGAACCGCAATGCGACTACAGGGGAACAGCACGGCGAGCGAAGCGAGCCGTGCTGTGACCTCCCGCGCCCAGCCCCCCCCCGAACCCCGCCCCATCAAAAAATCTGATATAGGTATCGTATTCGACTAACATGGGGGCGAGGATTACGAATTTGATGACGGCGGGCGCGTGTCGGATTGCGGTGAGCGAAGCGAACCGCAATACGACTCACGTCACACAGCAAGGCGAGCGAAGCGAGCCGTGCTGTGACCCCCCACGCCTCCAGATCCCCTAAACCCCCTCCCCTTCTAAGAATTTGATATGGGTATCGTTTTCGACTAACATGGGGGTGAGAATTACAAATTTAATGACGGCGGGTGTGTCGGATTGCGGTGAGCGAAGCGAACCGCAATACGTCACACCGCAAGGCGAGCGAAGCGAGCCTTGCCGTGTGGCAGCACGAGCGGGGACTACAAGGGAACAGCACGGCGAGCGAAGCGAGCCGTGCTGTGATGACCCCCTGCGCCCAGCCCCGCCCCCATCAAAAAATCTGAAATGGGTATCGTTTTCGACTAACTTCGCTCACCGCAATGCGACTAAGGAGAAACAGCACGACGAGCGAAGCGAGCCGTGCTGTTAAACCCCCACGCCCCCAGGCTCCCTGAACCCCCTCCCCCATCAAAAAATCTGATATGGATATCGTTTTTGACTAACATTGGGGTGAGGATTACAAAATTGATGTCGGTGGGCGTGTGTCGGATTGCGGTGAGCGAAGCGAACCGCAATACGTCACACCGCAAGGCGAGCGAAGCGAGCCTTGCCGTGTGGCAGCACGAGCGGGGACTACAGGGGAACAGCACGGCGAGCGAAGCGAGCCGTGCTGTGACTGTTTGCGACCAGCCCCCCCCCCCCAAACCCCGCCCCCATCAAAAAATCTGATATGGGTATCGTTTTCGACTAACATGGGGGCGAGGATTACGAATTTTATGACGGCGGGCGTGTGTCGCATTGCGGTGAGCGAAGCGAACCGCAATACGACTCACGTCACACAGCAAGGCGAGCGAAGCGAGCCTTGCCTTGCTGTGTTAACCCCCACGCCCCCAGGCTCCCTGAACCTCCTCCCATCAAAAAATCTGATATGGATATCGTTTTCGACTAACATTGGGGTGAGGATTACGAATTTGATGTCGGCGGGCGTGTGTCGGATTGCGGTGAGCGAAGCGAACCGCAATACGTCACACCGCAAGGCGAGCGAAGCGAGCCTTGCCGTGTGGCAGCACGAGCGGGGACTACAGGGGTGCTGTGATCCCCTGCGCCCAGCCCCCGCCTCCATCAAAAAATCTGATATGGGTATCGTTTTCGACTAACATGGGTGCGAGGATTAGGAATTTGATGACGGCGGCGGGCGTGTGTCGGATTGCGGTGAGCGAAGCGAACCGCAATACGACTCACGTCACACAGCAAGGCGAGCGAAGCGAGCCTTGCTGTGACCGCTCACGCTCAGCCCCCCTGAACCCCCTCCCCCATCCAAGAATTTGACATGGATATCGTTTTCGACTAACTCGACAATGTAGATTACGAAAAAGATGTCCATTTGAAAATCCAAAATGGCTGACATTCTTATATCGCAAAACCCACTCTTATGCTTATTAATTTCCATGAAATCGATTATGTAGGTTGCGAAAAGGGGAATACAATGAAAAAAACAATATACACAGCCGCCGCGAGCTGCTTGCAGCTCGCGCACATATAAAATACTAGTTTCTCTTATATGATTGTAATTTCCTTTTCAATTAATATTGAGTTATTTATCATGCACCTAATGTGATATTTATATTAGGAGTCCAACAAGACATTAGGTACCTACTTAGAAAGAAAATTTCACTTTACTCACCTACAAGCCTAGCTAACTTTTCTTAACCTTCACAACCTTAACCCGAACAGCAACCTTCTTCCACAACACCCACAATCCCCCCATCGCTGTCAACACTCCCCCTACCAACACCGCTAGTACACCAAACACCAGGTCCAGCTCCAGATACTCTCTCCAGGTGAGGCCAGCTCCCGGCGCGCGCAGGTGCTTCCCGGTCCCATGCCTCAGGAGGTACTCGGTCCACCAGACCGCTCGCTCCAACCCTGACTGGGGCTGGTCACGCATCATGCTGCGGAGCTTGACTATGTTGGTGCGGTATCTGGAGAAATAAGAAAGAACCTTATTTAACAAAGAATCACACTAATTCTACTTTTATAAAATAAATCCGAAAGTTTGTGAAATCAGATTTTTTGTTACCTAGGATCTCCAAAACTACTGAACAGATCGAGATGAAATTTGGCGCACGCTTAGAGCAAATCCTAACTTAGATAATAGACTTCTTGTTATACTTAAAAGCGAGTGTGAAGCCGAGGGCAAAACGTAAATAAATATATAAATAATGCTGGACAATGCACACAGCATTATCTAGCCCCAAGCTAAGCAAAAAAAAAAGTAGTTTTATAAATGCGAAACCTTGGATGTTTAGAGGTATGGATGTATAGAGATGGATGATTATTACCTCTTCATATCAAAAGTACTGAACAGATCGGTCTGAAATTTTGCAAACAGATATTATTTATTTGTATTTATTTATTGAGGACAACTACATTAAATTGAATATATATTTTTCAAAATATAGGCTATTTTATCCCATAAATCAGGTCCCGGGATAGAAATCACCTTAAAACGTTTACATAGAAAAACGCGTGCGAACCTAGAACCTACCTAGACCACCTAACCTAGAGGTAACAAACATCTGTCCAACTATTTTTTTCTGCGCGGGCAGAAACTACTATTATAAAAAAAAAAATCAATAATCTTCCAGATTGGTTCTGCAGAATGATTATTATCATTAGTCCATATTAGTCCACTGCTGCACATAGGTCTCCCGTAATGAGCGCCATAGCCGTCTTCAGCTTGCCGCATCCAGCATCTGCAATATTTTGCAGATCGGCAACCCACCTGGCTGAAGTCCTACACCATGTTGACCGGGACGCGATCTCCACTCATGAACGTTTATCTCAGCGCTTGTCGGTTCTTTGCGAAATATGGCCAGCCCACTGCCACTTTAGCTTGCTAATTCTTTGAGTATTCATTGAACTTTGATTCTCTTTGGAATAAACCTACCTATTATTCCTAAGTAAGTCCTCTAGACCCTCTTTCAGGTTATGCTCATCCAGGTCCGACATGAGGATAGCTCTCCCAATGCCCAGCTGCACGTATCTCTCGGAGTTGTGCCACTGGTCGCCAAGCATGGGCACTCCAAGCAGCGGCACACTAGCGTCTATGGCCTCGTCTGATGACTGCAGGCCACATTGGGTCATGAAGACCTTGATGGCAGGGTGGTCTGTAAAGGTTAATTCAATAGTGAAGTAAAAAGTAAACAAAATAGTAAGCAATGTGAGCTGCAGCAGTAAACAATCCTGTGTCTCAGGTCGCAACGCCCTTTCTCTGGGATTGATTCCAACAAAGTTAAGTGGGTGTACTTGCATAATTAGTTTGTTAACCGTTAAGGTATTCTTACCAAAAATAGCTTTTATCTATCAAGGATACCCCTCAAGGATCACGGTTGGCGCGCGGCGCGCGTTTTTCCCGATTCCCGCACTAAAATGCTTGTATCTCATAAAATACTAAGAATTTATTTATTCTATAAAAAGACTTTAAAGGTTAAAAGACGAATCGACTGTGAAACGTGATAAAATAACGTGTTCCTTCATAAAACGGACATCTTTGGCTAGTCGTGTCAAATGTTAGATTATGAATGATAATAACAACCCTTGAGTCAGTGACCAAAGGCCAGGGCTGCCAAAATAGTGCCCCGGACTATTTACTTTGATACTTGACCATATAGCTGATGAATTTACCATCATGAGAGCTTTAGCATCGATTACCATCAGACGTAGCTGAGAACACTGTCGATCAAGTCACCTTTAAATAATAAACAAGATCCGTCAAGTGAGAGGGTACTTCGCGCGCCGGGGGTTTCGAACGTTTGTCAATTATACAATTAAGTATATGTACAAGGTAGCCGGTTGAGACTTGTTTTTTTTTTTAATATTTCGTAAAGTATGAAATTTACAGAATTTTTTTTTAAACGTATTAACCAATACCGTTCACTTAATATTCCACTCGGTGAGGTAGCCCCCCTTTTGAAAATTATTCCCGCCTTTGTAAATTTTTCAAAAGTGTTCGTTTTACAAACATATCTAAATCTTAAAGTACCTAGATAATAAACGGTTCATCCGTTTAGAGGACACAGAAACACACACGTCTATCTTAGTTATTCCGATTAGTTCTGGACAGAACTTGTGTGACATAAATAACACCGCTTTTGGGTCAGGGGCTTAATCAAAACCCCGTCAACTAAAGCGATACAGAAACAAATAAACTTACTCAAAAGATCAGATTGCGGCAACCATTTGAAGATCTTGATATTGTCCGTCTTCCCAGGAAGGTCATCCTGGTCCCATCTCCACAACACATCGTAGGGCAGCTGGGAGAAGACCTTGATCATGGCTTGGACCTTCTCTGCGGGAAGGGTGGAGGGCTTTACGTTGGTACCAAAACTGACGTAGACGACGCCGTTGCGAGATGAGTTTAGATAGGTTTCTAGGTCCTGAAAGTAGTGAAGTTTATATTTTAATAGGTTTAATTAGTTTTTTTACTCAGTTTATAGCAGCTAAGTATTCTGATTCCCTTTATCACATGATCTTCCAGAACAAACATTTTCAAGATTTACTTGTGTATGTACTTTATTTCATTTTACAGTCACTATAGAATTATTAAAACTAGTTTTGTATTTTTGTGTACTGTCCAAGGTTAATACCAACGTCAAAACCAAATCAAACCCTAGTAAGTATATATATGTTTTACATGGCTGAGGCGTCCTTTGCTAGTTGGGCCTTATTTTATTAACTGACTTCGAAAAAAGACGAGGTTCTACGTTCGGCTATATGTATGTTTTTGTTTTTAGGTATGTTCGTCGATTCATCAGTGATTTATTAGAAGATTGATTTGAATAATTATTTGGCAGTTATAATGCTGGACAAGTTGTACCTTTAGAAGATAATCCCGAAAGGAATCTATAGAATTTTTCCCGAGCAATTAGCATTTGTCCCTTAAAACTTAAAAAACAGTCTAAAACTAAGTCCGTTTTTAATTTTTCAAAACAATCAAATTATGTTTCGAGCAGTCAGATGCTTACCTTCGGCAACGGCTTAGGTTTCTTCTCATTTAACAAACTCACAGAAATAACACTAGGTGGCACCGGACGGTTCCCGTCAAAAACAGGATGAATATTCAAAAACAACATATCAAGTCTTCTATGCAACTCCGGGTAGTCAGGCATGTCCGGTGCAATCTTCCTCAGTTCCATAACCTCGATGTCTTTCCTGCTATCTAGCATTCCGAGCATGTACCAGTAGTTATATACTTCCACGATCTTATCCCACCAAGTTCTGTTTTTAATTTTCTGAGCAGAACTCTTCGGGTACAGCAAAGGGTGAGTCGCTGCTCCGAATGTCTCATAGTTTTCGAAATAGCCTCCGAAAGTGCTAATGGAAATCGCTGGTATGTTCGGGAAGAAATGCGTGAAGATCACCACTGGTCTTGTCCATGCTTCGAGTAAAAGAAGATCAAAGGTTTCGTTCTTGATTAACGACTCAACTTCTGGGTTCTTCAGTTGTTCGACGAAGTACTCCAAGTTTAATGTTGCAGCAACCCTTGCCTGTATCTTTAAGTCTTCTTTATGCCCTGTTGAAGACGTTGGTAGAAAACCTTCGTTCCAAATTTTGTAGGAAATGTCGTGGACATCGATTTCTCTGATGCTAGGTGGTGCTTTGCCTTTCTCATAGGCTGGGTCTGCGGTGATGATGGTTACTTCATGGCCTCTTCTTGCGAGTTCTTGTGTGAATGGCCGGAAGGGCGTTTGGTGGCTGATGGATGGTGTTGGAATGACTGCTAATATTTTAGCGGCTTCAATGCTAAACAGCGCGCACGCGCACAACACTGCGAAGCGAAGCATGTTGTTAACTGAATCGACCTAGCGCTTCATGAGATTTAAATATACAATTGTGTATACTGTAATAGTGATTGGCAAAATCTATATTTAGAATCTTATGAGTGGACATTTTTCAGCTTTTTTCATATATGGACAAATTGTTATGAAACTGATATCAGACGAGACATTTATCTTTACTACCATTGAGTTGATCAAGTGAACCAGGAAAGAAAGATATCGCGTTCACGTCAGTGAATCAGCAATAATATTTAGGTACATATAGTAAAATTATATGTCCAGCGGTGGACTTGTTTAGACTCATCATTTATAAATGAATAAAATGAGAAAATGACAGTAACAGAATAAAACAATTACAACTAATATATACACTTATATCTATTTCTTAAAAATCTAAGCCGTCACGAGAAGACAGAGTGCCCAGAATGCTGGCAGCATTGCCACGTTGAATGACAATGCTAATTCGTTGACCGAAATAGAAGCCAGCATTCCGATCACCTGTGGACTCTATAAGAAGTTTAATTAATAAAAATAAAAACCTATGACTTTTGTATCATTGGTACCTAATTATGGGTTGTAGTACATTTGCCACAAAGTAAATTCATCACGAAAAAAAAAAATATGTGTAAATTGGCCAGAATTCTATTAGTCTGCAAATTCCTCCGTTTATTATTTTGATTAATGTAAGTTCGTCACATTGCTTTCCTCATAGACAGCCGAAAAATCAAGCATTGGGAACACTTTACCCAATTGTGAGCAAAAAAAAAATTACCTAAAACCTAACACCATGCGCTCAATCTTTAAATCTTCTTCTATAGGTAAATATAAAATTAATGCCTATTTCCTTTGGTCACGGCATCACGGGTGAACGGCTGGACCGATTTCGTTAATTCTTTTTTTGTTGAGTTTGTTAGTTTCAGGCGAAGGTTCTTCTCAAAGAAAAAAATAAGGAAGCTAGAAACATAAATTTCCACGGGGATGAAGCCGCGGGGCGAAGCTAGTTAGAAATTTGTGGTTCGTACCGAGATCCAGGATCTTGTCATCATTCACAAAAGTTGGTAATTAATGATTAATACTCTTCTATCGTATCATCATGAAATAATCTTCATATATTAGAATTATTGTTGTCTGAAGATAGCTTTATCACTTAGACAACACGAGGCAGGAATATGATAATATAAGACTGTGGATCCACTGTTGCACACGCGCTGGTCACGTCTTATTTTATTAATAAAGGCCATCGACGGAATGGAATCAGGTCAAATGATAAGAAAAAGTCGTTAAAACATACCTTCCTAATCTAGTATTTATATAGTATAGTTTTTAGATAATGTGTACGAATGGTCTAACCTTATAAAACTGTTAAATCCATCATGGTTATTAACACTAAAGTCATTTTTAACGGGATATTTACCATGATTTAAGTTTTGAGCTTTCCAATATTTCGGCACAGTTTCATGCGCCATGATCACGGAATAACTACGGACTTTTGTTATTTAATTTCTTAGAAATTTGCCAGAGTGTGAGGCTTACGCACTATAAAAAAAAAACTTTAAACCACTTATTTGTTTGCAAAGGGTTTCCTTTTACAAGCAGAGACAAATAAATGAAAATAATGCTTGCGTAATAATAATAACTGAAACATAAATAAATAAACGGAATCGTGCACCGAAATGGGTTTGCAGCATTATCCGGAGAGCTATAAATAAACTAGGTGACTTGCTGATAATGTATTTTGATTTCAGGTCATTTTATTTAGCAATAGATCATAATAACTTAAGGCCTACCATACACAAGTAGAGTATTATAATTAAACTACCACAAGTTGGTTATAACTACATAATGCTGCAGCATCATCTAACCCCAAAGTAAGCAGAGCTTGTGTTATGGGTACTAGATAACTAACATACTTAATACCCAGAAGAAATATCTGCAAAAGAGACGGGAATCGAATCCGCAACCTCCTGCGTTGCAGGCAGACCATTAAGAGGTAAGTGTTTCTCAGAGAAGAATTTATCTCTATTATGATCGATCGAACCTTTCTTTAAAGTTTCTAGTTAGGTACCTACCTACCTAGATTTTTTGTAATTTATCTAGCCTTTTTTAAATTGGTAGGTAGAAGAAAAAAATACAAGAGCTCGGTCAAAGTAACCTTTAGGGTCATCAAAAGGGACAAAAGTGGCCCAACTGTTATTGCTGGCGATTTATGTGGAAATAAGTATGGTTTAACTGGTTTTACTGTGTCTTCAATTACAACCTTTTCGGGCCCTTCTGGACCTGATGGGCGTAGGGCGTAAAATTTTGTGTCTGTTGTAGCTACTCGATATCATAGATGTTAAGCCCTATGGATTTCCATAGAGTCATGGATATGGACATCCATGCGAACTTGTATTGTTAACCCCCGACACAAAAACAGAGGGGTGTTATAAGTTTAACGTGTCTGTCTGTGTATCTGTGTATCTGTCTGTGGTATCGCAGCTCCCAAACGGATGAACCGATTTTCGTTTAGCTTTTTTTATGTCATAATCATAAATAATTTTATCCCAAGTGTTCTTAGCTATGTTCCATGAAAATCTGTTGGGGGTTTTTGAAATTTTTAATTTTGTTCATGTTACATCTTTTATATTTGATTTCCTTCAATTTGACATTGAAAATACGCCATTGACCATTTAAAGAGTTGCTTGTTAATGGAAATCTTTTTTTTTATTTGTCATGTATCAAACGTATCATTGACAATGGATAATTTTTGATGTATGACAAATAAAAAGATAATATTATCAATCAAATTATATAATAGATCATATTTTTTATAAATTTTAATAGTCATTCTAAATATCCCACATGATAGGTGGGATATTTAGAATGACTATTAAAAATCACTAAGGCACCAACTATACCTACATATTATTTTATCTTCTAGACACAGTTTCCTAGTAGGTACGTAAAATAATAGTAGGTACTCAAAATAATATGAAGATAAAGTAATTAAACACGGTAAGTTTTGTAATAACTAACCAATAATGGTTTAATAATAAATTATATTAGGTTTTTAACTATGAAATGGTTTTTTATCGAGAATTTCAAGAAAACTGATTTAACAATACTTTTTTTTAGTATGACGAAACCTATTCCGGTAAAATTTTGTGTGTATAATTGGACACCATTATGAAAAGTATGCGTTGCTCTAATTGCTAAAAGCTAACGGGTAAAACAAATACAACTAATTTAATCATTGAAAGCGACAACATTCTGAAAAGAACTGTTATTAAGTTTTATGGTTAAGGGATGAACCTACACGTATTTAATGAATTTTAAATTTTCGTAATAATATTACGTTTAGAATATAAAATATTAATTACAATAATAATAATATTAAAATAACTGTTGAATTAAAATAAAATATTCACAAAGCGAAATGGAGCGAAAAAACGGAAATTTCATTTTAAACCCCTTATATTAGATAAATGTTATCAAAAAAACATTATAATTGTACCTAAATATACTAATATGTAAGAAGGTAGGTATTCAATTTTCGATACCATCGGTACATAATAATACATCAAGATAACACGAATGAAACGATAAAAAAATTATACTTTGTTAAGTGATTCATTGTTGCTATGTATTCTAATTAGGTATTACTTACTTATATCATAACTTGGAGAAACTTTAAGATATTTCATAACTTTCAGAAATTCTTATTTATAAGTAATTCAGGATCTAGTTAAATAGATAGGAAAATAATTGACGAGCGAACGAAGTGAGCGAAGCGTCTGCAATTCTAGCAAAATTTGCGTTTCTGTCAGTATGTCCGTACTCCTCTACAGGTCGTATTTTACAACCAATCGATACGAAAATTGGTGTACAGACTCTACGATTTAATACAATTTTTTTTGTCGTGGTTTTTTGTACAAAGGCGTACTTCCTCCAAAAAAAGGCAAAAAGGGACCTTTAGAATATCTCCGGTTTCAGAGATTTGATTTCAATGATTGTATTTTTAATTGATGGGTTACTCTAAATTGTTGTCATAAAAATTTGATAAAAATCTGATAAGGATTTTCGGCATAAGGACCAGAATATTGAGCGAGACGTCTCGCTAACAGCGAGCAGATAGTTAGGAACATTATTTCTACCCATGTAAGGCAAAAAGTTGATTGGTGAAAACGAGTAGGTATCTGTTACGAATTAACATTTCCTGTGCCATAGGGGCAAGTTCTCACTATATACTTACCTATAAACAGGAATTATTAACAGGATTAATTTACCTACCTAAAGATCACGTTTTAAATAACTTGTAATAAGTAAATTAATTGTTGAAAATAAGTTAGTGCTCGCGAGGTCTACTGCTCGTAGTACTACAAGTAATAGTACAAAGAAAAGTAAGAAGAAGAAACCGACGACAAGACTGAAAAAAATAGATATCCGAACTTGTCCAGTTTTAGAATAGGAAAAAAACTAACAGTAACCGTAAGCCCAAAAATCAGGTTTTTCGATTTACTGAACGTCCTCACAATAGTAAGTCAAGACGCCTATTGTTTTGTGAAAAAATGAACTACTTACACACTTTTACAGTTTTTATATCGAGATAACTGTAAAAGTCTAAAGGGATTTGAAGATTTTGGCCCTAGCATCGGTCACCATTTTGTTTGTTATTTTCAAAATTACCGCGCACAATAAAAGTTATATTTGGATAGAAAACACTAAAATAAAATTAAAAAAATCCATAACAAAATGTCCTAAAGCGTCAGGTTTCTGAGATATTATCAGATGAAGAAACAAGAGACCTAATTATTTTATTTTGTAAAGAATTTTTTATGCGTTTTAGTGATTTCTATACAAAATTTATTGTGCGCGGAGATTCGAAATAAAAACGAATGTTAGAGCCATTCTCCATACAAAAATCTTTAAGCCCCTTTCTCAGTTTTTCCGATATTCCGAATGTCCCCTCACTAGTCGACACGCCTACCCATTATGTGCAATATAGGCAATATGTGTCACTGTCACGATCCCGGCACTAAATCGTGATTTGTAGGAATCTTCAATCTTCAATGATAGGGACATTCCGCTTTCTACCTATTATTGTAACTTCTGTAATGGGTAGATCAAAACTTTGGACCATAGCCATTTTTACCGCTTATCTTGAGGCTAGTATGCCGTGTGTATCGTCCAAGGTTTTTTATTTAATATACATAGAATTAACAAGTTGAAGTGGCAGTGGGCCGGCCATATCTCGCGTAGAACCGACAACAGCTGGGGTAAAGGTGTTCTTGAGCGGAGACCGCGATTCGACAAACGTAGTGTAAGAAAGACTGCAGGCAGACTGCCACATAATGTGAATGTTTTCCGAATAGCTCATTGAACGATTAACTTTTAATTGACAATTTTAATACATTATACCTACCGACTTAGGTCAGTTAACCCAGTTGCCCTGGAGACTTGAGGTTATAGGTTTTTCTAAAATCTTAAGGTAGCTCCAGCCCTCTTTGTATCGTCAAAATTAGGGTACGGAGAGTCAACCTTGTAGGCAAGTCAGTGGCTGCATGACTTGCATGATGCCATTACACATTCAAGCCGACGACGCGACGTCAAGCCAATAAGCTAAGCAAGTTTAGAAGAAATAAAAAAAATCGCAAATTTAAAATTATAATCTGACGCGTACGTCATCGTTTTTTCTTTATAAGGGCGAACACCTATCAACTTACTTAAATATTTTGATTTGATTGTAGCTTAACTTTGTCAGTACCTATTTGAATCGGACCATAAATGGAACTGGGCCACATTACGTAATAATCAGTCAAACCGTGTGTGATATGGTTGTTGTACCGATGTACATGGTAGGTTTAACTCGGATTCTGCGCTTGTGAACTTGTGATGCATCAAAAACTAGCTATGGTGCTTCAAGCTGGTCCCTTTGTAAAAGTGACATGCATGCATTTACGTGTTGCTCGAAATATACCTCAGCAAATAAATAATAATAAATTATTACTATTTATTTTAATTTCAGCCATTGCTGTTCAACTGCTGTGCAACGGCCTCCCTTTTCTCCTTCCACTGCTCGCGATTCTATTTCAGTAATTACTGTTCAACGTATATTAACATATCCTTTTAAATGTTTAGAGATATTTTTGCAAAAGCAGGGATTTCTAATTTTAAATAGCATTTGAAAACTGAATTCAAGAGTATAAGTAATACTTTTGAATTCAATTTTGTACTAATCGATAAACAAATGATAGAATTCGAAAAAAATAATTATAATTAACCTCTTTAGATTATTTTTTCGAATTCTGTACTAATATTTCAGCACTTTCAGAACATTCCCTAATTTCAGAAGAACAATTTCATGTGTCACGCGATTGAAGACACTTAGGAAACCTACCAGTGGCTCATTATTGAATTCCTTCAAGGCATTTAAGAAGCGTGTGATTCTTACCATGTTTGTTCATGCCACAGCCACACTATCATGCCAAGTACATTATCGTTTCTCCTAGCGTTGTCCAGAGTCCAGACAGACATTACAAAGTCATTTGTCATTCGAGCCTGTGTTACCGCACCGTGTAATTGCAATCGGACCACAGATTAGGGTGTGTTCCAAGCGTGAGTGTAGATAGCTCGGAATGGTTTCCAGGCCCTAGGTAATCATTCCGACTGGTCGGCTGTCCACACTAACCGTCATAGGAATGGAATAGTACGAACGAAGTACCATAAAGTCATGCAGTATTTTGACTCCTACGGCACTTGACTTCGTGGTGTAGTTGATTAATACGTTCCCGTACTGAGGGAGGGATGCGGGTTCAAATCCCGTCATTGACTATGTGCATTAAAACTCATTTTGGAAAAAATCGAGGACAGGTCGTCTTCTGCATAACTACTTCCAATTGTTCAGAACCAAGTTTCTAAAAAAACTCATCTTTCAAAGTGCTTTTTGCCCATATATCATGTCGACACATAGCAAGCAACTACTTAAGAGAGTGAAATAAGCTCTGGTACAGGGTGCCACGGAAAGCGTTAACTAACCCGAAAGGGGGTGATTCTGGTCCCCGAGGGATCCACTTGTGAATAAATATTTTTTGAATTTCGAATATTTTTTTTTACAGAGAACAAAGTTTCATTTCTCTCGTCTCTCCTAATCTTATTTAAGCTGATAAATCTAAACGGCATTGCTTATTTTAAAATATCAGGCGTTACCATGTAGATTTTGGTGACGACGAAAAGGTCCCAAGTTTTCTTTAACTAGTTTTAATCTGCATCTCATCCAAATTATAAATATCCGACATACTACTAATACTAATATGAATACTAAGATGGATAATATCTTTACTGTGTAAAATCCAAAGCTATAAAAATCATTTTAAAAGACAAACTGGTCTAAATACTTCCTCACCTCACCTCAACAGCCTGTATTGGTCCACTGCTGGACGCAAGCCTCCCCCTGATAAGCGCCGTATTGGCTTTTATCTCATGGGCAGTAAAGCCGAAAATCCCAACGCTGGGCATGCGGGTTAGGGATCGCAATTCGATGGTAGAATTGTTCTGCAGGGGGCGCTGCTGCTCGCCCCCGCTGCATATCCCTTAGTCGCCTCTTACGACACCCATGTGAAGAGTTGGGGTGGTGCAAATTCTAAGCCGGCACCACACATGCTTACTGCATGCTTACACATGCAGTAAGTACTAAAAAGAAAGAGAAAGAGAAACACAATCGTCGGCCTTATTAAATCAAGTTATTCGCTATAAAAGATAAAACGCTTTAAATCCCCAAGAGCTTGAAAACTTGTTTATGCCTCTGAAAACTCCTTTCATTCAGTGTTCCCATAAATAAAATACTAAACCTAAGTATCCATAACGTGCTATACACAACCCTTAACCACTTGCTATAGCTATAGCAGGCTATGGCACTATAAACTCGATTCAGCGGCCACAATTGTTCGAATGGGCGAGCCACTCGCTCGGAAAGCGATAGCGCAGCAATTTATGGTGCTGCTAGCGTTAAATTCATAATGTAGGTTCTGTTTTGTAAAGTAAACATCTTAAATTTTGATGGGGGAATCGTTTTTCCAGACTATTTATGGGGTTAGATCATAGATATAAGTAAAATCTGTAGATATTGTACGTTCTCCCAGCGCTTACTCATCTGACCTGTGTTATGCACGCAAACACGCAAACAATCGCTCACAGTAACATTTCCAATCTTATGCAATAATTATACTGAACAACAAAGATGGAAAGACTTACTTAGACCGAAGTGCGACCGAAACAATAATACGCACACGAAACATGAACTGAGGTGGGTGGACCTAATTGCACCTAATTTGAGCCTTCCACTTCGAGAGGTTGGTACCTCATCTCCCCTTTTTTACTTAAATCGATGGGTTACGTACATTATTTACCTGCTAGCAACGTTTCTCGTGTGGAGAAAATTGGAAAACGTTTCGCCCGGTGGAAGAAACAATTGAATCTAAGTTTATTAAAGCATGAGTTAAGAAATATGGTTTAAAATGAGCTACTTATCGGCTTTAGGATACACTTTCGTTAGGCATTTCATTTTTTAGGGATCCGTCTGTCAACCCCCAATCAATCAAAAGTTACATCAGTTAATGTCCGAATATTTTGAAATTTACATACAAACTTATAGGGTACCCGTTCCCGTTTACCTAGAATCATGAAATTTGCCAAGCTGCAAGGTTTTATAGTACAAGTTAGGGAAAGAATCCTAAAACCGTAAAGTTGTAATTTATGCACAAAAAAATATTTCTGATTCTTGCCATGGACCAAAACCTACAGGATTGGTACCTACTTCCCGTTGACCTCGAATCATTATACATATTTGGCAGGAAACAATTATACGGAACCCTTAGTGCGCGAGTCTGACTCGCACTTGACGTTTTATTTTACTATCCCTTAGCAAACGGGTCCATGTTTATTTTCTTCTCCAAATAAATCAGGAATCTACCAATGTTTCGCCGACCAAACTTTACCGATCCAAACTCTAATTTAAATTCACAAACAAGAACTTTAAACGTCCTCGAATTGAGGCTTTCTTTGAAAGCTGTTTGATTTCCTAGCTGGGGGAGTTATAAGCGAAGTTTTGGGAGGGAAAAATAAGGAGTATAAAATAATTATCAATAATCAATAATCAATAATCAATATCCTAACCCAGATGACTCATCCCGAGCCCGCGCGGGTCGTTAGCGAATGAAGTGAACCAGTGGCGTGGCGTGGCTTTCAACCAAGCATGCCCCCAGAAAAGTACTGCTCAGAAAAGAAAAGTATTACCAAATATTAACTTATTTTTCTTTTGAGGAAAAAGATACACCGTTGTGTCCCCTGTTTCGGAGAAAATTATACAATGTGAGATAATAACACCTATATCACATCACATCACATCACGCGAAAGTTTGGATAGATGGATGGATTGATGGATGTTTGTTACCTCTTCACGCCAAAACTACTGAACGGATCAGGCTGAAATTTTGCATACAGGTGAGTCTAACCCTGGAATCAAACATAGGCTTTTTATCCCATAAAATAATCAGTTCCCATGGGATAGAAATAACCTTAAAACGTTTCCTTAAAAACAACACGAGCGAAGTTGCGGGCAGAAGCTAGTAGAGTATAAGCCACCTACCTCGGTTCCTTGCCTACCTATAAATACTCTTTTTAAGTTTAGTATAGTTATAATGATGATGTTAACCATGATAACTCACCATATACCTATTTCGTTAAGGCAAGGTAGTCCTGCAGCAGTAGGCGTAAGGGAAAATGCGCGCCTGCCAAGCCGCCGCGCTCGTGTTTTTTGTAGTTATTTAACCATGGTGATTAAGAAAATCATTAAATCAAGTCAAACTCTGCTAATTTGTTTAGAAATATGAAGTCTCCTTAGTTGAGTACAAAAAAAAGTGTGATATCAGTAGTTCGCTAGTCATAGTATTGAAAAAACGTTAGAAAAAGGGGTAATTATTTTCTATTGAGTGAAGTTCATTAGATCTTGTAACTGAATGCGGCTTTGACTAGACTTGATCCTTGGGTAATATATATATATATTTTTTCAGAATTTTAAACACTATTTTCTCAGTGTCAGATGGTTTTAAAAATCACAAAAATGCGGCCTCTGCTGGTCTACCAAGCCTTAATCCTGCCAACAATAAAAAACTCAAATAGCCTTCATACTTTATTCCCATTACCAGAATACAATGCCAAATTCATTTACAACCTCAAATACCTAACGATATGCTTCAGTCTCACAAAGCTAATGCTGTCGTCCACCCAAGATCTTAGAGCTGATACCTTGGAGTAGACCCCGGGGTAGTCAGGTCTGGCGCAGCCTAGGCCCCAGGATACGACGCCGGCAAGCTTGTTGTTGTAGACAAGAGGTCCGCCACTGTCACCCTGAAACAATTAAATAAATAAATAATGCTGGACCACCCCCACAGCATAATCTAGCCCTAAGCTAACCAGAGCTTGTGTTATGGGTATTAGATGCCTGACATACTTACAATAAATATTACAATAAATTACATAGATAGATTTTTTTGGTGTAGTAGTCTATGGTAGACAGATAAACCTGGGCATAAAGTAGTAATATTTTATGCCCGCGGCTTCGCACGCGTTGTTTCTATACACCTTTAAACGTTTAAAGGTGATTTCTATCCCATGGGAACTGATTTATGGAATAAAAAGTAGCCTATGTTTTATTCCAGGCCTAGAACTACGTCTACACAAAAATTTCAGCCCGATCAGTTCAGTACTTTTAGCGTGAGGAGGTAACAAACATCCATCCATCCATACATCCATCCAAACTTTCGCATTTATAATATTAGTGTGATTATTTGTCTATGGGTAGAACGTAGAGGCCCAAACGCATTGTCCATGGCTGGCCAACACGGAGATAATATACACTACATATACAAATAAAATACCCAGAACACTTGTAACAAATATTTGCAAATCGTACAAACATTGATTACAAGGCGGAAATCGGACCCGCAACCTCCTGCGTCGCAGGCGGACCATCGCCCCCCATGCCACATCGGTCGTCTTATATACATATTAGCAATATAATTAACTAGGCTTGGTAGAAGAAGAGACTGCAGGCAGATTGACATGCTGAAGACAGGGCGGTATGACGCGGTGGCCGCCGTCCAGCAGTGCTCGATAATAAATGTCCAGAAGATGTATTGTATCTTACCTGGCAAGCATCTTTTCCACCTTCAGGCACTCCAGCGCAGAGCATCCTCGGTGATATGTCGTAGACGCTGTTGTAAGCCGAGCTGCAGACTTCCTCGTTTACTTTAGGGACCAGTACTTTCTGAAGAGATGGTGGGAAGCCGCCTCCTTCCTGAAATTATTGGTAAAAAGTTGAAATAGAACAATCTATATATATAAAAGAAAGTCGTGTTAGTTACACTATTTATAACTCAAGAACGGCTGTACCGATATGGCTGAAAATTGGTGGGTAGGTAGCTTAGAGCCAGGATACGGACATAGGATACAGTACTGTTTATCCCGTTCGACAGCGTTCCCGTGTGACTTGACATAAAACGTCAGTCACTATAAAACGTTGTATAACAAAAAAGAGTCAGATTTGGAATAACAAAACGCAAATGACAGCTATGTAATGGATGTATGGATGACGTATGGATGCTGGGGGGCCGATTCTGTAGTATATTTAGTATCAGCATTTGCACCCGTGCGAAGCCGGGGCGGGTCGCTAGTAACTTGATAAAAACTCTCAGCTGAGAATGAACCTTTTCTGACAGCGCAGGCACTGATCATCACACACGGCCAGGGGCCGAATTCTGCTTACCAATCTTTACTACGACAATCGTATATGGATGAAGGAAGCTTTAGAAAGAGCGTACGGTGCTATTTGCACGAAAAGATTGATAGAATGGTTTCGACCCTTGACACTTTTGACACGCCTTCCTCCATCTGTAGTTTCTTACGTCAATGGTAAAAATGTATTATGAATGACACATTTTGGCGAGGTATTCCTCGTAGCGCACCCAGATGAAGCGCACCAAAGTACTTCCACATAGCGCACCCGTTTTGGTGCGCTTAATTCAGTAGGTATGTTAAGTTTTTATTCCTAGTTGCGCGCCAATAACAATGTACGGTCTAGTGATGGGGTTGTTTTCATCTAATTAGTAACCTATAAGTGGAAATTTATATTGGCGTTCAGGCATCTCAGAATGCTGAGACGACACCATTGTTAAGGTGAAGCGATTGATTTAGTACAATTAGGGCCCAGATCCACACAATTTTAACTTAGTTTGTTAGTCGTTAGGCAATTTATACTTACATGTTATATCTCTTTAGTCTCTACCTCTGTAGGTAACTCTCAGAATAAATATATTTTCATTAAATTCATTTCATTTACTTTGGATTTACCCACTTTTTTGCGGTTGAATAATAAAAATGCAACCATTTAACTTTGTAACCACAATAAAGTATTTGGTGAAAGACTGCTGAGTGAGATGATGAGACAGACGAATGTGACCTCAGAAATTTATCGAGATTTCTGTGAATGTGACCTTTTCTATGTCCAACAGAATAAAACCGCTTTCTATGATATTTACCATCACCAGTTCCTATTCTAAATACTCTGAAGCAGATTATTTCATTTACACTAGCAGCGCCTGATGGTTGTTGCCTTGGACATAAGAAATCATTATAACATTAGTAGCTTTTTGCATCTAGAACATTGATTTGAAAATATATGGGATAAACATTATGGGAAAACAAACGTAATAAGACGATAGCCTTTATAAAAAAGTGAACATAACGGAAAAGCAAAACTCATGGTAAAGCTAATATTATAGGAATGTAAACATTATGAATAGACGACTACCTGAGATTGTACACATTTTAAATAGCAGACATTTTGAGAAAGCTAAAAAAATAGAAATGCTTTCATTGTGAAAACGCAGAAGTTTTGAGCATTGTATATTTTAGGAAAACAGATAGGTATTTCAGGTCTGAGGCCCACAATGAACTGATAATCCGTCACCGATCTTATGCGGCGGAATGCGAGTACATATATTTATTTCATTTAGTTTCTATTTTCGGGCACACTACGGGGAAGATCGGTTCGAACCGAAAGAAGAAACAGTCTTTATTGGAAATAGGCAGGCCACGTAGCACGCCTTAGTACATATAAGATGGGCGCTAGGTGGCACCAAATGTTGAGGACCGGTCGGAAAGAGATCCAGAGGATGCCCACATACAAGACTGGAAAACTTTGAAGAAGGTGCAGAAGGGAACTCGAAAGGGGTCTAACTAATTAGTGTTTAAGTCATAAGTCAAATTAAGTCTTTTGTTGTAAAAATTAGTTATAGAAATAAAAGGCATTATTATTATCCGCTTAATGTAGCGTTAGCCATAAATTCGATTAATTTATTAATTACCCAGGTAATGTTACTCTTCTGATTTTGATCCTGCCTGCCGTTTATCAGTTCCTCGGTAATTAACGACAAAATCATCGATGACCTTTACATCCACGAAGGTTTATGTAGTGTTCGTTTTATACTCTTACGTCAATTACTTGTTAGGCTAGGCCTTAAAAGGCGGGAACGACAAATCAATTAAAGACAACTTACCACGGTATTCCCCCATCCAGTGACAACAGTCAGAGCCCCATCAGGGATCTCCTCACCAGCCTTCAACATCCTGACAGGCCTAACGGAAGGGTTGACTCTTAGCGGCCATGACAGCCAGAGGACAGCGATGTCGTTATCCATATCTGAAGCGGAAGGTTACATGATTTAATTTATATACATCATCGAACTAATCCTACTGATATTATAAACGCGAAAGTTTGTAAGTATGGATGGATGGATGGATGGATGTTACTCTTTCACGTAAAAAGTACAGAACGGATCTGGATAAAATTTGGCACAGAGATAGATTGTAGTCTGGAATAGTACATAGGCTATATTTATCCCGGAATTCCCACGGGAACGGGAATTAAGCGGATGAAACTGCGAGGCGCTGCTAGTTAATACTATAATTAAAATAAAAGTTTTGTGAATAGCAACATACTTAATATATAAATAAATTAATAATTTGCATTAAATAAATACTATGTTAGTGCTATACAACAAGTATGTTTCAATAGGTAGGTGGTATCATCATCATTTCAGCCAAAAGATGTTAGGCTTAACGAAGAGGCCTTCCTCAAAAATCGAACTAATATATAGCAGGGCTATTCAGAAAATCAGTTTCCGAGTCTTCGACATGGAATCTGACACAGATACACGAGAAATCCAAAAAAAATGGCGTTTTTTAAATATTTTCTGCGTTCTGCGAGCAATAAAACTACCAGAAAAGTAGTTACACATCAATAGTAGATCATTGTAGATGTACCCAATTTACAATAAGGTACGATTTATTGGAGATTTGAGTAATATGTTGATTTTAAGTAATATATCTATTGTATTATTAATTCCTCCAAAAGTAGCAATAAATCAAAATTTGTTTAACATGAGTTCATAGATTTTTGTTTACGATTTACAGGAAACTACTAACTTGAACCTAACTTGAACCAGAATATATTAAAAACCACTATATATTATTTGAATTTCTCGCAAATCAGTGTCTGATACCGTGTCAAAGACTCTGAAATGGAGTTTCTGAATAGCCCTGCAGACTTGCAGACCTGCATCCCGAGGTTTCG
This sequence comes from Eupithecia subumbrata, assembly GCA_949316285.1. NCBI lineage: Eukaryota > Metazoa > Arthropoda > Insecta > Lepidoptera > Geometridae > Eupithecia > Eupithecia subumbrata. The sequence continues at coordinate 3,658,383 of OX438644.1, read as the reverse complement.
GAGAAATTATAAGCTCATTATTATAATTATTTACGGGTATTTATCGCGTTTATTGACTACGACAGAGTGTAAACCTGTTAAAACGTCGGGAAAAATAGGTAAATAAACGCGATAAATACCCGTGAATAATTATAATAATGTGTTCTGATCGCGTAAGTTTTAAGAACTTTATTATAAGCACAGTTACAAGATAAATTTTGTTTTCTTCAACGAACGAACACTCACTCGGTCTTGGAGGTCTATTTTAATTCGTCAAAATACGCATTGCGTGTTTAGTTTTTTTCTGTGGTTCAAATTGGTACTCTAATTCGGTGTATAAAGTACGTATGATGGAATAGTGCTCAATTATCGATATTTGCTCGAGTAACGCTTTTTAATTTATGGCAGAAGCCATAGAAAATCGTTTAGCTTTTTTAATACTGGCCGAGGACCAACGTTATCCGAAACAAAACACGTAATTGCGTATTCGAGAGTTAAAATTGGCCTCCTGTAAGTACTTTCCACTTTTTAGTGTAACTTGTCTTAGTTGGTTCCTTAGCTAGTTTAGAATGTATGCAGGGTACCTGAATAGTTGAACTCCGGATGCCATATCAGGTCTCCGACCGGTACTACCTGCCCGCCCTCTGATGCTGAGGCAGAACCAGCTCTAACCTGGTACTCCAGTGCGTTTGTTCTGAAATAATCAAAAACACATGGTAGACGGAAGTCCGAAGCATATTTTTGTTTGCTACCAAATGAATCAATCAAACACTACATCGAAAACTGACAAAAGTAACAATATTGTTGCTGAAAAGCCTTTTAAAGGCCTATAGCGGCAAGAAGGTCTTCAGGTCTTATGCGTTTGTTTTTCCGGTAGGTACCTACAATCCCGGAGTCTTCAAACCCCGAGTGAATATGTTTCCTGTGGGAAAGCGTGCTCCATCTTAGGTCACATCTTCGCGTTCTTTAGTGTAGGGTCAAACTTACCCTTTTGAATAAAAAAGGTGGACATACCCAATAACACAATGCGCAGCTGTGATCACAATATCCCTGGCTACGATGGTACCACCACAGATCTGCCTGCCTCGGTACAGTAGCGCGATCTGGTACGGAGCTTCGGTGATATTTATGCTGTTGCCACCCACTATACGGACCTCCTGGTCCTGGGGCGTGGGGCTTGACCCTGGGAAGAAATAATGAAATGTTGAAGTGAAGTTTAAGATGATAAGGATGGGATGAACTTCTGGAAATCTGGTGAGTTGACCTGTGGCGTTGTGGTTTATTAATAGTTACAGACGAGTCATTTTTGCATTGATTCAACTTGTACATTAAAACAACAAAATAGTTATTTGTTAGACAAAAGTACAAAGTTGCTTTTTAACCGCGTGCTCAATTTTGATGACCGAGCAAGCGAAGGAAACCTTCAATTGAATCAAGATCGTAGCGAGTGATTTAAAAATTAGAATCCTGAGCTATAGCGAGGGAATCAAAAAATCGAGTGCAACACGTAACTTTTCATCCCACCAGCAAGGAAATGACTAAATGCAAAAAAAGGAAATGGCGTGCGCAAAGTAAATTTAATAAAAAGTACACCAAGAAGGTTCGGTGTCAGAGTTTTTAAGACATTAAAAAAGGTTATAATATGATAAATTCGGCACATGGAGGTTGAAGTAAATAGGTTTTGAATCACAAACGTAGTGCACACGATGTTATAAATTCAATTTTACTTTATCCAGCGGATACAAACGGCACTCGGTTATCGAAGAGCAAAAATACTCTTTCCGAGATGAGGGAACAATTTTTTTTTTTTTTTTTAAATATGTTTTTTTCTTCCTATTCGTGTTCTCTTACAAGCACTCTAGCATTACATATTTAACCTTATTAAATATTTCTCAGATTTATTTGTTTGTTTTTTTAGCAAAACCAGAAAAAATATTAAAAAAAAATTAAGTAAATCCTTAGAAATTTCAAAACAATTTAATGAAAACAGTCTCTAAAACGTATAAATAAGTCGAATTTCAAAAAATTGTAGAATAAAGTCGAGTCAGATCGGGGTCCAGAATCACCCCTTTTCGGCTTACCCTTTCCGTGGCACTCGGTATACATGACGCATTTATTCTATGTTGGAGTCCAAAATTAATTTTTATATGAAAAGCTACCGAAAGAAACTCTTGGAGTGGAGACCACGGGGGAAACAAAGACCGCTGGAACGGCCAAAACAAGATTGAAGGACTACTTTAAAAAGATAGCGGGCAGCAACTGGACATTAACTGCCCAAAGTAGAGAGAAATGGAAGAGTTTGAAGGAAACCTACACCAGTCTATTAGTCAAAGGCTAGAAAGAAGATGAAAAAAGAAATTGACTTCAAACGTAACAGCCCCCTGTTACGTTTAAAGTCAATCGCACAATGAACGCAACTGTACATTTTCATACATAATTGAGCCCATATCGTATCTCAACGGGTCATCACTATTTTACATTATATTCTGTGGCATAGTTCTGGACTTCCGATTAGCTACCAAACTAAGGAAACGATTTATAAATTGAATTGAATTTTAATTTAAAGGTAAGCTAAATAAAATAAAATAAAACCTTGTCGTATCTCCGTAGGCGCAGAAAATCGGCGAAGGTTTTCTTTAAATTTTTGTGAAATTCAGCTTGAACTCTTTCATATTTTTATTTTTATACTTTTATTAACCAAGGACACTTACCCACGAGTCCCGCTAGCATTAACCCCAGGAGAAACAGCATGGTGACTAAATTAAGCACTGGCCACCGTTCCTCAGTGAGCCCAAACATTTATAGCAGAACGTTTCAACAGGTTGATAATGATCTTTATTAGCTTTACACTCGGGTTTGCTTGGAGTTAGCTTTATTGATAGCTAAGAAGTTAAGCTGGTGCATGCAACAAGTGGTTAGCGTGTAGGTTATGTTTACTTATGGATAATGTCGGCCGGATCCAGTAATCAGCCTTTTTGTAGAAAGGCTAGGCCGATTGAAAAACGTACGCAGAATTTTTGGGCGTACCTTATTAATTTCACTGGCTAAGTGACGTTTAGTCTTTTTGTTGCACGTTGATAGATCGGCATAGGCAATTAATTAAATGAAATTACTAGGTATTCCCAAGTATTCTTGCGTTCGTGACGAGCTACGATAAGCTGAAGCTAAAGTTTCCTGGAATTCTTCTTAATTTTCTAGTATTCCTGGCTTTTAGCTTTATTGTGCCTATGGCACAATCGGCGGCATTATCTGCTTAGTAAGTTTTTATTTCCTGTTAAATTATTTTAAAAGTTTTGATGGTGCAATAAAGTTGGCAAAATTCTTTATTAAGGGTCCGGCGACGGATGAATTTCCCATACAAACGTAGTACCAAAATGATTTGTAATTTGAGAATGTTTTCATCATGGTTTGCTATTATTTGTGTGAGAATAGTATTTATACAGGTTCCTGCCATAAGATTTTTTCAAAATACTTATCTACACAATTACTAAGACAACATTCATTCTTTCATGTAAAAATGCGATTAGGTTTAATTTCATTTCAGAAAGGTATTTTGAAAAAAAATTGTGGCAGGAACCTAGATAAATACTATTTTAATACAAATAATAGCAGACCATAGTGAAAATATGCTCAAATTAAAAATCATTTTGGTATTACGTTTGTATGGGAAATTCATCCGTCGCCGGACCCTTAACATGAAATCGAATAATAGAGTAAAATAATAAAAATAAATAAGAACTAGTAACTGACCCAATTAAACCCATTACAGACTGTTGTGCACAATCTACAGGTATCTCAATTGATCCATTTCAATATCAGTCAGAAGCGTCCCCAAGACGATGGCTGCATTGCCCCGCAGCTGTTTGGCAATGCCAGATAGGTACACCAGCTCTCTGGTCACGCGTCGCTTCGACCAGACACAATAAAGTTTTAATCCATCTCCCTGATGATGAACATGACAATGTAGAAATGCTGTGTAATGTACAGTGTGGTTCCGGTAGCAGCGCAGGACAATGAATGCATACAAATACTTAAAGGGGATTAGGCAATTTTTGATTGCATTTAAGGTATTCATTTGTACCTTCGCTAGGGGATGCTGTTGTCCATCATTCAGAATTTTCCATTAAATAAAAAGAAAAGAGAGAGACTGATAAAATAACTCTCCTTCGTGCGCAGTTGCATTAAGTAATATTCGCGTTATCGCTATAAAAAAAATATATTTTGCTGTTCGTTTGTCTTGCTAAAACTCGAGAATGGGACCAATTTCGTTAATTTTAGTCTTCAAGACCAATATTATATTAAAATTATATATTTGTGGACGTTCAGGGAAGGTTTCTAAGGTGAGAGCGGTACGAAGTTCGCCGGGTCAGCTAGTTTTGTTATAAACGACAAAATAATTATTCGCACAACGGCGCGAAGCCTTGTAATTTTTAACTGAATTCGAAAAAGAAGGATAAATGTTCGGTAGCATGTATGTTTTACGTTTATTCGTCGATTTCTCCGTGAATAAAAGTATGCACTGACTTAGAAAATTATTTCGCTGTTGTATTGAGCATGATCCCGAGTTGCTCCTACAAAACATTATTCCTGAGCATGAATATGTATCCTGCAAATCTTAAAAAAATCAAATTCAAATTCAAATTCAAATTCATTTATTTTGCGAAACATGGGTTACAGGGGTGTTAAATTAAAATAGAATGAGCATAGCCATGATCAGCTTTACAGCATGCAAAGTCACGACAAAAATATAAAAATATATACAATGTCAATCTCTAAATTAATTAACAATCAATGAACTGTCTTATTCTAGAATTTATCCATCAGATATTCATTAACATTGTAATAGGCCTTCTCAATTAACAATTGTTTTAATTTATGTTTAAAAATATTAATAGTATTGCTTTCTTTAATGCTTGTAGGTAGGTGATTATAGATACGAGGTGCCATACAAAATATGCTCTTATTATAAGTGCCGACTTATTTGGAGGGCAACAAATTTTCTTGTCAAGGCGCTTACATTTGAGTTTGTCAAAGAAATTCATATTACTTTTTACGAACACTGCCGTTTCAAAGATGTATATGGATGGCAATGTTAGGATTCTCGTCTGAGTAAAGAACGGTTTACAGCTTTCCGTTTGTTTGATACCACAAATTGATCGAACGCATTTCTTTTGTGCTTTAAATACAGACTCTTTGCCAGTTGAATTGCCCCAGAATAGAACCCCATACCTTAGGATGGATGCAGCATATCCGTGGTAGGCCGTAATAACCGTGGAAATATTTGCAGCTTTAGAGAGCATGTAGAGGGCATACGATTGTTGACTTAGTTTTGTACTAAGGTTATCTACCTGAGAATTCCAACTAAAGTTACAATCAATGTTTAATCCTAAGAATTTTGTACACTCAATATGGTTTATTTTAGTTCCTAAATAATGTATGTCAATGTCACTTATTCTAATAGCTCTATTTCTAAAAATCATAACATTTGTTTTAGTCAAATTTATTTTTAGGTTCATTGAGTTAAGCCATTTAATTATATTAGTCAGGGTATTATTTATTTCATTTTCAAGAATAGATTTAGATTTACCGGTAAACAATATTGTACTGTCATCTGCAAACATAACAGTCTGATGATTATCAACTTTAGGTAGTTCGTTCGAAAACAGGGTTAAATAATAGATTCGGAGTCGATTTTTAGTTTTTTCAATCAATTAAAAGTAAAGGTAGCCTTCTCCCACACACAGTCAGAGTTTGACATACCTGTAAATGATAATGTAAGTTTGAAAAAAAGGAAAAATAGTTTGAAACTCAAATTCAAGCATATAATATTCAACCAAGTATTTTTGCAATTCATACCAAGGTTGCAAAAAGTTTATGAAGTAAAAAAAAAAATTGATTTGAACTCGGTACAAAATGTATGGGGAAAGTTTATGGCTTTTTCTGATTTTTCTAGTAGTCAAACCTTAGTTGGTCCCAAAAAACTTTTAGATCAGATACAGGATCGATTGACATAATTTTTTTTTGGTGAAAATCACCCATTTTCTCAAAATCTGTAAAAAAATTTGAACATCTGTGAATGGCGATGATATTTTTTCTAAATAGGATGGGTAGTTTCCTAAGACCATTTTCATGTAGCTTCAACGGTTAAAGTACCAGCCCTTACTGCCCCGTACAAAAATTCCACCCTGTAGATTATGTCTATTATTAAGTAACTTGCCTACATATTATTGTGACTAACAGACAAATTTAATCTTTAAACTATTAGTAGATAACAATTCGGAACCTTCACACTAATTCTTGAACAATTGACTGATATGAATGTTTGTTTGCATGGAGTGCTTCGACACGTGAGATAAATAACAACAAAGGGATTCTATTAAATTAGGGTTCCGCATTAAAATCTTCGGTATACGGAACCGTGCTTCCTTATAAGACTGATTATAATACCTAAGTAACAGATGCACACAGATCTGACCCCATGTACATATCCGATGATCCTATCCATACCAGGATGTCTGGCAGAGATCGCTCTTGAGCGATAAGACTGCCAATTGTCACTTAGGTTATAATTATTTATTTTTAAATTGTTTCTTAGTTTTAAGTGTGCAATAAAAGTATTTTCTATCTATCTATAATGAAGCACGGGTCGCGATCAAAAGCAATTCTTGCTTATAGTTTTTAAGTCTGCAGTTAACTCAACTGTTTCAATTGTAAATACTAATTTCAATTTGTGTCTATTCTAAAATTAGCTAACTGAAGACAGTTGTAGACAATCTACAAGTAGCTCAAGTGATCCATATCAACACCAGTCGGAAGTGTCCTCAAGACGCTGGTTGCATTGCCCCGCTGTATGGCAATTCCATAATTATTCACAATTTCTGTTATTTGATTGTATTTTTTTGTTAATTATTATATTTATAAGTTGCTTCATCATAAATTATTCATCAAAGCCTAGAATACCTACAGCAAAATTATACCTAAATGTGAAAACAGCTTCTCTAGGTATATTTTGTCAGTCTCAAATTTTAATCTTAACAGGCTTTTGGATAGATGGTAGTTAAACAAATGATAAATAAATGCTGTGTGAGATAATTGACACAGCATCATCCAGCCCCAAGCTAAGCAGAGCTTGTGTACAAAGATAGATATTTTTATTATATACACTCGTAGAAAACATCCAGATCTTACAAATATTTCTCCCAAGGCAGGAATGGAACCTGCATACTCCTGCGTCGCAGGCAAACTTTCGCCCGCTGCGCCACATAAGTCGCCGTTATCTCGGGCTATATTTTATACCGGTGTCAAACGCAAAGTCGCGAGTAATAACTAGTTTTATTATAAAGAAAATAACATTTGCAAGTTTTTCTGTAATGAGATGTAATCCGGAACTCCTGGTTTGATAAAACAAATTCTTTTTAGATGCTGCTACTTTTATTCAGATACCACACGAGCAAAGCCACGACTAAATGTTATGCTATGTAACTATTCATATACCTACCTACACAATTTGTACCTTCACCTAAAGCCGTCGTAGGTATAAGACCAAAAAAGTAATAGAGAAAATATAAAAATTCTTCAAAAGTTGAGTTTCAATATTTATGTCACACACAATCGGTTTCGCTCTGAGAAGCTTTTTATAAACACAATATCACTTTATATTTAGAAATTGGGGACAAAAATGTTTTTTACTTATTCGTTACCTGGAATTTCATATGTATACCTACTCAATGATGCAAGGTAAGGTATACTAATGGGATTTCAAAGGACGCTTGATCTGGAAGATTACTTGGAAGCTGAAAGTAAAACGGATTAGGGTACATCTTGTCCGCATCTAAAATCTCTTGGTTTTAGATTCAGACGAGTTGTACCCTCAACCAAAAGTGAAGGGGACAACTCGTCCGAATCTCGTCGTAAACAGCGCCAAGTAGGTATATGTAGATATATTTCTCGATATATTTGTGTGAACAGAAGGCCCAGCACGGGGATAGTTGTCTAGGGAAGAATGACATCGCATTGTTATACATTGCGTAAATTGTTAAAGTTGAAGGAATCAGTTTCAAACATATTACGCATTCGAAAACGATGTGACGTAATTTTTTTCTCTTCTACCCTAGACAACAATCATCGTGCTAGGCCTACTGCGCGCTAATGGCGTTTTTTGAGAGCCGGACGGAGCTAAAGCGGAGATGTGTGGAAATTTGCTAAACGGAGAGTAGAAGAGACGTTTTTCAGCCAGGGTATATCCACCGAAGCTGTGTGTACTGGCTGTACTACTGTGATGCGTACTGACTAGACTGAAGCGGAAATGGGTGCTGGCTTGAGTGGAATTGAGCTGCGTGCGGCGAGCATTAGATGTTTTTTTTTTTAGTTTTTGTATTGATTACGAACCATTTTTGTTATTACTATAGTCACCTACATGTTACTTTTCGTAAAATTGTAAAACAAATAACTAAAATAAATGGTTGAGATGAGAAACATCGCGTCGTCAGACGAATTTTTGTCATTCTTTCGTTGAAAACTGTCAAAAAATTTCAATTTGAGACGTGCTTAAATCTGAGTTGCGTTTGAGTATTCAGGTACTAGACGCTTGAGAAAATTTAAAATACGCCTAAATAACAGTAATCCGCTTTGTATTACTGATATTGGGCATGTTTTAAAACTTTGAGAAGATTTGAACACCTCATAGGCTTGCTAAGAAATAGATAAACTGTTAGGCTTATGAGCTCTGCCTTTGCTTCATTAGCACACATAAGATTTAAATTGCCATCAGAAACAAGGAATTATTCCCAACTGTCTCCCTGCTCTGTCCCTCCATGCGGACAAATGGGAAAAAAGTTAGATCCATGGTGTTAAATATGAAACTATTACTAACTGAAAAAGTGCTATCCGTCCCCCTGTTAGTCACGAGGTGACGGATCGGACAAAAGGGAGGTTTTGCAACAGCCACACCCCCACGCTAGGCAGGTATGTTGGAGATAGCAGTAGATATATACACAGAAGAAAAGTGCTGCCCTTTCTCTCGTAGGAGTTTTTAGTGGGCTGAATTGAAGTGGTCGATTCTTACGCCACGACCACCACGGCCATGCTCGACCTATGCGGCTACGTAAAATCGTTTGAAAATCAGAGATTAATTTTGTTTAAATATTGTAAAAGCTAAATTAACGTGTTCTTATGCATCTCATTATAAGTAAACCCTGTGTTTGTGTGAGAAATAAAGTTAACCTAAAATTGGTAATGACTAGTGATGATAATGATAATACAAAGTAATAATTTTACAGAGACATGTAATTAATTTCAATAGTAAATTACGACGCATTGCCTTATCTCGAGTAGTTTTGAAACAAGTGCAACGACTCTAAATCGGTGTGTTTCCGTTGAATGGCTCTTATAATTTGAGTATGTCTACGATTGTTGTACCGGGCCCTATTCTGCTAAACTTATCGCTTCATTAATTTCATCACAAATTTACACCGTTTGATAGGTAACCTTATGGTAGGTACAGACGAACCGAACGAGAGCGAGCGAATGTAAACGAGTGCGTTCTTTCGCGTTCGTTCGTTAGCCTTCGCTTGTTCTAGCTCGCTTAGTCTGTACCAGGCAAGTAAAGATAGAGGGACGCACCTCAAAAGTGTCACGGTTGAAACCATTCTATCAATCATTCCGCGCAAATAGCACCGCACGCACTACCTGGATTTACTTTAATCTGATACCACTGTCATAGTGAAGCGATTGGCTAGCAGAATTGGACCCCTGGCTTGTTGAAGGAGCCGTTGACTTTTAACTCTATATAAGAGGGTTCAAATGAAATATTGTTCATGATCATCATGCGCAACCTGACTTCACCTGCTGCTGTAGGTATACCTAGGTCTAACTGATTGTGAGTTGTGAAGCCGACTGACTTAAATTATTTACCTACTTGACTACAAAATACTGTCCATAACCGTACCTAATAAGTACTACGCCCGACGGTGTCGTCTGACCATCTAGCCTTACGTATTTTACAGAATTATGGTTTTTATTACCTACGCTTTACAAAGTTTGATCATATAATATTTAAGATTTATTTATTTTCAGCATTTTCATTACAGCCCTTACGTCACCATCGTCCATCATCTTCCGGTTCTCATTCCAAGCTAGGTGGGGTCGGCACAACATGTACTTTTCTTACACTCTCCACTATTAGTCATTTCTGTACCTTTCTTACCCATGTCCTCTTTACACAATCCATCCAACTTTTCTTCGGTCCTCCTCTCTCCTTATATCCCTCCACAAACCTAACATTACTCTCGTCACATGAAATTCTTCCCTTCGCATAACATGCCCCACGCTAACCTGTTACTCCTCATCTTTTCCGTCACTGGCGACACTTTTAAACTCAGCAGCAATTACAGCCCCATGTCACCAATAATTAACATAATTATTAATAAATGATGCTGGACAATTCACATAACATTATCTAGCCTCAAGCTAAGCAGACCTTGTGTTATGGGTGCTAGATAACAATGAAAATAAACAATATTCATGCGTTACTTTACGGAAATTCCTTGCAAAATATCAGGATATAAAGATATTTCGTACCAATTCCGCATAAAACCATCTCAGATCAGAGAAGGTTTGTCACGAAATCATCACTAAATATTTTTTCATCCTTAATTATTATTAACATATGAAAATCAAAGAAATGTTTTTATCTCTTAGGGATAACAAACAATCATACTTGAATATTATTAACAGATTATCTTTTGTAAGTAAACTAAATAGCTACTTAAAGCAATCAAGTAGGTATTGATATTTAGCTTATCCTTTTCAGTGGGCTTTAGTTAGCCTTCATGAAAACTTGATTGTCTGTAGTTGGGAACTTATTTTTCTTAGAGCATCGATTTGAGATTAGTAAAAATAAATGAAATGTTAAGCTATAATGTACAGAACCATTAAAATGTTATCTAAGTAGTTAAAATCAACAGTTAATGATTAAAATTGTTCTAATTCCCTTGACACGCATCTAGCCCTTATCAAAGATAAGAATGGGCTCAGAACGCCCTTTTTGGGTCTAGGGCAGATGAAATTAAAAGTAATCTTTCTTAATGTCAAAGGATTTTTTTATTGCCTCCAAAAATATGGTTCAAGAGCCTTACTACATTCTAATCCACTTTGTTAATCCATTAATGTAACAGTTTCCACTTTGATCCATAGCCCGGGTGAATTAGTTTCCACTTCAATCTATTCCACTCTGATCCGTAGCTCGGGTGGATTAGTTTTTACTGCTAGATTCGTTCTTAGTTAAGTTTATAGAGCTGTTTGTTCTGAGTGCTGTTTTGTACCCTGGTGCAAAACAGCATAAAGCTGAGACTGATCCGTTTTGGCTCACCTCGACAGCACTGGCACACCTAGGTACTTGTCACGAGTAGGTTAGGTTATCTCTCCCCGGTCGTGTCGATCTGTCGTCCCATCGGATTATGAGAGTAAGGGAACAGAGAGTGCACCTGTGTTTGCGCACACACTTGTGTACTATAATATGTCCCACGCATCTGGCTAGTCTCCGAGAGACTAGCCGCCGTAGTCGAAATTCGGCTAGGAGGACATTAGGTTAGGTTAGTGTGCATAATGTACTAATATAATCTACTCATAAGTTTCAATTCTAATTTTGTTTTTTTATATACCTACCTACTTGTCTATGTTTGATTGTATATTGTGGTGTCCAATTGTGAACCAAATAAAACATTTTACTGTAAAAACTATCGTAGTTTGACGAATCCATTACGGATGTAAGCGGGTTAACTTCGAACTTTGGTGTTCTTTCAACACTAATAACGTTCGTAGTTAACCCGCTTACATCCGATACAAATAAAAAATCTATCTATCTATCAGTTTAAGTTACTTTCTTCTTCATTAATTCATCATAGTAAGTCCATATCTACATATCTCACACACGTTCACTGCTAGACATGGCCTTCCCATGTACTATGACGCCACAAATAGAGGCCACAAGGCCTCCCATACGACGTCACAAATAGCGGCCACAAGCTAGGTACTCGATAAATACCCGTGTAATATCATTGTTTTCTCACAATAAAATAAAAATTTTATAGCAGAGCTGCTTTGAATTTCGCAAAATTTCGATTAAAATAGTTTTAGAATTCAATAATCTATATATAAAAGAAAGTCGTGTTAGTTACACTATTTATAACTCAAGAACGGCTTTGGCTGAAAATCGGTGGGGAGGCAGCTTAGAACCAGGAGACGGACATAGGCTATGTTTTATCCCGGAATTACCACGGGAACGGGAACTACGCAAGCGAAGCCACGGGCAGCAGCTAGTTTTAAATAGAAGAAAGTGGAGATGTGGCTCGTTTGAATGTTTTGAAATAACAGTTCAGTACAGGCGCGACGCGAACCGCACTCACCCTGATCACAGATGTACCTAATAATACTATTCTGATGAAGTCCCTCTTTAAGGGAACACCAACGTTTCATACGTTGGTGTTCTTCCAACACGAACTAGGTTCGTAGTTAACCCGCTAACATTCCTGATGAAGTTTTGGAAAAAACTAAACAACGAATTCGAATACAGTAATTTTATACTATTTTAAGTTCTGCGGGATAAATAAAAATCCCTCTGCAATAAAAATAAAATCTATGGGACACTTTGGGATCATCCTATAAACAAAAGAATTTTCAAAATCGGTTCATAAATTGACGGAGAAATCGACGAACATTGATTTTAATCATGTTGTGTGTGTAATATGTTTTAAAATGAACAAAATTAAAAATTTAAAAAACCCCCCCGACAGATTTTCGTGGAACATGGCTAAGAACACTCGGGATAAAGTTATCTATGACATAAAAAAAAACTAAGCGAAAATCGGTTCATCCGTTTGGGAGCTAAGATACCATAGACAGATACACAGATACACAGACAGACACGTTAAACTTATAACACCCCATCTTTTTGCGTCGGGGGTTAAAAAACACTCGTTACGCGTAGCCTGATGGTCAAAGTCATAACTAGGTAGGGTAAACTCGGTAACTATTCTATGAATAAAACATATGGTACCTACATAAAGTTTGAAACAATCATAATTTCTAATAGGACGTGATATCATGTGGGCAGGTAGAACCGTCAGAAATGTTTGCACGAGCTAGTTACTTCACACGAATAGTGGCTTTACTTTTAATTTTTTAACCGACGCAAAAACGGAGGGGGTTCTTAAGTCGACGCGTATATTTTTTAACTTTATTTATGACCGCGCATAATTTTTTACAGAGAAGTCCGATTTCGATAATTCTTTTTTTACTCCGAAGGTCCCATTTAAATTTGAAAAAAAATCCAATCCTAAGGGAAAAACAGGGGATGATTGATTGTTCACTCACTGATTGTAATGTTTGACCACGCATAACTTTTTACAGAGTAGGCCGATTTTGATAATTCATTTAGTTAAAATTCGAGTTTAATTACATTAAACTCTAATGGTTTTTTAAAACACGCCAAATTATTAATAGATACTCATTATACTAATTTGATTTTGATAATACAGCATTATAATATCTGTGATAATACTGACCATGGTTGGAAGTAGATGGAGCGAGTACACTTATTTTAATTTGCCACTGCAATCCAATATTTAATTTTGTAAATCCGTACTTATATTATAAATTCGAAAGTTACTCTGCCTATCTGACTGTTACCTTTTCACGCCGACACGGCTGAACAGATATCAATTAAATTTGGCAGGGTATCCTGGGGATAGATATAGGCTTTTTAAAAAGCGCTTACGAATACGCGGGCAGCAGCAGAGTTTATAATGTATGTTTAATCTTTTCTAAAAAGAAAGCAATTCTTTTTTATTTTCTTTTTAACTTAGATTTAAGTTCTGATAATAAGAATAAGAAAAATTTCTTGTTCAAAGTGTGTACATAGTTGGTCTTAAAAACAACTTTCAAATTGTTCAACAGTTTGTCCTTTCGGACGTACAATAAGTAATAAAATTATTATTAACATCTATGCAAATATTATAAAAAGGAAAGATTTGATTGTTTGTTTGTTTGTATTGAATAGGCTCCGAAACCACTGGACCGATTTGAAAAATTCTTTTACCATTAGAAGCCCACATTATTCCTGGTGAACATAGGCTATTTTTACTGCTGGAAAATGCTTCATTCCTACAGGAAAACGGGTAATTGGACAACGGGTAGTAAGAATCCATCAGAAAATTTTAGGAATTTCACATTTTATTCATACATAATAGGAGTTAAATATCAATGATTACTATCTAAATTTTGAGGGGGTCAACATATTCTTTGATATTAAAATGTGTTTTTGATTACAGATATTTTTTAAATTTAAATTTGAATTTATTATCTTTATTTCTTTTATTTTCTAACGGGTATGGACTATATAGACTTTTCTGGAACATTGAATTGTTGACTTGAGGCATACAAATATTATATTTGGGCCGTGTGGTACCGGCTTAGAATTTGCACCACCCGAACTCTTCCCGCGGGTGTCGTAAGAGGCGACTAAGGGATATCCACCGGGGGCGGGCAGCAGCGCCCCCTGCAGAACCATTCTACCACCAGACTGCGAACCCCAAACCGCATGCCCAGCTTGGGGATTATGGGTATTACCAACCATGAGATAAGGGCCAACAAGGCGCTTATCAAGGGGAGGCCTGAGTCCAACTGTTGAGGGTGAGGAAGATATTAATAAATAATGCTGGACAATCCACACAGCACCATCTAGCCCCAAAGTAAGCTACTTAAAGCTTGTGTTATGGGTACTAGATAACTGATATATTTAATACATCGATTTAAATATTAATACATAGATTTAATATATAGATAGATATTTTATCTTTTTACTATACATAGAAAACATCCAGACCAACGGAACAAATTTCTGCAGATCGTACACAAATTGGTTCCGAGGCGGGAATCGAACCCGCAACCTCTAGCGTCGCAGGCGGACTCTTGCCCGCTGCGCCACTGAGGTCGTCATAAGATAATTGTGATTGATGAGGGAGAATTATTATGCTGATGGTTACCACCTACCTGATACTGAATATTGCAGGCGACACGACTAATAAATCGTATCCTGGATCTGCTTGTTGGCTGTTTGCTGGTTGGCTGTTGGTGGTCCCTGCTTGTTGCTGGTTGGCTGTTCGGGAGTCACACACAACACTCAAGGGCACTAGGAGAAGTTTACAGTTTGTTGATAGAACGTCTAACTTGACAACAACACGGTTAATAATGAAAAAACAGAACGTATCCATCCGAACCATGCGTATGTTTCCCGAAGGCTTGTCAGAGTAAAACTATCCTCAAGTTATCATAAAAATCCTACTAATGGACTATAGTATACACTATCATAGACTTTTTACAAGCCTAGCCAAATTCGATGTGAAATATTTTTAAACCAAGCGCCCATACCTACATAACCCAAAATTCACTTTGTAGTCGTGTATTTTTATACGCAATTTACATTCCTTATGGTTTTGAGATTTTCACTTTATTAAATAATAAAACAATTATGTCTGACTGCCCAAAATTAATAGTCATAATGGCTTTTAAAATCATTCGATGTAGTTATTTGTACAAAATATACGCATTCTTTGAAAGGTAGTCAACTGTGGAAACACAAGGAGCTCTTGGAAGGGTTAGACAGCACAATAAAGAATACTTCATCATCGGTTTTGAATACATCGATTTGGACGACAAGGCATGGTCGCAGGCCTCCTGCCTGTCAAATTGGGAGGCTTAGGTATGCTCAAAATTTCAAGCGTAACCCTATCAGCCTTCTTTTATTCCGTCTACAGCACTAACATGTTAAAAGACGTTTTGAATTTCGTTTAAAATTATTTTTACACGAAGTTCAAACGGCTTGGCATAGTGCTAGCCCCGATACTGCTCCCCCGAAATCACTTTTGTCCCAACGGCAATGGGATGGGCCTCTGTCTTCGGTTGGGTGCAAGGTGTCGCGCGCTTCATCAATGGTAGTGCGGTACTGCTGTCGAACCGCTTGGTCATCACGGATTATCGTGTACTAGAGCTGCCAGTCGGATATCTCGCCACGCCAGCCTTAACGACATCATCCGGCAGGCCTTTGTCATCGCTAATGTACCAGCAATTCTCGAACCGGTTTGTTGCGTAACGATGGTAAGTGGCCCGACGACGGTATGACACTGGTCCCATGGGGTCCCGTCGACGCTACATGCTTCACACTATATATGCTGTGTATTCAAATATCTGGTCGAAGCGACGCGTGACCCGAGAGCTGGTCAGTATCTGGCACAGCGCATCAGCATTGCCATACAGCGGGGCAATGCAGCCGGCGGCGTTTTGGAAACGCTTCCGACTGGTATTGGTATGGATCACTTGAGCTACTTGTAGATTGTTTGCAACAGTCTGCAGTTAGCTCAATTGTTTCAATTGTAAATACTAGTTCTAATTTATTTCTATAATGTCATTGTAATTTTCTTTATTAATAAAGAATTTTAAGATTATGTCTGAAACGCAACGTTTTTTTCTGCGGTGGTTGGTTTACAAACATTTCATATCAAATTTGGAGTAGATATATTGTAGGTTTACGGAAATCAAGATAAATACCTAATTACTTGGCGCCATAATATACTGTAGGTAGCTAATTAAAAAGACAATATTAAATTCATAAGGGACACGAAGCACCTAGATGATTCTCAGAGCAAAGTGTCATTGAAGCAAAACGTCCACAATTTGAAAGGTGTTGGCTATTACGAAGCAAAATGTCTTTATTTCAAATGACTCAGCTACTCTCTCCACCATCTACATCTAGGTACATTATTTGATTGATTATTATTATTTTTGTTTGTTGATCCATTACTGTAAACTGAGGAATAAAAGGTAACATTTACATTATAAGTATTGCAGATTTCAGTACCATGAGATGAGTTGGTTGACTCATACCAATGATGACAGATCAGCATGGAGCAAAGATTTAAGGTGCTTAGTGAGCTTGTGCCCAAAGCTTCACACTCGCCATTTCCCGAAAAAAGTAGCATCTTATGTAATATTTAATCAGCACACACTTGGGTATTAATAAATACACATCATAAATACACTTGGCTAGGAGGACATCATGGATCGGATCGAATTGAGATGTCGTCATTGAGACGTTCCATTTTATGCCGGGTACAGACCAAGCGAGCGAGAGCAAGCGAAGCGAACGAACGAACGCGAAAGATCCAGTGTGAACGTCATTGCGAAAGCAAGCGTGCACAGACGAGGGCCTTCAAAATGTGGGTCCACCAACCGAACGAGAGAGAGCGATGGCTAACGAGTGGGATTCGACGATCGACACCGAATGTTCACTCGCTTTCGCTGTTGTGTCCACACCAAACGAACACAATGTGAAACCCAGCGAAGCACAGCACCGCGACAATGGCCGAAGGCGAACGAAGGCTTTTGTTCGGGCTCGCTTGCTTTCGCCGTGACGTCCACACTGGTTCGATCGCATTCGATTGATAGCCTTCGCTCGCTCTCGTTCGTTTGGTCTGGACCCACCCAAAGAAAAATGGAAAGAACGTACCGGTCGCCGAATCCCAGTCGTTTGTATTCGTTCGCTCTCGCTTGCCTGATCTGTAACCTGTACCCACCATTAGTGTGGGATTTGTTACAGTGCCTTCGTGAGGCCATGGAACTACGCAAATTCTATACAAAAATGGAACGTCTCGGTTCCGTCGACAAAACCAAAAATTCTAGTACCTAGCCTACGTGAGAAACTAAACTTTCTGTTCAGTATTTTTAGAGATTAGAAACCTAACCGTTTGCTTACAAACTTTCAACTTAATAAAAAGTATTGAACCCCCCCCACACACTTTATATTAAAACCTAACATAGTAAACAATTTATTTCGTACCTCAGAAGACTCATCAATCTTACGAAGGAAATCTCACGCCGTCTGGGACTTTTCTTTAAAAGCTACCGTCGATCATAGTTCCGTTCAAAATAACTTGTTTTGGACCGTTTACTACGGTTTAGCGCGGGGTCGCCAGCTTCCCGTGGCGGTCGTAGCGAAATATTCCCCTCCAATTAAAACACTCTAATAAAAACACCTGTACCTACATGTATTTCATGCAATAAACAATACTTTACTTTACTTTACTTTAATTCAGCTCGTAGATGCCGTAAGAGCTGACTAAGAGAACCTTCGGCGAGACAAGAGAACGAAAATTTGTGTACGATCTGCAGAAATTTGTTCCGTTGGTCTGGGTGTTTTCTATGTATAATAAAAAATATCTATCTATATAGTGTATTGTTTTAAGTACCTAAATCAGTTATCTAGTACCCATAACAAATGCTCTGCTTAGCTTGGGGCTCGATAATGCTGTGTGAATTGTCCAGCATTATTTATTTATTTATTTATTTATTATTTCTGTGTTATTTTAACACCTCCACTGCGATCACCAATCTAAACGTAAATAAACGAATAAACAAGGGGAGTTTTGCCATAATGGCAAAATCCCTTTGTTTGGGAAGCCAGTTCAGTAGCGGACGTTATGTCTAGGGGACAGATTAGTCATTATAGTGGTAAAACAAGATTTTTTAATGTTTTCTGCTCTTTGGTGGATGCTCTATGAGAAAAAGAGTGCATGTGTGTGTACACAGGTGAATTTAAAAATGATTTTTGATTTTCGTAGTACCTACCCATTTATTTAGTTTTATATTTTTTCATACCAAACAATATATTCTTAGACAACAAGAATATTTTCTGCTTACATATTCCCACATAAGACTTTTTGTTTGCCCCATAAGTTGATAAATAATTGTGCACTGAATTAGATTATAAAAATATGAAACATCACACAAACTTCGGTAGGTATAGTATCCTATCTTTAGTATCATGCTAATTTTAGCATGATACTATAGATTGGATCTATCCTTAAAATTTTGTCCGCATCGATACCCAGATAACCAGTGCTTACTGTGTTATAGCGGTATTCCGGAACGGCATTTCGCAATAATTTTACATGATTATGAAATAGATATTTTGATGATAATATTTATATATGAGTAAATCATGCTACCATGACATTGCAACAAGTAAGTTTATATTATAACGTGGTATTACTTTGATGGAGATAACGCAATATGAGAGTAGGTATTTATAGTCTTATCAATTTAATTTATATAGAAAAAGGTTAATGTGGATCTTGTGCAGTCAGATTCCTGCTGGATGAAGAAATATTGTAGAAATTATGTGTGTAAAGTAAACATTATAAAACATAGGTAACATTGGTTCCATACCAATGTTTTTATCATTTAAGTAATATTGTACTTATTTTTATATCTATATTTACAAAGAAAATTACAATCAAATAAAATAAATAAATAAGAACTAGTATTTAAAATTGAAACAATTGAGCTAACTACAGACTGTTGCAAACAATCTACAGGAAGTTCAACTGATCCATATCAATACCAGTCGGAAGCGTCCCCAAGACGCTGGCTGCATTGCCCCTCTGTATGGCAATTCTGATGCTCCGCGCCAGATACTCACCACTGGTGAGTCTGGTTGAACGCGTGACCCGAGAGCTGGTCAGTCACCAGCTCTCGGGTCACGCGTTCGACCAAATACTCAGATATTTTTTTAAAAACCCAAAGAGTCTCGGTACCCCACGGACCTAGGGTCTCGACTCCAAGAGGAGCAAATGTGTAGGCTCTGTCAAGACCTGCATATTTGCGCCGTGATGTCGTTATACTTATTATTCTTAACAAAACAAAATAAAAGGTATCGTTGGTTGGGTACCAATGATACATTTAGTTTTGTTACAATTTGTTAAAATTATTCAAACGATGACTGACATTATGTAGGTACCCACCGGTTATGTACATTATGTCAATCACCGATTATACGATAAAACGTTATGAATTTATATAGCTTAGTAATATCGACGAATTTTTCAAATTTATAAAAAAATAAACCTATAAAAAAGTTTGGCTCCTAATCTCTGGTCTAATTTTATTATTTTTTGGAACGTGTTTAGTAAGAGATGAAATCGTTTCAGTCGATGAAATGAATCTAAACGATCCTCCTTTATATTTTCCTGCGTGTCCCATACATGATTGATCACTTATTTTCTACTATAATTTAGGATTTTGCTCATATTGTTACGCTTTAGAAGAAATTAGCAGTTGTTTACTTTTATAAAGAAATGTATGTAGGACAGAGACTAGTAATTAGGATAAAAACTTAGCATATAGCCACGAAAAATCATATTTAGTTTATATAAATAACAACGCTTGTTCTTCGATTTTTTTATCCTTATAAAAAAATAGAGATACTTTCGTGTTTCGTGTGAATGTGTTTTCTTACATAATTATTATTGTGTTGAAATTTCAAAAGATTTTCATAATTTTTTGTAAAAATTTCATGATAAAACATTTGTCATGTTTATGATCATTTGTCATGTTACGAATAAATAGAAAAAAATTACATTTTCCCAAAAAAATAATAATATTCGATATTGAAAAAATTCACAAGTTTTTCCCTCGGAGTCCAGAATCACCCCCTTCCCGCTTACACCTTTTCCGTGGCACCCTGTATTTGACATGGGCTACGTTTCATTACCGAAAGGGTAAAGAAGGCTGCTGGTGTCGAGAGAATACACATGTACAAAACAGAACATCATTCAAAAATAGATACATGGATTTTTAGCCTTCCGACAAGGTGACGATCTGCGAAAGACAGACTGGATGCGGCAAGCTGAAGACAGGGCGCTATGACGCTTATTATGCTCCTCTAATGAGCGCCATAGCGCCCTGTCTTCAACTTCACCTGAGACTGATGATGGTGATGATTTTCATAATCACGATTATTAATTTTATCTCTTCTTTATTTCTCTCCCAATCATGTCTTGACACCTTGCGCCTTCGCGACAATTTTTTTGATATTGAATATTTTAGTCTTTTATGGCAGTCGTATGTCCCACACTAGCGCCGCCAATTTTTACTTTTAGTTACGTTAATTTTCAAATATCCATTGTACAATTTGTGATACCTATCCTAAGATTTTTTTAATCTCTCTGAAATGGTTTAGTTTCGTATAACTTAGACAGAGAAGCGAAAACAGAGTTCGGTGGCCACCAAGAGCAACTTCGCTATTCTGCATAGGAAATAAAAGAAAACTATTTTATGGGCTTTAAAAATAGCTTATGACAGGTATCATAAACTGTACAATGGGCTTTTACAAATTCCTTTGATTAACGTAATTATAAGAAAGAAATGACAGCGGCGCTAGTTTGAGACATACAACCGCCTTTAAGCGATAAAACTTGTTAAAATAATCGAATGACTTCAAAAATGCTGACGATAAAATGAATCTCATTTTATTTACATATTGTTATCGCTTATTATTGACATTTATAGAAACTTTAGCGCTAAATCATCCGTCACGTCTATTAATTAATACATATAAATTTATCATTTTCCTGATAAATAGAACGAGCAAGTTTGTAAGTTAAATCAAACGAGGGATCCGTAGATAAATTAAAATTGGAAATGAAATTCAGTTTATATAATTAGGTCATCATCATATCAGCCCCCACACATCCACTGCTGGGCATAGGCCTCCGCCATACGACGCCAAAAATAGCGGTCCTGAGGCCCCTCCAACCATCGACATTACTGCGATCGCTTTAATGTCGTCGGTCCATCGAGAGCGTAAATAAATAAATAATTAATGCAGGACAATTCATACAACATTATATAGCCCCAAGCTAAGCAGAGCTTGTGTTATGGGTACTAGATAACTGATATAATTAGTGCAATGCACTACATGGATAAATATTTTTTTATTATCCATAGAAAAAATCCAGAACACACTGAATAAATATCTGCAGATCGTACAAGATTTGCCCTGAGGCGGGAATCGAACCCGCAACCGCCTGCTTCGAATAGTGGGATAGAGAACGTATGATAGTACATTTTGCAATAAAGCCTAGTTAAGAAAAAGGTATTAATAATTAAATTGTTAACTATCTGCTTCTAGTACTATCGGTTTTCAATAAAAAGTTGTTTGCTTAGGGAACCCTAACAATGAGTGTCTCAAAACTCACAGTCATCATAAGGAGGCATCTCAAGAAAAGATCATTTATAAGTCGAGCAATGATGTTCCAATCACTGAGTAACCTAAGTCTTCAACTGTGTGAACACGTGACTTTTCTGAACAAAATATCGAAAAGTGTCAAAATTTACAAAAGATAAAAATGGAGAAAGTTCTTTTAGTATTTCTATGTGCTTTTTGCATAAACGCTAATGCGTCAAGAATTTTAGTAGTTGTGCCAACCCCTTCTATAAGCCACCAAGTGGTATTCCGTCCCATTATCAACGAGTTGGTAAAGCGAGGGCATGAAGTCACCTACATTACCACAGACCCCATGTACCCTGAGGGTGAAGCGCCGAGAAACTTAACGGAACTCAACGTCAACGTTGGTGACATGTCTTATAAACCCTGGAGAGCAGCGGTCCTCTCTGGTGAGTTCAGCACTGGATCAAGCGACGCTATGGTACATGGAATGAAGACATTTTTCAAAATCATTGTTACTATATTTGAGCAGCAGATGCAAACGCCTGAAATGAAGTATGCCTTGAGTAAAGACTACGATCTGTTGATCTTAGAGGCGTGGGTTAAACCCGTCTTCATCCTCACACATTTTTACAAAGATGTGCCAACTATACTCGTCTCTAGCTACAATGGTATTAACGGAAACTATGAGACCGTTGGTGCTCCGGTTTACCCTGCTCTCCTTTACCCAACGATTCTCCATCAAAGACTATCTGACCTTTCGCTATGGGCAAAGTTAAAGGAACTTTATACTCGTTTGATAATGGACAGGTTTTACATAACCCATGATGGGGAGAATGAAAAACTGTTCAAGAAGATGCTGGGACCGAATGCACCGACAGTAAGAGATTTGCAGAATAATGTTGACATGTTTTTCGCAAATTATTACCCGATTTGGGATTTCAACAGACCGGTGCCACCTAGTTTGGTTTATATTGGTGGAATACATCAGAATCCTTCTAAGGAACTGTCTAAGGTACGTTTAATTTTTTTTTATCTCTTTGTACTGGATAATCAAACTAATATGTATTGAAAATAAATATTCTACTATACTATTATAAATGCGAAAGTTTGTGAAATGTGAAATTTTTGTAACCTATGATCTCAAGAACTACTGAACAGATCAAGATGAAATTTGGTATACGCTTAGAACGTAGCCTAACTTAAGCAATACCTAGGCTACTTTTTACACAAAAATACGCGTGCCAAGCCGCGGGCAGAAACTAGTAAAATAAATGATCCATCTGATCATATGGCACTACCACAAAGTTTTTAATTATAAGGTGATGTAAAAAAGTACCGAGGTAAGGGAAGTAGGTATATCGAGTCTTTTGATTGTAACTCGCAAAATAGTAGAAAGTCAAAGCTACAGTTTCTACTGTCTGGTGATGAACTCGATATGATTACAATAAGACCTTAAACAGGATAACAACAGCGGGGGTTAGGATTGGAAATTTAGTTATTTATAGATGGATTAATAACGTTTTCATCCCCCCATCTCGGAAAGAGTATTTTTGCTCTTCGATATCTGAGTGCAAAAGCC
Source organism: Eupithecia subumbrata (assembly GCA_949316285.1). NCBI lineage: Eukaryota > Metazoa > Arthropoda > Insecta > Lepidoptera > Geometridae > Eupithecia > Eupithecia subumbrata. Next base: position 3,634,765 of record OX438644.1, on the reverse strand, counting down.
GTTATTATCCGCTAGAGGATAAAGTGAAATTGAATTTAGAACATCGTGTGCACTACGTTTGTGATTCAAAACGTATTTACGTTAACGTATTTCAACCTCCATGGGGCCGAATATATCATACAACCTTTTTTAATTTGTTAAAAACTCAGACTTGGAACCTTCTTGGTGTACTTTTATTTAATTTGTTTGAGCGCGCCATTTTCTTTTTTTGCATTTAGTCATTTCCACAGACCAATATGAGATACTGGTAATTTCCTCGCTGAGGTGGGATGAAAAGTTACGTGTTGCACTCTTGTATAACAAATAACTATTGCGTTATTAGGTTTGATGATGAAGAAGAGAAAAAAAAAAAGTAATGCACTATTTAAAGGCATGCATATTAACTTTTATCTGTTCTTGTTACTTATCTGTTAGTTATTCCAGAGTATGAGTTTTGCATAATTTTGAAAAACTATAAAATTTTCCACGTTCACCCATTTATTTATTAACTTGCTACTTGCAGCTCTACCGGAAATTTGCATGATTTACATTTCGTATTATGACTGCGATCGATTAAATTCATACGAACTTGACGATAAAACTATCGTAACTTGAATGATTTTGAGTGACTTATTTTGAGTGCTTAGTATGGGTTGTGCGCATTATCTTACGAATCTTTTCTTCGTTTTCGAGTCCTTCCTATACATTTAGAGCCTTGCAGCGCCCCAGAAGAACCAACCCATATGAACTTCCAACTTCATCAAATGTCTCATGCAAATGCTCATGCATTTGCGGAGACGTTTGTCTAAAAAGATGTCATAATTTTGATTTGAAAAATAAATATGACATTTACGAATCTTGTTTCCAACACGGTTTTATATTTTCAACACAACTATGTCAATCACGGGTCCAAAATGAAACAAGTCCGGCTGTCAACCCCTCTTTCTATGGAACGCGTGGAGGGTATCGAGATGAAATTAACATAAAATACTCAATTACGGAATTGAGTATTTTATGTTTATACTTCTTCAACGCAATCAAAAGTACAGCCTTTTATGTCCAAATATTTTGAAATTTTTAAGGGAATCTTTTTCTTTCTTTTATCTTGCACATATAACCTATAGAGCAAGAAACAAGACAGGGTACCCCATTGACCTAGAATCATGATATTTGGCAAGAAACAAGGTCTTACAATATTATACGAAACCCATAGTGCGCGAGTCCGGGTCGCACTTGACGTTTTATTTCCAAAAACCGTTACAAAAACTAAAATTTTGATAGTTCATAAAATAGTGAAAATGAATAAAAATACAAGAACGTGGAAGATTTTCAAATTCATTTATTAATTCAGATCCATATATTAGAGTAGTAAATGTCACAGATAATCAAACAATAAATGTGTACACAGTCGTTAATAACAGAATAAATTAATATAATAAATGTGTTTGGCACAGGGTTTGATCAAGTTTTACATCCAGTGCCTTTGCAGTTTACTGCAATGTTTATCATCCAGAGGGGTTCTGACTCATCAGACTATTGGTGCTGTCCAGTGTCCTACGTTTTGTAGGTATTATTTTATTGCGAATTACAACGTAAAAGTCCTTTACATGTGCGTCTGCATAAACCACTAAAGTATCTGGGCGGCCCCACCATGCTCTAAACAAATTATTAAAAAGGACACGTAGGACATGGACGCCTTGGTATAAGTAACCCATAGGCCGCTGGTATAAAAGATTGACAGTAGTATTTAAATAACGAAACTTTAACATCCACTGAACAATGGGCGATCCTGCGGATCAGAATGTTTCTTCGTACCGCCAGCGCCTCACGCTCCCTTTCTATGTCACAATTATCAAGTAGATCAGCAGTGACCCAATGTCCCAAATATTTAAATTTATTTACCCTGACCAGTTTGCGACCATCTAGGCAGACGGGGGTCGCTGAACGGTCGCTTGTAGCGAAGACATTAACCTCGCTCTTCTTGTTGATAATTTGAGCCCGTGGCGATTAGCGTAGTCCTCGTATACAAGCAGCAGCCGCCTCAGCTCGCACACCGACGGGCACAACAGCACCATGGCATCCACGTAGCTAATATATCCTCTGACCATCGATGGAGCATCCCGCATGCATGCTGCTGAGCTCGTTCACGTAGAAGCAGAAAAGCTTCGGTGAAGTTATACCGCCCTGTCTTACTCCACATTCCAGCCTGTACGTGTCCGATACTTCATCCTCCACCTTACACAGTTGTCCTGATGAGCGTACCAGTGCGTAAACAAACTTACAACCTCCCGCGGTATCAGACACCAGACCAGGTCGTATATTCGTATATAGGTCGAAAGCTTTCGATAAATCGAGAAAGCATCCAAAAACTGGTTTCCTTCGTTTGGTGTAGTACGTGACGGTCTCCTAGACCGCCATGGCCAAAACTCGGCTAGGAGGACATCAGTATGGATATTCAATGTAAGAATTATATTAGCGATTTCCTTTCAAACTAATTGCTAATAGCTAAATTTTAATTAAAAAAACTTACTTAGTTCATGATTATAAAACTTCTCCATAATACATTACTGTACTTGTTATATTTCAATGTCTATACCTATGTATTTTGTGATTTTTTGCCGAACTCTATTCTCAAAGTCTACGAAGTTCAATGATATTTAAACGAAGCACCTCCTTCGAAGAAATAAGTATCAATTACCCTCACATCCCACTCTCAGATCCCAGAGCTAGCATTCGGGAAAAATCACAAATTTTTGGTGTAGGTACCAAGATACTGCCCTAAACTAAATGATGAATGGACGGCGGCGCGGGCGTAGCGGCGGCGGTCGAGAAGATCAAAAATAAAAATCAAAAACTCTTTATTTTCATAAATACAACAATAATAATAAGGATAAGAAAAGGTCACATTACAAAACTAAACACTGACACGGCAAGACAAGACGTTCCTATCCGGGAATTTTTTTTATTTCTCTAAACATTAGTCCATGCACGATGGTTCCTAGGTGCCTACTACATGTTGTAAATAATTCTTATTTTCAGGATATTTATTTCTTCGAACGAGATGCTTCGCATAATTATGATTGTCCTTCGCTTGATAAGATAAATCACATTTAATCATCTATTAACATGCTGTAGGTAAATCAAATGTCTAGTGCGAGTCCAACTCGCGCACAGAGGGTTCTGTTTAAACATGCAAATAAAAATAAATAAATGAATCGTTTAATATGGAACAAAAACAATGGTGACATGGTTATAAAATGAAAAACGACATCTGCAGAAGTTTAAAAAACTGTGTCGCAGATGACAACGACCTCCGAAATTAATGCTGATAGAGTTATTACCTACTTGTGAGCAAAAAAAACCACTTAGACGCATAGTACAATTTTTGTTGTTATTACAGCAAAAATTGCACTATGCGCTGCAGCTGCTGATGCAAATGCAGATGAAGCTACAAGTTTACGTTTCTCGGAATTTCCTCTTTACTTGTGTAACATAGCTTCGTGATGTGACAACGAATTTATGTTTTTCGGACTTTTTCCTTTACTTGTGCTACGAGACTTTGCTTTTTGCCAAATTTCAAGATGCTAGGTCAACGGGAAGTACCCTGTAAGTTTTGCTCCCCTGCGAAAATAAAAATATTCTGTTTTTGCGATATAATTCAAAATTTGCCAATATCGGATTTTTCTCTTTACTTAGATTCTAGGTCAACGGAAAGTACCCTACGATTTCCCTGGGGAAATGTCAAAATATGCGACCGCATATACAATCCCGTTTATGATCTAAATGGCTGTAATTATTATTGCATTGACTTAGAATGAGATTTTTTTAGTACAGACTAATTCTTATTCTTGAGATGTTAATTTCAACTTGATAGCTTAACACATCTGCGGCCCAAGATGCAGATGACCTTCTCCGCCATCGAATAGCGGCGGTGGAGGCTGGGCAGTGAATGCGATATACACTAACGTTTTTCTGAGAAAAAGGTCTTGACAGACCGACAGACACCAAAGTAATCCTATTGGGGTATCATTTTCCTTTGTAGGTAAAAAAGGATAAATTTTAAACTCATCAACTCTTAAATATATCGATAAAATGATCTAATATAATACTATATCTAAAGTAATATTCTGCCATTATGATCTAACTACTAATTGTTACAATCTGACACTGTCTGATCAAAGAACTTCCTCTTTTTCGAAGACGGTTAATAAATGGCATTTGATTGCGTTGAGTTGGGTTGAATTTGTTCACAACTCCAAGAAATTGCAGATTTAAGTTTTTTATATTAATTTCAACTTCAACTTTCACGCGTTACTCAGAAAAAAGGAACTCTAAAATAGTAGGCATATCATAACTTGCCCGATAACCTAAATGGAAAAATGGGTATCAACCTATTTCACCAGAATATTACATGATTATGAAATAGATAAATAAAGTCATGATACTCACCAAATCATGCCATCATGACTTAGCAACAATTAGCAGTATTTTGAGTTGGAATTTCTCGATTCTATTTTTTTTTTAATTTTATTTCACAATAAATTATTTAACGAAATAAAATAAAAAAAAAATAGAATCGAGAAATTCCAACTCAAAATACTGCTAATTGTTGCTAAGTCATGATACCTACGTACTGTACTTACAACATCGCCTTTTATAATTCTTATCCAAATCTTTAATGTTTTCCGTTTACCTAATGGAGTCGTAAATAAGGGTTTTTAAACTTTTTAAGATTAAAAACCCTTATTTCCGCAAAATAGCATTAGTTTTGTGCCGGAGAAAACGTGTATTTAGATAACAAAAATAATATCAGTTGGAGAAGCGAGACGCGAACTAAGCTTTGATTGGCAAATAAATCAATAGCAAAATATAATTTAAGAAGAACATTGTCAAAAGCAAATAATTTTTTCACTAGTTTTATTCCTTAGAGAACGCAAAAAAACCTAAAAACTACAAAAAATTAATCTCGCGCCGAACTTCCATTTTTTATGAAACCATGGTGATTTGGGAATATGTTGATTTTTTTAATGATCTAATAAACCCAAGTACTCCAAAATCGCCAGTTTAATAAATGAGCGGAGATGGAAATTAGAATTAAATAGTATTCGTTCGCAAACAAGTTAATTAATCAACAAATTATAACATATCCTAAAGTTTAAATAATATTTAAAGATTTCGTGCAATGGGAAGATAAAATTCTAATATTAATATTGTATTAGAAAATTTGCATAGACCCTTATTACTCATAGTACCTTGTGACAAGCTAAAATGACCAATAAAGCTTATTGTCTTGTTATTAGAACCCCAACGATGCATAGTTATCTATGTCATGTTGTACTTACAATCCGCGAAAGATTCTTTATAATGCGGGCCAGCCAGTAAGTTTATCAGCCTACAATTGTGTGGACGCTTTGCTGTTTTCATTGTGAATAAATTAAGGAATCTAAAATGAAAGACATATCTTTGTGTTTATATGTGCTATGATTTAAACGCGGATGCGTCGAGAATTCTAGTTGTTCCAGCGCCTTCTGTAGGTCACCACGTGGTGTTTCGGCCGTTGATTAAAGAGTTGATAGGAAAAGGCCATGAGATCGTCTACATCACTAGAGACCCTTTGTACCACAAAGTCATAGAACCGAGTACACAGATATATTTCTGAGACCAAGTAACTTATCAGAGATAGACGTACATACATGATGTACATTATCATGTAAATTTTGGAATGAAATAGATTTATCAAGCGAATTCTGAAGTGGTTCAAGTAAAGATTTGATCCAAGGTCTTGTAAAATTTCACAGAGTTATGGCTAGTTTATGCGAACAACAGATGAAAGCCCCAAAAGTATCTTTTGATCTCTTAGAAGCGTGGATCAAACCAACGCATTTTACAAGGATGTCCCGACTAATACTCCTATAAATTTATATAATCTATAGTTATATAGTCTATACATACATGGAAACCATGTGATTGTCGGTGCTACCGTTTACCCTGCTCCGATGACGCCGGGCTATGTCACGTGCTAGCGCAGCGTGCTGCGACTTAGGCCAGACACCACCAAAGCGGAGAAGAGATGTATTTTAAACAACCAATAGAACATCGTTATTCACATCTCGTCTCCGCTCAGTTCAGTGGATACCACCGAGCGGAGATATACCATATCTGTATGCGAAGTAAACAAAGAGAGATCGAAGCATCGTTGTGAGCTGTGCCTCGCAAGCTGGCGACGACCTCACGCAGCGGAGATGAGAAGAGATGTGAGCGGCGTGCACTGAGTGGCGCCTCTAGTGCATTCATCTCAACACCGAACATCACCGCTTTGGCGGATTCTGGGCCTTAAGCATTTAGCTCCATTAAAACAACTATTTAAAGGCCTTCATTGGTTAGCTAATTATCAGTACGTCTGACACATATTAGCCGTGTAGGCGCTTATTCATAAAAGTTAACTGATTTCGATTACAAAATTACACTTAGATACTCCCTAGAAATTAAATATGGAAATAATTATTTTAGTGTTACTCTGTGCTGTGTTGTTATGTATAGACGGTTCAAGGATTTTAGTGGTGGTGCCAACACCCTCCATAAGCCACCAAGTGGTTTTTCGTCCTATTATTAATGAGATGCTGAAAAGAGGTCACGAAGTCACCTACATTACCACAGATCCGATGTACCCTGAGGGCAAAACACCGAGAAACCTAACAGAAGTCGATCTTCATGACATGTCTTACAAAGTTTGGCGAGAAGCAGTTTTATCCAGCGAATTCAGTAGTGGATCAAGCAAAGATCTGATACATGGTATCACTATAGGTTTTAGAATTATAGCTGTCATATTTGAGCAACAAATGCAATTGCCAGAAGTGAAGCTTGCTCTGACAAAGGACTACGATTTGTTGATTATAGAGGCGTGGGTCAAACCCGCGTTCATCATCACACATTTATACAAAGACGTCCCAACTATACTCGTCTCTAGTTTCAATGGCATTTATGGGAACTATGAAATCGTCGGTGCTCCTGTTTACCCTGCTCTCCTTTACCCAACGGTCCTTCATCAAAGACTATCTGACCTTTCTCTATGGGAGAAGTTAAAAGAACTTTACACTCATTTGAAAATAGACATGTTTTTCATGAAACAAGATGAAGTGCTTAATAAGATGTTTAAAAGGATGCTGGGACCGACCGCACCGACTATAAGCGATTTGGAGAAGAATGTTGACATGTTCTTGGCAAACCATTATCCATTATGGGACATGAACAGACCGGTGCCGCCTGGTTTGGTTTATATTGGTGGAATACATAAGAACCCTTCAAAGGAATTGCCTAAGGTACGTTATTATTATTTCGGGATGTTACGGAATCTATAAAAACTAAAATGGTTCAAAAGTTCGTACGTTGTTTTAAATTTTTCAAATGTCGTTTGCTGGTGTGATAGTACGTTGCTAGTCTAGGTGAGTCAAAGATCATGACTTGAAACGTTTTAAATAGATGGATAGATAATGAGAATTACAATCCAGTAATTGAAATAAATTAGAACTAGTATTTACAATTGAAACAATTGAGCTAACTGCAGGCTGTTGCAAACAATTTACAGGTAGCTCAACTGATCCATACCAGTCATAAATATCAATACCAGTCGATAATTATTTATTTTAAAACTTTATGAAACAATAGGTTTTCCTCTTCTTTGTACACTCAAACAAAATCCATCAAGTGCGAGTGTGACTCGCGCGCCGAAGGGTTTCGAATTTTTGTCATTTACACAAGTACCAAAGATACCAGTGAAAAACATCGCTAAAAATTCCAATTGGGAATAGGTAAAAGTCTATAGAATCAAAGTTACTCGTAACGCATCGTTTCCGAGGTGTAAGGAAAAAACTAAAAAACGGGACCTTCTTTGTGTCTCCCACGCCTAGGGGGTCACCTCACCTCACAGGAGTGGGGACTTTTAGTAAGTTTGTCTCCTAACTAGCCCAAACAAAGTTCCGCTGTCAAACTTTATGTTTTCGACTTTTCCACCCAAGTTACTCATTTGAGAACTCATCGGACTAATATGTCCCGCGCGGGCTCGCTATTGTGTGCGATTAGTGGATCACTACGCCAGAGAGGTTGTAAAACACATATCTACATAGCTAAACTGAATCCTGATACATTTGTAAATTTTCCAGCGTAATGTATTATTATAATTTACACTTACTCGTTGTTGGTTTGATAGGGGAACTCCACGAACAAGCAAGTTAAGATAGGTAAGTATCTACTATATCAATCACGAAAAGACTATTTAAAAGCGTACAATGACATCTACACTTATCAGTACGTCTATCACTTCATAACCGCGTGAACGTTTATTCAAAACCAGATTTTATTGTTCAGTCATGCTAAGTGATTACACATTTACAATGGAAAAAGTTACTCTGGTGTTACTGTGTGCTATATTATCAATCGCAGACTCCTCGAGAGTTCTGGTTGTGGTGCCGACACCTTCTTTAAGCCACCAAGTCGTTTTCCGTCCAATTATCAACGAGTTACTGAAAAGAGGTCACGAAGTCACCTACATCACCACAGATCCAATATACCCGGAGGGCAAAGTACCAGGTAACCTAACAGAGGTCAATCTCCACGACGTCTCATACACAATTTGGAGAGAAGCAGTTTTATCCAGCGAATTCAGCAGTGGATCAACCAAAGTTCATGCTCAAGCATTAGCTATAGCTCACAGAGTTATGGCAGTTATATTTGAGCGGCAAATTCAACAGCCGGATGTGAAGCTCGCTCTGGCAAAAGACTACGATCTGTTGATCATAGAGGCGTGGGTCAAATCCGCGTACATAATCACGCATTTTTATAAAGATGTCCCAACAATACTAGTCTCCAGTTTCAATGCTATCAATGGAAACCACGAGATCGTTGGTGCCCCTGTCTATCCTGCTCTGCTGTACCCAACGGCTCTCCGTCAAAAACTGTTTAACCTTTCTCTATGGGATAAATTATCAGAACTTTACACTCAATTTAAAATAGACATGTTTTACATGGAACAAGATGAGGTGCTAAATGAGCTGTTCAAGAGAATAGTGGGACCGAATGCTCCGACTATTAGTGATTTGGAGAAGAATATTGACATGCTGTTTGTAAACTTTTATCCGTTGTGGGACATGAATAGACCGGTGCCACCTAGTGTAGTTTATTATGGTGGAATACATCAGAAACCTTCAAAGGATCTACCTCAGGTATGTTGAAATTGAAATCTATAATGGGTCCGGTCTAGTATGACTGAATGTTGAAATGTACATATTCCAGAAAGAACAATTCTTAACCCGTGAGAAGGCGCGCCTAATTTTGTTACATGGATAGGCGCGCGCGAGCAAATTGCTCACACTACTTTAAATGCTTATATTTCTACAAAATTAGTATTTTTGGCTATAAATGGGATCTTATATAATAAAACAGCATTTATTTTATACGTAAACAGGGGTTTTAATTAAAACTATGAAACATTAATGCAACTTCTACCGCAAATAACCAATTAACGAATTTTTGATCTACTGACTTTGGAAGTCCTCAAAAATATCATAATATTTTTTTTTTGTGTTATATAACTTAAAAGTTTCACTCTTCCATGATATCAAGACAAGTGTGCCTCTCAAAACACGTTGTACACATATACGTTATGTGCTCGGTGCAGAGTAATTGCTTGCATGAAGTGCATGCTTTTTTTTTGATCGTTTGTTCTTACGTCTAGGACATATCGCACAGAATCTACTTAGCCTAGGTTCTGCAGGTGCCGTAGAAATCGGCACGAATCGCTTTATTAGGAACTTTAGATCTGAAAATATGTTCTCCATGCAAATCCGCCATGAAATATGTGTAGTAGAATTCGATGATGTTGTGCAATATTTAGATCGTCCATTTTTTATGTATTGTGTGTTGTAACTGAAAGCAAAATAAAATAGCATTAAAATATGACTTCATAGTACCTACGTAATTAATAATAATCAATTTTAATACAAATCAACAGAATAAAACACGAGAAAAATATAAAAACATTTTTTGGTATGTAAAAAAATAACTTACGTGGATGGGCGCGCGATGAGCAAAGTGCCGCGCGACGGTGCGGGGCCTCCACAAATGCTTCACTGCGCATTGGCAGCGAGACTGAGCAGCACTTGAGTTACGCGAGGGGAGAGGGGTTGAATAGTTAGGAAGGTACCTAGGCGCTCGGGGTGCCATGAAATTTGGATCACCAAAAACTCCTACATTAAATTTTAGTGTGAGCAAATTGCTCATAGCGCGCCTTCTCACGGGTTAAAACCTACTTTTCCCCTATTGTCGGAAATCCGAAAAAAACTGATTTGTGTAATGTCTTAATTCCGAAATGACATGAATTTGGTACAGTCGTAATCTGATTACGACTTTCGAACCCTGAAAACAACTTACATTTAGTAAAAAAAAACGGGTTGCACTCCGGGAGTGCCGGCAGAAGTGAAATCTTGATTATTAACGTTGAGCATGTTTGATATTTTGGAATGGTTAGTGAATAATTTTGCACCAATTGCTTTATCAGTATAAAAGTACTATCATTTATGTGGTAGAATACAATATTCATTTATTGCGCTATCGTACACAAACATGACAACCTAAACGAAACAGTAGGCCCAGGCATACATTTTCGCCGCGCCGTAGAGAGGGGATAGCTGTCTACTCTCCATCCGTCTTACGCTTTTTCGATCAGGTCACGTGTCCTGACGCGAGTTTAAGATTTTATACCCATTACAGAAAAAGTGCTCAACGCCGGTAAAGAAGTTTTCACTTCAAAAAAACGTTACGTCTAATCTACATAGTGGCGAGGTGTGTATGGGTCCGGTTTAGTATGACTGAATGTTGAAATGTACATAGAATGTCGATATTCGATTGTTTAAACTCTAAAACGAAGATACTTGAGTTCGTGTCATATTATTTGCTCGGAGCGAAATTATTCTGGAATAATTTTCGCAAGACCATAACTTTTTTGGGGGTAGTAAAAGAGCTACCTAATAATAATAATTAAATTATAGAATATAGTCCTTCAGCTATTAAGGGTGGGACTACACTGAATTCTATCCAAAATAACACTTATGAAGACTTACCTTATGGCTCGTAAAAAGGTACTTATCAGTTAATTGAAGCTGGTTTTTTTCTTAATTAATTCTAGCTTACTGTTATAATTTACCTTATGTGTAAAGAAAATTGTTTAACGAGCAGCCAGTTTTGATATTTTCCTTCTTTTCTTAAATTCACTGTTCCTTCTATTCAACATAAAACGTCTGTCACTGGTAAACAGGCAACCATCAAATTAAAATGACAAAAGCCCTAACATGTATCAAATGTGAAAATGATGAAACTCATGTCGGTAAAGCTTATGTTTTACCGCAGTTCGGGATTTTACAGTAAAATTATCACACGTTCACTCAACTCGCTCTCGTCAAGTTTTGCTTGCTTTATGGTACTCCAAAGACTTTATGTTGGTACCTCGTCATGATAGAAAAAACTACGTATTTAAAAGCGTCAATAATGAAGTAATTATCAGTACCACGGCCACATCTTAACCGTGTGGACGCTGTTTAGTACCTATAACATAAAATAATACATAGTAATTACGGATTTAACATGGAAAAAAATGTGATTGTCTTACTCTGTGCTTTAATGTTAATTGTAGATGGGTCAAAAATTTTAGTTGTGGTTCCGACACCTTCTATTAGCCACCAAGTGGTTTTTCGTCCAATTATCAAGGAATTAGTGAAAAAAGGTCATGAAGTCACCTACATCACCACAGATCCAATGTACCCTGGAGGAAAAGCACCGAAAAATGTTACGGAGATCGACGTTCATGACATGTCGTACAAAATTTGGAGGGAAATGGTTTTTTCTAACGATTTCAGCAGTGGATCAAGCAAAGATTTGACTCAAGGGGTTATGAGATTGTACAAAATTATTACTCCCATATTTGAGCAGCAAATCCAACTGCCAGAAGTGAAGCTTGCTTTGTCCAAAGCATATGATCTGTTGATCTTAGAAGCGTGGGTCAAACCCGCGTTCATCATCATGCATTTATACAAGGATCTCCCTACTATACTCGTCTCTACTTTCAATGGTATTAATGGAAACTATGAAACTGTTGGTGCTCCTGTTTACCCGGCATTGCTATACCCAACGGTTCTTCGTCAGAAACTATCTGACCTTTCTCTATCGGAAAAGTTAACAGAACTATACACTCATTCGAAAATGAACATGTTTTACATAACCCAGGATGAGGAGTTTAATAACTTTTTCAAGAAGATGCTGGGACCAGATGCACCGACTGTAAGAGATTTGGAGAAGAATGTTGACATGTTCTTCATAAACTATCATCCAATATGGGACATGAATAGACCAGTGCCACCAAGTGTAGTTTACATTAGTGGAATACATCAGAATCCTTCTAAAGAACTGCCTCAGGTACGTTAAAATGTTTTCGCGATGTTTCGAGCTTTGGCATGACCTAACTAACATGTCTCCTAAGGTCCGTTTTTAAAATATTAATATCAACCCATGCAGTGCGAAGACAGGGCGCTATGGCACCCATTAGGGGAAGCCTACATCCATCAGTGGACTATTATAGGCTGATGATGATGATAGTAATACAACGCGGCCGCCCACATAGAATCTAATTAATGAATTATATCTGGAGCAAACACTGAATATCCTGTTGGTTGCAAAAATTAGTTGTTCACAGTTATTCCCGGATAACTTTTGAACTTTTATATCGTTACCATCGGAGGTCAGATGATAAAATGCGTTTGCAAAGTCTAACAACAAGGAAATCTTCTATGCGTCTGTTTATTATGCCATGCGATAAACAAACTTCATTATTATACCGCAAATATTTATAGTCAAGCTAACGATAAATCCGATATATCGCATACCAAATGAAAAGTTTTCAAACAATAACCATAAACAATAGTAATTTTTATCACCGTAATTATCAGCCCATATGCGTCCACTGACTGAACGTAAGCCTCCCAAGCCCAGACGACTTAAGATTTGCTATAACCAGGTTTTCAGTCGGTTTTTTGTTTTAAATCTGTGTTATCCCAGTACGCAAGGTAAAAGCTTCGCTTTCATCTTTCCTTTGACAAATCAATTTCTGAGGTTATTTGTCCTTTGCCTACTATTTTAAAAACTTTTCTGTGTTCGTTCTCCACTCGATCAATAAGCCAACAATTTATTTAAATGAAGTGTTATTTACCCTACTTACTTTTCATTATGTTGGACACTAAGTATGTAATTACTTACCCTCTCGAGATTATACAAGACACAATGAGTTCTATCGTCATCGTGAGAATCATTTATTTCAGAGACCCGTTGGATCTCGTATGGATCTTAAACTTCATCATCATCTATAGTCAGCTCTTGTCGGCCAATTTTGGTAGAACCACCGAGTGATCAGAACGCGCTGCAACCGTTACGAACCATTACCATCACGAACATTACATTTTGACACAACTTGGTCCGACATAATGCGAGGATTGTACCAGAAATGTGTCGTAAAATATTTTCGTCCTATTCCGATCTCCATATTTGTGATAGTCGCCTATAATCAGAGCCAGATCGTAGGTTTGAAGTTATTTTAAACACACATCCTTCCGTCAGTACCGGAATGTGCTAACCAACTACACAGAGGTCAAATGACGTGGGAGTCGAAAATCTCTGCGACTTCCTTCCTACGGAAAGAAAGAAAGAAAATACATTTATTTGGACAATACATAACAGAAAAAATTACAATCATATATACTTACAAAGAACACAGTATTTTATAGAAAAGGAAAACAGAAAGAAGAAAACAGATACATATTAGAAAGTGTGTTATATACGGGCCAAAAAGGTCCCTGTCTCAGCATTTTGCCGCTACAAGCCGAAGCTAGTAGCGGCGCTGGTTTTCAGACAGGTCCTGGTGTGGCAGCAATACAAAGAAACAGAATACGGACTGTAGCGCCGTTAGCGCCCGTCGAAGTCGATAATTTATGCGATATTATTTGATTTCTTAGAAATTACCCTGAGTGTGGGGTTACGCACTATAATAACAAAAAACCTTAGAATACAGTGAAGTTTCACGCATAGTATCTACCTACACAAGTGTCTAATAAATAACCTATCAAGACAAATAGGGTGTAGTCTAAAGCATCAACTTCCTCGCTACATAATATTTTACGTTCGATGACATCAATAGAATATCGTTCTCATCTATCTCGATGAAATCGGTGCAGGGATAATCTCTACATAGCATACAACAAAGTCGCTTCCACTGTCTGTCTATCCCTATGTATGCTTAGATCTTTTAACCTACGCAACGGGTTTTTATGCAGTTTTTTAATAGATTCAAGAGGAAGGTTTATATGTATAATACATACATAATATAGTAGACAAACACTGATAATTTTAGAGGTTTCTAATGTGATGTCGTAAATAAACAATTTTTCTCGCTTACATTGCAAACGCTGGCTGAACCCTACGTTATAGATCAAAATAATGTACTATAGTTTTTACACCTTAAAAGGTCCACAAAAAGTCCGTATCAGCATTGCGCCCGTGCGAAGCCGGGGCGGGTCGCTAGTTAATAATACATCCACTTATTACTATAGATTCCCGCTCGATGCAACAACTTCATAATTTTACGCATTCTATGACATTTTTATATTTTCTTCCCAAGACCAAACTCTGTCTGTGCTGTTCAAATTATTTATGCTAATGTCTAACTACAGCTTAAGTCCCGTCGGAGTCGAAAATTTTTGCGATATTGTTTGATTTTTCATTGTATTCTGTTAGAATATAATACAGTTCAAGGCCAAACTGCTTAGAATGACTCATATTGTGTCAGGAACAAGTTCCATGTAAGTTGGATATAAATAAAAAGTCTGATAAAAAAAAACAATAATCTTGTAACGTACATTATTATACCACATCGTAAATGCTCTCAGTCATGCTACTAGGTACTCGAATGTAAGTTAAGTTTCTACCCACAGAACCACTTATCCACTTATGTACATCTAACGATGAATAATTATACGTACATTGTATAGGTTCTATATAAATACACTCTAATGATCATAGGGCCTTTTAATGTGTTGGAGTGCTTTTGATGAAGCAGTTGTGTCTTATTTTTAAATATTTAAATTTGGACGCATCTAAGTAAACGTAAAATAATTATTATCAAAACAACTTTTAATTAAATTGTAAAAACTGTGCGCGGGTAAAATGCTTGTAATATTCAGTATAATATGCAGTTTAATAGTGACAGCGGAATCTGCCCGGATCTTAGCAGTGGTACCAACCCCGTCAATAAGTCACCAAGTGGTCTTCCGTCCTCTGGTGCAAGAGTTGGCGAAACGTGGTCATCAGGTTACCATCATCACAACTGATCCAGTATTCCCCAAAGGACAGGCACCTGAGAACCTCATAGAAATAGACCTTCATGACCTGTCGTATACGACATGGAGGGAAACAATATTAAAAGGAGATATTACCAGTGGCAGTCAGAACGACGTGGTGACACAGATGAAGACTTTCTTACCCTTAATGACAAGCGTTTATGAGCAACAAATGAAGGTTCCAGAAATAAAGGATATAATTACGAACAGAACGCAGTATGACTTGTTGTTACTGGAGGCTTGGGTTCGACCCGCTATGATGTTCACGCATTTGAACAAAAACGCGGCGGTGGTCTTAGTTAGTTCGTTTGGAGGGCTATCTGGTAACTACGATACTATAGGAGCTCCAGCTAGACCACCGCTTATATACCCTACTTTGCTACGACAAAGGCTTGTGAACCTTACTTTATCAGAAAAGCTTAACGAGCTATACAACCACTATCTGTTTGAAAGTCTATTCACAGCTGAAGATGCGGCTGTAGATAAACTGATACAAAAATTAATAGGGGATGATACGCCAAGCCTGCGAGAACTAGATAACCGTGTTGATATGATGTTCTTGAATTTCCACCCGATATGGGACATGAACAGGCCAGTACCGCCTGGTGTGGTATACATGGGTGGTCTGCATCAGAAACCAGCGAAGGATTTGCCGAAGGTAACAAACAACGTTTGACAAAAGATTACTGTACTATACTGAAAAATCAAAATCTATTGATTTCCATAAATACAATAAACGTATACTTAGAAAAGGTCATATTATAATATTAAAAACTGACACGGAAATAATGTGGTATTTTTGTGTTTTGTCGTTTCGATATGTGGACTAAAGTAAAGAAGCGACGAACCTTTAGCCTGTTGGTTGTTATGAGATCCTTTAACGCATTCACTGAACAGCCTCCACTGAGCCACATGAGGACATCTGAGTCTTGGGCCAAGAAAGTGTAACGTTTAAAATGGACGAGCTGGATAATTCTGGTGATCTAGTTACCTACCCCACTAACAACCTTATGAAATTTTTTATGCACAGTTCTATATAACTACTAATTAATAGATTATGTTCGGTCCGTCTTTTTGTTTTTGTGTGAAATTAAACTAAGTAATTGCATAGGTTTTTATCTCCTTTGATTGAATTTTGACCATTTTATTATCGTCGTGACGTCAATTATTTTTAGGCGTGAGAAAATCGAATTGCATATAATTACTTCAGGTTACTTCAACACTTTGTCTTTCTGATGTCCTTTTTGACCCTCGTCTCTTTGAACTGACAACGTGTAAAACTTAAATATATTATCTTCATAATATATTTGGTAACCTTCGTTACCAAATTTTTCTTTAATAATTTTATTTTATGTACCTAATTTTCTTAACGTATCTTTTAATTTAACTCAGATACTTATTCTTCCAATTTTTGAAGAAGCATCAATCCATTTTCGTGATGTTTTACGACATAATGTAATGTCTAAAATACATTAAAATTTATATATGTTATTCCAGGTCCAGAACTTTATGTCTGCAAAAATTCAGCTCGATCCGTTCAGTAGTTTTGGTGTTGTCTACTGTCAAACATTTTTCATCGACACAAAATTTCGCATTTAATAATATTTTATTATAATAATAGGATTTGTTTAGCAAAAGAAAAGATTCTTTCATAATAACTTAACTTCTTTCATAAAAAGTATATGTTATTTTTTCTGATGAACTCTTTATTTTTCTCCTCAGGACCTAAAACAATACCTCGACTCCTCAAAACACGGAGTCATCTACATCAGCTATGGAACGAACGTGAGCCCCTCGCAGCTGCCCCCGGAGAAGATCCAGATCCTGACAAGAGCATTCTCGAAGCTTCCATACGATGTGCTCTGGAAGTGGGACAAGGACGTGCTGCCGGGCCAGAGCAGCAACATCAAGATATCCAAATGGCTACCGCAGTCCGATCTTCTCAGTAAGTAGAACATTACAAGCGAATCCGGATGTTTTTCCTGTTTCCTATCATTTGGGTTTCTTCACGAGAAGACACTATTAACATCTTTCTAGGCAAGAGGGCTCTCACTAGGCCTCATCATCGCTTTCCATCAGACGAGATGAAGTCAAACAGAGGCCAGAGTTTGTATAAGTCAAAATAAATATTTTACACAGTAAAATCAACTCTTTACAATTTTACTTTGGACAAACATAATAACGGATGCACCGATTTTCATTTCACACAAGCACACGCAATGAATAAATAAAATGAAATATCTTGACCGATGCTTTTAAATATTTTTTAAAGAAAAATCGGTTCATCCGTTTGCTTCAGCCACCAGGCCACTGACATACACACACATAAATTTAAATTCACTTCTGTTAAATTTAATTACAATCAACAATAAATAAATTACAACTAGTACCTATTTACAATTGAAAGAATTGAGTTAACTGCAGATTGTTGCAAACAATCTACCTAGCTTTATTTGCCTCACAGTTAATAATGCCAGTCATATAATATCAAATAAATATGTTAGGAAATGTTAAATTAGCATCATAATATACCAGCGTGATATGAGACTCTATCACGCATTATTTCGTCTTCGCTCCTTGCACAGTGACTATGACATTGCCTGTGTTTTATATCACGCTTACGTTGGAGTATTCGGGGACTCAAACGCTTGATTTAACACCTTCATGGTCCAAAACTCACATGATCCATGTGCAGCTCCTCGTAAGTGAATGCGTTAAGCACGTCTCAAGTGATTTTCGTGGTAAACTGTGAAAAAATCGCAACTTGAGACGTGATTATAACTGATTTGCGTTTGAGTATTTGGGAGTTACTGAATCAGGTGTCATTTATGCGCAAAATGTTTTTTTGATCCTCACGGTACCCGGTAGCGGCGATGCAAGCGCTAAATGTTTAGAGAAAACCCTTCAAAGTTTTCGTTAAGTAAAAACTTTGAAGGCCCCAGTACCATCTGCAAACGAATACAACGCAAATTGTACCTACTGGCTGCCACAACAAACCGTGTTTGTCTGGGAGAGGCTTTAAAGCGCGATAACGTGGTATGTTCGTGATACAGTCTCATCTTTGAGCATATGATACCGGTTTCTCTGATGTATTCAATGTCAAATGTATTACGCATAAATACTAGCCATGACAATGACATTGCTATTATTTCTAACCAGTTCATACTGGCTTGATTGCTTCTTATCTATTTTTGTTCGACGTTTTTGATAAGTGGTTATAAAATACCATTAGTAGGTAGGCAGCTTTGAATTATAAATCATCCGATGTTTGAGAAATAGGTAGGTACTTTATTAGCTTAGCGGGCAAATTATTAATAAGTGTTACCGTCATTACAATTCATTTTTTGAGTCTAATAATGCAATTTTTCAGTCTATTTCGTTGGTAGATCTGACTTTGAAAATAAATGACAATGACACCGTGTATAATAAATAATCAACTATAACCGTGTATACAAATAATCTACTAAAAAATATCTGTTTTTATAGCTTGACAAAATTTATACCTATAGGATAGGTTCCCGGTTCTTTAAAATTACTTACAAATTACTAAGATACCTACCTTCCTCTCTGTAATACAAGTACCTAATTTTATACTAATTTACTTCATTTTACACGTCATATATACATTTGATATTAATTGAACCTGGTCGTATGAAATATTATTTGTCGTGATCTTGATTTGACGACCTCAGTGGCGCAGCGGGCGAGAGTCCGCCTGCGACGCTAGAGGTTGCGGGTTCGATTCCCGCCTAAGAATAAATTTGTGTACGATCTGCAGAAATTCGTTCCGTTGGTCTGGGTGTTTTCTATGTATAATAAAAAAATAAAAATATCTATCTATGTATATAATGTATTAAATATATCAGTTATCTAGTACCCATAACACAAGCTTTGAATAGTTTACTTTGGGGCTAGATGGTGCTGTGTGGATTGTCCAGCATTATTATTATTATTATTATTATTATTATTATTATTATTATTATTATTATTATTATTATTATTATTATCTGCATGTATGCGTGTGGGTGCATTTTCTGTGTTGGACTGGTTGGTTCTGTCGTTCGGTCTGTGTCATGGTTTTGTTGGACTGTGCGTGTTTTCTATACAAACGGAGATACTTAAAAGCAACGTTAGAGCACGAATTCACGCAAGATGCAGCGTGGTGCGTGGCAGTGTGTTGATCGCCTTACTGACTGCACGAACGCTCGCTGTGTAGCACGTTACACTACCCGCCTGAATTGTACTGCTGGAATTTAGTACGTTAATAAACCAACCATCTCCCTTCTTTAATTTCCAGAGCATCCGAAGGTTAAGCTCTTCATAACCCAAGGAGGCTTACAGTCTACAGACGAGGCCGTCACCGCTGGAGTTCCCCTAATCGGCATGCCCATGCTCGGAGACCAGTGGTTCAACGTGGAGCAGTACGTGCGGCACAAAGTCGGTCTCAGGATGGACATGGACACTCTGACAGAAGAGGGCTTCTTGAAAGCGGTTAATACTGTGATAGATGATAAAAGGTGAGGCAGAAATGTTTTCTTCTCTCTTTTATTTATAACTTGACGTCCAACATGATGCTCAATTTCGCTATGTCTTGTCCGTAAGTAGGAGAAGCGGAACACGAGCGAAACTGCCTGTTCTAACACATAGATTTGACTTTAATTCCATCTCTTTCCCCGCGCGGTTTCGTCGATCTGCTCCGACGTCAGCCACACCTCCGTTTTAGTTCCGCGACTCAATCTACACTTGATCGCAGCGGAATTGATCCAGCGGTTCCGCC
Source organism: Eupithecia subumbrata (assembly GCA_949316285.1). NCBI lineage: Eukaryota > Metazoa > Arthropoda > Insecta > Lepidoptera > Geometridae > Eupithecia > Eupithecia subumbrata. The sequence goes on along the minus strand of OX438644.1, from coordinate 3,614,578 downwards.
ACTCGTAATCCGCAGCGGAGGTGTGCTATGGGCGCACTTCAACAGGGGCCCAATGCTGCAAAACGAATCGCTTCAACATGACAATGGTATCGCCTCAGAACAACATATTTTAGCATTCTAATATAAATGAAAGAAACTAAAGATGGTAGGACGTGCGTCAAAATTAGACATAGACATACACATAGACATACTATTTATTGGCCACACATTTACATAACACATTAAAAATAAAATACTTAATCTTAATTAAATTACATAATTAAGAACACAGGTACCAGTAGGTACCTATATATTAACAAACGATGTTATTATTATTATTATTTATTTATGTGACCATGACAGGAACTTAGCACTTATATCAACATATTAACAATATGTAGGAATAAATTGTCAAGGTTGAAACAATTCTATCAATCTATCCGAGCAAATAGCATCGCATGCACTATCCATAGTTTCTTTTACCTACTCCTTCCACTCATTTTTTTTTTTTGACTTAATGAAATAATACAATTTTTCATACATACGCAATAGAATATAATGGTATATTTATATATTTATAAAAGCATACATAGTTTAGTCAATATTGCATCATTAAACCAGAGTTATTTGGTCTGTCAATCGGTCAGCTCAATAAATATTATTTATTTATTTAATTTTCATACTTTACAGTGTTAAATCGCGAGGAGTGGAAGGAGAAAAGAGAAGCTTTTGCCCAGCAGTGGGACAGTAATGTCTGAAAAAAAAAACTTTAGTGCACACAATTTTAAAAAGTAGTATACAAATGGTGGGCATATTGCCGATGGCATTTTCTGCCTGCCAACCACACAATAATCAAGAACGACAAAAAGGCTTTTTTACTTACTTAAAGTTAGTGTTGATAATAATTAAGTAGGTATAGAAAAAAAACAATCTAAAAATGTCTATGGTGAAATACAAATATCGTAAGCTGAAATATCGAAGCTCTCGTTAGTCCCGATATTTTTCGAGCCGATAAACTCGCATCTCTATTCATAGAAAAAGCAGATTCTATTAAATATTGCATTCCTTCCTTCAGTCAACTGAAGGAAGGAATGCAATATTTCAGTTGACTGAAGGTAGGAATAAAATTTTAATAAAATCGTGGACAGACCTTATGGATTCTACGTGACGATTCTGCGAAGAGTAGTCTTTGTCTTAGTAAAACGGTTGGTATCATGAATAGGTTTAGTTCAATTATTGGTCAGAATTGAATTAGCAGCTTGAATTGAGAATCGAATTCCCAGGCACTACGCCAACACGGCATTCAGGCATGGAGTATCAAATCAAACGCGATTGCTTCCTAAAGATAACAGCTGATATGATATTATCAGAAGCTTATTACTACAAAGATAACCTTATTAAATATAAGCACATTAAATAGGATAACATGATATTATTTAGTTACCTACTCGATGATCATAATTATATTATGATTATATTATTTTTACAATATATACATACAATATATATATACAATATTATTCAGACATGACAAAAGAAAATTCTTATCTGTCAGAGCAAATTAGCCAAGGTTATCATTAGAGTCATACTTAGGTATTAAAATGTAACCACAATATAATAAACCAATATAAAAAAATTTGTTATACAAGCAAGTCATGACAGTGTTTTTATCAAAGATTTACAATTTTGGTTTTAAACCGAGTAGTTTAGTAGTCAGTTTTGTTTGAGAGAACTCGGTTCTAGATTATTTCATGTAAACAAAGATATTTAAGTAAGAAAACAAAAATGATAGGAATAACAAAAATAAGTTACCAGTAAAAACAAGAAAAAAACCCTTAATATCGCATAAGTAGCACATACGCGAAAAAGGTAGAAATTCAAGTTCATGAACGAACGAGAGCCAAATAAAATTATGAATGAAAGCCGTATTTTTTTTCGATGAATGAATGCCACATTTTTGTAACAACCGAACTTTTTTCAAACTTCTGTGATTTGCTCCGATGATGTCAGTGTTGTTTAATATTTTCTACCAGTATTTATTCTGTTTTGTAACTCCTTTATTCACAAAACATACATATTTAGCATTCTAGAACCACTAGGACTGGTAGGTATTTAGTGTAAAATTTGGCTTGTCTATAAGCTCATTTTGTAAGCCAAAAGAAATAAACGACATTCTAATTCCGATTATCCTATGTTTAAAGTAATGGTTTTTAAAAACGTTTATTTATTCATACAAGTATATTAATTTTTTTATCGTTCCCAAGTCAAAGCGCTCGTTTTTTCTTTTGCATGCCGCGCGTGTATCACACAATTCTTTTGCTGACCAATTTCAATGAATTCTTATGAATAGCTATTCAAGTGTACAAAAGTGGTCAGCTATATATGTATATACTAAGGTGTACACTATAGTTGAAATATCCTTATTTTAGTGGTACACCTATTTAATTTAAATAAGATATAATGGCTTAATTAAGGCCATAAAACTTAGAGAACCAATAACCGCAGGTAGCTTAGTGTGGCGTTCTAATGGCGACCACAAAGCGAGAACTGGGTGATATAGCCTCATTTCATTAAGTTTCGCATCCCGAAGGTTGCGTTTTCGGTAGCCAAATGAGCTGGAGCGGGTTTACGACAAAGTTTTTTTATTTTGAAACGGATCGACTCTACGAAATAATAAACTTAAGAAAAACGAATATTTGAGCTTATAATATAAATCAAAATCAAAAAACCTTTATTTCTTTAGGCTAATGAAATAAGCTCATAGAAAAGTCAAATTCTAAACTAAATCAGGTATTATAAATAATAAACTAAATCTATCGTTTTTCCTTCCAGCTTCCGGAAGAACATGGAGAAACTTCGTTCGCTGATGCACGACCAGCCCCAATCTGCCCTCGATCGTGCCGTGTGGTGGGTGGAGCACCTCCTCAGACATGGAAGTGGAAAGCATCTCCGAGCTCCAGCTGCGAATATGACCTGGTCTGAATATTTAGACCTGGAACTCATGGCTGTTCTCGCTTTGATAGCATTTTCCATATTGGCTGGTGTGGTTGTCGCTTTGTATGTTGTTATACGAATTGTTAAGAAATATTTGGTTCCAAGCAAGAAGGTGAAGCAAAGTTAAAATTTTAATATATTAGAGAATTTTAGGTTAGCGTAGTAAGAACGTAGATTTATACGTTGTTATTCGAATTGATTTGATTGTTAATTTATTTAGTTAAATTTTAAAATGGTTATTTTTAAAGAATGGTTAGTGTTAGTTGAAATAATTTGTAATACATTTACCATCAATACATGAAAAGAAAATAAATACTTAAGATCTACGATCTTGATACTAAGATCATGTTTTTTACATAACAAAGCAATAAATTTTGAATTAAGGGTTATTTTGTTTACAGGAATATGATTTCTGATCAAAATTTAGTGTGTGTACACAGAAAACTTAATTTTTAAAAGTTATTTTGTTAGGTACTTCACATTTTATCCTTTAAAATAATAGCAAATTAACTACCTACTTAGTACAATAGGAAACTACTACCAATCTCATATTTTATTATTCTCAGTTTTCACTCATTATTTAAATATTAAATTAAATCTAAAACTTATCTCAACAATAACTACTATGCTAGAGTCACCAACATAATTTTCATAATACATAATGCTGTGATATTCGGTTTTATAATTATAAAAATTAAATAATTAATTGAATTACAAATGGTTTTAATTTACTCCTTCTCTTGCCTACGCACAAAAGTATCATTAAAATGCGCATATAGAGGGCAATAATAAACATACAAAGTCTAGAATAAATGCTGTCGTTGAAACAATGAAATAAAGGAGCCTGCTCACTTTCCCGGAACGTGTCATATCCTACAATCTTATAGAAATTATAGATTACCTATTATGAGTATCATACTACAACGCTCGATCAATAAAAGTATACCTCCACTTATCTTTTAATAATAATGCTGGACAATCCACACAGCACCCTCTAGCCCCAAAGTAAGCTACTCAAAGCTTGTGTTATGGGTACTAGATAGCTGATATATTTAATACATAATATACGTAGATAAAACACCCAGACCAACGGAACAAATTTCTGCAGATCGTACACAAATTTGTTCCGAGGCGGGAATCGAACCCGCAACCTCTTGCGTCGCAGGCGGACTCTCGCCCGCTGCGCCACTGAGGCCGTCTATATCAAATACTTCTTCTTCTCTATCAGATATGTCCCAAGCTACCTAAATTCAAGACAGAAATGTATGCCGACAACAATCTTAAAACCTTAAATGTTGCACACATTCAGCTCCCACTACTTATGTACCTACCATATTTACCTTTATTAGTAATTTTAGGTGGTTTCTATCTGTTTATAAGTTTTACTTAGTTTTTTCCTATATTTTTATTATAACACACTCATTTATTCTTTAATCTCGTTTATAAAATACATTTTTTACTATAGAAAATAAAATGTTATAAAACTATTCTACAGTAAAAAATATATCAAAACGGTGAATCACCGGCCGCGAAGCTAGGCTCAAGCGGCCGGTGACTAGGGCTGCAGAGAGAGGAACTTCCTGACGATGCGCGCCGAGTCCAGGAGTACCGCCTTTTGAATCTGGCCCTTGATCCAACTTCCTAGCGAGAGTTTCTTGAGATGTTGATACTCTTCGCTATTACGCTGTTAACCGAAACGACTATCGGGACGATAGTCGCTGAATCAACATCCCACATGCTGACAACCTCGTTAGCCAAATCAAGGTATTTGCTAATTTTATCTTTTTCAGCTTTAACGAGGTTAACATCATGTGGTATGGTGACATCAGCGAGCACCGCCCTCCGTTCTAACCGATCTATCAGTACAATATCAGGTTTATTCGCCAGAATAGTCCTGTCTGTAATGATAGATCGGTCCCAATAGAGCGTGGCACGGCCGTTTATTATTATTATTATTAGCCGTGTTCATTCCACTACTGGGCAATGGCCTCCCCCCACTCTCTCCAGACATGTGTAACTTTAATATTTTAACACTGAATTCCTATTATTTTGACCTATAAATTAATATTGTAATATTTGTTGTCATGTTTAGTCGACCCATAATTTGCTCACGCTTTGGCACCCTTTATTTAGAAAAACACAAGACTTAAGACCACTTTATTTGATAATCATTGCACTCATCTTAAACGACTTCTCATTCCCTTTTTAACCTGCGGCGCAAAAAGAGAGGGGTGTTATAAGTTTAACGTGTCTGTCTGTGTATCTGTGTATCTGTCTGTGGTATCGTAGCTCCCAAACGGATGAACCGATTTTCATTTAATTTTTTTGTGTCATAGATAATTTTATCCCGAATGTTCATGGCCATGTTTCATAAAAATCTATCGGGAGTTTTTATTTTTAAATTTTGTTCTTGTTAGTTTGTAATTTCTTTTTTTATTACTTTTTCATCCCTAAGATTACACGGTACATTAAGAAATATAAAGAAATGTTTATTAATAGCATTAACTTGCAGAACAATTCTACCATCGAACTGCGATCCCCAACCCGCATGCCCACCATGGGGATTATGGGCATTACCCCCCCATGTGACAAAAGCCAATAAGGCGCTTATCAGGGGGAGCCCTGCGTCCAGCAGTGGACCAATACAGGCTGTTGAGGTTGAGCATTAACAATTAATATTGTATGTACTAAGCTAGTTACTTAAATTATATGCTGCTGCTGTATTTCATTTGTTGTAATGTTCATGACATTCAAAAACTTTTGACTAGACTATGATAAAATATAGAGGTTTAACGTAATGTTAAACCTCTATATTTTATCATAGTCTAGTCCACAAATGACTATGCACTCTCTTAGCAGCTGTATTTTACCTAGGTAAAGTAACTGCATACACTGTGATACCTATTTAATATTTATTTAGAATTAATTATATCAGATAAAGCCATTTTACAGCAGCACCATGAATTTATGATTATTATATTTTCTTTTACATGACTCTAACGATGTCCAATTACAGCTGATCTATTTATCAATTTACTTATTTTTATATGTACCTATGTACCTTTATTCTTAAGTTCCTTGTTTATTTTCTGTCTTGTCTGTTTTATGGCTTTAACGTAAGCACCACATATTGTAACCTTTATGTATATTTAAACTGATATTTCCAAGGGTATCTTGTACTCCTACGGCGAATAAATGAGTATGAGTATATAGGTATAAGAACTACATAACTACCTGACTAGTATGCTAAATGGCTCAGTGTTCCTTTATCTACACACTTAAGTACTGGAATTACTTTTAAAATAAAAATTAGGTAGATTTTTTCGACAGGGCAGGGTGGGTACCTTTATCCGGTGTAGCCAGAGCAAATTAATCTTAGGATACTATTTATAATTTTTAGAGAAATTTCTCAAACAAAGCACTTTCCCAAAGACCATGAAATAATATGTTGCCAAAAATATCTTGTTGAACACCAAAATCTTTCAAGAATCCTGGTCTTCTAAGAATGTAGCATAGTTAGAATAACAAACATTAAGGAAGAGATAGCTTCTAAACGATAATGCCGCCCATTGTACTTCTCTTATTTGAATTTCAATTTATAGGCATACATAATATAACAATAATAAATGTTATAAACACTCCTTGAATAATGTATAGGTATTTTTTCAGGCTTCTTTATCTGAAAGGAAGTCTTTTACATAGTAGTATACTTTTTCTTGTAGTGTCTTTTTAATGATGTTTTTGAACATTCTTTTGTTCAGTTTAGTAATAGTTAGTTTAGTTTAGTTTAGTTTAGTTTAGAAGTTTAGTTTTTTTTTTTCTCAGGTATTACAAAATGTAACACAATTCACATCAAACGATTTGCTAACCTTCGCCAATCGTGTAAAAGGTTGGACAAACCTATTTTTGATCTCGTATCATACTGGTGGATGTCTGACTGTTTACAGTATCGGTAAATATGTTTTCTTCTACGCATAATGTTTATATATAAAGAGATGGCATCGTTATATATCCTTAAATAATATTCTGAGGCTGTCTCTTGGCCCTATGTCTCTTGGCCTTATTTAATGTCTCCTTGTAATGTTATTTTTATGGTGTACAATAAAGTATTTTTGTATTGTATTGTATTGGAACATTCAAAGTTAACTAGAATATTTGTACTAATGTTTTCTGATCGCGTAACTTTAAAAAACTTAAACATTTAGAAGCGGATTTAGTAAGTACTTAATCCAACGTAACTTGGTGGTTTCTAGGTGACCGAAATTATTTCTATGCTACAGATTTCTGTCATGACACGGCTGGTGTAGTGGGCACTGTCCTTAAGCGCTCTCTCTCGGAACACAGCAAATGCATTAGATGGTTCCTCTTGCTTCTACAAGGATCTACTTATCCCGTTATAAAATAATTTACTCCTGACAGAGCACTGGATTTTACTTTGCGTTTAGTACCGTGGGATGGAGTTAGGTAGTTACCTATTTCATCTCACGACTGAGCAAAAACACTAAAATCTACTTGTAATATTTTATTTATTTACTAGAATACCGTTTGTTGCGCAAAATATTACTGTAGCAGTTTTAAGTTGTTTAGCAAAAATGTATACTCCTTTACCTGACATACAATACAATACAACACAATAACACTTTATTGCACACCAAGAAAATACAAAAATAAAACTACAGGAAAAGAGAGATACAGAGTTGCACAATGGACGGCCTTATCGCTAAAAGCGATCTCTTCCAGACAACCATACATGAGTTGTTGTAATACAACACAACACAGGCCATTTGTTGAGTTAAAGCTGGGAGAACGTACCATATCCTCCATATCCATTACTTACATCTATTAGTATTTGTTTAGTGTCACAGAAAAGTTAAATAACATTATTTAAAGTTTTGTTTTTATAGTGCGTAAGCCTCACACTCTGGCAAATTTCTAAGAAATTAAATAACATCGCAAAAATTTACGACTTCGGCGGGACTCGAACCCGCATCCTTCCGTAAGTACCGAAATGTGCTAACCAACTACACCACGAGGTCGAGTGACGCTGGAGTCGAAAATCTTTGCGACTTTCTACGGACTTTACGTGTTTTTTCTTCACTTTACGGTATAAACTGACATAAAATCTGAGTCAAATGATCAACCACGGCCGAGGCGGTTGTGGCCGTGGCAATTGCGGCCGTGGCTCGAGTGAATGGCAGTGGAGGTGTTAAAAATACAAAGAAGACCAGCATCCTTCTTTGTTCTTCTTTTGGTGGGTTTCCTTAGTCGGCTTTTACGACATCTACAGGCTGAGTTGGGGGTCGATTCTGACGACCGCCACGGCAATGGGGTGCTCACAATGTATCCCCAACCTCGACAGCCTATATTGGTTCGATAATAGATAAGCACCTGATTGGTTTTTACCTCAAGGGGGGTAGTGCCCATAATCCCCACGCTGGGACATGCGGGTTGGGGATCGCAGTTCGATGGTAGAATTGTTCTGCGGGAGGCACAAAAGTACTTTTCTTTACTACACCCGCGGGGTGGTGCAAATTCTAAGCCAGCATCACACGGGAACTGATATACTTAGTAATGTATAAAACAATGTGTAAAATTATCTAATACATAGATGTTAAACATAATAAAGTTCCCTGTTTTCATTTCGTCCTACTTACAACTTCCTAAAACCTTATCGTGCCTTCTCTTTCATTCTTAGGGAGCATGTACTTTTCACACAAACACGGCGACTTGGCTAACAAGTCCCATGGCATAGGGTTGTTCCAAAGTTTGTAAATCGTGCGTGCTTGTGAAATTGTACAAACAACTAGGTTGTTAGCGAAAAGTTGAAGTTGTTTGAGAAAAGTCGCATGATAATAAATAAATATTTTTGTATTTTTTGTATTGTACAACAAAAGGAATACGGAATACGGAAATCCGTTGTACTTAGTTAGAGCGAGGAGTCGATGTATTTACAGCACTAAGGTTTTTCGGTAGAGGTACTTAAAAGGTGATAAAGTCACCAGTCAGAAAAATATAATATACAATAAGGGATAATTTAATTAGTTTTAAGTACTCTGTTAACTTGTTCAAACCATTTTTGGAAATAAAAACTTTTATTATTATTATAATCAGAGTAGCCGACATAGATCTCAGAGTTAGCAGACTGAAATGGCGATGGGCAGACTATATAGCTCGCAGAACCGATAAAAAAAAATGCTGGACAATTCACACAACATTATAGCCCCAAGCTAAGCAGAGCTTCTTAAGGGTACTAGATAACTGATATACTTAATACAATACACTACATAGATAGATATTTTTTATTATACATAGAAAACATCCAGAACACCTTGAACAAATCTACAGATGGTACAAACATTTGTGCATTGAACATTTGTCGTAGGCGGACCTTCGACGGTGCGCCACAGAAGTCGATAACCGTTGGGGAGTAAAGGTTCTCGAGTGGCGACCACGATGCAATGCGAAACGGAGTGTGGGAAGACCTCCCACTCGATGGACCGACGACATTGTAGCGGGCGCAGAGTCGATAAATGGAGGCGGCTCAGGACCGCTATGGCGTCGTTTGGGGAGGCCTATGTTCAGCAGTGGACGTATACTGACTGATGATGATGATCACAACAAAGGGATATATAGGAGATTAATAGGGATTATAGAGATGGCTTATTTAATTTATAGTAGGTATATTTTGAGGAGCTTTGTGGTTTAGTGGGTGATGGTTGGCCTTAGTCACGCAAGGTTGCGGGTTTGATTAGAGTGGTTTGATCTTTAAATGTTTTATCAGGTTTGAATGTTTCTTGTAATATGCTTATTTATTGTAGTACCTATATTAGCTTAGCTTGGGGCTAGATGATCCTGTGTGACCAGTATTGTTTATTTAATATGTATCAAATGGTTTATTAGTTTCTGTGTCTGTGTATCTGTGTATCTGTCTATGGTATCGTAGCTCCCAAACGGGTGAACTGATTTTCGTTCAGTTTTTCTAAAATCTGACGGGGGATTTTTTTTTTCTTGTTAATTTATTTTTTACCGCTTGTTTTATGATGTTTCTTTGTTTGTTTTATGAAGAACAAAAAAGTTACACTGAATACAACAATAGATGTTGTATTTTGTAACTTTTTTGTTTTGTTTTTATTTTCCCTCGGTGTTTTATGTGCTAAATAAATTTCTATTCTATTCTGATTCTATTTTGAAGTCGAATGAAAGACCACTCGAAAACTTCTGAAAATTATTTATTTTTGCTGCTATTTTAATTCATACAATACAAAATTCTATGGGACTCCTGACAGCCCTAGCCCTGTAGTAGTAATGAAGGAACTTTGTTTGTCACACGGGACTTTTATGAGCTTCTTCTGTTTGTTTTTCAACTCTGATTGAGTAAGATCTTCAATGACAGTCAGTTAGTCAGCTTACCTACTATTTCCACCTTAATTTACTAATTTTCCATAGGATATTCCCAGGCAAGTGCCGTTGCGATGTCATATTTGGCATTCACTGTCATTTTTAAAAATGTATCAACGAAACAAATATGAAACGTAAACTATTTTGTTCTAAAATAAAACACATATACATACGTATATTATTATTAAGAATTGGACGAACTGCGCATGGGTTCCTGACGAACCGCTTATTGGACGAAACGCTTGTTGGACGAAATGCATTTTGGACGAACCGCTAACAAATCGCTACTTATTTGGCCTTTGCATCTGTGAAAGATGATTCTTTCACAGATGCAAAGGCCTATTAAACTAAGTAGCTATATCAGTTATTTAGTAGTATACTGCTGTGGGGGAACGCTGCAGATAATAGCACCGTATTTGTGCAGAAGAGGGCTGTTCGTGCAATCTATAATATGGGTCCCAGAGAATCCCTACGTGATAAATTCAAAGAAATAAATATAATGACAGTACCATGTCAATATATTTATGAAAACTTGTTGTACACTCATAGAAATAAAAATCTGTTCCCTAAAAATTGTGATAAACATAACTTTAATACCAGAAATAAACATAAACTCGCTGTGCCCACAACTAGGCTACAGAAAATTAATGTATCTTTTAAAGGGCAATGTATACGCTTCTACAACAAAACTCCTAGTGAGTTGCAAAAATTATCAGTAAATAAATTCAAACAAATTGTCAAAACCTTGCTGTGCAAAAAGGCTTACTATAAAATATCAGATTATCTAGAAGATAAAAAAGCTTGGAACGGGTTTTGCTCCAACTCGAAAAATAACAACTAACAGGCTAAAGGTTTCTTCGTCGCTTCTTTACTTTGGTCTACATACCGAAGCGACAGAAATCAAAAATATCACTTTATTTCCGTGTCAGTGTATAGTTTTATAATTTGACCTTTTCTAAGTGTACATTTATTGTATTTATGGAAATAAAGAGTTTTTGATTTTGATTTTGATTTTGAGTACCCACCATCGTACTGGTGTTGTTGTGTGTTCTCATAAGTAACTTAAGGCCAGGCACTACGAGCGCCTAGGTAGGCGACTTAAGCTAAGCTACCTAAGCAAAACGCTTATCTGACAGATATCTGTTTTCTGATTTTTAACCCTAAGCTATGCCTCGAGCTATCGAATTCATATACAGGGTTATTGGTAATACACTGACACTAAGTTAACTGCAGGTTCTGCCCACTATCATGAACACGTCCGTGAAGACACCAGATCTCAATTCTTAAAATTGGTGGAAAGTGCATATTAGTATGTACCAATGGAGGGGCCATTAAAAAATCGCCCATTATAGGGATTTTCTTTGAAACTAAACCTAAAAATGGCTCTGCCCTGAATTATCAGTGGGTGTGTGTGTGTTCGGCTGTCTCCCAGCCAGGCTAATGCCACTTGAATCATCTTGCGTAGATGTAAAATAAGCCAATGATGCTGATGTGGATTTAAATAGGAGTGGAATATCGGTATTTAGTAATTAATTAGGTGTTGGACATTATTTTGTATGTGAGGCGATTAACAAAAAAGAATAAAAATTAAGACCTGGTATCTTCACTAACGTGTTTGTGATGATGGGCAGAACCTGCAGTTTACGCATTTTCAGTGAATTACCAATAACCCTGTATAATCGTTGCAACCATGCTACTTTGCTCTAGCCACTTACCTAGGCGCTCGCAGTACGGTACGGCCATAACCTAATACTACTGTATTGTCACGTGGGTAACTAAGCGCTTACTCAACAAATGGTCTGTGTTGTGTTACAACCAAACCTTCTAACGCGTATTTTAGATATAATAAGTAGCCTATTATCTAAGTTAAGCTATGTTCTACATGTACGCCAAATTTCATCATGACCTGTGTGGTAACAAAAATTCACATTTCGCAAACTTTCGGCTTTATAATATTAGTAGGATTCTTTTCCTAATTAATAATCGGCAGAAGACTTTATTCACAAAGAAAATTACAATAAAATAATAGAAATAAATTAGAACTAGTAATTACAAAATTGAAACAATTGATATAACTGCAGACTGTTGCAAACTAAAAATTTATAAATAGTATTGCTATTCGTTTTTTTTGGCGTCAGGATCTCGGGCGCCTGAAACAAAATCTTCCTCCCCTCCATTTCATTATTAGATAGCACCCGTCATGAGCATCGCAGTCCAATGACAAGGGTAGATAATACGAAGATTAATCAATTTCGCACTTTGCCGGTGTCTTAGTCTTTGCTCCTGCTGTCATTTGTTTTCGCTTAGCTTCATTTAATTACTTGCCTATTGGCTATTTTTATGATTACCTACTGAAACATACGAAAAACAAGCTTCTCTTTTTTGTGCTTCTTTTTTCGGTATAATAAGTAGCCTATTATCTAAGTTATGCTATGTTCTAAATGTACGCCAAATTTAATCATGACCTATTCAGTGGCTTTGGAGATCTTAGGTAACAAAAATTCAAATTTCACAAACTTTCGCATTTATGATACAACAAGCTTCTGCCCGCGACTTTGCACGCGTATTTTCAGTATAATAAGTGTCCTATTATCTATGTTAAGCTATCTAAATATACGCCAAATTTAATTATGACCTGCTCAGTAGTTTTGGAGATGTTAAATCACAAAAATTCACATGTTACAAACCTTCGGCTTTACAATATTAGTAAGATAAGATAGGATTTGAACAGTTTTCCCATGTTTCAGGAATAATAAAACAAAGAAGTAAAGTCACACAATGTTGACACTGTGTCTGAACTTTTTTGTTGATGGCAACATTGACTCATTGTGCCACTTTTCTGCTAGTGTCAGTCAGGTTCATGAAAATTTCATTGCCATAGGATGGTCTTGTACAGTAAATAATATGAGCGGAAAGCATAAATAAAACACCAATAAGATTTTCCCCACGTAAATTGAGCAGGAACAGTGTCACCCGAGTCCCATTTCAATGTCACTGTCGATTTTACAGTCTCTTGTGCCAATGCTAGCCATGACTGAGTGCATGTGGAAGAACTGTAGTAGGTTGCATTGTAGATGGACGGTATTCGGTCTTTGCTCGTACAAAAACATGAGGTAGGAAGTTTAATTTAGTAAGGCTATCATTCGAATTCGTCCTACCCTTTGTTGGTAAATCGAATATCTGGATGTGACGTTACAGCTTCTGCTAACAACCAACGAGTGAGGGACCCCCGTTTCGGCCTGGAGGGCGATTACGGTGTGGTAAGGCACGGCATTACGGTTCAAACGTTAGCAGTTGAAACGTTAGGGTGCGCGTTCACAGGCCGTTCACAGGCCGACGACCTCCGTGGCGCAGCGGGCGAAGGTCCGCCTGCGACGCAGGAGGTTGCGGGTTCGATTCCCGCCTCCGAACAAATTTGTGTACGATCTGCAGAAATTTGTTCCGTTGGTCTGGGTGTTTTCTATGTATAATAAAAAATATCTTATCTATGTAGTGTATTGTATTAAGTATATCAGTTATCTAGTACCCATAACACAAGCTCTGCTTAGCTTGGGGCTAGATAATGCTGTGTGAATTGTCCAGCGTTATTTATTTATTTACTTATGTAAATAAATGATCTGGTAAAATGGATTAGCGAATATTTCAAAGAAACCATTGGCAAACCTTCCATTCTTAAAATGCCTGGCACCATTTATTGAATTCGAGATAGAACTCATACTTTTTTCGATAGGTACTCATTGAATAATTTATTTTAGTGTTATATCGTTATCAAAATTCTGCCAATGACCGGCAAAATTGATGCACTCAGGAATACATCTGAATCGTACAGCTGTGTTGACTTGTTGGACAATGCCCCGCTAAGTACCAGTAGCTATCTGAAACTTATAGCTGGAAGGCTGGACACGGACTGCGCTTTCATGAAACATTGGACGCGCACACATAGTGCCATGCGCATGAATATTGTGTGTCCCAAAATTTAAGATGTTTTTTATTTATTTAATTAATCTATGGCTGAAATATGTATATGTGTATCTAAGCTGAAATAAACGTATTGAGCGACAAATTTGAATTAAATAAGATTTCATTGCCCTGAAAAAGAAAAGATTACTGCTTTATTTTATTCAGTGGAAAATTGCCTTAACGATAGTTAATTGAATCTTAATCCAAGAAAAGCTCCCGCTGGGAACTTTTAAACTGTCCCAAGTAATTTACCGTTACGCTATTCTTTCGAAAACTTTTATTTTTACTAAAGAAAAGTTTTTTGGCAATTCTGTGGCGTCAAGTCTTAAGCTTGTAAATTAAAAGTTACTTTTAATTCTATGAGTTTTACGGCATGTTTTTGGGATAGGTACATGAAAGTGCAGGTATGATATCCGATGCAGAGAAACTGAAATGAAATGAAATCAAAAGAAGTTTAGTTCGGTTGACACTTGGAAGTACGCAGTAAAAATAAAATTAGTAGAGAGTTTCCAAGTTTGACTTCTTTTTCTCCTCTGCAAGAAATTTGAGCCGCGAACAGCAACTTTTTGAAACGGATGTACACTCTTTTTTTATAATGAAGATTATATTACGGACAGGCATCGCAATGATAAAGAAAGAAAAAAAAGGAAGAAAGAAAATAAATTTATTGGCTCAAACAAAAATAATAATGATAACTAAAAAGAATCCAAAAAATATAAAAAGTATTAATTCGATGTGAACCATAAAGTTCCTGCCTCAGCTTTATGTTGCTCAACATAAATTTGAATAACGCTGGTTTTCTGACAGGACCTTTAGTGCGTGCGTGTCTACACGGCTAACAGACCAATCACAAAAAAAACACGTGATAAACTAAATAACAAAAAACGCCAGTTACAATATTGGCTACAACTAATCAATCAAAAGTTTATTCAGTTCGTTTGGGCGTGAAAAACAAAACCTCCAATTTAGAAAGTTATTTGCAAAACTTTGAATTTAACGAAAAACGTTACAAAAGTCAAACTTGTTTTTATTGCAAAAAGGTTTCGATGGTTTAGCCTCTATGGTTTGATTATGATAACATATAAATCGAGCCTGGCTGCCTTATCATGTTTACTGTGGACCAACAGTTGGGTCCGATAGATAAGAAACTCAAAAATTGTGCAAACAATACTAATAATAACCAAAGTAAGTTACTCAAAGCTTGTGTTTTGGGTAGTAGATAACTGATATATTTAAAAATTTCAGATATATTATGGATAGTTACACTGATATATTTAAAGATTCAACGTAAGTTTATGTATTAGTAGTAACCGTCTGTAAGTTATTTTTCATCCCCCTATCTCGGAAAGAGTATTTTTGCTCTTCGATATCTGAGTGCAAAAGCCGTTTTTATCCGCTAGAGGATAAAGTAAAATTGAATTAAGAACATCGTGTGCGCTAAGTTTGTGTATTTAAAACATCATTAAACCTATTTACCTCTACCTATAAATGAAAATACGATAAATTCGGCACCATGGGTGCTGAATTTATCATACAACCTTTTTTAATCTGTTAAAAACTCGGACTCGGAACCTTCTTGGTGTACTTTTATCTAATTTGCTTTGCGTGCGCCATTTTCTTTTTTTGCATTTAGATTTTAGTCATTTCATCGCCGAGGTGGGATGAAAAGTTACGTGTTGCACTAGAGTGCAAAGATTTTTGACCTCGTGCTCTTTTGATTCCTTCGCTAACGCCCGTATGAGCGTTAGCGAGGGAATCAAAAGAGTTGTTGTTATTCTAATTTTTGAAAAAAAATGCAATTTTAGAATTCTTCGCTTGCTCGGTCATCAAAATTGAGCACGCGGTTAAAAAGCAACTTTGCACTCATGTATAACAAATAACTATTATAAGTTTTTGATGGTAGTACAATAAATGATTATTTTCTATCTATCTTCAGTTTCATTTCTAAACAAATTTAATTATCCTCGGCCCTAAAGCAATCATTTGTCAATATGTTTGTTGATCATTGGCCTCCTGCCAGCGGCATGATTCAGAAGGTAGGCCAGTCCATTTATCATGGTAAACGATGAAGAAAACATCAGTTTTTGAGACTTTTGCCTCGCTTATGGATATTTAGCTTAGTAGATAGATATATAGACTTTTTTATTGGGTACACCCACAAACAGCATTAGAAAAGTAACAAAAGAACAATATTTAAGGTACACAGATAGTAGAGAACTGTTTTAGTAGTAAGACGTGATGTCTACTTTATCTGGTAGGTTGAATCTGTTGTATTTTTAAAGCAATCGGAATCCCTCTCTCCGCATACATATTGTTTTGCCAGCATAGGATTCTGAAATAAGCTAGCTTAAACAACTATGTACTTTGTAACAAAAACAGAAAATGCAGTAAACGATTGACTATTGACCTACAACCGTTTCGTTTTCCACCGATAACGCAGCCGTAGAGACTCAACGATTGACTTCACTCTCTGTCTGAGTGCTCTCATAACGTCAGTTCTCAATAGTCAATCGTTTACTGCATTTTCTGTTTTTGTTACAAGGTACAGTAGAATCCGGTTATAACGACGGCCAAGGGACCGGTGATATTACGTCGTTCTAACCGGACGCCGTACTAAACGAAAAGATTTTTTTTATTAATCACATTTTAATGTATTTATTAATATTTAGGTTATTTAGATTATTTCACATACGTAAGTATGTACCTACTTACATAACTAAGAATGAAAAGAAATGTATTATTATAATTATTCACGGGTATTATCGCGTTTATTTACTACAGTCATCCCGTGACCACGACAGAGTGTAAAACTGTTGAAACGTCGGGAAAAATAGGTAAATAAACGCGATAAATACCCGTGAATAATTATAATAATGTGTTCTGATCGCATAAGTTCAAAAACTTTAAAAGAAATGTAATTTTAATTTCAAGAATCAACATAGGACGACTTTATAATCTACCTATGTATTATATGTCCATAACTAACAATGAAACATCTACGACAAAAAGTCTGTAATTATTGATTGTTTTTAGTTTTTATTTGTATATTATAAGTATACTATGTAGTAAGAGGTAGGTACCTATATGGAAATAGTATCTTTTGTCAGCCGTTCATTGTCTCATCAGATTATGAGAGTGAGGGAAGAGAGAGTGCACCTGTGTTTGCGCACACACATGTGCACTATAATATGTCCTGCGCATCTGGCTAGTCTCCGATGAGACAGGCCGCCGTGGTCGAAATTCGGCTAGGAGGACATTAATTAATTTATGAAACGTTGGTGTTCTTCCAACACAAATAAGGTTCATAGTTAACCCGCTTACATCCGTAATGAATTTATTAATCGTTCAAAACGAATAATATCGGACGGTAGTTACATAGTGTTGTTTTATTTCAGTTGAAACATTTGAAAATCTGCACATGGCGTCTGTCTGTGGTTTGCCATTGTCACCTACGACGCGTTTATAACGGTCCGTTTTGTGGAATCAGTTGATCGTATAGGTAAGTACGTAAGTCATTTACGTGTAACAGAACATCGAGCATTCGCTAGAAATAATTTTAACAATCACTAAACGTTTCCATGGCAACGGGCGCAAATAAAAGGTCTACCTATAAAAACTATATAGTACCTATATACAACGGATGACGGATTGCGCAGCAGTACGGTTGTTCTTTTCGTGCGATCCGTCTACCGAAACTTCGTATTTCGTGTGTCAAAAGTGGCCTTCTTTCTTTCATTCGTCGTTTCATACATGTGTCATCAAACTAAATTAGACCCGAATTTTAACTAGATGTCGCTACTAGAAGAATTTGAAAGCGGTTCATAGTTTTTTTTAAACACGCGAATTTATTAAATTTACTCGTAGGTACCACGCTTTGAACATGACATTAGATGTTTTGTTATAACCTGATTTTAAAAACCAACGAGCGTTTTGGTGTAACAATTTATCGAGCAATTGCACGAGCGTGGGTGACGGGAGACGGCGGGGCGTGAGGTGCGCAAGGAAATGCGGTAAATGCTCGTTCGCCGTGAGCACGTTATACGTACAACACATTCGTCGAGCATTCGCAAGAATGTATCAACACATTACATTCTCTGGGAAACTGAACATCTATATGACAACTTCTATGGCGCAGCGGGCGAAGAACATTTGTCGCAGGTCTGCCTGCGACGCAGGAGGTTGCGGGTCCGATTCCTGCCTGGGGACAAATGTTTGTACGATCTGCAGACATTTTTTGTCCAGGGCGTTCTGGATGTTTTCTATGTATAATAAAAAATATCTATCTATGTTTTGTATTGTATTAAGCATATCAGTTATCTAGTACCCATAACACAAGCTCTGCTTAGCTTGGGACTAAATGCTGTGTGCATTATTATTTTTTATTTTACCATTCGTTAGAACGTTACATTACACAGTAATGCTATTATAGCAAATTCGCTCGTCTAATACTCACCTTACATTTTTCAAACTGCAAAAATTTTGTGCTTATAATTTTAGTAGCATTCAATAAATTTATTTTTTATGATATGGATTATGTTCTCTATGTGACGGCGCTGTAAGAACTATAAAGTTCACAAAGACAATAATCTTGTGAATCCAGAAACACATAACCCGAAAATATTTATTTCCGCGAAGGATCATCGGAAAAACGGTTCTGTAAATGCGGATCTTCGTTTTAGTGATTAAAATTATTGAAGCAGGTAATATTTAATGGTATTGTAGTCTTAAAAATCATAAAATTTTATAAAGTTTAAAGTACGAACGTGTCCTACCTTTTCTACAAGCTTTTCTAGAATAACAGAATATTGAAGTTCTATTTGATTTGAATATTCTTTTGAATCAGCACTTTCAGCAATATTTTATTTCAAAAAACCATTTAACGATATCAGTGTTGGTTCAATGCGCTTCGATTTTCTTTACAAAGTTTTGAATTCTCAAAAGCTCACACTTTGTTTCTCAAAGAATTTACAAATTGCAATGAAGTGAAAATTATTATAAACATTTCAAAGTTAAAGGTTCAGGATTGAATCGAACCACTTTCTTGGACGGAACCTGTTAAAATAAATGTCCAGTTGTTTGTTGTGCCTGTATGATAAATTTCCAACCGCACTTGCTCATTGATGCATTTTCTTTTATTTTCTTTCGAAATGGAGCCTATGAGTGGCGAGAATAGTGATACACTCACTAATTCATCTGTACCGACCGGCGGTGGTAGTTCGGAATGGTCACATCTCATTCTGATCGCGTGTGGATTAAAAATCTACGTAGTTGCTACAGTTTTCCATTTATCACATAACATAATATTGGTAGGTACCTAGACTGAATTCTAGTCTAGGGTAAAATAAGGGCTGTCGGTCCACGCTCGCTATCTGTGTGACATTTATCTATTAAGTTAAGAATCTCTTAATAGATAAATGTCACTCAGATAGCGAGCGTGGACCGACAGTCCTTATTTGAACGTGTGTTCTGTCTGTTGTTTGAGTGTATCTGGTTTGTCCCTCTTTATTACTTCCAGGGATCAAAACGAGTAACGTGATTTTAATAAATGAGGTATTTAGTTCTGCTCTAGTCTCCTGTATATTTGGAGTTACATTTAGTAGGCTTTCGCCCTCTCATTTGGCAAATAAAAGTGAAAAGCGAGGGCCGAGTCAGGTTTTTTATAGTTTTCAATTAATGAAGATATAGATATATATATTTGGCCAAAAACAGTACATTACAGGTTTGACAAAGAAATTTACATACAAAGACACAAACAAAAGCAGAGAGTAGGTAGGCAGTTATAGGTAATTTTTATTAAATATTCTGTAGTATGATGTATTTAAAGACAATGATGTTAAAATAAAAAGAGAATAAAAATAATTAGATCAACCACAAAACCAAAAGAAGACCTAAGAGATAAAAGTCATGGATCATAAAGTCTCCTATATGAAACGGAGAAACTAAAAAAAACATGCCTGCACTGGACAGACAAGGCAAGAAGCAGGCAGGTAAAATCAAAATCAAAATCAAAAACTCTTTATTTCCATAAATACAATAAATGTACACTTAGAAAAGGTCAAATTATACAACTAAACACTGTCACGGAAATAAAGTGATATTTTTTATTTCTGTCGCTTCGGTATGTAGACTAAAGTAAAGAAGCGACGAATAAACATTTAGCCTGTTAGTTGTTACTTTTCGAGTTGGAGCAAAACCCGTTCCAAGCTTTTTTATCTTCTAGATAATCTGATATTTTATATTAAGCCTTTTTGCACAGCAAGGTTTTTACAATTTGTTTGAATTTGTTTACTGATAATTTTTGCAACTCACTAGGAGTTTTGTTGTAGAAGCGTATACAGTAAGGTAAGTACTATGAATATCTAGTGCCGACCCACCTACCACGCCAATCTTTATCCAGTGCTGTAGAAGCAAGAAAATAATAAATTATTATTTTATATTAACTTTTATATATTACAGGGTTATTGGTAATTCATTAACACTACGTAAACTGCAGGTTCTGCACATCATCACGAACGCGTTAGTGAAGACGACAGGTCTTAATCTTATTTTTAATTGCTTCCCATATAAAATAATGCCCGAAACCATTACTAAATACTAATCTCCCTTTCATATATCAATTCACATCATCATCATTTATTAATCTTATCATATCATTTATCTATATCTTATTTTACATCCACGAAAGATGATTTAAGTGGCATCAGCCTGGCTGGGAGTCAGCCGAACACACGCACACCCACTGATAATTCAAGGCAGAGCCGATTTTATTAGATTTAGTTTCAAAGAAAACCCCTAGAACTATTTTTGAATAAAGGGGGTCCATACTAATATAATTCCTTTTCCACCAATTTTAAGAATTGAGACCTGGCGTCCTCACGGATGTGTTCATGATGGTGGGCAGGACCTGCAGTTCACATTGTGTCAGTGAATTACCAATAACCCTGTATATTAACTTATTAAAATGTTCAAACATTTACAAGGCTGCACTACTTGTTTGTCTATGTCGGTTCTGTGTGATAAATCTTGTGTTATGTAGATCAAATACACTGTCTCTTCTTCACTGTCTGTTGTGACACAGATGTAACATATTATTCATAGAACTCACTACGTCACCACAATTCATGTTAGAACCATGTCGCTCTACAAACATTTTTGACAACCACGTTCAGTCTTCCTGTGAGCGTGGTAACTTAGTGTGACAAGGTACAAAGCTGATCTTATTGCAGTCGACTTTACGTTTGACGTAACAAAACGTGTGAGGAATACTAGGGTTTGTTATTTGTAAAGGAAAAACAGGGAATATTTGTTCTCTGGGGAAAAACCTTTGGGAAAACTTCAAACTGATGTTTTTGTTTGGGTTTGCTTCAGCAATGCATCAAGAATTGATAGTCCTACCCCAGTCTGTTTCAAATCTCTCAGTTAATGTTAAAAGTAGCTGCACCCCGCGATGAAAAAGTTTCTTTTGGATATAAGCTATCCTGGTACCAAATTTCATACAAATTTTAGCTGTTTGAGCACGAAGGAGCTACAAACATACACACACACGACCTTTTCTAAGTGTACATTTATTTTATTTATGGAAATAAAGAGTTTTTGATTTGATTTCCATCCCATCTTTATTATATTAGTGCGTAAAATAACCAAAATCATTGTTATAACTGCGTCACGTGTCTATTATTTAATGAATTCGACATTCCCATACAATATACCGTTGAATTCATGACCAATAGAACTAATTAAATCTATTGGT
Organism: Eupithecia subumbrata; assembly: GCA_949316285.1. NCBI lineage: Eukaryota > Metazoa > Arthropoda > Insecta > Lepidoptera > Geometridae > Eupithecia > Eupithecia subumbrata. Next base: position 3,592,497 of record OX438644.1, on the reverse strand, counting down.
TGTGTACTTTTCTTCGCTTTGGTAATTACCACAAGCAGCAAATAGCGATTCTCGAATGTCTTTAGTTTTGTATGTGTCGTGACCGAAGTTCGAATGTTTTAAAAAACATTTAGCACTGCAATAATGCGATTGGAATCTAGAATCGATAGTACCCCAGTTTACGAATTTTCTTCTTACAAAACACAATGCAGATTCGTCCAATGAAGTTATTTATTTTAAACAATTTTTAGGGCTTGCCAGGAACGAAATAAATAATAATAAATTCCGTTTGGTTTTCTCACACGAGACCAATTGTTATATGACAAGCAAAACCCTTTTAAGCTTACCTAATATCACAGAATAACTATCACTTACAAGAAGTTAGATGTGTATATGTAGAAACGTATGTTTTTGACCCCAGGGCTGACCTAATAACTCCAAACTAAAACTTTAGTCTCTGTAAAAGAGATCGGTACTTAAAAACATTCTCTTAAGCCAACTTATATTCAGTTGAGGGCAAAAGTAGTTGAGAGAAAATAGTGACCATAAATAGAGTTACAGTTAAACTTTTTTTCTGTCACAAGGCTTTTGTTCAGTAGAAAGGCAAGCTACGTCAAAGTCATGTCAATTTTCAGGATTCCAATACGAATTTCTAAAAACTAACATGACTTTTTCAGGATGATTGCCAATATTTTTACATTACCTAGATTTGGCCGTAGCAACAATCTTTAATGTTAGCACCGTAGAAGCCTGAAAGATGCTTACCAATTCTAATAATGCATTTTTTAGAATTCGTGAGCCTCTTTTGATCTTTCAGCCTTCTACGGTGCTATAAAAGATTATTGCTACGGCCAAATCTAGGTAATGTAAAAATATTGGTATAATATTGGTTGTAAAAAGTAAAATAAAAAATAAAATAAATAAAAAAATCAATTTGTATCAATCAAGGAATTTTGATGCCGTGCATCAAACATTATTTTAGGATGCAGATGTTCAGCTAATTTTGAATCGCATAAGCTGTTGATCTAATTCTGAAACCGACGTTAAATTACAGTTTGCAGGAGTACAAAGGAACTTTTACTGTTAACAGTGGATTTTTTACATGTGAGAAGATTTACAGTGGGAAAACAAGAATAATTAGTTTGAAAACTTTGTGCTTTATGAAATTAGCCCATTAATTATTTTTTAAATTATCTTAAAGTATTCTTGCATTAATCCCGTGAATTTGCAAGTGTTATCATTGTTAACGTTTTTTAGGGTACTATCATAATTATGTTGGCTGATCTAGACTTGGGAAAAAGATAATTAAGTTGTTACCTACTTTAAAAAAAATAGGAGTTGTGTTTTTTTGGTGGGAACGTCAAAGAACTTAATCGCTTTGCACCGAAGGGTATGTTTATCTGTGGCATCGTAACTCCCAAACGGATAAAACGATTTGAATTGAAAATGTATTTGAATTGAATTTTATTGCATTTGAAATAAAAGTTACAAGATGTTTTGTAGAATTAGCTTGTTAGAACACCACAAAATTATGTTCTCACCTCTTCCTCACCTCAACAGCCTATATCGGTCCACTGCTGGACGCAGGACTACCCTTGGCACCTAATTGGCTTTTATCTCAAGAGGGGTAGTGCCCATAATCCCCACGCTGCTTGGAGCAGTTCGGTGGTAGAATTGTTCTGCAGGAGGCGCTGCTGCCCGCCCCGGTGGATATCACTCAGTCGCCTCTTACGACACCCGCGGGGAAAATATTCTCTATCTACAAATTATGGTTTTTAATCCTTACTATTCACTTTTAGATACACGAATTAAAAATATACAGTTAAAATGTAATATTCTAAATAAATTATCTGAGCGTCTGGTCGAAGCGACGCGTGACCCGAGAGCTGGTCAGTATCTGGCACAGCGCATCAGCATTGCCATACAGCGGGGCAATGCAGCCAGCGTATTGGGGACGCTTCCGACTGGTATTGATATGGATCAGTTAAGCTACCTGTACATTGTTTGCAACAGTCTGCAGTTACCTCAATTGTTTTAATTGTAAATACTAGTTTTAATTTATTTCTATTATTTTATTATATTCTAAGTGGATTCTAATAAAAATTAAATATATTCACTAAGTAAAGAACAAGTACTGAATAATACTCGGAAAACGACATTGTTATAAAGTCGGAAGTCGCATAACATTGACGGTCGGGAATTGAACACAAACATTTGCACACCCTAACCGGTAAGGGCTGTGACACACGTCATGTTTGCATACTTCAGTGCTGTTACAACCTCAAAGGTGGGATCATAAATAGGTAACGCTCTTCCGTTGGTAGTCGGGTAAATGAAAAAGAAAAAAGAAAAAATTATTTGATTCAACAAATCAAAAATCAAAAAGTTAGGTACATACTACTTAACTACACTTAACTTAGTAATATTATCGAGACTATATACACTACCTACCCTAGGTTTTTGTGTCTGAGCAACAAGCCGAGTCAGGACCTGTTAGAGCTACACACACGCACTCGTCGGATTGCTGAGTGGGCTACTTAGTACCAACCCAATGCTTAGGTAGGTCTTTGTGTTAATTTATGTACATCAACAACAACAACAAATTATTTTTTAGGTACCCACTTGTTACTAAGTAGTCTTTTATTTCAAAATTAGTGTAGTGTAGTGTTTAATAAACAATTTTCTTTCTTTCTTTCTTTCTTTCTATATGTAGCTGTACCTTAGCAGAGCTCGGTCCCTCGCACTAGGTCTCTGAAGAGCCTATGTGGCGAGGTTACAGTAAAGCAAATGGGCACTTGCCTGTAATCACACTAAATCTCCCATCTATGGATCGACCATGGATGGGATAGTGGGCTTTTGGACACCTGAAAATGACATTGGGAAATGGAAATCGAATAGCTTTTGGCATTACTTGTTAAATACTACACTGATTTTGATTATTTATGAAAACTTGGTGTACACTCATAGAAATAAAAATCAGTTCCCTAAAAATAAACATAACTTTAATACCAGAAATAAACATAAACTCGCTGTGCCCACAACTAGGTTGCACAAAATTAATGTATCTTTTAAAGGGCAATGTAACGCTTCTACAACAAAACTGCTAGTGAGTTGCAAAAATTATCAGTAAATAAATTCAAACAAATTGTCAAAACCTTGCTGAACAAAAAGGCTTAGGTACTATAAAATATCAGATTATCTAGAAGATAAAAAAGCTTGGGACTGGTTTTGCTCCAACTCGAAAAATAACAACTAACAGGCTACAGGTTTCTTCGTCGCTTCTTTACTTTAGTCTACATACCGAAGCGACAGAAATCAAAAATATCTCCTTATTTCCGTGTCAGTGTATTGTTTTATAATTTGACCTTTTCTAAGTGTACATTTATTGTATTTATGGAAATAAAGAGTTTTTGATTTTGATGTTTGATTTTGATTTCGTTCATTCATGGCTTTTAGATTTTTCATGAAATAGTTTTCAAACGTTAATGATGGTAAGAGGATTTAATGTAATTCTAACCTATTCAAACGTGATATTTGTCCTCCAACTTTCGACATTTAATAAACGTTTAACTATATTGTCAAGACTAAAGTGGTTAGAGCTCGTTCTAGGTCTCTTAAATCTTAAATGTCCTGAAGTTTTATTAAATTTTGGCATTGTTTTTCGGTACCTGCAAAAACGGCCAGTATTTTTCCACACTCTTGACACACCTCTCTTGACTAGCACTTATGCGAAAGCTTAAGGTATCTTAGAGACTGGCTCTCCTAAAATGGGTATCCAGTGAATAATGACATACAAAAATCAAAAATAAATAAATGAACGTCTGCCTGAGAGGTTCGATTCCCGCCACAGGAAATATAATATAATATTTTTTGGGTCTGGGTCTTCCATGTACTTAAATGATATTAATATTTTTTTAAAACGCATTGGTCATGTGGTTCTGACTTAGAATTTGCACCACTTCAACTCTTCCCGTAGGTATCGTAAAAGGCGACGAAGGGATATCCACCGGGGGGCGGGCAGCGCCTCCTGTAGAACAATTCTACAACCGAACTGCGATCCCCAACCCGCATAATCAGCGTAGGGATTATGGGCATTAACCCCTATATGATGAAAGTCAATAAAGTGCTTATTAGGGAATGCCTTCGCCCAGCAGTGGACTGGGCTGTAGATGATGCAGCGTGAAAATGTTTGTTCAAGAGTCCATTAAAAGAACAAAACAAACTTGAGACTTTACACAAATAAACAAACTACGTAACCTTGAAAACCTTATTGAAGTGAAACTCCAAGAGGTTTGTTAAAAAAAAAACCTCTCAGGCCTGTTAAAAATTGGTACATCAATAAACATGCCTGAGTTTTCTCTAAAACTCCATTTCGTGACAATGAAAAGTAATTTCAAAGACTTTGGGACTTAATAATGGCTTTGTTCGAAATAAGGTTCTGATAAGAGGTTCTATCACAAATACACGATTGTATCGTTCCGTTTCTGATCACAATTGCACACAGGACATTTGCGGGAGAGACACATGCGCTATGGACATTTTGAGTGATGGTAATTACGGCTGATTTTTACGAATAAATTGTGAACGAGTTAGATACAAAAACAAACCTAGAAATAAACACAAGTGCTATGAACGTATTTTTCGTAATAAGAACTGCATTTTTGGTGGAAAGTGGAAGCCAATTTCTGAGTCTTCGACTTTTGTTGAAGTAAACACCGAAGTAAACAAAGCAAGAAACTTTGTACTAATTCGCAAAATCAAATTGAAAAGCTTTGGGCATTCCTATTGCCTGCTACGATTCGTCTATCAAACTCTATGAGCGTGTCTCCAAATTATGATTTGAAGCTAGCTTATTTATATATAATACGAGCACTATCGTCTTTTGTTTTTTCTTAGAAGCGACTTGACGTGACGTGACAAATCTCTCGTATGCGAAAAACAAAAGACAGTCGAACCAACTTTTGCTGCGCTACCTGCATAATACTGTCCGTTAGCAGCGATCACTTAGTTAAGTTATGATACACCGTAACAAAATGTTTTTCGCATAATTTGATAATGGCATTTGTAAACAGCAATATTATGGTGAATGTTTTCTAGATGTTTTCATCATTGTTACAAAGCGTGTTCATAATGTTCATTCAATTAATTTCTGACTTACCTTGCTGTTCCATTTGTTTATTAAGTATCGGTGTAACCGTTTTTGGCCTTAGTGTTATATATATTTTTTTTTTTCTTCTTTAGAAGTAAGTTAGTGTTGACCCTCCCGCTTCGCGGGGGTGAGACGCCTACAGTTCGGGTCAACTCAAGGTCGAATTGCTTTAGTCAAATTGTTACTAGCCGATTTTTTTTAGACAAATTGTTTTTTAGTCGAACTGTCTTAGTCGAATTAGATTAGACGAATTGTTTTGGTCGAATTTTCCGTACACGAAAATCCGTCTCGTTCCTCATTGCGAGCGCCTTCTTTCCCCGTACTGCGTGCGTGCAGCTCTTGCTGCTAATATTATCATTACATCATTAACTAGGTTTTTTTTGTAATATTTTTATATATAGTAAGTATTGTAATAGTTGCAAGTTGTACTGGTGAACTAATAAATTTATTTTCTTTCTTTCTTTCTTTTACTGACTGCACGAACGCTTGCTGTGTACGTTACAACAGACCCCGTAACACCAATCATTCGTCGCCGATCAGTACCACCTTAACGTACCAAGCATTTGCAGCAATTCCTTTGCAGTACAATTACTTCCTAACATTTTTTATTTTATTTTATATTTATTTTATATCTCGCGAAGAACCGAAAATCTGTGGGGTGAACGTATCGACTCGGCAAATGTAGTGTAGGGAAGAGAGTCCTCCAGCCAATTGGGTTGACTTTGACCATTGTTTAACTTGCTTGCTAAACTTTTTAATTGTATGTGTTTTTAAATATTGGGGACAATTGTGCCTCGCCACTTAGTCCGCGTGGAAATTTATGTTTCCAACTTTCTACATTTTCTATTTCATAAGAACCTTCTACTGACAATAACGAACACAACAAAAAAAAGAGTTAGCGAAATTGGTCCAGCCGTTCATGCGTGATGCCGTGACCACGAGCAATAGGGATTCATTTTTATAGATTTCGTATTTTTTTATCTCGACTGGACTGGTGCTTTTTGTGAATCGGCCTAGGTTCCGAAACTAATGCGGCGACCATCAGTGACCGGTGTAATTTATGTTTTTTTTAGAATATAATTTAAAAATCAAATAATTTCGCAAAAATTTTCGACTTCGACGGGACTTGAGCCCGAGAACAAAGGAAGGATGCGGGTTCAAGTCCCGTCGAAGTCGACAATTTTTGCGATATTATTTGATTTCTTAGAAATTACACTGAGTGTGGGTTTACGCACTATAATAACAAAAAACCTCAAATTAAATTTATGTTATGCATTATATACATTCAGATCATAATATCGGCGGTTATCTATGCTGAGCTACATGTATTCCTTGGAAACGGAGTTGAGGTTCCCTTGTATCTAGAAACGTTATTTGTTATTTGTTATTTTTCAACGGTTCGAGTCCAGTTAACTAGTTTTGTTTCTCTTAAACACCGCATATATTCTGGTATAGTAAAAATAAATTAAAATAATAATAATACATTACAATAACTTCATGCACGCCTAATAAAAAAAAAATAATTGGGTCAAGGGCCATAAATTTGGCATCGATCAAATTAATCTGTTAGCTAACATATCAAATAACATACCATAAAAATAGTACAACTTGTTATTTGAATAGTTTTAATTAAATAACATAAAAAAATAACCTTAATAATACCAAATCTTTTAAAAACAGGCTCTTTACAAAAAGTACAATGAATGAACAAACAAATAAGATTTAGTATTTACAATTGAAACAGTGATGCTAATTGCAGACTATTGCAAACAATCCAGAGGCAGCTAAAATGTATAGATTGTTTTTAATACGAAACGTATGTGTAAAATTTTAAAGTCGTGGGTAAGTTGTGAGGAAGTATTGCAAAAAAAGACTGTCCAAAATATACATACTCTTACTTTACAAGTAAAGTAAAAATACCAACGTGACCCTATAGCCCCATAGCCCAATAGAACTGAATTCAGAATGAATTTCAACAGTTAACACAGTTCCATAGTTCCCATCCGTAACAATTTGCTCCCATAAGTTAAAATTGCATTCGCTTCATCATTTTCAACCCGTTGAATTATCAACAGGAGTTGGGAAAATACGAGCTTCACGCTATTGCCGGGCTTGATTTAACTGTTGGTGGACTTGAGTTAGCACTGCGTTTGAAATAAAACTAGCCAAGTGTGAGTTGGGTTTAGAATTTGTTTTGCAGCTTGAACGGATATTAATTTAGAAATTAATCAGGAACTTGTCTTTTGTATTTTTTTTTGCTATTATGTTTTTATATCTATGTAGTATTGGTGGGTAGGCGCCTATTTATATTAAATTATGTTATTAAGCGTTTACTTAAATTAATAATAATAGATATTCATGTGTTATTAATTTATAATTGTGTACCTGCTTACATACCTACCTAATTATGTGTTCCTTAAATATGTTACTGTTCTTTTGTTATCTTTCCTGTGCTGTTTGTGTGTGTGCCCAATTAAAAAGTCTATCGTATGGATTACATAACGTTTTTAGAAGTCTTCGGAGTAAATCGTATAGTTTTGAATTTCATGATTATTATATCGCGTATCTTATGTTTTACTAATTTCTGCCCACAGCTTCACACGCGTATTATCGTTATAATAAGTAGCTTATTATCTAAGTCAGGCTTTGTTCTAAACTTACGCCATATATCATCGTGATTTGTTCAGTAGTTTGGTAGATCCTAGGTAACAATAATTCAGATTTCACAAGCTTTCGATTTTATAATTTTGACGACCTCAGTGGCACGGCGGGCGAAGGTCCGCCTGTGACGCAGGCGGTTGCGGATTCGATTCCCGCCTCGGGACAAATGTTTGTACGATCTGCAGATATTTGTTCAGGGTGTTCTGGATGTTTTTCTATGTATAATAAAAAATATCTATCTATGTGTGTATTGTATTATGTATATCAGTTATCTAGTACCCATAACACAAGCTCTGCTTAGCTTGGGGCTAGATAATGCTGTGTGAATTGTCCAGCATTATATATTTATAGAATATTAGTAGAATTAAGATCGCTGCAAGGCGATGGAAACGTAGGGTAAATAAAAACTAGAGATACTCAAAAAATACTAGATAAATAACCGTTAATACTTTTACGAATTCAGTCACTTCGCTTATCTTGTAGGTAAGTGATTGCGTCGTGTGCCAAATAATAAACAATCAGAGAAACAAAGTCTTAAACTTTCTTAATTACAACTAGGAGATGTATTTTTGCCATCGCGAAATAGCATTACCGGTCGCTTGCCAATTAGGTCAGATCTCCCCATCCTCCATTACAAAAAATAATAAAAGACGACGATCAGCGGGAAACTTTGTTGACACGTGTCGGGAAAACTTTGCATTGACTGACAATTGACAGAATTCCAGGTTGTCACAGATATGGACCGCGCCACTGCCGCACATTATAAAAAAAGTGCATTCAAATATGGGCTTTAGCTTGTAATATTTAGATGCGAAAGCATCAGATAAATCAATCAATCAATCAATCAATCATAACTTTATTTGCATGAATGTATGTACAAAAGTTAATCTTAAAAATATCCAAATACAAACTACCTATTAAGGTGTGCAAAATCTTAGTAAATACAATTATAAATTTCTCTTTAAGTCAATTGAATAAATTAGGTGAAGTCCAATAAAATCCAACAAAAATCAATAGAAAATTAAAATCAACAATAACAGGTCAAACATAAAATTAAAATAAGCAGGTCGGATAGGTATGTCAATAAGTTTTAAAATTCAAATATTCTTTAACATCATAAAAACAGTTTTCTGGTAGCCAATGATTTAATTTTGATTTGAACATGTTTAAAGGCAAATCTTTGAAACTATTGGGTAGTTTATTGTAGATAGTAATGGCATGATAGTAGGAGTTCCGTTTGACAAGTTCTAGCCGACAGTGCGGGACGTATAATCTATTTTTGTGTCGTGTATGTCTAGTTAAGACTTCCGCGTGTGTTCTAAAATACTGAGGGTATTGCTTGACAAAGATACAGATGTCCCTAAAGCTTGCGGTAAGCCATTTTTAACCCCCGACGCAAAAAGAGAGGGGTGTTATAAGTTTAACATGTCTGTCTGTGTATCTGTGTATCTGTCTGTGGCATCGTATCTCCCAAACGGATGAACCGATTTTCGTGTCATTGATAATTTTATTCCGAGTGTTCTTAGCGTATCATGAAAATCTGTCGGGGGGTTTTTAATTTTTTTTCTTTTGTTCATGTAACTTGTTATCCATATATCCATAACCAGATAATATGTATATAGCATTTATGCTAAGAATGTCATCATCATCAGTCATCATTATCACACTTTACTTTAACGTTATATTACTTTAAAATGTAGCTAAAGTATACGCCTTTCAAATTTACGCCCATATTTGAATGATTATTTTTGTGGACAAAGATAATTATAATAAAATATTAGAAATAAATTAGAACTATTTACAATTGAAACAATTGAGCTAACTGCAGACCGTAGCAAACAATCTACCGGTTCATAGTTCAACTGATCCATATCAATACCAGTCGGAAGCGTCCTCGCTACGCTGGCTGCACTGCCCCGCTGTATGGCAATGCTGATGCGCTATTCCATATCATATCATTTTTGTGCTGTATACCTACATTACCTACAAGGAGAGCCAGAATTTTTAGTTTAATACGCTACTTCTCCGACCAAACCCATCGCACTCCATTTGACAAGATTAAAATTACAAAACGTTGTGGCAACACTTAGCTTTCCTATTGTTACGTTCTAGTCTCTATACCGTTAGTGCTGTGTACTCACAAACAGGGACTCTATTCTACTAAACCAATCGCTTCACTATAACAATGGTAGTTTTTCGGTGCCAATGATGTTGATAAAACATCGCTAAGAACACTCGGGATAAAATTATCTATGACACAAACAAAACTAAACGAAAATCGGTTCATCCGTTTGGGAGCTAAGATACCACATAATAACACCCTTCTCTTTTTGCGTCGGGGGTTAAAAATACAAGTTTGTCAATCATACACGAGCTATCCAAAAATGTAAGAAGGATTTTTGATTTAAATACATAATTAGTTCTTTGTCGAGTTTTACTTTTAAATTCTTGATAACTAGTAACACTAACAAGTGAAACAGCTCGCTAGTGAGTGCCGGGCTTGGTGTTCTGTACTCCAGTCAAGCCAGAGTACTCTCTGTTTTAGTGCAAACTTAATTTGAGTGTATGTCAACAGGCTACAGTTTTCTTTTGTGCATTTTCATTCCGCAATTTCTTTTGCCTCCTGCGCTCAGTTTTATTTCTAAATTGAAAATTGTAAAGAATAAAACAGGCAGCATCAAAAATAGATGATTGAAATTGGTGACCTAGTCCTAGCTAATTGTATGTAGATGATTAAGAAAGAAAGAAGACATAAAAATTGTTTAACCCATAATACATAAAACGACACACAACTACCAAACCACTTCGTGAGTAAAAAAATTAGGGGTTTATTAAAAATAATGAGCCTAGTTGGTACAGTTGCGGTCATAATTGGAGACATACCATAAAGATCATACTCGCTTGAAGGTTACTATGATTTACAATAGTAAATCAATAGTAATACAATCCGGCGGCGACATATACCTATTACTGTCAACTCAGTTTGGTTATTAAAATCGATCTAAATAACTTCTAGCTACTACGATTGAAAAATTCAAGCTTTCAGCCTAAACTACAAGCTTAGGAGAAAAACACATTGAGCTGGCGAGAAACGAACAGATATTTGATTCTCGCCAGCTCAATCACTAAGCTACTAAAGCCATCAGATACATTTAATCAATGCTGATGTCGACAGTTTCCTGGCAGTTATCTGTAACATTTGTCCAATACATTACAAGGAGACGGCGACACGTTGTAAAGACTGTAAACAGAAAAATTACTCATAAGAATACAACATACTGAAGCCAATTATTATAGTTATTTGAAGTCCGCAATGTGGCACTGCAGGGAAAGTGCTTCAACTTTTGCTCTGCGGTTGCTAGTATAATAAAAAAAATATCTATGCAAAATGTAAGCCCGATCCGTTCAGTAGTTTTGGCGTGAAGAGTTAAAAACAGCTTAACATCAGGTACTTTCGAGTATTTTATATAATGAGTATGAGTAATGTGATAACACTCAGAAATTGCAACCTAAAAAACTCCTGAATCAAAATCATTTCATCCTTTTGACAGCAATTTACAGATTTACTGCCCAGGCCGCTTGGAGGCATGTGCGTGGGCACTCAAAGTGGTATAAACTTGTTTCATCCCTGTATTTGCGTAGGGGCTTAATATATTTACCAACATGAGTGAGCAATGATACTAAATCATAAATCATTTATTTGCAGGAATGTAGGTACAATAAATAGGTATTTATAATAAAAATAACACTCCAATACATTCTGCCTCGTCTAGGCGTGCAAAATTAATTAGTTACTAGGGCTTTATATGTATAATATTAAAATAACTGTTATCTAAAATAATTTAAAATAATTCGAAATGAGAGTTAAAAAGAATTAGTATAACGTCATAAAAAGTCAGTTTTTAAAATTAAAATTAAAACTACCGAATGTGTAGTTTGCCAACTGAGTTCAATAACCTGACCTTCTGATTAAAGATACTGAATCTGTGCCCATTGTCAGCAATATTGACGTAAGGCACAAAAGATCCATTGTACGCCGTATTGGGCCAAAATGTTCCCATTTGGGCCTATTATTAGGTGCGTTGTGATAAGAAAGATATAAGAAGATTTATAAATGAATTAACTGGTTATTATCATAATCACACTAAGTGAATTTCTGTTGGATTTGTGTGGTCCTAATGGTACGGATGTTTTCACGTCTTTAGGGGTTTCACTATGAGCGAAAGAAAATGAGTAAACAATATCAATTCAAAAACACGTGTTGCAAGGAAGCTAATTATAAAAATATTAGAAAACTAGTTTATGCCCGCGGCTTAGCACGCGTTGTTTCTATGGAGACGTTTAAAGGAGATTGCTATCCCATGGGAACTGATTTTTGGGATAAAAAGTAGCATGTGTTTGATTCCAGGATTAGAATTACTTGTATACAAAATTTCAGCCCGATCCGTTCAGTAGTTTTGGCGTGAAGAAGTAACAAACATCTATCCATCCATCCACCCATCCATCCATCCATCCAAACTTTCGCAATTATAATATTATAGTGTGATTAACGACGTTAATTTACTTTAATTTATTTACCCTAGGTCTGTGGCTTACCGAGGCACTCATATGTTTTTAAAAAATATCTGAGCGTCTGGTCGAAACGACGCGTGACTCGAGAGCTGGTGAGTATCTGGCGCAGCGCATCAGCATTGCCATACAGCGGGGCAATGCAGCGTCTTGGGGACCCTTCCAACTGGTATTGTTATGGATCAGTTCAACTACCCGTAGATTGTTTGCAACAGTCCGCAGTTAGCTCAATTTTGAATTGTAAATACTAATTCTAATTTGTTTCTATTATTTGATTGTAATTTCTAAGAAATCAAATTATATCTCAAAACTTTTTGACTTCGACGGGACTTGAACCCGCATCCTTCCGTCAGTACCGGAATGTGCTAACCAACTACACCACGAGGTCAAGTGACGTAGAGTTGAAAATCTTTGCGACTTTCTACGGACTGTAGCGCCGTTAGCTCCACCTAGGGGAAACATTTAAGTTTATCCAATCCTGTTCAAAGACTAAAGTTACGTTTAGTTCGTTTGACGAGAGGGGGGGGGGGGGGGGTATTTTTTCGCCTTTTCAAAATATTTCAAAAAGTACGAGTCCTACAGAAATTTTAAAAACTGTTTTGAAATCTCCAGATCCATACCTTTTATTTGATACCCCATATGACTCTTTAGGTATCTTTTAAAATTTCGGCATCACAATTTGTATGGAAAATGTTCATTTTCATTTTTCATTTATTTTCATTTGTTTTTCTTTAAATCGGTACAGGCGCACGAAATGTATTACTATTTTAAATTTCAAGTTGATAGCTGCAGTAGTTGCAAAAAGGACAGACAAAGCGAAACCATAAGGGTTTCGAAACCGATCTTCGATCTTCGAAACCCTAAAAACACTAAACAAAATCGGTTCATGTCTTGAGAGCTACGATGGATAAGGATGATAAGGATGCCATACGCAGACACTTCAAGCACACGGAGATAAACACAGAATGACCTGACAGACACGCAAACAGACGTCAAACATGAGACCCGTCTTTTTTCGGAGGTTAAAAACAGCCTCACATGGTCATTCAATACGAAGTGTTTTTAAGAATAGGATCCATATTAGAATATTACCTATAGCTGTTAAAAAATCCATGGTTACAAAACATTTATTTAACAGTCAACTTAAGCTGATATTTTACTATTATTTTTAGTGGAAAAACTACGACTATTTTATTCGGGTGATATATCCCATGATTCATTGATAATGCGACTATGTCCTATATTTTATCGGGATGATTTTTTTTCCTTTTACGGAAAACCGACGCTTTTTGTTTCGCCGGCCAGGGTTAGTCGCTGACTACCAACATACGCTAAGAAGCAACATACTACATGTTGGCCCAATAGAACCTTGGCCACTATCATCTTCTCAAGTCTGGAAAAAGACAGCAGCCTATGACGTGGCTGATTCCAGGAAGACGTGTAGTTTTTAATTCTGTTGGCCGCAGATGGCCATGACAGCGTTACCGCACTTTTCTTCCAGAAAGATAATGTGGAACACCCGTTTTAAAGGCTCCTTTCCATCTCGCAACCTTTCCATCTCTTAACCATTATTTAATGAGTGATATAGCCAGCTCGAATTAAATAAATAATGCTGGACAATTCACACAGCATTATCTAGCCCCAAGCTAAGCAGAGCTTGTGTTATGGATACTAGATAACTGATATACTTAATACAATACACTACATATATAGATATATATATATATTTTTTATTATACATAGAAAACACTCAGACCAACGGAAATAATTTCTGCAGATCGTACACAAATTTGTTCCGAGGCGGGAATCGAACCCGCAACCTCCTGCGTCGCAGGCGGACCTTCGCTCGCTGCACCATGGAGTTCGTCGCGAATTACATCATATTATACATGTTCAGTCTATACAGCCTACTGAGAGATGATACTCGCCAAATTTTAAAACACTTCCAGGCTCGGCAAAATAAAAAAAAACCCATGATTTGAAATAATGTACATTATATTATATTTTCTCTATTTTGCCACAAGCCATCTTTTCGGTGTAGAATTTTTCCTCTTACCACTAAATCGATCTATTTATTCTATCTACCTATTAATTTACTTACAGCTATTAAATGGTCAAAAGACGACTATTTCACTATATATACAATCCACGATTAAAATAAACAACATCAGTTCTTCACATCACGTTAATATATAACTCAATTCACGTTTCACTCCATTTTATATCCTACACAATGCACGTACATCACAAATTGAGTTGCCAGATGTAATTTCTCTCAAAGTAGATACCTACGTAATGTGTTTTTCTTCTTTGTGTTTACGCAATGTGATATACTACCTTTAGAAGCTTTTGAAAATCTTGAGAAACCTAACTAGATGATACATTACTCTAACGGATGTTAGCAAACCTTGTTTAAAACTCCAGTATCAAGTAATCCAATAACTTTAATGAATGCGTTTGCCGTACAATATTTTTCGTAACAGTTAACATTTCGTAAACTTTTTAGTTTGTATTTTGACAAGAAACGTGAAGTGGACACAACGCAGAAAGCAAATGTCAACTGACGAATCAATAGCGAACCGGCAGGCATGCGGCGCGTGACCCGCCCGCCCCGCGCCCCACCACATACCACCAAATAGACCAAATAAATCGGCTACTGCGCAGCTTGACTGCCAGCGTTCTTTTAACATGACGCAAACTACGTTTTCTATTGTAGAACGATCCCGATTAGGTTTCATAACTTTTTTATTCCCTAGTGATGATGATGATAATGTCCTCCTAGCCGAATTTCGACCACGGCGGCCAGTCTCATCGGAGATATATTATAGTGCACAAGTGTGTGGGCAAACACAGGTGCACTCTCTGTTCCGTCACTCTCATAATCCGACGGGACGGGAAAAACACAAATATTGAGGAAGATGATGGTTGTTAGTTTTTTCAAAACAATCAAACTTCTAAGAAGGAGTTGAGGAGGAGTTGATTTGGGTTCACCGGATAAACTGAGGGTCAGATTCTTAAACCTTCACTGATCCTTTAGTTTCAGAAGTCGATTCTCTGTGGAGCTCAAAACGCGAAGTCGAAGTTGGTAAGTTAAGATCAGAATGTCGTTAAAACTTAGATTTGATTTCATCTTAAGCTTTACTTTGGAGCTGTTTGCTTTGGTCAGTAGTAACTTACACTTCAACCGAAGAAGATAGGCAGGTATAAATAACTAGGTACGTGTAATGTTCATCTGGCAGATAAATTGTTTTAACTATTATATTAAATACCTGAGTTTCGTCGGTAATTCACATCCAAACTTTCTCATATAAATAAATTAGTGTGAAGACTTTATTGAGCTTTCTAAATTGTTTTTGTGTAGACATTCTCAATAGTTATTTAAATTATTTTTACTTACCTGTCAATGGTACAAGAACTAAACTAAAGTATTAGTTATTTGACAGCACTAAGAATATCACTGTCCTTTTTCGATCGTTAAAAGGACGGAAAATATTTACACCAAAATAATTCACATTAAATAACTAACTAATTAAAACTCCGAGAAAACCACTACTTTAATTTAATCTCTTTATAAATTTGATTGGAACAATAAGGTTGATTAATTTCACAGAATTTCCACAAATTACAAACTCCGTGGTTGCAAACTCTGCGGTAGAAATCGAACCTTATCACCAGTTTTCCAACCACTACTCCATTAAACATACTGCTAACCAAAATTGAAAGCAACTGACGTCAAAATACAGTTCATTTTTCATCTGTTACTGTGTGAAATTGCTTCATAGAGGTATTCCTAACACGTTTGGAAACAGGATGCTAAGTCTGCGCCTCTGCGGCTTCGAAATATACGGTGACAAGGATGAACGGGCACAAAACAAATTATGCTGAGTTTGCACAGGTTTGAAAAACTTCAACCTCGCCTCGTAAACCTTTAGACTAGACATGCAAGTACTAGCATTACTTGTCAATTTATGCTATTTCCTACAATACATGCTGGCAATTACTTTTCAAATTCGATGCCAAAAAACGAATTATTAGGATTTTTGTTCATTAAGTAAATTGTTAACAAACATGTATAACAACTTCCTTTACGGAGCAGAAACTTGGACCTTGAGAAAGGCAAACCGAGCGCGTATCGTATCGTCTTTGAGATGTGGTGCTGGCGTAAAATGCTTCAAATACCGTGGACTGCGCACCGCACCAATGTATCCATTCTGAAGGAGCTCAACATCAAGATCAGACTCTCCACCATATATCTTCGCAGAGTCCTTGAGTTTTTCAGACATATTGCCAGGAAAGACGGAAACAACCTGGAAAGACTCGTGGTTACCGGCAAGGTCGACGGAAAACGATCCCGAAGACGTCCTATGTGTTGGTGTGACCAAATCCGCTCAACGGTAGAAACCAGTATGAGCGACGCTATCCGGGCTGCGGAAGACCGACCCCGAAGGAGACACATCGTGCATTCCAAGGTCCTACATAAAGGTCCCGACCCTCTGCACTGAGGATATCGACGCAAGGAGGAGGAGGATGTATAACAACATTCAGAACGGCTCGAGTATACGTGACAGCAATCCTTCCTGAATAAGCTCTACACCTACAGGTTTCTTTGTGAATCGGCCCACTAAATTATATCCCTAGGCTACCACACTTTTTTGAAACCTAAAGTGAAGTATAATCTGATCAGCAATATTACATTTTCATGTAAGTACTAACCTAACGATGATGACAAAAACCTACACCAGCGTTACTAACAAAAACTTGCATAAAGCGGCCCTTTTTTGCCCAGCCGCCGCCATCACTCAAAGTTTTTGTTCTATAACGATATTAGTAACAAATTATGCCGGGCCATTTTGTTTTCATGCCTGTTTAATGCTTCCCTTTTTGTAAATTTCTATTAAGGCCAGTCAAGGCTTATCCACCTAATCATGTCAAATGCATGATCAGATTACTTGGTTTAAAAGTTTCAGTATTAAAAGCAAGTCCATAATCTTATAGACACACTTCTAAACACCTATTTATAAACTCTGGCTCTCTGCAAGCAATTATAAAAGTATGTAGATCCTATAAGCTACCAATATGTTCCACACACAGAAATCTAATGTTATTTAGATTTCTGTAGTTCCACATTACGTCGATTATATGTTCAGTTTCTACATCCTACTAATATTATAAACGCAAAAGTTTGTAAGTATGGATGGATGTTTGTTACTCTTTCACGTAAAAACTACTGAATGGATTTTAATGAAACTTTACAATAATATAGCTTATACATCAGAATAACACATATACTAAAATTTATAAAGATATTGTGTGAATTTTTCAAAATATGACTATAAGTGTCAAGTAAGTAGAAAAATGCCAGATGTGTATTTGGCATTTTTTCTGAGAAGGACGGTCTCACACGCACACACCTGCGGGCACTCAATAGAGTTCAAATTCGCAGAAGGGCGACACAGTCGATAATAAACTACTTATTATACCGAAAATACGCGTGCGAAGCCGCGGGCAGTAGCTAGTTGATCATAATTTACTTATTAAACAAGCCTTCATTTTCGTCGATAGATTTGTTTTACATTTAAAAAATAATTGGACAAAGAAGAGTTGTATTAAAAAAATCATAAAAAACAAAATTACACTAAAAGAATAAACAGAAACAGCTTCCATACATAGCTTCCATACACTTTACTTCAAAGTGATCCGACAAAGCTGGTGATCGTCCTATAATCTGTCAGTCACAAAACACTGGCCTGGTTTCTTGGTATTCTGGTATCTTAAGCCAGTCAAAGTCTCTTTATACCTCGGAAACATGACTGTAGGTATTATTAGATTCTGCAACCAAACCTTGTATGGTCTTAGTTTCTAGTACAATATTAACAGTGCAACAAAGCGAAACGTATATTAGTTGACATGGCTCAATGCTCGACCCGCTCAAAGTCGGAATCCTGTTGAAATTCAACGCCACGTTTGCAGGTTAGCTTTGGGAAAGCATACATTGCGTTAGTGGCTTGACTTGAGCTGGTTAGCATACAGAGTTATTGGTGAATTACTGACACTATGTGAACTATAGCGCCAGGTCTTAATTCTCAATTTTATTTGTACCTATACCAAAAAATTAATTTTGTTTGGAACCCAACGAATTATAAAAGACCGATTTTCCACTTCCACGCCCGGTACTAATTCAGAACAGAGCCGTTTTTAAGATATAGTTTCAAATGAAGGCTCTCAAATGAACGATTACTGAATGGAGGGGTTACCTACTACCAAATAAAAAAAAACTATTTAAAACCTAGCGTCTTCACAAACGTGTTCGTGATGATGGGCAGAATCTGTGATTTACGCAGTGTCAGCGAATTACCAATAACCCTGTATATGTAGTATAGTAGCCACAGAATAGGCCAGAACTTTTCTAGCGAAATAATAATCGAAGCTGATTTTGCAGATTTCATTGGAACATTTGCCCGCCTAGCGAGATTTTCAATAAAGACTGTCAAGAATCCACAGATTCGCTCCTTCTCCGTCTACAGGAAATGTGACAGTATATCTAGGTATTACAAGGTTGGTTCAAAAATAACAACAAATTAAGAAACACACTCTTGGATTTCTTAGAAAAACGTATCTACCTAGCGACGACGCCTCACGCCTTGTAATTTATTAATAGCAAACAGTTATGGCATTTGTTTGTAGACTCGTGTGATGCTCTTTCCTTGTCATCTCTGTACATATGCATGAGCAATTAGATTTGTAGGTTTATTATCGTAGCAGTCAAGTGAAAATTAAAAGGTTTTTCGACTCAATAACAAACGTAAAATAGACGTATTAGTCGTACGTATTGGAGTTAAATTTATAAGTTCGTTACTTTTGTATTCCCTAACTACACAACTGATGAAGTTTTATGTAATTAAGTAAGGATTTAGTTTTAGGCCAGGAACTACTTTCAGCTCAGAAATATGCATGCAAGGCCGCGGGTAGAAACAAGACAAATCGAAAAAGGCGAAACAAGAGAAGTGAGCTTGACAATTATTCAAAACTACAGATTCGAATGAGCAAAAACTAATTTCCTACTTCCTCTAGTTCCTCAAGTTTTCTTGAAATGTAATCAACGCGGAACGAAGCAAAGCAGGTGGCGTTACGTCTTAAAGGCTCTACGGCGTAGACGCTCTACGCCGTAGTGGGTCTACCTACGCCGTGGGATTTACGTTTCCGCTTCACGGCGTCTATAAATACTTGAGCAGAATTTGCTTTCCATTAATTTATTAGGAAAAACGTTTGTATAAATAACTGATGGATTGCGAGAGCTTTTCTTAGTATTCTGAAATCTTGCAAAAATGAAATAAAAATGAGGCCGTTACAAAAATACTCACGTAAGTAAGTTTCCGAAGCATACCATCATGAATTATTTAAGTCTGTTTATTTTAAAGACATCAGCTATTTATAAACCAAAAATCATAAAACCAGGTCACTGTACTCATAAATAAACAGATAAATAAACATTCCAAACACCTCAGCAAACTGTCAAAATACCTCTAATTTCACAATGAATTATTCAAAAATGTAAAGCACCCGGTGTTGGTGTTGGAAAACATCAGTGGGGATCTTCAGCACAAGTGGCGAATTATACAAGAAATAAACAAATGCCGACCAACCTAAATCACAGATATGCTAATTTGAGTCATTTGACGTGAGCGGTGGGAATAAGGTCATGAGCGTAGCGAGAAACGGCAGCGTTTTCGGTTGGTGACACTGGTTGACCACTGTTGTGACTCTGATACCCAACCTTAGGGCAAGCACGGGGTTCGTTGTCTTGGGTACAATAGAGAAAAAATACGTCAGTTTGTTATCGAATACGAAAATATTGTACTCTAGAGGACAATCTCCGTGCTTGGGCTACTGGTTGACCACTGTTGTGACTTTGTTACACAACTATGATAGGAGTACTATGACGAGATAATATGAAAAAAAATTTGGAGAATCATTGTGAAAAAATTACTTGTAACGAGCTTATTTAATAAGCCTGTAGAAATAATCGTTTTTGGTTTAGATTTGGTGGAAGTAAGTCGAAGAGTTCATAGTTTTTTCTTGTTTTAATCGATTGCTCCTTCTGTTGCATACCAAAAACTTGACTCTCGCCTGACAGCCGGTCATTGAAGCAATTTTTAGAGGAGGCCTGTACTTGTAATCGTTCAAAATCCGCTATGTTGTACGCCTTTAGCCTCTCAGCAGTTAGGTCCTACGCGCCGCAACATCCGTCTCATGAAAGGGCCAGCTGTGCGGCATGCCGCGCGTCCGCGCGAAAATGGGATATGATGCATTATTTCGCTGATTTCTTAATTATTGTCTAGTAATGCCTAGTTACATCTATATATAATTAGATTCTGCCACGGGAGAGGTTTATGAACCACCATTTCTTGGTAAAGATTTCCCACAAAACCCCTCTAGACGGTCTTGAGCTCTCGATATCAAATATTGTCAAGCCATCGTTTTGGTGGTATTCCTCTCGTTCTGGCACGGTTCTGGATTCCACTCCAGCAGCAATAAGTGAGAGCAGTCTTCGCGTTGTTCCCTGTCCGAGAAATATGTACAGGCCATGTCCACTTTCATGCCACATCACCGCTTCTGCTTTATTTAAGCTCTAATGGATTAATTGGGTTTCTTGTACCATTAATTGTACTTAACGAATTCAATTTAGTTTTGCTTATTTTTATTTATTTCCAACGCCCACCAACAAGCATTCCGTCGCGTCTCTCACCACAGCCTACAAGCTACCTCGTTAAATAAAAGGCGAGCATTTCGTATAAATTCGCAAGGTCTCCGAGCAAAATAATCGTATTCGCGCTTCATTTGGCCGCTTCCTGCGTAATTCGCTATCTGGCATCATTCGCGTTGATTTTATTCTGGCAAGTTGAATTTTTCAAGAGAGGACCTCTGTGAGTGAAAAAAAAAGGACTTCGCTCACTACTGCCGTAGATAACTACCGGAGGGCAAAAACATTTGTAAAGTAAAGGTAAAAAAGTATTTATTCTGTGTCTCAAAGATAAGTAAGTTAAGTAAATAAGTAAAGTTGGTACAAACAAATAAAAGTTACAACCGTGACATCAAAAGAGGTCGACGCTCAGCATGATGCACAGTAACGATGGCGCTACTGTGCGCTGGTTGTATGCGACACCTAGAGGGCGCAGCAGCAGCAGCTGTGACACGCGCGTAAAACAATTAAAAAGGACAAAGAAGGTATACAATAATTAAAATATTTACAAGCTAAAATATTTATTTGCTGCTTTTTACAAAAAAATTAAACTGACTTCAAATTCTCTTATTATAATGTTTACACTGTTTATGTTTTAATTCTGTAATTCTTTATAAATACAAAACATGAACTTATGTATGATATGTACATAGGTGATTTTTACATAGGCGTGTTTTGCGGGACCAATGGCAATTCTTCGGGAATAAAATGTGTATGGGACCACCCTCGGATTATTTTCTATCCATACAATTAGTAAAAACCTCATTAAAATTGGACCTTTCAGTTAAAGTAAGTGACCTTCTAAGACCCTACACTATAGCATAAAACTCTAGTAAATGCGTAGTCCTTTACTTCTCGTCTGTAGCATCGTAGCTAAAATCAAATGCTGTAGAAAGATCCCAAAAAGTTATGGACGGATTTGTCCGAAAGCGGCCGCTGAAGTTATTCACGTAAATAATAAAAACATTCCGTCGAAATTATGCCTGTTTACGTAAATTTTCGATGAAAATTGTATTATTTGGTACTCCAATTGTGGCGAAAATTTTTGGAAATTGTTGGAGAATTGTACCACCATACTTATTTCAATACGGTTTGTTTGATAAGATTATTTTAATTACCCATTGTAAAGTGATTTGAACTCATTTAGGTGTTTCTATTGAATTTGATTAGTTATCTATAAGTACTCCAGTTATTATGTCTTTAAAATAACTGGAGTATATTTTATTATTTCGATGATTACAAACAAGACACAGCACAAAAATCGAAAATTCAATATTTGTTGTTGAGCTTGTGAAATAATTGTCATTGTGTATTTTATGGAAATATCCTAAATCGAAAGTAGTGCAAATATGATCAAACCAACGATAAGAAAATTATTTTTAGTTTATGGGAGGCTTGTTGTAAAATATTTTATCTTTTGCTTACAGCATTTGCTTTGGCTCGAGTTATCTTAACAGAAGTTATAACTAACTTTATACAAAGTGAAGCCATACATCACAAACCTAATGAACTAACTAATTAAAAAATTAATTTAAAAAAATTAGGACTCTTAATTAGGTTTTAGTTACTAAGTAATGAATTTCGGCATGATAGATAAATATAGTACTAAACTGTGAAAGTTGCAGTAAGTAATAAGTATTTAGTAGGAATACGTTTTCAGAGCCTTCAGTGAAAATACACTAAATGATTTTCTATTTAAAAGAAGCTAAAAATAAAGAAACTTAGGCTTCAAAAGTGCAAAGCTAGCTGAAAACTGATGAATAGAATAAGGCAGCGGTGACTGTAAAAGTTATGAAGAGTTAGCGATTAATCTCTTTTGAACAAACTTCGAGAAAATACAAGGTAACAGACAGCTTCTAACACTACAGCAAAACTAGTAAGGCAAGCACGGGGTTTGTTGTCTAGGGTAGAATAGAGAAAAACTACGTCACTTTGTCATCGAATGCGTAAATTATTTGAAATGTTTTCCTTCAATTTCAATAATGTACGCAATGTATGACGATGCAATGTCATTATTGTCTATTATACCCTACAGAACATCCCAATCCCCGTGCTTCGCCAAGTTGCCGTTGGGTGCTGTAGCGCTCTGTCTCAAGAACTAAAGTGACTCATAAAATTCATATTAGATTTCAAAGAACCGACAAATATCGGCTTGGGTTCTTATACAAATTCATAATTATATTTATTGCCTTCACTATTATGAGAGTTAGATTAATAAATCCTTATTCTCTTTTGTGGTAAAACTTAATTATGGTCCCGGTTAGGATGTAGCAAAATATGTATGACGGCTTCTGAAGGTTTATATAACACAGAATTTACTATCACAATTAAAATTTTGATCGTCGAGAAACTCATCTAAGGTTTATATTAGTTTTAATTAAAAGTCTACAGTCTACGGTTAGCTTAATTGTTTCAATTGTAAATACTAACTCTAATATATCTATTATTTGATTTTAATTTTCTCTGTGAATAAAATATATTAAACATTTTAACAATTTAATGAACGTGTTATCGGTTTGTGTCGTATATTTCGTCAGGTACATTCTTATCTGGCTTCCTTTCTGATAAAAACCGGCCAAGTGTTCAATACTAACTTGTAGGTATAACAAATATTCAAATAGTTTCCATCACTAGAATCACAGAAAAATTATATTGACGGACAGAGATGGAAAACGAAGTGATCCTAAATAAGGATTCATTGTTATCCGACAGAGAACCAAAGTTATCGACATAGCTCAAAGAATTAGCAAGCTGAAGTGGCAGTGGGCCGACCATATCTCGCGAAGAACCTACAACCGCTGAGGTACACGTGTTCTTGAGTGGAGACCACGACCCGGCAAACGTAGTGTAGGACGCCCTCCCGCCACGTGGAATGACGATCTGCGAAAGACTACAGGCAGATCCTGGATGCGGCAAGCTGAAGATAGGGCGATATGGCGCTTATTAGGGGAGGCCTATGTCCAGCTGTGGACTAATATAGGCTGATGATGATGTTATCTGACTGCGTAAGAATGATGGTAATTTATTTTTTAAGATACGGAACCCTAAAAATGCCTTACATCAAGTTATAGTATCATGATATAAATACCTAGAATACGATTAAGTCTGTACGTCGAACTTTTATCTACATATTAAAAACTCAGCGTAAAACTTCAAGTTTCCTCAAAGCTCCCACAATGGCCACACCCTTAGGCGCACATTTCACAGTAATTAAGATATTAAAGAGTGGAGTGTTAAAGCTCTTTCAAGCAGTCATTTGGAAACGTAAAAGAGTAGAACTCTTTTATAGCTGCTTTAGAACAGGTGCAGACAAAATAGAGCCTTTTTACTATTAGATTAAATGCTTCAAACAAGAAATAATAAGTAATAAATAAAACCGTTTATTTCAGGCACAAAACTATGGACCCATATTACAAATCATAAAATTAACATACACAAAAAAATAAAAATATATAAAACAAAATACACAATGTAAGTAATTAAACAGTTTCCCAGAGCAAAATGCTGCTAGGCCGTTATTTTCTATTACGGTCCATATGGAATTAAATCCAATGTTGGTAAATTGGCTTGTTGTATACCGTGTCAGAGACACCCTCAGTATACTGTTACCCGAGCGATTAAGCCTACTCCAGAAAGACGCCACTCGAGATCGGATGATGGCAAAGAAGACCGAAACTCCCGTTGCACTCCCGTGCAGTAAGCTCAATTTATTTAGGCTCCAACGAGATCCAATAAAACATGCTCCTGCCGTCAACTTCAATATAAGAAGTCTTTCAACGTCACACAAAATAAAAAAGTCAATGTGAAAATTATTTAGTTTTAGATACTCACGCTTGACCTTTTTTGACATTCGCACTTCCTTTTTAGATAGATAGATAGATAAAAGATTTATTCGACACTGCAGCACATAACACAAAAAGATCACAATAATTAAGGCACTACTGAACATAACATAGAGAAACTTACTAGTTTTTTGATTGGACAAAGCTTGGGAACAATAAATTATTATTTGAAGTAAACAATGAAGTAGGTACAGATATGTAGAAATTGTGTGCGTGCTGCAGCCTGTCAAAAAGGCAATAGCTCAGCGAAAAGCTTTGCTAGAAGAGCCAAACACTGATTTTCAGTATTACCCTTAGAGGCGACCAGAAGATGGAAACACTACCAAAACAAATAATGTGTGATTGCATGCAATTTAGTTTTTAAGTGATGTTGTTTCATTGACTGATGCAGTGTTTGAGCACATGGGAATAGATTTTTCTCTCTGTGCTGTCTCTTACTTCTGTACGTCTGTACTCCTGTTAATTTTAAAAGAGACTAGGTATTATAATCCTGTACATCAAAAAGGGATTTTTTTGTATATATTTCATAGGTTTAAAGTGTCTGCTTATCTGTCCCTCCTCTTTCTTTACTTAGGTACCTACTGAGTAACTTCTTCCTGAATTCATAATAATTTGTCAGGGACATCTAATTCGACCTTATTAGCATTAATAATGCTTTGATTACACTGATTAGCACAGGCTAATGAGCTACGTCACCAGGGATGGCACCTGCCGGATAGCAAAGCAAAACCTTAGAGCATGGTAAACTCTCTGGAGATCTTTGAGCTAAACGGTTATTTTGAAGTTAAAAGTAAAAAGGGTCCGGATAGACGCCCCAAGAGAAATACGTACCCTGCTGCTACAAAAACACTTTTGAAATTCGCAATCGAGGCTTTGATATCATAATTTATTTATTAATTTCAGAGGTAAATTTTTTTGACAGTTTGTTTCACCAACAAATCACAGAATTCCTATAATTTGTTTTAGTTTTAGTTTAGTTTTGAGTTAAGTTGAGTAAGACGTGTTTTCTTAAGTGGTTTGTCATGTAAAGTTGTTTGAATAAATAAATAGAAATTGAAAAATTGAAATAAATTGAAAATGAAATTATTAATGTTTTACAATTTCCTACCGACTTGACGACCTCCGTAGCGCGGCGGGCGAGGGTCCGCCTGGGGCGCAGGAGGTTGCGGGTTCGATTCCCGCCTTGAGACAAATGTTTGTACGATCTACAAATATTTGTTCCGGGTGTTCTGGTCGTTTCTATGTATAATAAAAAATATCTATCTATGTAATGTATTATATTATGTATATCAGTCATCTAGTACCCATAACACAAGCTCTGCTTAGCTTGCTGATGTTGTGATGCTGTGTAGATTGTCCAGCATTATTTATTTATTTATTTATACCGTGTTCTTTTACGCTACCAAGCAGCATAATATGTGTGACGGGGTAGGTATGGTTTCTATTATCAAAAAGAGGACCGTTATGGCGCGGCGGACGAAGATCCGCCTGCGGCGGAGGAGGTTGCGGGTTCCATTCCCGCCTTGGGACAAATATTTGTACGATCTACATTTGTAGATCGTACAAAAAAAAAAAACACTCAGAACACCATAATGATTTCACTATGGTGTTCTGAGTGTTTTTTTTTTTGTGTGGATTTTCCATCATTGTTTAATTAATTAATTTATTTATGAGACCCTAGGTTTGTAATCTAGGGCAGTGGTGTGTACAGCGCATTCCTAGCGTGTATGCTTCGAGATATTGCTCTCATAATATAATGATGTTTAGTTTACTGGCCGTGGCGGTCTTGGCGTATAAATACCCTACAAGTCAGCCCATGAATGTCGTAAGGGCCGACTAAGGGAACTTAGCGGAAGGGCAGTAAGGCATTATATGTATGTATATGTATGTTTATCTAACATCAAGATCTAATTGCAAGAGTAACGGTAAGTTATATCAAAACCCCATCACTAGTCACTACTTATTTGTGGGTGCTCTAATTGGAAATAAAATAGGCGCCGTAAGTGTGCCCAGGTTCCCAATCTTGGGAACAAAGTCCCTACTGGAAGAACACAGTCCCTACTGGAAGAACACAGTCCCTACTGGAAGAACACAGTCCCTACTGGAAGAACAAAGTCCCTACTGGAAGAACACAGTCCCTACTGGAAGAACACAGTCCCTACTGGAAGAAAAAAGTCCCTACTGGAAGAACACAGTCCCTACTGGAAGAACACAGTCCCTACTGGAAGAACACAGTCCCTACTGGAAGAACAAAGTCCCTACTGGAAGAACACAGTCCCTACTGGAAGAACAAAGTCCCTACTGGAAAAACACAGTCCCTACTGGAAGAACACAGTCCCGCCAATCACTGCTTGGACGAACGACGGTTGGAGGCGCCGCCATTCCTGACGCTGATTCCTGGACTGGCGCCGCGGCGGACGGGATTGCCCTGAAGGAGCGTGCGGTTACCGAACTACTTAACTAACTATTGCGAAATTTGACCCGGCCGACCTACGAACCCCCTTTCTTTTCCAACTTAATATTAAATCCTTGTAACTTTATCTCTTCTTTTATTTCCTCACCCCTAGGCTTGTCTGGCTAGGTGACATTACATCACTTTGTAAGGGGTTGTCATTTAGTACTTCAAAGCTTGTCGAACACCTGGAAAGCAACGCTGCAGCATAGTAGAAAAATATGTTTTTAAAAATAAACTCATAAAATTTAATGCCTTTTCTTATTACTCGGTATGACACCAGCACGCTCGGTGTAAGCGGTACCGAAACCTTACCGAGCGCTTATATTTCTATGGAGAATATATAGGAGAATATACAGGGCGTCCCACGGATATGCCACATGGATGGAAAGTACCTTGAATATTGTAGATGGA
Organism: Eupithecia subumbrata; assembly: GCA_949316285.1. Classification (NCBI taxonomy): domain Eukaryota; kingdom Metazoa; phylum Arthropoda; class Insecta; order Lepidoptera; family Geometridae; genus Eupithecia; species Eupithecia subumbrata. Next base: position 3,564,691 of record OX438644.1, on the reverse strand, counting down.
AGATTTTACTGAAAGAAGACATTATTTGAATTTAAAAACCAATTTAAACTGCATTTTATGTCGTTACGGCAATGCCAGCTTTTAATTTTTTGAACAAAATTTCACATCTAATGTTAAAATTCATGGTCTTCCTTTTATTTCAGACACTATATTATTTAGCAAAAAATAATCCTTAAGATGAAGCTTTTCAATCGGTATGATAAAGCTAGATAATGATTATTTTTCTCGTGTAACGGGTTCGGTTCCCGGTTCAACTATGTAATTATTTAAATATCTATGAATGCAGTTTAAATTTTTTTTTCTTTCAAATAATGTCTTCTTTCAGTAAAATGTTCCATCTACAATATTCAAGGTACTTTTCCTCCATGTGGCATATCCGTGGGACGCCCTGTATATAGAAATAAATAATGTCGTCTTCGGCCCTTTTCACATGCATACGGTATGCCGTATGCATGTGAAAAGGGCAGTAAGCTTTCGACATTCGAATGTGGTGATGTTATACCGAAACCTATGTACCTATGTACCTACATACTTTAATGAATGCACACTTTTGTTCTGTGTGACAGCGGTATTGGATTAATGTGCGCAGAGCTTATTAAGTCATCTACAATGTAGAGGTGGGATCTACTAAAGCTCTTAGCTTCTTTAAATCCACAGTCATTAATGTTTTTAAACCAAGATTAAACTGCGATTGTACGCTTTTATCCTTTAACAACAACGTTGCAAATTGTTTTTACTTTAAAGTGCTTGAAATAATTTGTTAGATAATGTTTAGCGAATACTAGTTTCTACCCGCGGTTTTGCACGCGTTGTTACTATGGAAACGTTTAAAAGTCATTTATCGCATGGGAACTGATTTATGGGATAAAAAGTAGCCTATATGATTTGTCAGGTGTACACCTAATGAGTGCTTCCCCGTTCAACCCAAGATTTTTCTACCCAATAGGTATTTTGCTCCGTTCGACCCAAAACATTTAATTTTAGTTCCCCTTTCTACCCACATCTACTTTTTCCAAATTTCTATAGTTTAAATTCAAATAAATGACACAGTGAAACATCGAAGTAGATGGGTCAGCGGACAAAATGCTTATTAAATAAGCATCTACATTTTTTTGTCCGCTGACCTTTTTATTATATATGACCTTTTTATTATGATTTTATTATAATTAATAATCCATACAAAGTTTCGGCCGATTCGTTCGTTACCTAGTTTTGGTAAAAGAAGTATCTATACATACATACACGTACATATGTATATCCATCCATCCATCCAGTCTTTCGCATTTATAATATTACTGTGAAGTGTAATGTTAGGGGTAAATTGATGTCTACCAAAACTTCTACCATTAAAACATAACTAACTTTGATTCACATGTTATAATCTTACTCGCAATAACGTAATGAATATGTAAGAAACACAATCTTGAAGACTTAAATACAAGTGCTTTACGGCTTAATAACGTAACTGTTGTGAGGGAGGTAAAGTAAAGACATCGGACGCGATTAAAAGTCGCTGACTTTTTGCAACACAAAATTTAAAGTCTAAAAAAAAGGTTGTGAAAGGTTAGTGAAAAGAATTGAATAGAATTATAATTATGTAGGTATTCAGGAAAAAACTATGAAAAAAGTACTTTGTTACTACTAGTTTTTTCATAGCCTTATGTTACGTTTAACTAGATAGCGGTGTGGTTTGTGGTGCCAGCTTAGAATTTGCACAACCCCAACTCTTCCCGCGGGTGTCGTAAGAGGCGACTAAGGGATATTCACCGAGGGCGGCAGCAGCGCCTTCTGCAGAACAATTCTACCAACAAACTGCGATTCCCAACCTGCATGTCCAACGTGGGGATTATAGGCGTTACCCCCCATGAGATAAAAGCCAACAAGGCACTTATCAGGGGGAGGCCTGCGTCCAGCAGTGGTCCAATACAGGCTGGTTGAGGTTGAGAGACATAGAGTTCTCACCTTGTTCAATGGGTCTTATCAAGGTATATTAGCTATATTAGTCGAAATAAGTAACAATCTTTGAAACTCACCCTGATGAAGTCCCTCGTTAAGGGATGAAACGTTGGTGTTCTTCCAACACAAACTAGGCTCGAAGTTAACCCGCTTACATTCATAATGAATCTTTGAAGGTTTATCTACAGTAAAATCTAAGTCAATACTAATCCGATGCATATCGAGTGCCTATTGAAAGACATAACTTTTGACTTATTTCATGATCCAACAATGCTTAAAAAGTGGAAGTTAGTCGTAATCCACTGACACTCCTTGAAATGCAGGTTCTGTCCACCACCACGAACCTCTTCGATTCTTAAACTTGGTAGAGAAGTAATGACTATTAATCATGAAATGATACTGAAATATTAATGATAATGAAGTAATGAATATCAGTTGTATCCCTCTCCATTCAATTATCATTCATTAGATCAGTGAGTTGTAAGTAGTTAGAGTAGCTAAACCAAACAAAAAACGTGTCGCAACTTGATGACAGCGCGCTCGACCCCGCCCACAAGTATTCGCTGCAGCGCTCATAGATTTTTTCACCGCAGAATTTTTAATTTCAAATTAAATTTCACTTCAGACTAGTTCAGACAGCTATTGTGCATACAAAACTGAATTTTAATGCAGTAGCTATTTATATTATAGTTTAAAACATGAAAAGATTTACAGTAAAATAAAATGAATGGTTGAGCGTTTAAATCATTGTTTTTAAAATAAATTGGTATTTTATCCAACAAGTAGGTACATACGTACCTACATAGGTACTTGCACTAACTAGACCCCACACTTTATCACATCTGTCCCAAGGCGGGAATCGAACCCACCTCCTGCGTCCCAGGCGGACCTTCGCCCACCACGCCACAGAGGTCCCCAATCGATCTATTACAAATTTATAAACCACCTCCTAAGACCCCGGGTACATTATAATGTACATATTCAATTACTTTCATCAGTCCCATTACAACATCTGTCTCTGTAGTCAGTGAGACCCGCTGTACATTTTTCTGTACATAACATTCAAACAACTCTGGAGCTTTTTGATTTTACGCGGGCTTGAATTTAGACAGTTGACGTATGTGAGTGATGTTTTTTGTCTATGGTTTTCAATACTACCAACCGTTTAACACCACCTGTCACGCACACGAGTGGACGTGGGAAAAGATGGCGCCGCCCGGCCGCGCTGGCGAGTTATTATCGTAATTTATCAAAATGATCGTAATAGATACTACTTCAAACTAATATACGTTTCATTGAGCAATAATCAATTTATTCGATTTTTAAAATATCTACTCGAATTTCACTTTTCTAACCTACTTTATTTCGCATGGAATAATTATGTACACATTTCTGCACTTTGGGTCTGAAGATCATTTCTTCGTCACACAATTTTAGACTCAAAGTCACTTTTTGCCTTGCAGTATTTGTACATATTTTTGCACTTTGGGTCTCTAGAGAGGCGCTTCCAGCTTGAACGCGTAGAGTTTCTTAAGTAACGAGAACTACTTCTCCTTCCAGCTGTAATTGTAGCCAAATAACTGCATCTCATGAAAGATTTTTTTATTTTAATAGTTTTATTTGTTATGTGTACTGTTTTTTTTTGCAAATAAAAGTGCAATTTTTAAGTTTTTTTGTATCAAACACGCCATATACGCAATTGTTAATTGAAACTAAGATATAACTTATTTGTGTGTAACGTTCCTAATATACTATAATAACAATAAATAATGAATATAAGTTGAATTTCATTTATATTTCTTGTTTTATTTACTAAACTTAAGACCAATCATAGGTAATGCTAAGACCCAATGTACATTTTTATGTACTAATTAAAAATACATTTTACAACTATAGTTGTATTCCAAACATTCAAAATTAACCTAAACAAAATAAATTTTCATCTCAAAAACTCAAAAAAATACAAAAATAAAGTATTTATAACCTTGGGTCGGACAACGAATTTTTAATTTGTACATTTTTCTGTACAGAGTGTACCAATGAGTACTCAAAAAATATAGTTCCGGGTCTTAGGAGGTAAGATATTTGTTCATACGACAATACCTATACCTACCTAGGTATATACAGCTTTAGTTTATAATGACGATTGCAAAAGATACCTACAGTAGGTAACTATGTTACTGATCTGATCAGACAGACGGCATAGGGTGAGTAATATGAGTTAAAAATAAGTAGGTACCTACACATCCCATCTGTACGAATCACTTTTCATAATCTATGATTTTCAAACGAAATGTCAGGTACAGTAGAAAATAATGTTCGAAAATTAATTTTGGTTGGTTTTAGTTGATATTCTGTTTATTAACCGATGATAAGTCAAGCCACTATCTGTTTTCTTCGAAGTTGATTAATTTTTAGACGTTTTAACAAGCAAGACGGCATTTATTTCTTGATTTTATTCGCATGTGGTGTCGCGATGGGCGTAGGCGAACGACTAAATGAGTTGTTGCCGGCCGGCAACAACTCATGGCGCAAAGTTCTTGTTCGCGGGTGTCCGTTCCATACGCTAGTAATAGTAATTCAATGCATTAGATAGGCTTTATTTAAAACTGAATTATGTGTGGTGTCTTGATGATGTCTCGTGGAGAGACGAAACGAGTTGACAGCTTACTTTGATGGATTTTGTTAATTGAGTAGATGGCGTGGTTTTTTTTCTAAAATTAAATTGTGTGTGTGCTTGAAGTTAGAGAGTAAGGACTTGGCAATTTAATATTGTGCAAATCTGTTTTTTTTTACCTTCTCTGATTGCATGGTATGTCAATTTGTGGAAAATCAAATTCGCGTGCTGGAAACGCACGCGAATTTGATTATGTTGAATCTCATAAAATAAGGTTTTGCGCGGTATTGTTACTCAATTTTTTTTATCCATAATATATATTACGATGGATTTCCGCAGATTAACGATTGAATCTTTATTCACGCTTTCTTTTTATTTTTTAAATTCTCATGTGCTATCCTACGTTATAAAAGTCGCCACCCAAAGTCTTCGTCTTCATTCCCATGGATTATGCCCGGGTTGTGAGTACATTTTGACTGTAAAATGAGGCGGTAGGTACTATAATTACGCTATTAGGCTTGCGGCATACTTAAGTGGTATGTATTGTTACCTTACGTGAATACGCTCTTAGTGTACAGCGCCCTAAGTATGCTGTTGCACTAATGAGAGACTAAAGCCGGTTCGTCTGTTTGAATTTGTAAGCTCAAAGATTTGTTACGTCGTTTTTTTTCCACTTTGACTCCTGAAATCACACCGTATGTGTTTTTTTTCTGCACACCCGATCTCAAACGCAACAAGGCGTAAATATGCACGTGCACAGCGGGTAAGAAAACATATCTGTGCGGAGTACCTACACAACAGCTGTGTGGAGCAGTTTGTATGAATGTTTTTTTTTAAGAAAAAGTTCGCAGGCGACCATCCGACTTCGAAAATAGGAAGAGGCTGTTCGGATGTATGTATGCTGTTTTTAGAGGTGGATCAATACAATACAAAACAAAATACTTTATTGTACACCAAGAAATACAATACAAGAGACATTACATAAGACACAAGTACAATGGGTAGCCTTATCACTTAGATAGATAGATAAAAATACTTTTATTGCACACTTAAAACTAAGAAACAATTTAAAATAAAATAATTAGAATAAGCGATCTCTTCCAGGCAACTGTTTGACGGAAAGAATTATGTGAATTTAGCATAGGCAGGGATGATGAGAGTGAACTAGAAGGCGAAACTAATCCATCGGTGGATCAAAGTTGAAAATTAAGTGAAAACTGACCCATCAATGGATTAGCAAATTTTATCAGAGTGGAATTGAGCGTTTTTTATGTATGTTCGTTAATTTCTCCGTCATTTATGGATCGGTCTGGCTGATTATTTTGCAGTTGTATAGAGTATAATAAAAGTTTATGCCCGAGGGATTGGTATTCATCCCGCAAAACTATAAAACAGTTTATACTAAGGGATTCGAAATCGGTTTATAGTTTTTTTCAAAATAACCGAATTATTATAAATGCACAATGTTTAATATAAAATATGTACTTACTCGAAAGAATTTGGGTATTGCTAATTCTATTTTATTCCCGAGGGATTGGTATTTATCCCGCAAAACTATAAAAAAGTTTAATACTAAGGGATTTGAAATCGGTTTTTAGTTTTTTTTCAAAACAACCAAATAATTATAAATGCAAAATGTTTAATATAAATTTGTACCTACTCGAAAGAATATGGGTATTGCTAATTCTATTTTAGGATGTTATTTGATCAGGGATTTTTCCCGGGATTTCTTATAGGGCTTCGTGGGCTTTCTTCTTTTAACAGCGACATGTGATTCCAAGAAAGCCGTGATCTATACAAGATAGATAGAAAATTCTTACCTGCACTCTTATCAAAATAATTTACAAACAAAATAAACAAAATAAGTTTAAAGTAGTTTCAAAAATATAACGTTTAGTCATATTAATATAAAAACACACCCAGAAACTGTTTGTGTTGTTTTTTCTTACCCTCTTAGTCCTCCCTTACTTTTATCATCTCTGGTATGTCGTTTTGTATAAAGAACCTCATTTTTAACAACCCGAGTGAATCCACCTGTAAAAGCTAGTATAATAATAAATGTATATCTCTTTTAGGGCCTTTGTTCCTAAAGGGTAAATTAAGCTCGGCCTTTCGGTAATGCTGGTAAAATTATAGGCGCATAATGTTACTGAATAACTACCAGGCGATGTTTTAACTTTGCTACAAGGCTACCAAATACGAAGGCTACCGCCGCACGGTAAGGATGGCGGGTAGTTTAAGGCTGCTTGTTCACTGGAGCGGAGAGGAGAGGAGCGGAGCGGAGATGTGCCAATAACGAGGGGAATGGCATAAAATCTGTGCTCCGCTTCAGTGGACAGGGATTTACAAACTCGTTTAAAAATTCATTCAAAAAAGAAAGCGGAGCACTTCCCCAAGTGGAGCAAAATTAGGTATCAATTTCACTCCACTTCCCCGCTCCGCGGGGATCTTCCTATCAATGGATAGACACAGTCCGCAACTCTGCTTCGCTTAAAGATGGCGGGTAGGTTAAGGCTGCTTGTCCACTGGAGCGGAGAGGAGAGGAGCGGAGCGGAGATGTGCCAATAACGAGGGGAATGGCATAAAATCTGTGCTCCGCTTCAGTGGACAGGGATTTACAAACTCGTTTAAAAATTCATTCAAAAAAGAAAGCGGAGCACTTCCCCAAGTGGAGCAAAATTAGGTATCAATTTCACTCCACTTCCCCGCTCCGCGGGGATCTTCCTATCAATGGATAGACACAGTCCGCAACTCGGCTCCGCATTACTCCCTCAGTCCGCTCCGTTGCGTCGCTCCGGGTTAATCGACAGGCAGCTTCACTATGGTGCTTTTGGTGGGTTTAATAATGTGGAAATTAATGTTATATTACTATAGAATTGTTTATTGTTTATTTAATTAACACGGTTATTTTGAAACAATTACATTAATTAAAAGAAAAAATGTTTTAGATCATGTTTTGTTACTTATCATACGACGTTTTTCAACACACTTGTGAATAAAATAACAATAAAAACTCATTTTATTACAGAGAAAACAAAAGTTATACATATTTGAGTGAAAGTTTTATTTATTAAACACGTACGAGATAAAATTATCTATTTAAATAAGAAGTTGCATGAAATGAGCAAGCAATAGGAACATTAATTTATTCGTTCTAATGAACACGATCTTTTTTTTGAATAAAATCTTTTTAAGAACAAAGCAACTCAACCAATAATTTTTTTTAAAAAATCTATGACTCACTAGTGAGTTATAGCAATGAAAAAGTCACAGTTTGATTATGGGTGTCATTTTGTGCCTAATTGCGGTGACCATAGTGCCACTTTATGAACAAGTGTGTTGAAAAACATGTTACTTGATCTGAGGGGTATTTGACGTCTCCTTATTCCATACAATTTGGTACAGCGCTTCTATCGTGTGGACAGAGACTATGCAAATCCCATACAATAAGGAGATATCACGATCACGTCTCGCTAATAACGTCAAATAGACTCTAAGCTACCCGTGAAGCAACCTGCTAAACTACCTACCAACCTAGCCGCTTGCAGTACGCTACAATTTCTTAAAACTCTGCGATTTGTTACTTACCTCAAATCGATATTTCTCCACAAAGTAAAACTATATCCTATGAAAGCAGTTTCTTTATTCTGTTCTTGTGGCTCATCGACCCAAAGGGGATCTTGACACACAATATTTCTCCAGGCATCTAGGTTCTGAGATATCTCTCGGAATTCGCAGAGATCGGCTTGTACTTTGTCAATCACAGTATTATATTATCGACGGTAGTCTGGTCGTTGAACGAAATTGTTTCCACACATTATAATTATCATCGTGGAAATACCATTATGGCGTACCGCCTTAATGGTATTTCCACCTATTTTATCTTATTATTACGTTTAACAAAGGGAATTTAAAAAAATACGTTGGGGAGTTTGTTATACCCATTATAAGCTTTTAATGCCTCTGCAATAGTTTTAATATACAAAATAAAACTATTACAGAGGCATTAAAAAAAGGTTATAGGCATCACAACCTGACCAACGTAATTTTTGAAATTTCCTCTCTTAAACGTAATAATAAGATAAAATTGGTGGCGGCGCTAGTTTGAGAGGAGGTGGCGCCTTAAGGTGGATATTTTATAAATAAAACTTTAATTCCCATAGAAAAACTGATCAAGAAGAAATATTTCGTCACAGAGATCGTCACACTCCTCGTTTCTTAAACAAATTGTCCTCAAAATATAATATCCCTACAAATAGGTAAGATGACAAATTGTGTTCCATAAGCAGGAGTCGTAATCTCGTCAAATTTAGGAATGCGAGTTCTTTCGTTTGTAGCCACTTATCGTTGGCAACATTTATTTAATTTTGGCAGTAAAGGCTTTTATCGAAAAGGGCGAGACTTTCAATCATTATTTTAGCATTAACTTGCCTCTATCCGCGGCTTGCGTCGTGCATGTAGGTTAGGTATAGCACTTAGGGATAATAAATCAATATTTTGGCGTGTTATTAAAACATACGAACCGACTTCAAATTCTTCTAGTGGCGACATCGAGTTAAAATTTCTAATTTAGATTAATGACTCATGGATGAAACGACAAATGAAAGAAGGCCTACATTGAAAGATATAAAACGAAATTTCGGTTGACGGATCACACTTACGAAGCGAACAACCTTACTGTTGAATGTGCAAACGTGCGTTCTTCGGACACGTCACGAAATGACGCCTTTGGTTTCGGATCCTCAAAATAAATAAATAAGTAATGCTGGAAAATTTGCACAGCATCAGGTAGACCCAAACTAAGCAGAGTTTGTTTATGGGTACTATTGATAACTGATATAGGTTTCTATGGAAACGTTGGATAAAAACCATGGTATAAGAGCATATGTTTGATTTCAGGATTAGAATTACCTGTATGCAAAATTTCAGCCCGATCCGTTCAGTAGTTCTGGCATGACGAGGTTACAAAAATCCATTCATCCAAACATCTAAACATCCATACTTTCGAATTTATAATATTAGTGTGATTATTCGCACCTGATTTTGAATATTGTACCTTTGTAGACTCCCCTATCCCCTTCCCCTCACCTCAATATCACAGCAAGTCAGGCATTCAGTCAAAATTATAACTAACTAGCTTTTGTTCGCAGCTTTGCACGCGTATTATCGATATAATAAGTAGCCTATTATCTAAGCTAAACTATATTCTAAACGTACGACAAATTTCATTATTACCTGTTCAGTAGTTTTGGAGATTTTAGGTAACAAAAATTCACATTTCACAAAGTTTCGGCTTTCTATTATTAGTAGGATAAGTTGCCTTGTAGCTAAGAGGCAACAATGATACATAGGAAACACCTAAAACTAATATCTGCAGATCGTACAAACATTTGTCCTAAGGCGGGAATCAAACCCCTAAATTGATCACATCCAGACTTTATCTAACCTTTTTATAAGCTTAGTTAAGTCAGTCTAAGTCTAAGTGAAGACGAGACTGTCTTCCTTGTGTCTGCGTAAAGTCCTGACCTTCTTTGGTCACATAGCCAGGAAATCCGGTGACAACCTTGAACAACTTATAGTCACCGGGAAGGTTGATGGCAAGCGTTCAAGAGGTCGCAGCCCACTAAGATGGACGGACCAGATCCGCACGACCCTGGACACGAATCTCCACAACGCTCTACACGCCGCCAAGGACAGACGCAGCTGGCGCGATATTGTCCGTGACAAAGTTTCACGGGGGAATCACGACCCTCAGACATGAGGATATACGACGCAAGGAGGAGGAAGTCAGTCTAAAGGATTCGGAGCGTACGCAACGAACGCAGGGCGTCGGTATCCTACTAATATTATAAATGCGAAAGTTTGTCAAAAGCAAAATTTTTGATACCAGATCTCCAAAACTACTGAACAGATGAAAATGAAATTTAGCATACATTTCGAACGTAGCATAACTTAAACAATAGGCTACTTATAATACCGAAAATATGTATGCGAAGCCGCGGGCAGAAGCTAGTTTACAATATGCCTGCCTGGTATCGTTACGCCGACTACAGACCAAGCGAGCAAGAGCAAGCGAAGGATAACGAACGAATCGCGTGCGGGTTCAAGTCCCATCGAAGTCGAAAAAATTTAGGGATATTATTTGACCTCTTAGAAATGAATCAATTACCGGACTTACGCACTGTAAGCCATAATTTTATTGATATGATTTTTTTAAATCAAATTACCTATCCGGGAGCCTTGACAAAGAAATAAATGACAAATTATTTTCCTTTTGACATGACATGGCAACATATTTATCTCATCCCTAGTGTGATCTTAGAAGTTTATATTTCTTGGTTTTCTTTTCTCTTGATTCTCCGAACCTAATAACGCTTTTATAAGGGATCAAAGTGAAAAATAATTAATTTTTTGTTATGTATGTATAATAATTATGTGTCTGGTCAAAGCTTCTGTGGAATATTTCCAGAATTAGGAATTCCTATGAATACGTAGTAGGGAGATACCATATTAGATCTTCGTCTGACGGGATTAATTTGAGTGCAAGTTGAGTGTTCGTTCTATTACTGAATAAGAAATTATGCGCCATTCTGGCGTATTGCCTAATCGTGGGTGTAGAGAACTTCCAATAATTTCAAAATTAAAACAATTACTCAACGTTCAGATTCCGACAAACGATCCAGTCGTTATTCGATTACTTTTCAGTTAAGGCTTAGCCGTAGAAAAATAGGACTGTCAGATTGCATGTCAATATTACCAAATGTGGTCGGCAGAGACGCTTATATTTTACATAGACTTATGCAAAATTTATCTATTGTAGAAGAGGCAAACTTCGGTTTTTTGGTTGATAGCATAATCACAAGGTAATGTAATATTAACTAACATTGGCCCCCGGCTTTGCCATTGTTGCATGAAAGGTACCTAATTTGTGTTTTTCAATGAATAAACGCTCTCGTAGTTCAAAATCGAATAATAGAGAATTTGAATATTATTTTTTCACATTTATATACTTACATTATTTTCAGGTTTATTGGTTATAAAATATATATCGCTATAGTTTTTCATCCGTAGTTTAGACAGAATTTATATCATACCTAAGTTTAAAGCACGTCTTTTTGTTACTGTTGACTTAGTTTGTGTGGCAAAAAATGTCATTGGCAGTATGCCCATCATTTGTGTACTTTTTAAAATTGTGTAAAATAAAGTTTTATAAAATACAATCAAGAGAATATTGTCTGCAACTGACACCAACAACAGGGATTGATGTAAAATCCACTGTTCCATTCTATTTTTCTGCAAATTAATTGTGTTGTCAAAACAACGCTACCATTGTTTGACAAGAGGCAGTTTACTTAACTAATGATTCCTACAAAAGCCTTTTGTCCCAATTTCATTAATTGGAATAAAAGTGGCACAAACACGATACCTATTATCTTTGGATAAATACTGCTGGTTTACAATTGCTGTTGAAAATAGAGCAAATGGAATAGACGAATTGGTGGAAACACTACGAATTCATGAGTATTTAATGAAAAGGACGTAATTAAATGCCTAATTTATAGATTTAAATTTATACAAAAGGCATAAAAAGACGACGAGTATTTAATCAAAGCAGTACGTAATTAAATGGCTAATTAATTGATTTATATATTCAAAAGGTGTAAAAAAAACGTAACTGGTTGTCCCCTACACATTTTTATTCCCTATTTACATAATTTTGTCCGGCAAAACTTAAAAAAAACATTCGGTTTTGGAGGTCAGTTTTTAGTTTTTGTAAAAAATATATAAAATACAACCTACCAATGAAGTTTTCATCGGAAAAGGAGTAAAAGAGTTGTTAGTGAATTTTGAAAAAAAAAAATTGTATTTGTACCGTTTTCTAAGTTCTACAAGTAATTTAAATAGCAGATAAGAAGTTTTGCGCAAGTTGTAAGTTTTTTCATTAGCTATGAATTTTTGATAAAAGAAACTTTGAATCAATTGTAGTTTTAGATTCCATCGAAATAATGTGAATTTTAGTAAAAAAAAGCTCTTTATGTCAATAGAAACTTCCTATCTGCTATCTAATTTAATTGTAGAACCTTGAAAATAGTGCAAATTCACACAACATAAAGGCTCTTTTGAAAACTACTGAAAACAATAAAACGCTCCCGCTTTGCAAAACTTCCAATCTTCTATCCAAAATGCATGAAAAACCTTTAAAATAGTACAAATCCGATTTTTTTTTCGAGTGTCGCTAACCATAAAGGCTCTTTTTAAAACTACTGAAAACAATAAAACGCTCCCGCTTTCAATACCAACCGAAAACACATCCTGAGCATTACATCAGTGAATTTTATTGCGTCATAAACAGTACGTACGTTGCCCCACATAATAAACTTTTAATAAAACTGTCTGCCAAGAAAATATTTATGAAAACAATAATATCTTTGAGTTGTGGTTGTAACTTAGGTTTGTGTTGTAAGTGGATGCTTTAACCGCTAGCGTGACGGCGTTTGTGAAGTGCGTGACAGATTTGGAGGGAAGGGAGGATTTCCTGGAATTCATCACCATTGTTGTCTTTCAATGAGGCATTTGCCTAAAAGAAAAAAAACCCTGTTTACCTCAGAATTCAATAAAGCCGGGCTTCTACCGCAAGTCGACTCATTAAGGACTCCGTTCAACTCGCAAGAGTTAACTGCAAACATGTATTTCCACCAGCAAATATTCGAGCGCAAAGGACTGAGCGAGGAGAAAGCGTTAAAAGGACGCTCCGCTGACTCATCTCTCTCATTTTCCTTTTGCGGTGGAAATCAACAGACTCTTTGTTGGTGGAAAATTATGTAAACCTATTTCATTAATTTTCATGAACAAAATTAAAAAATTTAAAAACCCCGGCCGATTTTCATGAAACATGGCTAAGAACATAGTTCATAGTTCATAGTTCATAGTTTTTTATTAATAACTTAATCATGTTACAGGTCACTTATTTCTGAATTATGTAAAGAATACATAGTATTATTACTTAAATTAAAATAAAAATAAATTAATTTAAAATTAAATAACATCATAACATAATTGAATCAGATACATTTTAAAATCATAAAATCATTAACATGATAAATAGATTGTGTTATTAGCCACGTTTTCAACTTAACTTTAAAAGACTGAGTGGATTGTGCGCTGGTGATAGAAGTTGGAATGCGGTTGTAAACAGCCGTCCCCATCACGTGTTGCAACTTGGACGTCTTCGCTAGCCGTCGTGGAAGAGCTCTTATCCGTTGCGCGTGCCTTGTGTTGTATCTATGACTGTCCCCGTACCTTGCATATTTGTCCAAGTTGTTACGCACATACAGTGCGGATTGGTATATGACAAGGGCGGGCACGGTCAAGATCCCTAAGGACTCAAAAAAGGGTCGCGCGGACTCATCCTGTGGTATTCTCACTATCGCCCTTATTGCTCGCTTTTGGAGTCTGAAGGCGCGCTCCCAATCGGATGCACGCCCCCAAAACTCCACACCATACAGAAGGAGCGAGTGGACGTTGGCAAAGTAGATACTCCGCACCATAGCTCTATCCAAGGTAGCCGAAAGGCGCCATAGAGCAAAGCATGATCGGCCTATCTTTTTACATAGTTTGTCTATGTGCGCCTCCCACGTGAGACTCTTGTCTAAAGTGAACCCTAGAAAAGTAGCCATGTGAACCTGGTTGACTTCTTCGCCTCCCAGGCTCACAGCCACCGGCATATAAGAGTGACCAGCAAGGTTGAAATGCATGAAGTTGGTTTTTGCGACATTAAGAATGAGTCCATTTTGATGAAACCACTTCTGCATTTCACCTGCAACGTTATTTAATTTTTGCTCTAAAGCATCATGTGTTGAAGCTTCTACAATGGCCGCAACATCATCCGCATACATAAATGTATGTGCATCTTTAATGCAGTCGGGAAGGTCGTTCATTAGGAGGCTGAAAAGTATGTTCGACACCGAGGATCCCTGTGCAACGCCAATAGTGGTTGACATTGGGTTCGATTTGACCTTCCCTCCTCTGCCCGTGACAATTTGCGTGCGGCCGGTCATAGAGCTGAGCAGCAGTCGCAGAGCCGGTCCATCTATCCCGTAATGAGCCAATTTCGCAGCAAGGACGGCATGATCCGCGACGTCGAAGGCTTTCGATAAGTCACAGAACATGACCGCCACCTGCACCCTTCGCTCCTTGGCCTCCATTACGTGACATACGATCTGTCTAGCGACATCTGTCGTGGATCTCCCCGCCCGATAGGCGTATTGCCGGTCGGACAGGGACTCCGTGCTGGACAGATGCGCCATCAGTCTTGTGCTCAGCCCGTGCTCGAATATTTTTCCAATGGCCGGTATAATTGACACAGGCCGGTAGTTGTTGACGTCGTCCTTACTCCCCTTGCCCTTGAATAGTGGGGATACTCTAACGTTTTTAAACGCCTGCGGGTATTCACCAAAGACAAGACATCTATTAAACAGCGTCGCTAGAATGGGACACAAAGGTATAGCGGTTTTTATCAACAAGGATATGGATAAGTCGTAAATATCCTTTGTTGGTTTATTCGCTACCCCTGTAGTAAGAATTTTGAATACTTCACATGGAGTAAACCGTTCAAACCTAAGTGAGCGGTCCGCTGACGCGCGGCACCCCGCCAGCGCGCGCACCGCTGCCGGCACGTCGGCGGCGGGCGCGCCGCACATCAGCGGAGCGCTCACAAAGTGCATGTTCACTGCGTCCACCGCGGCGACCTCACTCAAGAATTCGGATCCATCGGGTCTCCTCAGCCTTTCTAAAAAGTCCGTGTTACTCCCTCGTTTCCGTCCGGTTTCAATGTTTACTAAATTCCACATAGTTTTTGACATATTAGTCGAATTTTGTATAATGTCACAGTAGAAACGGCTTCTTTCCGATTTTAGAACCCTATCGTATCTAATTTGATATTCGTCAATTTTAGCAGATAGAATTTCATTGTCAGGGAATTTTAATTTAATATATTTCATGTCACGCAATAAATATTCCAAATTAATAATTTCATTTGAAACCCATGATTTACTTTTGTTTGAGTTCAAACGTTTCATCGGAAAAGAAATGTCAATTTTACTATTAATAATACGCATTAACACACTTGCTAGACCGTTGACAGTCAGCACCATCATTTGGGATATTTCCTGCCAGTCGACGCTTGCTATGGATGCAACAAAGTTGGAGTAGTTAGCTTGCGTGAACGCCCTAACTAGCGGTGCAGGTGGTGAGTCACGCGGCTCGCATTCAAGCTCGACGCGCACGGCGTAGTGGTCGCTCAGGCCAGTTTGCACTGGTGTCGCGCATACAGTACCCGCGCGCGCGCGCTCGCAGTCCACGTAAACGTGGTCCAAGGTAGTACTCGTCGAAGCTGCAACTCGGGTGGGAAAGTCAACTATGTTACAACAGTTCCGGGTATTTACAATGTCAGAAAGTTTTTTCTGATCACTGTTTAAGGGGCATAAGAGATCAATGTTAAAATCTCCTACCACCACGCATTCCATATCCATATCCTTTAATTCATTAAATAACAATTCAAGGGCAGGAAAAACACTCGGGTTATAATTATCTATGACACAAAAAAAAATAAACGAATATCGGTTCATCCGTTTTAGAGCTGCGATACCACAGACAGATACACAAATACACCGACATACACGTTAAACTTATAACACTCCTCTCTTTTTGCGTCGGGGGTTAAAAAGAGTCCGTCCCGCCTGCATTTCTCGCTTATTACCCTTTCGTGGTGGAAACCCAGCTTAACGCATTCGCCAGCACGCACGCATTCTGCCCAGCCTCGCTGAGCGCTGACCTAAATGTGCGTCTTGGGCCATGAAATTGTTAGTTTCAAGGGCAGAGATCTTTCACGGTCGTTATAAGGATGTCATGTCAAACTATGCAAGGTCTATGCCATTCAAATTTGACGAGCCCAAAGTCAAGCGCCATCTTTTCAATTTGGTCGGAATATTTTTTGACACTTAAAATCTTCATTTTCATGAAAAAATAGCGCTATTATTTTTGCTTGATAATGAAGAATACTTATTAGTTATTTTACAGCGCTGTGGCGCTCATTAGGGGAGACCTATGTCCGTCCAGTGCCCTATGACCAATATAGATTGATGATGATGATTACGATGAAGAAAAATTGGGTGCTAAAATTCGTCACTTACAACTTAGTATCCTGTCGCATCAACCATGAAGTGAATTTTGGTCTCCAACACAATGATCGCCAACGGCTTCTGTCATACGCCGCCGCCGCCTCCATCCAGTCCGATGCGAAGACTTGAAGTGAGCGAAGAGCCTTCTCCGCTTCATAGGTAGTATTAAAATACCTACCTATAGCGTTTTCAATCGAAAAATAAATCTCTGTAATGCTTTTTAACCGACTTCGAAAAAAGAAGGAGGTTCGTTATAGGCATAAGCACTGTTTGATACGTTATGTTAGGTTATCCTCTGTCTTCTCTCCTATGATTTTCATGTATCTCTACATACTCTACTATTTAATATTTAAATTTTACAGGTTCACATATACTAACAAACACACATATACCATACATCGTCACACACAACACCCCCACACACACACATTAACATCCCCCCCCCCCAAACACACGCATACACACACACAAATGGTTGTCTTCCGTTGCCCGGACTCTTAAGAGACCGGTGTCCTCAGGAGCACCAATCTCAATCACACGCACACACCCCTACACACGCACACCTATAGAATTACATGCGCGCTCACTTTCCAAATATATAAAATAAACAAATATCAACTTTATTTTTTGTAAATAATAAGCTCTATAATTTATGTAGCCTTATATGTATAATAACCTACTAGCTGAACTTAATGTACGTTCCAAATTCTATTGTTTGCGGCAGAGCGAGATTCCTCTAATACAGGTAAAATACTTTACTTAAAAGGGGTTCTCAAACACTGTTATTTAATGTATTTTAAGTTTCTGAATAAATATTTTGTATTTGTATTTGTATATGTTTTTTAACTATACAATTTTTTTGTTTCTATACCTACAGGGTCTTTGGTATTGCGACGGACATAATTTTATCAGCCTATTTTAGACGGGACGGACAATCGACAAACACTCCCCCTGTATATGTTTGTCAATTTTTCCGTCTAGGTATAGGTAATGGTCCGATTTTGAAAGTTTTTTGCAATTGTTTAGAAAACCAACTTCTGCCTGCGGCTTCGCACACGTTTTTTGCAATAAATTGTAACCTATATGTTACATTACACAAATGTGTACAAAATTTCAGCCCGATCCATTTAGTAATTTCGGTGTGGTTTTCGGCCAACGGCAGAACTGTAAATTTTTCAACGGCACAAACTTTCGCCTTTATATTGGACTAGCTGTACCCGCGACTTCGTTCGCGATTGCCTTACCTGCCGACTAATTAAGTTCACATTTAACCACAGTCTCTCATATTATGAAACGCCGCCGTGCAAAAAACGTGTAGTGTCTACGGGGGATAGCATGTTGTCATCTTCAATCCCATTCCACACACTTCCACACGACTTTTAGCTACGACTCGGCCAGCGTCAGTGTTAAGAAGTGTCATACTCGTTTCACTTCTTACTGATGGTTCCGTTCAGCTGGGGCCCTATTCTGCTATACTAATCGATTCACTATGACAGGGGTATCGACACAGAATGACACGCTTGGGTTTTCCACCTCAGATGAAAGAAATTATGATGAATGCAGATGGAGAGACGTGCGTCAAGTTTGAAACTATTAATTTATCTCGCACGCACTATCTGGAGTTTTATAAATCTAAGGATTCTACGTGATGATTCTGCGACGATTCCATTGTCATACCATACTGAAGCAATTGTATTGCAGAATTGGGCTCCTGATCCATTTGACTGGACCACCGTATTTTTTTTTCGTTAGTAGGTAGGTACAGTTGGCTGTGTACCATAGTAAAAAATATTTTTCTGTGGTTTAGTTAGTTTAATTGGACCACTTACTGCAACCAAACTTCGGTAGTACAGTTAAATGGACCAGCTAAACCACCATATATCATGTAAGGTAGGAACCTAACTTATTTTTCCAAGACGCCTTAGTAGGTAGGTAGGAACCTAACTAATGGGTGCGTCTTGGAAAAATACATAGATAGGAACTTACCTACCCTCTATCTACTAATTTTTTTCTTCTTACTACAGATTATTTCATCAATCTACTGATTTTCTACTCGACTTTCTACTGATCTAGTCAAATTCGATCTTGCAACACTGTTTCTAACAAAAAGAAAGCATGAAATCGGACGACGCGTAGACTCGTCGTGATGCGCGGTTAAAGAATTCTACTTTTTCCTCTCTCCCAGGGGAACCTTACTGAATTCCAGGATAAAATGTATTCCATGTCCTTCCTTGTAGTATGAACTCAAAACGTGCCAAGTTTAATTCCAACTCATTGCCTATGTAGTTTCGGCGTGATGCGCGGTGAAGGAATTTGACTTTCATCCCCTCTGCCAGGGGAACCTTACTGAATTCCGGGATAAAATGTATCTTTCCTCATAGTATGAACTAAAATCATGCCGAGTTGCATTCGATTTCATTAAGTAGTGCCGTCGTGATGCACGTTTAAAGAATTTTACTTTCATCCTCTCTCCCAGGGGAACCTTACTGAATTCCAGGATAAAATGTATCCCATGTCTTTCCTTGAACTCAAATAGTACCAATTCAGTCCAATTCATTCAGTAGTTTCGGCGTGATGCGCGGTGAAGGAATTTTACTTTCATCCCTTCTCCCAGGGGAACCTTACTAAATTCTGGGATAAAATGTATCTTTCCTCGTAGTATGAAATCAAATTATGCCGAGTTCCATTCGAATTCATTCGGTAGTTCCATCGTGATGCGCAGTTAAAGAATTTTACTTTCATCCTCTCTCCCAGGGGAACATGACTGAATTCCGGGATGAATAGTATCCCATGTCCTTCCTTGTAGTATGAAATCAAATCATGCAAGGTTTCATTCCAACTCCTCCAGCACTTTCGGCGTCATGCGCGGTGAAGAAATTTTACTTTCATCCCCTCTCCCAGGGAAACCTGACTGAATTCCGGGATAAAAATTATCCTATGTCCTTCCTCGTAGTATGACCTAAAATCGTGCCGAGTTTCATTTCAATACCTTCAGTAGTTTCGACGTGATGCGCGTTTAAGAAACAGACAGACAGACAGACAGACAGACAGACATGAATGAAAAAAATTACAGTTTTGGCTTCAGTATCGATAATAGAATGCCCTCCAAAAAAAATTTTCTAAATATCTTCAATGTACAGAATTGGACCTGTTACAGTTTTATTATAAGTATAGATAGTAGTTGAACAGACAAATAGTGTAAGTTTAAATACATGCACTACATAACATATTATAAATAATAAGTAGGTAGTCCCCCTTTTTGTATTGTGAATAATATTAATAATGGTAAGCTGTAATTTTAAATAATTCAACCCGGCTGTCAAGCTGTAGGTTGTAGTTATTTTTTGATATTTTTTGTCTGTGGTCTGGCACCCGTGTTGACACGTTGACACGCGCCAAAGGTCCTGTCAGAAAACCAGCGTTACTCTACCTACTGTTTGTGGAGCAACATTATGCTGAGATGGGACCTTTTGGTTCACTGCGTGCAGCTCTTGCTGCTATTATTTATATTTTATATATAGTATCTAAATAGTATCTAAGTATAATAATAATTGTAATGACTGCAAGTTGTACTGGTGAACCAATAAATTTATTTTCTTTCTTTCTTTCTTTCTTTAGTTATGATCGATGGACCCATAAAAAATTGCGTGGGATTAATATTTGTCCCGAAAAACTTTTTTTTACTTTATTTATTTTTATATAAATATTTAATAAAATTTAAATAGCTTATTAAACTTTAATATGTTAAACTTATTGGATATCTTAAGCCTAAAGTTTCCACTTAAGAGTACATTATTATGTGTACTTAAAAACATCGTAATATTATGGGATTCGAAGTCGGTTCTTAGTTTTTTCAAAACAATCAAATTAATGTATTTAAATAAATAAATTAATTATGTTGGACAGTTCACACAGCGTTATCTAGCTCCAAGCTAAGCAGAGCTTGTGTTATGGGTACTAGAAAACTGATATACATAATACAATACACTACATAGATATTTTATAGATCTAGGCACTACCGGAATCGAGTCTCCATCGGAGGCCACGGTAGTGAACCTTGTAATAAAAACTTGTTTTTTTTTATTCGGCGAGGAAATTCGTTTACGAATAAACTGGTCTGGGGGGAGGCAGAATTATGTGGGACTCGGCGTCCTGAAAAGAACGTAATACCCACTAAAAACCGCTCCGGTGTCCCTCTCTCGCCATTTTCGCCGAACCACGGGAACATTTAAAACCTCCGCGGCCCGACTGGCGTCCCCTCTTCCTGCTTTACATGGCCGGCACGGTAGTGAACCTACCAAGTTGAGAAGATGACACGGGGAAACCTTTTCTCGAACCATCTCGAAGCATTTTCATCAGAGTTGATCTAACCACAATAATAATTCATACAGGTTAGGTACCTATGACGTGCGACATAACAGACATAACCCTACCCATGTTTCAAACATTTCGGCAAAGGAATTTGGATTGGACTGATATTCAAATTGCCTTATGATTTTATTCGATTTATAAAAGCGGCCCGGTCCGTACCAGAGTTAAATTAAATACCTTAATTTTTTTCATCGGAAATTTTTGAACTGATTTTACTTCGTTTGTGTCGTTATTTTATGAAACTGGGTTAGGTCTTTATTCGACGTGTTTATTTAAATTGGTTGATTCTGAAATTATCAAAGGGAAACCTTAAATCAAACTCTACGTTTAATTCGTTTTTTTAACCCCCGAAGCAAAAAGAGAGGAGTGTTATAAGTTTAACGTGTCTGTCTGTGTATCTGTGTATCTGTCTGTGGTATCGCAGCTCCCAAACGGATGAACCGATTTTCGTTTAGTTTATTTTTGTGTCATAGATAATTTTATCCCGAGTCTTCTTGCATCTTTCTAAAAATCTGTCGGGGAGTTTTAAAAAAAATAAATTTTGAACTTGTTTTGTTTAAATTATTAGGGGTAAACATTAAACATGCTAGCTGTAACTGCGCGAAAATATTGATAAAAAATACAAAGATAAATCCCGTTTCTGTGTTTTCCGCAAAATTGTAAATTATCTTGTAAGCTTACCGCATAATCTAATCAGCTCTATTCCGTATATCTAATCCGGATTGCTATGTCCGTATTTCACACCTAACGCCGCGATGCGTGAAACAACCCGATACGGTCTAATTTATTGTTTAGGTCTCTCCAAATAGAGGAAATTTATTTTGTTAAAGGTACGATTCCTATTGTTCTGCTCGGTGTTAAACGTGATGAAAGCAAAATTAATCTCTAAATATGTGAATTGATTTCAATTACTTTAAAATTGTTGTAAATGCGTAATCAATAAATCTCCAAATATTTAATTTTATAAATCACAATGTAAAATTATTTTACTGAATGACTTGCAGATTTAACATTTCTCATCAAAGATTTATCAATTTTAAGTCACTGAAAAATTAAAGCTTTATTTTGTTTTGCAACCATACAACGGCAAGGTAGGGCGTGGCTATAGGATCCGGAATACGGAAAGCCGTAGAAAAACCAAAGTAACGGACATAGTTCTCAGAGTTAACAGGCTGAAGTGGCGATGGGCAGGCCTTATAGCTCGCAGAACCAATAACTGTCGAGGCCTGCCTAGTTGGTCTAGCGGTCAGCTTGTTCAACCGATTATGAGGTCCTAGGTTCAAATACCGGGTCGGACCAATACTTTTTATCGGGGTTTTTCTAGCAAGAAAAATTCACAGAGCACGGACCCCTCCCCGGTAATGTCGGTTTGTCGTTGCATTGGATTATGAGAGTGACGGAACAGAGAGTGCACCTATGTTTGCGCACACACTTGTGCACTGTATATGTCCTGCGCATCTGTCTAGTCTCCGATGAGACTGGCCGCCGTGGTCGAAATTCGGCTAGGAGGCATCATCATCATTATCTTGGGTGGCTTCTCACTTGACGCGTTTGGGAAGGTACTACAATTAAGTTAAAAATTAATTGATTTTAAGTAAATTGGACAACTAACGTTCATCGTATCCAATTTCTAACCAAAGCCTTTTAGGTGTTGGTATTTCTCGTAAAATTTCTTTATCTTCATCAACAAATCTCACTTAAAATTATCGAACCACTTGTGTACAATGTTGATCGTCCAGTTTGAGTAAACTCCAGTTCCTAACAAGTCTACCTATGTGCAAAAAATAATTTGTCGTGTTTTAAAAAACTACAAACCAACTTCAAATTCTTCTAGTGGCGACATCTAGTTAAAGTTCGAGTCTAATTTTGTCTGATGACACATGGATGAGACGACGAATAAAATAAGGCCTACTTTACGAATCGAACAACCTAACTGCTGAATGTCACGTCCGAAGCAATCAACGTTAGCAACGTGCGTTGCTTCGGACGTCACAACAATAGACACCTTTCAAAATTAAAAACGAACATGAAACATGTAAGAAAATTTCTTATAAATAAATAACTGAAACTGAAACTGAAACTGAACGGATCGGTCATCCTTCGTTTTATGCGATCCGCCATCCGTCAACTTTGTAATTTGTTTTTGTAGGTAGACCTCTAGTTTACGCCCGTTTCCATGGAAACCATTAGTTACCAGTGATTGTGAAAATTACCATGTAATGACGTTTTTACGGCGCACATCATCAATTCCTCGAGAGTCAAACTTTTATGAGACCATATAAAAATTAACCTTTATACAACAACGAAAGGATCATCAAAATCTGTTATGAATTGGCGAAGATATCACCAAAATTGTTGTGCCTAGCTAGTCGGGATTTTTCAAAAGTAATGTTGTTTTTTAAACTTTACGAGATAAATAAATCCAATCAAAAAAAATTATGGCATTAATCCGGAATCATTCTTTATACAATAGTGAAATAATCAGTAAAACTGTTAACCACAGTCGGAGATATCAAGTAACATACGTACATAAAAAAATAAACATACACACGAATTGAGTACCTCCTCCTTTTTGAAGTCGGTTAAAAAACGAAACGAAACAATCGATTGCGTATTTTTGAGAATTCAAATAGACCTTCAGATCCGTGATGGATGGTACAAACTTCGAGAGGCCTAGGTATTACCTAGCAGTAGGTAAACCGTATATCCGTATACAGAAAGAAAGCTGGAAACTTATAAGCGCTTACCGGCGGTTGACAGCGCTGGTCCGTTCTACACAAAGGAAGCAGGTTGAAGCTAAATATGCCTGTCGTAATTGCACGTGTTGTCGCAGTTCTTTATTAATTTTAAATGGCAGCGCCCAGCGCTGACCAGCGTGTTTTGAAGCTTGTCGGAACTTGTCGGCACCGTTCAGTGCTTATCGGCGCGCGTTCATATATTTTCCTGCGCGGGTTACCAGCGCTGTCAAGCGCCGTTAAGCGCTTATAAGTTTCCAGCTTTCTTTCTGTATACGGACTATGACGATAGTGATGGTCGTATCCAACCATTTCAGCATGGAATTGCAGATACAGGATGTAGTGATTGACATCGCTTCGATAACGAAGCAACCGGTTGTTGGTTTCAATGAATGGAGTAGGTATTGAAATAACATGGATGATAGCTTCGACTAAGGGTGATATTCGATAACGGACTTATTCTATAAAGGTTAGGTATTTATTACTATTTTATACATTGTGAATGTAAGCGCCAAACGTACCAAGCAGAAGAATTTTGTACGAATGAGAATGGAGGCCCGGCAGCGTGGAGCGCGGAGGCAAGAAAAGTCGGACGGAACGGGCTTGCGAATGCGTCCAGTGTCCAATCCAAATGACGTCATCTGCCCAAATGACGTCATCTGCACTGGATGGATCGCCGATATTGCCGACAAAAGACTAGACTGCCTCGTTGGTCTAGCGGTCAGCTTGTTCAACCGCTGATGATGAGGTCCTGGGTTCGAATTCTGGAACGGGGCAATAGTTGTTATTGGGATTTTTCTAGCAAGGAAAATTCACAATAGCAGCCCGGAGTCAGGAAGTTGGCGGTGTAACACCCCCGTGCCTCGGAAAGCACGTTAAGCCGTGGGTCCTGCGCCTGACCTCTCCCCGGTGGTGTCGATCTGTTGTCCCATCGGCTTATGGGAGTGATGGAATAGAGAGTGCACCTATGTTTGCGCACACACTTGTGCACTTTAATATGTCCTGCGCATCTGGCTAGTCTCCGACAAGACTGGCCGCCGTGGTCGAAATTCGGCTAGGAGGACATTATTGCCGACAGTCTGTTGCATCCACGCCATGCGGTGCTGATCACTAGACGCATTTCTATGGCAAACCATATAAAGAATACTAAAATGCATTTGATGCGGTCAGTGCGGAGTGTCCGATGCCGGCCCTTCGACGCTAGCCTTAACCGATTCACACATATCAGTGAAGTCACAGTTCAGTATCAGTGAATCTCCAATTCGTTACAGAATATTAACGGTCCGACAACGGTCCGTGAATATTCTGTACCGAATTGGAGATTCACTGATACCGAGTCTGACTTCACTGTTATATTGTGTGAATCGGCCCGTATTCGCCGTCACTGCCGGCTGCTGCCATTCCAGTGAGAATTGAGTCTAGAATGCGGTTCTCAGGGTCATCTATTAAGCCCATTTATGGGCCTATACTTAATTCAGCTTTAGTAAAACTTACCTGATTGTTTTCTATTCTTCATTTTAGAGTTTGAAGTTGAAGGTACAAGAGAAAACAGAAACAACATAACGGGTAGGTAACTTTTATTAATTATTTTACACAGTTGAACTTGACCTATCTACATTAATTTATCTATGTACAGTAACAATATTTTTAATCTTATACATTAAAAACATACAAAGATAGGGTAATAAGTATCATTACTAGGATATATTACACTGACAGAAAGTTTTGGACTTGTACAAACAAATTTAATTACTTTTGAGGTTGGCCACAACCATAGCTTCGGCGTTTCTTTGCGTTATCTTATGAATGAGGCTTATAATACTAAAAAAACAAATAAATAGGTACGGTTCGACGCTTTAAAAAAATGTTGTTCACGATTAACATCATGTTTTGATATCCCTTAGTCGCCTCTTACGACACCCGCGGGAAGAGTAGGGATGGTGCTAATTCTAAGCCAGCTCCACACAGCTTTGCTTTTCGCGTTTGAGTACAATTATATTTTCCTATAAATACCCGATTAAACCATTAACTATATATTTTCCTACTAGTTTTCAACTAGTTTCAGTAGTCGGCTTCCGGCAAAAAAACGGCAGGAAAACATCGTGTAGGCCTCGCCTAAAACTGGGCTTTCAAACATTTTGACGGTAAAACCAGTGAATACACCAGTGCTAGCCAGTTTGCGGTCGGATAACATTTGAATTCCAACGCACGGCATGCGAAGTATTTTCAAAAAATACGATAAGAGCGAAATAGAAATTGTAAGCTCTGACAGGTTTTATGAATTGTTTACGCGTTACCTGCATTGACCACAAAGTGTATGCATAATAAACAGAATAAACGATATGTACCTATAGCTTTAATGAGTGATTTCATTGACAAAATATTTTAATGGAAAAAAAAATATTAAGTCATTAGTACAAGGTAGGGAATATTCCGGGTATATTTGCTACCCAGAGTGACAGGTTTTAAGAAAATTTCCTTCACTCCAGCAAAATTTGAGAAAGGTCATCCCGATGGGGATTTTTATGTCTGTCGCTCTGGGTAGTTAATACCGAGCAGGTACAATTGACTTAGAACAGGATTTTTTTAATATTTTATTATTTTCGATTTATCACTTGAATTTGAGGTAAAAATTACCCTATAAATGCGTCTAAATGGACAAATATACTAGGTTGGTTTTTTGAGAAGGGCGTTGATGGCCAAGTACGAAACCACAAGAGTTAGAGAAAAGTCGTGAAAGGAGTCATGCCCTCGATTTATAAGAAAACAATATCTGGATGTTTAGTTTTTTTTAAACCTTTTACTTTTGATTACTTTCTTCCTTTCATTTTTAGTAATACATTTCTTTGCAAAGATTGATCCTTATCAGCAACAAAATCCATCATAATACAGGGTTTTTTCTTGAAAAATCTTTCGTGTCCAGTACCGTCAAAATTAAAAGGTTTAAAGAACACTAAATATGCAGTTATTGTTTTCTTATAAATCGAGGGCATGACTCCTTTCACGACTTTTCTCCAACTTTCGTGGTTTCGGACTTGGCCATCACCGCCTTTCTCAAAAAACCACCTGTATAACCGATGTCTAATATAAAAAGGGATGAAATATTTACTATTATTTAGATTACGCGTCAGATAACATTATTTTAAGAACAAAATGGGAACAGTACAAATTACATCAACAACAGAAGGGTAGAGCTCAGGTGAATGCTATTCTAACAGTGGTGCTACTGCGCGTTTTATGCCACACCTAATAATAATGTGCGTAGCAGCTGTGACTCGCGAAAACAACAATACACACATTCTGTTTTTATATATAAAAATTTAATTCATAGCTTTAGCCATACATGGCTATTAGCCATTGTATAAAATTAAATAAGAGCTAAACATAGGTTTTCGCATTCACTGAACAGCCTCTCGGCGATGTGATCCAAAAGGGCGAACCGCAGTTAGATTAGGCTGTACATATCCATGTGTCGCATTGGTAGTAAAAGTGTTATAGGTAGACCACACAACTGGCGGATCGCTGTAGAACCATGTCACAGTAACAAACACCAAAAGTGGCGTTTGTTACTGTGTTTGGCGTTTGTTTTCTTATTTTGACAAGGTTCTACAGAGATCCGCCAGTTGTGTGCTCTACCTGGTAATAGTTAGGTGCCTAAGATATTGTGCCAGTTCTTAATTGGAAAAGACTTATGAAAACAATAATAATAATGTACAATCCATTTTAACAGACCCGATTTGACTCATAGAGAATACCAATGAAACAGCACTTTTCATCGACATTGCCGTCCCTGTCCCTAACTCTCACAACCTGCAGAGTAATATTGCGTTAAAATATTTATCTCAAATGTTAAATAAAAACCTTCTTTAAATTTGTCCTTTTATATATTGGTTTTGAGCTTTATGAAAGAAAGGTCTACGTAAATAAAATAAAGAAAAGAGATAAACCTCAAACAGTTCAAATATCGAATGTCCATGATCAAACAAACAAAAAATTCTGTCAAAATCATTGCATGCCATCTGCGTCCCGTGCGGTAGGAATCTCAGGTGGGCGGAGAAGACTATTGATTTTATACGTAAGTTTTTTTTTTTTTTTTATGATGGACAATCCACACAGCACCATCTAGCCCCAAAGTAAGCTACTCAAAGCTTGTGTTATGGGTACTAGATAATTGATATATTTAATACATTATATACATACATAGATTTTTTTTTAGTATACATAGAAAACACCCAGACCAACGGAACAAATTTCTGCAGATCATACACAAATTTGTTCCGAGGCGGGAATCGAACCCGCAACCTCTTGAGTCGTAGGCGGACTCTCGCCCGCTGCGCCACTGAGGTCGTCAATTTATAGTTTTATTATACATATTGTCTGCTACAGGTCTCGAAATAACAAAAAGACTTTAAGAAGCTTTACACAGATTAAACATTTTCCTTTGTTGACAATAGATAGGTAGGTACGTGCCCAATTTTGATTGTTGTCACTAGCAGTGCCAAAGATAAAAATGTAAATAATTTAACCTTTACACATTTTATTCTTTTGAAACGTAGGTAACAAAGAACAATATGAATGTGAGGGCGAAATTACTTTAAAAGGTATAAGTTTTTTTATAAAGAGAAAAGTGAGGTAAAGTTTAAAGTATTAGGTATGTTAAAATTTAGAGCTATAATAGAATTCCTTTGTCAACAAAAGTTATCAAAATTATTCACAGCTAATGTGTAAACGAAGTAACCGTTGAAATTTTGATAACTAAGCCAAGTGTGAATCTTTGAATGCTGTCAAAAATCCGTTCTGACATAGAACCCTCCATTAAAAGCTTAGGATACTTTTTGAAAAGCTTTTTTTATATTTTTAAGAGTACCACTTAAGGTAACAAAAAGGGCACGCGGTCTGGCTGGTGGAAAGCGATTACTGCAGCCTATGGACGCTTGCAACATCACGGACATTACATACAACTATGTCAGTTACTGGCAGAATTGTGCCAAACCATAGAGCAGAGCTATTCCCCAAGAAGTTGAAGTTGACTCCTGTCTACCAAAAAAAACAGCCTAGAACTGCAACAAACCTCTCTCAAAAGAGTCTTTATTTTAAACTTCGACCAAAACGTTTATCGTTTTCTCAAGAAAGCTGGACTGACGTCGTAAGCCGTGTATAAGGGCTTTAAAAAGCTATTTCTTGTCTCTAGCAAATGCTTATGATAATGAAGACTTGGCCTCGGGCGTATCTTGAACGAGACGCGTGTGCTAAACGTGCGGGTAGAGTGGTGCTATTGCTGGAATAATAAATTTATTCATAGGTAACCTGATTTAAACACGAAATGTGTGTCATTCATGCTTAAGAATAAAAATACAATTTATGGTCTTGCAAAGCCTAACACTTTTCTTCTTGCCAACGACGCGTATGTCCGTCCAGTCCAGACCTAATAGCTTCAAATTAGTTATAATTATGTCTTTTTTACCTTATCAGTATTGTCCATGAAAAGTCAATAGTACTAGTCTACATTTTTAGTTTGAGGGCAACACTAACATTCAAATTATTCTAGAAAAATTTGTAAAATATTGATGAAATTGCCTATTGTTTTCTAATAAGTATGTACTGGCGCCACTTTCACCCTACGCGGCGCCGTTAAAATACATTTCGTGCCAATTATAATTTTAATATTTCAAGATACGAGGCAAGCAGAGAAAATAACACTACGGGCATTGAAAGTAACTAAACCTACACCGATGTAGGTTACATAGATAAAACTCTACCTACATTGAGGAGTCTTGGTAAAACTTATCTACATCTAAGGTAGATCGCTAGAAGATGAAATAGATAATCCTTTAAGTAGACCACACAACTGGCGGATCTCTGTAGAAGCTTGTCACAATAAGAAAACAAACGCCAAACACAGTTACAAAGGTATAAGTTTTTTTACAAACGCCAAAAGTGGCGTTTGTTACTGTGACATGGTATGCCATGGTGCCATGGCGTGACGCACTCAAGCTTGTCGCTCACCTGGTAAGCACCGCTGCAGCACAACACAAATAAGTAGATTTATTCAAATAAGGACTTTAACTCGTAACATTTAGAAGTATTTTTTTATTGACGTCATCAGATGAAGCTTGTGGGAAGCCATTTTGTCAATGTAATATGTATATAAAGCTAACAAGTTTAAGTCCATAATGCACGTTTTATGCTAGCACGTAGTAGCGTTATAGGATTAAAGAGCGTAGAGCTGTAGCCATTGTAGCCGGTGTTAATTATATTTATTTGATTTCATGTTATTTATTTTTCTCATGTGTAATTTCAATACAATTTTGTATTCTCTCTACGAAAATTTATATAAGAATCGACCTTCCCTACTCAACCCAAGGATGTCGTAAGAGTCGACGGAAACCTGCCAGACGAAAGGCAGCGCCTTCGTTCTGTGTCTTTCTGTGTCTTTCTAACACCTCGACTGTGGTCACCAGTTCGGCTGCCAAGCGTTGTGATTGTGTTGACACAAACTAACCGTGGCGCCGTAAGAATCGAAATTTCCAACTAAACCCACGAATGTTGTAAGAGTCGACGGAAACTTACTAGAAGAAGGACGGCAACTTCCGTCTGTGTCTTTCTAACACCTCAACTGTGATCACCAATTCGGCTGCCAAGCGTGGTGATTATGTCAAAACTCATTAATTTAGTTTGGGTTAGATTTGTTCAACAGTGGAAGAATGTGTGCTGAGTAAATAGACATACCTAATTATTTATCAACATGCATCGTGAACAACATTTTTATGTGAATATCTAACACTATAAAAACTATCGTAGTTTGACGAATTAAGAATGAACGCGAAAGGTGAATGCCAACGTTTCTTCCATTATCCTCTATTTTGTAGACGCCGCCATGTTGGAAGTCACAGATCCATGCCGTACAATATTGTGATGACGTCACAGACCCGTTCCAGACGGGGATGAAACGTTGGTTTCTTCTAACACACATAAGGTTCGTAGTTAACCCACTAACATCCGTTATGAATATCTCGATCTACAAGCTTGAATCAACTGTCAAAATTATAATGTTTGTTGGGTTAAATGTTTAAATGATATCAACATGAATTAATTTCCACTATATCAAAAACCGAAATTAATTCACTTACTGACATTTCACTGCTGATTAGAAACCAAATTGATATTTTCAATCCATACTATCAGTATTTCATTATTTGATTACAATATCATTATGAAAATGCCAAAATCAATTATACTACATATTATAATCGCATCAGTGACCCAATTTCAGAAATTTATTAATTGAAAACAAATGAAAACGCAGTGTTCATTTGTTTTCTACACTTCAAAAATAGCAGAATTTTTTGTTCGGAAGCAGGAGTGTTTTTTTTTTCAACTTTTACTGGCCGTGCGTGAGTTTTACGTGACAGTTATACGATTTAGATTTTCTTTGAAAACTGATAAAAAAAATCGCTAGCGGTAGCAGTAGTTGATTTCGACAAATAATTAATGGTAAAATCGGGCGTGATGGGCAGAAAAACCATTGAAGTTTGCCAATAAAAAAAAACACTCTCGTTTCCACTGTCAACTAAAAATCCGCAATATTTTGTAATAAAAGTATTTTGTATTTACTATTGTATTGTATTTCATTTATTTCAGATAATTATATAATCCACTATGCAATTGCATTGATATGGTAGTATACCATGCCACCAACATAATAATATACCAACTAAAAATCTGCAATATTTTGTAAGAAAAGTATAGTAAGTACAAAATACTTTTCTTACAAAATATTGCGGATTTTTAGTTCACAATCATGAGTTACAATTACAAGTGAGTGTTTCTTTTGAACAAACAACCGGTTAATATTGTTTTTTAAATGTCTCTAAAATATCAAATTAAACATTTTCATACCTGATAACATAACACATTTTGTTTACTGAAACATACTGATGCACGCTAAGTCACAATAAATCAGATGGTCATATATCTAGGACTTAGTTAACTATATTGTAGACAATAATTACAACTTTAATTTTTCGTTACTTTTTAAAACTATTTAGCTCAGTCAGTCAATTTGAGCTAATGGATTTAAAATTCTAACGGATAGTTAAAAAGTCTATTCTATCAAATAGTTTTAAAAATGAACCCACGTTTAGCTTAAATTTTTCGTAAAAAAACTTACTTCGTTAGAACAACCTTACAGTAAAAACAAATTATTGTACAATCGCTCACAAATCGCTTCAGAAAATATGTCACAGTCACGATTTGAACCAATAAAACGCATCGTTCTGATTTTGTGCTGTGCGATTACGTAACTTTGTTGCTATCTTAAGAGTTTCTATCAAGAAGAATTTGAATTTGAATGTTGATTTATGGACATCCAAAAATTTATTGCGAATGATTACTATAGTCTAACGACATGTCATCTGTTTTGAATGTTATGTATATTATACATAAATAAATAAATAAATAATGCTGGACAATTCACACAGCATTATCTAGCCCCAAGTTAAGCAGAGCTTGTGTTATGGGTACTAGATAACTAATATACATACTTAATACACTACATAGATAGATATTTTTTATTATACATAAAAACATCCAGAACGCCCTGAACAAATATCTGCAGATCGCACAAACATTTGTCCCGAGGCGGGAATCGAACCCGCAACCCCCTGCGTCGCAGGCGGACCTTTGCCCACTGCGCCACTGAGTTCGTCAACAAAAGTACCTTAATGCTCAAACTGATCCACAAACGCCTCAGACCGCGAAGAATAAAATAAAGATACCAAACACACACAGTTCTTGGTCACCCAGCAGTGGGATCCGATTGGTACCATACATTTGATATACCTTCATAAAGTTACGACCGGTTTCAAGTACCAACTGATACGAGCTACAAAAAGTACGTATTACCCTCCTTCCGTATTTCAATCCCAGAATTATTGGCTCGCGTTTCTTGTTACATTGGCAATAAAGTGCATTTTTTGCGTATGATTTGGGACGATAAAACAACGACCACAGTATTTTAATGAAAAAATACCGTAACGTTCAATACGTTACGGTATTTTTGTCATGGGATGTTTGGCCTAGTTAGAGTTATATAACGTTTTTGATCCAAAGAATTGTACCCCAATTTTCACGACTGAATCTTTAGAAAATTTGAAAGGGATCATAGAGAAAGATAGTATTCTGGAGAGATCGTTGGCAATAAATTTTCTAGGATAAATACGTGCATAGTCGTGTGCACAATTAATATATTGTGTGTAATGGTGTTGTGCAGAGCTACTTCGGCATATACGTGGCCGTTGATAGATTCCTTTCATTCTGTGAAAACAAAGTCTCAAACATGTGTATCACGTCGTTGTGATCTACGTTGAATTAAGTTTATTTTATCTACTCCTCCTTATTTTATCTTAGATTAATTTTAGATGGAAGATTTATGGCGTGTGAGCTGTGGCTTAGAATGTGCACCATCCCAACGGGTGTCGTAAGATGTGACTAAGGGATATCCATTGGGGCCGGGCAGCAGCGCCCCCTGCAGAACAATTCTACCTCCAAACTGCGATTCCCAAACCGCATGCCCAGCGTGGGGATTATGGGTATTACTCCCATGAGATAAAAGCCAATATGGCGTTTATCAGGGCTGCGATGCTGGTGAAGAGTGGATTCATGGTTAACCATGCATAGGAAAGAATCTTTAGTAGAAGAGTCTGTAGCAAACAAGACACAGGTTGCAAAGATTAGAGCTTAAGTTACTCAAGTCAAATGTTCTACATCTAATAAAGGTAATCTCTGAAAAAATAATGTAAAATCCTGCAATTTATCCTGATTTTCCCCATTATCTCAGAAAACCGTGACTGGTAATAAAAAAAGTTTCATCATGCCCCAGGTTGTTTTACCGGTAATCCTAACATCTGTTATGTTAAGCTGCGCATAAAACACAATTTTTACAGCATCTCATATACTTTCACACTACCGAGAAGAAGGAGGATAAATTAGTTAAGAACGTTGCACACGGCAGCGTTTTCGTGGCGTCTGCGAGGCGTTTGCGTAGCGTAAGTATGGCGGTATAAAAAACGTTACGACCTCTTTTGTTTTTGATTGAATCTTTCGGAGTCAGAATCACTTGAAAGAAAAACCTAAAAACGACCACTTAGCGTGGCTTAGGTAAATGACAGACCAACAGCAGGATTTATCCACGTTTCTAATTAAAAAATGTTATTATGTACATCAAACTGTAGGACGATATCATTTTGATGTACATAATAAAAAAAAACGAAGAAAGGGAAATATTCACCGGGACTCTTTACAAAACCAGATGTTTGGATATAGACAAATTCTACTGTCTTTGGTTGGGCATACAAATCGTTACTAACCCTGGTAAACAAACGATGGATCAACTAACGCGCCGTTACCGTACCGATTTCACCCACTGTGTGTTTGCAACTCAAATTGCGACTGTCAGCGACTGTACATAAATTATTTTCCAGAAAAACTATAAACATTCTTAGTTCTCCTTGAAAACTTAAACAGTTCAGGAAGGAAATGAGCTTCCTTTTAAAAACAACTTTTTGACTTAGATTTAGAGCTTAAAACTATTTCTTATCTTATTTGTGTATAACTATTTTAAATTGGTTGGTTTAAGACCGTGTTTGCAATGCTTCGTTGGTTTTGATTAAATTCTTCGAGACAATCTTATCTCATTACTTTATTAACGGGGCGCATTACGCGCCATTTTGTGAAAAAAATAGGTAAAGTATTTCGCGTTCATAAGAGCGGGATAGATCAGCATACGTTTTTGGAACGGCGAAAGCGCAAAAATAATGTTTTTGCTTAATTACAAGAAAACTACATAACTTATGAAGAAACTGCATTAAGGAACCAAAAAATGAGTAATAACCTACAAACCAAATCAAATATCTTTTTAATACACCGCAGGGTTCGTGAGATCTCAACCAAATTAGGTGCAAAGGAGTTATTTTTTATCGTAATTTTTTTTAGTTTTTTTAGTTTTTGGCATTCCAAGAAAATGTGTTGAGTTTTATGTATTTTGAGTTTTTTACAACGGGGATCCCGTCAGCACTGAGATCTAGGCCTAGTTTGACAAGTAAACCCGCAAGGTTCACCCCTTAACTTGCTTTCAAAAGAAGCACAGTGATGTTAGATATTATAAGACAAGGCAAAACAGTAAATACCTACCTATGTAAAAAAATCTTTCAGATTAATCACTGTTAGATAATCATTTGTAAAAAAAATCACACGACAGACAAAATTTTAAGTTTATCGCACCTATCAGAACCGAACGCCAAACGCATCGAAGAATTTTGATTCTATCTTGAAACAAACGAATTTAGACTCAACCAACTCAACAAGTGTGAACTCAAGAAGACTTTATACAATGATTTCCAAACTTTATTTCTACCGGCACCCTTATTCCGGTTAGCCCACAAAGTAAATCAATCAATCAAAAACGTAAATTTTATTGTAACTAAAACATAAATTAATTATACCGTTACTTTATTAAAAAGAATACAAAATAACGATATAATATAATATTAATAAACTTAGTTTTATCTACAAAATGGTTCCAACTCAGGTTATACAGGTGTTAAAAAAACCTGCGCTGGTTTTTTGCTGGGGTCTATGTGACCGAGGAATTAAATAATTATAATATATAAAAGCGAAGTGTTGTAGCTACTTACAAAACAAAACAAATAAAAATAAATTCAGAAGAAGTACAAGTAATTTAAAAGCCTCGTATGGAACCAGTTCTGAAACTCCGGTTCCGTAGACGGCCGAAGGTGAATTTAAACCATCTAAAAACTAAAATCATCATTTAAAGACTAAAACTGTGTGTTTGCAGCTTTAAAAGCACATTCCTTAAAACCACCGTCATGTCAGTATTTTTCACAGCTGTATTAGGGACATTACAAGCGAGCAAAAGTAATAAAAACTTCAAATTATCGAACCTACACCAGTACTCCTGCAAGATATTTCAAGGCGGTGAATTTACGAGGTTTTACGACAATTTTACGAGATTCTACGACAATTTAACGACAGTTTCGAGTAAGTCGCGTGTTAGCCGACGTATCGTTATAACGTCGTTAGAAGCTAAACCAGTGTGTAGGGTTCCTTAGAATTGTGTGTAATGGAGTCTAGATGGGCGTAATTTGAGACAAATAAATTCAGAAGAAGAATAGTATTATTGTACAACATGGTTGAACAAGCATTAGGTAGGTAATCTATAGACAAGGTTCTTGATTTAAGACTCAAACTTTTTACCTGACTGTATTAGAGGGCTCTCTTTTTGAAGATTATGTTAGAATTTATTCTAAAAGATAAATGAACGATGACATTTAATTAATGTTTTTGACTGATGATTTCGTTTTACGTCAATCATTATACAGAAAACCACTTTCAATGGTAAATTATACAGGTATTCAGCAGCTTTCCTATCAAAATTCTAGACAAAATCTTGAAGAAAAGAAAATAATATCCGTTCGGATATGCAAAATATCGGAGCTGAAAACGTGTGCTTATTAATAAAATAAACGCAGCTTATCAGGAACGTGCCAGACATTCTTAATAACCCTAATCGATTGCTTGTGCCTTGCTTCATTTAGCTTAAAATGCTTCACTACATCTCGCTGGGTTAGCAAGTTTACGGGTGTTTTCTACGACATTTATGTCAATTTATGTTTCGTCGAATCTTAACTAATTTGATAGGACTAAAAATGTTTCACCTGGCTCAGAATAGCGCAGAAGAAAGGCAAATGGCATAAACATAGAAAAGGCCTATGCCCAGCAGTAGATCGACAAGGGCTGATGGATATTGAAAAATAATACCATCCTTTTTATTTCGATAGTTATTAAATGGACGGCAACATAATTAAGAGCATTATGTGAAATTTCTCGCACTTGAAATTATTGGATTTTACACACCAAACCCGCCGACACAGCAAGGCGGGTTGGTGCGATATTTCTTCTGTATGAATACTTTGACAAATATTATAGCGACAGTATTTTTTTCTGACAACAAAATACTGTCGTTGATTTCGGTGTGCAGACTCTTTAAAATATTATTTAGCTTAAGTCTCTCTTATCGTAGAGACCTTTATTGTTATTGGAAATTAATAAAGATTAAAATAAACATAAAGATAAGAAATATTATCGATAGAACCACCTACAGTTTCATAGGTACATAAGCTCAATCAAAAACATCGAACCATTGCCAACAAAACCAACCATAAACACTTTCTGTTATTTGTTCAATTGACAGCGGAATGTAAACCCTTGGCGTCCACCTTCACGATGATTCACTGTGAGTCGGAAAAATAAACCTAGCTGTAAAGTTAGCGCCATGTGTCTCAGGGTTGGCACGGTTTACTTTTTTACTCTAAAATGGATCACAAAAAATCTGCTTGATCACCGTCATGGTACCGTAGGAATTAGTGTCGTGATTGTAATTGCCGTTTCCATAAATGTCTAAGGGCCTGTTAAGAACTCCGCGGTATTTGCTACCCAGAGCGGCAGCGGTAAATTTAGCTTGTATTTCGCTCGGGGTATCGCGCGGTTCGCGGTATTCTGCCGAATATTTTAGTGACAGTTAGGATTTCCGCATACCCACTCGAATTTCGGTGCCGCTCTCGGTAGCTGATAGAGCCTAGGTCTATTAGGAACAGTTCTTATATTAGTACTAGAGATACCGTTTCTTCTGATGCGGAGTTAGACCATAAGTGACGTAAGATCCGCTAAACACTCGTCCCGATTCACAACTGAACAGATAACCAAGTTAGTTCCCTATATTACACTATCAACTTGCCACTCTCACAACAGTCAATGTTCAGCGCGACCATTGCGCGCCGAATATGTGTCAGCTGATGACAGACACGACGATGGCCAGTAGTGGTTGTGAGTATAGCGATGCGGTTCCTCGCTGCATCGCTAGCGGGTTCTCATCTGAAAAGAAAACTGAATTTCAGACACACGTAGAAGACACAGCATAGTTAAATTTTCTTCTACTGGGTTACTGGGGATTCACTGACACTGCGTGAATTGCATGTTCCAACCACCATTCGGTTCCATAATTCTGAAAACACGATGGCGAAAAAAAAATACCACGAAAAAAAAATCATGAAAGTCCATTGTTTTGCACCTAATTTGGTTGAGATCTCATGAACCCTGCGGTCTATAGAAAAGATTTTTGTTTGGATTCGTAGGTTATTACTAAGTCTCTGGTTCCTTAATACAGTTTTTTCATAAGTTGTGTAGTTTTCTTGTAAAAAAGCAAAAACATCATTTTTGCGCTTACGCCGTTCCAAAAACATATTATACTCCGTCCCGCTCCTATGAACGCGAATTCCTATGCCTATCCTTGTGACAAAACGGCGCGTATTGTCTAAAAATGTATGTAAATCACATTCCACACAAAATGTAAAAACATCCAGAACCAATTACTAAAGAATGAATTAATATGGACCGATCTCCCACTCCCTCACCCATTGTTAATTTAGGAAAAAGCAGTTTTTAAGTTTAATTTAAAAGAAAGCCCCTCTAATAAACGATTATTGAATGGAGAAGTACCTTCTACCAATACCAAGAATTTTGACCTGGCGTCTTCACGAACGTGATTGATGACTTGCAGGTTATCTTGTGTGAGCTGTTGATACAGGGTTATCATCAGTGATGATGGACAGAACCTGCTGATCACGCAGTGTCAGAGAATCCTACTAATATTATAAATACGAAAATTTGTGAAATTTTTGTTACCAAGGATCTTCAAAACTACTGAGCAGATCAAAATGAAATATGGCATACATTTAGAATGAAGCCTAACTTAAACAATAGGCTACTTTTTGTTGGGGTTTCTCCCCCGATTTAGAATTTAAAGAAGCGTTTCATAATTTACATAATTTACACATCACGTCCAACGAGAAATCAAAACCTAGATAAAAAGTCCGTCTATGCAATGTTCTCTATTTTTGACAAAATAGTGATTTAATTTGTGATGTTGTCATAGTTCTCATCTAATTTGTAAAACATGAAAATTAAACAGAATGTGTTGCTCCAGCTAAGAAACGAAATAATTCAATTAATTGCTTAAGGTACATTCTTTGGATGATACAATATTTAATGCTTCGTGTGTAAGAAGTCACGGATGTATTCGGTCTTTCTTGCAAATTATTTTATTTCATGCAAAAAAAAAAATGTCCGTTCACTGATGTGTCCTTTTGTAAGGTAAGCTAGCACAGCTAGTTACCAATAAACCTGTATATCAATAGCGCACACAAGACCTGCAAGGTAGCCGAATACATTGAACGAATTTTTAGTTTTTTTTTTGTAGAAGAAAGTCAAATTTTATTTACCCTTTTAGGCATGCAAAGGTATGACGCACAGAGTAACTTTCGCGTATAGAGTTTAGAAACACACCCATGTCGCTGTCTTAGTCAATAGGCAATGTTGCCATAGCTTTTAATTATCACAGCCTATATTCAAAATAACATACACAGCTGTTTTTATAGGCGCACAGCTGGCAAAAGGCCCACTTGAAAGTAAGTGCTTATGGCCGTTTATCCACATCTGCTGTTGGGATAAGAATCCTTTATGTTTTTATGTAGCAGAAATTGGCAGGACGAAAGAAAATTTCTTGATAACTTTTAAAGAGGCGGAACTTTGGGCAGGATCTTATAGATTTCAAAGGATAGAAGCTTGAGAAGTTTTCAATGTTTCCGAAAAACGGTGTTGGCTTCAGGCATTGTGTTCGGAAGTTCGGAAAAACGGAACAAAAGCTGTGCTTGTTGAATGGCAGAAAATGCCTCGGCATTAAGCCTACCATTTTGTACTCGGTGTTCATAAAGTACAAAAAATTCGTCTGCAAGTAGTCAACGATTTTTTGTATACTATTACCCGAATATCAACGGAGGAGGGAAATTTACATTTCGAAATTAGCTAATTTCCAAAATATCTTAACTTGAATGAGTTACTTTTTAAAATTATTCCCAGGGTGACCTTTTGAAATAAACATTTATTTATTTATTTATAGTGCCACTCGGGATGACTAGGATTCTAACGACACATAACGAAACCTAGGTTCATCTAAATCTGTTGTGGGTTATAAAAGTTTGGTTTCGGTTTCGGTGGAATAAAGAAACATAAGCATTCTAAACATGACCCTGAAATTATTACATTTTATTTTGGGTAGTCGTATAAAAATCTTGTACCAATTAATTGTTATTTTCTGTGTAAATAAAAATGCACTGTTCGTAAATACCTTATGAATATTCTGCAAATACTTTTAAATACGAAACATTTTATTGACATGCTTCGTACGAGTAACCCTTCGTTTGGAGGGGCCTCCCATGTTTGGCAGTGTAATGGTGACGTAATGAATCACCCAATGCCAAATGGTTTTCCAAGATTATTTGCCTAAAGCAAAAACCTAACAAGAAGATAACCTTTCATGTACCCAAGCAATAAAATAGTTTACTGAAAGACTTTACGAATGAATATTTTATTTTGTTGGTTTTTTGCATGACTTTCATGACATACTTTTTTTATAACGACGTAGACCACGGCCGCACTGCAATATTTTCTCATCAATTCTATTCTACCAACCAAGCAACCATCCGGTAGATGAGAATGCAACGCATAAAAAAAAATACAAGACCGGTCCATCTACCTACAGGTGTCTAGCTTAGCTAAAGGCAAACCATTTAAATCAGTCGTCTCCTGCACGATTTTTACACCGGCGCAGGGATGATTTTTTTTTGTAACCTTCTAAACGGGATGCCTAAGTAACAAAAAAGAAAACAAATATTTTTTATGATTATATTTATTGTAAGTCTTTTACTTCGCAGTCTTTTCATAACCTGAACTTATTAATAACAACAAAAGAAACCAAACAACAAAATTAAGCATAACAGTCAATTTATAGGTATATTCAAGGGGAGTGACATGAACCATAACAATTTTAAACAAAATGGCCGCTAATGAATTTTGTTCCGCTAGTGTAGAAAATTTTGGAACAATAAATGTTTCTATTCTAAAATGTCAAGAACGGCCAACCTGCTAAACTACTATTGAAGCAACCAGCCAACCTGGCCACCACGTACAATCCTGCAGTGCGGCCAGTTGGTTAGGCACCCAGGTAAAGGTCAATGGCCCCATTAAGGTAAAGCACCTAGCTAGAGTTTTGTTGTTCAACAAAATATTTTACCGCAGGGTGGAAAACTTAAGTGATTTCTTAAATAGCCATTTCTATAGAGTTAGACGTACATTGGGCAATAAAAAGTATTTAAGCGACATTTTGACTTCAATGAGGTTGTTTGTGGGTTCAATTCCCGCCTCGGAAAAAACGTTTACATTATACGATCTACAGGTTTTCTTCGATGCAGATAGGTACTTAGGCATAAAAGGAATATTAATGTATATTAATGTAATGTATATAATAATATACGAAATTGTATTAATGTAATGTATATAATAATATACGAAAAA
The DNA here is from genome assembly GCA_949316285.1 of Eupithecia subumbrata. Classification (NCBI taxonomy): domain Eukaryota; kingdom Metazoa; phylum Arthropoda; class Insecta; order Lepidoptera; family Geometridae; genus Eupithecia; species Eupithecia subumbrata. The sequence continues at coordinate 3,523,346 of OX438644.1, read as the reverse complement.
ATCATGAATGATTTGATTAATATTAAATGGGAAGAAGAACTTTTAGTTTGCAATACCGTAGATGACATGGTGAATATATTTTACAATCATGTAAAGACATGTATAATCAAACATGTTCCTAAATCTAGACCACGTACTAGCAATAAATACCCAGTATGGTTTACCACTTCTTTAATAAGATCGCTTAAAGAAAAGAACAAGTACAGAGTCAAATTTCGGAAATATCATAATCCTCGCGATGAAGATACCTTTGAGCTTCTCAGGGATCGCTGCTCTAAACTCCTGAAACGTAATTATGTCAGCTATTTGGAGCATTTAGAATCAGCTCTAAGATCAAATCCAAAATTAATTTGGACTTACGTCAAACATAAGAGAGGAGGTAGCACTGCTCTCCCGGCCCGGATGTCGTTTGAAGATCAGGTTGCTGAAAATGGGTCCGACATTTGTAATCTCTTTGCTACCCAGTTTTCTTCAGTCTACAATGATACCAACTTACCGGCCTCACAACTTTTGCCTTCCGCTTTCGCTTCTTCTAACGTTTTAACATCAATTTCAGTGACACGTGACCAGGTTTTTAGAGTTTTAAAAAGACTTGACTCAAGAAAAGGCGCGGGCTCTGATGGTATTCCGTCCATTTTTGTCGTTAATTGCGCCAAGGCCTTAGCCCTTCCCCTTACGATAATATTTAATAAGTCCCTTAGCTCTGGCTACTTCCCTACGCCGTGGAAAGAATCTCTAATATTGCCATTGTTCAAAAGTGGTGACGCTAGTATGGTTAAAAACTATAGGCCTATTTCACTTATTACAGTTTTTGCCAAGGTATTTGAGATGCTGATGTACCCAATTTTTGCATGGCACTTTAAGCAGTCTATAATACCTGAACAGCACGGTTTTGTTAAATCCAGATCTACGGCTACAAACTTACTTTCCTTTGTTGAAGATCTTGCTGAAGAAGTTGACCACGGGCATTCTCTCGACACAATTTACACCGACTTTAGCAAGGCTTTTGACAAAGTAAACCACGATATTCTTCTTGAAAAATTATCAAGTTTCGGTATAGCTGGGACTCTTTTGTGTTGGTGCAGATCTTATTTGTCCAGTAGGACCTCAGTTGTTGTGGCGAGGGGCTTTTCGTCGCAACCTTTCTCTGCCCGATCTGGAGTGCCACAGGGTTCCCACTTGGGCCCCCTGTTCTTCAATGTTTTCATAAACGACATCGGCAGTTGTTTCCACAATTCTCGGTTTTACATGTTTGCAGACGACTTGAAATTCTTTAGAAGGGTTAACTCTCCAGATGATAGTCGTTTTCTCCAGGATGATCTAAATAATCTTGTTTCTTGGTGTCGTCTGAACGGGATGAGTCTGAATACTGATAAGTGTCATGTAATGCGTTTTACTAGAAGGATTAATAATATTACCAGGTCGTACTACATCAATAACGTAATTTTGTCAGAGGTCAATCAAATACGCGACCTCGGCGTTAACCTGGATTGTAAACTACGCTTCAATGTCCATATTGATCTAACAGTCAAGAAATGTTTTAAAACGCTGGGTTTTGTTCTGCGCACTTGTAAAGATTTTAAGAAACCTGCCACGAAAATAACCATCTATAACGCTCTAGTACGTAGTTCGCTCGAATACTGTAGTATCGTTTGGAACCCACATTATGATGTTCACGTTAAACGTGTGGAGAGTGTACAAAAACGATTTATGTGGCACCTGTCATATGGCTGCCATTTGGCTAAAAAGTTACCTAGCTATGATGATCGGCTTAAATACTTCCACCTAAACTCTCTTGCCAATCGTATAAAAAATCACGATGTATTGTTCTTGTACAAGCTCACCAACAATCTCACTGATACCCCCTATATTTTGTCAAAGTTAAATTTTTCTATACCAAGAGGACTCCCTAGAACCAATAAATTTAAACCCTTTGTAACCAGACCATCTCGGTCTAATTTGGGTTCATTCTCTCCTTTAAATAGAATCATGAGAACTTACAATGCTATACATAACTCAAGTGACTCAGCCTCTGACGTTCAGAGAAGCTTGCGCAGCTCTGACTCTGAGCAAAACTGCGCAATTGATTTGTTTTCAAACAGCCTATTCTGCTTTAAGAAATATTTAAGATGCATGTATGTATAACGTTCATTTACCTTAATTTGTAATTTAATTTAAGTAATTTGATTAATTTATTTCGAATTTTAACTTTATTATTGATTGTTTTACGTTTAATCGACTGTAAATTTTATTATTAGGTATTTTAATTTTTTGCGATGAATTTGTATTTTGTTTATATAATTATTTTGATGACGACTACTCGTCATAACTTGAATTTTTTTGCTTTTAATTAATTGTTTTTCAGTTCTGTTTAAATGAATTTCGATTTGTACCTATAATTGAAGTGGCACTTAGATGTGTTTTTTGTATGAAATGGCCCATAACCCATGTTTTAGTGTACACTGCGTTGGTGCAATTTTGTAAATAAATAAATAAATAAATATGAAATCATACAATATCCAAAAAAAAACGAGTTCGATGGGACTTGAACCGGCATCCTTCCCTCAGTATTGGAATGTGCTAACCAACTAGACCACGAAGTCAAGTGACGTAGGAGTCGATTTTTTTGGGAATTATTTGATTTCTTAGAAAATACCCGTAGTGTGAGGGATTACGTACTATAAAAAAACATCTATGTATCGATTAATTAAATTAGTTGTCTCGTAGGTAGAGGTACCCACAATAACTCTGCTTAGAATTTGCACCACCCCAAGTCTTCCCGCGGGTGTCGTAAGAGGCGACTTAGGGATATACACCGGGGCGGGCAGCAGCGCCCCCTGCAAAATAATTCTACCACCAAACTGCGATCCCCAGCCCACATGCCCAGCGTGGGAATTATGGGCAATACCGCCATGAGATGAAGTCCGATAAGGAGCTTATCAGGGTGAGGTTTGCGTCCAGCAGTGGACCAATACAGGCTGTTGAGGTTGAGGATTATTAACAAATCGTTACCATAAAAATTATGTTCTTAGAAATCCTAAGGCTGTTTCCCCAGTAGGCAAACTATTAGCGACCACTAAACTGAGGCAGTCGGCGCACGTAACGCTGCAAACTGCGTAAACTGCGTAAAGTGAGCTAACAGTTTGCCTACTGGGGACACAGCCTTAGGATCTGACAAAAAAGGCAGGCAAATTATGATAATAAATTTGAAGTTTCTTTGCATAACAAAGCCATTATAACTTACCAATAGATAATAGACGTTGTTTAACTAATTTATTAGTAAAATATTGTTGTTCGTGGAAATTATTCCCTTTAACCAAAATAAATTCCATTATCCGGGGCAATAACCTTATAACAATAATACTCTTAATTACTGAAGATTTCCTAGAAAATAGCTGAATTTTATCTAAATTACTCAAATCTGTGTTAATTTTCATAACAAAACTGCTCTCATTAGTACATATCATCATTGATCGATATTAGTGCACTGTTGGACATAGGCCTCCCCTAATGAGCATAGCACCCTGTCTTCAGCTTCCCGCACCTGAACGGAGGGCGTCCTACACTACGTTTGCCGAGTCGCGGTCTCCACTCAAGAACACGTTTACCCCAGCGGTTGTCGGTTCTTCGCGAGATATGGCCGGCCCACTGCCACTTCAGCTAAATATGGTAATTATGAATACCCACTAAAATACCTAAAGGTTGGTCATAAACATAAATTGGGGTAAGTAACCTTTTTATGTGGAGAATTATGTTACATTGTTATCATTTTATTTTGTGAGGGTTTAATAAATTCAGGTTAATTTATTGTGTTTTTAGTAAACTTTAGAAATTATTATTCAACGGTTTATAATAAAAATTAAATTAACATAATTTTGTGGACCTGCACAGTTAGAGTTGCGATAAATTAAAAGATTTTTAGAAGTTTTGAGGGAAACGAGAATCCTTTTTGTGGAAACTTCAGTTTTTGTCTTTGCATCAATATAAATAATAATAATAATAATGCCGTGTGAATTGTCCAGCATTAATTATTTATACTCATTATGTACCTTCTAAGAAGGTAAAAGAGCTGTTTTTTTTATTAATTTCGAGAAGTACAAGACGTTAGAAGTACTTATCTGCTTGTTGAACCAAAAATTACTAAGGGTACTTAAGTAATCTATTTCAATCGTTTACTAGCATTTTTTTCAAATACTGGGGCTGCACTGCTCATTTAAGTCAATTAGACTGACATTGCGCGTACAATTGTATTTGACACGATCTCCTAAATAAATAACTCTTTTTCAAATTGAAATTGTATTTTATCTTTTGAACTCACCTTTGAACATTAGTCACTACTCGCTATGTGGAACAAAGCTGTACCAAGAATAATCACAAGTAACATGGAAAATTCATTAACTAACCTAATATCATCTTTAAGAGTTTACTCGAATTAAATAATTTACTCTTTACTAAATATCTTTGTATACGTAAAAATATTTACATAATTTACTAAACGTTAGAGTGTATGTTAATTTATATATATTTTCTTCACAGATATCATTAACTATAAGCCATAATGAATTATACCAATTTAAAGATCCAAAAAACTTTGGTCGCGACTATCTCTTAGCTAGCTTTTTGCAGCTAATTACTTACACCACAACGACGATAATTATAGTCTAAATAAAAATGTATTGAAGCGGTTATAATATTCTGTGACATCATTATTTAATAACCTATCAATATCCAAAACAGTAACAGTTATTAATATTCCAAAGGCGACACAAACTCGATAGACCGAAAAATGAATTCATAGAATCCATTACGATGAAATACTGATATCGTGACGTTTTATTTCAGACCTTCATCTTCACTTACTTGGCAACACTGGATGTGACAGCATGACAGGACATTATATTGGATACTAGCCTAGAAGAAATAGATACCTACTATCTAGCTACTAACTAGCTTTCATTTTTTTGCATTTTTTTAGGTTATTTTTAGCAACCAACTTCGAAAAAAGGAGGTTCTATGTTCGGCCTATGTATATTTCAGGTTATAGTCAATTTTTGATTGTGGTCAAAGTAAGACACTTTGAAAAAAAAAACAATAAATTGACCATGATCCCTAATTTCCGAAGGTAACTAGGTACCTACTATTTTAACGTATTCATCAAATAGCGTCTCTAACCCGCACCTGCCCCGTGCAGGTGCGGGTTAGAGACGCTATTTCAATTCATTCGATTCGTTTCGATCTATAAAACGCTATTTTGATTTCGCCTCGGGTTGACGTTCGAAAATCCGAAGCGAATCTGTTGACTTATGGCCATGTCAATGAGGAGGAGCTCCTTATATATACATGATCCCGAGGCAAAATCAAAATAACGTTTGATAGATCCGTCGGAATCGAATTCGAATCCGACCTTTTCGATTCCGAAACGAATCGAATGAATTGAAATTGCCGTGCAGGTGCGGGTTAGAGACGCTATTTGATGACCCCTGCTGTAGTACATATCTGTATAATTGACAAACGTTCGAAACCCTCGGCACGCGAGTTACGCTCGCACTTGACGGATCTTGCTTTTATGTATGTTCGCCGATTTTTCGCCAATGGTGGACTAATTTTGATGGTTCTTTTGCTATTGTACTTAGGATAATTCCGATATGGTCCTATAAATAAAAATTCCCGAGGGATTAGTAATTTCCCGTAAAAAAAAGGAAAGGGTTTTTATTTTCTTAAAAACAATCATTTTATGATAAAAGAAATTCTGTAAAGAGATATACCTAATCCCTTGCAGTGGGTACTGATGTACTAAATGGTATTCTGTATTGTCTATTTTGACTAGTGTTTGGAGAAAAATTTCACTTCATCTAAACAAAGCACTAGCCATCCAAACGTTTAAAATTTTCATTAAAACATTTACAACGGGATATTTACCATGATTTGAGATTCGAGCTTTCCAATATTTCGGCACAGTTTCATGCGTCATGATCACGAAATAACTGAGGGCACTTCGAGTGAGTTGTTATTTGTTATTGGCGGATATATCGTTCTTCCCGCATTTTTTGTCTTTTGCTACGAACGTTACTACTAACACCGGTTTCACCACCGGTTTTTTTTTCATTTATGTGATCCACTCGTTCAAAAAAAACAAAAAATATGGTTTTTGTAATGATCATCTTATTCATCGTATTTAAAATATTAATATCCTTAAGATATTAAGTATGAGCGAATTTTTTCGTTACACCTCCAAATTTTCTGTTTTAAGGCACTAATTAGCACAGCTAATCAGTGACCGAAGATGATCAAAAAGAGCTATCACGATAGTTTAAAAGTGTTCACTTTAAGACTAAAATAATACCTGTTGGTGGATTCTTTACTAGTGAAAAAATAAAGTTTTTCTTTATAACACACAATAAACACACATAGAAAATAACAGAGGAAAAGAGAGTAAATAACAACGTGTATAGCAAACATAATAATAAAAGATAATCAAGGGTTTTACAACGAAACTTATATACGTTAAACTCTACATGTGTAGCGATAAACAATTCTAAAAATTCACACCTATCACGTTTTGTGGAGGGAGCGTGCTTTCAGGTTATTTACAGATGTATGATGGTTAACTACGAACCTTATTTGTGTTGGAAGAAACTACGATAGTTTTTATAGTAAAAGGGGCGTGCATTTTTCGAATGATTTATCCCAACTTTAAAGAAAGAAAGAAAAATGAGATGAGAGAGAAAATGAGAGAAAATAATTTTATTTACCTTAAATTTACTACACAACATAATAGCTACTACTTACTTATGACTACTTATTACTTAGATCCAATTTTTGTGCGTAGCAGGTTTAGGGCTAATATGGCCTACACTCAGCATTACACAGACCTGGTGTGTCTACCCAGCGCTGGTTTTCATTGCAGGCCAAAGACAGGTCACGTCACGACCATCCGTGGTAGTGAGTCTTTTTTCCAAAAAATTAGGTACTACAACTAAAATTAATATAATTTTGCGTCAAAAATTGCAAAATGGCGTCGCCAGCCAAGGGGATAATAGTTTTTCGCTATGTATGCGGCTAAGCAGGTCCAGCTTAAGCATAATATTGTTACCGACCAAGGATGATACTGACGAAGTTGAAACGAAAAAATATGTATAAAAATTACCAAATTGATACAGAGATTCGTAAAATAACACAATTTGTTTTTTTACGACATGTATTCAATATTCTGACGATAGATTCTAACAATCCACTTTGGATTTTACGGTTGTTATTGTTCCAATTTAATTGTTTCGGTCCAATCTGAATATTCCAATTACATCAAATAAATTCAGTGATTACGTAAGCGATTGATTCTTTGGAAATTTATTTAATGTTATCATGAATAATTTATACAAGCTGCCTAAGCAAAGGTATTTTATGGGCAATAAATTCTGTAACGTTTGGGCGACGTGCTTTAAACGCGATGGGTCGATACTTATTTTTCCTAAAGGTGCGTGCATGAAAGAAACTAGAGTAGGTAAGTAAAGAAGAGTTATTAATAAAAAAATAAGGGTTGTCTAATAGTTCGTTATGACATATAGGTAAATATCGCAGACGGGAAAAGTTCTAGTAAAAACTGTTAAAAAAAATCAGTTTGTCTCCCGCTGTCCGCTAAAAATTCACCCGGGCTATGGCCGTGGTTCCGCTCGCCAGGCCGCCCTTCTAGACGTTTCTAAGTATACTAGGTAAATAAAATTTTGAGAAGGAGGCCAAGAGGAGGATCTAGCTAGGCTGGGCAGCGTTTGGGAAACTACGTCGAGTCTTCTCGTCATCCACACCGCAATGCTTGAAAACCAAAGTTTTCAATCAGTGCGTCCTACCTGTCACGTAGGTCATGACAGGTGGAATTGAGACTCATGGTAGGTAGGGTTGGTCCACTAGTTCAAAGTCGATCAGCGAGCTATGAAAATCTGAAAAAAGACCTGTTGGTATGTTTCAAAGTACTCGAACTGATAGAAAGTATTTTCCATCGGAATTTTGTGGGTATCCACTACAAAATTTGATTTTTGTAGCGGAGATACCCAGCTATACTTGACAATTACGTGAAGTATATATATTTTTATACCTCTGCCGAAAACATTGTTCAAGAATATTTCTCAGTTTAGATTCTGTTGTTATGTGGAAACATAGCTTTATTTTTATAAGCAGTTTCCTTCTCCTATTTCACGGCGTTTATTTTTCATGTTTTCGCAAGAAACTGTTTTGTGTTTGCGTTGAATTTAGTCATAAATAATTGAGCGCGGATGAAGAATGAGATTCGGGCTCAAGTGAACAAAAGATTTAGTTGTTAAGGTTTTTCGGTTATCTTGGAAAAATCAAACATTTTAAGGGCGTTGACAAAAGTTCTTTGTGAAAATATTAATTTCCTGTAAAAGTCAAACATTGTTCTAAGTGAATGGACGAATATTTTTATTGATGAAGTAGGTACTTACTATTCATTTAATTTTTATAAAAAATTTGAATATTTTGGTTTGGTTGAGCAATTTTTATTTTTAACTAGCTGTGCTCGCGGCTTTGCCAGTTCACATGTTATTGTGATTTTATTTTTTTCTAAAATAAAAGTAACCTTACTTACCCGCTTTAAAATCCTGTCCAAATATGTTTAACCACTTTGAAAATAAGCTCAAACAAAAAAGCAGACAGACAAAATTCGATAATAACACTTTTATAAAACTGTATGTGTTATATTAAGATACTCGTATGTCTGTTTTAGAATTTTAATATGCAAGCCACAGCCAGCTCCCATAACCCGCTAAGATAACATCAGTGCGGATTTAGATGAATTGAACACCACACAAAACAAACAAATAACATGAAAACTACAAGAGAGATTCAAATTGGATCGTGTAGGCATTCCAGCCCAAAGATTCTCGAAGCCGTTACGTTCCTTTCCAGCTAATTATTAAAAATTACAATACTCTAGACGCAAACTTTATTGCTTTGTAATACCATCTTTTCACTTTAAACTTCCGAAACTTGCCGAGTTCATTTCGTCGAGTTTCGGCATAGTTCGTAAATCTCGTAGCTAGTCGCAAGTTTCGTAGCTCTTCCGAATCTGCTAGTTTCGTAGCTAAGACGTAACATATTGCAAGTAACAAAGTTTATTCACTTAGAAGTTGTGTTTCGATTAGGTATTTAGGTGTGGAATGAGGAAATAGCAGCGGCTTAAACTTGGAATTGGTTCGAATCCCTGCAGTTTGTGATTGGCTGCACAAGACCAAGTAATTTATGAATGCGAAAGTTTGTATGTTGGGTGAGGTATTTGTTATTCGATTTTGAACTTTCTAATTTGTATAGACACATATCTTACCCCGCTGCCGGACAGCACAAAAACTGACATTCTCTTTAGATAAACAAGGTATTTAAGGAACCAGTTTTTCGTGACATTTCTAGTACTCAAACCTCAGTAGGTGCATTAGAGACTTTTGATCCTTATAAGAAACATCAATAAAAGTTTTTGTGTAAAATTACCATTTTCTTGCTGATTGTACTTTTTTTCCATAATCTGTGACTGCAGTTCAGAATATCTCAAAAAGTTTTGGATGGTCTCTTAGGAACGTTTTCCTGTAACTAAGTACCTGTAGTTAAGGTACCTGCCCTTACTGTCCCGTTTCACAAATACACCCTGTATGTTACAGTGTCATCATAAAGTAGCAACCAGCGCGCGAGAAGCGAGCTTGCCGCAACCTAGCAACTAGTTGGCATACGCCTTGCTTACCGCAAGCTTAAAGCCCGCGCACTGTAACGCTCGATTAGGATTGCCACCCGTACTTTATAATAAAGTATTCTACGTTATTTCGGACTCACGTACTCTATACTTTATGAGCGCAATAAAGTACGCGAAAACACTTTATTTGGCCTTTCAAGTTTATATTATTGTTATCTTTAATAAACCTACTTAGGTATGAAGTTTTGTAGTGTAACGAAACGGATCGCACCGTGTGACACATTGCGTTTTTGAACTCAAAATAAATTTATTTATTTATTTATTTAAAAAAAAATAAAAAAAACAAAAAACAAACATAAAAGTCAAAATGTCAATTGTCAACTCGAATTCAAATTCCACAACGGCAACACTGGTTGCCGTTATGGATATTTTTGCTCCGTTTCAGATATTTGTCTATCTCTGCGATTATTTTAAGGAAAATGACACTTTGCGGATTTTTTCCGACCGAAACGCCCATCGAAACGGCTTATCACTAAACCAAAGATTTAAATCATCTTTGCACTATACTAGCTTAGGTATAGCGAGCACTGTAGTGCCTTACGGCGTACTTTTATTATCCTAATACGGTTAATTTACTTTATTTTCTCAATTAAGGTGGCAACCCTACGATCATAGGACTTTTTGCCGAGCGTACGTGGACAGCGAGCTTGCTGCTAGCTGTCACAAAAGATGGGTCACCTAACTATTGGACGGATACCAAGACGACTCATCCCGTTCAAGGATGAATCTCCCAGATGATTCATTCTTGAACGGGATGAATCGTCTAGGAGTAGGAGTAGAATGTAGATATGCATACTAACCTCTAAGCACGTGCACGGATACGTGCGAAGTGGCCACGTCAGCCAAAGAGCACGTGTAGTTGCCAGAATCTTGTCTGTTGGCGTTCGCGATGTACAGACGCGAGAGGGCGCCGTTGGATGTCGCGTCTGTCTTCACGCTGTAAAAAAAACATGTGGGTTATTATTAGTTCTATTTATAAGACCTCGCTTTATCCAGTCCAGCCTTTGAAATAATATAATACTGGGGTCCTATTTTGCTAAGCAACCTAGCTTCACTACGACTATGGTATCGTCACGTTTCGGTATTCTACTGCAGATGAAAGAAACGAATAAATAAATAAATAAATAAATAATGCTAGACAATTGACACAACATTATCTAGCCCCAAGCTAAGCAGAGCTTGTGTTATGTGTATTAGATAACTGATATATTTAGTTTTTTAGTCTTTTAGATATAGATAGTTTTTTTATTATACATAAAAAACATCAACTTTATGGAGTTTCTTTCAATAATAATGGATTCCACGTGACGATTCTGCAACAATACTATTGTCATAGTGAAGCGATTTGTTTGCAGAATTGGGCCCCGGGCAATTCACACTTTGTCATCTAGCCCAAAGAAATCCGAGCTTGAACTGTACCTGATGACTCCACTAACTACTTTTATACTTAGACTAATTTCCGCCCGCGGCTTCGCATGCGTAGTTTTGTTATGATAAGTAGCCTATTATGTGAATTAGGCTATGTTCTAAATGTACGCCAAATTATATCTTAATATATTTAGATAGTAGGAGATCATAGGTAACAAAAAAATCACAGTTAACAAACTTTCGGCTTTATAATATTGGATTATAAAGCCGAAAGTTTGTGATAGGATTATATAAGGGATAGATTATATAGGATTATATTAAGGGTTACTATAATTGTTAGTATACTATCATAAAAGACGACTGAGGGATATCCACCGGTGAGTGGGCTACAGCGCCCCTGCTAAACAGATCTATCACCGAACCGTGGTACCCAGCCTGTGGCGAGTATGGTATTACACCCCTATGATAATTTATGGGAATGCCTATGACCAGCAGTGGATAAGCCAGCACGGACGATCATATAGTAGTAGGAACGTTGTCATGTAACATGAAAAGTATATCTCAGCTACTCGTATTTCAAAGACTCAGCTGTGTGTGAATTTGAAGGCATATAATAATTCAGAATCAGAAATAAGATACCAGAGCTGATCCTAGTTTCCTTGCGTAGAAATAAGATCGACGCAGCGAAAATGGAACCAGTAACTTTGGATTCCATGAGATCCGTGAAAACCATTTTAGGCAGTTATCGGAAAAAACTATTTTCGGCGTAAAAGGGATTTGACGAATACAATGGAAAAAGGGATTTGACAAATACCATAGAATCCATGGTCTCTATGGCATAGTTACAGAACATCAGCACTACGATGACTCCGTTCTAGAATCTGAGATATTTTTGGTAAACAAAGGGATCACAAATTCAAAGAAATTGAATTGGTGGAAAATATTTTATGAGACTGCTATCATCTGAGCAAATCACCGAAGTAGGAACTAATTTTGTTTTTGAATTCATCATTTCACTCCTCTGTCGCCATTTTGGAACCTGTTTCGCTGCGCTCGTGCATTTATGCGTTGTTGACAACTTCGAAGTCAACGCAATTAAAAGTTAGGTACAGCCGGTTTATGCTCCAATATTTTGAAATTTCCAAGAAAATCACATACACTCAACACTTAATTCAGTTTTTGTAAATTTTCATTAATGCCTAGTTACCACTAAAAGCAAAGTGGGGACTGGTTTGGTTTAACAAATGAATTCTCACGATTCGTCTTCTTTGGCGTGGATAAGTCTGCGAAGTTTGATACAGCATCATTTTTCTTGACGCGAAAAATAAAAAATATATTAACGGGACCTAAAAAGAGCAGAACTACAAAAACATTATCTGTTTGACGGATTAATAACAAGGAACACGAGCGGAAAGTTCCTCTACTTAGAATTAGAATTAGAAGGAGTCATGTTGGTCTATTCGTGCTGTGCGGTGCCAGCTTAGAATTTGCACCATCACAACTCTTCCCGCGGGTGTCGTAAGAGTAGACTAAGGGATATCCACCGGGGGCGGGCAGCAGCGTCTCCTGCAGAACAATTCTACCAACAAACTGTGATCCCTAACCCAAGGCATTATGGGCATTACCCCCATGAGATAAAAGACAATAAGGCACTTATCAGGGGGAGGCCTGCGTCCAGTAGTGGACCAATACAGGCTGTTGAGGCAACCTCAACAGCCTGTATTGGTAATAGTACAGAATCCTAAACCTGATCTTAGTCTATTCTGTACTATAAGATGTTTGTAGAGGATCATAATAATGCTATGAAAATTTATTTATGCGGTGAAGTAAACAAAGTTGTTATTCGTTTTACGGCAAAATTTTATGTCTCACTTGTTGTGCGGTCAAAATATTATTGTAAGGAAATACGGCTTTCGCGAAATTGAAGGGGCGAAGACCTTTTGTTGGCCTTGTGAGAAAGTTTTGCTGTGGGATCTCTTGAGGTTATTATTATTTAAATTGGTAGTAAATATGCGCTTTACAACCATAATAGTCTTTAGACTAAACTGCCTATTAATTTGTAACTGTCAACTTCAATTATCGACTTTTTGACGACAGCTGTGGTTCAGCAAAATAAGATAGGCCCCAGATTTAAAAAAAGTCGATCAATACAAACAATATCATCTAGTGTAAGTATACCGTTATAAATAACTTTAGTGTTTATAACCACGATGGATTTAAAGTTTAAATATCATCTAGCCCCAAGGCTAGCTTTTTTTAGTTAAACTGAGCTTATGTTATGGGATAACTACTTGAATATAACTGATGTAGTCAATATAAAACATTACATAGATAGACGGTTGTAGGATATTTTATTTAACATAGAAAACACCCAGAGCAGATTTTCTGCAGAACGTAAAAACTTTTGTCACGAGGCGGAAATCGAACCCGCAACCTCCTGATCAGGCAGACCTTCGCCCGCTGCCGCAGCAATCAAATCCAGAAGATCGACGATTCGACGACATGTGTCGTCGAATCGTCGATCTTCTGGATTTGATTCTCGCGGAAGAAATGTTTTTATGATATGATCTGACAGTTTTTTTTTGGTTTGTGCGTTTTCTGTTTATTAAAAAATTCCAACCGTATTACAACTTAAAACACACCTTTCATTGACACCTGAAAAATCGCAAAAGATTTTATATTTTAACTCGTTTTCGCTTACAAAACGTGATTGTTCACTGCGCTCATTGGAAAACCTTAATTGGAAAGTCCTATGTCTGTAATTACAAAGTGGGGCACAGTAATTATTTCTTGGCAACAGAATAGCTGGACTTCGACTACCAGCTAAAGATTAATTCTATCTAGCGGTTAATAGCTAGAATCGGAATGGACTGGAATCTAGGATTAAATGTACCACCTCATCAGCACAAACATGCGGAGGCATCTTCCTTGTTTAGGGGAGCCTAAAGAAGGGGGTAGTCAGAATCACCAAACTTGGCAGGTGGATCGATGATCACAGTGACGGAAGCTCCCTTAGTCCCTTAGTCACTGAAGGGAGTCCCTTAGTCACTGAAGGGAGTCCCTTTGTGAGTTCTTACGAGTTACGATTTCCACGGGCTATGTTAGAGGGGTCAATTATTAAGCATTAATAGTTTACCTAGTCATCGGCCGCTTGAGCCTAGCTTCACGGCCGGTGATTCACCGTTTTGATATATTTTTTACTGTAGAGTTGTCATATACTATTTTGTTTTCCGTGGTATAAAATGTATTTTATAAATGAATGAGTGTATCATAATACTACATTTTTTATTTACCTTATTCTACGGTCTTTATCAATATTACATTTATATACTTTAAATCTAACATAGGTACATAAATAAATAAAACAAATGTTACTAAATGAAATTGTACACTGTACTGTGTAGAAAATGACTTAATTTTTTCTTCATATTATGTGAATATAATATCAAAAACCTGCCTTTTTATGCTGTAGATTTTTTAAAATTGCTTATGTGTCCGATGTCCAAATATAAAATGTTTATAGGGCACGATGATTAAAACAAACAAAATGGTGACCGATGTTAGGGCCAAAAACGTTGATTGTTCATAATATATTTACTTACTTGAACATAAAGTCCTGTGTACTTATTTGCTGCCAATATGCCAGTGATTCGTAGAACCCTTGACAAATGTATGAGTTTGTTTGCTCATACGTTGGAACTGCTTGAATATTGAACAGAATCTCTAGTGTAATGTGTTTGAGAGAGTACGCAGAGTTACTGAACTACCCACAGGAATAGCCTACGCGGGAAAAGACTGGGATGGAACTTTGTCAAAGTAAAGATTTTACGCCCCATTTTTCATCGTGCGTTGTCAAAATGTGGTGGATCTTTGTCAAAACAAATGTACGACTGCTTTTGTTTGGGTTCGAAAAGGTTCCACCACACTCTGATCAAACATGGAGAGTACGCGGAAAATGTATCACAAAGGTCTAAAAGTCTTGAAAAAGTTATACAGAGAAGGAGACTCAAATTGTAGTTGATCGGAAACAAGAACAAAATTAAAAATATTAAAGACCCTCCGACAGATTTTCATGAAAGAAAGAAAGAAAGAAAGAAAATAATTTTATTTACCTTAATAATCTACTACACAACATAAAAGCTAACTATACACTACTCTTCTTAGAACCCATTTGTGCGTAGCAGGTTTAGGGCAAATACGGTTTACACTCAGCATTGTGCTGGGTAGACCCTGTTGTGCCTACCCAGCGCTGGTTTTCAGTGCATGCCAAAGACAGGTCACGTCACGACCATAGGTGGTAGGTAGTCCATTTTTCCAAAAAAATTGGTACTACAACTAAAAATTAACATAATTTAAATAAAAAATTAACAAAATAAATAGAAAGGTAGTTACACATATAAACATTATACACAATTAAATTGACTTGCATTTATCTGAGATCATACAGTCAGATCATACAGTTTATCTGAGACATAGAGCAAAGGCTGTCGTCCCCGAGGTCGGCCTGTCGAGTTTGTTATTATGCGAGTTAGATTGATGCCATTAGGATGCTACGAAATTTGTTTTGGAGAGGCAAATCAAGAGCTTTCATAACCATACTTTCATAACCAACCAAAAAGTAACACAAATGGCTGTGCGAAGTACAAAGTAATAATAAAGATAAAATAAAGTAAAGTAATAAAAAACAATTATAAAATTTAAACAAAATTATGAAATTACATAAGGAACTATGAAATTATTTTGTACGACTCTTCAACTATATTACTGACCTATCGTTATCTTTAAGATTTTCGTCTTCCTTCTGGGCGTTAAGGAGGAAACGCTTCAATTTTAATTTAAAGGTTTTTATATTTTTAAGATCCCTTATGGGGGGCGGAATATTATTCCAGCATTTTGTTGCTGCGTAACGAAAGCT
This sequence comes from Eupithecia subumbrata, assembly GCA_949316285.1. Lineage (NCBI taxonomy): Eukaryota > Metazoa > Arthropoda > Insecta > Lepidoptera > Geometridae > Eupithecia > Eupithecia subumbrata. The sequence continues at coordinate 3,507,312 of OX438644.1, read as the reverse complement.
ACCCCTAAAAGCTGCGGAAGAACTTTGGGGCCTAGCCAAAACAGGAGAACATTTTCTTCGCGTACCTTCTTTCTTAAACCAGGTCAGTTTATCGTAGAGATAGGGGGGTACACCAAACTTAACAACACCAAACAGTAGAGTAGCTAAATGGAGTTTTCTACGAGATTTCATTCTAAGAATGTAGTGTCGGTTAAGGAAAGGAGTAACATGCCCTCGTGGTGGCACAGCAAAACAGAACCTTGCGCAAGCATTTTGAACTCGCTGGATAAGACGCTGAGTACGCTTCAAAAGACAGGGACCAAAAACTGTGTCCGAGTAGTTCAATTTTGACAAGACTAGTGACTCTACAAGCTGGATCCGGAGTTCTTCGCTTAAGTGTGGTCTAATTTTATATAAAATCTTTAAACGGTAGAAACAATTTTGAACTGAATCAATAACGTGTTTTTCAAATCGTAGGTCGGAATCTACAAGAAGCCCTAAGTTTCGTGCCTCATAAACGCGATCAATGGGATCACCCATGATGGAAATATGTACGTGCTGAGGTAGTTGTGACAGTTTCTGTTTCGAGCCGAAAATTAGGAATTTTGTTTTTGCGGGGTTAAGAATGAGACTGTTTTTTTTTGACCATGCAACAATATTATTAAGATCTGCTGTCAAATGACTGATTGCGGTGTCTATATCATCAGGTTTGAACGATATATATATTTGAACGTCATCCGCATATATGTGGTACTGACAATATTTCAGGCAATTTGAGAGATCTGCACAGTACAGGATAAACAGAATTGGTCCTAATATGGACCCCTGTGGTACTCCTCTACCAACAGGTGTTATCTGTGAAAACGATGAAGATCCATTGCTATTTCCAAGCTCTACGAGTTGATACCGGTTACTCAGATAACTATTGAACCAGTTTTGGGCGGAATGATCAAACCCGTAATAACTTAGTTTGGATAAAAGTAGCTCTACATTTATAGAGTCGAATGCTCTAGAAAAATCTAGTAAAATTAATATCGTACAAAGTCCCTTGTCCTGAGCACACAACAGATTGTCCGTAACGTCTAATAATGCAGTGGCTGTACTCCTGTTCTTACGGAATCCCGACTGTACAACGGGCAGGATGTTATGACTCTCAATATATTCGGTTAATTGTTGGCAGACAGCTTTCTCTACAATTTTAGATAAACAAGGTAAAATACTGATTGGTCTGAGATCTTTGACCTCTTGCGGATTATTGGTTTTAGGAAGAGGCCGAACTACGGCTACCTTCCAAACGTCCGGAAAAGTTGATGTTTCGATTGAGCAGTTAACAATACGAGTTAGTACTTCTAAAGATTGTGGCAAGGTAGAGAGAAGCATCGTTAAAGTTATGCCATCGTGACCTTCAGCGTTACTTTTCAGCTGTTGGATTATTTTTATGACTTCTTTTACCTCTAAGGTATTAATTGTAAAAGTAGAGTCACTAAACCTATGAAACAGATAATAAGTCAACAAAGATAATTCAATTTCAGCACTACCGGGAACATTCAAAAAGTGTTGGTTGATTGCGTCTGGGTCTGTAAAATGTTGGGGCAATTCGTTATGATTTTTAAATGGCAATATATCTGTTTTTAATTTTTTCCATAATTGTTTAGAGTCATGTATTTTGTTGTTAATATTATATTTAAAATAAGCGGATTTTTCATAAAAAAGTGATTTATTGACTAAAGATTTCAGGCTGAGGTAGTATTCCTTTTTAACAAAAGTCTTATGTTTGCGATAGTCTGATAGAGCAGCGTCCCGTTTGTGCATCATTATCTTAACAGTGTCAGTTATCCATGGAGCGGAATGTTTTTTTATAATAATGGTTTTTACCGGCGCATGTAAATCAAATAAAAAATTAACACAATAATTGAAAACATTAACCATTTCATTTATGTCGATAAGAGATAATAACTGTTCCCAGCCGACACAGTTAAGATCCTGATTCAAAATATCAGGCAAAATGTCCTTCATTGGGCGATACTTTAAAATTTTGGGACAACTTTTTTCTTTTTTTATATTAAGTTCGCATGCTATGAAAGAATGGCCATTAATACTCCCCAGAGGATCAACAATGATATTTCTTGATTTTAAATCCGTACAAATAACGTCAATAAGTGTTTGGCTCTTGTCAGTGTAGTGTGTTGGGGTAGAAACCAGTTGAGTGAGACTAAGGCAAGTTGAAAAAATATTAAACTTATTTACTTTTCTGTCGCGGCCATCTAAGAGATTAATATTAAAATCACCCAATAAAATCACATTGTCGCAGTTAGGCGTAGAGTTTATGGTATCGGTTACAGCATCAAGGAACAAATCCACATCCATCCAAGGTGGCCGGTAGGCAGTTCCAATTGCTAGTTTTTTCCCATTTACAGATAAAGTCAGCCACATTTGCTCTACCGATCGATGACTAGGGTCTACTGGATGTTGCCAGATACGAACTTTAATTCCTGACTTAATGTAAAATCCGATACCCCCGCCGCGGCCGCCGCGTACGAACGCGGGTCGCGGGATGTGCCGGAGCCGGTACCCAGGGACGACGGGGGCGCGACCATCTTCACCCGGCCTGAGCCAGGTCTCGTTAATAGCCATTATGTCTACACAATGTTTATTCATCTTAACTAAAAATTCATCATGGTTTGTACCAAGAGATCCCGCATTGAACAAACCTACCCTTAGGAACTTAACCATAATTAAATAATAAAATAAAATTTGTACACTGTAAATAGTGTACGGTAAGGGGAGATTTGTTCACTTTTTTTATGTTTGATGCGAGGATGATACAATCTTTATGACAATGATTAAAAATAACATTAAATTGTACATAGAAAAGTTGGTTAAAAACAGAAAATAAATTACTGTAGTATAAAATAAACACTGTAGTACGACAATATGTAGAGTATTGGACGAATGGATGACAATATTGGTTTAATTCAATTAATATTTCATTTAACTTCATTTTGAACTGTTTTAAAATAATATAGTAATAAGTAAAATATAAGGACCTAATATAAACAAATTTTTTTTTTTTAATATTTTCACAGAGTTTAAAATAGTTAAGGAGTATTGGTCTATCTGTAGGTCTACCTTCTAATTTAACACATAAGTTACAATAAATAAGTACTCTGCTACGCACAACTGAAAATCTTACTATGTAAATATGATAAACTAAGTTGCAAACGAAAAAGTATATTATAATTATAACAAAAAATATGTGAAAATAATAGGAATGCAATTTAAATATTCCGACTTGCTTTTGTGTGCATTTAAAAGCATTTAAACGGAAGACGTTCCAAAAACCCGCTCCAAATCCTTTTCGCTGTGGATGCGAAAGACCGACGAACCATGTTCCTTGCGTACGTGGATGCGGCCCGCCTTTGTCCAGCAGTACTTCCACTGGTGACGGCGACATGCTTCTCTTGCCTTGGCGAATAGGTGCCTGTTTCCTTTTGAAAGGCGCTCATTGACATAGACGCGTATTGGCGGCGTCGAGCAGACGCCGACGTCGGCAGAGGTAAGGCCGCGGCGCACTCGCGCAGCACGCAGGTATTCGTCATGGGTAGAGCGACGTACAAAGCGTACTACGATCCTCCGCGCTTTCACGGCCGCCTGTGATGAAGCCTCGCCTGAGTGGGGCCGTACAACAGCGCCGACTCTCTCTGCCGACACTATGTCGCGCTCGTCAAGTGTCATCCCCATGGCAGTCCCTAAGACACCCACAAGATGAGAGGGATTCTCGCCCTTCTCCTCGGGAATACCAGAAACCTCAACGTCATTGAGGAAGGCCTCCTGCTCACGGTCATTTAGTTCCGCTTTCAAGTCAGCTATGGTTCGTTCAAACTCTTGCAGAATTGGGTCTTCCTTTTGGGCCTGCGTCAGCTCTAAATGCGCCATCCTTCTCTCTACCTCGTCCGCTCTCTCACTGCATGCCGCGACAGTCGCTCGCAAAGTAGAAAGCTCAGTCTTTAATTCCTGCATTTCTGAGCAATGGCTGCGGAACTCTCCTCTAAAAGATTTAAGCTCGGTCATATAGGCTTCATGCATTTTCATGACATCCGCGGTGAATTCTTCTTTTAATGGCCTCAGATTCAACTGTTTTTCCGCATCTGAGAGTTCAGCGGTGTTATGAAGAGCCGCGTTATCCAAAGTCACAGTCACTGGCACAACACTAGTCTCCGGGAGTTCTTGATCGGAAGGGGTGTCCTGGCTGCTCCGGACGGGAGTAGAGGGGTCCCTTCCCTTTGGAGCATTGGCTTGACAAGCAGCACAACGCCAAGAAGCCTGGACTTTAGCTCGCGTACCAATACCAGCACACGTACGGTGTGTGACTGAGTCGCATTTCGGACACACAGCGCCATCAGTTGTACGGGACGTAAATTTCCCGCAGCTTATGCAATTTAATTTAGAATTCATGTTGCGCACAGAGATACACGCAGCGAGAACCCAAACGATAAACTGCAAAACCAATGTTTAAGTTCGTAGTACTGCTACTCGACACTAGATGGCGCTAACTGTATTTAGGGATTGTGTTTTAGATTTTATTTTGTTGTGTACAAGCACCAGATCCTTGTGTAGTTTGTTGTTCAATTTTTGTCAGCCAGGGTGTGAGTACTCACGTACTTAATATGCAGTCCACCGCGAAACGACAAGTTAACTTTGATCACTTTATTTTTTTTCGTCTCGATCAATGAGGGTAGAGGAGGTTCACTTAGTTAATCCAATTTAGATTTGGCTTCTAAAACCCTTTATTAGGCACTAAACACTGCAGATAACGATACCGTCTTTGGAGAACACAATAAACTTTTAGTTAATTAGCGTTAACCGGGTCATTTAACTTTTTTACGTTTAAAAGCAAAATAAAACAGTAGGACCAGCTGTGCACCAGCTGACGGTCGTGACGTCACTTCATGAAACATGGCTAAGAACACTCGGGATAAAATTATCTATGACACAAAAAAAAACTTAACGAAATCGGTTCATCCGTTTGGGAACTACGATACCACAGACAGATACATAGATACTCAGACAGACACATTAAACTTATAATACTACTCTCTTTTTGCGTCGTCAGTTAAAAATGGTTTCGAAATAAGACTCACCTGAAATTAGCTTGAAAAGGCACGTTAAATTATTTTACCGGTTTCAGAGGTAAAATAACACGTAGGAAGCTAAAACATAATTTATTCCCAAAGGCCCAACGAATAATTAACTGCAAAGATCCCAAAACTCAGCTAAATAGTTTGGTAAAATTTTCTAAAATTATTCGCATTCAGTGAATATTTCTGGTCGAATGAATGTTGGGTGCTATGTTAAACTTTGCCCTAATCACGTCCCAAATAACAGTTTAATTATAAGAATTGGTTACATAGTTAAACAAAAGCCGTTACATCAAATTACTTATTTATTTTGTCAACAAAGTGGCAAGTAATCTCTGCGAACTACGACGATAGATAGGCGAAGAGAACTCCGATCCCTGGAGAAGTCACGTGTCAGTAACGATTGGTAAGCCAAAGGAGGAAGTTTCATCCAATTTTGTGAATAATTTCTGAGACTTACCTGAGAGAAAGTACTGTAGCTTCACTCTAACTCACTACTGACCTTCAACGATCAACACACACAAACACATATTAATGTCCTCCTAGCCGAATGTCGACCACGGCGTCCAGTCTCTTTGGATATTAGCCAAATGCACAAGACATATTAAAGTGCACAAATGTGTGCGCCACACGTATACTCTCTATTCCCTCACTCTCATAATCTAATGGGAGGACAGATCGACACAACCGGCGAGAGGTCAAGCGTAGGACCAACGTGCTTTCCGAGGAACGGGGGTGTAATACCGCCAACTTCCTGACTCCCGGCTGCTACTGTGAATTTTCCTTACTAGAAAAAACCCAATAACAACTGTTGTCCCGACCTGGGATTCTAAACCAGGACCTCATAATCAGCGGTTGAACAAGCTAACCGCTAGACCAACGAAGCAGTTACACATATAATAATCTAAGCTAAAAATATTTTTTGGTTCCCAGGAAAGGCATAAAAGATTTTTTTAGGTCATTTGGTGCATATTTTCGCCGCGACACCTAAGTTATATAGCACCTATTTATTTTTTGTTTTATTCACGTCAACCTTTTTGGTTGGATTTCCATACATTTACAATATTTTTAATCTGAGCCAGTTCCCACTAGACCGATAAAGCCTTCTAGAGCTGAAGATAGAAAACTATCTTCTAGCTCTCTCTATTTTTGGGATTAATAATAATGGAAGAATGATTATGGTCCCAGACTTTGATATTTTTTTTTATCAATGCTATTGAAGAAACCCGGCTGTATTTAAATAAGCTGTGGCAAGGATCCCTTGTTTTTTGGAGGTTCTGTTTTTGTCGTAATTATCCTTTGGGTTGTGTAAATTAATTTTATGTTGGGATAGCGGATACTTGCTTCATTGTATGAAAGTATTTACAAAGTTTTTTGTTATTTCGTCTTCCATCTAAATGTAGCGAACGTTTTAATTTGTTATTCAAAAATAGTATTTCGTTTGGTTACGACGTTAAAAAAGCCTTTGTAAAGTATTTAAAAACTTAATTAAGTAGATACCTACACTTGTCGTCTTCCTAGTCCTAGCTGAATTTCGTCCATGTGCGCAGTAAATTATTATCTGAGTGCACAAGTGTGTGCGCAAACACTTATACTTTGTTGACCAGTTCTTCTGTTTGTTCTGGTTGGTTTCCTCAATGACTTTCCCGAACGACATGGTTGTTAGACGTCTCTTCATATCAGTGTTTTTATACAGGGTTAATGGTATAATTCAGGGCACATGTGCAGGATGGAAAATAATCTCCACGATTTTACTCTCTACGGAAATAAAGGCCAATTTTATTTTATTTATTTATTGTTATAATTCACTGGCACTGCGTGAACTGCAGGTTCTTCTCATTATTATCAAGTATTATCGTTGTGTTAAGTATATCAGTTATCTAGTACCCATAATACAAGCTCTGCTTAGCTTGGGGCTAGATAATGATGTCCAGCATTATTTATTTATTATTTATTTATTATAACGAACACGTTTGTGAAAACACCAGGTCAATAATTCTTCAATTTGGTAGAGAAATAATGATATTAGTAGGAACCATTCAATTTTCGTTCATTTATAACTAAATATAAAAACGGCTCTGTCTCACGGTGTGATCTGCGTTAAGAATGGTGTGAATTAAAATAGGAGTGGGAAATCGGTCTTTAGTACGTACTTCATTAGGTTCTGTACAAAAATGTTTCATTTTTCTTTCTTTATAGGTGGCGATTTATATAAAATTAGGAATGAAGACCAGCCGTCGTCGTCACGAACGTGTTTGTGATGATGGGCAGAATCCGCAGTTTACGCAGTGTCAGTGATTTACCAATAACCCTGTATACATCTCCGGTCATCCGGTCCTGTCGGTGTGTAGACTGCCGTCCCATCAGATTATGACAGTGAAGGAATGGAGCGTGCACCTGTGTTTGCGCACACACTTTTGCAATATAAATAAATAAATAATGCTGGACACGTCACACAGCGTTATCTAGCCCAAGCTAAGCAGAGCTTGTGTTATGGTTACTAGATAACGATATACTTAATACAATACACTACATAGATAGATATTTTTTTATTATACCTATATAGAAAACATCCAGAACACCCTAAACAAATATCTGTAGATCGTACAAACATTTATCCCGAGTCGGGAATCGAACCCGCAACTTTCTGCGTCGCAGGCGGAACTTCACCCGCTGCGCCACAGAGGTCGTCTACTATAAATGTCTAGTGTCCGTTGACACTAGCCGCCCTGGCCGAAATTTGAATAGGAAGTCATCATCATCATAGACGTAAGATCAGTACTTGATTTCAGGACTTCTTTAATAATTAAATTTTTGATAGAACCCCCTACTTATCTCTACTTTGTAAAGTTTCCAGCTGACCGCAAAGTTTTGCTGTAACAAGTTCTGCCCAAAATTAGATTGTCAGAGATATTCTCGCGTCTGTAAGGGTCGGTTTGCTAACTTTGTCCAGAGAAACCCACGCAGGGTTTTCTAGATTTCTCTTTGATTATCATTTTGTTTGGAAAGTGAAAATTACTGGTGGGATTTAGAAATGTACGACATTTAATGAGTTTTTTAGTACTTTGTCATTACGAAAGCTTTTTGACATTGATCATTGAGTAAACTAACTCGAATAACGCGACAAAGTTATAAAATGTACCTAAATAAAAGGTCCGTCGGGTAACGAGGATGTCGGGGTTTTTAGGTTTTCGAAGATCGAAGATCGGTTTCGAAACCCTTATGGTCTCGCTTTGTCTGTCCTTTTTTCCATCCTTAATAACTCAGCAACTACTGCAGCTACCAACTTGAAATTGATTATATTAATACATTTCGTGCGCCTGTATAGATTTAAAGAAAAATAAATGATAATAAATGAAAAATGAAAATGAATATATTACATACACATTGTGATGCCGAAATTTTAAAAGATACCTACAGGGTCATGTGGGTCATCAAATGAAAGGTATCAGTTTTACATTTCAAAATAGTTTTTGAAATTTTTGTAGATGTCATACTTTTCAAAATATTTCGAAATATGTCGAAAAAATACCCATTACCTACACCCCGAGTGGGGTATCAAATAAAAGGTATCGGTTTGGATATTTTCATACTTTTTGAAATATTTTGAAAAAAGTCAAAAATTTTACATATTTGTTGACAAACGTTCGAAACCCTCGGCGCGCGGGTTACACTCGCACTTGACGGATCTTGTTTTTTAAGATTTAAAAAGATTTAAAAGTAAATTGTACGTCTGGTCGAAGCGACGCGTGATCCGAAAGCTGGTGAGTATCTGGCACAGCGCATCACCATTGCCATACAGCGGGGCAATGCAGCCAGGGTCTTGGGGACGCTTCCGACTGGTATTGATATGGATCAGTTGACCTACCTTTAGATTATTTGCTACAGTTTAATTGTAAATACTAGTCCTAATTTGTTTATATTATTTGGCTCCTTCTCAGCTCGTCTTATTGTAATTTTCTTTTTTAAATAAAGTTTAATACTAAATAAAAATCTAACTAAAAGCTACTAGGTAATTTTGTGTACCTATCTTACTTAAGTACCTTTTTTTGGCTTATTCCAATAATCCCCTGCCATGATCCCCTGCGAAGGGGATTTCTGGACTTTTTGTCCAATAATCCCCTGCCGGTTCAAAGAGAAGAGGGGCAGGGGATTTGTGGACAAGAGTTCCAGAAATCCCCTGATCCACTTATTTACACCGTAAGTAGTTGTTCGTTCTTGAAATAATCAAATGCAAACAACTAAGTAACCTAACCTTATAAGAAGAACATACCAAAATATTAACATTGTATTCAGGAATTTCCGACTCACAATAGGGTTTCAGCTGATTTCGAGTAGTTTTTTGTGCTGTTTTTTCGGTGTAGTCTCAGTAGTCCGGTTAAAATTATCTCAACCGGACTACTGAGTCGCTCGATGTATCAGTAGTCCGGTTGAATTAATTAACCGGACTACTGAGACTTTTTTTGCAACTGTTATTTCGGTGTTGATGATACATTGCCGGCTCAATGTACTTATCGAAATATTTTCTTTTGATCAAGTGATGGCAGTGCTGGATGCGGCAAGCTGCAGACAGCGCGTTATGGCGCTCACTAGGGGAGGCCTGTGTCAGGCAGTGGACGAATATAGGCAATGATGATGACGATGATGATGAAGTTCACCATCATCAATAGCAAATGTCAAATGTGACAGCAAATGTCAGAAGTGACAGCAAATGTCAAAAGTGACAGCAAAAGTCAAAAAATATAGAAAATGACAGCGAATGTCAGAAGTGACAGCAAATTTCAAAAGTATATATAATGACAGTGCTTGTATGAGTATCTAACAAGTGTATAAAGAATAGAATAGAACACAAATTAGAGGCAAGGTAGAGGGAAAAAGACCAAGAGGACGCTCACCAACCCGCTGGTCTGACCAATTAAGAACAATAACGGGACTCACTTTGCCTGCAGCCCTGAGACAGGCCGAAGACAGAGTGGTGTGGAAGCAGCTCATCAGCGTCTCCGTGAAAGCTTTTCAGGACGCGCACGACCTTCAGCAATGAAGAATACGACAGAGAAGAAGAAGAACACAAATAGGACATAGGCTCGGCATCGAACACTCCATATCTGGGAAACTACTTGTGCTAGAATTTCAGTTAATGGCTCAAATGAACGGAAAGGTCAAACTCTACATTTTCGATGACAGCTGTCAAAATTAAAAGGGCCATATCTCTTGCTAGACTCTCAGTTAATGGCTCAAATGAAAGGTGGGAACAAAATCTAAATTTTTATGACAGCTGTCAAAATTGAAATGGCCTTATCTCGGGAAATACTCGTGCTAGACTCTCAGATAATGGCTCAAATGAAAGGTGGAAACAAAACCTAAATTTTCGATGACAGCTGTCAAAATTGAAATGGCCATATCTCGGGAAATACTCGTGTTAGACTCTCAGTTAATGGCTCAAATGAAAGGTGAGAACAAAACCTAAACTTTCGATGACAGCTGTCAAAATTGAAATGGCCGTATCTCGGGAAATACTCGTGCTAGACTCTCAGTTAATGGCTCATATGAAAGGTGGGAACAAAATCTAAATTTTCAATGACAGCTGTCAAAAAGACACCAAAAGTCAAAAGTGACAGCAAATTTCCATTAATTGAGCCATTAACTGAGAGTCTATTACGAGTATTTCCCGAGATACGGCCATTTCAATTTTGACAGCTGTCATCGAAAATTTAGATTTTGTTCCCATCTTTCATTTGAGCCATTAATTGAGAGTCTTGCAAGAGATTTGGCCGTTTCAATTTTGACAGTTGTCATCGAAATCCTTTCATTTCATTTGAGACATTAACTGAAAGTCTAGCACAAGTTGTTTCCGAGATATGGAGTGTTTGATGCCGAGCCTATGGCCTATTTGTGTTCTATTCTATTCTATATACACTTGTTAGATACTCATACAAGCACTGTCATTTTATATACTTTTGACATTTGCTGTAACTTCCGACATTCGCTGTCATTTTCTATATTTTTGACATTTGCTGTCACTTTTGAAATTTGCTGTCACTTCTGACATTCGCTGTCACATTTGACATTTGCTATTGATGATGATGATGGTGAACTTCATCATCATCGTCATCATCATTGCCTATATTCGTCCACTGCCTGACATAGGCCTCCCCTAGTGAGCGCCATAACGCGCTGTCTGCAGCTTGCCGCATCCAGCACTGCCATCACTTGATCAAAAGAAAATATTTCGATAAGTACATTGAGCCGGCAATGTATCATCAACACCGAAATAACAGTTGCAAAAAAAGTCTCGACACATCGATCGACTTAGTAGTCCGGTTGAGATAATTTTAACCGGACTACTGAGACTACACCGAAAAAACAGCACAAAAAACTACTCGAAATCTGCTGAAACCCTATTGTGAGTCGGAAATTCCTGAATACAATGTTAATATTTTGGTATGTTCTTCGTTGTTTGCATTTGATTATTTCAAGAACGAACAACTACTTACGGTGTAAATAAGTGGATCAGGGGATTTCTGGAACTCTTGTCCACAAATCCCCTGCGCCTCTTCTCTTTGAACCGGCAGGGGATTATTGGACAAAAAGTCCAGAAATCCCCTTCGCAGGTGATCATGGCAGGGGATTATTGGAATAAGCCCCTTTTTTTATTGACAACCTGTTTTTGTGCTGATTTTGCTAAAATTGGTTGAAAATTGTAATGGTCTTCTAAGCATTGCTTATCGAATGTCCCTACAAAACAATAAAAATTTGGCGCCTAAAAAATAGTCGGATTCCCGCGCTACGGATTACCGAATATTTTTTGTTGCGTAGTCATGTCGCTAAGTTATGGCGAGTTGACACAGGCTGTCAAATACAAAAAAAAATTAAGACTTCTACGATGGCTCCGGGATATTTCAAAAATCTCAACTACAACTCTGTAAATGAGTTTTATTTCTGTAAGTAGGTTTACAGAAATAAAACTCATTTACAGACCAATACCGAATTTTAAGTAAAGAACAATTCCAATTCAGAATTGGAGCGCTCACCCCCTTTAATATATATGCCCAATTTTGAATGTAAATAATGCAAAACCAATTTAACTCGCAAACACACTTAAATTGCCTAATTTGTTTCACAAAACAACCCGCAGTTTGTTTTCGAACCTATTTTTAGGTGCAAAATCTGACCTGAATATTAAAATATCAAATAACTACACGGTGTAAGCGATCGGCACAGTTGTCAGTTTTACTGCGTTAAAGTGCGTTAAAAATAGGACTTACATAAGACAAGGTGTAAGTGACCAAAGCGACATAACGCGATCGCGATAGATGCCCACTTTCAAGAAAAAAGCTTAAATACTTTACTGTAATAAAAATTCTATTAAATAAGAGCGTGAAAGCAAAACGACTACCTCATACGACTAAGTCATTTCGTTTTCACGCTCTCATTGAAATGATTTTCTTTAAATTTTGAACCTTCATTTAAACTCAGACAGAGACAGTCTCTGAAATGTCTAGGTACCTTTAAATATGGTAAAGTCAGTCCATGTTTAAGATTTGAGCCTATGCTTTCACTAATTATCGTTCCTATTTAGGACAGTTAAACATTTATTAGCCGCTGTGAGAATTTTATCTATCTATAGTTTTACCTTCCCATCGGTTTTTACACATGGAGTGTAGTGGAAGCGGATATGCGAGATCTGGCGGTAACAATAATGGCGACTACACTGCTCGGAGGCCAAGACACACTTCGGGTCGTTGAACCATAGTATAGCTTAATATGATTCAAAATTAGACTTCCTACAGCCAAAGCGCGGGATGGATGAATTGATGGAAATGTCCCTTCAAAAAGGACAAAATTTACGATGCTTGAAAAGTCCAACACTAGACTAAGCTGTACTGTCACTAACCTAGCTTATTTGTCAAATAAAAAGTCTTTCCTGTCTATTCTCTCTAAATATGGTTGACGGATCAGGACAAAATACCAACCGTGTATAAACTACCCTACCCTTTCAGAACAAACCTAATTTATTTGTGTATTCAGAGGTTATCAGTTCCGATCAGTAAGGCTACATTTCATCGCTTTTCATAAACAAAACTTATTTACCTTAATAAATTATGGCAATAATCGTATACAAGCAAGTTTTATTAGGCCTTTCTGGATTATATGTAAAAGACGGTACTTGTACGAGGCGATGCGGCATCGCATTTTCGTTGCTAAAAAACACACCGTATGTTTTTTTTAAGTTAAAAAAAATCAGCACTTGCGCACCGGTTCAGAAAACACACATCTGTGTCTCAGCACAGCCGTAACGTGTTTTTTGGAACGAAACTCCTGTGCGGCGCACACAACAGCTGTGTGGGGCAGTTAGTATGAATGGCTTTTTCTAAGAAAAAAGTTCGCAGGCGACATCTTAACTGAAAAAAAAACTCACGAACTCAGCCTTTGTTTATGAGTTTTTTGATTGCTGATTTTAATTTGACTCTGACAGAATGAGGGTTAATTTAATGTTTACTTTCAATTCCACTGTGCGAGGCCGCTTAGGCCTTTTACGTAACGCTATTTGATATTATAAACACTTGCTGTTTAGATTGTATATCGGGACTGGTCTTCTAGCTTTAGGAATAAAGCCCCTAAAAAATTACATACAAAGAAATTCAAATGAAGCCTCATCAGATCTGAGAATTAGCAAGCTGAAGTGGCAGTGGGCCGGCCATAATCTTGCGAAGAATCGACAATCGCTGGGGCAAATGTGTTCTTGAGTGGAGACCACGACTCGGCAAACGTAGTGTAGGACGCCCTCCGGCCAGGTGGGATGACGATCTGCGAAAGACTGCAGGCAGATGCTGAATACCGCAAGCTGAAGACAGGGCGCTATGGCGCTCATTAGGGGAGGCCTATGTCCAGCAGTGGACTAATATAGGCTGATGATGATGATTTTCATCAGATCTTAATGGATAAATAAAGTATCATTGCTAACAACTGTAACAGATGAAGCAAATGTACCAACCATCGCCTACTGTTCAAAGCATCTACTGTTATTTACCTGCGAAGAAAAGTTATATCACATTTTTGCACATATGGTTCTAACACCTCAAATCAACAAAACGGCATAACCGATTTTGGTGAATGAAGTTATAAAATACTCGTCTGAATTCCGGAAGTGATTTTTATAGCTGGTTATTAAAAAATATTTTGGTTGCCAGCTTAAAAAAATACATTAATTTTAAATCTTCTTGATATCACTTGATCGGTAACAAAATTACCTTTCAAATGATATACCACAATCTATAGTTCATTGTACATAAATTGTAAAAAAATTGTTTTGATCAACTCCCGATGAAAGCGATTCCATTTTAAAGCTCGCAAGTGTATATTAAATTCTTTCACCACTGATACAAATTCTTATCTATAAGTTCAAAAGAAAAATAGTTATATTTTCATATCCTTTTTTTGACAGATTTTAAAACATTTTAAATATTTTCAAACAAACAGATTAAATTATTCGGTGAAGAATACTTAACATTATCCACGCAGATTTTTTCAGTGCCGTTAGTTTTATTTTGTGTTAGGAGGACTATGATAAAAGGATTCTGATCTTATACCAACAATAAAGCACGTATTGTAGCCTATTTTAAAACATCAAACAATTTTATTATTTTAAGACGGGATATTATTAATTGCATATCAAATTAAATAATTACAAATCAATTTCTGCACAGCAAGTTATATTGACTGCACAGCAGAGAGACTGCAACCAGAGCGTACCGGTCTGGATGCGTCTCACCCCCAAAGCCGATAGCCCAAAGCGATAACCCAGATGTTCCAGAACCCGCTTTTGAGTTGAGTATTTTGCTGTGCAATCAGTAATATTTTGCTTTACATTCACTATTTTTTTAATTTGCGTTTAAACACTATCCTTTAAAAACTATAAAAACCGACTTTCCTAGTTTTTTAAATTTTTCGCAAATTAATTTGATGCATTTTGCGAAAATTTAATTTAATTTCATTGAGTGCTAAACTTTAGCCCGATCCGTTCAGTAGTTTTACGTAACTAGGTAAGTTTTATTAACAAACCCACATGTCCACATCTCACAAATTTTCTGATTTATTATTATACTAGCTGCTGCCCGCGGCTTCGCCTGCGTAGTTCCCGTTCCCGTGGTAATTCCGGGATAAAACATAGCCTATGTCCGTCTCCTGGTTCTAAGCTGCCTCCCCACCAATTTTCACCCAAATCGGATCTGCCGTTCTTGAGTTATAAATAGTGTAACTAACACGACTTTCTTTTATATATATAGACGTAGCTAGGAAGTAGGATAACATGACATAAAACTCAAAGACATTGACTCTACCTTCAATAATAATAAAGTTTCAGTGAGAATAAACACGTGGGGCGACTGTTAAATACATATAGAGATCACCGACCGACGAATACGAGAGTTGACAAAGAAAGAAAATAAACTTTCAAACGCCGCGCAAGGCCCACGTGTAAGAAATCTAGCTCTGCACAACAAGTGTTTGCAGGAATTCAAAGAATCAAACAGCTAAAAATTGTCCAAATTTTGGTCGCTTGTCACTCAACGGGATATTTTCCCAAATTTTGGAGGCCTGCCACGAGAGAGGTTAGTAATTAATATGTATAAAAATATATAGACCAAACTTTTCTATTTTAAAAATTTTACCATAGTGTTTGGGAAGACAAAGCTAATGAGCCCAAACTAAATGAGGTTACGTCGTTTCTCGTTACATCATTTGCCTACGGGTACCAAAGTTCATCATCAAGGACCAAAGTGCTTTTGAAGACTGACATCTAATGAACCCAAACTCGATTGGGTTACGTCACGCGTCGTTTCGTTTAGGAGACGTGGAGTTTCTATGGCCACCTTCAGTCTACATCATCAGACCAGCTCCATGGTACCATAACATTGCACTGTCATCGAACTTACATAAGTATGCCAAATTTCAGCTCAATCAGTTGAGGATAACTGGTCTAAAATTCAGTTGCAAGATTTGTCCCACATACACATACATAATTCTAGTAAGTTTGGTTGTTAAGCTAGGCCTAGATATCACATTACTTACGGGATCCCCGTGGTAAAATACTCGAATTACATAAAAATAAAAAAAAAATCATTGGTTCCTTAAAATTGAAAACACGATTGCGAAAAAAATTACAATTTAAAAATCATGAAAGTGCACCCTATTTAGTCGAGATCTCAGGAACCCTGCGGTCTATAGAAAAGATTTTTATTTTGATTCGTAGGTTATAACTAATTCTTTGGTCACAAAGAAAATTACAATAAAATAATAGAAATAAACTGGAACTAGGATTTACAATTGAAACATTTGAGCTAACTGCAGACTGTTGCAAACAATTTACAGGTAGGTCAACTGATCCATTTCAATAACAGTTAAAAAAAAATTAAAAAATAACTAAATAAATAAGCCAAACCAATCTTTGAGATTACGCCGTTCCAAAAACGTATGCTCTGTCCCGCTCCTATGAACGAGAAATCCTATGTAGAGTTCCTGTCCTAAATGATTCTGCGATTCATTGTAAAACGATTGGTTAGCAGAATAATTTTGCATCAGATGGTCCGATGACATCATCGGGATGGCCGAAAGACTGCGGATGAGGCTCGCATAGGACCGAGTGAGCTGACTTGTAAAAAGAGGAGGCCTATAGTACCCTGTAGCGAGCTGATGATGATGATGATTCAGAATACTGCTAATGAGCGGTGAAAATAAAGCCACTTCAGTTGACGAACTCAGTGGCGCAGCGGGTCAAAGTCCGAATGCGATGCAGGAGGTTTCGGGTTCTTATTCCGCCCCGGAGCAAATGTTTATACGATTTGCAGATTTTGTTTCCGGCGCGCATTGATAGATCAGAGGGATTTCCACATCCACGTTCTGGATTTACTATTTCATTATAAACAAGCTAAAATAACAAGCTTATAAACCCAACAATGATGCCAAAAGGTAACACTGTAGGTATTTATTTAATCCAAATTACCTTGGAGATTTACAGAGGTCTTCTATTTAATTAACTAAAGATAATAAACGGTAAATTTAACGTTAGAAAGTTAAATAATTTACTGAATTATTAACAACTCCGGCTGTAATTTTTAGACCTTCGCTCTACGGCTTCATATAATTTGTACTTACTCTGGGAGACTTTATGGCTGGGTCGCTCATTTTACTTAGGTAGTCGCTTTTAAACATCTTATTGCTTCGTTACTATATTTTGCACAGAACCCTGACTTGAAAAGGATCCTAGGGCGTTTACAATGTCTTGTAAAATGGACTTGTCTGAATTTATTGGAAGAAATAAATGATAATGAATAAAAAAATCGACTTCGACGGGACTTGAACCTTCCTTCGGGAATGCGCTACCAATTTTTATGTATACTCAATTGATATAGATATATTATATTATTTTTGTATTTTTGGCGTTTTCGTTGTAAAATTGAATCATTGAAATGTAAACATTTTAAATCTCAATCGCAAAATTTCTAAATGCAACGACAGGCTAGAGCGAACCGTGACGTCACACTTCACATTTTGTATTGTCATGAAGCTTTGGCGGGGTATCTCTTTGTATTATTTCGCGGTTGTTCGGTGTTTTCTGTAAAGTTAAATTTTAGTAGTTTATGCACTTTGAGTTGAAAATGTGAAGTGTGACGTCACAGAACAAGGACCAATATGGCAGCGTTTTTATCACCCGAAACAGAGTTCAGTTTTACGTATTGTTTTTACCTTAATAATTTAAAACTTTGTAAGTGTTATATTTTTTTCGGTACCGTATTAATTACCCTAAGTAATCTTTAAAAAAATTCTATGCCTAGGTACTATATCCTACTCCATTATTTTATAATTTTATTGCATTTTTTTTTGATAAAGTCAAGTGACTTATATGAAATTCTTTACAAAAAAGTAATTAATAAACCTTGTAACGCTGCGAAACCTTGAGTCGTAATTAGTTTGATAAATGATAAAGATGTTGGAAATGATTAATTATGATTATTAAGAGACTGCTCAAATTCTGAGAGGTACATAATTGTGGATTTTTCTTGGCAAACATTTATCAACGGAGGGCAATGACTGGCAAGTTTACTTCTACAAATAGTGTTTGAACAATCCTAGAGATTTTGTTATTTCTGGATAACTTAATAGATTGTTGCACCCTGGAAGAATATGAGTCTCTAATTGTTGAAAGAAATATGTTTCTAGCACCGTTTAATTTAGCCATACCCACCACCAAATCTTAATAACCCAATCAATAAAGATTGTTTTAGGGCATAGACCACTGCATAACATAGGCTAGCCTCAAGAGTGCTATGTAGGAGATTCGCCATGATCCCCACTTTATTTGATTTTTGACAGGAAAGTGCCATGCATACAAATATCGCTAGCAGCAGCAAACCTTCAATCGAAAGCGGCCAAAAATATTTTAAGCTGTCCACCAAAACGGTTCTAGTCTGGTCATTGACAAGATAACAGGTAAGACGGTCTAAGAGTCTAGTACACTAGGCCCGTATAGTGAAAGCTTGCTCAGACACCGATCTATGCTTGAGTAACGCTTTTGTACAACATAAACGTCACTCAAGCTATGACTGAGCAAGCTTTAGACGGTCTAGATGGTAAATTATCACAGTCTAGTACACTAACATAGTATGAAAAGTTGCTCAGTCGTCTCAGTCTATCTATGCTTGAGTCAGGCTTATCTATGGCATAAACTTCTTGAACTTGATCTTCTTGATTATTTTCTTAGGCCATTTACTTAACCAAAATTGTTAGGAATTTCTCACCTATCTGAGAACAAACTATAAGATACTAATAATTTAACCATCAGTAGTCGTCCTGTAACTTTGTTTAGTATTATTTTCAGTTGCTTTTTGTGATAAATTTGTAATTAGCTTTCAGTATTTAGTCACATACCTACTCATTAAGTAAGCTATTAATTACCTGAATATTGATAAAATAAACGTCACTCAAGCATAGATCTATGACTGACCAAGGCCTAACCAAAGTAACACGGAAGCGCTGAATAATAGCTGAATCACTGTCCACAATAGAATCCTTAGCTGTAAAAGTCTGTTGAATAACAGCGTTAAGAGCGCTGTTTCAGCTGAAATAACTCTTATTTGGCCACAAATGAAACAGCTATAAGCTGAATAACTGTAATTTATTGCTTTATTGGAGCATTGTTAAAGGTAACAGTCACCCAAAAAGCTGAATATTGACTGAATATTGACTGATTATCAATATATAGAGTGGGTGTTACCTATTATACAGCACAAGGTACACATCAGAATCTTTTAAACGCTTCTATGGAGTTGAGGATTCACAAGTTGGATAATAGTTTCTCACCTGACTCCACCCCTCTTCGTATCGTAATTCAACATCCTCGAGCCATGCTTCCAGTTCACATTCCTCGCTCGAGCTGGCTGCGGCACCTCGCTGACCACGCAGCGGAGTTCTATGATCGAACCTTCTTTGTACAGCTTGTCTTGTAGCGGTCGACCTCTTTCGTCGACTATCTCCACTTTTGGCACTGGTGACAAAGGAAAGAGTTTTTATTATTGTGAACTGGCCTATGTGAAACAAAGATGGGAAATGAAATGAAAATTAAATGTTTATTTAAAAAAAAGTTTATTTAGCAAAACACAAAACATACTAAGGAAAAACTAAGCTAGGAATTTGCGATTTTATTAAGAAAACTAGCTGTACCCGCGACTTCGTTCGCGATTGCCTTACCTGCCGACTAATTAAGTTCACATTTAACCATAGTCTCTCATATTATGAAACGCCGCCGTGCAAAAAATCGTGTAGGGTCTACGGGGGATAGCATTTTGTCATCTTCAATCCCATTCTTTATCCACACGACTTTTAGCTACGACTCGGCCAGCGTCAGTGTTAAGAAGTGTCCTACTCGTTTGACTTACTCACAGCTGGGGCCCTATTCTGCTATACTAATCGCTTCACTATGACAGGGCTATCGTCACAGAATGACACGTTTTGGTATTCCACCTTGGATGAAAGAAATTATGAGGAATGCAGATGGAGAGACGCGCGTCAAGTTTGAAACTACATATTAATTTATCTCGCGCGCACTATCTGGACGATTCCATTGTCATACTGAAGCAATTGTTTTGCAGAATTCGGCTCCTGATCCATTTGACTGGACCACCGTAATTTTTTTTCGTTAGTATCGTTAGGTACAGTTGGCTGTGTACCACAATAAAAAATATTTTTCTGCGGTCCAGTTAGTTTAAATGGACCACAATAATTAATTAATTTAATTGTACTACCGAAGTTTGGTTGGAGTAAGACTCAAACCAAACTTCGGTAGTACTGTTAACTGGACCAGCTAAACCACCATATATCATGTAAAGCAGGAACCTAACTTATTTTTCCAGGACCCACCACCTTAGTAGGTAGGAACCTAACTAATGGGTGCGTCTTGGAAAAATAAATAGATAGGAACTTACCTACCCTTTATCTACTAATTTTTTTCTTCAATCTACAGATTATTTACTACTGATTTTCTACTCGACTTTATAGTATAAAGTCGAGTAGAAAATCAGTAGATTGAGTATAAAGTTTATACTGATTTAGTCATATTCGATCTTGCAACACTGTTTCTAACAAAAAGAATGCATGAAATCGGACGACGCGTAGACCCGTCGTGATGCGCGGTTAAAGAATTCTACTCTTTCCTCTCTCCCAGGGGAACCTTACTGAATTTCAGGATAAAATGTGCCCTTTCATGTCCTTTCTTGTAGTATGAACTCAAAACGTGCCAAGTTACATTCCAACTCATTACCTATGTAGTTTCGGCGTGATGAGCGGTGAAGGAATTTAACTTTCATCCCCTCTGCCAGGGCAGCCTTACTGAATTCCGGGATAAAATGTATCTTTCCTCATAGTACGAACTAAATCACGCCGAGTTGCATTCGAATTCATTAAGTAGTTCCGTCGTGATGCGCGGTTAAAGAATTTTACTTTCATCCTTTCTCCCAGGGGAACCTTACTGAATTCCAGGATAAAATGTATCCCATGTCCTTCCTTGAACTCAAATCGTACGAATTCAGTCCAACTCATTCAGTAGTTTCGGCGTGATGCGCTGTGAAGGAATTTTACTTTCATCCCTTCTCCCAGGGGAACCTTACTTAATTCTGGGATAAAATGTATCTTTCCTCGTAGTATGAACTCAAATTATGCCGAGTTCCATTCGAATTCATTAAGTTGTTCCGTCGTGATGGGCGGTTAAAGAATTTTACTTCCATCCTCTCTCCCAGGGGAAAATTACTGAATTCCGGGATGAAATGTATCCCATGTCCTTCCTTGTAGTATGAAATCAAATCGTGCTAGGTTTCATTCCAACTCATTTAGCACTTTCGGCGTCATGCGCGGTGAAGAAATTTTACTTTTATCCCCTCTCCCAGGGGAACCTGACTGAATTCCGGGATCAAATGTATCTTTTATCCTTCCTCGTGGTATGACCTAAAATCGTACAGAATTTTATTTCAATACCTTTAGTAGTTCCGTCGTGATGTGCAGTTAAAGAATTTTACTTTTATCCCCTCTCCCAGGGAAATCTGACTGAATTCCGGGATAAAAAGTATCCTATGTCCTTCCTCGTAGTATGACCTAAAATCGTGCCGAGTTTCATTTCAATACCTTCAGTAGTTTCGGCGTGATGCGCGTTTAACAAACAGACAGACAGACAGACAGACAGACAGACAGACAGACAGACAGACATGAATGAAAAAAATTGCAGTTTTGGCTTCAGTATCGATAATAGAGTGCCCTCCAAAAAAAAATTTCAAAATATCTTCAATGTACAGAATTGGACCTGTTACAGTTTTATTATAAGTATAGATAATACTAGCTGTACCCGCGACTTCGTTCGCGATTGCCTTACCTGCCGACTAATTAAGTTCACATTTAACCATAGTCTCTCATATTATGAAACGCCGCCGTCCAAAAAATCGTGTAGGGTCTACGGGGGATAGCATATTGTCATCTTCAATCCCATTCTTTATCCACACGACTTTTAGCTACGACTCGGCCAGCGTCAGTGTTAAGAAGTGTCCTACTCGTTTGACTTACTCACAGCTGGGGCCCTATTCTGCTATACTAATCGCTTCACTATGACAGGGCTATCGTCACAGAATGACACTTTTTGGTATTCCACCTTGGATGAAAGAAATTATGATGAATGCAGATGGAGAGACGCGCGTCAAGTTTGAAACTACATATTAATTTATCTCGCGCGCACTATCTGGAATTTTATTAATCTAAGGATTCTACGTGATCATTCTGCGACGATTCCATTGTCATACTGAAGCAATTGTTTTGCAGAATTGGGCTCCTGATCCATTTGACTGGACCACCGTAATTTTTTTTCGTTAGTAGGTAGGTACAGTTGGCTGTGTACCACAATAAAAAATATTTTTCTGCGGTCCAGTTAGTTTAAGTGGACCACAATAATTAATTAATTTAATTGTACACGATGTTTGGTTGGAGTAAGACTCCAACCAAACTTCGCTGGACCAGCTAAACCACCATATATCATGTAAGGCAGGAACCTAACTTATTTTTCCAAGACCCACCACCTTAGTAGGTAGGAACCTAACTAATGGGTGCGTCTTGGAAAAATAAATAGATAGGAACTTACCTACCCTTTATCTACTAATTTTTTTCTTCAATCAACAGATTATTTCATCAATCTACTGATTTTCTACTCGACTTTCTACTGATTTAGTCATATTCGATCTTGCATCTCTGTTTCTAACAAAAAGAATGCATGAAATCGGACGACGCGTAGACCCGTCGTGATGCGCGGTTAAAGAATTCTACTCTTTCCTCTCTCCCAGGGAACCTTACTGAATTCCAGGATAAAATGTATTCCATGTCCTTTCTTGTAGTATGAACTCAAAACGTGCCAAGTTACATTCCAACTCATTACCTATGTAGTTTCGGCGTGATGAGCGGTGAAGGAATTTGACTTTCATCCCCTCTGCCAGGGCAACCTTACTGAATTCCGGGATAAAATGTATCTTTCCTCATAGTACGAACTAAAATCACGCCGAGTTGCATTCGAATTCATTAAGTAGTTCCGTCGTGATGCGCGGTTAAAGAATTTTACTTTCATCCTCTCTCCCAGGGGAACCTTACTGAATTCCAGGATAAAATGTATCCCATGTCCTTCCTTGAACTCAAATCGTACCAATTCAGTCCAACTCATTCAGTAGTTTCGGCGTGAACGTGATGCGCGGTGAAGAAATTTTAGTTTTATCCCCTCTCCCAGGGGAACCTGACTGAATTCCGGGATAAAAAGTATCCTATGTCCTTCCTCGTGGTATGAACTAAAATCGTACCGAGTTTTATTTCAATACCTTAAGTAGTTCCGTCGTGATGTGCATGTCCTTCCTTGAACTCAAATCGTACGAATTCAGTCCAACTCATTCAGTAGTTTCGGCGTGATGCGCTGTGAAGGAATTTTACTTTCATCCCTTCTCCCAGGGGAACCTTACTTAATTCTGGGATAAAATGTATCTTTCCTCGTAGTATGAACTCAAATTATGCCGAGTTCCATTCGAATTCATTAAGTTGTTCCGTCGTGATGGGCGGTTAAAGAATTTTACTTCCATCCTCTCTCCCAGGGGAAAATTACTGAATTCCGGGATGAAATGTATCCCATGTCCTTCCTTGTAGTATGAAATCAAATCGTGCTAGGTTTCATTCCAACTCATTTAGCACTTTCGGCGTCATGCGCGGTGAAGAAATTTTACTTTTATCCCCTCTCCCAGGGGAACCTGACTGAATTCCGGGATCAAATGTATCCTTTATCCTTCCTCGTGGTATGACCTAAAATCGTACAGAATTTTATTTCAATACCTTTAGTAGTTCCGTCGTGATGTGCAGTTAAAGAATTTTACTTTCATCCCCTCTCCCAGGGAAACCTGACTGAATTCCGGGATAAAAAGTATCCTATGTCCTTCCTCGTAGTATGACCAAAAAACATTCCGAGTTTCATTTCAATACCTTCAGTAGTTTCGGCGTGATGCGCGTTTAACAAACAGACAGACAGACAGACAGACAGACAGACAGACAGACAGACAGACAGACAGACAGACAGACAGACAGACATGAATGAAAAAAATTGCAGTTTTGGCTTCAGTATCGATAATAGAGTGCTCTCGAAAAAAAATTTTCAAAATATCTTCAATGTACAGAATTGGACCTGTTACAGTTTTATTATAAGTATAGATAGATAAAAATTATAATATTGACCCTTGTAGAGTTTTGTATGTTCAGGCTCAACCAAAAAATAGTATGTGAGTAAACATTACTATTTTTTAACCTTCAAAGAACCTGAAAATTATTGTTAATCACTTTTTACATAAAGTAACTATCTTATAGTTACTTTAGGTAAAAAGTGATTAAAGATACCTAACCAGTGTATGGGTACAACAAAAGGTTAAAAATAAAACAATTACTTATTTACCTACTAAACTACGCCTGCATTTTCAGTAGGTAGGTTTAGGATAGTTATAGATAAAATAGATAGTACTTAGTTAAAGTGATTTTAGATAAAATTTTATGTTAATATTAGATCCTCAAATTATCGATGCATCATTAGTACTTATTGATGCCATCCCACCCTCTTCGTTCCTGAATTAGAAACTGCTTTAATTTAGTTCTAAAACCATAAATGTTACTGGAATATGTCAACAAATCAACGTAATTTTAAAGACTCTTGATTTGTTGCTGTGTGTAGATTGTTCCACTTTACCTCTGAGTGGGAACTCAGAGGGAAAATGGTACAATAGGTACAGAGCGTGCCTTACAAAATGAGAACCGTTGGCAAACAAAAGAACATTAAGCAATGTTGAATTATTATGCAGCGGAGAACAATTTTTGTATGGTTCGCTTGTCTACTTTGCATTTGGGAAACTGGGGTCATAGAACCGCTTAATGGTACTAACCTTTGATAGGTAACAAATTTTATTATTCATACCTTTACCGTTTTCAACCGATTTAAACTCAAAGGTAATGGATATTAAGACGTTCCCGTTTACTAGTCACCAACGAATCATGATGCCGCCAAACGAACACTACACAGTACCTATTTTATTGAATGAAGAGGCCATTCTTGATGATGAAGCCGTATGGTACATTATCATGTCGTTCTTTAAAGCATAAATCAAAAGAGCTATAGTGAAAGAGCCTTGTCATTGTAAGTCATAAATGTAAAAAAAAAGTTAATGATCAAGTCCAACACAATAAAAACGCATAACATAGTTTCTTTGAATTAAGATAAAGGTATTTATAGCGAGCATAGGTTTTTCTAAATCCATGAATCCTTATTATAAAATAATATTAAAGGTGATTCTGGAAAACACCGTCATGCCTATGTAAAGTTCTTTGAGTATAGAAACTACTGTGCCGTGTGGTGCCGGCTTAAGATTTCCAACACCCCAAGACCCCAACTCTTCCCGCGGGTGTCGTAAGAGGCGACTAAGGGATTTCCGCAGTAGCGCCCCCTGCAGAACAATTCTACAAACGAACTGCGATCCCCAACCCGCATGCCTAGCCTGGGGATTATGGCCATTACCCCCCATGTGATAAAAGCCAATACGGCGCTTATCAGGGGGAGGCCTGTGTGCAGCAGAGAACCAATATAGGCTGGTTAGGAAGTGGATAAGGAGTAAGGAGTACTTTCTAATTATTCTGTGATAGTAGATAACTTTCCATCTTCCGAGGAGATCCGTGAGGGCGGGTGCGGCGGCAGATTTGGCCGGAGATCTCAAGAGGCGCAAATATGCAGGTCTCGATAGAGCCTACAAATTCGCTCCCCTTGGAGTCGAGACCCTAGGTCCGTGGCATTCCGAGGCTCTTCGCGTTTTTAAATAATTATCTGAGCATCTGGTCAAAGCGACGCATGACCCGAGAGCTGGTGAGTATCTGGCACAGCGCATCAGCATTGCCATACAGCGGGGGCAATGCAGCCAGCGTCTTGGGGACGCTTCTTACTGGTATTGATATGGATCAGGAAAGCTACCTGTAGATTGTTTGCAGCAGTCTGCAGTTAGCTCAATTGTTTCAATTGTAAATACTAGTTCTAATTTATTTCTTTTATTTGATTGTAATTTCATTTGTGAATATAGTATTTATTTTCACCTTACTAATAAATTTAAGTAAAAAAGAGAACCATTCTATTTAAACACAAAATAGATACCTATCTGAAATGGGATCCTCGGAAAAGCTATTATCAATCCGACAATGAACTTTCAGACTGTGAAAAGGTTCAATCGCAGCAAACTTCTAAAATTGGCGTGAAATTTGCCAAAACTCGATTGCGAACTTCCTTGTCATAAGTGGGTTTGAGTTTCATTGATTGAAAGCAAATATTGAACGTCTGGAGGGGTTGAACTTTCGGCCAACTGCCTTTGATTCGTATTAATAGAATTGATAGGAAGAATAATTTGATGTAGGTTCAGTGAATGTCAAAAGTCGTTTTATTTAAGTGTATCTTTCAAATGTGGTTTAATGACGACCGATGTGGCGCGGCGGGCGAAGCTCCGCCAGTGACGCAGTTCGATTCCCGCCTAGGGACACATGTTTGTACGATCTGCAAGTATTTGCTCTGGGTGTTCTGGGTATTTTCTATGTTTAGTAAAAAACTAACAATGTATTTACGTAATATTGAAATTTATCATTGCAAAGGCTATGTTTTTTCACAAACAAAATTACAATCAAATTATAGAAATAAATTAGAACTAATATTTACAATAGAAACAATTGAGCTAACTGCAAACTGTTGCAAACAATCCACAGGTAGCTCAACTGATCCAATCACGTAATGTAAGTATTTTATTAAATATATTATCAGTCATCTTATACCCATAACATAAGTCTGCTTAACTTGGTGGATGATGCTATGTGGATTATCCATTATTATTTAATTATTTATGTCGATACCTACGTGTAGTGACTCTCATCGATGGGTGACCCCCCCTTAAGTTTGAAGTCAATTGTCATTAATACAGAAATATTTTACAACTAGAACATTTCGGTAAAGTAATGATAGCAAGCTGTTTTATAAAAGAGGCTAAAGCTAATGTAATCACGAGATCTAAGGAAGGTTACCTGGAACTCAGAATGTTACGACGCCCTTAGAAATCTCATGTAGGGACCTATCACGATTCTACATATAAGTAACACCTTTGAAATGGACATGAATGCAATAAAAAAGTAAACTATAAACTATCTATCGATAAACACCATTGTAGTTCATACGATTCAACAAACTATACAAGTTAAATAACATTAAATTAGTATTTTAAATGAGTGTTTATAGTAATAAAAACATAAAAAAAAAATAACTTAGACAACAAGAACTCGTTTTCCCTTTTAGAAAATTTTCGCCCTATAGGTCCATCTCAATAATACTTATAATTACAACCCTGTGATCAGAATGTATCGTCAATACAATGATATTTTTAAAGAACACATGAACCAAGTGTCTTCCCCTTAAATAGAGACGATAAGAAAAGTGCCGATGGACACCTTCTTAGTGTAATGTAATGTATGTATAAAATTAAGTTAAAACAAAATTACCCATTAGTCAAATCTTTGGCTAGATTGTAATGTTATTCTAGTGTATTTAGAAATGTATGCTAGACTACAATAAAAAAAAAAAAAAAAAAATACAATGATATTTTAGTAAATAATAGTGACTTTATTATTGACTAGCTGCATTATTACTATCCGTTGTCCTATTACCCTTTTTCCCGTAGGAATGAAGCATTTTCCTGTTAAAAAAAATCGCCTATGTTCATCAGGAATAATGTGGGCTTCTAATGGTAAAAGAATTTTTCAAATCGGTCCAGTAGTTTCGGAGCCTATTCAATACAAACAAACAATCAAATCTTTCTGTTTATTATATTAGTTATTGGTATAAGCTGAAACTACTCTCAAGGAGAGTGATCTTAATTTTCTGTAAGTTTCTTTTTATTAAAAAGGTATCTTATCAGTAATATGTAAGAATAAAACAATAATCAAATGTATTGTTGTATTCTTGTTATTTAAAATAATAATGCGTGCGTACATATTTTTTATAGGTCAGTACATACCTAATTAATTATTCTGATATTCATTTCCTGCTTACATAGTACTGCTCTTTGATCATGCTGTGTACACATAATTAGAGATACAGACCACTTTTTATGATAATGTCATTCTATTTGTATAATATTTGGTTATATTCTGTTTTGTAGGCTTAATAAATAAATCCACAAAGCTAAGCAAAGCTTGTGTTATTTATTATAGATTGGATTTAGAGAGGTACACAAAATACGTATTATGTCACAGGTTTATCAAACAAAACAGCGTAAACATAGATCAAAGCAACACAAACACAATTCCTAAGAAATAGGGAGAAAAATCTCAAAGGCATTAAAACGATAACTCAAATCCATCAAAATCAAAAACAGAAATCGGCCTCCATTGAGACAGAAAGGGTTCCCAACTGGGTCACTACTTTTCCCGAACACTTTCATCAAATTTCACAAAGATACTATCAAATATTTACGCTCGAATAAATTTTGATTCTGATTTTCCTAAAATTTAGGGACTCTTTGAGTGAAAGGAATATGTAGTATTTTTATTAAAGTGAATTGATAAAATTTGATAAAATTTGATAGGGTCAAGAATGGTGGCCTAGGGACGCTCATAGATTGGCGGACCACCAGCCCTTTGCACGATCAGACTGCATTGTGATAGCCGGGAAGGACTGGATGAGGGTGGCAAAGAACCGGACAAAATGGTCTAATAGAAAGGAGGAATATATTCAGCAGTGGTTGTGAAGTTGAGGCTAAGGCTGAGAAGATAGATCTGGTCAAGAAAGGTTAAGTATTAGGAAAAAAAATGCGTTTTTGATCTTCAGACGAATAGTTATATATCAAATCAAATATCTACTTAATTGTATTTTTTTTTTTGTATTTATTTATTTACCAACTTAAACTAATGTTACATTGAAAAACTTATAATAATGACACTAAGAAAACCACAGAGGTTTGTAAGGGAGTGTCATTAACGAGTCGCAGCCGAGTTACTACCGATAGGTTTGACAAAAAATAAGACCCTTATTTCTAAGTTATACTAGTACGTTATAACACTTAGTACGTTATGTACTAACATAACGTACTAAGTGTTAAGAGTTATAAAAAATAGGCAGAAACTACATGTAAAAAATACAATATATTTATACTGGAAGAAAATAGTTTTATAATTTGGAATTAGGTTGAGTAACTGGGATCAAGCTCTTTGATACAGATGTAGGTTTGATAAGAAGTACAATCTGAGTTTACATTTTATATTTTTAGGTGTTATTGTTTCAAGTAGTTCAGTGGGAAGTTCGTTTATTAGTCGCGGTACCAGGTAACGGGCTGTCCGCTCGCCGTACGCATTATTGGCGCGCGAAGTGATTAGCCGGTTTTTAGTAACCGCTCGTGTATGTATAGGGTGACTAACAACTTGTTGAATGGTTTCGTCAAAGAAATAATTTCGAAGTATCATATATTTAAATTGAGTATGGACGGGCAATACTTTACAATGCTCAAAGATACCTAGTTCATTATCAATAAATTGTTGTTTAACGTTATTGGATACAACTTTTTTTAAAATTCTCAATTGAAGATTATATATTTGATTGAGGTAAGTAGTGTAAGTACGACCATAGCTAGTTATAAGAATAAGAATAAGAATAAGAATAAGAACGTCTTTATTTGTAGCTAAGATAGGTACAGTATTTTGTAGTAGATACATATGCATTTAGTATAATACAGATATAGTTACTACTAACTAATACCACATATTCGAACTTATAAATTGAACTTGTAAATTAAGAACTTAAAACAATTACACACTATTTTGACTTACATTAATGAAACTTAAAGCTACAAAATGGCGTCCGACTCAGCATATGTTGTAATAGCCGTCGGCTACCACAACGCTGGTCTTCCGTCGGAACCATGCTGCGGGCGTCACGTACGAGACAAGACATAATATTAAAAAACAGGAAAGCCATCAACAGATTGGAAATAACTGATAATACCTACGATAGACTGATAATTTATTACGAGCAAACAAAAGAGATTCTAATCCTATTTTATAAAGTAGAGGAGCGGTGAGGAAGGTACAGCTTTATTTTTAAATTCAACAACAACAAAAATATAATAATAAAATGAACAATATTACCTACAGTTTTGCTTTTCAATGCAACAAGAAAAATATAAAACAAATAAAATACAACTACAAAATAGTAATAAAAATAAAATTAACAACGAAAACACAGATACAGCTAGCGGGATAGGAAACCTATGTAAAGAGGCAGCAAGAGGTTCGGGTAGAGCTTACTAACTATGGACACTAAAGAAAAGAGACTTCATTACGGAGATCTTCAGTGCTTTTCTGGTGTTCCAATATAAACGTTTTCAGTTTGTTCCTGAAATTTTGAAAACACTGAAGATCCCGTATAGGTGGTGGGATGTTGTTCCAGCACTTAGCCGCAGCGTACCGGAAACTGCCTCTAAAAGCTGCCGAGTGATGAAGGTGTGTCGACAGCTGTTTGGAGCATTTTCGCAGGGATCTCGTTCTAGACATCCAAACGAGTTTATTGTAGAGGTACCCAGGTGAACAGTACTTGATAACGCCAAAAAGTAGGCAAGCAAAGTGGAGCTTTTGGCGCGCTTTCATTCTTAAGGTAGAGTTCCGATTAAGAAAAGGTGTGACGTGAGTCCGGGGGGGAATATTAAAACAAAAGCGAGCGCACGCATTTTGTACCCTCTGAATGAGTCGCTGCGTGCGGCCCAGCAGTCGAGGCCCCGTAACCGTGTCCGCGTAATTGAGTCTGGAGAGTCATAGGGATTCTACCAGCTGAACTCGTAGTTCCTCACTTAAGTATGATCTAATATTATACAGTACTTTGAGCTTATAAAAACAAGATTTAACGGATTCGATAATATGTTTCTCAAATCTTAAGTTAGAGTCAAACAAGAGGCCCAAATTGCGTGCCTCATATACACGCTCCACAGGCTCTCCCAGCAGTAAGATGTCCATAGGCGGATTGAAGTTAGTAAGTTTGTGTTTGGTACCAATAGCCAAATATTTAGATTTTAACGGATTCAGTACCAGACTATTTCGGTCCGCCCACTTAGCAATCTTATCCAGGTCTTTATTTAGCTTACAAATAGCTGCAACTGCATCCTCTGGCCTAAAAGAGATGTATAATTGGACGTCATCAGCGTATAGGTGATACCTACAGTGCTCTATGTGATGACAAATATCCGCAGAGTAGATGATAAAAAGTAAAGGGCCTAAAATTGACCCTTGGGGTACGCCTCGCTCGACGGCTACCTCATCAGAGA
This sequence comes from Eupithecia subumbrata, assembly GCA_949316285.1. Lineage (NCBI taxonomy): Eukaryota > Metazoa > Arthropoda > Insecta > Lepidoptera > Geometridae > Eupithecia > Eupithecia subumbrata. The sequence goes on along the minus strand of OX438644.1, from coordinate 3,475,766 downwards.
CACTGTAAGTTCCATCCGTCTTAGGTAGTTTAACATACTGACCGCGTCTACTCAGATAACTACTAAACCATTTGACAGTGCCAGTGCTTAGGCCGTAATAGCTCAGTTTAGACAGTAGCAGTGTAATGTTTAAACAATCAAAGGCTCGAGAGAAATCAAGGAGAACCAGCAAGGTTATCAATCCATCATCTTGAGCACTGAGAATGTTGTCAGTAACATCTAAAAGGGCAGTGGTGGTGCTACGTCCCTTCCTGAAGCCAGACTGAACCTCTGGCAATAACTTGTTTATTTCAAGATACTCGGTGAGCTGATTACATACTAACTTTTCGAGTATTTTTGAAATACATGGTAGTATGCTTATAGGACGAAGGTCTTTGAGGACGATTGGTACTGAGATTTTAGGCAGCGGCAAGACAGAAGCAATTTTCCAGGAGTCAGGAAAAGTTGACGTTGTAATAGACGTGTTTACGATGGATGTTATTAATCCAAGAGTCACCGGGAGAGTCAGAAGTAACATCTTAAGGTTTATTTTGTCCGTGCCTTCCGCGTTAGATTTAAGCGTAGATATAATTTTCATTATCTGATCACAGCTAACGGTATTTAGGTTAAATGAAGCTTCTCCGTACCTATGAAACTCAAAAAAGGTTAGCATAGATATATCAGTATGTGCAGAACCGGGAACATTCAGAAAATGGGTATTTATTAAATTAGGGTCATTAAATTGGGGCGGCAATTCATTAGATTTTGGGGGCAAAATTGATGTTTTTAAGTTTTTCTATAACGTCTTAGGCACTTAGTTAGTCCATATTGAATGTATGATTCCGCTAGCGAGTTATAAAGCATAAGTTTGACCTTATAGGGTATACGGTCCTTGAGTATTGTCATGTTCGCTAGAAAGTGTCGTAGTTTATTGCAGACACGCTCAATATGATTCGACCATGTGAATTTGCTATCTATAAGTATGCCGAGGTACGTTTCACTACTGACGATGTCTATCGTAGGACATTTGCAATTATAGTTTGCCGTGGCATGCAGACAGCTGTGGTTCAGAGCAACTAAATTGTTAAGTGGGTGCTTTTTTATGTAAGGAGACTTAACTACTAACATTTTAGTTTTATTTGCGTTTAATACTAATCCTGCATCGTGACACCATTTAGTTATGTTGTTAAAATCGATTTGTAGGAGGTCACGTGCTTTTTTAGGGTCATCATCAACTGCTACGAGGCAAGTATCATCGGCAAACTGGTAGCATGTGGTATGCCTAATGCAATTGCTCATTTCGTTGACATACGACAAGAAGTGAAGTGGTCCTAGAACGGACCCTTGTGCGGTACCCTCCGTTACTGTAACGTAGTCGCTATGCATATTATCAATTTTTACAGTATATTTACGGTTGTTTTAATTCATATCAGACATGATAATAATACAGGTGCTGTAGTAAATAAGTTGGTCCTACGTTAGTAACATGTCTTTAAAGCCCCTACCTTCATACATAAAACGTGCTATAGAATTACAAACCGTATCATGTTTATTTGTTTAATAATAATTAAACCAAGGTAAGACAATCCTCAAGGACTCTTTGTGAATGCAACATTATAGCATAAGACATCAAACAGGTGACAGACAGACAGTCTCAAAGGAAGTCCTAAATACTACACGGTACGAGAAATGTCATTTATTATTTATTTATTTATTACCTACCTATTCAAGTCACATTATCATCACCAGCAATAGAGTCTACGCACCATCTTTCGCGACACAGCCCGGCGCGGCGGGGCGGGTTTATGCGACATTTTAAGGGTGACAAATCAACATCGAGCTATGCTGCGCTGTACTGCGCTGTGCTGTGCTGTGTTTCTTAAGCTACCTTTTTTTAACAATCAACATCATGCTGTGCTGCGCTTTGCTTAGCTCAGTATTAAAAGTAATCAGCAGCTCGTCTAGTCGTTTATCTCGTCAAAAATTACTTCATTTTCAAAAAAACGTACCTAAACATTACGACATATTGAATCCGATAAAGATGAAAGTGAAGAAGAAGCGGATATGGATATTTTATGTGTTATGTTGTCGTTAAAAGAGTCCAGTCACGGTAGCTTTTTACCACACACCATACGTGAAAAATACGGAGAATTTAATTTTCTAAAGAATATTGCCACTGAAGACGATTTTTTTAATATGGAGCTCCATAAAAAACATAGCACAGTTCGGCACAGCGCGGCTCAGCACGGCGCGGCGGGTAGCGCGCCTCGCTCGAGACTGCTGCTGCTGCGTTTTTAAACAGAGCGTAGCCTCACACAGCGAAGCACAGCATGGTTTGTTTGTATCCTCATTAAAATATTAGACGAGCGAGTTGACCAAACATAGCACAGCGCAGTACAGCGCAGCATAGCTCGATGTTGATTTGTCACCCTAATGTATGAATATTGTAGCCCTACAGTGTTTTGTTTATACTCCTTATGTATTTCTGCACCAAAGGCGCCATCGCCGCCGGCCGACACAGCCCGGCGGGTTGAATGTTTGCGGCTTGGTCAGCGACATGTCGGCGGCTTCACATCACACAACACAATCATGAAGTTTCAATCTTCTATTCGCTTTACTAAACTTTTGTTTTTTCTTTTGTGAGTCCTGCGTGACTGCGTGCTACTTGCGGAGATCTGGCAGGAAACTGCGCAGAACTTGGAAAAATGGCGACTTCTCATATCATCTATCGGAGGCGGATATAAATCTCAAAGATAATACATACCGAATTGTTTCTGCAATTCGGTAAGTATTATCTTTGAGACTCCTCCCAAGCCAACTTTGACAGTTGCACAATTTTTACATTATTAGAAAATGCACCCGACTGTTTATTATTCAAACTTTTTTAACATGCAAGTCATTTATAGCAAGATTCTAGAATATATTTGCATTCCTATCTCAAACATTAATCATAACTAGATGCTAGAACAAGGTAGCCATATTAGCAACAATATAATTCAACCAGCGAATAATTGCGAACTGCAAACGGAGTTCGCTCTAGCCACAATTTAATCCTGTCTGTACTGTTGCTTTGCTACAACAATATTACTGGTACTTGCTCTTTGATAAACTTGCTCCTGGCGATAATAATACTCACCTTGGTCTAACCCTCTTAGTCGATACGTTTGACAGTGCTTAACGTAGATTATTATCGACAAATTTGTAAGTTTTGACTGGCGCAACACTGCAAAATTTAAAAAAACAATACAATTAAAATTTGTATATAAATGCTTCAGGTACATGTTAGCCGAGTCATGACTCGCTTTTGCTCATATAGGCAGTCAAATCTTTAAAATCACAAACATCGTTTGTAGAAACAAACTGGTCCCGTTGCAACGAGTGCGATGCATATGAAATCATCTGCAGGGCTATTTTAATCCGTCGGAAAGGCCTTCGGATTCAATATCAGAAACTTTTGACAATGAACGCTATTTTAAACTATCGGATTCAAAAACCGAAATATTCGTTTTATAGATCCGTTGGAATCGAATTCGACGTTTTCGATTCGGAAACGAATCGAATGAATTAAAATATGCATGCTGGACTATGATTAGCCAACCATTGCTGATAAAAACTCAATATTGTTGTTGTTAGGGGCTAATGAAAAATAATTAAAAAGAGGCCTACAGGTAACTACAAGTTACTAATACCAGAGAATACATGTAATACCCATTGAAGTACTATAACTAGCGTACAACTCACTGGTAATACCTAATACTTCCAAGGCAATAGCAACATAGAAAATGTAAAAGCTCCTTTGATAAATCTGAGTAGGTAATTCAAGGCTACCTAGAAAAGCAAGAGCTACTCAAATCATCTCAAAGGGTTTATATCAACACGGCTCTTAGATAAAGAAATACTTTGACAAATAAGTAGGCTTACAGTGCCACACATCTCTCTGGGTATAAGTAGGAAAATAGGTAGTGAAAAGTATCCTACAGCTCAATATATTACTCAACTAGCTGCATTCTTACTACCCGTTGTCCTATTACCCGTTTTCCCGTAGGAATGAAGCATTTTCCCGCGGTAAAAAGTTGCTTATATTCATCAGGAATAATGTGGGCTTCTAATGGATAAATAACTTTTCAAATAGGTCCAGCAGTTTCGGAGCTTATTCAATACAAACAAACAATCAAATCTTTCCTCTCTATAATTATAGTATTGATATTTATATTCATACCATGGTAGGGTAGTCGGACCAAAAGATGACCACCCCCCAGTAGATGACCGAAACGCACATTTTCTTGAATTATAAGAATTGAGTGGTACTCCCTGTAGTGGCGTATTTTTTCTTTAGAAGCGGCAATACTGTTCCCTCTTTTAAAAATTAATACATCGTCATTGGACCCTCAGTCACGCTCCAGGACCTCATTTAGTGCAGACTTGTTTCGGCCATCGCCATTTTGTATGGAGAACGAGCTAAGGTGAGTAAACCAGTTTCTTAAGCTTATGAGTGGATGGCCGATTACTTGATATAATTAGGCCCTATTAATGTGTTCCCCTGCATTTATGACTATTATCTCAAGTAGAAAACCAAAGAAAATAAGTAATTTTTATAAGGTTTTCGAGAAATTTGCTGTTCAATTACTGGTCTAAAAAAGATACATAAAATCCTATTTGTGACCGAGCGGTCAGAATTAGCTCCGACCTGCAAATTTTGTTTTGATATTGTAGATTGTATCTTTGATTTTTTATTGATTTTTTACGTTTTTCTTAATGGTTTTGGATACATAATTTTATAAACCAAAACATGACCGGAGGTTAATTACAGAAAAATCGTTGTTTTGGGCTGTTAGTTTTTAGCTGGTCATTTATTGTTCCAAACGCTCTATTTGTGACCGAAGAAATTTGTTCGTTCATAATTTGGACCTCAAAACCTAATAGTGACCGGCTGATTTTGACTGTTGCAATAAAACTGTTGTGGAATTCTATTAGGGTTCTTCGTAATGAAAAGTAAACCAATTTCGTTGGCCTTACAAACTGTAGTCATCATTACATTACTTGTTATTATAGTTTTTCTTATTTTCGTTATTATTGTTTTAAATAAAATAAAACTACAATAAATTACATTTTAAATTAAATGTCATTTGATTGTTATTTTGTTATTGTTTTAGACTGATTGTTATTTGTTTAGACTGATTATTATATGTGTAGACTAATTGTTATTTGTTTATCAAGCAATTAAAATTATGATAAGTACCTTAGTATTAATTATATGCAGACAAAAATACGGAACACCACTACTTTAAAATAAAGTCTCTTGTTATGAAGAATTTTGCCTTTTTTTGTCGGTCATAAATAGGGCCGATTTCGGTCAGAATTAGTTCCAAACCGGTCACAATTAGGGCCAAAGTAATTTTTTTTATATTTTTACAATTTTAACTTATTTACAAATAGTTCAGAGTAAAAACAGTTTATCTAGTTGATCCACCAAATATCTACCTACGTATACAAACAAAAACATAGAATATTCCTTGAATAGGAGTTGAGATAATAAATAAAACAACTTGAATTCCGCTTAATCAGTCATCTATTGGTCCAACCACCCTAGGACGTAGATAGGGGAAACGTCTCGCTAAACTTTTATTAGTATTTTTTGCAATTTCTGCATTCTACTAGTAATTTAGATAGTAAACAAGAAGTTTCGTGCATATTCTATGATTCAAGGTATTTGCTATGAACCCATCCATGCACTCCCAATTTGAAGTAAGTTATTGTCATTTTGCCATCTACCATAGAATATGTAATACTGTGTTTTTTTTAATAAAGTTAGTTCTTGTCTGTCACTCAAGCGTTTAATTAATTAGAGATTATGTGCCCAGTTTTTTTTAGGTTTTTCGCGATTTTCTTGGACATTTCTAGTGGAAATAAACTTTGCAGATTGAGATAAACTGTAACCAGCTGTCTCACAAAGGTCGTAAAAGTACCAACTCATCTGCCAGCTAAATGGATGATCAAATCGTTCATATACAAACTTAATCACCATGGGAAAGGGGCGCACCTAATTGACAATAGGCTCAGAACAGGGTAATAGTTAGGTATTATTAGTAGGATGTGATGTAGACACGGGAGCCTCTGATTTGTGGAGGACTACAGATTCTGACCTCTAACTGCGGATAATCCGTCTTTGAGTTCAATTACACATTTCGTCATAGCCCGACTTTGACTAGGGAGGGGACATCTTATTACGGTGGATTTAGGAAAACATGTTCATGGTAAAAACTGCAGACTATTTTACTATGACATTTGTTGACATGTGTCTTAATTTTATAATATTAATTCTGATCATAATTAATTGCAGGCCCTTTTATAGCCAACCATTTGTTATTTTATAATAATGTGTTTAGATATGAATCACTGTCTGTCTGTTTTAGGGCTCTGTACCTCAAAAAGAAAAAAGGAACCCTTATAGGATCACTTTGTTGTCCGGCTGTCTGTCTGTCGGTCTGTCCGTCTGTGAACCTTCTTTTCTCAGGAACGCGTGGACGTATCGAGATGAAATTAACGTCAAATACACAAGTTCCTCCTCTTGAAGCCGCGATATAAATAAAACTTCTAAGTCAACGCACTCAAAAGTTACAGCCGTTTATGTCCGAACATTTTGGAATTTCGAAGGGAATCACATGCACACAAAACCTTTAGGGTATTTCCCGTAGACCTAGAATCATGAAATTTGGTGCAAGAATAGTCAACGTTCAGATCATAGTAAGATCGAAGAAGAAATGCTAGACATATTAAATGCTTGAGTAAAACAGTTTTTCAGACGGACACACAGAAACCTAAACACACGTAAATTTTACAACACCCACTCGTCGTTTCACAATCATCATTTTAGTCCAAAGATCTTACTAACTCGACATAGGCCTTCCCCAAAAATCGCCACAATGACCGGTTCCAAAGATCGCCACAATGACCGGTACTAAGCTCGTCGCCTTATCTAATTCTGATCTCAGTCTCATTTACAAAATGAGAACTGTAGTGTCCCATCCCCAAATGTGTTTAAGTATATTTATTCAAGGCTTGGTAATCAAAGCCTAGATTACGCAGAGTCTATCTGCTTTACGAGAAGAAACATAAAAGCTAAGGGCGACCAACGACGTCATAACTGTAAAATCGGATGAAACCTGATCAAATCAGTCATTATTCGTTTATAAAAGGCACTAGCTTCAGCCCGCTGCTACGTACGCCGCACCTTCCGTCAGCACGGGAATGTGCAAACCAACTACACCACGAGGTCAGGTGACGTAGGAGTCGAAAATCTCTGGGACTTCCTACGGACTCTAGCGTCGTTAGCTCCACCTACAGGGGAAACATTGAAGTTATATCCAAGTATCCAATCCTGTTCAAAGACTAAAGTTACATTTAGTAATAACAAATACTAAAAATATAATAAAGATGAAACTTTAAAGGCACAAGTGAAAATTTGCCTGATTTTATAACTAGATGTTGGTAGTTTGTTAAATATTTTGTACTATGGTACGGTACGGAACCCTTCGTCCGCGTGTCGACTCGCACTTGACGTTTAATTTTATTATAATCTGTCCTATTCTCGATCGTGTTGGTCTGCCGTCCCACACATTGGATTACGTTACGAGAATAAGGAGACAGATAACTATAATTGCGCAACTACTGAACCGCCCACCGCATGCCGTAGCCGAAATTCGGAGATCATCATCAAATTTTATTATAATATCCAATTATCCATCAACAAACATACAAACTCAACAAACACGCCTTAGATAACAGCGGTTCGTCAAGGTCCAACGTAACCCTGAAAATACAATAGAAGCAATCTGTATTCAGTCTACGAAGTTTAAGGAAAGCCACAGATTATCTATTGGTTTTCAGACAATTTGCCACTTTTTAACTGTGAGTATTTCGCGCGTACCGTATGTGGATGGCTGAATATATAAATACATAGTCACCTCAAAGAATGATTATTATTATTTATACCTCAAAGAAACAAACCGAATATAGACACGTGCATTAGAGTCTTGCCTAATGTGGTGAAAATTTCGTACTTATTTAATTTTTCGAAAACTAAAGGGCGGGATTTTTTATATTTTTCGTGAATTCAGTGTTGAAATCTACACCCCGCCTGAAAGTTTGGTCCTTTATTTTTGTTACATCCTGTATAGTTGGTGTTCTTCCAACAAAAACTAGGTTCATAGTTGACCCGCTAACATTCATGATGAATATTATATAGGTGACTAGCTTCGCCCCGCGGCTTCGCACTCGTTTTTTCAGTAAAATAAGTAGACTGGAAGAAATTGAGTTGAGCAATAAGGCCGCCTATTCATTCCGATTACCTAAGATAGACTTTGCTCTAAACGTACGCCAAATTTCATCTTGATCTGTTCAGTAGTTTTGGAGATGCTAGGTAACAAAAATTCAGATTTCACAAACTTTCAGCGACAAACTTTTCACAAACTTTCAACAGTAGGAAGTAGGATAGTTTGTAGGATATTAGTAGGAAAGGATTTCATTGGCACAATAATTTAAAGTTAGGATTCTATAGTTTTTAGTAAACCACTTGATGATACCCTTCTAGCCGAATTTGAACCACGATGGCCAGTCTTATCGGAGACTAGCCAGATGCGCAGGACATTTTACTATAGTGCACAAGTGTATGCGCAAACTCCGGTGCACTCTATTCCCTCACTCTCAAAATCCGATGGGACGACCGACCGACACGACCGGGGAGAGGCCAGACGCAGGACCAACGGCTTAACGTGCTTTCCAAGGCACGCAATTACTTGTTATCCTAAAAATGCCAAAACAAAACAATGATCATAACAAAACGGAACGAAAGCTACGTCTTACATCTTAACTACGCAAGACAGCCTTAAATAACAGACAATTTAAAGTCTTAAAACAAGGAACATAAGGTTTCTCCCATCCCCACAGCAATATCTCACGCCTAATGGCAACGAAGTGCAATACTTAATGCAACAGCACCACTTTAAATCTTATACACAGAGAAATAACGTTGAAAATGGCTAGCGCAGCCAAAGATGGCGCGACTGTGTTTTGTTTTTTTGTATAAATAGTTGTGTTGAAGATTTGTGACGTCAGTGTAGTGATTATCTACAGGATAAATTGATATTTCTTACAAAATCTATATATTGACGTTCCATTTTTGAATAGTAGATGTATAGAAAACGAAACTTATTTTATTTTACCACCTTGGGACCATACTCTATCTATAGGTACTAAAGTGGAAAATGACTATATTCGGAAAACATTCGGGTCTCCCAAAAAAAACCCTGAACTCAATATATGTCGGCGATCTATCAAGGAGAGAATTTCAATGGGATGCCATGGGAAAATAAGCGCAAACTATGACACTTTATTTCGATAGACCAACGTTAAAAAAGCCCTTACTGGGGGAACTATTTTTTAAAGTTAACGACCAAACTATTTTGTGAAAAGGCTAGGCAATGCATAGGAGCGGCTTGCATAGAGCATTCACAGGAGCGGGGCGGATCATGTTTTAACGGCGTAAAAGCAATTATAAAAAGTTTTTGCTTATTTACAAGAAAACTACACGATTTATGAAGAAACTGGTTAAAGAAACCAAATAATGAGTTCCTACGAATCCAAACATAATAATGTAATTTCAATAGACCGCAGGGTTCCTGAGATCTCGAGTAAGTTATGTGCGAAATAGTGCACTTTCATGATTTTTTATCGTATTTTTTTTTTTCTCAATCGTCTTTTCACTTTCAAGAAGCCAAAGGAAATATTTAGAATTTTATTTTTCTAGTTTTTACTACGAGGATCCCGCGAGTACGGAGATCTAGGCCTAGTTTGACAACCAATGCCGTTAGGTTCGCCCCTTATCGGCGAAGAAACAAACTCTATATAAAAGCATACAGCCGAATGTTTCTCAAGAAGGTGCCTTTCAAAAGTTACAAGGAGGTTCTCAACCTCGCTCCACGCCAGCTTTAAGTAACCGAGCGATATTCCAGAATAAAATACACTGCAGTGCGCTTTTTGGGAGGTTCTCATTATTTCTATTGTGTATTCCTGTCAGCGCGACAATGATACCTTATAGTCGTTTTACTGCCGAGCAACTTTGAACCAACAATGCTTGGAATAAAATATTAAGTTGCCTGGCCTGTCTGAAATAGCGTTCTATCTGCCTCACTTATGCCCGTTTTATGACTCCTTGCTCAGCTATGCATGTATCTATGCATGAGGAACGGAGTTTTCTATGGCATAAACGTCAATTAAGGGTGATTGGTAGCTAGGTGCAAAGCTTCAAGGAGAAGCTAGGATAGACCATTTAGAACCATTTGAGCCAAAGTTATCTAAGACGAAACCTCACTGTTATTTTCATGTTTTTTTTTTGTTTCCGGGAGTAAACCTATCAGAATAATGGCCGAATTTAACAAAGAGTGAATTGTTTTTATTGTATCTTATTAAAGTAGGTAAGCACATGTTTTGTAACATTGTTTACACATTTCTTTATTAAGATACAATAAGTATCTACACACATACAGATCTATGTACACAGATTTAATAGTTTACAATATGAACGAATAGTCCAAAAAAGTTAAAACTGCGTCTTAGTCTCTTCGCCCACCTTCTGACACGACATCAAGTAGAGTTTATGTTATTTAATAATATTTACATTGCTATTTTTGAGGTTAAATATATTAAATAAAAACAATTCCTAACCTCAACAACTTCATCAGCCTGTATTGGTCCACAACTGGACGCTGGCCTCCCACTGATAAGCGCCTTATTGGCTTTTATCACATGGGGTTGTGCCCATAATCCCCACGCTGGGGTGTAAATTCTAAGCCTCACCACGCAGCGAAACAATTCACCTATTGTTAAATCTGGTCACTATTAGCAATTAAATATTGAAGTTCGGATTTTCTCCCCATAAACAAAAAAAAAAATGGTATCATAGAAAAAATTAAAATAGTTTGTTTGATAACATTTTTACGTCATTACTTAATACTAGCAGCGCCTCGCGGTTTCACCCGCATGAATCCCTTTCTCGTGGGAATTCCGGGATAAAATATAGCCTTTAATGTTATTCCAGACTATAATCTATCTCTGGGCCAAATTTCATCCTGATCCGTTTAGTAGTTTTTGCGTGAAAGAGTAACAGACATACATCCATACATACAAACTTTCGCGTTTATAATATTAGTAGGATTTATAATTATTTATCATTATTATTTAAAATAGAATTCTATTTTTCTTATCTTCCTTTTGTCAATGAGTGACGTCTTACGATAGGTATGTCTTACGTTAGGTACAGTATCCAAAATCTACAGTTTGCAGATCAACCTATGACTTAAAATTTTTTTACTATCTTAAGCCTATGAGCTCAACTGTACAATAATACATGTAGCAAAAAAATATTCAGGTCTCAACAGAGCCTACACATTTGCTCCTTTTAGAGTCGAGACCCTAGGTCCGTGGGGTACCGAGGCTCTTCGGGTTTTTAAAAAATTATCTGAGCGTCTGGTCGAAACGACGCGTGACCCAAGAGCTGGTCAGTATCTGGCACAGCGCATCAGCATTGCCATACAGCGGGGCAATGCAGCCAGCGTCTTGGGGACGCTTCCGACTGGTATTTATATGGATCAGTTGAGCTACCTGTACATTGTTTGCAACAGTCTGCCGTTAGCTCAATTGTTTCAATTGTAAATAATAGTTCTAATTTATTTCTGTTATATGATTGTCATTTTCTTTATAAATTGTACCTACCCGTAAAAATAATAATAAATTATCATACCGTCGTCTTTCATTCCAAGCTCTAACGAACTTCAAAGTATGTTCACCAAATTGCGTAGTCCCTTTGACTCCGTCCAATTTCCGAAGACAAATGAACTGGCTTTACGCATTATCATCACAAAATCACAATCAAAGAAACTCATTGACAGCATCGATTGTGGACTTCATTAATTTCGTCTTGAATTTATGGTCTCGGGGATTTATACATAAATATATATAAGTATTAGTCGTCTTTGTATTATCTAGTCTAGTCGTATTATAGACGACCTCTGTGGCTCAGCGGGCAAAGGTCAGCCTTCGACGCAGGAGGTTGCGTTTTCGATTCTCACTCGGGACAAATGTTTGTAAGATCGATCTGAAAATATAACGTGCGGGGTGTTTTGCATGTTCTCTACGTTTAGTTAAAGTCTTTAAACCTATCAATTTTCAATGGAACTTAAGAAATTTTGTATTGTTGTTCAGTTACTATGACAAAACACTAGAATTACAGAAAACCTGATGCTGCAGCCAGAACTGACTCCTCGCAATGGTGACTAACCACAGTAACCACACACGACAAAAAAAAACGACAAAAGCCTTAATAAAAAAATTACAAAACAAATAGATGAAATTGAAAATTAATGTTATTTTTATCTTTGGTCTTACAATATCGACAATAATAAATCTATTATTGCTGATATAATACCAGCTGAAAATATATCAGCAGCTTTCTTCTGCGTATTTTTATCTCATCCACTACGATCACAAATCAAAATCAATCGAATTTGTTGTGCTACCACTACAGTTTAATTACCAGAAAAAAAAAACTGGGATATCTGTAGCAGTTACTGAACCCATATTTGAAACTAGCTGTACCCGCGACTTCGTTCGCGATTGCCTTACCTGCCGACTAATTAAGTTCACATTTAACCATAGTCTCTCATATTATGAAACGCCGCCGTCCAAAAAATCGTGTAGGGTCTACGGGGGATAGCATATTTTCATCTTCAATCCCATTCTTTATCCACACGACTTTTAGCTACGACTCGGCCAGCGTCAGTGTTAAGAAGTGTCCTACTCGTTTGACTTACTTACAGCTGGGGCCCTATTCTGCTATACTAATCGCTTCACTATGACAGGGCTATCGTCACAGAATGACACTTTTTGGTATTCCACCTTGGAAGAAAGAAATTATGATGAATGCAGATGGAGAGACGCGCGTCAAGTTTGAAACTATATATTAATTTATCTCGCGCGCACTATCTGGAATTTTATTAATCTAAGGATTCTACGTGATGATTCTGCGACGATTCCATTGTCATACTGAAGCAATTGTTTTGCAGAATTGGGCTCCTGATCCATTTGACTGGACCACCGTAATTTTTTTTCGTTAGTAGGTAGGTAGGTACAGTTGGCTGTGTACCACAATAAAAAATATTTTTCTGCGGTCCAGTTAGTTTAAGTGGACCACAATAATTAATTAATTTAATTGTACACGAAGTTTGGTTGGAGTAAGACTCCAACCAAACTTCGCTGGACCAGCTAAACCACCATATACCATGTAAGGCAGGAACCTAACTTATTTTTCCAAGACCCACCACCTTAGTAGGAACCTAACTAATGGGTGCGTCTTGGAAAAATAAATAGATAGGAACTTACCTACCCTTTATCTACTAATTTTTTTCTTCAACCTACAGATTATTTCATCAATCTACTGATTTTCTACTCGACTTTCTACTGATTTAGTCATATTCGATCTTGCATCTCTGTTTCTAACAAAAAGAATGCATGAAATCGGACGACACGCGTAGACCCGTCGTGATGCGCGGTTAAAGAATTCTACTTTTTCCTCTCTCCCAGGGGAACCTTACTGAATTCCAGGATAAAATGTATTCCATGTCCTTTCTTGTAGTATGAACTCAAAACGTGCCAAGTTACATTCCAACTCATTACCTATGTAGTTTCGGCGTGATGAGCGGTGAAGGAATTTAACTTTCATCCCCTCTGCCAGGGCAACCTTACTGAATTCCGGGATAAAATGTATCTTTCCTCATAGTAAGAAATAAAATCACGCCGAGTTGCATTCGAATTCATTAAGTAGTTCCGTCGTGATGCGCGGTTAAAAAATTTTACTTTCATCCTCTCTCCCAGGGGAACCTTACTGAATTCCAGGATAAAATGTATCCCATGTCCTTCCTTGAACTCAAATCGTACCAATTCAGTCCAACTCATTCAGTAGTTTCGGCGTGAACGTGATGCGCGGTGAAGAAATTTTACTTTTATCCCCTCTCCCAGGGGAACCTGACTGAATTCCGGGATAAAAAGTATCCTATGTCCTTCCTCGTAATATGACCTAAAATCATGCCGAATTTCATTTCAATACCTTCAGTAGTTTCGGCGTGATGCGCGGTGAAGAAATTTTACTTTCATCCCCTCTCCCAGGGAAACCTGACTGAATTCCGGGATAAAAAGTATCCTATGTCCTTCCTAGTAGTATGACCTAAAATCGTGCCGAGTTTCATTTCAATACCTTCAGTAGTTTCGGCGTGATGCGCGTTTAACAAACAGACAGACAGACAGACAGACAGACAGACAGACAGACAGACATGAATGAAAAAAATTGCAGTTTTGGCTTCAGTATCGATAATAGAGTGCCCTCCAAAAAAAATTTTCAAAATATCTTCAATGTACAGAATTGGACCTGTTACAGTTTTATTAAAAGTATAGATATAGATAAAAAATATAAAAAATTAAATCAAAGATTTGTCCCACATATCGCTAAAAATACAGACAACATAAACCGGCATACTAACTATTAAACACTTACTATTCTGTGGTAGGCGTAGCGTAATTTCGCGGTTACAACTATTCATTCATTAAATTTTAGCAAACTCGCGTCGAAGCTCAACCTGCTGGCCACCGGACCCTACCCCTCACCCCCGCTTCCCCACCCGCACCGCACGCGCCGCGCGCCGCGCGCCCGCCTCAGTGGTACGGGCGCACTTGTTGCGTAATTATCTTATCGCTTATCGTTTCGCATATCATTACAATGGCTTATCAATTTACGTCGCGAGAGTACACATTAATGGTTCGCGCGTATTTTTTAAGTGGTGAAAATGTGAGTGCCGAGTGAATATCTACACATAGGTACTTAACTATCGCCGTAAACAGAGTAGGTAGGTAGTCGGTGGCGCGGGTGGCGCGCGCGGCGCCGCTCGCGCTCGGGCGGCCGACGAAGGAAAGCGGTTGCGCTCGCCATAAGAGTGAAAGAGTACAAGATATTAGCCTCTTTCCTATCTACGCGTCCGCGATAGTTTAATGAAATTTAGTAGTGTGGGTGCAGAAACGAATGATCAGCTGTCTATACAATGTACTATGTCCAGAATTTCGAAAAAACTTTAACATGATGTAACTTTCTTATTAAAAGTAAAACATAAAAACTAACTTCACATTTACAATGGTAGCCCTCATTTACAGCAGCTAATATTTTTTTTCTGGTAATTAAACTGTAGTGGTGTATAATACTACAGGCAACCTAATCTAAATTTAATGAAAGTGCCACGCAAGCAAAGGTTAGAAGCTGGTATTTCAAAAGTCTTGAGCTAGATATCTAAAACGCAATGCGGTACTGCTACTGTATAAGGACACTGCAGACGTAATAATCTTCAAGTACGTGTCTTCAGTAACAAGGTTTATTTGAATAATGAAAGATGCTAAGTAAAATGGGATCCCACCAAAACATAATACTGGAAAAACGGAGCCATATTCTGTAAATAGATTTGCCGATTTGTACAAGACCAGAGTTCTTAGAGATTCTTTATAGCAATAGCTTTAATCATAATATTTAGTTACGTTTTTACATGTGCCCTTTTTTCTCAGCCTATGGCAACCAGCAAAGGAGGGGCGTTTTGCAAGAAAATATAATAGGGGTAAATGGATATTCTAATTACCTAAGAAATCAATATACAAATGCTGTTGGCATAGCACGGTCTACAATTTTATATAACATCAACCGCGCAAAGACAACGCTTGTACAACTTGTAAACTTATTTTGTAAATCAAATACTTTATCATGTTTACATGCTTAAAAGAGAACCCCAACCAATGATATTGTAACTTACCTACGTACATAAATAAACAAAAAATCATTTCATTCATTTGTACCTCTAATGACATTTTTCTTTGCCTTAGGTTCAATCCTAATATGTAAAGTTTTGCTGAAAAACCGATTGACTAGATCTAAAGGGACGCGAACAAAATTGGCCAAATAAATTGAGATGTTTTTACTAAGGGAAAACCAACAAATTAAATATTTGCTTCTCTTTGCTACTATTTGATTCATTGACTACATAAAGGTACCAAAATAAATATACCTAGAAACTACCTAAAATTCTCTGGGAAACCCCTACTATTGATCTATCCGTGCTCCGTGGGTCTAAAAAGGTAACACTGAGCAATTTATCTAAAGCACAATGGATGCCACTGACAATCTTTAGAAGACGAATTGCGTCAATAGGGACTGGAAGGAACCGAAGAATGATTCTTTGTCCTTTTTGCCACCCTCGCTGACACAACTCGATTGACACTGAAAGGGCGAACATGCAAGAATTTAAAAGGTAGCTTTCTCTATTGCCTAGATAGGTAGGTATGCATTGAAGTGCTTTAAATCACAATTTGTTTTCTGAGTGGTCCGTGGTGATGAGGAACTCTTTGTAAGCGAGAAATCCATAGATGGCGTATACAAATGCGATTTAACAAACAACCATCCAAACATCGAAACTTCCGCATTTATAATATTAGTGTGATACTTTTTATCTCAGAAACTTGCAAAATTTGCCTGCAAAGTCGTGAGAAGCCAGTCAAGTAATAAATTTATCTTAACTGGGCAAGACATTCTAAAATTCCTGTACATGCGAGAATGCCCAACTTCTTCAAAACAATAGGCACCTACTCAGGCAAACAAAACGCTAAAGCAAGCATAGGCTTCTACAGCCTGTGTTTGTTAAGCCAACGTCGTCTCTTAAGCCTACGTCATCCGTCCATTAGGTAAAACATGTCTTTTGCGTAATCTTCTCAGAGTAAAATAGATCTTGAGAGTTATTTTATTTAGAGGAATATTCATTTCTGACTTACCTTGCTCTTCCATTTGTTTATTTAATATCGGTGTAATCCTTTTTGGCTTTCATCGTCATCATCATCATCAGCCTATATTAGTTCACTGCTGGACATAGGCCTCCCCTAATGAGCGCCATAGCGCCCTATCTTCAGCATGCCGCATCCGCATCTGCCTGCAGTCTTTCGCAGATCGTCATCCTACCTGGCCGGAGGGGATCCTACACTATTTTTGACGAGCCGAGAGTCTTTTGGCTTAAGTTTTTTTTATATATTTTAAGTATTTATATGGAAATTTTAACGCTGTGGCTTACCTCAATAAATATAAATAAATTCTTGAGGTATTTCGTATCTTCCAGGTTTTTATGTTACCTGCCTCGAAATCATCAATAATGTAAAATTGGTAACGCGATGGGTGGTACAAACTCCGAGGCTTTTATCCAGAATCTTTGATTATAAGTGTGGAAAAGTTCACAAGCAATAAGATTCTTCACAAGGTGCCACAAAAGAATAAAATAACGTTGAAATGTAGTAAAAAAGTCTAAAGTGTGAAGACATTTCTTTGAGACGTTACAAAATCAGTAGAAGAATATTTGGATAGAACATGATTGTTATTCTTGACATCGGGCTGAAATTTTGCATAAACGTCGGTCTAGTCAATAACTTAGAATACCATCGTTATTAAAATTTGACTATAAAGACATCGATTTTATTATTATGACGGATATATTTAGTCCTAAGAACTAGTCTATTTTTTGAGAACCTTTATTCAAAAAGAAAATTACAATCAAATAATAGAAATAAATTAGAACTAGTATTTAGGGGGAAAACTGGAATAACCCAACAAAACTAGTTGTTGCTTCTTAAGTATAAGGCAACTTATTAATTATAATTAGACTGAAGGTCTGACTTGCTGTGATACTGAGGTGAGGAGAGAAATAAAAAGATACGTACTTCTTTCCAATATGGCTTGTAATGTCGTGTTACAAAACGTTGAGTAGTAGTAAGGGGAGAGGGGAGGCTACACAGGTATAGTATTTAAAGTAGGCGCGAACACTAGTCATAAATTAGAAATGAAAAAAAAGAAGATGATGATAGTGCGTTGGAAGACAGAAGCTAGTAAATAATATAAGTTTAGTGAATGTAGACGAACCCTTTATGCACTGTAACACAACAAGAACACAGAGCATATTGTGTGAATCTTTTTATTACTTCCATCTGTTAGTTCATATTTCACGCTCGGTGTCGAAGGAGATGAAAATGTTTACATTGTGTATGAATATTGAAGCTTTTTGAATAATATTCTTGTTTTCTTATGTTAAACTATAATATTGGGTAACATTTTGTGGTTGAGAATAAGCAAAACTTTGAAGGGTTGTTTTGTTTAATAAAAGTAAGTACTTATACAGAGCAGGAGCCCGATTTTACATATCAATCGCTTTACTATGACCATGGTAAAATCGCAGAATCGGCCATAGATGGAAAAAAAACTATAGATAGATATGTTGCTAATTGCACGGACTAATTGAAAGAATGGTTTCAACCTAAACACTTTTGACACGCGTCGATCCATCTGGTGTTTCTTTCGTCAAAGGTTAAATACCAAAAAGTGTCATTCTGAGATGAGATCATTGTTATCGAGTAGCGATTATTTTAGTTGAATTAGGGTCCAGTGCAGCTGTTTTGTCATAATAATAGCTATAGGTAGACCACACAACTGCGGATCTCTGTAGAACATTGTCAAACTTAGCTTTAGAATAAGTATTTACTTTATATTTTAATAGTGTGCAATGTGTCTTTAATTTATAGTTTAATTTATAGTTTTTTTTCTGTGTATCAAATAGTAGTTTTAGTTCAATAAAGTTTAATTTTTTTTTAGTCGTCCATTACCACTGAAAGTGTTAACCATAATGATTTTTGCTACCAGTGGAAACTTTATAAATAGCCCTCAGCTAAGTACATGTAATTTTCATGTATTTGTAAAAATATTTCATATTTTGTAATTTTTCTAGCTGTAAGTTTTCCTAAAATTTGAAAATAAAATAAAAGAAAACAAACGCCAAACACAGTAGAAAACGCTACTTTTGACGTTTGTTACTGTAACATGGTTCTGCAGAGATCCACCAGTTGTGTGGTATACCTTTAGGTATACTCTATCTGCCTCACGAGATAAATTGTAAATCTTTAGTTTGCGGCTGGATTCAGAGTCCTATGTCCGATAGTGGACTTCATTCGATCGGCTAAGATTTTTCTTAAGATTTCCTTAAGGCGTATGTATGACTCAAACTAGCGCAGCCGTCTTTCCTTTCTTATACGTATATATAATAACGTTAATCAAAGGAATTTTTAAAAGTCCATTGTACGGTTTATGATATCAATCATAATCTTTTTAAGTATCCCTCTGAAAAAGTTTAATTTCGTATAATTTAGACAGAGAAACGAAAACAGAGTTCGGTGGCTACCAAGAGCAACTTCGCTATTCTGCATAATGGAAATAAAAGTCAACAATTTTATGGGCATTTAAATAAAGCTTATGATAGGTATCATAAACATGACAATGAAATATTAAAACTTCCATTGATTAACGTAATTATAAGAAAGAAAAGGCAGCGGCGCTAGTTTGAGTCATACATGCGCCTTAAGTTATATTTTTTGGCAAACCTTTGTTCTTAGTAGAGATAGAGCTAAACTTTGATTGTAGAGAATACTTGCTTTGTGAAGCGAAGCGTTGAGTTTTCTTCCGAGAAACTTCCAGCACATTCGTTCGAAGAATATTGGTGTTGTTTGAATCAAATGTGATTGGAATCTAGTGTCTCTTTGTAACAACGGTGCATTTGTTATTTGCCTTCTTTTGCAATATATGACACCAATTGGACTAGTCAAAGAAAGTACCTTTTCATGGGGATTTAAAATCCTACCTAACTAGTACACAAGTCTATGTAGTTAGAGAGCGGAGTTAAAGCTAAGATTTGTGAATATGTACACATATCTGTTTCTAATAAGATTTTCAGATATTTCTTGACCCTTCAAGGATTTTTATGAGAGTACGAGAATATCCCACAAGGATATTCTAGACCCCGACGAGATAAAAAAAATAAGCCGAAAAAAAATACGATGAAAATTCGCCCTTTGTCCGCGGACCAATTGGTCCGCTTGAAACTTGAAGGCAGGAATAACATGAAGAAAATGAAACCGCTTGATCCTCTAACCTCTTCAGTGATCGGTGAAACCACTTTATTCACAACTCCTTGTCCATTTTTTAGTGAGAAGAGTCACCATTGTTTAGTAACTACAAACGTTTAATTATATTCTCCCTTCTAATTTTGCAGAGGTAGGACCTCTGCAAAATTGGCGTGATCCTCCTCCTAGAAAAGAAATAAGAAAAACTCACCAACAACACTCAGATGAACTCTTCTAACTAGCGGCGGATGCGTAGAGATCTGACATTCGTAGTACCCTTCATCTCTCTCGCTGACGTACTGGATTAGCAGACGCCAATCATTGGGGTGTTCGAATGCGAGAGCGTATCTTGAATCAGCTGAGTAGGTGTGACGACCGAATGAGAGGAGGTGCAGCTCCTCGCCTCGACGACGGACCCAGGATATCTAGAAGAGAAACACCTTTGAAATAGAAAGTTTAAGCGGCTTTGTTTCTATGGAATCGCTTGAAGGTTATTTCTATCCCATGGGAACTGGTTTAAGGTTAAAGTAGTATAAAATTTATTCCAGGTGTATCTATGTTGGTCGATTTCTGTTTAGTTTTTTTGGCGTGAAGAAGTCACCTACATCCATCCATCCGATTTTGAGACGGGGCGCGGATATAAAGTTGGCAAAATTCAGAATTGCGGTTTCTTAAATTTTTGGATAGGAAGCATAGGAGTGTGTTAAGTTGTTTATTTTAAGATATGGTTAGTAACTTCTTGGTATAATTCTTGGTTTGCTTCACATTAACATTAATAAAATATTTCTTTGTCGAGTTGGTGCTGCGTTGTCATGTCAATGTAATTAAAGTTACTAAATAAATAAAAGTCTGTAACTACGATCGAGCCTCCAGATACTCTAATATGTACGTAATCCTTAACCTAACTCAAAATAAGCCTGTATAATCAAGAAAATTACTTATATAGTTTGAACTTGTATTTTGAGACCAGGATAATTATTGAACTCTGAAAATTTGAATAAACATTATCGCTGTTTGCTTAAGTTTCTCTGAATTATTAAGTTTATCTTTTACTTAGAGTTGTCGAGTTTACCAGATAAGCCGAGTGTGTTTATTTTCGTAACAAGATAATTATTGACCTATTTATGAAATAGGTTTTTAGGTGAGCGAATGACACCACGAGATTTATTTCACTTGATAACTGAATAAAACTCAGCCTGAGCACCTTAAAAATAACACGAGAAATAAAGTGAAAATTAAAAAGTAAACATATTCCTTAGAACAAAATTTGCGTTTCAGGTATCACGATTAGTCCCTTTCTACGTAGCCGGTAAAGTACATGGCCTTTCGGTTTCGAACGTTTGTCAACAAATATGTACCAAAAGTACCGGTTAGAGACTTCGCAATTTAACCTTTAAGCTCGGAATGCGTATGAATTCATACGCATGCCGCCATACTACCGTTGACTCGGAATGCGTATGAATCTATACGCATACACCAACATAACAAAAAGTGCATTCTACTATGTCCCTCTTGCTTTGTCCATTTATGGTTGTACGTGAAAGAAAGAGAGGATAGTGTGCTCTTTAATTTGACGTATAATACTTGTTGCTTTTTGTCTTTGGCATCAAGCACTGCCATTTTGAACTCAGTGCTCTTTACGACTAAGAAAAGAGCCTGTTTTTCTAAGGATTTTAGAGCTTATAATGTTGTTTAGAAGAATAAAACTTGATACATAGGTTTTTAGACATATATTCAAGATTACAATAGGCATACCTCATGTTTCCAATGTTTCCTAATATTCCTAATATATTTAGTTTTACATGAACATGTCTTATTTTTCTAATTGTACATTTTTAGATAGAAATTGACAGTGTATGAGACAATAAGTCATATAAAATTTCAGTTAAAATTTAGAACTGTATTATCATAGAATAGTTTACTTTTTGTTTCAAATAAAATTTCCAACTAGTTTCAGAATTATTGTCATTCTTGTAAAAGTCGGCAAATATCAGGCCGCGCCGCCATGATAGTGCGCGAGTCTACGGGTCTATGGCATGTTATGTGACAGTCGAGTCAAAGGGTTTGACGTATAATACTTGTTGCTTTTTGTCTTTGGCATCAAGCACTGCCATTTTGAACTCAGTGCTCTTTACGACTAAGAAAAGAGCCTGTTTTTCTAAGGATTTTAGACCTTATAATGTTGTTTAGAAGAATAAAACTTGATACATAGGTTTTTAGACATATATTCAAGATTACAATAGGCATACCTCATGTTTCCAAAGTTTCCTAATATTCCTAATATATTTAGTTTTACATGAACATGTCTTATTTTTCTAATTGTACATTTTTAGATAGAAATTGACAGTGTATGAGACAATAAGTCATATAAAATTTCAGTTAAAATTTAGAACTGTATTATCATAGAATAGTTTACTTTTTGTTTCAAATAAAATTTCCAACTAGTTTCAGAATTATTGTCATTCTTGTAAAAGTCGGCAAATATCAGGCCGCGCCGCCATGATAGTGCGCGAGTCTACGGGTCTATGGCATGTTATGTGACAGTCGAGTCAAAGGGTTAACGAATACCTAAGAATAGTAGGTACCAACCTACATTTCAGATGGATCTCTCTGCATGCTTCGGTTAAATGGGTGGTTCAGTTGAAGGTACATTTAAAAAAAAATGGTAAATTTATCGACTTTTTTCAAAATATTTCAAAAAGTAAGAAATCTACAAAAAATTCAAAAACTATTTTGAAATGTACAGAATGAATTTAGTGAAATTAAGGTTGCAAAAATTTTTGTCCCACTAATTGCCCACTTCTTTAGTGAGAAGCATTTTGCATGAGATTAGTTGTAAAAAGTTTTTCCCAAAAACCACGCTACTCAGAGATCGAATGAAGGTCGTAGTTCAGTGCCGGTGTTGTTTGTGGCTCTTTAGAAGGGCATTTTTTTGCCGTTAGTAACAAGAACTGGAGGGCTGGGGTGACCGCGCCGTCGAACGTGTCTAAATTGTTGTAGGTTAGTGTCGTTGCATAAATCTTTCGTTAAAGATCAATGACAGCGTCTTGTCAACGGAACTTGCCGCGGAGGCGGCGGCCTGCTACTTTGGTTTACATAATTATAAATAGACTCTTTTACCCCCCTTATCCCGTACCTAAACCAAAACCGTTAAACCGAGACCGGCGCGATAAAAATATCTCATCGAAGTAGATAAAATTTCACTTTATCTATGCCACATAATATCCACCGTTATAAAACATCGACAATGACGCTTAAAAATACCATAGACAAAATATAAAATCTCTTTGACGTAGATTATGGCACTATTCTCTGCATCCTACCACTTACCTTCGCAATATCGTAGATGGTCTTGGCGTATTGGCTTTTAGCCTCGGCTCTTTCCTATTAGTGGTTGAGTGTGAAAAATGTGACACTTTAAAAATCGCACAGAAGAGAATTGGTCTTGTGATAAAATTTACTTCTCTTTATTACTATACTAGTTTCTGCCCACAGCTTTGCACGCATTTTTTTGGGATGAAAGTAGGCTCTATAACGATTAGCTCTCCTAATGAAAACTCCTTCCATCAGTGAAAACTGGATGAAAATCCGTTCCATGTTTTTGAATTTGTTGTGTTCAGTACTAAGTCAGCAAAAGTCAAGCTGAAGACAGGGCGCTATGTCGCTCATTAGGGGAGGTCTGTGTCCAGCAGTGGACTAATATAAATTGATGATCATGATGATGCAGTCACGGTGGTGGTGATGATGCTCTCTGCTTATGTAAACATAACCTTACCATTAAGTTACTTAATCTTACCCCAAAGTATCTAAGTTCTGAAAATGTGGAAAGTTCTAGAGAATTTCCTTAACGTAGAAAATAAATGGTACGCTCCGACCACGTCAGCTCTTCAATTACCCGGTGAAAAATGCATCGGGTTCCTTCACAGTGAATTCTAACGGAACTTTATTGAACCAAATGGGTTGTACAGCTCTGCCATATGAGATGCATTGCTGGGTTTCGAATTGTATTGCTGCGATTCTACTTTGTAGAATCGGACAATATTGGTTGGTCCAAAGCTAGATTTTTATTCTATCTATTGACACCAATATTGTAAATACTAGATGTATTAAATAGGTAGTATCATCTTCTCCTCAAGGTTATTGCATACTATACTTTTTATGCATGGAAACTTACCATTTTCTCTCCAAGGTCATGTATACAGTGCAGATACACCCAACTGCCGAGCTAGACCGTCACATCAGCAGTATATGCACACTTACTGTCTTCTCCCCAAGGTAATTGCATACTTTACTAAAATGCATGGAAATTTACCGTTTTCTCCAAGGTCATGCATGCAGTGCAGATACACCCAACTGCCGAGCTGGACTGTCACATAGTTGCCAATACAGAAGCATCGTCTTCAAAGTCAACAGTATTATGCACACTTATGGCCTTTTTCCCAAGGTTATGGCTTACTACTGTATATGGAAACTCACCGTCTTCTCCCCAAGGTCATGAATCCTACAGTGCAGATACACCCGACTGCCGGGCTTGACCGTCATATATTTGCCAATGCAGAAGCGTTGTCTTCAAAGTCAACAGTATTATGCACACTTACGGCCTTCTTCCCAAGGTTATGACTTACTACTGTATATGGAAACTCACCGTCTTCTGCCCAAGGTCATTGCATCCTACTGTGTATATTTACTTACCGTCTTCTCTCCAAGGTCATGGATCCTACAGTGCAGATACACCCGACTGCCGAGCTGCACCGTCACATTATTGGTTGAAGCATCGTCTTCGAAGATAGGATATGGCTCTGAGGTGGTGGTAGAAGGATCCTCAGTATCCAGTTCTTCAGTAAAGACTTCGTGCCAAAACGGAACGTTGACTACGTTCTTGTTGCCGGTCTTGAAATCTGGGAAAAAAATACCTGTGAGCATTTAAACATAGGGTCGACGACATCCGACGACAATCCGCGATCACGGTGTGGTAAGGCACGGCATTACAGCTCAAACGTTAGCAGTTGAAATGTTAGAGTGCGCGTTCACAGGCGGGCATGGGACAATCCGCTGACAAGTGCGTCCACTGATCGGCAATCCGAATGGCGTCATTCGCATCAAATTGAAAAGTTGTCTTCAAGAATCCTCGCCGGCATTGCCGACAGTCTGCTCCGTGCTGTACGGATCTTTTATGCCAAACCATTGATGGAACCAGTGCGGATTGTCCAATGCCGGCCTGTGAAGTACACAGGCCGACATTGGACAATCCTAACGTTTCAACTGGTATACGCAATGCCGTGCATTACCACACCGTTATCGCGGCCTTACCCCGAAGACCCTAGACTGAGTCAGCAGTGGGTCGACAAGGGCTGAGAATGATAAATAAAAATAATTGTGTTTTCTTAGATCATCCGGCCGCGGCGGCGGCCAGTCGCGACTGTAAGTAGCCATGTGCGTGGGTCAAATTAAAAGCAATTATGAGGGTAGCAAAACAGGACTACTTTTTCTTAGTGGAAGAAGCTTTTTTGAGTTGGCTTTGAGTTGGTTGATTTTCATATCGCTGGGCGTTGATGGATGCGGCTAGCGCATTAGTGGATGGCACGAACTTCGGGATGCCTTTACTTAACTGAGGGCTGCAAATTTGTGTGCAAACGTGGCTGCAAATTTTCATCACTTGCAGCCAAATTTATGCGCAGACAGTGACATGAGCTAAGCTAGATAGTTTATGTCATTGTTTTCGCAGGCGTAGTAAAGATGGCAAATTTAACTTTGGTCCCTACGCAAAAACGAAACCACTTATAGTAAAACTTTTATAAAACTATGTGGTACTATCGGATACCAGCTATTAATAGTTTTATAAAGTTTAATATACAGACAATGAAGAAAAAAAACAAAGCAACATTCTTCTGATTCGAGCAGCGTTCCAGTTTATCCAATTACGAACTCGATCGGATATCTCGGCAGAATGTTAAGCCCAGCCTCCTAAATAGAAAAATAACAATTCCTTAATCCGCTGTTTTCGTAAAAGCGGGCAATTTCATAATACGGCTGCGTTTCCTTCCACCGATATCCAATTGACGTTTAGAAAGAATGAATCTAATCAAAAATAAGATCCGTCAAGTGCGAATGTAACTCGCCCGCCGAAGGTTTCGAATGTTTGTCAAATAAACAAATATGTACTAAACGTACTGGTTTGAGACTTCGCTATTTAGTGACTACCTACCTAAAAATAATAGGTACCAAACTACATTTTAGATGGATCGCTCTGCATACTTCGGAGATCAGGTAAATTTTTCGACTTTATTCAAAATATTTTAAAAACATTCTACTCTACAGAAATTTCTAAAACTATTTTGAAATGTACAAACTGATACCTTTCATTTGATACCCCACATGACCCTATAGGTATTTTTAAAATTTCCACGTCACTATTTTTATGGAAAAATGTTCATCTAATTTTTTTTCTTATTGTCTGTACAGGCGCACGAAATGTATTATTATTTTAAATTTCAAGTTATGACTGCGGTAGTTGCTGAGATACTAAAGAGGGAAAAACGGACAAACAAAGTGCGACCATAAGAGTTTCGAAACCGATCTCGAAACCCTAAAAGATTACTTTGTTGTTAATTGATAATTGGGTATTGAGTGTCGCATTTGAAAATGCAGTTTTAACTGATATCAGTGAAAAACAGCTAAAGTAAATAAAACTCGGCATGATCCTAAAATGCATAATTATCTACAATAATTGTGAAATAAATTACATTAAAGAATGAGGTTCTTACTGACATTTTAACATCTTAAGACGCAAATACGTCGCGAGATAATAAAATGACATCTCGATTATCTCTTATTATTTTCTTGTGATCTATCTTGACAACTATTTACGACCGTCAATTTATGTCCACTGCTTTCTTAGAAATGATTCCTTCAAGGCCAGTACGTGGCGAGAATGGGAATGCCCGCTAATTTCGAAGTATACAAACTAATGATTCTCAAAGGTCCAGGGAATTGTAAGTAATTGATAAATTGTCAAGGGATTCTCGATAATATCGAAAGCTCTAGAGATTTAATTTATAACTTCCGTTATTAAAAATAGAAGGTAGCTATTCTGCTAGTTTGCTTTACGACCCTTATACTCTTGTAAGGCCTGATCAGGCACATTTTATTCAAGTTGTTGAACGAGTTTCAAGCATAATACGCGTTCAATGGCGATGTGACGTAATTTTTCTATATTCTACCCTAGACAGCAATTCCCGTGCTAGGCCAGGTCCCAGGTGTCAGGGGTTTTTAAACCTTGACAAAAAAAAGTGTTAGTATCTATTAGTTTGACGTTTTCTAGAAAAAAACCAAAGGAACCAAAAACGTACTGTATTTTCTTTTGCGACACCGCTGCCATACACATCATTAATCCTTCGAGTCGTATCTGCAGCACTGGTACCACGATGGAACTCGTACTCGTAAATAACGCGATATTTCAAGTTTTTACTTTTGTAAACTGGGTAACGCAAAGAAAAAAAAACAAATGAATCACGGTTTTCAAAACACAAGCTGTATAAATTTGTAATTGGAATTCCTAACCAAAGAGGAGATATTTGAGATCAAAGTGGCCAGTACGACAAACGCTAATTACATAATTATGGACCTAATACATTACGCCGTGTGCTAAAATTTGCAAGCGCCTGCTTTTCCTGTACTATGCCTGTACGAACGCTGTGTTACACGTTACATTACGCTTCTTAAGCTGATGAAAGGTAATTTGGGTGTATGGTATGAGTCTACTTACTGTCTTGTCTACTATTTCTGTGTGTCATACCTCTCAGAAGGTAAATTTATTCTAGTAGGCTACGTTCCGAGATAAACCAGCTGGTTTAACTTTTTTTGTAAGTACAAACCTGAGGGGTTTTCAATTTGCCTAAGACAATTACTTCCAAATAGTTCAATAGATGGCGATTGGCAATATGAGAAACAAACCTGAGAGCTCAAATTCATAAATTTCGTATGGACCACGGACAAACAAAATGCTACAGAAAAGACGCAATAACAGAGTGAATTTTAGGTTCAGTATGTATGAGCGGTTTGTTTACAAACATTCCACATCGAGGGGTACGAAGGTACGAAGTGGCAAAAGTCTGAAAATACTTGATTTCAACCTCCAAACGCTTTTACTCCAGCACCCTAAGTCTAACTTCGAGAACATTTAACAGAATAAGTTTAATTTTCTGACTTTTTGACAGACTAACAACCCTAATAACCTCGGTTCGTGCTGAGCAATAATGACTCTAATTGCCTGGGTAATTAGAACTTTTGTTCGGCTTTCATGTCTTTGAAGATTAATTAGTGGTGGTAGTACCACTGGTATATTTTTTTGTCCTAAGATTTCATCAAATAGGACAATCAAGCTCTAAATGGTGTCTTAAGAAATTACCACTTAACAATAACAAAATTTCAAAATTTAAAAACCCCGAACAGATTTTCATAAAACATGGCTAAGAACACTCGGGATAAAATTATCTATTACACAAAAATACTAAACGAAAATCGGTTCATCCGTTTGGGAGCTACGATACCACAGACAGATACACAGATACACAGACAGACACGTTAAACTTATAATACCCCTCTCTTTTCGCGTCGGGAGTTAAAAAGCGTTCCACGTGATGGGTGTACCCCGTTCCCCTGGCTTAGTACGTGGCATTTGGTGATTCTGGACACTAAAAGGGCAAAAAAACGTTTTGAAAAGAATGTTGTATTTTTTATCCAAATGTATAAAAAGTAGAATATGACTAGTTTTAGTTACCTATCCGAACGAAAGCAAATTGTCTCCATAAACAGCATAACTAGCACTGAAGAGGATATAAGCTATGGCGTACCGCAAGGTAGTGTCCTCGGGCCTACACTCTTTCTGGTCTATATTATCGAACTTTGCCAAATCTCTTCTCCAAATTGTAATATAATTACATATGCTGACGACACTGCGCTTATTGTGAGTGGTCAGACCTGGGATGACACTAAAGCATCTGCAGAACATGCTTTATCTCTGATTCTGAAGTGGTTGTCCTTAAACTCACTCTCCCTAAACTCTATCAAAACTAAATTTGTAACTTTTTCTCTTTCCCCCCGCACGCAACCTCCCCCAGCGTTTAGTTTACTTGCACACAACTGTTCTAATATAGGTAATCGTGTATGTTCTTGTCCATCTATAGCTCATACATCTAGTTTAAAATACCTAGGAATTCACTTAGATTCTCATCTCTCTTGGAAGTCCCATATTGAATCTACAGTATCTAGAGTTAGGAAATTAATTTACATTTTTAAAAAACTGAGAGTGTCCGCGGATCTAGCTTGTCTTAAGACGGTGTATTTTGCTTTGGCACAAACTATTCTGTCCTATGGAATTTGCGTATGGGGAGGAGCCATAAAGACTCAGCTATTAAGGGTAGAACGTGCTCAGAGAGCTGTTCTGAAGGTTATGTGCTCAAAGCCACGACGTTTCCCTACAGATAGTCTATATACCCTTTGTGGGGTACTTACGGTAAGACAGCTATTTGTTCTAGCGCTGGTCTTGCGCAAGCACTCGAAGCTAGTATTTGATCCTAATCTTAGCTCTACAAAACGCCGTCATGATAGAGTATGTGTGACGGAGTCAAGAGGAACCAGTGCAGTTTCCAGACTTTATCACTATCTAAGCGGATCACTCTACAATAAAATCAACCGGAAAATAGAGATCTACCCACTCACACTGTACAAATGCAAACTGAAAACTGCATCTTGGCTCCAATCACTCTCCTATGGACAAACAGAGGATCTATTGACCACCCTTGGGTGATTTAAATTCACTTACAAACAAAGTAGTAGCACCTGTTGCCTGCACTCTACAAGAATCAATGTTCTCTGGAGCACCAAACACCTGTACGTCTCTTATACGCACCTTACACACACCCTGGTAGCTCCTGTTGCCCGGACTCTTTAAGAGACCGGTGTCCTCGGGAGCGCCAAGCGCACAAAACCACACACACACACACACACACACACACACACACACACACACATACACACACGCATCTTGGAAGCTCCTGTTGCCCGGACTCTTAAGAGACCGGTGTCCTCAGGAGCACCTAGTGCTCTGACACCACACACACACACACACACACACACACACACACACACACACACACACACTCTGTGTCAACACCCTTTAGATAGATGTTAAAATTCTACTTCACTATTCCTTACTTTCTTTTATTTAGTTATTTTGCTCTAGATTTGATTTTATTTTAGAAACTGTTTTTTAAATAACTTCATTGGTAAATAAGTTGTAACCTATTATAGTCTAAACTTAAGTACCTAAAGTTCGTGGAACTATCTTACCCTAATCCCGGAGGCGGGCGTTGCGATCTGCGACACAGTATTTTACTTCTGCAGGTCGCATCGCTGCCTATTTTTTGTTATTTCCCTCATATGTTCCCATAATAAAGACTTTTTACTTTTTTTTTTTTTTTTACTAGAGCAAAATATGACTAAAGCCAACCATGAAAACTATCTAACAACCTTTTTATTACGTGTGTTTTTGTTTATATTATAAAATATTTCAATAAAACTCATAAATTTGATAGTAGAATGCAATCCCAAAATGTATTCACACGTAATATTATTTACTTAATTTATTTCTTTTATTTGATTGTAATTTTCTTTGTCAATTTAGAGCACTTGTCAAAAAATATTTATATATATTATTATAAATTTATATGATAAAATGCAAAAATAATAATTTAATGACAAGATAAAAATACTCAGTTAAACATGTTATAAATACACTACACAGAAATAAAGTTAATTGAAAAGAACTAGAATATTAAAAATCTTAGTATTAAAATATATTAACTGACCAAGCAAGAAACTCGAACCAAATATAATTCAACCTGATTAGCTTCCAACAACGACGTACTAAGTACAGTCGAGTGTAAAACCATTTCCATGCATCGTGCTGAGTGACAGACGGATTCCTTGAGCTGCTTTCAGTACCCTAATTACTGGACTCTATTCAAGTCGACTATGGATGTACAGACGACAGTAAAAGTTGGTGAAAACTGAGCATTTTGAAAAATTCATCCAACAAGATAATTTACAAAAACAACAACAAATACAATAATTTGAAACGTCTGGAAAAATAGCTAAATAAACGCAATAAATACCCGTTAAATAATACTAATAATAATGTGTTCAGATTGCGTAAGTTTGAAAATACTTATTTACAAAAACATTAGAAACCATTGATAGATTTGATATTATGTTAAGCTAGGGTACCCGTACCAGTGATTTTTTTTCAGCTCAACAATCACTGTAATAATAGTATCGTCAGAATAGCCACCACAGACACCTTATTTTTATTTAGTAGCCTATTTCATTCCAGGTCTTGAACTACATTTTTGCAAAACTTCAGCTCGATCTGTTCAGTAGTTTCATTCATTAATTTTGTTCGTACGCCTCGTTTTTCATTCAAAAATAAAATAATGCCAACGAACTGAAAAACTGTTGGTTTGTTTTCCATTTACCATATTATCTGGGATGAATGTTTGTTTGTTACTTCTTTTGCCAAAACTACTGAACGGATCGATCTGAAATTTAGTTTATTTATATATGTAAGAACCTGGAAAAGCGCGCTTCTTAAAAGGCTAAAAGGATAACTTTAAAAAAAAATCCCATGTGATATAAATAATCCATATATGTACGTTACCAAAGAAACAAAGAGTGCGAAGCCGCAGGCAGAAACTAGTAACGCATAGAATAACTGCACAAATTTTCATCACAATATAAAGAAACTAAAATATTTCCATAAAAAAAACGTAAATCATATAACTCAATCAGGATAGGTTCATCCGCTTGAGATCTATGATATCATACATACAAAGATACTAACGTTAAACTTCCTCACTGTTCACGTCGAAGTTAGAAAATTATGGGGAATGTCAAACCAGTATCAGCAATCCATTTTCGGCGTTGCCTGTACTTACGAAATAACCATGCAATCGACTTGGATTTTGAGTCGAAACAAGGTTTTAAATGACAGCAAATGAAATGAAAGCGTGCTTTTGAGCGTAGCTTTTACTGATTGGTTTGAAAAAGGAATAATTATTATGCTATTTTCTAGATGATTTCAAAGTATTATAAGCTACGATAAATCCAAAGGAGCGACAATTTAAGGTTGTGGTATTTATTTTAAACCTCCGTAATTTTAATAACTTTATTACACATATTATTTCATTTATTTGGGGCATATTATACCTCTGTAATTTAATTAAATCAAATAAGGCTGAAATACATTCTGATAGAGATATTTATTTAAAGACAGAAGCGTAACTGATATCTACAGACCGTAAAAGCATTTGTTCCGCAACGGGAATAGAACCCGCCACATCATGCGTCACAGGCGGACCTCCGCTTGCTGCGCTTCTGTATCGTTTTACATATCTTCTCTATTCTATTTTGAAACCGGGCGATGGGATAGGGGTAACCCAAGGAGGTACCTTTAACCTTACGGGTGACAAACAAATAGGCCACGAATCCGGTTCATGTAAGCGGTAAATACGTATTTGTCCGCGACTCGGTTCTGAGATAATCCCAGATTCGATTGTAGATCGGGTCGATTCGATCGTCGGGCCCTATAGGTAGACCACACAACTGGCGGATCGCTGTAGAACCATGTCACAGTAACAAACGCTTAGTTTAGCAAAAAAAACCGCGGGGACGTTCTACTGGTGCCACAGAATAATATAAAATTATCAAAAAAGTCCAAGGAAAATATTATCCCTACCTAAAATTTGATAACAAAATTGTAAAGAAAATCGTTTGCGGCTTGCTTTGTTTAATGAAATTAACATACACTTAGAACATAACCAAACTTAAACAATGGGCTACTTATTAGACCGAAAATAGTAATCTGTAAAATCTTGTTGTCCAATTTTGCGCCACCCGGTAAGCTATGAACAGTATCTATACTCAAGCCATTCTCAAAATACAATGTTTGTAAACAACTAACTAAAAAAATAAAAGGGTTATTGGTAATTCACTGACACTGCGTAAACTGCAGGTTCTGCCCATTACGAACACGTTAGTGAAGACGCCAGTTCTTAATTCTTATTTTTTTTTGTAAATCGCGTCACATGCAAAATAATATCCGAACCCTTATTAATTACTAAATACCGATCTCCCACTCCTATTCAAATCCACATCATCATCACTGGCTTATTTTAAATGTACGCAAGATGATTTAAGTGGCATTAGCCTGGCTGGGAGACAGCCGAACCCACACACACCCACTGATAATTCAGGTCAGAGCCGTTTTTAGGTTAAGTTTCAAAGAAAACCCCTTTAATGAACGATTTTTGAATGGAGGGGGGTACATACTAATATCATTCCCTTTCCACCAATTTTAAGAATTGAGACCTGGTGTCTTCTCTGACGTGTTCATGATGGTGCGCAAAACCTGCAGTTAACATAGTGTTAGTGAATTAACAATAACCCTGTATATATAAACATTGTAACTTAAGTCTGTCCGGAGTACAGTTAGTAGTAAGAAGAAATCATATAATGTCGGTGTCGCGTTGCTTAATTCAAAGCTTTTTTATTATTATAGTGCGACACCTCTCGTCAAACGAACTAAATGAAACTTTAGTCTTTGAACAGGTTTGGATAAACTTCAATGTTTCGCCTGTAGGTGGAGCTTGGTGGAGCTTAGCGGAGCTAGAATCCGTAGGAAAGAGATTTGCGACTCCAACGTCACTTGACCTCGTGGTGTTGTTGGTTAGCACATTCCGGTACTGACGGAAGGATGCGGGTTCAAGTCCCGTCGATGTCTAAAATTTTTGCGATATTATATGATTTCTTAGAAATTACTTACCCTGAGTGTGGGGTTACGCACTATAATAACAAAAAACCTTAGTAGTAAGAAGGTATATTGTACCTGGTATCTGAGGTGCGATGACGCATAGTGTCCTCGTGAGGAGTGAAAAGAACACCAGAAGACCAGCCGGCGTCATCTTTTCACCAGCTTTTAGAAGACCTCATCTGGCTAGCCGACTTGACATCTGTAACAAAGGCAAATAATAGTTATTGCCAAGTCTCGTGATCCTGAGTCTTATTTTGCGTGTGCCACCGGACTATAAATTATTCTCAGGCCACACTGAAACACTTGTTTAACAAATAACTATTAATTCCGGACACAGAACTAATTATATCAACGCGCCCCACTGTCAAAAACACTACTTACGTCTGATTCTCACCCCACCTCAACCTATATTGGTCCACTGCTGGACGTGGGCTTCCCCCTGATAAGCGCCTTATTGCCTTTTATCTCGGGTTAACGCCCATTAATCCCCACGCTGGGCATGCGGGTTGGGGATCGTAGTTCGGAGGTAGAATTGTTCTCCAGGAGGCGCTGCTACCCGCCACCGGTGGTTATCCCTTAGTCGCCTCCACCAACGGGAAGAATTACCTACGTCTGTTCAGTCATATGAAATCGCAATCAAGTTTTGATAGGCTAAACAC
Organism: Eupithecia subumbrata; assembly: GCA_949316285.1. NCBI lineage: Eukaryota > Metazoa > Arthropoda > Insecta > Lepidoptera > Geometridae > Eupithecia > Eupithecia subumbrata. Next base: position 3,441,194 of record OX438644.1, on the reverse strand, counting down.
AATTTTCAGGCGAAATTCACCGAAATATAATCGCATATCGCTATTTGATTCCGAGTTTTAGCAGTAAGGTTCAAAATCAATTTCTGTTCGTTAGTCTCTCTAAATTGAAAAAAAGTCTCTTGGGCGTTACTACTCAATAGATGAATTTATTAAGGATGACAAACTATACTGAAATTATTGTGTTTTCAATCAAATTTAATTTATTATTATTAATTTATTTTATTTTTTGACATTATATACTTTAATTTTTGTTTTTAATTATGATTTTATTTTATACCTTATAATTGCTTTTTTTTTTATTTTGTGTGTATAGTGTTTCAACTACTAAGGTTCCAATGTAATTATTTATAAAAACTACGAACGATTTTATGAAGATAATTGTGAATGAAAAAAGAGATTATTATTATTATTTATAACGGCTTGCCCAATTTTTCTTCTGTTTGCCATAATAGAGGGGTGGTTTAAAAAAATACTAAAGGGGAAACCCATACATTGAAGATGATATAAGGACGTTAGTACCAAAGCGTATAGTATTTTTAAATCCGTGCCTTAACCTTTGTGGCCTCAGTCTGTATTTCGGTCTGTCTAAAGGTTTTGTTTAATGATTCTAAATTCAACAATTAGCCAGTCTACAAAGGATCGCAGACAGACCTAAATTTTCATCAGTAAAAGGAACCATGAACTAGTTGGTTTAAGGTCTAAAACCGTGTGCGCACTTGCACACCTGAGACTAGTTCCGAAATTTCACGAGATAGAATATTTAGAATGTTCCTTTGAACATGAGTTTCTACTTTTGAGTCTCTCTATTTTGAATATAGAACCGTTCAGGAAGGTAAGTGGCTTGAAAATAGAATTTTTAACACAGACGTTCCTTATTTATCTTTACATAGTATAAAACAAAGTCGCTCCCTCTGTCTGTCTGACTGTCTGTCCCTATGTATGCTTAGATCTTTAAAACTACGAAACGGATTTTGATGCGGTTTTTTTAATAGATAGAGTGATTCAAGAGGAAGATTAATATGTATAATACATGCATAATATAGTATAGAAACACTGATAATTTTTGAAGTTTCTAATTTGATGTCGTAAATTACCACATTTTTTGCGCTTACAATCCTTATCCAATTAAGAACTTTAAATACATCGTGCATTTAATAAAGATTAATATGGCTTTTTACAGCACGTAATTTAGATGAATATTTTCGAAGATATTACAGATTTAAAATGCAGGGACAGAGCGGTTGCGGCGGCGCGCGGCAGTACCGACCGGGGGCCGATTCTGTAGTATATTTAATATCAGCCTTGCACCCGTGCGAAGCCGGGGCGGGTCGCTAGGATATATAAAATTGAATCTCTATTTCCCTTGGTCACGGCAACACGCGTGAACGGCTGGACCAATTTCACTAATTATTTTTTTGCTGTTTCTTATTGTCAGGAGAAGGTTCTTTTGAAAGAAAACATTTAGAAAGTTGGAAACATAAATTTCCACGGGGGCGAAGCCGCGGGGCACAGCTAGTTTACTTTACTAAAGAAGAATTTTATTATACTTCGGCTTAGTTTAGTTTCATTTATCTACGCTGGTAATTATATTATTTAGTGAATTATTTGGATATTACACTACTATTATGCGAACATCTTTACTTACAAAGAAAATAACAATCAAATAATAGAAATAACTTAAAACTAGTATTTACAATTGAAACAATTGAACAAACTGCAGATTGTCGGAAACAATCTACAGGTAGCTCAACTGATCCATATCAATACCAGTCGGAAGCGTCTCTGAGACACTGGCTGCATTGCCCCGCTGTATGGCAATGCTGATGCGCTGTGCCAGATACTGACCAGCTCTCGGGTCACGCGTCGCATCGATCAGACCGATCCCGATAATCGCAGGTCGTCATCTCACCTTGCCGGAGGGCATCCTATACTACGTTTGCCGAGTCGTGGTCTTCACTCAAGAACACGTTTCCCCCAGCGGTTATCGGTTGTTTGCGAGATATGGCCGGCCCACTGCCACTTCAGCTTGCTAATTCTTGAGCTAACGATAACTTTGGCTCTCTGTCGGATGTATTCGTTACGAATCCTATCCTATCCTTCAGAAAATGATGTTATAGATAAACTTTATTATCATAGACAGTAAAAAAATGGTTCGCATTGGTTCTAAAACTGGTTTATTTAGGGAACCCTCCTAGTTATGGCAACATCTGCATGAGCATTCAAGCTCGATTAACTTATAGCTAACAACACACCAATCGCTCAATGTCAACACCTCAACACAAATTATTGTACTAAACGAAACCGAATATGTGAAAATGGTGTATTTTCGGGGTCCACGTGTTACCCAGCTATTCTAATATCTATAAAATAGTTATTTGTTCAACAAGTGGGCAAAAAGAGTTTTTGTTGAGCGTGCCGATATTAAATCCTGAGATAGCGAGGGATTTAAAAGGCACGAAACGAAAAAACTTCCCTCGAGTTAAACATACAAGTTTTCACCACGACTAGCGAGAAAATATTTTGTTGTTTATAAAAGAGGTCGAATGTCAGAAACTCATTTTGGTCACCTTGGAGGATAAAAATACTAAAAACCTCCTTCAAACCACAAACTGACAAAATATTTTTTTCTGTGAAGGTTGCATTGTTACGAATTCAAATTACTTTTTTCAACAAGTTAAATAATATTCTTTATTCCACATGTGAGTAAAACCCGATTTTGCTTACTGTTTTTGATCAGAAAAGTCACCGTTTTCAAGCGAGAGTGGTGAAAATAAATAAAATTGAAGTGTTTGTTTTTGCTGTGTGGTGCCGGCTTGGAATTTGCACCACCCCAACTCTTCCCGCGGGTATCGTAAGATGCGACTAAGGCCAACAATCAACAACCAACAATTCTACTACCGAACTGCGATCCTCAACCCGTGTGCCTAGCGTCTTATTCCCATGGGGTAAGACGCTTATCAGGGGGAGGCCTGCGTCCAGCAGTTGACCAATTTAGGCTGTTGAGGTTAGGTGAGGTGGTTTGTTTTTAATGTCGAAATAACAGTTTTTTTTACAAAATGCTTATGGAAGGACACACTGTCTGTCTGGACTTTGTTCTAGAAATAGATTTATCTAGCTCACAAAAATATTTAAACCAGTGACATTGTGAACAAAGTCCGATTTATGATGGTTAGGCAGGAAGTCACAAAGATACAAACTCGAGTCCACGCGGGCGGGCTTTGCGGGCGCACAACTTGAAAACTTATACTTTTAACCCCCGACGCAAAAAGGGTGCTAAAAGTTTAACGTGTCTGTCTGTGTATCTGTGTATCGAAATACCGGTCTCTAGCATCATCGGTATCGGCAGATAAGCACGATCCAGTGCACGCAGTACCATAGAAATACAAAGCAACAAAAATCCTTACGCTCTGATTCCGACCCAGTGGACGCATTACTTAACTGTCAGTAGGATTCTGTAAGATATTGTGAGATTGTAAACCAATCCGTCAGTTCGTTTTCGGATTATGGTTGGTAATCCCAGTAGAATAAAATAAAAAATATTGTCTGACAGAAAATTTCCACTAAGGTTCAAAGAAATTATGCTCATAGAATTGTGTTATGATGTTGTTAATAAACCAGTAAATAAATAAATAAACAATGCTGGACAATTCACCCAGAATTATCTAGCCCCAAGCTAAGCAGAGCTTGTGTTATGGGTACTAGATAACTGATATACTTATAACAATACACTACATAGATAGATATATTTTTTTATACATAGAAAACATCCAGAACGCCCTGGACAAATGTCTGCAGATCGTACAAACATTTGTCCCGAGGCGGGAATCGAACCCGCAACCTCCTGTGTCGCAGGCAGACCTTCGCCCGCTGCGCCACAGAGGTCGTCAAAGTCAGTATTTATAGATTTCTGATATTAAAAGTGTAAGATGACTACATATTTTCAATTTAAAAATCGTTTTTTTAATTACTTTAAAATTAGTAATAATAATAATTAATTAGGGTTTTGAAGATCGAAGATCGGTTTCAAAACCCTTATGGTCTCGCTTTGTCTGTCCTTTTTTCCCTCCTTAATAACTCAAAAACTACTGCAGCTATCAACTTGAAATTTAAAATAATAATATCTTTTGTGCGCTTGTACAGATTTAGAGAAAAATAAATGAAAATAAATGAAAAATTAAAATGAATATTTTCCATACAAATTGTGATGCCGAAATTTTAAAAGATACCTACAGAGTCATGTGGGGTATCAAATGAAAGGTATCGTTTTGTACATTTCAAAATATTTTTTGAAATTTTTGTAGGTTTCATACTTTTTAAAATATTTCGAAAAAAGTCGAAAAAATACCCATTCCCCCCCCCCCCCCCCTATCTCCGAAGATTGCAGAGCGATCCATGTAAAATGTATGGAGCGTTTATAGACATAGATCTATATTTTACAGGAGAAATATAGAGAAGTTTGAAAAAAAATCACTTTTTGAAAAATGGTCAAAAAGGGGGGGAATAATTTTCAAAAGAGGGGGCTACCTCGCCAAGTGGGGTATCAAATAAAAGGTATCGGTTTGTACGTTCCAAAACAGTTTTTAAAATTTCTGTAGGTTTCATAGTTTTTTAAATATTTTGAAAATAGTCAAAAAAATACCCATTCCCCCCCCCTATCTCCGAAGTTTGCCGAGCGATCCACTTAAAATGTATGAAGCGTTTGTAGATATGGATCTATATTTTACAGGAAAAATATAGAGAAGTCTGTAAAAAGAACATTTTTTGAAAAATGGTCAAAAAGGAATAATTTTCAAAAGGCCACAGGCCAAAGGCTACCCCACCGAGTGGGGTATCAAATAAAAGGTATCAGTTTGGACATTTCAAACCAGTTTTTTAAATTTCTGTAGTTTTCATACTTTTTGAAATATTATGAAAAAAGTCGAAAAATTTACCATTACCCACCTTAACCGAACTACCCATTTAACCGAAGCATGCAGAGAGATCCATCTGAAATGTAGGTACCTACTATTCTTAGGTATTCGTTAAATTGGGAAGTCTCTAACCGGTACTTTTGGTACATATTTGTTGATAAACGTTCAAAACCCTCGGCGCGCGAGTTACACTCGCACTTGACGGATCTTGTTAATTTTGATCTCTGAAAACGCTGTTGGACATATTGTGCCCTCATAAGCCTATAAACAATAATGTCGGATCTTATACGAGTTCAATTCGCTATGTAGGTTTTTACAATGATGGACGTTTGCTTATGTCAATTGTTTGTTTTCTAGGCGAAGCTAGTATTATGTCTGTGGTTTTCTACCCGTATGACGTCACAGCCCAGATACATTTATGGCTGACAGGTCCTAAAAAAATATCGTAATATTTTTTCCCTCTAATCGGCCAATAATTAATCGTTTTACAAACACCTACTTTAACAAAAAAAAAAAAAAAATATTTCAAAACTCCCCGACAGATTTTCATGAAAAATGAAAAAAACACTCGGGATAAAATTATCTATGACAAAAAAAAAACTAAACGAAAATCGTTTCATCCGTTTGGGAGCTACAATACCACAGACAGATACACAGACAGACACGTTAAACTTATAACACCCGTCTCTTTTTGCGTCATGGTTTAAAAAGAGTCAACTAGCTTATTCTAAGCCGGCACCACACTGCATCCATGCCTGACTAAAGGTTTCCTATGACTTCAACGTTACTAAAGCCTATCCGTGCTTCAGTGAGGTGACCGCTCGGTCAACTCGCTGAAGCACCGGTCACTTCACTGAAGCACAGACAGGCTTGTTAGCAAGTAGGGTTTCTGCTCAAGCATGAAAGTTTGCTTGCATAGATCTATGACAGCGAGCTTTCATAATACGGGCCTAAGACTATAGACCTTAAATCGCATTGGACAAATTCATGAGGATCGAGAATATTCCGTTATGCATAACGTGACCATATTTATTTGTATAATACAAGTTTTTTTTACTAAAAATGGGTTACGGTACATTTTATTTCTAGCTAAGCAGTATTTTATATTTGTCGGCTGATCAATTTTTTTTAACCTTTGATTTCGTTTTGAGGTACTAGGTGTAATAGTACACGATATATTTAAGTTGATTTTTTAATCAAAATGGCTTTCAATACTGTGACGCTCAACTGTGTTTTTTCACTCGTCCATATTTTTTTAATTTGAGAAAAGACTCTTTCGACTGATACCAAACTTCCAGGCAAGACGTACTCAATAATTATAGAAAAGTTTGTTAAGTGGATATTGTTTGCACGAAAGTACTGGAATGTTCCACCCAACGGTTTTCAGCAGTCCAAATCTCAGCATTCCAGTAAGTGATTTTTTAGTCTGTCGTAAAGTTAGAAATAAGCGAAAACGTGTTAAGTAAGGCGTGGCGTGGTTCACCGCGTTGTGACGTACAATATAATTGTAAATAAAATTAACATTTGGTCAGTTTGTGAGAGTGGGACTTTTATGCCTTCGCTGGAGACAGCGGGACGGTCAGCCTGAAAGTGGGACCGTCACGCCCAAAACGGGACGGATTGTCTCGTTAGTTAAGCACCACAGTTTTCAACACGATATTTCAGTGCTCGAGTCTGTATGGAGCTCGAAACGTGAAGTTAAAGTTAGTAAGTTAAGATAAATTTCGTTGCAACTATGATTCGATTTACATCATAAGTTCGACTGATGTGGCGCGGCGGGCGAAGTTCCGACTGCGATGCAGGAGGTTGCGGGTTCGAATGTTTGTACGATCTGCCGATATTTGTTCCGGTAAATTCTATGTTCAATAAAAAAATTATTTATATATAGCTTTTTTGTAAGTGTGCGGCGAATCGAGTACCTCGTTCGTCACAACACAACCTTAATTGTTGGGTACTTCCCTAGTCGGGTGACAGAAAAAGTCATCTTGGTATTGTCTCTGGTAACAACAAGATCGTAATATCGCATTTTATTGTAAACCATTTATGTTTGGGTACTAACTATTAACCAAATAAATATCAGTAATCGAAGACGCTCTTTTATTTACGTGGGAAGAGTTTTCCCCACAAGTATATCAAACTGGTTTATGTATGCCCGCGGCTTTGCACGCGTTGTTTCTATGAAAACGTTTATAGGTGATTTCTATCCCGTGGAAACTGATTTATTGGATAAAAATAGCATTATGTTTGATTCCAGGATTAGAATTACCTGTGTGCACCACCCCAACTCTTCCCGCGGGTTTCGTAAGAGGCGACTAAGGGATACCCACCGGCGGCGGGCAGCAGCGCCCCCTGCAGAACAATTCTACCACCAAACTGCGATCCCCAACCCGCATGCCCAGCGTGGGGATTATGGGCATTACCCCCATGTGATATAAGCCAATAAGGCGCTTATCAGGGGGAGGCCTGCGTCCAATAGTGGACCAATACAGGATGTTGAGGTTGAGGCTAGAAATGAAATAAATACCTACAGGTAAGAATTTGCTTCATCTAAATCTAAATTTATATTTTTTTTTTATCTAATTTTCCAGCGGCAAGATGGGCAGACGATATCTCTAACACCGCAGGGCGAACCTGGATGAGATTGGCGCAGGACCGTGTGGAGTGGCACAAAAGTTTGGAGACCTATACCCAGCAGTGGGTGAAGTCGGATTGCGGATGATGATGATGATGAAATCTAAATTTAAATTGCGTTTGCGTAGGGAGATAACAAAACAAGCACTGAACCACAACTAAACCTATATTTATTGCTCAAGCATACCTATACCTAATTCAAGGTCTATTCATTCTACATGGAGCAATCGCTAGGGTTGCCTCCTATATCCAACACACTAGGGTCACTATCATTTCATTTATTTATTGCGTTATAATTGTGGTATATACTTATTGACCATATGACTTATTGACTATATTAAGGAATAGGTACACACAATATGTACTCATTTATTTCATTTAATAATATAGCGTGAAGGGTACCTTTCCTACTTCCTAGCTTCCTACTAATATTACAAATACGAATGTTTTTGTGAATGTTTGTTACCGCGTATCTCCGTAACTGCTTAACCGATTTAAATGGTATTTGGTGTGTAGATAGTATAGATTCTAAAATAATACAAAAATTAATGAATTTTTCAAAAATTAAACTCTGACGGGGTCAAAAGTGGTGGTAAAGTTTCTATGGAAAATTATTATTCCTTGGTTCGATTCACGCAATACTCGGTAATAAATGATTTCCACTCGGGCGAAGCCTCGAGGCGCAGCTAGTTTCGAATAAAATTAATGCAAAAAATTAAATGACAAGTCACCAAAATATCACTTAAAAAGTTATTTAGTTCGTAGAAGCATTTTGCCACGAGCATCTCTTTCAAAATCTTTTTAAAAAATATACCTAATATCCTGTCTTTTAGTCGTGTTTGGATTTTTATTTATTTTACCGCCATTGAGTGTGGACTAGTAAGATGTATGGAAATAAAAATACAAATACCATTTGTATGAAATGCAGATCAAACTGGTGATCAAATGGCCAAATCTCTTAACAAGTACTTATTGGGTTGTTTTTAAGTAGATTAGTGGATTAGATCACAATCTTTAATCTTTTTTTCATATGGATTAATTTTTCACCAAAAACGCAGTTTTCTACAGCCTAGCATCTAACAAATCATTGTTCAACTAGTAAGCGTGCCAGAAACAGTCTGTTAAGATAATAAAGTTTATTTCTTTCTACCTTTAGAACAAAACATATTTTATATGCCACTAAAGAGGCCAAAAGGCATGCGGCCCGCTTGAAAATGAAAATGAAAGAGAAATTACACGCGATCGCTAGGGTTGCCTCCTATATCAAACACCTAGGGTTGTCTTATCATGTCACATTTGTGTAACCTAGTCTTTGTGCCAACCCTGCTGCTCCAATTAATTATTCGAATGACCATAGAAACCACGTAATTTCCATCGCGTTCAATTTTACGGTGTAACGCTCTCAATAGCAGTAAAACATGCTTTGGATAAAACAAAATGGAGTTGGATTATTCTCTTCAAAGAAAACAAACTATTATCTTGCTTGATCTTTAAATTAGCTGCAAATTTTGTAAGAAATAGAATATCACGCTCGCGAATCCACCCAAACTTTTTAGGTTGGCTTTAATAGTGTTGCCATTATTCATACCAAAAACTTATAAATTAATTAGTCTTTGTTCAAAACTACAACAAAGAAGGGTTGAACTGCCTTGTATTTTGTTGGTATTGTATCTTCTTAGTATACAAAAATTTCCAAAATTTCGAAATTGGCTAAATCCGCCATTTCCTATTGAAATGTGAGCCGCCATGACACTTTCCGAGCCAAAGGGTAAACAAACATTGCTCCCATTCTGCAGTTATAATAGTAAAATAAATTGACGCAATGGAGAGGGCTCGACTCGCTCGCTGCTTGCCAAAAAAGCATAATTAATTGAAGTGGAGTTGTTCCGGCTATGTTCATTGTTTTTAGTGCTTTAGACTGAAGTGCACTAGGTCAAATCGCTCTGACCCATAAAGTCTTTCCCAGACAGACGCGGCCTACGGTGGCGACCAGTACAAGTTTACTTAGTCTTGCAAATTGTACTGGTCAATTCTGATGTATTGGTGAGTTTATCACTCATACCATTTTCAGTGCTTACGACTCGGCCCTTTTCCGCGGCCGCTGTCTAGTTCTACAGGAACGGTTTTTACCGGATCAAGCAAAAATCATTGTGCGGTTTTAAGATCTTTGAAGAAAATTCCACCTCTCCCCGCTCCCCGCACCCTATCCTGCAAAAACCGGTATGCAGGCAGTGGGAACACTATCATAAAACTATGTATATTTAAATGTAATTAAACTGGATCCTGTCTTTTACTGGACGACGGATCCAGTTTGTAGTGGCAAAATCGAATGACTTTGATTGAATGGATCGGTTTTTGCAGGATACCGTAAAGAGGATACTCGCGTGTATGCTACTATTGAAACAAATCAAATCAAATCAAAAACTCTTTATTTCCATAAATACAATAAATGTACACTTAGAAAAGGTCAAATTATAAAACTAAACACTGACACGGATATAAAGTAATGTTTTTGATTTCTGTCCCTTCGGTATGTAGTCTAAAGTAAAGAAGCGACAAATAAACCTTTAGCCTGTTAGTTGTTATTTTTCGAGGAGATCAAAACTCGTCCCAAGCTTTTTTATCCTCTAGATAGAATATTTTGTACTAAGCCTTTTTACAAAGGATAGGTTTGACAATTAGTTTGAATTTATTTATTGATAATTTTTGCAATTCACTTGGAGTTTTGTTGTAGAAGCGTATACATTGCCCTTTAAAAGATATATTTATGTTTTGTAACAGTTGTGGGCACAGCGAGTTTCTAGTATTTATAGTATATTATTAGTAGTATTTAAATTATATATCTAGTACTACTAACTGGGATGTTCCAAAGAACCGGATGTTGCCATAGGAAAGGGCTGGTATTGGATGTATTTTGATTACGAATACAAAACAAAAGAAAGTGAACGAATGAGCGGCTAAACTTAATACCTCCAGAAGTTCTCAGACAATTTTCTGCCAATGATTTATACATATATATTCTAAACATTTTTATATTTCAGGAAATTCCACTGCTAAGCTAAGGTTTCATGTCTTATTTATTTCTAGAGTCAATAATTGGAATTTATTAAAAGGTGAGCTCATTCAACCTTTGCCGATAATAGCTGATAAATTCTGTGAGGATTTTTCGGTAAGTGAGAACATCTAAAAATACTTATTTAAGAGTTGAGCTCGTACGATTGTTGACCTTACTGAAGATAAAACATTCACTCAAAAAGTTAAAATAAGCTTCTAGCTTGTTATTGTTTATATTTTACAAGCATACCCGCGTGTAGTTTAGCACGTATTTTTAGGCATTATACGAAGCATGTCTTTCCCATCTAGATATTCAGCTCATCAGAGTCTCCGTGAAAACTTTCCATGGCGGGCAACCTCCAGCAATGAAGAATACGACGCCAAAGAAGAATTAATTATTCCACCGTAGGTACATCTTAATACCTACACTTGATGTCGTTATAATTTATTGCCTTTATTCACAAAGAAAATGACAATAAAACGAGTATGACATTTCTTAACACTGACGCTGGCCGATTCGTAGCTAAAGTCGTGTAAATAAAGAATGGGATTGAAGATGACAACATGCTATCCCCCGTAGACCCTACACGATTTTTGCACGGCGGCGTTTCATAATATGAGAGACTACGGTTAAATGTGAACTTAATTAGTCGGCACGTAAGGCAATCGCGAACGAAGTCGCGGGTACCTACAGCTAGTAATAGAATAAAATTAGAAATAGTATTTACAATGAAAACAATTGAGCTAACTGCAGACTGTTGCAAACAATATACAGGTAGCTCAACTGATCTATTGCCTAATTAAATTAATTGCATTTTAAGTATTATGTGTGTGTGTGTGTTATCAGTAACACAAGTTTTATTTAAAGCTTCATAAGGAATTGTAATCAGAAGATAAAAAAAAAAACACAGACAGTGATTCCTATATAAACACATAAAATAACACATGGCTGGCCACAGTGCTGAAATTTCTACAATCCTCAATGATAAGTCAAATCTAGTAAGTATTTTCAAAAATGGTCGAACACTTTTTCCGTTCATAGTACTTTTTTGCAAGATTGACTTTTAATCGACCTCCGGGAATGGGGCCCTCGGGGACTAACCCGGCTGAAAGAGGGCATAGAATGATAATGACAGTTAAAAAATATATTAAAATACTGTATGTCAAGATGTCTCATAAAAAAGCAGCCGTATATGAGCTTTAATGATGATAATAGGTACCCTTTTAACTATATCTACCTACAATATAAGTTCTGTCAGATGCCAAAGGTACCTCAACTCCCATTTGGTCCGAGTGTTTAGGGAATATCCATTTTCTTAAGTTCCCAACTTGTGTAGATAAAAGCTTCGGGCTCTATGTCAACTTTATTAGGAACTCTGTTTACTAGCGGTACTTGGGGGAGTTCTTTCTGTGATTCCCAGTTCTTTATAAATGAAGGTACGGATTTCTTTTGTTTGATTCTTTCAATCACGTTTCTATTCGATTGTATTGAAATAATAAAGTTACTTACGACACTCTCAAGAACGAATTTGGAACAGTTGGGCTACTTCTAGATAGTTAGCAACAGTCTAAGGTAAAACTGGTTAATGCTACTAAGCGTGCTGTCGACCTGAGGGGGCTATAGTCGTTGAATCGTTTTACCGTATGACGTTTTTACTTTAGTTTAGTATTTCTTTGAAAAATGTAAGCTCGTTTCATACCTTTAAAACTGAAGTTGCCAGTTTAGGAAAATTGACCAATTTTATAATATTAATAAATTCTTTTTTGTAGTTACCTATCTTCTCATTTATGCAAAACTGTAATTCCTACCTACAGACCGGACAAAAACTTTACTTTTATAAATTGTTTACACTAAGCTAAATTATTATTCTCATGTAAGTGACTGTGTCTTTTTTGAGAATAAATATCTTTAAGCATTATATCACATGTCGTTTACTACCCAGCCTCAGCGGTGTGACCCGCAAGGGCGCGCCGCCGCCCCGCCACTATCCACTCCGGGTAGACATCTGTGTCTTGGGCCATGAAAGTGTTAGTTTAGTATTTATTAGTTTAGTCTAACACGCCCGAGTCCTTCAATACACTGATGTAGGTACTTAAATAACCGTTGGAAAAAATACCAAATTTCGGCTACTACCCTATTGCACAAAACAAACGCTTATATCCGCTAACAATACTCCCATTATTCCGTAAAAAATTCTGATAAATTTTGATACAAAAAATAATCTTGTACAAAACGTTGTTTCATGTATTACCCAATCAAAACGAAATTGTAAAAGGGACAGTATAAACACATACTTTTCTGCATTTATTAAATACAAAAGCCGAAACAATGTTCCGGGCGGATCCTCTATAATAAAATAATATTTTTGCCTCGGGCGTAACATTGCGTGGTGTAGGGTAAGATTGAGCGCGTTCTTTTAACTTTCTTTTTCAGGTTTGCACAAGAGTTATTAGTGTGATAACCTGATAATACACATAGCTTAATATTTTTAATATGCTATGGAGAGATCTATACTCTGAGTTCATCTACGCGATGGAAATAAAGAAAGAAAATAAATTTATTATTTGGAGCCATAATAAACGACACGATAGGATCCAGAATACGTAAATCAGTAGAAGAACCAAAGTAACCAACATAGCTCTCAGAGTTAGCAGGCTGAAGTGACGATGGGCAGGCCATATAGCTCGCAGAACCGATAACCGTTGGGGAGTATAGGTTCTCGAGTGGGAAGACCTCCCACTCGATGGACCGACGACATTGTAGCGGTCGCAGGAAGTCGATGGATGGAGGCGGCTCAGGACCGCTTTTCGTGGCGCCGTTCGAGGCAGGCCTGTGTTCAGCTGTGGACTAATACAGGCCGTTGATGATGATGATGATGAATTATCAAACCTACGTCAATCCATACAAATTGTTCGAGAAGTCATGTGATAATTAGCGACTTCCATAATAAGACAAGGAGTCATGTAATTAGGCTAAGCCGGGCTCTACAACAGATTAGATAATGTTACTTGAATTACAGTGTTTAGTGGTCACTTAACTGACTACATATGTATTTTGTAGATAGCGGAAGCGTTTGTGATGGCTTTCAACAATGTAGTATTATTTAGTTAGGTACCAGGCTTTCAATCGATCTTGCACCCGTTTCATCTGTCAATCGAAAACGTACTCCTTAGGTGTATCCTTAACCTAGTATATTCAAATTTTTATAGAGTTCTGGAAAAATTGAGAGACCTCTATAAAGAAAGGGATAAGCTCCAAATCAGTATAACAAGAAAAACAGACATCTTAATAAATTTGTGCGTTTTGAAAAAGCTTTTCCGCTATAAAAACCACCACGCCTCAACTCTGCTTGCTGGAAAGTGTCCAAATATCACAGTGTATGTGGACAGATACTGATATGCAAACGTAATGAGACTGCCTTATTATATTACACAGTTCAGTCTGTACGTGTTCAAGTTTTAGTACGAGTTACGTTAAACTACAGACGACATACGGCAAAGATGATCGCCAAAACAGGAAAATATACTGTATTATTGACATCGCATGAGTAAGCGGCTTAACTATAAACCTTGCTCCTCTTGGAGTCGAGACCGTCCGTGGGGTACCGAGGATCTTCGGGTTTAAAAAAATATCTGAGCGTCTGATCGAAGTGACGCGAGACCCGAGAGGTGGTGAGTATCTGGCACAGCGCACCATCATTGTCATACAGCAGGGCAATGCAGCCAGCGTCTTGGGGACGCTTCCAACTGGTACTTATTTGGGTCAGTTGAGCTACCTGTGGATTATTTGCAACACTCTGCAGTAGCTCAATTGTTTCAATTGTATATACTAGTTCTAATTTATTTCTATTATTTGATTGTAATTTTCTTCACGAAAAAATTAGGTGCACTTATAAAGACACTAATATTATACGAAAGTTTGGATGTTCCGATGCAGGATTGTTGCCTCTTTATACCAAAATAAGTATATACCTTCTTAACGGGTCGAGTGAAAAAGCAAGTGCAAAGCCACTGGCAAAAGCTTATATAAATAATTCAAAACATTATACAGTTTGAAGAGAGTTTCCGCAGCAGAGCAGAGATGTAATGAGAAAATAACTAATAATATGGTCAGAATAGCAAACAATCATTGTATATATCACTTGTTTCTGACCGCGGTTTTTGGCATAAAAAGTAGCGTTTATGTTATTCCAGATCCAGATCTATATTTGTGCAAAATTTCGGTCCGATCCATAAAGAAGTTTTTGGCCCAAACGTCTTCACAACTGCTGAAACTTTCACCTTTATAAAATGAGTAGGATGACCAGCAGGGCTATTTTAATTCGTCGGAAAGGCCTTTGGAATCGTTATCGGAAACTTTTGACGAAGAACGCTATTTTAAACTATCGAATTCGAAAACTTTTGTCATTCGAATTCGGATCCATAATAGGAAACGATTCCGCCAAAGAAATGTATAAATATAACATAGTAATCTTGATAGAAACGAGAGAAGAAGGTATTCAATCGAGGTGATTTTCTGCCCATGTTTTATTTTTTAGGTTATTTTTGTTTAGAAATTAAGTAAAGAATAAGTTTCTAACCATATTTTGTTGTTGAATAGATGGAGCACATACTTGTGAGATGGAGAGAGAGAGCTCAACGACATATTCTATGACTTGTTCACCCAAAATCAAAAGTGAACTTGCGAGGAACTTGGGAAAAGTATTTTCAACACAGATTAAAAATAAAGACAATAACTTAATTTTGTATTTCTACAAAAACTTCTTACACATAACTTCTTCAGCTGAAAATATGTTTTGAGGGTCAAAGATGGTAGTTTTTGTAATTAGAACTCCACGTATATGTTTTTTTAATTAAAATAAATAACTAAACTTCCAACCGATCAATGTACGTATTTTTTTGGTGTTGGTAATATCTCTTCTCTGCACTTTGATGAAATGCCCGGTTTCGAAACCGGCAACCAATTTGGCAAGCGGTTGTGCTACTAGGAGACGCCGTGATCACTTTGCATTCTAAAACGGAGTTTGAATTGCTTGAAAGGAGTTCAAGAGAGCAATAATGGTTTATTTGTAAATGAACCAAGGAGACTCAAACTCAGTTCGAATCTGGTTTGAAATCGACTGATACCTAAACAATTAGTCTGATGAAATCCCTTCATTTTGGTAGCAAGATATTGGAAAAACTCTTCGTAAAGTCTCTGTTTTTGATTTATCATTTTCTATTTTAATCTATCTATTCGAAAAAATAGCATTAAAAAAATGCAGATGTATTCTTTTGTTAATCAACTCACCATTCAAAACTTTATCTGCAAAATCTGGAACAAAAAGAACACTTTTGTAGATAAATTACAACAGAATTACATACATAATTCTAACAAACCGGCCGCAGAACAGTAAACCTAAGTTTCTAGACTAATTTAGTAGCAAAATAAAGTTTATAATTTGTGGTAAACAACAATCTTGAAATCATACCACATAACAACAACTCAAGGGAAAGTTTGGTATGACGAACCTGACGAAGTCAAGACGTGTCGATACAACAAGTTGGTCGACAAGATTCACAGAGAGACAAATAAAATACAAATATTGTGTCTAGTATCTAGAAATTGTATCTAGTATTTAAGCATTGTTAAGCCTTGTTAAAAGTTATGTTTCTCAACAGACATCCGATATTCATCGGATTGCCTTAGTTCTCATTGTAATTATTCTAAAAACAGCTTCAAAGATTGTAACCTATGGCATTTCGATTAATAAACCTACCTAATTCTCCTACCTCTTCTAATCTTATTACACCAGGTGAGAACTCTGTGTCTCGTCTAGTATAGTATTATTATATCTGTGGTCTAGTTAAACCTAACATAGGCTTTAAGGCACTTCTAACCGAAATGTAATGTTGTCTTTTATCTGAATAAATAATTCTATATAAAAAAGATTTAGGCTCCGTTTTATTTAATGATATGATCTTGATTGAACAAGTTCTCGAGTGGTAATGATGCCAGTTGATGCGGAACTCGCCTGCCTTACATCTAGAGGGTAGGTAGAAAACTTGATTGCAATTTTAATATGACAAGTTTAATGGGGTTACTACGTCGGGCAACTATCTTCCCCTCCCTATTTTATGTTTGTAGGTCACGTCTTTACGTCTTGCAAATGTTTTATACGCATACAGTGCAATAGGTACGATTTTACACTTGGTTTGAAGTACCTAGCCTACGGCGACGTTTGGGTGTCAAACTAGACCTAAATCTCAGGAACACGGAATCCCCGTGGTAAAAACCTAGAATTAGGTTTGTACCTACATAAATATTACATTATTTTATTTCTTTAGTTACTCTAACTTTTTACAAGTAGGTGTACCTACAACAATTTACCCATTATTAGTTTTAAAAGTCATTTCATTAGTTTTAAAATCACTTTACAAGCCAATGAAAACGACGTTAACATAGAGATAAAGTAGAATTTAGAAACAAAGAATTTTTTTTACTTATGTGAAAGCTCGCCAAAAAAAATTAAAGTGCACTATTTCACATAATTTGGTCGAGATCACAGAAAACCGACGGTCTATTGAAATGACTTATGTTTTGATTCGTAGATTTTAACTAATTATTAGGTTCCTTTAAGCCAGTTACTAATTATTTGAGTAGTTTTCTTGTAAATAAAAGATAACTTGATTTTTAAGCTTACGCCGCCGTTCTAGAACCGTATGGCTCTGTTCCTCTATGAACGCGAAATGCTCTCCTTTTCACAAAATGGCGCGCATGGTGCCCTCTTAAAATGATAAGGTAAGTACTTTGTGAGTACTTGGTGTAGTCCTTGTAGAACTCATATTGATGACAAAGCCTGTTTGAAACTTATAATGGATTCCACTTACCAGCGGCAACGCGTTTTAATGCATGCACTGCATCAAAGGAAGCGAATAGAGCTTTTGTCTTATTTAATATCGTGAAGGGAGAAAATTGCGCCGAATTTTTACGTAATATTTACTTATTTGAATACTAGTTTCTGCCCGCAGCTTTATACGGTTTTGTTCAGCATAACAAAGTTCTTAATTAACTGTAATAAAAACCAAATCAGGCTTTCGCTTCTTCACTTTTTTCGCAAAACAAGGGAGCAAAGGCCAGCAAATTATAGCTAACAACCATAAATCTATATACTAGCCAAACTCTATGTGAAATGATGTAAAACCAGGTCACAAAAAAAAACTAAACTAACTCACATGGTTATTTTCCCCCATTCGGTTACAGTATCATGTACTTACTGGAAATTTAACACAATATAGAATCTAATTTTAGATATAAGTACCTACTCTGTAAACCATCAACCATTTTTGGAAATAAATTTTATTTTCTTTTATTTTTTTTTATAATAGTCGACGTCGAGTTTCAGATGTAATTTTACCCCCCCCCCCCCCCCCCTTAACGCACTGTAACATCACTTTCGAATAAAGGAGTATCCTGTAGCTGAACTCAAGCGCATTGGAATCGCTCCTCGTGCGTGATTGGTGGATCACCTGTGGATTTGCCATGCAGCGGAAGGGACAGCAATGTCATTGTGCTTATGTGTGGCTGCCTACCGCACTAATTTCCGATGCTAGCCTTATAAATTATAATTAAGTATTATTAATGAGAACTCTAGTGTCTAGATAAACCTTTGTTAGGATTTAAGACGCCATTAACGTTAAATCGTAACAACTTTGAAACAGTTAATAAATATGTATTTCAATCTATCTATTTGTCTCGCATAACATAAAAACATAGTATCTAAATTAATAGGCTTCGAAGTTGGTTTTTAGTTTTTGTTAAAAACATCAAATTACAAGATTCAAGATTTCAACGTATCCCCTGAGCAAGCAATCTCAACAGAATTCCTTCGAAAACCGCTGAAATTTCAAGCTAAGAACGCCGCACTGCGTAAACTCATGACGAAATTTCGCCAAAATATATTATTCGTTATTTCTCCCCGGAGTGCGGTGCGTCGTCGCGCGGACGTGTGAAGCTATTGGCTTTAAATTATTATGGTATACATGCGACGTTGTGTGGTCGGATACAGTGATTCATCTTAGAACAGATGCTCACGCACACAGTCATGTGCGTTGAGTTATGTGTGTGGAGAGGCGAGATCTATGATAACGTACTATTGATTAACAAGGACAAAATTACAAATTTTAAAGACCCCCCGACAGATTTTCATGAAACATGGCTAAGAAAACTCGGGATAAAATTATCTATGACACAAAAAAACTAAACGAAATTCAGTTCATCCGTTTGGGAGCTACGATACCACAGACAGACACGTTAAACTTATAACACCCCTCTCTTTTTGCATCGGGGGTTAAATAGCTAAAACAGATGCTCACGCGCACATATACCTTGAGTTATAATGTATGGAGGTGTAAGATGTGTGTTTAGAAATACTGACGACCTACAGACAGAGAATATAACGTGGGCGTAGAGCGAAAAGTCACTACACTGTTTTGAGTTATGAAGGCTGAAAGTTTTGAAAAACAAAATAAAATCATAACTTTGTTTTGGTATGGGATATTTGTAATTTTATGGTCTCATAAGTTTGGCCACATCCGTGGCGCAGCGGGCGAAGGTCCGTCTGCGACGCAGGAAGTTGCGGGTTCGATTCCCGCCTCGGAACAAATTTGTGTACGATCTGCAGAAATTTGTTCCGTTGGTCTGGGTGTTTTCTATGTATAATAAAAAATATCTATCTATGTATGTATTGTATTAAAGTATATCAGTTATCTAGTACCCATAACACAAGCTCTGCTTAGCTTGCAGGGGCTAGATAATGCTGTGTGAATTGTCCAGCATTATTTATTTATATTTATTTATTATAAGTAAGAAAATGAAAAGCTCATAAGGTCAATTCACTACAGTCAATGAATAATTGATATTTTCACGCATAATGAAAAAAAAAAAAACACTTTAGCTATCATTCAAAACAAAGCTTTGCAGCTTTGTGTTTGTTGTAGTATTGGGGCGAAAACTAACTTAACATGTTATATGACTTCTCGCTCATAAATTATGAAGTACCTACAATTATCGCAATTAGCGATCTAGAAGACACTAAGTCGACTTGGTTAGTTTTCGCTTTCATGTTGTTGTACCAGTTACTACAACCAAACCAACCATACCAAACCAGTTACTACATAACTAATCAAGTATATATAGTTATTTCTCGACTAGACTGGGTCCTAGCAACATTAGCTATTATTTTAGAAAAGAAAGTACCCAAGCCGACTTAGGTTCATATTTTGCTATTTTTTCAAGTAGGAAAAAAGTATCTTGTTTTCGACTAAAATTTTGTAGGCCAAATCATACATAATACTAGCGTATAGAATAGACACTCTTCGCCTCCCACCTGACCGAGGGTCCTCACCCCGCTGCGTCCTAGCAAATTCGGTTTGCGTTCCAAATGCAAGGGATATTGTGACTTTTGCTTCAACTGTACTTTAATGATTACAATTTGCCTATAAAAAACAACACGGGCCGAATGTGGAGCTGAAATGAAGGACGAAGTTAGATTTTTTGAAACAAAATAAATTATGGGCCGAGTACGGCATACAATGTGGGACAAAAGCAGATTTTTTGATGTGGGCCGAACTTCCCCGTGACGAATGTGGCATAAATTTGCACGGCGCATAAAACTGAGTTGCGTTTGAGTATTCGGGGGTTAGGAATGCAACTTTTACAACATTCCATCCCATTTTGACATTGCGCGGATTGGACCAGAAATGCTACTTTAGGTATTTACGTTAACATTCGTCCCATTTAAATACCACACGGATTATTCGTAAGTAGGTACCAATACTCTTGCCAAACACAATGTGGAATGTTTGTAAAGGAACCACGACATAAAAACGAAAACTCACTTGCTGGCGGTCTTACAAATAAAATTGTAAGCAATATTTATTGAAGAAAGGATCACAAATCGACAAATACCCAATGTTAATTCCGTACCTATATAAAGACGCAAAACGGAGTGAATTTTAGGTTAAGTATGGGCGGTTTGTTTACTAACATTCCACATCGAGTTCGGCTAGTGTATAGCTCTACATTCCGTAAATAAGCCATCAATTACGGCTATAATTCAAAAACTTTCAGTAGTTTTCGATGTTATGCTTTTATTTGTAATTTACTCTGGTCGTTTTCATGCCATGGGCTTTTACAAACTCATTTACCCAATGCAAAGCGAATTTTCCCTTACACTGTTCGAAATAATACGTTTTGAGCTTTAAAACGATGTTAGTAGCGTTCAAATTGCTTATTATACCTTTAATAATTAAGTTAGGTCACCACTTCTGCCGGCCGTTTGGTTAATACTATAGTTTCATAGCTCCGGACACAGTTTGTGGTCATTTTATTTACTTTCGTTTTTCATAAAATATTTTTACTGAAAAATGAAATTTACCTTGTACCTAGTATGTTTTTTAATTTTCAACAAAATTATACTTTGGTAGAAAATGATTTAGATTTAACTTGTTTGATAGTCTTAAGAAAGAAATTATGAACAGAGCCGCAAACGCCATTTTTTCTTAACTATTTCTTTGTGAGGTACACAACTGTAACTGTTGATTTAATAAGTTTTAATATTTAAAAAAACCTTTTCAAAATCAGCTCTTAATTTATTGTCATCCAAACTAAACGTGTATACGAAATTTCAGATTAATCGGTTGAAGATCATCATCATCATCAACATTATATTAGTCCACTGCTGGAGATAGGCTTCCCCTAATGAGCGCCATAGAGCTCTGTCTTCAGCTTGCCGCACCCATCTGCCTGCAGTCTTTCGCAGGTCTGACTGGAGGGCGTTCTACACTACGTTTGCCTAGTCGCGGTCTCCACTTAAAAACTACCCAATCGGTTGTTGTTTCTTCGCAAGACATGGCGGGCCCACTGTCACTTCAGCTTGCTAATTCGGTTGAGGATATCTGCTTCAAAATTGAGTTGCAACTCTTGCAAGATTCCACCCGTACAAATATAAGTACATAGTTTCATACATTGCAAGTTAAAAAAAGCGTTAAAAATATTGAGAGAGTGTTTGTTTTTTAACAAATAAAATATAGTAATTAGAAAAATACGTTTGAAAGCACCTTTTTATCAATGAATTTCGATACCGCAGCGCCCTCCTAATGTCAAAGCTATAACTACACAGAACTACATTTCGTCTAGACACATTATTTTGCTAACAGTTTATTTTGGCTTACTTTCAGATCCCCAACATTGTTGATCGTTAAATTAAATTACATTTAAACAATAGAATCAAATTAAAACTAGTATTTACAATTCAGCTAACTGCTATTGCAAACAATCTACAGATAGCTAGATAAGATAAGACATTAATTTCCACTCACAAAAAAGTTTTCTAATAATAATTGTGTAAAGATTATTATTTTTAAGCACTTTTGTTAAGCTCGCCTATGTACATATCCTATTATTTGTATAAATTGTGTACAATATAGAATTAATGAATTAAAGATTAGGTCTATAAGTATTTAACCTGTTTTGTGAGGAGCTGAAGCTTGGGATAGGCTTATAAAAACCTGTACTACAAGACACTAAGCCACACTCCGTGGCTGTGACATGATGAAATGATACAAGTTTAAGCGAACTCTAAATTAGGTACCTTTTAAATAAATAAATAAATATAAATAAATAATGCTAGACAATTCACACAACATTATCTAGCCCCCCATTATCTAAATACAACAAACATTAAGTGACCAATTTGAAATACAAGAAATTAGGTTTATGAAAAATTAATAAAAATAATAACTGAACTAAAGAGAATAGAATAACCGATCCTTACATTATAACATCTGAACTGATGCAGACGTAAGCGTCCCCAAGAAGCTGACTGCATTGCCCCGCTGTATGGCATGGAAATATTGATGCGTTGCGCCAGATACTCACCAGCTTACTAATAAGAAAGAAAAACGTGTCGAACATTTCAAAACGAGGAGGCAAGTAAGTGTAAACTCGCTGTGCCCAAAACTAGACTACAGCAGATTAATTTATCTTTTAAATAGTAATTAATGCTTATATATAAATTCAGACAAATTTTCAGAGACAAAAACATATCCTTCGTAAAAGGGCTTACTACAAAATATCAGATTATGTAGAGAGGATAAAAAAGCTTGGGACAAGTTTTGCTCCAGCTCGAAAACTAACCAACCTAACAAGGTAAAGGTTTCTTGTTCGCTTCTTTACTTTACTTTAAAAAGATTGAAGTTTTACTGATGTAATTTGAATTTTTGTGACGTGTCAAAGAGTTTAAAGGAAATACAGCACTTTGATATTTGTTTGGATTTTGTATGTGCCAGTATTCCAGCTTCACCAAATATGATGCGCGCTGCGATAAAAATTTTCGTCTGTCTTTGTCTCGCTCTTTTTTGTGCGAATATGAAACGAAAGCATGTCGAAATGGACGACAAAATGTCGCGGTGCGTATAATTTGCCCTAGCCATTATCAACAACCATCCAACAGCTTTTTGTTCTTCTTTAGATTAGTTATTATTGAAATTAAACTTAAAATCCAAGATTTTCACACCTTTGAGAAAGTGAAAATTGAAACTTATTTAGCTTAAAATTTAATTTGCAGGGCTTTGTAATATTTTACTTAAAATGCGAGAAGCACCTAGGAGTAAATGAGCGTGAAATTAAGAATTCTTAATATTAACTCGAAAAACATTTAAATATTAATATATTATTTTGCTTCAAAAAGAGCTCTAAGTTTCAGATTGCTGTATTACGCTTGAAACGTGGTTGGCTTAATGAGGCTACATAATATTTTTGATACAGAAATATTTAGACTTTAGCAAGATTTTTAATTACAAGCTAGAAGAAGTCGCAGTCGGCCGGCTATATCTCACGAAGAACCGACTACAGAAAATGAGTTCTTGAGTGGAGACCATGACTCCGCAAACGTAGTGTAGAACTCTGATTGGCCTGATCTATCGATCGATTTGATGGATCCAGCCTGCGATGAGGAGGTCTGTATCCAAGCAACGAATATAGGCATACAACAGTGGATAAAATATCATTTTCATACATATCATTTGTTGTGATTATATGCATACAGGTATTGTTCTTAGGTGTATGTAGTCTTAGTGGGTACACAACAATGCATAAAAACCCTGTCAGGGCGCTACAATTATTTTGGGTTCGCTCATGTTAGATTGACAACTTTGATAGGTACTTCATATTTATGGAATTAGATAATTTAGGAATGTCATTTTTAAAATAAATAGTAATTATAAAAGGCAAGAATAAATAATTAATTGAGTTGAATAAGATCCGGTTTTCAATTTAATAGAACGACCGCAAATTAACGTTAGATTAGGAATAGTCAAATTTTATCAATTTTATCTATGTCTAGATAGGTAGGTAATATTAAAGTGTTACAAAAGGTAGGCATGCTTATGAAGTAGGTACTAATTGATAATGACACAATTACAAAGTCAAATAATTCAAATAAAATAGGTCTATGTCGTGATTAAGTAGGCAGGTACCTACTTTCTAACTTAATCTATAGGTGATAGTATGTCAGCTAGTACACTTTTAGTTATTTGTTTTAAACTATCACCGGAGAATAATTCGTGAATTGAATAGTAACTTTTTTGTAATAAAATAGTTTCATCATCAGACAATGATGATTTATTTGGTCTAGCTGCGAGCAACAATACAAAGAAATCTAGCAATTTTCCAAAATGTCAACCGTGTTTTCTAAATCAAATAGAACTTTACGATTGACATGACAATTTACTATCGAAGTTATTCTGTTCCGAACGATATTAGAAATATGGGCTAGGTATCTGTGAAAGCCATGAATTTCAATATCTCGCAGTGAATATTGTAAATTTAATATTCTTTCTAGGACTTGCTGTAGGTACTTTCAAGACCTAGTATTGAAAATTCAATTACTTGAAATCTTGAATGAAAATTATTCTATAACTATTCGAATTGAAATACTTTGAAATCATTTCTAAAGCTAGTAAATCTATGAGTAATTTTAGAAACATTTTGAAGATGTAAAGGGAAAATTAGCACTATATTTCTTATTTCATAATAATTAATAGTTTAAAATTTAAATTATCAACGAGCTTATTTCGTAAGCCTAATAATGATGATTGATTATTGCATAATAAAAAAATGTTTTTCAGCCGACGAAAAACGGTTCTCAAGTCGACGCGTATAGTTTTTAGGGTTTCGAAGATCGAAGATCGGTTTCGAAACCCTTATGGTCTCGCTTGTCTGTCCTCTTTCCCCTCCTTAATAACTCAGCAGCTAATGCAGCTATCAACTTGAAATTTAAAATAAAAATACATTTCATGCGCCTGTACAGATTTAAAGAAAAATAAATGAAAATGAATATTTTCCATACAAATTGTGATGCCGAAATTTTAAAAGATACCTACAGGGTCATGCGGGGTATCAAATGAAAGGTTTCGGTTTGGACATTTTAAAACAGTTTTCGAAATTTCTGTAGAATTTATACTTTTTCAAATTCAAAAAGAGTCGAAATTTTACCCATTCCCACACCCCTATCTCCAAAGATTGCAGAGAGATCTATCTGAAATGTATGTAACGTTTGTAGATATGTATCTAAATTTTACAGAAAAAATAATAGAGAAGTTTATAAAACAACCACTTTAATAAAAATTGTTAAAAAGGTTTTAAAAAGGGGGGATACCTCACCGAGTGGGTTATCAAATGAAAGGTATTGGTTAGGAAGTTTCAAAACAGTTTTTGAAATATCCGTAGAGTAAACACTTTATCAAATATTTTGAATGAAGTCAATAAATTGACCCCTTAATCGCCAAAGTACCCATGCAGAGCGATCCATCTAAAGTGTAGTTTGGTAAGTACCTTCTATTTTTAGGTAGGTATTCATTAAGTAGCGATGTCTCTAACCGGTACTTTTAGTACATGTATGTATAATCGACAAACGTTCGAAACCCTCGGCTCGCGAGTTGAAAATCCATAGAGCCACAAAAATAGCCTAAAGTTTTTAGTAACTTTCCTGAGGGTGAGGACTTTCGTATTTGTAAAAACAAAAACGTTAGAGTCTATCGTATATTGATGTGCTTCTATCGGTATATAGTAAGGACGGCTCACGAGTATACGAAGATATAGTTATGTTATTAAGGAATAAATAAATAAATAATATATGCCAGCAAAACTCGATAGAGAGAAAAAGTAAATGAACTACTACACAAAAATTCAAACTCACTTGCTTGACATTGTGTTTGTGTCAATTTTCACTTATAGTTGAAGGCAATATTGATTGTTGAAGGAAGGATCACAAATCGAGAAGTAATGTGAACTGCATAATAGAAAGACGAAGGAGCAGAGTAAATTTAAGGTTAAGTATGTGCGGTTTTTTTTTTCAAAAATACCACATCGAGGTTGGGTA
The DNA here is from genome assembly GCA_949316285.1 of Eupithecia subumbrata. NCBI lineage: Eukaryota > Metazoa > Arthropoda > Insecta > Lepidoptera > Geometridae > Eupithecia > Eupithecia subumbrata. Next base: position 3,415,177 of record OX438644.1, on the reverse strand, counting down.
GTGTACAGATATTTGACTTAAAATTACTTACCCGGTTTTACCAATGGCACTGACTGACAAACTAAGAAAAAATTATGTTATTGGTTGCGATGACGATGAATTTGATATGAATGATATTTCAAAATAACTGGTATTTATCCTGTTATTTTGATAACTTATCACGTTATCACATCCTTTATTTACATATAAAATTTAATTTACCTCTCAAGGTTCAATAACATTATTCCAAAAAAGTATAAAATTGAAAACTCACAACTCCACCACTGAATATTCAAGGAAAAACTTGTGAAAAAAGCTCAAAACAAAAACAACTTTAACACTGAATATTTAAGTCCAAACTTCGTCAACATTCAACTCAACAAATAGCTACCTAAAGAACAAACCTTAAAGTAACCCTAAAGAAGCATTCACAGTGTATCTCGGGCATAAGTCGGGTCCCGTGGCCTTTACAGGCATTTTGACGTCTAATGGGACTGCGTAGAACTACGCAGGACTGCGTAACGACCTGTGATAGCGCTCTTACATTATACGATACGATTGTACGTAACTTTTGAATATGATCTCGATTGGTCGTCATTGCCATTTGCCGCGTCGGTTGCGACGTAAGAAACGATCCCTTCTAGGTACTTGTTCCGCGGTTGTCGTAAACGGCGACAGATATTTACCAGAGGAATGGTAGCAGCCTCCGTCTGTGTGTGCCCGCACGATCACTAAACAAATCAACCGGTATTTTAATTTGACTGTCCATAGTTTAGGTAATACTTATTATGGCGATACCCCGATCCAAACTGCCGCCACCACATATTTTACCTTATTATTATTTTAAACGAAGAAATTTTCTAAAATCGATTAGGCACTTGGTGGTATCATAAGCTTTTTTAATGCCTCTGTAATAGTTTTATTTTGTACAGTGCAGGCAAAGATGCGAAGTTGCTCTTTTTTCAATCAAACTCTGATTTCGCCTCTCTGTCTAAACTAATGGTAGGTAACACAAACTGTCCAACGGATTTTTGAAAATTCTTTTGTTTAATCTTATTTGATGATAAAATAAGTTGCACGCTAGTTTGGGTCGGGGTAACGCTTTAATATAAAGCTTTAATAATTACATGGTAGGAAAACCAGCGGCTTCAATTTTAAATTTAACGAACGAATGATTAATTCCGGGAAACTTCGCGTGCTGTTATTTTGCACTGTTACGTAAATGATTTTACAAAGTTAAATGGAAACATACTTAATAAAATAAACGTTGTAATGAGTTTTCCTATACATGAGTCTGTTACATTTGCATACCCTGCTGACTATCGAGAGTTTCAATTTATATTATTGACAGATCACAATGTTTATTTGTTTTCTCAAATATTATGGTTACGAGAGGTTTCGGCCTATATTAATCCACTGCTGAAAACAATTGTGGAACAATTTTGGATTTTGGAACAATTACCGTAAAAGTTGACACAATCTTAGCAGAGAATATGTATAAAATCTGCTCATCTCTGATGTTCACTCCGATGTGCATAATTTTTGCTTATCGTAATGATCTTCAATTATCGTATCGTATAGTAAAAATGTCCTCCAATAAAGGGAGTAAGTAGGACAATGAATGGGGTAAGTTGGTAAAGTTTTATAGCCGCAGTAAAAATAAATAAATAATGAATGAAAAACATATCTCTGCCATGAAAAATAAGTAGCAGTTTGGGTGTTAAAGATTCATAGTGGTGAATAAACGAAGACATTAATTTTACAGAGCAATCTAGTAAACATGTGAGATATCCCACAATCCAATCAGTCCCTTGCAAATTAAATGGTTTCTAATCTTGCTGTGGTTCACAATTCAAGATGGCTATGGCAGATCAGAATGTTTGACCACGCAAAACTTTTGACAGGGTACTTCGATTTTGATAACTCTTTTGTTATTGGATAATTCGAATTTTAACTAGATATCGCCACTAGAAGAATTTGAAGTTGGTAAGTCGTTTTTTAAAACACGCCAAATTATCTCTGAGGCTCTCCAAATTATGTCCCAGCGAGAAAGATGTTTGTTTATAACTTCAACTAACTCCAAAGCTCGTCTACTAGGTATCTATCAAAACAATTAGGGGATGGGTGAACCCTCCAATCCAGATTAAGTCCCAATTAGAAAGATCGAACCCAACTCAATCTACGCCCAGGTACTTGAGGCTGTTCCATCTTCCGTCGAGCGTTTCATTGTTCCTGAGCGCAGATGGGGTAGTACGTAAACAGTGACAAAGTTTCACTTCTAAGCCCCATACCTAGGCGGTATTCGCTACCCAGAGCGGCAGCGAAATCAAGTATGCTGTACATACAAAGTACCCTGCGGGATGACGCGCGAAATCAGTCGAATTTTTTCGCGGTCGCTCTGGCTAGCGAATATAGTTGGCCTAAACAGGCCTTAAAATAGAGCCACGGAAACGGTAATTTTCTAGAACAGTGGTACAGAACAGAACATGCATATGGGCGATTTTAAACCCCCGACAAAAAAGAGTGGTCATGTTAAAACTTTTTAAACTTTTGCAATTAATAACCGAAAATAATCATTAATTAGGGTCATACTAGTTGACGTGTGTCTGTGGCATTGTAGTAGGTACCAAACGAGTGATCCGATTTTGATAGATAGATAGATAATATCATTTTTGTACCATCAATACTTTATATAATATCTTACAAACTACTAATTAAATCTAGTATGGCACAAACGGCGGCCTTATCGCTGAAAGCGATCTCTTCCGGTCGATCCAAACCTTTGGATCGACAGATTTTGATTTTGATTGTTTTTATTTTTTTTATTTTAATTATTTAAAACGCAATGACGTGGTTAAATAGAATAGCCAGAATCGCCGTCTGTAATGTATAAGGATAAAAAAGAGGGGTAGTATTATAGTCAACCATGTATCTCTTTGGACTCGTGGATCATAAACGGGTGAACCGATTTTAGTTTTTCTTTCAAAGGGCCATAAGAGAGATTCCTAAAATGGGTATATTTGATAAAAATTCGTGCAGCTGTTCTAATTTACCTAATGATAGTTCAAAGCAAAATTCGTCATGTCACAAATTAGCTTCTGTTTCACTCCGTTAACAAATCATCGAATGATAACGTTACCCTCATAGGTGACTTCATTAATTTTCACTGCTATGCTATGCTATTAGCAACTACCGAAATCCAAATATGAGTCTTCATCCAACATAACAAAGTCCATTTTACCATCTCTCGACTCCCAGTGACACAACCAACTAGAGTACAATCGAGTAGAGGGACAGTTAATCAAAAACAAAGCGAGCAGAGTTAATTGTGCCGAAATTTACGAGAACCGCTTGTTTGTGTGATTGTACGCATAGCCGGGGAATGTTTTACATGGGGACTCGTCATTGGTAGTAAAGGAATGAAGTAACTTAAATAACTTAGCTGCGAATCTTTAAAAACTCTTAAAGATTCGAAGTGCTTTTTTTACAAGCACGCGGCTACACACGCGTTTATTCGTTCACTGGCTACTTTTGTCGTGGTGATCGGCAAAAGAATAGACCCCCTTAACTCAGCCCGTAAATATCATAAGAGACGACCATGTGACATACCAACTTTCTTCTGGGGATTATTCGTAATACGTAAATCACCAATCCGCCAATCGTTGTAACTATAGCAGAAATCCATAGATATAAGTAAAATCTGTAGATGTGGTACGTTCTCCAATCGCTAGCTCAACAAATGGCCTGTGTTGTGTTATATATGAATAAATGCAAAAACACACATTTCCAATCATTTAAAATATACCTATCTAATGAACAACAAAGATGGACAGACGTACCTAGAGCGAAGTGCGACCGACACTACAATACGCATTGCACGCGAAACAGAAACGCCGGTGGCGCCACGCCGGTCCGACTATGACTGAGGTAGGTGGACCTAATTGGACCTCATTGGAGCGTTCCACTTTCGATAAGCAAGAATCCAATCTCCCGAATTTAACATTACATCGATACAAAAATCCCTTTGTTTTTGGAGGCATGTGGCCGTACCTATGTGTGCTTTGCATCTGTTCCGCGTAAACGTGAACAGAGCCATTCTGTCGTCTATTCTCAGAACACTGCGTGAACATAGCTTTGTTCAAACATGTACCTAATTTGTTCCATGATTGTTCCATAGTATTCGAACTTCGAATAAGACAACACAAACAAATGACATGAGAGGATTGGAACGGAAGTACTTCCTACTTCCAAGGATTGGATTGAATGTCGTGTGCGCTTTTCGAATTACGTTCCGTTCGTTTCACGTCAATAATGTCCGGAATCCGGATCCAAACGTTAGGTAAGGTCCAATCGAGACCTAGCGATATAGGCTTACTGGGTACCTAGACTATTGAAATGTAGACAACAAGTTGTTTATCATTAATTGTACCTTAACTATAAATCACCCAGACCTGGAAAAATATTTACTTACAAATGATTATAGATCTAAGAAAAATATAATGAAAAAATATAATAAAATGATTAGGACCTTGCTTCTCGAAAGTTGGACGCTCAAATTTGGTGCAATTGGGTGCACCCACCTCAGTCATAGTCGGACGGGTGTTCGTGTTTCACGTGCTTGCTACGACGTAGGTACGCCTTTGTGTGATTTATTGACTCAAAGACTACAGCAACGCCATTGTGTACTTGTGTTATATACTAGGTGTATAAATTGCCTCCAGAACAAAAAGCAAGCCTATCGTATCTAGCATATTTACCCTTTTTTACTGAGATCTATGATTACTTTACACATTATTTACTAAGACGGGTATCGAACCAGGGATCGCAGTTCAGTGCTAGAATTGTTCTGCAGGAGGCGCTGCTGACCGCCTCCCGGTGGATATCGCTTATTCGTCTCTTACCACAACCGCGGGAAGAGTTTGGGTGTTATAAATTCTAGCCAGCACCAATGCGACAATACTGGCACCAAATATCACATAATTAGATCTTTCGACCTCGTATGGTCCGTGACGTCATAACTACCAGATTATTGCCAGTCAATCGATCTTAAGATAGGCAAAACATGCCTAATGCCCCAGTCCGCTTGTATTGGCAGCTACCCAAGTCAGAAAATGACAAAACGCTGCCATTTATCAAATAAATGCTGATACAGTGTGAGGTCACTGTAGGGCATCAATTTTGATGGATATTCATACAATACTCTAGCTAGAAATACCCATCAAAATAGATTTATGTTCAAATGTGAGCATGGAATTGGGATAGATATTAATAGGTGCAAAACTAATAAACGCAGAGCAAGGTAAGTAAGAATAATTTTTAAGGTCTGTAATTTACGCGACATTTCTTGGCCCTCCTTGACTTTCCAGTAGCATTTGCAACTGTTAATGCTGCCCACTACAGTTTTGAAGAAAAACATAGGGCGCGTCGGCAAAACATTCGATTGAAAACTAAGAAAATCCTGTTCCACGCCCTTATTCCTACGGCAAATTAACAGTTTACACTACAATTTGAATTTTTTTCCTCTGAAAATGTGTTGAATCCTTCCAGCACTGAATTTACCTCCTCCGGGTAGAATGATACTCACCAAAAATGGCCCCTTTATAAGTTTACATGCCTCATCCCTTAGCAGATTTATGACAGGTAATTCAATGAAACCTTTCCCCGCCGCACATAGACCTCCTTTCAAAATTGTAAAAACAATACGAAACGCAGTGTGGGAAGAACTCCCACTCGATGAACCGACGACCACAAACGGCATCACAAACTGGCTAATCGATTTTTGAAAATTCCTTCGTTTAACAGAATAATAAGATAAAATAGGTGGTGGTGCTGATTTGGCTCGGAGTAGCGCCTTAATGACTTTAGAGAATAGCTATTCACTAAGTGGGGTAATTAGAAACATGCACGTGGACCACGGGCAATGGACGCGTATACGGGCTGATGATGTCATCATCATCTCTCTGACAGTCATCTGTACAAAACTCGCTCTCGCTACCACTTGTCCACCGAGAGACCAGCCTATCGTTGACAGAAACAGAGGGTACAGGGGCACTGTTGTACTGGTTGCAATATATCGCTCAAGAGTTTTTGTGCCGAACTCAAAAAGTCCGTCGTCACATTCATCCAACAGCATGGCTTCGAACTATTTCCGACTGATGTTTTTCACAGGATTTTGTGACATTTTTGCTGGTTTTTTGAGGCGGAACTTGCAAAAACTCTCGTCTGCACTGCGAAAAAGCATCATTGGCCTAGTGACGTTTAAGATCTTTTGTTGTTTTCCTACTTGTTATTTTCCTCCAACAAAAATATAGGTATGTTGTTTCAACCGTGATCTAAAATGGATTGAAATATGCCAGTAGCTGTTTGTTAAAAAAAATATATGTTAGAACAGTTTTATTTGATGAGGCATAATTCACTTTTTACCATTTGTATGGATAAGCTATCACTACATACATCACTTTCAAATTATTTATCCTTATAGGTAGGCCTGAAAAATAGGTCAGAGAAAATTTAATTTTCATTAAATTTGAAAATGATGGGGCAAACAGTTTAATATTTATTTAGGGAAAACCAAAGGCTTAAAATTCACAGAATAACAACTTGATAAATACCAGAAAGTTTATAGAAGGTTTTCACGGATAGATAATAATTTTATAATATGTAGATTAGTTAGTTTTAGTATGTTTTTGTTATATATTAGTTACATTATAATTTTAATGTAACTAATACCTGCATTCACCTCACCTCAACCTCAACAGCCTATATGAGTCCAATGCTGGACGCAGACTTTCCCCTGATAAGCGCCTTATTGACTTTTATCTCATGGGGGCCATAATAATGCCCATCATCCCACGCTGGGCATGCGGGTTGGGGATAACAGTTCGGTGGTAGAATTGTGCTGCAGTCGGCGCTGCTGCCCACCCTAGGAGAAAATCAGGACCTTCATTAAATAAGCTATAGGTTCTCTGAAAATAAAATTAAATGAGTTACTCCCTATTTCAGATAATCCCTATTTCACCCTAGCTACAGACTTAGTAGGCAACTGTAACACATAGGTAGGTAGGTAAAGTACTAATAAATAAATCCCTGGCAGAAGTGGTATTACTGGGATAATAAATTGTGTTATTTATTGTGGCGTACTTTACTGAGATATGAGGTAACCAGTGGTGGGAGCATAAACTTATTGATCTGTATCCGAGGCCTAGCCGAAACTTCCTTTTTTGATTAAGAAAATAAAGAAAATGCATTTCTTTGCTAGAAAAAATGCCGTAGAAGATTAAATCAAATCAAATCAAAAACTCTTTATTTCCATAAATACAATAAATGTACACTTAGAAAAGGTCAAATCATGAAACTAAACACTGACACGGAAATAAAGTGATATTTTTGATTTTTCTGTCGCTTCGGTATGTAGACTAAAGTAAAGAAGCGACGAAGAAACCTTTAGCCTGTTATTTGTTATTTTTCGAGCTAGAGCCAAACTCGTCCCAAGCTTTTTTTATCCTCTAGATAATCTGATATTTTGTAGTAGGCATTTTTACAAAGGATATGTTTGACAATTTGTTGGAATTTATTGATTGATAATTTTTGCAACTCACTTGGAGTTTTTTTGTAGAAGCGTATACATTGCCCTTTAGAGTTAGTTATAGTAGATTATATTTTAATTGTAAATCATCGCATGTCAAATTAATTCTAAGCATGGTCTCAAAGTAAAAAGCTATTTATATTAATGTTAATATAAAAAGCTTTTTACTTTGAGACCATTAATAGTGGTGCATATTTTTAAAGGAAGCTAACGGTTTTGGGAGCATGTTGGGAGTTAAGTTTTAAAAATGCTCTTATCTCAGTAATTTATTTCCATTCTCCAATATTATCTTGATGATGTCTATCACAAGTCGAGTCTCCCCAGATGTTCTTATTGATTTGTTGAAAGAGCCATGGTCGTCTTGGGAATAGACCCAAATATTTCACTCTCCAGTATCGCTCCTGATTTTCTTAGGTATTTACATCAATCCACAATTAACTATAAAAAAACTTGCTATTGCTTTGTAAGTATTTACATTATTTTTGGGACGTGAATAGCCTAAGGACTCGAGAAAATTCCAAAATACAAATCTAACTTACGAAATTACGATACTGATTCGTTTTTGTGCAAACCCTATCTTATAGAAGAGACCTATGAGTTCGTTTAGTTTGAAAACGAATCAGACACTTTGGATTTCGTTTTCCGAGTAGGCCCTCTGATATCATAATGCGTCGCGTACGTTGCGTGTCGTCGGCTTAGTCTGTTACTACCTGGCATCGACAGGCCGGCATCGGACGCTCCGCACTGACCGCATAAAACGGATTTTAGTATTTCAGTATTTTATTATTCGTTGTATGGTTTTGCCATAGAAGTGCGTCCACTGATCCGCACCGCACGAAGCGGACCCATCGGACTTACGGCAATGCCGGCGATCCGTTAAGTGCGAATGACGTCATTATTCGTTTGCAAATGGTAGGTAATCCAGTTGCTGCGATGGCAGTGGACGCACCACCCGGCATTACGCTCAAAAAATCCGTCTGATGCGATTACAGCGGATCGTCTGATGACGCTAGCCTTTAAGAAGGCTTTCATTATTCGCGAGCACGCGCCGATCCGTGACGGACGCGTGCAATTTGTCTGCAAAACTATTATTTTAGTAGTATTGTTAAAATGACGAACATTGTCAAGTGTAATGCGTGTAACATAGTGATAGATGAAATGCTATCTTACATACAAAATAAAGTGTCTGTGATCGACGAGGAGACCTTGCTGCGAATATGTGTTTCGTCTTTTACCTCCGACGAAATCAAAAAATCGAAAGAGCTACTTTTCGATTCCATTCCTACGAGTTTACGCAAGATAGGAAGGAAAAATAAGGGAAAAGAGGAACGAGACCTTGCCGATATAGTGAACCTGTTTAAATCAGCTGAACCAGATGTGATTCCAATATTTGTGGCGCGACAGCTCGAAAAACTACCCCCAATATTATTTGATCATCTCGATTGTACAAAACTGTTGAAAGACATGTTGCTGTTAAGGGCGGATATTGACATGGTTAAAACCACTTACGCTACGCATGATCAGCTGTTGAACCTGAAATCCGAGTTCCTACATTATAAAAATGATTCGCTGCCACCTTCGCCCGTTCCAAACGTGAATACGAAGCGAGGCGCCTGGTTAATGAATAGCGACTCACTGGACGTTTCTCCGCTACCTACATGTATGCATGAGTCCACTGTAAACGCCGAAGAACTCGTCAATACAGACATTTCTCAAACCACGGAATATAGGGAAATTATTTCTTGCGAACAGCCGCCTACATCTGGTGTACAGCAATGTTATGTGGAGGAGCGTGACGTGCAGAATAGCGCGGCGGCACAGCAGGCTTGCCCTGTCGCGCGTGGTGTAAACATGAGCAACGCCGCCACTCAGTCGGTCATTCCGGTTGCGAGTACACAACATAGCTCATCTGTATTGCGGCTGGTACAAGTGGATATGGTAGGCGCTGCACCCGGCACCAAGGAAGGAATTAAAGTACCGAAACCATTACAAAAGCAACCCGTGAACCAAAAGCAACAAGTACAGTCCACTGATGTCGCTGATGATGATGGTTTCCAAACGGTGTTTAGACGCAAAAACCGTACGAAATATAGGTACCTAGGTAAATCTGGAATGGCGCGCGACATTGAGTCTACTTTCAAAGCGGCGGATAGAAAGGTTCCTATATTTATAACGAATATTCACATTGATACGCTCCAGGAAGACATAGTCAAGTACATAAAATCGAAAACAGGTGACTTAGTTAACCTCCAGAAAATAAATAGTACGAGACAGAAAGGGTATGTTGCCTATAAGTTTTTCGTCTCTGAAACTAAGATAAATATGTACCTAGATGAGAAATTCTGGCCGATGGGAATATTATTTAGGCGTTTTGTTCACTTTAAAGATCAGCCATCGTCGAACAGACATACGTCTGTGACCGGCCAACAAAACCCCAAGTATGGATAAAAGTCCTAATCAATGGTTGAGCTGTTTAAAATTTGCTACATTTAACTGTAAGAATGTTAAGCGATCGTTAGATAGAATAAGCGAGCTGTGCCAAACCTGTGATTTAATTGCTTTGCAAGAAACATGGCTGTTACCGGAGGAAATACCATTTCTAAGTACGATCGACGCTAATTTTGGATACACGGGGACGTCGGCGGTGGATACTTCGGCGGGAATTCTCCGTGGAAGGCCCTACGGCGGCGTCGCGCTACTGTGGAAAAGCAGCGTCTTTCAAAAAGTAACAGTCCTAAAGTGCGATAGCAATCGTGTTTGTGCGGTAAAAATCATAACAAGTGATCGACCTATTATTGTGATGAGCATTTATATGCCTACTAACGCGGCGGTGAACCTACCTGAGTTTACGGACTGTCTCGGTACGGTGAGCGCGATCATAGACCAATACGGCGTCGAATCTGTTTTTATATTGGGCGATTTTAATGCGAATCCCTGTGAACTATTCTACAACGAACTCATTAACTTTTGTGACGACCAGCTATGGTCGTGTATTGATGTAGATATGCTAGGCCTACAATCTGATACCTACACTTTTGTAAGCGATGTGTACGGATCGTGTAGTTGGCTGGATCACTGTGTGGTGACACAGTCGGCGAAGCGATCCGTCGCTGCAGTGTACGTGCAATATGATATTGGATGGTCTGACCATTTTCCACTTGTCATAGAATGCAATTTCAGTTTATTGACACCGAGCTTGCCCGATATAGTCGTTACCGATAAAAATGTCCTATGGGGAACCAGAACAAACGATGAAATTGCATTATATGAAAGGAAATGTCATTCGAGGCTTAGAAATATTATGTTTCCATCAGCACTTGCTAAATGTGCTGATTGTTTATGTAATGAACGTGACCACAGACCTATTCTTGACATAATGTATTCTGACATTGTGACCGCTCTTCGGGACGGAGCAAGGTACAGTAAGGGAAACATCGGTAAGAAAGGCAAACAAAGGCTTCACAAGATGGGATGGAACAAACATGTGAAGGGGGCGCATGAGGAAGCTAGGGCGAGTTTTATAGAGTGGACTCTGTGTGGTAGGCCGAAGACTGGTGAAGTATACGAGGTAATGAGCGAAAGAAGAAAGGTGTTTAAATCGCGCTTGAGGTGGTCGCAAGACAATCAGGATCAAATCAAAATGGATGACTTGGCCAGGAAGCACGCTAGTGGAAACTTTCGCGACTTCTGGCGGAGCACCAATAAGGTGAATGTGAGGCCGAGTCGACCGCTGAGTGTGGACGGTATGAGTGATCCTGATTGTATTGCGAACATCTTCAAGGAATACTTTACAGTAAAGTCACCACTGAGTAAGCATACGGAGGTGCTCAATGCTGAGGAGGAGCCAAAGGAGGAGCTCAAATATATATTCACAGCAAAGAAGGTAGCCCAAACTATCGCTCTCCAAAGGTAAATCCCCGGGTCACGATGGTATCAGCGTGGAGCATCTCCAGCATGCAGGTCCCCATATCAATGGGGTGCTAGCTATGTTCTACTCGCTCTGCGTGAGTCACTCATATTTGCCTGCCGATATGATGAAAACGATCGTAGTGCCAGTGGTGAAAGATAAGACTGGAGACCTAGGGGACAAGACGAACTACCGACCCATATCGTTGGCTACCATCATTGCTAAGGTGTTTGACGGTATGCTTAATACACAGTTAGACAAGTACGTTAATCTGCATGACAATCAGTTTGGATTTCGACCTAAGCTGTCCACTGAGAGTGCAATACTGTGTCTTAAGCATACTGTCAGATACTACACAGATCGTGGGACACCGGTATACGCCTGCTTCCTTGACTTGTCCAAGGCTTTTGATCTGGTAGCTTATGACATACTGTGGAAAAAGCTAGATAGCATCAACTTACCACCTGAGTTTAGTAAAATATTTAAGTATTGGTATGAGCACCAGATCAACAGCGTACGATGGGGGGGAGCAATGTCGGAACCATATCGGCTGGAATGTGGAGTGAGACAGGGCGGGTTGACCTCACCCACGCTGTTCAACCTCTACTTAGACGCGCTGATTTCGACGCTCAGCGGTCGCCATATCGGATGTCATATTGATGATGTTTCTATAAATAACCTCAGTTATGCAGACGATATGGTTCTGCTGAGCGCCTCGATCTGCGGGTTGAGGGAGCTCATGAAAATCTGTGAGGAATACGCCTGTGGTCACGGACTGGTGTATAACTCAAAAAAGAGTCAGTTCATGGTCTTTGAGGCCGGTAGAAAGAGGCTGGAAAACGTCCCACCCGTTCGACTGAACGGTGTTGTTTTAGAGAGGGTGTACTCTTTTAAGTACTTAGGTCACATAGTCACTACCGACCTCAAAGACAATGATGACATCGAACGGGAGCGGAGGGCGCTGTCGGTGCGGGCGAATATGGTTGCCAGGAGGTTTGCGCGTAGCTCAGAGAAGGTGAAGTTAACGCTCTTTAGAGCGTACTGCACCTCTCTGTATACGTGCAGCCTGTGGGCGAAGTATACGCTCGCGACGTACAGCGCCATCCGCGTCCAGTACAACAATGCGTTCAGAGCGGTGTTGGGGCTGCCCCGCTACTGTAGCGCATCAGGGATGTTTGCGGCGGCGCGGGTCGACTGTTTCCATACCACCATGCGCAAGCGCGCCGCCTCCCTGGTGCGCAGGTTGCGGGCCAGCTCCAACACCGTGCTGGCAATGATAGCAGGGAGGCTGGACTGCCCGTACACCAGGCACTGCTGTGAACGCCACCTTCCCAGCAATCCTATTAGTTTTTAATTTTTCTTTTTGTGTTACTGTTATGTTATGAGTTTAAATTGCTTGAAATAAATACTTTTTATTTTATTTTTATTTTTTTATTTTTATTATTATTATTACATTGACTCTCCGCAGAAAATTCAAAAGTAAATAAAAGTAACCCATCTCTCTCTTTCATCAAAGAAAATTATGCGAATCTGTAAAACAGATAAGAGCTCGGCAAAGTTACTGGGCCTCATTAATATGAGCGATGCGTTTGTCAAAGTCAGAAGCGACGATTTCATTTGTAGATATCGATTTGATACAGTCCGGTATTTTCGGAGCTGGTTCTTGTGGAAGTGGTTGTTGAGTTTATGGTCCAGTCACTTTGTAAGTCAGAACCTACCGAGGTTCTGACTTACAAAAGATCAAGGAGAGTTCTAATTTGTCAGTTCGTTACAGTTTGGTGTCCTGATTATATTCCTATCTTGAGCGACCGCTGATTGGAAAAATGGTATCAATAACCAGTTTTTCGTGCAATATATCCCTCTGTAACGTCACCGAGATTAAAATAGCTATTATAAAAATTATAGAACATGAAATTTTCTGCAAGTTTTATAGAAAAATTAAATTCGTTCAGAAGCCAAACAATACAAGTTTTCAAAGAGCCAAACGCCGATCCTGAGGTCATTGCCGTTGCAGGGGAAATCTTTTCTATTGCTCTTTATGGCATTTCCAAAAAAAGCCGCTACTTTGGACTCTCTACCAAATTAGGGTAGGCAGTAAAATTTCTCACGCCAAATGGGCTAAATATGAAATGGGATGATAGGGTATGCATTGTTAATCTTTGGGGGTCTGGCGGATACGTTGATCAATGGGTCAAGATCATCAAATCACTGGTCAAGAAATCAGTATTCGAGTAACCAGCTATCACAGTCGTTAATAACCGTTGTCAGAACATACCATACAAAAGTAACGTACGCCCTAAGTGATCTAGCTGTTCGTTTTCCCTACACAGAATATCTCACCAGTAATTTAAGAGTACCTACGGCCCGATAGAGATACAATCTCAAACAATCTCAGGCAAATCGAAAAAGTTACAGTACTTAAGAAAATTGTTGTTTGATTAGATCGAGAAAACATTCGGCTGTAATATGTATTTAAGGTATGTTTATCTTATTGATACCGGCCCTTTCATCCTATGGGAATTCCCCTTGTTTAATCTTTGCTTGCATGTCTGAAAAGGTTTTCTTTGTCTGTACTACGATTATCATAGTTTGTAGGTATAGTTTGTAGGTCATTCCCGTTACGCGTTTACAGGATTGGTATCGGAGCGAAAGGATTTGTTGCTTTGTATTGACTTTTATGGTACAGCGTGTATTGTATCGGCATTATTGCCGATACCGATGCCAACTGGTTACTTCTGCCGATGCGCAACAATAGCCTCGTCACTACGAGTATATTGTTGGGGAAGGATGACGTCATCGACAAACTTGCTTTGAAAATTCCGGAAGCATTGGACCTTTGCTGTTAGAATAATGATCACAGTTCGATTACTCGATAATTTTGAGACATCATTGAGACGTACTATTTTTGTATGGGATTTTCGTGTTGCATGGATTTTCGTAGCTCCATGTCTGCACAGTAGATAAACTGTACAAAATCCCATAAAAAAATTAAATATTGATACTTTCGAATTCAGGGCTTAGAATATTCACAGTGGATTTCAAACTAGCTCCGATTATTTTTCCAGTTTCTTATGTGGTTTAAACTACACAGACAATCAGAACCTTTCAAGCAAGCGCCTATTAAGGGCACCCAATATGGATCTATTGGGTCTATTGGCAAGCCGGCATTTTTTTGCCTGCGACGCAGGAGGTTGCGGGTTCGATTCCCGCCTCGGAACAAATTTGTGTACGATCTAAGCTCTGCTTAGCTTGGGGCTAGATAATGCTGTGTGAATTGTCCAGCATTATTTATTATTTATTTATCTGCAGAAATTTGTTCCGTTGGTCTGGGTGTTTTCTATGTATTATAAAAAATATCTATCTATGTAGTGATGTAGTGTATTGTATTAAATATATCAGTTATTTAGTACAGAAATACAGAAATACAGAATTTATTAATTACTCCAAGTAACAAGTCATTAAAAAAATTATAATTAATTATAATTTGTACATTAATTATTAAAAAAATAATTTATATAGAAATAAAACTTAAATAGGCGGTAAATCCAAGTATTCTTGCACATCATAGAATACCGATTTCGTTAAATATTTTTTTAGTCTATGTTTAAATATAGTTGTGGAAGATGCGTCACGTATCTTCACTGGCAATCGGTTATAGATGGAAGGTCCCATGACATAGACCGATCGATGACATTTCTGAAGTCTGTGTTTAGGTGTTACGAGGCGGTGCGAGTAACTGTTGCTCCGCATCTCGCGGGTCGTGTTCACCCCGCGACGCTGGAACAAGTCCAAATGCAGGTGCGTGAACAGGGCTGCCTGGTATATGAGCTCAGATGGTAGAGTCATAATATTTAATTCTTTGAACAGTTCCCTGCACGATACATCACTCGGGACACCAACTATAGCGCGCACGGCTCGTTTCTGCATAATAAATGCTCGCTGGCGGTCGGCGGCTCGCGCCCACAGCTCCACGCCGTAGGTCAAGGTGCTATGTACTGTTGCGTAATAACACGCCCGAACCACTTCGCGCGATGCTGTGCTCGCCAGCCTCCGTAGAGCAAAGCAGGCACTACCTAGCCTACCGCACAGCTTGTCTATATGGGTATCCCACACGAGGGAACTGTCCAGGTGAAACCCTAGCAGTTTCGTAGTTTGGACTTGTTCCAGCCTCGCGTTACCGGCGACGACCTTTAGTGGGGGGCATCTCCCTCTGAGACTGAACCCCAGCAAACAGGTTTTGTCCCTATTCAACGCGAGACCATTCGCACGGAACCACGTCTCTAATTTTTGTATAACCTCGTTCAATCGATCTTCCAACTCGCGATGGTACCCATACCACAAGCTCTGATTAGCTTGGGGCTAGATAATGCTGTGTGAATTGTCCAGCATTATTTATTATTTATTTATTTATTATTATTTTATAAGTATTTTTTTCCAAATGAGTAATCATTTTAATAATACAAGTTCTAATTTGTTTCTAATTCGAATGTAAATTTATTTGTTGTATTCGAATGTAAATTTATTTGTTGTTGACGACCTCCGTGGCGCAGTGGGCGAAGGTCTGCCTGCGACGCAGGAGGTTGCGGGTTCGATTCCCGCCTCGGAACAAATTTGTGTACGATCTGCAGAAATTTGTTTCGTTGGTCTGGGTGTTTTCTATGTATAATAAAAAATATCTATCTATGTAGTGTATTGTATTAAGTATATCAGTTATCTAGTACCCATAACACAAGCTCTGCTTAGCTTGGGGCTGGATAATGCTGTGTAAATTGTCCAACATTATTAAAAAAAAAAAAAAAAAAAATTGTCAATTAAGTGTGTAAATAAGTTGTTAAATGAAGGAAATTTGTAAAGTGGAGAGGACACACAATTTACCAATATTTTCCTTAAACTAGAAAGTTTTCTTGAACTTTTACTATGAGGTGTTTCTTACGGGTTTTCTTTCCTGCGGACCCCTAAAACCCCGTTCTCCACCTCACGTACCTCGCCTCGGTTCATACGTTCTGCTGAGTAGATCGTGTTCCGTATAGTCTTTATTAAACGCGTGCTTCGGGTTTCAGAGCGGTCATATATAATGCTAGATATACCTAGAGACCGACCTATATGTTTAAATTAGCTTCTCTATGCCATGCACACGCTATTCCCGGATAAAATTTTATCTGAATTTTATTCATAAACATAACTTGTACCGGATAAATTAGAGAAGTTATTTATGACGTATGAGTAGGTGTTAGTAATTATCATAGAGTCCTACATTTTTTTTTATGATATGACAAATAATATGCGGGCAGAAGCTTTTATTCACAAAAAAAATACAATAAATTAATAGAAATAAGTTAGAATAAAAAATTTAATTAATTAATTAAATTACACTTAATTACTTACTAATTTGGTTTTTTCCTTTTTATCTCTGTTGTTTCCTAGTTTGTATGTAATCTTGTACCTACTCTTGTTTCTTCTTTGGTTTTGAATTTATGTTAATATTTACAAATACACAGTTTTATACATTTATTTAGCACATAGAAAATAAGAATAATAGAATAAATCAATTACAACTACCTACTAAGTAAAATACACTTATTATATTTCTTCTTGTACTCAATGGAAATGTAATCCAGCTTTATGCTACCACACCAGGACCTGTCTGAAAATCAGCGTTGCTACTAGCTTCGGCTTGTAGCATGCTTGTAGCGGCATAATGCTGAGACAAGGGCCTTTTTGGCCTCATGCGTAACACTCTGTATATTTGTATCTGTTATTCTTTATCTATAATTTTATGTGTTTTTGTACCTATTATTGTAATGTGTTGTGTTATGTGTGGTCCAAATAAACATATTTTCTTGCGTTCTTTCAACTTCAACTTCTTTCTTAATGGCGCCGCTTGCTTCTTTCATTCTTTCTTTCTTCGTTCTCTTCTTTTATAACTCTTTTTCTTCTTCATCGTGTTCTTCATTGCTGTCAGACCAGCTATATTACTCTATCTATGCAAAATTTCATTGCAAAATTGCATTTAGAGACCTATATCCTGCAGGGGACTTCTTAGGGCTGATAAAGTATGTATATGAAAATAGAATTACAAAAATCTGTCATACCCTACTGGGTACCCACTAAGTGATCGGCAATAATTTTTAACAGCAGCGCCCTCTGCAGAACAGAATCACCACCGAACTGCGACCCGTTTGCCAAAAACTCCCCAAAAATTTACCTTTGGGGAGGCCTACATAGGCCGTAGGACATCCTACTGGACGTCTTTTGGCTGAAATGTAATGGTGTAGTCTCAGTAATCCGGTTACAACCGGACTTCTGAGTCGTTAGACGTCTCAGTAGTTCAGTTGTTTAATTGAACCGGAGTACTGAGCCGTTTTTTGCAACTGTAACGTCGGTGTTGATGATATATTGTATACTTATAATAATAATAATAACAATAATAATAACTTCTTTATTCAGACACAAGATCCATAATAGATCCATTTTCGTAATATTTTCTTTTGATCAAGTGACAGTATATACTGGATGCAGCAAACTGAAGACAGGGCACTATGGCGCTCACTAGGGAAGGCCTATGTCCAGAAGTGGACGAATATAGGCTGACAATTATGCTGATGTAACAGCAAATGTCAAATGTGACAGGAAATTGACTGACTTTTTAACCCCCGACGAAGTTTAACGTGTCTGTCTGTGTATCTGTCTGTTGTATCGTAGCTCCCAAACGGATGAACCGATTTTCGTTTAGCTTTTTTGTATCAAAGATAGTTTAATTCCAAGTGTTCTTAGCTGTCACTCGAAAATCTATCGGGGGATTTTAAATTTTTTATTTTGTTCTTATTTCTCTTAGTTCATCTCAGGAGTTACTTTCTATCTTCTTGTTCTAGCTAGTTAATCAAGGCTGTGGCCTCATCCAGTTCACGATTAAGAGCTTACCCTAATTACGAATAGCCGCTTTAGATAAGTAGAACGGAGTGGGCAGAAAAAAGTTACCTGGATAATGAACCCTATTACCTCAGACAGTGGGAAGAATTGGTTTTTCTAGGGAGTTTGATGGTGATAGTTAATTGGGTACTTTTTTATTTGTGATACTTTTAGTTTTTTCGTGGTTTACTAGATGAGATAAATAATTAGGGTATTTTTATTTGATTCATATATTTCTTAGTATATTGTACAATTAGTGAATAAAGGACGGATTTAAAGCGAGGGCCATTGATGAATCACGTGTAACGGAAAGATTCTAACAGGGAGTGATTCATGATGATTCAAGTGTTAGAATCCTGAGCGACGCGAGTGATTCATGGTCCTCGATATAAATCCCTTTTATTCAAGAGTTGCATACATCCTTTATATCATGACTACGAGAAAAAGAACCAATAAAATCTCGAGGACACTGCACAATGAGTTTGTATGTCGAGTATTCTTTGTACAAGGAGTTTGTATCGAGTATTTTTTGCGCAAGGAGATTGTATAGCATTGAGATGGAGGTGGAATATATCGGTGTGTTATCACACAATTTTCTCTCAATTCAAAGACCAACATAGTGACTAAAAGTGCTTTTTGTTCACTGTGGAATGATATAACGGGGGAATGATAAAAAAAATTATATTATCTTGCCGTGGCGGTCGTGGCGGAGAATCAATACCTACAACTTAACCCGCGGATTGATGAAGATTCGACTCAGAAAACCTACCAGAGGAAGAACAGCAGATTCTTTCTGTGTATTTTAAAGAGTTATTCCGCAGTCGCCCCACTTTGTTCGGACCAAAGTAGTCCGAATGCGGAAAATCAAATTTTATGTAGTAATCGTTCCTCATTCGTCCAACTTTTGGCTAAACTCATGGCTAAAATACCTTAAGAATAGTATTGTTGTATGTTTTAATATGAGAAAGGTTGGGCACGCATGTTTGGACCAATCGTTGATTAACGTTTCATAAAGTAGTTTATAACTATAATAGTTATTTTTCTACGTTTAGGTAGTACTGTCAACCACACACTTTTCATACCTCCAATGTTGTCGCCAATCCACCTGACAAGCGTGGTGATTATGACAAACCACTCTTGTTTGAGGAAGCCATGTTCTGCATAGGATGTATGTGTGCTGATGGGATATTTTACATTTTCTTTTTCTTTGTACTGTCACCTCAATAAATAAATAAATAATCCTGGACAATTCACACAGCATTATCTAGCCCCAAGCTGATAAGAGCTTGTGTTATGGGTACTAGATAACTGATATACTTAATACAATATAGGTACTACATAGATATATATTTTTTTTATTATACAAAGAAAACATCCAGAACACCCTGAACAAATATCAGCGGATCGTACAAACATTTGTCCTGAGTCCATAAATGAATTTGACTTGTACCTTATGGTTTAAATGAAATAAAAGTACTGTCCAATTATTTTCGAAATCATCGGCAGAGATAAAACCGAGTCTTTTATGATTTGGAATAAGGCCCTTGCGATTTGTGGTTGTTAAGGTTGGCACATAAAAGTAATATCTATGGATCTAGAAGCATTTTGTTGATTTAAAAATGTTTGAAATATGGTAAACAAGTACTAATTATACTAATCGGGAAGTTTGTATATAGATGTTTATTGTTTTTATTAGAAAAAAGAGCCTTGTTTTGTAATGTAACTATTTTTTGTAAACAAAAAATAGTTACTTAAAGATTAAACGCCGGCTGTTTGTACGCTGATTAACTAAACAATGATCAACTTTCTTGTCAAATAGGAAAAAATAAGATCTTTATGCACAAAGAAAATTACTATCAACAAATAGAAATAAATTACAAAAAGTATTTACAATTGAAAAAATTGAGCTGAAACGAATTGAGGGTAGTCGTGGATACTGCCGTCAATTCTCGGCTGTAACTCCGAGTACATCTAGTCGCCCCGTGACCACGATCGCTGTAACGCGGTAGAAACGTAGGGGATGTAAAAACAAAAGGTACGCGATAAATATCCGATTAAACCAGTAACTATAACTGCAGACTGTTGCAAACAATCTACAGGTAGCTCAACTGATCTATATCAATACCATACATATGGAATGAATTGATGTTGGCAACTGATTTAATAATTTATTAATAATTAAATAATTAATTATAAACATAAAAATTATAGAATTATCAAGCGTCGGAACAAACGGTTGAAACATCGCAAAAAAATATTTATCGTTTCGAAATTTCTCGATTGGGCAGCCCTAGTTTCATTTCAACCAACCGCAAAGGGCCGTTAAATAATCAGGGTCGCCCCCATAAGGGCCGCCCCGGGCTGATAGGCCATGGGTTGTTGTATAAAACAAAACACAATTTTCCCATCGAATAAACAGCTTTTTGCAAAATACAATTGTCTTTGTGGGAACAAAGCGATATAAAATAGTATTGTGGTTTGTTTTAATATGGGAAAGGTTGGGCACGCATGGTTGGGCTAAGCGTTGGTTAACGTTTCATAAACTAGTTTAATTTTTAATTAAGCTCAATTGTTGCAATTGTTAATACATACTGGTTCAAATTTATTTCTATTTATTTTTTGTAATTTTCTATGTCAATAAAGATTCGTTCATCATTCTAAAATACATATCTAACTATCATCATTACTAAAATACCTAGTTATTTTTCTATGTTTAGGAATTCTTCGTGCCTTAGAATTCCTCCGGTTTTTTCCTTAGGAATACAAACATAAGATTTTATAGTAATTCAGGAAAAATCATTCAGTTTTTCATCACATAGAATCAAAGCATACATGGCTCACTGCAACGGTTCGTCAACGGTTCGTCTTTGTATGGGCATGCAAAGGGCTGGGCATTAAATGCGTTATTATTTTTTCTATTGTCAAATTCAATCCACGATTGTCATAGTAACACAATATTGGGGTCCAATTTCATCTTTGCAATTTAACGAGTTCATGTTGCAATTGAACGCGTTAGTTAAGTGTAAAATAAAAAGAAATAAAATAAAAAAGCCTTTTATTTCTTGCCATTCCTAATACATTTGTTCTATGTTAAATATTAATTATTGTCATACTATTTCGATATAAATTCTACATATTACTTACTAACACTTACTTTAGCTGTATAATAATAATATGTCAAGTTCAAGATCTTGACTTAAATTGATTATTATTATATAAATTGCTTTCAAAGATGCTAATTCAAATGTTGAATTTATTCTAATTAGTATGAAAATAATTAATCTTTAACTTGGAATAAATGTAAAAGGAATAGCAAAGAATTAATAGGCTATTTTATTTTACTTACATCTAATGTAGGCTAATGGTGATGATGAAGAATTAAGTTCTGTTATGAGTACAACTTGAAACATGAAAACTGAGTAGTTTTAGCAGCCATCGTTGAAATTGGACCTCAGTGTTCCGCGATTACGAACTCATTAAATAATGACAAGTCCCAGTCATGTCACCCTTTTGTGTTTAATGTTTTCATCTACTTTATTCAACTTATAACGCCCCTCTCTTTTTGCGTCGGGGGTTAACAAAGAAATGTAACCTAGTTTAACCCGTTCAACAAATCACAGCACCTTCTCATGAATATTTCCAACCTTACAGAAAACTCTTTTCAAGAGGTATATTGTTCTGCGCGAAATGGAACGTTTTATAGTTTAAGAGCCGCAGAACAAATAACTTTAGTATATAAAAGAGGAGACGCTTGTATTTTATGGGGTCAGCTTTTATAAGCTTTCCTTTTTGAACTTTCTCAGTCTTTGTTAAGAAACTATTATTGTGGAGTGCAGAATACTTTGCGGCAAGGAGGTCAGACGATAAGTGACAGAAGCTTGGTTTTAAGAGGGATCGTGCGATTCATACCCACGCGATATGTTAGAAAGAACCTACCTAGAAGTTTCCTAGGGTTCTTTGATGGTTCAAATGCGATTAAAATAAAACACTAGTAGGTAATCAATAAACGAATGACCAATATCAATAATACAGGGTGATTGGTAGGCGGTTGCAAAGCTTAAAAAAGAAGCTAGAATAGACAATCTAGAACTATTTGAGCCAAGGTTGTTTAAACGAAGTCTCACTATTCATTTATTACGAACTAGCTGACCCGCCGCGATTTTCGCGTCGACTTTAGTAAAACTAATACCCCAAGTAATTTTGGTTTCCATGTAAACTGTCAACGCCAAAGTTTTACAACCAATCCTTTACAATTTTAAAGTTATTTTGAGAAAACCTACAAATACCATTACGTCCTTCTAAGAATGCTTGTTTAAAAAATTACCTGTTCGATTATGACCCCATTTTAACTACCTTACAATACGAATTTCCAAAATCCGTTCTTAGCTTGTGCCTACTTTCTAAAAGTTATTATAAAAATAACCTTTGACCCCCTTAAAGGACGAATTTCCAAAAATCCGTCTTTTACGGGTGCCTCTGCCTACGTCTTAATAGAAACCTCCATGCAAAATTTCAGCTTCGTAGCTCTTCTAGTTCCTTAAATTTCGTGATATGTCAGTAATTCGCCTAAATTTAACTCCACACCATTAGGGTGTGAATTTAAAAAAACCCTGAAACACGTGTCTATTTATTTTAAGTCATCTTTCTACGCTACAAATTTTGAAGGGCCAACAGTTACGGTTCTGAAGTTTACAAAAATCCTTTCTTAGCGGGTGCCTATGTCCTAAAAGGAACCTCTATGCAATATTTCAGCTTCGTAGCTCTTGTAGTTTCAGAGATATCTTGATTAGTCAGTTTTCTCTTCTCTTTTATATGTATAGATTATTTCAGTTACAGTTCACTTAGGTATTGTTTCAACTGCCATTACTAGCAAATAAATGTTGAATTAATGTCTGCATAAAAACCAGGATAATTCGTTTAAAATCATTAATGAGACTTCGTCTTAGCAACCATGGTTTAAATGCTCGTAGCTCGCTTCGTAGCTCAAAAAAAGTGTATTCGGGCCATATTTGGTATTAAGCGGAGAGATTCTTGTAGACCTTTATTTGTAACGAATAAACTATTAACATTCCCATCCCTGTATATTTTTGAGATGTTGAAATTTGTCAGGAACAACATGCCGTTGTTTGAGAAGGATGAAAAGTCTCAATACAAAAGAAAGATTGTACAAAAACCACTAAAGGTGCCTCAATTTAGATTAGAACTTTGTAAAAGGAACTGTTACGCAATGGCAATACTGCTATACAATAAACTTCCAAATGACATAAGAAAATTATCAAATAATGAATTTAATCGGAAATTATATAATTGGCTCTGTCAAAACTGTTTTTATAGTATAGATGAATATTTGAAATTTAAATAAATTATTTTTGACATGTACCTAATATTGATAAATTTTTTGATGGTTTTATGCATTATTATGATCTACATGTATATTTTTTAAAATTGTGAGAGCAAATTTATTGATCAAATAAGTTAAGTTAATTTTCTATTTCTAACATAAATGACCAAATTAAACATTTGCACGACTAATAAGTCAAATATAGTGATACATACCCTATTCTAAAACCATCATTGTTAACCTATATTTAAGCAAATAAATACTATTTCATTTCATTTCATTTCAATGGTTCTAAATGGTCTAATTTAGCTTTCTCATGAAGCTTTGCACGTAGCTACCAATCACCCGCCCTGTTTAACTCCATGCTTGAATATGTAAATCTAATTGATATTAGAACCAACAGTCAAACCACAGCTAAATTCATAATAAATGTAAGCGGGTTAACTACGGACAGACTTTGTGTTGAAAGAACACCAACGTTTCATCCCTTCAAAACGAGTGCAGTTCTAGTTCTCCCAAAACAAACCAGTTTCGTAGATAAACCATTTACATTCATAATTTATTCGCTAAAGTCTGATAGTTTCCTCCATTTGAAACGGTCCATCCATTGGTACTGTAAAACGGCAACTCCATTGGTAAAGACCAAAAATAATGTCAATAAAAAAGCCGTATATATTTGTGGTCCTTTCTATAAGGTAGACCACAGAATTGGCGGATCTCTGTAGAAACTTGTCACAGTAAGAAAACAAACGTCAAACACAGTAACAAACGCCACTTTTGGCGTTTGTTACTGTGACATGGTTGTACAGAGATCCGCCAGTTGTGTGGTCTACCTTATTATATAGGTTATGTTAGTATACCTACGTACCTACTGGCTGTGTTTTTTGGCGCTGTCTTTTAGCATTAATCATTTGGAATAGAACACACTACTGGGTGAGAGCCAAAAACAGTGGACTGACCGCAAATGCGTCGTTTTATGTTAACGCGAGCGACGCGATTTTTTGTCGCAATGTGAGAAATTGATACAAGATTCAATTCGTTCTACTGGAAGAAGAGAAAGAATTGAAAAGAGGCGCACTTATGGAGTGAATGATGGCATAATATAATATTATCCAGAGGAGTAACTTTTCAAAACAATCTAGATAATTTAGTAACTAACTAGTATTTTTTTTTGTGTTTGATGATTTAATCTATATATATAAAAGAAAGTCGTGTTAGTTACACTATTTATAACTCAAGAACGGCTGAACCGATTTGGCTGAAAATTGGTGGGGAGGCAGCTTAGAACCAGGAGACGGACATAAGCTATGTTTTATCCCGGAATTACCACGGGAACGGGAACTACGCAGGCGAAGCCGCGGGCAGCAGCTAGTTTGTTATATAATGCACTCGTCATTTTTTAAATAACATTTTTTAAACGTTCAATAAATAAATAATAAATAAATAAATAATGCTGGACAATTTACATAGCATTATCTAGCCCCAAGCTAAGCAGAGCTTGTGTTATGGGTACTAGATAACTGATATACTTAATACAATACACTACATGGATAGATATTTTTTTATTATACATAGAAAACACCCAGACCAACGGAACAAATTTCTGCAGATCGTACACAAATTTGTTCCGAGGAGGGGATCGAACCCGCAACCTCCTGCGTCGCAGGCGGACCTTCGCCAGCTGCGCCACGGAGGTCGTCTCAATAAATGACATCTGATTACTTAGAATTATACTCCTTTAAAAGTTATAGATATTTTTAGGGCAGATTATGGATTATTCCCTCATTGAATGCAGTTTTAGTCGCGTCTGACACATATGTGTTTTTACACTAAAACATTTATATTTTTAGGCTTTACATACCTTTGTCGTATCCTAAACTATGGTAGTGCGTTCCATTATACGTTACATTGTGTTTTGATAAAATGCTAACAAAGAGGGTGCGAAATTTCGTAAGGAATGGAAGAAAACTTAGTTTTATGGGGAATTTGTAACTTTTCTGTAACATGTAATACAAGAAATTTATTATATCAAAAACTATCTTAGTTTGACGAATTCATTATGAATGTAGGCGGGTTAACTACGAACCTTATTTGTGTTGGAAGAACACCAACGTTACACAAACAATGTTTGCATTATTAACCCCGTTAACTCAATTCAATTCAATCAATTAATCAATTATGCTGGACAATTCACACAGCATTATCTAGCCTTAAGCTAAGCAGAGCTTGTGTTATTTATGGGTACTAGATAACTGATATACTTAATACATTACACTACAAAGATAGATATGTTTTATTATACATAGAAAACACAAAGACCAACGGAACTTTCCGCAGATTATACACAAATTTGTTCCGAGGCGGGAATCGAACCCACAACCTCCTGCGTCGCAGGCGGACCTTCCACGCCACAGAGGTCGTCAGAGTAAAACAGTTTTTTAGTACCTAATTACTTAGGTGGCCGAAGAGCGAATACCTACGCCCACCGCTATTTTCGACATAGCTTTTGTTGAATTTTGTTAAAAAAAGATGTAAAATATGCATTCTTATAAAAGGCGACTCAATATGGTTTGCTGTGTGTAATACCAACAAATAAAGTCACATACATTCACAGATTCCAAAAAATTTAATCTTCAATATTTATCGATTCCCATAACTATTTTTTGTTCTCTTTGCTCATAACTGATGAATAATAAAACTTAAAAGCATTCCATTTCGATAAAAATCTGCCTGTGAAATATTTAACTTGCTGATAAAGTATTCGTATATTTGAATAAAAGGTGGCGTGAATTTTCATAAACTTCAGAAAATTATTATGAAACCCACCCACTAAATGTCCATTTATCATCGAGTGTTGAGTGCAGAGCAGTGGCGCAGGCAGAAATAAAAAAAATTATAATGGTGAAACCTACTCCCGAAACTTGTAAAGAAACGCAAATACATATTATTATAGAAATGGCAATCTAACATACTACAAATGTTTTTATTCAATCGACTCGAGATTATAAAGAAACGAATGTATAAAATAATGAACATTATCACCATAGGTACCTAATATATCAAAACAAATATCTCAAGATAAATGAAAATGCATTGTGTACGCTGCAGAAATAAAGTCCCCAAAATCAAACGAATAATAAGTAAATGAAATACATATGTATGTTTCCTTGAAACATGAAATGTAAGCAAAACAATCATTCATTTTTTTTTACGAACACTGGATAAACCATCCTTGGTTGATGTCGATGGGAAAAGCTATTGATGGTGATGATCATTGTGATCTTGTATGTACCTAAAATAATCAATGAAGTAGGAATCTTTTCGCATTTTATTCAATGGGAGCGCTATTCCTCGCTACTGAAGCGTACACAAATAACGTACACAAACAAGCAAAAATTTGTTATAAATCTAAAACAACCCATTCATACCCTAGGGATTTATTTAATGAATTTTTAACCATGAAGGACAGATCAGTATGATATTATTAGACGCACGGATTTGGTTTGTGCAACTTTTTTGTTTATAGATAGCTTTTTTGGAAGATGTACATTTAATTCTGTCTTAATCTAAGTATGCATTTGCGAAAACGGGTTCTAGGCTTCTTCTTCTTCTTTCTATTATGAACGTTGGCTGAAATATGACTTTAATGTTTGCATGTCGAAAAAAATCGTGCCAACGCAGTCTGCGTTGGCACGATTTTTTTCGATTGCTAGCGAGTAAACCAATAGAGTAAGGCACGTGAAAACAATGGGCAACAGATTGTGAAAACAAGTACATAATTTTTTCTCATACAAAAACTATTTAACTAAATAAATAAATAAATAATGCTGGACAATTCACACAACATTATCTAGCCCCAAGCTAACTAACTGTCCTGTAACCTGTGCAAAGCCGGGGCGGGATACGTGTATAAATGCACAGCGCGAGTCAATACAAATCTGTCAACGCCATTGAACCGCCCGCCCTAAAAGGGCACAATCTTAGAACATTCACGTAACAAGAATTCTCTGAATTACCATGACACAAAGGCCTAGATTACGCGACAAGACCTCTTACATTAATCCGAGCCTTATCTCCAAATAGCCTAATAGGATGGCGGCATGTTTTTGGCTTAACATGTTGTTTAGATGTAGGCACGCAGAGATCTTTGTTGTGAAAACTTTTCAGATGATCTGACTTTGTTTAACATTTTCGTTGATAGGGGCACATTCTATGTATCAAAATTGCGAGAGCTGAGATACTGTACGCAATTAACGGTAGGTAAAATAAATGAAAATAAGAAATTATAGAAGCAAAATAAATAGAGAGAAATAAAGAAATAGAGTAATGTAACGATGAGCTTTTTTATGGCCTCCATACCTGCTGGTCTGTGAGTGTATCGATCATATTATTTTCGCCGTTCATTGACTGTATTTTATTTACGAATAAACAGCAACAAGTAGGTAAATTAATCAATGAGCAGCAAAAATATTTAAATCGAAAACTGAGTTTTTTTGCCCACTTTAGTTCCTTAAATTCATATAATACGTAAAGTCTGGTTCAATTAAGCAACCGAACTACTGAGACTCAGAAATCCGGTCTACTTAATTGAAACCGGACTACTGAGACTACACCCTTTTTTCATAAACCGTTTTTTCCATGTTGGTGCATCCACATCTGCCAAAAATTCTTTTAGGTGACTCAGAGCACGTTTTCTGTATCAGCTCAGTGACAGTTTATATCCGCGTTACAAAAGAGGTGTGAATTTATAAAGTTTAGTGTTGGGACACAATATCGATAAAAAATAGTTAGATAAAAAAACAGCTCCGTGAGCAATGACATTTATGTTGCCAGAACAGAGACGAGATACATAATTATATATAAACATTCAATAAACAGACAAACTGATAAAATCTCCACTCAAACTGTTCTATTGTTCGCATTAGAAAACGTGCGGTTTTTGAATAACATACTTTAATTTGTCACCAGTTTTTGGATTCCACATACAAAATATCCTTACATAAAATCTTATTATTAGATAACATTGACAATAGGAACCAAGTATCGAAACAAAAACACAAACAACACTGTACAAATAATATTTTCCTATCACATAAATAACAAAAGACGATTTCTTTTATTCTATTAATAATAATTGTCAAGTGGTCAGTTCTACCTACAACACGAAGACATGCTCAATAAAGCCATGATCCAAACTTACAACCTTGGCTTGACAGCTGAGCCTACATGGGTCACTTTGTACGAAAAATAAAATGAGGCAACCTAGTAACAATATTCAGCTCGGCTCAAAAAATAGAGATTCAATAATAGTAATTTATTTCACTCCCGTAAACACAAGAACAATATTGATAATAAATGACTGTACCTATTATCTCCGATAGATGAATATGATGAAGATTGAATTTTAATATACCTTTTTTTGCTGTTTTATTTTCTTACTTCGAAGTTTTTTCTGCATAATTTTGTTGAGAACTCGTCTTGAATATGAATACGTTTCTTGTGGAAGATTAAATTTTAGAATAGTTTACGAGTTTGTTATAGTTTTTGAACAAAAAGACAGTCCAATCCCATTCAATATGGGCATTGGTATATCATATCAACGCAAGAAAACTTTGTTGAAAGACAACTTTCTAGAAAAGAGGACATCAAAGTTTGAGCGAGTTTTGATAGGTCGTCTTTTTAGAAATTTTTTGACTGTCAAATCAGACTAATATTTGAAACAAGATTCTGCCGGCGGGTTTGCACGCGTTGTTTCTATGGAAATCATTGTTTCTAGATTATTTCTGTCCCATACGAACTGATTTACGGAATAAGAATAATATATGGGATACAAATAATGTATAGATGTTTGTTTCCTCTTCACACCACAACTGCTAAACGGATCGTGCTGAAATTTAATTGAATTGCGTACAGGTAGTTCTGAGCCTGGAATAAAACATAGGCTAATATTTATCATACAAATCATTCTCATGGGATAAAAATTCGTATTAATACGTTTACATAGAAACAATGCGTGCGATGTCACGGGCAGAATACTATTTCAAATAAATTCATGCTTTTGTTAAATATTTTACAAACATACGGCGACGCATAGACACATTTCCACGATTAAAACTAGAATGTTAACAGAGCCTGACAAACTGTCAATAAGCTGAAGTGATAGGTGTTGAAGTGAATCACGAAAATGGTGAATGGAATTTGAACAAATGATATTTGAAATAATGTTTTAAAGTGACTGATAATGTACAGAGTCAGAATTAAAAAAATATATTTTGATCATAACACATGGGTAGCAAGCTTTTAATTAATTAGATTTTCGGTAATTTATCATTGTTACTCAGTCATTTGGTAGTGTTTTAAGATGTTTCCTTAGGTACATCATATAAAAATTTGTTTTTGTTTACAAATCATTTTCATAAAAATATTTTAATATTATCAAAAGAAAATTGTACCACTAAAATACATTCGATCAAAATTTTACTTTTAGATTTTTCGTACGTATTCGCATTTATGAGCATTTTGTATGTACAAAACTTTACCCCTTTTTACAGAGTAAAACAAACTTAATAGTCAGATAAGAATCAATAAAAAAACCTACCAAGTACAACCTCTTTGGAGCCCCAAATATTATGTTCATTTAAATTCAACTAGTTTATCGATAAAAACATCGAGAAACAACGTCAAAGTAACAACACTAAAAGGTTGAGAGCCATTCCGTAAAAGCCTGCGGATTACGTGAGTATTTCTGTCGAATCGTTTGCATTTCAGGTTTGTCCTCTGCATTTTTTACCGACATTAGGAAGGTTAAATGGAAAAGCCTGGTACTTATACTCGGTTCTACAATCCAAGATATTTTATGTCGACAAAGACATGAAAACTTAAAATACCTGATAAAAATTAACAGTTATGAACAAGGTGAAATCAAGCAAACACAAAAAAAGTAGGTCTGCTCACTAAAGCAAAAGAGAAGAAGTGTAAACAGAAAGGTCTTATTTTATTTTATTTTTGGATTGACGAATTGGAAACAGATTCTGGGAGCTTGGCGTTACTAGGCGGCTGAAGATTACCCAGAATCGAAAGGATTGGAGATTTTATTTATCTTGTTAATTATGTAGGTAAATACGAGCTTTTTTGTTTGGTGTGCCCGTAAGTAGACTATTTGGGTAAAGATTTTAATGGTTCTGATCCAAAATAATAAAATATTCCATAATTATTTTATCTTATAACAGAGTGGCTCAATAGCTTTTCTCAGTTATTTTTACTTTTAACTCACAGAAAAACAGTTTTTTTCCTGCTGCCTATCAGCCCTTATAGGTACATCTACTGCTGATCGGGCCCCCTGGGTTATTGTTCACTTCGTGGCACTTTAAATTCATAATAATCATCACAGCGTGACCTGCAAGTTCTGTCCATCATCACGTTCTTGAAGAAGCCAGGTTTTCATTCTTATTTTTTTATAAATCCCCCTCATGCTCGTTAAGGGGATTTATAAAATAAATGCGATGAAGCAAGCTGAAGACAGGGCGCTATGGTGCTCACCATGACGCCCTGTCTTCAGCTTGCCGCATCCAGCATATCCTACACACATACAAAATGAAAAAACACATCTGTCCGGAACTCATTTAATTACTGAAAACCGATCTCCCACACTCAAAATCAAAATCATCAAAATCTCTTTATTTCCATAAATACAATAAATGTACACTTAGAAAAGGTCAAATTATAAAACTATACACTGACACGGAAATAAAGTGATATTTTTGATTTCTGTCGCTTCGGTATGTAGACCAAAGTAAAGAAGCGACGACGAAACCTTTAGCCTGTTAGTTGTTATTCTTCGAGTTGGAGCAAAACCCGTTCCAAGCTTTTTTATCTTCTAGATAATCTGATATTTTATAGTAAGCCTTTTTGCACAGCAAGGTTTTGACAATTTGTTTGAATTTATTTACTGATAATTTTTGCAACTCACTAGGAGTTTTGTTGTAGAAGCGTATACATTGCCCTTTAAAAGATACATTAATTTTGTGTAGCCTAGTTGTGGGCACAGCGAGTTTATGTTTATTTCTGGTATTAAAGTTATGTTTATCACAATTTTTAGGGAACAGATTTTTATTTCTATGAGTGTACAACAAGTTTTCATAAATATATTGACATGGTACTGTCATTATATTTATTTCTTTGAATTTATCACGTAGGGATTCTCTGGGACCCATATTATAGATTGCACGAACAGCCCTCTTCTGCAGCACAAATACGGTGTTAATATCTGCAGCGTTCACCCACAGCAGTATGCCATAAGACATAATACTATGGAAGTAGCTGAAATAAACAAGTCTAGATGTATCCACGTCTGTAAGATGACGGATTTTTTTGACTGCATACGCTGCAGAACTAAGTCTCTTCGATAGCTTATCTATGTGTGGGCCCCATTGAAGTTTATGATCTAAGGTGATTCCTAAGAATACGGTACTTTCTACTATTTCTAACGTTTCTCCTTTAACGTTTACATCAGCCTTCACTTGTTTAACATTAGGTAGAATAAATCTAATACATTTTGTTTTGCTTTCGTTTAGCAAAAGATTATTGACACTAAACCAATAGACTACTTTTGAGATTGCATTATTCACATCGTCGAAATTTGTGTTTTGTCGTTTCATTTTAAAAATTAATGAAGTATCATCAGCAAACAATACAATCTCGTGATTATTCTTTACTAGATGAGGCAGGTCGTTAATATAAACTAAAAATAGGAAAGGACCGAGGATAGAACCCTGCGGTACACCCATTGAAACTACAGACCCCGAAGACCGTTTCCCATTAATGTCAACTCTTTGTATCCTATCACTCAAATAAGAAGTAAGAAGATCCAAAGAGGTGTTTCTTATTCCATAGTGATGTAATTTCCTGATTAATGTTTCATGGTGTACGCAATCGAACGCTTTTGACAAGTCGCAAAAAACGCCTAAAGCATCTTGCGACTTCTCCCAAGCACCAAAAATATGCGATACTAACTCTACACCGGCATCAGTAGTTGATCTGCCGCGAGTAAACCCGAATTGCTTACAATGCAGCAGGTCATTGCCATTGAAATGCCTAAGCAATTGATGTAAAATAAGTTTTTCAAAAACTTTGCTGAATGTAGGCAGTACTGATATTGGTCTAAAGTTAGTGGGGTCAGACCTACTACCCGATTTATACAGTGGGATTATTTTACTACATTTCATTAGATCAGGAAATACGCCGCAATCAATAGATTCATTAAATATAAAAGCTAGATCTGTGGCAATAATGGTATCAATCAAAGGTTTAATAATTGTAACGGAAATGCCCCAGAGATCTGCAGTTTTCTTAATATTTAAAAGTTTAAAGGCTTTTTTAATATCTGTTTCATCAACGTGGCTGAAGTTAAATTTATTTTTGCATTTAGATACATTTTCTATTAGTAATGACTCGGCAATTACAGTAGAAGAGTTTAAACACTTTGTAGTAGAGATTAGAATTTCAGTAAAAAAGTTTTCAAATGCTTGGGCCACTTCAACATCATTTTTGATTGAGTAATCATTAATCTTTAAATTGTAATCATTAACGTATGTACTGACCTTTCCAGTCTCACTTTTTATAATATTCCAAGTTGATTTTATTACATTTTCACTATTTCTAATTTTCGAGCTAATATAGTTTGATTTTGCTATTTGACAAACTTTTCTAAATATTTTTGAGTAATTTTTACTTTTTCTTTGAACTCCTGGCTAAAATTGTATTGTTTTTCACTATACAGTTCATACAACTTTTGTCTACTTTTATGTATACCCACTGTTGCCCACTCACTAAAGGTAAGTTTTTCTGAGACCATAATCGATTTGGGTGTGAATATTGAATTGAACGCATTGATAAATTTGTTAAAAAAATTGCAATACGACTCATTTGGGTTGTTAAGTGAGTGATTAGGTGATGGTTTAGAATCCCAATTCAATATTAACCGTTCAAATCGATTGGTGGTCACAGGTACGTATGTTATTTTCTTTTTACAATTACTATTTTTTACTTGAAGTTCTAATTTTATTAGTTGACCTAAGTGGTCTGATTTTAAATTACTTATTACTTTTTTTGTAACAATTTTTTCACTTTGGCAAACAAATACATTGTCAATACATTTTGTACACTCAATACACTCACTGTTTATTCGGGGCAGAGCCATTTTTAAGTTTGTTTTCAAACAAATAAAGCCTCTCAAAAATGATTATTCAACCGTAGGGGTATCTAAGTACGCGTTCTTAAAAAATTATCTGAGCGCCTGGTCGAAGCGACGCGTGACCCGAGAGCTGGACAGTATCTGGCACAGCGCATCACCATTGCCATACAACGGGGTAATGCAGCCAGCGTCTTGGGGACGCTTCCAACTGGTATAGATATGGATCAGTTGAGCAACCTGTAGATTTTTTGCAACAGTCTGCAGGTAGCTCAATTGTTTCAATTGTAAATATGTACTAGTTCTAATTTATTTCCTTGTTAATAAAGGCTTCTATGTGAATAAAGGCTTCTACATTTATGTGTATCTACCTACTAATTATAGTGTGTCTTTTTATTTCGTGTGCAATAAATAATATTCGTATTGGGTATATTGTAGCAGCTTTTTTACAGCTACGAGGAATTCCTGTAAAAGTAATATATTAGCTATTGATCTATAAGTAAATGTAATATAAGTTACCTAACCTATATTAGGTTAAACCTAAAATTATTATTATTTTTATCGTTGATACTGTACTTACTTTTCTAATAATGAAAATGTTTTGCTTATATTTATTTATATTTTTTAATCTTATATAATTGTTATCATGGTAGTACCTACATACGCACTAAACTATGCATAAAAAGTGACGTATAGCTCTAGAAACATATGAAATAAATGATTATTAATTATTATTGTATATACTACTAACCAATTTTATTTAGTATTAATACTTTGCGTCTTCACAATCATGTTTGTGATGATGGGCACCAGCAATTCACACAGTGTCAGTGAATTACCAATAACCCTGTATATTTTAGCTATTGCAGTTTGAAACCCTAGAAATGCACGAACCTGACGAATGTACCTATTTTATATTCCAAGCAGTCCAGGGCAAAAACTTATAAACTACTAGAAAAACCGTCTGTGCAATCTAGAAACTCGTTCTATTTCAAACTCTTTTACCTCAAACGTTCAGGATAATAAACTTTACATTTTGTTTCGGTTTACAGTACTCAGATTCAACCTCTACTTGCTCAAGTCTAGTGTACTTCTAGTCAACCTCTTTTTACCCGACTGCGCAAGGAGGGTTATTACTGTGGTCTCTAGTTACTTTGCTTTGTCGTTTGTAGAACTGTTTTACCGTCGAATAAATAAGATTAATTATTTAGCTATATGCAAATATTTAAATTGTTAAATACGCCCTGACACCAAAAACTGTGGCATTGTCTTTGAATGCGTGCATTAACTAAATTCCGACGCACGCACACTACCTCAACAGCCTGTATTGGACCACAGCTGGACGCAGGCCTCCCCCTGATAAGCGCCTTATTGACTTTTATCTCATGGGGGTAATACTCATAATCCCCACGCTGGGGTTGGGGATCGCAGTTTGGTGGTAGAATTGTTCTGCAGCCCCCGGTGGATATCCCTTACTCGCCTCTTACGACACCCGCGGGAAGAGTTGGGGTTGTGCAAATTCTAAGTCGGCACCAGAGCGAGCACACTATGAGTAGTTCAAAAGATTTTGTGATATTTTTATACCATTTTATAAGATAACTAGCTTCCGCCCAAGGCTTTGCAGGTGTTTTTTGAAATAAAAATCAACAGATTATGTTATTCTAGATCCAGATCTTTATTTATGCAAAATTTCAGTCTCATCCATTTAGCAGTTATGCCGTTGTTTTCGGCCATCTTCACAACAACGGCACAAACTTTCTCCTTCTTAATATAAATAGGATATAAGGACTGGATATTCCAAATCACTAAGCCCCTTTTTTATTAATATAAATAAGCCCCTGCTTAAGCTGTTGACTCTTGCGAATATAAAAATAAGGACCAAATTCCAACGATACATAAACCTACGCTTTAAATCCCTTGTTAGCAGACAATATTTCAATACAGATATTTTTTTAATGACGTACTTGAGACTAAGAGGATTCAAAAGTGACGTTATTATTGGAAATATAATATTTTCTGAGATAATCAATAATAAGAGGGATAAAAATAATATTAAGGTTTTTTGTTATTAAAGTGCGTAACCCCACACTCAGGGTAATTTCTAAAAAATCAAATAAACTCGCAAAAAAAAAATCGACTTCGGCGGGACCCCGTGTCGTCCCGAATTTTTTAACGATATAATTAGATTTCTTAAAAATAATGTTTCGCATTTTCCCCTTTAAGTTATTATGATTTTTTTGAATGTTTGTAAACGATAAATTTCTAAACGAATGATAGTTTCTAAGATGCGTAGATAAATTATCTGTGTATTTTTCAGCTATGTGGTGCCGGATTAGAATTTGCACCACCCCAACTCTTCCCGCGGGTGTCGTAAGAGGCGACTAAGGGATTTGAACCGGGGGTGGGCAGCAGCGCCCTCTGCAGGACAATTCTACCACCAAACTGCGATCCCCAACCCGCAGCCCAGCGTGGGGATTATGGGCCCCCCATGAGATAATAGTAGAGATTGGGGCAGTGAAAATTCTAAGCCGGTACCACACAGCTGCTAGCACACATTTCAGTTTAAATAATTCTCGGTTACGCTCCCTTTGTAGAAAATCATCTGGTACATAATTTATGTACGCCAAAGTTACTCAAGCGGTACTAGATTTTGCCTAAAGCCTAAATTATCGGTTTATTAGAACAAAGGTTTACGCATCGTGGTATATAGCATTGTCTATTAAAATTTGTGCTATAGTCTAGGTAATGAACAGCCTGGTCAGTGTACACACTAGCCAAACTTGACGTAGAATGTTTGTATAGTTTGGTGTGTGGTTGCCGGTGATGCCGTGAAACCCCTTATTGGGATGCACATTTTTGTGCTGTACTACAGAGGTACGGTCCAGATCTGCAACAACCTTTAAGACTATCTTACCTCTAAATGTAAAACGCGATTCTTGGTTTACTTCAGGAACTGAAACAAAAAAGAAGTATTTTAGTTATTGAAATATATTTTTTCATCTTTTTACATAACATCACACTGCTCGCACAGACTTATGATGGATTGAGATGTAATAAGGGATTTGTTTATATGATAGATATCTTTTACTTTAAAAAACTATCGTAGTTTGACGAATTCATTACGGATGTAAGCGGGTTAACTGTGAACCTTATTTGTGTTTGAAGAACACCAACGTTTCATCCCTTAACATCTTCAGGGTGAGTGCGGTTCTAGACGCACGCGGCCGCCTGTCTTCGAGCACTGAAGAGGTGGGATGGAACGTTGGTGTTCTTCCAACACAAATAAGGTTTGTAGTTAACCCGCTTATATCCGTAAGCGTTTACGATTGCCTTAGTGTTGCGATGTGATATCATATCGCAACACTAAGACAATCATAAAGGTGCGACAATTCCAAACGTGTTTTCGATGGACAACAGAGCTGGAGAGTTTCTCTTTGCATATTCAGCCTTAATAGAAATATTAGTACGGTGACCTAACTGAATCTTTCATAAAACTACATTTATTTTTTGCCAACAAGGCGCTTATCAAGGGGAGACCTGCGTCCAGCAGTGGGCCAATACAGGCTGTTGAGGTGAGGTGAGGATATCTATGCCTATTATAAGTGTTCTAGCTTATTTGTCTGAGCTGTGTAAAAATCGTTATTAAGGTACCTAACCTCCAGTCAGCTGTACTCGACGCTATTCCAAATATCTAATCTTCTTCACAGACTTAATTAAAATTAACTATGCACAGTCTCGTGAAAATGTAAGTAAAGGTAGGTAATGTTTTATTTTACAATTGATGAGTTTTGAAGCTTACGAATAATTGCTTAGTAAGTGCCACTAGGTCTTTATATTTAGTATCAGAAATCATAGAAAATTACATTAACAGAATAAAACAATTATAAGTTATATACAGGGCTGTAGATTTGCACTTTACTGGTAGAAGACATTATTTAAATTAAAAAAATAGATATTTAAATAATTACATGGTTGAACCGGGAATCGAACCCGTTACACGGGAAAAATATTCATCCTGTAGCTTTATCATACCGATCGAAAGGTTTCATCATAAGGATTATTTTTTGCTAAGTAACATAGTGTCAGAAATAAAAGGAAGACCATGAATTTATACACTGTATACACTTATTTCTATTTCTTAAAAATCTAAGCCGTCACCCGAAGGCAGAGTGCCCAGAATGCTGGCAGCATTGCCACGTTGAATGGCAATGCTAATTCGTTGACCGAAATAGAAGCCAGCATTCCGATCACCTGTGGACTCTATAAATAAGGTACCTATGGAAACTTTATGTGTTGGCTGTTAATAAAAGTGAGGTTTGTATGGCATTGGGCGACTAAGGCGAAAGGTGCTCGTTGATATCTAGTAATATTCTTACTACCGAGACGACTGTACCAATGACCTTGAGTCGAGCGAGCCGAGCGTCGACGCAGAGCCACATCGACGCAGGGAAAACCAATCGAAATTTAGTATGATATAAATTGATATAAATTGCGTAATGCCACCTAGTTTATAATTTTATATTATACATATAACTGAGTAGATAACTGTGAGATTTAGAACAGAGTTTCTGGCGCAGCGTATCAGCATGTAATGTTATGGATTAGTTGAGCTACCTCAAGATCGCTTGCAACAGTCTGCATCTAAGCTCAACTGTTTCAATTTAATAAACTATTTCTATTTCTATAGTAGGTTATCAGATGATTCAGTTTCAGTCTGAATAAAAATACTCAACGATTTTAATCAAGCCTTTCAAATAAATGAACTCAAATAAATATTTACTTATAAAGCGCTTTTGCGCTTTATTTCAAAAAGCTTCTAAATAACATACTGAATTAATTGTTCCATCAATAACCTTTCAGTCGAATAAAGTTTTCGATTAGACTAATTAGATAGAAGACTCGCTTGACTGGTTGATTTATTATATTTGTTTACTCGCTTGCAAAATAAGAGTTCCAAGGGCCGAGGGGTACGAAGGCATTTCAGTTTTTAAAAAAATCTGAGCGTCTGATAGTAGCGACGCGTGACCCGAGCGCTATTACTGGTGAGTATCTGGCGCAGCATTGCCATACAGCGGGGCAATACAGCCAGCGTCTTGGGTATCTCCGATTGGTAATGATCTGGATCAGATGAGCTACCTGTCTGGTAGCAACAGTCTGCAGTTAGCTCAATCATTTCAATTGTAAATACTAGTTCTAATTTGTTTATATAATTTGATTAAAAATTTATTTGAAAAGAAATACCATAGAAATCACAGTAATATTAAAAATGCGAAATTTTGGATGTTTTGTTGCCAGTTCACGCCAAAACTACTGGACGGAAGGGGCTAAAATTTTGCATAGATGTAGTTTTAAGCCTGGAAGCATAGGATACTATTAAATATATGCGAATCCGCGTACAGAAGTTATTAAGTTAAGCAATAGCATTTAAATCTAACAAAATATCCTCTCAAAACAATTTTTGCAGTTTTTTGTTTCAACACCATTATCAAAATTAAAAGAACAAACTCTTACATCAAACAAGGCAGTTCCTTGTTTCGAAATATTTTTCTCGTTAATTCCTTTCTCTAAAGGCTTACGACCCTTTGAGGCATTAACTTATTCTACTTAAAGTACTTCAAACCAAATTACGCGTTTCATAATTAAAAACACAAAAGGTTTCTAATTTTAAGGATCCGTTGTGTTTTGTTAAAGGGAAGATTTTGACGAACGCTGTGGTGGAATCCAGGGGTGTGGTTTTGGTGATTAACGGGAGCAGGTGCGAGTGCAAGAGCGTTACCAAAAGCGGAAGCGGAAGCGAATGTAGCTGCGGACATTTGATTTTTGAATTTTTCATTTATCTTTTAATAACATGGACGGACCTTCCAATTACATTATATAAACGTGTATGACAAAATTCTCTACGGGATACGGGAGAGGTTAGGTGCAGGATCAACGGCTTAACGTGCTTTCCAAGGCACGGGGGTGTAACACCGCCAACTTCCTGACTCCGGGCTGCTACTGTGAAATTTTCTAGCTAGAAAAACCCCAATAACAACTATTGGGCCGTACCGGGATTCGAACCCAGGACCTCATAATCAGCGGTTGAACAAGCTGATCGCTAGACCAACGAGGCAATCTATGCAAGAGCTGGTGAGTATCTGGCGCAACGCATCAGCATTGCCATACAGCGTGGCAATGCAGCCAGCGTCTTCCGATGTTTTCGATTGGATCAATACCAAACGGAAGCTTCCCCACAAGACTTGGATCAATCAAGCTTTTTCTAAATTGTTTGCAACAGCCTGCTGTTAGATGTACTGTTTCAATGTATAGGTACTATTTCTAAGATGATTATAACATATATCTGTTCTTTTTTTTGTAAAAAAGACCATTTTCATGTTAGTAAAAAACCAAGCACCGTCCAGCCAATAATCAAGTTTGTTGTAATGGGGAAGAAGCTGAAAGAAGTAACAAACATTCATGCATCCATTCATCACTTCATCCAAGCTTTTGCATGTATAGTATTAGTGTTATCAAATTTAATTGCTTTCTTTCAAACTTTCAAAGTTTTACCTAAAAAATCTACGTTTTTTTCCACGGACCACAGCAAAGCCACAGGAAAAACTTAGTAATTAAACAAAAGCCGGAACCCATACAATACAGAATTTACGTAAATGAAGACCGCATGCATATTAAACGATTCAAATTACCAAATTTAAATGTTTTAATGATACAAAATTGCATTGATAATGTTTAAATCAGTGAGTTATGATAATTATGCTCTGAATAAAGCTGACTCTTTTGACATCCATTGTACAAAATCAACAATAAAGCTCTCATGACATGTATGACATAACGGAAATTTATATTATTTATTAGCTTCTGCCCGCGATTTCGCACGCCTTTTGAGTACAAAGTAGTTTTTATGATACTCACCACTTTTCCAGAATTTCACCTTGCAATGAGGATCCGTTACGTTTTGAGAATGCAGATTTATAGAGCTAAGAAATCCATAACACACTGTGCAAAAATTTTTGGCCTACGTCAAAAATTTACGAAGTTATGACCAAATTACCAGACAAGTTCACTGAGTGACCGCCGCGGGTGCGAGTGACGTCACACGCGCCCGCGGCGGTCACTCAGTGAACTTCGCTAGTAATTTGGTCATAACTTCGTACGTAATGGTCCGATTTGGATAATTCAAAAAGATATATCATTCTTATGTCATAAAGAATAACGTGGATACTAGTTCTATTGAAATTGCTATAACTTTACTGATCCTCATTTCAGCCCGTAACAATGGTAGATCTCAGAATGACACATTTTGGTATTTTACCTTTCATAAAAGAAACTACAGATGGAAGGACGCGTGTCAAAAGTGTCAAATTGAAACTATTCTATCAATCTCTCCGAGAAAATAACACTGCACGCACTATCTAGGGTTTCTTATATCTATGGACGATTCTGCGTCTATACCATTGTCATAGTAAAGCGATCGGTAAGCAGAGTTCGACTCCAGCAGGGGTATTTTAATTAATTCGATTCGTTTCCGAATCGAATCCGACGGATCTATGAAACGCTATTTTGATTTCACCTCGGGTTGATGATCGAAAATCCGAAGCGAATCGGTTGACTAATGGCCATGTCAATGAGAAAGAGCTCCTTATTTCGATCATCAATCCGAGGCTAAATCAAAATAGCGTTTTATAGATCCATCGGAATCGATTCGGAAACGAATCGAATTAATTAAAATACCCCTGCTGAACAAAGGTATCATAAACGACTAGAGTTGCTGAATAATTACTGAAATAATTTTCAGGATCGGTAGTTCCGGAGATTATACCCATCAACAAACAAACTTTTCCTCTATAATTACATAGTTCGAACAAGCATAAATGAAACATTCATCGTTGTAATTATCATGAACGAATTACTGTTTGAGGATAGTTCAAATCATGTAATTCGTGGCGGTATCGAACCCGCTACACAAACTGACCACTAATAATACGAACGAATTGTTTGCTATTGAATAAGGCTAATTAAACATCGTGAAATTGAGAGTTAATCATAATCAATACTACAAATATTATAAATGAGAAAGTTTGTGAAATGTGAAATTTTGGTACTTATTATTTCTAAACCTACTGAACAGATCCAGACGGTATTTGCCATTCATTTAGAACTTAGCCTAACTTAAACAATAGGCTAATTTTTTTTGGGCTTCGTCCTCGATTTGGGATTTAAATAAGGGTTTGATAAATTAGGTACACGTCACGAAGACAACAAGTAAATAAAACATAGATAAAAAGTCCGTCTATGCAATGTTGTCTATTTTTGTCAAAATAGTGATTGTTTTGTGATGTTGTCAATAGGTTAGGCACCCTACCTACCACGCTAACGAAGTTGCGGGTAACAGCTACTATTAAGGCTGGGTAGGCCATCAGAGGCCGCATTTTTCTGATTTTTATGGTACTACTGATCCTAAATAGTTGTCACTAGTACCATTAATGGTACTAAGGATACAAAGCTGTGTCACTTGTACCATTAATGGTACAAATCAATGGTACTTCTGACACAAAGGCTTAAAAATATCTGAGACTTATAAAATAGTGTTTAAATTTTGTGTGAAATAATTCTGAAAAAAAGATACCTATACATATACGATATTACCTTAGAATCTAGTCTAGCCAAATTCGCATCCAGTTACAAGATCTAATGAACTTCATTCGATAGAAAATAATCCCAAAGTTACCCCTTTTTCTAACGTTTTTTCAATACTATGATTAGCGAACTACTGATATCACACTTTTTTTGTACTCAACTAAGGACACTTAATATTTCTAAACAAATTCGCAGAGTTTGACTTGATAAAATGATTTTCTTTATCACCATGTTTAAATGACTACAAAAAACACGAGCGCGGCGGCTTGGCAGGCCCGCATTTTCCCTTACGCCTACTGCTGCAGGACTACCTGGCCTTAAATAATACCTATACTTCTGGCGAAAGACGCCCACTGCCTGGTGATGATGAAATGTTGACATGACTGGTCCTCTGCGGCTCGTATCCTAAAAACGCAGGATACCATACCAGCAGGGCTATTCCAAAGTCAGGTTTCGAGTCGTAGGAATCCGTCTGACATGGATTTTATGATAAAAATCATAATTCGAGCGAATTGCAAATATTTTTAACGTTTTTATATTCTGCGTTTTACAAGGAACAAAATTTACAAAAAGTAGTAACAACTTTTCTTTCAGGTTTTTTCCAAAATCGACATCTTTATCATTAAATTAAAATAAGTTACCTGGATTTAGAATCGCCTTAGGGCTAAAAAAACCTGTAAGTTTGTTATTTCTAAATAAATAAAAATTAATAAATCTTACTTAATGCTTCATTAAATCGCTGTTTGTTATAAAATTTGTTCACAGAATATGGATAACGATTTGCAATAAGCTACTTTTCCGTGAATTATATTCTTTGCAGAATGCAGAAAATATTATTTGACGACCGATGTGGCGCCGCGGGTGAAAGTCCGGCTGTGACGCAGAAGGCCGCGGGTTTGATTCCCGCCTTGGGACAAATGTTTGTTCCAAGTGTTCTGGGTATTTTCTATGTATAGTAAAAAATATCTATCTATGTAATGTATTGTATTAAATCAGTCATCAAGTATCCAAAACACAAGCTCTGCTTAGCTTAGAGGATGTGTGAATTGTCCAGCATTATTTATTTATTTATTTCAAACCGCTAAAATATCTGTTAGATTCCATGACTTCGACTCGGAAACCTTTTTGTTGAATAAGCAGGTTGGCGAACCACCTACTGGGGGTGCCTACCACTTGAGTTACACAATTCTCACAGCTACCGGTTACCGGTTCTTCAGCGTACCTCCCCTTTCTGATTCGATACTCAATATTTTGATAGCCAATACTTGTTTAATATAACAGCTCTGTTGTTTATAAATCTCAAATGATAATAATATTTACGAGAAACGCGTTGGTTATATTCAAGAAAACTTATAAAATTCGGATATATTAAACAGAATAGGGCAACATTTTTCCTACCTGGAGGGAAATCTACTGAGAAAATATTTTGCCACGCAAGAAAATGTAAAAAGTGTATGAAACCTTTATTGCAATAACTTACTAGGTAACCTGCTGCTTTATTTAGTTTTCCTGTATTGAAATTGATAAGATTAAACGGTCTCATTTTGTGTAGGAATATAAAATCATCAAAATCCATAAAAGAATACATACAGCTGCTCAGCTCGTAGAACCTCCTCTTATTCGAAGTCGGTTAAAAGTATTATGTACCTACTTACCTACCTGAAGTTAAAGGCATGAACTCTCAAATAAGGTAATAAAAATGCTTTTCTGTGGATATTTTCAATAATCCATGACCTGAGCGAGCGCCGTCCTACGCCAGTAGCTACCTTATGGCGCACCCGGTAGAACTAAGTATAGGTTGACCCAGAATACTCCACTTATTCATTCTGATTTTTATAGTAAATCTCTAGTAATACCTATATTAATTTGCTGTCTTCATTTAAATATCATTGAAATGGATCAGTCGAGCTACCTGTTTGCAACAGTCTGCAGTTAGCTCAATTATTTCAATTGTTAATACTAGTTGTAAATTACTTCTGTTAATTGATTGTAATTTTCTTTGTGAATAAAGATGATATTAAAAACCTATCTACTTAAGTTCTTATTTTACCCACTCAAAAGACTAAAGGTACCTACTTACAGTGAAGTTCAACGATAGGTTACCCCCTGATAAGTTTGAAGAAAATTTTATTGATAGAGAAATATTTTAAAACAAGATTATTCGAATAAATGAAGAAATCCAGATAAAAATAACAAATTTAATATTATAAAACCAAATCTAATGTAATTACAAGACTTCTATCTATCTACCTACTTATTAACCCTGTACTCACAACTAAGGTAATGCAAAATGCTTCCCTACGAATATTTTTTTATGAAAAATATTCGTAGGAAAGCATTTTTCATCCAACCTGAGCGCCGGCCTACGTCTCGCGTAGAGAGCTACCTACAGCGCC
Source organism: Eupithecia subumbrata (assembly GCA_949316285.1). Taxonomy (NCBI): domain Eukaryota; kingdom Metazoa; phylum Arthropoda; class Insecta; order Lepidoptera; family Geometridae; genus Eupithecia; species Eupithecia subumbrata. The sequence goes on along the minus strand of OX438644.1, from coordinate 3,370,234 downwards.
CCGGTATAACTAAGTATAGGTTGACCCAGAATACTCTATTGAACTCGATCTCCGGAGAGGCTTTGTAAACAGTTCGAGCTTGCACTTCATATTCAATTCGATTTTAATTGACCTTGAGGAACAGATTTCAAATGGAAATTCCGTTTTTATGTGGTAGTTTTTAAAACCAACTGGGATTTTATTTTAGGTTAAAAGTGGAGTAGCAGAAGTTTTTTTTATTGGTTACTTAATTGTACAATGCGTGATTTCGTTTTGCTTAAAACCAAATAAAACAATTTATTTAAAACCAAATAAAACAATTTTGCAGATGGATCTTCTTCAAAAATAATGTTACTTTTGTAGGTCCATAATTTTTGATATTTTATAGGTATTGGACTTAGAAATTGGAATTTTTATTGGACCATCAAATAATTGTAAAAATAATTGGACACAAATTGAGCTAACTATTACCTCAATTTGACAAAAATAATTGGCCACAAATTGAGCTAATAATATTTAATAATCATTTATTCCAGGCAACGTAAAACAAGTATGTACAGGTTGTAAAAACTAATTCTAAGGCCCATTTAAATAAATACCTTAAAGACTAAAGATACATAAAATATCAAACAAAGTTAGGTAGTTACACTTACTAAGTTTTAAAAACTTTTGCTCTGTATTTTTCTTTATAACGTGTGGGTGGATATTTGAAATCGAAAAGTATTTTATTCATTTACTAGGTATATTTAATCCTTACCGGACCAAAACTGCTCCGTTAGTTTAAAAAGTTTAGTTAAGATAAAGATTTATATAACGTAACCTACTTTGTACTAGCTGGTAAGGAAAAATAAAGCTCTTTTTATTTATTTTATATTAAATCCTAAATCCTACAAATCAATATCACAAAATTATCAAATCAAACATCTTCCTTAAGCAAAAATGAGCAAGTCACAACCAAAGCCAAAGACCCGGTTCTACTAAAGCATCGTACTGCATTCAATAAAACGCTCGGTTCTTACAAAAGGCGGTATCAATGGCATTCGAAGGCCTCTTGAATGCAAGAACGGATTTCATTGTGACAGCCAGCAGTTTTTAAATTCTAGGGAATCCACAGTTTCTAGAGTTGGAGTTGGGTGTTGAAAGTTTACTGCACTGTGTACTTACAACATTTTTGATGTCAAATGAATTGGAATTGAAACCTTCTGTGTCTTATTTTTAAATTCATAAATAAATAACTTGGAATGTTAATAAATATGTACCTATCTAGCTATAAAGGTACTTATTTAAAACTTATTGTATGTCTATTATAACAGCTTATCTATATAAGCTGTTGAAACTGTACACTATTTATGCCTTTAAGATCTTTTTTGTACGACAGATAACAATAAATATATTTCTAATTCTGATTCTCTGTGAAAAAACTGTTGCTGTGTGTTGTGTTTGTGCGTTTTCTTCCAACTACGAAGGTTAAAAATGTCCTATTGATTCTAAGTGATCGTAATTGATTGTTGTCATGAATAAAAAATAATGAAAATCAGTGATGCTAATATTGTTGAGGCTTTTAGATAATTGCGCCATCGACACAGAAATAATTTCTGCGGCAACCAACCATCAATGAATGTCGCGGTTTCTTTTGTTCCCAAATACCGAATAATTTCGTTCCTTTTAACTTTTCTTTTGACTTACGGACGAAATGTACGAACTGTCCGTTGTTGTCGTAGCGTTGGTCACGTGCTCGCAAAATCGTCACCGAAATATTCATCAAAGAATCTTAGGGCCTAATTTTATCTAGCTTTATGCAAAAAGTAAGCGATTTACCACAAAGTTTCTCTCGAATTTTATTCATTCATCATGAATCTTTAGAGTAAACTGGATCGTACACGAACATATTTCATTCATTCAAAAGTACCCTGTAACTTCATCATCCTAAGGGCTCATTTTTCTTTGTGAGATCTCAGAGTAGAAAAACGAGTTGAGTGAGAGGGCTTGAAAGTAGTAGTTGGTTGTCTAGCACGTTGCAACATGGTGTAGGGTGCATATAAGTACATGTTATGTACAGATATAATGGACATCGTACTAGAAAGAGATGAACTACTTCTTTGGGGCCTCTCACTCGGCTCGTTTTTATAAAACACGTGCACAGTCCAGGTTAGAATCAGATATAGGTTCATGCAAACCATAGACTTGTCACATCAATCGAAAGATTGATTTCCGCTATTTCAAATGACACTGACAGCTTTGAGATAGACACAGTCTCACTAACTTTGTCAAGGCAAAGATATTGTCTGAACGTAGCTCAGGATCTTTGTGTCAAGGTAATTCCGACAAATGTCGTTTTTACCTGTCAGTAACATGCGTATCAGAATATAACCTAATTTTAAGTTTGTTGTACATAAGTGATTGTCGTGATTGATATGTATGTGTGTATGTATCAATAAATAACAGAAAAATTTACCTGAAAACGAAGGGTGGGCAACGTTGACTAGTCAACGGAGAACCGCGCATGCCAGCTTCCGCGTCTCAGTCGTATATGTAATAAACGTACAACCGATAACAATATATACAATACTTGTTTATGCCCGCGAGTTCGCACGCCTTGTTTCTATAAACGTTTAAAGGTGATTTCCTTTCGCATGGGAACTGATTTATGGGATAAAAAGTAGCCTATTATTAAATACTTACTCCATCCAGGTCAATACCTGGTTACTTTCAGGGATTTCCAAATAATACAATTAGATCAAGCTAATTACTTTATATTCATGTGAAAGAACTAGTTTTTAAACAACAACTATACATTTAGAATAATTACATGACGCGACACCGTTTCTCGATCAGTTACAGCTAAGGAATGAGTCTTCGTTCTACCCGCAATACAATGACCGATTATCAGCAACGTCTATGCGATTCACAAAGCTGGGGGGTACCCGCATTTTGGCCTGAATATATAAAAATAGTCAAGCGGTAGATAAAAACCCTTAAAACTGACGATAAATTTGAAGCATCGCTAATAGGCGGCCGTTCTGTTTACAGGAATGCCTCTATTCCTGACCTCTCGGCCGTCCAAATAATGGTTTGACCTCAAACCGCTAGACTGTTTTTATATAGACAGACGGAACAAAAAAAAAAAAAAAAACACAAATCTTAAAATGTTTCTTAAACATAATTGCCATTTCTAAGTAGCTATGGCGGATTCAGTTTTGAAATGACCAACATGGATTTTTTTTTCTGTTCCTGAGTACATAATCATTTCTAAAATAATTGCAGAATTATGCTAGTTTTACATTCTATTTGATTTTTTTTTTTAAATACATTGATTTTATTACACTCGTTATTTTAAATGTTCCATTTATTCTCAAAGAAAGAATTATTTATATAACCATAGATTAGCGTAATATTATACGAATAGAGATTTAGAAAAGTCAGATATCTCTTAAATCTAAATAATAGAAAAGGTACCACAGAGTCGCATTATCTTTATGCTATAATAGAAAAGTGAAAAGGAAACATCTTTCATATTAAATCAAAATTATCATGTATAATATAGTTAATTATCATGTATAATACAGTTTATACATGTATCAGATAGGTCTCATTTTAATAATCATTATGTTTTGTGAAATATAAGTTATTATTAACTTTTACCAAATATCGGAAAAACACTTTATCTTTCTACACAATATATCATTGATTTCTAAGTTAACCTAGATACAATTGCATCAAATACTCGTAGATCTGAGTGACGCTTGGCCAAACAATATTTTATTTTAATTGCTTCTTATACTTTAACCACAAAATTTAACAAAATTTTGTCAAACTAATATCATATAAATATCTATCATAATAATACATATATGTTTCAGTAGGTATATTATTTAAATCGTCAAACGATGTAGATAGTCATCCAGCGTCCGCTTTGGCCAAGCATGCAGCAGCGACCAGCGACGTATCTTCTCTCTTTCCTCATCTCTCGTGCTTTATGTTGAAAGAGCATTGTTGTACACGCAGTCTCCAAATACGTTTCCTAGTCTCTGTCATGATTGCTAAGCAGTAATACAATCTCGTATATACTGTGAACACGAGGATCTAACGCTGAGACAACTCCGTGCCACATTGTTCTGTTGCTGATCGTTTGGTCCGTTGGACACACTCCTCGCCTCTTCAATCTACCATGGTTTTCCCAACGTAAGGAACATTCATAGTTGGAATTTCCACTGTTTGCAATCGTAAACAAATTCATCTATATTCATTATTTCTGAAGCAGCAGTTGGCCGATCTTCGGTATTGGCCATGTTGATACAACTTGGAGGTTACGAAAATCTGAACGGTGCTCACCACAGTTTTTTCTTTGTCTTCATTTTTGGATGCATGCCACATGGTCGTGTAGAGTATTGGAAGTCTTCAAAATCTAGTAGTACTATTATTCCATCTGCAGTTATCTCAGTTCATCTCGGTTTATCCCATTTTATCTAGTTTTCTCTTTGTTTCATCTCATTTAATATTGTTTCGTCTCGGCTCATCTTGTTTCAGCTTGTCTCATCTTGTTTCATCTCGTCTCATCTTGTTTCAGCTCGTTTCATCTTGTTTCATCTCGTGTCATCTTGTTTCATCTCCCAGTTTAATCTTGTTTTTTTCATCTCAATTTATATCGTTTCATCTCGTGTTATTCCAATTCATCTAGTTTTATCACGTTTCATCTTTATTGCATGCCTACCAACAGCCAGAACACGGTCTCTGGGCTGGTTTATGTTGAGGTTCTACCGACTACCATTTGTCACCTGGTCACCACCGGTACAAAGACTTTGGTCTTGTTTTTAAGGTTCTGTCTGTCAATTACCGTATGCCACCCTCGGGCATAGGCTACTTCAAAGTCTAGTAGTATTATGACTACCGTTCGCCACCCTTGGGCCCCGGTCTATTGTCACCTTCAATCGTTCAAATACCGTTCGCCACCCTCGGGCCACGGCCTGTTGTAGGTACATTTGGCACCCTCGGGCATAAGTTTTTTCGAAGTTTAGTTAGTGTTTTATAACTACCGTTCGCCACCCTCGGGCCACGGCCTGCTGTAGGTTCTGTAATATAAAAACTATTAACTCGACACCACGACTCCAATGCGATTCTCACACAATGGAGCAGCGTCAAGCTTAACTGCCGTGGTGATAAACTGGTAAATTACATTAGTCTTGCAGACACTTATATCTTCATACATAATTTTTGAGGGGCAGAAGCACCAAGTGTCCGTAGCAAAAACAAGCTTTTATTATGGTCATATCACGTTTTAAATTTCTTTGTCAATAAGTTTGATCTATACTGTGTTTGGAGACTGTTTCATTTAAAAATGCTACATACTTAATATAAACAAATGGCTCGGAGAAGTGGCCTTTAAGACCTCAAGGGCCCAAACCAGTTATTGGCCTTGGACTCCATCTTATCAGTCTACTTATTTGGTTGGGGACGGGCATGCATTCTGATATGCATCTTTTATAGGGACTACATAACAGTGCTACTAATATTGTTTACTATATAATTGACAAACATTCTAACAAACAGCTGCGAACAATTCTGCTCAAAATATGATAAGCCCAAAATATGATAATAAGTAATGGTACACTGGAAAATCAAAAGATTCTCTTCAAATCGTCTGAACTGGATAGGATCTTCTGCAGTGATAAACAGGCTGAATATAAATGATCATCGTTTGGTACTCATACCGAAACCAGCAAGAAGTGATTACGCTTCTTCGACAAAATTGTTTAGTCCATGAGTCATAGGTAGGTCATAATTCTGGCATTGCTTTGTAGAAAAATAAATTCACTCACAATCCAATATCAATGGAATCTCTAACCAAACAGCGTTATATCACCAATAGGTTTATTGACTTTAGAACAAGCAAAAATAATGTCCGCACTATTTAATGACTCGATGGATATGGCTCAAATTCGCTAGCATAATATGGGGCTATCGCCAATTACGTATCGAGTTGTGCTAAATCACAAAATAGGTACCCAAAAACCAGATTCGGACCAGAATATAGCCGTTGGAGTAGACAGAGCTGCACCAACCAGAGTGGCCCCCTGTCAATCCTGCAAGGAATCTGGTTGTGATCACCCGTCGGTGAACCTTCACATCACGATGACGATGACTTACGGATTACTTCGCTATCTAGGTTGCCTGGAAGAGATCGCTTTTAGCGATAAGGCCGCCGATTGTGCCACACTAGATTTAATTAGTAGTTTGTAAGATATTTCATAAGCATTGATGGTACCATAAAGCTGTTATCTATCTATCTATCTATCTATCTATCTAGGTATTATTATTTATTTATGTTCACTTTCAGGTAGTTTCATATAAAATGTTTGAATCCGGTAGGTATTGTATAAACATAACATTATTTTGACAACTGAATTTGGAACAATTGAATTGTTTCAAACCTACAGTGAACTTTCGTCAGTTAGGTAAGTACAGTAGGTTCCTACAGTCAGTGATATGACAACAGGGCTTTGTCCTAATATACTGAGTCCAGGGACATACTTTCTCTCGGTACTGCGCGGAAAGTGGTCGCCTCGGACATAAAGTCATCATCAGTCTCCGCCAATCATAACAAAATTAAATAAAACTCACTGAAACATTGTTAAGAATGCTTTCTTCTGGTTTACTTAAATCTACATTGTGGTTCATTAATCAGCAAGAAAAGTAGAACCCATAGCTTAACGTTTCACTCATTAACAAAGCTAAACTTGTATTTGAAAGTTAGTTTCGATAATTAAATTTATATTTTACTTTTTTTTCATTTTTGGAAAAGCAAGAACATTATTGAACGTTCGGCCGGCGTCCATGCGTCTTGACTGACATCTCGCTCGCAACAATTTATCTGGTTGCTATCTCTTTTTAGGTCCATGTCTTTTGGTAATGTATGCTATGTATTTTGTATACTGCCAATATGTGTTTCAATGTATAGGATGATACCACACTAAGCCCTTCTTCTTGCGATGTATATACCTACGTCATGTAGCAAGTATATACCTACGTCAAATTGAGGAACTTATCAACTTTTGTTTTTGTTTTTAGGTACTTTCAAGATTACACGTATTCGAAACTTTCAACTCGTTGGTTATATTTGTTTTGAATTATACATAAAATCCAACAGTTTGGTCTGGTGTAGCTTAGCCTTGCAAATTCCAATGTAATTGATGGGTGGGATAGAAACGTGTCTCCACATCGGTTGTTCTAGTTTCTAACGATTTCGGCTGCTACTTTATCACAAATGTTGCATTAATGATGATAAAAAATCTAATAATTTTTTTTAAGCAATAAAATATTGAATACTGAATGCAATTCACCTCGTGCAGCCCAATGAAACTCGCATATATGACAATAGCCATTTGGCTCTTGTAACACAAATCTAACTAGTTAGGAGCCCGTGAGCTTGTTTATAACACCATTACATAAATTATTATTACCATTCTACATAAGTTTTCTGTAAGCACTTTTATTATATTTAACCATTTGTGCAACGACCATGAACTAGGTACAAACAAAAAAGAACTCAACACCTGTTCACAACGTAACCGAACATGAGGTAACTGGACCTCCAAAGACTGTTTAACTTCTTATTCCTCAAACTGAACCTCCATCATAGTCTCGACTGATCAATATAAAAATTAATACCTAACAAAGTTTGTCATACGATGGCACAGAAAACACATTGGCCTTGTTAAACTGGGCTATAATTTTGTAGTATGCATTTTTTTATTATTAAAACTAGTTTAGCATAGTAAGCAAGTAAGTTATTTCACCAATTTGCACCATTTTCTTTGTTTTATAATGACTATCCACTTATTGATGTGATTATTATTTTATTCGTTATAAGCACTTTCTGCCTGAGATACAGGTTAAACCTAGTTCAGGCACTTGTTTTATTTCCATGCCATTAGAATATGATATTATTTACTCGATTGTAACACTTTAGTCTTAAGTTATTTTGAATAAATTTATTATTATTCTTATTCTTAATAGGCGGTGGTAGTGTAGAATAAAATACCTAGACAAAGAACAGCAACGTGCCACCTTTATTTTCTTTGAATGTAGCGGAGTTTTAGTTCCTACTAAAGAATTGATCAGGCACCCATGAAGTTGGAACCTTTACTGACGGTTCCAATATTGAAATGAGCACAAAAACGTAGATTCACTGAATGGACTTCAACTCAAGTGCCAAATGACACAAGTAACAACACCTTACGCCATATTCCAATGTGATAGTACAGGAATTAACATTATATTTTTTTTTGTATGGAATGTATATAGGTCCCCTACCAATAACCTCCTCTCAAGACCTATAACCTCTAAAACAGGTATATTTCTAATAGGTAACTAAACCAAAAAGTGCACTTCCCTAAAGAGCAAATTAGGTCAGTAAATTGATAGGTAGATTGATACTACATATCAGAATTCATTGTAGTTACCATCTTTCATACATAAGTTCGGCATTATTGTTATTATTAATATGCAATTATTATTACATCTGCTTACCACATCTGTGGCTCTGCGTTTCTGTTTTTCATTTAAGTATTTGTTCTTTGCAATTTAAGCAATTTTAATTTTGAAATCATTTTTGTTTTCAAATCTAAATTTAACTACGTTGGTGTCTTAAAACAAATACGTATAATTGACTACCCACTATACTACTCCGGTTTGCCCATGCGATGTGCATTGCTTTTAGGTGTTCATTATTATAACATAACCACGTTTTTTAAATGTGTCCTCGACTTTCGTGACTCCAACCAAACATTTGTGACACTCAGAATTCTGCGTCTCAACTAGGTACCTACGACCTGGTACGGGAAAATGCTGACATGATACAACGGCTCTTTCACTATAATGCACGACAATAGTGTCAATAATGCACAGCCTGACATTGTTCGGTCATGATAATGCACACCACGATAATCGGAAGCCATGTACACGAATTATTAGGGTAAACAAATTTGGTCACAAGTTATTGTGCCGTACAATATTTTGTTGTACATTATTGTCTACCGAGACAACGACCGGTACCTACCTATTTTATTTGCCGCATACAAAGATAAGCTCAAACTTACCAGTTATTAGATATTTATTTATAAATTGTAGTAACCGTGATACCTATTATAGATAGGTATGGATCAATTGAGCTACCTCTAGATTGTTTACTTACACCAGTCTGCAGTTAGGTAGCTCTACTGTTTCTATTGCAAATTCCAGCTTTATTTCTCTTTTACTCCTTGAATATACATACCATCATACTGACAGTAAAACTAGCAATTGAAAATTATAAGTAAGTAGGTACTTAGGTACCTGTACCTGCCTATGAAAACTACGATACGGTACGATTTGAATTCGACTTAGCTGGTAATTTCTTGTTCTAGTTTACCAATTTAATAAGAATATAAATAAATCATAAGTTAGTAATTATAACTCAAACTGGTCAGTCAGTGGTGATCGAACATAAAAATAGAAATAGGGAGGCTTGGTAAATTTCTGTTTGAGCATCAGCCTTGGTAAGTAGGTTCAACCACTGCTCGACTCAACTCGGTAAAACACTACAAACATCATTCATAATAAATAACATAAGCAATGAATAAATACTTTATACCTACGTGCCTAGTTAGTAGGTAGTAAAGATGTAGGTACCAACTTCACTAACGCAAAATATTTATGCTAAGGAGTAGGTAAGTAGTAGGTCGGATAATCCTAGACTCAATTTTATTATTCGACACGTAGGTGCTTTACTTCCTTTGTCTGTAAATTAGTACAAACTGTGTACCGGCCTTACAAGTCTAAGTACCTACATATAGGTACCAAGGAATGGCTTCAAGTTCATTCTAAGATTTCCTTTGTTTCTTCTGCAAGATGCTCTGTTCTGCTTCTGTACGATGGCACGGAAACCCCGTGCGAGTCCACTCACACATGGCCGGTTTTTCATACTGTTGTCGAGTCGTAACGAAATAAATACACAAAGTAGACAAAATAATCACAATAACAGCAATAGACTTAAGCCACAGCCCCACTGCTGCGCACGGAGAAGCTACGTACGTGTGTCATAACGTCCCGTATTGCTACCCACGAACACGCTACACACGAATACGATAAATGATTTATCATTGCTACGCGCGTGGCTTGGCTTACTCGAATATTGCGCCCACGCCGCTCAACGCCGTCAACGCTATTCACGTAGTACACGCGTGCGTAGATTCACTGCCGAAACGTAGACCCACGTTGTCAAACCAACGAACCCACGCAGCTAAAATCCGCCGCGTGGCCGTGCACAACGTGCGCCGCAGTGGGCCGGCGCGGCGGTCTTAGGTTCCAATGTTGCATTGAAAATGTCTGTCCTTTTTGAATATTTTGGTATTACCTACGAGTAAAATGTACGTAGGTAGGCATAGGCACGTCAGCAAGTTTACTGGCGACTTCTACCCAGCGTTTAATATGTTAGGTAGGTACCTTACCCACTCGCAAAACAGCAAGTAATAACATATAAATCATGTTGTGTAAGTACATACCATTCGCCTTTGTGCAACGTCGGTTCTCACATCCCACTTCTGATATTAAATACTTACTCCATCCAGGTCAATACCTGGTTACATTCAGGGATTTCCAAATAATACAATTAGATCAAGCTAATTACTTTATATTCATGTGAAAGAACTAGTTTTTAAACAACAACTATACATTTAGAATAATTACATGACGCGACACCGTTTCTCGATCAGTTACAGCTAAGGAATGAGTCTTCGTTCTACCCGCAATACAATGACCGATTATCAGCAACGTCTATGCGATTCACAAAGCTGGAGGGTACCCGCATTTTGGCCTGAATATATAAAAATAGTCAAGCGGCAGATAAAAACCCTTAAAACTGACGATAAATTTGAAGCATCGCTAATACTATGTTTGATTCAAGGATTAGAATTACCTGTATACAGCCCATCCGTTCAGTAGTTTTGGCGTGAAGAGGTAACAAACATACATCCATCCATCTATACTCCAAACTTACCAAATACAACAAATATACCTATCCAAACTTTCGAATTTATAATATTAGTGTGATGATAACATGAAAATTAATTTTAGTTATTCGCATTTAAAAGTGCCTTTTCCTGTTGGTCCCTCGCATCCGTGCATAATAATGTAAATAAAAAGTCCTATAACATCATGCTCAAAAGTATTTGATTAAACATCATAATAGTTTTTTTTATGTAACTAATTGAAATTGAATTAATTTCAAGTACATTTTAACTAAAATAATTAAAATTGCATGCATAATAGGTACCTAGAAATTGAATTGGAATTGATAATACTCTTTATTGAAATTAATTACATAGTAAGTATTTTAAAAGTGGTGAGGTTAGGTTAGGAGGCCTGTAAACGAAAGGGATTTCAAAATTGACTTTGATTCCCCCATTCCGAATTTTTTTAGAGCATCCGTGCATAATTGTTAAAGTTCTACCTGATTTTACTGTTACCATTTCCGCTGTACATAAATCTGAGAAATCTGTAAACAGGATAACTCTTTCAAGAGCTTTTGAATCTGTTGGTTGATTATTTCCTGAGTAGCAAAAGTTTATAATAAATTCATGGAATTCTACACTGGCAGAGAAGACCATTATTGTTTTATTTAAAAATTTATTCTCAACTCTTTAATTCATTTCTATGATTAAGTATTAACATATTTTTTTTTATTTAGAAATCGGAGCATTAATTGGGTAGTAGGTTAACTACTGTTCTTATTAATTAGGAAAATTACAAGTAAGGTGTCGTCCATTAATCACGTGAGGGGGGGAGGGTCGAGAAAAATCATGAAATATCATAAGGGGAGAGGGGTGTAGTGAGAATAATTCTTGAATAATAATTCTTGACAATAATTCCCACTACGCCCCCTACCTACTTGTGATATTTCGTGATATTTCCCGACCCTCCCCCCTTTCGAGCTGGTGTATTTTATTTTTCGTTGAATGCGCGATTTCTCATCCGTTAGCACAGACATTTCTATCATGGTCAGAATCAAATTAGATTATAACTGTATTTGAAGAAATTATTTTGAAAATTTTTAATACTTTGTTGTATCTACAAAAAATACACGTTATTATGTGTGAAGGGCGGGCACATATCACCATTAGAAAAATTGTAGAATAGGAAAGAAAAAGAAGAAAGAGAAGAGAAGAAAGAGATTGGAAAGAAAGAGAAGAAAGAGAATTGAGAGGGTTCAAAACTTACGAAAAAACATCACGTGGTCAATGGACGACCCCTAACAGCACAGAATAACTATAATATGGTACTGTAATAGGTCCAGACGATCTACATATAGCATAACTGATCCACATCAATACAAATTTAGATATTTACTACAATTCTTTGCTACAATGCCTGGGCCCGTAATACTCTTACGAAGAAATCGAAGTTGTATTTGTAAGGTTATAGTATTTTATGTATTGTATTATTATTATGTAGTACCTAGTCTATTTAATAAGTAGGTTAAAATTGAATCTTATATTTCAGCACATTACCCACTTTTCTAATTTGTCTCTCTCTCCCAATAAGGTTTGCTGGAAGAGAACTCTTTGTAGGGTTAAGCTCGCCTTTGCCTTTATTTTTCTTGCGATATGTTTTACTTGTACTACCTATGTTGTGCAATAAATAATTATGAATTCTGGCGGGTATGTGATAAGGTATAGTTTCCAAATGCTGTCTCTTGGTCTAGCGTATACGACTGTCAAGCTCTAGCTGGCTTTAGGTCCGATTTAATGGTGAAACCTATTTCTGCTTGCTCGTAAAAGATTGAGTTAGTCTCCTTGTCTCTAACTGTTAGGCCAGATTTAACTCACTTGCTCGTTATAAAGCATTTCAGGGATACGTTATCCAAAGGATGCTAATGATACCCTATAGCTAGGCCTTTTTTTTCGAATTGTCTACAATGCTGTTGACCGCAGATGGCCATGACAGCGTTACCGGACTTGTGGCGGGCGCAGAGCGCGCCTCGCCGGTCTATAGCTAAGCCTGCGCCGCACCGTATGTACCTATGTCCACTCATCTATCAGTGGGCTGTATGCCTGGGCCCGTACTCTTAACAACGAAATTTCTGATTCGTTTTAGTGCAATCGCTTTTCATATGCAAGCGACATAAGAGTTGGTTTTGCACGACAACGAAAATGAATCTTCAATTTCCCGAGTAGGCCTCCAGTATCTCATGAACCAACAAGGTTTGGCAACCTGCCTCAAACACAGACGCCATAAGGTACCATTGATTGACTACTTTATTACCTACAGTATTTTTTAGTTTCCAACCGAGTATACCCGATTGAGGGTAACGGACCCGAGCGTGACGGTTCATTCTAATTTTACTGTGTAACAGAATAATGGCGATGAACGAGTCAAAATAGCATCCAAACGAGATACTATACTAATTATGATAACTTCCAAGTAACTTATCAGAAAAATTCCAGAGAACCTTCTAGAATTTTCTGTTGTTTGACGTTAGCAACGAGTCGGGGTCGCGACGTCTTTTTCCATACAATTAGGAACAACGCCTCTATCGTGCAGACAGGAAACTACGCAAATCCCATACAAAAAGGAGACCTCCCGATCACGTCTCGACACTAAAGTTAACTAGACTCAGCCTTCCGGTTACTGGAACTGCGAGAAAATTATATAAAGCAACTTCGATCCGAAGATAGTTTCCAGTGCTTCCACAGAGCGATCTGAATAAGAAGTTAAGAACTAATCAAATTATAAAAAACTTTCTCGAACGAAGCCCTTTCAATAATTTTCTAACTCAATGAATATTAAAAGAAGATCTAAAAAGTAATTTGGAGACTTTGTTCAGGTGAAAGCTAAAAGCTTATCAGAGTACTTATACAGGGTGCCACGGGAAGGGACTAAGTGGGTCAAGGTTTGTTCTACGATTTTTTTTTTAATTTGCAAAAGTTAAGCAAAGCTTGTGTTATGGGTACTAGATAACTGATATACTTAATACAATACACTACATAGATAGATGTTTTTATTATACTTAGAAAACACCCAGACCAAAGGAATAAATTTCTGCAGATCGTACACAAATTTGTTCCGAGGCGGGAATCGAACCCGCGACCTCCTGCGTCGCAGGCGTACCTTCGCCCGCTGCGCCACGAAGGTCGTCAAATCAAAACAAAATGAAGTGAACAAAACTAAAATATTACTTTTTATTATTCCTCTAATATTTTCTTCATTTTCATGTTCTGCTGAAAGCTATAGGAATCAGATTTTTTTTTTAAACCCGTGATGACTTGGCCAACATTGTAGATAGACGTCAGGCGTGCTCCATCATCATCAGCCTTCGGTAGTCCACTGCTGGACATAGGCCTCCACTAATGAGCGCCGTAGCGCCTTGACTTCAGCCGTATTCAGCATATTCCAGCAGTCTTTCGCATATCGTATCCCACCTAACCGGAGGGCGTCCTACACAACTTATGGTCACCTCACAACGCTTTATATCTTACATCTGAGGCCATATTCTGCTAAACAACCGCTTTCTTATGGTAGTATGGTATGGTTTCCTCACAGAAATTGTCCTTAGATGAAAGAAGCTCTTGATACAATACAATACAATAACACTTTACTGCACACCAAGAAAATACAAAAATAAAAATACAGGAAAAGAGAGATACAGAGTCGCACAATGGGCGGCCTTATCGCTAAAAGCGATCTCTTCCAGACAACCTTAGGATGGACACGAAGCAGTTGTATACGTAAAGACGGTGGCGTTTTACTTAAATACACAATATATACATAATAATACATAATATACTTATAATAGATAGTGCGAGCGATGCTATTTGCACGGACAGGTTTATAGAATTTCACCCTTGGACCCGCGTCCTTTCATCTGTGGTAATAGTAATTTAAAAATTGAAGGCAGACTTTTTTTTCTTTTATATAAACTGCACCAGTGCAGAGCAGTGAGACGGTTGGAAACTTCTAAATTATACAATGGTTTGTCAGTTGGTGATAGAAGTTTATCAACCAACAAATCATTAATTCATCCTTAGATAGTTTGTCGATTAATATTGAAAATGGAGATTACTAACGAACAAACTAGTTAGATTGTCGGTTAAGAAAATTACTCACCATCCAACTATGTGGACAGTGTTTTTAGTCGGTTGGTAATAGACGGTTTCTTTAAATGATTAAGGAAAACAGATGAAC
This sequence comes from Eupithecia subumbrata, assembly GCA_949316285.1. Taxonomy (NCBI): domain Eukaryota; kingdom Metazoa; phylum Arthropoda; class Insecta; order Lepidoptera; family Geometridae; genus Eupithecia; species Eupithecia subumbrata. The sequence goes on along the minus strand of OX438644.1, from coordinate 3,355,039 downwards.
TGAGAATGACACATTTTGGCATTTTCAGATTGATGGTAAAATGCCAAAATGTGTCATTCTCAGACGATACTATAGTTATGGTAAAGCGATTAATTTGGTGGAATTATGGCCCTGAAACCGTCACCCACCCGTCCTAGTTAAAATCTATACTCGATCTCGTATAATGCTGCAAATAATGTCAACACAGGGGATTACCACCATTGTAGTAGGTAACGATGACGTAACTACGTTTCGTAATAAAAAAAAAACTATAATTTTTTATTCTAGTCAACATTTGTCAAAGTTTAAATAAAAGATGATTCTGGCATATTTTGAGTCTAATACTTTGGTTTTTCACAAAGATAATAAATAACAAACATATTTTATGGGTAATTATTTTGCGACACTGGTCACATTATGGGGAAAGTTGGGCACCGCCCCTCAAGTTGCATGGGTACTGCACATTTTTGATTGAGGTTATTTTATTGTATTTGTGTTGTTGTTTTTTACTTTTATTAAATTTTTAGTACCTATTTGTGGGTATTAAAGTTGAACTGTTACCTATAGAAAGTTTCATGCATCTACCTACGTATTATAGTTCAAGAGATACAGCCTCGACAATCTTAGAGCAAAATAGCAAAAAAATCGTGTCTTTTGTATGGGAGCCCCTTTTAATTTTAATATTATTTTATTTGTTGTTATAGCGGCATGAGAAATACACGTTTTGTGAAAGTGTCAACTGTCTAGCTCTTACGGTTCATGAGATAGAGGCCTCTGACAGACGGATAGACATACAGCGGAGCTAGAATGTCCCAACTGCTATCATCATTTGATATAAATAATAAATAATGCGTCTTTACAAATAGTAAAACAGGTGTGTCCAGAGAATTGCGGCTTTCAATTAGAACATTTCCTGCTCAAGCAAAGCCACGGGCAAGAACTATTACTAATGATCCATATTCAAACAAGGTTTTGTATCAATGTCTGGTCACTTGGATAGTGACATTACTTTGTTTACATTATTTGCAGCGTTTGAAAAAACAGACTTTAGCTCAGCAACTACAAAAAAAAACTAAATAACCTACTCAAAAAGAAAAAGTAAATTACCTACTCCATATCCAATTATAAGAACGATCAAAAGTCGTTTATCACCGTGTTATTGTAACGTAAACAGTAAACACTGGTCATCGATCAAGTTTGACACGCACTCCAAATGTATTTACGCATAATAATTCAGAAATATAGTTTGACCTTTTTGTTTATAGAAGTTTGACCTAATATGGGCTCGACTGCGAGATTGTTTGTAACTAAAGTCTCAATCAAGTAAAGAAGTTAGTAGATATATAGAAAATACCAACCAGATGTCTTTTAATAATTTGTCCCGTTTAGGTCTGTCTGTTTCTTTAGCTGTTACTTTATCGGTTTCTAGCTGTGTAGTGCCGGCTTAGAATTTGCACCACCCCGGCCTGCGTCCAGTAGTGAACGGGCTGAAATATTGCATGCAGGTTGTTCTAGGCCTAGAATAGAACATAGGAAAGAAAGAAAATAAATTTATTTGAACTACAATCAATATACAGATAATTAGTACTCAATTAAAACTAATTGTAATAAACTGATTGTAATTATGAATTAGGAAATGGCTCAGCATGAATGCTGCGTGTGCTGGTAAACCGAACACATGCAGCTCTGATCTTCCGCCGTTTCCTACAGTCGGTAGCAGGCAGCATACATTAAAGATGCGCGACTGCGAATGATCTGGCTAGTCGAATGATCTACAACTACTAATTTACTCATTCGAATTGAATATTAGTAATATACTAATCTTCAAAGTCGAATGACGACTACTAATTAGTAATTACTAGTGCCTTTACGAATAGATCGAGGCATCGAATAACTAATTGAGTTCGACTGCCCGACTCGAGCAGTTGCCATTACTAACCATATTAGTTACTAATTTGGTTAGTAATGGCGACTCGGGCAGTCGACGCGAAATCAATTCTTTATTCGACGCCACTCGCCATTACTAACCAAATTAGTTACTAATTTGCCCTAGTCATTCGAATGGTTCGAATGATTTGTGAAGTCGAATAATTCAAATGAAATCATTCACAGTCGCGCATCTTTAGCATACATAATCACATGATAGACAACTACTTAAAAGAGTGTGTAAGTAGGTACAAAGAAAAGTGTACTCAAGCGCCTACAAACACAAGCGAATAGTATAGAGCAGTACAGGTATCTAATAAAAATAGGTATTTACAGCGAACATTTTACCTATAAAATTACATGATAAACACATAGGCAAACCATATATCAGTTTCTATGGGATAGATATAACCTTTTAACATTTCCATAGAAACAACGTGTGCGGATCCACGGCCAGAAACTAATATATCATAGACTGCTACGTTTATAGGCTATGTTTCATTCAAGTACTCGATCCAAGCTCTGAGTAGAAGCTATTTAGGCATCTTCACAGCGTCTTAATTTATTTGTTATCAACACATAATTCCCAAGAGGCTGTGATGATAACAGAATATATTTGTCAACGTCGAGCTGTCGGATCTCCTTGAATAATGGTCCGTGACGATGAAAGTAGACTTGAAGACTTTATTACCAGAGGTTCCGTATAAAGAATATTATGAGAGAGTAGAGTCAATTGACGGTTCAATCATTTTGTGGTTTTTCTTTGGAGCCAAAGGCTGGTAAAGGCATAGTAGCTAATATAATAAGTAATTGTTGCGAACTGACAGGGTTTTTATGTGTACCCACTAAGACTACTTACACCTAAGACCAATTACATGTTCACAATAAATGATATGAAAATGAATGGTAAAAAGTATTCTAGAATATCGATCTAAGATATCGATTATTTGATTGTAATTTTCTTTGTGAATACTAGCTTCTGGAAAGTGGAATGCTCAAATTAGGTGCAATTACGTCCACCCACCTCAGTCAAAGTCGGACCGGCGCGGCGGCGTTCGTGTTACGCGTACTTGCTACAACGTACTTAAGCGTGATTTATTGACTTTTTTTTTTTTTTTTTATTTCACACCACACAAAAGGCTTTGTCGCTGAGCGACCACATCGCCTAATTTATACATATTTACAATCTTTTACAAATTAAAACTAAAACTAATCTGTACAAAAATAACATAACGCAAGGTTGTAAATTGTGCGGGCTTCTTCAGACAATGGGTTGGATACTTAATGACTACAGCAATGCCCTCGTGTTTGTTCATTATAATTATTGCATAAGATTGGAAATAGAACTGTGAGAGTGTTTGCTTGTAGTTGTAAAACAGGCCAATTGATGAGTAAGACCTAGGAGAACATACCATATCTACAGATTTTACTGAGATCTATGTTCTTGAAGGTAGTTTTTTGTCAGTTTGAAAACTTTTGTTTGACCGCTGCGAATAATATTTTCTCTGAAAGCTATCAATATTAGATTTCGCGTCGTCACACGCGAAAGCTATTTTAATAGCTTCCGTCTCCGCTGTCCAACGAAAAAAGAGTTATAAATAAATTAAATGGTACGTCTATTGGCCCTACATCGTTCGTGGAGGTAAAACTCCAAATGATTTATATTCCCAAACTTCAAGTCAGAAAAGGACCAACAAATCTTTTACGGAACCCCAAAAAGCATTATCTTAACGTATTTTTCCTTCTAAAAAGTCACCGATTCACCATCGCGATAAAAATCGTTGACAAGCGGGAAATGAATGAATCCTTGTTATAGACACTTTAGGGGAGGATTTTTTGAAGTATTTTTTATTTTATCATTTCAACGAGTAAAATATATCTAAAGGTACTTGCTACTTAGTGCGAGTACACATTAGGCTTTTAGGCGCGTTAGCGAAACGCTCGCTTCAAAACGCCTCATGTCTAAAAAGACCCATCGTGTGGCTACGTCAATGTGCTAACTGAAGAAAAGGAGAAATAAAGAATTCCACCGATTCGACCGTCTTCGCACGGCCAAGTGTGCGTTTTAGCTTTCTATACGTGTCTTGCTCGGAAAGGTATAAGTACATTTAGATTTATCAGGAAGAAATCAACGGGTTTATACCCTCCAAAAGAAGTATAGGGAAGTTAAATGTGTAGGTTAAACGTTGTCGTGTTAACAGCTTTTTTATGCGAGTGTCTCGCTGATAAGAATTCCAAAGTCATTACTGCGAGATTGTACGAGAAAGTCTTGTACAGTTGGGTGCAATAAGATGTAGGTTTATATTTTAGTCGTCGCTTTAAAGTTGACTGACTAGGAGAAGAAAATGGCCAAGCGACAAGGTATTAAGACCAAGGCGAGCTGACACTAAGAGGAGCTTTTAATGGAATCCATCTGATAAGGCTGGCTTAATACGCTTTAGGTACTCTTATTTTATCTATGTCCGATTTCTTCATCCCTCCAACTTCATACTTGTTTACTGAGTTGTCAAAATAAGTCCACAAATATGACAAATAATGAATTACTATAGGTTATGCTAAATACCATTTAGTTTTGTCATTGTTCATATCCTCAACCACAACCCTCAACAGCCTGTATTGGTCCACTACTGGACTCAAGCCTCCCCTGATTATCTAATATCTACCTTATTGGCTTTTATCATATAGGGGGTTCCCATAATCCCCACGCTGGGCATGCGGGTTGGGCAGTAGAATTGTTCTGCGGGGGGCGCTGCTGCCCGCCCCGGTGGATATCCCTTAGTCGCCTCTTACGACATCGACACCCGCGGGAATAGTTGGGGTGGTGCAAATTCTAAGCCGGCACCACACAGCTTGTTCATATAAGTGGGCTTAAAAGGGGCTTGCAAAATAATCCTAGTAAGAGGTTTTGGTTTGGAGTAGCTATAGAAAATACCTATATGATGTCTTAATAATTTATCACGTTTAGGTCTGTCTTTGACGGTTAAAATAACATTTAAAAAAGTAGTTCCTAATAACTCGCTGAGCAAGGGCTCAAATGGATATTATGGTATGTCAATGTCAAATGAAAGGAAATCAACCTTCAACGTCAATAGATATTAGCCATAAGTCATCCATGAACTGATTTGGAAAATACTTTCGCTATTAATTGACGTAGATTGTGTTGTATTCTCTTTGATTAGTTGGAGACTGCTTCCAAGTTGGTCTCGTTAAAATTTTATTCCCGAGGAAAATTTGGTTAAAATGTCTTTGTTTAGGGCGCATGGCGTACAGACGTCGCGTCGTCGTCGGTGCAAAAACTTAAGTAACATTTTATCAGACTATTTTATTCATAAATTTGAAAATTTTGCTCTACATTTATTGAATTTTAAGTACTTGTCCTTAACTTAACTTCCATTTGACGCCCTGTCCTTATCGAGATATTTGAAACTACTTTTTTAAATCTAAATCGAATATCCCTCATTGTATCTAATATCCCTCGTAGTGTCAAAATATAATTCCACCAGGCTGAATAGTCGCTTCTTGTTAGAAATTTTATGGCATAGACCCTGGCCACAGGCAGACATGACACACTACCTCATCCTTTATTCCTTCACGAGCGCTGGTGAGCGAAGAAATTATTTCTCTCTCTCTCTTCACGAAAGATCTCTGCCACTTATTGAGTTCTAAGTAAAAGCTAATTGACGTTCAACTGTGTTACTGAAATAAAACGCAACATAACTTTTCGGTAACGACGCCAATTGCAGACTGAGCGTTGCACACTTTTTTTTCAAACTTTTTTCTAACTAACAACAAAATTATTTCTAACTCTAAATCTATTTTTGGCAAGCTGTGTAATAGAGTTTTATGTTTATTTGGAAAACGCCTCATTGAATATCATAAATAATATAGTTTGTCCAAAAGAATTACAATTCTATAACATCAACGTTACGTCACTTTGTGGATTGAAGTAATCCTGCATAGGCACCGCTTCCAGCAAAAGATTTCTCACTGACAGCTCTGCAGAAATACCTAGCTCAAATTACAAAGTATTCAGAGAAATCTTGCAGTACAACTTTAAAACCACTAAGAACTCGGACAATTTGCGATAACTACACCGCCAGTATAATATCAACGGCAAAGTTCACTGGCTGCCGGCCAACTTGCGCTTAGCCGTGTACGTAATGACAAAACAGTTATACAAGTTTCGATCTTGTTTTTGGTTATGAATATTTAGGGAGTTGCTATTTTTTATGCAATTTTGTACAGTGTTTTGAAGAGTTCTTGTCTGTTGTTGTTTTTATGCAAAAGGCTAGCGAGGAAAATGAAACTGTATGGTAGTTAAGAGTCGGCAGATGGAAAGTAAAATAATAATTGTGAACGTAATGATTTTATTATGAACTTGCTGCATTCTTTCTACACGTTGTTCTATTACCCGTTTTCCCGTAGGAATGATTTTCATTTTGAGATAGCATTTTCCCGCGGTAAAAAGTAGCCTATATTCATCAGGAATAATGTAAGCTTCTAATGGTAAAATAATTTTTCAAATCGGTCCAGTAACTTCGGAGCCTATTCAATACAAACAAGCAATCAAATCTTTCTAATATTTAAGTATAGTATAGACGTACCTATTGCTTTCTCATCTTCAACATCTTAGATAAAAGACGACCACTGCTGGGCATTAGGCCTCGCGAAAATGACCGGAATGTTGATGATGCTTCGTCTTTGTCGCATTCTTCATTGCGGAAGGTCGTTCCCGTCCTCGATAGCTTTACGGAGACGCTGACAAACTGGTTCGACACTTCTCTAATTTAAATTCAATTTATTTCTTAAATATTCTAAGTCCATAATATCCAATAGACCAACTGTTGTTTCTAGCTAGTTTAATAAGATCTTTTGTACACAATTTCAAGAATAAACATTTTTTTCATTTCTATCTTTAGTCTGTCTCAAGGCTGTAAGCAAAGCGAGTCCCGTTATTGCTTTAATTTGGCTGACCAAATTAAGACCAAAAAGACCAAAAAGACGCTTGCTGGTCTGAACCAGCAAGCGTCTTTTTGATCTTTTCCCCTCTATCATGCCTAGAACAACCAGTTTTTTGAGGTTATCTGGTTGAGGACTCTTTGATAGCAAATTCTAGAGAAATTATTCATTTAAGTAAGTTTATGCCTCACGCCCAAAGTGACATAAAGCGCGCTGAAGGACGCCCAATTTGTAACGGCAACTGAACAGAATCTTAGCTATTCATTGAATAGTTTTCAAACCCAATTCCACGAACTATCTTCCTCATATCTTACCTATTGATAGTAACTGACGGAAGTTTCACTTACTCCGAATACTCAAATCCTAATCAGAGTGACTTGTACGGGTTTGCACAAGACCACAGACTAATAAAGCGATACTACTATCACAAGACCAAAACGAAAAAAGATTGTCATTTGGGTACTAACGCTGACATGTCAAAGTTGTCAAAGTACCGGTGCAGATATTGCTGTCATGCGACGAATCTGCAATCAAAGAAAAAACTGCAATCGAATTGGCAGAATTGTGGTAAATAGTCGCAATAGCCACGAAACGAAGAACAGGGGCCCAATTCTATTAATACAATTGTGTCAAAATATTATACTTCAATTGCCGCAATCGATAACTTTGGTATTTTAGTAGAATACCAAATGGCACAATCTTTTTCACGTGTCTGTCGTAGCTTTGACGGTTATGATTAATACAAGTTTACGTATTTTACTCAGCATTGGCTCTCCAATCGTTAGGGACAGAAAGCAAACAAAGAAATTCTACTAGTGGGCTCAATTTCTACTTTTTCAAAGAAAAATGTTACAGCGGTGTCTGTCAATTAAGATCGCTATCTTGACTGTCATTAATTTGGTATTCTACTAACAATTCTACGATTTATATCAGTATGACAATTATATTATTATTCATTATTGATATCAGTGGTACTTTATATGTGGCCATATGCAAGATAAAATAAGTCTATGAACGAACGCCGGGCGGACGAAATATTTTTTGAATTCTGCACTCATAAATAAGGGGTTCTAGGTATCTTATATTTAAAATTATTGTTGTAATGGCGTAAAAGTCTATTTACATCGCTGCCAAACACTTAAAACACAAGCAAATCACAAATTCAAAAACATTCGTGCGTGGCAGCGCTTACTTATGGATTAATTATCTAGCTCTATGGGCCTTACACGACACAGACAAGACGTCAATAAGTTTATGCTGTCAAAGTCGAATCAACGTTTTCTAAATAAATATTTTCTTAACGGAATTGCGATTGAAAAGCATATAAATAATATTAGACATAGCTGTTACTCAACAAGTTAAGGCCCTCTATAATATACCTTGAGTGCCACAAAGCATTGACGCTCGGCTAAGAATAATGAAATCATTCAAAAAGTCTGCCAGCATTTTGCGTCGCATATGCCCACAAAAGGCCATATCTTCCCAAGAAGGGCCAAGCAAGATTCGAGACTGGTAAGAACTTCAACAAACTTTTTATGTACCTTCACAAAGCTATCATTTTGTAAGCACCAATTAAATCTACCGTTCCTTTTTGCAGTTCTAAGAAAGCTCGCGAAAAGTCGACTTATGTGGCAACAGTAGACTTATACGATGATGATATTTAATAGATGTTTACTAATACAAGTTTACCAACTCTTCAGTACTACAGCAGCAGCATGAGACCGCTAAGAGTCAAAAGTCTGGAAAAACATTCATCAACAGAAACTCGATATTTGAAGAAAGGCGAGTACTTCGAAGATGAAGAAGCTAGTTTTACCTAAGATGTAGTAGTTATTTTGTGAAAGAAGATTTTTATTGTATATTGTTATGAGGATTTAGTTGTACTAAAAGTGAATTTTAGCAGAAAGATATACAGTAAAAGAGCATTTATTTAGCTGCCGTTTTACAATGACTTTGAATATTGTTATTAAAATAAAAATAGTCTATAATAAGCTGCCTTTTATAGTGAAGTTGAATATTATTGTGCCCCACGCTGTGTGGTGCCGGCTAGGCTGTGTGGTGCCGGCTACGCTGTGTGTTATCGGCTTAGAATTTGCACCACCCCAACTCTTTCCGCAGGTGTCGTAAGAGGCGAATAAGAGAAATCCACCGGTGTTGGGTAGCAGCACCTCCTGCAGTACTTCCACCACCGAACTGTGATCCTCAACCCGCATGCCCAGCGTGGGGATTATGGGCACTACCTCCCATGAGATAAAAACCAATATGACGCCTATGTGGGGGAGGCCTGCGTCCAGCAATGGAGAATGTTGGGGTTGAGGTATGCCCCACAAGGGCTCATGTATAAACTGTTGGTACCGTAACATAAAATCTACAAAAGTACAACAAAGACACAGTTAATAATCTTAAACGGTTTATTAATTTAATCAGTAAGTACCTACTTACATAACCATAGTTTTGTCCACAATATTTAACATGGGTAATTTATCTACAAATCTTGGTGCAACGTGTTGGTTGACACAAGGCCTCCTTCAGCTTTTAGAGGATGTCCCTCAGTAGGTACCGTGTGCTTCTCGAAAAGGCTAGTTCCAGTCGTTTACACTCCGCTCAATCCCTGGCTATTCTTCTTCTGTGAGACATTGTGTAGAGCACTCTTGCCAACCAACGTTTGGTAGGATCATGTGGCGAGAAAAGCCAGGGCAGTCAATATCTGCAAAATAAATAGTTTTTATTTGTAGGTAGGTACTACCTAGTTACCATCAATATTAAAAAACTTAGGAAGAGGGAATATCATCAACAAATATTTTTTTACTAACCTTTGTCATCACTACGGCGGCGGCGTTCCTTACGAGGAGTGAGCGCTTCCGCTACTAGTTTTGCCCCCTTGCCAAGGATAGGTTTTTATAAGTGAATTTATAAAAACCGCTTCGGCAAGATCCTGCAAGGGGTCCAGCGTATCTCGCAGGAGAGCTTAGCTTCTGCGGTTTTGGCGTTCGACAAGGCGATGATCGGTCATTAATATTTGTAGGCGCACAATGCATTTTTTTTACAAAAAAATCATTTTTGTCACTTTGTCGGCTTTCGAATTGAACAAGAATCACTACAAAATCAACACAAAAGCTATGTTTGCTCAATGACACGTCAATCACCAACCATAGACTAAATTACATTTGGAAGAGCTGTCAGAAAATTAGTAGAATACCTATAATTGCTCAGTGTCCCCAGCGATTGGACAGCAATTGCACAGTGGAATACGAAAATTTGTTCTAATCTTAACTGTCAAACCTACACTCTGACTCCAACTTAACACGTTCTATGCCAAAGGAAAAACTAAGATTTTCCGTTCGAGCCGCGACGCCCACAGTGACCCCACAAATTAATTTTCCATTCGAGCCGTGACGCCCAGACATCAGAAGAATTTTAGATCTGTCCTAGCAGGCCGGCGGATATTACCAGCGTACTAGTTTATATGAAAGGTGACCTGGCTGGCCCTCTATCGCCATGCAATATGGTTCTTACCTACCATTTGTATTTGTATTTGTTTGTATTTGTATTTATTTCCATCGTAGGTACACTTGTTGTTACACTTGATTTCGTTAGGTACATTCTATATTTTATTCTTAAACAATAACACACATGTATTTCGCTGTAGGAAACACCATAAGGTACAAAGAAAAAAAAATCAGACAGACATGACTGAGAGAAAAAAAAAAATTAAAATTAAAAATTAAGAATAATTGATTATGATCAAATAAATAATAAATAAATAATTACTAGTCCTTGAAAAATATTTATCTGAGATAAAATAACCTATAAATCGAAAGTACCTAAGCTTTATTGAAATTGAATTTTTGTCAATAAAATACATTCAATAGTTGAATTATTTTAATGTAGCAGATTTTTTTAATTGTTTTGAACAGTTTAAAATTTTTTTTTGCGCGCGAGTTGAGTTGTAGACCCGCTTTTGTTGAGTGTAAGACCCGCGGTTTGGGCTACTTTGTGGCCGCGTGGCCCCCCCGCAACGGAAAACCACTTTTACGTCCACAGAGGCCGTGACGTTCACCAATTTTACCGTATCTATCATTACAACTACAACAAAAGATCGATAAAATTTTGAAAAATTATGTTTTTCATATGGCTCCGTGAAAAATTACTGAAGACGGACACCGTTGATCGACAGGGCGCAGAAGGTGTTAAACTCTTTTGTCTCTGTCATTTAAGGCCTACCACACACAATGTTTTATTAAAATTGTGATTTTATTGCGTTTTAAGTATTGGAGAACGCTGTAAATAGACTTTTAGGCCAGTATAGTAATCATTTAAAATATTAGAGATACCTAAAACCTCTTATAATTATGAGTGAAGAGTTTCAAAATTATTTTGGTCTGTCCAGAGATTTATTTGATGATTTATATGGCCACACTGCAATAATGACGCTATAATGCACCGGAGGGATTGTCGTGAAATGTTAGTAGAATACCAAATTAATCAAAGTGATCGACAATCGACAAGGCCGATCTTAATCAAACGGCACAACTGAAGATTTCGTTTTGAAATTAGTGGAATTGAGGCCCAGTTCGTATGAAACTATCAGATCGCTGTCAGTCTACGAAAAGTATTTTCTCCCAATCCGTTAGGCATACTCTAAGGCGCTAAATGTATGGCAGGAGACAAAAACTTTTTTATATTTTTAAACTATGCCCATACCTTGTATAGTATTATTATATCTGTGCCCTTACCTAAAGGTCTCAGATTTGAGCCGGTCTCAAGAAAATCTATCAGAGATTACTTGAGACTTGAGGTACATAGGTTCCTCAAGACGTTGGAAATAACTCGTTTAACAGCATCTTGCAGAGGTAGATAATAGTAGTTTATGCAACTGTCATATAATGAAGGGTATTAAAACACGAGTGTGAGTTTATGAAACGAGCGTAGCGAGTTTCATAATAGTAACGAGTGTTTTAATACCCGTGTTATATGCAGTTGCATACACTACTTTATCTTCACTAATGCAATTAATCAAACAACAAGAGTAAAAGCTAACAAAAGTTTATTTATAATAATTGTTCAAATTTTGGATGGTACAATTTTGAAAGTTAATGTTAATTATTGATCCAGCAGCTGTAGCGGCCGCGGGGCAAGCAGTAGAGCTCGTAGACGGAGTCGGAATATATAAAACTTTCACCATGATTGTACTGTCGTCTATGTTAGAGACTTCATCGAACTGGATGTTGTATAGCTCTTGCCTTCGGCATGCCCCCATTATGCCGAAGATTAGTGCAACCTGTAACAATAAACGATATAATAAGCTTGAGGTACATAGCCAAGGCAAAAACTATGATTTATGAAGTAGTAAAGTGTAGGTACCTACTACCAAATTTATACACAAAACGCTTAAACGGAGTGTCTAGATAACTTGCGTGTGTAGTACGTAAGTACTAGGTAGATTAAATAACAGAACTAAAATACACTTACCTTTTCAAAAAGATACAAAATATCTTGTGAATCTTCCAGGAACATCTTTATTTGACCTGATGTAAACGTCAAGGACTTTTTTCCCTTGTGTCCTTCTGAACTGCGTTTCAGGAACGCTATGACTTTTGAATACTTCGTGATATCAATATTGTTGTAGATACTCAGTGTGGACTTGAGCATAGAATATTTAGCCCACCTCGCTATCCATTTTTAACTTTTAATTTGTATTTTAAAAACAAAACACATTGCGAAACATTAAATTCACGCGTACGTGTATTGTCACAGTGAACTTGCCGCCATTAATATCTAACCAATGAGAGCGCAGCTGCTCGCGCAGGGCCAATCAGGAACGAGCGCGCGCTGTTCTTTTTTTATTTAATTGGCACAAGATCTTACCAAAGAGTTTTGTGTATGTAAGTTTAGTAGTTTCGACGAAGTTTTCACGTATAACCCAACTGTTTTCAAAAGCCAGCCTAATATCAAAATTTTATACAACTTGTACGAGGATTTTGACATAAGGCTCGCCAGGTTAATTGGTCGCGTTTTATTGATGTTATAATGAGATTTTACGATATCGATGTGGATATTATAACATCATGTGAAATTGCTTAAATTGAGTGTTTTGCTAACTGCGCTATAACAGTAGTCATTATAAGTCAAGTATTGGAAACATAAGTAGAATGTTATAACATTAGTGTAGATAAACGAGTTTCTATGGTAGTTAGTAGAATTATTGCGTCCGAAATATTTAACCTCTTTCTTTATCGTAAGCGTATTTTAACTCTGAAAGAAAACCCTTTTCGTACCTCGCATAAGATTCTCGGAGTAAAATAAAGAGACTTTGGGCGGTCCAATTTTGACTCTTGATAAAAACGCTTTTGGAAGATTGGTTATTGTCGTCTTTGAATGTGTGTAGTTAGTGACCTTAAATTTTATTGATGAATAGTAGGTACCTGCTATGTGCTAGAGTCTGAAGGAGGTCCCAGAGTTTTTCGACTCCTACGTCACTGGACCACGTGGTGTAGTTGGTTAGCACATTCCCGTACAGAAGGAAGAATGCGGGTTCAAGTCCGAAGTCGGATTTTTTTGGGATATTATTTGATATATAAGAATACCCTGAGTGTGAGAGCTTAGGCACGCATATCAAAAACCTACTATATGGTCAAACTTTATCCAGGACTGATTCAAAAGGGTGTCAAGTTCCGACGGTTCACCGGCCGCCTGCAAGGGGACACCGCCGTGCACCGTCGTCAGCTGATACCATGATTGCGTCATACACGTCGCCGTCGCAATTTATAACGTGTACAATATAATATAAAATAAGTTTTTATATATGTATTTTATATTATGTTAGATTTAAGGTAAATATTGATATGGACCGTAGAATAAGTAAATAAGATCTATACTTGTTCTAATGTTGTCTGAAATATATGTGAGTATTATTATTTTTATTATTATTAAAAGAGCGTGTTTCTCGTTCGTCAACACACGCTTGACCACTGATGAACTTGCCTCCTCCAATCTTGGAGGGTGTTGCCATCATCACCACGCTTGGTAGGTGGATTGGGGTATGTCTTATGCAGCAATTTCTATTGAATCGTGGTATGACACTCGTCTATGAAAATATACCCTTATTTTTATCAATAGAATTTCGGCAGTGATACTTGCTTTTTAAGTATTGGAGAGCGATAGAAATAGACTTTTAGACCATTAAATTTGAGGTATGCCTAAAACCTCTTATAATTTAAGAGTGCAGAGTTTCAAAAATATTGCGGTCGCTACGCCGTCTGTCCATAGATTCATTAAACCCCGACGCAAAAAGAGAGGAGTGTTATAAGTTTAAAGTGTCTTTCTGTGATTTCGTAGCTCCCAAACGGATGAACCGATTTTCGTTTAGATTTTTTTGTGTCATAGATAATTTTACCCTGAGTGTTCTTAGCCAAGTTTCAAAAAAATCTGTCGGGGGTACTAAATTTATTTTTATTTTAATCTTGTTTTATGATTTATATGGCCACACTGCCATAGTGACGCTATAATAAATCATAGAAAGTCTAATGAAATGTTAGTAGATTTCCAAATACATAAAAGACAAGATAAGATCTAAATCATATGGCAGGATTGAAGCCGCTGGATTCAGGTAGACTTGCCTATCGAGTTAGAAACTTTGAAAAGTTTATAATCAATCTTGTTACCTACTTCGAAGCAATCAGCCAATCAGGGCAGATTGTTTGGGTCAGGGCCTTCTTGTGATTGGCAGATGGTTTTCAGGGAATGTTCGGATGTTACGTGAACTTTTGGGAACAGATTTGCTTTGAACTTTTAAGGGTTTTTAACTGAAATGCCTTTTCACTTTATTTATTTGCTAAATTGTGACGACGGAAGTCATGTTTAGATGTGCCTCTGACCTAGACCTTTGGACATCCTCGAAATACATATTATTGAGTAGGTACGTGATAAAAATAGATAATTAAATAATAATAATAAATAAATAAATAATGCTGGACAATTCACACAGCATTATCTAGCCCCAAGCTAAGCAGAGCTTGTGTTATGGGTACTAGATAACTGATATACTTAATACAATATACTACATAGATAGCTATTTTTATTATACATAGAAAACAATAATAATAATTATACCAAATATGAGAGTGCTTTATTTTATCTAGACCTAACAGAACTCTTGGAAACGTCACAAATTAAAACTAGGAAATTAAGTGATCACTTTGATTTTTTGTAAAGTAAAGAAGCCAACAAGAAATCTTTACCTAGTTAGAGTGTTAGTGTTCAATCTGATATTATAAAGTAAGCCTTTTTAGAAAGGCTTTGTTTACAATTTGTTAGAATTTATTTTATTTATTTATTAATTTTATAACAATGACCTTCTCATATTCTTTGACCCTGACTATCCAAAATGCAATATTTGGAGACTGATATTTTGTATTTACAATATTTTGATTAATTCGGCGGTTGTGGCGTAAGAATCAAATTTTACTTAGGTACTCGGTCCGTGTATTTCGTAAAATTCGACAAAGGAAACACACCAGAGGACAACAGCTTCCTAAATTATATTAAAATTATCTATGACACAAAAAAACTAAACGAAAATCGGTTCATCCATTTGGGAGCTACGATACCACAGACAGATACACAGATGCACAGACAGACACGTCAAACTTATAACACCCCTCTCTATTTGTTTCGAGGGTTAAAAAATGAGAACTCACAAGACCTTACAAACTACTAACTATTCTATAGATAGTAAACTATACCTACGTAGTGTTTGTGACTTGAAACCCTAAACCCGTTAGAAAACAGATCCTACTGCTTTGAGATAAGATTGTAAACCGAGTAAGCCTACCTAAGACGATGGAATTTCACGTAAATTAATTGCTCGGGGCAAGACTTTGAAACAGATTCTTAAGTCAAAATGGTATGTACAGGGTGGTCAAGACTTGTGTTATTTATTTTAGACGAGCAACCTACCCTGGTTTTAGACATGTATAGCAGTTCAGTAATACATTGTGTTCATATAACGTTACTAGCCACAGCCCCCGGCTTCGCACGAGCTTTTTAAGTAGCCTATATCCGTCCACAGGATACCTTTTTTACCTCCATGCCAAATTTCATTGAGATCTGTTCAGCCGTTTAAGCGTGAACAGGTAACAGACAGATAGACAGACAGACATAGTTTGTAATATTAAGACAATCTTAATTCACAAAGAAAATTATAATCAAATAATAAAAATATATTAGAACTAGTATTTACAATTGTGATAAAAGCCATTAAGGAGCTTATCAGAGGGAGGCCTACATCCAGTTGTGGACTAATGAAGGCTGTTAAGGTTGAGGATTTACATACAATTGAAACAATTGAGCTAACTGCAGACTGTTGCAAACAATCTACAGGTAACTGATCCATATCAATACCAGTCGGAAGCGCCCCCAACGCTGCTGGCTGCATTGCCCCGCTGTATGGCAATGCTGATGCGCTGCGCCAGATCACCAGCTCGAGTCAAATATTTTTTTTGAAACTCGAAGAGTGAATTCATAAAGATGTATAAAAAAACTTGAAGGTCATACATTTATATAATTTATATAACATCAACTTTGAGCACAAAGTCGTCATACATATATATATATATCGAACATAGAACCCAAACATGAAAAATCTTCTAAAATACAATTTTCCAGAAAAAACTAGAAAAAGACTTTTTTTTACTGCTTACTTTTTTCAAAATCTAGCACGTGACTTTTCGATAACTCTCACGGTTTCAGACTTCCCCTCAACTCACCCTGTATAATACAGTAGGTATATAGGTGGTGAAATCTGTTTGAAAATCTATTCGGTAATTTTTTAGTATATTAATTTCAAAAAGAATTGTAGAAAATGGAGCTGGAACTGGATGAACAGTTTACTTTTCTCTATCATAAAAAGACAGATGCGGTGACTTTGTTTCATAATGATTACTGATAATTAATCAGTTTGAAGACCTTTTTTAATGTACGATAGGTGTGGCTTAGTTTTAACAAAACTTCATTGTTCTGGGTATTTTCTATGTTTAGTAAAAATATCTATCGATATTTTGTATTGTATCAATAATATCAGTCATCTAGTTCCCATAACCCAAACTCATCTAGCCCTAAGCTAAGCCTATTGCTGTGTGGATTGTCCAGCATTATTATTTATGTATTTTTCTTTTGTGAGCTCACTTAAATCCTGTCTTAGCAATCACCATAGAAAGATTGTTACTACTGTGATAAAAGACAAGGGGTTTTAGTGCACCTTGTATGGCTTTCCTCAGGTATTTTGTTTGATGGCGTTATGGTATAAAGGGATGTAATCTGTATTGGCTGAAGGGATTGTAACTTAGACCTTAAATTCAATTATACTAATAAGAACGGCTTATTCCTAACCCTCAAATTGGCGGACAAATTTTCATCATCATCATCAGCTTATATTAGTCCACTGCTGGACATAGGCCTCCTAATGAGCGCCATAGCGCCCTGTCTTCAGCTTGCCGCATCCAGCATCTGACTGCACCTTTAAGAAAGTGTGGTCTTCCGCACCTTTAAGAAAGTGTTCTTAGTGCAGAAGACCCGCATAGTGCGAGTTGATGGAATATCCACAAGGTAAGGGTGGTAATGCAACGTACGTCTGCTTGTCCTGGAATGGAAGGGAGATGGAAATATACTGATTTCTTAATTCATCACCAAATTAGTGTACCCTACAACTTGACTGATTAGTTTAATTTTTAACCCTCGACGCAAAAAGAGAGTGTATCTATCTGTGGTATCGTAGCTCCCAAACGGATAAAACGATTTTCGTTCTTGTGTCGTAGATAATTTTATCCCGAGTGTTTTTAGCCATGTTTCAGGAAAATCTGTGGGGGAGTTTTAATTTTTTTTTTGTTATTTTGTTGTTTCATTTCTTTTGTTTCTTATTAATAAGTTTAGGTTATGTAGGACTGACATACTTTGTAAAGTAAGAGTCCTTAACAATAAATATAAAAAACATAGTTTACTCCAATAATAGCGCAAAGTTACCTTGAATAAAGTTCGTGTCAAGTCGTAGTCAGATTAATTGTACAGTAACAACTAAACTTCGTCCACTCGTTTATAGTAGTACAACTTTAACAAGTCAGCGGTAGTAAACCAAAACTTTTTACTTTTTGGTATTGTAATTATTTATTTATTTATTTATTCAAGCTTCAATTACAAAATTTAATACATTCCAAAACGTTTAACATTATTATACATCTAAAGTAGGTAGGTAGGTACGTACGTAAAAATTATATAATTCATGACATAAAACAAAAACACTTAAGAATTATAAATAAATAATAAGTAGGTGTAAAACAAATACTTAGTCATAGACTGATAATAGGAGGTCAATTTGTGACGAGAAAAACAAAACAATGTATCTATGCTAATGGAAACGCCTCTTCATCTTCTAGGAGAGTGCGGAGCACTGATACAAAAACATAGCATCCATCTGAGCAAGCACCTGCTTAGCCCAGACGAGCTATGAGACTCCACCCCGAAGAAATTCCTACAGTTCCTAGCAGCTGCAAGGGTTAGTGGCGAATTATGAACGCCGCTGCTTCGAGGCTGAACACACAAATTGGCGATCACAATAGACCTATAATGGCCGTAGTGATACGAAAGCCACCAAAAGCTAATAAAAAAAAATCTACGCTAATAGTCAATAATAGCAATTACAGGTCAAAAAGTAGGTACAATTAAAAAATTAGAGCATAAGATAGTGTAATTTGGCGATGCTGTCAATGACTACGTCGGCGTCAATTGAGGAAATAACTCGTTAATTCGTAATATAAGTTCTATTGACTAACAGCAAACTCATACTAGCGACTGTAGTCTGTAGGTATCCCCTATGAGTAATGGTTATGACCCAACCATAAAGTAAAGTTAACGCGAGTTGAGGGCCTAGGTCTAGATTCTTTGTTAGTTTACGACTGTCAGTCGGTACTTACGGTTTTAAGTGCCGATTACACCAGCGCCAACTACCAATAAGCAGACGCTTAACTAGTTTAGTTTTCATAAAATCCGCCCTTAATCATCAATTATGACACCAGCTTTGGGCGGATTTTATTTAAAGTAAAACGGAGATGTGCGAAACTTTTTATCAAAAATTCGAATACGTTCGGCGAAATCTGTATTCTGAAAGATTATAGATTACTAGTTTCTGTCCGCGGCTTTGCACGCGTACTTTCGGTACAATAAGTAGCCTATTATCTTAGTTAGGTTTAATTCTAAGCGTGCGCCAAATTTCATTTTGATCTGTTCAGTAGTTTTGGATATCCAAGGTATAATAGTAAGCCGAAAGTTTGTGAAATCCGTCTTTTGTTAAAAGTCAGATTTCACAAACTTTCGGCTTTATAATATTAATAGGAAGTAGGATGTTGAGCTTGGGACTAGACGATGCTGTGTGAATTGTACAGCATTATTTATTTTGTTATATTTTGTCTTTGTAACTTTTTGATCGCTAGGTTTGCAACCTGTAATAGATGCCTGTACAGTTTTTGTCTACTAAAAAACTCCGCAAGATTGACGATTATGCCACGAAATTGCTACGAAATTGCTACGAAGGTGCTACGAAGACGCTACGAAGACGCTACGAAGGTGCTATGAAGTTGCTACAAAGATGCTACAAAGGCTATCCGGCTCGAAGGACTAAAATATATGTTGGGCTTATCTTCTCGTTGAGGGCACTCCAGTTATATTTAAGTTGGTAGGTAATATAACAACACCAAACCACACTGTTTATAATAAATAATAAATAAATAAATAATGTTGGACAATGCACACAGCACCATCTAGCCCCAAAGTAATCAACTCAAAGCTTGTGTTATGGGTACTAGATACCAGATATATTTAATACATTATATACATGGATAGATATTTTTTTTATAATACATCGAAAACACCCAGACCAACGGAACAAATTTCTGCAGATCGTACACAAGTTGGTTCCGAGGCGGGAATCGAACCCAAGAGGTTGCCTCTTGCGTCGCAGGCGGACACTGAGGTCGTCAAATATAATCTTTAGGTTTATTAACAAACTAAACATTAATTAGGTAATCTGAGCCGCATGTAATGTTTACTTACGTAAAGAGACACACACCGGCGTGGCAATGGTTTCGTTACGACTGTTTTTATTGTTTACTAATGTATTGTTTACTCGTTAAAAAAGGCGTAGGTTTAACAATTTGCTCTACCAACACCAGTGCTATAAAGATACATATAAAAGAAATGTTTACAACATGTGCATCACTATTTACAATAAATTACCGGAAGAATTAAAAGAACGAAATGGAAATATATTTTCAAAAAAGTTAAGGGGATGGCTACTTGAAAAATGTATTTTTATACGGTAAACGAATATTTGGAAATTTTAATTATAACTTACATGACTAATATAATTTATTATAATTATAATAATATGACTCTTATAATATTTGCACGCCTGCATGCAGGCTGAATACAGTTATAAGATCTGACATATTGTATGTATCTCAATTTTGTATTCTGGCAAATAAACGATTGATTTGATTTGATTTGATTTGATTCAGTGCGTCCTACACAATAATAATATAAATTCTTTAGGAAATTGGATTAATAAAAAAAAATACCCGTCATGACCTACGGAGCTGAGACGTGAACACTCCCGATAGGGCTGATACACCAGTACAAAGTCGCTCAGCGAGCTATGGAATGAGCTATGCTCGGAGTCTCTCTGGAGGATAGGATTCGTAACGAATACATCCGACAGAGAACCAAAGTTATCGATATAGCCCAAAGAATTAGCAAACTGAAGTGGCAGTGGGCCGGCCATGTCTTGCGAAGAACTAAAAACCGATGAGGTAAACGTGTTCTTGAGTGGAGACTGCGACTAGGCAAGCGTAGTGTAGGACGCTCTTCAGCCAGGTGGGATAGCGATCTGCGAAAGACTGCAGGCAGATGCTGGATGCGGCAAGCTGAAGACAGGGCGCTATGGCGCTCATTAGGGGAGGCCTATGTCCAGCTGTGGACTAATATAGGTTGATGATGATGATAATGAGTAAGTAATGAAGTAAATCTGCTGTATGAGCGATACTGGCTTGTACAATACTTGAGTTTGTTATGGTAGCCGCTTCGTTTGACATTGTGAAAGCAGCTAACTTCAGCAGAACATTAGTACGGGCAAATTCTCATCAGTCAGAGAGCGCTATTGTAACTGCTCGAAACTTGGAATGCTTCATTACAGGCTAATGCTATAAATATATAATATGCATTGTAAAGCTGGGTACTGACCGGTGTTATGGGCCGTAATACATTCGCAGCCAGCATAAAACGTCAAAAGTCCATGTCATTGCTCGTTGCGAGCGCCTTCTCTCCCCGTACTGACTGCGCGAACGCTCGCTGTGTAACACGTTACATTACGGCCCGTATACATATAGTTTTTCTTCAGGAGATATGCTTTTCCTCATATTTGTATCTTGCTTTTTCAAATCTTTTTCCACTCTTTGCAACAGAGATTCAAATGAAGATATATTAATTCTGAACTAGTTGAAAAAAAAATCTGAAACTATTCTCAAGTGCCCCATTACAGTTTCAAAGGCACCAAGTGTTGATCGTCTTTTTACTATTGGGTTTAACCACCACCCTCTTCTTCTATGACGCCTCTGACGGCGATAATACCAATATAATATAGCAATAGTGTTCGCCTCCATCGCTTGAAAGAGACAGAGACTGACTGAGCGCTGTTCTGCAAAAAATTCGAATCGTGCACACAGGCACCGAGAACACCCGGATCCGGGACAGTCGGACACGATAGCGTCGTGTGAACACAACGTTCGGTTTTTTTGCAGATCAGACAGAAATAAGACCTGACAAAATTTACCCCCGTGTGAACACAGCGTAACGCCGGTCAGTATCTGGCTAAGAAAATGCCTTTATTGCTGTCATAATTCACAGAAGCAACAACAATTTATATAGAATCAGGCTGCTGCTCCCATTGCTCACTGAAAATGTAGCCTAAGTACCGCATCAATAAATTGGTTTTATATTGAACAATGCGTGTCTGACGCGGCGCGCCGCTGCCAAAACACCAATAAAATTTATGTAAGTACTTACAACTAGCACAGGCCCGTGGCTTTATTCACCTAAATCAGCCAGTGATAGAGCAGCTACCAAGTTAGATTATTCTTTCTTCAAAAACTTTAGTCAACTACTCAGTTTGATCCTAACAAATTTTAATCGTTTAGAAGGCAAACGAATTGGCGGCTTTATCGCTTAAACCGATTTCATCCAGGCAACCAAAGATCAAAAGACAAGCTCATAGGATGGCTGAAAGTTATGAAATCAAATGAGTATTTTGGTAGATTATAGCACCCTTTATCCATAAAACATTGACTACGATTTATCCAATAAATCAGTTCCTATAGAAATAAACTTTAAACGGTTCCATAGAAAAAACGCGTGCGATGCCGCGGGCAGAAACTAGTTGAAACTAAATCTGGAATACTTCTTACTTGATACCACCGGCTCAAATCTTATTGAGTAGGTATTCGGAGCAATATTGATAATTCTCAAACTACATTACAATGAACTTATGAATTTCCTAGAAATTGCTCGTGGGAAATTGTATTTGATTTCAGTTGAAGTGACATCATCGTTTTCCGCTCGTTATAACCAATCTACTAAAAATAAACTAATGATGTAGTCAATTAAATACCTACGTCTATCGGCTTTCAAATATGTACATTTCAGATATATTATAGTGCACAAGTGTGTGCGCAAACACGGGTGGAATCTATATTCCTCACTCTCATTATCCGATGGGACGGCAGACCGACACAACCAGGCCCAACGGCTTAAAGTGCTTTCCAAGGCACGGGGGTGTAACACCGACAACTTCCTGACTCCGGGCTGCTACTGTGAATTTTTCTTGCTAGAAAAATCCTAAATAACCATTGGGCCGACCCGGGATTTGCGCCTAGGCCTAGCACGGGGATTGTTGTCTAGGGTAGAATAGAGAAAAATTACGTCACATCGACATCGAATGCGTAATATGTTTGGAACGCATTCCTTCTACTTCAATAATTTACGCAATGTATGATAATGCAATGTCATTCTTCTCTATTCTACCCTAGACAATGATCCCCGTGTTAGGCCATCGACCTCATAATCAGCCTTGAACAAGCTCACCGCTAGACCAATAGACAAGGTATTTAGTATCGTATGAAGTCAGAGTGTTTTCAGATATAATAGTAGGTACTTTATTCCTACCCAATTTCTAAAGAGATGAATACACTATATATGGATTTTCTAGACAAATATTGTAAAAAATATTGTTCACGCACTCTACATAAAAGCCCGCGAACTCCTGGGAGCACCTTGAGACATAATTCAAATGGCCGCCAAGATTAAGATTTGAAAGGTTAAATTTGTTTTTTTGCACACTAAGATTTTCCCAGTGGTGGGAATCAAACCTGCAGCCTTTTCCTACTCAGGTGGACCCTCGCCCAATCCGCCACCGCCGTCATTCGATCAACAGAAGGGTTGAGTTTGGTAATCCAAAAGCTACGCATTTGGCCACATCCAAACCAGAATTTCACGCCCCAATTTTTCGTGAGTGAAAATAAATGTGATTATGTACGCTGAAATGCGGACTTTTGCCAATCTATTCGGGTATTTATATAAACGGGCGGAACGGGTTCAGCCACATTGTGAATCAGGCATCAGCATTAAACGATATTGAACGATTGATATTGGTTAGCTGGTGCTCTTTTGACGACCCATGTGGCACGGCGGTCGAAGGTCCGCCTGCAATGCGGGTTTAATTCCCGCCTTGGGATAAATATTTGTACGATCTGCAGATATTTGTTCCGGGTGTTTGCTATGTATGATGAAATCGATCTATGTTAATTTTTATAAGTTATTCACAAAGAAAATTACAATCAAATAATATAAATAATTTTAGAACTAGTATTTACAATTGAAACAATTGAGCTAACGGCAGACTGTTGCAAACAATCTTGATGTAGCTCAACCGATCCATATCAATACCAGTCGATAACGTCCCCAAGACGCTGGGCTGCATTGCCCCGCTGTCTATGTTAATTGTATTAAGTATATAAGTTATCTAGTACCAATAACACAAGCTCTGTTAAGCTTGGGACTAGATGATACTATATGAATTGTAAAGCATTATTTATTTTGTTATATTTTGTCTTTGTAACTTTTAGATCGCTAGGTTTGCAACCCGTCAGAGAAGCCTGTACAGCTTTTTTCGACTAAAAACTCGGCAAGTTCGACGATTGTGCCACGAAAGTGCTACATTGCTACGAAATTGCTACGAAGGTGCTACGAAGATGCTACGAAGCTACTTCAGAAAATCCCGATATTGATAAGTTGAATATTAGTCTTCATTTCTTGCTTCAAGTTATCAATAATTAATTTCGATGTTAGCAAGGATTTTTGAAACTGGAACACGTTTCGGACACTATGCTTCTGACGCGCCACAACACACCACACCACAAGTGTGGTTCTAGCTTAACTCTGGTGCGTGTTTATGAATATTGATCATGTTATTAGTATATGAACTTGTGCGTCTATTATCCTTTACTTACACCCTCAGCACACAAAATTCCACTGCTGGAATTGCACGATTACTCAACAGGGTAAAAAGACGATTACTTTCGAAGGGACCCAGTTCTATGACAGGCTATCTGAAGACAAGATGCTAGAGTATTTCGCGTTTTAAAACCATGCAAAGATTATATATGTGTATCCGAGGATTTTACAATAAAGACTACCATATGTCATTACAGGTGCTGGAACTTTTGGCGTGTTTAAAACCAAATTGCAAACATAAAATGTATCCGAGGATGTAACATTACTAGAATAAATTTATCTTAAGTTCCTGCTGTAAGTAACGTGTTTGTTGTAAATGAGCAAATGAAGATTTTTGAACTGAAAACAAGAACATCATTAAAAATTTTAAAAACCCTCCGACATATTTTCATGAAACATGGCTAAGAACAATCTGAATAAAATTATCTATGACACAAAAAAAAACTAAACTAAAATCGGTTCATCCGTTTGAGAGCTACGATACCACAGAAAGAGAGAGGTGTTTTAAGTTTAACGTGTCTGTCTGTGTATTTGTGTCAGATACACAAATACACAGACAGACACGTTAAACTTATAACACCCCTCTCTTTTTGGGTCGGGGGTTCGCAAGAAATTTAGCATAATCACCACGCCGTGCTGGCTGATGTTAAAATACACAGCAAAAAGCTACTTCTCTTCTTATAGTAGAATCTATGATCCTTAAAAACCTCGCATAGAACGTTCATAGCGCCAATGCGGAGCACTGACCTATAAAATATATCCTGACCCCAAACTGGTCACAGAGGGCACTTAGCTAATGAGTCGTGAGTCGAAACGGCGGTGATTGTACTCCCTAATTTGCTTAGATAAATAACACGGATGCTGGGCGTTCTAGTAAAATGTGTTTAAAGATTTTTCAATCACGCACTAATCACACTAAAATATAAGTACAAAAGTTTGGTATGATGTTTGAATCATGACACCAAAACCACTGAATGGATCGAGCTCAAATTATTTCCATAGAGGTAGTTTTAGGAGTGAAGTAAAACCAAGATTAATTTGTTGCCTATAACAATTTATCAAAAAATAGGATAGAAATAACGTTTGAACAGTAACATAGAAACAACGCGTGCGATGCCGCGGGCAGCAAATGATAAATAAATAAATAATGCTGAACAATTCACACAGCATGATTTAGTCCCAAGCCAATGTTAAGTATGCTCTGTTCTTGCCTTCCTCATGAACAATCAAACAAAAGTACATTTTAGGTATTAGAGTGAAGAAGGAATAGTCAGTCGTCCCAGCCAGCGGCGAAACGTCCAAAATGTTACATCTAAATAAAGTAATTAAGTACACTCGTTATTTTCCAAATTAAAAAGTATACAAATATAAGAGTGTCACAGTTTTAAAATTTACTAATTTGCAAGCAAACCGTTCTTTCCATAAAGTAAAATATTCCTTTTTTCCAATTCCAAGAGTGATAAAAAAGCTAAGATACAATTTTGCTATGACAGAACCTTTTAGTTCAAGTACTTCAGTTATCTTCAAACAAATTCTACCTCTTTATAATATTATATACTTTTGCATACAAAGATGTTCCATCTACTTGCATTAACAGACAACTTCTCGAGAGACGGTATTCATGATTATAGACATACCTAAGGGAGAAAATACACGCAAAATAATTTTGAGCTTAGCTAAAGGTAGAGAGAGAGTATTAGATTTATATTTAAGAGCATTAGATTACCTTTAAACCAACCTAACCTAACCTTTAATTTAAACCTATTGTACTTGTGTTAATTGTATGCGTGTCTGTAGTCTATACTAATATTATTATAAGAGGAAAGATTTGATGGTTTGATTGTTTGTATTGAAGGCTGCGAAACTACTGGACCGATTTGAAAAATTCTTCACCATTAGAAGCCCACATTATTACTAATGAACATAGGCTACTTTTTACTTTACCGCAGGAAAATGCTTCATTCCTACGGTAGAACGGGTAATAGGACAGCGGGAGAAGAATGCAGGTAGTACCAAATAAACTTTTATCTATCTATCTTTAGAGCATTTCATTCTTAGCAATATCTTAGCTGTTGCTGGTGTTTTCACAACACAAACTAGGTTCGTAGACAACTCGCATACGTTCATAATGAAATTATCATTTTAGCTTTGATGTAAGCCTCCTAATCGAAATTCACCAAGACCGCCGATGCATGTTTCGACTGCCTCGTTGGTCTAGCGGTGAGCTTGTTCAACCGCTGATTATGAGGTCCTGGGTGCAAATTCCAGGTCGGGCCAGTAGTCGTAATTGAGGTTTTTCTAGTATGAAAAATTCACAGTAGCAGCCCGGAGTCAAGAAGTTGACGGTGTTAAAACCCCGTGCCTCGGAAAGCTCGTTAAGCCGTTGGTTCTGCGCTTGACCTCTCCCCATTCATGTCGGTCTGCCGTCCCATCGGAGTATGAGAGTGAGGGAATAGAGAGTACACCTGTGTTTGCGCACACACTTGTGCACTATAATAGGTCCTACGCATCTGGCTAGTCTCCGATGAGACTGGGTGCCATGGTCGAAATTCTGTTAGGAGGACATCATCATGTTTAGCAGTGAACATATGAGTAGTTATAGATATGTTGGTTAGGTCATGACTCACTTGTACAAGCTGTCAAAACAAACAAAATAAACGACTTTGGTAATGACGGCCTTCATTGTGTGGACTGACCATAATTACACCTCTCCCTAAACGAAATCAAATAACGAGATTAATTGATTGGATTGTAATAGGAAAATATGAATGATAGGGCCTACCACCGCCAAATCTAATCCCTTTTTGGCTTTGGGTCTCCATTTTTAATATTCTACGGCAAATGAATTGATTCGCAACGTACTGTGCCGTATTTTGCCGGCTTAGAATTTGCACCACCCCAACTCTTCAAGCGGGTGTCGTAAGAGGCGACTAAGGGATATCCACCGGGGGCGAGCAGCAGCGCCCACTGCAGGAAAATTCCACCACCGAACTGCGATCCCCAACCCGCATGTCCAGCGTGGGGATTATGGGCACTACCCTCCATGAGATAAAAGCTAATAAGGCACTTCATCAGGGGGAAGCTTGCATCCAGTATTGAACCAATATAGATTGTTGACGTGAAGTATTTGAATTTAATTTGTAATAGACATTTGAAGTGCCCTTACAGGGTCCATGTTCTATTGGCCTTAGCTGATTTTTACCGGTTATATCCTAACAAACTTCCTTTGTGATGACAGATTCGAAAACCTGTAGGTACAAACCAAAGCTCAATTTCAAACAGGAAGATCAAGAAAATCCTGGCAGCTTTTGTTTGTTTTGTGTTTCATAAGCCAGTATTATTTGCATATACGACAGGCAATTAAAGTATAAAAGTGAGCAAATACCATTTTACTTTAATCTGGATTATGCACCATCTTATTCTGTTTCATAAAATAAGGTCTGGCTTAGAAGCTTTCTGACATTATGAGCTTAAGGCTTGGTAGGTCAGCAGAGGCCGCATTTTAGTGATTTTTAAAATCATCTGACACTTAGAAAATAGTGTTTACAATTCTGAAAAAAAGATATATATTACGTAAGGATCTAGTCTAGTCAAAGTCGCATTCAGTAACAAGATCTAATGAACTTCGCTCGATAGAAAAAGATCCCAAAGTTACCCCTTTTTCTAACGTTTTTTTCAATACTATGACTAGAGAACTACTTGATATCACACTTTTTTTTTGTACTGAAATAAGGACACTTAATATTTCTTAACAAATTCGCAGAGTTTGACTTGATAAAATGATTTTCTTAATCACCATGTTTAAATAACTACAAAAAACACGAGCGCGGCGGCTTGGCAGGCGCGCGTTTTCCTTTACGCCAACTGCCGCATGACTACCTGGCCTTAAGTAGCATGGATAAAACTGCTTTTAGCAGCAACTAAATACATCTTAAGTGAATAATGTCTTAGATAAATACTAAACACTACAACGTCTTACTATTATATTCCTCTACTGCTCGCTCGAAAAGTACTTTACAGCTTCTGCAGGGGTATTTTAATTCACCGATTCGTTTCCGAATCGAATCCGACGGATCTTTAAAACGCTATTTTAGTGCTATTTTGTTTTCGCCTCGGGTTGATGATCGAAATAAAGAGCTCATCCTCATTGACATGGCCATTAGTCTTAGTGTTTTGAAATGTAACTTTCATTTAATACCCCACTCAGTGGGTTAGCCTCCCCCTTTTTACCATTTTTCATGGACGACCTTTTATGACCATTTTTCTAATTGTGTTCTTTTTACAGACTTCTCTATATTTTTCCTGTAAAATATAGAGTCATATCTACAAACAAAAGGGTAGATATAAGAAACCATAGACTAGAATGTAATTTAAGTCAGTCTGTCAACGTCTTTAAGGAACTCTCCTCCAACCACAGAGAAGTCGTTAAAGCTCCTTTCATAGCCACTTTGGACGTAAATGGCTCGAAATGTCAGATTTCATTTGTAAGCAGCTCCAGCTTGAAATGTTGCTAGTTATTTTCGACATGCTTCCATTTTAGTTTATAAAGTACTAGCTGCATTCTTACTACCCGTTGTCCTATTACCCGTTTTCCCGTAGGAATGAAGCATTTTGTCGCGGTAAAAAATAGCCTATGTTCATCAGGAATAATGTGGGCTTCCAGTAAAATAATTTTTCAAATTACATACTTTTGTTTTCTGGACGTATTTTTACCTAGCTTCTAAATGCTTTGTACCACACAAAATGACGATAATAATGTATAAAAAAACACTTAGCAGAACAAAGCTAGAACTAAAAATACTGACAAAATTGCCATTGAGCTTCGGAGCCTATCGGCTTACAGGTACTTAAAGGTTAAAATAAAAAAAAACCATTAGCATACAATTCCAGCGGTATTTTTTAGGGTACCGTTCCCAGAAGATGCCACGTTCTTTTGTTACGGAACCATATTCTTATAGCAAGCTTACGTCATCTGTCGATATGTTCGTGTGACAGGTCTCTTTTCAGTAACCGAAATATCATATAGCGTGTCTATTTTTGTTCAGCGTATGCCCAGCAGTGGGCTGAAGGCCGTTGATGTAAATATTTTTCCTGGAGAGCCTGGAAGAGATTGCTTTTAAGCGATAAGGCCGCCCATAGTGCATTATTTAGTGAAGTTGTGTCTTATGTAATGTCTCTTGTATTGTATTTTTGTTGGTGTACAAAAAAGTATTTTATATTGGTCATAACAGATGCACACAGATCTGACCCCATGTACATATCCGACGATCCTATCCATACCAGGTTGTCTGGCAGAGATCGCTCTTGAGCGATAAGACCGCCAATTGTCACTTAGGTTATAATTATTTCTTTTTAAATTGTTTCTTAGTTTAAAGTGTGCAATAAAAGTATTTTATATCTATCTATCTATCTATAACCACGACGAATAATACAAAAAATTGTTATTACAAGAACAAAATAAAAATTTTAAACACCCCCTGACAGATTTTCATGATACATGGCTAAGGTCACTCAGGATAAAATTATCTATGACACAAAAAAAATACTAAACGAAAATCGGTTCATCCGTTTGGGAGCTACGATACCACAGACAGATACACAGATACACAGACAGACACGTTAAACTTATAACACCCGTTTCTTTTTGCGTCGCAGGTTAAAATGCACGGAACTAAGTCCAAGTCTGACTCGCACTTGACCGAATTTTCCTGCTCTATTCAACTCTCAACAAAATACCATATACTATGCAAGGTATAACTACCTGCCTCTTTAAGTTTCGCTCGGTCATGTTTGTGTATAGAAAATCATTCGTTCGTTAAAAGGGGAAAACGGGGTCATTATGTTCAATGGGAACTTTTAGGAAAACAGTTCTACGAAAAGTTGTCAATGGATACTTTTATAAGTGGATTGCTGACATGGCATTTACGAATAAAACATAAAGTGATTTATTATCCTACTACATATATATACTGTATAATGTATATATCCTATCCTACTTCCTACTTCACACTGGATCCGATGGATGGATGGATTGATGGATGGATGGATGTTTGTTACCTCTTCACGCCAAAACTACTGAACGGATCGGGCTGATATTTTCTACGCAAGTAATTCTAATCCTGGAATCAAACATAGGCTACTTTTTATCCCATAAATCAGTTCTCATGGGATAGAAATCCCCTTTCAACGTTTCTATAGAAACAACGCGTGCGAAACCGCGGGTATAAACTAGTATATTATAAAGCTGGAAATTTGTGAAATCTGAATTTTTTACCTAGGTTCTCCAAAACTACTGAACAGGTCATGATGAAATTTGGCGTGCATTTAGAAATAATAGGCTATAACGTAAATACGCGTATAAAGCCGCGGGAAGAAGGTAGTATCTTTATATTTTCTTTAGATATTAGACACGTCAGCGTCGTGACGCTGACGGGTCCAAGGCGTGTCTTGGATACGTCACGTCTTGGAAACGTCACCCAAATCCGATAAGTGTTCGACATGTTTGACATAGATAATATCCCGCCCATTCTAATCGTATCATCCGAGATCACAATACGACGGAACCTTTTCAAAGTAAATATCTTATGTACGTCACATTTCTCATACAATCCGCGCTTTGTCAAAATTGGATGGAACCATATCAAAGTAAATGCCGGCCGCTTTCCAGAGGTGATTTGCCACAGTAACTAAGTAACTAAGCAGTAACTAAGTAGTAACTAAGCACCTTAATTCTGAAAATCGCTTAGCTTTAGCTCTCTCCTAGGCTACCTAACTAACCTAACCAAACTAATTAAACTGGCTAACCTAGAAGTAAAAATGCATTAAAATAGCTTGTTAAAATAAGTAATTCTTAAATAACAAATACTACAAGATTTTTTTACTTTCATAACGTAAAATTCTGTTATTGACGTCGTCCAATTTGAAGTAATTATAACAAATACCTATATAAATAAAAAATAAATAATGTTGGACATTTCACACAGTATTATCTAATATCTAGCCCCAAGCTAAGCAGAGCTTGTGTTATGGGTACTAGACAACTGTTATACTTAATATAATACACTACATAGATAGATATTTTTTATTATACATAGAAAACATCCAGAACGCCCTGGACAAATGTCTGCAGATCGTACAAATATTTGTCCCGAGGCGGGAATCAAACCCGCAACCTCTTGCGTCGCAGGCGAAAATTCGTCCGCCGCGCCACAGAGGTCGTCTATAACAAATACTTTTTACAAGATTTTTTTACTTTCATTATCGTAAAATAGTATTATTGTCGTCGTCCAATTTCAAACTAGGTTACGTCTTGTCTTCGCAAACAATCCCCATACGTATCCTATATCGTTTTCAATACAAGCCGCAAGATTTGGTAAGTTTCCAACTTTTCAAAATTCTTAAGTTCGACGACAGCTAGAAAGTTGGGGATGAATCAAACTGACACTGGAGTAAACTCTTATATCACGTGAACGGCACTAAATAGAATACACTGCCTCGGTCTGCTTTAACCGTCTTCGTAAAAGAATAAATAATTCAATAATAAAAATAAATCATGCAGGACAATTCAGTTTCAGTTTCAGTTTATTTATTCAAAAACAATTTACATCGTGTATGAATATAAGGTACATATGAATTAAATTAATAGCATGCAATTATAAAAATTCTAAGTCATCTTTGTTGCTAACATAATAATTACTTTCGTTTGATAAACTCGTCAACTGAGTAAAAACACCCCTTCAGCAAAAGTTTTCTTAAAATATTATTGAAAATATTTGGATTGTCAATTGCTTTCATTTCAGTAGGAAGAACATTAAACAATTTGACTGCCTGATACCTACTGCCATGCATTGCTACATTAAGCCTCGGATATACCATCAACTCACACATCATCAACTAGACTCAAGCTAAGCAGAGCTTGTGTTATGGGTACCTTAACTGATCATACATAATATTTTTCACAACTCTCGCTTGAAAACGGTGACTTTGCTGCTCCAAAACACTGAGCAAAATCGGGTTTTGCTCACCAGTGGAATAAATATTATTCAACTTGTTGAAAAAAGTAATTTTAATTCGGAACAATGCAACCTTCACAGAAAAAAATATTTTGTCCGTTTGTGGTTTGAAAGAGGTTTGTAGCATATTACCCTCCAAGATTGTTGACCAAAATGAGATTCTGACATTCGAACTCTTTTATAAGCTACAAAATATTTTCTCGCTAGTCGTGGTGAAAAATAGGGCAAATATTTTTAGTTTCGTGCCTTTTAAATACCTCGCTACCTCAGCAGTCTACTTAAGAGCCACTCGCTACGCTCGTGACTCTATTCTAGACTGCTTCGCTAGCTCGGGATTCAATATCGGCACGCTCAACAAAAATTCGTTTTTCCCACTTGTGAACAAGTAACTAATACTACATAGATAGATTTTTTATTGTTCATCGAAAACTAGAAAAATGGTTGTTATGTTCGGCTGTATGTTTTTTATGCCAATTTCACCGTGTGTTGTGGACTGATTTTAATGTTTCATATTAGCCTTACTGATTAATGCTCATTTCATTTTGTTTTTTATTCGTCATTAAAATGCGTTAGTAATACACTTATCAATACATCTGAATCGACAAGCTGATCACCATTAATCCAACGCGGATTAAGTAAATTCGATGTGACTTCCCAATACTGTGATTTTAACAAACTAAAACATTTTATTAAGTTGATAAAACCTGTATAAATCTGATTCTATGTACATATATTCCAGTTTTGTAATATTTTCCCGCGGCGTATTGCAATAAGTTTTTCTATGATGTCGGCTCTAAAATGTTTTTCATCTGGATATGAATGAAAATGTTTTTTCATGCATAAAACTAGTGCAAGCTGGGTCTAACTTGTATATATTAACATGATTATATGTATAGCTTTGAGTGTATTTATTACACAACATGACTGTTCAAAAAAATGTTTATGTAAATAATAAAACATTTTTTTGATGGGTTCATGTTTGTATGTGAAATTCTTTGTAATAATGGTAAAGCCCTTTGGCAAAGAGCCTTATCACACTAGTGGTTTGTGAGCGGATGCGAGGCGGAGCGGGCGCGCTGCGGATGGGTTGCGAACACGCCGCGGCTGTGCAGCGAATGCGTCGCGGATACGCCGCGGCTGCGCATCGAAGATGTCGGAAGATGTCGCGGACGGAATGGATTCCGATGAAGAGACACTGCTGTTGGCTTTGTTACTTCGAAGACGCCGGAGACGAAAATGAAAGCATCGAAGAATTTGGGAAGATTCATTATCAATCAATCGAATGGAAGAGAGCGACTACTTTGTGTTGTTTTGCAAACGAATAAAAATATTTATGTACTAAAACGTTTGTACAAGACAGTACAAAATGGCGTCCACGCTGCTGTCCGCAACAAGTTCCTTGCGCATCCGCGGCGTATGCGCTGCGCATCCGCGGCGTATTCGCCGCGCATCCGCGCCGTATTCGCGGCGCGCCCACTCCGCCCCGCAGCCGCTCGCAAACCGCTAGTGTGATAAGGCTGTAACCCCAATCAAATGAAGATATGAAGGTACTAGTTTATAGAAGAGTCAAGTTTTAGCAGACTCAAAGAAAATCTGGGGAAATAGAAAAAACACGCTCTACGCATTTTTTAGTAAATTACCAAAAATACATTTGACAACAGTCAAATTCATAACTTTTTACGATATCGGTAAAATTTTCCAGACTTTCGGGACATGTTTGGCAACAGAAACTAGTTCAAACTGGTTATAGAACAAATAAACTTATATTTACGCTCAATTTGCTGAAAACAATAGAAAATAATACCTATCGATGTGAGAATGTTCCGCGATATAGCTTTTGATTTATCAAATCAAAACATTGGATCGAGAAGTTGCACTTGCGTCCACTGCTGGACATAAACAGATGAACATTATATTTATAGTTTTTCAAATATACGTGACAATTAGTTGTTTTAACATAAAAATAAAACATTAATAACATAAGCCTCCCCTATACGCCACGCCACAAATAGCGGTCCGCATCCATAGATAGATAAAGTGGAAATTTATCTCAATTATTTATTATTTTTCGAGTAATTATAGCCACTGCTGCCCCACTGCAGAAAAAAATGTCTCCCTTTTTTCACTTTTTACGATTTAACGCCATAACTGCCAAGCTTTAGCGATAGGATTCCAAGGCCCACGTCGGCGGCAATCAACGGGTCAACACTGTAATAGGGCACGCATAGTCGAAGAGATGGACGAGAGTGAAATTCTTCACAGTGCGCGTCACGCCCTTGGTCATTTATGTTTTTCATTGAAACTATAATCCGAATGCTTGAAAATAAAGTTTTCAATCAGTGCGTCCTACCCGTCAAGACCTACGTAGCTGAGACGTGGACACTCACGGTAGGGCTGGTCCACCAGTTCAAAATCGCTCAGCGAGCTATGGAAAAACCTATGCTTGGAGTCTCTCTGAAGGATAGGATTCGTAAAGAATAATTCCGACAGAAAACCAAAGTCATCGACATAGCTCAAAGAATTATTCGTGAGTGGAAACCGCGACTCGGCAAACGTAGTGTAGGACTCCCTCCGCAAGGTGGGATGACGATCTGCGAAAGACTGCAGGCAGATGCTGGATGCGGCAAGCTGAAAAAAGGGCCCTTTGGCGTTCATTAGAGGAGGCGTATGTCCAGCAGTGGACTAATATAGGCTGATGATGATGATAATCTGAATCAGAAGGAACAATGTCAAAGTACTTGATATCAAATTTTTTACACAATCCGCGTGTTGTCAAAACGGGGTGGAATGGAACTTCGTAACAACAATTAATGTTTGAACGCTTTTGGTTCAGTTAAAAATGGTTTTATTCCATTCTAATAGCACGCATAAAGTCAGAGATTTTATAAATAAGAATTTACGCTTTAAACTTCCGTTTTCTAGTGTAAAGGAAGAGCTATGCAGCTTTAAACTCTACAAACAAAGGAATTTGGAATCCCTTTGATGTTTAGAGAAGATATCGCAAATATTTTTTTAATATTTTTAAACCAAACAATTGAAACAATTCTACATAAAAGCGCTCTGAGCAACAATAAAATTTGAAAATTATTATAATATTTTCACTGCATTATCTTTTGTTTTTTATTTGTAATCAAATTCAACCAATCAGTAGCGAAAATAGTGTGCGTGATTCTCACCAATACATCTGAATCGACCAGCTGAGTTCTCGAACAAAATTTATGTAGTGTGAATTTCCAATGGGTCCCGTTACCGCATTGTCATTGTCAACCAGATAGTGCATATTTATTACCAAGATATGAAATTTAAAGTGATATTTCGAATTTAATGCACGGTGCTGCACGTAGTATATTTTTGAACAAGAGTATAAAATTTGAATACTAAAATTTAACGATCTATAATAGATTGTGTGTAGAAAAAACATGACTGGAGTACAAAATAACTCTAACAAAAACTAAAGAGAAAACTTCTTTATAAAAACTAAAAGAAAACTTTAAAGAAATTGTTAATTTGTTACCAAATTAAATAACATCGACGAGAAAATAAGCTGAAATTTAATAACGATCGCCAGTAAAATGAATAAAAATGTTTACCTACTACATAAAGAAGCCCGATGAGCTGGAGAAAATGATTGAGTAGAATATTTGGCCACAGACAATACCGATTTTTCTTATGAATTTTTAAAACAACTAATGTAATAATGTTGAACAATTCACACAGTATCATCTGGCTCCAAGCAGAGCTTGTGTTACGGTTGGGGTCAAGTGGTCAACAGTGTTCGAATCTACACCCCGCCTGAAAGTTTGGTCCTTCATTTTTGTTACACCCTGTATATCTCTGTTCGTTTTCGCGTACTGTTTCTGCGCCACTGTATCTCCTATCGCCACTGTGTACCACTTGACCCTACTAAATAGGTAATAAAATATTTAATCCAACTCATAACAGAGATAGACATTTTTATCATACATAGAAAACACCCAAAACACCCGGAACAAACAATCACAGATCGTAAAAACATTTGCCCCGAGGCGAAAGATAGAATGTTTATTGTTGTAGCACACATAGCAAACAAAACCTAACATAAACATCCACAAGCGGAGTCATTAAGCACAGAAGCCATCTGTCTTCGTAAGAGAGAGGACTATAATTACAGTAAAATACTCCAACTAACCGAGCGGCTGATCCCTTAACGCTATTTTTAAGGCTTAGTATACAAGATACAACTCTTATATAAACTATATAAACACGCGTTTTTCCAAGATGCCATTAATATACAGGATATTTGATGCAATCTTTTTCCTCTGTCGTCTGAAACACGTTCTGGGCGACCCCGTTGACCCAATCACCGCCGCAAACCCGGAGGTTACAGCAACCAGTCCCGATTCGTCTCCGTTCACTACATACCCGACCAAAACCACTACCGAACCGACCCCGCATCCGGCAGGGTCGTTTCAATAACCTTTTTCTTTTTCGAAGAACCTTTCCCTTAGTTTTTAATAAACCTCATATCCCTCTCCTAGCATCTGGCAGCCCAAGCCGAGGTTTGCACCTAAGTGCCTTTGTGCGTGTTGCCTTAACCGTTCTTTTACCGAAGCGGCGAAGCGACCTCTTGCCATGAACGCTGTCTTGGTCATCTGCGGTCAACAGCAATAGTCAAAAATAGTAAAAAAGAAGCCACCTAGCACACTGATGCGCGTGATTGGAGGATCATCTTGTGTACAACTGCATACCACCCACGCCAAATCTACATGAAAAGGAGACGGTGACACCGCTGTGTTTATATGTGTAACAGCTTACCATGTTTACAACCTTATCTATATTATGTTTCGAGATATATATATTTATATATTCCATTTAATTTATATAATAAGTTTATGTAGTCATTATTATTTTAATATAAAGTATGTTTATTATAGGTATATGTATTGTAGAATCATAATTTGTACACTTAATCTACCTATTCCATCTAGCCTCTCCTATAACTTTAAGGTTTGCTGGAAGAAAACTCTTTTGGGTTAAGCTTGCCTGCGTACATATCAGTGTCTCAGTAAACTTAAATAAGAATTTAAGGCACTATTCACCAAAAACATGTAATCATTTTGACAATAAACGATATCTATATATCTAGCCCTCAATAAATAAATATAATTAGCCAATTCAGTCACTTCGCGTGAAAATAGGCCTTAGACAATTAGTAATTTCGTGACAGTCACTCTATTTCATACTTCGCCTTGAATAGATTTAATTAAGATAAAACGCGGTCGGGATCGCGCCAATAATCTTTGTATTGTGCTGGAATAAGCGAGTTTTGGTATCTATTTAATGGTAGGTTTTAGTGGGTAATTATAGCAAATGAACCACTCAGACGAATTTACTTAGAATACAATACAAATAATACTCTTTATTGCACACCGGGGGGTTGGGTTGTTTTAGTAAACCGTGCACAACCCATACTAAAGACTCAGGTTTAGTTAATTCAAGACTACAGACACTGTCAATTATTGTATGATACTGTGTCTGATTATCTGTTCGATTTAAGATCGACTCAAATCAAATTGTAAAACAACCCTTATGTGTTGCCCTACCCGGTTTCTGTGCTGCTCTACCCGGTTTTATTAAATTTTTGTTACATATATTTTATGTTCACCAAAATCAACCAAATTCACGTTGCTCTCAGAATTAGTAAGCTGAAGTGGCAGGGGGCAGGTCATATAGCTCGCAGATCCAATAACTGCTGGGGAGTAAAGGCTCTGTAGTGGTGAGTGTAGCGACTACGATGCAACGTGAAACGGAGTGTTGGGAGACCATCCAACCGACTAGCCTACCTATATGCATACAGTCGTTCGACGAAGGCGTTTTGACAGGGCAATCGTGCGGGGCCCAAGGAACGGGTCGGGGGGCAAGACGCTCCCGAGTAACTAAGGCGGTGATGTATTCTACTTGGGAGCGTCCCTTCCCGTCCCGTCCCTTGCCCCTCGTACAATTTCTCTGTCAAAACCACGTCAAAATGCCTTCGTCGAACGACTGTGTGCATATAGGTAGTCTCTGATGTACCTATGTGACCTGAGTGATATGATGGTTATGTTGATGCTCTCTTAAGCTGTTACGTAACTTCCTACCGACTTCTACCAAAATTACGCTGGTCCAGTCACTCCTGCTCCGGAAGAGATAGAATTATAGTCAAATCTATGCGTTAGAACAGGCAGTTTCGCTAGTGTTCCGCTTCTCATACATTCGGATAAGACATGGCGAAATTGGTTCCGCTGTTAAGGTTTCGCAGCGGAGGTGTGGTACGGGCGTCTCCGTTCGAGCCACAAAGCTGTGGAATACCTACTCTAGATAGTCAGATAGTCATTTTATTGGTAAAATAATGTTTACAAGTCTATGTATGTAATGTCTACCTACTGACTAGTCTAGTACTATGGCCGTCCATTGTGCAACTCCGTTAACGTGGTTTTCCTGTATTGTTGTTTGTATTTTAATAAAATAAATAATTGGTAGCTACGGGGATCATCGGGTGCGTCTTCAATGATTCGAATTTATTGATATTTGATAAAAAAAACGTATATTCCTATTACTAGGTACAGAGGATGTGCATTGTGCATTGCATCGCAGACAAAACGAAAAAAAGAAACGATATT
Source organism: Eupithecia subumbrata (assembly GCA_949316285.1). Lineage (NCBI taxonomy): Eukaryota > Metazoa > Arthropoda > Insecta > Lepidoptera > Geometridae > Eupithecia > Eupithecia subumbrata. The sequence goes on along the minus strand of OX438644.1, from coordinate 3,315,915 downwards.
CAATATGGCGGTGATGCCGCCGTGCACTGTTTTACCCAGGAAGCTTCTTCTCTGTTTTACCGACGTAGGTAATTCTCCGATTATGGTGATCTATCGCGCGTCGAGCTTCTTCAGTCTACTAGTAGATGGCGCTCCTCCTAGTTTCTTGAGTTTAACTTTCGTGGTTATAGGCGCGAACAATAACGCTGGACAATTGCCCCAAGCTAAGCAGAGCTGAGCTTTTATGGGTCATTGATATCCTTAATACAATACGTAACATAGATATTTTTATTTCAATGTCACATAAAAAATATACCCAGAACACCCTGAACAAATATTTGCAGATCGCACAAACATTTATCCCAGCGCGGGAATCGAACCCGCAACCTCCTGCGTCGCAGGCGGACCTTCGCCCACAGCGCCACATCGGTCGTCAATTTTTGGTGTGCAATAAAGTGTAATGTATTGTATTCAAAGATCCTATGACTACGTTACAACTATCTTTGATTGTATTGTATTGTATTGATGATTCTCATTGTCACCATATCTGCCTTTCCGCTTCGGGCAACATAATCGAATCAAATCAACGCGTCCATCATTTCGTATACAAACACGCCCTTAATTTGCTGCGTTAGGGATTAATTGCGTGTCAAGGGTGTATACAGACAGACAACCGGATGAACAGATTCCCAATACGCATCAGTTTCCCAATACGCCTACGTGAGTAATATACTAGCAGTTAACCCCTACACTGGCGGACAAGTCGAGAGAATGGGAAGGATCGGGCTAAGAAGGTATACACATTATAGTCGTATAAAAGTATAAAACCGGGTGTAGATACTGTTAGTTCCGTATGCACAAAGAGAGAGAGAGAGAGAGAGATAAATAATTTATTTTACCCAAAAAATCACATTAGTAGGCAGGCACAAAGCTACGTACAAGTATATAATTTTAGGCAGATGACAACAACACAGATAGATATTTTTTTTATTATACATAGAAAACACCGACCAACGAAACAAATTTCTGCAGATCTTACACAAATTTGTTCCGAGGCGGGAATCGAACCCGCAACCTCTTGCGTCGCAGGCGGACCTTCGCCCGCCGCGCCACTTAAGTCGTCAGTCGAAGTGACGTGTGAGAGGAATCATGTGAGAACTAGTCTGCATATATTATCTTTAAACATAAAAAGACAAACAAAGAGGATAAAACCATAGAAATCTGAATAATTATTATTTCGATTTTCAACACACGTCAAAAGTGTCAACACGACATAGTGAGATCTCTCCCGGCATCAAGGAGCGCAAACTCAGATGCACTCTTTTTTCCACACTCTCATAATCCGATGCGATGCGGGAAGCGACAGGTGTGGGCAAGGGGGTGTAATACCGCCAAATTCCTGACTCCGGGCTGTTATAGTGAATTTGTCGAGAGCATGAAGGAGGTAGTGTATGTCAAAAAGGTGTACCTATGTAGATAAATTGTATCACAATCGGCAGCGAGAGGATTGGAGTATTAATTTTCTAAGCTAAAGATTGCTAAGAAACCGAAATTAATTACATTTTACCCAAGTCCATGGACAGTGGACAAACTTTGAAAAAACAATCAAGAAGACTATGCATAATAATAATACTAAATCATTTAATTCAGGCAACTTGAACAGTTTTAGATCTTAATGAACTTATTCTACGGTCCATAGTAACACATACCTTAAAACTAACGTAGATAAAATTTAAAAAAATAATTTACAACACGAAAATTATTATTGCGGCGACGTGTAATTGACATGTAAGTGTAACATGACGTAAGTGTTTATAGACACACTTTCAAGAAGGGCGTTAACAGGCAGACAGCCAACAGATTCCCAATACGCCTACGTGAGTAATTATTAGGGTTTCGAAGATCGAAGATCGGTTTCGAAACCCTTATGGTCTCGCTTTGTCTGTCCTTTTTCCCCACCTTAATAACTCAGCAACTACTGCAGCTATAAACTTGAAATTTAAAATGATAATACATTTCGTGCGCTTGTACAGATTTAAACTAAATAAATGAAAATAAATGAAAGATGAAAATGAATACTTTCCATACAAATTGTGTTGCCGAAATTTTAAGAGATACCTACAGGGTCAGTGGGGTATCAAATGAAAGGTATCAGTTAGTAAATTTCAAAATGGTTCTTGAAATTTTTGTAGTATATAGGTATTTTTTTGACTTTTTTCAAAATATTTAAAAAACTATGAATTACTTTTTTTTATTTTGAAAAAGTCGAAAAATTACCCATTCCTTCCCCTATCTCCGAGAATTGCAGGGCGATCCGTGTTAAATTTATGGAGCGTTTATAGATATGGATCTATATTTAACAGGAAAAAATATAGAAAGGTCTGAAAATAGAACACATTTTCAAAAATGGTCAAAAAGGGGGGGAATAGTTTTGATAAGGGGGGGGGGGGGGCTACCCCGCCGAGTGGGGTATCACATGAAAGGTATCGGTTTGGACATTTCAAAACCGTATTTCAAATTTCTTCAGGTTTCATACTTTTTTAAATATTTTGAAAAAAATCGAAAAAATACCATTAGTAGTATACGCTACAGCAAAACTCCAAGTTAGTTGCAAAAATTATCAATAATTAAATCCAAACAAATTGTCAAACAGATCCTTTGTAAAAAGGCTTACTACAAAATTTCTGATTATCTAGAAGATAAAAAGCTTGGGACGAGTTTTACTCCAGCTCGAAAACTAACGCCCGAACAAGGTAAAGGTTTCTTGTTCGCTTCTTTACTTTACCTTAAAAAGATCGAAGTGAACTAAAAATCAAAGTGATCACTTTATTTCCTAGTTTTACTTATGTAATTTGAATGTTTATGACGTGTCCAAGGGGCCTGTAAGGTCTAAAGGAAATAATGCACTTTAGTATTTGATATTTGACTCAGCTTGTTGCTCTAACACAAAACCTAGGGTAGGGTTTTGTGTTACATAGGGTAGGCAAGAAGGCGAAGGAGGGAAAATTGTAGGGTCGTTGATTGGTCGGTTGATCTATCCTACCCAGGTATCGCTAGTTTGACAAAGTGGAAGCTGATTTCTTCGAACTCGATGCTACGAGAGATAGCTCGGAATCGAGTAGTCTGAGAATCGAGAAATTTGAGAACCGAGAAATCTTAGAATCGAGAAATCTAAATAGCGTGAAGTTTTAAGTCCGAGGCTCGGAGTCTTTGCGCGCAGTCACGATTCACTTTGGATCGCTAAAAGAGTGAACAATTTGTTTGTTCCAAATCAGATTCCCGTTGTCCTATTATCCGTTTTCTCGTAGGAATGAAGCATTTTCCCGCCGTAAAAAGTAGCTAATGGTAAAAGTATTTTTCAAATCGGTCCGGTAGTTTCGGAGCCTATTCAATACAAACAAACAAGCAAACAATCAAATCTTTGCTCTTTATAATATTAGTATAGATAAAGATTACCTGGACATACAATACTAATAGTAAAGCGAGGGTTAGCAGAATTCGGCCCTTGATCATTCAAATATTTATTCCAGTGTTGATTTTGCCAATAATTCACTTAGAAGGAACACATTTAGTTCCAGTTAAATGCGTTCAAGTCGACCTAGTTTCGTATTTGTGGAATATCGAACTAGTAACACAAGTTAGATTGATCTCCATTTGGATCGTATTTCTGTGCTTTCGAGGACCTCTGTCTCTCTGGGACGGAGATGGTTGGATTAACAACCCCTTTCCTAGGTTAGGACTAGGAACCTAGACTTAGGCGGTTAACACACTGCGACGCATCACGCTGCATTTTGCGCGTCGACTGCGCGTTTTCTATACAAACGGAGCTCCGTTTGTATAGAAAACGCGCAGTCGACACTTAGGAACGCGTGGAGGTCTTGAGAGACACACAGACAGAAAAACAACAAAGTGATCATAAAAGAGTTCCTTTTTGTTTTTGACGTACGGAACACTAAAGTTACCAATAAATATTTATGAACATTTACAAGCATTGCAATTAATCCCCTTCAGCCACTTTGGTAACTAACTGATTCGTAACCAGCTAGGTAAAAACAATTTTCTTCACTGTTTTGTAATCAGTTACTAATAATAAAAAATAAATAAATAAATAAATAATGCTGGACATTTCACACAGCATTATCTAGCCCCAAGCTAAGCAGAGCTTGTGTTATGGGTACTAGATAACTGATATACTTAATACAATACACTACATTTAAAGATATTTTTTTATTATACATAGAAAACACCCAGACCAACGGAACAAATTTCTGCAGCTCGTACACAAATTTGTTCCGAGACGGGAATCGAACCCGCAACCTCCTGCGTCGCAGGCGGACCTTCGCCCTTTGCGCCACGGAGGCCGTCAAATACAAAACATAATAAACACTTATTTTCCGTTTTCGTTATATTTTTAACCAGTCCTGAATTAACCCTGTATTGGTACCAAATAACTATAATAATAATAATGCTGGACAATTCACACAGCATTATCTAGCCCCAAGCTAAGCAAAACTTGTGTTAAGGGTACTAGATAACTGATATACGTAATTCAATACACTAGGTACATAGATAGATTTTTTATTATACATAGAAAACACCCAGACCAACGGAACAAATTTCTTCAGATCGTACACAAATTTGTTCCGAGGCGGGAATCGAACCCGCAACCGCCTGCGTCGCAGGCGGACCTTCGCCCGCTGCGCCACGGAGGTCGTCAGTGTGTACACTGTAGGTAGGTACAGCTACAACATAAATAGAAATGATATACGTACGTCGGTAACACACAGTTCATATAACTAGGTAGTAATCTTACAAGGTAGGTACAAATATATATATATACATATATATTCTCGCATTGTTTGGTATACACGTAATTTCGACCGAGATCTTATATTCGAGTACCATTTAGATTCACATTCTCAGAACCGGTGTTGTTTTAATGTTCCGTACCTCAAAAGGAAAAAAGGTTTACGATGACGTACTAGGTACATGAGTATCTAATTTTACTGAATCGGCATATTAACGCCCGTAATGACTAGTGCGACACTGACCGCGACGCGATACTTACCTATGAAGGAACGTTTACTTTGTATGTGTTTTTACGTGTACTTCAATAAGCTTTTGGAGGCTGATCAGTGATTGAACTTTGCACTCATTAACTTACTTAACTAAATATTATACAAAACGTCCGTACAAAGGAACCCTTAAAGGATCACTTTGTTGTCCGTCTGTCTGTCTGTCAGACTCTTCAGTCAGACAGAGGTCTTTTCTCACGCGTGGAGGTATCGAGTTGAAATTAACATCAAATACTCAAGTCTGTAACCTTTTGGGGCCGCAATATCAATAAAATTTCTAATTAAACGCAATCTAAAGTTACAGCCGTTTATGTCCGAATACTCTGAAATTTCCAAAGGAATCACATGCACACAAAACCTATAGGGTACTTCCCGTAGACGTAGAATTTTGAAATTAGGCAAGAAGTAAGGCCCTATTGCAAATATAAAGGAAAAAATCCGAAAACAGTACATTTCTAGGTTATTAAAAAAAAACTTTTCATCCTCGCCATGGACCTAAACCTGTAGGGTACTTCCCGCTGACGTAGAATCACTCAACTGAATCCAGTTGAGTTTAATTCTTAGTTCTTACGGTACACAAATTAACAGACGTGTTCAGTATTCTATTAGACTGCGGTTTGGGCACGGTAGGGCTGTGTTGCGGCGACCAGCACCAGATTTGAGCTCTAATTTACATGGTGAGGGGCTGGATTCAACCACATGTATCAAGAAACTATGGACGTAAACAGTGGTAAGTGATTTCGGACAATATAATACAATAAATAAATAATGCTGGACAATCCAAACAGCATTATCTAGCCCCAAGCTAAGCAAAGCTTGTGTTATGGGTACTAGATGACTGATATTCATAATACAATACAATACATACATAGATATTTTAACTATACGTAGAAAATACCCAGAACACCCATAACAAATATTTGCAGTTCGTACAAACATTTGTCCTAAGGCAGGAATTGAACCCGCAGCCTTCTGCGTCGCGGACCTTCGCCCGCCGCGCCACAGTGGTCGTCAATAATATAACTTTTTATTGTACACGACAAAATTTAATTAAAATCATAGACATTAACATGAATATAGAAGGTACAAGGGTGGCCTTATCGCATAGAAACGATTTCTTCCAAGCAACCGGGACATATTTAGGTGACCCAGTGACTAGTGGTAGAATAATATGATTGTTTTTTAAAAACTAAAAATCGATTTCGGATTCCTTAGTTTTAATTAAACTGTATTTTTTATAATTTGCGAGATTAATACTAATCCTCGGGCATCATTGTTTTTGAAATATTTCGTACGTTTAGTTCTAGCCAACATATACAAATAGAATTGGTATCCCAGAAAAACGTGGGCAAAACCGCGTGTGTAAGTAGTGTGTCATAATCTCCAGTCATATGATTTTGTGAAGCTATCGAAAGAACCAACCCATCTGAAAAGCGTGGCGATTATGGGAAACCCACCCAAACAAACACCCAAACACCTTTGGGGGAGGCCTTTGTCCACCAGTGGATATCTTTCGGCTGAGCTGTATGTATATAACTTCTACTCAAAGGGTAGGTTCTACAAATCTGTTCGGCTATTTCCGCGTAACCTGGTAATAAACATACCAACTTTTAGACATGGCTTTTACCTTTGTCATAACCATAAAATTATCATTAAGCCGGGATTCATTTCTGGGAGTTTTAATGACCACTTTGTTCTAGATGACCATAGTTTATGAGATCAAAATCTTACTAAAAATAAAATCAGACTTTTTTATAACCCTTTGTCTTTGTCGCACTCTGGTGGCATTTTGGTATGTAAGAAAGAAAGAAAGAAAGAAAATTGTTTATTAAGCACTACACTATTATTAAAATAATAGACTACTTAGTAACACGTTCCTAAAAAATAAACACAAGTCAACAATACTAAATAATACGTACCTATATTAACACAAGGACCTACCTAAGCATTGGGTTGGTATTGTTGGATGCTTGAATTAAAACCGTATACCTCACATATAACGTTGTATTGTAGAAATGAGAGAAGTCAAAGACGTACAGATGGTGTAGGAAGCAGTTTGGTACGCGACAAAATACAATGCTAGTATCAGAAGTGAAAGAAAATAATTGAGAAAATGAGATATTGATTTACAATCGATTTGCGTGGGAATGAGTTGGGAAGCTATGTGGTGCCGGCTTAGAATTTACACCACCCCAATTCTTCCCGCGGGTGTCGTAAGAAGCGACCAACCAGGAGTGGACAGCAGCACTCCTGCTTAACAATTCTACCACTGAACTGCGATCCCTAACCCGCATGCCCAGCGTGTTGATTATGCGCATTACACGCATGAGATAAAAGTTAATAAGGCGCTTGTATGCGCCACAGGCACTTCTAAATATCATCCTAGCGATTATCTTATTTCTAACCAGATTTTGTCGGATCTATGAAGCTACGAGAAACGTCTACGACACTACGACGTAGAGCTATAATCTACCTAGAGACTATACGCTGCTACGAAAAATTACGTGGCTACGCTGCTACGAGTCGGGTCTACGAAGCTACGAAAAACGTCTACGATACTACGACATGGAAGTATACTCAAAGACGCAGTGCTGCTACGAAAAATTACGTGGCTACGCTGCTACGAGTCGGGTCTACGAAGATACGAAAAACGTCTAAGATACTACGACGAAAATTACGTGGCTATGCTGCTACCAAGCCTACTAAAATTAATATTTATTTATTTCATTTCACCACTACAGCAAGATTGAACAATATTAGTCTTATCAACGTCCGTGGCGCAGCGGGCGAAGGTCCGCCTGCGACGCAGGAGGTTGCGGGTTCGATTCCCGTCTCGGAACAAATTTGTGTACGATTTGCAGAAATTTGTTCCGTTGGTCTGGGTGTTTTCTATGTATATAAAAAAAATATCTATCTATGTAGTGTATTGTGTTGGGTATATCAGTTATATAGTACTCATAACACAAGCTAGCTAGATAATGCTGTGTGAATTTTCCAGCATTATTTATTTATTATTTATTTATTTATATAATTTTCAATTTTAGTTTGTGTTATTTACTTACTATAATATTAATTTAGAATAACGTATACTAAACACTTACTGTAAATATTTTTTTGTTTTTCATCCTGTTCAAAGGAGGGCGATACTGAACTTGACACAGTTTTATAGGCTTCAGTATCGTTACATTAAGTTTTGGGTTTTTACGCCCGACGCAAAAAGAGAGGGGTATTATAAGTTTCACATGTCTGTCTGTATATCTGTGTATCTGTCTGTGGTATCGTAGCTCCCAAACGGATAAACCGATTTTCGTTTAGTTTTTTGTTTCACAGATATTTTTATCCCAAGTGTTTTTAGCCATGTTTCACGAAAATCTATCGCGGGTTTATAAAAATTTTAATTTGGTTCTTGTTAAATATGTACATGGAATGAAATGAACGATTTGTTTTTGCTACGAGTCGGGTATAAGTATAATATAAGCTACGAGAAACATCTACGACACTGAAATGTAGAGGTAAAATCTAGCTAGCAACGCTTCGCTGCTACGAACCAGGTTATCTAAACAATAAATTTTACAATTTCAATACGCTGTCAACAGGGAGTCGATGGATGGAGGTGGTTCTGGACTGTTATTTGTGGCGTTGTAGCCTACGTTCCACAATGGACGACAGCCGTTAAAACGGCTAATCGAATGATGAAGCTGTCACCTCCGAATACTCAAACGCAACTCGGATTTAAGCACTCAAGTTGCGATTTTCCAGGTTACCAGGACAGGTTTCCATGAAATTCTGTGAAAAATTCTTCATTCGAGACGTGCTTAGATATAAAATAAAATAAATAAATAAATAATGCTGGACAATTCACACAGCATTATCTAGCCCCAAGTTAGGCAGAGCTTGTGTTATGGGTACTAGATAACTAATATACTTAATACAATACACTATATCGATAAATATTTTTTATTATACATAGATAACATCTAGAACGCCCTGGGCAAATGTCTGCAGATCGTAAAAACATTTGTCCCGAGGCGGGAATCGAACTCGCAACCTCTTGCGTCGCAGGCAGACCTTCACCCGCTGCGCCACAGAGGTCGTCAAACAATCTGAGCTGCGTTTCAGTATTCGGAGGTAAAATTTCTAATTTCTGAGCTAACATTTTGAGAACCCGAACAAATCACAGTTAAATTATCATGTTAAAGTGATTTTACTAATGATTAATAAATTATGTGTAGTTAATAGTAACGAAAACTAATTTCGTTTTCTTTCCTTTCCATACATTTAGCGCCATGCAACGCCCCTACCCGATAGAAAGGAACTATTTTTCGTAGTATAACAGCGATCCAATAGTTTCGTACGAGCTCTTCTTCTTTGTTTCGTGGATTTTGCGCTACAATTCTGCCAATTCAACTGTAGTTTCGAATGACTAAGTAATTCGTTACATTTTAGCAGCGGAACTTTGGCAAGTAAGCGGTACTAAACTTAAACTTTTTTCGTACCTATTAGTATTGTGCAAACCCATACTAGCCATAGATGCTGTAAACAGTAATAAAATAGGAGATCGAATAATAGCACAATAATTTAAAAAGTTATCTCCTAAAAACCGAATTCCAACAAAACCTGATAAACATTGCAATAAAATAACTTTTACTGTACACTCTCAAACATGCAGCATTGAACGTAATAAAATGCCCGCTTTTTATTGCGCAAACTGTACAGTGAAAACAAAAGTCTTAAACCACGGCCGTACTGCAGGGTGGTTGGTACAGTCGGTGAGAATCCTTATTAGTGGATTGCATAGTGTATTTGATATGCACACTGTCATTTAGCCGTGAAGGTTCAAAATCTTTTTGTTGATTGATTTTTGTAACATATTTTGTAATTTTATAAGCTGTAGGCCTTCATTAAAAATAAATAAATGCGTTACAAAACAATAGAAATTTATAGGGAAAATATAGTACCGTAGTGATATTTTTAACAATTCTCGTTTTGAGTGTTTTCATTCATCATTTCTTTTGTTTTTCTACGCTGCGCATGAGCAATTGAGTGGTCTTGAAGATTTTGTTTGTGGTTACACTATCTTAGTAGGCACAGCGCATAATAGGTAGGTATGATATAATAGGTAGGTATGATATAATAGGTAGGTATGATATAATAGGTAGGTATGATATAATAGGTAGGTATCATTCGAACTGCAGGGTCTAGAGAAATTTGACCCTGCAGTTCGAATGCTAACGCAGCATTGTTCGAATTCAGTGCCTTATCATTGGACTGTTCCATTTATCGGACAATGAGCTCAGGATGCTGTTGCTTCAGGTGGCTTTCGTGTCACTGCGGCCTTGATAGATCATCAACATAGGTTGATCGTCTCTTTGTGTTTTCAGTCATGAATCTGCGGCGTTCGTAATTCGTCACTAAACCTTGCAGCTGCTAGGAACTGTAGGATTAAACCATCAGGTGAAATTTGTGTCAAACGTAGGTCTATTCATGATAAAACGCTTTTTAATTAATTAAATTTTGATAAGGTTTAAATTGTAAAACTTCTCGGTCTTCTGCAGACTCCCACCACTCCGAGTCAAAAGCGTTTGACATTGAATTGATATTATTTGGAAGGGTCCGGGGGAGGCCTTTGCCCAGCAGTGGGACGAAATAGGCTTAATAAGAAAAAATAATGTAACCTAGTTTTTTTTTATTACGTACCAAACGCGCCGTCTATTTATTCACTTTGTTCTGACATTTAATTTGGTTATTTTTTATGAAATATTTATAATTAGCCGTTAGTTACCTATCATTTTTGTTATTACAGCTACCTAGCTGTTGTGTTCCTAAAATTGTAAAACAAAATAAAATATAAATAAAATAAAGTGTGCCTGTCCTGTACTACGTTTTCATACGTTGGTTTTTTCATCTACCATGTACCATCCTGCAGTGCGGCAGTTGCCTTAATGACCAGAATTTGTCGTCAGAAGCACAAAATAAAGAACAGGCGAGTTCATAATTTCTCGCAGCGTAATATACGGCTTAGGAATAATTTTTCCTCAAATATCGTGACCTCATTTCTTTTGAGATAGGTGCGGTGTAAGTGTAACTTGCATTTTTATTTATTTTTGAAAAGTTTGTCCATGTAATGAGATTTTCTTTTAAAATACTAGTTTTAATTTGTTTCTGTTACTTGATTTTAATTTTCTTTGATAGTAAAGGTGGCACATACGAAAATAGTGTAGAACAAAACATAACACATTCTTGTCGTGTCTTCGTTGGTGTTCTTCCAACACAAATAAGGTTCGTAGTTAACCCGCTGACATCCGTAATGAATAACACATTCTTACCCCAAGTTGGTGTTCTATGTTATAAATCTGTAATATACAGAGAATGTTATTTCCAGCTAGTTGTCTTTATGTTATCGTTGACCTTATTTCAGTTTCGTGTATTAATATTAGTTTTAACTGAAAGGAATGTTATACAAGCCAAAGCACTTGTGCAATTATAATTAAACAAACATGATTTAATTTCGGTATGGTTTAAGGGAAGGTCTAAAGCTTGTAGCATACATGACCATACCGCTACCAAAAATAAACATTCAAATATCGGCTTGAACTCGTAACCCTCAGCTATTTTTAACCCCCGACGCAAAAAGAGAGGGGTCGTGTTATAACTTTAACGTGTCTGTCTGTGTATCTGTCTGTGGTACCGTAGCTCCCAAACGGATGAACCGATTTTCGTTTAGTTTTTTATGTCATAGATAATTGTATCTATGTTTAATTTTGTTCTTGTTTACAGTGACAACATGGAATTGCAGATACCGCGCGGAAAGCGAGCTTGCCGCATGCTAGTCACTCTTTGATTTTACTTGCTTCAAGCTAGTGACCCGGGCTCTGGATGCATAGACCGATTGATCTAAGCAAGCTTTACTATCATACAGCACTTTGCCAACCTTGGGTGGACTGCAAGCTAGCTGTCAAAATGTGGGACACAACATGCGGTTAGCAAGGTGAAGGCATGTGGTCGGTGTGCGTTTGCAGTACTTTACAGATGTGCTGTGACCTTGGCTATAAGCTAATTTATTAATACTACTCCGCTCCCTTACAGCAGAACAATCATCATTTAATCACATTTAAATACGGGTTTAAGTTCTCTACTAGCTTCTGCCCGCGGCTTCACAGGCGTATTTTTGGTATATTAAGTAGCCTATTGTTTAAGTTAGGAAGTTAGGCTAGGTTCTAAGTGTATCTCAAATTTCATCAATACCTGTTTAGCAGTTTTGGAGATCTAAGGTAACAAAAATTCATATTTCACAAACTTTCGGCTACTAATGATGCTTCGACTACCTATGTTCTTTATTTTGTTAATAAAATGGTTCTAAAAAGATTCATCCGAGATTTTGTGCGTGGCGATAACGTTTGTCGCGATTCCGTGCGTCGAGCTAACGTTTGTCGAGATTCCGTGTGTCGAGCTAACGTTTGTCGAGATTCCGTGTGTCGAGCTAACGTTTGTCGATATTCCGTGCGTCGATCTAACGTTTGTCGATATTTGTCGAGATTCCGTGCATCGAGATAGCGTGTGTCGAGATGCCGTAATTCACCCTTATAATATTAGTAGGATAGGATAAATGGATGTTACCTTACAGTGGTAACATAAACTGACGATATAAGTTTTTGAAAAAAAAACCGAGGTTGGTTAAGGCCCTTTTGCGTAATAAACCATAGAGCACCAATAAGGAAAATTATTTAATTTATCTCTCGGTGATTACGTCTGCAAATAATGTGATAATAACGACGTCATTTATTTCGGGATAAGGCTTTTACATGACCTGATAAAATAATGAAAAAACTATGTTACTGACCCCGGCTTCGCATAAGTTTTTCGTTCACTCATATGCCTTAGCGACCCAAAGTGGATCTTGCTTCGTTTCTGATTTCAGATAAATAAATAAACAGATATTTATTTATTTCATAGCCTTATAAAATAATCTAAACTTATCCTATAGTGAGGCAATGGAATTGGCGGCCTTATCGCTTAAAGCGATTTCTTCCAGACAACCAAGGTGTAAAGATAAAATCAGAGGATATCAATGCGTGTGCTAACTTATACTGAAACAAACTAATAATTCATAGGTTTATATTGATGATTTTGTGTAGATTGTCCAGCATTATTATTATAAGTTATTATTATATACTCCATTTATCTCTAAATCTCGTTATAAAATTATTTTTTTACTAAAGTAAATAAAATATTAAATTATTCTACGGTAAAAATATATCAAAACAAAAGTTATTACCGGCCGCGAATCTAGACTCAAGGGCCGGTGACTAGAGCTGCAGAAAGAGGAACTTCCTGACGATGCGCGCCGAGTTCAGGTTAGTCTGTTAAAATAGATTAAGACCTCTGTGTTAATTTATTTAACTTCGCAGAATTTAGTTAGTAGGTATACTTCATTATGATAATTATGATAATGTGGGTCATAATGAAGTATACATTATGACCATTTGGGTCTTAATGAAAATCAAATGGGACCTTGAGTCCGATTTTGTTTCATTCTCAAAAATATAGGTTTAAGCATTTATTATTTTACATATTTAGCGAATAATTATTTTAAATTAATTAATGTGCCTACTTAGTTCCACCTTCTCTAGTTTTAAAACAGGTCTTAAGTAGGTTTAACTATAAAAGTTTACGCACTGCATCCAATCCGAATTGGTAAAAATACGTAGAAAAACGCGGACTGAATACGAATATTGCTTTTCGCACTGGATCCGATCCGAATCCATAATTATTTTTATACCTTGGTAATAATAAAACACGCCAGAAATAAACAAAAGTAGAATAAAATATTATTTTTACTTCTAAGTTAAATTTAATTAAGTAGTATGTTCCTGAAAACTTTTAGATTTGTTGAATATTTTTTTAATTATTTTAATTTCAGCTTCAAACCCCACACAATAATCCTGACTTGTAGCCAATTAACAGATTAGAAAAACATAGGGAAAGCATACCTACAGGCCCAACTATCCTATTTTTACCATTCTCCTTTGTAATGTGGAATCTTTCATAATAAATACAATTCCCTTCTGTTACGTTTTCCTGTATCATTTTCCGTATTATTTATTGTAAGTGGGATTGTTATTTTATTGGATTATTTTATTCTTTTTGTTTTACTAAAGATGGAAGCGTGGGGGTTTTACGTAAAAACAGGTAGTTTTGGTAGTCTACTCTGCAAATCGATATAATGTATATGGATTGACTTCAAATTCTTGCTCATAATTATGTTGGGAATACCTAAATATTTCTTCGAAGTATCTTATTTACATTTAGCCATATTATTGAAAGTTGATCGTTGAACAATCAACAGATGCTATTGATATAGCTTCGGGCTAGCCAATCTACAAATGGGCTTATTTTATGAACATAAAAGAAATGAAATGACAGTCGATAACGATAATAAGTCTACTAAAAACGGATGGCACCAGTCGACTCAGGTACAATACCAATGTCGTTGGAAAATGAGTCTAAAATATAATAATTATGATTTTAATTCGTCCTCATCCGCGGCCCGATCAGCCCACCAATTACAGTAGCAAATGGCAATGGGGAACGCAACAATGGGGATCATTTTCGCAGCCTTAGCGCTGTCCAAATCTTTGAAACTTGAAAGGAGGAATATTTAAGCCATAAAATTTCGCCTATTACTATTTTATAAGATTTAGACACCATTAAGGCTGTCAAAATTATCCTCGTTGTTGTTTTCCCCATTGCCATTTGCTACTGTAATTGGTGGGCTCTTGACGGAGGAGTACAACGGATTTGGAAGACCAATGTTTTATTACAGTAGGTAACGAAGAACGACCGCAATCACTACAACACAAAAACTAAAAAAACGTAGTGTAGGACGTTTTCCAGTCAGGTGGGATGACGATCTGCGAAAGACTGCAGGCAGAAGTTGGATGCGGCAAGCGGAAGACAGGGCGCTATGGCGCTCATTACCCCTAATGAGCGCCATAGCGCCCTGTCCTATGTCCAGAAGTGGACTACTATAGGCTGATGATGATGATGATGATGATGATGATGATAAATTACTAGAAAAGGGTCGAGAATTCGTTCCTGATAAGTCCACCGCTTGTTGGATAAAATCTGCGATGAAGCTACAGATCGCAGTATAATGTACAAAAATAAAAAGATAAAAGTAAAGAAAGAATACATCGTAAAATGGCCCTTACCACAAACTTTAACGGAATTCACGAGGCTTCCTACATAATTACGTGGAAGAGACGAAACGCGAAAAAAGTTTAATTTTTCCTCAAACTTTTCAATTTCGTTGATGTGGCTTAAATTCTTTAAACGGAATAAAATACGAGCTTCTTTTGGATTACTTACTGGAATCTATTTCCGGGAAATCGTAATTACGCTTATTATTTTATTACAAATTCTGAAAAATATGGCTTTTTGAACGGTGTTTGGAAATAGATAGGTATTATTTAATTTAATATTATTAAATATAGATATTAAATCTTTATTCACAAAGAAAATTGCAATCAAATAAGAGAAATAAATTAGAACCAGTATTCACAATTGAAACAATTGAGCTATCTGCAGACTCTTGCAAACAATCTACAGGTAGCTCATCTGATCCATTTCAATAAATAAATAATAAATAATGCTAGACAATTCACACAACATTATCTAGCCCCAAGCTAAGCAGAGCTTGTGTTATGGGTACTAGATAACTGATATACTTAATACAATACACTACATAGATAGATATTTTTTTTAAACATAGAAAACACCCAGACCAACGGAACAAATTTCTGCAGATCGTACATAAATTTGTTCCAAGGTGGGAATCGAACCCGCAACCTCCTGCGTCGCAGGCGGACCTTCGCCCGCTGCGCCACGGAGAAACTCATGACGGGTTGCAGATAAATATTTACAGCTTTATCCTTTAACATAAGGTTGAAAACATCGGTCATCCTCTCAGTAGAGCTAACTTGAATATGCATAAAAGCATTCCAACTTTGACTAACATCCAAACTATGTCATATTAAACGTTTCTCTCAAATTAAATATGAAAGACCGCATTCCGCGACATATTATATTAGGGGAGCGTCCCCGCTTCCGTCTAGCTGAAGGCAGATCAGCTGGGTTAGTCATTTCTTTCAGTATTAAGCTTAATAGTTTTATTTTACTACAAAAACGATTGTAAGGTTTTTTGTTGTAATAGTGTGTAACCCCACACTCATTAACCAACGCGACACCTCTCGTCAAACGAACTATATTTTAACTTTATCCAATCCTGTTCAAAGACTAAAGTTACACTTTAGTCTTTGAACAGGATTGGATAAACTTCAATGTTTCCCCTATAGATGGAGCTAACGGCGCTAGAGTCCGTAGGAAGTCCCATAGATTTTCTACTCCTACGTCACTTGACCTCGTGGGTTGGTTAGCACATCCTGAGGGAAGGATGCGGGTTTAAGTCTCGTTGAAGTCGAAAATTTTTGCGATATTATTTGATTTCGTAAAATTACCGTCGTTTGACGAATTCATTACGGATATAAGCGGGTTAACTACGAACCTTATTTGTGTTCCCTCCACGACTCCCGCCCCGGGCACTCACGTCGCGGGCTCAACGCGCGCTCGTGCGTAATGCTCGGCGAGATGACGAACGCGCGCGTGTAGAACCGCACGCACCCTGAAGATGTCCCTCGTTAAGGGATGAAACGTTGGTGTTCTTCCAACAGAGCAACGAGGCAGACAGTAGTATTGAAGTATCTACTCGGCCTGTGAGCATCCACTATACGGTATAGGCCTATTCACTCCTTCGGGTTGATGCTGTTTGAAAACTTTTCAGCAAAATCAATTGTTTCTGTGTGTTGCGTCCTTTGAAAATTTTCAATAAAATTCTAACTCTTTATTATTAAAAAAAAACTTACTCTCGTTGCTCACAAAAACACTCCCTTTTATAAGAAAATCTCAAAAATCAAACAAAATTGGTTTTGTGGTTTTTCAAGTGAAACAAATTATTTAATGAACTAGAGGATTCTCCTCGAAAAGTGACTTTTTAAAATTCATTTTATTCTTTACGCTGGTTTACTCCGTTTTTTTATTCGTGGGTGCTGTACCTACGCACAAAAAAATGGAGTAAACCAGCGTTTTCCAATGAGAACCTATTTGTGCGGGATACCGTACGTAACGCGTTCTCGAACCGCCCAGAAAATTTCAGGGCTCAGTGATTTCCCGTTTTCCTACACAGTGCCTACTGCCAGAGACTGAACGAACAAGTGAACGAGTGAGTGAACGAGTGATTGATGATTATTGTTGACAGTTCAATTTAAAAGTTGGATTTATTCAGTAAAGTATTTGGATCGTTTTGATCAACTCGTAATAACTTTTAAATAAATTCAAGTTTTCACCTTAGACAAATTTACTAAGCACTTTGAAATTATAATTTTAAGTTGAATAAAACAATTACAACTAGTGAACTAATAAACTTTTGACCTTTAATTTTCTAATAGGTACATTTTCTGATCTGTACCTATCAGAAAATGTACCATATAACAATGTAACAATTACCTACCGACATGGATTGGTTGCTTAGAAAATTCCACGAATTCCTGTTTAATTCTATCAGGGACCGCCGACGTAAGTTTTTGAGAGCGGTTTGGAAACAGTTCATGCTAAATCATTTAGAATAGCAGTTACCAGATTTCTGGAATTTAAAGTAGTTTATCTACACTAATGTTATAACATTCTACTTATGTTTCCAATACTTGACTTATAATTACTACTGTTAAAGCGCAGATAACAAAACACTCAATTTAAGCAATTTCACATGATGGTATAATATCCACATCGATATCGTAAAATCTCATTATAACATCAATAAAACGCGACCAATTAACAAGGCGAGCCTTATGTCAAAATCCTCATACAAGTTGTATAAAATTTTGATATTAGGCTGGCTTTTGAAAACAGTTGGGTTATACGTGAAAACTTCGTCGAAACTACTAAACTTACATACACAAAACTCTTTGGTAAGATCTTATTCAAGTCTCAAATACGATCTTGAACAGTATAGAAAACAAGACGAATGAAGTAATTATAAATATTCCGACTCCGTCTACGAGCTCTACTGCTTGCCCCGCGGCCGCTACAGCTGCTGGATCAATAATTAACATTAACTTTCAAAATTGTACCATTCAAAATTTGAACAATTATTA
The DNA here is from genome assembly GCA_949316285.1 of Eupithecia subumbrata. Taxonomy (NCBI): domain Eukaryota; kingdom Metazoa; phylum Arthropoda; class Insecta; order Lepidoptera; family Geometridae; genus Eupithecia; species Eupithecia subumbrata. The sequence goes on along the minus strand of OX438644.1, from coordinate 3,297,653 downwards.
TAAATAAACTATTGTCAGCTTTTACTCTTGTTGTTTGATTAATTGCATTAGTGAAGATAAAGTAGTGTATGCAACTGCATATAACACGGGTATTAAAACACTCGTTACTATTATGAAACTCGCTGCGCTCGTTTCATAAACTCACACTCGTGTTTTAATACCCTTCATTATATGACAGTTGCATAAACTACTATTATGGAAAGCTCGTATAGCTATACAAATAAATAATAATAATAATGTATAATAATAAACTTTGCAGGCCCAATTAAAACTTAAAGCACTAAATCAGAAGTTATTAGCAAAAAGAAAGAGCTCTTTCAAAGTTAGGAATTCCTAGAATCGTTTATCGTTAGGTATTTTTATTCGAGTGGTTGAACTTAGATTTCGTTTAATTATTTATCGTCATAATAATCTTAATATGCCAACTATTTTTTTCGATCAATTTCGATCTAGGTAGTTATGATTCCATATTATCTGGGGACAGATTACACATTTATCATTTTTAAAAACGAGCTTGCAAAACATGAACCGATTATTGATAAATCAGTAATTTGTAATCAACAATTAAAACATAAATAAATAAATAAATATATAAATAAATAAATAAATAATGCTGGACAATTCACACAGCATTATCTAGCCCCAAGCTAAGCAGAGCTTGTGTTATGGGAATAACAACAACATTGTTAAACATGTTCGTACAGTGTTGTCTTAGTCGTGTTAAAATCATGAAATTCTAAAATCATGAAACTGTACGCTGGTAAGAAGTCCTTCTTGTACGTGTCCAACTCTCACATTGCTGAGATAGATAGATAGATAGACTTTTTATTAGGTACACACACAAACAGCAAAGCACAGAAAAAGTAACAAAAGAACAGTAACATAACAGTATTTAAGGTAGACACATTAGGTAGGTACACAATTATAAATTTATAACATTTAAATATTATCATTATTATTTTAGGTAAAAGCATGACATCGAAATTTAATATAATAGGCACCTACCCATTAATAGTACACTCGCCTTCGTAACAATGATGGTAGGTATTCACCGCCCAACCGCCCACCAATTACAGTAGCAAATGGCAAAGGGGAAAGGAACAATGGGGATCATTTTGGCAGCCTTAATGGTGTCTAAATCTTATAAAACTTGAATAGGCGAAACTTTTTGGCTTAAATATACCTCCTTACAAGTTTCAAAAGATTTGGACAGCGCCAAGGCTGCCAAAATGATCCCCATTGTTGCGTTCCCCATTGCCATTTGCTACAGTAATTGGTGGGCTGCCCACCAATTACAGTAGCAAATGGCAATGGGAACTATTTTTCAGGGCGGGGGCTGCCTTTTTGTTTTTTTTTGTTAATCTGTCAAAAATCTGTAACACAAGGAACAAGTTTAGAGTGGTTTCCAAAAACTCTACCTACTAGTACTATTCTTAGGCCATAAAAAAATGCCCGTGAATTCATGTTATTTTCAGGTAAGTAGGGCCCATAGATCAGAAATGAATACCTATTTCAAGCACCAGTGGATCCTTTGTGCGTGTTTCAATATCCCTAAGAGTTATTTTTACGTCGGTATATCAGGAAACTGTTTTTACGCCAACTATTTTACGATCCTCACGCAGCAAAACGGTAAAATGGCTTATTGAGCTACCTGTTTGAAGGAATAAGTGAATATAAGCTTTATTTATACGTGTTACGGAGCTTTGTCACTGATCCAATAGCGGGATTTATTTGATTACTTACATGGGTTGTCGCAGATCTACCAAACAGTACAAAAATGTGCATATAAAAAGGACTTAAATCCGTAACGTTTGGATACACTTTACAATGACGGTGTAAAATAGCAGACAGCGTGCGGTCAAAGCTTGCTGTTAGCAATTATGTCAATGTAAATTAATGTATTTAAGTACATATTTGATGCTTACTGTTCTACGGGCCGTGCGGCAGCGGTGCTTGATGTATGCTCTAAGTTCCTTATCGAGATAAGTTACTTATCGATCACCCGCTATCGCCGGCGATAGCCGGTGATCGCGTGTCTTTTTTGTAGTAATGCTGTATTGAATGTGAAACAAGTAAGTACACAGCTATTATTTTTTTGTTTGGCCAGAGAAACTAAAACAGTGTTTGATCCAACGAATCATTCGCTTCTCTGTTATTGCTTGCTAGTCAGCTTGACTGTCAGATCCTTAGTGTGGCATGGGTACGGCAAGTTTGTATGACAGGATTTGCTTCAAACACAATGTGAAAAATTAACAAATAAATTTTTCAAAACAACCCATAAAACGGGCTTGTACCATCGATATACATATATGTACTACGCACTAGATTTCGCGATTAGAACACTCACTCTGTTCAACTGAACTGTACTGCAATCCGTACACCTGACATTAGTGTGGCTTCGACATGCATGCAGCTTGGACGCATATGGAGCCGCGCTAATAATACGAAAATCCAAATCTAAGTGAGACCCTGGACGTAAATAATGAAAAATAACAACCCAGTAGTCAAGTAAGTAAAATTATTTGTTGTATTATGTGAATAAATAGGTAATAATATCGTAATACCTCAACAGCTAGAAATAATTTTTCATAAATATGCACGCCATTGTAATCATAGACTAAAACATGCAGATGTTCCATTTCAAAACCGGTTGTAGGTAAAAATAATGTGATTGATGGAAGATAGATAGGGTGACAGACTTGACGCGGTGTTTTTTTTAAATGATTGAATTTTTTATTATTGATTTTTAACCAGTTTCATATTTTTAACCGACTTCGAAACAAGGAGGAGGTTCTATGTTCGGCTGTATGTAGTATGTTTATAAGTATATTCGTCGATTTCTCCGTCATTTGATTGACTGATTCCGGACCAATTTGGTGATCTTTTCAGTTGTTTATAGGTGCTCCCAAGGTGGTCCCAATATTTTATTCCCCAGGGATTTCTATTTATCCAGCAAAACTTAAAAAAACAGTTTAAAACTAAGGGATTCGAAGTCGGTTTTAAGTTTTTTCAAAACTATTTCATTATTACATTTTCAAAGAAATCAAATTATTGATTTTTTTTTCTTTTCAGAACTTATCAAGTTATGAACAAAGTTCAGAAAATATGACGACGTGCGCACTCTTAATTCAATGAAAAGTATGTAGGTACTTGAACACAATAATTAACTCATTAACTGCGCCCGCGCCCCGCGCGCGCCGTCGCTGCCGCCATAGCTTGGAACATGGCGGTGGAGATTCGCGTCATAGGAAATGGAAGTGTTAAATTATTGTATTAAAAAATATCTAAGGACAAAATGTACTAATTTATTTGTTTTCTTATTTTAGTTGATTTTAAACTATTGCTAACATGTTTAAATAAACGCATAACAATCCATTTTTTTTTAATTTTCTACAATTTTTTCAAACAACAATTTTTGAAATAGAGAATAAATTCTTACTAAGTTATGTAGGTACAAAATCTGTGTCACCTCTGCGCGGTGTAAAATCTATAGGGGCGACATGTTGTCAGAATACGTTGAGAAAACAATACTCTTTATGCGATCTACCGCTGAATGTTTAAATTGTTTGGTTAGACGACTTAGTTAATGTTTTAGCGCTGCAGCGCTTGCCGCGCCCAGGCCACCGCTGTCATGAGAATGAGACGTTTTTTGTTTGAAATTTCTTCTCTAGGTACATTTAACTCAGTGGCTTGTAGGTACGGGTTATTTTTTTTATTGAAAAGAGTCGGAAATTCATAAAACCATTAAAACTTACTAAAAGTTTTTACCGTAAATTCCTTGCGAATGAAATCGCGAGCGGGCCAGCTAGTTTTAAATAAAATGAATTCTTGTAATCTACCAATTTTGAAGGTGAAAAATTTAAGTACAAACAGAAGATAACTCGGAAGCGTCCCCAAGCCGCTGGCTGAAGATAAATAAAAAAATAAATAAAAATAAATAATGCTGGATAATTCACACAGCATTATCTAGCCCAAAGCTTGTGTTATGGGTACTAAATAACTATAAAAATAAACTACATAGATATATATTTTTTATTAACATAGAAAACATCCAGAACGCCCTAGACAAATGTCTAGATCGTACAAATATTTGTCCCAAGGCGGGAATCGAACCCGCAACCTCCTGCGTCGCAGGCAGATCTTCGCCCGCTGCGCCACTGAGGTCGTCGAAGATAAGTGTAGAGACTGAACGTTCCTCGATTAGAAATAAGCAGAAATCAAATTGTATTTGATCCCATCCGTAAATATTCGAAAATCTCCAAAATTCCACACAAATAAGATAAATCCATAAATACCCTCTGACCAATCGGTAGTCAACCCGAGATTTATTGCCCCTCCATCACAGCCTGGAACTCTAAAAACTAAACCAATAAATCGTATCACTATAAAAACCGGTCCTTTCCCACGCGAAGCGACCCACTTTTGGTCACCGAAACAACCGGTCACGTAAGCACACCATGAACTGCTAGCCAAATTTCGGCCAGATTCTCAACAGGGACTAGCCGTAGACATATTATTATAGTGTACAAGTATGCGCGCAATAACTGGTGCACTCTCTATTCTCTCACTTTCACAATTAACACTTCTATTGCCCATGACCACAGATATTATAATACTATACTAGCCATGACGCACATGTCCAGTATCGCCAGCGTGTCGCGAGGCTGGGCAGCGAATGCGTTAGACTTATTTTGACACTGGTCGTTAAATCGTTTGTGTGACAGCATTGAAAATGACACCGTCCGTTTTTTTCGATAATTAAATAAATCTTATAAGTTACGTACGAAGAAAATTGCAATCAAATAATAGAAACAAATTAGAAATACTATTAACAATTGAAACTATAGAGCTAACTGCAGACTGTTGCAAACAATCTACATGTATTTTACTATAAAAACTATGTAAGCACTCACCCTGAAGATGTCCCTCGTTAAGGGATGAAACGTTGGTGTTCTTCCAACAACAAATAAGGTTCGTAGTTAACCCGCTTACATCCGTAATGAAATCTACATGTAGTTCAACTGCTCCATATCAATACCAGTCGGAAGCGTCCCCAAGACGCTGGCTGCATTACCCCGCTATATGACAATGCTGATGCGCTGCGCCAGATACTCACCAGCTCTCGGGTCTTCGACCAGACGACGCTCAGATAATTTTTTTAAAACCCGAAGAGCCTCGGTAGTTTTTTAGGTACCTATACTTAGTTTAGAAATGGACTTTATGAGTGCGTTAAGGAGGAATTTGCAACTGCCAAATCTTAACCTAATTCTCAGAGTAGATGTTAATGCCCAAAATTATCCCTAATACCAAAATAATATTGGTAAATTCTGCGGTTTATCACATTAACGTTACCAACGTTACATAAAATACGGTCTGAACAATTTTACGTTTTCTCTTTAGCGGTTTATTCTCGTTTCGATTAAGTAATTATTGGTTAATCACCTAAAATTACGTTTAATAATATTGGTTTATTCCAAATTAATTTAATAACCACCATGCTGTGGTAAAATAACCGGACGAGTAAAACCTTCATTTCCCATTACTAATACGATATCTATGTTACTTATAATAAATAACAATAATAAATAAATAATGTTGGACAATTCACACAGCATTATCTAGCCCCAAGCTAAGCAGAGCTTGTGTTATCGGTACTAGATAACTGATATATGTACTTAATATAATACACTACATACATACATAGATTTTTTTATTATACATAGAAAACATCCAGAACAGCCTGAACAAATAGATATCTGTAGATCTTATAAACATTTGCCCCGAGAATGATGATGCCAAATCAACACAAAAAACACAATCAAAACATTGGATAAAGAAATCTCTGCATAGCTTAAATTATTGGTAAGGGAAGGCCAGAAATAAAAATAATGCATAATTCTGAAAGAAATCCACCCTCTAAAACTGAACAGGCTGTCTCTTTACGACCGGACAACCACGGTTTACGACTCAATAAGTAAGCTACCGTATTCTGCCCAACGCTTATAAATAGGTATATTTTACCAGCAATATTTATTTGCAGTAAACGTACAGGGTGATTCGATGAACTGAGGCAAGTTATAGAGATTTTTTAAGTCAGGTTACGTTAACGGGACATACGTATTTTGGGAACAGGTTTAAAGTGATTAAAACACGTCATGTACAAAACATAAAACCTTGAAATTTGACAATAATTTTGTAATCTATTTTCCGCCGTTTGTTACCGATGGTGTTGAACTTTGGTAAAAATATTTATATTAAAACGCTAGGTAGTCAATTTTTCGCTGTAAACGAGTTGCTAAAGTCATTTACGCGTTAAACTGAGTTTATCTTTTATTGAACGCGTTGGACCTAAGCCTATATTATTGGTGGCTGTTACGATAACTCTGGTATCTGTGTAATGTTTTACGTAAAAATGGAGCAAACATTGTTCTTATTTATGTCACTCATAGCGATTGACCCATTTTCTGAGAGCACCCTGTAAAAGTGTTATGTATATGACGGATACCGTACTAAAAGTGTTTTCCATATGAAACTTTCGGACCGAAAGCAATCCGATTATTCAGGACGAGCTGTAATTTTCATGGACGAATATTAAAGACTAGCCATTGCACGCGGCTTCGTATGCTAACCGCTCCATAGAATGATTTTATAATAAGATAAAATAGTAGGTGTTAGTCCTGTTAACGGATTATTATGATTGCTTACCAGTTTCAAATTTTAGTGACAAAAAATAAAACTTTTACTTAAAATACCGATGACCGATTTCTGAAAAAAAAAAACTGAACTGGATCAACCATTATATTATGTATTAATATGAGACTATATAGATACCTGAGTCTTGCTTTACGAATAAAAAAAAAGTTAGTATTTGGTCCAGTCCATCCGGACTGGATAGACCGTTCTAATTTTGACATGACATCGTATTGATTTTCTCGTTTGTATCGCCGTATCGTATTGACTCCTCTCCGCAAAAGATCTACGCCTTCTGGATAGATGAGGAAAAGAAATCAATACGATGTCAAGTCAAAATTAGAACGGTTTTTGCCATCTTAATTTGACAGGCTAACGTAAAACCGGTTAACTTAAAAAGCAACGTCTTTTCAATCTGGTCGAAGTATTTTTCCTCATTAAAACTAAGCTATAAAGGATGCTCGGAAAGGTACCTAGGTAGGCTTAGAATTTACACCATCCTAATTCATATCGCGGGTTCGTAAGAGGCGACTAAGGGATATCAACCGGGGGTAGCAGCGCCTCCTGTAGAAAAATTATATCACCGAATTGCGATCCCCAACCCGCATGCCCAGCGTGGGGATTAGGGTATTTCCCCCACGAGATAAAAGTCAATAAGGCGCTTATCACTTCTTAAAATCACTTTTTAAAATATTTTGAATTTTAAAATAAATAATTGAGAAAATTATGGTAAAATTCTGTTACGTTCTCCCAGCGCTAACTCAACAAATGGCCTGTTTTGTGTCACAACCGAACGCAAAGACACGCTATTTCCAATCTTTTGCAATATACCTACCTACTGAACAACAGAGATGGAAAGACAAAGTGCGACCGAGACACCTACTTTCGAGAAGCTAGTGAACACCCTCCCGAATTTCACTCACATCGATGAACAAAACCCATTTATTTTCGACAGAACTCAGTACATGACGAGCGTATAAAATACAACATGATCTGCTAGCATTTTATTTTATTGGTCAAATATTTGTCTGATCCCAAACCCGGAATATCATAGCCCGGGTGGTTTGTACGTGACCTAAAAAAATATTTACTAACGTAACGAATACAATATAGCAATATACAGAGTATTGAGACATGCTAGAGTCAAACATCAAAACAAATACGGTGGATATATATTTGCCAAGACACAAATTAATTATTGTAAAAACGTAAAAATCACGATTAGGAACTGCACCTATATATATGATGTCAGCTCTTTTATCGGTGAAGCTAATATCTGAACGAGCTTGGCTAGTTTTTACCTAAAAGTTTTTGATTAGTAGGTATTAATCTTTACAGGAGCAATAGCGACTGTCCCTACGTATTGAAATTTATTATTTACATACACCAAACGAGCGTAATTTTGAGTTGTGAGTCGTGTAAAATGCGTCGCATATTAAAATCATATGTATGCCACATGGCGACGTACAAAGAATCAAACCAAAAACGTTACTGTGAAAATCGCCAAGTTCGTTCAGATAGTGGCTTCACTGATAAAAGAGCTGAGATCGTATAGATAGGTGACAAGTTTCATAGCAGTTCCTAATCTTAATTTCTAACGTTTTTTCATTATTAAATTTTTATCTTGGCAATTTTTCTGTCCTGCGAAGTTCGTATTGCGGGACATGACCGGAAGAGGTCAGGCGCCGTACCAACGGCTTAGCTTGCTATGCTATGCAATGCAATGCTTTCCGGAGCACGGTGGTGAACAACTCTAGAAATAATGCTACAATGAAATGTTTTTTAGAACAGAACTCGTAGTTCTGGTAGAAACCCATTGTACAAACTTAGATACTTCTACCTTCTTTTTCTGTTTCAAATTTCATAGTTTCAACCATAGAAGAAGGCCTAGAATGAACTATCATTCTATATACATTCTATTCATGTGTCTAATAAGACACAGGTGACAAGGTGTGGCCAAAAAATTTTGACAAATTAGTCTCAATTTCCTATTCGTATACGTGTGCTTGTGTGCGTGAAAGCATAGAAGTTATATGCTCACACACTCACACATAAATTCGTTTTAGGTTACGAAATCAAGAAAATGATTCGGCGGGCCTTTGTCACCGCTAACGTACCAGCTATATCGAAAAATGGTCTATTGCGTGACGATGGTAAGAGGCCCGACGGTATGACACTATTCCCATGGGGGTGGGGAGGCTTGTAAATAGGTACTAATTCTAATTTGTTTCTATTAATTGATAGTTATTTTCTTTGTTAATAAAGACTTAGAAAATGGTTGAATTACGCTATCTCTCTGCTGTAACAGCAGCGTGTTTTTCCTCTATGGTTTCATTTACTGAAGCTCTAAACTTATCTCGTATGTTGCCAAGATCGTGTCAGTCCCCATGCATTTTATATGAAAACGTGCTGTCTCAACCGTCTCAACCCAGAACATATTATATCAACGTGACAAGATTTGACGTTTGACAGATTCCTTCCTTTGTATGACGTCATGAGACATTTCAAACGTGTCAATGTAGTATAGGTATATCTAGTTTAAGCGAAGGTATGACCGAAACTGGCGCTAGTTTCTTCTGTTCTCTAAGTTCTTATTTTAACCAACTTCAACAAAATAGAGCGTTCTATGTTTGGCTGTTTGTATTATTTTTAGATTATTTTGGGATTACTATATACTCTACTAAGCTTTTTTGATGATTCTCTGATAGTTGATTTAGTTTAAGCAGAAAATCTGAATTATTTTGTGGCCTCATTTGGTACACACTTATTTGGTGGCCACCAAACCTAACCTTTAGCCATTCACACTGTTTTATGAATGAGAGTTTTAAAAATAAAAACTGATAAAAAAAAATCTGTAGAATGTACCATACATTCTCCCAGCGCTAACTCAACAAATGGCCTGTGTTGTGTTACAATAAACGCAAAGACACGCTATTTCCAATCTTTTGCAATATACCTACCTAATAAAAAACAAAGACGGAAAGTCGTACCTAAACCGAAGTGCGACCGAGACAAACCGATACCACGATACGCACGCGAAAGCCGGTCCGACTATGACTGAGAGGATTGGACCGAATGGGACCTAATTTGAGCCTTCCACTTTCGAGAAGCTATATAGTATACAATCTCCCGAATTTTACTTACATCGATGATATTTACACAATTTTTAAGTTTTACGGGACAAATAGTTTAGTCCCTTGGAAATAATATTCTTATATGACGACCCAGATTCATTCTTTAGACGAATCCTAAAGAACCATAGAAATCAGTTTACAACAGGAAACGGAGCGGAACATCCCTTCCGTTTCCTCTTATAAACCGATTTCCGAGATTGATTTTTTTACTTCTCCACGGAAAAACCAGTGAACATACATACAGTGGAAGGTAGAACTTCCACCTTTTTTCGAAATTGGTTAAAAAACCCACTAGTAGCCATAGGGAAGTGAAATGGCACACATATAAAGCGAAAATTAACGCACCTTTTGTTGGAATCCGGGAAAATCCGGATCACAAAGTAGAAGTATTTTTAAGCCCTTTGCGTAGAATTTTCCTTTTGTTAGACATTTTAACTCGCTTTATCCTTGACGACAGCAAAAGCTTTAGAGTTCCGTACCTACATATTCTTGAGAAAATCTCTGTATTAACTTTATTAAGGGTTCAGTATTATTTCATAAACTGCAACTGGAGGAGGCCCCGCAGAGCAAATAACAAAAAAAATTACAAATATTTTTTTCAAATTTAAATATTTTGAAATGAAAAAGTTTACTTAGCACGACACAGAACACACTTAAATAGGAAAGACTAAGCTAGGAATTTGAGATTTAATTTAAGAAAAAAAACTAGAAATTATAGTTTACACGTTAAAATCTATATAAATAAAAGAAAGTCGTGTTAGTTACACTATTTATAACTCAAGAACGGTTGAACCGATTTGGCTGAAAATTGGTGGGGAGGCAGCTTAGAACCAGGAGACGGACATAGGCTATGTTTTATCCCGGAATTACCACGGGAACGGGAACTACGCAGGCGAAGCCGCGGGCAGCAGCTAGTTAATTATGTTTAAGAACAAGGCTTAGCATTAATAGTTCCGCAAGCTGCTTGGCAAACCACCGAGTGTCGTGTCAAAAAGGTGTCAACTCAGAATGTTGCTGAGTAGTTAACTAAGATTACCTACTCAGCGCTGGTATTATGTTAACCATATTTTGATTATATTTTTGATATGGATCAGTTGAGCTACCTGTAGATTGTTTGCAACAGTCTGCAGTTAGCTCAATTGTTTCAATTGTAAATACTAAATCTAATTTATTTCTATTATTTTATTGTATTTTTTTTTGTGAATAAAGGCTTCTGCCCTTGTTGACCATATCCTACTAATATTATGCATAATGCAAAAGTTTGTGAAATGTGAAATTTTTGTTACATTAACAGATCAATATAAAATTTGGCATACACTTAGAAAGTAGCCTATCTTAAACAATAGGTTAAATATTATACCGAAAGTACCCGTGCAAATCCGCGGGCAGAAGCTAGTGAATAATAAATGCTGTTTAATTTTATTATTTACTAGCTGTACCCGCGACTTCGTTCGCGATTGCTTTACCGGCCGACTAATTAAGTTCACATTTAACCATAGTCTCTCATATTATGAAACGCCGCCGTGCAAAAAATCGTGTAGGTTCTACGGGGCATGTTGTCATCTTCAATCCCATAGACGAAAGAAATTATGATGAATGCAGATGTAGAGACGCGCGTCAAGTTTGAAACTATTAATTTATCTCGCACGCACTATCTGGAGTTTTATTAATCTAAGGATTCTACGTGATGATTCTGCGACGATTGCACTGTCATACTGAAGCAATTGTATTGCAGAATTGGGCTCCTGATCCATTTGACTGGACCACCGTAATTTTTTTTTCGTCAGTAGGTAGGTACAGTTGGCTGTGTACCACAGTAAAAAATATTTTTCTGTGGTCCAGTTAGTTTAATTGGACCACTTACTCCAACCAAACATCGGTAGAACAGATAACCGGACCAGCTAAACCACCATATGTCATGTAAGGTAGGAACCTAACTTATTTTTCCAAGACGCACCACCTTAGTAGGTAGGAACCTAACTAATGGGTGCGTCTTGGAAATATTAGATAGGAACTTACCTACCCTTTATCTACAATTTTTTTTCTTCAATCTACAGATTATTTCATCAGTCTACTGATTTTCTACTCGACTTTCTACTGATTTAGTCAAATTCGATTTTGAAACACTGTTTCTAACAAAAAGAATGCATGATATCGGACGACGCGTAGACCCGTCGGGTTGCGCGGTTTAAGAATTCTACTTTTTCCTCTCTCCCAGGGGAACCTTACTGAATTCCAGGATAAAATGTATTTCCATATCCTTCCTTGTAGTATGAACTCAAAACATGCCAAGTTTCATACCAACTCATTACCTATGTAGTTTCGGCGTGATGCGCGGTGAAGGAATTTGACTATCATCCCCTCTGCCAGAGGAACCTTACTGAATTCCGGGATAAAATGTATCTTTCCTCATAGTACGAACTAAAGTCATGCCGAGTTGCATTCGAATTCATTAAGTAGGTAGTTCCGTCGTGATGCGTGGTTAAAGAATTTTACTTTCATCCTCTTTCCCAGGGGAACCTTACTGAATTCCAGGATAAAATGTATCCCATGTCCTTCCATGAACTCAAATCGTACCAATTCAGTCCAACTCATTCAGTAGTATCGGCGTGATGCGCGGTGAAGGAATTTTACTTGCATCCCTTCTCCCAGGGGAACCTTACTAAATTCTGGGATAAAATGTATCTTTCCTCGTAGTATGAACTCAAATTATGCCGAGTTCCATTCGAATTCATTCAGTTGTTCCGTCGTGATGCGCAGTTAAAGAATTTTACTTTCATCCTCTCTCCCAGGGGAACATTACTGAATTCCGGGATGAAATGTATCCCATGTCCTTCCTTGTAGTATGAAATCAAATCGTGCTGGGTTTCATTCCCACTCATTCAGCACTTTCGGCGTCATGCGCGATGAAGAAATTTTACTTTCATCCCCTCTCCCAGGGGAACCTGACTGAAATCCGGGATAAAAAGTATCCTATGTCCTTCCTCGTAGTATGACCTAAAATCGTGCCGAGTTTCATTTCGATACCTTCAGTAGTTTCGACGTGATGCGCGTTTAAGAAACAGACAGACAGACAGACAGACAGACAGACAGGCGGACAGACAGACAGACATGAATGAAAAAAAATACAGTTTTGGCTTCAGTATCGATAGTAGAGTGTCCTCCAAAAAAAATTTTCTAAATATCTTCAATGTACAGAATTGGACCTGTTACAGTTTTATTATAAGTATAGATGAAATTTAATTATTTCTTAATATTTAGTTTATTGCATCCATAAATATAGGTTTGCAGGTGCATAATTAATTTCCTGCTCTAACACTCTTTCTTGGTAGATTAATATGTATGTACCCGGTCAGGGTACAAAATAATCTACTAATGGATAAGACGGATCTAAATTTAATTAAAAATTATTTTACAAAATAAGCTTCCATTACATCGATTGTAATTGCTATGAATTCTAACTCGACTCTATAAAACGTTTATTGCCTGTAACTTAGGTTAGCAATTAGGTTCAACATCAATCGATCGCGAATCAGCCTTCCGAAACCTATCACGCCTGACTGCCAGTCCGTCTGTCTGTCCAAGTGTCCAGGCCTCTACGTCTAAAGCTCATTAAATAGCGAGTGTAAACAGCATAACATTGTTACTACAACATCATTATCATAAGCCTATGAGAGTCCACAGCTGGGTTAAGGTCCCCCATAGTGAGCGCCATGGCGCCTTGTCTTCAGCTTGCCGCAAGTTTCTGCTTGCCGTCTTTTGCAGGTCGGTGCGGCGAGTTCGTACAAAATGTATGTAAAAACATGTAAACAGTACGGTTCGACGTACACGGGGGGACCAGGGGAGTTGTGGCAAGGGCTGGTCCACAGGGCGTAAAAGTAATTTTTTATCTAATGTTATTTATTAATTAATTTACCGTATAATTAAGAAATTTTATCAATTTGTTATGTGTGATATGGAAAATTTAATTATCGGAAATAAATAAAATTCATTACAATAAAAGAAAACCCTTGTTTTATCCTCCTCACCTCAACAGCCTTTATTGGTCCACCGCTGGACGCAGGCCTCCCCCTAATAAGCGCCTTATTGGCTTTTATCTCATTGGGGGTAATGCCCATAATCCCCACCCTAGGCATGCTAATTGGGGAAAGAGTCACGTCACGTTCTGGTGGTGAACTCATCACCATGACTCACGTTTCTAATCGGGTTTAAAGGTAAGTGGGTATCTTACCTGCCTTAACGGGGTTCCCTCCCAAAACTCTGAACATCAAGTAAAGGGTTCGCCATGTCCCTTTTTAACAAGGACAGAAGTGGAAAACATAATACCTGCCCTTCGAGAAAGTTACAAGGGAAATATTTTGCCAAAAAGTTACGAAGTTACCCAAAAGGTCTCTTGAAGGTAGGTAGGTACAATATTTTTACGCACAATTTAACTCGGGCATGTTATTTGTAAGAATGAAAAAGTAAGCAGGTAAATAAAATGGAAATAAATAACTATGAAGCATGGGACTTTGTGCACGTCGTTTGACTTTCTAAAAAATATTGTTTCACGTAGGTATCTAAGGGAAATAGGAGTATTTTCGTTTCATTAACCTATCTAGACTTGATTGCTAGTTTCAGAAGTAGGGTTACATTGACTGTGGGGCATGGATTTCTCCTGGTGCATCAATCCAGTCTTTACTGTCACCATAAAAAAGCAAACGACTCTTCATCCGTTGCTCTTTGTTAAGTTTGACAGATTTTTGGTCAGAGAATAAAACGTTCCTTCTGATTATCGCAATCAACGATATTTAAAATAGTGTAGCCTGAATGTTAATGTTAATGCGAGTATTAGAAGATTTTTTCCAATAATACACGTGTTTTTGCCATTGGGGCGACTATTCCAACTTTCCCCTATAGGTACTAAGCAGGTAACAAAGTTCTTTTTTATTGTCTTCTTCTGAGAGTAACGTTCATTATCATTATACTATACTAACTCATCTAAGGGCCCGTTACTAATATTATAGGTATGAATATGAAAGTCAGGGAATCGATAGTGCACCTGTGCTTGCTCGCACACTTGTGCACTATCATATGTCCTCTACACCTGACTAGCAAATTTTGGCTAGGAAATCATCATTAATTTAATAGGTAAAGTCGAGGGCAAAAGCTAATATCTTAATAATCCCAGTTATCAATATTAATTTTAATTTAACTGTAAAATTACGCGTTTAAATAACGTCAAAGAGATTAATGTATTAATATTGATAACGTTAATCACTATTCCTATAATTATTTATTCAATTGGGAATAATGCCGTTTCCAAAATGAACACATTTTTATGAATAGATTTACATTGGACGATTCATAATGATTATGTAATAAACATAATAAAACCTATTAATTATTTATTCGTTTAAAGGAAATAAAAGTATGAAAAAACACCATTTACTTAACTTCCCAAGTTGTTCTTTTAAAACCATACTTAAACGTGAATTTTCTTCACAAACTCATTAAAAACTTGTTACTAGAAACTTCGATCTTTGGTTACGCGGTTCCGAAAAATTTGAGGAAAATTGGGGAAGAATTCGGTGAAATGTACGCTATTTCCCAGTAATTGAGGAGAATCGAAGAAAAAATTATCTTCATTACTTTTTTACTGGGGGAACTTTCTTCGTGACAAATTTAATAGCACATAATTTATTTTATTTTATTAGTACGTTTCTGATTCGGTTACTTTAATTTGGTGGATAACGCTTCGTTTATCAAAAGCTAATAAAACAGATTTTTCTTACAAAAAACTAAATTTGCGATTTTTCAGGACTACTTAGGTTATTGATATATTTCAATAAAAATCGCCAAATTGTGCTTTACGAATAACTTCTCCTTTATTGCGTATTACTTTATTGTTTTTTCAGACGAGTTAGATAAAAACTGATGTTATTTAAATATAAAACCCTATCTTAGCAAGATGGTGCGGGCTCTTAAATATTCAAGAAAGTGGTTACATAAACATGCTAATTTAAAAGCTAACGTCTTTAGGTTTCTTTAAGCAAAATACGTTTTTGCAAGAACTAAAATAATCTGTAACCTATTAATATTCTGAACCGTAATAATATTTAATCATAATAATAATAAAACTATACGTATCTTTCTATTCACAATTTCCTTTATAGAAATTTAGAAAATATAATATCCAATAATTTTTGTAGCTTTATTTCTTATGAAAATATTGTTTTGCTAGGAGAATAAAACCATTCCATCCCATCCTTCTAAATTAATCCCGTAGCTATCAGCCGCCAAGAGATGAAACTAATTAACCAATTAATTTCTAATTACTTACCCACTCCTGTATTCACACAACACTTATTACCTCGCACTTCACAAAACCACTTCAAAACAAAGTTACTAACTTCTCACTCAATTGTACTGAAAACAAACTCAAGTACTCTAAACTCACTTAAATATTCCACAACACGAAAATATATCAGTTTTGGTAATTGTAATTTCAAAGCACTAATTACGTAGTTACGTAGAGGCGCTACGCTCGTTCGGCACGTGGCGTAGCGACGGAGCAAAGTCTACGACTGTGCGTAGCCCTCACGACTCCCTCTACCGGACAATTTCGGAACTTATCGCGAACAGTTCAAGAAGATTTATTGAGCAAGTTCTGCAGCAAAAATTATTGTATTTTTTTCTTCAAGTTTCTTTAAGCGTAGGTTCATAAATTATCTGTTTTTTGGAAGGATTTTTCAATGATGGATTGGTGAAGTTTTTTGGGTTTTAATGAATTCTATTCTTAAGATTCAGAGCTGTTTTCGTCGGAGACCTAATAGGAATCTAGTTTGTTAGGTATATTACCTTGTACTAGTCTTGTACGGCATCGATCCCAAAACAAGATTGAACCAGACCACTACCAAAACTGAGACTATAATATAGGTATGATGTTCCAGAGAGTTAAAAATTTTTTGGGGCATTATTGGGACAGCTTGTAGGTAGATATTTGGTTGATTTATTTGTGTTTAAATTAAATTAGATATTTATTTAAACATATATATTATTATATATATATATATATATATATTTATATACTAAAAATACATACACATTAAAAATAAAAAAAATAAATACATACACTAAAAATACATACATATACATTTTACATATATATTTTTATACTAAAAATAAATAAATACATATTTTTTTAAATGAGAACATATTATGTATATGTATTATGTTACTATTTCGTAAGTACACCATTGTCAGTAAAAAAACCTAAGTTTGCCAGAGCAAAAGCCCTCGCGAGGAACTCATTAGCGAGGCCTGAAAATAGGTTTTTACATACATCTGGTACGAACTATCTTATTACTTAACCTGTACTTACCTATATTTAGAAATGTGATGTGTAACATAAGACGAAACATACATTTTTATCTCTTTTAATAAAAAAATTAAAAAATCAATTTTTATGTTATAAAATATAAAAATTATCATTATTTGCATATTGCCTATAAATTTCTTAAAATAAAATAGAATTAACACAAAAATAAAAAGAACTATTCACAGGCAAAGGGAGTAGATTCAGCATTGTGCATCATGCAAGGAACTTGCGGCGCTGATTTTAAATCTACTCCCCCCTCCTCTTCCATCTCTATCGTTTTATCTTTAGATACCTAAATAGATAAATACTTTTATTTCGTCGCCTCATCCAACAGGTTGTGCTTAGTTAACTGATTGACTTGATAAATATACCAAAGTAAAACCAATAAAATATAATGCTGGACAATCCACACCGCATAATCTAGCCCCAAGCTAAGCAAAGCTTGTGTTATTTGTACTAGATGACTGTTAAACCTATTACAATAGTATTCAGTAGACAGTAATTAGATTACATTAATCAGCCGTAAATTATTTATGTAGTATTTTTAACTTCCCTAAACTAAAACGAGGACGATATCTAAAAACTTTTTCCCAAAGTTGAAATGGACAATAACATATTAATTCTATTGACTTGCTCTTTAGATTTGAACTTAATGATATTAAATCCCTATTTCTATGCCAAAAGCTCTCGGCTAAGATCAAAAACGCGTAACTGAAATTAGATAAATATAATTACATATATTAACCTAAATAATATTGAAATTGAGTTTAACTCGGTCAACCACATGACCCAGTTCTTACTTAGGAAAATGTGGCAAATTTTATTTTAACTCGTTATCTAAATATGTTATTTGTAAGTAGGTTTTAGTGCTAGCATCTGCCCGCGGTTTCGCACCAGTTTTTCTGGGATTTAAATTAGCCCTCTAATTTTGACCTGGGTCTACATCTCTGATGACCTCTGTGGCACGGCGGGCGAAGGTCCGCCTGCCACGCAGGAGGGTTCGATTCCCACCTCAGGTAATTCTTTTATGATCTGCAGATATTTGTTTCGGGTGTTCTGGATCATATCTATCTTTACATAGTAGTATAAAACAAAGTCGCTTCCCGGTGTCTGTATGTCTGTCTGTGCTATGTATGCTCAGATCTTTAAAACTACGCAACGGATTTTGATGCGGTTTTTTTATAGATAGGGTAAGTCAGGAGGAAGGTTTATATGTAAAATACATGTATTATTATAACACAGTAGCAGAGAAACACTGATAAATTTGGAGGTTTCTAATGTGATGTCGTAAATATGCACATTTTTTTGGGCTTACATTGCAAAAGCTGGCTGAATCCTACGAAATGGATCAAAATAATGTACTACAGTATTGTAAACCATAAAAAGGTCTACAAAAAAAGTCCGCGATAGTATATATCTATCTCTTAGGGATAAACCACAATTATCATTTTTTATCCTTTACTTTTTACGAGAGATAATGGTTTATTTACGTATCGATTCGCATTAATCCTTATCCAATTAAGTACCGTAAATACTTTGTGCATCTAATTTTAATCATAATGGCCATTTACAAGCATGTGATGTAAATGAATATTTTCGAAGATATTACAGATTTAAAATGCAGGGACATAGCGGTTGCGGCGGCACGCGGCGCGGCGGTACCGGCCGGGGGGCCGATTCTGTAGTTTATTTAGTATCAGCATTGCACCCGTGCGAAGCCGGGCCGGGTTGCTAGTGTATAATAAGAAATATCGAGCTATGTCAATACACTACATTGTATTAGGTATGCATGTTTAATTCCAATAACACCAACTCTGCTTAGCTTGGGGTTAGATAATGCTGTGTGAATTGGCCAGCATTATTTATTTACATTGATTTATCCATGCAAAATTCATTTTTAAACTTTTTTCTTATTTCACTTGCAAATGTTTGATTGAAAACTGTAAGATCTGTTTTACCCCTCCCTGCATCTTGCTTATTATATTTGCTAATACATTATTATATGTATTAGCAAAAAAATACTGACCAATACGAAAATCAGGTACATCATCATCCAAATCCATGGAGACGTTTGAGAATTTTCGTCTTTAATTGTGTTGGAAAAACACAGATGAGAACGATAGTTTTTAAAGTAAAATTTCGTCTTTATATTATTAGATTCATTCCCTAATTTCGATTAAACACAGAATGTTTCGAAAAAATCACGACCTCGAAACAGGATCCGTGGGCACGTGTAAACTAGCGATATTAATACCGCTGATCAATATAAGATTGATGGGGTAAGTTATATCATCTGAAAGTTCGTGCCCGAATAGAAAATTGATTTCTGAAGCCCCTCGTCTTTGGGTATCTAATAATCTTTCTAGGAAATCTAAAATTAACGGAGTTTTGATATTTTTCTTTTCGGCGCTCATCTAGGGTATCTATTCTATTCTCTTCTCTCTGGTGCTGATTGACATTGATAGCTTTTTTGATATTCACTTAAATGTGCCAAAATAATTGAAAAGACATCCAAACTAATTTTTGTAAATAAAAATTCCATGTGTAAAACCAGCGAAGTTTGCATAAGTAGGTAAGTATACATACATATATTAAGTATAAATAATTATTTGCTATAAAAACATAATTAACTTAATATGATTTTATACTACTCTATCACGAACAAAACTACGCATGGCAGATGCGGAGTGAAAAGGGTAAAAATCGAGCTCGAAAACGGACAAAACTTTTGCGAACTGCTCCAATTTTCGACAAATATTTCATTGGTTGTTTTAATACATTGTTTAAAAAAATTGTTCTGATATAAATTGTTCTGATATATGATTCTGATGCAATAGCCGAGATGCTATTGCGTCGCCAACTAAAATAAGCAAGAGAAACCTTTTTAAATTTTCACGTTTGGTTTACACGATAATTTCGTTATACCGTCACGAAAAACAAACAGCGAGGTAAGCAATATGACCCGTTAATAACTGTAATCAAAAGGTAATCGCCCAGTAAAGAAACACGCAAGTTTATAACAGTCCCTTATGACCACATACACGGGTACTCCAATTCCATCGCACCTCCAAAAAAATAAAAAGCATTTAATTCTCTTAATCTTGAGAACCTACTTTACAAAAAGTTTGAAAACTCTAACCTACATAAAATAGTCGTCTTAAAAGTTTATCGGCCATTACAAGAGTTCATAATAATGTTCAGCAGTGTTTTATTTCAACTTTCTAAACTTTTGCGAATTGTTAACATAATCAATGATTTTACTTATCGGGTACTTCTGTTATTATTTCCCCTACGTTTCTACCGCTTTACAGCGATCGTGGTCACGGGGCGACTGGGGAAATAATAACGAAAGGTACACGATAAATACTCATTAAATAATCATTAGTTTTATTTTTTGCTAGAAAATCCCCAAATCGATTTAAATCTTTGCCAATACCCAAGACCTCTCAGCGGTTGCTCCTCTCCTCGGTCATGTCGGTATGCCGTCTTATGATTTAAGATCGGCACCTGCACAGTGCCGTTCTCGGTGCTTCTAGGAAAGTTAATTCAAAGTTGAACATTCATTCCCAGTCGAAGAAACGTACGTTCGCGGAACATAATGTTCAACGTATATACAATACGTATATTTGAAACTGGCACGTTTCGTCATCAGAACTCTGGAACATGCTCCCTCAAACAAGGGAATTTCAGCCATGTCTGCCATGACCTCCCGCCAAGGAGGTCATGGCAGACAGTGCGTGGTTCATCGCAGTGGAGGTGTTAAAAATACACAGAAGGAAGCTGCGGCCTTTCTTCTGGTAGGCTCTGGTAGGTTTGATTCATTGGTGAAGATGATAATTTGTTTGACAGTATTTGACAGTCACGCCATCAAGGCATGGATCGGATTACCCGTGTAGGATGCTATTTTATTTACGTCATGTTGAGTTGAAGACCATAATTAGGACGTCAATAATGTCAAAAGTTCATATATTTACGGTTTCGACTTACTCCCCACGCTGGGCGGGTTGGGGATCGCAGTTCGGTGGTAGAATTGTTCTGCGGGGGGCGCTGCTACCCGCCCCCGGTGGATAGCCCTTAGTTGCGACACCCGCGGGAACAGTTGGGGTGGTGCAAATTCTAAGCCAACACCACACAGCCATTTATACTATCATTGCATATTGATTCGTAAAATACTTTTCAAAGATACATGCACAAAAAGATTTCACTAAAGAACAACAATTTCAAAGGATTAGACTGGTTGTAGGTATGTCAATTGTTAAATAGAATGGAATCTTGTAAAAGTACCTTTTAAGCTCATTAATCCAATACCGCTGCCACACAACACAAAAAAATGTGCATTCAAATATGGGCTTAGTTATCTTTAGATACATTTTACAGTGACAAAATGGCTTCCCATAAGCTTCAAACGAGTGGTCCGCGAGCTGTCTGTCATCTGATGCCGTCAATATAATATTCATCTGAGTGTTACGAGTAGCCCATATTTTAATGCACATTTTTTTTCCGTGTTCTAGCGGTGCTTTCCTGTGCGGCAATCATCAATTTATTTTTTAAGTTTACAAAATAGGCTTGTTCTTGCTCGGTCAGTGACAGGATCGCTCCGTACTAGTACATTTGCATAAATGTACTAGTTCGGACTTCTTGTTCTATTAGTACATTTAGTACCTCGCTCACCAACATTTTTAGTCATACAAATCACCTATTGTACCTTTATCAAGCTAAATAAATTACATCTAGGTATTATTGCAAATATTATAGTCCAGCCAAATTCGATTCGAAATATTCGTAAACAAACCACCTATACCTACTTAGGTAACCTAAAATTTGATTTATTGTCTTGTTTTTTTGTACGCAATGGACGTAGTGTTTTTTATGCTAGCAACTTACCAAAATAAATAAGCTACACAGTTAGAACGTATACCTCGACCAAGCTAAGTTTGCACCTCGCTGGAATGCGGCACCCCGCCCGCGAGGTACAAACTTAGCTTGGTAGAGTTGTAAAGAACGAATTATATCTCCATCTCTTTGCACTACAGTGGATTATCGCTGTATGTCTTTGT
This sequence comes from Eupithecia subumbrata, assembly GCA_949316285.1. Classification (NCBI taxonomy): domain Eukaryota; kingdom Metazoa; phylum Arthropoda; class Insecta; order Lepidoptera; family Geometridae; genus Eupithecia; species Eupithecia subumbrata. The sequence continues at coordinate 3,275,412 of OX438644.1, read as the reverse complement.
TTTTCCTATTCTGTGTTTGTTTTGCAATTCAGTCGGTCAGGTCACACACAGAGGAATAGTGAACTAAAGGAAACATGTACTAGTATGATACTACTGAACTAGAGATCAAAATGCATATCTCCGTCTCTTTTAGTACTGCGATTAAGAATAAAAAAACAATGAGCGTCGAAAATAGTATGGGAAATGCACTCACGAATCCATCTGAATAGACCACCTGATATAGGTACAATCCTAGACGAGCAACTCCACGTAACCATAGATTTAAGTAAAATCTATAGATATGGTACGTTCCCCCAGCCCTTACTCAACAACTGGCCTGTGCTACAACTACACGCAAACACTCGCTCACAGTTACATTTCCAATCTAGTGCAATTATTATAATAAACAAGCACGACGGCATTGCTGTAGTCTCTAAGTCAATAAATCACACTAAAGTCCGTAGTAGCAAGCACAAATAACACGAACGCCGCCGGTCCGACTATGACTGAGGTGGGTGGACCTAATTGCACCTGACGATCGTGACACAATACCTCTTTTCTTCACTGGAAATCAGCGCTGGATGGACACACCAGAGTGCATCCAGCACAACGCTGAGTGTAGGGCCATATTTGCCATAAACGCTGCTACGCACAAAACAAATCTATTTTGTGACTATTTGTTAGTATTAATTAATTTAGTCTTAAGGCTAATTGTGTATAGTAGTTATAGGTAAATAAAAATGTTCTCTCTCTCTCACACCTAATTTAAGCTTCCACTTTGAAGAGGCTATCACATCTCCCCTTTTTTACTTAGATCGATGACTGTAACCCCTTTCCTTCGGAAACGAGCATGGTACCACCATGCTTGTTTCCGAACGAAAGGTACTAAATCTGGTAGAATCGGAGGCACTCAACGGTTGCATCGTTCAATAAATAATTCATTCGGTTTAGTTTCGACGATCTTTTTAGCACGATCCGACGATTCGTATGCTGCCTTCCGTGTGCTCGACCAGGGTTGTCAATGGTGAGAAAACTGTAAAAGCAGTAGCTTCTGCCAGTGTTTTTTTTATAAAAACTATAATACATTCATCGATTTTCATCATGCATAGCTATGGGGATAAGTAGAATGCTCTCGATGAATTCACCACGCAGGCCACCCCTTGATAACCGCCTTATTAGCTTATAACTCATTGGGGGTAATGCTTATAATCCCCACGCTGGGCATGCGGGTTGGAGATCGCGGTTCGGTAGTAGAATTGTTTTGCAGGGGGCGCTCCAACCCGCCCCCGGTGGATATCCCTTAGTCGCCTCTTACGACTGTTAACTCAGTTGTTTCAATTGTAAATACTGGTTCTAATTTGTTTTTTAACTTAAATGTCAATTTTGTCCAAATTATCTGGTAAGTGATAACCCTAACTTAGGGCCAAGGAAAATGCGTGCTCCGAACAAATATTTCGTATTCTCGAAGGTGTTTACTTGTACGATATCATGTGTTTCGGATTTTATTGTGTGCTGTATATGTATAGCCACGCTTGTGTACTATGTCCCCAAATACTATTTTTATGTGTGTTTGTTTTATACGTGTGGATAAAGCAGAGACATACCTTGTCTTTCATAAAATGATAAGGCTTTTTTAGGGTTACCGAAAATAGTTATGAGGTTAAATAAATGAAAATGTAAAGATCGTTCTGAGATGTTACTACCTACGCCTTTTATCTGAGTTTCGCTGATTTCTTAGAGTAGGGTCAACGAACCATATCTTGGCACCCTACCAAATTATTTACATGCACCATTTATTCCCAACTATTTTTACCGTATCTACCGATGTTATACATACGGAAAGTGTTTATTTTAATGATTGATTGATCAGGTGTACCTAACGGACGATTTAGGTTTATTCCTGTTATATTCTAAATCGGACGCCATTTTGTAGTTTTAAGGTTTTTTTTTGTGGGTATTACCTACATTGTTTAAGGCACTACCCCGACCCAAAACAGCGCCACCACCTATTTTATCTTAATATTCTGTTGAACGAAGGAATTTTCAAAAATCGATTGGTTAGTTTGTGAATCCTATCATAAGCTTACCATTAGCCACCACTTTCACCACTTTCTTTTCTCTGTGGTTCCGTCCAAAAGTAAACATCGTACAATCGTAGCTCCGCAATAATTAATTAGATTTACCAAGTAAAAAGTGAATCTAAAGTCTCAAAAAGTTTCGATACATCAGAGCAATTGTGAAGGAATAAAAAGTTACCTCATTTGTCACATTTTGAGGGCTGGAAATAAGAGGAAATCATCCGAAATATCACAGGACACAGGAAATAACGGCTTATTTGGATTTCAAGAACTTTTAAACATCTGAACACCAAAAAATCGTGAGTAGAATTTTGGAAATACACACGAAGAGGAATGCTACATTAGAGACTAAATTCCTGAATCAGCTGTTTTTGACACCTGAATGACACCCATGACAGTGACAATCTACAATTAAGAACCATAAACAACCTGATCTATAATTATAACGGAAGAAAGTGCTGCCATCTAGCATCTGGTAACAGAATTAACGTATGAGATGGCAACATGGATTATTGAAGACTAATTTTGAAAAGTTATTTATTTTATTGAAAAATGTCCGATAACATTCAAAACAATATCACAACAAGGCGGGCGCTTACACAAATAAATATAAATCTCGCAAACGATTCGGATGCGAGCATTGACGACGCACTTGATATCACAACAAATAGCCTTCCTAGCATGTCTGCCGAATTAACGGAAGAATTAAAAATCCTTCAACATAAAATTGATCAATTGAATGTACAATTAAAAAGCGCTCATAGCGAAGTTGAAAAACTGTCACTAGAGAATAAAAGTCTACGGAAATCAAACCAAGACCTAATGAAAAAAAATGAATTGTACAAAAAAGTTGGACAAAGCCCCCCTACTACATCCAGAAGAAACGCAAAACTCCAACAGACACCAAAAATAAACAAAAAAACACAAACTGACGTTAAAGACAATTCGATTCAAATCTCCATAGAGAAAAACCACAAAGAGACTCAAACAACAACTGTAAATACCCTAACAGAGAAAGATGATATGAAGAAAAATGATCAACAAACACAAACAATTATGCCGAATGTAAAACAAATTAGCACACAAACAAACATTAGTAGAGACCCAAAAGCAAGGAATACGAAAGACGTGGACACACAAACAAATCATCAGATTACGACAGATCATACAAAGAATAGTCATAAGCCAATACAGACCAAAAAACAAAAGCCTAAGATGTGTATACTAAGTTCAAACAGGCATACCAAAATATTGTCAGCCGCTGAGAAAACACTAGATTACTCTAAAATATGTCACTACCTGAAATCAAACAGCAATATGACAGAATTATTAAAAGATATTGACACTAAATTAGAAGATTTCACAAGCGATGATTTTTGTATAATAATGATAGGAGATGAAGACTTCAAAACAACCCAAGACTATTTTAGCACAATCAAAGAAATTCGAAACACTTTGATGAATGTTTGCCATACAAACATTATAATATGTTTGCCCACATATAAATATAGTAAATTAATGAACATGCACAACTGGAGAGTTGAAACATTCAACAATCTTCTTTATCTTGATGTTTTGACCCATGAACATGTATACCTTCTTGACTCAAATGCGAACTTGCAGTATGACTCAAGCATGTTTGATCAATATTATGGAAGGTTAAATGACCTTGGCGTACGGGCCATTTTCAATGACCTTCGAAACTTCATAATTGACATCCAAGAACAAGAAGATTTAGAAAGTCAAGAATCTACGTTTTTTCGTGCCTAACATAAATAAACACGTAGTTCTTCATCAGAACATCGCTGGCGCTTTGAATAAGATTGATGATATAGAAGTTGCACTTAGCTTACTAGTAGATAAACATACTATAGTTGACATAATATGCTTAAGTGAGACATTTCTAAGAGATGGTGATGAGGATAACATGAAACTTATGTCCTACAATTTGGCAAGTAGCTTTTCTAGACAAAGTCAAAGACGAGGCGGTGTATGCATTTTGGTAAAAGAAAACATTGAATTTGAACGCATAAATTGGTTGGACAGTATAGCAATTGAAAAACATTTTGAAGTATGTGGTATAAAACTTAAAAATAATAATATTAATGTATTTTGTGTATACCGCACACCAAATTCTGACATAGATATTTTTTTTAGATATTTACATATCCTGCTAGATAGATTTGACATAAATGATAAATATTTTAACATAATTTGTGGAGATTTCAATATTGACATTTTAAGTACTAGTAAAGTTAAGACTGAATTTATAAATCTATTATACAATTATCAAATGAAACTGCATATAAAAGTACCTACCAGACAAAACACATGCATAGATAACATTATTAGTAATATAAGGGATGCCAAAGGTGATGTACATGAGTTAGGTCTATCTGATCACAATACGGGTCAAACTATATCAATTAAAGCTGATACTCATTTAGTAAAGCAATGGTTTGTTTATAGGAGGGATATCAGTCCTGAAAATATTGAGAAGTTTAGATACTGTTTGAGCCAGTTATCATACTCGGATGTGCTATTAGAAACAGACACTAATAAGGCCTTCTCAATACTTCACGACTGGATTTGTTTAGCGTATAAACTATGTTTTCCACTAATTAAAGTAAAAATCAACAAAAACTCTTCAAATCCAAAATGGATTACAAAAGGCCTAAAACGATCATTTGATAAAAAAAGAAAATTACAGTGTATATTTTACAAAACTAAAACAGAAAACGATAAGCACATTTATAAAAACTACAGTAAAATATTAAAACGGTGTACAGTCAATTTACAAAGAGAAAGAAACAAGAAATATATTTCAGGTGCAGATAATAAATGCAAAGCTACATGGAAAGTAATTAACGACAGACTAAAGAACAAATGTACTAACAATGAAATAAAAGAAATAGTTGACGGAGACAGTATTATTACTAAAGGTGCTGAAATTGCAACCTGTTTCAATAGGCACTTTATAAACATTGCGAACAACGAAAAGTCAACAAAGAATAATAAGTCAAACATAAGTAAAAGTAGAGTAGTAAACTCAATTTATCTTGAACCTGTGACTTGCTTGGAGGTACTTAAAATAACAATGAGTTTACGAAATACAAACTCTGCTGGCTATGACGAGATAACAACCAAACTGCTCAAGCAAAATATTGGTCATATCCTAGAGCCTCTTACACACGTAATCAATCTTTCTCTCGAAAATGGTGTATTCCCAGATGGTCTTAAACTATCAGTGGTCAAACCACTTTTCAAAAAAGGTTCAAGAACCGATACTGGGAACTATCGACCCATTACACTAGTGCCAATTATATCAAAAATATTTGAAAAGGCAATGAGCCGAAAATTAGTTACGTTTTTAGAAAAAAACAAAGTTTTGTGCGAACAACAAAATGGTTTTATTAGTAAGAAATCGACAACTCTAGCATGTTTCAAACTTGTCAAAGAAATTCTTGACTCGATCAATCGTAAAGAAATACCAGTTGCAATCTTTCTAGACATGAGTAAGGCTTTTGACATGGTTTGCCACGACTGTATGCTAGATAAATTAGAATGCTATGGCATAAGGGGTCCTGCATACTCTTGGTTCGAAAGTTATCTGAGGGGACGAAAACAATGTACCGAAATAACTAAAATGTCTAGTGAATCTAATACACAAGAAAGTTTCAGATCTTCCTATTCCTCAACTAGACACGGTGTACCACAGGGCAGTGTTCTGGGTCCCATTCTATTTATTATCTATATTAATGAGTTACCAAACGCAACTGACCAATACACAATCATGTTTGCTGATGATACTACAATATTGACAAAGGAAAAATCTATTATTAATGCTATGAGTGTAGGGAACAAATCTCTAAATGACGTTATCAAATGGCTAGATAACAATAACTTAAAAATCAACACTACTAAAACTAAATTTATGATACCAACGACATATAAAAATAATATTAAGGAGAAAATTAACATAAATCACAATAACAATGACATTGAGCAAGTATTTGACATAAAATTTTTAGGAATTAACATTGATAAATATTTAAATTGGAAGAAACAAATAGATAATGTATGTAAGAAAATTAATAAATTTATATTTGCACTGAGAAGAATAAAGGATCTCTCAAACATTGAAACCGCACTTACGGTCTATCATAGCCATGTTTGCTCTGTCTTGAGGTATGGCGTCATAATATGGGGCAACTCAACGGATACTCAGAGAGTTTTTGTTGCACAGAAAAAGTGTATTCGGGCTATATTTGGCATTAAGCGGAGAGACACTTGTAGATTCTTATTTATGAAGCATAAACTATTGACTTTCCCATCACTCTATATCTTCGAGATGCTAAAGTTTGTCAGAAATAATACAACACTGTTTGAGAGGGATGAAAAGTCTAAATACAGAAGGAAAATAGTCCAAAAACCACTAAAGGTGCCTCAATTTAGGCTAGAATTGTGTAAAAAGAACTGTTACGCAATGGCCATACAGTTATATAACAAACTACCACCTGACATGAGAGAACTGACAGATAATGAATTTAATCGCAAATTATTTAATTGGCTCTGTGATAACTGTTTTTACACCATAACTGATTATATGAAATTTAAATTTACATAATTTTAATGATTGACATGTACCTACTAATAATATATTCTAAATTCTCTGACAAAGATTCTTTCTGACAATTATAATTTTAAGCATAGTGTTCGATATATATTTATTTAATGTTGTTAAGGCAAACTTTGAATTTTGTACATCTACGAGAATGTTATTTGTCTACTTTAAACTTTAATGTATCTAAATTATTACTGAACATTTGCACGACTATCAAGTCAAATATAGTGATACGCTATTTTAAGAACATCATTGTCAACCTATATTTATGCAAATAAATACTATCATTTCATTTCACCTATTTTATCTTATTATTCTGTTAAACGAAGTTTAATACCACCTATTTTATCTTATTATTCTGTTAAACGAAGTTTAATACCACCTATTTTAACTTTTTTACAGACTAATAAGATATAATAGGTGGTGGCATGGCGCTGTCTTGGGTCAGGGTAGCGCCTTAACAGGTGCTGGCAATTAAATTAATTTTAGTACATAACATTGTTATAGTTTTCAACTACAAATAAAGCATGTCTTATCTTATTATAACGTTACCTAACCATCATCGATACTAATAATTCTAGTATCCCTCGCTGTGGACACTATTTTTTTTATAAAACCGTGCCAATGTCCCTCAGTGGTGGACAAGGACACATTTTGAAAGAATAGATGGCGATAGTGACGAACTATTGAATGTGACCTATGAAGGATATCAATTATCATAGATATCGATATTGTTTAGTTAAAATTGTTGAAAGTCATCGGATCCCCAAAATGGTAGACACCTTTCGATAACATAGACAAATATTACCGTACCTAAACTTACCAAGCTTATTTAGATATAGGAAGTGAAGCCACAGGCAGCAGGCATAAATAAGGGATCCTGTCTTAAGATAGGTATTCTAGAAAAAGTAAGGAATTTCATATACAAAATATTTGTCCAGTGGCCACCACATAAAACAAAATGAGGCGAGGCATAAACTAAAGTAGATTTATTATGCCCGGCTTCTGAAGAGCCTGTCTCATGAGAATGATGTCCACTAAAGCGGCACAAGACCTTTCTATATTATTGCGCAATAAAACGATTGCTCAATATTAAATAAATAAATAATGCTGAACAATTCACACAGCGTTATCTAGCCCCAAGCTAAGCAGAGCTTGTGTTATGGGTACTAGATAACTGATATACTTAATAAAATACACTACATAGACAGATATTTTTGACTAAATATAGAAAACATCCAGAACACCCTGATCAAATATCTGCAAATAATTGTTAAAATAAATATTTGTCCCGAGGCGGAAATCGAACTCGCAACCTCCTGCGTTGCAGGCGGACCTTCGCCCGCCGCACCAAAGAGGTCGTCAGATATGATTGAAGGTATAGTTGTATTGAAAGGGTAGTATTGAAAGATTGCACAAGGATTGAACAGAGGTTTGAGCGAGCTAATATTTTATTGCGCAATGTCATTTCATTGCATCAGTAAGGGGTAGTTTTGCGCAATATTTTTTATTTTGTTAATGAAATCACCAGCACGGTGATTTCATTCACAATACTTGGTCGTCAGACATGTTGCTCGCATAATAATATTAAGTATTGCGTAATATTATTGTGTCGTCTATGGGCCGCCTAAAGCGATATGATATCAGGTATCTAATACATAACACAAGCTCTGCTTAGCTTGAGGCTACATGACTTTGAATTCTGGAATATTTGAATAATTGAGAAGAAATTGAATGTAATTTTCAGGTTTATTACCAACGGGACACGCATGATGCTATCTTTGCAGTGGCAACTATCCAACCTTTACCATATTAAGGCCTGTCCAAACTCGCGCACTAATCACACGCGCCTTACAAACCCTTTGACGCGGGACAAAAAACTGACTAAATACGGGAATGAGGCGCGAACGCGACGCGAAGTCGTGAAGAATATGCGAATCGAATTCACGGTTCGCGGCTTCGCGCGTTGCACGCGATCCGTTCACCAGGCTAATAAGATTATCAGCGAAATAGCCGTAAATGGAACTCATGAACACTCGACTTTCAGTTGATTTCAGTTGCTATCATGTCGAATTTCCTATGTTCTCTATTTAAAAAATACTGAACAGTCAGTCAAATGATAATTTTAGACTACGAAATACGAAAATAGATTTTAAATTCAGACTAGCATCTTCCAGCTTTAGTGTCTGTCTGGCTTAGCTCTCCCGTCTTGAGAAGACAAGAGACTTAGTTTATTACCAAGGCAGGATAAGAAATGACTAGGCCACAAGTTTAGTTATACGAGAAAATAATTGAGTGTTTCCCCCTCTTCTCTTATTTACCAAGACTTTCTTTTGACCAAATTTTCCTCTCTTTGCAGTTATTGTAAGAAAACTATATTGTGAATTAAATTAGGTACTCCCTACCATTATCAAAGTAAATATATTACGTCTCGTTTCTCATACTATACGCACATTAATTACCTACATCTAATTCGAATGGGACCTTGTCATAGCTAAAGTCTGAAAGCTTTCGTCTCACTCTGAAACGGTTCCATCTATCCCATTCTGAACCTCACCTCTCCGAGTCGCACTGCCGAGCCTAGGCAGTGAATACAATATACTAACACTTTCATGGCCCAAAACGCACATCTATGTGCAACTCCTTGAACGCTGAGCAGTGAATGCGTCAATAAAACTTTTACAAAATAAATTAAACTGCCGAAAAAACTGAAAAAAACAATAATGAACCCTTTTATTTAACCTTAATAACTAAGTTCTTAAACTAATATAGGTAAGTATACCTAAGTAATTTTGGGTAAAGAATAATCAAAATCGGATCTGTAAAATGTTTTGCGTGGTCATACATTACAATCAGTGAGTGAACAATCAATTATCCCCTGTTTTCCTACCCTTAGGGTTGGATTTTTTCCAACATTTAGATGGGACCAATTTATATAATAATACCCTTTCCAATAAAAAAAGAATTATCAAAATCGGACTACTCTGTAAAAAGTTATGCGTGGTCATCACTTAAAAAATATGAGAACCTCTTCCGTTTTTCGTCTGTTGAAAAGTAGAAATAATTTTTTCGAAATAATTGTTATACTAAAACAAGCGCTAGCAAAATATTAAGAGCAAATAATCACGTTGAAGATCCAGTGAAAATTAAATTACCTAAATCAGGGGTAATATGTATGTGAGATGGTAATAATTTATAAACCAATTTGTATTATCTTAGAATCTTGCTCATGTTATTTCTAACTAATATTAAACTTAAGCAATAAGATACGCAAATAGGCGTTTCATAGAAGGTTTCAATGAAAACAATTATAAATTAATATTACACGTTCCTAGAAACTATCGGTAACAATATAGTAGTGGCTTTTCTTGCACAGTGAACTAAATTTTCAGAGAGGGCTGGAGTAGAACATTGAAACCATTTATTGATTTGTGATTTTGGTAATATACAATTGATCTTAAATTTAGTTTTAGGTCAGCACAATCTAATCTTTCGAGCGTACTAAAATATTACTTGTGTTTGGAGTTGAAAGAAAGCATGCAACGAATTATTTTATAATAGTTTATCCAAGGAATAAAAAAATCTTATTTACAATAAAATTATTATCATCATCATCAGCCTATATTAGTCCACCTCCCCTAATGAGCGCCATAGCGTCCTGACTTCAGCTTGAGGAATAAAATTAAAATCAAACCAAATTATAATCTAGAGTAGTTAATATAAGTCATCTCCCAAACATAAAAAAAACATAATAATATTTATTCACATAACACTTAGTTCAATTTTAATTATGTTCCGACCGTCCGTGGCATTCATACTTTGTCTAGTAGGTACCCCTAACATCAGCTCTGCTTTGTTTGCTATTAGAGGATGCTGTGTGAGTTGTCAGGTATTAATTATTTATTTTATAGGTACATTATAGTAGATTATGCACCAGTGTCTTACGTCACGAACGTCATTGAATCCCGAGCGCAACTCAGGATTTAAGACGCTACCCAAACAGCGACACCGTAGAAAGTACACTTTTTCGTCGAACCGTTAGCCGTTCTCCGACATATTACAAGCCCAAAAAAATAACAGTGTATAGTCAAATGTATGGAAAAAAGACTTATACAAAAATATTTTATAAAACGATCTAGGATCTTGAAAAAAAAAAATCACAAGAAAGAACAAGAAAAAAAATTTTCGTCTCGATATGCTCAATATTTTGAGTGACAACCATTAATTATTTTAATACTATATGAAAGGAAATTTTATCAACAAAAGAAATATGTAAAAAGTTTTAAATAAATAAAACCATTAACATAATAAAACCCAAAAAACACATTTTTGTAAGGCGTAAAAAAAAAGCGCCTCTGCCGACCACATTTGGTAATATTGACATGCAATCTGACAGTCTTAGTTTTCCACGGCAGCGCCTTAAGAATAAAGGCTGATTTACACAGAGTCAGTACACAAGTTAGTAGCGGCGCCTGTACCGGCGCCGACACTGACTTCAACTGTTTACATGGAGTCAGTAGTCGAAGCAAGTTCTTTACGGTGAGCACACGTGTGTGAAGTCATGGGAAAGAAAAATGAATAAAAAGAAAGCGGATGGTGTCCTACATCAATGATCACACCCTACAACGCAGCGACTGTAACTGACCAAGCACTGACTTGACTATTTACACGGGGTTTTTACCTCTGGCGCGGTAGGGCGCGGGTTGCGGAGGGCGCCGACTGACCTCAAAATATTCGTGTGCGAATGCACAAGTCAGCGCAGACTTCCCACCGCTGCTCTGACTTCAAATGAATTTACATTGGGTTTTTATCGGGTCAGCGCTGACTTGTCTCGAATTCGGAGTCAGTCACTGACCCTGTCTAAACCTGCCTTAACTCATGATGAGCGAAACGAGGGAATTACTAGAGTCCTGAGTACGAGAGGGATTTAATCACGTCCAAGACGAAGACAGCTTTCTTTATGCACGAGGATAATGCCTACTCAAGTTTTAACACTTTCTGCGATAAAACACTAAGTTTGAGTATTTTTATTCCACCTTCTGGACAGAGGTTAGTTCGAATTTCGAAGAAGGTTGCACAGTACGGATCTCCTTGGTAAAAAATTGTCACACATATATTATTTATTTCCAAATTCAATCTCATTATTCCCTTAGGAGCATAGAGAGTGAAAACGTATTTATATGTATACTAAATACCTCAATCTCAACAGCCTATATTGGTCCACTGCTGGACGCGGGGAGACATGCGTAAACATAGAGACTCCTTAGTATAATTAATATTCACTATGTGACACTTTTTTCCGTACTCACCTTGTTCATCTTAGTAAGTTATCTATTTCATTTCTATTTTTATCTGTTGGTTTTGAAAATTGTGTTTAAAATTGTATCTATCTTTTTTTCTTTGTGAACAGATAAAACGGCCCTGACGGAAGAACAGCGTTGGTTGCTACCTTGCTAGCAACCAACCCATGCTGAGGAAGAAGCCATTTCGTGCCTTCGGGTTTCCATTGATAAGTATTTTTATTTTGTTTCAAACTGTAGAAAGGTTGTAGGTCTGACTGCAAAAATAAATATATTATTTTTTATTCTAGAGAGGCTTATGCCCAGCAGTGGGTCGTGGAGGGCTAATGATGATGATGATGAGTTGTAAATTACACAGTGATGGTTAAACCGCCTTCATTTGACACTTCAGTTTATACTGAAGTGTCGGTTTATACTGAAGTGTGTGTACTGCGAAAACATGTATCTAATTTGGCAAAGGGAAATGTGTTGTCTTTGAAAACAATACAATTAGCACTGTAGAGAGGCAAAGCAAACTCAGACTGGCTTTAAATTTATCTTGAGATTGGCTATGAAATAGGCGACAAACGTGAAGACATAAATAACCTTGCTAATTTAACAAAAATTCGAACACTCCCGACAACCCTGGCTACAATTTAACTTTAAACCATTAGAAATTCCTGCATTAGAAAGTCAACTGATTTTTTTTAACACTCTCCCCATCGAACAAGGTTTTCGCCTCCCCCAGGCCGCGGAATATTTGATCGAAGGCTCTCCCAAATAAAAAAAACATAATCTATCGGTTCATCACAACCGGTATTATTAGGCGTAATGTACCATTTGCAGCGAGCTTTATACGTAACGCCGCCGTGCGATAAAATCCGTCGCGTTGCTCGTTACGAGTGCCTTCGACACTGCGCAAACGCAGACACTTTTTGTTACCGACACGGCACACCATCACAGGGAACCGAATTTGCTGTGTCTTGTAGTAAATGTTTACGTATGCGCAGGGAGTGGATGATTTCATATTGGTTCTATAGAAATCAAATATTCATCGGTAGCTTGTATCTGGCAACGAAAGTTTTGAAAAAGTTTACAAAGCAAAAGTTTAGTTATGGCGGCTTGTCTTCGCTTCCGCCCAATTAAAACATAACGAGAGATGCGTGTCAATTTAATAGAACGCATCTCTCGTTATGTTTTAATTTGGTAATAAAGAATGATAATCTGTGTTAGGTAAGCGATCAAATTGCAACGGAACTATTGAAATCTCATAGAATAGGATAGGTTTCCATGATTTATGATGGTATGGAGCTTTCCTACGATTATATTTCGTGATCATGGAATAACTGAAGTCGCTGGCAGTTATAATTGGCAGATATATACCAAACTGCCTACATTTTACCCTTGTTTGGGGAGGCACGGTCAGCAGTTGAAAGTGAAAGGCTCAAATTAGGTTCAATTAGGTCTACCCACCTCAGTCATACTCGAACCGCCTACTGTTTTCTCGGTCGCACTTCGGTCTAAGTACATATCATTCCATCTTTGTTGTTCATTGGGACACGCTATTTCCAATCTTTTACACTAGGTATACATATATTGCAAAATATTGGAAATAGCGCGTCTTTGCGTTTAATGGTAACGCAACACAGGCCATTTGTTCAATTAGCGCTGGGAGAACGTACCATATCTACAAAATATTACTTATTTCATCTATGCTTTATTTCCTTGTTTAACTTTTGTTATTTGAATTTTGTGAGAGGTCCGCTCTTGTCAGTCTTGAATCTTGATTTGAAACCGCAGTTTTCCTAGCCTCACATTTGACATCAGTCTTGAAGTCACATACGTACGGTATTAGTCTGTGTTTGTTCCTCCGGGAGCAATCTACATTTTATACGTTCCGCTTTTATTAGCATTCACGCTTGTCTCCAACGAGTCTTGTTAAAGTCTCCTATTCACGGTTGAGGTGATTTTAGTGATACAAGTTACTTTTGACGCCTTTTTTGTGTTTGTCTTATAAAATATAATAATAGAACAATCTGCAGTTAGCTTAACTGTTTCGATTGTAAAAACCTTTCTATTTTGAATTGTACCCATATTTCTTTGTTAATAAATACATAAATAAATAAATAATATCTTAAAGTTGTATAAGTTTTTGATGGTACAATAAAGTCTAAAATCTATCTTGGCCTGTATGTATGTAATGTAGAAATTGTTTGTCTATACAAGGATAACCATCACACTAATATTATAAATGCGAAAGTTTCTATGGATGGATGGATAGATGGATGGATGGATGTTTGTTACTTCTTCACGCCAAAACAACTGAACGGATCAGGCTGAAATTTTGCATACAAGTAAGTCTAATCCTAGAATCAAATATAGGTGACTTTTTATCCCATAAACCAGTTCCCATGGGATAGAAATAACCTTTAAACGGTTATGGAAACAACGCATGCGAAACCGGGGGCATGAACTAGTTATTAATAAAACAAAAGCGAAAATAACTATGTAGACCCTTTTCAGACTTTTATGGCTGATTATTTCTTAATGAAATTTGATGAGGATGCATTTAATCCTAGGTGAGGACTCAATGCTACTTTTATCCAGGCAAAACCAGCACCAAGCAGAAACTAGTTAGTCAGAAATAATCATACCTTCATTTACAAAAATTAAAATTCCCGACCTTCCGTTTACAAAAGTTTTCATTCATTCATTTTATTTCATATCAATTAAAGACGACTTTTTCCATGTGTATAGGAAGCTCTACTAAGAAGGAAACAAGAATTATTCCTACACTCTGTCTGTTTGATTTCACTTTCCTACAAATGAGAAATCTCGATATAACGTAGCTGATTTTTTTGGCATTTTTTCAAGGCAAATCATCATTACATACTTTCATCTTACGAATGAATAATGTTCTAAATTGTATTGACAAAAATCGAAGGTATCACAAACTATTTGAGTCGGCATTATTTTAATTTATTTAAGGAGAACACAAACACCTAGTCTGAACAGTAGGAGGCTGGTAATAATACTAATATCTATTATTATTTTAGATGCAAAAGTTTGGATGTTTATATGTATGGATGGATAGATGGATAGATGTTTGTTACCGCTTCACGCCAAAACTACTAAAAGGATCGAGATGAAATGTGTATAATGCTATAGGTACCCAACGAAAATACCTGAGGAAATGGATAGATCTTTGCTTGTTGGGTAGCTAAAATAGGTTGACCACAGACCTGACTTTTGCAAACCATACAAGGAACCAGTTTCCAGAACACAGCATTAAAATTTAACGTGAATATGTCCAACTTCTACGACTGTTGAAATCGAACGAGCCGAAACGGAAGTCCCTCACTCGTTCGTTGTCGGCAGAAGATGGAACGTCACGTCCAGTTTATTCGCCGATTTCCTAACAGAGGGAAGGACGAAATTGGCCGATAGCCTTAATAAATTAGACTACCCAATTTTTTTGTCTGAGCAAAGAGCGGGCACCTTAATTAAAAATAAATGAACGGGGTCATCTCATATATTGACTTTTTAAAATGGTCTAAACAAACCCCCTCACCTATAAACACTGCTAAACCGAAGCAATAGCGTAACCTAACCTAACACTTAAGGATATTGATATGTGTAGCTAGATATAGCTATCAACGCTGTAAAAGCGCCCTCCAGGACACGACACTTGGCCTGTTTTTTATGGATGTTTTGCAGCACTACTATTTGGACATAGTAATAATCAAAGATATTTACTTTCCATGACTGGAATAATAAGCAACAGTTGAAATTGCTTAGCAATTGCTAAAGTTTAGCAATATTTCTAAGTAAAGTCCTTGTCAGCAAAACCCCTTATTGGTTTGAGATAAAGCTCCAACAGAGACTGGTCTGATAAGTAAAGGTTCAGGTATTTATATTTTCCAAACGATAAGAAGCCAATAAATTCCAACACTCAATCAGATTTGGAACTTCCTTTATAACTTTCGATATATCGTTTATGTTTCTATCGCCTCAGGTGTACGACATTTTCATGATAAACGATATTTTCTCTCACTTTGATTGTTGCAATGTGGTTTGATTCTCGAATTTCGAGTTATCTTGAGTTGTTCGCGTAGGTTCTAACTTAGATTTCGGGTCGAGAAATCTGTAGAGTAAGTAATTAAAATGGAATATGTGGTTTCTGTCTTTTGAGACATAAAGATGTTATAAAAATCTTGACCAAATTCATAAATTGACAAATTTACAGGGAGCGACATGTTGTTCAAGTAATATTAATTTTAATCAATTTGCGTTTAGCTATTTTCTTTGCTGGCTGTACCTGCTTTGACTATTTAAGTTTTTAGTGTAGGTACATGTGTACAGAACATATAATATCTACCTACATTGAGCGGCTGGATTGCCTTAGTAACAAGATTTTGATCGGTCGAATGATCAAAATTAGAATTTAAATTCAAGGCACGATCTATTGGAGCATAATCCTTGATTGATTGAACCAACGAGATTCGAGAGTCGGGAAATGTTGGATAAAATTTAAAACTTATTCTTACACCCTGCCTATTCTAGATCATTGTATACAATATCTTCAGCAACAGCAAGTTTTAAGGCCTATTTTGAACTACGTTACCAATACGAAATGAAGGTAGCGAAATCCGAGTGGTGCTCGGTATGCATGCGGTAATCCTACTGTCACTAAAATACACGGTGGAATACTGCGAACCCGAGCGAAACTTACCGCTACTTTGTATTCTCAGATAGATAGTCGTAGGGTGTCGTCGAAGATAGGAAATTTGTAACATCATTGGTAAACCATAAATAGTCGAAGAGAAACGATCTTTCTCTGAAGAAACCCCCGAAGGCAGGACAAGAAGGCGAGAACCAGCAGGCTACCCAGCCTGCTTATCCCACATAACAATTGGTTGTGGGTGGTTCTAGGTAGCAAATACCGCGTTGATCTGAATATGCCTGTATGAATGTTGCAACACAATAGGAGTGGAGTGCCGAACGCGTTGTCTTATTTAGCGAGCGATGTTACGATATGTAATTTTTTGCATACCAGAAATCACAGTTTGCACGCTGCGGTGCAAAAAAAGCCCAGATTTTTTCCCCTGACGTGCCCTTTTACAAACGCCCGCACAATAAACATTGTTGCGTCTTGGTCACTCTTTCCGGGTAATGTTTATCTACAAATGAATCATGTCTTACGAAGGTTCGGGATCGGCCCTTATCATTCATTAACTTTGCGGGCGGACCCGAAACATTTTGGGCGCATTGCAGAATGGATAGGCGGGCAACTTTTGCAAGTTATTGCGAGAAAATTCACGTTCCCGTTCCAAGGTGGTCTTCCATTGAAAAAAATTATCTGGTCTCGTATGTCTTCTAAAAGATAACTGTCAACTACAATTTCATTTAAGGTTTATAGCATCTGTTTTTAATCTGCTGGTCGTTCAATAATTCTTCAGAGGCTTGATTGTTGAAGGAGTTGATTGTATTTATCTGGGTCCTTTGTTATTGGTTGTAATTAGGTAATTACCGTTATACAATGATTTCCTTTGAAAGCTGTCAAAATTGCGCTTCCGCTTCCACTGTCTAGGTACCTAAACTCAAAGCTTACAGATTTCGGAAGGGATTCTATTAATTTTAATTGTAAGATACCAACACAAAAATGAAAATTCGATGGCACCACTTGACCTGAGGAACCATTTCTGAACTATTAAAATTAAGAAAAGCTGTGGTATGCGCACTATTCCTCTTTGATCCCCTGGATTAATCCGTTAATGGATTAGATTCTAATTTTTGTCCACTAATCCATCAACAGAATCTACATTTTTACACACGTTCTAAATGTTTTGGTGATTGTTTCGATTTGCATACATGTATAGTTGCGGGACTGGATTAGCATTAAAACCAGTTTATCCTGGAATAAGCGCGCAAAAGATCACGGCATAAGCCAGCTGATAATGCTGAAATAATGCTTAATGGTTGCTCTCTAAAGTTTCTCGTTTACATTTTCGACCCGGAACATTCCACGCCAATCCCAAATCTGTCAAGGGAATTCTTTCAGTTTAAATTAAAATGGTTTGTCGGCTTATCGAGTAAACGTTGGATGAACTTCAAATTGGTTTACTATGCAAAATATCAGACCAACTCATAGGACGAGTGAATCCTAAATAAGAGAAAATTTCGTGCTTCTTATAACCTGAGTCATAAAAAAATTATTCGGCCACTTACAAAAACAAAATGTGCGTCTTTGGTTTTGCAAAACGGCACTCCACACATCCGCTGCGGAACATGAGTCTTCTCCAAACGAGGGAGTTTTGCCGTTATTGCCACGCCTGGCAAGCAGATTAAGAATCACAGTGGAGGTTGTTAAAAATACACAAAGGAATAGCTGCATTCCTTCCTCTGGTATTTTCTTCTCTGATGACTCTTACCACATCCACGTACTGAGTTAGAGCGGTAGATTCTTACACGGCGAGCGCCACGGCTATTAAAAAGTTGACTTTAAACAGTGGGCACTAACAATAAGATCGTCCTATTGATGCAAAATCCCTAAGTTCAACTTCTTTATCGTAACAACTCGGTTCGGGGTACTAAGTATCAAAATACTAACATTTGTGAAACCTGTAAAGTTTGCTTATATATGGTTTTGTTTTCCATATTATTACCTACTTAACATCAACTTTTTCTCTTTGCACGTTAAAACCTAATCTGCCTCACTCCTAGCTGAGCCGATCTGATTAAAAGTTGCAAAGCGTAATCCTTCGCGAGGCGTGCCAGAGTAGAGATTTTGTAGCGTTCCTTTAAACTATTCTAGCTTGCTAGTGGTTTTTTTTCACTTCTTTCGATAGTTTTAAAACCTCGAAGTAACACTTTATTTCCTTAAATTACAATCTTTAGTTTTGGTGCCCTTACTTTGGAACTGCCTAACACTCATAATAACATTGAAAATTCAATCTGTTGGCAGTAGAGTTCCCTGGACGTACAATTATGTAAAAGCTTTATACAGGACATAAACCAGGTTGCAAGCCGAAAGCTGACTTAGTTTATAAGCATAGCTGATGCAGTTTTTTTTACCACATACCTAGCTCAGTTTTCAATCTGCACCATGTACTTACGAATAACTGCGACAGTTATGCGAGCTATGCAAAACCACAGATATTATAATACTATACTAGTAGCAAAACTATGGGCAGTGTATGCATGCAGTGAACACTTCACATCACACTAATCACACTGAGCGAAAATTTGGATTGGTGTTTAAAAAATCAAAACCAAAAATCTTTATTTCCTTAAGAACAATAAATGTACACTTAGAAAAGAAAAAAATTCTTAAAAATAAACACCGAAATGTTAATAAAGTGATATTTTTATATCTGTCGCTTCGGTATGTAGACTAAAGTAAAGAGGTGACGTTTTTGCACGGGAAGGTTTTGACAATTCGTTTGAATTTATTCACTGATAATTTTTGCAACTCACTAGGAGATTTGTTGTACAAGCAAGTGTACATTGCCCTTTAAAAGATACATATTTTTTTGTAACCTAGGCGGATGGATATTTGTAACTTCTTCACGCCAAAACAGCTGAACGGATCAGTTTGAAATGTTGTAGGTCAAAACCTGGATGAGTGATGACCTCTTTTTTATTCCTTAAATGAGTCCATGAGGTAGAAACAAATTTAAACTTTTCATCAAAACAACACGTGCGAAGCCGCGGGCAAGAATCGAAATATTAATCACAAAAGCACAAAAGTAAAAGTAAGACATTTCTATAGCTACCTATTCAGACTCTCGCAAACAATTTCAGGCTTTTGAAAAAGGTACAAAGTGATACTTTTGAGGTCGTTCGGATTATGTGGTATGCCGACAAAGCGCTGTAGATACCTACCCATGTAGCTACTGCCCGCTAAATGGAAGTTTTTTGCTGAATATCCAGGAATTTCGCCTTTTATCCAGCTTTGTGTCAAATAGATTGTTTTAATCGAACTCTTTTGATATATTTTGGGGACGGAACAAATAAATGTTAACAAACAAATGTTAACCGCTTGTTTGCAAGGTCTTCGTGCCCGGTCAATCGTGTCCGATATCGGTCCAGATGAGAGAAAGTCTTATGTACCCCGCTGCAAACAACTTGAGAGAACACGGGGCCATAAAATTTTGTCAAACTGACACGTGTGAGACGTGTTATGGTATCACAGAAAGGAATGAATCTCTCCATCGATCAACTATTTATATGGTGGCAGAAATGGTGATGGTCAACGTGTGTGCAATTCAGTTCGCACATAAGCCGCGGGCAAGAAGCTAGTAGGTTATCCTACTAGCTTCTTGCCCGCGGCTTCGCACGCGTATTTTCGGTACAAGCCTATTATCTAAGTTAAACTATGTTCTAAATGTACGCCAAATTTCATCATGACCTGTTCAGTAGTTTTGTAGACCTTAGGTCACAAAAATTCACATTTCACAACCGGTCGGCTTTATAATATTAGTAGGAAGTAAAAAAAAAAAATATCAAAACTAGTTTCTGCCCGCAGTCTCGTAGGCATTTTTTTAAAAGTAACCTACAATTATGCTAATCCAGGTGTAGAACTACATCTAGATCAAATTCCAGTCCGATCCATTCAGTAGTATTGGTCTGAGGAAGTAAAAAACACACATCCATCCAAACTTTCGTATATCAATATCAGTGTGATGTGTCTTATGCTTTGGTCTTATGTCGCGTTTTCGTTTGTTTCTTCACGCTACCGTAGAAGGCATTCAGAATATACGTGACCCACGTGAGAGCATGTAAACCAGTTTTGGCTACAACTAAAACTTATTACTAAAGGTATGCCACACCTAGTAATGGCTGTAAAAAGATTTTCCTTATTTAGTAAGTTGGCACTACCATTACAAGTCACCTATTTACTTTCATACTATAATACCACTAGTTTATCAGAGAAGCGGAATTTGACTTTATAGTTCGTTCCCATGTTGACTGGGCCATCGCAAAAGTAATTTCGCTTTGTTAGAGGGCCAACACACCTCGGTCGGCCTACCGAGAAGTAGACTTAACACCGTCGTCGTCGGCTGCCTACAATACTCATACACTAATATGTCGCACCTTAACCTTAAGAATGGATTTGAGAATGACGTGCCCAGATGCTCAGAACGGATAAGAACTGAGCAGGACAGCAGGAGTGATGACGTCATTCTCAATCTCATTCTTTAAGTACTCTGGTTATACAAGCGACTAATCGAGTAAAGACTAGCTATGACTCGGCAAGCCTTGGCCAATATGGGCAGGCTAATAAGAGCTCGTCTTAAGTTTAGTTATACTGCGTTAAATATGCCAAAAAGTGATATTTGTATGACTTGTGCCCCAGTGTCAACATTTTAATAATAATTCAATGTAATTATTACCCAGTACTTTTTCTTTATATATTTCTAGAGGAGGATATAGCTAGGCGAGAAGACTCGACGCAGTTTCCCAAACGCTGCCCGTTTGGGAAACTGCGTCGAGTCTTCTCGTCATCCATACCGCAATGCTTGAAAACTTAAGTTTTCAACCAGTTTGTCCTACCCGTCATGACATACGAAGGTCTGACGTGGACACTCACGGTAGGACTAGTTCACTAGTTCAATTCAAAGTCGCTCAGCGAGCTATGGAAAGAGCTATGCTCGGATTTGTAACGAATATATCCGACTGACAAGCAAAGTTATCGAAATAGCTCAAAGAATTACCAAGCAGAAGTAGCAGTGGGCCGGCCATATCACGCGAAGAACCGACAACCGCTCGGGTAAACGTGTTCTTGAGTGGAGACCGCGACTCGGCAAACATAGTGTAGGACACCCTCCGGCCAGGAGGGATCAAGATCTGCGAAAGACTGCAGGCAGATGCTGGAAGCGGTAAGCTGAAGATAGGGCATAATGGCGCATTAAGGGAGGCCTATGTCCAGCAGTGGACTAATATAGGTAGATGATGATAATGATGACTTTTAATATGTGAAGGTTTTCTATTGTATCTACGGCAATAAATATTTTTTTATGTATTGCCATAGCTATATGCAGCTGCTATTAAGCTATTTTTTATTATCTTGAAACTGGAGCAAACGAATTCCAACACGTTCGAAATTTTCTGACGGTAAGAAGTTCAGTTCATTCACAGAAAAGTAAAAAGTCTACTAAAACGAAACCAAAGTTACAAATGACAAACGAGACAAGAATAGAAATTAGCTGTCGAACACAGCTAACGGTAATTCAGCTGGTCTAAGCCGAAGGCATCGAATGATAACTTAACATAACATAACATAAACGTTTATTTATTCCTATAAATATAACTATAATAGGTTGATACAATATATGCATAAATAACATTAGTACTTAGTTTTAAATCGTAAGCACACTTTTTTGCGCAGAGCTGGTAGACGATTGGTCTGAACCCGGATAATTAATCTAAGGTCCGAACCCATCATCAGCAGAATTCATCAGTTTCCTTTTATGTAATTATGCTGAATACGAAATAAGTTCATTTTTTTAAATTTTCTTTTGGTTGCATTGTCTGTGCTGATGCGGGAACGAATTTAACAGTTTTGAAGGGAAGTTTTGCTAGTCGCGCGATCTATTGACGGAGTCTTCCACAAAGACATACCTATGACGTACCTATTATGTTCTTGATCTGACTGTACTTTTGCCATACTTTTGCTGATTATCGTATGGTTTCTTCTGGATTGGTTGAAATAACGCTGCAATATTTGATGAAATGATAATAATTATTATTACTTTTAGCTTGTGGTGCCAACGATTTGGTGCGAAACACCGCTACACTGAAATCGTCTATCAATAAGTAATTAAATCTCTGGTTCACGTCAATTCGGCAAGAGATTCGGCTTCCGACTGGTATTGATTATGGATCAGTTGAGCTGCCTGTAGATTATTTGCCTGTACAGTCTGTAGTTAGATCAATTGTTTCAGTTGTAAATACTAGTTCTAATTTATTTCTATTATTGTATTGTAATTTTCTTTATCAATAAGTAATTAAATCTCTTGTCAACGTCAATTCGGCAAGAGATAAAGGAAGTAAGTAACTTGACAAGTGAAAGTCATTGATTAGTTAACAGCGTCCGAACAATCGGCTGTAAGACACGTCATTTCAATATTCATGGATGGCCATACAGCGGGGCAATGCAGCCAGCGTCTTGGGGACGCTTCCGCCTGGTATTGATATGGATCAGTTGAGCTACCTGTAGATTATTAGCAACAATCTGCAGTTAGCTCAATTGTTTTAGTTGTAAATACTAGCTCTAATTTATTTCTATTATTGTATTGTAATTTTCTTTATCAATAAGTAATTAATTTTCTGGTCCACGTCAATTCGGCAAGAGATAAAGGAAGTAAGTCACTTGACAAGTGAAAGTTATTGATTAGTTAATCAACGTCCGAACTGAAAGACACGTCATTTCAATATTCATGGATTGGCTTGACCAGCTAGGTCTATTTTAAGCTGTGCCTCAATTCACAAAGCTACATCGTAAATTAGAGAGTGATTTAGATGGGGTGTCCTCGCTTTCCTTATGGTGACTAGTAAAATTTTAATCAAACTTTACTTTTGCTTTCAGTGGACCGTTGGGAAAAGTCGGGATTTAGTGAAAAGACAGACACTTTCACTGAGATCATAATGAACGTTTTCAGGGTTTATTCTCGTGTTATGTTACAAACTTGGAACATAAGACTTAATAACTACAAGTAGTTATCTAGGTAGAAACAAAGATTAACTTAATAGCTAGTTATACAGGGTTATTGGTAATTCACTGACACTATGTTAACTTCAGGTTCTGCGCACCATCACCACCATCATCACCTTCGTATGAACACGTCCATGAAGACACCAGGTCTCTATTTTTAAAATTGGTGGAAAGGGAATGATATTAGTATATACTCCCCTCCATTCAAAAATCTTCTCGATTTTCTTTGAAACTAAACCTAAAAATGGCTCTGTTCTGAATTATCAGTGGGTGTGTGTGTGTGTTCGGCTGTCTCCCAGCTAGGCTAATGCCACTTAAAACATCTTGCGTAGATGTAAAATAAGCCAATCATGATGATGTGGATATAAATAGGAGTGGGAGATATCGGTATTTAGTAATTAATTAGGTTTCGGCCATTATTTGTATGTGACGCGATTTACAAAAAAAATAAGAATTAAGACCTGGCGTCTTTACGAACGTGTTCGTTATAATGGACAGAACTTGCAGTTCACCCAGCGTCAGCGAATTACCAATAACCCTGTATAGGTGGGAAGAATTTTCCGCAGAGGTAACCAGTTGTCTGGGTGGATATTCCTTTCCATCTACATTAAACATGAGATGGGTTGGTTGGGTTGGAATAACATGGTCTGTCAATTTGGTAGGAATATCTGTGATTTGTTAGATAGTAGAGAACTAGGTTTGTTGAGGTGTAGACCATTATTTTGAATCTCCTGATACCTTATTGTCATTGTATAGCTTACAAAAAATATGTTTTATTTATTAACTCCTCCTTCCACTTCATCACCTTACCTTAACAGCCTATATTGGTCCACTGCTGAACGCAGGCCTTCCCTTGAAAAGCGCAATTGGCTTTTATCTCATGGGGGTAATGCCCATAATCCCCACGCTAAGCATGCGGGTTGGGGATTGTAGTTCGGTGGTAGAAGTGTTCTGCAGGAGGCGCTGCTGCCCGCCCCCGGTGGATATCCCTTAGTCGCCTTTTAAGACACCCGCGCGGGAAGAGTAGGGCTGGTAAAAAATATAAGCCGCGCCACACGACATAGAGGTCTATTGATTAATTGAAGTGAAAACCTAACAGTGACTGAAACTAATTCATCACGTTTGAGTCAGTTACGCTGAATCGGGTATATTCGGCTCCGATCGGCAACCCTATGAATTTTTACTTCGATTATCAAAGCACATACCGTTTATTCCCACTAATTCTACGCTGTTATTTCTTTCGCAGAAATACTGAGACAATTAGGCCTTTCCTGTGTGTCTCATGATATTTTTTTTCGTTTATCAAGTTATCAGGTATACCCAGGAAACTTATTTCATTGACGGAATAAGTCTTGCACGTTCCACTCGTGAGTTGATCATTTGTTACCAAATTCCCGTAAGTCGATTTCAGCAAAAGTTAAGCCTATTATTCCAAAGGTTTTCCTTAATACATTGAGTGCACATGCCACGTCGCGTATGCTAGTCTTCTGGCATACAGAATACAATTTTTTGATTCCACACCAAGGCGCGTTTAGGAATCGCGTTTGTGTTTAGAACACGTTAGGACATCACATGGTTTGAGCAAGGAATTTCCTATGTCATGGAGAGTAATGCCCCTGGTTAATCATGTTTTGGCTGGGCTGCAAATGTGATAAAGGTTTTCCTACACTTCTGTGTAGGTAGTATATCAGCTGACTTTATTTTGAAAATTTATCGCTGTAACGCAATGGAAACTTAAAGAAATAAACCATATGGTACATAATAAATTCCTGATAAATATGCTTATATTTGCTAATATTTTCTTAAAACTAATAAAAAAATACAAAGAAATACAAAGATAAATAAAAGCTTGGGCATCAGGGAACATTCCAGTGTGACGATTTGCGAAATAATTTCAGCTTTACCTTGTACCTAGTCACTCCACGCAAAGTAGAGATTTACAATTTTGCGAGTTTGGAGCCACGAAACAAACATTTTCACACAAAGAAAAACTGCAGTCGTGACTGAATAAACTTTGTAGTCACAATGCAATAGACAACAATGAAATTATTTTTGAAAGGGGTTTGAAGATATTTGTGTAGAGGGTGAATATTTACACATAAAAATAATTATATTTTTATTTATCTCAGAAACCTGAGCTTTAGAACATTATGTTACTGAACATTTGTTATTTGTTTTAGTGTCCTCTATCCAATCAAGTAAATTTTATTGTGATAGGCGATTTAATAAATAAACAAAATGGTGACCGATGTTAGGGCCAGAATCTTCAAACCCCTTTCTTCCACAACATATCATGTTAGTTGTAGTATTTAAGTAAAACCGGTTAGTCCCGCTATGCACTTGTTCCGCTTTGCTCGACTCGACTCGCGGGAAGTGAGGAAGAAAACTGTTACACAGTGTAATATTTTCATTTCACCATGTAAATATTGAAATAAGAAAAACTTGTACGTACATACTTGATTCGGTAACTTAACTGTCATCGTCTATATTGATATACCTTCTTTTGTCCACTTTTATAGTATCTAGATTGCGATACCTTTGAATTTTAAATGATTACTAATTAAAATGAACGAGTATTCTGTCTATTTACCTATTTAGATTACCTATATGTACTATTGTACGAGTGCTTTGGTTTAAATAGCGATTAGATTGGTTTATAATATTGTGAATGTGAGCTCAAGAGTTGCAGTTTCCAATTGGAAGATAATCTTAACATTCACAAAGCACTTCAACTGAACTGACTAAAATCTAACCATCACTTTACTATATGGACGACTTAAACACTAGTGCATTTTACGATCTTGGCGTTTTGTTGATATCGTCATTCTCCTAGATCGATATTCTGGCAGGGCTATTCAAAAACTCCATTTCCGAGTCTACAACATTCAACATTCATTCAAATTCATTTCAGCGGTTTTTTTCTATTTTCTGCGTTCTTCAAGGAATATAAAGGAAAAGTAGTATCCCGCAAATCTTAAAACATTTTCTTTGAACCCGTATCCGTACTATAGGTACCCGTTTTTAGGGTTTTGATGATCGAAGATCGGTTTCAAAACCCTTATGGTCTCGCTTTGTCTGTCCTTTTTTCCCTCCTTAATAACTCAAAAACTACTGCAGCTATCAACTTGAAATTTAAAATAATAATACATTTCGTGCGCCTGTACAGATTTAGAGAAAAATAAATGAAAATAAATGAAAAATGAAAATGAATATTTTCCATACAAATTGTGATGCCGAAATTTTAAAAGATACCTACAGAGTCATATGGGGTATCAAATGAAAGGTATCATTTTGTACATTTCAAAATATTTTTTGAAAATTTTGTAGGTTTCATACTTTTTAAAATATTTCGAAAAAAGTCGAAAAAATACCCATTCCCCCCCCCCTATCTCCGAAGATTGCAGAGCGATCCATGTAAAATGTATGGAGCGTTTATAGACATGGATCTATATTTTACAGGAAAAATATAGAGAAGTTTGAAAAAAGAACACTTTTTGAAAAATGGTCAAAAAGGGGGGGAATAATTTTCAAAAGGGGGAGCTACCTCATCGAGTGGGGTATCAAATGAAAGGTATTGGTTTGTACGTTTCAAAACAGTTTTTCAATTTTCTGTGGGTTTCATAGTTTTTGAAATATTTTGAAAACAGTCGAAAAAAAACCCATTCCCCCCCCCCTATCTCCGAAGTTTGCCGAGCGATCCATTTAAAATGTATGAAGCGTTTATAGATATGGATCTATATTTTACAGGAAAAATATAGAGAAGTCTGTAAAAATAACACTTTTTGAAAAATGGTCAAAAAATAATAATTTTCAAAAGGGGGGCTACCCCACCGAGTGGGGTATCAAATGAAAGGTATTGGTTTGGACATTTCAAACCAGTTTTTCAAATTTCTGTAACTTTCATACTTTCAAAAAAAAGTCGAAAATTTTACCATTACCCACCTTAACCGAACCACCCATTAAACCGAAGCATGCAAAGAGATCCATCTGAAATGTAGGTTGGTACCTACTATTCTTAGGTATTCGTTAAGTTGCGAAGTCTCTAACCGGTACTTTTGGTACATATTTGTTGACAAACGTTCAAAACCCTCGGCGCGCGAGTTACACTCGCACTTGACGGATCTTGTTTATTCGTAATCCAGCGTTCGCTCCGCTCGTGTGGCAGCCACACCTCGTTTTAGAATTCACAAGGAGTGTTGACAGAAATCGGCCTACAAAATGAGAGTGATAATTCCTCGAGCGTGACTGGAGAGAACACTTTAATACTCTCTGATTAATCTGCGAAACCTGGCTAAAGCTAGCGCAGGACCAGTGTTATTTGGATTTTAAATAATCGACGTTTGTAACTGTTTGACTTTCGGAGAAATTACACTGTCTGTAGAAAGCTAGGGAAACTAAAAAGAACCAAACAAAATTTGAAACAGATCGATTATAACTATCAATTTTCTAAATAATAACAATAACAATAATAGTGCTGGACAATTCATACAGCGTTATTTAGCCCCAAGCTAAGCAGAGTGTGTTATGGGTACTAGATAACTGATATACTTATTACAATACACTTCATAGATAGATATTTTTATTATACATAGAAAACATCCAGAACACCCTGATGAGCAGGTCGTACAAACATTTGTCCCGAGGCAAACAGGCAAAAAAATTTAGGCATTTGTCAATGGTCCCTACTTGAAGTCACAGAAAAACATTGGTGTTAATTCAGATTAAATTTTGTCGTCCATATCTTAGCAATCGCAATAAAAAAGATGGGATAATTTCAAGTGCTGTCAAATTAGTTTAGTTAAGGCGAAATCTGAATTGAAAACTTTATTAATTTTTAGTTATTTATATATTTATTTAAATAAAATAAATAAATAAATAGTAATTTTCTGAACGGTGCCACTTCAAGTCACGCTCTACGATCCCGAGTAACTAAGGCTGTGATGTATTCTACTCGGGAGCGTCCCTCCCCGTCCCGTCCCTTGCCCCCCTTAAGGCTGTGCTGTAAGTGTAAAGAAATTGTAATAATTCATATAGCACATTCTGACAGGTACGATGACTACTTTCTACGAAAAATGTGCACGTGGACTTTTATTTGAAAAGTTTCGAGTAAAATGGAATTGAAATCTTGGAATCTATGTATACAACATATCTGAGCAGTTGAGCAGATGACGAGTCGGGCAGTCGACGCGAAATCAATTCTTTATTCGACGCTACTCACCATTACTAACCAAAAAAGTTACTAATTTGTCCTAGTCGTTCGAATGGTTCGAACGATTTGTGAAGTCTAATCATTCGAATGAAATCATTCACAGTCGTGCATCTTTACTGTACATGTGACTGTCCGTAAACATTTTTTTTCATAATACCAATTCACGTTTAGTCCTCTTAAAAATTCCGGGTCGCCTAACACCCAGGCAAGTAATAATAAAAATACAATTCGCTCGCCTAAACAAACCTACTCTATTATCCCGTAGTCACGTCATCGTTATATTTCCTACGTTTTACCGGCCTCTCGCAGTTTTGCAAACATCTGCAAAAAACCCTGTTTTAGAAGAAAATAATAGGAAAAATACTTAGCTTCTACCAACTCTATACACCAGCTAAACTCGATTTAGAATGTTTGTAAGCAAACCGACCGTAGTGTGAATTGAAAGAAGAAAGAAAGAAATAAAATTACTTACTGGCTCACACATAAAAAGTACAAAAATAATAATAATAAAAATCCTTGAAATATAAAAAAAGGATTAATTCTATGTGAACCAAAAAGGTCCTGACTCAGCTTCATGTTGCTCGACATAAAGTTGGGCAGTGCTGGTTTTAGAATTGCCTATAAAAAAACGCGGCAACAGAGTTCTGCGTCTATTAGGCTATTTACATTACTTGTCGATTTGAGATCCTTCCTTCATAAATATTGCTTACAATTAAATTTGAAAGTCAATGCCAAGAAAGTGGCTTTTAGCTGTTTGTGTTAACAAACATGCGATATCGAGCTTGGCTAGTGTATAGATTCCAATGTCAAAAAAATTACAATGAAAACCTAACAAAAACTGATTACATTATCAGAGAGAAAAATATAACAGCACAGTAATCACTAAAAACATAAACATCAACTTCAAAAACACAAAGTTGCACACACACAGCGACAAAGGTTTACGACTTCGAAAACCGACGAGAGAAAAACAAAATAATGAACGAAAGGTTTCAAATTCAAAAACTTTTTGTACTTCTGCGTTAGCTCCGATGATACCAGAGTGTCGTAAAATAATGTGTCGTAAATAAACCAACATTTCTTTGGTTATATAATATCTCATCTGAATGAGGTGAATGGCAAACATGGAGAAAGGTTTAGGCCCAGCAGTGGGAACTAAATGGTTGATGATGCTAATGAAGATAGTATTTATCATCTTACAAATCAAATAATATCCCAAATTGCGAATGCTGTTCGTGCAATCTATAATATCCCCAGAGATTTCCAGAGGGTCCCAGAGATTCCCTACTACGTGATAAATTCAAATAAAACATAATGACAGTACCATGTCAATATATTTATGAAAACTTGTTGTACACTCATAGAAATATAAATCGGTTCCCTAAAAATAGTGATAAACATAATTTTAATACCAAAAATAAACATAAACTCGCTGTGCCCACAACTAGGCTACACAAAATTAATGTATCTTTTAAAGGGCAATGTATACGCTTCTACACCAAAACTCCTAGTGAGTTGCAAAAATTATCAGTAAATAAATTCAAACAAATTGTCAAAACCTTGCTGTGCAAAAAGCTTACTATAAAATATCAGATTATCTAGAAGATAAAAAAGCTTGGTTTTGCTCCAACTCGAAAAATAACAACTAACAGGCTAAAGGTTTCTTGGTCGCTTCTTTACTTTAGTCTACTTATCGAAGCGAAAGAAATCAAAATATCACTTTATTTCCGTGTCAGTGTCTAGTTTTAAAATTTGACCTTTTCTAAGTGTACATTTTTTATATTTATGGAAATAAAGAGTTTTTGATTCTTGATGGCTTATACATAGTTTAAACGAGAGTTAAACTCTTGTTAAACCCATGTCTAACTGTTATGACACTGTTAACTAAACGCTTGATAGACCAGAGTTTACGTTGGTTTTTGTAGTACCGCTGTAAATGTTTCGATATCCGGTGTTTATTTCGCAAAAAGGCAATATTTCAAACTAAGTAAATACTTCGCAGCGCATATTTTATTAAGCAAGAGAGCTCGTTCTCGTCTTAAGAAAGCTTTTTATAAGCATTTCCTTTTTCTTGTTAAATTCCTGTCGTTTATTTAACGTGTTGTGATTTTTTTATTCATCTTCGTGTCAAATCCGTAATGTGGAAACACACTATTGAAACACAACGCCCGACAAAAAGCGACATATGTTGAATAAAATTGTATTAAGTGGCGAACCTAGCGGGTTTGTTTGTCAAACAAGGCCTAGATGCCTTACGGGATCCCCGTACTAAAAAACTAGAATTACCCACATAAGTCAAATTCAAAACTTTTTCTTCGGTTCTTTAACCTGAAACACGATTGCCAAAAAGATTACAATAAAAATCATGAAATTGCACTGTTTTGCACCTAATTTGGTCGAGGTCTCAGGAACCCTGCGGTCTATAGAAAGTATTTTTGTTTTGATTCGTAGGATATTACTAGTTCTTTGGTTACATAATAAAGTTTTTTCATAAGTTGTGTAGTTTTCTTGTAAATGAGCAAATCATCATTTTTGCGCTTACGCCGTTCCACAAACGTATGCTCCGTCCCGCTCCTATAAACGCGAAATCCTATGCATATCCTTTTCACAAAAGGGCCGCACAAATTTTCATTTCAAATTTGCAAGGTGAAAACACACAATTGAAACGCCACGCGACTCGACAAAACGCGAGTTAGGTTGAAAAATGGTATTCATTTTCTTTGACCAAAATTAATTTCAACACACCCGACGCGACGAAATGCTCGAATGTAAATGTTGACAGGCTGCGTCGAGTTTCAATAATGTGTTTGCGCCATTAAACTTACTGGAATGGAATTATATCTACTTAAATAAAATATTACTTTAGAGCAG
The DNA here is from genome assembly GCA_949316285.1 of Eupithecia subumbrata. NCBI lineage: Eukaryota > Metazoa > Arthropoda > Insecta > Lepidoptera > Geometridae > Eupithecia > Eupithecia subumbrata. Next base: position 3,243,656 of record OX438644.1, on the reverse strand, counting down.
GTTAACTTAACTACTGGTAAAACCGCAACAAAATTAAGTTACGCAAGCTTGCATTCATGAGGCTATTAGTGACAATGCAACCTACTTATTTCCATTTCCAATGAAATTGTCGGAAATAGGGTTTTCCTCTGCCGGCCAATTACTGAAACTATTGCAGGTCAAAGCCCCAATTGTTGGCCATAGGTACAGGTACAATGCAGAGTGGCATTTAGGATAGAGATTAAGGGGAAGATAATTTTTGGCTGCTTAATAAAGTAGCTAAAGGAGTTTGAAGATTTTCGTATGGTATTTTATTTTTGTATTTAATACAAAATCGCCGCGCATAGTACAAGTTAAATATTTGGATAGAGGATACTAAAACAAATAAAACAACGTCCTAAAGTTTCTGAGATATTTCTTTATGTAATTTTTTTAATTTTCTTCATAATTATTATGTTAATAATCTCAGAAAGCTGACGCTTCAAAACTTTATGATAAAGGACATTTTTTATTTGTCTTAGTGTCTTCTTTCTAAATATATGTATGTAATATATGATTGTAAAATCATATATCATAATCATGAATGCATGATTCTACATTAAATAAATAATGATTTTAAATTATAATTTATTTTCCATAATGCTCTAAGAAAAGGAGGATCTACGAAAGAAAAAGGCCGCGCGACCTTTTTAAGTCATCTTCATAATAGCAGCTCTTTAAGTCACCCAGTGATGGGTATTAGGCCTCCTTCAATCTTTGCCATCCGCCTCTGTCCTTTCGACTACAGCTTTTTAAGTAATAAAATTATTTGACTCCAGCAGTCTGACAAAAAGTGCTCGCCTCGTCGCTAGCCATCCCGATGTCAATTTTGAGCCTGATTGTTGGTTTTCTTTTTACACTTTGGTGTGCCCTATGATGGCCGCACGCCTAGTTTAAAAGAGAACAAGTACATAACATTATTTTACTGTACCTAATAAAAAAAGGAAACTTTACTATATAAACTATCGTATTTTGACGAATTCGTTACGGGTGTAAGCGAGCACGGTGCTCGGAGAGATGCGGAACGTGCGCGTTTAGAGCCGCACTCACCCTGAAGAAGGGTGAGTCCCCATTAAGGGATGAAACGTTGGTTTTCTTTCAAAAATAAGGTTCGTAGTTAACCCGCTTACATCCGTAATGAATATAAGAAAAATTACTTGGAGACTTTAAGCTTTGAAGTTTTCTCAGGATATTAATTAATTAGTTTTGGTAGTGCGTGAAATAAACACAGCAAGGACCAAGTCATATGTTATAGTGTTACGCGATAGATCCTGATTACGTCCCTGGTATGCCACTGTGTTGGTAGCTACTAGCACATAAATAAAGATTACCAGCGTGTCCTATCCTAACTGGGTTGGTGCGGTGTTGTGGCCACGAATGTAGCGAGTTTTAATACATAACATAACATACATATTTATTTACAACAACAAGAACAAAATTAAAAATATAAACCCCTCTACAGATTTTATGAAACATAGCTAAGAACACTCGGGATAAAATTATCTATGACACAAAAAAACTAAACGAAAATCGGTTCATCCGTTTGGGAGCTACAATACCAAAGACAGATACACAGATACACAGACCGACACGTTAAACTTATAACAACCCTCTCTTTTTGCGTCGGGGGTTAAAAAGAATCATATTACGGAAAATTAGACACTTAATAGGGAGGTAGAGTTAACGTTATATGACCATTTAAGATACATTATAGTATGGCTTAAGTAACTGATAAAAAAGTTATTTCTGATAGCTTACAGACTACGATTTTACCGATGGAGGTTACACTAGGCCGAGCCTGCGTCGTGAGATCTAAGCTGATGATTCGAAAACTAGAATAACGAAAATAAAGAAAATAGCCAGAACACTCGGAATATTTGAATATTTTTTAATCCTGCGTCTCTCTGTGTGAGAAATAGTGAGAAGTTTATTAATTTAGGGTGAGGAATACAACCTTTGACTCTTATTGCTCCGTTTATACAATCTCTCTACTATCATACAGCGGTGGGCATCAGAATAATAATAATAATGTCCTCCAATTCGAATTTCGGTCAAACAGGAGATTCTCAATCAAAAACGGGATCGGCAGCGCGCGTGTAACGTCGCTGATGTTGCAGGATGTCCATAAGCTGCACTAACCGTTTCTAGAACAGTCCCCATCAGGTAGACCGCACGCTTGACTGCCACCTTTGTGGTATAAAAAAGCTTTATCTTGTTTTAAGTGTGTAATCATATAAATATGATTAATATAATATACAAAAAATGTAATATTATAATTTTTATATTTAAAAATCTCTTCCTGAATGAGGCTATAATAATTATAAAAATAAAAATAAATATAATATGAATAAAACTAGCTTATTTCTAAATAGAATACATATTTATGTACAAAGCATGTCAGCTGTACGAACTTATCATTATCTTACAAGGAGATCAGACTTTATAAAAATGCTAATTTAAATGGTAGTATTTCTTTTATAGTAGGACGAAGAGAAACTGGTCTCCCTCGTGGTTCTACTAGTAGGACAAAATAGTAGGACCACGAGAAAACGGTCTATCTAACAATGGTAGGGTCCATTACAAGTAAGAAATCGCGTTTTTCGTAGCCTTACGTAACAAAAACGCAAACGGTTTACCTCCATTGTTATCATTACTGCTAAGTTGAGGCTGTTGCGGCTTAATAAGGGCAGATAAAGCCCCAAAAAACAGCGTCAAGGGCAAAGGGAAGCTTGTAGCTGTTACGTTACTGTGTAGTTGAAATAATCCAGGCGCGATCAGAATGGGATGGGACCATTTCGGAATGATATAAGCGTGGTAGGACATTTTTCTACTTGTAATCATTTATTCAGTTGTTAATGTGAACTAGTTTCCTCGTATATTTAGTTTTACAAGGTTCCGGCCACTTCTCAGAGCGTGAAGATAATGAAAGCTAGGTTTTTTCTAGCCTTGCTTATGACCAGGACAAGTACGAATCAATGCCAAATTAATATTTAAGAAAAAAAAACTAAACATAGAAAGCATTCGAACCCGGAATAATGATGATTAGATAGCGTAGAATCATGGAAAAAGGTTAAATACAACATTATCATATATAAGAATAACTTGCATCACATACTGGTAAGTGTTTAAATTAATCTAGCGGCCTGACCTTTTATATGAGTTTTTAGGTATTGCATTTTTTCTGTAGCTGATAGAGATTTATCTTCGTGTATGATTTTCGAAAATAAATCATAAAAGGAATTCCACGATTCGTAGCTGCCACTGAAGGTTGGAATTGTAATTAAATGATTTTTTGAACATTAACTGAAACTATTATTATTAATTAATTATGCACGATTATGTTTGAATTTTTTTTTATTGAAAATTTTATTTAATTTGTATTTTCACATGAGATCTATAATAATTAAATTATTATTATTTTAATATTATACCTATTCGTACGCCTGTAAAGGTAGGTTTTGGCAGTAGTTACCTACATATGAATAATTTTTAAGATCTATTTGTAAAATTTGAACTTTATGAGTAAATGAAATGAAATCCTATGGAAATAGTTGTCACCTATGCGAGCCAAGCTAAAAGTAATTTTAGCTTTCGATCTGCAACCCGCGGAAAGAAACACTGCTTTGAAAAACACATCCAACCAATATTCAATATCAATTCGAAGTAAAATATGCCAGCTTGGAGTATTCTAAATTTTCATGCCACATTTCTAGAGGCCATAAAAACAAACATTGGATCAAAATTTAGTGCTACCATACCATCATTGTATGGTAGGGTCCAAATTGGAGATTTGCGATTTCCGATACCAACGAGATATAAATTGAAATTTATCTAACGGCTGTGTATAGGAAAGAGGGCAATGTAATGCCGCCATACACGCTTACTTCCATCCATGTCATTCCACAGTAAAAACTTATAAGAATTGCATTTGGAAGAAAACTGTTTTTCATAATTCTGGTCCCCCCCCAGACCAGTTTATTCGTAAACGAATTTCCTCGCCGAATAAAAAAAAAAAAAAAAAAAAAAAAAAAGGGTAAAGAGGGCGCATTGCGCGCTATTTTGTGAAAAGGGATGACATAAGATTTCGCGTTTATAGGAGTAGGCAGAGCATACGTTTTTGGAACGGCGTAAGCACAGAAATAGAAATGATGTTTTTGCTTATTTACAAGAAAACTACAAAACTTATGAAGGAACCAAAGAATTAGTTAATAACCTACGAATCAAAACAAAAATGTCTTCTATAGACCGCATGATTCCTGAGACCTCGACCAAATTAGGTGCAAAACATGATGAACAACTTTCATGATTTTTATCGTATTTTTTTTGCAATCGTGTTTTCAATTTAAATGAACCAAAGATAATGTTTAATTTTATGTAATTCGAGTTTTTTACCAGGGGGATCCCGTAAGTACTGAGATTTAGGCCTAGTTTGACAACCAAACCCGCTAGGTTCATCCCGTGAGCTTGCCTATCTACATATCCTATTATATGAGTTCATGCTATGTATCATTGTGTAACATTAAAGAAATACAGAATTATTATTCTCCGTTTGTACGAAGTCTGTCATGGAATTTTGGAAATTAAGCTTTGCGTACCACCAGAGTGTACGTGAGACCATTTGGATGATATCCGCCATTTCCGTCTGCATCCACACCGCACTGTTTTGTGTAATCTTCGATATAGTAAAATTAAAGACGTGTGAACTGTATTAACAAGGGGCTGTATTCGTAGACAAAGTAATGCGAGTACATCAGTCGGCGGCCGTAAGAGAATGTGACGTCGTCGGCGCGGGTGGACCGTTGTTGTTCGGCGCCGGTCGGCTCGTGTCCGCGGCAGGGCCGGCGTGGTGGGGAGGGTGGGGTTTGTGGCTCGTCAGAGAGAATCTCAATTTCAGTCTGTAAAGCATCGAATTCCTCGTATAAGGGCTCAAATTTTCGTAAGCGGCATTCCAAGTCGGTAACTTGATTGATTGTTAAGGGCTTAGAACCAAGAGTTTTTAAGTGGTTGCTAAAAATTGTCAGTTTGCATTTAATAGCGGAACGTTTTTTAATAAAAGTTTTAAGTTCCGACATTATAACTGCGTAATTTTATAAATGTAATAAAACACAACTATTGCAAAGAAAATAATACCAGATATTCTCATAAAATGCTTTGAAAGAAAGGAAAAGAAAGAAAGCAGTGTTTAGAAAAAAAATAGACACGTAAGCGCAGTGCGTGAATAGCAAACTATGTGTAGGTAGGTAACTGCGTATGAAGGTGAGCAAAGGTTATTTATCAATTAGCGTTCGAGTTTTATGACTGCAATTATGTTACAAAAGGCTTTGTATTACTGATAATAATTTATGAATGAAGCTAAATGCATATAGAGTAAATAAAAAAGTTTTGGAAGTTGTAAGCGTACAATTAAGACTCAAGTTGTAGCTAGAAAAAATTAAGAAAAAGATTTTGAAAAAGAATATTTGACTGGAACAAGAGACGAGGGGGATAAGAAAAAGAATAGGAACGAACTCACAAGATTGCCATGTATCCTTTTACCACAGGGTCCAGGTGACGTGTATTTCTTCTTGATTGTCCTTCACTTGACCTCGTCCGGTCACTGCGTCAAATATTTGTGGGCCACCACGAATGCCAATATACTTCTCAAGACACTTCTTTGTCCTTGTTTGAGGTGCGAAGGACCATATGTTTTGTGTAATCTTCGATATAGTAAAATTAAAGACGTGTGAACTGTATTAACAAGGGGCTGTATTCGTAGACAAAGTAATGCGAGTACATCAGTCGGCGGCCGTAAGAGAATGTGACGTCGTCGGCGCGGGTGGACCGTTGTTGTTCGGCGCCGGTCGGCTCGTGTCCGCGGCAGGGCCGGCGTGGTGGGGATTCGAAGCAGTTGTCTCCGACACGCACCATTCCAAACCGCATCCGCACTACATAAATTCAATCCACATTGACGCCGCATCATTCCATTCCAATTGCGCGGCTTGAAGGATCGTGTATGTCAGCAAGTATTCCCTCGAATAATGGGGTATAAAGATTCGGGGAATTTACTCGGGAAAATTCCTATTGGATATTCCTTCGGGTAAGGCTTAAAAAGTTTGTCATGTCGTGATTAAAATTTTAGTCAAATTCTGAAACACTTTGTAGCTGTTGAAGTGAAAATGGAAAGAGCGTATTAAATTTTTAAAATTCCAGAATTCGGTAATTGCATTGTTTGATTCTACGAATAAATAAGATGATTCTTCAATACAAAATTTTTAACAACCTTTGACGATTTTACGGCATTTCAGGACTATTCTCGGAATTCGAATCCAGTGCTATGATCACACATGAAAAATAAACATATTATTGCGAAGGTTGCAAAATTTTAAACCGATTTCTAAAATGTAGGAAGTTCTCAATTCATGTGTATGTTTTTATTGACAAAATAAATAAATAAATAATGCTGGACAATTCACACAACATTATGTAGGTAGCCCCCAAGCTAAGCAGAACTTATGTTATGGTTACTAGATAACTGATAAACATATTACAACACACTACATAGATAGATATTTTTATTAATCATAGAAAAACATCCAGAACACCCTGGATAAATATCTGCAGATCGTACAAACATTTGTCCCTAGGGAAACTTTTTAGGCAGGAATCGAACGCGCAACCTCCGGCGTCGCAGGCGGACCTTCGCCCGCTGCGCCACGAAGGTCGTTAAAACACTCGCAATTCGAATTTTGTTTTGTTTGAAAAGTGACTCTTACACTTTTCAAACAAAACAAAATCAGAATTGTTTTATCTGTCTGCAAGCTACGTTGCCACAAACATTTTTACACTTTAACAACTCCACATCCAACTACTTATGTGGACAGAACAGTGACCGATGGGTAAAATTATTATATAAAATAATCCATTTTTGCAGCGGCAGTATAAGTAAATAGATGTCGCTATGCATACAACATAATTCGATTGTTTTGAAAAAAAGAAAAATTGACTTAAAATCCCTGGTTTTTAACTGTTTTTAAGAGTTTTGGAATAAATACGATTTTTTCGGAAATACAATTTTTATGGTTTCCATTTTAAGATTATCTTCTATACAAATGCAAATAAATCATGCAAATCGGTCTACAAATGACGAAAATCGACGAACATTCATTAAAAAAACATACACACAGCCGAACATAGAACCACTTCTTTTTTTTTCGAAGTCGGTTGAAAATATTATGTCACTTAACAAAGGTATTATAACAATAATAACGTTAAAAACAGAACCCCGTGCCATGAAAGTAGCAATCCAGTTGCCTGTAACAATGGGAGACAAGTGGCCCCCTCACTGAACCATGGATCTAAAAGGTCTAGATTGGACTTTACCTACATTATCACAGGTAACGTACCTGAAATTTTCATGTATACCACAAAACTTTTAGCGCTATCATGGTTATCAACACTAATGTCAATAATAATGGGATATTTACTATGATTTGTTGATTTGATTTTGGCCAGTATTTCGGCGTGCTCAAAATATCACAATTTATGGTAAATATCTCGGTTCAGCCAGTCCCTCCAAACAGGTTAACATGATGATGATAGTATTATATTATATCGTATATTGTCATTTGTATTCTTTTTTAGCTAAGTAACGGTTAATTTAATTTATGTTTTAGTTGCAAATAAACGTTTTCGATTGATTGATTGATTGATGATAATGAACATGTAGTATCCGATGTCCGTACTAAACGCTCCAGACTCGATTAGTTTGCTGGTTTGGTTTTGCGAGGCGATAGGTCATCTAGACTCAATCTGCTAAGTTGCGTGAACAGTAGAGAATGGGCATGGTAAAGTACGATACACTACCCCGCTGCACTCAGAGATAAAAAAGTGGAAACAGTTCTATGACGTCACAGTCCTCTAAAACAAATGGGAGTCACCGGTGCCCGTCAACCTGAAAACTATGTTCCTGTTTAAAATTTCACCAGCAACCAACAAACAGATTATTAGAATATATTTTTTTTTTACCCGGAATAAAAGCAATGCCACTTGACGGTAGAAAAAGCCATGATATGATGCTACCGCCGTCATACCATTTTCTGCCACCCCGCACGGAGGTACCTATAGACTTCCCTTTCGCAAGGAACCCTTGTACTTCAACTTGATAAAATTTTCCTCGAGTGTTTATAGGTAAAACATAACCTTTTATCTAGAGCGAAGACGCAGGCTATAGGTAGGTACGTCCTAAACTCACCTCAACAACATATACTGTGGTCAACTGCTGGACGCAGGCCTCCCCTTGGGTTGTTTGTTTTGCCAACCGCCTCAACCCAAAGATTTAAATCGTTAGATACACACTGACATCAAATATGCATTGTCTTTGAATGCGTGCATTAAGAAACTACCGACGCACGCACACTACATAATATGAGTACTTAGTTAAAAATGGTGTTTTTGAACACACAATACACAGATTCCAAATGAGCGAGCTATCTCTCGAAAGGGCCTATCTAACGATTCTCAACCATAATTCTTGATTTCTCGGCTCGCTCCGCTCTCCAGTTCCTTGTTTGCTCTGTTCGTTGACATTTTTGAGCTATTCCATTCCACTGTTATCCACGCACACACTCAAGTGGCCCACTAAGTGAAGTCCAAGCACCGCTGCTTCTATTTATATTAGCGACAGCAGCATCTATTGTCGGCAAAGTTAAATTATATTGCAATGCAAGTTAAATGAACGCGCTTTGCGTAGTTTTGTTCTTGTTTGTGGGTGGTTTGTAGTAGTTTCGTTTGTGGATTTTATATGAGCATGATTTACAACAGGTCTGATGAACAAGCTCTCAAACAAGGTTTTGCCGTAATTACCACGCTGGGCAGGTGGATTGTAATCGCAGAAGGGGTTTTAAAAATACACAGAAGGATGTAGCTACCCTTCCACTGGTAGGTTGTAGTCGTCTTTTACGACCTCCACTGATTGAGATGAAGAAGTCGGTCGGCTTGTTAAGTCGCGAACGTGACGGCTTTCTGCAGTTGAACACTGGTCGCACGCGTATTTTCGGTATAATAAGTAGCGTTTTATCTAAGTTAAGCTATGTTCTAAATATACGCCAAATTTCATCATAACCTGTTCAGTAGTTTTGGAGATCTTAGGTAACAAAAATTCACATTGCACAAACTTTCGGCTTATAATACAAGAACAAAATTAACAATATTATAAACCCCCCAACTGATTTTCATGAAACATGGCTAAAAACACTCGGGATAAAATTATCTATGACACAAAAAAAAACTAAACGAAAATCGGTTCATCCGTTTGGGAGCTGCGATACCAGAGACAGATACACAGACAGACAAGTTAAACTTATAACACCCCTCTCATTTTGCGTCGGGGTTAATTAGTAAGATAAGATAGGATGTGAGGAAAAATGTAGCTGAATTAACTGTTAATTGAGCTAAGGTCGCAGCTAGAATGCTAATTCCACGTACACAAATATAATCGCAACTTAAGCGTAGCTAATAGCTGTGTCTTTAAGTTACTGTCGAATAAATACCAATTTTAATTCTGACGCAAATGCAGAGTTGAAATTGTAGATTACCTTTTGCCGAGAGAACCGTAAAATCAATTTAAATTATTCATTGAAATGTATTATTTGATAGAATGACAATGTTAAGCAAGTTCTGCCTTACCATGGAACAGCCTCCCTGTTCTCGTATCCTTATTACCATAGTTGTCATACCACATCAAAGTAGTTACCAGTACCAGACTACGGTAGGTAAATACAGTTTCTAAGCAAGCCTCCCAAAGTTTTTGAATAGAGAAGTTTGGGCAATATCGCCGTTATAATTTGGGCGGCGCCCGAGCATTATGTGGGATGCCATTTTCTGGTCAATTCTTGAGGTCGGATATGAAAGTTGTTGTGGTCCAAGTTAGACTCTTTGGATTTAGTCAATCTACTTTTGATTTGCATGTTTGACATAGGTAAAGTGCGCTAACTTAAAAAAATATTGCCCAGCCATTGTGGGTTTCGTTTTGTTATCAACTATACGCTATTTCCAAAATCTATCAAGCAAAGATACAGGTAAAACATAATTGAGGCGACAGTGTTGATTAGCGCTAGGATTCGGTGTACCGTTTATCGAAGGCATTTTATCAATGATTTTGAGTGGCTCATGCCCGAGGAATTCTTCCAGAGCTAAGGATATCTTAGAAACGTTAAGTTTTTCAGGAGATTAAATGACGTTATCTTTCATCATCAGCCTAAACTTGCCCACCGGACATAGGCATCAATTACTATAACTAATCTGTGCCATCGGATATATTCGTTAGGTTCGAATCCAGTCCTGTAGAGAAACTCCGAGAACAGTTCTGTTCATATCTCGCTAAGCTATTTGGAACTGGTGGACCAGCCCTAACGTGGCTACCGTGAGTGTCTACGTCTAAGCTCTGTGGGAAGGTCATGACGGATTGGACGCACGGATTGAAAATTTAGTTTTCAGGCATTGTAGTGGATAACTTACTGAAGACTACCTTAGCAGTTTGGTGAATGAATGAAATGAGTACATCCTTGAAAATTACGGCGCGGATCGCGGTGCGAATCACGCGCACCTTGTAAACCCTTTGTCACGAGGCACCTCAAAAAATACGAGAACGAGGCGCGAACGCGACGAGACGCTGCGAAAACTATGCGAATCGGATCAACACTCATGGTTCGCGGCTTCGCGCGTGTGTGTGTAAAGGCTTTTTGGATTAAAAGCCTGTAACTTATGCCACATTTAAATCACATCATGGCAGCGACGAGGACGTGACCTCTCGGATATGACGACCTGAGCGAGAGCCATTTGTTCCAACACTAACGGTGATGGGTGTTCTTTTAGCCGAATATTACTTTATTTATTACAATGGTTATGATTTTGGTAATCCATACTTCCTTCAATAGTAATATTACTAACAGAAATCAGAAACTCATTGTAAATTACTAATTCATTATAACGGGATATTTACCATGATTTGAGTTTTGAGCTTTCCAATATTTTCGTTGTAAATGACTTTATGTAGATGGACTTAAAAGTTTTAATCGTAAATCGGTTACTTATTGTAAGAGCCGGCGGAGGATCAGAGTTACGTGTATTCGGTTTATCAGTATTTATTTATTTATATTTATTGAGGTAAACCACAGCCTTACAATTTCCATATAAGTACTTAAAACATATATAACACTATGGCCACAAAGGATTACACCGATATTAAATAAACAAATGAAACAGCAAGGTAAGTCAGAAATATATAGAGTATATTAGCATTTAAGCTGAGCGGTCTCCTAATTTTTTGATTTAATAATATATGTATTTTGTTTTAGGTGGTACTTTTTTTAGATATTTATTTAAGCCACCAATAAAAGATACATAAAACTGGTAAAAGACAGTAGCTTGCACTTGAGTTCTTTCAGTTACAGGAGGTCACATCTTTAACAGAATATAAATTGAGTTGACAAGGTACAAAAGGTACACAATAAATCGCCTCTCTGAATCTCCGTCTGTGACTAGTTGGGAAGCCAACTAGGTGTAATTGAAGTAATAAATAAACTTATTTATTTTCGTTTAGAAACCAATAATGTTTATTTCTATAAGCTTATAACATGAAGGCTCATAGACGCAGCCTGCGGACAGAGTGCGGTCAGCACGATTTGAGACGGGGAGTGCGAGTACTCTGCGACCACGGTGAGCTAAAAATTTTAAAAGATTTAATTTTACATTAAACTGTACAGAACATTGAACCCTGGGCCAAATCGAAGACACCTTAATGGATCTGTCATATAAGAAAAGTGTCGACTGCAATTTTAAATTGGCGTCAAGCGTCAAACCCAGCGATGTGCAACATTTACGTGAGTGATCACACTGATCACATATACGAAGATAGAATCGTTTATCGAAAAAGCTGATTTTTCGATAAACGATTCGATCTGACGTCGTGGACTTTTGTTCTTTATAAGTCTACGTCAGCGGTGTGGGGCGAGCGTGGTGAAGTTGCGGCGTGACGCAGCTCAAGATGAAGAGACCAGAGCTTTAGAACGCGTTCTAAAAGTACCAAAACACATGCCCAGCAGAAAGCACTAGAAGTTTTACCCTAATTACCGATGCGCATGTATCGCATCGAGGTCAGCCATCCGACTAGGCGATTGTCCGCGTCTCCGCTCGGCGTCCATTGTTTCCATACCCATTTCACGGAGCACGGTATGCGAGAGAGAGCTAGTCAGAAAATGAAAAACTGGATTTTTGCAGTTTTATTACTCGTGTTTGCGACGTGGTTGCCACCAGCACTTTTTACCGGTCATATTTGATGATTTCGTGATTCATAGGCAAGTTGAACAATCTATTCCAAAAAACGCGGTGCAAAAATAGCCAATTTCTTAAAGAAAAGAACAACTTAGTAGTGTGTATGTGTATCTATTTTACATAAACCATTGGGCATTTGGTCTCTTCTGTATCTCAGACATTATCAAACCTAAAAATTTGCATATGCGATCGTTACAATTTTGTTTCATTTTATTTATTTACTGCATTAATCTCCATTTGTGATGATGATGACGTCCTCCCACAGCGGCCAGTCTCAACTGACTAGTGCGCAGGACATTTAATAGTGTACTCCGTTTTAGGACTATATAATCGAATCAAGACCCAGTCAAATTCAGACGTGGATTAATGGAAAACTAGCCTTCTACTGAATCTGGAGGAAATTTAATCATTTCTAGAGTCCCTCCCGCTTGACCACTTTAGTTCATTATGCTTCTGACTTGCAGATTTTAAGCTCTGGTCTGTTGCATCGTTTACATCTTTTCTAGTTTAAGGTGCTTTTTTATTTATATATTGAACTAGTACAGAAATTTCAATTACACTAGTCACTTTATGTTACACTAGCTGTACACGCGACTTCGTTCGCGATTGCCTTACCGGCCGACTAATTAAGTTCACATTTAACCATAGTCTCTCATATTATGAAACGCCGCCGTGCAAAAAATCGTGTAGGTTCTACGGGGGATAGCATGTTGTCATCTTCAATCCCATAGATGAAAGAAATTATGATGAATGCAGATGGAGAGACGCGCGTCAAGTTTGAAACTATTAGTTTATCTCGCACGCACTTTAATCTAAGGATTCTACGTGATGATTCTGCGACGATTGCACTGTCATACTGAAGCAATTGTATTGCAGAATTGGGCTCCTGATCCATTTGACTGGACCACCGTAATATTTTTTTCGTTAGTAGGTAGGTACAGTTGGCTGTGTACCACAGTAAAAAATATTTTTCTGTGGTCCAGTTAGTTTAATTGGACCACTTACTCCAACCAAACATCGGTAGTACAGATAACCGGACCAGCTAAACCACCATATGTCATGTAAGGTAGGAACCTAACTTATTTTTCCAAGACGCACCACCTTAGTAGGTAGGAACCTAACTAATGGGTGCGTCTTGGAAAAATTAGATAGGAACTTACCTACCCTTTAACAACAATTTTTTTTCTTCAATCTACAGATTATTTCATCAGTCTACTGATTTTCTACTCGACTTTCTACTGATTTAGTCAAATTCGATTTTGCAACACTGTTTCTTACAAAAAGAATGCATGATATCGGACGACGCGTAGACCCGTCGGGTTGCGCGGTTTAAGAATTCTACTTTTTCCTCTCTCCCAGGGGAACCTTACTGAATTCCAGGATAAAATGTATCCCATGTCCTTCCTTGAACTCAAATCGTACCAATTCAGTCCAACTCATTCAGTAGTATCGGCGTGATGCGCGGTGAAGGAATTTTACTTTCATCCTCTCTCCCAGGGGAACATTACTGAATTCCGGGATGAAATGTATCCCATGTCCTTCCTTGTAGTATGAAATCAAATCGTGCTGGGTTTCATTCCCACTCATTCAGCACTTTCGGCGTCATGCGCGGTGAAGAAATTTCACTTTCATCCCCTCTCCCAGGGGAACCTGACTGAAATCCGGGATAAAAAGTATCCTATGTCCTTCCTCGTAGTATGACCTAAAATCGTGCCGAGTTTCATTTCGATACCTTCAGTATTTTCGACGTGATGCGCGTTTAAGAAACAGACAGACAGACAGACAGACAGACAGACAGACAGACATGAATGAAAAAAATTACAGTTTTGGCTTCAGTATCGATAGTAGAGTGTCCTCCAAAAAAAATTTTCAAAATATCTTCAATGTACAGAATTGGACCTGTTACAGTTTTATTATAAGTATAGATTATAATTAAATTAAGAATATATACTAGCTATTATCACCATATAGAAATTACAGTTTAAATAAAATTCAATTCAATTCCAATTAAAAATACAATTAGTCAGTACTATCAGTAAAAATTAATATACATATACGCATTTCAATCAGGCATTTAGCTCGGACAGAGTCAGGCACTCCGCCGACAGACTCATCCAAGCATCCGCAAACACATCATGTACAAAAAACCTTCGTTTGACCACAATCTCACCTGATGGAAAGCGAAGATGTGGCCGACGGTTTATCACGAAGGTCTAGAAGACACATAACCACCCTTGTCTTGAAGAGACCCAGGTTGTAATTGGCCAGAAAAACAGAAGCAGGAAGCGAGTTCCATTTCTTAGCGGTGCGGATAATGAAAGTAGAGGAAAACCGCTTAGTGCGAGTGGAGGGTATACCCACCAAGTAGGGATGGTAGTGCGTTTGCTCGTCCTGCTTGAATAGTTTTGTGGGTAGGTCCTCCTATTTTTAAATGAACCAATCAACTTAACTTTTGCCAAAGGACACTTTAGGTCAGAGCTAGAATTAAAAATGTCTTTCAGGCATAGCTCCGAGCATTCGAGCTGAAATTAGGATTTTAAACAACAAATTTTCAATTCCAAAGAATCACTCTGTAGGTTTTACAATTAACATGATACCTACGCATGTGAATAAACTTGAACAATATGTTTGGAGAAAATGATTTTGTTTTCAAAAACACAGCCGTTTCGGCGGCGTAACAACAATGTTGCGAACACGCCGTAATCCCGCCAAGGCTAACGACAGCTTTCTTGTAAACATGTTACAGATGACGGTCTTTTAAAAAGTGGCGACCGGTATTTTACAACCGTCATTTTAGGAACTTGCTTTTTTGTGGCATAGCTAGGCAGAATTTGATGATGTGATAGCTATGAAAATAGAACGAGCCTATTGGTTGGATTTGTCATTTTACACAGCGATATATATCTTGATCATTACGCAGTACGCTGCGGTATGCGGCGCTGGACATATTTTTTTTGTATTTATGTTTTTATTTTATTCAACCTATAAGAATATTACATTATAATATTTCTGCCAAACTGTGCAACAGTTTGTCGGCAGTAGCTTAACATATAATCGTATAAAAACGACGTGGTCTTTTGTACCAACAATTCAATTCAATGCGTTTATTTCAGCTTAGATCCACAGATACATTTTCAGCCATAGATTAAATATTTAAACAAAATATCTTAAATTAATGGAACACACAATGTTCATAGCCGCATGGCCATGTGTGCGCGTCCGATTCTTCAAGAAAGCGCGGTCCGTTTCCGGCCTTCCAGCTATAAGTTTCAGATAGCTACTGGTACCGCCCCTGGTCCGGCGCATCAAGGACGCTGTTCTGGCGGATGATTGCGTATAAGTCATCAATGTGGATCCATCGAAGTGTGTGTCAGCGGTGATCGGTAAGGTTGGTGAAGTCTACGTTGCGGCGTGCGTAGCGTATTGCGTCCCGGTCAAGGTACCAAAGCTTTAGCTATGCCATTGCTATAGTAGAAAAGCGCCTTCTATTGAATTCAAAAATCACTTTACTTTTTTAATTCAGTTGAACTCCATTAGCTCGAAGACTGTCACCTGTCAGCGCCGAGATAGGGATTCGTGAATAATTGATTCAAGTACAGTCAGCGTCAAATTGATATGAGCGTCTAGAGTAGTCAAAATGATCTGAAACACATAAAAACAATTAAAAAAATTTAACATTGAGATTGAATGATCTTTAGGACCCTTTCAGTTAAGGTTGCCGTGCTAACTCGGTAGGCCCTGATGCTGCCTGTCCAATGACTTGGAGGGAGACAGCGAAGTGGATATTTATGCAATATAACCGTGACGATGCTTGGAAGAGCATCGCGCCCACAGTAACCGTTAAGTAGTAAGAATTAATCAACAGTCTACATACGGGTTGTTGTTTATTTTTTGTTATTTAATTATTTTTGTTATTTTCGTATGTTTTATATATTTTTTCTCGATCATAGTTCTTCAAATTTTGAATTAAATTAGAAGATTGTTTAAAATTTTATTTAGTACTAGCTTCTGCCCGCAGCTTCGCACGCGTATTTTCGGTATAATAAGTATCTTATTATCTAAGTTAACCTATGTTTAAATGTGCGCCAAATTTCATCATGGCATTTAGTAGTTACGGAGATCTTAGGTAATAAAAATTCACATTTCAAAAACCTTCGGCTTTATAATATTAGTAGGATAACGACTACTTAACATGCGATTCCATTATTTGTCATGTGCACATAGGTTCAGTTACAAGCCAGATCATATTTAATACTTTTTTTTGTGCTATTCTATTATTGCTTGTCATGTGTTTTGTGTACATAATAAACTAAAATAAAATAAGATTGAGATCCCGTGTTGAATAGGCAAATAATGTATTTTTAACAAGTAGATAGTCCTTTTTTGTATTTTGTTTGGTTAGGTTAGGTTAGGTTATATGTAAGCTGTAATCTTTGATAATTGAACCCGCAGTCAAGCTTATGTTGTAATGATTTTTTGTTATTTTTTGTGTGTGGTCTGCCATCCACACCATAATTTGACGACCTCCGTGGCGCGGCGGGCGAAGGTCCGCCTGCGACGCAAGAGGTTGCGGGTTCGATTCCCGCCTCGGAACAAATTTGTGTACGATCTGCAGAAATTTGTTCCGTTGGTCTGGGTGTTTTCTATGTATAATAAAAAAAATTCTATCTTTGTATACAATGTATTAAATATATCAGTTATCTAGTACCCATAACACAAGCTTTGAGTAGCTTACTTTGGGGCTAGATGGTGCTGTGTGGATTGTCAAGCATTATTCATTCATCCGTATTGACAAGCGCCATAGGTACTGTCAGAAAACCATTGTTTCTCTTCTTTTTGTGGAGCAACATTATGCTAAAACGGGACCTTTTGGTTGGCTGGGTGCTACACTTGCTGCTGTTAGAACTAGGTATTTTTTTTTGTTTGTATATATTCTTATATAACAATAATTGTAATATTTGCAAGCTGTACTAGTGAACTACTAAATAAATTTTCTTTCTTCTTTCTTTTAATATTAACCAATTAATTGCACTAAATCGTCGCTCTGTTTCAGTGGTCAATCGCCACTGACAATGGACTGGGACGAATGGGAACCCTAAGATCCGACTGGGTAAGGAATGCTAAGTTTTTTTTTACAAAGTTACAATAAGCTCAAATACCCCTATGAAATACATAACACACACCGCAGAAACGTTCCTCATATAACGGCGACCAATATTCCAAAGACTGTGTCCTTGGTAATCTCGTATCGAATGCTAAACTCGACCTTGTGTACAAAGGGCATTAATTACTAAGTTCCTTAAGGATCAAAGGATTTATTTCGGGCGTATTAAGGGACTTGTTAGCGCCTTAATACAGTGACTTGGAGAAATTTGAAGTCCTTGAAGCTTTATGCTTTAGCTTTATGAATTTGTTTCATTTAAAGAGTGGAAACTAAGTCAAAGACTTTTCATCTTGTTTTGTGGGAAAAAATTACTTAGGTAGTGAAGTGACGGAGTGACTCGAAGTCGACTGAAGTCGATCCTAAAGTTTATATACTAAACTCATTTACAACGGAATACTTACCATGATTTGAGTTTTGAGCTTTCCAAAATTTCGTCACAGTTTCATGCGCCATGATCACGGAATAACTAGGTAGTTATTCTAACTAGAATCCGTAGGAAACATGAAAGTTTTAATCTTATTCCTTGTCCAATTACAAACTTACTATTGCAAAAAGTCTAGGGTTATAATAACTCCAGACTTTTAATTCTTTCCGATTGATATTGATCAATCCGAAGCGTCCGAAGACGTTGGCTGTATTTGCGTAAACAGTTAGGTCTTTCACCGAGCAGGTCCTACTAGTTTCGTTTATTTTAACATCAACAGCCTTTACCGGTCCACTGCTGGACTTAGGTCTCCTCTGAAATCCACAATCCAAATGCTGGGCATGCGGGCTAGGGATCGCAGTTCGCAGTTGACCTGTTCTGCCTTCTGGTGGATATCCCTTAGTCTCTTTCCTTGACTCCCGCTATAACTTACTAAGTAATTCTCCGGACAAGGCCCTAATCACTTCTCAAATTGCATCGTATCGTTTCAGAATGACACATGTAGGCATTTTACCTTTGATGAAATAAACTACAAATGAACGCGTCCCGCGTGTCAAAAGTTTCAGGGTAGAAACTATTCTTTCAATCTCTCCGTGCAAATAGGACCAAACGCACAATCTAGAGTTTCTTTCATTTGTTGACGATATTGAGAGTGTAACATTATCTTAGTAAAGCGATTGCTTAGCAGGATTCGGCCCTTGACCCTTTGTTTCTATTCAAATCTGTTTTTTCCCTTAACTCTTGTGTCACAGATAAAGGATGACTTCTGTCACGGCACATTTCACCAGGCCTGAAATATTTAGAATTAATGAGGTACACAACCTTAGTACATTTTAGGGGTGACATGAATTACTGCCGTCATAAAACACTGTCTCAGGTCAAGGGACCGGAGGTCTGTTTCATCACGTTTTGAATGAAAATGTAAGCCTAGTGTGCTTAGCAAAATTCAATGAAAATATTGTTACTTGTAAAGCTTTTTCAAATTAGCATCGCACTCTCGCCTTCTTAATTAACTTAAATTTCAATTTCGTTTATTCAAACAAGATAAAATTATATTGACTATTACTAGAAAGCCCAACACTTGATATAATTAGATTATTATTTTTAGCCTGGGTCATCCCATTGCGGGGCAGCAGGCCTATTTTCATTTTCTAAAATACGCAATAGATTACTTCGTTTCGTTTTGTTGTGCTAATTGGTACCTACTTTAAACCGGTTTACTTACATCAATTGCCAGAACAAAACACGATGTTTTTAAACAAAGTATTAAAAAAGACCCCTTTGAGCCCTGTTGTGAGCCAATATTTACTTGTTCCACTATTGAACATCTCAGCTATAAACTTAGCAAACAGGAATAGAATAAACCCTTTGGATAAACTTACTGTCAGTAGTTAATTTTATATTTTGGATTGCCACAACTATCGTCTATTTTGACGACCTCTGTAGCGTAGTGAGCGAAGATCTGCCTGGAACGCGGAGGGTAGTGGGTTCAATTCCACCCAAGCCTTCCCGCCCGGGGGACAAATGCCCGTATAAACTGCGGGCATACCTATTCGTTTCAAATCTGGGTGACTTTTACATATATCAATCATCTGGTATACCTATTACACAAACTCTGACCACCTACTTTGGGCTGCGTAAATGAAGCTGTGTGAACATTCCCAGCAATGGGTAGATGTCTTATCATCATCATCATCATCAGCCTATACCTATTAGTCCACGGCCATAGGCCTCCCCTAATGAGCGCCATAGCACCCTGTCTTCAGCTTGCCGCATCAAGCATCTGCCTGTAGTCTTTCTCTGATCGTCTTCTCACCAGGCCGGAGGGCGTCATGCACTACATTTGCCGAGTCGCGGTCTCCACTCAAGAACACGTTTCACGGTAGATAATTTGCCTAATATACACGAATGCCCAAAAAAGGAGTTTTCGGGGATTTTGTGTTAAACCTATTTATGAGAAATTATTTAATCCACCATAACCTCTAAATGCCAAAACAGACTTTGATGTAGGCATCCATCGATAGAATCTTCTCACCCTGAATTCATCCTGAGTGACACTGGGTATATTTTTTAAAAGAAAAGGCAGTAGTGTTTTCTAGTAAGTATATTAAAGAATTTATAGGAATATGTATGTAGGTATGTATTTTTGTAATATATTGAAGTAGTATATATATATTGTAGTATTATGTTATTATTTATTTTTGTGTACCTAGTAATTATTTATTTTTTAAGAAACACCATACCGGATGCGCACAGATCTTACCCCTTATACATATCCGACGATCATATCCATACTAGATTGTCTGGCAGGGAACGCTCTGAGCGATAAGACTGCCAATTGTCACTTAGGTTTTAATTACCTATTTCATTTATAAATTGTTTCTTAATTTTAAG
The DNA here is from genome assembly GCA_949316285.1 of Eupithecia subumbrata. Lineage (NCBI taxonomy): Eukaryota > Metazoa > Arthropoda > Insecta > Lepidoptera > Geometridae > Eupithecia > Eupithecia subumbrata. Next base: position 3,223,347 of record OX438644.1, on the reverse strand, counting down.
TGTGCAATAAAAGTATTAACTATCTATTTATCTAAAAAAATAGAGGGAAAGAAAATTTATTAATTTGCCAAAATTTGTTTATTTACTGAGTGCTTGGCTCTTTCTCGCACAACACTGCATAGGCAGGCATGAACAAGACACGTGATGCATTCTTCTGGCTCCCAGCCAAGCGGCTTTATGCACCTGTAATAAGTGAGAGTGATATTGGGCGGAAAAGAGGGTAGTTCACAAGTAGTGTGACTTTTGGAGAAATCTTTGTAGGGACTTTCAATTTTTAGCTTTTTGCGATGGAAAGTTGTGTTTTTTGGAGTGTAGGTGCATTCTACGAAAGCTGTCTTCCTTTAGGTTATGAGCGGTTTGTTTATAAACATTCTACATCGAGTTTGGCTATTGAATATATCTACTTTTTCCTCAGACTAAAAAGTTTGAGTCGTCATATTCACCGATGACGTAGAATTTGTGTCACTCCCGGAGTGTCAGACCTTATTTTCTTAGACCATGGGTGTGACGACCTCTTGTCTTGATGATAAATGATAAAATGATAAATTAATTTATTGCTGTGTAACTAGGTGGTAATGAGTACATTGGTCTTAGGTCAATCTATAGTAGGTATCTCTAGTCTACCATGCTCTGGTTTACAGCATTGTGTAAAGGAAAACGTGCATAAAACTTCAAAACAACCATCGTAAAATAAGCTACTGCAGCTATAATTTTAATTTATGGGTACCTAATTAATGTAAAATGTTTTATGTAAAATGTTTTCTGAATAATTACCTAAATAAAACGGTTTTCATCAAGCAAATAATTTTCTTCGGCTGGTGTTTGGTTCGACTGTTTCCGGACTCGTAACAATAAAAACAATACTTATTATAGTAGGTAAATTAAACCATGATATAGAAAATATCCCAATAGTTTCGCATTGGGATATTTTTTCTAAATAGGGTTTATATGAAGTGAATTACAGTTGGCTGTAACTCACTTCTTTATAAACCTGAAAAAGTGAAAATGCAGGTCAAGTTGGTAAGTTCACGTGATACAAGTAAAGCAAATTAATGTAGCTTATTATAATAAATAAATAAATAATGCTGGACAATCCACACAGCATCGTCTAGCCCCAAGCTAAGCAAAGCTTGTGTTATGGGTACTAGATGACTGATATTCATAATATAATACAAAAATAATAGATAGATATTTTTACTACACATCGAAGATAAAAGAACGTTTACGCGATACATAGCCTGACGCGTTGAAAAATGAGAAAAACGACAAAAAAATTATAAAACAACTAAAGATTATAATAATCACAAAAGCATGTTACACGATTGACGAATATTTACATAAAAAAATAAGGAATATGCAAACGAGTAAAATATTCCTAAGCAATGACGTTCACTCTCTCAATACATATTGTGTGCCCAGCAGGGTCTATAGTGATACTTAATTATAAAAATTATAAACACCTCTACACTTAGAGAACTCAATAAATGATCGATTGATCTAAAGATCTGAATCCGTAAAAATATGTTCCGAAGTAATCATAGAACTACTTGTATGGTAGTTTACTCACTAAATCCGATTTCCGTCAACTTTGAGTTCAATCCGGAGCAGAATATTGACGGATCGGTGTAGCCCCGTATATATTAATGCTTGCGCACTGCGTCCGATTCAAATCCGAGTTATGATCAAGCAGCGTGGCTTGACAGTGTTGCGCGGCCTAAAGTGGTTGAATTTTCATCAGATATCGAATTAGTGCGAATTGTGCGTAAGCAAAACCCGAATTCAACCAGACTTTTTTTAGACTCTAGATCCGAATTTTTACGGATTCAAATCGGCTGCAGTGTGTCACCGTTCTAAAGTTGGTCGCAGTCATTCATCTAAACGTGGAAGGGTAACTACTACGCTGTTTGATATTGACAATCCAAAATTAAGAAAAATATCAAGTTACCCGATCATTATCTATGTCTGTATGCACCGTAAAAAAGTATACATTTAAAATTACAAGCTTCTAATTTTCGTATTTCAACACTGATCTTAGCCCAACTTTGGACAAAAATAAATAACATACGGAGAAAGAAAATTCTAAAATGAAGCCCATACCGACATAGTTTAGTTATTCAAAAGTTAAAATAAATATATTTTAACAGATACTCTCAATAGTGTTGAGTTGGCCCGGATGACTTGTGCAGCCTTAGGACGTTCCTTTCTTCCAATTTTTTTTTGTAAGTCTGACGTCCATAGGAATTTATTCTTTTGTTTTTTTCTAATTAAATTTATAAAAGGTAATAAGAAAACGCGAGTCGCTGCATGAGAGACCACTCCCAAGGCCATCGCGTTCGCGAACCAATTTGCTCGACGGAACCCGGTTATTGAGAGAACGATAATGTTGTCTAACAGATAAGCCTGAAACGATTTAATCTAAAAAAGGTGTACAATGAGGAAACAATTTAGATTTGAGCTTAGATACGGCAAAGCTAAATTAGAAACATCGAGAATTTAGTATATTTTCAGGATTTTGACAATATTTTCATTTTTACAAAGGGCTACAGCATTTATCTGTGTCGAAAATAATTTTCTTCTTCACCTGCATTGCATGTGAAAAACTGTGGTTTTAAACTTTTAAAATTAAATTAATCGTAAATTATCTTATAAGTACCTATTATTCCAAATAAATTATATTGTAATTTTTGTTGTATTTTTGCATTTTTTGAATGTTTATACCGACTACACTACACAAAAACATAATTTGCTTACCAAGTTCTTGCATTATTTTTTCTATTTATTTTCCGATTCGGGCAGATGGTGTCGGATTCCTTTTATATCTTTTAGATTTCGTCCCATGTTCTTAGTGTGATATCGACGGGATAAAGGGAGGGAGTATTCGTTTTTATGGGGAAGTTACCGAGAAGCAATTTCGAGATATGTATTTAGATAAATAACTAAAGAACATAGGCCGTTATACGGAATTAAAGTAGGAAGGTCCAACTTTTTAGTGTGACCTATATTTTTGGGTTAGGTACCTCCTTTTAACTGTCTGTAGTATCGTAGCTCCCAAACGGATGAACCGATTTTCGTTTAGTTTTTTTGTGTCATAGATAATTTTATCTCAATTGTTCTTAGCCATGTTTCATGAAAATCTGTCGGGGGGTTTTAAATTTTTTTAATTTTGTATTACATTCAGGTTGAGGTTCAAGATCCTTCCCTTGCCGTGCATGTACATACATCAGGGACATCTGTACCTTTGTCAAGCAATACCCTCAGTATTTTAGAACACACGCGGAAGTCTTAACTAGACATACAAGACACAAAAATAGATTATACGTCCCGCACTGTCGGCTAGAACTTGTCAAACGGAACTCCTACTATCATGCCATTACTATCTACAATAAACTACCCAATAGTTTCAAAGATTTGCCTTTAAACATGTTTAAATCCAAATTAAAACATTGGCTACTAGAAAACTGTTTTTATGATGTAAAAGAATACCTATTTGAATTTTAAAACTAATAGACATACCTATCCGACTTGTTTAGTTTAATTTTATGTTTGACCTGTTATTGTTGATTTTAATTTTCTGTTGATTTTTATTGGATTTTATTGGACATCACCTATTTAATTCAATTTACTTAAAGGGACATTTATAATTGTATTTACTAAGATTTTGCACACCTTAATAGGTAGTTTGTATATGGATATTTTTAAGATTACGAACTTTTGTACATACATTCATGCAAATAAAGATTATGATTGATTGATTGATTGATTCAAAATATATCTGCAGATCGTAGTTATAGATTTTTTACCTTGTTCTTTCACTAACAAAAGAAGGAAATAAGAAAAGCCATCTATCCTTTCATTCTGCTTATCTGCCGTAGTATCAAAGAAATATGAAATTCAACGCCTGCTACTCAAAGCTTATGTACTTAACTAAATTTACTCCACATCACATTTACTGCACACCAATTCCCTGTAAATCCTTTGTGCCGAGCTAATTCTGAACAAACTTTGTTCTGAACATTAAGCTTTGCTAATAGTAAAACACTTTTCATTTACGATGCAAGCTGCTGAACTGAAACCACAAAGCGCCTGTTCAAAACTTGCACCTTCGGAGATCAACTTTAGGAAATGGGTAAAGGTTGTCGCAGATCTGGAGTGCTCCGGTGCCGCACAGCACAAAAACTGTAATTCTGTAATTCTTTATTGTACACAATTAATAAATAGCATGAACTTATATAATAGGATATGTACGTACATAGGCGAGCTTAACCCTGACAAGTGTTTTCTTCCAGCATACCTTAGGGTTATAGGAGAGGCGATGGAATAGGTAGAGGAAGTGTACAAATAATGAATCTACGATACGTATACTAATAAACATAAGTATATTAAAATAATAATGACTAAATATAATAAACATAAGTATAATAAATAAACATAAGTATATTAAAATAATAATGACTAAATAAACCTAATAAATATCTTTAATAAAATAAATAAATATATATTTATAATATATACTATAATAATAATATAATATACTTAGATAGATTCTATCTATGATAGTAGAAAGTGCTCTTTTACCTTGGTTTTAAATAATGTTAAGGTATGGACTGGCTCGAATTTCATGGGGGATAGAGTTCCACAATCTAGCTGCTTGCGCGACAAAAAAACCTCTAGGCCTGCCTAACTGTGCATTTAAATATGGGCTTTAAGTCGACATTGCGTTTTATATGATGCCATCAGATAAAAGACAGCTAGCAAGCCACTTGAAGCTTGATGTAAGCCATTTTGTCCCTGATGCATGTGCTAGTTTTTAAGGACCCGGCGACGTATGAATTTCCTATACAGACGTTGATTTGTAGTTTTACCATATTTTCATCAGTGTCTGCTATTGTTTGTATTAAAATAGTATATATCTAGGTTTCTGCCACAAACTATTTTCAAAATAATTTTCTGAAATGAAATTAAAACTAATCGCACTTTTACATCAAAGAAGACATCTTTTCTTAGTATTTGTGTAGATAAGTATTTTGAAAAAGCTTGTGGCAGGAACCTAAATAAATACTATTCTATTAAGCAAATAATAGCAAACTATGGTGAAAATATTTTCAAAATACAAAATATCATTTTGGTACTACATTTGTATGGAAAATAAATTCAACCGTCGCCGGATCCACTCTGCGATAGTGTTTTGTTTTTTAGACTCATTAGAATGAAATTATGGAAGTAAGGCAATCGCGCACAGGCCAAAGAAGGTTAGACACAAGAAGTGTTTAAGGCGACGCATTGATAAACAATAATTTGAAATCGGGCGCCACGTCCCCCATGAGCTCCCCGCAAGCAGCACATACCCCGCGGTAATTTTACGCGGTTTGCAATCGTGCCGTCGCGTCGGTCGGGCCGCGCCGCCGCCGCCGCGCCGCCGTAACTCGCGCGCTTCTCAGTCGTGCGTTGCCGCGCTGGGACAAGACGTCATGGAGTCGCATTACCTTTATTTATTTATTTATAACCATTTGAATATTTTACAATGTTATAGGCAAGCTTTTTTTGGCGGTAGTATATCCATAAAAAAACATAATTTGACGGCACGGATACTACCCGCAACTTCGTTAGCGTGGTAGGTAGGTAGGTTAGGTTACCTAACTAAAAGTAGGGTAATTAGCAGTGATAGGAATAGGTAGGGCTTATTTACCTAAACTTCGAGGAACAGTGAAAAGAATCGGAGACTTCCTTCCGAAAATATTTTTTCCGAAATTCCGGACATTACTCAGGTACATTAAAAAATAATTTTATACGAATAAGTAGCTGCTCTGTTTAGGTACCTAAAGTTTGCGACTAGACATAACTTATCATTTTAAAAACGAAAGGTATTTGTCTTTTATCTTTACAAAGATCACGATAAGTTCAAAAGTTTATTTCAAAATGTGGTATTTAATATTTATATATTTAATATTATTAAAATAATGGGCGAATCACATGTTCAGTAACACACTTAAACTAAAAATCTTTAAAAACGTCGTCTTGCGTGAGCGAGAAAGCTTCCATAAAACGCGTAGGACCTCTAAGTACATGTTTACGGTATAGGAGCTGCCCATTTCGCTATCTATTCTTGGAAATTAAAAAAAAAACTCGCCAGTGGTCGCATGCCTGTGTGCTTTGGGGAGATTGGACCACTGCTGAGGTTACTTTCACTCCAGTACCTCGGTCTATTGAGTGCGCAAAATCAAAGTCAAAGCTCTTTATTTCCACAAGTACAATAAATGTACACTTAGAAAAGGTCAAATTACAAAATTAACCACTGTTAAGGATATAAAGTGATATTTTTTATTTCTGTCGCTTCGGTATGTAGACTAAAGTAAAAAAGCGACAAAGTAACCTTTAGCCTGTTAATTGTTATTTTTAGAGTTAGAGAAAACCCGTCCCAAGCCTTTCTATCCTCTAGCTAGAAAATCTGAAGAGATCGCTCTTAGCGATAAGGCCGCCCTTTATACTTCATTTTTTCTAAGCATTTTCTTTGTATTGTTTCCTGTATTTGTGTGGTATAATAAAGTGTTTTCTATCTATCTATCTATCTATCTGATATTTTATAGTAAGCCTTTTTGTACAACAAGGTTTTGACAATGTTTTTCAATTTATTTACGGATAATTTTTGCAACTCCCTAGGAGTTTAGCTGTAGAAGCGTATACATTGCCCTTTAAAAGATTCATTAATTTTGTGTACCCTAGTTGTGGACACAGCTAGTTTACGTTTATTTCTGGTATCAAAAATTATGTTTATCGCTATTTTTAGGGAACTGTTTTATATTTCAATGAGTGTATAACAAGTTTTCATGAATATAATTGACATGGTACTGTCTGTGAACTAAATCTATTCGATAGCTTATTAACTACTTATTCGAATAACATTATAAATAATACAATTAATAAGACAATAAAAATACGAAAAACAAATAACGACGGATCGAGTCTCCAAAATGTTTGTTACTCTATGGTGTGGAGTTGTTCACGGGGTGGTGACAAAAAAGTTAGAGGAGAATTTAAAAATTTTCAGAGCCCACTCCGCTGAAATTATTTATTTTAACCTAAACCTGTATAGGCTTAGGTCACTGACTGCGTGAAGTGCAGTTTCTGCCCATCATCACGAACACGTTCGTGAAGACGCCAGGTTCAAATTCTTAATTTTTTTAAATCACTTCTACTAAAATATACGATTGTCCGGAACCCATGAAGTAGTAAGTTTATATTCAAATAAAGCCTCTTAAAAGAAGAGTTATTGAGTGGCGGGGGGTACCAATACCCCTGTATAAAATAAGTAACTGTGAGTGGAGTGGGCTCTGAAAATTTCGGAGTTTTTGGCGGCTGCAGCTGAAAAAATTGTTGAGAAACTAATACAAAATAAATTTCGGCGCTTGTAATAAACCGCAGATTATTTTGTAATTGGTGTAGCAGTGGCATTCTTGGCAATGACAAGGTAGCTAAGATAGAACCAATTTATGTTTTTTTAAAGACTAACAACAACATAGGAAGATCACATACAATATAGAATGAACGGAGAGCGGAGCGAGCCGCGGGTTTTTTTTTTAAACACATATACTGGAGCTAAGCGGAGCAAGCCGTAGTTATTTATGTTCGAGGTTGTTGATGGGAGCAAGCTACCTTAAAGAGTTCCGTGCCCCTTTGCGCCGCCACTGAAGCATTAGACCACACACAGAATGGCAAGATCTTACTAGCGAGCGGAGCGAGCCGTGAAAAATTTGTGGTTTTGTTCGATGTTTTGCAGTGATTTGATTGAATACTTTGTCACTGATTTTAAACGAGGGATAAACCCTGGACCAGAGGCAGGCAAAAATGTTGACGGCATCCTGGCTGTGAACATGCGCTACCGGTTAGCGCAGTATGAGCGAGCGGGGTGGCAAGCCACCTACCTACCACGCCAGATACGCCTTGAGACGCCCTTAGCTGCCTGGCGCAAAATAAAGCTGTTTTGTAATTCTATACTGTTTTTTATACATTTGATGTTTGATTTGTAATAAAATTAAAATCCTGCAAAAAAACGTTTGCGGCTTGGTTTGTTCACTGAATAATGATCTACTTCAGCACGGCACACTGATTAGATAAGATAAGATAAGAAAATCCTAATAGATTAGACTAACACCCTGTATTATAAAATTCTGACATATTATATAAGTAAAACCGTACATGTGTTTACTAAATTGAAAATTACATTGATATAATTATATTAAATAACTTTAATATATAATATTAATTCAGAATAACATGGAAGTGCATTCTGATCCTTTTCAGCATGCCTAAAAATACTATTAGTAAACTTTGCCGAGGACTGCGATGGGTGGAAGGATTTGGTGGTGATATTGTATTAGAATATATTCGGAGATAAACGGCTTTGATTTTTGAGCTGTGTTGTGCCGGCTTAGAACGGCTTAGAATTTGCACCACCTCACTCTTCCCGCGGGTGTCGTAAGAGGCGACTAAGGGATATCCACCGGGGGTAGGCAGCAGCACCCCCTGCAGAACAATTCTACCACCATACTGCGATCCCCAACCCGCATGCCCAGCGTGGGGATTATGGGCATTACCTCCCTGAGATAAAAGCCAATAAGGCGATTATCAGGGGGAGGCGTGCGTCCCGTAGTGGACCTATACAGGCTGTTGAGGTTGAGGATTTTTGATTGCGTTTTTAAAGTAAAAAAAAGTAAATCGTTATATCTCAAAAGCGGCGCCTCTTAGGAAAAAAAGTATTAAAACATTTTTTATAGATAATTATCTGATCTACAATTTTTGACCGTGATAATTTTATGATAAAACTTACCGTTTTGCTGAAAATCGCGAAAAACCCGTTTTAGTGATCTTTGACCCCTAGTAAAAAAAAATTCAGGTGTCGGATCGATGAGGACTTTTCTAACTAAAAACTATCATTTATAATGGGATTTTGAATAATCCTACAAATTTTCAGCTGGGTGCGAATTGTTGTAACCTCACCCTTATTTTTTGGTCTAATTTTCCGGACTAAGACGACTCCATGGTTTTCTTTGTTCGGACAATTTTTTAGGTTTTTATTTTCTAAGAACAAAAAACAAAATAAACTTTATAATTATTATAATACTATTTACCTTATAGATAGATAGGATAGATAGTAGGCAGAGGCAGGTAGGCAAAATATTTGACGTTTCTTCACGATGTTTTCAAGGTGTTGCTTAGGATTTTACTCGCAAGATAATATTGATTCACGGCTATCGATACACTAGGTAGGTACCTATCTAGTGCTAGGGATTTTTTTTTAACGTTTACTTCTACTACTACCTACCATTTCCTTACATTTTTCAACATACAGACCTTTCATCTTTATTTTTGAAACTTTAATCATCTTTCTTCCCATTTTTAATAATTTATAAGATTTTTTTTACTCAGAAGATAATATTGATGATATGTCAATCGAGACCAACTTGTGCGCGGGATGCGAGCTCGATTGGCACACGTCCGACGCTGACAATGGTCAAAAGCGGACTGAAGGGGGCCGCCTGCATACAAACAGAGGCGAGAGCTAGCTTGAAACGAAAAGGCGTAAGCGCCAAAACAGTAATTCTCGTTTAAAATAAAAACTATTGGTAATTATGAAAAATCCTACCACCATTTTAAAGAGGGTGTATAAACTTATTTGTACAGAAAATTTAGAGGCATAAATCGGTTCCGTTTGCCTGTAAAGTTAAAAACCATGTTTTTATAGAGCAGTTTTCGGGATTTTTTTTTCTGCTATGAAAGTTAACCAATCGTGAAAACCTACTACCAATTTAAAGTAAGAAACATGAAAAATTCAAAACATAAAAAATAAATTCCGAATCTCTTGTAATTGCTGAAAAAAGTTGAAATCCCTGACGCCAATATCTTCAATGCGTCGTCTTAATTGAAAACCTGTAAAAAACCCACTCGGCTTTTTCACGTTTTTTTGTTTTAAAATTACCCCCTTACTTTGCGGCCCTATTTCAAACCCATTCAAAGGCATACAAAATATGCTTCATATTTATAAGTCATTTAGTGCCGTTTTGTTTTCTAAACAGTCATCAACATACCTAAATTCCCGCGAAAAACTTTTAACAACTCGCGTAAAAAAATAATTCGTTGGATAGTAAGTATTTAAATCTTCAATAAAAATAAAATTATACCTGCATTTTCATAAACAAATGAAATAAAACAACAACGTTAACGAGTTAATTATTTCCTTATCTGCTTGAACACACAACTTGAACAGAAATCAAAAATATCACTTTATTTCCGTGTCAGTGTATAGTTTTATAATTTGACCTTTTCTAAGTGTACATTTATTGTATTTATGGAAATAAAGAGTTTTTGATTTTGAATTTTTTTTTGAACTTGCTACTTCAACTCCTGTGTAAAAGTCAGTGCCTCATGACATGACCCTCTCAGGACGGAAATTTCGGTCGAAATTTTATCAAAATCCAAACACTCTTAAGGTTATTAAACAACAAAATCCTCTTAGAATGTAATCATAAATTTATTAGGTACACAAACAGAAAGAAGATGAATTAGGTGGAGCTTGAGCTTTTAAATCAGTAAAACAATGTTTGCTTAATTAAGTATTAAAAGCGTTTAGCTGCCTCAGTTTTATACGGATAGGAAGCGTTTTCATTCTACGTTTTCTTTCCGTGTCGAATTTTAAACGTAATGAAATTTATTTTGCTTTTTCCCGCGGCTTCGCACGAATTCTTTCGGGATAAAAACATATACATACGTTATTCTACTGCAAGAAATACATGTACGAGCACATATATTATAAATAAATAAATAAGGCTGGACAATACACCCAGCATTATCTAGCCCCAAGCTAAGCAGAGCTTGTGTTATGGGTACTAGATAACTGATATACTTAATACAATACACTACATAGATAGATATTTTTTATTATAGTACATAAAAAACACCCAACCCAACGGAACACATTTCTGCAGATCGTACACAAATTTGTTCCGAGGCGGGAATCGAACCCGCAACCTCCTGCGTCGCAGGCGGACCTTCGCCCGCTCAATTATCGCAAATAGCGATCTAGAAGACTCTAAGTCGACTTGGTTAGTTTTCGCTTTCATGTTGTGTATCAAACCAGTTACTTACATAACAAATCAAGTATAATTTAGTTATTTCTCGACTAGACTGGGTTTTAACAACATTAATTTTTATATTAGAAAAGAAAGTAACCAATCCGACTTAGGTTCATATTTTGCAATTCTTTTAAGAAAAAAGTATATAAGTAACTTAATTAGTTTTCGACTAAAATGTTGTAGACCAAAATGTACAATTAGTGAATTTTTGCACATCCTAAAATGAAAACTGTGATAGCTATGGATATGGCTGAAAGACTAAAAAATGCAGAAACAATCGGTTATTTTGATAGCATATCTAACTCGATTTTGGCCAAATAGCGAGTTAATGACTTTTCTCTCTACGGCGACGATGTATGCAAAGAACAAGCTAACTTAGAGAACTGCTAAACATTCAGAGCTTGTCAAACAGAAACCCCAGGAGGCGGACGTGTCAAATAAACTCAACGCAGAGCAGTGTTCCTTATTCTGGTTTGGTTTGTGCATTTTGCCCCAAGAGGGATGAATATTAAATTTATATTTAGAAATATCACATCAGACTAATCTTAGACATGCAAAAGATTGGGTGTTTAGATAAAATAAATAATGAATGAATAATGCTGGACAATCCACACACCGTTATCTAACCCCAAGCTAAGCAGAGCTTATGTTATGTGTACTAGATAACTGATATACAGAATACAATACACTACATAGATATTTTTTATTATACATAGAAACATCCAGGACACGGTGGAACCAATCTCTGCAGATCGTACAAACATTTGTCCTGAGGCGGGAATCGAACCCGCAACCTCCTGCGTCACAGGCGGACCTTTGCCCGCCACGCCACATTGGTCGTCAAAAAAGTATTCCTTCAACCATAGAGCTAAATGTGAAACGCTGTGAAATTTTCGCCAAACATGTTTCAAACGGTTCCAACTCAAAGTTTCAATATCACAGATAACGTGATTGTTTCACTTTAGTTCCGCAACTCATTTGAAGCGCAAAATGAATTTTAAACTAGGTACGATTTCATCTGAAAGATAAACTTCGCTTTTCAGAGGCGTCCGAATTTCGGACTATACCTACGGCGTTTGTTTAATTCTGCGCTTGCATAATTAGAGGAAATTTATGCTCACATTCATCATCATCTTTGGCTTTTACATACATGATGAATGGTTTATGTAGTTTTCGTTTAGCACTATTAGTTTAGTTGGTTGTACATATATCCTCCATGCTTGCTTAGGTTTGGTGTATAATGACCATATAAAATGGACGTATGAATATTAAAATAAATAAAATATAATGCGGGACAATTCACACTGCATCATTTAGCCCCAAACTTCAATTTCAATTTATTCAATTTTATAGGCATACATAAATATATTGCACTTAGAATAGTCATATAACAATAATAAATGTTATAAACACTCCTTAAATTAATTTATATGTTTCCAAGCATCTTTATCTTAAAAGAAGTCTTTTATAGAGTACCTAGTATGCTTTTTCTTGTAGTGTTTTCTAGATGATGTTTTTGAACATTCTTTCATTCAGTTTAGTTACTTTCTCAGGTAAAGTATTATAAAATTTAACACAATTCACAACAAACGATTTATTAACCTTCGCCAACCGTGTAAAAGGTTGGACAAACCTATTTTTTTGATCTCGTATCATACTGGTGGCTGCCTGACTGTATCGTAAAATATGTTTTCTTGTATGCATAATGTTAAGATATACAAATATATATATATAAAGAGATGGCATCGTTATAATACCTATATCCTAAAATACTATTCTGAGGCTGTCTCTTGGCCCGAGTCTGTAAATTTAATAATGAATAATACTGGACAATTCACACAACATTATCTAGCCCCAAGCTAAGCAGAGCTTATGTTATGGGTACTAGAAAACTGATATACATAATACACTACATAGATAGATATTTTTTTATTATACATAGAAAACACCCAGACCAAGGGAACAAATTTCTGCAGATCGTACACAAATTGTTCCGAGGCGGGGATCGAACCCGCAACCTCCTGCGTCGCAGGCGGACCTTTGCCCGCTGCGCCAAGGAGGTCGTCAAATCAAACTAAGCAAAGTTTGTGTTATGAGTAGGCTATGGAACGTACTACTAGACGTACTACTTACTACTACTAGAATCTTTGTAATAGATACTATGTTACTTTGTTATGGCTTTATTAACTAAATTTTGCTCACAGTTTTTCACGAATCTTTTCAAAAAAAAGTAGAAAATTACGCTATAATAATATTTCGGGCGTTTCAAAATGTAGACCAAGCTCTATATTAAATTTTGAACAGGATCCGTTGAGTAGGCATTTCTTTCGCGCACAAACACAATTATTTTCACCTTTTTAACCCCCGACGCAAAAAGAGAGGGGTGTTATAAGTTTAACGTGTCTGTCTGTGTATCTGTCTGTGGTATCGTAGCTCCCAAACGGATGAACCGATTTTCGTTAATTTTCTTTGTGCCTCAGATAATTTTATCCCGAGTCTTCTTAGCTATGTTTCATGAAAATCTATTGGGGGGTTTTTAAAAATTTTAATTGTGTTCTTGTATAAGATTAGCAAGATTCATACGACGGTAATTCCAGGTTACTCCAATATCGATTACAGACTCCACTATCCCCCAATACATACTTCGACATTCACATAATAAACATTATATAATTCTCCTAATATTATAATTTAACAATGATTGATGTTTGTCAACGTGCTCGGCGCTTTTCCTCACAAGTCCTGTCCTATACTTACAAGCTAATAATGCCATAACTTCGCAAAAATACATACAATACAAACAATTCATTTACAATTTTTTTTTCACGATGTACAGACAGCGTTAGAATTAAGTAAACCCCCTGCATAACACATACATAATTATCTTACACAATATTTTGAAACATCCTGTTAAGCAGTGAATACTTGTACTAGGAGGTTTTTGTTACATTAGCCAGAATTTAACAGAAACGTTTTATATTAAAACATTTTGATTTATTCATTTTGGTCAGTTTGGCCCAACAGAATCATCACACAAAAATTACCCCGGATATCGCGGGCCTTCGATCTCCGATAAGATCCGGAAGTAGTCCTGAAAGACCCGGGGATGACTCAACGCTTTCCTGCCCACATATTTTCTGGTACGGTCAGAAAAAACAATATTTTCTTTAAGGTATTGGTATTCGGGATCATGCCGGCATGGAATAATCTGTAACTATTTAGGTATCCTAACTTGTAACTTGTAGTGGTGATTCTTTGTGAAGATGTATAGGTACAGATGTTCATTTATTTATTTATTAACAATTTTCGGCTCCCCTATAAATCATCTTAGATGTCACTCCAGGCTTCTGGTGCAATCTTCCGTGAATTCATCTTTATTTCTATTATAAAATTAAGAAAATTGTTGACTGTTTGTAAAATATTGTCAAACAAGAACAACATTAAAATTTTTAAAATCCCCCGATAGATTTTCATGAAACGTGGCTAAGAACACTCGGGACAAAACTACCTACAATTATTTTACTCAACTTAACAAAAGAAACACAATAGAGTAAAGGTGTATCAGGAAAGTAAATGTAGGTAAACTTAACGTTTGTCCAATATTTGGCGTTTATTCAGAACAAAATCCGACTAGATAGATTAGCTACATTTTATTCGGAAACAGTGCGTGCAAAGCTACGTGCAGATGCGAGTTAAACAATTAAGTACTTACCTAGGTAGATCAAACCATGATTTTGGCAGCGTTTAGTCTTGCTGAATCGTCCGGAAAATTAAACGTCAAATCAAACGAATGAATAACCCGTTATTGGCAAAATCCAATTAAGTAATTTTTTTATTGCGTAAGTTTAAAAAACTTTCTAAAGTTGTAAGCCTTGGCTCTCATCATCGTCGTCATTACCTCACATCGCCTCAACAGCCTGTATTGGTTCACTGCTGGGCGCAGGCCTCCAACTGATAAGCGCCTTATTGCTTTTTATCTCATGGGGGTAATACCCATAATACCCACGCTGGGCAGGCGGGTTGGGGATCGCAGTTCGGTGGTAGAATTGTTCTACAGGGGGCGCTGCTGCCCATCCCTGGTGGATATCCTTTAGTCGCCTCTTACGACACCCATGGGAAGAGTTGGGCTCGTGCAAATTCAAAGCTGGCACCACACAGCTCCAGCCTACACATAAACATCATTAAAGCTTAGGATTGTCCATAGCAATAGGTAGTTTGTATCAACAGAATTTAACTAAGATAAAATAAAACCATTTATTATTTTGCTGTGTTTTGCTATCCGTACTTTACTAACGCGAGTTAGATTAAAATCGACTTTTGCAATCCAATTTATAGGGTCGTTTAGACATTATATCCGAGCGTTAGTGTTTATCTCTAGAATAATGTTAGATCCATGGTATTAATTTTGAAAAATATAGGTATCTACTTCAGTTCGATCATCATATCAGCAACTAAAGTTCACCGCTGGACATAGGCCTCAGGGCCGCTATTTATGGCGTCGTGTGGTCATCCATCGAATCTCTGTGACCGGTACAAAGTCGTCGCTCCATCGGGATGATGGTCTCCTAGCAGGCCCAAACAGGGTGTGTGCCCCACTGACATTTCAGCAAGCTAATTCTGAGAGCTTGTTGGGGATTTTGGTTCTAAAGATCGTAGCACACGTATCATCTCGGAAAGGGATGGTCAACGTATCAACTCGAGCCGTTCAGTATTAGTTATATGAAACTCCCTACTGCAACGCACACTAATCGGAATCGTAACTCGCCTCGCCTCGGGACAAGCTCACGAACCGCTGTGCGGTGCGTGGCCGACTTTCGTTCCGTTTTCCGTACCCTAGCTTACGGCTCTCCGTACCCTAGCTCACGTTTCTTCATCCACGCCCCGTCTGCGTTGCCGAACATTCGGATTCAAAATTATTAAACTAACCGTCAACCAGCGGTTGGCGAGTCGTAAGCGCGGCGTCGCCTAACCGTAGCCGAGTCGACGTATCGGAGCTTCTGATCCGATTTGGTTTCGTGCTTACGTTAGGTTGACGGCGACGAGAAAGGCGATATGGTTACGATCCCTTTCCGAGTTGATACGTGTGCTTCGACCTTTATACAGATTTTTGGATTCAGGATTCAATTACGTAGTTCTCTACGTAACTCTAAGCATAGCTCTCTCCTTAGCTCGCTCATTTCCCAACAGTTACAAATTAGCCTGTAATGCCCAACTGTTGGGCAAAGGCATTTATGACTTACCTTTGCATTGTGTGTAGCAAATGCTTCATCTATTTACCACCACGATCTTGAGCCAGTACGACCTATGATCTTTCATTTGTGTCCAATTCGTCGCCAGGGTTTCCTTGGTCTACCACGACGGCTTTCGCAGTTGGGACCACCCAATGAAGTGGTATTATTCAGTTTCCGTTTTATTTATGATTCAAGAAAATCAAAACTGCTAAGCGTATGAACATTTATGCATTATTTTCTTTCAAAAGCGAAACATGTCAAGGGTTATTGTGTGAATGTGCGCATGCAACGCAAAAACTACTGAATGGTGCGACCAGAAACCCTAAATGTTGTTTTAGATTTGGAATAAATAAATAATGTTGGAAAATTCTTTGACATACTCATCTCGTACATACCTTATTTTATTGTATTAATTTAAACTCTCGACGACCTCCGTGGCGCAGCGGGCGAAAGTCCGCCTGCGACGCAGGAAGTTGCGGGTTCGATCCCCGCCACGGAACAAATTTGTGTACGATCTGCAGAAATTTGTTCCGTTGGTCTGGGTGTTTTCTATGTATAATAAAAATATCTATGTAATATATTGTATTAAGTATATCAGTTATCTAGTACCCATAACACAAGCTCTGCTTAGCTTGGGGCTAGATAATGTTGTGTAAATTGTCCAGCATTATTTATTTATTTATTTATTTATTTATTTAAACATGTCAAGGGTGATTGTGTGAATGTGCGCACGCAACGCAAAAACTACTGAACGGTGCGACCAGAAATTTCGCATACCTAAATGTTGTTTTAGATTTGGAATAAATAATGTTGGAAAATTCTTTGACATACTCATCTCGTACATATTTTATTTTATTGTATTAATTTAAACTTAAATTATAGTTTTACATTGGTAGCTAAGTTTGATAAAAATAAATATTGTTTCGAATTATAATATAATTGCATGCTTCTTAATAAAATAACTCAGATTGTTCCAATGTTCATAATGTGTATTGAAATGTTTGTACGCCTAAGTGGCAGAATTCAGCGATCTAAAATAACTTTCATGAACTGACTGTAATATTACCTTAAATACAAATAATAAATGAATTATGAATACATTAACCCTCGATAGTTTCGAGGGTTTAGAGTAAACGTACCTTCATCAAAACAATATTTGTCATATTCTTTACTGGACATGTGTCCGTCTGTCGACATCGTATAGAAGAGCAATTGATAGTTATTGATACAAAACACAAGATATTTTAGGCTCCAAGCTTTTTTGTTTACAGAAATAAAATCAGCCAAGATTGAGTGATCCCACTTTGTAACAGTGTCCCGTATATTATAAGTAGTTTGAAAAGTTATAGTTTGCCTTGACTTTTATCTAGGTTGGTAAGCATACCATAGGTTGGGTTTTTTATAACTTAGAGGAAGAATGCTAATTCGAATGCTTGAACTGAGATGGATAGATATATATATATAGATACCTAAGTCCAAGGATTCGAATTAGCATTGCCGTTCAACGTGGCAATGCTGCCAGCATTCTGGGCATTCTGCGTTCTCTGATGGCTTAGATTTTTAGGGCATTATTTTAAGTAAGTGTAAATACTAGTTGTTATTAGTTCAAGCTACAAAAATCATTTTTCTCTAAGTTTGTTTTTGTTAGATACAGGAAAAACAAACTCAGAGAAAATGTTTAAATCAAACTGACAGACGTAACTATGTATAAATAGGCTTGGCTATGGTGAATAACTATAAGGAACCCTAAAATACAAACATAGCCGGCTTCTACCATCATGGCCAGTAGAACCGACCAGCTCTCAATGACCTTGGACTAATATTATTTCAGAAGAAAAACCCTTTAAGCTTAACACGTACATGGCTCTACATAAGCTGGTCAAATTTTGGCAGTCCGACCCATGTCTTATATGAAATTACAAATAGTTTGTGTTGTAATGTATACGGGGCCTACCAACTTAGAAGGTCTGTTTTCTCTTCGACAAGATGATTTCAAAAGTGTTGTGCAAAAGCTAACCTAAACGACAGCACTCCTGTTAAAATAGTCCTTTGTAAAATGAAATAAAATTGATATTAGCTGTTTGATAATAAATCACGTGCTAGTTTGTATAAGCGATTTGATCTAGACCTGTCTTAGCGAAGAGACAGGTTAAGTTGATCGTCTTTTTAACTGACTTCAAACGTCTTCTTTTTTTAGACCCGAGTTCACCAACAGATGGTTAAATTTAAAACATTTCTTTTGACGTTTTTGACTCAAGTTTATATAGGTACATTAAACCTCAAAATTAACAGACGAAGCCGCCTTATTGTCCGATTATCTTTTGGCTAAGTAAACTAGGAATTAGTGTTTGTCTCTCAAAACTTAAAAAAGATTAGATTTTCACGTCGGTTTAAAATTTTTCAGAACAATCAAATTATTAACTTTCAACAAACTTTGCGCTCTGCTGATTTCAGATTTTAGTTAACACAGTTTGCTTGTTTTTGGCTGCAGTGTAAATGGTTGTTTTGAATTTCTTATTTTTATATCAAAAACACCTACAAACTCTTCCCAGTAAACACTAAGCCTTCTCTATTTATTCCACCATTACCACCAATAATAATGCAGCATCTGGGCCAACACACATAACGCGAATGCGAATGGCCCTTTGTCTAACAGCCTCAGCATATTGAGATAAGGTTTTTTCGCCCAAAAACTTCGCCCTGAAATGGTCAATAAAAAAGTTTGGCAGTATGTGAATATTTATTAGAATCGGCGAAGTTTCGTCGAGTTTTTAACTGGTTTGTGTTCTTGTAAATTGTAAATTACGTACGAACAAATTCAATGCGATTTAAGTGTAAAAAGTTTCGTTCAGTACTGGCATTACAAAGGCATAAAAATATATATTCGAAAATTCGACCAAAGTAAAATTCCAAACGATGACTATGCCTAGAATTTATCGTCCGGTACGATATACAGCGAAAAATTAAAAAAAATATATACTTGCAAAAAATGCTATTTCCAAGCACGCTTCGAGTACGAATTTTTTAAATCTATGGGAAAATGGTTCATTTTTATTATGAAGTAAATTTATTGAAAAATTTTAATAACCCGTATCGTCGGCGAAAAATCTGAGTTTTTTTTTACTTTTTTGTGCTTTATATTCAAAAGAGGTGCTAAAGGCTACAATTTTTTTAAACACAAAACGTTTTGGACGTTTAGTTAAAAACACAAAAAAAACTCAGTTGAGTATTACGTATCATTAAATATTAAGAGGGGTCATATGTCCAGCAGTGGACTAATTTGGGCTGATGATGGTGATGATGATGATGATATATTAATAGTATGTATTATATCAACGACTTATCAAAATCGCTTAAGCCTTTTGTTGCTTCGATGTACCAAGATAAAGAGCCTCAATACCTACTCATAGTGGCAAAATATTTTAGCAGCAAAAAATCTGTAAAAAGCGAATAACTGTCGCCGCTGTCCACCGAATACATTATAACTTAGCAAACACTATTACAGCTTAGCTGAAGATAGCTTCAAGAACTTAGGTAAAATACTTATCTAAGTATTTGAACTTGGTAACCTTATTCACAAAGAAATGTACAATCAAAAAAAATAATATAAATAAGAACTAGTATTTACAATTGAGCTAACTGCAGACTATTGCAAACAATCTAGACGTAGCTCAACTGATTCTTATCAATACCAGTCGGAAACGTCCCCAAGACGCTGGCTGCATTGCCCCGCTGTATGGCAATGCTGATGCGCTGTGCCAGATACTCACAGCTCTCGGGTCACGCGTCGCTTCGACCAGACGCTCAGATATTTTTTTTAAAACCCGAAGAGCCTCGGTACCCCACGGACCTAGGGTCTCGACTCCAAGGGGAGCAAATATGTAGGCTTTGTTGACACCTGCATATTTGCGCCTCTTGGGATCCTCAGCAAAATCTGCCGCCACACCCACCGATAAAAATTGGGGTTTGATCATGGATAAACGAAATTCATCCATTTCGGTTTTCGAAAATGAGTGACAATAATCAATCAAGGTAGCCGCCGGCCTTGCGCTAGGCGGCGACGCATGACTGATCGAAGGTGACAATTTAATTTTGAAATCGCTCTCTGACTAGTGTCATGACAGTTTCCCCAAAACAGTAGATGAATCACGATAGATCCATCAACTAGATCCATAATGGATCTATCGAGTTATTTTAATGCTATTTAGATCAGTTTCTATACAGTGACAAAGTAAACGGTCATTGACGACCGATGTGGCGCGGTGGGCGAAGGTCCGCTGCGACGCAGTAGGTTGCGGGTTCAATTCCCGCCTTGAGACAAAGTGTACGATCTCCAATTATTTATAAAAAAATATCTATACATACATTTTTATGTAATGTTTTATGTATATCAGTCAGCTTGTACCCACACAAGCTCTGCTTAGCTTGGGGCTAGATGATGCTGTGTGCATTGGCCAGCATTATTTATTATTTATTTATTTGGAAAAGCAAACAGTATTGCTTTTTTCCCCAAAGTGTCGAAAGCTGTGAGCAAACTTTTATCCGCGGGTTGAATAAAGTGCAGAACCACGCAGTTGAAACTTTTTTAGCAACTTGTTTCAAACAGTTCAGTTCTGCATAACTTTACACATGGCAGCAGCATGTCTCGCTTGCGGACATCCGGGGGTTTTAGGGTTCCGTATTTAATATACAAGCAGATAACTACTAATTTGCATAAAATTATCGCCGTCCCTTTTTTCAATCGTAAAAAATGTACGGCAACTTTTGAGGCTAGTTTAGGATTTGTGGCAACCGAATCAGCACCATTATCGTTTTAAATAAACAAGAGCCTACTTGGTAGATCTGTCTTATTTATTAGAATTACTTGTATGCAAAATTTCAGCCCGATCCGTTCAGTAGTTTTGGCGTGAAGAGGTAACAAACATTCACCCATCCATCCAAACTTTCGCATTTATAATATTAGTGTGATAGTGTGATTTAAAAAGGGCATCCTACATACATCCATTTAGAGTGTTCATGGGAGCCCCTAACTGCTTCATCCATGCCTACTTCTCGATCTTCAGGAACTTTTCCTCAGTCGACTCAAAAACTTTTTTTTAATCTAAGCCAGTCCCGGCCGGCCTTGTTTCTTAAAAGGTTACTAAATTGATTGGGATAAAGCCATGAATAATACATTGTGCCCAAACCTGTGTAAGTCCATAAATAACGCAATAGGGAGAAGAAAACCAAAATACTCAATAAAAGTTAACCTTTTTAGATTTTTAGAATAAATCGATTTGGTCTGTGTAAATTTTTGAACAACTTTGAAGACGACCGTGTGTGTAAGTAAGTGTAGCAAACATTTCCTATGAAAATTTTCTTTCTAAAGCGAGCCAATCATATGGGCTGAGCTGATGTCTATTCAGATGTTCCTATTTGAGAGTGTAGGTATTTTCTTTTGATTTGTAGTCAAAAAGCAGCCAATGAACGCCGAAAAAAGGTAATTAAATATCTTTATACTAGCTTCTGGATGCGGCTTCGCTTGCGTGTCTCCACAGTAAAAAGTACCTAGCAACATCACGTATTGCATGTAGACATTATAATGTAAGAATTTAAGAGAACTATATTTTCGGCCTGATACATTCTACTTTATCCTATACTATATTTTATTCCCCGTTTTAAACTACTTGAATGCAAAATTTCAGCTCGACCCGTCTTGAAGTTTTAGCATGAAGAGAACAATCAATAAAATCATCTAAACAAATATCAAATATCAATACTATATCTCCTTTAGACTGTTTAGACCTTATAGGATTCATGGACACGTCACAAAAATTCAAATGACACAAGTATGTAAAACTAGGAAATAAAGTAATCACTTAGATTTTTTATTCACTTCAATCTTTTTAAGGTAAATAAAGAAGCGAACAAGAAACCTTTTCAACACACTTGCTCATAAAGTGGCTCTATGGTCACCGCAATTAGGCACAGAATGACACCCATAATCAAACTGTGACTTTTTCATTGCTTTAACTCACTAGTGAGTAATAGATTTTTTTAAAATTTTATTGGTTAAGTTGCTTTGCTCTTATGTTTTTATTCAAAAAGATCGTGTTCAATAGAACAAATAAATTAATATTCCTATTGCTTGCTCATTTCATGCAACTTCTTATTTAAATAGATAATTTTAACTCGTACGTGTTTAATAAATAAAACTTTCACTCATATATAACTTTTATTTTCTCTGTAATAAAATGAGTTTTTATTGTTGTTTTATTCACAAGTGCGTTGAAAAACGTCGTATGATACACGTGTGTATTGATGATTACCGTCCTCGGCTCTCTTAAGACCCTCGCCTACGGCTCGGGTCTTAATGGCGCGTCTTAATCACCAATGTTAAATAAACACTAGTACCATAATGTACTATTACGTTATTAGCGTTTTCGAGTTTTTGATTTGTCTAAAACTTAAACCAAACCAATAATTGTTTAAAACCAAAACTAACACGAGAAACACATTAGGGATCCAACACGCTAAACTTCGTCCAGCACTTAAGAGTTGCTTTAACTTAAGAATTACACTCAAACTTGTCTTGTAAATTAGTTGTCGCTCGAATTATTCAGATTGTGTGATGGATCTCTCTATCTTAACTTTCTAACAGCCTCCTGATACTGGATCGAGTCGCATGTTCTCCCCTGGCTACTCAATGCTTTGTGCAAAACCAATTAAAATAATTATTCAGTTGGTTACTGTTTATTCATTAGTTGACTTTTACATACCTACCTTACATAACTTAATTAGAATTGCTACAATCTTTATTCACGAATAAAATTGCAATCAAATAATAGAAATAAATTTGAACTAGTATTTACAATTGAAACAACTGAGCTAGCTGCAAACAATTTATAGGTAGACCAACTAATTCATATCAATACCAATCGGAAGCGTCCCCAAGACGCTGTAATAAAAAAAAACGGAAAATTGGAATTGCATAATATTATTTGACTTAAGCACAAGCTTAAATTTCATCTAGTTAGAATTTATAATTTTAATTTCTTGGGAATGATAAACTTATTGCATGTTTTCTGCAGTTTAAGTGACATGAATAATTGAAATCTGTTTTTATGGTAACTAACATTTACCTATGTAGGTAGTTGTACTAACATTTATGGTGAATAACCGAAATAAAATACATTGAATTGAATTAACTTTACTTTAACTAATAGTCAAATAAGTGATAAAACAATACAAAATTTACAAAATAATGTAGATTTTGAATATCCTTGAACTACTAATAGTACTTAAACCTACCAGAGAAAGGACAACAGCTTCCTTCTGAGAAATCACGTATTTCTAATTCAGAACGCAAAATATTTTGTGATCGCTATCAGTGCTGTAATCGGATTTCCGAACGCACTTTAAATAACAGGGCAACATTTTTTCGGAACGAGCACAGAATAGCACTTTTTGCACTTTAGAACATCAAAATATGCAGAACGCTTTCAATCTATACACTTTCATAACTTCTTATGACAGAATATAAGGTAGAATATAATTAAAGAAGAACATGGGAACTAAAATTCTCAACTAGCATCATAATCAGCACGCATACGTTCATTGCTGAACGTGTTTTCCCAAGTGAGGTGTTGCCATAACCACCACACTTGGTAGGTGGGTTAGCCTGTTCTAAGCCTAGGCGGCTACACGGCCTGAGAAACGATTTTCAGCAGGCGTATTTTAATTCACCGATTCATTTCCGAATCGAATCCGACTGATCTTTAAAACGCTATTTTGTTTTCGCTTCTGGTTGATGATCAAAAATTCGAAGCGAATCTGTTGACTAATGGCCATGTCAATGAGGAGGAGCTCTTTATTTTGATCATCAACCCGAGGCGAAAACAAAATAGCGTTTTAAAGATCCGTCGGATTCGATTCGGAAACGAATCGGTGAATTAAAATACCCCTGCGGGTCACGCTGCTGTTAGTCTGCGCGAGAAGGTTAGTGATCGCAGTTTCTTAGGTCTAATTTTACCGTTTGTTAAACTAAGATCAGCTTGAACTTGATCAACGTGCACTATGCACTGAACTCGTTCAAAGCGCTGAACTGAGTTTATATTACGTTGCTCGCGTTCAATTGCAACGGTGAAATCGGTCCTTAATATCTTACTTCCAATCCCTCCGCGACGATTCCTTTCAGCAAAACCTCCCACGTATTGTTTTCAATATCAATATCCCTAAGCCCCGAAGCGTACTATCAAGGATATTGCTTTAAACTCCGCTCTACAGTCGTTAGGGCACAATAGAAAGGCTTCCACTGTTGATCCTTCGCCATGTCACAATGACATAGTAAAAGTTACTCTAGTAACGCATTTTATGTAGTCCGTGAAGACTACATAAATTGTTAGTCCAACAGTGAGGCCATTGATGAATCATGCAATGTTCCGGCCCTAATATGGCTGCGCATAAAGTCTTGATGTTTCATATCCCTGAACAGTGAACTAGCCCATTTAAAAACCACCAAATTCCATGTATCTAATATCTGTGTAAACGAACCAAAACAAATAAAAAAACTTAACTGGCGCAGACCCAGGAGTGAGAGTGCAGGAGTGTGCTTCACCGGACATAAAAAAAAGTTCAAAAAATCTGCTCATTGTCGAACCAAACGACCGCAGAAAAAAAAATGGCGCAGATTACAGATTTAATAAAATCGTTACCAATATCTATCGAAGGAAAGATCTCTAATAAACTATGAATGTAAATTACGTATAAAAACTGTGAACTGTGTGTCAATTTTAGTAGTGTAGGATCTCTTTGCTAGTTGGGATGACGAACTGCGAAAGACTGCAGGCAGATTCTGAATGCAGCATGCTGAAGACAGGGCATAATGCCCTGTCTTCAGCATGCCGCTTATTAGGGGTTGCCTATGTCGAGCAATGGAGTTATACATAGTAATAAATAAATAAATAAATAATAAATAAATAAATAATGCTGGACAATTCACAAGCAGAGCTTGTGTTATGGGTACTAGATAACTGATATACTTAATGTATATTGTATTAAGTATACATAGATAGATATTTTTATTATACATAGAAAACACCCAGACCAACGGAAAAAATTTCTGCAGATCGTACACAAATTTGTTCCGAGGCGGGAATCGAACCCGCAACCTCCTGCGTCGCAGGCGGACCTTCGCCCGCTGCGCCACGGAGGTCGTCAAAATAATACATAGAGTCAAGTAATACATAGAGGATGCTCAAATCTCTGAAATAGGTCATTCTCTTGCCGAATCAACGTTGAAAAGAGATTTGATCATTGATTAGTTATTTATAGGAATTATCAGCGTACGAGCAACTGGCTGTAAATATAATTGCGCTACTGCTAAACAACAACACTGCCGTCCCTATTCAAGACCCGAGCTCTTTCAGATCTAATAGATTCCTGATGATAATGAGCCGCTGGTATTCAGGGCATGAGGATGCATGTGTGGGGCTGGAGCCGGATTAGAGTGCCAATTATGACGCGTGGATGCCTCTTATAACCCTTTCAATAGACACGACACTAGAACAGGAATTTACAGTTTGCACACATCACAACATCAACTGGACATAACTAGGCCTAGAAAGTATTTAAAAATATACTCGGCGGTGAAAAGGCTAAGCTTTGTCACAATTATGGGATTTTTTTGCAAAATCAGTGGCAAAGCTCTACTCAATGTTGCTAAGTAAACAAAAAGAACTCGGACAAGTATTCTTCCCAAAATTGCTTTAGCTGTTTTCGTGCTTCGAGGCACCAAGGTAGTCGTCCAGATCTAATAAATTACTGATGATAATGAGTCATAGGCCAGTCATAGCCCTCACTCTTTCTCCACTCGAAGCGATCTCTATCATGCGTTTTGTTAGCTAAATTTATCATACAAGTGGAGCTGGGGGTCTATAAGCAAAATTATCACCTAAATATACCGGACTCGAGAAAGTTTAAGCCAAGTTCAACAGGAGTCAGAGTAAAGGTCATGGCATATGGGCGATATTCATCATTCTAACAACCCAAGGGTTTAAGCCCTTTAGATATTATGGACATAATTAAAAAAAACAATACCTCCACGTTACGAGTATATTAAAGCCATCAAAATTGCACACCACACACACACAGCGCACAAGCTGGACTCATCTTGTAAGAAGGTCGAGTACTGAGAAGACGCCTGCGTATCCGTGTTCATCAGCTGGGCTACATGCTCGCCCCTGGGCCGAGGGTCGCCTCCTGGGCAGTTCTCGTACATCATGTTCTTGTCGCAATCCTGGGTACAAATCAGTTATTATTATTTGTAGCCTACATTGTGGGCAGTGGAGGTTCTCCTACTGCTTGGTGATGAACTCTGTGATGTCCGGCCACTCGAGGATGCCCGAACACTGCGGCAATAATCTACATACTCGGACGAATCAAAGTGTGGACGATTTTAAGAGTCGTGCGTGAGTCACCCACGTGGCTCATTTCTTAGAGTTTCGGTCCTATAACCGCAAGGTTGACAAGACCCCATTGGAGAAGCATTCCAACGGG
This sequence comes from Eupithecia subumbrata, assembly GCA_949316285.1. NCBI lineage: Eukaryota > Metazoa > Arthropoda > Insecta > Lepidoptera > Geometridae > Eupithecia > Eupithecia subumbrata. The sequence goes on along the minus strand of OX438644.1, from coordinate 3,196,454 downwards.
GTTCATCTTTGTTACTATATTTCTTTACCTAAGACCTATGTATGTACAAAATGAAACAACTGAATAAGTGATTCCATAAGACCATGAATGTAGGGGTGTCCCACAGCTTGGCAACGGCAGCCCCAGATCCCTTTAGTGGATCATGTCTGCCGAATGTTAAAGGGTCATGTATGGGCCAAATTTACAAAAGAATTCATTGTGGTCCCCCAATGACTTGAAACTAGGTACCTCGACCTAGTTTCAAGTCATTGGGGAATCCATCCAATGAATAAGGAGGTACCTATCTATCTAATAACAAACCTGGTAAACATCCCCTTCAGAGACGATAACGGAGAACTTCTGCAGCGTGATGGCTTGTTCCTGGTCACACTTCCGCTCCGAGTTGAAGAGAACGTCGAATATACAGCGACGGAAACGGGTTCGCGCACTGAAAGAATAACTTTCAATTGACTTTTACCCGCTCGCATGCTTTGTTAGTAGCCCCATCTCTGTGTTATTTAATGAAGCATTTCAACCATTGGTACCTAATATATGTATAACTTCATTTATTTATTTATTGAACTAGTACAGAAATTCCAATTGCACTAGTTACTTATGTTACATTATAATTAAATTAAAAAAGAATTATATATATAGGTATGCTAGCTATTATCACCATATTATTATAGAAATTACAGTTTAAATAAAATTCAATTCAAATCCAAATAAAAATACAATTAGTCAGTACTATTAATAAAAATTGATATAAAAGCATTCAATCAGGCATTTATCTCGGACAATGTCAGGTACTCCACCGACAGACTCATCCAAGCATCCGCAAACACATCGCAGTCAGGGTTCGCGTCCATGAGGGCATTGAGAGACGAGAGGGTACGTGGTATAGGAGATTGAGCGTGAGCGACCGTTCGGCAATGTGGTACATCAAAGAGTACCAAAGTTCAAGCCAAATGTGTGGCAACACGCTGTAACTGTCGACACTAGACAGACCTTATATTGTTTAAAGTGTCGTAGAAATATGAATAGAATAAGTTTTTGATTAATAAAGAAAATACAAAATACACAAAACACCTTTTTAACCATACCATAACATCGGACATCGGTTGCGTGGTTCGTTCCTTTACAAAAACCAAAGATAGCTCACATCACGAAGCTTGGTTAGAAATGTTAGCCCAAAAGCGACTTTCTGTACAAAATGCGTCTGAGGCAGTCGCTTCCAAATAGAGAAAAATCTATTCAGCCGCCACAAAAGTGTGCGGCTCAACCAAACCGATGCCACCTAAATCATCGTTCGTAGATGTTAACGCATTCACTGTCCAGTCATGACACGAGGATCGAAAGGATCGAGAGGCAAGTCTGCGTCTTAGGCCATGAAAGTGTTAAGAAGCCAATAATAAGTAGGTACCTATGTAAAATTAGCAAGGGAACATACCAGCACAAATGAAAATGCGTAACATAGTGCGTCCATTCTTGCGAGCCGTTCTTCTGCTTGACGACAATGGCTTTGAAGTCGGAGTAGCAGGTGACCCAGGCGGAGCCAGCCCTATCTATGCAGGCTGGGAGCGAGTCATACTCTGCAATAAAATAATATCATTATCGCTTTCACGGGACGCAGGGCAAGTGCAGTGAATGATCCTGAGAGTCTTTAGTTATTTGTTATACAAGAGTGCAAATCGAGATTCAAATATTAGAATCCTGAGCGTTAGCGAGGGAATCTAAAGAGCTCTAGATAAAAAATCTCTGCACTCAAGTGCAACACGTAACTTATCACCCCACCTCAGCGAAGAAATGACTAAATGCAAAAAAAAAAAGAAAATGGCGCGCGCAAAGCAAATTAAATAAAAAGTACAACAAGAAGGTTCCGAGTCTGAGTTTTTAACAAATTAAAACAGGTTGTATGATATATTCGGCACCATGGAGGTTGAAGTAAATATAGGTTTTAAATCACAAACGTAGTGCACACGATGTTCTAAATTCAATTTTACTTTATCCTCCAGCGGATAAAAACGGCTTTTGCACTCAGATATCGAAGAGCAAAAATACTCTTTCCGAGATGGGGGGATGAAAAAGTTATTTCCAACATCTTTAAACTTCACATCATAGAAACAGTAGATAAGGCAATCCGTTCTCCACAGAAACCAGTCGTTTATTCTCTATCTATTGTAAGTATGCTTCATCTATGATGCCTTGGCAAACTTAAAAAAATTTTTTTAACAGATTTTAATTTTGTTAGAATCCTGACTACGTTCACGCTCTGTGCTTAAACTTTACAGAATAGTAGTAGACATTCCGTAAAAGGCATCCGTACAGAGCGCATTGGTTTTACAGGATCAGTTTCTCTTATCGTATACTAGCGACCCGCCCCGGCTTCACACGGGTGCAATGCTGATACTAAATATACTACAGAATCGGACCCCGGCCGGTACCGCCGCAACCGCTATATCCCTGCATTTTAAATCTGTAATATCTTCGAAAATATTCATTTAAATTACATGCTGTTAGGGCCATTTATCTATATTAAATGCACAAAGTATATAAGATACTTAATTGGATAAGGATTAATGCTGTATTGCTTTAAATCACTTTGTAAATCAGCCATTATTTCTCGTATAAAGTAAAGGATAAGAAATGTTTGTTGTGGTTTATCCCTAAAAATTAGACATATACCATCGCGGACTTTTTTGTAGACCTTTTTAAGGTGTACAATACTGTAATACATTATTTTGATCTATCTCGTAGGGTTCAGCCAGCGTTTGCAATGTAAGCGCAAAAAAATGTGTTGATTTACGACATCACTAGAAACCTCTAAAACTATCAGTGTTTCTCTACTATATTACACACATAAACCATCCTCTTGAATTACTCTATCTATTTAAAAACCGCATCAAATTCCGTTGCGTAGTTTTAAAGATCTAAGCATACATAGGAACAGACAGACAGACAGCGAGAGCGACTTTGTTTTATAATATGTAAAGATTTAGGTATCTACGTTCTCGAAAATACCGCCCATTATACTTTTGTGTTTCATTTTATTGTCTATGATGTATTTTATTAAATATTGTGATGAACAAGAGTTATGTACCTACTATTGTGATTCGGGATTATTTTTACTGTATGGTGTTTACAATAGAGACGGGGCCGTAAGGAACGTTGCTGTTAGTATATCTTTACTGATTATTATATTTATTGCAACATAGATATATATTTATTTTTATACATAGAAAACACCCAGCACATCCAAAATAATCCATAATTTATATGTAAGTACACAGAAATTGACCTGTCAATGTCGGTGTGTGTAGAAATTACTTGTGTTTATGTTCAGCGTCTCATCCTAAGTTCTTGTAATATAGGTATATGATTTCAAGACACCTGTATTGTATGTATCTTGTATTTGTCAACCGGTTACCTTTGTTGGCATGCAACAAAATTATCTATTGTGTCTAGATTTTTATTATCTGTAAATGATTGTCGTCTATGTCACATTTAAATTGTTTATGGTTATAGTTGACTTCCTGTCTTTGTTATAACAAGAAAAGACTTCCAAGATGTCTGTCTCTCGATCTATACTGTACTGTGCTGTGGAAAAATAAATATTGTACTCTAGACTCAGTGTTTAAATAAATAATATATCAACCCCAAACAGGCCACCGCTACAACCTTAGATTATGTTAATTTTTAATTAGATTGTTAAGTGTCTTATGTGTTATCTTCCGTGACGTCACCAAACGGCTCTGTCGGAAGACCAGCGTTGGTTGTAACTTGTTTACAACTAGCTCACTGAGACAGAGAAAGTTTTGTGACTCGTTGTACTATCTTTTATTTTATTTTTAAATCATGTTTGTTGATAGAGCTACAAATAAAATATTCTTATTCGTATCCTCAAAACCAATATTTGCAGATCGTACAAATAGTTGTCCCGAGGCGGGAACTGCGTCGCAGGCGGACCTTCGCCCGCTGTGACACAGATCCTCGAAATAGAGATCTACTGTGTAACTGTGCACTCACGTGACAGGAACCACTCGTCGTCACAGACGTTTTCGACGACATGCATGTGACCCTTTATGCTCTCTGCGTTGAAGTGGCTCTCAGTGAGATCCTGGCACTCGCCGTTCCAGTCTATGGCGCAATTTGTCAGGTGGCGGATTGACCTGGAACAGGAGTTTCAATCAGCCTCGTTTTAACTACCTCGTGTTTAATCCTAAAGATAAGAGATATCTGGAAAGATACTTTAAAAGATCGCACGAAACGAGCAACCTTATCACAAAGTTCCTACGGACGCCTCGCTTACTACCTTTCGTTTCGGATCTCTAAAAAATAAATGTCAGAATCATTTTGAGCTTTGTGAATTGTTCAGCATTGTTTATTATTATTTTAATGGTAGAGTCATCGAAAGAACGGATCGGTTGTCCCTCGTTATGTGCGATCCGTCATACATTTACTTCGTAATTCGTTTTTCAAAGTAGAACCCAGACACTTTTTCATCACTACATGTTTCGATAGTTAGATGTACCTACAAGGTAGGTAATATCGGGAACAGATAATCCAATTTTGAACTTTTCACTAATAGATAGCTAAGTTATCCCTTGGTGAGATAGGCTACGTTTTACGTAGGAGCCACATAAGCAAAGCCGCAGGGTCCATTAATACTTACAAAACTCTGTCTAATATTTTTGTTAGAAAATATTAAATACTGAATACAGGCAAATGCTAGTACTAAGTACTAAAATTCCCAACTAACCTACACCACTCGCTCATCTTAGCAGGCATGGGGGGCGAATTCTTCGAAGAGTTATATATCATAGCAGCCTGCAACGTGCAATTCAGGGCGTACTGAGAAAACTCTTCGCAGTTCAAGTTCTTCGACATTCCCATCTTTTCCTTGTTCTTGATGGTCCGGGAAGCTGTGATCGGCTCGAATTCCACGTTTTCTAGAGTAGCGTACCCCCTGTGTGATTCTTCCATATCGTCCGGTATTCTTGATGTGGTTTCGTCGACATCGTATAAATCTGTTGGCAAAGCAATATCAAGCAATCGAGGGGGGTTTTCCATAAATCAACACGCTTTGCAGGCGGATTAACGCTAGTAGTGGAGGAGTTGTATACCTAATACACAGAAGGAAGCTGCATCTCTAGTAGGCTCTTACAAAATCCACAGTCTGAGTTGGAGGAGACGATTCTTAGGCACTGGGTTCTCTGCAGGGCTATTCAGACTCTTCGCTACCGAATCATCGACACGGAATGACAGATTCGCGCGAACTTCAAATATTTTAGCGGTTCTTAATATTTTCTGCGTTCAGCAAGTAATTAAACTAACAGAAAAGTAGTTTTCCTTAAATCATAAAACATTTTCTATGAACCCATGTTTTAAGAAATTCGGATTTAGTGCTACTTTTGGAGCAATTAATACCTAATAATAGAGTTTTGGTACTTAAAATCAACATAATACCAAAAAAAACATTATATCATACATTATTGTAACATAGGTTCATAAAAAATTGTCTACGATTTGTGATAAAGTATTTTACTGGTAGTTAAGTTCCTTACAGAACTCAGAAAATATTAATTAGCTCTAAAATATTTGAATTTCGCGCGAATCTGTGTGGGATTCCGTGTCGACGACTCGGTAGCGGTGAGTCTGAATAGCCCTGCTGAACCGTCGCGTGCGAGCGACGACGGTGAAGACGCGTCGGCTAGAGCGCCGCCCGCCCGTCGTCGGTCGCGGGCGTGTCTTGTCAGTGCTTGAACAGTCCACTCATTGCACTCATTTGCACTCGGCGCAAAATGGATGAAGACATATTAACATTCCTACTTTTAGAAGAAGAAAAGAAAGATGAATTTCTGATTTTATCAAAGAAAATAAAAAAGTTGTCAATATTTACAATTAATAAATTTATATGTGTCCCCTCTTCCTCCTATACATGGCCGGCGAGCCCACCGATCCACACACTCGCCGACCCCATTCTTCCGTCACCTTTCCTTCCTGATGCATCGAACCATGATATAGTCATCACAAGATAGTATCATAGATATCGTACAAAATCAACTAACAATTCGTAATTTTCCACAATAAAACCCATTTTGAAACAAGGACGCCACGGCGTGTGTCTGTCGCTATTCCATAAAATGATACCGACCGACGCGTGCGGCGTGTGACCTTCCGCACTGCCCGCCGCGGGCTTATATTCAGAGAACCCAGCGCCGAACATTTATTCCGAACATAATATTCATACGTCGTCGGCCGCGGAAACGCGACGGGCGAGCAGCGCGTGCGGCAGATGGCCAGAGAACCCAGCGCCTTTCACTTCAACCGCCACGCTTGCCGCGGCCGTCTTTCAGTAAAATGATGGGTAGTTAGGTACTTACTAAAAGAACTAGAAATTTCAAAATTCATCAAAATCAAAAGTAGAATTGATTTCATTTCTTCATCCAATGATTATTTCATTGGGATATCATGTAATAATATAAAAAAATATGTTCAGATCGCAATGAAACATAATTTCATAAAAACCAATTCATAACAATGTTTTTAGCATTGACATTTCTTCTAGAAAACTGTCTTCTTGCAAATCTGACAGAAGTTCGGGCGAAGGAAATCACCTTCGATCAGGGAGTATAATGAATACGCTATATTTTTTTTAATAAACGTATGGCCAACTTTTTTCATCGATGTCGATGTCATTTTGTAAGCCAAAAAATATTTTTTGCAAAATCAACACACAAAATAGCGATAATAGAGAAGATACCTCTTCATTTGGTATTCTCGCTGTGGTTTCGTGGGCATCGTCTAAATTTGTTAGTATAAAGCAATATTTGCAAATCAATGCACAAAATAGCGATTATAGAAAAGATACCTCTTTAAAATACTTATAGTAGCTGAATTGACGCGGCTTCACGCACGTGGTAGATTTAATAGTGAATTTTTAAAGCATATTTATTAACGAAAAATAAAATAACTAAAATTAAATTATAATGATGATTAGGTACCTATCTAAAGTGTTACAAGACAAGACAAGACAAGACAAGTGAAGGTATAGTTACTTTAAAATTATGTGATTGGTATATTTTAACTACAATTAACTCATGGTCTTTTTGATATGTGGGTTTGTTATTAAAATAAAAAAATAATGGATAAAAGGAAATAATTAGTTAAATTTAATTTTAAAACATATTTTGAAGCTTTCGATAAAGTTCAAATATCTACAATGACTGCATCACTAGCAAATTTACGTCAATTATTGGTTACGCCTGCACAATGTACTATTACATTTTTATGGCATCACGTCTCCTTCTTAGATATCTTTTCTCGATGGATATCACCCTCCCTCCCTAGGCGAATGAATGCCGAACTCTTCTTACAAATGTCAGCTCCTAAGTTGACTCCAAATAGTACACACATTACACACACATACAATGAGTTTAGAATGGCTTGTATCGCTTGGAATCAAAGATAAATTTATTTTTACTGACTTCATAAACCTAGACACTTCCTGACCCAGGGCGGGAAAGAAAATATCTCTATAACTCAAAGTGATTATATCTACCATATATCTACTATATAGCACACAGTTGTAAAGCTTCGGTAGTGTCATCGTTTTAATAGGTATTTATGATCCTTTATGTAAAAATGTTCTGAATAAACATTTATTATTATTATTATTACCTTTTCACGCCTAAACGGCTGAACGGATTTTAATGAAATTTAGCACGCAGGTTAATAGTATCTTGAGGCTACTTGAAAAGCACACGCGAAACCGAGAGCAGCAGCTAGTAGTTACTAAATAAAAAAGGTTCAAACCCCCCCGCCGGAATCTTCCGATACCTAATCGTCTGCACCATTACACCACCAACGTCGTCCAAGTCAAATCAAATCAAAAACTCTTCATTTCCATAGATACAATAAATGTATAGAAAAGGTCAAATTATAAAACTAAACACTGACACTGAAATAAAGTGATATGTTTTATTTCTATCGCTTTGGTATGTAGACTAAAGTAAAGAAGCGACGATAAACCTTCAGCCTGTTAGTTGTTATTTTTCGAGTTGGCGCCAAACCCGTCCCAAGATTTTTTATCCTCTAGATAACCTGATATTTTATAGTAATCCTTTTTGCATGGCAAGGTTTTGACAATTTGTTTGAATTTATTTACTGATAATGGTTTCTTCGTCGCTTCTTTACTTTAGTTAGTCTACATACCGAAGCGACAGAAATCAAAATTATCACTTATTTCCGTGTCAGTGTTTAGTTTTATAAGTTGACCTTTTATAAGTGTACATTTATTGTATTTATAGAAATGAAGAGTTTTAGATTTTGTTTTTTTATTATGCAACTCACTAGGAGTGCTTAATGCACAAGCTATTGAAATCGAGCAGTATTTCAAAACCAAGCTATTAAACCGGATCCCGTGGCTTATGTAAAGCTAGGCAAGTCCAGAATTATTCATTGCAATGCCCCGGTGTCGGGATTTGCAAGCACTTCAGCTCACTTGGCATTCAAACTGTGATACCTAAATCTACCCTGGTTCTTAAAGTGAGCTATATAAGACATAGCTCACTTTTGAACCGATTTCGAAAAAAAGAGGAGGTTCCTTCGGCTATTTGTATGTTTTTTTTATATATGTCTAATGATTTCTCCGTCATTCATGGACCGATTTAGATGATCCTTTTGTATAGAATAATAAATATAAATAAATAATGCTGGACAATTCACACAGCATTATCTACTATAGAAGATAATTCCGAGATGATTAGATATTTTTTTATTACCGAGGGTTTAGTATTTAGTCCACAAAACTTAAAAACAATTTGAAACGAAGGTACCTATTCGTTTTAGTTCGTTTGGGTTGGAGTTTTTTCAAAACAATCATACCTAATTATGATTATGAACCTTGTAAGAGAGCTTGATAATAACAAAGCGAAAAGTAACCATAATCTAGATTAACGTAATCTAGATTGCTATTTGCGATAACTGTACTACATCATTTTAGAGCAAGAAATCATTTAACATGTTCAGTTAGTTTTCGCCCCAATATTATGCCTACAAAGCTTTGTTTTGAATGATAGCTAAAGTGTTTTATTTCATTATTCCTGAAAATATCAATCATTAGGTCCGTGGGGTACTACCGAGGCTCTACGGGTTTTTAAAAAAATATTTGAGCGTCTGGTCGAAGCGACGCGTGACCCGAGAGCTGGTCAGTATCTGGCACAGCGCATCAACTTTACCATACAGCGAGGCAATGCAGCCAGCGTCTTGGGGACGCTTCCGACTGGTATTGATATGGATCAGTTGAGCTACCTGTAGATTGTTTGCAACAGTCTGCAGTTAGGTCAATTGTAAATAGTGGTTCTAATTTATTTCTATTATTTAATTGTAATTTTATTTTTGAATCAAGGTATCTATAGTTAGGTTAGGTTAGGTTAGTTCAAACACGATATCAACTATCTTTACGGCGGAAAACGAACGTTACTGAACAAACGTCCACCGCTACATAGCGGCAGGTATCAGCATCAATAAATAAATAAAAATACAAAATTGGCAAGCATCCATGAAAGATCGTTTATGTAGCTAGGTTCGATTGTCGCTGTAAAATATTATACGAACCTTGCAAGTACCTTGTACTTTTAAATAAATAAACAAAAATAAATAATACTGGACAAAAAGGTCGCGGGCTCAACGCGCGCTCGTGCGTAGTGCTCGGAGAGACGCGGAACGCGCGCGTCTAGAACCGCACTCACCCTGAAGATGTCCCTCGTTACGGGATGAAACGTTGGTGTTCTTCCAACACAAATAAGGTTCGTAGTTAACCCGCTTACATCCGTAATGAATGCTCGACAATCCTCACAGCATCATGAAGCCCCAAGCTAAGCAGAGCTTGTGTTATAGGTACTACTAATTAACATACCTAATTAATTCTAAGATATTCAAAGATATAATATATTTAGTCGCCTGGATTGTCTGGAGAAGTAGACTCCGATGCAAGACTAATTTCAGATATTTCGGTTCATTTTACCGAAAGATATTTAGAGAACCGGTAGATAGGGAATGTCTACACACAAAAACACAGTAGGCACTCTTGAAAATGTTTATTAACACAGTTTCGCGAATACAAAGGTAGGCACTGTAAGATTGTTTAGGGGCCATTCATTTATTACGTACGACGATTTAGGGGGGGGGGGGGGGGTCGACCATGTCTTATTTTTTCTTACAAGGGGGTGGGAGAGAGTCTCGATAGTTCTTACGTAAGATCACAAAAAACCAACGTTTATTACTACCAAAACATAAAAATTAATAGTACCTTTGTAGGTACTAATAAATTGTTTCTTTGAAAAATAAACATTAAAATAAACCAAACGTGTATAAATTTTTTCCTTTAGATTCTTACTTAATAAATATTAAACAGGGGGGGAGGGGGTTGGCCTATTCTTATTTTTTCTTATAATAGGGAGGGAGGGGGTCAAAATATAGCGAAAATCGTCTTACGTAATAAATGAATGGCCCCCTATTAGATACACTTATATCTCGCGACACTAGTGAAACACCAAGGTTATGTGGTAGATACAAAATATAGAATAGATGTCTGTAAAACCACGTAAAACCGAGAAAGCAGGACCGGCAGAAAATCGGCTGTCGCGATATTTTGTACCAAGCACGTCTCTCTACACGTGACTCCAAATTCCATCTGACAGTTCTACTGTCAGCGCGGGTGCGTTCCGTTCCTACCTTCGGAATTGAACGCCACAGATACTACAAGTGTATTTATATATAGTGTATTTCTGTTTAAAACTTAAGAGGGGGGGCAATCCATCGAAGAACGTCACTGTACTGTACCTAATATGGTGTGAATCCCATAAAGCTGTGCGAACATTAATTCAACGCCGCTACCTCGCAGCACAAAAGAATTAAAGCCCTTATTTGAATGAGCATTTTTTGTGTGTGCCTCTGATATGCGATAATCTTTAATCTCCTCCGTTGGTATTTTTGGTAGTTGGGTGAAAACGAAAGCGTCGGCAAAGGGGTTTGAAGACTGTGGAGGCCTCTGATATGGAATTTAACATTTGTTTTTTTTTTTTCTAAATCGCCGCGGACAATGAAAGTCATATATTTGGAAAGATGAAACTAAAACAAATAAAAAGTGCTCTCTAACATACTGTCATATGGCATCAGGTTTCTGAGATATTTAAAATATTAAGAAAAAATATATAGGTACTTAGGTATTTTCATTTATACCTCAGAAACCTGACGCTTTAGGATATTATTTTATTTTTTATTTGTTTTAGTGTGTTCTGTAGGTACAAATATATAACTTTTATTGTGCGCGGCCATTTTGAAAAAAAAAACAAAATGGTGACGATGCTATGGCCAAATTTCAATATTTTTGAGCAATATTTTTGAGCTTTTTACTATAAAAACTGTCGTAGTCTGACGAATTCATTACGGATGTAAGCGGGTTTCTTTTTACTTTTTTCACTTAAATATATATATTTTTTTCACCTAGGTACCTACTTTTTTTTATTTTTACCCTTAAATATTTTTGAGAACCGAGGCTTAACATTTAGATTGGTTTTCGGTAGTTCCAATTTGTTTCTCTTGACTCGATCAAACCACTTCAATATTTGCCTTGTTACCTTGTTTTCGAAGTGTGCTGGAAATTAAATTGGTAGGTATAAGGTACATCTAAGGACAAAATTAAATAAAGATAAACAAGGACCTTCTATCAGTAATAAATTATTAGTACCAACACGTTATTATTAGTATTATTTAACGGGTATTTATCGCGATTATCTAACTATTTTTCCCGACGTTTTGGAAATATTTTGAAAAAAGTTTAAAATACCCATCCCCTACCCCCCCCCCCCCCCCCCTATCTCCGAAGATTGCAGAGCGATCCATGTAAAATGTATGGAGCGTTTGTAGATATGGATTTATTTTTTACAGGAAAAATATAGAGAAGTCTGTAAAAAGAATATTTTTTGAAAAATGGTCAAAAAGGGGGGGAATAATTTTCAAAAGGGGAGCTACCGCACCGAGTGGGGTATCAAATGAAATGAACCTTTCATTTTGGATATTTCAAACAGTTTTTAAAATTTCTGTAGGTTTCATACTTTATGAAATATTTTGAAAAAAGTCGAAAAATTTACCAATACCCACTTTAACCTTAGAAATGTAGGTTGGTATCTATTTTTCTTAGTTATTCGTTAAATTGTGAAGTCTCTAACCGGTACTTTTGGTACATAATTGTTGACAAACGTTGGAAACCCTCGGCGCGTGAGTTACACTCGCACTTGACGGATCTTGTTTTTATTCTTTATTATTTCTTTATGATTTCACTGTCTATTATGGACGGACAGCTTTAGAAAATTATTTCGTGATTGTATGGAGTGTGAAAAAAAATATTGGGCCCCTCATTTTTTTTCCGGGGGATGAGTAATTATAATTAAGTATTCGTCCCGCAAAACTTTAAAAAGATTTGTTGTTTAAGTTATTAATAAAGATCTCAAAGGCAAATATGCAGGTCTCGACAGAGCCTACATATTTGCACCCCTTGGAGTCGAGACGCTAGGTTCTAACTGGGTAACGAGGCTCTTCGGGTTTTTAAAAAATGATCTGAATGTCTGGTAGAAACGACGCGTGACCAGAGAGCTGGTTAGTATCTGGCGGAGCGCATCTAGATTTTAGTTTGCAGTTAGCTCAATTTTAAATACTAGTTGTAATTTATTTATATTATTTGATTGTAATATTCTTTGTGAATAAAGGATTTTCAGTTATTAATAAAGAACTGTGAACTAAATATAGACGACCTCCGTGGCGCAGCGGGCGAAGGTCCGCCTGCGACGCAGGAGGTTGCGGGTTCGATCCCCGCCTCGGAACTAATTTGTGTACGATCTGCAGAAATTTGTTCCGTTGGTCTGGGTGTTTTCTATGTATAATAAAAATATCTATCTATGTAGTATATTGTATTAAGTATATCAGTTATCTAGTACCCATAACACAAGCTCTGCTTAGCTTGGGGCTAGATAATGCTGTGTGAATGGTCCAGCAAAATAAAAAAAAAAAAAAAATGTACCTACTAAGGAATTTGTAGTCGGTTTAGTTCTTTCAAAACAATTCAAGTTATTATAACTTATTTTTAGTCACTTATTTTTAATTACTTTAATTTAAATTCAAGACTTTCATGGCCTTCAATTTTATCAAAAGATTCAATCTTACTTTTGCAAATCACTATTAGGGACCAATAAAAGGCCGCTTTCTCCAATTTCGAATGAAGAAAATATTGTGTAAAAATGTGAAAAGAATCACCTTTGGCTGACTCGGGCCCTATTAAAAGAAAGGCGTAGTAAGGTCTTTGGGCCTTATATGCTTGTAGGCAATCTACAGTAAAGGCCCCTTACACACCTGGGACGAGACGATTTTATTTATAAACGTGTATGTATTAGTTTTGATTATGTGGTTTGGTGATTGATTATTTTCCCCCTCCTTCCCACTCACCCACTATGATATCAGAATTCACAGCACTTTCTAAGAGTTGTTTAGTTATTATTACGTACCTATTTAACTGCTTACCTACTACTAATTTTATTATGTTTTAATTCAATTTTATATAACTTTATGATTAAGAAATATAATATATTCTTATTATTTATTAGTTGTGTCAAGGCGATGCGGCAGCTCCATAGTTTTTAACTTTTGCGATCTCATCGCTCATTCGTAACTTATCTATTAAGTACCAAGTAGCGGGGCAATGCAGCCAGCGTCTTGGGGACGCTTCCGACTGGTATTGATATGGATCAGTTGAGTTACCTGTAGATTGTTTGCAACAGTCTGCAGTTAGCTCAATTGTTTCAATTGTAAATACTAATTATATTATAATTTTCTTTGTGAATAAAGGCTTCTGCCATTGTAAAAAAAAAACAAGATCCGTCAAGTGCGAGTGTAACTCGCGCGCCGAGGGTTTTGAACGTTTGTCAACAAATATGTACCAAAAGTACCGGTTAGAGACTTCGCAATTTAACGAATACCTAAGAATAGTAGGTACCAACCTTTTTACCAATTTTTCGAGTTTTTTCGAAATATTTCAAAAAGTATGAAAGCTACAGAAACTGGTTTGAAATGCCCAAACTAATGCCTTTCATTTGATACCCCACTCGGTGGGGTAGCCCCCCTTTTAAAAATTATTCCTTTTTGACCATTTTTCAAAAAGTGTTCTTTTTACAGACTTCGCTATATTTTTCCTGTAAAATATAGATCCATATCTACAAACGCTTCATACATTTTAAATGGATCGCTCGGCAAACTTCGGAGATAGGGGGGGGGGGGGAATGGGTATTTTTTCGACTTTTTTCAAAATATTTCAAAAACTATGAAACCTACAGAAATTTAAAAAACTGTTTTGAAATGTTCAAACCAATACCTTTCATTTGATACCCCACTCGGTGAGGTAGCCTCCCCTTTTGAAAATTTTTTCGCCCCTTTTTGACCATTTTTCAAAAAGTGTTCTTTTTTCAAACTTCTCTATATTTTTCCTGTAAAATATAGATCCATGTCTATAAACAGTCGATACATTTTACATGGATCGCTCTTCAATCTTCGGAGATAGGGGGGGGGGAATGGGTATTTTTTCGACTTTTTTCGAAATATTTTAAAAAGTATGAAACCTACAAAAATTTCAAAATATATTTTGAAATGTACAAAATGGTACCTTTCATTTGATACCCCATATGACTCTGTAGGTATCTTTTAAAATTTCGGCATCACAATTTGTATGGAAAATATTCATTTTCATTTTTCATTTATTTTCATTTATTTTTCTCTAAATCTGTACAGGCGCACGAAATGTATTATTGTTTTAAATTTCAAGTTGATAGCTGCAGTAGTTTTTGAGTTATTAAGGAGGGAAAAAAGGACAGACAAAGCGAGACCATAAGGGTTTTGAAACCGATCTTCGATCATCAAAACCCTAAAAATTAAGTACCTTATTATAAATAAATTGATAACAAACTGAGAAAAAAATTGCCAATTGAAGTGACGGCCCCAGACTTATTTTTGTATAGTAGTTACACTCAGAATCAATTATTCTGGGTGTCTATTCCACAAAAAAATATTGCAATATCTAACCCAGAACGACTACCATGTGACATGTCAATCATGTCAATTTATCAAATTAGATATAGATAAGATACCTACATAAAATGTGTGTGCTTCATCCACAAAGCAACGTGCCAAAAAAGACATTATACAAGGGGCTTGGTATTAAGAATGACATATTTTTTTAAGGATGTTTGGGGGGGGGGGAGTTGTCATGGGGCTGCATTTCTTGATGAATTTCGAAGTTGTCGCGATTTATAACTTAACTTTTACATAGTCTTTTGACTTTGAATGCGCATAACGTTTTTTTTTAAGTTAATTGTTTCAATTCAATTTGGTTTAAAATAAGTTAACATTGAAGAATACAGCACAAGTTACTTTGCGATATTACAATAATAAACAAAAAAGATATGGCAATTAAAAATATCGGACGATTAAAAAAATTATAAACATAATATCTCAGCAACCGTGATACATTTATATTCTGGTAGACATTGAGTCTACCAGAATATAAATGTAGCCCATGACCCCCCAACACCCAAAAAATTATGTCGATCGCAAAACCAAACACCCTGTATTAATAACAAATGATTTAGGTATTTCACTATGATTTTATACTATGGCGCTCTTTAGGGAAGGCCTATGTCCAGCAGTGGACAATTATGGGCTGATGACAATATGTTCCTACCATTGTGTTATTGTAGTTAGGAATACGTTTTTAACCTTTTAGCCTCCTGTGATTAGACATGCGCAAAACAGTACTCTGTAATGTAATGCCATATAGCATGGCATTTCGTACCGCGTCATATCAAGTCGTATGGCATGCTATCAGTACTCAGTACCCTAAACATGACCTGACTCCACTGGCTATGCTAAGTAATGCGAATGGCCCGCTATGACTTAGGTACTGAATGTTCAGGTGTAATGTAATAGCAATAGGCCAGTACCTACCTACTCTAAACATGACCTGGCATGACGCGCTATGCTAAGTAATACGAATGACCCGCGGCTGTTACTTTTAACTGTACGGAATGTTCTGTTCAGACGTAATGTAATAGCAATAGACAGACCTTTCATTATTATATTATCCTATACCGTTAAAAGAGCAATTCTTGCATATATATAGATATGTATGTACATATTATGTAGGTAGGTATATCTCGGGAACAGGTCAATAGATTTCGACGAAATTTTTCGTTTATAAGTTATTTGTATTTCGCCTAGGTTCTACCTGTAGGTACATAGGATAGTGAGGTTCGGATTATACCTATTGCAACTAGACGATATTCGATAACTAAGAAGATTTTTTTGAGATCCGTTATCGCCGCACCACCCGCCGCCGCCGCCGCCGCCGTAATGTACGCAAGCTTTATCTTTAGTTTATAATAAACAATGTTGAATTCCCTTCATACTTAGCCCCAACCCAATTAATATGGCATACTTCTTTTGTATAAAAAGGGGTTTCCAGGCTTAGGACTAGCAATATTGGTAGACCACAGCAACTGGTTGTGGTTATTTCAATTACCGCTACATAATATTGGCGTATTTAAAAATCAACTATATATACATATACAATAATTGTGTTTTTATACGATTTGTTTGTTATGAACAATGTTTTTTTTGTCTTTTTTTTCTAGCGAGCCTAGTCTTTTTTTTTTCGCATGCAGAGCATAGCGCCATGCGCCACCATGCCATGTCTAATGCCATGTGTCATGCTAAATTTTGTCGGGTATTAGGTACTGTTTCAGTACGCGGTCGTACTATATTACGCGCAATACATTACTCACAGTACCTACACACCTCTACCTGTGATATACATTCTGATATAAGTTCTATTATATACTTATCTACTAGTTTTTGTAGTTACAAACAACCGAGTTCGGTTCTAGAATCCTGGAGATTTTTTTATATAAAGATATTTTTTTGTAACTCCTTTGGTTTTGGAACCCAAACCAAAGGAGTTAAAAAAATATCTAATGGGTTATTCCGTCCTAGAACTTTGCAAAGTTTCAGTCCTGTTTGTTTGGCAGTTTTGGCTTAAGAAGTAACAAACATAGGTGCATCTATTTAAACTTTCGCATTAGTAATAAACGTAATAATATTTGTGTGATGTTATAACAACGGAGTTGGGGTAAACCGCCATTTATAAATAACAGAATACCCCAGAGACGGCGAGACAAAGAAAGCGCTCTAGAGATTTAATCTGCGAATAATAACTTAAACACTCTTTATTATGCAAAAGTTTCCAGATTTTTACACTTCGCGCCTGTAAAAAGATTGTAAAAAGTCAAACAGTTTGAGAGTTTGTAAAGTTGGGAAGTCGAGTTTTTTTAGCTGGCAAGTGATTTGTTATGAACCTTTATGTCCACCTCCAAGGGTGAGTAACGCGCCACGAGTCCAAAAAAATATAGCTGTGATGAATTTGCCGTAGAGTAAGATCCTGATAATCGTCTGTCACATCGTCACCTACCACCAGGTGAGTTTATGGTCAAGCGACGTCTATTATTCACGATATAACGTTAGTATATCACATTCTCTGCTCAGCCTCGCTATACACGAATAGAATAGAATGGAATATCTTTATTGTCAAAGGTGAAACACATGAAAAATTATAAGTTTACAACACTTCTGTGTACAGGCTAAGACTTGTCAAATTCACATACAAATAAACTGAAAGAAAAATACAATACGCATTCGCTATATATGGGCGATATTCAAATAAATAATCTAGTTGCTAGTAACATTGTGTAGGTGCGTACTGGAACCTTTGTTCAACTCTTTTTGTACATTAATATACTGAGTATAGTCGTTCTCGAGAAACTCTTTTATGCTGTATACAGTTTTGTGAAGAAGAAGTCCTTTCACTTCATTTATAAAGGTGTTATGTTTATTTAATTTAATATCCTTTATTTCAGGTGGTAGGTAGTTTATTAAAAACAGTGCGCCCCATTTGAAGAGGAAGTTTCGTTGATAAATTAAGGCGACTGGGGATTGCTTTTAGGGTTAAATTGTTATTTCTGATGGTCCCCACGGAGCTGGGTAAGATCATGTGCGTCTTGGGCCATGAAAGTGTTAGTTTAGTTTAATGCAGGTTTATTTACATTAGTAAAACACTGTTACCAGCAATAGATTTAATAAATAATGCTGGACAATCTACACAGCGTTATCTAGCCCCAAACTAAGCAGAGTTTTTAATTCTAATTCTATTTGGAGGAACTGAGATCTGCACTGACATCTCGCTAGGGAGTGTATTGTCTTTCTGCCTATCTTTAACTACTTTTCGTCACGGTGGATCCTTGTGAACTCATGAGTTCACAAGGATCCCCTGGGGGATACATCTGGCGAATCTGGCGGATCCCCGAGTCAATATTATAGTTAAACTGTTACAATAAATAGATATAATACATATAACGGGGAGGGGTCCGGAGGCCTGCCCTCCGGAGCGTCAGACATGCCTCGAAGTCCAATTGAAGTAATGCAACGTCCAAGTGTTTACTGGTTAATTACAATCACGTTGCGTATAGTCTCGCAAATTGTGCAATGCGGCAAGTTTCAGGCAGAGGCCAGACGGGACCCAGTGCTCTCCTCGGAAGACTAACCAGAAGTGCCGTCACTCACGGTCCAACCTAACCTTTGTAGACCTCCGCCTTGACCATGCCCAAGTGACAATGACAGTTTTGACAATGACAGTTGTCCACTTGACGTTTCCTACTATAGTCTCCTCGACAAGCTAACAGTGAAGTAACAGTGCCGTCGGAGACCGGAACGAACGGCGAACGAATCAATGCGGCGGCGAGATCTTCGACATATATAATTTTAATATAGGTACATAGAACACGCAAACTCGTAACGAATATGTGCAAATCGTAAAAATATCCGCTACGCCACTGCGGTCGTCAAGTTGCTCGTAGAACCGCTCCGTTAGCATAACTTTTAATTTTCGTGCTATCGAAAGAAAATGGGCAACATTTTGCAACCGCTCAATTACGAATTTAATCGACACCCATTACGGTCGGCCGTTAACCAACAAACTCTTCATTTATTCAGGCGAATTTCAATGAATGCAATCAAGTAATATTATAAAACAGTTTCTGCCTGCGGCTTCACTTTCGTGTTTCTACGGGAACGTTCAATCGTTATTTCTGTAAAAAGGAACTTTGGGATAAAAAGTCGCCCATGTTTTATTTCAGGTACTACATCTCCTAGATCGTAAAAAACTCGAATTCCATAAAATTAAAAAAAAATCCTTGGTTCTTGAATGTGAAAACAGAATTCTATTAGATTTAATTGTGCAATAAAGTATTATCTATCTATCCATGGTTGACTGGTAGAGATTGCTCTTGAGTAATAAGACCGCCAATTGTCGCTTATTTGTTAAGTTGTCTTGTTGTCAATAGTTTCTTTTCTATTAGATTTAACTGTGCAATAAACTATTTTCTATTATATTATCTTAAATTATTACTAATCATTTGGTAAAATCAATTCAAACCAACAAATCGTTACGCTGCGTATACGGTCCTATTGTCATCCGGTGCACGCAGAGCTCGCTACTAACTCTTACATATTCTGTGCTGTTGATCACATAGTAACTACATTGTATTCTGCGTAGGGATAAAGACGTAATACGCGGCTTGATTGATTTCCATTGTCGTAACGTAATGGATTCCATTTCGTTTCGATTATTCTTTTCAGTATGTAAAACAATACGGAAAATACTTACTGGTTGACATTGATTTATTTGCGTGCTGAGAGGAATTGCTTATGTAAATAAATAATGTAAATCCCGTTTGTTAGATACGGTTATTTAGATTAAAAAATATTTTTAAAATTGAATTAAAAAATATTTTTAAAATTGAATTAAAAAATATTTTAAAAATTGAATGACTGAAGATTGTTTGCAACAGTCTACATTTAGCTAAATTGTTTCGATTGTAAATACTTGTTATAATTTGTTTCTATTGTTTGATTGTTAACTATTTCCAATTAAAACAGTTATGGTCTCGCTTTGTCTGTCCTTTTTTCCCTCCTTAATAACTCAAAAACTACTGCAGCTATCAACTTGAAATTTAAAATAATAATACATTTCGTACGCCTGTACAGATTTAGAGAAAAATAAATGAAAACAAATGAAAAATGAAAATGAATATTTTCCATACAAATTGTGATGCCGAAATTTTAAAAGATACCTACAGAGTCATATGGGGTATCAAATGAAAGGTATCATTTTGTACATTTCAAAATATTTTTTGAAATTTTTGTAGGTTTCATAATTTTTAAAATATTTCGAAAAAAGTCGAAAAAATACCCATTCCCCCCCTAAAATGGTCAAAGAGGGGGGAATAATTTTAAAAAGGGGGGGCTACCTCACCGAATGGGGTATCAAATGAAAGGTATTGGTTTGTACGTTTCAAAATAGTTTTTAAAATTTCTGTAGGTTTCATACTTTTTGAAATATTTTGAAAATAGTCAAAAAAATACCCATTCCCCCCTATCTCCGAAGTTTGCAGAGCGATCCGTTTAAAATGTATGGAGCGTTTGAAGATATGGATCTATATTTTGCACGAAAAATATTGAGAAGTTTGAAAAAAAAACACTTTTTGAAAAATGGTCAAAAAGGGGGGGAATAATATTAAAAAGGGGGGGCTACCTCACCGAGTGTGGTATCAAATAAAAGGTATTGGTTTGGACATTTCAAAACAGTTTTTTTTTAATTTCTGTAGGTTTCATAGTTTTTGAAATATTTTGAAAAAAGTCGAAAAAATACCCATCCCCCCCCCTATCTCCGAAGTTTGCAGAGCGATCCATTTAAAATGTATGAAGCATTTGTAGATATGGATCTATATTTTACAGGAAAAATATAGAGAAGTCTGTAAAAAGAACACTTTTTGAAAAATGGTCAAATAGGAATAATTTTCAAAAGGGGGGCTACCCCACCTAGTGGGGTATCAAATGAAAGGTATCAGTTTGTACATTTCAAACCAGTTTATCAAATTTCTGTAACTTTCATACGTGTGGAAATATTTCAAAAAAAGTCGAAAAATTTACCATTACCCACCTTAACCGAACCACCCATTTAACCGAAGCATGAAGAGAGATCCATCTGAAATGTAGGTTGGTACCTACTATTCTTAGGTATTCGTTAAATTGCGAAGTCTATAACCGGTACTTTTGGTACATATTTGTTGACAAACTTTCAAAACCCTCGGCGCGCGAGTTACACTCGCACTTGACGGATCTTGTTTTAAACAGTTTTTGACTGTTGCAAGTAATCTACAGGTAGCTCAACTGATCCAATACCAGGAATCCATCGGAAGCGTCTCCAAGACACTGGCTGCATTGCCCCGCTGTATGGCAATGCTGATGCGCCGTGCCAGATACTCACCAGCTCTCGGGTCACGCGTCGACGAAACGCTAATGTATAATAATACTTTACTTCGACGGGGTTCCATTCAAATCTAATATACCTATCTATAATCGAAAATTAAGTATTAATTTGTCCTTTTAAGTTTGATAACATGCCGACTTATAAAACGCTTTAAAAAATTTACGGTCGAAAAATCCAAGAAAACCCACAAGTCCAAGGTCTCAACAATTCACCCGTATTATTGTTACCGTCATATTTCTCCAGCGTTACGGGCGTTACGGGCGTTACGGCTCAGTTACGGCTATTGCACCTGGCTTCCTGTAGCCCGGAGTTATTTCGGGAAGCGGTAACGGAAGTTAAGGGTTAAACTTCCGTTACCGTTATTACTTACCCACTTGAGACTATCTTTTTATAGTTTATATTTAAGGTTTATTTACTGCTAAACGCTTTCCGGCGCTGAATAGTTATCGCCACATTCTACTAATATTAAAACCACGAAAGTTTGTGCCGTTGTGAAGAGCCTTGTACTAAAAGTAAGTAACCTCAGTGGCGCAGCGGGCGAGAGTCCGCCTGCGACGCAAGAGGTTGCGGGTTCGATTCCCGCCTTGGAACAAATTAGTGTACGATCTGCAGAAATTTGTTCCGTTGGTCTGGGTGTTTTCTATGTATAATAAAAAAAAATCTATCTAAGTATACAATGTATTAAATATATCAGTTATCTAGTACCCATAACACTAGCTTTGAGTAGCTTACTTTGGGGCTAGATGGTGCTGTGTGGATTGTTCAGCTTTATTTATTTATTTATTAAAAGCTACCGAATGGATCGAGCTGATATTTTGCATTCACAAAGACTTTGAATAACACATTGGCTACTTTCTATTCTGGAAAAACGCGTGCGAAGCCTTGTGCTGAAGTTAGTGTTTCATAAGTATACTATAAATATCCGTTTTGTAGTTTATGTAGGTATTTACAGCGGGGCAATGCATTCTGCGTCTTGGGGACGCTTCCATCTGGTATTGATATGAATCAGTTGAGCTACCTATAGATTGTTTGCAGCAGTCTGCAATTAGCTCAACTGTTTCAATTGTAAATACTAGCTGTAATTTATTTATATTATTTGATTCTAATTTTCTTTGTGAATAAAGATTTTCTGTTTACCGAAACCGACGAAGTACCTATTTGGTAACAACAGATGTAAACAAACTCACCGAGACGAAAGCCTTCAAGAGGTTTCATTTATTTTTCGATTTGTTTATCGAAAACTGCCAGTATTCCGCTCGCATACCGCAGGTGAATAACACTTGTGTGAGAGCTACGATAACCCACAGTATTAGAGGTTATCTTAAACAACAACATAAGCTCATTCTCAAGCTAAACATTAAAGTTAAACGGTCACAGGAGAAATTCTTAGCGCACGATCACTATACCTCGGGAGCCGGAGTTTGTAGACCGTGAAAACTTACGGTGATGCTTGGAGGTACAGTGGCGCTGCCTTTGACTTTTTGCAACAAACAGATCAGGCCATCCAGCGAAAACAGTATGGGTGACTAGTATTTTCGCGACTCGTTGGTTCTTTTTCTACGCGTGCAATATGCAAGGCGTAGTCAGAAAGAATTAGTACTTATGTGATAAGTAGATAAAATTGGAAATACCTGTAGGTAGTCCACATTCGTCAGAAAACTAGGATACGTTTTAGTAAATAGGCGAAAGCGAAACTATGTCTTATTTTTATAATAAAACATTATCATCAAAATCGTACAACTGAAGATTTGGTCCTTATTTATTTATTTAACTTATTGCATTTGTTTTGTGTTAACGCATTCACTGCCTCTGTGTTTCGATCAAGCGGCACAAGAGGATTTAAACTTTCACTGCCCATAATGCACATGGTAGTGTTCAACCACTAGTGGCTGCAGGGCGTCGCAGCCAGTTTTGATGTGCTTGTAATTTAGCAACAAGCAATAATGTTATAACAAAAAAAGAATACAAAATAATTTATTTGCCATTAGGGTAATTTAATGTAGGTTCCAACTAAACCATAACATTTTTTCTTGACAAGCTCATTGCACTGTTTTATTTTCAGTGGCTTCACGTTAACAGCATTCTTACGAAGGTAACTTTCTTTATGACCCGTGACTGCTTTGTTTACGGCTCTGATGTGTAAGTACTATAATTCAATGGTAAGTAGGTAGGTAATATTTACGTGCATGGGGTATTTTATGTACAAGCTTTTATTTTGCGGAACAAATAAATAGGATCGCAGGTAAATTTTAGGAAAAAATAATAGAATAGAATTTACTTTATTGGACATTTTCTACCTAAGTAGTAAATAGCACACAGCAATAGCAATACATTGCATAATCAAATAATACTTATAATCCGCGCACGATGAGAATAGGATAGAATCTTGTCAAATATTTGACGTCAAATTTCCCATACAATCATGCGGATTGTATGGTTAGTGAGTGGGATGGATGCAAAACATTTGTTGCGACCGTAGCAAGCTACAGTTATCGTAGCTATAGCGTAGCGTTGTAGCCCGTAGTACGCTACAGTTTCGTAGCTACGTCGTAGCCTCGTGGCCCGTAACAAGCTTCAATTTCGTAGCTATGTCGTAGCCTCGTAGCCCATAGCAAACTACAGTTTCGTAGGAATCGTGAAGACTCGTAACCTGTAGCTAGCTACAGTTTCGTAGCAATAGCGTAGCCTCGTAGCCCGTAGCAAGCTACAGTTTCGTAGGAATCGTGAAGCCTCGTAACCCGTAGCTAGCTACAGTTTCGTAGCAATAGCGTAGCCTCGTAGCCCGTAGCAAGCTACAGTTTCGTAGGAATCGTGAAGCCTCGTAACCCGTAGCAAGCTACAGTTATCGTAGCTATAGCGTAGCGTTGTAGCCCGTAGTACGCTACAGTTTCGTAGCTACGTCGTAGCCTCGTGGCCCGTAACAAGCTTCAATTTCGTAGCTATGTCGTAGCCTCGTAGCCCATAGCAAACTACAGTTTCGTAGGAATCGTGAAGACTCGTAACCTGTAGCTAGCTACAGTTTCGTAGCAATAGCGTAGCCTCGTAGCCCGTAGCAAGCTACAGTTTCGTAGGAATCGTGAAGCCTCGTAACCCGTAGCTAGCTACAGTTTCGTAGCAATAGCGTAGCCTCGTAGCCCATAGCAAACTACAGTTTCGTAGCAAGCTACAGTTTCGTTGCTACGGCGTAGCCGCGAAGTCTGTAGCAAGCTATAGTTTCATAGCTATGTCGTATCCTCGTAGCCCGTAGCAAGCTACAGTTTCGTAGCAATAGCGTATAATCTTTTGTAGACCACAGCAAGCTTGTCTCGTAGCAATCGCGTAGCTTCGGTGGTATCATTGCATTGGAGCAAATCGCAAATTTAAAACAATTGATCACACAGCTTTCATTTATCATTTCATTAGTATCTAGTCCATTTTTGAATGTACACATTTTGCGCTGCGTGTGTGCAATTATGCGTCGTTGAAGTCTTTTATTTCAAAGTTTCAGTTTTAGTATTTACCTTGCTATTGTACGAAAAATAATACAGGTTTTTAGTTCTATTAAGATTCCAGACATTAATGTCTTTGTTTACTAAAAAATACTTGGAAACTTGACCCGAGTATTACTACTTATGTAAATAGACAGAAATAGAAGCGGAGCAATCTCTAATTAGAGCAATAATGACATGTTAGTATGAGATAGCTGTTTGTATGATGAAATGTATATAAATGCTTGTTTACTAACTTTGATTAGGGTTGTCAATTATTTGGGTATACATAACGTAGAATTTGACTGAATAATAGCTGATCAAATGAACTTTAGTGAATTTCAATCATTATTATTTGACTCAGTTCATAAATTATAGGACATGTATAGTAAATGTACGTAATGCGATGTCTTTTTAACCGTATTCAGCCACTCATCAGATTAGGCGCAACGCCTTTTACTATTACTGCAAAATTTTACCGTTAGTTGTTACTTCCAATGGACATTTATCAATGTAATCATAAGTGGAAACCGTAGGCTTAAGTTGCTCAATAAGTTTAACATAAATAAGGTTTGATAAGCTGTTAGTTCCTAAAATATAAAAATAAATAAATAAAATAAAAATAAATAATTTGGTTCTCATATCAAACACTACATTATTTTAGATTTATTATTTAAATGTAATTCCTTAAACTTTACTAAAGGGTCTTAATAAGTAAAAGCTTTTTTTGAAAGCACCATCTGGGAGCGCTCGTCCTAATTGGCCTTTTATTTCAAAAATATCATCATCATCAGCTCGTATCACTGCTGAACATAGGCCTCCCCAAACGACGCCACAAATAGCGGTCCTGAGCCGCCTACACCCATCAACTCCCTGCGCCCGCTACGATGCCGTCGGTCCATCGAGTGGGAGGTCTTCCCACACTTCGTCTCGCATTGCATCGTGGTCGCCACTTGAACCTTTTCTCCCCAACGATTACCAGTTTTATTAGAGCTATATGGCATGCCTGCCCATAGTCACTCTTTACCAGAGCCTTACCTTATTTGTTTCACGTAAAAAAATATACAGAACAGTTTTTTTAGAAGGGCGGTGATGGTTAAGTCCGAATCCACGAGAGTTAGAGAAAATTCGTGAAAGGAGTCATGCCCTCGTTTCATATGAAAAATATTTAGTTTTTACTTTTGAGGGAAATCGACACGAATGATTTTCAAAAAAAGGACGCCTGTATTATTTAACCAATGAAGTTTGTTGCTGATAAGGATCAATCTTTGCAAAGAAATGTGTTACTAAAAATAAAAGGAAAAAGCAAATTTTTACAAATTACTTTTAATACGTATCTCGATTTCCTTCATAAGTTAAATATAAAAAAAAACTAAATATGCATTTATTGTTTTCTAATAAATCGAGGGCATGACTCCTTTCAAGACTTTTTTCTAACACTCGTGGTGTCGGACTTGGCCATCACCGCCCTTCTCAAAAAACCACCCTGTATACTAATTTAAGGTTTGTTTGGAAGACATTGTAAGACGTAAATAGTATTAGTTGGATTGTTGTTTTCTTTATTTTTTCGCGTGTGGCAACCCTACCCAAACATGCGAAGTTATGGCGCGACTTAGCGGAAACTCTAAATTATTATTACAATTAATAAAGCTTTTGGGAGCAGATGGATAATAATTACAGAAATATATGTTTCATCAAATACAGATAATCCTAGGCAATTCTGGTCGTAAGCTTGTTTTAGGATTGAGTGAATTTGTTTATGGTGGTTCGTTTCGCGAGTGGCGGCATATTCAAGGTTTATCCGGTTTTTAACGTTTTCGGCGTTTTACTGGTACCTACTTTATACATTGGTACTAGCACAAGACTGTGCTAGTACCAATGTATGATGCATATAGAGTAGATACTCTATATGCATACAGTCGTTCAACGAAGGCGTTTTGACAGGGCAATCGTGTGGGGGCCAAGGGACGGGTTGGGGGGGGGACGTTCCCGAGTCACTAAGGAGGTGACGTATGCAACTTGGGAGCGTCCTTCCCCCCCGACCAGCCCCTTGCCCAACGTACGATTGCTCTGTCAAAACCACGTCGAAATCCCTTCGTCGAACAACTGTATGCATATAGGTAGGATGTGGTATTAGCTAGCGCATATTTTTTTTATCAACAATTATAATAAACCGTTTTGTATGAGCCTGTGCTATGGGCCTAAAACTGGTTTTAGCAAACTTTAAGTCACTTGACCAAAGAGCAAGGAGCAAACCGACATAACCTAAGCAGAAGTAGTTTTTATTTGAAAAATTCACTCAGTATAATGTTCTTCATATTACACAGATCGTTACTACAAACATTTTTCTTGCAGCAGGGATCGAATCCGCAATGTCCTGCGAGATTTACAAAATAAAACTTAAGTAGGTACCTACCTACCTATATCATCGGTGAAGCTCTGTTTACATTACATACCATCAAAAAATAGGAAGTACATTATAATTTGATACTTATGTAAAAACTGACGAATTCGAAGGCGAAGTATATTATTGGTGTCAATTCAGATGTCACCAAAACTAAGCTAAACTAATATGACATTGCTAAAAATGATGCCATCCTTATTATTTCGATCATTATGAAGGGGATGTCAACATTTTTAGCACTGTCAAATAAGGTTAGTTTAGTTTAGGTTTGTTCACCAATATACCATGCCTAAACCTACCTTAGTCTTGAAAACTAATTCCTTTATTCAAAGTCAGCGGGATTTCCAATGAACTAATCAAACGTCGACAACTCCAGTGTCTTCAGTGTTCGGCCTCATCTTGGAAAGTGCAGCGCTAACTTCTGACAGCCTTCAGATGAATAGCGGAACGACAGTGTCGGAGAAAGCAGTAGCGCAACTTTGAAATTAGAGAACTATACAGGGTGCCACGGAAAGGGTGTACCAAGGGAATGTAAGGGTGTAGTTGCAAGCTGTACCTACTTTGAAACTACAAATACAACAACTTTTCAACAAATTTTATTTCTTTCTTTAATAAGCCGAAAGAGGGTGATTCTAGACCTCAAGGATATCAACTTGTGAATACCTTACCCTTTTTAATTTCGTAGCTATGTCGTAGCCTCTATTTTTTTTTTGTTTTGCAAAATGTAAAGGTTTTATTCTGCCTATTCGTGTTATTTTACACGCACTCTTGTATTATTTAACATCACAAAACGTTTAACAAATGTATTTTACCTGTTTTTTTCAGCAAAACCAGTGTTTTTTTTAAATATCGTTATAATTATCTACGCTAACGTCATAAATCTGTATTTATACTTTCTTACTAAAAGCCTGCGCCTTTAGTAAGAAAGTATACGAAAAATAAATCTCACCAGCTTTTAAACACGTATCTATACTCACTCGGTTCTAAAATCCTAGGTATTTTATGTCAACTAAGGCATATTATGAATGAAAATTCCTAAAACTGATAATAATAACAGAAAACAACAAGGTAACAGCAAGATTGTCATTAAAAACAAAAATACAAACTCCAACAATGCAAAATTACACAACCGCAGCAAAAAAGGTTCAAGTTTAAGATCGAAAACGGACAATTGATGAATTAAAATGATGAATGATGTCAAAACAAAATATTGTTTCGAACTTCTGCAATTCGCTCCGATGATATCAGTGTCATAAAATTTTTCCACATATATTTTCTTTGATTTTGTAACCTTAGCTTGCATAAAATATTTAGAATTCTTTACTTGGTTTTGTAGAACCAAGTAAAGAATTCTAAATATTTTACACACTAAATATTTTTTTGTACAGGGCTAAAAAATTATAGACCATTACAATCAAAGAAAATTAAATACAATCAAATAAAAGAAACCAATTAGAACTAGTAAAACAATTGAAACAATTGAGCTAATTGCAGACTGTGACAAACAATCTACAATATCAACTGATTAATATCAATACCAATAGAACAACTATATTTTAAACAAAGGTGCAAAACAGACGTGACAGATTTGGCTACAAAATCCTAATAAGTTGTGCTACTGCAATTAAAAATACTCGCTTTATGGAAGATAAGACAATGCAATCGAGTTAGCGTCAGTCGGAACTGGCAACTGGCGTCATCGATTTTTAATTTTCGAACGGGACTTGCGACCTTTTTAAACTATTTTTTAGTTCAATGGCTTGTTTTTGCAGTGTTGTGTTTTCTTTCTACACTTACAAATAATCATTATTATAACAATATCTCTTTATTATAACATACCTGTAGATTGTTGAAAACAATCTACAGGTAGCTCAACGGATCCATTTCAATACCAGTCCGAAACGTCCCCAACATCATTATTATTATTAAGAAAAATTCACAGAAGCAGCCCGGATTCACGAAGTTGGCGGTGTTACACCCCCGTGCCTCGGAAGCACTTGAACAGTCCTGCACCTAACCTCTACCCGGTCGTGTCGGTCTACCATCCCATCGGATTATAAGAGTGAGGTAATAAGGAGTGCACCTGTGTTTGCGCGCACACTTGTGCATCAAACTAATCTTCGTTGAGACTGGCAGCCGTTGTCAAAATTGTATATGGCATCAAAATCAGCATTCAAAAAAAATAAGCAACAGGCAATTAGAAGATACTTAATCTTTTTCTTCAGCAATAAATTACTTCTTAAAATGTAATATGGAAGGTGGGAGAAATTAGATATCTACTTAGAAGTTGATAAATGTTAGAGAGATGCAACTGAAGACTTAAAAGTATAGGTTTTCTAGAATTTTAAGTTCGAATTCTACTTCCAAAGGGAATCGAATAAATCGAATTCGTCGGAAAGAAACGGAACTATTTGAAATAAGAACTTTCCGGAAAGTTTCCATGGAGCAGCTAAAAGACCAGTAAATAACTTTGGAGATACGGATCTATTGAATTCGGTAACTGATTGGATTAGATTTTAGATTGAAGTTTGTAATAAAGGTAGAGAACTTAAAATTTGATTTGACTTTTGTATCAACAATTTATTATTTTAGTTGCTTTTTTAAGTACCTACCCAAGCGCACCGAAGTCGATAGATTAAAACAACAGTGATTTAGCTAACATAGGTAGGTTCATACATCCAAAAATTACATGCACCTACCTAGTAGGTACCTTACTGTTTATTAGATAAGTACGTGACTTCACTCTTGTGGTCAATCTAATCCAACGACACCTAATATTTTTATTTATAACTCCTACCTACCTTATACCTCCCTATACCCTTTTGTTATAATTTTGTTTTTAAAATACCTCAGTTTCTTGAGGGTGCACAATTTTTTTTATTCTATTCATTTTTATTCGCTAGGCCACAGCCAACGAGATTTAGTTACAAATGTTACCAACAACGAACGAGGATGCATTATGATGCCTATCTACGACTCAAAAAAACATTCCCCTTCGCAGTTGTGCAAAAAGTCCAAAAATTTGATAACTGGCAACCCTAACAGGTAGGTACGTAATTAATGATGCGATCAACCCTTTTTAAAGCCGTTAAAATTGCATTATCATTTCACGAATCGTACAAAAAGGCTTGAAAATGAGCACAATGCTATATTTCGCCTCATTAATTGAATTAAGCGGTGGTATGTTGGGTTTATCGTCCGAAATAATTTATGGCGAACCGCGATCAACAATTTCGTCCTAAATTGTACCAACCTGAGAGATTAAGTTGGCACTACTGGCTAGGGATGCCATGTTCAAATTATAATTTTACCTAGGTACCGGCTTTGGGAATCAATTATTCCTCCTTTTCTATGTTTGTCAGATTGGTCTCGTCGATGTTAAAATAATCAAGACGTACCAATTTTCTATCAAACCCTTGAAAACAACAACTATTTGACGACCTCCGTGGCGCAGCGGGCGGAAGTCCGCCTGCGACGCAGGAGGTTGCGGGTTCGATCCCCGCCTCGGAACAAATTTGTGTACGATCTGCAGAAATTTGTTCCGTTGGTCTGGGTGTTTTCTATGTATAATAAAAATATCTATCTATGTAATAATTATATTGTATTAAGTATATCAGTTTTCTAGTACCCATAACACAAGCTCTGCTTAACTTGGGGCTAGATAATGCTGTGTGTATTGTCCAGCATTATTATTATTATTATTATTATTATTATTATTATTATTATTATTATTATTATTATTATTATTATTATTATTATTATTATTATTATTATTATTATTATTTAAAATTGTCTATGAACCATACTGAAGAAAATCTACTTAATCCGACTCAAACAAACACCCCTCATTTTTGTCAAAGGGTTAAAAATGTACCACAACGCAACGGCAGTAAGGCACCAGTTAAAAAACCTCCCTCAAGCTTTAAAAACTATTATTCCAATCGAGTTATTCCATAATCGAATCGATTTGCGAGGCATTGAATTTGCGGTCACACTTTTCCTTTAGTTGGCATAACGATTATAATTATGTCGATCTACCTACCTTACCCCCGAATAGGTAGGTACTCAAACGGAACTCAGATTTTAGCACGTCTCAAACATTGAAGTAGGTACCTATTATGGTTACTAAATTGGTTCTCTAAATAATCTAATTTAATTACGAATTTTTGAAAGACGTTTCATTAGAAATTCAGAGCCTTATCTGAAAAAATCGCGACTTGACACGTGCAGTTAGATGTAGGTATTTCAGTAATCGGGCGTAAAAGCCGTACTTAACAGACTGAATATACCTATCCCGTATAAACTTCTATGATGTGTATGTATATCTAAAATACTTACAGTGTGTCCCACGGCCACGCCACATCGACGAGTAGGTGGAGGACTTAAAAAGCTGTAGGTAATTTAGATGAAAACTTACACATAACTAACCTCTTACATTGTTCTATTAGGTATGCATACCCCCGAATACTCAAACGCAACTCGACGCACGTTTTAGTGTCGAAATTTTGCCATTTTCAATGAAAACTATCAAAAAAGAGCAACTTAATTTTTTTATTTTAAGACGTGCATAAGTAAGTTAATAATAATAATAATGCTGGACAATTCACACAGCATTATCTAGCCCCAAGCTAAGTAGAGCTTGTGTTACGGGTACCTACTAAATAACTGATATAGGTACTTAATACAATACACTACATGGATAGATATTTTTTTTATAGGTACATAGAAAACACCAGACCAACGGAACAAATTTCTGCAGATCGTACACAAATTGGTCTGAGGCGGGAATCGAACCCCACGCCACGGAGGTCGTCAACATAGTAGAGTTGCATTTGATTGGTGGATACCTATTAGGTGTTCGTTTCGTAAATCAACACCGTACCGGTATAGGTACAGGGTACCTACAGTATGTCCCACCATGGCCATGCCACATGGGGGACAACAACCTAGTAAGTACTTGAAATGCTAGGTAGGTAGGTACCTACTTCCATTAAAACATATACCTACACTATCCACCACCCTCTCACATTGTTCTATTATGTGTTCTTATATGATTAACCATTACCTAACCAACCAATTATAATAATACAAAGAAAATACCAGAACTGTGAAGGAAAACTAAATCAGCTTATCAGTAGAAACCAGAGATTTTCACGCATGCCTTCACTCGATTAATTAACTTTCTTTCCTTCCTACATTTTATTATCTCTTTACTTAG
Organism: Eupithecia subumbrata; assembly: GCA_949316285.1. Classification (NCBI taxonomy): domain Eukaryota; kingdom Metazoa; phylum Arthropoda; class Insecta; order Lepidoptera; family Geometridae; genus Eupithecia; species Eupithecia subumbrata. Next base: position 3,163,902 of record OX438644.1, on the reverse strand, counting down.
TGGTTTAGCTACATAATTTATTTAACAGGAATTCCCTGTTATTCTTAGATGCTTCTGCCTGCAACTTCGCCCTCACTTTTTCCCCTTTAGAATCAGCTGTAGGTTGCAACTTGTGAATCTCTTTGAGTGAAAACTGTCGAGCTATAGTTGTACCATCAATGTTTCTACTCTTAGGTAGGTATGCTGTAGGTCCAAGCTGTTTGTTTTCCATCTAAAATAAATTAAAATAGTTTAAATGGGCTAATGTCTTTACATATTTAAAACGAGACACCAGTAACTAATGACGACCTCAGTGGCGCAGCGGGCGAAGGTCCGCCTGCGACGCAGGAGGTTGCAGGTTCGATTCCCGCCATGGGACATAAATGTTTGTACGATCTGCAGGTTCAGGGTGTTCGATGTTTTCTATGCACTTATAGTAAAAAGAAAAACTTTTATGTAGTGTATTGTATTATGTATCTATGTCAGTTATATAGTACCCATATCACAAGCTCTGCTTAGCTTGGGGCTAGATAGAGAGCTGATGTGTGAATTGTCCAGCATTATTATTAAAATAATTTCTTTTACTTTTTCATGCCTCAAAGCTGAACGCCTACGAACTTGAAGCGAGTTAACTGAATAAACCCTAATAAAACAGCCTCTAATGTCAATGCGCGTAAGATTACTGTCTAAGAGATACCTACCTAAAATAAGCGCATTTAGTAGTAACACAATATGTAGTTAACGATTTCACGTCGTAGAAACCAACGCCCCTAACGCGTTATTGACTTTACAAGAATGGACGGTGTGGCGGCGCGGCGGCGGTCGACGTACCTACCTACCTATCCGGGAAATTTGTATAAAGTAGGTACTTTAAATATTAGTCACTAATGTCGACCTCCGTGGCGCAGCGGGCGAAGGTCCGCCTGCGACGCAGGAGGTTGCGGGTTCGATTCCTGCCTCGGATTAATTTGTGTACGATCTACAGAAATTTGTTTTGGTCTGGAATTAAAAAAAAAAATGATATATGTAGTGTATTGTATTAAGTATATCAGTTATCTAGTACCCTCACAAGCTCTGCTTAGCTTGGGGCTAGTTAATGCTGTGTGAATTGTAAAAAAAAGAAAAAAATGTACTAATGATTATTGCATGAGAATGATGATCCCTAGATGCCTCCTATTAGCCCAAATAACGCAGATAGCGCTTATGCGTTAGCGATGTATTGCGGAGTGAGCCCACTGCACGCACACAGCCACTGCACTGTTAATCAAGGAACATTATACTCTATCTGATAATTGTTTATTTAATCTGTGGATAATTGACTGATCCGACCTCAGAAAAACGATCCTATGGAACTGCCGTTAATGTTCAATTTGACACGGAAGCAATAATGGACTACCAGTCTCTTTCTCACAACAGTGATTTTACGTTATGAAAAAGCATACACACTCTTTTTATCAGCGCCCTCTTCCTGGTTTCGATGACATTTGCGCCATATTAGTCTACGGTTTTGTTTACATGTGAGGAGATGTCATTGTGAGATATTTATGTTTTCCCCGTGTTTTCGACTTATTTATTGAGCCAAACTGTGATATTAATTGAAAATCATATAGATGAGGTACCATGAAGTGTTCTGTAGCATGCTGTGGCCTATGCCAAAGCAAAAACAGGCCGAATCTAACCTTTCACCGGCAAGTGGCTAACATTTTGTTAAACTGTTGTCTTTTGTATAGTGTATTTGATATAAAGTGCATAAAAACCTGTTATTTTGAATCATCTTTGTTGTGAGCTGTAGAAACCCGCAATATTCTCAATATTTCATGCACATCGAAAACATAAAAATCGTTGCTAGTGTCGAACATCATCAAACATCGAACGATATCGATAAATTAGGTAAGGTCTGTAGTCACATTATATATATTGCAGGGTTTGTTGCAAGGAAACTGTCACGAAATTTAAAATGTTCAGTCTGTGAGTCATTGTTGCGTGGAGACTCTCAAATTTATTCAAAGTCATTAATTACATACAAAACACACGGGGGCCTTATTTATCCTTCGAAAGAACTAGAGAAAATCTGTCTGAAAACCGAGAAGATACTAAAAAGTAATTTCAGGAAAATTAACAATGAAAAATATTATCTCCACACATATTCCTTCTTAATAGAGAACATTGAAGAATGTTCGAAAATATTCTCTTCCGACTCCAGCGAACATGATTCAAAGCATCAACTTTTATTAATTAAATCAGTTGTAAAAACTTATCTTGACATAAGATTCAGATATTTCGGTAAAAAGACAACAGAAAAAATTTCTTTTAGGAACTATTTTAATAAGATTATTTTATTTCGCAATGAATAACATTATTTCTTATCTGGTACCTTACATTACTTTTTTCAGAAAAAAAGTATGATTGTTTTTTTTTTAATTTTATCTTTGAAAATAAATGATTGTATAAAAATTTATTGTGTTTGTTGTTTACCTATGATAGTTATTAAAACATATTCTGCTCTTGCTTCACCTCCGGTAAACCCTCGGATCCAGCTCTGATTCTGAAAATGAGGGTTTCCTTCGATTTCTCCGGGATTCCACTATCCGATCCTGACTTGGTTCAATGGCACTACCTCAGAAATGCGCTCTTCATAACATAGTATAAAACAAAGTCGCTTCCCGCTGTCTGTCTGTCCTTCCCTATGTATGCTTAAATCTTTAAAACTACGCAACGGATTTTGATGCGGTTTTTTTAAATAGAGAGAGTGATTCAAGAGGAGGGTTTATATGTAGGTATATTACATGTATAATATAGTAGAGGCACACTGACAATTTTAGAGGTTTCCGTGCGAAGCCGGGGCGGGTCGCTGGTATGATATAAATGTAAATATATTTTCCCGTCGCCTATTAGTAGTTTGTCCTGACCTTACTTTACAGTGGCGCCAACTGATAAGCACAAAAATGGTAGCCCTCGATTAAAAAGACAACCTCGTCAATCGATATAATGTTATCGACTAGACGAACAAGTGAACATCCCTAATCCGCCATGTTTGTCAACCGATTTGTTTACTTAGGTCTCCAGGAAAAGTACATGCTTAGGGCAGTTCCATAGGATCGTTTTTCTGAGGATCCGACACGATCCGATCTACGTCAGACATGACAATGACAAGACTTGACACTGACATTATGACTCAGTGACAATGACACACAATACTTCGATCATCGAAGCGATGTCGAAGCGGTTGATGGCTGACTTTGAAAGTCAATCTGTTTAACAACGTCAAAGCCAGCTGATTTTATTCAAGTCATTCAATTTTACTCTTCTTTCCTTCCATTCATCAATTTTCATTCTTACAAAGAAGTAGGTAAAAGATTTTCGCAAAACATTTCATTCATTGTTTTGCCGTGGTTTGGTTTTGCCGAGAAAAATATATATTTCTTTGCTTGAAATTTTGCGAAATATAGAAAAATATGTCTGAGAGTGCAGAGTTATTTTCTACGCGAATGCGAAAGGCTACAAGAAGTATCCACAATGTCAGTGATGCGTTGGTCAATGCAAAATTCGCGATTTGTAAGTAGCCAGCAAAAATGCCTCGCTCTATTTTTCTTTGATAAGTTTTTACCTGGTTTACGTCATTTACAGCCCTGAGGGATGAGAAAGTATGGGGAGGCGGTCTGTTTATATTCTACCACGTTTTTGCATACCTGGAGGATGCCAAGGAGAGATTGAACATGGCAGAGTTTAACCAAATGTTTGTGAACAAGAGCTTGTACCGGTGAGTCCAGAGATCTTTTTCATACAAAATAAAACGTTAAGTATCATGAGCAAATATCATGATTCTAGGTCAACATGGAGTAGGTACCCTGTATATTTTGGTCGAGGGAGAAAATTAAAAATTATATTTTTTTTTGTTATTAGGTACTACATCAAATTTACGGTTTTCAGATTTTTAACGTAATTTGTGCTAAGTATATGACCTTGCTTCTAACCAAATTTTATGATTCTGGGTATGTTAGGCGTGAAATATAAATATTATATCATTTGCAATACAATGCCTTTTATTATAAACATAATTATATCAACGTATTTTCTCTCGTAAAAATAACATGACATTCAGAGCTTGACATAATGAACATCAAGTAGGCTAAATCAACCATAGAGGTTGCGCAATACCATCACTCCTCCTCGCGACTCTATGCCAGCCCGAAGTGGATCATCAGCTCCTTGAGCCTTGGCCCTGGTAGGCCCTTCGTCAGTAAATCAGCCGGCATCTTCCTTGTCTCCAAATATTCCAAGCTTATCTGCTTATTCTGAATGCAGTTCCTTATATAGTGCATCTTCAAATCGATGTGCTTGGATTTTGATGAAACTATAGGGTTTTGACTGAGCTTCAATGCGGCTTGATTGTCATTTGAGATCTGGACGCAATCTATGTGAATCCCCAGGTCATTAAATACCAATTTCAGGTGTATGGCTTCTTTTGCTGCCTCAGTACATGCACAGTACTCCGCTTCGGCTGTTGAAAGCGCTACACTCTTTTGTTTTCGCGATGACCAACTGATACAGCCTCCTGCATATATGAAACAGTAACCGGAGAAAGACTTGCGGTCTAATTTGCAGGCGCCCCAGTCTGCGTCTGCCATACCGTACAATTCTTGTTCGGTTCTTTTAAAAGTTAGCCCGATACTAGATGTACCCTTCAGGTATCTTAACACACGCTTGGCACTCTTAAAGTGTTCGGCATTGTAGCTATCGTTGAATTGCGAGAGATAACTGACTGCGAACATAATATCGGGTCTCGTAGCTACTGCTAGATACATAAGTGTTCCAATCAGGTTTTTATATGGCAATTCTTTATCTTTTGGACTTTTGTCAGCTTCAAGCGATAGCCTTGGTTCTATAGGCGTATTTGTTGCTTTGCATTCGTCCATTTTAAATTTAATTAGAGAATCCTTAATATACTTTTCTTGGAAAAGTTTCACTGTATCTTTAGTGTATTTAAAATCAATTCCGAGCATTCTCTGTGGTATTCCCAAATCTTTTATTTCAAATTTCTGTGCAAGCATCGTTTGGATTTCTTGCATCTTCTTAGGACAGTTGTAAGCTATAAGTAAATCGTCTACCCAGATGGCTGTGATTACTTTAGCTCCTCCTTTCTGTAGTATGTATACACACGGGTCTGCTTGTGATGGGATAAACCCAATATTGCGTAATTCCGTGTCCAATCGGATATACCACTGCCTCCCGGATTGTTTTAGACCATACAGGGATCGTTGTAGTTTGCAGACCTTTTCTCCTTTGATGTCTCTAATACATTTTAGCATGTTTTTAGCTTTATTGTATACAGTCTGGTCATTATTTCTGCTCTCATCGATAATTATTTCTTTCACATACATTTCCAGGTTTTCAGGTACCTTCATAGTGATATATTCTTCTATGTCGCCGTTTAGATAAGCTGTCGTGACATCCATCTGCTTTAATTTCATGCCTTTTTCGACAGACATTCCAACGACGGTTCTGATGGAGCTTAACTTGGCCACAGGCGCGAAAGTCTCATTGAAATCTATTCCAGGTCTTTGGGTGAATCCCCGAGCAACAAGTCTTGCCTTCTTAGTTTCCGTATTGTCCGGTCCAGTTTTTGTTTTAAAAACAAGCTTGTAGTCAATGAGCTTCATTTCAGTGGTTTTCTTCTTGATTTTCCACGTCTCATTCTTGATATGTGCTCTCATTTCAGCTTTGATTGCGTCGTGCCAGTCATCTTCAGTTTCATCTTGATCAGACAAGTATAACATATCCGACACGAGCATGCTATCTTCCATATCATCTTGTAAGTGGTAGTCTTTTGACCATGTAGGTTTTTTTCGATTTCTTGTGGGTCTTTGAGATGTTCCCTCATTTGTTTCGTGTGGAGTTTGGTATCCATTACTCTCAGCCCCTTCATCCTCTTCAGATGAAGTTTGGTCTTGATCAGCAATTTCAGCCCCCTCATCCTCAGATGGCAGCAGATTTTCATTAATGTTTCTTTCATAGTTGGTGGCATCTGAGGTGGACATATCTGTCAAGGGGATAGGATCCTGAATCGGTAAGTTAGAATTTTGACGATTTTTCTTATTGTTAAGTTGTATCACCATTTCTTTTTCTTTTTCAGGTCTCCGTATGCTGTCGTCAAGGACTGCTTCTGTATGAGTTTCATCATCATAGTACATCATCTCCATAAATTTGACATCTCGACTGATTACAACATCTTTTTGGTCAGGTAAATAGACTCTGAATCCTTTAGCATTTTTGGCGTATCCCATAAATACTCCTTCTGTGGCTTTAGGGGAGAATTTGCCTCTTCGTCTTTTGTTCAAGATGAATGCTTTGCTGCCGAAAATGTGTAAATGGTTTCCGGCTGGGTTTCTGCCAACCCATTTTTCGTACGGAGTACTTCCATTTAAGGCTTTTGCAGGACTCCGGTTTATTAGATAATTGGCTCTGCTTATTGCTTCGGCCCATAAGCATGAGGGTACTTTCGCTTCTATCATTAAACATCTAGCCTTGTCCAGCAGTGATCGGTTTTTTCGTTCACTTACGCCGTTTTGTTGCGGAGTATATGGTGCTGTTAATCTCCTTTTGATGCCACATTTTATGAGTAGGTCATCAAAATCTTTGCTTCTGTACTCACCACCATTATCTGATTGCAAGTGCTTGATTTTTTTCTTTGTGAACAGCTCCACTCCATTTTTGTATTCTTTAAACTTTTCGATTACTTCACTCTTGTTTTTAATGAAGTAGATACAGCAGTACCTGGTGAAGTCATCAATGAAGGATACGTAGTATCTGGATCCAGCAATCGATCCCGTTTCAAAAGGTCCACAGACATCACTGTGTATAATTTCTAAAATTTCAGTTGACGATCGATCATGGCTAGCAAATGGTAAGGATGTAAGTTTACCTTTTATACAAGTTTCGCAGGTATCTAACTTTACTTCTTTTAATTCTAGTCCTCTCATCATCTGCTTCGCAACCATCATTTTGAGATCTTTTTCGTTTATGTGACCCAATTTTCTGTGCCATAACCACGATTCATCTTGTGACTTCGTAAAATTTGCTGATTCTTTGTTAGGTTTGAAATTTAGATAATATAGCCCGTTTTTATTTCTTTGAGCTAGTTGTACGACATTATCTTCTTCTATGATCGATGCTATTCCTTTTTCGAATAGTACCTTGTAACCGTTATCGGTTATTTTCCCGACTGATATGAGGTTTGTAGTTATTTCTGGTACGTACAACGCATCATTCAAATTATATTTTCCGTCGCTGGTCGAGATACGAATTTTTCCTCGCCCTTTAATTTGTGTGGTGTGCTTCTTCGACGCGAGACTTAAAGTGTTTACTTCAGGAGTTAATTCTTCGAATTTTTCTTTCTCGCCAGTTATGTGAGAGCTGCAGCCACTATCAAGGCACCATAGATTTTCGCTAATGCTGTTTGCCAATGAATAACAGACATTGTAGTTCTTTTCATGGGTTTCCTTTTTCTGTGGGTGAGTGGCTCCTTTCTTCGACCAACATGTCTCTGTAGTGTGTCCTTTTTTATTGCAGTGTTTACAGACGACGGTCTTCCTCTTCTGTTTAGCATAAAGTGCTTCAGACCTTGATGAGGTGTCATTCGGTTTTGTTTGCTTTCTGGCCTCATTTTCTTCTATAATTTTTATTTGTAATTCTTCTGGGCCAGGCAGCACATCCCGTGACTCAATAGCAATACGGAAGTTTTCATAGTTTGATGGGAGGCTATAGAGCATCATAATACTCAATAATTCCGGGTGGATTTTAACTTCCATGTCTTCCAGCTTTCCGACGACATCCATAAAATTATTTAAATGGTCGCGGATATCCTCTTCGGAGCTCATTTTTTTTAGAACCAGTTGTTTCAACAGCGTTGCTTTTCTCGCCGGACCAGTGCTCTGATGTATGGATTTAAGTTTATCCCATAACTCTTTTGACGTATTACATGCTTTTATTTGTTTTAATTCCGGCGGTGAGATGAGCAGAATTAATTCCGATCTAGCTTGTATGTCATTTTTTTCGAACTTACATTTTTCGACGGCGCTCGATGTGGGCGACAATTTTGTTTCGCCGCTAACGTAGTTCCATAATTCGGTTTTAATCAATACTGCCTGGGCTTGTAAACTCCAGGTGTCGTAATTATTTCTTGTTAACGTTTCTATGGAACGGTACGTAGACGACGCCATTTTTAAGTTCGTTAGTTTATTTCTTTTGGCATTTATGCAGGCAACCACGCTCTGCTACCAATTGTTAGGCGTGAAATATAAATATTATATCATTTGCAATACAATGCCTTTTATTATAAACATAATTATATCAACGTCTTTTCTCTCGTAAAAATAACATGACATTCAGAGCTTGACATAATGAACATCAAGTAGGCTAAATCAACCATAGAGGTTGCGCAATACCATCAGGGTACACTAGAAGTACCCTATAGGTTTTGGTCTATAGCAAGAATAAAAGTTTTTTTTTTGTGAATAGGTATATTACAAAGTATAGCCTGTGTTATCTGTCTTTCTACTCGGCTCATGCCCGCCCACTGCTGCGCATAGGCCTCTTCTCTATTTCTCTATTCTGTGAAATTGTCATTTGTGAGTAAAGATATATGCATATATACATACGAGAGAAAAGTATATAATTATAAGTATATACCAAGTGTTTCTTTAATTACAGCAAGAAAGCATTTGAAGATGATCTTGACCATTACCTAGGCTCTGACTGGCGCTCTATCCCGAAAGCTGCACCCTTGGAGAACTACATGCAACATCTACAGGACTTGGAGCGAGATAGCCCCAAGCTCCTACTGGCCTATGTCTATCACATGTACTTGGGTCTGCTCAGTGGTGGGCAGATACTGGCCAAGAAGAGGCAGATGTTTGGAAATAGTGAGTATTTTACTTACCATGCTTGATATAGGCCTTCTTTGCTTCTGCCACTCTCCAGTCCTGTGCTGGTGTATTTTCCTCTTAGAAATAGAGCTAATATTATCTGTAATAATTAAAGAAGAGGAAGTTATCCTTAGATTCATACACCACTTGAACAAGTACAGAAATATAGCTTCAAATCTTCTAGTACTCACTTACTAAAGTCCCTAAATATTTCTGATTCTTTATGAAGATGTTTCCTAATATTTTCACCAGTGTATGAAATCACCATACACCAAGTATATGAAATCACCTGGCCTATCTGGTGTCTTAGAATTTGCACCAAACCAACTCTTCCCGTGGGTGTCACAAGAGGTGACTAAGGCATATTCACTGGGAGGTGGGCAGCAGCACCTTCTGCATAAAATTCTACCACTGAAATGCAACCCCCAATATTATGATGACTGCAGATGAGGCTCTTACAGGAGGAGGCCTGTGTCCATCAGTGGACTCGTATAGACTGTAGGTAGATAATGAAATCATCTCATTTACTTAATTTTTTCTCTAATTTAGCTATTATCCTTACAGAAAACTCTGAAGAAGTAATATACACAGACCGAGTCACTGACTTCTCTGGAGTAGACATTCCAAAACTGAAGAATGACTTCCGCGCAGCCATGAACTCAATTGCCTCAACGCTCACCGAGGAAGAGAAAGATGCACTGATTGATGAAAGCAAGCAAGTCTTTATCATGAACAATTTGATTGTGAATTCAGTAGGAGGCCAGAACACAGTGCTTCTTGATATACTCTTTAAGACATCGGCAGTTGTGTTGGCAGTGGTTGGTATTGTGGCAGCTTACAAGTGGCACAAGTAAAATAGAAGGGGGAGTACTGGGGGGAATTTTGAGCTATTTGACATTCTATTTGGCAGTCTTAGATTTTTCCAAAGATGTAGAATTTGATTATGGTGGTTTTTGAAATTCTTCTTGCGATTTGAGATTCTTTGAAAGATATGTAAGTGCTTTTAAAACATGGTTTTGAAAGCAATTTAAATCTTATTATAACCTCTTAAATTGAATTTTTAATATCCTGGTATGATTATTTTATGTATGGGCAGCACTAATGCCCTATTTGCACTTTTAAATAACTCTTAAGTCAACTTTCTATTTAAAATAATCTTGATATAATTAGAAATAAGTAAAAGATCTTTTGACATTATTACACTATAGAAAGTTTATTTTTTGTTTTAAGTGCCAAGTATAGAAATTTATTAGAATTAGCAATAGTGCTGTGATTGATTATAAGTTCGAATAGACTGATTTGTTTCTACCTAAATGCAGTTTTCTTTATAAAAGACTGTCCGCGGCTTCCACCGCGTTTTTTGGAATAAAAAGTAGCCTATATGTTATTCTAATGCCCCCCCCCCCTCCCCCCGTGATAAAAGTCAATAAGGCGCGGTAAGGGGGAGGCCTGCGTCCAGTAGTGGACCAATACAGGCTGTTGAGGTTGAGAAATTCTAATGACATCAAAAAGATAGCGGGTAGCAACTGGACATTAACTGCCCAAAGTAGAAGGAAATGGAAGAGTTTGAAGGAGGCCTACAACTACAGTTTACAGTCTACTGGCCGACAAAGGCTAGAAAGAAGATTTATGCGTGGCGCAGCGGGCGAAGGACGCAGGAGGTTGCGGGTTCGATTCCCGCCTCGGAACAAATTTGTGTACGATCTGCAGAAATTTGTTCCGTTGGTCTGGGTGTTTTCTATGTATAATAAAAAATATCTATCTGTGTAGTGTATTGTATTAAGTATATCAGTTATCAAGTACCCATAACACAAGCTCTGCTTAGCTTGGGGCTAGATAATGCTGTGTGAATTGTCCAGCATTATTATTATTATTATTATTATTTATTCCAGGTGTTATTCCAGGTCCAGATTTTTATGTGTGCATAATTTTTAAATTAATTGGTTTTGGCATTGTCTTCTCTAAAAATTTCAGCCCGTTCCATTCAGAAGTTTTGGCGTTGTCTTCTCTCTAAAAATCTCAATTTTGGGTTCTAGGTATGGTTTACTGATTATTTTTATCATTTCTAGAAACCTAAGGTTACCATATCAACCAAAGAACAAAAAACTATCCACGTTTTTTTAAACTTTTGCGATAGTTTTTTTCTCAAATCACGAGCATTTTTGTTACTATCTGCCCACTACAAAAAACTTAAGAAGTAAGGTGTGGAAAAATTATATTAATGTAATGCTATTGAAGAGTTTGAGACTGCTTGCGTAGGCAAGTATAGTGTAATACAATAATATCTCGCTCATTTACAGGGCTATTGGTAAATCACTGACATTATGTGAACTGCAGGTTCTGCCCATCATTACTCACATGTTTATGAAGACGCCAGGTCTTCGTAATTCGTATTTTATTTTATTAATTTGGGAAACAAAAAGCTTACGTTTAGGTAACAATAAATTCTTGAACAAATGAAGCTAAAGAGGTTTCCACTTATACCTAGTCTGTAAAAATAGCCTGAACTAATATAAATTTTACAACAGTTAATAATAAAAAAATAAAAATACAATACCTACTTAATCATTTAAGTAGGTACCTATCAGTATTCAAAGTGTGACAGGACTCTCAAATCTCGGTAGTTTCACCTTCGAGTATCCGCCGGTGCTAGGCGGACCGTGATCGATGGGGTTCACACAATTTTTTTCAAGGTACGAGATACTCGTCTATTAGATTTTCAAATTCTCATGGTTCTACAAGTGAAACCAGTGGTGGAAAAACATTCCTAAACCAAACAGTTCAGATAATATTTTCGTAATTTAAAAACTGCATCTCTTCGGGTGCAGCGACTCGAGTAGGTACCTAATTATGGTCAATTTTCACTTAAGGTAAGTTTGTTTAACCTTCAGTTCTAGTTCCTACCTATTTGTAATAATTTCGAAATGTAGGTATTGCAGATTCCAAAATAAATAAAAATTCAAAACAAACTCTGAAGAGTTTGTTTTTTATGCATTCAAATAAGGGGTGTAGATAGTCCAATTAAAAACACCAATTTCCATTTAAAAGTTTATTCCACTATGTTGTCCTATATTTACACGAATACTATCTAATTTTCTACTTTATACTAGTAAATAATACCAGTCATCACGTCATCATCACCTGAAGGAAGGCAGGCTCGGGTCCATCGCCATATCGATGAGGTCATCAATATCGTCCGTATTGAAGAATGACATCTCCAACTGTAACAATAACATTTTTACTGTAAAAACTATCGTGACGAATTCATTACGGATGTATGCGGGTTAACTATGAACCTTATTTGTGTTGAAAGAAAACCAACGTTTCATCCCTTAAAGTCGTCACACACAGAAACCGTGGCCGGGCCGGAGGCGAAGGCGTGCGGGTTGTAATGCGTGAATTTATATGAGAGACTACACATACACCGCCGGGCGGCGTGTGTGTAGTCTCTCATATAAATTCATATGATTTTTCTCTTTTAATGAGGGACATCTTGCAATAACATTTTCGCTATAAAAACTATTGTAGCTAGACTTGATACATTTACAATGAAAGATATTTGATTGTAATTTTTTTTTTGTTAATAAATATTAATGGGACATGGTGAGTGCGGTTCTACAAGCTTGCGTTTCGCATATAGACACGCACTCACCCTGATGATCCTTCGAGTGAAACTTTGGTGTTCTTCCGACACAAACAGGGTTGGTGATTAACCCGCTTAGAAGAGTTGGTTGATATAATAAATATTTGCAATAGCCAGAAAAAGTTGAATAATTGAGCATAGTACCTAATTATCATCATCATCAGTAGAATTTTAGCCAATCTTTCCTTTACCCAATTCTGAAAATAGACCTGGCTCAAAGATCGCCACAGACCGGGGCCGCGATCACGGTGTGGTAAGTATTGACATTACGGCTCAAACGTTAGCAGTTGAAACGTTAGGGTGCGCGTTCACAGGCCGGCATCGGACAATCCGGTAACAAGTGCGTCCACTGATCGGCAAATCGGCAATCCGAATGACGTCATTCGCATTAAATGGAAAGGTCGCCTTCGACAATCCTCGCCGGCATTGCCGGCAGTCCGTTCCGTGCGGTACGGATCTGTTATGTCAAACCATTGATGGGGCCAGTGCGGATTGTCCGATGCCGGCCTGTGAACGCGCACCCTAACGTTTCAACTGCTAACGCTTGGGCCGTAATGCCGTGCCTTAACACACCGTGATCATGGCCATGGTCATTGGTCCACCTTGTCAAAGAGAATAAAACCACTCCGTTGTGGGGGGCCTGCCCCTCAGCGCCTGCGGTCGCCCGCCACTGAAGAGAAACGTCTCGTTCCGTCTGTAGCGTGTTGTGTTAGTGTACGTTACCATTCTCTGCGTGTCGGGACAGGGCGCGCACCGCAGCGACCCGCCGCGACACTCGCAGCGCGGCGCGCGGTCGCAAGGCGCCGCGGACTGGGAGATGCGACCGCCGGCCACTGAAGAGAAGCGACGGACGGTCGCTCGTTCCGCTTGGAGCTTGGCGCCCGCGAATATTGTACCTGGGGAGGAAGGAGTTTTAGTGATGCTAAAGTGCCAAAGTTGTATAATTATATATTTCAGAAGCCGCTCACACTCATTATAAATTCGTCAAAATTCGCCTTTAAATCGGATTAAACTCGATAAAATAATGTTAGAATAGAATGTTGTAGGTAGGTAGGTACCTACCTACCTTATTTAATAACAATAAGTTCGCGTACAAAACTTTCTCCGATAGATCCAACGAATGCATTTTGCGTGCATCGGCCCTCCTTCCCACAAATTGACATGCAGCAATCAAAGAAGGTTAGTTCCAGAAATAATAAACCAAAAAATGCGAATGCGAAAATTCACCTCTCAATTCAAGCACTGTAGGTACCTATTTGGAATCTTGTCAGAAAAGGTTTTGTGCTGAATTGTTACAAAATATTCTACATTATAGTTATATGTTTTCAATGCATTTCCGTAAGGTACCTAACGCCCGACTCAAAAATTTAGTCGATAAAATAGTATCTAGTGTTTACCATTAGTCTCCATAGCGAGCGAAGTGCAAAGTCCCAGTTTTTCCTTGGGCAGCTTGACTTGCTTCTTGAGTCCCGCGTCCCCGACCAGTCTTTCGTAGTCCTTGTTTGTGTACGCTAGAGCGCTGTCCACACCTGGGTGAGGGAGTATGAGCTTTATTATACTACATTTACATACTAAAGTCATTTACGACGGGATATTTACCATGATTTGAGTTTTGAGCTTTCCAATAATTCGGCACAGTTTCATGCGCTATGGTCACGGAATAAATAGGAAGCTGTGCCATGATTACGGAAAATATCATTTAAGTATTTGCAAACATGGGTCACAAAGTATGTAGGTTATTAAGATTGGTAAGCACCGGACGTGTTTTGCCTTATTCTAGGGATACAAAACGGATGCTATGGAGTCAGCAGTACCTAGGCATCTAAAAATAAAATTAAACAAAAATAATTTTTAAGTTGCAGTCTTAATTAAAAGACATTACGAAATTTAGTCTTTTATTATTTAGCCTTTTTTGTCCCACAGGGCTAAGGCTTCCTCCGGATACTTCCTAACATCTCGGTCTTTTGCAGACTCCCACCACTCCGGGTCAAACCACAAGATCGACCCCACCTTAAATACGTAAATAAAAATACGAAATACAAATAATGGTTAAAGGAACCTATTTAAATCGCCCGATAAAAACAAAAAAATATTAGATAAAATAATCGTACGGGAACTTTTAAATTGTGTAAGCTGAACTTTAGTACTTTACTGTGATAAGATAAAACCACGTTATGAAGCATTCATTGTTGAGATTTTTTATGATCAGAAAAAACAAGAAACCTCGTGAAATTCGGAATCATATCTAAACGTAAACAAGTTCAATTTAATCACACATTTAATTTGGCTGAAGTATGTATGAATGAAACAATAAATATTATGAAACGTTAACTATTTTGTTCTAAAGTAAAACACACATACAATTTAAGAATTGGACGAACTGCGCATGGATTCCTGACGAACCGCTAACAAATCCTTAAAGGTATACATAATAAACATGCGAAGTTGTTGAAATGTTTGTTTGAAGACAATGCGAAAAGAAAATTATTGTTTCGAACTGGCCGAAATTAATACATTTAGCCTACTTTTTATCTGTAGATTGTTTTCAACAGTCTGCAGTTAGATCAATTGTTTCAATTGTAAATACTGCTAGTTTCTGCCCGCGGCTTCGCACGCGTTGTTTCTATGGAAACGTTCAAAGGTTATTTCTATCCCATGGGAACTGATTTATGGGAAATGTTTAAAAAGTAGCCTATGTTTGATTCCAGATCTCAGGCTTAGATCTACACCGATGCAAAATTTCAGCTCAATCTGTTCAGTACTTTTGGCGTGAAGACGTAACAAACATCTATCCATCAATCCGTCTATCCATCCAAACTTTCGCATTTATAACATTAGTGCGATTTCTAATTTATTTATATTATTTGATTGTAATTGTCTTTGTGGATAAAGCACTTTTTATCCCGAAAAAAACATGCGAAGCCGTGGACAGAAGCTAGTCTTTTATATTTTACCTTTGCAGTGTTTGATAAAAATCTAGATATCCAACGTGGTACAATAAGTTCACTTTAGACTTACCGACGTACGATATCATTGTGAGAGTTTGACCACAGACATATAAACAGATACACAGACAGACACGTGAAACTTATAACACCCCTCTCTTTTTGCGTCGGGGGTTAAAAATAGAACCGAAGGGAAGAATTTACCTTATCTAAGTGTACATTTACTGTGTTTATGGAAATAAAGAGTTTTAAACTCTTGATTCTTTTTGAAGGAGGCATCTACACCAGTCTACTGTAGGCCTTGCACGGGGATTGTTGTCTAGATAGATAGATAGATAATATCTTTATTGTACCATCAATGCTTATAAAATATCTTACAAACTACTAATTAAATATTATAGATAGGCCTTATCGCTGAAAGCGATCTCTTCCAGGCAACCTTTGTATGGACAGGATCGGTTAGTGTAGAATAGAGAAAAATTACGTCACTTTGTCGTCGAATGCGTAAACTATTTGAAATTAATTCCTTAAACTTCAATAATGTACGCAATGTATGACAATGCGATGTCATTATTATCTATTCTACCCTAGAGAACAATCCCCGTGCTTGGCCTACTGGTCGACCAAGGGTAAAAAGAAGAAGACTTACCGAACAGGTACTTAGCGACTCGTTTCTTAGACAGCATGAAATCATCGTCCATTATGATGTGCAGCGTCACAGAGTTTTCCATCAGGTTGTGGTAGATC
Organism: Eupithecia subumbrata; assembly: GCA_949316285.1. Lineage (NCBI taxonomy): Eukaryota > Metazoa > Arthropoda > Insecta > Lepidoptera > Geometridae > Eupithecia > Eupithecia subumbrata. Next base: position 3,147,664 of record OX438644.1, on the reverse strand, counting down.
GTTGAGTAGTCCAACTGTAAAATAAATAAGCATATAGAATAGAATAGAAAAAATATATTTGGACACAGGTACAAAAAAGTTAATAAATAAACGAACGGAAAACAAAAACGGTATTACATGGAGGTAAGTGACACGGAAGGGTGGTAGTCTAAAATATAAGGATATCATCATATGTTATTGTTGATGTCATATGTTGTTTAAAGCTTAAAACTTAGTACTAAAAAGGTTGCCTTGGAGAAATCGTACTCAGCGATAAGGCCGCCTTTTCTACTGTGAAGAAAGAAAGAAAATAAATTTTATATACCTTAAATTTACTAAACAACGTAATAGCTAACTAAAGACTACTTAATACTACTAATAAATAAATAAATAAATAATGCTGGACTATTCACACAGCATTATCTAGCCCCAAGCTAAGCAGAGCTTGTGTTATGGGTACTAGATAACTGATATACTTAATACAATACACTACATAGATAGATATTTTTTATTATATATAGAAAACACCCAGACCAACGGAACAAATTTCTGCAGATCGTGCACAAATTTGTTCCGAGGCGGGAATCGAACCCGCAACCTCCTGCGTCGCAGGCGGACCTTCGCCCGCTGCGCCACGGAGGTCGTCAACTAATGATATAAGATTGGTTTGAATTTTACAAAGACACATTTGACATGCGACCCTCCGTCTGTAATTTCTTTTATGGGGGTTTGAAATTCCCTTGGAGCCTAGATGTAGAGCTCATTCTGCTGATCACTTAAATACCCCCACATGATGGGTTTATCCCCCCTGGATACGGAGGCGTGAGGTCTTTTTTGAGGGGGGAGGTGTTTTATTGTTTCATGTGATAGAGCTCATCATCACGATTTCATAGACACCCAACAAGGGGGGGTCTTACTCAACAATTTTCACTGAGCCATGGCCTATTTGTCGTGCAGCACACACAAACTTAACTAACATTATGTTTTATAATAAGTAGGTACTTACCTACTTATTTACTTATCCTCGTTTGATAAATTAAACCTATTGTACCTACTTGTGTTTAAAATTGTATTATTATCTTTGTTAATTGTATGTGTCTGCAGTACCAAAGTTTTTTATATATCTATCTCGTATGGTTCCAGAGTTATGGCGGTTTTAAATACCCTTGCCAATTAAATGCATAGTTTAGGTTTCGATAAATTATCTCGTACGGGTTATACTCCTCTGACTTAGGCAGACGTTAAATCCGAATTTTATGCCAAATTGTTAGTTATTTAGGTAAATCCGACAAAAAAACTAATTTCAGGTATTGATATCTAAAAACGTTGTCACATTCGCTCTAACCACTAGCGTTGCGTTAAGAAATTTTGCGAATGAGATTTATAATACCTACTTTTCTTTAACTAAATTTTACGAAAAACAAAAAAAAGAAATAGCTAGTACAGATATATTTCTATATCAATAAAGAGAATACCATTAGAATACAATTTAAAATACTAGCTTATTTGAAGTCACATGCATGTACTTTACCCTACCTATCTCGTATCATAACTAACTATTCCATCAATAAAGGCATGTACTAACGTACTATAGCCATTCCAAAAAGAGATGAAAATTACATCAATAAAGTTAACGAGGTTTTAGCACTGCGCGTATCACTGTATCCTACAAAATACAAGGAGCAGTAGCGACCAAGAACCCGAAACGCTTCGATAGCGACTTTTAATTTTTCTAGTGGCGACATCTAGTTTAAAATGGTGAACTATTTTATTCAACGAAATCGCTCGTCAAGCGGTCTTTTGGGGTAAATTTATATTATGCGTTTAGTCGCAAACGTTAATTATAATGTGTTTTCGATAATGACATAATTAAAAAATATCTGTGGCGAGATTTTATTGCGAGAAATGCTGTTTTTAGTAACACAGCATTCACGCACTTAAATCTAGTAAGATGAAACATAAACAAAAGCACCTACCTACGTGAAAAAGTAGTTATTTTTACACATCTTTAACCCGCTTTATGTGTTATTTCTGGTTTTAGTTTAAAAAAATATTAGGTTAGTGTTAAAAATATGAATAATATGGAATAATGTATTCCTGATGAACATAGGCTACTTTTTACAGCGGGAAAATTCTTCATTCCTACGGGAAAACGGGTAATAGGACAACGGGTAGTAAAAATGCTAGTTCTTTATATTTTTAAGTACTAACGTAATAATTTTTAACACTAACCTAATATTTTTTTAAACTAAAACCAGAAATAACACATTAAGCGGGTTAAAGGGCTTGTAATGGTAAAATAATTTTTCAAATCGGTCCGGTAGTTTCGAAGCCTTTTTAATACAAACAAACAAACAAATCTTTCCTCTTTATAATATTAGTATATATAGCCTCGTAGATATAGGAGCTATATTCGAGATTTAGGATTGGAACGATGTTGTGGCCTTGTGGGTGCTCCATAACACTTTCAGTGCCTATGAATCACATGACTGTATTGAGCTTTAGCAGTAGCAGTGGCTGGAATGGTTTATCATTATCACACTAATATTATAAATGCGAAACTTTGGATGGATGGATGGATGTTTGTTACCTCCTCACGTCCAAACTACTTAACGGATCGGGCTGAAATTTAGCACACAGGTAATTCTAATTCTGGAATCAAACGCTACTTTTTATGCCATAAATCAGTTTCTATGGGATATAAATCACCGTTAAACGTTTCCATAGAAACTAGTCTTGTATAAACCATTCCAGCTACTGCTATTTTTTGACGGGTCAGTAGGCAAAGAAACCTTAACCAGTGTAGTTACAGGAAAACGGTCTTATAAGTCTAGCCAAATTTTTAGAGATATTTTCATGCCTATTTACAGGTTTTAAAAAACCTAGAGTTTGCAAGAGAACCTGTGAATGGGGCGCTGTACTCCCTTACTGCCCCGTCGAAAAATCCATTCTGTATAGTTCAGAGGTGCATTAAGCCTTACCTTCATGAACATAAGGTCACATTTGCTACACGGCAGCAGTATAAAGGTCCTCGGTACCCCGGGTCTTAGAGGCAAGTCAGTGGCGAAGCTCAGTGCTGCAAACATGTCGGCGCGGGATGACTTGTTGCTTCGGAGTAGATCGCCTTTTTCTGAAAAAAAAAAACCATTTTAATTCAAAGTTCAGGAAGGCCAAGAGTTGTGTAACCTTAACAGAATATATTGGTCCACTTCTGGACGCAGGCCTCCCTCTGATAAACGCCTGATTAGTTTTTATGTAATGGGGGTAATGCCCATAATTCCCAAGCTGGGCATGGAATGGTTCTCTCTTTTTGGCTGGGGATCACATTTCGGTGGTAGATTTTTTAAAAGGGCTGCCCGCCCCCGGTAGTTATCCCTAAGTCGCCTCTTACGACAGCCACGGGAAGAGTTGGTATAGTAAAAGTTCTAAACAGTTGTGTAAATAATCTCACTAATAATAAAACGAGAACAAACTTAAAAATTAAAAAAACCCCTTGACAGATTTTCGTGAAACAAGACTAAGAACACTCGGGATAGAATTATCTATGACACAAAAACAAACTAAAATGAAAGAATTATCTATGACACAAAAACAAACTAAAATGAAAATCGTTTCATCAATTTGGGAGCTACGATACCACAGACAGACACGTTAAACTTATAACAACCCTCTCTTTTTGCGTCGGGGGTTAAAAATAAGATGGCTGTGCAATTTTTTATGTTAATTTTCAGGGTTCCGTTCCTCAAAAGAAAAAAAAGAACCCTTATAGGATCAGTTTGTTGTCTTGTCAGTCTGTCTGTCTGTCCGTCTGTCAATCCCCTTTTCTCAAGAATGCGTGGAGGTTTCGAGTTGAAATTAACATCAAATACTCAAGTCCGTAACCTCTCTATGCCTCAATATAAATAAATATTCTAGGTCAACGCAATCAAAAGTTACAGTCCTATTTATGTCCGATTTTGAAATTTTCAAGGCATTTGAAATTCAAATACTCAATAACATGCACACAAAACCTATAGGGTTCTTCCCATTGACCTGTAATCATAAAATTTGGCTAGAAGCAAGGTCGTATACAAGTAAAGGAAAAGACCCGAAAACCGTTAATTTGTTTTTTATTCTATAAATCAAATATTACTTTTAATTCTGGCCATGGACCAAAACCTATAGGGTACTTCCTGTTGACCTAGATTAGAATCATGACATTTGGCAAGAAGCAAGGTCTTATAGCACAAATATAGGGAAAATCCGAAAACCTTAAATTTGTACTTTATTCATAAAAATATGGATTTGTTCTTCCTGGACTAAGATACACAGGGTAACTACTTTCCGTTGACCTATAATCATGATGTTTGGCAAGATACCATTATTTAAATGCACACTTATGTGCTTGCCAGGTGTGCGACAAGCTTTTGACTTACCTATAGTGAAGCTGTCGAAATGTTGCGATATCTCGATGGCGTTCGTAAACACCTTGTTGTTGACATAGAGGGCGCGCGGGCGGCGGTAGGTACCGCGACCGCCGAAACCGACGATAGCGTACCTGGCAACACACAATTGTATCAGTAACTGATACGAGCGTTTTTTTAGATACGTTTATAGAAACAACGCGTTGTTTCTATAAATATACGTTTATAGAAACAACGCGTTGTTTCTATAAACGTTTAGAGGTGATTTCTATCCCATGAGAACTGATTTATGGGATAAAAAGTAGTCGACGTTTGATTCCAGGATTAGAATTACCTGTATGCAAACGGACACATAAACCTTTAGCTCACCTATTATCAGAGAGTCCATTCGCTTGCAGCTTCGTATCAAAAGCTTCAATAAACAGGTCTATATTCTTGGCCTTCCGTATGTTTCTGTTGCAATATTGCGCCTCGATTATAAACACTACGTCCGTGGATTTAGGTACATATTCCAGTGCGTGGAATTCCCCTTCTTCTATGGTGTCACCTTGTGGGGTGAAACATCTGTGGAAAAAATTGGTTTTTAAAGAGTTTTAGACTTGAACGTTACATGCAGAATCCAAAATGGGTTTTTCAAGTGGTTTTGGAGTCTGTCGTCATTATATTGATATTAATAATCTTATATCTGCAGAAATTTGTTCCGTTGGTCTGGGTGTTTTCTATGTAAATTAAAAAATATCTATCTATGTAGTGTATTGTATTAAGTATATCAGTTATCTAGTACCCATAACACAAGCTCTGCTTAGCTTGAGGCTAGATGTGTGACTGTGTGAATTGTCCAGCATTATTTATTTATATCATACTTGGATGGTTTATGTGGTGTTCGATTCGGCACTTACGTACATACATAGATGACTTGTAAGGCCTAAACGAGAACGACAGATGCGGCCGCTGTAGTGGCATCATCCGTGCACACTACATGAACCATATTTCTTGGATGTTACGGGCATTGATTTATTTATTTATTTAGGGACAACCAACTAGAGGTAACACAAGGAATGCAAATTATAAAATAAAATACTTAAAACTTGTGCTCTCTAAATAACAGTTAGCTACAACATGCGTAAATAGCAAGGCAACTCAACTAACATCTTACTTAGCTAAAGTAATCTTAAGGTAACATTATGTATATAATTATTAACATATTATTAATACTAATAGGATAAATTTAATACAGTTTTTTGGTTCCGTACCTCAAAAGGAATAAAGGAACCCTTATAGGATCACTTTCTTGTCCGTTTTTCTGTCTGTCCTTCTGTCAACCCTCTTTTCTCAAAAACGCGTGGACGTATCGAGTTGAAATTAACGTCGAATATTCAAGTCCGTAACCTCTTGAAGCCGCGATATAAATAAAACTTCTAAGTCAACGCACTCAAAAGTTACAGCCGTTTATGGCCGAATATTTTGAAATTTCTTTCTGTTCACTCCAGGTATAGGGGAGACGCGGTATGATCTGAGAGACTGATCTATGTACTCACTGATGGCAGTGGTCCGGCAAGTGCGCGGGCACGTGTTGTTGCGTACACAGCTGCAGGTAGGCGTGCGCCAGCGAGCACGCCGCGATGCCACGCGTGCACTCCAGGTATAGGGGAGACGCGGTATGATCTGAGAGACTGATCTATGTACTCACTGATGGCAGTGGTCAGGCAAGTGCGCGGGCACGTGTTGTTGCGTACACAGCTGCAGGTAGGCGTGCGCCAGCGAGCATGCCGCGATGCCACGCGTGCACTCCAGGTATAGGGGAGACGCGGTATGATCTGAGAGACTGATCTATGTACTCACTGATGGCAGTGGTCAGGCAAGTGCGCGGGCACGTGTTGTTGCGTACACAGCTGCAGGTAGGCGTGCGCCAGCGAGCATGCCGCGATGCCACGCGTGCACTCCAGGTATAGGGGAGACGCGGTATGATCTGAGAGACTGATCTATGTACTCACTGATGGCAGTGGTCAGGCAAGTGCGCGGGCACGTGTTGTTGCGTACACAGCTGCAGGTAGGCGTGCGCCAGCGAGCATGCCGCGATGCCACGCGCGCACTCCAGGTATAGGGGAGACGCGGTATGATCTGAGAGACTGATCTATGTACTCACTGATGGCAGTGGTCAGGCAAGTGCGCGGGCACGTGTTGTTGCGTACACAGCTGCAGGTAGGCGTGCGCCAGCGAGCATGCCGCGATGCCACGCGTGCACTCCAGGTATAGGGGAGACGCGGTATGATCTGAGAGACTGATCTATGTACTCACTGATGGCAGTGGTCAGGCAAGTGCGCGGGCACGTGTTGTTGCGTACACAGCTGCAGGTAGGCGTGCACCAGCGAGCATGCCGCGATGCCACGCGTGCACTCCAGGTATAGGGGAGACGCGGTATGATCTGAGAGACTGATCTATGTACTCACTGATGGCAGTGGTCAGGCAAGTGCGCGGGCACGTGTTGTTGCGTACACAGCTGCAGGTAGGCGTGCGCCAGCGAGCATGCCGCGATGCCACGCGCGCACTCCAGGTATAGGGGAGACGCGGTATGATCTGAGAGACTGATCTATGTACTCACTGATGGCAGTGGTCAGGCAAGTGCGCGGGCACGTGTTGTTGCGTACACAGCTGCAGGTAGGCGTGCGCCAGCGAGCATGCCGCGATGCCACGCGTGCACTCCAGGTATAGGGGAGACGCGGTATGATCTGAGAGACTGATCTATGTACTCACTGATGGCAGTGGTCCGGCAAGTGCGCGGGCACGTGTTGTTGCGTGCACAGCTGCAGGTAGGCGTGCGCCAGCGAGCACGCAGGGATGCCACGCGTGCCCTCCAGGTATAGGGGAGACGCGGCTATGATCTGAGAGACTGATCTATGTACTCACTGATGGCAGTGGTCAGGCAAGTGCGCGGGCACGTGTTGTTGCGTACACAGCTGCAGGTAGGCGTGCGCCAGCGAGCATGCCGCGATGCCACGCGTGCACTCCAGGTATAGGGGAGACGCGGTATGATCTGAGAGACTGATCTATGTACTCACTGATGGCAGTGGTCAGGCAAGTGCGCGGGCACGTGTTGTTGCGTACACAGCTGCAGGTAGGCGTGCGCCAGCGAGCATGCCGCGATGCCACGCGTGCACTCCAGGTATAGGGGAGACGCGGTATGATCTGAGAGACTGATCTATGTACTCACTGATGGCAGTGGTCAGGCAAGTGCGCGGGCACGTGTTGTTGCGTGCACAGCTGCAGGTAGGCGTGCGCCAGCGAGCATGCCGCGATGCCACGCGTGCACTCCAGGTATAGGGGAGACGCGGCTATGATCTTAGAGACTGATCTGTGTACTCACTGATGGCAGTGGTCCGGCAAGTGCGCGGGCACGTGTTGTTGCGTGCACAGCTGCAGGTAGGCGTGCGCCAGCGAGCACGCCGCGATGCCACGCGTGCACTCCAGGTATAGGGGAGACGCGTCGATCTAACAACAAGACAAAAGCCGAGTTAGTATACTTGGTACGAAGATATTGGTGTAAAAATAGGGGTAACGTTGTATTCTTTACAAAGAAACTAACAATTTTTTGAAAGCTGTAGTTTGCAATGATTCAGTCATGAATTTTCGCGATACCTTGTAGTACCTACTAGTTTATGTTAATTCCAGGCCTAGAACTAACATGCAAAATTTTAGCTCGATCTGTTCTGTAGTTTTGGCGACAAACATCCACCAATCAATACATCTAAACAAACAAACTTTCACATCCTACTAAACCTTCTAATATCCTGCTAATCCTACTAACATTATAAAGCCGAAAGGTTGTGAATTCTTTTTACCCAAGATCTCTAAAACTACTGAACAGGTCATTATGAAATTTGGCGTATATTTAGAACATAGCTTAACTTAGATAATACTTATTATACCGAAAATACGCGTGCGAAGCCGAGGGCAGAAGCTAGTTTATTAATTATTTATTTATTTACTCACACTTGACTCACAGAATTACATACATTCCAAAACGTCAAACATTATTGTGAAATCTATCTTTACAATAAGTGATTTTTGCTGTTAGAAGCCGGAGTTTGTAATAACTGTATGAATTTAACAACAAACCAACAATTAAAAAATAAACCTTTTACATGCAAATTCCCCACCAAAGATTTTTCATCAGTCAGACATTGACCAATCTAAGTAAATAATAAAAAAAACATAACCACCACGCATCGCACAAGCTGTAAATAAAAGCCATACAGCAGGCATATCTATTTAAACAAATAAACGTGTTTAGTTAAAGTTAAAGATTTTTCGTTAAAGATTTTTTATCAGTCGGACATTGACGAATCTAAGTAAATAATAAAAAAAAAACATAACCACCACCTGCAAGCTGTATGTAAATAAAAGCTATACAGCAGGCATATCTATTTACAAGATATTTATTTATTTATAATAATACTCACAACAGAGAAGCAAGGATGCAACGGCGACAACTTATTCGCAAAGAACTTCTCACACTGCGTATCATTCTTATGTTCCTTGTTCTCGATCGGTACGGTCGCGGCCGGAAGTAAGTTCCAGCTGAGGCCCACGTCTTGCACGGTGGCGGAGAAAGTGTTGTTGGAGAGTTGGAGATCGTCGTATTGTTCGTTGTTGTATGTACCAAGGAGGCCGCCTAGGACGCCGTAGTACCAACCTGGGGGGCGGAAATGGGTTGGAAATTGTAGATTTCAGCTAAAATTATTTGCCTATGAGAATTTTCGACTTTTAATTTTTTTTTTTATCTAACCTATTTTGTCCCACTGCTGGGCAAAGGTCTCTAAAATAAAATAAATAAATAATACTGAACAATTCGCACAGGATTATCTAGATCCAAGCTAAGCAGAGCTTGTGTTAAGGGTACTAGATAACTGATATACTTAATACAATACACTACATAGACAAATGTTTCTTAATATACATAGGAAAACGTCCAGAACACCCTGAACAAAATATATATGCAGATCGTACATTTGTCCCAAAGCGGGAATCGAACCCGCAACCTCCTGCGTCGCAGGCGGACCTTCGCCCGCTGCGCCACAGAGGTCGTCGTTTTAAGATTGTAATTGGCTTAATATAAAATAACTACGAGAGCTATTAAAATGTTTGAAACGAGAACCTCCATGGCTACGTGATGATTATATACAAGCACAAATCATACTCACTGGTTTTTAAGACAGTAGTTTGTCGAAATATTGAAAGACATGCGACGCACAATTTAACTGTCACGAAAAACTGACAATTAAATTGTGGCGTAACATTCGGACGCCTGCGGCAAAAGGTCTTCTATTCCCGCAGCGGGAATAGAAGACCTTTCTTCTTGATCGTGGTAATTGGTTAAATTAGACAGGGTGATTTGACATCAACGATGTACCTATCTGTCACACTACCAGCCAGTCTGGTGCAAACACTGGCAGGCTCAACACTACCCCGTCTATTGACACCTACCCTGTACAGTTAGCTTGCAGGTGCGATGTGTGGTGTCACACTGCACCGCCAGCCCGCTGCTGCCTCGCGCCTCCAGTCCGTCCGTTTGCCACACCACCAACCAGCCGTCTGCCAACACTGGCAGGCTCACCACTACCCCGTCTATTGTAACTTGCTAGAACAGAAAAAAATAACATAGCGTCAATGTTATGGCCCATTTTATTGACGCTAAGAGAACTGTAGGGGTGGCTGTTGTCCTGCTGGGCTTAAAACAGGAACAAAACGACCAAGCAAAACTCACCGCTTTATAAATGTCAATATGAATTAGATTCCTGTGCGTCAGTATAACCAAGTTGTACCGCCCTTGGTCGTTGCTCTCCATGAGTAAGGTGAAGTTATTCGCCTTGTAGTCCTTAGTTAGGAGGAATGTACCAGCTTCGGAGACCGTGAAGACTCGCTTGTCGAATGTTACTAGAGTGCCTTGACCGGTCATCATTGCCATACCTGAAAAGAAAAATGTTGTAAATAGTGACGGCAGTTTTTGACCGATACTCGCAGAGTTGGTATCTTTCAATATTTTCAACCACAGTTCTTAACCGTTTGTATATTGGTTTACTTTAAAGACTTTTAGCGAAGTAAGTAAGATTGCCATAACTGTGCTTTTAGTCTAGCTGGTTAAAGAATTTCTAAACCTTCATAGTACTATCTTAAAACAACGTTAGGTGTAGTCTCGAGTTTCTGAACTTTTCATTCAATTTTGTACTAGAGTCAGAGTTTATAAACCTTGAAAAAGATTGTGTACCAAAATTCCAGAGATTCCAAACCTTGAAAACGATGTCGTTAGGTCTAGAGATTCAAAACTTTTATTATCAATTTGTACAGCACAAACTTACCTTCAAACGGCGGCAGCAAGTTATTAAAGTCCATATACGGCCTGATCTCGTAATAATAAGACCAGATGCTCTTGTTGGTTGTCAACCACTCGTCCATGAAGTCCCGCACCGCCTTGTACTCTGCCACTTCAGTGAAGTCAGGGGTTCGGTTGAACGCATGCCAGGAGAATGGGAGCTTCTGTTCGAGGAGGATTTCGCCTACGCGCGGGTCGAAGATGAAGTTGGTTTTTGGGGTGCGGTGTCTGAAAGATTACGTTTAGTTGCTTAGTTGTCAGGTTATTAGATTTATGATTGGTTGATGGATCGCACGAAGCAGATTGCAACGTATGTAATCTATTTAGCAATCGTGAAGTACAGCACAGTCCTGATTAGCAGTCTTGAATTCGGCCCCGTCTTCTGCCACATCCAGCATCTACCAGCAGAAACGCATACCGAACGATGGACATAGACATAGACATATTATTTATTTATATATGTCCATACATATTTTTATTTCTGCATCACCAAGACTAACTAAGCGTCTCCTAAACCTAACCAGAGTGGACCTACGCGTCCTTGTGGGGACACTCACAGGACACTGCACACTGAACAAACACCTCTTCACCATCGGTGCAACGGATAGCCCTCTCTGCAGGGGGTGCCTCAGCGACGAAGAATCAGCTGCCCACGTAGTCCTGGAATGCGAGGCAGTAACAGCGCAACGACACGAAATCCTCGACCACCCGAGGTCGCTCCGCGAAGCCTGCGAAGATCCCAGGAAGATTCTGCGCTTCTGGACGGAGTTAGGCTGGTTACACTAGCAAAACAAACACGCATAATGGACCAACCTGAGTCGCAGTGCGGAAACAAGAGTACACACACAACAACAACATCTACCAGCAGTCTCTCACTGATCGTCATCCCACCTGGCCACATGGCGTCCTACACTACGTTTGCCAAGTCGCGGTTTCCACTCAAGAACATCAATTATCGTAGCGAGCTAGTCGCCTAAGAAAAATTTTAAACTACTTACATTTCCTCGTACTGTAGCGCAGTCTTTGCCAGATCCGTGAGTTTGGCGTAGATGATTTCTCCCACAGTTTCTATCGCCTCGCCGATCAAAAAGTAGTCGTACCACCATTTCAAACGAGTGTACGCTTCTTGGTACTGGAACAGTAAAATAATTAGGTACTTCCTTGATGCGGAAAATAGGCCTGCATTTTTATTTTGATACCTACTGGTGAAGTTTTTGCAGATGATTTTTATAATTATGTTATTTTTTCAAAAAAAAACGACTTCGAATCCTTTAGTTTTAAACTGTTTTTAAGTTTTGCTGGATAAATACTTATCCCTCGGGAAAAAAGAGATCACCTCGGAATCATCCTCTAAGCAACTACAAAAGAATCATCCAAATCGGTTCATAAATGACGGAGAAATCGGCGGACATACAGAAAACAAAAAAAAAAACATTCATACAGCCGAACATAGAACCTCCACCTTTTTTCGAAGTCGGTTAAAAATTTAATGGTAGGGTTTTTCCTGTAAGTTTTTCTATCTTATAACCCATCCATGGAGTCAATAGGATCCCATTTCTTAGCATAGGCCTCCTCAAAAAATTCCGATCTGACGTATTTTACCAACTTACCTTTTCAATAACATAAACCACATGCTTTGTCTTCAGGAAGTTCTGCCAGGCGTTTTTGAACTCTGTGTACAGCTGTGTAAGCTCATCTTTGAACGGAATGAATTTCTCTATTTTGTTCCAAATCGTATTCCACAGTTTCTTGCTGTATTTCTTTATGTTTGTAATTAGGTCGTTGTTGACTAGATCTTTGTAAATTCTGAAAATATAATAGACATTCTATAATAGGTCTTAAATACCTATACGCATCCGTTTATTCGCCGTAGGAGCACAAGGCACACTTGGTTGAGAGAACAAAAAACCATAGAGTCCTCCAACTTAGAATCATTTAGCCTCATATGTATAATTTTACTAAATTACATCCATGTACTGACAACCGCATCACAATCAGCGGCAAAAATACGCTCGGTATTTTAAAATTCTCACTTTCGTATAAGTAATTTTTAAATGCCACTGCAAGGCGTGGGCTAAAATTATTACACTTTATTATCCCTGAGAGGTTCAGGTATTTCTTGAGCGAAACCTCGGGTAGAAGCAATACTTCGTCATCAAAATTTTAAATGTCATCATTTCTCCGTGATATCGTTTCTTCGTATTTCCGTATCTTTTGACGCCACTTTTTCTATTTAACACTGTGTTTCCTTTTTGGCATATTTTAGAAAATTTGGAACTTTGGAATAGATATTAAAAACAATATTTTTTCACTACGTGCGATATTCATGAGCGCGCAAAACGCAATGAAGACAGAGACAGGCTGCGGCGCGTCCTTGGGATATAGCTATCTCTTTCTTTCTTATGGAGCTAGTGGAATGCAGGAGCTACTTACAAGCATAATTCAAATCTCGAGGCCGAAGACAGGAAAATCTCTGACTCAATGAAGGAATCCAATATTTCATACTCAGTTTCTTTTATGAAATAGTGATACGAATCTGTTGATTCGAAAAATATCGGCACTAACGATAGCGTCGATAATAAAATTTATCAAATATCAAAGTGCTTTATTTCCTTTAGACTTTTCAGGACTTTTGGACACGTCACCAAATTCAAATTACAGTAAAACTAGGAAATAAGAGTTCAGATCACACACATTTTTTTGTTCAATTTGACGACCTCTGTGGCGCAGCAGGCGAAGGTCCGCCTGCGACGCAGGACGTTGCGGGTTCGATTCCCGCCTCGAGACAAATGTTTGTACGATCTGCAGATTTTTGTTCAAGGTGTTCTGGATGTTTTCTATGTATATTAAAAAATATCTATCTATGTAGTGTATTGTATTATGTAGTATCAGACATAATACAATTATCTAGTAGGTTAGTATCACAGTTATCGAGTAGCCATAACATAAGCTCTGCCTAGATTGGGGCAAGATAATGCTGTGTGAATTGTCAAGCATTATTTATTTATTACTAAAATCTGTTAAAGGTAAAGTCAAGAAGCCAACAAGAAACAAAACCTTTACCTTGTTAGGTTAGGTATCTAGCTGACAGATTACGTGTCAATGAAATACTGCATTCTTTCATTCAGTCAAAGACAAAGTATAGCGAGTGTAAAATTGCACTTACTTGTCCATTTCATGTCCAAACGTGGACACGTAGTTGAAGTACGGCGAGTCAGTCAATTCCTGAGTCCTATTGTAGAAGAAATCCATAACACCTTTACCGATAGTAAATACAAACGACTCTGTATAATGGAGTATCTTGAAAAACAACGGTTCTATAGACTTTAACAACTCATGCCAGTAGTTAATCAATCTATTTGTAGCATTCACCCAAGTCACTTCCCAATACTCAAGGAACTTCATATGCAAATCTCTTATAAAGTTATCGTACTGTAGAATCATCGCTTCGAGTCTTTCCGAGACTAGCTCCATGAAATCTGCTTCTAAGACTTTGTTCACGGATTGTAGGAAGTTAGAATAGGCCATTTTGATCGAGTCGACTACATAGGTTAAGCTATCTTTGATGGATTTGCTGGTATTACCCATCATACCCCACATATCATTTACAATTCCTGGCAAGCTTTCCAGATGGTTCCTTATTGCCATCTCGTCTAGTATATTGTAGGTGAATTCAACTACATTTTTGACGTAGAAATCGTTGTTGTTATACGATTGGTTCAAGAAAATTTCGAATTCGTCCAAATCGTCTTTTATCACGTGTAAATCGTTCAAATCGTCCAAGAATTCTCTGATTCGTGGTTTAGCATCCGACCAAATGTTTTTGAGAGCTAAATGCGCTTCCATTGGAGCTTCTTTTAATATAACTAGGGTATCGTTTATTTGGCTGTACACAGTTTTTAGCGTGTAAACAACTGTAGATTTGACTTCTGTGAAGATTTGTGGTCGCCAAGCGATTTTGCTGGTCATAAGTCGTGAGTGGTTGAGTCGTACGTAAGAAGCTACGTCGACGGTTGTGACGTCATCGTAGTTACGCCATGCGTCGAATTTCGCGGAGCGTGCGTCGATGATACGGCCGATTAGATGGTAGGAGATATCTGAAAGTAAGATTGGGTTTGTTTTTATGTTTATATTGATGGTTTTGGCATGGAGGAACCATACGAACAATGTCACAAAGATAACAGTCCAAAAGAAAACAGAATTAGAAATCGAAACAGACGCTATAAATCATCACAAACTTGTAGAGAGTCTGCTATTTTACTATAAAAACTATCGTAGTTTGACGAATTCATTACGGATGTAAGCGGGTTAACTACGAACCTTATTTGTGTTGGAAGAACACCAACTAGAACCGCACTCACCCTGAAGATGTCCCTCGTTAAGGGATGAAACGTTGGTGTTCTTCCAACACAAATAAGGTTCGTAGGTAACCCGCTTACATCCGTAATGAATTGTAAAGGGTCTTTTGGGCCGATGCGGCCTGTGGTGACTGGGAAGACGCGCGAGTTTAAAAAAAAATTGTTGAAAAATAGTTCGCTGCGCTTGGTGTGGGTCTGTCAAATTAAAATGACATAGATCGGGCATAGTTTGACATGATATCCTCTCCACTTTGCGAAAGATCCACGCCATGTATTGAGCTTTAAGGTGCATAGGGTTTTTTCTTATTCGGACGCCTTATTAAGCCGAAGCTTACCGCTCGAGACTATAGATAAAAAGACATTGAGAACCTCCTTCTTTTTGAAGTCGTCTAAAAAGAAAACCTTTTTGTTAATCAAAATAATCTAAATTCACTTACCATCAGTAGAATTAAGATGAGCAACCAGCGACATGTCCTTCATAGAGAGAGTGGCCAAGCCCGTGTCGTTCCCCGTCGGCCGGGTCACATCTGTCCATATCTTGTAGTCAGGGTATGTGAGATCCCATGTACTATTGACTTTGTGGTAGTACGTTTCGTTTTTACGCTGAAATTAAAGATTTTATATTAGTTTCTGTCCGCGGGTTCGCACGCGTTGTTTCTATGGATAAGTTAACATCCATTCATGTGTGTTGGATGTGTCCAAACGTTCGCATTTATAATTTTTGTGTGATAACAGTTCTGTAATTTTTTTTTTTTTCGTTTTCAAAGTGCATGAAACTATGATAAAATATAAGGGAAACAAAACAAGACATGGTAAAGATCCCATCATAAGCTGCTAATTTTTGGTGGCTACCAAAATCTAACAAGCATTTTGGGCTTGAATAAAACAAAACAAAATTATGACAGACAGAGGAATTAAAAAAACCTTACATCCTGATGTAAGTTTTTTTTTTAATCTATGGAATATTTATTCCGCTATACCCTAATACCTAATTAGGGTATAGCAATGAGAGCTTTGATCACTTCTTTGTATAAATTTAAAAAGAAAAAAATAACATGAAAATCAACATTTCCACTTACCTCCCATTCAACCAAACTATGATTCATATCAATCAATAGCTTATTATTCCTCAACTTCTGATAAAACAGCGACTTCTGGAACCTATACAAACTATTGAAGTAATACCACCGACTGTGTATATTCACATCTGACTTCATGTCTAAATCCAAGTTTGAAGATGGATGGGTGCAAGTCAAGGCGAAGGAATAATCTCTGATGGGTCCAATAGAATTGTCGGTGAGAACGGAATGGAGTTTTAAGTATTCATTCTCGTTGTCTGAATATTGAAGTTCTAGGGATAGGTTTGACATCACTGATTGGGTGGCTAGGTATTGTCCTTTTAGGTTTACGTCCTGAAAAAAAGTATGATTAGAATTGAACAAATATAATAAAAAACACAAAATAAAAGAAAAATATTTATTAGGAAACACAAAAGGTAGGTATTTATTTGATGCATCACTAATGAAAAAGTCGGTTCCTCGTGAGCATACCTACTACAAGTACCCACACACACACAAACACAGAAGTGTAAGAGTGAAATTAAATAATTTTTATGAAATAGTCAATAATTCTAACAAATAACTAAACAGTCACAAGAGACGAATTCTACTAAAGCCGAGTGAAGCGGAGATATTTGTAACACCTAACCCAATAGCATGGTTTCAGAATAGCGTTACGTTAAAGATAAAGGAACCTATAAAACTGTAATAGTCGCATAATACAGTTTTAATGGTATCCATTATGAATATAAGCGGGTTAACTACGAACCTAGTTTGTGTTGGAGGTTTATAGGTATCACGTTATCTTTTTGTAGATTTAACACATCTCTTGCTTTAGTGGCTTTCCAGCTTTTACAGTTGATATGACAGCCTCTTACACTTAATAAATATCACTTGTGCGTCAAATGTAGTTTCAAATTCGGACTTTTCAATAAAGGTTCTAATGTTTTTCGAACTGACTTACCTTTCTAAACGACGGATGCGACAAAGCCAAATCCACTTTATGCAAGCTACCTTCCTGATTCGGTGGGTTTTCCCAGCTACCTCTTAATTCTGCCGTCTTATTCTCTTCCTTGACGTTCCAGTTGAAAGTCGCTTTACCATCTAACGCAGTGTCTTGTAATTGGTATAATGCGACTAAATTGAAAGTGCGGAGTGGCCACCAAACGTTCATTATTAGACTTTGGGATTCGGTTTCGATCTGAAAAATAATGAGACATTCAATTATTATTTTTATTTCTTTTTTTACTCATTTATGAAGTCTGTATTGAATGAGATAACGTCAATTTATTTGATGGGCAGTGTAGATACAGTGATTACATAAAGAGAATTTTAAGAATCTTATACGATGGGTAAAACATTAATAAATGAACGAATGAACACTTAGAAAAATATAGACCAATTAGAATTCAAGTTAAATTTAATATTTTTGGAAAATTGTACCTGCTATTATGTATAGTCATTTCAAAAAGGCAAATAAACATGCAAAGAACAAAACCATGCGTTAAGTTACTTGATAATAATAGAGACTTTCCATATTCGTATGGGATTTGGTACAACGCCTCTAGCGTAGGGAAATGGAAGTAAATGGCTCAGTTTATGAGGTTTACTAGGTATTTTGTAATGGACTATTATTTTCATTGAAACGAGTAAACAACAACAGAGTGAAAGATTAGATAAGAGAAAGAAAGTACAAAAAAGTAAAGGCAAGCAAATACAAAACCATCTGATCAGCACACATACACCCACTGCTGAACGTACCTTTCCCAACCGTTTTGCCATTAATCACCATGCTTGGCAGGCAGATGGGTGATCGCATTGAAACCATTTATTGATTTGTGGTAATATACAATTGATCTTAAATTACTTTTAGGTGAGCACAATCTACTGTTTCGAGCGTACAAAGACAGTAGAGGAGGAAAAATAACCAAAACTTAAAAATAAAATAAAAATAGCCTTTATTCCCTATGTTTGAAATACAATTTACCAGTAATTTTGTAAATTTAAACCAATTTTATTATTGTGATTAATTTATAAATTATTATATTTCAATAACAAATATGAAAATAATAAATTTTAAATATGTACTGTCATTCATTAAATGTTTATAGGGTTTATCCATTTCTGGATAAAGGCCTCCTCCATCTCTTGCCAGTATGCTCTATTTTGAGCCAAACTTACCGTAGACAAATTAGTGACATGAACATTATACGCTATCCAAGTATCCTCAGCCCATTTCACTTGACTCCCTTGCTTCAGCTCTTTGTCCACACTCTCGTAGGTATTATCGAAGGCCCAGGTTCGGTTCCCGTGGATCAGGTCCAGTTTCAGGTGTTTACCGATGTCGTAGTTGGTGACGTCGAGTTTACCGGTCACGTTGAATTTGGTAGCGTTTTTCAGGTGGAAGATGGTTGCTTGTTTTACGTCCTGGAAATAAGGTAATGTGGTTTAGTCTTATTTGTTTGTATTTTGATTGTGTTAGGGCCTTGTCTTTAGTCTGATTTCCATTTAATTCATCGCTGACTTAGGAAGTTTGCGGTGTTACACCTCGGAAAGATCCTGCGCCTGATCTCTTCCGTGTCTGTGCGTCCGTACCATTGGATAGTGAGAATGATGGAATAGAAAGTTTGCAGAATAGGGTTCTGTGTTTGTGCACACACTTGTGCACTTGTGTTCTGTTCTGCGCAAATGACTCGTCAGTTAAAAATGGCCGCCAAAATTGTATTTGTTTAAACATCGTTGTTAAACAAAGCTTTAAATTAGGCAAAAATAAAACAAATAATTATGTGAGGTCCACCAAATCATCATAGGCATGTTATTCCACTGCTGCACATAGGCCATCCTTAATGAGCGCCATAGCGCCCTGTCTTCAGCTTGCTGCTTCTAGCATCTGCCTGCAGTCTTTTGCAGGTCGTCATCCAACCTTGCCGGCGTCCTATACTACGTTTGCCGAGTCGTGGTATCCACCCAAGAACACGTTTGCCAAAGCGGTCAAAAAGAGTTATAAAATAGAGGCTATGAAAATTCGATCCCAAGTGATCCAGAGGCCTTATTGGCATCGTATTTGGCCAAAGATATTGGTTGAGTTGCCCTGAGTTGCGTTTGAGTAAAGTCTGTAAATTCAACAAAATTTTGTAAAAAAAATATAGTAAAATACTCACAACATCACCTGTAGTATCATACTCATGTATATACTTGACTCCGACCGGCGTGTGCGCGTTTTCCACCTCTATATCCGTGGTGGAAAGGTCCAGATTCCTTTCACTCTTGCCGATCAGCTGATTAAAGGAACCTTTGACGAATCTTTCGCCGTCAAAGTCTATTGTTGTGTTGCCGTTGCTGGATTTGTCATCTGTGGGGATTAATGTCTTAAGATGGGTACTGACCGCCGTTAAGAGGCGTAATGTAACGTGTTACACGGCGATCGTTCGTGCAATCAGTACGGGGAAGGAAGGCGCTCGCAACGAGCAACAAGAGGGTTTTTAGCACACGGCGTAACGTATCATGCTCGCTGAAATGTTACATTACACCCCGTAACACCCGTGCATTGAGTTTAATTTAGTTTTGGCGACATGATTATGACAGATACGTTTTGACATCACCATATTTTACTATTGCGCCTCTTACTATTATTAATTGTGAATTTTTTGTCATTATAGTATATAATATTTTTGACATTATATAAAATTACAATGAATAGAGTATTAATTTGAACTTACTGTTACATTTGCATGCTAATCTTAGTAGAACATAATTGAAACTAAAATATTATTAACATCTGTGTAATCTACATTGTGGTCAAGCAAATAAACTTTATCTTTATCTTTATCTGAATTGACACCATTGTCATGACAGTATGTATTAAAACGCTGCCTCGTAGACGAAGCTAAATAGTTGCAAAACAAGGTAAACAGTAGAATACTTGTCCACTGCTGGATAACCTCCCCGAGCGGTCATTAGGGGTCTGTAGGCCTGTCCAGCAGATAACTAATTTAGGCTGACGATAATTATGAATAGAATGCAGAGAGATAAATTCAGCTAAGGTATCAAGACCCTTAAGTAGTTTTCTGTAAAATATGTCAGCTTTGGACATATGAGAAGCACGGAGCTAACTCTAGCCCAAATCGACGGTAGCTCCCGCTACCGTCCAACCCCGTCAGACTTTTAACTTTTTGCAAAATAATTTCATTTTCTGCTGTATTGCAACTTACCTTGTAGATAGTAATACTCCGTGTTAACCAAATGCTGCGTATTCAGAGGCACAGACAGAGAGACCACCCCCGTTTGTGTGAACCCTTGATTTGTTTTAGTGTAGACGTGCGACGTGTTAACAGTTGCGGTCTTGTTCGGCCAGAATAGGTCCACTTTGTTGTCGGAGTTCTTTTCTATGTTGTTTATCTATGGAATTAAATTTCAGTTAATTTTATGAGATTTAATTTATAGACCAATGAAATAAAATTGTAGTCATAAATTTTTCGGATTTGTTTTGGCTGTACAAAAGCTGCATGCTTAGTGATTTTTTTATAGGTTCATAGTAGTTTAAAGATTTTAAATACTTGAAGGAGGTTTTTCACTTGAAATGGGATCCAATAAGAACTTAAATTAGGTTTTTCTTAATCTTAGATAAATTTCTTTCCGTTACACATAATTTATTATAACCATCATCATCATCGTCCATTTTTTGGATTTATTTGGGGAAATTACAGTTATTAAAAACTAAACAGCGCTCAGCGAGCTATGGAAAGAGCTATGCTCGGAGTTCTTCTGAAGGATAGGATTCGTAAAGAATAAATCCGACACATAAAAAGCTATCGACGCATAGCTTAAAGAATTAGCTGAAGCTGAAGTGGCCGGCCGTATCTCACGAAGAACCGACAACCGCTAGGGAAAATGTGGTCTTGAGTGCAATATGTCATCATCACCAGCATATACCCGTTCACTGCTGGACGGCGGCCTCTCCTAATGAGCGCCATAGCGTCCTGCCTTCCGCTTACCGTATCGACCATCTACCAGCAGTCTTTCGCAGAGCGTCCTTCCACATAGACAGTAGTATAGACTAGTGACAGTGGGACATAGCCGGCCCACTGTCACTAGCTTGCTAATTCTTTAATTTGTATCGATAATTTTGGTTCTGTCTAAAGTTTACTCACGACGAATAAAGCCTTGAGCCAGGGTAGTTTGTAGAAGGGCGTGCTAAAATAGAAGCGTGTGCGTCATGCCTCGGTAACGTACATCTATCTCTCCGATTCAAGCCAGGCCGGGTTTGTACATTTCAACTTTATAGGGGAGGGATAAATGTACTACTAGGAAAGAAGTTCTAGTAGTACATTTATCCCTCCCCTATAAAGACCATCATCATCACCAGCCTATACTACTCTACTGCTGGATGGCGGCCTCTCCTAATGAGCGCTAGAGCGTCCTCTCTTCAGCTTGCTGTATATAGCATCATTTCGCAGGTCGCCATAGGATTTGTTCGCTTAGGATAATTTAGGATTTAGTCGTGTAGGACGCTCTCGAGGGTCGAGTGTCCTACACTAAGGCTCGTTTTACGAGAAAAAAAAATAATAATAATAATAATGCTGGACAATTCACACAGCATTATCTAGCCCCAAGCTAAGCAGAGCTTGTGTTATGGGTACTAGATAACTGATATACTTAATACAATATACTACATAGATAGATATTTTTATTATACATAGAAAACACCCAGACCAACGGAACAAATTTCTGCAGATCGTACACAAATTTTGTTCCGAGGCGGGAATCGAACCCGCAACCCCCTGCGTCCCAGGCGGACCTTCGCCCTATGTTTTATGAGAGATTGCCAAGTTGTCAATCCAAGCTTGAGTAACGCTTTTCTATGCCATAAGAGTTACTCAAGCATAGATCGATGACCTATGTTTGCCGATTCGCGGTTTCTACTCAAGAACGCATTTACCCCGGCGGTTGTCGGTTGCCTGCATTATGTACTCACGTCGAATATAGCCTTAAGCCAGGGTAGTTTGTGGAAGGGGGTGCTAAAGTTGAACCGTCCGTCTGTGTGTCTCACGCCTCCGTAACGTACGTCTATCTCTCCGATCTGAGTCAGGCCCGGTTTGTACATCTCTCCCCTAGAACAAAACAAAACTAGGTTATAGCACACTTACTATCTAACGGTCTTTTTATCTCAAAATTTGACGGCTAGAGCTAGATCAAAAACATGTTTGGAAAGGCTGGAGTTCAATTAAGTGATATATGTACTTAGTGATATAGGGGGAGGCCTTTGCTCAGCAGAGAAATTGGGCTAAAGGAAAAATAAGTGTAATTAAAGATTTGTAAATGACCTTAATTTCAGGCATTAAATGATGATTATTCTTTCTTACTTTCTTTCAGTTATTCGGGCCTGATTTTTAACCATAACATAGAAATAAGTTAATCATCATTCTTTCACATTATTTAGTTGCGTACGTTCGAAAATATTTATGATTCTTTCACGTAAGTTATTTCATTCTCATGTTAGAATTTTATTTTTTCAGGTCCTAACCACGGTGTCAATATTTGGAGATGCTGATGGACCACGGGTAATTTTTTCCCCGTGGTCCAATAAAGTTAAATACATAGGTGAACCACGGACACAAGACGTATTTTAATGATGATTGAAAATCAGCCCTTACAAATTTATTTTTGCTTTTGTGTTTGCGTTGGTGGTTAGAATAATCCAAAATATACTTACTTGACAATCTTATAGGCGTGCACTTTATCAAGTTGATACGATCCGTGCAATTTCAACGTGGTTTTGTTTACGTAGATCGGAGATGTCAACTCGTAGTCAATGTGATTGGATCCCTTGAAAAATGAAAAAATATATGTATAAAATATTGTCTCGGTAGCCCCGTTAAGTCCCGGTAGTTGTTTCTATGAAAACGTCAGAAGGTTATTTCTATCCCATGGAAATGATTTACAGGATTAAAGTCTGTGTCAGGTCTAGATCTTCACCTGTGCAAAATTCCATCTCAATCTGTTAGTTATTTTGGCTTGAAGAAGTAACAAACATCTGCCTATCCATGCAAACTTTCGCATTTATAATACTAATGTGATTTATGTTCTTAAGAACGTACAGGACATTTCGACACATCAAAATATGACGACTTCCGTGGCGCAGCGGGCGAACGTCCGCCTGCGACGCAGGAGGTTGCGGGTTCGTTTCCCGCCTCGGAACAAATTTGTGTACGATGTGCAGAAATTTGTTCCGTTGATCTGGGTGTTTTCTATGTATAAGAAAAAATATCTATCTATGTAGTGTATTGTATTAAGTATATCAGTTATCTAGTACCCATAACACAAGCTCTGCTTAGCTTGGGGCTAGATAATGCTGTGTGAATTGTCCAGCATTATTTATTTATTTATTTAATCTTAAATGACAAAACAATACCGCTAGAAGTTCTTAAATTTACCTGTGAATCCCATCTATACAGAATCTTGTTCTCAATATGTTGATAACCGGAAGCGGATGTCCAGGTGATCGTAGAGTTTGTATCGAAGCTCTCGGGCAGCATTAGCAACTGAAACATTTTGTAGCACTAGTAAATACAGATTCAATGTTTAACTGAATGATTCCATTGATGGTCTCCGCGATACAGGCTTTGCCTAGTGCGGAGGCCGATGGTAAATTGTAACCTGGGGGGTGATTCACTATGACCAATGCAAGCGTGTTACACACCTACGACAAGACAACGGCGTGGAATCGGACAAAACCGTATTCCGCATGCCATAGTTGTCATTTCTTACCGCGACACGGCACGATTTGAACTGTCTTAAACGAGCTCGTTCATAGCGTGTTAAGGCACAGATTAGCGTGTTCCTGCAATAGTTAGTATGGATCGTTTCGTCGTTCGTATTTTGAGGTTTTAATAAAATCATTTCATAAAATGCAACCCGTAAGATATCTTTTGTTGATTGTGTTTATCAAAGAACACAATAAAAATAACACAATCCTTAGGAATGATAAAATTTTAGGTTATGATAATCAAAACAAACGTTCCGAAACTAGTCATGACTGACTTGAATGAAGATGAATGTATTTACAAATCATTATTTTTGGGCTTTTAATTTTCAAATCACACTAAAATATTGTAAGCTCAACAATTATTAATGGTTGAGCAAGCTTAAAATTCAAAATATTTATTATTTGGAAACAAAAAATAATTTATAATAAAACCGTAAATTTTCCGAGTAGTTCAAATGTAAGATTTTGAACGAACCGTGTGAAATAATCGAAAAACAAAACACGGGGCATAGACAACCAGTCTTGTGGCATGCAGAATTCTCTTTTTCGATTCCACACCTAGGCTCGTTTGAATCGTGTTAATGTTTAGAACACGTTGTGACGTCACACGTTTTGGGCATGTTATCTCTTAGGTCATAGAGAATCATGCCCCTGGATTCTTTATACACAAATAAATATTTTTTAATTTTCATTTTTTCATTTTCATGTCAAGCCTGATCAAACACTCTGCAAACAAATCTATACTAATATTATAATGAGGAAAGATTTGATTGTTTGTTTGTTTGTATTGAATAGGCTCCGAAACTACTGGACCGCTTTGAAAAATTATTTTACCATTTGAAGCCCACATTATTCCTGATGAACACAGGCTTATACTTTTTACCCCGGGAAAATGCTTCATTCCTATGGGAAAACGGGTAGTAGGACAACGGGTAGTAAGAATGCAGCTAGTTTATTATATAACTTAATTCTGTTATTAACGACTTTGTACATTTAAACCTTTCCTTTGACAGCAGTGACGATAGCTATGAAGTCAGTGGTGTTTCTTGCATCTACAGACTTGACCAGGTCAGTGGGACTGCCTAAAACCCCCTTTAAGTAGAGTGTGGACATTACGCTTGTTAACTTACCTTCCCTTTAACAGCAGTGACGATAGCTGTGACGTCAGTGGTGTATCTTGCATCCAGAGACTTGACCAGGTCCGTGGGACTGCCTAAAACCCCCTTTAAGTAGAGTGTGGACATTACGCTTGTTAACTTACCTTCCCTTTAACAGCAGTGACGATAGCTGTGACGTCAGTGGTGTATCTTGCATCCAGAGACTTGACCAGGTCAGTGGGACTGCCTAAAACTCCGTTCAAGTAGAGAGTGTGGACATCGACGTTAGGCTTTGGTAGGATTATATTTAGAAGAAGATTCACGCGTTGGGAAGGTATGTATCCGAATGAGGCGTTGGCACCGATCCTGAGGAAGAAATTTAAGTTTGGTTTTGTTTGAACAGCTAAATAGAACATAGAAACATGTTGTCTCTTTCTGATAGACTGAAATGAGAAGAACTAATGTATTTTAGGCCTCCAGTAGAGTATCTTAGCTAAACAGCAAAAAATTACACTTCTTTGCAAGTTTTTATTTGTTTACGTCTTTTTTGTTTGACTGAACAACGGTCAAAATTCATAATTAACACTGATTTTATGGCGGTGCGACCGGCATTATTTTTACAAAACTACGCTTAGGGGGAGAGCAATAATTTTCTGAGATTTTCACACAAATGCAAAAATATTAAAATTTCTATTTCTGTAAAATTAAGACTTACTGCCAAACTTTGTCCAAATCCATTCTGAATCCGGCGTCAGTTTTCTGCAACTCTTCAGGCGAAGTGCTGTTACCGAAGTAGATGTCAAGGTCTATGCTTTTGTGGATTTCTTTTACGAATTGATTCCCTAAAGCCTGCGGGATAGGGTTCAGATTAGACTGCGTAGTTAGAATTAAAAAGGTAAGAGATTATGATTATTACAGATAGACATTACAAAAGTAGGTATCTACAATGTTTTGTTGGTTAGTTCTGTTAGCAAAACAAATTTGCAGGCTTTTAAATTTCTGCTATAATTCTAGGGACTCGGAAAACGAAATTAGAAGTTTTATTCGGTTTCTTGCCAAACCAACTCTTATGTCACTAGAGTTTTTAAGTCTATTAAAACAAATCGTGTTTAAAATGTTACCTTTATAAATAAGTCTCCGAGTAAGAAGCTCCATTTCAGATCACCTTGGCCTTTCATGTCTGGCAATTCGTATTTACAGAGGAGATATCCTGATTTTGGTCCAAATCTGAAAAAAAAATTAATTGTAATGAATTTCTAATTGTTAGGTTTTTTCTGCATCTTGCTGTCTAGAACCAGGTAGCCAATAATGAAGGCAAAAACAAATATTTATTGCGTAATTTTTTTTATGTGTCTTCTGTCGGCCAAAATAGAAGTTCCATGACAGTTTGAGAATAACTCTGTGGATAAAATTCCAGTCCTCATCAGAGACCTAACCAAGTTTTGTCCACAAACAGATTCTTATTCGGCTTTTACGACATCCAAGGGCTGAGTTAGAGGGGTATATTCTTACGCCCCGACCGCAACAACATATTTCCAGTCATCATCATCATCAACCTCGCCATCCCACCTGGCTGTAGGGCGTCCTACACTAGTCGCGGTTTCAACAGTCACATATTCACATCACATATTTTCAGTAACTTACACAAAATCAGTATCTCCCTTGATAAAGCTGAGCCGTTTGAGAGGTGTAGCCGCTTGCACGCTGACCACCTTACGTTGCGCCGGATAATTGTCTGCTCGGGACTTGAAGTAGATGTCTTTGTACTCTGTAGTTGGAAGGTCCAGCTGTAAGTTTTTAATTTTTTTTAATGAAATAAATGATTAAGCGAATATTCAGTATGGAAATGGACACGATTATAGTAAATGACGACGGAAAATGCAGGAGTATTAATAATTATTATTATTTTGGTTTAGGATTTAACCTACTCGGTTTCAGGAACTACGGGTTATTTTCAGCCGTTACCGTCCCACTTCTGGGCATAGGCACGGGCAGAAACAATGTAGTTATGACTTTAAGTTACTTTAATCCCCAAAGCCAGGTTTAGATGGAAAATTATTACTGCTTGGTTCGATTCACTCAAAACTCGGTACATATAAACTTTAAATTAATAAATAGAGAATCTCATATTTTTTATTTTTACAAAACTACCCTGGGATTGTGCAATAAATTTATGAAATTTGTATGATTTCAACGCGGCCGAACCCGCGGGGCGCAGCTAATAAGTTAGTAATACTTACTTTAACATTGAAATCAGTAAATTCGTCCGTTATTTCAGCCCTTGCGTGTAAGGTGGCGGTGGCGGCGCCAGACAGATGCCCCGACAATATGTAGAGATGGGTAGAAGCTTCGAGCTTTATTCTCGCTTCTATCTTCTCGCCTTGGCCTTTTGGAACAAGGGTTAGTGACATCTGGAAAGGCATAATTTAAATTTGTCAAGTGTTTGTTTAGGAAAAATGAAAGAATCTGATTATGATGGTGTCCTTCTAGCCGAATTTCTACCTTGGCAGCCCGTCTCATTGGACACTAGTCACTATCTAAGACTAAGTGATCACTTTATTTCCTACTTTTTAAGTCCCGACGCAAAAAGAGAGGGGTGTTATAAGTTTAACGTGTCTGTCTGTGTATCTGTGTATCTGTCTGTGGTATCGTAGCTCCCAAACGGATGAACCGATTTTCGTTTAGTTTTTTTCTGTGATAAATAATTTTATCCCGAGTGTTCTTAGCCGTGTTTCATGAAAATCTGACGGGGGTTTTTAAAATTTTTAATTTGGTTCTTTGTAATATACTTATGTAATTTGAATTTTTCAATCAACTTATGCAGTTGGACAGAGTATTGATTTCTTAATTCTATGCTCATAAAATGGTACAAATCATTTAAAACGAACTTACCTCCAAAGGTTCTCGATTGACAACTTTTCCGCTGATCGCATATTCCGTAGAGTCGGTAACTAGAGAGCCAGTTATGTCGTCGCCTTCGAACTGAGTTATTATTTTCATAGCCCTGAAACAATCGCACGAATATCATTAATGTCCTTCATAATGATACGATTAAATCCGACAGAGAACCAAAGTAATCGACATAGCTCTAAGAATTAGCCAGCTGAAGTGGCAGTGGGCAGGCCATTTATCGCGAAGAACCGCTAATCGCCTCGGTAAACGTGGTCTTGAGTGGAGACCACGACTCGGCAAACGTAGTGTAGGACGCCCTCCGGCAAGGTGGGATGACGACCTGCGAAAGACTGCAGGCAGATGCTGGATGCGGTAAGCTGAAGACAGGGCGCTATGGCGCTCATTAGGGGAGGCCTCTGTCCAGCAGCGGACTAACATAGGCTGATGATGATTATGTGTGATGATGATGACATGAAATTATTTTATACCGGATGCAGCATTGGAAGGAGATAGAGTAGAGAAGGACTTAGTATAACCTAGCAGTAAAATAAACCTTTTCCAGTAAAATACACCTACCCATCATGAGGCATTTAAAAGCCTCATGATGAGTAGGTGAAAAATCTTCTAAAGCCACACTAATATAATCACTGCCTTTATACGCTTTATTCGAGTAGTCCAAGCCCTCCGTAGTGAAGTCAGCCGCGAGCTCCAAGTCGCTTGCTCCCGCGGAGTATTGACAGGAGAGGGAGGAGAGAGGAACCTTGGGCTAGCAATATAGCCTAGCAGTAGAGTAACATCTATCATTAGAACCAGCGCGGTAATTAGTAAACTCAGTTGCCATATGAAGAACTAACGCACATTTAACTTCACATGATAATCCAAAATGGCGACTCGGAAAGCGATGCGAATCGGAAGGGCGCGTCATCGTCGCTGCAAAACACGCAACTGGTGACCCCCGCGTATGCAATCAATTTATTAAGACACTTAGACCCACAACTCAAAACGGAACAACACAACGGAACAATTGTTTTGAAGTTTTTAATACAAGTTTTCATACATTAAATGTCAAAGTTAACGGCGAAGCTGCCAATGTCCAATTATCTTTTGGTGAACACCAGCCTGTGTCTAACTTAAACTGAAATATACTAAACTAACACATTCATGGCCTAAGACGCAGATGCCAGTCTACTACTCCGTATCGCGGCGGTGCGTCCCTGCGGGTCGCACCGTCGAGGCTGTGCTGTGAATGCGTTAATAGTAATCTAACCAGCTCCTGATTAGACTTATGCTTCTTCCGTATCACACCTATAGTCGGTCTTGAGCAAAAATTTTGTATCATGTAGGAAATTCGGTAAGGGGAAAGCCTCACCTGTACCCGTCATGCGGCGTACTTAAAGCCACACTAATAGAATCACTGCCCTTATCCGCTTTGAGCGAGTAGTCCAGGCCCTCCGTAGTGAAGTCAGCTGCGAGCTCCTTGTCTTCTCCTTCCGCGGAGTATTGGAAGGAGAGGGAGGAGGGGGAGAGCACGGGGGTCAGTGCTCCTCGTGAGTTGAAGCGGATGTTGTGGGATGGCGGTGGGCTCCAGGTTACGTCGGCGAAGAGCTGTGGACGTATACATTCTTTTGGTATTGGTTGCTGGCTTAGACTCAGCACTCAGAAACAGAGATAGGACATTATTAACGGGGAGGATAAAGTAGGGTCTAACGTCACGGGCGTCATATACAGGGTGTCCCATGCAACCTGTACCAGCGAAGGTCTGTGGTCAGGGGACACCAATACCTATCGATTGGACCCACATGAATGTTCCGCGATTTTTTGTAGTTTTCGAGATATGATTGTTTTTGTTTTATTTTAAGATTTTTTTTAAATCAATTCTAACCCAAAGCGAGGTATTCAATAGAGTCCTGAGTACGAGTGGGATTTAATGAGCACGCTTAAGACAGATTTATCTGAGAGGAGAATACTCTAGGTACTCAAACACTTTTTTCGTGACAATAAGAAATCTATGTTACGCGATTAGTGATTTTTCTGCAGCAAAAGGGAATATTTTTCGCTTTTTGTACAGCTACTAGTCGGAAAGTCCGAATTTCGACTTTTACTTCGTTGGTTAAAATTGTTATAGGTACAGACAGGCAGCGTCAGAATTAAGTATCCCCGTTGCATAACACAATGCAGGTTAGAATCCGATTTTTTATTTTCCCTAACCTATCCGTTCTGTTTTTATGTTACCTAAATAAAAATATAAATTATTTTCGACTTTTATAATTTCTACAATTTACAGGTTTGGGTTTTAAACCTGCATGTGTTATGCAGGGGGATTACTTAATTCTGACGTTGTCTGTTCATGCATATTTTGAGGTTCCCAACTAAATCTTATTAATCATTTGGGAGTAGTGTACGATAATTTAATTTAATTTTAATTTTAATAAAATAGAATAAATATAATCTTCCTGAAAAATCTAAGCCGTCACCAGAAGGCAGAGTGCCCAGAATGCTGGCAGCATTGCCACGTTGAATGGCAATTCGCAAATTCGTTGACCGAAATAGAAGCCAGCATTCCGATCACCTGTGGACTCTATAAGAAGTTTGGTAAGATCTTTATAAATTGCGTGTGCCCCCGGACCCCAAGGACCAAGGGTTTCTACCCCAAACGGCTCAAATAGGTAACCTCGGTCCAGGTAAGCGTATTTTCGCCGTTTAAGGGACTACGCTGATGTTGCTGCAGAACCGGCCCTTACCGATGTCCCTGCAAGATGTGAAAGCGCTAGGGCTTCTACACACGTGGCATCCTAAACTAAAGGCCGACCCATCTTCCAGGGAATCAGTCATGGCGTCAGGCCTTTTACCATCATCTCGCATAAGGCCACGTGGTTCGAGTGTAGCTGCGACACTGACGCTGGTAAAAGCCCGACGGATGATGTCATTAATTGAACCATGACGGGACACTCGTCCTGCACTAGAGACACATGGCAATGCATGGTGCCCAAACTTGTCGACGGTTTCACCACAATAAGTACATAATAATAATAAGTAAAGATATAAGTGTATATATTAGTTGTAATTGTTTTATTCTGTTACTGTAATTTTCTTGTTTATGGTAATGTTAAGACCGATTTTTAGTTTAATCAATAAATTATTCGTTACCTTAAAAAAAAATCTTTCTGAAAATCTTTACTTACGAAATTACTCTGGTTCCCTTGGTTGATCTGTATGCCACCTCCGACCACATTCTCAACGTCCGAGAAATCCTTCTTGAACTCCATCTTGATGAAGTAATCCTCTAGGAACGGTGATGTTAGATTCAGACTGCCTGATGTTTCTACGAATGGGTCGTCCAACTGTGAACATCAAAAAATTTGTATGTTTAAATTTCTAATACTTCTTAATGGGTTTAGCTTTAGACGTTTCGCTTTTAAGAGATCGCTGAGAATTTTGTGAGATTAATATCGCACGCAATATTAATATGTTGCGTTCGCAGGTCAACCTTTTTTGACGTATTTCGTGTATTATCTTGCTCGATTTTCTTTAATTTAGCGCATCCTATCAGCCTATACTAGCCCAGTGCTGGACGGTGGCCTCCCTTAATGAGCGCCATAACGCCCTGTCTTCAGCTGCATCCAGCATCCGCCGCTTCTTTCGCAGATCCTCACCCGAGTGCTGGCTACACCGCGAGCAGCGTGGCTATACTCACTGTCGCTTTAACTATGTGTTCCCTCTAGGCTGACGAGTGCAGTGACTACAAAAAACGACCTGTCGATGTCAGCAGACATCTTCCAAAGCGTGTCTTTTAACCGCGCGCCTCGAAGCTGGCAACACCGCGAGCGACGTGGCTATACCGACTGACGATATGAACTTTTATTGACGTCTAAACTGGCGAGTGCAGTGTCTACAAAGGACGACATGTCAATGTCAGCGGACATCTTCCAAAGCGCGTCTTTTAGCCGCGCACCCCACCCGCGCCTCGAGAGCTGGTAACACCACGAGTGGCGTGGCTATACCGACAGATGCATTGAACTATGAATTACCTCTAAGCTGGCGAGTGCAGTGACTTTAAAAGACGGCATGGCGATGTCAGCGGACATCTTCCAAAGCGCGTCTTCTAGACGAGCGCCTACTCGCGCCTCGAGACCTGGCAACACCGCGAGCGGCGTGGCTATACCGACGGATGCTATGTATGATTGGTAGGTGTCATCTTCGCCGCTTTCGTATTCATAGTAGATCTTTGATGATATCTGGAATTTACAATCAAATTAAAAAAAATTGTGTCGAAAGATTCGGTATTGTAACTTGTCGACATTTTACACAATAGCAGAGCATGCTCAATCAGCGCCAAGCCTGTGGGCCGTTTCGTTCATTTCCATGTACCGAAAAAAAGGACAATGAAATTTAAAGGGCGATATCTTTTTTGAAAAATAACCGATCCTTAACCCCCTTATACACCAAAAAAATGCGCCAGGTCAAAGCTTTAATTAATTTATGCCTATAATTAATATATAGAATGTGTGCGCTAAAGGGAAGCAGTGTTCTAACCAATTAGAGGGATGTATACTTTTAAATACACGGTGTTTCAGGCACTGTGTGACTAAATATGGCGCTAGGTTGTTAAGTGGCGGTGGTGTAGCCCCAGGCTCAAGATAGGCCACAATGTAATCTGATGTAAAGTGACAGTGTGGCCGACAATAGATCAGATTGACTGTTTGAGACTTGACCCGGTTTGTGTTGTCAAAAACAGAAGTAGACATCGAGTTCACCATCACGCTCCCCAGCGCGGTAGCCTACGCGCTTGATGCGAGTGGGATAAACCAGTGTAAATAAAACCTTACCTCATGCCAATAAGTGCTATTATACAACAACACGAGGCAGGTAACGTTGATAGACTCTCCCAAGGAGATTTTCAGTGTAAATAGGATCTTACCTCATGCCAATAAGTTCCATTATAGAGTAAAACGAGGCAGGTAACGTTGAAAGACTGTCCCATAGCGATGTCCACAGTGTAAATGGATTTTAACTCGCTTAAAGATGGGAATGGAGTTTTCAGGTTCAGTGTGTTGCGCATTACTGTGTATTCCTGTAAAACGTATAAAATTATCGTTGTATTGTACGAAAAATAACAGTTGTTACAGATTCTATGCCTTTACTCTGGCCAAACTGAATACACTTACAATGTTTGTGAACATTGCCCCCATACCACGAAGTAACATTACTTAATCTGAGCCCATACTTTACCTAATAGCACAGATATAATAAAACTATATTAGCTAATAGTAACTTTCATACTGTCGATTTAAAGTCAGAATTTGCAATACTTGTCAATTTGATTTCCCTCTTACAATGCATAACGCTGATAATATTATTTTCGAACACTACGCCAAAAAGAGAATTTAGGATTTTTGTGATGTAACATAGTAAATTGAGATTGGCTGCAGTATAAGTATCACATTAACTTCTTTACCAAAAACTAAACACAAAACGCAAAAGAATTGGTTACAAGTAGCACTACTTTGATACAATAATAGTTTTTTAGTAAATGGGCCGGCGAGCGTGATTCCTGGTGTTCACGCCTTATTTTAATATTGTACCTGTGTAGCCTCCCCTCTCCCCTTAACTCACCTCAACGTTTTTGTACACGCCATATTGGAAAGAAGTACTCATCTTTTATTTCTCTCCTCACCTCAGTATCACAGCAAGTCAGACCTTCAGTCTAAATTATAATTAATAAGTTGCCTTATACCTAAGAAGCAACACCTGGACAGTTTTGGAGGGCATTTTTGTCCAGCAATATGAAATTAATAGGTTAATAAAATACCTCAAGAATGAAAACATCTGTCAAGACGATAGGCGGTTTGTCCGGTAGGTGTAGAGTCGCGTTCGCTTCTAAGATATCTTCTTCGTCTGGTCCCACAAACTGTGAACAGAATTTTTAATATATTTTGTGTTTGAATGAGCGATTGAAAGAAACTTCACGCTTCGTTTAAAAAATTGGAATAGTGCGTGCGGTACTATTTGCAAGGAGATATTGATAGAATGGTTTCAAACTGTAGTTTCCTTCATCTAAGGTCTTCGTTTATCAGAATTATCATCATCATCACATCATCAGCCTATGTTAGTCCACTGCTGCCTCTCTTAATGAGCCCCATAGCGCCCCGTCTTCAGCTCACCAGAATAGATTTCGACTAGTAACAATTCGACTAAAGCAATTCGACCTTGAGTTGACCCGACCTGTAGGCGTCCCACCCCCACGAATGGGGGGGCGGGGAGGCGGGATAGCATATGTATAATTGCACTAAGAGCCATATGTTGACACAATTTTTTTGTGGTTGTAACGAATACTTTTAGTCGTTGGTCGAATTGTTACTAGTCGAAATGTTTTTAGTCAAATTGTGTTTAAGTCGAATTGTTTTACTCAAAATGTTTCAAAGGAATTTTCCGCAAAGCGAATAAAAATAAAAATTTCTAGGCATCAAGAACCGAATATCGTGAGAACCAAGTAAACATTTGTCGTCGTACATACCTTCATGAGATGCGCGTGGAAAGAGACCGTAGGATAGTACAAGGTGTCCAAGACTACACTGGCACTCGTGTCGAAGTTCTCCAGAAACACGTCATGGTTTCCCGGTCCGTGCTTGAATCTGTCTGATAGCACTTCGATTAGGCCTTTGCCGTTGTCCACTAGTTGTACTGCTACGCCAAACTAAGGAAAAAAATATTGTCATTTTTTCATTTAACTTGTACTTTAACTAGACAATTTTTTATCTGCAGCATGGACTTTTCCGTCCAATTTTATTAATGCAAAAATAGATTAATTTATGAAAGAGGTCTTTTTACATGAAAACAAGTAAGATTTGTTTGCTCCGCATACTGCGTCATTATTAAGATATGGTGTCATTTTCTGGGGAAACTCAACAAATAGAGAAAAAGTATTTAGAGCTCAAAAGAGATGCATAAGAGCAATGTTCGGCCTAAGACACGTGCAAGGCTGTTTTTAAACAATGGAAAATCCTCTCTCTTGCTTCCCTCTACATATACGAAGTTGGAATCTTTGTTCGAACGAATTTAGATAGATTTGATCTATACCCGGCTGGCACTCGCCGTGAAGGTACTCTACGTCCTCACTCGTGTAAAACCGCCTTGTTTAGAAAGAGTCTGTTTGGCATGGCACCTAGTATCTATAATAAAATCCCTTTGGCAATACGCTCCGAAGGTAATTTGATTGGATTTAAATATAAGTTGAACAAATTAATGGAGGAAAAAGTTTATTATACGGTGGATGAATTTCTTAATGATAAATTGTAATTACCTATTCATATATATATTTTTTTATTTTACTTTTGACATTAATTTATTTTTTCTTTAACATAATTTATCATTGACATTCATTAAAACAGGTACATTTATTTAATTTTAATTACTTTTGTGGTATTCAATGACTCTGCCTACATTGAAAAATTTGTTTTGGATTTGTTTAACTTCACCTATTTCTATTTTTATTCTCTTAACTTGTCATTTTGCATGTCAATGCTGTAAACCTGAGCATGGTAGACTAGAGATACCTACTATAGATTGACCTAAGACCAATGTACTCATTACCACCTAGTTACACAGCAATAAATTAATTTATCATTTATCATTTATCCGTTTATTCTGAAATCTTTGTTAGGAGAGAATTTCAGGAGTGGGATATTGATGAGGAGGAAAACTAAATTGAGAAGATTTTTTTATCAACATTCGCAAATTATGTACACCAGCAGAAGTTACTAGCCCAGAGGAAAAATTATACTATATTTCGGTAAGTTCGGCGTCGTGTCTTTTCTTAGAAAAGCGCAGAAAACGTCAGATTAAAATTGAAAACAGATCGATTAACTTTCGAATTTTCTAAAAGTTAGTACTTGAAATCATCTCTTGTAAGGTATTTTCCGTCGCCATTTTCCGCGCATGCGCCTGCGAGTGGGAGGAGTTTCGCCTATTTTATCTCAGGTGTCAGGGGTTAAAATTGCATCAAAATCAATAATGGTGAATTCATATAGCATCATACAACACATTAATAAATACCTTACCTTATGTTTAGACAGTCTAATAGACAGTTCCGTATCAAGTCCGTTTCTTTGTTTATGTTTAAGGACCAGTCCGTTCTCTTCAAACCCTTCGAGAGGGGTGTACAGCTTGTAAACGTATTCAAAGTCGATGGCAGACCGCCACTGCCATATTCCAGTGAAGCCAAAGTCCATTGTGCTCCAGCCTACGCGGAAATCAATCTGAAAAATTATTTAGACATAGTTTTTCACCGGTTTTGTTTGCTTTTAGCCTCTACCCCACAATCAGAAACCGCGCTTACGAAAACGCAGCTGTGTGGAAGGAATCGCGCTACAAATCGCAACAAGTCGCGCGACAGACGCGATTCAAAATCGCGGCTGTGGGGTAGAGGCTTTTTTCATAGATTCGCGAATTTAGTTTACGAAGTTGGTGGTTTAGGAAAGCAACAGAAATACATAAATATTAATTAAACTCTGGACATATTTCACATAGCTGACAGCATTATCTAATCCAGAAATAAGCAAAGCGGTGTTACAGACAGCGTGTTATCAGAGTGTGTACCAGATGACAGAGTAATAGACTAGAAGCAGACATACAGAGGAAGTTAAACTTTGTAAAAAATACAAAGAAAACATTTTCAGATCTTATAAAATGGGAATCGAACCTGCATTCTTCGCTCATTCAGCCACAGAGACCGTCAACCTAGCTACCGGACAGAAATCAGATTAACAGAAGCTGATGATTACCTCTTCCTTCCCTCTCTTAGCGGTGACCATAGCTCTATTGAGATACTGTATAGGCAATGCCACGTGCCCGAATATGTGGAAATCTTGTAACGTTTGCAGTTTTAGAAGCACCTCGATACCTGAAAATAACACGGTTTTGAAAGTTTTTTTTTTCCTAGCTATAGGCGACCCTATATGCGAAGCAACCAGCGATTTGAAGAAAACCAGCGTTACTCTACTTCTTGTGGAGCAACATATGCTGAGACGGGACCTTATGGTTCGCCGCGTGCTGCACTTGCTGCTATTATTAATTGTACTGTAGCTTGTAAAGCTGTACTTAAGAGGTAGGCCCATCGTTTCCCGCTACAATATTCTAATTTAACTTAATTTTCTTTCTTTTTCTATTCGTCTAGGGCGAAGAATAGAGTCTACACACCAATCGAAGAATCGCCGACAAGTTGACATAACACTGTCGGCTACCTACAATCTAATTATAATTCTAAGTGGGGGAACTGAGATCTGCACTGTGTATTGTGCATTATGCCCCTGCCTAAACACGAAGTACCGGAGCAGGACTTTTGGTGACTGACAGCTTCGTTTAAGCTTTTCTGTGGGTGTGGATGGTGTTGATGCCTCAATGAGACTCTTCAGTCCCGTCTTGTGTCTGGTCTTTGTGGCCGTGCAGTGTAATAAAACGTTTTCCACCGTCTCTTGGTGTGGAAGCAACCACGAAACAAGCTGTCTACAATATTCATAGACTGAAATGTCGCACCAACTTGCTGGGCTGTGTCTCCGACTTTGGTGTGTAGACTCACTGATAATGTTAGGTTTACTTTGTATGTTTTTTATGATATCTAATTGTTATATAAGTAAAACTTCATACCAAATGTGTGGCAACACGCTGTAATTGTCGACACTAGACAAACTTAATATGGTTTAGTGTCGTAGAAATAAGAATATATTAAGTTTTAAAAATAAGTTTTAAAGAAAATACAAATACAAAATACTCCATAAGGCGTGATGCTTACAACAACATCATGCAATCCATTTGCTTGTTTCGGCTCGAAAACAAATGGTACCTATTTCGAGCTCTCACATGGTTAGTATAGAGTTTAATTTCATCTGTACAGACTTAAAAAAAATATTGTATCACGCTGATGCGAGACGCAACAGTGTATCTAATACAGTGTTGAGTGGACGCCATATTTGCCCTAAACTCTGCTGCGCACAAAAATAAGTAAATGTTCTTAGAATCAATTAGTACAAAAAGGACCTTATGTTTTTGTGTCGTGTAGTGGTTTTAAGGTAACTAAAAATATTATCAGTATTATTCAAATAAATCAAATAATATCCCAAAAAATTTCGACTTAGACGGGACTTGAACCCGCATCCTTCACTCAGTACGGGAATGTGCTAACCACGAGGTCTAGTGACGTAGAAGTCGAAAATCTTTGGTACTTCCTACGGACTCTAGCGCCGTTAGCTCCACCTAAAGGAGAAACATTGAAGTTTATCCAATCCTGTTCAATGACTATAGTTATATTTAGTTCGATTTAAGAGAGGTATCGCATTGCTCAATTCTAAGGTTTTTATTATTATAGTGTGCAAGCTTTCACACTCAGGGTAATTTCTAAGATATTATTTGATTTCTTTTAGGCACTATCGGTTTAAAGATATTTATTATATTATTTATATATTAAAGAAATGTATTCTCAAAAAGACACAATGTCACTTACATGAGAAAAATAAGTTATTCTAAATTAGGTATAAATTGAGTAGGTAGGTCGTTTTCGTACGTATGCTAATGCATCTAAAAATAATTATCTGCCACATATTCAACTACTTTTGTTTAGAATGCATTTAATGAATTCACATTTTTAATAATGGAGGGTGTTTTATTGTAGTACTGTACACCTTCGTACGCAAACATCTTTACACTATAATTACAAAAACTTACCTGGTCGACATACCACAGTGTCGAACCAAAAAATTCTCCTCTACTTTTATAATAAGCACGGCCAAAGAGTGGAATGAGCTTCCTGCGTCTGTTTTCCCGTTAGAGTATAATCTTGGAGTCTTCAAGTCTAGGGTAAATAAGTTCCTTCTGGGAAAGCGTGCTCCATCTTAGGCCACATCTTCACTTACTTTAAGTGAGTTGGTGGCCAAACGCTTGACCAATAAAAAAAAAAAAAAAAAAAAAAAAACCTTAGTATCATTTAATTCTTTCACACAGGTTGCCTTACCTGTTGTAGTATTCGGAGTGACAACCATAGCCACGAGATGTCGATCGCCCTCTACAAAGCCAAATCTGGCCGTCGTATGTGAGAACTCTATCATAGGACTGGTTACATTCACTACTAGCATGCAGTTGGTTATGCGACGCATGTGGCCTGGAATTACAAAAAAAACAAATATTAAACAAACTTTATAATATTGGGAACGAGATGGATATTGATTGGGATTGTATAAAACCAGAGACAATTATTTTGTTTCTCTTTCTCTTTCAATATTTTAGTTCACAATTTCATTTATTTAGCATTATTAATTTATATATTTATTTCGGGGTTTAGGCTCAGTTGATAACGAGTTTTTTTGAGTAGTGTGTGTAAAATATGTACATTCAACTAAAAAAACTAACTCATCGTGTGGCACAAGGAGAACTTTTGTATAAAGCCTTTTTTCACGGGGCTTACAACTTAAAAAACTACGTCGTTTTGCTTCAGCCTTACTCACGTCAGAAATTCCTGTAGCAAACTTGAAAGAACAGACCTAAATCCTGAATGGACTTTAAACCGGGTACTGACCAGCTTTTGCGGGGTGTAATGTAACGTGTTACACAGCGAGCGTTCGTGCACTCAGTACGGGGAAAGAAAACGCTCGCAACGAGCAACGAAACGGATTTTAGCACACGGCGTAACGTTTCATGCTCACTGCGAATGGTACATTACCCCCAGTAACACCGTACCCTGCTTTAAGATTTACGTCATCATCTTAAATTTGCATCATAGCAAAAGCAACGTTGTGGATAATCTATTACATGGAAGGATTATCGCATTCCTTGAAGTACACTGAAATTAACTGAAATACTTATTCCGCTTTCTGTGACAAAAATAGAGATATTGGTGTTGCGATAACTGAATTAAAAGTATGCTTACCATCAACATAGATTTTTAGAACTTTTTCCTCCAAATCCAGGTATGTAACACCTTTTATATCCTTCTTATGTCCCAGTATGAATTTAGTCTCAAGGAAACCCTTTCTGTAACCCTAAAAGAAAAGCAGTTGGCAACAAATGGCGAGATTGAACAATGTGATAGAATTTACTTTGTGTTCAAAAGTTCCATAGATCGCATAATATAAAAAAGTAATTTTAATAAACAAATTAAAACTTGTGAAGTAAATCATAAGTCATTGCATTGTTGACCACACATAGGTATGTACTTCCACTGCTGAACATGCTTCTCAAACAAGGGCGAGTTTGCCATAAGCACCACACTTTAAGGAATGGTAATCGCAGTGGATTTGATAAATATATACAGAATAATAGCTGCTGCCCTTCCTATGGGAGGTTTCCTTAATCGGCTCTTACGACATCCACGGCATTCCACGGGCATCCAATATGTCAATGTATTGAAATAGAAATAGAACTCAAAATCCAACTTACCTGGAAGGGAGTAAGTAGGGTCACTTTACCAGAGATGTTATTTTCCTTATGATTACTGTCAATAGTCCACGAAGAGTTGACCATTAGAAGCCCATCTTCGTTGTACTGAAACAAAAACTCAACTATGTAAGTCATAGAGAATAATTACAGCTAAAAATCGATTACTAGTTCCAACACAAAAGATGCCATACAGCGGAGCAGTTCAGACTTCCGATTGGTATTGATATGGATCAGTTAGGTTACCTCTATATTTATAATTTACAACAGTCTGTATAGTGTAAATAGCTCATTCGTTCGGGCCAATTGTTTTGTACTTTGAACCATACCACTAAATTAAGACTAATATTCTATCTACATATCAAAATTAGCTACTGTATGCACCTACTTAAAAATTAACCAATTTCCTCTTTCATTTAGCGCAAATTATTCTCTTCATACCAAGAGTTTTGTAAAAACAAGTAGTCTACAAGTAGACTGAAGGATAGAGTCTTCTTTCCAGGTCATACTCTTCATGAGAAGAGTTTTGTACTTTAAATCTTACCTGTTATAAGACACTCACTGCCAAGAATCTACGGCGCGTCCCTTTGGGTCGCGCCGCAGCTAAGCCGGATGCCAACATGTGACTCATGGGCACTGAATGTGTTACGTAAAACGCTAAGAATAACCACGCGTAAGACGTTGGAATAATCCATATCTAGCGCTATCTAAGACACTAATTAAAGTCAGATCTCTGAATTAAGCACCAAAAGGTAAGTTATTTGAAACTTACTCACGATTTTTAGATAGGTATCTCGTAAAGAGTAATGGGTCCGTTACACTTTGTTAAATGTTATCAAGTCTGAGTGACAATTATAAGTAATCAATGAATACAAAAAATATTAACTTTCGTCCGTTTACAAGCTGATTTTACTAATCACTTAACACTAACACTTCTCACTCGCACTTTGACTGTTGAGGTGAGGATGAGGACCTCACCTCAACAGCCTGGTCCACAGCTGGACGCAGGCATCCCCCTGATAAGCGTCTTATTGACTTTTATCTCATGGGGGGTAATACCCATAATCCCTACGCTGGGCATGCGGGTTTGGAATCGCAGTTCGGTGGTAGAATTGTTCTGAAGGGGGCGCTGCTGCCCGCCCCGGTGTATATCCGTTAGTCGCTTCTTACGACACCCGCGGGAATAATTGGGGTGGTGTAAATTCTAAGCCGGCACCACACAGCACCACTCGCACTTGATACTTCACTGCCTTTCCACCAGAGATGTGCTACGTTGCTAAGTTTCGAGCCGATCAATAGGATCGCTTCATGATCGCGTCATTTTCATACCTGACCAAAATGACGCGATAAACAAGCGATCCTATTGGTCGGCTGAAAACTTAGCAACGGAGCACTCTGTTGGAAATGCAGCCTTAATCAGGTATAATAAGTAAAGTACTAACTTATAGCCTATATCAAGTACATACCTGAAAACTAATAAGTGTGTCAGCCCTTTTCTTCCAAACAGCGCGATGTCTCGCCACCGCGTGCGCTTTCGGCAAAGTGGGAATGGTGGAGTTAACTCTCGCGCTCAGCTCGCCGTACCAAGAGTTTTGTAAGAACAAGTAGTCTGCGAGTAGACTGAAGGATAGATAGTCTTTTTGCCAGTTCATGCTCCCGTTTAGAGCCTGCAGGTTGTCGTGGTAGCGCCACCTGATGGAATTCTATGAGCATTAGTATACAGTGTCGTAGAAGACCTTAATAGTAGTATCAGGGTAGATACCTACTTACTACTAACACAGTATATGCATACAGTCGTTCGACGAAGGCATCTCGGCGTGGTTTTGACAGAGCAATCGTGCGGGGGGCAAGGGACGGGACGGGGGAGGGATGCTCCCGAGTTGCATACTTACAGCCTCAGTAACTCGGAAGCATCTCGCCCCACCGACCCGTCCCTTGGCCCCCGCACGATTGCCCTGTCAAAACGCCTTCGTCGAACGACTGTATGCATATAGGTAGGCTGTGCTACTAAGGTCTCTTTTTGTTAGGTTCCGCAGTCATTGTATTTATTTATTTAGGATATTTTGTTCTTAGGAAACATTCATTCGCCGTTGTCTTTGTTTACATTGTTTTGTGTCTATAGTAAACACTGAGCTTGTTAACTTAAAAATAGAGACACGAGCGTAGCGAGTAGCTTTAAAATAGACTACTGAGTTAGCGAGGGATTTAAAAGGCAAGAAACAAAAAACATCTGTTTCGGTGTCGTAATCGATGTTTCCTTCAAAGCCACCGACTAAATAGAATTTAAGTTTTTGGAAAACAATGAATACCTACTCATAATTAACTCTGAGCAATGCAAGTGAATTTGTTTAGTTTTTTAAGTTTCTTATTTGTTATCCTTTTTTGTTAATTAGTAAGAGCGACATAATCGCAGTATGATTAAGCTCTCTAAATAAAGATTTAAAAAAAAAAATGTGAATTTTTTTGTCGTCGAAGACACTTGCTTATAAGGTTTGCCAACCATTTGATTGAGAAAATGAATCTTAGAACTACTGACATAAGGTTGAAGCTAGTATCCTGCCAACGTTGGAAAGGCATGTTCATATTCGACAGTAAAGCGTATACACTACAGTCGCTCTTCGCTTCGAAGTTCATCTTGACATTTCATAGTCTTTTACTATCTAATTGAAATGACCTTTATTTCTACTCACCTAAGGTTGAAGCTAATACCCTACCACCCTGGCGTGTTCATATTTGACAGTAAGGCGTATATTACACTACAGTCGTTCTTAGCTTCGGAGTACATCCTGGCACTCCATAGTCGTTTATTATCTAATTGAAATGGACTTTATTACTACTCACATAAGGTTGAAGCTAGTATCCTGCCATCCTTGGAAAGGCGTGTTCATATTCGACGATAAGGCATATACACTAGTCGTTCTTAGCTTCGGAGTGCATCCTGGCGCTCCAGTCGTTTACTATCTAATTGAAATAGACTTTATTCTTACTCACATAAGGTTGAAGCTAGTATCCTGCCATCCTTGAAAAGGCGTGTTCATATTCGACAGTAAAGCGTATACCGTCTCGTTCTTTGCTTCGGAGTACATCTTGACTCTCCATAGGATGTTGTCGGCTCTAGACCAACCCATGCGGATGAACCATTCGCAGAACCAATCTGAAAAAATAAATAAAGATAGGA
Organism: Eupithecia subumbrata; assembly: GCA_949316285.1. Classification (NCBI taxonomy): domain Eukaryota; kingdom Metazoa; phylum Arthropoda; class Insecta; order Lepidoptera; family Geometridae; genus Eupithecia; species Eupithecia subumbrata. The sequence goes on along the minus strand of OX438644.1, from coordinate 3,104,144 downwards.
TTATGTATTGACATATGAATTCTGTGTTCGATATTATGTCATCATTACTGAGAGACGATTATTTGGAAGGAAGGCATTCCGTAACTAGTTTTCTGCCTTTCTATCCGACTGGGAAGGAAATGTTTTTTACAATTTGTGTGTCCATACTAGTATTAAAAGGAAAGTAATTCTGTCTATCTGACACCCTTTGACGACTAAACGGCTGTACGGATTTTAAAGAAATTTGGCAGGGAGGTAAACGTCATCCCAAGAATGGGCATAGACTACTTTTTGTCCTGGAAAAACGAGTGCGAAGCCGCGTGGCCGCGGGCAGAAGATAGATACACATACAATTAACAAAGATATACAAATTTTAAACACAAGTTCAAATATACAAATTTTAAACAAAAGTACAGTATGTTTAATTCTACAAACGAGCACTTTAAAAAAAATATGTAAGTATTTACGATTAACATAATTTGAGGCAAGTTTGTGTGTGCTGCAGCACGGCAAATAGGCCATGGCTCAGTGAAAATTTTTTGCTTAAATGCAAAAACACTGATTTTCAGCCAAAACCTGATCGAGAGCGAGCAGAACGAGTACAAACGGACAATGTGTGCTATTAATTAATGGTGTAAATTATTGTGGTTGTGTAGCAATAGCAAAAATTTTTGTGTTTGTGTAGCAAAATATTCATGATTTTTTTAAGATTACAGAAATAATAATAGATCAATGGAACATGAAAATAGTGCAAAAAATAATAATGAATAAAATGAACTGACGACAGCTCTATTTTTGGCATACGAAGTGCTTGGGAATACCTTCTATTTGCTTTTGCAATAAAAACTTTTTAAACTTTAATTTAAATGTGTACTTAGTGTTAACATTGCGAATAGGGGGAGGAATATTGTTCCAGCACTTCGTTGCCGAATACCTGAAACTTCCCCTGAAAGCTGCAGTCTTGTGATTGTGATAGGAAAGTGCAGATCTTACCGACCGTAACCTTTTATCAGACACGAAGTTAAGTTTTGAGTGCAGATACTCAGGCTTTTTAAACTTAATAACGTCAAATACCAGTCCGCCCAGGTGCAGTAGTCTTCGTGATTCCATATTCAACAAGATCCGTCAAGTGCGAGTGTAACTCGCGCGCCGAGGGTTTTGAACGTTTGTCAACAAATATGTACCAAAAGTACCGGTTAGAGACTTCGCAATTTAACGAATACCTAAGAATAGGTACCAACCTACATTTCAGATGGATCTCTCTGCATGCTTCGGCTAAGGTGGGTAATGGTAAATTTTTCGACTTTTTTCGAAATATTTCAAAAAGTATGAAAGCTACAGAAATTTGAATAACTGGTTTGAAATGTTCAAACCGATACCTTTCATTTGATACCCCACTCGGTGGGGTAGCCTCCCTTTTGAAAATTATTCCTTTTTGACCATTTTTCAAAAAGTGTTCTTTTTACAGACTTCTCTATATTTTTCCTGTAAAATATAGATCCATATCTACAAACGCTTCATACATTTTAAATGGATCGCTCGGCAAACTTCGGAGATAGGGGGGGGGAATGGGTATTTTTTTGACTATTTTCAAAATATTTCAAAAAGTATGAAACCTACAGAAATTTAAAAAACTGTTTTGAAACCTACAAACCGATACCTTTCCTTTGATACCCCACTCGGTGAGGTAGCTTCCCCTTTTAAAAATTATTCCTCCCCTTTTTGACCATTTTTCAAAAAGTGTTCTTTTTTCAAACTTCTCTATATTTTTCCTGTAAAATATAGATCCATGTCTATAAACGCTTCATACATTTTACATGGATCGCTCTGCAATCTTCGGAGATAGGGGGGGGGAATGGATATTTTTTCGACTTTTTTCGAAATATTTTAAAAAGTATGAAACCTACAAAAATTTCAAAAACTATTTTGAAATGTACAAAATGATACCTTTCATTTGATACCCCATATGACTCTGTAGGTATCTTTTAAAATTTCGGCATCACAATTTGTATGGAAAATATTCATTTTCATTTTTCATTTATTTTCATTTATTTTTCTCTAAATCTGTACAGGCGCACGAAATGTATTATTATTTTAAATTTCAAGTTGATAGCTGCAGTAGTTTTTGAGTTATTAAGGAGGGAAAAAAGGACAGACAAAGCGAGACCATAAGGGTTTTGAAACCGATCTTCGATCTTCAAAACCCTAAAAAGGACATTTTATTCAGGTACGGTGTTATGTGACTACGAGGCGGAATATTGAAACAAAAGCGACAACAAGCATTCTGCACTCTTTGTATGTTGCGCTGGGTTCTCGCAAGTAAACGAGGACCAAAAACAATATCCCCATAATTTAGCTTAGAAATGATGAGCGATTCACAGAGGACGATACGGGATTCTTCGGTTAATTCATTCCTAATTTTGTAAAGTATCTTTAGGCGGTAAAAACAAGTTTTTACCAAATTAAGAACATGGGATTCAATCAGAAGCTAGTGTATTGGTAAATTAATAAATACTTGAGCTGTATTAAATGATTGTATATAGGAGAAATAATTACTCATTCGCTGTTTTTTTTTTCAGGACCGCTTTTGTCTATACACTTTTCTTTACGTAGAAGAATAATTTGTCCACTTGTCAAGGATGAAAAGTGGCTTCATAGACCTTGAACCTTGAAACGTTTACAATAAGTAAGGTCGCTTTTAAATGTCTCTTGTTCTATAAAATCCTGTAAAGCGAGTGAAAGCTTCAAAGAAATTCGAACTTTACCCACCTTTCAATAAGAACTCAAATTCCCCGTTCACCATCCGTCCAGGGTAATACAGTGTGACATGGCCGCCGTGATGCCAAGTTCCCTTATTGTCCAACTCTATGTCGACACTGACTTTCTGTGAGGGGTCCCGATTTGCGTCCCAGTTAAAAGCTGCGCTGAGGCGTTTTTTACGCTCCGTTATCCAGCGTTGGTAGGATATGTGGACGTCACGAAGCCTATAAAATTATAAGGTGAAGTTAAAATCGTTAGAAATATAAAAAGGTTCATTATCATCGACGGTACCGCATTAATGAGCCATAGAACCCAGTTTTTAGCCGCATCCAGCATCTGCTAGCAGTCTTTCGCAGGTCGTCATCCCATCTGGTCGGAGGGCGTACTACACTTCGTTTACCGAGTCACAGTCTCCACCCAAGAACACGTTTCGCTATTTATTTTTTTATTTTGATTTTGAGAACCAAAGCAAGAATTAAAAGTAAAAAGTAATATGCACTTACTGATCAAAATGTATGTCCATATTCAGGTTAGTATTATTATTGAGGTCCGCATTCAGATTCACACTGTACACTTTTCCGCTTACGTCCACTTCAGCGTAGGTCGTGAAGTTTTGCTCCGATAGTAATATGTAGCGGACTATCGTACGGTATTTGTCATCGTTGTATTCGCCCTGGAATAATGAGCTTTATTAATAGGGGATAGAGACTATACTAGGACTTAGAATACGGGGCTTTTTTGTAAGCAAATGTACGAAACTTATTAAAAACTGATAAAAATTGACAACAAGGTAACAACTAAAAACCAAAACTTCAACAACGCAATGCAGAAAAAGGAGTACAAATTCGAAAACGGACGGAGACGAATTGATAAATAAGGATCCCTTTGAACAGCAGAAGCTGTTGAACCAAAAATTGTTTTGAACTTCTGCGATGATAAGTAAGATATCGTAAAATAATTTACACCAATATTTCTTTGTCAGAGAGGTCACCCTGTGTTGCTTACTTTGGGGCTAGATGAGCATGACATACTGAGAAGGCGCTCTAATTTTACACGCAGAACTACTTACTTTATTCTTTCACAAAAAAAAACTTGTTTAACTTACATCTATACTAATATTATACAGAGAAAAGATTTGATTGTTTGTTTGTTTGTATTGAATAGGCTCCGAAACTACTGGACCGATTTGAAAAATTATTTTACCATTAGAAGCCCACATTATTCCTGATGAACATAGGCTACTTTTTACCGCGGGAAAATGCTTCATTCCTACGGGAAAACGGGTAATAGGACAACGAGTAGTAAGAATGCAGCTAGTCTCCATTAAAAGTAATCTGCCGACTATCTCGGGGGCGTACTCAGAAAAGGATAATCGAAGTTTCGTTTTCGTTGTCGTGCAAAACTAACGCTTATGTCGCTTGCATGGGATTAGCTTTTTCACGAAAACGAATCAAAAACTTCGATTTCGTTTTTAAGAGTACGGGCCCTGAGTAGGTAAACCTTCGTTGATCGCTATGTTCTTGAAATGGTTGCTGTTGATCAGGACCTTAGATGATGCGACGCCATATTGCTTTTGGATAAGTCTTGATAGCTCGTATAAGACATTGTAGCTACTACTTTCTACGAGTCATAATCATATGGCTTTCCATGAGCAAGTTACTTATGAATTTTAAATAGGTGACGCCATATTGCTTTTGGATAGGTCGTGACAGCTAGTTTATAACTTGGTGCCACTACGTTCCTAGAGTCATTTCATATGAGACCTTTACATTACCACATGACTTTTAAATAACTTTTTAAATGACCGCATGACTTTTGAATGACTTTCTAAATTAAATAGGTAAAGTTACTTACATCTCCAATAAAGGTAATCTGCCGACTATCCTGAGTAAATCTGCCATCGACCGCGATGTTCTTGAAATGACTGCTGTTGATCAGAACCTTCAGATGATGCGACGCCATATTGCTTTTGGATAAGTCTTGGTAGTTTGCATCTATGTTGAAATCTGTGCCGGTGAACCAGATGCCGGCGGCGTTTACCTGAAAGATAGCATAAATAGTTTAATTGGTTTGAGAATAAGCCAAGGGATTAGGTACAGACAGCGTCAGAATTATGTAACCCCCTTGCACAACACATGCAGGTTTAAATCTAAACCTATTAATTGTAGGAGTTTTAAAAGTCGAAAATAAATTACATTTTTATTTAGGTAACATCCGCTAAAACGATTTTGGTCAAATTTCTTGCCATTACAAAACCCGTTGAGTGATTCTGGCAAGTTTTCTTGCCAGCCACGTTCCGTACCAAAAAATTAATAATATTGGTAAATCTTTAGCGTATAGGCGTCTGTCATGCTAAATGAGTGCATTCCACCTAAAATTATCTATGACATCTGACATTGACATCCTTTGTCCATCCAAAAGAAGTTGAGTGAGTCACTGTTTTTTCCCGACCACCGACCCGACACTTTTTTGCCCAAGTTTTTGCTACCTGGTTTTTTGTTGTAATTTTTATTGGCAATTCCTAGGAATGTTAATGGTAGTGTAATATATCATTGGAAAGGGAAATAAACAGAGAATACTTTAGACGAATTCATTTATTACCGTTTGGTATAAAAATCTAAGCAAAACAGACATGAATTGTGACAAACTGACCCCGTCGAAGTCGTGGTTCATGCTTTTCAAAATTAATTATTTTTCATTCAAAATTAATGAAATCTCTCTATGTTTTTTTGTTTTTAGACTCTATAAATGTAAGGGTTTACAATAATCTATTTATTTCTATGGTAAACCATTGCAAACATTAGATTTTGGACTCCGAATCCCCAAGCGTCAAAAGCGCGAGTTCAAGAAAAATCATACATTGTAGAATTACGATTATAATAAAATTTTGATACAAGACAGCCTACCTAGTTTATATTATTTAGATAGGCTATACTACGAACTATCTACAGAGACCAGAAAATGTAGATAGATCATAATAAAATTTGAACTACAGGCTCTAAACCAAAACATGCCGCTCATTTCAGCCGACGTAATTTTTACTCGATGGTCTTCAAAATATCCCAACTCGATCATAGATAAGAATTACGGTACTGGCAAGCTTCATTCAACTTCTTTTCATAGAGCACAAATACTCCACGAGTCCCATTGTAAACAACGGGCTAGTAGCCACTTATCGACAGTGCGGAGCGCACGCGGAGCGCTCGCTCGGTTTCGCGCCAAAACGCGCACCGCTATAGTATAATACGCGGCCATCTTGGATGTACCTACCGGTACATCCAAGATCAAATAGAACAAATAGATAGAAAAAACAAAAAATCGGATTCTAACCTGCATTGTGTTATGCAGGGGCATAACACAGTGCAGGTTAGAATCCGATTTTTTGTGCACGTTACATTAATTGATGCGAGATCAATTAATGTAACGTGTTAATGTAACTTAATTCTGACGCTGTCTGTACATATAAGAATATTATGAAGCTACAACTCATCTTGTAGCTCGGATTGGTATAACAACACTGTAGACCGGGATGTTTGAAAAGGTGGGTTTTTAGGTGAGGATTTGTCTAGCCAGTGTAAAAAATAATCTTCTTCGATTCAATTATGTTTGAACTTAGTTTCTAAATTGGTAATTATTGCTTTTGTATTAAGATTGTGAGCTGTTTCGGATAGTTTGGTTTCGATTTTATTTTTCAGCTCTTTCAATCTATACGTATAAAATAAAGCCACAGTTCCAATACCTAATGAAGGCCGATACGATGTAAATTGTACTCCAAAAGATCTGTTCTTCTTCATTAATACTAGCCTAATGTGTTCCAATGCTGTGTGGTGCCAGCTCAGAATTTGCACCACCCCAATTCTACCCGCGGGCATCATCGGAGCTGACTAAGGGATTTCAACCGGGAGGCACAATTCTACCACCGAACTGCAATCCCCAACCCGCATGCCCAGCGTCTTATTGACTTTTATCTCATGGGAGGTAATGCCCATTATCCACACGCTGGACATGTGGGTTGGGGATCGCAGTTCTGCTGCCCGCCCCCCGGTGGATATCCCTTAGTCGCCTCTGACGACACCAGCGGGAAGAGTTGGGGTGGTGCAAATTCTAAGCCGGCACCACACAGCTATGACCTACAAAGATCTATGTATGAAGTTATAGTTATACTCACTTGAAAATCATTGGTTTGCTTCTCATGCACTTTGAGCCGCACCGTGCAGGGATGTAGCGTAGGCAGCGTCATGTTGAGGTCCGCGTCGATGTACAGCTGCGTGCCTGGCGGGTAGAACAAGTAGCCGGATACCAGGATCTCACGGGATTTCGGGTTGAAGTTTAGAAGCGCTAGAGCGGTGTATTTTGGTCCGATCTAAAAAACAGAATGTTACACATATTTTAATGGTTATCTCCAGAAGTACAGCTTATATTCTAAACATCTTTATGAAAACGTGAGCTACAAAGTCTCTGAATTTTACAGGATACGGTTCCAGGAACGATCAAAAAACGTAAGACCGATAATTTTTTTGTCTTACACAACCGATAGACTCATAGTTAGCATAGCCCGGATAATTGATTTAGCGTTAATAAGTATAAACTTCTGCAAGAAAAATTGAAAAAAAAATTATACAGTTTATTTTTAAACAACAGGCATGCAACATAGTTCTGAGTGGCTCTGCCTGTGGTATTTAAAAATTTTGTTACAGAAGGCAGTTTATTCCCTGGAATACTTTTCGACAGATTAGGCTTACCTAACACATATTAATGTGCTTAGAATAGACCGCACATAAACGAGATGAGAGACTCGAATTAAAAGGCAGTAAACCTAACATTTAAGTTTACTCCTATGATAAGGTCCCAGCTTGAAACACAAAACACAGTTAGTACATACCCCTTCAAATTGAAACTTCATATCGATCAACCTCGGCCGCTTGACCGTCAGTCGCGTGTCAAGCTTCAACCCGTTCAGCTTGTCAAACCGGATGAAGACGAATGAGAAGGAAGGGTCCTGCTTCGTTAGTTTAGAGTTGCTGACGTTCATGCTTATGTCGACATGGCTTTGGGTTTTCTGAAAGTAGAATATTAGATATTTTGATACAAAAGCAAATGACGGGATATTTACCATGGTTTCTGGTAGGTATATCGCGTTATAAGTACTTTTAGGCCCTTATTATGAAAGCTTGATCATGATCATCAGTCATCGGTCTATGCTTGAGTAACTTTTATGCCATACAAAATCGGTCCAGCTTTCATAATGTGGGCTGTAGTGGTGACAAATGACAGTTTTAAATATTAGTAGATGGATGCATGTTTTTTTATACAACGTTGATAAGTGGATGAGAAAGTTTCAAAATATTATAAATATAGATTGAAAAACTGAATATTTTCACACATCATCATTTGGCCTAATAGGAAGCAGAGCTTGTTTACCTGTTTACCTGGACATTGAAAGTTGCTTCTTACGACCGCCATATTAGATTTCTGGATATTTGATAAAGCCGTGACCTATCCGAATGCAGCGCCATCTTATTTGTCAAAATCCGTTTACCTATTGAGATTAGCAAAACCCATCGGAGCTCACTAATTTACGCATCTCGAAAACATTACCCACCTTTTCGCAGACATGCAAAGTTCATTGCACATTTAAACTGCAATTTTAACATCTACTGAAACAATAATCCTAAAGTACTTACAATATTCTTGACAACAGCGTAAAAATCGTAAACAGGGTAGGCAGTGAACTTCATTTCCAAATCGCCGTACATATTACGTCTGTAGCCAGAAGCTTTCTCGCTATATGATCCTGAAACAAGACAGAATATGTCGTATATAAATATTATTTATTATTGTCTAGTTTCTTAAGTCATTTACAACGGGATATTTTTCCGTGATCATGACGCATGAAACTGTGCCAAAATATTGGAAAGCACAAAACTCAAATCATGGTAAATATCCCGTCGTAAATGACTTTAGTGTTAATAATTATGGTGGTTTTAAAATATCTAGTTTCTGCCCGTAGCTTCGCACACGTTTTTTTGGAATAAAAAGATGTTTATGTTTATTTTTATGTTTAACTATAAGAACTTTCATAGTTTGATGATGAATGTAAGCGAATCTATGTAGTTTGTGTTGGAATAGCAATAACGTTTTGCGCTCGTTCCTGATGAAATCCCTCGTTAAGGGACTAAGCGTTGGTTCTCTTTGAACGGAAACTAGGTTCGTAGTTAATCCGCTTACATTCATAATGAACAGGTATGTGATTTCAGGACGTACATCTCTGCAAAATTTCAGCCCGATACGTTCAGAAGTTTTGTCTGTCCGTTTTTTTTTCTCCGCTCTTCTGAGTGCAATCCCTTATGGTGTTTGCTTCCCTCTCAAAAATCTTGTGTGTGTCATATTTGAATATTATGTTTAATAAAGCAATAGTAAATTAGATTTCAACGACATCAAGTGTATATAAATATGTACCTACGGTGGAATAAATGAAATTAAATGTCGTAATGAGGTAACATACATCTAAACTTCCCAACTCTCGTATTTTTTTATTAGTGTGATGTGATACTGTATAAAAGTATAAGTATAAAAAGTATTTTATTATTACAATCCTTATTATCCTCAAGTAACATTAATTTCTCAAACATAATCGATAGGTTAGTTCCTATAAATAAGTTAAAAAATAGGTTACAATTTACTTAATTAATTTACTCTTTAATTTTACTTTAGGAATGCAAATAAATTTGTAAAATTACGCTAGCTCCCACCCTAGGATAACCTGTGTTGTGGGTAGCTAGCCTCTTTCGTGCAAAAAAATGAAGTTGGAACAAACACTAGAATATGGTACAACAAGTATGGTGTGAGACGATTTGTTGATATTATGTATATATTATATGGTAGTATGGATTGGTTGATTTGTGGTCTCTCCCGAGGTCACTAGTCTCGTAAGAGTCTAGGCAACCGAATAGACCACAGGGGTAGGAGGGATGCTGTGAAGCACACGTGTGTTCTGTGTGGTGCCGGCTTAGAATTTGCACCACCCCAACTCTTCCGGCGGGTGTCGTAAGAGGAGACTAAGGGATATCCGATATAAGGCGGGCAGCAGCGCCCCCTGCAGAACCATTCTAAGACCGAACTGCGATCCCCGACCCGCATGCCCAGCGTGGGCTGCGTCCAGCAGTTGACCAATATAGGCTGTTGACATGAGGTGAGGTGATAGTGTAACTAACCTTCACATTGAATAGTCTGCTTAGCACTCTTAAAGAATCGATAATCCAGCTGAAGTTTCGTCGCATGCGTCGGTCCGTTCAGTGTGTAGAAGCCATTAAGACTGCTAGCTAATTGCTTCGTTTGAAACTCCGCTTTTATGTCGCATTGTGTAACACCGCCTTTAGATTTCATTTTTATTACACCTGTGAACAGATTAAATTAATTAAAATTTACAAGAAAATTTTATCCGCTGTCATAGAAAGAGAAGCCTGTGCTGAAATTCGTGTCCATGAAGGAACACAGTGGAGGCTCTTAAAAAATGGTGGATCTACACTAGACAGACTAAAATGATTATTCTTTATCGGGGATAAGAAATAATGATAAATCTATACTTTATATGCATTTACTTTATACACAACGGAGACAGGGGGTTGACTCGTAACAATGAAAATCAAAGTTTCCAATTCGTTTTCTTGTAAACTCTATCTTATGCAAGTGACACACGAGTTGGTTTTGCTTGACAAGGAATCGGAAACTTCGATTTTCGTTTTCCGAGTAGACTTTCTGATCCGGACTAAATATCGTACACACATTAGCAGCCGCGCCGGAGCCATGGCATTATGTAAATTTATGTGTACTCTGGCGAATGCTGTTTTCCGTTCTCTAATCAAAAAAAAAAAAAATTTTTTTATTTTGATCTAGTAAGATCCTTTTTAAGGTCTACCAAAACGTCTTCCAATACGTAATTTTATGGCTCTTGAAGAGATCTTTTCTTATAACATGCTTTCAGTTATATTGTATACTCCATACCTGTAAGTTCAGCAACTCTTTCTTCGTCGACTAACCAGTAAGCGTGAGGTATCCATACGAAACCGTGTTTTATGTCATGTCTTTGTAGGGACATTACCTAAAACAAACGAGTAGCATACATAAATATACGTAAATAACAGCATTCAACTTAGCGCAGATTACAAAATAAATTATAACAGCATTTTAAATTGTGATGATGATGATTGGAATTTCGGCCAGGGTGGCCAGTCTCAACGGAGACCAGCGTAGTATAAAGCACTATGTATCACTCGTGCGATTCCGACCTCATGTGTTTTAGGGCTCAAATGACACTCGGTAGGAATTAGGCACTTTCTCGTCTAGATGTATGATGTACTAGTCATCGATCGAACCGAGGTCACTGGATATTTAAAGAAATTTGAAATAATACATATAAAGTAAGAAAAATTATCATTACCGTGTCAAACTGCTTCCGTCCGTCCACCTCCAAACTAGCCTCTAGCGACTTGTCATAAGGTTGGTTTTTGTACATCGCTTTAGCCTTGATGGTGCTCTTCGCTGATTGCAGCGTCAATGACGCTGTGCTGGACGTGTTTGATATGCTTAGGTGTGCGTTGATCATGCGTTTTTCCTAAAAACAAATATATAAAATTTATTCAACACCATCATCATCATTAGTCTATATTAGTCCAATGCTGGACATAGGCGTCCCCAATGAGCGCCATAAAATAAAAAAAAAAAACAATAAAATTTATTACATAATATGCTAGGTACACCTTTGAGCTAGCTAAGGTGTTCAAAATTGTTCTTATGCTTGGTGCTTGAAAGCACAAGTGTGCGCTGAGGTGTCTGCCTTTTGCCATAGGATGTATCTTCTTCGCAATTTTCAAAGAGGGGACAGATTTTGCAGGACCGTTACTGTACGAATTCAATTTGGTGTCAGGTGTGTCAAACAAGAGGTCGGTGACGCTTGGTACTGGATTGCGTAAGTACGCGCTGAGGTGTCTGCTTTTTGAAGGAACAGATTTTTTAATACAGTTGCTCAAAAAGTGGCGTATTGCAGGGACGACGTATAGCGTTCGGGATGTGGGCTATTACATCCTCGTGCTTTTTTTTTCCTTTGCCGAACTGGTGCGTTCTCTTTCCCAACTGTCAAAATAATGTCTATTAAAAAGAAAAACAAACCATGTAGTTTTTACTAAAAAAAATCATAGAAGTTTTTATAATTCATGCAAATACGTATATTTCTAAAAAGAAGCAACTAATTTGTTTCAATATCAGATTTAATGATTTGATTGAATGAGTTAGGTTAGGTTTCATTTCATTTCATCTCATTAAATTTCATTTTCATTTCATATCAATAAAAAAATCTACTGAAGACTTGGCTGTATGGGCATAGTTCCCTTTGCCTACCAGAATGGGTGAAGAAAAAAGAAACTCTGCTTATATTCTACGGTAATATACATGGTTTATTTTTTCGCAGCTGTATTAAAAAAAGTCGTTCAGTACACGTGCGGAACCGTCATTGCAACTTGTTCTGACTGTCAACCCTCGCCTTTGGCTGCGCCTCGGCTCGGTTAGACATTTGTCAGAACTCTTTGCAATGACAGCCTTTCCACACTTGTAATGAAATATACTATTGCGGGACCAATATTCGTTATTGTTTAACCAATTATATACTCAATTTCCTATCAGGGGTGTCAAATGAAAGGTCAATGACACTCGTAGTTCGGTTCTTATGCGCTTGGTGCCAGAATGCGTAAACGCCCGTCGAGATCTGCCTTTTATACTAGTGGGAGTAGATTTTGCAGGACCATTATACGTCACTGTTTTACAAATTATGTACTCACTTAACTGTTAGGCGTATCAAACGAGAGATCAATGTCACTCGTAGTTCGGTTCTTATGCGCTTGGTACTGAAATGCGTAGGTACGCGCTGAATTGTCTGCTTTTGGAGGGAACAGATTTTGCAGGACCATTATTCGATAGTGTTTAACAAATTGTGCACTTACTTTACTGTCAGGGGTGTCAAAAGACAGGTCTATAACACTTGTAGTTCGGTTCTTATGCGCTTGGTACTGGAATGCGTAAGTACGCGCTGAGGTGTCCGCCTTTTCTAAAGATAGGATGTACTTCGCAGGCCCGGACATTAGGAAGTAAGGGACGTCATGGAGATTTGTCATATTTGGGAACTGAAAGAAATGAAGTTTAGAAGGATTAGTATAGTATTAACCGGTTTTAAGAATTTAAATGTTTAAAGCTTTTTTATATAAGTCAGAGATCAGGCCGCCGCGCCGCCGCATTGATTCGTTCGTGGTTCGGTCTCCAACGCCATCTGTTAGCTAGTCGAGGAGTGTATAGTAGGACGTCAAGTAGAGAACTGTCATTTTCATAACTGTCGTCGTTACAACTGTCATTGTTGATGCGTGTATAGTAGGAAACGCCAAGTAGACAACTGTCATTGTCACAACTGTCGTTGTTACAAATGTCATTGTCACTTGGGCATGGTCAAGGCGGAGCGCCATAGAGGTTAGGTTGGATGGTGACTGACGGCACTTCTTGTTGGTGACTCTTGAGGAGAGCACGGGGTCTCGTCTGGCCTCTGCCTTGAACTTGCCGCGTTTCACAATTTTCAAGACTATACATAGTGAAGTGATTCTGATTAACCAATAAACACCTGGACAATACATTGCAATTGTTTATTTGGATTTCGAGGCATGTCTGACGTTCCGGACGGCAGGTCTCCGGATCCCTCTCCTTTATATATTTCAATAAAAATAACGAAAATAAAAAATCGCTAAAAGCGTACATAAATGCAATTTCTATTTTTGTAAGATAAACACAATTTTCGAACTCGGAATGAACGACCACGTTAGAGTACTAATCCAATTAACCTGTGAATGCGGGTCTGGACTTTAGACTGTCGATTGCTCACTTGCACTGCACTGTAGGTACAACAACAAAATCCTAAGAAAATCGCATACCCATTTCTTTATCGGCCCGAGATTGTAAAAAAGGCACCTACTTTACTTTGTCTTGTTTCCTTCACCGTAATAAATAAATGTACCTACCTACTTATATATTTATATTTTTCCCTCGCAGCGTTCTTACCTGATAAGCAGCGCAGACTTTAATGCCAATAGCGTTGTCGAAGGTGGACCAACTGCATGTGCTTTGCTCTATTCTGTTCTGGTTCAAGCCTTGCTGTTGGTGCTCTGTTTCTCCGTGGAGAATGATTAGTTCTGATCTGAAAAATAATAACTATAATTGAGTAACTCGTAACCCGAGGGCTGGTGAGTATCTGACAGCATCGAATCGCCATAAAGCGGGGCAATGCAGTCAGCGTCTAGGGGACGCTTCCGATTGTATTGATTTGATTGCAACAGTCTGCAGATAGGTCAACACAAAGCCTTTTACTTAGAATATCTTTTACATAGCCTTTTACATAAATCATCATCATCGGCGTATGCTTGTCCACTGCTGGACGGCGGCCTTTCCTAACACGCGCCATAGCGCCCTGAGGGGGTGAGTCTATTTGAGGTTAGTAACGAGACGTGATCGTGAAGTCTTCTTTTAGTATGGGATTTGAGTAGTTCCTTTTACGCACGTTAGAGGCGCTCTACCATATTTATGGAAGAAGGACACGATCAGATCACGTCTCCTCTGTTTTCAGATTGCCGCATCCAGAATCTGCAAGCATCTTTTCTACTAATAATATTTTATTTTTCGACTTTTTTTTAATTCCTAACTATAGTAAAACTTACACCTAGATGAAAATTACAGAATAAGAAATCTATATTTATAAAAATTTCATGTCACGGTGTTTGTAGTCACACTCCTCCGAAACAGCAAGACCGATTTCAATGATTTTTTTTGTTTTGTTAAGTAGGTATGAGAATATGTCGTAAAGTATATTTCATACAGCTAGGGTGTTCTTTTCCAGAAAAATTTCCACGCCGGCTAAGCCGCGGGTGTACCTAGTATTAATATTAAAACATGCATAATAACTAGGATTATTACGTCAACAGCCTTTACTACTCCACTGTTGGGCATTAAATGGTTTTAAATTAATAATAATAATAAAATTTCAATCGTTTAAAACTAATTAACGATTCCATTGGCACTTATCATAAGGGGTAATGCCATTATCCCCTCGCTGCATGTGGTTTGATGACCGAATTTTGGTGGTAGATAATTTCTGCAGGAGACGTCTAGGCTTTTAACTAAAGAACTTACTTAGCAGCAAAAATCTCCTGTTTATCATCAGGCAGCTCCAAATCCAGTTTAACGGACCCAGCGCCTTTAACGGACAGCTTAGCTCCAACGCCCGTCGCGGTGTAGAGCCGCCAGTTTATACGGATTCCAGAGGAGCTTAGACCATCAGCGACAACGCTCATTGTCGCTGCTATGTTGACTGCGATGCTGGAAGGAGATTGAACTTTATTTAGTGTGAAATAAGGTGGGAAATGTACATTTAAAATGCTGATAATGGAAAGGAATTTGAGTGTTAGGAATACGGCCGCCAGTTTATACGAATTCCGGAAGAGCTTAGCCCATCGGCCACGACGTTCATTGTCGCTACTACGAGTATGTTGACTGCAATGCTGGAAGGAGATTGAACTTTATTTAGTGCGAAATAAGGTGAGAAATGTAGATTAAAAATGCTGATAATGGAAAGGAATTTGAGTGTTAGGATTAGGAATAGTACTATTATACAAGACAATAACACTTCCAAGACGCAGCAAGCGTAATGTAACAGATTTAAGAAATTACGGATTCGTATCCCAAATAGCTTGCCTAACGAGATCAAGGAATGCGCTAGCATTAGCATGTTCAAAACAAAATAAAAAAAAAACATTTATAGCCTAACTTATACATACGGTATAATATTAGCGTAATATTAGCGTAATATAACGCTAATATTAGCGTAATATTAGCTTGTGCATAATTTTTAAGAACTTTTTGTATGTCATAAGTGAAAATTTTTGTATATATGAGAAAATAAACTTCTTTAAACCGAAATTTCACATTTTAGTTGACAGTTTCTGACAAGGTCATATAAATACAATTTAGTTTGGATGAATGGATGTTTGCCACTGCTTCACGCCAAAACTATCGAACGGATCGAGCTAAAATTAAGCATGGATGTAGGATAGATACCTAGATGTAGGTATAGTTTTCATCCTATAAATTGGTTCCCATGGCATAGAAATAACCTTTATTAAACGTTTTGATAGTAACAACGCGTAAGAAGCCGCGGGCAGAAACTAACAGAACATTGTGAAAGTTACTCTTTGTATATTAAGTTAAGAGCTGTTTTTCCTTGGTCGGAGTTTTTCCTGAAACTCTAAGTTCCCTGAAGCCCTGATCTTATCGTTGACCGTTCCCGATATCTTGGTATTCCCGTAGCTCGTCCCCATAAGGTTCATATTCAGTCATAACCATGTTCATTCCATTATCTTTCCTACACACATTCAGTTAAGAGCTATACTACCTTGGCCGGAATTTTCCCTGAAACTCCAAGCTTCCTGATGCCCTGATCTTGTCGTTGACCGTTCCCTACATCTTGGTATTCGCGTAACTCGTCCCCATAAGGTTCATATTCAGTCATAACCATGTTCATTCCATTATCTTTCCTACACACATTCAGTTAAGAGCTATACTACCTTGGCCGGAATTTTCCCTGAAACTCCAAGCTTCCTGATGCCCTGATCTTGTCGTTGACCGTTCCCTACATCTTGGTATTCGCGTAACTCGTCCCCATAAGGTTCATATTCAGTCATAACTATGTTCATTCCATTAGCTAACTTACACACATTAAAATAAGAGCTATATTACCTTGGCCGGAGTTTTCCCTGAAACTCCAAGTTCCCTGAAGCTCTGATCTTGTCGTTGACCGTTCCCGACATCTTGGTATTCACGTAACTCGTCCCCATAAGGTTCATATTCATAGGTAAGCCGCAACCAGTAGGTACTGAGAATGTTGTATCGAGGAATAGAGAAGCTTTGTTGTATGAAATTTCCTGGAAGAATAATGTTTTTTACAGGCGAGTGTCACGTAACAAGTCAATAGAAAAAATCGTCGTGTGGAGATACGGCTATGAATTTGTTATAGAATTGAGGGGTACGGCGGGACTATTGCCGCCTATACACTCGCTTGTGAAAGTCTTATTTTCAACTCAAGTAATAAAATATCATTTTAATTAAACAAGATAAAATTATGGTTTAACACTTTCATGGCCCAATGCGCGTCGTACCGCCAAGGCTGGGCAGTGAATACGATATTAAAGACACACCAAACGCCATTATCGAAGAAAAGTATTTTTTTATCTATGATTAGTTTTTGGCTAGCAAGATTTCCTTTATGACTAACAAAACCGTTTCAGATAATAATAAAATAATAATAATAAATAATGCTGGACTATTCACACAGCATTATCTAGCCCCAAGCTAAGCAGAGCTTGTGTTATGGGTACTAGATAACTGATATACTTAATACAATACACTACATAGATAGATATTTTTTATTATATATAGAAAACACCCAGACCAACGGAACAAATTTCTGCAGATCATGCACAATTTGTTCCGAGGCGGGAATCGAACCCGCAACCTCCTGCGTCGCAGGCGGACCTTCGCCCGCTGCGCCACGGAGGTCGTCAATGATGTTACAACTATTAACAGTTCGATACAAATCATGCCATCTACACTTTTTTTTATATAAAAATCAAAGAAAGACGTCATTTAAACTATAATCTTCCACGTACCTTCCCAGAAAGTATCTCCAAAACCCTCAACTGCGGATTCAATCTTTCCAAAGTCTTCAATATCTCCTCATCACCTTCCGCATTCCAATACGAGATCTCATTGCCAAATACCCTGATCCCCAACTCCGCCATAGGAAAACGGTGCTTAAGAGCTTCGTTCTTGTAGTTTAAATCGTCGATTTTCGCTCGCATCTCGTCCGCTTCGTTGGTTGAACGCATGTATCGAAGGTTGTTGAAGTTGTCGGCCATCTTGTCTTTGTTGAAAGGTCCGTTTGCTCCGAAGAATCCTTCGAAGTAACGTTCGAAACCTTCTGCTCGGGCTTTCATCTGTGGATCGTTTTTTTAGAGTGAGAAAATTAAAGATTTACTTTATCTACACGGTTTACTTTATCGACTCCAGCTGTGGGCCTATTCTGGCCCACAGCTGGAGTCGTTAAAACACGATTTAACATTTATTGTTTTAAGTGACAGAAAACACACTAAATAGTCGAACAAATATCGTCTAAATAGCATGAATATGTTAAAATTTTATCATATAGGAACTTGTAAATTGAGTCAAAATAAAATTAAAAGCACTCGTATTGTATTGAAAACTTGCCAAAATTAACTTGAGTCCTGGATTAATTGCTCCTGAACCAAATTATATACATCTTAACTTTGGCGGAACAGAGACCATGTAAGTACATATTGGACATGTATAAATTTGTATGTTTGTATATTCAAACGTATACCTTGTTTAAGTTTTATGCATGCTGTGTCACCCTGTAAGAAGTTGGTACACTTAGCACCACCTCTTAACTATTATTCGTTTGTACCAACTTAACTTGTAATTTTGTGACACAGGATAAACACTTTTTACTTTACTTTAGCATTAGTATTTATTTCCAAATTATGTAAATGCCTACCTTATAAGTTTTGGTGTACTCGTCGTAGGCTAACCTAAGTGTTAAAATAAATAAATAGACAAAGACCATAGACCAGTGAAAAAGAATTACCTCTAACAAGTTGATAGATTCTCCAAACATATCCACAGTCAAGTTGAGAGACAGAGATCTCGGTATGTACGAGTCGGGAGAGAAAATCACGTTCGCTTCGTAGCTACCACCTGAAACAAAATGTGCAAATTAGTTCGAGCTCTGAGTTCGCTGAGTGAATAATAAAATAAATAAAAATAAATAAATAACACTGGACAATTCACACAGCATTATCTAGCCCCAAGCTAAGCAGAGCTTGTGTTATGGGTACTAGATAACTGATATACTTAATACAATACACTAAATAGATAGATATTTTTTATTATACATAGAAAACACCCAGACCAACGGAACAAATTTCTGCAGATCGTACACAAATTAATATCGTCTCGACGACGAAACGTTGTATTATTGTATGTGATTTCCTCGATAACTAGTAGTTTCATGCCTGCACGTTAGAGGCGCTGTACGAAATCCCATACAGAAATAGTATGTCTCGTCGTCGTGATACTATCGAGTAACAGACAGAACTCGGGGACCGGAATTTACAGGTCTAGCAAAAAAAATCGTTTTGTTGGTAGATATCGTTATGTTCGTAGATATCATTATGTTGGTGATGTTGGTAGATAAGCTTAATATTCAGTCGATTCTAGAGAGGATTGACATACAGTGACAGTAACTGGCTGTAACGGGCCGGGCCATTCAAATAGCGTAGCTTTTGTGCCGCAATATACCTATAAAACTATAAAATCCGCGGGCAGAAGTAAGTCTGTACCGTGGCGAGCGGAGCGAGCCTTGAAATTAATTAAAATACATATTGCGATTGGAAAGCTTTTGTTCGGCTCTTGGCAAACACAATGACAGAAACTGACTGCAGCGAAGCGAGTCAATTTGTATAGCGTTATTCGTAGATACTTATTGGCGCAGTGATTCGAATTGGATTTTCTCATTCGCCAACTCGAAAACTAACAACCTAACAAGCAACAGGTAAAGATTACTTGTTCGCTTCTCTACTTTACTTTAAAAAGATTGAAGTGAACAAAAAATCAAAGTGGTCACTTTATTTCCTAGTTTTACTTATGTAATTTGAATTTTGTGACGTGGCTAAGAGTCCGTAAGGTCTAAAGGAAAAAAAAGCACTTTAAATAAAGCCTTTGTCAAAAAAGATCGACAGTTTCTTGCCTAAAACGTACCCGCATTATACTGATCAAAGAAGACGCTCTGCTCCACGTTTCTAGAAAACATTCTGAAGTCCGGGCTGTCTTCTAACTGTGGCATGGTGTTGCCAGATAGCAGGCCTTGGATCTCCACGCGCGACGGTAGTGATGAGGATCCTAGGTTCTTTAGATGGCTCCAGACGAAGGTGGCAGCTGGTAGAAACAACAAGATAATTTTACAAAAGTTGAAAAATACGAATGCCTTACTTTTTTTCAAAAATAATATAGACCGTATGACTTCTAATGATTTAAGGATTCTTAGTCCATTTTCATACGTCCCGGTTTCCGGGTAGCCGGTGGTGGTGAGTACCTGACGGCGATGTGTATGGGCATGTACGCTTACACAAGTACCGGCATAATTTGCATACAATTCGCCGCCGGGTACCCGGCACAGGCTACCCGGATACCGGGACGTGTAAAGACACAAACAATACCCCATACTACCAAATCTAATCAGGGTATAAGTTATTGTGGTATAAAGAAACTTCGGCTGAAAGTTTTTTATACAGGTATGCCTATTTTGTACCATCAAATTGATGATTATTTGAATGAAAAAAGAATGATTCCGAGATGGTCCCATAATAGTTTTATTCCAAGGGAAGTCTTGTTGTCCAGTTTAACTTAAAAAAAACATCGTAAAAATCCAGGATTTGAAAAACCTTGTTGTATTTATTTTTGAAATTTTATATTTATTCGTTGAAAAATCTTCTATCGGTGTAGTGGTGTTGTCGTCTTACTTTCTAATACAGACTATGATCATCTATTTGTTCTTTTTGTTAATGAAATAAAAAGTGTTTGGAATTTTCTTCATTTTGTGGAAGATCTTATGTGTAACATTTGCAGTTTACCTTGGTTCACAGGTTCATTTCTCAGCGCGTGGAAGATTTTCCGAATAGTGCTGAGGTTAGGACATCGCATCACTTGCAGATATGAAGCTAGACGGATTTCTATGTCCATGTAGTCTTCACGGAACGTTGCTAGGAAATATTCTCTGAAATTACAGATTTAAATAATTGAATATAACATTTTGCCTAGATAATTGTTTACTTCTTTCCATATTTTGTGTGAACAAACGAAATCCATGTGTTCAGAGTCCAGAAATACTTATGTGGTTTAAAGTTCAAGCCACGACTGGTCAATGTGGGGAACTTTATAAATAAATAAATAATGCTGGACAATTCACACAGCATTATCTAGCCCCAAGCTTAGCAGAGCTTGTGTTATGGGTACTAGATAACTGATATACTTAGGTAATACAATACACTACACGGATAGATATTTTTTATTATACATAGAAAACATCCAGAACACCCTGAACAAATATCTGCAGATCGTACAAACATTTGTCCCGAAGCGGGAATTGAACCCGCAACCTCCTGCGTCGCAGGCGGACATCCACCCGCTACGCCACAGAGGTCATCTTTGATCCATTACAGGGATTTTACCCTAAGGATATACTGGTGAGTGTTTAATAATCTAAAGTGGGTGCCTTACTAAACTTACCTAATCTACACATTGAGTTTCGATTGCTTCCGTCATTTCATGACCTGGTTCATTTCATGGCAGGTTTTGGTGACACAGACATACTTATTTTTAGACTGGAAAGCTGTATTGTGGTTAAGCATTACCTTGTTTCTGGGCAAGGCGTCCGTCTGAACGCATCAATGGCCGCCAGTCTGACAGGTATAGGCGCGAAGGAGTCTCCTATTAGATTCATCAGCTCATCCGCAAACTGTGGCTGGTAGCCGCCTATGTTGCCTAGCGCTTTGATTGCTACCATTATCTGAAAACAATGATAAACATTTTCAAGTAAATTTTAAAACATCATTCTCATGAAATTGGTGACATTATATTTGCACTATACACAAGCCCATGGGTTTTCCTGGATAATTCAATAATAAAGCCTATGAAGCGTATATAAGATCTGTCTAACGTCAAATAAGAAAATGTTACAACACAATCCAATAATTGTGAGTTATCCTTGTTCGAAGCAAGTTTATCTAACTAAATAACCACTTGACTGGTGCTTAACATTATGTTGTAGTTTCCTGACGTAATTATTTTACTGTGTCATGACCAGTGATCACAACCACACAGCGAATTGTCTAAGATACTCGTAGAATGTAGCTTACCTACTTAGATATTCTTTTTCATATATATTGTGTAAATCCTTTATTCACAAATTAAATTACAATCGAATGATAGAAAAAAATAGTATTTACAATTGAAACAATTGAGCTAACTACAGACTGTTGCAAACGTTCTCTTCTCATCTACAGGTAGCTCAACTGATCCATATCAATACCAGTTGGAAGCGTCCCCGCTACGCTGGCTGCATTGCCCCGCTGTATGGCAATGCTGATGCGCTGTGCCAGATACTCACCAGCTCTCGGGTCGCTTCGAACAGACGCTCAGATATTTTATTAAACCCGTAGAGCCTCGGTACCCCACGGACCTGGGTCTCGACTTCAAGGGGAGCAAATGTGTAGGCTCTGTTGAGACCTGCATATTTACGCCTCTAACTAAATAACCACTTGATTGGTTAACTGTAATAATATGATGTAATTTCCTGACGTAATTAAGTCCAGTGATCACACCACACACAGCGATTTGTCTAAGATACAATGTAGACTACATTCTATCTTTCTCTACCTAGGTACTATTATATATTTTTTCATAAATATTACCTACTGATTCTGCTCGCAGCTGCGCACGCGTTTGGAATCAAAAGTAGTCTATATGGTTATTTAAGTCCAGATTTTTGTGTACAATATTTCAGCCGGTTCCAACCAGTAGTTTTGGCGTTTTCTAGGCCAAAGTTCTTAACAACGCCACAAACTTTCGGCTTTATAATATTACCTACCACATATTTTGGACAATTAAACGTTTTATCTTTATGAACTAACTAAAGCAAATTAACTTACGTTAGTCCTATCTTCCCTTGATTTGATCACTCCTTTCTTCATAATTGTAGAGACGATTGTTTCGAATTCCTCCAGAATTTCCCTTGGTGTTGCCTCTTCACAGCATTCTCGTACTGTGGAAAAACAAGCTTTATCATTATCTGGTCTGGGTGTTTTCTATGTATAATAAAAAATATCTATCCATGTAGTGTATTGTATTAAGTATATCAGTTATCTAGTACCCATAACACAAGCTCTGCTTAGCTTGGGGCTAGATAATGCTGTGTGAATTGTCCAGCATTATTATTATTAATCACCTTTCAAATACAGAAAAAAAACTAAATCTTAAACGGTTTATCTGTTTGGGAGCAGGTAGATATTTAGACTCACGTCAACTTTATAGCACCCACATACTGACAATAACAACTCGCAGTGCCCTCAGTTATTCCGTGATCATGGCACATAAAACTGTGCCGAAATATTGAAAGCTCAAAACTCTAATCATGGTAGGTATATATTAAATAAGGTTGTAAAGCGTTTACTTAATAATAATAATATTCATGTGTTATCAATGTTATCATATCAATTTATAATTGTGTACCTGCTTACCTACCTAATTATGTGTAGGTACCTTAATTAATGTTATGTTACTGTTCTTTTGTTATCTTTCCTGTGCTGTTTGTGTGTGTACCCAATAAAAAGTCTATCTATCTATCTATCTCTATCCATCCTGTTGTAAATTGCTTTAGTCTTATAACACCCCTCTTTTGATTTGATTAGGGTGTGAATAACTACTACTCACTCACACGTTTTGGTTTTGAATGAAAGAGCCTTATCACAGTTAACACACTGGTGTTTTGCGATCAATTTCAATGTGAGTGCACAGCGAGCATAATGCGATTGCTAATCGCGGCGAGCTCGCTGCGTGCACGCGGCGTCGTCGCGGCGTGCTCGCTGCGCACTCGCCTCGCTTTGAAATCCGTCGCTAATCGCCAGTGTTATAGGCTCTTAGTCCACTTGTAAATAAATACTTAAACGAATTATAGGAGAACAAACAGCCACTTAAAAAAACAATTGGTATATATGAAAAATTATCAACCAAACTGATGCCACCTACATCATCTTTCGTAGATGTTAACAGGCCAATAACAATGAAAAAAATAATAATAATAATAATAATGCTGGACAATCCACACCGCATCACCTAGCAACAAGCTAAGCAGAGCCTGTGTTATGAGACACAGAAATCATAAGACGAATGTAGAAGAAAACAAGGTTTGTTTTACATAAATTTAAACTTAGAATAAAACTTACGAGATTTCCCACTAGATCTGCAGTAAGAATGAACCATTGACGACACAGTGAAACTGACCACTTTGTCGTTTCTTTGACTCGCGAGAAGTTCCGCCATACTCTCCAGCATTTCGATTTTAGGTCTGGAAAGGAAACAACCAGTAGAATGCAGAACTATAATAGCACATTGTACACCTAGGCGAGAAAGTGCCCAATTTCTATCGAGTGTGTCATTTGAGGGCCGAGGTGCAGCCAGGGCTTTAAAATCGCACTTTTGTCCGAGTCATACATAGTGCTTTATACTACAACTTCGAAGAAAATCATCGTTTTAGAATCTTCTAAATCACTCGAGTAAATTCAAATTGTTAACTCAAATGTAGCTCGCTAAACGAGTGAGAAATGAAATTCCATAGTTTTCCCTCCCGCATTTCAGTACGCCTGCAATGATGTACTTTCTACCTTATGTTTAGAAAAGGAATAAGTAACTTTCTGAGCAGGTGTAGTATAAACAGCATTGTTACTTATTTCGGATACATACTTATTTTAAGGTAGAAACATTCTATTGTGTCGTGTTGTGTCGTGACGCGGCAGAAGCATTGTGTATCATCACTCATCACACTAATAATTTTAAACGCTAAAGTTTAGATGCTTGCCATAACTGAACCGATCTGGCAAATATTTTGCAATAGATGTGGCTCTAAGCCTGGAATGCAATTAATTCCATAAAACCATTCCCATGGGATAAAAATAAACTTTAAACGTTTCCTTAAAGCGAAAGCTGCGAAGCCACAGGCGGAAGCTAGTTACTTCAAAACCTCTCACCTATAAGCATTAACTAAGTCGTGTTTTCTTCTGTTTGCATAAGTCAGACACAGATGTGAAAAGGTGGAACATGACACGCGAGATACAAAAAAAAACTGTTTTTTTATACGTTCTACAAGTAATTTAGCTGGCAGATAAGTAGTTTTTCCTGCTGCCATTTTTTGTGTATTTATCTTAGTATTTTTTCCGGATCTCGGTGTTTTTTTTTAGTCTACATACCTGGGAATCATAGCCATAGACATGAGCCACTCATGTCTTGTTTCCTTGTCAACGGCATTTTTCATTATCATGTCCTTTATCAGCTCTACAGAGCCGGTGCTTGCTATGTATGGTAGCGCGTCCAGAATGTGTTTCCTATAAGTAAATAAATGTAACAAGTTAAAATTATAATGTTAGAGTATCCTCGAAAATTATTCATTTAATAGGCTAGTTGTCTAAATTTCAATTTCATTCGAAGACGCTCAAGACACACTTTCTGATTGGTGTTTACGGTCACGTGACTTAATGCCTATTTTTTTCGAATTTATTTTCTAAAAATAAAAACAATCTGTAATTTTTCTGATCAATCCTAATCAGCCTATATTAGTTTACTGGGCTATGTCCACATAGCCCTCGTATAAAGAGTGGCATAGCGCCCTGTCTTCATTTAACTTATGCTCATAAAAATATTTCCTCATTGTTCTAGCGGTTTTGTGTTCTAACTCATATATTGAGGTACCGGGTCAGGCCCGAAAATTCGTGCTTTTGAGATTTTCCTAAAAAAAATATAGTAGCAGTCCGGAGTCCGGAAGTTGGCTTAACAGCCACGGTGTACTCGTTAGGCCGTTGGTCCTGCGCCTGCGCCCCGCTCGTGTCTCTTTCGGAAGACAGAGTGGGTCTGTGTTGTGCACTAAAATGAGTCCTGCGCACAATGCACATGGCTAGTTGCCGTTGAGAATGGCCGCCGTGACCAAAATTCGGCTACTAGGACATCCTGATAGTTCTTACTTAGCGCCGGTACATATGGAGCCCGCTCGTTCTAACAGCTGCGCGAGCGCAGGGTAGTGCAAGGGGCGCGCGGACCGGACCAGCCTGCCCCATAGTCCGACTGTAGAACTACTATCCATGTTCTCGTCAACTGTTGAACGGATGGCCTCGTCTGTTGTGTCTTTTACCCTGGAACAAGTGTATTTATAGGTCAAGAATTTTCATAATACTATTAAGGAAACTTACGGCTAAATAATAGAAACAAATTAAAACTAGTATTTACAATTATGATAATAACTTCATACTGCTGCAATCAATCTAGATTCTAGATTAAAGGTAGCTCAACTGCTTTTTAGGGTTTCGTACCTCAAAAGGAAAAAAGGAACCCTTTTAGGATGACTTTGTTGTCTGTCTGTCTGTCCGTCTGTCAACCCCCAGTTCTCAGGAACGCGTGGACGTATCGAGTTGAAATTAACGTCAAATACTCAAATCCGTAAACTCTTGGAGACTGGAAGAAAAAAAAATTGAGATTCTCGCCATGGACCAAAACCTATAGGGTACCTGACATGTCCTTGACCTAGAATTATGATAATTGGGCAAGTCTTACGCTTAGTGAGCGAGTCCGACTCGCACTTGTCGTTTTATTTTATAATCAATAGACCTTCATTTGACGACAATATCACCTGATGTAAAGTGACGATTTATCACGAAGGTCTACCAGACACTTGGTCACTCTTGTCTTGAATAGATCGGTAGAAAAGAAGCGGACAGCGTGAACCAAACCTTATCGATAGCAATACTGATGCGTCCCCAAAACGCTGGCTGCATTGCCCCGCTGTATGGCAATGCTAATGCGCTGCGCCAGATACTGATCAGCTCTCGGGTCATGCGTCACTTCGACCCGACGCTCTGATAGAATTATGCAAACCCGAAGTCTCAATACTGCTAATACGGAAAGCTTATTACTGAATATGATTTCTACAAATTTCCTGAAATAGAAAGGAGTGGAATGTCAATGAAACAAACTTACATGCAAAGCAGCTTCAGAACTTCCCTAGCCGACTTCAGGCCTCCAGTCTCATCGCCGAGGTATCTCATATGATGATGGAGTAGATTCGAACGGCGCTGGATTTCGGACCAGGCTGCAATGGAAAACCAATCATAAAAGTGTACAGTAAGGGCTCAATCTATTATGGCAAATAATGTACCAGGGTTCGGATGACCTATTTATTTATTTGACTTTGCGATGGAAAATCAATCTTAGAAGTGTAGTGTAATGGCCTAATTTTCTATGGCATATGGTTGGTTTAGATGTCAAACGGTAGATTAACAGATTAGATTCAAATTAATGAAACACTGATGGCGCCTTAAAATCGTCTTCACTCAATAAAGTACCTTACATTTTGCGTAATAAAGTCACTGTTTACTTGCAACTTCGATTGTTCATAATTCATAATTCTTTATTGCACAACATAGGTATTTTATGTAAAACATGTCGCAAGAAAAATAATGGCAAAGGCGAGCTTAACCCTAAAAAGAGTTCTCTTCCAGCAAACCTTATTGGGAGAGAGAGACAAATTTGCAGAAGTGGGTACATGTGCTAAAACAAAGGATATGTATAAGATTTAATTTTAACCTACTTATTAAATAGACTAATACATAATATAATACAATACATAAACTAATATATCCTAACAAATACTATAATTATATACACATATAAATTGAGTTAATACATAAATACAACAGAGTCATAAAGATAGGTAATGCTCTTTGACTTGTGATTGTTCCATTACAAGCTTGGTAAGCTTAGTTTTAAGATTTTTAAATTGATCTCTATGGACCAGTAAATAAGGTCTTTCGGCTGGCCTTCTATAACCCCAATATCCGTCTTGTTCAGCTCACTCACAAGAGCCAAGTCCTGTATAACCGTGGTCATCGCTCCAGAGTTCTTGCCAGAGCATAGTTCGAATAGATGGCGCTTTTATATCAATAACCTTACCAGAACCTTACAATCAGTGATATACAGTCGCTATTTGTTTGCACCTTCGATTATTTCAAAATAATCCTGGTAAGCCTAAAAGCGTAAAATTAATCTTACAGAGTACAAAATAAGGTTACCTTTCGGCTCAGCTTCCATAACCTCAATATCCGTCTTGTTAAGCTCTCTCACAAGTGTCAAGTCTTGTATAACAGTAGTCATAGCTCCAGAGTTCTTGCCAGAGAACGGTTCGAAGAGATGGCGCTCTCGGCAGTTCACTTCTTTGTAAATGTGATGATCGACAGTGACTCGGCATTTGCTCTCAGATTTTAGGACTGGCCAGGTTTGGAATTTCTGTAAAGGTGATTTGGTTTTATATGAGTCGAAAGAATTATGAATTTCACATCTACATAAATACACATAAAATCTTCTGAAACCTTTTATGAATACAAGGTCAGTTATTTCAGAATTGATGCACCTGAGTGCATGATTTTGGGGATGCAGTAATGAGTGACTTAATTGAAATATGAGAGAATTTATTTTATCCAAATAACACTCAAAGATATCAAACATATTTTTAGGCAGAAAACATACCATTAAAACAATCTTATTAACTATACTTATATTAACATAAAAATACAATAGGATAGAATGGAACTAACTCTAAGTTATTGGTCAAGGTTAAAATGGGTCCCTGCTCAACATTTGCCTAAAACTGCGCTGGTTTTCAGGCAGGATCCTTGAATATAATTAATGGTCTTTAACTGATAGCCATAACATACGCTCTTCTTAATTTGAAGCCAAATGATGATTTATCTGACCTTTAAAGCAGACATTTCACATCCACATCCTTCTCCAGCCCA
Organism: Eupithecia subumbrata; assembly: GCA_949316285.1. Lineage (NCBI taxonomy): Eukaryota > Metazoa > Arthropoda > Insecta > Lepidoptera > Geometridae > Eupithecia > Eupithecia subumbrata. Next base: position 3,075,636 of record OX438644.1, on the reverse strand, counting down.
CTGCTGGACTCAGACCAGCCCTGATAAGTGCCTTATTGGCTCTTATCATTCGAGGCTAATGCCAAAATTCACGTGCTGGGCATGCGGGTTAGGGGTCGCAGTACGGTGGTGGATCTGTCCAGTAGGAGGCGCTACTGCCCGCCCCTTGGTGGATAACAGAAAACCTCTATTTATTATAAATAATGCTGCACACTGGCTAAGGTGACGCGTCTTCACTAGTATCAAACTGGTGTTCCGTTTACCACTGAGTGTATAGTCCACGTTACACTCTTATTAGGATAAAGCAAGTACTTACGCTCTGAAAGTCGTATCAAACAGTCTGCAGTATAGACGTGTAAGCACATGTCAGATACAAGTGTATCTGTTGGCACACTGGCTGAGGTCGCGCGTCTTGACTAGTATCAAACTGGTGTTTTGTAGTCCGCGGAGTGTATAGTCCACGTTACACTCTTATAAGTAGGATAATGAAAGTACTTACGCTCTGAAAGTCGTATCGAACAGTCTGCAGAATAGACATGTACTTGTATCTGTTGGTACACTGGCTGAGGTCACGCGTCTTCACTAGTATCAGACTGGTGTTCTGTTGTCCGCGGAGTGTATAGTCCACGTTACATGTGCCATGGATATCGGTCTGTGGGAGAAAAGGGTCTTAGAAGAAAAGCTCAACTTGACTTTCAACTAGCTATTTTATACCGTACTTGTTTGTACCCGCGGTTTCACAAGCGTTGTTTGTATGGACCGTTCTAAGTTTATTTCGTGTTTAGGTAGCCTATGTTTTATTCCCGGCCTAAAACTATCTGTGAGCAAAATTTCTGCCCCATTAAGTAGTTTTGGCGTGACGAGGTAACAAACATCTAAACATCCTTTCGCATTTATAATATTAGTGTGATGTGATATTAGTTAGATAAAGTTCATCATAATAAATAAAAAATAAATAAATAAATAATGTTGGACAATTCACACAGCATTATCTAGCCCCAAGCTAAGCAGAGCATGTGTTATGGGTACTAGACAACTGATATACTTAATACAATATACTACATAGATAGATATTTTTTTATGATACAAAGAAAACATCCAGAACACCTTGAACAAATATCTGCAACGTCCTGCGTCGCAGGCGGACCTTCTCCCGCTGCGCCACTGAGGTCGTCATCATCTGCTCATACTGTTGTACTGCTACCACACTCCACAGCCCGACCCTCAAGATTCAAGATATTTTATTGCGGAACATGCTGTATAAAGGTCTTTAAATAATTTATGGTAGGTATCAAGCATGCTAGGGCACTGCAACATAATGCTAGGTTCTTTCTACTGTTACCAAAGCTTACACTCAGAGATGTTAAAAGACACAGAAGGAAGCTGTCCTTCCTCTGGTAGGTTTTTTTAGTCGGCTCTTACGACATCCACGGGCTGAATTGGAGGTTCGATTCTTACGCCGCGACCGCCACGACAATCATCTAACCTACAATGTATAAAGTATATATCCTTACCTCAACCCCCTTAAAGTTGATGTCAAACCTCTTCATGCTATTCTGAAAGAGGGACAGAATAGCCCTCTTGAAGTTGAGAACCCAGTCCTCTTCTTCTGTGTGCGGGCATATTTCCGATATGTAGCCATCGTGGTAGGCGAATCTGAAAAATATGGGTGTTACTAGCTTTTGCACGCAGCTTTGTGCTCTTATTAAACCCACGACGCGACGTAAATAGTGTTTGAAGCTTGAGGTGTGTATCAGTGTGCATGTCTGTAACGTAGCTCCCAAAGGGATGAACCCATTTTGAAATGGTTTATATAACCTGACAGGTCGCCTCATCAAGAGCGCAAGTATACTTGATGAAGTCACCTTTGAGACAAAAGCTTTGTTTAGTGAAAATCAGTACAAAAAAATACAAAATCATAATCATTGATTTCAAAATTGGTACAGGTGTACACGTGTCCCTGGTTTCTGTATTAGTTTAGTTGAAACTGTATTACAGATAACCAGTCTTCCCTCCTACACATGGTTTCTAACTAGTACCTACAGCCAAAAAACAGCGATGGGAACTTTAATTTAGAATTTTTATATTGACTTCAAATGTAGAATGATCAGCAAGACCTAACATAACATAATATCTTGCGTTTTTTCATAATATGTAAGCAGTAAACAAGCTTTATTAAAAACATCTTATTTACTCAAATCAAATAAATCATAAATAATTCGTTTACAAATTAAGTGGTTACATGAGTAACAATCATTTGTGTTGTGATAAGAGATTTGTATGTCGAAGCACACAATTCTAAGAATGGGAAAATGATAACTATTTTATCAATTATTCATGAATGATATTGTGACGTTATTCACCAAATGATAATAAAGGTTAATAGCTTTGCCAATACATAGATAGAAGCTTTTTAAACTTTTCACTTCAGTCATTCAATATCCTATAATTTTTAAACCTTGGTTTGGAACCTCATAATAGACCCGTTTAAATATCCCTTGGCCCTTGGGTCCAAAAAGCTTTAAAAAAATTAATTAATTAAAAAATACTAGACACCACACAGCATGATCTGGCCACAATGTACCCTAACACAAGCTTGAAATAGAAAACTGATTTACATAAAGTTCACACAGACAAAAATTATAATTAACTAATACATTCTATCTGTAGGAAGATCTATAAAATTTCACTCTAATCATGAAACAACAAAAAGTCATACTCAAACAAATGCACATGAAACAAACTAAGAAATATCACCCAACTTGCTATTAAGATCTTTGCTTACTCAATCAAGTAGGTCATGGTCATCATGAGTTTAAGCCAGTCAAGTGTTGGATATAGCCCTCCTCTAATAAGTCCTATGCCAAAGCGACCTGTCTTCAGCTTTCCCCAGAAGTAAGTCACAAGATGCATCTGCCAGCAGTCTTTCGCTGATCATAATCCCACCTGGTTGAAAGTCCAGCTACCCTATACTCCTGAGTCACCTTTACCATCAAAAGTAACCCACTACAATGGAATAAATACCTTAGTTCATTAGCAGTGACAGCATGTACAAACTTCTCCGCTCGTTCCACCGGGTAGTTCACATCCTGATCGCTGAGAGTCACCTCGCTGAGCTGGAGTAAGCCTTCGCATGGTGTGATGAACTGGACTTTTGTCTGGGGATAAGATGCATGGGTTTATGTAGGTATTTAGATTTAGAGAGGCAAAACAAACATGTATTAGACACTGAAGTGATACCTATGTAAATGTACTAGTCTTTCTTATTCACTTCTTAAACCAGTGGCCAAAAATTTAAGTGAAGAGAAAAAATAACACTTTCTTATTTGATAATAATTTAAGTATGCTATAGAAATTTGACTTGTGTGCAAATTTTGTAAGCCAGGAGAAATAAAGTTATTGAAATCTGAAATCTGCATATTATTTCACTTAGTCTTTATGAATGAAGTCTCAACTATTAGGTTTACAATTGTAAAAACTAGTTTGGAAAGGTATTTAAGTACATACCATGTTTTGATCTCAAGCTTTGCGAGCCATCACATTGTTTTTCTTTCTTTCTTGCTTAATTCTCTCTCAATTTAGGGACCTATGGTTATTAAGGTCTTGGATAAACTAAGCTATTATGTAGAGAATACAAAGTCTTGCTGTACAGATGTATGAAACACAATATGGATTGGACACTGCTTTAGTTCAAAACAGAGGTTGGAGTGGAGTTTACGGGACGCAGCCAATTACAAGGCGGAAAATACTTTGGAAAAATTTTCGGAAATTTCCTGGCAACTCTGTGACTGAAAGGGTGTGTAGGTATATGTATAATTGCACCCAAAGCCATAATGTTAACAGGCATCCCACCCCAGGGGGTTCCTGATCTCAAGGTCACGACGTCAAGGTCAAAGGCCATTGACGACAAAAACCTTGAAAAAAAAGTTGATTTTTCCTTGCGTTCCGTAAACTCCACAGCGACCAAAACAGATGAATGGCTGAATGGCGTATGCTTGCAGTGGACAGTTGGGGCTGAGCATAATATTGTAACCAGTAACTTACCAAAGCCCGGACATCTAGTGTTGAGCGGTTATTGCTTGAACCGGAGAAGTATGTCTCGACATTCACTGTGTAGTCATAGTAGTAAATTACGTCTGTCGAGTAATGGAATTTTTCTGATTCTGAAAACAAGAATTTTCTGAGTGATTAACCTGCCCTTCGAGTAGATGAAGTACTTATATACAACGTAGGATTTAAAAACAGACTACATAATTCACCAATATTTACGTTTGATTTTACGATAAGATTATGTTAATGGTGACCACTTACTTGCACAAGACGGCGGCCCACAAATATACGGATCTTTCAGTGAATCTGCAAGTTATAGGCATAACATAAATAAAGCGTTTTCCATCAATAAACGTAGAACACCGGTTACTTAGATAAAATGCTGTGCTATGCCGTCATGCCGTGCGTGGTGCGTGCTCTCCAATTTTGCTTTGTTTGTTTACAAAAAATTTGTCAAAAGTCGCAAACAGGTAGAAATGTCAATGTCAGTTGATCTTGATTAGATTGGTTCGTTTTACGCATCTTTTCTACAGCTCATGATTTCTTTGCAAGCAAACCCTTTGAAAAGAATGGAATTTGAGAAATGTAGGATGAAATGAAACGTACCAACTCTTGATAATTTTGATTTTCTAGTGCTGTACGTTCGTACCGACTTAATATCGATATTACATAAACCATTAGTCTCATTGATTAATTTATAATTTGGGTAGGTGCTGGTACCTACATAATCACATGCATTACTTAAACAAAACATACTGTAGGAACACAATGAATTATAGTTTTGTTACCGGAAAATTACCTAAAAAACGTACTAACCAATTATGGTTAGTACGTTTTTTAGGTAATTTTCCGTCAAAAAAACCATTGGGTCTTTCATCAAGTACTCCTACGGAGGTTAATTTAATTTCAATAACAGCACAGGGAGGTAGTAGGTAGATAAGTTCAAAGTTGTCTGGAGGAGATTGCTCTTAGCGATAAGGCCGCCCATTGCGCAACTCCGTTAACTCTCTTTTCCTGTATTTTTTTGTATTTTCTTGGTGTGCACTATAGTGTAAATTTGTATATGTAATGTAATATTGTACAATGTAGAAAAATAAATAAGTTGGTAGGTAGGTGTATACCTACCTACTACAGAGTTCTATTAGCCACTTTACTCCACGACGTTAGTGAATGAATGTTAGGTAGGTAAGTACCTACCTATTGCAGGATAAGCGATAAATGCGCACTTGATCCTTCACCTACAATGCAACCGTTAAGTCACGTGTTGGGATCCAATTTCATAAATAGATCGTGGAGAGTGCTGTAAGAGTTGCGATAAAATGTAGGTAGATACTGTGAGCAATTTATGTCATCCAGGTTTTATTTCATTAGGTATATGTGTTGTAGGTAGGTATCTTTGATTATTGACTTATAAATACATAACTAGTTAAGCGATTAGGTACTTATGTCAATTACTTACTTAAATATTTCTAGAGGGCTAACAATGCGGTAAATGCTTAAAATTAGCGACGTTTAGGTTTATATCTTTCTATCGATTCAAGTTAGAAGATCTATAGTTCGAGTTCTTAGGACCCCAATCTACTACGCCCGCAGATATATTATACGCCCTTCCCTCGGCGAAAATAGGAAGCGTTGAATCATAGGAAGTACCTACTTAATTGCCAATGTCTGGGAATGTTTCAATTTAAGTCTTAGTAAGTAAGGACAGGGCTTTGGATTTAGGTAGGTTTAGTATGTTTAATAGGCAGGCATATACCTTAACTTAAGTTATGTGGTACACCCATCCAATGTAGGTACCAATCCAGAGGTAAGTATTTTTTATATGATTTCACTTATAACCACCATAAAACCACGTCGTCTTTATGAAAAATTGAGCTGTTATGCTTAACGCATTTTTGTGAAGAAGTAAAGCTTATGTTCAAAAACTCATAAAACCATATTCGGATCAGATATTGTTATAACCGATGATCGTAAAACTCCCAAATCCAAAGAAGCGATAAATAATACTCACTCGGCGATCCATAAACCGTGACACAAAAGCACAAGAATAAAATCCCGCACTTCATTTTGTCACAAACACATTTTCAACTTGCTCCGTCTACGGCTACACAATGAATGAATAACACCAATATTTTCTTTATCTGAGGTCGTAGCTCGCTCGGGTCAAAGTAAATAACATTATCTATCACATAATTAGGTTTGACGGATCTGTCCTATGCTGAGTTGTTTTGTCAAATCAATGTGCGCGGGAGACCGCAGGGAAGCCACTAGCGGAAGGGAAGCTGCTCGGGTTTCATTCGGAATGTCAATAGCGATAGCGATAGATCAAGGTCGGGCATCATAATCGTCCTTTTTTGCTCGGGCGCGAGAATAACATGCATCAATGACTGCAATTAGTGAAATGAATCAGCCCAAGCTTATTAAGTACCTTCATTCTTTGATAATTATAATAAGTATCTCTCTATTGAGCTACCTACGATTTGCGCCTGAGCTATTTAAGGCGCTACCCCGACGCAAATCAGAACCACCATCTATTTTATCATATTATTCTGTTCAACGAAAGATTTTTTAAAAATCGATTGGCCAGTTTGTTACACTTATCATAAGCTTATTTTTAATCCCTCTTTAAAAGTTTTAGATTGTATAGTGTAGGCAGAGATGCGAAGTTGCAAAAAGAGCAACATTGCATCTCTGCTTAAAGTAGGTACCTATACAAAATAAAACTTTTACAGAGGCATTAAAAAAAGCTTTTAATAGGCAGTAATTTGTTCCGTTGGTCTGGGTGTTTTATATGTATAATAAAAAATATCTATCTATGTAGTGTATTGTAATAAGTATATCAGTTATCTAGTACCCATAACACAAGCTCTGCTTAGCTTGGGGCTAGATAATGCTGTGTGAATTGTCCAGCATTATTATTATTATTATTATTATTATCTCAATCTGGCCAATCGATTTTTGAAAATTCCTTCGTGTAAAAGAATAAAGGGATAAAATAGGTGGTGGCGCTGATTTGGGTCGGGGTAGCGCCTTAAATATTTTAAATACCTTAACACTCAAGATTAGTTTAAAGCATTACTAGTCGTAAATTAATTCCTACTTTAAGGGTGCGGTGGTAACAAGTAAAACTCGGAAATAAAGTCTACCTACCTTCTCTGATGTTTAGTTAACTTCAATCTTTATAATAAGGTAGGTATAGTACCTACCGAAGCGAAGCGAACAAGAAACCTTTACCCTGTTAGTTTTGTTGATCTTTATTTATTTCAAATTTTGGAAATCATGAACATTCTAAACTGATAATTATTTGTCTGCTTATCGACTTAAGACGGACAAATAAAAGCTACCAATCAAAGCTTCAATATTGCAAATTAGCATTTACCCAACCGAAGAATGAAAATCAACTCCCGACGTCTAAAATCCACTCAACAGACTCCTCCTTTACCCATCATAATAGGGTTTCTTTTGGTTCGAGCAGATTCTCCTGGAAAATTGTAGAAGGATACATAATTGGAACGATCCGTCGGGAACCAGATGCCGGGACTTTGTCAATAAATGCGATTGCGATTGTGACTCGAACGGGCTTATTGTCACTTTGATTCAGCTTCATTGTAAAATAAACTTTATGTCCCTTTAACTAACTTCATTATTAAACAATGGCAGCTCAAATTCATGCCTTGGTTTATAACCATGCTAATTATTTTGTCATTTATTGTTTACTAGTTTCTGCCAGCAGCTTGGAATGCGTTGCTTCTACAAAAACTTTTAAAGATTGTTTCTATCCCATGAAAACTGATTAAGATTACCTATAAAATGTGTGTTATTCCTTAACTAGACCTACATCTATTTCAAATTTTAGCCCGTTCTGTTAAGTACCTAGGTAGTTTTGGCGTGAAGAAGTAACAAACATAGGTATCTCCATCCATACATACATTCATCCATTCAACATTCCCATTTTCGATTTATGTGTGACATTATAGTAAGCTTTCAGCTAGAAATGGGGTTGATTGTCTAGTAATCTCAAGAGTGAAATGTCGGACGTTATTACTTGATGGTTCTGTGACTGCTCTCTACATACGATGGTTTAATACATAGGTATGCATTGTTTTCAACGTGGAATTGATTCGCCAGATTGAAAAAGGACTTCTCAAAAGACCATTGTTCGTATCTTTTGTGCGTTACACATCACAAAAGCAAGTGCCTTCTATTGATAGAGGATTGTGTCTAGTTTGATTAAACGCTTTACAAATATTGTGCCGACCGACTGCCTACTTACCTATTTAATATTTAAAGAACTCTACTGATATGTTTAATGTTAAATTTGCAAATATAGGCTGGGAAAGGAACTAATTCAGTATCTGGCTATATTAGCTGACCCATACTTTTTTTTCTACTGGGAAAATAATTTTCACACATTAATATTTTATCGACACAATTAATGTTTAAAAATCATCTATCACATCACCATTTCATAAAATAAACGAGCCTGTCTTGATTGTTGACGAAAAGCACTGTGAGTTTTTTTTGACTTTGACAGATAAAATTAGGGTTTGAAAAAAATCACCCTTCCTAATTGAAAAATTATGGAAATTATTTGTGTAAATTAATAATGGCTTGCCAAGGAACATAAATATACACTCCTAGGTATCTACTTGCCCACAACACAAAACTAGGTAGGTACTCAACACGTAAAAATAGGGAAAAAGATTGTAGTGGAAAATATTTTCTGGGACACGTTACCACATCCACAACGCCTTTTAAAACTCAAATAGCAAGCTGTGGTATGCAGGATTGCAAATGGATGGGTGAATGGAATTTAAAGGAGGTTTACCTTGGCTGACAAATTTTATTGCATAGTATTGGCTCCAAATCCAAACTAATCGGAACCTACCTCTCCGCGCGCAGTGGAACAAAAGTTACGGACTAATGAACGATGATAAAATTTACCAAAAGCCCCAGCTAACCCAGCTTAGGTATTCTGAACAATTCACCTCGCCATAGGAGACATAATTATGACTCGAAGCTGCGGACGCCTCCATTGCGAATGCATGGACGATACGTGGATTGCAAGCACACGACCTGCCCCGGCCAATTCATTTAGACACACGGCAAGCCTTTTGTCTCAGAGATCTTTCGCTAGAGTCAGCGGACGTGAGAGACGCAGTGGGTCTGATCAGACTGGTCGAAGACGCTCGCATCTTTTCCGCACTGAGCTACAAAAAGTACGAACGTGTGGGACTCTGGACGAACTTGTTTCACCATACAAGGTGCTCGGAGACAGCCAAGCTTCCCAACGCAGTGCTCACATAATATTGTTAGCCGATGCCGATAGCTTTTTATGCCGAATGCATTATTCGATACTCATTTAAAATTCTAACATACGCATATAAAGAAAGCTTGCCATTTTCATCTGGTCGCCTGCTGTCGGTGGTCGTCCTATAAAATATACGGACTTTGTTTCTGGCCGTGGGCATTTTATTATTATTTATTACGCAAATTCGGATTTAGCCGACGGTTGTTAAAGCGGCCCACGCGTCGAAAAATGCGGGGGCGACGAGCGGAGGCTCCAGCGCGTGCTGTGTTCTAAACTCTCGCGCACATCGCCGGGCACACACGTTTTTATAAAAAAAAACATTAAAAAGTAAAAACAGTGACAGTGCATTCAAATTTGACGTTCAACGAACGTTCCATTTAGTGATTTCAACGTAAACATCGATATCGATAGTTGGTGAATGGAGTGCAAGTAGGAAGTGACGTCATGAATAGTGTTGTGAATGTGTCAGCTTCGGTAAGGTGGGCTGTTGACAATGCAAGATCATTAGAGCTGTAAAGGTAAGTGTAGCTAACTAATGAGTAACTCATTAACTGTTTGGAAAACATTTGTATCCATTCATTTAATGTTTGATACTTAAGTTTACCTGAGTAGGTATTCAGCTTTCAATATTTTAATGTTCGTTATAATCTCCTCTTCAAGTGCCTACCAACTGCTGGTTTCTTAAAGTAGGTACCTTCCCACCAAAGGTTATTTAAAATGACACAATCTTAGCTCAATTTTACCCACATTTTATGTTCACCTAACTCGTAACCTATAATTGCCTGTCAACGACTTACGTAGGTAGGTATAGATCGCCATCTTAAAAAATATTTATTAAAATGCATCTTAGCAACTTCAAAAAACCTATGAATCTAAACGAGCCTGCAAAATAGGCCTTGTTTCACTGTTATGCTTAACTTATTTTCACTCAATACTATAATGTACTATAGACAGTGAGGTTATATGCAGCAATGCAGCAAACCGAATGCAAATAAAAAGGTGCCACAGCAGTTTAAAAGAGTTTATGAGCACTTAACATCTTAGGAGCATTATAAATTGTAATAGAAGTAAGTACCTATCCATAAATATTTGTAACGAAACGTTATTCTACAGGCCCATTCAAAACATTGTTTACGTTGCTGTAAATTCTACTTTTATGAAAACTTTCTGCTATAACTTGCCAGGCGGTTACGTAGATTTTATTATCATCACACAGAACAGAAAACCAGTTTGTATAAAACAAATCAATAAGGTACCTATTAGTATAAAAATTTTGGCGTTTGTAGAAATTAGTTACCTTATGAATTCAATTTGAACGACCAAATAAGTTTAAACACATAGTGGTGCAGATAACCTACTTATTTCACTGGCTCGTTCATTGGCTAAATAACCTACTATTTACCTGGCAAAAAAATATCGCACTCACCGTAAATAAAATTAGAAAGCTTTATTAAAAGCAAAAAAATTAAACAAGTACTTACGTTAATTTTTTTTAAACCGGTTTAAATTAAAGCTTTTCTGAAATTATTCGTATAATATTTAACAAAAAAACGAGTTCTGAAGTGTGTACCTATACCTAAGTAAGACTCCGCAGGTCTAGCACACATGTTTTCCATTTGAATGGGCGCGTGGGTGAAAATAATAGTTAAACCTAATGTCGTGACATTTCGAAATTATGCGCCCAGCTTTACACAATCATACAATGTAGCTTCCATACACTTTAAACTTTATTTGACTGCAATGAATTGTATTATTGAGTGGCAAACCGGCAAGATTGAAACAAAAGGTTAAATGTAGGCTAAAACTAATGAATATGCATTGCGGAACGAGTTGAATCATGATCACGATTATTTGTGATACCTAGGTAGACCTAGGTATAACCATTATATTATCTAGACTTCTTATCTACCATTCAACTTGGGTGTCGGCCCAAGACGAAATTTGTTCTTCTAAAAAGCTCAATCGCTTTTGTTCTTTTAAATGTTTTTTCTACACTATTTATCAAGTTATCAACCTATTTCATTACTTAAGGTTTTTAGTTTGAAATGTCTTACTAACATCTGCATTCTTACTCCTTCGCCATAACAAGTCGGGTCTTAGCAATCTTGCAGTCCTTGAAAATCGTTTTTTGTTAAATTTAACTTAACCAAATAATTTTAATAAGTTAAAGAATCTTCAGAATCAGAACAGGTGACACACCCCATAGAAAACTTGGCTTCATTTCAAATTATATACTAACAAAAAAATATACTAACCCCGGAATTTATTTCAGTCAGTAACCCAAATTATTGAACGCAACTCACAAAGCTAATGTTTCCAAGAAGTTGGTAACTTTGCCGAGTCCAAGTTAGTAAGTTATGTAGCTCATAACTTTACCGTGCGATAGGCAAATTATGTAAGTTGTTATTCGGGTCAATAACAGCTACCTTCGTTGGATTTCGCACTAATTGAATGAACCGAGTGACTGCTTAATGGGTACAAATAACTTAATTTATATACCTACTGGGTATAGTCAAAAATAGATTATCCGTAATTAACACCTATAACTTTATGGTTGTATTTTGTTTTTGCTAGTCATAAGGTTTCAGTTGGCATAATGCCGTAAGTTATTGCCGTATGCACGTTATAAGTTAGGCACCTACGTATAATTCGTAAGTCTTGTGTATTTTCTGCGTTCATTGATTTTTCGGTTCATTTTTAACTAAATCTATTATATAAAACATACAAAATGTATGAAATTAAAATTACTATAGACATAAGAATCTATACCTACCTTGTAATGAACAGAAATTAGGCTGCACAGTGCACAGTCCACCGTAGAAATCCTTGAACAGGAAATCTTCCCATCTCAGGCAAATATGAGGCATAAAGTACCTACTTACTACCTAATTGAACTAAAAAATTATACAATGTTCAGGATTGCTTGTCGTTGAGAAAACTTATTAAATAAAGTCAGAGGCTAAGCTACATTCATTATAAGAACTCAATACGAACTTAATTGGCATTTTTATGTCCGCACAATCAACATAAACTTCTACTTTCCATAAATGAAATATCTATTATGCAGGGTATTTTCCATACATTTCCTTCCAACAAATAATACCTACTGAACATATTCACGCAGCATCATCTGGCCCCAAATTAATGTTCAACTCCAAACAACGCATCGTATCCTATGTTTACAATCATCTGCCGGTTAAACACGAGCTCAAAACTCGCACTAGGTACAAAATATACCCAGTTCCCGGTTTATAATAGAGTTTCATTACAGGATAATGGCCATACCTAATAATTAACGACACGATTATCCGCAAAAGCTTTTAAGCGTGAGCGCCATTACTCTCTAACTTCGCATATGCATGCATGTAATATCTCTACATCGTAGCTATATGTACTACTTTAGGGGAAAACTTTAGTTGTGCTTTTTATTTCATATTTTTCCTGGTCTTTATATGGTTTTGGAAACGACAAAGTTATATAGTCTGTTTAGTTTTATTCGGCGTTGCTTTTATTTTATGGATGAAAATATTTTCGCTTTGATTTGCTATTTTATTTGAAAGCTAGTAACATTTATTATTTTTGTTGTGTGAGCTCCCAATGAATTATGTTGTGAAATGGCATGCACAAGTTTTTATTTTGCCCAAACGTAACCAAAATGATTTGGTTCAATACTTTGTTTCATAAATGAAAATAGGATAGGTATTTTAAAATCATTTCTCATGTATTAGACACAGTCATGTGTGCAATACAGTTTTGTTTAGAGTTTGAATCATGCATACTCGAGAAAACATAATATTGAGTAGGTACCTACCTAGATACCTAAGTAAAATAAACATAAAATAATCAGCAAGCGTAACTAGAGGAGCATTAACAAGCTGATTAGAAAGAAAGAAAGAAAGAAAATCCATTTATTTGACCCTAATACATACAAATATTAAAAGGAATAATAAAAAAATACATAAAAGGGGCCAAAAAAGTCCCGGTCTCAGCATTATGCCGCTACAAGCCACAGCGATTACAGCTGAAACAAGCCAATAAATAAAATGCAAACGAAGCCACCCAATAGAGAAGTGTTAATTAGTATTTTATCGATGCATGACGCGTAACGTCAAGGAAGCGTCTCGGACACGCAGCGCATCACTAATTCCGCGGGCGCCATGTTAACAAGATTCTATCGATATCGATAGAATCTGTTGGCTATCACTAGCGTTGGCCCGGATAAAGTCAAATGGTGCAACTTTATTCATTCGTAGCTAGTTCGTAGCCTTATCTACCTACCATCGCATTCCTGATTAAACTGAAATGTAGCATTATGAAAATGGGAAACGCAACAATGAAAATTCTAACCCAGAGTTGAACGTCAATGGAGCTTGATTATTTAGGAAATATTGCTTTGTTGCACCGCAATTGAGGACATCAGGAAAATTAAATGCATTCAGCTTCAATAAAATAAGAATCAAGAATTTATTGGTAAATATTAAATTACACGTCAATAATCGAATGATAAATAATCACAACAAAAAATATAGATGGTTTGGAATCTTTAATCTCATTATTAAAACTTAATTTTATAAAGTTGGGAATAGGCGCATGTCTTGTGAGACGTTGGGAATACTTTTCGTAAGACGTTGGGAATAAGTAGGTGCGTCTCACGTGGGACGTTGATTACGGATTGGTCTACTGATTTTTTTTCTGTGCATGATTAAATGAGATTATATGCACAAGATAGACATGCGGTACCTACGTTTAATTATTACCTAAATGTTTACCAAATTAGAGTAACAAATGGTGATCGCCAACTACCAACCTACGACAATTACTCTCTACTCTCTACACGTTGGCCCAATGCCTTTGCCCAGCGCATTGGCCCAACGTGTACCTTACCTACAGCTGCCTTTAGGTATAGTTATAGGTATTATGAAGCGTAAACTGACTGAAAACCGTCACAACTTCAGCACAAAGTTACCGAGTAAACAATAAAGCTGGTAGTCTACTGCCCACAGAGCCATAACAGCTCTGTGCTACACTTTTGTTTTTAACCGGGGCCAGCTCGAACAATAGATGCACTGCCTTTACGTTAGGGTTGTCACGTCGACAAAATATAGGAATTTAAAGATCTAGGTTCAGTTTTCACCGATATTACGAGAATTCAGGTCTACGTAGGTCTACATAGTAAAGGGGAGTAAATATATTGGTATTTATTTTAAATATTTGGGTAGCTGGAAAAGCCAGCTTAAAAACTAAATGGGTAAAGTGCCTAATTCACAGTAGCAGCTGGGAGTCAGAAAATTAGCGGTGATACACCCCCGTGCCTCAAAAATCGTGAAAAAACGAAGGAAAATCTCAAACGGGGCGTTGGTCATGCGCCTGACCTCCATGTGCGAAGTGAGGTAAAAAATTTGCCAAGTTCTTCAACTTTTCTGGTACCTGCCTATTTTGTTTCCAAAATTCGGAGAATACAGCTCATTCCTAGGTAGACACACAAATTCTTCCCGTTCATTTCCCCTATTGTTTTTGGGCAATTCAATAAGGTTTCTGTTATAAGATCTAAATGAACCTAAATTGCTTCTCTTTGGCAAACTACTAGCTTCTAATCTCTCCTGCCCGCGGCTTCGCACGTATTTTTCCGAGATAAAAGCCTACTTCCGTATTAACTTATACTCCAGATCTAGTACACCGATGCAAAATTTCAGGCTGCAGGCCTATTCCGATTAGTTTTGGCCACAGAAATATTATGGTTTTGGCGTTGTCTTCACCCAAACATCTTACTATGTGGATTTGATCGCTACTATCATGAGTGTCCATATTTTTTTAAAGTGTAGGTAGCTTACCAATACACATCTCCTTATCTTACCAATATTCGTCATTATCAGCCTATATTAGTCCACAGCTGGCCATAGGCCTCCCCTAATGAGCGCCATAGCGCCCTGTCTTTAGCTTGCCACATCCAGCATCTGCCTACCGTCTTTCGCAGATCGTCATCCCACCTGGCCGGAGAGCATCCTACACTACGTTTGCCGAGTCACGGTCTCCACTCAAGAACACGTTTACGTCAGCGGTTGTCGAGAGCTATGCTCGGAGTTTCTCTGTAGATTAAGATTTGTAACGAATACATCCGAGAACCAGAGATAACGACATAGCTCAAAGAATTAGCAACCTGAAGTGGCAGCGGGCCACCCATATCTCGCGAAGAAATGAGATATCAATGTTTTCCTCCTAATATAAAAAAAAAGTTAAACGTTAGGTACTGAAGATGTTTCACCGGAGGCAACGCCAAAACTACTGAATGAAAACCGCGGGCAGAAGCTATTTGACATAACTAAGTTAACAGTTCGACCTGAAAAGTTCGACTTTTCCCCAAGGTGACAACCCTACCATCCATCGCGTATATATTTTCACGTCTCGGGGGTACCCTGATTGGACGCGTTGTGCTGGAACGCAGATACTTGTGTATAATGTTAAAGCCCCTCAAAGTGGTGCTAAAATAATATGAAATTGTTGGTCAACCAGCTTTTGTCACTATATTCAGGAGGTAATTTAATTTTCGTACCCGTAACCGTTGACGTTAATATAGTTACGTGGATAACCGTTGTTTTTGAAATAGTTTTACCCCGGTGGTGTTCAATAACATGCTCTTCCTCCGAGATAAATCAAGAGCTAGGCCCAAGGTTTTTAACCACAGAAATATCAACATCATTATCATCATCAGCCCTTTACGACGACCCACTGCTGGGCATAGGCCTATCATCTACAGAGACATATAACATATTATTTCTGTGTTTTAAGCCACCTAAATAAATGACTATCACGATTATGTATGACCCTTGTTTTTAACCGACTTCAAACAAAGAAGGAGGCTCTATTTCTATGTTTGGCTGTACGTTATGTAGGTATGTTTTTTTAAATACTATGTTTGCCTATTGCTCTGTCAATTGTGTGTGTTTTAATACATATTTTATTTTCGAGGATTTCTTATACGTTAATTGCCCCGTAAAATAAAAAAAAAAACAGTTTATAGAATAGCGGTTTTTTGTTTTTGTAAAACATTAAATTATTATCATTCATCATTATGTCCACGAAGTTCACAGCTGGACAGATCCAACCCTGAGCTGGACAA
Organism: Eupithecia subumbrata; assembly: GCA_949316285.1. Classification (NCBI taxonomy): domain Eukaryota; kingdom Metazoa; phylum Arthropoda; class Insecta; order Lepidoptera; family Geometridae; genus Eupithecia; species Eupithecia subumbrata. The sequence continues at coordinate 3,059,179 of OX438644.1, read as the reverse complement.
AAGCCTGCCCGCGATCGCCGCCATTACTACATTTTTTTTTAAATTTTGAGATTCTAGTATACCAACACAAGGCTAGACGCTAGTGTAAAGATGTAGATTGGATAGGCAAGTCGTCCTTCGCTCGGCACATTGGAAATTAACATAGTAGAGTCAATGGTATTTAGGTTGAATGGGCTTCATTCAGATCGCTGGAAGATTAGAAATTGTTTTACGTTAGTTTGAATCATCTTATGTAAGTAGGTGTATAATCTTTACAGTTACTGTAAATGTGGGTAAAGATTAGATTAATCTTTATGTAAATAAAATATTATACCAAGTGACAAGCTTTTGGACCAATTAGATACACCTACCGAAAATGATTCTAGGATAAATGTAGGTACTAATATTTTTAAACGTAACCTGCTACCGAAGAGCTTTTGGCACAATAGCTAGGTAGATCTACCTAAGATGATTCTAGGTTAAGTGGATAAATGTAGGTAAGGATTAATCTTTACCTATTTATATTTACAGTAACTGTCTGATAGCTGGTGTTGGAATAGGAACTTACTTTTATTTAAGAAAAAAAAAGGAGTTCCTCTCCTCGCAAAAAAGTTAAAACCTCCGATAAAAACCTATGAAATTGTGAACGAAATCTATATTAGTACCAGCACAGCTAGCATAACGAACCTTTTTCTGTAAGATTTGGTATTCGTGAAGAATCATCCTCACCTCCTCACCTCAACAGCCTATATTGCTCCACTGCTGGACGCAGGCCTCCCACTAATTAGCGCCTTATTGGCTTTTATCACATATCCTCACGCTGTGGGCATGCGGGTTGAGGCTCGCAGTTCGGTGGTAAAATTGTTCTGCAGGGGGCGCTGCTGTCCGGCCCCCGGTGGATATCCTTTAGCCGCCTCCTACGACACCCGCAGGAAGAGTTGGAAATTGGCGCATCATCTGCTGGACATAGGCCTCCCCTAATAAGCGCCATAGCGTCCTGTCTTCGACTTCCCCGATTCTAGCATCTGCCAACAGCCTTTGACAGGGCATCATACAATATGCCCGGCGGCATTTTTGTTGACAACAAATAAATTATATTGAAAAAAAGTACCTAGTAGAGTTTTTGAACTGGGTAATCTATCACAACTACCGATTTCGTGTAACACAGGTATATGTGTGGTGGGTATAACTAGGTACCCAGTTTACGAACTGGGCTTTTTAAGATCAAGAATCTTGATTGATGGTAGAACTATGGTTTTAAGATGATAGTCTTGCATTTTTCATGGGTTAATTAGGCACCTGGGGATCCGCAACCTTGCAAAAGGTGCCTGTTAATTCATGCAGCACAGCATCAGATGCTGTGCTGCATGAATTAACCAATTTAAGCTAAAATGTTAAATCGCTGTGTGGTGCCGGCTTAGAATTTGCACCACCCCAACTCTTCCCGCGGGTGTCGTAAGAGGCGACTAAGGCATATGCACCGGGGGCGAGCAGCAGCGCCCCCTGCAAAACTATTCTACCACCGAACTGCGATCCGCAACCCGCATGCCCAGCGTGGGGATTATGGGTATTATTCCCCATGTGATAAAAGCCAATAAAGCGCTTATCAGGGGGAGGCTTGCGTCCAGTAGTGGACCAATACAGGCTGTTGAGGAAGCTAAACGGGCGGCCTATGACTTTTCTTTGTAAAATAGAGATCATTTATTTATTTTACAAGTTTAGAGAAACTAACAGCTAGGTACCTAACTATAATTACACAAATGGTTGGTTACTAACGTAACGGCTAATTAAAAGTTTCCACAAAAAATAACTCAAATTCAATGTTAAAATTAGAGGCGGTATTAACCTTTGCAATCTTTGTATAAAAGTAATCCAACGGTTCGTTGCTAAAATCAGAAGTTAAATCCTAATCTGTCTTCAACGATCCCGATCGATCTCGTTCCTATTGCTTCTGGACTAGAAATCGTACTAATTGATGGATAACCCCACATCAGCCAGTCTATGGATTGCTGAACTGTACCAGCCCACCAACCAACATGCAATTAAAAGCATATTTGGCTTAACAACTGTGCCTCTGGATCAGTTCATTGAATTGTAGAGCACCATAAAGATAGAGGGTGTCCCTTGCGAGGGTTGCGAGGTAAAAGCGATGGTTAGTACCTTCTATCCTATCTACCACGCTACTGATGGTGGGTGACCATAGTAATAAAATATCACTTTTATTTTTCTCAAAGTAAATTTAAATTTAAATTTACTACTACTGAGGACCTCTTTCTTTATGGTGCTCTACAATCCAATGAACTTATTCACAGGTATATTCCACATATTGCCATTTTCCATTCTACTATATATACTATATTATATTCGCATTCACTGCCCAGCCTCGGCGGGGCGAACCGCAGGGGGGCGGGCGTGCCGCAGACCAACAGTGCCTCTTGGACCATGAAACTATTTAAACCACACACTACCTACAATGATTGACTCTCTTAAAAAAATTAAAACTCCTTAAAATTTAGTTTTTCAGGACGTTTGCAATAATGCATATTCACACACAAATCAACCAATTAAACCACCATCTGGGCATCAAAAGGCTTAATTTCCAGTCGCCATGCTAAGTAATACTGTAATAATGGCTAAGGCCGCCCACTCACAGGCCCACGCGCGGCTGTGAATGGCGGCGTGTGAATATCAATGAATACGCCGCTGTGTCTGGTATCTGGTAGCCTGTTTTTGTATCTTGATAACACATTAATTAATTATTTGTTAGCACAAAGAAAGCTTTTTAGTAGAACATTATCAATAGTTATTCTATGACCATTGTCAAAGTTGGAAGTGCATTTTCAAGCGAGAAGCACAGGTGAAAAGATGCGTATTTAACTTTATGGGCTACTTTTTATCCAGAAAAACTGGTGCGAAGCCGCAGGCTGAAGCTAGTATTTATGAAATCTTTCAACTGTAAATACTAGTTCTAACTTATTTCTATTATTTGAATTAAATCTTAACTAGGTATAAAAAAATTATCGAAACCTTTTTGTACAAATTCACACGATAAAATACGAATCGGCCTTGCCAAGCCCAGCTCCGTATTTATTATTAAAGTCACCTAAAAACCATAAATTGTATAATACCCACCTTTTCTTGTAAAATTCACACAAATTATACCTTCAAACTACATTTGACAGCGTTACAATGATTTTATTGCTAAAGTATGCTATTAATGGTCTTCTAGACGTAATAGATGATCTTTGATTGTTATTTAAATGATTTGGTTTTGTAGAAACATTTTAACTTAACAAGATTTTGCCATCAGGTACGATTTGCATAGGTGAACTCATACATACCGATTTAACCGTTTTTGATGATGACTCAGGCACTTCGAAAACTTACGTGAATTTTTCAAATATCAGGCATTTTTGCTAAATACTAAATACTTTTTCATAAATATGTACGAATAAATTTTGCTAATAAAATATATTAAACTGATCCATATGATGACCTCCGTGGCGCAGCGGGCGAAGGTCCGCCTGCGACGCAGGAGGTTGCGGGTTCGATTCCCGCCTCAGAACAAATTTATGTACGATCTGCAGAAATTTGTTCCGTTGGTCTGGGTGTTGTCTATGTATAATAAAAATATCTATCTATGTAGGTAGTGTATTGTATTAAGTATATCAGTTATCTAGTACCCCTAACACAAGCTCTTAGCGCTTAGCTTGGGGCTAGATAATGCTGTGAATTGTGCAGCATTATTATTATTATATATTATTATTATATCAATACCAGTTGGAAGCGTCCCGAAGACGCTGGCTGCATTGCCCCGCTGCAGCTGTATGACAATGCTGATGCGCTGCGCCAGATACTCACCAGCTCTCGGGTCACGCGTCGCTTTGACCAGACGCTCAGGTATTTTTTTTTAAACCCGTAGATCTAATAATGACATTTGTAGTTCCAACCTGACTGACCCCTGGTCTATTTGTGAAGCTCAAATGGTTACAACCACAGGTGATAAATTTAATCAGTAGGGCAAAATAGTGGGAAGATAGCGAACGGGATACGACCCACAAGGTTCTATGACATTGTCGATCTATACCTAACTATACAATAGTTTACTGACTGTAAAGTTTTTGAGTGGTTAGGCCGTCACTTTATGTTGTGTGCAGTGCAAAAAAAAGTATTACAGCCCTGACCTTTCCACGGTCGTCGTGTCGGTCTGGCGTCCCATAGGATTATGAGAGTGAAGGGATAGAGAGTGCACCTGCGTTTGCGCACACACTTGTGCACATATCCTGCCCGCATGATTTGTCTCTGTTGAGACTGGCCACCGTGGCTGAAATTCGACTAGGAGGACATCATAGTTTGCTGGCTGAAAATCTCCTTTCTATTCCTATGATTTGCTTGCATAATACCTAATCTCGGTTCCACTACCTACACCCGCTTGAAGCCACGATATGCCGCGGGCTAAAGCACGTTTCAATAGGTAACTAAGCCTTAAATTGTGGTTTTGATGACAGATACAACATGGTGGATTTTAAAAATAATGTTGTAGGTAATTGAAATTAAGGCGGTCGTTTCTAAAAAAACGGACGAAAAGTCACTTTTCAATATAACTCGTCGCACCGCCGCCGCCGCCGCACAGCCGCCGCCGCCGCTCGCTCCCAATATTTCCTTCAAAAGCAGTAAATAATCCACTCTGTCTTAAGGAACGTAGGCCGTTTGATATTAGACTGTCATAAAAATACAACACAGATATCTGTCAATAATACGCCGCTCCTCTTCGCAGTTTTCAATAGAACCTCAGCTCGCCGCTCGCAAAACTTCCTTCGAAAGCTATCAAAAGCGGATACACCCGCTTCCGCTCCTACTGTCCACCAAAGAAGCACCCTAATCATACACATACTAATTACTGCGCAATCTGCGACAGTGTCTTGTCATTGTGGTGCGCCTACGCACGTGGGAGACAACTTTCCAATTTTGGATCTTAAGCGATGTAAAGCTTTAGCAGTAGGGCATCTTCAAAACTTGTTTGAGGAAGGTTGAGCAATAAAGCAAAATTATTGATAGTATCTACAGAACTCGGACTCTCCTTAATTTGGAGTTAGATCACAGTACAGAATTTACTAAAGAGGTTAGTACAGAATTTACTAAAGAGGTGATGCTGTGTGCTGTATGTGACATAATTATCTTGAATTAATAATTGCACCTAATGAGGAACGTTTCGTGTTGGCATGAGATATTTTTTTTTGTAGTTTTTAATTTCGGTTTCGGCAAATTATTTCCGCTAGTTTTATCCCTTGTAATGAATTCAGTCTTGTGCCTAACCGAAACGACCAAGTCAACCTTATTATTAGTTCCACTAGAGACATTAATGGTTACCTCGTTGCTACTTACTTATAAATGCTCTCAAATTAAGTAGGTAAGAACTACAACTCAATTTTAGACTATCAACTCAACTGCTGCGCAAATACCTTCAAATTACGTACCTGGATATTTAAAGTATTATAAATAAAAATAATGTAGGGACCTACTAGGTACTAGTAGGTACCTTCTAGGCAGTATTCAGTAAGCGCTGGTTTAATACCAGCAAGACGACAGCTGCACAAGCATACAACTGGTAAAGCCATTGCCCAAGATTCCTCTTATTTGACAGCCAGAATCCGCATTTTTATCTTGACTATACACCTCTAGAGCAAGCTCGAGAAAGCTAGACTTAACCTTAGTTTTCAATAAAGGGCTTAACCCCCGACGCAATAAGAGAGTGGTGTGATAAGTTTATCGTGTCTGTCTGTGTACATATCTGTCTGTGGTATCGTAGCTCCCAAACGGATGAACCGATTTTCGTTTAATTTTTTTGTGTCATAGATAATTTTATCCCGAGTGTTCTTAGCCATGTTTCATGAAAATGTGTCAGGGGGTTCTTAAAATTTATAATTTTGTTCTTGTTATTGAAGAATTTGCTGGAAAAATTTAGTGGTTCTCGTTATGGCTTCTGCCACGTACAAGTTTGAACTCACTTTTTACGATAATTAAGCTCTACTTTCGGATAACATTTATTAAAAAGTCTCTTGTTTTCATACTAATGAAGGAATAACTTAGAATATTTTGCTTGATATTCTAAGCGGGACAACAATAGAAAAACGGAAAATCGGGGTCAAAAGCTTCTTCACAGTCTATGGAAAATTCACGGGCTGCAGGCAGTTAAGTATCCAGTATCCATTGACAACTGTTACAAATCCAAAAACACATTTTCTTAAGGTGAGCTTAAATGAGTCGGCATGCTATGGATTATTATGAGAAATGATATTATTATACTTCTTTTCCTTGTAATTTTTTTTGGATATTTAATTATTTATAGGTCTAGTATATTTATTTATAGTCTCTAATGGTCTTTTTTCTTTTTTTTGGTAACTTTTCTTTATATAGAGTCGCGTACTTGACGCAACGCAATGGTTCGACGGAAGATCAGCGTTGTAGTAGCTATAAACTAAAGCTATCACAACTTATGCTGAGTCGTCCGCCATTTTGCGGCTTTCAGGTATTTTATAAGTGAGTATTATTTTATGTATATGTAGTTTAAATGGTGTTAGTAATTTAATTAGTGTTAGTACATATTCATGTTATATTTTTTAACTACAAATAAAGTTTATCTTGTTTCATCTTATTCCGCTTTGTTGATAATCAGACGTATCTAATACTGATTCGTGCTGACATCTATGTCGAGCCCAGTGAAACGTGTAAGTTGCATCTAATGCCTGTTGCCAACCCTACTGCAATACGTATCTATTCGGCTGAATGCCTCCTAAAGGAAAGCAATTTATAGAAATGTAGGCTGCTATCTAGGCGAGTATCTGTTGTAACCATGCATTACCATTTTTTGTTGTGAAGTAGGATCCATCTTCAGACGGTAGGAAATTAAAACTAAACTAACGACGACTTGTTAAGAATATTTAGTAGTAGAGAGTCCCGCTAAGCTAGGCTTCTTCTAGGCTCTTGAATTACTTAGGTACCCTGGTAGAAATAAGCGAAAACTCTATTACTCACTCTTTCACTGTCCTGCTATCGCCCCCGAAGTGGATCTTGGCGTCCGACACTATAGATCGCATCCGGCTTCTATCCAGCGTTGCCTCCGTCCAATCCGGAGCGAAGATTTAAAGTAAGCGAAGGTCCTTCTCCACTTCGTCCTTCCACCTGTATCTGGGCCGAACGACTGGTACCGGTGCTCCAAGGAAAGCCCGTTTTGCAGCCCGATCTTCATCCATTCGTAGCACGTGGCCGAGCCGGCGCAGCCTGTGTGATTTTGTTTCGCCAATGATGTTGGGCTCGGCCACTAGTTCCGAGATCCCCCGGTTCTTCCGCGCCCTTCAGGACCGTACTGAAAAGATGGCGCTTTAAGTTTGAACTTATTCTTCCGCGACCACAACCGTTTTTTCTTCCGCGAAGATCCCTGCCATCTTGAGTTCTACGGTTAATAGGATTTTTTCTTTTATTTGGAAAACTCCTTGTAGGGGTTCCGATGACCGATAATACACACAATTAATTAATGGGATACATCACCTCGCCAGGGCCAAGGCATTCCATCAGCTTCACCTCCCTCAACTGTTCAACTTTCAACCCGGATTCCCGCTCTCTCGGCTAGATGCTCGGCTATGTCCTACTGACAAGAGACAGTGACAGCTGATTAGCAACACCTCGACATACGAGATGAGGTATGCGGACCATGGCACAGTAGATAAATATATATATCTTCTGTGACCATGGTTTATATTATACTAGCTTCTGCCCGCGGATTCGCACGTGTATTTTCGGTATAATATGTAACCTATTATCGAAGTTAGGCTTTGCTATAAACGTACGCCAAATTTCATCTTGATCTGTTCAGAAGTTTTGGAGATCCTAGGCGCAATATCAGATCTGCACATTCTGCGATCTTAACAATTTATAAAGCCTGTACATTTTGCGACATGCACAAGATGCTAATCAAAAAAAGAAAAAAGAATGCTGGACAATTCACACAGCATTATCTAGCCCCAAGCTAAGCAGAGCTTGTGTTATGGGTACTAGATAACTGATATACTTAATACAATATATGACATAGATATATATTTTTAGAACAAATTTCTGCAGAACGTACACAAATTTGTTCCGAGGCGGGGATCGAACCCGCAACCTCCTGCGTCGCAGGCGGACCTTCGCCCGCTACGCCACGGAGGTCGTCAAAAAATCAACCCTCACTATGCATAAACTACCTTACCATAAGTTATTTTTATGTGTTACGATGTTACTAGTAGTAGTAGTAATAGTCTTCTTTTGACTTACTCTCAATCGATACCAAAATTATTGAGTTTATTAAGCTGCCATTAGATAACTTGAGTAAAAAAATTATTTGTTATGCTATTGCCCGTAAACATCAAGACAGACCCATGTGGCCCTATTATGGCATGTGTTCGTCAAAAACTTAATCGAGGAATTATGTACATTTCATTTGACAATTTTGACAGAAAAGTTTCCACACATTTAACGTCAAATATGATCGACGAAGCTGCTACATTATTGTCCGATTATCTGTTTGGGAACACCACCCTGAAATGTACAACTGGTTAGACCACGGGTATGAATTACCTCTCTGAATCATTCACTGGATCAATGAATCAGCCCACCTAAGAAGCCGAGAAGTTTACTACACAATACTTACAAACCTACATACATACCAACATAATTTTATGTATGAATGTAACGTGATGTAGACCAATCGCGTGGGTGATAGCTACACAAATACTACCTATTAGGTTTATTCTTATTTGCAAACGTTGGAGTATTTTAACCGATATTTAAGAGACTCTCGAAAAACATGTATTTTATAAATTTTTTATTTTACAATTTTAGGGAAACTAACAACTAGGTAAATATTAGAGATGGTGGGTAACTAACGATAATTAAAAGTTTCCAGAAAAAATAACTAAATTAAATATTAGTGTCAGTCGAAAATGTAAATAAATAGAAGGCGCGTTTGGTTCCTAATAAAAAAAAATTACATGACCCTCCTTCTTGCGCAGTTGGGTACAAAAGGACAAAAATCTCAAATCAGCTGTCGCTTCTGTTATTTTAATGTGTACATATTTGCTAAACGATATCTCCGCCTGGGTATCCGTTTTTGAAGATTATTTAGTTTTTGTAGGTACATACTTATAAACAATGAGTTTGAGGCCGTCCCACAAAAGAATATATACATATAAATCATAATCCGTCAAAAACTAAATTTATGAGACCGCCTTGCGGCTTCATTAGACATGATCCTCTAACTAAACAATAGTGAAATAATGAGCCAAATCAGATAATAACTGGGGGATTTCATGTGATATCCCACCCACATGACCCTGTAGGTTTCTTTTAAAATTTCACGATCACAATTTGTATGGAAACTGGTTCATTTTCATTTTTCATTTGTTAAAAAAAAAAATTATATGTGTAAAGGCGCACTAATATATATTATTATTTTAAATTTTAAGTTGGTAGCTGCTGTAGTAGCTGAGATATTAAAGAGGAAAAAAGGACAGACAAAGCGAGACCATAAGGGTTTCGACACGATCGTCGATCTCGAAATCCTAAAAATATACAGCCGAATTAAGAACTTTATTTGAAGTCGGTTAAAAAAACAAATACAACCAAGTGATTTTTTTTTCTTTTCATTAGAAAATGGGCTGTGGCGCTAAAAAAACAAAATATCCACAGTTAAACCCACGTTTATAAAGAACGCAGTATTTAAAGGTATTTGCCCACTACATTAGCGCCAATAGAACGCTTATTTAGAAAACATCGTTTGATACTCATCGTGTTTGGATAACTGTAAATGTTAGAGTTAACTCGAATACAGTTCTTTTGGATTTATCGCTTCCGGAGGTTTTTTGGATTCGGACAATTTGTTTTGTTACGGATGTTTTTTTTTGTGAATTAACGTAAAGTAGGTAACATTTTGGGCCAAAATGAATTTAAGATGTCTTCTGTTAGTTAGTTGAAAATTGGTGTGATTATTTATGACGACAGTGTTAAAGACATATTATTATACTAGCTGTACCCGCGACTTCGTTCGCGATTGCCTTACCTGCCGACTAATTAAGTTCACATTTAACCATAGTCTGTCATAATTATTATGAAACGCCGCCGTGCAAAAAATCGTGTAAGTTCTACGGGGGATAGCATGCTGTCATCTTCAATCCCATTCTTTATCCACACGACTTTTAGCTACGACTCGGCCAGCGTCAGTGTTAGGAAGTGTTATACACTTTTCACTTCTTACTCATGGTTCCGTTCAGCTGGGGCCCTATTCTGCTATACTAATCGCTTCACTGTGACAGGGGTTTCGAAACAGAATGACACGTTTTGGTAGGTATTCCACCTCAAATGAAAGAAATTATGATGAATGCAGATGGAGAGACGCGCGTCAAGTTTGAAACTATTCATTTATCTCGCACGTACTATCTGGAGTTTTATTAATCTAAGGATTCTAGGTGATGATTCTGCGACGATTCCACTGTCATACTGAAGCTATTGTATTGCAGAATTGGGCTCCTGATCCCTTTGACTGGACCACCGTATTTTTTTTTTCGTTAGTTGGTAGGTACAGTTGGCTGTGTACCACAGTAAAAAATATCTTTCTGTGGTCTAGTTAGTTTAGTTGGACCACTTACTCCACCCACCATGTAGTAGGAACCTAACTCATTTTTCCAAGACTTTTTTTTTTACCTTAGTAGGTAGGAACCTAACTAATGGGTGCTTCTTGGAAAAATAAATAGATAGGAACTTACCTACCCTTTATCTACTAATTTTTTTTTTCAATCTACAGATTATTTCATCAATCTACTGATTTTCTACTCGACTTACTACTGATTTAGTCAAATTCGATCTTGCAACACTGTTTCTAACAAAAAGAATGCATGAAAAGGACGACGCGTAGACCCGTCGTGATGCGCGGTTTAAGAATTCTACTTTTTCCTCTGTCCCTGGGGAACCTTACTGAATTCCAGGATAAAATGTATTTCCATGTCCTTCCTTGTAGTATGAACTCAAAACGTGCCAAGTTTCATTCTACATAGGAATACCTACTTATGTAGTTTCGGCGTTATGCGTGAAGGTATTTTACTTTCATCCTCTCTCCCAGGGGAACCTTATTGAATTCCAGGATAAAATGTATCCCATGTCCTTCCTTGAACTCAAATCGTACCAATTCAGTCCAACTCATTCAGCAGTTTCGGCGTGATGCGCGGTGAAGGAATTTTACTTGCATCCCTTCTCCCAGGGGAACCTTACTAAATTCTGGGATAAAATGTATCTTTCCTCGTAGTATGAACTCAAACTATTCCCAGTTCCATTCGAATTCATTCAGTTGTTCCGTCGTGATGCCCGGTTAAAGAATTTTACTTTCATCCTCTCTCCCAGGGGAACATTACTGAATTCCGGGATGAAATGTATCCCATGTCCTTCCTCGTAGTATGAAATCAAATCGTGCAAGGTTTCATTCCAACTCATTCAGCACTTTCGGCGTCATGCGCGGTGAAGAAATTTTACTTTCATCCCCTCTCCCAGGGAAACCTGACTGAATTCCGGGATAAAAAGTATCCTATGTCCTTCCTCGTAGTATGACCTAAAATCGTGCCGAGTTTCATTTCAATACCTTCAGTACTTTCGACGTGATGCGCGTTTAAGAAACAGACAGACAGACAGACAGACATGAATGAAAAAAATTACAGTTTTGGCTTCAGTATCGATAATAGAGTGTCCTCCAAAAAAAATTTACAAAATATCTTCAATGTACAGAATTGGACCTGTTACAGTTTTATTATAAGTATAGATTATGTATAATCTTTCACCACTAATTAAAACCCTTCTACCTAATTACCTATTCTGTTTTCTATGTATAATAAAAATTATCTATGTAGTATATTGTATTAAGTATATCAGTTATCTAGTACCCATAACACAAGCTCTGCTTAGCTTTAGGCTAGATAATGCTGTGTGAATTGTCCAGCATTATTTATTTATTTATTCCAAAGTGCCACCTTGTCTTTTTATTCCAAATCTTTTTTGCTGTCACTGTACTTGCAGTGGGGTATTTAAATGTTGTAAGTTACAAACATTTAAGTACCTACATTTTACAGCGACAGCAAATTCAATTATGGTACCTAAATGAATTCTCATTTTGTGTTTTACGCCAGTGGTGGCCATGCCAGCTAAATTAAAAACTATTTTGTCACATAAACTTTTGTTAAAGAAGTTTTCATTAGGTACCTAACCAATGCTGTCTTTGTTTCTAATCAAAGTGAAACTCTAAAAGAACCTTCTGAAGATAAATTTTTGAAAGCTCTTCCAACACGCACATTATCTAACTAAAGACAAGACGAATGTAGGTACAGATCCAAACATTGATACCACAAAATAAATATCCCATTGTAAGTCGTTGATTGATAGTTATATCCAAAAACAATTGATAGTTGATTGCTTGTAGGCGTTCTTTTGTTTTTTTTTTTATGTGAATTATAGCTGCAGTTAGTAAAAATGAAAGTTGCAGTAATAAAGTAAACTATTATGCATAATTGTTGTGAAAAAACACACAACAAAGACCTTTTGCTCGAATTAAAGAGGACCTATAGCATAGCCGTGGGCTTAAAGAAAGTAATAAAATAATTTTATTTGCCTTAAATTTACTACACAACACAATAACTAACTAAACAGTAAATAAAATCTTAGACTTAGCTGCGCAATTTTTGTACGTACCAGGTTAAGGACTTAATATGGCTTACACTCAGCATTGTGCTGGGTAGACCTGGTGTGTCTATCCAGCGCTGGTTTTCAGTGCAGGCCAAAGACAGGTCACGTCACGACCATCTGTGGCAGTGCATTTTTTTACAAAATCACTTCAATTAAACTTAACATACTTAGTTCAACATTATTACTTACATTCTTAACCTATTTAATTATGCAAACAATTGAGCTAACTGCAGACTGTTGCAAACAATGTACAGGTAGCTCAACTGATCCATATCAATACCAGTCGGAAGCGTGGTTATAATTTTCTTCGAAAATAAAGAGATTTTAATATTATTTACTAGCAAGACAGTTTCCACTCACAAAAAGGTTTTCCTAATAATATTTGTGTAAAATTAAATGCCGGTCTGAAAACATTATAATTTCAATGAAGGATCTTCGGAAATTATATTTAACTAGGTAGGTAAGGGGTGTTTAATCTACTCATTCGATTAAAAACCCATTTAACTCATACCAACTGAAGTATTTAATAATCAATAAACAAAAGTTTACCTCGTTAGGTGCCGGATTCCAAGTCAGGAATGGCAGGAATCGTTTTGAAAAACGTTCTGGAATCGATTTGAAAAACGCGATTGGCAATCGATCAGGAGTCAATAACCTCGCTACGTGGGAAACTTCGAGAAGCGTATTGTTTCTTTAAAAAACTCAATTACTCATCAAGTACATGGGGAGCTTTTGTACGAAGCAACCTTTTCGGGAATTTTCGATATTGCAATTTCTGGGAAGCTGGGTGATAGAAGATACGCGTCATCATTTTTATGCCATTATTTCACACCCCCTGTATTGTATTGTATTTCTTTATATAGAATTTAACGTGTTTAAAAAACGCTAAACCGACTTCAAATTATTCTAGTGGCGACATCTAGTTAAAATTCGAGTCTCAGTTCGTAGTTTGATGACACATCGAGGTATGCCCTATCCAATAAAAAAATAATTTTCAAAATCGGACTACCAGCTCTGTAAAAAGTTAAGCGTGGTCAAAAATTACAATCAGTCAGTGAACAATCAATCATCCCCTGTTTTCCTACTTTATGATTGGATATTTTTTTCAAATTTAAATGGGACCACCTTCGGGGTATACCCTTACCAATAATAAAAGAATTATCGAAATCGGACTACTCTGTAAAAATATATATGTATATACCTACCTACGCGTCGACTTGAGAACCTCCTCCGTTTTTGGTCGGTTGAAAACTTATTCTATTCTTATTTCTACGACACTTTAATAGTGCATTTTACACCAAGGCGAGAAAATGGTCAATTCCTACCGAGTGTGTCGTTTTGGGCCCGAGGCACAGCCGAGGGCCTTAAAACACACGAGGTAGGAATCGCACTTTCTGCCGAGTGATATATGTATAGTGCTTTATTAGTATAAAGCACTTTTTATTTTTCTCGAAGGTGTAGTCACCTTCGAGAAGAATAAAAAGCAGAATTAATTATTAATTGAAATTTAGAAGAACTTACCGCGCCCAATGATGTTGGTAAAACCTCATTGACCGCGCCCGCCTTTGGGTTCTTTTTTCAAAATATTGTTCGGAAATCGGAGGAGGCCTAATGGACTTGGAGTAAAAACTTTTTGTCGTTTGACCGAACGAAAATAACCATAGCTACCGGCCGATCTTTTAGGAAATTAAAAAAAAAATAACACGTTAGAAATGGATTTCCATACACCTTTTCCTCCCGCTAAAACACGTGAGAAATGAAATTGCATAGAGTTTTTCCTCCCGGTTTCCTATAGGCCTGCAAAGACATACTTTCTATTCTATAAATGGAAAAGGAATAGGCAACTTTCCGAGCAGGTGTAGTATAAACAATATTATTATAAGGTTCGTCTTGTGAATAACTACCTATATTATGTTCGTTTGTCGGCACTAGAGTACTTATATTAATAACTAGCTGTACCCGCGACTTCGTTCGCGATTGCCTTACCTGCCGATTAATTAAGTTCACATTTAACCATAGTCTCTCATATTATGAAACGCCGCCGTGCAAAAAATCGTGTAGGGTCTACGGGGGATAGCATGTTGTCATCTTCAATCCCATTCTTTATCCACACGACTTTCAGCTACGACTCGGCCAGCGTCAGTGTTAAGTGTCATACTCGTTTCACTTCTTACTCATGGTTCCGTTCAGCTGGGGCCCTATTCTGCTATACTAATCGCTTCACTATGACAGGGGTATCGACACAGAATGACACGTTTTGGTATTCCACCTCAGATGAAAAAATTATGATGAATGCAGATGGAGAGACGCGCGTCAAGTTTGAAACTATTAATTTATCTTATATATTTACGCACTATCTGGAGTTTTATTAATCTAAGGATTCTACGTTATGATTCTGCGACGATTCTATTGTCATACTGAAGAAATTGTAATGCAGGATTGGGCTCCTGATCCATTTGACTGGATCACCGTAATTTTTTTTTTCGTTAGTAGGTAGGTACAGTTGGCTGTGTACCACAGTAAAAAATATTTTTTTGTGGTCCAGTTAGTTTAATTGGACCACTTACTCCAACCAAACTTCGGTAGTACAGTTAACTGGACCAGCTAAACCACCATAAATCATGTAAGGTAGGAACCTAACTTATTTTTCCAAGACGCACCACCTTAGTAGGTAGGAACCTAACTAATGGGTGCGTCTTGGAAAATAAATAGATAGGAACTTACCTAACCTTTATCTACTAATTTTTTTCTTCAATCTACAGATTATTTCATCAATCTACTGATTTTCTACTCGACTTTCTACTGATTTAGTGAAATTCGATCTTGCAACACTGTTTCTAATAAAAAGAATGCATGAAATCCGACGCGTTGACCCGTCGTGATGCGCGGTTTAAGAATTCTACTTTTTCCTCTCTCCCACGGGATCCTTACTGAATTCCATGGTAAAATGTATTCCATGTCCTTCCTTGTAGTAGGAACTCAAAACGTGCCAAGTTTCATTCCAACTCATTACCTATGTAGTTTCGGGGTGATGCGCTGTGAAGGAATTTGACTTTCATTCCCTCTGCCAGGGGAACCTTACTGAATTCCGGGATAAAATGTATCTTTCCTCATAGTACGAACTAAAATCATGCCGAGTTGCATTCGAATTCATTAAGTAGTTCCGTCGTGATGCGCGGTTAAAGAATTTTACCTTCATCCTCTCTCCCAGGGGAACCTTACTGAATTCCAGGATAAAATGTATCCCATGTCCTTCCTTGAACTCAAATCGTACCAATTCAGTCCAACTCATTCAGTAGTTTCGGCGTGATGCGCGGTAAAGGAATTTTACTTTCATCCCTTCTCCCAGGGGAACCTTACTAAATTCTGGGATAAAATGGATCTTTCCTCGTAGTATGAACTCAAATTATACCGAGTTCCATTCGAAGACATTCAGTTGTTCCGTCGTGATGCGCGGTTAAGAATTTTACTTCCATCCTCTCTCCCAGGGGAACATTACTGAATTCCGGGATGACATGTATCCCATGTCCTTCCTTGTAGTATGAAATCAAATCGTGCTAGGTTTCATTCCAACTCATTCAGCACTTTCGGCGTCATGCGCGGTGAAGGAATTTTACTTTCATCCCCTCTCCCAGGGGAACCTGACTGAATTCCGGGATAAAAAGTATCCTATGTCCTTCCTCGTAATATGACCTAAAATCGTGCCGAGTTTCATGTCCATACCTTCAGTAGTTTCGACGTGATGCGCGTTTAAGAAACAGACAGACAGACAGACAGACAGACAGACAGACATGAATGAAAAAAATTACAGTTTTGGCTTCAGAATCGATAATAGAGTGCCCTCCAAAAAAAATTTTCTAAATATCTTCAATGTACAGAATTGAACCTGTTACAGTTTTATTATAGGTATAGATTCATTAATTTCGTACTATGATAGAAAAGTAACAGTTCATAATTAACTTATTCTACGGTCCATCCATCCATACTAATATTATAAATTTAAAAGTAAGCCTCTCTGTTACCTTTTCACGCCTAAACGGCTGAACGGAAACTAATAAAATTTGGTGGGTTAGTAGATATATTCTGGGGACGGACATAGGCTACTTGAAAAGCCCGTGCGAAGCCGTGGGCAGAGGCTAGTAGAATATACCTTAAAAGTAGCATTAAACTAAAACTAGTATTACTAAGTCAAACTTAAGTCATGTAAGGTAAGTGCCGACAAACGCATTGTCAAAAAAATCTTTTATGATAAGACGAGAGAGAAAGAGAAGTACCTACCTAGTATACCTAACGCTTCCTTCTAAGTAATTAATAATATGCAAAAGTATTTTTTAATGCCTCTATGGCCCGTATTATGACAGCTTGCTCAGTTCTCGATCTGTGCTTGAGTAACGCTTTTCTATATAATAGGGTTATTGGTAATTCACTGACACTATGTTAGCTGCAGGTTCACCCACTATCTCGAACACGTCCGTGAAGACGCCAGGTCTCAATTCTTACAATTGGTGGAAAGGAAATGATATTAATAAGTCTCTACATTCAAAAATCGTTCATTATAATGGTTTTCTTTGAAACTAAAACTAAAAACGGCTCTGCATTGAATTATCAGTGGGTGTGTGTGTGTTCGGCTGTCTCCCAGCCAGGCTAATACCACTTAAATCGTTTGCGTAGATGTAAAATAAGCCAATGATGATGACGTGGATTGAAATAGGAGTAAGAGATCGGCATTTAGTAATTAATTCGGTTTCGGACATTATTTTGTATGTGAGGCGATTTACAAAAAAATTAAGAATTAAGACCTGGCGTCCTCACAAACGTGATTGTGATGATGGGCAACACTGCAGTTTACGCAGTGTCAGTTACCAATAACCCTGTATAAAAGTTTTCTATGGCAGAAACGTCACTCAATAGTCTGGGCTACCGGTAGTCGTTTGGTCGCTAGTTTTGTTGGTAGAATTGTTGTTGATACCTACCGTAGCTAATATAAGTCTTTATTCACAAAGAAAGTTAAAATCAAATAATAGATATAAATTAGAACTAGTATCTATTTACAATACATACAATTGAGCTAACTGCAGACCGTTGTAAACAATCAGATACAGGTAGCTCAACTGATCCATATCAATACCAGTCGGAAGCGTCCCCAAGACGCTGGCTGCATTGTCTCTCAACCACACACAGCTTGTTTTTCTCCCAGGAATATGTGAACAAACAGAAATATCTGGGTTTACTATCGCAATTTCGTTGCGATTTTTGCGAAATGTGACATGAATAAACCTCATCCAAACTAAAAAGTTTCATGGAAATGATCCCGTATTAAGAGAAAAGTTTTAAATTCCTTCCACGGTTCAATTAGACTCGCTCGCTTACAAACATGTTGGCAACACTGTCAGATACCGTTCCATAATCCTTATTGAAACAGACATAAGGCTCATTTTAGCTAGTGAAAGCTGCAGGTTTGTCTGTGTGGGAATAATTAAACGATAGTGAATTCGGACAGAGCTTTCGTAATTTTTATTGCATTTTCTATGGGAAATGAATGAAATCTCCATTTTTATGTGGAGATTGGAACCGGGCCATTTTTGTGTAGGTTTTGGTCAATTACTTTATTTTCAGTTATGCGTCTTATCTTTATTGCGTAGGATTGGATTGCTTGTTTGAATGTAAATCGAGAAATAGAGAGATTTAAAAAACATATCACTAGGTACTAATATTAGAATCACGAAAGTTTGTCAGTTAATATGTTTGTTACCTCTTCACGGCAATACTACTTAACAGAACGGCTGTAATTTTGCATTTTGCATAGAAGTTCAATACCTGTTGGTCCACTGCTGGACGCAGGCCTCCCCCTGATAAACGCCTTATTGGATTTTATCTCATGAGGGGTAGTGCTCATAATCCTCACGCTGGGCTTGCGGGTTGGGAATCGCAGTTCGGTGGTAGAATTGTTCTGCAGGGGGCGCTGCTGCCCACCCCCGATGGATATCCCTTAGTCGCCTCTTACGACCTCTTGCGACCTCTTGCAAATTCTAAGCCGGTAGCAATTAAATTTAGCTGCGTGGTGCCGGATTTGAATTTGCACCACCACAGCTCTTCCCGCCCTATAGGTACCTATCCCAGCATTTTGCAGTATTAGGCATTTGCCCAATACCTACTGCTCACAGCTGCTAAATTCTGATGATGTTTTGTGGATGGATTGTCCAGCATTATTCGAACCTCTGACGACCTCTGTGGCGCAGCGGGCGAAGATCTGCCTGTGACGCAGGAGGTAGCAGGTTCGATTCTCGTCTCGGGACAAATGTTTGCACGAATTACAGATATTGGTTCCAGGTTTTCTGGGTTTTGTCTATGTATAAAAAATATCTATCTATGTATTGTATGACGTACCTATATCAGTTATCTAGTACCCCTAACACAAGCTCTGCGTAGCTCGGGGGCTAGATGATGTATGAATAGTCCAGCACTATTCATTTTATTTCTAATTCATCATTTTATGTTAAAAATAGGTACATTTAATTCTATGCTGCGGTTCTTTCCAATTTCCTCTATTTAATTCAAGCGAAACCTCAAACCCAGGTAAGTAGACGCGCAGTAAACTACGTTCTTGTTATTTATAAACGTGGTGTAGTAGAGGATAATAAATAATACTCAACATTTTAAATCGTAAGAAAATATAATAGGTAGGTACTTATTTGGACCTTGGTGATTTTCTGAGTTGAGTAACTTACTTCAAAGTAAACTTATTTTGTTCCCCATTGCTCAATATTGCTTGAGCAATGGGAATTAAGTAATGGTAATAAGTTTGTTATGAAAGGGTCCCATTGCTCAACTGAGTTTACACAGTCATATCCGTTTCAATTTATTAGCCGTTAGTCCAAAACACGATTTGTCCAATACGCGGACCGCCATGAGTCCACGATGCAGTTCGTGCAAATAGCGATTCGTCCATAACGTAGTTCGACAATATCGTAATTCTCTGTTACATACCTAGTTCGTCTACATCTTACTATCTACTTTGGTTGTTTCATGTAGGAGTGTGGCGCTATTTCACGAGATAGTTAAATAAACGATTTATGGAATTCCGTTAAAATAACGTGAAACTGCTCTCTATCACATGGACTCCATGTGGTTTTTCATTCTTCTGATGTCATCCTGTTGTGAGAATGTGCAAAAACCGAAGAAGTGATATACCAAACGCGCCGCGTTCTGATACCGTCAGTGTTGTGTGTCGTGATCGAGTTGCGTTCGATAATGAAACCGGTGGTAGTAGTAACGTTCGTAGCAAAAGACGAAAAATGATTGTAGATCGATATGTCTGCCAATAACAACTCACTCGCAGTGCCGTCAGTTATTCCGTGATCATGGCGCATGAAACTGTGCCGAAATATTGGAAAGCTCAAAACTCAAATCATGGTAAATATCCCGTTATAAATGACTTTAGTGTCATCGAGATCCAATAACGTGGGTCTGTCTCAAGTGGTTCTGAAGTTATGACGGTTTGACATTCCCTCCAAGATGTAGGGCTCCATCTGCTGATCCCGTAGAAACCTCACACGATGGCCAAATGTCCTGGATATAGCTTGAGAGGTTATATTTCTGGTCTGGCTTATCATATTATTTTTAAGGGAAGATTTTTCACAACTCCATGCTCGAAATAAACTCGTTTCTTAGCGGTTTTTAACATTAACTGAACGTCAACATTAACGCGTTTAGCTACATCTGTCGTGAAATTCTCAACGTAAAAATCGTTAACAACTAGAAAGTTGAGATTATAATAGATATAATATCATTTAAAAAGTTATAGAAAATTACATACATATATTCACTTACACATTTTATAATTTTTATTTGAGCCACCACGGTCTTACTTACTCAAACAGACAAGCCGCGTTTATAAATACGAACAGTCAAGTTTAGATTAGATGAAAATCCACCAACTAAGTTCAAAAGTAGCGGATATTGCTTAGTAGAGCTTTTTCGGTTTTGTTATTTCTCATGGTTTATGGCATCGATGTTAACAAAATTCGGTCAATATTATTTAGTAAAAATCTATTTTAGGTACCAGAGCTTAGTTAAACAAGATCCGTCAAGTGCGAGTGTAACTCGCGCGCCGAGGGTTTTGAACGTTTGTCAACAAGTATGTACCAAAAGTACCGGTTAGAGACTTCGCAATTTAACGAATACCTAAGAATAGTAGGTACCAACCTACATTTCAGATGGATCTCTCTGCATGCTTCGGTTAAATGGGTGGTTCGGTTAAGGTGGGTAATGGTAAATTTTTCGACTTTTTTCGAAATATTTCAAAAAGTATGAAAGCTACAGAAATTTGATAAACTGGTTTGAAATGTCCAAACCGATACCTTTCATTTGATACCCCACTCGGCGGGGTAGCCCCCCTTTTGAAAATTATTCCCCCCCTTTTTGACCATTTTTCAAAAACTGTTCTTTTTTCAAACTTCTCTATATTTTTCCTGTAAAATATAGATCCATGTCTATAAACGCTCCATACATTTTACATGGATCGCTCTGCAATCTTCGGAGATAGAGGGGGGGGGGGGGGGGGAATGGGTATTTTTTCGACTTTTTTCGAAATATTTTAAAAAGTATGAAACCTACAAAAATTTCAAAAAATATTTTGAAACGTACAAAATGATACCTTTCATTTGATACCCCATATGACTCTGTAGGTATCTTTTAAAATTTCGGCATCACAATTTGTATGGAAAATATTCATTTTCATTTTTCATTTAATTTCATTTATTTTTCTCTAAATCTGTACAGGCGCACGAAATGTATTATTATTTTTAATTTCAAGTTGATAGCTGCAGTAGTTTTTGAGTTATTAAGGAGGGAAAAAAGGACAGACAAAGCGAGACCAAAAGGGTTTTGAAACCGATCTTCGATCTTCAAAACCCTAAAAATTGTAAAACCCAGATTAATTTGTTATGTATCTTTTTATACATAAGTAAACCCTGTGATTGTATGTGAATAAAGTTCTTTAAACCTAGATTGGGCAGCTTCTCGAAAGTGGAACGCACAAATTAGGTCCAATTAGGTCCACCCCTCCTTGGAAATAGCGTGTTTTTGCATTTAGTTGTAACACAACACAGGCCATTTGTTGAGTTAGCGCTGGGAGAACAGACCATATCAACAGAATTGTACTTAGGTACATATCTGTGGTTTATAGTTATGAATACTTACCTAAAATTTACCTAACAAAGGTACATGACTCTACGTCTATTAAATATTTTATTTTGTAAAGGTACGTTCTTTAACTTAAAGAGATGAATTGTGCAAACATGAATGGGATTCCAGTAATGATTGCAATAAAAAATTTCAATAAAACTCATTGTAATTATTCAATGTTTCACATAGTTATATGAGACGACATATTAAAGGCACAGTTATTTTTGGCAACAAGGTCGCTAGCTAAAAATAAAAATCCTGTTACACCTCTTCTAATAAAAATAATTTATAATTTAGGTACTCCCAAAGTCTTAAAAAGTGAATCTTGTCGTCATTTTCAAAATGTCCGGACCTTCGTTTTCTAAAAACCCAAAACGGCGGCACCACCCCAACCATAGATTTAATATTTTACACTACGCTTGCCTATGACCACAACTAATTTATTAAAACTTACCGAACAATAAGTTTATTTAAGTATCTACCTTGTAAGTTTTAGTGTACTCGCCATAGGCTAACCTAACTGTATAAATAAATAAATAAAATACGCGAAGCTATAAAAGCGTCCGTGAAAATGAAAAAGCACTATTTCATCATTTTCCCTCGATTCCATCACAAGCTGACACGGAGACACGGACCAATCATATTCTGGGGCGCGTACATGTTTGCTATTGACTCACTGCGATCCATCTTTTGTTTGACGGGTTTATTGACAAGGGTGCATGTATCCATGTACCTATACACCAGCCAAACTCGAAATAGAATATTTGTAACCTAACCTAACCTTAAGTTCACCCTGTTGCCACGTCTTTTTATACGAAATTTACATTACTTGTGGATTTGAGATCCTTTCTTTGATAAATACCTATTGCTTACATGTATATTTCAAACTCGACACCAAGCAAGTGACGTTTAGTTATTTGTATTGTGGTTTGTTTACAAACATTTTACTTCGAGTTTGGCTTGTGTATAGGTAAAAACATAAAGCTGTGGGATTCGTTATATTCCAAAAACAAAATATAATGTAGAAGATAGTATATTTTGTTTTTAAAAAGCGACTTTTTGCCAACCGTCTAACCCAATGATATTATAATATATAAACTGAGGCCATGTTTTTATTTCTTTCTAATGATTATGACGTCTCTATTGGTAAAATCTCATTGGCCTATCATCACGTCATCATCATTATTAGTCCACTGCTGCACATAGGCCTCCCCTAATGAGCGCCATAGCGCCCTGTCTTCAGCTTGCCGCATCCAACATCTGCCTACCTACAGTCTTTCGCAGATCGTCATCCCACCTGACCGGAGGGCGTCCTACACTACGTTTGCGAGTCGCAGTCTCCACTCAAGAACACGTTTACCTCTGCGGTGGTCGGTTCTTCGCGAGATATATATTTGTACCTATATTAATCGTACCTCCGTAAAGGTCAGGTCAGGTAGGTACTTTTGCAGGACAGGAATTTTAATAAACGACCGTAACTTTAGTATTTTCTTACCGAGCGTTTTCTTCGCAACTCAGAAAGATAGATTTTAAAAATAAATAAACAACGCTTGAAGCCATTCTACTAACAAATTGCACAATAAAAACCCCAATTTTTCAAGTCAAAGACCAAGTTCTGAACAATACGAACATTGCTATTCTTTATGTCAAAGAGAAAAGTCTCGAAAGTTTTCTAGTACTTACCGTACTCTCCCACTCAACTCAAGTTAGGTAAGTAAAGTAGGTAGGTGGTACCTATTATTTTAATAAAAATCTCATATCGTGTAAATAAGTAATTCCTTTGGAATTGGGCAATATTAACCTTTTTAAAGCAGCGGATATTGTTCTAAATACCTAATTCTTTATCTTATCGCACTATTTAAAACACCTACCTACAAAACTAGAGAAGGAATGGCAAAGGCGAGATATTGCTTCGTAGGTAGAACTTTTTCAGTTTTATTTCTCATGGTTTAACCCTAGAGTGGTCGCGCGGATTACATATGTAATCCACCCTCACAAAATCTGAAATTACTCCTAAACCCTAAGCGTCAACGGTTAGCGCCTCCAGGTACTTTCAGTTGAATATTTGAAAAACGTCCTCAATTCTGCGTGGGCGTCGGTCACGCTTGGTTGTGTCACAGGAGATCTGCAAAGTTCGTGGATTACACCTGTATGCCGCGCGACCACTCACGTAAGTTTTTTTTACAAGCCTTTACTCTTTTTATAAGCTTATTATTGCCGTTTATCTTTGTAATACTTTATGTTTATTGATATTTTTTATTTTGAAAGGTCATAACATTTTTTTTATTTGAAGAACTACCATAGATATAAGAACAGCTGCTCGGATCGAGTTTTGGCTAGCTGATTTAGATCAGAACGTTGTTTACGACGACAGGTCAAGTTCTGATGAGGAAGAAGATCATGTTGAGGAGCAGGATCATCGATCAGAATTTGAACAGGATGAGGACATGCCAGCTAAGGCAGCTGAGGAGGGAAAGTTCAGAATCTGACGATAATGGGCAGCCTCAGCAGAGATGACGTACTGACTTTTACGCCGGCGTCGATAATACGGTTTGGACCGAACTGCTCTTTTGAACAGAGGTAGAACTTGGAGTTACAATATTGTCTTTGTTGCTCCTGGTCCTAAAGGAATCGCTCGACAGAAAATCACTGTTTGTGTTGTGCATATACTGCAAACAAAAATTACGCGGGAGTCCTCCGACGTGACTTCCTTCTAGACCTGTATCTGGCGTGGATGAAGCCATTAGCTCGTCGAAGATTGAAAAATTAAATATTTTCAAGAAGTCTGACATCTAATATAAAAGACTTTTTTGGTATTCTAACAGAAAACTAGCCAGCAACTTCGGAACCAACTCGGAATAGCACCAACGGCCGTTGCCACGACTGTGGAAGAAAGCGTAATAAAAGCACATGAAAAGTGTGTAATGCCTGTAATAAGTTCATTTGTGGTGATCATTACACAATTGTATGTCTGTCATGTGTGGAAAACACGAATTAGAGTTAGATTTCATTCATTAGTTTTTTTGTGATCTCAACCAGACCGAAAGATGTGATTTTCAGTGCCAAATAAGAGGTATAAATGTTTTGTTTGATTATTTTTAACACAGAGGTTGTGATAAGTTTATGTTTATTATTACTTAAAAAGAAACCTTTAAATATAAGAATACCACATAAATAAAAAAGATTTAAAGCACACAAGACTTTTAATTTCAATTTATATTTGGCATACACATGTAATCCACGCGACCATTCGTGTTACGATTAGGTGCGCGACTACTGTAGGGTTAATGTGAATACTTACCTAAAACTCTACCGATGCTCTCCGGGTTAAAAAATATCTGAGTGTCTGTTCGACCGACGTTATGTCCCGGAGCTGGTGAATATCTGGTGCAGCGCATCAGCATTGCCATACAGCGGGGTAATGTAGCCAGCGTCTTGGGGACTTCTTGGGACTTGGCGAGTCATTTGAGCTACCTGTAGATTATTTGTAAAAGTCTGCAGTTAACTGAATTGTAAATACAAGTTCTAATTTGTTTCTATTATTTGATAGTAGTTTTTTTTGTTTTTAAGAGACATTTTATAACACCTACAATCTATACTAATATTACCTAGAGGAAAGATTTGATTGTTTGTTTGTTTGTATTATATTGGTTCCGAAACTACTGGACCGATTTGAAAAATTATTTTAACATTAGAGGCCCACATTATTCCTGATGAACATAGGCTACTTTTTACCGCGGGAAAATGCTTCATTCCTACGGGAAAACGGGTAATAGGACAACGTAGTAAGAATGCAGCTAGTATAGTAATGTAGGTATGTCAAGTCGACAAGGAAATTTTGGTTCTATTTTCCCGAATTTTACATTTTACCAACGTACCTGCAAATTATTACAGACCATTGACCAACCATGATACCTATCTGCACTATAAACAGCGTCTAAAACCTACAAAAATATTACAGTTATTGTAAACCAACAATGTTTATTGTACCAACTACAATCTTGTGAACATGAGAGAGCCTGCCGGTTTTGTTAGAGCATGCACAAGTTAATTTTGGTCGAACAAACAATCCAGGCGCTGCACAGGTGCATTTTCTTGGGTATGAATTTCTGAACTGGGTTGGTAGCACGGTAGCCTATTGCTTTTAAATGGCACAAGGGGATTTTATGAAAAACCCTGTGGAGAAGTTGGTTCCTTCCCATGTTTTGTTAGATAGTATGTAGAGTTTATTATATAGGTCTATGTTTGTAACTATTTATATTTTTTGCCTTTTTAAACAACATGGTTGAGTTACCCGTAGATTGTTTGAAACAGTCTGCAGTTAGCAAAAAAATAATTTACTTGCAGCTTCCTGTAGATTGTTTCAACAGTCTGCAGTAAGCTCAATTGTTTCAATTGTACGTAAATGCTATCCAGTTCTAATTTGTTTCTCAATTGAATCTCATTTTCTTTGTCAGTTGATTTGATTAACGTAGGTACATGGATGGTAAATAAAATGCATGTTATTTTAATATCCTATTTAAAAGTTTATTTATTACGTATTATAGTTATAAATAATAAATATTTTCTAATCTAAAAAGTTTACAGAAACCGATAAAATTATAGAACACACGGTGATATCTCGATAAAAATCGAAACCGCTTTTTAAAGCCTAGCCTATAACTAAAACTTTACATTAAAATATGTTTTGATTTAAAAACTAATAAAAAATAATAATTTCTTAACAACAAAAATATTCCACCGATCTCTAAATTTGATACCGCCTTTTAAACAACATCAAAAGACGCTCTCAAACAAATACACAAAAGTAATTAGGTAGATTAACAACAAAACACAAGGTCTGCTTAGCTTGGGGCTAGACAATGTTGTGTGAATTGTTCAGCAATATTTATTATTATTATTAATATAAACGAAATCCAGACTACTCTGAATTTTACTTGGATAATGAGAATTGCTTCCAACAACAGCGATATTGTATTTTTATACCCTTTGAATACCCAATGTCCCGTGTTCCAGAAAAATCTATTAATTCCAAATATATTCAGTTTGGGCTACAACGACAAACAACGGAACTAATCCCAAAAACTTAATGTCCTTCGTTGTTGGCTAAAAAGCTTTTAAAATTAACAAAAAAATATAATACGAAGGGAAGCACAACATAAATAACGCAGATAACTTTTAAATACTAATTTAGATCCTGCGCGTGATTAGAATCGTATAGAACCATTTCGAAATGACAAACTTTCATCCCATTTAACGTTACCTAATCAAATCATCAACGTTTCAATCAAAGTGCGGATTGTGTAGAGAACTATGGAAACGATAAAAAGCTATTTCTATCCCATGGGAACTGTTTTATGGGATAAAAAGCCTTGCCTATAATTGACTCCAGGCTTAGAGCTACATCTACGCAAAAAATAAAATTCAGCCCGATCCGTTCAGTAGTTTTTTCGGGAAGATGTAACAAATATAGTGTGAAGTGTGATGTGACGTAAAATATTGAATTTGACAAGGTTCTGACCCATTCTGATCGCGCGCGGATTAATACCAATCATTGTTATATGACCCTGAACCTTTCTGATAGCAGTAACTGTTGATTTAGCACTTGGCGAGGTCTGGAAGAGTCTTGTCCTTGCAGTAAGAGTAGGAGGAAGGCCATGCCTTGAAGCCGACGCGGTCGTAGATCCTCTTAGCGCATCTCACGTCGTCTGCCAGGTCCGCGTTGAGCAGGTCTGGAATAAGAAAACATATAAAAAAAAAATGTAAAATTAATTAGTTTGACACAAGTATTTTTGTATTTGTATTTGTTCCGTTGGTCTGGGTGTTTTCTATGTATTGTAAAAAAATATTTATAATGTATTAAATATATCAGTTAACTAGTACCCATAACACAAGCTTTGAGTAGCTTACGCAGATCTACACATAATATATATACCGAACACATATATTAAACATATACGGCAGAAGCCTTTATTCACAAAGAAAATTACAAGAAAATAATAGAAATAAATTAGAACTAGTAACTACAATTGAAAGCAATTGAGCTACAGGTAACAACTGATCCATATCAATACGAGTCGGAAGCGTCCCCAAGACGCTGGCGGCATTGCCCAAAAAATAAATAGTATATTATTTATTTATTGTGCCTCTACGACTGAAAACGTATTACGGTTGTATTTCTACCTCGCAAACTGTAAACATTCACTGACGGAGCTCTTGATCAAGAAATTAGCTAAATAATGGAAAAACCATCGGATTCCTGGAAATAAATAGCACATCTGTAAGCTGGCACCACGAGCTACATTTCAATAGAAGATTTTCACATTTTGGAGTAAGAAAGAAAACACTGAATTCACTACACCATCCGAACAAATTAAGGTCGGTTATCATGTCAAATTTCCTAAAAAACCACCAAAATCCACAATTTTAGCGGATTTGCAAATAATTTGCGGTAGAACATTCCAAATCCAAACTTGTTGTTTACGTAGAAACCAGCTGATTGGGCAATTATTGAATGTCATTCGTTGGTGTTGTCAGACGTCCAACAAATGTCAACTTGACGGAAAAATGTTGCCAGCGCAAGCGGAACCAATTCGGATATAATTGCTTAGACTCGAATGAATACCGATCGGAATCGATTAGAAAACTATAACAAGATGGACTTCGATAACATTACGTTCAGAGTTCGTCAACATCAGAGAGCCAATTCACTGGGAAATCTGTCTGACTCTTTGATACTAGACACGACTGGAAAAAGTTTGCCGAATACATTACTGGACCAAACAGTCTCGTTGACTTTACTGCAGGAAAAAATTACAGACTTAGAGCAATGTCTTTTATCAGCCAACAACGAGGTAGATAAATTACTACAAGAGAACGAGAAGCAGAAAAAGGACCTTGAAAAATGTAACAAGATTATCGATTTATACAAAAAAATCGATTCCAATGAGACGTTCGCCACTCCAATATTAGGTAGGAAGAGAAAAAAGCCTAGAATTTGTATACAGGATCAATGGGACTTAATGTCACCTAGGAATACAGAGTCGTCACTTAGCCAGGAAGAAAAAATGGAGGAGCTTCAAAACCAGATACTTCAACTTTCAGAATGGTTACAAATAGAAAGAGAAAAAAACAAGGAGGGTGAAAATGGTGAAATGAATAGTAAAAATCTAAAGAAAACTAGAACAACTGAGAAAGGAATTCAATTTAGTAAATACAAGAATATAAAAAACTCAAGGAAGAAAATTACTAGAACAATTCTTAAACTCAGAAAAAAATCAAAAATATTGCAAAATAGATGTATAAATTTAAAAAAACAACAGGAGAAACTTAAATACAAAATCATGGAAACAGAACCCAAACTTCAGCAAAATATATGCTCCTCCAGCCCAACCTCAGCATATGAGCAGACTAATATCAGAAGGCAAATTAATGAACCGGTAATTGACACAAGAATTAATAATAACCCAAGACAAAATGATATGGAACATATAAAAACCGGGGATAAAATCCCTGTGACGATGATAATATCGGATGAAATAGGTAGAAACTTAGGTCTTAAATTAGCAAACAACATTACACATCGTGTCAAAATATATAACGAATGTAAACCAGGAGCGGATGCGGAAGACATTTTAGAGAAGGTTGAAGAGAAGACAAGACAGTTAACGGAGGGAGACACTTTAGCAATTGTTATAACACGATACATAAATAGATATTCATATCGTAATATTTTCATTAAATTAATAGGAAAGATCATAGAAATTCCGGATCGCAAGTTCAATATCGTAGTAACAGGTTTCTTATATAATAGGACTAAAAACAATGAAATACATAACTTGAATAATAAAATAGTACAAATAGTGACATTGAATGAAAACATGGCTTACATTGACGTCAATTGGAACAATAGTAGTATAAGGGAAAAACGGCACTTACTAGCTACAGAATTAGAGAGGTACATAAGGGGTGAAGTCAACTTCAAAAGATCCTCAGCACTGACCTTTATAAAGGTGAATGATAGCACAAGTCCAAAGCAGAATATCAATATAAATTTTCATGTCAGTCAGACACCACAAGTAAATCGATAAATATAGTGCATGCAAACGTGCAAAGCATACATAATAAATATTTAGAGTTAGAATGTTTAGTAGAAGATACAGCCTGTGATATTTTGTGCCTAACGGAAACATGGGCATATGACCATCAGGTGCAGAGTATGCGAATAGAGGGATTCGAGCTTGCATCATATTTCAATAGAATAGTATTCGAACATGGGGGAACTGCTATTTTTACAAAACATGGGGTGGAGTATAAGGTTAGAAAAGATTTAAATCGGTTATCTTTTGAAATGAATTGTGAAATTGCAGCAATAGAGATACGCAAACTTAAAATTATTGTCATATGTATTTATAGAGCAGGAAGAGACACAGCGCTATTTTTTGATATAATAACCAAATTGCTTCATCTACTTTGTAGAGAAGGCAAAAGAACTATCATAGCCGGTGATTATAACGTAGACATATTAATAGACTCAAACAACACAAAAAAGTTTAAACACATCTTGGACAACTTCAAATGTACATTTGTTATAAATAAACCAACTAGGACCACAACTACCAAAAAAGGGACGAGCTCTACGTGTATCGATAACTTTATTGTAAATTTTGAAGATGTGATAGGAAGTGTCCTTAATACTAAAATATCAGAGCACAATGTTATAAAATTAACCATTACAATTGATTTTAAAAAGAAACAAATCTCTACCATCGAACGATATGCTAGACAATTCACCAAAAATAACTATAACTTCTTCCATTTCTTATTTAATCAAGATTATGCAAAACTTAAACTTGAAATAGATAACACTAGGGATGCAAATAACAAAATGGCTATACTGATGAGTGCCTTATTACATTACTTTAAAGTAGCTTTTCCAAAAAAGAGGCTCATCAAGTCTAAGCAAACGGCTAACAAGTGTACAACAAAAGGCATACAGGTTTCTAAACTAAAGCTCGAAAAAATGGAGATTCTGGAAGAAATGCAACCAAATAAGGACCTAAGAACTAAAATTAAAATGTACAAAAAAGTTTTAAGAAAGGTAATGAAAACAGCAAAAAAGCAAAAGTATACACAGAGAATAATAAAATCACAAAATAAAATAAAAGAAACATGGAAGATCATCAATGAACAATCATCTAAAAAAAGAAACGGTCATAAAATTATTACTAGTATAAAAAATGAGAGTATGGAAAAGGTATCTGACCCTATCGCTGTAGCAAACACTTTTAATAATTTCTTTAAGAATATAACTAAAAACCTGACAAATAATTGCAACATTAATCTAGAAAAGTGTAAGGATTATTTATACAATACAAACAAACCTACAAGTAAAATAAAATTTGACCTAGTGACGTACTCAGAATTAAGAATAATTATAAAGAATATGAAAAGTAAGACATCTGTTGACATTTATGACATGAATACCAAATTAGTTAGGCAATTAATATTAAGAAACTATTTATTATTAAAATTGGTATGTGGTGTTATTAACGATTGCATAATCGAAGGGGTGTTCCCTGATGTACTTAAAGCTGGGAGAGTAGTACCGTTATTTAAAAAGGGGGAACAGGGTGAACTTAATAACTACCGACCAGTGTGTATTCTCCCAACTATATCAAAAATATTAGAATCAGTAATTAAAAACAGAATAGTAGGATACTTTGAACACAATGAATTATTTACTATTGCTCAATATGGTTTCAGACAAAATAAATCCACTGAAATGGCTATAAGAAATGTAAGTTATTTTGTACTAAGGGCGTTGGATGAATCTAATAAGTGCGCGAGTGTGTTTTGCGACCTATCCAAGGCTTTTGATTGCATAAGACACGACATTTTACTAGAAAAATTAAAGTACTACGGTTTTTACGAAACTGAATTGAATATAATGACAACATATCTGAGTAATAGGACACAAATTGTAAGTATAAACGGAATAAACTCTGGCCAAGAATATATAAATGTAGGTGTACCGCAAGGGTCGATATTGGGACCAGTACTCTTCCTTATCTACGTCAACGACTTACCCAGATGTGTACCGGACTGGGCGTTCATAAACCTCTTTGCTGATGACACACATGTAGGGATTAAAGAAAAGACTGAACATAAACTAGAAGAGAAAATTGAAAACGCAATCCAATTACTTACAAACTGGTTCGAGGCTAACGGAATTGTTCTAAATGCGAGTAAAAGTGTTATAATGCGATATAAAGCAAGAAAAACTAGGCATACAGAGGGGAGCATGTCACATGTTTTCCTTGGGTACACTATTGATCACACATTAAATCATATATCACACATTGAAACAATGTGCAAAAGACTAGCAAGTGCCAACTATGCTCTTTTAAAATTAAAATCAATTGTTAGTCAAAGGACATTGGTCACAGTGTATTATGCTTATGTCCATTCTATAATAAGCTATGCCATAACAATCTGGGGAAACAGTGCTGCTGTATGTAAGGTCTTGATTTGTCAGAAACGGGCCATAAGAATAATTTGCGGACTACACAGGAGAACGTCAGCTAAGAGATATTTTGAAAAATATAAAATAATGACTGAATGATGAAATGAACATTATTGATCACTCTATATATATAAAAGTCTTTTAGAAATACATATTAACAAAAAAAACTATCTACAAAAAAAAGACACTCATAACTATAATTTAAGATGTAAGGAAAAATTAGTCAAACCAGCGGTACGCCTTACAAAGGTACAAAAGCAGGGAGAATATATCAAAATACAATTATATAATAAACTACCAATTAACGTAACGAACATTGATAATTTTGAACGTTTTAAAACCTTAATCAAGCATTTCTTTGAAAGCCATGCATTCTATAGCATCAGTGAATTTATGAGTACTAATTTATTTCAATCCCTTTCTTTAAATAACACCTAAACATGACATTGAATTTTATGATCTGGAATTAATTGAAATTTGCTTTTATTTAAGACTTTATAATTTTGTTTAGTGAACTAAGTATGTTTTATTATTTCAAATTGTACAATTTCTGGCATGCCTTGTATAACGACCTATGTTATAAATGGTAAATAAATAAATACAATACAAATACAATACAATACAAAACTGTCAAACATTCGCTCACGCTCCTTTGATTGTTTTCACTCAAAGGCTTTCAAACTCGATACTTACTTGATATTCATAATCATCCTACATTATTGATGAAATTAAAATCATGATTGTTGAGGAAATTAAATTCAATAATGCAATATATGCAAAACAGCAATAACTCTAAACTGAAATTATTTTGGGATAAATCGATCACCAACTCTGCTCTACATCTTAGAGATACTAAGATAGAAAGATCCCTAAGATACAGGTTTATCCTAGTTTGGAGATGTAATAATTTTAAATCCCAAATCTTCTTCAATAAACGTTATTATTATTATAGAAAACGCTTTGATTTTATAACAAGCTGTTTTATTACCAGGTACTTAATTTAAACTAAGTGACTTGTCGTCTCCTAAAACATGGGACAAAACACGTCTTAAGCTAGCTTGTCCAGGTTAACATCTCAACTCCCTTTAGTGTTGTAAAGTGACAAACCAAGCATATCAAAATGTCCAAGGCAAGACCAGTCGTCTAGAATGTCAAGTGTTCCCCTAATCCCTCGGCTATACAGGGCTCTACGCTTGGCTGGTAGTATTAACTAGGTATGTCTGTGTTACATGGAATTCTCAAGCATGTTTCAAACGTGATCTCTCTTTTGTCTACTAGGAGATTGGGGCTGCGTTCCTTTTTAGGATTAAAGCGCTCATTCGCGCATGAAGTCGTTCATTTTCTACTTTCAGCGCGCTGAGAGACCGCACGGGAACGCGCAGTTCACTCCATCCCACGCGCGCACAGGAGCGCATGAACTGCCTCACCTTTCGAGACTAGGCAGTTTGTGCGTTAGTATGGGTGACGTCAATTGGGTGCGAAATTTCAAAAGTGGACGTGTTGTTTATTTGGTTTTTTCTTAACTGGAACGCCACTGTTTTGCAGTGTAAACTAGTCGAGTCAAATGCACTAATCCACACGAATAAAATGGAATAAACTCAGACATGATTTCAAGATCAAATTTTTGGCTTTCCGTTTCAACGATCGCATCGTCTGCACCAGCGCACTCAGACAAAACGGAACGCGACTTCGTGCACGTCTACCTCGTGCAGTGCTTGAGCGCTGCGTAAAACGGAACGCAGCCTTAGTGTCTAGCCTACCAACAACGGTGGAACGTGGTGTTGGGCGACTTGGAATTATGTATGCCCATAGCTTCACATATTTTATATGTGAATTTTTATATTGGATAATTTCGGAATCATTCTCTTTTATATCTCTTTGAATTTATATAATTTAGATAATGGTTTCATAGAGTTAATTCCATGTTGTCTACGTAGAATGGTACTGTAGCGTAGAAAGGAATCCTACCCCTACCTCACCAATCACCGTAGTACAACCGAATACGCTAAAAAACAAGACCGAAAATTGGCGTTAGCTCGGTTTCATACCAGAATTTCTCAATTCTATATTTTCTCAGTGAAACTCAAGCTATAAAGTTATCATCTAGAGAAATGTCTGAATTTGCTCCAAAAACGGGATAACAAGCATTTTCTAGTGAGTGAGCATCTAACCAAAACATCCAAGCATGCGCCAACCGCAATCTCAAAGAGAATGTGGCCATGAAAAATTCATCCAATACAATCTCTATTTCACCTAAACAACCCGCCCAAATGAAAACTGCAAATCTAGACTACAGACCACCACCGTACTCTACCACAGAACCAACTGCGTTATATATACGTGTATAGAACGGACAAATATCTGACAAAATCGTACCATGCAGTTACGAGTATTCTTTTGTTAGAACGAACGTCCGAACTGTTTCGTTCTACGAGCAGAATTTATTTGTCTCAATTCCAATAGCGACTTATCAAACCCATGTTTTATTAAGTTTATAGAAGCTCATCCAAGTAAGACATGCTCTACCTATTTAACTTGCTTTAAATTAAGAAATCTTTATACTTAAGAATGAATTGAAATTTTATTATTACATTTTTCTCGCTGTGGCAACGTAGACACTTATAGAGTAGCAATGGGAATAAAATTATAATACCCATACGACCGAAATAATAAATAAATAAAGTAGAAAATTTCCATTGCAAGGAAAGGCCTTCCTTATAATTATGCATTACAGTATGACCTGATTATCCGAACCCTCAATTATCCGAACGTTATTGGTGCGAATTTGTTGCTCGCTGCCGCTGCAATTGGGTAGGGTTATTGAGCGTGTTGAAACGTGTTTCGTTTCATGGAATAGTTTTCGTCCGCTTACGGAGATTCCGCTCGTAATTTTAATGTATACCTTTTTAATATTTATTCAGAATTAATTTTATCAGAAAATGCCATTTTACAGCAACACCATCAATTTAAAATTATTATTATAATTATGATTCTAACGATGCCCATTTACAGCTGATCTATTTATCAATTTACCTATTTTTGTATGTACCCATATTCTTAAGTTCCTTGTTTGTTTTCTGTCTTGTGTGTTTTATGGCTTTGGATTATAACCACATACTGTAACCCATA
The DNA here is from genome assembly GCA_949316285.1 of Eupithecia subumbrata. Classification (NCBI taxonomy): domain Eukaryota; kingdom Metazoa; phylum Arthropoda; class Insecta; order Lepidoptera; family Geometridae; genus Eupithecia; species Eupithecia subumbrata. Next base: position 3,023,604 of record OX438644.1, on the reverse strand, counting down.
AGTATATTTAAACTGACATTTCCAAGTGTGCTTTGCGCTCCTACGGCGAATAAATGAGTATGAGTATGTATGTACATATTTCTTACATCGCGCAGATAGAAACGCGAATGCCGAATTTTTCCTTAACATTTCCATTATCCGAACGTTTGATTATCCGAACTAGTCTCGGTGCCAATTCGTTCGGATAATCGAAGTTCTACTGTAATTATTTTATCTATATTGGGTAAGCTCAACCTCTTCTGCAATCAGCAATACGTGGTGATAATAGCAACACCCTCTTGTTTACGAGAGCCACGTTGTGCAGTAGAAGCAGTCATCACATTAATATTATAAATGCTAAAGTTTGGATGGATGGATGTTTATTACCTCCTCACGCCAAAACTACTGAACAGATCGGTCTGAATTTCCATACAGGTAATTCTAATCCTGGAATCAATAAATACTTTTATCCCATCTTCTTTATTATTTTAATTAGTAAAGTTATTATGTATTTAGGATCTATAAGCGGAAGCTGTTTTAGCTTTTTGTTCCCAAATAAATAAATAAATTAAAAAAAATACAAATGAAAAATATCAGTCCCCATGGGATAGAAATCACCTTTAAACGTTTCCATAGAAACATTGCGTGCGAAGCCGCAGGCATAAACTTAAAAGATTTTTGTAATTTATGCTTTATGTAATATATGGACAGATTACTGAATCAACAAACTTTTTATTTTTATTTATTAAGGGTAGCTCCTAAAAAAATAATATGCGGTAGAAAAGGTGAATTTCTTAGAAGTGTCCAATGTGTTGTTTGGTATCTATGTTAGAACACATACCTATCTATTCACGTGTGAGTTGTGAATAAAAGCGGAATTTGCTCCAAGTGCCCGGAACGTCGCACAGCTGAGCTAAATGAGATGAAACCACTGCTCACTTATTCAAATCCAATTTGAAGAAACTCTGCTTCGTAAGCCGAATTTACACGTTGGCTTCAGTCTTCGCTTAGTTACGCCGGGAACTCACTATCGAGGTAGAACCGTAACCGTTACTTATCTATACTAATATTATAACGAGGAAAGATTTGATTTTTTATTTGTATTGAATAAGCTCCGAAATTACTGGACCGATTTAAAAAAATCTTTTACCATTAGAAGCCTACATTATTCCTGATGAACATAGGCTACTTTTTACCGCGGGAAAATGCTTCATTCCTACGGGAAAACGGGTAATAGGACAACGGGTAGTAAGAAAGCAGCTAGTCTGCATATAATCATAGTGCACATTCGTAGTTTATGAAACTGCTAAGAGTTTAGTAAGCTCAGAAACCTGCCTGTGCTTCCAGTCTAGGAATAGGAGACATACTATGTCGGTAGGACCATAGAAAAAGGCCAGGCCAAAGAATGGTCTTAAATGTGTCATTTTGAGGCAAATTTTTCGTCTACATCTGCTTTATTAAGATACTGAATGGTAGGTAGCCGTCAAGCATAATATGCCTTGACTGGCTGGTTTTATGACCTAGTTAGTGAGGTGAATAATGGAAAATAACATAAAAGACTGTGAGATCGCAGTTACCCCATAAATAATTAATATTATAACCGACAATATCGGCACGAGTGATGATTGTCATGATGACTTCTTACACACTAAAAAGTCTTCTTGTATAAGTCAGCTGGAATATTTATGAAATTCAGTGTGTGACTCGCTCAGACTTTTGCCGCTCATTGGTTGTATTCTGAATACGCGCAGAAAATAATCCATTGGTTCTTTTTCTGAGGTAAAAATAGTCTAAGCGAGTAACCGACTGGTGTTAATTCAGATGTTGCCTAAACTAAATTAATTTGAGAGCACTTAAAATGTTGCCTTCCCCTTTATAACTGAAATTTGTATAGGTACCTATTTTTAATAAGTACTGTTTGTGTACTATTTTTATGTGTCGTTATGTTTGCCGTTATGTTTTATAAAACATTGTTATCTCATATAAAAATTTATTAATGAATTAATTCATCACGATCAAAATAAAAAGGATGGCTTCATAATAGAACGTTTTTGAATGAAAACCACTGAATTGTCAGAAATAGACCAGCAGGTAACAGTTACATCTCGCCAGTGTGTACGCAGCTTTAGGGTTTCTTGGATGGAGACGACTATTGTACCTCTATTTAAATGTATAAATCTATGCTTAGAACGTGGTGGCTTTTCGTTGGTTTTGTTAACATTTGTTACGGACTAGTGGACATTTGATTCTGTTCACTGAGTTTTATGGTGCACTTTCTTGAAGCACTTCTAATGTAAGGTATCTTAAAGTCTGTGGCTGAAAACTGGCACGCGGCATTGGTTGGTTACAGTACCAACCGACAGCTATAAGAATGAATGATAAACTTAGCTGTCTTTAGTGGTATTTAGGGATGAATAAACATGCGATAAATCCGCAAAAATAAACTACAGACCTGTCAGTTTTCAATTCATATGGTAAGGAATCGTTCGAAGGGTTTACCTAAGTACCTATCTACTTTCTCTGCTGACCTTTATTTTTATTTTCCTCAGGGAAATGCGCGCTCATGTCGTACTTAGAATGAATCATAAACTAAGCTGTCCTTAGTGGTCTTTATAGATAAGTAAACATGACATGCGTCTAATCCGCGAAATAAACTACAGACCTGTCAGTTATTCAATTCATATGGTAAGGAATCGTTCAAAGGGTTTACCTCTTAGGGTTTACCTAAGTCACTACTTTCTCTGCTGACGTTTTTTTTATTTGCCTGAGGGAAATACGCACGCATATTGTACTACCACGGGGAGAAAGGTACGATGATGTGGAACTCGAAACTAAAACCCTCAGGGTGCTTCCGATTCTGCAGCTTGTGGTAGGAACGAGGTTTTGCCATCGATTTGTTTCTTGTCGTTCATAGTGTTCATACAGAACTGTTTTTCCATTCCTCCTCCGGAAGCAAGCAGTCTTTTAGCTTCTACATGCGAAGTGTGTAAAACTGTTTGTTTCCGAATAAAACTTAATAAAATAAATAAACAGTTTTGTACAGTAGACACTATATCTAATAATAAATAAAATGAAATAAATAAATAATGCTGGACAATTCACACCGCATTATCTAGCCCCCCGCTAAGCAGAGCTTGTGTTACGGGTACTAGATAACTGTTATACTTAATACAATGCATTACAGAGATAGGTATTTTTTATACTTATAAAACATGCAGAACGCCCTGGACAAATGTATGCAGATCGTACAAACATTTGTCCCGAGGCGGGAATCGAACCCGCAACCTCCTGCGTCGCAGGCAGACCTTCGCCCGCTGCGCCACGGAGGTCGTCAATTGTCGTCTATGTATCCGCATACCGACTCGGCTTTTACCACCGCTCTTCAGAAAATACCGCGTCTGAATATGCCTTAGAATATATAAATTCCAGTTTTGGCTTACTAATAATGTCCGAAAATATTGCAACAATTGTGGATTCCGAAAGCGATCGCTAATCAGCTAACAAGATCATTCTAATCCAATGTTAATGAGGAGCATAACCGCAAGTAATTGTGTTACTAAAATTAGCAAGTACATTTCAATGTAGTTAGTTACAAGCTTACAAGATATCTGTAGTAAGACAAACGTGTTATATGCGGTCAGATCAAAGGGAGATAGAGAGATGGCAAGTCTATTATTATTATTATATCAGCCAGGAGTGTCTATTTATTTATTTATTTATTAATAAGGAACGTCAACAGCGTATACATAAAGCATTCTTAAAGTTAACTTATTTAATCTGGTTCTAATAAATACGCTAATACGGACACAACCTTGTTAAGAATTCAATAACTATATACATACTGTACTAAATTAAATAAATGAGATCAAAGTTAAACAGTATGTAGGTAATAAAAAATATCGTCTTATGAAACATTGAAACATTATTAAATAACAAAAATAAAAGCTTTATACTTCTATAAATTTAAAACGTGTCTCACTGCAGGCCAAAAACCTCCCCTAAGCAAGTCTCATAATCATCATCCACAGCCGGTTTTACCCACGGCTAGGTATAGGAAGCCTAGCACACTGATTCCAAATGCATGGTCACATACTAGGCGTTAAGATAATAATATCTTAACGCATTCACTGCCCAGCCTCGGCGGTACGACGCAGGGACGCGCCGACCCTACATGGGGGAGTAGACTGGCCATGCATCTTGGGCCATGAATGTGTTAACACATTCATCGCCCAAGACACAGATGCGGGTCACACCGCGGCAGGGCAGTAAATGCGTTATACTAAATTAATATGTGACCATGCATTTGGAATTATGATATACCTATGTAAGCGGCAGGAGGGGGAAATAGATCTTTGTTTTTAACAAAGATTAAAAAACCAACTTCAAATTCCTAAATAGCCTGGTCTAATTCTTAAGTAGGTATTCGAGAAACATAGTAATTCCTAGGAATTAAACATTTTATGGGTTGTCCCCCTCAACAGCCTGTATTGGTCCACTGCTGGACGTAGGCCCTGATAAGCGCCTTATTGGCTTTTATCTCATCGAGGTAATGCCAATAGTCCCCACGCTGGGCATGCGGGTTGGGAATCGCAGTTTGATGGTAGAATTGTTAGAATTATCCCACCCCCGGTGGAAATCCCTTAGTCGCCTCTTATGACACCCGCGCGAAGAGCTGGAGTGGTGCAAATTCTAACCCGACACCACACAGCTAGGGGTTGTCCCAAAAAGGTTTATTTTCTACAAATTACTGCAAGCCTATATATATAGCCTAGCTGCATCCTGAGGGTTTATTCAAGTTTTCCCCCTTGAAATTCTAGGGGCAAAACTCAAAAGATCCAGAATTCCTCCTGGAAGATCCCCTTGGGGAAAGGTTCATTCTCGAGCTCAAAAACAATTTTAAAATTGTAAACCAAGTCCTTACCTTCGCACTTCATGTTGCAATGTCCACCTTTCCTACCCACCTTGCACCAATCCTTACTGTGAATCTGAAAATGAAAAAAAATGTTTTGATATATTATTTGTCTAAGTGTAAATACTAGTTGTAATGGGTTAGTCCCCGAGGGCCCCATTCCCGGAGGTACCCGATTTCTAATAAAGTACCTTGACTCTATCGATTAAAAGTCAACCTTGCAAAAAAGTACTATCAACGGAAAAAGTGTTGAACCATTTTTGAAAATAGTTATTATACTTGACTTATCATAGTTATCATTGAGGATCAGGAATTAACGATAATGGCTTTGTAGCTGCCCTGGAAGCCCATTACAAGGAAGGAACAAGGAATCTGTTTGTATTTGTGCCTAAGTTGATTGTTCGTACTAGTTTGTAGCTAAAAAAATTACAATAAAATAATAGAAATAAATGAGAACTAGTATTTACAATTGAGCTAACTGCAGACTGTTGCAATATTTGCGCCTCTTGAGATCTTCGGCCAAATCTGCCGCCGCGCCTTTTATTGCGTTAACCGTTTGCAGCTTATTTTAATTGACTTTTGGCAACATTTATATAAGAAAAAAGTGCTCTATACTATACTATTTCTTTCATTACAACTATTATTTGTTGTTTTGTTGTTTTTTGTCTTTGTTGAACTAATACGACAACGTTGAATTATTTCATTAGTCTGCTGTCTGCTGCAAAAAATATATAATTAGCTCAACTTATGGCTTCCCAAAGAAAATTTCTTCAGGTACTTTTAGATATTCCTTTTTGCTGCACCGCAGTAGCATTAAGTATTTTCAATAGCGATGAAAAGGTTGCGAGGAAAAGGATTTTATGATTCTGCAGCCTGAAGGATACGGTCTATTCAGAAAAAATATATAATAATTGTATTTCTCTCAGTTTCGAGCAAAAGCCCGCCCGTTATCGATACCGATTTCAACACTAATGTAAGTGAAAAAGGCCTATTTCAGTATTGGGCCAACACTGTTAAATGCAATACTTATTAAATTATTGATATATTAATGTAAAATTCATTATACATTGATAATCCAATCATTTCGACACAGGGGTTTCATATTGTTATATGATACTTGATTTTCAGACAAAAGCGATGATGGTTAAAATTAATTGGAAATTGCAAAAATATTCAACTATAGACACAGTAAATTAAATACAGTAGGTTTGTTTATGTTTCAATGAAAGACAAACAAATTTTAATACTTATTCATCAGCACATTCCATGCTTACTGCTGAACATACCTGGCACGACAGGGGATTAGGATACTAGCCTTAATTGTAGAGTAATTTAATTACTCTACAATTAAGGCTAGTATCCTAAAAAAATTTAATTAGTCCGTCAGTTAGATTATCAGAAGATATTGGACACGTATTATTTCTTTTGTCGATTAAACAAAAAATGATGATGATATAGCCAGTTAAAGTTCCGCGTGACGTCATACCTTGGGTACGACACTTTAGGAAGTTGTGACGTCACTAGCCCTCACTCCTAAACGTTGACGCGCTTTATTTTTGTAATTTTTTGTTTGATTGACTAAACAACAAATATTTAACAAATATCTTCTGATAATTTAACTGACAGACTAAATAGAATAATATTTTTACCCAGGACATTACCGAAGTTGAAAATTTTTGCGATATTATTTGATTGTTTAGAAATTACCCTGAGTGTGGGGTTACGCACAATAATAACAAAAAATCACTAGTAAACTATTTCGCGAATCTCAACTTTGATGTAGTATGCAATATCGAACACTCGTTAGTTTTTTTCTGTTATCAGCTCAGATTGAGAATAAAATGCCTACTGCTTCGCCACTGTTTAAATAAGCAGCGGCCTCTGGTAGAGTCCCAAGGGTAAAAATAATTGGTCTTTCCCTATCTATGTGCGCGGCTAATCAGGTCCAGCCTCGGCTTGTTGTCGTTATCCACCGAGATCGATAACGACGCTGGTTTTCAGTCTGGACCTAAAAAGTTTGTAGTTGGAAAGGTCAAGAACGAAAACGGAAAATAAGTGTTTATCAGTAACTGATTACAAAACATAGAAGAAAATTGTTTTTACGTAGCTGATTACGAATCAGTGAGTTACCAAAGTGGCTGAAGGGTACTTTCTAAAGTAGTAAATACCTATTAGAATTCCCATGCAAGATTTAGGCCCGTATTATGAAAGTTTATTCAGTCCTCGATGCTTGAGTAACGCTTTTCTATGGCATAAAAGTCACTCAAGCGAAGATGACTGAGCTAGCTGTACTAATACGGGCTACTGCACTCCTATTTACACAATTTTTAGTTGTTTCTAATATTTCATAGGGAAAAGTGGAACGATGTCCTCCTAGCCGAATTTCGACCAAGGCGGTTAGTCTCATCGGACACTAGCCAGATGTTCAGTGCACAAGTGTGCGCAAACACAGGTGCACTCTCTATTCCCTCACTCTCATAATCTGATGGGACGGCAGACCTATACGACCGGGGAAAGGTCAAGCTCGTACTGAACTTGACCTCTCCCCGGTCGTATCGGCTAACGGCTAACGTGCTTTTCGAGGCACGGAAGTAGAAAAGTGGAATAAATAATTGATAAGGGGGTTTCTCCACTTTTTGATATTGGAGTCAGGTTTTCTCACTACACTAAAGGGTAATTTTCAAAGGGTAACACTGGAATAAGCCGATTACACTACACACACCTATAAAATAATGTTGTAACCGAAATTTCCGGTTCAATGTTGTGGCCGACATATTAATTTGTGCTACCACCCACAGCTTGTATATACATATAGCAACCTGATCATTACAGATAACATACCATACAGCTGGATACACGTACCTATCTCTATATATATAGGAAGTATGTACCTACCTATATGGAAACTGATGTGCGGTAGGTTTTAGTTTTAGTGGTTTTGCTTTAGGTAGATATTTTCTTTCGGTGGATTTTGACCACAATAATTGTGATTTTCTAATGTTTAGCATATTCATAATTCATAATTCTTTATTGCACAACATAGGTATTATAAGTAAAACATATCGTAAGAAAAATAATGGCAAAGGCAAGCTTAACCCTAAAAAGAGTTCTCTTCCAGCAAACCTTATTGGGAGAGAGAGACAAATTTGCAGAAGTGGGTACATGTGCTAAAACAAAGGATATGTATAATTTAATTTTATGATTATGATTTAATTTTAACCTACTTATTAAATAGACTAATACATAATATAATACAATACATAAACTAATATATCCTTACAAATACTATAATTATATACACATATAAATTGAGTAAATACATAAATACAACAGAGTCATAAAGATAGGTAATGCTCTTTGACTTTACGCTTGAAAATGAAGAGTGAGGGGCTAGCACGAATATCGTGCCTATTATATATATAATTATATATATTATATATATATATGCCGTGCACCGTCGTCAGCTGACAACCTGATTGCGTCATCTACACGTCGACGACGTAATCACAAACGATGTGTTATTAATTAAGTTTTTATATTTTATGTATGTTAGTTTTAAGGTATATATAACTATGGACCGTAGAATAAGTTAAATTAGATCTGTAACTGTCCATGGTCTGAAATAAATGAATTATTATTATTATATATGGCAAATGCCTTTATTCACAAAGAAAATTAGGTACAATAAAATAATACAAATAAATTAGAACTAGTATTTACAATTGAAACAATTGAGATAACTGCAGACTGTTGCAAACAATCTACAGGTAGTTCAACTGATCCATATCAAAACCAGACGTCGCGTCCCCAAGACGCTGGTTGCATTGCCCCGCTGTATGGCGATGCTGATGCGCTGTGCCAGATACTGACCAGCTCTCGGGTCACGCGTCGCTAATAATAATAATATTATAACCTTCTAATTATTAGAAATGACCAATATTATTGCTGGCAAAAATTGCGTAACTGCTTTTGTAAAATATCTTTGTCTCTAAGTCTAGGTATCTATTCGGTAGTATTAACTGATTGTTTGCAACAGTCTACAGTTAGCTCAACTGTTTCAATTGCAAATTGGTACTAGTTCTAATTTTTTTAATTCTTCGAATTACCTTATATTGAGAGTATTGAAGCAATAAAACATAAAAATACTCAAAACAGTAAAAAATTTGTTCAAATCGTTGTTATTCCGGCCGCGTGAAGATGCAAAAAATTCGTTTACGGTCTTATCCAGTAGGACGTAAATTAAAATGTATGTACTTTGTACAAATTCAACACAGTGTTTCAGGTTTGGGACAAACATGTTATTTAATTAAACGGACTCTGTGGTGTAGTGAATGTATGCTGGCCATGGGGGTTTGATTCCTACTATAGAACTTTAACAAGACCTCAGAAGCGAGTCTATTCTATAATGTAATGAAAGGAACGACGTTTAGTGCTATTATTCACAATATCGATTCCGAAATCACAATTACCTGCAACAGATTTTCCCTCGTAATTTTATTTTATTTATTTATTTATTTTCTAAATTTTTTACTTATTACATACCGGTACAGGCCAGCGCATGTGTGCTGAGGGCCAATTAAAAAGTTTCCGCCGATATTTACTAAAATACAAATGAAACACAGTGAAAGTAGAAGACTAAGAAAAATCAAAGGAAATACACAACACAAAGTGAATTGAATGCAGTTGTAGTTATCTTTAAAAGAAATCATCGCAAAGCTAATGCTACGAGAGGCTCCGTTTGACCGAAGTACTAAGTAATTAGTAAGTATTGGTCTTTGTTCTGACTTTGACAGTTAAACACGATGAATCCTGATGCGGGAATATTTAAATTAACCCTTAATTAGTGGCGGCTTTTTGCAGGAAAATGCTTGTGTGGCGGCACTTGTGGGTGGCGCCGCGCGATGCAGTAAAGAAATTGTTTATGCTTAGAAACAGTTACAAATATCGTGACAGACAAGACAGACGTCATCTCCTGGAGATGATGATGCCACAGATGAGGTATTTTTTGGAGATGATTCAACTTTGCAAGGGTTAGATAGATAAAATATTTATTCAACACTGCAGCACATAATACAAAAAGATCACAATAATGAAGGCACTACTTAACATAACACATAAACTTAATAGTTTTTTGATGGAACAAGGCTTGGGAACAATAAATAATACTAAACCATTTAAGAAGTAGGTACAGATTTGTAAAAATTGTGTGTGTGCTGCAATCTGTCAAAAAGGCTCAGCGAAGAGCAAAACACTGATTTTCAGTATTACCGTTTTTAAGCGACCAGAAAAACGAAACACTAAAAAAAAAAAATGTGTAATTGCATGCAATTTAGTATTTTAGTCATATTGGATACTTGACTGATGCAGTGTTTGAGCACATGAGAATAGATATGGATTGGTGTTTTTGTGGCGGTACAATTTAGTCGTAGGTAGATATACTGTACTTTAGCTGGGATTAGGAACCAAAGTAGAAGTAGCAGCCCAGTGTTTTCTATCTCTGGGAAACGAAGCGTTTCGGAATACCCTCATTTTGTTTGTGTAACAGTAATAGTTTGAGATATGATTTGAAAGTGAATTTAGTGTTGGGATTACGTAGGTACGCACCTCCACCCTGGAGGTATTTTAAGGTTAAAGAAGAATTTTATTATATTTTTTCTTTAGATGAATACTAGGCAACCGACAGTGTTTCGTCAACTTGTCTGTAGCCCGCCGCTTTCTTTTAGAGTCCTTTAGAATCAAGTTCTTGAATGCATCATCAAAGGGCTTACTCATGCGAGAATCTCATTGCCAGACAAACGAAGGTCTACAGAATAATAAGGGACACAGAAGGCACAAGGCTCAGACATTATTTAAAACTACAAAGAGTCCCAAATCAATTTAAATTCAGACAGAAAATAAATTGCTATAAATCAGAATCAGTCTTGGCAAAACGATTTTTATTTTTCGTATGATTTCATTACTAAAATAGGGTTACCTATTTAAATCTGAAATAGACTTTAGAAAAAATAAAAACTTTGTAAATAGTTTGCAAATTAGTAGATATCTACAATTTTTTCATTATCGTCAATGGTCTTTATATCTAGATCTTATAGTAATTATATGGGATAAGTACCCAGTATACAGGATGGTTTTTTGAGAAGGGCGGTGATGGCTAAGTCCGAAACCACGAGAGTTGGAGAAAAGTCATGAAAGGAGTCATGCCCTCGTTTATAAGAAAGCAATAACTGCATATTTAGTTTTTTTTTTTTTAATTTTACTTTTGACGGAACACCAATAAAACTGGGTACAGTGGGTACTAGGTATCCCAATATTAAAACATCCTAATATAACAAAGTTTGCAAATATGCTACGACTAGATTCAGAAAATACGGTTGTATGTAGGTATGCAATTGGGTATTTACGTAATAAGATCAATAGTGTTGTTACCTGATCTTATCGATATCGACAGTTGTCATATTATCGATACTCGATGGCATCGATTTCTGCATAAGGTAGGACGCGACGAAAAGTCGCAATTTAATTTGTTCGTTCGTCAGAATTACTTAGACCTTAGAAACCTTAGCTGGGCACTAAGATCTCTATATTGTACTATGTTTTAGAAGTACTTTCTTTTATGAAATTGACGAAATCTAACGAAAATAAAACGATATGGAAATATGGAGAATCTCACCAATCAAAAATATGATTCAATCATAATTAAGTATAGGTTAACACTCACAGCGGATATAATCCGCCCGATTTTTTTCCCGTGGATTAAAATCCGTGTGAATCGTAGCTTACGCGGTTTTTTTCCACAAGTGCGAACAGCTTTATACAATTTCCATACGTTGCAGAATCCTGCGGAAAAAATCGCACGATGAAATTCCGCAGTGTGGGGTAAGCCAGTAAGCCTTAATCTTTTTTTTTTCTCACGGCGAGTGACCTTTTTTGTAAGTCCAAGGAAAATTCCGCCGTTTTGTTACATCATTCAGACATTTCCAAGTTTTGACTGTTATAGTTGACATTTTTTATGTCATTCGGTTGTCAACAAAAGTTGGTTACAAATAAAAAAAGGGGAACAAAAAAATACTTAACATCGCGATTGAAGGTAATAGGATTCGCGTCTGATATTCCACGTTTCGCTAAGCGTCGAGTTAGCGAGCGCGAGCAAGACAATCGGAGTCAAATGTCAAATAAACGTCCCTCTATTTCAATATTCGATGTCGGGGGACAGTTACAAATGACTTTATTTTATTCTTGTCAGCGGAACTCGAGATCCGATGCTGAATTTATCGTAAAGGTGGAGGAAATGGAAATAGATTCAGGGTTTTGTATCCGTCCGTATCGATTTAGTCAGTTAGGTAAACTAATCCGCTCGCCATCACAATGCGATGGTACCATTTCGAACTGAAACAAAAGCGGTCGGATGTTTTCTTTGAGAAGGTTCATCCTATTTTGACAGCGCGTGGATTGTATGTGAGTTATGGTCAATTTTCTAACCAGAACAAAATTAAAAAATTTAAAAATAAATAGACAGGTTTTCATAAAGCATGGCTAAGAACACTCGGGATAAAATTGTCTATGACACAAAACAACTAAACGAAAATCGGTTCATCCGTTTGGAAGCTACGATACCTCAGACAGATACAAAGATAGACACGTTAAACTTATAATGCAGATGTCACAAAAACTAATTTGACAGCACTAAAAAAATGCCATTTTTTAAGCTGCATCATAGCGCTAACAGTAGGTACAATGTCGCACTATTGCAGTGGTTTGTGAAGAAAAAGATTTTTATCTTCCGGGCGAGGTGCCAAAGCCTCATTCGTCTCAAGGCACAGTGGCTTACACAATGTTTATCCGTCTATAAGAGCTTTTCTCTGTTCTTGTAAAGCAGTTGTTTAACACATAAACCTTCCCTGACTAGACTTCTAATGAATTTACTGTTTAGAATTTGCCTGGGTGGTTAGATTAGTGAGGGACTGCTATGTTACTTGGCACCTATCTATTATGATCCTCAGCTCTTTTATCGGTGAAGCCACTAACTGTTCAAGCTTGGCCCAATTTTCCCTTACAGTTTTTGGTGGGTTAAGTAAATTTATGCTCATTGCTACACTTGAAATTGCGACACCTCAAAGAACCCCTACTCTTCTGGAGAGTGTCGTAAGAGGCGATTTAGGGATATCCACCGTGGGCGGGCAGCAGCGCCTCCTGCAGAACAATTCTACCACCGAACTGCGTTCTCAAACCTGCATGCACAGCGTGGGGTTATGGGCATCAACCCCCATGTGATAAAACCAATAAGGCACTAAGAGACAGATAAAATAAGAGACTCTTATTATCATTAGTTATTTGTTTTTTTTTTGTTTTAAGTACTGTGTACATAATTGTGTGTTCTTTGTATAATTTTTAATCTTGTAAATAACTAGTGTAATTGGTTAAATGTATTTGACGACCTCCGTAGCGCAGCGGGCGAAGTTCCGACTGCGACGCAGGAGGTTGCGGGTTCGATTCCCGCCTCGGAACAAATTTGTGTACGATCTGCAGAATTTTTTTCCGTTGGTCTGGGTGTTTTCTATGTATAATAAAAAAAATATCTACCTATATAATAATGTATTTAGTATAATGTATCTATTAGTTTTCTAGTACCCATAACACTAGCTTTGAGTAGCTTACTTTGGGGCTAGATGGTGCTGTGTGAATTGTCAGCATTATTTATTATTTATTATTATTATTGATTAAATTTTTCTAGTTATAAATAAATAACTATATAATAAACAAGGCGCTTAAAAGGGAGAGGCCAGCGTCCAGAAGTAGACTAACAAAGGCTGGTGAGGTAAGGTGTGGTGAGGAAGTAAATTTAATGTCAAACATTTTTGCTTTTGAAAACCTCAAACAACGAGCTTAAAAATAGATACAACAGGACATGTTCGAACTCGCAGTCGTGTTACAAAAACTAGGTATGAATCGATGGACTATTGCCTGAAAAAAATCTAAACTCCAACGGTGGCGCGAACCTACGTTTTTATGGGTGAGTGAACGCTTTGGTGTTGCCGTACAAAAAATATAAAACGCAGGGAAATACTACCAGACTGCAGCGCATAAAAAAATTAAAACGCTTCTAGTTCAAAATGTTCAAACTGTTCTACAATTTATGTATGCAATGCAATTCATATTCAAAATCAAAAACTCTTTATTTCCATCATCTTTTTTAGCCAAGGTATCTGCCAACCAATACAGGTCACAGTACAAATCAAATCATATCACACTAATGTCACAGATTACTTCGTAAATATTATAAATGCGAAAGTTTGGATGGATGGATGTAAGTTTGTTATTTCTTCACGTCAAAACTGCTGAACGGATCGGGCTGTAACTAACTTTTAAGTACCTAGCTTATACATTTTATGTTGTAGAGCCCCGGGGGTTGATGTCTCACTTTAACGTACACATGAAACAACTGAATAAATGATTACAATGAAACTTTGCATAGATGTAGGTCTAAGCCTGGAATAACACACTCTTTTTATCCCATCAATTCCCATCTGATGACCTTAAAACAAAATAAGGAAACCTATTACATCATTCAATCATTATTAATTATTTAAGCTAAGATTTTATGTATTTTGATTTTATTGTGAATTTTTATAAGTTGTGTCTATGGATTGTATAACCTATCTGAAATAAACGAGTTAATAATAATAATAATTATTACAATAAATACTTAGATCTTTGTTGACTTGGAATACCTAACGTTTCTATAAGCTACTTTTAACGCGGAAATAACGCGCGTAAAGCCGCGGGCAAAAACTATTCAATCAATAATTCAATTTACTTCTAATAACTAATTTAAAAATAAATAATTCTGAGTTTAATTATCAAAAAGTAAGTTGAAGTCAAATTAGCAAGTTTTTCTGTGTCTAGGAATTAACTATGCAAATAATTTGATTATATTTGCAGACCTATTAGAACAAGGTATACGGGTAGGCAAATATGGACCGTCTCATCACATCCAAGATTAGCAATCTCAGGAGAAAAGTATTAGCTCAAGACGTTTACCGACCGCGCCCGATTTCAATCGGGGCTTCGATTTGCAAACGCGCTGGGGTAGTGATGAGGTGCATGTCGATGGACATATCGATATAATGATAGGTACATTTGTTAATGTGAGATCCCGGAATGGTCGCATGTGAAATAGCGGGATTCGTTAAAATTCAGTAAGTATCCAACAAATCATACTGCCTACTATCCTACTAATATTATAAAGCCGAAAGTTTGTGAAATGTAATTTTTGTTACCTAGAATCTCCAAAACTTTTAAACAGATCATGATGAAATTTGGCGTACGTTTACAACAAAACCTAACTTAGATAATAGGCTACTTATTAAACTGAAAATATGCGTGCAAAGGCGCGGGCAGAAGCTAGTATAAAATAAAATATTCTTGAGAGAGCAACCTCGATAGAAAAAGAGTTGTTTTATTTGTTCTTAGTGGGGTAGTTGTTATGACAGTGTGTACTGTAGTAGGTACCTATAGTATTTATGTTGAGCCCAGTTACATCGATATCAATGCGAGACTTTTCAGATGGGCCTAACTATATAGCGGCCATCCATATCAGCCATCGTCATCAAAATTGACTAATGATTTACCTAAGAGGCTGACGGACAAACCGGAAAACGGTACTAGTTAGCTTTATATGATAAAAGTATCATTGTAAAACGTAAATATACATAAAAAATTTGGGTACTGAAAAATGTGCTCAATGCGAAATCGAAGCGAGATCCATCCCTTTCGGCGTTGGTGACATATATTGACTATCGGCAGCGCCATCTCGCGACGGTGCCTATCGCAATTCTTTTGGATTATTTGGTGTGCCATAAAGAATATTTGTATTGAATTGTATCGCACCGCAACGCCGTCATCGCCACGGGAACATTTACAAACTTGATTTTTTATTGCATTGACACATATATTTCTTAATTTATTCTATTCTATTATTAATTTATTACATAAATCAGACACATACTTAAGTGCCGATTGGCCCATATGCGATTCACTGGGTTAAACTTATCGATAGGTACTGAAAAAGGTGTTCGATGCGATATATCGATGCAATGTCCAGTCCATCCCTATCGAAGTCGAAGACATATAGATTGACTACCGGCAGCGCCATCTCGCGACAATGCAAATCGCACCGCAGCGCCGTCATCACCCCGGGAACATTCCGTAATTAATGGACTGAACGGAATCCATTGATTCAACTAAATTTATGATTTAGATCCGCTTTACGTGCGCCGAATATGGTATGAGGGGGCAAACCACTCGAACGTGCAGCTGAGATATACTGCCAAGTAAAAAGCGGCTTTAATACTACATATCTCTATTTATTAGTACCTATCTAGAGAAAATAATCCCTTTTTTTGTAGCTGACATAATAAGTTGAATGCAAACTTTACAGAACTAAACGCGCCAAGGGATCCGAAGGAAACGCATTTTAGAATAATTCATTGTATTAGCGCTCGATTACTTAAACGCACTAGCGTTTGAGTATAGCTCGGTTAGGTATTTAGAGCTCTATGAAAAACAATACGATAGCACCGATCGTCTTATGCTTTGTCACTGAAGTGAATTCGACTTTGAAATCATTTCAAAGTCGATTATAAGATATCGTATTATAAGATAACTCTTATAATGTATGATTTCAAAGTCGAATAATCATAAATCAAATAGAAAAAATTCAAAGTCGAATAGTCGAATAATACACAAACGGAACTCAAGATTTAAAACCGCCTCAAGTGACGAATTTCTGACAGATTTTCAACGAAAACTTTCAAAAGTTTCAACTTAAGACGTTCTTAAATTTAAGTACCTACCTAGTTCTTTGTGAAAAACCCTTGTAAAAAAAGTACCTAAATACTTAAATTTAAGAACGTCTCAAGTTCACTTGAGGCTGGTTTAATATTGAGTTGCGTTTGTGTATTATTCAGGGGTAAATCTTATAACTCTTATAAGTATGATTTCAGAGTCGTAATTTACTTAAGCTTATGACGATTGCCGCGATCTTGGTAATGTTTTTCATAGAGCTCTGAAAACATAACCGACCTATAGGGCTTTCCTAGACTGACACGGTCTACGGTTGTATTGGCTTGGGCTACCGCAAGCCGCGTCAATCTGGGACATGCCATATTAGTTGTCATGGCAAAACTAGCTTCTTTTTGACGCATATGCAAACATAGGTATTAACGCATATGTCGGTACATCTCAGCTCTATGTTGGGCTCTACGTTTGTCCAAACTTGGCGCTACATAGAAACACAAATATTTTCATACCCACCATAAAATAAACCTCAGAAATAAGTTACGATATTTTCGCGGTAACAAGTTAGTTTAGTATTATTCCATTATTTTGTATGGTTATTACCCGATAACGGTTTCGGGATAACCGCTACCCGTTTTAATTATACAAACAACGGGTAATCAGGTTAACTACTGTGATGCATGTAGTTTTGTACCATATGTTAGTCTGTCTGACTGGTTGTGGCGATCATGCAAATGAAGATAGAATTATGCTGATTCTGATTGTGGGATGATAGAGAATCTACATGTAAAGGATTTTTGATCGATTGAAATTACATTGAGATGACATACACATTACAACTTTTTTTTGATACCATCCATAACTACAACTGAAGTTTGTTGCTAACAGAGAAACAATAAGACGTGACAAAAATTAGGAAAACATCACTAGGTATCGCATTAAGGCACTACCCCGACCCAAATCAGCGCTCCCACCTAATTTATCTTAAAATTATGTTAAACTAAAGAATTTTCAAAAATCGATTGGGCAGTTTTTGATACCTATCATAAGCTTTTTAAAATGCCTCTGTAAATGTTTCATTTTGTAAACTTTAAGCAGAGATGCGAAGTTGCTCTTTTTGGCCACCACCATGGTGGCAAAAAGAGCAACTTTGCATCTCTGCCTACATTATATAATATAAAACTTTTATAACAAACATTCATTTAAACACCTAAACATCCAAGCTTTCGCGTTTATAATATTAGTGTGATACTTAGGATTTTTCGATAAGTTTAATAAGGCTCCAATCCGTCCCAAATCAGCGCTACCACCTATTTTATCTTATTATTGCTCTTTTTGCTCATCATCGTGGCCAAAAAGAGCAACTTCGCATCTCTGCCTACACTATAAAAAATAAAACTTTCATAGAGGCAACTGAGATCCAAAGGTTTAAGTCTTTCATTATTACATATATTTTTGTTTCCCTTTTTTATATAAGTTGTGTGTGGCTATGAATAAATTCTTGTATTATTGTATTCTTATAAACTGCAAAATAGATTTTTGAAAAATCCTTCGTTTAACATAATAATATAAGATAAAATAGGTGGTGGCGCTGATTTGGGACGGGTTACAGCCTTAAAGCTTGGTAGGCCAGCAAAGGCCGCAATTTTGTGATTTTAAAATCATCTGAGACTTAGAAAATAGTGTTTAAAGTTCTGAAAAAAAGATATTATATTACCTAAGGATCTAGTCTAGTCAAAGTCGCATTTAGTTACACGATCTAATGAATTTCACTAGATAGAAAAAAATCCCAAAATAACCCCGTTTTCTAATGTTTTTTCAATATTTTCTAGCGGACTACTGATATTACTACACTTTTTTTTGTACTCAACTAATATTTCGAAACAAATTCACAGAGTTTGACTTGATAAATTATTTTCTTAATCACCATAAATAACTACAAAAGATACGGTGCGGCGGCTTGGCAGGCGCACGTTTTCCCTTACGCCTACTGCTGCAGGAATACCTGGCCTTAAGGATTTTACACAAATTGGTAGAACCTAATACATAGAAAATGGTACGAGTATCTCAATCCGTTTTATCATCCACATAGACCAACGTTCCTCTAATAAAACAAGTAGAACGAGAGACCACCGTTACCTTTTTCCCTTTTTATTCTTAGTTCATATTCACGTCGACTCTCCCCTTATTTATTAATGTACAAAAAATTCAACATACAAAACGAACATAAAATTAAATTAAAAATGCTAAAATAAAAATGTCCAAGTAAAATTATACATTGTTAAACTGTTAAACAAATACTAACCTACTTTATAATATAAAGTTAAATCGTAAAAAATATTTTATTTTCTCTCATATTTGAATCTGATTACGTACAAGACCTTGATCGATAGATTTTTGTGAGAGACTAGTGCCTCAAAAAGGTTCAATAACCTGTATTTACATAAAAACCAAACCTTCCTGAGCAAAAAGGTCCTACTATTAAATATCAGATTATCTATAGGATAAAGAACTTTGGGACGGGTTTTGCTTCAACTCGAAAAATAACAACTAACCAGGCTAAAGGATACTTCAATAAATCTTTTAAATCCATCATGGTCATTTAAAAAAAAAACAATTCAAAATAAAAAACTTCTCATAACATTGTAAATATCCCGTTGTAAATGATTGTAAAGCTTTATTCGTCGCTTCTTTACTTTAGTCCACATACCGAAGCGACAAAAATCAACAATATCACTTTATTTCCGTGTCAATAATTAATTTTAAGAATTTGTCCTTTTCTTATTGTACATTTATTATATTTATGGCTATAAAGAGTTTTTGATTTAGGTAGACCGTATTCATAGTCCAATTACGTAAGTTTATGAAGTGATGCCTATGCCTAAGATAAGAAAGAAAGAAAGAAAGAAAATACATTTATTTGGATAAAAAGTGTGTTATATACGGGCCAAAAAGGTCCCTGTCTCAGCATTTTGCTGCTACAAGCCGAAGCTAGTAGCGGCGCTGGTTTTCAGACAGGTCCTGAAAGATCTGCAAATTTAGCGAATCAAAAAATAAAAATCACATTCAATCAAAATTTCTTATATATTTTTCTCCACGCCAAGATTGCCTACGAGAAATCGCTCTCAGCGGTAAGGCCACCTTTTGTACTATGTTTATTTCTCATTTAGATATACCTAAGACTTTTATTAATGTTACTTACTAGTACAATAAAATGTTCATTCATTCATTCATTCATACCAATCCTACATCAGACAGGATCGCATACGGAGTGGAATTGGATCCAGCGAGAGGCATTCTATATGCTAGAAGTTATAGGGAATGTTCATCGTCGAATGAATAGACAATATTGATGGTATTACCTACAGGTTCATAATTCGGTATTATGTGTTTTACCAATGATGTAAGTTTATGAAGAACGTTGGCTACGTCTAAAATATAACTATCTGCAAATCTAGCCAATCCTACATCAGCGAGGATCGCACGCGGAGTGGAATTGGATCCAGACAGAGGCATTCTGTATGCTAGACGTTATAGGCAATGTTCAACGTCGAATGAATGAACGATATTGATGTTATTTTAGGTTCATAATTCGGTCTTAGGTAGACCGATGAGTTTATGAAGAGCATTGGCTATGTCTAAGATGTAAATATCTGAAAAAAAAAATGCTTAGAGATATCATGTTATAAAATATACAAAAACTTTCATAATTTACAACTTGCAACCCGTAACTTTAAATAGTGCTGTTAAATCATCATCATCATGAGTCTATACACTAGTCAAACTTGATGTAGAATGTTTGTAAACGAACTAACCATAATTAACCTACAATTCACTTTGTTGCCGCGTCTTTTTATACACAATTTCCATTACTTGTCGATTTGAAATCCTTCCTTCAACAAGTACCTATTGCTGACAATAATTATATCTCAAACTCGACACCACACAAGTGAGTTTTTGTAATTTGTGTCATGGTTTGATAACAAACATTCTACATCGAGTTTGGCTAGTATATAGATTATTTAATCGGCAAATATAGAGCTCACACATCTTTTCAAAATTAATTAATTGTGTACATCCATTGTTATTTCACATTGTTTTACCGCACTGCTTTATAAACAAAGAGCTTTAAATAAATTCTGATAGGATTGACCAACGCAACAACATTATGGCGGAAAACCAGCTTTTATGAAACAATATTCAATTTCATACGCTTTTATACTAAAGTCACTGGTTTGTATTGTTTTACCTTGAAAAATAAAACTGTGTTTATCCACGTGAGTAAGAAAAATTGCGGAAACAGGTTTCTATGTATGTAATACTAGTTTATGCCCGCGACTTCGCACTCGTTGTTTCTTTGGAAACGTTTAAAGGTGATTTCTATCCCATGGGAACTGATTTATGGGATAAAATTTTGCACGCAGGTAATTCTAATCCTGGAATCAAACAAGGCTAATTTTTATCCCATATATTTCCCATGGGATAGAAATCACCTTTAAACGATTCCATAGAAACAACGCGGTCGAAGTCGCGGGCATAAACTAGTAAAGTAATATTTTTGATTTCTGTCGCTTCGGTATGTAGACTAACGTAAAGAAGCGACAAATCAAATCAAATCAAATCAAATTTATTTATTGCATGAAATACATGATATAATAAAAGTTGTTATTATAAATGTAATGACATGTCACAATGTATTCTGCCCTATTGGGCGTGCAATGTCTTAAAACGACGAAGAAACCTTTAGCCTGTTAGTTGTTATTTTTCGAGTTGGAGCAAAACCCGTCCCAAGCTTTTTATCTTCTAGATAATCTGATATTTTATAGTAAGCCTTTTTGCATAGCAAGGTTTTGACAATGTGTTTGAATTTATTTACTGATTATTTTTGCAACTCACTAGGATTTTTTTTGTAGAAGCGTATACATTGCCTTTTAAAATATACATTAATTTTGTGTACCCTAGTTGTGGGCACAGCGAGTTTATGTTTATTTCTGGTATTAAAATTATGTTTATCACTATTTTTAGGGAACCGATTTATATTTCTATGAGTGTAATACAAGTTTTCATAAATATATTGACATGGTACTGTCATTATGTTTAAAATTTTTAGTTTAAAGGCTAGGGACAGTGAAAATACTGGATTGAATGGTTAATTACACTGCGTAACACCAGCCAGTACCTGTTACATACCTGGAATAGTCCGTAGCTCGTGTAAGAATTGTTGTGGTAGGTGATCTTGTCAGTTTGCCTGCCACTTGCGTGTTCGATCATACACACCCCTGCAAACAAAACACAGAGTAAGCTTATGAAATAACGAATATAACGTATATTTCAATCTTTATTCACAATGAAGATAACAATCAACTTTACAAAATTACTACTAGTATTTACAATTGAAACAATTGATCTAACTTCAGACTGTTGCAAACAATCTACAGGTGCTCAATCGATTCATATCAATATACCAGTCGGAAGCGTCTCCAAGACGCTGGCTGCATTGCCCCGCTGCTGTATGGCAATGCTGATGCGCTGTGCCAGATACTCACCAGCTCTCGGGTCACGCGTCACTTTGACCAGACGCTCACGTATATTTATGTATTTCTCTTATTTTATGTAACGTGTGGCTATAAATAAATGAAATAAAAATAAAAATAGCTTTCTTTTCCTATACACTGATTGATTAGGTAAAAAAAAGGTTATAAAGGGTTAGTATAAAATTATCTTCCTCCTAGTGGTTAGTGTATGGACCGCCTGTGGCGGTGAAAGCCTCCTCCAAACGTTTCTAATCAATTCTATTTCTAGGTGTCCTAGACCAGAGTTTTCCAGTTAGCGGGTTTAGCCAGGGTTAGCGGCATTATGTGGTTATGAATAAATTCTTTATTCTTTAAATATCCACATCAGCAGATGTCAACTGCTGTAAATGCTTCCCCAAACAAGGGGGGATTTGCTATGACCACCTAGCTTGGCAGGCGAATTACTGACCGCAGTGGAGATGTTAAAAAATACACAGAAGGATGCGCTCTTTTTCTGGTAGATTCCCTTAGTTGGATCTTACTACTTCTACAACTTACTAGTTCGTTGGCAAGGAATGTTGGAGGACGGATTCATAAGCGGCTACTGCAATGACCTCTTAAAAAGAGAAAATATTTGTATTTTTGTATGTTTGTAACGAATAAACTCAAAAACTACTAGACCGATTAAAAAATTCTTTCACCATTAGAATGCTACATTATCTCTTAGTAACATAGGCTATATTTATACATGATATTTATGTATGGATATATTTATTCATGTACCTATGTTTAATGACTTTAATAAGTAAATGTCCATCCGTGCGAAGCCGGACAGGCTTCTAGTAAGGAAATATTATGGTAATAAAATAACTCTTTCACTGCCCAGCCTCTGCGGTACGACTCGGAGAGACGACGCTGACGCGCCGCCCAGGGCTACACCGCATTCAACTTGGCGGTGTGCATCATGGGCATTCAAAAGATTAACACTAAAAATACTGATAATGAAGATATTTGCCAAAACCAACCATTTGCAAATAAATGCAGTCATTTCGTATGGGATAAAAACACAGAATTGGTAGTCAAATGTGTTTTTCTTTGTCAACGTTTGAATAAATTCAAAATCTAAGTAATCCTAAAAAAACCAAACAAAAGCTTTTCCTTCCTTTCTTAATACAATCACATCCAATCTTTGTCCAACCAAGTTTAATATTATTCCTTACTTTAGATTGCCCCAGGCCAAGTTAAAAAGCCTTCCCATAAAACCCAACAGAAATTACAACAGAGATCACCCACAAACCTACCACTTGTTTATTCAAATTAAATTCAGCGACTTTCAAATTCTAATTCAAATAATAACGTTAAGGGCTGCCGACTGTTCGGGACGAATCGACTTCTGGTCTTTTGTCCTACGGTTGAAGAGTACAAAAGCTGAAACGGTCTACTCCATTGATTTAATTAAAATTCGGTAGTAGCGTTAACTCAATAAGCGCCCTCAGTTATGTTACAACTGACGCAAAGACGTGCTATTTCCAATCTTTTGCAATATAACTACCTAATTGAACAACAAAGATGGAATGATCACCGACCGAAGTATCAATCACACTCACACTATTTTCTGCATTATGATTACGAATGAAAAACAAAAGAAAACGATCGAGCTGCTGTAACTGCGTTGGGGAAACTATGTTTTAAAAATCTAAGATTATCGGAAAATTATTTGCCAATATTAAATTTCATTAGCCATATTTATGTATTATAAATGTTATAATCATGGTCAAATAGGCGAAATTTTACCACTACAAATCATTATTTGTAGTGGTAGATGACACCTTCGAAAAAAGACGAAATTGTTATATAGATTCTTGATTAAATTATGAATGACCAAAACTATAAGTAGCGGCCAATGAAAGCACTTAGGTAAATTGTATCCAAAACCATATATTAATTTTATTAGTCTACGGTACAAAACTAAAAATATTACACTATATCTCCTCGCTTCACTATGAGACACCGAGCGGCCTCAAAACCTTCCGCCCAAAACTTTCCTGGCAAGATCTCCTATTTACATAAAGGGGGACATCATTCAAATGACAAAACATTAGAGATCCTTCTTCATTTAAGTTTAAAATTGTTGGCCTGTCCTAATTGACACCATGAACTTTGGTGTGGATACTTGAATAGATAAAACGGTACTTACGACGGTGAGATAGGAGGAAACGTTATTTCTTCGGCTTAAAAGCCCTTGTTCTTCTTGATGTGGATTTAAACCAGGGAATGTAGAAAGAGCATTTGGATTACATAATTAGTGACTCAAAATTACACTTAGTTTTGTTTAAGAAACTAAAAAATAAACTACCCAGGGTATCTACGAATAATTCTAATTCTTAGTGCGTTAACTAAGATTTGCACATACGTCCCGCATGGGAGTGTATTGTGCATTATCCCCCTGCTTTAACAGGGTATGTAAGTACCATCTAGCATACCGCGTGAGAGGGTATTGTGCATTATCCCCTGCTTTAACAGGGTATGTAACTACCATCTAGCATACATACAAATATTAAAGAAGAGATGTTTGTTCGAATGGATTTATATTACGTGTGTGACGACCTTAGTTGTTTTACCCAGTGTGTTTAATTTATTAATAGTTTTAAGTTTTGGATAAATAAATGCAATACGTGTGTATCAGTTATCTAGTACCCATAATACAAGCTCTGCTTAGCTTGGGGCTTGATGCTGTGTAAATTGTCCAGCATTATTATTATTATTATTATGTATAAATAATGTGTAAAATTTAAGTACGCAATAAATAATAGAAACTGAAACCAATATTTCTAAAAAATCGAATTTAACCTTGCTATTGTTTGTCTGGTCCAGTTCTAGACTTGAATCTCCAATCATGGGGATTGTACAGGCCTTTTTGTTAAAGAAAAAACTTATAAAGTCGCTGGTAAAACAATAGAATAGAATATAATGGAATATAATTATTTTACTGTTATTTTATTGCTCTGCTTAGCTTGGGCTAGACGATGCTGTGTGTCCAGCATTATTTATTTATTTAATTTGAAATTGTGTTACATCAAGGTCTTAAAATCAAATAAATGTTTTAACGATTGTATCCGTTTCGGATGTACAATAATAATTTTAACAATTAAAGTAATTGTACAAACCAAATTATTTACTTTTCATACTGCATAAGCCTTGTTTTAAAGGTAAAATTAAAACCGATAACCTATGATATAACAAGTCTTCATAACTAGTACTCATCAAAAAATTCTTTCAGTACACGCAATTAACTAGCCATTTAAAAATATAGCCTATAAATAGCCAATAAAAGAGAGGATATTTGAAAACATGAATTAACCGAAAAGTAAACCTGCACAGTAAAGTGCTGCTTTTAAAGTAATTAGATCTCGTGAAACGTAAAACGCTTCTGTACTTTTCCACCCAAAATTTAAAACCAATCGTGATTTTTTGACTTGTGGTTGTGAGTTGCATGAAATGCCTACTTTCTACAGAGGCTATAGCTGTCTCTTTTTTCACACTTTACTAGGGCTTATGACGATTACTGTCACATAATATGACAGTAACCGTCATTTTGACGGCTGTCATTGAAAATTACAATTCTACTTTTTTTTGAAAGTAAAGGCACTATTAATGATGATGATGTAGACTGTACATCACAACGCTTTGACTTTCGTGAAACGCTGGGACGTTGGCCATAGGTGCGTTTTCGTGAGACATTGGGAATATTTTTCGTGAGACGTTGGAAATAAGCACGTCACACGTGACGTCGTTGGGAATAACTCGAAATGACAACTCGTCGTGTTACACATGGTTCTTTTTAGGGGTTTGAAGATCGAAGATCGGTTTCAAAACCCTTATGGTCTCGCTTTGTCTGTCCTTTTTTCCCTCCTTAATAACTCAAAAACTACTGCAGCTATCAACTTGAAATTTAAAATAATAATACATTTCGTGCGCCTGTACAGATATAGAGAAAAATAAATGAAAAATGAAAATGAATATTTTCCATACAAATTGTGATGCCGAAATTTTAAAAAATACCTACAGAGTCATATGGGGTATCAAATGAAAGGTATCATTTTGTACATTTCAAAATAGTTTTTGAAATTTCTGTAGGTTTCATAGTTTTTGAAATATTTTGAAAAAAGTCGAAAAAAAACCCATTCCCCCCCCCCCCTATCTCCGAAGTTTGCCGAGCGATCCATTTAAAATGTATGAAGCGTTTGTAGATATGGATCTATATTTTACAGGAAAAATATAGAGAAGTCTGTAAAAAGAACACTTTTTGAAAAATGGTCAAAAAGCAATAATTTTCAAAAGAGGGGCTACACCACCGGTATCAAATGAAAGGTATCGGTTTGGATATTTCAAACCAGTTTTTAAAATTTCTGTAATTTTCATACTTTTTGAAATATTTCGAAAAAAGTCGAAAGATTTACCATAAAAAATTTAAATTTACTTTAAATTTTATTTTTATTTTTTTTTTAAATTTACCTTAACCGAACCACCCATTTAACCGAAGCATGCAGAGAGATTTATCTGAAATGTAGGTTGGTACCTACTATTCTTAGGTATTCGCTAAATTGCGAAGTCTCTAACCGGTACTTTTGGTACATATTTGTTGACAAACGTTCAAAACCCTCGGCGCGCGAGTTATACTCGCACTTGACGGATCTTGTTTAAATTATTGTTCCGAATACGAAAAAGGGCAATAACATTTGGCGGATTCGGAGTAAAAACTTTTAGTTGTTTGACCTACTATGAAAATAACCATAATTTAATACTACCGACTGATATTTCGGAAAACTAAAAAAAAAACACGTCAGAAATGGATTTCCACACACTTTCCTCTCCCGCTAAACTCGTGAGAAATGAAATTCCATAGAGTTTTCCGTCCCACATTTTAGTACGCCTGCAATGACGTACTTTCTACCTTATGTTTGGAAAAGGCATAAGCAACTTTCTGAGCAGGTGTAGTATAAAATATTTACGCATTCAATGACAAAGTGACTTGCCCTACTGGTAAATTGATAAATTCGTGAGTGATAGTATAACTCATAACATACTGTTTAAACATCTTTAGAATATAGTTAAGTTATTTATACCTTTAGTCCTAAGATATTTTTGAATACAATTATTTATTTTATTTGTTACTGTCGCCGCTGCTTCTTGGTTCATTTTAATTTGTTTTCTATTCGTGATCAGAAAGCATGAACCTGACCTTTGTAAAAAGTATAACCGATAAACTCACAAATACGTCTGAATTGACGGAGTTGCTGGAGTTCGAACCTGGGACCGTTCGCATCGGGGTCCCCGTACTGGACCACTGCACCAGATAGTAGTTACCGACCGGCTCGAAATTAAGCAAGTCTATAGAAACGCAGATCAATCGTCAACGCCTAGAATATTGTATCTAGCAAACTCTCACTACTATTGCTCTATTGCTGAAGAAAGAACTTTCCGACTCTCTTGCTCAACGCTATTATAACCCAAATTAATTATGCCCCGTACAGACCGTACACCACCTAAATCGGATAGGGTAGTATCTGCTACGAGTCGCTCAGAGACAGAGCAAGAATCAGACTATGGTAAAGTTACTCACCGCCCAAAACGAAGACGCTGTTCTGATGTGGATCTAGATGCTTCACTAACATTTAAATTAACCTCGTTTAAGCACGATATAACAGAACATATAACAAACCTCTTCACCATGTTCAATGAGCAGCAGGATATAAAGCTTTCGGCCCTATTGTCGGACATGAGCGAGCTTAAAAATGAATTAATAGCGCTTAAAAAGTTCAACTCGGATATGGAAAAAAAAGTATCTACACTCTCCACAAACTACGAGATGAGTTTAGAGGCTAGTTCCAAGCTGGCCAAAAATTATGAGATGCTAGTACAACAGGGAAAGCAGGATCGAGAGCGAATCACCATACTGGAGGGTAGGGTGGAAGACCTCCAAAGGAGCAGTCGTAAGACTACAATAGAATTGAAAAATGTACCCAAACACAAAGGTGAGGACAAAGAAAACCTAATTAGCATGGTACTTCACCTCGGCAGTTCCATTGATTGTAAGCTAAGTAAGACTGATGTAAGAGACATCTATAGAGTACGGGAGGACAAAAAAGAACAGAAAAGAGCTCCCATCGTCGTAGAATTCGCCTCAACAATGGTAAAAACTGATGTCTTAAAGAAAACTAAAATGTTCAACGTTAAAAATAAAAATAAACTGAGAGCCAAGAATTTGGGTTTTACCAAAGATGAGGAGATGTCCGTATTTATATCCGAGCAATTAACGGTGAAGGCCTCCCGTCTCTTCTACCTCGCGCGAGACCTGGCGAAATCCAAGGGATACAAGTTTTGCTGGACATCCTTCGGCAGAGTGTACGTCAGAAAAGATGAAAATGCTCCAATAATATCTATAAGATCTGAAACACAAGTACAAAGCCTTATGCTTGAAAAATGACTAGAACATCCAATTGATCAAGTATACTCGTATATAGTCATAGTCTTCATTAGATTTTCTAAAATATTCACCTTTAAATTTCAGGAAGGGACTAAAATCACCAAAATCAAATCAATCACACAGCCATCACTCATACCAATAAACCTTACTAAGATACATATATTTTCATCCTCATTCTTTCAGCACGCAAAACTAGAAACGAACTCAGGTTCTACATTTTTCATTAATTATGGATAGTAATATACAAACAATGCAAGAAATAGACAAATTGGAATTAGCCGAGGTTACGAGTTGTAGTATTGTCGATTTTCCGAATATTATCACATTAAAGAACTCGGATCTAACAATAGCTTCACAAAATATTAGAAGTATTTATTCCAACTTTGACGATTTATTGTTAAACATAGCTAGTCTTAAAACAAGTATTGATTTCCTCATACTCAGTGAATGCAGAATACATTCAAATAAAAATATTCCACAAATTGATGATTGTACATCATATCAGACAGCCAATCATTTAAATCAAGCAGATGGAGTAGTTGCCTATGTAAAAAATAAACATAAAGTACACGTCTCTGAAGTTAAACTTAAAAATGCTTCTTGCCTACAAGTTAAAATATTTCCGGACATAATAATACTTGGAATATATAGATCCCCGTCTATACCAAATACAGACGACTTTATTGATAGTCTAAATCAGCACCTTATTTCTATATCGTCTCAGAGCAACATTATAATCACTGGGGACATAAATATAAATTTAATATATAGAGATAGTGAGACTACAACCGACCGTTCGAATAGATTAGGTTACTTGAACATGCTGGCAACTCATGGATTATTACCAGGGCACCTCCTACCTACTAGAGGGAAAAACTGTTTAGACCATTTTATTATAAAAATCAAAAGTGAACACAAATCAGCCAAAATTATAATATTAGACACAACAGTAACTGACCACAATATGATATTCTTAAAACTCTCAAAAATTAGGAAAACTGAAAAAAAATTAAATACTAAAAGCATTTTTAACTTGGAGGGAGCTATAAAATATTTAGAAGAAGAAAGTAACCTAGGAGACCTTTTAAAAATAAACTGCCCGAATGAGCTTATTAACAGTTTCATTGCTAAACTACAAAAATGTATTGAATTAAATACTATAACAAAAATATTATCGAATAGACATACACTTATTAAGCCCTGGATGACATCTGGTTTGCTGAGGTGTATAATAAACCGTAATAATATGCAAAAACGACTAAAACTTGACCCGTATAATGAAATATTAAAAATTACTTTCAAGCGCTACAGGAATTATTGCAACTGTATTATTAAAAAACAAAAACGGAAATATGACTACGAAAAGTTACAGAATGCACAAAAAGATCCCAAAAAATTATGGAAAGCGATAAATTATATAACCCAACGAAACCCTAAAACTAATAAAAGTATTGAACTGTTAAGTATAGATATATCCCCACAGCTTAGTGTCAATAAAGTTAATGAATATTTTTGCTCAATAGGTAAGTTACTAGCTAATACAATTACAGGATCACACACCACACACCCACTACCCAAAGTACCACTAGATCTTGCAAACTCTAGAATTACAGATTCTTTTGCTCTCTTCAATACAGACAATGATGAAGTAAGAGCTGTCCTCATGGGTTTGAAATCTGATAGTGCTCCTGGTATAGATAAAATATCCACCAGTTTTCTTAAAACCACTTATACCATTACTGTTCCTATTATAACATATCTAGCGAACTTGTGTTTTGAACAGGGTGTTTTCCCGCTAGCTCTAAAGGAAGCCTTAATAACGCCCGTACACAAGAATGGAGACGCAGACATTTTAACAAACTTTAGACCGATTTCAGTTCTTTCCCCCATATCTAAAATCTTAGAAAAATTATTAAACTCAAGACTAGTGCGTTTTCTTAATAAATTTAACATATTGTCACCTTCACAATTTGGTTTCAGACAAGGTATGTCCACAGAGGATGCTATCTTGGCACTTACTTCTACAGTCACTAAAAAACTGGATGGTAGAGATAAGTGTCTTGGCGTCTTCTTGGACCTGAAAAAAGCCTTTGACACGGTTTCTGTACCCATCCTTTTACAGAAGTTAGAAATGATCGGCATAAGGGGCTTACCACTTTTACTGTTTAAAGACTACCTATCGGATCGAAGACAAAGAGTAAAAATAGGAAACTACACGAGTACTATCAAAGAAGTGGATTTTGGAGTCCCCCAAGGCAGCGTACTTGGACCTACCTTATTTCTGATATATATAAATAACTTAAGCTTTCTAAACATAGAGCAGGGTAAAGTCTTGTCGTATGCTGATGACACTGTTTTAATATTTTCTGGGAAGACGTGGGATAGTGTGCGTGAATTTGCTGAAAATGGATTAATAAAGGTAGCTAGATGGCTTGACTCTAATCTTCTGACCCTGAATGTAACAAAAACTAACTATATATGCTTCACTATCAACAGTGCCTCTCAACCTTCAAACGATTTTAAACTTAAAATGCACACATGCTCTGGCTCAAACCTTACTTGCTTGTGTACTGAAATATGTAGAGTCAAATACAATAAGTACCTAGGGATAATACTTGATTTTAGACTTTCCTGGCATATGCAAATTGAACTTGTTATGAACAGACTTAGAAAATTGATATGGACCTTTAAAACACTGCGACATGTTACAACACAGACTCTACTTACAAGTATTTATAAATCGTTAGCCCAATCAATTACAGGGTACTGTTTGCCAGTCTGGGGAGGGGCAACAAAAACGAAATTTCTTGAACTTGAGCGTGCTCAGCGATCCCTACTTAAAGTAATGTTTTTTAAGCCGCATAGATTTCCCACTGAAAGCCTTTACCTTACATCTGGTCTACTTTCAGTCCGGAAGCTGTATGTGCTCCAGCTAGTTTTAAAAACGCATGCGTCACTGACATATGATGCTAAATTGGTAAATGTAAATTCTCGTAGAAAAAAAGACCCCGTAGCAGTGAAATCATCAAAAACAACTTTTTCTAAGAGACAGTACATTGATCAATCAGCTCATATATACAATAAACTAAATAAAGAATTAGGTATCTATGAGGTCACCTTTTTTCATTGTAAAGAGTTTATCATGGAGTGGCTAATGAATAAAAATTATGACGAAATAGAAAATTTAGTACAAAGGATGAGTATATAGCTGAATAATTATAGTAATTGGTGATTTGTTTGTTTTATATAACTTTTATTTTCTGTTAATTTAATTATAGTCTAGTTTGTAATTTTAGAAATACCTTGTCTTTGTAGGTATCTTTTGATCGTATGTCACTGGCAAGAGCGGAGTCCCCTAACACAAGCAAATGTTTGCTTAAATGGAGGCTCCCAAATACATTTATATTTGTAAAAAAGGTACTGCAATAAACGATTTTATTTTTTTTATTTATTTTTATTTTATTGACCAGCAGGACTTTTGTATAATGCGACTCACTTTACGGGACTCGCAACTCAAAAAATTGCGCTCATTTTGCCTCTACCTAAGAGCAAATAAATTGATAATTTCTGTATCGCAATAACATGGCCAAGTTAACATAAAATTATTGGGATGCTTCAAGTGAAACCCTAATTATGATTCTATGGTCAGATCAAAGGGACATAAAGTAGCTAAGGGCGGGTCAGTTAATGGAATATTAAAGGTTAAAGGATGCCAATTATAATTTAAATACGGGTGGATAGATTAGGTAGGTATTTTATTCAAATTTTCACGTTTAGGCTGTTACGTGACTGTATGCTGATTCTATGATCTGGCGACGTTATTAAATAAACAAAGCTTTCCTTGTATAGGAACTGAATTTCAGTTCCTCTAGCTTTGTTTATTTAATATCTTTCAGTTACTGAAAGATATGATTGCATCCGTAGTTTGTAACCTGAGGAGCGAGTCTATTTAACGTTAGTAACGAAACGTGATCGTGCGTGACGTCTCCTTTTCTCCTATTCAATACCAGTTGGAAGCGTCCCCGAGACGCGCTGGCTGGTATTTCCCCGCTGTATGGCAATGCTGATGCGCTGCGCCAGATACTCACCAGCTTTCGGATCACGCGTCGCTTCTACTAATAATTAATTAATAATTAAATACTATGAGTTATATATATATTATAATAATGACATTAAAATGTTACACAGTTTTTTTGATAAGTATTAGTTTTACAAAAAGCTATTTTCTATTCATTTATTAACCTAATCCGGGCACTCTAGGATCCATAGAAATAATAACATCTCATTCTCCTAATAAATGCAGATATTTTCCTTCATCCCCAGAAATAATCAAAGCCTTTTATTACACAAACACTCGTATCGCTCGTATTGTTTGTGTTATTTATACAAATAACCAATAAGTTCTCCGAAAGAAGTATGAATGTAGGAAAACATTGGCCGAGGAAATTTTTCTTACTATCATGTTTTGATAGTTTTTCGTTGCAATCTGTACGAAAAATTATAAATGCTGAAATGGTCTGTCGCTAATAACTTTTTTCGAAACGCTTTCAATTTTCTATTATTACTTTTTATCACTCAGTCCAGTTTTTTAACATCAATGCTCCGTCCGCACGCGTACAAAATGGATCGGCACCCTGTCAAAGTATTTTTTGGCACAATTAGTGGGTTGTCAAATCGGAAAGGAACAGTAAAATATAAAAATGTTTGTACGCGCTTGTTTCAGAGCGAAATATTAAGGTACTACCTAATAGCACCCTTTAAAAAAACTGTGGTACTACTGAGGAATATATGAGTGCTTTACCAGATTATGGAACCTGACCTCTAGATTTAGTATTATAATATCTGTGGTACTATTGAGCAATATAAATGAGTGTTTTACCAGATTATGGAACCTGACCTCTAGATTTAGTATTATAATATCTGTGGTACTACTGAGGAATTTATGAGTGTTTTACCAGAGGAACCTGACCTCTAGATTTTAATGGTGAAATAAAATTATTGGAATTTTGTCGATACGGAATGATGCAATCAATATTAAACATATAACATACTCCTTTGCTAACATAACTAATGAAGCTAATTTTAGCTAAGCGTACGCACGCAGCGTAGTAAATTAAATTTTGCTGGCGTGCAAAGGCGTCTGTTGCATAACAATCAAAGCCGGTGACAAAAGCCAGCGTATTGGTTCATTAGGGATTTCATTATGAGTTCTAGGTTGAAGCTGGAGCTCCATATTGAATGTGCGATGCTATTTGTCTAGAGAAAATTGTTTGGAGATTAATGGTATTATTTTTGGGGATTAATATTGAAGCTAGAGAATCATATTGAAGCTGGGCAGTAATGTTGGAGATGGAATTGTTGTTGCTTTTGAGTCATAAAATCGTCAACCTTTTTATTATTGCTTTACGAAGGTTTAGATTGAACTTTCTTATGAATTATGTATATTTTCAACAAAAGGAATTTACTACTATTGCTTAAGGCGCTGCCTCCCCTCACACTAGCGCTACCGCCCATTTTATCTAATTATTACGTTTAAGAAAGGAATTTCCAAAAAATACCTTAACCAGTTTGTGATACCTATTAAAAGCTTATTCTTAATGCCTCTGTAATTGATTTATTGTGTACATTTAGACAGAGATGCAAAAATAGAGTTTGATGGCCACCAAGGGCAACTTAATAAATAAAACTATTACAGAGGCATTAAGAATAAGCTTATAATAGGTATCATAAACTGGCGTAATTTTTTCTTTCTTAAACTAGGTGGCGGTGCTAGTGTGAGATGAGGCAGCGCCTTAAACAGGTTCAATGAAAGGAAATTAAGAGGAAAATGTTCTTGTGTCGAGGGGGTAAACTAAGAATCTCTCTCGAATAAATCTAGAACAGTCTATAATGTAGATGGAATACCTACATTGTGTATTTACTTAGGTAGTTCATGAGACAGCAAGCACTCGATCGCAAGTTACGTTCTCCAGGGAAGTCCATACTATAAGTTTAAGAATAGAACAGATACATAGAATATAATTCAGAATACATTTATTTATTGGTATATTTTTCATAGAGTATTCTTCGCCTGAAGTCTTTTGCCGTAATCTGTTTTCTAGAAAAATAAAAAGAGATCATTGGGAACAAATAAGAAATCCTTTTAGCCCGTGTTTTTCAATATTCCGAGAAAACAGTATTTTTATGTTATTTTAGTGTTTATTTATATACCTTCGTCTGAGATAAGTACTTTAAAATATAATAAGATATTCCTAGAAGTCACACGGAGTGTGGTTTCCAAACAATAGGTTTCTCGATTTTCACTGAAAGATGGACATAAAAATGGCTTATAATTTGCACCACTCCATCTCTTCCCGAGGGTGTCGTAAGAGGCGACTAAGGGATATCCATCGGGGGGTGGGCAGCAGCGTCGACTGCAGAACCATTCTACCACCAGACTGCGATCCCCAACCCGCATGCCCAGCCTGGGGATTATTGGTATTACTCCCCTCTCGATAAAAGCCAATAAGGCGCCTATCAGGGTAGGCCTGAGTCCAGGCGTGGACCAATACAGCCTGTATTGGTCCACGCCTGGAGGTTGTTGGAGGTTGGTTGTGGTTGAGGTTGAGGAGGATAAAGTATTCGAACTACTGGTTCTGAATAAAGATTTGTTATTTATTATTATTACTTTGTTGAGATCTTGAAATTCTCGATCGGTTTTTCGTGCATTTGGAAAACTTCCCTTCAAAAAATAATGGCGAATAGATCTGAATAGAATATAATATTATTTATCGGTGCTCACACTCGTTTTGTACATAATATATTTACATAACATTGCTTTTGGATAAAGAAGATTTGATAAAAAAACAACTCAAACTAAAACTCAACTGAAAACTTCTGCAAACATGTAGCTAGCTAGGTAGGTATATATTAGGTCCTTACATATGAAATTGGCGTTTTTCGTACTGGCCACTTTAATCACAAATTTCTCCTCTTTGGTAAGGAATTCCAAATTCAAATTTGTACAGCTATAGACTCGTGTATTTGTGCTTCGATGATCGTCATTCATTTGTTTTTTTTCTTCTGTTTTTTTCTGTTTGCGTCACTCATTTTACAAAATGGAAAACTTAAAATATCGCATTATTTACGAGTACGAGTTCCGCCGTGGCACTAGTGCTGCGGAAACAACTCGAAGGGTGAATGATGTGTATGGCGGTCGTGTTGCAAAAGAAAACACAGTTCGTTTTTGGTTCCAACGTTTTCGTTCTGGAAATTTCGACTTGCAGAACAAGCCCCGTGGACGGCCTGAGACTCAAGTTGATAATGAAGAGTTGAAGGCTATTGTGGAAGCGGATCCATCGCAAACCACGTCCGAGTTAGCTGCAGGCTGCGGTGTTAGTGATAAAACTGTTTTAATTCACTTGAAGCAAATTGGGAAGATTAAAAAGCTTGAAAGGTGGGTACCTCACGAATTGACTGAAGAAAACCGGCAAACGCGCGTCGACTGCTGCGTTACATTACTAAACCGGCACAATAATGAAGGTATTTTAAACCGAATCATTACCTGTGATGAAAAATGGGTTCTTTACGATAATCGGAAGCGCTCAGCGCAATGGTTGGATCCTGGCCAGCCAGCCAAATCCTGCCCCAAGCGAAAATTAACCCCAAAAAAGTTACTTGTAAGCGTTTGGTGGACTAGTGCCGGTATTGTTCATTACAGTTTTCTCAAATCTGGCCAGACTATTACGGCTGATGTCTATTGTCAGCAATTGCAAACCATGATGGAAAAGCTAGCGGCTAAACAACCTAGGCTGGTCAATCGCTCCACGCCACTGCTGCTTCACGACAACGCTAGACCACACACTGCGCAACAGACGGCTACTAAATTAGAAGAGCTTCAATTGGAAAGTTTAAGACATCCTCCGTACTCCCCGGACCTTGCTCCAACAGATTACCATTTTTTTCGAAATTTGGATAACTTCTTGCAAGGGAAAAAATTCAACTCCGATGGGGCAGTCCAAATCGCCTTCAAAGATTTTATTGATTCCCGTCCGACTGGTTTTTTTAGTAAAGGGATCAATGAACTACCTATAAGATGGCAAAAGTGCATAGAAAATAATGGTTCATACTTTGATTAATTAAATAAATTATATTAAAAAATATTCGACTTTTTGTTCCTCCCATACAAAACGCCAATTTCATATGTAAGGACCAATATACTAGCTGCATTCTTACTACCCGTTGTCCTATTACCCGTTTTCCCGTAGTAATGAATCATTTCCCCGCGGTAAAAAGTAGCCTATGTTTATCAGGAATAATGTGGGCTTCAAATGATAAAATAATTTTTCAAATCAGATCCTATTTAATACAAACAAACAATCGAATCTTTCCTCTTAATAATATTAGTATAGATGACAGATACATACTTTTTACCAGAATCAGCGAGTGGAGGTAGGTCATTACCTACCACCACTCGCTGATTCTGGTACAAGTAGTAGAGCCCACGTCTACGTCTTATTACTAGTGCATTTGTAGGGCTCCCCAGGGATTGCAACTCTTCGATACATTAGCTTAAACCTTGGTTCTGGAGAAAGCGGCCGCCATCTTACAAATAAGATTTATTTTAAACCTTTATTGCACTGATGTACAAAGAGTGGGCTTAATGCCGAAGCATTTTCTACCTGCCGACCAAAAACATATGTTTTTACAGGGGGTTGGCGTGCTAATATAAGATTATCTTTATCTTACAGATTGATTATCTTATACATAAGACTGAGGTCCAATTTCATCGTTAGAATGGAATGCGTTGTACTTCTCAACCAATTCAAGAGCTGTCATGTAACACAATAAGAACACAATAGGTATATTACGAATTTTGTTTACACCTGTGTTTGCGCACACACTAATGCACTAAAATATGTCCTGCGTATCTGGCTAGTCTCCGATGGGACTGGCCTCCGTGGTCGTAATTCGACAGGAGGACATCATTACCAATTTGAACTCGATCAAGCTGTTGTTTAGTTTTTAACCCCCGACGCAAGAAGAGAGGGGTGTTATAAATTTAACGTGTCTGTCTGTGTATTTGCGTATCTGTCTGTGGTATCGCAGCTCCCAAACGGATGAACCGATTTTCGTTTAGTTTTTTTGTGTCATATATTTTATCCCGAGTGTTCTTAGTCATGTTTCACAAAAATCTGTCAGAGTGTTTTTAAAATTTTTAATTTTGTTCTTGTGTTGATCTTAGTTTTGGCAGCAAACGGTGACATTAGACTTCTTGCGTTTGGTGACGGCGGCGGGAAAGGAGGTAATTTCAAGCTTTGGAATGGAATTTCGGTGCTTTATGCGCACAATTTGGTTACAAGATGAGCATTAAAGCTCTTTGATATTGGTTCCGCAGACAGCGGCTGGCATTTCCAGGCGAACAACTTGGCCTTGGTTGTTTTTGGGGGTGCTTAGTGGTAGCGGATTTTAAACCGACTTTAAAAAAGAGGAGGTTCTGTATGTTCACCGATTTCTTCGACGTTTGTTTTATCTATTTTGAGAATTCTTTTATTGAAATGGTCCTATGAAATTTTTATTCCAGATACTATTTGTATTGCAAAAATTGAAAAACAGTGTGAATATTTAGAAATATTGGTTTTAGTACGTATTTGTAAGTAATGAATATAAAATTATTAACTTAATATTTAAGTTATGGAGTGAACAGAAATTGGTCACAAGATCACTAATAAGTTAGTCGAGTCTCTCTTAGTAATTTATTTCATTTACTTATTTCCAATTCAAGTTATTTACATCGGGATATTTACCATGATTTGAGCTTTCCAATATTTCTCAACTAGCAGCGCCTCGCGGTTTCAACCGCGTAATTCCCGTTTCCGTGGGATTTCCGGAATAAAATATAGCCTTTCTGCTATTCCAGACTATAATTTCAAATTCTCTGTGCCAAATTTCATCCAGATCCGCTCAGTAGTTTTTGCGTAGCAGTGCCTCGCGATTTCACCCACGTAGTTTCCGTTCCCGTGGGAATTCCGGAATGAAATATAGCCTATGTATTATTTCATCCTATAATCTATCTTTGTGCCAAATTTCAGCCACTTCAGTAGTTTTTACGTGAAAGAGTAACATCCATCCATCCATACTTACAAACTTTCGCGTTTATAATATAAGTAGGATATTTATTTATAAACTGAATATGACTACCATCAA
This sequence comes from Eupithecia subumbrata, assembly GCA_949316285.1. NCBI lineage: Eukaryota > Metazoa > Arthropoda > Insecta > Lepidoptera > Geometridae > Eupithecia > Eupithecia subumbrata. The sequence goes on along the minus strand of OX438644.1, from coordinate 2,984,735 downwards.
AAGGAACTTCACGTGTGATAACAAAAGGCCAGATTACCATCTGCAGGGTAGCCGTGGCCCTAGCTTGGATGCTAGATGAGAAAATAAACGTAATGAAAATGGATGGGACCAGCTGGCCACACTGGAAGCCGTCTGACATCTGTTTTCGGATTTTGAGCTCTAAGTCATTCGCCTAGTACCATCAAAACCACTAAGCTACAAACCATCAAAGCCACCTATCCTGCAGTGGCTTAACTGAATTTTGCTAGTCAATAGTCAGTGGAAGGAAAATACACCAACGCAACATTACAAAATACAGCTATATCCTGATTGGAACTCGCTGTCAAGGCAAAAGTGAATTAGTTTTTGGTCGCATTCTAGAACGGAGATTCAGGAATGAAGCCGTCACCGTCTTTTATTTACAGACCGTCTCAAAAAACAAGGTTTATAATTTAGCTTGTTTTAAAAAACTATAAACCCACTTCAAATTCATCTACATAGTTAATATGGAAACAATTTCGGTGTATATTCTTTCCAATAAAAAAGAATTATCAAAATCGGTGTACTCTGTAAAAAGTTATGCGTGGTCATACAGAAAAACCTAAGAACGAACTAAGAACGATGGTGGATATCATCACAGGCCACTGTGAGCTGAACCACCATCTTTTTAAGACTGGAGCCACAGACAGCAGCTTGTGTCGTGGCTGCTTCAAAGAAGAAGAGACTGTGGAACACGTTGTATTACACTGCACGGCCACAGAGGAAGTCAGACACAAGACGGAGCTGAAGAGTCTCTTTGAGGAATCAACTCCATCCACACCCACGGAAAAACTGAAACGTAGCTGTCAGTCACCAAAATTCCTGCTCCGGTACTTCAAGGAGCTGGGCTGGTTAGGGCCTGTTTAGGCAGGGGGATAATGCACAATACACTCCTATGCGAGATGTCCGTGCAGATCTCAGTTCCCCCAAACAGAATTAGAATAGAATAGAATAGAAGAATAGAATAGAATATAAATTAGAATTAAAATTAGAATTAATATATACGCGTCGACTTGAGAACCTTCTCCGTTTTTCGTCGGTTGATAAATGAAAGACAGTGATGGCTTCATTCTGACAGCATCTCTACATCTCTATCACGAAAGATCAAAGGTTTTTGGGATAGAGATGTAGAGATTCGGTCGTATGGTTCCTGTCAGCGGAGAATTATTGGCATTCATTCTGAGCCTATGTCTGAGGCTCAGAATAACAATAATTACGTTATAATATGTCGGTAAACAGGTACTAGATGAGACATTATGCTTGCATTTATTTACTAACTAGACGACGAGATGGAGCAGATTTAACAGACAAGGGGACGACGACCTGATGAAGATCGGGGCAAACCTCTAGATGCGAGCAGGGCAGCATTCCAATAATTGTAGCGATCTCAGAGAAAGCCTTTGTCTAGAAGTAGAAATCTTTCCGCAGAATAAATAAATAAATAATACTTGACAGTCCACACAGCATCATCTAGCCCCGAGCTAAACAATGTTATTCGTTTTAGTTTTAAAATGCACAAAAGTTTTACTTGACTTAATTTACTAAACAATGTTTAGAACCCAACTAAGTACAAGATAAATTAAATAAAGGTAACTCAACAGTTTTTTTAATACCTTTATTGACAAAGAAAATTACAATCAAATAATAGAAATAAATTAGAACTAGTATTTATAATTGAAACAGGGAGCTCAACTGATCTATATGAATACCGCGCCCTCAAAACGCTGACTGCATTGTCCCGCTGTATGGCAATGCTGATGCGCTGTGCCAGATACTCACCAGCTCGCGGGTCACGCGTCGCTTCGACCAGATGCTCAGATATTTTTTTAAAAACCCGAAGAGCCTCGATACCGCACGGGCCTAGGGACTCGACTCCAAGGGGAGCAAATGTGTAGGCTCGGTCCAGACCCGCATAACTCAACAGGCTTAGGGACTCTTTAAAAGTTTTTTTGATGATCACTCACAGTTGGTGATAAGGCCTCTAGGGAAGTTGTACCGAAGCAGCTCCCTCGACAGTTGGCACCGATTGAACTTCTGCAGGTGCGCCTGCGCACAGTACGCCGTCGCTACCACCACCAACAATGCTAGGTGTACTCGTGACATTCTGAAACAAAATAAAGACTCATAAGTTCATTGCGGATCATCTCTCATTCAAACATGGAAAGGTTTTACCATAACCACCATGATTTGCTGGCAAATTGGCGATTGCAGTGATGTGAAAAATACACAGAAGGAAGCTAAATAAAATATGATGATGTTTATCCAACATTATGCATGCATATCATAAGGTTTAAAGGTAAATTTGTTTTAATTTACGTTATTTATACTAAAATCTTTTTGTTTTTCTAATTTTCAACCAACCAACCAAGTAATTTATTTTCTAATTTTATAATATTATCTAACATCCTAATATTCCAACGTTTTTTCTGTTTGTTTACTAACTTAAAACTTAAATTTAGCGGAACTTTATAGTAACACCTCATACAGCAATCTGTGAATTGCGTCGTGGGCTGCATTATTATTTAAGATTTTCATATTATTATGTAAACCTAATTCTAGATAAATAACTATACATTTTGTAGCCGTTAGCTTTTCCTGAAGAAATAAAATAAAATAAAATAAGGTAGGCAATTTGAGGAACCATAACTATCACTAGTAACATTCTAGTCCGGAATCATTGCTGGATATAGACCTCCTTTCGATGTTTTGGATGGATTTCTATGTAGTTATTCTAATTTATTTCTAATATTAAAAAATAATCTGAGTAATAAATTAATTTTATCAGTTATCTAGTACCCTTAACAGAAGTTCTGCTTAATAAGGGGCTATTTGCTGTGTAAAATGTCCAGTATTATTTATTATACTTCGCTTCTGCTAGCCTGTTCTGTCGTTCTCATATCCAACAAGCAATCTTAAAAAAATAGATATTAATTGAACACAAAAACTTTTACGAATAAGGAAAAATAAAAATATGCCAAAAACAGAATTTGGAAAATGAGTGATTTGGGAAAATCCAGAATTGGGAATCCAGCGCTGTGACGTCATGAACTTTCTTTTAACTTAAATAAGAAATATTTGACTTTATCTAGCTTCATTTTAATCAAATATTACTTACGATATCCCCTTTTGAAAGCTTTCCTAATTAGAAATGAAAAGCAATTTCGTAGCCCGTATACTGAAAACAAAGCGCTTACAATTTTGCAATGGGAATCCGATTCATACAGCGCTCTAAATGTTTATAAACAAAGCACATCCACGTTTGTAATTTTACGGAGAACAAACAAAATACAGAGGAACAATAAATACGAGGAGAAGTAGAGCGAGGACTTTACCTGCGTATAGTAGAATTGAATAGGTTTTGATGTTTCAAAGTGCCATGTTATTTATCTTTAAGACAAAAGTAAACCCTGAATGAATTGCTATCTTTGCCGGAAAAACAAAATACCCACTATTGCACTTTTAAAATAGTTTGTACAGCGAGTTAGGAATAGGCAAAACGTAGGCTACAATAATGTCTTTGAGAATAGGTAATGAGGCGTTATCCAAAAAAGAAAAAACCCTACTTAACTTAGAACTCAATAGATGGTAGTGATCTTTCGCGGAAAAATAATTAAAAATTGAATAGATTATCATGACAACCTGCGTAGGGTCTCGACCTCGACCTCGACAGCCTATATTGACCCACTGCTGGACGAAGGCCTCTCCCTGATAATCGCCTTATTTACTTTTATCTATTACCCATAATCCCCACGCTGGGCATGCGGGTTGGGGATCGCAGTTCGGTGGTAGCATTTTTGTGCAGTGGGCGCTACTGCCCGCCCCCGGTGGATATCCCTTAGTCGCCTCTTACGACACCCGCGGGAAGAATTGGGGGGGAATTGGTGTAAATTCTAAGCCGGTGCCACACAGCGTTGAAATTAAAATGGTTCAGGGTCTATGCCATTTTAATTGAAACGAAAGCATCATTTCTCTTTAGTCGAGGGAAAAAAAAATTGCCAGTAAGAAAATCTCGTAGATAATACAATTTCCCTGCTCTACGCAAGCACTGTACCCAGATGTCGAAACTTGAGATCTTTCAAGTGGAATGAAATTTCAGGTCTTCAGGTCTGGCGTCCCTTGCTAAAAATAACAGAAAATTCTTTGTTTGTATACTAAGGTGCGGAAACAGAATAGATATTTGTAGTTTTCCGATCCGCATACATCTTTAGTAGATATGTGCCAGTTCAAATCATGTTAAGTACTCGCTGGGAATTCATCATCATTCATCAAAATGATCATAAGTTGGTAAATTGATAATTGAGGAAAACTTGTGGTAAAAAATAAATAATGCTCGTAACTGAATAAATTTTGGGGAAATTTTGGGACTATATTTCGAAATAATTAACGAGAAGATGTTATAAGTAAACCATTCTCTTTAAGTTCTGATTCTGTATAAAGACCGCCTAATGGGAGTAGCTGGTAAAAGGTTACTCTTACGAACTTTACTTTTACTCTACTTAACTTTTTTGTAAATTGCCTCATTTATAAAATAATGTCCGAAACCTAATTAATGAGCCGTTTTTAGGTTTAGTTTCAAAGAAAACCCTTATAATGACATTATAAGGGTTTACAAAATAACAATTTTTGAATGGCGGGGGGTACATACTAATAACATTCCCTATTCACCAATTTTAAGAACTGAGACCTGGCGTCTTCACGGACGTGTTCATAATGGTGGCTGTTTATTGAAGTCTAAGGTAATTAGGATTTTGTTTTTTTTTGGAAAACGCCTTTTACTACACTGTTTTAGGTTATGTAGTTAGAGATATTTATTACTTCGTATGTGTTTCAAAAAGCATTATTACGCCGCTCGTAATTCTGGCTTAGAACTCTACCTAATTTGAGGTTCAAAAGCGTTTCCGCATCACACCAACTTTTCGAATCGCATAACAAGGTAACAAGTGAAACCACTGAATATTCAACTAAATATCCTCAATTACCCTTCTACTTCGAACAGCAAACTAACATTTAATTAATGCACTGCTAAGCCCGTCCACTGGACAAAAGTTCTAAAATATCCAAAAACAAGCGCCCGAGGCGCCGTTCCGTTCCGTAACTCGGTTCCGTCCGGGCTGCGGATGCTGGGTCGTACGGACTGGCTGATGAATAGGTACGATCCGATTTTAAAAGTTTTCCGATCGAGCCGAATGTGCCATTGCGACTTTTTATGTCGACTTGTAATGATTTATTTCTTTTAACAGAGTGTTCATAAAAAATCAAATAAAATGGGATGTTCGGCGGTTCTAATCGTCCTCGTGAGTCTACTCACATGCATGTTTTGCAAACTTCGGTTCGGAATTTTGAAATCGAGTTTTTTGTTTTATAACTAAAAGTTTATTTTGTACACGAACTTAACCATTTTTGAAATTTTCTTTCGGAGAAACTACTTTTTTATCTCTTTTGTATGTTTTTCAGACTCCTAAACGTTTCCACGGGTATCTTAGTATCAAAATACCCTGTGCAATATTTAGTCAATTAATTAAGGAAAAGCCCTCTGGCGTAAGAGCTTTATTTAGTAAACTAAGCTAGGAGCTTCAGATCTGCTGCATACCCTATCCCAACACAGACATATTTATGTATATATTTTTGTAGTGAGGGTATAAAAATACTAAGAAACCCCTGTATAATTTTTGTCGTAGTTCTTTATTGCACTAAATAAAACATACTTAGAAAATATAAAACTAGAGAAGGAATGGCAAGTCGAGCATAACCCTAAAAATAGTTTTCTTCCAGCAAACCTTATTGCGAAAGAGAGACCTTATCTGTTATACCTTATATTTATTTTAATACAATTTTATATCATTGAATTTTAATTAAATTAAATGGTAAAAGTAGGTTAAGCATACTAACATTTAATATAAGAGATCTTTCTGTTACTAACAAATTATGGGTCACTGTTATCCGAAATAAAATGAATTTGAATTTGAATTTATCTGTTATACCTGTTATAAGGGTACGTGTGCATAATTTTCTTAGAAAAAAAGATGGCTTTTTGTTATGCAATCAAATACACAATTTGTGTTGTAGTCAGCTCGTCCGTACAACCCAGCGGCAGCATCGCACAATGCGGTGCACAAAGAGAGCGGCGTTACGGAACGCACCTCAGCGCCGTTTTAATTGAGTTTCAAGTTTTTAATGCCGAGTTTTGGTTGTTATGAAGTCTACAGCAGAATAAAATGATTCTGCAACCATTATTTTTTAACTTTATGAGGTTCGGAGGTTTTTGTTGGTTTACAGTTTGTGTATTTTGTCTGGGTGTGAAAAACTTGTGCCCAGTAGGTAGTAAATAGTATAATATTTTAGCAACACATGGGCATCTATGCTAAATAATATAGGGCTGACATGACAGTTGATTTTTCACTTAATTCACAAAGAAAATTACAATCAACTAATAGAAATAAATTACAACTTGTATTTACAATTGAAACAATTGAGCTAACTGCACACTCTTGCAAAAAATCTACAGGTAGCTCAACTGATCCATATCAATACCAGTCGGAAGCGTCCCCAAGACGCTGGCTGCGTTGCCCCGCTGTGTGGCAATGCTGATGCGCTGCGCCAGATACTCACCAGCTCTGGAGTCACGCGTCGCTTAATTATATTATATATACGATACGAACGATTCAATAGGCAGATATAAATCGTAGGTATTCTGGGTGGGGAAAGACACAAATTCTGCGCTTTAGGCCAAGCACGGGGATTATTCACTAGGGTAGATAGACAGTAATGACATCGCATCGTCATACATTGCGTACATTATTAAGGTTGAAGAAATTAATTCCAAATAATTTACGCATTCGATGACAAATTGACGTTATTTTTAACCCCCGACGCAAAAAGAGAGGAAGTTTGACGTATCTGTCTGTGGTATCGTAGCTCCCAAACGGATGAACCGATTTTCATTTTATTTTTTTGTGTTATAGATAATTTTATCCCGAGTGTTCTTAGCCATGTTTCAAAAAAATGTGTAGGAGGTGTTTTAAAATTTTTAATTTTGTTCTTGATCTCTTTTCTACCCTAGACAACAATGCTTGCCCTAAGCTAGGGAGTCAGCACACGGCCATTTGTGTCAAAATATTCGCCTTTTTCTCACAAGTTCTGTAACATTCTGTACAAAGAACTAGTAGGATATAAAACGTTCTATTAGTTCGGTGCACCAAAAATGTACAACAAAGACACATTTGATTCCTTAAAAAAATCAATGAAACTTGATCTGAATTATAGCTTGATTTGAATAAATCTGATCATCCATAAATAAAATAAAACGTTTGTTTATTCAGACGTTCAGACATCCATAAAATGCTTTGGAAGGAATACCCGGTTTGCCTTCTTGAGTCTTTTTATGACTTTAATGGTTCATCTTTAAGTTATTTATTTTATTTATTTACCTTGATATTATCAGGATCGGATGCAGCCGCCCTCGCAGACCGTCTCGTGTGCACTGTACACACCAATTATCCATTTGGCTAACTCGGCCCGTTCGGGTGCCGTGGCTTAAGGGACAGAGTGTACTATAAATATAAAATTGTGAATAAACATAGAGCCAGATCCCCATCTGGCTCAAATATATGTAAAATCACACTAATATTATAAATGCGAAAGTTTGGATGTATGGATGGATTGATGGATGGATGTTTGTTACCTCTTTACGCCAAAACTACTGAACAGATCGGGCTGAAATTTTGCACACAGGTAATTCTAATCCTGGAATCAAATATACTTTTTATACCATAAGTCAGTTCCCGTGGTAAAGAAATCACCTTTAAACGTTTCCACTGAAAACAACGCGTGCGAAGCCGCGGGCATAAACTAGTTGTGAATAAACATAGAGCCAAATCCCCATCTGGCTCTATGTTTATTCACAATTTTATGTTTATACTAGGTTTCTGCCTGCGTCGCCGCACGCGTTGTTTCTATGGAAACGTATAAAGGTTATTTCTATCCCATGGGAACTGTTTTGTGTGATAAATAGTAGCCTATGTTTGATTTCTGGCTTAGAACTACATTTTTGCAAAATTTCAGTCCGACCGGTTCAGTCGTTTTGCCGTGAAGAGGTAACAAACATCCATTCATCCATACATACATACATACATCCAAACGTTCGCATTTATAATATCAGTGTAGATATGGCAGATGATGATATAATATATTTTAATCAATATTTTTCAAATAAAATAGAACTAGTATTCACAATTGAAACAGTAGAGCTAACTGCAGACTGTTGCAAACAATCAATTGATGATTGTTATGATTGTGTTTTCAATAAAAAAGTTCAATTTTCCGTTGTAGGTATGTCACTTGGGTTCTGATTGAATGCTCGAATTTTTCTTGAAAAATAATAATTTATCTAATTGAAGTGTCTAAAAAAAATCCGTCGTGAATAGTTAAGCCAAATATGACAAAATGAAACATCATTTGTTGTGATGACTTAAGGCTTTCATTCAGCACGTGGATGCTATCAGGGAATAGACAGCAGCATTCTCAGAAAAACAAAATATATTTTCCACCCAAAACCTTTACTTAAAAATTCGCTCTTTTTTCCATTTAAAGGCCAAATCTGTTCCTATGTATAAATAGTTTATTGTAAAGACTACAAGGAAGAGTGAAGTGTAATTAGACTATGAGAAAAGCAGACCCCATCGTTGGATTGGCAAAATAAGCCAGAGAGAGAGAGCAGTTACTAGTTCCGTCAGTTTCCTGTGGCTCAGCTCAGCGACTCAGAGTGGATTTAGGCCCTGACACAAGACTTTTCCAGGCATTTCGACCCTAAGGCTCAAGCCCTTAGGATATTTTACTATAAAAACTATCGTAGTTTGACGAATTCATTACGGATGTAAGCGGGTTAACTACGAACCTTATTTGTGTTGGAAAAACACCAACGTTTCATCCCTTAACGAGGGACATCTACCAGGGTGAGTGCGGTCTAGACGAATGAAATATGTTGACACCGTGGTGTCAACATATTTCATTCGTCTTCCTCAATACAGTGTTCTACCACCGCCGAGCCGTGGCTCGGCGGTGGTAGAACACTGTATTGAGGAAGGACCATCTCATTACGTACGTTTCGACAAAGCTCGTGTCTTGTCTAGGGAAAAATCTTTGTTTCCCGCAAAATACGCGAGGCGATAGAGATACTACTTAAACATAACACAAGCTCTGCTTAGCTTGGGTCTAGATAATGCAATGTGAATTGTCCAGCATTATTTATTTGTTGTCAATTTATGTACATAAGTTTTCCCTTATAATGTATCTTTCAACCTGGCTGAGCAGCGTTTTTTTCTCACTCAGTCAACATGTGGAAACAAGCAACTCTTTTTGCTTAGTGTTGAGAGAAGATTATAAGTGGGAGGGTTTATTCTTCTCTTTAACCCCCGAGGCAAAAAGAGAGGGGTGTTATAAGTTTAACGTATCGGTGTATTTGTCTGTGGTATCGTAGCTCCAAACGGATGAACCGTTGATTTTCGTTTAGTTTTTTTTTGTGTGATAAATAATTTTATTCCGAGTTTTTTTAGCTATGTTTCATGAACATCTGTCAGGAGGTTTTTAAAATTTTTATTTTGTTCTTGTTTGTTAATTAGGTACGTTGTTTTTATATGTAAATTTATATTTTGGTCTCCATAGCTAATTTCGACCATTATTTAACTTAACTTGTTTTTTCAAAATTTTATCATTGCATAGAGTATTTGATTTCACACTGTCATTTAGCCGTGAAGGCCATTCATTAGCTTTTTTGTTGATAGATTCTTGTAACTTATTTTATAATTATATGTATACTAGCAGCGCCTCGCGGTTTCACCCGCGTAATTCCCGTTCCCGTGGGAATTCCGGGATAAAATATAGCCTATGTGCTATTCCAGACTATAATCTCTGTGCCAAATTTCATCTAGATCTGTTCTGTAGTTTTGACTTGAAAGAGTAACAAACATCCATCCATCCATACATACAAACTTTCGCGTTTATAATATTAGTAGGAAGCTGTGGGCCTTCCTTAAAAATAAATAAATTAATTAATTAATATTTTTATTTATATAAAGACCATCGCCTTAACTCCCACGGCCTAGTAATCACCTATCGTTGCACAACCTAATGCCCAGGATCCGCCGTAATCATCCTCAATGGATCAACTATTGTCGTCCGCTTTGAGCTACTTCAAACGGATGTTTGATTGTGCGAGAATCTAACTCATCATTTTACTATCGACATACATATAAATATATAATAATAATTATTATAATTAATAGCCGAGTTCATCCCACTGCTGGGCAAAGGCCTCCCCACACTTTCTCCAGACATCACGATCCGTTCAGAAATAAATAGTAATGCTGGAAAATTCACACAGCATTATGTAGCCCCAAGCTAAGCAGAGCTTGTGTTATGGGTACTAGATAACTGATAGACATACAAAACACTACATAGATAAATATTCCATATTGAATTATATGACGTTCAAGGGAGATTGTATATTCCTAAACCAGTACAATAGCGATTATTATATATTTTTAACAGCGGTTGGTATAATTGCGGTATGGGCCCCCAAACGTAACATGTTTGAAGTCAATTTCGTATAATACAGAAATATTTTAACTAGAATATTTAGGTTAAATAAAGATTGTAAGCTTTTCTATATTAAAACATCAATTTTAATATAATAAAACCAAAACTAGTGTAATTAAATACGTGACTTGGGACTTGTCAGAGGAGTTCACAGATAATTTTTTAAAAGCTAACGCGATCCCCTTTTGTTTTTCGTACACTTAAGGCCTTGATTTGTGACGTCAGCAGGTTTAATTGTAAGATGGTAGCATGGTTAGCCATTTATTTTCCTTTCTTTAACAGGAAATCGGTATACTTTTAAACTGTTAATGTTGAAAAATAAATGTCAACAAAACATTTAAAATAGGCCATTATTAATCACAATCTCTATGCACTTAAAATCTGAAGAGTTGATTGATATCAAGGTGGACGATGGAAATTAAATATTTTCCAAGGATCACCCAGGTGAACAAAGGTGAACCGTTGTAAAAAACCTTTCTACGGTTCACCCGGGCGGTCTCAGGGAGGTGGACGGTGGGTGAGAACTCGAAATAATCACGCCAGCATTTAAAAATTTACTTCTACGAACGTCACTGTAGAATAAGAATAATAATTTATGAAGCAGAGTAAAATGCGTTCTTGGTTAATACAGTGGTCCACTTTGCAACTAATTCTTTATTCTCTTTTTGTCATGATTAAGTGCAGCTGCACTTATGAGCCTTTGCTGAAAAAAAATATAGTTTCAAGTAAAGCAGCATTTTATATGAGTTTTGTTTTATGTAAAAACCGAGACTAAAACCAAGATCTTTTCTTATTGTTCATTTACATTAGTGTTAGAATTTTAAAACCCTTCCTTTTAAAGCAAAGAAAACCTTCCACTTACTTTGTAAGGCTATCTTAACAATATAACCCTCTTTTTATCGCCCAAAAGCACAAACCCAGCTTTAAGGTGTTTAAAATTTTAAATGACAATGCAGACTGACCCTTTTAAAGAAGAACTGTGTACTTTTCTCATATTGTGTCAAAAACACTAACGCTCCATAAAATATCGTGGTAAGCCCGTGCCCAAAAAACCCAGACCTCCCCTTCGAGTTTCCTCTAAAGAGTTGTAAGACAAAAAGGGGATTTTGTTCGTCTCTTTACAGGTCTTTTGTGGTTGGTACAGTGGCCATAGAAGCAGTGTGTTGCTAATATTTTATTAGGTTCTTTGGACCTTTATGCGTATAACTTATTCTTTGCTTACGGAGGATTATTAAAAGGTGACTATTCAAGGCTTTGGTATTAAATATAATTCACCGAAAGCTGTTAAGGCTTGAAAATGTGAGCTTAAATTTATGATATTACCAGTAGTTCCTTTTAAATTGGACGTACAGTCATCGTCAACGCTGAAGGATGAGTATAATATGACAGTAATACAGGACGTGGTCGTGACGTCTCCTTTTTCCATATAATTTAGTACATGATAGGTCACAAATTTCAACAAATAATAAATATATTTAATAGCAAATTGAAATTTGTGACCCATCATCTTACCTTAATTTCCATGTCAAGCGATTTTTGGCGTTGTCTTTACCAGATTTTAATTAATATGAAACAATAAATTGTTTTGACGTGACAACGTCTTATAAATTGGTTTGCCGGGTGACACTTCAAGAAACTGCGTTACGCTCCGCTCACGTTATGCGCTCACAATGAGAGCGAGTGAGAGGCACGCGTCCCTTCCACTCGGGCATGGTTAGCCCGCCTAAGAGCGAGAGAGACAGACATAATTATTTTACCACTCAAAGTCGTTGTCACGTAAAACTTTCGCCCGTATACCGACTTTACAGGCAACCAATTTTTTTTTATTCATTTATTTAAGAAGACAGAACTTTCTAACTTAATGAATAAAAACCATTTATTTAGAAGGCCAAAATCCACGAGCCGCAAGAGAATCAATCGCCATTATTCAAACCTAAATGCGACTGTACCAGCATTACTACAAATATTGTTTAACAAAAGCATTATGTACTACAAAACTGCGTTTTACAACGGTTCACAATAAGACACGGCTTAGACCAAGTTCAAACTCTTCTTACACCCATATCTAACTGTTGAGACACTGTTTAGCTAAACGCATTGTTTACGTTGGTTTTTGTAGTACCGCTGTACGTATCTGAGGTCACGGCCGTCCGTCACCTACTGCCGCCAATTGTAAAGTAATCTACGCTTGTTAGCGCAAAACTACTACAAAGTAGAGCAGTTAGCGTTTGTAGCTTGAGCTGGTAGCATTTTTAGTTATCCGTGCAAACTTTTCATTAGTTTATTGGTGTATCTGTATTTTTTACGACAAATATTTAATGCATATAATTTATCTCATGCATATTGTATAATGCAAACGATCGGATTGCAAGGTCCAGAGGTTATGAATAATCGGGTACCTACCGATAAGTAGAAACCGTAATAACATGAACAAGTACAGTACAATTAGTACAATAATATTTTTTGTACCTAAATTAATCATGCGACTTAATGTACTGTGCTAATGTACAGTACAACAATTGGTACGATTAATTCACATTATTTATCGTCGATCGAATTACCGTTTTGAATTTTGAGAAATTTGGCCTTTCTAAAAATAACATCGACGATTGAATCTACTGGACAAATAAATACTTTCAAAAGTAACATTAGGTATTTTTTTTAATCTGGCGTGATTATCGTTTGTTTTTTATACAATTATCTACGCTGACGTCACGAATCCAGGCCAACAGTATACGAAAAACAAAAGCTAATAGCGCCAGCTTTTAGAAATTTACCAATCATATGCGTACCCATAAAAAGCGATGTTAAGAATGTAGGTATTGATATTTATCAGTTAAGCTACCTGTAGATGGTTTCCAACAGTCTGCAGTTAGCTCAATTATTTCAGTTGTAAAAACTGGTCCTAATTTACTTCTATTAAATTATTGTAATTTTCTTTTTCTTTATTTGATCGTGCATCGAGAACACAGCACTTGTCCGGGATCAAAAGTATCCAATTTTTCAATCCAGGATAAAAACTACCCTGGTATGAAATTTCATCCAAATCCATGCAGCCGATTGAGCGTGAAGGAGTAACAAACATACACACACACAAATATACGAAAAAAAACTTCGCTTGTATAATAATAACTAGTTTCTGCCCTCGGCATTGCACGCGTTTTTTATGGAAACGTTTTATAGTTATTATATCCCATAGGAACTGATTTAAGGGATAAAAGTAGCCTTTGTTTTATTCCAGGCCTAGAACTACCTGTATTCAGAAAATTTTAGCCCGATCTGTTCAATACGGACTGGTTTGTCCTTAGAGCGAAATGTTCTGAGTTGATAAACGTTCACAAAGCAATTCGTCATGGGCGCAAAACGTCCTAAATTGAAAAAGTGCTGCCCTTACAAAGCGAAGTGACTTGACTGTCAAACGACCGTTCTTTAAATGACATCAAATCAACACCTAAAATGCCGCCAAAAGTGACAATATGAGAAATCAAAGACAGAACCCCACATAAGGTTGTTGAAATAGTACATTGTACACCGAGGCGAGATAGTGCCCAATTCCTATCGAGAGTGTCATTTGAGGGCCGAGGCGCAGCCGAGAGCCTTAAAACACACGAGGTAGGAATCGCACTTTCTCCCGAGTGATAGATAGTGCTTTATACTACACCTTCGAGGAAAATCATCGTTTTAGAATCTTCAAAAAAACTCGAGTAAATTCGAATTGTAAACTCAACTGTAGCATAAATACGCGCATGTGCGATTTTCACATGGTTCTTTTTTGAATTATTGTTCCGAATACGGAAGAGACCGATAGCTTATGCCGAATTCGGAGTAAAATTTTTTAGTCGTTTAACTTATTATAAAATAAAAACATAGCTACCGGCTAATATTTTACAACATTAAAAAATAATAACACGTTAGAAATGGATTTCCATACACTTTTCTCTCCCGCTAAACTTCAAACTTCCATAGAGTTTTCCTTCCCGCATTTCAGTACGCCTGCAATGACGTACCTTCTACCCTATGTTTGGAAACAGAATAAGCAATTTTCTGAGCAGGTGTAGTATAAAGAAAATTGATCTCAGTAGTTTAGGCGTGAAGAGATAACAAACATCCACAGATCCAAACATTCAAACTTTCGCATTTATAGGATTAGTGAGAATGTGATATTAGTTGGATTACCTTAGTTTAATGCTACGAAGCTACGGCGTAGTCGATATCTACGAAACAGCTACGAAGGTCTACGAACTTACTTTGTTTCCATATCAAATCAAATCAAATCAAAAACTCTTTATTTCCATAAATACAATAAATGTACACTTAGAAAAGGTCAAATTATAAAACTAACACTGACACGGAAATAAAGTGATATTTTTTATTTCGGTATGTAGACTAAAGTAAAGAAGCGACGAAGAAACCTTTAGCCTGTTAGTTGTTATTTATCGAGCTGAAGCAACACTCGTCCCAAGCTTTTTTATCCTCTAGATAATCTGATATTTTGTAGCAAGCCTTCTTACAAAGGATATGTTTGGCAATTTGTTTGAATTGATTTATTGATAATTTTTGCAATTCACTTGGAGTTTTGTAGTAGAAGCGTATTTTAAAAGATACATTTATCTTGTGTAACCTAGTTGTGGGCGCAGCGAGTTTATTCTTATTTCTAGTATTTATATTATGTATGTTGCTATTTTTAGGGAATAGATTGATATTTCTATGAGTGTACAACAACATATTTTCCGTTGTTATTGAAAAAGATAAACAATGGATGATGAAGATAGTGTAAATCACGACGCTGACTTTCGTGAGACGTTGGCTATGGGTGCGTTTTTGTGAGACGTTGGAATACTTTTAGTGAGACGTTGGCTAAAGTTGCGTTTTTGTGGGACGTTGGGAATAATTTTAGTGAGACGTTGGCTATATGTGCTTTTTTGTGAGACGTTGGAAATACTTTTCATGAGACGTTGGCTAGAGGTGCGTTTTTGTGGGAAGTTGGGTATAATTTTCGTGAGACGTTGGCTATAGGTGCGTTTTCTTGAGACGTTGGGAATACTTTTCGTGAGACGTTGGCTATAGGTGCGTTTTCGTGAGACATCGGGAATACTTTTCATGAGATTTTGGCTATAGGTGCGTTTTCAAAATCTTTCCATGCTATGTGCTATGTGGTGCCGGCTTAGAATTTGCACCACTCCAACTCTTCCCGCGGGCGTCGTAAGTGGCGACTGGGTTTTCCACCGGGGGCGGGCAGCAGCGACCCCTGCAGAGCAATCCTACGCCTCATGCCCAGTGTGGGGATTATGGGCATTACCCCCATGAGATAAAAGCCAATACGGCGCTTATCAGGGGGAGGCCTGCGTCCAGCAGTCGACCAATACAGGCTGTTGAGGCTGAGTGTGGGAAAAATTAATGACCGAAGATTTTGGGGTGAAATAAGTATAACGCTGTAGGTACCTAACGAAAATACCGAATGAAATAGATCTTTGCGCAAATTCTAAGCCGGCACCACACAGCTAAACACACAAAGTTAGTAATAGAATTATAGTGACCCTGCAAAGATGAATCATCAAAATCATTCAAGAAAACTATTGTTTCACAAAACCTTCACCTTGCCAAAATCCTTCCTCAAAACCTTGCCCGTCGCTCACTGTAAGTGGTCCATTTACGTCGCCAACGGCAGCGATTCGCGCGAGTGTCACCAAAGTGCCAGGTTATCACAGAAACGGCCGTTCCAAAGCTGTTAGCTTGATGTGCCACTGTTTACCTCACACTTGACGCGGTTTATGTGTAGGTGCGTAGAACGTGAGGTGGGTTAAGAAGCAAGGAGTCTCGAACCTTCTTATAGGTTTGAAAAAGTTTTCTTTTGTTTTTGCAAACCTTCGCGGTGCGTTGGAGATGAAACCTTTTTGAGAGAATGCGGTGAAAGAAGGCGCGTCAGTCTTTTTAGAATGACATTGGCCAGGTCTAGAATATTTGAAATTCGAACGTGAAGTTTGAAAGATAGAATTTAATTTAAAATTTTAATGTTCAGTCAGTTCTGGCGGGGTCTTGCTTTGCGTGTTTGGAAAATGGTAATTGTTAAGCTCAGGTAAAACAATGTTCGATAATTATTACATAAAATCAATTAAAAATTGGTAAGAAATGCAAACACATCTACTAATTTATGATTTGTGACTTCTTTGAGTGCGTTTTTTGTGAATTGCTGGACCGAGACCAAGACCAAATTTTTGAGAGATTCAGAAGAGATTTTTCAAGCGGAGAGGAAAAACCTAAAATTAAAAAATATGACAAATACCCGCAATCCGCATTTGAAAACAATCCCTAAAGCCTCCATAACTTGAAGGTATAATTTGATACTTTCTTATGTAACGCATTTGTCTTCTATTCCAGAATGCAGTGGCAGTGGTGGCTATGCATCGCGTGGTGCGTCTCAGTGGCCGGCAGCCAGTGGCGGTGCCCGGCCCTCGGCGCGCGGCCCGCAGCCGAGTGTTCCTGCGACCTGCCGCGCACGCTGCGGTGTGCCGGGGACCATACCGCGCTACAGGTATACTCATAGACTACTAGTGGTGCGTCTCAGTAGCCGGCAGCCAGTGGCAGTGCCTGGCAGTCGGCGCGCGGCCCGCAGCCGAGTGTTCCTGCGACCTGCCGCGCACGCTGCGGTGTGCCGGGGACCATACCGCGCTACAGGTATACTCATAGCCTAATAGTGGTGCGTCTCAGTGGCCGGCAGCCAGTGGCAGTGCCTGGCAGTCGGCGCGCGGCCCGCAGCCGAGTGTTCCTGCGACCTGCCGCGCACGCTGCGGTGTGCCGGGGACCATACCGCACTACAGGTATACCCGTAGACTACTAGTGGTGCGTCTCAGTGGCCGGCAGCCAGTGGCAGTGCCTGGCGGTAGGCACGCGGCCCGCAGTCGAGTGTTCCTGCGACCTGCCGTGCACGCTGCGGTGTGCCGGAGACCATGCCGCACTACAAGTATACTCATAGACTACTAGTGGTGCGTGTCAGTGACCGGCAGCCAGTGGTGGATCCCGGCGCTCGGCGCGCGGCCCGCAGCCGAGTGTTCCTGCGACCTGCCGCGCACGCTGCGGTGTGCCGGGGACCATACCGTGCTACAGGTATACTCATAGACTACTAGTGGTGCATCTCACTGGCTGGCAGCCAGTGGCAGTGCCTGGCAGTCGGCGCGCGGCCCGCAGCCGAGTGTTTCTGCGACCTGCCGCACACGCTGCGGTGTGCCGGAGACCATGCCGCGCTACAAGTATACTCATAGACTACTAGTGGTGCGTATCAGTGGCCGGCAGCCAGTGGCGGATCCCGGCGCTCGGCGCGCGGCTCGCAGCCGAAAACATAATCATAGATGGAGGTTTAAGTAAACGGTCCCAGGAGGGTTATAAATTGTGTAAGCGACTTTCGTCCTGCAAGTAGGTTACCTATCTAAAATTTATAAAAATGGTAAAATTTGGTAAGAAATTGAATAAGCCACAAGACTGCACGGGACTAGAGATGGTCGTTCAACTACAATGCTCCTCGTACGATACTAGACAAGATGGACGTACAAACTAGGATGGATGCACATAAATATCTAGCGTGTTCGCTTGAGATTGGAGGAATTGGGGCATTCCTTGCGCTCGGTGGAGCGGGCCAATTGCTAATATAGATAGCAAGCTCTGGACTGAAGGATAAGGGTAGGGTTAGTACCTATCTAGCCAATAGGTATTTTTTTTATGGGTGAGTATAAAATTATAGCTCGAGAGTAGATAAATCGATCTCAATAAAAAAAAAATAAGGAAAAGTTGAATAGGTCTTCTTCTGTAAAATAAAGTAAAGAAAATAGATTTGACGGCGTGTGTAAGACTAACCTCGCCTTGACTTGGCCAACACGGCTAGAAATATAAAACGAACACAAACAGTTAAAAAGTTGTATCGTTGAGAAACAAAAATAAGTAATCCGTTTCAGCTGGTCAGTTTAGTTGATTGGAGTGGAAGGACAGGAATTTTCTTTTAATCTTGCAACTTGTGCATTTTTTAGGATTCCGTACCTCAAAAGGAAAAAAGGAACCCTTATAGGATCACTTTTTTGTCCGTCCGTCTGTCTGTCTGTCCGTCTGTCAACCCCCGTTTCTCAGGAACGCGTGGACGTGTCGAGTGGAAATTAACGTCAAATACGCAAGTCCGTAACCTCTTGTAGCCGCGATATAAATAAAACTTCTAAGTCAACGCACTCAAAAGTTACAGCCGTTTATGTCCCAATATTTTGAAATTTCCAAGGGATTCACAAGCACAAAAAACCTATTGGGTCCCGTAGACCTAGAATTATGAAATTTGGCATGAAGCAAGGTCTTATAGCACAAATAAAGGAAAAAAATCGTAAAACCGTAAATTTATAGTTTACTTACCAAAAAAATAATTTTCATTCTCGCCATGGAGCAAAACCTACAAGGTACCTACTTCCCGTTGACCTAGAATCATGATAATTTGGCAGGACACAAGGTCTCACGGAACCCTTAGTGCGCGAGTCCGACTCGCACTTGACGTTTTATTTATATTCTATTTTGTTGCCACGAAGCACCAGTAATCATAATTCTACCACATCCATTAACAGTAAAACACTAGTTTCCATTGTTTAGGTAACAGCTGTACAATGAAGTATTATGGAGCCCGCATTATTGAGTTATCTCTACGTTTGAATTCACGTTTTAATTTTACGGCTCGTTGGCTACTTTGTTTCGAGCTTACCTCGTCCATATTACTGGAGTATTTTCTTTAGTCTATAAGAATGTGTAGGTTGTAGGTATCATTATAGGTCCCTTTTGTCGGAGAAAATAGGTCTTTTCTATTTTGGTCTGAACGAATTCGTAAACTTTAAATAAATGATTTGTTTTGTGTTATTCATTATGGCTGTAGACCGTACGTATGTAAATTATTTTTGTAATTTCTTTACTAATCTCTTATATCATACAGGGCATATATACAGGTTGCCACGAGAGGGTGTACTAAGCCGAAAGGGGATGATTCTAGACATCGAGGGATCGCGTTTGTTGTACGATTTTTTTAGTTTCAGACATATTTTTTTTGGGAAAATTAGAGACGTTTTTTTTAATATTCGTGCTCTTTTACTAAGAAAATTACTTTAAAATAAAATAGAAATAAATAAGAACTAGTATTTACAATTGAAACAATTGAGCTGACTGCAGACTGTTGCAAACAATCTGCAGGTAGCTCAACTGATCCAGATTCCATTACTTGTATTCTGTGATTATTATTATTGTTTTGATATTTCAAAGATTGACATAATTTTTTTGTAATTATTTCATGAAAAAACACTGGTTTTAAAGAAAAAACCAGCAAAAACATTTGTGATATATTTTGCAACGTTAAATAATGCAAGAATGCGTGTAAACAAACACGAAAAGAAGAAATAAAAAACTATAAAAAAAATATGAAATTAAAAAAATCGTTATTTACAACTTGATCCCTTGGGGTCCCAAATCACCCCCTTTCAGCTTAGTACATCTTTACCGTGGCATCCTGTATATTGAAACTCGCACTCTCCGAATTATTTACCTGAATTTCAGAATTTCGGCGACTAAATCGCATTTACTTTACAGCTTAGAGACTACAGACTCGGAATCCTAATCAAATAATTATTTGGTAACCATTTCAGATTATATTCGACTCTACCACATCATTTTACGACTTAAATTCCTTCCTCACAAGAGGATATCTACCACTTTGTTCAAATATCCAACAGTATTGAGGTGTTATGTCGATCGTATTTGTACTATGGATTGTTGATTCCGTAACAATACCTTTTCGGTGCTAAAATCACTACGAGTTCTCGATCATTCCGTAATTCGAATAAGCAAACACTCTCAAATCAAGGTTGGTTTTAACTAAGTACGATTGTATATATTATGTAAGTTCGTTTTTCGGTTTCTCCAATAACTTTCACAAAGGGTTTTAAAAAGTTTTGCATATAACTTTTTAACCCTAAGAGGCGATAAAGCCAAAAGACTTCCTAACTCTATATTTTCAAAAAAACTATGATAAGTTTTGAAGAGCTATTCATAAAAGACGTTTATATTATAGTTCCTAGCTAAATTTATAGTGCTTTTCCATCCATTTTGGACATTGAAAAAAGTCAACAATAATTTCGATGCATAAATCGCTACTACTGACTGCGTATACATGCTGTGTGGTGCCGGCTTAGAATTTGCACCACCCCAATTCTTCCCGGGGCTTCTTGGGGGTGTCGTCGTAAGAGGCGACTAAGGGATATCCACCGGGGCGGACAGCAGCGCCCCCTACAGAACAATTATACCACCGAACTGCGATCCCCTATCCGCATGCCCAGCTTGGAGATTATGGGCATTACCCCCCATGGGAAGAGAGCCAATGGGGCGCTTATCAGGGTGAGGCCTGCGTCCAGCAGTGAACATAGCCTGTTGAGGTGAGCTGAGTATACAACGCTACTCCGTTCTCCCGAGTCGATTCCGATTCGAGAACTACGATCGACTCGACTCACATAGTACGCACCCGGCACAAATCAACCGATCTCCGCACAGTAAACAAAAGCCTATAGACTGGCAGCTGCAGGCATTGAGTAGGGTCCAATCACACCTTTCTGTCGACGTGTCAATAAACTTCTGCTGAACGCACTAGTTCACCAGTACTGTAATAAAGTATTTTATGTGTCTTTTCTTTTTGGGTAGTTAAATTATGTCTCTCTCTTTCAAGGTCCTCTCAACCGTTAGTATTACATAACCGCTAGTTTAAGAGCTAAACAAAAATATTGATTATAAAATTGGATTCACACCTCACAGGTTGAGGGTAAATCTTTCAGTAAATTCTGTTTCTATTTGACATGTGTAAACTGTAAATAAAGTCGAACTCAGTTTTGCAGTGCCCTTCCAGGGTGCATGTACCTAGTGACGACTTAACTAACCATTCACTTAGACCTAATAATAAAGTATAACCAAAGTATATGCGAACATGCAAAAAAAAAAAACCGTATCTAATCAATTTTAAACAGAAGGTTTGTCAGGTTTTGCATTTTAGGCCTTACGTACGAAAGACACAAGCGTGGGGATTATGCCAAAGTCTCACCTAGGTATTCAATAAGTAAATAAATAAATAAATAAGTATTCAACAGTGGACGTAATTATGTGTGCTGATAACCTTACCAGCACACATAACTTCTAGATCTAGATGAAGAAAGTTCTGCAGTGTTTCTGGTTTTTGATGTTTTGCCATTTTTGCCATTTGCCAGAAAAAAATGTTTGTTTGCATTTTTAGGACCTACAATGTTGGTCAGTCCCGTCTTGACAAAAATGGCTTCCCTACGGTTATTAACGTTTTGCGTATGTCCCAATTTGTGGTTTGAGCCGATATTCTAGTTACTTATTAAAATTCATGGAACCAGCTATGGAATAACAAGATTATTGAAACAAAAAAGAATGTTATTTTATCGACAGCGATGCGTAACAATTTCATTCAGCTAATGGAATGTTACCCTCCGGACAGAATTATACGAAAACGAACAATATTTGGGAAATAAAACAGGTTATTATGGATATTATACCGTATTATAACGATAAATATGTATTGGTATCGTTAATGCAAGACGTAGGTGCCTTGTAAATAGCTAGAAACGAACTTTACTTACCCTGATTCAGCGAAAAACCAATTACATAACTTTCATAACATACTTGATTGCCTGTAGTTATTACCTACAATTCTTACCATATAACATGATTGAACTGAACATGCTTGACTCTTATTGCAGAACAAGATAAATAAGCTAATAAGGTATCTTGTTCAGAGGCAATATTTAATGATTTTTCCGTTAACGTAGGAATTGGGATCCTGTAGTGAAATCATAAACTATAAACAGCTTTTCCTACGTTATCTACCTAGAGAACAACTTTTAAGATGAAGGATTATAGGTATGAGCTCATAGGTATGAGTTAGTCTTAAGATTTCATAATCCTAGATAGAGTCCTAAATTACTTTCCTGCAAATCGAAATTCATCCATGACTAGGTAAGTATTTAAAGTTTTAAACATAGTAAATTAAAAACTAAAATTTATCATTTCAGAAAATCGGCCGCCATCTCCGCGAGCAAAAATCCCGGAACAAAAACTCAGCTATAACTCTTCTAGACTGTTCACTCGGTGGTGTCACCATACTATCTTCAAGTGGAGTATCGGAGCTGGCCGGAGCAGGGTTGCACGGGCTGGTCATATCCTCAGGAGAGATCAGACGAGTGCAGGCCACGGCGTTCGCTGATGTCGCTGACACGCTGCAGGCTTTAGGTGAGGACCCACATCTGCAGATGGCTCGCCATTTGATTGTTATTCTGGAAAATACTCCTGATGTCACTGAGACGCAGGACAGGACTTTTATTTGAAGCTGGCTTGCTATTTGATTGATTTACTAGAACATACTCCTTTTTCTTTCCTTGTGTCGCGGACTTTGACTAGACCAGACTATTTAGATAGACAGATATCATCTTCCCTCTGATAATAATCAGACGGAAGGTGATGATAGTAGATACACATCGAAACGAGTGTACAGCGAGCCTTCTAAACTACTGTCTTCAATTCTTCATACTATCATTGAATGAAGTGTCGGAGCTGGCTGGCAGGGCTGCATCGGCTGGTCATATCATATCCTCGGGAGAGATCAGACGGGTGCTGGCTACGGCCTTCGCTGATGTCGTTGACACGCTGCAGGCTTTAGGTTAGAACCCACATCTGTAACTGACTCGCTATTCGATTGTTTTTTCTCGAAAATTATTCTATTTCTTTGCGCGCGCTTCGACTAGACCAGACTTTTAAGATGGACTAAAAAAGCTTTTCGTTCACGTTCCGTCTGATTTATTTATTACGCTATTAGCTTCTTCATATAGAAACAAATTAATACACAGCCTTCTAGAGTTTTTTCTGACTCTTTCTTCAATTGTTCATACTATTGTCTAGCATTATTTATTTATCTCTTGTTTATTTGCAAATGCAAATATTGACTAGGCCAGACTTTTTAAATGACCACTCAGGACGGCTAACAGGAATCGCCGGCAAAAAATGCGGGACAAAAATGTTTTTTTTCCGATATTATATACATTCAAGAGCAGATATCTCGAAAACTATACAAGATATTGAAAAATTTTACTGAGTAAAACTTGAAGCAAATTTAATTAAATTTCAGTTTGTATAGAGTAATCATGTCGCTAGGATGCATAGTTTCCGAGATATAAGCGAATAACCGAAAAACCTTCAACCTTCCTGCCTACTGTTATGTCACCTCTCTGATCAAACAGTAAGTACGTGCCTATCACAGAAAAAGTTTAAACAAAACAAACAACTTTCTATTTTAGTTCCAAACTAACAAAAGTGGAGTAGGTAAATATGTTTCGTTTCGCGTTAAATTAGCGGTATCTCCAGCTAATCTGTGGCTCTTGATTTCCCTTGAGCGGTTCGCATCCACATAACCGATAGGGAGGCGGAATTGTGTTTCGTTACTATTTTCTTCATATTCAATTATTCTTACATGTTACTTGATGAGGATTGAGATTATCTTACCCTGTTTTGTATTATTTTACCTTCCCACTTCCTTGTATTAGGTACCTCAATATACATTTATACAGGTTGTTAATTAACCTCTACGATAAAACTTTTAAAATAATCATTATTCTCCTGCTTCTCAGTGGGATGGCTATAATGTAGGTATGTCTAAATACTCATGCCCTTTTATAAACTGTTTTGGTATCTTTGGTTTTTGTTTGGAATTTTATTTTCATATAAATGATTAAATAGTTTAACAGTTCGATTCGTATCCAACTATGTATTTTAAAGAAAATTAGACTTTCTTTACTAATAAATTAAATGTAGGTATTTTTATCCAGTCAAAATTGTTTAAAATTGCTTAAAAAATCAATTAAGTATTCATAGTTAATGGTTTAATCGGGTATTTATCGCGTACCTTTTGTTATTGCGATAAATACCCGATTAAACCATTAACCATTTTTATAAATCGCGAAAGTTTAAAAGTTTTAATTAAGTATTCGTTAAGTTTTTTAATGTTGTAATTATCGCAATCGCTCATTCATTAGATGGTCTGAATATCTAGGGATTTATATATTCAGAATACTTTCTTCCTCTTTAATTCTTTTTTTCATTGTATGTGTGTTGTGAACCAATCACAATAATCTTATCTTACTTACCCCTTGATATTCAGACCTTTTTCAATAACAAATAAGCACTTGAGAACATTTTCAGGTTTACCGAACAATCAGTTGCCCTCAGTACCGACGGAGGCGGTTACACGTCTCTGGAATTTGGATAGGCTGGATCTTTCCAACAACAAAATACACACTTTGGACTCTAACTCTTTCAAGGTAAGATCTAATTCACACCAGCAGATCTTCAGATAAGTACCAACATACCAAATCGGTATGCTTTTATTCTGTTGTATTGTTATTCAGCCTTTGGACCGTAAGTTGGTTTTGTAAGGTCTAATATTGAGTGGTGAGTTCAGTTAATAGAGATGCCGAGATTTCGTGAATGTCGGGGAGAGATAATAGGTAAAGGTGCTCATTTGCGGATTTTATTTGAATTGTACTGTACTGAATAGTAAGGGCCCTGAGGATTAAATAGAATAGGTAATGAATATTATCTTGTTATGCCCTTCAGACTTGGTTAGTGAGACCTAGTTATCGCGTACACTGCATGGCCACAGAGGAGGCCAGACACAAGTGCAGTAACCTGTTCCTTGGTAAAGGTCACCTCTTAAATCTAAAAAGTGATATTTTGTTTCATGCATGTACGAAAGAAATTTGATCATGTCCAAAGATGAATTTGTCATTATTTTCTGAAAGAGAAGAGAATATATTATATTTGATGTATATCTTTCCTTTGTGGCTTAAGTACCAACACTTATAAAAATGAAAAATTACGTACATTATCATCATCATGTTAATCGTAGTAAATATTTTCAGGGTATAAAGAACCTAACTTACCTGGATATCAGCGACAACCAGCTTACAGACATAGCAACGGAGTGCTTCAGACCTCTTGTAAGGTTGACCACACTCCGGTTGAGAGGTAACCTGCTGAAAGTTCCTGCATTGGCTTCTTTAAAGGTACATTTATTATCAATCACTCGCTAACAGATAGTAACAACACTAAGAAAATGTTTTTAACCCCTGACGCAAAAAGAGGGGTGTTATAAGTTTAACGTGTCTGTCTGTGTATCTGTGTATCTGTCTGTGGTATCGTAGCTTCCGAACGGATGAACCGATTTTCGTTTAGTTTTTTTGTGGCATAGATTTTTTTATCCCGAGTGTTCTTAGCCATGTTTCATGAAAATCTGTCAAGGTGTTTTTAAATTTTTAAATTTTGTTCTTATTTTTTTCTTATTATCTTGTACAAAATATCTCTACAAATAATCGAGCTCTCAAACTTAATACTTTATTCTATTTTGTAAAAGACTGAAATAATCATTCCATAATTGAAAGTCTCCAAAACAATAAGGTTCAGTATTCCTCATAACTACAGGTTGTTATAAATCTGCGCAATAACGACATTTACGTGACCAGAATTAATTATAACAGTCACAAATATAGGTTAATTAGTATCAGGGATGAGGGAGATTCGGAGGAAATATATCTCCTGTAGATATTATGTTGCAAAATTATGAGATCTGCTGTTTTAAGTAGGCGAGATAGCCTGGCTCTCGCAAATAGATGAACCGACCGCTTTGATTTGGTTGATAATTGTTTTTAAAGAGAAAAGATTGAGAAGGGCGTTTGGTTATATTTGATTTTTTAAATGTTTTGATGGATCTAATCTCCTTTTCGTCCCGAGAAGTGGAAGGAGAAAAGAGAGGCCTTTACCTAGCAGTGGGACAGTAACGACTGAAAATAACAATATATCAAAATCTCCGGTTCCCTTTACTTACAGTAAAATCGTCAAAGGTTTCCGAATTTCAGTAAAATTTACTTGTACGACCTAAAAATTTTGTGATAATGATAAATGAATTTATTGCTGTGTAACTAGATGGTAATGTGTACATTGGGCTTATGTCAATCTATAGTATCTCTAGTCCCAAGCTAAGCAGAGCTTATGTTATAGGTACTAGATAACTGATATACATAATACAATACACTACATAGATATATATTTTTTATTATACTTAGAAAACATCCAGAATGCCTGGACAAATGTCTGCAGATCGTACAAACATTTGTTCCGAGGCGGAAATCGAACCCGCAACCTCGTGCGTCGCAGGCGGACCTTCGCCCGCTGCGCCACAGAGGTCGACAAACATGGCACCCAACGGTACTTCTTTGTACCGTGTTGGGCGCCAATGAATGTTGTCCTCAGCATACATACGTCCTACTGATGAACAAGCCTCCCTAAACAAGAAGGACTTTGTCATAGTCACTGTGGTTGTCTGGCACATTGGTGATCGCAGAAGAGGTGTTAAAAATACAAACGAGGAAGCTGCTTCCTCTGGTAACTTCCCAAACTGTAGATATTTTGGGAATTGTATCATTAATTTTCAGGCTCCTGCTGTTTCTCATTAAGTGCCTATGAAAATTTCGTTGGTCTAATAAGATACTTATAATTTTTCGATGGACCGTAGTAACTTTTTGTTAAATTGGCGCCCAATATGACGATATAGCTGTCTGAAGGTATTATAGGTTCGAATAGACAAATCAAATTAAATCAAAAACTCTTTATTTCCATAAATACAATAAATGTACACTTAGAAAAGGTCAAATTATAAAACTAAACACTGTCACGGAAATAAAGTGATATTTTTTATTTCTGTCGCTTCGGTATGTAGACCAACCAGGTTGTAGCTTATAAACGTAAGGCAGATCTGGATGCAGGATAACTAACTTTATTGTTGTTTATAATAAAAAAAAACTTCGTCTTGGGCATGATTAAATCCCTCTCGCACTTAGAATTCTAGTAATCTCTCGCTTCGCTCGTAAGTTATTCTAGAATTATGAGATGCGCTCGGGATTCAATGACGCCCGTGACGTAAGACACTGCTTTGTACCCGCGGTGCATAATTTACTATTACATGTTTGCAGTTTAGGATTCCAGTAATGCACGAACACGTAATATGAGATGGAACGACACAGTTATAACAGTTCGCGGAGTTCACAATTGAAAAATTATCGTAGAAAACTGTACAATTAGGAGACAGACAGGACAGACACAGTTGGAACCGCGAGATCAGAATAATACCTACTTTCAGCAATCCTGTTGTTCACCAAACGCTTTGATTTTATTAAATTTGATTCTAACTTACAAGTGTTTTCTAGGAAGCGCACATGTTACGGGATTTGGATCTATCCGGAAATGCGTTGGAAGGCCCCGTGGGACCAACAACGGTGCCGTCGTTGAGTTATCTGACCAGTCTTCAACTCGCCGACAACACTTTCGCTAGTATTCGAAGGGGAGCATTGTCAGGTAAGCAACAAAACATAAGGGATAGCTCCAACACCATCCTAAAAACTATAGCTGGTAGAATCACCTCACCCCTGTGGAAATGCTTCATGGGGAGAGTGATAAAATTTTGTATATAGATTGATTTAATTTTGTATTCAGTTTTAGTAGATATTAGTTTTAACTACCCTAATAATAAGTCCTACCTTACTAACAAATTATGGATTCTAGTTGTCCGAAATAAAATATTTGATTTGATTTCATTGGAATCTTCGGTTCTCTATTCTATAGTGTGACCCAAAGTTTAAGTTTCGTATAGCATCGCTTCACCTTGTGGACTAGACAATCGTCAACATGTCGACACGATTATACTGGTATGGGGTACCTCTAACTTGGATAGGTATTCAAGTTACCGTACATCGTATCACAATAGTTTAATGTGACCTCAAACCCGATTCCTCTCCGCAGGTCTAACAAACTTAACCCATCTGAACTTGCACAACAACCAGATAGATGTGCTTGAAGACTACGCGTTCAAACATCTCTCCAATCTGACGCATCTGGATCTGTCGCATAATGAGATCGTCGCTGTTTCTGGTAAGGTGCATTTATATTAACGACCTCCGTGGCGCAGTAGGCGAAGGTCCGCCTGCGACGCAGGAGGTTACGGGTTCGATTCCCGCCTCGGAACAAGTTTGTGTACGATCTACAGAAATTTGTTCCGTTGGTCTGGATGTTTTCTATGCATAATAAAAAAATATATCTATCTATGTAGTGTATTGTATTAAGTATATCAGTTAACTAGTACCTACCCATAACACAAGCTCTGCTTAACTTGGGGCTAGATAATGTTGTGTGAATTGTCCAGCATTATTATTATTATTATATTTTATTTTTAACCCTGCTGTCTCTCTCTATCTTTCTCATGGAATAAGGTTTGCTGAAATACGGTTAGCTTTTTAGGGTTAAGGCTGAACGAGTCGGTCATCTCTCCATACAAACGTGGAAGGGTAGCAACAATGCTGTTTGATGTTGACCATCCAAAACTAAGGGTAATATCAATTTATCTCGTCATTATCTATGTCTGTATGCACCCGAAACCGTAAAAAAGAATGAATTAGAAAAATTCAAGCTACTAAACTTTCGTATTTTAACACCGATTTTAGCCCAACTTTGGGCGAAAATAAATAACATACGGAGAAAGAAAACGCCCGTACAGACATATGTAGTTTAGTTATTCGAAAGTTGAAATAAATTTATTTTAAAAAGATACTCTCAATAGTTTTTTCTATAATAACCCTTGTGCTAGAGTCTTTTCCCATTTAATACGCGACCGTTTTACGAATAAATTTATTTGCCTTTCATCAAGCGCGCGAGAATATCTATTATGTCAGATGAGATGGCATACATTTAGGCCGCGCCCACTGATGAGTTGGATCGGACGACTCGTGCAGCCTTAAACTCGCCTTTTCTTTACCTCTCTAGTGATTAAGTTTTATTATGTAGATTACCATGCTTTTCTTTGATACAATAGATTAAGAACTAATATCAACTAGCTTCTGATAAAAAATTTAAGGTTCTGCCCGCGGTTTTTTACGCGATCTTCCCGTATATCCCTTGCCATAATAATATCTATCTTATTGTAAATTTTCATTACGATATCCAGTCAGCAGTTTAAGCGAGAAAAGGTTACATATATAAATATAAATAACTTTTGCATCTATAATATTCTTTATATTTATCTAAGAGTAGCTTATAATTATGTTATTCTAGGTCTAGTCTAGAGCATCTATGCCATATTTCAGTTTACTCCAATTAGCAATTTTGGAGTTGTCTTCGCACAAATTAGTTGCTCCAACATCTCGCAAGTTGACATAGTAACAAACTTTGGCGTTTGTGATATTAGTCAAACAAATATAATATACATACACTGATATAATACAGATGTGCAGATCCAATCCGTGGTTTTGTATTGAGTTTAAAGATCAAATTCAAGGAGATCCAAAACTTGAATTGATTATTGAATTCGATTATTGACTTTGAAGCGTTTGAAAAAAAAAATGTGTCGATACAGATACATTTTTTTAAAGTTTTTTGATAATAATTTATGCGTGTTTTAAAATTTGACATTTCTATTAGCTTATTTTGCAAGCCGAAAGAAATAAACGCTTGCTTGCTGATTTCTGAAGATGGCAATTAAAAATAATAACCCTGACAAACTATTTTTGAATGCTCTAAGATAAATCATCTTGTAGCATACTATTACAATTTCATACTTACAGATAGTTAAAGCCAGATTTCTCTGCAAAACCTTAGGAATATTAACGAAAATAAACGTAACGAGTATCTGCGTAACTTTGTACTTCTTTGTTTATTTTGCCTTAAAGAACAAAAAAAAAATCAACTATTAGAGTAAAATCCACCTAACACAAAGCATTTATTCCTACCATTTTTTTCATTCTCAAAAATACCGGTCATTTTTCCAAACAAAAATCCTACGGGTTCTATTCGCTCGGGATGATTAGAGGCATTTTCCGAGATAAGGTCCATTCAGTGACGTTTTAATTTCCTGAAATCGAGAACGCTACGGAAATAATGCCTTACGATATTCTTTGAGTTTGTGTAGGATCTTCAATAGTATTCGCATCACGATGAAAATAATCTGAGAGTATTTGTAAAGAAAGATGATTTTGAATCAGTTCCTAGATACTTTATGTATCTTGCTGGAATAAAGTTAAATATATTTGAATCTGAATAGTCCCTAAATTCCCTTACAGTTGACTAAATTGCCCTGAACATAGCGATTCCCAGTAATGATCAAATTTGGTAATTGCATAAAAAGTAGCACCTATTTAGGATAAGAGATTTCGGTAAAAAATATCAATTAGTCGAATAAGCTTTTTATATTCTTATTTATTTAGGAATATTTGAGTCATTGGTGATGGTGACCTATTGGTGACTAAAAAAATAACAGATAATAGAGTCAATTCAAATGTCGCAAAAATTAATAAAGTAATTTACAGCACTAAAAATGTTGCCGTGCTCTTCAGTGATCAAAATAAAAAGTATGGCCTCTTTTTTAGTATTTTCTAGTTAATTTAATTTACTTTTGGCGACATCTGAATTGACACCATTAAGAGGCGTATTCAAATGTCACAGAAGGGAATGAATCTGTCAAATATCTAGTTCGTAGCTCACCTATGCGTGACGTAGTTTTGATGTAGGTATTTCATGCTTCGAATACAGGATTTCCCATTTCCAACTTAAACAAAAACGTGAGAGAGACAGTGTATTAAAAAACCACGGTGTTGCAGACTCTCAAACAATAAAAATTCAAAACCAAAAAATAGTTTTATAGCTATCCCCTATTGCCGATCGTTTTTATTTACCGTTATAAAACTAGGTAGTGGATAATATTACTCTGTATTCGTGAATTTGAATGTTAAACGATTAAAACGAAAAATAAGTAAACAGATTATGTACCTGAAAAATACATGCGTTTGATTTTTTTTCCTTTATCGGTTTCACAATATGTACTTTATTATATTTGCATATTTGCAATTTACTTTTAAAACAAAATTTATATCATTTTCTTTAGTGGCCAGGCTTTAACGAATTTTGTGTCGTTAGATTTGTCTAAATTGCTAAAGTGACTACTAAGAATCAAAAAAGGCAATGTAGGACTGACGTCAAATTAAAAATGATAAAACAGAATGTACTTCAACCGGTTATGTCAAAAAAACAATAGTAAGTTACTTACGTCGGTTCTGAAAAGCTCACCAATACCGCCAAGTCATTCTACGCTGACAGGTTTTTATTTCATCATCAGCCCATTTATACTAGTCCTAAGTTTTTTTATATCTGAATAATTTTACAACCTACTTGTCTCATCTACAGGTGCATCCCTAGCTCAGCTCACAAGTCTAGCTCTCCTAGACCTATCTCACAACTTCCTCCGCTCGCTGTCAGCCGAGCCGCTGAAGTCACTCAGTCAGCTCGGCTCGCTGCTGCTACACGACAACGATATATCGATGATCGACGATGGCGCGCTGGCGATGCATAAGGATCTGACGAGGTTTACTATTGAAGGTGAGTTTGATGTAGCTTTGTTAAAGCTCATCTACAGGTGCTTTCCTAGCTCAGCTCACAAGTCTAGCTCACAAAGAGATCTGACGCGGTTTACTGAGTTTACTTTAGGTGAGTTTTTGTACCTTCTTCTACTTTCTTACTGCTAAAGATCAGTGATCCAAAATGTTTCTTGACCTCCATTAAAAGTCATTTTCGCCACTTTGTCTGTCTTCTGCTGTTGCTGTTTTCCGTTAAGATTTGGAAGGTTAGCTGAAAACAAGACTTATCAAAATGGTGACCGAATGCCACCTATTGTCAAATTCAGTGGACGGAATTCGGATTTGATCTAGTAGGAATGAAGCATTTTCCCGCGGTAAAAAGTAGCCTATGTTCATCAGGAATAATGTAGGCTTCTGATGGTAAAAGAATGTTTCAAACCGGTCCAGTAGTTTCGGACCCTATTCAATACAAACAAACAAACAATCAAATCTTTCCTCTTTATAATATTAGTATAGATTAATCCTACTACCACGATTTTTACGGATCGGACGGACTGTGACAATCCCTTAAAATTACTTTAGTCCAAGGTCAGGCCTAATATATTTCAACCTGTCTGCTTCTCCTTTAATTTAATCCATATCGATTTCCATAGGCACTTACGATTAATAACCCAGGGTAACCCGTCGCCACGCCATACACTACACCCTTACAAAAACCTAAGCAACTATTCGTATTTTCGCCTATCACGATGTCAATCACCATAGAAAATATGATACATCACACCGTAACAAAAGTGAAGGCCATTCGCAAAAAAATTCTTTATACGATCACAATAAATCTTACAGTCATGGTCGATAATAACCAAGGTATTAAGAACTTGGGTATAGAGTTCTGGGCATTGTGTTTGGTGATATTATAGAGTTCGTTTTTTGTTATTGAAAAAAATATAAACAAATACTTTTGCCGCAATAAGTTTTGCGTTATTTTGTCGTGATTTTCGTCGTGTGCCATTGTCCAAAATAATATCAAAAAATATATACGCTCTTTATTACCTGCTATTTGAATGCACGTTTAAATAAAAAGTAACGAAAAAAACCCATCCTTCAACGAATTCATAAAAGGATATAAGATTTTTTAAATATTATATTTTTCAAATCTTTATTAGTTTATTTTTAAAACATTCAGTTTAAAAATAGGATGTAAATTTTTTGACATGTTTTTAACGTAAGATTGAGTCAAATAAATAGATTATCTAACCTCCGAATACACAAGCACAGCGTCACAAGTCGCGGTTTTTGAAAAGTTTTTAATGAATTTCTGTCAAAAGTTCGTCATATAAGGCGTGCTAATTGGCCAAATACATTAGTTTTTCTGATAATTATATCTTTTTGAGCCGGGAATATATACATTTGAGATTCTAGAAACGACACTCAGTATAAAGTTCATTTCCGCCAGAGCTAAATCGCTAACAGCTGTCTTAAATAAAGGGGATCTTTTTCTACACTATGAAAACTGAGAGAGACGTCAGACTCAGTTAGTGCACTAACGTCAATTTCAATTTCAATTTCAATTCATTTATTAATACCATGGGTTCACAAGAAACACTTAGTCAGGTCAATTACTTAGAATACTAACATTTCAAAAACACATAAAATTCAATCATAAAATAATAACAATAATTTAAAGGGGTAGCTGCAAAAGCATTGTCAAAAATGTAAAGAGTAAAATTAATCATAATAAATAAGGGAATGTCAGATTAAATGTCAATCGTCAATCATAAAAATATTTTTGTCAGCAAAAGCTTCATCTAGTCTGTAATAACTCTTATTAATTAATCTTTTTTTAACAAATGAATTAAACGTGCTTGTTCTTTTATTATATCTGGCCTCAAATCTGATATGCGTATGAATATCGGGAGTTAATACGAAACAAAGCCAAATGTCCTATAAAAATCGCATCACCATTACGCTGATAATAAAACTGAATTCAATCGACAATCAATGATCATGTTTGTTGATTGCCTTAATTCTGTCCAATATTGTTATCCAATTAATGTAAATGCCGCGAATAAAACGCTTTTATTGAATTTAACAATTGAATTGAATGGCAAGGCGCATTAAGCTTTGCTATTTGATTTTGTCAAGGCAAACTTGTTGTGCGGTTATTGTATTGATTTAGAGATTTAACTCATAAAACTGTCAGTTTCTGTATCTTTCTATGCCACCAATGTGATTTCATATCTAGCTAGGTAAAGTAGATTAGGCCCCAATCTACTTTTCCTAGCAATACAATCATGGAGGTCAATAAGTCAATAATGTCAAAAGAGAAATTTTGACATATTGAATCAGTCTCTGGTGCTGATTAACAGTGGACTGCAGTCGTAAATTTAATAACGTCACATTAAAAACTTGCACTACAAAGTTTATTTCATGAACCTACTAAAATTGAAAACAACAAACAGTAATCGTTAAGAAATACCTAACCTCGCCGATATTTAATCAAACTAATTAATTATACATAACTCACATGGTAATGAATCAATAGTTGAAGGTAGGCCGACCTGGTATTCATACAAATACCAACTATTTAAATTAAACCCTCTAAAGTTACTTAACTAGCGAATACGTTATTTGAAACGGATTTCGGTGTTATTTCGTTAATGGGAATAACTCATTTTAATACGAAAACTAAAATAGTTTCATGGATTGTTAGCAACAGCTTACAACATAACAGCTGGTGCAGGCGAAGCCTTTGCCGATCGTTAGACAGTTTTCATCAACACGTTTGACTGCACGTGCGCTGTTTCCTTTGAAAATTCGCGACCTCTGTTCACCAAAACTTCAGCAAATAAGCATGCCATAGTCATGCGCATAGCGCAAGCGGAATGTACGGAACAAATACCTCTCACAGCACACTCGCAGCACACACACACACACCCTCACAAACCTACAGCCTTTTAAATTGTTTATAGCTATCTAATTAAGTGCGTGTCCTATGTTTTGACTAAGTAATTATTAATTTGACTTGTGTTATATAATGTTATTACCTAATAATTCAATTTGTTTGGCTAATTTAAACGTGTATGTTACAATAATTTTAATACTATTTTATTTAACTTATAATCTAACTAATGTAATTGGTTAACTTAATCGTATTAGTTGCTCAATTAAAAAATACAAATAAAGTCTAACTGGTCCACTGCTGGAGGCAGGACTCCCTGATAAGCGCCTTATAAGTTTTTATCTTACGGGGGGTGGGCCGGCCCATAAACCTGACGCTGGGCATGCGGGCTGCGGACAATTATTAGGTACCTATTTATAAAGTTTAATCATGTCTAAAGTGCACTTGTGATTCGCCTTCAGTTCAAACGTTAGGAACAAACCAAAACATAATTTCCAATCTTCAAGTCAGCACCACTGATCTTGAAGAAACCAGCTGTCTTCTTCCAGCTGCGCCCGCCTAATAATGACAAATTTCCACAGATAATCCCCTGAATTGCGACTGCCTAATGGGCAGCTTCGCGCGCTGGCTACGAGAGGCTGAGAACCTGTCGCAGGCCGATAAGGCAGCCGCTGTCTGCGCCACGCCGCCGCATCTAGAAGGTACTAGAATTTTCTATAAACTATACCCTTGATACTATAGCATAGCTCTACTAGGAACGTCTTAGCTATCTGTTGAGTAGTGGTAAAATATAATACTTAAAGAATGCCTTGACTTACGTTTGCCTAATGGACAGCTTCGCGTGCTGGCTACGAGAGGCAGTCGCTGTCTGCGCTACACCGCCGCATCTAGAAGATTCTGGAATATTCTATACTTTCCTTATATAGCTCTAGGATTTTTTTATCTCTTCGCAAGAGGCTTAGAACCTGTCGGAGGCTGATAAGGCTGACACAGTCTGCACTACAACGCCTCATCTAGAAGGTTCTGGAATATTCTATACTTTTCTTATTATAGCTCTAGGAACTCTTTATGTCTTTTGAGAGAAGCTGAGAACCTGGCGCAGCCCAATAAGGCAGTCGCTGTCTCATCCAGAAGGTTCTAGGTTATTATCTTGTTACATTGAGCATTTGGTCGAGGAGTGACAGTAACATTTGCCATCTTCCAATAAAGGATCGTCTAATATCCACTGAACAAATCCATCGATGAATTTAATTCCACTGATATTCCAAACTGATTTTAGCACATACTTTACTGGAAACAAAACTACTTACCTCTGGTTATGATCCTTAAAACTCAACTTAAAGGTGACTAATGGATCACAGCTGACCACTATTAACACTTAGGATTCTCCTCTAAGATATTCATGTAAAATAAGTTGAAAATAAATAGGTACTTAATTGCTTTGGGTGCCCACGACGCACATGCAGAACCCACCTCTGTGCCAGAGCTGCAGGCCGCCACTGAGGATCGCGCTGCAAGGTCTAGGCAGTGAATGTCTTATACAACATGTTCAAATTGCTCCTCCTGAAAATATTAATCCAACTCCGTTCTCCTTAGATCCCCAAGCAGCATAAACGTATGCTTGGCTTACCATTAACTTCACCCAAACACTAGACTTCTTTTATATAATTTGTATGTATGTGCTGCTGGTTTTCCATGTAATCAATAAATAAATTATAAAACAGGTGCACTCATATCACGGCTCTCAAAAAACAAGCTCTGCGATGAACTGGAACCGCTAGGTCCTGTCAACTCAGACGTCCAGCCTAGGATGGACTATGACAGTGTCAACGCCATTGACAGAGCTGATTACGACGACAAAGATGGATTAGACGATGATGTTTATGATGAAGAGATGGAAGTACCGGGTGAAGATGATCTGCCAATTTCTAAAGGAAAGGTTAGAATAAAGAATGCATATTATTAGGCGAATGCTATCAAAACGACATAGGATTTGAATAACGGCAAATGCACTGGCGCATAACGATGTGTGGGCGCTATGGCGCTCATTAGAGGAGGCCTATGTCCAGCAGTGGACTAATACAGGCTGATGATGAGGATGATGATGATGATAACGATGTGATAATAGATTCGTTCATAATGTTTACTTGAAACAAGAATTTTGAGTAGGTTTGTGGTTATCACTGGAATTACTTGGCTTAATTTTTTTTAAATGTATATTTTAATTAAAAAAAATTGCACCGAATAATGTGCTACATCCTTACATCCCTGAGTGCTATACATATTTTATCCACACACCACACCAGCGAAGCCGCGAGCAGAAAACAGCTTAATTAAAGAAAAACAAATCGTTTTGCTTTGATAAATACCAAGTACGCAAAGATGAAAGCAACAACCTTAGGCCATTTCCCAATTTAAATTCACAACCATTTCCAACAGGTCCGTCTCATAGACGCATTCTACGATGACGAAGAGGTCTACCTATCCTGGTCTGTAGACCCTCCTTCAACGAACCGCCACAGATGTACTGGAGTCACCGTCTCCAGAGCTGGCGGTCTACCAAAGCACGTGGCTTGTCATAGAGCGGCTCCAGGCAATGTCATAGTGAGGGGGCTGAAGATCGATGCTATTGATCAGTACACGTGAGTTATCATCATTCTCTGCTAGTTCACGTCAGGAGAAAGGCATTTCCTAATGATGGTCGTAGCGCCATGTCTTCAGTTTGCCGCATCCAGCATCTGCCAGCAGTCTTATGCAAGTCATCATCCCTGGCCGGGTAATAATGAATATGTCTCCCAAGGGAACAATGAGATTGAATTTGAAACATCCAAATGTGTGTGAGATTTTTAACAAGAAGATCCGTACTAAGAGATAGTCTTCGAAATTCGAACTAACCTCTATTTAGAAGGTGGAATAAAAAACTTATGTCGCGAACACGTAACCAAACTTTTACTATTTACTCGTAGAAAGTGTGAAAAAAGTAGAGTATTTTCCTCGTGCACAATGCTGTCTTCGTCTTGAGCGTGATTTAATCCCTCTTGCACTCAGGTTTCTAGTTACTCCCTCACTTCGTTCATGCTTTATAAAGAATGACGCCCGGAACGTCAGACACTGCTTTGAGCCCTCGATGCATAATACTATTAAACAAATTCAAATAAAATTCACACTTTTTGCTTCATTATGATGATTGACGGGAAAAAAATATTAATCACATTGCATTAGGACGAAAACGTATTAAATCTAAAAGGAATTTCAAGAATACATTTACAAATATACAATAGAATTTATCCGTTAATTATTCGGACATCAAAATTCTTAGCTAACTCCAATAATCTTCATAACTTCTCGAAGGAATTGAAATTGCTGAATTTCCGTTTGAATGTTTTGAATAGATTACTTTCCTATTTCCTTAGCAACTCGAGTTTCACTGCTTATATTCGTTCAGTTATTTCATTTTTTTATGCTAGCGGACTTAGACTTTTTTAAGAAAACGAAGTTTTTTAGAAAATATTTCTGTTAGAACGAATTCTTAGTAAAAAAAACTACGAATTCCTTCCAACAGAAAATATTTAGTAGCATTTTATGAAACTGGATGGAACCTCTAGGTTAATGAAACGCTAATATGGATTGAGATCCATGCTATCATCCTACATTTTTATAAAATCGAAAGTATATAACTCCGTCTGTTACCTTTTCACGGTCAAAGAGAATTTCGATTCGGGCGAGTTGTCCACTATGCTCTTTAGAAAAGATACAACTCGCAGGCGAGTTTTTTCGCGGGCAAGATGTACCCTAACCCAAATACCCGGATTTTAAAGAACGAATCTTAAAGAATGTAATGTATTCATGGCTATAAATTAAATCTTGGAGAAGGACTTAGCCCCGAATAGTTTCTACTTACATTTTTTGAAAATCAAAGAAAATCTGTTAAAATAGCGACTAGAGACGTGCTTAAAGATGCGTTTTTAAATATTCTGGCGTTAGGCTTCTTAAAGTATTAACCACTCATAATCGTCTGGCTCAAAGTATTAACCACTCATAAAAATACTTTTTTAGGTTCTGCATAGCCCTGGAAGAGATGGACATAGAAGACAATCCTCAAGCGCTGGTGCTGGGTTGTGGAAACCCCCAGACCGTGAGAAAGAGAGCTGCCTTCGTCACCGCTGTGCCAGTGCTGATCACGAGACAACCGGAGGTAGAGAGACCGGATCCTTTGAGGTGAGTACTTGAATAAAAATTTGGGGACAATGATTTAAACAAGACTAGTTTAATTTTAAGATCTACACGTACCTAATAAGTAAAAAGTAATCATGGGCTACAATTTCTGCACTACACCACACCATCGCGTGTCGCTTTTCCAGGAGTTGTGACCTTGAGAGCAACTTAAGTGTGTGGAAGCTATACTTATTCAGCAGTTGGAGAATTTAAGGTGTAAATAATGACAGAGAATAGGCATAAGCTGCTATATTAGGTATCTAGTGGTCAAGTTAATAAGTCATAATTCATGTATTGTTTGTGAATCAGGTTACAGTCAGTTCATGAGAATTATATATTTATATATAAATAATTGTATAAAATTGACTTTATCTAAGGTAAAGTCAACCACAGCCAGAGGATAAGTAGATTTTGGCTTCTTTGTTTTCGATATCATCAAAAACAAAGGATCGTGAATTAAGTCACAGAATAACTATATTTGATAATGTAGAACTCTGAGTTCCACATTCAAGCAATAGTTGATTGAGTTGAGTTACTCAACTCAATCAACTATTGTTTGATACTATACATTCATTTTTTATATTTTTTTATGAATCAACATTGAGAAGGCTCGTCCAACAATTTTTTTACCATTTTCTGTTTTCCCACAGAGTCTCCGAAGTAAGATCCAACGTCACTACAGATGGAGTCCTCACTGTCCTTATATCAGTGATGGGTCTACCACAACGTCCCCTTTACGTCTTGCCAAGGTCACAGCGTCTTTCCACCGACCGTTACCCTATCCCCAACTGTTACGTAGTCCTGGCAGTGTTATCTAGAGGTTCCTTAGTAGCACAAAAGGACACACCATGCCAGAACAATCTAGAAGTTTCCATGGAAGGCTTCCTACGACCACCTTACGAAGTCTGCGCAACACTCTCCAAATTCAAAGAAAAAGACATGCGACCAATTTGCGTAGTCCCACAGTTACTAGAATCAGGGTCTTTGGAAATGAAGGCAGGGTTTAGGAACTTGAACGCGGCATTGATAGGCGTGGCTCTTGGTTTGATGCTTATTATTGTAGCTCTGGTGTGGGTTGTGAGGAAGATGCTGAAGAAACCAGCGGAGTTTGAGCCGCACAGGTGCTTTAGGCCAGAGCCGGTGCCTGAAGAGACGGCGAGAGCGAGTTATGTGATGTTGACTGCTACTTCGAAGGTGTGACTTTTGAATGCAATACTAGTCTGATATTGATTTGTTTATTATTTGTTGATAGATAAACAATTTTTTTCTTGTGTTTTTATTTATTTAGATAATAGAGTCAATACGA
Organism: Eupithecia subumbrata; assembly: GCA_949316285.1. Classification (NCBI taxonomy): domain Eukaryota; kingdom Metazoa; phylum Arthropoda; class Insecta; order Lepidoptera; family Geometridae; genus Eupithecia; species Eupithecia subumbrata. The sequence goes on along the minus strand of OX438644.1, from coordinate 2,944,186 downwards.
ACATTGATTGAATTGACAAACTAAGGCGAGGCGTGTTTGGTCTCGCCATCACTTGACCAACCATTTGGATAATAATCCGCGCGATATCAGAATGTTATGGAACCATTTCAAACTGAAACAAAAATAGCGCACATTCACATTGACAATATTCCATGTCAGTGCATCGAACTTCTCGTGAGAAATGTGACGTAAAAGATTTACTTTGATAAGGTGCTGTCACTAGGGCTGTCCCATTCTGATTGCGTGCGGTCCAAGTAATATTATAGTGATCGCAGTATGGTTGAAGACATAGCGTAGCCTTACGCTATATTACAAAATATTTCTGGTTGTAATTGTAATGTATTCTAGTTCTAATGTGCCATTTAATAACTTTGTTGTACCTATAGTTGAACTAAAATCTAATAAATATTAGTCGTTCATCCTTGAGAAACGATATATTTAGAATTTCCAGTGAACATAATTCTTAGAATACTTTGTATAAAAAATTTAGCTGATAGAATAAGTTATGATGTAATAATTCTAATGTTTGTTGAGAATGAAAAAACTGTGTATTGACTAATAATAACATAAACCTCAATAATGATATAGGTTTTTTTTTATAATAACAGAGATAACAAAAACATAAAGTACCTCCTTACTCAAACTTAATCATGCGTATTGTATTGATAATGTTAGTTCAGAACTGACTGATTTTTAGTTTTTATAAGTTAGTTTTTTAAGGTTATAGGTGCTTTGTTTGTAGGGTAAGTTTTAGTTCGCTTTTATTAAAACTTAAGTGCATCTTCCGTGAAGATGCACTTTTTGTATAAAACTAATTTATTAACTTGAGGCTGCTTATTTCATAGAAGTTTTATTATGTTTTAACATATTAATATTTTTAAAATAAAAATATATTATATTAGAAAGTACTTCTAAAGCCGAGTACAGATCGGTGTAAGGGGGCGTAATGTAACGTGTTACACAGCGAGCATTCGTGCAGTCAGTTCGGGGAGTAAAGGCGCTCCTAACGAGCAACGGAACGAATCACACGCACACGGCGGCGGCGTAACGTTTCATGCTCGCTGCGAATGCTACATTACACACCGGAACACCGGTCAGTACAGTACCGGTTTTATATTTTTGTTTTATATAATTGTGAATCTTTTGTAATTATGTAGGTATTTTTGCTAACATACACGTATTAGTTTTAAATGCATATTCGGTACTGAGCTTTATAACTTGCATTTTATCTAATATTATGTACTTAGATAGTATTTTTCTGACCTTCGTTAGGTATAGGTTTACCTACGTAGTCAATACTCGAATCCAATAAAACCATAGACTGGTAAAATGTTAGAGTTGCAACTTATTGTATACGATTCAGCTTGTTGTAAAATTTGAGAGAATAAAGTTAATGTTTGTTGTCCTGACTAAATAAAAAAAGTTAAAGCACTACATTTATTAATGTAATGTATAAACACTAACTAACTCTCATGCCTATTTATTTTCTGAAAATGTAGAGCTAACTGCGTTATTATTATTATTAACTTTAGAAATTGTATATAGGTAGCCTGCTGAAACAATTGATAAAACTAACTAAGTTCTGTCCAGAACTTAGTTCGTTTTATATGTGTATTTACACATTATTAATTTATGAGCCACCCTTTCTAGATTTTGAAATAAACGAATTAACAAAATGGTACGTATTTTTATTTATCCCAACGGTCAACAAAATTCAGTTTTTTTTTTGCGGGCTTTATAATTTTAGGTCATTACCTTGTTAGTCGCAAATCATTAACCACTATCTATCATAAATCCACAGAATACAAAAATCATAACCAATGGGTTATAATATTTTGTATTCGTTGTAATGATTTGCGACTAACAATTTTCCTGATAGTGTCAATCCTAGTAGAACGCAAAAAATTTTAAAAACTTAAAAAAAAAAACTTATTTTACTACCTACCAGCGTCTATGAAATAGACCTCCAGTGTGGTAGACATATTTAAAATATTTTTTTTACTGAAAAACCCATCTCATGATATTTTTTCCCAGTTATTTATCATCAAAATAATACATACTGGTATTCAAAACATAACACCATGTCTTTTCGGGTAATTTGAAGTAAAAGTAGGGTATCACATGGACCGAGTACATTCTATTGTTATGGAAAGGATACGAAATACAAATTACCTTATTTTTCCTCCTCTTTGCGAAAATTAGTTCGTTGGCACTGGCAAACATAAACACACTTTTGCCTTGGAAGTAATGGAATAGACAATATAGGTGTTAGGTATATCTTTGTGCTTTTTTTCGCGAGTACTAAGTGTAGACTTATGTAACGACTCTATTGTATGCACTATGTTTTAAGCTGGTCAAATACGTGGAAAGCACCGCTGCAGCACAGCACAAAAATGTGCATTTAAATAATGGGCTTTATCACGTCACATTTAGATGAATTTTACATTGAGGGCATGAGATGACAGACAGCTTGCAGACCATTCTATTGAAGCTTGTGGGAAACCATTTTGTCAGTATAAAAATGTATTTAAAGATAAATAGTTTAAGCCCATGTTTGAATGATAGCGTGATTGGTACAAAAAGCATTGAGCTATAATCTGAGTAGTTTTGCTGTAGCTTTTTAAGACAGTACGTGATTTTCTGTACTATTAAGTAGGCACCAAAAAATCACGCATGCCATGTCTATGCATATTTAAGTCTACACCGCCAACGCCGCCTTCTCTATTCGACACTACTCTATGACGTAAAAGAATCAAGGACACAATTCTATATTCAAATGTAACACTACTCTATTGTATTGTGGTATGTTAACTATGCAGTGATATTTTATTAGTACTTACTGATAATTTAAGCACTTAGTTACGAGGTACCTTCTATTTATGCACGTTTGAACCTACTTGTAGGCTACATTGAGAGTTGTGGTCTTAGTTTTGGAAAAATGTAGAGCTCTATCAATCCAGTTATTTTATTACTAGTTTCTGCCCACGGCTTCGTACACGCGCTTTTTTGTGATTTTAAACTATCCTATTTCCTTCCCGAAGATATTTTGTACCTACCTGCCAAGTAACGTAGTTGACGACCTCAGTGGCGCAGCGGGCGAGAGTCCGCCTCCGACGCAAGAGATTGCGGGTTCGATTCCCGCCTCGGAACAAATTTGTGTACAATCTGCACAAATTTGTTCCGTTGGTCTGGGTATTTTCTATTTATAATAAAAAGAATATCTATCTATGTACCTATATAATGTATTAAATATATCAGTTATCTAGTACCCATAACACAAGCTTTGAGTAGCTTACTTTGGGGCTAGATTGTGCTGTGTATTGTCCAGCATTATTTATTTATTTATTTATCACTATTATTTTATCAAACGTTTAAGTATCAAGAGGCAACAGATCGACAAAGAGACATAAAGTTATCCATAATAGCATTATAATATCTGTGCTAATACTAACTTAATGATTTCTACCATGTAACAAACGAAAGCAGTCACTATTACCGATGACCACGCGTGGGACGTCTCATGACGTCACAGAAAGGATGAAGTTTATCAAACGATGTGTTTAATGCTTCTTGGCATTTTTTGGTCTTTGCTATACAGTTTCTGGAAGTTACACCCTAGGTGCAAAGTAACCATCGATATAAGCGTGTTTGTTTTTAAGAATAAAGACATATTTCAATCGGCAAATCAAATGAGTAATTATAGCGTCCGACCAAGATATAAAAATAAATTATTTCGACCTCAAACAAGATTGACATTATCCACGAATAATAGCTTTATGATGGCAATTAAAATATACAATAAAATTCCCGACAATTTTAAAGAAATGACATTATTAACTAGATTTAAATGTAACCTGAGAAAATGGCTGACCGAAAAATGTTTTTATAGTATAAACGAATTTTTTGAATATAAACTGTAGGTAACTATTAATTGATTTTGCATGATTATGTGTGACATGTTTCTTTTTTTAATGTAAATTTTATTTAATTTGTATTTTCATTTGGAACCTACCATCATTTATATTCTTATATTATATTCATACGCCTGAAAAGGCAGGTTTTGGTTAAAGTAACTAGTAATAATTGTTAGATCTATGTATAAACCTGAAACTTTATGAATAAATGAATTATGAATAAATGAATTATGAATAACCTATAAACGTGAATTAATTAATTTTGCCACTAGTGTCAGTCAATTCAGAAGGCATACAAACAAATCTGAACTATTTTGGCAGCACTAATTTACCATCCTTTGTATTTATTTCCATCTTTGTGAAATGATGGCATAATTAAGTTTTACTAGCCAATGACAAGAACTGCTGAATATTAGTAACTCATAAAATTCAATATGCAGGCACGCTTCGTATTGAAAATGGTTTTGGAAACCTGATGGGTGAGTCTATTTGACGTTAGTAACGAGACGTAACCGTGACGTCTCCTTTTAGTATGGAATTTACGTAGTTCCGTGTCCGCACGATAGTTCAGTTCTAATATTTATTTATAAGAAATTTTCTTACATGTCAAAGTAACTTAGCTAGGTAGAAAAAATGTAAAAACTAAGTAGGTACAAATAATTGTCTTTGGTAATCTTACCAAGAGTATTTAAATGTTATAGTATTATATTAGAAGAGTGGATCTACGATATTGGCTTCTAAATTGTAGTAAGTCCTGTCCACCAGGATTCTCCTTAGTTTGTTCGTAAATATTGCAGTCGACGCGGCACTAGTTATAGAGTCCGGCAGATTATTGTAGATTTTCACTCATAAATAGGTAGTAAATTTTGTGTTTTGCTTTCGCTAATCTTATTTTGGGTAGCGGTAGTCGGTGACGATTTCTAGTGTGGTAGTTGTGGGTTTCAGCCCACGTCACACACATGTATCAATCTGTATGGAAAAAGGAGACGTCACGATCACGTCTCGTTACTTACGTCAAACAGGTTTCCGATACCATGTTCAGCTATTATTGTTACTTTACATTACTATTTTCAACCGACGATAAATGCAGGAGGATCTCAAGTCGAGGCGTATATTTTTTTTTCTGTGTATGACCACGCATAACTTTTTACAGAGTAGTCCGATTTCAATAATTCTTTTTTAAAGTAAAAATAAATAAATAAATAATGCTGAAGAAATTCGCAGAGTATTATCTAGCCCCAAGTTAAGCAGAACTTGTATTATGGGGGTACTAGATAACTGATATACTTAACACTTTACAATACACTACATAGATAGATATTTTTTTATTAAACATAGAAAACATCCAAAAAGCCCTGAACAAATATCTGCAGATCGTACAAACATTGGTCCCGAGGCGGAAATCGAACCCGCAACCTCCTACGAGATGCAAAAAATATAGTAACAATGTGTTCAGATTTCGTAAGCTTAAACATATTTCATGTTATAATATTGCTCTAGCTAGAAGAATTTCATCCCTTCGGTTCCTTTGTTTATCCCTTTGTAAAGTGACGAAATTGAAAGATACCGAAACAAACGCCCATGTTTATTCATGTTGATTTTCGCCGAAAACCTTCCTTATCTCGTATCATTCCAAGCTCTATCGCGTCCTAAAACTAGAGTGAAAAGTTGTTGACGTTGTATACATAAATATCGATTGTAAAGGCTTACAAGAAGAATAGATAGAAAATCTACTGGACCAAGGGATCTAATCATCAGTAGGTGAACAAATAATATTATACTTAGGACAAGGTACAAAAGCAGGGAGAATATATCAAACTACAATTATATAATAAACCACCAATTAACGTAACGAACATTGTTAATTTTGAACGTTTTAAAACCTTAATCAAGCATTTCTTTGAAAGCCATGCATTCTATAGCATCAGTGAATTTATGAGTACTAATTTATTTCAATCCCTTTCTTTAAATAATACCTAAACATGACATTGAATTTTATGATCTGGAATTAATTGAAATTTGTTTTTATTTAGGATTTTTTAATTTTGTTTAGTGAACTAAGTATGTTTTATCATTTCAAATTGTACAATTTCTGACATGCCTTGTATAACGACCTATGTTATAAATGGTAAATAAATAAATACAAAATACAAGATTCAATGATTGTAAATCTCTATTTGTTTTTTTTTATTATTTAATTTAGTCTCTTGTGGACTATGTCATTATATCTCATGTATAACATGAGACGCAGGCTATTCCTACCGTCTCACTTAAAATCTTTTCTTGTCTCACAGCTTTTAGAGAAAAATGTCAACAGTACAATCCATAAATTAGATTGAATTTAAAGTAAGTCGGTCGATATTTATATAGAAACTCTATCTTACAAATTCGAAGACTTTATCTCATACAAAAAATTTAAAAGCAACGAAAATACATATATTTACCTACAATTTTAAGATTTGCACTACTAATTAACAATATCGCTGTCAAAATTGTGTTATGTGCAACGCAAATGTTAAGTAAACAGCTTAAAAACGCGAAGATTAAATGATTACGGACCTTGAGGAAAAATTCTGCGAACAGATTGTGTGGGCGTGCAAATAAGTGTATCTACATAATACGAATCTGCACTATTGTAACAAGAACCGGTGACGATGCTACTCGGTGCAAATTCGTGAGATTTGTTCAATTGGCCTCCTTAGTTGACATGGTATGAGACTTAAATTTTACAGCCCTCTTTATGTAGATCAGTATAGTGGGTAGTGTCGAACTATTAGAATATGTTTTCTGTAGACAGCAGGCCCAAATTTATACAGATTAAATTGGTATGCTTGCCCACTGCGTAATCGCTTTGAAGGTTATTAAGAATTCGCTTCTTGATTGCCCACCGAAAATGCAGCCTTTGGTTTGCAGACAGACACTTTCATGGCCCATGACGCACCTAGTCTATTTGCAGCACCTTGTGCAGCGGCGCGCCCCTGCGCGGGCCGCCGCCGCGCCGAGGCTGGGCAGTGAATGCGTTAAATTTTCTGTGTATTGTTTGAGAAATTTAAAGTTCATAAAGCTATAGTAGGTGACAACAAAATTAGGTAGGCATGTAACCTAAACTACAACAAAACGCCCCTCCGATAAACCAGAACTATTAAATTTAGATCATTTCCCAGAACTGACATACATAATTTACTATTATCAAAATGTAAATAACCGCAGCGCACACGCATTAAATCAAAACAAATAATCTAGACGCCATCAGTCGCGATCGAATCATGGTGGTGTGCGGACGTATTTTCTGTTTATTTATTTTAATCGTAGCGGTAAATGCGAAAGTATTTACGCGATGTCAGCTGACGCGGGAGCTCCTCAAATATGGGTTTCCAAGGACTTTCATCAGTAATTGTAAGTTATTTAATAAATGGATAAACACTAATTTATAGGTCCAGTATATTTGTAGTGAGTATTCTAAAGGACTTGCGCAAATGTGAATTGTAACCAAACACATCCAAAGACTGTTCGCTTTGCTACCTATCAAATTAGAAGTTCCTAGATGTTTACTTTATTTTGTTGGTGAGAACACGCCTTTGACTTTTGTTTTTTTACCTGTAAATTGTTATCCAATTTTGGCATTACAAGTTAAAATAACGTGTTTTATTGATACTACAATGATTCTTCAATAATTATTTTAGGCATTGTTTCAACAACTATAACATGAAAATGCCTTTGGCAATGCGGCATCACTATCAGAGGTAAAACATATCAACATGAAACTATTGTTAAAAAGTACCTTTGGGGAAATCCAACATGAGTCACGCTTCCTCAGCGTACAACAATAGAGCACAAAAAATGGTAATTGAACAAGAATCGTGCTGGTCAGCCTATATACCTTGTAATAATTAATTTAATAATATATTAACTTGAGACAGAAGCCCAATACCAGAATACAATATCAGAACGCGTAGCGCCCTTCTCGATTGCGTCTACGAGAGACGACTAATAACCAACCGACAACGGTTATTAAGTTAGTTATTGACGTTATGACTTCATCATCATCATCGTCAGCCCACTGAGACCCAGTGCTGGGTGTAGACCTCCTTTTTTACACCCCAGCTAACTCGGGTCTGTACCAGCCTTATTCAGAGTCTTCCGGCTATCCCGACCATGTCGTCTGACCATCTGGTAGGTGATCTACCTCGCGGACGCTTCGCCTCTACTGGACAAATGATTTGTGATAAAATTTTGTAGTCTGTGGATGTTTTAGCAGAGCGCAAACGCACTAGCGATTGTAACGCGTGCTATTTACAACCCAAGCTCTTGTTATCGAGTCAACAGTGCGGCTGAATTTTGTAAAATGGCGTCAACAGTGCGGCCCGATATGGGCTGGGGGTTTTATGTGCAAAAAACTAAAACTGCATTTTTTGGTGTTTTTAGGCAGTAGGTATAACTATGTAATTTAGGTACAAACTGATTAAGAAATGTTTTTATAACCATTTTATGTACTTTTAATGGTACATGCAACAATAAATAAAGTATATTATTTGAAAATCAGCTGTACTTGCGTAGATATAAATTTCACAATGATTATTATTATTATGGAATTCATCTCTGTTCTCTAGACCGTTTGGCAATTTATATAAAGCGAATTTCACCATCAAGCAAGTTACGATTCAAATAAAAATAAAATCATATTTTTTATCCAAACCGGCTTGTCCTTTTGGGACCTAAATAATTGTCATAAACAGCCACAAATATACACAAACAAACTCTTCTAACTTATAAAACTCAACAGTTTATCTACTTAAAAAAAACGACCGCGCGTAAATTGCTAGTGCGTACAGGTTAAAATAAATTAATTCTAAAAAGTGTTATCTTCTTGTCCCTATTTCATCGAGATCAAATCTGACCCTTGCTTAATCAAATAATCCTGGAAGTTACAAGTCCAACAGATAATTGTGCCTTATCCATTACGAGTTAAGGTTGTAACTCGCATATCAACTTGGAATCGGATCGGCATCGTGTCACCGTCACGGCATAGAGTCAAAAACCCACCTAAAGGTCTCTGCATACGGAACGTGATTTTACTCGTCCCGGAGATGTAAAAGCGAGTGGGGCTCGCACGCGATGGCTGCCTTACATTTATTTTATTTTATTAGTGGTCGTTACAGCGGCAAAAGAAAAACATTATCTGTAAAAACTTAAACTGTCTACCTATGCCTCTGTTACCTTTCCTGTGCTGTTTGTGTGTGTACCCAATAAAAATAAATAAATAAAATAAAATTCGTTTATTTCGGACAATTCACAATCCATAGAGTGTTAGTAGCAACAACAAAAATTAAAATTAAAGTAGAATTAACCTAGTTGTTAGTATAATGTATAAAAATATAAGTAGAGAGGGTCTAGATCGCATTCCGGATAAGGCTTACCCAGAATGAAGAGGAACATCTATTTGATAAAGTCTTCAGGATGCTGTTGCGACTGTCCCGTATTCTGCGGATCAGGGAGGCAGTTTTTTTGCGGATAATTGCGTCAAAACCATCGGTTTGGTATTCCGCAAACATCCCCGATGCACTACAGAAGCAAGGAAGCCGCAGCATCATCCTGAAAACGTTATTGTATTGGATGCGTAGAGTTGCTAGCGACTTTTTTGTATGGTTGACCCACAGACTTCCCGTGTACATACTCTGGCAGTAAGCTTTGAAAAGCGTGAGTTTAACCTCTTCAGTACAACGGGAAAATCGGCGAGCCACCATATTACCTCTCACTGCTAGAGCTCTACGCTCCCTCTCAATGTCCGCATCGTCTTTAAGGTCGTCGGTAATTATATGTCCCAGGTATTTAAATTTCGATACTCGTTTAATGACCAAGCCATTCATGGTAATAGAATTGGTATTGACGGTATAATTACCGGCGGCCTTAAAGACCATGCACTCTGTTTTTTTTAACATTATACATGAGACCATGCTCAGTGGCATATGCTTCACAAAAACGTAACATTTCTCTCAGACCACTCACCGTCGGGCTGAGCAGCACCATATCGTCCGCGTAACTTAAGTTATTGGTGCTGACGCCATCTATACTACAGCCGACATGCATGCTACTCAACCCCACGATGAGGTCATTGACATAGATGTTGAAGAGGTTTGGAGAGCTTAGCCCCCCTTGTCTCACACCATTCTCCAGCTTATATGCATCTGAAAGTGAGTTTGCCCATCTTACAAAGTTGGTTTGATTGGCATACCAAAACTGAAGCAACTTCTGCAATTCTACCGGTACACCCCTGCTCTCCAACTTTCTCCACAGCACATCATACGAGACAAGATCAAAGGCTTTGGATAGGTCAAGAAAGCAGGCGTATACCGGCGTCTTTCGGCTGGTATAGTATTGGACAGTGTGCTTAAGACTTACGATTGCGCTTTCAGTCGATAGTCCGGATCGAAATCCGAACTGAGCGTCATGTAAATCTGAGTATTTGTCTAGGTAAGAATTAAGCACACTGTCCAGCACTTTAGCGATGACTGTTGCCAGTGAGATAGGGCGGTAATTTTTCTTATCCGATACGTCTCCCGTTCTGTCCTTCACAATGGGCACAACGATAGTTTTCATTAAGTCATGTGGTAAATATGTGTGACTCATGCACATTGTGAAGAACAGAGCGAGAACCCTCGGTAGATGAACCCCCGCCAGTCTCAAGTGCTCCACGCTGAGACCATCATGGCCGGGAGATTTGCCACCGGTCATTTTATTTAAAGCCACTCTTACCTGCTTGGCAGTAAAGCACATCGACGACAGTGGCTTTTGCCCTAGACATTTTGGTCCAGCAGTGGAGGGAGGGGATCCTGTTGTGGAGCCAAGTGAAGAGGGCACCTTAAAATGTTCCATGAACAGCTTACAGATATGCACTGGCTCACTCTCTCCATCCACACTCACAGAATGGCCAGATCTAACATCATATTTTCCCGTAGTTTTCCAAAATTTTCCAAAATCTTTACCCGCTCTATGCTTAGCCAAGATGTCCATTTTGAGTTGCTCCTGGTTGTCTTGGCACCACTTCAAGCGACTTTTAAAAATTTTACGGGACTCGTGCATTTGGTCAAAAATTACACCTGATCTTGGGCGATTGTGTTCAACCCACACTTTGAAGTTAAATCTGGACACCCTGTGAGCATCATGGACATGCTTGTTCCAGCCACATAGGTGCCTACTTTAATAAAAAGTCTATCTATCTATCTATGCCAGATTCATCAGATACAACCCAGTGACAGACGGACAGACAGCAGAAGCTTAGGTCTCGTTGGTAACCTTTGGGTACGGAACCCTAAAATCAGTCCCAAGGCATAGCTGTTACAATTCTGATATGTGTGCGTTGTTATAGGTAGCTTTACAAGAATACTGAACGACTCGAATTTAGATGTGATTGTCCGTTGATATGTGTGCGACACCCTAAAGGGTCAGTTACACATAAACTCTGAATGGGGTTCCCTTGATAAAGGAACCATTTTACTAACTGGGTTTGCTTACATTTTTGTAGTTTTTACCAACCTAGCGTAGAACCGAAGAGAGTGGTGCAATAGAGGCAAGCCCTCTTCAGCAACGGATGCAGTTTAGTGTAAGAGTCATCAAAGATTTGTAATGAATCAATACAAATTTTTGATGACCGCTACAATATCGTCGATCAATAGTATTGATCGCAGGGAGTCGATGGATGGAGGCGGCTCAGGATCGCTATTCGTGGCGTCGTTTTGGGAGGCCTATATTCAGCAGTGGGCTAACATAGGCTGATGATGATGATGAATGATTTATAACTAAGGTCCAACATAATTTCCTATTTCATAGGTGCCTATATATATTAAATTAGGTTGTTAAGCGTTTACTTTAATTAATAATAATAATATTCATGTGTTATCAATTTATAATTGTGTACCTGCTTACCTACCTACAATAAGTGTACCTTAAATACTGTTGTTATGTTACCGTTCTCTTGTTACCTTTACTGTGCTGTTTGTGTGTGTACCCAATAAAAAGTCTATCCGATCTATCTTATTTTAATACACTTTAAAACGATAATAAACTGCAGTTTGTTTTAGCATGTGTTCATAGCAAATTGTTTATAATGGTTAATTTTCCGCGCGGCCAGTGATGATCCGCCGTAACCATAATTGTGATGATTTTTATGCTAAGAAAAAGAAAATATTTTGCACTGATAAGGTGCCTACAGTACTTTTTTCGTGGAAACATTTCTGTCAATATTAGCTTACCAGGTAGTAGCTCTCAGAACAATATTGAATTAACGTAACAATGAACAAACATTGGTTCACGTCCTGCTGCTTCTTTATGTTTTTAAACAATGTTCAAGATCGTTTCAATTTTTTTTAAATATTTTCCCACAGACCAGAATTTCTTCTTCACTTGATAATGCCTCAAAGATGCCTTTTTTTATTCGGCGAGAAAATTCGTTTACGAATAAACTGGTCTAGGGGGGACCAGAATTATGTGGGACTCGACGCCCTGAGAAGGACGTAGTGTCCCTCTCTCGCCATTTTCGTCGAACCACGGGAACATCTTTAATATCCGCGGCCCGACGAAAAACCATAATAATAACCTTCTGTGTTAGGTTAGGTGCATACTTAATACATTAATATTATTAGGTAATTATATTATTTTTGACTAAAACAGCGATTTTGTATTTCAGGGGTGTGTCTTATAGAAAAAGAAAGTGATAAAAACACTTCCGCATTACACGAAAAATCGCCAAAGAAAAAGTATTATGGATTGTTTCAAGTAAGTACTATGATTTAATTTATGACGTGGAACAAAGCCAAAATCCAAGATGAATGGATTATGAAGAGTGGCGGCATTTTTCCAGCTGTGGGATCCAAAGAGATTGCAGTGATTATTTCTGTTTTTTTTTTTTAATGCCGAAGCTTTTATTCACATAGAAAATTACAATAAAATATTAGAAATAATGTAATCTGATCGTGTAAGTTTAAAAAACTTTAATAGAAGTAATTAAGAACTAGTATTTACAATTATTATTAGTATTATTTAACGGGTATTTTTTGCATATATTTACCTATTTTTCCCGACGTTTTAGTATTTACAATTGAAACAATTGAGCTAACTGCAGACTGTTGCAAACAATCTACAGGTAGCTCAACTGATCTCTATCAATACCAGTCGGAAGCGTCCCCAAGACGCTGGCTGCATTGTCCCATATTTGGTTAAACTTGATGATTACAATTTGTTTCAGATTGGAAACGAATATTGTAAAGAAGGCAAACAGGGTGGCTTATGCGACATCACATGTGAATGTAAGTCACTATATTGTATAGCCAAAATTTAAATCTTTGGCCTTTCATGGCCACAGTGGCATTAAAACCATCTACGGCAAATCATTACGTAATAATTTGGCGTGTTTTAAAAAACGATCAACCGACTTCAAATTCTTCTAGTGGTGAAATCTAGTTTAAATTCAAGTCTGATTTAGTTTGATGACATATCGAGGTATACCCTATCCAATAAAAAAATTTATCAAAATCGGACTACTCTGTAAAAAGTTATGCGTGGTCAAAAATAACAATCAGTGTGTGAACAATCAATCATCCCCTATTTTCCTACCCCCCTAGGATTGGAATATTTTTTTCAAATTTAATTGGGACCACTTTCAGGGTACATCCTTTCTAATAAAAAAAGAATTATCGAAATCAGACTACTCTGTAAAAAGTTATGCGTTCTCATACATAAAAAAAAAATACGCGTCGTCTTGAGAACCTCCTACGTTTTCGTCGGTTAAAAACATACAACTGTAATGATGATGTCTCTAAATAAATAATAATGATAAATTATTAACATTTGAGTCGTCGCCGCTCTGCTCTATTTGAAACAAGTAATTTATTTGTAAATTATGTGAACCAATAGGTACGTTGTGTTGATTTTGTTTCTCATATAAAACCCATTTTTTGTAATATTCTAAAAACTTCTTTCCATTAATCAGAATCAGAATCAGAAATATTATAATAAATATTTATTGTTAACTGTTGTACAAAAAAGATCTTAGGTATAAAATAGTCTACAGTTTCAACAATCAAATTGGATCAAACAATAATATATAATAAAATATATATAATATGTAGATGAAAATTATTTTCATCTACTTACCTATGCCGATTCTTATTCGGATTGTAACTTCAATAGGCTAGTGTCCTAAAAAATTGTAATTCCGTCAGTTAGATTATCAGTAACGTATTTTTGTCTTTTGTCGATTAAACAAAAAATTATGAAGATATTAGCTAGTTAAAGTTCCGCGTGACGTCACACCTTGCGACACTTTTTAGCAAGGCGTGACGTCACTACTTCCATACTTCATATTATTTTTCTCATGTTTTGTTTGATTGAGAAAAGAAAAAATATGTGTCCATTATCTTCTGTTAGTGTCATTTACGGAATAAATAGATTTTTTACCCAGGACCTATTCTGTCTATATTTCAGCATTGCTGGATGAAGATATCAAGAATGACCTGCCCTGCGCACTGAAGGTGTTTGAAACGCAAGGTTTCAAGTATTGGAGCAAATGGGAATCTCGCTGCAAGGGGCAAATCCTGCCTGATATTGAAAAGTAAGTCATTTATCTACTTGGATAAACAAAAAACAATCCAAATTGTATTCTGTTTCAATAAGTGGGAACTAAATAAGTATGTTGTGCTGAAAGATCCCCTAAAATAGATGAATAAATAATTTTTTTGTAAGCAAAGGGATGAGTACAGCAAACATATAAAATATATATAAAAACTTTGAAAGGAAATTTCGTTTAGAAAGCTTTGTCTTTACTTTCTCTTGTCCATTTGCGAAGGCATCAGGCATTAGACGCTCCGCACCGCATCAAACGGATTTTAATATTCTTCTTATGGTTTGCCATAGAAATTCATCTACTGATCCGCACCGCACGGAGCGGATACATCGGACTGTCGACACCTCAAAAATGAGCATTCTAATATGGGCTTTAACTCGTAGCATTAAGATGCATTTAATATTGACGGCCTCAGATAACAGACAGCTCGCAGGCCACTCGTTTGAAGCTACGAGAAGCAATGTTTTAGTTTTTAGTTTTTATTTATTCGGGGGTAATAAACAATCACACTTCTAGCATAATTAAATAGATACATATTCTAATTGTTATTTTATAAAGGCAATCAAACCGTTACCCTCTTATAGACATAAAAATAAACAGGGCAAAAGTAATGCTAGTTATTTACCTACTAGTTAGCTACCCGTTTAACAATACTAATAATAATGTGTTCAGATCGCGTAAGTTTGAAAATATTTAGTAAGCTAAGATACACAGAGAATAAATTCTTTCACTATAATCCCCGCGGTTGGGATTACCGCGTTGGAAACAACTGAAGCATAAATATAATGTATTGTTACACGCAAAAATTACCTACTTGTAGTTAAAAGAGCTTTTCTGCTATTTAAAAATAAACAAAAATACTATGCAAAGGGCAATAAGTGTTAAATACTGTAAAATCTGAAGATTACGCCTTCCACATTTTTGTGCTGTGTGAAGTGTGTTGTAGAAGTGTTGCATTAATGTGCGCAGAGCTTTAGGAAGTCACGTAGAAACAACTGGCAAGGACTTAAGATCTAACAAAATTTGAGGAAAACGCGTAAAAGATGCACATAATTTAGATAATTTTATTCCATTCACTATTTAATATTGGTTTTTCCTTGTATAAATACGTTTGAAATCGGTTTATTTATTTTACTATACCAGTGATTTTAATGGTTCGGCATAGATCCAGTATGTTTTGGTTCCCCAAGTTGGGCAAATATTTGTATGATCTGCAAACAACAAACATTCCGGGAGTACGGGTTTTAGATATAGGTACCTACCTTCCAAAACATAATATGCATAAAAGAGTAATTTGGGGCTAGATGATCCCATTTGAAAAGTTCATTATTTATTTTAGTTAATGAGTTTGTGTTAATATAATAAATAGGGATCAAATCGTGCATAATGATTTTTTGAATTTCGAATATTTTGTATGCCAAATAATTTTAGTTCCTATTCGTGTTCTTTCACACGCAAAATTTCCAAAGAATAATAATAATTTAACGCCAATGATATTTTGGTAAATCTCAACGCACGTAAAAACACACGAATATGAAGAAAAACGTCCAACTGTTTTAAAAAATAAAAAAATGTTTGAAATTCAAAGAATCAGCTCCTTTCCGTGGCACCCTATATAAGCAATATATCAGTCGCTAATATATGTATAGGGGAGGCCTAATAAGTCCAGGAGTGGACTAGTATAGGCAGTACATGTTGAGTCATTGATGTGTAAGTCAATCTTCCGTACATAATAGTATTTTTTTTTATTTCAGATGTCCAGATTGGCAGATGCCCCCAGTACGCGCTTCGCCACCTCGGGACAAACGAACCATTATGCGCGGGAAAAGAGACCTTAGGAACATACGTAGAATACAAAAGATGAGGAAATAATAAAAACAAAAATTCTCTTGCCTTTGATGGTTTTTGTTTTATTTCTAAGAAATCAAATAATATTAATTATTTGATTAATATATTAATTATTGATTTTTTTTAAACTCACCCCGAGGTGACGTAGGAGTCGAAAATCTCTGCGACTTCCTACGGACTCTAGCGCCGTTAGCTCCACCTACAGGGGAATATTGAAGCTTATGCAATCCTGTTCAAAAACTAAAAGTTACATTTAGTTCGTTTGACGAGAGGTAAAAATTCAAAAATTTGATTTTGAAGTAGAAATTGTTTGCGACATTATTTGATTTCTTAGAAATTACCCTCAGTGTGGGGTTACGTACTATAATAACAAAAACCTTAGATTCCTTTATTGTTTCACAAGCTGTTACTCCAGTGTTGAAAAGAGTTTACGAGAAAAGGTTTTGATGAACACTATTAAAAACAGAAGAGGAAGAATGATTGGACATATTATACGACATGGCGAGTTTTTTGTGTGTGTGTGTATGAGGGTTTGTGTGTATGTGTGTGTATGTGTGTGTGTGCGTGAATGTTTTAGGTATAAATATTTTTTAGGGCAATTATTCTATTTTAAAACTGTAAATAAGTTCTCAGTTTCAATATAATCTAGAGTACGTAGCCATTGCATTAATATTGTTTTGCATATATTTCTAGGTTTATGGTAGAAGCCTATTCTTTTATTAACCCTATTATACAATCGTAACATCATAGAAGGATATATATAAGGAAGACAAGGAATGGGAATACCAAGAATTATCTATATGAGTCAGATCAAGAAGAAAGTTTCCATCATGTATAAAGCCTCCAGTCTTTCATCCCACAGCCGCGATTTTGAAGCACGTTTTGTGTCGCGCGATTTGATGCGATTTTTGTTTGCAGTACATTTTGTACGAAGACGATCTCGCATTTGGCACGCGGCTTCTAGAAATCGCGCTTACAAAAACGTATCGGAATTGCGCTACAAAATTATTGCAAGTAAAGGACAACAAGTAAAAGACATTGCATTGTAAAATTTAAAATGGCGGAATTTGCACCATCACCATTTTACAGTTTATAAAAATGAAAAGGATGAATTGGTTGATAAATGTAGGTATTAATTTCAGGGAAACATGCGAAAACACGCGTCATACGACCGAAAAGGATTATGATAAAGTTAGGGCTTTTAACTGAACATTAATTATTCAGATATCCTCTCATCTTTATGATTATTTGAAGTGGCAGAAAATCAGGATTTAAATTGAGCCAATAGTTCTCAAACTCCTAATAAAATAATAATAATAATAATGCTGGACAATTCACACAGCATTGTCTAGCCCCAAGCTAAGCAGAGCTTGTGTTATGGGTACTAGATAACTGATATACTTAATACAATACATTATACTTAATACAATAAATTTGACGACCTCCGTGGCGCAGCGGGCGAAGGTCCGCCTGCGACGCAGGAGGTTGCGGGTTCGATTCCCGCCTCGGATCAAATTTGTGTACGATCTGCAGAAATTTGTTCCGTTGGTCTGGGTGTTTTCTATGTATAATAAAAAATATCTATCTATGTAGTGTATTGTATTAAGTATATCAGTTATCTAGTACCCATAACACAAGCTCTGCTTAGCTTGGGGCTAGATAATGCTGTGTGAATTGTCCAGCATTTATTATTTATTATTTTTATTATATTATTAAAATACACTACATAGATAGATATTTTTTATTATACATAGAAAATACTCATTGTTATAAGATTACTCCATAAATAATACTTACACGTTACTTTGCGGAAATCTATCAAGAAGTAATGACAAGAACAAAATTAAAGATTTTTAAAAAACCCCCGACAGATTTTCATGAAGCATGATGCTTCATGAAAATCTGCCTAGATATGAAAGAAACAGAGAACAAACGTTAAATGCCATATATTTTTAGGGTTTTGATGATCGAAGATCGGTTTCAAAACCCTTATGGTCTCGCTTTGTCTGTCCTTTTTTCCCTCCTTAATAACTCAAAAACTACTGCAGCTATCAACTTGAAGTTTAAAATAATAATACATTTCGTGCGCCTATACAGATTTATAGAAAAATAAATGAAAATAAATGAAAAATGAAAATGAATATTTTCCATACAAATTGTGATGCCGAAATTTTAAAAGATACCTACAGAGTCATATGGGGTATCAAATGAAAGGTATCATTTTGTACATTTCAAAATATTTTTTGAAATTTTTGTAGGTTTCATAGTTTTTAAAATATTTCGAAATAAGTCGAAAAAATACCCATTCCCCCCCTATCTCCGAAGATTGCAGAGCGATCCATGTAAAATGTATGGAGCGTTTATAGACATGGATCTAAATTTTACAGGAAAAATATAGAGAAGTTTGAAAAACGAACACATTTTGAAAAATGGTCAAAAAGGGGGGGAATAATTTTCAAAAGGGGGGGCTACCTCACCGAGTGGGGTATCAAATGAAAGGTATTGGTTTGTACGTTTCAAAACAGTTTTTCCAATTTCTGTAGGTTTCATATTTTTTGAAATATTTTGAATAAAGTCGAAAAAATACCCATTCCCCCCCCCCTATCTCCGAAGTTTGCAGAGCGATCCGTTTAAAATGTATAGAGCGTTTGTAGATATGAATCTATATTTTACAGGAAAAATATAGAGAAGTCTGTAAAAAGAACACTTTTTGAAAAATGGTCAAAAAAGAATAATTTTCAAAAGGGGGGCTACCCCACCGAGTGGGGTATCAAATGAAAGGTATCGGTTTGGACATTTCAAACCAGTTTTTCAAATTTCTGTAACATTCATACTTTTTGAAATATTTTGAAAAAAGTCGAAAAATTTACCAGTACCCACCTTAACCGAACCACCCATTTAACCGAAGCATGCAGAGAGATCTTAGGTATTCGTTAAATTGCGAAGTCTCTAACCGGTACTTTTGGTACATATCTATGTGTAGACAAACGTTCAAAACCCTCGGCGCGCGAGTTACACTCGCACTTGACGGATCTTGTTTACACCGGTCTTGATTCCATGCTAAGAATTTTGTAAAATGAAAAGAAACCATCTGAACAGAAAAATAGTCAATCAAAATGCTAATACGAATCGCGAATGCTTCCTTAAACGTATAAGAAGAAGCATAGACTAGATAGATAGATAGATAGAAAATTCTTTATTGCACACTTATAATTTACGACCAAAATAAACAACCAAGATTACAAAATATGTGACAGTGGCAGAACGTCAAGAGAGTCTTACCGCTGAAGAGCGATCTCGCCCAGACAACCGTTGATAGGATAGGATCGTTAGATGGAAGATGGGGATCTGAGTGCATTATTATGTAGCTAATACATATTTTACATACAGATACCGACAAAAATTACAAATATAGACTGAAGATTGACATAAACGGAGCTAGAAACAGGAAATACAAGGTCTAAACTATATTATTTCGAGTTGCGGAAATAGATAATTATGAATGTAGAAATTAAACTAGCCGAAATAAGGTTAAGATTAAGCTCACTGGTTTTAACCGGTAAACCGCTTACCGATTTTAAACGGTAAAAGCGAAGGCCCATAAACATTATTTGAAAGCAGAATTAAAGTTGCTTGAATCATTATATACTACTAGCTTCTACTTGCGGCTTTGACCGCGTATTTCCGGTATAATAAGTAGCCTATTGTTTAAGTTAGGCTACGTCTTAGGTGTATGCCAAATTTCATCTTGATCTGTTCAGTAGTTTTGGAGATCCTAGGTAACGAGTATTTCACATTTCACAAACTTTCGCTTATAATATTAGTAGGAAATGTGGTTTAATTTTTAGACCACAACTCGCTGCTCTCGGACCTTTTTTAAAACTTGATGAGCATAAGTTAATACCTACCTATCGATGGAAAGTCTACATTCGTGCTTCTGAATTCGTAAAATCTATTCCATAATAACACCGCTTTATATTCAAAGAACGGTTTTATCTGAATCGTTATTAAAATGCAAAAAAATCTGTTGGTTTTCATTTTTCTTTGAGTGAGCGCCTCACCGTCTTACGAGTATAATAAAAACTAAAATTTAAAAGGAAATTCATAAGAAAAATTTAATCCTTTGTTGCTTTTGAGATAATTGAAATAATGGGATAACATTTTATGGAAATTGTGGGCTGAATGAAATGTTGTTTTATGATTTTCGTTCAAATTTTAGGTTAGATTTTGCCCTGGAGCATGTCCTGGCCGAATTGAATAACAAGAAATAATTTGGATGGAATTAACGCACCCGGAATTTTTTTTACTTCAAACGTAAATACAAGTTTCTGCCCACGGCTTCGCACGCGTTGTGTTTGTTTTTTTTTTGTGTAAATTTTGAAAGGTTATTTTTATTCCTGGGATCGGTTTTATGGGATAAAATAGTCTGTTTGACTTAGATCACTATGCAAGATTTCAGTCCGATCGGTTCAGTCGTTATGCCGTGAAGTGGTAACAAACGATACAAACTTTCGCATTTATATTATTAGTGTAATTGTATTATATATAATGTAGGTATAGCAGTCATCTAGTGCCATACTAACATAAGTTCTACTTAGCTTGGGGCTAGACCAGGGTTTCCCAAACTTATTTTGTCTACTGCCCACTTTGAGAATAAATTATTTTTAATCGCCTCCGTTTTTTCACCTACTTAAAAACCACATAGGTAACTTCAAATTGAATAATTATTATGAGCTTTATTAGCGGAGATTAAACATTCATTCTAAACGAGACTTCTACGATAATCTGCAAGAGTTAACTTGAGACCTGAGCGCAGTAGGTAGTACACAACGGCGCTCAGGTCTCAAGTTAACTCTTACGGGCTACGCCTGCCAATGAGAATGATTATTGAAACGCAACTTTATAGTATTCAGACAAAGTATCTTTTGTTCAAAATAAGGAATGCACAAATCGGGTTATTTAACAAAAACTTATAAAATATAATTGCCCGCGGTCTATTATCTACGAAAATGACCTATCTAGGAATACTGATAACTATTAAAATGTGAAAGTGTGTCTGTTGCCTTTTTATTTGTTTGTTTGTGTCTACTTTAATTTCAAAACGGAGCGAGCGATTGACATGATTTTTATTTTATTTATTCAATAAAAAAGGACAGATATATGAAGTACGCGGAGAGAAATATCGAACCGAGTTAGTTAGAGTAATCTCTTAATTAATATTAGTTGATGTTCACAAGTTGTAGTCGAGAGTCGAGAGCTCAGTCAGTGTCTAAGAGCCCTCCTAGATGAAATTACAAATCGCCCCCCACGCCTCTACAGTCTACACAACGCCCCCATTTTTTTCTGGGTCTCTTAACGCCCCCCTTAGGCTTGCAGCGCCCACAAGGGGGCGTTATCGCCCACTTTGGGAAAGGCTGGGCTAGACGATGACGTGTGTCCATGTCCAGTATTTTTTATTATTGTTATTAAATAGGTACTGTTTTTTTTCATATTCCCTTTGTTTATAGTGTATTCTACATTATTATTATTGTTTTTAATATTCAAAGGATTGAAATCATAATCAGTAACTAGTTTCTGCCCGCGGCTTTCAACAAACGTTTAAAAGATGATTTCTATCCCATGGAAACTGATTTATGGGATAAAAAGTAGCCTATATTTGATTCCAGGATTAGAATTACCTGTATGCGTAATTTCAGTGACTACTATTTTATTGCCCGCATTCTTCCCTAGGAAACATCCCTCGCAACACGTTTTAGTTAAAATATTTAATAGTCCTTATGTTTGTTTTAATTTTTTTGTATTACTTTTATTAATTAAACTATTTTTCTGTTTGTATGTAAGTAAGCCGAGCGCAAAATCTCTGTGAATTACGAATGGTGTAGTTTGGCTTATTTTTTTACATCTTAATTTTTTTTACTTTTACTGTACGTTCCTCGCAAACATCTTTCCCTTGTTTTGTATGTACAAAAACCTCGCTCCGCGGAGCAGTTTCCACCAGAGCGATGAGCGAGGCTAGGTACATAAATATAAATAAATAATATAAATAAATAATGTTGGACAATTTAAAGCTGCATTAACTAGCCCCAAGCTAAGCAGAGCTTGTGTTATGGGTACTAGAAAACTGATATAGGTACTTAATAGAATACACTACATAGATAGATATTTTTTTTATTATACTTACATAGAAAACATCCAGAACTTCCTGAACAATTATCTATTGATCTTACAAACGTTTGTCCCTAAGCAGGAATCAAACCCGCAACCTCCTGGCCGTCGTAGGCGAAATGAAGTGATTCTATTGGTTGTTAAAAACACATTCCTCGCTACGCATCTCTGGTGGAAAGGCAGCCTTTAACGTTAATTTACAGTTTGCCTACAGTGTACATTATCTAACGGTTTCCAAATTGCGTGCCATAGCAACCGAATCAATTTCAACTCCACACTCGTTAATTAAAACGCACTTACCCCCTCCCCTTCCCCCTATTACCCCCTGACTTCCCCCTGACTAATTACTAAAAGATAAATTTAACATAGGGTGAGAATTTATCCGTTTAAGGGAGGCCTTAAATGTGGGTATTACGGAACACATTTTTCAAAGAGAAGACGTAGAAACTCGTTTTTGTAGAGCAAAAAGTTATAGGATTTATTTATTTTTCAGAAAATTTCTCATAAATAGATCAGTCTGTCACAACACAGGTAGATAAGCATAAAAGGTACCTATGTACCAAACGCTTGACCATTATCAATAAAATAAAAAAAAAATGTATTTACTTCTTTACGAGGCCTTTACCCAACCTGAGGACCTAGCTAATTGCATACAAATGAGGTAACTAGAAATGTGTCATTTAGTATATATAGTAATAGAAAGATAGTAGAAGTATGTATACCTAACAATTAGTAAGTAATTTAATTTAGTAACTAAGTTGAAATGTATCTTGGTCAGATAGGCTTTTTTTCAATTATTTATTTTCTGTATTTACTCTCCCACCTTTAACACTACCTAGCCTAAGCCTGAATTCTAAATATGTAAGCTTTATATAGATAAAATACCTTTGTGAGAGAAAATAAACATTTATTTAATAATCTTATATTTTAGATAGCTCTAGTTAAATTATTTACATCACACAAGCTGCAGAACGTGGCTTCGCGCGCTCTTTTCTAGCAGCCTATGTCTGACCCCGTCATACCAATGACCTTCCAGCCAAATTTCATTTGAATCCGTTCAGCCGTTTAAGCGTAAAAAGATAACAGACAGACAGCCTTTTCAAATTTAAAATATTGAGTATGGTTTAGTGATTTTCGGATTAGTTAACAACTCCGTGATTTGGACACGGTTTCAGAAAACAAACCCTAATAGGTTAATGTATATCTAGAGAATATGAAATAGTGAATTGGACAAACATTGTGAATTGAGTTCGACCAGAATATAGTACAGACAGCAGCGTCAGAATTAAGTAACCCCCCTGCATAACACATGCAGGTTTACATCCAAACCTGTTGATCGATACGATGCAGATGCTCCTACGATACAGTTAATTATATTTTTATTTAGGTAACATAAAAACAGAACAATAGATAAAAAAATCAGACTCTAACCTGCAGGGAGATAACCTAATTGAGACGCTGTCAGAGTACATGAGTTAGAAGGAAGATTCGATTTAACCATTGTGTACCACCGACAAATACCCTACCGTTGACGTTCCATCAGACATGCTGTAGAGACATGGCCGCCGGCGTCCAAGATATTGCAGCCATTCCCAGATATTCCTTTGTGCTTTGAGCATCACTCGCAGAGTAGATATAGACAGAGAAAACAGAACTGGTTATCCAATGAACAAAGTGATATAAAGGAATTTTAACGTTCGATATTGAAACTGTAGGCAATAATATTTAAAATGCTTCTGATAGCGAAGCTAGTCGCAGTATCTACAATAGATAAAATCAGATACTTTATTCAATCCATGTGTTCCATGGATGTTTCCATCGGACTTGCTGTAGAGGAATGGCCGCCGGCGTCCAAGATATTGCAGCCATTCCCAGATATTCCTTTGAGCTTTGAGCATCACTCGCAGAGTAGATATAGACAGAGAAAACAGGACCGGTTATCCAATCAACAATGTGATATAAAGGAATTATAACGTTCGATATTGAAACTGTAGGCAATAATATTTAAAATGCTTCTGATAGCGAAGCTAGTCGCAGTTATCTACAGTAGATTAAATCAGATGATATACATTATTCAATCCATGTGTTCTATGGATGTTTCCATCGGATATGCTGTAGAGGAATGGCCGCCGGCGTCCAACATATTGCAGCCATTCCCAGATATTCCTTTGTGCTTTGAGCATCACTCGCAGAGTAGATAAAAACAGAGATAACAGGACTGGTTATCCAATGAACAATGTGACAGAAAGGAATTATAACGTTTGATATTGAAACTGTAGGCACGTAGGCAATAATATTTAAAATGCTTCTGATATATATACACAAGTGTTATTTATTAATTATTACGCTTAACAATTTTGAGTACTTTATTGTAGGTACGTTTCATTTCACATAAGTGTTATGTGAAATAAGCACTGGCAGTACCTACAAAAGATAAATCGGAAGATTAGATGGACTAATCAATCCTGGTGTTCCATGGATGTTTCCCTCGGACATGCTGTAGAAGAATGGCCGCCGGCGTCCAAAATATTGCAGCCATTCCCAGATATTCCTTTGTGCTTTGAGCATCACTCGCAGAGTAGATATAGACAGAGAAAACAGGACTGGTTATCCAATGAACAGTGTGTGAGAAAGGAATTATAATGTCCAATATTGAAACTGTGGGCAGTAATTTTTTTAATGAATCTTACATAAATAATGTGTTATTTTTGTTAAAAATTTCTCGATTACAGAATGTTATAGGTGCATAATGTCAATGGTAGGTGGGTCTCTAATTTACGCCTTAGTACCTACCTATCTATGGACAGGGAAAGTTGTAAAAAGGAAGGGAGGCCTTTGTCTTCCAATGTGACATTATATGCTAAATAAATAAATAAATACCTACCTATCTACTTTAGGATACGGGTTTTTTGATAAAATGGTTCTAGGTATTCGAGCTCAATTTGGCGTTTTGCTAGAGTGCAAAACGTATTATATCAAATTATCAATTATTGTGGCAGAGAAATGGCCCATAGCTCAGCTTGATGCTCTAGCATGTGGCCATGCTGTAGCGCTGGTATTTTGCTAAGGGCTGTTATATCACTAATCACTTAACTATATATGGGGTGGATATATGGGTTGTACCGTAAAAAGTGGTCGAGTGATGGCCACTTATTATTTTACTTTTTGTAAGGTCTGTGTTCACTCTACTCTGCGTAGTCTTGTTACAGAGAAGGTGGTGGAATCCACGATATCTAGACAGTTTGACAAGCAGACACTCTAATGCTTTATTTACATGTATTACATTTAACCCTTTTGCTGTCTATAGTCACTTTAGGTTATCGATTTTGGGTCAAAAGCTAAATAAGAGAGTTATTCCAATGAATATTCTCTTCTAGAGAATAGAAGTCTTGAAATCCAGGGTGAATTCACTTCTGGGAAAGCGTTCTCTATCGTAGGCCACATCTTCACTTAGGCACTTAAATGAGCTGGTGGCAGGCGGTAGCCGGAGACAGTGACACTGATAAATCATTTAATAACAGATTGTTGAAAATGTATGGAGGCGGGGTCAAAAATTATTTTTACCTGTAACCTGCATTATATTTAGGCTGTAGGGCATGACAAAGAAACCTTATATATACATACATATTATTGAAAAACATAAAACTCTTTCTTGCGCGGTCGGGTCAATATAAATTTGTTAGTTAGACCGCTGACAAGAAAACATGCTAGGCGGTACTTATTCCACTCTTGGTACAGACATTTTCAGCACTGTTCCAATTTTGGCACTAAATCCAAAACTGTATGTTATTGTAAGTAGGTACCTTATACCTAGAATCTTTCAACTGTTCTATCACCCTTCTTATAAGGTCAATAACATTTGCTGAGCGAAAACAAACTTTATCCTTTCCAAATAGAGCTCGTATCCAACGCTTATCTCAGCTTTTGTCTTAAGATAGAAAACTCTACATTTCGGGACTAAAATACCCAAACATACAAGAGCTTCCTCTTCCCTCCTACCCGTAACAAACGTAGGATGTTTTTAGGAGTGTGATCGCATTCCGGAGGTCAAGTCTGTTTGGTGGATGGTCTTAAGCAAATGGTAGTTAACTTTTATGGAACTATTCCATACATTCACTTAATAAAATTATGTTAGTGACTGTCTAGGACATTATTCGGTGGCATACCGTTACAAACCATTTAAACTGAAAAGTGTTTCATTTCAGTACCACTTTAGTAGATCACACTAATGTTGAAAGTTGGGATGGATGGATGGATGTTTATTACGTCTTCACTCCTAAACTAGGCAGGTACTGAATGGATCTGGCTGAAATTTTACATAAATGTAATTCTAATGCTGGAATCAATCATAGGCCTTAATTTTTACGATAAATCAGTTCCCATGGGATATAAATCATCTTTAAACGTTTCCATAGAAACAACGCGTGCGAAACCGCAGCCATAAACAAGTGTAAAATAAAATGATAATGCTGACACCACTTTCATCTTAGAATTCACCAATCAAAACTTGCTAAACTCATTTCAGGAGTTCATTGAAAATTTATTCAAAGGACAGAGTTCTAAAAGTTTAGCATAATTCGCGTAACTGGAACTCTGTCAAACTAAATTATTCTCGTTATGATCTTGACCTCTTTGCCTTGATCATTGTTAAAACATTAATGCGAAATGGAAATATGATTATTGTTTTGGAATCAGCTTACGTAAAGAGTTTAAATACGTGGTGGTACCTAATGGCTGTCAAATGGCGGTTCATTAAAGAATAAGAATGATTAATGTTTATTTCGG
Source organism: Eupithecia subumbrata (assembly GCA_949316285.1). Taxonomy (NCBI): domain Eukaryota; kingdom Metazoa; phylum Arthropoda; class Insecta; order Lepidoptera; family Geometridae; genus Eupithecia; species Eupithecia subumbrata. Next base: position 2,916,856 of record OX438644.1, on the reverse strand, counting down.
CTTATAAAATCATTACTAAGACAAGTCAATTTTAAGGGGTGAACTTCGGCATCTTGACGCACGTTATCTCGATGCACGGAATCTTGACAAATATCGACAATCGTTAGCTCGACACACGGAATCTCGACAAACGTTAGCTCGACGCACGGAATCTCGACACACGTTAGCTCGACGCACGGAATGTCGACAAACGTTAGCTCGACGCACGGAATCTCGACAAACGTTAGCTCGACGCACGGAATCTCGAAAGACCTTCGCCTGATAAACGCCTTATTGTTCATCAGGTTTAAGAATATTTTATTTCGAGTTTGCGCAAAATGGTTTCAATGTTGTTAACAAATGGCTACAGCACAAACTACTAACATTAAATACTGAGAAGACCAATTATACTAAGTTTTCGATGCGCAAACAGGCCACAACTATTAATAACTCTAACCTATACGCACATCATTGCTATAGCCCAAACAACACTCAATGTCTATGTCCCATAATTAAAAGTACAAATCAAATAAAATACTTAGGTATCATACTAGATGATAATCTTACGTTTAAGCCCCACATAAAAACATTATGTGGTAGAGTGCGAAAGTTAATATTTATCTTTAAAAAGCTACGCCATATTGCAGACTATCATATAATTAGAAAAGTTTGTTTTGCCCTTTGTCAATCAATCTTAACTTATTGCATTACCACATGGGGTGGAGCGGGAAAAACTATGTTACTAACAGTGGAAAGAGCACAAAGAGCAATACTTAAAGTGGCAACCTTCCGTCCTTTCATCTTTCCTACTAATGTCTTATATAAGTCCTGTGATGTGTTAACAGTCCGGCAGCTATTTATAATGAACACAGTACTAAGACAGCACGCAGCCCTTCCCTACAGCACTGAATTTACTAATAAGAGACGGAACGATAAAGTTTGCCCGCAGCCAACAACTCTAAAATTTGCCTTTACGAACAAATTTTATCTATTTCTTGGTCCGTTCCTATACAACAGACTAAATTCAATGTCTAATTTTTACGCGCTTAACTATAATAATTGAAAAAATCTATTAAATTTACACTCCAAAGTCTTTCCTACGATGATACAGAGAAGCTATTAGATATTATCAAGTAAATTATACTTTTATACACAAATTTAACCTAGTTAGTATAGTGATTAATCTAGTTTCTACTCGATGTAAGTTAAATACCTACCATAATACACAAAATGTTTGTAACCTAAATAACATTAAACTAAGTGCCTTTATTGTAATATTATTAACTGATTGTTTTATCTAATAATTAGCACTCTTGTCGCCTTAAACACAGGATTACCTAGTTCAGGCTAATTTGTTATACTTAGCTGTTTTTATTTGTTTAGTGCACTTATGTATTGTCTATTTTACGAGTTTCTTTGAATAAATTTTATTTATTTATTTATTTCTCACTAAGAATAAATTCATTTACATGAGAAAACAGATTTCTCATGCATTATAGGGCTAACTCGTAATAAAACTATTTTAAGTTCATTCCATACGTTAGCGTTAGTATTACTTATATTATATATATTATTTGCTTAAACTATGGAATAATAAAATAAAGTCGGTAGATTCCACTTAAAACCCGTTTAGTTGTTTTAATAATTTAGGGTGAACTACGGCATCTCGACGCACGTTATTTCGATGTTAGGTTATGTACCATGCACGTCAATTCGATTATGGATTCAGTTAAACGAATTCCTTGTCACCAAACAGATGGGGACATTTATCTCTTTCAATGTAGGATGCAAAGTTGATGCTGTGTAAAATATCCAGAAATATTTTCAATGTTCAGAACAGGTATCCAAGTAGGTACTGATTTTTTTTGATAGCATCCAAATTTATTGCCGTGTATCGAAACATTGTCGTACCTTTTAAAATACCAACGTCATTTACGCCAAACTTACATTTTCAAAGGATTTCACAGTGTCTGTGGCCATTTATTAACAAATTCAGATTTTCAGCATTGGTAGATAACCAAGTACCAACGGCATGCACAAAAATATCCACAACATACACACATTTATCGACAAATAGGAAACAATTTAGACAAGAACAAAATTGTGAGCAAAACCAGATTTTGCTCACTTTTTTTAGACGCAAAGTCACCGTTTACAAGCGAGAGTGGTGAAAAAAATCTTTAAATATATAAGTTTCCCAGCTTCACTTCTCATCAGCACATGGTCAAACAGAAATCGTTTAAGGATCCCCTAAGTGCGATTGTTTCGATTGAGGTTCCGATAGTCGCTTCAGCCAATATTTGCCCAATCTGGCGAATAGTGGAATTAGACGATTTTCTTTTATAGGAGTGGAAGTTTGTAGTTTTACTATGTTTTTCTTGTGAGAATCTGTTACTTGCACCTTTGACGTTTCTGGTGATAGACCCGTTATGCTATTTGATTCTCTAGATGCGTAAATTACAAGATATTACATTCAGCTCAGGCAGTGGCGTGGCAGGCAGTGTTTGCCCATCCTATGTTTAAGATGCCATTTAAAACAACATGAGCCATGAGACGAAGTCTCATTGTTGATTTTTTACGTATTATTTTGGGCGAAAACCCGAACTTCGAGACTTTTACTATTAATGGCCAGTTTATCCAACAAGCATGTCCTAGCTATCTGGCGTTCTAAGCGCCAAAATGAAGTAAAAAATTTCAAACGTTCCAGTGCACAAGGTAACATTCCATTTTGACGACCCGTGAATTGTATGGAAGACGTGACGTAACATATTATTAAAGCATATGACAAGGTTCCATCCCATTCAGATCGCGCTCGGATTATGAACCGTTTTGCTAAATAATATGAACATTTCGCATTCCGTTGTTTTTGTATCGTCCTGAATGAATAATCAAAAGCAAAACATTTTTGCAAGTCAGCTATCCACCAGCCTGAGGGCATGATTTTTCCTAACAAGGAAAAATGACAAGCTTTCATGTTTTCTTAATAATGCACCACAGCTTCCCTCAAAATTATCCGAGTTGCTTCAGGATCAGAAAGTAACGTCTTTAATCATTTTCGCGCATAATATTAATAATAAAAGTAACACCCATTATCAGGGGAGATGGACTAATATGGATCCGATAAGATACACTTTCTTAGTAAATTTGTGTCTGCTTGTTTTTTTTTTTTTTTTGGTAGCTAACTTTTCTTTAAACTAGGAGCAGATAAAGATTTTAGCAAAATTTTATTACAAACTTGATCTAGAAAAACAGAAATAACGTCTTATTATTTAAGATTAAGAGATTACCGAAAGTTTAAATTTTTAAAGTCAAAGTGCTTTATTTCCTTTAAACCTTACAGGATTCTCGTATCTCCGTGAAATCTAGGAGTCGGAAAATTCTAAACAATAAATTGAGACCGATCTTAGTTTCTACTGAGGAGGTTACCCCCGAATACTCATACGCAAATCAGACTTAAGCTCGTCTCAAATCGCGATTTTTTGACAGTTTTTCGTGAAGATCTGTCAAAAATTCAGCATTTGAGACGTTCTTAAGTCTAAGTTGCGTATTCGGGGTAAGAATACTAACATTTAATATAAGAAATCATTCTGCTACTAACAAATTATGAATCACAGCTATCTAAAATAAATGAATTTTATTTTAATTTTATAAGACCTTGGCAGCCGACCTTACTTATAACAGCTAACATATTTAGCACACTCATCCTATGATATATGCACGGCAGTCAAAACCACCCGATACATTTGACACGAGAGCCTTGGCTTCCGCCCAAAAAGGTCGAATAAGATAAATTCCAAAAAGAAATTATTATAAAAATAGCGCAAGAATACAGAATATGCTCTCATGGTTATACATGGCAGTGCTTTACCCCTTTTTCCTCCTTCTCGCTATTGCGATATTTGCTTTGTTGGCAATACATTTACATGAAAAATATTCTGATCTCTCAAATAAAATAATATGAGGGAATGACTGTCGGTAACTTTTTTTGTAAAATGTCCCCCAAATCGAGAAATAGCATGGTTAATAAATAGACTCAAATAAAGCTATTATTTATTCTAGCTCTGAAGAGGCGGTAGTGGTATACAGGGTGGTACAGGTCCCACGACCATGGGACATGGAGAGCAAGTACCAGATATATTAACGATAGGAAAATTTACTGAAAATAAATATTATTTTATTTTTAGAAATAAGTTAAACTGCTTTCACAGACTTTTGAAAAAACACTTGCTTTATCCGGTAATCAAACCCACTTAAATAAAAAAAATAACATTTTTATTCTTATCTTGAATATATAGTTATCCTGCGGTAGTGACCTACTGAAACCTGTAAGGGTATTACACAAATGGGGTTTAAGGTCCGTTCACTTTGGGCCTTAATAACATGTGAACTGTCCATTTGCGATGTCAGATTAGCTAGAAAGCATAAAGTTTCTTACGACTTACCTAAGTGGTGCCCTTTTTGCGTCCACCATAGCCCGGTAACACTATCATGGCGATCTGGTGTCAGCAACATACAAAAAACATTTCGTAAAAGAAAATTTGCCATTACCTACTGCAACATGTAGAGACGGACCAATAAACAAGACAGTCTCAAATATGGCCCAAAAAACATAGTTTTCCAAGGCAAGGCAGTGTCCTTAATATGTCCAAAAAACGTAGTTTTTCAAGTCAAGGCAGAGTCAAGATTTGTTACGAGTGCCGCGTGGTCCGACGCAACAATCCCGTAATAAAGGCTAAGCCATAATAAATCACTCCAGCACGTAGTGAATAATAACACTACTGTGAAAGTGAAAAATAACTATAACACCCTGTCTACAGGCGCGATTTAACTGTTTAGTACTAAGGAATATAGTTAGCTTATTATTTTATTGTAATTTTCTTTGTGAATAAGGCTGATTGTTTTATAATAATTTGACAGTTGAAAAAAAAGGAATATAGGTACCTAACCGCCGAATACTCAAACGCATCTCAGATTTAAGCACGTCTCAAATGACGATTTTTTGACAGTTTTCAATGAAAATGTGTCAAAAATTCGTCACTTGAGACGTGCTTATATCTGAGATGCGTCTGAGTATTCGGGGGTAAGTCTGATATGTGTTTGTGCATAGGTATATGAATATTTCAAAACGTCCGGCCAGTAAAAAAACACTACCACATTTTCTCCCATTCCTTCCTAGTAGTGACTGTGTATGTGTACCCAGTGATTTGAATTGGGTACATAACCCAGTTAACGACAAAAACCGCGGTTACATTTTCCAAAAACATTTTTAGGGGTGAAATTTTTATGAGTTTGGGTTATGATACGACTGACATATTTTGTAAAAGTCCTTAACTTGAGTCGTTTTCTGTGCCTGAAGGTTTCTTTCGATTAAAGTAAGTGAACTTCAAAATTCCAGACAAAATACTGCTTAGTAACTGCGCATAGAGCTGAGCTAAATTGTCATGACTTCTCAAGTTCCTGTCAGACGGTCTTACTGACACGAGTCGCTCGTGTGGCCCCGGCAGCACAATGGGAGAGATTTATGGTGTTTACTTGTGAGTGACTGATGGACGCTACAGCATCGATTTATTAGAAGCCGTTATTGAGGAAGTCATCTCTTGAAGGAACCCCTTGATTATGATGTTTTCCTAACGAAATTCATTTTTACTTGAATGACGGGTTTGTTTGTGGTTTTTAGCACGTGCTATCTTTTTCATAATTTTCATGTCACTAACTTCGCCTTAGTAGCGGGAACGGAGAACTTTAGATTAAGGCTTGGTAGGCCAGCAGAGGCCGCCCTTTTGTGATTTTTAAAATCATCGGAGACTTAGAAAATAGTGTTTAAACTCTGAAAAAAGAAAGATAAATATTACCTAAGGATCTAATCTAAAGTCAAAATCGCATTCAGTTACAAGACTTATAGAAAAATATCCCAAAGTTCCCCTTTTTCTAATGTTTTTTCAATACTATGACTAGCGAACTACTGATATTGAATTATTTTTGTACTCAACTAAAGAAACTCAATATTTCTAAACAAATTTGCAGAGTTTGACTTGATAACATTATTTTCTTAATCACTTTGTTTAAATAACTACAAAAAAACACGAGTGCGGTGGCTTGGCAGGCGCGATTTTTCCCTTAGGCCTTAAAATAAAATATTTCAATTCTTTGAGAACAGACAAAAAATTGTTTTGGACTATCCTTGGGTTTTCTGACTTGTAACCGAACCAAATGCGCTGAAAACAGTACACTTGGTACGGATATAATAATACAGGGTTATTGGTAATTCACTGATATTGCGTGAACTGCAGATTCTGCACATCATCGCGAACACGTTTCTGAATATGAAGGTATTTGGAAGTTTGAGATTGCGGTAGAATTTTTAAAGAACATAGATCAAATGATTTTCAAAACATGTTGACAAGCTCTGCTTAGCTTGGGGCTAGATAATGCTGTGTGAATTGTTCAGCATTAATTATTTATTTATGTGATTCACAAATAACTTTTGCAACTTATCTAGCTATTTTATTTTATTTCCACGGATATTGAAACCATACAGTTACTGACTTGACTTCGCCATATTTCTTTTGAACTTTAGCCTGCACTCTTGAATATCACATCAACCTGTCAAATGCGAAGTAAATTAAAATTCAGAAAGAAGCCCCGTAGGAGGGTTTCTAATAAAAATCACCGCTTCAAAGGGGTGTCACTCATACCAGGCATATTATTAGTGTATCACGAATATTGGACTCTACCGTATCATTTATTTTTTAGTAAGTACACCTTCTTTGAAGATGATTGGTGTCACGGGTATAGTTCTGAAGAAAATGTAAAGACGCTTTGTTGATTATTTAAACACAAAAGGGTAGAGAACCGAGAAGAGAAACAAATGAATAGAAAAAACAGACCTTTTATTAAATTTTCTGTAAAACAGTAAACCGTGCTGATTCTGTGTGAAAAAGAAACAACCAATATTACATTTGTATATTCAACACATAACTACGAAGTGCATAAATCAGTAATGCTTCAGTCATACTCTTCATTAACCTTTAATAGATACATGAGAATAACCAATAGCAAACTGACAGTGGATTATGCTCACCAGCCATTTCAAAAAAATCTTTAAGTTGCGTCTCGGTGTTCACAACCACTTTTTCCCCCGACGATCCCTTTTAACCCTACTTAAAGCCAACTAAATACCACATTGATCCAATCATTCAGCCACCATGGACGAGACATATACCTTCCAAGCTTTCCATCGCATCCTCTCCATCGCTGGGATTTCTATCTTCGCAACGAAGAATTGGGACTCCAACTTATGGCTCGCTCTTCAGACCGTAGACTTCATTATCGGAATATTTTGCTTTGTTTTTACCACTGGTTTTGTCGTCACCCACGCTTCTGATCTGCTGCTTTTTATCCAAAGTGCTTGTATTTGGACGACCGGAGTCATGATGACTGTTTCTTTGGGGGTGTGCCTGTTCTTTCGAAAGGATTTCAGGTAAGATTTGGAAAACGCTGTAACCAGGAGATCTCTAGAGATCCAAGATATAAAGTCGACCGGAAATGAATGATCTGATCATACGTAAGATGGCCCTAAGTGGCTTCCAAAAGATGAACGTGGACATTCAGCTGATGAAGATGTCAGGTGGGACGAATTAGAAGCTCATTGCTTGGACTGGTCCACTAATGTCCTAGACCTGTAATGTATGGAAGGAGGTAAGGGAGCTGATCAGATTAGATTATGTACTTAGGATACGCGAGGTTTGCAATATGATTGAAGACACGACTGTTGCTTAAGGTGAGTTATTTTTTTCCTCCAAGGAGATAATGAAAGCTATGAAATTTCAGAGACTTTCTTGAAGAAATGGCATTCAAGGACAACATGAAACGAATGCCATTCATCCAATTAGTCCTCAAGATGGACCAAGGACCACGGTTGATGGAATTGAAGGCTTTGGTCGAAGAATCACAGGAGAATCTGCAGAAGTACACTCGTCTTCTACTAAAAATCTACTTTTCTGGCGTCTTCGTGGTCGCTACGATGTACCTCTGTACACCAATTTATGTGATGATTGAGAGGAATGATAGCAGTTTGCGACTTCTGGGTAAATAAACATTAGTGGTCAAGATTTTTTTGTAAAGGCAGAACCTTCATCATCGTTTTATCACCGTCATCGTAATCATGTTGTGATAAATGGGTTTAAAAGAAAGATGCAGTTGCGTGTAGTGTTATAGATATCTGACGAGGTCTTGTGCGAGGACCTGTGTAGTCTGTAACAATACCTCTACAGCCTATATTGGTCCACTGCTGGACCCAGGCCTGATAAGCGCCTTGCTGTCTTTTTTCTCATTGGGAGTAATGCCCTCAATCCGCTGGTCATGCGGGCTGGGAATCGCAGTTCGGTGGTAGAATTGTTCTGCGGAAGTCGCGCTGGTGGCCGTTTCCCAGGTGGAAATCCCTTAGTCGCCTCCTACGACACCCGCAGGAAGAGTTGGGGTGTTGCAAATTCACTTGAAAACACACGGCAGTAACAATAAGAAGTGGAAATCTACAAAACGTTTCAGTTTTATTTTAGGTACCTATCAGTGAATAATTTTGTCAAAATATGTTTTTTTTGTTTTTAAATAAGCCTTTATTTACAAAGAAAATTATAATATAATTGGTATTTACAACTGAAACAATTGAGCTAACTGCAGACCGTTGCAAACAATCTACAGGTAGCTCAACTGATCCATATCAATACCAGTCGGAAGCGTCCCCAAGACGCTGGCTGCATTGCCCCGCTGTATGGCAATGCTGATGCGCTGTGCCAGAAACTGACCAGCTCTCGGGTCACGCGTTGCTTCGACCAGACGCTCAGATAATTTTTTGAAAACCCGAAGAGCCTCGGTACCCCACGGACCTAGGGTCTCGACTCCAAGAGGAGCAAATGTGTAGGCTCTGTCGAGACCTGCATATTTGCGCCTCTTGAGATCTTCGGCCAAATCTGCCGCCACGCCTGCCCTCACGGATGTCCTCGGAAGATGGGAAGGCGCAAGTGTGTCGACGCATGTAGCGTCCCACACAATGGGCCTCCCCAACTCCCATGGGACTAGTGTCATACCGTCGGGCCTTTTACCATAATAATTGTATTTATTTTGCAGCATTTGATATGTGGTTTCCTTGGAGTTTGAACGATGTGAGAGTGTACATAGCGTCGTTTATTTTCCATGCCTATTGCGGGTACTTGTGTTCTATTGGTAAGCAAAATTATGCCCGTATTGTATCGTCAGTTTAGTTCGATTCAGTTAAATGATGTAAGACACACCATTTCTAATAAAAAAAAATATTTTCAAAATTGATTGGTCAAAAAAAAAGGTAGAACAAGATCAACAATCACTGAGCCTCCTGTGTAAACAGTTTTGTGCGTATTTTCTGGCACAACGTAGATTTTTTTTTGTGATTTAACCATTAATATGTTCAACATCCTCAGCATACCCTGGCCTCCAGTCCACAATATTCTACCTCATGGGTCAGCTGATCCGTCAGCTCCGAATCCTGACGTTCATCCTACTCCATCTCGATGAACTGGCGAAGGAAATCACCGGAACTGATCATGGGATGTGGCAGCGATACTGTACAGCGATGCTGGCGGAGGTCATTGACCATCATGCTGTTATCAAAACGTTAGTAATATTTTTATAGCTTATTCATTTACTCAAATGTCTATACTCGGGATGGTTTGGCCATGTATTGAAAATAATTAATTATCGCCGCAATGGTATCGCCGCCATGGAGAGACAAGCATATCTATCGAGTTGTAACAAAATTATAGAAATATCGAGGAATAATATCGCCAGCAACTCACCAATGGGCGTTTCTACATTGGCCGGCCCGACACCGACACCGACATCGGTGGACGCATAATTCTCTGTCGCAGCCAGTCTCACAATTGTGTCGGGCTAGCATCGTTTGTATGTGTTGTGTACCTTTTTTTTTATTTTATTCGGCGAGGAAATTCATTTACGAATATAATGGTCTGGGGGACCAGAATTATGTGGGACTCGACGCCCTGAGAAGGACGTAATACCTACTAAAAACCTCTCCGGTGTCCCTCTCTCGCCATTTTCGCCGAACCACGGGAACATTTAAAAACCTACGCGGCCCAACTGGCGTCCCCTCTTCCTACTATACATGGCCGGCAAGCTCACCGATTCACGCACTCACCGACCCTATTCTTCCGTCACCTTTCCTCCCCCCGATTAGGACACAGTGTTGTGTACCTACGCAAGCTTCCATGTGCGAGCGAGGTCTCTGTCAATCGCAAAGCCGTCGTGTCGTGTCGGTCAAATGAAGAAGGTATGTATCCGTCGGTGCAGTGTCGTTGAGCACTGTCGGTGTCGGTGTCGGTGCCGGACCGGGCCGGCCAATGAAGAAACGCCCATTCGTGGAAGTGGTGCCTTATTTATCAAAGTCAGAAGTATTTTTCTCATCGTCCATTCAGGTTACAGTACGGCCGTGTCTTAACGTAATTGTTAAATTATTACTGTGGTACAGATTATATGCAGTTTCTCAAGTAACCTATTTATATTTTGTTACAGATTCAGTAACAAACTGTACATAATTTGTCGTCCATTTTACTTAACGTTGATTTTGGATGCAATAATGCTTGTTTGCGCAAGCTCAGCAAAAATTGCTATTTCGGTAAGGGCAAAATTACTGAAGTTATTCCTTTTATAAACTGGTGATTTACTATCAATTTATAATTAAATATTTCTTAACAATACCTATGAAACTTTTGTTGACTTACAAGTAGAGGTGTGTAAAACAACCATTAGTATGTTATCAAAACCGAAAAGCATGTCCAAACTACCAAATATGTTTTCTTAATCGTATTAGATATTTTATAAACTCTGATCCACTTCTTTGGGAGCTGGTTTTTATTGGAATTGTAGGTATAAAACCTTTATTTTCAGGACAAACTGTCTCCCGACACGATTAAGTACTATGTCCACGAACTTATGTTTATACTCGTAGTCCTCATGTTTTGTTTGCTCGGACAACAAGTGGAAAATGAGGTAAGAACACAAAAATAAAAAATAAAAAACACTTAATCGCTTTGTCATTGTCACCTCCTGTGACAAAGCCAGTACTATCATAGTTAGTGGCGCAGCGGGCGAAGGTCAGCCTGCGACGCAGGAGGTTGTGGGTTCGATTCCCGCCTGGGAACAAAGTGTACGATCTGCAGAAATTTGTTCCATTGGTCTGGGTGTTTTCTGTGTATAGTAAAAAATATCTATCTATGTAGTGTATTATATTAAGTATATCAGTTTATCTTAATATAATTCACTACTACACTACTACTACTTACCTAGTTTCTTGTGCACATCTTGCCTGGGAGGAATAATGATGACAGTAGGTTATATGCCCCCGTCTCTGCGTGTATTCATCAACACAAAAATATACTGTTTTTATCCAAGCCTCCTCCTCCTCCTTCCCACTGTTATGGCTTGGGCGATGTCCGACTGAGTCCTTTGCCCACATAAACTCACCCTTACTAGGCTACCCTTTTGTGTGTGGAATTAATATTATTAAATATCTAATTATTATTACATATATATCGTTCCACTGACACATCATAAATTTATAATACACACTATCTTGTTTTTTGTAGAAAAATCTTGTAATTTATTCAGTTCAGATCCTTTGTTTACACCTCCTTTTCTTTATTTTACCCTATCCCTATCCACAGCATAGGCAGTCAGCCATAGGCAATAAAAATATTAAATCTTTAATAAATTAGGCCGGCTACAGACGACGGTGAGACACGCTCTAGCCGACCAAGAAATATTAAGTCCATAGTTTGTCTAAGGTTAGAATTTAATTTTATACTTATCTTTTTCTGTTTTCCTTTCTTTTTTCTCTCATTGTTTCCTGTATTGTATGTAACCTCTTTATCTACTCTTGTCTGTGTAATAATTGAATGTTATTATTGTTACCACTTTTGTGCCACCACACGAGGCCCTGTCTGAAAATCAGCGCCGCAACTCGCTGTGGCTTGTAGCGGCATAATGCTGAGACAGGGACCTTTTTGGCCCCTTTTATTTACTTCTATTTTATTCCTTTTAATATTGTATTTTAATTAGGGTCAAATAAATGGATTTTCTTTCTTTCTTACACACTTATGTATGTATAATACTTACACACTTATGTATGTATGTATACACTTAGCTTGGGGCTAGATAATGCTGTGTGAATTGTCCAGAAAAAAAAAGTTAAGTATTCGAATAGTACTGGCTTTGTCAAAAGGAAAAAAAACAATATTCTAAAAGTAGGTCCAACTATCCTAGTCCTAGTAATATTATAAAGCTGAAAGTTTGTGAAATGTGAATTTTTGTTACTTAAGATCTCCAAAACTGAACAGGTCATGATGAAATTTGGCGTATATTTAGAACATAGCTTTACTTAGATAATAGGCTACTTATTATATCGAAAATACGTGTACAAAGCCGCGAGCAGAAGCTAGTAATATTATAAAGCATAAAGATTGTGAAATGTGAGTTTTTGTTACCTAGGATCTCCAAAACTACTTAACAGATCAAGATGAAGTTTTACGTTTAGAGCAAAGCCTAACTTAGATAATAAGCTACTTTTATTACTTATTATACCGAAAATATACGTTTAAAAACGCGGGTAGAAGCTAGTCTATATATAGATATATACATTGACATGGTCCATGCCATTCTAAACGCACGTGGATTACCAAAGTAAAATTTCTCACAAAATTTTCAGTGCGAATCTCTAGAAAGAGCGGTTACAGAGAAATGGTATATTTACGACAAGAAACACAAGAAAAACGTGCTAATTTTCAACATGGTGCTCAGTCGGAGGATGCCAATTTATATATTCGGCACCATAACGCTGTCATTACCAACTTTTACTTGGGTAAGTTGAAAACAGCTGGAGTGTTGAGAGCTGGGTGACTTTGGTAGTAAACTTAAGTTCTTAGTAATATTCAAATATATTTTGAGTATTCTCGTTCGTGGCATTCGATGTTTTACGACTGCGGCGGTCAGTGCTGGCTGACAAAAAATGGCCAAGTCCGTAGAAGGGCGGCCACGCTTTGTTAATCGCTGCCACGAATTGGCTACTGCTGTGAAGTGGTGGGAAAATTCTAGGAATATATGTAGTATTTTTTAAACTAACTAGATCAAAACACATTATAAATACATATTCACGGGTATTTATCGCGTTTATTTACCTATTTTCCTGACGTTTCAACAGATTTACACAATGTCGTGGTCACGGGAAGACTGATACGGTAAATAAACACGAAAAGTAACCGTGAATATTTACAATAATATATACTTAAAATATCCCAAAAATTTACGACTTAGCCGAGATTATGAACTAACCTTCTACTCAGTATACCACGCTACCAATTGCCCTTGGTTACGGGTTCATAGATCGTAAAAATACGATAGTGATTCCGTCTGTCTCTCTGTCTATCTATCTATTTGTCTGTTACCCTTTCATACCCACAAGGCTGAACTTATCTCAGTGAAATTTCGCAGGGAGGTAGTGTATCCCGGGGACGGACATGGGCTAATTTTTAGCGGCGGATTGAAAGCGTGTGAAGCCGCGGACAGCAGCTACCATCATATGAATTCTTATGATGCGGTGAAATGGCTTCACCGCCCGTAGATTATTGCTACGAAATGCCAGATAACTGCTAAGAATTGGCTACACTTGTTGTTTACAGCCACATAATGGCTAGTCCAGTAGTTAAGTACGTAATAGTTAACATAGGTTACCTAAACCTCAAACCGCAACAGCCTGTGTTGGTCCACTACTGGACGCAGGCCTTCCCCTAATAAGCGCCTTGTTGGTTGGGGGTAATGCCCATAATCCTCACGCTGGGCATGCGGGTTAGGGATCGCACTTTGACGGTGGCATTGTTCTGCTGGAGGCGCTGCTGCCCGCCCCCGGTAGATATCCCTTAGTCGCCTCTTACGACACCCGCGGGAAGAGTTGGGGTGGTGCAAATTCTAAGCTGGCACCACATAGCTAACATAGGTTGGGACATTATAAAGAACGAGTTTTGTTTAGTTTTTACTTTCATATTGTTATTTTGCATCTTAAATTCAATTGCTCATAATCTTGAGTTTCTACATTTTACATCGGTTGGGAAAGTTTAAATTATCAGCTTTGTTTTTATTATAATAAATAAATAAATAATGCTGGATAATCCACACAGCACCATCAGCCCCAAAGTAATCTACTCAAAGCTTGTGTTATGGGTACTAGATAACTGATATATTTAATACATTATATACTTAAATAGTTTTTTTTTATTAAATATAGAAAACACCCAGACCAACAACGGAACAAATTTCTTCAGATCGTACACAAATTTGTTCCGAGGCGGGAATCGAACCCGCAACCTATTGCGTCGCAGGCGGACTCTCGCCCGCGATTTATAGTGATAGTCAATTTGCTTATTCTCATGTATGTAGTATATAGGCCCTTAGTGAGCCATTAAAAAAATTCAATTACAAAAAACCTAGCGGTTTCTTTTCTTAGCTATGCCAAAACTTTTCTCTTTGAGCCTTACGTATTTAGGTACATCATGAATACGTACTACTTTGGAGTTGTTGATTGGTATTATGCCGGTTTTGTAACGAAGAACATAACAACACGTTTGTATGCTGTAAAAAAAGATATAACTTACCAAACTTCTCATAGAGTCCACAGGTGATCGGAGTGCTGGTTTCTATTTCGGTTAACAAATTAGCATTGCCATTCAACATGACAATACTGCCAGCATTCTGGCCAATCTGCTTTCTGATGACCCCTGATATTTTTAGGACATTAATATAAGCGTAAATACTTCTTGTAATTTGTCGTTTTGTAGATTTGGTGTTTTATAAAAAAAAACAAAGTTGTTAATAAATTATTATTTTTTGTTTCAGTTTATCAAAACGGGAATGTCTTTCTTCACACTCATGATGTCGTTTTTAGAGGAGGACCAGTGAACAATTGAATATTCTTTGTACAGGATGCCACGGAAAGGGGTTATTAAGCCGAAAGGGGGTGATTCTGCCTCAACTTGTGAATAACGAGTTTTTGAATAATAATATTAAAAGTTGTTATTTTCTTCCTATTCGTGTTCTATAGACGCACTCTTACATTATTTTACTTAAAATATTTCACATATTTATTTTGCTTATTTTCACATATGTATTTTGTCAGAAAACCAGTGTTTTTTTGTGAATTTATTACAAAAAAATAACGTACATGCTTTGAAAATTCAAAACGATTTTAATAATATTAGAATATACGTAAAGAACACGAATATGAAAAAAAACCTTTCTAATTTTTTTTCCATAAATGAAAAATAAATGTTCGAAATTCAAAAATTGTAGAACAAAATGTTCACCCCCTCGATGTCAGGAATCACCCCCTTTCGGCTTAGATACTTTCCCTGGCACCCTGTATAAAGAAAGGCATCGGCCATCTTTTTAGTTACGCACAAAAATTAATTTCCTTCGTTAGAAGTCTAGACTAAATAATACTGAATCTAGTCATTTAATCACTTCGTCCGAAAGGTAGATTATTGACACTTTAAATAAACAATCAAACAAACATCCGTTATTTTTATTTTAGGAAGTATTGAAGTATTGAGGAGAGTGGGGTAAGCCTATTTATTCAACACTGTCGGAATCTTTAGTTTTTGCATAGAAGTGACAACGCTTATACTTGCTTTAAGAATCCAAGATAGTTTATGGCAATGAATTAAAACATCACAAAAACTGATAACAGTCACGAAAATCGTAAAAGTTAGGTAATCACTAAATACAAAACACAGACGTATCATTGCAGAAGCACAGCGAAAGAGGTTCAAATTCGAGTATAAAAATGGACGACAACCGCATGTTATTGAATGAAAGCTCTCAAAATCAAAAACTCTTATGAACTTCTACAATTTGCCCCGACGAAATAGTGTTATAAAAATATTCTCCATCAACATTTCGCCGCGTTAGTGCAAGAACCAACTAAGTCGCCCTTTTTTTAAAAATTAGTTAAAATGCAGTTCTAATCGAATTGCAATGCTGTTGCGACTGATAAAATCTAGTAAGTGATAGAACGGTTAGTTTAGGAGATAATATAAAGGGATTCTAACGTAGGGACGTAACGGTAACGAAGGGACCGAAAATGTCTTCGGATGCAGCGACTAGTGTAAAAATGGTCAACTTCACTTAAGGTAAGTTTGTTTAACTTTCTATAAAAAAGCAACTAATTTGAGGACTTTAAATTAGAGAAGATAGAAAATAACTAACAAAGAAATTTCCAAATCAAAGAAATGTTCTTTGATTTGGTAATTTCTTTCTTCTCAACCACAACCTCACCAGTCTGTATTGGTCCACTGCTGGACGTAGGCCTCCCCCTAATAAGCGCCTTACTGACTTTTATCTCATGGGGGTTAGTGCCCATAATCCCCACGCTGAGCATGCAGGTTGGTGATCGCAGTTCGGTGGTAGAATGATCTGCAGGGAGCGCTGCTACCCGCCCCTGGTGGAAATCCAAGCCTCTTACGACACCCGCGGGAAGAGTTGGAGTGGTGTATATTCTAAGTACCACACAGCTTTTAGACCTAAGAACCGAGAAGAACCGACCTATACGTCACACACAAATCTTTCGTAACAGTACACGAAAAACACGGCCGCGCCAACTCTGATCGCGCTAGCTGAAGGTTTTTCTGTTTTCTAATCAATTAGGTACCTACTCGTTATTTCGAAAGAAACATTGCTATTGGTAAGTGTCGTCGGTAGTCCACGAACACCCAAACCGAATTCTGTAGGCATTTAGTCTTGAATCGAATCGGCAATCCAATTGGAAAATGTAAATGACGCCCTCCGGGTGTAGTCCGTTGTAAGCCGTAGGATGCCTGAACAGAAGCAGAATTTACGTTTACCAATATAACTTGCTCGCGGTCAGAATGGGATGGAACCATTTCGAACTAAAACAAAAGGTTTCAACTCATTTACAACTAAGTGTCTTGCGCACACGGCTAGTCTCCAAATTGTGATGAAATTATCCTCCTAGACAATTCATTATTGATAACGCATGGATTGTATGAGTGGAGTGTGGCGTAAAATATTTACGTTGGCAAGGTTCTGTCCGTCCCATTCCGATCATGCGTGGATTAACATAATAAATAATTACCTATGTAAATTTTGTCTATAGGTTTACGGATTTTTTTCACTTCTGAAGACACCTCCTTTGGTAAGTGGAAAACAATATAATCCTTTTAAATCATTTGCATTTTGTCCTATAAAGAAAGTTTATGAAGATGGTGCTTGCTTGGTACAGAATATCAATAACTTCTTTTCCGATAAATTCCTAGATATAATAATGTAGAAATAAAAAAAAAATACTTAAATATCAGGCTCTTTTAGACACATTTTGTGCCGACCCCCAACCTAGCTGGGATAAGCACCGGAAGAAGAAGAATAGCGTCCTTTTTATTCAGGACTAGAGTGAGCAGAACCACCGGCAGATAATACAATATCTTATTCCGTTACTTTTATTTTATTATTTACATACTATTATTTTTAAATTTAATATGTTTTAAAAAAATATCTGTGACTCTGGTCGAAGCGACGCGTGACCTGAAACCTGAGCCCGTACTCTTAAAAACAAAATCGAAGTTTCTGATTACTTTTCGTGCAATCGCTTATCTTATGCAAGCGACATAAGAGTTGGTTTTGCACGACAACGACAACGAAACTTCGATTTTCCTTTTCCGAGTAGGCTTCCTGGTGAGTATCTGGCGTAGCGCATCACCATTGCCATACCAAGCAGCGTCTTGGGGACGCTTCCAACTGATATTGATATGGATCATGTGTCAATTGTAAATGCTAATTCTATTTTTTTTTTCTATTATTCGATTGTTATTTTCTTTTTGTTATTAAGTATTTACGTATATTTTTCCTTCTTGAGAATATTCAAAACTTTGTATCGAATTGCTTAAACTTTTATGCCCAATATTTAAAGGTACGTTGTTGACTGAAAACTGGGGCCCAAATCAAACCTGATCAAAAACTATTTATTTCCATAAAAAGTTTTTTTTTTTACATAAAAATACAATAAATGTACACTTACAAAATGTCAAATTATAAAACTAAACACTGACACAGAAATAAAGTGATATTTTTTATTTCTGTCGGTTCGGTATGAAGAAAGTAAAGAAGCGACGAAGAAACCTTTAGCCTGTTAGTTGTTATTTTTCGAGCTGGAGCAAAACTCGTCCCAAGCTTTTTTCTCTAGATAATCTAATATTTTGTAGTATGTAAGCCTTTTTATAAAGAATTCCTAGCCTATCGCTTTACTATGACAGTGGTATCGTTCAGAATCCTCCATAGATGAAAAAAAAATCTAGATAGTGCGTGCGGTGCTATTTGCACGGAGAATCACTTTTAACACGCTTCCCTCCATCTGTAGTTTCTTTCATCAAATAGACTTGCCGAAATGTGTCATTCTGAAGCGATACCATTGATATGGTGAAGCGATTGATTTAGTGAAATTCGGCTCCAGGTGCTTTGCATTTTGAAGCTCTGAGCTTCAAAAGGAGAGCATTGCAGCTGCAGCATTGGGCTACATATCCATTGAAATATGACCAAAATCCGTTCCCACGAGAGTGATTTGTTTACGAAATTTCTTAATTTGTTTTAATAAAGGTTGCATAAAACAGACATAGAAATCTTTTGTGTTCGCAATTAATATTAAATATTAACGATAAAACTCTACCCTGAGAGATTTTCTGAGAAGTTCTTCTTGATTAGTATTTTCTCAGTTTATGCGTCCATTTTTGCTAATGGAGGATCGTAAATATTCTCTTCAGAGAATAAATCAACATCGAACCATGTTTATTTATTAGACGCCAGCGCTTGCCTCTGTCTTCACTTACTAGTTAAATAATAGTTTTAGTTATTGTTTTCTTATTTTTTACTTGTGTAAAACTTTAAAAGGATCTTCAGAGAATAAATCAACATCGAACCATGTTTATTTATTAGACGCCAGCGCTTGCCTCTGTCTTCACTTACTAGTTCAATAATAGTTTTAGTTAGTGTTTTCTTATTTTTTACTTGTGTAAAACTTTAAAAGGAAAAGCGCTGGATCCTGAAATACAGCCTTGGCTTGAAACACTGTAATTGTGTCCAATTAATGATTTTTATGTTATAAAACTACTATGATCAGAATACAAAAGAATAATAGGGTTGGATTTTAAAACGTAGATCCATAAAGGAAAAAATGACAAAACAGCTTGATCCTACGAATCCTACGAATCCCACGAGTCATCTAGAGTCAATTGTCACTGTTGAACACATGATGAAAATAAATTACTAAAACTTATCAGGACAGACTGATAAGCTTTATCCATTTATTTTCATCATATGGGAGGTAATGCCCATAATCCCCACGCTGAACATGCGGATTGGGGACAGTTCGGTGGTAGAATTGTGGGAGGCGCTGCTGCCCCGGTGGATATCCCTTAATCGGAAGAGTAGGGGCCGATTCGACAATGAATGCAACTGCATCTAAATATCTCGAACTAAGTAAGTATTTCTTTACTTACAAACAAACGTACTTACGCATTTTCTTGAAGGCTATACAAATGTAGAGATTCATCAAAATACGCTGACAAACGCTCGGAGGTTGCTGACACGAGTCGTTAGAATAACTTAGCTCAGAAGCAAAAAATATTGTTTTACTCAACTAGTAAAGAAAATTGCATATCTTATGTGTAAAAATATGTATAGGATTAGGATCTTGGCAAGTTTTTAATTATATTTTTAGTGCGAAATGTTGAAAAAGAACCTGCCTCTCTAAATTTAATTCCAACCATCTAGTATACATAAATCACATCACAGCCATTTTTTTGACCATTTTGTCTAAAATGAGTTAGATATGTCTTTATCAAGTCAAAGTCAAATTGCAATAAAGTGGATTATTTATTTGTAATTATTGTTTAATTATTTATTTGTGATTATTTATTTGTCGAAGCGACGCGTGACCCGATAGCTGGTCAGTATCTGGCGCAGCGCATCAGTATTGCCATACAGCGGGGCAATGCAGCCAGCGTCTTGGGGACGCTTCGGATTGGTATTAATTTGGACCAGTTGTAATACCTCTAGATTTGTTATAACAGTCTGCAGTTAGCTCAATTGTTTTAATTGTAAATACTAGTTCTAATTTATTTTCATTCTATTCTAGTCTGTTTGTTATCTGGAAATAGGCTTTTCTTCAGAATAATAATGAAGCAATAAAATAATAATTCCAAAATAACAATAAAGCAGATCCGAGACAATAGAGTGAAGCCATTACATTTCATTTATTTTCAAAAACAATTTTCATCATGTCGGAAATTTCGCGTTGCACCTAGCACATCTTTTTAAGAAGTAAATTGTAAGACTAGAGCGTAATTATTACATTAAGATCTACAAAAATAAGTAAAAAGAATACTAATCGGAGACCTTCATTATTATGTGCTATTATCATCTCCTCTCCAATACAATTCAATTAAATTCATTTAATATAATAATACCATGGGTTCACAAGAAACACTTAGTCAAGTCTATTATTTAGAAATTAAAATAACATTTCAAAAACACACCAATCAATCATAAAACAATAACAATTATTTAGGGGGTAGCTGCAAAAGCATTGTCAAAATGTAAAGATTAAAATTAAATTAAAATTAACATACTAAGAAAATGTCAGATTAAATGTCAATCATCAAATAAGAAAATATTTTTGTCAGAAAAACATTCATTATAGTCTATAAATCCAGCAATGGATAGCAACAGCAATTCTAATTAAATCTATCAGAACCAATTGCCCACTAATTGAATAGGTACCTAATCAGCTCAAGTCCGATGGATTCACTTTGACCACCGGCTAATGACTACTGATTCAGTGACCATGGTCTTCCGGTAACTGGTGCAGTCATGACTGTCGAGTCATTAATATAGATTGATGACTTCTGTGACTTAGATGATTCTTTTGGTTTTTTAAAGAAAATTATCCTGGGATAGTATAAAATAAGTGTAGCCATAAAATAATATTCCCGAATATTTAGATCTACTGAATGGATTTCTATTTAGATAGATAGATGGTTTATTTGTTTCACAAATGGATATCACAAAATACTATCAACCATAGACAAGTAGGTAGGGTATGTAAAAAACTAGAATTAAAACTTATGAGTAATTTTTTGAAAATATAAAAGAATTCTTCGAATCTTTCGAAATCGGTTTGTCGTTTATGTAAAACATTATTAAAACCATGAATTATAAGTGAAATCATCACAGCAACACAAGCTTTCAAAAATTTATTTGAAGATTGGTAGGTAAAGCACTATTTCGCAATTCAAAAACTTCGTCAACAAAAAGAATGCGAAGTTTGTGACAAGGAATTCAGAAATACCTTCGAAGCTGACGGTAATTATACTATGCACAGATGTCGCCACTGCCGCGCTCTGTCGCTCTTTTAGGAACCTAACATTTTCTGAAAATTCAGCGTTGACTGAAGTTATAGTTATATGTTTACTGGTATAATAATCGTATAATCTCTTCAACTGAACCAATTTTTTGTGTTTTGCTCATTTATTCAGTTCACGTTAAATAAGCCGAAAGGGGTGATTTTGGACCCCGAAGGGATCAACTTTTGTTAAACCATTTTTATAATGTCGATTTTTTCTTGTTTGAAAGAAACAATTAAGAATAGGCTTAAAAGAACACAAATACGAGAAAATATACAATAGACAATACAAATATTCCGAAATTAACAAATCTTAGAACAAGATTATGATCTCCTTTAGGTCCAGAATTACCCCCTTTGGGCTTAGTACACATGTTACGTGACACCCTGTATCTGTACTTACCTGTGTTGGTTTATAAAATTAAATTAGCGTATGTGTACCGTATAATATATTTTATAATACTAGCTACTACATAATATGTACCTGCGGCTTCGCACACTTATTTTCGATAAAATAAGTAGCCTAAATGTAATCTAAGTTAGGCTTTGCCCAAAATGTACGCCATCTTGATCTGTTCAATAGGTTTGGAGATCCTAGGCATCGATCAAGGTTTTCGCCGACCCCCCCGCAGAATATTTGATCGAAGATCCTAGCTTACAAAATTTAGATTTCAAAATCTTTCGGTTTTAAAATATTACCTAGTAGGATTTAGCGTATAATTAGCTTAGACTATCATAATGTATTTAACGTTTTTTAACTCTTTAACATCGAACTGGGGCAGCTGTTAACTTTTTATTCCAGGCACCTCGAACCCAAAGTGTTATTATGGTTGGGAAAATTGATTGATTGAGATCTCGATTTCCTCGAATTAGGTTAAATAAATCTTTGAAGGGATTTTGGAAGTTTTTCTAGACGTCGGAATCTAGGAGTACGAATCTGTGGGTAAATTTAAAATAAAGATAACATGGAATAAGAGCCGATAAAATTAAAGTTTTGTTCAAATTTAATACAAAAAATAACAGGGCAACTATCACAACCAAAATTGATATGTATTTCCAAAACATAAAATAACAATATTTGAGTCAAATTAACGAAAAATAATTTAGGCCAACTTAACGAGAAATGTCTCGCTAAACAGCAATGGCAGTCAACCTTGGTGATTTAGCGATCAGCATTCTTCTGTACCTGAGGATGTCGCTTCTGGTGACACGTTCAGGACTGGACCGAGGACTCAAGTCTGGACACCTGAAACAAGTTTGTTTAGGTACTCAATACGGAATAGAACTGAACTAGTGACGTTTAACGGTGCCATAGTCCGAAGGAAGTCCCATAGTTTATCGACTGCTACGTCACTTGATCTCGTGGCGGAATTGTTTAGTGAATTCCTTTACCGCTGGTTCAAGTACCGTCGAAGTCACTTCCTTCATCATAGTAAGTTTCCCTTTAACCCTAGAAAGATAATCTGCGTAAAATTTACGCATCCGCGCTCGATATATTGCTCTGTCTTTCTAAATAGCGGGATTTCAGGAACACGCGTCTAGGAAATTTCATTTGTGGGCCGGACCTTTCGAGAGGCAAAGGCTTTGTTTAGGTAAGTATCGCCGTTTTGAAAATATCGGTGCCTAGTGAGTCAAAATTACGCATGATTATCTTTTACGTGACTTTTAGTCCATAAAAAGGTATGGGAATGGTTTATTCGTTTGTGTGTTTTATGTTTTAGTTATTGTTTTTTTGCATAGTAGGTAGTTGTTTTATGTTATTGTTGTATAATTTAGATATCCTGGTGCAAGAATGACTAGACCAAACTTGGATGAGGGGGATATTTGGTCTGCTCTTCTTCAGAGTGACGACGACGTTTCGAGCGATCCTGCGAGCGAACGAGAGAATCACGACAGCGAGGATGATGTACAGAGCAACATAGAAGATGCGTATGTAGATGAAAAACACGCGGAAGAGTCGTCACTAAGCCAATACCCACCTGCAGGCAGAGAAAACCTGGAACAACCCGCGTCGTCATCTTCGAGACGAACATCTATCAACCTATGGCACTATTTTACGGCATGATTAACGTGGTCTGCATAAATGCCTATATAATAGGTATACCACCACAACATTGTGAGCAAGGGCGAGAAGCCTCTAAGCTGCATTTTTTTTATGAAAAGTCTAAGTACGGCTCTCTCATCACCGTTCAAGACCAAACGCTTAGAGGTCCCTACATTGAAAAGATATTTGCGGGATAATATCGCTAATAGGTTCCCAAATGTGTCCTCCAGAAGACAACACAGAGTCTCCAGAACCAAAGAAACGTATAAATTATACGTAGTACCCTTCAAATATTTAAGACGAAAAGCTAAATGCTTCCTGCAAAAGATGCAAAAAGGTTATTTGCAGAGAGCATAATGTGGATATGTGCCATAGCTGTATATGACTGGTTATTCGACTGATAATGGAAAATATGGTCTTTATTGATTATAATTTAAATTTAAAGTGACTCATTCTATGTGCCAAAAAATATTTTCACAGCAAAATAAAAATTGGTATCTCATTTTGAAAGTTTATGTAGAAGTTTAGATTAAGCTTTCGTCCTTTAGTAAATAAACATAAATACACGATATTTTTTGAGTTTATTATTTCATCTGAGCCTAATTAATCTATTTATGAACCTTCTACCCAATTCTATTGGCTAAATTCGAAATAACAGGTACTTAAAACGCATGCGTAAAAATTACGCATGATTATCTCTAACGTAGTATCAAATATGATTATCTTTCTAGGGTTATGTATTATTTTTTATAATTTTATCAGTTGGTTTTCAAAATTTTGTTTATTTGTTTTAAAATTGTATTTCGTTTTTTTTTTAATTAGTGAATAGTTTATCCGTGACGCCATAAAAATGTCTCTGACGGAAGACCAGCGTTGGTTACTAGCTTGCTTGCAACCAACCCATGCTGAGGCAGAAGCGATTTTGTGCCTTCGGGCTTACATTTATAAGTTTTTTATTTTATTTTAAAACTGTAGAAAGGTTGTAATTCTGACTGCATAAATAAATCTATTTTATTCTTAAATATTTTGGGATATTATTTGATTTATTTGATTAGTGATGGTGACTGTAGTCTCGACTCGGTAAAGTTTGGAGTTTTTTTTTAAATAATTTGTTGATTGGCAACTTTTCTGTCTGTTTTTTTGGCGAATATTTGAGGAATATATCATTAATTAGAAAATATACCAAGTTTGATTTTCACACACGGACGATTACACTGTATAAAATTTAATCTCACGAAAAATAGAACGAACATTCAACTTCCACTTTCGATTCCAACTGACCATACTGTAGTTAAAATTGGAAGTCATTTGTTTGCTTTTTGTTATTGTGTGTGCTATTCGAAATTTGAATCCTATGGAACATGATATGTTTGAATAACACTAAAATTGAAATTGGAATCGATCGAGTGTCAGTTGTTAGAACTACACAAAACATAATTTGATGTTTTTTTTAAATTTCTGAATAAATATACCTACTGTTTTAATAAGTTTTACCTTCGGGATAAATAACAATTTCTTAGATTTTTAGGTATTGTGAATAAGTTTTATGGGATAAAACATAATTCCTCACTAATCAACTGTATGGGGAACAATCTTTTGATTATTTCCTATACCAAAGTAAAATAATTATGACAAGAACAAAATTAGGAATTTTACGAACCCCCCGACATATTTGCATGAAACATGGCTAAGAACACTCGGGATAAAATTATCTATGACACAAAAAAAACTAAACGAAAATGTTCATCCGTTTGGGAGCTAAGATACCAGAGACAGATACACAGACAGACACGTTAAACTTATAACACCCCTCTCTTTTTGCGTCGGGGTTTAAAAATGGGACAAACATTTGCGAAAAAATCGAGTCACGTTTTTTCTTTAGTTTTTCGTCGGTTGAAATAATGTTTGACGAAGTAGAAAGCTGGCGTAAAGTTTTTCATTTTCAATTTAGTACTTTTCCTTCATACTCCTAACTACAAGCTAATCTGTATTCTCAGTCCTTTTTGCTTAAAGGATTTGGGTTCAGTACATTACCATAAAGGGCTACCTTAGGGTCAAGAAAACAACCCCGAAGTTTGTACTTTCTAAAGGTATCCGAGGGGATTATACGGAATCACGTTGAAACTTTAGAATTTGATAATCTGTGGTGAGATGTCGTAAGGGCATATTGCATAATTGGCTGAAAGATACAGCAGGGGTATTTTGATTCATTCGATTCGTTTCCGAATAGAATCCAACGGATTTATAAAACGCTATCTTGATTTCGCCTCGGGTTGATGATCGAAATAAGGTGCTCCTCCTCATTGACATGGCCATTAGTCAACAGGTTCGCTTCGAATTTTCGATCACCAACCAGCGACGAAATCAAAATAGCATTAGATCCGTCCGATTCGATTCGGAATCGAATCGAATTAATTAAAATACCCCTGCTGATCACCTGAAGATTTTTTTCCCTGATGTGGAGGCCTTCACCATCATCATCATAGCTACATAAAAGTCTTACCTACTACGAGATAAACAGATAAACATTTTATTTATAATTTGTCAAATTATACGTCACAATTGTGTAAACATGATAAAGTGATATAAAAATAATAAAATT
Source organism: Eupithecia subumbrata (assembly GCA_949316285.1). Taxonomy (NCBI): domain Eukaryota; kingdom Metazoa; phylum Arthropoda; class Insecta; order Lepidoptera; family Geometridae; genus Eupithecia; species Eupithecia subumbrata. Next base: position 2,890,726 of record OX438644.1, on the reverse strand, counting down.
TATATAAATTTATTAAATTTAACTAGCAAATTATTCAGAATTTTAAAATTCGTCGTAGGTATAGATCGTCTTCTCTACGAGCCAGTTTTTTAGTTTGGTTTTAAAATTTTCGAGACTCAGTGCGTCCTTAACTTAACGAGTTACATTAATAAACAATTTTTTATGTATCACGTGGGTATGAAGGCCTATTATGGGATTATGATAATGTGAGATGTAGTACCTACTTGAAGATACATAATCTTATGCCGGGTACATACCAAGATAGCGAGAACAAGCGAAGGCTAACGAACGAACGCGAAAGAACCAGTGTGGATGTCATTGCGAAAGCAAGCGAGCCCAAACGAGGGTCTTCAGTCGCCTTCGGCCGTGCTCCGGCGGCTGTCATTACATCAAAGAAAAATGAAACGAATGTGCCGATCGTCGAATCCCACTCGTTTGTATTCGCTCGCTTGGTCTGTACTATACCCGCCATTAGGAAATCATCGTCCGCGTGTGAGATTTTCTGGCCGTGGCGAAAGCTACTGGCAGCTTTTGTAGCTTACGAAATACAAATACACGCTCACCTTAATTACATACCGAAGGGGGGGGGGGGTGTCACTTGCGGTGTGTGAAGGGTGAGAGCGGGGTGCGTGAAAACAAATTGGTGGTACTGACCACTTACAAAAAAATACATCTTGAAGACACAAAAAGTACCTAGAAATCGCGGCTACTATCCAAAGAACCTTTACTTTACTTTAGTAAGTGATTAAGTACCTATTTTGTTTCTTGTTAGCAATCTAGTCGCCTGAAACACAGAATTACCTAGTTCAGGCTAAATTTATTATTGCCTATTATTGCCTTAACTAAATAATAAACTTATTGATTTAAGTGCACTTGAGTATTGCTTTACGAGTTTCTTTCAATGAATTATTATCTACCTACTCCCAGTGGTTATCGGTTTAGTGAACTATTAGGCCTGCCGACTGCCATGTCAACTTCCTAATACTGAGAGCTTTCTTTTTTTAAGTCGGTCTAAGAATTAGAGCTATGTCGATGTCACATTGGTTCTTCTACGGATTTCTCTTTCGCGTTTATAGTAGGTAGCCCTTAAAGTAATTTTACACCGGTATATCGTCAGCTGACTAGGTTTTAGTCTCTCTCATTTTGTGGCATCCAGCACATACCCAATAGAGAGGAAATGTCATTTATTTTGTTTAGACAACAATTCCGCCAAATCAATGCGGCGACCGCTGCGCTCCGATTGGCCGACTCAAAATCAAGCATCACACCCAGTTGGACAAGCATTTATTATTATCGATATCGATATTCAATGTTAAACAAAACTATGAGCATCGCGAAAATTATTGATGCAAATAATTTTCGCTAGTGTGGTTTGCGGGTTGTGTGAGTTTAGTTTCACGAGACTGACGAGGTTCCAATGTAACCACTGTAAAAAGTTCATGTTATGGACCACCGTGGGTTGATGTGTTCGGAATGTTCAGAATAAAAATATTTTTATTTACTCGCTATTTTAAATAACTCAATATAGAAGCTAAACAATACAATTAATTATTTGTTTTCTTTCATTAAAAAATCATAAAAAACCATACCTGAATATTTTCCTCTGTGAGACGAATGTTTGTTAATAGCACATATGTTTATGAATCTAGGGTTAAGGAATAGATATAAGTGTAAATACTAGTTGTAATTGTTTTATTCTGTTATTGTAACTTTCTATGTGCGAAATAAATCTATTATCTCCATTCAAAAAAATAAGTAAAATTCTGTTTATATGGTACGGCCTCCCAGCGCTAACCCAATAAATGGTATATTGTGTTGTCTTACAAACGCAAAGACACACTATTTCCGATCTTTTGCAATATACCAACATATTGAACAGATGGAAAGACGTTCCAGACCGAAAAGCGATCGAGACAACAACACGCACGAGAAACACAAACGCCGGCGGCACCGGTCCGACTATGACTGAGATGGGTGGACCTTATTTGAGCGTTGCACTTTCGAGAAGCTGGTACCCAATCTCCCGAATTTTACTTACATCGATGCCCTTTACGATTTTTTGTCTCGACTAAAAAATACAGCTTGTTAGATACCTGACGGAAAGGTACAAAAGTTTTTGTGTTGCAACTCGAATCTAAAATGTATTTTTTCCAAGCCCAAAAAGATCAATGTAAATAAAAAATAAATAAATAAATAATGCTGGACAATCCACACAGCACCATCTAGCCCCAAAGTAAGATACTCAAAGCTTGTGTTATGGGTAATAGATAACTGATGTATATTTAATACATTATATACATAGATAGATATATTTTTTTATGATACATAGAAAACACCCAGACCAACGGAACAAATTTCTGCAGGTCGTACACAAATTTGTTCCGAGGCGGGAATCTAACCTCTTGCGTCGCTGGCGGACTAGAGTCCGCCAGCGACGCAAGAGGTTAGATTGCCCGCTGCACCACTGAGGTCGTCATGTAGACAGGCCATGACAATAATAATGTGTGAACTTACTTATAAATCTCATTCGTGATCATGTGGTCGTTCTTGCACCTCGTGGTCCAAAGCGTCCAGTACTTGAAGCCTTCCCGGTGGAAGATCTGGTTGGCGCAGGCCGAGTCGTCTCGGATGTCGTCGTCGAGCAGGGCTGAAAAGAGAAATTATACTTATATTAGCTTCTTTATCCCCTTGTGTCTAGTACCATTGATTTGTACCATCAATGGTACAAGTGAGACTACTGTGTGTCCTTAGTACCGTTGAAAAAGATACTAGTTTATACAGTGTATTTACTTGGAAAAAAACAAATCAAAAATAATAATTTCGTCTTCATCAAGATACTACGTTATATATTATACATGTCATATTCTATAGCATATGTCATATTATGTCCTCATAGCCTTGTCTATGAAGCTATGAAAAAACTAATAAAAAAAAGAAAAACCATACTTGTGTGTACGTTTTTCTGTTTACCTATGTTTTAAAATGTGTCTCGGTATATTATGGACTGTGTAACCATACCGTTCATGTCTGAAATATTTTTTCTATTATTTTTAAACCGAATTTCTCAGGCTAGTCTTAACGGAGACTTGCTTTGTGTGCAGGACTTAGTGTAGTAAGTAAAAAGGGTTTTGTCTTTTTTGGAACCCCAGCAAAAATGACAAAGACTCAGCAATGTCGAGAGAGATTCGATGATGAGTGATTAATGTGATCGTCATAATAGTACGTCTACAAGAATATTTCTTATCAAAAAATTATGTTAAGGCACTATTATTATTACCTGGCACCACATAACGATGCGGTGCCGGCTTAGAATTTGCACCAATCCGACACACTACGGGAATTCCACCGGGGGCCCACCCCCGGTGGAAATCCCTTAGTCGCCTCTTACGACACCAGCGCCCCCTGCAAAACCATTCTACCACCAAACTGCGATCTCCAACCCGCATGCCAAGCGTGGGTATTATGGGCATTACCTCCCATGAGATAAAAGCCAATAAGGCGCTTATCAGGGGGAGGTCTGCGTCCAGTAGTGGACCAATACAGGCTGTTGAGGTTGAGGAGATGGCATACCAGACCCAAATCAGCTTCACCACCTATTTTATCTTATGATTATTTAAAACGAAGGAATTTTCAAAAATCGATTTTGCAGTTTGTGATTGGTGGTGGCGCTGATTTGGGTCGGGTATGCGCCCTAAGACAGCAATCGTGCCTGATAACCTGCTAACCAATCACGACAGCAATCCTCCCAGAACAAATCTACGATCGATACAATGTCAATACCGCTGTAGACATGTCCTACAGCCCTGTACTAAATCTGTAGTAAGACCCATTGTGCGCGTTATTTGCAGCGTAGTACAGATTGAGCAGTTGACCGGTTGCTGTTAAGCACCACTCGTAAAACCTCGGTGGTAGCTCTTGCACACTACGAAGGTATGCTGCAGATGATTGATATTTCTAAGGTTTAACCAAAAAATCTGAAAAATCACGTTTTATAGCTGGGGTGGGCTTTAATTTCGTTTGTTTCGGTATTAAAATAGGTACGCACTTTAAGAAAAAATCGATTGGTAATGATTTCAGTTTACTAAAGCAAAACTTATCTAGAAAAAATGCACTGTATGTGTGACGAAGGCAATTAAAATGTAGAGAGAAGTGGTGACCAGAGACAAGTTTAATCTGCATGCACATAATATGTATATCTGTTGTCGGTGTAGTAGCTTATATATTTTTTCTTATCAAGGTGACATGATCGAGAGATTTTTTAGCAATAAATTTTTGAAAATTGGTGAGGTTGTTCTTATGTTAACGCCGTGTTTCAAAGAAAATTTTCTGAGATTGTCGAATTTTCGTTAAATCATATATTATTGTTTTTAACTCCCGACGCAAAAAGAGAGGGTAGTTGTAAGTTTAACGTGCCTGTCTGTGTATGTGTATCTGTCTGTGGTATCGTAGCTCCCAAACGGATGAACCGATTTTCGTTTAGTTTTTTTTTGTCATAGATAATTTTATCCCGAGTGTTCTTAGCCATGTTTCATAAAAATCTGTCGGGGGTTTTTTTAAATTTTAAATGTTGTTCTTGTAAACAATATCAACCAGTTGTTCATACGTTTATTAACTAATCAAAGTAGTCAACGACCAAAGTTGATATTTTGTCTCAGCGTCAATGCAAATTATAGTGTTCAAATACGCAAAGACCATATGTATTCTCGTCGTCGTAGCATTCCATCGTAGTGTACAAAATCACACGGTTCAAAGACTTGTAACTCTTGTTGCTATTTGACTTCTATTGTTGTCGTCTTGTCGGATTTAAACACTCGTCGTCCATTTTGTATTGAATTCTACCGACACTTAGATAAATTGAGTTGTGGACATTGTAAAAAGAAAGTTTTTATTTGACTCTCTGCTGTTTATGACCGAGTTTTATGAAGGAGTTTATGAGTTGGTTTGATAGGGAACAGCAGGGATATTGATCTTTGTAGGTAGGTTGTTGATAGGTATTGGCTATGTGGTGCTGGCTTACAATTTGCACGACCCTTGTTCTTCCCGCGGGTGTCGTATGAGGAGACTAAGGAATATCTACCGGGGGTCAGGCAGCAGCGCCTCCTGCAGAACAATTTTACAACCACTGCAATCCCCGATCCACAACGTGGGGATTATGGGCTTATAATGCCCATGATAAAAGCCAATACGGCGCTTGTGGGAGGCCCGCGTCCAGCAGTGGACCAGTATAGGCTGTAGATGACGTATTAGAATTAATCATAGTCATTTTCATTAGCCTATGCTAATGCCCTGTCAGAAGTGCATCCAGATATTATCAAGATAAAGGCTTCCCCTAATGAGCGCCATAGGACCCTGTCTTCAGCTTGCCGCATCCAGCATCTGCCTGCAGTCTCACGCAGATCGTCATTCACCTGGCCACAGTACGTTCTGCACCTAGTGAGTCCCGGCCTCTTCTCAAAAACATTATTACCCCAACATAGTTAAAATTACGATTTAGGCAACAATTCGTCACTGTTAAACAGTTTTCTAACTGGTCACAACGCCAAAAGCATCAACATTTTGTTTCAATCAGTCATAATATGTAAATTTAGTTCCCATAAGTCTACGTTTTTATTCGTCACCCCATCAAACAGTTCTAATTGGTCACAAGGCCTGTAGAACACACATAGAATATATTTTTTATTCTGTGCAGCCAAAAATTAGTAAGCCATTTTTGAAAATGTAAGAAGAAGGTACAATGTTTCGTGTGTGATTTGTAGTTCAGTTATGGATTTGTAAAACTCCCAATAAGATATGTGACGCACATAATACTGGAAATATGTGTTGGAAAACGTGCGTGAGCTACAAGAGAACTGGCGGAAAACTGTGCAGGACATGGGAAAATGGCGATTTCTCTTATCGCAGGCTAAGGCACACTTGGGATCGCTGAGCCATAGGATTAAGTAAGTTAGTTAAAAGATTGTTAGAACTTTAAAAACAAAAGGAACGAATGACTGAGCTTATGTAACGCTTCAATCAAGTTTGTCTTTTCAGGGGTATGTTTGATCGAGAAGGTCAGTAAGAGAGACACTAGCACCTTTGTGGTGACTACAAGTGGAAAGAAGTTCTATGGACTTTACCAGGTACGTTAAAGTCTTCCTATGGATATAATGATTGATGACCACAGTTTTGGTTGTGGCGATAAACTATACTTTTGACGCTATCTGTACTTACAATAATTTTGGAATGCGGGACGAATATAGACAAATATTATCGTGTGGGAGGAATAAAGAACTCCTCAAGCCGTTGTGTACTGACCGGTGTAACGGGGTGAAATGTAACTTGTCACACAGCGAGCGTTCGTGCAGTCAGTACAGAGAAAGAAAACGCTCGCAACGAGCAACGAGATGCATTTAGCACACATCGTAACGTTTCATGCTCGCTGCGAATGAACAATAAGGCTGATTTACACAGGGTCGGTACACAAGTCAGTAGCGGCGCCTGTGCCGGCGCCGACACTGACTTTAACTGTTTACATGGAGTCAGTAGTCGTAGCAAGTTCTTTACGGTGAGCACACGTGTGTGAAGTCAGTGGGAAAGAAAAATGAATAAAAAGAAAGCGGATGGTGTCCTACATCAATGACCACACAATCACACCTACAACGCAGCGACAGTGACTGACCAAGCACTAACTTGACTATTTACAAGGGGTTCTTACCGCGCGCCACCGGTAAAAACCCCTTAGGTACTTTAAAAACTGCCGCGCCATGGCGCGGTAGGGCATGGTTTGCGGGGGGTGCCGAATGACCTCAAAATATTCGTGTGCGAATGCACAAGTCAGCGCTGACTTCCCACCGCTGCACTGACTTGAAATCAATTTACGTTGGTTTTTTTTCGGGTCATCGCTGACTTGTCTCGATTTCGGACTGACCCTGTCTTAACCTGCTTTTACGCCACGTTACGCTGTTTTAAAAATCTTATTTAAGGTATGATGATTTGAGTAGTCATGGAGTGTCAAAGTATGATATATTTTAAAGTAAGTACTTACATTCACAAGCGATGTTGCAATCTCCTCCCCGTTTTCCCTCTCGGCACCATCGACTTGGTATCTGAAAGTAGTTTTTCAATGAAAAGCATGGGAAAATTTTTATATTTTTTTCATCCCCCCATCTCGGAAAGAGTATTTTTGCTCTTCGATATCTGAATGCAAAAGCCGTTTTTATCCGCTAGACTCTAGCGGATAAAAACGGCTTTTGCATTCAGACTGACATGACTAGAGGATAAAATAAAATTGAATTTAGAACATCTTGTGCACTACGTTTGTTATTCAAAACCTATTTACTTCAACCTCCATGGTGCCGAACCGCCGACCTCCGTGGCGCAGCGGGCGAAGGTCCGCCTGCGACGCAGGAGGTTGCGGGTTCGATTACCGCCTCGGAACAAATTTGTGTACGATCTGCAGAAATTTGTTCCGTTGGTCTGTGTGTTTTCTATGTATAATAAAAATATCTATGTAGTATATTGTATTAAGTATATCAGTTATCTAGTACCCATAACACAAGCTCTGCTTAGCTTGGGGCTAGATAGTGCTGTGTGAATTGTCCAGCATTATTTATTTATTTATATTTATACATCATACAACCTTATTTAATTTGTTAAAAACTCAGACTTGGAACCTTCTTGGTGTACTTTTTTTTAGTTTGCTTTGCGCGCGTCATTTTCTTTTCACGTTATATTGTTAAAACCACAAGAAACTTGAAAACGAGTAAAATGAGTGATTCTAGCGACGAGGAAGTTTATTTGACGCCAACAGAATTGACTGAAACTGTAAAAAATGCGCAGATAACTATTTTTTGAATTTAGTCATTTACTCGCTGGTGGGATGAAAAGTTACGTGTTGCACTCGAGTGCAAAGGTTTTTTACCTTGTACTCTTTTGATTCCCTCGCTAACGCTCAGGATTCTAATTTTTTATCACTCTCTACGCTTGTCATTCAATTTTAGAATCCGTCGCTTGCTCGGTCGTGCTCAATTTTGATAATTGAGCACGCGGTTAAAAAGCAACTTTACATTCTTGTATAACAAATAACTATTAATCAATCGTACAACAAAGTAATAGATTGAATTTTGCAGTACGATTTCGTTTCTTTACCAATCTGCCAAGTTCTGGACATAATAATATAGGGACAATCACTGTGTTCTGCGAGTTCTTAGGTCAGGTTCTAATCTAATCACTCATTCATTATAGTCCATTGGAAGACTTTAACGTACCTGGTAAAGTCCATAGAACTTCTTTCCACTTGTAGTCACCACAAAGGCGCTGGTGTCTCTCTTACTGACCTTCTCGATCAGACACACCCCTGAAAAGACAAAATTGAGCGAAGCGTTACATAATTGAGCACAGTCATTTGCTCCTTTTGTTTAGCGTTCGAATATGGAATTCAACATAAACTAACTTAGTGAAAAAAATCAAGTGCTACTCGCACTTGACGTTTGTTTCACGTTCGGTTCACCAAGGGTTCCGTATAATTGTAAGACCTTGTTTCTTGCCAAATACTACATAGGTCAACGGGAAGTAGCTTTGGTACCATTGGTTTCATTGTTATAGACGGGAGAAACTTACGTTCCTAACTCGTTGGTTCGCGCAAAACAACTATGTTTAGTACCTTCCCACCTAACTATTGAATGTGTGACATTCTGCTGTGTGTGTTTGCGGTTGGCTCTTTTTATGCAAGAACAGAAATTAAAAATTTAAAAATCCCCCGACAGATTTTCATGAAACATGGCTAAGATCAATCGGGATAAAATAATCTATGAAAAAAAACTAAACGAAATTCGGTTCATCCGTTTGGGAGCTACGATACCACTGACAGATACACGGATACACAGACAGACACGTTAAACTTATAACACCCCTCTCTTTTTGCGTCGAAGGTTAAAAATGAAAAAGACCCTGTTTACCTTAGAATTTGGGATCTTTCGATTATGGAATATGGAATATCTTATCGGAGAAGAGAGGCTGTCAATGTCAAACTATGCATGCAATGTGTATGCTTTATGCAAAGTCTATGCTCAGTATAAATAAATATAAAAATGTAAATAATGCTGGACAATCCACACAGCATTATCTAGCCCCAAGCTAAGCAGAGCTTGTGATATGGGTACTAGATAACTGATATACTTAATACAATACACTACATAGATAGATATTTATTATTACCAATGTATACATAGAAAACATCCAGAACGCCCTAGACAAATGTCTGCAGATCGTACCAACATTTGTCCCGAGGCAGGAATCGAACCCGCAACCTCCTGCGTCGCAGGCAGATCTTCGCCTGCTGCGCCACAGAGGTCGTCAAGTAGCATAGAACCGCAGGCTGTAGTTGTATGTTTTAACTTCACAGCGTGGACCGCAAATGCTTAATTTTCAGTAAGGTTGAACTTTACTACTGAACTATTCTAATAAATGAATAAATAATGCTGGACAATCCACACAACATCATCTAGCCCAAGTTAAGCTGAGCTTATGTTATACTATAGTGATATACTAAATATATCACTCATCTAGTACCCAATATGTATAATTGCAATACATTAAAATGATATTTTATAATCGTAAAAAAATACCCAGAACAAGTACATATCTGGAGATCGTACAAACATTTGTCTCAAAGCGGGAATCAAACCGCAACCTTCTGCGTCGCCACATCGGTCGTCGGATTTTTTTAAAGAAAAAAACTCATTTGGTCGACTTTGAAACTTTTTACGTAAGCACCCAGGAACCAAAGTCGTGTAGATTTCGTCAAAGAGTCTTCATTGTCTCTACAATACGTTGATTACAAACAAACAACTTGATTAGTCAAATCTCCTTAGAGATTCGAACCAATCACAAACAAAGTCTTCGGTGTTGCTATAAGAAATTTTATTCAGATAATGTGATAGATGTATCAATTTTTAATAACTTATGATAAAGACCGATGTTGAGTTAGTCGAAATTGAAAGCAGGTTTTTGATTTGATAATTTTTTATATCCTTAAAAACTTGTTTAAACCAAAAAACTTTACTTCTTACCGATTAAAAAATGTTCATTAATTTTAAAATTGTTCAAAAAATTATGAAATTCCGTGGTTACGAGAAAAAAATATTTACCTACGGTCAAATCGTTTCTGTCAAATTTGACGTAACTTCATTGAACTGGCAACATTGAAAAAGCATTCCATTCATTTTATTCCGAACACGTAGGACAAAAAACTTTGCTCCCTCCAATCAAGAGATTTCTCATGATATTTATGAGTAGAATGTTTTTCTGATCATTGTTCTGAAAGTCTATACATAGTAATAAAATGCGAAGAAAGAAAAAATATACAGAGTTTTTTATAGAGGCAGTTATCGTTACTTTATTTATTTTGGGAAATGTCTAATTAGCTGTCTGAACAGCCAATGTCATATTATTTGTGGGTCGAGAAGATCCTACGACGGTTAATGTGGCGGGTTCGATTCCCGCCGCATGACAAATGTTTGTAAAATCTGCAGATACATATTTGTTCCCGGACCTGACCAGACGAAGGCCCTTTGCCACTCTCTTAAATTTTGACTTACATAATGTAATGATGTTTGAGAGGAAAAGGAACGTCTGAATGAAAGGTGGGTGATCGATGAATGAACGAATGGGACTTGTGATTGGGAACGGAGAAATGGTGGAGGATAAAATTTGTAACTAAAATAGAAAATACGGAATATACTGGAAAAGCTGACGAAAATCTCTTTTATTTCAATCCCGGATCCTACACATATCCCCAAACGTTTAGTATGTACTATTATTAACTGACTTAAAAAAAGGAATAGGTTCTCAATTTATTTGTGTTTTTTAACCGACTTAAAAACACATCTCCTCCGGTTCTATAATTCGAGCTATAAAGTAAATAAAGGCTACCTATGTATTTTTTTTAATGTGTGTTCGTTAATTTCTCCGTCAATATTATTGACCATATTATGAAAAATTTTTCTCTTTTAGAGAATGATCCCGAATTGGTCCATATAAATGTTATTCTCCAAGGATTGGTATTTATCTATGCAGTGTAATTGTGTAATGTTTATCAGTTATCGTACCCATAACACAAACTCTGCTTAGCTTGTGGCTAGATAATGATGTGTTGATTGTCCAGCATTATTTATTTATTTATCCCGTCAATCTTAAAAAAACATGCCTGATAGGTACTTTTGAAAAATCACGACTAGCTACAAAATTTTTGGTGATATCTGCGGCAATCTTCATCTTCATAATATATAATACATAAATGAATCCCTATTTCCCTTGGTCACGGCATCACGCGTGAACGGCTGGACCAGTTTCGCTAAAATTTTTTTGTCGTGTTTGTTATTGTCAGGAAAAGGTTCTTATGAAAGAAAAAATTAAGAAAGTTGGAAACATAAATTTCTACACGGGCAAAGCCTAGCCTAAATAGATTTTGATGATTTTTTCGTTGTTGTGCAAATGTTGATTTTGAAGTGACCCCATAAAAGTTTGATTCTCGAGGAATTGATGATGTTTGCCGTAAAAAACTTAAATAAAACATCTTCACATGATAATTTTCACAATCACTGGTTACTAATAGTTTCCATGGCAACGGGTGTAACAAGAGGTCTGCTGAGAAAAACAAATTACAAAGTTGACGGATCGCATAAAACCACAGATAAAACGAAGGATGACCGATCCTTTTTTTCGATGACCCTTCTATGAAAATGATTTTGACATTTACATTTACGTTAGTCAAATTAATAAATAATAAATCGATTAACGTGCGTTGCTTCGGCTGCGTCATAAAATTTTGGCTTGTTTCACGTTCAGCAGTAAGGTTTTCGTCTCGTGCGATCCGTCAACCGAAATTTCGTATTTCGTGTTACAAAGTCGGCCTTTCGTCGTTTCATCCATGTTTCATCAAACTAAATTAGACTCAAAATTAAATTAGATTTTGCCACTAGAAGAATTTAAAGTCTGTTTCTAGTTTTTTAAAACACGCCAAATTTTATTATCACTCACTATTACCCAAGTTTGTTAATATTACAAACCTGAGCTAAAAATATATGTAATTACTAGCAAAATTTTAAACTTTGGACCTACGACGTAAATTAACCTTATCTACTTACAATATCATTTATGTAGGTAAGTACTTAAGCAAGAGAATGTGCGTTGTATAGGTAGGTACAGTAAATAGTGAACCCGTACGGGCCGTTCACGAGTTAAGTTAAGGCGGATGGTCACCGGTTACGCAGGAAATGATTTTTTTTAAATATTTTTTATATTATGTTTTTTGCGTTTTGCGTTTAACAAGTCCCTAATCTATCTAGCCAGTAGGTAGGTTTGGGTAAAAACTTTTAGCCATTCTTTAAAAAAAACTCCCTTTTTGAAGTCTATTGACAAGTAAAAAATTGGTTACTTACTAAAATCAACATAATGTCTTTAGTCAATACACTCCAAAATGACGATTGAATTGAAGCAAATGGTTTACAAAAGGTAGTCGCGAAACTACCTACATATTAGCTAGAAAAACCTATTACTTGGTAGAACTGTGTTAGAAAGCAAATCATACAAAAAACAAAAATATATTGAACTTCCCGCGTGACCGGTGATGCCTTAAATAAATAATTTCACGAACATTTACTTACATTGTCCAAGAAAAATATCATTATGGGTTCCAGATCTTAGCAAATCCCTCACAAGTTTACACCTGCTGTCATATTTCTTACAACAACACAAAACTACACTAAAAATTAATATAAACACTGAACGAGTGATCCACATAACGAGTATTTACTTTATAACAAGTTATCAACAAAACATGCGCGCACGCATACGTCTGGATTCATACTACCTGCTTTAGAATTTCCTACGATAAGACACTAGAAATACAGTTCAAATTGATTAATACCTACTTTGTTATACCTGACACTTTAAAATGTAAAATATACCGTGTAATGTCGAAAGTAAGGTGTGATTTAGCTTGTTTGGTTGATTGTACTGAGTTTAAATGTCAATGTCATGTGTGATAGTAACTGGAATAATTATTATCTAATTTGAACTTTATTACACGTGGATAGAGGCTATCGGATTATCAGAAAGATAGGTACTTTTAATGCCGGTAATTCTATTCAGGTTTTTCCGCTTGTGAACGAAATTGTAACAAAAACACAATCGAACATTACATTGGAAAAAAGTACCTATGGTAATTAACCGACTACGGGTAACAAATGTACCAATAATATGTGAAGTAAGTAATGCTCACATATGAACAACAGTCATATTAACATTCAAATTACCAGGAGAGCAGAAGTTGTAAGGAGATACAGAGATATGAAAAGAAATTCACTGGTAAAATCAAATGTATGTTCCTACTTCCTTCACGTTTATGCTACCCTAGTACCTAGTCAAGTAAATTTTGTAAAATGATACTAGGGAGAGCACTATGGTGGTGTGGTTTCGGTTCAACCTACCACCAGGGGTAGGATTGGTGGTAGGCCGGGTACGCGGTGCAATAAATTCTCTTGTCAACGTCAATTTGGTAAGATAAAGCGGTATTTGACGAAACATGAACGAGGTCCGACTATGATGTGAGGTGGGTGGACCTAATTCTACCTAATTTGAGAATTCTACTTTCGAGAAGCAAGTATTCAATCTCCTGAATTTAACTTACATCGATTAGTATAATAATATTTCCTGCTCCGAAAGTTGCTTATTCCTTTTTCAAACATAAGGTAGAAAATACGTCATTGCAGGCTTACTAAAATGCGAGGGGGAAAACTCTATGGAATTTTAGTTCTCACGCAATTAGTGGGAGAGAAATATGTATGAAAATCAATTTGTAACGTGTTTTTTTTCTGAAATATCAGCTATGGTTATTTTCGTAATAGGTCAAACGACAAAAAGTTTTTACTCCGAGTTAGCCATAAAATATCGGCCTCTTCCGTATTCGGGACAACAATTCAAAAAAAGAACCATACGTACAAATTGCCACATTTGAGTTTACAATTTAAATTAACTCGAGTGATTTCGAAGATTCTTTAACGTTGATTTCCCTCGAAAGTGTAGTATAAAGCAATATGTATCACTCGGCAGAAAGTGCGATTACTGCCTCGTGTGTTTTAAGGCCCTCCGCTGCGCTTCGGGTTTCAAATGACACACTCCATAGGAATTGGGCACTTTCTTGCCTATGTGTACAATGTACTATTTTGTGATGTTGGGACTGCCGCCGCGTTTCTGCAGTGCTTGCAGAGTTTGAGACGGATTGGTTTGCTGCCATTCTCCGTAAAAAGACCGCATCCCTGATGCGCAGAGTGCGTGACAGCCTCAACACCATTCTACAAACGATAGCTGGTAGGATCCTTTCTCACGTGGCAATAATTCGTGCAGAGAATAGTCTAATTTTAACCGACTTCGAAAAAGGGAGGAAGTCCTATGTTCGGCTGTATATTATATATGTCTGCTCATTTCTCCGTTATTAATGGGCCGATTTGGATGATTCTTTTGCAGTTGTATAGAGAATGATCCCAAGGGGGCATAATTTTTTTATTCCCGAGGATAAATATATATCCGCAATACTTGCAAAAAAATTGTTTAAAACTATGGTATTCGAAAACGGTGTTTTTCAAAACAATAAAATTATAAGTACCTATTTGTTATTATGGTGCGTAAGCACTCTTACTCAAGGTAATAAAAAAAAATTCGATATAATTTAATTCATAATATTATTAAGTGCCGCAAAATAACTAACTTTCCACTGTCGAACCTGGAAGAGATCGCTTTCAGCGATAAGGCCGCCGATTGTGCCATACTAGATTAAATTAGTAGTTTGTAAGATATTTTATAAGCATTGATGGTACAATAAAGATATTATCTATCTATCTATCGTTTTCGCTGCCTAGTTGTCCAAAATAAAAGACTTTTATTTTTTTATTACCTTTCATAATCTCATTGAATGCTAATAGAAATTATCGCAGCAATATTATTTATTTTATCAGTTTTAGCACGACATTACTATCGCCGCGATACTGTCGTCTGTCGACATAGACCCTTAGCTCACGGACACAAATCATGTTAATGACTGATGCCGATAAGACCAATTAATGCAAGTGGATGGTATCCAAGCGTTAATTGGACGGTTACCAATATCTAGGGATAATCAAAATAGAACTTCGCATAGATAATGACAAAAGATAAAAAAGACATGGACAATAATTCCTTTCAAAGATATTCTTTATTGAGTTAAAGATTTTAAAAAACAATGCAGCAGAATACCATCTACGAAACCTATTTCTCAAACGAAACTCTAAAAACACCAACTGTTTGGAGACGCACTTAAATGTTGCAAATAATTTTATTTTTAGTATTTGTTGGCATTAAAGTTGAATCCTACTTGTTAAAAGTTTGAATTTAAATACTTATTTTATTTTTAGTATTTGTTGTTATAGCGGCAAGCGAAATACACATTCTGTGAAAGTTTCAACTTCTAGCTCTTACGGTTCGTGAGATAGAGCCCTCTGACAGACGGACAGACAGCCAACGGAGACTTAGTTATAGCGTTTCGTTTGCACCCTTCGGGTACGAAACCCTAAAAAGCGACGCAATGAGTAAATTCAACGCTGTGTGATATAGACACATCAGCCACTGGCCGCTTGTCTATCACTACATAGTATAAAACAAAATGGCTTTCTGTCTGTCTGTCTGTCCCTATGTATGCTTAGATCTTTAAAACTATGCAACGGATTTAATACAGCATTAATCCTTAGCCAATTGAGTACGTTAAATACATTGTGAATTTAAGATAGATCAATATGGTTCTTTACAGCATGTAATTTAAATGAATATTTTCGAAGATACTACAGATTTAAAATGCAGGGACATTGCGGTTGCGGCGGTACCGGCTGGGGGCCGATTCTGTAGTATTATTAGGGATCAGCATTGCACTCGTGCGAAGCCGGGGCGGGTCGCTAGATATCAATAAATAAATGAATAATCACCACGAACGGCAAGCAGATTGTTGACCGCAGTGAAGGTGTTTAATAATACGTTGTACTTTTAGTAATTATATTGAGCTACCTGTAGATTGCTTGCAACAATCTGTAGTTAGCTCAATTGTTTCAATGGTAAATACTAGTTCTAATTTATTTCTATTATTTAATTGTAATTTTCTTTGTCAATAAAGTTATTATGTGATAAACTGATAATACACAGCATAAACGTATAAAATGATATCCATGAAAGAGTTGAAATTTGTGAATATAATAACAAAAAAACTCTGAAGTAGGGGAGAAAGAAGGCAATAAACGGAAAAAATTCTCAAATAAGCGATGTGATATTCAGTTAGGTATTGCTACCTGCTTCTATCTTTAACAATGAAGATTTCTTATAGGTAGTTCGGTACTTACAATTCCCAAGAAAAGTCTTATCCATGCCAGTCTTGAGTAAAGTGTAGGCCAGATTACATCTTGTAAACTTCTTACAATCATAAGAAATAACACAAAAAACAATAACAAAAACAAAGACCTTCATTACTGTGGATACTCAAGGATATAAATGGAAGATCTTGTTGATAATTTGTCTATTTGTAGATAGGTATAAACCACTTCATCGCAACGAGTACCTATATCAATACTTCTACGTTAAGATTACAGTTTGAATGTACCTACTTTACTTTGTTTATAAGAAAATCAGTCTCCCAGTTACATTGCCTTGCCGTGTGGTGCCGGTTTAGAATTCACACCACCTTCTTTTCCCGAGCGTGACGTAAGAAGCGACTAAAATATATCCACCGCGGCCGCGCAACAGCTCCCCCTACAGAACAATCCACCATCAAACAGCGATCCCCCACCCGCTTGTCCAGAGCGGGGATTATGGCATTACCCTGTTATAATAAATAAATCAATAAATAATGCTGGAGACTCAATAATCATAAGAGCCAATGAGGTGCTTAACAGAGGAAGCCCAACGTCAAGTAGTGGATTGGTAAATGCTGTTGATGATGATGATAAATAAGTTAAATAAAATAATGCTGAACAATTCACACAGCATTATCTAGCCCCAAGTTAAGCAGAACTTTTGTTATGGGTACTAGATAACTGATATACTTAATTAATACAATACACTACATAGATAGATATTTTTTTGTTATACATAGAAAACACCCACTACACCCTGAAAAAATATCTGCAGATCGTTCAAACATTTGCCCCGAGGTGGGAATTAAACTCGCAACCTCCTGCGTCGCAGCCGGACCTTCGCCCGCTGCGCCACTGAGGTCGTCAAATATAATTATATTACTGTTTGTTCTCTTCATCTCATCTGAAAGACGTCTACTGCTGTTAACAGGCCTCCCTAAGATCGCAACGTGCATCTGTGTCATCAATCGGAAATGAATTGCATCCAGCAGTAAGCAAAACAATTGGAAATTATACGAATGAATCAAAATCAAGAATATAACCATTTAGCCGTTGTTACTGACTCACCATTATTCTCTTGTCCTTTTTCCATTTAGGTGGGGTCGGCACATCAGTTGATCCTTCCAATCGCTTCTATCAGTCGTCATCTCAGCACTCAAGCAGTGAGTAAAGTGCTTCTTACTTATGTTATCTCTCACACAGTCCCTGCATCTTTTCTTAAACCTACCTTTACTCCTATATCCATCCACATTCATATCTAACACTCTTCTCGTAACATGACACTCTTCAATCCTTATATCAGTTTAATATTACAGTCATATTAAACTGAGAAAATAATAATGATATAATGTCAGAAATATAATATTCACATGTAATTAAGCAAAAAGTAAGGTAAGTATGAACCTACCATAATAAAATACAAATTAGCAGACACTGTCATAGTGAAGCGATTAGTTTAGCAGAAGAGGTCCACACCAAAGATCCTATGACTAAGTTCCGTCCACACCAAGTCATTTGACATAGAATACTCTTTATCACGGCCTATTTTCACCCCCTCGTCTTTGGTACCTACCAATACCTATATTATATCTATTTTTGTACTAATAAAACAGAAATATATTCGTGTTCTAATGTAGATTATTATTCCACATTTTTCTTGAGCATAACATTTATGCGAACATCGCTCCAGATTCATGAAGATTGGCAGTTTATTTCTCCCAGACTTATGCCCATGTAATTTCGAGGGATTTTCTCAAATATGAATGGCAGATTAAAAAGTATATTTCCCCACAATGTCTACTTGAGATCCTGCAATGAAGGAAAATAATAATGGAGGTTTTCTGAAATTTTATGAATATATGAAATGAACCTACCTGAAAAGGATACAGGCGCATCTACCTACAGTCATGTAAAACGCTCAACTCTTTAGGCGAGTGTTTCGTAGACGGTAGACACTTCGTGTCACCTTTCTTAACACATTGAGTGCCTGTGTCGCACACATTGTTCTTCGATATGAACAGCAACATGCCTCTCGGGGCTGCATCGCTTATGCACGTTGATAACATCGAGGCGATAAGTTGACAAGAGGGTTCGAATATTTTTGTATGGAAGGTGGTCCTAACATTTGTATTAGGTATTTTTTCAATCGCCGCGCACTATAAAAATTAAATATTTGAATAGCGTCAAGTTTCCGAGATATTCAGATATGAAGAAAAAATTATAATAACAAACAATAAAACTCATACCTATCTCTAAATAGAAGACCCTACAACAAATAAAAAATGTCCTACAAAATAATGTCCTAAAGCGTCAAGTTTCAAGAGATATTCACAGATACCTATACATATACCTATATTGCTCTAATTTTTTTTTCATAAATGTATTTCTCTTTAACCTGACGACAAAATCTTCAAATCTTTCATTATGTTAGCGGTATACACAAAGAAAATTGCAATCAAATAATAGAAATAAATTAGAACTAGTATTTACATTTTTTAGAACTACAGACTGTTGCAAACAATCTACAGGTAGCGCAACTGATACATAACAATACTAATCGGTTGACCACATACATTTTTTTTCAAGCTTGCTTATTTCATCTTATTTATTTATTAATTTAATTTATCTTATTTCAACTAACTTAGCCATGACATGTTTTTCTGTTGTTTATAGTGCCCTACGCGATCTAAGTTGTTTTTATTAACTTTGAATTAAAATTGCCTTCAGGCTCAAGCCAGCGGAGAAGACTCTAAATCAGAATAGCTAGCTCGTCTCAATTAAATATTTACATAAACTACTAAAGATTAACAAACTTGGAGTGAGTAATTAGTCTCTGGTGTTGACCTTTCCGAATTTCAGATGAGTTTCAACCTGAGACCAAATTAACTGGATTGCTCATCCCCTCGGCATCTGTTAGGGTTCTGCCAGAAAAAATGCTAATGAAACCTTGCAAAGTAGTAGTAGTAAAGCTGCGTAGTCCGCCTGTCTGTCTGAATTTTCTGTGAAAGACAAGGATTCTGACAACCATGATTTCTCTTATAAAAGTCGCTCAACAATATCTTTTTCAGCGACATGGCATGGCTTTCGTCATGCACAATTCAAAATACTTCTAATTTTGTCTAATCCATCATAATAATTACTGATATTTTGTTCCTTTATTAACTAGCTACTAGCCGTTGCCTGCGACTTCGTCCACGAGTCTATAATAGATTGATATATGACTTGTAGTTGTTATAATTTTGATTGACGTCTGCTAAGAAAACATAGCAGCATCCTTGGACTCGTGGATAACACAATTGATTTTCCAAGGTCATAGTTTTTTATCCTATTCCTAATAACTACTGACATTACGCAAATATACAAAAATTTTTTAAGGTAGGTTCCTAACCCAACCTACTAGAACTTATTCCCGACCCAATTCAAAACTTTCAAATTATCGCGCAGTTCTTTTTGCAGCGCAATATGCTCGTCGAGAGCCCTCGGCCTTTTCACGGCGGTCTCAGGCCGCTCTAAACAACGGCACCTCTTGAAGGCTTATGAACGCTCGACTCGGCGGCATATTTTATGCGAGTTCCAAGGCTTTATGGGGATTTTGTAGGGCTGTCTATGGTGATATAAGTGGTTTTTTGTATTAGTTTCTAGAAAACATTAAGTAAAAATGAAATGGAAAACCTACAGATAAACAAGCTGACATCGAGGCTGCCTACTGACTACAGAAGCTTCAACCTGGGTATTTTTGGTATAATAAGCCTATTCTCTAAGTTAGGCTATATTCTAAATGTACGTCAAATTTCATCTCGATCTGTTCAGTAGTTTTTGAGATCTTAAGACCCGAGTTCACCAACAGACGGTTAAATCTTAAACAGTTGTTATAACGTTTTTGACACAAGTTGTTATACATTAAACGTCAGTGTTAACCGACGAAGCAGCCTAATTGTCCGATTATCTATTGGTGAACACAAACGTAAGTAGGTAACAATTTTTACATTTCACAAACTTTTGGCTTTATAAAATTCGTAGCACTGACAATGACTAGCAATTTGTCATCTGAAGGTATTTTTCCTAACTAATTACGTACACGTTTGGAACTATATTTTAGTACTGAGTATTAATAAACTTTCCTTCTAAATACCTAATGATTCACCCTATATTTACCTCTCTAGCAGAGCTTTTCAGCTTAGATTTTATACGCAAATACGCTTAGATCTCGCGTATATCAGTCGAGTGCAGGGTAAATAACTACGCGCTCCTTGCCTATTATAACAGTTGATTAAACAAGCAAGCAGTGGGTGGGGCACATTGAGAGGACGTTGCTAAGCGGACAAAATGAGCTCGCTGGTTCAATGGTTACTACCATTGAACCGATCGAGCCTGACGCAAACTAACCAAAAATGCAAACTGCAAACAGTATTTCTCTAATTTGAAGAATATAGAACCTCGTCGAGCGAGTTTTTCCAGTGAAATGCTTGCAATGAAAAGAAAAGTTGAAAAACCTTCAAGTTTTTCTTACCGTCATTATCAAAGTTGACAGTTTTGTGGCATGACAGCTGTAACGTTAGACGAATAATAACACTTTTTTTATTCAGATCAAGGGGCGATTCTGAGTTTTGTCTCGTTTTGAGACAAATCATATTATGTGTCGAATTGTATTGGTATATGTGTACCATACAAAGGCACCGATTTATATTATTATTTATTTTTTCCGTATTTTTTATTATACTATATCTACTAACTACATTATATTAAATTAAGTTTACTGGCTGTTTTAGTGCCCATATTTTTCACTTATTAAACATTGTCAGCATCATTTAGTCACCCCATATCTATTATTTTTTGTTGTCATCTTTATTACTGCCTTTTTATTATAATTTTCAAATAACAAGTGTTGCCACCTTGTCTCCTTTGTATTCACATTATATTCTGCCTTTGTATGCACTGGATCAGAGATCATGTCTGTCATTTACCCTACTTGGTCCTAACTGAAAACCAGCGCTCTTTCACAAAAACCTGCCCTAGGTTTTTGTGTTAGAGCAACAAGCTGAGTCAGGACCAGTTAGACCTACACACACGCGCTCGTCGGCTTGCTGAGTGGGCTACTTAGTACCAACCCAATGCTTAGGTAGGTCCTTGTGTTAATCATCTAAGTATTGTGTTATTTATTACTGTTGACTTGTGTTTATCTTTTAGGTATGTGTTACTAAGTAGTCTTTTATTTTAATAATAGTGTAGTGTTTAATAAACAATTTTCTTTCTTTCTTTCTTTCTTTCTTATACAGATAATAGTAGCAAAAATGAATTTATTTTGTCCGCTAAATATTCGCTGAAAAGTCCGCTCATTACAATCAGTAGCTGGAGGCAAAATGTGTCGCAAGTTTCTGTTGCCGCAAGACCACACGGCGAGCAATAATGAAGTTCGGAGTTTAATAATACAATTTACATTTTTTCGGTAAAATAAAACATCAACATAACCGAAAATATTTTAATGGTCTCTGAACTTTTGGTTTTTACCTAAAAATATTGTGTTATTTTTCAAGAAAACTTTATTTTATTAGATTACTTAAATACTTAAAATTTTGTTGTAGTGACTTGTTAGGTATTTCAACCACTTTATTAGGGGTTTTATAAAAATACTGATATTTTGATATTTATTTATTAATTAAAAAAACATAAAACAATTGTGCGAAAAACTTAAATCTAAAAACACCTTGTAGGTACCTACATAAAAACTAATCTATAGTGTCCGTCCACACACAGCTCCAGGTCAACAAAACTCTCATTATCCCACATACTTAGGTATTCCAAAATAGTGGTGAAAATTCACGAACAACAACATTGAAAGTTCGGACAGTCGCGTCCCCTTCATATATTACGTCATGCCATAACAGGTTGACTGAATAGAGATGTCACAAAGGGACCTTGAGAGCGAATCGTCTGAGGACTCTGTGAGCTTCCACATTTAGGTGAGTAATTCACAAAAGCTACTGGCCCTAAAAGCATTGGTAGAAGCTATCAGCATGTTTAATGAGTACCTAACCAACAACAAAAACACAACATTACCTACAATTCAAGACAAGAGTGGAGTGGACAAGGTGTCTTCTAGATCTTCGTGATACACCGTCATCAGGTGAGATTGTGGTCAAAATATTTTTAGCATGAAACTATAAGAAATACGAAAGAAAATAAACCGGCCAAGTGCGGGTATTCGCACACGGAGGGTTCCCATCGTTCAAACCTATATCAGACGAAACTCTAAAAATACCAACAGTTTGGAGACCCCATAATATTTTCCAATTGTTTAATTTTAGTATTGGTATTTTTGAACTGTTACCTACTTACGTCTAGAAAGTTTCATGTGTCTACCTATTATGGTCCAAGATATTATAGCCTCGAAAAACTTAGAGCCAAAAAAAAATTATTTTTGTAAGACTACGATTGATCTGGCTAGTCGAATGATATACAACTACTAATTCACTCATTCGACTTGAATATTAGTAATATACTAATCTTCAAAGTCAAATGACAACTACTAATTAGTTATTACTAATGCCTCTACGAATTGACCGAGGCGTCGTATAACGAATTGAGTTCGACTGCCCGACTCGAGCAGTCGCCATTACTAACCAAATTAGTAACTAATAAGGTTATCAACGGCGAGATGCGTCGAATAACGAATTGAGTTCGACTGCCCGACTCGAGCAGTCACCATTACTAACTAATTTGGTTAGTAATAGCGAGTTGGGCAGTCGACGCGAAATCAATTCTTTTTTCGACGCCACTCGCCATCACTAACCAAATTAGTTACAAATTTGCTCTAGTCATTCGAATGGTTCAAATGATTTGTAAAATCGATTAATTCGAATGAAATCATTCACAGTCGCGCATCTTTACTATCAATAGGTTGAGCCCAAGCAGTACTTATTTGATCACTTATTTAATCTCTTACAAGGCCAAGCCTAATCACGATTCACAGGAGCATAAACCGTACAACCAATCAGATCTCAGCATTACCCCCCCCCCCCCCACCCAACTCAATTAACTTAATTGGGAAGACTTCATTTGCTTTTTATGACTTTTGTTGACTTTTTTCGATGGCCGAACCGGATGGCGGCTCATTTCAGTTTCGATGACGGGGCGGGTAGAATATTTGCTTTGATATTGGATTTTTTGGGGTTTTTAATATAAAATGACCGTGTTCAGTGCCTTTTGTATTCAGAACTTAGGCCTTCACACCCTATTCAAGATTTTAACAGCGTCAGCAACTTTGCTCTTTAATCGCATGCTGTGAGAAATAAAAAGAAATACAACCTTTTAAAAGCCTTGTAAGGCTTTTAAAAGGCTGTAATAGTTTAAGTCTAAGTTCTTTTTTCCATCTTTTATATGAAATTAGAACCAGTATTTACAATTAAAACAGTGGGCTTGTGTGGGTTGATATAATGATGATGTAAGTCGGTGTAGCGGTGTTTCGCACCAAATTGTTCGCACCACAAGCCTAAAGTAATAATAATTGTTTCGTTTCTCACTGGCTGTTTTAAGATTGTCGTTTCAACCCACAAATTTATAAAAGAACTTAAGTGAACTAAATGTGTGAAAAGGTACAGTCAGAGTTAAAAACATCCCTAATAAATCCCTTAATCTTTATCACGTCACTTTCCTATGACGTCACTTTCTGCATCTAGTCAGTCTGCTTATCTCGTCTCGTGGTTTATTTCGTCTCTTTCAGTAACAACATTGTTAGTACCTTCTAAATGCTAAGTACCATAGTTGAAAAAGTACTAGGCAAGCATAAGTTCATTGGAGGTATGAAAAGTAACATTGAAAAATTTAAATAACCTCTACTTTAATATGTTTTAAAGACTCCTTCCCATCTCGTAACCATTTTTATAATGAGTGATACAGTCAACTCGAAGTATATACATACATTTTCAGCCCATACTACCCAAAGACATTTGTCTTTGATACTACCTACTAGGTAGTATGTGCCTACTGAGAGATGATACTGAAAAAGCGCGGCAAATTTTAAAAATATAAGTATGACAGCCCTAAAATTACAGAGCAATTAATTTTGTAGCAAAACAATCAGGGCATAGAGTCCAAAAAAGCCTCGAAGTAATTTTCTTTATCCAAAATTGTAAATTTGACGCTACTTTAAAGTAATGTGTTCAATGTGTTCCTATGTGTGTTTCTATGGTTCTTAATAAATGAACTGAACTGATGATTACGAAGCAATTATAATATAGGTGCTAAGGTAAAGCTTTCCCGTTTCAAAATCCAAGCTCCATCAACCTATTGAATATGCAAATCTTGCAGGTTAAATTGAAAATACCTTCGATCAGCTTGAGTGGCCTCTACCTAGAATAATTTGACCCCTGGCAGGATCAACTGTCGCCACAGGGCCGTTCAATAATGGACGATTTATTACTGAACGATGACTCGAAAGATATTTATGAAGACCACAAAGTTTTGGAACCTATACAGGGAAGTGCTTGACTTTATGGATGACCTTTATTAGATGGAGCATGAAGACTTGCATAAATAAATAAATAATTATGCTGGACAATCCACACAGCACCATCTAACCCCAAAGTAAGCTACTCAAAGCTTGTGTTATTGGTACTAGATAACTGATATATATAATACATTATATACAAAGATAGATATTTTGCATTGTATATTATACTGTGAATTTGTGAGTATCCGAAACATTTACCAAGGGTCTTAATGATTATTTCGGCTAAAAATAGTTACGAAAGATGCACAGACGGAAGAATTTAGAAACCTATAGAATAATGTAGTCTACTAGCTTCCGCATGATACACGACACGTGTTTTTCGTATATAAAATTTTCAGGAAAAAGTGAATCCAACTCCTATTTTTGATTTCGCTACCTTAAAAACTAAGGACTATTATTTTGTTCCTACTTAGAAAACTAAATAATACACCACACGTGTTTGTCGTATAAAAAAATCTGCTTAATCCTTTTGGTGGTTTCGGCGTTGTTTTGTGAAAAAAACACAGTTAAAAATAATTCAATTTCCAAATTTGAACTGTGGCTACAGCCACTTGAACTGGGTGCAATCACCGCCTTGGTTCTTAAAGTACCTAGGTAGGTACCTAGCTTTTTTAGTTGGTGGATGTTGTTGACCGGAGGTCAACTTGTTCAACCTCTGAGGTCCTGGGTTCGAATCCCGGATCGGACCAATAGTTGATATTGGGGTTTTTCTAGCAAGAAAAATTCACAGTTGCAGCCCGGAGTCAGAAAGTTGGTGGTGTTACACCCCCGTGCTTCGCAAAACACGTTAAGCCGTTGGTCCTGCGCCTGACCTGTCCCCGATCGTGTCGGTCTCTTGTTCCATCGGATTATGAGAGTGAGGGAATAGAAAGTGCACCTATGTTTGCGCATACACTTATGCACTATAATATGTCCTGCGTATCTGGCTAGTCTCCGATGAAACTGGCCGCCGCCGTGGTCGAAACTCGGCTAGGAGGACACTATTATTACATTAGGTGAGTATCACCATCATAACCAGAAAAAGGCGTCTGATACCCTGACTGCTCAAATTTCACTACAGTATGCAATGTGGAAACCCTAAAATAAATAGTGTGAACAAGTTTACATTTTTGTTATACGTGCTGTGTTTCCGGTTTTTTACATGGCCACAGATGTAAAAAGAACTTGGAATAGCATCTAAAAAGTTTTTTGTTTCTTTGTAAAAACTTTTGGTCGTCTAGTTTTCTCTCTCTGGACCAACGCAGTAGTGATAACAAACCAACGGACTATTTACTTAACTGAGTGGTATCAAACCAATTCTACCGTATTTGACTTGTACGGAGACTTGTACGGATCCAAATTGGATGCACCTGCATCCAATTTGGATCCGTACAAGTCTGTGAAAAAAACGATTTGGCAACGGATATTGTTTCCGTTGACGAGGCACCTTGAATATGTACATAGGTATTCAATCGGTTAGTCGTTGGTAATTAGCTAATCAAATCTCTTCGAATTGACGTTGACAAAATATTTCATCATTGACTAGACTAGTTTCTGCCCGCGGCTTTGCACCCGTTGTTTCATTCATTCAAAATTTGAAATTCAATTAAGGATTCGTTTTTCGGCTTGATAAACGAAAATGTCTGCCACGAATCATAAATTCTTAAGTCGAATTCTTTGGCTTCTTTGGCTTTTGGTATAGATGTTAAGAGGTATTACTAGATAATAATCAAGAAATCAGCGAAATAATATTCAGAAGATTTATCTTACTCTAATTTTCACTATTCCTGCGCGTAAATAGTAAAAGTTAGGTAACGTGTTTCCGATCCAGTTTTTGCGGACCTTTCTAGAAAATCAGCTTCATTGTAAAACTCATCAACTGGAAATAATTAGGGGCGCCACAAAAACATTTGTGACCCATGACGGAGCGTAACTACCTCTGGACGTGACAGTCCCATTGTTGTTTGAATGTATGCTTTTATAGTTCCTCTGCAAAAACTCCACCGTGGCTGTAATTGAGACTAATATAGCCTATTTGTGGCACTGTGTTCGCTTTGGAATGCTGTATTTTAAGGGATAGCTTTGTTTTTAACGGGTAATGAAAACGATCACGGATCACGGATCAAGGTGTGGTAAGTGTAGTTACCTATTGGCATTACGACTCAATCGTTAGCAGTTGAAACGTTAGCGTGTGCGTTCACAGACCGGCATCGGATAATCCACTGACAAGTGCGTCCACTGATCGGCAAACCGAATGACGTCATTCGCACTACACAGAAAAGTTGCCTCGCCCGTACTACACCTTCGCTGCGAAACCTTAACAGCGGAATCACAGTAATTTCGCCATGTCTTGTGCGTATGTAGGAGAAGCGGAACACTAGCGAAACAGCCTGTTCTGACGCATAGATTTGACTATAATTCTATCTCTTTCCCCGCACGGTCTCGCTGATCTGCACCATCGTCACGTCCGTACCACACCTCCGCTGCGAAACGTTAAAAGCGGAAATGCAGTTATTTCGCCATATCTTGTCCGTATGTAAGAAAAGCGGAACACTAGCGAAACTGCCTGTTCTAACGCATAGATTTGACTATTATTCTATCTCGTTCCCCGCACGGTTTCGTCGATCTGCTCCGACGTCAACCATAGTTCCGCAACTCAAACTACACTTGATTGCTGCGGAATTCATGCGGAGCGGAACACGAGTAACGGGTCCGCTACTTGTGTCCCGCAGCGGAGGCGTGCTACGGGCGACAAGAATCCTCGCCGGCATTGCCGAAAGTCCGCACCGTGCGGTGCGTTTAGGTATTTTCTATATTTAATTAAAAAATATATGTATGTATATAATGTATTCTATTACAATACAAGAATTTATTAATAGCTACACACAACTTATACAAAAAAAGGGGGAAAAAATATATGTATAATAAATAAAGAAAACATAAACCTTTGGATCTCAGTTTAAAACATTATTGTAAGCAGCAGCGTAAAGATTAGAGTCCCAAGGGTAAAAATAATTGGTCTTTCCCTGACTATGTGCGCGGCTAATGAGGTCCAGCCTGAGCTTATTGTCTTTATCCACTGAGGTCGATAACGACGCTGGTTTTCAGTCTGTATATCAGTTATCTAGTACCCATAACACAAGCTCTGCTTAGCTTGGGAATAGATAATGTTGTGTGGATTGTGAATAAAAAAACACTTTTACTAAACATTTTACTAATATTTTTTTATGTGACGACTATTTTATTCAAGCTATTTTCCTACGAAACAAAACTTTTTAAATTAAATCGTTTGCGTATTCAAAAAAACTTTCTTCTAAAGGTTTAGTGTAAAAGTGAAAAGGGTCTCAATATCCGGTAGGTTCAGACGCCAACAAGGCTTTTATCCCTTTTCTACTTCATTGGTTTTAGGGAAGTGTGAAAGAGACGGAATCAAAGGTCAAACGAGATCAGTCGGTTGTCAGAAACATTTTTTATTGAAATAGTTTTGGAAAGTTTGTTTACAGAGGAAAAAACAAAAAGGAAAATAGGTTCCTACCCAAATTACTAGGTACTGTTTCGATGTTAAATAGTGCTTTTTCTAAATGTTGCAGGTAGTCAAACTAGTCTGAGATAAAAGAAAAATCATAGTTTTTAATTTTTTCTGCGTTCTACAAGGAATAAAACTAGCGAAAAATTAATTTGCCGCAAATCGCAAACCATTATATAAACTACAAAAAAAGAATCACGCGCCAACACGAAACGATCTACCTTAAATTACTACTATTTACTAATTACTAATTTTTATAGGTAAGTGCCTACGCTACGGTACGGTAGCCCTGAAATCAAGGGATCAAATTATTCTAGTAAATTTGGTCGGTATAACGCCTCTATCATGCGGAGAGAGACCTAAGCGAATTAATCCTATCCTATCCTAGTAATATTTTTAAGCCGAAAGTTGTGAAATCTGAATATTTGTAACCTAGGATCTCCAAAACTACTGAACAGATCAAGATGAAATTTGGCGTGCAATTAGAACAAAGCCTGACTTAGATAATAGGCTACTTATTATACCGATAATACGCGTACGAAGCCGTTGGCCTACTGTTATTGTATACCTTAGTCTCTTACTTTTTCATTTAGTAGTATAACACCAATACAATTCAATGAAGCATCATTTACTGAAAATGGCCGCTTTAGAAAGGTGTTGAATCAACAAAAACAAATTCTCCAATAGAATGACAAGCGTTTGTTGAACAAACATTAATCAACTGAAAACTTCTCGAATTTTCTATATAAAGCGCCATTGGGCTTTCTCAAATAAATCATAACGTCTCGATATTTATTTGTTTTTCGCGTTAAGTATTATTTATATTTCTGTTTTCTTTATCGCGCCGTCTGGACCCCAATCGATGTTAGTGATGGGGTAGGAAAAACAATAACAAGAACAAAATTAAAAATTTTAAGAACCCCCTGACAGATTTTTATAAAAGCATGACTAAGAACTCTCGGCATAAAATTATCTATGACACAAAAAAACTAAACGAAAATCGTTAAACTTACACCCCTCTCATTTTGCGTTGGGGGTTAAAAACACGATCTTCACACCCACCTCATCTAAACAGGTTATTAATCTCACTTTTGATACATATTGCCGATTGCCTACTCAAAATCTTTTCCAGAAGAACCAGCCAAAAGATTTCTTTTGACGAAAAGTTTCAAACGGTCAATAGATCTTTGATCTAGAATCGAACCCGCTAATTTTGTCATCCTTTAGCGATGGTACTCTTTTTTACCCACCAGGCAATAATAACAGTAATGTTTTTTACACGCCACCGTCTATACTTTTCGATCACTTCTTGTCCATCCTAAGGTTGCCTGAATGCAAATACAGATCGTATTTGTTTTCTGTGATTTTTGATTACTTGTCATTTTTTTTAGAATAAGCTTAAATAATTAACATATAAGCTTTACTTATAATTTTTTGTTTACTTTTTTAATAAAGAATATTTGAATTGTATTGTTTTTGACAATGCTTGGTCTAAAATCGCCCGAACACTGACTTTCAAGCGGTGATTCCACATTTTTTTTACCTTTCTACGAAAAATAAAGAATATGATTTTAGCAAGATGCACATCACTATTTAAGAGCGTTGAGCTATAAATCATTTTTGTTGTAGGTTCGACGCAAATCAGTTTAGGTCACGAATTTCTGAGTTTGGATCTGCAAAAGGGTATGTTTGTCTGACTGGGTAATTTATAATGCAGACGCGAACAAATCGTGAATGCTTGCTGTAAATGAAGAAAAAAATAAAAAGGACCAACGAACAACATGTCTGCGGAGAAAACTTACCTAGTTGTGTTTTTTTCCTAGTCCGAGAGTAGTTTTGAATTCACGTTTCACAAATCCTTTAGGTATCCAACAGTTCCGCATCATGCAGAGTCTCAAACTCTAACTGGCAGACGAGTCTACATACTCCAGCGTAACGATCTCGTTCCACAAGTCAAATGCTAAATTTTACGTGATTTCACTAGAAGTTTGGTATCGTCGAACTAAAAATAAAGTCCCTTCGGTCAAGTCTTTGTTCGCGAGGCGCTTTCGGTCTTCCTCCGCACTGTCAACTCCTATCGTGTTCTCTGGTTTAATTTACGTTTCACTATGTGGACACGCGTAAAAACCTTGGCGTGTCTAGACACAAGGTCTTACGGAACCCTTAGTGCGTGAGTCTGACTCGCGCTTGACGTTTTTTTTTTATAATTAGTAAGCATTAGCATAAGTTATGTACCTACCTTAATGATAAAGTTTCTTTTAATTTATTATTCTTTAATTTATTGTACTCTTATCATAATTTTGTTTTTGTATCTATTTTTCTAAGTCAAATGTTGTAATATGAACTTTGTAGTCCTAAATCAAATATATTCATTCATTATTTACTTTCGCAAGGTTCCATGTTAAAGTCGTGTCAAGTTAAATATTTCTTTATTCTGACAAGGTTCCGTCA
Source organism: Eupithecia subumbrata (assembly GCA_949316285.1). Classification (NCBI taxonomy): domain Eukaryota; kingdom Metazoa; phylum Arthropoda; class Insecta; order Lepidoptera; family Geometridae; genus Eupithecia; species Eupithecia subumbrata. Next base: position 2,859,852 of record OX438644.1, on the reverse strand, counting down.
CAATCTGATCACGCGCGGGATACTTACACCTCGTTCGTACTACGTAAATTTATGAATATCCAGGGTCAACTTGTCCATTCAACATTCTGTGTAAGCAAGCCATTGGGTTGAAGATAGCTTTTAGTTCCAGCATCCCATTAAGGAGTCTACACACCAGTCACCAGACGACGTCAACACGGGTTAGGGTACATCTCGTCCGAACCTAAAACTCGTCCGTGAACGAAATGGCCACTTCACTTTTAAGTAGGGGTACATCTCGTCCGAAACTAAAGACTCTTGGTTTGACACAGCCTGGTCGGTTCGATGTGACATGTTGAGGGCTTCATAATATCTACACTCCAGACAAGTTCGATGTAAAATGTTTGTAAGCAAACCACGGCAAAAAAAAATTGCTTGGCGTTGAATTTTAGACATAATTGTTTGCATTATTTTTAGGATGTATTTAGTAGTAAGTACTTATTTAAAATCAACAAGGAATGGAAGTTGCGTATAAACATACACGCAACAAAGTAAGTTTTAGGTTAAGTATGGAAGGTGCTATACACACTTTTCACATAGAATTTAGCTGGAGCTGGAGAGACACACCAAGAAGGTACGAAATTAATAACAATTGACAACTGGAACTTGGTACACAAGTTGCGGAATAGATATCGCAAAAAAGCTTTGTTGCGGCCGTCGACATTTGTGGCGGACATGTCGCAAGAAATCGACGGGCACTATTTGTTGACAACATGATTCTACAGAATAATAAAACTTTTAAATCCATCATGGTTACTGAAGTCATTTACAATGGGTTATTTAACGGCATTTGCGACTTGGTGTGCAGACTCCTTTATAATTGAGGTTAAAACTAGTTAGGAACTAGTTTGTACGGAAATAGGATCTGGGTCTGCCTTCACCTAAGCATGTTTCGTCCTTATTCAAGTTGAGAGGATTCTTTCAGCCATTTATGCGTTATTTCGTGCCTTTACACCAGAATACAAGAATTTATTCATAGCCACGCACAACTTATACAAAAAAAGAGAAACAAAAATATATGTAATAATGAAAAACATAAACCTTTGGATCTCAGTTTAAAGCATAACACACCTAATCTACTCTGCTCGAAATCAGAATGGGACACAACCTTGTCAAAGTAAATATTTCACGTCACATTTCTCATACCATTCTCAACATGGGATGAAAGATTACTTGTAAAAGAAAACGTCTAACTGTTTTTGTTTCAGTTCGAAATGGTTCCATCCTATTCCGATCGCGAATTATACGTTCCTAATTTTTGTCGATTGTCCCATCGGATTATGAGAGTGAGGGAATAGAAAGTGCACCTGTGTTTGCACACTTGTGCACTATAACATGTCCTGCGCATTTGGCTAGTCTCCGAAGAGACTGGCCGCCGTGTTTGCAATTCGGCTAGGAGGGTATACCTTCCTAATATATAACCCTCGATAAAAAAAACAAGATATTATTATTATACCACATTTGACGACAATTACCCACAGACACAAAGATGCGCATCTTTGTGTATGTGTCTGTACACCAGACAGACATCAAGATGTGCATCTTTTTGCTTTGTGTGATAGTTTATCATAGCTCAGAAACGGTGAAACGATACGGATTTAGTAAGTACTTACGAGTACGTACAAACCAAAAATGTCCAAGCTATGGTCCAGCTTAGAGTTAGAAATACTTTAAAATAATGCGAGCTGCAAATTTTGTCACCAAGGCAAAAAAAAAGGGTCACATGTCAAGTCGAGATAGACATAAATTATTGTTGACGATAATTGTTGATGGGAAAATTAATAGGGTCTTAAACCGACAAGTACTTTCAGTAATTGGAAGAAAATGCAACTCTATATACACAGAAAAGATTTTTATAAACAATTTGAAAATTAATATAATTCCAACTTCTTCAAAGCGGGATTGTTTATCTTTTTTGCAGTTATTTAAAAAAATCGAGTAGGTACCTAATCCTAATAGTGTAACTAGGTCGGCGTAAAAGTTTCAACAATGTAGAACAGCAGAAAACCATTCCCTGCAAAACAATGTGAATGCAAGCAAAATTAAGCTTCACATTCATTTTCTTCCCGCCTGTACTCATCCGGCATGCAAGGTCTGACGAAAAGTTTTAATTAAAGCACTTGTCGACGCACCTTTACTTATACGACGGTAAGTTAGGTGCTGTGTAAGGTACAGACAGCGTCAGAATTAAGTATCCCCCCTTTATAACACATGCAGGTTTAAATCCAAACCTGTAAATCGTAGGAGTTATAAAAGTCGAAAATAAAATTTATTTTTATTTATAAAAACAGAACAGAAAATGCAGGTTACTGCATTGTGATTTGCCTGGGGTTACATAATTCTGAAGCTGTCTGTACATTAATGTACGAAATTCTGAAAACATGTCACATTTAGATTTTGTTAGTATAGCCTCGATTTTTCACATTTGTTACCTTAATGTAGGTACTTGTAGTATTGCACCCTTGTTTCAAAAGCAACCTTTTTATAATTCCTTTTTTCTGTGAAGTCTTTTTTTATGAATAATGAGGCATTCTAGATACGAAAATTTCATCATCTACAATTATGAATGTAGGTAGGTAGGTACCTACCATCTCTTCCACAGCACACATAGGTAGTGGTCAAGTGCGATTCGAACTCGCGCACCAAGGGATCCGTACCATTGTAAGACCTTGTTTCTTGCCAAATATAGGTCAACGGGAAGTAGGTTTTGATCCATGGCGAGAATCAAATATTTATATTTTTGTGGATACACTATAAATTTAGGGTATTCGGATTTTTCCCTTTGCTTGTGCCCTTGTTTTTTTTGCCAAATTTTATGTTTCTACGTCAACGTAAAGTACGGAATAGGTTTTTGGTCCATGGCGAGAATCAAAGTAATTGTTTAGTGAATAAACTTCCTGCCAAGTTTCATGATTCTAGGGCTGGCATCAAAAGTATTTTTTTAGTGAATAAATTACAAATTTATGGTTTTCGGATTTTTTGCTATAAGACCACTAAATTTCATGATTCTAGGTCTACCGGAAGTACCCTATAGGTTTTGTGTGCATCTGATTCCTTTGAAAACTTAAACTAAATCTAAAAAAAATATAATAAATATTCGGACATTAAACGGCTGACACTTTAGAGTGCATTGACTTAGAAGTTTTATTTATATCGCTGCTCCTTGGAGCAGCCTCTTGAGGCTACGGACTTGAGTATTTGACGTTAATTTCAACTCGATACGTCCACGCGTTCCTTAGAAAAGGGGGTTGACAGACGATCCTATAAGGGTTCCTTTTTTCCTTTTGAGGTACGGAACCATAAAAACAAATTTAATCATAATATACCAAAAATTATTTAATTACGAGACAGGTTCCATGTCTCGTAATTAAATAATTTTTGGTCAGCTGGTCAGCTAACGATGAACGCTTCTGTACCTAGGTACATCGATATAAAGTAAGTTCTCGCAATGAAACAAAAACTTGAAACTTAAAAGTAAGACAAGCAAAGTTTCAGCTTCAGTATTCCTTGTATAAGCTAGCTCATTTATCATAATAATTGCCGAGCGAAATGAAGAGCGCGAAAGATAATTCAAAAGTAGCAACGTAAAGAAGAGTTAGGAATTAACCCGAAGAAAACTTTGGAAAAGGAGATTGGCATGACTGTTCCTGAGTAAATAAATCAAATACACAAAAAGCGATCAAAATTTGCCTACAAAAATAATCTGCAATACGAAAAAACCACTCATCCTTCATTGACATTTGAAAGCCCTTTGAATGGTCATCGTAATTTGCAATCGTATGGCGAAATTACTTTCAAGGCCATTGAAATGGCTTTCAAATGTCAATTATAGTCAGGGTGGTTTTTGCGTAATCACACAGCTGAACGTCTGGTCGAAGCAACGCGTGACCCGAGAGTTGGTGAGTATCTGACGCAGCGCCTCAGCATTGCCATACAGCGGGGCCATGCAGCCAGCGTCTTGGGGACGCTTCCGACTGGTATTGATATGGATCAGTTGAGCTACCTCTAGATTGTTTGTAATAGTCTGCAGTTAGCTCAATTGTTTCAATTGTAAATACTAGTTCTAATTTATTTATATTATTTGATACAAGTGATAACTATAAAAAACCGGACTCGTTCACTTGGACTTAGTTTTTTATTTTTTGCCAGATGCGAGACCAAACGCTTTGAAAATGTAGCTAAGAACCATCAAGGAGTCCAGATGAGTTATTTTTTTCCCTTTTTTTGCAGCAGAAGAAACAGACAGCACTGTTAATACTTGATTGAAGTTCCCAGAAACAATCTCTCCTGAGTGATGGTTACCCAAGCCGGAATTCCTTAGTGAATAAACTCTATTACTATGAGAAATTTAATAAGTTTGTTGACAATAATGTACGACTTCCGACTCCTTAATTGAGCCATTAGGGTGTCACAATTTATAGAACAATGCTGGGGGTTTCCCTACGCGATAGAATCCAGAAGGCAATCCGTAGAAGAACCAAAGTAACAATACAAATAATACAATACAATACAATAAATAAATTAATAATGCTGGACAATTCAAACAAACTAAGCAGAGCTTGTGTTATGGGTACTAGATAACTGATATACTTAATACAATATACTACATTGATAGATATTTTTTAGTATACATAGAAAACACCAAGACCAACGGAACAAATTTCTACAGATCGTTCACAAATTTGTTCCGAGGCGGGAATCGAACCCACAACCTCCTGCGTCGCAGACGGACCTTCGCCCGCTGCGCCACGGAGGTCGTCTTTAATGAACGCTTTAATGCAAACCAAGATAGAGAAAAACACAAAAAAACACAAATACAAAAACAAGCAAATTGGCGGTCTTATCGCTAAAACCGATCTCTATCAGGCAACCGACCGATATCAGAATTAGCAGACTGAAGTGGCGGTGGGCAGACCATATAGTTCGCAGAACCGATAACTGCTGGGTACTAAAGATTCTTGAGTGGCGACCACGATGCAATGCGAGACGGAGTATGGGAAGACCTCCCACTCGATGGACCGACGGCATTGTAGCGGTTGCAGGGTGTCGATGGATGGCGGCGGCTCAGGACCGCTATTTGTGGGGCAGGCCTATGTTCAGCAGTGGACGTGGACGTCTTCGGGCTTATGATGATGAACTCTAACTTGTAAAACATTTTTCTATGTAACCTATTAGCTCAAGAGCGGCGGATTTATCACTGGTATGAGAGGTGCCTCTAGTTTTTGTTTTAATTTTAATGTTTATATTTATGTTATGTTTTTTTGCCACTTTGTAATAAGTAAACCAATTGTATGTGTGTGTATTATGTGACAAATAAAAGATTAACTTAGGTTTAAAGAACTTTTTTTCTCATACAAACAAAGGGTTTACTTAAAATGAGATACATAAGAACAAATTAATACAGGTTAACAATATTTTATTAACCTCTGGGGCCTACCGTACCTACCTAACAAAAATTAAACATTGGAGCAAAGGGGTTAAAAATCTCATGGATGAGTCCAATTAGGAAACAATGGTCCATTTCACTAGTTTGTAAAACAGAATACAAAATACAGAAATAACAACCCTTAGCAACTTTGCAAACTCTTCTGCCGAATTTTACGTTTAAACCGACAGCCGACGTCCATGTGAAAAGTGGATAGACGCCTACATTGTATTTTATAACTGACTTTATTATTTCTTAAGGGGAATATCCTGTATGCTTTTTACTATTTCACTAGCCACTGCCCGTGACTTCCCTCACGACACGAGGTTCCTTACCTACCAATGGTTTATTTGACAGCACTGAGCGGCCATCGCTCAGCACATGCTGAGCCAATGCCTATTTCGGCACAGGGTCATGTCACTTATTATGTGGGGGAACTCGGTTGACTTTGAGAAAGCATTTAAGGCACAGAAAAAATCCGTGCGTGCGATATGTGGACTTTGGAGTACGGATAGTTGCAAGCCGTCTTGCATGTACATCAGGGACATCTGTATCTTTGTCAAACTCAATATTTTAAAACACACGCGAAAGTCTTAACTAGACATACAAGACACAAAAATAGAATATACGTGCCGCCTTGTCGGATAGAGCTTGTAAAGCGAAACTCTTACTATCATGCCATTACTATCTACAATAAATTGCCTAATAATCTTAAAGAACTGCCGCTCAACTTGTTTAAAACTAAACTGAAACACTGGCTTTTAGATAATTGTTTCTTTAGTGTAAAAGACTATTTGAATTTTAAAAAATAATCGTTTTTATTGTTCCTCATAATTTTCAATTCAATTTGACTTTTTTAAATTTTTAATCTAATAATTGACATTAAGAATCTTTAATTATTAAAATTGTGGACAATAATGTATAAATTTTGCACACCATAATGGGTAGATTGTAAATGGACATATATAATTTTAAGAACTTATGTACATACATTCTGGCATATAAATGATTATGATTATGATTATGATTATGGGGGCAAAGCTCATTTGACCGCCAACATTTGTATTTAATTTAGCTTCTTATCCTTTGTTTGGTTTTGTAAGTTTTATATGTGTGTCGAAATAAATCCTATTCTATTTTATTCATTTGTCATCTAGGGACAATGAAGATAGACATGTACCTAGAGTAAAAAGTATTTACAAAAGCAAAAGACATAAATGAAGCTAAGAAATACGGAAAAGTTTTTTAATTGGTACCACTATTTTCTTATGCTCCGGAGATTATCTTCGTCTGTTGAGAGTGTGAGTGTTTGCGTGTGTAAATGCGACCCCCACACCTGGTATGGGGTGACAATGCCCATCTGGGCACAGAGGTTCACATTCGCGGTTCCAACTGTGTCTGTCTTATCTGTGTCCTAATCTGGGGGAGGAAAGTTGACGGAAGAATGGGGTCGCCGAGTGCGTGGATCGGTGGGCTCGCCGGCCATGTATAGGAGGAAGAGGGGATGCCAGTCGGGCCGCGGAGGTTTTAAATGTTCCTGTGGTTCGGCGAAAATGGCAAGAGAGGGACACCGGAGAGGTTTTTAGTGGGTACGTCCTTCCCAGGGCGTCGAGTCCCACATAATTCTGGTCCCCCCAGATCAGTTTATTCGTTAACGAATTTCCTCGACGAATATGATAATAAAAGTATGAGTATAAAAGTATAGATAGAGGAATATAGTTATATTCCTCAGGTTACATTTCCGTTTCTTCTATTCAGCATATCTTTCACATCTTTAAGTGCATTGACTGCTCCGTAAGTAAAGTGCGTTCTTAGGTAGGGTGCTGAGGGTGGTTGACAGCGGGAGCGGAATCAGCCTGTATATGTATGCAAATATGTATAAATAAATAAAAATAAATAATGCTGGACAATTCACACAGCATTGTCTAACCCCAAGCTAAGCTGAGCTTGTGTTATGGGTACTAGATAACTGATATACTTAATACAATACACTACATAGATAGATATTTTTTATTATACATAGAAAACACCCAGACCAACGGAACAAATTTCTGCAGATCATACACAATTTTTTTCCGAGGCGGTAAAATTAACACAAGCAATGTAAACTTTCAAAAATCCGCTAACGTTTTCCACCATAAACACACCCTTATTCTGTGAGTAACTGTCAATACGCTTCCAGTCTAGTGTGTCTTTCGCTTTACAATGTTCTATTGATGGAGCTCTTATATTGATTCTGGGCTTGACATTCTTATGGGAATAACAAAAGCGTCAGTAACTTTACCATTAAATAGGCTTTTTTAACTTGAAGGATCTTTAAGTAATTTGAGTTTTTTGCTGTGATTTATTTACAAACGTAAATAAACCACAGCGAAAAATAATAATAACATGCTTGGCGCTGCGTTCGGGACATAATTGTTAGCATTATTCATTGAATTTGTAATGGACAAGAAATGTAAAATGCATATAAAAAAAACACGACAACAAAGTGAATTTTAGGTTAGGTATGGGCGGTTTATGTAAAAACATTGTACATCGAATTTGGCTAGAGTAGGTGGGTGATTCACTAAATCGACATAAGCGACTGGATACACGTGTGTCCTGTTGGTGAAACTCAAAATTAGTATCACTTAATTAATTTGAGGGCTTTATCGCTTAGTTATAATATCGCCCGTAAATAAAAAGCAAATATAAATTATCAAACCATGATCATCGTCACTGAAACTTAAATAAAGCAAATTAATTTATGGCATTTATTATAAGTAACCTCATTACAATAGGAATAAAATAATTAAAATTTTAACATTTCTACGAAAACAAGAACACGCAAGGGTGAATTGTTTGAAAAATTGTTAAAGTTGCTGGTAATAATTTCTTTAACAATTAAAACGCGTGATTAAAATGAATTTAGTTTGAAAATATCTGAGATTATGCATCATTGAAATAATAATAATTAATAATAATAATTAACGTTATTTTTTAGATTTTTTTTCTACTACTTTACGGTATAAAAACTTGACTTTCATTGGAGGTTTTAACTCTTGAATATAGAAAAAGGACTTTATGTCCTCGTTTTATAAATTCCGTTAAAATCGAACTGTGCCATACTATGCCCCACTTCAGAATATTTTGGTTTTGAGCTTTATTAGAGAGAGAGAGGTCTACGTTAAAAAAATAAAACTACGATACAAAAACATTTAATTATACCTAGTTTTATAGCTTAACCTAATCAAAAGCATTATCGCTAGACGTAAAATAATACGCAAGGAGCGTTCGCCGCGCGCGCGGCATAAATGTTCCGTTTTTAGCGGTTTTCAAAAACAGAGGCCGAGGTTAAAGGTTAATCGCCACGTTTGGAAGGAAGATTGGTGAACGCAGTGGAGGTGTTAAAAATCACAGAAGAAAACCGCTGAACTTCCTCTGGTAGGTTCCCCCTGAAACGGCTCTTAAGAAATCCTCAGGCAAATTTTTTAATTTTCTTTGAAAAAGACGCAAATAATAATATTTATACTACACCTGCTCGGAAAGTTGCCTATTCCTTTTCCATTTATCGAATAGAAAGTATGTCTTTGCAGGCCTATAGGAAACCGGGAGGAAAAACTCTATGGAATTTCATTTCTCACGTGTTTTAGCGGGAGGAAAAAGTGTATGGAAATCCATTAAGTTCTTCTAAATTTCACTTAATAATTAATTCTGCTTTTTATTTTCCTCGAAGGTGTAGTATAAAGCATTATTTATCACTCGGCAGAAAGTGCGATTCCTACCTCGTGTGTTTTAAGGCCCTCGGCACACACTCGGTAGGAATCGATCACTTTCTCGCCTAGGTGTAAAATGTACTATTATGTCCTCCTAGCCGAATTTCGACCATGGCTGCCAGTCTCGTTGGAGACCAGTAGCCAGATGCGCAGGACATATAATAGTGCACAAGTGTGTGCGCAAACATACATAGGTGCACTCTCTATTCCATCATTCTCATAATCCGATGGAACGGCAGACCGACACGACCGGCGAGAGATCAGGCGCAGTTGAAGCACTGAGGGACAACATACCTAAACGTTAGAAAGCGTGTCGTAAATCCTATATCCCATAGAAAAATTGAAAAATAGGAGGATTTTTAAATCATATTTATTGTAGGACCTTTACTTTTCAAATAATGTCAGTCCTATCATAACCAAAACTTATTAATAACAAACAAAAGAAAACAAACAACAAAATTTAATTAATCAGTCATGTTGTATTCAAGGTATATTCATAGGGAGTCACAGATGCATAACAATTTTAAACAGTGAAATAGCCGCTAATGAATTTTGTTCCGCTAAAATAAAATAGGAGATAGCTATAGGTCTAGAATAGTGGTATGACGCCATAGAGTTGCTATTCCACTAGAGTTGTTCCGGGACTCAGGTGCAGAGTGCGACGCGTGCTGCTGTTGGAATCTCCCACGGGAAGTTAATAGCGTTATATTACAATGTGTAAAAACGAGCGCAAAATACCTGTCATGCTCTGATTCCTGACAGATGTAATAGATTAAAGCGAAACAGATGTTTATACAACCTGCCAGTTCCACAAATTATTTTTCAGAGTGTCGTCGTCGCACAGAGTGGGCATTTTGACATCGATACATCTAGGGCGTCTCCACTGTCACATGGTATTTTGTCTAGATTTATATGAAATAACTTTCAAAGCCTTTTCGCTTCGCGTTTGCTCCTCGTCGCCGTAGTTTGTCGGTTTTTTGTCCCGCGACAAAGGGTTCGTAAGGCGCGCGTGATATGCGCGCAAATGTAGAGGGGCTATAAAGTACGGCCTGTACGTATTTACCATGTCTGGGTATAAATAGATAGATAAAGTCGTATACCACCATAGAGTAGCTATTCTACTAGAGTTTCCGGGACACAGGTGCGGAGCGCGACGCGTGCCTTCGATAGAGGGTCCCCCGGGATGTTCCGAGCTCTACGTTTTAATACAATTCCGTTCGGGACGCAGCCTTGTCACATACCTAAATAAACAAGCAGTCGAAGATGAAGTTTGTTTATCTATCAAAATATTTGTACAAACAAAGAGTAGATATACTCGTAGAAATCGTACTTATCGAAAGGCTGAGATTAAACGAGCGTTATTTTTGAAGGCGTGAGTCGCTCTAAATTCGTCCTTTCAACAGAAGTGACAACTGATCGTGTGGTGCGATTCATTTACGCGACTCGCAACTCAATATTAAAAACCAAAGGCCAAACCTCAGCCTAAAATTTGCACCCATTCTACCTACACACCACCACTATTTGACTTGTCTAATTTATTTTGTAAGCCTATTGAAATAAATTTATTGACTCCTGACCAAAGCTGCCAGCCCGACAAGTTAACAAAAACTGTCCGGTCCGGTGCCTATAATATTTAAGTACTTCTCTTGAAACGTCGCACCAATCTGTCGGTTCGATATGTAAAGTCCAATTAATACAAATTTTTAAATATCACGACCCCGACAATTTTATTTGAACCGTCGTCACTTGAAACAAGTACATAGATTCTCATAGGTAGGTTGAAAACCGAGAGTTGCATTGTGGTACCGGCTCAGAATTTGCACCACCTCAACTCTTCCAGTGCCCCCTGCAGAACAATTCTACCACCGAACTGCGATCAATAAACCGCATGCCCAGCGAGGAGATTATGGGCATTGCCCCCATGAGATAAAAGCCAGTAAGGCGCTTATCAGGGAGCGGCCTGCGTCCAGCAGTGGACCAATATAGGCTGGAGGTGAGGTGAGGATGAATTTAAATTGTCAGTTTACTCTTTAAAAGCTAAATAAATAAATAAAATAATAATGCCGGAAAATTCACACAGCATTGTATCTAGACCCAAGCTGAGCAGAGCTTACGTATACTAGTACTACTACTTATATAACTGATATACTTACCTAATACAAAACACTACATAGATAGATATATTTTTTTATACCTAGAAAACATTCAGAACACCCTGAACAAATATCTGCAGATCGTACAAACATTTGTCCCGAGGCGCGAATCGAACCTCTAACCTCGAACCTCCTGCGTCGCAGGCTTCTTCGCCCGCTGCGCCACTGAGGTCGTCAAAAAAAATATAGCCAAACAAAATGTTTTAGGTAACAAATCAAAGTAAGTGAGGTCTTGTCTGTGAATTGAGGACTGTTTTACTCTCTATATTATCTGTGGTTTCAATACCCTCACTTTAAGCCAGTGAAAGAAAGCTGCCAGTCAACTGCGGTAGGTAAGAACACGAAAAGGTTTTGAACTGTTAAGAAACGTAAAGGTCTGTGTTGCTCAGTGAGTCAGATCAGAGAGAGATTTTGTCCATTAGGTACAAATTGGTTCTACGCCAATCTCATTTGAATTTTACAGGGCTTGGTCCACCTCTTGTTATTTTACAAAAGAGAATAACTGACCTACTTTAAAAATGGTAGATACAATGGTATCGATTTAGATGTCGCCAAAGCTAAACTAGACTAACTTGACAGCACTAAAAACGTTGCCGTCTCTTTCTTATCAATCGAAATATAACAAGAACAAAATTAAATATTTTAAAAACCTCCGTCAGATTTTCATGAAACATGGCTAAGAACATTCAGGATAAAGTAATCTATGACACAAAAAAATCTAAACCAAAATCGGTTCATCCGTTGGGGAGCTACGATACCACAGACAGATACACAAACAGACACGTTAAACTTATAACACCCCTCTCTTTTTGCGTCGGGGGTTAAAAAAGGATGGCATTTTTAGAGCTGTCAAATGGGTTTAGTTTAGTTTTGGCGATATTTGTTGTGCGTTGGCATTCGATAACCGTAGTCAGTTAACCGCTTAACCCTAAGTAGGTACACAATTCTAGCAAGTCTTATTGTTTGTTTGCTATTCTACAAACGTAATCCACAACTACAAATCAAACAGAAGCTTCTCAAAAACATAATACCTCTCTCAAGCCCCTCGTCGGGTAAAAAGCTAAGCTGATTACTAAGTTATTGTCACAGCTGCTGTCAAATGATTTAGTTCGAATAGAGAACCTGAAATAACTTATTTCTACCGACCTCAGCAAGCAATTCTCGTACCTATTTATTCGACACTTACATAGTTAACCCCCGACGCAAAAAGAGAGGGGTGTTATAAGTTTAACGTGTGTCTCTATGTATCTGTCTGTGGTATCGTAGCTCCCAAACGGATGAACCGATTATCGTTTAGTTTTTTTTGTGTCATAGATAATTTTATCCCGAGTGTTCGTAGCCATGTTTCATGAAAATCTGTCGGGGGGTTATTAAATTTTAAATTTTTTTTCTTGTAGGTATAATTAACCCGCGAGTTACATTCAATATTAAAATTTCTCACCAATTATAAATTTAAAAGCAGTGAAATCTAATCAAATCATCAATTTGAATGAGTATGGAAACATTATTTCTTTTAAGTATTTATTGGCATTAGAGATTCACGGTTTACTAATACCTTTGGCCCTTTTCACATGCATTCGGTCACGGCACGGTCGCCGTGCCGTGCAAAGTAGAAAGTAGTTGTATGGGACGGGCGACACAGTCGCGGCACGGTCGCCGTGCTATATGAAACCTGTCTATTTAGCTCATACATTTCTACTTCACACGGCCGTGCCATGACCGTTTGCATGTGAAAAGGTACTAATGCTAAGATTGTACCTACACACTTCGCGAAGCTTGGTTTTGCACATACATACAACCTCACATACTCTACATACATACAATTTGTTGAATGTTTGTTCATATAAGGTTCATCTTATTTAAATAAATAAATAAAATAAATAATGCTGGACAATTCACACAGCATTATCTAGCCCCAAGCTAATCAGAGCTTGTGTTATGGGTACTAGATAACTGATATACTTAAAGGTACTACAATACAATAGATAGATAGATATTTTTACTATACATAGAAAACATCCAGAACGCCCTGGACAAATGTCTGCAGATCGTACAAACATTTGTCCCGAGGCAGGAATCGAACCCGCAAGCTCCTGCGTCGCAGGCAGATCTTCTCCCGCTGCGCCACAGAGGTCGTCTATTGAGGTATTTTGTTGTATTGTTTGATTTATTACTACTTATTTAGGTATTTACTTTTTAAATATATTAGTTTTGCCTCTAACTTCTAAACTGTTAATACGTCTGGTAAAAGCGGTGTCTTCTACAAGCAAATTTTGCTTAAAAGAGGACTCCGGTATGTTTAATTTTTATAAGTTATCGAAACAAAATTTTATTTTATTTTTAGTCAGTAATAAAAACATGCGAATCCCTGCCACCAAGTTCTGTTCATTCTGGATATTCGTTTTCTTTAGAAAAACCTATAATTGAATATATTGAATTACGTAGGTAGGTATTTTATAAAATTATGATCCTCGCTGAAGAATCATCAATTCTACCTACTTCCAAAAACATGAACTCGCCAAACTCTTTATAAGGCGACTTTGTAAAGTTCAGACATTGATTGATAGAGGGCGCTGGAAAATGATAAGTTGGAAGGATTCCCTTGTTTGTATGAAATATCGACTATTCAATGACAGGGATTATTATATTCCCGTGGCTTTGTTTGCAGTCTCTGAAGTTTTTGGCTGTTTGTCATAACGATAGGACAAGCTTCATCATCACATCATCATATCAGACCATACACGGCCACTGCTGGACATAGGTCCTGAGCCGTCTTCATCCATCGACCCATGGTTGTATAAAAAAGAAGGTCCATTGTAGTAGTAATTTTTTTCTGCGTTCTACAAGGAATAAAACTAGCGATAAAGTAATTTGCCGCAAATCGCAAACCATTTATAAAAACTAAAAAAAAGAATCTTGTGCCAACACGAAACGATCAACCTTAAACTACTACTATAATTTTTATACCTACGGTACTTTAGCCCTGGGATCAAGACATCAAATATTTTTATGAAATTTGGTAGGTGTTACGCCTTTATCGTGCCGAGATGGACCAACGCGAATTTATCCTATCCATTTATTTAAAATCCTACTAATATTATAAAGCCGAAAGTTTGTGAAATCTGAATTTTTGTTACCGAGGATCTCCAAAACTACCGAACAGATCAAGATGAAATTTGACGTACGCTTAGACTAAAGGCTAACTTAGATAATAGGCTACTTATTATACCGAAAATACGCGTGCGAAGCCGCGGGCAGAAGCTAGTTAACAATATAACAACTGTTTCCTCAACCTAAACCTCAACAGCCTGTATTGGTCCACTACTGGACGCAGGCCTCCCCCTGATAAACGCCTTGTTGGCTTTTATCTCATGGGGGTAATGTCCATAATCTCCACGCTGGGCATGCGGGTTGGGGATCGCAGTTCAGTGGTAGAATTGTTCTGCAGGGGGCGCTGCTGCCCACCCGCGGTGGATATCCCTTAGTCGCCTCTTACGACACCCGCGGGAAGAGTTGGGATGGTGCAAATTCTAAGCCGGCACCACACATCATAACTATTTAGGAGCTCTAATATCACAAACATAATTTTATTTGGTAAAGTTTTTGCGTGAAAAAGAAACAAACATAGTTCATTTAATATTCACAAATTTAATATTAAAATAATGCTGGACAATTCACTCAGCATTATTTGGTCCCAAGCTAAGCAAAGCTTGTGTTATGAATACTAGAAAACTGTTAATTATACAACAGGTTACATAGATAAAATATATTTTTTTATGTATAAGAAAAATCCAAAATATTTGACACAAATATCTGCATATACAGGTACAAACATTTGTCCCTAGGAAGAATCCAACCCTTTGCCCGCCGGGCCATAGACAAACGTCACAATTCTTCTTCTTTAAGGTTGCCTGGGAGAAATCACTCTCAGCGATAAGGCCGCCTTTTGTACTATGTTTATTTTTCATTTAGATATATGATTTTTATAAATGTTATTTACCAGTACAATATAGTATTCATTCATTCATTCATTCTTGAAAATCTTGATTTATCTATAGCATGATAGCCCAAAACCGATAGAAGCGAAGAAGACATTACGCAAGTATTTAAAGGTCAGAGAGGAACAACCTTTAAACCGAAGGAAGGCCTGTGGAGGGAATCCATTGATTACGGATAACAATGGCTCCTAACGAGGGTAAATGTGTGAAGGAAATAAAGACTAGGTAAGGTTCCTTCGGGAAGGGAGGGATTTTAACTCAAAAATTACAGTTTTTTCTGGTAAGAGTCGAGGAAAGACTTTTTGTCTAGGTGGAAACGGGTATTCACCCGTTTCTACCTAAAGATTAATAAATAAGAACTAGTATTTACAATTGAGCTAACTGCAGACAATCTACAGCTCAACTTTTCCATATCAATACCAGTCGGAAGCGTCCCCAAGACGCTGGCTGCATTGCACCGCTGTATAGCAATGCTGATGCGCTGCACCAGATACTCACCAGCTCTCAAGTTTGAAATAATTGTTCAAATTGTAACAGTAGTTCCGGTACAGTACAGTAAACGCAAACTTTAGTTAGGTACCTAGGTACCTCTTTGAAAGTAAAAATACTTCTATATAATGATGATCTTTATATATGTAACTAGTATTTTATAAGTGCGCGAGCTGCAAGCAGCTCGCGTCGGTGGCTGTCACAGTGTTCGTTTTTAATTGTATTCCTCTTTTCGTAACCTACGTCTTTGATTTTTTCGAAATTGATAACCAAGAGTGGAGACTGCGATTAAAGAATGTCAGCCATCTTGGATTTTGAAATGGACATCTTTTTCGTAATCTACACTGTCGAGTTAGTCGAAAACGATATCCATATCAAGTTCTTGGATGGGGGAGGGAGTTCAGGGGGGCTGGGCGTGAGGGGTCACAGCACGGCTCGCTTCGCTCGCCGTGCTGTTCCCCTATAATCGCATCGCACAATACAACCCCGCACGTGCTACCACACAGCAAGGCTCGCTTCGCTCGCCTTGCAGTGTGACGTATTGCAACGACACCCAACGACATCAAATTCGTAATCCTCACCCCAATGTTAGTCAAAAACGATATCCATATCAGATTTTTTGATGGGGGAGGGGGTTCAGGGAGCCTGGGGGCATGGGGGGATAACAGCACGGCTCGCTTCGCTCGCCGTGCTGTTCCTCCGAAGTCGCATTGCGGCTCGCTTCGCTCGCCGCAATGCTCCACTGGGTTCAGGGGGAGGGGGTTCTGGGGGGCAAGGGGGGGGGGGGGTCACAGCGCGGCTCGCTTCGCTCGCCTTGCTGTTCCCCGTAGTCGCATTGCGGCTCGCTTCGCTCGCCGCAATGCTCCACCCTAAAAAGTGGTCAAAATATGGGCTAAAAATGGCAAAATTTCAGTTTTTTACTAAAAAGGAGAGTCCAGAGGGGCGGGGGGCAACATTTTTTTTTGCAATCAAAATGGTATTAAACCCTCTACACGATCGTGAAAAAATTTTTCTTATATCGTACTTAGTTTGGGAGATATCAAAAGGGGGGGGTGAAAATTGGGGAAGGAGGGGGGGTTATTTTTTTTTCTTCCAATTCGAAAAGATACCCTCTATACGATCCCGCAATCAAAACTCCTCTATCACGACGGCATCTTGTAGCACTCAAAAGGGGGGGTCCTGGGGGGCAAGGGGGGGTAATTTTTTTTTCGCAATAGAAATCACTTGTCCCCCTCTATACACCCCTTATAAAAAAAATTAACCAAATCGCTCCGTGGCAAAGAAGGGGGGGAGGGGTGGGCTCTGGGGGGGCAAATCTCAAAAAGTCGGGATTTTCCCCAACTCACCCCCGACCCCCCTATACGATTCCGCAAAAAAAAACATACCTTCCCATCCACCATCAGGGAGAACAATTGTGTCAATGAGTCAGTCAGTGAGTCAGTCAGTCAGTCAGTCAGTGGTAATCGAGCTTTATATACTATTAACTAGTATTTTATAAGTGCGCGAGCTGCAAGCAGCTCGCGGCGGAGGGGTGGGCTCTGGGGGGGCAAATCTCAAAAAGTCGGGATTTTCCCCAAGTCACCCCCGACCCCTCTACACGATTCCGCAAAAAAAAACATACCTTCCCATCCACCATCAGGGAGAACAATCGTGTCAATGAGTCAGTGAGTCAGTGAGTGGTAATCGAGCTTTATATATATTCACTAGTATTTTATAAGTGCGCGAGCTGCAAGCAGCTCGCGTCGGTGGCTGTCACAGTGTTCGTTATAAATTGTATTCCCCTTTTTCGTAACCTACGTCTTTGATTTTTTCGAAATTGATAACCAAGAGTGGAGACTGCAATTAAAGAATGTCAGCCATCTTGGATTTTGAAATGGACAACTTTTTCGTAATCTACACTGTCGAGTTAGTCGAAAACGATATCCATATCAAGTTCTTGGATGGGGGAGGGAGTTCAGGGAGGCTGGGCGTGAGGGGTCACAGCACGGCTCGCTTCGCTCGCCGTGCTGTTCCCCTATAATCGCATTGCGGTTCGCTTCGCTCACCGCAATATGACCCCGCACGTGCTGCCACACAGCAAGGCTCGCTTCGCTCGCCTTGCTGTGTGACGTGAGTCGTGATGCGGTTCGCTTCGCTCACCGCAATCCGGCGCACGCCCGCCGTCATCAAATTCGTAATCCTCGCCCCCATGTTAGTCGAAAACGATACCCGTATCAGATTTTTTGATGGGGGCGGGGTTCGGGGGGGCTGGGCGCGGGGGGTCACAGCACGGCTCGCTTCGCTCGCCGTGCTGTTCCCCTGTAGTCGCATTGCGGTTCGCTTCGCTC
Organism: Eupithecia subumbrata; assembly: GCA_949316285.1. Classification (NCBI taxonomy): domain Eukaryota; kingdom Metazoa; phylum Arthropoda; class Insecta; order Lepidoptera; family Geometridae; genus Eupithecia; species Eupithecia subumbrata. The sequence continues at coordinate 2,841,687 of OX438644.1, read as the reverse complement.
ACCGCAATACGTCCCCGCTCGTGCTGCCACACGGCAAGGCTCGCTTCGCTCGCCTTGCAGTGTGACGTATTGCGGTTCGCTTCGCTCACCGCAATCCGACACACGCCCGCCGTCGTCAAATTCGTAATCCTCGCCCCCATGTTAGTCGAAAACGATACCCATATCAGATTTTTTGATGGGGGCGGGGTTCGGGGTGGGGGAGGGGGAGGGGTTTCCGGGGGGCAAGGGGGGGGGGGCACAGCGCGGCTCGCTTCGCTCGCCTTGCTGTTCCCCGTAGTCGCATTGCGCCTCGCTTCGCTCGCCGCATTGCTCCACCCTAAAAAGTGGTCAAAATATAGGCTAAAAATGGCAAAATTTCAGTTTTTTAATAAAACGGAGAGTCCAGAGGGGCGGGGGGCAAAAATTTTTTTTGCTATTCAACTAATAATAAACCCTCTACACGAACGTGAAAAAAAAATTCTTCTAGCTTACTTCGTTTGGGAGATATCAAAAGGGGGGGTGAAAATTGGGGAGGGAGGGGGGTTATTTTTTTTTCTTCCAATTCAAAAAGATACTCTCTATACGATCCCGCAATCAAAACTCCTCTATCACGACGGCATCTCGTAGCACTCTCAAAAGGGGGGTGAGGGGGGGCAAGGGGGGGGTAATTTTTTTTCGGAATAGAAATCACTTGTCCCCCTCTATACACCCCTTATAAAAAAAATTAACCAAATCGCTCCGTGGCAAAGAAGGGGGGGAGGGGTGGGCTCCGGGGGGGCAAATCTCAAAAAGTCGGGATTTTCCCCAAGTCACCCCCGACCCCCCTACACGATTCTGCAAAAAAAACATACCTTCCCATCCACCATCATGGAGAACAATTGTGTCAGTGAGTCAGTGAATCAGTCAGTCAGTGAGTGGTAATCGAGCTATATATACTATTAATTAATTATTCGACCGCTAAAGTAGTAGGTAACGTAGGTCACGCCTCTATCTTATTTCTATACCAATATCTAATTTCTACAGTAAACTGAGAAGCAAACAAGTACCAAATTAATTGAAAACATTAAAAACCCGGCTCTGTCCACACTTTTTCCCCTTTTTTGCAAAATGAGAGGGCAAAGGCCTACAAAAGGTAGCTAAGAACTTAACAGGAGTTCAGACGAGTATTTTGATAGCTCATCAAAATCGCTTCAGCCAGAAATAAAGTTAAGCCCCCCTTGTTTGGGGAGGTGCGTTCAGCAGTAGATCTATTACATTCTGCTGATAAGGCGTGGTTAGTTAAAAAATCACAAATATTACCACAGCTTTGTAAAAAAAAATTGTAAGAAAATGACAGTCAAAGAATCAAAACAAATTAGGTACAACTAGCATTGACTGGTATTTATTTGCAACAGTCTGCAGTTAGCTCAATTGTTTCAATTGTAAATACTAGTTCTAATTTGTTTCTATAATTTGATAGTAATTTTCTTTGTAAATAAAGTTTTACATGGATTTAAACTAATTAGTCATAATGATAAATCGTAATCTGTGTCAAATCAATAAACTTTAGCTATACCTAATTAGAACCCAAGCTACCCATCTATGTACATATTTGCAATTAATAAATGAATCTGGCCGAGATATCAGATAACCACGAAACACTTTCAAATTACAACCCGCCCTCGCAGGTAAAAAATTAGTAATCCAAATAGTTACCAATAGGAAAATTAGATAGATACTGTTTATTGTTAAGAATACAAGTTTTTGTTTAACAATGTATCTTGTCCTTTAAATCCTAAGTTTGGTTAGAGCTCTCTACAAATATTAATAAAGATAAAAATCAATTCTAGGTAGGTCTAATTTTCTAATTGCAACATACACCCCAACCCTACTTCTTTTAAGTTTTTCCTGTTAAAAGAAAAGCGTTTAAATGCTTTTACAGGAGCTTTCGTTCCGTCCAATCCTTACAACGAAGTGAATATTTAAAGACAAATTAACGTAAAGTGACGAGTCTGCGCGTAGAAGTCCCATTCAGGATGTAAATACAGATAGGAATGGAAACTAGTTCAGTGCAATTGTAATCTAATTGTGACGATGTTACCGGACAGTCTGCAGGCTTAGCATAATCATCCAAGACAGCGATTTGGCCTTAGAAATAAAACCTATCTTTACCTAAAGTTCAGTGTTCGATACGTCGATCACGTAGGTAGGTAAATTAGCATCATCAGCAGTTTGACCTAAGTAGGTTACTCGTGCCGCGAGCGCGGACCGGGCGCCTACGGAGGTCAGTGCATCAGCAGCGATCATCCAAACCGCACTCATTAACAGCATATTAGTCGTAGTTTTATACAATACAGCTATTGTTCCATATACTCGACTTTTATATCATCATCCCGGGAAGAGCTAGCCGCGATTCCTACATTCAGGTTTTTTGAAATGAAAACCTAAGTTTACTTCAGGTTCAAGGTAAATTTTTTTTCAAGGTTTTATTTAATTTATTAGTATAGGTTATTGGTTTAGTAGTAATTGTAAGCAATACTTTTTCCAAGTTTTGCTCCAATTCGAAAACTAACAATATAACAAGGTAATGTTATCTTTTTCACTTCAGTACTTTACCTTAAAAAGATTGAAAATCAACGTGATCCGTTTATTACCTACTTTTAATTACATAGTTGAATTTTCTGACGTCTCCAAGAGTCCTTTATGGTCTAAATAAAATAAAGCACTTTATATTTGAATAAATTAATTTTACTGGATTGAAAACGCTTGAAAACATACATTTTAATTAGTTGTAAGTAACCAGTTTTTTACTCACAACACTGCTCCCATACCGCAAGAGGTGACAATGAAGTATTGTAGCTTTCACGAAAGAGCTTGCAGCAAAAGCATAACCACCCATGAAGCGTAAATCTATTATAGCACCTTTCTCCCACTGTCATTACACCACCATAAGTACAAACCATGCATGCAGAGAAATGGGTCCTCTCTTGCGTAAATACTGAAAAACTACACTCAAAATTAGTTTTATTTATTTTTGATAATACTACTTTTGATATTCAACCGCAGCAATCAAAGAACTTCTATCAAATTCTATCGAAACCTTAGTGAACTTACAGAAAAAACTGTATAAAAGTCGTACCTACCTATTATCCCTGATCCCTGAAACGCAGTATCTGCCTCATAGCAAAGCATAAGCGCACCCATGGCGTAAACACTGAAAAACTGCATACTCCCTCCGACCAAGTTTCAGTCACTGCCGTGTCGTGGACCGAACCGCACGTCCCTGTAGTAGAGAATATAGCCAGTGATCGAATTTACATAGGAATCGCTCAAGGATTTAATTATTGAAGTGTTGTGTTTGAAATCAGTGTGTGGGATGTTAAAGGTAAGATTTTATTAATTAGATTTTATCTCAAGTTTTCGTCGCTCTTAATTTTATTCATTTAATTTCAATGGATTGTAAAGTGAAAGAAATATGTAGGCATTGAAAAGATGAATGAAGTTTTGCGGTTTTGTATGTTTGAAAAAGGTTGCGTAATAATTTTATTTAAATCTTGCTGTGACCTTCTCTTAATAAAAATATACCTAAGTCTTCTGAAAAATAGGTTCCTACGAAAGAACATTTTGATAATAGGCCCAACAATAACCACTTGCGTCTTTTGTTTATTTTTAACCTTTGTTATAAAGAGCTACAAAGAACGAGGAAAAATAAGTCTTTGGTATGTTTTTAATTTAATTAGTGCAGATAATTAGCTTTGATTTAGATTGATAATCAAACAAAGAAAAAAAAAATCTCAATTACGAGGTAACTATGATTGAAGATTGTTAATGGTCAAAACCAGAGTAAAATTTAGCGGATACTTCAAAATCCAAATGGGTTTGGAACCTTATTAGGAAATGGGACATGTTTTAATCCTTTCAATCCTAGAAACTATTGATGAAAGGGTACGTAAGTACCTACTTATCCACCTACTATGCAGATAGGGAGGAATGATGGAATGGGAATTATATAGAACCAACCATAAATGAGATGAATTAATAAGATGGGGTTGAAGAGGGAATGTAATCCATTCGATGTATGGGTGTAACAATCGTCAAGGTATCACGATTTTATGTTCACTTGTTTAAAGTGTTTTTCTTTTATCGGCTATCGTTCATAGTTATTATGTTTTCAGCGACAACTGATAAAACTTTCAATTTTTGACGACCTTTTTCTTCTTAGTTACTTTAGTGCCTTCAAACGTGTCAGTTAAAGGAAATCTTAGAAATAAAACGAAGAAGGTAAAGTTAAGAAGAAAAGGAACCTTTTCTCTGCACTAGGAATAAAATTATATTACAGTAAAGTTGGGATCACGGAATCAGAAAGACCTGTTCTTCTCTATTCCGTGGTTGGGATAGTAAAGTTGCCACGTATAGAACACGTGCCCCATTTTCTTAATGAGCTAGGTGCTTATAAAAATCACATTAAATTGATTGGATAAAAATCATTAACAATTGGTTAGTAATCATTATTATTCCAATTCTTAGACTAACAATTGAACTTATCAAGAGTGAATACTTACCAATAAATAAATAATGCTGGACGATTCACTCAGCATTATCAAGTCCTAAGATATGCAGAGCTCGTTATATGCGTACTAGATTACTGGCATACCTATTACGATATTATTATATGGATAGTTTTAAACACAGAAAATAGCCATTCATAATAGTGTTTGCAGTTTGTTGATTGCGGGTCTTTTTAGGTACAGTAAAGTAAGTCATTACCCTACGTAAAAATTTAGTAGCTAGGTACCCATTACACTTGAAAATACACTTGCGAGCTTTGAAATGGAATCGCTTCATCGCGAGTTGATCGCGGGTTGAACAATATTTTACAATTTATGTACAATGAACTATAGATTGTGGTATATCATTTGAAAGGTAATTTTGTTACCTTTCAAATGATATACCAAGAAGATTTAAAATTAATTAAATTGGCTACCTAAATTTTGGGAATTATTGCAATAGGTCGAAGTTGCATCTATCGGCTTCTATCGGCGCCGGAGCTGGATTAGCTGGATTTCTCCCTCGTATCCGCTGTTTTAGCTCGTCCCACATATGCCAGATTGGGTTCAAGTCAGGAATAAGAGCTGGCCAGTCTAGTGTGGGAATGTCGACATGGAAGACGTCTGTCGGTACTGTCTAGTCACTGCTGCGGTGTGGCACCGGACATTATCGTGCATTAAATCAAAATTTATCGTCGCCAATAAATCCTAAACATAACTTAACTCATACTTCACTGCAAAGAAATTGTAAAAATTAGTCTTGAACAACCCTTGAAGCGATTCCAGTTTAAAGCTCGCAAGTGTAGTTCTGCTTGCTCTAACTGTGTTATGGCCGAAAATCAGTGTTATTGCTAATTGAGAAAAATATAACGCTGAGCTTATAGCCTTTTTGACATAATACTGCAACACACACATACATTTTACTTAGATGTTGATAATGTTAGACGGATTAGTGAGTTGTCAAACATTAAAAATATATCAAAGTTAATCAAAATAAGACATTTAAAAATCGTTGTGCAAGAAGGACTTTGCTTTCTTATGATTTAACTTTCATAATTATGATATGTGAGTTGTCAAACAATACAATTACGTCAAAGTTAATCAAAATTATCAATCAATCAAAACAATTACGTCAAAGTTGATCAAAATTAGACATTTAAAAGTCGCTGTGAAAGTGGGGCTACTGTATAATTGCTGTATGTGTGTGTGCTGTATGTCTGTATGTGTGGCCATGGCCGATTACTTTCGAAGGAGCCCAGTTCTATAACAGGCTACCCGAAGACATTAAAGGTGCTGGAACGTTTGGTCAAACCGAATTAAAAGGTATATATCAAAGGTATATAATCCGAGGATGTAACACTACTAGAATTAACTTAGAAAGACGAAAAATAACATAATATATACTTAGCTTTTGTTTCTCATGTAAGAACATGTTTGTTGTAAATGAAAAAAAAAATCTTCTGACTGATGTGTCTGTCTAAGGCTGCAAATAAAGACTTATCCATCTATCTAAAAAGCCCACACTCAACAAAGTCACTGTCGCTAATTACACCAACAAGGCTTGTAAGGTCGTCTTGTACAGAAAACCGTAATTCTGAGCAGTAAAACTGGTAAAAGTCCCAACTGCTTCCTCACAACTCAATGTTCGATGATGGATCACCCCATTTGTCCGTATTTTTATCGTTATTCTTGACTGAAATGAATGAATATAATCTTCAGTTTATCAGGTCTTGGTAGGAATTTTTATGTTGTTCAAGGGACCGATTCATCACGAAATGTCTTGCATTATAATGGGTTCTTTCTTCAATTCTGATGCGTAACAATTTAAAATGGATCTAGATTTGTTATTAGGAAGGTAGGTACCTAAATGATTAGGTAAATGATTAAGGTCCGTGTTATGAAAGCTTGCTTGAGTAGGTATATGCCTGAGTAACGCTTTTCTATGGTGTAAGCGATACTCGTTGCTGTGTGGTGCCGGCTTAGAATTTGCACCACCCCAACTCTTCCCGCGGGTGTCGTAAGAGGCGACTAATGGATTTCCACTGGGGGCAGGCAGCGGCTTCCCCAGCTGAACAATTCTACCACTGAACTGCGATCCTCAACTAGCATGCCCAGGGTGGGGAGTATGGGCATTACCCCATGAGGTAAAAGCCAATAAGGCGCTTATCAGGGGGAGACCTGCGTCCAGTAGTGGACCAATATAGGCTGTTGAGGTGAGGTTGAGGCTGTTATGTTAAAATAAATAAATAAATAGGCGGTCTACTTACTTTCTAGGGTGTAGGGGCCTCCAACGGCTTGAGTATTGACGAAAAGCTTTTTTACAATCTTACGTTGTCGAGTTTTAGTTAATAAATTTACTTTATGTTTACAGTTTTGGCTTGTGGGCCAAATTTCGCATCTCCTTTAATTGTTAGCCCAAAGTCTAGTGGATGTTTAAGAGCTAACATTGAGAATCATGGTTATTTTAACGAAATGAAATAGGTACTGTACACAACTGAGTTATGATCGAGTGGGTATTACCGTAATTCAAAGTATTTTGTGGTTACCTCACAAAAAAATTAAACAGTGAATTACTGGTTGCTTCTCGGAAGTAAAGATATCTACTTAGCTATTTATTATATAATGCTCAATTAATGTTTCACAATATTCAGGGAATAGTTCCACATGTTCAGTTTATAGGTGTATGAAACTATCCGCGCGCGAACCGAATGGGACGGGTACCTTGTCAAAGTAAATCTTTATTAGAAACTAGCTGCGCCCCGCGGCTTCACAAGCGTTGAAATTTATGTTTCTAACTTTCTTAATTTTGTTTTTCATAAGAACCTACTCCTGACCATTATTAACAAAAACAATTAAAATACATTGCGAAATTGGTCCAGTCGTTCACGCGTGATAGCGTGAGCAAGAAAAATAGGGATTAATTTTTAAATATTATTTAGTTAATTCCACTGCACTTTTTCTGGTCACGCATGGACCTTGCTTAGTATCCATACCATCCATCCATTAATTTTATCAATCCATTCCCTCCATACCTATTATTGTATTTTTGTCATTAAACCTAACTAGGTTTACTGGTCAAAATACAATTTTTGACTACTCAGAGTGTGCGTTCGTCGGTATTTTGCTAACGCACGCATTCAAAGCATATTCAAAGACAATGCCACATTTTTATGTAACTAAAGATTTAAATCTTTGATTTTTCCCCGTACCAGCGGTCAGTCGATATTTTCCCGGCTCTACTTGTAAAATACCTCAAATAGAACCGGTAAAATACCTCCTAAACTTAGTGATATTAGAATTGTTTTAATAGACTCTGGAATTACTTTGTGGAATTCGTGGAAAGCTGTATGGATGTGCGGCCTACTGATATTATGTTGGATCTCATCAGAGAAGGAATAGCGTGGAATTGTTCCTATCTAACTGTTTTAGGATTGATACTGAAACAAATAGATTTATAAGGACTATAATAAAAGTAGGAATTATGATTTTCTCACCTAGCTTCATTCACACATCAAATACCAACTTTTGTGGTGGGACCTTTAATACTAGTATGCTACGAAATACTATTATGCTACCTTTAATACTAGTATGCTACCTTTAATACTAGTATGCAAAAAAAATACTAGTATGCTACCTTAAAAATGCAACAACACCTTGCAATGCAACAATGCAATGCAACGCAACTAAGCAATGCAACAATACACTAAAAATGCTGCCTTGCAAAAAAAATACTAGTATGCTACCTTTAATACTAGTATACTACGAACAGACCTCATGAGCACTTGTATCTTTTTTTCAACAATCAATTTACATATTTATATTTAAAAAGTTATTTAAAACGGGATATTTAGGTAGGTACCTAGAGTACCTAGGTGCCTGCCAAGTTTTTCGGCGGTGACTCGCTTGCAAATCGCCATGCCATGACAGTGTGAAAGCATTTTATCACGGAGCAAAATTGCTTATCAGAATAAGTAGGTACCAGCCTACCTAATAGTGATGCTAAACTTGTCTTATGTATTTTAATATAAATGTAATTACCGGCATAAATAGAGTGTCACAAAAGTCTGGTTTTAAAATACGACCTGTAGAGGAGTACGGACATACTGACAGAAACGCAAATTTTGCTAGACTTGAAGCAGAGACTTTTTTTTCTTTTTTCTCACTTCAGCAATAAAGATATCTAGATTTTTAATGCTGGACAATTCACACAGCATTATCTAGCCCCAAGCTAAGCAGAGCTTGTGTTTTAAGGGTACTTGATAACTGATAAACTTAATACAATACACTACATAGATAGATATTTTTTACTATACGTAGAAAACACCCACCAAGATATATCTGTTGTTTCTGTGATAAACCTATGTCATTATGATAAGTTTTAGGCATTTGTTATATAGGGTTATTAGTAATAATATTGACATTGCGTGAACTGGTTCTGCCCATATTACGATTACGTTTTTGAAGAACGTCTCATTTATCGCATTTGGGATTGGTAATAGGTACCCCCCCCCCATTCAAAAAATCGTTCTTTAATAGACACTTTATTTGAAACTAAACTTATAAACGGCACAGCACTAAATTAACATTGGGTGTGGGAGTTGGAGATCGGTCTTTAGTATTTCCTTTTGTTCTGGACAAACGTGATTTTTATTTTGTAAAACAGGTGATTTAAATAAAAAAAATATGTATTAACAACTGGCAACTAAGAAATTATGTATCACGAACGTTTTCATGATGACAGAGGGCAGAACCTGCAGTTCACACAGTGTCGGTGAATCACCAATAACCCTCTGTATAACAAAACACTGGCCACTTTTTTCATCTCTTCACACACCAACAAACCTCTCTCGTCCGTTCTTTACGTTAATACTTCACATTTCCCAATTCGTGATGGCACTCCATCAAGTATTAATCCATTTCGTCCATCGAAGCGTTTCGTACGTGACGTACCGATAATAACGCAACGCTTGTCGAGGACCTATCAATATGGAAATTTAAAATCGGGTTTTACAATCGGTGACACCGGAATATAGTTATCGTTTTTCATATTTTTTGGATGAATTATGCGAGGGGGGGAATAATGATGATGTTTTTTATTTGCAAAGGTTTTCGGATGAAATATGCAAATTGAAAATATAAAAGCTTTTGGGATAAGTGTCCTGTATAAAATACTAGCTTCTGCCCGCGACTTTATACGTGATTTTCAAGTAGCCTATATTATGTTTGTTCTCGGGGTATTGTTATACCTCCATATACCTCCCTGTCAAATTTCATTAAGGCGCATGTTTGACTCAAACTAGTGCCGCTGCCTTTTCTTTCTTATTTATGTTAATCAAAGGAATTTTTAAAAGTCCATAGCTTATAATACCTATCATAAGCTTTATTTTATTATTAAATTTTAATTAAATTTTTTTTTCTTTCTTCGTTTTTCTAGCACTTAATTGTTGTACACATCACCCAAAGGTTAGCAGGTAGAGAATGCGATCTAGTATTATGTTGGTCTATGTACAACTTTGTGCAATAAAGAATAAATAAAATAAATAAATAACGCTGGACAATTCACACAGCATTATCTAGCCCCAAACTAAGCAGAGCTTGTGTTATGGGTACCAGATAACTCATATCATATACTTAATACAATACACTACATAGATAGATATTTTTATTATACATAGAATGTGTTCCCGTTGTCCCCATTGACGGTATCCCCATTCAATGGGGACAACGGAACTCAATAAAAATAATTAAAATTTATTCCCGTTGTCCCCATTGACGTTGACTTGTTAATGGGGACAGCGTAACACAATAAAAACAATTAAAATTTATTCCCGTTGTCCCCACTGGCGGTGATCTGTTAATGGGGACAGCGAAACTCAATGAAATAAAAGTTTGTCGTTGCATCGAGCGACGTGAAATGGATACCTATCTACTAAGTAATTTATATTTATCTATGCTTAAGTAAAGCTTTCATAATAGGGCCCTTCGGCATCGAATAGGCCATCTGTTTATTACGTCAATTTCAGTAGTATAAAAAATCCTTTCACTAAATGAATAATTTGGCGTGTTTTAAAAAACGATAAACCGACTACAAATTCTTCTACTGGCGACATTTAATTAAAATTTGAGTCTTCGTTCGTAATTTAGTATAGTGACACATCGAGGTATACATACACTATTCAATATTTTTTTATCAAAATCGGACTACTCTGTAAAAAGTTATGCGTGGTCTAACATTACAATCAGTGAGTGAATAATCAATCATCCCGTTTTCCTACCCTTAGGATTGGATATTTTTTTTCAATAAAAATGGGACCTTCGAGGTATTAATTTAAAATAAAAAAAGGATTATCGAAATCGGACTAGACTACTACTCTGTAAAAAGTTCTACATAAAAAAATACGCGTCGACTTGAAAACCTCCTTCATTTTTCGTCGGCTGAAAAATAAATAGCCTATAATGTAAAACAATTTACAGCGTCCTGTCATTGTGAACGCTCCACAATGAAAGCTCATCAGTAATCACTGGGCGTAGACAGTCCTATCTAAATACAGCCCAATGTCACCTCTCTCGTGTATAGAGGGCCTAAGCCTAGTCACCCATATTTATTGCTTACTAGCTTGGGTCTCTAGCTTTACTCGTGACAAAAAACCTAAAGATTTTGTTAGAATTTAAAATGATAAAAATTTGCTTATGCCTATTATCCACGACGAATATTTTGTTGGGTTTTAAGATTTTGGTGTGCAAGAAACCAAGTAAATTATTATTATTTACTTGCTTTATTTTTTTTATAATTAGAAAGTAAATCTACTCTGTTGCTACTCGAAAGAGTTTCTCATTTTAAGCATAAAATAATCACTCTAATCGTAAAACAAAAAACCGGGATGTGAAAAATCGGGGAACATACATGGGGTATTTTCGGGTACCCTGGGGGTGAGGCATTCATTTTTTTCTGTTTGGTCCACCTTGTACCATCATCATCATCATCATCATCCACCTATATTAGTCCAGAGCTAGACATAGGCCTCCCCTAATAAGCGCCATAGCGCCCTGTCTTCAGCTTGCCGCATCGCATCTGCCTGGAGTCTTCCCTGTATATTCATCCTAAAAGTTTACGACCTAGATGGGACTTGAATCCGCAACCTTTCACTTAGTATGGGAAAATTTGTAGGTTGACTGATCATAAACATTCCTTCAGACATTCAGTCTCAAAATAACTGTGATGTTGTCAACCCCCAACATACATATCGGTACATTTTGTACAGATGTAGTGATACCCATTCAACATTATTTATTGCGTATTCCGAACGGGTGTATTCCACATTCCAAACAGTTTTTTCTGTTGCCTCAATTACTTTTAGGGCTATAAGGAATAAAAAGGAGGAGATAAATAACTATGAAAAATTGTTTCGTATGTCATCGTTTGCTTTGAGTGCATAGGTAGTTAAAGATGTTTTGTATTTTGACTGGAACTCTATCAAGACAAATGAAACCAATGAGATTTGAGATAGACGGAATTTTAGTCATTGTTAACATCAGCTGTCATTTTGAATTAAGCTGTAATTTTTGTCATTTTCTGTAATTTTTGACATATTAGGATGTAATTTTCGTCATTTCTGATATCAGCTGTCATATTTGGCATTCACTGTCATTATGTATGAAACATTATATAATTCTTTATACAAAAAAAATTACAATTAAATAATATAAATAAATTAGAACTAGTATCTATTTACAATTGAAGCAATTGAGCTAACTGCTGACTGTTGAAAACAATCTAAAGGTAGCTCAACTGATCCATAAAAATACCAGTCGGAAGCGTCCCTAAATAACTGGCTGCATTGCCCCGCTTTATGGCAATGCTGATGCGCTGCGCCAATAAATATGAAATGTAAACTATATTGAATTAAAATAAAAAAAAGAATTTAGTAAGAATATGACGAACCGCTCATTGGACGAAACACGTGTTGGACGAAACACTTATTGGACGAAACGCTTATTGGAAGCAACGCGTTTAAATTGTAATTGGACGAATCACGTTTTGGATGAACTGCTAACAAATCATACATGCCCTTTAAGTCCAACTGAAATTGACCATTAAGAGTGCCTATTGATTTACTTAATATTCTGTCTATATATTATTATTAATATATTATATTCTTATTATATATTATTCAATTACAGTATTTCAATTACAGAAGATGACTTTTTTTAAGTTGATGACCTAGGACGGGCCTTACGTATCAACCCTGGGTCATCAATCCAAACCTGATAGATCCCTATTAAAGATAGATAGATGTACTTTTTCTTTAGTTCACTCACACACAGCACAGGAAAAAAACAACAGAAGCAGTATTATAGATAGGTATAAGGAAGGAAGGTACATAATTAATACACACATTAAATTAATAGTAAATACACAAAACTAAAAAATTAAAAATTAACGTAACAACAAAAATGATATAAATAGGGACCTACCAATATTGCACTTGCCCAAACATGTAGGTCCCCCCGCCTGGCCGGGCGGTGATAATGTTTATTAAAATTACAAGAATCTCAACTAGTCGACACCATTTTCATTAAAATACCAACGCTATTTTAAGTACCTTCCATTGAAAACCATAACGAAGTGTGAGAAAACACGTTTGACTTGACAGCATATAGGAAGCCAAAGTATGGACAGAAAAATAGGATCTTTCCTTCAAAGTTATGAAGGTCGTATGAAGAATTTATATCATGGAAAATGTCTACCTGCAAAGTCAGGTTACAATATAAAATGTCTGCCTAAATATCGAGTGAAAATGCTGATCTTTTCACGGACGTCCGTTACGAACCTCGTTCTCGGCCAGAAATTTTGCGATCCAGCAAAATGTGTCAATTTCAAAACTGCATTTTATTAACAGGATCCTCTCTATCATTTAAGCAAGATGAAACTCTACGAGCTTCACACAAGAGATATATTTCGATAATGCCATGACGTTTTCATATTCATAACGCTCTCCCAAAGGAATTTTTCAGAATAGTTTATTTTAAAAGTTGTCGAACTGAGATGAAAAATGGAATTTTCTGGGACGATTTAACTTTGGAACTCGAGATTTTAAGGAACGGTGTGACTTTGCATAATTTTTCATGGTCTTTTGTAGATGGGATTATATTCATAGCTTTTCCTTTATTTATAACGATTTTTACTTAAGATTTACTTAAGATTATGTTGGAGCTTTTCTTGAAAAAAGCTTTTCTAGGAATCTACAGATGAAATTGTTAGCAGTGGAAAATTTAAGTAAGCATGTTGGTAGGTAGTTATTTCTTAAACAAAAAAATAACATTGCAAAGCTTTGCGAATAAAGCTGATTTATTTCTACCTACATAGTCATAGCATTTTCTTTTTACATCAATTTGGCTATGCTCTCAGAAGCAATCAATAAATTAGACGGGGACCATAATTGCTACTACAATGCTGTTCTTGCCTTGGGCAAACGCCAAAACGATTATTCCATACTAGTCAATGCCCGGGACTTCGATTCTTTTACCTCCTAGCTAGTAATACTGTATTGGCCTAGTTGAAAATAGGTTTTAAAATGTGGGTTGAAATTCCGTATGAGCACTGAGATATATTTTCCTCGAAAGATATATTTTATTACGAACCATAGTGAAAATAAATAAATAATGCTGGACAATTCACACAGCATTATCTAGGCTCAAGCTAAGCAGAGCTTGTGTTAGGGGTACTAGATAACTGATATACCTAATACAATACACTACATAGATAGATATTTCATTATTAAACATAGAAAACATCCAGAACACCCTGAATAAATATCTGAAGATCGTACAAACATTTGTCCCGAGGCGGGAATCGAACCCACAACCTCCTGCGTCGCAGTTTTACAATAAAGTCGGATGTTCACAGTAGAAAGCCCCGACTCTCATAGTTATACCATAGACTATATATAATGTCTAGTCATGACATTTATCGATGGGTTTCTCTAAAAGATCCTATGACTACGTTTTGGTTTCTCTAGTCGCTATGAGATTTTTTCTAAGAACAACATAGAACTACGTCACCACAAACAAGGAACGACGCAAGACGCCTGTCTTGCGTCGTTATTTCAGACAATTGTCTGAATGTCTCCTTTTTTGAGCCCCTGTTTTCAAATGTTAGCTTTTCACTCATGCTAAGTTCGTCAGTCAGTATAACAACCTTTGTTATATTTATCCAGCTTCGTGTCTATCGAGTATTCGTCACAGAAAACATCGAACACGAAAAATCCGGTGATTTTTTCGTGTAAGTAACGAACCGAGAATTTTGCTATTTGCTTTCCACCACAGCGCTTTATGCTTTTACGTCATGACTCGTGACGTCACCAGGTGAGATTGAATAAAACATTTTTATTAGAAAATTAAGTTAGCAAAATGAATTTGAAGCAAAGTTGGATGCGAGGGTGTGTTCTTTGAACTGGAAGTTTCGAAGTGCTTTTGATGAATATCCCTACCTACGGGCTAAATCTTCGAAAATCCCGTGCGAGAGCTAGTTACATCCTGTGATGATCTGTGAGAGAGCGTGTGAAAAACTACTGGCAGCTAACAAAAGATAAATTTAACGTCCGTTTTATTTTTCGCTGGACCGAGAAAACAGCGAGTAAGTTCTTTTTACTTTTCTTTCTTATTTTTCGTCTCTCGCATAACTTGCACCTACCACCAGTTCGCCCGTGATCAGTTCTCCCACGAGGACATACGAGTTTAGCTCATTGTATCGCTTGTTTGTGACAACGATAACATAACTCACAAATTCCGATATACGAGTTAAATAAATAGCAACCAAAAATTACTAGTACCCACATAAATACGTTATTTCTGGAGCATTTTGAATAAAAGTATTATATTCCATAAAAAATACCTACCTTAAAAATGCACTGAATTAAACAAACGGCTACCAAAAATCACTAGATTGTTTTTAAAATCCTTCATTTCTAGAGCATTAAATGCTAAATTTTAGCATAATGGTACTAAGTCATATTTTCAAAAGATGCCTACTTTAAAAATGATTTCCTGTAAAACCATAAGTTTTTATTGAGTCATCAGTGTCGCATTCGAGAAGTATTTTGTGATAACGACACACAAGGCTCAAAGCAAGCGCAGTGCGTTGTACCCTAACCCGTACCTACAGAGTTCGTGCACAAATAA
The DNA here is from genome assembly GCA_949316285.1 of Eupithecia subumbrata. Classification (NCBI taxonomy): domain Eukaryota; kingdom Metazoa; phylum Arthropoda; class Insecta; order Lepidoptera; family Geometridae; genus Eupithecia; species Eupithecia subumbrata. The sequence continues at coordinate 2,826,001 of OX438644.1, read as the reverse complement.
ACAGTCTAAACTATTTGCCTCGGTAAACCCAATAATTAATCACGGATTACACTGTTGACCGTGACTGTACCGACAACTTGCAAATTACGGGCTTTAGTCTAAGTACAGTTGGCGACAGAGTGTTTAGCCCTGGTTTCGAATAAGCCTGGGTCTTTATTCGGTGGTTTTGTGCCAGTGAATTTGAGTTTGGAATTTTGATGTGAATTATTTTTGAAGAGGGTAAGTTCTTGTGCGGTTACTCAGGTAAACAACTTAATAAATGAAACCTAATTAAAACAGATTCTTAGAATTCACAGATTTTATAGATAGGTGCATGTTAAAATAAAATCTCATTTTGGACATCTCAATAGGGCCAGACCATACCTTAGGCACAAGTGAAATTTTATTGTACTTTTGATACGGTTGTGCAATGAATTTAAACGCGTAATTGTGTTGAATATTCGATCTTTTTTTATTTTTTATCCTTAGTCGATAATATCCACCTGCGTATTATCTAGAAGTAAAAATGTTCACTATTTTAAAAATAAATAATGCTGAACAATTTACACAGCACCATGTTGTCCCAAAGTAAGCAGTGCTTGATTGAGATTATTTAATTATTTTGATTTCACTGAGGTTAAAATTTAAGATAAGATAAGATAAGATAAATTTATTGCTTCACAAGAAAATACAACGATAAAAAAGAATTAAAAAGAAAAAATAACGTGAGACCAAAAGGCTGCCACTCAGCATGTGCTGCAGGAGCTCGGGGAACAGCTGCAGCGCTGGTCTTCCGTGGTGTCTTAGCGTAGAGCGCGTCACTGGCTGACACACTCTTTACAATAAAATTTGGTATCCAGCTAACATAAATTATTAATTTAATTTAAATTGTTTTCACGCGTTTCGTTCAAACTCAGTGTAACAAAAACAGATATTACTTAATTTTATAAATCATTGCAAAAATGGCAAATCCTTGTTGATTTTTATTGACGTTTTATAGTCTTCGTCGATTTGAGATTCTTTCTTCCATTAAACTCGGTAACAAATTATATTTTAATCTTGGTTCCATGCACGTGAATTATAACTTTCTTAGAAAATTAATAATATCCCAAAAAAATTACTTCGATGGGACTTGAATCCGCAATCCCGTCAGAAAGATTTTTTTTCAACTCACCCCGAGTGTAAAAAAAAATCTTTTAGACGGGAATTTCTTAAAAATTACCAACAAAAGCCCTTATAGTTTTTTTTTAACGGTTTTGTTGACATAAATTACAGAGATCTATAAGCTGCAAATCACTACATTAAACTCAGGTACCTATGTGTCTAACTGTACACGAAGCAATGTGTAACGTATAATTTTCTAGGATTAAAAGTTTGGGAACCGCAGCTATTTGGCTAATGAAGAAAGTTTGAGATAAGGACCGAAGAACACTCATGTAGGTAGGTGTAGGACGTAGGTGTGTGTGTGTTTGTGTCACAACTATTTGTAGTAGGGGCTGGAACGGGTAAGTTGAAACCTGAAAATAGATAGTGTCCACCCATCGATGTAAAATTCGCGAGATTGGGCACTAGCTTCTCGAAAGTGGAACGCTCAATTTGAGTCCAATTAGGTCCACTCACCTCAGTAACAGTCGGACCGGCGCTGCCGGCGCACGTGTTTCGCGTGTATTGTTGTCTCGATCGCACTTCGGTCTAGATACGTCTTTCCATCATTTTTGTTCATTAGGACTACCAATCTATTGCAATATACCTACAAAGGTATATTGCAATAGATTGGAAATAGTTGTAACACACAGGCCATTTGTTCAGATAGCGCTGGGAGAACGTACCATATCTACAGAATTTTACTTATACATTGGTCGCCGTGGTCAAAATTCGGCTAGGTGGACCCCAATGTGTCCACCAATCATTTTCGACCATGGCGGCGGCTAATCTCAGAGGAGACTAGCTAGGTGGTGACATATTGTAGTGCAGAATAAGTGAGCATAAGTGAGGCCACACAACGGCTTTACATATACCTCGACGCTACAATTCATCATCATCCTATATTAGTCCACTGCTGGACATAGGCCTCTCCTAATGAGCGCCATAGCGCCCTGTCTTCATCTCGCCGCATCCAGCATTTCCCTGCAGTGTTTAGCAGATCGTTATCTCACATAGCCGGAGAGTGCCCTCCACTTCGTTTGCGGAGTCGCGGTTTCCTCTAAAGAACACGTTTACCCCAGCAGTTGTCGGTTCTTCGCGGTGATGGCCGACCCACTGCCACTAGAGCTTGCTAAATCTTTGTTTTCTTTGTTGTTGACGCTACATTTACCTCGCCACATATTCTGCCCCACATGTGGTGATCCAACGAATGTACAAACTGCACCCTCTACAAATGTGTCCTTTTTGTGTCACAACCAACAAAAAATGCAATATATTTTGTTAAAAATTAAAAGCAGTATGAATTAATATCTACATGTAGATCGAAATTCGTCGTTGTGAATTACCAAATGGGTGAATGATAAAGTGGGAAGGGTGATGAATGGGAAATAAATAGTGTAGAAACGACAGTGGATGATAAAATGGGAGGAATGATGAAGTGGGAATCCGTAGTATAGGAGCTGTCGTGTGATCAAATGGGAAAATTATAAAATGCATTGAAGCGTTCTTCCTGACCTTCCTGAGAGACGACCTCTGTGGCGCAGCGGGCGAAGGTCCGCCTGCAACGCAGGAGATTCGATTCTCACCTCGGGACAAATGTTGTACGATTTGCATGATATTTTGTTCAGGGTGTTCTGGATGTTTTCTATGTATAATAAAAAATATCTATCTATGTAGTGTATTGTATTTTGTATATTAGTTATCTAGTACCCATAACACAACCTCTGCTTAGCTTGGGGCTAGATAACGCTGTGTGAATTGTCCAGCACTATTTATTTATATATTATTTATTCCTGGTTGTACCTCCTTTTAAAAACCTGTGCTCCTTTGTTACAAGTCTGATCTGAGAAAGCATAATAACTCAAATTAGTACGGCGTCTGAACAGCTAACAAGGACTTCACTTAAATTATTAAAATATTTTTATCTTTACGTTAAAAGTTTCTACGAGCTTCGCCCGCAGCTCAATTCATCGTGTTTCGGGTTGGAACTCAGAGAAAAGCACAATTATATAAATTAACAGGCTGAATTTTAGTATAATTTCCTTTACAGTTTGAAGTCGATAGTTAAAACCTTTACCAAAAAATTGAACGAAATAAAAAATAAATTTGCAAAAACATGTTTCTGCCAGCAGCTTTGCAAGCAAATTTTTTAGGATAAAAAGTAGCTCATAAATTTTAAGCCATAATAAATCTAGAATTACATCTATGCGGGACTTCAGCTCGATTAGTTCTGGCAGAAGTAGTATTCACAAAAAAATACAATAAAATTATAGAAATTAATTAGAACTGTCATTAACTGAATTAATTATGTGAGCGTCTGGTCGAAGCGACGCGTGACCCGAGAGCTGGTGAGTATCTGGCGCAGCGCATCAGCATTGCCATACAGCGGGGCAATGCAGCAGCGTCTTGGGGACACTTCCGACTGGTATTGATACCTGATCGAAACCAGCATAAATCCTATCCTTCTAATATTATAAAGCCGAAAGTTTGTGAAATCTGATTTTTTGTTACCAAGGATCTCCAAAACTACTGAACATATCAAGTTAAAATTTGGCGTACGCTTAGAGCAAATCCTAACTTAGATATATAGGCTACTTATTATACCGAAAATATTTATCGGTTTGCTTATGATAATTTATGCAGGCTACCGTAGCAACTCCATTTCTTTCACACATTTTCTTTGAATAACTGTCAGAACTACGCATGCTCTTCGGCCAGATGCAAACTGTGATTGAAAACGTGCATAGTATGGATACAGCAATTTAGCTGTATTCACATTATAAATCACTAGATATCAATGAATCTTTACACAAATTGTGAATCAACTTGAGCATATACGCAAAAGATTTTTATCCAACGAGTCAACATTGTAGTCCAACCTTTTTAAATTCTTAGAAGTTCTGTATCGCACCTAGGTAACTGGAGTTTATATCAATTTACCTCCGTAAATGGACAAGATATTGTGAAAGTTTCCTGAGAACCCCTTCTTGGAGGAAAATATCTTGTGAATTCTTACCCCTTGTAGGGGCCAATTCAATTTTACACTGGGTAAACTTTATTGATATAAAATCAGTGAAAGTGACATTAAATCCGTATCGTAGATTGAGATGGGGAATATTGGATAAGGCATATAATATTCTTTCGTCATTTTCAGCCGTAAGTTTCCACTGCTGGACAAAGACTTCCGCCAAAGACCGCCATAATGACCACTTTTTCGCTATCCCTACCCAGCGGTGTTCTGTGACGATGATGAGAATGATGATTTAGATTTATTTCTTTTTCTCACATGTATGTACTTGTGAGCAAAATATTATGTACCTACGCTTACGATATGTTGTGAGCATACAGTTTCGTTCTATTGACTTACCCTGTAGGTGTGGTCAAAAGTGGGGACAAAAGAGGTAGAAACACAGTGTTCCGTTTAAAAATCGAACATCATTCCGAAGATTCAAAATCAGATTTTCGAGGAATTTATGTAGCGACTTGCAAAAAAGTTTACATCAATATTTTCAAGTACCAATATTAAGCAATATCTATACCTACCGAATTCACGTTTATAAATCATCTAGATGTAAATCTGTAATAGGCCGTATCTAAGATTCATTTTTCCATTTTTCTTTGTTCACTTTTCCATTTTATGTTCAAAAAACTTTCTTTCATTGTAGGATCTTCGCGATTTCGTGCGCTTGACCCATATCTTTGTATTTTACAACAAAGCCTGTATTACAACGTATCAAAAGTCCGGGGTTTTCTTTTTAAAATTCAGCTCTGTTCAGCGAACGTACTACCTTACTCCTTTTCAGGTCAGCTCTTTTGTGGCAGCTGGTTTATTTTTTACGACTGGGATCAAAAAATAAGTCGCTTTGGTTCTGATTTCAAGATAAGATTTTTTTTATCCTATCTTAATTTTTGATGTTTGGTAGGAATAGTTTAGTGTCAAAATTTGCTATTCGACTTGCTCTAAGTTAAATCCATTTGGCCAGTCATCAGTTGGTTAACATAACACCTACTACATTATGTCACTTTTACAGATTTTCGCTTCCAATCGAAGTGGCCCGCGCGCTGTAGCCGCTTGGAGCGCATTGCGCGCCATTTTGTGAAAAGAATAGGTACAGGATTTCCATATTCAATTAAGGCACTACCCGACCCGATTCAGCGCCACCACCTATTTTATATTATTATTATATTAAACGAATGAATTTTCAAAAATCGATTGCCCACTTTGTGATACCTATCATAATTCCTGCTTGTAGATGCTGCAGGGCGTGAGAGTCATCTTCTCGTAAAGATGCTACTGTGTCGGGTGTTGGTATTCCTTGGGTACATATGGAACTAACAGTATCTACACCCGGCTCCATACTGCTATTCGACTTCTCATGAAGACACGGCTTCCATCCAGGCGGGTGGTAGGTTCCAACCCCTGTCTCTGTTGAAGTTGGGCCATCGTTCTATCTCTATCGCCTGGCGTTTCTTGCGGGGAACAAATATTTTTTCCCTAGACAAGACACGGGCCTTGTCGAAACGTACGTAATGCGATGGTCCTTCCTCAATACAGTGTTCTGCCACCGCCGAGCTATTGGTGACAACATTCTTTACGGCGCGTATGTGTTCCGAGAGCCTGGTGGATATGTTACATGTTATAAATAAAAAAATAATATTTTGTATGTTCCTCTTCGTCTCACCGATGTAACATTAGCCACAGTCACATGGGATCATGTATACGCCTGGGACGTCCAGTGGTAATCCAGTGGTGCTTCTTAAAGTTGTCGCAGATCTGGACCTCACCTCTGCCGCATAGCACAAAAATGTGCATTTACATATGTTTTTTAACTCATTATTGATCTGCATTTTATATTGACGGTATCAGATAACAGACAGCTCGTGGGCCACTCGCTTGAAGCTTGCGCCGGTAAGCCATTTTGTTACTGTAAATTTTACTAAAGATTACGAGATAAAGCCCATATTTGAATTCTCATTTTTGTGTTGTACGGTAGTGATGGACGTGTGAGCGCAAACCTTTACACCATGAACGCCAACCTTTACACCATGACCGCCAACCTCACCATGACCACCTTGATGGACCACGGTGGACTGCACTAGCTGTACTCAATTCCACTGCATACGTAGCGAAGTTCGATGCTGCACGGAACAGCATTAGCATATTAATGAACCTCTGTTGGAACTAACGGTTGTAATTACTTTTGTTCGGGGCTCAGTCTGGGCTTTCAGACGGATATTCCGGACGTAGCGAACTAAAAAATTGGGCGGGAGTTCAAGAATCGATGATTGATATGGATTAGTAGTTTTTTTTATTGTTTATGGTCAAGCGTGCGTCCTCCAACTCAAGTAAGTGAAGATGTGTCCTAAGGTGGAGCACGCTTTCCCAGAAGGAACTTATTTATCCTGGATTTGAAGACTCCAAGATTTGTACTCTATCGAGAAAACAGACGCAGGAAGCTCATTCCACTCTTGGGCCGTGCTTATTATGAAAGTTGAACCGAATTTTTTGGTTCAACACTGTGGTATGTCGGCCAGGTACAGGTGGTATTTTTCTGTGCGTGCTGGTCTTATGTTGGAAGGGAGAAGATAGTTGGGCCAGTCTAAAGTTGCATGTTTAACCTACTCGACTCGTATAGGTAAATTGGTAGAGCGATTCGTAATGCAGAGATTTCAGACCAGATAATGTAGTTAATGATTTTATCGGGTATTTATCGCGTACCTTTTGTTATTATTTCCCCTACGTTTCTACCGCGTTACAGCGATCGTGGTCACGGGGCGACTAGATGTACTCGATGTTACAGCCGAGAATCAGGAATCCTGATTCTGAAGACGAATTGAGGGTAGTCGTGCATATTGCCGTCAATTCTCGGCTATACCTCCGAGTACATCTAATCGCCCCGTGAGCACGATCGCTGTAACGAGGTAGAAACGTAAGGGAAATAATAACAAAAGGTACGCGATAAATACCCGATAAAATCATGAATTATGTTACCAGATAATATTTTTTCTATTAGAGCAGAAAGTACCTGAAGACAGAGACAGGGAATAAGGGAACTTACCAGAGGAAGGGTAGCTGATTCCTTCTGTGTATTTTTAACACTTCAAATCTTTTAATTCAAATGATATTAATGTAATGGTTACTTACATTTATTTTCAGCTGTTTAGAGTTTCTTTGTATAATTTGAATTTCCCTAAATATTTTTGTCACTTGGTCCTTGGTTATGGTTTTAGGGTTAAACAAATACGGACCTTTTCTGGCTGTTGTCTCCATAGCTTGTGGGATATTGAGTTTTCCCTCAGTATTTCAGCAACTTTTCGTAATGCATCTTCGTTGGGAATCTCCAAAACAAATATGTGCAATGTGCATGTTATCCATACCATTCAGATATAAAAAAATTATTTCGTGGTCCTTATTCTAATGAAGAACAGCTGTAAAATCATGACTTGCTTGTGCCACTAGTAGTAGTAGTCAGTAGATCACTTCAACAAGGATCGTTCGCTTCAACTACATTTCTATGAGTGTACTTGTTGTACACTCATAGAAATATCAATCGGTTCTCTAAAAATAGCGATATACATAATTTAAATACCAGAAATAATCATAAACTTGCTGTACCCACAACCAGGCTACACAAAATTAATGTAACTTTTAATGGCTAATGTATACGCTTCTACAACAGAACTTCTATAGGGAGTTGCAAAAATTATCAGTAATAGTGTCAGAAATAAATTCAAACAAATTGTCAAAACCTTGCAGTGTAAAAGGCTTACTATAAAATATATAAGGATAAAAAGCTTGGGACGGGTTTTGCTCCAACTCGAAAAATAACAACTAACAGGCTAAAGGTTTCTTCGTCGCTCCTTTACTTTAGTATATATACCGAAGCGACAGAAATCAAACATATCACTTTATTTCCGTGTTAGTGTTTAGTTTTATAATTTGACTTTTTCTAAGTGTACATTTATTATATTTACGGAAATAAAGATATTTTTGACTACGATCACCAATCCGCCTGCCAAGCGTGGTGATTGGGCAAAATCCACCTTGTTTCATTATGGCACCTTTAGCAGTGGATGTTTGTGAACTGAGAAAATCATCATCATCATCAGCTCTATACGTCCACTGCTGAACATAGGCCTCCTCCAAACGACGTCACTAAAAGCGGTCATGAGCCGTCTCCATCCATCGACTCCCTACGCCCGCTACAATGTCCTCGGTCCATCGACAAAATACAAATTGATCAACTGGAAAAAATACGTATTTATATTACTTTTTGTCAGACTAAATGCAATTTTTTTGTTTAAACTGAACCGAACAACGTGAAAATTTGGTTCGATATTGCGTAACGTATTTTTCCTATGACACTGCGTTATTAACGAAACGAAGTGAATACAGACGCAAGACATAGCTGCAACTTCATGTCAATCACACCTTCCCACCACCGCCAGCACGGCGCAAGATAATTCAGTTTTATATACCTAGATACTTTTATTAAGCATTTTTCAATATTGTAATAGTCCAAGCTCCAAAATACCGCGTCGCCTTCTTATTTCCACCGTATTCATAAATTCTTGCGTCTTATTCATTTTGATTTGTTTGTTTTTCGTATTTATTCTAAACTTCTTACCTATGTTATACAAAGAAAACTAATCTGATAAGAACAAAATATCCTACAACTCTCAGCAATCCAATCTCCCCGTAAACGTTCACGGATCGCTTTCCTATCTTTCTATTTCTGAGAGAAAAACTACGTATATTTTATTGAGTTCCCGAGCACGTTCCCGTCGCTCGTCGGTCAAATAACAAACGAATCTTTTGATTTAGCTGAGCCAATGGTATAAGGGGGTGAAAACTAAATTAAGAACTACGTACTGAAGCCCATGTCTGGACGTTTTAAGGAGTGAATCAAACTGGTTTGGTTCTCAAACTATGTAGGCTTAGATCTCAGTACTCACAAAATCTTTAATTTTATGTTATACGAATTGTTTTGCCACGAAAAAATTCGTGCTGCCGAAAATTTAAATTTTTTTCTTTGATTCCTTGAATGTGAAAACACGATTGAGGAAACAATCTTCGTACATTCGTACATATTAATTCTTTTAAGATCTCGGGAACCCTGAGGTCTATTGAAATGACTTATGTTTTGATTCGTAGGTTATCACTAATTATTTGGTTCCTTGAATCAGTTTCTTCATAAGTTGTGTAGTTTTCTTGCAAATAAGCAAAAACTTGATTTTTGCGCTTACGCCGTTCCAAAAACGTATGCTCTGTCCTGCTTCTATGGACGCGAAATCCTATAGGTACCTATCTTTTTTACAAAATGGCGCGCAATGCACCCTCTGAAGAGGTCACAAAAAGGAAGGAATTAGTCAGCTAGCGTGCGTGGGTGGTGTCAGTGCCAGATTGGTGCAAAGTAGAATGCCCATAGAGATTTGTCTCTCTTTGTGTTGAAATCGAATAAAACAAATGAATTCCGATTTGCCTTGGAAAGAGAAAGGTCGAAAAGCGAGAGAGGTTCCTAAAATTGTGTCACTGTAGTTTTCCCCCTAAAATTAGCCTAAGGGAAAACTGGTCTTTAAAAAATTTAATTCCAGTTTTATCCGTATTTTTACGACGACGACTAAAAATGGAGGACGTTCTCAAGTCGACGCGTATATATTATTTTACGCATAAGTTTTTACAGAGAAGTCCGATTTTGATAATTCTTTTGTGCAACCAATTTCTAGTTATAACCAGTTTTGTTTCTAATTTCTGGTACCCTTGTGTCTACCACCCGTACAAAATGATTCAAACCCGCGTTGTGATTACGCTAAATCGTCCCACCGTATTATTGTTATGTAAAAGTCATCATGGCTTTCGCGCGTCCCACCTATTAAACACAATGGATGATTGCCATTCCCAGCTAAATATGAAGCCCGCGAATTAACTTAAAAAAAACCCATAATGATTCTACATAAATATACAAGTAAAATAAATTAGACTATCCATTCGGGTTCTATTTCTATTTTCTTTCAAATTATGCCCATTGATGATGGATTTTGTGTGATCGTACGTGGATCGCACAGTCGAATGCAAATCAATCGGAACCCAATCAACGAGTAAATTAAGCAAACACGCAATTGCAATGAACAAGTAAATAGTTGTACATCACACAGGTTCATTTACATAATTTTACGAAAATTTATTAACACTAGCGAACAGCACTTCCAAAAGCTGAAAATTCTTTAAAATCTTTTATAAGAAAACTAGTTTATGCCCGCGGCTTCGGACGCGTTGTTTCTATAGAAACGTTTAAAGGTGATTTGTATTTCATGGGAATTGATTTATGAGATAAAAAGTAGCCTATGTTTGATTCCAGGAAAGAATTACCTGTACCCGTTCAGCCCGATGCGTTCAGTAGTTTTGGTGTGAAGAGGTAACAAACATCCATCCATCCATCCATCCATCCATCCATCCATCCATCCATCCATCCATCCATCCATCCATCCATCCATCCATCCATCCATTCATCCATCCATCTATCCATCTATCCATCCAACCATCCAAACTTTCGCATTTATAATATTAGTATGATTAGTGTGATTGTAAACTACAAATTACAATTACAATACGGTAGTCGGTAAAAAAATATTATTCTATTTAGCCCGTCAGTTAGATTTTCAGAAGATATTGAACACTTTTTTTTTCTTTTGTCAATTAAACAAAAGAATGACAATACCAAAGTGCGTCGGGGCGGAGCGGAGTGGGGCCTAGTGACGTCACGCCTTACTAAAAAGTGTCGCAAGGTGTGACGTCACGCGGAAATTTAACTGACTATAAGTTCATAATTTTTTGTTTAATCGAATTTAATAAAAACAAAATAAAATACATTTATCCAATATCTTCTGATAGTGTAAGTGATGGACTAATTAGAATTATTTAGGACACTAGCCTATTGAAGCAGTTGGGCTCATTGCAGACTGTTACAAACAATCTCGAGGTAGCTCAACTGATCCAAATCAATACCAATCCAAAGTGTCCCTAAGATGATGGCTGTATTGCCCCGCTGTATGACAATGCTGATGCACTGCGCTAGATATCCACCAGCTCTCGGGTCTCGCGTCGCTTCGACCAGCGAAGGACATAGGCCTCGTTATATTGAAAAAAAAAAACAATCGAAAGCGTCCGAACAGATACTTACCAGATCTCGGATCACGCGTCGCTTTGACCAGGGTAAGATTAGACTTCCATCCATCCAAAATTAGAGTGATGTGACATTGGATATATTTATCACATAAACATTTCCATAGAAACAATGCAAGCGAAGCCGCGGGCGGTAGCTAGAGAGCTATAAAAAGGCTTTCTGATTATGATAAGATTATACAGGCTACAACTTTTTCTTGTTTCAATAAGCCTTTCAGGTACGGTTGGCCCTCTGAATGCCCGTGTATCGAAAGTTATATTGCCTTGAGGCTATTTGTTATTTAAATATTTAAATCAAGTTAAACTCTACCGATTGTTATACGGATATAATTTCTGAATTTTTGATATTCGAACCGTACATAAATGATGGAGGACGGGACGCGTGACCCGAGAGCTGGTGAGTATCTGGCACAGCGCATCAGCATTGCCATACAGCGGGGCAATGCAGTCAGCGTTTTGGGTACCCTTCCTGGTATTGATATGGATTAGTTGAGCTACCTATCGATTTTTCGCAACAGTCAGCAGTTAGCTCAATTGTTTCAATTGTAAACACTGATTCTGATTTATTTATATTATTAACCCCCGACGCAAAAAGAGAGGGGTGTTATGAGTTTAACGTGTCTGTCTGTTTATCTGTCTGTGGTATCGTAGCTCCCAAATGGATGAACCGATTTTCGTTTAGTTTTTTTTGCGTCGTAGATAATTTTATCCCTAGTGTTCTTAGCCATGTTTCATGAAAAGGTTTTTAAAATTTGTAATTTTGTTCTTGTTTGATTGTAATGATGGACCAAATTGTTACTCGTAAATATTATTGTGGGGGAATTTTGATCCCTTGAACAAAGTCAATAAATACCACAATTAATAATTTTATCTAGATTTATGGTTGAAACTGCATAAATTATGCAAAGATTATTACAAAACTATAACAAAATTAACAAACAACAAATAAATCAGCTTATTTGTCAACTGAAGCCTATAAACAAAGATAAAATTGTCGAATTGGGAGCAACGGCAACCAATGGAGGCAGGGGTGTACTTAGGATTGTTAAAAGATAATCATTTTATTATTAACTAGTTTCGGCCCGCGGCTTCGCACGCCTTGTTTCTATGGAAAAGTTTTAATGTTATTTCTATCCCATGGGAACTGATTTATATTATATATATTATATATATATTAAAACGTAGCCTATGTTTGATTCTAGGACAAGACTTACCTGTATGCAAAATTTTAGCCTGATCCGTTCAGTAGTTTTGGAGTGAAGAGGTAACAAACATCCAACTCTCCAAACTTTCGCATTTATAATATTAGTGTATGTATGTACGACTCCTGCGAATCAAAACATAAATCACTTTGGAGGGTTCCTGAGATCTCAACCAAATTATGTACGTAACAGTGCACTTTCATGTTTTTTTGTCCAATTTGTTTTTTGCAAACGTGTTTTCACGTTCAAGGAACCGAAGCAAAAATATTGAATTTTATGTAATTTGAGATTTTACCTCGTGAATCTAGATCTAGGCCTAGTTTGATAACCAAACTTGTTAGGTTTAGCCCTCTTGGTTTTTTTTATTTGGATAGGTATACAAAATACAGTCGTTCCCTAAACGTTTAGGTACTTTAATTTGCTGACTAGAATATTTCAATGCTAACTTTTTTATTTTGTTCTTACTTGTAAGTATTTTATTTTATAATAATAATAATTATGACACAACGGTTTCTATATAAATTTAAATGTCACTCGCAAGGAATACACATAAAATAAGTTTCGATACGTCATTTTCATTTTGAGAATTATCAACCCTATGAATAATCCCTCAATTATCAAACTAACTCTTTCCTGAATTCGTCCCTGGTGTACTCAATGAGGTATGCGCAGTTTATTTTGTCGTTTACAGTGAAGTTATTGCCGGACGCTGTTTCTTTCGAAATGCATCGGATCGCGAGAAATTTATTATTTTGTATCGATAGGGTAAAAATTTCTCGACTGAAGAATTTTGTAGATACATCTAAAAACGTTTTGAATATAAACTTTAAGTCGTTATTTCATGCATTGACGGATGAAGCCGAGTTATTTATACTTTTGCATTGATTTCTGTTATAAATGTGTTTTAGAAATATAACCGTAAGGATGACGTCCATCGTTATCTTATATGTCGTGACATATTCCAAGTCTCATAATTACATCCGTTTTGGTTTTTAACCCCCGACGCAAAAAGAGAGGGGTGTTATAAGTTTAACGTGTCTGTCTGTGTATCTGTGTATCTTTCTGTGGTATCGTAGCTCCCAAACGGATGAACCGATTTTCGTTTAGTTTTTTCTGTGTCACAGATAATTTTACGTCGAGTGTTCTTAGCCATGTTTCATGAAAATATGTCGGGGGGTTTTACCATTTTTAATTTGGTTCTTGTTTTATTATTAAATGTGTTGTTTTTATACGACGATATCTCTGGTTGCGGGTTCGATTCCCGCCTCGGGACAAATATTTGTACGATCTGCAGATTTTTATACAGGATGTTCTGGATATTTTCTATGTAAATAAAAATATCTATCTATTTAGTGTATTGTAATATGTACCTATATCAGTTATCTACGTAGTTTAACTAACCTATAACACAAGTTCTGCTTAGCTTGGGACTAGATAATGCTGTGTGAATTGTCCAGCATTATTTATTTATTATTTATAGAAAACGGCTTGTTATCTTCATTTTACTGACGAGATTATCGTTTTAAAAAGTTTTGTTTAAAAGAAATTGACTTCAAACATAACAAGGAGGTCAGCTAACATGAACGCCTCTACCTATGTAGTACTCCATACAGCGGGGCAATGCAGCCAGCGTCTTGGGGACGCTTCTGACTGGTATTGATATGGATCATTTGAGCTACCTGTAGATTGTTTGCAACAGTCTGCAGTTAGCTCAATTGTTTCAATTGTAAATACTAGTTCTAATTTATTTCTATTATTTGAGTAGTTATGTAGGTACTTGTAATCTGAAGTAATGTAAGTGTAACCTAGACTGGGCACTTTAAAAGTTTACCGTCCATGCAAAAAGTGAAAGGTCCATGCAAAATGCGAAAAGTGAAGGAAATCTTAAGTGGGCGCATTGCGCGCTATTTTGTGAAAAAGATAGGATTTCACGTTCAAAGGAGCGGGACAAAGCGTAAGTTATTCGCAATCGTGTTTTCAATTTTAAGGAACCGAAGAAAAAAGTTGATTTTATGAAATTTGAGTTTTATATTATAAAGATCCCGTGAGTAGGTACTGAGATCTAAGCTTCTGAGCTTAGTTTGACAAGCAAATCCGCTAGGTTCGCCCTTTAAGGTTTTTGTTATTATAGTGCGTAATCCCTCACACTCGGGGTAAATTCAAGTCCCGTCAAAGTAGAATTATTTTCGGGATATTATTTAATTTCTTGGGCCATAAATTTGTCAATGCCCAAAAAACTTTAGGTGAGATTTATGGTCATTGGAAAGAATCATTGACAAGTTTTTGGCCCAAGAAATTTAACGAAATCTCAAAAAAAATTACCTCACAGGGCGAAATTTAGGTACTTAAATCGTTTACCCTTTTTCGCAAACAAAATGTTGCCGTAGACAAATCGCGACTTCGGCACGAATTGATCGGTCCATTTTCTAACGCTGGTGTGGGTGTTAGGTTAAGGGGCTGTATTATAGTAGGTAGCAATTAGAATTACACAAAGAATTACCCGAAGATTCAATTAATTCTACTTTTAAATCACCAACCAAGTAGGTAGGTAAGGTGTCAATTCGGATGTTGCGAAAACTAAACTAATTTGACAGCACTAAAAATTATGGCATCCTTTTTATTTAATCAGTAAGCAGCCGATACTGTGACCGCCTGAAGCACCACTCCAATCCTCTAGCCACTTGCTAGATTGCTCTTGCTCTAGCCTCTCGTAAATATCCCAATCAAAACAAAGCGGTTGAAAAGGAGCTATATTCTGGACAACCTATTACTGGAATGAAGAAGGACTACTAATCCTAAATTCGCTTATAGTCTGAAACTATTCGTTCGCGAAATCAAGAAAAATAACCTTTTTTATTTCGATCGTTATGAAAAGGGCTGCAGCCTGCTACAGTTTTAGTGGTGTCAAGTTTTTTTTTTACAATTTTAGGAAAACTAGCTGGGCTAGGCTGGCTGGCTAACTATAATAAAATAGGAATGTAAAATAACACATAACTAAAGGCTACTTAAAAGTTTGCTCAAAAATAACTAAATCAAATTGTTAGTATTACTAGAAAAAATAAATGAACGGCGCGTTTGGTTCAAAATAAAAAAATAATAAGTTGACAACGAAAACATAATCAAAATTAAAACTACTCAACAAGCGTTTAAGACGCTTGGTTGAGGTATTAAACAAATATATTTCTACTTCTTCGTTGTTGTAAGTTAGTTAAGTTTAGTTTAGTTTTTTCGATATTGATTGACATCATTATCCTATTCAGCAGACGGGACGAAAGTCTGAGCGGACAGTCAGACATACCTTATTTGATTGACCTATTGTCTGTGACTTATTTTAAGTTTTGGATATATTGATCAAACATCTTTACTAACAAACAAAATTACAATCAAATAAAAGAAACAAATTAGAACTAGTACTTAATTACATTTGAAAAAAATGATCTAACTGTAGACTGTTGCAAACAATCTACAGGTAGCTCAACTGATCCATATCAATACCAGTCGAAAGCATCCTCAAGACGCTGGCTGCATTGCCCCGTTGTATAGCAATGCAATGGATTGGATAAATAAATACAGTATAATACTGCCAAAACACAGCTATTTCCTGCATGCTACACACAATTTAAAGTATGGCATGCTAGAACTGTCAAAAACTCACACCACATAAACATCCACACATACCAATTCACTGCTGCACCTCCCCCAGATTTGAGGAGTTGGCCTCCCCTGATCTTTTGTTATTCTCTTATTCCTGACCAATCCAATTTACTGGAACTTCCTTTAAATTGGTGGTTGGCTCACCAATTTAAAGGAAGTCAAAACAAGTTATGTTACAGTTACAGTTTTCAGCACCGCTCCTTAACGCCATTACCCGTCGCTTAGGCGCCCCGTGTGTCGGACTAAAAATTGCACACTTTAGACTCAGTCTTACCTCCTTAATGCTGCGACTTTGGTCAGATAATTCACCTCTGGACGCCTACTCGCAAAAGGAAAATCGAAGATTCGTTTTCGTAGTCGTGCAAAACCAACTCTTATGTCGCTTGCATATGATTGGCGTTTGCACGAAAACGAATCAGAAACTTCTATTTCGTTTTTAAGAGTACGGCATGCCAAGTTTTGATTCCAAATCGATTTTACTTCGAGGTCCGAAGCGCAGAATGTCTACCGCTTACTAACTACTAACTTACTAACGCTAACTTGTCAACTTTGTACCGATATTATGCAACAAATCACCAAAGAGCGCACCAGGGTAGACAATCAACACCCTGTAAATAGTCCGAGATAAAAATGCTCGCCCAGTAACGCAGTGACCGTAGCCGAAATCGGCTGAGATAAATCATCATCATCATGCAACAAATTATTTAAATGCGAAAAGTATAATCGACTATGAAACGCTTGGATTCAATGAAGTATTATAGTTATTAAAAACTCTCGCATAGTATTTTTCAGTATCCGGTATGCGTAGCAAGGCATCAAATCTAAAGAAGGAGACGATTTTTTTTATAGTTTTCTGTTACTATAAAAACTCATACTAAGGCCTCAGATGATTAGATGGATCCGATCAAGAACATTAGGTACTCGTAAGCTATTGGAGTGATATAGAAAATATCTTAACTTTATAGCTTTACTTTGTAGCTAAAATGTTTGGTATGTGTAAACCGCGCGTGATCAGAATGAGACGGAACCTAGTCTAAACAAATTTTTTACGTAACCTTTTTTATAAACTCCGTGCGTTGTTTAAATGGGATGAAAAGTCAATGTACAATCGCTTTTGTTCTCTTTCTAACTGGTTCCATCCCTAAAAGGTTCAGCGTCGTGTGTGATGGGACAAAAAAATCTTAGCGTTCATTTATTTATTTATTTAGGAAAACTTACGGCTAAACATGAACAAAATTTAAGTAGGTATAAGTATAAGGACGGCCAATTAACACTTTAACACTTTAACACGTTAAAAGGTTTCACAAATAGTTTTAAAAATATTGAAGAGAATAAGTGGTGGACAAGCAAAGTAGGTATATGTGAGGTTAGGAAATAAAGAAGTGATTACCACAGATACGCTTGAAGTTACTAGATGTACAAATCAACTTCTTTTGTCATTGCATTGAAGTATCTGCTCGCACGCAGAATATACGAGTTCTGTCTATATCGTGAATTAGATGAGGAAATATGTAGCATGACCAAATTGACCAACCAGGTCATGGTCATGGTCAAATCATAGTGAACCTTACCTACAGGTTCGCCATGATTTGCCAACTTCTTAGCTGAACCGATTTCAATGAGTTAAACGATACAAATCAGAAATGGCAAATAGAAATTTTAATATAAATTGTCCAGACAGATAAAAAAGACAGTGAAATCGAAAAGGACTGAAGTTGATCGCTAGCAATATATTATCGTGATTTTCGGAACCGTTGACTTTCAACTTGAATTTGATGGCGCTCGTAAAATTTTATTCGATACGCGTTCGCGACGGCACCTTAAAAACACATTATGCGTCGTCGTCGAGATGTGCGTGCGGATGTTATGATAGGTTAAGGTGGTTTTACACAGGAGCCCTCTGCCCAAATGTGCTGCCATAAGGTGTTCGGTTTAAATAAATTGATTCCCAAAAAGACACAGGAATCCTAAAACAACAGAATCGACATCAATGTCACTTACATGACAAAAAAGTAATTCTAAAGTAAGTATTAATTGAGTAGGCAGGTTGTTTTTGCACGTATAATAGGTACTTACCCATCCAATGCACCTGGAAATAATTATCTGCCTTGCTTGCTACATATTCAGATACTTTTGTTTTAAATGCATTGAACGGAGTTTACATTTTTAGGTGTTCCCAACTTAACCAACATAAAATAAAGAACTTAAAATTTAAAAATAACTAACTTTACATTTTGCCGTCAAAACTGTCATCTTTGACCATACTTTGCATCCAGGATTCATTCATTATGTAATGAAAAAATAACCGGTCAGTCCGCTTGTTGTTTAAGTAATCGCAAATGTTCTTTGCGATGATATATCCGACGGCCTGTATAACCTTACCTCACCGCACCTCGACAGCCTATACTGGTCTACTACTGGACGCAGGCCTCTCCCTGATAAGCGCCTTATGGGCTGTTATAAGTCCATAATCACCAGACTAGGCATGCGAGTTGGGGATCGCAGTTCGGTGGTAGGATTATTCTGCAGGAGGCGCTGCGGCCCGACCCCGATGGTTATCCCTTAGTCGCCTCTTACGATACCCGTGGGAAGAGTTGGGGTGGTGCAAATTCTAAGCTGGCACCACATGGCCACGCATTATAGGTTTATTATTCCAGTAGAAGTGTTAAAATACACAGAAAGAAGCTGCTGCCCATCTTCTGGTATCTGCTGCCCATTTTCGGTTCCTTATTCGGCTCATACTACATCCACGGGTTAAGTTGGTGTTTCCATTCATTATATGTGACACCGCCACATTGTAAGTTAATTTAAATTTTCACATCGCGATATATCGGCTTTTCAAGAGCATTGATTAATAAACGCCAACCAGAATAATTACTGGCAATGAGGTTGTTTTAATAAGTTGCCTTGTCCAGTAAAATATGTTTTATCCAATCATAGCCGCGTAATTGTATTAAACAATGTATAGTCGGATTTTAACAAGGTTATAAGCTGTCGATTGATAGGAATTATGGAGCTGATGACATGATTTCGGATTATTATGTGGACGAAACTGTGCTGTAATAGGAAATTTTGGTGTAAATCCAACTACTATGAAATTTTGATAGAAACTCGCGCTTTCTTAGCCAAAGAAACAAGGTTTACGTATATTATGGTGAGAAGAGTAAAGGTCACAGAAGTTCTGTGACAGCACAGGAAATACTAGTAAAAGAGAAAAGGAGCAAAGTATACGGGTATAGGCTTTCATTTTAACAGGTATGGGTCCCGGTTAAGTTAAGTTAAGCAGTTTCCACACTTACAAAGGGAATAGATTATCCGAAAATATTATAAGTATACCTTCACAAAAATATTTTTTTTATTTATGAGAACGTTGACTTGTTTAGAAAGTAAATATGACAATAAATACGGCGACGATATTTTCTAAATCCTACCCTATGATGTATGGAGATGTTCTATTATAAGTCGCCCAAATAGGGTTGGTGCGTCTGTCTTTCGTTTTTCCTAAACTATCAATCAATCAATCAAAAACGTTTTTGCAACTAAAATACAAATTATATAAACCGTTACTTACTAAAAACAGAATACAAAATTACAAAATACAATATAACTATTCTATTAACATAGTTTTAACTACTGTGCGGACAAATATATGACGTCAATCTAGTCAATTCTTCTAAAAAACAAAAGACGATCGCGCCATTATCAATACAAAAGTTTTCAACAAAAGTTTCAAAAGACAGAAGCCGAAACGGAACGTAAACTTGAAACATCGCCTGTTTTTTCTCGCACGAACGGCCGGCCTAATGAAGTTTACACTGCGGAGACTGAAGAAGGATTTATCGATAGGATTCCATCTATGGACAAAAAGACTTAAAGGGAATAGCGGTGACAAAAACTACTACGAAGCCCGGCCAAATTATGCTTGGTTAGCTGGAAGCACGAATGGTTGAGGTCTTCGTTTCAAATTTATTTATTTACCTTTGCTAAATTTTAAAGCAGTTTGGAAATTCAGTAGCTAGTCGTGGCTTACAAATGCCAGTTTCTACACCGAACTAAGGTGATAAATGAAGCATCTATCACCAATTCGATTATTTTTCGCCGCAAAGCAAATACCGTTAGGTACACTTACATCAAAAGTTGGATAACATTTAATCTCTCATCGTTTTATTGAAAGTTCATATCCCGTTTGTTTCTGAACTATCCGGACTGTGTTTGTATAATTTTGCTTATCTTCCTTGTTTGTGTTCAATAAGGCCACGTATTATAGTAGTTATTATAAGTTCCTATGCCAAATAAAAACGACTTGTCGACTTTGATAAATAATTGTCAGCATTATGCATAGTTCGAAATATAGGAAATCGATAGTATATAGTGTACATTTTGTCAAAAAATCAACAAAAAGAAAGTGATTTTTAGGTTAAGTATGGGTGGTTCGTTGACAGGTAATGTATTTTGAGGTTGGCTCGAGCTTAGATCTGTCATCGGATGAATACTCCAAGGCTGCTGTGATGAGGGCACGTACAATTTCATGCCCTTAGCGCAGGATCGTTAGGGCGAGACGTTTCCACATTTCACCATTGATGCCACAATGATGACTTACTGATTTTTCAACTGTTCATGTTGCTACTGTCGCTGTGTGGTGCCGGCTTAGAATTTGCACCACCCCAACTCTTCCCGCGGGTGTCGTAAGAGGCGACCAAGGGATATCCATCGGGGGCTGGCAGCAGCGACCCCTGCAGAACAATTCTACCACCAAACTGCGATCCCCAACCCACATGCCTTTTTTTTTTTTTATTCGGCGAGGAAATTCATTTACGAATAAACTGGTCTGGGGGGGGGGGGACCAGAATTATGTGGGACTCGACGTCCTGAAAAGAACATAATACCCACTAAAACCTCTCCGGTGTCCCTCTCTCGCCATTTTCGCCGAACCACGGGAACATTTAAAACCTAGCGTGGGAATTATGGGCATTACCCCCCATGTGATAAAAGCCAATAAGGCGCATATCAGGGGGATGCCTGCGTGCAGTAGTGGACCAATACAGGCTGTTGAGGTTGAGGATGTTGCTACTGTTTTTTTCCAATCGACATACTCGTCTTGACCCATCGATACCATAGAAATCAAATAATATCACAAAAATTTTAGACTTCGACGGGACTTGAACCCGCATTATAGATACGAGTAGAAATCAAATAATATTTGATTTCTTAGAAATTTCCCAGAGTGTGAGGTCTTACGCACGATAGGTACTAAGAAAAATTATCGATATCATTTCCAAAAGCAATGTTTCATCCATGGCGTACGCACATGGTTAGTGCGTGGCGTGGTACCATATGCATGCATACAATTACCGAGCCTGCGCGGGCCGTACGCGAGTAAAAAGTTATGTATCTAACTGCTGTATAAAAGAAAAGAAAGACAGTTAATTGAGTATAAGAAAATGCACACAAATAAAATTTTGTACAGAAATAATGACTACTTAGTACCTACTTAGATAACACGTAGACAGACAAAAACACAGGTCATTCAATGAACCGATCATCAATTAAGTATACTAACAAAAGTAAGCATTGGGTTGCTACTTGGTACTCAGTAGTTGTTATGTTATGTTATGTTATGGGACTCCCAACCACGATCACGAGTGCTAAGTCAACGAAATCCTTTAAACATAAATTAAAGAACTGGCTGATCGAACAATCCTTCTACAGGATTGACGAATTCGTCAAATAAAATTGTATTGTTATTGTTAATAATATTATCCCAATGACGTAATAATTATTGATTAATTTATTATTTAAAATTATGTACTACAGTATTGTACACCGTAAAAAGTATACGTCTATCTCTTAGGGATAACTCACAAAAACATTTTTTTATCCATTACTTTTTACGAGAAATAATGGTTTATCTACGATGCGATTATAAGCAATACAGCATTAATCCTAATCTAACTTAGTCCCTTATAAACAATTTAATATAGATCAATATGGCCCTATACAGCATGTAATTTAAATGTATATTTTAGAAGATTTAAAATGCAGGCATAGCGGTTGTAGCAGCGGTACCGGCCGGGGGGTCGATTCTGTGGTATATTTAGTATCAGCATTGCACCCGTGCGAAGCCGGGGCGGGTCGCTAGTAATAATATAAATTTCTTTCCGTGAGTTGAACTATAAATTTTAATTCGTCCCGCATAGTTTTACGTTCCATTTCTGAATGTAATCTAGAAAAATGGGCAACATAACTTTTTACAACAACACAGAAAAACACACGACTATTGCATGAATTTTTAAAAAGGGCACGTTTGTGCTCTAATATTTCTAGATACTCGTACTAGTACTGGTACAGTTAAACATTGGACCATAATTTAGAGTGACAGTCGCCC
The DNA here is from genome assembly GCA_949316285.1 of Eupithecia subumbrata. Taxonomy (NCBI): domain Eukaryota; kingdom Metazoa; phylum Arthropoda; class Insecta; order Lepidoptera; family Geometridae; genus Eupithecia; species Eupithecia subumbrata. The sequence continues at coordinate 2,803,455 of OX438644.1, read as the reverse complement.
GCTTTGCACCGTGTCGGTGTACGAATTGGACATAGTGCTTTTAGTCTAGTATTACAAGTATATCGTGCCGCGTAGTACTGGCTTAGAATTTGGACCAACCCAACTCTTCCCACGGGTGTCGTGAGAGGCGACTTAGGGATATCCACCGGGCGCAGAACAATTCAACCACCAAACTGTGATTCCCGACCCGCATGCCCAGCGCGGGGATTATGGGCATTACCCCCATGTGATAAAAGTCAATAAGGCGCTTATGGGAGGCCCGCATTATAGGCTGTTCAAGTTGAGTTTACAAGTATCTTACAAATTTTAGGATTTTTTCAACAAGAATAGCAACAAAAAAATCTTTATTTCAACACTAGGATCCACCCGCTTTGCACGCGTTTATCCGGGATAAAAAATAACCTTTTATTTTATTCTATGTCTTAAACTTCATCTGTTCAAAATCTGAGGCCGATTCGGTTTCTGACCGAAAGTTTGCTTACAAGCCTGGAATAAAACATAACTTTTCATCCCATAAATCAGTTCCCAGCCACATAAAATATTTTTACCTTCACTCTGATCCCAACTCTTTAAACATCGTATAGGAAACCAACAAAGCTTTTATCAACAGAAATCTTCTACCTAAATAAAATACAAGATATTGCCTGTCTCTAAGATATTATAGGTATAGTTTTTCTGAGATACAAGTGAGCCAAGGTTGTATCAACCTAGTATCTATGAATTTACTGAAAATACAAACGCAACGGCAAGAAATACGTTTTCTCTTTTAAGTATCTTAGGCGACTATCATGGAACGATTCTCTTTAATAACATATTCTACGAATAGAAATAGATATTTTTCCGTACCACTGCTGGGCAAACGTTACTCCAAATCCTAAATCCATTCCATTCCAGAAAATAAAATAAAAATAATACTAACATGCTACGTCGTAGAGGCTCTACGAGCTCGTAGAACCTCTGCAACCTACGTAGACATGCTACGAACGACATGCAATATCTATTAGGTACTACAAAATTATTGTTTTCACTGTGTTTTAAATGTAGAATGAAAAACTTCTGTAAGCACACTTTTATGAAGAATGAATGAAGCCGAACCCGTTCACGCTCGGGTCGGTTACGCTGAATCGAGTATATTCGGCTCTAGTCGGCAAATTTAAAATTATTCATTCTATCTTGTAAGTGGTTAAACGCTCTCTTCTACATATTTTCTTTCACCAACTTTACACTTAACCATATATCCTGTATCGCAGGCGGACCATCCGTCTGCAGGAGGTTGCAGGTTTGATTCCCACCTAAGGACAAATGTTAGTTCTCTATGTATAATAAAAATATCTATCTATGTAATAATGAGCTGGACTCGTACCAAAAAGAGTGGCGAAATCTAGCTAGTAATAGGAAAGAATTGAAAGGAGGAAAGAGAGGCATTTGCTCTGCAGTAGGACCCTATAGGCTTATATATAATTATAATAATACATAATAATACATTATAATAATACATAATAATAATATATCTATGTACTAAGTTGTAACATAAACTCGCTGTGCCCACAACTAGGTTACACAAAATAAATGCAAGCCAATGTATATGCTTCTACAAAAAACTCCTAAGGAGTTGCAAAAATTATCAGTAAATAAATTCAAACGAATTGTCAACTTGCTGTGCAAAAAGGCTTACTATAAAATGTCAGACTATCTAGCTAGGATAAAAAAGCTAGGGACGGGTTTGGTCCAACTCGAAAAATAACAACTAACAGGCTTTTTATTCGTCGCTTCTTTACTTTCTTCATACCGAAGCGACAGAAATCAAAGATTTCACTTTATTTCCGTGTCAGTGTTTAGTTTTATTATTAGACCTTTTTCTAAGTGTACATTTATTGTATCTATGGAAATAAAGAGTTTTTGATTTTGTATTTTTTTTATTTTGTCTAATACCCATAACATAAGGTTCGCTTAGCTTGGGCCTATTTGATGATGTGTGAGTTAAACGTTGACGTTAGTCCTGCATTTTTTTATTATTATTGGAACTCTCCTACTGTTACTATTCTACTGTGAAGCGATAGTACGTGTCTCCGAATACAATTCGGGCAACTTCTAATGCACTAACGACTTGTTTGCGTTTAAATGAAACGCTTCGTAAATTTAACTGGACTCCAGATTCTCTTTGTTATGGAACGTGCAAAATTGTGCAAAACGATATTTGGTTCTGTTTTTATGCTGAAGTTAAGGGTAGGATAGGTAATCTAATCTACAATACCTACAAATGTGTATGTACTCATGTGTACGCTTTGGATTAGCATTGCGTAATTTTTTTGTTGTTGTAATTTGTTCTACGTTCTCAACGGATTAAAACTAGTGGAAATGTAATTTGCCGCAAATCGTTAACCATTATCTACGAACCCAAAAAATCTGAATCGACCGCCAATGCAAATCGACCTAGTACACGTACCGTTTATAGGTGGATTTTACCCACGGCTGGTACCAGCATTGGGTAAAATTCTGTGGGTATTGGGACGCTATTGAAGTTTGTCTCTGTGATGATCAAAGCCTTTCCTTTTGTATTATATTTCGAAATTATATAGGTTGGATTTTATCGATGGGACAGTAAGGGCAGGTACCTGTTTTTATTGCCCCGTTGAAAAAATCCACCCCGTATAATTTCGAAATAATACAATGAAAAGGTTTGAATCAGCACGGAGACAAACTTCAGGAGCGTCCCAAGACCTACAGAATTTACCCAATGCTGGATTAAGAACCAGCCGTGGATAAAATCCAACTGCAAATGATGATAAAACCAGGAAGCATTTACCTAGCAGAGGTAAAATAACAATCTATTTCTTCAGTCTAATATAATATAATTCACGTAAACTATTCGTGACATAATACCCAAAAACCTTACCCCAATTGCGTAGGTAGAAGGAAATTGCCTTTTCAAATTATGTAACCAAAAGGGAAAAATAAGCTACGGCGGCCCTAGTCAGATGATAATAGATTACATCTCACGTCTCTTTCAGCCTTATGGATTAAATTGATAAAGAGAATGCGACAGGTAGCTTTGTTTTTCACAGCCTGTCGATATTGTCTAATTTATCTGGATAATATTTTCCTCGTTCCGTTCCTTGTATTTTTGGAATTAGATCAGAGTGGTCTACCTCCACTATCTATTATAATGTTTTAATTCTCTATAATCTCTATTAGGTCCTTAATTTTCACTCCTAAAGCTTGTTAATCGAATAATACAACGATCCAACAAAAAATATGACAACTACGTGAGACTCAATGTTATTTTTTTGTTATAATATTTTTAATTCGTTTATAATTTCAAAGATGATCTGGGTTTGAGAAAGTTATGTTATTTTCTTTGTATTGATTGTAATGATTGGTAGAAAATCCAACGCCCAATAAAGCCTACAAGACTGACTTGTATTCTATCGCTTCTCCTTCAAAGTATAATTTATCGTTCAATTCTATTTGGAGGAAAGGTTAAGTAATAAATGTTGCCCAGCTGCGCTTTCGACGTTTTCGGCTTAGGGCGATTTGTAGCAGGCATCGTATATTGGTGCCAATTGCTTATTCGGATTGTTGTATGCTGTTATAACCCCCGACGAATAAGAGGGGTGTTGTTATTGACGTGTTTATCTCAGGCATCGTAATTCCCCAGAGTATATTTCCCTGTTCTGAGTGACAGATAGATAGAACCTTTATTTGTTACTACAAACAAAACACACACACAAATTATTATTATACTATTTTAAAATGTATATACATGAATAAACTTAATCATACATTTTCAAAAAGTAAGGAGGAAGAAGTTACCTAATTTATGCAATTGTTGGTGTGTTGCAGCACGTTATATAGGTACGCCATGGCGTGAACTTTAACAAATTTTCAGCCATAACCTGTTGAGCTCAAGCAAAACCAATGATGCAGTGATGAACCGATTGATTGTTTTTTTTTTGTTGGGTTTTTTTAGTAAGATAGAAAGAGTTATCATAATAATAACTTCAACCTCTATCTTTTTCATCAACATGTCTTATTTCAAAAGTATATTCAAAAGTAGTACATTACATTTATAGGTACACTAATAGGTTGACCCGTGCGTGCCACCTCATTTATATAAAGCTAGTATCAGAATTGACTTATGGGTACGGCGACGGATGAATTTCCCATACAAACGTAGTACCAAAATGATTTGTTGTTTGAGAATATTTTCACCATGGTTTGCTATTATTTGTATTAGAATTGTATTTATTTAGGTTCCTGCCACAAGCTTTTTTCAAAATACTTATCTACACAAAAACTAAGAGTACATTCATTCTTTAATGTAAAATTGCGATTCGGTTAAATTTCATTTCAGAAAGGTATTTTGAAAAAAAAAAATGTGTCAGGAACCCAGATAAATACTATTTTAATACAAATAATAGCAGACCACGGTGAAAATATGCTCAAATTACAAATCATTTTGGTATTACGTTTGTATAGGAAATTCATCTGTCGCCGGACCCTTAAGGCTAAAAGGGGCTTACTTTTAGCCTTAGTCAATTCTAAGTTCTTACTTCTAGCTATACTCAGATCGCACCTGAAGGAGCAATCCCTCACAATAAGTCGACGTAAGACCGGTCCGTCTCTCACGATATTTCACAATTTTATCGCGTTAGCTCACTTTGTAGCATTTGATCCTTACTAAACTCTAAAAGGTTTGCGATTTGTCAAGATTGTAGTATTTTGTTCTTTTTATGGCCTTCGCAAAGATATAAATCAGGGTTTCGTACAGTATTATTCGCTATTGTGATTTTGGGTCTTTGTATAAATAATCAAACAATTATTTGGTACGCCTTTGGTTCCTTAAAGTACTTAATATACATACTGTCCCACGGGTATGCGACCTGAAACTTAAGTATTTCATAATTAACTAAGTACCTACTAGTTGTTATAATGTTTATTGTTTATATTATATAGATAACAATATTTAGTTATTATTTATTTTAGGTCCCAGAGGTTAGATTAAATATTGTAAAACCTAGATTAATTTGATGTTATTTATCTCATTTTAAGTAAACCCTGTGTTTGTATGAGAATAAAGTTATTTAAATCTTACCAGATATATGAAAAAAAGTTTTGCTGAGAGGAAAATATCCTTTTTATTAAAAAATAACTGAAACTGCATTCAAAGTTTTTTTGAAAAACTACTGTCTTCCGGTAATCGAATGCATTAAAATCCAATAAATAACACTTGATTTTTTTGACACCGATCAATAGATTCAATCATAAGAATCAAATCCGTCTAATAAACATCATCATTATCATCATCAACAACAACATCTGTTTATCTTTTATGTAGTAGTAGTAGTAGTAAGTTTAGTAATACTATTACTGAAGTTGCATTACCTAATTTTCGATGGTATCTTATTTAACTTCCGAGTCGCGAGTGAATCTACCGCATGTTATTCATTTATTCTGCTAAATCCTTTTCAGTACAATATCCTTTCATATCACGTCCCGCACTTGATAAATTCAATACACGTGCTCTCATGATACCTTTATCACCGATTTTACATTTTAAGTTCTTCTGGATTTAGCCGTCGAAATACATTTTGTTCTTTATTCAGGGTTTCTAGGAAGTAGGGTAGGATTATGGGCTATTACCATTTCACAAGCTCTGCTTACTTTGGGACTTAAAATATCAAGCCTTAAATAAAACAATAAATACATAATGTTGGACAGTCCATAGCTGTGTGGATTGTCCAGCATTATTTTATTCATTTATGGTAATCTCCAGCTTTTCACATAAAAAAAATAATGATGACAATTCACACAGCCTTAACTAGCCCCAAGCTATGCAGAGCTTTGTGTTATGGATGGTAGATAAAGATAATTGATATACATACATAATACAATACACAACATTTATAGATACTTTTTTTAAATTTTCATAGAAAACCTCCAGAACACCCGCAACAAAATATCTGCATGCAGATCGTACAAACATTTATACCGAAGCGGAAATCGAACCCGCAACCTCTTGCGTCGCAGACGGACCATCGCCCGCTGCGCCATAGAGGTCGTTGTGAATGTGTAGTAAAAATGAAGACCTTAGAACATTTTGGCATTACCTACCTCCTATAATATAGCGGTATTGGTAATGCTTTATCTAGGTACCACATGAGCCAGGCCGCTGGAAAAGCTACCTCGTAGCTAGCTGGCAGCTATAAAAGTATAACAGTTTTACAATTCAGATGCATATTTTACTACTCGTAAGTTCTACCTCGATAAACTTCACTCGAAAGAGCTGAACCAGCAAAATTGAGTTTATTCTCTGAATATTTAACGTAGACATTGGTAGTTATGCCTGTTATAATACTGGCTCAAGTTTCACTGTAACTTTGTTGTATTCTTGATTCCTTTCCAAGGAACTCAAGCATTACATAGCTAGGTAGAAATCTCTAGTATTTGTGGTAAAGGCAGCCTAAAGTTCCCATAAACAAGTGAAAAAAACAAATTTTGAAACCCCCGACGGTTTACTTTACCATCTTTACCATCTTTACAACGAGTTATTCCGGTCAGATCCCCCTTGTTCTGATCCACCTTTCATGTGACTTTCAGCAAAGATAGGTTAGATCAGTCAATATTATAATAAATATTGAATAATGATGGACAATCCACACAACATCATCTAGCCCCGAGCTGAGTAGAACTTGAACATTTGCTTTCTTTTAAAAAAAACTAGATAATAATAGGTTTATCTGTTTCGGAGTTAAGTCCCTAGATTTCTTTTTTTGCATGAACACACAGATAAACTCTCACCGTAAACGCGCATTCTTCATTCCCTCGGAGTAAAACAAACACCAAGAATTCATTCTGTTTCTGCTATCCACCAAAATTCTCGATTAAAGTGCACGCTTTTCCAAACTTTATTTCCATGATGTGGTCGGAAATTGCCATCGGAAATTACGAATAAAGTGGTATGTAGTTCCCGCTCTCGGGATAAATACCGCCAGATCATGCGAAAGCGTGCACCGAACATCCAAAGGCTTAATTTATCAAAGGGGTCAATTTCCAATGGCAATAACCTTCGCATATTTTCGCCAGATCACGCCATAAACAGCAATTCCTGCAAACATTTGGAGCGTAAAAGAAAATAGTGGATTGAAAAAGCTCGTAGACTTTATCTCGAATGGGTCTGAAATCTTGGAAGAGCATGCCGTCCCCGATAGCTATCGTGACTCGAGTTAGAAATAACTGGAGCTACGTTTACCATCGCTTGACTGTCCTAAGTGACGTTGTACTAGTGCAAAATGTGAAAATTAGGGATTTTACATAAATAAAATTAAAATAAACAATAAATAATGCTGGACAATTCACACGACATTGTAATAGATAAGCAGAATCCTATAATTTGCACATGTCTTAAACATCTTCCTAATACATTACCATCATAAAAACTAAAATTATGGAGTATGGCCCCACTAAGGCATCGGTAAAAAAACATTATGGTTCTTCTCGTCGTCGAGTCGATTGCATTGTCAAGTCGCTATCGACTCGATGACGCTACTTGACCGGTACTATCAACTCGACAACAATGTGATCTCAACAACACTTTCTATAGCTAAGTTATTTGTTATAAATAATATAATAATATTTTTTATATAAAAATAAAACAATGGTTTGTAGGTGAATCGATAGTATTGAGGGTTAGTTAGGATCGCAGAGCCAATTGAGTCGATAGTATTGTCGAGTCTATAGCAACGTCTCGATGGCGAGACGTTTCTTAGGTAGGAATTTAAATGAGGATAATTTGCTATCTTCAGTTTTCGGGTACTCGGCCTTTCAGGTAACGTTCGTTTATTCTTCGCAATTGATTTGCAGTTATATTATTTATACGATTATTTATGCGTTGTGTATGCATGAAATCACCCACTTTTGAAACAACTTGCAGCGTGTAAACGAGGCTGCAGTAGATAGGCCACTTGGGCGGATCCAGCGTGAAATGACCATTTTAAACTTTTATTCCAACTACTGGATGAGATTCTAGTTTGACTCTAATGGCTAGAATGTATCTACTTGGATGCTTTTCAAATAACATTGTTACGTTTCGGAAGAGTGGGAATCAGAAGAGCATAACAGTAAGCGTTTCATCGCGCAATAGCTTTGACTATATTTTTTGTAGCCTTGCACTAACAAGGCTCCAAAAAATATAATCTTTGTACTAAGACTATATCTTCACCCGACTGCCAACGAAGGAGGGTTTTATAATCGAGTACTCACTTTAAACTTTGAAAACTAGGCGGTGTGGTCGCTCAGCGACAAAGCCTTTTGTGTCGTGTGAAATGAAAAAAAAAAAAAAAAACTTTGAAAGAATTTTCTAATAAGGCGATATATCCAAGGTTCACGCTTTCCTTGAATAATTTTAGTTATGCTACTAAATTGCTCAAGCTAAAGTAGGAGAATTTTGTTGGAAAAGAACAGAATAGATGAGCATGTTTTAGACGTTTCTTGGAATAATTCTAAAACTAGATAAATTGGCGATATTTAAGGTGCGCGTTCACATTTTGGCAGCGTATGATCCGCACTGACAGTCTCAAACGGTTTTTTTGAGCGTAATGGCGGGTGGTGCATTCATTGTAACCGCAGCAACCGGATTGTCGACGCAATCACCATTTGCAAACGAATTTTCAACATTGACATCCGCATTTTCGCAGCAAGCGGACGAACTTTGTGCGCGAGATAAAATAGAAGTGCGCAGAGTTCGAGGTGAGGAAAGGCAGATGGTGCGGATGCTTCTACTGATAAGCAATGACGAAATCGAACGCATTACATGGAAAAAGATTTCCCTTCGCCGGTATTGCCAACTGTCCGATGCGTCTGCTCAATGCAATGTGAATAAGTGGAAGCCATACATAGAATACTAAAATCCGTTTGATGCGGTCAGTGCGGATAGTTCGACGCCGGCATGTGAACGTGCACCCTTAAAGTTTGCCATCTATACAAATATGGTTAGACAAAAACCGCGACCGCGATGCAAAGCGAAACGAAGTGTTAGGAGACCGTCTACTCGATAGACCGAAGACACTAGCGGTTGAAGGGTGTCGATAGACGGAGCCGGCTCAGGACTGCTACTTGTGGGGGGACCCTATGTCCAGCAGTATGTGGGCTGAAATGATGAAAAACCTCATTTTACATCGATAACAAAACTATAAAATTAGATATCCAACCTCCCAATGCGGTTTCCCTCAATTAAGTTTAACAAATATTTCGGAGAAATGCTAACGGTTTCAACCTTCAAAACAAGTTAATTTAATTTTGGTAAACAACAGTTGTTTGTGAAGTTTGGTAATCAGAAACGTTATAGCTCAGTGTGGGTGCGTTTGTGGCAGTGGTTGCTTGCAAGTAAAAACTTATGCTTGGCGGAGCTGCTCGAGTTTTTATTAAAGCTATTTGAATAGAATCGAAAGTGTATTTTGAAGACAGTTTATGTGGTGCGGCGGACGAAGGTCCGCCTGCGACGCAAAAGATTGCGAGTTCGAATCCCGTCTTATAATAAAAATATCTATACAAGTTTTGAATTTTTCAATTTTCAATGTACTTCATCTAGTACCCATAACACAAGCTTGTTGGGACTTGAGGATGCTGTGTAAATTGCCTAGAATTATTTATTTAATTTAAGATTTGATAGCATCTCATATTAATGTTTACTTTTAATTAATGCAATTGGGTTTGATAACCGTTTTCATTAAATAAACAATAAATTAATTAATTAAAAAGCCTTAGGCACACGACCAACTCTCCCCGGTCGAGTTAATCTTCAGTCCTATCGGAATATAACAGTTAAAGATTAGAGAGTACACCTGCTTTGCGCAAGTGTGTGCACTATGTCCTGCGCACATAGCTAGTCTTCGTTGACACTAGCCGCCGTGGTCAAAATTTGGCGAGGAGGACGTCAAATAGCCCTATGGCTTTCAACCATATACTGGAAGGCGCATTGTGGTACACCACCTACAAGGTTGACCGATGAGCTGGTAAAGCTGGAAACCGCTGGATGATAGTGGGGAAATCTAATTTCAGCAGTGGAAGTCCATCGGTTGAGATGATGATGATTAAAATAGAAAATGCTAGGTTACCTTTTGTTTTTATTTGACAACGTTTCCATCGGATAACGGAGATTCAGGCGACGGGATGGCTATAAAAGCTAAAGAAAAAAAAACAAATAAAACAAAAGCAACACGATAATGCCCGATATAACGTAAGGTGAGAGTGTGTTTAAACAAAGGTAGGTATTTCCTGTTTATTATGTAGGTATTTATATTAAAAATACCTCGAATATAGCAAAGAAACGAGTGCCCTTGCAACGCTTGGCTTCAGCAGTCTAGGGTTTCGAAGAAATACGCTTCTGATGTTAAAATAAGCATTTATTTTGTCACTAAATCTCCGCATTTTTTTTAGCGTGTCTACATAAACCGGATTGCTAAATTCTAACATACAAAGTCTTGTTTGTGCACACATATTCATCAAATATTTGAACATTTATGACTCGCTACGCTATTCGTTTTACGAACACAGGATTTAGTGTTTGCCAATCTTAAATTCTCCCATAGAATGTCAAACACTATTCGAACATTGTATGTTTGTTTATCAAGCGTCAAGCATAGGCGAAAACAAAAGTATAACGGAGGCGTAAACGTTAGTAAAGTTAAAGTTATAATGTTTCTTCTTTGAACATAAAAGAGGGAACTGCTATACAAAAATTCGAAACACCAAACAAATACCAAACACCCTCCTCCGATTTTCTACCGGGGAGGTGAGGTAAACACGTATGCACTCAGAGCAGGGACTACGCTGTCTGTAAGTCTGTATATTTATACAGGGTTATCGGTAATATTTAACATTGACACAGCGTGAACTGCAGGTTCTGCCCATTAACAAAAACACGTTTGTGAAGACCTCAACCTCAACAGCCTGTGTTGGTCGAAGAATGCCACTATCACAAAGCTGGTTAATTTTGATGTATTCGCGTATCATTTATAATATTTTCTCCAATCATTGACTGCAGTTTGATTACGAATAAAATTTAAATGAACCAATGAACGGCGCAAAATAGTACACTTAAAAATACATCTTATTTAAAACACGCCAAATTATTTGATAACGCCTCATTGTAAGGTAATTTGGACGATAAGCACTGCAATGGTAGTGTAAGGTTAATAGTCTCCTTTGAAACAATCCTATCTACCCAATCGAATCTAAACCAAAGCACCAATACCAGAAACAGGTACAGTCAATTGAAAACAAATTTACCCAAATGACAGCAATTTGCATGCTTATTTCACGTTTCAAACTGCAAATTGAAAAAGATCCAACGAAATTACGCGGCCTGATCATTCGGATGACATTCTCAACGTGGCACCTTTATTGCTTTAATGACAGGGCCACAGAGGTTTAGAGACTAGAAGAGCTTTTTTGCCTAAAGCTCAAATCGTACAACACCGCTCGAAGTAAAATAAATAAAATGTTTAACCCGTGGTTTAGTGTAGGAAAGATTTGAACAGACATAAAATGATCAAGAAGACCTTGAGGTATAAAGATTTAGGAATTTTTTCACAGTCTTATTTAGTAGGTACCTAATTTGCCTAAGTACAAACATATAATATAAAATATTGTAAAAACTAAGTTAATGTAGATCATTTTGAACGGGTGACCATAGAAGTAGAAATAATGTAGGTAGATTGGTTGGGTATTTTAAAACGGTTCCTGTATTAAAAAGTTCAAATACAGTAAAAAAACTTCTACTGCATTCATGAAATACTAAATTATTCTAGGTATATTCGATTAAACGAATTCCTTTGAACTGGAATCGCAGGTTTCAGTTCTCGAATTCTAATTAATTTTCTTTCAGCCTTCGTTGACGTTTATAAGGTTACTTTGCTAACTTTTGATAATTGGAGGTGGTACAGTAACTTTATTCTGAAACCTAATACGTAATTTATAGCAAGGAGAATTTTTACTTTTTATTTTTAAGTTCGTAAATTGATTTATATACTGTTAAATTAAATAAACATCACCATCACTAAACTTCGACAAAAAATATGCCATATTTTTATTAAAGATCAACGCAGTCGTTAGTCTTAATTAATAATTATACATAATATTATTAAAAACTTAGGTGGTGCATAAAAACCACACGCACAATGCAAGAAAAAACTTTTAACTTAAAAAGTGACCGACTGGAGCCGATTATGCCCGATTCAGCGTAACCGACTAGAGCGTGATGGTTCACTTTTGTTCTCTGATAGGAAATAGTGCGCCTGAAAATGTTTTCACGTCTTTAGAAAGTATCTTATCTTATAATATGTATAAAAACGAATCCCTATTTCCCTTAGTCACGGCATCACGCGTGAACGGCTGGACCAATATAGCAAAATTTTTTTTTTGTGTTTGTTATTGTCAGGAGAATGTTTTAAAATTTCCACGGGGCGCTGCTAGTAATTAATAAAATAATATAATTAATTATAATTATTTAATAAATACTTTTCATTGTTTGCAACATTTTGCAGTTAACTCAACTGCTTTCATTGTAATACAGTTACCACAGTTTCTGTTAGTTGGCAATTTCTTTGATAAGAACTATTTATCGTTGTTAACAATAAACACTAAAATTATCCTGTCCGATAGGGAGAGGTTTATTAAATAATGTTTCCTTATTTCACGCTTGTACTAGAAATTGTTACCATCTGTGTGTTCCCACAGTTCCAAATAGACGCGATGGTTGATAGGGAATCCAATTTTGTTGAGCAAACAGTTTAAAAGCAGATTCGTGATGTTCCGTGAATAACGGAACGTTCACGTTAACGTAGCTTACGTTACCGTCGTGTAATGGGAACTTTTATGGTTAGGGGAGAAATAAGGAGTTGAATTAAAAATGTGGAAGGTTAGGCCGTATTCTATCGTATTAAGCTGTATAAGCTGCATTTTAGGTAGTAAAAGACAACGGAAACGTATTTATGAAAATGTTGAATGGAGCTTCAGCCACTTCAAAATTTGAACTTTTAAGTTTTATTTACATATTATGTGTGACCATAAATTATCATATAATATATGCATTTTTATACATGAGAAAGATTAGATCAAAATTTTTACCTTCAAAACTGTGTACAAATGATCAAAAAACAAACCGCAACCATTTGCTTTTCACTCAACTATTTTCATATTTTTTTTTACCAAACAATAAATATTTTCATCTGTATATTTTTCAGTCTTATTTTTAAAACAGGTGTCTGACTCAAAAGCTCCGAAGTAATTTGTATTCGAAATAAACATGTTTTTCATGACAATGAAGTTACCACATTCAAAACTTTGACAGTTGCTTTTAAACTCGTTAAAAAGTTGAGCCCGTCCCAAAAACGGGTTCGTTTTCATGATATTCTTAAAATACTTTTTCGTTTGTAAAATCTCTCGGTTACATTAGTATTATTTAGTTAGTGAACAAAGTTAAATGACTTTAAATGAACAGAATTATCTTTATTGAATTTTCTGAGGCTTTTATTTCGATAAGTTTCGACGCGAATTTCCATCTACGAGTAACAAAGATTATTATTAGGTACCTACCTAGTCGTGTCGTTATTCAAATTACGTAACTCTTACCTAACTCCCTACTCGGAAATTATGAATTTATTTTGCATTTGGTTCAATTGTTTCAATTGTAAATACTATTTCTAATTTATTTCTATTTTAGGAATGTAATTTTCTTTGTAAAAAAATATATTTTGCAGTACCTATTTCCCTAAAAAAGCTTTCTACTTTCAACCGCGCGTTACCCCTTGCCTCTTAAATAAATGGTACACCTATGCGTATAACATCACAAATTTAATCTTGTTTCAGGAACCTAACAACTGACTGAAAGAAAACTGTAGTGCAGAAGTGATAACTACTTCAGTGAAACAAAAAACAATCAAAAATCTTACATTCAATAAGATGCTGTGACTCCCTGTGTGATTCTGTGCAAACGAAAATGACAACAAAAACGTTCTCGATCGTGATAAAAAGGTGAAAATTGGTTTTCAAAGTGAAATTCAGTGAAAAAATGCACGATGATCCAGTGATGTATAGAAAGAACGCGCCAGAATGATCAAAATGTTCCTGCTACGAGTGGTCATTGCATTCGTCACATTTCATCTCATTGGTAAGTCGTATTTTCTAATAAAAATATATAAGACAAAGTTGTAGATTAAGCTTTGAATGTAGAAGTTAGGTCTAAATAGTACTTACTCCTTTATATACTTGCACCTGATCTCTCATCGGACATGTGGTTGTGAGATCGGATTGTAAGACTGAAAGAATAGAGTGTGCACCTGTGTTTTTGTCGCACACACTTGTGCACTATAACACCCCTGCACACATGGCTAATTTCCATTGAGACTGGCCGCCGCCGTGGCCAAAATTCGGCTAGGAGGGCACCATCATCACTCATTTATCAAGAATTTGTCAAAAGTCGCCATTTAATTTTGTCCTAGCTAAGCAAGGTAAAGTAATTCTACAAACTTAAAGCCCATAAACAATCTCCGCTAGCCAAATATCTACAAAATTCTTCCTCGTAATCTCATTTGCGAGCTGAAAATACAACGAAATCAAATAAGTAAAATAATTTTCGTAATAATTACCTACTAAGTTCCGTAGACAATGATGTTGGTAAAGACGACGAGAAACCGAAAATATTATGAAGGAGAATGAATACTTTGCGAATGATACGATCATAATTTAGGATTGCCTCGAGAGATATTGTGAATGCAGGCAGAAAACGAGTTTCCTGTTACATGGAAAACAGGACGTTGAGCAAACAAACCTTTTAAAAAAACATAATAGTTTAGAGAAAATGAAACCTGATAATGTCCTAGGTACAAAAACTTATTTCGAGAGCCGATTCATAATAGTTCTCTAAAGAGCTACTATTAATATTTGAATCGGCAAACAAGATTTTATTTCACTACAGAGACACAAAACAACAAAAACGAGAAATTACAATAGTATTTAATTTACACTTAAATCAATTTTAAGCCATCACCAAAAGGTAAAGTGCCCAGAATGCTGGCAGCATTGCCACGTTGAATGGCAATGCTAATTCGGCTCTAGTAAAAATGTTATTCGGGGTCTGATTTTCCTTTAGTGAAAAATGACATGAAAAATAAGCTAACTACACGCCTTTTTTGACTTGGAACCAGTTTTCTTTATAAAATCAACAACCACAACACAAGCTTACAAGAAAATAACAAATAACAATAATGAGGAGCTCCAAAACCACAATTTTCTAAGATTATTTTCGATACAAAACGCAAATGAGGGGCCTACAGCGAAATATTTCCCGCGAAAATGTATTTTTGTGATAGACTCTTAAGCACGTTTTGGTAGACACGAAAATTCGTAATGCTTTTGCGCTATCTTTTAAAATAAAATAATATAACATGACGAGTGGAGTACAAAAAAGAACTAAATACTTTTTTGTGTGTTTTAACCGCGTCACTCCTTTATGGTTCTAGGAAAATGACAAGGAACTCGATGGGAATCGAAGCGTACGCGGTCGGTATTTATAATATTCCGATAGGGGTGCGTCTACTAATATCGGATTTTGCATTGGCAATATAGGGTTTTTAAATACAGGTATTCTGATTTGTTTAAGTTTTGCAAGGAGCTGTCTGTCAAAATATTCGGGTGACGTCAGTAAGTTTGGTTTTATGGTTTCATAAAAACAATTTGACTAAGAAAAGTTATCGCGAACTATTTCCGGTTAGCACAATTCGTATGTAGGACGCCCTCCGGCCAGGTGGAATGACCATCTGCGAAAGACTGCAGGCAGATGCTGGATGCGGCTAGCTGAAGACAGTGCGCTATGGCGCTCATTAGGGGAGGCCTATGTCCAGCAGTGGACTAATATAGGCTGATGATGATGATGATGATGACAAATCGTATTGTGATTACATTAGTTCCTAGCTTAGTTTATATTATGGTTTCTACGCATTTCCTCGTTTTTTCTTAATTCCCTTAAAATGTCACGAGTTTCTTGAATTTTTTCCTTATTTTTACGGCAAGCTTTCTACATAATAAGCTGACAAAGACGTTCTTTAAGTGACGTCATAAACATTTTGTTTATTTGTTTAAGGCTCAGCTACGCACGGACCTAAGCAAAAGTGCAAAGAGATTTTATACGATTGCGTTTTTTTTTTATTCAATAGAAATGTATGGAAGTAAAAGGTAATTCCTCATCTTGTAAGAGATAAATAAATAATGCTGAACGTAGCTCTGCTTAGCTTGGGGCTAGCCTAAAGCTAAGCAGAGCTTGTGTTATGGGTACTAGATAACTAATATTCTTAATACAATACACAACTTAGATATTTTTTTTTATTAAACATAGAAAAATCCAAAACACCCTAAACAAATATCTGCAGATCGTACAAAAACTTGTCCCGAGACGGGAATCGAAACCGCAACCTCCTCGCAAGCGGACATACACCCGCTGCGCTGAGCTCGTCAAAAAATAAAAGTGGACACAACGAAGCTCTGTGAAGCCTTGGTCTCCTTACGATCTTTGTTCTTTACGCAGTACGCTGCGGCATACGCTATGCGGTGCCGAACACATAATCGTATGAAAAACGTCTAGAGTGATATGTTGTTTCATCGAATTCTGCGTCACGGTAAAGAACAGTACGCAGTTTATAGCGTACTACGTCGCTACGTCGTGATCGAGATAACAAAACTTGACACGCATAGGTACATTGACGCATACGATTTGACAAGCCCTTCTGTTAGTTTTAAAAATCTATACTATAATTATAATATTATCAAGAGAAAAGATTTGATTGTTTGTTTGTATTGAATAGGCTCCAAAACTACGGGACCGATTTAAAAAATTATTTTACCATTAGAAGCCCACATTATTCCTGATGAACATAGGCTACTTTTTACCGCGGGAAAATGCTTCATTCCTACGGGAAATAGGACAACGGGTAGGTAAGAATGCAGCTAGTATAAAATAAAACCAGTAGGCTTAGACAGGGATAGTCGTCTGGGGTAGAATAGAGAAAAATGACATCGCATTGTCATACATTGCGTAAATTATTGAAGTTGAAGGAATGAGTTTCAAAAATATTACGCATTCGATGACAAAGTGACGTAATTTTTTTCTATTCTACCCTAGACAACAATTCCCGTCAAGTATGTCGTTCCTCCCGTCTGGCACAGCCTTAGCCTTTAAAAACCAGATTATTCGGGCTTTTTACTGTGGCTCGGATAACAAGACACTTCTCATAAAATGAAGTAAGCCTCTTAGAATTGTAGTACAGTATTAAAACAATAAATTCTGACCGCGGATTCACTGATAAACCACTATTGTAGAAAGATGCTTTTGTTTTGAATATTGGAAAAAGGGATGGATCTTGTTAGATCCATTGGTTATATCCATGGTGGATGTATTGAGATCTGTTTTTTTATTAAATTCAGTTTGGAAAGTGTGGACCTATCGAAAACTTTATTTCTCAGGAGGTTCATGGCTAGATCCATGGTGGATTTCTTGATATTGATATTTTTTCCAGTTTTGAGTAGGTAGGATGAGTGCCTCGCTGTCGAAAAATCAAACTTCTTTAAATAACAATCAAGTTTAAAAACAGGCTAAATGTTATGCTTTTTTACTGGCTACATGTTGCGTCTTTTAAAACTCAATTTCGATTTTCAGGAGTAGGTTTTTTACTAGTGGGTTACTCCCTCTTATGTAGGTTGTCAATCCCGACTATAGCCTTTATTAATATACTTTTAAACTGCGTGGTTTTTTTACGGTCTTAAATTAATGAGTAACCTCATTAATTTTAAGATTATTATCTCGTTATGAAAGTTCTTTTATAGAAAATATTAGCACCTACGCTATAAGCCTGTTTACACTGGTCAATATTTTCCCCCGAATTTTCGTTCAATTATAATTTTTCAAAAGTAAAATAGGGATACTTTCATCTTGTAAATTCCTTTACACCCCAGGGCCTTGTAAGGTTCCTGTTTTCTAATTAAATTGGATAAAACCTCCCTTATTTAGAATTAATATAATTAAATAATTTATGCCCTTTTTAAGGGATACCGGGATCCTCTGAAGTGATATTGTTATTTCCTTCTATTAAATTATCTCTCAGGGGGACGAAAGGATTTTTGAGGCAGGAAAGCTGGAGCTAAGGGAAAGTGATCAGAACACAATAGATAAAGACCTTTAATTTTGAAAAATTTAATCTGAAAGAATATTAGATTGATTTCTGTGAAAAGTATTTTACTTATATAATTCTCATTTTGGCTTTATTGCATAAAATTTTCTATTTTTAGTCAATTAATCGGGAAAAACGTAACTGGAGTGGCTTTTATCTATGTTCGCCGAATTTTCCGTCAATGGTGAGTCAATTTCAATGATTCTTTTGGTTTTGTATAGATACTCGTATTGTAAGGTTCCATATAATATTCCACATTTATTTCCGAGGATAAGTCTAGTTATCCCGCAAAACAAAAAAAAAACAGTGAGAATATTAAAGGAATTCGAAATCAGTTTTTCGTTTTTGTAAGAACATCAAATTATTTAACTTCAATTGGCTAACAACTTATTTAATCTACGGCTTAACCCTTCAAGACCCCTAATCGTAACGTAGCCGGACGTAGGAGGAATAATTGATCGACACAATTTCCATGGCCATAACAAATTTACGACAACCCTCCACGTTAGAGCCCTATTTATAATTTGTGTGTGTGTCGTGGACGTGATCGTGTGTTTTGTAGTCGCCAGTTACATTTTAAACCAGATAAAGGAACCTAACGAGTTTGGTTGTCAAACTAAGCGTAGAACTCATCCCCGTAGTAGAAAAAAACTCGAATTACATAAAAAAAATATTTTTCTTTTGATCCTTGAATGTTAAACACGACTGAGAAAAAAACTACGATAAAGAACATGAAAGTAAGCTGTTTCGCACTTAATTTGGTCGAGATCTCAGGAACCCTGCGGTTTATTAAAATGACTTAGGTTTTGATTTGTAGGTTATTAATAATTATTTGTTTCCTTGAAACAGGTAGGCTGTGCTCATACTAAGAACTATGTAAAGTAGGTAAGTAGTAAAAAGCTTTTTCCCTGTAGACATTCCTGACGTTTACATTTCTCAGAGAAATTGAGAATCGTTTTATGGCAGTTACCCAATAAATCTCTTTTTGCTTGGATGTCATTTGCCAATCTTTATTTTCTGTTAAAAAGCTTCTACGTTATTTATAGGTTCTGTACTTGATGCGAATGATTTGAAGGTTCAGTGGGTACGAATTGGTACGTTTGGCTTATTTTATTTCTTGAGAAAACGAAATCAAAATGTCCCTACTGTTATTACGTAAAATAAAACGTCAAGTGCGAGTCGGACTCGCTCACTAAGGGTTCCGTATAATTGTAGCCCAAGTGTCTTGCCAAATATGATTCTACTTAGGTTAACGGGTTTTTTTTATGAATTTACTATAAATTTACGGTTTTCAATTTTTTTCCTTAACTTGAGCTAAAAGACCTTGCTTCTGCCCAAATTTCATAATTCTAGGTCTACGGAAAGTAACATAATTAATACCATAAAATATAAACATAAGTTTTGTGTGCATGTGATGAGATTGTATTTGATGTTAATTTCAACTCGAGACCTCCACGTGTTCCTGAGAAACGAAGGTTGAGAGATGGACAGACAGACAGACGGACAACGAAGTGATCCTACAAAGGTTCCTTTTTCATTTTAAGGTACGGAACCCTAAAATTTATGAATGAATAATTTGATTGTTTTGAAAAACCTGGAAACCAACTTCAAATTCCATTTACAATGTTTTTTAAGTTTTTTGGGAGTAATACTAATTCGTCGGGAACTTTTTTTATGGGATAATGTAGGGCTCATTCTCTTTACGATAACAAAAGATTCATCAAAATCGGTCCAAAATTGAAGTCGGTAAAAACATAAGTTGGATCAGTCAGTAAAAATCTGGGCGAGATAAGTGAACATTAAACTCTCTATTTTCGAATGCGATTAAATCATGTGTACGATATATAAATTTCCAACTTTCATTATAAATTTAACATTTCCTAAAAATTTCCATTCGTCATATATTGGTGATAAGTGTTCGCAAATACATACTTAGGGGCCATTCATTTATTACGTAAGACAATTTAGGGTGCGAGTGGAGTTGACCATGTCTTATTTTTTCTTACAAGGGGGTGGGAAGGAGTCTCGACAGTTCTTACATAAGATCACAAAAACTAAAGTTTATTACTAACAAAAATTTAAATTATAAGTACCTTTGTAAGTACACATAAACATTTATAAAAATTGTTACTTTGAAAATAAACATTAAAATAAAACAAACATGTGTATTAATTTTTTCTTTTATATTCTTACGTAATCTATACTTATAATAAAACTGTAACAGGTCCAATTCTGTACATTGAAGATATTTTGAATTTTTTTGTTGGAGGACACTCTACTATCGATACTGAAGCCAAAACTGTAATTTTTTTCATTCATGTCTGTCTGTCTGTCTGTCTGTCTGTCTGTCTGTCTGTCTGTTTCTTAAACGCGCATCACGTCGAAACTACTGAAGGTATCGAAATGAAACTCGGCACGATTTTAGGTCATACTACGAGGAAGGACATAGGATACTTTTTATCCCGGATTTCAGTCAGGTTCCCCTGGGAGAGAGGATGAAAGTAAAATTCTTTAACCACGCATCACGACGGAACTACTTAATGAATTCGAATGCAACTCGGCATGATTTTAGTTCGTACTATGAGGAAAGATACATTTTATCCCGGAATTCAGTAAGGTTCCTCTGGCAGAGGGGATGATAGTCAAATTCCTTCACCGCGCATCACGCCGAAACTACATAGGTAATGAGTTGGAATGAAACTTGGCATGTTTTGAGTTATTACTACAAGGAAGGACATGGAAATTTGGACATTTTATCCTGGAATTCAGTAAGGTTCCCCTGGGAGAGAGGAAAAAGTAGAATTTTTAAACCGCGCAACCCGACGGGTCTACGCGTCGTCCGATATCATGCATTCTTTTTGTTAGAAACAGTGTTGCAAAATCGAATTTGACTAAATCAGTAGAAAATCGAGTAGAAAATCAGTAGATTGATGAAATAATCTGTAGATTGAAGAAAAAAAATTGTAGATTAGGTAAGTTCCTATCAAATTTTTTCAAGACGCACCCATTAGTTAGGTTCCTACCTACTAAGGTGGTGCGTCTTGGAAAAATAAGTTTGGTTCCTAACTTACACGACATATGGTGGTTTAGCTGGTCCGGTTATCTGTACTACCGATGTTTGGTTGGAGTAAGTGGTCCAATTAAACTAACTGGACCACAGAAAAATATTTTTTACTATCGTACACAGCCAACTGTACCTACCTACTAAGGAAAAAAAAAATTACGGTGGTCCAGTCAAATGGATCAGGAGCCCAATTCTGCATTACAATATACAATATGCTTCAGAATGACAGTGGAATCGTCGCAGAATCATCACGTAGAATCCTTAGATTATTAAAACTCCAGATAGTGCGTGCGAGATAAATTAATAGTTTCAAACTTGACGCGCGTCTCTCCATCTGCATTCATCATAATTTCTTTCATCTGAGGTGGAATACCAAAACGTGTCATTCTGTATCGATACCCCTGTCATAGTGAAGCGATTAGTATAGCAGAAAAGGCCCCAGCTGAACGGAACCATGAGTAAGAATTGAAAAGAGTATGACACTTCTTAACACTGACGCTGGCCGAGTCGTAGCTAAAAGTCGTGTGGATAAAAAATGGGATTGAAGATGACAACATGCTATCCCCCGTAGAACCTACTCGATTTTTTGCACGGCGGCGTTTCATAATATGAGAGACTATGGTTCAATGTGTACTTATTTAGTCGGCCGGTAAGGCAATCGCGAACGAAGTCGCGGGTACAGCTAGTAAATAATAAATAGGGCCGAGGGGGTCAAAAACTAGCAAAAATCGTCTTACGTAACAAATGAATGGCCCCTTATAGGCTTTTTAGGTAGGGCCTTCATAACCAATGATCACACAAAAAAACCTCTTCCTAATCCATTCTAGACTTACTCTTATTTTCACAGTTCTTTTAGTAGGATCTGCCGAGACTTCCATCTCATTATTTCTTCAAAAGAGCTATTGAGTCGGTCAGAATAAGCACCTTGCAGTTTTCCCCGTCTGTATAACTTAAAACTTGAACAAAACGATAGAAAGCCTTGGATAAGTGTATTTCAGCTGGAGTATTTGTAGTTTACACTTTGAACAAAATAACACTTCGTAGTTTTGCAATTTATGACTCACAGTTTGGGAACTAGGTTCATTTTACAACGTCGCCTGCTAAGATTAATGTGCGTAGTCTAAAGTAAGAGTACCTAGTAATGTATAAACTACAGATAGGAGAACGCAGCGTGGGTAATACTGGTAGGTAACTTTCATGTCATCATCATCATGACCATCAGCCTATATTAGTCGACATAGGCCAAACCTAATAAGCGCCACAGCGCCCTGTCTTCAGCTTGCCGCATCCAGCATCTGCCTCCAGTCTTTCGCAGATCATCATCCCACCTGGCCGAAGGGCGTCCTTCACTAGTTTTGCCGAGTGGCGGTCTCCACTCAAGGACACGTTATCCCAGCGGTTGTCGGTTCTTCGCGAGATATGGCCGGCCCACTGCCACTTCAGCTTGCTAATTCTTTGAGCTATGTCGATAACTTTGGTTCTCTGTCGGATGTATGCGTTACAAATCCTATCCTTCAGAGAGACTCCATTTTCATGTATGTTTTGCTTGGTGAATTCAACTTATTGCTTCTAGTTTTAATATCTTCCTATAAAATATCGTCTTCACGATTGAAATTATGATATTTCTTAATTTCAATCGCTTCCCGAACCATTATTATTATAATAATGTGTTTTGAAGGCGTAAGTTTAAAAAAACCTTTAATTCCTTCCAACATTTTCAATAAAATACGGCAAAAACACTCAAATTAATCGAGAAGCTCTTTTCTTTCGATGCGAAGAGGAGTTAGAGAGAGTCCTTTCCCCTTACCTAAAAAATACTATTTACTGAAAAAGATATAGGTTAACAGGAAAAATCATAACATAAAATTGTTGACCAAAATAAATCATCAAAAATAGCTGAAACAACCCAAAATTTTATCGCCATCCCCATCAAAAACCGATAAACAACATCTTAAAAAACATTCCTCATAACGCAAACCTGCCTATAAATCTTTCGCCACTAGATCTAATCGAGAATAACTGATTTTAGTGCCGATAGTAAAGGGCTGATGCTGACCGAATCGCCATAAATATCCGCACTTTCATAAATCAGGGGGATAGAAAAATGTTAGTGACACTGGCAACATTCGTGGTGTCGTAAGGGAGGATTTACAGTCTTATAGTAGCTAATGGGTGCTTAGGGGTACTTTTAGTGATTAGTTAATGTGTTTTCTATGAAGTCTTATAAATAGGATGAAATCTGGATAGTCGCCTTTGCTACCACTGCCAAAATTCCTAACTTTTGAAAATTGCAATGAAGTATTAGGGTTTATGCATTGGTTCAGAATTAAGCTTATTTTTTAGGTAACATTTTGAGTCTACATTTCAAAACATGATTGCGATTTACGGAAGTAGGCCATCGTGGCAACGACGCAGGACAATAACTTCTTATTTATATAGAATTATTAATGAGATAAAGTTTGTTTGACTGACTTTTTCAGAAACGTCTGGACGAATCTATTATCATACGTCAATTTAGTACGCTTTGGAAGGACATAATACGCTGTTTTATTTTCAAGAAAAAAATGGAGCTTGCAGCTCCATTTTTTTCTCACGCACGAGCTTGTTTAAAATAAAAAAAGCAATAAGATCTAAGTAAAATCTATATCCCTTTTTTACTTAGATCCATGGCGCATCATCATCATCATCAGCCTATGTTAGTCCACTGCTGGACATAGGCCTCCCCTAATGAGCGCCATAGCGCATTGTCTTCAGCTTGCCGCATCCAGCATCTGCCTGCAGTCTTTCGCAAGTCGTCATCCCACCTGGCCGGAGGGCGGCCTACGGTCAGATCGATGGCTATGAAAGGGGTATTCTTCAGATAGTTTTTGTCACCACCCGTATTTATGTATATCCGCCCTAAACATTATGTGTATGTACCTACCTATTTCTTCGCCACGTGAACTTTGTAGCCCGTGGTCATCGATAATCTATTTTCGTCACACTTTTCTATTACCACCTATTTTTATTGCCCAGTAAAATGGCCGATGGCATCAAACCCTCCAGTTTCGACGCAATCCAATATCAATAAAAATGGCAGTAAAAACGTATTATTTATCGTCGACATGAATAAAGCTACTTCCTGCTTTTAGTATGAAAATTTATGTCACATATACAGGCATTGTTGGTCACCAAGCTGGCCATCTGTCAACCAGCTACGAATAACCAGATTGAAATGATAGATAGATAGATTGAAAATTCTTTATTGCACACCCATCGATAGAAAAAATAAACAAAACACATTGAACTACTATTACTAGCGTATGGAACGGACACCCGCGAACAACAACTTTGCGCCATGAGTTGTTGCCGGCCGGCAACAACTCATTTAGTCGTTCGCCTACGCCCATCGTGACACCACATGCGAATAAAACCAAATTAAAATGCCGTCTTGCATGTTAAAAACGTCTAAAAATGAATCAACTGCGAAGAAAAATGATAGTGGCTTGACTTATCATCGGTAAGTAAACCGAATATCAACTAAAACCAACCAAAATAAATGTTTGTACATTATTTTCTATTGTACCTGACATTTTGTTTGAAAATCATAGATTATGAAAAGTGATTCGTACAGATGGGTCGTGTAGGTACCTACTAAAGGTTGGTGACAAAATATAGATTATGATATTATATAGACGACCTCCGTGCCGCAGCGGGCGAAGGTCCGCCTGCGACGCAGGAGGTTGCGGGTTCGATTCCCGTCTCGGAACAAATTTGTGTACGATCTGCAGAAATTTGTTCCGTTGGTCTGGGTGTTTTCTATGTATAATAAAAAATATCTATCTATGTACTGTATTGTATTAAGTATATCAGTTATCTAGTACCCATAACACAAGCTCTGCTAGCTTGGGCTAGATAATGCTGTGTGAATTGTCCAGCATTATTCATTTATTTTATTTATTTATTACTCACCCTATGCCGTCTGTCTGATCAGTAACAGTAGTTACCTACCTACCGTAGGTATCTTTTGCAACCGTCATTAAAAACTAAAGCTGTTTTATACCTAGGTAGGTAGGTATATTGTCGTCTGAACAAATATCTAAAGTTTTATAAATTTGTAATAGATCGATTGGCGACCTCTGTTGCGTGGTGGGCGAAGGTCCGTCTGGGACGCAGGAGATGGGTTCGGTTCCCGCCTTGGGACAGATGTGATAAAGTGGGGGTCTAGTAAGTGCAAGTACCTACTGCATTCAAATTCAGTTTTGTATGCACAATAAAGTGTCCCTTCTGCGGTACTTGTGGGCGGAGTCGAGCGCGCCCCGCGCAGGCATCAAGTTGCGACACATTTTTTGTTTGGTTTAGCTACTCTAACTACTTACAACTCACTGACAAAACACCTTAAAATCTGAGTGACAAGTGGCGGACTTATCGCTCAAGAGCGACAGACAACCGCGGATGGATAGGATCATTGGATAGTACTAGCTAGGGGATCTGTGTGCTCATGAAAGTTATTTAAATAAACATGATAAATACTAATTCTATTCCTTGACTCGGCAAACGTAGTGTAGGATGCCTTCTAGCCAGCCGGCATGCTAATTTGCGAAAGACTGCTGGTAGATGCTGGATGCGACAAGCTGAAGACAGGGTGCTATAGCGCTCGTTAGGGGAGGCCTATATCCAGCAGTGAACTTTTAAAATGATGATCATGATGATTTTAATATAATTAGGCACTCACAGCTATAATTAGAAGAGACAAATCATTCATCTTTTTTGTGTAGATTTAATTAAAGACTGTCGTGAAGTTAATTAATATTTTTTTTACCGTAAAGCAGTAATTTCCGGTATTCTCCAGAATTATGGCCAACTGTTTCATAAGGCTATGAAATTAAGAAATTATCCATCTATCTATTGAATCAGAAGATTCGTTATATTGTTCGAATTTATTATCAAGGATTGTAAGTAGGTTTATTTGCCTCCCGATACTTGCCGCCTCTCGAAGTATGTATATAATATGTTTGTAGTAATATGTAGTAGTAGTAGTGTGTGTGGCCTTATTTTATTTTTTATTTGGCGAGGAATTTCGTTTACGAATAAACTGGTCTAGGGGGGACCAAAATTATGTGGGACTCGACGCCCTGAAAATGACGTAATACCCACTAAAAACCTGTCCGATGTCCCTCTCTCGCCATTTTCGCCGAACCACGCGAACATTTAAAACCTCCGCGGCCCGACTGGCGTCCCCTCTTCCTCCTATACATAGCCGGCGAGCCCACCGATCCACACACTCGCCGGCCCTATTCTTCCGTCACCTTTCCTTCCCCCGACTTTCAGGACACAGACAGGACAGACACAGTTTGAACCGCGAGTGTGTGTGGCCTACCCGCCCTTTTGAGAAAACTTATGATATTTTTACTTATACTTATATTTTTATCACACCATGCCCCTAGAGAAAGTTTCATGATCGCTTCTTTTGCGTAACAAACCTTCAATAATAGAGCTTTGTGTCTAAGTATCTAATGTCACAATGTTGACTTAAATATGGGATTCAAACATGTACCCCCTGCAAATAGGTAGATCAACATATTTATAGGTAGACCTATAAACATATACGCTTTGAGTGGAGACCACGACTCGGAAAAAGTAGTGTAGGACGCCCTCCAGCCAGGTGGAAAGATGATCCGCGAAAGACCTTAGGCAGATGCTGGATGCGGCAAGCTGAAGACAGGGGGCGCTATGGCGCTCATTAGGGGAGGCCTATGTCCAGCAGTGTATGCTGATGATGATGATGACGAAATATGTTTGCAAACCTGCCCGTCTTAGTTAAGAAATTTTAATCTTTGAATACCCAATATTCTTTCCAGCATTATTTGACTAATTTTAGTTCGACGAACGTCATGGGTTTTGCGCTGCAAAAATCAACTTTGTCACTTTCGCCAATATCGGAGTAAAACTTATGGCTACCTTCGTCGAATTTCTAAATCCAATAACCCCTAGCGGACAGTGAAACGGAGAATTTCAATCAGGCCACTATTTTCCTCTGGCGACCTAACAAAGGAATAAAAATCATTGTTAAGCTTAGAAAGGGATTACACTTTTAAAGATGCAATTTCAAAAGAAATGCCTCAGGTTGAAAATCCGGACAAGAATGCTTTAGAGGTTTTTCTTGATAGATGATAGCGTATCGAGTATAAACATTTTACTACAGGGTTTATGCATAGATTTTCATGGTTTTCATTTTATATTATACAAGCTATAACCCGTGACTGTCTTCAAATGATTATAATAACCTGCCACTTGTTTTGTAGAATATTTAATTTTGAAAAAAATAATTTGCATTTAAAACACAGACTAAGAGACTTGGGGGTTTTGGAAGACTAAAGTCGGATTTGTTTCGGTGACCCTTAAAACAATTTTGCGAACGGCGAATGCTAGCAAAGAAACAAAAGATAACTTGCATATTCGGGTCAGCATCATATACAGGGTGTCTCATAATGAGTTAATAAATCTGCAGGTGCGTGTGCGCGATGGCATGGCCAATCAGACACAAAAACAAAATCTACAAAAAATCCCTAATTTTAAGTGAACAACAAAAAAGTGAACGCAGCAGTACAAAATTTTCAAAATTTACAAAAAAAATACATAGGTTTTGATAAAATACATAGGACTTTTTTTGGTTTGTTTCTGAGTGGCCATGCCTCCGCACACACGCAACTGCAGTATTATCTTCTCACTATGGGACAACCTGTAAAATAAAACTGGTTATACTAAAGGTACAAAACACTGATTACGATTGTATTTTGTTTTATTTTCGGTCTCATTCTTAAAAAAAAAAAAAAAAAACACGCAAGATCCATGATCATTCCATTTTTAAGAGCTCATAACGCTCGTACGAGCACACTTTATAACTGAAAACGCAGCAAATATTTTAACCCAAAAATAATGAAGACTGGACCCTACTTGAGAAAACTGCGGTCAACCGTACATTACTCTTAAGCCTAACCTTATCTCGCTGACATAGAAGCTAAATTCGCGTAACACTCGCTGTCGTATTTTGATGTACATTTAGGGGTGAAGCCTCACATAATGGCCAAGATCCGCATTTTATCTATCAAATACAGTTTGGAAAAATCACTCAAGTTTAGTTTTTTTGGCAAATCGTTGCAGGAAAGCGCACCGAGGACTGTTTAAGCACCTGGCGCGAAAAAGAGGTGCTATTCAGATTATCGTGCTTAACTTTTGTGGTGATTAAAGGTTTTTTTTAGGATTTGGCTGAAATCATGCACGTACCTACCAAAAAGGATACGAGCTCGAGTGTCAAAAAATCTTACTTAAGAAAATTTGTATACAAATATTGATTGATTGGGATTGATTGATTGTAGTTTGGGTATCAGACTATAATATTTTACCTGCCTATACCGGCTTGATCGCGATTTTCAAAAATTTTGTGGACATATCGCTTGTAATGCTTAATAAGTACCTTATTAAGTTGAACTCGACCAACTGAACTTTGTTTTATTGATCTTAGTTTTGCAAATTACATTAACAGAATAATTGTCAAGTTACGGAATAAAAGATGTTGATAGGGTATTGACAACCACGTTTATATATATATACAAGTGTCCAATTATAGAAAATAAAACTAAAGGTAGATTATCATTAATGGTCTGCGACCCTTAATATAACTAGGGCCTTAAAATAAACAGTCAGATTGGACGCAGGGAATCCTAAATGACCCTTGCAAAAAGTCGGTGTGAAGCATCGAATATTAATCGGGACACGTGAGAATTGGTCCAGTTTAGTATAAGTGGGTATGAAGTACCCCAAATATAATTACAAACTTTATGAAATATGTAGGGTGAGAAGCACCCTAACTTAATACGACTCGTATAAAAACGGGCCTTTAAAAAATAAAACAATAAAATAATAAAACAATTACAACTAATAGATACACTGATATCTATTTCTTTAAAATCTAAGCCGTCACCAGAAGGCAGAGTGTCCAGAATGTAGCCAGTATTGCCACGTTGAATGGTAATGCTAATTCGTTGACCGAAATAGAAGCCAGCATTCCGATCACCTGTGAACTCTATTATATAGTACCTTAGTATAGATGATGTAGTTGTTGCTAGGGCTGGATTAACAAATCCTCCTTTTTGCCCAGGAAAACGCGTTCGAAGCCGTGACCAGAAACTCTTCATTCAATATAAAAATATTTGGCATTCTAGTGCCAATTGTGCCAATTTACGCTGATAAATGTGGCTCACCCTTAAGAGTGAATTGTGTACGTGTGCCGGACATTTTAAAGGATAATATCTTCGGTGTAGGGGCTGTGGTACCTTTTATGGTCGCTGAATAAATGGAATATTCTCGGAAAGAGGCCTTAAACGGCCTGAAAAGGTTTATAAAACGCTATACGGGCGAAATAGTTGAGCGTTTCTGTTTTAGGATGGTTGTGGGTGCCAAATCCGGGCGATAAAACGATATTTTGGAATAGCTTGTGAGAAGGATATAGAAAGTAAATTCCTATTTGTAATGAAGGAAAATATAATGGTTTACTGCTTACTTTGGGGCTTAATGGTGCTGTGTAATGGAGTTTAGGTCTGGAGGGACGACTACGTATTAAGAAGAATACAGAGTAGCCAATATATAAACGCCATAATCAATCCCTATGTATATAAGTGGTTAATATAACTTTATGTAGGTATATATATTTAATGTTATGTATCTAGTATATTTTTTTACTTATATATTGAAATTTACGTAATATACAGGGTGTAACAAAAATAAGTAACCAAACTTTCAGGTGGGGTGTAGAATCGAACACTGAATTCAGGAAAAATATTGAAAAAAAATCCCGCCCTTTAGTTTTCGAAAAATTTAATAAATAGGTACGAAATTTTCACAACATTAGGCAATAGACTATAATACATGTGTCTATTTGGAATTAAAAAAAAATGGCCTAAGTACCTGTATTCATCTCTTTTATAAGCCCATAACACCTAAACGGTGCCCTAATGAGCGGCCACCGCGGTCATCGACCCGCGACATCATTGCAGCGGAAGCGAACAGGCTGCACGGCGTGCTTAGATATGGAGCCTACGTACAACAAATACATTCCAATTTTCCTCTAGGAATTAAAAAATAAATAAATTATTTTAAGTCTTTACACACGTTCTATCGCGAAAATGAATAGTTAGTAGGTACATTCATTAAGCATGCACCTTCCTACTAAAAGATATTCACTACTAGCTTTTATTTTTTCATATCGTTGACTACCTAAGTACCTACCTTCACATTGACCTTTAAAAACACGGTGAGTAACTTACAATGAACCCCATAAAAGGTTGTTACAATTTGCATTTCCGAAGCACCAGATTGAGACAAGAAAAGGCACAAACTTTTAGCGCGCGAGAGCGAGATAGGTATACAAACTCAGTTCATCCGAATGTTCACCCAATGCTAGGCTTATTGTTAGTTTTGTCAAACTGTCATACCACAGAAATGTTATCATAGGGTCAATGGCCGTTTAGTTGCATCATTGCAAGCGCAAGGTGAAGGTCGCGGCGGCGCTTATCGGTTTTTTGTGCGTAAAAATGGCTCGTATGCGTTATTCAGATATTGAATACCACGAGATGAAAATTGAAATGGGAAAATTGGAATGCATTGGCATTCTTCCTACATAACTACAATACGTGCAGCCCGCCGCCGCGCGCGCTGCTGCGATATCGCGTGTCCGGTCGTGGGTGCCCCCCGTAAAAAGATGTTTATCTGCTAAAAAGGTGTACACAAGGTACGTAGACCTTTTAATCATATTTTAATGTCAAATAAACACGTGCATCAGTCGTTTGCGTAATGTAGTGAAAATTCCGTATTTATTTTATTTTTCGAAAACTAAATGGCGGGATTTTTTTTTAATATTTTTCCTGAATTCTGTGTTCGATTCTACACCCCACCTGAAAGTTTGGTTACTTATTTTTGTTACACCCTGTATATTGAAAGTATTTATTTATATAACTTTCATGAGACCGCCACTTGTTACTTAGATTGAAGATACACTAAGCTGTTTTGTTGTATTGTTTCTATCGATAGCAATAAATAATTTTCATCTATCTGTCAAAATTTTAAGTCACTTACTGAACTAAAATTTATGTATGGTCGGAGTCACGCTGAGAATTCGTAACAAAACTATACACCAGAGAACCAAAGTATTCGCCATAGCTCACTGAATTATCAACCTATCATTTATTTAATTATAGAACGAGGAATGAAAAAAATTATTTGAATTTTCTTGCCATGGACTAACTAAGGGCTCTAAACTGTGGGACGAATCAAACATAACTCCAATAAGATACAGTCTGTTACAATTTTCCCGCAACGCAACGAACAGAGAATGATGGCGTCGCATTGCACGAGCAGCGATTCATCAGAATCTATCATAACTACAGCAGTAATAAACGATTAAGAAACGTTACAATTTTAATTTATCGTCTTGTTAAGGTGCATAACCGACCCGAATCAGAACCATCACCTATCTCATCTTATTATTATGTTAAACGAAGGAATTTTCAAAACTCGAACTTGCAGTTTGTGATACCTATCATAAGCTTATTTTAATACTTCTGTAATATTTTTTCTTTTGTATAGTTTAAGCAGTTACTCAAAGTTTTTTTTTGCCAAGACGTCCTTGTCACCATAATAAAACAAACGCCAAACACAGTAACAAACGCTACTTTTGGCATTTGTTACTGTGACATGGTTCAGCGATCCCCCAGTTGTGTGGTCTACCTTTAATACTATTAGTATTACGGATTGTCTTTTATTTTTTTTCATATACATATCCAAGCTGACGGAACGAATCTAGCCCCCCGGTATACGGAAAACAAAAGAGAATCACGCTTTTAAAAATGTATCTATTATTCACGTAGGTACTTATTACATCGTTAAGTGGAGTACCTGAGTGGATTCTAAATTATACGGATATGTAAAGTTTGTGCAAAACCGCTCAAATTTTCTTTGCTTTGATTTGCTTTATTTGTGTCAGACTTAAATGAGAACGATTTGACAGCAGTCAGTGAAAATACGAGAGTTGAAGTGTCGGTTAAATCTTTTTTATCGTTCAGGAAATGTCATTTGAGACGTGGTTCAGTTCGTTCGGTCATTATATCCGCTTCCGTTAAACCACAGACTAGGTACACAAGAGCCACAGCTAACAAATTAAATAATTTTTTCGAGCGGTCGATCTTTCGGGTACGTACCACGGACGTAAGCCTGTCGATAAATTTTTGGTACCACATTACCCTCGGACGTTCAAGTGGTTAGGTTCGGCATTTTTTTCAGTTTTCAAAGAAAATCTCTTTTGGGGAAACGTTTCTTTGAAAACTGTAAGAAATCTGCTGTCGCTCCCGCTCTAGATATCAACCAGAAACTCTGCCTTAGAAAAGCGTTAGGATATAAATAAGTGAGCGAACAACACTTCAATTTATCTTAAAGCTTTTGAGAGATTTTTTTTCTATTCTACACCAAGGTATTGTTCTTTTGCAGAAAGTTCTTGAAGAAATCCCCTACAACTACTGAGAGAGCATCGATTTAATAAAGTACATAGAGGCCTTAGGATGAGTTTTGCATAGCTTACGAAAACTACAAAAGTTTTCGTTTCCTTCCATTAATTTGGCGTCATGTACGGTAAACACAGAGGAACTACGTTTCATAGTATGACCGCGATCCATTAGTTTCATACGAACTCGATTATAGTTATTATTTATTATAGTTATTTTAACAATGTTGTGTCCGCTTATTATAAGCGTATATTTAGAACCAGCTTAGTATTTTTTTACTATAAGAATGCTTTATGTATACGCTGTTGGCGTTCCTTATTAACAAATAAATAGCTATCAGATGATTTTTTGTTCGATTTCTTGGATATTATCAGTACAATTTTGAAAACTTTGACAACTCCGCGTTAGTAAACGAAAATCTTTTCCATTTTGGTGTTGCAAACTCATACTAACCACTCAGAATATTGGCAGTGCTTAAGTTGCGTGCGGTCTAAGCCGATTATCGCAGTAAATTATACATTTGGATTACTGTCGGTGAATTCACAGCCAAACAGATTTATTCGACCCTTCGTATTGAGCTTAGAGTTGAGTTAGGTACAACTTTTCGGCTTTGAAGTTTTGTTGAAGCCGAATTTCGTATTGTAGGTAAGTAATAGTTTTGTCAAGACTGCCTATTATAACACTGGTTGCACACATCAGGTCCTATAAAATGACCTCTCATTCAGGGTTGTGCACTGGGCACAGAGGTTGACATTCGCGGTTCCAACTGTGTCTGTTCTGTCTGTGTCCTGATCGGCGGGAAGAAAGGTGATGGAAGAATGGGGTCGGCGAGTGCGTGGATTGGTGGGCTCGCCGGCCATGTATAAGAGGAAGAGGGGACGCCAGTCGGGCCGCGGAGGTTTATATGTTCGCGTGGTTCGGCGAAAATGGCGAGAGACACCGGAGAGGTTTTTAGTGGGTATTACGTTCTTTTCAGGGCGTCGAGTCCCACATAATTCTGGTCCCCCCAGACCAGTTTATTCGTAAACAAATTTCCTCGCCGAATAAAAAAAAAACGAAAAAAGGGTTATGCAACCATGCGTTAAATATACTGTACAATTCATACAGCAAGCCTTTATGTGTCCTAGATAAAACATGTCTCGTAAATTTTAGCCCTATCTATTTAGTAGCTTTGGCAAGTAATAGTTTAAAACATCCATCCATCTCTTCGTCACACGTCCACTGTTGGACAAAGGCCTCCTTATCATCTTCGTCGGCCTTTTGGCCTTCCCTGAACATACGATGTGACAAATATCGATCCTAAACCATATCCATTCATCGACTCCCTGCAAACGCTACAATGGCGTCAGTCCATCGAATGATGCATCTAAACTTTAACATTAAAATTTTCCACTAAAAGTTTAGTGTCACTGCGGCTCGTTCGGCCTTAAATTCGGCCAATCCTTCGGCCTCAATACACCACTAACACGGGATGGGGCAGGCATTAGGTTTGTGCGAGAACCACAATGAACGCTTCTCATTTACATTTTAACTCGATGTGCAAATATTGTTACACAATAATTGATACAGCGTTTCATTTGATTATTTTGGCTGTGATTTGATTGCACCAGGTATTGTTATTCAGAGGTGGGAAGTATAATCCATTAGCTTTATTAAAAGCCAATAATAATATTACATAACCCATTAGCGATTGATTTCAAATCTTAAACCAATAAAAGAAAAACAAGAAATTCTAATCAGCTTAAACCTTTCAAGGAAATTTCGGAGAATATCAGCTTTCAAGCTTTGCTTTGCCAGCAGCCGCAAAAATGCATTTCATTTGCTGACCGCGAGCTTGTCGATAAAAGATTAGTGTAATAGATAGCTCTGAAAAAAGCAGGCATTAAGAGTATTGGTTACCTACTTTTTTCTTTTGGTACTACTCTTGGATGACCATAGGATATTAATTTCATTAAGTGCCTTTTCACACGTCGGGTACCCGGCGGCGAAATGTATTCACTTACGCTGATGCGTGTGAAAGTTTTGTGGTGCCGACTACGCCTACTCTTGCCGCGGGTGTCGTAAGAGGCGACTAAGGGATATCCACCGGGGGCGGGCAGCAGCGCCCCTGCTGAACAATTCTACCACCGAACTGCGATCCCCAACCCGCATGCCCATCGTGGAGTTTATGGGCATTACTCCCATGTGATAAAAGGCGCTTATCAAGGGGAGGCCGGCGTCCAGTAGTGGACCAATACAGGCTGTTGAGGTTGAGGTGTGAAAGTACATACCCATACAATTCTTCGCCGGGTACCCGGCACCGGTTATCCGAAATCGGGATGTCTGAAAAACGACTTAGGGTAAGAATGATAGTCACCAGAAATTAACACCGTTAAATATAGTTATCCAGTTTGGAATTTTTGGACGGACTTAACCGTTGAAGCTACATGAAAATGGTCTTAGGAAACTACCCATCCTTTTTAGAAAAAATATCATTCCTATTCATAAATTTTTAAAAAAGTTACAGGTTTCTAGGAAACGGGCGTTTTTCACCACAAAAACTTTAATGATTAAAATTTCTTTGTCAACACAATATACAGGATAGCGGGCAGAAGTGTCATAATTATGTAGCCTGAAAACCAGGATAGATATTTTGTATTTGTATTTTGTATTTCTTTACTAATCAAAACTTATTCTATTCTCATTTCTACCACACTTTAAACCATAAAAAGTTTGTCTTATAATCCGATGGGACGGCAGACCGACATGGCCGGGGAGAGGTTACGGTCAGGACCAACAGCTTCACGTGCTTTCCGAGGCACGGGGGTGTAACACCACCAACTTCCTGACTCCGGGCTGCTACTGTGAATATTTCTTTCTATAAAATTCGTAATAACACAAATCTTGACCAGACCCGGGATTTTAACCAGGGACCTCATTATCAGCGGTTGAACACGCGACCACTAGACCAACGAGGCAGTCAAGCAGGTTGAAATAATCTCACGAAAGGTGATCAAAGTAAATATCATCATCATCATCATTTTAGTCTGCTATCACCTGCTGGGTATCATAATTATACTCAACTATTTTCTGCCCACGGCTTCGCACGTGCTTTTTCTATCGAATTGTTTAAAAGTTATTACTAACCCGTGGAAACAAATTTATGAGATAATAAGAAGCCTATGTTTAGTTCCAACTCTAGACCTACATTTATGCAGAATTTCAGTCAGATCCGTTCAGTAGTTTTGGTGTGAAAGAGTAATTAAGACCACATCGGCCATATCGTCACTTTCCATCAAGGGATATTACGGTCAAACGAAGTCTATCGACTACAAGATCAAGATTAATTTTTTTAAAAACCCCGCGGCAAATTTTCGTGAAACATGGCTAAGAACACTCGGGATAAAATTATCTATGACACAAAAAAAAACTAAAATCGGTTCATCCCTTTGGGAGCTACGATACCACAGACAGATACACAGATACACAGACAGACACGTTAAACTTATAACACCCCTCTCTTTTTGCGTCGGGGGTTAATAAACGGAAAAAATCACTCGTCTATTTCCATGTATCCAAATATTATACTTTTAACTCCAAGGAGGAATTTCAGGACAATTTAAATTTGAAAAGTTTCTGCTACAACCTATTAAAAAAGAAGTTCCACAACACTTTTATTTAGTACCTCGCGTTCTAGTCAAATATATACTTCTTTTACCAACTCTAATTTGCAATGTAACTCTGCATAACTGGCCTCATTTGTTACTAAAGAAGTACATTTATAAATTCCCTGCACTACTTTTATGGGATGGACTACACATAGGTAGATCTCTGTGTGCTGATTAAGACAGAGAGAGAGAGAGATAAGTATATCGGCAACCCGTTTCTTTTTCTTTTAGTAGATAAAAATCATAAATCCTTTTCACACTTACGCTCAGATCACGTGCGAAGCCGCGAACCACACGTAAACCATGAGTGATCTCATTCACACCTTCGTCACGGCATCGCGTCGCGTTCGTGCCTCGTTCCCGTAGTTTGACGGTTTTTTGTCCCGCGACAAAGGGGTTCCTTCCTTCGTAGCGCGCGTGATTCGCGCGCGATTATGGAGACCTTGGCAGTTTCGCACCGCGATCCCCGCGCGAATGTAGTGAGGCTTTTATTGAACATCCACGGTCTGTGTCTGGTAATGGTAAAGCTGTAATTTTTAGCAATTACTTTGACCGATTAACACTTTGACTGCCTCCGTTGCAGTCACCGTTATATGGGTGCTTGCAGAGCAGCGATGCGACCCGGAAGGGCGCGTCGCTGAAGTTTGGCGGTGGACGCGCTAATAAAATATTCGCAGTTTTATTTATTGTGTCAAATCTAAGCCAATCAACATAAGTTGAGAAAATGTATTGCAGATGATCCCCGACTAAAATAGTTCTTTGGCATAAAGTGTCAGAAAAAACACATTTCCTTTTAAATTATTTTATTTCTAGATCATAGTATAGCAAATAAATACTGATTCAAGTTATTATATAGACCCAGTTTAATAAAAATAACTTAGACTAGAAAAGTACAAAAGTGTTATTATACTATTAATCAAGTGGACAATTCTGTACGGTCAGCAATTACAGCATACGACAGGGGGGAATTTAGGGGCTAGCATACGTCAAGGGGGAAAATTACTAGCATGTCATGAGAAGGGACATTAGTGGCTATTAAAGTGAAGTTACTGGGCTATTGAGTGTGTTATTTTGTAATTTGCAAGCAATTATGTTGATTCTGAAGTTAATTGGTCGGAAAGCTTTTGTAGACCTTTTTAGGTTTAGACGAAATAGAACAGCTTTATGCGTGAATAAAAACAAATTGAAGATTTTCTCTAAAGCCGGCTTTAGAGAAAATCTTATTATTTTTTTTACTTTTTTACGGATTGTATTGTACCATTCGCAGCGAGCATGAAACGTTACGCCGCCGTGTGCTGTCGGTTATCTATCTCGTTGCGAGTTGCGAGCGCCTTCTTTCCTCGTACTGACTGCACGAACGTTCGCTGTGTAACACGTTGCAAAACGATGGTCTTTAACCGGCTTAAATAAATAAATTAACTAAACGCAGTTAACGCAGAACTCGTTTAAACATCCTGAAAGCCCGGTAATGGTGGTTCAGCGTCTATAAAAGCGTTTAAGAACTGTCAATGTCGTTGCATTAATTTTTGTTATTGTCTATGATTTTATGTAAATCTGTCGTAAATGTTCGTTTACGTAAACGCGATCAAAAGTAAATCTCCAAAAAGCCGGTGAAATCGGTTTGACTTTAATCGAGATCTAACTCAATATATGAACTCGTTTACCTAGAAACGAGTTTAGTAGAACGCGTTTTAATATACTTACGGTAAAATCCACAATTAAAAGGTAAGCGGCTGTTTTTAAAACGTAATTAAAACGGATTTAAAGAAAAATATAATTTGATCTGTCATTTTAAGATGTGTTACATTCCTTTAAATACCTACGACGATCCAGTCGCCGACTGTGGCCGAAATCAGTTAAGTCTGCTATCATGGTTGGTCCAAGAGAGTGAAGCCACGGCAAAGACCTAGTAAACAACAATTATGACGTCACAAAAACATGTGGCCCTTCATCCTTTGTTCCCTTTACCCTCAATAAACTCGCAACAATATTTCAGGCAACTAACAAAAGCACTTGGAAAGTTATCCCAAATTAATTTAACTAGTATCTTGCGAGCAATCTCACTATTACTTAGGAAAGTTTAGCACAATGTTTAAATGGGGCTGTGGATGAAGTCACACCACATGTGGAAAGAAGAAAGCTATCGCCGACTTTGAAAGAGATAGATGTAACTTGTCCTTTAGTATGTATGGGTTGTGCATTATTCGACTATAGCGAAAATAGTTTACGTTTCCTTCCATACATTTGGTGTCGATACATTTGCAGCGCCTCTTTCGGATAGAGAGGAACTAGATTTTGTAGTTTGATGGTGATTGAATATTTTCATAGGATCGCGATTATAGTTCAGAAGGGTGGTGAGAGAGATTTGACATTTTTAATTAAGGCTATTTTTAATCCCCGACCCAAAAAGAGAGGGGTGTTATAAGTGTGACATGTCTGTCTGTGTATTTGTGCATCTGTCTGTGGTATCGTAGGTCCCAAAGGGATGAACCGATTTTCGTATAGTTTTTTTTTGTGTCATAGATAATTTTATCCCGTGTGTTCTTAGCCATGTTTCACGAAAATCTGTAGGGGGGTTTTTAAAATTTTTATTTTGTTCTTGGTACGGAATAAAATATAACTCATTCTTTTTTGTAGGTGTAAGCGACTTAGAAGTTATAGACTTTCGAGCTTACGAAAACTTTTTCGTTATTAGTTTTTTGCACACTCTACCTCTACTAAGCGTCCTGTAAAGCACCGCTACCGCAAAGCTCCCGCACGCCTCCACCTCAAATCGTGGTGATCGCACGCTGTCTACTCCACTAGTCCACGCACAGTCGGCAAAGAGCCATCTTCAACCTCAACCTCAACAGCGTGTATTAATCCACTCCTGGATGCAGGTGTTCCCCTGATAAGCGCCTTATTGGTTTTTATCTCATGGGGATATTGCCCATGATCCCCACGCTGAGTATGCGGCTTGGGGATCGCAGTTCAGTGGTAGAATTGTTCTGCAGGGGACGCTGCTGCCCGTCCCCGCTGGATATCCCTTAGTCGCCTCTTACGAACCCCTTCGGGAGAGTTGTGTTGGTGCAAATTCTGAGCCGAACCACACAGAGCCATATGGTCATACAATTAGCTCCAAGCAAGCGGACACATGGCTACAGCGCGCGGAAAATCGCTTATATCTCGTGTTTTTCCCTCACAGAGTTTGTTGAAAACTGTTTAGATACGGGTCATTACGTTCTAAAGAGATAGGATTAAACATAAAATGGTCGGTACCTGAAACTAGCTCAGGGCATACACTACAGGCAAATAGCTAGAATAACAATAACGTTATTTCCATGCACAACATTTACAAGATTCAGCGTGAAATTAACGTTATCACAGACAGATCAGTTATTCCAAACTGTTAAACAATAAGGTGGGTACCGGGTACTGATGGGCGTTACGGGTTATAATGCGTAATAAAATAGTGTTACCCAGCGAGTGTTATAATGAAATACATAAAAAGTTTCCGCGGATAAAGAATTTTTTGATTCTTGAAAAATTTTAATAATGTAATTTTTCTTTAATTTTAAAATTTGCCATTTTTATAGCGTATGTTTATTTTAGGTTCACCAACTGTTTCAGGAGCCAATATAGGGACTCGACGACGGCTCATGGCTTGAGGGTGGGGGGGGGGGGGGGCTTTGAAATTCCTGTTTTGGTTGAATCGCCTCAAAGTCGACCTCAGAATTCTTTCTAAGAGTCAAGCGACGGAAGCAGAATATGGAAAAGTGAACAGATTCGCAGTTTTCTTTGAAATCGTTTTCATTCATATATTTACCTCATTGAGCTCATCTGCGGCGTAACGTATCATGCTCGCTGCGATTGGTACGCCCGTAACACTGTTCCGTACCCGGCATAACAATTTATGTCCAATTCTACAAGCGAGTGTATCGCCACTGATAGTTTCGGGCAACGAAATTTAATAGAAATTTTAAGTTTATACTCGTATAACTGACTGACACTCGTTTATCCAGTGTTTATTTTATATGACTATAAAGAACATAGGCAGTTTTCCATACAAAAAAGTTTCAGACCAAATTCTGCCTGTGTTCTCGTTCGATGGTGTTCTCTGTCTAACTGAACAACTTCATGTGGACAGACCATTAAAGTTCATGCATGACGCTCAGTTGCAACCTCTAGTTTTTATTTGCTATTTATTTTTATTTCAACATTTATGCATGTCCAAAGTGTACAATGAACAAACATGTACATACTTGTAATCAACCAGGGCGCATAGAATGTGGTGCCAAATTAAACATGGAGTAACTAACAAGGTACTAGACTAAAAAATTTACAAAATAATGTGATTATTAATGTCATCTCTGCTTGGGCAAAAGCTTACAGAATAGGATATTGTAGATCTATGTAAGAATTAATAAAGTAATTTTCTTTGCGGATAAAGCAGAAGCCTTTAACCACAAATAAAATTACAAAAAAAAAAATGTGAAACATGCAGAAATATTTTTTTTTTCTGTCTACGTGGTTAACACGCGTCTATCAGCAGAGTTTTTTGTATGGTTTGGTGAGCGACTCCCTCACGATAATAGTATCTACTTAGAATACGTACATAACATACTTAGTACGTTTCCCATAAGGAAAATGAAATCACTTTACAACTAGAACCAATAGCATTGATTATAACAGTCATGGCAATACCAATACCAGCTACTATTTACGTAAATTCGTGAGTAGTAAATGCACGATTTTTATGCCACTCAAAAGCTACATTGTGGATAAGAAAATGAACAAATAAACGTTAAGCCCGGTAAATTCTATGTGTGATACACTCACCAAAGCACGTAAATAGACCAGCCTGTACTGCAAACCAATAGTCCCTACATGCTTTACTTGGCAAAATAGCTTTCCAAACTAGTAAACACACCAACTGATTTAGTTCAGTCCAAAGTTGTAAGTAAATTCACGTCTAACAGGAACATAGTCCACGTAAACAAAGTTTGCATGTGCGGACTAAATTGGCACACTTCTGGATGCTTAGTATGAGTTTGCAAAATTTGAATACGAAAAAAGTTCACGATAGACAATAACATAATATCTCGTTTTTACACGTGCAAAAAATAATGAGACCATTCAAAAACTATGGCTAAACGAAAAGTTATTGCTGACCTGTCTGAGTTTTCAAAGTTGTACTGCTGAAGAGATCGCTTTGAGCGATAAGGCCGCCCATTGTGCAACTCTGTATCTCTCTTTTGCTGTGTATTATTTTTGTATTTTCTTGGTGTGCAATAAAATGTAATTGTATTGCTAAAATGCAACGCACAATCACTCAAAATCACCCGAAAACGACAATCGAATTGCCAGAATTGTGGCAAATAGTCGCAAAACCCATGTAACAAAGAAGAAAAAGAGTTCGTATGAAACTATTGGATAGCTGACATCTACGAAAAGTGGTTCCCATCTACCCGGTAGAGGCGCTGCAAGGCGCAAATTTAGCGAAGGAAACGAAAACTTTTTTACCCTCGTAAAATAATGCAGAACTCATACTTGGTACTCTCAATGGGCACTACACTCCCAACGGTGTCAAACTGACAAACTGACGCATTATTATAAGTGCCAAACAAAATAAACAACATGCGTTAGTAAGCTATTTTGTTAAGTTGAGCTTTTAAGTTTTAACCCTTTTACAGTGGTGTTTTACTAAGTTTAGAATAGTTGCACTTAGTTTTTAGTTGTTACGGATATGTTTGAATTGGCATTGCTCAGAGCATTTAGACACCATTTTACCCCAGGTGTTTCGTATACCTACTTACTTATATCATCATCATTATCGGCTTAATATACTAGTCCACTGATGGTCGGTCATACCTCAACCTCAACCTCCTAAACAGCCTGTATCGGTCCACTGCTGGACGCAGGCCTCCCCCTGATAAGCGCCATAATGGCTTCTATCACTTGGGAGTAGTGCCCATAATCCCCATGCTGGACATGCGGGTTGGGGATAGCAGTTTGGTGGTCGAATTGTTCAGCAGGGGCCGCTGCTGCCCGCCTCCGGTGGATAGCCCTTAGTCGCCTTTTACGACACCCGCGGGAAGTGTTGGAGTGGTGCAAATTCTAAGCCGGTCCCACACAGCTGATGGACATAAGCCACTCCTAATCACCATCTCGTCACCAAACGGCTCTGTCGGAAGAGCAGCGTTGGTTGTAACGTGTTTACAACTCGCTCATGCTGAGACAGAGACCGTTTTGTGACTCTAATCGACATAAGCCTTGTCTTTTATTTTTAAATCATGTTTGTTTTTGTTGTTTGAGTTACAAATTAAATATTCTTATTCTCATTCTAATAAGCGCCATGGGTTGCCAGTAGCGGCCCCACAAAACTGCTGTCCTCAAACAACATGCCCAGCGTTGGGTTTATCAAGAATCATTATGGTGCTTAGAGTCTGTGCAAAAAGAGAAGCGTCTTAGAAGTCGAGATCGCGCGTGTGCCAATTATTTAAATATAATTTGGCGTCTTTTAAAAAACGATTAACCGACTTCAAATTCTTCAAGTTAAACATTACAATCAGTGAGTGAACAATTAATCATCCCCTGCTTTCCTACCCTTCGGGTTGGTTTTTTTTCAAATTTAAATGGGCTCATCTTCACCCTTTCCAATAAAAAAAATTATTATCGAAATCGGACTACCTACTCTGTAAAAAGTAATGGGTGGTCATACATAAAAAAAACAAAAATATATACGCGTCGACTTGAAAACCTCCTCCGTTTTTCATCGTTTGAAAAACAAGATGAACAATTTTATCGAGTCAAAGTTGACACTTGACAGTTGTGTGAGAGACACATGACAGCCGGATTGGGTTGCCATAAAAAAATCTTAATGTTAGTTCACCGTAACGCCACGACGGTTCTCTTTTTGCACAGACTCTATCAGATGTGGCAGTAGTCTAGCCCGGCTATAGATGTAAATATTGGATCTGTATTTAAGATACCCTGATCATCTGCCAGACCTAAAGTTCATCGGTCAAAATTCACCCTTCGTCCTTACCAACATTATTAATATCAACCCTTTTCAACTCAAGTCTAACATTAATTTACTATATCAGTACCTAGACAGCTCACCCAGGGGTGACCTATAATAACTAGCGAACCAGAACAGACGATTCTTTGAGAATCGTTTGTTCGTATTCATGAAGAATAATTAAGATATGACTAGCGACTCGCCCCGGCTTCGCACGGGTGCAATGCTGATACTAAATAAACTACAGAATCGGCCCCCCGGCCGCCAGTAACGCCGCGCGCCGCCGAAACCGCTATGTCCCTGCATTTTAAATCTTTAATATCTTCGAAAATATTCATTTAAATTACATGCTGTTAAGGGTCATATATTTATATTAAATGCACAATGTATTTAAGGTACTTAAATGGATAAGGGTTCATGTTGTATAGCTTAAAATCGCTTCGTAAATAAGCCTATTATTTCTAGTAAAAAGTAAAGGATAAAAAATGGTTATTGTGGGTTATCCCTAAGAGATAGTCATATACCATCGCGTATTTTTTGTAGACCTTTTTAAGGTGTACAATACTGTAGTACATTATTTTGATCTATCTCGTAGGGTTAAGCCAGCGTTTGCAATGTAAGCGCAAAATATGTGTTTATTTACGTCATCACACTAGATACCTCTAAAATTATCAGTGTTTTTCTACTATATTATGCATCTTTTATACATATAAACCTGCCTCTTGAATCACTTCTTCTATAAAAAAAACTGCATCAGAATCCATTGCGTAGTTTTAAAGATCTAAGCATACATAGGGACAGACAGACAGCGGGAGCGACTTTGTTTTATACTATCTTATGTTATGATTGTGATTTTTTCC
This sequence comes from Eupithecia subumbrata, assembly GCA_949316285.1. NCBI lineage: Eukaryota > Metazoa > Arthropoda > Insecta > Lepidoptera > Geometridae > Eupithecia > Eupithecia subumbrata. The sequence goes on along the minus strand of OX438644.1, from coordinate 2,759,129 downwards.
CTCACGGTGGACTGACGCCCTGGTGAAGGTTGCAGGAAACCGCTGGATGCGGGCAGCGCAAAACTGGCTATTGTGGTGATCTTTGGGGAAAGCCTAAATCTAGCATTAGAGGCCGTATGGCTGAGATGAAATTGATGATTATTAAGCGCGGGTTTTGTTTCTCGAGTTTCCGTATGTGTCCCTATTATTCATTTTTGTTGAATGATGTATCAAAACACTCGCCAAATTCTTCCCTCGATTCCTCCTTACTTTGGAGCTAACGCCTTGTGAAAAAACCTATCATTTTATTAGATGTCTGATGATTACCTACGCTTGTTTTCACATCTTTAAATAAATTTATCCCCTATCAGTATGACCCTATCACTGAAGCTTCAAGCACAATCTCGAACATACTGCAACACTGTCTATTGATTTTGGCGACGTGCTGCAAAGTTATGACATTTGCGACGCAGAACCTGCGGCCGAATTCTGCAAACCTATTGATTTACTATGACAATGGTACCGTCGCAGAATCGTCCATAGATGAAAAAATCTCTAGATAGTGCGTGCGGTCATTTTTCATCAGCTGCCATTTTTGTCATAATCTACCATTTTTGACATTATCTAGCATTTTTCCCGCAATATTTGACTATAACTGTCATTTTTGACATCTGTTTTTTGCATCGGAAATATAATATAATACATAAAATATCTTATTCCTAGAGAGATTGATAGATTGGTTTCAACCTTGACCCTTTTGACACGCGTCTCAGCATCTGTTCAAAGGAAAAAAGGCAAAATGTGTTATTCTGAGATCATACCATTGTTATGGTGAAGCGATTAATTTAGAGGAATTTGGCCACTGTACGAACAATGCCAAGGGCGCACGGAAAGACTATGGGCTGCTCCTTGCCCAGACTACAGCAGGACCAAGACAAATGGCATAAACGAAGAGAGGCCTATGCCCAGTTGTGGGTCTTCATAGGCTGATGGTGATAAATATGATTGCATTCACATTATCAGAATCAGGATGATAAAAAATATATAAGAAATAGCGCTACCTAGTAGTTTTCATTAGACAATTGCAAAAAAAAAAAAATACAATACGCAGCGTCATCCAGCTCTCAAGAGTCTCAAGTGATATTTTCTTGATAAAAATATTAGGACCCGCCATAAATATTCCCAGTTTGAATTCTGAAGAAGTCTAATGTCTTTTCTCGGATCTAAAAATGTCTACAAATCGTGAAATTCGACGAAACCAGTCTAAACCAGCAACTATGGCCATCACAATAAATACAAAACGACCGTATCTTTTATCGCGCCCTCGATATTGGGGATCAAAATTGTTTGCATAAATATGCGCCACTTCTCAGGACCCGTCGACGTTAGTTAGGCAAATTTTGTAGAATTTGTCAGAATTTGGCTCGCGGTCGAAAGTTCACTGCAAGTTATTGGATAGGCCAGGGACGTTACAAGGGCTTTGGAATTATTTCGCCCCACGCGACCGACCAAGGTTATAGCTGAAAATCAGCGTTTGAGGGCAACCTCTGTCTCTGTCAACCAACATATTTGTTGAACAGGACGCCTTTTTGGCACATGTACTTACTTTTATAAGGGATACGTTTTTTTACAAGCAGGGGCACGCTTACCCTAACGTATACTTACGTATACGTTAGGGTAAGCGTGCCCCTGCTCGCTCAGAATTTACTAGCATACGTAATACCTAAGTGTAACTAGCATAATACGCACTGGGGATTGTTGGACAAGAGTTCCAAAAATCGTCTGATTGACTTATTTCCACTGTAAGTAGATACATCCAATAAAAATCGAATGCAAACAACTCAGCGGGTAAAACCTGACTTAAGATTATGACGAAAAGTAAGTAAAAATGGAACATAACGTCTAAAATTTTGTCAAAATCGGATCAACAAAGCTCTACGCTCGCTTTACTCACCCGTTAAATGAATGTTTTCAGTTTTTCAGTATTTTAATTAATTACAGTCATATAATCAGATCTTAGTGACTAAGAGATTCAACATACGTATGAGAACAGAACCTAATTTTAAGTTTATTGTAAGTCATTGATATGTATGTGGTTCGTGAAACTTTTTTAATGATTAAAAAACAATATGTATATTATGGTCACTGTATGTTTCGGTCACCCATTTCGGGTGTTGCAATGGAAGACTGGCCAGGTATAATGCCTTTCTACATGGGAAGCTGAATTATTTGGCATATAAAGTTACGTAGTTACATGTCGTTAAAATTTTCGTTAAAAAAGTCGTCAATTCGTACAAAACATTTTTTATGACCATCGCTCTTAGTTTTTTATCGAACATTTAATTATTTCAAGGCTTTTACGTTCTCTGGAAGTTCATAATGAAATTTTTACCGCCATCAAGTTAGAGGTGGATTGGTGTTTTTTATATTGTACTAGCTGCGACCCGCGGTTTCGCACGTGTTGTTTCTATGGAAACGTTTAAAGTTCATTTCTATCCCACGGGAACTGATTTATGGGATAAAAAGTAGCCTATGTTTGATTTCAAGATTACAATTACCTGTATGAAAAATTTCAGCCCGATCCGTTCAACAAACATCCATCCATCCATCCATCCATACTTACAAAATTTCGCGTTTATAATATTAGAAGGATATTAATTTTGACGCAGGCATCAAACAAATAATATGAAACATAAATGACCTATGACTTGCTTACTTGCCCCTTGTCGTTCCTTAATCCGTCCCCAATACGCAGACTTGTGGGGCCGTTCAAATATTTATGCCACTTCGAAGTACCCCGAGAACTTGGTACGTGTTTTGCAAGTTGTGTACTTACCTGCTAAAAGATGGAAGTTTGTTTGTTTATTGGAAAGTTTGGAACTGCGATATTTCAAATTTACATCATTCTTGCTTATTCGTGGCATTTATTTGATGGACGTCGTTTATAAATTTGTTTAGTTTGTAAACTAGGTAACAATGTACTATGGTTACCTGAAGCTGATTTATTGAGTCTACACACCAAACCCGCCGAAACAACCGGACGGGTTGGTGCAACATTAATTGTGTATGAATATTTTAGGCAGCGGACAGTGTTTTGTCTAGACAACTTTGGTGTGCAGACTCCAAAAAATTGAATTGTTCAGCATTATTTATTTATTTATTTATATATCATTTTTCAGGATCTTAAAGACTATTTGTTTTTGAGTCTCAAATGATTTTAAAAATCACAAAAGAGCGGCTTCTGCTGGACTACCAAGCCTTGAAGAGTCTGCACACCAAAATTCCCGCTCGCCGACAAGTTATCAAAACACTTTCGGCTGCCTGCAATAAATGACATACCAACCCGCCACAATGCGCCGGGCTGTGTCGGCTAGCTAGTGTATCAAAATCCATTAGCCACACTGCTATGTTTACTCACCTCCTCAAGTCAAGGTTCGCTATTACACTATTGACTGGTTAAGCTTGTCCAGGCTGTCAAAATAAACAGCATCAATAAAATTGCTTTACCACCGTGAGTAATTAATCCCTGTCGCACAAAAACCATTAAAACTTTTAAAACCATATCCCTCCATAAGGTACGCAAATAGTGCATACTGGGAGAGCGGGTTAATGAATATGCAGTCTGCATGACGTACCACATTACACGGATAACGGGGCTTTATACACCGAGCTGTAACCATAGTGAAGGGTTAACTTTTCTCTACCGATTTTTATCGTCATCAAGTCGCCTGCTCGGTCTGGGTTTTTATTTATTTAAATAGCGATCTATACTCGGCACCAGAGTAACTTTTTTTTTTTGTAAATATTGAGTTACAAAACCAACTAAATATTTAGTATGAGTGGAAAATATTTTATTTTCCGGTACCATCGTATAGTAGCCAATTGATGAGTGTAAAAAGTTTTGGTTTTGAAAGCTTTTATTCACATTTGGATTCTGGAATCGAGTAGAGTTACTTTATTCTATATTAAAAAGGCAAAAGTTAGTCTTGTTGTAAACAGGGTTTGCCGAAGACAACGCCAAAATGAATTTTACAAATAAAAATCTAGGCTTTGTAGCCTTCGGCTTGTGCCGAAGCTAGTAGCGGCGCTGGTTTTCAGACAGGTCCTGGTGTGGCAGCAATACAAAGAATAGATCACACCTTATCTTATCGGAGACAAAAGATAATTTGACAATTGCGTTTGTCTTTGTGCATTTGTACAGTCGAGTAAATAATTTTAGTCTGGAGGCTTCCCAACCGAGTTCCACAACCACGGGGAAAGAAGGCTTCACAAATCTGTCATTATATTTGAATATTATCGCAACACACAAATCTTTCACTACGCACACCAATCAGATTTGAGGCCTTCGAGGAAAGTACAAGTAGGTACCTAATTAATATTTTATGCTCAATTTTTTTTACTCAGATGTATGTACAGTTGCAGTCATAATAGGAGACATACTCGCTTGAAGGTTACTATGATATTAAATAGTAAATTTCATCAAATTCTAAATTTCAGCCCAACATTATTTGCTACACGTTATGGATAAGCGAAATATTATGAGTTATGATTTTATGACACTTATGACATATTGTTTTAATATACAATTTTTATTGGTGTTAAAATGAATTATGTTATTTGTTTTAGCTGTTTTATTTCCTAATGTAAAAGATAATATAATAATAGGCACCAAAATAAGGGTAATTATTAAATGTAAATGACTTTGTTAATTAAACCGACGACCCAAATAATAATACATTTTAAAAAGGCCGTAAACACCACGAATGTCTGCAAGGCAATGTCTTTAGAAGGTCACCATTTCTGAACGCCACTGTACCTGAGAAAAAAATAAGAATAATCTGATTCTACAAATAGTAGTTACTTGAAACAGAAACTAATCTTTAGAAGCAAAACACAGCCATTCTCTGTAGCAGTACTTCCCCACCTCACCTCAACAGCCTGTATTGGTCCACTGCTGGACGCAGGCCTCCCCCTGATAAACGCCTTGATGGCTTTTAACTCACTAACTCACTCTGGGGTTATGCCCATAATCCCCAGACTGGGCATGCGGGTTGGGGATCGCAGTTCGGTGGTAGAATTGTTGTGTAGTGGGCGCTGCTGCCCGCCCCCGATGGATATCCCTTAGTCGCCTCTTACGACACCCGCGGGAAGAGTTGGGGTGGTGTAAATTCTAAGCCGGCACCACACAGCTAGCAGTACTTAAAAATAGTTAAACAGTTACAAATATTATACTTACTAAGTTTAAGCCTGTTAGCAGACAGCTTCCTGATTCCCTCGTATAAACAATATTCCTTGAATATAATTCCCTTGAAAGCTATAGTTTGTTGAGTTTGCTCATTTCGGTGTAACTTCCAGCTTCTTACACAATTTAAGCAGGGCATGCTTTTACCCTATCTAGGTTAAAAGCGGTGCATTAAGGTGCGTTTATACATGTGCTCGTTGTATCGACACTTTAATCTTTACGATATGTCAAACAAGCACCTTAACCCGCCATTATAGTGTTCGAAGGAAATCGAAGTTTGTTAAAACATGAGTTTAATAGAATATTATGGTACCTTTTGTTCTCGATCCTTCTTGTTTACGAGAGCCGCTAAAAACGGCCCATTCTTGGCGCGCGCGCGGCGTTCGCGTTCGCATCTTGCGTATTATTTTACGTCTAGCGATATAATGCTTTTGAAGATAGCGGTCCTTTTTTTGTGATTGTGCGACTGTGATTCAGTCTAACGTAATTAAATATTACATCTGTTTAGAAGAGACTTTCTTAAACGAAATAAAGCTCAAAACCAAAATATTTTGAAGAGGGACATATCTTCGATTTTTAAGAGTTGAGATTTGAACAACTACCGCAAATCTTAAACGTATATTTACGATAGTTTTAATCCCTGAAGAACGGAGGGGGACATCGTGAGACGAATTACAACATCCTCTCAGCAAGAAAAACCATAATGACCACGACTACTCTGAAAAGAGTTTCAACACTAGTTTCGCGCTCAGTTTTATTTTGTTGTAAGCTTAATAAGTTGTTATTATTTGTACATTGCAAACCGTAAAACCGGTAGGAATACATGGACTAACATAATAGGCATAAAACACCTGTACCTACATGTATTTAATCCAATAAACGATTCTTTACTTGACTTACTTTACATAAAGAAGAAACACGCAGAAAATAATAAAAACTGCAAAATTTTTTGAAATTTTGCAATTCCTCGTCAGATTCTGAGTCTTAGACGCGGAAACCTGATTCCGATGACATAATATGAAGGGTCCACTGCAAGATCGATGAATGTCAAAATAATATATAATTTTTCATTATTTCTAAAATAAGGAACGATCATTTTCCTGGGAAATAATACTATAATACATGTTCTACATCTTTAATAAAAAAATCGTATCTTTAGCTCTGAGTTTCTTTTTCGCCAACCTTTAAACTCAATTACCTCAAAACAACAAACAATGGGCATTCACCGTTATTTCAGTGGACCCTTCATATGACAGAAGGAAGCTACTACATTCTTCTGGTCGGTTCCCTGTGTCGGCTCTTACGATATCCACGGTATGACTTGAAGGAGTTGATTCGTACGCCACAACCGCCACGGCCGTTTGAATCGTATTCCTACTTAGATTTTATACAAGGAAAAGCAGATCAAGAAATAAACTCGATTTAGTAGGGAAATAAAGCCGAACCATAACTACACAATCATTTTATATTTAGCATCAAAACATACAAATAAATAAAGATCGTAGAGACTTTTGTGTTATAGGGAAAAACAAGAATACAAAGGGTATGGGAAGAGTTTCGACAATTTGTCCGTATTAACAACTGATATATACATAAAACTATGGAACGTTATGTCCGACTCGCTAACTGACAAAAGGTTGCTTAGGGTGCAGTAAAAAGGATTTCGCTGAAACTTTATTTCCCTTACGAAAGGGGTTAAAATTGTACGTAAAACCTTTTTCAAAGGTACAAAAATCAAGAAAAATCCGTTGTATATTTTAGTTTTATTACATAAAATCTGTTTATCTAATATATCCGTCTCACAATTATGTATGAATAATAGATATTTGTTATACAAGAGTACAAAGTGGCTTTTTAACCACGTTATCAATGTTGATGACCGAGCAAGCGATAAATTCTAGAAATTGAATCACGAGCGCAGCGAGTGACAAAAATTAGAATCCTGAGTGTTAGCGAGGGATCAAAAGAGCACGAGGTAAAAAATCTTTGCACTCGAGTGCAACACGTAACTTTTCATCCCACCTCAGCGAGGAAATGACTAGATGCAAAAAAAAAAATGGCACGCGCAAAGCAAATTAAATAAAAAGTACACCAAGAAGGTTCCGAGTATGAGTTTTTTACAAATCAAAAAAGGTTGTATGATGAATTCGGCACCATGGAGGTAGAAGTAAATAGGTTTAATGATGTTTTGAATTCACCAACTTAGTGCACACGATGTTCTTAATACAATTTACTTTATCCTCTAGCGGATTAAAACGGCTTTTGCACTCAGATATCGAAGAGCAAAAATACTCTTTCCGTGATGGGGGGATGAAAAGATTTTTGTCAGGGCTGAAAAATAATAATTACTTCAATAGTTTTTGTGTATTTTAAATGTATGAGTCATGTACTTGCAATAAACAATTTTTATTTATGTATTTATAGTTTCAAATATGATTTTGGTTTGTTGAATAAAGTTTCATAAAACTCTCGTAGCACTTTTGCTACGATTTTGACGTAGCTTGTTTCTTTAACTGTACCTACTCGTAGCACATTCACAATGTTGGCGGTAAGGAAGAAAGAAAAAATATTTATTTATATTTAACCACACACATACTTAATATGGACTTGCATAGACAGCCTATACTGTTAAACTTTGATCTCATTTATTTAATTTAGTATAGTATATATAGATATATAATATATAGTTTATTGAATTATAAACAGTGTTGTGTCCGCCTATTATTAGCGTATAATTAGAACCAGCTTAAATAAACTAACTTTAAGAATGCTTTATGTATACGCTGTTGACGTTCCTGTTTAATAAATAAATATATATTAAAAAAGCCTGAATAGAAGACTCCATAAATTGTGCTATTTTATTTTTATTTTTAATCAGTAGGCCTAGCACTGGGATTGTTGTCTAGGCTAGAATAGAAAAAAATTACGGTACATCGTCATCGAATGCGTAATATGTTTGCAACTCATTACTTCAACTTCAACAATTTACGCAATGTATGACAATAAGATGTCATTCTTCTGTATTCTACACTAGACAACTATCCCTGTGCTAGGCCTATACAGTCCACCTGAACCAGGTAGACCCTTCAAGGAGCACCGATAACCTGGTGAAGGTCGGGGGAAACTGCTGGATGCTGGTAGCGCAGGACCGGTCTTTGTTGCGATATTCAAGGGAGGCGTACGTCCATCGACTTTGATGATGATAAATCAATCTAAAGCTTCAAAAAAACCTCAACAACATCAACCTCAGCCTGTATTGATCCACTGCTGAGCACTTTTTTGACTTTTATCTCATGGGGGGGTAATGCACATGATCCCCGCGCTGGGCATGCAAGTTGGGGATCGCAGTTTGGTGGGAGAATTTTTCTGCAGGGGGTGCTGCTGCCCACCCCCGGTGGATATCCCTTAGTCGCCTCTTATGACACCCGCGGGAAAAGTTGGGGTGGTGCAAATTCTAAGCCGGGACCACACGGCACTAAACGCCTCTACCTCTAACTTATACACTTTACTCTTTAGAGGATTTATTCTAGCGAACTTTAGCCGAATTAAAAGCAAACGTGAGAGAAACTAAGTCTAATAAAGCTCAATAGTATTACCGTAAGCCAGTTGCAAACAATTCGCACCCAATTTTGTTTGTTACGTACGAACTCATCTCGGGCTTTTCAGCCTTAGAGTGAAACAGACCTTTGTTAATTACTACAGGTACCTTCCTATTTTATGTAGACAGAACAATACTGTAACCATTTTTTTAACTTTGGCGATCAGAACGTATCATGTTATAACTATTTAACGCTTATTGCTTACATTATATAAGTATTTTTATGTTGTTTCAATCTGTAGGCAGGTTGTGAGTCTGTTTTCACAAATAAATCCATAGGGGACAGTGGGGCATAACGGGGTCGCGGGGCAGAACGGGGTCCCCCACTTGTAGCCGCAACCGCAAGCTGTAGTCACATGTTTTATCCACCGTCGAGCGGGCATTTTGCATCGAAGCTTAGTACGTAAGCGACTGGCGTGCAGAGTGCATGCGTTAATTTTTTAGAGGCATTCATATTTTTTCGCGACATTGTATCTAATTTTGAGTTGTGACTGAGTTGCTTGTCAACAAGTGAGTTTTTATGATAACTGTATGGTTTAATTTCTATGTTTTCTTCAGTTCTTTGTTGTTGTCAACTTGAGGACGATAATACCTTATCTATTCATTTGATTTTGTTATTGATGATTTATTAGAAACGTAAACATCGGGGCATAACGGGGACGTAGCTACGGGGCATAATGGGGTACCCCATTATTACATTTCCAGACCTGCTGAGAGAAATCTTACACCACTACCCTTCGAGACCCCAAAGTAAGAAAAACTATCGCCGTGGAAAGACTGTCGTCCTTACTTCAACGCCTTTTAAAAATGAGCTAGAGGCTCTTAAAATACCAAAAACTATTTTTTTAACCGAGGATCATTCGGATCTGTCGAATGATCCTAGGTTAAAAAAAAATAGTAAGAAGAAGAAACAGAAAACTGCTTCCAAAGCACAAAAGGAGCACGAAGATACTCTATGTCTTTACTGTGATAATGTTAATAATACTTATATTGATATCAAATCAACAGAGGATTGGGTCGGTTGCCAGCTGTGCGGCCGTTGTTGGTCTCATACGGCCTGTGCTGCCGTTAATAATTCTGACGCTGAAGAGATTCACGTTTGCATCCATTGTGAGAATAATTAGAACATTTTTAGGTACCCCGTTGTGCCCCGTTTTCAGTACCCCATTGTGCCCCGGGGTAGGGGCATAATGGGGTTTTAGTAAGGTTTTAGTAAATGTAAAAAAATATATTCTATTTAAATGTTATCGTTACCGAAGAATATGCCAAATGCTACTTGAATAAATGCCAAACAGGCTGTGATTAATGTTTTTATTATTATAAAACCTTTTGATACTTTTATCGTTGTCTTTCCTTAGCGTCCCCATTATGCCCCTCGTTCCCCTACTATTATTATGAGGAAAGATTTGATTTTTTGTTTGTTTGTATTGAATAGGCTCCGAAACTACTGGACCGATTACAAATTATTTTACCATTAGAAGCCCACACTATTCCTGATGTACATAGGCTACTTTTTACCGCGGAAAAATGCTTCATTCCTACGGGAAAACGGGTAATAGGAAAACACATAGTAAGAATGCAGCTAAACGGGTATTTATCGCTTTAATTTACCTATTTTCTCCGACGTTTCGACAGTTTTAAACATTGTCGTTTGTCGCTGTACTTATGACGAAAGTGTGTAAACCCGTTACATATTTATATTAAACTAGTTTATGCGCGCGGCTTCGTACTCGTTGTTTCTATAAACGTTTAAAGGTGACTTAAAACTGGGTTATTGAGGTGTACTTTTTTGCATGTTGTATTAAACTTCACAATTTATTCTACAAATCCTCCAAAAACTATGGGTCTATCTCTGTTTGTTGTCATATTATTCACCATTTAAATTAGGTACTTTCTGTCATTTACAAAGATCAACAGACAGCAAATCACATCACACTAATATTATATATGCGAAAGTTTGGATGGATACATAGATGGATGGATGAATGGATGTTTGTTACCTCTTCACGCCAAAACTACTGAACGGATCAGGCTGAAATTTTGTATACAGGTAATTCTAATCCAGAAATCAAACATAGGCTTTTATTCCATAAATCAGTTCCCATGGGATAGAAATCACCTTTAAACGTTTCCATAGAAACAACGCGTGCGAAGCCGCGGGTATAAACTAGTTAGTTTTACATATATGGAAACCGTAAGTTAAACCATGGAATTGGCTAACGGAAGTTACCTACCTACCACTATCACAGTGGTAGTATATGTCGTAGAATAACTATATAATAATACGTATAGTGTTGTATAGTAGGTAGGCTAGTGTTGTTTAAATTATCCAAAACATCGCAAGACCCCAGATTATCTGTTTGGTACTAAATACGTATATAAATATGTATCAAAATAAAAACCGTTATGAAAAAATCAGCCACAGGAAAATATATTTGTGTACAGAGAATTACAACTAAAAGTTAGAAGGTATAAATAAATAATAAATAAATAATGCTGGACAATTCACACAGCATTACACAGTACCCATAACACAAGCTCTGCTTAGCTTGCTAAGCAGAGCTTGTGTTATGGGTACTAGATAACTGTTATACTTAATACAATACACTACATAGATAGATATTTTTTATTATAGATAGAAAACACCCAGACCAACCGAACAAATTTCTGCAGATCGTACACAAATTTGTTCCGAGGCGGGAATCGAACCCGCAACCTCCAGCGTCGCAGGCGGACCTTCGCCCGCTGCGCCACGGAGGTCGTCAATATATACGAATAGTTAGATATAACAAGTTCTAATTTGTTTATATTATTTGATTGTAATATTCTTTGTTAAAGACCATTACCATTTTAATAAAAGTAAAACACAGAGAATAGTTGAGGTACCAAGTAAGTAAATTTGTACCTTCTAATATTTTCAAGAGGTAAGTAAAACTGAACACCGACTACTGACCGAATATGCGCAGTTTTTTTTCTCTAAAAATGTAATTCTCCTCTTCAGGGTCCAGAATTACCCCTTCGGCTTCCTACACCAATTACGTAGCATCCTGTATAGATGATTCCTTTTGTATCCATCTCAAATGGTTCCATTCCATCGATAGTTTAGTTCATCGATACTTCCCCTCCCTGGCACTGCAGCCTCGATAATTGAGGGCACATTCGAGTAACTGAAGCCAGCCATTTAACATAGACGAGCCGCCATCCTCCTTCGAAATAAACTGTGAATAGCAGCTTATTTACCGATATCCGTTCTCCGTAAGCCCTAATCTCGTGTATTCACCCAAGTACAAAAAATTGTGTATAGTTTGTAAAAAGGCAGGTTAGATAGATAGATAGATTGGTCGAATGTTGCACATGCTGAAGTTTTTTACTCTGATAATACCTATGCTTATCTGTTTTTTTCTGCTATTGTTTTTAAGGCGCTACCCCGACCCAAATCAACGTCACCACCTATTTTATCGTAATACAAAGGAATTTTCAAAAATCGATTGGCTATTTTGTGATACCTATCACATCAAGCGATAAATATAATTTTTTCTCCTTCTCGAATGCGGAGAAAGAAAAAAATATTAGACCTACGCATCGTGTGCACGTTGTTAGAAAGTTGAATTGGTTCGTTATGTAGTTGAATTGGCATAATTAGATAGAAAAAATTAATAAATGTGCTATGGAATACCGGAACTCGAGAAACCGGTGAACGGTATCCTGAAAATAAACGCCATACTCGTATAACAAAGTACTGAAATCAGGGCTGCGATCACGGTGTAGTAAGTGTAGTTACCTAATGGCATTACGGCTCAAGCGTTAGCACACTCAGTTGAAACTTTAGGGTGCGCGTTCACAGGCCGTCATCGGACAATCCGCCCCGTGTACGTGCACCCTAACGTTTCAACTGCTAACGTTTGAGCCGTAATGTCAATAGGTAACTATACTTTCCACACCGTGATCGCGGCCCATATGACCTCGACTAACAGAATACCTAAACCACAACCACCACTTCGAAAAACTTTCGATCGATAGTTCTCGACCATTGAATAATATACAACAACTGACAACCTCTGTGGCACGGCGGGCGCCTGCGATGCAGGCGGTTGTGGGTTCGATTCAAAATCTGTGTTGAAATTTTCTGCAGAGTTATAATGTTACTTTTCTCATACTAATTAACTGATTATTTAAAAATAAACTCATGAAAATAACACAAAAATAATAATAAACTTTTCCTTCATTACAGTAAAACCCGGAATCTTAAAGCAACTTTTTCAATTTCAAACAATTGCATTTACAAAAGCTGCATCTTCTGAAAAACAGAGATCTAGAACAAAGTTTCATTATTCATGAAAGCCTGACATCCTGATTAATGCTGCTAGCAAAGTTGAAAGTTTTATTTTCAAGAGTCGAGCACTTGTTGGATTTTCATAATGACAACAGCGTTATATATGTCGATGTATTGTATTAAGTATATCAGTTTTCTAGTACCCATAAAACAAAAGCTCTGCTTAGCTTGGGCTAGATAATGCTGTGTGAATTGTCCAGCATTATTTATTAATTATGTCGGTTTATCGTTTTTTAAAACATGCCAAATTATTATTACTACTTACATTGCCAGTAGATATTATTACTGCCTTGTTGGTCTAACGGTCAGCTTATTCAACCGCTGTTTATGAAGTCCTGGGTTTGAATCCCAAGCCGAGCCAATAGTTGTTATTGGGATTTTTCTAGCAAGGAAAATTCACAGTAGCAGCCCGGAGTCAGGAAGTTAGCGGTGTTACACTCCCGTGCCTCGGAGAGCACGTTTAGCTGTTGTTCCTGCGCCTGACCTCTTCCCGGTCGTGTCGATCTGTCCTCCCATCGGATTTTATCCCGAGAAAAAGATCTTGACCGACGACGGACAGACGGGTAACGAGAAGGGACAACAAAGCGATGAACCTAGAAGGGTTCCTTGTTTTCCTTTTGAGGCATGGAACTCTAAAAACTCCCACAGATTTAATTGTTTATTTAATTTAATTTACACGGTTATTATAACCAATTACAATCATTAAAAGAAAAATTACTTAGAATATTCAATACACATACAGAATGTCAATACAATAAATGAATTAATACAAATAAAAGTAATGAATAATGACGTCCGAATCACAAAATAAAATACAAGCTCTTAATAATTTAGTCTATGATAAACTTACCTAAATCATTGTCTATTATCGTTAGCTCTAAACTTAATCAATTGACTCAGATATCTCAGGCCAAAATACAATCTCTAGTAATTGACTTTAATAAATAAACAGACAAGACTGAATCTGATTTTCAATTCACAAAACAAAACACCCAAATACAATATCGTCGAAATAAGCGAAAACAATTAAAAACAAAAGCTTTAAGTTTATTCAGCGTTTAAACGCGACGATGAGGTCCTTAAGTCGCAATTATGAGAACAAAGGAGTGGGTTAAGCTTTGCCTGTCAGAACACTTGCTAGAGAAATAGCTGGATCTCTTCAAGATAGAATTTTGTGGGCAAAACAGAATACAGTATACCTGGGAAATTTATTATTTAATTATTCAAAGAGTCTACACCAACTCTCTTACGTTTAAAATAAATAAATAATAAATAATGTTGTACAATACACACAGCATCTTCTAGACCCAAGCTAAGCAGAGCTTATGTTATGGGTACTAGATGACTGATATACATAATACAATACATTACAAATAGTCTTTCAAAAGTGTACCTACCAAAATACTTTCTAAACTAAACGATTCCAAGCCTATTTCAACCAATCTTTCTGATGTTGTCAACTACTATTTCTTTTCTGCCTGCTTGTCTATTATTGATACTTTATCTAGTGATGTTATTTTTTAAAATTATACCTTACCTTTTTACAGTGTGTGGCAGTAGCAAATAAAATTAAATGCGTTATCCATCTTTAGAACTATTTACAACAAAATCACCAGCCAGGCTCGCCGGTAAGTTGAGAAAACACGGTCAGTCTACAATATTAATAAGCTGAAAGGTCACACCAACCCGCCCGAGATGTGTGGGTTCGGTGTGTAGAATCCAAAGAAAGGAGTTGATTCAGGAGAAGAGTGAATCAGCAGGTTTCTAGAAAAATTTGGCCCCAATTAGGCTACATCCTCGCTTTCCTTGTGAGAAGCGACGAAGCCTAATTGAAGCCAATTGAGGTCAATTGAAACCTATTTTTAACCGACTTAAAAAACTCGAAACCGATTTCAAAATTCACAGAAAAGGAGGTTCTATATTCGGCTGTTTGTATTTTTTATATGTATGTTCGACGATTTAACCGTCAATTACGGACGGATTAAGAAAATTCTTTCGTTTTTGTATAGATAATGATCCTTAATTGGTCTTTTACAAATGTTATTCCCAAGGGGTTATTATTTATCCCGCTAAATTTAAAAAACAGTGTAAATATTAGTAGGTATTTGAAGTCGCTTTTTGATTTTTTCAAATTATTCCATTTATATTTTTTACTAGTTATTGTACTATGAATTATCTTGTTTCTATAGATCCAGTTTCTTACGTTCTACTTTGAAGCTATTTGTGTATCTACTTAAAATTGCATGTAAAGCGTACTTCTGCCTTCTGGTGGTTGAGACTCCCATTCGGTAACAAGGCTATACCTCTCAATACATAATTCTAAGTAGATAAAATCTGCTCAGTACCGATGTTCTTGACGGTTAGGAGTCGTAAAATTACAGCCGTAAAACCTGACAGTCTGCATCTTTCAGTTGATTAGATTTACCACTAGGTATAGAAACTGATATAGTACATACTTACAAATTTTATAATTTTATAAGCCCACTATTTTATGCTCTTAAATATGCATCATGATATCAATATGCAAAGCTTGGTTTCAAAGTTACAAACATAATTGAAAATAAAAAATAAACTTCATTATTTTTATTGTTTTGGAGTTTGTTTAGTAGTTGTTTGTATGCAGTCTATACTTTAAAAAAACCTACCTAGGTAGGTAAGTTAATATTTAAAGTTACTGGTTATAGCTTCTGCCCGCGGTTTTATACGCGTTTTTTTCGGAATAAAAAGTAGCCTATTACAACTTTATACAGGGTGTAACAAAAATAAGTAACCAAACTTTCAGGTGGGGTGTAGAATCGAACACTGAATTCAGGAAAAATATTGAAAAAAAATCCCGCCCTTTAGTTTTCGAAAAATTTCATAAATAGGTACGAAATTTTCACAACATTAGGCAATAGACTATAATACATGTGTCTATTTGGAATTAAAAAAAAATGGCCTAAGTACCTGTATTCATCTCTTTTATAAGCCCATAACACCTAAACGGTGCCCTAATGAGCGGCCACCGCGGTCATCGACCCGCGACATCATTGCAGCGGAAGCGAACAGGCTGCACGGCGTGCTTAGATATGGAGCCTACGTACAACAAATACATTCCAATTTTCCTCTAGGAATTAAAAAATAAATAAATTATTTTAAGTCTTTACACACGTTCTATCGCGAAAATGCATAGTTAGTAGGTACATTCATTAAGCATGCACCTTCCTACTAAAAGATATTCACTACTAGCTTTTATTTTTTCATATCGTTGACTACCTAAGTACCTACTTTCACATTGACCTTTAAAAACAAGGTGAGTAACTTACAATGAACCCCATAAAAGGTTGTTACAATTTGCATTTCCGAAGCACCAGATTGAGACAAGAAAAGGCACAAACTTTTAGCGCGCGAGAGCGAGATAGGTATAGAAACTTAGTTCATCCGAATGTTCACCCAATGCTAGGCTTATTGTTAGTTTTGTCAAACTGTCATACCACAGAAATGTTATCATAGGGTCAATGGCCGTTTAGTTGCACCATTGCAAGCGCAAGGTGAAGGTCGCGGCGGCGCTTATCGGTTTTTTGTGCGTAAAAATGGCTCGTATGCGTTATTCAGATATTGAATACCACGAGATGAAAATTGAAATGGGAAAATTGGAATGCATTGGCTAGCTTCCTACATAACTACAACACGTGCAGCCCGCCGCCGCGCGCGCTGCTGCGATATCGCGTGTCCGGTCGTGGGTGCCCCCCGTAAAAAGATGTTTATCTGCTAAAAAGGTGTACACAAGGTACGTAGACCTTTTAATCATATTTTAGTGTCAAATAAACACGTGCATCAGTCGTTTGCGTAATGTAGTGAAAATTCCGTATTTATTTTATTTTTCGAAAACTAAAGGGCGGGATTTTTTTTAATATTTTTCCTGAATTCAGTGTTCGATTCTACACCCCACCTGAAAGTTTGGTTACTTATTTTTGTTACACCCTGTATATGCAAAATTTCAGCTGGATCCATTCAAACATCAGTACAGCGGCACAAACTTTCGCCTTTATAATATTAGTAGATTAGGATCTATAACTGCATTCAAGACTAGGTATATTGATTTTACACTTCTCAGTTTTCAACCGGGTCTTACGAAAAATTACTTGGTAATGCCTAAGGCATCTTCAAGTGTATCGTGGTTATGAAGGCTGCGTAGGTGTACTTAAAATGTTGCTTTTATACTCGATTCTAATTAATTAGTTCTATGAATCATCTAACACCTACGTTGTTGCAGTATATTTGCTACCTAGATAGAAGATACTAGTTTATCCCTCCTGTTTCCTATGCGATATCCGAGATAAAAATAGCTTTGACGTGAGAAGTAACATGATTTTAAAGCTGCATCACGTAAACGTAGGTGAAGCGAACACGATCTTTTATTCTGAGATCGTATCAGATTATCTAATACCTACGTTTTTTTTTTACTTTGCGGCGATCACAATTAGCCAGTGCCACGGCCGCAGTGGTACGAAAGCCCGAAAAGCTAAAAAAAAATACCTACATTTTCGTAATTTTTTGCTGGATAAATGTATAATCCTTCCAATAAGAAATTTCACGCCCTAGTAAGGCTGGATTTAGAGGTGTGGAGGCCCCAGGGCGTCTAAGATGAAGAATTTTAGGATTATAAATATTTAGTAACGATTCCGCGCAATTCCTTCTCCAATAAAATCCAAATTTAAATTAAAATTCCTCATGCACCGCCCGCCCTCTTAAAAAATGACATGTCATGCAATCAGAGATACATAATACTTTTAATCATCACCTTATAAAACAGATAGTGCTTATTAACGCAAATATTACAGAGAACAGCAATGAAACTGCAACTTTCTTCCTGGCAAGTAATTGAACGATTGTGAGAAAAATAAAGGATAGCTTAGCTATACAACATCAATTCAAACTATTAATACTAATACGCATAATACCCACTAATACATACCTACATTCAACAAAACAATTATATTTAGTAATATATCTAAGGGACATGCTGAATAATCTAATTTGATGTGATATAAGATGGTATCTTCTTTGATTGCATGGCATGTCAATTTATTATAAAATACTTGCATTTTGATGAAGTCCATCATGCATGCATGAGCCATGTGACCCTGAGTTTAGTCTAGTTTTTTTAGTTTTTTTAGAAATTTCTTTTGTGGAGGCCCTGGGCTTATGTCTTGTGGTATGTCGCATCACTGAGGCTGGGCCAAAAAACGTTTACGTCCCGTACTGACATAGACCACGTTTAGTAAATACACCTTAGAAGTTATATTCTAACCTAGTAGTTATATTCTGGTGTTCCAATAATCACGACTAATTAAGATTTATTGGATTACATGCCTAATTGTATGAATTATCATGACATGATATTGCGTTCAGTATCCTCCACCTTTATTGATGGTAATTACGTATATTGAATCATTCATATTCCTGCTCATTTGTGTACAAGTAATATTATATTAATGTTATTGGTCCTTGACATGAGTTTGAACTAATTGAGACGTGAGTTCATAAATAAGTAGGGAAGTAAGTATATAATTTCTATTGCCATGACCCAAATATAAGAAGAAAAGTAGTCCTAAATTATTTGAGAATAATAACACATATTTGATTTGTGACTCATACGAAAAACCTGTGCATTAAAATAAAAGACAAAACAGACTTATGTGTGTACTTATACAGAGTATTTTATATTGGGACCGACATAATTTTTTAGGGAATTTGGCTACATTTTTTCAGCAGAATCAATGTCCTAAGTGTAACGGTTGCTGATATAATAATATGATTGTTTTAATTTAAGATTATGAGAAAATCACCCAAAATCTTGCCTTTTAATCGTCACATCTTTTGTAATCCCACACAGTACCGTACCACTTGTGCTGTATTTTTAAATGTATACTTATTCTAAATAAATTATTATTTAATATAAATCACTTTAAAAAAAGTTACTAGCATACAAAGTCAAAAGTTTGTGTAAAAGTTATAAATCGTGACGACTTCTTAATTCAATAAAAAAAAACTCAAAATCTTATTGAATTCAATTTTCTTCTTCAACTCTAACACTCAAAAGATTTAAGAAATGTAGCACATGACCCCCCCCCCCCCCCAACTTCTCAAAAAATTATTGCGGTCGCAGTACCAAACACCCCGTATGTATGTTTTTAAAAGACAAAACAGACTTATTTTTGCATAATTCGATAGTACTATGTCTTAGAACATACTTTTGTACCTGTAAGTCCATACGCAGGAGCGCGCTGTGCCTGGGGCACGTTGGTCTACCTGGTCATGCATGTGCATCATGGCCTATGAAAATGTCAAGAGCTAATATTTTTATCGTAGATATCGTCCACGAAAATTTTATCCATATTTTGCCCGATGTTTAAAAATCAAACTCTCAATTTTAGTGCTAACATTGTGTACCTCATCACAAGCGTTCGACAACCATAAAAATATTTATGACTAACATTTTCTTTTCCTACATTTTTTAAATGCCAATAAAACTGCTCTTGAGGGGACAACAAACTGTGCTTTTATAATTCACAGTATTAAATCGCATTAACTATGAATTTTACGCAGTAGTCCTGGTTTTCAACCGACGAAAAACTAGGGAGGTTCTCAAGTCGACGCGTATATTTTTTTTTATGTATGACCACGCATAACTTTTTACAGAGTAGTCCGATTTCAATTATTATTTTTTTATTTGAAAGAGTATACTCCGAAGGTTGTCCCATTTAAATTTGGAATAAAAAATCTAACCCTAAGGATAGAAAAACAGTGGATGATTGATTGTTCACTCACTGATTGTAATGTTTGACCACGCATAACTTTTTTCAGAGTACTCCGATTTTGATAATTCTTTTTTTATTGAAAAGAATATATTCCGACATTCATCCCATATAAATTTCAACTATGTAGATCAATTTGAAGTCGGTTTATAGTTTTTTAAAACAAGCCAAATTATCATGCACCACAATGCACCTGCGACCACAATGTCGGTGATGATGGACCGCCGACATTGTGGTCGCAGGGTGTTCTGTGTGGTGCCGGCTTTGAATTTGCACCACCCCAACTCTTCCCGCGGGTTTCGTAAGAGGCGACTAAGGGATTTCCGGCAGCAGTATGCAGAACAATTCTAATACCGACCTGCGATATCCAACCCGCAAGCCTAGCGTGAGGATTATGGGCAGTACCCCCCATGGGATAAAACCAATAAGGCGATTATCACGATGTAATTTTGTTGCGAAAGTTATGCAGGGGGCATCGTAATCATAATAAAACCTCTTGTTTATGCCGAGATCAAAACTATTTTATGTGATTTGTATAAAATTAAGTTTAATATGTTGATATTATAGTGCGGAAGCTCTCACATTCAGGGTCATTTATAAGAAATCAAATAACACTTTGACTCGACTTCGACGAAACTTGAACGGCGCTAGAGTCCGAAGGAAGTCCTAAAGTTTTTCGACTCCTACGTCACTTGATCTCGTGGCATAATTGGTTAGCACATTTCCGTACTTAGGGAAGGATGTGGGTTCAAGTCCTATCGACGTCAATTTTTTTGCGGTATTATTTGATTTCTTAAAATTTAAGTCTTCTCTATGGTGGTAGACCAATACAGAGCAGGCTTTATCCACTCAACAGTTTATTTTTTTGTTCAAACTTTTTGTTTCCACATGCAGCAAAGATTTAGTTCCACATATGAAAAATTTATTACAGACCCATCTAGTAACTGGTGCAGAACAAATTGGGGCTGCGTTTGTTGGAACTTGAGATAAAATTGAAGTTTGTCAGCTGGTGATCAGCTGGTGACTATACTTCCCTACAGACCGATAAAGCTACTTTTTTTTGGTGACTGTCAACCATGGACTGTCAATTGTGTGGTTGCTGTTAAACTTTCTGTAAGTATCATGGAGGCCACAAAGTGTCCCTTCTTTCGCAAAGATTATGATTTTCTGTGCTAACACAGTGGCATCATAAATTTCACGGCAGCCATTCGTTTTAGCGGAAAATAAAATTTGAACTTCTTTACAACATTCATCAAGACGTCGTGAGCAAGCGTTTGAATAATAACCTCCTTTTTTGAGTCGGTTAATAAAAGTCTCGCGGGGTTCTCGCTTGATTTTTTACGTGCACACTTCATATTAAATGGGTTGCAGGTTAGGTGAGGAAAAAGTTGGGACGTTTTCTAGTAATATTTCTCGTTTCAGGATAAAAGACGTGTCTGTTAGCTTGATGCGAACAAAGCATTTTACAGACATGTAATAAAATTGAGACGACCTCAGTGGCGCAGCGGCCGCGGATCCGCCTGTGATGTAGAAGGTTGCGGGTTGATTCTCTAGATGAAAATGTTAACCAGTACGATCTGCAGATCAAATATCTTCAGACCGTACAAACATTTTACTGGTTAATGGCAACGTAAAAATGCGGGTTGGGGATCGCAGTTCGGTGGTAGAATTGTTTTGCAGGGGGCGCTGCTGCCCGCCCCCGGTGGATATCCCATAGTCGCCTCTTACGACACCCGCAGGAAGAGTTGGGGTGGTGCAAATTCTAAGGCGGCGGCAACACGCAGCGATATACTGTATATACCTTATTATGATAAATTAACTCTTTTTATATATTTTTTATTCACGATACACAAAGAGATAAGCGCAACACAATAGAAAGACGAACGATTTCAGATGACACATCACTGAAAAGAACATGAAAATGCTCGTACAAGGTTCTTTTTCTTCTGTACATTTTATTGTAATATTCTTACATTTCATGTTATTACTCAAAGTGTCTCGAAGTTCGTTGATCGCGTGAGGTTGTCGACATCAATAATGGTGGATTTGCATGCTCTTTTATGTTCTTTTTGGGGATTGAGATATTTGTGTCACAGAATGGCATGCTTTTATTTTTATTGGACGGTTATTAGAATATTATTGTTATAGTATTACTATAGCCAATTTTAATTAGAAGAGTGGATTTTATGGTTCGCAAAATACTCTAATTAAAAAAGATTAAGAGAACAGTTAAGTTTATTACCGACTTTTTTATTATATTATACTAGCTTCCGCCCGCGCCGCTTCGCACGCGTATTTTCGGTATATTAAGTAGCCTATTATCTAAGTTAGGCTTTGCCTTAAAAAGTACGCCAAATTTTTTTATTATTATTTTTTTGATAAACAGTATCCTATTTCCGTCTCCTAGCTCCCTGACCCACCAATTTTCAGCCATATCGGTTCAGCCGTTCTTGAGTTATAAATAGTGTAACTAACACGACTTTCTTTTATATACATAGATATGTCAAAAAGTTCATAGGAATCTATTGAATCGCTGTCATAGTACGAAAAGTGCTGTCAGTATCCTATAGGGCATAGGCAAGGCGCTAAATATATGGACAAAACGTAAACTTTTAAGGTTTTTGTAAAATATGCACACTCCCTAATAAGGTCATAGAACACGTTAGATCAAAATTTGACACAAGTTGATTCATAAATTTTCCCGCGTGCCATCTTCAAGTCTGCGAGGTGCCAAAAGTTACATTCGAATTTTAAAATTAAAATCTTTCGTTTTCACGCGTTGACCTAGAAATTCGTGCGTTGAGCTTAGGTACGGAAAAAAAGACAATAAAATAATAGAAATAAATTAGAACTAGTATTTAAAATTGATACAATTGAGCTAACTGCAGGCTTTTGCAAACAATCTACAGGTAGCTCAACTGATCCATATCAATACCAGTCGGAAGCGTCCCCAAGACGCTGGCTGCATTGCCCCGCTGTATGGCAATGCTGATGCGCTGTGCCAGATACTGACCAGCTCTCGGGTCACGCGAATAGGTATATATATTAGGTACCATAATATGAAGTAGAAACGTTAATAACTTCGTAAATATAAACCCAAGCTGTTAGATAGCAATCTCGCCGCCCTAAATCAAGTATAACTTACCTCGTATGTTTTCCAAATCTGCGACCCTGCGAGCCCATAAGGAAAAAGGCGTTATAACGAGCCTCCAACTTTGTACGGACGTATAAGACATTATCAGAAACTTAGGTGATTAACTGTTTCCGCAAGTTCAGAGATTTCTGAACACAATGGACGGAAAGTTACGGATCCGCATATTTTAATGCTAATGTGGTCTAATATTACGCGTAACTTTGATGGCAATTATGAAACAGATGACAACATAAATTACCAACGAATTTTATTTTTTCTACTGGGGATGTACTTATATTCAATCAAATAAGTATGCCAAAAACTTTGGCGACCCTAACCACGTAAATTTCTGTAGTGAAACTTTACAAATCAAATCAAATATTTTATTTCGGACAACTAGAATCCATTAATTGTAAAGTAAGGACTTATTATTAAGGTTAGTTATAACTAATATCTACTAAAAATGAATATAAAAATAAATCAATTTAAATACAATTATATCACTCTCCCCATGAAGCATTTCCACAGGGGTGAGGTGATTCTACCAGCTATAGTTTTTGTATGGTGTTGGAGCTGTCACGTTTACAAAGAAACGAAATAGGAATAAACACGTGTAAAGCATTCAGTTTCAGTAACAAAACCAATAACAAATTCAGTAATGAATAAGGGAATTTTATGTATATTCATTTCATCAAACCGCTTGAAAATGTGCAAAAAAAACGTGGAAGCGTTTTTTTGAAACTGATGTTGATCAGTTCAGCTACATGTAGATTGTTTGCAACAGTCTACAGTTAGCTCAATTGTTTTAATTGCAAATACAAGTTCTAGTTTTTTTCTATTATTTGATTTTAATTTTCCTTGTCAATAAAGAGATTTAACTTTCAAATTATTCTTTCGCCCCCTTAAAATGCAGAAAACGCTTCCCGCATCAATGTCAAGCAGATGACTATGATCCATAAATACCAGCCATTTTAAATGTAAAAAAAAAATATATTTAAAAACCCCCCGACAGATTTTCATGAAACATGGCTAAGAACACTCGTGATAAAATTATCTCGAGTGTGTCTCACAGAAAAAACTACGAAAATCGGTTCATCCGTTTGGGAGCTACAATACCATTGACAGATACACAAACAGACACGTTAATCTTATAACACCCCTTTCTTTTTGCGTCGGGGGTTAAAAATACCTTGACTCATTCAATAATGAAACACTATCCGCATCAAAATATGCGGATGCGGAAAATCTAAAAATATTCAAGTATAAGATTTCCTTAAAATCCGTCATTGCGTTTCAGGTAAAGCTCATTCTCATTGTAGAAGAGAAACACTTTGATCCAAAGACCGTTCGTGCGATCCTCGGGGAGGCTTCCTAATTTATCTCCCTTCCACTTCGATTATTTAAACGCAGTAAAATGATACGCTCCATTAAATCCTGCTCTTGTATTTGAACGTGGGTTATTTCGTATTTAAATGGCGGGTATTATTCTTTTATTTCCGCCGATTCTATGAGATTTTTACGATAATTTTGTGAAATATTACGAGATTTCGTTTCACTTGAGGTACTGTATTGAATGTTTTTCCTTACTTTACCTACCTAGGCTACTGTTATAAATGAATACATAAAATTTAAGTTTTATAAAAAATCCTGGTAAATTTTCGTCCATATCATAATCCGGCCAGAAACTAAGCAAAATGTATTGTTATGCATGCATAACCATAACCATAAATTAACGTAAAGTTATGTTACATTATGGGCTTTGTTTAATGTTTATTTTGATAACTACCGACATAAAACGTTATTTTTCGAAAATGGCTTAAAAATTCCAATACTTAATCACGCGGTTTTGTTCTGTTGTACACGCCTACCTACATGTCTAAAAGTAAGCTTATGCAAAAAAATCCTGTTCATTTTAATTTTACTTGTTTTCCACCCGAATTAAACCACACAAGGAAAACCTACAAACAGAATATCACAAAGCAGTGCATCACGGACACAGTGTCACAAACAGAACTCCAAATTCTTTGTGCTAATCAGTAGCGGAAGTCCCGCGGCGGTATATCACCCTGTATTATCTCTTCTGTGACACATGTGTACTGTGACTATGGTTCTTGTATTTTATTTATTATTATAAAATAGCCGCCCCGGCTCCGTACGTGTAGCAGAGCATATATTAAAACTTTGTAAGAGGCAACAAAAATAACAACTCATCGTGTGGCGCAAACAAGACATTTGTATGCAGCACCTCATTTTAAGACATTCTTAACTCAAAAAATTGCACCTTGCCTTAACCTTATCAATGAGTAGAGGCGTTTACATAATGTAAAAGAATAGTTCAAGTAAACTTAAAAAAGGGCGTTTTTTTCGTGGGGCCGCCAAATTAAAGCGGTATAGACCTAGCTTAATTGGATACGACATCCCATTGACAATCTCTCTTTTCTTCTCCACAATCAACGCCATCTATTAGTTCTTAGGTAAATGTGGGATATTGATGTTTGGAAAACGTCTCATTTTAAAACGTTCTCGTTTTAAAGTTTTTGTTACTATAGTGCGTAAGCCTACACACTTATTTGGTTTCTGTTTAACTTCAAAGTTATACCTACTCAAGAATGGCAGAGGTTTTAAATAGTGTTTATGAGTTTATCCACCTATAATTAATATAATAACACAAGGTCTGCTTAGCTTGGGGCTAGATAATGCTGTGTTAATTGTCCAACATTATTATTATTATTAATTTTTTATATATTTAAGAAAAGACGTTTTTTTACGTTTATAAATAGGTAGAATACCTACTCCTTGTTTCCCCGAAGTTAAGCCTACTCAATATAAATCCATATTCCTTGTTCATTTTGAGTGGCTGTTGTCTTCTTTGAGTTGGCTTCACTTTGGTATGAAAATATAAATCCTTGATAAAGCCATGGTTCTTTGTTAAGTTCCTTGAACTAAGTCAATCTACCTACCTTCAGTTTACTTTCGGTATTCATATGAATTCTAAATTTATATTACTTTGCTACCTATTGAAAATTCTATGAAATTTATTTTCATGTGCTTCATTCAACAGATACTGTAACAAAAAATGGTATAAGTTTACGCCCCTTGAATTAGAGGATGGACCGAAGTCCACTAAATTAATCGCTTTACCATACCTAACTACATCTCTAAGAATGACACGTTTTGACATTTTATATTTGACCAAAGAAACTACAGATGGAGGGACGCGTATCAAAAGTATTAAGGTTAGAATAGAATAGAATAGAATATACTTTATTGCACAAAAGTTGTACATAGACGAACATAATGCTAGATAGCATTTTCTAGCTGCTAACCTTTGGGTTATGTGAACAACAATTTTGTAGGTAGTGCTAGAAAATAGAACAAAGAAAAAAAACATTCATCGTAACATTAACATAAATAAATACTACTCACATAAATACTTAAGTGTACAAAAATAATAAAATATATAACGTACCTTATTCCTGAGAAAGAAAGTAATTAAAGACCGTAGATCTGAAGACATTTACTGAGGATACCTCGCGACATTCTATTGGAAGACTGTTTCATAAAAGGTTGTCTCAATCTCTCCGGCCAAATAGTAACGCACGCACTATCTAGAGTTTCTTTCACTTATGGACGATTCTGCGACGAAACATCATAGTCATCGTAAAGCGATTGGATAGCAGAATTTCGTGTTCAATAGTCAATCAATATTATCCATCATTGGACTTTATTGAGTTGCAATTGTATTTCAAAACTTACTATAACCTAAACTTTTATAAATCTTTTACACAAACTTAGTGACAACACTCGGAAGGTCAAAGCCTTTCGAGTTAGTTTAGTGAATGTGACAAACTAAATAGTGAGTGCTATCTTATAAAACACAAGAACAAAGTGTCTTCACCTTAAATAGGTAAGAAAAGTGTTAATAGACATTATATATATTCCTAACATTAAATTTACTTAGCGTTTTATGTCAAATTTGAATTACTTATTAGTGTTAAGACTAGATTGCAATATATTGATGTATTTGTCTTGTAATAAATACAACACTCGAAAAAATAAATTATAAATTATAAATAACACTAAACCTTTTCATAAAATAAAGAAAGATTTATCCTAAACCGCATTCTATAAATTAATAAAGTTAATTAAAAAATATTGCTATCCTACGGTATTACACTAATTTACTGTGTAAAACAATAAATTCGTAAATCTAAAAGAATGACCACCGAATATCGTAAAATTTAGAAATGACTTGTATGGGTTGTATATTCAGAAATTATTACTATAACACCTGTGTTTAGCAATTAAAAATTAAACACCGCTCAAACACAGCAAATTGTTAAAAACATGGCAATTTAACTTTCATAATTGCTTCAGCCGTCGGGATTATCCTCATAATAGCCAAAATAATGTCCACCCTACTGAGCCAGTTGGTTCTAAGCCTTCGGGAGAATGGCTAGGTCACTTTAAATAGATGAACGCAAGTTTTCAGGACAGTATTTTTCATCAAAGTTATGTTATTTTAGTGGAATCACATAGCCGAGAGCATAAAACGCAACATGAAGCAGAGGATTTTTTTACACTGGTCAGACAAAGCACAAAGTTAGGTAACTAAATCCAATTCAAAGAGTTACTTACCAACCGTTGGATGACAGTTGTTTTGCCTCCCTAATCATACGTAGGTATTAAAATTAACAAAGACTAGGGTAAATCTCTGTTTTTTTATTTATTTTGTTTAGTAACTAACACGATTTTTATCAACCAATTACACTAGTTACTTAAGATTAAAATACATCATTTTTTTTGTTAAATTTTCAGAATCTAAACATAATTTTGGGTTAGGAAATTATCACCTCAGATCTTTAGGCCAGTCTTGTAGTGACAGCGTACGTATGAGTGTTGAAGTAATTCTTACGCCAATAGTAACGCCAATGAAGGTTCATCACGAGTGGACCAGCTGCCCTCACCTGCGACGTCAGCAATACACAAAGAAATAAATTGTACAAAAACGTCCGCACGCTTCCTGCGGGGACAATAATTAACGGGGACGTAAAAAATAATGTCAAACTGTCTCACATTACAACTTAGTGTGGTACAGTACATCTAAGTGTGGTGTCAGTACATTTTAGTGTGGTCTCAGTACATCTAAGTATGGTGTCAGTACATTCGGGTGAGGTCACAGTACATTTCAGTATACAGTAACCTGGTGGTTGCCTATAACCAGGTGGGATGACGATCTGCAAGAGAATGCTGGCAGACTGGATACAGAAAGCTATCATCATCAGCCTATTCATGTTCACAGCTGCACACACCACTAATGAACGCTTTTTCATTTCTATAAATGAAAAATTTGAAACCAAATGACAAGTTTTGTATGACAAGACACACTATGCCGCAGCGCCCTGTCTTCAACTTGCCGCATCCAGCATCTGCCTGAAGCCTTTCGCAGGTCGTCATCCTGGGATGGCTGTAAAGCGTCCTACGTTTGCCGAGTCGTGGTCTCCACTCAAGAACACAAGCTATAAAGATGTTCATTAGGGACCTATCTCCAGCATTGACCTAGCAATGGCTGATGAAGCCTTATGTATCGACAAGTTCCAAGGGATCTAAGCAAAAAATAAATTGCAAGCCTACGTTACCCGTATTTCCGGGTCCATGATAGCTCCCTGGAGCTGTATTACCATTAATCAACTTGTTGTGTCTCAATTCAGAAGTCCTGGGAAGAGTAAATTGGTCCCGGTGCGGGTTAACGGACGTAATGTAAGGAAGCGAGTTTAGTTTATTATTTTGGCGGTGAAATATGTATTATATGTATTTATATTAGTACCTACCTAACTAAACTCCCGTTTATTAAAGTTTGTTGCTCATTGAGTTTTGTAAGCTCGTAATGTGACGTCGCCCAGCGGTTCAGACTGAAAACCAGCGTTGTTTCCGTCCTCGGGCGGTAGCGGCATTAAGCTGAGGCTGGACCTGCTTAGCCACGCACTAGGGAAAGACTAATTTTTTTTCATCAGACTACTCGTAGAGTTTGTTTAATATATTTTTTAAGGCACTGGTTTTATGATGTTTGTTCGTTTTATGCAGTCTCTGTTGTGGTGTTTAGTATAACTTTTTTGTTTTGTTTTAACTTTCCCTCAGTGTTTTCAGTGCCAAATACATCTCTATTCTATCATATTTAATTCTAAATAAAATAAAATGTCAGAGTTACAGATATATAAAAAAAAGTTTTGTAGTGACGTGGTGTCTAGAGAACATTTGACAAAAATATCATTCATTACACTATTTAAATTTGGTCTCCTGGTAAGACTACCCTTGCGAAAGACTGCAGGCAGATGCTGGATGCGGCAAGCTGAAAACAGACCGCGGTTGTCGGTTCTTCGAGATATACGGCCAGCTCACTACCACTTCAGCTTGCTAATTCTTAGAGCTATGTCGATAACTGTGGTTCTCTGTCGGATGTATTCGTTACGAATCCTATCCTTCAGAGAAACTCCGAGCATAGCTCTTTCCATTACTCGCTGAGCGAATTTGAACTGGTGGACCAACCCGACCGTGAGTGTCCACGTCTTAAATTATATAATTTAACTTAAATATTGGCTAAGAACAAAAAAAGTTGACCAGTCTGTGCAATCATCAATTCTACTAATCATCGCTACACAGTTTTCCAACGAGAACTGTATAACGTGTATAACAACAGGGTTATTCTGTAACGAAAAGTCCGTCTAACTTCTATAGCTGTTTATAAAACTTTGTTTCTGTACTTGGTTTGAGAAACCAAGATATTTTTTGTTAACAAAGACATTTATGAAAGAAAATTAACAAAAATTTATAACAATAACAGAAAACAATGAGATAACAGTCACCAAAAACAACAACACAAAATCGAATTCAAAGACGGACGAGAAAGGAGTGAAAGCTTTCAAAACAAAATTTTGTTTTGAATTTCTGCGATTTAGTTCGATGAATAACGTAAAATGCTTCCCACTAATATTTATTTGGTAACTAGTTTATGCCCGCGGATTTGCACGCGTTGTTTCTATGGAAACCTTTAAAGGTGATTTCTATCCCATGGGAACTCATTTATGGCATAAAAACTAGCCTGTGTTTGATTCCAGGATTAGAATTACCTGGATGCAAAATTTCAGCCCGATCCGTTCAATAGTTTTGGCGTAAAGGGGTAACAAACATCCATCCATTAATCCATCCATCCATCCAAACTTTCGCATTTATAATATTAGTGTGATGTAACCTCTTGTTTAGATAGAATATCAAGAATTCAAGAACATAGTATAGCGCGCTAAAGGCTGTTCTTTTGGAACAGGTAAAGGAAATATTTAGGCAACCATTTGTTTCACAACAAACTGAAACAAGTAAGTGTAGTCTGAAACAACTGAATTCTTTTGTGTTTTCAGCAGTTTTACGATTGTATCTGTAGAGAACTTTCAAAATGGCGCTGAAAATACACAGCGAATTGATATCCGTGCTTTTTGGGGCTTTTTGATGTATAGAAATCCAATGGATAGTTTTTTTTTTTAGTTTTTAGGCGGTGCGGTATGCAGCTTTGTTTTACAATACTAGTCAGGGAACTTGTGAATAGGCCGGACTAAAACTTGCAATATATACTTATATAGTTCTAGGCTGAAAAACAGGTGACTTTAATCAAGGACGCATGCAAAACAGCCGGCAACAGCTTGTAAAAAATTGTATAATAAGAAAATTGGATGCTTGCTTTTTGCTTTTCCCGTTTTTTCATCACCATCATTCCAGCCGATGTAAGTTCACTGCTTAAATATTGTCACAATGACCGGCTCTGCGCTACCCTCATCCAGTGGATCCTTGTAACCTTCACCATGTCATCGATGTCATCGGTCCACTTTATTGGTGGTCTGCCGACGTGGCGCCTTCTTAGGACGCATTCCAACTGAGCCGTAACCGTAAATTATCGGTAGACGATTGTCGTATCTAGCTGTTCCCATTTTAACCACTGATTTTTTATCGTTGAACAACTATCTAAAAATAGTTTAGATTTATGTTTAGTAGCACCGCCATCCTTTTTAATTCTCCCGTCGTTTTGGTTGCCTGGAAGAAATCGCTTTAAGCGATAAGGCCGCCAGTTCCATCGCTGTTCTCTACATGTTTCTATGTATAATTAATTTTCTATGGTGGTGAATAAAGTATTATCTTTATCTCTATCTGACTATCGTCGTTCAACGTAGTTGTTCGCATTGGGTCGTGACGACATTTTACGGTTCACGGCAGTCGCCTTGCGTTGGACATCACAGCAACGACACAATATGAATCATGACATTTTTTTATCTTACTGTCTTGCTAGCTGTTCCTATTATAAAAACAATCTATCGTCACAACAAAAGAAAGCCGTGGACGACAGTTAATCATGTCGTAAGATTATGTGAGCACCTCCGTTTAAGGCTGAACGAGTCGCTCATCTCTCCATACAAACGTGGAAGGGTAACTACAACGCTGTTTAATGTTGACCATCCAAAACTATGGATAATATCCATTTATCTCGTCATTATAGTATATGTCTATATGCACCCGAAACCGTATAAAAAGAATTTCACAACTTCACACTCAACTCACAACTCAAACTTTCATATTTTAACACCGGTTTTAGCCCAACTTTGGGCGAAAATAAATAACATACGGAGAAAGAAAACTCTAAAATAAAGCCCGTACAGACATAGTTTAGTTATTCAAAAGTTGAAATAAATTTATTTTGAAAAGATACTCTCAAGTTTTTCTGTAATAACCCTTGTGCTAAAAGTCTTTTTCCATTTTTTTACGCGACCGTTTTACGAGTAAATTTATTTGCTTTTTATCAAGCGCGCGAGAATGTCTATTATGTTAGATGAGATGGCATACATTTAGGCCGCGCCCACTGATGAGTTGGATCGGACGACTCGTGCAGCCTTAAATATACAAACCGCACGGATGCTTCAAACCGCACGGACTATTGTCGTCACGACATAGTGAGACCGCGCCGTTAGACGCTTCTCGAGAGCCTTATGGCCCATCGACCAACCGCCCTGCGAGCTACGTTCCCAATATTTTACTCTTATTCAATACATTTTCCCTGAGAGATCAACAACGTTTGCATACAATATTTTTCATCGACTAAAAATACAAAGAACAAGTAAAAAAATATCGAAACATTTTGCAGGTAAAGCTTCATATAAACACAACGAGTTTCCCATTCTCCTGATTACAAGGTTGTTTATATTTTTAGAAGTTCTTCTCCGTTTGTGTAACGCTCTGCGAAATGGTACAGGGATAATGTTCTTACGATTTGAATGTACGGAAATATGGTTCTAAGAAAATAAACACGAGGTTATAAGTTTGTTTCTTGTAGTACATAATCTTGTAGTTGCAATTCAGAATTAATAATTCAAAGAGAGGCTTTTGGCCATGGCGGTCGCGTAAGAATCGACTCCTTCCTGACCTGTCACTTTTGATGTCAATGTAGCTTAGTTATTGTACTGTATAATGTATAGTGTAATTATCTGTCTAATGTTTGTATTTGGATTGTATGTATGATTTAAGTATATTCCTGTTTTATGTATTGTATTCTGTGCACTACCAACTGTTTGTGACTTATATATTTTGGTAGTACCTAATAAGATTGCCTGGAAGAAATTTGCTTTTTGTTTAAACTCTCTGTGTGGTAGGCCTTAAATGACAGAGACAAAAGAGTTTTGTCATTTAAGGCCTATCAAACACAATTTTTCATTAAAATTGTGATTTTATTGCGTTTTAAGTAATGGAGAATGATGTAAATAGACTTTTAGGCCATTATAGTAATCATTTAAAATATCAGAGATACCTAAAACCTCTAATAATTATGAGTGCAGAGTTCCAAAATTATTTTGGTCGGCAGGCCGTCTGTCCAACCAACTTTTGAGATTGTGATGAATTTGATAGTAGAATACCAAATTAAAGTCAAGGGACCGATCTCAGTCATATGGCACCACTGTAGTATTTTGTTTTGAAAATAGTGGAATTGATACCCTGTGTTAAAACTTACCCATATATGCCCAGAAAGATTTAGGTCTCCGATTTTCATGAATTTTGGATATGTTGGTCCCTAGGGGTTGCAATTAATCTACAAAGAAGTAATTTTCAGTTTCAGTAAGTAGAAGTATTTTTTTTTCAATGGGTCGAAATCGACCCCTTGGTCAAATATGGTCCAGCAATGGTAAGAAAAACATAGGTAAAATAAAAAATGTTTTGTATCATAATAAGAGCTCTTGTATTCATTGTAATTACTTTATAACTAAGAATATATAAATCAACAAAGTAGGAACGTTATTATTTGGCATGAGGCAACTTACAAACATAACAACATTAGGGTAATAATAACGCATTAGGCATGGAACTTCTCAAAGCATTTGTCATGGAGATTTACTCCACATGAACGGCACATTTTTATTGTTTTATTTTTGCAGTAGGCACACCTTCTTCGGTTCTGACCAACCATGATCATATGTCGTTATCAGCCACATGAAGGTGTCGAAAAATCTCTTCAAAACGGTTGCGTCGCATGGATTTGCTGATAAGAACGTTATGCGTGTCCTCGTTCAGTTCCCAATACATTCGGCGTCTAGGCAGTGGAGCGTAGCCAGTGAGAATGAGTATACCTATGAAGCAGTAAATCTCGTCGATAGATAGAGTGAAGGTCGTGTTCGGGTTTTTGCTCATAGCATAGATTACTGAATGCCGAACAATGTGTCTAACCAACTCCTGATCGAAAAAAAGTTCAAAAAACTCAACAGGCTCACTTTCTGCCGATAGTGTGGTTACTGATCGTGGTGGCGGTGCTGACCACTCAACTTCTGGCTCACGAAGATCTCGCTTGATCCATTTTCTTGGTTTGGGTTGAGTAGTACTACGTTGTTGCCCCGACGAGGAACTGCGACTAGTGGAGGGTGCAACATATGGATTTACTCTCACAGGTACCTGAATCACTGGCTGTTGAACCTCTAGATCTTCCATTTCGCTGATGACCTCGGGCTCTTCATTATCTTGCGAGTGCTGTAAAACCAGCTCGGCGGGGGCAAGAAGTTGATGACGGTTAAAACTTGCAATATCGTTGCCATCTTCTTCCCCTGAGTCACCGTCAGATACTGTACCTTCACAAGGCGACTCTAAATATACGTCGGCGCCACGATAATCTTCATCATCAGCCAAATTCTCCAAGAAATCAGGAATTTCATTCGTAGAAAGTACGCGACGTGACCTGAGAAAAAGAGTTACACTCAGTATGATATTTGCCCAAAGGGTCGATTTCGACCCCAACAAATTTTCGTTTCAATAATAGCGAAATCAACGAATCCTGTACAGATTTTATTAGTTGTATTGATGCTAAATATATTCATTTTACTAATTTATAAACAATACACGTGAAATACAAAGTAAAAAATTAAATACTTACATTTTCGTCACCAAGGGTACACAATTTTTGTCGAAAAAAACAAGCCCCAACTTGCATGCAAACTTTTTAATTCAAATTGTTCTAGTGTAGCTAGTGCACTCAGCTTACAACTTAGCTAAGTCTTTGAATAACTCATAGATGGCGTTAAACTTAAATATTTATGAATAGTTTTGATTTACGACGCTTTAGAACAGAACGTGTACTCTTGGGTCGTTTGAGTGCTCCTGGGCATATATGGGTTAAATCCATCATGGTTATTAACACTAAAGTCATAAATAACGGGATATTTACCATGATTCAAATTCAAATCATGGTAAATATCCCGTTATTTATGACTTTATTGATACCCTGTGTGTTTGTAGTTGGGCCTAAATCAAAACAGCCACTGTTATAGCTGACACTGACGTGATACTTGGTTCTCGGGTTGATCTATTCCACGTAGAGCTCAGATAGTATGACGTCACAACAATGTAGACATTGATCTGCTGGATGGGATGACATGCATCACAATAGAACCTATCTACTAAGAGAACTAGCTAATACGAGATATTGCTTGAGAGCTAGCCAATACATTAGAGATTAGATATTGCTTTGAGCTAAAGCTCAGAAGTCATTTTTAAGCGTAATGGTACGATACAGTATATTGACCATATTATCTCTAGCAAAGATGCAATAATATCATCTAAAATTATAGTATAATAATAATAATAATGCTGGACAATTCACACAGTATTATCTATGCCCGAGCTAAGCAGAGCTTGTGTTATGGGTACTAGATAACTGTTATACTTAATACAATACACTACATAGATAGATATTTTTTATTATACATAGAAAAAACCAACGGAACAAATTTCTGCATATCGTACACAAATTTGTTCCGACGCCGGAATCGAACCCGCAACCTCCTACGTCGCAGACGGACCATCGCCCGCTGCGCCACGGAGGTCGTCAAGTATAGTAGGTAGTTCCGTCTTATTGCCGAATATTGACAATTTAAAATATTCCACACCTCTGAAACTCTTAGTTTTGATCTTATTGCCGAATATTGACAATTAAAAATATTCCACACCTCTGAAACTCCTTGTTTTGTTCTTATTGCCGAAGATTCACAATTTAAAATTTTCGACACCTCTGAAACTGTTTTGGTAGATTAATATGAACCAAATCGACAAAGGAAGTCAAAAATCACCTTATTTGTAAAATTCACTATCTTACCTATATCATGTTAGGTAATTTTAATCTTGGCTAATACCGGTTTTTAGTCGGAAGCATATCCATTTGTAGACTAGACGAAAGCTAAATCGGAATTTTCGGAGCGCAATCTCGCTCACATCCTCTTTGAGTCCACACTAAGCCTCTCTATCTCGTGATTGAAAATGTATTCAACGTAACAAGCAGTTTTTATTTTAAAGTTGTCACAAACGTTCGATGGGCACGTTTAAATTGCTTTTCCACTCAAACGTCGGAACGGTTTTGTTGGGAGCATTCGTTAGCGGGGTTGTATTGTGCTTGTGCGAAGTTAGGCACGGGTGTTTGATATATTGCTACCAATAGTAAAAAACATGAGTAATGGAACATATTATATACTAGCTGGTACCCGCGACTTCGTCTACGAAGGATTAGTATTTCGAGTAGCTTTAATTATCTACTTTAAACACCAGAAGAGATAAAAGTATCTATGTATTTTCATTTCAATGTACATTTGGTAGTAATAAATTGATTCCTAATTTATTACTACCAAATGTGCATTTGAAATAAATTATCACTTTTTATTGTATTTTGGCTATAATGGCTTACACATAAGATATACATAATATACTCGGGCTTTTTTGTAGGACTATTTAAGATAAACATTTCCATCATACATTACATAATGTGTAACTCTAGCGGTTTTGGCAGCGCACGCCAGAATAGCTCGCAGATGGTAGATTTTTTCCTACTTACTTGATACTTATCGTCATATTTTGGACAAGTCACACAATATCTTTATGAATTGTAGCCTATGTGTTATTCTGATGTATAAGCTATATAATTGTGAAGTTTCATTAATATCCATTCAGTAGTTTCTACGTGAAAGAGTAACAAACATCCATCCATAATTACAAACTTTCGCGTTTATAATATTAGTAGGAAGTAGGATTCAGTTAACAGGTAATAACATAAACACCTCACTGGCTCAAGAGTGAGGTGTTGATAAAGGCACTATACATAATTTTAATCATGTCTACTATTTGTTTTTTGTCGGAAGCATATCCATTTGTAGACTAGACGAAAGCTAAATCGGAATTTTCGGAGCGCAATCTCGCTCACATCCTCTTTGAGTCCACCCTATTACGAAATTTCGCTCAGTCATAGATTTCAGCTTTAATAACGTTTATCTCACAAAAAAGCATAGAAAAGAAGTTGAGCTACTGAGTTGACAGTTGGCGATGACTGAACAGCTCAACTGCTTAGTAACTGTTTAAAAAGAGATAGGATTTAAACAAAGGTGGATGGAAAGTTAAACATGAACGTAGTTAAAAATCTTTATAGCTCTACCTTATTTTAGTGTCGAAGTTTTTAATCCAAAAACTGTTGGCAGGTTAACAACTCATAGTTAGGTAACTATGAGTTCGAACAATAACAAAATGGAAAATGTTTTCTTATGCTACCACCTATTTGTCAAAGTCGTACAGCTAAAACGAAACAAATCACTCAAAATATAGATTGGTAATTTTGAAATTTACCACATTGTTTTAACCACGCCTCTATTCCATAACCATGAAATTTCCATAAACCGAACGCTGACAGAAAAGTGGTAAACCAGACACAATGTTGCTAGTATCAAAGAAGTCGAGTCAATATTAAACCGATTAGAATATTTTTGTAAAATTTCCATGATCTGAAGTACTGGCAGAAAACTTGCAAACCAGACACATGTTGCCATCAACAAAAAAGTCAAAGTCAAGACGAGTCATTCGAAAACAATAATCGAGTTCGCATGAGAACTATTGAATCGCTGTCGTTTTTCGATTCCCCTCAAAATTTGAGGGTAGTTTTACACTGGTGAGCCTTCGAGAAATCTAGGGATGGCGCAACACAACCGCTTTTCGTGCCGATGAGTGGAAATATTATGTTCTCTCGGTATTACCCGAGTTAATTTGTTAAGATAAACGCTTTATCAACAAACTGTGAAGTTTTGCTAGTGCCCTTGAGTGTTGTGTGTGACTCTTAAATAGCCAACCATTAGGATATATGTGTTCTGTGCAACCATCCAGCTGGATGTACGAGATACCTGATGTCCCGATTTGTCGGTCGTGTCGCTTGCAATTGCCAGTACCTACCTACAGGTAGGTGGTGTTATACTTTCTTAAGACAAAACTTAACCATTCTCTTATATTTCCTTTTCTAATTTCGCCAAAAACATGAACCGTAAACCGCCAGCACAGTTATACAATAAAAAGTAGGTTGTTCGCGGGGCGTTGCAAGGCGTTAAATAATGGAAGAAAACCTTTATTTTTCTAGTTTTCGAAAACTATGCTTAAACTCATGCTAAGGGCTGGATTCCACAAAGCGGGGACGAAACAAGCGGAGAAGAGATGCGTTTTATGCAACCTATAGAACGTCGTTATTCACAAATCTCGTCTCCGCTCAGGTTCAGTGGATACCACATAGCGGAGATGTATCATATTTGTATGCGAAGAAAACAAAGAAAGGTCGAAGTGGAGATGTGAGCTGTGCCTCGCAAACTGGCGACCACGTCACGCAGCAGACGCAGAGACGAAAAGAGATGCGAGCGGCGTGCAGTGAGCGACACCGCTAGTAAATTCATCTCAATAAACATCCGACAGCCGCCGCAAGCAGCTCAGTTCCGCTCTAGCCAGCAGATATCTCCGTTTTAGCCAGCATAGATCTCCACTCCAGTCTATGCGGCATCTCCATACAGCTTCGGTTGCGAAACTCTAGCTGACAAACATCTCTTCTCGTCTAAGTTTCAAAAATCTGCGTACATCCCCCTCCGCTTCGGTGGAGTCTGGGCCTCATGCCTCTGATGTTAATGCTCAAATCTGAATGTTATATTACAGGCAAATGCTCCCGATGAGGACTGGCATTTAAATTATTATATTAAGACAGCTTGTGCAAAACCAAGACGTGCAATTTATTTATTTATTTATTTATAACTAGAACGATTACATTTAACCAATTACAATAGATATCTACAAGATTAAAAATTATACAAAGAACACACAATTATGTACACAATACTTAAAACAAAAAGAACAAACAAGTAATGATAATAAGAGTCTCTTATTTTCTTATATCAAGCGTCCATCTTTCATTTATCAATCTCGCAAAACATCAGGCATTCTAACAGAATCTTCTTCCATTAATCGGCAAAGATATCACAATCCGGGTTCTGGTCAAGAAGTCTATTAAGGGTGGCAATACCTCCCACAACCAAATAACAAACATTTTGTCTCACAAATATCAGCATTTCCGCTTGGCTGATACTCAAACGGCCATATTTGTTACTTTCAAGTATTAACAGTTACAACGGTTCACATAACCCCGGTTTAAAAACACATAAAATAACCGGGATCGTTTTTAAATATCTGTTATTTCCGCAACGGTGATCGCGGATTGTAATTTATCATCCTTTTTATCTTTTACATTGTTATTAAGCTTTTCATTGTTTAATGGTCTTGGGAATTTTTAACAGGATTTTGTAAAGTTTGAATGGTTTGAATTTTCATTGACTTTGGAGTCCCTATCTTACCTCCGAGTTTTAAATGAAAGGTATTAAGCATTTGAAATTTTTTGAAAGGTTACCATTATGCTGATGCAATGTGTAAAAGATTCAGGGTATATAAGTAAGTGAGTCCTACAACTCAGGCTGAGTTGAGATCGTAAAAGGCGACCATAGGTGCATACCCGACCCAAACCAGCGCCACCACCTATTTTATC
Organism: Eupithecia subumbrata; assembly: GCA_949316285.1. Classification (NCBI taxonomy): domain Eukaryota; kingdom Metazoa; phylum Arthropoda; class Insecta; order Lepidoptera; family Geometridae; genus Eupithecia; species Eupithecia subumbrata. The sequence continues at coordinate 2,719,648 of OX438644.1, read as the reverse complement.
TTATGAATAGGTTCAACGAAAGAATTTAAAAAATCGTTCGCAGAATATTGTGATACCTATCAAGCTTATTTTTAATGCCCCTGTAACAGTTTTATTTCGTACAGTGTAGGCAGAGATGTGAAGTTGGTCTTTTTGCTCACAATCGTGGCCAAATAGAGCAACTCGCATCTCCACACTATACAAAATAAAACTTTTTTTTACAGGTGCATTAAAAAGAGCTATGATAAGTATCACAAATTGCCCAATCGATTTTTGAAAATTCCTTAGTTAAACAATTATTATAAAATAGGTAGTGGCGCTGATTTGGGTCGAGGTAGCGCCTTAAGGAAATTACCAAAATAAGCGGCAGCAACTTCCTTCTATGTGTTCTTCTTTTCTTCTGTCTTTTCTCCTTACACTGCGAACATCAATCCGCCTGCCAAGATTATGGCCAAGCCCCTCTTATTTGAGGGAGTCACCTTCTGTAATTTTCGTACCGAACATTCATTAGATACCTTCCAACTTAGGGTTTTTAAATTATCTGAGCGCCTGGTCGAAGCGATGCGTGACCCGAGAGCTGGTGAGTATCTGGCGCAGCGCATCAGAATTGCCATACAGCGGCGTAATGCAGCCAGCGTCTTGGGGACGCTTCCGACTGGTATTGATATGGATCAGTTCAGCTACCAGTCCATTGTTTGCAACAGTCTGCAGTTAGCTCAATTATAAATACAAGTTATAATTTATATCTACTATTTGATTGTAATTTTCTTCCTAATTAGGTATTTTAGTATTTGATTACTTCGTGTAATGATAATTTCTCAATCAAATTTGTCAAACGTATAAACCATAATTTGATAATGTTTATGAGCCAGTAAACAAAACCCAAAAACAATATTCTAGTCGAGCAAAAATATGGAATTCTTTTTCGTTCAGGTAATAGAAACATGTGTAGCGGTCCGCCAAACGCCGATCATACGTGACGTCGCATAAACTCGGTACCAAGGTGCGGTTACGGGAGAAGCGGAGGCGATTAAAGATGCGGATTGAAAAACGGAAGCGGTAAAATCATGTAGATTGACAAATTCACCTCATTTGTTGTTTTTGTTGTATGGTTTTTGGAAAACTAAGAATGAAGTTGGCTTAGGATAATCTAAAAATACGAGGATGCTTTTCAGATAGTTCTAAATTTCGATTTACAACATTCAAAAACTTACTAATCTTTAATTATTGTACTGGTTTTTGTTAAATATTGTAGTACTAATACAGTTTGTTTGTTAATTCATTAGAGATGTACAAACAGTATCAACTTTTTCCTAAGAACTAGAATAACTTAAGCTAACAAATGTCAGATGGATCTGGGTGCACCCAAACAAGACCCGTACCGCAAGCCTGCCCTGCCTATAAAAGCAGTTTGGTATTTCCGAGTCAGTGCGACAGTGTATTCTTACTGAAACGGTGATATTTTAGTGCGGGAGGTATCAGTCCAAGCCGCATCAAAACACAGCCTTACATCGAAAGTATTAAAATAATATCGGCCCGGAACGCTAGGATTTACCAAATAGTATTCCGTTTGCGCAAACAAACCATAAATTCAGAGATTTAAAAAGCTTTTATCTCTTTGTTTGCCGGTTGTTTGGCGCAATACCGTGCCGAATAAAATTGCCCCGTTTATAATGTCGTAGTTCAATTTCTTGTTGTTCTGATAAAGGAATTTATAGTTTGTTGTACAGATAATAGCATTGTTAATCCTATAGCAAAGCGAATGCAGAAATATTTCAGGCACATGAAGCGTTATTGCCGCTTTAGCATGTTCCAATGTTCCCATCAGAAAATTATCAGCAGAACGAACCAATTTGTGAACATAGCTTTCCGAGTAAGCAATTTGAAACTACATCACGATATTCATAAGATGCTATTTGGCTTAGCAGAGCACGTACTTTCGTAGCTCAAGAGATTAAACACTAATAATGACGATGAGTGTTATGCAGACTTCATTAAAGTTGGAGCTTAATAAACTTTAGCTAATGTGAGGTTAACGTGCTATAGTTTTAATTCGATTGGCCTAGTATAGAAGTAGAGATATTTAGGTATACGTTATTTCGATTTTTAGTTTGAGGAAGTAAGGTCTTCTTATATTTTAAATTATATTCTAAAAAAAATCAAGATTCTAGGGTCATTATGGTAAATAGTTTTAAAACAAACTAATTTACAAAAATTTCAATCACGATTGCTTAAGTTTTTTCAAAATAAAATTATAGTCCGTGTCGTGTGGAATCACCATCTCACCAGATTTAGATTAGAGGTTAGGGTTATCCAAATCTCTTCAACCTTAACCTCAAAAGCCTGTATTGGTCCACTACTGGTCGGAGGCCTCCCCCTGATAAGCGCCTGATTGGCTTTTATCACATGGGGGTAGTGCCCATAGTCCCCACGCTGGGCGTGCGGGTTGAGGATCGCAGTTTGGTGATAGAATTGTTCTGCAGGAGACGCTGCTGCACGCCCCCGGTGGATATCCCTCAGTCGCCTCTTATGACACCCGCGGGAAGAGTTGGGGTTGTGCTAATTCTAAACCGGCACCACACAGCTTCAATCCAATCCAATCCAATCTCGCTACAATCCAATCTACAATAATTCTCTACACGATAGGATACGGAATACGGAAAACCGTAGAAGACCCAGAATAACCGACGTAGCTCTCAGAGTTAGCAGGCTGAAGTGACGATGAGCAGCCCATATACCTCGCAGAACCGATAACCGTTGGGGAGTAAAGGTTCTCGAGTGGCAACCGCGATGCAATGCGAAACGGAGTGTGGGAAGACCTCCCACTCGATGGACCGACGACATTGTAGCGGTCGCAGGGAGTCGATGGATGGAGGGGATTCAGGACCGCTATTTGTGGCGTCGTTTGCAGGAGGTCTATGTTCAGCAGTAGATGTATACAGGCTGATGATGATGATCATGATAATGATCCACAATACATGAATTTGAAAAACGATTTGATTTTTGGCCAGTAGTCTTGAAATTAATCAAATGTGGTTTTGGTTATTGACTCTTCGTATTAATATCGAGGAAACGCTAAAGAAGTGTACAGATGAGAACGAAAAGTTCTCATCTGTACACTTGTCCTTCTTGTGGTCTTTATCATAAGTTTTTACCTCCATTATGTCTCTTATTCAGCTCGTATCACCTACCAAAAATTAATTCCACATAACCAGTCACAAAAGAACCACCGAAACCCTAACAAATAAACCACCCATTAAATTCTCCCATAAAAATAATCTCTAATCTAAACATCCTGAAATTCCAACATCAATGTAACTAAAACTACCAGGGAGTAATAACTAGGCAGGAGGTTAAATAGATTTGAGGTAAAAACCGCGATAACAGCGAGGACGTCGTTTAACTTTATGGTTTAAGTTCTAACGAGTGCTCGTAAACTGTATTTACTCACCTTTATTCAAAGGCACTTGACGGTTAAGAGTGTTGTCGATGGAAGTTTTGGAGTTCCTCAGGTAAAACTCTGAAAAGACATAAAATGGTTAACACAATTTGGCTTACTTGAGTAGCTTTTCTATGTTTTTATGAAGGCTAAGTGGTAATATTTATTTGACGATGAACCCACCTATATCTAACCAAATTTACGTCCATCTAGCTCAATTAGAAATAAATAAATAAATAATGCTGAACAATTTACACAGAAAAAAAGCGAACAACTCCATTCTGCTAAATCATATACAAACCAATACCTTCACACACAACCTACACACAACACAACAAAACAAGGTCCAATTTGCTCATAGGACCCAAATTAGATCCAGCTGATGTAACATTTAGATGATGTAACTCTTTGTACCCTCTGATGCCCTAGTAGGTGGCGAGTTTATGTCACTTGAAATTGTGTTTTTACTGGACTTGGCAGAGTAATTTGGGATTTACTAGGTCAAAACTGTTGTTTTTGTTGTCAATATGCCTAAACAGACTTCTTTGGCTGTACCGTCTGGGCTTATTGTGTTTATTGTTATTTATAAAAGTTTCGACCTTGTTACGGTTGTAGAGGAGACTAGTTTATCATACATTTTATCTCACCCTAAAATGGGATTTAATTTCGCTGCGAGACAAAATTATTTACTTTATTGGCATGTTTTGGTCTCTTTCATACTACATTTACTATAGAACTGAGTGTAAAAATTAAAATATTTTCAGCAATCTGTACTTACTGAATCTGACCGAGGTATAGGTACAATTATTTCGTCTTAGCTTAAAGAATAAGTGTATTATTTTAATTAATCTAGTGATGCAAATTTCTTTATTTTATTTAAAAAAATATATAAATTTGAAACATCCTCGTTGCGACCGGCGAAAAAGTTTTCAAGTCACGGTTATTATTTTTATGACCACATATAATTTGTTCCGATTTTCACTTAAATTTCTTTGTTCCAGGTACAGTGAACACACTAAAATCCCTGCAAATCCACGTTCCTCAAGCCGTGCTAACCGGCACGAGTGTAGAGCTCCGATGTACGTACGAGTTAGAGGACGCTCAGCTGTACTCCATACGATGGTACAGGAATATGATCGAGTTCTACAGATATGTGCCCAAGGAGTCGCCGGCGACGAAGGTCTTTCCTGTTGACGGGATCAAAGTTGATGTAAGTTGTTTTTAACCCCCGAGGCAAAAAATGAGGGGTGTTATAAGTTTAACGTGTCTGTCTGTACCTATATCTGTGTATCTCTCTGTGGTATCGTAGCTCCCAAACGGATGAACCGATTTTCGCTTAGTGTTTTTTGTGTCATAGATAATATCCCGAGTGTTCTTAGCCATGTTTCATGAAAATCTGTGGGGGGGAGGTATTAAAATTTTTAATTTTGTTCTTGTATTTACGAAACTGATCGTGGCGTGAATTAAAAGGGTCTTGATGCTACGCTTTTTAGGGGACTTTGAGTCATTGATTGGTGACTATTTCAGTCCCGTATTTTAACAAACTGTCTACTTAAAAGCAAACCATACCTATCTAAAACTAACCTGAATAATTTAATTGCCACATCACTCAGTTGAGCGGATAAAATAATTTGGATAACACCAATACTGGTGGTTAACCTAACGGATACCCGTTAAGTTAACATCTTACAAGTCACTTAATTCATGATGAAACTGTTCGTCCCTGGAGCAAAAGTCTCCCAATTCTTCCAACCGTCTTCCTCTCTATGATTTTAAACTTAGCTGCACCAACATAACATGACATGTCTAAAAAACTAAACTGTCGCATCCATGTTGGCCGAATCATGGCATGTTTTCACTATCCTTAGCCTTGTATGGATATTTTAAAAAGTTGTTTATGTGCTACATACTGCAAGTAAATATAAAAATTAACGAAGTCCGACAGTAAGTCTCGCGACTAAATCCTCATGATCACTATGTAGCAACATTATCGAAGCTAGTGATTTTCTTTTGCATGCGCTTGTGAGTATATCATGCATTCTATTTTAGCGCCTAGTTAAAAAAAAGCTCTCTTTGTTTTTTTAACACAGCCAGTGTTAAAAAAAAAACAAAGTGATAAGAACCAATGAACGGTATAAATTTGTTTAAGTGCCTATACCATGCAGGGCAGAAGGCATCCTGGTGTGATTCCTCTTTCCTTCTAACTACGAATGCTAGAAAAATGAAAAATTATTATGGAGGACGCCTCAAAGTGAATCCTTTCATCAAAATTTTTAACAGAATCTCGGAATTATATTTCTTTGACAAAAAATTCAAATATCGGCACACAAATCAAATTGTGATGGAATCCATAGCTGTGAGTAGACTAACTAAAATTGGAAATTGATTTAACGGAATATGCACGTAGGAAAATAACCCTAGCCATGGCAATCCTCCTTTAATTTTATTATAAAACAATTACAAAGGGTCTCCTTTGCCATGTATGGCAAAATAATATATATAATGCATTACCTAAAATTAAGAAGTCTTCCGCTGACAAAATTTACCAAAGAGCTACGAATCTGGCTTCATAACAAAAAAATATAATATAAACGAATTTATAAACTGACATTGGTGTCAATTCAGGATCAGCACAAAACTAAACTATACCATAATTTTACCATTTTAATTTAGAACCTTCAAAACTCTATTCAGTTGCACACGGTTTTAGTACAGTTCTAAAATTAGTAGGCAACTAAATTTGATTTCGAGATTTTAAAATGAAATTGAAGGTGTTGCCAGTAAGAGATTTTTTTAAAATATTATTTATAAAAATTTATTATTATTATATTTATATATTATTATTTTATCGATTGGTCTGATTATCTCTAAAACTGTTTTAATATAAAATATGTATAATTCTAACTAGCTGACCAATGTTAAAAATTATAAAATGAAAATTACAGTCAAAGAATAAAAACAAATTAGAATTAATATTTACAATTGAAACTAATTAGTTATAATGATAAATCGTAATCTGCGACAAAATAATAAATAGTTATATCCAACAGGGTGTATGTACTAACTTTAGCTGTAATTAGAACCTAAACTACCATCTATGCACATATCTGCAAAAGAAATGAATTAATGAATTGTTACCCTTTGTATGTCTTTCAAACTCCCGAGACTTTTCCCACAGGAAGGAATAAGCTTGGAATCCCATAATTATGTTGACTTGTGTAAAGTAATTTTGCAGTCCCTTAGCAGAAGACCTCATTACGGCTTATTGAGGTGTGCTTCTCTGGGATTGGAAATGTCTGGACCAAGACGTTCGTTCGATTACGGAGGTAAAATCCTGAAGGTTTTAAATGTAAATGATTGCTTTGGTGAGCTTTTTTATTTTACTGGCTGGTGAAATGATTTACTTTAGATGAAAGTTTAATTTATCTAATGCTCAGTACACGATGTGCGCGTGCACGTTTCAAAATGGAGAAACTACATTATTATTTGTGTTAACAGCGTGCTACGGGAAGGGTGTAATAAGCCGAAAGGGAGTGATTCTGGACAGCAAGGGGGTCAACGTTTGCTCTACGATGTTTTGAATGTCAAACATACTTTACGTTTTTTTTTTGAAAAAAATATGGACGTTTTTTCTTCTCAATCGTCAATTCTCAATAGTGTATTTGTACATTATTACTATTATTATTGTGTGTAGCTTTCAAAGGATTTACATTATTTTTACATATTTCAGGATAAAACACTGGTTTTGTTGAAAATACGACCAAAAACATTTGTGAAATATTTTGTTACGTTAAATAATGCAATAAAGCGTGTAAAAGAACACAAAAGGAACCAAAAAACAACTTTAGGCAACAAAAATTTTAAAATATTCGAAATTAAAAAAATCGGTTAAAAATTCGCAAGTTGGATCAACCTTGGGGTCCAGAATCACCTCCTTTAGCCCTTTCCTTGAGGGTCTTGTTATGATTTTGATATGTATTTTGAGTTTTTTGAGCCGTTTTTCATAGAAAAAAACAAACACTGAATTCAGGCTTGCAATAACAATTTAAAATTTCAATCCGGTTTGCGTTTTACACACAGTAGGTTCGATTCCAACTAACTGTTATAAATTCCAAATTCTATTTATTTGGTCTGGGTGTTTTCTATGTATTATAAAAAAATATCTATCTATGAAGTGTATTGTATTAAGTATATCAGTTATCTAGTACCCATAACACAAGCTCTGCTTACCTTGGGGCTAGATAATGCTGTGTGAATTGTCCAGCATTATTTATTTATTTTTAATACCCCCAAAATTCAGCATACATTCTAAAATGGCTTAAAACCTATCAATACCATTCACAAAAAACCAATATGGCACTCTCCTATTTTTAAAATTGGTATTTTTTGAATCCACTATGCTCGCTCTATACTATACAGCTTATTTGTAGCATAGCGAGGTCCATCATATTATATCACACAGCCACACAGGTCACTGCTGGACATAGCCCATAGACATGTGGCTAGTGTTGGGTAGCTTGTTGGTTCATGGTTTCCAAATGAGTTTGTATGAGGTCCTCATTCTTTTTCGTGAGGTAGGACAATATCATGCTTCAAATGTCATGTCACACTCCATAAAATGTCATGTCGCGAGGTAGTAGGACATTTTTGTCACAAGAGATGAGGTTTCTTGATGAGGGGACAATGTCATGATCCAGATGTCGTGTCACGCCTAATTAAATGTCATGTGGCGAGGTAGTATTATGTAGGTAATTCGCTCTACACATTTAGTCATCGAGGACATTTTTGTCACAAGAGAAGAGGGACAGGAGGAACAGAACACTCATCAGGACATGATGAGTGTCCTGTTTGTGTTCATTTCGTCACTGATAGTAAGGCGTTTTGCTGAATGAATAGGTGCATCGTTTTCACTATTCACGACGATCTCGGCAAGCGAGGGTCCGCCTGCGACGCAAGGGGTTGCGGGTTTGATTCCCGCCTCGGGACAAATTTCTCTATAGATCTGCAGAAATTTGATTCGGGTGATCTGGCTCAAATCGTATGAGAAATCAAGCTTTACGTTTGGAGCGCGATCCACAGACAAGTCAACACACTCACACCGCATTCTGAAGCGCGGCCCACAGACGAGAGGTACGTAAGTACGTCAAATAACTACTCACCTCAAACGTCACAGTTACTGTAATGTCACCTCACTCACTCCGCAGAACGAAACGCATAACGCGACGACGACGTCACGTTCGAGCGTGACGACGCGAGGCGTCCTCTAGTCACACAGACTGTGACAAAAATAGTGAGGGGGGGACAAGGATTGAAAATGAGTTCTGTGTTATTTTTGACCGAATGAGTGGTACAAATGAGGTACCTCATGTATGTCCTGCCCAACACTACATGTGGCGTCGTGCGGGAGATCAAATCATACTACATACATACTTGGGTACACGCCCAGGTTATTTAAATAATAATCAATGTTTTGTAAACCAATGATTTGCTGAGCTATATCCATTAGGCTGTTATCGCCTGCTTATACAACGGATCGACGATTGATTATTCGTTAATTTGCAAACCAAATCTTGACAATGGCAGGCTTGTTATTATACTGTAGCGTTTTAAATTGTGAATTTCGAGTGTTTGGGTTGCCAAATTGGGGATTAATATTTTATGATTGGAGGTTTTGACTTTTTAATTTTCAGTCGTGTATCTGACTCGTATTACTCAATTTGCCCCCTTAGGGGCAAATTTCAAGGGGAAACCTTTATTAAACTAATTTAAATGTACGAATTCGTATTTATTGGACTCAAACCCTAGAGCTCTGTCTGTAACCAGCTAGTTTTAAGAAATCATTTAATATAAAAAAAACGTGACTTCGACGGGACTTGAACCCACAAAGCAAAATCTCCGATCGCGATTTTTGTGGATCTCGCTGAACAAAATGGTCAATAAAATGGTTTTATCGTTGATCGATAGCTACCCATGCTCGCTTTGCTGGTTCAAGTTAATTTAATCCTTCTTTAAGCCTGTTAAGTAAGAACTAAACAGGCTTAAAGAAGGATTAAATTTGAGAAAATCTGTTATTGATTTAATTTTCTAGTTTGAGAACAATGTGGTAGATATATTACTAAGCATCCTTTATGTGAACCTAAGAAAAAACTCAGTTTCAAGTTATGCCTCCACTGCATCGGAATCGGAACGTACGGACCGTATGGATTGGTTGCTTTGTATTGATTTCTATTGTACAGCTACATACCTACAGCGTGCACGGGATACCAATATGAGATGGATGACGTCATCCGCAACAATATTCCCGTCACTACGAGGATATTACTGCAGATGACGTCATCGGCAAACTCGAGCGCTTGAAAATACCTATATCCGTCAATTGTCCGTGGTGAATTTTAAATTATTTAATTTTTTCTATTACTTTCTGGAATTCGTAACCAATTCAAAAACGGACAACATGCCCGTGGGCCAGTTTTTGGGTGGGCGAGTTGTCCTCGAAGGGCTTTTATACTGTCATGGTCGACAAGAATGCATGTTTCCACCGTGGTGGAGGCCTAAGAAAATATTTATTACCTAGGTGAAAAAATAAAAGAGATGAAGGTATACCTACAGTTAACTAAAACAGAACTTTCACCAACAAATTCCATCCCAAACCCTGTTTAGCTTTCAAGAGCCTTAAAACGTGACAGGAATAAGAAAAAATCTAAACTTTGGAGGCTTTGAGGGCCTAAGGAAAATCTTATAAGAACTTTGAAATAAATAATACTGAGACATCGTGTCGACGTAAAATGAGATACGTTTTAAATGAAAATACCTCGGCACTAAATAAACAGCGAAACTTTGTAAAGAATTATGTTTGTGAGAACATTGTTTCAAACAAATAAACTGAGATTCTTTCGGATACTATATCATCACTTTCTGCTTACTTACCTACATACCATTTACCAAAGGTTGCAAGAGATCGCTTCTAAGCGCTGGATGCCTATTGTGCTTGTCTTAAGTAATATCTAAATCCTTTTTCTGGTGTACAATTATTGTACACCATAAACACAATACAATACAAAAATGCTATAGTATTTTTATTATATTATTGTATTTATGTCTCAGGTTGGAAGGCATATAGGCCTTGGGCATAAGGAAAAGGTAGGTAAATACCGAATATTATTCCCTACTGACCATTTACTCCTATTCAGTGGGTAAGCTAGTTTATAGTTTATTCATCACCATATAATGTAACAATAGAATTTAAAACTAATGCGTTACAATATGTACATAAAGAAGAATACTTATTTGGTCGGTATACTACTAATATACAAAATTACATGAAATACGAACGGACATAAAAAATAAAAAAATAAAAAATTAATATACATAAACACAACAACAAACCATGAACGCATTGTAAAGGTAAAACTGTCAGCTCATGATCGTGTAAGTCGACGGCAACTACAACCTGAAAATCTGAACACACCGGTAGTAAGTAGGTACCTCATGGAGTCGTAAGAAAAGTAGGTTTTGTTTAGCTATACCACTAAGTTCTGTGGGCTTTACCTATCAGTGCTAATAGATAAACGCCTTAGGAAATCCTACAGTTGCTAACAGCTGCAAGGGTTAGTGGCGAATTATGAACGCCGTTGCTTCGAGGTTGACACACAAAGTGGCGATCAAAATAGGCCTATCATGGCCGCAGTGATACGAAAGCCATCAATAACAAAAAAAAATCGTTACTATATAGTCCACTGCTGAACAAGCTTCCCTAAAACAAGGGAGCTTTTGCTATAATTACCGCTCTCAACAGGCGGATAATAAGATAATTTAATTTTGTCTGTTGTCTTCAGGTGGCTGGCTCAGACCAAAGCAGAGTGACGCTCACAGAGGTGGACCGAGCCCTCACAGGAGAGTACCAGTGTGAGGTGTCAGCGGATGCACCACTCTTTCACACTGACATCAAGGCTGCTGAGATGGTTGTCGTCGGTGAGTACAACATAGATAGATATTTGTTTTTAAATAGTCCCTAGGTCCAATTATTGGGAAACTGTCCACGCCATGTCCTTTAAGATCTTTCGGTTTCTAGCTGCCTTCTGCTTATTTAATTTAACATCAAATACTCAAGTCCGTAACCTCTTGGAGATTCAATATAAACAAACCTTCTCAGTCGACGCAATCAAAAGTTACAGCCGTTTATGTCCGAAAATTCTAAAATTTCAAGGGGATCACATGCACTCAAACTTATAGGGTACTTCCCTCCTCAACCTTAACCTCAATAGCCCGTATTGGTCCACTGCTGAACGCAGGCCTCCCCCTGATAAGCGCCTTATTTATTGGCTTTTATGTCATAGGGGATAATGCCTTGAAATGCAGTGTCTTACCACACCGTAATCGCCCTCCTGGGCGTAGTCCAGCGGGGCATGTTATTTAATAGTAATGTAGGTATATGCAACAGTTTTCTGGCTGAACCGACTTCCGATAAAGCCAAGAAACTGCTTAAAATATACATCTCCTCCCTAGAGGAGACTAGCTAGGTAGGTAACACTGTATTTTTTAACCCCCGACGACGCGAAAAGAGAAGGGTGTTATAAGTTTAACGTGTTTATCTGTATATCCATACTACATAATATATAAGGATATATAATATATAAGGATAAACCGATTTTCGTTTAGTTTTTATGTGTCATAGATAATTTTATCCCGAGTTTTCTTAGCCATGTTTCATGAAAATCTATGGGGGGTTTTAAATTTATAATTTTGTTCTTGTTGACAGGTTTGTAAGTCTAGGTGTTATGTAATAGGTATGACACAGATTAGTTTTTGATGCATTATTTAGATTTTGGTAAATAAGATAGACGTCAAGGAAAATCTCCTAGACTATGTTTCTGTTAGGTTTATTTTGTTTTGTTACATAGAATGTATTTTTGTTGGATTAAGCACTATTGTAATTTAGAATGACGGGGGTGCCATGACATGTTCGGCAAAACCCTGATGCACCAAATATGTAAGAAATTAAATAACATCGCAAAAATTTACGACTTCGGCGGGACTTGAACCCGTATCCTTCCGTCAGTACCGGAATGTGCTAACCAACTACACCACGAGGTCACGTGACGCTGGAGTCGAAAATCTTTGCGATTGCACCAAATATGATTTAAAAAAAATATACCAGTACATGTCTGTCTACTCTCCGTATCTGCTCAATCTCGAGCCAATAGAAAGAATCAGGCCAGTAAACTAAGCTTTCAAGAACTTCATAAGAAGTTAGTGCCATTTAAAGTTGCGATTTATCGATACTCCATTAATGAGCGTTTTTATCGCAGACTATAAACTTTTCATTAAAACTTGAGTTCGGTATTGATTGCTCTCTTTGGATTAACGCTTGTGTTGCAAAACACGTTTGTTATTGCCTTTTGTTGCTTGTTTTTCTGTGTTGGTAATATTAATTTTATTATTAGTATTCGCATTAGTGTTACCATACAGCGGGCAATGCAGCAAGCGTCATCGGGACGCTTCTGATTGGGTAATAAGGAGTAATAAGGATCAAACTTTTTAAACTTTCGCGACTTGTTAACATTGTTAATGGTTTAATCGGGTATTTATCGCGTATCTTTTGTTATTATGTCCCCTACGTTTCTACCGCGTTACAGCGATCGTGGTCACGGGGTGACTAAATGTACTCGGAGTTACAGCTGAGAATTGACGGCAGTATCCACGGCTATCCTCAATTCGTTTTTTTCGAAGCTTATCAAGAGGAGGCCTGCGTCCAGCAGTGGACTAATATCGGCTGTTGAGGTTGAGGTAGATAGTTTGCAACAGTCTGCAGTTAGCTCAACTGTTTCAATTGTAAATACCAGTTCCTTCTATTTGTTTAAATAACGACGTTGTGAAGTCAGGTGGAGAAGAGATTTTTCCGAATCAACGCACGGGCTTGGCAGTTCCAGAAAAATTTAATATCGGTTATCGAAATCAAAAAAAGGTATAAATAGTCTGTTTCAATTTGTTTTATATGTTTTACGAAGTGACTTCCTCCGATAGCAAGAATATTTCGGGGTTTTGTACCTACCAAGAAATTAAAATCGCTAGCCAAGGCAACAATTTTAATGAGTCAAATGTTACAAAACTTCTAATCAAGTCCACAAGTAATCGGCATGCTGGCTTATATTTCGGTCAACGAATTAGCATTGCCATTCAACGTGGTAATGCTGCCAGCATTCTGGGCACTCTGCCTCCAGGTATAAGTGGAAATACTAATTATAATTGTTTTATACTATTATTTTATTTTAATAACCATACTGCGTGGCAATACAGCCAGCAGCGTCTTGGGGACGCTTCCGACTCGTATTGATATGGATCAGTTGAGCTACCTGTAGATTGTTTGCAACAGTCTGCAATTAGCTCAATTATTTCAATGGTTCTAGTTCTTCTATTAGTTGAATATTATTCTAATTTTCTATGTGCTAAATAAATGCTGTTTGAAGGCCATGTGCCAAAACAGTGGTGTGAATCCACAATTATACTACTACACAAGAAGGGCAAAAGAGACGATCTAAACAACTATCGTCCTATTAGTCTCATGTCTAATATGTATAAAATATTCTCCAAATTAATACTCAACAGGTTATCCAGACCATTAGATGAGCAACAGCCACGGGAGCAAGCTGGATTCCGAAAAAGCTATTCAACTTTAGACCATATCCACGTGGTAACACAAGTCATAGAAAAAGTCAAAGAGCACAGAATGACGCTATACATATGCTTTATTGACTATAAAAAAGCTTTCGACTCTATAAAACATGATGCTATATGGACTTCTCTAGCTTCACAAGGTGTTGAAAATCTATATATAAACCTTCTACGCAGTCTGTATAAAAACATCAGTGCAAAGGTACGATTGGAGAGTGAAGGCTCACGTTTCCCTATTGAGAAAGGAGCCCGTCAAGGTGACCCCCTCTCGCCGAAAATCTTCTCCGCTGTGCTAGAGTCTATATTTAGAAACCTGAAATGGGAAGAGAAAGGCTTACGGGTTGATGGGGAATACTTGAGTCATCTTAGGTTTGCAGATGATATAGCTATATTTGCTGAAAGCTCTACACTACTAGAAGAGATGATAAATGAAATAGCAAACGAAAGCAGGAAAGTTGGTTTAACTTTAAATACTTCTAAAACTAAAATAATTACTAATGGAAACCAAGACATTGTATTAGTTGGGAATGAAAAAATTGAATATGTAAAAGACTACATATATTTAGGGCAAATGGTGTCTTTTCAAAAATGCACTAGTGACGAAGTACAAAGGAGAATAGCAATTGCTTGGAAGAAATATTGGAGTCTCAAGGAAATTATGAAAAACAAAGAAATAGAGATAAACATCAAGAAAAAACTATACGAAGTCACCATCCTACCATCATTGTCATATGGCTGCCAAAGCTGGTCACTGAAGAAAGAAGATGAAAACAAGCTATCAATTTGCCAAAGGAAAATGGAAAGAAGCATGCTCGGAATAAAACTTAAAGACAAGGTAAGAAACAAAAAAATCAGAGGTGAGACAAAACTAAGGGACGTCGTAGAGGTCATAAGATCCTTAAAATGGAATTGGGCTGGGCACATGTGCTGGATGGAAAACAATCTTCACGACTCTACTCCCCGTTGGGCCAAGAAAATCACAGAGTGGATCCCAAGGAATAAGAAGAGACCTAGAGGTCGACCGGAGAAGAGATGGCAAGACATCTTTGTGAAGAGAGCTGGTCCTAACTGGATGACAAAGGCCAGAGATAGGAAAGTCTGGAAAGAGCTGGGGGAGGCCTACGCCAAAAAAGGCGACTACTAGCTTAAGCAAAAATTGTAAATAGATAGTTATATAAGTAGTTACATAAGAAGTAGGAAATAAAGGCTAATTTTATTTTATTTTTATTTTAATTTTATAAATAAATGTATTTTTATTCAAAACAACAACATCAAAATTACAAGAAGTTATGAAACTAATTCGATAAATGATCACTATCACCAAAGCTGACCTATAATGCAAACAGTCGTTCGACGAAGGCGTTTTAACAGGGCAATCGTGCGGGGGCCAAGGGACGGTTCGGGGGGCAGGGACGCTCCCGAGTTGCATACCTACATCACCGCCTTAGTACCTTCTGTTCCGTCCCTTGCCCCCCGTACGATTTCTCTGTCAAAACCCCGTCAAAATGCCTTCGTCGAACGACTGTGTGCATATAGATAGGCTGTGCTGTCACATACAGATTTAGCCACGCCCAAATCAAGCTGATGTCATGTGCCGTTGTTTGGTTTAAAATTATCAATCAATTGACTACGAGTATAATGTATCTCGAGATGACTAATTAGTTGCACGAACGTAACCCCTTTGTTTTGTGCAAAGAAACTAGATACTCGAACATAAACACGCTAAGATCGGAGATAGAAGAGATAGAAAAGTAATTGAATGGATCAAGCAACAGTGGTGTCACTGTTGCTTAATCCATTCAATTGCTTTTTTTTGGATAGGTATAAGTCAGGCAGACTATCATCTAGCTTTAAAATAATGATGATTATGATTATCATGCGTCTGGTCAAAGCAACGCGTGACCCGAGAGCTGGTGAGTATCTGGCACAGCGCATCAGCATTGCCATACAGCGGGGCAATGCAGCCAGCGTCTTCGGGACGCTTCCGATTGGTATTGATATGGATCAGTTGAGTTACCAGTCTGCAGTTAGCTCAATTGTTTCAATTGTAAATACTTGTTCTAATTTATTTATATTATTTGATTGTAATTTTCTTTGTGAATAAAGACTCTCGATTATGATGAAGATAAATAAATCTAGAACTGACACATACGTAAGATACGTCATTTTTCACAGAAGAGTGGTTGTCAAAGGAAAATGTTGGGGAGACTTTTATCAATTTATACCTTGGTGATCTTCTGAGTTGAGCAATTTGCGATGAGCAATGGGTAATAAAATAAGTTGGAACGGTCCCACTATTCAATTTGCTCAACTGAGTTGCAACAGCAGCAACAGGGAACTCGCGGATTCTTCAATGGCCTACCCGATCCGACATCAGCCCCGACACAAACAGTACTCGACGACCCGACACGCTCCGATCCGACATCGACACGACGACGACGATTTTTCAGGGGCGACGTAGAGGGTCACTGATTTTGCCTCTCGCTCGCTCATATGCGTTTGTACACAAGACATACATAAAAATGTCGGCCAATACCAGCGGGAAACTCGATGTCGATGACGGTGGTAGGTACTGACATATCGATGCCGGTTCGGACCAGTCTGACGGTGTCGGGCCGGTAGGCTAATATAGAAACGCCCAACGAATCAATAACAAATTTTACAACAATCAAAACATCCATTCCTATCTCATGCAGCCCAATAAAATTACACCTAAAGATCCAAGCAATTCCAACCTGTAGTTCTGGACCTAAAGCCTTTAAAACTTCGCCCGCGCGCCCGACGGAAGTAAACCGGAAAAATTCACTTCATCCCATTCATTAACCCCATATTTCTCCCCTGAAACAATTATTTACGTTGATCGCTAAAACCCTGGGTGTTACCCCACATTTTTCACTGAAGCTAAAAGAACTTTGCGGACAAAGGGGATTGGTGGGTGTTTTTAATAGCAACTTCTTGCTTTGTTTTGGTCTTAGGTCTTTTGATGCTTGGTTATAAGCGATGGTTGCCATTTATCAGATTTTTTTGTTACAATTTTACCAGTGTTTAGTTTATAATGGCGAAAAATATTTCTCAAAATGTAAAAATGAGAAGATAGATAGATTGGGTTTGTTTAGTTCGGTCGGATAATCTTTTCTTCCACATGTGTTATTTCGTTAATCTACTTAAAGTTCTATCAATGTGATCTATATGGTAATTATGGTTATCGGTATTAGATGAACTCGCATAACTTTTATACATACAACTTTTATCAATGTTAAGTTTTTTTTTTTTATTTATTTTATTACAATAACAAAAACAGTAATTCTAAAATTTGTACCATATAAACCTTGTGAGGTTTGTCGTGGTACTCACATTCGTTTTAATTTTATTTGTAATCTAAGTGTAAGTAATACAATAACTAGGTAACTATAATTAAAGGCCTACTGTGCTTACGCTACTAAAATTAAACAAATACATAGTGAAAAGAAAATCAAATGTTTTAAAACCGATTAATTAATCAATCAAATTCATTTTGGTAAACTGCATTTTAAAACTCTTTTTAGTTTTGTAAAGAAATTCCAACTCGCTGAAATCCTGGCATGCTTTGTTAATATCAAACGAAATACCTCAAAGCGTAAAACCGGCCAACTTTCGGCTTCCCAATTTCTGCAGTTTGCAGTTGTGTACTACACTAACTATACAGCCAACATACTGGCCTATGTATACTGTACCCGAAATCAAAATACAAAATGGACGAGGCTCGCTGAAAACCAGCTGCATCCTGAATATGCAATATTTCAGAGCCTAATATAGGATTGAAAGGGGAATGGGATAGGCGAAATTTGTTTGAAACTGTATAGAGTGGCTTTAGTTGTCGTATCAATAAGATTTACCTGTTCAGAATTAAATGAAAAATATCGCTTTGGCCACTCAATATTCTCGTTCAACCGCTGATTACCTATGAGGTCCTGGGCTCGAATCCCGGGTCGGGCCAACAGTTATTATTGAGGTTTTTCTAGCAAGAAAGTAGCAGCCCGGAGTCAGGAAGTTGGCGGTGAATGATCTCGGAAAGCACGCTAAGCCGTTGGTCCTGCATCTGACCTTTTCCCGGTCGTGTCGGTCTGTCGTCCCATCGGATTAAGACAGTGAGGAATTAGAGAGTGCACCTGTGTTTGCGCCCACACTTGTGCACTTTAATATGTCCTGCACATCTGGCTAATCTTCGAAGAGACTGGCCGCCGTGGTCGAAATTCGGCTAGGAGGAAATCATCACTTTATATTGGATAGGAAACAAATACCATTATAATGATAGTATTCGCAGTAATATAAGAATAAGAATTAGCAAGCTGAAGTGGCAGTGGGCCGGCCATACCTCGCGAAGAACCGACAACCGCTGGGGTAAACGTGTTCTTGAGTGGAGCCCGCGACTTGGCAAATGTACTGTAGCCGGCCAGGTGGGATGACGATCTGCGAAAGATTGCAGGCAGATGCTGGATGCGGCAAGCTGAAGACAGGGCGCCATGGCGCTCATTAGGGGAGGCCTATGTCCATCAGTGGACTAATATAGGCTGGTGATGGTGATGATGATGATTCGCAGTAATGTGATAAACAGTGTCGCGCACATTAATTATGCTCCTGAGGACACCGTCTCATAAAAAACCAAGAATTGTATGCATTAGATCAAGCTGTAGTTTATTCAACTCAGCTTGAATTCCGTTTTAGAATACGACCCGAACGCTCACTGGAATTCATTAGGTACAGATTGGCCTCCATTAGGCTCGCCGATTACTTTATGGGATCAATTAGAACTCCGAATGCCTATGAATTTGTCACAGGTGAAATTCAGTGCAATCTAATCTGATCCACGAGATTACTATGCTTGTAACTAGCTTCAGGCGTTAAGGGCCTCTGCTTTGTGTCGATTACCAACGTACTTGCTATGTATTCATCAATCGTAAATTAATATATTAATGGTAATCATAATAAACCTATAAAACAATATTATATTCTCTAACTAGCGACCCGCCCCGGCTTCGCACGGATGCAATGCTGATACTAAATATACGACAGAATCGGCCCACCGGCCGGTACCGCCACAACCGCTGTCCCTGCATTTTAAATCTGTAATATTTTCGAAAATATTCATTTAAATTACATGATTTAAATGCATAATGGATTAAAGTAATTAATTGGATAAGGATTAATGCTGTATTGATTAAAATTGCTCCGTAAATAAGCCATTATTTCTCTAAGGATAAAAAATGGTTATTGTGGGTTATCCCTAAGAGATAGTCATATACCATCGCGGACTTTTTTGTAGATCTTTTTATGGTGTACAATACTGTAGTACATTATTTTAATCTATCTCGTAGGGGCCAGCGTGTGCAATGTAAGCGCAAAAAATATGTTTATTTACGACATCACATTAAAAACCTCTAAAATTATCAGTGTTTATCTACCATATTATGCATGTATTATACACATAAACCTGCCTTTTTAATCACTCTATCTATTAAAAAAAACCGCATCAAAATCCATTACGTAGTTTAAAAGATCTAAGCATAAATAGGGACAGACAGACAGCGGGAAGCGTTTTGGTTTTATACTATGTAAACATTTCTACATAACAAAAGCATAAGTACGCTTCCTTTGAGCAGCTGTACTATTTTGCGCCTGTAGCAGTGGAGACCTTGGGCAGTTGGAGTGTGGATGCGAAGTCTTTAGTGGGAGAATTAGGCCGTAAAACTAACGAAGTGATAGAAGACCTCCGGATCGTTCTTGGTGCAAAGGATTGCCATCGCTATCAGCGAGGTAATGCTGCAAGCATTATGGGCACCTTTGCACCGGGAATGGTCAGGGGCGGGTTGTTTAATGACTAATTTTTATATTGTATACTCATACATTATGTACAACTTTATGACAATTGATTGACTGTAATTAAGCAATAAAATTTATTTATAGTATTATACAAATAAAATGTATTTATGCCCGCGGCTTCGCACGCGTTGTTTCTAAAGAAACGTTTAAAGGTGATTTATATCCCATGGGAACTGATTTATGGAATAAAAAGTAGCCCATGTTTTATTCCAGGATTAGAATTACCTGTATACAAAATTTCAGTCTGATCCGTCAGTAGTTTTGGCGAAGAGGTAACAAACATCCATCCATCCATCCATCCTTTCCCATTTATAATATTAGTGTGATAGTGTGATTTCTACATTGTTGTGACAAACGAAGACATAAAATTGTTTTAAATTAAATTATGAGATTGGTCGGAATACTCTTAATAAAGCTGCACAAGAACAATTGAACTGGCGAGAAAAGAGGAGGACTGATACCCAGTAGTGGGTGTCAGGCCACAACATAATAATGATGACGATGATGGATCTTTTTCTTGACGTCAGTTTTCGCCAATAAAAAGATATAGAATCTTTTGGTCAAACGAAGATCTATCGGTGATAAAAATACTTAAAAACAAATATGTCACAATTCCGTAGTTAATCAATCGCATTTGCCGTTTTCTAATTTGTAATTTGATCGTATTCAAACTCAACAGAGCCTCCACTAATCAGCCCGAACGTGACGTCAGACCGGATGTCCTACATCGGAGGGGACCACATCCGGATAAACTGCTCGTCTCCCCCCTCCCTCCCCGCAGCCAACATCACGTGGTTCGTCAATGAGCAAATGGTAAGTAGGTACATACTATCCGACTCTCACTTCTGATTATTGTGAGGTGGAAACTAACAGCTTATTTAACCTTAATATGTTAAACTTATTGAGTAACTTAAGCCTACAGTTATGAGGTGCTTACGTGTTCCACTTATGAGTTCATGGTTATGTGTCCATTGGAAGTAACAACTAACGGAAAAAATTTGCAGTAATAGTGAAAGGTGTTGCGCCTAATCTGATGAGTGCTACAATATCAATACCTAATCATTTGGAGCCAACTAAAACGATAGATTAAACAAAAAACAACATACAGTAAAAATACAGTAAAAATACACAAATATCATTTTAAGCCAAACAAACCAACAACACTAAAACAAAAGACAAACCAACAGCATTTTAAAATTTTGTGATTTAATCTGTAAAAAGGAATTACTTATTTCAGTTTTAAAGCTATTTTTCTTCAGAGAGAATAAATCAACATTTTGGTCATAATCGTTATTGAATAATATCTATATATATAAAAGAAAGTCGTGTTAGTTACACTATTTATAACTCAAGAACGGCTGAACCGATTTGGCTGAAAATTGGTGGGGAGGCAGCTTAGAACCAGGAGACGGACATAGGCTATGTTTTATCCCGGAATTACCACGGGAACGGAAACAACGCAGGCGAAGCCGCGGGCAGCAGCTAGTTTTACAGTAAAAGTAAAATGTATTTATTGGACACAATAATCTAATACAATAATCTAAATGAATCCATAGACTCCCGAACTAGTATATATTTCAGGAGTCAGTAGCTTCTCCCAAGTAATTAAATTTTGTGTCATATAAAACATATGACATATTATAGTTTTTTTTGGATCAATTAATTCGTTTTAATGCAGAAGAATAAAAAAAAAAGACAAAGATTGTGGAATAGAGAGGAATGGTCTATCCCTGCCACTCAGTTCCGTGATTTCTAAAAAACAATGATTCTATAGTCAATCTATATTATAATAATCATAATTAAAATTAAAAAAAGGTTGCTTTTATATTATGTTAAACTAATCATAACGTTAACGTTTTAAATTTTAAATACCTTAAGTAATAAGTAAAAAAATCTTCATTGCATGTTAGTAGGTAGTTAGACAATCTTCTCCTATTTCGTAATCCTGGTAATAATAACAAACTCCATTTGCCACGTCTGGTCTTGGTCTGGTGATGATGGACGGTGAACTGCAGCTCTGACCAAATTGTGACTTAGATCAAGTCTTTGAAGCCGTGGACGTCCAAAAGCGCGTTTGGGCGACATTTACTGCCCGCTGTACCGATCTTCTATTCTTTGGCTTGGGTGCTGAAAGAGATGTAAGAGACCTAAACTCAGCAATGGATATGAGCTGAAATGTTGTTGATGCGAAATCTTACAGAGTCATGTTGATGTTATCAGTGTCGTAGAATCACTATTATTTTTATCCTATTTTTTTTTTCCAGGTGCCAGGTTTCACTGCCAACCACGTGTTAAACTACAGCAACGGCTATGCGTCCAGTCTTGCAACTTTGGAGCTCGAAGCTGCCGCGTTGTCACCAGTGCCTACCTTGATGATACGGTAATAATAAGGTCTAATTCTCACCAATGTTTCATAGAATGATTTTTTATGATGTTTTGAACGACGAGCTGCTTGTAGTTTAGTTTACACCAATAAATCTTTTAAAAACAAATCTGATAAATGTATCACAACCATCTGCAGCCTAAATGCCAGTCCACTGATGGACCTTTTCACAACCTGCAGAGATTATCCATTGATCCTGAACACTGGATAAGATCTGTACTTCATATTTCGAGCATACTAATTATGTATTTTGTTCAAGTTAATCCTACTTGAACAAAATACATAGACAGCAACCAACTGACATGATCTACCGACGAGAAAAGATATCTCTTTACAAAATAATCAGTCATTATTTTGTAAAGAGATATCTTTTCTCAAAATTTTGTTTATTTATTAGACTACGACATATTCTTATACCACAGGGCTTTTATTTCTAAATGTTTTTTTTTTCAGATGTGAAGCGTCCTTATTCGACGTTTGGAAGGCGACGAGTCACACGGTTATAATGAGAGAGCGCAGTGCAAACCCTGCTTCTGCTTTAGGGAGAAGCTTAACAGGTAAAATTATTGCTGGTTTTATCCATCGCTCTAAGTTCGATTCTAGGATGATTGCTTAACGCATGCATCTTCAACCTTTTTTTGTGCAAGGGCCAATAATCCATTTTTCATCGCCCGAAGGGCCGCAACCTGCAATACTCTATTTAATTTTACTATCTACCCTAAAAAAGGGATATAAAACAAGCAAGTTTAAAATTTTCAATAGTCTTTATGGGTTTATTTATTATTAAAAAATATTTATTTATTAAAAACCTTACAAAATAAGTACAGGACCTTGAATCAATGCGATGTTTAACATTGTTTATTTTTGACGAGTGTATCGATGTCAGGCTTTATTTTTGAAGTTGCAACCCGTAGACTACCTTCCAGATGTGCGTCTGTAATTCTTGTCCTTGTTTTAGACTTGACATTTTTCATGCGAGAAAACAGTTGCTCGCACACATAAGTGCTCCCAAACAATGATATAATTTTTTGGGCATGTTTGCGTATCGACTGAATTCGCGAATAACGAAATATTTAGCCACGAATACAGGAAACCAGTCACAATTTTTTTACCCGCTAATAGAGAAAACGCGAAAAAGGGAACCGTGAATAAGAAGTTATTACTGTAAATAAAATATTATAATTTGCTATGGCCTCCGAGGGCCGCAGGAAAAGACCCGGCGGGCCGCGGGTTGAAGACATGGCTTAACGTAAGCTCTGCTTACTTTGGGGCTAGCCAGGTAATGCTGTGTGGATTGTCCAGCATCATTTATTTATTATACTTACTCTTTAGTGTCTTATTCAATTTCTTCTTATTTAAATCTTAGGCTTCTTGATCGTTTTGCCCTAATAAACTCTAAATGTTAGATGTTGTTGTGTATTTACTTTATTGCTAACGTGATCTATTTCCTTTAGGTGCAGCCAAAGAAACGTGCCTGCCAACGATATTAGTGATGCTTCTTCAACTGTTTTTGCAATTTCTATTGCAAAACTATACAGCGGTTAGATAGCTGAGCGATTATTTGAAGGTTCATTTACACTGTCCTTACCATTATTTCTCTATTTCGTTCTGTAAAGTTTAATTCTTCGTCGACAATATCTTAATTATTTGTAAAGTTAAAGCTATTTGAATTTTGTTATCCCAGTTATATTAATGTCTATAAGCGTTTCTATACCTTAATAACTTTTAGAATCCATTATTGTTAACATAGACTGATTATGACTAGATAATAAGTGTTGTATATAAGACATTTGTTTGTAAATATTTGAAAATATTTATACCATTGCCATTAATGTTAATTATTCTAAGCTAAGTGAAAGATAAGTTCAATATTGTACCTTTTCAATATGTATGAAATAAAAGTGGTCTCAGTGAACTTCCTTGAGCAACCCAGTTTCAAATAATTCATTAATAGAATTTAAGAAAACAAAAACATAACCTACGTAAAGCTTTTGACATTGATCGAATCATGATTGTAAAAGTTTCTTTTACAAGTTTTTACTCAATAATTTTAAATGTAAGTTAATCTTCGTATTTTGAGAACTTAACCAAGATGATTTAATAGAAAATTGGAAACATACGTTTATTTAAATTTGTAGTAGATGTGTGGCTGTGTTATAATAATTGATTATATTCGAATTATATAATTTGTCGTGTAGTTAAAATTTTATTAACACTAGATCGAATCAACAATTAATTTAATTGTTATTTTTCCTTAATCGTGTATTTAAACAATTGATGGTGCGTTATTTATTCAAATGTAAATAATTTATACATATAAGAAGTAATGTCATTTATAAGACGTAGAAAACATTGTGAATATAAAAACCTTAAAATACACTGAAACTTTTAAAACTGAACAGATTAGACGATGTATGAAAGGGGTTTTGAAGATTTTGGCCCTAACATCGGTTCCCGTTTTTTTTAATCGTGGCGCCACAGTGAATATTATATTGTATGGATGAGGACATTTATACAAATAATATCTTACTTACAACTTATTGTCTCAACAAGTCAGGTTTCTGAGATCACACTAATATAATAAATGCGAAAGTTTGGATGGATGGATGGATGTTTGTTACCTCTTCACGCCAAAACTACTGAACGGATCGGCTGAAATTTTGCACACAGGTAATTCTAATCCTGGAATCAAACATACTTTTTATACCACAAATCAGTTCCCATGGGATATAAATCACCTTTAAACGTTTCCATAGATAGGCGAAGCCGCGGGCATAAACTAGTATTCTCATATAAGGAAAACAACACCAGTTATTTTCACCTGTGAATATATCAGAAACTTGAAGCTTTAGTACATTATGATATAGAATTATTTTTACTGTACTGCATATAAGTGTCTTCTATCCAAATTTAAAATTTTCATTGTCGCCGAGATTAAAAAAAAAACTGGTGACCGATGCTACCCTCCACACAAAAATTTTCAAAACCCTTTGAATGGAATTGGTGTTATATCAAATAAATTCAATTGTCTAGTATAAATTTAAAAAGAAAACTTGTATTTACATAAAATTGCCTAATTGTGCATTGAATTGAAAGTGATTTTAGTAAATATTGTAACGGAAATTGAAATAAAGAAATATAAAAATAAATTATTTATATTCATTTCACACCAACATTTTTGAAAATAAAAAGGGTAAGTACGCTTTCCAGCTGTCTATAATACATGGCTCCAAATTTTGGGCTAATCATCGCAAAACTTGACTTGCTAAGGATTTGTACAGATTATTAACCCCCAACGCAAAAACAGAGGGGTGTTATAAGTTTAACGTGTCTGGCTGTGTATCTGTCTGTGGTATTACAATACCTAACGTTTAGTTTTTTTTTGTGTCACAGATAATTTTATCCCGAGTGTTCTTAGCCATGTTTCATGAAAATCAGTCGGGGTTTTTTAAATTTTTAATTTTGTTCTTGTTTTGTTATTAAACTGTCGTTGTTTGACGAATAAATTTTACTATGAATGTAAGGGGGGTTACTACGAACTTAGTTTGTGTAGGAAGAACGCTATTGATTCTTCCGTTTTCAAAGATAACGTCAGGGTGAGTGTGGTTCTAGTCGCAAGCGTTCCACATCCCTGCGAGCACCTGTGTTGGAAAGCTCGTTTCGCAATGAGCTCTCTACTCACCCTGAATATGGGCCTAGTTATGGGATGAAACGTAGGTGTTCTTCAAACAAACAAGGTTCGTAGTTAACCCTCTCACATTACACTAATATTATAAATGCGAAAGTTTGGATGTTTAGATGTATGGATGGATGGATGGATGTTTGTTATCTCTTCATGCCAAAACTACTCAACGGATCGGGCTGAAATTTTGCATACAGGTAATTCCAATCCTGGAATCAAACATCCAGGCTTCTTTTTATCCCATAAATCACCTATAAACTTTTCCATAGAAACAACGCGTGTGAAGCCGCGGGCAGCCACTAGTTGATAATAAATTTGTAAAGGCTGTCAACAGAGAAATATGATGACTCAGCCATTATGTGGAGTGGACGGACCATAACTTATATTATACTACGTAGGTATACGTCCTATAAATAAACTATACACAAAAATCTGCGGCAAAATCTAGCCATTAACGAATATAAAACTCATACAAAGCAAACGCTCGGTGAATATTTCACCTGGATAATAACGCTAGGTGAACATAATTTTTTCTCCATTCCGTTATGAATAGAACGCCTGCTCGTGAGTGATAATAACTCATCGATTGTTTAGCCAACAGTGTGTGAATACCCCTCGTTGAATTTTCATTCATTTTTGTTGGGAATTGATCCAGTTAATGGGGTTTTTGTGATCGCAAACGATGTGGCTCGTACGTTTGAAATGTAGCGTTAACCCCAGGTTGTTTAAGGTTATTTTTATATGTGTAGGTAAGTATATTGATTTTATGTGATTAATGACCAGCAGTTTACTACAGTTTTAGCAAATTAAGTTAAAATTTTAGTAGAAGGTATATTACTTACCTACTCTGTTACTATTTTGTTTTTTCGCCCTCCGACGACGATGGTGTGTACTGTGTAGACTCCACCATCTTATCATATGATTTATCTGTACTATACTGAATTTCATTCAATATATATTGTAGCTACGAGTACTCTCATGGTAAAGGTGAAAATGTGATACACACATGAATACATATCAATTGACCAGCTGGATGGAATTGATGAAATAGGTACATATGTAAAAATTAATACCTTCCTCGAAGTTGGGAAGGGATGAAACGTAGGTGTTCTTTAAACAAGGTTCGTAGTTAACCCTCTCACATTACACTAATATAATAAATGCGAAAGTTTGGATGTTTAGATGTATGGATGGATGGATGTTTGTTATCTCTTCACGCCAAAACTACTGAACGGATCGGGCTAAAATTTTGCATACAGGTAATTCCAATCCTTTCATGAAAGACATGAAAGGATTATGCATCACCATTTTCCAAAGACATCTGTGAGGGCGGGTGTGGCGGCAGATTTGGCCGAGGATCTCAAGAGGCGGAAATATGCAGGTCTTGATGGAGCCTTCGCATTTGCTCTCCTTGGAGTCGAGATCCTAAGTCGGTGGGGTACCAAGGCTCTCCGGGTATTCAAATAAATATCAGAGCGTCTGGTCGAAGTGACGCGTAACCTGAGAGCTGGTGAGTATCTGCCGCAGCGCATCAGCATTGCCATACAGCGGGGCAATGCAGACAACGACTTGGAGACGCTTCCGACTGGTATTTGTAAGAGGCGTATTGATATGGATTGTGTTACCCGTAGATAGTTTTCCACAGTCTGCAATTCACTAGTAAGTAATTTAATGATGTATCATAATCCAATTACATACTTCCATACACGACCCAGCGAAATGTTCCGTAAGCACTCGATAATAATTAAAACTGAAGCCATCCAATTTTAATTCCAATTAACGGATTCTATGTAGCAAATATACCTATAATAGTTCCATGACAAATTACATATAGATAAGTGTAGGCATTCTGTTCATCATCATCATCATCAGAATATAGCTACCACAGCTGGATATAGGCCTCCCCTAATGAACGCCATAGGCCCTGTCTTCAGCTTGTCGCATCCAGCATATGCCCGCAGTCTTTTGCAGATCGTCATCCCACCTGGCCGTAGGGCGTCCTACACTGTGTTTGCCGAGTCGCGGTCTCCACTCAAGAACACGTTTACCCCAGTGGTTGTTGGTTCTTCGCGAGATATGGCCTTCTGTTAGTTTATTCGTTTTAATAAGTTTCATCAAGGCCTGTGGTTGAACCTTATGTAACTGATGTTAATCGTGTTTCTTCTTGAGTTTAGGTTTGAGATACTTTAACACGAAAAAAATAATTATTATCCTAAGAGCCTATATTAGTCCACAGCTGGCAATAATATAATATTCTCTGCAAAAAGTCTGCATAAAACTAACAAACACAAAAAACAAGTGTTTTAATATAATATCTACCTATTGTTTCCGTGCTCAAACGAGATGGTTTCGTAAGAATATGTTCAGATTACTCAATACCGATTAGTAAACAGCTGGTAGCAGTACAGATCTGTCTCCCAAATACAACGATAATTTATTTTCATACTATTTTCTGGCCGCAGCTTTGCACACGTTGTTTCTATGGAAACGTTTTCTATCCCATGGGAACTGATTTATGGGACAAAAAGTTACCTATGTTTGATTCCAGGATTAGAATTACCTGTTATGCAAAATTTCAGCCTGATCGATTTTGTCATTTTGGCGTGAAGAGGTAACAAACCAAATCCATATTAAACATCCAATGTTTTGCATTTATAATAGGTACTAGTAACTAGTAATTTCTATGCCATGGGAACTGATTTATGGGATAAAAAGTAGCCCACGTTTTATTCCAGGCCTAAAATTACCTGTATGCAATATTTCTCGATTCGTTCAGTAGTTTTGGCGTGAAAAGCTAACAAAATCTATCTATCCATCCATCCATCCATACATCTAAACTTCCACACTTTGAAAGAAAGAAAGAAAGAAAGAAAATTATTTATTAGACACTACAGTACACAACTAATGAAATAAAATAAAAGATAAAATAAAAGACTACTTAGTAACACATACCTACCTACAAAAACACAAGTGAACAGGACTATCACAATACAATACGTAGGTACCATAACACAACTTTCACATTTATAATATTGTTCTGATTAGTGTGATGTAGGTAAGGATCATACAATTAATTTCCATTCATAAATTCCGTCTTTTCTACTGTCTTTTAAGGCAAAACTACCAGGAAAAACAATTATGTAGGTACCTATTTTTTTACCGGAAAAATTCTTTCTATGAATTAGAACTAGCCGTTAAGCGGTGTTAATTCGGCAGGGACTTAATCCGACTTACCGCCGGTCTATATCTGTTATACGACTCCGATAGTGAAACTTGAGAACGCTCTGTTTTAGGGGTTCAGCATCATGTTCAGTGGCATAAGACTACAGTTCGGTTACAAAACAAATGCTGATGCGCTGCGCCAGATTCTCACCAGCTCTCGGGTTACGCGTCGCTTCGACCAAACGTACAGTTTTTTTTTAATGTCGGGAGCCTCGGTAAAATATTTTGGCTTTAGGCAACGTTTTCGATAATTTTAGATCGATTTGACTAAGTATATTTCAAGTCTCAGGCACTACTTTGGTGGATGAGCGACAGCGAGTCATAAAGGCGATGACATAATCGCGGCAATAATTCCTATAGAAGTGCCACGAAAGACAGTTGACCTTGGTAAAAAGATTTTATATTTTACGCCGTCATACTATCCACAAATTCATAATAACTTGTATCGATTCATCTTATGAAAAATCAATTTTAGTATTATTTTTGTTTTTTTTTTGTTTTTGTTTTCGAGACTTTACTGAGTGTTACTATAATCTACGTTTTTGTGAAAGTTTGTAATGGTGTCATCTTTTGACAGCACTAAAAAGATGCCATCCTTTCTATTTCGATCGTAACAAAAGGGGCCGCACCATTTAAGTCATGCCAAATTAGTTTAATTTAGTTTTGGTGACATATTGAAAAACAGGTAAATATTTATTTATAATTTGTCAAATTTTAATATCAAAGTTAGTTGTTTTAACATACCTATAAAATGAAATAATAATAATAAAATTCATGCACATTCTACAGTGTGAAAAAATTCGTCGCATATAACACATCTTCTCTACGAGTTGCCACATCTGAATTGTGAATGCCAACAAAATAGGACTGAGAACCTTCGCTCAACTTATTCAAGGATTATTTTGTGACCAAGTATCCCAAATTCCCCCAACTTAGCACAAACTGTCATTGCAGAGTTTCGACCTCTATTATCAAGGCTACGGTAATCGAGAGAGTCGGTCGAAGCTCCAGCTAACCGCAAACTGGACAGTGGAGCGAACATTCCGGTGTTTGTGTCAACTTGAATACAGGAACTTGCTAAGGATGACTTGTTACTCGATGGCTATTTACTAATAGAACAATGCTTCAGATGTTTGAGGTTGATTGCCCAAAAATAGAAAGAAAAATGAAGAAGTCCTAGAATAGATAAAATAAAAAGTGAAGTTTTATATCAGGTGGGTTGACTAGGAAAGAGATGTTGACTTTTTGTAGAAGCCAACAATACCTCTCTACAGCTCTAAAAAATACATAATGGTACCCCTAAAACTTAGTAGGTATACTCAAGACCAATTTCACCATTTGTTAAATTAGGTTCAGATTGAACCGGATCAACGTGTTCTATACGCTGAACTCGTTCAAAACCCTTGAACTGAGTTTATCTCTATGTTGATCGCATTCAATAACACCGGTGGAATTGGACCTTAGCGGTGTCAGAATATAAAATAGGAAACAATTACAAAAGTGTATCTACTTAGCAGGTACATACAAAAATGAACATTACCAATACCTACGTAAAACATGTTTACTTATAAGTTAGAAAACTTCTCTCAAAACCAACCATTCCCAGGTTGTTTTATCCTTTTAAAAAGGTTGATTCTGAGAGAAGTTTGAAACCAGGATAATTTCCGTCCAACCCAATTCCAACTGAAGGTTTTAAATCCCCATTAATCATTACAAAACTGTGTTAAAACATCTCTCATAACAAAGTAACAGCAACTGTGAATAAACTCGTCGGAGATAGGTCATTGCGCGGTATCATTGATCAAAATTGTTAAATGGGATGCCCCACTTGACGTAGGGGTGGGCAGGGCTATAAATTTGGGAGGCACCTCGGCGGAAACACTGACATAGACGACACAATAGAGGTTTCAGTTTCGAGCCAGTTGAATAGTGACGTTGAGTATCAGAAATCAAACATTTTGAAGAATTAGATCACTGAGTTCTTCAAAATTATTGAAATTTTTGTATAATTTTTTTAGTAAAATGGGAAATTTTCATAATTTTCAATTCGTCTTACCTCAACAGCCTGTATTGGTCCAAGCGTGACGACCTCAGTGGCGCAGCGGCGCAGGAGGTTGCGGATTCGATTCTCGCCTCGGGACAAATGTTTGTACGATCTGCAGACATTATCCAGGGTGTTCTGGATGTTTTCTTATGTATAATTAAAAAATATATATCTATGTAGTGTATTATATTAAGTAATTCAGTTATCTAGTACCCATAACACAAGCTCTGCTTAGCTTGGGGCTAGATAATGCTGTGTGAATTGTCCAGCATTATTCATTATTATTATTATTAATGCTGGACGCACGCAGGCCTCCCCCTGATAAGCGCCTTGTTGACTTTTATCTTTTATTCATTTTTCAATCCGTCTATGTGAAGACAATTGTTGCATGATACCATAGAATTTCAAGCTCTATTTCTTTCATGAACAAAGTGAATTAGTAAACTTGACTTTAAACATGACCTACTTTTATTTTATTTTGATACCCATTGTCGCTATAGTGACCTTTTCATGCTGGATGTTTAGCCCATGACTAACGTACCGATTTTTTGTCAGGCATTCAGCTTTGCTTTGTTCTCACAATTTATTGGTCCTAAATTTACGTCCCGACGGTGATC
Organism: Eupithecia subumbrata; assembly: GCA_949316285.1. Classification (NCBI taxonomy): domain Eukaryota; kingdom Metazoa; phylum Arthropoda; class Insecta; order Lepidoptera; family Geometridae; genus Eupithecia; species Eupithecia subumbrata. Next base: position 2,687,752 of record OX438644.1, on the reverse strand, counting down.
TATGCATCGGATGCGATTCATAGTTCCTAAAACCACCAAAAAACAGTCGGAAAACGGAACAAATCCAAAGCCTTTGTTTCAAGTTTGCTCTGTCAGAGTTTGTGAGGTCACCCAAACCGTGAACCATTGAAATTGTAAAAAGGAGTGCGGTAAAATGGGCTCTATTGCTCAGTACTTCATGCGCTGTCTTCAGTTTGCCGAAAAATAACTTTCAAAACGCATAATTGCACATGCGCAGCTAAAAAAGCGCAAATTCGAGTTCGTAAACAAACGAGAGACGAATTAAATTTTTAATGAAAGCTGTTAAAAAGATAATATGTTTCAAACTTCTCCGATTTATTCTAATTATATCAGTGTAGTAAAATATTTTCCATCAATATTTCTTTGCTTTTGAAGTCATTTTTTTTTATATAGTTCGGATTCTAGAACCGTACTTTACATGGATAGACGAAACTTTTACAATCTTGATCCTAACGAAGCATCAAGCTTTTAAATATTCATAAACTTGTGTAAACTACTACGAGGCCTGATTTGTATTCATCGATTTTCAACTATCAGAAACTATAAGTATTCAGATCCTATACATTTAAACTAGATCTTAACATTAGATATTTCGTATGCATCACATGGTGTTTGGTTTGTATTTTTTTAAACTTTGTTTAAAACCCTTACAGTCTCAAAAAATATTGGCATGCTGCAGTGAGTAGTGACCAGAGATTACCAGTCGTATCTGTACCTTACGTTTCAGTCCAGTCGACAACGGCACGAAATTCTTATGGTTCGGTTTTTATAAAACCATAAAAAAATCAATCGAAATAAAAAGTTTGACCATAAAGAAAAGAGGATTTTAATAACCTATCTAAACATCAACCAACTTGATACCCTCATAATTTTCTTATGCTGAAACCAGCTGAAACTAATAACGCCAATAAGTTTAAACTTAAACATTTGAAGCATACCTACCATGTTTATTAAACACTGATTCACAAGTAACATGGCCTCCGTGTCAGTAGTTCTATAAAGAAGTTTAACTGGTAGGACCAATGGCACACCTTTGTTATCTCTAGTACTACCAGTATGGGATGGTTGGTAAGTAAAAATATTTTTGTTATGATCTTCATTTTTAGGATTTTTGTATCGAAGGCTAAGATCCAGTTTGTGTCTTTGTGCCACAGCAAGTTACATTTTTAAAAACTTTAACCAAAATTAAATTTCAAACCAAAGCCCTAACCCAATCTGATTCACTGAACTAACGCATTGATGGTTTAGATTCGACGTTTTGTACCAGTCTGACCCATGGCTCAGGTGGATTAGATTTCACCGCTTAATTAGAATCAAGCGGTGAAATCTAATCCACCCGGACTATGGATCAGAGTGGGATAGATCCCACTCTGATCCATAGCCCGGGTGGATAAGAAATATCATCATTTACCGGGCTTCATCCCACGGACGGCACATGCCATTTTCTTCCACTCTCCTCTGACAGCCACCTTCTTCGCACTTACCTTCTCTTTCCTTTCTTACCCTGCTTACCTTTCTTAACTTGCTTTCAGACCAATCATTTATATATCTTATCTCTTGCTTCCTCTCCCTTTATATCCTTCCTCATTTGTTACAATCTTCTTTAATATTTGGTTTCCCTCTGTCCTTTTTCCCTCCACATTCATTTCTAACAAACTTGTCATTTATTTTGCCTTGTTCTCCCTTTATATCCCTCCACATTCAATTCTAACACTGGTTTAATGTCAATAATCTTTTGCTTAATGAAACTAAAACGAAATGTATAAAATTTGCTCTACCTAATGTAAAACACGTTAAGATTGATGTAAACGTAAAAGGAGAAACGTTAGAAATTGTAAACAGTACAGTATTCTTAGGAATAACCTTAGATAGTAAACTTCAATGGGGCCCACACATAGATAAGCTATCGAGGAGACTTAGTTCTGCAGCGTATGCAGTCAAAAAAATCCGTCATCTTACAGACGTGGATACATCTAGACTTGTTTATTTCAGCTACTTCCATAGTATTATGTCTTATGGCATACTGCTGTGGGGGAACGCTGCAGATATTAACACCATATTTGTGCTGCAGAAGAGGGCTGTTCGTGCAATCTATAATATGGGTCCCAGAGAATCCCTACGTGATAAATTCAAAGAAATAAATATAATGACAGTACCATGTCAATATATTTATGAAAACTTGTTGTACACTCATAGAAATAAAAATCTGTTCCCTAAAAATTGTGATAAACATAACTTTAATACCAGAAATAAACATAAACTCGCTGTGCCCACAACTAGGCTACACAAAATTAATGTATCTTTTAAAGGGCAATGTATACGCTTCTACAACAAAACTCCTAGTGAGTTGCAACAATTATCAGTAAATAAATTCAAACAAATTGTCAAAACCTTGCTGTGCAAAAAGGCTTACTATAAAATATCAGATTATCTAGAAGATAAAAAAGCTTGGAACGGGTTTTGCTCCAACTCGAAGAATAACAACTAACAGGCTAAAGGTTTCTTCGTCGCTTCTTTACTTTGGTCTACATACCGAAGCGACAGAAATCAAAAATATCACTTTATTTCCGTGTCAGTGTATAGTTTTATAATTTGACCTTTTCTAAGTGTACATTTATTGTATTTATGGAAATAAAGAGTTTTTGATTTTGATTTTGATTTGATTTAACAATATTCACATCACACGACATTCTTCTCACCGCATAACATGCCCTTACCACGCTTGCCTGTTAGCCACTCCTCATCTTTTCCGCCACTGCCGTCGTACTTACAAACTTTTCCTGATGTACCAAATCATTCCTGACTGGAAATAAATTGATTAGGCTATACGTATAGAGTCATTTTCAGGCTCATTCTTAAGGTAGAAACTTATTCATTCTCGTCACTCCACACATCGGTGCCTTCTTCCGGTAAAAATCTGAAAAGTCCACCCGTCTTCTACTACTCGCATTTTTCAAAATCCAAGTTGCTCAATACGCTATGACCAACAAATTTTCGACGTAAAATTTTATTTATGTTTCACTAGAAGTTATGAAATAAAAATCCCACATCGGAAAGTTAGGAACTTAAACCGTTTGAATCCAAACCCCATTTGACTGAAAGGCATCGGTGCAAGTTTCACGTTTCTCATTCGTATCGTAAAATTCATGAATTATATATTCCATCAGCTATAGCTTGTAAGGAATAGGTTCGCTTTTCGGTTGGCAATTATGTAAAAGAGCTCTGCAGTTCGGAGGTACCTAATCAAAGTTGTCGAGTAATCGATTGCTTTACAAAGCGGAGGCGTATGAAAAGCTTAATCTATGCTTTGACGTTTTGCGAATGATATGAGATGTTCAATACTTGAGTGCTTATGTTACCGGGCGGGTGACTCGTTTTTTGACTCAGTGGCAATATTGTTAATTTTCTTCGGTAATTGGTCACATTTCCGCATACAGCGTGGGATGTTGCGGGTTCATGTCACGTCTGAGTCGTTAATTTATGGAAAAATTTATTTATTACAAACATCAAATTCGACGGAAAATTTCGTGATTTGATACAATACAATGCAATTGCACACCAAGAAAATATAAAAATAAAATACAAGGAAAAGAGATATACAGAGTTGCACAATGGGCGGCCTTATCGCTAAAAGCGATCTCTTCGTGTTGTTTTTGTCGTGATGTCCTCCTTTATCACATTTGAATCATTTTTTCAATCACAATCTTTAACTACACGAATTAAACTGTAGATCTTAACATACATATTCTTTAGAATAAGAAAATAATAAGCAAAGAATAGATTCCTGCCTCGGAACAAATTTGTGTACGATCTGCAGAAATTTGTTCCGTTGGTCTGGGTGTGTTCTATGTATAGTAAAAAAAAAACTATCTATGTAGTGTATTGTATTAAGTATATCAGTTATCTAGTACCCATAACACAAGCTCTGCTTAGCTTGGGGCTAGATAATGCTGTGTGAATTGTCCAGCATTATCTATCTATCTATTTATCTATATTAGAATAAGTACTTACAATGAAGACCTTGGAACTTATATCTGATAGAGATTTTTTTCGGGTTTTTACAAAATTATCTGAGCGTCTGGTCGAAGCGACGCGTGACCCAAGAGCTGGTGAGTATCTGGCGCAGCGCATCAGCATTGCCATACAGCGGGACGCGACGACTGGTATTGATATGGATCAGGTAAGCTACCTGTACATTGTTTGCAATAGTCTGCAGTTAGATTAATTGTTTCAAATGTAAATACTAATACTAATTTATTTCTATTATTTGATTGTAATTTTCTGTGTTAATAAAGTTTTCTATTACCGTCTATATTGTTTTCATATGTCCAGTCCCTCCCTAAGTTGCCTGGAAAAGATCGCTCAAAGTGATAAGGCCGCTCTTTGTACTTCCTTTATTCTCAGCATTTCCTTAGGTATTGAATTTTATTACAATAAAGAGTTATCTATCTATATATCAATCTAATTTTGTTAATATCAGGTTTTAAAAAGTGCAATCAGAGTTCCGTTTCATCTGCACTCTTAAAATAAATAGTGAACCTACATCCACTCCCCTACTCAGTACCTATACTTAACTTTATAGCATAAGATATAACAAAGATAAACTTGTGGGCCGAAGAATAAAATCGCTCGTAAACATATTTTATCCTAAAAGTCTTGACAAGACCTAAGATATTCTTTAGGATTTTGCCGTAGATGTGGTCACCATACTTAACCAAATGTTGTGGAGTGTCTTTTTGCCGATTATTGGAAATGACTTTTGTTTGGTTTGATTTAAAAGCTGTTGACAAAGTAAGATGACGAATGATGTCTCTCTATGAATTATGGTTTTGGTCTATCCATAAGTGCTACTATTTCTTAGCTCGGTAATACGGAATATTAAATACTCCGTCCAGTACGTTGTAAAATGAGGAATCCTCATCTCAGTTGATGATGTGTTCAAAAGTTTTTTTTTAAAATAGGTCTTAGGAAGTACATAGGTACCTATAAAATACAGGGTGTTATTTAAATTAGTGCGTAATACCGAGGGGGACGTTCTGCTGGTGCACAGAATAATATGAATTTAACAAACATGTGTCAGTTCAATATCACACCTTCTCAAAAAAATTGCAATCAACTTATTTAAATGCAGCCAGCGTCTTGGGTACACTTCCAACTGGTATTGATATGGATCAGTTGAGCAACCTGTAGGTTATTTGCAACAGTCTGCAGTAAGCTCAATTGTTTCAATTGTAAATACTAGTTCTAATTTATTTCTATTATTTGATTGTAATTTTCGTTGTGAATAATGATTTGAATAATAACACCTTATATTTCTCATAAAGACTACATAATAACACTAACCTAACTAACCTAACCTAAGCCCTGAGTTCGATTTGACGATAGTATTGAGACATTATCGAGACTTCTTATTTTACTATGGGTTAAGGAACAGCGCGCCTCTGGCTCTAGCGTATGGAGATAGAAGAACGCAAATCTCATACAAAAAAAAGACGTCTTTTATCTATCTAATATATACATATTGTACATATATCCTACTAATATTATAGAACCGAATGTTTGTAAAATCTGAATTTTTGTTACCTAGGATCTCTAAAACTACTGAACAGATCAATATATCAATATAGGTGCATAAATAAATTTGAATTGCTGAATATTACTTGACATTTACATGCTTAAATTTAATCTTGTTGGAGTTTGTTATTTTAATTTAATTTTGCAATGATTATTTATTGAATGTATTCTGCAGTTTATGTGACATGAATAATTGAAATCGGTTTTATGGTAACTAACATAGTATATAGGTAGTTGTACTAACATTTATGGTGAATAACCGAAATAAATAAATTGAATTGAATTGAATTGAATATGAAATTTGGCGTACGCTTAGAGCAAAGCCTAACTTAGATAATAGGCTACTTACTATACGGAACATACGCGTGGGAAGCCGCGGGTAGAAGCTAGTACTACTATAAATCTACTATACATATACTATCGTGAAACCAAACTCAGGGCTTTGTATCATTGCCACTTCAACAATTATTAAAAAAGGAGCATTTTACTTTATCCAACAACCATCCATTTTACCAGACAATGTTGTCGGTATAAACCGAGAATATATTCCCAACAGAAACCATAAGACAAATAAAATACACCGTTCCAACAGCCATCGAAAGATATTTGCGGATTTTTATCGGAAAACTTTTTATCAGATTGATCTGAATTTTTAAGCGTATTGTTTGTACCTAAAGGTATACTTTTGTAAGTAATGGCAACGGTAGTGTGGGATAATGCTAAAGTAAAATGTTAGCTTATTTAAAATTATTGTTGTGATTTTAGATGCCTCGCATACATTTTTATATTTATTTGCCATCATTTTTGTAAATAAGAAGCTGAATTTACTTTGGTCATTATTGATCAGAGCGGAAACTCTCGATGTAACTCTCGTGAAATCGATTGTTAAATTATGTTTATTTTAGTATATATTTTTAAAGTTACTTTTACATTCAGTACCTACTTAAATTATTTCGTAGCTCAAACGACAACTGTCATTCCGTTCAAAAATTTGTCAGCTGACAGCTTGTAACGGTTATAACGGTCATTTTGTCGGCTATCGAGTTTTTGGATAGGAAGGGGCATTGGTTGTTGAGCTACGGAACATGAAGGTTGTCTTGGATCCGATATTGTAGCTTTGTGAAATTATAAAAAGTGAATTGTTATCTCAGACGTTTTTATTTCCCTTGCAAGTTGGAGTTTATCAAAAAGTACCTACTTAGTAAGAATTGGACGAATCGCTTATTGGGCGAACCGCTTATTGGACGAACCGCTTATTGGACGAACCGCTTATTGGACGAACCGATTGTTGGACGAATCGCTTTTTGGACGAACTGCGTATGGATACCTCACGAACCGCTTATTGCAGGAAGGAAACACAATTTGGACGAATCGCTTTTTGGATGAACTGCTAACAAATCAGCTGTTTTAGTCTTATTTTAATAAATATAAAAAAATGGTGGTCAATCCACACAGTATTATCTAGCCCCGAAGCAAGCAGAGCCTGTGTTATGGTTACTAGATAACTGATAATGATAATAATACTTTGCATACAGAAATACTTTATACCATACATAGAAAACATTCAGAACACCCAGAACATTCTGCAAATTGTACAAACATTTGTTACGAGGCGAGAATAGAACCCGCAATCTATTGCGTCGCAAGCTGATCTTCGTCCGCTGCGTCATAGAGGTCATCTATAGCTTAGAAGTCGTCAACAGATAAGTCGTATGCAACCAAGATTTCTTTTGAAAACTGTCAAATTTAGGTATACTAAAATGCAAAGCACTTTACCGCCTCCAGCATCTCTATCTGGTATATTTCACAGATCTTTATCCCACATGCTCGTTTTGGGTTATTCTAGTTTTCCCTCTCAACAAATCCCCCTTAAGGGAGAAAACTCGTTTTTTTCCGTTCATTAGTGCGTGTATCACGCATTCTTTTTTCGCCACTCACTAGCTGTATTCAGAAAATTATAAAATAAATATACAAGAATAAAACCAACCAAACTTTTAAATCCACCATGGTTTTTAAGACTAAAGTCTAAGGACGTCACTCAAAAACATGTTAAACTCAAATCATGGTAAATATCTCGTTGTAAATGACTTTAGTAAAAAACAAGCTACTACAAGTTTCACTTCATCAGTTCAGCGACCTGAAGTGTGTATTGGCATTTAATAAGACATGACATGACATCCAAGCTAGAGGAGTCATATTCTTACACCAAGACAACCAGACAGTGCTATATAATACAATTTCTTATTCTACAGAGCGTGGCCCAAAACAATTAAAATCCATTATACAAAATTATTCGCCGTCGAAGAAAATTTGCATAACCAGAAAATTAACGCAGTCGAGATCCTTCGGGACCCACTGCTTAACTGTGGCTATTAAATCAATAGTTAATAATGGGTAGAAGCGTAACTCCCTGAAGGGCTATTGTGGGATGCCAGTCACGGATGGTTCACGGGTCTGATGTAGTGTGATGACCGCTGGATTAAGGCGTTGATTGACTAAACTTAGCAACGGGTAAATCCCTTTTGCTATTCTATTTATCGTAGAATTAGGGGACGCTGCTATGGATGTCATGCCGAGAATCCGGTTTACCAAAGGATTTTGAAAAAGTGGAACGTGTATTTATGGATACCGTACTTAAAATAAGAGCGTCTATATACCTAGATTTCTGTTTTTCTCAATCAGTGCTAAGCGAGAACACAGTAGGTTGGTATTGCAATGCGGGATTTTTACAAAAGCGTGCACAATCTTATTAGCTTGTGTTCTTGCGTTCTAAAAGAGTTTCTCATCTAAGCTCCAGCTTAACACTCTTGTGACATTACAAAATACCCACGTCTCTAGACTTGAAAGGCACTACCTACTAAAATATTCTATTTGTGATTCGTAGGTCACTATGGCCTGAATTATGCGTGTTCTGCAAATAGCCTGGCTTAGTATGTGGCGGAGCAACTTGTGGTTTTATTACTAGGGTCACCCGCAGCTTTGTTCGCGTGATGCCTCTGGCAAAAATTGCCTTTGTGTTTTAAAGCAACTTTTAATGTATTTATTTTATTTAAATCCTTTATTGCACATATTAATCTAAAAGTATACAAAAGGTGGGCTTAATGCCGATGGCATTATCTACCTGCCAATTATGGTTGCAACAAATCAAAAGGCGTGCTATAAATAAACTAACCTAGATACAATTCTAATTACAGAGAAAAACTAAAGTTACCTATATAATAACAACCTTACACTATATTATAATAAATATAATATCATATTTAAATATAAATATATATAATATAAATTACAATAGGTAGGTACTTACAATGTTTTAATATAGTAACAAAATTTACAAATAGCTGAAAAGATGGTTCAGTTACCTAACTAGAAATCGGGTAGAGATTCTTTAAAAATGCTCACGCGTCAGTTTTTTAACAGTCCTTTGATTCGACTTTTCTAATATCATAGGGACGAGAGTTCCAAAGTCTAACAGCCTCAATAGAAATAGTACATTTTACACCTAGGCGAGAAAGTGATCGATTCCGCCGAGGGCTTTAAAACACACGAGGTAGGAATCGCACTTTTCTGCCGAGTGATAAATAGTGCTTTATACTAAACCTTCGAGGAAAATAAAAAGCAGAATTAATTATTAATTGAAATTTAGAAGAACTTACCGCGCCCAAGGATGTTGGTAAAACCTCATTGACCGCGTCAGCCTTTGGGTTCTTTTTTCAAAATATTGTTCGGAAATCGGAGGAGGCCTAATGGACTTGGAGTAAAAACTTTTTGTCGTTTGACCGAACGAAAATAACCATAGCTACCGGTCGATCTTTTAGGAAATTAAAAAAAAATAACACGTTAGAAATGGATTTCCATACAGTTTTTCCTCCCGCTAAAACACGTGAGAAATGAAATTCCATAGAGTTTTTCCTCCCGGTTTCCTATAGGCCTGCAAAGACATACTTTCTATTCTATTAATGGAAAAGGAATAGGCAACTTTCCGAGCAGGTGTAGTATAAATGATTTTTCACGAAAAGATGAGCTGTGTGCCGGTATCTCTAGGAGGAGGTTGCTTGATGATCTGTGTGGTGGAGTATTTCATCATCATCAGCCTATATTAGTCAACTGAGCCATAGCTCCCTGTTTTCAGCTTGCCGCATCTAGTATCCTGCAGTCTTTCGCAGGTGGTCATCCCGCCTGGCCGGAGGGCGTCCCTATATAACACAAGCTCTGTTTAGCTTGGGGCTAGATAATGCGTGAATTGTCCACCATTATTATTATTATGTGTTTCTCATTTCAATGACCTCGGGCCATTATAGTGACCCGGTCCGCATGCGTGAGGCCGAAGCCATTTTGATTATTATGGAGACAGAGCCACCAAATTTTTACTACCACCTTTTTGTGTCACTTATATTAATAAATTCATATAATTTTGGACAATTCACACAGCATTATCTAGCCCCAAGCTGAGCAGAGCTTGTGTTACGAGTACTTGATAACTTATACTTAATACAATACACTACATAGATAGAGATTTTTTTATTATACATAGAAAACATCCAGAACACCCTGAACAAATATCTGCAGACCATACAAACATTTGTCTCGAGGCGGAATTGAACCCTCCTGCGTCGCAGGTGGACATTTGCCCGCTGCGCCACAGAGGTTATCAACTTATCATGGTTGTCACTTACCACGTTATTACTTCCATGTTACGGTTTCCGTTTGTTTGTTCTATACTTTTTTGTATCTGTATAGAAATAATTATTAATTCTATTCGATTCTGTGTCAGCGGCGTTGGCGGGTTCGGTGTGTAGTGTCCTTAATTACTAGCACTGAAGTAAGTCGAACAGAATAGATAGTCACTGGCTTCTGTCCAGCCCCGCCTCCAACGAGCGAAGACTTGAAGTGAATGAAGGTTCTTCTCCGCATATGCTTCCTGGATTTGGATCGACTGGTCTTCAGTCTACGGGTGCTTTTGGAAAATTTATAGGTAATTAACTTAACATTTTAACAGGACAGACTTGGAGGAGACAAAGCTTGGAGGAGGCTTTTACCACGCGGTCCTTACCGGACAAAAACTGCTCCGTTTATGTGAATAGTTTAGATAAGTATAGATTTATACTGTATAATCCGTAAAATCACCAAAAACTCCATTCATACTAACATAATATCGTTTTTAAAATCAAAGCAAGTGACAAAACGTAACACTCGCCGTGCTAGTTATCTTGTTTTGCCCAAGGTGAGAACGAACTACGGCAAAAAAATGTTTACTTTTGAAGGAGCACAGCTTTATAATATACTACTAGAAACTTTGAATAATGTACCGTTTTGTACCTTTAAATCTGAACTTGCTAGTTTTGTTAAGGAAAATTGTACAATTTTATAAGATTGTTAAATTCTAGCAAGTGTAGTAATATGCATCTAAATATTATTAGATAAAATTAAAACCGTGTTCGATTCAGTTTAGAATTTTTAACATAATTACAAAAAAATTATGTGATCTAGCAACTCCATCCATTAAGTTGTCTTGGGTGACGTGAAAACCTTTCATACACTGTTTTAAATTATCAACAGCATTATTATCTGCGTCTCTCTTCATAAAACAATATATGTCTTAGTTCATTTTTCTCACTTTTCTATGTAAAACCATATAATACCATTTATATCTATCATCTCATTGATGCAAAACTGTAATTACTACCTACAGGCCGAACAATAACTTTACTTTCACATTAAAGCTAAATTACTATTCTCATGTACGTGACTGTGTCTTTTTTGAGAAATTTAAATATCTTTAAACCTAAATAAAGCGGACTCCTTCGTTACTCGGTCTTGGAAGAGATTGCTTCATAGAATTCTAACTCAAACGGGATGCCTCTAATGCCTTTACGAGTTTGTAAGGAACATTATTGCGCTCTAGCTACATTTAAATAAAACGGATCATGTAGTGCAAAACGAGAATATTTAGAACGACGTCGTTTGATGTTTCACAGAGGAAAAGCATTTTGACTTTTGCAACAATACTGTACAACCTTGGGATGTAATATTCGTAGCATAATGGACATACTACTTAGAAAATTGGAAAATAAAGCTATTGGTAATGGGAAAATAAGCTAGCTGCTTGTTAGTACATTGGAAATCTAGACGAGAAAGTTCCCAATTCCTATCGAGTGTGACATTTGAGGCCCGAAGCGCAGCCGAGGGCCTCAATTGTAAATACTAGTTCTACTTTATTTATTTTCTCTCCAGCTAAACGCGTGAGAAATGAAATTCAAAAGAGTTTTCTGTTCCGCATTTTAGTACGCCTGCAATGACGTACTTTCTACCGTAAGGAATTTCAACCTTTGGAAAAGTAATAACCAACTTTCTGAGCAGGTGTAATGTAAAGGTATGTAGTTTCTTACTTCAATATCGTAAGTTGATCTTAATTTGCCCGAATCATTTATGTCTTTGCGTGTTTTAGAAAGATTATATTATAGCCTTTACAAGTCTAATGCTGGACATAGGTCTGTTCTGATAAAAACCTGATTGACTCTTATTATTAGAAGGTAATACCCATGCCCATCCCGCATGGGTATGTATGTGGGTTGGAAAAAGCAGAAAATTCCAGCACGGTTAAAAATATGATAAAACCTTATTTCTAGAAACAGTAGGCACTTAAGGGTCCGGCGACGGATGTATTTCCTATACAAACGAAATACCAAAATTATTTTTAATGTGAGCATATTTTCACTATGGTCTGTTATTATTTGTATTAAAATAGTATTTATCTAGGTTCCTGCCACAATTTTTTTTCAAAATACCTTTATGAAATGAAATTAAACCTAATCCCATTTTTACATCAAAGAATGAATGTTGTCTTAGTTATTGTATAGATAAGTATTTTGAAAAAATCTTATGGCAGTAACCTGTATAAATACTATCCTAACACAAATAATAGCAAACCATGGTGAAAACATTCTCAAATTACAAATCATTTTGGTACTACGTTCGTATGGGAAATTCATCCGTCGCCGGACCCTTAATAACTTAATTAGTACCTACTGTTTTGTGAAATAGTTGTTATATTATTTGGCCAAGTGAGTGGCCAATAAAAGATACATCCGTACACTGCACGGACTGACAAATCAACACGTTTGTGATGACTACCATCATATTATAATGAATACATCATTTTCATCCGCAACCCGACTTCACCCACTGCTGGGTATAGGCCTCCAAACTTTTGTGCCACTCCACACGGTCCTGCGCCAATCTCATCCAGGTTCGCCCTGCGGTGTTAGAAATATCGTCTGCCCATTTTGCCAATAATAATCAATGAATACATACCTACATATAATGAACACGTGTTATGAAAAACTCTGTCCCTTTTCCATCGCTGACTGCTCTATTTTCGTGTCGTATTTTTGATGGGTTTATTAATTCTTGAAGAGAAACTGTCTCGAAGGGCGTTTATTTATAGAGTTTGTGGTGACAACTCCAAAGGTTAATAGGCCGTTTCTAGGATACCAAGTCTAAATATACTTTAACGGGCAAGGGCTAAAGGTTGTCGTAGATCAGGGCCATTGCACATTCTTGTGCTGTGCGGTAGTGGTGTTGGATTCATGTGCGCAGAGCGGTATTTTAAAACTTTTTTTTTTAAAGACAAACGTTGTGCTGGTTAAATTACTAAAAGGCCAAAGAAGACCGAATAATGCCACTTAGTTTTTAGGGGTTTAAAGAAATCCCTGCGTTGGTTGAAGACTGGTTTTGTTGTCTTTTTATGAAAAATCTTCTTGAAAGGAATCCTGTCATACATTTAAACCACTTATTCCCAGTAGTTCTATGCTGTAAGTAAAACCTTTCTACGTTAATACACAGCTCGTGTAGAAATAATTTTTCATTCAAATCATTAAAGCTTAGATTTTCATACCACAACTTTATTTTGTTTTGTTTTTTACTGTAAAAAGAAAAACCTTCTGAATTTACCAGGCAACTCGACTTTTGAGCCGATAAATTCCCTCATTTCACTTCAAACAAACTCTAATGATAGGCCATGCCTCCCAACCCTTGTAGGAAACATAAAAGCTGAACGCCGACAATCCACTTAAAACCCAGAACAAAATGAAAGTTTATTTGAATAATTCCCACACCGTACCTAATTTAAACTTACGACCCCTCTTAAGGCTCTGGCACACGGATGCGGATGCGGTAGTGACTTGCGATAAAAAAGCGGAGGGTATGAACCATTATGATAATAATAATAATTTGTTTATTTTCCTCTTTTCAATAGGTTTACTTAAAATTTAGTTATTATAAGCGCGTAGAACTATATTTAACCAGTATTGTGAGAGGCTGGAGCTTGTCTTACAGGTTTTTCTAAAACCTATGTATGTATATGATAAACCTGTAACTGCAAGTCTCCAGGGAGGATTTTACCACTGATTCTAGCCAAACTTTTCTAGCTAAGGGAATCATGTTCATCATAGATGTATGTGCTGATGACCGGCAAAGAACCGTATCAATTTTTTGTTGTTGACAGAATTAACAGATGACTTCTATATATATTTAGATTGACAACCGTCACTTTTGGTATGTCCAATGGTATGTCTTCTTGGTAAGCTCTTTAATTGTTGACAGAATTGAGATGACTTCTTTTTATATTTCTATTGTCAACCGTCACTTGTGTATGTTTCCCTGGGAAGACGTTTGAGCCTAAATGGTCACATTTGGATGAATGATTTAGGTATATTTTAAAGTTCTGGCACACGAAGACAAATGCACCGTGACCAACTTTACTGCATTAGATAGATGCGGATGCGGATTGTGTTTAACTGCTTTATGATTTAACTTACAGGAGTCGTAAAACCCAAATAGCTGTGACAGAAGGTAGCTTGTGACTACCGATTTTGCATTTCCACAAAGGTATATTAAATTCGTTAAGGTTTGACCTTCAATAACATGACAATCGGTATCGACTTCTTGAAATTTATACGTTTACCAAGCGAAGTCATCAAAGCTGACTTAAACTTTCATCTTTGGCTTTTAAGATCCATGACGGATGGTTTATATAGTTCATTACGGATGTAAGCGGGTTAACAACGAACCTTATTTGTGTTGGAAGAACACCAACGTTTCATCCCTTAACGAGGGACATCTTCAAGGTGAGTGCGGTTCTAAACGAGCGCGTTCCGCATCTCTCTGAGCACTAGTATTTAACCCGCTTAGTACCGTAACGAATTTGTCAAACTACGATGGTTTTTGTAGTGATCGTTTGTCGGCACTTACGTAGATGACTTATATTCTAAGGCATATACGGGAATGATTGATCCGGCCGCAGTTCTGTCAAACGAGCGTGATTCTTGAGTCATTAAAATTAAATCATTCACGGGTTAACGCTTATGAAGGTAAAATACCCGTGAATGGTTAAATTATAACGGAACCAGTCCACCTAAAATCACCTTAAACAACGTCCGCTCGAGCCTTAATCTCTCAATTTTCGTAATGCCGAAAACTACCCTCGACCATTCAAAATTTATTTTATCGCGTCCAAAATTAAACTGAATTTACCTGGATTATCCCAATTAAAGCATTGTTGATAACTGTAACGAACAGCCGGCTCGCGGTAATTGGCTATTACTATGCAGTGGCCAATGACAACAGGTAGGTATGTACCTACCCTAGCTGTGGTTTTGCTCATTTCGTTGGAAATAAGTTTTATTCTGAGGCTTTTAATTTTTTTGTTAAGCGTTGATGTAAGTTATTATTTTTATCGTCAAGCAGACTCGGGTCATGTCTAGTGGTCAGTTCCCATCTCTTGCAAAGGTTTCTTCTAGTTATGACAAGTCTTCTACATAATAATATGCAATGTTTAGAGTTCCTTACCAACTCACCTCAACAGCCTGTATTGGTCTACTGCTGCAGGCCCTGACAAGCGCCCTATTGGCTTTATCTCATAAGGGGGTGATACCCATAATCCTCACGCTGGGCATGTGGGTTGGGGACCGCAGTTCGGTGGTAGAATTGTTCTGCAGGGGGTGCTGCTGCCCGTCCCCCGGTGGATTTCCCTTAGTCGCCTCTTACGACACCCGCGGGAAGAGTTAGGGGAGTGCAAATTCTAAACCGGCACCACATGGCATCTTACCCACTAGACATTATTTTTCTACTAAGCCTACACCGCCATCTCTGTCCATTCATCACAGGTCTGTATATCTGTAACCGTAGCAAGTCCAATTTTGGTTTTACTTTAACTAAGTACCTACCTACTTAGTCCTCTGAACTTTGAGGAAACCGAGTAACTAAATAAGTAATTAATGATGCTGACCGTGTACTCCTTTTTTCATGCTCACAAAGTAGGTACTTAAGTACTAACCTGGCGCATCAACCCTGCAGTCCACTTCGACCAACAAGGATCTTGGCCTCCGACACAATAGAAACATCACTGACTTCTTCTGTCCCCGCGCCTTCGTCAAGTCTGCTTTAGGCTAGCTAGGGAAAGACTGGTCGAAGCTACGCGTGACCCGAGAGCTGGTGAGTATCGCATCAGCATTGGCGTACAGTGCGCAGCAGGGCAATGCTGCCAGCGTCTTGGGGACGCTTCCGACTGGTATTGGCACATTGGGTATAGATGGATCTGTTGACCTACCTGTAGATTGTTCTAGTTTTTTGTTTTGACGACCTCCGTGGCGCAGCGGGCGAAGGTCCGCCTGCGACACAGGAGGTTGCGGGTTCGATTCCCGCCTCGGAACAAATTTGTGTACGATCTGCAGAAATTTGTTCCGTTGGTCTGGGTGTTTTCTATGTATAATAAAAATATCTATCTATGTAGTACATTGTATTAAGTATATCAGTTATCTAGTACCCATAACACAAGCTCTGCTTAGCTTGGGGCTAGATAATGCTGTGTGAATTGTCCAGCATTATTTATTTTATTTATTTATTTATTTAGTTTGTTTATATTATTTCTTTGTGGATAAGGTTAGTACAGGCAACTTCTATTAAATGCTATTTCTTCCGAAAAAAAAATCGGAATAAAAAGGATTTCGAAAAATTGTATTAAAAAAATTCGGAATAAAAGTATTTTGAAAAATTTCGTATCAAAAAGCATTCCAGGTCCATAACTTTATCTCGATCCATTCAGTATTTTTGGCGTGACCGTCGCACTAACATCTTCACAACAACGTCATGATTTTCGCTTTTATAATATTAGTAAGAGGGATGGAAAGAGCTATGCTGGGAGTTTCTCTGAAGGATAGGATTCGTAACGAATACATCCGACAGAGAACCAAAGAGAGCTGAAGTGTCAGTGGGCCAGCCATATCTCGCGAAGAACCGATAACCGCTGGGGGAAACGTGTTCTTGAGTGGAGACCACGACTCGGCACACGTAGTGTAGGACGCCCTCCGGCAAGGTGGGATGACGACCTGCGAAAGACTGCAGGCAGATGCTGGATGCGGCATGCTGAAGACGGGGCGCTATGGCGCTCATTAGGGGAGGCCTATGTCCAGCAGTGGACTAACATAGGCTGATGATGATGAAGAGGGAAAGCGGTTTTTTTTAAGAAATTAGTCTGCGTATGGCCCATTTCAACATTTCTCGCCTCCAGCTGTATCTAAAAGGTTATTTCTCAAACGCATTTAAACGCGCTGATCACTTCTGTCGTTCACCGTTCAATTCTATGATATTTTATGATGGATAATCCCGTTAAGTTCGTTAAAGTTCTTAGGTTAAAATTACGTTACTTTGTCATCGAATGCGTAAATTATTTGAAATTGTTTCCTACAACTTCAATGATGCGATGTGATTACTGTCTAATCAACCCTAGAGAACGATCCCCTTGGTTGGCCTACAGGTGGGCAATTCAATTGTGTTAGTAGGGTGTATCACTCATACTTTTACACAGCTTATTGACTGTTTTGCTAACTAATTAAAAAAAACAATTTCAATCGTACCATGCTTGAAAATTATGGTGATTTCACATTTGTACGAAGCCAAGCAAAACGTACAAATGTCCCACACTCAAATTTTCCACACTGAAATTTGATTCCAAACGATCTAGCATAACATGCAAGAGTGTGAAATTATTCAAAATAATAAATAAATAAATAATGTTGGACCATTCACACAGCATCTAGCCCCAAGTTAACGCATTCACTGCCCAGCCTCTATACGCTACACGGAGCTCTAGATGAGCGAGTGCGTCGAGGGCCATGAAAGTGTTAAGTAAAAATGGAGTCTAAGATTGAAATTAACAGTTTTCAAGTTTTCATTCTCATTTTATCAATCTGTTCTAAAGTCGAATAGATATCAGCAATTGATCGCTACACCATTATAATCTCTTCGCAGTCGTTAAACACCACTTTACGAGCGCAAAATCCATATTTTGAAAGATAATAACGGGTTCCAGATACTAAGCTCAATGTTCGTTCACTTTATTACCCAAGGAACTCTGAAACGTATTTTTGTCATAAAACTCTTCTGGAATTTATTGGTTTTATCGTTGGCTTTGGAGATGATTTCTGGGTCTTTTTATTGTGGTTTTTGAAAGTTTTTATTTGTTTTCATAAAAAAAAACAAGTTATTGAGTCGCTTAATGCAAATGGTCTAGACTTTATTTCAATTCTATAAGATCATCTATTAGAACGGTCTTTCTGACGTTTCTACGTCGTACAGATAGTTTTAAGCCCATTTTCTGAGGTGATTTGATTCGCAGCCGTTAACAATAACGACAAAAGACCGTGGTCAATTCAAAAGTATTAGTGGGTGTGTCACCCATACTTTTACCACAGACCACTTATATCCATACAGTCGTTCGTCGAAGACATTTTGACGTGGTTTTGACAGAGCAATCGTGTGGGGGACAAGGGACGGGTCGGGGGAGGGACGCTCCCGAGTTGCATACACCACCGCCTTAGTAACTCAGGAGCGTCCTCCCCCCGACTCGCCCCTTGGCCCCCGCATGATTGCCCTGTCAAAGCGGCCAAATTGGCTTGCTGAGCAAGTCAACAGGTTTTTTCAAGGAGCAAACCTTGCTCTTTGTAGTTATAAAAAAAAACCTAACCACGTTTCTACCACAAAGTTCAAAAATATCAAATATAAATTATGTAAATAAAAACATGTTGTCTCAGTGACTCAGGACACTCACAAACTGTCTCCAAAGTTGGCGGCACCTCATTACAGAAACGCTTCGGCCGTAAAATTAAGTAATAAAGCCAAACAGATCCCACACGGGAGTGTTTATGTCGATCCACTTAAGTATTGGTGAAGGAGGCAAGGTCTTGACGATTTGTGTTGCTTGGACTACACACCACAGTCGGCGGGCTGCCCGTATGTTGACAAAACACAGTTAGTTGTCTACAATATTCATAGAGTCTGTGCACAAAAGAGAAGCGTCTTAGGAATTGAGGTTGTGCGATTGTGCGTGTGCTGATTTACTACTTTTGTTGCGTTGCACTGCTCTGTCAAAAACAAGATGAACAATAATTAAAGCCTCTATTCCCATGTTTAAGATTAAAATTACTGATAGTTGTAGACCACTATTTTTAAAACACAAAATTCTGACACTTGCGTCCCATAATTGAATAACATAATAGAAGTCGCTCTGTTTGTAAAAAATAATCTCCATCTGTTTCCCCGGCTATCTGAGGTTGTCAGTCGAAACAGGCGGGATAATACTAGGTTCAATCACATCCTGTTAAAACAACATTAATGCAGAAAAGTGTTGTTAGTATTGCTCCTAAAATTTATAACAAATTACCTAAACTTTACAGAAACCTGAATGTTCAAACCTTACAGAAAATTAAAATATTATTAATATCAAAATGTTACAATAGCCTAGACGAATTTTTTTATGATAAATTGTAGATAGTTTTCAATGTTGCATGTCATCTCTCTAATTAATTTTGCATACCGTAAACGGTCAAGCATGTTGTTTCTACCTAAGTACATATATGTTAAATTTTTGTGTAGGTACACATGTTTTTGCAAATAAATATCTTTATCTTTATCGCAACAAATCGCTCGACACAAGACACACTTCAAAATCGCGGCTGTGGGGTAGAGGCTTGATGAAGTCGAAGTTGACACTTGACAGTTCCGTGACGAGACAGTTGACAGCTGGATTGTGTTGCCATATAAAAATCTTAACGCCACGACGACTGTTCTCTTTTTGCACAGACTCGACACAGAAATGACGAACTCGCTGGACTGTATCGCTTGGCGGACCTGTCTTTAGACTCGTTTTAACAAATGGTTAGTTGAATAGAAAGTGTGAACGAATATTGAATAAATAATTGAGATGGAATAAAAAGGTTTTTTGTGGTTTTACCTTCTAATGATAAGAGCCAATAGGGCGCTTCGGGGAAGCTTAGATGAGCTGTAATGGACTTGTAAAATGATAATCTATGATGAGAACAGAGAAATGAGACGCCATTGCCCTGCAGTGAGATAGGACACTACCAGGTTTCTTAAGTATTTATCTACTATCAACTTGAAATTTAAAATTATAATACATTTCGTGCACTTGTACAGACATGAAGAATAATAAATGAAAATGAAAATTTTCCATACAAATTGTGATGCACAGTCGCGCGCGGGCGCTTAGTACAGCTACACGCGTTTGGTTATTGTTTGACCTCTAACCGGTGTCAGCGGCTCGGCCGCCGAGTGCGCTAAGCACGTGCGACTTTCTTTGCATTTAAGATCGCGCGTTTATCAATTAAAATGAACAGTTTTGCGATTTTGGATACCGTTTTTGAAGAGGGAAATGATATGATACAGAGGGAAGACACGGAGGCTGAATATGGAAATTGTGCGAGAACAAGTGCGATAAGGAGCAGGGAGCATATAAGCGAAAATATTGAGAAGAATGACGGAATACCTATTAAGCGGAAATTAGTGGAAGAAGAAGGCAAGGATGAATGGAATGAGTGTATGGTGAAGTCTAAAAAATTTTCGCGTGGTCGCTTAGATAGTGGTGAGTCTATGAGATTTTCGATGGCTAATATAGAAGTTTGTCTGACTGGTACCGAGGTACTCCCTCGACAGTTTGGTTTGGCTAAAATGTTGAAGATGGAAAATATTAAGAATGTATTGAAAGTTAAGTACGTTAATTCTTTCAAGGTTTTAATTCAATTTACTGACGAGGATAGTGCCGAAATCTTAGTAAAATGCAAGTCTTTCAATGAAAATGGATTAAAATGCCAAAGACCTATGGAAATAGACCGTTCGTATGGTGTCATTCAAAATATCGATATCGAACTGACTGATGAGGAGATTCAACAACAAATAAGCAGTCAGACGGCAATTTTAGCTGTTAAGAGATTAAAACGCAAGAATACATTCGATGGGCACTGGGAACTATGTGAATCGGTGAGGTTATGCTTTGATGGACCATCTCTTCCTACTCATGTTTTTATCTACGACACTAGAGTAAAAGTAAGCCCCTACACTTACCCTGTGACGCAATGCTCACGTTGCTGGCGATTTGGTCACACAATAAGAGTGTGTCCATCTGTAAAGATTATCTGCCCGAAATGCACGAAACATCATGCAAACTGCGAGACGACACTTTTTAAATGCAACAATTGCATGGGAAGGCATATGGCCATGTCAAAAGTATGCCCAGCCTACCATAAGGAAAGACGAGTGAGAGAGTTAATGGCAGAGTTTAATTGCTCCTATAAAAAAGCCTTCACTATTTACGTACCGCCGTCGCCTCAACCAAGACACAGGGAAGTGATGAATGAAAACCCACTACTACCGAACACTCCGGAAGCATTGCCTTCTTTAAGATCTAGGCACACTGATCAATTAGATATGGAGGCTAATTGTTCTACATCGTATGCTCAAAAAGTAAAAGTCACCCCAGGAAACTCAAAGAAAAAAGAGGCTATGTCGGAGAAAAAGAGAAACAGAAAAAGTATGTACAGAGAATTAGATGAAGATATAATTGAATGCTACTCGGAAGGTAGTGGAAATGAAGATATGGAGACAAGTGAACAAAATGAGGAGAACAAATCTGAATTTAAGGACAAAATATCATGGATCCTTTTATTTAAAAAACTGAAGAACGCAATATTTGACGAGAATAAGTCTTGGGAAGATAAGATTAAAGGCTGTGGAAGTATTTTGTTAGAGGCGCTGGTATCTTTTGTCATGCAGTTTATAGCAGATCAGCCTTGTTGTAATTTCATAAAACAATTATGGATTACAACCCAAGACTTATTGTAAATGTTCTACAATGGAATGCTCGAAGCATTCGTCCCAAAAAATCTGAGTTTGAAACGCTACTCAGTCAGGAGAAGATACACATTGCTGCATTATGTGAGACTTGGCTTGACCCAGTTTGTGAATTTAGTGTTAGTGGATACAAAGTGTTTAGACTAGATCGAGATGACGAACACGGTGGGGTAGCAGTCTTGGTTCACAATTCAATAAAAGCCCAACAATTAAATGTCACTTTATCGAATTCACAGATCGAGATTCTATGTGTAAAGGTATCAAACTGTCAGCACTTGGAAAGAATTTATTCGGTATATTGCCCACCATCTGCTAGAACTAACCAAAATGATTGGGACCAAATGCTTAGTTTATCTTCTAGTAGGACTCTAATTGTTGGCGATTTGAATGGACATCATAGCATTTGGTCAAGTAAAACAGATACAAGAGGGAATCAAATCGCTGATTCTATTTTGGACAATAATTATTCATGCTTAAATGACGGTACACATACTAGGTTAAGTTTAGCTCACGGCAGAGTACAACGTAGTTCTCCTGATCTATCTCTGGCATCTGTTGATATTGCTCTTGATTTCAGTTGGAAAGTTTTAAATGAAAACTTGGGAAGCGACCATCTTATGATTAAGCTTAATACTAGTATTTGTGCACTAAATAATATTAAAAAGAAACGTAACTTTAAAAAAGCTGATTGGTTGAAATATAAAACAGCTATTGAGAGAGAACTTTTGGATTACAGTCTACCAAATGATAACCAATCAGCTTATGATAAATTTATTATAATTATCAACAAGGCAGCTGACGAGTCTATTCCTTATGTTAGAATTTGTGAAAAACCGCTTCAACAAAGTAAATTCACTCCAAAATCATATTGGAATCAAGATATCTCGAAAGCTGTAGCTGAGAGACGTCGTGCGCTTGCCACTTTTAGGAAAAACCCTACTCCAGACAACTTAAGTGAGCTACAAATTAAAGTAAGTGCAGCACAAAAATTAATACGATCAGCTAAGTGTAAGTCGTGGCAGGGCTTTTGTGATGGTATTGATGGTGTTACGTCCGCGAGGGATATGTGGACTAAAATGAGATGGCTCAAAGGAAAAAAATCATATAAGGCAGATATTACACGCGAAGCAGCTGAATCATTACTGGGTAATCTGGCACCTGATTATGTGAGTCCTTCTGCTCCTACGTTTTCTAGCGTGAACACTCTCTTATCATCACCGGTCACGGTAGAGGAACTAGTGAACACGATAAAGGGTACTGATACTGCACCAGGCTCGGATGATATCTCATACACAATGATAAAGAACCTTCCAAATGAAGCCAAACATGTACTAGTATCTTTATATAACAGATGTATCTTCTGGGGCTTTGTTCCGCAACAATGGAGAGAGGTTAAAATAGTTCCTGTACCGAAACCGAATGCTGGTAATAGTCCTGTTCCGACGTCTTTTAGACCAATAGCTTTGTTATCTTGTCTATGCAAGATACTGCATACAATTCTTACACGCAGGCTCGAGTGGTACTTAGAGCGTAATGATCACTTCTCAGACGAAACGGTAGGCTTCAGAAGATCGAGGTCTTGCATGGACAATTTGACAAGGTTGGTTTCACGAATTCAATCGGGATATAGCAAGGGTATAGCAACGGTCGGCTGCTTTGTTGATATTGATAACGCTTATAATAACGTTAATATTTTAAGTCTTTTGCATGGGTTGGATAATCTCGGAGTGGGTAAATCACTGTGCAATTACCTGTGGCAATTTTTACACTCGAGGAAATTATTTATTGAACTTTACGATGGCCAATTGAGCAGGATTACAGGAACAGGAATTGCACAGGGTGATCCTATATCTCCACTCTTATTCAACGCAATAACTTTAGGTATTTGTAAAAACCAGGGTCAGGTGTCCATATCTCAATATGCTGATGATTTTGTACTTTATGCCAGCCGTCCAAATTTGTCAGAAGCAGTAACTCTAATTCAAAATGGTTTACATGCATTAAATCACGGTATTTCACAGTTAGGGTTAGGTATCTCCCATAGGAAAACTAAAGTTTGTGTATTTACTAGACCGTACACTAGGAATTTAGATAGATTTAATGTAGATTTATTCATTAATAACGTGCGCATTCATCAAGTTCATAATATTAAATATTTAGGTATGTGGGTGGATAGGAGTTTAACATGGGGGAAACATATAAACGAAACAATAGATAAGATTAGTAAGTTTTTAAATATATTTAAAGTTCTTTTAGGGTCTAAATGGGGTATACATCCGAAACATCTTAGACGGCTTTACATTTCGATTATTAGAAGCAGGTTAGATTACGGTTGTTTTCTATATAGCACCAGTGCAAAAACTCGCTTATACAGGCTGGATAAAGTACAAAATCAGGCGATGAGAGTTGTCGGTGGTTTCATAAGAACTACACCCATCCATGTGATGGAAAGTGAGCTATGTCTCCAACCATTGTTTATTCGAAGAACATATTTGGCAGCTAAATTTTGGCTCAGGTCAAGTTCAATAATGAATAATGCGACTATTAATGTTTTGGGTGAATTGGACCAACAATGTCTCGGAGGTTATTGGAATAGGAAAAAAATACCGCTGTTAATAGAGACGCACAGGAGATATTGTAACGTACCTATACATTCTGAAGTTAAAATGTTGTTGTACTCTTTTGATATTTGGATAAGCAGTTTCGACTTATCTAGAAATATTAAAACGTCAATAAGTGGGTTGACACGGTCAAAGAAGCAAGTAGGTATTTCTAATTTACATAATTTATGCTGTGAGTACCTACATGAGAATTATAGTTCACACTACCAACTGTATACTGATGGGTCGAAGGATGATTCGGGCTGTGGATCGGCTTTTGTCGACCCACAGGTAGATGTCTCCGCTAGATTTCATATAAATGCGGATATCTCAATAATGCATTGTGAATTAATAGCAATTTCGGAGGCATTGTCGTATGCTGCATCATTGGATTACGATAAGTTTATTATCTTATCGGACTCCAAGAGCGCGCTTTTACATTTGGCTCGGCTGCCCTCGAGTATTCGAGGTCTTCCGATAGCCTACAATATCCTTAGAAGTATCCGTCAGCTTCACAATACAGATAAAGAGGTGATTATACAGTGGGTACCGTCTCATGTAGGTATTAGGGGCAACGAGGAGGCTGACCGGGCGGCTAGACAAGCGATAAGCGATGGTATCACCTATACCTGCTCGCCTATTCATAGCGAGGTGTTGGCTAGTGTTCGATTACTATGTAGGCAGCTGTGGCATGAATATTTTGATATGCGTTCACTTACAAAAGGTATATGGTATAAATCTATCCAAAGTCGGCCTCCCCGATGCCCGTGGTTTGATGAAGATGTAATGACTAGGAAAAATATTGTAACAATTATGAGGCTACGCTCCGGACACATCCCGTCGAATAAGTTCAAGTTTCTAATGAGAATCTCTGATTCTCCAAATTGCCCAGAGTGTAACATGATAGAAGATGTACATCATGTTTTGACGGAGTGTGTCCGTAACGAGGCACAACGACAAGACTTGAGAGGTTTGTATGATTTTAGCGTAGGTATCTGTAATAGCATTTTGTCTTCCCCGTTCTCCGAGGAAGCCAAAATGCTAGTCAAGCTGTATTTGCAAATTATTTAAGTAGGCATCTACAATCCTACTCATCGATTGTGATGACAGAGACTAAGGTAGGTTTATAGGTTTATTATAGGTAGGTTTGTATTTTTTTTTTTTTGTATTTTGTATAGGTAGGTTTGTAAGCCGCACAGTGTTATCCACATTCCTTAAGGAGGTGGCCATGCATTGTCATTGGCAAACGTTAAAGTTATTTCTATTTTGTTGAGTTTGTGTATTATGCCATGTTAGTATTATAAAGAATTGATCTCCAATGGGAGTGACATTGTCACTGTGTGACAAAACTCCTTTTAATAAATAAAGATAATAAAAAAAATAAATTGTGATGCCGAAATTTTAAAGACTACAAGTGGGAACGAGTCAAGTGGGGTACCTATCAAATGAAAGATATTAGTTTGTACATTAAATATAAATAAATAATGCTGGACAATTCACACAGCATTATCTAGCCCCAAGCTAAGCAGAGCTTGTGTTATGGGTACTAGATAACTGATATACTTAAAACAATACACTACATAGATAGATATTTTTTATTATACATAGAAAACACCCAGATCATCGGAACAAATTTCTGCAGACCGTACACAAATTTGTTCCGAGGCCGGAATCGAACAGGCGGACCTTCGCCTGCTGCGCCACGGAGGTCATCAAAATAGTTTTTGAAATTACTATAGGTTTTGTACTTTTCAAAATATTTTGAAAAAAGTCGAAAAAATACCCTATCTCCGAAGTTTGCAGAGGGATTCATTTGAAATGTATGGAGCGTTTGTAGATGAATCTATATTTTACAGGAAAAATATAGAGAAGTCTGTAAAAAGAACACTTTTGCAAAATGGTCAAAGGGGGGGGGGGGATAATTATCAAAAGGGAGTTACCCCACCGAGTGTGGGGTATTAAATAGAAGGTACCATTTTGTCCATTTCAAAACAGTCTTTAAAATTTCTGTAAGTTACATACGTTTTTAAATATCTTGAAATAAGTCGAAAAATTTACCATTACCCCCTATCACCGAAGCATGCAGAGATCAATCTGAAATGTAGGTTGGTTCCTACTATTTTAGGTATTCGTTAAATTACGAAGTCTCTAACCGGTACTTTTGGTACATATTTGTTGAAAAACGTTCGAAACCCTCCTCGGCGCGCGAGTTACACTCGCACTTGACGGATCTTGTTTAATACGGCAAAAGTTAAAGCAAGTTTTGTAGTAGGTTATCAATACTCACGGATAGGTCGAAAATTCCTAGAAACTATACTGCATTGCGTACGAAGTACGAACCTAAAATACTGAAACACGTAAAATATCGGACCTAAATTCTTGCAGAGAAATGAAAATTGTTAGTACCATTTTTGCTCAGATTTACTCCGCACTAGCAATGCTGAAAAAGTACAATCGCTTGGCGCAAGTACAGATTCTAAAGTCACATCACAATAATATTACAAATGCGGAAGTTTGGATGTTTAGATGTATGGATATATGGATGGATGTAACAAACTCTTCACGCCGAAACGACTAAACCAATCCGGCTGAAATTTTTCACAGATGTAGCTCTAATCCTGGAATCAAACGTTGGCTAGACTTATTATTTGTTCTGGATATTTACTATGTATAATCAAAATATCTATGTAGGTGTATTGTATTAGGTAGGTATATCAGTTATCTAGTACCCATAACACAAGCTCTGCTTAGCTTGGGGCTAGATGATGTTGTGTGAATTGTCCAGCATTATTTATTTACTTATTTATTCATTATCCAACAAAACAGTTCTCAGACGATAGAAATAACCCTTATGCGTATCCATAGAAATAACGCATGTGAAGCCGCGGGCAGAAACAAGTGCATAATAATAATACATTCGGATAAGTACCTACCTACCAAGTAGATTTTTTCTCTGATACCGCCACTTTGTAAAATTTGCATTTGATTCTTTCAGGGAATGACACATCAAAAGTTGTCTGGCACTGACAAGCAACATAAGTAACTGTAGGGAGCCAAATGTGACCGGGAAAGGGCTTTTGGCATTTTCCACACGTCTCCATTTAATTATTCAGAGCTCTATCTATACGACGTAGTGCTTTGGATTTACTGCCAACTGTTGGATGGATGTTTCGTACGCAGCCATAAATACGGACAGGGATCATCATTTACATTTTATTGTACTGATCTGAGAGAAGATGGATGCAGAATGGTGTTACGAGATTCCTAAAGATATATCTTCTAGTTGAGCGGAACCTTACATCTTTGACAAAGGGTGCGATTTCTATAGGCAGCGATAGCGGGAGAGAAGGAATTTTTCGATAAATTGGCCGCTACGTGTGCTTTCCTTTAACCGATTTGCAATGCATGCAAGCTAATTTTCTAGTTCAGTTAGTGCCTATAATGGTAGATGACAACACCAACGTATGAAAATGTACGAGGCAACTCTGCAAGCGTCAAGCTGACGTGATTTTGAACGCTACGCCACGCGCCTATTAAAACAACCAGCCAACCTTACTCTCGAATACTCAAATGCAGAAATACAGATTATTGATAAAACCAATTTACATGTCGATTTTTGTAGAGGATCCACAATTGTATTGAAATCGCAATTTAATAAAGTAAATCCCATGGAATCAAATAAAATAAAGTAAAATAAATGGGAATATTATGCTTACATTTATTTCGTTTACAGAATAAAAATTCTGCTTGACAAGCCAACGTTTCAGTCTTAATTTAAAACAAGATATACTGCCATCAGATGTGACAGAGTCTGGTAGTTTGTTATACACTGCCGGACCCATCACATGAGTTAACTTTGAAGACTTCTTGAAGGAGCGGGCGATGGTCGTGAGCTTTCTTGCATTCCTCGTTCCGTATGAGTGGGTGTCGCCGTTCTTCATAAAATCTTTCAGGTTCTAGTAAAAATAATATACCGCCACTTGCATGATCGCAGGGCTGCGTAAATATCCCGAGCTCTTTAAAATGAAATGCTCGTCTCAAGTCGTGGTTTTTTGACAGTTTTCAATGAAAACCTGTCAAAAATTCGTCACATGGGACGTGCTAAAATCTAAAATGCTTTAAGTTTTCGGCGGTTAGACGCTTACCTACTATCCTGCAGTCCAGTGCCTGACATCATTCAAGGAGACGTTTTGAAGTGACACGCCATATCCATCCGTTACCTTTTCACGTATAACCGGCTAAACGGATTAAAATCCGTTCAGCCGTCATGAAATTTAGCAGGGAGGTTAAATAAATGGTATATTGACGATGGACATAGGTTACTTGAAAAACGCGCAGCTGGTTGTCTATAAAATATCTACGTCTGCTCGAATGAAAACACAGCCGCTGTCCATTATTTATTACATAATATTATAGTTACCTACTAAAGATTCCGTCCATCGAAAATGCAGCCTCACATACCTACAATATCTGGGCGGCACATATTGAACGCCTCATTTGAAAGCGAGTTTCAAATCAATTGCATCAGCGTATGCACATAAATTGTATAGCGACAGACTTTGCATTTGCGACAGAGCCTACCTTTGAGTTTCATTTCATTACATCATGCTTTGATATAGGGAAAGGAAAAACTTTTTAATTTCTCTTGGCTTTTTGCATGACTCTTGTACGCTTCTATTTGGCCAACGCATGGTTATTACTATATACGTCCACATGTTAGTCGAGTTAGGTGAGTCAGCATTTTTGACAGGCTGTTCTCGTTACAGGCTGTCAAATATGTACGTGTTCGTGATGATGGGCAGAACCTAATTCACGCAGTGCCTGTGAATTACCAATAACTCTGTGTATTAAAAAATTATGAATAGTATGGTGCATATCAGTATACATAAATTTACAAATGGTGAATAACTTTACAATGACATACAAAAGTACCCGTTCCCGGCAGTGGGACGTTAAGTGGCAGATGATGATTATGACACAAAACATTATCCTACGCGACTGTACTTTGTCATGAATTCGGGTAAAATGCGAACGTGTGTCCAGTTGACGAAGACAAACGTGATTAAATTTAGGTTTCACTATGAGGACACGCGTAAAAATTTTGACGTGTCCAGATGACGAAATAATAAGTGATACTAATTTTGAGTTTCACCAACTGGACACACGTGTGTCCGGTCGCGTGTGTCGAGTTGGTGAATAACCCAAATTCTTTATCATTTGAGGACGTCTGCTATACCCCGGCCAACATTCTAGACGGACCAGTGCTAAATACTGCAAAGTTATTCGTTTCTCTATAACAATGCTATCGACGCAGAATCACCACGTAAAATCCTGAGTTAAATGAAATCTATCATCTAAAGCCTTTTGATCTTAGCATCATAAAAAAAACTACGCATTATCGTTTTAAATAAAAAAAATCGTACCTATAATACTTTAGTAGTGTACCTTCCTCAGAAACCAGGTCGTTCTCTCACAAGATGGGTGACGCGTTTTGACGCGTCACCCAAGACTTTGGTCTTGGATGCCAGAAACACAGGACAAAAGAGGCTGGCAAAAGCGAAAGGAAGCATATACCAAGAAGTGGTTGAACCCGGGATAGAATGATGATGATTGTAGGTAGGTAGTGGATATAGGTTCGGTTCGTTGTCACCCGGTCTCGTATTCACCCGGTTCGTTCTCCCCCGATTTGGTTTAGCTATGATAAATTTTATCAGAAGCAATTTTTGATGAAAAGTACTGGCAGGCACAAATGTGTTGAATTTGAGTAATGTAAAATGTAAATATTGGATGTTTGTTAATATAAATACCTTTGTATGTAAGTACCTAGAATCATTTTTTTATTGAGGTCTTCTTGAAATAAATAACTTACTAAAACTTATATGGATATTCATTTATTTGGTATTGGAAGCTGTAAAAAGAACCCCTTATTTTATGGTAGTAAACTAATCCTACATTAATAAGTACAACTACCAACATTAAGTTTAGCATTTCGCAATCCGAACAAAAAACGCCCCGACTAGGGTTCCACCGCAAAACCCATTACCAGAAGATGGCAATGCACCAACAGAACCACCGCTTTAAACGAATGTCGAGAAAAACTGGATAAGACAATAGAGTAGTAAAATCAGCCATAGAGTCACGAGATCGTCTATTCTATGATCTGTCAGGAAAATTACTGAAACTGCTAGTAATAGAAGGAGATTTTAACTTAGATCTTCGTAACACTTGCTACGATGCTACGATGGACCGGCGTAGTATACAAAATGACTTCAACGCGCACGCACTTTTCTACAAAGTTTACTGGTTACTTAAATAATAATAATAAATAAATAATGCTGGACAATCCACACAGAACCATCTAGTCCCAAAGTAAGCTACTCATAGCTTGTGTTATGGGTACTAGATAACTGATATACTTAATATATTATACATATATTGTACATAGATAGATATATATTTTTTATACATAGAAAACACCCAGACCAACGGAACAAATTTCTGCAGATAGTACACAAATTTGTTCCGAGGCGGGAAACGAACCCGCAACCTCTTGCGTCGCAGGCGGACCCTCGCCCGCTGCGCCACTGAGGTCATCGACTTTACATACTGTCGTCGTCGTCGTTACTTGGTTGGTAGGTTGCTCACCAAACTCTTCCCGCGGGTATCGTAAGAGGTAACTAAGGGATATACACCGGGGGCGGGCAGCAACGCCTTTGCGGAACAATTCTACTATCATACTGCGATCCCAACCCGCATGCCCAGAGCGTGGGGATTATGGGCATCACGCCTCGTGAGATAGAAGCCATAGGCGCTTATCAGCGGGAGGCCTGCGTCCAGCTGTGGACCAATATAGGCTGTTGAGGTTGAGGTAAGGTTACTGGTTATGTTGACCTAGATCCTTCAGAGGGTTTAGTTTCCATAATTACCGATTGATTGGAAACACCATAACCGTAACCTAACCCTTTTCGAGATAAAGTTGTATATTTAAATTTGTCTATTTTACTATTTTTTTTGTAATCTGCGCATCCAGTTTTATGAAAAAATTGGAAGTTGCAGATGTACCTACGTATAAATAATAACGTTTCTTCAGCTATCCAACAAGGTTTATTTAACAGTCTAGATTATTGTGAGAATTCATAGGAAAAACTGAGATCTAATGTATACAGGTGGTTTTACTATAAACTTATAATTTCTTTGTGTGTGATTGTGTTAAATTAATCATTTTCTTTTTATCTTTGAACGTCATTCACTTGTATTAAAGTCGTTCCACAGCCATTTTTACAACTCTGGCCAACAAAAGTTTTACAAAACCTTGCTATAAAGGCTGGCATTTAGTTTTACAGTGGCTTAGTTCTTGCATTTTCAAGAACAAGCTGTTTAATAGGCACCAAATACGGACATAGAATCAACAATTTCAATAAAATTGTATGTATGTTATGTACATACACAGGGTTACTGGCAATTCACTGACACTGTATGAACTGCAGATAGGTTCTGCCTCCTATACAAAATGTAAAAAAAAAAAAACTGGAACCCAATGAATAACTAAAGACCGATCTCCCACTCTCACACCCACTGTTGTGTTAATTCAGGACAGAGTCGTTTTTAAGATAAGTTTCAAATAAAGTCCCTAAAATGAATGATTATTGAATGGGACCTACTATCAAAACCAAAAAATTAAGACCTGTCTTCTCGGTTCAGCAGTTCACATAGTGTCAGTGAATTATCAATAACCCCGTTTAGTAACAATAAATTATATGAATAAAATGTATAACATAAAGACAAAATAAATGAAATAAAAAAAAGTACTACGTACTAAGTACTTATTTTGAGAATTCACGGAATCTGGCACGATTGGAATCTAGTTTGGGTAGAATGAAACCTAAATAAAATTTACCTTACCTCGATCTTGTCACCACTATGCCACATAAATGACCTTTGCGGAAAATGCGTCACCCAAGGGACGTTTTGCCATAGATACACGCTTGGCAGGCGGATTGGGGAGCGCAGTGGTTAAATAGGTACTTCATCATCATCAACAGCCTATATTAGTCCACAGCTGGACATAGGTCTCCCCTAATGAGCGTTATATGACCCTGTCTTCAGCTTGCCGCATCCAGCATCTGCCTGCAGTCTCTCGCTGATTGTCATCCCACCTGGATGGAGGGCGTCCTACACAACGTTTGCCGAGTCGTGTTCTCTATCAAAAAACGCGTTTATCCCAGCGGTTGTCGCTATTGTTAAACACTTACTGGTGTATAATTCTGTAATACACAGAAAGCAGCTCCAGCTGCCCAAATAATGCGAAACTAGCCCCGATAATAATACGTAGGTCTCTTCGTAATCTTGTTCAAATTTAATATTTTAGTACGATTAAAATTGGGATACTAAACCATTATACTAAACAATGTATGAACCTTAACGACCTCAGTGGCGCAGCGGGCGAGGGTCACCCTGTAACGCAGAAGGTTCGATTCCCGCCTCGAGACAAATGTTTGTACGATCTGCAGATGCAGAGTGGAGGGCATTCTGGTTGTTTTCTATGTATAATAAAAATATATATCTATGTAGTGTATTGTATTAAGTATATCAGTTATCTAGTACCCATAACACAAGCTCTGCTTAACTTGGGGCTAGATAATGCTAAAACAGATCTGCAAAAAATAAAAAAACTGCAAATAATAGGTTAAGTTTAATGGAATTTCAATTTAGTTACACTTTTATTTTCTTAAGTTTAAACGTGTTTAAGGTATGAATAAAAGGCTAATAATTAACTGGTTTCTGCCCGCGGCTTCGCACGCGTTGTTTCTATGGACACGTTTTAAGGTTATTTCTATCCCATGGGAATTTATTTATGGGATAAAAAGCCTATGTTTGATTCCAGGATTAGACATACCTGTATGCAAAATTTCAGCCAGACCCGTTCAGTAGTTTTGGCGTGAAGAGGTAACAAACATCCGTCCATCCAAATTTTCGCATTTATAATATTAGAGTGATGTGATTATTATTAAAATGTATGAACCTCATGATGGGATTTAAGTTTTCGATAGGTATGCCGAGGGCTATTTACTTCCCATGGGTACAACTTTCTTATTCGTCTTAAAATTATAAATAAGAACGTCAAAACTGTACCCAAGTTTTATTGATAACGTGAACGGCGACAGGAAAATATGAAGTGCTCAGAGAATTAAATTTACTGAGCCCCTCCGGAAATTTATTATATTACAAAACAAAAATGTGGACTTGTTCGTCAGTCCGTCCATCTGTTACTGTGCCCGGGCCTTTAGTTATGAATATTCAAACAGAAGCTCAAACAGGTCTGCGTTTTGTTTTCTTCTTTTAGGTTTTTGACCAAACTGTTTCAACAGAGCTCTTTGTTACTAACTGTAGTAGGCATTGAGGCGTTTTTTATAAAGAATAAAATCACTATTTACCTTAGAACTCAATAGATCGTGAATCTTTTGTGGAAAGGATAGAATGTCAAATGGATGTCAAGTCAGATTCAGATTGTTTGTGGTCCCACATTCTACAAATAATAATATTATACTTACCACATTATACAAATAATAATATTTATTTATATAAAACTTGGGCTTTTAGCCAAACACTGACTACGTCAGCCTCGTAAGTAAATTTAATAAGTTGCTAATCTTATAAAATATCATAAACCATATAAACAGAATCCTGGCCGCCGAGCAAAGCGGGGCGTCTAAGATGCTTTGAAAAATGCCAATATTTAACAAATTTAATTCAAATACGTTTCTTGTAATTGTGTTGAAATGTTGTAATTTGATTTAATATCTTAGAAATTACACTTAACGTCAGGGCTTACGTACTTTATCTATATTTATCTTTATCTATATGACTTGTTAAAAAACGTTAAATAATAAAATAATTGAAGAGCAATATAACTAAACAAAAATATTAAACGTTTGATTCGAATAAAAGGTACAACCGTACCCTGCATTTCTTTCTATAGAGTTCATTTAAAGAGAAAATTCTAATATCGTAAATGCACATAATTTTAATATCGACTGACCCACGCAATGTGTTAGAAAGCTACACAAAGCTGACCAGCGGCGCCCCCTCTCACTTCAACAAATTGAAAATGTATACCACAAACTGCAAAGTGTATTTCCTGTACTACTTGATTGTGGACTGAATGAAAATAGTTTTAAAATATATTTCTGCGAGAAATGTTCTTGCATGATTCTTGAATATTTTTTTTTTACATAATTTACAAGTATCAGAAGGACCCGGGTAATAGAATTACGAGTTCTTAGAATTTGAAATTAGTTCGCGATTCAGTTTTCTTATTTATTTTGGTAGCTGAAAGGTATACAATCAGCTGAGTGTTCCTTTTTCTAAGAAGAATCTTACCGTTATAAGGTTGGTAAGTAATTAGGTGGGTTACTATTTCTATAAGCTGCCATTAGTACCTCCTAATGGCAGCTTCTAAAAATAGTAAACATTGGAAATGCTGATACAAATTTCTTGAAAAACCAATTGGGCAATAAGATTTTTTTTTGAAACATTAGTACCTAGTTAAATTATGTTTCCTAAGTCGTTAGCGTCGTAATAGGGGTTTTAATCTTGCAGTGTATCATGCATCAATCTAGGTCTGACTTCTCGCTCAGTTTGCATAGGGTAGAAAGAGATGCCGTCTATTCCAACGCAGACAGACCGCTGTTAGACAAATAGTGCACTGTCGGAGAAGTACAAGCTGAAATATACTTTAATGCGTTGCTAACAGAATCTTTAATGTATTTTTTCAAGGCCCAGATCTCTATCTGGGCCCTAGGTCAGGGTCTAGGTGTAATGTATAACGGCCTTAAGTATCTGAGGGAAACCTACTAAAAGATCTCTTCTTTCTTTGAATTATCATCATGAACGGTTCTTAACAAACGTGGTGATTATGGTCGAACCCCACTTGTTTGGGGGAAGTTTGTTTAGCTGACTCAACTCTTCCTGCGGGTGTCGAAAGAGGCGAATAAGGGATATCCATCGGGGGCTAGCAGCAGCGCCTCCTGCAGAGTAATTCTACCACCGAACTGCGATTCTCAACCCGAATGCACGGCGTGGGGATTAAGGGCATTACCCCCATGAGGTAAATGTCAAAAGGCGCTCATCAGGGGGAGGCCTGCGTCCAGCAGTGGACCAATACAGGCTGTTGAGGTGAGGTTGAGGTCATACTCAGCTGCAGACGTCTGTGTCCGGATGAAAAGGATACAACTTTTGCTCTACGTCACAAATCGGACTTAAAGGACGAACCTAATGGGTTTAACTGTCAAACTAGGCCCACATCTCAGTATTCACACGACCCATAGTAAAAAAAACTTAATTACATAAAATTCAACATTTTTTTATCCGTCCCTTGAAAGTGAAAACACGAATGAGAAACAAAATTACAAAAAAACACTTGGTTCGCAAATCATTTGGTCGATATCTCAGGAACCCTGCAGTCTGTTGAAATCTTTTGATTCGTAGGTTATTTATTACTTACTAGTTTCTGCCCGCGGCTTCCCACGCGTTGTATCTATAGAAATGTTTTAAGGTTATTTCTATTCCATGGGAACTAATTTATGGGATAAAAAGTCGCCTATGTTTGATTCCAGGGTAAGACTTACCTGTATGCAAAATTTCAGTCTGATCCGTTTAGTAGTTTCGGCGTCAAGAGGTAACAAACATCCATCCATCCATCTATCCATCCATCCATCCAAACTTTCGCATTTATAATATTAGTTTGATTATTTGGTTCCTTGAACCAGTTTCTTCATAAATTGTGCAGTTTTCTTATAAATTTGCAAAAACTTGATTTCTGCACTTACGCTGTTCCAAAAACTAATGCTCTGTCCCGCTTCTATGAACGCAAAATATACGCCTATCCTTTTCACAAAATATCGTTGCGCCCTCTTAAGTGCAAACCGGACTATATAGTAAGAGTCTTATGTCACACTGCCGTTAGCGCTGACGGTTTTTAGGCGAGTGCGCAGCGACGAACTCGTGAACTGGCGACGAGCTTCGCAATCGACTTGCTTTGAATTCGCCAGTGAGATACGGCTCATTGAAAGAAGAACAAAATATGTAATACCAAAGTTATAAAACAAAACACGCTCACGATTTTTCAATCTGTTAATTGTCTTTTGTTTGTAAAATGAACACGTATTTTGCTATACCGGAGCATCAGATTCTCGTACTCATATAGTTTTCACTCAGACCATGTACTGACCGACTCAAAGCGCCAATCTTGGACATTTGCCAACCCGCAACATTGTACGGTATGCACTGTTAAAATTAAACAGTAGGTAAGGAAAGAAGTTATTACCAAGACAATTAAATTTGAGTGTAGTGAACTGGAGTACTTAATGAATGACCAAGGGATTGGAAAATATTGATAGATCTTATGTGGTCTTACCAAAAATCAAGGACTCTTTTTCTGGTTTTTAGTAAGAGGGCAGAAGCCTTTATTCACAAAGAAAATTATAATATAATTGGTATTTACAATTGAAACAATTGAGCTAACTGCAGACCGTTGCAAACAATCTACAGGTAGCTCAACTGATCCTTATCAATACCAGTCGGATTTTTCTGGTTGATATAGATTAGGTTCGTACTTCCTGATTTGCCAGAAGCGCGATCACGGAACTCAATAAGCAGAGACTATAATATCTGTGCACACCAGAGGGTATCGATAAAAATCCCCTTACTCCCCCCTCGAAAATATCCACCCCTATACAGAACTTTTGGTGTCTTTGGTCTGTTGACAGCATTAGATACAAAATGCATGAAAGGCCAGTGTGAAATTCTAAACTGTGACTTGTCTGTGACGTTTAATTAATTTCAAGTGAATAATTTCCTCCGACTACGAAAGGATTATTGCTGCTTACATTTCTAATTTCTAACAGTACTGATAGAAATAAAGAAAATCCATTTGTTTGACCCAAACATACACACGCACAAATATTTAAAAAAAAATATAAATTACAGAAGGGGGCAAAAAGGTCCCCGTCTCAGCATTACTATTAGTACTGTAAAAGAACTGTTACAGTTGGCTCTATATTTATTATTAGCCGCGGTCATCCCACGGCTGGGCAGTATATACTTAAAGTTGCTTCGAGATATGCGAAGTCGCTCTTGGTGGGCACCAATCTCTGGGGAAAACGAATAGGAAACCTCGATTTCGTTTTTAAGAATACGGGCCCAGTTTTTACATTTATGTCTGAACTAGGTATATAAAAAAAAACTGATAAGAGGCATTAAAAAAGCTACTCAAACTGCCTAAGGGGCCATTCATTTATTACGTAAGACGATTTTCGC
This sequence comes from Eupithecia subumbrata, assembly GCA_949316285.1. NCBI lineage: Eukaryota > Metazoa > Arthropoda > Insecta > Lepidoptera > Geometridae > Eupithecia > Eupithecia subumbrata. Next base: position 2,650,037 of record OX438644.1, on the reverse strand, counting down.
TACTTTCTGACCCCTCCCCACCATTATAAAAAAAAATAAGAATAGGCGGGCCCCCTCCCACCCTGTTTAATATTTATTACGTAAGAATCTAAAGGAAAAAATGAATACAAGTTTGGTTTATTTTTAACGTAACAATTTTTAGAAATGTTTATTTGTACTTACAAAGGTATTAATATTTTTTTTTGGTATTAATAAACTTTGGTTTTTTGTGATCTTACGTACGAACTGTCGAGACTCCCTTTCACCCCCTTGTTAGAAAAAATAAGACATGGTCGACCCCCCTCCCCCCTAAATCGTCTTACGTAATAAATGAATGACCCCTAATGGATTTTTGGAAATTTCTTTTAAAACGTAAAATTAAGAATAAAGCGGATCGAAAAAAACGACGGACAACCGATCCGTTATTTTGAATTTCCGAAACGGTAGATCAGTTAATAACGTGGTCGAAAGAACTTGATTGTAAGGTTGTTCATTTCGTGCGATCCGTATCGCGTATCTTCGTACTTCGTATTTCAAAGTAAGCCTCCTCGTTACTGATTCTGGCCACTCTGGTCAAAAATAAAATTAACAAGAAAACAGTTCGCTTTAATCACTTGAGAAAACTATGGGCGCTTGAGTTAGCCAAACATGTCAACGGAAAAAAAACGTTTACCGCAGTGGACCCTCAGCTCAATGGCCCAGCAAACATGAAAATGAAAACCAATTGATAGCCAATTTCCATTGGAAATATTTAAAAAAATCATAACAAAAAAAATACAATTCACGTGCGTGGTGTAGAGTTTCAGTTAAAATTACGAGTATTTACAATTTTATCGAAGAAAGATTTCAAATCGACAAGTAATATAAATTGTCTACACAGCAACAAAGATAACTTTAAGATAAGTATGGGTGGTTTGTGTACAAAATACTTCACTATAAAAACTATCATAGTTTGACGAATTCATTACGGATGTAAGCGGGTTAACTACGAACCTTATTTGTGTTGGAAGAACACCAACGTTTCATCCCTTAACGAGAAACATCTTCAGGGTGAGTGCGGTTCTAGACGCGCGCGTTCCGCATCTCTCCGAGCATTGTTCTTCCAACACAAATAAGGTTCGTAGTTAACCCGCTTACATCGGTAATGAAAATACTTCACATCGAATTCGGCGGGAGTATAAGTATTATTAGTTTATAATGATACAACCTTAATTAAAAGTAATAATCCTCATATAGGATTACCTGTGTGTGGCGCTTTATCGTTTGTCCGCGTAGAATATAATTGGGGATCCCAGGAGAAGACATTTTGTGGTAATTAGGCGAAATTTCATATTACACCGTAAGTACTTTATCATGATGAAGGTTCTATTTAGTTTAGTTTCGGAAGTTTTTTCAGCTTATGAAAATATTATCTTTTCTCTCCAAGCAACAAGAACTAAATTAAAAATTTAAAAAACCCCCCAGACAGATTTTCATGAAACATGGCTAAGAACACTCGGGATAAAATTATCCATGACACAAAAAACTAAATGAAAATCGGTTCATCCGTTTGGGAGCTACGATACTACAGACAGATACACAGACAGACGTTAAACTTATAACACCCCTCTCATTATGACTAGCGAATTACTGATATTTTACTTTTTTTTGTATTTAACTAAAGACACTTAATATTTCTAAGCAAAGTCGCAGAGTTTGACGTGATAAAATGATTTTCTTAGTCACTATATTTAAATAACTACAAAAAACACGAGCACGGCGCGGCGGCTTGACAGGCGCGCGTTGGCCCTTACGCCTACTGCTGCAGGAATACCTGGCCTTAAACAGTCAAATAGTTGTAGCGCCATAAATAACCACCTTTTACGGGCTGAAGGAGTCGAGTCTTTCGCCGCGATTGTCATGGTAATAAAAATGGTTGTAAACAGCCACCTACAAAGATCTGCCTTATAGAAACTTTTTACATAAAACCTTAGCAATATTATCACTTCAATAAAGCTCATAAGCGTCACTCCCTTGAATTAACGGTATCCATTCCCATAATCAGAGGTTTCTGGTAAATAGCCTTCGAACACGGAAGGGACATTATGTTGAGGTGTAACTGTATGAAACACTAGCTTTTGTCCACGGTTTTGTTCGTGGAGTTAGGTTACCTTTATACATAAGTATCGGTCGCGCTGTGAGAATTGCCCCTCTAAATCACTCGCCCGTTGATGTCGAAGAAATTCTACTAGGATAAGGACACTCCAACCCGTATGCTCAGCGCAGGGGTTATGGTATCACCTTCTAATGGTAAAACCATTATGGCGCTTGTCAAGGGAGGCATGGGAGGCATGCCTCCCTTGACAAGCGCCATAAAGGTTAGGTTAGGTTAGGTTGGGGAATAATAACGCGACCCCATCTCGCCCCACGAAGGCGGTGGACGTTTCACTGGGGGGGTTTTAGTGGGTTCGAGTCCCACATACCCCCTTCCGTCCGCTGCTGCCCGCCCCCGGTGGATATCCCTTAGTCGCCTCTTACGACACCCGCGATAAGAGTTGGGGTGGGAGAATACAACACCGAACTAATAATTAAATCTGTAAGTTCTATTTTATTCAGCATGGACGATGGTCCAATACACTACTGTCGCTTTTATTATGTAGATTCCTTCCTACCTACTTTGAAATACTACATTTTATTCTGTCTATTGAACAAACAAACTCACCTGCTTTAATTTTAGATTAGATAAATAACGATAATGCAGTCTAGATTTTACGAGCCAGTATTAACCTAATAATAATTAATTTTATTACCCGCCTGAGTATTATGGCCCTTACCGTATGATTAACTTAAATTTACTTCGTTTTAGTAATTTATTGCCTAGCTTAAATAACTACGTGGTAGTTTCGGCGTGGTGTTGTAGGTACTATATTTCTGTGTGTAGTACTATACATAAATTATTTTGTTGATACTTATATTATATTAAGTTTATGGTGTGTGTACTCCTGTGTCCGCACTTAGACTCGGATTGGTCCATTGTGCGTGTTTAGTTTGCTAGTACAACCAGCCTAACTCCGTCCAGAAGCGCAGAATCTTCCTGGGATCTTCACAGGCTTCGCGGAGTGACCTCGGGTGGTCGAGGATTTCGTGTCGTTGCGCTGTTACTCCCTCGCATTCCAGGACTACGTGGGCAGCTGATTCTTCGTTAGTGAGACACCCCCTGCAGAGAGGGCTGTCTGTTGCTCCGATGGTGAAGAGATGTTTGTTCAGTGGACAGTGTCCTGTGAGTGTCCCCATTAGGACGCGTAGGTCCATTCTGGTCAGTTTCAGTAGGCGCTTGGTTAGCCTTGGTATATATTAAGTTTATTACATTGTATTGTATTTCGTGTTTCTCATTTCCATGACCTCGGGCCATTTAGTGGCCCGGTCCTAGGGGAAGTATGCATGTGCCAAAGCTTAGTAATTATTAAATATAAATATATGTATGATATGTATGTAACATTACTTTAGTATCAGAAATCATAGAAAATTATAGTAACAGAATAAAACAATTAGGTAAAACTAATAATAGTTGAGCTACCGGTAGATTGTTTGCAACAGTCTGCAGTTAGCTCAATTGTTTCAATTGTAAATACTAATTATATTATAATTTTCTTTGTGAATAAAGGCTTCTACCCTGGTAAAACTAATACATACACTTATATCTATTTCTTAAAAATCTACCCTAAAAATCTAGCCACGTTGAATGGCAATGCTAATTCATTGACCGAAATAGAAGCCAGCATTCCGATCACCTGTGAACTCCATAAGAAGTACCTAGGTATGTAACTAAATTAATGACTGCACGGGGCAAGCAACACCAGGTGGAGCGAACGATGCAAAGAAGAAAATTACAATCATAATAGAATAAATTAGTACTAGTATTTACAATTAAAGAATAAGAACTAATAATAATTAGAACTATCTAACTGCAGACTGTTGTAAACAATCAAGAGGCAGCTCAATTGATCCAAATCAATGCCAATCGGTAAAGTAAGTGTACAATCGCGCTTGTGTCACAGTTCCACCTTATTCAGTTCGCGAGAGGTTACACAAAGGGTTTTAATTCATTACTTTCGGCCCAATCGGCGCGTTCGGCTTTACAGCCTCACTCGTCTATCCGTCAAATTGCAAGAAAAGCCCTTAATTCTAAACAAAACAAGGAACAACGGAATTGGCAATTATCTGAGAAACTTCCCTCCTGCTAATCGTCAGGAGCTAACTTTTCAAGTTTGCACATTTACGGAAATAATTACATGCTTCCCCTTTCGCTCGGGGCTGGGGGTTGGAGGAGAGAATATTCTTGTATAGAACTGAAACTCAGAACTAAGATTATTACAACCAGCGCTGTTTCGCACCGATTTTTTCGCACCACAAAACTACTCAACACTAAAAGTATTAATAATGGTGCAAGTACAAGATCAAACTTAGGAAGCTGATTGCTTGCTATTGCGGTGGTGGTAAAATGGTTGTTTGCAATAATGAAAAATAAAATCATACACGTGCGACGCTATACAGAGTAGGTAATATTTCTGTTAGTAAGATATGAGTCTTACTAATCGATTGTAGAAATAAAATGTATATTCTGACTTATACATGCGAACTTGCGGTTAACTGAGAAAAAAAAGAGTTGGTACTTGTATCTTGTATAATTTGCAAGGATAGAATTAGTGCAGGGTATCTGGTGCAGCCGATACAATGGAGCAATGCAGCCAGCGTCTTGAGAACGCTTCCCACTTATATTGTTCTTATATCTTGTACAATTAGCAAGGATAGAATTAGTGCAGGGTATCTGGTGCAACCCATACAATGGAGCAATGCAGCCAGTGTCTTGGGGGCGCTTCCAACTGGTATTGATATGGATCAGTTGAGCTACCTGTAGATTGTTTGCAACACCCAGTCTGTGAACAGTCTGCAGGTAGCTCCAATTGTTTCAATTGTAATTACTAGTTCTGATTTGTGTTTTTGTTTTTTCTATACGAAGGTAGAATCTGTTGTTTTGTGAATTTTAAAAACATAAATTCACCATACGGGTGTAGACTGCAATCATACGCACGTATGTATAATTTTACTACTAAAATAATTTGACTTTTCTACGGGTTTTCGATCAGTTTCATTTCTGCATGCGTTGACTTATTTTTTCCCAGGGGTTCGTCCTATTTACCTTTGGTCTGTTATTGAAAAACTTTGGACACATTGTTACTGGGGAATTCGGGGTCAAATCTGGTCAATACCTTATTATTCGAGATGTTTTTATTCATTGGAAAAATACCTGGTATAATGTCAGCTCTTTTTTTTTTTCCTGGATCAATAATTCGGCTATCATCACTTCGGCCTGAACGATTTTTAATAGCGGGGGCCGAAAGTGTGGTTAATAATTATTTCGCTCGCAATGGTACATGCCACCACGTCGAAAGTTTCCATTTAGTTTTATTATTACCTACAAACTTATTAATTCTGTTACTTAGCTATAAAAAGCAGGTATGTTAAAATAGCGAGGTACTTATTCTAGTTATCGGCGGAGTAGGTTAATTTTTATAAATTTCCTTCTATTGGCATTCGACTTGACTGTTTCATAACTATTTCTTACTAGATGTTGACTGATATATATTATGGAGTCTATAATCAATTAATCACACCAAAGTCGGCGACACAGCCCGGCAGGTTGGTGCAACGTTTCAGTGTATGAATATTATAGGCAGAGGGCTGTGTTTTGTAAACTTATCGGCCACCCCGCTGGCTTTGGAGTGTAGACTCCATTGGATTTCATTTTAATCGACGACACGGAAGGCGTCAATGGATGCAGCTAGCCTGTTCTAGCCATCCATTGAGGCCTATTTTAATTTTCCAAAACAGCAATCGTTTGTTTCCTTTAGTTTTTTTTTGTGCAAATTGGTTCTCTAATTCGTTGTGTTAAATTACACCGATTGAATAATACGAAAGACGCAATTTCGTGTTGGATAATTAAAATAGCTGGCCTAACTTCGGTAGGCCGGATGATTTTAAAATAACTGAAATTAAATTGAGCTAATTGAATTAATTACCTATAAAAAAAAATGGAGAATCAGTCTCTTTTTGGTTATATAAGGTACTTACTTAGTTACACATTATTTTGTGAATTGAGCTTCCACATTTTTAGGAAGAAGTCTTGTTGAAGTTCTGAACCATCTACTGGATAGGTAGATATTATAAAAATCTTCAGATATCGGCTCTTACTTTTCTATCATAAATCTCGATACAAAGTAACATCGATTTTAAAACATTCTTGGAACTTAAAAAAACTATATAACTCCGAATTTAAGGTAACAGATTGATTCTTAAACAAATTAACCACAAACCAACAGTACCCAATAGCCAAACCAATAATTAACTACCAAAGTTAACTTCCAGTTAAATCACTAAACTTGAATCGTTTCTCACCGGATCGGTACGACAAACTTGGCCGTTACTAATTTAATTTTAGTCAACTCGTATGGGTACAGTCAAACCTAAGTTTATTTAGGCGTTGATCGTCATCTTCATCGCCGGTCATCATCAAATTAAGACTTTGGGGGAGGGTTGATCATAACTCTTAAAAATATTGATTTAAATTAAATTTGTATTTAATTATTTAATTATTTCCGTGAGGGCAGGCGCGGCGGCAGATTTGGCCGAAGATCTCAAGAGGCGCAAATATGCAGGTCTCGACAGAGCCTACACATTTGCTCCTCTTGGAGTCGAGACCCTAGGTCCGTGGGGTACCGAGGCTCTTCGGGTTTTCAAAAAATTATCTGGGCGCCTGGTCGAAGCGACGCGTGACCCGAGAGCTGGTCAGTATCTGGCACAGCGCATCAGCATTGCCATACAGCGGGGCAATGCAGCCAGCGTCTTGGGGACGCTTCCGACTGGTATTGATATGGATCAGTTGAGCTACCTGTAGATTGTTTGCAACAGTCTGCAGTTAGCTCAATTGTTTCAATTGTAAATTATATTATAATTTTCTTTGTGAATAAAGGCTTCTGCCATTTGATAAATTATTGTATTATATTTGACGGCCTCTGTGGCGCAGCAGGCGAAGGTCTACCTGCGAAGCAGGAGATTGCGGGTTCGATTTCCGCCTCGGGGCAAATGTTTGTACGATCTGCAGGGATTTGTCCAGGGCGATCAGGATGTTTTATATGCATAGTAAAAAATATCTTTATTATGTAGTGTATTGTATTATGTATATCAGCTCGTACCCATAACACAAGCTCTGCTTAGCTTGGGGCTAGATAATGCTGTGTGAATTGTTCAGCATTATTTATTTGTTTTAATATTTATTTACCATAGTACATATTTATTAAGCTATAGTATTTTTATATATTGTTTCATATTATGTAGTAGACTATTTAATAAGTAGGTTAAAATTAAATCTTGTATCCTTTGTTGAAGCACATGTACCTACTTATACATTTGTATTGTCTCTCTCTCCCAATAAAGTTTGCTGGAAGAGAAGTCTCTTTAGGGTTAAGCTCGCCTTTGTTATTATTTTTCTTGGTAAATTTTCTACATGTACCAATTTTGTGCAATAAAGAATTATGAATTAAATATTGATTTATCGTTTCAAGTCTAAAATGCCTGAACCAGGACACGTGGTCAAATTTTCTTTCTTTTTCAGTCTTTCTAAGAAATTTAATAATATTGCAAACATTTTTGACCTCGATGGGGCTTGAACCCGCAACCTCCCCTCAGTACGTGAATGCGCTATTCATTGCGTAACGAGGTCCTCTTTAGTCCTTGTCGACCAACTGTTGCTGACCACTGCACCCTAATTCGTGCCATTTGCTCCAATTTGGTGATGACGTCCTCTGAAAGTCAGAGTACTTTTTTTATTCGATAGCATCGAGATACTTTTGTACGGGATTCGCACGAATTTTATTTAAAGATGCTTCTGGGCAAAGGCCTCCCCTATCAGACGTCATCTTTCTAGGTCCTATGCTATTCTTACGCCCGAACAAAGCGTCTTGAATACAGCCGCAAGACATAGCTGCGACTTCATATCAATCATGTCTACAGCAGAGCGCGCTGCGGCATCGGCCCACATTCATTCCCTTCAAACCACTCAGACTAAAAATACAGCCTCCGCGCACGGAGTAAATCAATTCAGTTTTATATAAATATACATTTATTTAGCATTTTTCTATATTGTAAAAGTCAATACAAAGCTCCAAAAGACCGCTTCGCCTGCTTATTTCCACTATGACTAATATTTCATTTCAGTTCCTTGTAATATAGGTACATGCACATAAAGAAGGATCGTAACTGTAGTATAGATATGAAATACGACATGAGACTAGGCTAAAAGTTCGTCTCATAAACACGAACTCAAAGTCTGTGCATCGGAGTGAGTCGAGCGAGTAATTTGCTCCCATGCGCTGCAGCTGTAAACCAGGATATCCGTTTTATTATGCTAGGAAAATTACGAAGAAACTGCAAGAACAAGCTTCAGGCCGCGGCTTCGCATACGTTTTAAAAATACAATCGACTTTTTGTTCGAATGGTACCGTTGGTAAACGGTGAGGCGTTTTACTAAAAGAAAAATGGACTTATTTGTCTTAGAACTCAGTAGATGGCAGTGAACTTTCGTGGAGAAGAAAGGATCTCATGTAAAACTATTGACGGTCTTTGATACGAATAGAATATTATTTGTGACCAATGTAAAGAGATACCACCCTGGCACCTGTGTATTTTGATCCACAGTTTCTCACCACGAATTCGAAATTGTTATTTCGACCCAAAACATTATTGTCAATTTAACCCACCACAATACAATGTAGTCGACAGATGTTTCCGTGAGTGTATCACTATTTTTACCGCACATTATCTGCATTTTGCCCACAAACTTTTTTTTATTCGTAAAGAAAATTACAATCAAGTAAATTAGAATTAGTTACAATTGAAACAATTCAGCCAACTGCACACTGTTGCAAACAATCTACAGGTAGCTCAACTGATCCATATCAGTCCAGTCGGAAGCGTCTCCAAGACGCTGGCTGCATTACCCGCTGTATGGTAATACTGATGCGCTACGCCAGATACTCACCAGCTCACCTTTATCCAGTGACAGTTAAGAAACCACAAATAAAATAACAAAAGAAAATGTACCATTGAGTGGCGAAAATAGTGTAATACACTCAAGACAAGAATACATTTCAATCGACCAGCAGCTGGTCGAACTATTTTTGCGAGCGAAAAAACTATTCAAATTTTACCAGCCCTAAAATTTTTCGTTCAGACTTCTGAGTGTCCATGATCTTTATGGGCTTCCCTTGGAACGTGAGTTGATTTTTCACAGTTCTCAAACGGAGTCTTTACCAACGCTGCTGGTTAGATTTCCATTGAAATTTGTTGGAAATCCACTACTACTCACACACCTTTATGCCAAAACGTAAACCGAGCTGTTAATCTCGGATTTCCTTGTAAAGTTGAGCTTCTACTTTTCAAAACTACTTAAAATCTCAAAGACATAATTCACTTGCCTACATCTAGAGACAGACCTATGAAACCACAGAATGTTTTCTCCAAACTCCAATCCTTTATCAAATCATTTCACTCGTGTTATTCCTGGCAACGGCAGAGACTTGATTTATGCAAGAAGTAAGCGCGGTCTTCCAAGTTTTACACGAGAACTTCTGTTGTTTTGCCAAAAATGTCCCCGCGTGCTGTAACGCATGACTGGTCAGATTTTAAAGGTATAAATCTGAAATTCTTCATGTGGATCATGCTCAGAAAGTTAGGGACCGTTTTCAACGCCTCGCGTCGAAATTTTAATTTGTTTTTTAGCTCTCAGAGTAGTCATCTCACCTGATGGTAAATTACTTTCTCAAAATGAATCTGCGGCCGATTCTGATTCAGTTCGAAATGGTTCCCATCCCATCCCATTCCGATCATGCTATCATCGTGGATAATGGGTACCAACAATGTACAGATTTTTTTTTTAATTGTAAGGATCTGTTAGGACGTTTGTTAGGTTAGTTTGCTAACTAGGTAGTATAATGAAGATTGCCGCATATCTGGACAGCACCACTGCCGCCCAAATGTCTCCATCAAAATGTACATTCGAATGTAGGATAAGCACGAGTCCTTTATCGTTATAATTATAAAGGACTCGTATTTATCTCCTTATCGTAATACTTAGATTTATTCTAATAATAATGTGTTCAGATCGCGTAAGTTGGAAAATATTAGGTCCTTACATATGAAATTGGCGTTTTGTATGGGAGGAACAAAAAGTCGAATATTTTTTAATATAATATATTTAATTAATCAAAGTATGAACCATTATTTTCTATGCACTTTTGCCATCTTATAGGTAGTTCATTGATCCCTTTACTAAAAAAACCAGTCGGACGGGAATCAATAAAATCTTTGAAGGCGATTTGGACTGCCCCATCGGAGTTGAATTTTTTCCCTTGCAAGAAGTTATCCAAATTTCGAAAAAAATGGTAATCTGTTGGAGCAAGGTCCGGGGAGTACGGAGGATGTCTTAGACTTTCCAATTGAAGCTCTTCTAATTTAGTAGCCGTCTGTTGCGCAGTGTGTGGTCTAGCGTTGTCGTGAAGCAGCAGTGGCGTGGAGCGATTGACCAGCCTAGGTTGTTTAGCCGCTAGCTTTTCCATCATGGTTTGCAATTGCTGACAATAGACATCAGCCGTAATAGTCTGGCCAGATTTGAGAAAACTGTAATGAACAATACCGGCACTAGTCCACCAAACGCTTACAAGTAACTTTTTTGGGGTTAATTTTCGCTTGGGGCAGGATTTGGCTGGCTGGCCAGGATCCAACCATTGCGCTGAGCGCTTCCGATTATCGTAAAGAACCCATTTTTCATCACAGGTAATGATTCGGTTTAAAATACCTTCATTATTGTGCCGGTTTAGTAATGTAACGCAGCAGTCGACGCGCGTTTGCCGGTTTGCTTCAGTCAATTCGTGAGGTACCCACCTTTCAAGCTTTTTAATCTTCCCAATTTGCTTCAAGTGAATTAAAACAGTTTTATCACTAACTGTCGCCAAGTACCTCATTCTATATAGAGTATGACGAATATTAGATATACTTAGGTATACTAGGTATGTATGTGATAAACATTAAAAAAAGTAATTAAAGGAGTGCTGAAATAAGGTCATACAACAATGGGGTGGTCGTTCCACCACCGATTCGAAGTCTAATTCTTATGACATGATTCTTAGCTGTTCCATCTGGTTGTGATGACTTATTCATCTGGCTTTGATGGTTATTCCATCGGACCGTGGTTCATCGAGCAATGATGGCTGTTCCACCTGTGCTCTGGTGCGTCGAGCTATGATGGCTGTTCCACCTGTGCTCTGGTGCGTCGAGCTATGATGGCTATTCCACCTGTGCTCTGGGTCATGGAGCTATGATGGCTATTCCACCTGTGCTCTCGTTCATGGAGCTATGATGGCTATTCCACCTGTGCTCTGGTTCATGGAGCTATGATAGCTATTCCACCTGTGCTCGGAGCTATGATGGCTATTCCACCTGTGCTCTGGTTCCTGGAGCTATGATGGCTATTCCACCTGTGCTCTGGTTCATGGAGCTATGATGGCTATTCCACCTGTGCTCGGAGCTATGATGGCTATTCCACCTGTGCTCTGGTTCATGGAGCTATGATGGCTATTCCACCTGTGCTCGGAGCTATGATGGCTATTCCACCTGTGCTCTGGTTCATGGAGCTATGATGGCTATTCCACCTGTGCTCTGATTCTTACTATTACGGGGACGCATCCCCTTATGGCCTCCAACCTCCCCTATAGCCATCCCGAGCCTCGCTCTCATCTCTGATCTACCTGTCCGCAGACAGACCAACGCATTGGTATACACACACTAATAATTATCTGAAACTGGTTCTTATATCGGTGGCAAATGATCTCAATTGCATGCACAGTAACTCAAAGTTACTCACCGATGTGTCTCGCTCGTTGTCTCGTCACAGAATGAATCCTCCGTCCGCCGTCCGTCGGCGTAGGAGAACGCTGCGCGCGCGCCCGCCTCCTTGCCTGAACCGGTCTTGTCGCTAGTCAGCTAAAATGTATATCAACCTACCTACTACCTAAGTAGGTACTGAGAATATTTCTTCGCCTTCGCGACATTCCCCCCCTCCAAGGAAGAATGAGATTGAAAGATATTCAATATCATTACAATTTATCAAATAATGATTTATATCTAAATCACTTAATCTGAATTTACTGGTGATTAATAAGTGTCTAATTAATCTGTCTAATTAATAAGTGCCTGGTCCACTCTTTGACCTTTTCTTTGGCTTCATCGGCCGAAGCCCTGAATGGCCTCTCATCGATCTCTGCTGTTGCAGCTTCTGATTTTGGTTGCGCCGCAGCTTGATGTTTAATTTGATGTTCCTCGGAACCTTGAGCTCTGATCGTGGGAACTTGGTCAACATTCGGAACTGTACTTTGCTCTTCGAGTTCAAGTGGGAATAAGTGTCCTATTGAGCGAGTGAACGTGTCTCCTTTCAATGTCTCTTGAACTTTTTACTTTTGCTACTCTTATCTGCCCATCTGATCCTTTAACTAATTCAGCTATTTTTCCAACCTTCCAGTGCGCCCTATTTCCCTCTGATTTCATCTGAACTATCTCTCCTAATTTTGGTGCTCTATTAACTACCACTCTTCATTGTCTATGTTTGTCACTTCTCTCTCTCAAAGAACATCTTAGCGAATTCAGCAAGAATCATTTGACCTCTCTTCCATCCGTCAATTAGATTTGATTTCGTGTCTGTAGCTGGTTCAAGGAATTCCTGTCCAGAGATTTGCGTTGTTATTGTTACTGATCCGCCTACACGCAGAAAGTCTTGAGGAGTCAACACATGCTCCAGCTCGGCACCTACTGTGGTTAATGGCCTTTTATTTACAATGGCTTCAAGCTCTTTCATTGCCGGACACAACTGATTGTGATTTACTTCTAATGTCTTCTTATTTCACATCTGTCCATATTTCACAATTCCTGTCAGACGTTCATAAAATCCTCCAAACCATGGAGCTAATTTTGGTATGAACTTCCAGTGTAAATTATTCTCAATGTATCAGCTGTAAGTTTGAATTATTTGACGTTATCTGATATAATCAACTATGGCAATTTCTTACTGCTACAAAGTCCATAAGGCAAGAAAACATTCTTCAGCAGATAGTTCTTTTACTTCCTCTCACCATGTGGTTCTTATAGTAAGGCACGTACGTGATTAGGCAAATCCAGCGTTTCTTTTGAGTAGTTAGCTTAGCACATTTGATTCTAATTCAGTTTTATTCTTCGTCAATATCAATCGTAGTAGTATTCGCAAGACCCTCCTCAACCAAGGAATTCGTCTGTTTTTCATTACTATGTTTGGCAACCGTTGGTCACTGCCTAGACTTTTGTCAGAAATTCGACCTGAATTTTGACTTTAATACTTTGATGCCCTTAGCGCTCACGGTACATGTACTAATCTTTGTAACGTAAATCGTTACATACTTACGTTCGTATTTATTTAATAATTTAAAATCCAATACAATTCCGATTCCGAATAAATATTACTCGATTAATAGTATTAGTCGATTATAGACGACGGCCCATAGATAAGTTCGTCAACACGCCGCTAACTTCATGCCGTATCCGCTGCTGTTGTCTATGGCCTTGAAATTGGACGTGTCACACTTTTACTGCGCAGGAGACGCACTGAGACGCCATTTTACTCGCTTAATGAATTAATCGTTAATTCTTCGTTTTTTACTTGTATTTAAACTACAACAAAGTGAAAGTTTATAAACCCCTGCTGGGTAAGTTTTGCACTGATTTGTAATGTAGGCTGTAAACATTCATTCCAATGCTCAAAGAATGACATGGGCTTTCTTTCACCTCGCCATGTCATCTCTTCATACAGTTCACGGGCTAAGGCTTTTCATTGTATCTACAGTTATTCTTATTTTATTTCGCTCACATTTCTCTCTGTAATATTTTTAGCAAATTCTCTTTTCATATTGTAAATTTATCTCCCGTTCTGATTGTGACTTCCACGGCATCATTAACACTTAGTGGTTCTGCTTTTTGTGCTGCCGTGGGAGCCCGTCACCCTACTAGGCCTGGCTGTAATGCCTAGCTTTATGCGCATTCCAGGGTTCAAAGTCCACCCTAGGGCAGTCTTCGTCTCCGGCCGGACTTCTCACGAGCTGCCCCCCTTTTGGACCTGGACCTTCACACTCGCACACACCATTTCGCCGTCGGGTCGCTGCTACACCCGCGACGCACTAAAAGGAGAGTACGGTGGAAGAGGAAAAGCAAGGAGAAGACCCTCAATCAAACCTAATAGAATCAGCCTTCTGTAGGACAAAGAACCCACTTTCTAGCCCCTCTGGCCGAGTTAGTTTCTCTAATTAATTACATAACATTATAGCCCTTCAGGCTCTCTATTTTATCTGTAATAATTAAATTTGTATTTATTTACACGTGTTTTTAATTTTAGTACAGTATGAAGCTAGGTTCTGTACCCCCCGGGTTTCTTAAAAAACCGGAAAGTTAAAAACCGGACTTTCTCTAAAAACCGGGACAACTTGCTGCAAAGTGACACGCCGTTCCCCTCTGGGTCGTATACCTTACCAATCTACATCTTTGTCTGCCCTGGTACTTACACCAAACGGATGCAGTTTTGTTGGTAGTTAGGTAGGTATCTGATTTGTAGTGACTTAATTTACTCTGCTTTATTTTACAAGTATTATTCGAAAATACGCCAGTGTAGTAAACTAATTACGACTTTCAAAACAAAATAAAAATTCTTAGTAACAGAAACCTTTTCCGTCGAGAAAAAAAGGACTAATTGGTAGTCATTCATTATTATCAATCTACTCATAAAATTATCATTTATTTTATGTGGTGATTTCGCACTTAAAAATGAATACTGATAGGTTCATTTGATCAGTAACGAACAAGCAACTTCAGGCCATAGGTAGATGACTCGGCAATGTTCGAGCGCTCTTTCTCAGATCTATCGACAATGACTGAACAAGTTTTAAGCAGCGTGGTGTTTACTACCGTATTCATATTATGCTAACTATCTGTTTCAATTGACTTCACTCACAGCTGGCTGTGCAAACTCTTTAGGACAAAATTGCCCGCTTATGCGCACCAAATTCACTGCAATAATAACATTTGCGATTACATCTGCAGCCTTTATGATCTTCTTGAAAGCAATTAAAGCAACGGTTTCCTAGTCGAGCTTTCCCATCTTCAATAATTTTGTACTTTGTACATCACTTACTGGTCCCAGGTCGAGCCAATAGTTGTTACTGGGGTTATTCTAGCAAGAAAAATTCACAGTAGCAGCCCGGAGTCAGGAAGTTGATGCTGTTACACCCCCGTGTCTCGGAAAGCACGTTGGTCATGCGCCTGATCTCTCCCCGGTCGTGTCGATCTGTCGTCCCATCGGATTATGAGAGTGCACCTGTGTTTGCGCACACACTTGTGCACTATAATATGTCCTGCGCATCTGGTTAGTCTCCGATGAGACTGGCCGCCGTGGTCGAAATTCGGCTAAGAGGACATTTTTATATTACTTTGTACATTCGTCATTATAATGATCTTGACAAGAAAATTTGCATTTTCTCGCAAATTTCTTTTTAGTGGGCTCATCTGAACTTTCTGAGTCATCGTTTTGTCTTTTCTTTAATTGTGTTTTACTAAATTGTCTGATATTATTTTTGTCTTTGTATTTTATCTAATTGGTATTTCTGCGTTGCATATTGTCTGTCTTTTCATCTGATCTTATGTGTAATGCTCCTGTTGTAATGGTTTCCGTCATGTCTTTCCCTTCATTATTTGCCAGTTCTGTAATCTTTACACCTATCGTGTCCTTTTTAGTCTATTTGAGGTTTCTTTAGCAGATATTATGTATTCTAGATATTCTCTTATACCGTCTATTTTTTCTTCTTCATCTGTCATCTTCATTCTCACTTCATAAATTAGATCTTCAGGGAATTTCTCCATTATCATCACTCGGAGATGATTGTGGTTCACGTCTTCGCCAAGGGAGCTCAATACGCGTAGGTGTCTCTCTATTTCATTGAGTACATGCCTGCAGTCTTTTACTTGATTTGTATCAACTGGTCTTATCCTGTATAATGCCACATAATGCGCGTCCGCGTCAATAATCGCCACAGGTTTACCGAACCTTTCCTTGAAAGTTTGGACAGCTATGCAATAATTTGTGTTAGTTGTGTCTAATCCTTCAATGGCTTGCTTTGCGTCGCCTTCAAGAACGGATTGGAGGTACAAAACCTTATCTACTTCATTGATATTACTACCTCCGATTTGATAAGAATTGCTTCCTTAACTGGTACCATTTGAGAATGTCACCATCAAATTTGCTCAATTCCATTCTCAACAATTTATTAGAAATATTAAGGTTTTCGCCATTTTTTGTAGCTGCACTACATTTTCGGTCATTGCGTGTGATACAAATATCTATCTCTGATACTAAATCTTCGGCCCGAATTTGTACAGACTCTTTAATTTCGTTAATCTTATCATGGTCGGGTTCTGTAACTAATTTGCAGTAGATGTGGATTTCTGCTACAAACCTCTGAGTAGCACTCTTAAGTTTAGCTCCGGTCAATTCTAACTCTCTATTGTTATCTTCACCATCAGATATTTGTTTGAGGGCACCCTGGGCGGAATTTATGCATGATTGGATTGATTTGTACAACAACTTCAAGCGAGCTTGGAGGACCTCCGTAGTGTCTAATTCAAGTGCAGTTCCTACTCGCAAGTGACCATAAAAAGCAAGATCTTGTTTATGTCCAAAATCTATAAAAATACTAGCTGCTGCCCGCGGCTTCGCCTGCGTAGTTCCCGTTCCAGTGGTAATTCCGGGATAAAACATAGCCTATGTCCGTCTCCTGGTTCTAAGCTGCCTCCCCACCAATTTTCAGCCAAATCGGTTCAGCCGTTCTTGAGTTATAAATAGTGTAACTAACACGACTTTCTTTTATATATATAGATTGATTATTTAGCAACTTACTTGTACTTTGTGTTAAGTCTCTGCCCACCTACACTCTTTCTTAGGTAGGTAGCAATTTCGAGCTATTCCCAGCGTCTCACGCGCAGTTTTCCCAACGCCTCATGTGAGACACCGCCTATTCCCAACGTCTCACCCTTTTGCATTAGGACTTTATTTTAAGTATAAACTTCATTTATATTTCGGGGTTGCTAAATTTTTATTATGGCCGCTATGGCGCTCATTAGGGGGGCCTATGTCCAGCAGTGGACTACTATAGCATGATGATGATCATGAAATTTTAATTACAACTCGGTATCGACGTACCAACGTACCTATCTAGTAGGTATCAACGTAAGCTTCTACTAAAGCCTCACAACATAAGGTTGATTTAGAAGGTATTAATTATTAACCAATTAACCGACAGCAAACTTATTCAGATCTATTTCCAGCAGTGGACTAAGACCCCTTTCGTTCTGCATGTAGGCATTTAATGCAAATTTACTTTCACGATCAATAAATTAAACAGTTTTAACTTAAAACATATTAGGTATCTGAATTCACTAAATTTACGTAACTTTGTCTTGTACGCGTATGGATGTACATATTTGCTTGCCTGTTACTAATCTTATATGTAACATGTTGGGTACCTAGGTGTCTAGTGCATAGGTAGATCATTTATTTTGCTCAAAGGTTGTCTGGAACAAATAAGGCCGCCTATTGCGCCATATCCCTCAGTCTATTATTATTTATTTTTCTAGCATAGGTTGCTTCTGTTGGTTTTGTATTGTACTATGAACAGGTAATCTAAATAACCCTCCTTCTTGCGCGGTCGGGTAAATAGTATTCAATTTTTATGTGTAGGGAAAGTGTAAAATCTACACAATTCCTTTAGTGCAAAAAACAACGGTCATACAGAATAATTGCCTACTACCAAAGTACTTTAATGGCAGATGAAATTTTTGTCTACTTCACAAATTTGCAAGAACACAAAGTCGTAAAATATTTTACGAACTAATTATAGAATTTTTACTGAGTTACTCCGTCAGGCCGGGCGAGCACCATTAGTAAAACTACCCACATGACATTTTATAAAATAATGTTCGGATTCTATTTTTAGACTAAGGTTCGATTCGAATAATTGTTCGAAAGATCCCTGCATCTCCACCATGTCGCCAAGTACCTCATTCTATATAGAGTATGACGAATATTAGATATACTTAGGTATACTAGGTATGTATGTGATAAACATTAAAAAAAGTAATTAAAGGAGTGCTGAAATAAGGTCATACAACAATGGGGTGGTCGTTCCACCACCGATTCGAAGTCTAATTCTTATGACATGATTCTTAGCTGTTCCATCTGGTTGTGATGACTTATTCATCTGGCTTTGATGGTTATTCCATCGGACCGTGGTTCATCGAGCAATGATGGCTGTTCCACCTGTGCTCTGGTGCGTCGAGCTATGATGGCTGTTCCACCTGTGCTCTGGTGCGTCGAGCTATGATGGCTATTCCACCTGTGCTCTGGGTCATGGAGCTATGATGGCTATTCCACCTGTGCTCTCGTTCATGGAGCTATGATGGCTATTCCACCTGTGCTCTGGTTCATGGAGCTATGATAGCTATTCCACCTGTGCTCGGAGCTATGATGGCTATTCCACCTGTGCTCTGGTTCCTGGAGCTATGATGGCTATTCCACCTGTGCTCTGGTTCATGGAGCTATGATGGCTATTCCACCTGTGCTCGGAGCTATGATGGCTATTCCACCTGTGCTCTGGTTCATGGAGCTATGATGGCTATTCCACCTGTGCTCGGAGCTATGATGGCTATTCCACCTGTGCTCTGGTTCATGGAGCTATGATGGCTATTCCACCTGTGCTCTGATTCTTACTATTACGGGGACGCATCCCCTTATGGCCTCCAACCTCCCCTATAGCCATCCCGAGCCTCGCTCTCATCTCTGATCTACCTGTCCGCAGACAGACCAACGCATTGGTATACACACACTAATAATTATCTGAAACTGGTTCTTATATCGGTGGCAAATGATCTCAATTGCATGCACAGTAACTCAAAGTTACTCACCGATGTGTCTCGCTCGTTGTCTCGTCACAGAATGAATCCTCCGTCCGCCGTCCGTCGGCGTAGGAGAACGCTGCGCGCGCGCCCGCCTCCTTGCCTGAACCGGTCTTGTCGCTAGTCAGCTAAAATGTATATCAACCTACCTACTACCTAAGTAGGTACTGAGAATATTTCTTCGCCTTCGCGACACTAACACCGCAGCCTGCAGCTAACTCGGACGTGGTTTGCGATGGATCCGCTTCCACAATAGCCTTCAACTCTTCATTATCAACTTGAGTCTCAGGCCGTCCACGGGGCTTGTTCTGCAAGTCGAAATTTCCAGAACGAAAACGTTGGAACCAAAAACGAACTGTGTTTTCTTTTGCAACACGACCGCCATACACATCATTCACCCTTCGAGTTGTTTCCGCAGCACTAGTGCCACGGCGGAACTCGTACTCGTAAATAATGCGATATTTATGTTTTCCATTTTGTAAAATGAGTGACGCAAACAGAAAAAAACAGAAGAAAAAAAACAAATGAATGACGATCATCGAAGCACAAATACACGAGTCTATAGCTGTACAAATTTGAATTTGGAATTCCTTACCAAAGAGGAGAAATTTGTGATTAAAGTGGCCAGTACGAAAAACGCCAATTTCATATGTAAGGACCTAATATTTAGATGTATTCTATACCGATGGCATCAAATAAGAGACGGCTCGCGGGCCACTCACTTGAAACTTGTGGTATGCCATTTTGTCAGTGTAAAATGTATCTAAAGACTCGAGTATCGACTTGTATAAGCCCGTTATTTGAACACTTATTCATGAGCCGCGCGTTAGCGGTGCTCGTGTATATTATACACCCAGCACTACGGTAGGTGCGTACTGTACCTGCTGTAGCTTAGAAGACATACATATAATGCTATGTCCCTTAAACTGTTACAGGTACAGTCGTAATCAAAGATATACGACTCAAAACATTGCAGCGAGCATCATTTGTGTTCTTCGTTGTTTCATATCACAGCCGCAACTTGGGGATAGCACTTCACTGGTTCTGCATGTGATTTGAGTTCTAGTTTGAGAATGAAGCAGTTTTGTTTTGGGTCTGTGAATTTTGTAGAAACCGGAGAGATAAAATTAAGATAAAATTAATAAAGAAAATTACAATCAACTAATAGAAATAAATCACATCAAGTATTTACAATTGAAACAATTGAGCTAACTGCAGACTGTTGCAAGCAATCTACAGGTAGCTAACTGATCCATATAAATACCAGTCGGAAGCGTCCCCAAGTGTAAATACTAGGATGTAATTGTTTTATTCTGTAATTTTATTTAAATTTGCTTTGTTAGAAGATAAAAGCATTTATTGTTTAATAAAAACTGAAATAAAATATCATAAACCAATTCTGGACATCTTTGCACAGCATGCTCGAGCCCACGAGCCCAAAGGCATTTGGCAAGCGGCGTTGGCAAGTAAGTATCAACAAGCTTAGGTCAAAGATCGGCAAGCTATTGGAAAGTAGGTACCGGCAAGTCCGTGGCAAGCATCGGCAAGCCCGGCCAACATGTTGGCAAGTAATGGTAAGTTCAAGACAAGGGTCGGCAAAGCCCGGCCAGCACGTTGGCAAGTATCAGCAATCTTGAGGCAAAGGTCGGCAAGCTAACGGCAAGCAGGTACCGGCAAGTGCGAGGCAAGCATCGGCAAGCCCGGCAAGCATGTTGGCAAGTAATGGCAAGTTCAAGATAAGGGTTGGCAAGCCCGGCAAGCACGTTGGCAAGTATCGGCAAGCTTGTGGCAGTGGTCGGCAAGCCAATGGCAAGTACCGGCAATCTAATAGAATAGGACACAGAGTGCTTATACAGGATGTACCTCAGTAGATAGAAGCATAACTGGCACTAATTGATAAAATCATTGCCAATGCCAACAGAATCGTAAACACATGCTTGATTAAAAAAATCGCAATTCTCAACTCAAAAAATATACGTTAGTTTGTGTTTGTGCCTCCGAACGTAGTGGGATATTATAAAACGTGGGGTATATTTCAAAACAAATTGAATACCAAATCCTTTGTCATAACAAACAAAAACACAAAGAACGAAATAGAAGCACAAACGAACACATCATTATCTCAAAACTACATTTTAAAATATCTCCGTTTATTTTTCAGTTTTATTTCATCAGTAAGCACAAAGACCATTTAGTCGTATCGTACTTTCCTGAGAAGAATTTAATACTTTCACAAACTGTTTGCGAATTTGAATAATGGTAGTTGGAATACAATCGCGAGTTGGTATAAAGTATTCGTAGAGTTTTTTGCCCGGTATCTACTTCCCTAAATGGATACTTATTGTAATGATGATATTTTTAGGAAAACGTGGAGAAGTGGGTACAATTCTCATGAAGGCTAATTTTCTGTGTTTTTCAACCGACGAAAAAGGCAGTTCAGGTTCTCAAGTCGACGCGTATATATTTTTTTTATGTATGACCACGCATAACTTTTTACAGAGTAGTCCAATTTCGATAATTCTTCTTAAAAGAAAGAGTACCTATACCCCGAAGGTGTTCCTATTTAAATAAAAAAAAAACCAACCCGAAGGGTAGGAAAACAGGGGATGATTGATTGTTCACTCACTGATTGTAATGTTTGACCACGTATAACTTTTTACAGAGTATTCCGATTTCGATAATTCTTTTTTTATTGGAAGGAGTACCTAACCCCGAAGGTGGTCCTATTTAAATTAAAAAAAAAACAACCCGAAGGGTAGGAAAACAGGGGATGATTGATAAATTGGCAGAAGCCTTTATTCACAAAGAAAATTATAATATAATTAGTAATTCGATAATTCTTTTTTTATTGGATAGTGAATACCTCGATGTGTCATCAAACTAAATTAGACTCGAACTTTAACTAGATGTCGCCACTACAAGAGTTTGAACACGACAAATTTTATTAATCATTGACAAGAGAATTTTTTTCTTTAAAATCATAAGTAAAAGATTTTACGTAGGTATAATAAGTTAGTTGAGCCTTTCTTTATCTATGTAACAGACATACTCCCAACTAGTTCTATATAGGTATTGTGAGTACCTATAAAACGAAACACTGACACTACAGAACTTTATAGAAAAAAAATCTTGTAATTATTTGAACAAACTTCAGTTGTTTCTGAGAACAGAATCACACTAAATTATAAAATTTCCTGACTAATCCACGGCCATTTTCAAAAATCCTACCAAAGTGACAAAAAAGATGCAGAATTAATTTAGATTACTCAAAAACCTCGCACAAGACTGGAGCTTTGAAAATATTCAAATTTATTACTTCCGCTCGCTTTTAGGGTTCTGTTTATGAAAAATAACAACATTTTACGTGTTTAATTCCAGTTGCGCAGGCTTTTTCTTAAAAACCAGTAGAATTTTACGTTCCAAACGTGATCAAAGTGACTGTCTCCAGACAGGTACGCTGATCACATGTGGAAGTTATCTAGCACCCACAAAACAAGCTCTGCTTAGTTTGACTAGATGATGCTGTTTGGTTTTTCCAGCATTATTTATTTACGTAAGTCGCTTCACCTTCCAAGCTATGCTGGTGCTAGATAACTTATATACTAAATAAAAATGTAGCGTTTTATTTAAATGATTACGTTATCGAAAGTGTTTTTAGCTATAACGACCATATGTAATTAAAATGTTGATTAATGGCGCGGTCTGAAATTGCGCATAAATTTAGGTCTAGACTTGGAATAATACAAAGACTTCTTTTTATCGCGTAAATCAGTTCCCATCGTATAGAAATAACATTTGAACGTTGTCATAGAAACAAGACGTGAGTAGCCGCGGGCACAAACTAGTACCTAAGTAGTTACTAAAGTAAAGTCATGTTGGTGTATCTTATAATTTCGTTAACATAGTTTTGTAAAATAATTCTATATACCTAATATATTTAGAGTTCTACGGAACCCAGGGAGCCGATGTACGACTCGGTGTTTGACTGTTTTATTTAATTTAACGTGTTTTATAAACTGCTTTATGTAAAAACCTTAATAAAAATGCGGGATGAAATTAAATATAAATTCCATGTGAAATGCATGATGAAGGAATTCATTTTGATTTCAAAAGTGACTATTTCTATTACTATTTACTACTATTTATACCAAATCATTCAAATCAAGCTTTCTATGAAGACAAATTGACATCGTTTACCGAAAAAAAAATCCGCTTCTAGAAACAAGTAATTAATTGATAACCAATTAAAAAAACAACCTAACTCGGCGCCCGCAAAGGTCCATGAAATCTAGCTAAAAATAATATACGAGTCCAGACGAGCCATTTTGTAGCTATAAGGTATTTTATAAGTGGGTATTATTATTAAATTCTTTCTATGGTGCTGGTAATTAATTAATTTGAAGACATTTATGTTATATTTTAGCTAAAAATAATAAGTATGTCTTATCTTTATACAAGCATTTTACACCTCATTTATCAAAATCTTTTCAGCCGTTGGGATACTTCGAAGTACTAAAAATATTAGATAACCACACAAAAACACTCGAAAAACCAAACCCTCACCATTTTTACAATGGTTGCGAATTTTGGATTGGAATTCAAACCACTACACTACTAAACATAGGAGCTAGTAGGTACGAAATTTTCATTGTTTCAGTGCTTTAGTAAAACACTGAAATATTTAGTTGAAAACTTGAGCATAGTTGCGGCAGCATCGGTACAAAGAAACTGAGATTCCAGCGGGAACGTAGGAAGTACCTACTTACTTATTAAAACAAAAACTACTAGAATTCCAGTTAGTAATTTGTTCCTTAGTCGCTTCTTTTAGTGAAGTAAGTTAGAGTAAGGTAGGTAGAGATTCTGGTGATAATTATGCTGAAAATAATGAAAATCAGGCCATGTTGGCGATTTGGTCGACGAGATTGTCGGCTTCAGATCTTGGTCATACATCTTTTTTTTAACGTGGGGAAATCCTTTAAAGTCCTCACACACTGAAGCCGGAGGCGGAGCGGTGGCGGACGGAGCCAGGCGTGGCGTCCGCGGTGCGGATGTCTGCACATTCAAGCAATGCAAGATCGTGTCTGTCATCCTACCCTACCTGGTCCTGACTGAAAACCAGCGCTCTTTCACAAAATACTGTGTTTGAGCAACAAGCTGAGTCAGGCCCTATTAGACCTACACACACGCGCTCGTCGGCTTGCTGAGTGGGCTACTTAGTACCAACCCAATAGGTAGATAGGTCCTTGTGTTAAGGTACCTACGTATTGTATTGTGTTAGTCTTGTTCACTTGTGTTTTTGTAGGTATGTGTTACTAAGTAGTCTTTTATTTTAATTCATTATTAGTGTACTGTAGTGTTTAATAAATAATTTTCTTTCTTTCTTTTCTTTTTCACATTGCAGCCGTGCGAGAGCCGTGGCGTCGCGGAGGCGTTTTGGAGCCTTGTGTGTGTAGGTCACGGCGTTGCATTATTGTAAAGATGTCATATTTATGATCTTTTGAACGGCAGTCGTTTCAACAACGATGTGGTTGAACAAGTACTAACAATTTATCGGTATAGAGCATTTTATATAGCGCCTTATTCGGGTCACAAGGTAAAAATTTTGAAAATTGTACAACTCGTAACTTCGCTACTTGCACGCTTCCGCACTGCGACGCGTGGCGCTCTGTGTGAAGACACTCCATAGATTAGCTGAAATACAACGCTAACACGCCACGCCTCCGCATCGCCACCGCGCCGCCACGGCCCCGCGCCGCGTCGCGCACGCCGACTGTTGGTGTCGCTGAGCCGGCCCGCCACGGCCGTGCACCGCGCCGCCACCGCCTGCGGTGTGTGTGTAGTCTTTCATATAAATTCATATGATACAACTCGCACGCCTTCGCCTCCGGCCCGGCCACGGTTTCTGTGTGTGGAGACTTTTATGGATATCTCCAGGCCCAGGGGGACCTAAAGATTATGTCTTACACCTGATACCGACTGAAACCACCACGAGTTAATTCTTCTCACGTCTTAAGTCTGGGCCGCACGGACATGTTTGCACTCTTCCGTAGCCCAGACGGCGTCGGCCCGCAACTACGGGTCTCTCCTCGATCTGAAGGTCTCTGTCACGCCAACCAAATGTCACGCAGAAACACAACGCGCAAACCACCGCGGGGCACTTTAAAATCGACGACAGAGTCCCCCGACTCTGCCGCCAGTGCTCCTATTAGGGGGGTTATCTTGTCACACACCTGGAAAAACCACTGAGCAGAATTATGTGAATTCACAGGCTTTAATCGCTTTAACTCGTAACATTTAGATGCAATTAATATTGGCGGCATTAGGTGGCAGAAAACTTGCGAGCCACTCGTTTGAAGTTAACGGGAACATATTTTGTCAGTTTAAAACTAAGGGATTCGGAGTCTATATTTAGTTTTTTCAAAACAGTCATCAAATTATTTATACCACATACCTACTTCATCCTTAATCATCGTGAAGACCCGGACGGAATTTCGTCGTGATTGCCTAGTAGATTTTAGGGAAACTACGTTGGTTTATTTTAATATCTTCATAATGAAGCTACTCATAAAATAATGATCGAATTTCACATCATTCCTCCTTAAGAATAGGTAATTTTCAAGGGGAAAACTGGAATTCATTTTTTTAAAGTCCAGTTTCCCCCTTTGGGAAATACAGGGAGGAAAACTGGAATAAGGCGTTGAAAAAAGATACTCATTCTCATTATCCTAACCAATCGTTTTTATAAATGCAAGCAGCATTTTTGCGTCCAAATTTTCAAACCATAAAACCTCGTCTTTTGTTAGCGCAATTTAAGAAATATTTCTCCAAAACAAAAATTACCTCCGATTTTTCCAACACACGATTTAAAGAGCATATTTTTCATTGCAGATAAGTATCCCGTAAATATCAGCAAGTGTCTTCGCACATTTGTACAATAAATTTACTTTAATAATACTGTTACTTGCCCATTTACTTGATTTATGGCCATCTTAGTTTTATTCCCACAATGGGGTTTAAAACGTATGTTGCTGTTATTTATGTTTAGGCTGTAATGTTGTGTTGCTCGTGTTTTGTTACAAAAGTTTTCCTAATCTTTTTATAGGCAGATATTTGAGCTATGTTTTCGTAGATGGAGCGAAAAAAGAAAACTGTTTAGGTCACAGGAAATCTCAAGTGGGAAATGTTGACAGGTAAATTTTAGTAAAGCTTTCAATAACTCCCTAGGTAGAGAGGAATTTATCGAAAGTTCAGCCTTTTAATAGACGGGAGACTTTTGCCCAGCTGTGGTCCAGTGGGCTGGTTTGATACAAAGATTATTTATAAACGGCATCATAAGCGTAAAATCTCCTGCTCCAGGATACTTGCCTTTCATCGGTCCTATACGATCATCAATCAGTGTTGATCCATACCTAGGCATAACATCATAATCTTCATCATCTTCAGCTGGATTTTTCCCACTGTTGGGTATAGGTCTCCCAAAATTAGTTCCATCCACCACGGTCCTTAGCTAGCCCCTTCCATTGACGCCTCGCGACGCCTATTATGTCGTCATCCACGTCTCTACCACCTTGCCACTGGGGGGCTTCTTTTGTGTATATAACATAATAAAATACATAGGAATACTCCAAGATCCGGGGATAAAATTAAGACGAGCAAGAACTCGAGTAAAAAGACTCTCGCAATTCATTGCAAGGATAAAGTTAAAACTTTCTTTGTAAAGTAAGGTTCTCTATTATGTCCTTAATTTTCTCTTTAGCTAGCTTAAATTAAGAGCTCGTCTGTTTAGAATAACAAAAGATATTTTGTTACCTTCAAAATACTAAGGATATTTCTGGTTTTAGGGACTCTTACATAATAGAGGTATATTTTCCAAAAAGTTTTATGCACAAGGCAACCGTTGAGTGAGAAGCCTGTTTATAGATTTTTTTAGTGATTGGTTAATCTCGGCTATCCACCCATTAATGCTGTGTTCTGCCGCCTTAGGTACAATTTGCCCTCCCAGCTCTTCCCGCAAGAGGCGATTAAGGCCAGGTAGTCTTGCAGCAGTAGGCGTAAGGGAAAATGCGCGCCTGTCAAGCCGCCGCGCTCGTGTTTTTTGTAGTTAGTTAAACATGGTGATTAAGAAAATCATTTTATCAAGTCAAACTCTGCGAATTAGTTTAGAAATATTAAATGTCCTTAGTTGAGTACAAAAAAAAGTGTGATATCAGTAGTTCGCTAGTCAAAGTATTGAAAAAACGTTAGAAAAAGGGGTAAATTTGGGATTTTTTTCTATAGAATGAAGTTCATCCGCCTGCGACGCAGGAGGTTGCGGGTTCGATTCCCGCCTCGGAACAAATTTGTGTACGATCTGCAGAAATTTGTTCCGTTGGTCTGGGTGTTTTCTATGTATAATAAAAATATCTATCTATGTAGTATATTGTATTAAGTATATCAGTTATCTAGTACCCATAACACAAGCTCTGCTTAGCTTGGGGCTAGATAATGCTGTGTGAATTGTCCAGTATTATTTATTTATTTATTCATTAGATCTTGTAACTGAATGCGTCTTTGACTAGACTAGATCCATAAGTAATATATGTATATCTTTTTTTAGAATTTTAAACTCTGTTTTCTAAGTCTCAGATGATTTTAAAAATCACAAAAATGCGGCCTCTGCTGGCCTACCAAGCCTTAAGGGATATCCAGCGGAGCGGGCAGTAGTGCCTCCTGCAGAACAATTCTAACACCGAACTGCGATCCCCAACCCGCATGCCCAGCGTAGGTATTATGGGTACTATGAGATAAAAGTCAATAACGCGCGTATCAGGGGGAGGCCTGCGTCCAGCAGAGGACCAATTACAGGCTGTTGAGGTTGAGGCTGTGACCCATCACGGAATAGCTTCTCCCGTACGATATCGCGCCATGCTACTTTCAGCAACATGTTAAAATGTTTACGAACCTAAGCACATAGAATACGGTACGTTGAATCCTAGAAAGGTTTGATAAGCGACTGAAATTTATTGATTTCAGTCGCTTATCAAACCTTGCGTTCGCTTGAATTTGAATTTGCTTCTGACATGATGTCAAGTCTGTTCTGACATGTTGATCTTGACAATATATGTATAAAAGTGCAATTTGGGATCCCATGATGCAAAGATCCTATGAATACGTTCGTATACTATATCTTTGCCATGATGGAATTTAGGTCGCGAATCCATAGACCTTTGACACAATTCTTTTAATAGAATTCGGCCCCTGGCGTCCTACACTACGCTTGTCATTGTCACTCACACATTGTCACTCACAGTCCGTTAAATTAATTATTTCACGCTTGACCGCGAGCAGAATTGCCCACTCAGCAAAATGCCTATTATGTTATGGAAGCCTTGCTTAAGTATCGATGATGACGTTGTAACTTAGGAATATAATAGGTGAAAACATACGGGATTTTATTCGGTAAACTGGGAGGTGCGGAAACCTTTATTACCTTAGATTTATTAATTTTTATTTTTAAATTGTTTGCAACAGTCTGCAGTTAGCTCAATTGTTTCAATTGTAAATACTAGTTCTAATTTGTTTCTATTGTTTTATTGTCTTCTTTTGATTATTAATATATAATTTATTAATATATATTAATATATATAATTTATATCTTTGTGATTTTGACTTATATTTAAATCTTAAATTTATATTATACCTAAATCTTACACTTGAATATTTCTCATGATAATTTAATAATGCTTCATTATTGTTTATTATTACTATTACAAAGGTATGTAACTATTTCTAGCTTATGAACCTACTTAATCTTACTACACTAATGTTTAATTTTAAAACCTACTGTAATTAGTATAATTGGCCTAAAGTCGTTCTCATTGCATCAATAAATAAATTACAATTAATATGAACACGCACTTCTTTCTAATTCGCTTCTCAATAACTCAAGCCCCAAATCCCCTACCGTGTGTCCTCCTCAATCCAGATATCAGTAATCACTGTCAGCCATCAATGTAACTAATTGGCCACATAATTTATGCGCTCGGCTGACCTGACTAATGATGGCGGCCCATCCCCCTACTGACCACGAAAAGGGGGATCTGGGGGAGCTCATATTTGTGTACACTGGGGCTCAAAGCTGGCGAAAGCTTATGCGATCTTGTATGCTGAGTACAAAGACGTAAATAACTTAAACAGAGATGGTGTGAAATTATCTTGTTATCTACGTTGGAATTTTTAATCACAAAGAAAATAACATCAACTAATAGAAATAAATTACAACTAGTATTTACAATTGAAACAATTGAGCTAACTTCAGACTGTTGCAAACAATCTACAGGTAGCTCAACTGATCCATATCAATACCAGTCGGAAGCGTCCCCGCTACGCTGACTGCATTGCCTCGCTGTATGGCATGCTGATGCGCTGCGACAGATACTGACCAGCTCTCGGGTCACGCTTTTTCTATTTATTTTATTATATATTATCTAATATTCTATTTTCTTTGTGAATAAAGGCTTCTGCCCATTTAAAAATTATTTACATGTTTGTATACATTTTTCTAATTTCTATTCTTTTTCTTTCTCATTATACTTACTTCTATGAAGATGGCAATACCGTAGCTTGCTTTCAGCTTCAGTTTAATTTCAGTATTAAAAGCCTTTTCATTTTGGTCCAATATGCAAGGCTATTTTCGAAAAATACATATTTTATTTTATGCTCTCAAATTCCCAATCCTTATTCATTGCTCTGACTGGTTTGTGTGCACAAAATTATGTAGTTTAAATAATATGAAATCAAATATCCACTCACCCAAATAAAAATAGTTCGCGTTCTTTCACCGTATTTTATATGCTTGTTTTACATCTTACCGAGATTTATCCGGAACGTAAGGTGGGCATTTGTTTTATTAATCCCCAATGCAAAAAGAGAGGGGTGTTATAAGTTTAAAGTGTCTGTCTGTCTGTGGTATCGCGTAGCTCCCGAACGGATGAACCGATTTTCGTTTAGTTTTTTTTGTGTCATAGATAATTTTATCTCAAGTGTTCTTAGCCATGTTTCATGACAATTTGTCGGGGAGTTTTCAAAATCTTTAATTTTTATCAAAGAGAATAAGTGAACACTCTACTTTAAAGAAATATATACCATACTACCTACACTGTGTGGCGACAGCGGACATTTTCCAGGTGGGACTGAAAATCAGCAATGCTGAGTTCTTAACCTTTTCAACATTATCACGTCATCTAAGTAGTTTCTTTGTTATTTTAAAAGTGCTCTTTGTTTCATATCTATCAAGTGTTATTGAGTTAGTGCTTATAAGATTTAAGATCATTTTGTAACCTAAATTTACGTGTTGAATAAACTCCTTTTTATTTATTTATTTAAAGAGATTTTTTATTTATTTATTTGGCTTCTTCCATTTTCACCCCTCAGATAAGAAAATAAGCGTAATTCTACGTAACGTGTCCACGTGACGTAAAAACTACGGTCGGCTAAAAATGCAATTTTTCCTGAAACCATTTTACAGGCAACGAGTTATGAATGCTGCTAGCATGATATAAAGTGCAGGAAAAACCTATTCCGTATAAAATTGCCAAAAATGGAACTACATTTTGACTGTCAGTAATTATTGAATGCTAGGTACCACCAGCCGCCAGCGTGGGGATTATGGGCATTACCATGTGATAATAGCCAAATAGTTGAGGTTTAGGTTGTAGTTCCATAAGCTACCTATTACAGTTAGTAATTCGTTACCGTACCCGTTACGGTCACATAACGATAAAATTAAATCAAACAACCCGTTAACAAAACGTAGGCAACCGCAACCACATTTTCAACTGCAAGCCGTAATTGAAAAGAATCGTATTTAAAAATTCACTCTTTACACCACAGCAATGGATTCTGGTTCTGCAAACAGGTCAGAGGCTGTAAAGCATAGATGGAGTGTCAAATATTCGTGATTATTTTTGTACAAACTGAGTAATTACTTAAAACCCTTCGATTAGTTACTGTAGAACCGTCTGCAATTTACTGTAAGAATAGTGGGGGTCCTAGCTCTTACTGTGATGTCCTACTAGCAGGGTTCTCCTCCACGTGACTGTATACTAGGTTTATTCTTCTTGACTTTTGACGCCGTATTTGCTGGTTTACTACTATTTGATGACTGGCTGACTAAATTTCATACAAATCGGCGCCATTTATATTACAATTTTGCCCCGCCAGCGTAGGGGGGTAGGGCGAGCAAGTTGTTATACATAATTAAAATAATGAATTTACACTAACAATTTCTCTTGTTGAAATAGCTGCGAAAAGATATTCTAAAACGACGGGGATACAAATCAATCCCTTTCGAAAGAGCTACAAAGAAGACTACTCGAAACTTGATCTTCAACTTCTGGCTCCGTCCGTCACAATAGTTTTCTTACTAAAATTAAATGGTCGGTTTCAACTGGAACAGACCATTTAACATACTTTCTACCGAACAAAGTAAAATTGTCTGTTCCAGTTGGAACAGACCATTAAAATTTTTTAAGCAAACTACTTTTACAGTTCGTTCAGTTCAGTTCAGTTTTACGGTTCTACCATGTTTGTTACCATGTGTTACCATGATTCTGCCGGTTCTGTTGCCACAGGGTAGCAGAGGGTAGGTGGAACCAAGTGCAACAGTGTATCTTCAATCACCTCACCTCAACAGCCTGTATTGGTCCACTGCTGGACGCAGGCCTCCCCCTGATAGGCGCCTTACTGGCTTTTATCTCATAGGGGTAGTGCCCATAATCCCCAAGCTGAATTGTTCTGAAGCGCGCTGCTGCCCGCCCCCCAGTGGATACCACCACCTCGCCTAGTCTACCTGCCGCAGTCGCCTCTTACGACACCCGCGGGATGAAATGGGTAACTAGTACAAATTCTAAGCCGGCCCCACACAGCCAAATAGTCTATGGTGATCTTTTTAACTCTCAACAGCATTATCTTGCTGATTCATTATTTGGTGGCATTTTAACCCCGTATTGCATGACTTTAATGATAAATGAATTTATTGCTGTGTAACTAGGTGGTAATGTGTATATTGGTCTTATCTATAGTATCTCTAGTCTACCATGGTCTGGTTTACAGCATTAACGACGACGACGATGCGACTTCGATTGATCTCGATTTTTGAATTTTCTGGTGATGTACATTTTTACCCAAAGTTACGTACATACTGCAATAAACAAACAAATCGATAACCATTCCACGTGCCACGGTTACCAGATTTTCTTGTCTAAGAAACTACATTCGTGTTCATAAGAAAGTACAAACTTAATAGGCTTCTATGCCCGATGTTTCTATGAAACCAGTCATAAAACTTCAGCAAAGAGAATTTAAAAGAGCGCGTAAAACAAACCTCAGTTCAAGATAAGTTAGAAGTTAATTAGTCGGTGCTTATTGAGCTGAGTATTTACGATTTCATTCCAAGAGGCGCTGAATAGAGTTCGAGTTCTTGGAAAGCGTTTGTTTCCTTATAAGCGTTGAGAAATAATAAATAATGCTGGACAATTCACACAGCATTATCTAGCCCAAAGCTAAGCAGAGCATGTGTTATGGGTACTAGATACCTGATATACTTAATAAACACTACACGAATAGATAGTTTTTATTATACATAGAAAACATCCAGAACACCCTGAACAAATAGGTATCTACAGATCGTACAAACATTTGTCCCGAGGCGGGAATTGAACCCGGAACCTCCTGCGTCGCAGGCGGACCTTCGCCCGCTGCGTCACAGAGGTCGTCAGCTACGAGTTTATCGTAGTTTTTTTCAGCGATTCCGATAATATATCTACCATTTGACTAGTTTTAGGAACAGCATAATATGTAGGTATTGACTTTTAATGCAAAATTTAGCTGATAATGTAACATTAGACACAAGCCTATATTTCTCTCTTAGGATACTTACAATCAGTGCCCAAATTCTGACAATCAAGCTTTAATATAACAATGGTGTCGTCGCAAAACCGTACATCATCATCATAATCATCATCAGCTTATATTAGTCCACTGTTGGACATATGCCTCTACTAATGAGCGCCATAGCGCCCTGTCTTCAGCTAGCCGCGATCTGCGAAAGACTGCAGGCAGATGCTGGATGCAGCAAGCTATAAAAATGCCCAAATGGTCAGTTTTGCATTTTAGTCAATTCTACTAAATGGCCTTTTCCCTATCTAGGCGTTGTGGCACCCATTTTTTGCAGCATTTTTTAAATTTGTCGTATATTTTACGAAGCTTAAAGATTCTTGCACTGCAAGATGCGCGGTTCAAGATGATACAGCGTCCTATAAAAGTAGCGAGCTGACTCCTAAATCCTTATTAGTAGACGCGGCCAACTCACTCCCGACCTCTTGCATCTAAACTGGGTTCCGCTACAGTTAAAACGAAAACAGCTACGCAATTTTTTATAGGACATTTTAGCAGATATTTTTTTCACTGAGGGCAACGTAAGCAGACCTTCGCAAGGTGGACCGACGACCTAGTGATAATGTTCATGGAAAAGTGCTGGATGCGGGTAGCGTAGAATTGATAATTGAGGCCATTCTTGAGGGTAAAGGTACCAGTTAGAAACTACGCTATTTAATAAATGCCTTAACCTGCAGGTACCTTTCAAATAGATCGCACTACAAACTTCGGTGATTAGGGGGATAAGGTAATATTTTTTAAAAATATTTCGAAAGTACGAAACTTACATAAATTTCAAAAAAAAATTGAGATGTAAAAAGCTACCTTTCATTTGATAACCCGCTTGGTGTGGTAATCCTCCATTTGAAAATTATTCCCCCTCTTTTTGTAAACTTTACAAAAAGCGTAGACAAAAAACTTACAGACTTCTCTATGTTTTTCCCGTTTATTATATAATAATAATATAGACATCTACAAATGCTAGATAAAATTAAAATAGATCGCTACGCAAACTTCGGAGATAGAGGGGGGGACAGGCAGTGCGAGACCATAAGGGTTTCGTAACCGATCACGAAACCCTAAAAATAGCTAATCTAATAAGCTAAGAAATTTTAAGTCGATTCTTACTTTTTCAAAACAAGCAAATTATGTCCAGGTACCCTAGAAAAATCGCTTTAAAGGTGGTCATGCTTACTAATTTGTGTCCAACCAAATCAACAGCTGTG
Organism: Eupithecia subumbrata; assembly: GCA_949316285.1. Taxonomy (NCBI): domain Eukaryota; kingdom Metazoa; phylum Arthropoda; class Insecta; order Lepidoptera; family Geometridae; genus Eupithecia; species Eupithecia subumbrata. The sequence goes on along the minus strand of OX438644.1, from coordinate 2,615,808 downwards.
AACTAGCCATCCTAAATACTCAGTATTTTCTATACGTGAAAATCTTTAATTGGCTCTCTGATGTTATTACGTAGTTTGATTAAGTTAGGTTAAGCCGTTGATTTTCCAATAAATTAAATAAATAAATTAAATAAATAGTATTGTAGCCGTAGTTAACTACATTACTAGGACGTGTCCTGTGTCTGTAAATATGCTTGGACATGCAATTTACTGCCTCAGTATTAAGATCCCGAAACTGAACTGTGAATTTGTTTTGTAATAAAGTTAACTGACTTTTGCGGCCGTTAAACGTTCAGGGTTCCGGACCGAAACTGTTGGATGAAATCCGGAGGTGTAGGGACGGTATTGTAAAAGCTTGCTCAGTCAAAGACCAGGGCCACGATCACGGTATTAATCTATTGGTATTATCAATCGTTAGCAGTTGAAACGTTAGGGTGCGCGTTCACAGACTGGCATCGGATAATCCACTGACAAGTGCGTCCACTGATCGGCAATCCCCGAATGACGTCATTCGCACAGAACGGAAAAGTTGCCTTCAAGAATACTCGCCGGCATTGCCGACAGTCCGCTCCGTGCGGTGTCGATCTTTTATGGCAAACGCGTTGCAGACACTACTTACCTTTTATCCTGTTGTGGTGAATTTTACGAAACAATTGTCTTACTGTTTTGAACCTTTCCTAAACTTTTCTTAAACATTATTTTGACCTGAAGGAAGAGAGAGAGAGAGAGAGATAGATCATTTTACACAAAAAACACATTAGAAGGTATAAATCTACGTACAAGTATATAATTTTAAGCAGATGACAACAACACAGATAACAACTTATTTACTAGGTAGGTACTTATATTAACAGAGTCAATGGTCAAGGGTAAAATGGGTCTCTGCCTCAGCATGATGCATTATTACAGCATTTGTCCAATACTGCGCTGTTTTCAAGTGTTCGCTGACAAGGACATTTTAAATTCAAATACATAGGTATAATCTTACAGCGCGGAATGAAAATACCACTTTAATATCAAATCTTCAACTCAGTATTATAGGTTTCTTCTCTGTAAAATAAATTGAAGTTCTTTGCTCGATTTAAGCAGTGCCTGGACTCAGTTGCCAAAGTCAATAAGTCAAGGAAGTTTCTTTGAGACCTCGGTCGGTGCCGTGAAAAAGTTTACAACTCGCTAAACAAGATACATTGCTGTTTGTAGAAGTATTGAGCCGTTGGATAGATAGCGTAGAACTGTCCAAGGGGTTGTGTAATGTAACTATAGTCGAAATGTCGTAAAATCCGCGTGCGATAGGGAGGAGACGAAACCTTATAGAATTTGACATCACATTTCTCATACAATCTGTAACTTATCTGAATTTTTTATACAATTAGGTGAACATTGTTATAATTTATAGGACTAGAGTCCATTTATACGACTGCAAAACATTAAAATAGTAGGATTCAAAATAAAAAGAAAAGAAAATTACAAAATTTTATACAAAAAAAACAATAACAATGAATTTGAAATGAATTTTGAAATGAAATGATTTCAGATTCCTCTTGATCAGAAAGCCTATAGAAGGCCTATTTTCACGAATGCATTGGAATAGTACAATAAAAATGTTACAAAATTTTTAAACAAAACATTTGTCAACGACATTATCATCATTGGCCCCAAAAAATACCAAAGGCTGAAAGGCGATCACAGGTTAATGACCTACAAAACCAGTTACACCCTTTTCACAAGACGGTTAAACGTGGCAAAACTAAACCGTCTCATTAAACAATTTCGTTCAATTGAGCTCTTACCTCAAACTTTATCGGTTATTCTCAGAAGGGCAATTCAAAATGAATCAACTTTAGGGGTCTAATGAATTATTAACGGACGATTTGCTTAAATATTTAACTCCGGGTTAGTGAAGACAGTGATCGCTCTGTTGGGGATTGATTAACATATTATAGGTTCGAGTAAATACAGAAGTTTATGCTTATGGGATTCTAAAAATATCTTCTAATTAAACGGAAAGGTGTATGCTAAGCGACAAGCAACAGGGGGTTGCTTGTTTTCTGATAAACTAATCAACGATCCAATCCCGTTTTTTCTATTGTCGATTTATTTTGACGACCTCTGTGGCAGCGGGTGAATGTGCACCTGCGATGCAGGAAGGACAATTAATGTTTGTACGATCTGCAGATATTTGTTCAGGGTGTTCTGGATGTATTTCTATGTATAATAAAAATATCATATATAGATTAGTGTATCATGTATTTCAGTTATCTAGTACCCATTACACAAGCTCTGCTTAGCTTGGGGCTAGATAATGCTGTGTGAATTGTCGAGCATTATTTATTTATTAAATATAGAGATTATCAGCGTAAGAAAATCCCTGCGGTTAACCGGAACGCGGTCAGCTGTCCGGCTATTCGTTGCATGCGGTTGCAATTACGGTTAAACAACTATTACGGTGGGCCGCAGCGCTTCGAACGACCGGAGCGGTTAGTCGGCAGCCGCATGGCAGTGCGTCTGAAAAATATTTTCTAGTACATATTTTTGATTGCGGCCAACCGGACGACTGCGTTCCGGTTACTGCAAAGTGCGGAAGGTACTTAAGGGTCTCATAGACAGCCGCAGCCTGCGCTGGAAGGGATTTATTCTCCTCGTCCAACACAAAAAAATCCTTCACTGGGGGACACTAAGTATTTTTATAAAATTGTGCTATAGTCCTATGGGATAACGGGACCAAAAATATGGGTTATTGGATTATTCCCCCTATCCAATACCTATATATCCTCCACCGGGAGACACTGGTCAATAAAATTACAGCTTCACAATAAAAATGTTCTCGTACCGAAGGTAAATCCTGTCAGTAAGAAGCCGTGGGAAAAATTCCCTCAGCAAGACCTTAACCCATAGGTGGCTCTATGCTTTATTTATTTGTTGTGGAGAAAAAATAATGTTTGTAAGCAATGGATCTAAAATCGAAATAAATAAAAAGACACAACGGGCAGGCGGATAAGCCGGCATTTACTGTAAATCATTATTTAAAATTAAGGCAATGGATCAGTCTTGAGCCATTGCTCTAGACTGATCCATTGCCTAAATTTTAAATGCATAACTAAATGCGTTGTTTAGTTTGCGTTATAAGTAAATTTTAACTATGCAGTAGGTATGCTGTTTGTCAGTAGAACTGCCTACAAAGTATTTTCCCCGTCGTATCTCTTCACAGTAAACACATCACACTATTTTATTACAAGACGTGTTTACGACTTTGTAATAATATAACTTTCCCATAACTTTTCCATACTTTTCTGTCATCGCGAAAATAATAAATACTTGGTAAAAATATTTATAACTCAATAAACAAACTGCATTTCCAGTTAATGCGAGAGGCTTTTCGTTAAAAAACCTATAAAACGAACGTTAACCCAAAAATAAAGTTATCCATAACACGTGCCTAGTGTTGGGACTTTCGGCTCAGTTTCGGCTTAGGGAAAGATTTCTTGGGTGTGCTTTTATTGAAATAAATCATCTTGCTACACCGGATGCTAGTAATGACCTTATCTGTCGTAAGTAAATGTCGTTTTAGTATTTTTTTTATCTCTATGGCTGGATCAACCCACCATTGGTAACGCCGCCGCCCCGGCAGAATACCTGCTCTTAATTTTTCTTTCTCTGGCTTGATCAACCCGGTAAGCAGTAAGGCCAGCAGAATAACTGGTCATAACTAAAAAAATACCAAGAATTTAAAAATCCATTTATTTAAAAATCCTTTACCCAAAACATACAATATCTCATTTCTATTGCCCCGATTTCTCGCCTGAACACCTACGTCGCACAACTCAAAATCTCAAAGGTTTTAAAAATTTCTTATCTCATTCTAGAAAAGCAAGAATTAGATACTTACCATTTAAATCATTTACTTTGTCTACCAACCCACTTAGTTAACCTATAATTCTTCCTGATTCTCTTACAAATAAATATCACAAAGTGTCTTGTATGCTTTGTATGTTATGTATGCTTTGTTTTCGGGTCTAAAAAAACTGTCTCGTCCCTACAGCGCAAGTAAAATGTGTGCCGAGCCGTCGCCTCGGAAAACATGCAAAATATATTGCACACACTAAATCAGTTTTGTTACAAAAAGTCTTCTGCGCTCGCAATGAAGCTCTCTGATATCAAATGCAGTTCATAATGAGAGTATTAGGGATCCTTAAAAGCAGAATTATGAGCTAGTGAATATCTATGACTTGGTTTTCATGAACAAAGTCTTAATTAGAAAGTAAGATGACTTTGCTACCATCGTCCCAATATTCTTGAAAATTTCCCTCTAATTCAGAAATACGAAATACAAATAAATTCTTCAAATGCGCTAAATAAAATATCACCCGCGAGCGCAACTTTTTGGCCAAATGGTATTCATGCAATTCGCATACTGAATGGTGAGTGCATAAATTTTTCGACCAATAAACTCTTGACGTATTTCAATTTAATCTCAATTTAAAACCGGTTGCTTACTTCCAATTAAGACTTTCTTTTAAGTATTTAATATTTCATTTTGATTCCAATTTATTAGATAATTATAATAATCACATACCTTTTGATGACCGACAAAAATTGATTTTTAGATTTCTTGTAGTAAATTCAATTTGATAATTCAGACCAGACCACAACATTACAGACATCGTATGAAACCTCGCGTACTTGTCCTTTGAAAGACACATGTTATTATTACTTCACATACGTTGTAGGACAGACAGACAGTCAAATTAAGATTTTTATATATAAATAGTCCGGAAAGTGCTGGTAACATTTCATTTTACATGTTTATAAAATACAGTCTCTTAGCTCCGTTTTATGAAGTTTATTTCATGTTAATGTGAAAAGCTACTTAGTTTTATTTTCGGGCTGTTTTTTGTCTTTGTGACATTTGCGTTATTTTGTTGCGGTAGATATTTTCAAAGAAATGGTTACCTAGTGTAATGTAATATTTTGTACAATTTTATTTACGCGTAAAGTACTGAGGAAATTTGTGTAAATATGGTTTTTTTAGTTCATTTTGAGAAGACTTTTTAAAACATGATAGATGTAAGTAAAGAAATCCACGCTGCGGCGTCCCTTAAGTGCGAAAACAAGTTTTTAAAACGCTGCTGTGTCTTAAAATCGGGGATTTATTTTTCTGCAATTGAATCTTAAACGCCCTTGAAAATTTGGTCCTTACTTTTAGTTGTATCAATCCTTGTATCAATCCTAAGGTGATAGTTACGTAGGATGCCTTTTTTTACTATTTGCGCAAATAAATTAAAATAAATAGTCGTAAGTAAATACTTCGTTCATATTTTATAATTTTCGTGTAAATTGCACCAAACTCCACCGGATTTAATTCAACATACGACGTCAGTTATATTCGTTTCAAACATTTAGCACTAAGCTCGTTAGTGGAAAACAAAACCTGGTAACAACGGAATACGGTATTAATTACAAGCATACATTACGGTAATTACTGAATACCGCTGTTATGACGAGATGGCAACACTGTTATTGTCATTACGTAGTTATTAATAAATAAGTAATGATCCAGATCCAAAGCCAGGTAGAGCTTGTGTTATGCCTACAAGATGAGTGATAAAAGTTTATTGTAAATACCTACTTAGAGCGAAACTCAAAGTGAAATACGTAAAATAAGTACCATCGTCAAAGATAATAACAGTGATTCTGAAGATAGACCACCTATATATTATAATACAAAGCCTGTCCATAATCTTAGTTTTAATAATAGACAGACATAGAAAACACCCAGACCCGGAACCAAAGTTTGCAGAATATGCCAAAATCAAAGTCATGTACACCGTGATACTTACCATGATACTAAGTTCTTTGTAAATCCCATTGTAAATGACTATAGTGTTAAAACTATGATGGTTTTAAAAGTTTTATGTCAAAATTTTCCGGATATAAAATACTGCGTCTTAAGCAGATTTCTGTCCACTACGGCACAGAGGTGCTTTCTATTCAAAAAGGTACATGTACCAAAGTGGTCTTAAAATAAAACCACGTACGCCACGTGTCCGGTGTTTTTATATAAATAACCTACTACTGTTCAACTCCTGGGCAAAGGTCTACCTCATATCACGCCATTTCTTTCAGTCCCGTGCCACGGTAAGAATAGGTAGAAAGTAGTGCAAAGCAGTGCTCGGAGAGATGCAGAACGCGCACGTCTAGAACCGCACTCACCCTGAAGATGTCCCTGGTTAAGGGATGAAACGTTGGTGTTCTTCCAACACAAATAAGGTTCGTAGTTAACCAGCTTACATCTGTAATAAATTCGTCAAACTAGGATAGTTTTTATAGTAAAAAAAAGGTAGAAAGTAATTGCGGATTAGATATTTTATTAATAAGTATGTTGGTGATCAATCACGACCATCGATCAACTATTTTGTGCGGTTCCGACTAAGCTAAGTACTGACGCGAGTCGGACATCGAGTCAAACAATACTTCAAACAATTTGGTTGGTACAAAACTTGCCAAGTTTTTTAATGAGAGAACGTAACAAATAAGGATTAGAAAAGACGTAAAAAATGGTATGAAATTTTGCATCAAGTATAATATTTCAGCGTAGATTTCAAAACAAGTTAAAAAAATAAGAAAGATGTGGCAGTATTTTGAAAAAACGCAACCCAATGTAACTTATAAATCAAACAACTCTAGGTAAATCATTTCCTCCTAAAACAGATAAAGTTAAAAAATTACCTTGTTTTAATTATTGAATAAACTTATTTGGTTTATTAATTTTCTAGTTTCGACATCCTCATACTTCAAATATTATAAGTTTCGTGCATAAAAGAAGAGCAGTTATAAAGTTAAAATTAGAAAATTCGAGCTTCATAATTTGTACGTGTCATCCAAAAATCAAAACGATGCGGCGTAACAAGGCCGCACTGCGAAATATCACTCTTCTTAATTAAATATTCTTGCAGATAAAAATGGTATCACGATCACAACATAAGCGGCCATACACATTGGGCCAATGCGCTGGGGCAGCATGTTGGGCCAACTGTTTACAGCCAATCCGAGTACATTCACACATTGGCGTACTGTTCATTTTGCATTGGCGCTTCAACTATAAGCTATAATATTTACAAGCTGTAATCTTATTACCCGTTGTCCTATTACCCGTTTACCCGTAGGAATGAAGCATTTTCCCGCGGTAAAAAGTAGCCTATATTCATCAGGAATAATGTGGGCTTCTAATGGTAAAAGAATTTTTCAAATCGATCGAGTAGTTTCGGAGCCTATTCAATACAAACAAACAAACAATCAAATCTTTCCTTTTTATAATATTAGTATACATAAATAGTGTCATTTACGCCACCGTCATTGTATCTACCAACCGATCCTGTTTTTCTAAAAGCTGTCTGGAAGAAATCGCTTTCAGCTTTAAGGCCGCATATTGTGCCATACAAGATTTACCTCCAAATACAGAAACGCTTACTTTTTCTAAGTATTAATGTAAGTATATTATTTTATAAGTTTTTGATGATACAATGATACGATATTATCCATGTACCTATATACCGAAAATAAAATAAAAATTAAATAATATTCATGTGTTATCAAATTATAATTGTAAACCTGCATACCTACCTACCTTATATGTGTACTTTAAATACTGTTATGTTACTGTTATTTTGTTAGTTTTCCTGTGTTGTTTGTGTGTGTACCCAATAAAAAAAAGTCTATCAAGTCTATCTGTCTAAAACCCTTTTGGTACAACTGTACTTTTTGTCTTTGAAGGATCATAGGTTAGTCAGTGAGTGTGTACGCTAGTGTAAATTGGATTGACATTCTAATGAACCCTGTACACATTTGGCCATTGCGCTGGGCCAAGGCATTGGGTCAACGTCTTGAGACTTAGTTGTCATAATATGTTGGTAACATTGACCGACCAACCAACTAGTGTCGGTTTTCCGTACACATATCACAGGATCGGCGCGCTCCGCAAACAGTTTTTACACATTGGTGTCTTATGCAGTTCATTTTTGTTCGTCAGTCAAGAAAATCGTGTTGCGTTTGTGTAAAATTTACGTTTCCGAGTTACGACGATGATCCCCGAGGAATAATAATATTAATGCTGGACAATTCACACAACATTATCTAGCCCCAAGCTAAGCAGAGCTTGTGTTATGGGTAACTGATATACTTAATACAATCTATATATATAAAAGAAAGTCGTGTTAGTTACACTATTTATAACTCAAGAACGGCTGAACCGATTTGGCTGAAAATTGGTGGGGAGGCAGCTTAGAACCAGGAGACGGACATAGGCTATGTTTTATCTCGGAATTACCACGGGAACGGGAACTACGCAAGCGAAGCCGCGGGCAGCAGCTAGTACACTATAAAGATAGAATGGACAATACTAGATAATAATCAAGAAATCAAATAAGCGAAATAATGCATCATATCCCATTACCCAGTAGACGCGCGGCATGCTGCGCATTAAGTCTTGCCATAACACGGATTTTGTGGCGCACAGGACCTGACAGCTGAGAGGATATCCTCTAGAATCCAAAGCATACATAACATAGATCGTCATGGTTACTCTGCTTTGTTGCACATTAATATAGTTATAAAACGTACTGTATAAATATAATGCCGCGGCTGCAATACACTCCACGTCCATCTTATATTTTGGCTAGATACATACGAAACAGCGTTTAGTTTCGCAGTGCAGGCTGGTCCTCAAAGTTGCGATACTATAGCAGTATTTCCAACACTGCCCGTCGGAGGTCGTAACTCACCCGCCACAGACAAAAGGGCCAACATCGCCGCTTATTTGCATCTGAATGGGTACGTTATTGCATTTAATACGAATCTCGGCCGTTGCAGTTTCTTGTTTATGGAAATATCAAGCTTAATGTTGCTGAACTGTTGCGAACTCTTGCTTAGTTGGGAAAAACTAGATGGCTAGATTTTGAAGCAAGAGTTTAATAATTATTAGACGCTGAACAGTTTCACACAGAATCTCAGCCCTTAACTAAACAGAGGTTAGGTAGGGTAACTAATATACAGTCTTTATTTATTTTATTTCTTCAGGAAAAGCTACAAAATGTACAGTTATTTATCTAGATTAGGTATACATAATATGATTATTTTAGATAATAATGCAGCCCACGACACAATTCACATATTGCTGTGTGAGGTAGTAAAAAGTTCCGCTAAAGCTTATAAACAAACAGAACAAACGTTGAAATATTAGGATTTTAGATAATAATTAAGATTTAAAAATATTACTTGATTAAAAATATATAAGACCGCGGACTGTTGGGAATAGATTTTTTTTGGAATGTGGGGTTCGAGCCTCCCCCGCACATGCACGTGCAGGATTATCCACAATTTCTGGGAAACCCTGTATAGAAATATATTTATTATATGACTCTACCATTCTTCTAATTGGTGTACGCAATCCTGAGTTAGTGCGGCACGTATTGAGTGCAAAGAAGCAACCGGCACTAAAAAAAAATAAAGTGTAGTACCTTCCAGATATAGCCGTCTAAACTCTAGCGAACATATTATATTTGTTGATAATTTGGGAAGATGATTTGCCTTCGTAAATACAAAGACAATCCACGCGCGATCAAAATGGGACGAAACCATTACAAACAAGCGCGGTCGTATATTTACTTTGTCAAGGTGCCGTGTTGACAATGCGCGAAATGTACCTAACGTGTGACGTAAAATATACTATGCAAAGTTCCGCTTGTCCCATTTTAATCCCACGTGAATTATAAGTACAGCAAACCTCAAATAGGTACGTTATAATGAATCGAAAACCCACAAACCAATAACATCTCAGACGGGAAACAACTGTACCAACTAACAACCAGCCCAGTTGAAACAACGACGTCATAGATTCTGACAAGAACAAAATTTAAATTTTAAAAACCCCCCGACAGATTTTAATAAAACATGGCTAAAAACACTCGGTATAAAATTATCTATGACACAAAAAATAACAGAACCAAAATCGGTTCTTCTGTTTGGGAGCAACGATACCACAGACAGATATACACAGATACCACAGACAGATATACACATATACACACACAGACACGTTAAACACAACGATACCACAGACAGATATACACATATACACACACAGACACGTTAAACATAACGATACCACAGATAGATATACACATTATACACACACAGACACGTTAAACTTATAACACCCCTCTCTTTTTGAGTCGCGGGTTAAACATTAAATAAGAACGATGCTATGGTGTGGAGAAACCAAAATTATGGTTTGCTGTCATTATTTCTGCTAGAATAATTTTACAAACTACAGCCGAAGAAGCTACGCCGTAGCAGGTCTACGCGGTTCGTAGCAAGTCTACGAATTACGTAGCACGTCTACGCGAAGATTCATTTTAAAAATGTTATTCTCATTTTTCAAACTAAATACAATCTCATTATTGTACGAAAAATGATACTCACATTAATGTACTCATATGATACAGTGAGTTTCAGTAAAATATGCACAGGAAAAAAAGACGCAAGGAAATAATGATACGAAACAATAGCAGCTTAAAATAATATGATATTGGAAACCTACTTTACAAGCCAAATACAACCTTTATCTACAAGTACGTAATTTCAATAAAATTTTGAGTGTCAGTCAAATATACCGGACAGATTGAATATTAAATTGTGAATATTTAAATTTTTAATATTAAATGAAACTATTAATATTGGAGAGGATACATTCTACTTTTAAATCTTCATTAAACTGGGCTCTGCATGTAGCATGTAGCATATAATAGAAAATTCCACAAAATTTCAATTTTTGTATTTCACACAAAATTCTACCTGTAAACGCATTGTCACGAATTACCAAACACTACAACCATTTCCCGAAAATTCAAAATCAATTCACATTTACATTGTTCTTCGAAAAATGTTTGTTTCCACTTTCTGTCTATCCAAAGGTTGCCTAAAAGAGATCGCTCATAGTAATAAGGCTGCCCATTGTGCAATGCAATATATGTCTTTTCTTGTAATGTGTTTCTGTTTTATTTGGTGTGCATTAAAGAGATGTGTTGTATTGTATGAAATTTTAGTCGCCGACTGTAAAATTTACTAAACAATTTACACGTTGTTACAAAAGAAAGAAATAATGAATCTCACGTGACAAAGAAAAGAGTTTCAAACGTCAAAATATCTTATACCTACCATAAACAGAGGAATTAACATTTTTTCCCCCAGCCTTTGTGTTAAGGTTGACGTGTGAATATAATATGTAGGTTTATGTCCATTATGTCAGTTGGCTGGGAGAAGTTAATGTGCGGACGAGAATTTTCGGCTCTCTGTGCCGAAGCAGTCGGGGTGTAAGAATCGAACCCTCCGATTCAGTATGTTGTCTTAAGAGGGCGCATTGCATAGGATTTCGCGTTCATAGAAGCGGGACGCAGCGATGTTTTTGGAACGGCAAAAGCGCAAAAAAGATGTATTTGCTTATTTAAAAGTAAACTACACAACTTATGAAGAAACTGAAAATTAAGGAACCAAAGTATTAGTAACCTACGAATCAAAACAAAAATCTTTTCTATAGACCGGGTTCCTGAGATCTCGACCAAATTAGGAGCAAAACAGTGCACTTTCGTGTTTTTCATCGTAATTTTTTATGCTACCGTTTTTTCTAAATAAGGAACCGTCTTCGGTTCCTCAATTGGAAAATACGATTGCTAAAAACAAAAAACTAGAATAGCATAAAATTTCATGTTTTCTTAAAAATTTTGAATATTATGTAATTCTAGTTTTGTAGCAATCGTGTTTTCCAATTGAGGAACCGAAGATGGTTCCTTAATTAGAAAATAAACGAAAGCATTTTTTTTATTTTATGTTATTCTAGTTTTTTACCACGGGGATTACATGAGTATAGGTTCGCCCCTTAAGGCCGAACTAGGAAATCTACCTACTAGATGAAGCACCTTCTTTCTGTGGATTTGGAACCTGTGGCGTACCTACGCGCCACTTGACACCGATCCGAAATGTGCGTTCTAAATTGTATCTCTAATTTGCAATTTGTATCTTAAAAATGGAATTTGCATTTCGCATAATTCTTCTAACTTGGGCCATATACTTAGGCCCCAATGAACGGAACCTACACTTCGGACCGGTCTCGCTCAGTCACTCACGCGCTGCCGCTCATTCATTCGCATGGACATTCCGCGACTGACCGGCTTGCTAACCTACCGCGCTCACTGATTACTTTGCTTTGTAATTTCTTTTCGTAATATTAGTTTGCTTTCTGTTTGTACTTCTTTCTATCTAGTAAATTCTATCATTAAAATCAATCATTCTGTCATAAATAACATTCTTCATTTCTTCCGCTTTGCTATCATTCTTCCGCAACCAAACATTCAAACCATCCGGAATACCAAGGACAATTAACAAACAGGTATGGGTTTAGGAACACCTACCTAGGCTGAACACCCATACCTCTATAAACCAATAGATAGATAGATAGGTAATAATTTATTGTACCACACAAAGACAAATAACAATACAGGAATAAATGCTAAGAGTAGACGAAGAACAAAGGCGGCCTTATCGCTATGAGCGATCTCTTCCAGGCAACCTTGGGATGGACTGGACATGTAAGAATAAAATAGACGGTGGCACCCGGAAAAAAAAAAGAAAATAATACTTACACTACATATTAAAATACCTCCATAATTTAACCTACAAATAATATAATAAACTTACATACAAATAAAAATAAAGTTATCTAATTTTTTAAGGATAGATAATAATGATGAAGCAGTTTTTTAATGATAAGGAGTGATTTGGCACGTCGTCTGTCAGTTTTATTTTTTATACTTTAAGAAGATATGCGATGTTGCCACCATGGTGGCCAAAAAGAGCAGCTTCGCATCTCTGCCTACACTATACAAACTAAAACTTTTAAAGAGGCATTAAAAATAAGCTTATGATAGGTATCACAAAAGGGCCAATCAATTTTTGAAAATTCCTTTGTTGAACAGAATAATAAGACAAAATAGGTGGTGGCGCTAATTTGGCTAGGGGCAGTGCCTCAAGATACATCATAATACACAATGTTAATATAACAACCTCCTTTTTTCGTCGGGTTAAGTGATAGTTCAATCCAAATTTATCTTAGATGCAATCTATATAAAAATATGCTATGTCTTGATATTCTGTGAAATTCGGAGTAGGTGGTTCTCTGAACAAACCGTCCGCAATGTTATACGGTAGTCCAGTACTGACACCTCCAAGCTGAGGTTAAGCAAGCATCTCACGTAAATAGGCTTTTGCTGTAAGGAAATGTTACAAAGGAATGCCAAAGACTGCAATGAAGCCTCCGGTACAGGCGGGGGATAAATCGCTTAGAAAAATTTCTGAGAAATAATAACGAAGGTATCTATTATAAAAAATCACGAAATATCACAAGGGGGAGGGGGTGTCATCAGATATTACGTGTGTTCATTTTTGTTTAACGCCCGATTTAGAAACGGGGCGTTAAGCAAAAATTTACTGTTCAGTCTGCCTGGTCTAGAGACCAAGCAGACTGACATTTTTATCGCGGTGCTTAATATTCCAGGATTAAATTAAATTATAGTTACTTAACTGTGTTTAGAGATAATACTCTGAATATTTTACGATAATTTTGGGCTACATAAAATTACACAATCACGATTTTGGTTAGTTGTCTAAAACATCGCCAGGTTAAAAAGTTGCTAAAAATATCATGTAATTAAAGGACGACTCCATCCATTAGGGTGTTACCACACCAATCGATTGTATATCGATGGCATCGACCGATGGTTTAAAGGAATAGTCGACGTCTCGATCCATAGTTTCTGACACACCTAGTTAGAGCAGAAGCCTTTATTCACAAAGAAAATTACAATAAAATAAATGAAATAAATTAGAACTAGTATTTACAATTAAAACAATTGAGCTAACTGCACACTGTTGCAAACAATCTACAGGTAGCTCAACTGATCCATATCAATACCAGTCGGAAGCGTCCCCAAGACGCTGGCTGCATTGCCCCGCTGTATGGCAATGCGCTGTACCAGATACTGTCCAGCTCTCGGGTCACGCGTCGCTTCGACCAGTAGCTTAGATAATTTTTTTAAAACCCGAAGAGCCTATATATAGCCTAAAGTCTAGTTAAATAGGTATGTGCCGAGGTAATAACCTCGGCTCTTAGCTACCTAATTGATCTTGCGGGTTAATGTTATGGGAGTCTGACATAGCAGGTACCTACGTAATCCACTATGTACTCGCGCGCGGTCTTATTGCCTCTTACAGATTAATTTTTCTATTATTTTTATTTTTAAAACAACAGAAAAGGCTACAATTAGACTGCATATAGGTAATTAAATTTGTGTGTACAACATATTTACGGTTCAGTCGTTTCCAACGCAGTAATCCTGCGCGCCGGAATTGTAGTGAAAGAATATATTTATTACCCAACTTATTAGTAGGTACATAACTTTATTAATTTTTCATACAATAATATACATATAATATCTATAAGAGGGTAACGATGTTGATTGCACTTATATACATAGAATACGTATATATTTAAGTATGCTAAGAGTGTAAAATTGTTTGTTACCCCGAATAAATAAAAACTAAAATCCTCTGACATCGATCGTCGATCGATCTATTGGTTAGTCGATCTGTGGCCGTCGATCAGCCAAAGCAAAAAAAATATTACAAAACTATTCTACGCTATTATAAGCTAGGCTCAAGTGGCCGGTGACTAAGGCTGCAGAGAGAGGAACTTCCTAACGATGCGCACCGAGTCCAGTAGTACCTTTTGAATCTGGCCCTTGATCCAACTTCCTAACGAGTCTCTTTAGACGTTGATCGAGACTCTTCGCTATTACGCCGTTAACCGAAACGACTATCGGGACGATATCGCTGAATCAACATCCTACGCTGACAATCTCGTTAGCGAAATCAAGATATTTGCTAATTTTATCTTTCCGCCCTCCGTTCTAACCGATCTATCAGTACAATATCAGGTTTATTCGCCAGAATAGTCCTGTTTGTAATGATAGATCGGTCCCAATAGAGCGTGGTATGGCCGTTTTCGAGAATTAGCGCCGGTGTGTACTTATAGTCCGAAACTTCAGGTCCAGTAAGGCCATATCGGAAAGCAAGTTGTTGAAGTATGTGTTTTGGCTCCTTGGTTGTGTCTGTGCAAGTACTGAGAGTTAGCAAGGTGCGAACAACCCGAAAGTATATGACGAAGGGTCTCCCCAGGAAGATGACACGCTCGACAGATATCGATCGTGCCATCTTTCATGATATACTTTCGGTAATTGTTCGTCTTGACCAATATTATTATTATTAAGAGTATGCATGATCCCATGGCAGCGCAAAGGCCTCCCTTTCCACCTTACATTCTTCTCTTTTGTCAGCCAATTGTGGCCAATTTTTTGTTGTAGGCGTCCAGTTCATCTTTCCATCTCCGCCTGGGCCTTCCACGCGGTCTTCGCCCATAGGAACCCAGGCTGTGATGGCTTTCGCCCAGTTCTTCCAGCATGCGACATACGTGTCCAGCCCAGTCCCATTTTCACAGCTACCTCCTCTATCTGAGTCTTGGAGCGCAGTGTTGAGTTTCTGAAGTGGTCTTTTAATTTAACTCCAAGAATGCTGCGTTCTATAGCTCTTTGGTATACACCGAGGCGAGATTTTTGAATATTGGTCAGTGACCATGTTTGCGTACCGTACGTGAGAATGGGGAGAATGCACATGTCCAAGTGTGGTAATGCCCTTAAGATTATTTATCATCTCCAATTTTTACACCTTGTCAAATTAAAACTCCACAAAACACTAACTTTCCATACTAGTAGCAATAACTTACCCGATAGTACCCACGCTCTATTGGCCCGCCGGAAGTTCCGGTTCGAGACGGAAATGACTGACGCGATACATCCCGGAACGTGAACTTTGTTACGTGAACGTTGCGGCGTTACGTGAATTTTACGTTATGCTCGTAATACGTACATTATTTATGTTTTGACTTCGACTTTCACTTTTAAGGGATTTTCTTTTCGCCTGTTTATTGCTTGGCGAATTAAGCAATATATAATTTAGAAAATCAGGGTACTAATATTTTTGACGGAATTCTTTGTTTTGCAAGTAAAACAGATTGTGGAAACTGAATAATTTCCTACAAAAAAGACTATCAAAAAATATAAGAAGATAAGATTAAATTACACCAAAACGAAAAATCTCTAGGAAATGACTCCTTAAAATTTTGACAATGTACTTGGAAAGACAATTGTGTAACCAAGAAGTAGGTACGTATAGTTTTACAAAATCCTTTTACTAAAAATCCAGCCAGTAAAACTGTTCTTCCATACTTCGATCTCGCTTGAGCTGATCTGGAAAGCTTCCAACTCGTCACTGTTTTCTGGGCTTCACTGTAGACCGAAGGTAATGCTGCATGGAAGTGAAAATTCACCTAAAAAAGCAAGATGATACAATTTTACGAATGCAGTTTTATTTTGCTACAATTTCGGACTCCGAATGTAAATCAATACACCGAAATTTATATATACAAATTAATCGCGGTTTTTCTAAAACGGAAAATGACTTGAAGAAAGGGAAATGAAAATACTTTTTTTCAATGAAAATACTTTATTTTTATTTAGAACTGATGATCAGAGCAGACTAAAATTTAACAACGGTGTTGGTTGCCTATTTTTCACTGAACTAGAAACATCAAAACGTATTCATGTTATTGGATGAACTTCACAGAAATTGGATAATCAGCACGACGCGTCATTTATCCAGTTCCCTCTATTGGATTACGTTGTAGACCAATACGGCGCAGAATTTTGTTCGAATTTTTCTAACTCCGCTGGGAACATCACAAAAATAATCATAGTGGGTTCTATAACTGTCGCCTGCTAGAGCCATGATACAAAAACTGAAATATGAGAAAGCAGTACCTATGATATATATCTAAATGACTACCGAAGTTCGACAAATGGATGTGTCTGTGTGTGTGTACTACGCATCTGCGACAAAACTGTACTGCAAATCACCCAAGATGTGAAAGACGTGTGGTGCTGGTTTAGATTTTGCAACACCCTAACTCTTTCCGCGGGTTTCTTAAGAGGTGAATAAGAGATCTCCACTGGGGAGTGGGCACCGGCGCCTCCTGCTGAACTGATCCATGGTCCGTGCATGACCAGCGTGGTGCATATGGCATTATCCTCGAATGATAAGAGCCTAGAAGGCGCTTATCAGGGGAGGCCTGTATGACCCTAAGTCAAGTAGTTTTATTACACTGCTTGCGCCGTGTTTACTAGTGTAAAGGCTGTAGTTATGGTGTGTAAATGTCCCGCATCATTTATTATTTATTCACATCTATCCGCTGGTATTACCTTTTCCAAGGCCTTACCCTGTCGGCTGCCTTTAGATACGCGCGCAGTGACACACCCAATCTCATTAAACTACTAATGGAATCGATATTACAGCCTTGCTAAAGTTTCTTAACCGTTTTATTGTCTAGTGTTTTAATTTTATTTTAACTCTTTTTTTTACAGCCCATATCGTCCATACGATAAAGGACTTTTCTTTCATGTACCTATTCGAATTTCGGCTGCATTGCACAGAATTATGAATGTTAATGATAAATCTCTAATTATTCCTGTAAGAATAATAACCTTGCCATAGTAGTTTCTTCGCCGTTTTCTTGTCTAGTGTTTTAATACGATACATTTTATTTTCATTCAATTTTTTCAGCCCTTGTCTACTTAAACGACAAAGGTTTTTTCTTCAAATTATTTCAATTTTAGGCTGCAGTATTTGTCTCAGCTTTTACAAAAGACAGACTTGATAATAATGTCACCAATATACATGTACTTACATTATAAACAAAAAAAGTGTTATGTCCAATTAAATATTATTTTGAGACCTTTGGCGCATTCAAACAGCGCTTTTATCTTAGAAACTTAATTAAAGATCTTGTCTATTCAAATTATAATAATAAATTAACCTTTTTAACATTCAAAAAGGTCACTATTATGATTTATATAAGGAGAGATCTCAGAAAATTATTCGTGTAGGAATAATTAACTGGGTTGAGGGAGGCAAAAAATGTACTTAATTATGTTAATCTTTTAGTAACTAAAATTATGGAGTCTAAAAATGCCTTTCATTCGCTTTGAATTCGTTATTATTGTCTGAGCTAGCAACACGCACCCATTTCTAGAATTAGAATGAAAAAGTTGCGATGCGATTTTTAGGGTGATTTTTATACTACTTTGAGACGAAGCAACAAAAAAAAATCATTTGTAACCACGTAAACTTTTGGTACATAATGAGTATTCCCAAAATGTCCAATTTACATAATAATGTTTTTACCTAAACTCACAATACTATTTTATTAATACCTAGCACTTGCCAGCAAATTCGTCGAATTCTGATTTTATAAGACCCTTTTTTGACAATATTAAAAGATATACCAATAATTGTAGCCCACCGGTTGCAAATAATAATAATAATAATGCTGGACAATACACACAGTACCATCTAGCCTCTCTCTCAGGTAAACTACTCAAAGCTTGTGTTATGGGTACTAGATAAGATAACTGATGTTTAATACATTATATACATAGATAGATATTTTATTTTTATTAAACATAGAAAACACCCCGACCAACGGAACAAATTTCTGCATATCTTACACAAATTTGTCCCGAGGCGGGAATCGAACCCGCAACGTTTTGCGTCGCTGGCGAACTCTCGCCCGCTGCGCCAATGAGGTCTTCAAATATCGAAGATGTATGCAGTAAGACCCTTTTTATTATATAATATTAGAACTTGTTTTATATAGATAGGTAGCCATGATTACTTGCCATGATAAATTGCTCGTTTGCGTCAACCTTTATCGCTATGTATACCTATCGGAGTGAATTAAATTTGTGAGTTAATTATAATTAATTCAAAGCGGCTTGAGTGCGCTAATTTTGTTTGAAGGCGCCTAAAAAACCGAAATATTATACCTACTAGTAAAATAATATAATTTATGTATAACTAGTTTCTGCCCGCGGCTTTGCACGCATATTTTCGATATGATATCTATTATCCTAATAACTAAGTTAAGCTTTGCTCTAAATGTACGCGAAATTTAATCTTGATCTGTTCTAAATTTAATCTAGATTTCACAAACTTACGGATATTTATTAGTAGGAAGTACTTGACAAAAGAAACTGAGGGGTGAGTCTATTTAACGTTAATAACGAGACGTGATTGACATCTCCTTTTTCAATGCAATTTGGTACAGCAACGCCTCTATCGTGCGGACAGGGAACTATGCAAATCGTCATACAAAAAGGAGAAGTCACGATCACGATTCGTTAATAACGTCAAATAGACTCACCCTCTGCTTTCGTCTCCCGTGGCACGAAAAAAGCTTTATTTTAAAAGTATACTTTTCGTAAACAGGCGAAAACGCTGTCAGCCATATTTATCAGTGCTGTGACGTCATACGTTTCGAAACTAACAATTTGACCTTAGCAAAACGTTCATCATTGTAAAAATATTAGATCGACTACATAGCTAATTTTACTCGTGTTAGATCGTAGATTACATCCCATCATGAAAGTTGCTGAGTCCCATGACGTCACAACATGGCCGACAGCGTTTTCAGAGTTCAAAATTTTAAATTAAAAAAATAATTTTAATATTGAAAATAACGCTTTTAATATCAGAAATCTTTAAAATATTATATGATATAATATTGAACATTATGATATCTATGTCCAATATTACCGGGCGACCTCAGTGGCGTAGCGGACGAAGGTCCGCCTACGAGGCAGGAGGTTGCGGGTCCGATTCCGGCCGCTGGACAACATAGGACTAATCGAAATTTTACAGAAATTTTATGGGACTACCTCGAAATCATTCTCTACACAACAATGAAGGAAGATATCGAGTAATACATTTACATACAACATACAATTTTTTTTGTGTTTGACTACCATCTCATGTATGAGATCATCCTAATTGAGTACAATAAAATACAATACTACAATGTACACTTTTTTGCACACCAAGAAAATACAAAAATAAAAATACAGGAAAAGAGAGATACAGAGTTGCCCAATAGGCGGCCTTATCGCTAAGGGCGATCTCTTCCAGACAACCTTGGGATGAAAACGAAGCAGTGAAGCAGAGAACCTTTGTTTGAAGCCAGTAAACAACATGGTTTTCGCTAAGCCTGCCACAATATGGCCATAGGTTCACAGTTGTGACGGATCGACTTTCGCTATTAAAATCCATTTTTTGCAACCACAAAGCACTTTTACCCAGTCAACTCATAAACCTGTGATTGACGGCTTAAGAGGTTTTTATTCTATTTTAAAGGTCCCCTAAATCTGAACACTGAATACTGAGAAAAATCAGAATTCTGATCAAAGGTTTTCAATAAATCCATCATTGAAAATAGACCTATAAATCCCTCGTTTGAAAGATTGTTTCTTAAAGGATAGTCATCATGGAGCCCTGGTACAAATCAGAGATAGATTCGGGTCTAAAAAGAACCTACTCTTGGGACTATCAATCAGAAGGAATCTATGTATGTATAGGCTCTTGCATACGACTGTTCTAGTTGTTTGTCTACTTGGGACAGCTGTTGATGTTTTTCTAACCTTTTTTTTAAAATAACAACAGTCATTAAGAGACTCACCAGTTCTTAAGAACTGGTGAGTTTCATAATGACTCTTGTTGTAACAGTTGTCGCCAAACATCTTGTCCTCGAGCGAATCACGTTACAAAGACGCGCTGAACGCAGTTTTTAGTATGAATTGGTGGGCGGTTACTTTTTGGATAGTAGCGTTGATTATTCATTGCGTGTTTTGGTTTCAAACAACGGTGAATCAAACACATCAAATTTTGACATTAATTGAGACATTATAGATTTTCTTATTCACAGTTGTGCGTGAAATCATACCCTCCCGGAGTTCTGGTGATTTAGAAAAAGCGGCAACAACATTCATGGTCGTGTATAAACGCCAAAGCCTCAATATATCAAAAGAAGGTAAAACAATCCAGCGGTGGCACATTGCTGGGAGACGGCTTATCAGCTTCCGGCAATCTAGCCTTAGCTTTCAATATTTCTTTGGAGTAGGTACCTTTATGTTTGCTTTAAAAAGGTGATTTATGGAAAGAAAGAAAGAAAATTATTTATTACCTCACCCCAACAGCCTATATCGGTCCACTGCTGGATGCAGGCTTCCCCAAGATTTTGCCTTTTTGATCCCCACGCTGAGCATGCGGGTTAGGGATTGCAGTTTGGTGGTAGAATTTTTATGCAGGGGGCGCTGCTGCCCGCCCCCGGATGATATCCCTTAGTCGCCTCTTACGACACCCACGGGAAGAATTGGGGTGGTGTAAATTCTAAGCCGGCACCACACAGCTTATTGATTTATTACACACTACACTACTAATAAAATAAAATAAAAAGACTACTTATGTACAAAAACCTAACACAATAGAGATATTAACACAAATACATAAGCATTGAGTTGGTACTTAGTAGCCCACTCAGCAAGCCGACGAGCGCCTGTGTGTAGGTCTAACAGGTCCTGCAGGGGTATTTTAATTCATTCGATTCGTGTCATAATCTATAAAATAAGGAAATATAATAAATAAATATAAAATAAGGAGCTCCTCCTCATTGACATGGCCATTAGTCAAAAGATTCGCTTCGGATTTCCGATCATCAACCAGAGACGAATCAATATAGCGTTTTAAAGATCCGTCCGATTTGATTCGGAAACGAATCGAATGAATTAAAATACCCTTGCTGACTCAGCTTGTTTCTCTAACACAAAAACTTAGGGTACCTAGGTAGTTAGTGAAAGAGCGCTGTTTTTCAGTCAGGACCAGCGTTTTCTAACAACTCGTCTCAAACAAAATAAGGTTACAAAATAGAACGACTCATGAAAGGTCCTAATAAAGATGTCCGTTGTATTAGGGTTTGAATACGGCTGTATTTTTTTGCTGGCTGGGTCAATTCAGAAGGATAACAAGCTACCACAAGCTCTGCTTAGCTTGGGGCTAGATAACGCTGTGTAAATTGTCCAGCATTATTTATTTATTATTATTACCTCACGAATAAAAAAAATCCTTTGGTACAGTTTGCCAAAAAATAAAAAAAAACAACAGCGCAAAACATCTAGGAAGTAGAAATCGGTTTATTCAGTGAATACAAAGTGGCATGGAAAAAGTGTACTAGAATAACTATTTTTAGAATTTCGAATAGATTGTTATTTTTTTATAAAAAATTAAGTTCTTAGTACATGCGCACTCTTGCATTATCTATATATATAAAAGAAAGTCGTGTTAGTTACACTATTTATAACTCAAGAACGGCTGAACCGATTTGGCTGAAAATTGGTGGGGAGGCCGCTTAGAACCAGGAGACGGACATAGGCTATGTTTTATCCCGGAATTACCACGGGAACGGGAACTACGCAAGCGAAGCCGCGGGCAGCAGCTAGTTTAACATAAAAAAATGTCACACATTTTTTTTGCTGTATTTTTAGCAGAACCACGTTTTGTTATAAAATTATTAGAAAAAAATGATGTTCATCAATTAACATTTAGGAACAATAATAAAAAGGTTAGAAAACTCGTCAAAGAACATGAATATAAAAATACGTCTCAAGTTTTTTTCAAAAATGGAAACAAATTTTTGGAATTCAAAAAACCGTAGATCAATATATCGAGGGGGTTGGTATTTGGAATTTAAGAAGAATTTCAAACACGCCGACCCCCTCAATATCCAGCCCTTCGATTAGGAATGGGTCGTCGACTTCTTTTCAGTCGACGAAACGAGACCGTTTACCGTCCACGATGAACTAGTTCATAAAACAGTCTACTGTTCGACCAGTTTAGGCCGTTCAGTTCAGGACATGTTCGATCGTTGAACGTTGATGCACAGATTGGTAAACGACGACGAGAATCAAAACGATCATAAACGCTTGCCAATCGACGACGCGACGTATGAACTATTTTGACAACCGATGTGGTGCAGCCGGCAAAGGTCCGCCTGCAACGCAGGTTGCGGGTTCGATTCCCGCCTTAGGACAAATGTTTGTACGATATGCAAATATTTGTTCCGGGTGTTCTGGGTATTTTTATATAACTAGTAGTTCTACGAACAGTAGACCTCGCGATCACTACTTTTTTTCAACAATGAATTTACCTAGGTACCTACCTACCTACCTAGGTACCATGTCTTTCGGCGTTAACTCGCTTGCAAATCGCCATGCCAGTAGCCAGTGTGAAATAGCACGGAGTAATAGTGTTATGTTATCGTATCACTTATCAGAATACCTAAGCACCAGTTTATTATAGGTAGGCCTACCTATAATAGTGGTGCTAAACTTGTCATAAGTAGGTAGGTATTAAAATGTAAGTATCGGTGCCTCTTGCTTTTTGACGCGACAAAAGAAAAATCCCATAGGTCAGTAGGGAACCTACACTACCTACCTACCTTCGGGATAGGTACCTACGTAAGTAGAGATAAAGCATTCTAAAAATGCACGCCAAGTAAGTAGGTACCTATGACGTTTTATGAAGAAGGCCTGCATTTTTAGAATGGTTTGTCTCTACCTGGATAGGTATGCTCGAAAATCAGAAATAAATAACCCTCCTAGGTACCTAACCTACGCTTGTGTGCATAGTGCAACTTACCTACCATATGAAGATAATTGACATGCATATTGCATTGCAATAGAGTTTACTTTTACAATACACCACTTACGCCGTCGCCGATATACAGTCTGGCCTGGCGCATGGCGAAAGAGAGATAGTCATATTAGCGAAACAAGCAAGTGTGAAGAGAGCAGAATGCTTGATAGACGGGTGGCTAGAGAACGAGAAACAAACAGTTTCGTCAACGCTCGACTTTGGACTGGGCGATGCAAATGTCGTTCACGAGTAAACTGGTTCATCAGTGGACTGTAAACCGGTCTAGCAGTCGACGGCAAACAAACAGTCTACAAAAACAGTTCGTTCATTCAACGACCACTCCTACCTTCGATGCCCATCACCCCCTTTCGGTTTAGTACACCCTTTCCGTGCCACCTTGTAAATTAAAGACAACAATAAGAACAATTTCTGTGAAGCTCATGAAAGGATTTAAATAAATACACGCTAGGGAAAGGGACTGAAAAAGTCTTGAAAAATGAGTCATATTTTCGGAAGTAAGGAGTTTTCGAGTTACTTTCGGAAACCTCTGTAAATATTTAATTTGCAAAGAAACTCAAATTACATCTGAAGAAAAGGTAGTATTGTTTATAGATAAGCTGTTGCCCGCGGCTTCCCACGCGCTTTACAAGTAGCCCCTGGATACTATTACATCCCTGCTAAATTTTCTTAAGATCCGTTCAGCCGTTTAGGCTTAAACGTAACAGACAGACAGATAAACTGAAAGAGTTACTTTCGAATTTATATATAAATAGTATGGATTATTATTTATTCGGAACTCGTATTTCAAAACAGTAATAAATATTTTTTGTACAATGGGCTGTCACCATTTTGAGCTAGAACAAACTCGATCGGACGCTTTACTTTGATTGAAATGTGCACAATAGCTATGAAAGAACCTAGCGAGAGATTGTGGAGTACTAAAGAAAATTACAACTAACGCCGTTTGTACACCAACGCCGTTAACGAAACGTCGATAATGATATTATTTCAGGCCGAAATCAAGATGACGACATGACGTCGATTGTTCGTTTGTCCACCGCCACCGGGACGTCGTCAGCGATAACGATAGTAACATAAGACCGAGTTCAAGATGGCGTGACGGCTATCGAGTGTGTCCATCGCGACGATATGAGGTGGTTTAGTTTCTTGTTGATGTCGTTCGTGGAAGGTGATGGCTAGGTTGTAAAGATAATTTGAACAAATGAAAGTTAATAAATAATTACAATTGAAACAGTTCAGATAAATCGGACAAAAATTATAGAAGTAGCTCAACTGATCGATACCAATACCAATCGGAAGCGTCCCCAAGACGTGCAAAGACGCTGGCTGCATTGCCCCGCTGTATGGCAATGCTGATGCGTCCCCCTAGATACCAAACCACCAACACTCGGATCACGCGTCGCTAGGGAAACTCACTAGGACCAAAATGAATTCCGAAGTCACTCCGTATTTATTAACTTCCAAAAACCCAACCCAACCCTGAAAAAGTAGACGTAAAACCAACCGTTTCCAGCAGGTGTTTGAAGTTAAACAAATCAGCGATTCAAAGAGGCACTTTTCACATAAAATTCGGAATTAAATGCGTATTTGTCATAAGCACGCTCGACGCTCGCGCTCCCATTCATCATTATAAAGGAAGCGAGGGTGGTGGAATTTAAGCTGCTAAACCACTGCAGCACAAAGGTTTGTACGAACGGTAAAAAACCACGGCGTACCTACTACATGAAAATTATTACTACGTGATTCAGTCAAAAATGTGATAAACCTCCGCGCAAGTTTAGATAAAAGCACGATGCGTGTAGGCATCAACCGACCAGGATTCAGCTGTATTTATAAGTATTTCACTCATACAATTTTCGCAGCTCATTGGCTCTTCTTTTGTTTTTTATGCGTAATCAAAATGCAGCTGTTGAGCGGCGAGCGTGAAACAGTATGAGTGATACACACACGTATACATCTGAATTGATGGCTGGATGGAAATTAAGCTGCTGATCCACTACAGATCAAAGGTTTGTACAGACAAAGTGCATGAAATGCACGATTCGAAACTATAGCGCACCTATAACTGTATTGTGGAAGTTTCTCGAACTTTCAACATAGATTAACTCTGTAACTATCTTAACTTCGGAACTATCGGGCCGCGTAGCAATACGAAACATGTTGTGGTTGTTTTTTTACACGTCAACGAATTTTAACTGTAGTTTCTAAATCTAGCGAGAGAATAAAGTGGCAATTGAATTGATCTTGCGCTAAAGCTGTTGAAAACCTAGGGTTATAAAATTGCACATTCCGATGAATTTAGTTTTTTTAAATGATTTCGTTTAAACACGCCACCCTGACCATGAAGAAGGATTGAAACGTTGGCGTTCTTCCAACAAAAACTAGGTTCGTAGTTAACCCGCTTACATTCAAAATGAATCTTTCAAGCACCCTGAAACTGCACGCAAGTTTACACTGAAAAAATCTCACCTTTAAGCATATACATAAGACGTTTTCAAGTGCGTATTTTAAAAACCAGGTCCACCGCATCCATCCGTACACACCCAAACTCATGCGCCTTAGGGCTCTTACTCAAAACGCCTAAATACTCAACTCAAAACGCCTAAGTGCGTACGTAAGAACCCGCGTGACGCAGTGGACTCAAGGCAAAACCAGTGTAGCTCATGTGAAGCATATTACAGTACCTACTCGTAACGTTTTGCATGATCCTTCTTATGAGACGTTATTGGGGAGTATTTATTAGCTGGTGACAAATGTATTCAAGGCAGGTTTATTACGTTTCTTCATATGGTTTAATAGCTACTGCCAGCGACTTAGCACGTGTTTTTCCGGGATAAAAAGTAGCCTAGGGAAAAGCTCGGATTGACGCTCAAAGGAAGGTACATATGTACGTGCCTTAATGCCGAAAACCGAAGTTCTGAAAACTGCAATCAAATCTCGACTCCAACGGGCTGAGATGGGGGGTTGATTCTAACGCCACGACACTCAAAAAGGGTTATTCCTGTTTTCCCCCTTGACACGTCAAGGGGAACGTTAAGGGGAAAAACTGGAATTCATTTTTTAAAGTCCAGTTTTCCCCTTGAGGTTTTTTTCAAGGAGAAAAAGAACAGGCAATATTAGCAGGAAAAATACATGACTCCCTCTGGTTCAATTTTGGTTTAACGGTTCCTAGGTTGTAAAAGCACCGTAAAGGTACTAAAGATCAGCTCTCTGCAATCCAATCGCTTTCGTCACCAATTTTTAGAACAAAACGTTGAATCTACAACGCTTTTTTGCTTTGCGTTTTTAAGTATATTTATTTTAGCTATAGTAAACAATTCGACAACCCATTGCAATTACCACCAACACAGTGATGACAGATCCACCAACGAACTGCGACTACCAAACCTCATGCCCAGCGTGGGGATTATGGTATTACCTTCTAATGATAAGAGCCCATAAAGACACTTATCAGAAAAGGTGCAGAAGCTATGTGCATCAGTGGCCTGGTAAAAATGTTAACCTCTAGACTCGGAATGTCATTGGAATGATAACAATTTCACTACGTCGACGCTGCATCCGAAAATATCTTTGGATGCAGTGACTCTTATAACTATGGTCAAACTTCACTTATGGCGCATACCCGATCCAAATCAGCGCCAGGATTCTTACTTTTAATAGCTTTCATCCCTCAAGGATTAGGGGTGGCGCGCGTGCGCCCCTTTTGACTGTTAACACATTAGTTTTATTTCGTATCTACTCTAATTCCATGGATTGTTCACAAGTTTTTATTGCATAATTGTTGAGAAAACCTTTAGAACAAAGAGATGCGAAGTTGCTCTTTTTGGCCACGATGGTGAGCAAAACGACCAACTTCGCATCTCTGCCTACCCAAAATAATACTTTTACTGAGGCATTAAAAATAAGCTTATGATAGGTATCACAAACTGCAAGTTTCCTTTTTGAAAATCCCTTTGTACGTTCGTAAAGTACATAATAATGAGATAAAATAGATGGTGACGCTGATTTGGGTCGGGTATGAAAACATTAATTCTTCATTGTTAAAAACTGTCAAAAATTTGGCCACCGCTTTCTTGCTTACATAAAACGCATGCCTACGTAAATTGTGGGTATGATTTGATGGTTTTGAAAAAAAAACTTATTCAAATCCCTTAAGGCACTGACTTCCCTCACACTAGCGCCGCCACCTTTTTTATCTAACTATTACGATTAAGAAAGGAATTTCACAAAAATTACGTATCTATTTTGTGATACCTATTATAAGCTTTTTTTAATGCGTCTGTAATAGTTTTATTTTGTATAGTTTAGGCAGAGATTCGAAGTTGCCCTTGGTGGCCACCAAACTCTATTTTCACATCTCTGTCTAAACTATACAAAATAAAACTATTACAGAGGCATTAAAAAAGCTTTTAATAGGTATCACAAACTCGCTAACGTAATTTTTGGAAATTCCTTTCTTACACGTAATAATTAGATAAAATAGGCGACGGCGCTAGTGTGAGGGGAGGCAACGCCTTAAAACTTACACCATATTAAGTTATGTGGGGCAAATAGTACAGTCTTGTGATCGTCCTATCTACAGTTTTTCGGTGTTGTGTGCTTTCGGTATTCCGTTATGCGGCCTCATGTACTTTCGGTATTTCGATCTGCGGTCTCGTGTACTTTCGATATGTCGTTCCCCGGTATTTCGAGTTCCGGTATTATGTAGTACAGTCATACCAATCCCTCGGAAATATTTTTAAAGGAACCACCTCGGTATCGTTTTTAATACGACACCGAAATAATATTTTGAAAATCGTTTCATAATTGACGGAGAATTCGACGAACAAACATGTACTACCTCCTGGCAAAATTTCATTAAGTTCCGTTCAGCCGTTCAGACGTTAAAGGGTAACAAACAGGCAGAAATAAATAAATAAATAATGCTGGACAAATTCACACAGCATTATCTAGCCCCGAGCTAAGCAGAGCTTGTGTTATGGGTACTAGATAACTGATATACATAATATGTATGTATGTGTGTATAGATAGATATTTTTTACTATACATAGAAAACATCCAAAACACCCCGAACAACATCTGCAGATCGTACAAACATTTGTCCCGAGGCGGGAATCGAACCCGCAACCTCTTGCGTCGCAGGCGGACCTTCGCCCGCTGCGTCACAGAGTTCGTAAATAAATAAATAAAATAAAAACAATAAACAAACTTAATAAATACATACATACGGCCGAACAAAGAACCGTCTCCTGTTTTTGATGTCTGTTAAAATACGAAATATTAGGTACCTACTATTACCTTACACTTTCTCTCTTCACATTAGTAAAACACGAACAAAGTTGCGGACTAAACTAGTGAAGGCATACATCATCTTCCAACACATTTATTATATTCCATCAGGGCCACGATGAAGCGAAAGAATAATAAATTAAAAAGTATCTCGGGGTGATTGATTGAGAGCTTAGCCGATATCTTTACTTTGGGCATTTGGGCGTTGGGAATTATACAGGATAATGTCTAATTTTGTCTTGGGCTCAGGGTTTGTGTCTGGTTTTGTCTTTGGAGATTTAATCTATTTAATTTGGGACACTTTGAATAGGTATTGAATATTTTGATGCCTTTCGTCGAAAGCAAAAAAGACTAAGCTCAAATTGGTCGGCATGTTTTTTTGTAGCATTTAGTAACTTTCATTTAACCCTTAACATCCTACTCACGGTCTCTGAGACAGCAAAGATGTTAATTTTTTTTTCAATAAGAAAATGTGTGTGAATTTTTGTACATCGTGCGTCAGAAATGCTGGACAATTCACACAGCATTATCTAGCCCCCAAGCTAAGCAGAGCTTGTGTTATGGGTACTAGATAACTGATATACTTAATACAATACACTACATAGATAGAGATTTTTTTATTAGGCATTGTAAACATCCAAATCACCTAGAACAAATATCTGCGGATCGTACAAACATTTGTCCCAAGGCGGGAATCCAATCCACAACCTCCTGCGTCGCAGGCGGACCTTCGCCCGAATATCTATATACTTTTCGGATTAAATACAAGTTATTCTATCCATTTTCATCTTAGCCTACTATCCTATCTTACTAATATTATAAAGCCGAAAGTTTGTGAAATGTCAAAAATGTAGGATTTTCAAAAGTACTGAACAGATCAAGATGAAATTTGGCGTATACATTTAGTACAAAGCCTAACTTAGACGATAGGCTACTTGTCCGCTTGTTTGTTACTGGCATACAAATACATCAGTAATTTGTACCCGTTGTTTGATTCTGGCATCCAAATCGACCAGTGACGTCGCGTTCCAAAAAATGATTATTATTGGTTAATCTACAGCTTTTGACGTCTGAGTGGCTGTTTGGATGCTTTCGGAGTCAACTTGGCAATGACATTAACAAAAAAGTTGACAAGGGTCAAGAATAAAATAAAAAACAAAAGTGAGCTTGAGAATTTGTTTGTCGTATTTTTAGAAAAATGGTAAATTTTAGATTTACGATTAGAATAATATTTTGTTTGAAGTACTTTAACAAATAGGGGTTGATCTTTGACAAAAATATTTATGAATACACATGGCAGCCACATTTAATATATATAAAATATATTTGGCGCCAGCTTTAATGCACATATCACTCTTCGCCTTCAGGGGTAAACAACATTTTTCATGCATACAGATGTTTCTCGTGGTTTGATAAATTGTTTAGTGCCAATGTACCAATGAACTTCTAGTCAATTTAAAGATCGGCAAGGATAAAAAAATCCAAATTGTAACGAATTCAATAGGAAACAACATTTTTTTACTGAAATGTCAATACAATAAAAAAGAGACACCTCACTTACAAAGTGTCAGCAACATCTTCATATATTATCGAATAGACGCACTTTATTTCACAAAAGATACCAAAGATTAAATTATATTGAAACACTGCTAAAGTTGCCAATTACTTCCAATTTCCAATAAACTAATTAAACAATTAAAAGATCCCCAAACTTCCTAATTTTCAAAGTGGCGGACTTGTCAACTGAAATTTCCGAATTTCTTATATGCCCTGTGACATTTGCGTCGAACGTCAAACGTCAAAAACAGCGCGAAAAGTTTTGATGGCGACAACTGACATGGGGTTACGAAAGTAGCACTTACGTTCATACCCCACACATTATAATAATAAAACTGTTTATTCATTACGGATGTAAGCGGGTTAACTACGAACCTTATTTGTGTTGGAAGACCACCAACGTTTCATTCCTTAACGAGGGACATCTTCAGCGCTTAAATAACAAGCTTGGGTTTTCATTATTGCCTAGAAATACCTACTAACATGGCTTTTCTAGTTGTTTTTATTGTGTTGGAAGACCACCAATGTTTCATCCCTTAGAGAGAGACATCTTCAGCGCTTAAATAACAAGCTTGGGTTTTCATTAATGCCTAGAAATACCTACTAACATGGTTTTTCTAGTTGTTTTTATTGTGTTGGTGACCACCAATGTTTCATCCCGTAGAGAGAGACATCTTCAGCCCTTATATAACAGGTTTTGGTTTTCATTTATGCCTAGAAATACCTACTAACATGGTTTTTCTAGTTATTTTTGTTGTTTGTGTTTTTACTAGCAGTTTTTAGGCTGGTTCTCTAGTTTTGATTAGACTGACATACCTAGCTGTGAGGAGCTGGCTTAGAATTTACACCACCCCAACTCTTCTCGCGGGTGTCGTAAGAGGCGACTAAGGGAGATATCCCTTTAATTTTTTGATTTCCCTTTTGCAGGGGGCGCTGCAGAAAAATTATATCACTGTTCTGCGATCACCAACCCGCATGACCAGCGTTGGGATTATGGGCATTACCCTCCATGGGAAAAAGCAATAAGGCTCTTATCAGGGAGAGGCCTGCGTCCAGCTGTGGATAAATAATAGGCTGTTGAGGTGAGGTGAGGTTGAGGAAGTGACAGCGCAGGGGTTAGCTTGATAATGGGAAACAGGTATTTGAGCTCTGGTCATCTTTTTGTGTGATTGGTTTTTACTTAAGTACTACCAAATAACCAGATCGTAGAAATAAAACGTTCTTATCAAGCAAGATCTTAGACCAGTCAGATCTAAACAATACGTGCAAAAAAGTTGATATTAAATATAATATTGGAAGGTCTTACTTCTTTTACTAAAACTATTGTACAATCATGTCACTTTTACTTTTAACCGCGTAGAGTAAGAGCTTTTCTATTGAAGTGTTTCAGCTATATCAGAAGTGGTGAACCACAAGTACAGTCGAACACAAAATCGTTTTACCAACAACATCAGTGACGCGCCTTTGACATATTGAACTATTGACGATGACAAAAGGTTGTACGCTTGCTTGATAAAGTGTTTGTTCCTCGTACACTCCACCATTGTCGACATTTTTCCCCTTTCAGGAATATTTATGGGAAAGCATTTTTATTTTTTCACATCAAACAAATGCCTTTATGTTTGTGAAGTATTTTGTATTTAAAATCGTTTCAAAGGGAAGAGTGGAAAAATAATTAACGACGGTTTGTTGATCAAAAGGAAAATAACGAGTTATAACCGGTCATATCTAAGTACTACATTTCTGAAGAAAGATTTCGTTAAAAACTGTTGAACACCCCTGTTAAATATTTCGTTCTATCTTGGTTAAGTTCTGTGTCAATTAAAACTAAATTATATTTTAAAGTAGCTTCTGTTTCCCGGCTTCCCAACCGTTATTTCTATGTAAACTTTCAAAGGTTATTTTTATTCCATTTGAACTGATTTATGGAATAAAAAGCAGCCTATGTTTGATTTCAGGATTAGAATTACCTGTATGCAATTTCAGTCCAATCCGTACCGTGTGCCCATGGGATAGAAAACGTTTCCACAGAACCAATGCATTCGAAGCCGCGGGCAAACACTGATTTTATAATACTAGTGTAAATCCTAAAAAATAAAAAAATAAAAAAATAATGCAAAATTCACACAGCAAGCTATGCAGAGCTAAATTCATGCTGTTTAAGTTTCAATGCGAGTTTACCAACCAATTAAAATCTATTATTCTAGTCATAAAACATTCGCACAGGTTCCGTACATTCACAAAAACAGCGCCTAATGAAAGCTCGTTTACAGAACGCGGATTATACCGGTTTTATCCGGTATTTGTGCAGGCGGTAATTGCTAGTTTTATGCGGAAATGTGGAAATTTAGGTGTGGAAATTTAGGTAGTTTGTTCCTAGAATTATTTTATTTTGTATTCTTGGAAAGAAATCGTGCCAAATACCTCAACCTCAACCTCAAAAACCTGTACTAGTCCACTGCTGGACGCAGGCCTCACCCTGATAAGCGCCTTATTGGCTTTTATCTCATGGGGAGTAATGGCCATAATCCCCAAGTTGAGCATGTGGGTTGGGGATAGCAGTTTGCTGGTAGAATTGTTGTGTAGGGGCACTGCTGCCCGCCCCCGGTGGATATCCCTTAGTCGCCTCTTACTTACGACACCCGCGGGAAGAGTTGGGGTGGTGCAAATTCTACGGCACATGTTCATTATGTGGCCAGGAAAATTTTATTGAAAACCTATCAATTTATTTATTTTAAAATTATAGGGAAACTAACAGCTAGGTAACTATAATTACAGAAATGATGGATAACTAACGGCTAATTAGAAGTTTCCAGAAAAAATAACAAATTAAATGTTAGTGTCAGTTGAAAAATGTAAGTAAATAGACGATTCTTGATAGTCATCTTCAGAAGTTTGAATTTTCGGCAACGGGCGCATCTGCCTATCGAAAATGAGGCAACTATCTAGTCAAACAAATAAACTATAGGGACAAAAATTTAATTTGACCACAAGTAAACATCTATACTCTGGTTAAAATGAAAATAAATTGTTAATAAACAATTCTCCATCATCATCATCATCACACTTCACGACCCACTGCTGGGCATAGGCCTCTCTATATTTATGCCA
Source organism: Eupithecia subumbrata (assembly GCA_949316285.1). Classification (NCBI taxonomy): domain Eukaryota; kingdom Metazoa; phylum Arthropoda; class Insecta; order Lepidoptera; family Geometridae; genus Eupithecia; species Eupithecia subumbrata. The sequence continues at coordinate 2,582,094 of OX438644.1, read as the reverse complement.
TTCGCCTCGGTCCTGCGCTTTGCACTTCTAGTCAATTTAAGCTCTTTCCTGTTCTCTTTCTCTTTCCTTATCTTTCTATCCCTAATGCGGGACACTGAAAATAGTTTCTGAACACTTTTATTTTGGACTAGCTGTACCCGCGACTTCGTTCGCGATTGCCTTACCTGCCGACTAATTAAGTTCACATTTAACCATTGTCTTTCATATTATGAAACGCCGCCGTGCAAAGAATCGTGTAGGGTCTACGGAGGATAACATGTTGTCATCTTCAATCCCATTCTTTATCTACGCGACTTTTAGCTACGACTCGGCCAGCGTCAGTGTTAAGAAGTGTCATACTCGTTTCCTTCTTACTCATGGTTCCGATCAGCTGGGGCCCTATTCTGCTATACTAATCGCTTCACTATGACAGGGGTATCGACACAGAATGTCACGTTTTGGTATTCCACCTCAGATGAAGGAAATTATGATGAATGCAGATGGAGAGACGCGCGTCAAGTTTGAAACTATTAATTTATCTCGAACACTATCTGGAGTTTTATTAATCCAAGGACTCAACGTGATGATTCTGCGACGATTCCACGGTCATACTGAAGCAATTGTATTGCAGAATTGGGCTCCTGATCCATTTGACTGGACCACCGTAATTTTTTTTCGTTAGTAGGTAGGTACAGTTGGCTGTGTACAAAAGAAAGAAGAAGAAGAAGAAAGAAAGAAAATCCATTTATTTGTCCCTAATTAAAATACAATATTAAAAGAATAAAATAAAAAAATCAATAAAAGGGGCCAAAAAGGTCCCTGTCTCAGCATTACGCCGCTACAAGCCACAGCGAGTAGCGGCGCTGATTTTCAGACAGGGCCTAGTGTGGTGGCACAAAAATGGTAACAATAATAACATTCAGTTAATACACGGACAAGAGTAGATAAAGAGGTTACATACAATACAGGAAACAATGAGAGAAAAAAGAAAAGAAAACAGAAAAAGATAAGTATAAAATTAAATTCTAACCTTAGACAAACTATAGACTTAATTATTTCTTGGTCGGCTAGAGCGTGTCTCACCGTCGTCTGTAGCCGGCCTAATTTATTAAAGATTTAATATTTTTATTGTCTATGGCTGACTGCCTATGCTGTGGATAGGGATAGGGTAAAATAAAGAAGAAGAGGTGTAAACAAAGGATCTGAACTGAATAAATTACAAGATTTTTCTACAAAAACAAGTGTGTATTTTGATGTGTCGGTGGAACGATATATATGTAATAATAATTAGATATTTAATAATATTAATTCCACACACAAAAGGGTTGCCAAGTAAGGGTGAGTTTATGTGGGCAAAGGACTCAGTCGGGCATCGCCAAAGCCATAACAGTGGGAAGAAGGAGGTTGTGTTGATGAATACACACAGAGACAGGGGCATATAACCTACTGTCATCATTATTCCTCCCAGGCAAGATGTGCACAAGAAACTAGGTAAGTAAGTTCTTGATAAAATTGTAAAAAAAAAAAAAATTGGCGCAATAAAAGTATAATTAACAATAGTAGTAATTTATATGTCTGAGGTACATTGATTATGATAAACATTAATAAATTAGAATAAAATAAATACATATATTACGTTTTAATTAGATAGATGTTTAAGTTATCAGGTGAACTGGTCACTCGCACTCAATCTGAGCACTGAGCAGATGGTTTTTAAGCACTCTCTTAAATATATGAATATTTTTTACAGCACGCATTGGAGGGGGAATGATGTTCCAGCACTTCGAGGCTGCGAATTTAAAAGAGCCTCGAAATGCAGTAGACTTGTGCTTCGGTGTTTCGAAAAAGGGAGTACATGTTCTATTGGGATATCTCGTATTGCTTCGGGATCCAGTAAGTTTTTCAAACAAATACTTGGGACACCGCTTAGCGACAAAAGTACAAAAGTAAAAAATATTTTTCTGTGGTCCAGTTAGTTTAATTGGACCACTGCAACCAAACTTCAGAAGTACAGTTAACAGGACCAGCTAAACCACCATAATATCATGTAAGGTAGGAACCTAACTTATTTTTCCAAGACACCACCTTAGTAGGTAGGAACCTTACTAATGGGTGCGTCTTGGAAAAATAAATAGATAGGAACTTACCTACCCTTTATCTACATTTTTTTTTCTCCAATCTACAGATTATTTCATTAATCTACTGATTTTCTACTCGGTTTTCTACTGATTTAGTCAAATTCGATCTTGCAACACTGTTTCTAACAAAAAGAAAGCATGAAATCGGAGGACGCGTAGATCTGTCGTGATGCGCGGTTTCAGAATTTTACTTTCATCCTGATCCCAGGGGAACCTTACTGGATTCCAGGATAAAATGTATCCCATGAACTTCCTTGAACTCAAATCGTACCAATTCAGTCCAACTCATTCAGTAGTTTCAGCGTGATGCGCGGTCAAGGAATTTTACTTTCATCCCTTCTCCCAGGGGAACCTTACTAAATTCTGGGATAAAATGTATCTTTCCTCGTAGTATGAACTCAAATTATGCCGAGTTACATTCGAATTCATTCAATTGTTCCGTCGTGATGTGCGGTTAAAGCATTTTACTTTTATCCTCTCTCCCAGGGGAACATTACTGAATTCCGGGATGAAATGTATCCCATGTCCTTTCTTGTAGTATGAAATCAAATCGTGCTAGGTTTCATTCCAACTCATTCAGCACTTTCGGCGTCATGCGCGGTGAAGAAAGTTTACTTTCATCCCCTCTCCCAGGGGAACCTGACTGAATTCCGGGATAAAAAGTATCCTATGTCCTTCCTCGTTCCGAGTTTCATTTCGATACCTTCAGTAGTTTCGACGTGATGCGCGTTTAAGAAACAGACAGACAGACAGACAGACAGACAGACAGACATGAATGAAAAAAAATACAGTTTTGGCTTCAGTATCGATAATAGAGTGCCCTCCAAAAAAAATTTCAAAATATCTTCAATGTACAGAATTGGAGCTGTTACAGTTTTATTATAAGTATAGATTTTTGTATTGAGATTAAGAATTTTACATACCTACGAAATCTTTCGTAGTAAGACGATTTCATTACGAATGCAAGCGAACTGTTGGTGTTCTTCCAACACAAACTAGGTTTTTGTTAACTACGAGTTAAAGCGCTTACGTCTTTACATAGTATAAAACAAAGTCTCGTCCCGCTGTCTGTCTGTCACTATGTATGCTTAGGTATTTAAATTACGCAACGGATTTTGATGTGTTTTTTTTTGATAGATAGAGTGATTTAAGAAAACGATTTTTATTTATAATACATGCATAGTAGAGCAATACATAATATAGTAGAGAAACACTGATAATTTTAGAGGTTTCTAATGTGATATTGTAAATATACACATTTTTTGCGCTTACATTGCAAACGCTGGTTCAACCCTACAAGATAGATCAAAATAATGTACTGTACACCTTAAAAAGGTCAATAAAAAGTCCGGAATGGTATATGTCTACCTCTTAGGGATAACCCACAATAACCATTTTTATCCTTTACTTTTACGAGAAATAATGGTTTATTAACGAGGCGATTTTTAAGCAATACAGCATTAATCCTTATCCAATTAATTACTTTAAATACATTGTGAATGTAATATAGATTAATATGGCCCATGCAGCATGTAATTAAAATGAATATTTTCGAAGATATCACAGATTTAAAATGCAGGGACATAGCGCTTGCAGAGGTACCAGCCGGGGGGGGGGGCGATTCTGTAGTATATTTAGTATCAGCATTGCACCCGTGCAAAGCCGGGGCGGGTCGCTAGTTCATAATAAAATGAAGAATTGTTAACAAACATTGTAGGTAGTAAGTACATTGAGAATGGCTAAAGTTTAAGCACCCATACTACGGTAAGGGATACGTGGCAAGGGATTTTATTCCCGCTCCGTTAAGTATATTAGATCTTACATACGCACACAATAACAAATTGAGGTTTGAGATGTTTATTTTTCTCTTAAGAATTTACAAATTCACTTATAGAGAAACTATAACTAAATTAGTAAAAGTAGGCCTTTCAGCTTTACAAATATAGTTAAATAGTAAAACTAGGGTATTACAGTGGTAAATAAATAAATAGCTACTTCGGTTGTTAGGTCGAAGTAGTACTCAATTGATTTTTTAAACAAATTTCTTAATATGTGGGTAGTGTTAAATAATTTAACCAACATAGCATAGTGTCACATGGTAGGCAAACAACTAAATGAAGACTTTGTTTTTGTAAGCATGATACTTATTTATTTTAAAAGATTAGACATAAAATCACTTTACCTAATTCACCTAAAAGCTCAGCACAACATAAAAAGTTAGCATCCATCAAACAAATTGCAGAAGCAACCTTCCAAAATAAAGCAAACAAGTGTTCCCAACTGATAAGTGTCTCAAAAGGTATGTCACCTTATTTATTCAGAGTCAGTGTTGCCACCCGAATAAATACGAGGGGCCACATTACTTTCACGTAAGGTTTGGTCACACTGGACTTTTTTAGAAGCATTTAGAAAAAGCGAGTGAGCACTGTGAGATATTCTTAATATTATCTAATAATCAATCAATAAATAAAATAAGCCACTTATCTGTCAGAAGACCAGCGGTCAGATTCTAGATAAAAGACTTAAAAACGGCGAATTGAAGGTACCTACGTCGGTAAAAATATTAATGCCCTCCTAGCCGAATTTCGACCACGGCAGCCAGTCTCATCGGAGACTAGCCAGATGCTCAGGACATATTATAGTGCACAAGTGTGTGCGCATGTGCGCAAACACAGGTGCACTCTCTATTCTCTCACTCTCATAATCCGATGAGACGGCCGACCGACACGACCGGGGAGAGGCCAAGCACAGGACCAACAACTTAACGTGCTTTCCGAGGCACGGGGGTGTAACAACGCCAACTTCCTGACTCCAGGCTGCTACTGTGAATTTTTCTTATTAGAAAAACCCCAATAACTACTAGCCCGACCCGGGATTTGAACCCAGAACCTCACGATCAGCGGTTGAACAAGCTGACCGCTAGACCAACGAGGGGAAAATATTATTTTATTGTTGACGACAAGGTATTAGCAAAAATGATTTTCTATCTCACCACAGTTGCCTCAAACGTATCACACGTGTACTAACATTGGTGTTGCCAGTTTCTTCTTCTAGCTAAATATCACGGTAGCGTCGATTCTCGTGAACTCGCGTCTCACTGGGCCTGCTTTTGATTCTTTATATCTACATTGGAACACGCCCTTATAACAAAGAAAGGAACTTTAGGAAAATATTAATCTACCTGCGCGAAAGTTATGTTTGTGCGCGAAGTTTCCAAACTCGGGTTTTGGCACGAATGAGTTCGGATAATATCTTCTGGAAGTGTCAACTTGATATGGGTATAATAGGGGAAGTAAGATTAGAGTTACCTACCAGCTTTTTAGACGAACTAAAACTCGGGTTAGTATTATGATCGAGGTCATAATACTACTAACTTGTCTATTTGCTATTTTTATTATTAGCGATAGGGCCGTTGTACTGTGAAGGTTTTACTTAAAAAATCATCGATCATCAACCAGAGGCGAAATCAAAATAGCGTTTTATAGATCCGTCGGATTCGATTCGGAAACGAATGGAATGAATTAACATACCCCTGCTGATTACAAGAATTTAAAGGCCATCGTGATGATTAAGATACATGATTTTGACGTTGCTTTGTTGTCATTTCAATGCATTATACTGAAAACATAGTCCTTGTCCTGAAGTCCTAGCGACTAGTCTCAGATTTTCGAGTGAAACGTCATTGCGAAATCATTGCTTATTTCTTATTCGATAATAATAACTATCCTACTTCCTACTAATATTATAAAACCGAAAGTTTGTCAAATCTGAATTTTTGTTACCTAGCATCTTCAATACTACAGAACATATCAAGATGAAATTTAGCGTACATTTAGAGCTAAGTCTAAATTAGATAATAGGCTACTTAGGTTTTATACCGAAAATACGCGTGCGAAGCCACGAACAGAAGCTAGTATTATGTAAAACCTAAAAAATTCGATTTTTGTCTTGCTTATTTTAGTTCGTGTTAAGATATTAATTGCTTTTTTTGAAAGCCTAAAGAATAAACGTTATTAAAATCTAAAATCTGAAAATCTGAAGGGTTTTAGTTTCTTGTGTAGAAATGTATATAAGTTAACCAATATTTTATCCCTTCCAATGATATGTAGACCAATGTTCCCTTTCACGAAAACTTTTCTAGACTCACACACAAAGGTGTCGATTTTACGTTTAAACTTTTACAATAAACTTATTCGAATGATAAAGTTTTATCATACTAACTTATAGGTACAATATAAATTTTATTCAAACTCATAATTCCAATTCCAATAATTAAGTGCTTAAATTAAGTTTCTAAGAGCCTAAGATAATTTACTTAAATTGAAATCAACGTGAGCTCAAAAATGGTTTAATAATGGCACAACTTGAATTTGATATTTATACTTGACAGAGTGGCTTTCGCAGAAAAGTTTTTATTTACATAGTAAGTGGATACTTGTTAACTTTGAGAGGCTCAGGTTTTAGCAACATAGCTCCAGGTTATTTGTACCCAATTACATTAAAAACAAAACTTTAATTGAAGTACTACTATTTTTTTATTCTTTATTAAGGGCTTTGTCGAACATGCGACGCCCTGGTGAGTTAAACAAAGCAAATCAAAATTAAATCTTATAACCTAAAACAAATCAACTTAATTCCCTAAGATAACCAGTTTCTATTCTACAGCGTTCTAGCTGCGTCCGAAACAGGCTCAGTTATAACGCTGTTGCAGCTGATATTAATGTTACATTTAAAATAGTTCATTTATTTATAAAGTAACAAAATAAAAAAAATTACATGCTACAAATATTAATTACACATATAACAATTTCCTAAAAATCTAAGCCGTCACCAGAAGGCAGAGTGCCCAGAATACTGGCAGCATTGCCACGTTGAATGGCAATACTAATTCGTTGACCTAAGCAAAAAAATAATAAAACTAAAGTTTTTTTGAACATGTTAGTAGGTAGGTACAATAATTTTCAGTTCATTTATTACCTAGCCATTGGAATACATAAACTTGAAAGTGTCAAATCTGGATCATGGTCTACCTAGAGTATTCATGCCATAGCTAGACATAAAGTAAAATCCTGCCTACAAATACCATCCCAGGTTTTTATTAAAAGCTTCACTAAAAGCCTCACAGACTGACATTTAAAACGACATAACTCCAAATTGACGAATCCATTAAAAGCCGGATAAAAAGACCACCCAAAGGTTTTCATTAGCAAAATCATCTCGACCCAGTTTAAAGTTTTTGCGAGAGCTTCTCAATTAAGGCCCTTCTCTTTACGTTTTCGACACAATGACAGTTTTATGAAGTAGACAGTCCTCTGTTTGTGAGTTTTTGTATGGAAGTAAACCTTATCAAAAAACATACGTCCACTACTGAACATGCTAGTCCAAACAATTCAATGCCTCAACCTCACGTCAACAGCCTATATTGATCCACTGCTGGACGCAGGCCTCTTCCTGATAAGCGCCTTACTGGCTTTTATCTCATGAGGGTAGTGCCCATAATCCCCACGCTGGGCACGCGGGTTGGGGATCGCAGTTTGTTGGTAGAATTGTTCTGCAGGACCGCTGCTGCCCACCCCCGGTGGATATCCCTTAGTCCTCTTATGACACCCGCGGGAAGAGTTGGAGTGATGCAAATTCTAAGCCGGCACCGCATAGCATAGATTGTACCTATACAGGTACAATCTAAAAACACTTTTCATAAATTAACCTTAGATAGATAGATAGATAATACTTTATTGTACCACACAAAGACAGATACCTAACAATACAGAAATAAATGCTAAGAGTAGACGAAGTACAAAGGCGGCCTTATCGCTATGAGCGATCTCTTCCAGGCAACCTTGGGATGGACCTTGGGATGGATAACCTTATCCAAGTTCTGATATTTTATAGCAGGCCACGTTGAAAACTGTAAGTTGTAGAACCATGTTACACAAAAAGAGATTATTATCTGACAAAACAGCATTGCTTATTAATTATTATGCATGCGATTCATTTACGGCATCATCATTATAACATGTAATAAACCTAATAATCATATTCGTGATTAGTCCGTTGATAACGTTAACGTTATTATCGTGCTAGTTCATTACAGCCAATCACTCCAGTCGGTCCGATCCATTACTAATCCAGATATCGGGTTGAACCTTATTTACGGCATGAGTTATGGAAAAGGGAGTGCAGCTGTGTTTGCTTGTGCACTGATTTGTGCACTATTACATAATCTCACCTTTAATCTGACCTCTCACCGGTCGGGTCGGTCTGCCGTCCTATCGGATTAGAAAGTGCACCTGTGTTTGCGCACACACTAGTGCACTGTAATATGTCCTGCGCACATGGCTAGTGTCAGTTGAGTCTTGACCAAAAATTCTGCTCACGTTCACGTTTTTTAGGATTAAACTCGCTTTTGTCATTATCTCTCTAGCTTTATATGGAGGTTTTACTTTTGTTGTATTTCATAAAATAAAGAATTAAAATTATTGTGAGTAAAGTGTTGGCACGAGCGTATTTCAATAAATTGTATTTTTTTTCCTCTTGTACACTGATCTAACAAGCGTTTATCTAAACAGTGTCTAAACAGTTAGACATGGGTTTAACTAGAGTTAAACTTTCGTTTAAACTGTGTCTACACCGTGTCTAACTGTAAACCGTCGTAAAACGAATTTTTGTGATAACTAACGCTTTTGTTAAACACACTCAACAGGAACTTTTTTGTAGTAACGCTTTAAATGATATACGGTATGTACGTAAACTAGTTTTAATAATATTCCCTGCTCTACAAACTACGTTAATCTTGTTACAAGCTTTACACTTGGACAAAAAAACTTATAGCACTAAAGTGGATACTATAAATAGCTGGTGATTTTTATGTTCGGAAACCGTGTAAGCAATTTGATTTAAAAACATAAGCTTGAGAATTAAAGATTTTTCGTTTTCAAATTATTTGTTGAAGAAAATTACTAATACAAGTGTTGCAATTATTTGTAAATCGGTTTAGTCAGGATTTTCAAGAAATAGGTAAATACCTAATTAAAATGATTGTTGGTATAGTGTTGATACAAGCGTATAAATAGGATCCAAGCCCAATCGATTCAATCTGGGCAGTTATGAAGATTTGAATATTTTAATGGTTTCGATTTATCATGGCTTAGAATTTAATTTTGAGAATTGAAGGGCTTATTGCCATTGTTTTGGCCAGTTAACAATAAATAATGTTAAACTGAATTATGATGAAATTAATGATTTAGTGCCCTACTTACTAGATGGTAACTTTATTGGTTTCGATTTATCATATCTTAGAATTTAATTAGCTTAGAAGTGAATTAAAATTCGAGTACAATAGTGTCGTCTAGAATCGAAAGGCTTATATTACCAGTGGTTTATGGCCAGTTAACAATAAATATGGTAAGCTGGATTATGATTCAAGTATTGCGTCTGTGCCTTGTTTACTAGATGGTAAAAACAGCCGGTGAGAAACGAAAGAATTATTGCTACTTTTAGCTTGTGTATAAAAAAAAATGTAAACCTTCTTTTTTTTTTTGCTGGACAATTCACACAGCATTATCTAGCCCCAAGCTAAGCAGAGCTTGTGTTATGGGTACTAGATAACTGATATACATAATACAATACACTACATAGATAGTTTTTTTTTTATTATACAGAGAAAACACCCAGACCAACGGAACAAATTTCTGCAGATCGTACACAAATTTGTTCCGAGGCGGGATTCGAACCCGCAACCTCCTGCGTCGCAGGCGGACCTTCGCCCGCTGTGCCACGGAGGTCGTCTTTGTCCTTGTATATTGTTTTACGCGCGTGTCACAGCTGCTGCTGCTGCGCCCTCTAGGTATCGCGTACAACCAGCGCACAGTAGCACCATCGTTACTGTGCATCATGATGAGCGACGACCTTTTTTGATGTGACGATTGTAACTATTATTGGTTTGTACCAACTTGTAATTTTTGTGACACAGAATACTTTTTACTTTTACTTTACTTACTTTCTGTGGGTGTGGATTGATGCCTCGATTAGACTCTTCAGCCCTGTCTTGTGTAAGCCCTTGGATGTCGTAAGAGTCTTCTAAGGGAACCTACCAGAGAAAGAAGGACGTTGCTTCTGTGTATTTTAAAACCTTAACTGCGATTAGCAATTTGCCTGCCAAGCTTGGTGAGTATGGTAAACGGGCGATGAGGACATCATCTTGTGGCGACAAACTCCACCTCAACAGCCTGTATTGGTCACGCAGGCCACCCCCTGATAAGCGCCTTATTGGTTTTTATCACATAGTCATAATCCCCACGCTGGGCATGCGGATTGGGGATCGCAGTTCGGTGGTAAAATTGTTCTGCAGGGGGCGCTGTTATCAAAGTTATCGACATAGCCTAAAGAATTAGCAAGCTGAAGTGGCAGTGGGCTGGCCATGTCTTGTGAAGAACCGACAACCGATGGGGTAAACGTGTTCTTGAGTGGAGACCGCGACGAGGCAAACGTAGTGTAGGATGCCCTACAGCTAGGTGGGATGACGCCCTACGAAAGGCTGCAGGCAGATGCTGGATGCGGCAACCTGAAGATAGGGCACCATGGCGCTCATCAGGGAAGGCCTATATCCAACAGTGGAATAATATAGGTTGATAATGATGATGGGCGCTCTTGCCCGCCCCCTGTAGATATCTCTTAGTCGCCTCTTACGACACCCGCGGGTAGAATTAGGGTGGTGCAAATTCTAAGCCGGCACCACACAACTGGCCGCAACAATGAAACTAAATTTTCAGAGTAGATTTCAGGAAAAAACATCGACCGTAAGTCACGATCTCATTTGCGTATAAAAACAACATAATTCAGCTAAAACATGTCAATAGGACTCTCCAATAAGGAAACATTTGTATTCTTTGAGCGTTGAGGAAAAAATCACAGATCTGACACAATATAGACGTTACAACAGTAAGAACACTTAAGCCATAAAATATAGACAGCAGACTCGTAATCGAGCTATTTTCGTCTTTTTTCAAGGACCCTTTGGGGGAAAAACGAGCTCTATCTAGTATCTTTATTAAATGCTGGGGAGAGGTGGTCGTGTCAGTCCCATCGGATTAAGTGAGTGACGGAATTAGTGCACAAACATAGGTCCACCCTCTATCTATTTCACACTTGTGCATTATAATATGACCTGTGACGAAGCCAAAATGACCATAAATTTTAGAAAGTTATCACCGACGACGCATAGAAAGTAAAGAAAGAAGGTCGAAAGTTATAAATAGATCTCAAAAATACTATCGATGCATTTCAGTAGACATCAGAAGCTTATTTATTTAGACAAGACATTTAAGTGGTCTAAAGTCTTATTCACAGTCTTAGTCAGTTTTTTTACTATCCGTTAAAAATCCAGACTCGAACTGCATTTACGTCGCGAGTTCTCTTTTGCTCAACTCAATTCCGCAACCCAGTTGAAAACATAAAATGTCACGAAAAATTCCTTGTTAAAAACCGAAATTAAAGAGATACTCATAAAAAGTTTTTGTGATACGTGTAGCGTTTCGTAATTTGTTTAATTATTATAGGTAGGTACCAAATAATAAGAAAGTTCATCTTAAGTAGAAATGCATGATACTGGCCAGTCTCCTATCGCAACACCCTAAATGATTACGTACTGTGATCATAACTTAAACTCACTTAATCACTAAGATCTAATTGTATGTATGCAATAAATAAAATAAACATACGAACGAATTGAGAACCTCCTTCTTTTGAAGTCGTTTAAAAATACTGAGCAAATTCAAATCAAATTAGGTGAAACTTTCACTATTACTGCAAAAAAAAATCCGTTAATTGTTACATCCAATGGACACAACAATGTACTCATAACTGGAAACTGTAGGCTTAAGTTATTCAATAAGTTTAACATAAATAAGGTTAAATAAGCTGTTAGTTTTTTAATAAGAATAAAATAAATTGATCAAAAGGACCCCTCCTTATAGAAGTGTAGATTGAAGCTTCTCTACTGCTTCTTAAGTATTACACAATTTCCTTGTAACCGCCCCTTCGCCTCAATATACAGCCCCATAATTTTATTAAGGGGAAATAAAGGGACATATACCTACTTCAGTATTTGGAGTCCCTTATAGAAACTAGTTATCGCCTGGGGGGACGTGGTTCGATGGAAAAAGTATAAACTTGGGGAAATTGTTAGCATGCTCTATTACATAATACAAAAAAAAAAAACTTCTACGCATTTTTTTTTGTATTTTATAGGTACAATTTACGGAAGGACCATTGTTATAACTCTCTATCTAAATGACAAATACAATAAATATGATACACTTGCGCCTTCCCATCTTCCGAGGACATCCGTGAGGGCGGGTGCGGCGGCAGATTTGGCCGAAGATCTCAAGAGGCGCAAATATGCAGGTCTCGACAGAGCCTACACATTTGCTCCCCTTGGAGTCGAGACCCTAGGTACGCGGGGTACCGAGGCTCTTCTAGTTTTAAAAATATTATCTGGGTGTCTGGTCGAAGCGACGCGTGACCCGAGAGCTGGTGTGTATCTGGCACAGCGCATCAGCATTGCTATACAGCAGCGGGGCAATGCCGCCAGCATCTTGGGGACGACGCTTCCAACTGGTATTGAAATGGATCAGTTGAGCTACCTGTAGATTGTTTGCTACAGTCAGTTAGCTCAATTGTTTCAACTGTAAATACTAGTTCTAATTTATTTCTATTATTTTATTGTTATTTTCTTTGTGAATAAAGGCTCCTGCTATAAATAAATAATGCTGTACAATTCACACAGCATCATCTAAGCAGAGCTTGTGTTATGTGTATTAGATGACTGATATACAAAATACAATACATACATCGATCACGGTTTTTGCCGGCCCCCATAGATTCACAATGCGCACCCTGAAACCGTCTGTATCAAAAGAGAAGCATTTTTGCATGATTAGTTACCATTTCAACTAATGTCATTTTAGCGCTTCTAAATCTTTGAATGGCGATTAAGAGCGGTGACTTCAGCTCTCTTGCTGCTGTTGCCCAAGTCATTACAAGCAACGTTTGTGATGATAGAACACCATCTTCAATAAGGAGTCAAAGGACACCAGGTTTCGCCCAGTATGTAACTGAACAACAGGGACCGAATTCAGCTCACCAATCACTTTACTGTAACAATGGTACCGTCGCAGAATCGTCCATAGATGAAAGAAACTCTAGATAGTGCGTGCTATTTGCTCGGAAAGATTGATAGAATAATTTCAACCCTTGACAATTTTAACACGCATCCCTCCATCTGTAGTTTTTTTCTTAAAGGTAAAATTCTAAAATGCGTTAACTGAGATGGTACCATTCTTATGGTAAAGCGATTAATTTAGTAGCCTAGATTTGGGACTAGATTATCTCATAGATATTGTCCGTTTCTAAAATAAGACTTCAAAATCTTTTAATCGCCATTAAACAAAAAAGTAGTTACTAAAATAAAGTCTTATTTTAAAAACTCGAGCTCATAAAACTAACTTCCATCGCACTTACAACAGTATCTGTAATAGAAAAAGCAGTTGCTGACGAAAGCAAACTAAACTAACCCATAAATTCTACAAAATAAAGTATTTTTAAGAAAGCTTTTATGAAATTGCTGACAATCTTCATAAAACTTTATCCATAACTTACAAAATGGAGTCTTCCAATTGTATTAGAACCTAAGGGCCATCCGTTTGTTATTCGGTTGTCTAGTCTTTTCGTCCAATTACGTTTCTCGTCAATTTTATTAATTATATAAAATGATAAATTCTAGAATGTATTAGGTTACACCACCAAAATTACGTAGGTACCTCTCCAAAAAAGTTTATCAACGAACCTATTTTTGCCCATTTTCGGGTCATTAGAAAATGCAAAATGTGAATAATATTTGTTATTAAAATAAATTAGGTTTCCCAGAAACATTATCTATTTAGGTACCCAATTTGTGCTAATGAAACGAGAATATTGATATTCCAAATTCTCAAAACTCAATTTTATTGAATTTCATAAACAGAGCAATTTTATAGATATTGAAAGTTTATTTTATGACCACATTCCTTTATTTCATTCGTTGATAAAATGCGAAAGCTTGGAAACTGTTTCTAGTGCCAAGATGCAAAGAGAACAAGGTAGGTAGGTACCCCATTTTATTATGATTCTACCTAAAATCACAGACCATAATGTTGTATAAAGGTGGCGTTTGCCTGAACACGTAAAGTCGTCACGCAGGTTGCTGTAATTTTGAGAATCTGTGCGGGGATTTTGTTGCACAGATTGTATATGAAAAACCGTTGGCCCGCCGCCGACAAGTTCACAGAACACAGCGGCCTACACTAACCCGCCAGGCTGTGTGCGTCCACTTATGTCCATATCGGTATCGGAGCCAGGCCGGCCCATGAAGAAACGTCCATTCGGTGTGTAGAATCCATTACAATCAAATGAAATGAGGTGGTGAGGGGGACTTTGATCTACATCGTGGGGCTCCATAAATCTATTTGACTCTTAGATACAAAGTCTAAGGTAACAAGAACAAAATTAAAATTTTTAAAAACCCCCTGACAGATTTTCATGAGACATGGCTAAGAACACTCGGGATAAAATTATCTATGATACAAAGAAAAACTAAACGAAAATCGGTTCATCCGTTTGGGAGCTACGATACCATAGACAGATACACAGGCAGACACGTTAAACTTATAACAACCTCTCTTTTTGCGTCGGGGGTTAAAAATACGACCCACCACTGACAATATCGAACTGCGAAGGTATAGTTTATATAAGGTCACTATCTCCTGCTGCCTGGAGCCAAGCCGAAGAAGGAAGAGTGGAAATCGAGATAGGTACAGTGTGAGAGAAGTGGACCAAAAGTTTGCCAGCATCTCCATCAAGGTTTTATTTTGTTTTTTTTTTGTATAAATTTTGTAATTTCTCTTTTTATATAATAGTATCCTACTATTTTAATGTTTTTTAGTCGTATAAATGGACTCTAATCGTTTAAAATATAATAACAATGTGTACATAATATTAAGAAAAATTCCGACACAATGTAATTATTGTTTGAGAATAAATGAATGAATGAATGAAAGGCATTTTATCGACATACGACCTTCAAAGAAGGTGTTCGTTGAGCTACGAACAGTGGCTACGAAGGGATAAATCAGTGTTGTCGGTAAGTTGGTCAACATGGTACTGCTTACTTTAGGTATAGGTATCAAGACACATATCCCAAATTGAAGTTTGGTTCCACAAACACAGCAATCCAATCCTAAACAAGCAGACTTTAAGTTCTTAATTGAGATGTCACAGTATGCAACGTTCAGCAGTAGCACAGGCAGTAATGTATACAGATTATTTATCCAGTATGAAAACTCACATAAAAGTTTCAGTAAAGGAACACTACACTCTATTTTTGGTCATTCGTAAAAAATAATATAGTCTTCATTTAAGGTGGTTGTATGCCACACACTAGCGCCGCCACCTATTTTTAAACCCCGACGCACAAAGATAGGGGTGTTATAAGTTTAACGTCTGTCTGTGGTATCGTAGCTCGTAAACGGATGAACTGATTTTCGGTTAGTCTATTTTATCCCGAGTGTTCTTAGCCATGTTTCATGAAAATCTGTCAGGGTGTTTTTAAATTTTTTAAATTTGTTTTCGTTGCTTAGAATTACGTTAAACATAAGAATTTTCAAATATCCAATGTACAAAATAAAATAAATAATAGATTCAGGATGGATTGTTACTAAATATTGTTTCATCCTTATAGTATCCAATGTACAGTTTGTGTAACCTATCTTGTGTTTTTAAGAATCCCTCTAAAATAGTTTTATTTCGTATAATTTAGACAGAAAATCGAAAACAGAGTTCGGTGGCCACCAAGAGCAACTTCGCTATTCTGCATGAAGGAAATACTTAAAAGAAAACTATTATATGAGCATTAAAAAAAGCTTAGGATAGGAATCATAGACTGTGCATTCTACTTTTAAAAATTCCTTGATTAATGAATAAGAAAGAAAAGGCAGCGGCGCTAGTTTAAGGCATACAACAGCCTTAAATAATATTCTCAGGGATGTTGAGTTCCGAGCACGATTGTAAAACAGTTTACTAAAGATACACAAAAATCACAGCGCGTCTCTCGCGCCCCGGTATCGGGCTAGGCTGGTACCGTAATCGTAAAGCCTCCACCACACAGCCGCGATTTTGAAACGCATCTCCCCCCCCCCCCCCCGTAATACCCTGTCTCCGGCTACCGCCCGCCCGGCCCTCCGCAAAATCGCAAAATCGCGGCAGTGTGGTGGAGGCTTAATGTCACAAACATCTTTCGGTCAGGGTGCCTACTCAGAAACGGAAAATCGGTTAGACGAAAAAGTTTTAGATTCGTTTTCGTGCAAAACCAACTGTTAAGTCGCTTGCATAAGATTATTAGATGAGCATTTGCACGAAAACGAATCCGAAACTTCGATTTTGTTTTTTCGAGTACGGGCCCTGATGTCTGATAGTGACCTTTGGTGGGAATTCCCAAACCACGCCACCAGACATCAGCGTATGGAGGCTTGGGGATGCTCGGGTGAGCGTCCCCAAGCGAACCCTAACCAATCATAATGTAGGACGCGTTAAAATATATAAAAAAATAAAAATGCTGGACAATTCACACAGCATTATCTAGCCCCAAGCTAAACAGAGCTTGTGTTATGGGTACTAGATAACTGATATACTTAATACAATACAATACAATACATAGATCATTTAATATTTGTTAAAATACCTAAAATATTTAAGAAAAATCTTAAAATATTAATTGTACACAAATAAAACAATACACAAAAGTTGACAATTTAAAGGACATGTACAAAGGCAAGCTCAACCGTACCCCTTTGGGTACTGAGAAAGGTGGTGCAATGAATATCGATAGATAAGTGTACATACAAAACGGAAATACGTTAGTTACATGGAGCATTTTCCAAAACCCAGCCTTAAGCTTAATCAAATGTTCTTGGCTCCAGTAGAGAAACAATTCTAACTTAAAAGCAGAGCACTAAAATATCCGATTGCGACTTGGACGCAAGATAAATTTATATCCAAACTTTTAGTTTTCTATCCGAAGCAGGTCAATACAATCGAGTATCGGATAAAGTACTCTGATGGTTGTTCTCGTGATTTAATTCCGCATCGGTTGTGTATGCGGTGGTTTTATAGGGTGTACTGGGATACGTATGTTTTGTTGAAAGCGAAGAACCGAATCGACAGAAATCAAAAATATCACTTTATTTCCGTGTCAGTGTTTAGTTTTATAATTTGACCTTTTCTAAGTGTACATTTATTGTATTTATGGAAATGAAGAAGAGTTTTTGATTTGATTTGATTTGATTTGACTTCGAAGAAAGGGTTCTATGGTCGGCAGTATGTATTTTTTTATGTATGTTGTCAATTGAGAACCGATTTTTATATTTTTTTGGTTATGTAGAGAAACCTAGCGTTATTACAGGGTGAACTGGGACATTATACGTTTTATTCTACTTGGGAAATAGGTTGTGGTTGATGTTCAACTCTGTATGTTTTTTATGTATGTTGTCAATTCAGGGCAGATTTTTTTCCATTTTTGGTATTATGTTGCATTTTATTCGGAAAAAAATTAAAAGTACTTGGATGTAAATTTGATTCAAGTAGAGCAATAAATGAATTTTTGGACCGGTGTATTTTAAGCTATTAAAATTATAGGGCAAAACTCCAACCCAAAACATCAATTAAATTATACATACCTAATCTTTCGTTAATTGGGTACGGGCTTTGAGAGGATATTAAACACAATAGGCAACAAAGAGTCGTATTATGTTCATATTTTAGTTAACTTTAAGAGAAAGGTTTCTAGTGTTTAAACACTAACCATATTGTCTGAAACTGACAATGAATAGTCAAAATTGATAAGGGGTTGGCAGTCTATATGGAAGGTGGGTAGGTTTGTATATATATATCTACTTTTATACAAAAACGGTGTTTTCAACTAGGTTTAAGTTATTAATTTGGAAAAAAGTTAAAAACAATAATAAATATAATAATAATAATGCCCTCCTAGCCGAATTTCGACCACGGCGACCAGTCTCATAGGAGAACAGCCAGATGCACAAGTGCGTGCGCCAACACTGGTGCTCTTCATTACTTAATTCCCTCACTCGCATAATCCTATGGGACGACGAAACGACACGATAGGGGAGAGGCCACGCGCAGAACCAACGGCTTATCGTGCTTTCCGAGGCACGGAGGTGTAACAGCGGCAACTTCCTGACTCCGGGCTGCTCTTGTGAATTTTTCTTGCTAAAAAACTGCAATAACAACTATTGGTCCGACCCAGGATTCGAATCTAGGACCTCATCTGATTAAAACCCTTTCAAGCTTTAAAACTTTGTTTCATTTATAAGTATTTACACCATGCTTACGTTAATAGGGACAAAAGGAAGGGTATTTTACAAGTTCCCGTTGTCCCCATAACGAAAAAGCATCAATGGGGACAACGGGAAGGAAATTTTATGACTTCCCGTTGTCTTTGTCGTCCGTGAAATTAAAACGTTTTAATAATGACATGTTACTCAGGTTAACCCTATCATGGTACAAATATCTGGTATAGTGCATTTGCCTTGTAGAGGCTGCGACCCGATACCAGAATTTTCAGAAAAAAGGTAATTATATGCGTGCGTATATTTAAAAAAATCAGAGCGCTATATGTCCTGTAAATGTGCCCAAAAAATAAAGTTTTTGCGCACTATGATTTCAGAGTAATTCGAGAAAATAAGGTTCTTTAGGTACCTACCTTATGAAGGAAGATCACTTATTATTATTTTGAAGCCTCAACAAACAAACATAATATGTGAGTTACTTTACTTACATATATGTGAGTAATGAATACATAAATATACAAATACATGCACATAAATTGAATATCATTACAACATATTCAAAGTAAAGTTTATGACTCATAAAGCATGGGTCACTTAACATTATGGAATGAAATTGGATTCCATATTCCTTCATTTTACGAGTATGTGATTTCACATGGAGATGAATTTTGATAGTATGCTTTATGGGGCTTGAATCATATTTGTGGAGGACGTCTTTATGCCTACGTCGTTTCATTACACTGATAGCTTACACAGAAGTAATTACGTAATCATATAAGTACCGTAAAATTTGGCAATTTATCCATATTTTTGGACAAAAATCTCAATATTTCCCTTATAAACAGATGCATTGCAATATTTGTTTTGCATGACATAATAATATAATAATTAAAATAAAAAAATGCCTTTATTGCTGTTACTTATTAAAATTTTTTTTCTTATAATTAACTAAACTTTAACTTAATTTAATTTAAAAAATATTATTCAAGTTGATCGGCGATCGGGTCACTACTTTTGGACACAGCTTGTCTTTCGACATGACATATAATATAGATATTTGGCTAACATTGTATGCATGTTTCATCCTAAAAAACCTATTCAATTAGAGCTTACAGAGTATAAAAAATAGGTATAGTTACCAAAAATTTTAGTTGCAAATAATTTTGTACTTTTAAAGTCCGTTTTCACTACAGTTCGACATTGCATAGTCAAAATAACGATGTCACGTAACCACTGGAACATGTTCCTACTTACTACCTACTCATTCATTCAATTCTCAATGGATGATGGCCAGTCTCATTGGAGACTAGCCAAAGATAGTCTCCATGGAGTCCGCTTAACAAGAATTGATATAATTATCTCAAAAATTAACGACGCAAGCTCACCCACACGTCCTCAGTTTTTACCACATCAACCTCGACCTCACCTCAACAGCTTGTATTGGTCCACTGCTGGACGCAGGTCTCTCCCTGATAAGCCTTGTTGGCTTTTATCTCATGGGGGTAGTACCCATAATCCCCACGCAAGGCATGCGGGTTGGGGATCGCAGTTCGATGGTAGAATTGTTCTTTATTTTACCACATGCTTGGACTTTATTCCGCTGCTCTCTGCGCTTCAGGAGAAACCTTTAAGTACCTTTAAGCGTATAAAAAGGAAAAAAAAATGCAGCTTTGTTCTGAGATCAATCCAAGGCAGAATTCTTACTTAGTTACTGGCTTCCGGCAGACCTAACCCGAAACGGAAGATCCGTTTCGGGTTAGGTTAGCTTGGCCTCTAACACCAGAGATCCCAGATGCCGGTCCTTTCCCGTTTCAGTCCAGTCGAGACCGCACGAAATTCTAAGTTGACAGAATTCTACTAAATCCAAATTAGCATGTATTATAAATCCTGCCACCAGCTCCACAAGAAGCATCACCACATTAAGTACAGCATCACATAACTCTTAGCAATAAGATTTGCATTCGGCCGTATTTTTGCAACATTATATTATGCTTGCCAAGTGGCTCTACTCGGTTAATTGTTGTAAGAAATGGTCTTTATACAGATAAATTGTTGCTGTTTTGGCTAAAAATACCGTTTACTTATCCCACATTGTTAGCAAGAGCGTTTTTTGCTGCGTCAACGACCAAAATTGCTCTTCCGCTAGTTTTTGCAACAGCTTAGCAATAGGCTTGGGTAGCTCATGAGCATGAGTGAAAGATAAAAAAGATATATATCCTTTCAACTGAGCGAATGTATCTCTCGCTCACCTTGGTTTCAACTATATCTTTCGCTCATTTCTGAGCGAATGAGCGAGCGAAGACGACCGAGCGATTCATTCTGATTGATATGATAAAGCGAGATGCACGATGTCAAATACAACGTGAAAAAGAAAGAGATAGCTAGACTCGGTTCAGGCCTATAAAATTTATGCAAAAATGGTTTGACTGCAATTGATTTGGAAGTAATCAGTTTGAATGTTTACTGTTTGATCAATCGGTTTTCGGAAGTAATTTTGGAAGTTTTAATGTCTTAGTGTAAATTAACAAATGAAACAATTATTTTTGTTGTGTAAAGACAAGTATGTAGTAACTACTCATGAGTGCAAGATAAAGAAGATATATATCCCTTCAACTGAGCTAATGTATCTCTCGCTCACCTTGGTTTCAAAATTAAAATATATCTTAGCTCATTTAAAATAAGATTCATTTTCGAACTTTGAAAATTGCTGAGCGAATGAGCGATTCAATAAGAATGACTTGATAGAGCGAAATGCACGATGTCAAATACAACGTGAGAGAGAGATATAGCGCTACCTACCTAGCCAAGACTACATCAATGTGATCATTGATCCACTGAGCTAAATGAGCGAAAGAGCGAAATGAGTGATATATATCTTTAGATCAAATAGATATATATCACTCTTTTCATTAAAGTGATATATTATGCGCATCTCTACTTAGCAAACGTCGTGCAAATTTCATCTGATATTCTGCTCATGTTTAGAGTAATTTTTCCATAAATCAAAATAGAATCTTAGCAAGAAAACTAATTATTTTCCTTTTTTAGGTACTTTTTTCTGTTTTGTCCAGAGCTCGACTTTTCCCCGAAACTTTCAATAATAATTATGCTTTCGATCGACAGGCTCTGACCTGTTTTGTTAAATACTGAAAATATAATGTTCAAGATAAAAACCCGATATTTTGCTTATTATTATATTTTGGTTAGAAAGAGAGTTTATTTTTAGGGAATTTTAAACTTAATTACAGACGTTTTTACGTAGAGTTTTATTGAAAAATAAGTTCACAGTAACGTTGGAAACATACCTACCCCACTTTTTACTCAAGTATTTTCTGCGCCGCAATTTGGAATACTTAGGTAGGTACATCAGTTAAAAATAATTAGGTAGGTACTTGAAATAGCGGTGTTGCCATTATATCAAAATTCTTATTTCTACCTACCTAGCAGCAATATTGTTCTTATTTATTTAGAAGCGCGGATGTGAACAAAACACACAAATTTGCAATTCACTTATAATCACCTCACTCCTATCACAGCGTCTTAAGGTTGAAAATTGTATCTATTCTTTAGTTTTATTGGAAAAATCCATCTGCCAAGGTAGGAAATGGGAAGTAAGAACCACGCATGGTCCCCAGGAAATAGCTATGTTTTATTCTATTTGCTGAACGGTTGTCGGTTGATAGGACGAAGCGAAGGATTTCAGAATAGACGTAGCTAGAAATCTCTTGAGACTTCAGGATATCGAACTTATGATAACGTTTTACGGGAATAAAGTAAGCTTGGATTTTTTTTCTTCAAAAGCTGATTGGGGCCTTTTATGGGAGAGTTGTTCCCATTACATAGCTAGAGACGTAGTGAATTTTATCCCATACAAATTTGTATGATGTTTATTCCCGTAACGAGCTGCTGAAATACAGTCAACGTGACATGACAATCATAAACTTAGGTACTTATTACTAAATCTCAACTTCTTCGTCATCCATCCTCAACTCTTTATAGATAACTAGCTTCCTCGCGCGGCTTTGCACGCATTTTTTCGGTATAATAGGTAGCCTATTATCTAGGTTAGGCTTTGCTCTAAACGTACGCCAAATTTCATCTTGATCTGTTCAGTAGTTTTGGAGATCCAAGGTAACAAAAATTCAGATTTCACAAACTATCGGCTTTATAATATTAGTAGTAGGATCAACTGACTTCAAAAATGGTGGATTCTCAATTCAACTGTATGTTTGTGTTGTTTTTTTGTTTGATTTGTTTTTTCTTATGTTTTTTTTTATCTTTAGAATGATCCTGAGGTTACCATGAACGTTCAATTTCAAGAGTTAACTAACTTTAAAAGTGGTAATATATAAAATGTAGTAGTAGTTTCAAAATGAACAAAATTCAAAAAAATCAAACTCCTCGACAGATTTTCATGAAACATGGCTAAGAACACTCGGGATAAAATTATCAATGACACAAAAAAAACTAAAAGAAAATCGGTTCATCCGTTTGGGAGTTACGATACCACAGACAGATACACAAATATACAGACAGATACGTTAAACTTATAACACCCCTCTCTTTTTGCGTCGGGGGTTAATAAACCCAATGAGCAATCCACGAAAGTGCTATGCCTATGGTATTATGTAACCTAGGTAACTCTCAAGTCCTCCACTAAGGCTTAACCGACTAAATTAATACTGTCATTAAAGGTGTAACGTTATATGGTGAATTGATGTCATTTATTATAATGACACTATTCTCGCTTATTATGCCTATATCAAAGAGAAATAGCAAGCCAGTCGTAGCCAGGAATAGCTGTTGGTTGAAGTGACTCTAAAAAAATATGTATTGCTATATCAGTAGCAAAATGTTAACGGCGAGCGGAGCGAACCTCGAAATTATTGTGTGTTCATGTAAATAAAAATTAAAGCAGAAAACAGTAACCAGAAATATAGAGGTACTAATCCATAGTTTACTGCAGTAGCAAATGGGTATAATCTGCGTATTGGGGAGGGGAATTGAATCAGATATGGATATGGAAAATGGAATGGGATTGAGATATATGGAAATTGAGGGACATGGAAAATGGGATTGATAATGGCGTAATCTCTCATACAGTCCTGTAGTTCGAATCTGATTCATCCGATCTGAGCTGGACATCATGAGAGATGACGTACGGAGGAGATACTAGTTTGCAATCTATGAAGCTCTGTATCAAGTGTTCATTTAAAACAATTAGTAGCAAAGTTTATTGAATTCGACGAGCGCTTGGAAATCATACGTGGCTCTCACCTCAGATGAAAAAAAGTTTCTTCTTATAGAACCGCGTATAATTTCCAACTTGATTTCCATATGGACAGGACAAGTGTGTGCCGTGTGGTACCGGTTTAATATTTGCACCATCCAACTCTTCCCGCGGGTGTCGTAAGAGGCGACTAAGGGATATCCACCGGGGGCGGGCAGCAGCGTCTCCTACAGTTCACACAACAATTCTACTACCAAACTGCGATCCCCAACCCGCATGCCCAGCGTATGGATTATGGGCCCCTATGAGATGAAGGCCAATAAGGCACTTATCAGGGGGAGGCCCGCGTCCAGCAGTGTGGGCCACGTATTTCCAGCTAGTGCGCCACGTATTTCCGGCTATTGTATTGTTATTTTTTTGACACCGTATAAATACTTTTAATTTTACTTTACTGCTATAGTTGAGTTTCTGTATACTTTACACATTGTCTTACTTCCGCAGACAATAGATTCTCGAGCTCATTATAAAAGCGATTAATTTCTGATTTTGCCCAAACATTTTCGTTACATTTAGCAATTAACAAATTAAACTCGAAATTGTGGAGGGAAACATCGAGGGATAACACGTTGTTATTGTTGTGTTACTTCTTATAACATATCGCGCGTCGGTATTTCAGAAAATGTTTACAAGATATAAAACATTGATGTCTATCCAATTTTATAATTAAACTTACAATTTTGCTAATTCTTTATATAATCACTTTACACTGTTGTAATGTAAACGTTAGTTAGCGATGTATTTTTAGTTGTTACACTTTATTTTCTTCCATCCAGCTCACGAGCTTATTAATAAAAGACCTTTTACACAACATACGGAACAAAATTAAGGAAAATAAAGGAAGAAAATAATTTTATTTACCTTAAATTTACTATACAACATACTAAACACTAAATAAATCTTAAATCCAATTTTTGTGCGTAGCAGGTTTAGGTCAAAGATGGCCTACACTCAGCATTGTGCTGAGTAAACCTGGTGTGTCTACCCAGCGCTGGTTTTCAGTGCAGGTCAAAGATTTTAGAATTAAGATTTATATTAGTGGTTTCGTGAAAGAAGCTTACAATTGTAAGGTTTTTGTTACTATAGTGCGTAAGCCTCACACTCTGGGTAATTTAACGGTGCTAGAGTCCGTAGGAAGTTCTAGAGATTTTCGACGTCTACGTCACTTGACCTCGCGGTGTAGTTGGTTAGCATATTCCCCTACTGACGGAAGGGTGCGGGGGTTCAAGTCCCTTTGAAGTCGAATTTTTGGGATATTATATGATTTCTTAGAAGCTTACAATATCCCCTATACACCAGTATGTGAATCGAGAAACCCCATCTATGTAAAATTTCAACCCAATCCGTTTAGTAGTTTAGACTTTAATGGGTTATAAACATTAACAGCGGTACTGCAAAAACCAACGTAAACACTAGTCGAACAAGCGTTTAGGTAAACAGTCTCTAAACAATTAGACATGGGGTTTAACAAGAGTTTAACTCTCGTTTAATCTATGTATAAGCCGTGTCTAACTGTAAACCGTCGTAAAACGCAGTTTTGTGGTAACGCTTTTGTTAAACACTAGCTCAACAGATGTCTAACTTTTTTGTAGTACCGCTGTAATTATCCTCGAAACTTTCGCTTTTATAATATTAGTGTGATGGTGTAGTGACGCGATTGCTGAAAGCTGAGCTAAATGCAGTAGGTGTTCAGATGCCTAAAGTCGTCAATTGCACACCAGTTAATTTGAAGTTAATTGATGACCGAGCACAACCCTAGCATTCACTCAATGCATGGTGTGTTAGGGTTGCCATCTTAAGCCATCTCGCCAATTTTTGGACATTTTATTGACAACATGGAGATGGGCAATGTGACCTGTCTCGTGGTAAGTGCATGCTTCTTTAGAGAAATGTGCCTTCATGGTCTACGCGATTAGGGTTTCTGGTTTCTCGACCTTTTTTATTTCTCGAGGCACGAGAATTCTCGATCAGGATTTCTCGAGTATGTCAAGAAATTTTTAAACTTGTAGTAAAACATTACGTTATTTCCAATTTTTTGCTTTATTACAAATAAGACTGATAAATGATATCAATTAAATTAAATGGTAAATTTTTAGTTACCATAAATTGCACTATAATATTTAACAAATCAGCAACACGCGAAGCATATAAGATTAGATTTTCTTTTTGGAAAACCTTCATTATTCTTGCCTAAACGAAACTCTCATGCTAAAGCTTGCCGATTCTTTTTCAGTGTTTTATAGAAATCAGAAAAACGGTAAAATTTGATGGCATTCGATTCCAAAAACAAATTAATTTATATACTCAAATCCATAGTCAGCCCTGAAAATGACGTCACTGCACAACCGCATCAAGGAGCGCAAAGCCGTCCACCAATTAGCAGGAATTTATTCCGATCATTTGATTATCGAGTTATCGGTAAATAAATGTACGGAAAATTTTGTGTTGCGCTGCGAAATTTCGGCATGTGGTCGAAGTTTTCACAATATTTTTATAGCTTCGTTTGGTACCTATCGCATAACTATATAGGAAGTGGAAAAAAACTAGTGAGACTAAAATAGAAAACAGTAAACTTCAAAACTGTTCACCCAAGAAACGAAATCGACAAAACGAAAGTTTCCTAAACAGAAACTACTAACAAATTGAATACAAGATTTAGTGAAAAATAAACTTTATTACGAAGAACTAAAAGTTTAACTGAATAGAGGTTTTCACATACGAGTCGGGTTAAGACATTCTAGAACCTGTGCTGTTTTCTTTAAGTTGTACCGGGGTATGTACACTTGGGGACATAATCAAGGCAGTTTATGTCATCATCGCTCCCGAATTTACCCATAACACACACTCAATAAAGAACTTTGAAAAACTCCGCAAGCACATGCTTGCGGAGTTTTTCAAAGTTCTTTATTCAACACGTTACATCATAAACAAGCACAACGTATGAAACGAAAGAAAGAAAGAAAGAAAGAAAGAAAGAAAATGAATTTATTTGAACCGACACATACATACATACATACATACATACAGGACAAATGGCGACAGTGCTGTGTCCATATTGGCCAAAAAGGGTGAAACTCAGCTCTGTGCTGAAAAGCGCGTGCGCGCGGTTCAACGCTGTCAAACGAAGGAATTTAATAACTAAACAAACATGTAACACACACCTTTCATAGTTGCGCTTGCGCAGTGGGCTACTTCCTAGGTACTGAGTCACTCTGCAAGCAAAGCAGATGATTAAATTGCGAAGGGTACCCAATGCTCACTTGTGTTATTTATTGTTTTCCTGTATGTGTCTTTATACTAACGTGATATCTAGTATTAAATGGGCTTTTAATTTTTACTTGATAATATACCTCACTTTCTTTGTGTGTTGTGTTATGTCTAATAAATAATTCTCAACTTCTTCACTGCTGAGTGTGAGTATAAATAGGCATTTTTCTGCACGATCCCGGCGACTCTTGCTGTCGTCGACACAACGCGGTACAGGCGGCGTTGTCAATGATGTGGTTAAATAAAATCTCCGTAAACGAATCCATCAACAAGAGCTTAGCGGCAGCTGCAGGAACCTTTGATCCGATGTGTCTCTGTCAAAGACTTAAATATATTCAACGAATCCAACGTGGATCCCCATTCCTCTCTTTTTTCGCAAGGTATGATGGCGAAGATCTACAAGATCTACACGCGAAGAACCATATTATAGGAGTACAGACGAGTATTTTGATACCTAAACATTTATCAAAAGCGTTGTTTATTGTTTAGTAAATAACAAGATTTTTTAAACTCATCTACACGCGTTACTTTAAATTATGAAAACATAATTTATCTAATAATTTAAAATTATTGTTAAAATTTTAAAAACATTTTATAAAATAAGTCAATGTAGACTATTAAACATTGAAAATTAAATGGTTTTTGAACAATGAGGCAAATAAAAAATTATTAAAATAAGCGTTCCAGCCGTTTCGACAAAGAGAATCACATAAAAAACACTCGGAAAACGCCGGGTAAAACGTCGAATGTCACAAAAACACACTATAACTCGGCAAACCAAGATATGTATATACTTAATACGCTTTCTCACCGATACATACTTTGGTTTGCCGTCATTTCCTGTTCTGTAGGTTAATCCCGATTCACTACTTCTTAATTAATACTCAACATTATTTCCCTAACCCGAAACCAAGCGTAACCGAGTATAGTACAAAATTGACTAATGCAACGCATTAATAAATTATCTGTGAATTATGCCACTATTTGATTAAATCGGACAGAATCGG
Organism: Eupithecia subumbrata; assembly: GCA_949316285.1. Lineage (NCBI taxonomy): Eukaryota > Metazoa > Arthropoda > Insecta > Lepidoptera > Geometridae > Eupithecia > Eupithecia subumbrata. Next base: position 2,554,016 of record OX438644.1, on the reverse strand, counting down.
ATGACGGATTCACTGATTTTGTAGCTGCCATAATTTGAGATAATTCAGTGTTTATTTCGAATGCTTTAGTTTCTGACATTATTGTATTGTGTCCCTATTTCTTGGCCGCACTTCTTGACTGCTCTATGAGACGACCAGCGCCAGCGGTATGAACTGGTTCTTTCTAAACTGAGTGAGGTAAAGACCCTTTTATAATTCATACATAAAGATCTTACCAAACTTCTTATAGAGTCCACAGGTGATCGGAATGCTGCCTTCTATTTCGGTCAACGAATTAGCATTGCCATTCAACGTGGTAATGCTGCCAGCATTCTGGGCACTCTGCCTTCTGGTGACGGCTTAGATTTTTAAGAAATAGATGTAAGTGTATATATTACTTGTAATTGTTTTATTCTGTTAATGTACTTTTCTATGATTTCTGACAATAAAAGTGTTCAAACATGTAATTATTGATTTTCGGAGGATTGACACACAAAATGGCGACTTTTCTCAAGGGATCGACTGAAACACACTTCGGGTCGCCGAACTCTTAAGAGTTAGAAATTTGATTGTTTTACTACTTGTAAAATGTTTTCATTTTATTATGTGCTTTGACAAATGAATCTTATTGTTATTAAATTATGTGATTTATTTAATTTAAAGCAATTTTTGCGTTCTTTTGGCAGTAAAACATTTTATCCCATAAATATTTTGGAATCATGCCTCACCCAGACCCAAGGCAAATAACCGCACGTTTTATGACAACCAGATACCAACGTTGCAAAAATAAAACGCGGAATATAAAATCGTGGTTTTATTTTGTCCGACAGTGTACAATGGTTACCTATGTCCAAGTTTCTTCCGGCAGGTCAGATATGTTTTCACTTCATAGAGCAAGGTACTTAGGTACTGGTTCTTTTAAATTGTGGGATCGTTCTTTGAAGAGGGTATCTTCGCGCGAATTTAGTTCGCTCCAAGAACGAATTAATTGAATAAAATAAATATATTAGTCAATGTTTCGGACTTGTTTCAAAAGCAGTGAAACATGATGATGTCCTCTTAGCCGAATTTCGACTACGGTGGCCAGTCTTAACTGAGACTACATACTAGTCTCGGCGTAGGACATAAATATTATAGTAGGTACAAAAGTTTTTGCGCAAACACAGATCCCCTCACTTTCACCTCATCCTAACCGACACGACCGGGGAGAGGTCAGACGCAGGACCAACGGTTTAATGTGCTTTCCGGGCACTGGGATGTAACGCCGCACCGTAACATTTTATACAGGGCAGTCACTGTGAATATTTCTTGCTAGAAACATTTAGTAAAAATGCACTAAGTATTAACAGACATAGGTAGGTAAGTACTTACAGTATTCAGTAGATTTTTTTATTGTGTATTTCCTGGCTTTTGCGCACCTTTTTTTCTCAGGGGAAATCATTTATGGATGTAAGAAATAACGAGCCTGGGGGTTACTCGGAAAGACCAGTCCTAATACTGACTAAAAACCCTGGTGTTTGCCAATTCTCAATACCCATGGTGTCAAAAAATTTAACATCACATGTATTCAAGGTGCTTACATATACATTTAGGTTTATATATATATACAGGGTTATTGGTAATTCACTGACACTACGTAAACTGCAGGTTCCACGAACACGTTAGTGAAGACGCCAGGTCTTCATTCTTAATTTTTTTGTAAATCACGTAGGTAGTACATAATAATGTCCGAAACCTAATTAATTACTAAATACTAATCTCCCACTCCTATTTAAATCTACATCATCATCATTTGCTTATTTTACATCTACGCAAAATGATTTAAGTGTCATTAGCCTGGCTGGGAGACAGCCGAAGACACACACATCCATTGATAATTGAGAGCAGTGCTTTTGTTAGGTTTAGTTTCAAATAAAATCCCTATAATGTACAATTTTTGAATGGAGAAGGGTACATACTAATATCATTCCCTTTCCACCAATTTTAAGAATTGAGACCTGGCGTCTTCACAGACGTGTTCGTTCATGATGGTGGGCAGAACCTGCAGTTAACATAGTGTCAGTGAATTACCAATAACCCTGTATAGGTGGTTTTTACACATTTCTCTTGACCACTTCGAAAGAAACAGCAGACGGTTCGGTAACAAAAAACACACTTCACGTATTTTTTGTTCTTTACTAGCTACTGTCTGCGGCTTTGCACTCATTTTTTTTCAGCATAAATAATACCTAGCTTATGTGTTAATTCAGGCCTTTAACCAAATCGCTGTGTGAGTTTTTACTGCAACTCATACAGATGAAACAAATATCCATCCAAATATTCGAACTTGCGTATTTATAATTTAGTGGGATAGTGTGACTACTCTCACCTCCTTAACAGCCTGTGTTGGTCCACTGCTGGGCACAGGCCTCCGTCTGGCGCCTTATGGGTTTTTATCTCTTGTTGAGTAATGCCTATAATACCCAAATGTGGGTTGGGATCGCAGTTCAGTGAAATAATTGTTCTGCAGGAGGCGTTGCTGCCCGCCCACCAACGGTTCATACTAATATCTTCACAGTACAAAATGAAATGAAGCAAATAGGATAGGCATAAAAATGTTAACCAAGTACCTACTTAGTTAAGGATACCTAGTTCAAATTGCCACTAAAAACCTAGCTAAAACATTCCTTTTAAAATAATCAGACATATATATGCCAGCAGTAAGCATTTTAAGCTCTTAACATCCAAATAAATGTTGCTAAAAATTCTCGTGTCCAGTCCAAAATAGTGAAAATATCGCGTAAGAGTGCCAGAGCGTCCGACCGCATTTGCTGCTTCAAATAATTCTAGAGGACACACGGGTGAGTGTTTTCCCACACGACTCAACTTGCAGAGGTCAAGCACAGGACCAACGGTTAAACATGCTTCCCGAGGTACGGGGGTGTAACACCGCTAACTTTCTGACTCCGGGTTGCTACTGTGAATTTTTCTTGCTAGAAAAATCCCAATAAGAACAGTAAGATTGCCGTACCCGGGATTTAAACCCAGGACCTCATAACCAGCGGTTGAACAAGCTTTCTGCTAGACCAACGAGGCAGTCATCATCGACATTTTCGCAATAATCAAGGAGTATCAAATTCCCTTTTTTATTAGGATTTGACTAGTGTTTGTGCGGTTTTAAAGCATGCCGATACAGGATCACAACACAGTTGTTTTGAAAACATGCCTAAAGTCTGAAGCGATATTCTTTTTACAGTCACTATGCCATTTTTATAGACGCCACTTGTGAGCAACAGCGAACAGTTTCGTGTGAGAATACGCTTACATTTTTATATTTTTCAGGGAGGATGTTTTAAAGAATACAGTTTATTTTAATTTCTTGGAACTAGGTTTTGGTGTTTTTTAATTAAAATGTTTTTTAAAGCTAGCAATTTTTTCGTCAGTTTTTTTGCAAGGTAACGGGACACCAACGAAAGATCTTAAGAAAACCGTATTTCCGAGTAATCCAGTCTAAACAAAAACCATTTTTAACACTCTTAGAATGGCGCGTGGGTGAGTGGTATATATGGGTTACCAATCCTTCTTACATTTATTATACTTACGCAGCAACATCTATTTTCACATTGTACCTATTTTATTTTTGCATTTGTCATAATTTTTTATCGGATCTATTCGCTAGTATATAGCGTATATAGATATAGTTGTCGCTAGTATATAGAGTCATGTACTTGAAATAAACAATTTTTATTTTATAGCTCTCTCAGTGTCATGGCAATCAATATTAAAACACAGGTTTCTTGATAGGGGCGAACATACTTTTCTTGGTGATTACATTGCATTGTATATGACATATTATATCGTCTGATTTGGGATACAACAGCAGATGAGAGAATAATATCAGCCTACGTCAGCCGTGGTTTTTACAAAAGAGATAAGTTCTAATTTTAGTACAAACCTAATGTCATTCTCGATGACAGCTGCCTATCACAAACCCTACAGTGACAGTTTGACTTTGACACTGACTTAATATTGTGTTTACTTTCCAATAATCAATCATTGTTCACTCGGTCTCCCGCGAAACATGCCTAGCCTAGTACGGGGATCATAGGTAATCAATGCTCTCACATTAAATCATACAAATGTAACAACTATAGCTTTTATGGGCCGATTTTTCAATCCTTAGATAAACAACCAGATAACCGTTGTTTGATGACTAGTGATATTCTTGGTTTTTCAATGGTCAGATAGTAGTTAACTGTCGAATAAAGCCCTTAACTGAGGAATAAAGTAACCTGCTACTCTAAGGGCCAGATAAGGTTTTAACTTCCCGATAAGTGTGACGTTTTAGGTTATGTTTGACAGTTTCATTCGTTTTATTTTTAGTAAAAACGTCAAACCTCCTTACTGGGTACGGTTATTTGTTTCTGAGGATTGAAAAATCGGCCCTTAGTCATGTGTCTGTTATAATAAATAAAATAAATAATGCTGGACAATACACACAGCATTATCTAGCCCCAAGGTAAGCAGAGCTTGTGTTATGGGTACTAGATAACTGATATACTTAATACAATAACACTACATAGATAGATATTTTTTAGAAAACACCCAGATGAACGGAACACGTTTCTGCAGATCGTACACAAATTTGTTCCGAAGCGGGAATCGAACCCGCAACTTTTTGCGTCGCAGGCGGACCTTCGCACGCTGCGCCACGGAGGTCGTCGTTATCCTAATGGGAAATAAATTATTTTGTATTTTGTTTATTTGTACTAAGTTATAGCTAGCAAAATTACCTTACCCGAAGAAATAATTTTAGAAACATTGCAAAACCCCAAGGCATCAAGTTGCAAGCAAGTTGCAGTACAAAGGCAGCGTCTAGTCTCTACTTATATAGGGTGACATCCGATTCGAGCCGTCATCGCTCGTTTGGAGTAACAAACCATTACAGTAGCAAAACAGACGGCGCACCCTGTAGACATTGTAATTTATAAATGTGGGGCCATGAAAGGGATGAACGGATTAAATTATATTCCCATTTGTTACCTAATTATCTCTTCTAACATCACACTAACATTATAAATGCAAAAAAGCTAAAAAGTTTGGATGTTTAGATGTGTGGATGTTTGAATGGATGTTTGTTACCTCTTCAGGCTAAAACTGCTGAACGGATCTAGTCGAAATTTTGCATACAGGTATTTCTACTAATTCTAATTCTGGGATCAAACATAGGCTACTTTTTGTCCCATATTTCAGTTCCCATGAGATAGAAATCACCTTTAAATGTTTCCAAAGAAACAACGCGTGCAAAGCTGCGGCAGAAACTAAATAATCTTCATAATTATATGAATTAGAAATCTTTATTTTTCGCATTAACAATTTAGTATTGTACTAAGCTAATTCCTCAAATCAACTAACACCGTAAGAATTACAATCTACTTACAAATTAGAAAATCACAAAATTGCCATCCGTAGCGATATTTGCGCTACGATAGAGGACAGCGCAGATTGCTACGTCGTAGCACGTTGTCGTAGTTGCTACGCCGTAGTCTATGAGATTCGTCAGCATAGGTGTTAAAATTCTATTTTTTTGGCCGAGAAAGAATATGGCCGAAGGTGTATCACGGTCTAGAAGATACCTTGTCTTGAAGGCCTAGGTTGTAATTGGCCGAAAAAACAGTATTTTTTTTGTGAATAGAATCGAATATATCTTCTATATATATAAAAGAAAGTCGTGTTAGTTACACTATTTATAACTCAAGAACAACTGAACCGATTTGGCTGAAAATTGGTGGGGAGGCAGCTTAGAACCAGGAGACGGACATAGGCTATGTTTTATCCCGGAATTACCACGGGAACGGGAACTACGCAGGCGAAGCCGCGGGCAGCAGCTAGTCTATATACTTATAATTAAACTGTAACAGGTCCAATTCTGTACATTGTAGATATTTAGAAAAATTTTTTTGGAGGGCACTCTATTATCGATCCTGAAGCCAAAACTGCAATTTTTTTCATTCATGTCTGTCTGTCTGTCTGTCTGTCTGTCTGTTTCTTAAACGCGCATCACGCCGAAACTACTGAAGGTATTGAAATGAAACTCGGCACGATTTTAGGTCATACTACGAGGAAGGACATAGGATACTTTTTAACCCGGAATTCAGCAAGGTTTCCCTGTGAGAGGGGATGAAAGTAAAATTTCTTCACCGCGCATCACGCCGAAACTACTAAAGGTTTTGAAATAAAACTCGGTATGATTTTAGGTCATACCACGAGAAAGGACATAGGATACTTTTTATCCCGGAATTCAGTCAGGTTCCCCTGGGAGAGGGGATAAAAGTAAAATTTCTTCACCGCGCATGACGCCGAAAGTGCTAAATGAGTTGGAATGAAACCTAGGACGATTTGATTTCATACTACAAGGAAGGACATGGAATACATTTTATCCTGAAATTCAGTAAGGTTCCCCTGGGAGAGAGTAAAAAAGTAGAATTCTTTAACCGCGCATTACGACGGGTCTACGCGTCGTCCGATTTCATGCATTCTTTTTGTTAGAAACAGTGTTGCAAGATCGAATTTGACTAAATCAGTAGAAAGTCGAGTAGAAAATCAGTAGATTGATGAAAAAAATTTGTAGATAAAGGGTAGGTAAGTTCCTATCTATTTATTTTTCCAAGACGCACCCATTAGTTAGGTTCCAACCTACTAAGGTGGTGGGTCTTGGAAAAATAAGTTAGGTTCCTACCTTACATGATATTTGGTGGTTTAGCTGGTCCAGTTAACTGTACAATAGTATAATTAAATTAATTAATTAATTAATTTGTGATCCAATTAAACTAACTGGACCACAGAAAAATATTTTTTATTGTGGTACACAGCCAACTGTACCTACTAACGAAAAAATATTACGGTGGTCCAGTCAAATGGATCAGGAGCCCAGTTCTGCAAAACAATTGCTTCAGTATGATAATGGAATCGTCGCAGAATCATCACGTAGAATCCTTAGATTAATAAAACTCCAGATAGTGCGCGCGAGATAAATTAATAGTTTCAAACTTGACGCGCGTCTCTCCATCTGCATTCATCATAATTTATTTCATACAAGGTGGAATACCAAAACGTGTCATTCTGTGACGATAGCCCTGTCATAGTGAAGCGATTAGTATAGCAGAATAGGGCCCCAGCTGTGAGTAAGTGAAACGAGTAGGACACTTCTTAACACTGACGCTGGCCGAGTCGTAGCTAAAAGTCGTGTGGATAAAGAATGGGATTGAAGATGACAATATGCTATCCCCCGTAGACCCTACACGATTTTTTGCACGGCGGCTTTTCATAATATGAGAGACTATGGTTAAATGTGAACTTAATTAGTCGGCAGGTAAGGCAATCGCGAACGAAGTCGCGGGTACAGCTAGTTATTTATAAAATATACATATTTTAGGCAATATTGCACCATTAAACCAGCGTTGGTTTGTTTTAGTGCTCACACTCGTTTTGTACGTTATATTTATCTAACAATGATTAGTAGTCATAATCGAGGTTATACTTTTATTTGAGTACTTATTATTTTCAAGTTATCGTAATCCATATTTTTTCGAGAAAACTATAACGGATATAAGAACGTAGAGTTCGCTATGTTAGTGCGAGCTGATTACTACCACGATATCGGTTTTTACAGTAAGATCCTTTAGAGCCCTCGTGATACAGAGTTTACCCGGTAGATTTTATAGCAAAAATCTTTATTTTACGCAAAAAAAAACAATCTTAATTACGGTGACATCTAGTATCTTTAGATCGCTAAGTTACTGGCTCCAATATTCGGTAGCGAGGTTTACGCTCTCAAGCTCAACTATCATAACTGGCTTCTTCAGAAGCACTGCGCCAACTTGCGAGCTAATTACTACCGCGATATCCATTAACCACTTTGATGGGTGTGTACTGGGTGAAAGAAAATGCGTGAGATCAGGGAATTAAGATAAGATAAGATAAGATAAATTTATTGGTTCACGAGAAAATACAACGATAAAAAATAGTTAAAAGAAAAAAAAAAACAACGTGAGACCAAAAGGCTACCACTCAGCATGTGCTGCAGAAGCTCGGGGAACAGCTGCAGCGCTGGTCTTCCGTGGCACCATAGCGTAGAGCGCGTCACTGGCTGACACAATAAAGTCTTTACAATAAAGTTTGATATCCAAGTAACATAATTAATTTATAATATAGAGACGTATCTATTTAAATTTTATAAAAGATAACAAAACATTTGCTTGTAAATGACACAGGTGATGACTCACGAACTAAAATAAATTTTTGACATGACACATAAATTCAAATAAGATAGGTTAAAATTCTATCTAATTTTAGATAGGTTAGTTTGGAGCTTTGGCCAGAATAATCGTTCGATCAAAGGGTTATCGTACTATAGGTAGACCACACAACTGGCGTATCTCTGTACAACCATGTCACAGTAACAAACGCCAAAAGTGGCGTTTGTTACTGTGTTTTGCGTTTGTTTTCTGATTGTGACAAGGTTCTACAGAGATACGCCAGTTGTGTGGTCTTACTATAAAACCGTATACAGAAAGAAAGCTGGAAACTTATAAGCGCTTACCGGCGCTTGACAGCGCTGGTCCGTTCTACACAAAGGAAGCAGGTTGAAGCTTATTTGTTTATTAATTTTAAATGGCAGCGCCCAGCGCTGACCAGCGCGTGTTGAAGCTTGTCGGAACTTGTCGGCACCGTTCAGCGCTTATCGGCGCGCGTTCATACATTTTCCTACGCGGGTTATCAGCGCTGTCAAGCGCCGGTAAGCGCTTATAAGTTTCCAGCTTTCTTTCTGTATACGGCCTAACACATGAACGATGAGCAATTGTTTTCACAGTAAGATTCTTCGATTTATGCCATCCTCGTCCCGCGGAAGTTCGGCCCACATCAAAAAATCTGCTTTCGTCCCACATTGTATGCCGTACTCGGCCCATTATGTATTTTATTTCAAAAAATCTTATCTCGTCCCACTTCAAAGGGTTCGTGATGAAGGGTTTATCCGAAAGATTCTATAGCAAAAAAAAATTCAGCAGTACTATAAAAACCAACGTTCTAACAAGCTTTTAGCTAAACAGTGATTTTACTTTATTTATTTATTTTATTAAGGCAATGCCAACAAAACACATAGTAAAACATTTTTATATAAACAGAGTGAAAGATAATACTATAGAATGTGTGTTCATAACAGGCTTGCACATTAGACATGGGTTTAACTCTCGTTTAAACTATGTCTAAGCCGTGTCTTACTATAAACCGTCGTAAAACGCAGTTTTGTGGTAACGCTTTTTTGAAACACGCGCTCAGCAGATGTCTTACTTTTTAGTAGTACCTAAAGCAGTATGTCTACGCAAAAAAATTACAAGCCTCTCAGTTATCCTGGCATTTCGGTTCTGAACTGTCTCTTGCCAGCCTGTATCGCTAGATCGCTATGTTAGTTGAGCTACCTGTAGATTGTATGCAACAGTCTGCAGTTAGCTCAATTGTTTCAATTGTAAATACTATTTCTAATCATTCATCAGCATTGCCATGCAGCGGGCAATGCAGCCAACGTCTTGGGGACGCTTCCGACTGGTATTTATATGGATCAGTTGAGCTACCTGTAGTTTGTTTGCAACAGTCTGCAGTTATCTCAATTGTTTCAATTGTAAATACTAGTTCTAATTTATTTTATTGTAATATTCTTTGTGGATAAAGGCTTCTGGCCTGGTAAACAAAATTTCTAATTAATTTCTAATTTGATTGTAATTTTATTAATTTCAAATAAAGTCTTTGTTAGTGGCTCCGATATTCGGTAGCGAACATAGCGCTGTTAAGAAAAACTATCATAGCTGGCTTCTTCACAAGCACATCGCTAACTTGCAAGCTAATTACTAGGACGATATCCACTTTGAAGAGGGGGTGTTCACTGGATGGAAGGAAATGCGTGATTCTGATCGGGGAACATGTAAATAAATAAATGATATTGTAAATAAATAAAATATCATTTATTTATTTACAATAAATAAATGATATTTATAAGTGTATAATTAATGTATAATAAATGTATAATTAATGTATAATTAATGTAAATGTATAATATATATAATGTATAATTGTAAATAAATAAAATATCATTTATATTTACAATAAGTACTTACACTATTTTTACAGGGGCACCTAAATCAAAAGTGTAAAAAATCAATATAAACATTCACAGCATAAATAGTATTTGTCAGACCTAGACAGTATAAACATGAACTAAAAATTAAAATTACATAGGTAATCAAATATGAAATTTTACCATTAATAACTTCAAATTACATAATGTCATACCTAATTAAAAATGAAAATTCGTATACGATGTCAAATAATTTCACAATAACATATATCTTAACTTTTTTAATTTCATAATAAGAGCACTACAATTTTTCGTTTTTTTTATATTCAGAATCTAAATTAAATATTATTTTACAATTTTACAGGCAATATTAACCTAAATTACTATTGCCTGCAAAATTTTTAAAATATAATGAGACTAAGATATCATTCTGTAGGTATTTCATAAATAACAAAGGAGCAGGTAATAATTAAATTTTATTTTATTTGCGTACAGAGGGCCTCCAGGGCTCACCCTGCACTTGGATTCCCAATAGTATCGCCTAATAGTTTTCCTTTATATGCCTTCTTGACAGCCGGATCCAATCTCTCAAAAAAATGAAATAAAATATTTCAATTTCCAAAACGTTATCACAGTTTTAAAACACCGTCTCACAATATACCGCAGTAATAAAAGATAATAAACCACATTGTTTTCTAACGGTCGGTGCAAACGGACCACTAAATTTAGCTTATTTTCAGAAAATATGAGCTTATATTTTTGTTTTAATTTGTTGACCCGCAGTTTCCTCTACTTGGCCGTAGAGGTGGGGAGGTCCATTCTTATGGACCTCCCCAACTCAGCCCGAGGACGTCGCAAGAGCTGACCTATAGAATCTACCCAAGGCAAGGCCTTTTGTGTTTATAACAATTATACCATCCTACGCGATCACCAAATCGCCTGCCAAGCATGGGGTTTATGGCAAAACGCCTTTTATTTGGGGAAAGCATGTTTTAGAAGCAGACGAATGAGTGCCGATAACTATCGGCTAACAAAACAAAAGAAGTGAGGACAGAACACACCAGTGTTTTGTTTTGTTTTTATGTTTTTGATTTTACATTTTAACCCCCGACGCAAAAAGAGAGGGGTGTTAAAAGTTTAACGTGTCTGTCTGTGTATCTGTCTGTGGTATCGTAGCTCCCAATGGATGAACGGATTTTCGTTTAGTTTTTTTTTGTGTCATAGATAATTTTATCCCGAGTGTTCTGAGCCATGTTTCATGAAAATCTGTCGGGGGGGTTCTTAAAATTTTTAATTTTGTTCTTGTATCTTATTATTTATTTGGAAGACAGACATTAGATAGATATCTAACGAGATACAATAAGAATTTTTAAGATCAGTACAGTCTCCATTAAACCAATTTACACATACAAACTAGTGAACAGATATATCGTGTGGAAATTGTCTTACTTAGGTAAAGAAAGGTGGAAAATAATTAGTTATAAGTACTAAATTAATAACATAAAATATTATTTCAAACAAAAAAGAGGAAAAGACAAGGCAAAATAAAATAAATTAGTTCAGCCTTGGCGGCAGCAGTGCCTGCAATGCTTCTGTGAAAAAAAATTGAGGTTGAGTCGAAAATATCAATTTCATTGTAAAAATTATTGTAATTATTGCAAGCTCTATTCAGAAACATTTCTGTCCTACCTCTATAATAAGTTCTAGAGGTTGGAGTCCAAAAAGTTTTCTTTTTCCTGGATGAAGCCCGTTTTGTTTGATTCGACAGCCTGTAAACCTATAAGCGAGTCAAGGCTAGGCTTTATGACTTAGCCAGCATGTAAGCGTTTTACGTACTTTATCTTATCTACAATAACAAAACTTGTAACTTTCCTTGAATGGCGAAAATAATGGAGTTGATAATGGACACATTAGTGTCGCCGGGCCACCGACAAGTTGACAAAACACGTTCGGCTGCCTACATCCTACCAATATTATAAACGCGAAAGTTTGTAAGTATGGATGGATGGATGCTTGTTACTCTTTCACGTTAAAACTACTTAATGGATTTTAATGAAACTTTACAATAATATAGCTATACATCAGAATAACACATAGCCTACAATTTATAAAGTTATTGTGTGAATTGTCCAAAATATGACGAAAAGTGTCAAGTAAGTAGGAAAAAATATAACATCTGCGAGCTATTCTGACGTGTGCTGCCAAGACCGCTAGAGTTACACATATGTAATGTATGATGGAAATGTTTATCTTAAATAGTCCTACAAAAAAGCCCGGCACAGTTTATATTTATATCTTATGTGTAAGCCATTAAAGCCAAAATGTATAAGCCATTATAGCCAAAATAGTGAAACAAAACTACAATAACAATTTACTTCAAATGCACATTTGGTAGTAATAAATTGATTCATAAATGAAAATAGATACTTTTATCGCTTCTGGTATTTAAAGTAGATAATATAAGCTACTCCAAATACTAACCCCGCGCAGACGAAGTCGCGGGCATCAACTAGTTATAGATACACTGAAATATTGTACCAGCCTGCCGCGCTGTGTCGCCGACTTTGGTGTGTCAAATATCTTCAAGTTTAACCGAGATATTGAAGTCTATATTGGACACTACATTAGCCCATTAGTGGCCAAATAAAAACCAGAAGTAATTTTACCACAAATACTTTAATTCTATATCACAAAAGGGTTAAACAAAATAATTCTTGCATAAAAAAAAAATATATGTCGACTTTTCAGGGGGTGAGGGGGGTGTACTCATTTGGGTACAACGGCCACTTATAGGGGAAATTTTTCAAAGCACGGCTTATAATTGCAAATCGTTTTAAGACTTTTTTTGCACTACCAGCACATTCTAACATGGCACATAACACATCAGAGTAGTTTCTCCAGCTCTCTTGGATAGTGTCCTGTCTTGAGGCAAACCTCGCACCGGGATGAAGAAGCTCTTGCCTTCTTCTGGATCTCTTGACTTAGATAGAATCTAGCGATGCTACGTCGAAACATCAATTAGTCCATTTTGTCTTCTCTGCTTAGAACATGTAAACGCCAAGCATTTGCAATAGTCATGTCCACCATGTAAGTGAATAGAACCCACCACCCCTTCTTTGCATGAATTGTAATTCTATAGAGCAATATCGGTTGATATCGCTCTATAGAATTGTAAGCTCATCGACCCCTCCCATACTTTTATTATAAGTCTGGATAGATGCTACTCCCAACAGCTCAATGGAATCAAAATTTGGAGCCATGGTGCACACACGTTTGAGAACATTTACGCCACACCAGAGTTGTTGTTGCGGTGGAAGGCGGATGCCCTTTGCAGCCAACGGTTTCTCATCAGATATCATTGCTAGCATTGTCACCTTCGTCGTTCGTAAATACCTCAACACTACCTGGAACATCTTGGGGCATAGGTTTGGCAGTAATAGACTTATCACCAGCTTCTTCTTCGTCCGTGACTACGTTAGATCAGGAGGTATGATGGCTAAGTTAAACTCGGCATCATAATCCCTATCCTGCATAACAGCATCTAGGGCATCTTGAAGTCCTTTGTATTTTTTTGCACAACCGAAACGATTTCCTTTCTTTTAGAAATCTGAATAAAACATGGAAATTTTACATAGGGATATGGCCACTGTACCTGATTGGGTACAGTATCATTCATAACGTAATAATTCAGCCATAACAAGTAATAGCTTAGATTAATTTATTACACAGGATCACCATATAAATGTATTTTAACGATTTTATTACTAAATATGCCATTTACTTTCAATGCGAATAAATAAATTGTTGATAAAGCACTCACCTCTGCACACCGTTTCGTAGTCAAACTTCTGATAACAAAAAGTGGATAAAAAATTATGTCTACTCTCAATTTTTTTTAATTTTTAAATGGCTATTGTTGTTGTATTTTATAATGAAACAAAACAGATCTGCTGGAACTAACTATTTTCTAGTAAAAAATGACAATTAGGTGTACTCAATCGGGTACAGCGACAGCTAATGGGTTAGAGTAATAATTTTGCTTACTGTAAAATACCCTAAGAGCAATCATGCTGAATATTTTAGTACGGAAGAATACTTGTGTTGCCTGTCTACAAACGCGCGTTGGGAAAATGAAATAAGCGACCTGACAAAGTTTACCTACCTCACTGCTTAGTCTGCTTACCGACAAGCATGTTTCTCGATAACCTGAGATATAGGTTTACAACAAAACCTGTTTTAAAATTTATTTGAAGGGAAACAGCTGGGGTATGTTATATGCCAGGTGTTTGTAAGATTTATACTTGGAGTTTTAGTGAGGGTGATGTTTCTATTGCTCTTAATCCTATAGGTACTATAAATTATTAGGTAGGTACCTACATGAATGGAGATCTAAAAATGACGTATTTTCTTGAATACATTTTTAAAATTGAGAAGACTTTATTATTGCAGTAATAGTTCTGGTCAGGAGGGCGATTACGGTGTGGTAAGGCACGGCATTACGACTCAAACTTTATCAGTTGACACGTTTGGGTGCGCGTCACAGGCCGGCATCGGACAATCCCTCAGGACAATCCGCACTAGCCCCAGCAATGGATTGACATAAAAAATCCGTACCGCACGGAGCGGACTGTCGGCAATGCCGGCGAGGATTCTTGAAGGCTATTTTTCCGTTTCATGCGAATGACGTCATTCGGATTGCCGATCAGTGGACGCACTTATCAGCGGATTGTCCGGTGCCGGCCTGTGAACGCGCACCCTAACGTTTCAACTGCTGACGTTTGAGCCGTAATGCCGTCTCTTACTCGTACCACACCGTAATCGCCCTTCTGGCCTGGGTCCTGGACGGAAGTCGCGGTCGAGGTCGGCCACGAAAATGTTGGCGGGACGACATCAACGCCTTCCTATGAGTGGTGGGAAATCGCGCAAGATCACACGGAGTGGAAAGATTTGGGTGAGGTCTTTGACCAGCAGTGGGACGGAACAGGCTGAGGAAAAAAAAAGTTCTGGTCATAAACTTAATTTACAACTGGCAACATGCGAAAACTATCATCGAGTTTATAAGAAACGATTGGATCGTTATCAAACTACGAAAAGTAGATCTTTTCGAGCCGGGGTACTGCAAGGCGCTAAACCACGGAAGTATTCGTAAAATAATGCGTACGATACATACTAAGCATTCAAGATGTCTATGTTGGGAAAAGTTGATGTTTCTCATTAACATTCACGAAATTCCTATTTACTTCGTGTCTGTGAGGAAACTTGTAAAAGATGATCTGATTTTAGCCGAGTAAGAGAAAATATCAAGTTTGCTTGTCAAGAATTCTACATCGTAACATTCTTTTGGATAAAAAAGAATTTTAGCCGAAGGAAAATTACGAAAATTCCATCCTGTAATTACACAGATATCTAAACACGAGGTAATAAATGTAATTATAGTCCAGCCCATGATTCCGTCGGCCGCTCCAATTCAAGAAATATGAGGTACCCACTTAAATATTCTATCTCCATGCTGAAAGATATGTAGTAGCACGGGGCTGGATCTAGGACTGAATTTTAGGGGCTGAACCTTCAAAGCTTCAAACTTAAGTAGCTTTGAAAGTCAGCCTCTTTGTCGAGCAGAAATACTCCTTAATTAAATCAGATCTTCTGTGTTTTGGAAATAATCAACAAAACATAAATTCATGTATTTTTAACCATCAGGATTTAGCAGTCAATTGATCCGTTCAACCAAAAATAGACCGTAGTAAATGTTTAATAATCCATTATTTGCCAAAGTTTGTATGAGACTGGTTGGTGGTTCAATGCACAGTAGCACAGAGTATTTACTGCCTGAGCCCATCTGGTTATTTGCAACTGAAGATAGCTTTGAGGTCGCTCATAATCATAAGCACGTATTTAATCAAATGCCCATTGTAAAAAATGTTTATTTTTTATTTTTGATCTTTTATGTTTATCCACTATTAAAAATGTTCATTCCAATCCTTATTCTATGTACTAGTATCATTAAACGGGTTTTTCTTACGTTGGAAAACAAAGCTTGGAAGAGATCGTTTCTAAGCGACAAGGCCACCCATTGCACCTGTGTCTAATGTAATGTCTTATAATGTATTTTTGTTGATGTACAAATAAATTTTTCTTGGATTTAAAACAAAATTGGTAGAACAAAGATTTCGATAAGGCCGCCCATTGTACCTGTGTTTTATGTAATTTCTCTTGTATTGTATTATTATTGGTGTACAGTAAAGTATTTTTTTTGCATTGTAAACAAAAATGGTAGAACAAAGGTTTTGAGCTCACCGCGCACCTGCAGCCTTACTCCGCCCCTGCCTCCTGAATTATTACTGAACGTGGCTCTTTGTGAGAAATACATTTCTGTGGTAATAGCCTCGGTTTGTCTACGTGAGGTGCACACTAGTTATTACGGACTAAGTAGTTATTAGTCCGGGTTACGGCTGTCGCATACTTATCCACTCGGACACGGATCATCGCTTCGGATTGTGCAACGTTATAGTATTTGTCTTTTTTTGTATTTTTGTATATTGGTGTGCAATAAAGTCACACTAATATTATAAAAAAAATTCGCTGTGTGGTGCCGGCTTAGAATTTGCACCATCCCAACTCTTCTCGCGGGTGTCGTAAGAGGCGACTAAGGGATATCCACCGGGGGCGGGCAGCAGCGCCCCCTGCAGAACAATTCTACCACCGAACTGCGATCCCCAACCCGCATGGGGATTATGGGAATTACCCCCATGTGATAAAAGGCAATAAGGCGCTTATTAGGGGGAGGCCTGCGTCCAGAAGTAGACCAATACAGGCTGTTGAGGTTAGGTAATATTATAAATACGAAAGTTTGGATGTTTGGATGTATGAATAGATGGATGTATGTTTGTCACCTCTTCACGGTAAAACTACTGAACGGATCGGGCTGAAATTTTGCATACAGGTATTTCTAGGCCTGGAATAAAACACAGGCATATACTTTTTATCCCATAAATAATATCTTATGGGAAAGAAATAACCATAAAATCGTTTCCATAGTAACAATGCGTGCGAATCCGCGGGCAGAAACTAACCAATAATGATGAAATAATCTGTGCGACCTCTGGCGCAGCGGGCGAAGGTCCGCCTGCGAAACAGGAGGTTGCGGGTTCGATTCCCGCCTCGGGACAAATGTTTGTACGATCTGCAGATATTTGTTCAAGGTGTTCTGGATGTTTTCTATGTATAATAAAAAAAAATCTATCTATGTGGTGTATTGTATACCAAGAAATTAAATAACATCGCAAAAATTTACGACTTCGGCGGGACTTGAACCCGCATTCTTCCGTCAGTACCGGAATGTGCTAACCAACTACTACACCACGAGGTCAAGTCCCGCCGAAGTAGTAATTTTTTGCGATGTTTTTTAATTTCTTGAAATTTGCCAGAGTGTGAGGCTTACGCACTATAAAAACAAAAACTTTAGATATTGTATACCAGTTATCTAGTACCCATATCACAAGCTCTGCTTAACTTGGGGCTAGATAGTGCTGTGTTAATTTGTCCAGGATTAATAATCAAAATCGGTTCAGTTGTCTCAAAGTCGTTATGCATCCAGTCAGTAGAGACATCGTAACTTTAAATCCCTAAATTGCAAGCTTGCTTGATTGGGTGGGCTCTACTGCGAATGCTTATCGCATCGCCGGTGTCGCCCACGCACGTCGATGGTACTTAGGATCTAAGTTTGATTTAATTCAATATTCATTCGTATTGAGATTAAATACGCTCATAGACGTCTCTTTATTAAAGCGATTTTTATTGTAAATTTCCGTAAAGTTAGTTTTTAAAAACATTTGTAACGTTCCCGAATACTTTACTATGTTGACAGTGCCGGCCGATCCGCTGTCGAGTTGACATGTATGCGACAACCTTTGTCCCGCCTTTTGATAGAATGTGATTAGGCAGGTGTCGGGTAACTACGACTGTAATCCCATAGTGGACATCTTTGCCCATCTTTGGTGAATTAGCAGGTTTTTGTGGTAGGGATTAGGTTGATTATGATTTAGGATTGGGTCATTGTTCACTGGTTAGATAAGAACGAATCGCGTAAAATGAAGTATCAGCGCGCAATACATAACATCCTTCAAGCTAAGGTTGAAAAAGTGGTTGATAGTTCAATGGATTTATGAGAATAATGAATTTATGACTTTATATGGACTATAAGATGCTTGGATGTTTCTTACCTCTTTACGCTAAAATTACTGAATAGATCATCTTCGGGCTGAAATTTTGCGTAGAAAATGTTCTACGCTTACTATCCCAAAAAATGCGTAAGAAGCCGCGGCTTAAAGCTAGTTCATAATAAGTACATATTAATTGTCAAAACAAAATAACACCAGTACGGTGTGAGTTAACACAAACAAATTCTATACCAAATTCATTCTAGCGAACAAATCTTTATTAACAGAGAATTCCAACAAATAATAGAAAAAAATTAGAACTAGTATTTACAATTGAAACAATTGAGCTAACTGCAGGCTGCCGGCCAGGAGGGCGATTACGGTGTGGTAACTAAATAAATAATGCTGGGCAAATTCACACAGCATTATCTAGCCCCAAGCTAAGCAGAGCTTGTGTTTTGGGGCTAGCTAACTGATATACATAATACAATACACAACAATATGGATAGATATTTTTTATTATACATAGAAAACATCCAGAACGGCCCTGGACAAATGTCTGCAGATCGTACAAACATTGGCCTGTGAACGCGCATCCTAACGTTTCAACTGCTAACGTTTACAACACCGTGATCGCAGCCCTGTGAACGTACACCCTAACGTTTCATCTGCTAACGTTTGATCCGTAATGCCAATAGATAGGTAACTATTCTTACCACACCGTGATCGCGGTCCAGATCGAGTTCAAATCTGTACCTACTATAATAACCTAAATAGATTACACTAAGCAATTGATGCGAAAGCAAACAAAAAACAGACTTTTATCGAAGAGTCTAAGCACATTGGGTAGATCCTATGCACCATGACTTTAACACCTGAGATGTTAAAAAGACGTTATCTTTAGAACCCGTATTAGAACAACCCTGTTCCACCTTATAATCGTTGTACAAGCGCCTTTGACTGTAAGCCAAATTAGCTTCCTGTTTTAAGGGTAACATTTAAGGGATGATTTCAAAACCGAGTTTATACGGAGGAAATAATAAACAGCGAATACAAAACTAGGTGTGGGCCCTTTGCATAGAAGGGAGGGACGGTATCAAAGTACATAATATCTGATCGTCTGGTCGAAGCGACGCGTGACCCGAGAGCTGGTCAGTACCTGGCGCAGCGCATCAGCATTGCCATACAGCGGGGCAATGCAGCCAACGTCTTGGGGACGCTTCCGACTGGTATTGATCCATATCAATACAGACTGTTGCAAACAATCTACAGGTAGCTCAACTGATCCATATCAGTTGAGCTACCTGTAGATTGTTTGCAACAGTCTGTAGTTAATTTATTACTATTGTTAGTTTGTAATTTTCTTTGTGAATAAAGGCCCATAATATCTATACGTAATTATATTGACAACCTCAGCGGCGCAGCGTTCGATACTCGCCTCGGGACATCTTTGTACGATCTGCAGACGTTCCGGGTGTTCGGGTTGTTTTCTATGTATAGTATAAATATCTATCTATGTAATGTTATCTAGTATTCATAACACAAGCTCTGCTTAGCTTCGGGCTAGATGATGCTGTGTGGATGGTCCGGCATTATTAATATCATAGGTCCAGGTAACTCTGAACCATTTAGTTTTTATTTATTTATTTTATTTGGCACACAAAACAGAAAACAATTAGATATTATACAAATAGAAGGAGACAATAATAAAAACTAGACAAAAATCTCTAAATATGTGTACACAGCATGATCAAAAAGCTGTTTTACGTAAGCAAATACCATTTGGAAATAAATTTATGAATTATTTATGAAACTAGCTGCATTCTTACTACCCGTTGTCTTATTACCCGTTTTACTGTATGAATGAAGCATTTTCCCGCGGTAAAAAGTATTTAGTACTTAGTAGCCTATGTTCATCAGGAATAATGTGGGCTTCTAATGGTAAAAGAATTTTGCAAATCGGTCTAGTAGTTTCGGAGCCTATTCAATTAAAAAGCCTATTCACAAACAAACAATAGAATCTTTCCTCTTTATAATAATAATAATAATAATAATAATTCATTTATTTCAGACCATAGACAAGTTACAGATCTAATTTAACTTATTCTACGGTCCATAGTAATATATACCTTAAAACTAACATACATAAAATATTAAAACTTAATTAATAACACATTGTTTGTGATTACGGCGTCGACGTGTAGATGACGCAATCAGGGTGTCAGCTGACGACGGTGCACGGCGGTATCCCCTTGCAGGCGGCCAGTGAACCTTCGAAACTTGACACCCTTCGGCCAAAACTCTGCGCATAAGTAGGTCGACAGATGTTGAGTTGGAACTCTCACCATAAATGAATTGAAGCTCACATTATGGCGAGAGTCCAGCTTCTCGACGCGCATCGAGAGTCCAGTCTTCATTTTAAGGTACTCCTCCACAGCCTTGGTCTCCACACTGTAGTGGACGCGTGAGACGTAGAGCTGGGTAGTTGGTACTTCCGCTATAATAATAATAGTATAGACGATAATAGTATAGACTATGCGTATTCCTGAGATATAAATTGACGACCTCCGTGGCGCGGCGGGCGAAGGTCCGCCTGCGACGCAGGAGGCTGCGGGTTCGATTCCCGCCTCGGGACAAATGTTTGTAAGCACTACAGATATTTGTTTAGGGTGTTCTGTATGTTTTCTATGTATAAAAAATATCTATCTGTGTAGTATATAGTATTATATATATCAGTTATCTAGTACCCATAACACAAGCTCTGCTTACCTTGGGGCTAGATAATGCTGAGTGAATTATCCTTCAATATTAAAAAAAAATTACATCGTAGGCATTTCTTTGCTAACACTCTGAACAACCTTCTCAAGATCTTTTGAATCACAATAGTAAAACACATCAACATAAAATTATCGAATGAACATCACCCCTTAACCAAGACCCTAAACGAAGAAGGTTTTAACATCGTAAAAAGTAATCACCCTATGTAATAAGCAGCTCTTTGGAGACACGAAGTTTCATTTCGTTAATATTTAGTTCCTTGAGTTTCACGTGTTGGTGTACATTAAGTAGAGGATATTAAACTTTTACAAGGTCTGAAAATGTTAATCGGGTTGTAAAATGTTGAGGCTTCTTGTCGTCTACAGATCATTACCACAACAGCCTATTGGTCCACTGCTGGACGCAGGCCTCCCCCTGATAAGTGTCTTGTTTTTATCTCATGGGAGTAGTGCTCACTTGTATGGATATTTTAAAATGTTGTCATTGTGCTACATACTGCTAGTAAAACTTTAAAAAAATTACTGAGTCCGATAGTAGGCATCTCGCTACTAAATCCCCATAATCCCCACGCTGGGCATGCGGGTTGGGGATCGTAGTTCAGTGATAGAATTTTTAAAAAAGTTCATTTATTAACGCTCATTTTGCATAAATAACGTTCAGATAATTGCTGAGAGTTCATGCCAAAACTTTTTTTATAGTCAATAGTCATTAGTTAAGATAGGTAGGTACACTCTGAGATTTATTTCAGCTTGTAAATGCCTGACTATTTTGAAGTCTTTTCGGCATCCCCCTTAGCTCGTCGCTCTAGTTTGGCTTGCGGTCTCCACTCCAGGATTTTCCAAGTTGATTCTAAGAATTATTTAATGTCTGCTGTAATACAACTCAACAACAAGAGTCATGGCCGTGGTCAGGCTCTACTCTGAAACATTGCGATATTGGAACATAACGTAGAGGAGTCTACGCCCGAATACTCAAAGTAGGTTTCCAGGTGATCAGTTTTTGACGCATTTTCCTTGAAAACTGACAAAAAATCATTACTCGATACGCGTTTAAATCTGATTTGAGTTTGAGTAGGACAGTCAACGCAACGATATAAAGCGTTGACACATACTTGCCAAAAAGTTTGTGGCGTATCCCCAGTTTTTTTTAAATTAGCAATTTCGTCTTTGTTCTTACATTTTTGCATGCAAGCAAATAAGGTGCATCTGTATCCAAAATAATTTGGAGATTCTGTTGTGGACGAAGTCTACCATGCTAATCACATACATGATCTGAAATCACGGGACTCTCAGTGATTACTACCACCTGGCTTTTCAGACATGACCTTCAGTAATACAGAATATGACGAAGATGTGCATGTGGGCTTCACAAATAAGAACCCACCCATCTCTAGTTTGTGGGTTCTAATCCTGCCGCCAATTGTTGGAGATTGGGAGGGATCAAACAACATGTTATTTATATGTCCGAAGAATAGTATATCAATGCAGAAGTTGCACAGGTGCACTCCTTATTCCCTCACTCTCTTAATTAAGTGGGACGGCAGATCGACACGACCAGGGAGAGGTCAGGTACAGACCAACGGCTTAACGTGCTTTCCGAGGCATAGGGGACTAAATAACATAATTATAACAGCATAATTTTCTTAATTATTTAGCATTTGCTCACATTTGGTCCCCTTGGAGTCGAGACCCAGGGTCCGTGGCGAATCTGGTACGCCGAGGCTTGCCAGGTTTAAAATAAAATATCTGATAGTCTGGTCGAAGCGACGCGTGACCCGAGAGCTGGTGAGTATCTGGTGCAGCGCATCAGCATTGCCATACAACGGGGCTATGTAGCCTGTATCTTGGGAATGCCTCCGACTGGTATTGATATGGATCAGTTGAGCTACCTGTTTGCAACAGTCTGCAGTTGGCTCAGATGTTTCAATTGTAAATACTAGCTCTAAGTGGTTTCTATTATTAGTAACTAGCTAGGTACTTAAGGCGCTACCTCCCCTAAAACTAGCGCCGCCACCAATTTTATCTTATTATTACGTTTAGAGTTATCTATAGGTATCTGTAATAATAAATAATAAATAAATAAATAATGCTGGACAATTCACACAATATTATCTATCCCCAAGCTAAGCAGAGCTTGTGTTATGGGTACTAGATAACTGATATACTTATTACATAGATAGATATTTTTATTATACATAGAAAACACCCAGACCAACGGAACAAATTTCTGCAGACCGTACACAAATTTGTTCCGAGGCGGGGATCGAACCCGCAACCTCCTGCGTCGCAGGCGGACCTTCGCCCGCTGCGCCACGGAGGTCGTCAATCTGTAAAACTTACATTAGCACGCCAACGCCGCCTCTGTAATAGATTTATTTTGTATAGTTAAGACAGAGATACGATGTTGCCCTTGGTGGCCACCAAACTCTATTTTCACATCTTTGCCTAAACTATACAAAATAAAACTATTACATAGGCATTAAAAAAAGCTTTTAATGGGTATCAGAAACTTTTTCGAAGTTCTTTTGTTCAACGTAATTATTATTAGACTAGCAGCGCCTCGCGGTTTCACCCGCGTAATTCCCGTTCCCATGGGAATTCCGGGATAAAATATAGCCTATGAGTTATTCCAGACTATAATCTATCTCTGTGCCAAATTTCATCCAGATCAGTTCAGTAGTTTTTACGTGAAATACTAACAAACATCCATTCATCCATCCATCCATACCTACAAACTTTTGCTTTTTTAATATTAGTGGGATAAAATAGGTGGCGGCGCTAGTGTGCTACCTAAACACCAGTCTTGTGATATTTGCGGTCACATTCAATTCGCCCACAAATAGAATAATTTCCTCATAGTTTCACAGTAGCACCACTTTTGAATGCAGCATTGAAATAAGCAAGTTGAGTGCAAAGTTCGGCTGAGTCATGTCTTGTTTGTGCTGTGATTCCGCTGGTTTATACTTCCTACTTTTGTTATAACGAATATAACGAGCTGTCTCACATTTCATGTTAAACTAACTCTTGGCTTTACTTGGTAATTTGTAGGTAAACAAAGAGCTAGCTATATTTAGGAATAGTTATTTGTTACACAAGAGTGCAAAGTTGCTTTTTAACCGCGTGCTTAATTTTTATGACCGAGCAATTGAAGGATTCTAAAATGGAATCAAAAGAGCACGAGGTAAAAAAATCTTGCACATAACTTTTCATCCCACCTCAGCGAGGAAATGAGTAAATGCAAAAAAACAAAATGGCGCGCGTAAAGCAAATTAAATAAAAAGTACACCAAGAAGGTTCCAAGTCTGAGTTTTTAACAAATTAAAAAAGGTTGTATGATAAATTCGGAACTATGGAGGTTGAAGTAAATACAAACGTATTGCACACGATGTTCTAAATTCAATTTTACTTTATCCTCTAGCGGATGAAACCGGCTTTTGCACTCAGATATCGAAGAGCAAAAATACTCTTTCCGAGATAGGGGGATGAAAAAGGTTTTGCCTTTTCTGGCTTTTTAGGGTTTCGAGATCGGTTTCGCAACCCTTATGGTTTCGCTTTTAATGTCCTTTTTTCCGTCTTTAATAACTCAGCAACTATCGCAGACATCAACTTATATCAACTTATATCAACAAAGTCAAGGTCGATTATCAAGCCACAGAAGCCTCCGCTATCAAAGCAGTTCGGGCTACTACTCATAATGACCACTTTTATGGCCCATTAACTGAACCATTACCATTCCCATTCCCATGGAGGACCTCTGACCCTTACATAAAAAGTTAATAATGACCCCTATTCGCAGAAAATTCTTCTAGTCTCAAAACCTTGGTCATATTTTTATTATGGCTTTTTTTCTGAGCAAAAAAGCTTGAACTACTGACTACTTAACAATAAAATAAAAAAAAATTACTGACTTTGATGAAATTCTGACGACCTCAGTGGCGCAGCGGGCAAAGGTCCGCCTGCGACGCAGGAAGTTGCAGGTTCGATTCCCGCCTCGGGACAAATGTTTGTACGATGTGCAGATATTTGCTCAGGGTGTTCTGGAGGTTTTCTATGTATAATAAAAAAAAAAATCTATGTAGTGTTTATAAGTATAATATACAGTTATTAAGTACCCATAACATAAGCTCTGCTAAGCTGTGTGGATTGTCCAGCATTATTTATTTTATTTTATTTATTAGACTTGTAAGCGGGTTAACTACAAACCTTATTACAAATAGAACTTGTACAGAGAGGGCTTAGCGAAAATATACCTACTGCGTCTAGTCTAAGCCTATTTAATAGCCTGGATTAAAAATTTACTAATTTTCAAAAACTTATCTGTGTAAGCACAAAATGTTTGGAATTTCCAAAAAATATTTTATTAAGTATTGTAGAAAATTTAAAATTGTTATTTCGACCCAAAATATATTGTCAATTCAACCCACGAAACAATCAAATCATAATTTTTTTGGTTGATACCTACTTCCAATTTTATGGAGTCCACGATAAAAAAACATCCAAAAGGGAACAGCTCGTTGGTTAACTTTTAAGTTGACCTTTATCAGTGACTAAGCCGCTACCCAACCACTTTTGACGTGTGTCCAGCTTTGCAAGAAAATGTATGTTATACATATGTAATTATAACGTCCACTGTAACCCACAAACACGCCACGCACGAATACGAGATTAAGGCTTGGTAGGCCAGTGCAGAGGCCGCATTTTTGTGATTTTTAAAACCATCTGAGAATTAGAAAATAGTATTTAAAATTCTGAATAAACAAATATATTACTTAGAGATCTAGTCTAGTCAAAGTCGCATTCAGTTACAAGATCTAATGAACTTCACTCATAGAAAAAAAAACCCAAATTTACCCCTTTTTCTAACGTTTTTAGGGTTTTGATGATCGAAGATCGGTTTCAAAACCCTTATGGTCTCGCTTTGTCTGTCCTTTTTTCCCTCCTTAATAACTCAAAAACTACTGCAGCTATCAACTTGAAATTTAAAACAATAATACATTTTGTGCGCCTGTACAGATTTTGAGAAAAATAAATGAAAATAAATGAAAAATGAAAATGAATATTTTCCATACAAATTGTGATGCCGAAATTTTAAAAGATACCTACAGAGTCATATGGGGTATCAAATGAAAGGTACCATTTTGTACATTTCAAAATATATTTTGAATTTTTTGTAGGTTTCATACTTTTTAAAATATTTCGAAAAAAGTCGAAAAAATACCCATTCCCCCCCCCCCTATCTCCGAAGATTGCAGAGCGATCCATGTAAAATGTATGGAGCGTTTATAGACATGGATCTATATTTTACAGGAAAAATATAGAGAAGTTTGAAAAAATAACACTTTTTGAAAAATGGTCAAAATGGGGGGGAATAGTTTTCAAAAGGAGGGGATACCTCACCGAGTGGGGTATCAAATGAAAGGTATTTGTTTGTACGTTTCAAAACAGTTTTTCAAATTTCTGTAGGTTTCATACTTTTTGAAATATTTTGAAAAAAGTCGAAAAAATACCCATTCCCCCCCCCCCTATCTCCGAAGTTTGCAGAGCGATCCGTTTAAAATGTATGGAGCGTTTGTAGATATGGATCTATATTTTACAGGAAAAATATAGAGAAGTCTGTAAAAAGAACACTTTTTGAAAAATGGTCAAAAAGGAATAATTTTCAAAAGGGGGGCTACCCCTCCGAGTGGGGTATCAAATGAAAGGTATTGGTTTGGACATTTCAAAACAGTTTTTCAAATTTCTTTAACTTTCATACTTTTTGAAATATTTCGAAAAAAGTCGAAAAATTTACCAATACCCACCTTAACCGAACCACCCATTTAACCGAAGCATGCAGAGAGATCCATCTGAAATGTAACCTACTATTCTTAGGTATTCGTTAAATTGCGAAGTCTCTAACCGGTACTTTTGGTACATATTTGTTGACAAACGTTCAAAACCCTCGGCGCGCGAGTTACACTCGCACTTGACGGATCTTGTTTTCAATACCTTGACTAGCCAACTACTGATATCACATTTTTTTTTGTACTCAACTAAGGACACTTAATATTCCTAAACAAATTTGCAGAGTTTGACTTAATAAAATTATATTCCTAATCACCATGCTTACTACTACAAAAAACACGAGCACGGCGGCTTGGCAGGCGCGCATTTTCCCTTACGCCTACTGCTGCAGGACTACCTGGCCTTAATGACGTCATTGCTACACGCGTGGCTTGCTCAAATTCGGCACCCACGTAGCTCAACTCTATCAACGCTGCACGCGGTACACGCCTGCGCAGCTTAAATGCGGGAAGTGTGAAGTCAAAACTGTGCTGCTGTACAGTTATACATAGTCATGAACACAGAATTACCATATAGTACTAACTCGTGGGTTAATTTTCATGTTTAGCGTGTGCTGCAGCGGAAACGTAGACCCACGTTGTCAAACAAAAGAATCCACGCAGCTAAACTGCGCCACGTGGCCGTCCACAACGTGCGCCGCGGTGGGGCAGCAGCTTTATTGTAGTCGAGTCGACTGTAGATGTATATTTAGTAATAACTACTTACTGGGTAAGTAAGAAACAATTTAACTTCAATGTTTACTTTGAAATAGGTAAGCGAACTGTGTTTAAGTTTTGAAGGTAATCAAAATACCAGGTAATTGGAATAGACTCGTTGTAGATGTTATTATTTGTGATATGGTTACTTTAGTTCTTAGAGGATTATCACTCTCGCGATTTGCGAGCGATTTAAAGGCGAGTGCACAGCGAGCTCGCTGCGATTGCTTTTTAGGGTGTCGAAATCGAAGATCGGTTTCGAAACCCTCTCTCTCTCGCTTTGTCTATCCTTTTTTTCCTCCTTAATATAATAACTCAGCAACTAATGCAGCTATCAACTTGAAATTTAAAATAATAATACATTTCGTGCGCCTGTAGGTACAGATTTAAAGAAAAATAAATGAAAAATGAAAATGAATATTTTCCATACAAATTGTGATACCGAAATTTTAAAAGATACCTAGAGACTCATAATGGGGTATCAAATGAAAGGTATAATTTTGTACATTTCAAAATAGTTTTTTTAAATTTTGGTAGGTTTCATACTTTTTAAAATATTTCGAAAAAATCGAAAAATTTACAATTACCCACCTTTAACCGAACCACCCATTTAACCGAAGCATGCAGAGAGATCCATCTGAAATGTACGTTGGTACCTACTATTCTTAGGTATTCGTTAAATTGCGAAGTCTCTAACCGGTACTTTTGGTACATATTTGTTGACAAACGTTCAAAACCCTCGGCGCGCGAGTTACACTCGCACTTGACGGATCTTGTTTTATTTTGTTTTATCCTGAGAACAAACAGTTTTACACACTTTATAAATAAATACCTACCTAATAACTCACAGGTAACCATTTAAGTGGCCTCGCATGTAGGTAGAAGCTAAGACTGCTTGCTCGAGGAATATAAAATAATAAAATAATGTTGGACAATTCACACAGCATTATCAAGCCCCAAGCTAAGCAGAAGTATTTACAATTGAAACAATTGAAATAACTGCAGACTGTTGCAAACAATCTACAGGTAGCTCAACTGATCCATATATATTATTATTATTATACTAGCTGTACCCGCGACTTCGTTCGCGATTGCCATACCTGCCGACTAATTAAGTTCACATTTCACCACAGTTTCTCTCATATTATGATACGCCGCCGTGCAAAAAAACTTCGATGCGCAGAATTGGACCCGTTACACTTTTAATATAAGAATCTTTATTTAGGTACCTACTTAAGTAGTGTATAAATCGTGTGGGGTCTACGGCGGATAGCATGTTGTCATCTTCAATCCCATTCTTTATCGACAATACTTTCAGCTACGACTCGGCCAGCGTTAGTGTAAAGAAGTGTCATACTCGTTTCACTTCATACTCATGGTTCCGTTCAGCTGGGGCCCTATTCTGCTAAATTAATCGCTTCACTATGACAGGGACGTCACAGACGTCACGGAATGACACGTTTTGGTATTCTAACTTAGATGAAAGAAATTATGATGAATGCAGATGTAGAGACGCGCGTCAAGTTTGAAACTATTAATTTATCTCGCACGCACTATCTGGAGCTTTATTAATCTAAAGATTCTACGTAATGATTCTGCGACGATTACATTGTCATAGTGAAGCTATTGTATTACAGAATTGGGCTCCTGATCCATTTGACTGGACCACCGTAATTTTTTTTCGTTATTAGGTAGGTACAGTTGATTGTGTACCACAGTCAAAAATATTTTTCTGTGGTCCAGTTAGTTTAATTTGACCACTTACTCCAACCAAACTTCGGTGGTACAGTTACCTAACTGGACCAGCTAAACCACCAAATATCATGTTCATGAATATTGCATGGACCACTTGTACATTTTACTTTGCCTGAAATAGGCATTGACGCACTCATTAGTTAGGTTCCTACCTACTAAGGTAGAACCCTAACTAATGGGTGTGTCTTGGAATAATAAATGGATAGGAACTTACCTACCCTTTATCTACTGATTTTTTTGTTTCAATGAACTGATTTTCTACTCGACTTTCTACTGATTTAGTCAAATTCGATCTTGCAACACTGTTTCTAATAAAAAGAATGCATGAAATCGGCGACGCGTTAATGAATTACACCACTAAGAACACATTTTGACTTTTATCCCCTCTCCCAAGAGAACCGTGCCTACTGATATCCCAGATAAAATGCATCATTTGATTTCATTCTGTACTTGTGGCGTGATGCGCGACCCAGGAATTTGACTATTATCCCCCTCCACGGGAACCTTACTGAATTCCGGTATAAAATATGTATATCTTTCCCCGTAGTATGAACTCAAATCGTGCCGACTTCCATTCGAATTCATTCAGTAGTTCCGTCGTGATGCGGGGTTAAATAATTATACTTTTTCCTCTCTCCCAGGGGAACCTTACTGAATTCCAGGATATAATGTATCCCATGTCCTTTCTTGTAGTATGAACTCAAATCGTGCCAGGTTTCATTCCAACTCATTCCGCAGTTTCGGCGTGATGCGCGGTGAAGGAATTTTACTTTCATCCTCTCTCCCAGGGGAACCTTACTAATTCCAGGATAAATGTATCTTTCCTCGTACTCAAAGAGTAGAACTCAAATTATGCCGAGTTTCATTCGAATTGTTCAGTAGTTCCGTCGTGATGCGCGGTTAAAGAATTTTAATATCATCCTCTCTCCCAGGGGAACCTTACTGAATTGCGGGATCAAATGTATCCCATGTCCTTCCTTGTAGTATGAAATCAAATCGTGCTAGGTTTCATTCCAACTCATGCAGCACTTTCGGCGTGATGCGCGGTGAAGAAATTTTACTTTCATCCCTTCTCCCAGGGGAACCTGACTGAATTCCGGGATAAAAAGTATCCTATGTCCTTCCTCGTAATATGACTTAAAATTATGCCGAATTTCATTTCAATACCTTCAGTAGTTTCGACGTGATGCGCGGTGAAGATATTTTACTTTCATCCCCTCTCTTGGGAGAGGGGATGAAAGTAAAATATCTTTTATGATGGGGCGGGGTTCGGGGGGGGGGCTGGGCGCAGGGGTCACAACCTGACTGAATTCCAAACAGACAACAACAAAAAACAGACAGACAGACAGACAGACAGACAGACAGACAGACAGACAGACATGAATGAAAAAAATTACAGTTTTGGCTTCAGTATCGATAATAGAGTGCCCTCCAAAAAAAATTTTCAAAATATCTTCAATGTACAGAATTGGACCTGTTACAGTTTTATTATATAATAAGTATAGATAAATACCAGTCGGAAGCTATGTTCAGAGATTCTATGTTCGGCTGTATGTATGTTTTTAGGGTTTTGAAGATCGAAGATCGGTTTCAAAACCCTTATGGTCTCGCTTTGTCTGTCCTTTTTTCCCTCCTTAATAACTCAAAAACTACTGCAGCTATCAACTTGAAATTTAAAATAATAATACATTTCATGCGCCTGTACAGATTTTAAGAAAAATAATTGAAAATAAATGAAAAATGAAAATGAATATTTTCCATATAAATTGTGATGCCAAAATTTTAAAAGCTACCTACAGAGTCATATGGGGTATCAAATGAAAGGTATCATTTTGTACATTTCAAAATAATTTTAAAAATTTTTGTAGGTTTCATACTTTTTAAAATATTTCGAAAAAAGTCGAAAAAATACCCATTCCCCCCCCCCCTATCTCCGAATATTGCAGAGCGATCCATGTAAAATGTATGGAGCGTTTATAGACATGGATCTTTATTTTACAGGAAAAATATAGAGAAGTTTGAAAAACGAACACTTTTTGAAAAATGGTCAAAAAGGGGGGGAATAATTTTCAAAAGGGGGGCTACCTCACCGAGTGGGGTATCAAATGAAAGGTATTGGTTTGTACGTTTCAAAACAGTTTTTAAAATTTCTGTAGGTTTCATACTTTTTGAAATATTTTGAATAAAGTCCAAAAAATACCCACTCCCCCCCCCCCTATCTCCGAAGTTTGCAGAGCGATCCGTTTAAAATGTATGGAGCATTTGTAGATATGAATCTATATTTTACAGGAAAAATATAGAGAAGTCTGTAAAATGAATACTTTTTGAAAAATGGTCAAAAAGGTATAATTTTCAAAAGGGGGGCTACCCCACCGAGTGGGGTATCAAATGAAAGGTATCGGTTTGGACATTTCAAACCAGTTTTTCAAATTTCTGTAGCTTTCATACTTTTTGAAATATTTCGAAAAAAGTCGAAAAATTTACCATTACCCACCTTAACCGAACCACCCATTTAACCGAAGCATGCAGAGAGATCCATCTGAATTGCAGGTTGGTACCTACTATTCTTAGGTACCGGTACTTTTGGTACATATTTGTTGACAAACGTTCAAAACCCTCGGCGCGCGAGTTACACTCGCACTTGACGGATCTTGTTTTATTATGTTTGCCGATTACTCTGTCAATTCTGGACCGAGTTTGATGATTCTTGTTATTGTAAGTATATGAATTATTCAAGAAGGTATCAAAAAATTTGATATCCGAGGGATTATCTATATAAATAAATAAATAATGCTGAACAATTCACACAGCATTATCTAGCCCCAAGCTAAGCAGAGCTTGTGTTATGGGTACTAGATAACTAATATACTTAGTACAATACACTACATAGATATGTAGATTTTTTTTTATTATACATAGTAAACACCCAGACCAACAACGGTACAAATTTCTGCAGATCGTACACAAATTTGTTCCGAGGCGGGAATCGAACCCGCAACCTTCTGCGTCGCAGGCACCTTCGCCCGCTGCGCCACGGAGGTCGTCGTATATAATAAATATATATATAATCGTATATATAATATAGTATTTGTCGCGCAAAATTTAAAAATCAGTGCAAATATTACGAAAGTTGAATTCGGGCGTAGTTTTTTTTTCAAAGCAATCAAATTGTTTGAAACAAGATGTGCAGAGATTCAATTTATATCCCCTGACTCATCGCGACTTTCCGACGGATCCTTCCTGTTTGTGACGTCATCGTTTCCACAAGCGAGCAAAGCCACGGCCAGCAGACAAGTGATCCCCATATCCTTGCAAATAAGGCGAATTACACATACCACGTCCTTTGTCTCCTCCGAGACGAATATTAAGCACCAGGGGGATATTTACAGGGAATAAAAATGTTGTGTCGCCATTTTATTGTGCCCTTTGTACACGAGTTGTTTGTATACAGAAATCAAGGTAAGTATATAAAATTTTTATAGTGCTTATCCACACCATATTCTCTCCCCACACATTAGGAAAATTCTAAGAATTTATGTAGGTAATCGGAGGATCCAGCTAGGCTGGGCAGCGTTTGGGAAACTACGTCGAGTCTTCTCGTCATCCATACCGTAATGCTTGAAAACTATAGTTTTCAATCAGTGCGTCCTACCCGTCATGACCTACGGAGCTGAGACGTGGACACTCACGGTAGGGCTGGTCCACCAGTTCAAAGTCGCTCAGCGAGCTATGGAAAGAGCTATGCTCGGAGTCTCTCTGAAGGATAGAATTCGTAACGAATACATCCGACAGAGAACCAACCAAAGTTATCGACATAGCTCAAAGAATTAGCAAGCTGAAGTGGCCGTGGGCCGGCCATATTTCGCGAAGAACCGACAACCGCTGGGGCAAACGTGTTCTTGAGTCTTCTTGAGTGACGTAAGTTCTGTGGTCGAAAAACCCAAAATGATCCTCATTTCTATAATCAACCTCTCTTCTCCGTCCGGCGTCCTGACGCGTTAATTAACGCGTTAATATGTGCGTTACGCAGATGTGGCCAAGTGTTCATTAGTAACGGCATTACTAATGGCATTAAACGCTAATCCTACTTCACTCAGAATTACCTCTTGACGGCGCGTTGTTACGTAAATGTAGCCAAAGTGCATTTTTAGCACCTTAATTAACGCGTTAATGGACTTTTACACTAACGACTTTAAAAAAGGAAGAGATTCTCTGTTCCGCTGTTTCAGCTGTACGACGACGACGTATCAAACAAAATCGGTACACAATTATCGTAGTAATTTTAAGTTGGTTTTAAATGGTTGCAACCGTACGTACTTTAAGCAGAGATGCGAAGTTGCTCGTTTTGGGCACCATGGTGGCAAAAAAGAGTAACTTGGCATCTCTGCCTACACTATACAAACTAAACATTTACACCTATAGGCTTTAAAAAAAGCTTATTTCGGATTCACAAACTAACCAAACGATTTTTGAAAATTCCTTCGTGTAACAGAATAATAAGATAAAATATGTGATGGCGCTGAATTGGGTCGGGGTAGCACCTCCATGGTGGCAAAAAACTGCAAATTCGCATCTCTGCCTACTATACAAATTAAAACATTTACAGAGGCTTTCAAAAAGCTTATGATAGGATTCACAAACTAACCAAACGAAATAGGTGGTAGCGCTGATTTGGGTCGGGGTAGCGTCTTAAAAAGGTTTAATTTTTAAGGTTTTCCGATTTTAGAAGGTCCTACAATTCCCGAATGTTTTCTCTGTAAGCAAACACTCTTGTGTCTCCGTGCGAATGTAAAAGTAGGTCTAAATAGCCCAGTGTGGTGGTGAATTGTGTAACAACGTTACAGCATATAACAATGTTACAATTGCCCTTTAGTAGGTACGTATGTCTACATCGATGCGGAATGAATAAATATTTTGTTTGATAGAATAAAAGTTGATAAACTTATTGTGTACCTACTAACCTCACCTGAACAGCCTATTATGGTCCACTACTGAACGCAGGCCTTCCCTGATATCCCCCTGAACGAACTCCCTCTGAACTGAACGCTTAATGGCTTTTATCTCATGGGCGTAATTCCCATAATACCCGCGATGGGCAAGCAGGTTGGGGATCGCAGTTTGGTAGTAGAATCATTCCGTAAGGGGCGCTGCTGCCCGGTCCAGTGGTTATATATGTCGTAACCCTTTAGTCGCCTCTTGCGACACCCACGGGTAGAATTGGGGTGGTGCAAATTCTAAGCCGGCACCACACGACAACTTATTGAGGTTACAAATAATTGGTAAACCTTTCTTGTATCGAACCACGATAAGAATTTATTGTTATTGTGTGAGAACGGTATCTAGAAAGAACAGGAAACCGCTGAACGAAATACCGAAAGCAAATGACGCCGCGTAAAAATTCCGAAAGCGCACAACTTCGAAAAACTGTAAACCGAACGATCACAGTCTCGTCTGAACGCTTTACCAAAAGATCACGAAATCGAAGTAACCATGTTGTAAATTAAGACTGCAATATGCGGCAAGCTGAAAACAGGGCGCTATGGCGCTCATAAGGGGAGGCCAATGTTCAGCTGTTGACTAATATAGGTTGATAATGATGACAATGATGACATGTTGCATCTGCAAAAGATACTATAGACGGATTCAGATTCTCTTCGGACATGCAATGAAAATCTTGGTATGTTGCTATGTTTTTCTTGCCTACTTTCTTCCCTCTGTTTTTTCTCTACTGCTTATTAAACTAATGATTATGTATGTAACTAGGTTTAAAAAAATCTTGGTCTTGAAAATTGCGTTAGTCGTTAAACAAATTTTTAAATCGAATTTCACGGAAAATGATGGACATTTTCCGTGAAATTCTTGTTAGGAGCGATTTCTCCCAACATAAAGTACGAAAACCACATAAGGTAGCTTTCCCGTTACGACGTTCGAGTACCTATTCGATTTTATTGAATAACCTGGACCAAGACCAATCATCTATTTTAATAACCATATCTCTTATGGCTGGCTGGCGAACAGCTCAATTTATGTAGTACTTAAACTTAGCAAGCTGGTGGTCCGAATTTAGTATTATACCTATCTACGTACCTACTAGCGTTAAATATATTTTAGAGAAAAACGAAATAAGCCAATAGTCTGGCTTTCCTTTACTGGAATTTCTATATTACCTCAAATTATCAGAACGACTAAAGTGATTTTGATAAATGTTGTCACAAAATACTCGTCTGAATTCCTTTTGTGTTCTATAACACATTTTGTAGGCCTTTGCCGGGCCTCAACTGCTTCATTTTTAGGTATCCATTGAATTTTATACAGGGTGCCACAGAAAGGGTCCTATTCGTGTTCTTTTACACGCATTCTTACATTATTTAAAATTACGAAATATTTCACATATTTTTTGTTTGTTTTTTCAGCAAAACCAATGTTTTGTCATCAGATAATTACAAAAAAAATATTTAAATCCTTTGAAATTTGCAAACAATAAAAAAATGTAAGAATTCACCTAAAAACACGAATATGAAGAAAAAACGTCTCTCACGAGTTTAAAATAGGAAAAACAAATCGAAATTTTAAAAAATCGTAGAACAAACTTACCGCCGACCGCCTCGAATCACCCCCTTTCGGCTTAGTACACTCTTTCCTATATTAGTTGTCATATTCTTTGTGTAGTAAAACATCAAGTACATAGTTGGGTGGTTGTTACTTACCTCCGTCGGAGAGCCTCCTTTGAGAGTTCGAAAGAAAGGAGTGTGACAGCCGCGTCAGCAGCGGGAAACAGTAGGAAAGAAAAACGCAAGGTCTGGATTTTTCCCGTGTTATAAAGTAATTTGTGGATCGTGCTACGAACACAATTAAATAAAAAAAAGGGATTACGTGAACTCCCGTATTGTTGCAAAAAATACCCCCATTTTTTGCAACACTACGGGAGTTCACGTACTCACGTTACATTTGTTTTTATAGAACATTTCCTAAGCGATCATAATCGCTACGTGTCGTAGCTACTGCCTCTCTGTTTCACACCGACCCGAGTCCGAAAAGACGTAAAACTTCACTAAACTCCGACACTTCCGAGGCGTCAATTGGACTTCACACAAACTGCGATGGACTTTTCAACTTTTCGGCCTTCGATCCCTGAAGGTCGAATGTTGGATGCATTTACAGAGAAAACAGAATGTACGAGTATAACCTGCGTACCGACTTAAAGAAAGGGATTGAGAATTAAGTCATCTTTCATGCTGTGCAGCGTACTTTGAATCTGACCTGAGCGAGATGACGTCATTATATAAGGAATTGTTCCTCGTACGTCGATTCCCTTAGCGTCGATTCTTGTAAAGGCGTTCCCTCCACTATTATATCGCTTTTTTCGAGTTGTGCAGTCGGATACGGCATAGAGAAAATCAATAATAACTTGATATAGCTTAGTAAAATCCATTACCTACCTATGTCTTATAATATAAGTTGTGTACTTTATAATTATTAAATGGAATAAACAATAATAATAATAGGTAGGTATAGGTACACAGGCTATATGTATTATTATGGCAATGAGGGTTTTACTGATTGATTCGTCTGTTTGGATTCTACTCATCTACAAAATAAACTTTTTATAAAAAAAAATAACCCTCTAAACTGTGTTACTTTCCTGAGAATAAATAAGTAAATAATAACAAAAGGTACGCGATAAATACCCGATAAAATCATTAACTAAATTCAGAAGCTATATTTGTTGGGCATGCGGATTGGTGATGATCACAGTTCGGTGGTGAAATTGTTCTACTCTTACTACTATTACTAGAGATTATCGCTTTAACTGTCTGTGTTTAGGCGATGTGGTCGCTCAGCAACAAGGACTTTTGTGTGGAGTGAAATAAAAAAAAGAACCATCTGGTTTCTACAAAAATGCAGCCAAAGGCCCGAAACTTCCCAAATGTCGGCTGTGCCATAAATTGTTCACAATGACAGTGGACGCCCTGACCGCGTAATTTACCTGCGTTTAGTTTCGCTTGAACCTTGACGGCTGGACGTTTTGATGGTAGGTACCTACCTAAGCTTTGGTTCTGCAGTTCTGCTGTTTTAATAAAAGAATGAAATAGTTAGATGGCCCTTTCCGTAGTGAGGCCGCAGAGTGTTGTTGCCAAGCGAAGCTCGCTCATTTGAAATCAGTATATTATGTGTTTTTTCACAAAAGTTCGTTTAATATTAAATGCACAATAAATGGTTATAATAACAGTTAGGTTTATTGGCAAAAACATTATTTGAAAGTAATCATAGCGTGCGTGTGTCGGCTTTTCGTTAACGTGCACATTCAAAGACAGATTTTAGTGGCGTATCTAACGATTTAAATCTTTGGTTTTTAAAATCTTCTCACTAGAATCACCTTGTTTTTCATTTATTG
This sequence comes from Eupithecia subumbrata, assembly GCA_949316285.1. Classification (NCBI taxonomy): domain Eukaryota; kingdom Metazoa; phylum Arthropoda; class Insecta; order Lepidoptera; family Geometridae; genus Eupithecia; species Eupithecia subumbrata. The sequence goes on along the minus strand of OX438644.1, from coordinate 2,516,301 downwards.
TTTAACAGTAATAACTCACTTATTTTATCTACTCAGCTAACATAAACCGTAATTCGGTTCGTCTCTATGCTCTTTGGTGAGTATAATATAAAATTAATACCTACCTAGTTATGTGGTAGACACAGTCAACTCGTTATGTGGTAGACACAAACACCTACTAGCGTTCATTCTAGTAATAGACATTCTAGAAATGAGCAAATTCGTAACGAATTTACCCAATTTTTTCCAAAAATTTAATGAACAGCCCCGCCGATACCAAACTAGACATAAAAACGACCTGGTGAAGCCTGAATCAAAATTAAAAATCCACTAATCCTCCCCCAACTCGATGGCGGTAAAAATGTATAATAAAATCACATGTAACAATCAAAAATAACATGTCCGAAAGCAAACTGAAAGAGATGCTCATAAATAAATGTTTTTACGAACTTGACGACTTCTTCAATGATTCTTTTAGCGACTCGCAAATTAAATTGTAAATTAGTAGTGGTACTTACGTACTTGTGGGATGAAAATTTGGGTCGAAATAACAAAACACCAAATTTACGGGGCATGCCTTGGAAAAAACAGGTCAGCTTTTGTTCCACCTAATTTACTAAGGCCTATCTTTTCTAGGCACCAACTAAAAGTTAAAGCACAGAGAATCCGTGAGACAAGTTCCGAAATATCAGGATGAACTTATCTGGGGATTACGTTAATCTTCTGTAGACAGCTTGTTATCGAGTTTTTAGCCGTGGATACAACTTTTTTTTAAAGATGTTCCAGGATTATTTGAATAAAATGATGGATGACTGTTTTGATATTGAACATAGGTGAGAAAGATTTTTGCTATTATAAAAATGCGCGCGATAAGAATGGAACAGAACCTTGTACAAACAAAGTAAATACTACTACGCCATTTCCCATAAAATCTGCGTGTTGTAAAAGTGGATTACTATCTTGTGAAAGTATTTGTTCGAATGCTTTTGTTTTAGTTTGCAATGGTTCCATCACATTTTTGTATAACTAAGCTACCAAAAATATAATTTAGTACAAGTATTTTCTCCAACAACTGTTATTCTTACAAAGAACTCTTTGTTCTTCTGCAAAAACGCGTAACAAGAAACCTCCGTATTTATTCAAACCGTGGCTTGAGGTAAAATTGGGCCAATAAAACGTTACAGAATCAATAATTCATTTCTCATGACACGAATTCGCGATATTCTGAATTTATTCAAGCACCTGTGCCTTTCCAGCTGTAAGGATTCGTAAACGTTTACCTTAAAGTCGAGAAACGTATGTAATTTGTGACGGAATCAGAGGCTTAAAGGTTAGCGCACACATGTCCAACACCACTGCCACACAACACGAAAAACTCGATATGGTGAATATTTTTCAGAGTGGGCGGACATTGAGGCAGGTGTACCTCAAGGAGGTATATTATCACCTCTCTTATATTCTTTGTTTATGTCACCTCTTTAGCCAGTTTCACATGTACCCTGACAATCTTCAGTAATACAAATAATGCCGCTTCCTTCAATGATTTAAATATCGCTATCCAGGCGATCTCCCGAAAATTCTATGCTCTATCATCCGCCTGAAAATTTTTCTCCCAACCCCTACTAAAATCACTCTAGTAAATTCTCTTCTCTTGCTCATCATAGACTATGCAGACGTCGCTTTCATTGATCTTAATCAAGACTTACTAAATAAACTCGACCGTTTCCTTAAAACTGGCACTCGATTCATCTTTTGTTTGCGCAAATACGACCATTTAAGCGAATATCGAGCGAAACTCAAGTGGCGATATTCGCGAACGTTGGAACGTTAGGGTGCTTTGTCTTCTTTTTTCAGATCCTTCTACTCCCGGCTATCTGAAAAACCGTCTTTCATTTCTGGCTGACTCACAAGACAGTGGTCTGTCTCAGATCATCAAGCAACCTCCTCCTAGAGATACCGGCACACAGCTCATCTTTTCATGAAAAATCATTTTCTATTGAGGCTAGACTTTGGAACTCTCTTCCCTATGATATCAGAAAAGTCGAATCAAAGGACTCTTTTAAAAAGCTCACACGTGAGCATTTTTTAAGAATCTCTACCCGATTTCTAGTTATGTAACATAACCATCTTTTCAGCTATTTGTAAATTTTGTTGCTACCTTCCTATAGTAAAACATTGTAAGTACCTACCTATTGGATGTATATTATTATTTACATATGTATATATAAATATGATTATATATGATGAACCTTTCACGGTAATTGTTGATCCAGTACGATTTCTTAAGAAATGTTGATCCACCTATTTCAAGTGTACATTCGACTCTAAACCTAGTAAACAGATATACTTTGATCCACATTTGAAGAGCACATGGCAACGCTAGATCTACATTAACTGGTTATCGAGATACTCGCATTCAAAATATCCCAAAATATCAAAATTTTGTTGATCCATTAACGGTCACAAATTTTACACTAAAACGTCTTTTTCACATCCGTTACATATTTAACTACGCGTAACATTAGCTTAGACAATGTTGATCCGCAGACTTTGGAGCCACAAATGACTACTTCGTCTGTTTTCAAAGCGGCAACGCCGCAACGCCGCGACTGTGAAACTGACAAATTACATGTTTAAGTAGTTCCGACCACATTTGAGTAGAACATGTAGGTACCTATAGTTATTGGTTATGAGAGCGGACGTGAGGTGAATGAACCGTATGAAATTAACTTCGGCTGAATTAAGCCATATTTACTAATAATTCGGCTAAAATAAATTACATACGATCTTCACTGATCATACCCCAACTTAAGGTAGGTTCATCATCATCATCATCTACAGTCCACTGCTGCACATAGGCCACCCCTAGTGAGCGCCATAGCGCCTGTCTTCAGCTTGCCGCATCCAGCATCTACTTGCAGTCTTTCGCAGATCGTCATCCCACCTGGCTGGAGAGCATCCTACACTACGTTTGCCGAGTCACAGTCTCCACTCAAGGACACGTTTACCCCAGTGGTTGTTGGTTCTTCGCGAGATATGGTAGTTACCTACCTTTGGTTCTCCCTCAGATGTTTTCGTTACGAATCCTATCCTTCAGAAAGACTCCGAGCATAGATCTTTCCATAGCTCGCTGAGCGGCTTTGAACTGGTGGACCAGCCCTACCGTGAGTATCCACGGCTCAGCTCCGTAGGTCATGACGGTTATAGGAGGCACTGATTGAAAGCTTTATCATTCAAACATTCCGGTATGGATGACGAGAAGTTTCGACATAGTTTTCCATACACTGCCCACCCTAGCTGGATCATCTCCATGGCCTCCTTCTCAAAACTATTTTTACATGACTGGATGCCTGAATTTCCCCTGATTGCAGAATTTGCCCAAAATAAGTACACTCAGAAACAATTTCGATAAGGTGATGGTCTGTAGTTATTCAGGAGAGTTTTCTCAGTCTGTTCTTTAAGATGGGTATCTCTCCCTTCTTAAACAAGATCCGTCAAGTGCGAGTGTAACTCGCGCGCTGAGGGTTTCGGACGGCCGGGAACGGGGGCCCTTACTTTCTGGCTTTATTTATTTGATGGTCAGTGTCCATAACCCCACGCTGGGCAAGTGGATTGGGGATTGCAGTTCGGTGGTGGAGTTGGTTATGCAGGGGGCGCTGCTGCCCGTCTTCCGGTGTATGTCCCTTAGTCGCCTCTTACGACTTACGAAATAGGTAAATTACCTTTTTCGTATTTTAAGGCCTTTGGTATGAAAAGTAGGTAAATAAAAAAACTTTAGGGGGATTCTGATGACATGCATACATAGGTAACCTAAACATTTTATGACAGTCAATGAATGATGAAGATAACTTTAGGGTCATTATAAGAAAGTAAAATGATTGACACTAGTAATATTCAGAGTCGGTTAACCACGTTTGGTAGAGTAGTTACTATAAGTAGCGGCACGTAAGCTTAGCGCTGAGCAAATGGTGGAGGGGATACTGCGCACCCTGTGATACCAAATTTTTTACTTCTGCGCAATAACGGTCAGCGCTAGAGTTTCGTGCCGCTACTTGTACCTACCTTAAATAATTCTAGGTCCTAGGTTTAATTTGTAACAATGATATCCAATGCCTAGCTAAAAGTGCCTCGAGGTGGTTCGAGAAAAGGGTTCCTGGTGGAGGTTGTGTACTCCACACGGTCCACTACTGTGGGCCCTGATAGGTGTAACGTAGATATTTAGGCGAAAATCAAATTAAATTAAATAATTTATTTGATACATAACAATTACAAAAGCTATAAAGTAATAAAACGATACGTGCGAGTCGAACTCGCGCACTAAGGGTTCCGTTTAATTGTAAGACCTTGTTTCTTGCCAAATATCATGATTCTAGGTCAACATGAAGCAGGTACCCTGTATTTTTTGGCCGAGGGAGACAATCAAAAATTATAATTTTTTTAATAATAAACTACAAACTTACGGTTTTCAGATTTTTCTCGTTATTTGTGCTATATGACCTTGCATCTTACCAAATATTATGATTCTAGATAAGCAGGAAGTACCCTATAGGTTTTGGTCTATAGCTATAATCAAAAGTTTTTTTTGTGAATTAATTACAAATTTCCTTTTTTCGGATTTTTTCCTTTATTTGGGCTACATCTTGCTAAATTTCATAACTTTAGGTCTACGGGAAGTACACTATAGGTTTTGGTCCATGGCGAGCATTAAAAGTAATTTTTTAAAGTGAATAAATTACAAATTTATGGTTTTCGGATTTTTTTCATTACTTGTGCTATAAGACCGTGCTCCTCGCCAAATTTCATGATTCCAGGTCTGCGGGAAGTGGGTACTTCCCGCAGGTTATAGGTTTTGTGTGCTTGTGATTCCCTTGGAAATCTCAAAATATTCGGACATAAACGGCTGCAACTTTTGAATACATTGACTTAAGAGTTTTATTTATATCACGGCTTCAAAAAGTTACGGACTTGAGTATTTGACGAAAATTTCAACTCGATACGTCCACGCGTTCCTGAGAAAAGAGGGTTGACAGACGGACAGACCGACAGACAGACATATGGACAACAAAGTGATCCTATAGGGGTTCATTTTTACCTTTTGAGGTACGGAACCCTAAAAACTAAACAAGGTACGAAATACCAAGAAATAAATCACAAAAAACAACTGTTTATTTGGTTATAGGTTTCAGCTAGTAACACAAACAAACAAGATTCGTCAAGTGCAAGCATAATTTGCGCGCCGAGGGTTTTGAACGTTTGTTAATTATACAAAGAAGTGGGTACTTAAGGTACCGGTTCTACCTAAAAGTAGTAGCTACCGACCGACCTACATTTAAGATGGATCGCTGTGCATACTTCGGAGATTAGAGGGCTATGTTCAATTTATCGACTTTTCTCAAAATATAAAAAAAAAATGTTACCTACATAAATTTCCAGAACGGTTCTAAAATGTACAAACCTTTCATTTGATACCCCACTCGGTGACGTAATCCCCCTTTAAAAAATTATTCCCCCCTTTTACCTATTTTAAGAAGTATAAAACCCGCAGAAATTCTAATACTCTACAAAACGATACCTTTAAAAAATTTCATTCTAATTTTTTTTATTTTCGTTTATTTTTCTTTATATCTGTTAAGGTGCACAAATCTAATATTATTTTAAATTTCAAGTTAATAGCTGCGGTAGTTGCTGATGTATTAAAGGGAGAAAAGGATAGACAAAACGAGACCATGAGGGTTTCGAAACCGATCTCGAAACCCTAAAATAACAAAATAGTTACATAATCATCGCTAAAAAGTATTGACGGATCAATATTTGACCGTAGAAAATTGTACGCAATGGATTTTGAATAATTAAATAATGACTAGGGAACGCGATGTCACAATAAATAATAAATATCATGGAACATGGCGTTACCTAGTCAGTACGATTCTACACGAGTCGACCCCTCCCCCAGACGGAGCGGCAACGTCGCAGCCATTTTCGACCAATGCTGCGTTCTGATTGGTTCATTTGAATCGGATCAACTTGTGCAAAATGGATTTGTATATTGGATCAACAAATGGTATCATAATGCCTAAGGCTACGGGAGGTCAAATGTTGATCTGGTCGGAGCCACACTTGTTCCTGGAAATGCATAATAGATCAACAAAAGAGGCTCGGATCAACATGTGTTTTTGGATCAACAAAGTACTCGCCGTGAGTCGCGCCTGATCAACATTTACCGTAATGGTATCTCTATATGTATATAGTGTTAGTTTATTATCATTTAACTGTTCATTTTCTCTGTAATTAGACTTGTATCTAGGGTTAGTTCAAAAAGCACGTGTTGATAGATAATGCCATCGGCATTAAGCCACCTTTTTATACTTTAAACAAATGTGTGCAGTAAATAATTAAAATAAAGTAAAAATACAAAAATAACCTTGACAACGTTAATAGTTATTTAACGTCAACATTTCCCATATAATCTGCTTGTATGAATCCCCATACACTGCACCCACCATAAAATATGTTGTCTCATATAAATCTCCAGTACTATTTTGAAATCTCGCACGCTATCATACACCCGACAAAGATAAGGTCAACAATATAGAGCGACAAGAATATATCGAAGTGTTTGCATTTCCGGGTAGATTCGATTTGCGTATCGGAATCAACAGCCATAGAACGCGCAGTGGCCGCATAAGTGTGCGTCCTGAGTGACGGCGCATCGCGCAGGCGGAATGAACGGCGCATCAAACAAATGTTCGACACGTTTTAAGGCAAGCTAGTCCTGCAGCAGTAGGCGTAAGGGAAAATGCGCGCCTGCCAAGCCGCCGCGCTCGTGTTTTTTGTAGTTATCTATCAATGGTGATTAAGAAAATCATTTCATAAAGTCAAACTCTGCGAATTTGTTTAGAAATATTAAGTGTAGTTAAGTACAAAAAAAAGTGTGATATCAGTAGTTCGCTAGTCGTAGTATTGAAAAAATGTTAGAAAAAGGAGTAACTTTGGGATTATTTTCTATCGAGTGAAGTTCATTAGATCTTGTAACTGAATGCGACTTTGACTAGACTAGATAAATAAATAATAAATAAATAATGCTGGACAATTCACACAGCATTATCTAGCCCCAAGCTAAGCAGAGCTTGTGTTATGGGTACTAGATAACTGATATACTTAATACAATACATTACATAGATAGATATTTTTATTATACATAGAAAACACCCAGACCAAACGGAACAAATTTCTGCAGATCGTACACAAATTTGTTCCGAGGCGGGGATCGAACCCGCAACCTCCTGCGTCGCAGGCGGACCTTCGCCCGCTGCGCCACGGAGGTCGTCAATCTAGATCCTTAAGTAATTATATCTTTTTTTCAGAATTTTTAACACTATTCTCTAAGTCTCAGATGGTTTTAAAAATCACAAAAATGCGGCCTCTGCTGGCCTACCCAGCCTTAACCTGTCCGAAGTACGAGCGAGTATGCATATTTCCATGGCGGATTCTCTGGCGGATGCGCTCATCAATACGCCTATTTTGATTTTTTCTCGCGGATCAAATCAAATCAAATCAAAGACTCTTTATTTCCATAAGTACAATAAATGTACACTTAAAAAAGGTCAAATTATAAAACTAAACACTAACACGGAAATAACATGATTTTTTCGATTTCTGCCGTTTTGTATGTAGACTAAAGTAAAGAAGCGACGAAGAAACGTTTAGCCTGTTAGTTGTTATTTTTCGAGTTGGAGCAAAACCCGTCCCGAGCTTTTTTATCCTCTAGATAATCTGATACCTATTTCATAGCCTTTTTGCACAGCAAGGTTTTGACAATTTGTTTGGATTTAATTACTGATAATTTTTGCAACTCACTAGGAGCTGTGCTAGGAGTTTTGTTGTAGAAGCGTATATATACATAGCCCTTTAAAAGATACATTAATTTTGTGTGGCCTAGTTGTGGGCACAGCGAGTTTATGTTAATTGTTGTGTACGCTAGTTTTACGGAACCGATTTATATTTCTATGAGTGTACAACAAATTTTTATAAATATTAACACTAAATGCGCGCACGCATGAACTTTCCGCGTGCACTAAGGACAGTTATCGACGTATAAATCCGCTCCGCAATCCGCCATACGCGACACGCCCTCACTCAGGCCTAACACTTATGCTTCGATAGCGTCTCGATATTTACAAATGTTTTATGTTGAATACCTATTGGAGTAGATTTAATACTATTTTCAACTGACTTTGAAAAAATTAGGAAGTTCTATGACAGCAATTGTGGAGATATATGGACTGATGTTCAAAGTTCATTTGCTATTTTATACAGGGTGTTTGGTATTGCAACCGATATATTTTTTTGGAGAGTTGGGAGAGTCATGCGATACATTTTTCTGGTTGACTCAATGTCCTAAGTATCACGGTTGCTGAGATATGATTTTCTAAAGTTTTTTTTTTAATCACCCAAAATTTCACCTTATATCCCTAATGCTGTAGATAATGATGCCCAGATGGACCCATAAAAATGTTATCCTGAGGATTTAATAGGTATTTGTCCCGAAAAACTTAAAATCAGTGTAAATTTAAGGTATGTTTAAGAAAGAACCAATTTACATATACAATAAAACATTTCCTATTACTAAAAGCCCGGCCATTAAGGCAGGTATAAACTACAATCTCCAGGTTGAGCTACCGACCCACTGCGTCTAAAGAACAGCAATGCATTAACTGAAGTGACGTGCGCTATTGTGTCCTCGTAGTTTCCATCTGACCTGTTTAGTGGGACGGACGCTGTCTTGGTCCCTGCCTTACGTGGAAGCGTAGATTTAAAGTGCTATATAATTTTCAGAAGCCTTCAACATCATAATCAGCTTATAATAGTCCATGGCGTAGGCCTCTTCTAATGAGCCCCAGTTTTGCAAAACTATTGGTTTCCAAAAGACAATCTACTGCGTTTTTTAAAGCCTCCACACACAGAAACCGTGGCCGGGCCGGAGGCGAAGGCGTGCGGGTTGTATCATACGAATTTATATGAGAGATTACACATACACCGCCCGGCGGTGTATGTAGTCTCTCATATAAATTCACGCATTACAACCCGCACGCCTTCGCCTCAGGCCCGGCCACGGTTTCTGTGTGTGGAGGCTTTTATAGAGAGAAAAAATCATAGACCCTTGATCCAATTGAAGCAGTTTTCTTGTTAAAAGGTTCTACTACTTGTAAGAAGAAAACATAGGTTACTGTTTTAAAAGAATTTCAAGCTAATTATTTGGAAAGTGGTTCATACCATGAAACAACCAAAGATTTAAATCGTTAGACGCCCTGACACCAAAAACAATGGCATACCTACAGTACGAGTACCTAGTTAAAAATAGTGTTTTTGCCAATAAAGCTAACTGTTATTATTACCATTTAAGTATTGCTATTTATCAGTTGAGCTACCTGTAGATTGTATGCCACAGTCTGCGGTTAGCTCAATTGTTTTATTTGTATATACTAGTTCTAATTTATGTCTATTATTTGACTGTATTGTTATTTATTGCGCAGTCATACTGCACAATCTTTTGTGAAATAACACACCACAAAAACACACAATACCTACACCGATTCCAAATAAGCGAGCTATCTCATTTCACTTGGCAACAACACGGCGTGGTCTCTAGGGAAAGGGTCTATCTAACGATTTAAATCTTTGAAATCAACTGTTTGGTTAGTACGTAATGTTCGACCTATTTTCAACCGACGAGGAGGTTCTGATATCGACGCGTATATAATTTTTTTATGTATGACCACGCATAACTTTTTATAGAGTATTCTGATTTCGATAATTCTTTGTTTCTAAGAAATTAAATAACATCGCAAAAATTTACGACTTCGGCGGGACTCGAACCCGCATCCTTCCGTAAGTACCGGAATGTGCTAACCAACTACACCACGAGGTCGAGTGACGCTGGAGTCGAAAATCTTTGCGACTTTCTACGGACTGTAGCGCCGTTAGCTCCACCTACAGGGTAAATTTTAAATTATTTTTAGGTAAATTTTTGCGATGTTATTTAATTTCTTAGAAATTTGCCACAGTGTGAGGCTTACGCACTATAAAAAACAAAAACTTTATTAGACTTTTTTGTTTATTGGATAGGGTATACCTCGATGTGTCATCAAACCAAATTAGACTCGAATTTTAACTACATGTTGCCACTAGAAGAATTTGAAGTCAGTTTATCGATTTTTAAAACACGTCAAATTATTATTAATTCACTAAACATAAACGAGTTCAGAATTCTTGGTACAAATCAGCCGAATTATGTCTATGTACATAAATTTTTAGGGAAAAAAATGCATTTTTATTTAGATTTTGGTGTGTAACAGCTTCTTAAATAAACTCACGAGAGGCAGTCAATCGTTTAATCTTAAACTATCGCATTTGGTAAAAGTAATGGTTAAACAAACGGTTAAGCTATCGCTACGCTCTTGAATCTTTATTTCTCCTCGCTTCGCTCGCTAGGACCGCACACCACCTCACCGCGTGAAGAGCCTGCAGTTTTAATGAAGTTTCTTGTGTAGCGTTGGTACTTGTAGATCTATCTAATGGGAGCCAATAACGAACAACTCTTGTTGTGAGGTTTTTGTGTTGACGCAAGTTCGATTGGAATTTATTTTGTACTTTGTTCAGATGCAGAAAGTCAATCAGCTGATATAAATGACTTCTACAAACAAAAATAAAAATGATTAAAGTCCCCCTACTTTAATCATTTTTATTTTTGTTAACTGCTACCTTACACACATCAGTGAACGGAAAAAAACATTTGCATAGAAAAAGCGAATACATCTGTGACTGTGACACACCAAGCATTAAATATTATATTATCCACAGAATGTACCTATAGCAATTCATTGAATTATTTCGTTTCTTTGCTGGACAAAAACAGTCTGTTTAATTTTCTTATTTTACAAAGCAGATAATGACAACCATGACAACATCACTATTTTCACAAAAATAGACATTAGACAACATTGCATAGACGGCCTTTTTTCTATGTTTTGGTTTCTCGTTGGATGTGATGACTGTGTGAATTATCAAACCCTTTTTTAAATTCTAAGTCGAGGGCGAAGCCCTAAAAAAGTTTTCTATTGTATTGTTTTAAGGCAACATTCTAAATGTATGCCAAATTTCATATTGATCTGTTCAGTAGTTTAGGAGATCAAAAATTTCACATATCACACACTTTCGCATTTATATTATTAGTAGGAGGATTATATTTTTTCATAATAATGCCTGAAATCAGTGACCGGATACATATCACCTGAAAAACTGACCCAGTTATTTAATTATTTAGGTACCGAGACCTACATTTAAACAGAGTAAAATAGACACAATGGTACTTTTTAACCCCCGACGCAAAAAGAGAGGGGTATTATAAGTTTAACGTGTCTGTCTGTATATCTGTGTATCTGTCTGTGGTATCGTAGCTCCCAAACGGATGAACCGATTTTCGTTTAGTTTTTTTTTTTTTGTGTGATAGATAATTTTATCCCGAGTGTTCTTAGCCATGTTTCATGAAAATCAGTCGGGTTGTTTTTAAAATTTTTAATTTGGTTCTTATTGTGTAAAACGAAGCGATTGCGGTAGTTGGTTCATTTAAATGCATACGTCTTCCTTTTGAAATAATTTCAAGTGTACTAGAGCGGGCGCGTAATAAATTCGACTTTTCACCTCCCGAGAAATTGGATGTTATGTGAAAAATAGTGTAGCAGGGCCGGATTTTGGATTAAAATGGGGGTGAATAAGATCAGTTCGGATTAATGATTGTAGGAATTAAAATGAAGGATTTTGAAGGTTAAAAAATTAAGGAACACAAGCCCTGTATAAATTTATCTGTTCCTGATTTCAAAATTATTCTTATAGTAACTACTTCCAAAACCTGCCTTTTCAGGCCTGACAAGATTTTAGGCCAATGCCAAGTCTGTTATAATAGTTTTCAGAGTTTCTTGAATATGAGTTTACAGCTTTTGTAACATTTATATAAGCTATCGTTTTTTTCTAACTCCTTATCTGGCTGCAAATAGTAAGTATGTATTATCAGTGATCAGAGAGTACCTAAGCTCTACTAATTTTGGTAGAAGAAAGCAATGTCTAGTAATATAATTATTTTTCAGTTATAGCAAGGAGGTTTTGTAATTTTCAGCTTAGATACCTGAAATGCCCCGAAGTAGCACCTTATTCCTTCCCTGGACTATACTACGGAATAGGAAGAAATTGAAATGTCTGCAGTATTGGCGAATACATCTTAGGTTTGGGGTATTTGTACCGATCGACTCGCGTGAGGGATGGAGCAAGGATTGCCACTGTGGAGGTAGCTAGGCGGAGTACTTTTTGTTATAAATTTGGAAGAGTTTGGTAGATGATCTAATCTTGACTTCTCAAGTTGCTTATCATATCAGTCAATCCACATTTTGGTCGCAGTTTACTTTACTATAAATAAAATAAATTGAAGTTTTTGTTCATGAGATTAGGAACATGTGAAGATCCCACTATTTCGTTCCAATTTGCCCTTCCTCTGGAAGACTTAGTTTTAAGTTAAATCTTACGACATCTGCCACGAATTAAGTTGGCGGTGTTGATTCTTACACCATGAACGCCAAAGCTATACGCACTACCAACAATATACACCGCTGCTAATAATGATATGGCTACCTAACTACATCTAAGCATACTATAAAACACTAACTTCTTCACGCTGCTTCGCACGCGTATTTTCGGTATAGTAATTAGCCTATTGTTTAAGTTCCTACGTAAGAACGTATCCTACGTTCTAAGTGTATGCCAAATTTCATCTTGATCTGTTCAGTTTTGGAAATCCTAGGTAACAAAAATTTCACATTTCACAAACTTTCGGCTTCATAATATTAATAGCTTTTGCCCGCGGCTTTGCACGCGTATTTTCGGGATAGTAAATCTATTAACTAGGCTATTATCGTTTATGCTTTGCTTTTAACGTACGCCAAATTTCATTTTAATCTTTTCAGTAGTTTTGGAAACAAAAATTCAGATTTCACAAACATTCGGCTTTACAATATAAGTAGGATACACATAGGTGAATCCCTTAATAAAAACCCAAAGCCCTGTTATCTCTTCCCCTAATCTCTAGAGGCGTTCTTTAAACGAAAAGATATTTATTTTCAAGTTGGTAACAAAATAAGCGAACAGAGCGTATTAAATCGACGCTTATGAAACTGTACTTATGCTAGCAGTTTTTTTTATGAATTGGCGGGTAAAACGGGTGTTGGGTTGTAGGGGAGTGACAAATAATTTTACAAATAAATTAAATTTTACATTTTTACACCGAAAACATTGAAAAAACAGCAGATTAAAGTACAATGGACGGTATTGTCTTGAATTCATCTTTAAGCCAGGGATTCGATCCCGTAACGATTGCTGTCGCGATTGCTATCTATAAAGTACAAAGCACATGTAAAGCACCGCTCTCGTACAGCTCCCGCACGCCTCCGCCTCAAATCGTGCTGACCGCACGATGTCAATAGAGAGAGAGAGAAAATTTTTATTTACCTTAAAACTACTATACACTATTACTTATAAAAAAATTATCTGAGCATCTGGTCAAAGCGACGCGTGACCCGAGAGCTGGTGAGTATCTGGCACAGCGCATCAGCATTGCCATACAGCGGGGCAATGCAGCCAGCGTCTTGGGGAAGCTTCCGACTGGTATTGGTATGGATCAGTTGAGCTACCTGTAGGTTGTTTGCAACATTCTGCAGTTAGCTCAATTGTTGCAATTGTAAATACTAGTTCATATTTATTTCTATTATTTTATTATATTTTTTTTTTGTGAATAAGGGCTACTATACATAATTAGCCTTAAGACTAAATTAATTCTTACTTCCAAATAGTTACAAAATAAATTTGTTTTGTGCGTAGCGTTTATGGCAAATGTGACCCTTCACTCAGCGTTGTGCTGGATGCAAACTGGTGTGTCCACCCAGCGCTGATTTCAGTGAAGACCAGAGGGATTATGTCAAGCTCATGTCACGATCATCAGGTGAGTGCTGTAGATATCACAATAACTAAAAGTTAAACATTAATTGCAATTCGGACAGAGGTCCGCGTCGACAGAGGTCCACACGGCGGCTGGCTAGTAACAAGCTCGCTGTCCGCGCACGGTCGGCAAAGAGCTGTATGATCGTACAACTTAGTACCTAATTCGAACGAGTGGCCCGCGCACTGTAACCACCTGGACCGCTCGTTTGGAGATTGTGGTAATCAGTAAACCAACGATTGGCTAGGTTGCGTCATGCTCGCTTACCACGCGCTGCCTGCTATTGTTAGCTGTCACTGTTTATCAAAAGATTACACGTTATGGCCAATATTTGAATTACAATTATTGTGCTGTGCGCCGACCTTTTCTTAGATTGATGGCTGTGCGGTAGCTTTGTACGGCCCGTGTACTATGCTACAACCTTTAGCCGATATTTGACACACTAATCGTTATAGTACGTTGACGTATAAAGTGACAACAATCACTTCACCAATCGATACCTAGTGAATAAGTTTTAATATATAAAAAAACCTTTTTTAAGAACAAGCTTATAATGTATTGTCATCCAAACTTAACGTGTAGGTATACAAAACTTCAGCTCAATCGGTTGAAGATATCTGCTTCAAAATTGAGTTGCGAGATTCCACCCGTACAAACACAGTTACATACATTGCAAGTAAAATATAAGCTTGTAATAAAGGGGCGGCAGCAACAATAGTTATCAACACGTCCAAATCACTATTTCGCTCACACTAAACTCCGAAAAACTCTAGTTACAGATAAAAGTATTACCCTTTTCTGACCCCGCCTGATAAAACATCCTACAAAAACGACCAAATCCCCCATTTTTATTAGCAGAAAAGATATTACTTATTGAGCCGATCAGTAACGCACCTTTTCCCATCGTTCCCTCAGAGACCTCATTATTTGCTGCCCTATTGAAGGACAATCTCGAGACCCTTCGGCCCTTAACCTATTGAAGGTCTTGAATGTCCACGTACAACGAAATAGAAAAAACTTGTTGACGGTAAACGTGGTGGGGTAACTCAGGGCAATCGAATTTGAATAGCATCCACTTAGAACTGATTGTATCAATGGGTAGGGATTTCTTTGCAAACCTTTTTACGGGATGTTTTATGCAGTGTTCATGACACGTGGACTTTGTAAAGTTTGGGACTGATACATCAAGAATTCAGGATATTGGGGGACAACAGCAGCTCAAGTGAGATATTGAGAGTAGCTCTGTGTGACGTCAGATATAGGTAATGCAACCAAAGTTAGCGCAACCGTTCCTGGTTTTTGTATCTGCGGCGACAGATTTGTGACGTCAGATTGCTATGAAAAAACAAACGATGATCGCTGCGTCTTTAAATAAATAGCCGATGCATAAAGATTAGGTATAGTTAAAGAAAAGGTTGTAGTACTAAAGTAGGTTAAAGTTGTCAAAACGGATAGAAACTTTGTCAAAGTAAATTTCCCACCGCTTCGTTTCAGTTCGAAATAAATAATAATATTAAATAATGCTGGACAATTCACACAGCATTATCTAGCCCCAAGCTAATCAGTGCTTGTGATAAGGGTACTAGATAACTGACATTACTTAATACAATACACTACATACATAGATAGATATTTTTTACTATACATAGAAAACATCCAGAACGCCCTGGACAAATGTCTGCAGATCGTACAAACATTTATACCGAGGCGGGAATCGAACCCGCAACCTCCTGCGTCGCAGGCAGACCTTCGCCCGCTGCGCCACAGAGGTCGTTGTGGCTCTATCCCATTTTGATCGCGCTCAGATTATACTTATCTACTCGTTTACCTTCCTACTTTTATCCTGAGTTTATTAAACGGATGTCGTGTGTTATCGACTATCGTATATACCCATGTTGAAGTCAATGTCAACTTGTACGTCGAGTCCAGTCTTGAGTCGTGAGGCGATTACTGGAATAGTATTAGTTGTCCAATTAGGAAAGCACGCTCTGATTGGTCAACGGAGATTTGACTCTGAGAGATAGGTAAGACTAGTGTGGATATGGCTCTACTAAAGTATTAAAAGAGAATGGTGCTCGAGATGGTGCGTTGACAAAACGTCGCGCAATTTGATAGTGCAATGCTCTACGTCGAGTGCGAGTTAAAGATGCACGACTGTGAATGATTTCATTCGAATTGTTCGACTTCTCAAATCATTCGAACCATTCGAATGACTAGGGCAAATTAGTAACTAATTTGGTTAGTAATGGCGAGTGGCATTTTCGCGTCGACTGCCCGACTCGCTATTACTAACCAAATTAGAAACTAATATGGTTAGTAATGGCAACTGCTTGAATCGAGCAGTCGAACTCAATTCGTTATTCGGCGCCTCTCGCCATTGCCAACCAAATTAGTTACTTGATTAGTTACTTTTGAGTAAATTAGTAGTTGTAGTGTCATTCGACTAGCCAGATCATTTGGACTCGCGCATCTTTAGTGCGAGTTAACGGTGAATTAAAGATGCGCGATTGCGAATGATCTGGCTAGTCGAATGATGTACGACTACTAATTTACTCATTCGACTTGAATATTAGTCATATACTTATCTTCTAAGTCGAATGACAACTACTAATTAGTTATTACTAATGCCTCTACGAATTGATCGAGGCGTCGAATAACGAATTGAGTTCGACTGCCCGACTCAGGCAGTCACCATTACTAATCGCGTAAAGTAATCCTACAAGCCTCCTCAACCTCAACCTTAAAAATCTCAACCTCTTCAATCTCAATCTCCTCAACCTCTGAGGTTGAGGTTGAGGATGATAACAGTAAAGTAATCCTACAAGCCTCCTCAACCTCAACCTCAGAATCTCATTCTCTTCAACCTCAAATTCAGAATCTCAACCTCCTCAATCTCTGAGGATGAAGTTGAGGATGATAACAGTAAAGTAATCCTACAAGCTTCCTCAACCTCAAACTCAGAATCTCAACCTCCTCAACCTCAACCTTAAAAATCTCAACCTCTTCAATCTCAATCTCCTCAACCTCTGAGGTTGAGGTTGAGGATGATAACAGTAAAGTAATCCTACAAGCCTCCTCAACCTCAACCTCAGAATCTCATCCTCTTCAACCTCAACCTCAGAATCTCAACCTCCTCAATCTCTGAGGATGAAGTTGAGGATGATAACAGTAAAGTAATCCTACAAGCTTCCTGAACCCCAAACTCAGAATCTCAACCTCCTCAACCTAAACCTCAGAATATCAACCTCCTCAACCCCTGAGGTTGAGGTTGAGGATGATAACAGTAAAGTAATCCTACAAACAACGTAAGCTTAATAAATCGTGGTAGGTCCACACTAACTCTTCACATCTTAAGCCCACTACACACGATCCCTAGTGACAACCAATGCATTGTAATGCGCCATTACCCGATCGGACAGTTTTATCTGTTCGACAGTGAGAACTGCCCCTAAGAGATTTTAGGCCTAAACAAATGGCACTGCAAAAGGTAGTGTTGTGTATATTCGAGTTAAGTATTTGTTTATGTTCACTCAGTCATAGAAAAGTAAGTTAACCTGATATAACGATAGAAAACTGATAAAAAATCTCTTTCCCAGAACATACCGGTTTCCACCACGGGCGGAGTGGATCCATTAAGGATTATATCCACCAAAAAATTGTTCAGCAGAAAGCGTTGAAACGACGCTCTGCTCACTCATTAGAGAGATGAGTCATTTTCATCATTTTCCTTTTTCGGTGGAAATCAACAGACAAAACTCTGCTGGTGGAAATGTAAACCTATTTCATTTGATTCAAAAGAAGTCCGTTCCGCCTACCATTTCCCGCTCATTTCGCGATGGAAACCGGAAACGTGGTTCAATAATAATAAAATCAAAATAAACTACTTTCTGTGAAAAACATTGAGCATACAATCTTTTTTTTTCTCAATTGTAGCTTGTTTATGTTTAAATCAAATTGTTCTAATTTTAATTCTTTATTATTAGACATTCGTATGCTCTTATGCCTGTGGAGGCGCCTAAAAGTGCCGATACAGTGAACATAATAACAGATAGGTATTTCTTTATACAAGGTTTTTTTTAGCATCCGTATTTACTTACTCGTATTATAAGTAGGTTAGGTAAGTACCCCTTTAATGTAGCCTAGTTTAGTGTTGTTAGCATAAGTTATTTTGATAATCTGCACTGATGCTTTGTTTTACTTTATTTAACTATGTGTTCTTCATACCTATTGAAAGCTAGTAGACGTTCAATTGTGTTACTGAAATAAAACAGGGCATCGTTTTAACATGGGCTAGGTATATTCCTTTTACAACTAACAATTTAACCAAATCAATCAACATAACTTTTTACAACGGCGTCCATGACAGATAAAGTGTTGCACACTTCAAATATTTTACTTCATCTTTTTAACAGAATATTTCCAACTCTAAACCTATTTTTTTTGATAGGCTTACATTCGGCCATTCGACATAACACGCGTCTCGCGTGGCTCCAAGATTAGGTTAAATTTAAACATTATAGGTATGTCAAAATTACAGCGGAATTAAATTGGCAATTACAATTTAAGTAAGTAATACATTTATACTTTCTGCTTTATCATAAGTATAAAATTTCTTTACTGTTTCAACATAACATATAAATTACTAATCAGTTTGTCCGTTCAGACATACAATAATTATTGTTAGAATTATTAAAATAACCAAAACTTTTCTTGATTTTTGAACAATTAATATTAATAAGCATAGATTATGAATAACTTTCAATTGATTACTTTTAAATAAAATAGATGGTTTTTTTTTAATAACAATATATACAATAGTAGGTAACTATTGACCATACTTTTATAATAACTCCGTTTAAGTCATACACTAAGTCAATAAACACATTTTTGTTTTTACCCCGCAATTGTTATAAAATCTATTTTATGATTAGAAAAAAAAACATTATAACCACCACTAGCTATTCTGAGAACGTTAGTTCCATACATATAAAGGTTAAGTGCGTAGTATCAGTTGACTACATTTAGTGGCGGGAGCAATCCAGATAACTTAAACTGCCTGGCTTGTCAGAATTATACAATTATTGGTAGATTACAGTACACTTAATTTTATGTGTGAATATCATTAATAATTGTCTACCACAAAAAAAAAACAAATTTATTTATAATCTTGCTATAGATAAGCGTTTCCATTATCATTAAAATATCTCTTTTTTAACATTGTCGTATAGCTTTCATTTCATTTTAGTATCACTATCATTATGTTATCATTTTAGTATAAATTATCATGATTCACAAAGATATTTCAAACAATGATTCTAGAGGCAAATGAAGATTTAGGGTACATCATAACATAAACATTACCTATTATCCATAAATGATAACTACATAATTTTTCAACTTTACATTAATTTGTAATAAGCGTACAAGTTATAACAAAAACTGTTTTCGCTCGGCCATACTGCCAATAATATACGCGACCTCGCGTTCGATATCTAAATATTTGCATGTGAGTAGGTAAATATCGCAAGCAAAATGCTTAATATTACATAACAAATTTTAAAAGTTAAAATTATAAGATTCAAACATAATTTCATAAGCCTTGATAAATCACAATAGTATAAAAATGACTAATATTTAATTTGCAATTTATTACATAATAGTCTAGTTAACTATTATAGTATGTAGTGATACAACTTACACCGTTGCAATCCAACGGATCACTTTATCTGTTGCGTCCAACAGAAACTATTTATCTCTGTTGCGTCCAACAGTTCATTTAAATTATAATTAACACCTTACATTTAAATTACAAATAACAACTTACACCGTTGCAATTCAACGGATCACTCTATCTGTTGCGTCCAACAGAACCTATATACCACTGTCGCGTCCAACAGATCATTTAAATTATAGCACCTTACATTTAAATTAAAATTAACAAATTACACCGTTGCAATCCAACGGATCACTCTCTCTGTTGCGTCCAACAGAACCTATATACCACTGTTGCGTCCAACAGATCATTTCGGTCACTAGGTATTATACTGTTATAAAATAATTATAATATAGTCTCTCATTTATCTATGTACTCATTGGTACTCACTTTAGGAGATATATATATCTCTATCTCTCTTTCTCTCTCTCTCTGTGTGTACTCATCGGTACTCGCTTTTTTTCGTTTTAATCGCTTATATTTTTCACTGTATTTGTTTTATTTATTTCACTATATTTGCTTTTTTTTTTTCTCACATTACACTTTTTCACTTTTTTTTTCTTGAAATGTATCACTTTGAATTCTCACTTTTAAGGAAATAATATCACAATTATCGCTTTCGTTGATCACTGTCTTTGGATTTTTTTTTAAAGTTTTTATTTTCACATTACTTAATTATTGGCTTTTCTTGATCACCCTTATATTACTTAAATATAATATTATCTCTTAAAATTATTATGCTTATTCTCTAAACACACTCACATAATTTATTCGTATCATATGGACACAATAGAATATTACTGTGTATATTTATTTTTTCCGCTTTCAATATTTACATTTATGAAAATAAGAATCATAATAATATCATGATGCTTTAATATCATTCACGTTCAATATTCACACAACAACTGTACCAAAACATTGGAAAGCTTAAATCAACAAATTATCAAGTTATTTATGTATGTAATGTAATAATCGATGAGAGTAATATTTTCTAATACTATTAATTCACCATGACTATTTATTTTTTGTTATAATACATTTCCTAATAATTTCATTCAACAAACGGTATCACACGATTTCGAGAAATTCGTATATTATAATTGTTATTTTTCTCTTATGCCATTGTACAAAATCAAAAACTCCTTACTTCCATAAATACAATAAATGTACACTTAGAAAAGGTCAAATTATAAAACCAAACACTGACACGAAAATAAAGAGATATTTCCGATTTCTGTCGCTTCGGTATGTAGACTAAAATAATGAAGCGACGAGGAAACCTTTAGCATGCTACCTGCTATCTCTCGAGTTGCAGCAAAACCCGTCCCAAGCCTCTCCATCTTCTATATAACCAGATATTTTTTTTTGAAAAGGTTTTGACAATTTGTTTGAATTTATTTACTGATCATTTTTGCAACTCACTAGGAGTTTAGTTGTAGAAGCGTATACGTACCCTTTAAAAGATACATTAATTTTGTGTAGCCTAGTTGTGGGCACAGCGAGTTTATGTTAATTTCTGGTATTAAAGGTTTGTTTATCACTATTTTTAGGGAATCGATTTACATACTGATAATACCGATGTACATGTGTACTAAATTTACTTGACATCAATGTATGGATCTCATTACTCAAATATAATTTTTCGCTTTAATAACTTACTTTAAATAAAAAATATATGTATATCATTCTACTACTATTCTTTTTAATAACTTTTTTTTTTTTGTAAATATTCGTTTATTCAATACTTTTATTGATTATTAATCTCTGAATTGACAACACTTTTAATTTGATGTATGTTATTTGTGGGTAGTGACAGAAAGTACGTTTCTACTAGAAAAATTACTGTAATCATATAAATTATTCAACACCACGTTTTTTTTTTTTTTTGTACCATAATAATATATTAGTTAATTTTAATTTCAAGTCTATATTCTGCTATAAACAAATACATCGACTTCCTTCTCAGTAATATATAATACCCTTGAAGCACTTTAAAACGTAGAGTTTTATTTTCGCATTTAATAGGTTAAGTGATAATACTTCAAAAACTTACTACTTAAACCATCTCTATTGTCATTTATTTTACTGTTTATCTGTATTATAACCGAAATAAATTTCACAATCATGTCAACATTATTATCTCTCCTTTTATTTGTTATCTTTTAATGTTTATATCGCCAATACATTTTCATTTTCAAGTACGTCTCATATTATGAAGTTTATCTAAAAATAATATTCTGCGTATTATTTGACAATTGTAAATTCAAACAATCTGCGTTCTAAGCTTTTCGTATAAAAATACTGACTAACTGAAGATTAGTTACAATTTTTTTTTTTTTTATTGGGTTATGTATTAAAATATTAATAATTGTTCATACTCGATATTCAGATTCATATTCCCTTAATATGTACCTGTGTACGGTACCTATTCATTTCTTTGACTTTTACACAACAGATGATCTCGAGTATGACAAATTTTTGACAATATTCTTAATATAATATGTCACATTCTCTATTTAATGTTTCTTTGTTTTAGAAATCCAAATTTATTCATTTCTCGCGTGGCGTTCCTGAGAACAACACAGTTTTATTCTTTAAACGGTCGGTAATCTTTGTAATAACTTTATAGCGTTTATTTACGTTGTATTTTAAAGCAGTATCTCGTTTTTACTAGTCGCCATTTTTATTCATCTAAACCTAAATATTATTAATATCAAAATAGACAAAATCAATATTTTCGTAAGCAACATATCGTTGTATAAAAATGTAAGTACGAGTATACTTCTTGCTCTATTCATTGCGTTTTAAATTATCTTAATTTTGTGGAAATAGTATCTAGTTTATTATTATTATTATTTATAGTTTCAATCGTGCCTTCGTTTATTGTGGGTAGATAACTTAAAATTTATCGATTTAATTTTATCTATTTAAATAATTCGATTTGTTACATTATGCTTATTTAGGTCCAAGTAAGGTTTGTTTGTTTCACACTAATAGTCCGAGTTGTTTTACTAAGGCCCTTTTTATGGCATCTTATGGAATCTTGTCTTGTTCTTTAAAGATAAACTTTAGTTTATTGAATCCATTTTTTTTTAATAATTTCATAAATAATAAATAAATAAATAAATAATTCGTTTTCAAATTATTATTTCATATGAGTTATGTCAATCTTAAATAAGTGGTTTATTTCTTTCTCCTTAAATGATTGTTATTTATTTTAATACACAGTTATTTTAATATAACACTCTGAATTATGTTAGTATATTTCTCAAATGCACCTTTTTATTATCATTCGTTATGTTAACAATAACAAAAAGCACTTACACACAATAACAAAAAGGAATCCTGTTTATTTAACTGTGCAAATAACTCGTCCGTTTTATCTAGAAACGTTAGTTTTATCATTATTATTATTACTCTCTTTGTAGGTATGATTCTCTTCTCTCTATAGCTTTTGCTTAAGCGACTCATCATTATTATTTTTTTGTGCTCTTCATTTCACGTGACTTGTGTATATTTTGTTGGTAATTCTAAATAAATAAATAACGTCAGTGAGTAAAATACTCGATTTTCGCAGTTGAATAATTATTCAAGCAACAATGACCTACTTATGACACATTAGTTCACCCACTAACTAAATATCAATATACCAGCAAACCGGTAGCAAACATACTTTTTTTTTAAATTTATTTATTCAACTATAATCTACAAAGTTGCAACTGAGTTTAAGTAGGTACCCATTAACCCTCAGGAGGTACTTTTCTTATTCACAAAATTAATATCACAAGTGTCTGTGAGACTATGGGTAGGTAGTTAAGGGTTAAATATCAGCGGTGTCTGTAAGACGATGGGTACGTATGTCAGGGTTAACCCCGAGAAAAGGCATAATCCGGTCATTATTTTCCATGAAGCCGATGAAATGTCATCATGTGAAATGTCATCTATATCACATGCCTACCAATTAGCAATGTCACTATTTTCCATTTTATATAAAATTTTATTAAAGTAATTACTTATTCTTGTCTCCCAACCCTGTCGGGTTAGTATTGAACATCTAAGACAATTTCTTAAACCGATAGTTGACATAATTGTATTCCTGATAGGTACGACAACAATGCATCATTTCGAGTTATTGAAATAAGTATTTAGATTATCATCATCGTTCAACCCAGTTATTATATAGGGAGTTATTTCATTCACTACTAATAAGTATATTTTCAAGCCAAAGTGAAGCTAGTAGTAACTAAGTTAATTCCAAAACTGATATCACTATTTTCAAATACTGAGAACAAGAAAATAGATATTTTGCTCACCCATTTCTGTCTATGCAAAATTATTATTATTATGTGTACTACACTTGGATGGTGCTTAATATTGTTTTCTTATTATTTGTGCCTGAATAAGGGTTAAAAATTCTATTCATAATCATTAGATCAAATATTCAATAATGTTTGGTCGCTCATCATAGCAATTGGTACCTATAGATACTTTCTGAAAATACTGCGTGATTAACATTGAAATAATTAATATGTCTAAAGACTTGTATAAGAATCCATAGTTAGTTGTTAGTTAGTTCAATTCACTTCAAGCAAATGTTTATGCAAAATGTAATGCATAACAAGTAAGAAACAAATTTTCACAACGGGAAGATTTTTGAATTTTCATCTTTTTTTGTTTTTATGTGTTGTAGATTTCAAGGAATTTACCAGATAAATAAGTACCTGCCATCACTATTCAGAATGTTAGTGCAAAATTTCTATTACAAATTGTGAACAAATCAAATAATTCCATGATATTAAACAAACTATTTTTGATTACACAATTTCTGTGTTTTTGTGTTTAAAATTCATGTGTTTAGTTATCTCAATCATCTCTATTAATTTAATGTGGCATTGTAAAGGCATTTGTACAAACCCAATCATATATTTTCTCTTGTAGCAAGATTGCTCGATGAACATGGAGTAAACTTGTAATGCATTTTGTTGGTCACTTTAATTACTGTAATGGGTTTCATTGGTAGCTTGTATTTTACTGGTTCAGATCAATTCACAATATCATTTTTAACAAACCATCAAGAAAAGAATAGAAAAAGTAACTTTATCATATTGGAGGTTACAAGTACGCTATCATTTATATATGATTATGATTATGGATGACTTTGAACTCTTATTGAAAGTCTTTACTATTTACCATTGAATTCGAATTGTTTTCAATCAACACAATCTAATATTTCGCTTGCCAAAGTTTGGCCAGGATATTAATTGCAACTTGTACCTAAATAGGTAAAATCAATGGTTCAAATCAAAGAGAATATACCCACTCCGGTTCAAATGTGCGTTTGTTTTTGTCGTCAGCCGATTTTTATAGGAAATCATTGGATAAGTCATCGAAACTTGAGTTTTTTCATAGGAATAGGTTTCCCTGAACGTTTCGGTAGGTCACATTCACATTACCGTAGGCGTGTCTTTCCCTCTTCGGACTGAAAGCTAGTAGACGTTCAATTGTGTTACTGAAATAAAACAGGGCATCGTTTTAACATGGGCTAGGTATATTCCTTTTACAACTAACAATTTAACCAAATCAATCAACATAACTTTTTACAACGGCGTCCATGACAGATAAAGTGTTGCACACTTCAAATATTTTACTTCATCTTTTTAACAGAATATTTCCAACTCTAAACCTATTTTTTTTGATAGGCTTACACTATGTATTCGTTGTAAGAAATTTTGCCTGAGATACAGGTTTTACCTTGTTCAGGCACACGTAATCTATAGAATTTAAATAATTATTATTCCTATGTTAAGCATTTGTCTTGAGAAATTTTGAATAAATTATTTATTTATTTAGAGCTGATTATGGTGACAATTGTATTTTACGACCAACTGTATATTTATTTCCTACCCATGTCCCAGGCGAATAAACGATTTGAGTTTGAGTTTAATTACTGAATTAACTCGTCCCACTCACTAAAGGTGGAGTGAATAAAAAAATAGCTCAAGTTTTTTTAGTTGAGACTAGCCGCCGTTGTATATAATGCGTCTATTAACAAAAACTTGAGTTTTCTTGAATTAAAGATTAGTCCCTTTCTTTCTTCATTCCGAAGTTTCTATAAACTTTTGTCTTTGATTTAATCACGAGGATTTGAGTAGGTAATGAATCTCTCAAAAATTCTCTTAAAATTGCCGTAGTACCATCTAAGAGTTTATTGATCACTAGAGATTTTCAATTCAATTCAATTCGATTTAAAATATGAAAAAAAAGTCTTGGGTTGTATAAATTTTTAACTAAAACCGAATTCAATTCAAAAGAAAAATATTGAATGATTAGATGGAATTACAAAGAAAAATATTATATAAGAAACTTCGTCATTTTCCGCAATTTCGATCGTAAAATGTTTTACGTCAAGTTATGATATACCTAATTCATCTAAAGGTTTCCTTGAATAGATCTATTGGATGAAGGTTATCCCTTATTTATTAGTAAATAAAGGAGATTGATGGCAACACAATGGTTATCTTGGGAAGTTAGAGGAACGCGCGTGGATTTGCCTGTGGGTACCTATTGTCTATTGACCACAACCTCACCTGATATTCTATTATACCTATCTATACTATAATATTATAAAGAGGAAAGATTTGATTGTTCGTTTGTTTGTATTGAATAGGGTCCGAAACTACTGGACCGATTTGAAAAATTATTTTACCATTAGAAGCCCACATTATTCCTGATGAACATAGGCTTTTTACCGCGGGAAAATGCTTCATTCCTCCGGGAAAACGGGTAATAGGGTACCTGTTGTGGTAGTAAGAATGCAGCTAGTGTTATCTATAGATGGTTTATTTTCGCACAACCGTATTATTTACTGTCGGTATAGAACAGTATTTATAAATAAGAACATACTAAGCTTGTTCAAGCCATGTTTTGTATGTTGTTTGAAATGTATTCATTTTAGAATCCGTATAGATCTTTATGCTACGGCTCCACCTGCGTCCTAACGCGTTAATTAACGCGCTAATTAGGGCGTCACGCAGATGTGGACAAGGTTTTAACGTGTTCATTTATTGCCGAGCCTAAAAATGCACCTTAACTGTTAGTTCCTAAGGTGCATTTTAAGCACCTTAATTAACGCGTTAATGGACATGAACACTAACGTCAACGCTAACGTCAACGTTAACGTAGCATTAGAAAAATACGTTGTTTTGGTAATGGCAGAAGCGCATTGGATCGAGACATAGGATGCACCTGGGGACGAAAGTCGCAATCCAGACAGGGGTGGCTGGAATTGACAGAGGCCTACACACCCTGTGTATCCATCACTGCCTTTCCCAAAAAACCACACTGTAACTATTATTATTATTAACTCATTTATTTCAGATAGGTAGTACCATCATCCATACTATACAGGTAGTGGATGGCATTAGGGATGGTACATACATGATGATGATTTTGATACGGCTTACCTTTACTGCCAGTCAGTCAGAAACCAAAGAATGTTATATTATTCGCTGTAAATGTTGGCTACCAGTTATACCAAGTTATACGATACCTATTATAGAAAGGATCCAAACATTCTGGAGCTTGTTTGTAAAGGATGGAGATAATCCTATTAAGTACCTTCCTAAGACCTTCTGTTCATAACAGATTTTGTATTGTTATCGTCTGTCATGGGAATACCTACAGTAATTTTTATTTTAATACTAGCTGGACGCGACTTCGTCTGCGCAGGATTAGTATTTCGAGTAGCTTATTAGCGTGGCGTAGAAAAGAACTAACATGACATTAAAATTATCACATTTATACTGTGGCTTTTCGTAGGACTATTTAAGATAAACATTTCCATTATACATTACATATGTGTAACTCTAGCAGTTTTGGCAGACCACGCCAGAATAACTAGCAGATGCTATATTTTTTCCTACTTACTTGACACTTATCGTCATATTTTAGACAATTCACACAATAGCTTTATAAATTGTAGGCTATGTGTTATTCTGATGTATAAGCTATATTATTGTAAAGTTTCACTAAAATCCATAAATTAGTTTATACGTGAAAGAGTAATAAACATACATCCATAGTATTTTCTGAGATGGGTTCGAATAACTTTAACACTTTTGAGTTGCTGACCTGTGGGGTGCAATGGGTGAAGGTCTCCCTAAGTCACAGAAGGTTGCAGATTCGAATCCCTTTCGAGAGTTTCTAACGTCTTCGAGCAGTAATATATATTATTATATTATTTTCCCTATTAATTTTCTATGACCAGGATCACTTATTTAGCAGTGATCGGAAATTCGGGCACTTATTTACCTAATGTTGGCATCAAGACACAACACGGAGCGGATAAAACCACCTGTTCTCGAGAATTCCTCCGAAATCCCGGGAATTCTGAAATAAGATTCCGGTGAAAAAAAACAACATTTTCAGAAAATTTCGAGTATTCCCGAGAAAGAGGTGGTTTCATCCTCTCCATGTCTTCTCGCCAACTTTAGGTAAATAAGCGCCCGAATTTCCGATCACTGCTTATTAGGCACCCGACGCGATGAAACGTCAGGTGTTTATAAGGGATCCTAGATGATCACACGGACGTTCCGTGAGAACACCTGGGACATCAGATGGGAACCTGATCACACGTTACATGGTCACACCAAACAGTGTCGTAATAAATATTAATAAATAAATAATGCTGGACAATTCACACAGCATCATCTAGCCCCAAGTTAAGCAGAGCTTGTGTTATGGGTACTAGATAACTGATATACTTAATACAATACACTACATAGACAGATATATTTTTTAATCTAAATAGAAAACACCCAGAACACCCTGAACAAATATTTGCAGATCGTACAAATATTTGTCCCGGGCGGGAATCGAGCCCGCAACCTCCTGCGTCGCAGGTGGCCACCTTCACCCACTGCGCCTCTGAGGTCGTCAATATGTTAGGTAGACCGAAAATAATTTAGTACACCGCAAAAAGCCAGGAAACAATTCAGACAGAAAATTAAATGCTTAGTGATAAAATAGCGTGATTTTATAGGAGTGATAGAGTGATCTTGGAAGAGATCGCTTCTAAGCGATAAGGCCGCCCATTGTACTTGTGTCATAATTAATGTCTCTTGTTTTGTATTTTTGTTGGTGTATGTACAATAAAGTATTTTTTTTATATTGTGATTCTGGTCATAGAAAATTAATACGATTTGATTGAACACGATGCATCGCGATTTGTCAGGTCGGGTGGCGTTTCAAAAGTGGAGCTGTGGAGCCCTTTATTATTTTCATACTATGCCATCTGCATATTATATGGCTAAGTGCCATGCCACTCAGGCCGTGAGAGCGACAATACCATTATTGGAAGTAGATACGCACAATTAATTTAATTACTCTCTGACGGGCGCCGATACTGAATCTATTTATGCTACATTACATTACTGACAAACAAGACACATCCTTGCTTGGGGTAACAGTTCTTGAATTATAACTAGGGTGGCCATAATAAGTTTATTGTAACCAATTTGTTGGATTTACTAAGATGTTTCGTCTTGTGGAGGTATTAAACGGATAGAACGGAGTTTCTTTCACGTTCTCAATATTAACTAGCTTTTAAATTAAATCCGAAAATCCAAATGTCCTTGTTTATAAGGCTGAGCAGATTTTACTGAAATTTAACAACTAGGTAAAGAATTGTATGTTGGAGAAGTAGTAGGTATCTACATATAGGTTCCGATATTTATTCAGGAAAAACGCATGCACCGCGGGCAAAAGTTAGCAGTTACAGGCCTTTCCCACAGCCGCCGAATTCTGCAGAATCGGTTTTTACTGGATCCCGCAACAATCGTTGTTGTGTTCAGGTCACTCACAGTAATTTTCATCATGTTTTGCGGTAGAGCAACGAGCGGTTATAGACGGGGTGGGCACCAAGCCTCTTCCCACTCCCGACAACCCATCCAAACCGCAAAAAATGCTATGCAGGAAGTGGGAACATATCCATTACAAACAGGATTCAGTTTAAATACACGTATGGTACGTGTATTTAAACTGGATCCTGTTTTTTACTGGACTACTGGATCCAGTTTGTGGCAAAACCGAATGTCAAATTCGAACGCATCGTTTTTTGCAAGATACTGTAAACAGGAGTGACTGCTAGAGTCACACGAGTATCCTGTTTACAGTATCTTGCAAAAAACCGATATATGTACGTTTGAATCGGTTTTTTACAAGATGCTGTAATCAGGATACTTCTGTGACTGCTAGTATTGAAACGCGCACACTTCTAAACGGGATCCTGCAAAAAGCCGAACCTGCAAAAAACGGGATGTTGCCGCGGGAATGGGCAGTAAGTTACATAACATAAATGCCAGAATTACACTCTCGGTCTGTTTGTACTTTTACATGACTATACGTCTAAACCGATTTTATAAAATGAGCAATGAGATTTTTGTACTGTACCCTGAGAAACTGTACTTTTGACTCAGAAAAATATGTGCGCTAAAGGCTAAAGATGTTAATAAATTCGTGTGGTAATAATTTATTTACTTTTTTTTTACTAATATTATCTATGCGAAAGTTTGGATGGATGGATGTTTGTTACATCTTCACGCCAAAACTACTTAACGGATCGGCTCAAATTTTGCATACAGGTAATTCCAATCCTGGAATCAAACATAGGCTACTTTTTAGCCCATAAATCATTTCCCACGGGATATAAATCCATACAAACAACGCGTGCGAAGCCACAGACATAAACTAGTAATTTAATATTTTCGTAATAATATAATAGCAAAATAAATAATAGTAGGTATATTCTCAGTTACAACAATCATGGCCACCCTACCCCCACTGCTTGTACCAACCTACTTGGCATTGCCACTAACATCTCTCAGATAATTGGCGTCAGGGCCCGTCCACTTACAGAGCTGTCAGGCTCAACGGTAATCTTCGGAGGGTCTTCATCCACATTGCTAAGTTGGCACTCTAGTACCGGGTGTTAATACAATGTACTATTACGTAAGTATATATATAGGGTAAAGTCAAAATTGACGCTCTGCGCCCATCGATATAAGTAAAATTCGGGAGATCAGGCTTTCGGAAGTCGAACGCTCAAATTAGGTCCAATAGGCTAGTGTCCTAAGTAATTCTAATTATTCCGTCTGTTAGTTTATCAGAAAATATTGGATAAGTCACCTATTTTTTCTTTTGTCGAGTAAACAAAAAGTGAAGATATAGTCAGTTAAAGCTCACGTCGTCACACCTTGCGACTCTTTTTAGCAAGGCGTGACGTCACTAGCCCCCGCTCCCAAACTTTGAAGCGCTTTATTTTTTATTAGACAAAAGAAAAAAATATGTTTCCAATATCTTCTGATAATCTAACTGACGGCGGTGCCGGCGTTCGTATTTCGCGTGTGTATTGTTATCTCGGTCGCACTTCAGTCTAAATACTTCTTTCCATATTAGTTATTCATTAGGTAGGTATATTGCGAAATCTTGGAAATAGCGTGACTTTACGTGTAGTTGTAACACAACACAGGCCATTTGTTGTGATAGCGCTGGAGAACGTACCATATCTACAGAATTTTACTCAGATCTATTCCCAAGCCTGATAATCAGCGTTGCATTAGGCTTAGCCGAATGCTACACTACACATGCTGAGGTAGGGACCCTTTTCGAGCTTTAGGGGTTTTTTTGTTTAATATTTTACCTATCGTGTAAAAGTTTTAGTTTAGTTAAGAACTACTTGAATATTATTTAGTTTGATTTAGTATTAGTTTTATTTCGACAAAATAATGGACTTCTTAAATTATTTATTCATATATCTTTTATATCATAATATCTATTATTATATTCATATATCTTCTTCACCAAGGAGGCATTTCTAAGTTGTGTTTCCAACCTTACCTCCTCACCTCAACAGCCTTTATTGGTCCACTGCTGGACGCACTCCTCCCCCTGATAAGACCAACCAATCTATGACCAATAACCGCGTGACAAACCTTTATCTTGATAATCTCAATCATATGCATAATCGTAAAAATTATAAATTAAAAGGCTTGAGAGGAATCTAGGCACAAATCAGTCGTTGCTAAAGGATTTCGGAATCCACACTTAGAATTTCGTGGATATTTTTTTTTTGCACCTTTCTGTATTAATCATAGCACAGAAGAACGCGATTTGTCGTACAGTGGAACCTTTGTATGCTGTATAGGATATAATGTGCATCTGTGTGTATGTATGTGGAGTGCATGTGCATGTTGTGTGAGGTTAGAAAAATCAAGATTTGAACGAATGAAACCTCTTTATTGGAATAAGGAGGTTTTATTCCGATTACGATTTGGTACAGCGCCTCTATCGTGCGGGCAGGGAACTACTTACATCCCATACAAAAATGAAACGTCACAACACGTCACAATCACGTCACGATCACGTCACGACACGTCACGATCACGTCACGAGCACGTCACGATCACGCCTCGATCACGTCACGAGCACGTCACGATCACGCCTCGATCACGCCTCGTTACTAACGTCGAATACACTCACTCTTATGAGTGTTACTTTGTGTATTAGGTAGTTTTCGGTAAGCTATCCGTAAATTACCTTTCTCAACCTCAACCTCAACAGCCTGAATTTGTCCACTACTGGACACAGGCCTCCCCCTGATAAGCGCCTTATTGACTTTTATCACATGGGGGCAATGCCCATAATCCCGACGCTGGGCATGCGGGTTGGGGATCGCAGTTCGGTGGTAGAATTGTTCTGCAGGGGGCGCTGCTGCCCGCCCCGCTGGATATGCCTTAGTCGCCTCTTACGACATCCGCGGGAAGAGTTATAAAATAAATAAAATAAAAATAGCCTTTATTCCCCATGTTTAAAATACAATTTAACAGTAATTTTTACTTTTAAACCAATGTTATCTTATGATTAATTTACAAATTATTATATTTTATTACTAATTATGAAAATAATAAATTCTAAATATGTAGTGTCATTAATTAAATTTGTATAGGGTTTATCCATTTCTGTATAAAGGCCTCCTCCATCTCTTGCCAGTTTGCTCTATTTTGAGCCGCTCTCACTGTTTTCCTGCTATTAATATGATGTCATCCTTCCAGCGGCGAGCCGGTCGGCCCGGGTCTCTCTTCCCATCTCGTGGCCACTAATGCAGAACTCTTTTTCTCCATCTG
This sequence comes from Eupithecia subumbrata, assembly GCA_949316285.1. NCBI lineage: Eukaryota > Metazoa > Arthropoda > Insecta > Lepidoptera > Geometridae > Eupithecia > Eupithecia subumbrata. The sequence goes on along the minus strand of OX438644.1, from coordinate 2,483,384 downwards.
TTGTCGCGGGAAGAGTTGGGGTGGTGTAAATTCTAAGCCGGCACCACACAGCTAAAATAAACTAAATTACCTTACCGCTCTCAAACTGTCTCACTTTTTTTTAAAAACTGAACCTTTTTTTATAACTAAAACTATATATATGGGAGTAAGAAATTATATTTTAACCTCGTGAACCTTAAGCTAGTCCTACGGAACCAAAAAAAACACAACAAAAGAAGAGAAACCCCGCCGAGCTCCTATAAATCAGCTCAGCAATAAGCTGACGATAAATAAAAATACAAAAGTGTATCGGAACAGGTCGAATAAATTAAAGAACAAAGGCCGTACTCAAAATTAAATTTATTTGATTCAACCGCGAAGTGAAAAAAGCCCGAAATTGGTTCGCTGCGGAATCCGTAGAATTCAGCATTGTTGATCGGCGGCAGGTGAACCTGAAAATAGTTGGGTCTTTACGCCTTTTTAACCTCCGACGCAAAAAAAGAGGAGTGTTATAAGTTTAACGTGTCTGTCTGTGTATCTGTGTATCTGTCTCTGGTATCGTAGCTCCCAAACGGATGAATCGATTTTCGTTTAGTTTTTTTTGTGTCATAGATAAACTTATCCCGAGCGTTCTTAGCCATGTTTAGTGAAAATATGTCGATGGGTTTTTAAAATTTTTAATTTTGTTCTTGGTATGATAGGATCAAAGTAAATAAAAAAAAATGCTGGACAATCCACACAGTATCATCTAGCCCCAACGTAAACAGAGCTCGGGTACTAAATAACTGATATACGTTTTATTCTTTTATTCCAATTTTCTATGTGCTGACTAGGATAGAAAATTAGAACTGATAATTTCCTCGGATTAGATTTTTTTCATAGTTCATAGTTCATAGGTTGTTCATATATTTATGTATTGTATTAAGTATATCAGTTATCTAGTACCCATAACACAAGCTCTGCTTAGCTTGGGCCTCGATATTACTGTGTGAATTGTCCAGCATTATTTATTTATTAACTATTTACTTTAAGTCATTTGAAAACAAGTTTAAGATATTAATCTGTATTTTCGTCTTAAGTTAAGAACAGTTAGATCGTTCAAGCTTTTCTCTCCTACCTGTGACAACTAGTGTTTAATTAAAAACATCGACTGTACAACGTAAACAAGGCAAAGTAATTAGGACTCAAATGACAGAAGAAATAGGTTCCAATTCCTTTGAGTAATATCAAGGTCTTCCCAAAAGCCGGGTACAGATCGGTGTTACGGGCCGTAATGTAACGTGTTACACAGCGAACGTTCGTGCAGTCAGTACGGGGAAAGAAGGCGCTCTCCGCGAATGGTACAGTAACGTTCAGTTTTAGCTGACCTTGTTATGTCTGAAGTCGATTTTTACGAAAAATAGAACTATTTTAAAACTAGAATTTTCTGTGACGTGTGTTTTTATCTTTAATAAATGAATTGCCACACTAAACTCAATTTCGCCAAAATTGTAACATATTCTTTGTACTAAAATTTTTCTTTTTCGTTTATGTTTCATTAAATCTGTACAGCGCACGAAAAAAACTAGCTGTTATTGTTTTATTCTATTATTCTAATCTTCTAGGCGTACAAGATGACTTCTTCTCTGAAATAAAGGAAATAATAGCAGGGGTGCCTCTAAGAAGTGTGTTGGGTCCGGTCCTTTATCCTTTCATACACTAGTGACCTTTCAGAACATGAAAACAACACCATCGCAACATTTACAGATGAATAAAATAAACATGCATAAAAATTAGCACACAGAAACACAACAACAAATCATGGTTATTATAAATGTTAAAATAAATATATGAGAAACTTTTATTTTGTTACCTAAAATCTCCAAAACTACTGAACGGATCAAGGTTAAATTTGTCGTTCACTTAGAACATAGCTTAACTTAGATAATTTGACGACCTCTGTGGCGCAGCGGGCGAAGATCCGCCTGCGACACAGGAGGATGCGGGTTCGGTTCGCGCCTCGGGACAAATGTTTGTACGATCTGCAGATATTTGTTCTGGATGTTTTTCTATGTATAATAAAAAATATTTATCCATGTAATATATTGTATTATGTATATCAGTTATCTAGTACCCATAACACAAGCTCTACTTAGCTTGAATAGAATAGAATAGAATAGAATCGTTTATTCACAGAATACATGTCAAATATTACAATGCTGTTGTTGTATCAGTTTGGTATCAATGTAATACTACCAGTAATCTTGGACTGGTGTGTGAATTTTAATAAACCTACCTGCGTAAATAATAACAATGATAAAAAATTCAATCAAAAATGTCTGATCTGCCCTAAATTAAAATATTCCTCCACGCTATAAAAACAGTGAGTCAGTAACCATTTATTGAGTCTATTTTTAAACAATGGCAATGGCAAGTCCTTTAATTCCATTGGTAACTTATTAAATATCTTAATTGCCATGCAAAACGAATTTCGTGCGAAAAGCGTAGAGTGTTGATTTGGCATAAAAAACTTCTTTTTATGTCTAGTATGCCTAGATAAAACTTCTTCCTTAGTTTTGAAATAATATGGGTATTGTTTTACGAATATGCAGATTTCTTTAATATACATACATGGCAAGGGAAGAACTTTAGTTTTTTTGAATAGTGGTTTACAGCTATCAAGAAACCAGGCTCCGCAAACCGCACGCATACACTTTTTTTGGACTTTAAAGGCTCTGAGTAAGTTGGGGCTAGATAATGCTGTGTGGATTATCCAGTATTATTTATTTAAAAAAATATGCTACTACCTACTTATAATGTCAGAAATAGGGGCCGCGGGCAGTAGCTAGAACGGATATAAATACTAGGCTTAGAACCTGCCACGGGGGTCATCTAAAGATGAACGCCACTGTACTGTACATTACGCCCCGCAGCTTTGTCAGTACCCGGCCTTAGGGTGAGTCCAGACCAACCGAACGAGAGTGAGCGAAAGCTAACGAGTGGGATTCGACGATCGATACCGAATGTTCACTCGCTTTCGCTGTTGTGTCCACACCAAACGAACACTTGTGAAACCCAGCGAAGCACAGCACGGCGAGCACGGCCAAAGGCGAACGAAGGCCCTCGATCGGGCTCGCTTGCTTTCGTCGTGACGTCCACACTGGTTCGATCGCGTTCGGTTGATAGCCATCGCTCGTTCTCGTTCGTTTGGTTTGGACCCACCCTTAGACGAACTTCTTTTAATAAAACATTCTTCAACTGAAAATGTTGATGATATTGTGTGCAAAGACAACAAACCTTCGACAAACAGAGGCGCGAAACGAGTTTTCTGATAAGGGTGGAACTGAATCGAGGTCGATAGGTAGACCTTTGACCTTTGGAGAATTTCTGAGATAGTGTGTTAGTAATAAATTAATTATGATACCCTATTCTAATGAAATAATATGTTATTGAATTATCGTAACTCAAGCTCAGCTTAGTTTGGTGATAGATCGCACTTTAACAGTTGCACAGTCCACAGCCCATTTTATGGGCTGCAGGCCGATAGCGTCATGCATGAGGCCACAGCACGCATATGGGCTGTCCGCCTAGTAACAGGTCGTATGTTATTGGACTCAGAGGGATGTCTTAAATTAAACGTGAACTTGGTAGAATAGACACTAAACTAAAAAATTGTTCTTAAATATTTTTATATCTGATATATTACTCTATTATAATGGATGAAAATCTACCGGACTTGGCTATATACTCTCGATGCTGAACTGTAAACCTGTTAAGAAATTTCCAGCACGATTTATCCCAGCATCTTTATGCTACCTTATGATGAGTGTTGCATAGTTTACAAAAATTATAAAGCGTTTACATTTAATTCCATAAATTTTTTTACGCCTAAGGCATAACGGATACTAACAGGAACTACTTTTGGTAGTATGATAGCGATTTAATCCAATCAACCCAATCCTCAATTACAGTTTTCGATTATCCATTAGGTGATCTAGTTTCTTATGAACTCAAAAACACAAGTTTTCAAATTATTTATCAATATTTGTTGCATTTTGGCAGCACGAGAAAAATACAAGATCCGTCAAGTGCGAGTGTAACTCGTAAAAAAAGTAAAAACTCACATGTTCTGGACTTATGGTGTTTCTCCACTACATTATAAAATTTGACCTGTGTATCTTATACTTGTACAAATGAAGCAGGACTTGTGTGATTTTTCTGTGACGTGTGTTTTTACCTATAATGAATGAATTTTCGCCAAAATTGTAACATGTCGGGTTTCTCAAATAACCGATTCTTTGTACTAAAAATTTTCAGTTTCATTTATGTTTCTTTAAATTTGTACAGCGCTTTAAAAAAAAGTAGTTGTTATTGTTTTATTCTATTATTCTAATCTTCTAGCCGTACGAAATGTAAGATCATTTTAAATTTCAAGTTTATTATAAATAAACTAGCGACCCGCCCCGGCTTCGCACGGGTGCAATGCTGATACTAAATATAGTATATTTAGTATCAGCATTGTACCGGCCGGGGGGCCGATTCTGTAGTATATTTAATATACTACAGAATCGGCCCCCCGGCCGGTATCGCTGCAACCGCTATGTCCCTGCATTTTTATCTGTGATATCTTCGAAAATATTCATTTAAATAACATGCTGTAACGAGCCATATTGATCTATATTAAATGCACATTGTATTTATGGTACTTAATTGGATAATCGATTTGTAAATAAGCCATTATTTCTCGTAAAAAGTTAAGGATAAAAAATGGTTTTTGTGGGGTTATCCCTAAGAGATAGACGTATACTCGCGTGGACTTTTTTGTAGTCGTTTTTAAGGTGTACAATACATACATTATTTTGAAATATCTCGTAGGGTTTAGCCAGCGTTTGCAATGTAAGCGCAAAAAAATGTGTTTATTTACGACATCACATTAGAAACCTCTAAAATTATCAGTGTTTCTCTACTAAATTATGCATGTATTATGCATATAAACCTTCCTCTTAATAAATTAAATAACATCGCAAAAATTAACGACTTCGGCGGGACTTGAACCCGCATCCTTCCGTCAGTACCGGAATGTTATTTAATTTCTTAGAAATTTGCCAGAGTGTGAGGCTTACGCACTATAAAATCAAAAACTTCCTCTTAATGTTCCTCTTGATTTCCTCGATCTATTAAAAAAAACCGCATTAAAATCCATACCGTAGTTTTAAATATTTAAGCATACATAGGGACAGACAGACAGACAGCGGGAGCGGCATTGTTTTATACTATGTAAAGATAGTTTAAAGCTGCGGAAGTTGAGATATTAAAGAAGGGAGGAGGGCGAGAACATAAGGGTTTCGAAACGGATCTCGTAACCACGAATGCCAACTTTGACAAGTAAGCGGTAGTAAGCCTACTGCTTTTTTTTTTTAATGCTGGACAATTCACACAGCCTTATATCTAGCCCCAAGTTAAGCAAAGCTTGTGTTGACTGATTTACTTAATACAACACACTATAAAGATAGATACTTTTTTTATTATACATAGAAAACACATAGAAAACACCTAGAACACCCTGAACAAATGCATTTCTGCATTTGTCCCGAGGCGGGAATCGAAACCGCAACCTCCTGCGTCGCAGGCGGACCTTCGGCCGCTGCGCCACAGAGGTCGTCGGAAGTGTTTGGTATTTTGCAAACTCGACGATCTTATCTTTTCATTCAAATCATCTATTTCCTAGGTTTTTGTTTCTTCCTAAATGCATGTTATCTAATGTTAATATCAAAACACTATCCCCAGTGCAAATTGCAATCTATCATGGGAGCTTACGAATATCTCGCCTAAGCAGCGAGCGAGTGCGAACATCGGGAAATCCTCCTCTGCTAAGCGCAGCAATTAACGTCAAACTTACACTGAGCTCTTGATTACCTACGGCGCTGCTATCGCCCGTAGCTGAAGAGCATTTGTTAGGCTTATTTCGAAAATCCATTTCCTTATGTAAGATTACAGGGAGTAATACCAGCTCAACCCACTTTGGGGGAAATGCATGCATTGGTATTTGGAATTAATGGTATAAATAAATAGTGCTGGATAATCCACATAGCATCATCTAGCCCCAAGCTAAGCAGAGCTTATGTTATAGGTACTAGATGACTGATATAGCTACACACGAGTTCTTGGGCAGTGATGAGTTAATACAATAGATAGATATATTTTATTACATAGAAAATACACAGAACACAAGGAATAAATATTTGCAGATCTTACAAACATTTGTCCCAAGGCGGGATTCGAACTCGCAACCTCCTGTGTCGCAGGCGGACCTTCGCCCAAAAAAACGTTTATTTCATCACCGACCTAAGACAAAAGTATTATAATTAAAAAAGAAAAACAAAGAAGTAAACTGTAGAAAGCGAAATAATTGTAGTCTAAAATAAATAAAGCCCGTCCACATTATTTACCTATTTCAAAAAAGTACCTATGTTTCATGCTTTTTCAGTTTTGTTTTTACTATTCTACAGAAAACTTATTTTTTGCTTCACAGTTACGATCTAATAAAACAGCGCAGTCGAGTTATATTTTGTTTTTAATGTCATTTACTATCGATCACTTTCTTCGTTTTCACAAACGGTGAAACAAGGAACCTTCATTTTCGTTGCTTATGTTCTAGGTATTCTATCCTATTTCGTGTGGTATCATAAATTAGAACGCGCCGCAACACGCCCGCATTTCTACCGCAACGACAACGCTCTGTTTGCGAGCTATTAAATATCAATTTTGAGGAAATTAATCATTTAATATAATTGTTCTAATGGAAGGTAGAGTATTCATTAGTTTCCATTGTTATTGTTTGCGGTCTTGTAATTTTAGGGCAAAATTTCCTAAAGATGTTAAATGATGTAGTAAACTAAAATACTTTATTGGACGTTGTAGGTACCGATAGGTACCGATAGTTCGTCGATAAGGGATGAAACGTTGGTGTTCTTCCAACACAAATAAGGTTCGTAGTTAACCCGCTCACATCCGTTATGAATTCGTCAAACTATATTTTTTATCGTAAAAAAAAGGTAGCCATAGGTTTTCTTGAAAAATCTGCTCAAAATTAGTTTAAAACCATAATATTATTATTTGATAGAACTATGAGCTAAACCGAATTTTAGAATTCGTTGTATGAAATCGAAGGAAAACCTGCCATACCTTGTCCGGGTTAACTCGGACGAATCGTCAGAATTCATTTGTTTCTATGCCAATAAAATAATTTTTTTTTTTTTTAATGCTGGACAATTCACACAGCATTATCTAGCCCCAAGCTAAGCAGAGCTTGTGTACTAGATAACTGATATACTTAATACAATACACTACATAGATAGATATTTTTATTATACATAGAAAACACCCAGACCAACGGAACAAATTTCTGCAGATCTTACACAAATTTTTTCCGAGGCGGGAATCGAACCCGCAACCTCCTGCGTCGCAGGCGGACCTTCGCCCGCTGCGCCACGGAGGTCGTCAATATGAAAGTGCTTTTTTTCCTTTAGACCTTACAGGAGTCTTGGACACGTCACAAAAATTAAAATTACATAAGTTTTGGTTTCTTCCACCTTAAGGCTGCACAAGTCGTCCGATCCAACTTATCAGTGGGCGCGGCCTAAATGTATGCCATCTCATCTGACATAATAGACATTCTCGCGCGCTTGATGAAAGGCAAATAAATTTATTCATAAAATGGTCGCGTAAAAAAAATGGAAAAAGACTTTTAGCACAAGGGTTACTATAGAAGAACTATTGGGAGTATCTTTTCAAAATAAATTTATTTCAACTTTTGAATAACTAAACTATGTCTCTTAGTTTTGGATGGTCAACATCAAACAGCGTTGTAGTTAGCCCTTCCACGTTTGTATGAAGACATGAGCGACTCGTTCAGCCTTAAGGACCAAAAAACAATAATAGACCTGCAAATACAGGTGAAAACTAACAGCCACTAAGTCTACATAGTTAGGTAGTCAGTTATCGATGGACCTTCCAAACTACCTCGGCTAGAATTACCCTACTCACCGTAAAATCAAACCTTTATTAGCAAATAACAATGCCATAAATTCTCCGACCCGTGGAAGGCATGTCAATCCTTATAATTGACGGTACACCAAAGGGCTGACATTAACCAGTCCTTTGTAATGCCGTGCCGCCGGGTAACTACAAGGATTTACTAATAAGACCAGCAGATATTACCATGAAATGCTAATAATGACAGGACTAAGGGATTCGATCGGTGCGTCTCTTATGATGCTAAAAAGATAGGAACCTAATTTATTTCTATTATTTAATGGTTATTTTCTTTGTCAATAAAGTTTAGTTTCTACCTATAGGTATCCTCTATCCAAATAATTTAATTTTCATTGATTTTGAAATAAAAACAGTGTGGTAGGGTATGTATGTTTGGGCCAATCTCCATACAAAAATCAACAAACACCATTGTTTTTCTGTTGACATAAAAGTCTGAAAAAGACAACACTGCTTAAAGCGGTAACTTTAACCAAGTACATTCGACTTTACTCGGATGGATCGTTTGGATATATGTTTGCAACATCTTTACACCATAGCTACAGAACGGACTTTTCAAAGAGGTAAATTTCAATTACCATGGGCTCACAACTCACAAGGAACACGTAGTCAAGTTAAATACTTAGATTAATTACATTTCAAAAGCACAAAACTTAACAAGTTGATATGGAACTAAAATAACATAAATAGAAAAAAAAAAAAAAAAAAAAAAAAATAGAACTTACTTATCCCATATCAATTCCAAATGTTCTAAAAACGTTTCCTTAATAGTTACAATAATTAGATATTTATCTTTAAATAACCTATTGGCTACTTTTCATCCTAGAAACAATGCTTGCCATGCGAGGCTGCAGGTAGAAACTAGCTTTTCTTATACAGGGTGTGGCGTAAAGAGTAGTCAATATTTTACCGACGGGTAGGGGACATCAGAACGGATCAGAAAATAAAAAAATTGTACCCAGCAAAAGTCACATGGTTTTCGAGTTATTGGACACTTTAGAAACTTTAAACTTTTCCATTCTTTTCTATGAAGGTTACAAATCAAGGAATTTTTGTAATCGGTTTTTATAGCATTACTTGTTTATTCCCGCGGCTTCGCACGCGTTGTTTCTATGGAAACGTTTATATGTGATTTCTATCCCATGGGAACTGATTTATGGGATAAAAAGCCTATGTTTGATTCCAGGTTTAGAATTACCTGTATGCCAAATTTCAGCCCGATCCGTTCAGTAGTTTTGGCGTGAAGAGGTAACAAACATCCATCCATCCATCCATCCATCCATCCAAACTTTCGCGTTTATAATATTAGTGTGATGTGATTGGATAAATGTGCTATTAAATTACGGCTACGGTGGTGGTTTATTTACTGAAGGCATCCAACTAAACATGTTTTATAGTAATTTTAAACTTTGGCTATCGTTAGCTCGCGACAAAATAATAGCAGCTCGAGATAAAGGGTTGGATTGCAAATGATCTTGCCAATGCAAATTATACGGTGCTAACGTACTTCGTTCGCTACGTTCAATGTTCACGGTTAGGGACGTTTACACCTTCAGATCTCAAGATGTTTGTAAGGGTTGTGTTTTAATCGGACAATTAGCATCTTCGTCAATGAACTTTGAGGTGGATCTTTTAAATCTATCGTGGTTATTATTACAGTAAAGTTATTTTATGACGGGATATTCACAATGATTTGAGTTTTGAGCTTAATAATATTTCGGCACAGTTTCATGCGCCACGGAATAACTGAAGGCGATGCGAGTGGTGGTAAAAATCCCGTTTTAAAGTGTAACTTTGATGTAGGTACAATGTATGAAAACGGAATGTAGGTAGGTATAATGTATGACCCATAGAAACTCCTAAACGAAACGACGTAACCCGGTCGAGTTTGGGTTCGTTGGATTTTTTAATTGAAAGTTTGTTCTAAAATGTGTTGTGTTGTATTAACATTTTTACACTCTTATTATCCGATGGGACGGTAGACCGACACGACCGGGGAGAGATTAGGCGTAGAGCCAACAGGTCTTCCTTACTTAAAAATTGTTAATGACAATGCTGTAGGTAATGATTTACCCAGTCGAAAATAAATAGAGTATTTATATTTAGATGCCAAACTGCCAGTTGTAAAGGCACCTCCAGACTGCAATTTGGAATTCAATCAGCTTTTTCTCCGCGGTGTCTTCTCCCGGTAAAAAATGGAGGAATTTATGTTAGCACTTGGTAATTCAGTTTCATTTCGGTGTAATTTTTATTTTGTGTGCACTAAACAATTTGTCTCACGGATTTATTATGGGGTCTTGGTTTATGACAAATGCTTGTAGGTATTGTGGTTTTTAAATTTCTTAAAGTCGAAATTTTGAATTATTCCCATCTGTCTACCATCCACAGAAGTACGATCTGTCGCCCTTTTTGCAACGGTGGGACAGATGAAACTATTTTTAATTGAAAAGGTTCACAATTTATTCCTGCCTGAAGTAATTTACAACGGGATATTTACCATGATTTGAGTTTTGAGTTTTCCTATATTTCGGCACAGTTTCATGCGCCATGATCACGGAATAACTGACGGCACTGCGAGTGAGTTGTTATGCTACGAACGTTAACGTTACGAACAACTCACTCGCTGTGCCGTCAATTCTTCCGTGATCATGGCGCATGAAACTGTGCTGAAATATTGGAAAGCTCAAAACTCAAATAATGGTAAATATCCCGTTATAAATGACTTAACTGTTAATAACCATGATAGATTTAAAAGTTTTATTCCTGTCTGTCCTCTAATTAAAAAAAAAAAATTACCGACGCGTGACCCGAGAGCTAGTGAGTATCTGGCACAGCGCATCAGCATTGCCATACAGCGGGGCAATGCAGCCAGCGTAGCGGGGACGCTTCCGACTGGTATTGATATGAATCAGTTGACCTGTAGATTTTTTGCATCTAAAATACAAGTTTAAAATTTCTATTACTTGAGTGACATTTACCTTATGGGTACAATAAATCTTTTTTTTTTTAGTTTTTAAGATTGGGAATTTATTTAGCTCTATGTTCATTGGTAATCTTTGTAAATCCTTTCTAAGGCGTTACCGATAAGATATTAATAGCTACCGATGAGAGCTTTTCTCATGTCATCGCGAAAAACACAAGACAAAATAACAACAAAAAACTAATCTGATCTTAGCTAGACTACCTATAAGTACTATTTATCTTTTCAGTATAAGTACTGCATGTATATCTTTTCAGTATGGGAAGAAAGCGGAAACAATAGGAGCAAATTTCATACATTACAATTTAATACTAAATGTAAAAATAACTAAACAAAGTGGTAAAAATAAAGTAATTTATTATGGTTATATCATAAAGCATTGAACTTATCACATCCGCTGATAAATGCGGCTTCCTTTTTGAATGTTTTAATGCTCATAAATTAATTTACTGCGGAAAGTTTGTCTGTTTTACTTTATTATTATTTTGAGGAATTTATGCATCAGACTTTATTTAATAAGATTTTTTTAGAAGATCATTGGCGGTCAGAGTTATTTATTATGACTAATTACAAAATAAATTAACTTTGGTTTACCGTTACAAGCAATGACAAATAGACAACAAAGCTACAGTTATAGAGAAACATCTTGTTTATTCTGAATTGAATGATAATTAATGTTTTTTTTTTACTTGATCGAAAATTAGCACTTTCAGTGCCCTTGACGTATGAACACGGATGATAAAATTAAATTAAATCAAATTACATAAAAATTAATAATTAGAACGGCGAAATTACCAGTTACATTAATTATTTATTTTAACATTCAAACAATGAAACATATAAAACTAACATAAAGTTGTTTTTTTTTTATTATTGTTGTTTGAAAATTAATCATGCGAGCAAACCCGAATGCGACCGCTGATCCTTGCCATAATCTTCTTCAATGTTCATTCCATGGGCTGTGTTGTCACAACTGTGCTTATTTGTCTAAATTGTGTAAAATTCTTGTCTAAAGTGAATGTAAAATATTTTCAAAATGATTGTGAAAGTGGATTTTTTATTTCTGTGTTTTGTTATAGCAATAATTGATTTATCTACTGCTAAAAATGATAACTACACGTTTAATTATGCCAGTAAGTCCGAATACTTGTTTTCTTTTTATTTGCTCTCAGAAATTTGCTTATTCCTTTTCCAAACATAAAGTAGTAAGTACGTCATTCAGAGAAGTGTGTGGAAATCCATTTCTAACGTGTTATTTCTTTTTAATTTTCTAAAATATCGACCGGTAGCTATGGTTACTTGTATAATAGGTCAAACGACAAAAAGTTTTTTCTCCACCTATGATGTCGGCCTCTTCCATTCGAAACGTAGTATCAAAAACCAAGTACCTTAATCGGAAAGAAGAAAATTAGATTGGTATTCAGTAGGCCCGATTTATTAATATTTTTTGACTTCAAAAAAGGAGATTCCATGTTTGACTGAATGTATGTTATATTATGTAGGTATGTTCGTCGATTACTCCGTCAATTGTGGACTAATTTAGATGATTCTTTTGCTATTGTATAGTAATTGATCCGAAGGTGGTTCCATAAAACATTATGGCCGAATAGTATTAGTTCAGCAAAACTTTAAAAATAATGTAAATATAAGGAATTTGAAATCAGTTATTAGTGTTTTCAAAATCTAATTATCTGGTTTTCATATTGATACGAAACATCTGAAAAATGTCATTGTTTTCATTATCTTCCTGACCTTATTATTATTTGGACTTACTTCGTATACCTACTGAAACGCCCCTTGATAATGTCAAAAAACCGTTAGGTGTGTTGTGTGCTTAAAAAATAGCGAAGGTTAAACTAGAATAGGTGTTCGAAAGGTTCGACAGCAGTACCGCACTGGCATTGATGAGGCACGCAACACCTTGCACCCAACCGAAGACATGTTGCGATACGAAAAGCTAAGGGATCCAATAAAGTACCAGTGTCATAAGAATGAAATGTTTGCAACCAATGTCCTGACTTCCATTTAGAAACGGCCAGGAGACGGGCACGATCCGCAGAGCTGGAGCACGTTTGTAACAAACAATTCCGTGTCAACTCACACAGAGGCCCGTCCCATTGCCGTTGGGACAAAAGTGATTTTGGGGGAGCAGTTAATACTTCAAGTTCAAGAAGTAGTGTTCAAGTTTATGTGTAAAAAAACACCCTATCCTGTATTTCAGTGGCAATGCAGTGCAGTGAGCATATCTGTCAGCACGGCTACAACTACGAAACCTTCTACAGAATTGACGAGACCCTGCTTCAGCATGCCAAGGTACCAACAGATATTCTTACTTATAGCTATACAACTGATGGTAGACACGCGATCGCTAGACCAACGAGGCAGTCAGTATGCAACTATTACTACAACATCTACCTATTCTACGAACATCTCAAAAAATAACCCCCACAAAATAAGCCCCTGCACTTAGGTTCACCTATATTTAGCTAACGTAAATGGCTTGGCGCCTGACCTCTGCCCTCAGTAGTGTCGGTTCGTCCGTCACCTCGGGTTATGAAAGTAAGGAATAGAGAGTGCACCTGTGTTTGCGGCCATTTTTGTGCGCTATTAGAAATTTAATGTCTTGCGCACATGGTTTGTCTTCGTTGAGAAAGGCCGCCGTGGTCGACAACTAGTCTATGAAAACTTTTACTTTACGTAAAATTGAGGACTTGATTCAGAACAAATAACAATAATAATGCTGGACAATCCACACAGCACCATCTAGCCCCAAAGTAAGCTACTCAAAGCTTGTGTTATGGGTGCTGGATAACTGATAAATTTAATACATTATATACATAAATAAATATGTTTTTACTATACATAGAAAACACCCAGACCAACGGAAACAATTTCTGCACATCGTACACAATTTTTTTCCCAGACGGGAATCGAACCCTTATTAAACATTATGCAAGCGGGGCTTAAAATACGTCAAACTTTAATTTATGATTCGACATTTAAAATTCGATTTGCAAGCGTGTCTAAATCTCTTACACTATTTTATTAGAATACCTACGAAATTTTATAAGAGATAGTGAAGATATAGAAAGACAACTTAGGTTGTAGCAATAAGCTAAGTTAAGATCTTGTTAACAAGGAGGTTATGTTTCAGGTGAAAATAGAAGGCGACACGTCGGACCCGTACTTTGAGATGCACATCGCTATACAAGCAGCTAGCAATGGGCATATTCTGCTGTCGCCTATCGAAAACCCTGGTCCTACTGATCCAGTCTACGAAATAGGTTTGTTAAGGCCTTTAAAGGAATTAATTTACAAAATAATAATGAATATAATTAGCTTTAAGAACATAAAGGCCACTGGGACTATGCGAGAACCAGATTCATAGCTGATTAGTCCATCAAGAGTACTAAATAAGGTACTTGTCCCAAATATGGAGATCAATCAAAATTAGACGAAAAGAAGCAAAGTGCAAGCAACAAAGAACTTTGTTATGATGCTGTTAGCTCTAATTTTTTGTCCGAATTGGCCTTGAATCGAAACTTTACTGTGTTGTAATAAAACTTCAATTTCCAGTGGTTGGAGGCGGTGGAAACAAATTCACAGAGCTACGCCTGAACTTGAAGAAGAACGCAAAGAGCTCAGCGAAGACACCGAAAATCTTATCGCCTATTGACTTCACTGCCTTCTACATCAAGATATATGAAGGTAAAAATCTATAAAATTTCAGAACATGGGAATGATTTTGGTAGTTCTGAAGTAACGGACATGAAGTTGCAAAATTTAGTTTGCTTCAAACCAAGGTCATAAAGTTATGGACTCATCAACACAACCAAGTGACAAAGTTTCAATAATGCAGCTTGAACTTCAACTTTGCATGGTCTGTTAGTCTGTTATGATAATTTGTTTTCTCAGTATCAATCTAACTGTCGTCCAAGCAAACGACAATAGAGACTCAATTTTAATGGTATCGATTTTCTTCCCTTTGGTGCTTTCCCTTGTGGATTGCATCCTAGTTTGTTACTGAGGTACGAGGGAACTTTGGGTTAGTCAAAACATCGCCAACGTAGTTATGGGTATCGTCCGTCCAAAATGATGGCTGCGCGCGAGTGGTCCACTTTTAAAAATGGTTTGGAAATGGTTCCAGTTTGATTGGCATTGAGCCCGCCCACCTGGGACCATTTGTCCACCGGCATATAGTTCTTTTTATCGAGTTCCTTACGCTTATCTATAGGTTATGTATTATATGTACGACATACTATATCTTCTATGGTATAAATTGATTAGTTATAAAATTTTAATTTTCAGACGGTCTAGTCGAGTTCGGCAAAGAAGGAGACAGCCTACCACTCCTGAGTTATTATGATCCTAACACGCTTCCCATCAAGTACTTCAGCTTTGCGTCCTGGACCGGCGTGGAAGCCAAGTTCCTGTACGATTGTCCTGGCCCTGATGAATTTAATGGTAACTCCTACTTTATGATTGAAATCTTATATAGAAGTTGAAATGAAAAATCCAATTCAAGATGAGATGATCTAATTGGATTTTCAGCAGGCCACCTCCAGCTGAAGACGAGACGGATAAGCGGAAGAACTTGTCTAGTAGCGGACTAGATTCCAGTTGATGATGAAAATAATAAGAAATTGAAAAGGGACATTTATAATGTAAAGACCTTTGACTGCTCATCAGCGATTAAGCACTCGAATGCTTTTTGAGTTTTCTCATAAACATGCTGTGATAACAAATAATCAGATAACACTAGCAACAAAACGTTATACTTTGAAATATCTGACTTGTCCAGAGTCCTGTAAGGTCTAAATAGAAAAAGCACTTTGAGGATTGAGTTTTGAATCTTTTTGAATTACTTTCGTAATCGTAACTATTCAATTGTAAAGTATACTTTTGTAAGAAAACTTTGAAAAAGAGATTTTTAGTATATAATTTTTTTCATAACAGGAAGATAAGATTGATTAGGTACCTGAGTAAAAGGCAAAGAATTTATCTAACACCTTGTTTTCCAGAAACGAAGCCGAACTCCCAGGCTGTGGAACCAAAGCTGTCCAACTCTGATGAGCTGAAGCGAAACCTGCTCATGATGCGTCTTCCTTCCGTGGCGCCGGCACACACCGTGAATGTCAAACTAGGCATCGTGGTCTCGCATGTGACATTCGACGCTAGGAGTGCAAAGCTGACAACTTATTTGGGTGTGGTGATGGTAAGAGAACCAAAGTTCGATAACTTTATAGCTCTAACAATTAGCAAGCTGAACTGGCAGTGGACCGGCCATATCTCGCGAAGAACCGACAACCGCTGGGGTAAACGTGTCCTTGAGTGGAGACTATGACTCGGCAAGCGGAGTATCAAAAATTTGACCCCCGAAGAGGCACCCTACTAGATAAAGGGCCTTAATACAAGTTGCTTCCTGATTTTACACGCGTTTTATCCGAAAAGTTGCCTTTATTCGTGTTGCCAAGTCAGGAAACAATTCAATAATCGGCAAAATCTATTCAGTAGTTTTGGGCATGAAGAAATAACAGGCATAGGTAGATAGAAAATGTTTTTTGTTAAAAGATTATTTATTATTTAGTTTTCTGGTTATTATTGGTGGTACTAAATCCCAAAGGCTTACTTAGACACTAAGGTTCTCTAAAAAAAAAGACAATTCAGGACAACTGTAGGCAGGATAATGGTAGTTACATTGATCCAGCCTAAATTTTGCACTCCTATTCTTACCTTATGAGTGTGAGTTTTGTGATTTACAAATTTCCTGTTATTATATGATTACAGAGCTGGACTGATGACAGCATGGCATGGAACCCTAGCAAATTCAACGGGACAACCAGTCTGAAGTTCAGGCAAGGACAGATATGGAGGCCCATGTTCTTTGTCATGAAGTACGTTTTCATTTTCGTAAGATATACTTTTTGAGCTTTGGAGGTTGCGGCCTAAGACTTTACCCCTCCCATTCAGCCCGTGAAGTAAGAGCCAACTAAGTAAACCTTCCAGAGCAATGGTAGCAGCTTCTTTTGGGTATTTTAATACCCCCAATACGATTACCAATCTGCCTGCCAAGCGTGCTGATTTTGGAGATTTTTAACAAAAACCTGGTACATTATCCATTTCACTGCATTTATTTTCAGTTCAGACAGCACCGATACGCTCGATACGGAAAATGCTGACCTTATCTCAATGGTATACAGTGGAGAATGTACCTTCCACTTTCAAGCTGAAGTCAGTAGCCGATGCACTGCCGATCCCGATGACTTGATCAGGTAAAGCACTTCTAGGGTTATTCTAAAATGGAGAGAATTTAATTTGGAACCTAAATCGTCACCAAAAATACTTACAATGGAATATTTACCATAAGTCATGGTAAATATCCTTTGGTAACTGTAATACTTCTTTGTTAATATCCGTACTAAGTGATTTAAGTATTCATAACCATAACAGTTTGAAAAGCTTTAACCGTAACCGTCTTTTGTTCAAAGACCGTGTTCTGTGGGTTCCTGCCCTCATAGGGTGTGGTCGTTGACGAACCTAATAATTTTGAATTTCATAAGTATTTCTATATTAATCTTTGCCACGTTATGTAGTAAATTGATTGTGTCGAATTTGAACATTAGTGTCGATATACGTGGATATTTTTTTCTACCCTATACTTGTAACTGTTACACCAGAGCAGAGTAATTAATTAATTCTGGCAAAATGGATAATTCTAAAGTGAGCTGGTGAGTATCTGCCGCATAAGCATTGCCATACAGCGGGGCAATGCAGCCAGTGTCTTGGAGACACTTCCGGTCCGTTTCCGGCAATGATTTTGATCAGTCGAGCTACCTCTAGATTGTTTGCAATAGTCTGGAGTTAGTTCAACTGTTTTAATTGTAAATTAGTACACGTTGTTATTTGTTTCTTTTGCTTGTTAATTAGTACTTTCTAAATTACTATTACCTATACCCGAAATTATTTATTCTGTCTTGTCATACAATTAATACATTTTTAACTGGTTATGTTCCAGATGGCCACACGATGACTACACCTGTTGGTTGGCTATAGAGCCATGGGAAGTCCATGAAAGGATTGTCATTGAAGAAATGGGCGAAAAGGACAGTAAATTGCAGTTGGTAAGTTTTGTCCTATTTCTTAAATGACCATAGATACTTTTTTATTTCGGACGATAGTAGTATTCTTTTTTGTTCTATCTCTCTTGTTATCATTACCATTGCTTCCACTGACATGAGTATCCTCAAAACTAGAGGGTTCTCCCACAAAGTTATGTAGTTGTCATATCACTTTGGCGACGTTTTACAAACGAATTAGTACGTATACACAACCAAACTCAATGAAGAATGTTTGTTTACATTACGTGTTGATTTGAGATCCTTCCTTCAATAAATAACTTACAATTACATTATATCTGAAACTCGACGCAAAGCAAGTAAGTATTAGTTTTTTGTGTCGTGGTTTGTTTACAAACATTTCACATAGAGTTTGGCTAGTGTATAGTGGCAGTAGGAGTAGGGTATGATTTGTTCATCGGATGATGCTTCTATACTCGGATCTAGAATCCTATACAGTTTTTGTAAAAGGATAACCAAAAGAAAGAAAGCTAGTTTACACAATTTTTATTCTGTACATAATTTTTTTTATGTCGTCATAGCCATCATCGGAGGAAACAGAAGTTCAATTTTTTTTTTCATTTTGAAAGTTTCATTCATTATAATTCGTTTGTTGTCTTTATTAATAATAATAATTATTATTTAATTTAAACCTTTTTCACTAAACTTGCAAATTTAAGCGTTGTTGAATTTTATGGTTATAATTTTAGTAAGACCTTGCCATTACTTTGTTATTTTCATTTATTGTTATCAGTTTTAGTAAAATTTTATTTTTAAAACTATGATTTAAAACATGTAGGATTCTGCCTGTTTCAAGTTCTTAATCGTAAAGTCATTTACAACGGGATATTTACCATTATTTGACTTTTGAGCTTGCTAATATTTCGGCACAGTTTCATGCGCCATGATCACGGAATAACAAAAAAATCAAATCGTGGTAATAATATCACGTTGTAAATGACTTTAGTGTCAATAACCATGATGGATTTAAAAGTTTTAAGTTCTTAAGGGGGTTTTTCAAAAGGGAAAACTGGACACCATAAATAAATAAATTACAGTTTTCCCCCTTAAGGGTCCGGCGACGGATGAATTTCCTACTACGTTTGTATAGGAAATTCATCCGTCGCCGGACCCTTAAGGCTAATCATCAAGGGGGAAAACTGGAATTCATTTTTTGGAGTCCAGTTTTCCCCCTTAAGGGGGATTTCAAGGGGGAAAACTGGAATAACCCTCTTTATCAACAACACTTACTCCTTCACAACAGATCAAACACCTCGACAAAAGGATTCCGTCTGGGACTTGGGATATGTCATACGAAACACACGCCTACGACGGGGCCGTATGGAACAGAGTGTTGGGCAATGGGTCAGACAACATCACCCACCAAAGCGATAGATTCACCATCACCATGGAACTCAAAAGGAAAGCAACTACTCATAACATTGCGTTTTATACGCCACTTTTAGGTGAGAACTATTATGACCAAACATCGAGGATATTTTAGTTAAAATGTCCTTGCCAAACATCCTATTTAACTAGTCTATGAAGGCAAACGGTGTCGAAGTGCCAAATAACCAAAAGTGGCCAAAAATGGATAGCTAGTAAGCAAATAACCAAAAGTGGCCGAAAATACTGCCTCAGGGCAGCCCCTGAGGCAGTATTTTCGGCCACTTTTGGTTATTTGCTTACTAGCTATTACCCGCAACTTCGTTAGCGAGTAGGATCCTTCTCTACACACATACCAACACTTTCGTTGCACAATTGCACATGCCTTTTAAAAGCTCTTTGTAGCGCCTCTCTGCGCCCAGGTTGCATCGCCTAGGCTCGGCAGTAAACGCGTTAAATATTTTTGAATAGCAAGTTATGCCTGTCCATCATCTAAGTTCCTATATATTATGTTAGTCAGTTAATATAGTTAAATCAGACACTTTAAAACAGAAACAAGTTTTTTATCAAAAGTAAAAAGTAAAAACAGGTTTTTGTGTGTTCGGCGAGTTCTACGAACTGCCAATTTGTTAATAATATTTTTGAATATTGATATTTAAAATGTATAATTAAAAAAATGATAATTAAATTAATTATTTTTATATTTCTGAATTTAAAATTATGGTTTTAATTATTTTTATTTAAAAATATAATACTCGACTTGTAATATAACTGACTGACAAAAATTATATTATTTTGTTATCAATAAAAAAAAATATATATTATATTGTATTGTATTTGTTAATGATAGTAGAATATGCAACCGTATTTGTCAACTTCAAATTAATCTACCTACATAATAATAATTATTATGTAGGTTTCGACGTATGATTACCTACATCAAATGAAAATGTAATTTTGCGGTGACCCTTTGAATTGTTTATTAATGATATGAATGGTTCAGTTACATGTTGGCCCAGGAAGTCGGCATGGCAAATAGTCATTAGAAACCTCGTGTGTGTGTGTGTGTGTGTGTGATGACTAGACCAACAATGCATCTTCACCAAAATGTTGTTGCTTATTTTTCAGTTCTAATGACATTCATCCTACTGTCGTTCTGTGGCGAGCCACTGGAGTCGACCAGAGAATCCCTGTACGCAGCCTGCGTGGTCGTCATCTGTGTCTTCCTCAGCTTTATCGACAGTCTGGTGCCAACGCACAGCGTTCCTACCATACGTGAGTGATATTTTGTTATTACCGTTCCCCAACGCGACTATCCTCATAAAGAGTATTTGTCCAAATCATAGACGACATCGTCTAAAACGATGGTAAAACGTTGAATCCAGGAGGGCGATCACGGTGTGGTAAGGCACAGCATTACATCTCAAACGTTAGCAGTTGAAACGTTCGGGTGCGCGTTCACAGGCCGGCATCGGACAATCCGCAATAGCCCCATCAATGAATTGACATAAAAAATCCGTACCGCACGGAGCGAACTGTTGACAATGCCGGCGAGGATTCTTGAAGGCAACTTTTCCGTTTAATGCAAATGGCGTCATTCGGATTGCGGATCAGTGTATGCACTTGTCAGCGGATTGTCAGATACCGGCCTGTGAACGCTCACCCTTACGTTACAACTGCCAACGTTTGAGCCGTAATGCCGTGCCTTACTACACCGTAATCGCTCTTCAAACGACGATGAGATGAGCTGAAGAGCTGTCATGTCACACAATATGTATTACGAATTTGAACTCAATATCAAACTGAACTAAGGTCCAATTTCACTGGTTGCAACAGCTGTCCAAAACTACAAGTGAAGGGACCCGTGTCAATAGTATCATGGTTGAGAAATTACGGAACGTGCCTCCGTCCAATCTTAGGTTGCAACCAATATCAATTTCTCCATGCAAATAACACCGCACCATCTAGAGTTTCTTTCGTCTATGGACGATTCTAGGTTAGCAAAATTCGGACCGAGGATGGTGTCTCACTGCTGCATTCATGGTAAACATGTGTTACCACTTTTGTGCAATTCATCTTCGATATAACAAATGGAAATGTCAGAAAAGAGAAGCAATTAACTCGCCCCCCTGACCCGATTGTGGCGATTAGCTGAACACGATACCTTTCAAGTTCGTAATCGTTTCAGGGAAACTTTTTCTTTCACCCTCATTTGCCCTTATCGGGCGTGCTAGCCGGAATCTCGATGTTTTAAGCTCTTTCATTTTAACCCAGCTCGTCTACAATCTCGATGAAAATGACCGAATATCTAAAGCCGAATGCTGACCGGTGTTACGGGGTGTAATGTACCATTTCAGCGAGTATGAAACGTTACGCCGCGCCGTGTTTTTTTATTGATTATGGTCAAGCGTTTGGCCACCGACACACTTAAATTAAGTGAAGATGTGGCCTAAGATGAATCACGCTTTCCCAGAAGGAACTTATTTACTTAAAGAATTAGAAGACTTGAAGATTCTAAGATAATATTCTGACGGGAAAACAGACGCAGGAAGTTCATTCCACTCTTTGGCCGTGCTTATTAAAAATGTAGAGCAGAATTTTTTGGTTCGACACTGTGGTATGTCGACTAGGTACGGGTGGTATTTTTCTGTGCGTCTGTGGTCCTATGGTGGAAGGGAGAAGATGGGATAAGGTCGTGTAATGCCTGCGCACAATAACCAAAGTGGTACTTGTAGAACACTGACAGTCTGGCGACGCACCGTCTGTGATCGAGGCTTTGTAGGTTAGCCTCTGCAAGTGAGTCGTCGCCGATAAGTCTAACAGCGCGTCTTTCAATCGAGTCGAGGGCCTCAAGCTGGTATTTAGCCGAGCCATCCCAAAGGTGGCAGCAAGGGTCTCAAGCTGGTATTTAGCCGAGCCATCCCAAGGGTGGCAGCAGCACTCCATGCAAGTTCGGACCTGTGCTTTATATAGACTGAGAAGCTGTCCCGTTGTGAAGTACCGCCGAACCTTAGTCAGGATGCTCAACGTCAAAGCAGCAAATTTGGTCTTCGACTCGATATGGGAGCCAAAGTTCAAATTCGAGCTAAGCTCTACGCCCTATAGGTCTGTCAGTGATCTGAAGCGCAGCATCACAAAAAGTGGGCAGGTTTAAATTGTGTCTTCTTTGCCGAGATCAGACACGCCTGGGTTTTGGATGCGTTAAAGCGCACAAGGTTTGCGTCACCCCATTCAGTTTGCTGGTAAAAAGTTCTACCATCTCATTGCGAGTGAGAGTGAGTGTGCTTAAATCCGTCTCGTTGCTCGTTGCTAGTGCCATTTTGCCCATACGTTTTAGGAATACGTTTTAGAACGGCGTAAGCAAAAAAAAACAAGTAATTGTTAATTTACAAGAAAACTAAGAAACTGGCTTAGAGGAACCAAATAATTCGTAAAAACATGCATCAAAATATAAGTCATTTCAATTGACCGCTGGGTTGTCTGAGATCTCGATCAAATTATACGTGAAACTGTGCACTTTCATGATTTTTTTCTAAATCGTGTTTCACATTAGAGGAACCAAAGAAATAATACAGAATTTTATGTAATCTAGTTTTTACCACGGAGACTACGTGAATTCGGAGATCTTGGAGTAGTTTGACAACCAAACCCGTTAAGTTCACCCTTTAATTGGATATTTTGTTTGTTTCAGTACTTTTCTACATAACAGTCATGTATGGGGTGATAATAGCGCTGTTGGTCCACGTTTTCCTGACCTCTCCCTATGCTGAGAAGCTATGCAAAACTGGCTGTATGCAAGGGGTCTTCACATTCTCGCTGTTCAGAATTTTATTCAGGTTGCCACCTATCAAGGTATTACTGGTGACAGTCCTTTTAATATTAAAAGACAAGCTACATTTACAATCACACTTGGATGTATAATGTTTGTAAACAAACTGCTCATACTTAACCTAATATTTACTCTGTTGCTGCGTCTTCTTAAACGCCATTTAAATAACTTGTCGATGTGAGATCCTTACTTCAGTAAATATTGATTATATCTGAAACTCGTTGCCAAGCAAGGGAGTTTTAGTTTTTTGTATCATGGTTTGTTTTCAAACATTTGACATAGAATTCATTGTGAATGTAAGCGGGTTAACAACGAACCTAGTTTGTGTTGGAAGAACACCAACGTTTCATTCCTTAACGAGGGACTTCATCAGGGTGAGTGCGGTTCGCGTCGCGCCTGTGCCGCGTCCCTGCGCGCACAGTCAGTGCACTCACCCTGATGAAGTCCCTCGTTAAGGGATGAAAAATTGGTGTTCTTCCAACACAAACTAGGTTCGTAGTTAACCCGCTTACGTTCATAATGAATTCGTCAAACTATGAAAGTTTTTATAGTAAAATTTCACATAGAGTTTGCCTAGTATTCAAAGTAGTATGCAAAACACAAGTAAATATGCAAAAGTTTAGATGTTTACATATTTGAATGTTTGTTACCTTGCGCTTGCACTTTGACGGCAAGCATATGCATGTGAAAAGGGCCTTAGGTTCGAGTGATGAAAATACTTTCATTTGTTTGGTTCGGCTCGGTAATGTTGGATGACGCGTGCAGTACCGAATCTGTACTGCACGCGTCATCCAACATTTTACCGCGCTAACCGCCTAATCAGAAACGCTCCATAGAAATATAGGCGCCCAGTAAGGTACCACGTATACCGAGCGTGCTGATGTTGTACCGAAACCCTACCGAGTAATCAGAAAAGTCGCGATTTTCAAGAAAGAGATATATTTGTAAATACTAGTGCTAGCTCCCCCCCCCCCCCCCCCCCCTATTATAAGAAAAAATAAGAATAGGCCGACCCCCTCTCCCCATGTTTAATATTTATTACGTAAGAATCTAAGGGAAAACATGAATACACGTTTGGTTTGTTTTAATGTTTATATTTCAAAGTAACAATTTTTAGTAATGTTCATTTGTACCTACTTACAAATGTACTAATAATTTGATTATAAACTTTGGTATTTTTGTGATCTTATGTAAGAACTATGGAGACTCCCTCCCACCCCCTTGTAATAAAAAATAAGCCATGGTCGACCCCCCTCCCCCCCCCCCTAAATCGTCTTACGTAATAAATGAATGGCCCCAGTCGTAATTGTCTTATTCTGTTTTTATTTTTATTTTGTATGTGCTATATAAATGTATAAACAAGGTTCACTAAAATGATTACGTTGAATGAATAACTATCTGAAACTTATCTATACATTTTGTTTTCTTTCATTTTTAGTAATACATTTCTTTGCAAAGATTGATCCTTATCAGCAACAAAATCCATTGGTTCAATAATACAGGTTGTCTTTTTTTAAATCTTTCGTGTCCATTTCCGTCAAAAGTAAGCTTAAAAAAAACTAAATTTGCAGCTATTGTTTTCTTGTAAATCGAGGTCATGACTCCTTTCACGACATTTCTCTAACTCTCGTGTTTTCGGACTTGGCAGGCTGGAAGGCTTGGAAGTCTGGACATCGACTGCGCTTTCATGAAGTACTGGACGCACATACTTAGGCCCGTATTATGAAATCTTGCTTGAGTGACGTTTATGCCATGGAAAAGCGTTACTCAGATTGATCAATGACTGAGTAAGCATTCATAACGCGTTTGTGAAAAGAGCAGATTGTGGGTCTCTTCCGATTTTAAATGTTTTACTTAGCTTTAACACTGTCACGTCCCCCTCGCAAGTAGCGGCGGCAGCGTGCCCCTGCGGGTCGCACCGGCGGCGGCTGGGCAGTGAATGCGTTTAATAATATATTTTTCTGAAAGCTGAAATACATATCTTATTAAGCTAAAATAAACGTTTTACCTAAATTGAATTGTTTTTTTTACCAGATATCTCTAAGCGAATACCAGCGTCAAGACGACGACGACGACGAAGAAGCGACCACCTCCAGCCACTTTGAGGAGATGGAAAGTGACCAGGAGAAGACTTACGGGGATGCGCGGGAGCTGGGGGAGGTGCTGGATAAACTCATGTTTTTGCTGTATTCTATCACGTTCGTTTCGATGCTGGCGAATCACTATTAAAAGACACATTCATTCAAAATCTAACAATAGATTTTTTTAAACAATTAGTATGTCAAATTGTAGCTTTAGATTTTTTCCGTCGACAAGTTGATAAAACACTTTAAGTTCACATTCGTTCATACACCAAAATTAAGGACTAACCCGCCGGATTGTTTCGGTGGTTTTGGTGTGTAGAGTCCAATGGTAGGTAACTTTATTGTTTTTGGAAAATAAAACTTTTGAAAACTCCTGTCTTTATAATACACTTCCCATTCACAATATCGAAGTTTATTCTGTATATGAGGCACATATTCTGTACACATATTCTATGCACACATCATATATAGCATTCACTATCAGAAATAAAAATTATTAATGATAGCATAAGTGACATATATAAAACAATATGTTTTTTTGAAATTGAGACAAAATTTGTTGAGCTCTAGCGTAGAGTTAAGTTCTAGATTTAACATAAAATACATATCTACCTTAGTACATGATGAACTGTGGGAATTTTGTTGTCGCTTCACTTTAGAAAATAAAAAATAACAAAAACTTACATGGTTTACCATACAAATTCCTAAGAAATCAAAATAATATCGCAAAAAATTTCGACTTCGACGGGACTTGAACCCGCATCCTTCCGTCAGTACAGGAATGTGACAACCAACAACACCACGAGGTCAAGTGACGTGGTGATGCGGGTTCAAGTCCCGTCGAAGTCGAATTTTTTTGCGATATTATTTTGATTTCTTAGAAATCACGCTGAGTGTGGGGTTACGCACTATAATAACAAAAAACCATACAAAATCCATACCAAAACCCCTAATTTTAGTCAATTTGAAATATAAACTTTTGAACTGACCTACTTTTAATTTATACGTAACAATACCTACCGGCTGTGGGTGGTTCTCAATCTCCCTTAGTAGGTATATTATATGATGAAATGTGGGCACTTTGTTGTCGCTTCGAAATTAAAAACAAATTAAAAAAATAACATGGTTTTCTATACAAACTCCATACCAAAACCCGTATTTAAGTCAGTTTGAAATATATACTTTTGAAATTGCCTACTTTTAAGTTATACGTTGGAATACTACAGAGCTAGGTATTGCTTCCGAAACTACAATAGCGATGACTTCGATTTGAACTGCAGATGAAAACAATTGGTTTTTTATTGGATACGCAATCAAAGCTTGTCGCCCAGCTACATCGAATTCGACGGCTCGTCAAAAAACGAACACAGTTCACACAAATTCCAATACCCACTCGTTAGCCATCACCCGACCCTAAATAATTTTAACGTGCGTGGCAACTTTACTAATGATTCTCGGAAGGAACCCGAGAAACCAAGGAGTGAGGTCACACTACAAGTCAAGCACGGCTGGCAGAAACCTCTTCTCGAATGCTAATCACTTCGCGCGTCTTACAGAAAAAATTCAGACACTAAAATGTACAGAGAAAATACTTTTATTATAAGAAATAAAAAAAAAATTACATTAACAGAATAAAACAATTACAACTAATATACTATACTATACACTTATATCTAATTTTTTTAAATCTAAGCCTTCACCAGAAGGCAGTGTGCCCAGAATGCTGGCAGCATTGCCACGTTGAATGGCAATGCTAATTCGTTGACCGAAATAGAAGCCAGCATTCCGATCACCTGTGGATTCTATAAGAAGTTTGATGAGATCTTTATAAATTGCGTGTGCCCCAGGACCCCAAGGACGAAGGGTTTCAACCCCAAACGGCTCAAATAGGTAACCTCGGTCAAGGTTAACGTATTTTCGCCGGTTAAGGGACTCCGCTGATGTTGCTGCAGAACCGGCTCTTACCGATGTGTCCCTGCAAGATGTGAAGGCGCTAGGGTATATACACACGTGGCATCCCAAACTAAAGGCCAACCCATCTTCCAGGAAATCAGAGTCATACCGTCAGGTCTTTAACCGTTATTTCGTATAAAGCCACGTGGTTTGAGGGTAGCTGCCACACTGACGCTGGTAAAAGCCCGACGGATGATGTCATTACTTGAACCAAGACGGGACACACGCCCTGCATTAGAGACACATGCCAGTGCATGGTGACCAAACTTGTCGACGGTTTCACCAAACCAATCGTTTCACCATAACAATAGTATCGCCTCAGAATGAAATATTTTGGCATTTTACCTTTCATGGAAGAAACTACAGATGGAGGGAAACGTGTCAAAACAGTCTAGGTTGATAATAATATCAATCTTTCCGTGCAAAAAGCACCTCCGAACTATAGTTTGTTTCATCATGAACGAGTCTGCGATGATACCATTGCCATTACAAAGTGATTGGATAGCAGAATTCGGCCCCAGAAGGCATACAATTTTACAAACAGAACAGGTCTATTATTTCCGAACGCTAAATATGATCTCGGATAGCTTCGACATACAGGGCCTGAAGACTGTTGATGACCAGGCCGAGGCAGATCTAGGAGAAGATCTAAGAATATGGGATGAGTTTAGTGGCATGGAGTTATTGATTCCTGAAAAGGTTGGGAGACGGGTAACCAGCAGTTAGATTACCTAACTAAATGAACAAAACTATTTTGTTTTCTGTAAATTGCATTTGCATTCACAAAACTCACCAACACTTTCTTATTTTCGAGAACTAACGGTAATACCGTAGTTTGTTAGCATACATTGAGGTGCAGCAAGCTTGAAATATCAAACGATTTTTCACAACTCGTCGAAGCTTTGTCGTTTTATTTCTTTTCTGCTTGAATTTATGCAATTTCGCAAATGTTGAAATTGCAACAATTGCAGATATGAGGAATGTGGGGAGGAAGACAGAGATATGAGGAACTTTATATACTTAGAACTAGAAATTTTGATACTTTAGTAGATACTCCATTTCCCAACTTTTTTTCTCAACTACTGTTTTTAGGAGCATGTTTTGCCCACAGTTGGAAAGGCGAGGGACACCATCACATCATTATGCACTCTTCTATGTTTTTTCTACGTTCTAATAATCATTTGCAAGAAAAAAAGCTCATACGACGTAGGTGAAACGGGGTATTTTTAATAAAAATAAATAAAATAATTTATTCAAAAATAACTTAGGACAAGAAAGATAACAAAGAGTTTCGTCTTAAATTAATGTTTAATGTTTTAACGATTTTAATTATTTCCAACTATCTCATCAGGAATCACATGCAACAGCTTTCCCTGTTGATCGTAAATAATTGACGATGTTTATGTCAACATCAAGGCATTGATGACATGAAAAATCTTGGGTTTATTACAGAGTATCATAACTTTCCTATCACAAACAGACGAGCAATTAGCGCCGAACAAACTGTCTCCTCACAACGAAAAAAGTAAAGTCTCCAAAGTCAATACGCGAACAAAGAACTTTTGAAATCCACACGAAATCCATTTACCAGTTGCCTCGGACGTTCCTCGATGAAAAAACTACGGACACCAGCTACGAATTCACGTAGCTACTTCGAGTGGTGTAGATATACGTCCTGTACCGGCGGCGCGGCGGCGGGCGGCGTGGCGAGTAGGCCCGAAAAAGCGCATGTGGTGTGTGAGACATTTTTTCGACTTTTATTTGAGCGTACGCCCGTCGGCCTCGCTAAATTATTACTGCAATGTTTTCCCAAATAAAACTAGGACCATGCCCCGACATAAAAGCCCGCATATGGGTTTAAAAATTCAATTTTCGCTCGCTATTTGCAAAGTACGAGCCGGACCGGATTTTCGTAATCAATTCCCGGCTCAAAACACTTGTAAACAATAAACTTTTGAGTCTGTATCGCTGAAAGCTTCATAGGCTTCAAGTCGGCGAGGTAATGAGAATTTAAAAATGTAGCTGCAACTTTTATTTTTGGAGAGCGAGCATCGAAAAATATCGAACGGCTTCTGGCGAGCGACGTCGATTTGTTCGCTTTGTTTGCGGATGGCTCATCGGAGGGTCGTTCTTTTGCCATGTGTTCTGCTATTTGTCTTTTTACGTTAACGAAACAATTCCTTGCCGTTTTACGAAACTTGTACATATTATGTACAAAGTGTCTTTAACCTATAATTGCACTTGTATATAAGATGTTTTTATTCTTGGAAAAAGAGAGGTTGACCACAGAAAAGGTGGGATGACGACATTAGACAAGTCGCAGGAATTACATGGGGTAGAGTGGCCATAGAAACGCCAGAATGGAGAAGATTGGAGGCCTTTGCAACGGACATACAAAAATGGGACAAAGAGAATTAAATGAATAACAAAGAAATACTGTTGTCCGACTAAATGCTTATAATTATTATTATACAATGTATGTAAAATTTTCGTAAAATGGCAAAATTAACCTATGTTATAGGTTAAAGACCTTATAGGTAATTTGAAGATAAGATAGATAAAGGAAGGAAGTGGTTAATATTTATATAATTTTGATTTTCAAATAGATAAGGAACCTACTTAGTCTAAACCACGTAATTTTCAATGAATAGTTTTTGATAAATGCAAATAATACCTAAACGATTCTAAATTAATCAATAGATAACAATCACTTGAGATAGTGGTAGTGATATTATAAATAGTGAAGTAAACCCATAAATGTTCTTATGAAAATGAGAGTTTGAGTGAAAATGTTTGATTTAAAGATTTGTGTGTGTTTTGTGATCGTTCTCGGTTCATATGCAGCCTGTGGAAGTAAGTCAAACACTTTTGTTTTGATAAAAACCTGCTTCATCATATACAGCCTATACCAGTCCACTGATAGACGCAGGCCTCCCTGATTAGTTGTCATATTAAAACCGCTTATATGCATATATAAATAAATAGTGCTGGACAATCCACACAACACCATCTAGCCCCAAAGTAAGCTACTCAAAGCTTGTGCTATGGGTACTAGATAACTGATATATTTAATACATTATATACATAGATAGATTTCTTTTTTATTATACATAGAAAACACCCAGACCAACCCGAGGCGGGAATTGAACCCACAACCTCTTGCGTCGCAGGTAGACTCTCGCCCGCTGCGCTACTGAGGTCGTCTAAATATATATATTTCTTTATCCTATCCCTCCCACTATATATATTATAAAGCCGAAATTTTGTGATTATGTGAATTTTTGTTACCTAAGATCTCAAAACTACTGAACAGATCAAGATGGAAATTGGCGTACATTTAGAACATAAGTGCTTAGATAATAGGCTACCTATAATACTAAAAATACGCTTGCGAAGCCGCGGGCAGAAGCTATTATATTTCATAGTTCCATTAGTAGAAGATTATAATTTTACACAGGTAGTTACTTGTTCCATTCGGTAGCTCGCACGTTTCAGAGAATCGATTTAAATCGATGCACAACACTAAAACACCTTCCCAACCCTACCACGCTACCAGAACGCCATTCTTTTTCCGTGCGCGGTAGCATAAGCACACTAAAAATTTATTTAATAATAAAATTTGTGAATCTACGAAAAATTACAAGAGGAAAAGGGAAGACCAAGCAATTCAGCGGTATCAAGCAGAAATCAAAAAGCTTGAACAAAAACAAGCGACTCGAGGTCAATTATTGAATTCTCGAAAAAAGAAGGTAACTTCTATTTTGAATTCATTACTAGAGGTTGCAAATGTTTACAATTCAACCAAACCATACCATCTAAAAGTCTGCCTGGAGGGTTTACTGTAGGTACTCCACGAAGGCTAGACAGGATGAGTTAAAAGCCTGGGGGTTTGACTGTAGGTCACTCACGAAGGTTATAAAACAAGTAAAAGTCATTTATTTGTTACACAAGTACCTACCTACCTAGAATAATCTAGATGTTGTATCCTTTACAATTCAATCATACCATACCATCTAAAAGTCTGCCTGGAGGGTTTACTGTAGGTACTCCACGAAGGCTAGACAGGATGAGCTAAAAACCTGGAGGTTTGACTGTAGGTCACTCACGAAGGTTATAATAAAGCAAATAAACATCTACTTTGCATAGCAATGGTTTGTACATCACTAGAACTCATTATCTCATAAAAATATAAAGATGATTAGGTACCAATTAAAAACCAAGCGGATTCTCAGTACCTAGGTCATTCACAGAGACCATAAAGCAAGTAGGAAGTCATCTACTTTGCATACCATTGGATTTAACATGCCTAGAACCAAAAATTTCATACCTACCAATGTTGTTTCGACGACAAAAAATTGTCAGTAAAATACCTGGAGGTTCGACTGTAGGTCATCACGAAGGTCATCAAGCATGTAAGTAGGCAACTAAACTACTCCGCATATCATTGGGTTCAATATTCATAAAATCAACATTTCCTAAGATTGAGCCGATAAAATATTTTGCACTACCCGCAAATATATTTAAAGTGGAATTGGGTTTTCCTTTACGGAATTCGAAGCCATAATAATTAATGAACCCCTATTTGCTAATATCTGTGTAGATAAAGAAGCCGGTATAGAATAATAATAATATAATATAGGTATTGTATCCCCGATAACAAAAAATCTAGACACCATCGAAACTGATACTGGGATATTGACGGATACCATGTCAAAATTGGTAATCCTGTCTTGATATTATGTCGTGCATGTGGTCGTGCACTAGGTGACTCAACTGAAGAGATTCCAGTTGTTTACGGTGAGAATATACACTCAGATCTCGCAAAACCGAACATTCAATCGAGACGAAAACACGCAATAGGCCAATATCTAGATAAATCGTCCCTGAACATCATTCAAGACGAAACTCGAGATGACACCCGTTTTGGCTCTAATTTGTCAGTTATAATCAAAACTGCTAAAACAATTTAAAAGCAAAAAAAAAAAAAGGGGGTTGTCAAAACCCACCCCGCAAGCTTCAAACGGGATGCCCTCCACGTTAACCCGCGGTGAACAAGGGGGGGGGGGAGGTACAGATACATGGCGCATCGCCAGGCACAGAGAAACTCAAGCGCCGTCAGCTGTGTCCCTAGCGTCGGCGCAACACAACCGACAGAATACGAACCGACGGACGTCCTCCACTGCAACAGTAGATCAGGTACTAACCTACGTGACGGCGTTGTTATAAATGTTGGTTATCTATTACAAAAACACCAATATGAACGGTTACCGATTTTCTGTGATACATGCCTAAAAATACCCTAGCTCAAGTTGATAAGTCTAACACTTAACATAAAAATAAAGGATTTAGTACATTTTGGTGCAATATCATAGTGTAAAATGAAGAATGTTAGCTAATTTATGGTAGGTACATTGCAATCATAATAACCAACATTGTTGACACCTAACAGTACCCATATGTTTATTTAAAATCATTTGATGTATCCTAAGGAACACAATCAAAATAAAATATAATGCGACCACTTGTAATAACCAAAACAAGACTATCTTAAAGTCATGTACAACAATTGATCACAAGGACCCATACTTATTGATATGTACAATTCATCAAAATTATTAAAGATAACTTTTTAGTTAACGCATTCACTGCCCAGCCTCGGAGGAGCGACCCGCAAAAGGACGCGCCGCCTTGCCGTCGCCCGCGCCGCACGGCGCCATCGGTCTCATAACGGCGGCGATGGAGGCGAACATGTGTCTCATGGGTCATTTAGATGACGCATTCACTGCCCAGTCTCAGGTGCGATCCGCAGGGGCGCTTTACGGCGATGATGGAGATGGACATGTGTTTCGTGGGCCATATAAGTGTTAGTTATATCGCATTCACTCTCCAGCCTCGATGATGCGACGCGCAGGCGCAGGAGCGCGCAGCAGCCGCCTTGCGGCGCGATGGAGATGGTCATGTGAGTCGTGGGCCATGAAAGTGTTAAGGTTTCGACTCGAATCTACAGTTCAGTCTCATATTTAAATGATAGTAACCAACTATGAAAAATGCTTTAGTAACATTATTGAAACAATAAAACGATCTCGAAATGGTTTCGTATTTAATTATAAACAAAATACAATTGAAACTAAACAGACATGCAAGCTGAAAGTTTTAAGACTTCATATTTAATACATCATCAGATATTTTGAGTTTAGCCTTACCTGAAGAAAAACGTGAACCATAAAGTTGTCACAAAAATAGTTGAAATTACCACGATTTGAGTTTTGCACAAAGTTTACACAAAGGTTTTGAAGACAGAAAAAATTTCGCGCTGCTTAATAATAATTATGGCCATCATTACAAAATAATAATAATAATCAACTGATAATAGACAAAAATTCGATATAAACTGGCAACAGGATAGATGATACTAAAAAGACTAAGAAATCCTTAATTTCTAATACCATTTCTATGACCCATAAAATGTTTACTGACTATCGTCCTGGATTGGATGCTGCTTGCAATGGCATGGGCGCAAATGGTCACTGGAAATAATGTGGCCTACAATTTCACACTAATAATTTAATTTAATTGAAACAAGCGTTTTTTGTTTAGGCCCTGAGAGTTTGCTCACAATAAATCTAATTGCGCAAAACTGATGCTTACAGTTAAGACGACGGCAATAAGCTATATAATAGGAATGGGAAAAATTAACCCAGTATTGAATTAGAACTAAACTCACATGTCTGTATTAACTTTGGTATATAGTTCACTCAGTAGGTACATCACTTTAGTCTACCTTACATTGATCGTTGCGCATCTCGCTCCAACGCCAAATGTGACACTTTTGTAAATGGAACCCCGATTCGGTTTTCACGTTTACTGAATTTCGCCTTTGTCAATTATTTTAAAGTGTTTTCCAAAATTAATAACGAACAATCAACAGGAATAATTGTATTCCCTAACTAGCCTTCCTAGGCTCAGTTCTCTCTACTGAATCGTTTGATGGTATCCAAAATCACAGACAATAATTATAAAATTTTGCGCTTTAATAAAGGGTGCTCCTGCCGATAGACCTTACCCTTCGAGGGCTGCGATCGTCACCGGAAGCGTTTTCACTGCGACCAGTTTTTCAGCAATCACTATAATTGTATTAATAATATTAAGATGTCATGATTGCTTCCTTTTCTAAAGGACCTTAAAACACTATTTATAAGCTATGGTGGAATTATTTTTAGCAAAATACAAAAAATAGAAGTATATTAAAATTTAACAGAACAATTTCAAAAGGGTGATTCATAATATAGTTCACTTAGTATTAGTCAAGTCACCGATCGGCGCCTTTTAGGCCACAAAATTGGTTCTGACGAACACAATATTATCTCGCCTCCTGAAAGGAGCTTATACGCGTAAGCAGCGGCCGAGTGTACCTAAATACAATTTTGTAAGGAACCAAAAAGTTCTAGATTTCATCCACAATTGGTACCCTAACATTGATATTCTTTAGATAAATTAACTAAAATACTAGCGTTATTAAATTGTTATATACCTGTATATATCAGCATTATTATAAACGTATGCAGCAGCTCGCGAGCAACCAAATATGATTATACCATATTTTACAAAATAAATAATGTTAACTAGATTATAATTATGTCTGCCCCGAGTAAATTATGAAGTGAAATTAATAGTAATTTATTGATCACCGATTAACGTCCGCATAAGCGAGCATCGTCGCAAACTATGGCTCGGTAGATTAAGGATGTTACGAGAGCAAGCGGAATCGGCGTTGCAAATTTCGGCGCACATTGCAGCGACATGCTGCAACGTCGAGCGCAAACGCTGCTGGTCCACCGAGGATCTACGGAAGGCACTGAGCTGGCTAGAGATAGAGCTCGCAAGCCTTTGCCCAAATTATAATCATCCAATTTCATCGGAATTTTTTTATTAGGTCGGCTGATATACAGTGGCAATAGAGACTTCATTATTACTTTATGCATAAGAAGTTATGATTGCATTGACTGATAAAATGTTAAGTACTTACATTATTATTTTTCTTATATATTTTGTGTTATAGATATCGACATACTCGTACGATCATAATATAAAAACACCTATTTGTTTTATCTTTATAAAATCCGCTATTCCTAAATAAAGCAGAAAAGATTACTGCTCTGAAATTATACCAAAACTTAAGTAGATAGTTAAGACTCTAAACATCTACCTGTGTAAAATTATAATCTTCTACTAATGGAACTATGAAATATAATAGGTGATTAAAAGAACTTAACAAGTGAAGTTCAATCTCTATTATATGAATAAGTCCATTAGTAGAAGATACAAGAACCCACCCACCACATCCCAGCTCAAGTTTTGGTTGCTATCCTCTAAAAAGAATGGCGTTCTGGTAGCGTGGTAGGGTTGGGAAGGTGTTTTAGTGTTGTGCATCGATTTAAATCGATTCTCTGAAACGTGCGAGCTACCGAATGGAACAAGTAACTACCTGTGTAAAATTATAATCTTCTACTAATGGACTTATTCATATAATAGAGATTGAACTTCACTTGTTAAGTTCTTTTAATCACCTAGTTTATTTCATTTTCATTTATTTATTCTCAAACAATAATTACATTTTACTATAAAAACTATCGTAGTTTGACGAATTCATTACGTATGTAAGCGGGTTAACTACGAACCTTATTTGTGTTGGAAGAACACCAACGCAGCGCCCCCCCACCACCCCCACCCCCGGCGCTCACGTCGCGGGCTCAACGCGCGCTCGCGCGCAGTGCTCGGAGGGATGCGGAACGCGCGCGTCTAGAACCGCACTCACCCTGAAGATGTCCCTCGTTAAGGGATGAAACTTTGGTGTTCTTCCAACACAAATAAGGTTCGTAGTTAACCCGCTTACATACGTAATGAATAATTACATTAGGGTAAACCCAGGATACATGCCTCAGTGGGATAGATGCCTCGGTTTCAAAAAACATAACTTCCCGAAATCAAAACTACGAATTAATAGTTTAAATAAGGCGCGGACATGCCACACCCATCAGTTCCCCGCAGGCGGTTGAGCAGAGTGGACGTATTTTTCTTGTGTGTGCGATTATCTCCGCGGCGAACGCAGGCTTACTGGTCAAAGTTTTAAACATGAGTATTCAGTGTTGCATAACTTTTTATGTAGTCATAAATTTTATTCAATTTTACTAACGTTGATACATTGGTACATTGAGTCAATACCCTCTCTATTGTATTTAGTTTAGTTCTACTTATGAAAGGCATCTATCCGTATCAAAAAGTATAGTTGCCTCAATTTATCTGGGGGATAGTTGCCCTTAAAGGCATCTATCCCCCAGAACTCTAAACATAGTCAGTATTTGTTGGAAAACATAATTTTGTTATATTTTACGTCGGAAACATTTTGTACATACCTATTTGTGTTCAATACCTAATGTTTAACCGCCAATAAAATTAATTTCATATCCCATGTAGACCACATGGGTCTAGCGTCCGTTTACCTATGCCCCAACATACCCTAAAAGCTGATTTTCAAATGTTGAATTTCTTAATGTTGATTTCCTTAATGTTAATTTTTTGAATGTTGCTTTTCTTAATGTTGATTTTCTAAATGTTGGTTTTCTTAATCTTAATTTTCTAACTGTTGATTATTTTTATTGTAATTTTTTGTTAGACAAATGCACAAGCTCAATTATTATTGTATAGGAATGCTCAAATAAATGATTTTAAATTTTATTTTACTTTTATTCATTCTATAGGGCATCTATCTTACACCACTGGCTTCTATCCTCCATAGCATTTTCATGCTGTGGCATCTATCCATATAGGGTAGGCATCTATCCCCAAAAAAAGGGTTTGCAAAAACTCAATTCCTGCCTAATAAGTGATATTTAGGTCACTAGCAACCGTTATAGATGTGAGATAAAAGATTAAACTATCTATATTCATAAAAATTACTCACGTCAAATTAAGAATTTTAAAACTACAAGGCTTTTTCAAAAAGTGTGGCTTCTATCCTGGGTTTACCCTACTTGTGTCGGAATTTTTCTTAATATTAGGTAGGTACACATTGTTATACTTCATACGACTAGAGTCCATGTACACGACTGAAAAACATTAAAATAGTAGGATACTATATAAAAAGAGATATAACAAAATTTATACAAAAAAACAATAACGAATACATATTCAGATATTTTGAATGTAAAACATGAAATGAAAATATTTGTACAATACGCAAAAGTCATCCTATTTCCATCATGAATCTCTATCATTACCTACCTACTAGGAAAAGGTTCTTACCTGGATATAATTTGTTGTCTAGAAGGGGTGCGCTTAGCTAGAATCTTACGCTTATTACAAGAATACATAATGCTGGACAATCCAAACAGCATCATCGAAGAACTCAAATAATATCCCAAAACTTTTCGATTTCGACGGGAATTGAAACCGCAGCCTTCCCTCAGTACGGGAATGCGCTAACCAATTCCGTCACGAGGTCCGCACGATTGAGGCGATATCGGTCTTCCTCGAGACGTCACCATTTGATCTCGTTACTCAGGTCAAATAAGACGCTCCCCACAGTTTTATTTGAGTCGACTAATTTTCAAACTGGTCTGACTGACTGAAATATGACTATTTCAAAATGTTGGTTAAATAAAAATAAGTACTATTTTCTTTACACTTGCGATTACGATAAAAACTTATTCAAATTTATTTAAATTTGTTAAACTTCTGTTTGTTTTCAGAAAATGTCATCTGCTACTACGGTTCGTGGGCGACCTACAGGTTGTCGTGGGGAAAGTTCGACGTATCCAACATCAACACAGATCTCTGCACGCATGTGATATACGCCTTCGCCGGGCTGCAGAGCGGGAGGATGGTCCCTTTGGATTCTTGGCTTGATCTGCCAAATAATGGGGGAAGAAGTGAGAGAGTCATCTTTGAGCTTTAAATACCTGAAAGATAGATTCGTGTCTTGTTTTTGTTTTGTGTTTTATGTCGGGAAGGTTAAGGGTTCAAAACCCGCCAATTCAGATAAATCTAAGTTGTTTTATCTGGGTTTATTATTAAATTTCTTAGAATTACCCTGAGTGTGAAGACCTACTCACCGTAATAACAAAAACCTTATTTTTATGTATTGTGGTGGTGGCATTTTTATGGAATTTTAAAGGTAAATAACAACTAGATAAAAAAATAGAGAAATTAAGTAAATACTTGCACGAAAATTACATGAATGCTGCGGGCTATTCAAATGCTAGATTGCTAGATTTCTTGTAGTTTATGACGTAGAAGTACAAAAGTAGAAGACGTCAACACCATAGTAGCAAAGAAGTGGACTTGGGCAGGACACATTGCTCGAATGGATACGTCACGTTGGACCAGGAGAGTCCTGGAATGGAGACCCAGAGCTGACACCCGAGGACGAGGCAGAAAACCGAATCGTTGGGTGGACGACATCAGACGGCACGGAGGTCATGACTGGATGAGACGGCCTCAAGACCGACAAGAGTGGAGACGAAGGGAAGAGGCCTATATCCAAGACTGGATCTAGATAAGGCCACCATGATGATGATGATGATGACGTCGAAGTCTGTAAACATAAACACTACAAATTATCAGGTAGTTTAGATAATGTTACTACTAGTAGGATCGGACGGAATAAACGAAAAGTAATCGGATAATATCAAAGGTGTTGTTAATGCAGTAGAAATGTGGACACTTGATGTTTTTTAAGTGGAAGCTACGATACGCGATGTTGGGTTACAAACTTCTTATCAGTTTGTAAACAAATGAATAATTATGTAGGACTAGCTGCGCCCCGCGGCTTCGCCCCCGTGGAAATATGTTTTCAACTTTCTTATTTTTTTCTTTCATAAGAACCTTCTCCTGACAATAACAAACACAACAAAGCCAGGTCTTAATTCTTATTTTTTTGTAAATCGCCTCCCATGCCAAAATAATGTCCTACACCCAATTAATGACTAAATAAAGGCTTCTGCCATTAATTACTATATACCGATCTCCCACTCCTATTTAAATCCACATCATCATCATTGGCTTATTTTACATCCACGAAGGATGATTTAAGTAGCATCAACCATCAACCAATCAATCTAATAATTCAGGGCAGAGCCGGTTTTAGGTTTAGTTTCAAAGAAAACCCCTTTAATGAACGATTTTTAATGGCCCCTCCATTCAATTCTATACTAATATCATCCCCTTTCCACCAACTTTAAGAATTGAGACCTAGCGTCTTCTCGGACGTGTTCATGATGATGGGCAGAACCTGCAGTTCACATGGTATCAGTGAATTACCAATAACCTTGTTTAAAGTTTAATAACAGTGCCCTAATTCCACAAAATTAATCGCTTCACCATAACAAAAAATGTGTCATTCTGAGACGATGTTATCGTCTCAGAATGACACATTTTGACATTTTACCTTTGATGAAAGGAACTGCAGATGGAGGGACGCATGTCAAAAGTGTCCAGGTTGGAACTATTCTATCAATCTTTCATATTCATATTCATATTCATATATATTTATTGCAATCATTGTGTACATTTTAGGACTTAGTTTAAAAGTAATGTTTATGAGGCACAATGGTACCCTAGCAGGGCGTGGCAATAGGTACTGAGAGTGGAGGTGGACCGGGTTTCTATAAGAATCTCTAGTTATGTTTTAGGTTTTAGCGGAAAAGTATAGTTCAATAACTTTTGTAGTTACATTTTTATATATTATTGTATAGGTAGTAATGTATATGTATATTCATAATGCATAAAAATTCGTTAGTTTTAGTTTTTATTTTAATTTATCGTTGAAGAAGTCACTTAAATTATAATAGCATTTATGTAAAAGGTATTGTTTTAATTTTTTTTCAAATATATGGTCTTTTTCCTCGTCTTTTAGTGTATCCGGTATTTTGTTATAGATTTTAGATGCCATTGCTTTTGGCCCGGAACTTTGCATTTTTAGTTTTGACTCGGGTAGTGTAATTTTATGCTTAAACCTAGTCGGATAGCGTCGCGGTTGATCAGCTGTTTTTGGGAAATTTTGGGGATATTTTCGGATAAATTTACAACATTCAAATATATAAATACATGTCAGTGTTAGTATTTTAAGCTGACGAAAGTGGTCTTTGCAGCTCTCAGGGCTCTTTATATTAACTAATATTCGGATACACGATTTTTGAAGAACAAAAAGATCTAGGACGTCAGTACCATTTCCCCAAAGTAGGATTCCGTATGAGAGCCAGGCAAAAGCGTAAGCATAGTACGCCGAAACGGCAGTTTTCAGGTCAGTTGCTTTTCTGAGTTCTCTTAGAGCGTATGTGAAACTAGAGAGCTTTGTCTTAATTTTTTTAATATGATCTTTCCAATTAACGTGTGTGTCAATAGTTATTCCTAATAGTGAAAACGAATTTACACATTCTAATTTGATGTCGTGGTATAAGAAGTTTATGTCAAGGGGGGTTTTTTGAAACGGTCGAAATTGCATTATTTTTGTCTTAGTATAATTAATGTCAAGGTTGTGATCGAATGATCACAACCTACAACACAACATGTAGAACAATGGATGAATATCCATTGTTCTACAGAGGTAAGTATGTCAGTTAATTTTAAATTGAAATTTATGTCATTATTATTAGTTGATGTCAAAATTGAAATATCGTCAGCGAATAGAATTGAAGGTTCATTATTTATTTTAGGAAGGTCATTGATGTATAAAAGAAAAAGTATACATCCTAATACGCTTCCTTGAGGATTTGAAGCTTTTATTTTTATGGGAGCTGATTTTATTTTGCTTACGATGCCGGTTTTATTGTCAAAATGCTCTAGTTCGACATACTGGATGCGATTGGTTAGGTACGACTTAAACCAGTCGTGCGCTATTCCTCGTATACCTATTCCATTTAATTTGTCGAGTAATATATTAAATTGGACTTTGTCATATGCTTTCGTCATGTCGAGTAGTAAACCGATAGCGTACTTTTTATCATTATTTCCGTGCAAATAGCACCGCACGCACTATCTAGAGTTTCTTTCATCTATGGACGATTCTGCGACGGTACGATTTTCACAGTAAAGCGATTGGTTATCAGTGATTTTGGTTCATTTGACCCTCAGGTTCGTTTTTGCTGGTCTTAAGCTTTTGCCTTAGAAAAAACCGCTGAACTTAGGCAAAATTTCAGCTCTATCCATTTAGTTTTGCAGCTTATAATTATTTAGTTTATTTAGCATAAACATGCATAAGGTAATACAAAAATTGCTTTTAGAGTAGCCATGAATTATTATTAAGATTGTAGTACCTAAGTTTATTTTATTTTCAGATAACTATGGAGCATTTACAGCGCTTAAAAGCAAAAATCCAAAACTGAAAACTATTTTAGCAGTTGGCGGATGGAATGAGGGCTCTGGCAAATATTCCGTTGTACGTATTTGGAACTCTACTAACCTGAGTTTTTGCATAAATTTGTAGGTGGTAATAGATAGAGGTAATAGAGTTTGGTAGTGGTTCATAGAATGGAAACGGATACCCAGTAGAGATAATAATCAGTATAAGTGAAGCGTTTGAATGTTTATGGACAAAACACACAATTTAGTGTCTAATATTTCGGTGAGGAGCGGAAACTGCGGCAGATTTTTGACAGTTTTCTAAAGAATTGCACGGGAGGCATCGATCAGGTATCCGCCGCCGCCTCCTCGGTAGATTTATTTATTTCTTTTTGCTCACATGACTGTATACAGCTTCGGTCTTAATGTTAGCTTAGGTCAATAGTACTTACATGCACCCTGTAGGGTACTGCAAAAGAATTTATATACAACAAAATTGAGTTTATACTAAAATAGAAAGGTGTTTGTAATAGGTAATAACTATTCCAAACTCAGGAAAATCATGCATGTTAATCTTAATTAAAATTAAATAATTCCAGATAGACCTAATTTAAAACAGAATGTCAGAAGCGGAGATTTAATTCCTTGGTCTTGGTGAGGTCTAGGGTAAAATAAATCGCAATGGTCTTAGGGCGCCTTCAAATTAGCCGCAAGTTGTCGCGCGGAGGCAGCGCGGCTGCAGCGCTGCGGCCGCGCTGCGGCCGCGCATCAGTTCATCGATCGACTAGTGACGGTGCGCACCAGCGTTGCCAGAAGGTGACTTTTGTTAGGTACCTTTCAAGTAGGTGATTTTTAACTACGTCGGCCACGAGAGTTGTCACGCGTGAGATGAGATGACAATTTATGTCGTCGTCAGTTGCATAGTCATAATTTTGTCATAATTTTTACTCATCTGAGGATTATAAATAGTCTTTCTTCAGCACAAATAGTATTTTTGAAGGTTGTATTTTGTTTTCCAATATAACGTTCCAAACGGGGAAGTAATTCGTAGAATTGTTTTCTTGATAATCTTAAGTAATTCTGAATTTTTTTGTCACTGTAATCTTTCACTTTATAAAATTCAGTTTATTGAGTTATACGAAATAATCGGTAACGTTTTCTTGGGCTTCTTTTTTTGTTTTTTGTCCAAAATCCTTTTTCTTTTTAATAGTAACACTAATAGCAGTGTTTCTTAGTCAGACAGAGTCCATCGTGAAACTAAATATACAACACTATGATTCTCGAACCAAGCTGCAGCAGCGCGGCCGCAGCGCTGCAGCCGCGCTGCCTACGCGCGACAGTTTGCGGCTAATTTGAAGGCGCCCTTAGTTTATGTCATGTAGAAATTTATCGGATAAGAATTCGTAAGCGGTGTTTAAGCTTTTCAGAGAAAGTTATGTCGTTTTTTCGTCTTTAATTATGGGGTTGTTATAAATTTCATCATACATCCAGTTGGTATATGTAAATACAAGGTAATGTCAATATTTTCTCATCTTTTTGTTTTGTTCTAGGTTTAATAAAATA
This sequence comes from Eupithecia subumbrata, assembly GCA_949316285.1. Classification (NCBI taxonomy): domain Eukaryota; kingdom Metazoa; phylum Arthropoda; class Insecta; order Lepidoptera; family Geometridae; genus Eupithecia; species Eupithecia subumbrata. The sequence goes on along the minus strand of OX438644.1, from coordinate 2,440,127 downwards.
CATAATAATTTCTTTTGTTTAACAAACAGTTCGCTAAACTCCACGTTATCTCCATAGATAACAATTGCATACATAAACCAGGCATACCTAGTCGTTTGCGTAATAATGCTGATAGTGCGGTTTCATAGTTAATATTTCTTTTTATGACACTTAAGTCTGTGTTCTATAATAGATAATCGGATAATTAAGCTGCTTCGTCAGATAATGTTGACGTTTAATGTATAAAAACTTGTGTCAAAAACGTTAAAACAACGGTTTAAAATTTAAACCATCTGTTGTTGAACTCGGGTCTTAGTGCGTATGTAAATTTGCCTAGTTTTTAGTTTTGCAATTTATGTGTGACTTGTGTACCTATCTACTGTCGCGCATTTAACCCTATTGGGTTAAATGGTTGAAATTTTCGTTACCTAAGAATGAATGAATGAATGAATGAACACTTTATTGAACTCGTAAATAACATGAATAAAAATCTTATATCTAAATAAAAAATAGAAATAGTACAAAAGGCGGCCTTATCGCTGAGAGCGATTTCTCCCAGGCAACCTAAGATATTTGTTAGGTATTTAAAATCTAAAGTACTTTATATCTTTTATACCTATGTTTTAAATTGAACTGTGTGCAGATACCTAGATGCTAACAAAAATGACACTCGAAAATGTCTACGACTTTTTTGAAGCAGACTGTTTGCAAGGCTCTGTAGCCTTGATAAGATCGGTGAATACGGAACAAGAGATTAGTAGAGTCGAATTTATTTTATTTTAATTATAAGAACCTGAAAATAATAAACGCTGTTTTTATAGGAGCAATCTGCAAATCATACCGTTACCTTGTATCATATTTAATTTCATTTGGTTCCTTATAATCATAACACGTAAAATAAAAATTATTATACAACAATAGCCTCTCTATTCATGAATTTAGAATAAAGTCAAAATCGTAACATAGGAAACCCCAAAAATAATTTTCAACGATGATTTCTTGAGGATAAGGCAGATAAAACTTTTTAAACTTTCGCGATTTGTAAACATAGTTAATGGTTTAATCGGGTATTTATCGCGTACCTTTTGTTTTTATATCCCCTACGTTTCTACCGCGTTACAGCGATCGTGGTCACGGGGCGACTGGATGTACTCGGAGTTACAGCCGAGAATTGACGGCAGTATCCACGACTACCCTCAATTCGTCTTCAGAATCAGGAATGTCCAAGTTCACACTACGACACACTACACTGACCGTATCCGATTGCAGTACAGTCGGATTACGACGCACACACATATTAATAACAGGATTCCACGAGGAAGAGAGACGAAAACCATCTTCACGGTTAAAATTCGGGTGTTTCTTGATCTCAATCGCCTCTCGAACCATCCTTTTGTAATAGTGGCGTTCACGGGATAGAACTTTTGGGTCATGTAGCTCAATCCAGTGGTTGCTTCCTGAGTCTAGCAGGTTTTCCGCTATCGCCTACTTGTATGTTTGCCTATTTTTGACCGCTGCTATGTGCTCTTTCACCCTTTCAGCAATGGTTCGTTTAGTTTGCCCTATGTATGAGCGGCCACAGCTACAGTCAACCTTGTAGACGCCTGGCATTTGTAGAGGTATGACATCTTTTGGTGTTCGTAGTTGCTGAGAAACTTTTGTGTGGGGGGTGAGAACCGACTTTATTGAAAACTTTTTCAGGATATTTTCAATTTTATCCGTCACCCCTTTCACATACGGCAAAAAGATGGGTTGTCTGCTGACCTCAGGCGTTCTTCGGCTTCTCCGCTTTGTGTGTCTTGGACTTACATAGCCGTTCTGTTTGAGAACCTTCTGAACATGTCTGAGTTCATCCTCCAGATGTTCAGGGTCACACAGAGCGTTAGCTCTGTTTGTAAGTGATGACACAACGGACTGCAAGTGGTGCGGATGATGATGTGATGCGGCGTTCAAATACCTGTCTGTGTGAGTTGGTTTTCTATAAACACTGTGCGCTAAGGAACCATCTGGTCTCACTGTCACTCTGACATCAAGAAAGGCTAAGGTCCTGTTTTTCTCCAACTCGTGTGTGAACCGGATGTTCGGGTGTATGGAGTTAATGTGTATGTCAACACCAGTTGCAGTACTTCCTGTTCACTTCCTTTCATGATGCAGAAAACGTCATCGACGTAGCGCTTCCACAGTTTTACACCGTTGGCGGTAAAATCCAGCTTACTCTCAAAATGTTCCATCCAGATGTTGGCCAAAACCGGGGCTACTGGGCTACCCATGGCCACCCCGTCGATCTGGAGGTAGTGCTGCCCACGGTATAAAAAGAAGTTTCCGTCCAAACAGTGTTCAAGTAAAACGGCATACTGGTCTGGGAGTTCGTTGTCCTTAAGCTTTTGTCTCACTACTTCAAGACAATCCTGAAGCGGGACCTTTGTGAAGAGTGACTCCACGTCACAAAAGGTACGCGATAAATACCCGATTAAACCATTAACTATGATAAGGCAGATTATAGTGGTACAAAATACATTAAAACTTACTGAAAATAGGAAGTCCCGTCCTTTTTGTGTCTTGAACGTGTGATTTTTGCAATTTTACTAGACATACTTCCTGTCTGATCATTAAAATGAGACTAAATGAAATGGAAACCCAAACTGTCAAATGTGTTCTCTTTTGGAACAGACGGTGACCGGCGGATACCTTGATTGATGACGGGAGGCACAAAAGATCCAATGTTTTTCCGACATTCGCTTCCCCTCACTGTGATCTCATTAAAACTCATGAAACAACCTACTACCAGCGTTATTATAAAAAAAATGTTTTTAGTCAATCATCAATGAGTAAGTCCTCATAGCATTGCAGATTTCGTCATGAAACTGTATTCTATATCGACTTTATTTGCTGCTCACACAGCACAATTAAAAGAGACATTTTAGTATTTATTTTACCTTAAAACTATCCACCTATAAATACCAACCCATAGTAACCCGTAACTACATTATAACTTTAGCAAAACAAAAGTAAACAAACACACGATCACAACCATACCTCTGCACTTCCAGATGGCATCCACCGCTGCCAATCGTAAAGTCTTCATAGATAGTGCGATTTCCCTCATCAGCTCCCACGGCTTCGATGGCTTAGACCTAGACTGGGAGTACCCCAATCGCAGAGACACAGTGCATGGCCGAGCTGACGTGGTGAACTTCAGTCTCCTAGTGAAGGAGCTGAGGGCGGCGTTTGACCAGTATGGATGGTTCTTGAGCTCCGCGGTTTCGTCGGTGGAAGCTATGGCAGCCCTGTCTTATGATATTCCGGAGATTTCAAAGTGAGAATATTAAAAAACATTATAACGCTGGCTGTGTTTTCGGACAGCAAGCATGCAACCCACTCTATCTACTAGTAGGTAATATTATTGGTTTTAACTAAAGATGGATAGGAAGATACCGAGATCATACCTACTTTATTTAATTGCCATAAAACAGATCGTACTAAATACTAGGTACACAAAAATCTATATAAAATTAACACAAAATATCATTGCTTACAAGTCAACGTTCAGATTTTTGGAGCCAGTGATATCAATGAGATCTCGCGATGTCTTTTATGTAGACATTTTCAAATTTAACCTGTTATTTAGCTTAGAACTTGTAGAATATGATTTGCTAACTTCTATACTGTAAGTTAGCCTAACAGATAGGCTAACTTATGTATAGAAGTTAGCCGTCTTATGACTAACCAACGCTTGGTTAGGACTTGCCAACGAGTTTGGTACTTACATCTTAGGTTTGGCCTAGATTCACAAAACAATAATTACAAAGCTGGACCAAACTTACAGACACCTGGACATGATAAACATCATGGCTTACGACATGTACGGCGCCTGGGACCCAGTGACCGGTCACAACGCTCCCCTCCACCGGGGCATAGGCGACGTCGGGGACTCGGCTAATCTGTTCACGGTAGATGTGGCGCTGCAGTACTGGATTAGACAAGGTAATTTCATCTTTATCATCCACACTTGACCCACTGTTAAGTATGTGTCTCCACCCTCTTATGACACTCCTTTCAGTGCTGTGTTACTCTCATCCAGATTCAGCCTGAGACGTTCATAATCTACAGATTATACCGGTCCACTGCTAGACGCAGGCCTACCGCTGATTAGTGCATTATAATGAGGGGTAATGTCTATAATCTCCAAGCTGGGATCGCAGTTCGGTGGTAGATTTGTTCTGCCTTAGTAGCCTCTTACGACACCCGCAGGAAGAGTTGTGAAAATTCTAAGCCGGCACTACACGGAGTTCGCAATTTTATGAAGGTAAAATTTAATGAAGGTAAAAGATAGGTTTGTTAATTATTATACCTGAGTGCTATAGGCTACGTTTTAGGTGAGAAAGCGAAGACACGGGATCAGACCCTGGTTTTTATAAGTAGCATTTTTCTACAGGAGCACCGGTGGAAAAGCTGGCGCTAGGAGTACCGTTCTACGGAAGGACCTTCACGCTGTCCAGCCCCAGCTCGACATCTGTCCGGGATCCAGCATTAGGTGCTGGCATCAACGGACCTTATACCCAAACAGCTGGATTCATTGGGTATAATGAGGTAAGCAAATAGAGCTCTTAAATTATTCTTCACCATATTTAAAATAAATTCAAAAGCAATTGAATGCTAGGTTTTCTGCATTAGTTCATGCCGTGTAAGTATTTTCTGTTTTTTTTATAAATTATGCTGGCTGGGCTGAGATGATAATGGTTAGGTATTTGTAGAGTTAGGTAAAAAAAATTAATTCAACCAAAGTTAATAAAACATTAGCGCTAGATTCGGAGTGCAGTAAATACTGAAGTAGGTTGGTAAGGTTTTATTTTGCCTATCATCATTATCGTTTTTATTGATCTTATTGATTCAATTGAGGACTTGCGAGCTGTTACGTGTAATTAAAGGTATAAATCATTCCAAACTACGCACCTACTTAGTAAAGTAATGATTTAGAAACTAGGTCAGGTTTGTTTAAGTACATTGACGGAAGATCGAACCCACAACAAATTAAATATCAGGACCAAACTAGGCCAGCACTCTCGTCTCCCAAATCAAACACCAAACTCAAACTCACATCAAACGCTCAGGAATCTACTTATAAACTCATCCAAAGCCACAAAATTACCCAAAATAAGCCTCTTCGTTCAAAAGCGCCACACGTGCCCCTTATTCCATGTAACTCGATTCCAAATACAAGAAAATCCAATGTTATTGAACAAAGACGAAAGTTGAAATATACAGTAGCTACGTAGATACATTTAACTAAGAGCAACTGACTCCCAAACTTTGAAACTCTGCCTTGGAGTTGAAAATTTTCAGATGTCTTTTATTAAATTGTGAAAGGAATGATACTTCAGTACTTCTTTATACATTGTCAACATTTGTGTATATTTTAACACTTGTCGCAGCTTTCAGGATATCTTAGCTTTGTGTTTTAATTGTCTGACGGTGAATTTAAACTTTATGAACTTGCTTTGAACTTTCGGATGCTATGGATAACTTTTGGGGTTTCTTAGAGTCCAGAAGGAAAAGCGGGCTGTTTTAACTTCAATTACGTTTTTAACTTCTTTTAATGAGGAGGAATAGGAGAGACGAAGACCGAAGAAAAGATGGATGGATTGTGTTAAAATGGTCTAAGTTATGGAGATGACGTCTGATTGAGGAGAGTGGAATAAAAAAACAAGTGCGGTCGGCACACGTTTGCCACCTAGCGTTGAATAAGGTCCGGAAGAAGATGTTTTACCTTCCTATATTTTCATATGCTTTGAATAGTTTCTTAAAGTATTTTTAAAGTCACCGCGGTAAAAAGATTCTTTCGGTGGATGGTGATAGTAGCTGTGGGACATAAACATTTTTATGAAACCTTTGCCCAGTTGCGTTCATCGAAAACATACCTTTTAGATATAATTTTTCACACCACATCGTAATGTGTGCTATTAAGAACTTCTAGGTCAACGCAATCAAAAGTTACAGGTCCGAATATTTTAAAATTTCCAAGGGAATCACATGCACACAAAATCTATAATTTGGGTAAAAGCAAGGTCTTACAGCACAAGTAAAGGAAAAAGTTCAAAACCGTAAATTTGTAGTTCTTTCTTTCTTTAAAAAATTACTTTTCAGTCTCGCCATGGACAAAAACCAATAGGGTACTTCCCGTTGACCTAGAATCATAAAATTTTGGGAAAAAACAAGGTCACAAATAAACATGAAAAAACTAGACCTAAAACTTTGCTATGTAAAAATTTAATCTGTTGTGATTTTCTGTAGGGAGTCGTTAAATAAATAAATAAATAATTTATTTCAGACCACTCCTAATACTTCTATAAACACAATCAATCAACAACATCCTTTTTTCAGTTTTGCGTCCACCTACAATCAGAACCTTGGACCCAACAATACGATGCCTTGGCTATGGTTCCTTACGCCTACAGTGGAAGCAACTGGGTATCTTACGATGACGTCAATTCTATCACGAATAAAGTCGAATACGCTAAAAGCTTGGGAATCAACAACATCATGATTTGGAGTATCGAAACTGATGACTTCTATGGCAATTGTGGATATGGAGATTGGCCATTACTTCGAGCTATCAACAATGCTTTAGACTCGGCTACTGTTGCTCCTACTTCGACCACTCCTACTACTCAAGCTCCTACTTCTTCCACTCCTACTACGCAAGCTCCGACTTCTACTCAAGCACCTACTTCTACTCAAGCACCTACATCAACACAAGCTCCTACTTCTACTCAAGCTCCTACTTCTACACAAGCTCCTACTTCTACACAAGCTCCTACTTCTACACAAGCTCCTACTTCTACACAAGCTCCTACTTCTACAACTCCCATATCAACTCAAGCCCCTACTACTACAGTATGCCCACCTACATTGCCGACAACTACTCGAAAAGGTAATTTCCCCAGTTATCTTACTTTTTATTGTTATTGTCATGCTTTTTGCTACATAATTGGATTACCGGAGCGGTTTCTTATGTATCTACTTAGTTGTTTATTTCTTCCGGAGGTGGAGCACTATATGAAGTCAGTAGACTTCTTATAGTGCTCCACCTCTGATGTTATTTTGGTCTAGCTTTTGCGTATCACTACGGCCATGAAAGGCCTATGTGTTCACCCCTGAAGCTACAGCGTTCATACATTCATTATTACCCTTTCAGCTTTTAGGAACTGTAGGATTTTCATCGAGGCGATATCTTGTAGCTCGTCTGGGCTGTGCAGCTGCTTGCCCATATGAGTATGTACTACCGTTTTTGCTTTAGTGCTCCGCTTTCTCCTGGCAGAGTTTCCTACGCTTCCTCAAAGAATCTGCAGGATTTTGTGTCGCATAGCCCGAATTTGAATATGTGCTTGTTAAGGTGACATTGTCCAGTGAGGGCTCTTGTCATAATGTCGGCAAGTAAAATGTGTAATTGCGAGTATATTTGTTTTTCTGTTCAAATTATTTTGTTATCGCAGGATCCTGTGATTCTTCTCGTTTTGGTCTAGGCAGAATAACAGGCGCCTTCTGTTCACAACAGTTGGCATTTGCTAGTGTAGCAAAAAATTGGTCTACGCCTACTTATTGCTACATATTGTTAAAATCATTTTGTTAATAATAATATGTACCTATACTGTACCGGTGTTCTTAGAAATCAAATAATATCGCAAAAATTTTCGACTTCCATGAGACTTGAACCCGCATCCTTGGCTCAGTACGGGAATATGCTAACCATCTACACCACGAGGTCAAGTGACGTGGGAGTCGAAAATCTCTGCGACTTCCTACGGTCTCTAGCACCGTTAGCTCCACCTACAGGGGAAACATTGTAGTTTATCCAATCCTGTTCAAAGACTAAAGTTACATTTAGTCCCGTCAAACGAAAATTTTTGCGATATTATTTGATTTCTTAGAAATTACCCTGAGTTATAATAACAAAAAACCTGTGTTCTTAATCGTGTAATTTAAGATTAAATATTCTATTTTTGATGTTTTATGTAAATATGTGGCAAATAAACAGTATTTTTATGTCTAATTTTACAGAGGCTACCACAGTACCAACTTGTACTATACAAGGGAGCATCAGCAACCCATCTGACTGCGGCTCCTTCTACATCTGTGTTACCACTATCGACGGAGGGTTGGAGCCGACGAGGCTGGACTGCCCTGCTTCGCTGCATTACGACAGCACACTCATGGCTTGCAATTATCCGGAATTGGCGAATTGCACTGAAGAGTGATGATAAGTATAGAAAAAAATATTACAAGACGCCATGCCAAATAAAAAACCATGCTGCATCTTCAATACTAACAGCTTGTGTATACCTACTATGTGGTTTTAAGCTTTTCGCTCAGGAAATTAATGTCAGTTGATTATTAAATTAAAATAACATTGGAATCCGATATTGATCAAAAATCGATAAAATTTAAAATTCTCTTATTCGTTTCAATCTTTTCCTCGTGGCGCATTTCCCACCCACACTTGTGGGACCTTTAATGGTCTCAGGAAAAAACAAAAACACAATTTTTGGAACGCTTATTAAAACGCATCACGTAAAGCCAATTTGTCTTTCAGTTCAGTTTCCTTAAAAGCTTCGGTAGGTAATAAAACAAGCGTTTGTAAGTTTGGAAGTCCGTACGTGTTTAGCCATGAATCAGTACAATTTTATGGCGGAAATGTTTTTTTTGGTACCCACTTGAAAACTAAAAACATACCTACCAAATATCTTATTTCCTTGAATGTTCCCTTGAAGTAATGCCTACTCAGAATAAAAGTTGAAGGTAGAGCATAAGCATTAGGCACTCAGAATAGAAGTAGATGGTAGAGTACTTGAGCAGTTTGCAGACCGAAAGCTAAAGGTTGTCTAAGATCAGAGGCACACTGCTACCGCTAGGCACTAAAATATGCATTCAAATACAGACGAAATAATTTGTTACAGTAAACTCTATGTTGTGTGTGTCTAATGTATCATAAAATCCATACTAATGTACCTATCCATACGAAAGTAACTCTTTCTGTTACGTTTTCACGCCCTCATGCTGAACGAATCTTATTAAAATTTAGCAGGGAGGTAAACAAAATCCCGGCACGTAGGATTCTTGACCTGGATCAACTTAGAGCCTACTTTTTATTCCGAAAAAGCGCGTGCGAAGCCGCGAGCAAAAGCTTATTATATGCCCATAAATAAATATGAATAGACGACACTAAAAAGTTATTTTTTGGAATAATCTTAATTTTTTATTCCTAAAAGGAAATGCAAACACTTCTACAGGTTTTAATAAAGAATATTGCACCCAGGCTAGGATCAAAGGGCCCGTCTTAATAAAAAAATTGATCCTTTTAAACCAAGCAATTCATATTCATGAATGAAAATACTTTTTGAGGGAATAAAATTACTGGTCTGCTTGGAAATAAAAAGGAGAGGTAGGACTCACTTTAGAAATTGGACTACGGTACCCTGTATACTGCACAGTATACAGGGTCTTCCCCGCATAACCGCAATCCTTTAAACGGGTGAAACTAGATTTAAAATGATCGGCAAATATGTGACGAGTGTTAGATAAAAATGAACGACGAATCTATGCCGCTTATCTCACAGCTGGGCAAAAGTATCTCCGAATAATAAGTGTGATCATTATAGTTAATTCAACAATTTAAAAAACAATTAAGTAAGTAGGTTGTTTTTAACTCCCGACGCAAAAAGAGAGGGGTGTTATAAGTTTAACGTCTCTGTCTGTGGTATCGTAGCCCACAAACATATGAACCGATTTTGGTTTAGTTTTTTTTTGTGAAAAAAACCCCCCCGACAGATTTTCATGAAAAATGGCTAAGAACACTCGGGATATAATTATTTATCACCCAAAAAAGCTAAACGAAAATCGGTTCATCCATTTGGGAGCTACGATACCACAGACAGATACACAGATACACTGACAGACATATTAAATTTATAACACCCCTCTCTTTTTGCGTCGGGGGTTAAAAATTGTCGCGTTCCGTCCGCAGCGAATAAAATCGCGTTTCGTAAGACCTATATTCCTATCAGTACTATCTAAGCAGATGTAGGTAGGTACCTATTATGTAGCCAGGTCACTGGCTTGGAATTATAGTGATTTTTGGTACGTATGTGGTTGGGGACTACGGTGACACCGTTGTGATTAGCTGGCGGCGCCGCGCCGCCGCCGTAGCGAGAACTTTTTTTGCATGTACTTAAACGTGCATAAGTAGGTACGTAGCACAAAGCACGTAGGAACATAATCTCTGTTAAAATATCTGCAAAAGTAAACTGCCTGGACAGAAAATTTAATTATTGGTAGCCCAACAGGAGTAACAAAAAATATATACGACGGAAAATTACTCACCCTTTCACTCAACAAAAGTTTTTAATGAAATCCAACTCCGTCAAAGTCAACTTCTTAAAATCTTTGAGTTGAAATAAGAAAACAAATATTTTATTCATGTTTCTTTTTATGAAAGCTTGATGAGTCGTCTTAACGCGTCTATTAATATTAAGGTTGATCGTTTCATGTCAGCGCGAGATTAATTATTTTTTGTGGTTTTTATTTTTTCTTTGTTCTACAAGGAATAAAACTAGCGGAGAAGTAGGTAATTTGCGCAAATCGTAAACTATTTTTAACCCCCGACACAAAAAGAGATGGGTGTTATATGTTTAACGGGTGTGTCTGTGTATCTGTCTGTGGTATCGTAGCTCCCAAACGGATGAACCGATTTTCGTTTAGTTTTTTTGTGTCATAGATAATTTTATCCCGAGTTTTTTTAGCTAGTTTCATGAAAATCTGTCGGGAGGGTTTTTATAATTTTTAATTTTACATACACGTCTGTGTACACGATTTATAACCTTTTCCCTTTATAGTTGGCTAGGTAGTAGCATAGATACATTGTTTTATTTGTCTATGCTAGTCTAAGGTAGGTATTCTACGACCGCAGTCTGTGTCAGTTTTGTCAATGTATACAGGATGTTTAGTACTGCGACCGACATATTTTTTTGCGGAGTTATGGGGGTAATGGGCTACATTTCTTTGGTAGAATCAATGTCCTAAGTGTCACGGTTCCTAAGACATGATATTTTAGGTATTTTTTAAAAACGGCCTACAATCCCACCTTTAAATCGTCATTTCTTTTTTGTTTGTGGCTGTAATACCTACCACACAGTAAGTTGTGCTGTGTCAAAACTTTGTGTAAAAGCTATAAATCGTGGAAACTTCTAAATTAACTTTCTTTTAAAAAGTTTTTCAGCTTCCCATCCCAGTAGGTATGACAAGAGTCTCCAGCTAGAAATTGAGTAGCCGATTTTTAATTAGCCAACCTTTATGACTTATCTAGGTCGGTTGGTAGATTAGATACCTAGTTAATTTAAAATTAACAATTTAGGTACGTTATTTTTATTTATTTTCAAAGCTTGCTCAGTCCTTTCCATTCGACTATTTATTGGTGGAAATACAAGTAGGTATGCAATTTACTCTTGCGAGTTAGGCGGATAAATGGGTCCTCTAAAATACTCATAAATACTTATGTACCTAGGTAGATACTCATAAATTGATGAGTACCTAAGCATAACCAATATTCCATCTTCGATCAAATATTCCGCAGCGGGGCCGGCAAAAACCTTGATCTATGTAGGTACTCCATGTTATAAAGGAATTAGAACGCCTATTTTTGGTTGATTTTCAAGCGTTTCACGACTCCAGTAACTCCTCTTTCACACCTCTTGCCTGACAATGACATACGGACCTGATTGGCTCAACGCTTAACCCCTCTTTACTCTTCCAACCCATTCAACCCATCGGCTCATCGGCTCATCGGGTCAAAGCAATAACGTCAATAGGCGATATAATCGGACGTGAAGTATTTACAGTAAGTGCACTCGAGTTTATCTCTACTTCCGGGTGGCTGCTTGTGACCGTTGATTCGTGGGCTGGGCGTGTGCGACTGTTCCTATAGTCACGCACAAAGGGGGAAATGTTATGCTCATTTTAATCAAAATTATGTAATGCTCATCTTATCCTGAGATGAGTCTCAGGATAATTTTATTTTTTTTATGTTCCTGTGTAAAACAAAAGAAAACGCTTATGAGTTTCCACGGTAGGTATAAACTGGATAATTTGATGGTAAACTAAAGACCGACTTGAGATTCTTTAATTCAGTTTTTTTTTATTGTTGCAGGAATAGCAATTTATCAGGAATAAAAAAATATCGGATGATCTTGGGATTCTCTAAACAATAGCAAAACAATCATCGCAATCGGTCCACAGATTGCGGGTTTGTTTCCCGCCGCTGGACAAGAATGCTTAATTAAATGCTATGCAACTTTTATTCAAAGGGGTAAATAATGATACTTAATGCTGTGATAATAATGTCCACGATTGTTTAAGTACCATTCTTTAATAATTTCGATCATTGGATTATAACAAGAACAAAATTAAAAATTTAAATCCCCCCCCCCCCGACAGATTTTCATGAAACATGGCTAAGAACACTCGGGATAAAATAAAATTATCTATGATACAAAAAAAACTAAACGAAAATCGGTCCATCCGTTTGGGAGCACATTACCACAGACAGATACACAGACAGGCACGTTAAACTTATAACACCCCTCTTTTTTGCGTCGGAGGTTAAAAATAGTTGGTAACGTTGCTGTAATTTTATTTTCGATTATTTTGACCTAAAATTCTTTCAATCAATTGTACCTTCGCTTCACTATGACGTGTGGCGTAACCGAGGCGATTTTACTTTATCGGCGTTACAAGTGGCTACCAGCTATTACCGACTTCAAAAGAAAGTAGGTAATTACCCAATGTTAGTGTTTGGTTGAAGATCCGATAAGCGTTACTTGAGGAAAACATGAAGACATTTTTATCTATATAGATAGGTAGGTAGGTAGGTACATAAATAATAAACTTGACCTGGCCTGCATATAGTGGTATACCTACTAGTCTGTAAAGGATATCTTAGGCCTAGGTAGGTACATGGTTTTACAGGTAGGTACCTACATTGTTTCTACAGGTATATTATTCTGTTATTTTGCTGGTTTTATAGTATTAGGTACAATGTTTAATGAGGTTGTTTCTTATATTTTGCTGTTTTATGGTATGTATTAAGTACCTATAATTGTTCGTGAGTTTGTTTCATAAATGTGTAAATTTATTTATGTTTAATTTTGCTGTAGGTAAGTATATTATTATAAGATCATGTTTCCATTTTTTATGAATAGTGTTCTCCTGTGCACCAAATTTTTGTTGTGAAAGTTTATATTGTATGAGAGATGGGATAAGTTCCTATCATGTTATATCTCAAATAAATAAATTAATAAATAAATTGTGCGTGTGCACACGGAAGCTTAATTTTGGCACTCTCTTATACATTTTTACTGCTTTCTGTTTTCATTGCATGGAAAATAACAATTGATTTAAATCAAGTGATATAAATCATGTCAACCCTGCCTAATATCGCGTAGATAACTGATTTATGCAAAATTCTATAAAAGGACAACATATTCGTCGTCATCATCATCATCATCAGCGTATATTAGTCCACTGCTGGACATAGGCCTCTCCTAATGAGCGCCATAGCACCCTGTCCTCAGCTTGCCAACATATTAAGTTATGTTATTTCGGTAGTGTTATAAAAGTTAAAATATTTTTCCCGAAATTTCCCGGGAAATTATTTTGGATTTCCCGGTTCTTAAATCGGCCAGAAAGTTCGGGAATTCCCGAGAATTTCTGGAACGGGAATTCCCGGGACCAAACCCTAGCCTACGACTCACTGGGTAGTTTTCATACTCCAAGGTAGTTTAGTTGGAGAAAATTCGCCTAGTAATTTTTTTATTGAAACATTCAGATGACGTTCTGTTGTTCGAATGTTTCAAAAGTCATAAAAGCACATAGTCCTATACTTATAGGCAGGTTTATAGAAAAAAAACACAAAATGATACTAAGTAAATGTATTCATCATCTATTCTAATTATAAGGCAGGTAGATCCTGCTTACTCACAGATCAAGTTTATAATTCAATAAAAATAATTATAATATGATTTAATACATTGAAACATAATTTCAAATAAGTACAAGGGTAAATGAGCATAATTTTGAGCAATACACATGTATTGTCGTTGATATAAAACAAATATTAATTGGAGGGAAAAACTTAAATAATTAAGTACACAATTAAAGCTTAAACATAGGTATTGCTATTTGTCACACTAACATAATTACAAAACGCAATAGGGCAGAAAAATACTGTGATACGAAAAAAAATTTTCAAGTCAAAGAAACTTATATTCGAAGTTTCTTAGAGTTGAATAATTTTTTAGAAATTGTTTCAAAACATGGTCCAAGAATCAACACAGAATTTGAACTTGAAAAGATTATTCCGAACATACCAACAATAACCGTTGTTCAAGAACTCAAAATTTCAAATAATGTGTTTAACAGATAAGATAAGGCTGAGATAAATTTCTAGTCAAGAAGGCACGAACGTGCTAATTTTTATAAACTTTGAAATTTGTTGAACTTTAAATACACTAATTGTAATTCCGTGTTAATATAAGAACAAAGTTATAAGGTACAATTCTTAAAAAAACTTCTGAGGACTATGGTAAGTTACTTAGGTAAGGATATCAAGGAACGATTAAAATATAAATGCATGTTTTTCCATTGTTAAGAGTGTTTTAAAATACTACAATGGCTTAAGCTGGGTACAGATCGGTGGTACGAGGCCTAATTTCACACACCGAGACGGATTTTAGCACACGGCTTTACGTTTCACACTCGCTGCGAATGGTACATTAGGCCCTGTAACACCGGTCACCTGGCTTCATAGTTCTAGTACTAATGGTACTCTTACAGTGGTACTACAAAATACTTAGACATCTGTTGAGCGCGTGTCTATCAAAAAAAAAAAATTTTTAGTTTTTCTTTTCTCTATAATCCTGTGTTCATTGTACGTATATATGATTTTAATGCGCTGTGTTATGTATAGTCCAAATAAATGTATTTTCTTTCTTTTAGACACTGTTTAGCTAAACACTTGTAAGAGCAATGTTTACGTTGGTTTTTGTAGTACCGCTGTTAAAGTTTTATAATTTTCAGCGCTCTTAAGTTGACTGGAATATGAATTTTAGACTTCAATTGTTTAAACGAATATTATTTATTCTATTATTCAACTCTTCTGACTAAAAACTTTCGATATATGAAATATTTGAAACTTCTCTTACCTCTTCTTTAAGAAGCTATTCAATTAAAGATAACATGTAGAGTTTGTAGAGTCCAGAAAAATAGAACTTTTATTTATTGTCATGATAATGAAGTCAAAATGACCATTTTGATCGATCGAATTAAAATAGTTATATTATTATTATCTACTTTATAAACATCATTTTATTAATATGTAGTTAAATATAAGTTTCTGTGAGATATATGACTTAAAAAATATTTTTTTGCGAAATTTATTGCGAAATTTTGAAGATTTCATAAATTTAATAACTTTAGTATAATATTTAAAGATATCTTACAATAATTATAACATCAACATCATATTATATACACAGTATGAAAAGATCCTAAACAAGAAAATAGTTTTTTTTATATATCACTTTCTAAAGACTAAACAGTAAAAAGGATTACAGTAAATGCGCGAAAAATAGTTATACATAGACTTATAATGAGTTATTATTGCAACAATAGTATTCTTTAGGGGATTAACAAAAATATTTTGAGTGCAGATGTGTGCATGAAGCTTAATTTTTTTTCAGGCAACATTTTTGTCATAAACGTTTTTTATGAAACTAGGGTTTGTTTAAGTTACCACATTTGCTTAAGTATTAAGTAAAGTGCTTAATTTTGCAGTGTCTTATAAAACCGCGCGCGTTTGACTTTAAAACTGTGACTCTAAACCAGGGCCAGGGAATTTGGCACTTCGAATATTACCAAAATAAAATATTTTCAAACTGTCATGGTTACCCGAAAACACTACATACCAAAGTAAAACAATAAGGAAATTTACACCAATAATTATAACATTCACACCTAACTTATTCATTTTATCACACGATCTGCACCAAAATCTTATTATGTATACTTATTAAACCACATTTTTCTATAGCTTTTTCTTAAGGTTAGATTTTAATTCATATAAGGTCATACAAATGCTAGAATCGGAATGATGGCTTCTATTACGGTCAACGAATTAGCATTGCTATTCAACGTGGCAATGCTGCTATCATTCTGGGACTCTGCCTTCTGGTGAGCGGAATAGATTTTTAGGAAATAGATATAAGTGTAAATACTAATTGTAATCGTTTTTTGTTATTGTAATTTTATTTGTCAACAAATCAACGTTTTTTACGAGGTTTATAAGGGTCAGACATATACTGAAACGAGCGTATTTATGATGTAGTATAGCCCTAAAGATAATAATGTAGATAAATATAACAGACTACTAAATATTCAACGTTTACTTTAAATCTTATTATTTAGTGTCGTGAATGTTATGTGCTTAAAATTTAGTAATACCATAGATAAGCTACAAATAGTACCTATAATAACTCTCAGTAGGACGTATTAAAAATAAAAAGAGTATTAAATCCGGATTTTTGAAAGTATGTAGGTATATAAAAATATATTCAGTAATATGCATTGTATCATGTAAAACATGGAAAGGTTTAAATATCTATGGTAGTACTCGCGTATCATCCATCGAATTATGAAACATGTATCTAACGGTATTTAGTTTCCGAACAATAGTTTATAATTCGAGTAGCATTAAGAGTATTTTATATTTAAAATACTGTATACTCACTTTTTTCAAATCTTTTCTCACTTTTTTATCACAATCCATGCCAAACATGCAATTTGACCAAACTTTTCTTACAGTTTAAAGATTTTAAAATGTATATTTTTGTACATGATGTTTTTTAAATTCATTTATGAAATACGTTATTTCATTAGTAAGTAATTTTTTATTGTTTTTAACGTCAATATAGCCGAAACCTCTACAAGATATTACGATTTCACTAATAAATATTTCAACATATTTACAATTCTATATTATAATACAACGTGTATATTAACCGGATTTAATAGATATTACAATACTTAGGTAAGTTTCAACAATCATGGAATGCAGTAAAATATCCGACTATTTATTAAAAATATGTATCCAGTTTTATAAGGTTTCAGACCGTTTAAAACCTTGTTGAAGTGATTATAGTAGGTACTATACTAAATTTCGCGAATATATACAATCGAATAACAAGTCTTAACAGACATTATTTATATTATAATTCAACAACAGTTTTAATATTGAACATTTTAAAAACGGTTACAGAACGCACTCTACAATTATTAAGAGTGATAACAGGTTTAGGTATTGAGCATTGGAAATTTGAAGGTAGCAATAACTGCTCTCAACATCTAGCCAAATTTCATGTAAATTCAACAACAAGATTCAATTTAACCGTAAAATCATCTATTATAACAATATCTATATTTCATAGACGGCTAACCAGTAAAACTTGAATAGCTTAACTATTATATTTTCAGTTTATGTTGTTAAACGTGACTATTCTAAAGATTTTCTACGTAAAACCACTTTTCACTTTATTTTCAGCAATCCCACAACTTTTCAGTACCAAACTGTCTTATTCCAATCACATAAGTTCAAATTGTCTATTTAACTTCTATAATACTAATTTAGGTCTCTCAAGACCTTCCCATTTTAAGCTAAGGAACTTTTTGTTCAAGCTTTAAGCTGCCAAAAATACTGTTTTACACAAATAAATACTGTATAGCTATGACAATGGAGATCATTTTAATGGAATGTAAGCTATCTAAATATTGGAAATCGAAAATACGGCTTAAAATAATGATAGTTCTATTTTTCTAGGTGTCAAAAATATGTCAAAAAAGATATGTCAAGCGAAAAAGATGATACGAGGATGTTTAAATGCATTTAATTACAATTGAACACAAAATGCGATAAAAATGCTTTCAAGCAAAAGTCTTTGTGTTGGAGAATAAGCATACTAACTAAAGAATTCTGACTAAAAAGCTTATAATGAATACTTAATAATAAATAAAATAACTAAGAGAACATAAAACAAATTAAATTTCAATATAATATGTACCTTCAAAAATAATTTTTCGATTGTCATTTGCTGCAACATTTGCACAGCAACGACTCAAAATACCTGCTGCATAATGAACATTTTAAAATGTTTTAATACAAAAAACAACATTTTATTTGTGTAGGTGATATTTTTCAGCAAAAAACTAGTTACACAAATTAATATCTCAAAAATAAACCAAAAATAAAAATATTTACAGAAATTAGATTTTTCTATTATATGTACTGTAAAATAGACCCAAAAATAATGAAACGGTGCATTTAAATAATGAATATTTCAAAACACGTAATTTTTTATGCTAATTTGTAAAAAAAAAAACCTCTCAACAACTCAAAATACTAGGCGCACAGGAAAAAACTAGCTACGATAAATAGCGCAAAATTATATCCGAATTCATAAAGCTATTTGGGTGAAAAATCATCATAACAGCGACTCAAAATACCAGGCGCTCATAAGATCACAGGATATGACACTTTTTCGTGAAAAATCATAACAGCATGTCAAAATAGGGGCACATAACCAGGGAAGGTCTAAGAGACCGCGCAGTCTCATCTAGCCTGCGCGTCGGGCCGCGACCGTCAGAAGAATATAACCTCCTCCTCATTGGAAGGAGGGGGGGTAGGCTCAGGGGAACGCACGCGGAATTTGTCAGGCAGCTTTGGGTAGGTGTTTGTTCTGTAAAAGAGGTTAAAAGGTTAAAAATTGTAACACAAAATTTAATAACATAGATGTCAGAAATCAACAACTTTATTTCTATAATAGGGCTTTACAAAAAAAGCAATTTGTAAAATTTCATACAATCGAATATTATCAAAAAAGAAATTTAATGTATAAAAATATATAAATAAATAAATAAATGTTATTTTTCTCTTCACTTTATATGATTTTCTCTTCACTTTAATATCATATAGGAACCAGACCTACTTATAAAAACATTGTTAACCAAGCCATGACCTATCTTTTGCTAACTACGCTTATTACTTTGAAAATATAGCACCTACCATTTTTTGTTAGGTACCATAATTTAGAGAATATAAGCCCCTACTCGGTATTGCATGCATCGATGCATTTAGAACTGAATTTACCATTTCTCGCGTTGTGTTTATTTGATGATTACTCAGCAGTACATTGATCTATTCGAGCGAGGATGGTAGCGTTTATCAGAACTGACGATGTTATGTTATGACATATAATGCAACCCCAGAGTGCCAAGCGAAGCGAGCCGTCCTTTTTGTCTTGGCATGCTGCGCTAGTGCGGCCAGCACAGCGAGCCGTACGCCTTCACACAGCGTGGCGCACTGTGTGCTGCTTTTTAGCACGCACAGCACTAGACGTTACACGAACGCGGAAACTTTGTAGCTGCGTCCTTTGTACAGCCTACCCGATTTTGCGCCGTACGTTTGAAATGAATTACACTTTATAATTCTATTGGAAAATGTAAAGAAAAAGCGAACTTAGGTAATAATAGCTAAGTTCGCTGTGTGGTGCCGGCTTAGAATTTGCACCACGCCAACTCTTCCCCCGGGTGTCGTAAGAGGCGACTAAGGGATATACAACGGGGGCGGGCAGCAGCGGCCCTGCAAAATTATTCTACCACCGAACTGCGATCCCCAACCCGCGTGCCCAGCGAGGGGATTATGGGTATTACCCCCCATGTGATAAAAGCCAATAAGGCGCTTCATCGCCATCAGCCTATATTAGTCCACAGCTGGATATATGCCCCCTAATACGCGCCATAACGCCCTGTCTTCAGCCGCATCCAGCATCTGCCTGCAGTCTTTCACAGGTCGTCATCCCACCTGGCCGGAGGGCGTCCTACACTACGTATGCAGAGTTGAACACATTTACCCCAGCGGTGGTTGGTTAGTTACTTACCTAGTGGCTTTATTACTGGGCGGCGGCTGCGTCGGCAAAGGGGCAGGAGAGCTGCCGGTCCGAGTGTGGTGAATCACTAGACCACCTTGTGGTTGTTGTTGCTGGAACTATAAGCATGGAACATTTATATATGGACTAAAAATATGCCATGTTAAATAAAATAGGCTATGTCCATCAGCGGATGTTTGTAGCCTCAAATGCTGAAGCAGGACTGAGACTGAGGCTCATCAGTAAGTTGTTAAAAATATCCCGAATCGCCTCATTACGTTGAGATTTTTTATTTTAAAGGGAAAAGGGATGCCTCCCATTCCTTCAAAAACTTTCATGAATTTACAACACATTCCGCAATCTTTCTAGATTTTCACTTTCTTGAATTTTTAAGTTTTTAAGGTTATGCTGTTAGGTATGATGCTTTGTGTATTGGTAACAGTCAATGTCACAAGTTGAACGCTCCCGAGTAGAATACATCACCGCCTTAGTTACTCGGGAGTGTCCCTCCCCCCCGACCCGTTCCTTGGGCCCCGCACAATTGCCCTGTCAAAACTCCTTCGTCGAACGACTGTATGCATATAGGTAGGCTGTGATAGTATGGTCTTAGCTTAAGAAGTTTGAGTCCTTAATAATGATCATGCTCTAACAACGAAAGCCGAACAGACAAAATGGTTGTACACATCGATATTACATATCTACAAGAGAAGAGATTGTAAGCCTGCCTGACAGTTGTTTAACATTGAAGCTTATTGCAGTGCGGTAAGATTGCCAATTGTATGTTGTAATTTGTGAAACGTTTTTGGTAAATATGTTATTGTATTGTTTGAAAAAAGGGTGAGTAAAGGCACCATGAATTATTCTGAAGGACATACCTGCTAGAGTTATTCTTGAACGAGATATTTTTTCATTATGACTTATGTTAATAGAAGGAAACACATTACAACTATTGCGTATAAAAAGAGGTTTCTGAATAAGAGGGCACTTTTAAAGAAGAAAACATTTATTCTTTGGATAGTTTTGTTTACTTTATAAACCGTAATAACACCATACATTAGGAGTAACTACTCGTTTGAAGCAAATATCTACGGCGCGTTAGCATTAGCAGGGGCACACCGTTGCACCCATATTTAAAAATCCTACGTAAGAAAAGAAATGTTATTCAATTGGGTACCAAATTAACTTTAGGTAAATAACTGTCTACAATACACGTTATAAGTAGCGACGCGTGACCCGAGAGTATCTGGCGCAGCGCATCAGCATTGCCATACAGCGGGCAATGCAGCCAGCGTAGCGGGGACGCGACGACTGGTATGGATCAGTTGAGTTACCTGTAGATTGTTTGCAACAGTCTGCAGTTTTTTTTTTTTTTTTTTTTCATTTATTTATGTTACATATTTATTCACTTATTTTATCTACAGCTAACATAAACCGTAATTCGGTTTGTCCGTCAGCCTTAGTCTCTAAGGTACATACATACAATACATAGTAGGTACATGATACATGTATCTTCCTACGTAAGTTGGTAGTTTGATACAGTAAACTCGTACACGAATAAAAACAAAATAAACACACACCGAAGTTTCATATCAGAAACTAAGCAAGCCAAGCAAGCAAACACAAGCGGGGTATTTTGATTGGCTGTCCGGTGTGCGAGCGACAGTATAACAGCGTATGAAGTGAACTGATGACATTATACAGGGTTATTTCTAAAATGAAGTTACGATCGATATTTTAGAATATTTTTTTTTGTATTTGTTTTTAGTTTATGTTATAGTTTAGTTAGTTATAAAAAAGCAAGTATTATAAGTTTTTAGTAATTTGAGTTTATAAATTTTGTTATAGATCATAGTAGTATTTTTTTAATTTTTAATTTAAAGTTTTCGTCGTTAATATTAGATGAGATTTCAAAGGGCATTTTGTTAATTAAGTTAGTTATTAGATATCTATTTGTACGTTTCCCGTAGTAGTTATAAACTCTGGGTATTACAAGTTTATCTTGGGTTATTTTTCTTGTCGTAATCTTATGCCTAACTTTTATTTGCAAGTCTTTGTTTGAAAATTGTTCTGTCAGAATGTTCATTTTAAATTTTGTATGAATTGGTAATATTTTACAGTATTTGTATATTCCAGTAATGTTGTCATCTCTATATAGCTTCATTTTAATTTTATTTGGTATTATTATTTTAAGTATTCTCAGCTGAATATTATAGATTTTGTCTAGGTAGGATTTGAATGTTTTAGTTAGGTCAACCGTTTCAATTGTAAATACTAATTTTGAATTAATTTGTATCATTTGATTGTTATTTTCTTTGTGAATAAAGGTTATTTCAATTATGTAAAAATAAGTATAAGTAAGATACTACATTACAGATAGGGAGAGAAATTTCTAAATACAACGGCACAGTTTTTAAACACGTATCAAAAATTACAACACGTTAAAGACACAACAGCTAATTTGGAAACAAACTACTGCCAATTTAACTTATAATTTACTTACTAATAATAATTTTGCCGTCTAAAATACGTTCGGATACTCGATGTCCTGAAAAGTAACCAACCATTCGATCTGTTTCAGAACTATGATGCTTTGTGTGTTTAAAATAAAGTTCATAATACAATGACAGCACACTCAGAGGAATCTTATAACTTAGCTACAAGATGGAGCTACAAGTAGAATATTAGATACCCAAACGTAACGTGGATGATTTTAACTAGAATTGCTATTGATATAATTTAAAGTTATCAGCAAAAGCAGGCGAGGTAAAATTCAAGAACTTTCCTCAAATTTCAGACTGAAGGTTTCACAATTTATTGACCCACTAGCTGCGCCCCAAGACTTCGCCCGCGTGAAAATCATACAAATTTCAGAAATTTGTTGCACACCCCCTAAGGGTAGGGCTTAGTTTTGTAAAATAAAAAATATGGTATTCATCTATACTTATAATAAAACTGTAACAGGTCCAATTCTGTACATTGAAGATATTTTGAAAATTTTTTTTGGAGGGCACTCTATTATCGATACTGAAGCCAAAACTGTAATTTTTTTCATTCATGTCTGTCTGTCTGTCTGTCTGTTTCTTAAACGCGCATCACGTCGAAACTACTGAAGGTATTGAAATGAAACTCAGCACGATTTTAGGTCATACTACGAGGAAGGACATAGGATACTTTTTATCCCGGAATTCAGTCAGGTTCCCCTGGGAGAGGGGATGAAAGTAAAATTTCTTCACCTCGCATGACGTCGAAACTACTGAAGGTATTGAAATGAAACTCGGCACGATTTTAGGTCATACTACGAGGAAGGACATGGGATACTTTTTATCCCGGAATTCAGTCAGGTTTTCCTGGGAGAGGGGATGAAAGTAAAATTTATTCACCGCGCATGACGCCGAAATTGCTGAATGAGTTGGAATGAAACCTAGCACGATTTGATTTCATACTACAAGGAAAGACATGGGATAAATTTCATCCCGGAATTCAGAAATGTTCCCATGGGAGAGAGGATGAAAGTAAAATTCTTTAACCGCGCATTACGACGGAATAACTGAATGAATTCGAATGGAACTCGGCATAATTTGAGTTCATACTACGAGGAAAGATCCATTTTATCCCAGAATTTAGTAAGGTTCCCCTGGGAGAAGGGATAAAAGTAAAATTCCTTCACCGCGCATCACGCCGAAACTACTGAATGAGTTGGACTGAATTAATACGATTTGAGTTCAAGCAACGACTGGGATACATTTTATCCTGGAATTCAGTAAGGTTCCCCTGGGAGAGAGGAAATAGTATCACGACGGGTCTACGCGTCGTCCGATTTCATGTATCCTTTTTGTTAGAAACAGTGTTGCAAGATCGAATTTGACTAAATCAGTAGAAAGTCGAGTAGAAAATCAGTAGATTGATGAAATAATCTGTAGATTGAAGAAAAAAATTAGTAGATAAAGGGTAGGTAAGTTCCTATCTATTTATTTTTCAAAGACGCACCCATTAGTTAGATTCCTACCTACTAAGGTGGTGGGTCTTGGAAAAATAAGTTAGGTTCCTACCTTACATGATATATTATGGTGGTTTAGCTGGTCCAGGCTGTACTACCGAAGTCTGGTTGGAGTAAGTGGTCCAATTAAAGTAACTGGACCACAGAAATATATTTTTTACTGTGGTACACAGCCAACTGTACCTACCTACTAACGAAAAAAAAATTACGGTGGTCCAGTCAAATGGATCAGGAGCCCAATTCTGCAATACAATTGCTTCAGTATGACAATCGTCGCAGAATCATCACGTAGAATCCTTAGATTAATAAAACTCCAGATAATGCGTGCGAGATTAATTAATAGTTTCAAACTTGACGCGCGTCTCTCCATCTGCATTCATCATAATTTCTTTCATCTGAGGTGGAATACCACAACGTGTCATTCTGTGTCGATACCCCTGTCATAGTGAAGCGATTAGTATAGCAGAATAGGGCCCCAGCTAAACGGAACCATGAGTAAGAAGTGAAACGAGTATGACACTTCTTAACACTGACGCTGGCCGAGTCGTAGGTACAAGTCGTGTGGATAAAGAATGGGATTGAAAATGACAACATGCTATCCCCCTTAGACCTTACACGATTTTTTGCACGGCGGCGTTTCATAATATGAGAATATTGTTAAATGTGAACTTAATTAGTCGGCAGGTAAGGCAATCGCGAACGAAGTCGCGGGTACAGCTAGTATATACTTAAAATTTATTTATACCAACCGAGTTTTGAGTGAATCGAACTAAGATATAATTTTCCATCGAAACTTTACCACTTTTTAACCTCCTCAGAGGATAATTTTTGAAAATCACTTTAGACTCTGTGTTATTTTAGAACCTAATATATCGACATATCAAAGCTCATCTAAATCGGTAAAGTAGTTACGGAGATACGTGGTAACAAACATTCACAAAAACTTTCGCATTTATAATATTATGTAGTAGGTTACAAAGACTTTCCTTGCTCTACTGTTTCATACTTATAGCATCCTACACATTTCGTTTGCCACATTTCTTCTAAATCATATGAACCCTAGTACAATGTAGATAAGGTTCAACTTACATCACTGGGAGATTCATGCAACCGGTGGTAACCGGGCGGCGGTTGCTGGCCCTTCCCGCTCGCTAGTTTCAGTGGTAGCTGCTGTTTTACCATCTGCTAAAGGAGAAGATATATTTTATTAAGGGTATCAATTAAACATGGCAAACAAAGTATGTATTCGATTCCCCGCGAAACAGGCCTAGCCTAGTACGGGGATCATAGTTAACCATTAACTCCACCTAAGCTGTAGGTAGACCACACAACTGGCGGATCGCTGTAGAACCATGTCACAGTAAAAAACGCCAAAACTGGCGTCTGTTACTGTGTTTGGCGTTTGTTTTCTTATTGTGACAAAGATTCTACAAAGATCCGCCAGTTGTGTGGTCTACCTATGGTCACCACACAAGTCTAAATCCTATTTAATCAATTGTTAATTTACTAGGTGTTTTTATAAGATTTGGAAATAAACTTTTTGTATTATTGGTATTTTGTATAAATAAATGGATAAAGTCTGAAAAAACAGTCTAATAAAAGAGGTTTTGGTTATCAGCAAACTAAGCAGGCCTTTCTAGTGGTCAGTAGAAATAAAGAGGCCTAATAGCGAAATTCCTAATAGGAGAGGTAATATCTTCTGTGAAGATAGGTACGGGTGCTTTGCGGCCGTTTGGTTGAATCCAAATCAAACCGTCAACAGTCTGTATTGGTCCACTGCTGTACTGCTACTGGACGTAGGCCTCGCACTGATAAACGCCTTGTTGGCTTTTATCTCATGGGGATAATGCCCATAATCCCCACGCTGGGCGTGCGGGTTGGGGATCGCAGTTCTGTGGTAGAATTTTTCTGCATGGGGCGCTGCTGCCCGCTCTCGGTGGATATCCCTTAGTTGCCTCGTACGACCCCCGCGAGAAGAGTTGGGGTGGTGCAAATTCTAAGCCGGCACCACACAGCAAATCAAATCTTACTGCCACTTATTAGCTTCTGCGGAGAGAGACGGTCGCTTTGCCATCGTTTGTCTTGTTTCTGAATCAAACCTAACAAATCTTCTATCACTTGTGTGCTTTTGTATAAATCGCGGCCGGTGCTTTGCGGTAGTCGGGTTATTTCTAAATAAAACCTAACAAAACAACTGTCTCTTATCCGCTTCTGTGTAAAGCGCGGCAGGTGCCTTGCGGTCGTCAAGTTGTTTCTAAATAAAACCTAACAAACCTACTGTCACTTATGCGCTTCTGTGTAAAACGCGGCAGGTGCCTTGCGGTCGTTGGGTTGTTTCAAAATAAAATCTAACAAACCTACTGTCATTTATAATCTTCTGTGTAAATCTCAGCTGGTGCTTTGCGGTTGTTGGGTCGTTTCTAAATCAATACTGTACATTTTTTTAGATACATTTCACAGTGACAAAATGACTTCCCACAAGCTTCAAACGTGTGGCCCTGTCTATCATCTGATGCCGTCAATATGAAATGCCTCTAAATATTACGAGTTAGAGCTCGTATTTGAATGTACATTTTTGTGATATGCGGTAGCAGTGCGCCTCTTATCTGCGACAACCTTTAGCTTCTGTGTAGGGGGCGACTGTTTATATAATGTAAGGATTGAAGTGACTAACGGGTATGGGCGCGTGGTGCGCGCGCGTCTCGTTCTGCGCGGAGAGCAGTTGCGGCGGCAGCACGGCGCCGCGCACGCTGCACGCTGACGCCGACGACTCGGACCCGGTGGAGCCTCGGTTATCTACAACAACATATTAACTTAAGGCGCTACCTCGACCCAAATCAGCACCACCACCTATTTTATCTTATTATTCTGTAAAACGCAGGAATTTAAAAAAAAAAACACTCAGAACACCCGGAACTTATATCTGTTGTCTGTAGTACAAACATTTGGCAAGGTTAGCGATTACGGTAAAACCGCCCATTGTTTGGGGGTGGTATGTCCAGCTGTGGACGGTGTGCTATTGAAGAAACAACAATAGGCTAGTGTCCTAAAAAATTCTAATTAGTCCGTCAGTTAGATTATCAGACGATATTGTATTGTATTGTAAGTATTTTTCTTTTGTCGACTAAACAAAAAATGATGAAGAAATAGCCAGTTAAAGTTCCACGTGACTAGCCCCAACTCCCTACCTTTGATGCGCTTTTTTGCATTGCATGTAATTTTTAGTTTGATTGAAAAAAGAAAAAAATATGTGTCCAATATCTTCTGATAATCTAACTGACGAACTATATATTTCGTCGGTCAGATTACTAAATTTTTTTTTTTAACCAAGACACTACCCTTGTGACATAGTATAAAACAAAATCGCTTTCCACTGTCTGTCTGTCCCTATGTATGCTTAAATCTTTAAAACTACGCGACGGATTTCAATGCAGTTTTTTTAATAGATAGAGTGATTCAAGAGGAAGGTTTATATGTTATAATACGTGCATAATATAGTAGAGAAACACTGATATAATTTGAGAGGTTTCTAATGTGATGTCGAAAATTAACACTTTTCTGCGCTTACATTGCAAACGCTGGCTGAACCCATGGAGATAGAAAAAATAATGTACTACAGTATTGTACACCTTAAAGGTCTACAAAAGTCCGTATCAGCATTGCACCCGTGCGAAGCCGGGGCGGGTCGCTAGTTTTTAATAAAGTACTTACTCCGCCACTTGGGTTCTTTCCGCCGCGTCGTATCGCTGACGCTGGAATCCGGCGATAGCGTACCAACGCTCGCTATTTCCTCCTGAGATCCACCTGTGAAACACAACCGTCTATAATACTTCATGGTAAACTTCGCTCAAAATGTTATATGTAATAAGGTTTTTTCGCTCCTTGTCCGTAGTCCCGTTCAGATGGTCCCGTTGACTGGACCACCGAAAATTATTTGTTGGTAGTCCTGTTAACTGTACTACCACGGTTTTTTTTTCGGTGGTTCCGTTGACTGGACCACGGAATTTTATAGGTAAGATAGATTGACAAAGTCGAAACAAAGTTTAGCGTACTGTGTAGAGGCCACAGGAAGACTAAAATATTCCGATTTATTTGTGTCTCATGTAATGTAACGGTATGATACGGAAAATAGGATTGAGATCAATTAGCAAGTCTTTCACGATTTTAGACATTGAAACTGTACTTTTAAAGCTGGGTACTGACCGGCGTTACAAGGCGTAACGTTACGAGTTACACACCGAGCGTTCGCGCGATCAGAACCCACCATACTTCTTTGTTAAATAGTACGATATCCGGCTGCAGAAACAGTGCACCCATCGAGAGAGCTAAGAATCACATTTTTACGCATATTTGTGTTAAGGAGAATATATATTTACTAGGTTGCCTATCTAAATGTGGCCGCTAGTATTTTTAATAAAATTATTGTAAATTGATTTTTCGGAAAAAAAATCAGCCACTTGTTTTTGAAATAAAATATCGTTCACTTCACGGCGATATATATAAAGACTCTGAAAAATCAGGGTTGCCGTTGCGCAGTTGGCCGTATCTCTGCGCAGCCAGGTGTAAACAGGTACGATTTTGATATACTATTACCCCCATAACGTACGTTCATTATTTATATATCAAATTAAAGCAAATTTTTTGCTGTTGTGTAGCCGGATCTTAGACTATAAAGGCCGTATTCTAGAACAATGTAGGTCTTCTCAACCTCAACAACCTGTAATGGTCGACTGCTGGAGGCAGGCCTCCCCGTGATAAACGCTTTTTTAGTTTTTATCTCATGGGGGTAATGCCCATAATCCCAATGATAATGCAGGTTGGGGATCGCAGTTCAGTGGTAGAATTGTTCTACGGGGGCGCTGCTGCCCGCCCCCGGTAGATATCCCTTAATCGCCTCTTGCGACACCTGCGGGAAGAGGTGGGGTGGTGTAAATTCGAAGTAGGCACCACACAGCTCTCAGCGCTGCTCTTTAGATTGTCATTGGTGTCAATTCAGTTGAACTCAAAAACTATCCAAACTGATTTTCATACACAATACACAATAGATGAAGTGATTCAATTAAATAAAGATTCGAAGAGGAAGGTTTACTTGTATAATTTATGTGATAATTGGTTGGAATATGACGATGATTTACTAAGGATGACGCCATTCGTAAACAAGAAGACAGGTGGTCGCTTACTAAACGGAAGAAGGGATCAGAAAACAAAGTATTCCGAAATTATTCGTCTCACAAAGATCTATTACACTTACTTCATTATAAATGTAAGCGGGTTAACAAAACTACAAACTAGTTACTAGGACTACAAACCTAGTTTGTGTTGGAAGAACACCAACGTTTCATCCCTTAACGAGGGACTTCATCAGGGTGAGTGCGGTTCGCGTCGCGCCTGTACTGCGTCCTTGCGCGCACTGAGAGCACTTGTGCACACAGAGTGGGATGAAACGTTGGTGTTTTTCCAACACAAACTAGGTTCGTACTTTCGTAGTTAACCCGCTTACAATCACAATGAATTCGTCAAACTACGAAACTTTTTATGGTAAAATCTATTACACTGCTCTGTTACCCGTGACAGATTGCTAGTAGTGAAAAAACTCAAAACTAAGTACTTTACTTGCTTTAGACCTTACAGGACTCTTGGATACGTCAGAAATTTCAAAGAACATAATTAAAACTAGGAAATAAAGTGGTGTATAACAAACCATGTTGCTGCAGCCTCTCCAGCCGTCTGTAAAGCCTCTCGCGTTGTTGCTCAACGTCTTTCTGTTGCTCGATCAACTCTTGTCGCGCCACTTGTAGTTGCCGCTTTTCTGTAGTAAGACAAAAATAATATATGACCAAAAGCAGACATCATAAGTAACATAGTTTTCTAGATATGAATATTATATTGGGTACATTGAGTTACCTACGATCTCCGCATTGCCAGCCTTGAGATCTCCGCCGAGATCGGAGATCTCAAGGCTAATAAACTTAATTCTTGGGAAACAGAGAGCCTAAAGCTTCGTAAAATCTTTACTGGCCTTTTCATAACATGAAGGATCTTTATTTGCGATTGGTAAGGTATACATTAACACAAAACGGTAACAAACAATGAAATAAACTCGGGGAGCGTAGTGCAGGAAACCCTGTGGCTAGGGTGACGACTCACAAAAGGCTGCTGACAGTTGCTGGATCCGGCTGAAGACAGGGCGCTGTGGCGCTCTTTGAAAGGCCACCATCCAACGGTAAAGTAGTATAAGAGACCTAAAGTGAACTTTATTACCGAGCAGTAAGGTATACACACCGGCGGCTATGGCAGAGCAATCAGCGTTCTTCTGAGCCTCCTAATTTGCCCTCTCAGCTGTTAGCCTAGCCTGAGCGTGTCTTAGTTTTTATAGAGAGCTAAAGGGATCTTTAATACTGAACGGTATAGTATACAAACCGGCGGCTATGGCAGAATAATCAGCGTTCTTCTGTGCCTCCCAATTTGCCCGTTCTGCTGTTAGCCTCGCCTGAGCGTGTCTTAGTTCTTCTAATTGAGCGTCGTGACTTCTTGAGAGCGCGCCGCCGCTTGATCGCCAAGCGCAGACTTGAGCTTCGAGACTGAAAATATGATATTTATATTTCTGTTAGTGTGACAAAACAAAAACATATAAACAAAATTAAATTCTACATTTCATATGATTTTTGCTACACGATACAAGTGAGCAAGTCGCAATTTCAGCGAGGCTTCGTCGTTCAGCGGTTCTTTCTCGTTCGCACACATACATACGTCCAGTGTTGAACATTCCTCCCCCAAACAAGGGGGGCTTTAACAAAATCACTACGCTTAACAGGCGCAATGATGGTCGCAGTGGAGGTGTTAAAAATACACAGAAGGAGGCTGATTGTCCTTCCAATGCTATGTTCCCTTAGTTCAGGTAGGTGGCTCATACAACATCCACGTGCTGAGTTGGATCGACACTTAAACCGCGATGGCCATAGCGGTTCAAAACGATGCTTTTTCTGTCCATTTTAGTCCTTCAAAACATTTTTACTAGATAAAAAAATCATGTTTCAAATAACATACCTATGTATAGTTGTAAGCTGCTGCCACACGATACAAGTGAGCGTGTATACGGCGTGTTGCAACTTCAACGCGGCGTCGTCGTTAAGCGGTTCTGCGACTGCGCCAATTATGATGTTTTCTGGATCACCCTCTGTAATCTCGGTGGGGGTGTCGGTTGATAGGCGAGGGATTACTCCTGTCAAATTTAATAATATATTTAATCTCTAAAGGTAAGGCCTGATCAGGCCATTTTCTGTCGCTATTTTCCGCGCATGCGCCTGCGAGTGGGAGGAATTTCGCCTATGTGTACAGTTTCATATGGATGGATGATGTTGAATGGATGAGGATCGGATTGTCAAGTTGTGTGAGGGAAAACAATCGGATCTAGGACCAGTCGGCCGTCGAAGACATCGTTGGATTGACGTAATGAAAGCGAATTTTGCTCGCACGTTGGGGCGAATCCCGATTTACCGTATCACCTCTAGGTCTGTTAGCGTCGAATCTCCTCGTAGGTATATTAACGTCGAATACCACTCTATTCGCGTCTAAACTCACTCTCCCGCTATGAGTAGCGGGTATACGAGTATAAATGCCGATAAATATGTAGTTGGCTACATATCTATCTACATCTATACTCAATCGTTTCGTTGAATCGTTTACTAGGGCCGCCAGTCGGATATATCGCCACGCCGCCAGCCTTAACGACATCATCCGGCGGGCCTTTGTCTCCGCTAACGTACCAGCTATTCTCGAACCGAATGGTCTGTTGCATGATGTGATGATGATAAGAGGCCCGGCGGTATGACACTGTACTCTTCGGATTTTTTTAAATTTATCTGAGCTTGTGGTCGAAGCGACGCGTGACTTGAGAGCTGGTAAGTATCTATTTTCTCAAGATTTATCTAGCCATTCTCAAGAAAAAATGTTTGTAAATAACTCCAAACACAAAAATCCAAAATTCCCTTTTTGGCGTCGTGTTTGATAAATAATTGTCGGCATTACACATTAGGAAATAGCTCAAATCGACAAGCAAATTCTCTCAAAAAATATGAAACAAGTGATTTTTACGTTACGAGGGCCATGTTTAAAAACATTGTAATTCGAGGGTCGGAGTTAGTACCTCTGTCTGTTCCCGTCAAATCTCTCTCGCTAGTTTACGTAGAGATCCCCGACCACGTGTGGTTACCTCTAGTTAGTACCTCTGTGTCTGCTAGCGTCGAATCCCGCGAAGGTATCAGCGCGGCGCGGTAACGCGGGGCTCTCGTACGTGGAGGAGTGCCGCTCGCCTGCCGAGCTGGTGCTGCGGCCTAGGGCTCCGCCGCCGCCCCAGGTGCTGTGGGTCACTTCTAGCGCCTCCTGTGGGTAAATGCTCATTATAATAATAATAATAACAAAGTAACCAAAATTATACACCAACAACTTGCTCTCCGATATGGCCTTATTGGACCTGAAGTTCCGTACTATAAGTACACACCGGCGCCAGTTCTCGAAAACGGCCGTGCCACGCTCTATTGGGACCGATCTATCATTACAGACAGGACTATTCTGGCGAATAAACCTGATATTGTACTGATAGATCGGTTAGAACGGAGGGCGGTGCTCGCTGATGTCACCATACCACATGATGTTAACCTCGTTAAAGCTGAGAAAGATAAAATTAGCAAATATCTTGATTTGGCTAACGTGGTTGTCAGCATGTGGGATGTTGATTCAGCGACTATCGTCCCGATAGTCGTTTCGTTTAACGGTTTAATAGCGAAGAGTCTCGATCGACATCTTAAGAGACTCTCGCTAGGAAGTTGGGTCCAGAGCCCGATTCAAAGGTACTCCTGGACTCGGCGCGCATCGTCAGGAAGTTCCTCTCCCTGCAGCCTTAGTCACCGGCCGCTTGAGCCTAGCTTCGCAGCCGGTGATTCACCGTTTTGATATATTTTTACTATGGAATAATTTTTTATAACACTTATATTATTATTTTATTTTATTTAGTACAAAATGTATTTTATAAACGAGATTGAAGAATAAATGAGTGTATAATAATAATAATAATAAGATAGTTTATTTCTACAGCTAAATGATATGAAGTGGTAAAATAATATTGAGTTTTAAACCCATTTCTCCAATTGGTTCAACTTCTAGCTCTAAGTTTAGTAACTTGGGACGTAGACACGTAGTTTCCTGAGTAAAAATATATATTATTCTTTTTAGTCCGTCAGTTAGATAAAAGTAAGTAGTTATAGATAGTTATAAGATATTGGACACATTTTTTCTTTTCTCCATCAAACAAAAAATGTAAAAAATAAAGCTCGTCAATGTTTGGGAGTGGGGGTAGTGACGTCACACCTTCCTAAAAACACCGTAACACCTTCCGCGTGACTTCACAGTGAAGTCACGCTGAACTTTAATTGGCTATATCTCCATCTTTTTTTGTTTAATCGACAAATGAAAAATACGTGTCCAATATCTTCTGACTTAAATGACGCGACAATGTGACAAAAGAGTTTAGATGACAAGCAACGATAACTTATACTAAAACATAGTTATTATATACTCAAAAGTTAAACTTAAACTATCCCCTGTGTTATGGTATTATTCGTCTTATAAGATTTTAATAAACTGCTCTGCTACCCGTGCGAAGCCGGAGCGGGTTGCTAGTAAAAATATAATTTCAGGTTGAGAAAAGAATACTAGAATAGTCTATCAGGAGCTTACCTTGACAACCTTGCAGACTTCTTGCCAAAGCGCATGTGTATCTTGATTCGGCGCTGTCAATCGCATATAGTCGGGGAACACAAGTCCTCCGGGGAACACCGTGTTTATTCCTAGCAAACAAATAAAATTATAATTAATTAGCTGTTACCCGCGACTTTGTTAGCGTGGTAGGTAGGGTGCCTAACCAGTAGGATAAAGTTCAATGTTTCGCCTGTAGGTGGAGCTAACAGCGCCAGAGTCCGTAGGAAGTCGCAGAGATTTTCGACTCCCACGTCACTTGACCGCGTGGTGTAGTTGGTTAGCACATTCCGGTACTGACGGAAGGATGCGGGTTCAAGTCCGGTCGAAATCCAAAATTTTTGCGATATTATTTGATTTCTTAGAAATCAAAGGTTTGTTACCATTTCGTCTCAGTCTCAATCAATAACCATAGTTACCTGTATTAGGTATATCCAGCATAGAAGTACCCGTATGTCCCGCCAATTTCATATGAAGCGCCATTTTTTCCTCCAGTAACGCTGCATACTCCCTGTCCTTGACTCGCAACGCCTCTGTAAGAACAAGTTGCTTCAGTTGTAGGGCAGAAATAGATTGGTTCAGGATTTGGGTTGCTGTTGGATTCTAGTTTTGTGTCTAGGGGGATATGTTCCTAGAGACGAGATTGTTATTGATAAGAAATTAAAATTTGTTAATTTTCATAGCAATGATTATGATGATGTAATGGTACTTGGGAACCACTTTCAATTTGACTTTACTCGGTTTTATAAATCACCAACAAAAAGGGAAACAAGCGAAACAAAACCCGAAAACAAACAACAAAATATTTATACAAAATTTACCTACAGTCCTTGTCGATTTGAGATCATTTTTTTAAAAAATTATATTCTTATTGTTAAATATGATAACAATTACATACCGATCCCGGTTTTGGGTTTGTTTGTTGTCATATTTGTCGGTTTTCTTTAAAATCGAGAATATTTAATTATTATTATAAATAACAAATAGGTATATATAATACATTATATATTAGGAGAAATGGTGAATTATAAGCCACTTCCCATAAAAGGAAAAAAGAAACTCGTCCTTAGCAACAGTTTAATCTAAAGAATGTTCGGTCAAAGACAAAATTTCCTGAACACCTTTTGAAAGATTTATTTCTATCTGTTCAGCAAATTGTGGCGTTGACTGTACACACATAATGCACATACATGCAAAGATTATTCAATGACATCCATACCCATTTTTGAAAATTATTTTTATTGAGATTTCAATAAAACTTTGTTTGAAAAACACATTAACACCGAATACCAGTATTCAAAAGATGAATTAAAGAAAATTAAGATATTCAAGCTATTTCCACTCCTTTGCTACTGCAAATAAGGAAAATATATAAAAATATCATAAAATACATTCTATACATTCATGCTAACATTTATACATTGAAATTCACCTTCAATATGACACCACGGCGTCTCATCTGTTTAATCAGAAAATTTGTAATATAGTTCTGATTTTATGTGATTCATTTTAATACTATTCTATGGTACCACTATTTAGGCTTCAACGAATTATATTATCAACCCCAATGGAAATAGAGAGGTCATGAGTTCAATACGTTTAACTAAATACTTTAGACTTTTGCTAGAGCAGGTGAACCGATTTCGATTTAGTTTTGGCCTGTGTTGTAGTATCTTTCATAGTCTGATATTGGTCTGTAGTATTTTCTGGACTTAGATAAAGCAGTTGTTTTCCAGAGCTTGAGGCTTTTCAATAATTTATAACGATTCTCAAATATAATAGATCAACTGCTATCTGCAATCTAGCAAGATGATTGTATTGTATTTATATATTTTACATAAATTCATTTTAGACACTACACACTTGCAATCAATTTTTATACAAAGTAGGTGGGTGTGTTAATCAGCCTGCATTATGGAAACCAATCATAATATAATATGCAGTCAGTCTTGGGACGTCTTGGGAACGCTTCCGATTAGTATTGATATGAATCAGCTGTGCTGCCTTTGTTTGTTTGCAATGGTTAACTCAACTTTTTCAATTGTAAATACCAGTTCGAATTTGTCTCTATTCTTTAATTGTATTTTTTTTGTTATTAAAGTTATAATAATGATGTAATGTTGCTATTCTATAGATAAAATATTGCGTGAAGTCATTTGCTATAAACTGTGCTTGAACCAAATAATGTGTATAATTAAACGAAAACAATTTTAGCTGTGTCTCTTGTGCTACTAAATACTTTGTTAAGAATAAGCTTAACGATTTGCGACTGTTTGTGTATTGACATAGGGCTGCAAGTACCAATTCAATGTTGTATAGTTCTATGGAGTACGACGTCGAATTTATTCGATAAAATTGCAAGTTTTGAGAAGTACCGATAGAGTTGGGATAGCTAGTTTATGGTTCATAATGGTGTCAATGTATAGTTTTATAATTTGACCTTTTCTAAGTGTACATTTATTGTATTTATGGAAATAAAGAGTTTTTTATTTTGATTTTTTTTTATTTATAGAACAATACAAAAACGAATTTGTACAAACTGTTGGTTCGACACTGTGGTACTTGCAACCCCGTATCAAGTCTATATCCCGACGATAATGCACAACTACACAAATAAAGCCATAAACTCACCAGTAATCAGTCTTATGTTCTCATGCCTCGCCTCGAGTTGTCTCTGCCTCTCCTCGGCAGATGTCGCCAGAGCGCCTGCTTCGTTCTCTTCTTCTTCTTCAGGACAGTTCTGGACTGCGGCCCTGGAGGAATTATAGTTATTTTTATCTATTTAGAGGAGATATAAGAATGATCTTGCACAATAACCCTATAGTGATAGGTAAAGAAATAGAATGCCTGTTTCTGAGTGACAAGCGAGTGTTGTCCCACGGTTTCCGATAAAGTTTTTAGGTATCTAGCTAACTAAAGCATTTTTTTTTGCGTCCGTGGTCATCATGGACTATAAGCGAATTTGTTGAGTACGCTGCTGTCATTTAGGATTGGACTCTGTAGTCCTTCATTCCAGTAATAGTTTGTCCAGAATATGGCTCCTTTTCAGCAGCTTTGTTTTAATCGGGTTTTCTACGAGAGCTCTTGCTAGAGGTTTGGAGTGGTGCTCCAGGCGGTCACAGTATCCACTGCTTAGTGATTATGTTTCTTCTTCAACCGTAGGGACCTCCAGGTAGTCATGTATTTCCTTGTTAGTCCGAAACCATGTTTATCAAATAAATATAATATCTATGTTTTATGTTGAGACCTCGAGGCAAAATCGTTGGCTGAACTACAAAGCCAACGTCAACAATAGAGGCGCTCAAGAAATTGATATCTAAACACGGAAACTGAACTTCAGAGTAATCCACGTAGATGTGACTAAGGCAAAATTCCAAATCTGAAATTGCACCACAAAAACTTCTAAGCGCAAAAAGAAAACAAATTCTCACGAAAACTAATTTCTGCCCGCGTCTTCGCTCGTATTGTTTAACCTTTTGAACGCCACGCCACGAACGCATTCCCGTGTCCTCCAAGTCAAGGTACAAAGTGAACAAAAATACCTATGCGCTGAGTACCCGCAAGTGCAGTTCATGTATAAGTGACTGTGGTGTTCAAAAGGTTAAAGGTTAATTCTATCCCATACGGGAACTGATTTATGGGATAAAAGTAACCTATGTTTTATTCCAGGTGCTATTCTAGGTCTACTTACACCTTTACAAAATTTCAGCCCATTCCTTTCTGTAGTTTTGGCGTGAAGAAGTAACAAACACCCATCCATCTATCCAAACTCTTGCATTTATTATTCGTGCGATCGCATATGTTTTAAAAAGCAGCCTACAAAATAATGCATTAGCACTATTATAAAGCATAGCTATTTCATAGTAGGAGAGCGGATTTTTGTCACTGCGAATCGACATAAACGTAAATAAGCAACGCCATCTAGTGGTTTCAATAAATAACTATTACAAATCGAGCTGATTCTAACCTTATCAACTGTTGTTAATATTTACCTGATATTCGTAATCCAGACATGTATATCCTTAGGTCTGTGAACCCGTAGCTCGAACATTTCGGGCTCGTGCGGTCCGCTACAGATGAGATACAATCCTCGACCTTCTGCGCCTGCCTTCTCTCGGACTAGTAACTTCACTAGCGATACTACGCCGGTCTGGGGAACATAGAGTTCAAAATTAAATGCGAAGAAAAAAAACAATTCAAAGAAAATTTATAACGATTTGTAGCAAACATCTTTCCCATTAGCATAGTATTATAATATCTGTGCCATTAGTAGGTATACCATGTAGAAACATTGTAGAACGCAGACAATATTAAAAATTTGAATTTCGCCCGAACGCAACCTTAACCACACGATTGAAGTGAAAAATTTAAGGTGACAGATGCTGAGTAAACGCGATTCAGCGTAACCGATTCGAGCGTGACGGATCAATTTCATCCACTGTTCAGAAAGTCCGCCTACAGAAGTTTTACTACAGGGTTATTGTAGCTCGGTATTAGTAACCTCTCGTGGACTAGTAATTTCACTAGTAATACTACTTTGATCTGAGGATAATAGAGTTCAAAGTTGAATGGCAAAGAAAATTAGGAGATTGCTTTATAGTGTCAACAATTTATCTTTTCGGCGAGCCCTAATGCCCAGACTATGACGATTTTATCTCTTCATTTGATTCTAGTACCTACCTGAGTGAAGTTTATTGCAGGTTCTAATATTTATTTCCTAAAGCTTTGGATAATTTAATTATCTGAAATAAACGAAATACAATACAATACAATACAATTTGTAATCAATGTCTTATAGAAATCAACGGTATTGATTCTGATTCAGACGCTTCGAACGTATAAATCTATCAGCGATTTTTACGCTAACTGAGTTTATTTTGGCAGTTTTTACTGCGCTTTTGAGCAGGTCAAACCTCTGACGCATATTTCATTGCATTCCATACCTTATTGTCAGGCGTGAAGAACGTATATTTGTTGTTGTTATCATGCAGAAAGAATAGCACATCGGTTAGTACTATCACTAGTAACGTCTGCATTTTGCTCCGTCCTTGCATTAGGGTTGCCACGCCTTCGAATCTGTGAACAAAATATGATCAACTTTAATAACGAAATTAGACAGTCTGCTAATTAAAATAAAAATCGCACTATAATATTGTAGACCATCACCAATTATAATTATTATTATTAATTTATTTATTATAATTTACATAGCTGGTAAGTTCTATGAAACTAGATTCTATCTCTGGGAAGGACTTAGGCAAATTTTTGTCTCTAAAAATAATCTTGAAGGAGGTGAAATTGGGGATGCAAATTTAAACTTGATTTTTGGATGGAACATGAACTTGAATTTTTGGCTCTGCTAAAAAATTTTGCAACGAGATAATTATAAGTGTTTCTGGGGCGGAGAGATCCTCAACCTCAAACTCAACAGCCTATTTTGGTCCACTGCTGGACACAGGCCTCCCCCTGATAAGCGCTTTATCTCA
Source organism: Eupithecia subumbrata (assembly GCA_949316285.1). NCBI lineage: Eukaryota > Metazoa > Arthropoda > Insecta > Lepidoptera > Geometridae > Eupithecia > Eupithecia subumbrata. The sequence goes on along the minus strand of OX438644.1, from coordinate 2,400,888 downwards.
TGAGGGTAATGCCCATAATCCCCACGCTGGGCATGCGGGTTGGGGATCGCAGTTTGGTGGTAGAATCGTTCTGCTGGGGACGCTGCTGCCCGCCCCCGATAGACATCCCTTAGTCGCCTCTTACGACACCCGCGGGAAGAGTTGGGGTGGTGGAAATCCTACGCCGGCACCACACAGCGGAGAGATCATTTGCATTTATTTATTTAAAGACAAGTGCAGGCAGAAGCTAGAGCAGTATACTTGAAGCAATAAATTTAAAGTCAAAAATGTATCCTTACATCAAACTCCGGTTCCCCTGCAGAATATTACTCTTCTTGAACTTATCCGACCGGAAGTTGGTGAACGACTTCGGATCTATTCTATGGTATATCTCTAGCTTTCTGTCTTCTCTTTCCTTCGCTGCTACTTGATTGTCCACGTCGACTAGGATTTCCTGTGAAAAGAAAAAAATGAAACTTAACGATATTAATTTAAGGTTAAAATTATAGTGATCGCTCGAGAGCTAGTCACCCCATGCGGTATGCGATCGGCTAGAGGTCAAAATAATTCAGACTTTAGTGAAACAAAATATAAAAATAAATGAATTAAATTAGAACTAGTATTTACAATTGAGCTAACTGCAACTGGTATTGATATGGATTAGTTGAGCTACCTGTAGATTTTCAGTCTGCAGTTAACTCAATTGATTCAATTGTAAATACTAGTTCTAATTTATTTCTATTATATCTTGCTTGGGTGCATTGCTTTTTCTTATACATTTAATTTGTTGATATGGCAGTAATAGAATTTTATTTTATCTGAAAAGCTGTCAGTATTTTCTTTTTATTGCTGACCACTCTTGCCGTTCCTTACCACCACCGTTCGTATCTTTTACGCATTTCTATGCCAATTAACTCTCGTGTGTGAGGACTTAAGTCAAATTAAGTTATAAAAAAAAAATACTTTTTTATCCATGTTGAACTTATTTGGTTCAAGTTGGTACGGCAATGTTTTTTAAAAACTTTAACAGTCTAAATCAGACCTTACCTTGACACCACAGAGTGCTTTTTGCAATAGCTCTCGTTCGTGCATATCATCGCCAGCCGTTTTCAGTAGTGGTTCCAGTAGAAGAGGGTATTTTGTCAACCTTTGCGCTACGAATAACACGCACTCGGGCACACCCTGTAACAAAATGAAAATTGATGCGTTTTTTCCAGAATCAGCATTGGATTTTTGACTTTTTTCAATGGAACGTTCCTTTGAAAGCTTACGAAAATATGCTCCCATTTTCCACTGAAAAAATAGCTACGAATAGAATCTTTTTCAAGTAGGTCTTAAATTATTAATTATTGTCCAATTCGAGGGAAAAATATTACAATTTTTTTAGGACCAAGAAAAACGCAAACCTTTATTTTAAAAGTCAACTTTTCGTAAACATGCGAAAACACTGTCAGCCATATTTATCTGTGCTTGACGTCATTTCGAAACTAACATTTGACATTAGCAAACGTTCATCATTGTAAAAATAGACAGACTACATAGCGAATTTTACTCGTATAAGATCCCATCATGTTTGCTTCGTCCGAAAGAGTCCTATGACGTCACAACATGGCCGACAGCGTTTTTAGAGTTTAAAATTTAAAAATAAGTTTTTAAATTGAAAATATGTAGTCATCTTACACTTTTAATATCAGAAATCTATAATTATTAAGTTCTTAATCATTACTACAGAAAATATTTATTTACTGCGCCAAATTTGATATGAGTCAAGTAGCCTATAGTCCGATAAAAGTGTAAATATTCTTGATAGTTCAAAGACTTACCTTCTTCCTAAGCAAAGGGTTACTTTGGCACTTGCGAATAAACCTGGCGAGTCGGGGTTCCCGCACGCAGCATTCTTTGAACACATCCACTGCGTCGCGATGCCGCGAACAGAATTCACCTGAAAAGAGATAGTTTTTACACTCTTATTTAACACTTTCATGGCCTAAGACGTAGATGTCCTTCTGTTTCTCGGCCCTGCGAGTCGCACGGCCGAAGCTGAGCAGTTAACTTCACGTGTTTTAATGTATGTATACTCTCATATTAGATTAAATAGAGAGTGCACCTGTGTTTGCGTACACACTTCTCCGATCTTACCCGTATCTATACCGTACATATCCGACGATCCTATCCATACCAAGTTGTCTGGCAGAGATCGCTCTTGAGCGATCAGACCGCCAATTGTCACTTAGGTTAAAATTATTTTATTTTAAATTGTTTCTTAGTTTTGTGTGCAATAAAAGTATTTTCTATCTAAGTTATGCGCACACGGTTAACCTCCGTTGAGTCTGGCCGCCGTGACTGAAATGTGGCTCATGGTTTAGTCAAGTCTTGCAGTATCGACCTTATTTCAGTTACCGTAAGTAGCTTTCAGCTTGTGATGTTTGATAGGAGCGAATGCCTTAACTAGTTTGATCGTAGATGGCGCTACACGTTCCACCATACCTCAAACGAAAAGTAACTTTATTATCACGAACCGTAAGCAGCTTTCAGCTTGTGATGTTTGGTAGGAGCGAACGTCTCAGCCAGTATGTCCGCTATGGTGGTAATAGAGGGCGCTAGACGTTGCCTCGCTCTGAGTCGACTGAGTAACGCGGCGTGCAGTGACCATAGCTCCTCTATTCGCGGGAACATTCGCGCGATTTGTGCTGAAGTCACGCCTTGGAAGCGGCTCATGCCTTCTGCGAACATCTAGAAAGAAAAAAGAATCGGTTATAATATGTTCAGGTGTTTGCATAGGATGTTTGTAACCTATTCACGCCAAAACTTCTGAACGGATCGGGCTGAAATTTTGCATATAAGTTATTCTAATCCTGTAATAAAACATAGGCTACTTTTTATCCCATAAATCAGTTCCCATGGGATAGAAATCACCTTTAAACGTTTCCATAGATAAAACAAGTAAGAATCCGCGGGCATGAACTAGTTTATAATATTTTTACACTTACCTTCTGCATAAGCCGTATTGTAAGGCAGTGATGTTTCTCTGTGAGTATTAGCTCGTATATGTGTTCTTGTCTCTTCGTCTCTCTGTCACCTAGTTGCCTGCAATAGAAAATGAACCTATAAGTTTTTTAATTGTCTTATTTAAAATTCTTTAAGAGCGGCGGTGGCCCACGTGTCCGCCCCAGAGCTCTAAATCCCAAGGCTCATCTCCCATCTCCTAGCTGGTGTGAGACCGAAACCATCCTTATCTCTACATGCTAAGGTTCAAACTTACTTAGCCAATCCTTTAGCAGCGTTAGCGGCCCAAGTCTCTGCCTCCAAAGTCCAAATCTCAATGCTATGACCTCGTGTCCGAGCTGGTCTGATGTGATTCCAAGCCAGACCTTATCTCTACGATACGAACTAAGGTTCAAACTCACATAGCCAATCTTTTAAGAGCTCCGGCGGCCCAAGGTGTCAGCCTCCAAAACTCCAAGTCCCAATGCTATAGCCTCGTCTCCGAGCTGGTCCAGTATGAGACCAAACCCCCTTATCTCTACAAACTAAGGTTCAAACTCACTTGGCTAATCCTTTAGGAGCACCAGCGGCCCAAGTGTCAGCCTCCAAAGCTCCAAGTCCCAATGCTATGGCCTCGTCTCCGAGCTGATCTGGTGTGAGGAAGATCTCAGGCCATTCTGTCACTCCGTCGTCTGATGCACTGAAAAATGATTTGCGCTGTTTCAAGTCACAAGTGTTTTATTGCTTCCTTGTTGTATAAGATTACAGATCCCAACATGAGCCCGGGGGCACTGCAAAACACATCATAAGTTTTGCTCTCGTGAGCAAAACTTATATTTTTACTTTTACATAATTTTATGAAACTAAATGGGCTGGATTAAATAAACAAATGGGCCAGTAGTTCTTGCTGTTAGTGTCAATGCAAAATGGAATCTGAGATAAGGAATGTATGTCAAGATTGTTTCCACTAAAGCACTTTTGAGATTACAGTGCATGATTTGATTGTGGTGGTCTTGGTATCATCATCATCATCATTTCAGTCGAAAGACGTTCACTGCTGGACATAGACCTCCCCAGCATCATCATCAGCACATAATAAACCCAGGGAAGGCCTATGTCACAGCTGGACAGGCCTTCCCTAATGAATGCCATAACAACCTTTTTTCTGGTGTTCTGGGTAATTTCTATGCATGATTAAAAATATATAACTATGTATTGTATAAAGTATATCAGTCATCTGGTACCCATAACACAAGCTCTGCTTAGCTTGGGGCTAGATGTTGCTGGGTGAATCTCCAGGATTTTTTTTTTCAGCTAGTCCGCCCCGATGTATAGATTTCCCCCAAAGATGATTGCAAAACTCAAATGGCGGTGAGCAGGGCATATAGCTTGCAGAACAGATGATGTTGGGGCCCGAAGTTCCTCGAATGGCGACCACGTACGTAAGGCGTAACATGGTCTAGGTATAATAGTAATATATAGCCGTGGTTGGTGCGGTTTTCAATGAGTTTTTACGTAATCACTACACACACACAGTACTTTTTTACTTATATTATCTACAGTAGGCGAAGTTTTCGACTTATAAATATCTTAAGGCGCTACCCCGACCCAAATCAGCGCCAGCATCTGTTTTATCTTATGTTAAGCGAAGGAATTTTCAATCGGCTGGGAGTTTGTGATACCTATCATAAGCGTTTTTTTAATGCCTCTGTAAAAGTTTTATTTTGTATAGCCACCATGGTGGCCAAAAGTGCAACTTCGCATCTCTGCTTACGCGTAGTGGCGCTGATTTGGGTCAGGGTAACGCCTTAAACCTTTTTTAAAAATATACTTTTTGTCACCTGTTAGTAAAATTACAGTTAGATTTGGGCCAGTACCTAGTTCTAAATCAATATATATAAAAGAAAGTCGTGTTAGTTACACTATTTATAAATCAAGAACGGCTGTACCGATATGGCAGAAAATTGGTGGGTAGGTAGCTTAGAGCCAGGAGACGGACATAGGATACTGTTTATCCCGTTCGACAGCGTTCCCGTGTGACTTGACATAAAACGTCAGTCACTATAAAACGTGGTCTATCAAAAAAGAATCAGACTTGGAATAACAAAACGCAAATGACAGCTATGTAATGGACGTATGGATGACGTATGTATGCCGGGGGGCCCATTCTGTAGTATATTTAGTACCAGCATTTGCACCCGTGCGAAGCCGGGGCGTGTCGCTAGTTTATGATAAAAACCTTACAAAATGTATAACTTTATTAGAATATAAATATACTCACTTGCTTTGATCATGTTTATGATCAGAATCCTTGTCGTCGTTATAAATATGACCGGTGCTGGAATGACAAAGATATCGTTAGAAAAAGAAAAATTGTGAAACGTTGTTATGGCAACACTGAACAACATTCGAAAATAGTTTATGAAGATGGAAATCACAAGTAAAAATGTTAAGAATAAAGTGAACATTTTCAGAGTTGCCATCTTGAAAAAAGCAAGAACAGGGTCAAAATTCATTCGACAAAACAAATGATTGTATGAACATTAGGTTTTCTTAACTACAGAATGTTCTAGAACTATTGAAGTTTAATTGTTTCATCAATTTTAGTTCAGCGAAGCCTAAATAATAATAAGAAGAAGCATTTAAGAAAAGCTGATCGGCCACTTTAATAGATTCATGCACAAATGTAACTTATAAATAGAAAATATATTGTCTATTCAAGGTAAACCTACATAATTAAACTAATATTTACTATTAAACACGTGAAAACCTATTTCTAATACTAAAGAAATTTTCATCTAAAACTTACAAATTTGTTCATTGCTATAAAAAGCAAAGAGTAACAATTTAATTATGTTCCATTTTTACATTTTCATATTCACAATAAAGTAAATATTGTTATTCAAAAATCTGAAAATCTAAACAGAAGACGTCAGTCGAACCTTGAAAAGACAACCTGAAATAAAAACAGCACAGACGAAAAACAACCTAAATCTCAACGATGTAAAGTACTTTCTACAACGGCGTTCTCAAGAATTCAAACTACCTTCAAGATAGAAAGATACACAAGTAAGGCGTCGTGGATGATTCGAAAATCTAGAAGAGAATCAGATAATGGTTGCCACTGGAAATACGCACTTAACTGCAAACAAATAAGAGTCATGGCTCGATGATGTCGCAGTAAACGAATATGGCTCTATGACGTGTATGAGAATGTAGTGGACGAGACGAGGTAGGCATTCGAGATACTGAACATCGCGAAATATATAATTCGCGAACTACTGATCCACCATTTTGTTATTTTTTTACTGTATGAAAGAGAGAGAGAACAGTAAATGTAACAATATATGTAGTAAAAGAAATATTGGCATCGAACGCTCATACATTTCAGTAGAAAACTATACAAATCATGAAATGTATGAAAGAGAGATAACGATATGGAAATGAGAAAAATTGGCAACGAGTGCAAAGAGCATTCGTTGCCATATCGTTAGATAACATTTTTTCACACAAATCTTGGAAAATGAAAGAGAGAACAATGGGTGTAACAATGTGAGTAAAAGAGAAAGGCATCGCTCCGCACTTACTGATCCACCAACTTTTAAATTTTCGGAACGTATGAAAGAGAGAGAACAATGGATGTAACAATGTGAGTGAAAGAGACAGGCATCGTTCCGCACTTACTGTACGCCCAGCTTTGTCGCGACGCGGCGCCACGGCGAGTAGCATCCAGATGAAATCTTCTTGCTGTGTGTACAACACACGTGTATATTTGTGTGCGTGGGGGACGAACGCGTTTGTGTGAGTATTGAGTAGGAATATAAATCATATTAAAATTAATTGCGAGGGGAGAATATAAGCCTTTGTCCTGGAAGACAGTATAATGGAAGATTTTTTTTATATAAAATTAAATTTAAATTGTAGTATTTTTGATGGTTACACAAAGCCTCCACACCAACTTAATGTTTTCACAAGGTTAATTTGATATCTTGACTTAGGAATAAGATCTTGGGCTAATATGATAACAGGAGACATTTTTTTTTCATTTGTTTACGAATTCCTCGAATGTTACAATTATCAATTTAGAAATAAAATTCTTACACTTCTAACCATATTTTAATAAAAACCATTTCAATACCCACACAAAATAATGTCGAAAAACAGAACGAAAAAATAAAAAACAGCTTACCGGAACCAAAACAGCATAAATCACGTCCAACACAACAAGGATTAAAACATAACGAAAACCAGCAAAATTTAACAAAGCCACGTTAAACAACGAAAAACCAAAATAACATACTTATGTCATTATCATACTTGTGTATCCTTATAAACAAACCTATAATTTTACTATTAAAACTATCTTAATTTGAAGAATTCATTAAGAATATATAAGTGGGTTAACTACGAACCTTCTTTCAGTTAGAAGAACACCAACCTCTTTATGATGGAAAGCGCGCGACGCGAACCAAACTCACCTAGGAGCTGAATTCTACTAAATTAATAGCTTCAACATAGCAACGGTATATCGTCTCAGAGTGACAAATTTTGGGATTTTTCCCAAGAAACTACACATCACAACTACAGGCCGTGTGCCAAACGAGGCAAGGTTGAAACCAATCTATCGCGCCCGTAGCACACCTCCGCTGCGAAACCATAACAGCGGAACCGCATTAATTTCGCCATGTCTTGTCCGATGTAGGAGAAGCGGTTCTAATGCAAAGATTTGACTATAATTTTATCTCTTCCGCCGCGCGGTTTCATCGATCGATCTACTCCGACGTCAAACAACAACACTTGATCGCGGCAGAGTTCATCCGGCGGTTCCGCTACAAGTATTCCGCAGCGGAGGTGTGCTACGGGCGTTAATCTCTGTGCAAATAACACCGCACGGACTATCCAGAGGTTCATTCATCTATGGACGATTCTGCAACGATATTGTCATAGTAAAGCGATTGATCAGCAGAATGCGGTCCCAGAAGAATTAAACTTTGGTGTTCTTCTAACACAAACAAGATTCATAGTTAACCCACTTACAATGTAATGAAATCTATTTATATTTATTTATTTAATTCTTACATAATTATAACCGCTTGCAAACGAAACACAAATGCAACAGCTTTCTTAATCTGGTATTATAAAACCCTTTGCCAAGTTGCAATAAAAATAAGCAGCAAAATATGTAATGCCAAAAATGATCTTCTACTAGATCAGTTTAAATCTTCTTTTATGTTCTGCGCTATAATTGAATTTAAATATTTGTAACTGGCAAAGTACTTACCTATTGGAGCTTTGTGATTGGCCGGAAACTGAGCTGCGTTTACTGCTTTTTCCGCTGGCGGCGCTGAGGGACTTGCCGACTGACGTCTGAAATATTCGAAAACCAACCATATATAGTTTAAATAAAGTCCAATCTCGTAATCAACAACTAAATTGCCGATTTCAAGGGCGATTTTTTAAATTCAGCCGTATTTATAAAGGAATAAAAGTTAAATTGCAATAAAACGTACCTTGGAGGTTTTTGGTTTGTTACATTCTACTATGTAATCTTTGCACAAGTTTTGATGCACCGTCATTGTACAATCTGAAAAGTAAAATTTGATTCAAATTATATCATTATAAATTTACTAGCTGCGCCCCGCGGCTTCGCCTGCGTAAAAATTACAGAAATTTACTGCACACCCCTTAGGGGTTCAAGGGTGTACTCACTGTCACAATACAGCGACGGTTTGTCAGTCAAGGGTCGGCCGCACCAGTCACAATCGCCTCCGCTGCCCGCCGCTTGCCACGCGTGGGACACCTTGCGTGACTTATCCTGCAATAAGACATATGGTATGTGAACTTTAGGATACGTTGTCTGTAGGAAAAACATAGCGTAGTTTGGGATGGTCTTCCCTGAAGTGAAAATGAGTTTACTCGTAGTTTAGCTTCCATTGATATAGCTCGCAAAAGGGCAGTAACATATCTCCGGGAAACCTTAACAGCGGAACCGCAGTTGTTTCCTGCCTGTTCTAACGCATATAGATTCGACTGTGATTCTATCTCGTTCCCAATCGAATCGCGGGGGAAAGAGATAGAATCATAATCTATATGTGTTAGAACAGGCAGGAAACAACCTGCGGATCCGCTGCTACGATTCTGCACGGAGATGTGCTACCGCCCTAAGATCGTCTTTTGTTTTTAAAAATAATTGACTGCGCTAGCGCTGGCATCAGAAATCTCATCAGTATACGAAAAACAAGACTCGCGCTAAAATTGTACACCTTTAGTGCGAGTAATGGCATAGTTTAATTCTGCTGGGGAAAATGTACTAGAACTTTTGTGTGCAACGTTACATCGAACTTTGAAATTGAAAATACATCAAATCTATGTGAAAGATATAGAAAAGATTATTGGGTTTTTATTTACCTTTTTCTTCCTGAAGAAGAGACTTCCTCTCTTCCGTCTCTTTTCAGCGTGGTGATCGAACGCCGCTCTGTACAAAAAACAAAAGTATAAAACATGAGAATTGAAGATGACTTTAAGATTTTTAGCTAAAGCTGTATGGCTTTTTCCATATTAAAAAAACATGCAAAACTGTAAGCAAAAACAAATTGACGAAATCGAACACAAGCAAAGCATTGTGTAGCATGCCGTGGCAAACCTTAAGTGCCGAAGTTAAAGTTTAAATTTTAATATTACTTAGTTTTCATCATCATTAGAAAGTAGAAATTATCTGCTGGGCATATACCCCTTAAAAAAATTCCATACAATTCCACCAACAGACGCAAATTTATTTCTTTTCTATTTCAAAACTCCTTTACATTGAATTATCCCGGAGTGTCACAAAAATCAAATTGGAATTGTAAGATGTCACAAAAATAAACTTAACTTATTTGCCGGCCCTCTCGATCGCAGATGGATATAAAAAAGAAAGTGAGTTTTTAGTGCTATCAAATTGGATAAGTTTTTGTACTAACCGAATCGACTCCCCCGTCTCCTATTCTACTAGATTCGTTACGAGTTTTTCAACTTCGAATGCAGATCATGAAAAGTGCTTCTAACATGGTCCTTATGCCTGTGGTAATAAAACTTACTGTTCCAAAAACGCAAGCCGATGCAAGCCCAAATGCTCCTGATGCGCGTTGTTCCGCCTCCCTTGCTGATTGGTCGGGACGGTCGCGGCCGAAGCGTCTTCGTCACTTTCCGTCTCGCTCGCACCCCCGGATCGGCTAACCGAGCGAGATACTGATATAGCTTATGCGTGCGAAACTGATCCTTTGGTGGTTTACCGTTGGTATATTTTGAATTGCTTCACGAGTTGATTTTCTGGTTGGAGTGAGGTAGTTTCGTACGCACGTGCTTTTCAGTTTGTAGAACTACTGTGATGGTGTTGTTTCTCTAAGAGATTTAAACTATGCTTGCTATTAAATTCTACTAATGCTTTAGAAAAATATAGAATAGACATTGCATCGAAACGAGTTTCATCATCTATCACTATGGCAAGCGTATGCTGAAAGCTCGAGTTTCAGTTCATGCTAAAAAGTTCCAGATTATATATGTATTTGTTTTCCTATTGTACATTGTTTCTTGAAAAAGGCTGTGACAAAATTCGATATCTTTTTAGTCATCGATTGAAGAACACCTAGATTAGATACGACATTTTATTAAACTTGAATATTGCAGAGTTGAAAGAAAATTTATTGATTTGCCAAAAAAATGCGTCTCTAGAACACACTATCACAATACTTCTACAAAATCAGTGCAAAAAATGCAAATTAAAATCATCAGTTCCTAGTAAAACTGACGTGTGCTATAATTATAAAATATTGAGCGAAGCAAACAGTGAGCACACAGTCAAACATTGAATCAAAACATGCACATAATATCTTGGAATAATATAAAATCAATAGAAATTAAATAATTTAAATCTTCATAAAACGTTCCTTATTTTTGCAGATGAGAAATTCGTTTTGTTTCTTTCACTTAAATATTTTTACATACAATTTTTTTACTGATTTGAAACTATGCCTGGTGCCCCAATCCGTAATCATTCACGACCCTCACTCCCTAAATGAGCCTCCATAACCTAACCTCTCTCTTTCTCTCGACTGAGCACAGACTATTTTCATCGAATTGTATAGTTACCTTGTCTTTCTCTCCCCTTCTCTCTATCGGACGACATTGCAATTTATTAGATCGTCTGTCCACTTTACCTAACTTAAACCCCCCTAATGCCAGAACCTTCTCTTGTTTTAACGTTAAACCCAAACGAAATATTTGCTTACATATAGAAAGCTAAGCCGCCCCACAAACATACAAATCGGTTGCGGCGGCTATGGCGGCCTCCTACTTTTCCCTTAACAAGCAAAGAAAACAATTTAACCTACACCCACTAAATGACACACAAATCCACACTATCTCAGAATTAAACATTTAACTCTTAACTAACTTTTCCCTTAACAAGCAAAGAAAACAATTTAACCTACACCAAAAGAGACACAAATTTAAATAATATCTCTCTCGCATGAAACATTTAACTCATAACCGGCTAACTCAATTTAAACCTTATCCCCCCCCAATAACTCCCTGACTCACATATTAATCGGTTGCGGCGTCTGTGGTGGCTGTACAGCAGCTACAATGCTGGGCGTCGACACAGATTTCTGCAGCGGCAGACGCGGCATCAACCGAGCGCCTTCTGTGAGACACGCCGCGCCTGTTACTGCGCCCGCTCGAAGCGCCGCGGTTACTTTCTCAAAGTCTTTCTGTAATGGATATGGTTCATCATCATCCCAGCCCGTTGACAACTACTGGTCGTTTTTCCACTGTCGGGACTAAAATGCAGCAAAAATGTATGAAACAGGAAGTTGAAAAGAATGACATATAAATTCATAAATTTTTCCACCGATGAAAAACGGAGGAGGTTCTCAAGTCGACGCGTATATATATTTTTTTATGTTTGAACACGCATAACTTTTTACAGAGTAGTCCGATTTCGATAATTCTTTTTTAATTGGAAAGGGTACACCACGAAGGTGGTCCCATTTAAATTTGAAAAAGAAAATCAATCCGAAGGGTAGGTAAACAGGGGATGATTGATTGTTCACACACTGATTGTAATGTTTGACCACGCAAAACTTTTTACAGAGTAGTCCGATTTTGATAATTCTTTTTTATTGGAAAGGGTATACCACGAAGGTGGTCCCATTTAAATTTGAAAAAGAAAATCAATCCGAAGGGTAGGTAAACAGGGGATTATTGATTGTTCACTCACTGATTGTAATGTTTGACCACGCATAACTTTTTACAGAGTAGTCCGATTTCAATAATTCTTTTTTTATTGGAAAGGGTATATGTGTCGATGTGTCATTAAACTAAAATTACACTCGAATTTTAACTAGATGTTGCCACAAGAAGAATTTGAAGTCGGTTTATCGTTTTTTAAAACACGCCAAATTATGTTTTCCCAGCTGCTGGTGATTTCGGATTACTGCAAAAACAGGCATTGTCGAGTCCTTTACATCAGCTGATCAGAACGCCTCCTCCGAACAAGGGGTTTTGCATTAATCACAACGCTCGGCAGGCGGATTCGTGATCGCACTGGAGGCGTCAAAAATACACAAAAAAGCAGCTGCCCTTTCAAGAAACTCTACAGGGCGTCCCACGGGTATGCCACATGGAGGGAAAGTACCTTGAATATTGCAGATGGACCATTTTACTGAAAGAAGACATTATTTGAATTTAAAAAACAATTTAAATTGCATTCATAGGTTTTTAAATAATTATATGGTTGAACCGGGAATCGAAGCCGTTACACGAGAAAAATAATGATCCTGTATCTTTATCATATCGATCGAAAGGATTCATCATAAGGATTGTTTTTTGCTAAATAACATACTGTCAGAAATAAAAGGAAGACCATGAATTTGAAAATGTATAGTCAGAGATCCTACGATCGGATCCTATGGTCCATGAGCTGAGTTGGAGGAGTCGATTCTTAGTGCTTTTGCTCACGCATGTTTTCGGGTTACTAGTAATTTTCCAAAACTGGCTAGCTGAATTCGGCTTAAGAAACCGTGTCCCGTACAAGAGCTGTATTTCGCCGCGACAGCCATAACCAAGCACTTTATGTGCTCAGCAATAGCTATTTGTAAATATTTTACTTACAGCGAGATCATTATCGTTCAGCGAATGCGTAGAATGCCTGACTGGTCTCGGCACTTCGCCTTCTGACTCCATAGACGACAACGACGCACTGTGACCATTGAGGTTGCTGAAAACGTTTAGAAACGAGTCAATTTATAAAGGAGGTTTCTTTTATCAGAGCCTTTGACTAAACCTGAGTTGTTCTGGCTTCGACATTTTATAAAACTGTAGACGGAACGCATAATTATTAGATTCGTGGTCGTCACGAAAAGTTCCTTAAGCTTTGGATTTCCATTAATAGCTTCAAGTCCAGGCGGGATTAGATTCTGCATCGTTAATATCGGATGCCTTTAGCAGTTAGCCTCATTGCCATAGAACTTAAATTCTGTGATTAGCTAGAACTTGAATATACGTTAAGGTTCTGAACAGTCTTGTTCTCACAGTGTGATCTAAACTTAAATTCTGACCCTTCGAGAAGTAGATTAATATCATAAAGGTAGTTAAGGTATTGATCATTAACTCTAAATGTCAAGACAACATACTTCCTCTGCCGGTGTGCGTCAGGCCTGGTCCCGGGTTCCAGAGCGGCCCACGAGCTGCGTCGGCCTTCGTCGCGCCTCTCCCATAGACCCCACGACCGTGATTCACCTGGAGCAATGGAAATATGTATCATAAGCAATTTAAATTCAATGGAACACAGCAAAATTAACGTTTTGTGAGGCTCCCTGGACACAGAAAGATGCCCGTAGGTTTAACTCACCACTGCCCTTCCGACTCTGAGGGTAGAAGTCGAGATGGGTCGGAGACGAGCAGTCTGGCTCCACAACGCCGTCCTTGCATAGCGATGGACAAGATGTGCTGAGACGGCTACTGCCTGTTGCCTGGAAAATAGAAGCATTACTATAAACATTGCTTAGCAAAATATTCATCCGCTGCACAGCCGCATACAAACAACCTCCTCAGCTGCTGCAGGCTATCGTCCAGTACTCCAGGGCTATGAGGGCTGATGTGCCCGTACGGCGGCTATTTCTGCTGGCGTGGAGCGTGTCACAAGCTCTGTACTGCAGGATCCTGCTACCTTGTCGATAGGGAGGCTTACACCTACACGGACTAAGTTGGCAGATTCTTTAACTTACGATCAAGGGCAAAGGAGCAGCTCTCATCCGTTGCACAGCCGCATGCAGCCTCCTCAGCTGCTGGAGGCTGTCGTCCAGCACTCCAGGACTGTGAGGAGTCACGCTAATGGTAGGCACCTGGGCCCTTGCGGCGGCCATTTCTGCTGGCGTGGAGCGGGTCACGTGCTCTGTGACTTCGTCCTCGCTGCTGTCGGAATGAGGGTCTGAGCTGCCGCCGCCCTCGTCTGGAAACCAAAGGAGAACATTTATACATCATTATTGCACATCGCAGATAGAAAGAAGAACGGACCTGTAGTCGGATGAAGTCGGAAATCGGTTATAGGACCAGACCATTCAAAAGCATCAATGGTGCGTCTGCATATACACCGCTTATGGCGCAAATTAACGTTGTTGTCTTCGGGCAGAGTTTCAACAGAATATATCTAGTCGTAGGTCCGGCGAAATCGTAGTAACCTTGACAACAATGAAGGATTATCTATTTCTAAGCTACAGTTCGTTCAAGTCATAGTAATCCCACAAAACACCGGAACATTAACCTAATCCAATAATACATAGACTAAAAATAAAATGCCCCAATTGTTTTGTTTGTCAAAACAATTTCCTAGAAAAACTAGATCGCTTTCGATCGATTTTCGTAATGATTTAGCAACACATTCAGATTTACCCCCTGGCTCTTATCGAAGACCCAATAAGACGCTGTTGAAGCCATAGGGCTCCAACAATGGACTGATATAGGCTGTTGATGTGTTATGTGTCCGGATTTAGGCATAGCACCAGATCAAGGCGCCAGTCGGAGGAAGTGAATAAAATACACACCGGATCTATAATGAGATGACTAGCCATTGCACGAGGACTAAACGTACTAAGGTTGGCTTTTGCTCATCAAACTGCCAAGCCAAAAATAGCAAACCAACCATTCAATTACAATAACAACCTATACAACTCCAGCCATTCCTAACAAAGCCTTTCTGCGCTGCTCAACCCGTCAACTTTGTTCCTACCGTTCCTGAGATAACTTCGTACAATGGACTGAGGCAACGTTTATAGAACTATTGTTTGAATTATTAGGTACCGTTTCAACCTTTTGAATCATTTACTTCGGTTCTCAGGTTTGTTTTCCTTTCGAACATCGAAACGGAGCATTGCGAGTCGTGGTTTTGGATGTAATAAACAGGAATCAGATTCCCTGATAATTAACCAAAGTCAGAAAGGTAAGCACAGTTTTTGGGTGTATGACGCCCGCGTCACCTTACGCATCGCAGTCCCAACGGATTACCAGCTCTATGTTTCATTTTCTTATTTAATTTTCTTCCGCTCTATGAACGGCGTAATATCGCTGATTTAGTGTATCTCCTAAATATAGTAAATGGCACAGTTGACTGTTCGGAGTTGTTGGAACTCATAGGACTGCGTACCCACAGGGCTGCATTGAGAAGACCTAATTTGTTGCATATTCCTTTTGTAAAAACTACGGGTTCAAGTCCCGCCGAAGTCGTTAATTTTTGCGATGTTATTTAATTTCTTAGAAATTGGCCAGAGTGTGAGGCTTACGCACTATAAAATCAAAAACTTTATTTATTTTACTTTTACAAGGTCACCTCTTGCTAGACTCGATTAGCTTTAAAGTGTCTACCATAGTAAAGCTTCTAAAGTTTATCATTCAGTGGCTTTCCCATTAATTTTACTCCGAACTTAGTTTGGGACGTTTCAATTTTTAACCCCCGACGCAAAAAGAGAGGAGTGTTCTTTGTTTAACGTGTCTGTCTGTGTATCTGTGTATCTGTCTGTGGTATCGTAGCTCCCAAAAAGATGAACCGATTTTCGTGGTTAAACCATAAGGCATTATGGTTATTGTCTGTTATTGTTATAATTATTCATTCATAATATCTTTAAGGTTTTTTGTCATAATAGTGAACCCCACACTCATGGTAATTTCTAAGAAATCAAATAATATCGCAAAAAAATTTGAAATATTATTTGATTTCATAATATCTTTGTTGACATTAACAATCTTGGATTCTAGAACCGATGATAGAATAGACACAATTTTAATTCAACACAACTCCACACGTCTACCGACCGGACGTAACCGCCATTCAGAACTCATAGTTTATGCAAATGCCGCCAATAAATCACTTGGAACAATAAATCCATGGCGAGTTTGAAGTTGGACGGCAGAACGGATAACGGTACGGGATATTGGCTTTCATTCAGAGATGATGCGGGTTCTAAGTCGCCATTTCCCTTCACGGTTGACAAAGGTCGGCCAGTCTGACTTATTTATAGTGAGCTCTTAGAAAGCTGTAGCTTGATAGACGGGTTGGTAAAATAATTGTTTGTTTCGGATCTAGGGGTTCGATGTACCAGACTTAATTCATTAGGCTGATATAATTTTGAAAGTAAGGCTACGCAAAGCTACGTATTTAATCATTTCTATAGAGGATATTTATTAAGTACAATATTATGTAGACTTCTAGAGGATAAAAAAGCTTGCGATGGGTTCTGCTCCAACTTAAAAATAACAACTAACAGGCTAAAGGTTTCTTCTCGTAATGTGACGTCACCCAAAGGTTCAGACTGAAAACCAGCGTTGCTTCTGTCCTCAGGCGGTAGCGGCATTAAGCCGAGGCTGGACATGTTTAGCCACGCACTAGGGAAAGACCAATTTCTTTCGTCAGATTCGACACGTAGAGTAATTTATCAATTTATTTTTTAAAGCACTGGCTTTATGATGTTTGTTTGTTTTATGCAGTCTCTATTGTGGTGTTTATTATAACTTTTTTGTTTTGTTTTAACTTTCCCCCGTGTTTTGTGTGCTAAATAAAAATCTATTCTATTCTATTCTTCGTCGCTTCTTTACTTTAGTCTACATACCGAAGCGACACAAATCAAAAATATCACTTAATTTCCGTGTTGGTGTTTAATTTTATAATTTGACCTTTTCTAAACGTAAATTTATCGTATGTATGGAAATAAAGAGTTCTTGATTTGATTTCAAATCATGGTCCAGTCGTGTAGATAAAGAATGGGATTGAAGTTGACAACATGCTATCCCGCGTAGATCATATTTTAATTTTTCTTAACACTCCCATCGTTTATCTCCATCATCGCTATACCAAAATAAGGTACTTATATTAAAAGTGTCCAATTCTGCACAAGTTTTTTTTGCTGAGCGTTTATTAATTAGAGAGACACTGATGAGAATATTTAGTCTGCAGTCGCGAACGAAGTCGCGGGTACAGCTAGTCTGAAATAAAAACTGAATTTGAGCTTTAGACAAAGATCGAATAAACCAATTTCAAAAACAGTGAAAGTTACACTTGAGAATCAAAACACGTATTCAAAATTCTTCTGAACTAAAGCAATACCTTTACATTAATGTTAAAGCTAAAGGCAACAAAACTCTTTCATCTTCCCGTAATCTAAGTTAAAAGCACTATAACTATATCTACTAACGATCAAAGACAAACTACTCGTAAAAGGTAAGCTGAGTGTATCCAACGGATATTGGTTTCAATCGGAAATCCCGTGGTAGGGGAGTTTGCATCAGGCAAGATGAAATCTCGTATCGATTCGCTTCGTTCAAAGCAAATATGTGCGGATTACAGGTAGCCTAGATTCTGAATATTTGGAGAGGTTATGGTGGAAAGATAATTTGAAAAAAATATCTATAATACGACTCTACTGAACTATTGTTCGTCTTCGTAGGTTTAAATTTCAGGTGGAGTTAGGTACGAGTATATTTCAGTGTTCGACATAAATAAGGTAAGGTCGAACCCAAGTTCCTAAATAAATAGGGTTTAAACAACCTAAAAAGGTCAAAAGGGCAATATCAAGAAGGCTATATTCACGGATAAAGTGTAAAGTCAGCGTTTTGCAGAATTTTACCCAAAACAAGGGCACTCTCATATCGCAAGCAGTTATAAAACTCATTCACGAAAACGACTTCAACACAAACGAAAGAGCGACTATAAAGACTCCATTTGTAAAACTCCCGATTAGCAGCATACAAAATGCATAATCATTTCTCTGCGAACACGACCTACATTGCTGGGTCAAGGCTCCGTACAACCCTGCTAAGAACCATCATAAAAAGAACTCACAGCGCTGTGGACATCTGAACAATAGCGACGGGTTGACAGGAAATGGGATGCGTGAAACAGATCGCGGGAAGTTGGACGGCTGACATTGAGTTGTCGGTGCGTTCAACGTTTGTTTCGTGGTCACAATGGCTTCGTAACAATAGCCAGAAGTCTTGTTTTCGTAAATAATATGCAAATATTGATAATAACCACTTAGATAATCTGTCGTACGGCTCGGCAAGTTCAAGCTACGGTTATTTTGACCTACTTTTTCTAATGAGTTCTTGTTGCCTCTATTGGGATGGCTAAATGTCGCTTTGTTATCAATTTAATTTTGTTTCGCGTGCCTCATTACCATAAGAGCCAAATTTAATTGTCTTTGGGGACTATAAATGAGTTGATAAATGTGTGATGTTTTATTTTAGCCTTCATGACTTTCGAAATGTTAATATGGGTTTCGAGTTTGTATTTTTTTTTATTATTTATTGTGTATTACCATTCAGTCAGTAGTTCATAGAATTAAACATGATGCCTGTTTCATCAAAACGTGCTAGTCTACTAATCCACTTCGTCCACGCATTTATTTTCTTTGACTTAATGAATGAATATAATTTTTCATACACACGTAATCTGTCAGCCAGCTCGATATACAGTGTGGACCAAACAGTGAAGTCATAAAAAAATTATTGCCTCACCCCCGGGGGTACCCGAAAATACCACATGTAAGTTCCCCGAATTTTCGTAGTTTCAGAGTTATGAATTTTTTAAAGTTTTGTTTGAGAATTTTCAGGCAACGGTTAAAACTGTTTTATAATTTTTATTTGTAGAATTTTAGGGTTTTTGTTTTTGTTATATACATATATAACTCCTATGAATCGTACTTTCTTGAAAGTGAAGAATTTACGTTTGAGCGAAACAAAGTTGAATATTCAACATCAAATTAAAATTATAAAAAAACAGTCCATAGTTTCTGCGTGATTTTAAAAGCTTTGTAAGATCGAAGCTCTCGTTAGTCCCGTCAGATATTTTTCGAACCGATAGACTCGAATCATTATATCACACAAGAAGTAAGTAGTATTATAAATTTTGCATTCTTTCATTCAGTCAAAGAAAATAAATGCGTGGACGGAGCATAAACAATAGAAAAGTCAAGTCTAGCAAAATTTGCAGTATCTGTTGTTCTGGGTGGAAATAACTAACACGACCCAACAGCTAAGGCCATATAGACTCTATTTCCAATTAAGGATCTTGTTTCAAACAGCTGCGGACCATAACAGAAGGCGCACGGCGAATAAAACAAAACTAAATTAGAATTAGGGTTCTTAAAGCGACCAGACTGTTCCTATTTTAAGGGTCACCGAAGCCTGCATATAGCCAAACGGGTTAAAAATAAACGAGGTCATAAATAAACCAGAACTTCCCAGACTTTTTATCTTCACAGATAACGAAAATTCACAGATAAAAATACGTAATTGATAATGATAATCATGTGAGTTTTCTGATCTGATTATAGGTAGGCTAGTCTATGTATGATTTCGTTCTGGCGCACTCTAGATTCTGAAGTTACTAAAAGGCCAACTCAATTATTTTTCATATTGAGGTTTTTGAAGCTCAAGTAGCTCTATTTATTTAGGCAGCTCCTTTGCATCTGTCATCTCATCAATGCTCCCTTTCTATAACACCCTCTCTACCAAGTGAGCAAAAGTAATGTCGTATAGTGAATGTGCATTATTTTTTGCAATTGGCGTTAAAAGTCACTGTGCTTACTTAAATGTCAACCATGTTATAGACAGATTATAGACAAGATTTTTTCTCGATGATATAATTTAAAGAATCAGTTGTCAACAAGCCATAGAGCGATGAGAAACATGGAAAGATAAACTTTTCATGAAACAGAGATCTTATTATTTGTTAAATGGTAGCCAATTCACATTACGACATTGCTGTGGCGACACCTTGTATAAAGTTTTTACTAGATCTGGGCATTATTATGTACTTTCTACGGTACAAGATATTCTTCATTTAATATCGATTTATCATCCTTCAAACACGCTTTGCTAACTGTAATGTTATATCTCACGGTATCTGATACCCCATCTGCTTTCCCACAAGAAATGGATTAGTTTTATGTTGTGAACATTCCATTGATTATAAAGTTTTTATAGGTTTTATTGGAAAGATCCTAATGTTATCGTGAGGGGATATTTTACTGCTACCATTTAACAACCGGAGAGAATCGACATGGCGTTCTCTATGGTGTAATGTAGGAGGATTTCTAGAGCACAAGAAAAATTTAAATTGTCTTTATTTAGATGTTGGATTTGGTGGGGTCTGTGGTTTTTCTAGTTTATTAGTAACATTTCAGGATATTGGACAGTCATCTGGTTCTCTGGGCGTATCTTTTCTGTGCGCTTTGAAGAAGTATTGCGTTGTCTTTTTTAGGGTTTTGATGATCGAAGATCGGTTTCAAAACCCTTATGGTCTCGCTTTGTCTGTCCTTTTTTCCCTCCTTAATAACTGCAGCTATCAACTTGAAATTTAAAATAATAATACATTTCGTGCGCCTATACAGATTTATAGAAAAATAAATGAAAATAAATGAAAAATGAAAATGAATATTTTCCATACAAATTGTGATGCCGAAATTTTAAAAGATACCTACAGAGTCATATGGGGTATCAAATGAAAGGTATCATTTTGTACATTTCAAAATATTTTTTGAAATTTTTGTAGGTTTCATAGTTTTTAAAATATTTCGAAAAAAGTCGAAAAAATACCCATTCCCCCCCCTATCTGCGAAGATTGCAGAGCGATCCATGTAAAATGTATGGAGCGTTTATAGACATGGATCTATATTTTACAGGAAAAATATAGAGAAGTTTGAAAAAAGAACACTTTTTGAAAAATGATCAAAATGGGGGGGGAATAATTTTCAAAAGGGGAGGCTATCGCACCGAGTGGGGTATCAAATGAAAGGTATCCGTTTGTACGTTTCAAAACAGTTTTTTAAATTTCTGTAGGTTTCATACTTTTTGAAATATTTTGAAAATAGTCAAAAAAATACCCATTCCCCCCCCCCCCCTATCTCCGAAGTTTGCAGAGCGATCCGTTTAAAATGTATGGAGCGTTTGTAGATATGAATCTATATTTTACAGGAAAAATATAGAGAAGTCTGTAAAAAGAACACTTTTTGAAAAATGGTCAAAAAGGAATAATTTTCCAAAGGGGGGCTACCCCACCGAGTGGGGTATCAAATGAAAGGTATCGGTTTGGACATTTCAAACCAGTTTTTCAAATTTCTGTAACTTTCATACTTTTTGAAATATTTTGAAAAAAGTCGAAAAATTTACCATTACCCACCTTAACCGAACCACCCATTTAACCGAAGCATGCAGAGAGATCTTAGGTATTCGTTAAATTGCGAAGTCTCTAACCGGTACTTTTGGTACATATGTGTAGACAAACGTTCAAAACCCTCGGCGCGCGAGTTACACTCGCACTTGACGGATCTTGTTTCTACTATATTACGGAACAAGCAGATCGCTCAGTTGATGTTAAGTAGTTTAAAGATCGCCTTTATCAGAACAATACCTTGCAGAGCACACGCGCTTGGGCTCCTAGTCTAGGAGTGCCTGAAACTACTTTAAAAAGCCTCAGAGTCTCAAAATACTTCAAAATTCCGAATTTTTTAATGGGGTTTGAAGATTTAGGCGTTAACATCGGTCACCATTTTGTATTTTTTTCAAAATCACCGCTCACAAGAAAATTTGTATACATATTTGGATAGAATACATTAAATCAAATAAAAAATCTCTTAATATACAAGAACAAAATTATAAATTTTAAAAACCCCCCGACAGATTTTCATGAAACATGGCTAAGAATACTCGATAAAATTATCTATCACACAAAAAAAACTAAACGAAAATCGATTCATCCGTTTGGGAGCTAAGATACCACAGATAAATACACAGATACACAGACAGACACGTTAAACTTATAACACCCCTCTCTTTTTGCGTCGGGGGTTAAAAATAATGTCCTAAAAGCAGCGGTTTCTGAGATATTCTCAGATGAAAATAACTATACTTTTTCTTCATCTCGATGTGAATATCTCAGAAACCTTGAAGCTTTAGGATATTATGTTATATAACATTTTTTATTTGTGTCTTCTGTCTAAATATAATAACTTTTAAAAAAATGTTAGGGCCACCCTCCGTATCAAAATCATCAAACCCCTTAGGAGGATTTTTCACATGCCATTATTAATTATGTAGGTACATGTCTGTTATGTTCAGGTCGGGTAAAGTATGGCAATTCAAGAAAATTAATAGCAACTACAGTAATTATAATTAACACGGTAGTTAAACATAATATTACACATCCTACGTGCCAGTATGAGATAACTGGCCACACTAATGTTCATTTTACGCTGGCGACCTTGAATTGGATTTGTTTACTAATATTCCGTCATTTGAGTTATGTTTACTTTAAAGAAACGTACCTAGGTTAAGGTGAACGCGCACCTGTCCGAACCGCAGGAGACGCACTCGCCGCAGTCATCGTATTTTATAAATCTTTATATGAAATAGGACGCAACATTGCGAATATAAAGAATAAGCAAGCTGAAGTGGCAGTGGGCCGGCCATATCTCGCGAAGAACCGACAACCGCTGGGGTAAACGTGTTCTTGAGTGGAGACCACGACTCGGTAAACGTAGTGTAGGACGCCCTCCGGCCAGGTGGGATGACGATCTGCGAAAGACTGCAGGCAGATGCTGGATGCGGCAAGCTGAAGACAGGGCGCTATGGCGCTCATTAGGGGAGGCCTATGTCCAACAGTGGACTAATATGGGCTGATGATGATGATGATGATGATTGCGAATATATCCGCACCGAACGATCCGCATTTAAGTAAAATCCTGTAAGTACACGGATTACATTAAAAACATTAGCACGTTCGAGGAGTGCGGAGAGTGCGGTGCGGGCGGCGCGGATGACGTCATCCGTATTCCCGACTCTCGAGTACCATAGAACACGTCAGTTCTAAATAGAAATACTGTTAAAATGATGAATACTATCCGGCGCGTTCGATCCATGCGGCGCGTACGATGCGGACAAGTGCGCGAGACCATGAGGAAATTCGATGACTGCGGCGCGGACAGGTGCGCGTTCACCTTTAGTATCATTTATTGCCAGAAGCCCTGTGCCTGTAAAGCCTTTCTTTACATTCAACCAGGCCTTAAAATCTACAGAGCACATACCCAAGTCTCATTAATAGACCTCCATTGGTAGAGCGTCCACTGCAGAACGTGGCTCTCTCAAAGGTGGTTTTGCTATAATCTCCACCATTGGCAGGCGGATTATTGATCGCAGTAGAGGTGTTAAAAATACACAGAAGAAAGCTGTCCTTCTTCTAGCTAGGTTCATAGTCGACTCTACGGGCTGAGTTGAAGAGATGATTCTTACAACCACAGCATTGGTACACCACTAACAATCACAATCAATCAATACATAATGTACCTACTTACTGGAATGAATCAACCAGGCATAAATGATGGGTAATGTTACAATTACCTACCCATCTTTTATGCCTGGTTGCTTCTATAATAATTCGTTCATTCATTATGATGATTTTGTACATTACTAATGTCACACTCATGTACGAGTTATGATAAATTAAAGAGCCCATCTCTTGTCGGTGCAATGGTGCAATATAGATGATAGGTGTGAGGGGATGGATGGGGGAAGGATAGATAATCATGAGAAGGATAGATAAAATAAGATGGGTGGGTAATGTAACATTACTCATCTTTTATGCCAGGTTGCTTCTATAGCATTCGTTCATTCATACATGATAATAACTCGTACATGAGTCTGTACATTAGTAATGTACAAACTCTGTACGAGTTATTTATTATCAATGAAAGAGCCTAGCTCGTGTCGGTGCAATGATGGAATTTTCACCACATTTCTTTTTCCACGACATGACAGCGGCTTTCCCCTTGATCTGACTCATATATAATAGTTAATTCTTGGTCTTCCCCTTCCTCGTCTTTATTCTACTTTTCCTTCTATGCCTGGTATAGTAACATACTTCGCCTGGACCATGCTTCAACTTCTTGTCTGATGGTAGTATTGTATTCTCTTTGGTCTGATAGCTTCTGCATCTGGTTTCACGCAATTCTTCCAGGACCATGTTTCTATGATGTTTCTTAGGAAGCTGTCATGTCGTATAAGATGTCCAATCATTCTCCCTCTTCTTTTTGTACCTTGTAATAATATTTTTCAGCAGTTACTGTACCACAGCTGAGCAAACGAAAGCTTCTCTTTTCTCTTTCCACTCCTCACGGTTTATCAGAGGACCAAAATTTATATTTTAATAGCTTCTGCCCGCGGCTTCCCACGCGTTTTCCCGGGAAACAAAGTAGCCTATAGGTTCTTCCAGGTTTAGAACTACACGTTTGACAATTTCAGCCCGATCCGTTCAGTAGTTTCGGCATAAACAGTTAACAAACATACATCCATCTAAACTTACGCAAATAGTATTCATATGATGTGGCCTCACAGCATACGTTATACAAAACATTATGTACCATTTTTTGCCACCCTCCGCTATAAACGGATAATGACCGCCGCTACAAGAGTATTACTACTTGTGTCAAGTGAGGTTGGCTTCAGAAACGGAGGCTTGATCGCACTCTACAATGTTAGCACTAGCACAGGTATTATAATACTATACTAGCACTAGGTAGAGAGGCCATTGTGTACAGATCAGTGTAGGTAGAGTTTACAGATACAAGAGAGAGATGGATGGATACAATGTGCAAGATACTTCGCGGTATGATCGACTCTCCTGATTTCCACAACGTTCTTTTTCGACTCTACCTCCCCGATAACTACCTCCGCAACAGAAACCATAGGCTTTTTTCTGTTCCTTTCAGCAGAACCGTTGCTCGTGCCAATTCTCCACTGCCTCGCACCCTCGCCGCCCTCAATAGACTTCTTGAGCAGAACCCGGATTGTGATATCTTTGGCGATGAATGGAAGAAGATACTGTTAGAATGCCTGAGGTTTTGCGAGATTGATGAATGAAAGATGAGAGAAGGTACCTATATAAGACAATAAGAGACTCTTATTATCTTTAATGATAGTTTATTTTATTTTATTTTTTTGTTTTATGTAGGTATTATGTAGGTATTGTGTGTTCTTTGTATATATTTTTTTATCTTGTACATAACTAGTGTAATTGGTTAAATGTAATCGTTCTAGTTATAAATAAATAAATAAATGGATTTATATATAACACCGCACAAAAATCCTCCAGCTTTCTGTAAATAGGCTCTACCGATCGATAAATATATTCGCCGGCTATACGCAACTGTTTTAAGCTTACAGTTTTATAAGTAAATTACTCCTTTATCATTTCTATCAGTGAACAATTAAACCTATTCTGCACTAAATCAAGTTTGTCTAGGAGAGATCGCTCTTGAGCGATAAGACCGCCAATTGTTGCTTATTCTATAATTATTCTTTAGCGAGATATCCGACCGGCGCGACGGCGGCCCTAGTACACAATAAACCGGGATAACCAAGCTGTTCAACAGCAGTACCGCACTGGCCTTGTTGAGGCGCGCAACACCTTGCACCCAACCGAAGACATGTTGCGATACGGAAGTAACGGAATCAGGATCCAATAAAGTACCAGTGTTATATGAAGAAAATGCTTGCAATCAATGTCCTGACTTCAATTTAGAAACGGCCAGGAGGCGGGCACGATCCGCAGAGCACGTTTGTAACAAAGAATTCCGTGTCTTTTGTAAATTATTTCTAAGTGTGCTATTTATCTATCTCAAACAAGGTACATTTGATATTTGACCATTGCAGGTTGACCACTAACAACAGCTACCTCTTAAATTTAGGACGTTTCGCTTCCATTATTTATTGAAAACCACCCACTACGTATTCGATATGTGGGCTACCGAGGTCTTTTATCTGTAAAAGCCAAAGATCCTTTGACTACGTTACAATATCTTTGGTAAAAGCTAAATTATAGGGCTGGTATTCAACTTAAAACAAGCCTTCGTATCTGGAATTCTATTCTCGATGTTATGTTTCACAACAAATAAATCGTGCTTATTAAACTATTAGAAATATTCATAACTTGATAAATAAGTGTTAGAAACAGTACTGACACTACAGACCAGACTTCGTACAAAATCGACCATAACAGATCGCGATATGGACCATGAAGCATAATACTAACCGTTTCGAATCGCCGAAGATGTCTATTCCATAAAGAAGTTGCTTTGAACAGTTTCGCCAAACTATGGTTAACTCGTTCACCTCCATGTTAACAACAATAGGAAAAGTCCTTGAAGAATTTCGCTCGCTATCAGTCTTCCAAAACAGTTAATGATTTTTTTACAAGAGATATTAGTACTTGTCTTTTGCAAAACTCAAAACTAAAATCATGGTAAATATCCCGTTGTAAATGACTTTAGAGTAAATGAATTGACGAAAACAAAGAGACGCTTTTTAATAGTAAAGTAATTTACTAACCATTGTTTCTCAAAACACTAATTGAAGACATTGTACCTACGTATGACTAGGGCATTACTCCCCATGAAATAAAAACCAATATGGCGCTTATCAGGAGAAGGTCTGCGTCCAGCAGTGGACCGATACAGGACGTTGAGGAGGGAACCTACCAGGGGAAGGATAGCAGCTTCTATTTGTGTAATACAATACAATACAAAATACTTTACTGTACACCAACAAAAATACAATACAAGAGACATTACATTACATAAGACACAAGTACAATGGGCGGCCTTATCGCTTGTGTAAGTATATTTAACACCTCCACTGAAAACCAGCGCTGCATTAGCACTCGTGTCAATGGAGCATTTAAATGCCGAACCTGTGGGCTTTCTGTGTTCTCGCTGTTAATTTTAGTAAGCTTTGTACTGTATCGTAATTGTATTGTAATTTTTTTAATTTCTTATCATGTTAGTAGGACCTACCAACTGTATTGTAATGTTGAACAGCAAATAAACATTTTATATTGTATTCTACCTCCAATCGCGGTGATTGTGGGATTCTTTTTACAAGCTTTTATTTAACTTGCACTGTATCTAGCTATGTTTGTACGGATGGAATCTTGCAACTCAATTTTGAAGCAGATATCAAATTCAAATTCAAATTCAAATCATTTATTGCAGGAAATATGGTCATAATACAGGGTCTTGAACATTAGAATAGTGTCACATACTTCACCAAAACACATTGGCATGCAAAATTTCTTATAAATAGGTACATCTGTAAATTGTATTAATTTAAATTGTAACAAGATTAAACCATAATTGAACAATACACATCAATAATGTTGATTACTATTTATTTCTAAATTTTTGTTCCATAAGTTCCCTAACACTATAAAAACCTTTTTCTATGAGCCATAATTTTAATTTTTTTGTAAATAATTTTAAAGGTAAATTTTTGATGTCATCAGGGATTTTATTATATATAGAGCCACACATGGCATAACAATTCTTACTATATAATGCTGTCTTAGGAGTCTATCTTTAACCGATTGAGCTGAAACTTAGTATACATGTTTAGTTTGGATGGCAATGCTTTAAAAGACTGTTTTTAAAAAAGGTTTTTTTAAAATATTAACCTATTTTAAGTATCTAAATAGATTTATTTAAGTGCCACCGTCTATACATATTGTTCTCATGTCCACTCCATCCTAAGGTTGCCTCGAAGAGATCATTCTCGCCCTTTATACTTCCTCTATTCTGAGCATATCTGTCTGTATTCCCTGTTTTTGTGTTTTATAATAAAAAGTTTTCTTTCTATAAATCCCTTGTGGGAGGTATAGCAGTGGATGTATTTGTGCTGATAAATAAATAATAAATAATGCTGGACAATTTACACAGCGTTATCTAACCCCAAACTAATCAGAGCTTGTGTTATGGGTCCCAGATAACTGATATATACTAATACAATACACTACTGTAGATAGATATTTTTTTATGATACATAGAAAACATCCAGAACACCCTGAACTAATATCTGCAGATCGTACAAACATTTGTCCCTAGGCGGGAATCGAACCCGCAACCTCCTGCATCGCAGGCGGACCTTCGCCCGCCGCCCCACAGAGGTCGTCAAATGATGGATAAACATGAGGATAAAGGTATGTGATTGAAACTATGTAACCTTAGGGTAAACTAAATATAACTTTTAAGAGGCTATAAAGGATCCGGAGATTTAATATCGTAAAGGTTAAAGCTTTTACTAGTCCAATGAAAATGTTACTGGAGTTTAATAGTTATCGTGACGTGACGGTAAGGTCGTGAGACTTATTTGACTGTCCTCGATCATAGGTTAGAGTACCTATAGGTATTTTGTTTTCGAATTTTATTTTATTTAGTTTAAGATGGTTGGTCACGCGTAAAAAATAGGGTGTTTCCTGTAATTCAGATAACATCTTATCTGCTATCTGAATTACAGTAAACAGCCTATTTTTAGTTTTCGTAAATTGTAAGCCATTTGCTGTGAACCCACGCTGAAACAAATTACGAATCATTGTCGTTTTGAAGACTATAGACACTGATATATTATAGGCATTACCCCCCATGAGATAAAAGTCAATAAGGCGCTTTTCAGGGGGAAACCTGCGTCCAGCAGTGGACCATTATATGCTTTCGAGGAGGAGAAGGAGACACTGATGTCGATTCTATTGTTTAAGGAGTCATAACTTAAATTTTACGATTTCTAAATTTTCTAAGCTAGGTTGACCTAAAATTATGGTATTCTCTGTACAGATACCACAATATCCATAATTCACTTTTTTCAAAAGAATCTGCCCATTTTTCACTACAATAAATTTTAATCATGACCAAATAAGATGCCTACTAGAATTAGATATAAGTTTCTAATCATAGCTAAAATGCAATGCAAGGAATTGGGTTACAACTATTTTAACTAAGTTGAGTTGTTTTAGACCTGTCAACCTAATTTTAACCCTGACAGTCAAATTTTTCGAACATAGAATAGCTTTCGTCTATTTGACATTCCTAAATCCTAATTTTAGCGAATTCTAAAACAACAGAATCGACACCATTAAGAGAATTATTACTAAAATCAGCATTATGTCGACAGACTCCCAAACTACAATTGATTCAGACTTCTAATCTGCTATTTAGATAGATTTCTTGAAGAACTTAGAATAGTCAAAAAGAAATTACGCGTGAACGTTAAACTTATACGATAACGTTAACCTTAAACACCAAATTTTTCTAAGCGCCATTTTAATATTACAAAATCTATAGAAATAAGTGTATGAAACACCGAGTATAGAGACAACAAACTGTGTTTTAAATAATAAGAGAAGGCAAAACAAATATAAAACTCGTAGCTATCAAAGAGATATTAAGAACAAAAAATCAATCAGAACAGAAAATTGGCGTGCAACATGGGGCCATGTGATTGCGTGAGTCAAGTTTATAATTAAGACGAATAAGAAGTAGTCTTTCATAAATACAAGCTCTGCTTACTATGGGGCTCGATGATGCTGCGAGCAATATCCAAGCACAATAACACAAATGACCTTTAAAGCGACATGCCTGCTGGAACCCATTAAAATTTATGAGCTGTTACGTAATAGCTTAAAATCTGAGCGCAACAAGTAAAAGAAAGCTACAAGTAAGACCTAGCTCTTACCTTCAATCCAAGCTGCTACATCTTTAGCTCTTCACGAGATAATTCAATTACCCAACACTAAACACGTGATAGAGAAATTGAAAAAAACGGAGTCTAATCGATCACTAGGAAATATAACGAGAACGCGTGAGAATAATAAACATTAGGATCGAAAGGATGTTTTAAAAATGTTATGGGATGTTTTTATGGTGTTTGAAGAGGAATTCGCGAGAACCGTGAGTTATTTTGACTGGCTCAGCTACGAAGGGAGCTGGCTTTGTACGGGCAAGGGCGAGGGGCGCATGCGCGTCATCGATTCCCATGAAGCCTTTTATAGGAAGTCGGTACTACGATGACTCGAACGGGTTTCACCAAATGTTTGGGAAAAATTTGGTTGGAATTTGAGAGATTCTTCTTCGTATATTCTGATATTTCGTTTCGTGCATTTGCGTGGTATGATTTTATGACGGAACCAGGTCTCGGTGTAATTGGGCAAAATATGGGATTTTGATGATGTTACGGAATCTCATTAACGTAAACTAACTTTGAAAATGTTGAGCTTTAATCTAAATTGCAAAAAGTTAGGTATCCTGGCCATGACATGTTTTACGTACAAATTAGGCACTTCATCATGGATTAAGGCTGAGATCTTCAAGTAAGTTTCTACTTTTGAGGGCGACTTTCCTTTTTCTTTGACAGCGCATCAGCATTGCCGCAGCGGGGCAATGCAGCTAGCGTCTTGGTGACGCTTCCGGCTGGTATTGATATGGATCAGTTGCTATACCTTGGTAACGCTGTCATGGCCATCTGCGGTCAACAGCATTTTAGTCCATTCGAAAAAAAAACATTTTCACCAGTCTGCAGTTAACGCAGTTAACGCAATTGTTCCAATTGTAAATTCTAGTTTTAATTTGTTTCTATTCTTTGTGTGCGATATATTTTACGCTATCATACCACCAGCGGAGGAAGAATAGGTTTTGAAATCGCAACTTCTGTATGTTACGGTCTTGAAGTTGAAAGATGTCAGTAAAAAGACCGTTCAATTCAAAGTTTGTACAAGTAGGGGGAGTAAACGGCTTCCACTCAAGTCGTGTCAACAGCACTACTCAAAGTTCTCAAGTCTAGATGACTATGGTTTGCTCTCGACACAGCGCTACCCTTTAACCTCGGGGGAACCGCAGATAAATGTGCAAACTGTTGCATCAGATTCAATGCGGATAAGAGATAGAGAAGACTTTCTGCGTCATTAGTTACATTAGTTAAAAAACGTCTACTATAATAATAATAATTGAATTTATTTATTCAGATAATTTTGCAATCCATTGTGTTAGTTAAATAAATAAATAAATAATGCTGGACAATTCACACAGCATTATCTAGCCCCAAGCTAAGCAGAGCTTGTGTTATGGGTACTAGATAACTGATATACTTAATACAATACTTTACATAGATAGATATTTTTTATTATACATAGAAAACACCCAGACCAACGGAACAAATTTCTGCAGATCGTACACAAATTTGTTCCGGGAATCGAACCCGCAAGCTGCGCCACGGAGGTCGTCAAGTTGGCTTATATCTAGAGGTTAGTACCTAAAATTAATTCTTGATTTTGTCCTTTGGACTAACTTGTACAATATAGGACAGTCAAATTTTTCAGCAATCGCGGTTAGGATACTATTGCCACTCCCGCGGGTTCTGCTGAGTAGGGAGGCCGACTTCTTTCGCCAGATGGCATCGAAGGTGTCGGTGTGTGCCTGGGCGAACATGGCCGAAGCACTGCAGAATCGCGGTAGTCGCTACTGCTGGCCTTATACAAAAAGCTTTCTGATTGGCTAGGTTCAAAACTTAGGCCATTTATGTGCATTCTGGGACCGAATTTCACTAAATTAATCGCTTCCATAATAATGGTCTTAGAATGGCACATTTTGGTATTTTAACTTTCATGAAACAATATACAGGAGAAAATCAAGATCGAACTTCACTTGGTAAGTTCGTTTGATCATTTAAGCTTTCCGTGCAAAAAGCACCGCACGATCTATCTAGAGTTTCTTTCTACTATGGAAGATTATGCTACAATACCATTGTCAAAGTAAAGCGATTGGTTAGCAGAATTTGGCTCCAGATAGGATGATTAGTTAATTTGATGGTATCATCTCAATTGAATCTCGCCTGCTCTTACGAAGAGCCCACGGCATCGCTCTTAAGAGGGTGCATTGAGAGCCATTTTCTTAAATGGGCATAGGATTTCGTGTTCATAGGAGCGGGACAGCGCATACGTTTTTGGAACGACGTAAGCGCAAAAATGATGTTTTTGCTTATTTAAAAGAAAACTACACAACTTATAAAGAAACTGTATTAAGGGTCCGGCGACGGATGAATTTTCTATACAAACGTAATACCAAAATGATTTGTAATTTGAGCATATTTTCACCATGGTCTGGTATAATTTGTATTAAAATAGTATTTATCTAGGTTCCTGCCACAATTTCTTTTCAAAATACCTTTCAGAAATGAAATTAAACCGAATCGCATTTTTACATTAAAAAATGAATGTTTCCTTAGTATTTGTGTTGAAAGGTATTTTGAAAAAAGCTTGTGGCAGGAACCTAAATAAATGCTATTCTAATACAAATAATAGCAAACCATGGTGAAAATATTCTCAAATAACAAATCATTTTGGTACTACGTTTGTATGGGAAATTCATCGGTCGCCGGACCCTTAAGGAACCTAAGTATTAGTAACAACCTATAAATCAAAACAAAAATCTTTTCTATCGACCGCAAGGTTCCCGAAATCTCGACCAAATTAGGTTCAAAACAGTGCACTTTCATGTTTTTTATAATCGTAATTTTTTTACGCAATCGTGTTTTCAATTTTGAGCAAACTACAAAAAAAAAAAATTTTATGTAGGTATGCTTCGTCTCGCTCCTATGAACGTGAAATCATATGCCTATTCTTTTCACAAAATGGCACGCATTGCGCCCTCTTAACCTTCCTGGACCCTGGATAAACCGGGGGCGGGGGGCACTCGGGGTTAATACTGCCCTGCTTTAGTGATTTGCCGCGCTAAAAATTTGATTTATTGAGTTAACATTGCGTGACTTTTTTTCTATAAGAAATGTGCCCGAGACGTGTGAACCCGCAAGAACTCAGTTGTACAGTAGTAATGTTATGGCCCGTTTATAAAAATTTGCTCAGTCATTAGTCTATGCTTGAGTAACGCTTTTCTAAGGAACATACGTCACTCAAGCATAGACCTATGACTGAGCAAGCTTTCATAATACCTATGGCATAATACTTAAAGACTACTACGCCATGAACGTTAACAATGAATGTCCACTAAGTTATGCAAAAATAAACTCTACGCTCCCCACAAAGCTATGAAAACTGCTTGCAATAGAAAAACAATTAAGGACAAGACTGATAAAGAAAAGGAATAATTGCTCAAATATTGTTTTAACACTGTGAGTTTGTAAGAAATGCATGGTTGCTTCCCATAGGTTTTACGATCATGCTTAACATTTCAGAATGTGACCTGGTTTTAGATTATTGCTTACGATTGTGACTTCATTTAGCTTGAGGTAACAGGCAGAAGGTATATCCTACTAATATTATAAACGAGAAAATTTGTAAGTATGGATGGGTGGATGGATGTTTGTTACTCTTTCACGCAAAAACTACTGAACGGATCTGGATGAAATTTGGCACAGATATAGATTATAGTCTGGAATAACACATAGATAGGCTATATTTTATCCCGGAATTCCCACGAGAACGGGAATTACGCGGGGGAAACCGCGAGGCGCTTCTAGTTATTCTTAATTTAACAATTTTTAAGAACGGCATTTTAGGCCGTAGATGCACCGTAACATTACCTGCAATACTTATTTTTAGATACCAATGTATAAGTACCTACTCATTCTAAGTGAACTTTTTGACTATAAAAACTTTCGTAGTTTGAAGAATTCATTATGAATGTAAGCGGGTTAACTTCGAACCTAGTTTGTGTTGGAAGAACACCAACATATTTTCATCTCTTAACGAGGGACTTCCTAAGGGTGAGTGCAGTTCGTGTAGCGCCTGTACTGCGCGCACGTGTGAATTTTTTTGTTCTCAATATATACAAAATAAATATATTTAAAGTGAAGTCGGAACTTTAAATTCTTTAAGTCATAGGTTACTTAAAAAGCGCGTTCTAAGCTGCACGCAGCACCTAGTAATGTATAAATGCTACAGTCAAAAACATCAATTAAAATGTAATTGTCTGATGATGATGTAGGTAGATCAATACTGTGTTATGATATGCTCGGACCTTAAGCATTTTTTCTCTGTTAGCTTGGATGTAAAAAACTTACCAGAAGACAACAGAGCAGCATTCTCTTGAGAAGGTACATTCATCATAGATCTTCCAACCTGAAACCAAGGCACCTAATTTACATTTTGTGGAATAATATAATCTGAACCCATTATATATTTTAATTGCTTCTCATACAGACCAGATTTTCTGAAAATTAGAAGACTAATCTCAAATTAAAATGGAACACAAAACAAATCATTAAGTCTGCACACCAGACTAGTAAGTGACTTGTATCTTTTGGTAGTACCTAATAAGGTTGCCTTGAAGAAATTGCTTTATGCAATAAGGCCGCCTATTGAACGTTTTTTTATTTTGTTTCAATATAATTTATTTTATTAATTTTGTGCAATAAAGTGTTCATTCATTCATTCACCAGACTGGATGGCAAGGCAAAGCAGAACAGATGATGTTGACAAGCTATTGTATCGGAGGCCAAAACCCACTTCATTTAGGATAGATAGATGCACCAGGATATTAAGTGTGTGCTATTATATATGGAGAATTTCCAACAACAAATTGCACAAACCAAATTATAAATTAACAATAACACAGAAACAATCCTGCTATATGACTTTAAAAATATTCAATATTCTACCAGAGGATCTAAAGTATCTGAAAACTTGTTCATTAAACTACTGTTCTAAAAAAATAGCTTCTTAGTAAATGCTATTATTCTATGAATCAATATTTTAATTACAACTTACTTACTTTATAAGATAACTCATAACTTTGGGGACTTAGAAGACTGAATATATTCATTGATTTATATTTATTTTGGAATTTGTTATTCATCTAATAGATACTATTTATAAGCAGAAGCCATTATTCACAAAGAAAATTGCAATACAATAATAGAAATAAATTAGAACTAGTATTTACAATTGAAACAATTGAGCTAACTGCAGACTGTTTCAAACAATCTACAGGTAGCTCAACTGATCCATATCAATACCAGTCGGAAGCATCCCCAAGATACTGGCTACATTGCCCCGCTGTATGGCAATGCTGATGCACTGTACCAGATACTGACCGGCTCTCGGGGCATGCATCTCTTCGACCAGACGCTCAGATATATTTTTAAAAAGCGAATCATCATCCATCTAATTAATTAATTTTGTATTTGTAATTTAGAAATAGAAATTGTAATATTCTGTAATTAAAAAAATAATATTTGCATGCCTATGTTCGGTAGACTATAACTAGACATCCATAGTTTTAAGACCTACATAGAAACATATATTCTGGCAAAAAACATATTATATTCTTTATTGCAATCCAGCAAGGTTTAAAATCCAGTTGAATTGTACCAACAACCATGCTGATATAACTATACTCAACTATGTAATGTATATTTTGTGGTTGTGGAAACTTTGTTGTGGATTCAATGTCATTGAATTGAATTACCTTGGCATCTGTTTATACAACTGTGTGAATGGAACTGAATTTTGATACTTATGAAGTATCATGCTGTAAAATTTAAGGAGTATGAACCAGGGGCTGAATTCCACAAAATTAAATGGTTTCAACATAAGAATTGACATCTCAGAATGACACATTTTGGCATTTTACCTTTGATGAAAAAAAATACAGATGGAGGAATGGATGTGAAAAGTGTCAAGTTTGAAACTATTATATCAATTAACGACTTCTGTGGCGCGGCCGGTGAAGGTTCACCTGTGACGCAGGAGGTTCTGGGTTTGACAAATAGTTGTACGATCTGCAGATTATTTGTTCAGGGTGTTCTGGGTTTTTGTGTGTATAATATCTATTGTGTAATGTATTGTATTAAGTATATCAGTTATCTAGTACCTTTAACACATGCTTAGCTTGGGGCTAGATAATGTTGTGTGAACTATCCAGCATTATTTATTATTTATTTATTTTAATCCCTTGCATATAGCACTGCACACACTATCTAGATTTTTTTACCTTTGACTGTGCAACAATGCCTTTGTCATAGTAGTGTTTAATAATTTTATCTACTACTTATGTAGGACTTCATCCTTTGATAGGAGTTTTATTTTTTTGTTGATATCTTGGTAGGTTCTTGCTCCTGAATATTTCGAAAGCAGTAAACCGGTTTTAATTAGTGAAGCTAATGGTTTTTATTTTAGCATAAATTAAATATTTACCATATGCTTATAAACCAGTACGTAGGACAGGACTTAGTTTTTTTTTGGGTACCAGACAAATCCTCTTTACAAAACAAAGAGGTCACAGAAGTTTTGATAAACTTTTCATTAAATAACAGGTGGCAAAACTTACCGAAATGATCCGCACAGCACTCGATTATTTCACACACACATTACTTGTCGAAAACAGTTACGAAAGTGCAGTATTTCCCAGGTTACCAGGAAAAAGAACAATAGGCTTGAATTTAGTGCACATATACACTTTCACATCACGGCCGCAGATTGGGACACAGCGAACTCGGCGAAGCCACCTACACGAAACTCAAAACTACAGTTACAGTTCTCCCACACAACGTACACACTTATAAAGTTGTTGAACATATAGCAGACCACATTTTTACTAATTATCAACAGTAAAACACTTTTTATCGACTACCAAAAGTTACTTTTCTAGATTCCAAAACTTTTTAAAAGTTGGGATGATGAGGTTCAACTTTACGAATTTTTGACTGATTCGAAAGAAAGAGATCGCAACAAAAACGCAACTTGGGTTGCGTTCAATAACTTAAACTTACTGAGGCATTCTAAGACTATGTAACATTTATTACCAAGTATGTCATTAAGAATCAAGTCGAATTTGTAATTAAATTCAATATAAATAAATTCCAATGTAAAGAAAAATTACATAAATTGTGTAGGTACCTATCTGAAACCTTTGGTGACCCCGGGACGGTTGCATGGTAGCGGAATGGAATGAAATGAATGAAGATTTAGGAAACTGAACTAAGAACTGAACGCAAGAACTCCTATCTCAGAACTGTCAAAAATGTTATCTGTCAATGTCAAAATCATCGAAGTGGGTGGCGGGGTCTTTGATTTTGGGAGAGCTTAGCATGAGATTTCTATTTGTATTACGGTTGTTGTTTAACCCATGTTTAACCGATAAAATTAATCGAAATACCTATTTAATTTTCTATTATAAAGGTACCTACAATCTAATGATATGAAAATCTACAAAAGTATTATTAAAAATGTGTCACTTAAAAATACAAACTCAAAAATTTGTAGTTTATATACCTACCTACTTACCTAGTTTTTTTATAGGTATATGTTTTATTTCTTGAAGACAACTGACAATAGAGAGATGTCTACAAAGAATCCTCGATAAATTGAAAATTAAATAGCTTAGCTTGCGGTAGGAATTAGTGTTCCATATGAATATTTCTTTGTCGTACAAGATTCCTACACAATTAAATGTTTCTACCTGCGTAGCAGAAATCGTTTCAAATAAAATAAAACAACGTACCATTAAGAAATAGTTCATAACTTATTTACTTAACTTTTAAAATTTTCAACGTTAAGGTGACTTATTATTATAAATTCACAATCGTAGTATTTACAGCTTTGGTTAGTTAGGTAACTAGACTAGGTAGGTACCTATAATAAATCACAATAATTTTGAATATAATAAACATAATACATACATGTCATGTAGGTACCTACGTAGATAAGATACTTACTTTACATTGTGATTTTATGAGAATTGAGTCGATAAAGGCTATGGAAGTATATTCATATAATGCCTAGCCTAGCTTAAAACCACAATATCTAGCTACCTACTCAACATGGATACATATCTATAATATACCTACAAGTTAGCTAGTATCGAAAAGTCAGATAAATTAAACACACCTACCTATTACAGGTAGGGTACAATACATTCATTAAATTTTAGTATAAAAACTTTCAAAGCACCGATATCACAAAAAAATCTCAGTTTAACAACAAAATCTTTGCATTCGTCAAATTGATTATCCATAAAAGTTTATTAAAACTTCGATTATTATTCTTACCATTATCATTTATTTTTACAAACATGATTATAATGCGACATCTTTATACTTGGTCAGATCATCAGACTCGTACCCCACAGAATTATGACTGTTTCCTAAACTATAAAACACTCTATCCCTTGACCCGCCATGATAAGGCTCATTTCGTAGTAGGTTCACACCATACACTGCTTCTTCACGCTTAAACTCCGGGTAAAACCTGGGATCATAATCAAACACTCTTGGATCGTGAAACTGCCTGTCCATTCTGTAATTATACGGGTATGCCATCTCGCTTTTACAGTCCATTCGGTCTTCAAAGTCGTATTTAGGGTATTCGTCGAAAGTGCCGACTATGGAATGCCTTCGTTTGTATGGGTTCTCGTAGGGTCCGGTTCTAGGTCCAACCCAGGTGCCGAATGTTTGAGGTTGCTGGTAGGCTTTGGGGAAGCCTCGAAGGCTGGCTGCGTACTGGCGATCAGCTAGATGCTGCCAATAGGCCGGTGGAGGCTGCATTTGTGGATAGTGGTTCATTGATTGACGAGCGGCTAGGTGTCGTCTGAGGTCGGGCATTGAGCCTGCCTTACCTGAAAACACAGATCAGGTAAGTACATTTAAAATTAAATAAACATTAGCGAGCTATTTTGTCTGGGAAAAGTTAACAATAAGAAACAATAGCTAACCTCATAATATTTTGGAATGTTTGGACTATTCTTTGACAGCTATTGGTGTCCATTTTGACACAGCATAGGCCATTAATTTGTCATCACGTGGCGGGGGGAGTAACGCAGGTCATTAGAAAACAAGTAAAGAAACATGTGCTACATTTTCTGCCGTGAACAAAGGTTCTTACCATTATCGCCCAGGAACCCATCGTTTGTGAAAGCACTAGGTGCTTCGGGAACGTAATGGCTGGCATCGAACTCACTACCGCTAACAGCTGGCCCATTTCCGAAGCCAGCGTTCCTGGAAAAGGTAAAAATGCGCTCACGTAAAACTCTTACATACGATTTGTACCTAGGTAGTAGTAACAAATCAATATTCATCATTAGGGGTGGCCGGATGATGTTGCCAGCAACACACTAATATAGGTCATATCAATCCAGGAATACCTACCTAGCTTTCAAAGCAACTGGGAGGAACAAAATGTTTAACCGATCTGCAAGCATTTGTTCTGGGTCTGGGTGATTATGTATTAAGGACCTACCTATATCAGTCATCTGTTATTAAAAGCTCAGCTCAATTCGGGGCCAGATGATGCTGTATAAAATCTGTCCAGTATTGCTAATTTACTGTCCATATTGAATCGTGAAGACTTTGCCCTGCTGTGCAACAAGAAAGGCCGATTTCAACTAGGTAAAGATCAACAGTCCATATTCTCACCTGTTATCTCGTATCGCATACGCTGACTGCACTAACACCACTCCACACACGATGGCAGGCAGTCTGGCTACATAGCACGCCAGCTCAGCTCCACCGTAGACTCCTTGTAGACCCTGGAATAGAAAAATAAAGACGACTTTACGAGTTCCTTAACGTCTTGCAGATAACAACATCTATTCTTCCATAATTCGTCTATTAGTAGGTATGGTAGTCGTACCTACTTACTGTTATAAATGCGAAAGTGACTGTTTATACAGGGTGTAACAAAAATAAGTAACCAAACTTTCAGGTGGGGTGTAGAATCGAACACTGAATTCAGGAAAAATATTAAAAAAAACCCGCCCTTTAGTTTTCGAAAAATAAAATAAATACGGAATTTTCACTACATTACGCAAACGACTGATGCACGTGTTTATTTGACATTAAAATATGATTAAAAGGTCTACGTACCTTGTGTACACCTTTTTAGCAGATTAACATCTTTTTACGGGGGGCACCCACGACCGGACACGCGATATCGCAGCAGCGCGCGCGGCGGCGGGCAGCACGTGTTGTAGTTATGTAGGAAGCTAGCCAATGCATTCCAATTTTCCCATTTCAATTTTCATCTCGTGGTATTCAATATCTGAATAACGCATACGAGCCATTTTTACGCACAAAAAACCGATAAGCGCCGCCGCGACCTTCACCTTGCGCTTGCAATGATGCAACTAAACGGCCATTGACCCTATGATAACATTTCTGTGGTATGACAGTTTGACAAAACTAACAATAAGCCTAGCATTGGGTGAACATTCGGATGAACTAAGTTTGTATACCTATCTCGCTCTCGCGCGCTAAAAGTTTGTGCCTTTTCTTGTCTCAATCTGGTGCTTCGGAAATGCAAATTGTAACAACCTTTTATGGGGTTCATTGTAAGTTACTCACCGTGTTTTTAAAGGTCAATGTGAAGGTAGGTACTTAGGTAGTCAACGATATGAAAAAATAGAAGCTAGTAGTGAATATCTTTTAGTAGGAAGGTGCATGCTTAATGAATGTACCTACTAACTATGCATTTTCGCGATAGAACGTGTGTAAAGACTTAAAATAATTTATTTATTTTTTAATTCCTAGAGGAAAAGTGGAAAGTATTTGTTGTACGTAGGCTCCATATCTAAGCACGCCGTGCAGCCTGTTCGCTTCCGCTGCAATGATGTCGCGGGTCGATGACCGCAGTGGCCGCTCATTAGGGCACTGTTTAGGTGTTATGGGCT
The DNA here is from genome assembly GCA_949316285.1 of Eupithecia subumbrata. NCBI lineage: Eukaryota > Metazoa > Arthropoda > Insecta > Lepidoptera > Geometridae > Eupithecia > Eupithecia subumbrata. Next base: position 2,359,906 of record OX438644.1, on the reverse strand, counting down.
TATAAAAGAGATGAATACAGGTACTTAGGCCATTTTTTTAAAATTCCAAATAGACACATGCATGTATGTCCAAATAGACCGTCTATTGCCTAATGTTGTGAAAATTTCGTACCTATTTATTAAATTTTTCGAAAACTAAAGGGCGGGATTTTTTTTTCAATATTTTTCCTGAATTCAGTGTTCGATTCTACACCCCACCTGAAAGTTTGGTTACTTATTTTTGTTACACCCTGTATATTCTGGTAGGTACCTATAAATTTTAATCAATGTTGGTAATAGATAGCCTACTAATGTAGATACGTAGTAGGTATCCCTCCTGCTCGGGCAGGACATCGGTTTATTTTATTTTAATTTAGTGCAATAAAGCTTCGCAGCCGAAACCAATAGCAAATAGTTTGAACATACCTAAACCCGATGTTAACTACTACTAAATTATAAACAGAATTCATTCCATAAAATACCTAAAGCCAATAAATATTTCAGAGCTAGATGTGTCGCTGGATGTTTCTATTAGTAGCATCCAGCGACATCTATTTGTCGAAATAAAAATACCTTACCCAATGACTAATGGACATGTAGAAGACTAGAGCACACTCCGGAATCAACACCAATATAACTGCTATAAGCCACGTCATAAGATAGCGGTTGTTTTTCTGAAACCAAAGAATTTCCGTTACACACAATAACATTATTAATCCAGAACGGCAATAAGACCTAACTTAGTAAGAGACACACTAGGCAGTGATCGTAGAATTGCGAATTTCCTAATTTTTTTCGAACATCTTTCGAGAATTTCGAATTTGTATTTTGTATTTATTTATTTAGCAACTAACACGATTATATTATTAACCAATTACATTAGTTACATAGATTGAAGTTTAAATAAAATTTACAATTATTGTTACTTACATTACACGTTTAAATTAGTCAAATAAATTGAGTTATTGGGAATAACATTAAATAACACATTAAATATCAAATTATCGATTACACAATTCAAATAAAAAAAATAAGTTAAAATATTAAAACTAGGTACACCCATTCATACATCACGCTCACAGAACCTCAAACACACCGACAGAATCTCACCCAGGCTATCCGCAAATAAGTTAACGAAACATTAAAGAATTTAAAAAGGTCTTCAGTACCTACCACTATTTTTGGCGTCACAATGGGGAGGCCTAGTCTCAATAGTGGACGGGTGTTGTGACTTGTGTGCGCTTAAATGACGATGAATAAATTCCCTGTTGTATTTTTTAAACTACGCAAAAAGTTAGGTTGGGACTTACAGAAATAAGGCCATGAACCAGTGTAACTGTAGCAGCTATGACGATGGTGTAGCACGCCATCAGTAATGCCGAGGCCACCGGCAACCCGGCTTGTGACTCCACCACCCATACTATCTCGTAGATTAAAGCTATAGCGTAAGCCACCTGAAACAAAACAATAAAAAAAAACATTAATATGGCACTTGAGTTTGGTTGCAATAAGTACTAAAACGCTGGAAGGGAAAATAAGCTCATGCTAGGCCTACCTATTTTGTTATTGGAACGAAAATATTTGAATATGGCGGCTTGATTTGTGTACCTACCTAAGTTGGAACACAGGTAGGTACCGAATAGGTACAGAATTTTGTAATTGCGAAATTATTACCTACTTCTAATCTTACTGTACCCTATCCACCCACCACACATTGCGGTGGTAGGTTCAAGTATACCTACCTATTTGCTTTGCATAGAGGTTCCGTTCTGTACCTTTGTCTTAAGACAAAAGAACTTTATCTCTAATCAACCTGTATAAATCTGTCGCGAACTATTTTATAACCCGCTAAGATCTACGTCCAATCTAACTTGAACTCTAGTTAGTAAGCTTTACTTGACATGTCCTCTAACTGGTTCATTCTCAAAGACCTGTTGAACTGGTCATCTCGCTCGAGGCCTTGTGGTGTTGAAACTAGGTGCAAAAGTGAGAGTGGATAGTGTAATAGGTATGGGCTTTACCTTTTCTTTACATAACCTCAACTGCCTATAATGGACCACTGTTGGACGCAGGCCTCCCGCTGATAAGCGCCTTGCTTCTAATCTCATGGGAGGTAAATGTCCATAAACCCCGCGCTGGGTATGTCGGTTGGGGATCGCAGTTCGGTGGTAGAATTGTTCTGCAGGGGGCGCTGCTGCCCGCCCCCGGTGGATATCCCTTAGTCGCCTCTTACGACACCAACGGGTGAGAGTTGGGGTTGTGCAAATTCTAAGCCATACCTTCGGCTTTTAAAAAAGTCTTATTTATCTGCGGACTTAGCATCTTCGCAAATAAGCCAGGTAGATACTTCACTGCTGGACATAGGCCTCCCTTAATGAACGCCATAGCGTCCTGTCTTCAGCTTGCCGCATCCAGCATCTACCGCAATCTTTCGCAGATCGTCATTCCACCTGGCCGGAGGGCGTCCTCCTACGTTTGCCGAGACGCGGTCTCCACTCAAAAACACGTTTATCCCAGCCCTACCTACCTGGCTTATTTACGAAAATAGATGATCTAACTAAAATGATAAAATAGAAGAACTTTAGTATTGAGGTTTTGTAATAACGTAATAAGCTTGCTGATTACAAACTGCGCTCGTTTTTGGGGCGAGTTATTTGTAAGTAGGAAATTTTTACCCTATTATACGGGTCAGAAAAGCGCACTAAGTACCTTGTTGTGTCATAATTTCATAAAAATGTGACATATAGAACGTCTACTTTGTTTACGATTCCGGTACCGTTTTAATTTTTCTCACATATAGGTAAGTAGGCATTTTATATTTCTACTAAATAAATATAAAAATTTAAGCTAACCATACGACAAAATCGTGATATTCTGTGCATGACTGGCGGCACGGCGTGACCCAATGTAGAGCAGCTTTTTGCCATTTCGTGTCTTGTCGTTGTTTGTTCGTAATTCGTATCATGTCGATACACACAGATATGCATCTACTTACCTAGTAAGCACTTGTTTCTGTCTATTCAAGCCTAAACTATAAGCCGTGTTTCCACCGCGGGCTCCGTTTAAGTATAATAAATAATCATAAACATATTAGGTATATCGAAGTACTTTATTTCATTTAGGACCTTACAGAAAGGACTCTTGGACTAGTCACAAAACTCAAATTACCTAAGTCATCATCATCAGCCTATGTTAGTCCACTGCTGGACATAGGCCTCCCCTAATGAGCGCCATAGCGCCCTGTCTTCAGCTTGCCGCATCCAGCATCTGCCTGCCTGCATCTTTCGCAGGTCGTTATCCCACCTTGCCGGAGGGTGTCCTGGCAAAAACGAATCAGAAATTTCTTTTTTTGTTTTCCGAGAAGGCCCCCTGTATTATTGTAGAGCTTACCAAAGCATAAGCAGCGATGAACCCACTCGCAGCAGTGACGCTGCAGCAGAACAGCCTGCTGACTGCCGGCCGCATCCTAGATTTCTGCACCTCTACTGCTTCTCCCGACATCTTGCTTTCGTTCATGGTTCCTTCCGTGTGATTCGCATTACTAGATCCTGACTCTTTCGATCACATTTCGGTTCTTTGACACATTTTGCATAATTTTAAGCACTTTTTAGCTAAGTTCCTTATTTTCATTTGATTTCCAGACTTTTACGGACGATGTTTCTTAGGTTTGGAGTTCGAATGGAGTTTTTTCATCAGAAATCTTCTTAGCAAAGATCGCCTTTCATTCCGATCCTTGTGTTCTAGTTTTATTCCTAATTCATTTGAAAACAGGTCTAAGTATTTTATTTCGTCGTCGCCTCACATTTGTTGAGATTGTGATGGTTGTTTTGTTGCGTTGAGGATCCTGAAAAAAATTCATTTTTAGTTCCGGGAAGTAAGGGCCTTTGTTTACACAAGTTTTTTTTTTAAACGAATAAGAAGTTTACAATTTTAAAGAGTTCTCTATAATATTACTTTATATTACTTTTTCCTTTAACTGTACTGTATTTGACTTGAACAATAGATTTTTTTTTTTATTTCGAGGGCGGTCCCAGTCCCCCGAAAAAAGATATTATGAAAGAAGAAAGAAAATACATTTATTTGGATTATACATAACATAACACAGCACATTACAATCAAATATACGTACAATGAACACAGGATTATAGAGAAAAGAAAAACAAAAAAAAAGAAAACAGATACAAATTAGATGAGAGAGTGTGTTACATAGGTCTCCTGAGGATTCCGTGGACCGCGCATCGGGGACTAACGTCTCCATCCTCGAAGAACTTCGTGTCAAGGAAAGATTATCGTCGACTGTGCAGATACGAATACTGAAGTTCTTTGGGCACGTAACCCGGAATGAAGACTCCATGGAGCGTCTCGTGGTTCAGGGCAGAATGGAGGGCAAGAGGTCTCGTGGTCGTTCTCCAACCAGATGGTCGGACCTCATCACCTCTCTGACACAGTCCAGCATGACCGACTGCTCCCACAACGCAACCAACCGGGAACGATGGCGTCGCATTGCACGAGCTGCCGTTCATCAGGACTCCATCATAACCACGACAACTCTGCCAAGAGTGACCGACTAAGAAGAAGAAGAAGTTACATAGGTAGTAGGTCAAAAAATGTCCCTGTCTCAGCATTAAAATTAAATCGTTCCGGTGAATAGGACCACGGTCCCAGTAGGTACCTAGTAGGGATTGGTCCCGGGAATTCCCGTTCCCGAAATTCCCGGGAATTCCCGAAATTTTTGGCTGATTTAAGAACCGGGAAATCCAAAATCATTTCCCGGGAAATTTCGGGAAAAATATTTTTACTTTTATAGCATTACCGAAATAACGTAACTCAACATTTTCACTTCCTTTTATAGCATTTCACATTATCAGGTACCTAACCTACGCGGTATTAGGCAGGGTTGACATGATTTGTATCACTTGATATACATCAATTGTTATTTTCCCTGCAATGAAAACAGAGAGCAGTCAAAAATGTATGAGAGTGCCCAAAATTGAGCTTCCGTGTACACAATGTACCTATACCTGCTTTATTGGTTGAGGATTCACGAAATTCTCCGAAATTAATAATGCCGTAAAGTTCAAATAATGCGAGTTGTCGAAAAAAAGATGCTTAGCCAACATATTTGCGGCAAGTCATATCTGTTTTACAATTTGTATAAAGAACTAGTACTCCGGTAACGTTCTGCCCGCACCTTCGCACGCGCTATTTATTGGAAACGTTTAAAATTTATTTTTGGAAACGTGCAAAATTTCAGCCCGATTAGTTAAGTAGTTTTGGCGTGAAGAAGGAACGGTACAAACTTTCATATTTATAATATATTTTAATATTATTAGCTGCGCCCCGCGGCTTCGCCCTCGTCTAAATTTCAGTTATTTATTGCACAACAGGGGGTTTGCAATAAATAACTTTAGGGGTCGTTTTGTAAAAATAAGAAATACATTATTTGTTTACTTTATAGTTTATTTATATCGAGTTTTGATTGAATCTAACCAAGGAATAATAATATTATCCATATAAACTTAACCACCCTTTTTAACCACCTGAGATTATTTTTTGCAAATTTGATTAACCTATGTGTTATTTTAGAACTTAAACTATCTACACACCAAATTTCAACCAAGTCTGTCGGTTAACTAGTTACTGAGATACGTGGTAACAAACATTCACAAAAACTCATGCATTTATAATATTAGTAGGAAGTGTGATAAACGGACTTAAGACACCGAAAAAAAAAACTTGAACCAAACGTGTAAGACAGAAATGAAAATATTTCAATCTTGGTGTCTTTCCTTTCTGCTAGTACTTCGTGTGATTAAACCTTTGAACCTACCTTTCCTACCAACCTATAAAAACCTTAAAACTGGATAGACCAAAGCGATTATGATAGAAAAAAAATATTAAATTAAATAATTCCGATTTTAATCAAATTAATCGTATTTTCTTTTTTAACCATGATTTTTATCAAACCTGTTATAAGAAATGTTAGTTATAGCTATATTACTTTTGATCCGTAATAAATTATAATTTTTTGGGTCCATGTCTATTGTCCCCTCGTTCGACAACAAGCCTTAAGGCTTTTCTTGCTATAGAGCCGTGACTGAAGCCAGCTCTACATAGTCGATTGCTGCCATCTTGTTCAGCAAATTACCTTGCTGAGCAACATGACAGCAATACTCCATGAAGCTGGACTTGAGCTTGGCAAAGAGAAAGTACCAGAGTCAAGTGCATTGCTGCAATTTATTATCCTCTTTGTGCATGTTACGGCTCTGACTTCTGAACCTGTAAAGCGCGATGATATCGCCTGCGTGGGTATTATTAGGTAAAAATATCAGATACCAGCATCTGGTATCAGGTAGAGAATTCAAATGTATTCAAACACAACGAATCGACCGTTTACGGCTGGCAGAAATAAATGCATAGTAGGAAGAGACCACTGAAGTACCCCGACGACGTTGATCGCCAATTGATTAGACGAACAGTCATCAATGACGACCGACACGAATGGAAGTCATAATCCAATTTAATTTATAATACCGTTGGCTAACAAAGAACACTTAGTCCAATTTTAAATTTGTCTCCGTTGAGCCTGGCCACCGTGGCCTAGTATTTGGATAGAAGAACATTATATTGTTTATTATGTGGGTACGTAATAAGGTATTTTTAGATTGATGTTTTCGCTTAGAGGACTCGAAAAACAACGGGAGCTCTTCGGTGTCACTCTTACAACAACTCTGAACTTCTGTACTTTCATTGGATTAAAATGAAGAAACGAATCAAAGCTAAAACGGTGGCCACGAAGCTAAGCGTCTCATACTATACGAGATCAGGCAATATTTCACACAAGGATAGCTCAAGTCCGGCTTCATGAAGTATCAGCAAAGCACTTTGCTGCGGAACATGACAGCAAATGAATGTGTTATGCTGGGTTCAGTCAAGACTCTATAGAACTAAAAGCCTTCAGGCTTATTGTCGAACGAGGGGACAAAAGACATGGACCTAAGAATTTGTTATTCATTTTATTAACATCTGAAAAGAAATACAGCTTTAGGTAACATACCTAATACCGCATAGGTACCTAATATCAGCGAAATGCCTAAAACGGACGTGAAGTATATTAAATTATCTTATTTCGGTAGTGGTATAGCAGTAAAAATATTTTTTCGAAATTTCCCGGGAATTCCCGGGAATTCCCGGTTCCGACTTTGAAACTTCCCGGGATTCCCGGTTCCTCGAAAAGGACCCGATTTTGGAATCCCTAGTACCTAGTAGTCCCAGACGGAAGCCTCATCGGTCCATTTAGTGCGAGGTCTTCCCACACTCCGTTTAGCATGGCATCGTGGTAGCTACTCGCCGTGAAAATCTATCGTTAATTCGCCGTGTAGGGGCACGGTTGTAACTAGTTGTAAGTGTTATGAAAGGTAGTTGACACACCGGTTTTTTCGAAGTAAAAAAAATCTACGATTAGGTAATTCGCAGTGTGTTTGCATCGCACCGTCAAGAAGCTTCCAAGTGATCGATACAACACTGAAGTACCTTCACACTATTTTCACGGCGAAAAAACGTCTGTGAGCGAATACCCCTAAGTTCTCGAGTGGCGACCGCGATGCAATACCAAACGGAGTGTGGGAAGACCTCTCACTCGATGGTCCGACGACATTGTAGAGATCGCAGGGACTCGATGGATGGAAGCGGCTTAGGGCCCGTTCTCGTAAAAATGAAAATTGAAGTTTCTGGGGATGTACCCGGAAAAGGAAAATCAAAGATTCGCGTCGATAAAATATTATTGAAGGCTCAATATTTATCACGTGATATTTTATCCCGTGATACCTACTGCGTATCACTCGATAAAATATCGAGTGATGATAATGCAGAATCGGCCTCCAGGAAATATAAAGGTTATTATGACTAAACTAGCAACATGCATTCATCGATAAACAATGCAAAAACATTATGTGGCTATGCATTGCATTTCCTATTTGAAAACTTCACAAGAAATTGTGCATAAATTATTCGCATAATAGAATAGGCAGACTCGCATTACTAGAGTACTACCTTCTTAGTTCATAATGTTAGGTTCTGCATACGATTCTGACGAGTTGGATGAGAAATATTCTTTGAATGGTTTGTTTTTAGCATTGTTTTGAATCGTATAGATAGATGATTACTTATCATTTTCAGCCTATATTAGTCCACTGCTGGACATAGGCCTCCCCTAATGAGCGCCATAGCGCCCTGTCTTTAGCTTGCCGCATCCAGCGTCTGCCTGCAGGACAGTCTTTCGCAAATCGTCATCCCACCTGGCCTGGCCGGTAGATGAGAGGTAGGTACCTACCTAGTACCCAGGTACCTTTTCAAATTGAGTATATGTTTGTTGTGGTTTTCTGAACTTTGGTAAAACTTTTAAGACCATCAGTTATTAACAGGAAAGTCGTAAATGCCTTTAGTGTTAATAACCATGATGGTCTTGATATTTTTACCATTTTTACGTAAAAACGTAGTTTAAATTGCCTGTATCACTGGTGATGCTGTTGGATTCTAGCAATTCCCAGGCATACTAATCTGTTCAGACTGTCCAGCCTCGGCGCCTGCGCCGCCGCTGCACGGACCAGGGCCGCGATCACGGTGTAGTAAGAGTAGTTATCTATTGGCATTACAGCTCAAACGTTAGCAGTTGAAACGTTAGGGTGCACGTTCACAGGCGGGCATCGGACAATCCACTTACGATACAAAGTTTTGTGGTCTTAGTAGAATGACCTATTAGCAGGAGCTGATAGGTCATTCTTATCTGTCTTCTCAGTGTAAATGAATATTATTTTGTTGTATCTTGGCATTTCTTCAGACAAAACAATAAATTTCATGCTCATACATCAAAATATATCCAATTTTATTATTGACCCAATGAAATTAGCTCCACGCACGCTGTTGTACTTTTTGCGAAAATTTATCTATACTTATAATAAAACTGTAACAGGTCCAATTCTGTACATTGAAGATATTTTGAAAATTTTTTTTGGAGGGCACTCTATTATCGATACTGAAGCCAAAACTGCAATTTTTTTCATTCATGTCTGTCTGTCTGTCTGTCTGTCTGTCTGTCTGTCTGTCTGTCTGTTTGTTAAACGCGCATCACGCCGAAACTACTGAAGGTATTGAAATGAAACTCGGCACGATTTAAGGTCATACTACGAGGAAGGACATAGGATACTTTTTATCCCGGAATTCAGTCAGGTTTCCCTGGGAGAGGGGATGAAAGTAAAATTCTTTAACTGCGCATCACGACGGAACTACTTAAGGTATTGAAATAAAACTCGGTACGATTTTAGGTCATACCACGAGGAAGGACATAGAATACTTTTTATCCCGGAATTCAGTCAGGTTCCCCTGGGAGAGGGGATAAAAGTAAAATTTCTTCACCGCGCATTACACCGAAAGTGCTAAATGAGTTGGAATGAAACCTAGCAAGATTTGATTTCATACTACAAGGAAGGACATGGTATACATTTCATCCCGGAATTCAATAATTTTCCCCTGGGAGAGAGGATGGAAGTAAAATTCTTTAACCGCCCATCACGACGGAACAACTTAATGAATTCGAATGGAACTCGGCATAATTTGAGTTCATACTACGAGGAAAGATACATTTTATCCCAGAATTTAGTAAGGTTCCCCTGGGAGAAGGGATGAAAGTAAAATTCCTTCACTGCGCATCACGTTCACGCCGAAACTACTGAATGAGTTGGACTGAATTGGTACGATTTGAGTTCAAGGAAGGACATGGGATACATTTTATCCTGGAATTCAGTAAGGTTCCCCTGGGAGAGAGGATGAAAGTAAAATTCTTTAACCGCGCATCACGACGGAACTACTTAATGAATCCGAATGCAACTCGGCGTGATTTTAGTTCGTACTATGAGGAAAGATACATTTTATCCCGGAATTCAGTAAGGTTGCCCTGGCAGAGGGGATGAAAGTTAAATTCCTTCACCGCTCATCACGCCGAAACTACATAGGTAATGAGTTGGAATGTAACTTGGCACGTTTTGAGTTCATACTACAAGAAAGGACATGGAATACATTTTATCCTGGAATTCAGTAAGGTTCCCCTGGGAGAGAGGAAAAAGTAGAATTATTTAACCGCGCATCACGACGGGTCTACGCGTCGTCCGATTTCATGCATTCTTTTTGTTAGAAACAGAGATGCAAGATCGAATATGAATAAATCAGTAGAAAGTCGAGTAGAAAATCAGTAGATTGATGAAATAATCTGTAGATTGAAGAAAAAAATTAGTAGATAAAGGGTAGGTAAGTTCCTATCTATTTATTTTTCCAAGACGCACCCATTAGTTAGGTTCCTACCTACTAAGGTGGTGGGTCTTGGAAAAATAAGTTAGGTTCCTGCCTTACATGATATTATGGTGGTTTAGCTGGTCCAGCGAAGTTTGGTTGGAGTCTTACTCCAACCAAACTTCGTGTACAATTAAATAAATTAATTATTGTGGTCCACTTAAACTAACTGGACCGCAGAAAAATATTTTTTATTGTGGTACACAGCCAACTGTACCTACCTACTAACGAAAAAAAATTACGGTGGTCCAGTCAAATGGATCAGGAGCCCAATTCTGCAAAACAATTGCTTCAGTATGACAATGGAATCGTCGCAGAATCATCACGTAGAATCCTTAGATTAATAAAATTCCAGATAGTGCGCGCGAGATAAATTAATATGTAGTTTCAAACTTGACGCGCGTCTCTCCATCTGCATTCATCATAATTTCTTTCATCCAAGGTGGAATACCAAAAAGTGTCATTCTGTGACGATAGCCCTGTCATAGTGAAGCGATTAGTATAGCAGAATAGGGCCCCAGCTGTGAGTAAGTCAAACGAGTAGGACACTTCTTAACACTGACGCTGGCCGAGTCGTAGCTAAAAGTCGTGTGGATAAAGAATGGGATTGAAGATGACAATATGCTATCCCCCGTAGACCCTACACGATTTTTTGGACGGCGGCGTTTCATAATATGAGAGACTATGGTTAAATGTGAACTTAATTAGTCGGCAGGTAAGGCAATCGCGAACGAAGTCGCGGGTACAGCTAGTAATATATAAAAATAATTGTGACGTGACACAATAACTAAGTTTTTTGTTCCTTAATTGTTATTTGAGTGTTTGAAAAATGAATAAATTGATTACAAATAAATAAAATACCTAGCCCAAAACTAGTATAATACTTAGAGAAGTAGTAATTTCAACAAGTAGGTAAATGTAGAATAACTAAAAAAAATAAGTCCATCATCAAGTCATCAGTAATGTCTCATAAATAATAGACAGACAACATTGATCCCATGAGAACCGCGACCTTTCCAACACAATACTGAGAACAACTTGTAAATAGGTGCTAACCATGTGCTAACCTGGCCTGTGGTGTTATATGTAAATATCGAGCAATGACCTCTATACTCTACAATAGAGACATCAGCATTGTCAGCAAAGACATAATAGATAGATAGATAGAAAACACTTTATAATATCACACAAAGACAGGAAACAATATAATAAAAAAAGCGGTACAGTAACTTACATACATATGTATGCCATTTCAGCTCAATCGTTTAAGGATAACTGGTCTAAAATTTAGTTGCAAGATTTGTCCCAAAGGATTTTTCACAAATAAAAGCTTGTAATAAATCGCTGCTGTGGCTTTTGAAGTCCAAAGGATATTTAGTTTTTCTCTCTATTTATTTAAGCCTACAGTTTCTGCAAAAAAATACTCAGCTAAGAAACAGTTTACTTTAGATATATTAAATTGTTAAAAAAGTAAGGTCTGAGATGTTTCGAACATTTGTCAACTATAGGTACAAATATGTTCTGAAGGTACCTGCTAGAGACTTCGCTATTTATTTAACCTAAACCTAATAATAAAAACATATAAAACCTAAAACCAGTTGGTAACTACATTTCAGATGGGTCACTCTGCAAACTTAGGAGATTTGGCGGTAATGGTCAATTTTACAAGCTTTTATATAACTTGCAATGAATATAACTATGTTTGTAGGGGTGGAATCTTGCAACCCCATTTTGAAGCAGATATCTACCGATTGAGCTGAAATTTTGTTTACACGGTTAATTTGGATGACAATGCAACAAAACCTTGTTTTTAAAAAATATTTTATAAAGTAATATAACTTTTTTCGACTCTTTTCAATGTATTTCAAAAGGTAAGAAACCAAAAGTAGGTAACTAAATAAAATTTCAAAAACAGTTTTGAAATTAATTAATAAACGATTGTATGTTGACCTTTGAAGAACGTAGAGGTATGTAATAGAGAAATCTTTGTATCCCCTTGCCACTGTTACTTACCTGCTAACGAAGCCAACCTTGGCCTAGTGCTGCCTAGTCGTAGGTTTGTTTTATTGTTTTATTTTAACGCTAAATAACACCTCTTCATTCATTTACATGTCAAGTCTGATGAATGGAAGTTCTCTGTTTTATTTTAGTTGGTATTATCTACTTACATTAAATAGGGAGGTACCTACCATCTCGAATTTACGTGCCTAAACTAAAAAGGCTGAAAATAAATAGTACTTATACAGGGTTGTTTGTAATTTACCGGCTAAGTCCGAATAAGTTTCGAATAACAAATTTCACAAAAGTAAAAAATACTTAGCTAATTATACAAAAGAAAAAAAATTGAAATGCCTGTTTTTAAGTTGCTTGTATCACTCGGGGTGCTGTAGGATTCTAGCATTCATAGTAGGTATTATAATATCTGTGACCAGGCATATAAATCTGTTCAGGCATTACTAAGTTAAGGTTGATCGGTTCGTGATGGCGTGAGATTCAAATTATTTTGTAGTTTCCAAACACTTTATAACTTCAACAGGACACCTTAAGTAAAGTAGGTACTTACCAACTATTTTAGCTTTGTTATTTTTGCAATTCCTTTGTTACATTTACATGTGACTAAACAAATAATGTGTTCGTCTCCTTCAAACATTCCATGTCCTTGCTTTGTCTTGACACCATTGGTTTGTTCTAAGACGCCATTTTGCTTCACCTTATAAGAAACATTAAGTGCACTAGTTCTACTAGGTACCTACAGTCAACTCCAAAAATGCCCAATATTTTTTTAACCTGCGATCAGGTGATTTTTAAAAATTCTCCTATTTCATTAGCACTCAATAGAGGGCGCGAATCTTTTGCGGAAAAATAGAGCCTGTCTTTGGGAATTTGGATGTCATGTCCAACCAATGAAAAAAGAAAACCCCTCGTCCAACTATGCAGTCATTAATAGTAATTTATATATTATGTATTGTATAGACTCTCGATACTCCCTCCATAGACTGTGCATAGTCTTAGACTTCTAGTAGACTTCTTAAAGAGATGGAGGTAGTTGGATATTTAGGCAGCTTCGTCGGTTTACTCTGACGTTTAAGGTGGATCGTTACGTGTTGGCGCAAGATTAATTTTTTTGTGGTTTTTTTACATATTTGTGGAATAAAACTCACAGGTAAGCAATTTGCCGCAAATTGTAAACCATTTTTTATGACCCCATCATAAAACGAACGTCGATTTAATTGTATTTTGCGAGGGTTTGCGAAAATGTTGATTTTTAGCCTAAATTTCCTTTCCCAAATGCTCCGAAAATATCTGAAAATCGAAGATAGTTTTTTCATAGGTTCATAGAAAATGCATTATGGGACATTAAGCGGGTTAACTATACATAGAAAATGGTTTACGATTTGTTGCAAATTACTTTTCCGTTAGTTTTATTCATTGTCGAACGCAGAAAAAATTTAAAACCACAAAATAATTTGAATCTTGCGCCAACACGATCCGAACTATTTTAATGTATGAAAAGTGGTATATAAACGTCAAAACAACAGTTTAAAATTTAGCAATCAGAGAGAACAGTTGAGAACTCGAGTCTAAGTAGTAGATAAGTACATACCTAAGTCATCATCATCATCATCCGCAACCCATGTTTACTGACCACTACTGGGTCGTAGCGCATTTGCGTGCTCAGGGAAGTTTGCTCAAGTTCCGTCTAAGTCGAAAAACTTTCAAGATATTATTTAATTTCTTGAATTTATTTGCGTTAAAATTGTTTAAAAGCTCTTTTACGAATCAACCAAGCCTTTAATTTACAAGCTGTCAGCCTACAATGTTTATTTACGTTTAGAATTTACATTCAAGTAGATACAAAGTTGTTTACAACCGAAGCACGTACTAAACTGGCGAGCAAGATCAATTTGCTTCGCTTTCCTCGGTAAAAGTGGACTTAATTTTATTCTGTGGAAAGTTCTTATCGTCCATTCAACTCGTGAAAACGAGAGCAACCTTGTATGAACCAAGTTCCCTCGCAACGCTTGTAATAAATTCGTAACAAAAACAAGATCCGTCAAGTGCGAGTGTAACTCGCGCGCCGAGGGTTTTGAACGTTTGTCAACAAATGTGTACCAAAAGTTAGAGACTTCGCAATTTAACGAATACCTAAGAATAGTAGGTACTAACCTACATTTCAGATGGATCTCTCTGCATGTTTCGGTTAAATGGGTGGTTCGGTTAAGGTGGGTAATGGTAAATTTTTTGCCTTTTTTCGAAATATTTTAATAAGTATGAAAGCTACAGAAATTTGAAAAACTGGTTTGAAATGTCCAAACCGATACCTTTCATTTGATACCCCACTCGGTGGGATAGCCCCCCTTTTGAAAATTATTCTTTTTTGACCATTTTTCAAAAAGTGTTCTTTTTACAGACTTCTCTATATTTTTCCTGTAAAATATAGATCCATATCTACAAACGCTCCATACATTTTAAACGGATCGCTCTGCAAACTTCGGAGATAGGGGGGGGGGAATGGGTATTTTTTCGACTTTTTTCAAAATATTTCAAAAAGTATGAAATCTACAGAAATTTCAAAAACTGTTTTGAAATGTTCAAATTAATACCTTTCATTTGATACCCCACTCGGTGATGTAGCCCCCCCTTTTGAAAATTATTTCCCCCCTTTTTGACCATTTTTCAAAAAGTGTTCTTTTTTCAAACTTCTCTATATTTTTCCTGTAAAATATAGATCCATGTCTATAAACGCTCCATACATTTTACATGGATCGCTCTGCAATCTTCGGAGATAGGGGGGGGGGGAATGGGTATTTTTTCGACTTTTTTCGAAATATTTTAAAAAGTATGAAACCTACAAAAATTTCAAAAAGTATTTTGAAATGTACAAAATGATACCTTTCATTTGATACCCCATATGACTCTGTAGGTATCTTTTAAAATTTCGGCATCACAATTTGTATGGAAAATATTCATTTTCATTTTTCATTTATTTTCATTTATTTTTCCCTAAATCTGTACAGGCGCACGAAATGTACTATTATTTTAAATTTCAAGTTGATAGCTGCAGTAGTTTTTGAGTTATTAAGGAGGGAAAAAAGGACAGACAAAGCGAGACCATAAGGGTTTTGAAACCGATCTTCGATCTTCAAAACCCTAAAAACTGTCAAATATCAAAGTGGTTTATTTCCTTTAGTCCTTACAGGATTTTGGACATGTCACAAAAATTCAAATTACCTTAGTAAAATAGGAAATAAGTGATCACTTTGAGAGTGAGTGGAAAGTCTTAGGTAAGAAGTATGGCAGTAGTGTTTTTTTTTTTGTAAAATTATCTTTTGTAAAGATAAGCCTCTTAATTTTTCTTATGCCAATTGTACTTGGACGTCATTATCCATACAGGGTTTTTTTGATTAAACACCTCCAAAAATAAAGTTTTCACCTAATTTCACAGTAGGTAGCCAATAGGGTAACTATCACTGATTAGAAAGAAAAATATTTTGTCTTAGTATAAACTCTACTTAAATTTATAAGACCCTCTGGTATATGAACAACAACTCCTATTGAGTACCTACCTATTCTATCGGTCCATTGCACTAAAGATGCGCGATTAGGAATGATCTGGCTAGTCGAATGATCTACAACTACTAATTTACTCATTCGACTTGAATATTAGTAATATACTAATCTTCAAATTAATTAGTAATTACTTATGCCTCTACGAATTGATCGAGGCGTCGAATAACGAATTGAGTTCGACTGCCCGACTTGAGCAGTTGCCATTACTAACCAAATTAGTTACCTACTAATTTACCCTAGTCATTCGAATGGTTCGAATGATTTGTGAAGTCGAAGAATTCGAATGAAATCATTCACAGTCGCGCATCATCCATTGCACTAACTAATTAAAAAATTCTGTAAAAGCCTCCATACGCGGAAGGCTATGTTAAATAACCACAGCATGTTCTTGCAACAGTGCGATGCGCTGCTATTGTTTGCAATAAGTACTTACCACGAGCGAAGCTAAAACTCTTTGGTGCCGCCTATTTATGCACCTACCTTCTTTTGTTTTGTCGGGTTGAATGAACATGGGAATCTTTAAAAGGTTTGTGTGACCTCTAGTCACAGTAGTTGTTTGTTTTAAAGAAACTCTAAGATCAGCACAAAAACAGCTTTGTCATCATAAACTATGGCCTAATATTCCTGGCGGAGCTATGTGGTCAGCATATATGATAGCTCTGCAAATACTAACCAGATAAGGAAACTATTTTGATGGAAAGCTAGATGTTTTGGTAATGTCTTTGTTTGGTTTTTCAGTAACCTATAGAAAGCTGGTTTTGCAAATTTAATATGTAGTTACTTATGGCTCTTGAGCGATAAGACCGCCAATTGTCCCTTTTATAATTGTTATTTTGTTAAGGTAGAAATTAAATACTTTTTTATTTATTTAGGACAAACACGCGGAAAATGAATAATACATATACCTACAGGGTTATTTGTAATTTTCCGGTTATGTCCGAATAAGCTTCGAACAACAAATTTCACATTTGACCTCTGTCAACCACTTCCAGTAACCTCAATAACCAACCTACATGCCCCTATGTAGGGTTCATTCTGTCGTAAAGGAGCAGCAACAGTTATGACTTCCGCTGGGGCTGCCGACGTGATGCGACTCGAGTTCATCGCTCGATTCTTCGTGAAGAGAATGCAAATTTCAAATCGACAGTTCCATTTTTAAATGTATCATAACATTTTATTATGTTGGAGTAAGACCACCATAGAAACTGATTTGGCATGTATGACGGACGATGACGGAAGTCATTTGAAAAAATGAAATTAGAACGAATGTATTGTTATTCCACTCAATAGGAAATGCACAAGGTTTTTCTAAAACTGTCCTATGCTAAGAAGAAGAGCTTAAGCATAGAATGATAGGAATAAGACACAGATGAGGTATAGTCAAAAAAATGCAACAAATTCTCATTTTCCTATAAGTATACGGGTACCCGTGTGTGTAGGTATAGGAAAACAAGCTCAAAATTTAAAAATTACGAACCCCCCGACAGATTTACATGAGACATGGCGAAGAACACTCGGGATAAAATTATCTAGGTACCTATGTCACAAAACAAAAACTAAATGAAAATCGGTTCATCCGTTTGGGAGCTACGATACCACAGACACATATGTACACAGACACGTTATACTAATAACACGCGTCTCTTTTTGCGTCGTTTGCGTTTTTAAATTTTAAATTTTGATCTTGTACTTCTATGGTCTTATCACAGCCTTCCTACCTATATTAGTATATGCATACAGTCGTTCGACGAAGGCATTTTGACGTGGCTTTGACAGGGCAATCGTGCGGGGAGCAAGGGTCGGGACGGGGGAGGGTTGCTACCGAGTTGCATACATCAACGCCTTAGTAACTCGGGAGCGTCCTCCCCCCCGACCCGCCCCTTGGCCCCCGCACGATTGCCCTGTCAAAACGCCTTCGTCGAACGACTATGCATTATTAGGTGGGCTGTGGTCTTATCATGGATCTTATGATTATGAACAGTACAGGGTGCACCATACTTCACTAATGCAAACGTTTTATTTTCAAATGTAAAAGATTTTATTACAGATTGATAAACCCACTGACCGCTATGTATAACTGACACGACAAGTGTTTTATGCATGTGGTTCAATAAAAAAAATTTAAACTACAATTAATGTAGGTAAGTAACATTAAAATCCACATTTTTTCACTTGCGTGTCTTGTTTTTTATGTCTAACAATAAATCTAAACTTATTTTTTAACATCTATCAAGAGCATCATTTTAGAAATCAAATAATAAAAATAAATTACAACCAATATTTACAATTGAAACAATTGAGCTAACTGCAAACTGTTGCAAATAATCTACAGGTAGCTCAACTGATCCATATCAATACCAGTCGGAAGCGTCCCCCCATGTCCGCGCTGATGCGCTGTGCCAGATACTGACCAGCTATCGGGTCACGCGGCGCTACGACCAGAGGCTCAGATAATTTTTTAAAAACCCGAAGAGCCGGTACCCCACGGACCTAGGGTCTCGACATTATTGCGAATTTGTGATTACATCGTAGGTACCAAAAGATCTCTACCATTTTTTTTTCCTATGGATGGACTGGACATACATATAAATATCATCTAGCCGCAAACTAAGCAGAGCTTGTGTTACCTATGGGTCGTCCTTAATACGTTCTTATTACGTACATAGATGGATCTTTTTTTTAATAGACAGAAATCACGCGGAAGAAATAACTGCAGATCGTACAAACATTTGTCCCGGGGAATCGAACCGCAACCTCCTCGCAAGCAGACCTTCTCCCGCCGCCGCGCCACAGAGGTCGTCACACAACCTGTTTGTTTATTTTCGAATACCAACAGGTAAATATTGAACCTTTACTTAACTTGATACCTTGAACTTTAACCTGCAAGCAATAAGAGTTGTTTTACGTTTTCTTTGTCACACCCACGCGAATATTTGCTGGTTGAGTCATTCGAACGAGAGACAATATTTGAAATTCTTATTCGCCTCTCGTAATATTTGTGAATGGCGAATTTCAAAAACGATATGTTAATTTATGCTTTATAGTATAACAGTTAAGACCGTATTTACTATGGAGCTCCTTTTACGGATCAACTTCTGACCCACAGAAATATATCGAGTTATATTTCTGTTTTGTTCTGATCTTTTGCTTTTAATATTTTTATTTTATTCGAATGGAATCCAAAAAAAATATTATAATATTTATGTTTTCTCTATAAGCTTACTCGCTCATGATTATTTTTTGCATGCTGTCTTCACCTTTATAATATAACTAGCTGCATTCTTACTACCCGTTGTTCTATTACCCGTTTTCCCGTAGGAGTGAAGCATTTTCCCGCGGTAAAAAGTAGCCTATGTTCATCAGGAATAATGTGGGCTTCTATAGGTAAAATAATTTTTCAAATCGGTCCAGTAGTTTCAGAGCCCATTCAATACAAACAAACAATCAAATCTTTCCTCTTTATAATATTATTAGTATTAGTATAGATAATAAAATTACGACTTACCTAAGTCTAGTATAGTATTATAATATCTGTGCCTAAGTGGAACTTTTTTTTTAACAGATGACTGAATATTTTGTCGTCCTAAGCCCGTGAAGTATGTTTATGAAGTTTATTTATTGATGTACGTAATTTTAAATGCAGGTACATTTACCCAGACAGGTAGAAACCTCTACCTATTTCCAAGGCTGCAAGTAATCAGCATGTAACACAACATTCACAAGGTCCGTCTGTCCGTCTGTAGGTAATGATTATAAAAACGTTGAGTCATAATTAAAATAATCAGTGAATCACCGCCGTCGAGTTACAATCTGGAATGATGCCACAAGTGTTTTCATTCTTTTGTTGTCGTGACTGTTGTACGATGAGAGTCTTGTCTTTTATTTTTGGACTTTTCCTACCTAGGTACCTACTCTACAATACGTTAGAAAGCTAGTTTTAAGGGGGTCAACCCCGCGAACCTAACGAGTTTCGTTATCAAACCAGGCTTGGATCTCAGTACTTACGGGATTCCCGTGGATAAAAAACTCGAATTACATAAAACAAATTTTTTCAATGTGAAAACGCGATTGGGAAAAAAATTACGTACCCAAAAAAACATAAAATGGCACTATTTCGTACATAATTTGATCGAGATCTCAGAAACCCTGCGGTCTATTGAAATGACATATAATAAATAAAATATAATAAAAAAATATTTTATGTTGGACAACAAAGAGATCCATAATTTGTTATTAAATATCACAGCAATTATAATGAGGATTAGTTATTTGACTTAATACTAGGTTCATATTACTAAATTTTTCATTTTAGTAAATCACTCTCCTCACGAAACCATGCCACGTGGGAGAGGTGACTCTCCCAGCAATAGTTTGAAGGATGGTGTTGAGGCTGTCACGCACTCTGCGCATCAGGGATGCGGTCTTTTTACGGAGAATGGCAGCAAATCCATCCATCACCTATTCTGCAAACATTCCTGATGCACTGCAAAAATGTTATGTTTTGATTCGTAGGTTAATACTAATTATTTGGTTATTTAACCCCCGACGCAAAAAGAGAGGGGTGTTATAAGTTTGACGTGTCTGTCTGTGTATCTGTGTATCTGTCTGTCGTATCGTAGCTCCCAAAGGGATGAACCGATTTTCGGTTAGGTTATTTTGTGTCTTGTTCTTAGCCATGTTTCATAAAAAAAATTCCAGCTAACTTCGACAGCTTTTAAAATTTTTTAATTTTGTCTTGTATTATTGAACCAGTTTCTTCATAAGTTGCGTAGTTTTCTTTCAAATGAACAATAAATAGCCTATCCTTTTCACAAAATGGCGTCCATTGCACCCTCACAGACTGACCAATCAAAATAATTTATGAGTTGTTAAACCTATGTGTAATCGATGACTCGGTGCTGGTCGATTCAAATGGATTATTCCCATCTGTCTCATAATAATTTGACCGCTCATTGGCTGCATTTTGATTGTATAAAAAATCTAAAGAAAAAAAACCAACGAGTGGCGACAATAATCGACATAGCTCAAAGAATTAGCAAGCTAAAGTGGCAGTGGGCCGGCCATATCTCGCGAAGAACCGACAACCGCTGGTACAAACGTGTTCTTGAGTGGAGACCACGACTCGACAAACGTAGTGTAGGACGCCCTCCGGTCACATGGGATGACGATCGCGAAAGACTACAGGCAGATGCTGAATGCGGCAAGCTGAAGACAGGGCGCTATGGCGGTCATTCGGGAAGACCTTTGTCCAGCAGTGGACTAATACTTACGAATACTTCTGTATTGAGCAGTATGTGCGGTCTAAGGATTTGATTCGGTACCTACTCAAATAAGCATTGCCATTCAAAAAACGCACAACTGAAGAATTCAAACCAAATTAAAAATCAACGAGTAAAAATTAACAGAAACTTATCTGTACCTGTAAATTTTTACTATGTCAGTAGCTACTGACTGTTTTCAAATTTTTAACCGACGAAAAACAGAAGAGGTTCTCAAGTCGACGCGTATGTTTTTCTTTTTATGTATTACTTTTTATTACACGCATTACTTTTTACAGAGTAGTCCGATTTTGATAATTATTTTTTATTGGAAAGGGCATACCCCGAAGTTGGTCCTATATAAATTTTAACTAGATGAATTTGAAGTCGGCTTATAGTTTTACACGCCAAATTATGTTCTTATTGCTTCTATTTCTCTACCGAAGTACTTCCAAATTGATTTTGTTAACCATCCCCTGTACACCTACAATAGTGACTTCCGATCCACCCACCAGATATTACAGGCTTTCTTCTTGCAACTTTCTGCCTTAACACATTATTAGGAAAAATAGGCAAATAAACGCCCGTTAAGTAATCTTAACGGGCGTTTTTTACCTATTTTTCCTAATTATTTAGTCATCCCGTGACCACGACAGTGTGTAAACTTGTTGAAACGCCGGGAAAAATAGGTATATAAACGCGATACATACCCATTAAATAATGCTAAAAAATATGTGTTCAGATCGCGTAATTTTGAAAATACTTTATACCATAACTTCTATACAATACGCACCTAATAATTTCAAACAATTCCAGCCACCTACTCACCAACAATAAGGAAACTGTACCCAATAATTTCGCTTATTAACTATTTTCTATAAAAAACAGCTGTTTACCGTTGCGTAAGTGAGATAGCGTGATCGATGGACGCTTCCGAGCGCGTAACTAACTTATATCATTATCGGAAGCTGCAAAACACCCGTTTTGTACACTCTTGCGCACGCGACTTTACTATCTTACCTACATTAATAGGGTACCATAAAAAGTAAGTCCCTATCGTAATAACCGTGTTGGCACAACACGGCCTATGTCCAGCTGTGGACTGGTATAGGGTGATGATGAAGTTTCTACCTGGCTTATTTGCGAAGATGTACGCAGATAAATAAGACTTTTATTTTATGTAAAGCCGTGTGGTGCTGGGTTAGAATTTGCACCACCCCAACTCTTCCCGTGGGTGACATAAGAGGCGACGACACGGGATGTACACCGGGGGGCGGAAATGCCGAACCATTCTACTACAAACTACGATCCCCAACCCGCATGCCCAGCGTGGGGACTGTGGGCGTTACCCCCGACCCCGACATGATAAAAGCCAATAATGGGTTTATCAGAGGGAGACCTAAATCCGGCACCAGTATAGGCTGTAGATGAGAAGTCCCTCTAAGTAGACCACACAACTGGCGGATCTTTGTAGAACCTTGTCACAATAAGAAAACAAACGCCAAACACAGTAACAAACGCCACTTCTGGCGTTTGTTACTGTGACGTGATTCTACAGCGATCCACCAAGTGTGTGGTCTACCTATAATAAAAAAATCCTATAGCAACCAACATTAGTAAAACCTAACACAGCTGGATTGATGCAAGAAGTCCGTATTATGAGAGGCCTTTGTCCATCTTTGGACCAAATTAGTTTAATAATAATAATAATAAGAATTTTATTTATTTTCAGATGACACAGATCCATACATTATTGTAAAAAAATAAATCTTAGCCTATGTTAGATATAAAGTTTAAGAACAATCTACAATACAAGAACAATCATCCTTTGTAAATGCTAATAAATTGATTGTTTTGAAAAAACTAAAAAACTACTTCAAATGCCATTGTTTTTTTAAGAACATTTTTAGAAACCTAGGCAATAACAGTAATAGAATAGAAACCTAAAATAACTGTAAAATAAAACTAAACAATTCAAATTCTAGATAACCCATTTATTTACTCTAAGGCTCAAAACACGCATGGAACCGGAGCGCGTTGATGTCTTTTCTATGAAAACATAGCGCTACGGCAGCTACGCTTTATGTGCTACGAAATAATTCACATTATTTTATTTGTCGAATAGTTTTATTTGAACTCTAGGAAGAGGAATATTAATTTATGTTTGTCTTTGTGTAGGTATTGGTACCTAATTTTTTGCCTATTTGCGGTGTAATAATATTTCTTTTGGAAAAAATGCAGAAGACAGAATCGGTTGGCCTGATCGTGTGATAATACAAGCCGAAAATTATAAATAAGTATAAATTGATAAGAATTGGCTACATGATGAGATGCAGGTTGTTTTTTTTAAATTTGTAGGTATTTTAGGCAAGTCCATGGTGATATATATTGGGTATATTCTATATACCTTAAATCACTGAAATGAACATTGATTAGTTAGTTGATTACATAATAAGTCTATGTAATCAAGGTTGAGTTCTTCGTAATCATATTCATATAATTTATAGTGATTTTATGCATACAGGTATTGTTCTAAGGTGTAGGTAGTCTTAGTGGGTACACAATGCATAAAACCCTGTCAGGGCGCTACAATTATTTTAGCCTCCCTCATGTTAGATTGAAAACTGATACTTCATATTTATGGAATTAGATAATTTCGGGATGTAATTTTTAAAATAAGTAGTAATTATAAAAGGCAAGAATAAATAATAATTGAATTGAATAAGATCAGGTTTTTAATTTAAAAGAACGATCACAAATTAACGTCAGATTTGGAAAAGTCACATTATATCAATTTAATCTTTGTCTAGGTAGAGCCAGTCCTCATTGAGAGTCTAGTAATTTACTTAAGTAGGAACATATTCGTACTTGACAAGTTGTTAATATTTAAATAAATACATTTAAAATTGTCAAATACTTAAAAAAACAAGCTTTCATATTATCTAGGACCAAAGTGCTTGGGAAGACAAATCCAACGAACCCGAACTCAACGGGGTTAAGTCGTTTCGTTTAGGAGTTCCTATGGTTACCTTCTGTCTCCATCATCAGACCACCTCGATGGTACTATAACATTGTATTGTCACTAAACTTACCTATCGGTTGAGGATAACTAGTCTAAATTTCAGTTGCAAGATTTGTGACACACATGTCAAAATAAAAACCTGCCTCTACCATCAGACCAGCTCGATGGTATATTGTATTGTCAACGAACGTACATACCTAAGAAGGTTTGCTAAATATATCGGTTCAGGATTACTACTGGTCTAGAATTCAGTTGCAAGATTGTTCACACACATACTAACAGGGCAAGTTATAAAAATCTTCCATCATTCTTGGCGCATTCTGTATTCTTCGTAAAATGACACACTGTCCTAGATACACTTTTGCACAAAAACACCTGTATGTCGGTAGTACTAATCAGCAGGTAGGTAGATACCTACTGGATATTCATGTCTTGGTGTTAGTTAGTTGTTATTAAGCCAGGCAATTGTGAGTGTAACGACAAGATTGTCTGCGCGAATATTTACTTATTACCTCATCAAAGAACAAAATAAAAACATCAAACAAACCTGAACTGAAATTCTTCAACACTTGAGTATACAATCCTCGTTTGTAAACAAGAGCACAGAACTATTTGGTCACTGAATAAAAAAATAAACACCTCAACCAGCTGTTTTTAAATTCGAAAATTCAAACTTCGAACGCGCGCCCGCGAAGGCTGTCTGCGCGATACTGCCTCGCGATTGGCGGTCGGAACGCGGGAACGAATGTGTCAAAGTGACGTTTCACTAAACAGGTTTTAAGGCTAAAAGTAATAAGGTAATACTACTATTAGCTATACCGTAGTAATGGCGTAACTTTGTAAGTAATAATTTATGACCTGTCGCAATAGGACCGTTTCCTTTGAACGAAATTGAGCGATCTGTATTATAAAACCACATACCTAGTTGTAATTTTGCAACGTTCTAATACCTATCGCCGCCTTGGTGCCAGCTTAGAATTTTCATCAGCCCAACTCTTCCCGCGGGTGTTGTAGGATGCGACTAAGGGATATACACCGGGAGCGGGCAACAGCGCCCCCTGCAGAACAATTCTACCACCGAACTGCGATCCCCAGAGTGGAGAGAGATCCCCGCATGCCCATTGCCCAGAGTGGGGACTATGGGACAAAAGCCAATTAGGCGCTTATCAGGAGGAGGCCTGCGTCCAGCAGTGGACCAATATAGGCAGTTAAGGTGGTGAGGAGTGGAAAACGATGACGTGTAGAGTACCTAATTTCCTACCTATCTAGGTACCTACCAATCGCTATATTATGTGTAGGTCCTATCATTCCAGTATGGCGAAACCTTAATTACAACTAGAACTACAATAACGTTTTTACGATGACAACAAAACTAGAACTCATAGAAACTTGGGTCAGAAATCCTACAACCCGAGTGACTCATCACAAGCCTTTAGAATTTTAATGAAGAGTCTACGTGCTTACGCTATAGACCCACCTACTTTGAAACAGTTGCTCACACTACCTACTTACATAGATGTACTAAGCAGATATATCTACTTACGTATTCATATTGACCTCATTACTTGTAAGCCTTTAAATAGGTAACTTCTGTCAAGTCTAGCGGTTATGTTATGACACAATATGCATTAGTTTAACTGAAAATAAGTACTTATGTACCTACTTAATTAACTATAACTTAAGGTTTAAGCTCTGCATATTTGACCTGAAATAAAACCTTTGGTTGTTTTATACAGACGCCGCCGCGCCGTCCTGTTTGCTTTGCTGATATATAAAAAGGTGAAGGGTCTTACCTAAATAAGTGACTGGTCAGTAGATCGCTTTACTCCCATTTCATCATTTGCAAGCAATTTCCAAACATTATAAACCCAAGAGTTCTACTCAATAATTTATATTATAACTAGTTTATGCCTGCGGCTTCGCACGCGTTGTTCCTATGGAAACGTTTAAAGGTGATTTCTATCCCATGGGAACTGATTTATGGGATAAAAGGTAGCCTATGTTTGATTCCAGGATTAGAATTACCTGTATGAAAAATTTCAGCCCGATCCGTTCAGTAGTTTTGGCGTAAAGAGGTAACAAACATCCATCCATCCAAATTTCACATTTATAATATTAGTGTGATAAGTGTGACTAATCCTTTATATGGGCTTAATCATTTTGGAAATCATTTTGGAAAGAATAGAATAGAATAGTGCAGACGCAGACACGACCCCGAAATAAAGGGATCAAAGTTATTATTAGAAGGTACCTATACTTATCAGAAAACGACGAGAAGGTTGATTGTGTTTTTTTTCTGCGTTCTTTATGGGATAGGTACAAACGGATAAGTAATTTGCGCAAATCGTGAATTAGCTACTTTTTCGCTAGTTTTATTCCTTGTTAAACGCAGAAAAATTTAAAACCACAAAAAAATCTGAATCTGCGCCAACACGAAACGA
This sequence comes from Eupithecia subumbrata, assembly GCA_949316285.1. Taxonomy (NCBI): domain Eukaryota; kingdom Metazoa; phylum Arthropoda; class Insecta; order Lepidoptera; family Geometridae; genus Eupithecia; species Eupithecia subumbrata. The sequence continues at coordinate 2,333,291 of OX438644.1, read as the reverse complement.
TCGACCTTAAACCTAAGCTGCCCACATAACCATTCAGAACAATCCCACGAGCAACCTAAGACAATGATAGAACATAAACATTAAAGCCAAGGTGTAGCCAAATACGGCATGAAGGTAAAACAAACTTCCTTCAATACAACCTACAGGTGATGAGTAACTGACTTTTCCCATGAAACAGATAATAGGAAGACGAGGAAGGGGAAAACTAACAAGCTATACGAGTCAGATCAAGGAGAAAGCTGCTATCGTATAAAGAAGTATAGGAGACCGTATTGGAAAGAAATGAGAGGAAATTTCATCATTGCATATTCCATCTCAGTTATAGACAGTGAATGGGAAGAGATAAAAAAGCAGAAATTTGAACTTATCTATACTTTAGATAGATTATTTCAAGATACAATGTCTACAATCCACTAAGTAGGTACACAACATTTATTGGCGTCGAGTTTGAGAAGTAGGAAATAGGGTTAAAAAGAGATTCTGCGCGTCGATTCATAAAAAAAATCAATTACATTTACTAGGTTTGTTCCAGCCTGTATAATTACATGTCTCTATGCATAGATTTGTTTCTCTTCTTACTGGAAGTACTCCATACATAATTTCCCTTAGTTTTCTTACGGAGCAAAGTTCGTGCTTATGGGATATATAAATAAAACTCATTTTTACTACACATATTAAGAACAAATTTATTTATTGTTAAAGTCATACACAACAAGATTCGGAAAACATTGAGATTTTTCTAGTAAGTTAAACATTTTGATACATATTTGACATGTTTTCTTTTTGTTTGAATTTTAAAAATGATTGACCAATTTTGGTTCTTATGAAAGCGCAGATTTTCAAATTGTAAATACTGATATGAATACTATGACGCAGTCGGAGAAAATTATAAAAATCTGTTATTAAAATATTATTCCATTCTGTTGAATACAGATTAAGGTAACGCATGACAAAGTTTAAAGTTTTTATTATTTTCTAAGTTCTACAAATAATTTAACTAGCAGTTATGAAGTTTTGCGCACATTGTTAAGCCCATTTGCTATGAATTTTTGCTAAAACAAACTCTGACTCTAATGTAATTTTTTAAACAAAGTGATTTTTCATGCGTGACCTTAATACTACCTTTCCAGGAAATACATACAGTTGTTACGAGTTAGTAGAAAATTTAATTTTTAAGTATAGGTAGGTAAGGTCCTCATATAGTCGGCTGCAATAAGATGTAAAACTGTAACTGTAACACCTTGGACAAGTTGATAGCGGGTGATTGTCTAAGACTGCTACTTATTATAATGTAGTTTGCCCTTTGTGCCCCGACATACAAACTTCTTTATTAATTTTGAACAAACACAAAGGTTTCATCAATAAAAAATAATAGGTGCTAAATGACATTAGGCGACGCGTGGCCCGTGAGCTGGTGAGTATCTGGCGCAGCGCATCAGCATTGTCATTCAAGCCGGCTTTTCACTATGTGATATAATATAATATATATTACATCCTGAGATATAATATTTTATCGCTCACCATACATTTTGTATGGCACCGTTTACACTGTGCTATAATATATATTACATCCCAAACTATAAATATTTTTTCGACCGAGTGAGCGATATTTGAAGGTCATTTGAAGGTGTATATTTTACCTCACGTCCCCGGACACCGCGCCTCCCCCGCTTCGCCCTCCGTTTGAATGTTGGCGTTCGTGTGCAGACGTGTAAACTGATCATTGTGTGCTCCAAAATATATATCTTACAGTGTGAATAGCAATCGCGGGATGTAATATATAGCACAAGATGTAATTTATATTATATCCCATAGTCAAAAGCCGGCTTCAGCGGGGCAAAGCAGCCAGCATCAGCGTCCTGGAGATGATTCCGTTTGGTATTGATTTGGATCGGTTGAATTCTTTGCAACAGTCTGCAGAGAGCTCAATTGTTTAAACTGTAAATACTTTTTGTAATTTGTATCTATTAGCTATAACTAATTTAATTACCTATACTGGGTAACTTGAACCTTGACCTACCGAGCGTATATGAAAATACATTTTTAAATGAAATGGTACGTTAATTTACTAGCCCTCAAAATACTACATCCTATTTCTATGATATATTTAATTTCCCTTACGTTTTCCCCTCTAATAAAATTTAATGATTTATATAAAATAAAATTTAAAATATCTGCTTGAATTACGAAGTTAACACTTAATTTTTCTTCCTTCAAAGTTTTAGTTATTTGTGTTCGAGGTTAAGATCTCAATGTTGTTTTTCAAAATTTACTGCACATATTATTGTGACCACGCCTCCATTCCATGACTGAAATTTTCATGAACTTGAACACTCTCAGAAAAGTGGCAGAACGGAAACATATTGCCAATAACAATGAAGTCAAATCAAGTCAAATGTACGTCTTATCGCAGCCAACTGTATGTAATTTACTATCAAAATGACTTGTAATACCACAGCCTACCTATATGCATACAATCGTTCGACAAAGACGTTTTGACAGGGCAATCGTGCGGGGGCCAAGGAACGGGTCAGGGAGGGAGGACGATCCCGAGTTACTAAGGCGGTGATTTATGCACTCGGGAGCGTCTCTCCCCCGTCCCGTCTCTTACCTGCACGATTGCTCTGTCAAAACCACGTCAAAATGCCTTCGTCGAACGACTGTGTGCGTACAGGTAGGCTGAGGTAAAACTATGGATACTTTATGTAGACAAATGTAAAATATAACTTATATCAAATATCAAATATGCATCAACATATTTAACTTATGTGTTTAATATTACTAATTATATAGCTTTCGTAAATTTCCACTACTTATTTATAAAAGCAGTTAAAGGCAAAGGGTTGTATTACATAAGATAAAATTTCACAATGATTAACATGATTAAGCTCACTGTCTACTAAAGCATTACGTACGCATGCGTACGCGTACACATCACGATTTTATTTGCAATTTACGTTAGTTTAATTTGGGACTAAGTGGAGCTGCTTGATTGTGATTACCTACCTAGAAGTAAGTAATGTTATTTAGTCTGTATATTTCTGATAGAATGATTTGTCAATGCTAACATAGACAGTAAGCTTCGCTACAATAAATTGCAAAAGCTTATGCAATTACAATTGATCAAATCGAGATAATGATTAAATAACACTAAAATTTTAAACATTAACCTACAACATAAAAAATAACACAATTTAAACAATCAGATCTTATAATTAGAAGAAATAAATCGTCAAAAATATAACATTTAAAGTCCACTTACAATAGAGTTTTAATTAAAAGAAAATGGTGGACCTTCACAATGATGTTAACTATCACTCTTTGTTCCTCGTTCCCGACATTCCCTTTAATATCACTATTTGTTGGATAAATATAAGTACGAGTTTATAAATCTAGGCGATTCGGTTTGGCAAAGATGGCAACATCGCAAACCGCGACTTTTTGCGGCGATACAATTGCGATGCAGTCGCAAAAATGTATTGATTTAATCGCAAGTGTTGACTGCTATTGCATCGCCACAAAAATTCGTGGTTTGAGATGACTCTCACAGAATATCTCTGCTTAGATAGACAGCTTCTTTCACAGATTTTTCAGTCATACTTGGAAGTCATATGTCTGTGCTGTTCATAACCTAGATATTTACTGATTTTACAGTCCTACAGAAGCAATCCTAATAATTTTTATCAAAACTTTTCAATTCGCTTTTGAAGAATGAGGTAGATAATTTGTTTGCTCGATTTTAGTTCATTAATCGGCAATGATCTTAAATTCACGGGTATAATGAATTGCTTATTGTGTTCCATATTAAGATACATTTCAATAAATTGCCAAACCGAAAGATTGAGTTGTTTCACAGCCTTTTTGTGTCTTGATATAAAACATGATGTTAACCTCTGTCCTACTAAAGTACAGTCAGCTGCAAAGGTTGTTTGTCATCTTGTAAGACGAAAACTATCACAGTTTTTGGCATGGAATGCTGCTGAGTGTACGAAAATGCAGTTATGAGCAATAAGTTAATAGTCTTTATGAGTTATTACAGTACGTTTTTTGATGATGTAGGACAGAGCAACTCTTTGATATTAATGACTTAGAGGCAGGTACAAGATGTTACTTAAAATAGATGTCTATAACACACTACTACATTGTTGTCTAGTAGCTAAACAGTTAACGATGCTGTTTATAGCCTCACAGAACATCAGTCTCGGGAATGCGTGTTGTTAGTCTCTTCGTTGCCTTAGAAAATATTATTCACTCCCTGCATATAACTCTGATAAAAATATTCAATGAAATCATTTCAAATGTTTTATAAAATTTCTAAGTATCTACTAATAAGACTTATTTCTAATACTAACAAGCAACAGTAACAATTGGCTATAGATTTTTAGGATAAATACTCTTTCGTCGTAACAATTGTTTTAATTTTAAAAAGCATGTAGTTTTGTATTACACTTTTGGATCACATTATTTTTGTGCGACACTATACTTTTGAGATTAGATTCATTAAGATTAAAAAAATAGTTTTAATTCAGTTTTACTAAGGTTTGATTAAATATTAAACTACCAGAAACCGGGTTCCAGTTTTCTTCTGTTTTAACTACTTAAGCACAAATCACACTAGACCGTGACGCTATTGCTGTTCTTCAAGAAATAACTTAAATTCAGAGCAAATAATTGATGTGGTTTGGTACGATCCGGTCTAGTGAGCTATGGCCTTTACTGAATATACAAGCATTCGCATGCTGCAAAAATTGTATGGACCGCTTTTACAGGTGTATTACTGTATTGCAAAATGTTTATTTTTATTGCATGGGACGGCAAATTGAAGTATTTTAGCTAGCGTTTATCGTTCGTAGTAACGTTTTACGACTTGATTTCGATTGTTGAATTGTTCCACAGATTGTTCAACAACATTATTTTTTTGTTTACATTTACTTGACTGTATTTTTAAATAATGGTATAAAGCTACCCGTCTGTAAAATGTTCTATGCTCTTAATACTTCCTCTATTCTAAGCTTTTTTCTCTACATTGTTTCCTGTCTTTGTGTGGTATAATAAAGTATTTTCTATCTATTTATCTATCTATAAATACAATTAAATAAATGTTCTCCTCGGATGCAGTGACTCGTGTAATTATTGTCAAACTTCAATTAAGATAAGTTGTGTGTTCTCACTCGTTAGTTTTTAAGCATTTCATCCTACAAATGTACAGTCAAACAAAAAAGTTAAGGTTATCCAGAATTTGTTAGAACAATCCAAATTGACCTTAATAGAATACTTGAATGCAGCTGTGAGTGTTAAAGCTATTGGTCGCTGCATTTTAATAATACCATTAGGTTGTGGCACTTCTATTCACTACTGTATTTGATACAGAGCCGCGATTCTTAAAGCTTTCATTTTGATATATTTTGTTTGTAGAAATTAAACAGTTATCAAAATGACTTGGTTGAGGTTATTTAGTTTTCCGAATGTAAAGAGCATGAAAACAATATTATTTGAAACCCTGATTTTACTGTTTTAAGTAGGTAACATGTGCGCGAACGTATCTGTAGTAAAATGAACTTTATTTCAACCACATTTAAAGTCGTTTTTGAGGGTACAAGATAATGTTTAATACCTACAAACAAAGTTGATTTAATTCGTGCAACCGTGCTGTTTTGATAATGTACACATGCCACGGTTTGACTAGATGGATAGATTTCGTCACACCAAAACACATTGGCTGTCGAAACTTTATCTATGCAGTTTTTCAGGTACTTGTTTAGTATACGAGGTTGGAAAAGCCCGGTATTGGACCAAGAATTTTAATCAATAGATGAATTGATTATAATAACCGTCAAACTTCTTGTCCTCTGGCGGAACACGTGACAAAGATGCGTAGAACCCAATTATTAGGCCAAATTGATGGGCTTACCTTCTGGGCAATAATAATAGATATAATATTAATAGTCGCGTCGATTATTCACTGTGAGTTTTAGTGACAAAAAAATAAAGGGCGAGATAGAGGTATACGAAGTTGAACCTTTCTCTTTCGTTCCTGCTGCGTTGTCGGCGTCATATCATTTATATACGTGAGTGTACCTACGCAAACTCTCGTTGCCCATCACCGGACAAGTTGTTTGACGGTAGCTATACTGATTACGGTTGAGATTCATTCGACGACTCGATACAAATAATAGGTATTTACAAAATCTTTGCTCAGAACGCGTTCAGCTGGTCCATACAGATGTTTTCGTTAGACTCGTAGGTACTTTTTTCTCCGCTCATGTGTTGCGATTTGAAAACGAATAACAAGCAAAATAAACCAAAAAGCGGCGAAAATAGAAATGAGTGATACACTCGTATGGTGCCGGCTTAGAATTTGCACCACCCCAACTCTTCTCGCGGGTGTCGTAAGAGGCGACTCAGGGATATCCACCGGGGGCGGGCAGCGCCCCTTGCAGAACAATTCTACCACCGAACTTCGATCACCAACCCGCATACCCAGCGGTTTATGGGCATTACCCCCATGGGATACAAGTCAATAAGGCGTTTATCAGGGAGAGGCCTGCGTCCAGCAGTGGACAAATATGGGCTGTTGGTGCGGTGAGCTGAGAGGTGATACAGTCGCGAATACAGCTGAATAGACCAACATATATTTTTATCCCATTTTATGTGTATTACGCTATTTAAAATATTTGAAACCTGTATACTTCTTACATATTTATTAAACTTGCATAGATTTACCTAATAATAAGATTTTCAAAAGTTTCTGAAGCAAATAGAGCGTTCAGTTTGGTTTCTCGATAGTATCAAGATGTAAATTTTTTCTATGAGATTTGGTACAGCGCCTCTAGCGGGAGGACATGGAACTAAGCAAAAGTTGGAGCGTCTCGATGCTATTGAGAAAATTCAGGGCTCTGGTATTAAATACTTCAAAATGTTCTTATTTTCGACGAAAGATCAAAATAATTAATTTAATTGGCTATTAGAGCCTCTTCTTTGGTCTAAGATTGTAGCGAGATTATAGAAGTTTTAAAAATTATATGAATAGGTACAAAAGTTTCAACAGCCAATGTTACAAATATGTGAAACATATTGAGCATTTGTTATTTTTCAGTGCGCGATATTAAAGGTGTTACTAATTTTCAGGTACTTTTATATGAACGCAAAAAAATTAATATACACGGCGTTTAAAATCTGTTTGGTCACACATAATTATACAAGGATTATGATCCGTTTACATAGGGACAGTGGAATGCAATAACTATTTTGTTTCAAGGCCCGCATGTTTATAGGTACCACATTCATTTCCTCAAGTTATTTTAACCAGTTTAGTAACACCTTTTTAATAATGATGTTAAACATTGCAATATTACATGGTAATAAATCCGCGATTTATGAGATGTTGCCAGTAACATATAATTCGGCCTTTCTCAGTTTTTCTTTACACGTTTCTACTACTAAAGAATGCATTAGGCTCGTTTAGACTGAGACAGTTGCTGGATCCAGTGCACTTAGCCTACTAGCATGCTTTTATTTGGTAGCTTTAGACAGGAATTTTCAGGACATTGGACTAGATTTTATGAAGTATATTTATGAGCAGATTCAGTAGCTTGCTCAGTGTAAAGATGCCTAAATGTAAAATTTTACATAACACTTCGTTTTTAACAAGCAAGGTGGTGGGACTTATGTTGATATACATACATACACAAATTTATAAGGATATCGGATTATTACTTATTGCAAAATCGTAGCTATTTACAGCAAGTGATTCAGTAACATTTATTTATAAGTTTTACAAAGTGCACAAACGTTTAATATTAAAAATTTGACGTGATAATGCGCATAACAATTGTAGAGGAACTTGTTAAGATATTTAGAGTTCCGGTCAAACATTTCTGACATTCATGACTTTGCCAACAGTATATGACAATAATTAGTCAGGATATAGGCCATTAACTAGATTGTTTAACATGATAGGTAAATTTTCTTAAAGATACTAATAAATTTTAATAATACCAAAACCAATACACGATATTAAAATTTAGCCTAATAGAATTGAAAACAAATCAATGGAATGTGACATATTTTATAACACGAGATATAATAATAATTGTCAATGTTTATGTCACTTTTAAGCTTAACAAGAATAATAATTGAGAAAACTTAACTTACTAAATAAGATCTTAAGCACAAAATAATGAACGCAAAATTGCTTCCTCCGTCAATAATGTTTACAGGTTAATAACTTTTAAGCAAAACTTTTGACGAGTCTTAAATTGGAATACCTTTCCGAATTTGGAATTTTAATCAGATTCTTGATGATACGCTGATGGAATGATACGCGAATAACAATTATCATTCCAGCTACGAGCGCGTTTTCGTAATAAACCAAGTAACTGGCATAGTGCAAACAGACCATGAGATTTTTTTTCACTGTCAGTTTACATAGACTTCAAGTCTTTTTAGCTCTAAAAGAGCATGATCTTATTTGATGGTGGGACTACACTTTATCATTTGATAAGTGTTGTTTTTAAATATCGCAACATGTTGAAAGTAGACAAAGTATTATCCATTTTTTCCATCCTAAGCGTAGACAAAGTTCTTAGGGTCAATATGGATTGGCTATCGGATTTGTTTTATTTTGTAGTAGTCAATTTTAACACGGCGCTAAATAAATTGTGCTATATATATAGATTTATGTAATTACAGAATGCCAGTCATATACGAAGAACTTTTTTATATAGAACTCATGATTCAAAATATATGATAGTCCAGGGAACAAATACTTTATCTACTTCACAAACATGTCGCGACTAACACTGCACCCCCTACTTATGTAACCCCCAAGGGATTCATAACCTCGTTAACGATATACTCAGCGCGTACCTTCGGGGAGGTGCGGATTTTCAAAGCCTCAGGTAGGTTCTCCCAGGTCCTGTAGTTGATCGTACCGTCAATATTACGGTGGAGTCGCACCTGTGAATAAAATAAACTTTTGTAAAAGTGTGTAGCAGAGGGAATATTTAGCGGGGTCAGTAGTGACGGCTAGCTGTGTGGTGTCAGCTTAGAATTTGCACTACCTCAACTCTTCCCGCTAACGACGACATTCTGTATGTTGTGGTGGGTCCGTAACCCGGTACAATTCGCCACGATCTCGCTCCACTCGCGAGTCGTACACTGACCTTGTATTCTGTATGTTGTGGTGGGTCCGTAACCCGGTACAATTCGCCACGATCTTGCTCCACTCGCGAGTCGTACACTGACCTTGTATTCTGTGTTGTGGTGGGTCCGTAACCCGGTACAATTCACCACGATCTCGCTCCACTCGCGAGTCGTACACTGACCTTGTATTCTGTATGTTGTGGTGGGTTCGTAACCCGGTACAATTCGCCGCGATCTCGCTCCGCTCGCGAGTCGTATACTGACCTTGTATTCTGTATGTTGTGGTGGGTCCGTAACCCGGTACAATTCGCCGCGATCTCGCTCCGCTCGCGAGTCGTACACTGACCTTGTATTCTGTATGTTGTGGTGGGTCCGTAACCCGGTGCAATTCGCCACGATCTCGCTCCGCTCGCGAGTCGTATACTGACCTTGTATTCTGTATGTTGTGGCGGATCCGTGACCCGGTACATTTCGCCGCGTTGTCGCTGCTCTCGCGAGTCGTACACCGCACTGACATCTATGTCTATGTCTTCACGAAGACGGGTTATGCCGACGAGATCGTATTCGCACAGCCAGTAACCTGCAATGTTAAATGTTTCATTCATCTACACTCATATTATAAAGAAGTAAAATATGAGGACATAGGCATCCCCTAATGAGCGCCCTGGCGCCCTGTTTTCAGCTTGCCGCATCCAGCATCTGCCTGCAGTCTTTCGCAGATGGTCATCCCACCTAGCTGGAGGGCGTCCTACACTACGTTTGCCTAGACGTAATATGAGTTTGCCTGAGTCATTTAAGCCCGTATTATGAAAGCTTGAGTAACGCTTTTCTTTGGCATAAACGTCACTCAAGGATAAATCTTTTCCTTTTCAAAATACGGGTCTTAGACGCCTGAGTGCGTCTGCAAAACAATACAAAATGTTGAGCATAAATAACAAAATCGTTTGTCATAACATAACACTCACAACAAATCGAATCGGTACAGCATTAGAGCAACATTAAGCCCCGCTTGCATAAGGATATCTATCTTAATTTTGATTAAATAGTTATGAAACCATACAAATACGTAAAATTTAAATGAGAGCTTTTAAAATCCTTGTTGATATTTTCTTATTATACATAGAAAACATCCAGAACACCCTGAAAAAATATCTGCAGATCGTATAAACATTTGTCCTGAGGCGAGAATCGAACCCGCAACCTCCTGCGTCGCAGGCGGACCTTCGCCCGCTGCGCCACAGAGGTCGTCTGTCACTGATTGTCCCTAGAGCTGTCGAAATTTAAAAACACGTGGAAGTTCAAGAGTTTACAAAATGTATCTGGCTGTGACTTATTATTAATGTAACTATTTGCTTCACCCCCAGTTTTTATAATTCGTTAACCCGTGAGAAGGCGCGCTATGAGCAATTTGCTCACACTAAAATTTAATGTAGGAGTTTTTGGTGATCCAAATTTCATGGCACCCCGAGCGCCTAGGTACCTTCCTAACTATTCAACCCCTCTCCCCTCGCGTAACTCAAGTGCTGCTCAGTCTCGCTGCCAATGCGCAGTGAAGCATTTGTGGAGGCCCCGCACCGTCGCGCGGCACTTTGCTCATCGCGCGCCCATCCACGTAAATTATTTTTTTACATACCAAAAAATGTTTTTATATTTTCCTCGTGTTTTATTCTGTTGATTTGTATTAAAATTGATTATTATTAATTACGTAGGTACTATGAAGTCATATTTTAATGCTATTTTATTTTGCTTTCAGTTACAACACACAATACATAAAAAATGGATGATCTAAATATTGCACAAAATCATCGAATTCTACTACACATATTTCATGGCGGATTTGCATGGAGAACATATTTTCAGATCTAAAGTTCCTAATAAAGCGATTCGTGCCGATTTCTACGGCACCTGCAGAACCTAGGCCAAGTAGATTCTTTGCGATATGTCCTAGACGTAAGAACAGACGATCAAAAAAAAGCATGCACTTCATGCAAGCAATTACTCTGCACCGAGCACATAACGTATATGTGTACAACGTGTTTTGAGAGACACACTTGTCTTGATCTCATGGAAGAGTGAAACTTTTAAGTTATATTACACAAAAAAAATATATTATAATTTTTTTGAGGACTTCTAAAGTCAGTAGATCAAAAATTAGTTAATTGGTTATTTGCGGTAGAAGTTGCATTAATGTTTCATAGTTTTAATTAAAACCCCTGTTTACGTATAAAATAAATGCTGTTTTATTATTTATGAACCCATTTATAGCCAAAAATACTAATTTTGTAGAAATATAAGCATTTAAAGTAGTGTGAGCAATTTGCTCGCGCGCGCCTATCCATGTAACAAAATTAGGCGCGCCTTCTCACGGGTAAATATCAATTACCGTGACACACTTGCGCCTTCCCATCTTTCGAGGCGAGGGCAGGCGCGGCGGCAGATTTGGCCGAAGATCTCAAGAGGCGCAAATATGCAGGTCTCGACAGAGCCTACACATTTGCTCCTCTTGGAGTCGAGACCCCAGGTCCGTGGGGTACCGAGGCTATTCGGGTTTACAAAAAATTATCTGAGAGTCTGGTCGAAGCGACACGCGTGACCCGAGAGCTGGTCAGTATCTGGCACAGCGCATCAGCATTGCCATACAGCGGGGCAATGCAGCCAGCGTAGCGGGGACGCTTCCGACTGGTATATGGATCAGTTGAGCTACCTGTAGATTGTTTGCAACAGTCTGCAGTTAGCTCAATTGTTTCAATTGTAAATACTAATTATATTATAGTTTTCTTTGTGAATAAAGGCTATTACCGTGAATAGTCAGTTTCCGGAGTTGCTTGCACTGCCAAGCGAGGTATATAAATGGGTTCACGTAGTTGAACGATGCATTTACATCCTGAAAATAATAAAACGTTACTATATCATCATCATCCGGAACAAAAATAAACATATAATACCTAATAACTATTTGTGATTAGCCAGTAAAAGACCAAATTAGTAATCAAAAATTTAGAGTTTAAATTTTTTGTTTTTATATTGCGTAAAAGCCTCACACTCTGGCTAATTTCTAAGAAATCAAATAATATCCCAAAAAAAATGACTTCGACGGGACTTGAACCCGCATCCTTCCGTCAGTAAGGGGATGTGCTAACCAACTACACCACGAGGTCAAGTGACTTAGGAGTCGAACATCTTTGCGATTTCTACGGACTGTAGTTTATCCAATCCTGTTCAAAGACTAAAGTTACGTTTAGTTTGTTTAACGAGAGGTGTCGCGTTGCTCAAAATCTAAAGTTTTTGTTTTCATAGTGCGTAAGCCTCACACTACTAGCTAATTTCTAAGAAATCAATTAATATCGCTAATTTTTTTGTTTTCGACGCGACTTGAACCCGCATCCTTCCCTCAGTACGGGAATACTCATGCGGGTTCAAGTCCCGTCGAAGTAAAAAAAAATTGCGATATTTTGATTCCTTAGAAATTTATGGAGTTTTTAATTCTTGATTCTGATTCCAATTTATATTATTCCGGTACAGTTTCATGCGTCGCGTCATGATCACGGAATAAATGATGAGGTAAGCTCAAAATTGAATTGTGAATGTAATTCCGTAGTAAATGAGTGTTACGGGTGTTAGTTAGTGTAACGGGGCGAACATAGTGGGTTTGGTTGTCATCGTGGAAAAAAACTCGATTTACATAAAATTCTACATTATTTATTTGATTCCTCTAATGCGAAAACACGATTGAGAAAAAAGTACGGTAAAAAAATCACTTAATGTGTCTTATGTGTGAGTGCAAATGACAGTACACTCACATAATTTGTTTGAGATCTTAGGAACTCTGCGGTCTATTGAAAAGACTTTCGATTCGTAGGTTTTTCCTAATAATTTGGTTCCTCTAAGCCAGTTTCTTAATTAGTTCCGTAGTTTTCTTGTAAAAAAAACTATATCTTCATTTTTGCGCTTACGCCTTTCCAACAACGAAGCTCTGTCCCGCTCCTATGAACGCGAAATCCTATGCCTATCCTTTTCACAAAATGGCGCGCAATATACCCTCTTAATAACCATTATAGTTTTAAGGCGAGGATTCCTGAGCGGGCGATTCTATGAGGCCAGGAGCGCGACGCGCGACGGTGCGCAGGCAGCCGAGCACGATTTTGTAGGTATTTAGATGTTTTGAAAAATATTTGTAGGGCATATCAAAATATTTTCTAGGGATGCACTGCGTAATAACCTTTGCAATGTTTTGGTATACATTTTGTGTCATTTTATTCATTTTTCTATTCACACTGATCATTCAAAGTTTCATTTAGAGGTAACTTTGTCATATTTTTCTATCGGATGAAATATCACCAATCGTGTTTTTGTCTAGTGATGCACTAGAAAATATCCTCAACTATAATATGTATGAATTTCAAAACTAAAGGTCTTATAGTTATTGAGGTACGGACAGTTAAAAATCCCGAAATCCGGGAATCCTCGCCTTAAAAGTTCTATAATAATGTAAAGTGAATACTAACCCCACACATGTTCAACCGCCTCTGCCTATCGCGTCGCGACGGCCGGTCCACCCAATGGAACTCCTCCAATGTCCTGTAGTACATGGTTGTTACATGATGGACCAGCGTTACGTAGAACTAGAACAAAACCATTATATTACTAAGACTTTATCTTCATAAATTATGGAATGATCTCTCCTTCCCACATTCTCATTCTCCTAGGAGAATGAGACGTAGAACGTAGTTACACAGCATTAGCACATAAATGTGAAAAAGTGTGGACAGAATTGTTTTTTTTTTAGTTTTTATAGTTTTAGTTTTTACTGATTGTCTCTCTGGTCTTCAATCGACATCGATAGATTTACGATATTTGTAAAACTGAGGGTTGCTACCTGTCAAATAGAGTGGGATCTGTTTTTTTTTTTAGTTTATTAAAAACAAGATTTTATATCTACCACTAAAGTGGTTGGGAAGACAAATCCAACGAACCCAAACTCGACAGGGTTATGTCGTTTCGTTTAGAAGTTCCTATGGCTACCTTCTGTCTCCATCATAAGACCAGCTCGATGGGACCATTTTATGTATTATTTTCCATGCATTGTCACCGAACTTACATAAGCATGCCAAGTTTCAGCTCAATCGGTTGACGTAACTGATCTTAAATTCAGTTTTAAGATTTGTCCCACGCATAACAGGGTAAATTTACAAAAGCTTGAAAAACTAATAAGCGAGCGAGGATGCTAATCAATAAAACTAAAAATAAAACGTCAAGTGCGAGTTGGACTCGCGCACCGAGAGTTTCGTATAATTATAAGACCTTGCTTCTTTCCAAATTTCATAGTTCTATGTCAACGGGAAGTAGGGTTAGGTCAATGGCAAGAATCATTTTTTTTGTGTACTTATTAACTGCAAATTTACGTATTTTGGATTTTTCCTGTTACTTGTGCTACAACCTTGCTTCCTGCCAAATTTCAGGATTCTAGGTCAACGGGACTATAGGTTTTGTGTGCATGTGATTACTTTGGAAATTTCAAAATATTCAGACATAAACTGCTGTATCTTTTGATTGCGTTTACTTAGAAGTTTAATTTATATCACGGATCCAAGAGACTTGAGTAGAGTAGACTTGAGTATTGGATGTTAATTTCAATTCGATTCCTCCACGCGTTCCTGAGAAAAGTGGGTTGACAGACGGACAGACGGACGTACAGCCGGATAACAAAGTGATCCTACAACGGTTTCTTTTTTCCTTTTGAGTTACGGAACCCTAAAAATACTTACAACTTTACAGAACATAACTTTGAACGATGTAAGCGGCATTCCCGCACCAAAGGCGTCGATCACGTATTTCACCCTGTAATGTGGTAAGGCGACCTGAAAACCACATACAAATGTTTAAATACAACAAATATTAACTGCAACTTTTTAGAGATGGGATCCCGTGTTGAACATGTAAAAAATTATTGCTACATTTGAGTTTACAATTAGAATTTACTCGTGATTATGAAGATTCTAAAACGATGATTTTCTTCGAAGGTGTAGTATAAAGCAATATGTATCACTCGGGAGAAAGTGCGATTACTAAGTCGTGTGTTTTAAGGCCCTCGGCTGCGCCTCGGGCCTCAAATGACACACTCGATAGGAATTGGGCACTTTCTCGCCTAGGTGTACAATGTACTATAGAATGACGTTTGAAAAACCTCAACATCATCATCAATCGTCATTGACAGCCAGATTTTACACACTGCTGGGTATAGGCCTCCCGAAGTTTGTGCCATCCACCACGTTCCTTTTTTTTTTTTTTTTTGGAGGTGGGAAATGCCCTCGCACTTCCCTTCCGCCATGGGGGTGACGGAAGGGGGTATGTGGGACTCGAACCCACTAAAACCCCAGCGTGAAACGTCCACCGCCGTCATGGGGCGAGATGGGGTCGCGTTGGCATTCACCATCTCGCTCCGGCGGGTGGCCCGGGAACCGGTCCGGGCCTCGGCCTCAAGGAGGAGCAACCCTTTCACACAGGTCACCCCTCAGACGCGTGGAGCCGTGCTAGCCGGCAGAGAGTCCCTCGACTCTCCACCAGTGGCCCCACTACGGGGGACGAAGGAGGCGGGCGAACCGCCCCCTTCGTCTCCCTGGACGTCTGCGCCGGAGCGGGTCAGATTGGGCGTCATCCTCCCTGACCCGCTCAGCGGCCTCCTTCTGCGACATATCCACCACGATCCTGTGCTAACCGCCTCCATTGACGCCCTCCGACGCGTACTATGTCGTCAACCCACCTCGCAATCGGGCGTCCGACGTTTCTTTTGCCCATTATTGGCCACCAATCAGTTGTTGTTTTGCTCCACCTATCATGACCTCGTACATGGGAAAAAACTGGTTAAAATAAATAAATTCTGTATGTGTACGTATGTGTAAGTATATGTGAGTCCCCAATTTATTTTAGAATGTTTCCACTGTTTTTAATATGACGGGTCTAACAGTGATCCATCTCCCCAACTTTTTATGTGTCATAGATAATTTTATCCCGAGTGTTCTAAGCCAATTTCATGTGTTTCATGAAAATCTGTCGGGGGGGTTTTTTAAATTTTTAATTTTGTTCTTGTTAACCTTATATACTACGACAGTGGGTCTCAAAACAAATTCTGATTCTCCCAAAATAGAATAGAAACTATTTAATTCCTGTTTTATTTGTGGAGATTAAAGATTGTGGAAATTGCTTACGATATTGACAGCAACTTGCAAGCCCTACCTGAATGGCGGATGGACAGCCTCCCAGTCGAGTTGTGGAAGACATAATTTGCCCCCTTTTGACATTATATTCAGGGATAGTATCTGTAGGTTGTCTTACTCTGATAATGTTATCAGGAAGTCGGTTGACATTAGGTCGTATTCGAAGACTTGAAGTATTTACTTACAATATTGACAGCAACTTGCAAGCGCTGCCTGAATAGCGGAGTGACAACCTCCCAGTCGAGTTGTGGAAGACTTGCGTTCTCTTGTGACATTATATTCAGGGATAGTGTTCGTAGGTTGTCTAACTCTGACAGTGTTAGCAGGGAGTTGGTTGACATTAGCTCGTAATCGAAGACGATGTGCTGAAAAAAAAGTACTTACTAGATTTTAAGGAGAACATTTATTTTAGTAAAGTAAAAGGGTAGTGATGTCGATTCTGTTGATTTAGGATTCCTAACTTAAATTTTACGATTTCTAAGTTTTCTAAGTTAGGTTGACCTAATATTATGGTATTCTCTGTACAAATCCTAAAAGTACCTAAAATACCACAAAATCCATGTTTCACGTTTTTCAAAAGAATCTGACCGTTTTTCACTAGAATATATTTTAATCATGACCAAATTATATGAATGCTAAAATTTGGTAGACGTTTCTAATCATAGCTAAAATGCAATGCATGGAATATAATAACTATTTTAACTAAATTGAGTTGTTTTAGACCTTTCAGCCTTATTTTAAATCTGACAGTCTAATTTTACAATCATAGGATAGCTTTTGTCTATTTGACATTCCTAAATCCTAATTTTAGCTAATTCTAAAATAACAGAATCCACACCACTATTTAAACGAGTGACTGTAAGTTTTTAAGTGACAAATATATTAATTTACGTTATAGTATTACTAAGTGAGCGACTGTGAGCCTGACGAAAATAGGGAGCAGGAACAAAAATTTAAAAAACAAGGTATCCCCTACACTAAATTTTATGAGACACTCTACAAAATATCAAGCTACTAGAATATTTAACAAATATCCTCTAGATATCAAAGAAGTTATACATAAGAGAACACTTCTAAAAATCAAATTAAAAAGTTTTCTTCAAGAGAAGTGTCTCTACGACATTAATGAATTATAACTTTAGCTGTAATTGCTATTTATCTAATTTTTATCTACAATTGACATATCTATCATACTCAAATTGACATTGTAATTTTCCAGATTTTAGTTTGAGACATTATAAATAAAATAAATAAATAAATTATGCTGGACTATTCACACAGCATTATCTAGCCCCAAGCTAAGCAGAGCTTGTGTTATGGGTGCTAGATAACTGATATACTTAATATAATACACTACATAGATAGATCTTTTTTTTTTTTTTATTATACATAGAAAACACCCAGACCATCGGAACAAATTTCTGCAGATCGTACACAAATTTGTTCCGAGGCAGGAATCGAACCCGCAACCTCCTGCGTCGCAGGCGGTTGCGGTTAATTATAGTTATAGGGTTGACATTTGTATGAATTTGTTTTCACTTTTTATCATAATTTATTTATAAGATCTTTTTATTAGGCTTTCAATTGTTTTTAAATTGATTTGATTGTACAATTAGTTTTTTGTGTACCCAGGACTTTTAGTTCTAAGTTTTCCACACACCATGTATTTTGTTTTTAAAGGAATAAATAAATTGAAATTGAAATTGACAATCTGGGAGTGACGAGAAATCAACCGAACAGCAACTTACAAACATTAATTTCAGTTACTTACAATACAAAAAAAAACTACTAAACAATTCGTTTCATAACAAAACAAATCGTTTCAACATAAGGCTCTGGGTGCAATTATACATATACACACCCTTTCAGTCACAGAGTCGCCACGAACCCGCCCTACAGGTCGGGTCAACTCAAGGTCGAATTGCTGTATTTCTAGTCGCTCACTTAGTTATTTAGTCGCTTAAGTTATTAAAACAGTATCTCATCATCAGTGGAGTTTTTTTTATTCGATCGTTTATAATTCCCCAAGTAAAAGAAAAAAGTAATATGCGTCTATTTTGTAACCAATACATACATAGCACATACAAAAGATAAAGTTTAATTAAAAAGTAACAAGAACGCCTACACTCAGCAGATACTATGGTAGGATGTATCCTGCCACAGCGCTGATCTTCCATTTAGGCCAGAGTGAAACGCGTGAGTCACGGTGTAACTCACTCATAAATAGGACAAAATTAAAAGAAAACAAAAATATAAACAAATTAAAATAAACACAAGAAAAATCAAAACGTTTATTTTGTCTTATCAATCTCTTAAAATCAAAATTTACGTAGGTATATTTAACTTTTCTACTCTTATTAAATATTTATTAAAAAATGTTTCTATCGAAATCGAAAACTGGGGAATAGAATCATTCATTTATTCGGTTGTTTCATGTTGTTTTAAAGGTTTTTAGAAAAAGTGTAGCACCAAACATGAATCCATAAGTGACACAGTCACCTATACATCCTATATTGGTCCACTGCTGGACGCAGGCCTCCCCCTGATAATGCCTCTGTGTGACATAACTTCATTTTAATAAATAAAGGTATAAAAACAAGAGCCGATGAATCTTTTATTGGACCGTCTCGGGGTCAATCTCTATTCAAAAAACTAAATAATCAAAGGCCTCTAAATTAAACCTCTAAATTATATAACTATTGTATTAGATAAAAATATATATCATTTTGTTATATGATATAAATCATAAGATTATTGATTATACCTATTTGTGAATCCTAGACACAAGTTGACTAGTCCACCGCTGGACATAGGCCTCCCCTAATGAGCACCATAGCGTCGTGTCTTCAGCTTGGCGCATCCAGCATCTGCCTGCAGT
This sequence comes from Eupithecia subumbrata, assembly GCA_949316285.1. Lineage (NCBI taxonomy): Eukaryota > Metazoa > Arthropoda > Insecta > Lepidoptera > Geometridae > Eupithecia > Eupithecia subumbrata. Next base: position 2,314,055 of record OX438644.1, on the reverse strand, counting down.
CTTTCGCAGATCGTCATATATACCAATATCGGATAAAAAACAACGTCTTCTAAATCCTTCCTCAAACACACGTTAAATTCTTACGTCTCTTTTAAAATTTAAAAAATACTTACATTTATATTGGAATATCTCATAGAATTCACTGTATTCCTAGAGAGAATGGAAGGCGATAGGTATTCTACTGGCTGGAAGGACAACGGCTTTGAATAATGGGCCATGTGCTTACTCTGAAACCAATAAATGGAAGATTATATTTTTCTAGCTTCTGTAAAAGAACACTGAAAAAAATATAGTCCAACTAAGACGCATTTTATCTTAGTTGGCGTCAAAATAGTTGGAATGATAAATATCTCATTCAATACAAACAAGAATGCATGGTAGCTGCAACATATCGAATTTGTTTAAAACAAAAAACAGGCATATCATTGACATATCAATGCTCTAAGTCAAAATAAATATTTACTTTGTCATATTAAACATTTAATTGCACGGGGTTAGCAAACAACTTTGTTGAATTTAATCTCTGAATTAAATTAAATGACTACACTTTATAAGGCCAATAGTCACAGAAGACAAGATCTTATCAGGCTCATATGGATTCATGTGCGTGATCTGATCACATTAGACAAGATCTGAATCAATGCAAACAATTTTTTCTAGTGTAGTTTATTCACATTTTTGAATATTGACGACCTCTGTGGCGCAGCGGACAAAGGTCCGCCTGACGGAGGGGGTAGTGGTTTCGGGTGGCACCTTCGAAAAGTGTTTGTATGTTTTGCAGATATTTATTCAAGCTGTGGGGTGTTATTTCAGTTTTGAATAAAAAACAATGTTTATCGCTATTTTTAGGGAACCGATTGATATTTCTATGAGGTACACTCACGTTTTCATACATATATCGACAGCGTACTGTCATTATGTTTTTTCTTTGAATTTATCGTAGGTACCTTGTACAAGCTATCGCATAAGTACATGCACTAGGTATATGTTAACCTGAACATTTCATGTATATTTAGCTTAGCTTGCATTGACCTCGATTATCAACTAATGTGGAAATAATAAAGCAGTGTTCAATCATCACTCAACGGGTTCGGTTATTTTAATCTCTTCGGAGTTTTTACCACCCTCAGCTAGCTAGCATCCCTTAGCGTTTTACCCCAGCTTAGCTTATTGATAGCAGCCCTATCAGACCTATTAATCATTAAATTCATACCGTATATCTGTCATCTACATCCAGATGTTTGATCTCGCATCCGAACACAGCTAACTTCTCCAACACGTGTGCATGTTTGTGGACAAGCGTTTCGAATACCACCCTGAAAGTAACAAGATCATTTTATAAACAAATACCTCAACCTCAACAACCTATATTTGTCCACTGCTGGACGCAGGGCTCCACCTGATAAGCGCCTTGTAGAGTTTTATCTCATGGGGGGTAATGCCCATAATCCGCACGCTAGGCAAACGGGTTGGGATCGCAGTTCGGTGGTAAAATTGTTCTGCAGGGGGCGTGCTACCCCCGCTACCGGTTGATATTTTGATTATTTAAACTTATTACTATTCATGGCCTTTTTACAGCCATTCATTGTACTTTATTATTTTCTGATTATTATTACTATTTTTTGTATTTTATTTTGTAGCAATTGACTTGACCAAGTGTTCCTTGTGAATTTACGATAAATAAATTATTTGATTTGATCCCTTAGTCGTCTTTTACGTTACGACACCCGCGGGAAGAACTGGGATGGTGTACCTAAATTCTGAGCCGGCACCACAAAGCTAGCTAGAGTTTACAAACAAATAATTAATTCAAAACCCGACTCCATACCCGCTTTTGTTCTATGAAATGTAGCTAGGAACACTCCCGGAATTCAGACGAGTGTTTAGATACCTCATATTGCTTAATTAACCTCTCGTATGCGTGAAGCAAAACCGCCGCCATCTTTGGCTAATGTGCGAAACCAATTTTTGGTTTTTAAGCAAACAGGTTTTTTTTTAATTTAACAGACCAGACATACACATGTACGAAGATAATTGTAGCGCCACATTTGAAACGCTACATATCGCAGGCCAGCACACACGCACTACAAGGACACTTGTACACTACTAAAAATGTTTCCTTGGTGTGCGTGCTTGCGCGCAGAATACGGGGAGATAAATGTGTCCCGTTTCAAATATGGCGCTACAATCGTCGTAATACAAATGTATGTCAGGTGTGCGGCTTTAGTACTAAGCTGTTTCATTGCTTTGAGATATTAAAGAGTTCATTACGGATGTAAGCGGGTTAACTACGAACCTTATTTGTGTTGGAAGAACACCAACGTTTCATCCCTTAACGAGGGACATCTTCAGGGTGAGTGCGGTTCTAGACGCGCGCGTTCCGCATCCCTCCGAGCACTGCGCGCGAGCGCGCGTTGAGCCCGCGACGTGAGCGCCGGGGGTGGGGGTGGTGGGGGGTGCGCTGCTTGAAGATGCTGTAGGGCGTGAGAGTCATCTCTTCGTAAGGATCCTATTGTGTCGGGTGTTGGTATTCCCTGGGTACATATGGAACTAACAGTATCTACACCCGGCTCCATACTGCTGTTCGACTTCTCATGAAGACACGGCTTCCAGGCGGGTGGTAGGTTCCAACCCCTGTCTCTGTTGAAGTTGGGCCATCGATCTATCTCTATCGCCTCGCGTATCTTGCGGGGAACAAAGAATTTTTCCCTAGACAAGACACGCATTACGTACGTTTCGACAAGGCCCGTGTCTTGTCTAGGGAAAAATTCTTTGTTCCCCGCAAGATACGCGAGGCGATAGAGATAGATCGATGGCCCAACTTCAACAGAGACAGGGGTTGGAACCTACCACCCGCCTGGAAGCCGTGTCTTCATGAGAAGTCGAACAGCAGTATGGAGCCGGGTGTAGATACTGTTAGTTCCATATGTACCCAGGGAATACCAACACCCGACACAATAGGATCCTTACGAAGAGATGACTCTCACGCCCTACAGCATCTTCAAGCAGCGCACCCCCCACCACCCCCACCCCCGGCGCTCACGTCGCGGGCTCAACGCGCGCTCGCGCGCAGTGCTCGGAGGGATGCGGAACGCGCGCGTCTAGAACCGCACTCACCCTGAAGATGTCCCTCGTTAAGGGATGAAACGTTGGTGTTCTTCCAACACAAATAAGGTTCGTAGTTAACCCGCTTACATCCGTAATGAATTCGTCAAACTACGATAGTTTTTATAGTAAAATATTAAAGAGTCCCCAAGAGTCAAGATAACCACATACGTCGCTATACTCCCGAGGGATTTTTTTTATTGGTGATGGTGAAGCGTTTGGCCACCATTTAAAGTAAGTGAAGATGTGGCCTAAGATGGAGCACGCTTTCCCAGAAGGAACTTATTTACCCTGGATTTGAAGATTTTACTCTAACGGGAAAATAGACGCAGGGAAGCTCATTGGCTGTAAAAGCGTTAAATAAAACAAAAAAAAACACAGTAGCAGCTCGGAGTCAGGAAGTTGACAGTGTTACACCCCCGTGCCTCGGAAAGCACGATTAGCCGTTGGTCCTGCGCTTGACCTCTCCCTGGTCGTGTCCGTCTGCCGTCCCATCGGATTATTAGAGTGAGGTGAGGGAATAGAGAGTCCACCTGTGTTTGCGCACACACTAGTGCACTATAATATGTCTTGCGCATCTCTATATCTCTATCTCATATGTCCTGCACTATAATATGTATTGTGTCCAAGATTTGACTACTTTGCGCCTATTTTTGTTATTCATATGTATCTGACTCCTGGACGTTTTGGTTCTACTGTAAGTCCATTTGTAAATAAATAAATAAATAAATAAATAAATAAATAAATCTCGCTTGTTTCCGATGAGACTGGCCGCCGTGGTCGACATTCGGCTAGGAGGACATTATATAAAACCACCAACGATTTATTTCAGTCAGTCAACTCTATAGTAAGACTGCATGACGTACAGAATTCGGTGAGTCTCGATAGTTTCGTGATTTGCGTAGTTCCCTATCCGCATGGTTGAGGCGCTGCTGTATCAACTCCCATACACAAATGGAACGACTCGTTGTCGAGATTGTACTATCGACTTACCGGACTCGGGTCTCAGACCAGAGCCACAGTACATAGATAGTACATAGATACTATCAATGTACTGTGCCAGAGCCATGAGTTCACTTTCTCGATACTATCGAGACATCATCGCAATTTTCTATTTTTGTATGGGATTTGCGGAGTTCCTAGTCCGCATGCATTCCTAGGCGCTGCACTAAATCCCTAAAATAATGAGACGTCACGATGACGTCTCGATAGAGCAAACGAGAAAACAAATTAAGGCGCCATGTAGACAGAGCAACTTTGATCTCCGTATTGCCTCGGGACAAATGTTTGTACGATCTGCAAACATTTGTCCAGGGCGTTCTGAATGTTTTCTATGTATATAAAAAATATCTAACTATGTAGTGTATTGTATTAAGTATATCAGTTATCTAGTACCCATAACACAAGCTCTGCTTAGCTTGGGGGCTAGATAATGCTGTGTGAATTGTCCAGCATTATTTATTTTATTGCGGCAACTGGCAACTAGCTGTTTACATATAAACTTCTTAAACTGGGCCTTTTTGTTGCTGCATAGATATAAAGTAAAATTCTGTAGATATGGTACGTTCTCCCAGCGCCAACTCAACAAATGGCCTGTGTTGTGTTACAATTACTTAGGTGTAACACAACAGAGGCAGCAAAGACACCTTATTTCCAATCAATTTTACAATATACCTAGTACCTAATGAACAACAAAGAAGACCTAGACCGAGAGCGACCGAGACAATACGCACTCGGAACACGAATGCACCGGCGGCGGTTCCGGTCCGACTATGACTGGGTGGGTGGACCTAATTGGACCTGATTTGAGCGTTCCAGTTTCGAGAAGCTAGTACCCAATCTCCCGAATTTTAATTATGTACATCGATGTCCAACTAACTGTTATAATTTGGAGGTATATTTTTCTATCCAACATGACAACACTGATGTATAATTTTGCATGCTTACAACCCTCTATGTAATGTCACTGTCAATTCTTATGTCTATCTATCTGTCTATCAAAAACCTAATTAGCACCACACCATTGTAATTTTTCCTATGTAAAATTAATATATTTGAATCCCTGCAATCTGCGCATTGCCTGTATCTATTCTGAGAATAAATACGGTTTCCAAAACACCAAAGAAGAATGAACTTTTATTTCTGCGCTGCCGGCTGAATAATCAGCTTCCACTGCAAAGAGCTTTGGCACTCTTTCCATCACTAACAACCTTCAACGAATAATATTAAAAAGTTGAGTTTCTACAACTAAAGTTGCTGTGTCTGCATAGCGCCTAAGTCAATAAGTAACGTAGTATACAAATTTTAGTTACCTTCTCAGTTGAACGTATGGCGTTGCCTTGTTCTGGCTCATATAAATTGGCCCGACGAAGATCACTTCTTGCAAAGTTATTGAGTCCAAAAACCTGTAACAAAGATACAGTTACTGTTAGTAAATTCCATAAGTTGAACTACTTATTTATTTAAAGAACACCATCCATATATATTTTAAATAATTTTTTTATAAATAATTATACTAATACATATGACAACTTTTTGTGTCCATACCATAGAAATCTAAATATTACATAATCTAACATTATACCTGAGAGAGTGCGCTCGCCAAAATTTTTTTTTTCAAAACTTAAAACTATTCATATTTAAATTAAAAAATAGGGTAAATTACAATTAGTTTAAATTCCAATCAGTTTTAAATTACAAAATTTATAAGTATTGGTGACCTATTCTTATTTTTAACCGACTTCGAAAAAAGGAGGAGGTTCTATGCCATTTTTTTGGTATGTTCCCTTAGTCGGGTCTAACGAAATCCAGCTTAGTTGGAGGGGTCGATTCTTTCGCCGGGACCGCCACGGCCAAAGGTCTAACTAAGCCTTATTAACCTATATTTTTGGTATACCTTACCTACGTATGCCAAGTTAATTCCGTAATTACTAATATATCTAGAAACTTCTAGCCTATGGCTGGGAAAAGTTAATAAATTATGCTGGACAATTCACACAGCATCGTGCTAAATGAGTTGCGCAGGGCTGGATTGGATATTGTTAATTAATTTTTTATACTAGAGGCGTAACGATATGGTCCAAGCAAAGGTTTTGTTAAGGGTACTAGATGATGATAAGATAACTGATAAGTGATAAACATCCTACTAATATTATAAAGCCGAATGTTTGTGAAATCTGAATTTTTGTTACCTAGGATCTCTAACTCTGAACAGATAAAGTTGAAATTGGGTGTACATTTAGAGCAAAGCCTAACTTAGATAATAGGCTACTAATTATACCGAAAATACGCGTGCGAAGCCGCGGGCAGAAACTAGTACTTCAAACATCACATAACACAGATATTTTTTATTATAAGTACATCAAAAATACCTAGAGGACGCCCTGAATAAATATGTACGGATCGCACCAACATTGTCATATTCTTTTCACATTACCCCGATACTAAAATCGGAGCTATATTATCAACTAGTTTAAGCCCGCTGTTTCGCACGCGTTGTTTCTATGGAAACGTTTAAAGGTGATTTCTATCCCATGGGAACTGTCTTATGGGATAAAAAGTAGCCTATGTTTGATTCCAGGATTAGAATTACCTGTGTGAAAAATTCAGCCCGATCCGTTCAGTAGTTTTAGCGTGAAGAGGTAACAATCATCCATCCATCCATCCATCCATCGATCCAAACTTTCGCATTTATAATATTACTAGTTTCTGCCCGCGGCTTCGCACGCGTTGTTTCTATGGAAACGTTTAAAGGTCATTTCTATCCCATGGGAACTGATTTATGGGATAAAAAGTAGCCTTTGTTTGATTCCAGGATTACCTGTATGCAAAATTTCAGCCCGATCGGTCCAGTAGTTTTGCGTGAAGAGGTAACAAACATCCATCCATCCATCCATCCATCCAAACTTTCGCATTTATAATATTAGTGTGATGTGATAAGTGATAACTGTGATAAGTGTGATGCGAAAGTTTGGATCGATAGATGGATATTTTGTTACCTCGTCACGACAAAACTACTTAACGGATCGGGCTGAAATTTTGCAAACAGGTAATTCTGGGCCTCGAATAAAACATAGCCTATTATTTTTTCTGTTTTTTTTTATTATTATTATCTCATAAATCGGTTCCCATGGCCTAGAAATAACCTTTAAACGTTTCCATAGAACAACGCGTGTGTAGCTGCGAGTATAAAAAAAGTAAAGGGTAAGAAATCAAATAATATCGCAAAAATTTTCGACTTCGACGGGACTTGAACCCGCATCCTTACCGTATACATTTTTGCGATATTTTTTGATTTCTTAGAAATTACCCTGAGTGTGCGGTTACGCACTATAATAACCAAAAAAGTAAAGGCTAGTTAGGTAAGAAATAAGCAATTTATTTTATCTTTACTTGAATTTCTTGACCACTTGTGGAAAAAGTGAAAAAGACATCACTTTTTACAATCTCTATTGATAAATTTTATAACTCCTTAGGTACGTCCAAACATCATCATCATCATCATCATCAACCTAAATTAGTCCACTGCTGGACATAGGCCTCCCCTAATGAGCGCCATAGCGCCCTGTCTTCAGCTTGACGCATCCAGCATCTGCCTGCAGTCTTTCGCAGATCGTCATCCCACCTGGCCGGAGGGCGTCCTACACTACGTTTGCCGAGTCGTGGTCTCCACTCAAGAACACGTTTGCCCCAGCGGTTGTCGGTTCTTCGCGAGATTTGGCCGGCCCACTGCCACTTCAACTTGCTAATTCTTTGAGCTATGTCGATAACTTTGGTTCTCTGTCGGATGTATTCGTTACGAATTCTGTCCTTCAGAGAGACTCCGAGCATAGCTCTTTCCATAGCTCGCTGAGCGACTTTGAACTGGTGGACCAGCCCTACCGTGAGTGTCCACGTCTCAGCTCCGTAGGTCATGACGGGTAGGACGCACTGATCGAAAACTTTAGTTTTCAAGCACTGCGGTATGGATGACGAGAAGATTCGACGTAGTTTCCCAAACGCTGCCCAGCCTAGCTGGATCCTCCTCTTGGCCTCCTTCTCAAAATTATTTTTACCCAACTGCAGAATTTGCCCAAGGTAAGTATACTCGGAAACAATTTCGACAAGGTGGCCATGTACGACGACCGGTCCCGGATCAATGAGGCCATTGATCATGACTTTGGTTTTATCCAAATTCATGCCAAGACCGATGCGTCGCGAGGCTGAGGCTAGGCCGTCCAGCATCTGGTTCAGCTCCTCTAGCGACTCCGCCATTAAGACTATGTCATCAGCGAATCGCAGGTGTGAGATGTGGTCGCCGTTTATGTTGATGCCCTTACCTTTCCAGTCCAGCGTCTTAAACATATCTTCCAACGCGCTCGTGAACAGTTTCGGGGATATAACATCCCCCTGTCTCACTCCTCTGCGCAGTTGGATGGGTTTAGACTGCTGGCCCTGTACTTGGACACTCATGGTGGCGGCCTCGTAGAGACATCTCAGCACCTCGATATAACGGTAGTCTACTTGGCATCGCTGTAAGGATTCCAGAACAGCCCAGGTTTCGACAGAGTCAAAGGCCTTTTCATAGTCCACAAAGGCCAGACACAGAGGCTGATTATACTCTTCGGACTTCTGTATAAACTGCCTCACCGTGTGAATGTGGTCTATGGTGCCAAATCCTCCGCGGAACCCGGCCTGTTCTGGTGGCTGGAACTCGTCGAGTCTCCTGGCGAGACGATTCGTGACCACTCGTGAGAACAGCTTATAGACGTGGCTCAAGAGCGTGATGGGTCTGTAGTTTTTAAGGAGGGTTTTATCTCCCTTCTTAAAAAAGAGCACCACCAAACTCCCGCTCCACGCCTTTGGAGTTCTCCCACTGTGAAGGACGGCGTTGAAGAGGTTCTGTAGCTCCTGTATAACAGGGGCACCTCCGGCTTTCAAAAGCTCTGAAGTTATTCCGTCCTCACCGGGGGCTTTTCCATTTTTAAGCTGCCTCAGAGCTAACACGATCTCGTCTTGACTGATGTCTGGCAGTTCGTCGGTATAGTGGCGTGTCAGGGTGGCTCTAGAATCATGGACGTCTCGCCGGGAATGGGGGGCATGTGCAGCGTATAAACGGCCATAGAAATCCTCTACCTCGGCGGAGATCTCCGGTTTCGACAATACGGTCCTCCCGTCGTGCGTTTTAAGCTTCGTCAGGTGGCTCCTGCCAAGCTGCTGAGTGAATACTTTGGACCCTCGATTTCGCTCTATCGCCTCTTCGATGAGGCGTGTGTTGGAGCTCCGAAGGTCGCGCCGTACCATCTTCGCAATTCGCTTGTTCAGGTCTGACCTCTCTGACGAAGACGCTTGGGTGGTTTCCCGTCTTTTTGTCATCAGACCGAGAGTCTCATCCGAGAGTTTGGATTTCTTGCCAGTGCGCTGCTTTTTGCAAAACTTGATGCCCTCTTCCCTCAGCGTTTCGACCAGATTGTGTAGGGTCTCGTCAGCGTCATCAGTGGGATCCAAGGCAACAAATCTATTCCCGAGAAGCTGCTGGAACTTCTCGGTGTTGTGTCCAAACATCCATATTCATTTCACATTATACCAATAATGGAAATCAGAACGAGTTTCACCCGATAAAATGAATAATGTATGTTTGTGCATTACACAATACCTAATGAACTAATTTGTAAACTGTAGGTAAGTGGTGGGGTACGTTGAATGAGTCATTTGAATGAAAGAAAACGGTTAACATTTCCGATTGTACTTTAAATGAATCACACTTAAATAAATATAAATGCGAAAGTTTGGATGGATGAATGTTTGTTACCCTCTTCACGCCAAAACTACTGAACGGATCGGGCTGAAATTTTGCATCCAGGTAATTTTCATCAAACATAGGCTACTTTTTATCCCATAAATCAGTTCCCATGCGATAGAAATCACCTTTAAACGTTTCCATAGAAACAACGCGTGCGAACCCGCGGACATCGACTGTTTCCGATACAAAGGGCGTAAAGACCATTTTGGGCAAAATGAGTTTTTGATGCAACCTTACATAATTTTTCACACTCTTTCGATCTGTGTATCTAAAATTGCACTAAGACGACAAAAGTGGTTCTCACCACCTAAATATTGTTTTTTTTTTACATTTCGCAAAAACTTGTAAGTACTTTAATGGCTGTTACTTCAGACTTTTTTTACCAGGCTATTAAGTAATGGGTCGTAAATAAGGTCGTAAATACATTTTTTTAGGTATTCAGGGGTGTAAGTCCATGCTAACTTTTAAATAAACGCTCGTATATAACTGTAATTAAATGAAACAAAGGACAGCCCAAATATAAGAACTTTCTCCATAAAACAACTTTATAAGTATAAAAACCAAAGTTATGTAAAAACAGATATTTACTAATTTGTTTTTTGCTCATTGCCACAAGTAGGTGATTTGGAGTACCTAATGCTCTTTGTATCGGAAGCCGTCGACATAAACTAGTTTTGAATATTAATTGGCCGGCCGGCACTGATATACCTACGACTAAGGTGGCTCGAGTCACGTTGCCCGAAATTAAGTTACTGCAAATCGTAAGCTATTATCACGTTTGGATTCGAGCATTAGGTCCGTCAACATATTATCTTGATTTTAGCCTATTTAATCTCTTGTAGGACCATGCCCTATTACAATATTATCTAATACAATACTATTGTAGGAGGAATGCTACAAGTTCATCAATAAATACAATTATTACCAAATGTTCCAAAAGCACAATTTTCTAAAAGTCACGCTTTGATGAAATCAAATGATCGTTTTGGTTAAAAAAATGTAGCCAGTTTCATAACAAAGTTTTCATTAGTAGGTATTTCGTTGTTAGGAAGTCTGGTATCTGTTTTGAGAATTTCGAAATAGACAAAACAGGCTATAGAGTTACGAACGGAAATAAAATGGAGACCTAAGCAAAATGAGAGATCGTATGCCGACAAACCGATAACCGCCACTAAGTTCTAAGAACTACATTGAGCAGGCATAGCTTCTGTTTCATTGTGGCTACCATTGCCCGATTAAATTAAATAAACAAAGCATACTGGACAATCCTCACCATATTATGTATACCTTTTCCACTTTTTAGGGTTCCGTACCTCAAAAGGAAAAAAGGAACCCTTATAGGATCACTTTGTTGTCCGTCTATCTGTCTGTCAGTCTGTCTGTCTGTCTGTCCGTCTGTCAACCCTCTTTTCTCAGGAAGGCGTGGACGTATCGAGTTATAATTAACGTCAAATCCTCAAGTCCGTAACCTCTTGAAGCCGCGATATAAATAAAACTTCTAAGTCAACGCACTCAAAAGTAACAGCCGTTTATGTCCGAATATTTTGAAATTTTCAAGGGAATCACATGCACAAAAAACCTATAGGGTACTTCCCGTAGATCTAGAATCCTGAAATTTGGTGAGCAGCAAAGTCTTATAGCACAAGTAACGCGAAAAATTCGAAAACCATAAATTTGTAATTTATTCACTAAAAAAATTACTTTTAATTCTCGCCGTGGAACAAAACCTATAGCGTACTTCCCGTAGCCCTAGAATTATGAAATTTGGCAAGAAGCAAGGTCTTGTATTGTAGCACAAGTAAAGGATAAAATCCTAAAATCCTAAATTTGTAGTTATTTCACCAAAAAAAAAAATTTACACTCGCCAAGGACGAAAACCTACAGGGGTACCTACTTCCTGTTGACATAGAATCATGATAAGATTTGGCTAGACACAAGGTCTTACGGAACCCTTAGTGCGCGAGTCCGACTCGCACATGACGTTTTATTGTGCTGACGATAATTTTTTTCTCAGAATGAGGAGATAAATGGCTACTTTGAAGCTAAAGAACGTCAAAACAAACCCGGAATTCAGAAGAGTCAGAAATCAATACATTACGCATACATGTATTATTACATGCTCCCATAAAGAGTCGAAGAGCAAATTTGCTGCCATCAAGCTGGGTATCCTAAGGTTCGGCGGTACTTCACATCGGGATAGCTTCTCAGCTTACTTTACTAAACGTGGGGATGTTATGATTCGACAAAAATAGGTCAAGTTTCAGAACTTGCTTTACCAACCTCAATGTGGTAAGGATATTTACAAGAAAAATGTTTTGAAAATGTACATAAATTATTTATAACTAGCTGCATTCTTACTACCCGTTGTCCTATTACCCGTTTTCCCGTAGGAATGAAGCATTTTCCCGCGGTAAAAAGTAGCCAATGTTTATCAGGAACAATGTGGGCTTCTAATGGTAAAAGAATTTTTCAAGTCGATCCAGTAGTTTCGGAGCCTATTCAATCTTTATAATGACGACCTCCGTGGCGCAGCGGGCGAAGGTCCGCCTGCGACGCAGGAGGTTGCGGGTTCAATTCCCGCCTCGGAACAAATTTGTGTACGATCTGCAGAAATTTGTTCCGTTGGTCTGGGTGTTTTCTATGTATAATAAAAAATATCTATCTATGTAGTGTATTGTATTAAGTATATCAGTTATTTAGTACCCATAACACAAGCTCTGCTTAGCTTGGGGCTAGATAATGCTGTGTGAATTGTCCAGCATTATTATTATTATTATTATAATATGAGTATAGACAAGCTACCAGAAAAATTGAAGGATTTGCATGAAAACTTAATAAGAAAAAGTTAGATAGGTTTGCACACCCGCGGCTTCGCAAGCGTTGTTTCTATGGAAACGTTTAAAGGTGATTTCTATCGCATGGGAACTGATTCATGGGAAAAAAAATCAGCCCGATCCGTTCATTAGTTTCGGCGTGAAGAGATAACAAACATCCATCCATCCATCCACCCAAACTTTCGCATTCATAATATTAGTGTGATTTTCTCATTTCAATTTATTTTCCTTAAGTGTTTTGTTCATTCATCGAAATCGATAGAGCCTTTTTCTAACTTCGATCGAATTAACAAAGAGACCCAGATAGCACAACCATATCCATAGCAACGCGGAAAAAACACGCTAAGACAAGAACAATAGTACATTTTACACCTAGGCGAGAAAGTGGTCGATTCCTACCGAGTGTGTCGTTTTGGGCCCGAGGCGCAGCCGAGGGCCTTAAAACACACGAGGTAGGAATCGCACTTTCTGCCGAGTGATAAATAGTGCTTTATACTACACCTTCGAGGAAAATAAAAAGCAGAATTAATTATAAATTGAAATTTAGAAGAACTTACCGCGCCCAATGATGTTGGTAAAACCTCATTGACCGCACCAGCCTTTGGGTTCTTTTTTCAAAACATTGTTTGGAAATCGGAGCAGGCCTAATGAACTTGGAGTAAAAACTTTTTGTTGTTTGACCGAACGAAAATAACCATAGCTACCGGCCGATCTTTTAGGATATTAAAAAAAAATAACACGTTAGAAATGGATTTTCATACAGTTTTTCCTCCCGCTAAAACACGTGAGAAATGAAATTCCATAGAGTTTTTCCTCCCGGTTTCCTATAGGCCTGCAAAGACATACTTTCTATTATATTAATAGAAAAGGAATAGGCAACTTTCCGGGCAGGTGTAGTATAAAATTATAAATTTAACCCCCGACAGATTTTCATGAAACATGGCTAAGAACACTCCAGATAAAATTATCTATGACACAAAAAAATCTAAACGAAAATCGGTTCATCCGTTTGGGAGCTACGACAGACACACAGATAAACAGACAGACAACTAGTGACAGCTAACTACAGATACATAGTGCAGTTGTAAAACCTAGGTTTTCGTAAACAATAGCTGTATTATTGTATTGTTATGTTACCTTCTATTACCTATTCATGCGGCCAGGTAGGTGCCTTAGGCTGTGGTAATATGTGATGTAACGTAGTAATAGGTTTATCAGAGTACGTGGGCATTATGCAAGTTAAACGTGCCCAAGCGTGACCAAATGGAATTTAATCTTAGATATGTAATACACATTCAAATGGAACAGCTATTGGCTGTATTCAATTGACGACCTCTGTGGCGCAGCGGGCGAAGGTCCGCCTGCGACGCAGGAGGTTGCGGGTTAGATTCCCGCCTCGGGACAAATGTTTGTACGATCTGTAGATATTTGTTCAGGATGTTTTCTATGTATAATAAAAAATATCTATCTATGTAGTGTATTTGTATTAAGTAGGTATATCAGTTATCTAGTACCCATAACACAAGCTCTGCTTAGCTTGGGGCTAGATAACGCTGTGTGAATTGTCCAGCATTATTATTATTATTACTAACTTCGGCCCGCGGCTTAGCACGCGTTGTTTCTATGGATATAAATAAATAAATACAAAATTTCAGTTCAATCTGTTCAGTAGTTTTGGTGTGAAGACGTAACAAACATCCATCCATCTATCCATCCATCCAAACTTTCGCATTTATAATATTAGTGTGATTCAATCACTCGTTTCACATCGAATTTGGCAAAAAAATTGTCTTGTTTCTCATGGGGCTAATGTCTATAATCCCCATGCTCTGGGCATGTGTGTTGGGGATCGCAGTACGGTAGTAGAATTGTTTTACAGGAGGCGCTGCTGCCCGCCCCGGGTGGATATCCCTTAGTCGCCTCTTACGACACCCGCGGGAAGAGTTGTGGTGGTGCAAATTCTAAGCCGGCACCACACAGCTACCGAGGTCTTCAAATGTTATTCTACTTAGGTTTCCTTATGATAATAGTAGAAAATTAATGATGAACGAATAAGGGCGCGTTCCCACTCTGTCGGTTACGTTACCGAAGTTATCATTGGACGACTAGGTATCGTCTCTAGCTATCGGCTCTAGTTCCATTGGATCGAGACGACATTTTACGGTTCACGGCAGTCGCCTTGTCATTTGCACATCACAACAACGACACGTGGCGTTTTCTTATCTTTTTACGACTGTCGTGCTAGTTGTTCTTATTATAACGACAATTAATCGTCACAACAAAAAAGTCACGGACGAAGGTTAATCATGTCGTTTTAAATGTGAACACCTCCATTTAAATATACCAGCAACGATGCTTTAAACTTTGATGGATTTTCGTCGTCACTAAGACAGAAGGTCTTAAATAATAATAATTAATGACGGCCAATTCACACAGCATCATCTAGCTCCAAGCTAAGCAGAGCTTGTGTTATGGATACTAGATGACGTTATTCACAAAGAAAATTACAATAAAATAATAGAAATAAATAATTGCCATAAAGCGGGGCAATGCAGCCAGCGTCTTGGGGACGCTTCCGACTGGTATTGATATGGATCAGTTAGCTACCTGTAGATTGTTTGCAACAGTCAGCAGTAAGCTCAATTGTTTCAATTGTAAATACTAGTTCTAATTAATTACTAGATGGCTGATATACATAATAGAATACATAACATACCTAAATAGGTACAAAGAGCAGGTAGGACAAGCTATGACGATTTTAGAAGCCAAACAAAAACAGGTACAAACATTTTTGTTCGCAGACTTAACAGACTTTATACTAACTAATTGTAAAGTTGGCAACAAAAGAAACTTTGATATTCACCTTTAAAACTTAGTCAAAGGAAACCTATTAAAAATGTTGCGAAAAAAAACATTCGTAGACTTTACATTAAGTAATTGTAGATTTGGCAAGAAAGGAAGCTTTGATATTACCTTTTAAAACTTAGTCATAGGAAATATTTTTTATACTACCAAGGTGGCAAACAGGCATGCCTCAAGCCAAAAAAAAATTATGTCGAAAGCTTGTTATGATAACAATGCTGGACAATCCACACGGCATCATCTAGCCCTAGGCTAAACAGAGCTTGTGTTATGGGTAGAATTTAGAAAATTTGCATAGATGTATAACGCTCTAAGTCTGGAATCAAACATAGGCTACTTTTATCCCATGAAACAGTTCCCATGGGATAGAAAAAACCTTAAAACATTTTTTTAGAAATAACGCGTGCGAAGTCGCGGGCAGAAACTAGTTTATAATATTAGTGTGATGTGATGTTTATGTTTTTTTTCTCTCTCTTGTTTAAATAATAATTAACAATTTAACTATGCAAATTTTACTCTGAAATTTTTATTAAATTTATATTTAGTATGTAATTTGAATTTTATGTTAGTTTTATAATTTTCATTATTTGCATGTAAACCTAATTAGTGTAATTGGTGTTTTCGCCGTTCTAATTTATAATTAATTAAATAAAAATAATAATTTTGAGGTGAATGACTGTTTATAAAAGCTTTTGAACAGTGGATCAATTGGATGTTACTTACTGTGGAAGAATATATAGTAAGAATTTGTTCAGAGTGGCTTCATTTGCCTCAGTGCTGATGTAAATATGAAGCCTTCTCAGGTGCTTCTTGAAGATACTCGCCAACATCTGATGCTTGTTGGTTTCCTCATGTATTTGTAGTTTTAGGCAGGATCTGTAACATGATAACAGTTTAATATGATGAACAAATTGATTGTGGGAAGGAGGGAAATGAAATCAGATAATTATCAATCGCTTTTATTTGTTTAGGCTTACAAATTAAGCTTGATGAGTAAATTTTTAACTTTTAAATTATTATCAATAAAGAAATAGAGTGGTAAGTAATTGATTTTCTCTTCAATGTTAAATTGTTGAGGTCCTTTACCAAACAGTGGGTTCTAGGTGGCTGTTATGTATAATAGAAGGATGGATAAAACTAAGTAACTAATTTATGTTTAACGGAACATTTCCATAATGGACCTTGGTGGTCCAACATGGAAATATTAGCTTCACAAATCTCAATCCAACCTAAAACTAGTTGACTTAATCTATTCTTGTTCCAACCCAGTCTCAATATTCTTGTCACTGTGTATTTTAAATTGTAGGTACCTATGTACAAAATATATATGCAAATTAGTCAGTGTAGCTGTCATCAGAAAGAATTCAAGAGTCAGAAAGAAGTCAGACTCATAATCATAATCAATAATCATTTATTTCATACATTACAAGAATAACACATCATAATGTGTACAACCTTCAAACATTGTAAAAATTGTAAAAATAGGATTCTGTAGATCTTTCAAATCTCATATCTGTTTTTTTAATACCTTAGATTTGCGACCATTTCGATCCAATTGATTAGAGTTCGAAAACTGCAGGTTTTTACTGTTCAAATCTTAAAGGAACAATGATAAAAATTCTGTCAGCATGCCAAGTTTAAGTAATTAAAACTGACCTGACTCCGTCATACATCAACAGTGCACTGCGCCAATGCCGGCAGGTGGACGTCGCTGCCAACACATCCTGTAGCTCCAAATCCCTGAATACACATTTAAGCGCTAGCACAGGAAGGCTGTCCCAATGTGGCTGGGATTGAGACATCTGTGAAGTACAATACAATACAAAAATGCTTTATTGCTCACCAGAAATACAACATTAAATAACACAAAAACAACAGGTCTAATTACACTTGGAAGCGATCTAAGTAAGATCTGAAATAGGTCTTCTTTAAAAATCACTCTTCATACTATAAGAGAGAAAAGTTTGTGGGTGAAAATGTTAACATTTTCATTCATTACCAAAATGCTCTCTCTCATTTCCAAAACTATATTTAACTATACAGAATACAGCATACAGCAGGATAAAAATTGGTGTACATGATGGTGGTGTTGACATACCTACTTTTTATCCGGGAACAAGTAACAAGCAGAGGGTTAAAGATATTGTTTTGAACTGAACATAAATTAAATAAAACGTCAAGTGCGAGTAGGACTTGCGCACTTAGGGTTCCGTAAGACCTTGTGTCTTGCGCAATTATCATGATTCTAGGTCAACAGGAAGTAGGTACCCTGTAGGCCATGGCGAGAATCGAAATTATTTTTTTCGTGAATAAACTAGAAATTTAGTTTCTGGATTATTCCCTTTATTTGTGCTATAAGACCTTGCTTCTTGACAAATTTTATGATTCTACGTCAATGGGAAGTATCCTATAGGTTTTGGTCCTTGACGAGCATTAAAAAATATTTATTAGTAAATTAATTACAAATTTATGGATTTCAGATTTTTTCCTTTACTTATGTGAGACCTTGCTGCTCAGCAAATTTCATGATTCTAGGTCTACGGGAAGTACCCTATAGGTTTTGTGTGCATGTGATTCCCTTGGAAATTTCAAAATATTCAGAAAGAAACTATAACTTTTGAGTGCATTGACTTAGAAATTTTATTTATATTGTGGCTTCAAGTGGTTACGGACTTGGGTAGGTATTAGACGTTATAATTTCAACTCGTATTTCATATGTCCTTGCGTTTCTGAGAAAAGGGGGTTGACAGAAGGACAGACAGACCGATGGACAACAAAGTGATTCTTTATGGGTTCCTTTTTTTCTTTTTGAGGTACAGAACCCTAAAAAATAATGCTGGACAATTCACAGAAAATTATCTAGCCTGAAATGTAGCCTGGACTGTCTTCCTGCAATACAAATTTTATTGAAAGTCAAGTCAAAATTCTATTCTTATAGAATTTTTAAGTCTGTAAAAATCTACTTAATGAAAAATCTTCCTAAAAACCTATGATAAAGACAGAGTAAGTATTCTATTGATATTTGTATTGTGATAGGTATATGAAACAAGTATCAATGGGCTAATAAACGTTCAGTGAATGGAACATAACAATCACTCTCAAGGAAAAGTAAATAATCGAAGAACTAAACCTAATTATATAAACACAGCTGTTTGCTGAAGGTGTGTGACGACGGAAACAGCTGATTTAGAAAGTGGGTGGCTCAAAAACATAAAATTTGAATCTACCTGCCCCTTAAGTACTGAGACGTCTGGACCTGTATAGAGATTGATAATATTTTACCAAATAAAATGATGGTTTACTTTTATGCATTCTACTTTGTAAATTGCGACGAAAGAGATGAAGTACAAAGAAAGGTCAAAAGATTTTGTGTTCTTACGTTCAAATGCTCTCTTTGGATCTTGAAAACTTCTTTTTGACTGCCGTTTAAGTATTCATTCGATCAGCACTAGTCTTAAATTAAATTACAGAGAAAGTCGAGTTATTTATTTAATTACACGTATGAACGAACATCTTGTAATGTCGATTTTAGGAACAACTCGCGCCGCGCAACGCAAACGAACACAGCAAAGTGCAAACGAAGAATCTGCAAATGAATGAAGTTAGCCACTTGTCAAGATGTCACTTTTCGTCTTGTCTTTGAAAAGTGACTTTTAGCTGCCGAAACGAAACGCAAAATCAAGGGAAGGTTATTTGTGCTTCCAGCATTATCACAGCATTTTCCTTCAAATTAGCATCATCACTAACATGCATTGATGCAACCAATTTTTAGCTTTAGCTAAAAATTTCGTGTTTAATAAATTTTACTTTAAGAATGCTTTAAGTATTCGCTGTTGGTTTTCCTTTCCAATAAACGAAAAAACATGTTGTGTATATTATTTAAGAAAAAAATGTACAAATTATCATATACAAATCATCAATATATGTAAGTATCTTCTTTTAATACAGTTGCTTTTAAATTGCAATTTGCAGAAATAATTCCTGAATTTAGCTGCCAATTTATTTCTTCAGGCCACTTTTTATCACATAGTTTTAGTCGTAAGTTTCCGTTTACATCATGTTGTTATTAGTGAATAGCCAAATGCGTACTGATCGCTTATGAACTCTCTATGCAATGAGCCGAAACTTAAACACAACATTTTGTACACAGTTAGTAACTTT
Organism: Eupithecia subumbrata; assembly: GCA_949316285.1. NCBI lineage: Eukaryota > Metazoa > Arthropoda > Insecta > Lepidoptera > Geometridae > Eupithecia > Eupithecia subumbrata. The sequence continues at coordinate 2,294,312 of OX438644.1, read as the reverse complement.
GAAAATTTAAAGATTGCAATAATTCATTGCACGTGAACCAAATCCAAACAATAGATTTGAAACAACGAACCTTGGACTTCATTGCTATGCTGGCTTCCTCGATACAGGCCCAGCCTAGTGAAGAAGTCGACGAAAATCACAGTTGAAAGTCGCTCAGCAAATTATGTACAAAATTACCCAGAAAATGTATCATGGGTTTTAGATTAAGTCCATCTGTTCTTATTTGTATTATTTGCTGCAATAAATATGTTTTTACTTTTTTTTACTTTACTTTACTATTATTTGGGTACAATTTTTTTCTACTTCCAAAGTCAAACCAAACAATTTGAAATATCGCGTATCCAAATACGGGAACTGGGGATCCAGCACAGTGGCAATATTTTTCGTCCTACTGAGGATTATCAAGGTTCGAGTTAAAGATGCGCGACTGTGAATAACTTCATTCGAATTATTCGACTTCACAAATCATTCGAACCATTCGAATGACTAGGGCAATTAAGTAACTAATTTGGTTAGTAATGGCTATTGGCGTCAAATAAAGAATAGATTTCGAGTCGACTGCTCGACTCGCCATTACTAACCAAATTAGTAACTAATATGGTTATTAATGGCAACTGCTCGAGTCGGGCAGTTGAACTCAATTCGTTATTTGACGCATATCGCCATTACTTATCAAACTAGTAACGAATATGGTTAGTAATTGCAACTGCTCGAGTCGGGAAGTCGAACTTAATTCGTTATTCGACGCCTCGATCTATTCGTAGAGGCATTAGTAATTACTAATTAGTAGTCGTCATTCGACTTTGAAGATTAGTATATTACTAATATTCAAGTCGAATGAGTAAATTAGTAGTTGTAGATCATTCGACTAGCTAGCCAGATCATTCGCAGTCGCGTATCTTTAGTTCGAGTAAGGTACGACGAGTCTCAAGATTCCATTGTACAATGTCAAAGGCAATTTTTCAGATCTTAGCGTTGGCAACACTACACAATATGTCAACAATGGATGTGCGCGAAAATGGTGGCCAAAAATCAATTTTGAATTCCAACAACAGACAATGTGGGCGCCTGTATTTTCATCATAAATAATATACACACAGGATTTTAGATTTTCCTGCGCTGTTCGTGAAAAACTTTGTTCGTGAAGGTTTTCCGTAGCTAAAATTCATTACTACGTTCAATTCGGTCGCTTTTATTATATATTTGCTACGCTATTGTAGTCGATGATGTAAGAAATTGAAGGTCTCCTCTGTTAGAGTTGCGCGCATTGTTTTATTGTTGTTTCGTAGTTCTTATTCTGTGTTAGAACGCGATGGATAGCGATGAAAATGCCGGGAACTCCGAAAAAGATGATTACGGTGGGAGCACTCACTCGACTCCTCAAGAACACAAATCTTTTGCAGAGTTTGCTAAGGATAAGTTGGATAGCGGTAAGGAAACTCTTAATATATTTATTTACAACTAGTTTCTACCAGCGGCTTCGCACGCGTTTCAATTGAAAAGTTTAAAGGTTATTTCTATCCCATGGGACCTGATCTAAGGTATAAAAAGTTTATGTGAAGCCTATGTTTTATTCCAGGTTTAGAACTACAATAACTAAAATTTCAGCTCGATTGGTTACTTAGGTTTAGAATGAAGAAGTAACAAACATCCATTTATGCAGCCATCCAAACATTCTCATTTACAATATTAATATAATGTGATCAGCAGCAGAAAACCCGAGCAGGGTTTTTTAATACCTGTATAAGCTGAGTTGGAGTTATGTTTAATATTAAATTATATTTTTTATTGTTAGTAGGTATTAGTAAACCAAATAATATAGTATTTTTTTTTACTTTGATGAGATTTGAACCTGCGTCACTTGACCTCGTAGTGTAGTTGGTTAGCACATTCCGATACTGACGGAAGGATGCGGATTCAAGTCCCATCAAAGTGGAAATTTTTTGCTTTATTATTTGATTTCTTAGAAATTACCCCGAGTGTGGGGTTACGCACTATAATAACAATAAAAACCCTAGGTACTAATAATTAGTATTTTTCTTTAATTAAGTATTGGCTGATTTAATTTATGTTTTAGTTACAAATAAACCTTTTTGATTGATTACAATTAGATGTTGTGCCCCACTGCTGGACAAAGGCCTTCCCATGGTCCCTCTATGCATCTTGATCCTGAGCCAGCTGGACCCCAGCTTGGTCATAGGTGTCCAGTTCATGCCATTGCTTTCTTTATTTATTTGTTATTTAATTCTACCAGTTTGTATACCGAAAACAGGTAAAATATTTCAAAATTTTTATTGTCAGGTGTATTATACCTACTTGTTCTAGTAGTAGGATGATCTAGAAATTGTGAAGTACTTCAGTTAGTCATTGGAATGTTAGTTTTCTTCACACTGAGTTATTTCAAATGTAGCATGTTTTTCTTCAATGAGAAATATTACGATAAATAAAATTTCTTCAATGTGACTAAAACTGGTCATCCACTTTGTAGACCTTAAAGATATGAGTCACAGTTTATTTTCAGCTAACTTAAAATCCATAATACACACACATTACTTAGAGAATTTTGACTAAGGTTGGCAATAAAACTCAGTTGAATTAGTGACTTAAACATCAGAACAAGTCTCCCAACCAAATCTATCCGTCTGGTAATTTCTCCTGGAGCAGTTTGGTTACCAAAATATTAATATTTCTGTGTGTATTTTAGTATTTAAAGTTTCTACCAGAATATAATTAGATTTCTATTGTTTATAAGTTGTGTGTCATAAATAATGCATTAGGTTAAATAATCATGATAATATTGCGATTAATAAAAGTGAATTTAAATTTGAATTATTTTGATCTCAGTATTTGTTTCTGTTTACTATTTTTATCATAATGTATGTATGTGCATATTGTGCATGTGTATGTAACACATGCACATACAAACACACTTCTTTAAATTTATTTAAATTTGAAAGTTGCGGATTCGATTCCCGCCTCGGGACAAATGTTTGTACGATCCGCAAATATTTGTTCCGGGTGTTCTGGGTATTTTCAATGTAGATATACTAAAAAATATCTATCTATGTAATGTATTATTTTAAGTTAGTATGTAATGTATTATTTCAGTTATCTGGTACGGTACCCATAACACAGCTCTGCTTAGCTTGGGGCTGTGTGAATTGTCCAGCAATTTTTTTTATCTTTATATATTTATTGATATGTTGTACTTAGCGGGCCGAGAGCTACGAAGACGCCTGCCCATGGCCGGCCAGATCGGAGCCCATCTGATGCACCACCCTCGCCGCTTGCTTCTCCACTCCACTCCCACTCAGCAGACTGATGTTGTATTGATCTTTCCTAAAGGTATGTAACTGGAATCAATTTAAAATAAGATTTGCAACATTACTTATTAAAAGGGACTTAACCAGTTCCAAATTATCTAAAAAAGAAATATTTCTTTGATAAGTAGTCTTGGTAAGTAAAATTTTAGTGTTCACACTTATGTAGTTTATTATGATTATATGAGCGAATGCCTATAATTAGCTTCCCGTGTCTATTTTGAATTCTATTGTAATTAGTTAAGGTGATGGCAATCCGAATAAAATAAATAAATAACATCTTTCATCATCATCCACCTATATTAGTCCACAGCTAGACATAAGCCTCCCCTAAGTTATTTAAATAGTGTCAATTCATAACAACCGAAATTAAAAGGATGACATAATTTTTAGTGCTGTCAATTTAGTTAAGATTCATTAAGGTGAATCTGAAGTGACACCATTAAATTTTCTTTTAGTAAATTTTAAATAGGTGGTTGGTACTTTTCTAAAAGTTTTAATTTTTTTTTGTTTATTGCACACCACACCGGATTCGCAGTTCTCCTAAAAGAATTACAACACCTATTTTGTTAGGTTTACTTACATTATGGGCAACTGGATAATTTTTTTAGCTACAGCAGATGCAGAACCATAACACAAGCTCTGCTTAGCTTGGGGCTAGATGATGCTGTGTGAATTGACCGGCTCTTTTTTGTATCTTTATATATTTTATCATCTGTTATTAAAAAGTTACAGTCATAAATTCCTTTTCAAAATCAGACAAGTGCAAATTGCTTCTCATTAGGATATCCTACCTGATTATGAACTGTTGCAATTAACGTAACTCTAATAATTTTCTGGCTTTAGTCCATTTTCAAACCCAATGCAAAATACTGACCATACTTTTGAATACTACAACATATTTAGAGCTATTCTATCATCCATACTAATATTATAAATCCGTAAGTAATTCTGTCTCTCGTCACCTTTTCACAACGAAAAGGCTAAACAGATCTCAAAAAATATCCATAATATCCCAGAGAATGACCTACTTTTCATCCTGGAAAAGGCTATTCCTCATCATCATCATCATCATCCATAGCGGGGTTTTACCCACTCAAAATCAAAATCTCTTTATTTCCATAAATACAATAAACGTACACTTAGAAAAGGTTGCGGTTGGGTATAGCCCTCCCAAAGTTAGAAGAAGCTATCGGCGGTAACCAAGAGCATGTAAAATAACAGATTTTTTCTTTTGGAACAGACCATAGTAGTGCGAAAGGAAATCAAAGCACTCCGATTTATATCCACAATAAAGTGCAGTGACCTTTGATTTCGCTACCTACCTAAACTACCAGTATAGCTTTCAGTTTGTTCAATAACTATCTTGGCAAACCTCCAATGTAAGTACCTTATGCATGGTGCTTGAAACTGAATTGCTTTAGTATGCTGAGCTATATTTTAATGGGGATATGTGTGGTAGACAATTTACAGCCAACATTGGCTAGTCATAGGGTGTTTTTTTGTAAAATCCCGAATTTGAACACTGTTTTCAGATGCTCTAGCAAAAGGGATATGCGTTGCGTGGTAGACAATTTACACCCAACAGTACTAGTTACAACCTTCGCACAGGTTCGAGGCAGGGTACTTATATGTTTGTTTTTTCATGTTTATATTTCAGTTTTATCATCCTTAAAACCACTGTTGATTTTCCTGGCTACTTTAATATCAGTAGGTACAGCTAGCGTAATCGGAACTATTTAAAAACCTAATATGACATGCTATTTAAGTTAGCAAGTATGCTAACTTCAACCTTAAAAAAAATAAAAGCAATAAATATCGCGTCCAAATTAAGATGCAGGCCAAGCACACATAAATGCGTACTTGGGCCTAAGTAGGTACAATACTTCTGATTTCCGTGACTTGGCAGAAAGCTGGCTTTGGCAAGCAATGCTGTAAGTTTTTCTTCGCTCTAGATAGGAAGGATGCTTTCTTAGATTGCCAAAAAGGATTCTCTATCCTAATTGTAATTTAGATTTTGAAGATCGTTATCAAGATTTATAAGAATTTTCACGTAGAAAACCAGTGATTGACGAACTTGTTGTATTCGGAAAGCATTTATCACCCTGGCAGAGAACGCGTCAATCTTTATTAGGTCCCCCAAGTCAGCAAAATTTTTGTTACTATTGCGATTTATGCCATATTATTATGTAAATCCAACCCATCCCGATATTTTATTACAAGGCGACTAAGGGATCCTAAGGGATCTAGGTAGGTACGGTAGCTTTCTGAGAAATACAAATTCCCTTACGCAATCTTGCAATCTTTGATAAATCATGTCTTACTGGACAGTACAAATTGCATGTCATGTTACGGTCAGCAAAATACAGCTTGAATCTGCTAGCTGTATTGGCAACCGAAGACAAGGCGCTTTCGCGCTTATTAGGGGAGACCGTCCTGCATTAGACTAATAAAGGCTAAGTGGCCGAAGGCCTATTCGTCTGAGGTACCGCTGGAGCGACAAGTTCAGAAAGACCTAAAAGAACTGGTAACCGTCGACTGGATAGAAACGGGACAGGGACAACTGACGATCTCTGGTGTCGGAGGCCAAGATCTACTTCGAGTCACCGCGCCACGCCATTATGTAACCTCAACCTCAACAGCCTGTGTTGGTCCACTGGACGCAGGCCTCCCCCTGATAAGCGCCTTGTTGGCTTTTTATCTCATGGGGGTAATGCCCATAGTCCTCACACTGGGCATGCGGGTTGGGGTTCGCATTTCGGTGGTGGAATTGTTCTGCAGGGGGCGCTGCTGCCCGCCCCAGGTGGAAATTAGTCGCCTCTTACGACACCCGCGGGAAGAGTTGGGGTGGTGCAAATTCTAAGCCGGCACCACACAGCTAATAGTTAGCTGATATTAATTGTGATGATATTACCAGGTCTGCCAGACAGCATGCTGCTATGGCTGCTGCAGAAGTTGCGCGGCAGTCGGCCTCGGCTGCGCGTCTGCGTCCGCCAGCACGCCTCGTCGCAGTGTTCCGCGTTCTACATCACTGCTGATGATGATGTGTGAGTACTGGCTGAAGTTCTTATAGTTGTTATAGATATTTTATAAAGCTCCGGCAACATAAAGGTACATGTGACATGGTCATCAATCAAGTAAATTTTATAACGATGATTTCAAGAGCAGTTTTTTAAATTCGCTCTAACGACACAGATAGATAAATTAAACCGCTAAGAACCTATGTATTTACTCTTCCATCATTAGCTTTCCCGGTAAGGTACCTACCATGTAAGCTTGATTAATTAATTACCTACATATATCAGAGAAAACAAATGTCTTATATAATATTATTATTTTATAGGCGAAAAATCTATTGTATAACAATACCCCCTTTTAGAAAGCAATATTTCAAATTACTGCCATTTATTGAAGAAGAGGATTTGCCAACTCTTCTGCGCAATTCTTAAGAGATATCCGTCGATTTTTCTGATCTAGCTTCACATGTCTACACAAGACATTGCAGTTATTCGGGAAAACCCTGTATAACGAAGCACTTAAATATCGAAAAGACCTTTGTTCTATCAAGACTTCTCTGATCTCACCACCAGGTTACTGCAAACAGCTGAGGAAATCCATCTACCCAAGCAGCTGAAGCCGGAGTTCGGAGGTGGTTACAAGGAATTTACTGTACGGGATATGCACTGCTTTCAGAGGGTAAGTTTACTACTAAAATACATAAATAAATAGATAAATATAAATAATGCTGGACAATTCATACAGCATTATCTAGCCCCAAGCTAAGCAGAGCTTGTGTTATGTTATGAGTACTAGATAACTGATATAGGTACATAATAAAATACACTATAGATAGATATTTTTATTATACATAGAAAAACAGCCTGAACAAATATTTACAGATCGTACAAACATTTGTCCCGAGGCGGGAATCGAACCCGCAACCTCCTGCGTCGCAGGCGGACCTTCGCCCGTTGCGCCACTCAGGTCGTTAAATACATATACACTGGGTAGCAAATAAACCGGGCCATCGCCGAGATGCCGCCCCAGACCATCTTCTTCCCTATTCCATAAATAACAGTTTCCTCGATGAAACACTGAGAATTCTCCAAAGCGACGATATGCTCTCTGACGTCGATCACTGCCATGTAAAAAATCGTTAGCATTATGTATGTTGCTTGGATACAATTTGAGTTGACGGTACTTTAAATTAAATGTACAGTAATTTTTAACCAACGAAAAACATAGGAGGTTCTCCAGTCGACGCGTATTTTTTTTTATAATTATGACCACGCATAATTAAAAAAAATCTGTTATCTAGTACCCATAACGCAAGCTCTGCTTAGCTTGGGGCTAGATAATGCTGTGTGAATTGTCCAGCGTTATTTATTTATCTATTATTATTTATTATAACTATTATTATTATTTATAATTTTTTACAGAGTTGTCCGATTTTGATAATTCTGTTTTTTTTGGAAAGAGTATACCCCGAAATTTTAACTAGATAAATTTGAAATCAGTTTATTGTTCTTTAAATTAAAACACGCCAAATTATATAATCAATATGAAACACTTTCTGTAGGTATAAATTTCATAGTTGTAAGTTTTATTATACTTTTTAAGAAAATCGAATCAGAGTTCCAAGGTAGCGTGTGGGCCGGTTTATTTGCTGTCGATTGTATTAAGTATAATAAGTAAATTCATTTATTTGCAAACAACGGGTTACAAGATTTTATGCTTATTTTCAAATATCCCATGAGATGACTTACTCACCAGCTAAACAGCTTTGTAACTTGATAGTTAGACCATTTTTCGCCTGCGTACTGAATTCGACAGAAAATGACTTCATCTCTCACGCGCTGTCTTGCTAAGTTCGAATCTGATATGAGTGAGGCAGCATGATAGATGACGTCATTGTCCATCCCATTCTTTCTAAATATCTTGATTCAAGATTTGTAGGAGAAATAAACAAATGTTCAGGGAAAATAACTAGATTCATGTCTAGGCAACTTATGCCATGTGTCACTTATTATTATGACCCAAATCTTGGTAAATTAAATATTCTGTAAATGCTTTTAAGTCATTATCGCTCTTTCCTAGGATACCTAAGTGCGAGTATTTAGGTACCTAGTTTTTTAAATCATATACAGGGTTATTGGTAATTCACTGACACTGCATAAACTGCAGGTTCTGCCCATCACCACGAACACGTTCGTGAAGAAGCCAGGTCTTATTTCTTATTTTTTTAGTAAATCGCCTCACATGCAAAATAATGTCCGAAACCTAATTAATTACTACTTAGGTACCAATCTCCCACTCCTATTTAAATCCACATCATAGTCATTGGCGTATTTCACATCTACGCAAGATGATTTAAGTGCCATTACCCTGGCTGGGAGACAGCCGAACACACACACACCCACTAATAATTCAGGGCAGTGCAGTTTTTAGGTTTAGTTTCAAAGAAAACCCCTTATAGGAACGATTTTTGAATGGAGGGGGTACATACCTACTAATATCATTCTCTTTTCACCAATTTTAAGAATTGAGACCTGGCGTCTTTTCGGGCAGAACCTGCAGTTAATATAGTGTCAGTGAATTACCAATAGCCCTGTTATGGACTGTTACTTTGCAAAGTATGTCAGTCCTATCATAACCTGAACTTATTAATAACAAACAAAATTAAACTAGTCGAGTTGTAGGTAGGTACCTACCTATTCAAAGGGAGTCACTGAAGAATCAAAATATTAAACAGTGAAATAGCCGCTAGTGAATTCGGTTCCGCTAGAATGTTAATACTACCTAATAGTACCTAGGTTAGGTATTAAGAATTGACAATCAAAGTAGGTGTTTAACCTGTCGACGCATAAGGCCAGGCCCTTGTGCTATTTAGTAGTTTAAAATATAGTAAATTGGTCCAGCCATATTATTATCTCCGATCTTCAACAATTAACTCCGTAGCTACCCAAATCGTTAATAATGATCGCTAAATTAATAAACTTTGTCCATAAATATAATAATAACCTTTATAAGTAAGTACCCTAGCTATAATAACTTAAATAAATTGGGGTCACGACTCCCGCCCCTACATATTCAGAATATTCAAACAAAGCACGCAATGAATTGCCGAAAATACAATAGAACCTTCACCTATTATTAATAGGCCTTCGAAATTATAAGAACTATTGCAATGGGGTATATGCATAGAATTTTTTATATGTTTTTATCGATTGATTAGATTAATACATTACCGAAAAAAATATTCAAACACAAAACAACACAAAATTTTAAATTGTTAAGGTAAAAAACAAACAGTAAAACTGCACTCAGTTTCGAGTGATAAAAACGCTCCCATATTGGTCATTGGTCTGTGACGTCACACTTAAAATTTTCAACTCAAAGCGCTTGTTTCTTCGTTGATTTTTCAATCAAAATAAAATTAGATACAAATAAATAATAAAAACTAAAATTATATCATACTTATTAATACAAAAATATATCCCGCCAAAGCCTCATGTACCTATTGTGCTTCATTCATGTATAATGAAGGCACAGAATAACGCGATGAAGACTATTAAAGGTTAATAAATCGATGTGCGGTGCCTAATGGGGAAAGGTTTTGTCTTGTACCTACTTGCAGTGCGTAATATAGGTTCCTAAGTTTCTTTATTGTTGTGATTGTAACCCAAATATCAAATTTTCTACTATATTCTACCCAAGTAAGGAAGAACGCCGCGCGCGTATCAAGATACGCCTTAAGAAATATTTTTCTTTGACTAAGAGTAGAGTAGATGAGGCTAGCACAGGATTTAGCTGGTGTTTAAAAGAGGAGGCTCAATACCCTGCAATGGGTGACAGCGGCGTCAGCTGTGTGGTGCCGGCTTAGAATTGGCACCACTCCAACTCTTCCTGCGGGTGTCGTAAGAAGCGACTAAGGGATATCCACCGGGGCGGGCAGCAGGGCCTCCTGCAGAATTCTACCATCGAACTGCGTTGCCGCGTGGGTACGTATTATGGGCATTACCCCCAATGAGATAAAGCTAATAACACGCTTATCAGGAGGAAGCCTGCAGCGTCCAGCGGAGGACCATTATAGGCTGTTGAGGTTGAGGGTGTCAGCGCTCTGATGATGATGATGATGAAGAGTACCCAGCTATTACTTCTGCTTCTTTTCCATTTGCCTTGATAAATAAAACCCATCTGAGATATGTATAATATACAAACTTTAGGTACAGCGAACGATAATAGAAAAGATTTGAAAAAAAAAGATGACCAATCACGCACATGTACAATTGTACACGACTCCTCAAAAAATAAATTTAATGTTTTCGGGGTTTATGTAATGAATGTATGTGAGTTTCTTTATTTTACTCAATTTTAGATGCCTGAACAGAAATGGGGTATCGTTAGAATCTTCCCAAGTAACACTGGCTATAACTTCTCTGAAAAAATCTGTCGTAGTAGTGTATTTTAATCTTAGTAGTTTAATTTCGCTTAAACTACATAACCTATTAAAGTTTAGAAAGAAGCAGATCAAATCCCCAATTCCTTTCCCTTTCGGTACATTACATAGCTCATAGGCCTTTGTAAAAAAACGCTATCAGTACAAGCAGATTCAAATCAATATCCTATGAATACTTTACAAGTGCTACTCACGGAAGGGTGATTTGCGTGGCAAGTTATAGGCAGTTATCGCTGCGGTATTTCATATTCCTATCTATGTACCCCTCGATTACGCTTTATAAGCTGTTTTGCTTACCTACTCTATATTCTGTGTTCGATAAGGCTTATAAAGCTGGCTACTCATTGGCGACCTGTAACTGTAACCGATGCATGTGACTGTTGCACAATACACTCCCATGCCAGATGTCCGTGCAGATCTCAGTTCCCCCAATCAGAAAATTTGATTGTTATCTAAAGTGATTCGTAACAATAGTCCGTCCACGCGTTTATTTTCGTTAAATGAGTCAAATACTGCAATATTTCATAGACTCTTTTTCTTTTTAAAAACTAATTCGCATATTTTAGACTCGAAAGTATCGGGATTAATTATCGTTAGTCCTGCTTCCAGCTTCCCAGCTTAGGTATTTATCGAGCTGACAAATAATGTGTCTGTGAAAAAGCATTCTTTAATTCAGTCAAAGAAAATAAACGCGTGGACCGTATAAATAAAAAAAAAACAATGAAAGACACTCATATTGGTCGGGAAGTCATGCGCTGCTACTTTAAGGAATTATCTGCTAAGGCCCCGGTCTGGTAAAAAGTCTTACTGCGGCTGTTTAGAGCCTGGTTAGGTAGAGGGACAATGCACATTATAATCCCATGTGAGATGCTGTCCTTCCTCTGGTCCCTTAGTCCCCTTTTTCCGACATCCACGAGCTTATTGCCTGTTGGAGGGGTCGATTCTTACTCCGTCACCGCCACGGCAACTCACGCCACGGCGCGCCGGAGTGCAGATATGGAACTACGCAAATCTTATACAAAAATGGAACTTCTCGTCGTCGTAGTCGACACGAACACCTATCGAGTAACCGTAACTCTCCGACGGCGAAACTATAACTACTAGTAACTCGATGCTTTGGTGCTCACTAGGGAGGCGTAACTGTAACCGGAGTCCGGTTACAGTTACGCCTCCCTAGTGAGTACCCGGCTTAAGCTCTTTTAATATACTACTCGATTATTCTGTAATCGATTATGCCAGTTTATAAGATAAGGGTACTTTAGATGCAGATGAGTAAGCTAAGTGAATTGAGTCACGTTTTGGGATAATCTGCAAACGGCGTGATTACTTATTCAGAGTTATGAGTGGTTAACATGTGGAGTAAAAATTGGAAATAAGGCTCGTAATATTCCAAGGAGCATAACGTTCGCTAGAGAGATGTTATATCGTTTTACTATTTTGTAGTAAACATTTAAAAGAACAACGCTTGAAGAGACAATAAAACGCGTTTCATGCTTTAGAAATGGATGCTTTGGCGCTTACTCTCGTATTGGTAAGATTTGGCATCCCGATTTTGAAAGTCGGTTTTGTAAAAGAAAGAAAGAAAGAAATCTTTTAGAAAGGAATCTTTTTCAGTATTTTATTATTCATTCTATTTATCATTTCCAATAAGCCGTCAACTTATTGTGTATCATACTATTTTTAAGCAATCTATATGCGGAAACTTGCAATTAGCCGTCAACAAACATGCACTGGTCTATCCGGGCATGTTCTATATTTTCATCAGAGTTTTTGTAAACCGAGCTGTAATTTTTCTCCAAACTTATGTACCTACTTAATTAACACGATAGCCTCCATGTCAGTTGTCAGTCACCGGTGTCTGACAGCCTTGCCACAGATATAATATCTTCTATAATACTATACTAGTAGCCATGGTACTTCTTCAGGCCGTGTCAGTTACGGGTGACTGACATCGAGCCATGTCGAATTGAAATGCTTGTAGATAAAAGCCAATAAGGCGCTTATCAGGGGAAGGACTGCGTCCAGTAGTGGACCAATACAGGCTGTTGAGGTGAGGTTTTTAGGGAGCTGTCCGGCACGTTTAGCCTGCTTGAACTTTCCTGTTTTATATTGCTTTATTTTGAGATTGTTCGTCGTTATTGCGATTTTGTTCTGGCAACTAACGTGTAAAAAGTGTATCGTTGGATTTGTTGAAAAAATCGACGTGATGCATTCTCAGACAAACACAGATTGCAAATCTCCAGACTCATTCTTAACTTTCACCTATTTCTTCCAGGGTTCATCAGCAGCTGAACTCCTGAACTCCCAAGAACGCGGTGCTCTGGTCAAGCACGTGTTGGAATCAGCGAGGGCGGAGCGAGGTGACGAGCATGCCTTGGAGCCGGCACTTACACTGCGCCCCGGGCAGAGCATCGGTAAGGACATAGCAGAGCTTATTTGCCAGGATATATGGTGAAGGTTTTCCTCTACCACTAAAGGAATTAACCAGGGGTTACTGGAACCTTCAGTGCACCAAGTAATCGAGGATCTGAGACGACCGGAACCACGGGATATTAACGGTCACTAGAAATTACAAACAAAGTCACAGATCTGTCTGTACTTTGTTTTTTGGTTGGCAGTCTGCTGTCTGAACGCGATAGACTCAGAAACTCCCAAGACAATGCCCTTATACAGCAGCATACTTTGACATACCCTATAATTTATTAATTTATTATTTACTTATTTGATTCCAGCTAATTATTTTTATTTAATTTCTCAGTCATGTCTGTCTGTTTTTTTTTTACCTTTGTACCTTATGGTGTTACCTATAACGAAATGTTATATGTGTGTTATTGTTAAAATAGTACTAAATATCGAATATAACGAAATCAAGTGTACCTACGATGGAATAAATAAATACAAATACAAACGACCTAACAAATTTTCACACCGTTTGCACCAATGACGTAGTAATGAGTGTATAATTCGTTATGTATTTGTGTAAATGTTCCACATCAAACGACAATAAACTGAGAGAACTTTAGAGACAAATCTTGATTAATATAATACTACCCTTTCCAACGATATGCAATAAGAGATCATTCATTGTGATTCTATCGGGGAAATGTAGCGCATTACCCCACCTCACCTCAACAACCGATATTGGTCTGATGAGCGCCTTACTGGCTTTTATCTCATGAGTGGTAGTAGCGTGCGGGTTGGGGATCGCAGTTCGGTGGTAGAACTGTTCTGCAGGGGGCGCTGTTGCCCTCCCCCTTCGTCGCCTCTTACGACCCCCGCGGAAAGAATTGGAGGAATTACTCCCACAACTCTACAAAAAATCTTGTCGGTCCCTGTATCAAATACCCTGTACAAATTCTTAGAATTTTAACTAATCTGACAAATTCTTTCTTAGTGCCAGCCTGTGTTAGTAGAGGGGTTGTAGCGAGTATGTTTCCACTGCACGAGAGAAACGCTTTGGAAAGCCTCCGGAAGAAATGGGTTAAGACATTGTTTTCGCCTCAACCTTTAGGTAAGATTCTTAACCCTTGATTCATAATAGTGACAAACATTTCATCAAAGTTCACGATGTACTCCATTGCATGTATTACTGGAATTAATACTGAATTTTTCACCTTTTAAAAAGGTCGAAGTTTTATAAAGTGTTTTAATAAAGTATGTGTGGCATCGTAACTCTTGAACGTTAACTTTATCTTTACTATCTTTTTTTGAAAGGTGCCTTCAACAAGGTTAAGGTGGATCGTTTCGTGTTCGCGTTGCGGCGGGCGGTGGCATTTTTCTGCGTTCTACAAGAAATTAAAATAGCGGAAAAGTAATTTGCCGCAAATCGTAAACCATTTTCTTTTACTTATTTTGTATTTCTTTAACAATTAAAACCTATTCTATTCTTATTTATACAACACTTTAAACCATAGAAGGGAAAAACTATTTACTGGTATTTTTGGAGCATTTGGGAAAATAAAAGATTTTGGGCTCTAAAAATGAACATATTCCCAAATGCTCCACAATTTAATCAGAGTTAGTTTTATCATGCGTTCGTACATTATTGTTTAGCATTTGCGGCAAATTACTTTTCCGATAGTTTTATTCCTCGTAGAACACAAAATAATAAAAAAAAAAAATCTCGCGCCCACACGACAAGATCAACCTTAAATTATAATACTTTTACCGTAAACGTTCACGATGTACTCTATATTTATTTTATGAAGATAAAGTTTTATCTTAAAATGTAAATGGAGTTGAAAATGAGCTTGGTAATAAAGTTTCAGTACCTATTTCAAAGGTCTTTGTGATTTCAGATGAAATAAGCGAATACTTCGGTGTGAAAATAGCTATGTACTTCGCTTGGCTCGGGCACTATACCCAATCCCTTACAGTGCCGGCTGTCGTTGGATTTATATTTTGGGTAAGAAGCTTATATGTCTCATCAACACACGTATGTATATACCTAAGTCCACTGGTGAACACGCCTCCACCAGAGTCAAATAACCTGGGGTTCATGTCATGTTCTTTCATTCTTTTTACATCCGGCCAAATATAGTAGGACGAATGCTGAATAATTTAAGTGTACTGCTCTCTCGCTCGACAGTAATTTGAATAAGTCTATTCCATAATGTCAGATTTGAAATGACATGTGGTTCTTGATCGTATTATATTGACTGTTGTTTATTTTTTGAGTAGTTTCTGTCCGCGGCTTCGCACGCTTTGTTTGTATAAAAAAGTTTGTAAGACATTTTTATTCCATGGGAACTGTTTTATGGGATCAAAAGCCTGTGTTTGATTACAGGCTTAGAGCTACATCGTTACAAAATTTCAGCCCGACCAATCCGTTCAGAAATTGTGGTGTGTAGGAGGTACTTACCTAACAAACATCTAAACCTCCATCCAAACTTTGCATTTACAATTTAGAGAGTGTGATTAAAACGTATGTAGCTAGATACTTGCTTGATATAATTGGAACATTCTGCAATTCTTCTATTAAAAAAGTTCGAACTAATTCAACCATTCAATGATCTCTTCATCATCATCAGCCAATCAACCAGTCTTTTATTGTTCAGGACAAAAAAACCGATATGACAAAGTCAACCAACATTACCTTACCTATATAATATCGCAGTTTTAATATTTTTGACATTACTAGCCCGGAGTTAGTTGACCTTACCCTCCCACATCAGTGGGTTAAAAATTTCAATATTTAACACAAAGTTAACGCCTAACTCTTAGCGGTACAAGAAATAATTTGAATTTAACTCCAAAGTAGTATTTAGCTCTGAATTAACCTAGCCTGGCGCAAGTGGGCCTTAGGAATTATGGTCACGCGTGTGCCAATTTACTACTTTTGTTGTGTTGGCAACACTGCTCTGTTAGAAAACAAGATAAACAAGAAAAAGTCTCTACCCCACAGCCGCGATTTTGAAGCGCGTCTTGTGTCGCGCGATTTTTTGTGATTTTTGTTTGCAGTACATTTTGTACTAAGACGCATACGATCTTACGCACTGCGATTTTATCGACGCGATAGAAGTTGAGCGACGCGTTTCCGCGTCCTACGATTTTGAATTAGGACGCATGCCATCTTACGCACATCTGCGTCTTGCTTTTTGGGGGAGTTGACGGCGCGCGGCATATAAAAATCGCGCTTACAAAAACGCAGCTGTGTGTAAGGAATCCGACATCATAGAACAAAGCAGAATTCATTTTACAATAATTTGCGAAACAAATATCAAATATAATATCGTTCCTTCCAGCCTTGCTTCACATTGTTCTCGATTCAGATTCATTTATTTTATACATTTCGTTACATAACATAATATTGACATACTATTTTTTTTTCACAGCATTATCTAGCCCCAAGCTAAGTAGAGCTTGTATGTTAAAGCTAAGTATGTTATTTATGCAATAAAACAAAATGTTTCCTTACAGGTATGGCTGGGTACAGCGAATGAAAACTGGAAAGACATAGCTTACGTTCTTTTCTCGCTATTCAACGTATTGTGGGCTTGTATCTATCTTGAGACTTGGAAAAGGTACCTATGTCATCTTTTCATAAATTAAAGACATAACAGTAGGATCTACATAATAAAATAAATAAATAAAATAAAAAGAGCTATATTCCATATTACATAATTTAAAAATGTTATAAAAGTATTGATTACAAAGAAAATAGTCATGCGTATTTATTACTAGCTGTACCCGCGACTTCGTTCGCGATTGCCTTACCTGCCGACTAATTAAGTTCACATTTAACCATAGTCTCTCATATTATGAAACGCCGTCGTGCAAAAAATCGTGTAGGGTCTACGGGGGATAGCATATTGTCATCTTCAATCCCATTCTTTATCCACACGACTTTTAGCTACGACTCGGCCAGCGTCAGTGTTAAGAAGTGTCCTACTCGTTTGACTTGCTCACAGCTGTGGCCCTATTCTGCTATACTAATCGCTTCACTATGATAGGGCTATCGTCACAGAATGAGTCGTTTTGGTATTCCACCTTGGATGAAAGAAATTATGATGAATGCAGATGGAGAGATGCGCGTCAAGTTTGAAACTACATATTAATTTATCTCGCTCGCATTATCTGGAGTTTTATTAATCTAAGGATTCTACGTGATGATTCTGCGACGATTCCATTGTCATACTGAAGCAATTGTTTTGCAGAATTGGGCTCCTGATCCATTTGACGGCGTGATGAGCGGTGCAGGAATTTAAATTTCATCCCCTCTGCCAGGGCAACCTTACTGAATTCCGGGATAAAATGTATCTTTCCTCATAGTACGAACTAAAATCACGCCGAGTTGCATTCGAATTCATTAAGTAGTTCCGTCGTGATGCGCGGTTAAAGAATTTTACTTTCATCCTCTCTCCCAGGGGAACCTTACTGAATTCCAGGATAAAATGTATCCCATGTCCTTCCTTGAACTCAAATCGTACCAATTCAGTCCAACTCATTCAGTAGTTTCGGCGTGATGCGCAGTGAAGGAATTTTACTTTCATCCCTTCTCCCAGGGGAACCTGACTGAATTCCGGGATAAAAAGTATCCTATGTCCTTCCTCGTGGTATGACCTAAAATCGTACCGAGTTTTATTTCGATACCTTTAGTAGTTCCGTCGTGATGCGCAGTTAAAGAATTTTACTTTCATCCCCTCTCCCAGGGAAACCTGACTGAATTCCGGGATAAAAAGTATCCTATGTCCTTCCTCGTAGTATGACCTAAAATCGTGCCGAGTTTCATTTCAATACCTTCAGTAGTTTCAGCGTGATGCGCGTTTAACAAACAGACAGACAGACAGACAGACAGACAGACATGAATGAAAAAAATTGCAGTTTTGGCTTCAGTATCGATAATAGAGTGCCCTCCAAAAAAAAATTTCAAAATATCTTCAATGTACAGAATTGGACCTGTTACAGTTTTATTATAAGTATAGATTTTGTATTATCGTCATTGTGATGTTCTTCTGGATATGGACCGCCTACGGCGGTGTACGCCTCCTCCAATCTACAAAAAAGGATCTACATAAAATACTAATAATAAAATGTTATCATTTATTCTAATACTAGTTTCTTCCCGCGGCTTCGCTCGCGTTGTTTCTATAGAAACGTTTAAAGGTGATTTCTGTCCCATGGGAACTGATTTATGGGATAAAATGTAGCGTATATTTGATTCCAGAATTAGAATTACCTGTATGTAAAATTTCAATCCGATCCGTTCAGTAGTTTTGGCGGGAAGAGGTAACAAACATCCATCCATCTATCCATCCATCCATCCAAACTTTCGCATTTATATTATTAGTGTGATGTGATTAGTGTGATTATGTGCCTACCGAGCTATGGAGAGAGCTATGCTCGGAGTTTCTCTACGCGATAGGATCCGGAATGTGGAAATCCATAGAAGAAACAGAGTAACCGACATAGCTCTCAGAGTTAGCAGGCTGAAGTGGCGATGGGCAGGCCATATAGCTCGCAGAACCGATAACCGTTGGGGAGTAAAGGTTTTCAAGTGTCGACCGCGATGCAATGCGAGACGGAGTGTGGGAAGACCTCACTGCATGGACAGATGACAGTAGCGGTCGCAGGGAGGCGGCTCAGGACCGCTATTTGTGATGTTGTTTTTTGAGAGGTCTATGTTGAGCAGTGGACATACACGGGCTGATGATGATATGTACCTAACTACCTATATTTGTTTACAGATACTCAAACGCTTTAGCGTACAAATGGGGAACTCTTGATCAAAGAGATGAACTCCTGGTAGAGCCAAGGCCTTTGTTTCAGGTAAATAATCATTGTCCTAAGAATAATAAATTATGTATTCTTGCAAATAAATAATGAATAAATAAATAATGCTGGACAATTCACACAGCATTATCTAGCCCCAAGCTAAGCAGAGCTTGTGTTATGGGTACTAGATAACTGATATACACATAATATAATAGGTACAAGATATTTTTATTATACATAGAAAAACATCCAGAACACCCTGAACAAATATCTCCAGATCGTACAAACATTTGTCCCGAGGCGGATCGAACCCGCAACCTCCTGCGTCGCAGGCAGACCATCGTCCGCTGCGCCACAGAGGTCGACAAATGATTGATTGAATAGGTACTAAGAGATCTATCCGTGGCCTAGGGCCCTATTCTGCTAACTAAACCAAGCGATTGGTTTAGTTAGCAGAATTTACGATCTTTAAGGAAATTAAAAAATAACACGTTAGAAATGGATTTCCAAACACTTTCCTGCCGCTAAAACACGTGAGAAATTAAATTCCATAGAGTTTTTCCTCCCGGTTTCCTATAGGCCTGCAAAGACATACTTTCTATTCTATAAATGGAAAAGGAATAGGCAACTTTCCGAGCAGGTGTAGTATAAATAATTTTTCTTCTATTCTACAATTTTTGTGTATTTATTTCAGGGTGAGATGGGTATAAGCGAAGTGACGGGTCGCCCCGAGCCCAAGTACAATCCGTGGCGGCGTCGCATCTGGCGACATTTCATCTCGTATCCGCTGACGATCATCTGTCTCTCTCTCGCCTCTGTGGCTACCTTCGCGTTCTTACGTGCTCAGGTATATATACTTAGCCCCACTTGCACAAACATTTTTAAATTGTAATCAAATCAAATCAAATCAAAAACTCTTTATTTCCATAAATACAATAAATGTACACTTAGAAAAGGTCAAATCATAAAACTAAACACTGACACGGAAATAAATGATATTTTGAACAACTTTGAACAACTTTGACGTAATTGTATGGTTTGACAACTCACTAATCATAATTATTAAAGTTAAATATACTTATGCAAGCCGGCCTTAGAAATTATGATTAGAATCTTACTTAGAAATTATGATAGAAACTGTAGTTATTAACACGAAAGTCATTACAATATTAGATATTTACCATGATTAGAGTTTTGAGCTTTCCAATAGGTATTTCAGGATATTTACCATGCAGTGCCGTCAGTTATTCCGTGATCATGGCGCATGAAACTGTGCCGAAATATTGGAAAGCTTAATATATAAAGATAAGTATGCGATAAATAATCATACTGAAATGTATGTGTAAACAAAAAAGAAAATTTTCTTTTACGTAACGAAACTACACTCACACAACCCGCAAACCACACTGGCGAAAATTATTTATGGCAATAATTTTCGCGATGCTCATAGTTTTGTTTAACATTGATTATCGATATCGATAAAAATATATGCTTGCCCAACTGGGTGTGATGCTTGATTTTGAGTCGGCCAATCGTAACGCAGCGGTCGCCGCAGCGATTTGGTGGAATTGTTGTCTAAACAAAATAAATGATATTTCCTCTATTGGGTAATGTGCTCGATGTATTTTGGATAATTTTTTGTCTAACACTGATGATTGATTTAATTCCAGGACTGGTGGGAAACTAACCTAGTGTATTTCACATGGATACCCCGAGCATTGTTAGCTATAATCATCGCCATTGAAGAGGAGGTCTACGCCAGAATAGCGAGGTGGCTGAATGATAGAGGTATGCTTAGATCCGTAGTCTTTTGGTTTACTTTAGTTTTTGGTTGGAACTTGAGTCAATTGTTCTGTAAAAATAACGATAATTTTTGAATATTCTTAGTTTTTATCAACGACTAAGATTTGCATGAGTGGGTTGAGATTGTTTAAAAGTAATTAAGATTTTTACTGATTTTGACAAGTTATATTTTAGCATTATATAATATACATACAGGGTGTCCCATAATGAGTGGATAATCTTGAAACGGCTTGTGCGGGGGCCCAAGGCCAATCCGAAACATTTTTTTGTTTTTTTTTATCTTGACCCGTTCGGAAAATATTTAACTTTTTGTAAATTTGGAAAAAATTGTACCTTTGTTCACATTTTTAGACTTGGTGCCTACAATTTTTTTATTTTTTTTATTTTTGTATTTGGAATATATTAAGAAAATATAGCGTAATTGAACACCGTTTGAATAATTTTGGTAACTAGGAGCAGTAATTTTCAAGACAGTATTAAGGTGGAAAATTGAAATTTTTCATTTAATTTTACTAAGTTTAAGCATCTGTGGTTTAAAAAAAAGGTATGAAAACCTAAGAAGCCATGTACATAAAAAACATGTCCATTTCAAGAGGATTCTTAAATGATAAAAAACTACGAAATTTCATACAGTAAAAAACGGAGATATCGCTACTTTTGTGTAAACAGGAGCCATTCTTACTAAAAATAAAATTGAACCATCACACATTAATAAAATATCTTTTCGCCACTCTCGTTCTAAAACGGTGAAAATATGCTTCGCACACGGAAAACACTTAAATAAACAAATAATAATGTAGCCGAAAGTAAAAGGAGTTAGTGTTATGGGTACAAGATAACTGCTTTTTTTACAATTGCGAACTAAAAACAAAATTAAACCAACAATTGTAAATAATTTTATATTTTTTTATTACAGTAGATGTTCGAACTGGTGTCCTGCTTCTCTGATGCATGCTCTGCATCTTGTAATAAAGGATTTTTTTAGCAAACTTCCGTAGTTGCGTTCGTTAATTTTGTCCGCAGCGTTTTGAACTCGACGTCGAAGTTCCTCTATTGAGGAAATGGGTTTTTTGTACACCAGTTCCTTCAAGTTGCCCCAGTAAAAGAAATCCAATGGATTCAAGTCCGGCGACCGCGCTGGCCACTGGATTGCGCCAGCACGCCCGATCCATCTGTTTGGATACGCTTCGTCTAAATATCGCCGTATCTGTACGGCGTAGTGTGCCGGACACCCGTCATTCTGTAGCCACATTCTATGCCGTGTGGCTAGTGGCACTTCTTCTAACAACCCAGGTAGGTTGTTGGTTAGAAAATCCAAGTAGCTGGATCCATTTAGATTTCCCGGTAGCTCGAATGGACCGATGATTTTTCCATTTAAAATCCCAGACCAATAATTTATTTTAAATTGGTACTGGGACCTGTCTTCGCGCATTAAATGCGGGTTAGACCCAACCCATTTCCTCAATAGAGGAACTTCGACGTCGAGTTCAAAACGCTGCGGACAAAATTAACGAACGCAACTACGGAAGTTTGCTAAAAAAATCCTTTATTACAAGATGCAGAGCATGCATCAGAGAAGCAGGACACCAGTTCGAACATCTACTGTAATAAAAAAATATAAAATTATTTACAATTGTTGGTTTAATTTTATTTTTAGTTCGCAATTGTAAAAAAAGCAGTTATCTTGTACCCATAACACTAACTCCTTTTACTTTCGGCTACATTATTATTTGTTTATTTAAGTGTTTTCCGTGTGCGAAGCATATTTTTCACCGTTTTAGAACGAGAGTGGCGAAAATATATTTTATTAATGTGTGATGGTTCAATTTTATTTATAGTAAGAATGGTTCCTGTTTACACAAAAGTAGCGATATCTCCGTTTTTTACTGTATGAAATTTCGTAGTTTTTTATCATTTAAGAATCCTCTTGAAATGGACATGTTTTTTATGTACATGGCTTCTTAGGTTTTCATACCTTTTTTTTAAACCACAGATGCTTAAACTTAGTAAAATTAAATGAAAAATTTCAATTTTCCACTTTAATACTGTCTTGAAAATTACTGCTCCTAGTTACCAAAATTATTCAAACGGTTTTCAATTACGCTATATTTTCTCAATATATTCCAAATACAAAAATAAAAAAAATAAAAAAATTGTAGGCACCAAGTCTAAAAATGTGAACAAAGGTACAATTTTTTCCAAATTTACAAAAAGTTAAATATTTTCCGAACGGGTCAAGATAAAAAAAAAACAAAAAAATGTTTCGGATTGGCCTTGGGCCCCCGCACAAGCCGTTTCAAGATTATCCACTCATTATGGGACACCCTGTATAATATGTAGATAGGTGCTGTGTGGTGCCGGCTTAGAATTTGCACCACACCAACTCTTCCTGCAGGTTTCGTAAGAGGTGGCTAAGGGATATCTACCGGGGGCGGGCAGCAGCGCCCCCTGCAGAACATTACTACCACCGAACTGCGATCCCCAACCCGCATGTCCACCTGGGGGATTATGGGCATAACCCCCCATGAGATAAAAGCCAATAAGGCGCTTATCATAGGGAGGCCTGCGTCCAGCAGTAGACCAATATAGCTTGGCTTACTAACTTATTTTTCTTCTGTATTATTTACCGTAAAATACTATTTAAATCTTTATAGTCTCCAATCTAATCAGCTCACTGGATTCCCCTACTGGACATCCATTCTTTTTCATTCGCGGAGATTTTTGTACAACATATTGACTCAAGTTCCGTAGATCACCATTTTTAAGTTTTTGCGTGTGGATTTTCTAGTTCTAACACTTAAATTACTTAACTAAACAGTTTAATCTGCCGATTCTAAAGGCTAAAGTAAATTGGGAAATGCATGCCACAATAGATTTCCTTTAGAGAACCCCTATTAGACTCCTCTTTTCAAAGGTTTTATAGAATTGTTGAAGAACCTAAATAGATAAATTTTAATAGCAACGTTTTGATACACCAAGATGCCCTGTTTTAATGGTCTGCAAACGCATTTTCTATTAAATGAATTCAATTTATTACTTTGAAATATGTAACTATTAAATTGAAGTCATAGAATAATATCTTTCTCTAGATTTTATATTCACTATCATTTAAGTAACTTATTGAACGATTTTTCACTATTAACAAATTCTTTCATTTAATTTAAAATAAATTCATCTGGGGACATTAAAACTACGGTAGTCTATGGTGAAAACTAGCATCAATAGAATAACTAGCAACACTGTAGCTTTACAAGACTATAGTGCATATTTTTTGTCTCTTTTCTGCTTACCAAATGGACTGGACCACAATAAAAAAACAAATTTAAAAACGGCAACACTGAATCCAAATTTCTTTACAACAGAGAACTACAGATTGGAGACAAAGTATGAGAACCATCTCATTGTGAAAATAGCGTTGGTTTGTATCTGGAATAAAAAATAAACGCTGCGACTAAGCTCTTATCACGCTTCGCTTACCATAGACTAAAGATGGCCTAGGGTTTAACAAAACTTACACACGCTACCATAGATAGCGAATCCAACCAGGTTTCGGTGTAGAAGCCTCGCACGGAATTAACAGAACTTAGGATACACGCGTTATCATAGAGGCCGAATCTAAAAAGGTTTCTATAAAAGTTTATAATTAAGGTCTTACCTGGAAGCGCAATTAACACCTACCTACTGTCCATGTACACGTAGTTCTAACAGACCTAGCTACGGCAGAGACTGAGCAGTCAATTCAATTTAAATTTTCTTTATTAAAACATTTGTTTACAGTATGAACGTATAAGCTAGTGTACATTTTTTTAAAGAGAGGCTGGGCAGTGAATGTTTACGAGGAGTGCTTCTTCAGATTAATTGTTTACGGCCTTTACTTGACTTACCCTCGAACACTCAAACGCAACTCAGATTTAACCGTTTGAACGCCACAGTTGCCTATACATGACCAGCACATGCGGCCTCAGCGCATGGGTATTTTTGTTCACTTTGTTCCTTGGCGTAGAGGACACGGGATAAAATACTCACTCTCAATCTAAAGCAGGTAGGATCCACGAATAATAAACATAACAAATGACAAAATGATACAAACAAAAGGCTCACCATTGCACGCACAAAATTAGCTCGCTTGCATGCTAGCAACTATAAACCTTGCATGATCTTGTCTATGTCCATTCGCACATACCCTGTTCTTATCCTCTTAAACCTTAAAATTCTCTATAAATCAGTAACTACAGTATTAAAATAAGCTATGAGCGCTTAAATATAGCTTACTAAAATATTCATTGAAAACTACTAAAGTTCAGGTAAACTACTAAAATCCAATTAATATGAAAAATCCAGAAAAAAAAATGTCTTTCAGCTATTTCTTATTCAATAGTTCCTTTTCGTATTTTCTATACAATCATTTACCAAAAAACCCAACTAGAATGTACCCGGAAAATCCTGAGTAGAGCGAGTATCGTGGATAAAGATCGGGATAGAAATAGAGCGTCTCCCTCATGCTGTACCGCTTATATCACGTTTGATATAATATTATCTAAGCGGGACAGCATGAGAGGCTGTAATTTTTAATCCCAATCTTTATCTACGCGGCTTTACCATGCAATACGTCGTCAACGGAAATTCAGCCCTCTTCTAAACACTGTAAAGCATCAAATTCATTGACATGCTGTTCCCCGAAGCTATAAGCCGCTTTAGATGTAGCAGTCATGAGTGACATTATAATAACGTGATTGTAATTGTGTTTTTCTACAGTTCCAGTTCATCAACTCCTTCATAAGTTTGTTCTACATCGCGTTTTATCTACAGGATATGGATAAGTTGAAAGAAGTAAGTATATTTTGCTAAAAAGGTTATTATGATGTTTGTTTGAAACCTTAAAAAAGATTTAACTAAGCTCTTAGATATTTTAGAAGATTGACATTATATCTTATCAGGAGAAAATTATCAATAAATAAATTCAAACAAATTCTCAAACATATCCTTGGTAAAAAGACTTACCTACCTACTACAAAATATCAGATTATCTAGAGGATAAAAAAGCTTGGGACGAGTTTCGCTCCAACTCGAAAAATAACAACTAACAGGCTCTTCGTCAGGTTTCTTCGTCGCTTCTTTACTCTAGTTACATACCGAAGCGACAGAAATCAAAAATATCACTATTTCCGTGTCAGTGTTTAATTTTATAATTTGACCTTGTCGAAGCGTACATTTATTGTATTTATGGAAATAAAGAGTTTTTGATTGGTTAATATTGCATAAATCTCCACTCCTCTGCCTGGCTCTGCATCAATGGACACACACCAAGATTACATTGGCACAAAACCTTACCGCCTAAAAATGTATTTATCTAAAGGGACGGCAACATTTTCATTCTTAAAATCTGTAAAAAATACTAATGAGTTATGTATTGTAAGTATGTCTTATATGCTGTTTTTTTGTAGCAACTAGCCGTACTGCTTATAACGAGACAAGTGATTGGAAACCTCAAGGAGTCTGCGCTGCCTTACCTAATAGAGAACCTAAGGCTGGCCCGCATTTGTGTTGACGTGTTCGGCGCTATGAGCCCTAATAAAAGTAAGTTTGAACGTAGTTTCAGTTTCTGCATTACGTTTAAACTATATTTTATTTGCTTTTTGCTGATAGTTTCTTTCTTCTTTCGGTGTTAAATTGCGAGGAGAGAAAAGAGGGTCATTTGCTAAGTAATCAGACAGTAGTATTTTTAAGAAATGATATAATATCGCAAAAATGTTCAACTTCGACGGGACTTGAACCCGCATCCTTCCGTCAGTATCGGAATGTGCTAACCAACTACACCACGAGGTCAAGTGACGTAGGAGTCGAAAATCTCTGACTTTCTTCGGACTCTAGCGCCATAAGCTCCACCTACAGGGGAAACATTGAAGTTTATCCAATCCTGTTCAAAGCCTAAAGTTACATTTACCTAGTTCATTTGACGACAGGTATCACGTTGCTTAATTCTAAGGTTTTTACAGTAGTATTTTTTTAATTTTACTTTGGTGACTTTCATATCACTGCGGCCGTGATAGGCCTAGTAATCGCCACTTTGTGTGTTCAGCCTCGAAGCAGCGGCGTTCATATTCGCCACTAACACTTGCAGCTACTAGGAACTGTAGGATTTTCTTTGGAGTGAAATCTCTTAGCTCGTCTGAGCTAAGCAGGTGCTTGCTAAACTAAAACAGTAGTAAAATAAAGCTCATTGTGGCTCGTACAGACAGAAAAAAAGCCCTAAATTTTAAGTCAACGTTGAGTAATCCAAAATCAAAAACACATCAATGCTCATTAATTAATTGCGATTTTGCTAGTTTCTTGGAACAGAAATAAAGAGAAACCCGAGATAACTTTAAAAATTTGATGGAAAACTAACAAATTTACCATTATTTCAGCACCGACCTCAACCCAAATAACAGAGCTATTTGAGAAACGCACCAGTTCCTCCGGATCTCCGCCGAATAGTCTAGTCAACGGCGACGACAGACGCGACTCGGAGTCTTCGACCGGGCAGAAGTTATTGCACCAGGCAGAACTCGAGTCGCAGCTGTTCAAGGTAAATACAACTATATTATATTGTCATTGGTATAAGATCTAAAAACGCACCAGTTTCTCCGGATCTCCGCCGAATAGTCTAGTCAACGGCGACGACAGACGCGACTCGGAGTCTTCGGCCGGGCAGAGCTTGAGTCTCAGCTGTTCGAGGTAAATACAACTTTATTATCATATATATATACTGAATAAATGTTTAGTTTACTAAACTAAAGTAACTCAACCAGTTTGGGACCCTTGACTCTATTTAAAAACGTTGGCTGCATCTTTCAATCCGACAGTCTAGAGTGAGAATTTTTGATGATCCCTTGCTTACAAGCGGAGTATATTGAGTTAATTTTTAAGATTATTTTGAACATATTCTGGTTTTTCCATAGAAATATTTTTTAAAGGAAGATGGCACTGCTTCATCATCATATACGGTAGCCCGTACGTCCACTGCTGACCATAGACCTTTCCAAACGACGTCATGAATTATTTATTAATTTATTTAAGAAAACAGAAGTTTACAGTGTAAGAACCAAATCACTCACTATCCTATGCTATTGACTAGATGTACATTTTATAACTTAAATATATATTAAAAGACCTATCACGCTTAGTTTGTACATATTTACGCACGAATAGCGATCCTGAGCCGCCACCATCCATCGATTCCTTGCGACCGCTACAATATCGTCTGTCCATCGAGTGGGAAGTCTTGGCGGTGGCTGCAACTTTTTAATTTGTTTTTTTTTTTCCTTTTCGCAGTACGACGGAACATTCGCGGAATACCTAGAGATGCTGACACAGCTAGGCCACGTGGTGCTCTTCTCGTCTGCCTTCCCCCTGTGCGGCGTGTGCGCGCTACTGAACAACGCGCTGGAGGTGCGCGCCGACGCGTTCAAACTGTGCCATGTCGCTCAGCGGCCCTTCGGCGAGCGGGTGAACAGCATCGGCAGCTGGCAGGTAACTGGGACAGTCGATGACGCAGCACACAGCGCTGCTCACTTCGCTCGCCTTGCTGTGTGAGGGTGTGCGGCTCACTGGGATTGCATGTCGTTAAAAAGCACGCCTCGCTTCGCTCGCTACGCTGGCACAGCATGCCGATAATACTGTGTGATGAATGTGCGGCTCGTTTCGCTCGCCACACTTTTAACGTCATGTAGTCAAAAAGCGCGACTCGCTTCGTTCGCCAAACTGGCCTGGCCAGTACTCAGACCGGCGGCGGCTTGCTTCGCTCGCCACGCTGTGTGAAGTAGTGTGACTTGCTTCGCTCGCCATGATGGGACATCATGTCAAACGTGATTACTCCCCCTCGAATCGATCAATTTATATACGTCACTTGAGAACAATCGTTTTGTTTTCGCACCTTTTAAGTCTCTACAGTCGATTTTACAGCTACTCACCACGCTCGTGACTGTGTTCTTCACTAGCTCCGTATCCTACTAATATTATAAAGCCGAAAGTTTGTTTTTGTTACTTAGGATCTCCAAAAGTACTGAACAGATCAAGTTGAAATTTGGCGTACGTTTAGAGCTAAGCCTAACTTAGATAATAGGGTACCGACTTATTGTACCGAAAATACGCGTGCGAAGTCACGGGCAGAAGTTAGTAGGCATATAAAACAACTTTGCTCTCATATGGAATAATAAACTATTCTTATGATTATAACTTTTGTGTTCTCCACAGCACGCGATGGAGGCAATGGTGGCAGTAGCGGTGCTCGTGAACTGCGCTCTGATTGGTCTATCCGGGCCCGTGCATAGACTGCTGCCCGAGGCCACGCCGGCGCAGACGATACTCGTCATTGTTGCTTTGGAGGTAGGTTCAGATTCAAATGACAAGCAATGGTGGCAGTAGCGGTGCTCGTGAACTGCGCTCTGATTGGTCTATCCGGGCCCGTGCATAGACTGCTGCCCGAGGCCACGCCGGCGCAGACGATACTCGTCATTGTTGCTTTGGAGGTAGGTTCAGATTCAAATGACAAGCAATGGTGGCAGTAGCGGTAAGTAAGAAACGACCCAACCATCTCAGCCCGTAGATGTCTTAAAATGCGACTAAGGAAGTCGCATATTCCGATCCGCCTGCCTACCGTAGTGATTATGGTAAAAGCGCTCGTTGGGGAGGAATGTTCAACTGTGGACACAATGGTCTCTCAGCCCACGTAGCTATCTGAAACTTATAGCTGGCAGACGAAACGGACTGCGCTTTCATGTACTCGTAGCACTGGAAGACACATAGTGCCATTCGTTTGTGAAGGCAGAAAGTATCTTCCGATTTGAAAAAAAAAAACGTATCGCGCACATATAAAGAACTAGCTGTTGGCACGCTCATAGTAATTTTCTTTGTTAATAAAATACTACTAAACACTATGACGACCAATGTGGCGCAGCGGGTGAAGGTCCGCCTGCGGCGCAGGAGGTTGCGATTCCCGCCTCGGGACAAATTTTTGTGCGATCTACAAATTTTTGTTCTGGGTGTTCTGGTCGTTTCTATTTATAATAAAAAAATATCAATCTATGTAGTGTATTGTATTAAGTATATCAGTTATCTAGTACCCATAAAACAAGCTCTGCTTAGCTTGGGGCTAGATAATGCTGTGTGAATTGTCCAGCATTATTTATTTATTTATTTATCTATGTCTAATTTCCAGCACGTGGTCCTGGCAATAGTGCTGGCGCTCCGGCTCGCTATCCCCGAGATCCCGGCCTGGCTCGCCACTGAGATGGCTAAAGTGGAGTTCCAGAGGCGAGAGGCCATTAAAAACGCACATGCGCCGCTGCTGGTATGTAATATTTTTAAGGAATTTTTGAATAAATGAATAGGTATCTTCTAGACCGTCGTGATACATCGTCGGCCACATCGTCACTTTCCATCTGTTGAGATTGCGGTCTAACGAAGGTCTATTGACTGTCAAACATATCCTTTGTAAAAAGGCTTACTACAAAATATCAGATTATCTAGAGGATAAAAAAGCTTGGGACGAGTTTTGCTCCAGCTAGAAAAATAACAACTAACAGGCTAAAGGTTTCTTTGTCGCTTCTTTACTACATACCGAAGCGACAGAAATCAAAAATATCACTTTATTTCCGTGTCAGTGTTTAGTTTTATGATTTGATCTTTTCTAAGTGTACATTTATTGTATTTATGGAAATAAAGAGTTTTTGATTTGATTTGATAAAGAAATAAAACGTCAAGTGCGAGTCGGACTCGCGCACCGAGGGTTCCGTATAATTATAA
The DNA here is from genome assembly GCA_949316285.1 of Eupithecia subumbrata. Classification (NCBI taxonomy): domain Eukaryota; kingdom Metazoa; phylum Arthropoda; class Insecta; order Lepidoptera; family Geometridae; genus Eupithecia; species Eupithecia subumbrata. Next base: position 2,263,730 of record OX438644.1, on the reverse strand, counting down.
GACCTTGCATTTTGCCAAATTTTATGGTTCTAGGTCAAAGAGTAGGTACCCTATAGGTTTTATGTGCATGTGATTTCAAAATAAACGGCTGTAATATAACTTTTGTCGGCCGCCTACAATATTCATACACTAAATTGTTGCACTAATCAGCCGGTCTGCGTCTCTTGTGATGTGACACAGATTAGGTAACTTTTCACTTTTTCACCGTCTTCGAAAAAGGGGTTCTCTATACGGCTGTATGTTTTTTTTTATGTAAAGAAGAAAAATAACGAAAATTATTTTATTAAACTATGTACTCGTACGTCCATTGATTTCAATGTCATTTACCGACCGATTTGAGAGATTGTTTTGCAGTTGTATAGAGGATGATCTGAGGTGGTCCAGTAAAAAAGTTATTCCGAAGGGATTAGAATTCATCCCGCAAAACTTAAAAAACAGATTAAAACTAAGGGATTCGAAGTCGATGTTTAATTGTTTTTAAATAATCGAATTGTTATACTTTAACTCCAGTATAGGCAGAAGCAGCCAAAGTAGGAAACATAATTTATCTATTTCGTTGTAAAATTCCAGTCCGAACACTCAAGCCAAGACGACATCCGTACGACTCGAATCAACACACCCCGTACAGTCACGCCGACGACGCCGAAACAACACGACAAGCCCAACGAGAAGGAGAGGAAGAAGATTTCTATCGGGATGATACCCGAGATACCGCCTTTTAGGTGAGTAGAGGGGTATTGGGTATCGCATGGTTTAAGTAGATAAGCAAATTGTTAATAATTGGTAGCTAAGCAAAATTTGATAAATCAGAATAAATAGTCTAGGATGTCTTTTCACGAGGTATAATGGTGTTAATTCAGGTGGACATAACACTTACGAACGAACTCTGTGGCGCATCGGGCGAAGGTCTGCCTGCGACGCAGGAGGTTGGGGGGTCGATTCCCGCCTCGGGACAAATGTTTGTACGATCTGCAGACATTTGTCCAAGGCGTTCTGGATGTTTTCTATGTATACTTAATAAAAAAAATATGTAGCTATGTAGTGTAGTGTATTAAGTATATCAGTTATCTAGTACCCATAACACAAGCTCTGCTTAGCTTGGGGTTAGATAATGCTGTGTGAATTGTCCAGTATTATTTATTTATTTATTTACTTAACAACAGATTTGACCGCACGAAAATATGCCATCATTTTTATTTCGATCGATGTGAAAGAAGCGGCATAATTTTTAATGCTGTTAAATAAGTCTAATTTATGTTCCATCTGTATTGACATCTATGAATACCAAAACTACAAGCAAAAATTTCGTCGGGAAAGAAAAAATTTCGTCGCGTAAAATAAGAAATATAACTTCAACTTCATTATGTACAGACAGCGTAAGAATTAAGTAAGGCATAACACAGTGCAAGCTACAATCCGATGTTTTATTTATTTTTATCTTTTCGTTCTGTTTTTATGTTACCGAAATAAAAATATAATTTATTTTTGACTTTTAATACTCTTACGATTGACAGTTTTGGATTTAAACATGCATGCATGTATTATGCATGGGGGCTACTTAATTCTGGCGCTGTCAGTACCTTTGAATTGTATGGCATTTTCTCTGATCTTATTTATACAAAACCTTGTCTTGGATATTCGTGCTAAGGGGCACTGAGCTGAGTTTGGTTTCTCGATATTATCTAGTCCACATCGCGTCGTTCCGTTCTTGTTTTATATTTAGTGCAGCGCATGGAATCTAAAAATAAATAATGCTGGACAATTCACACATCATTATCTAGCCCCAAGCTAAGCAGAGCTTGTGTTATGGGTACTAGATAACTGATATATATAATACTAGATTGATACTTTTCACTACATACATAGATATATTTTATCATACATAGAAAACATCCAGAACACCCTGAACTGTCTGCAGATCGTACAAACATCTGTCCCGAGGCGGGAATCGAACCCGCAACCTCCTGCGTCGAAGGCGGACATTCGCCTAATATTTTTCATTTACATTCGCATAATCATAATATAGTTTGACCATGGTACAGCTCCTCTACCGTGCGGACATGGAACTACACTCAAATCCCATACAAAAATGAAATGTCTCGAAGCAATCGAAAAAAATGTATAGTGTTTAAGTGCCTATCTAAACTATCCGCTAGAGGCGCTTTAGTTTTCATTGATACTATTTCAAAATTCATCAAACAATTTCGATAGTTTTCTAGGAGATTAGAATATAATTTTGTTTTATTTTTTGTTTTCAGTTAATTTGACAAAGTATGCCTGGATCGGTGTGTAGTTTGAAGCGTTTATTTTAACATTTCTATTCAGTATTAATGCTTAATAATCTTACATATTTTTTCTTTTGTAATAAATTCTGAGAATTTTTATGTTTGTGTATTATTTACATTTTCAAAATCACGAAATAAACTCTGAGTAAAACAGAAATCGTCTTGTCGTCGCAAGAAGGTAATTTTTTTACTACTTTTGTATGTAAATATCTACTTTTAATCACAATAATACAGCCCTCTTGCACGAACCTTGTAAATTATCCCCATTTTCCATAACATGCTAATTAGCTAATCCAGAATTAAAAGAAATCCATAAAAGTTACTTAGCTTTAAACTATACACATCATTGCCCTAAAATCTACCTACCTACATACTAAAAGCCTGTGTCCAGATCATCGATATAAGTAACAAGAACATAATTAAAAAAATTAACCCCCCCCCCCCCTACAGATTTTTATGAAACATGGCAAGAACACTAGGGATAATATTATCTATGACACAAAAAAACTAAAGGAAAATCGGTTTATCCGTTTGGGAGCTACGATACCACAGACAGACACGTTAAACTTATAACATCTCTTTTTGCGTCGGGGGTTAAAAAAGGGGGGATGAGGTGAGACCACCCTCTCGAAAGTGGTAGGTTCAAATTAGGTCCACCCACCTCGGTCATAGTCGTACCGTTTTCGTACCTGTTTCACGTGCTTATTGTTGTCTCACTCGCACTTCGGTCTCGTTACGTCTTTCCATCTTTGTTGTTCATTATAATTATTGCACAAGATTGGAAATGTAAGTGTGAGCGGGTCGTTGCGTGCAGTTATAACATAGGCCAGCAGGGGTATTTTGATTCGTCGAAAAGGCCGTCGGATTCGATATCGGAAGCTTTTTACGAAGAAAAACGTTTCCGATATCGAATGCGACGAATCAATATACCCCTGCAGATGTTGAGTAAGCGCTGGGAGAACGTACCAAATCTACAGATTTTACTTATATCTATGGTCCGGATTCCGTTTTTAACATCATAATATTTGGTAAATAATTTAACCCTGAAAGCCCAGTAAATAACCTATGTGTATGCACCGAAGTTTTTCTGTATACCAGCTTATTTATTATTTCACTTAATTATAATCAATGATATTTCAGAGCTAAAGTGGCGTCTACAACGGAACCTATAGTCACCACCACTGTGACCGGTTCCCTACAAATGTTGCAGGATGTTAGCCCTACGAAGCCTTTGCGACGGAAGGTATGTTACTAAATAGTTGCCGTATCACCACCACACAGCCGCGATTTTGAAGCGCGTCTTGTGTCCATTTTGATCCACATTTTGATAGGCAACCTAGTAGATATAATATTCTCCTTAACACAAATATGCGTAAACATGTGGTTCTTAGCTCTTACTCGATGGGTGCACTGTTTCTGCAGCCGGATCTTAGACCACAATGACATACAACCGACGCACGCAATTGTCGATTTCGTAGAATTGTAATAGAGCCCCAGGATCTATGCGAAATTTCAGCTCGATTAGTGTTGGCGCGAGATTCAAATTGGTTTGTGGATTCAATTTTTTTTTCTTCCTCAAAGATTAAAACTAGCAAAAAAGTAATTTGCTTCAAATTGTAAACCATTTTCTATATTTAAAACAACTAACTTTGATTACGATTAGCGGCAAATTACTTTTCCCATAGTTTTATTCCTTGAAAAACGTAGAAAAAATCGTAGATTAAAACCACTAAAAAGGATCGCGCGCCAACACGAAACGATTGACCTTCAGTGGCTTGGGCGAAAGAGATAACAAACATCCAAAACGAGTACATTTATATATTATTAGTTGTATGAGATAGTCTTAGCCTCGGTTTGGCCTGAGCGGGGAGAGCATTCTTAGCTCGTGTGCCCTGATTGCTCTGATCGCGAAGGTCCATACCACATTAAAGAAACCGGTTCTCGTCCGATCACTGAAGTTAAGCAACGTCGGGCACGATCAGTTCTTGGATGGGTGACCGCCTGGGAACACCGCGTGGTGTTGGCTTTTTTGCTACTTTTCCCAAAAGACTAAGAAGTTATCAGCACCTACTCAATAAATTTAAACAAATATGGACATTCTTATGGATGGTACAGACAGCGTCAGAATTAAGTACCCCCCCTACATAATACAATGTAGGTTGGAATCCGCATAAGACAATGTACCTAGGTTGGAATCCTATTTTTTTTTTTTTTATCTATTCGTTCTGTTTTTATGTTATCTAAATAAAATATTATTTACTGTGCGGTTACTTAATTCTGACGCTGTCTGTACATTCTTTAACAAACCAAATGAACAAGTAAACTTTTTCTTATGTTGTTTCTAGGAAGCAACGCCAGGGGCGCCCCTGTCGCTGCTAGGGGTCCGCGGGCTGAGAGACGAACCGCTGCACAGGTCCGCGCACTGCATACCGCATCCCACTCAGCATAGACCGCTCGTCAATCCTACCTTACAGGTAGGTTCTATAATATTATATGGACCTATAAGTAACTACTTACTGTCACTAAGACATTTATTTCCAATCACAAAAAGCTTTTCTTAATAAGATTTAATAAGTAATTGTGTAAAGATTAGGTCTGTATGTATTAACCTTTTGACCGCCACGCCCCAAACGCATTCTCGTATCCTCTACGCCAAAGCACAAAAGTGACCAAAAATACCTACGAAAAAATGGTGCTGCCAAGAGTCGATAAAATGTATATTGTCGATAAACACATGGAGACTTGATTTCGTTGGTTTTTTATGCAATAAACAACTTTTTAAAATCTGGGATGTTTTATTACCTTTTGAACGCCACCTTAAAATGATAAAATCTAACTCTCCAAGCCATCCAAGTTACAAAAAGAAGGGCTTCAGGTTAGAAGCACTACCTTCAATTTTCGAGTTTTACTTGATACCAATTTAATCTATAATATATTAATTGTTACGCCGCAGTTGCCGATGTTTTGCCACCAGTTTGAACCAGAAATCAGATCGACAACAAATATTACCAAATAACAACAGCACATCACTATTCACCCACGTGACGTCTTCTGTTGTCGTGAATAGCCGACATAGGCGCGGCTGGCACGATGTTTGAAAGCTTGCTTACATCTGAGGTAGTGATGTGGTAGGTTATAGTCGCTGATTATCGATAAGGGCAAGTAGGTATATACCTGTCCACTCTTGAAATGAAACTAAAATGGTCATCACATCACATGCATTGAATGCCAAATAACTAGTTGGGTACCTACCTACCTACCATGTAGTAACTGTCAAACCACTAAAGATTGAAGACACAAATAATATTATCACTACACAATGCAGAGAAAGAAACGGTACCTACCTACCTACCAGTTATACCAACATACCTAGTCCCTACCCATCAGTGTAATAAGTAGGTAGACGCAATAATAAGTACCTACCTACCTACCCTAGTCAACTGCACTTAGGTACCTACCTAGGTACAATACAATACAATACACTTTATTGCAAACCAAGAAAATACAAAAACAAAACAGGGAAAGAGAAATAACAGAATTGGGCGGCCTTATCACTAAAAGAAGAGAAAAACTAACAGTATAAGACTAAAGAAAGAATCCCTGTATCGGGCGAATGTTGCATTATTATTATTTAGTGCTAGAATTTGTGTTCTTGGTAGGTAGGTCGAAGTAACGGTCAATGACCTTTCTCACCGTTATTGTACCATGAATGCTATTAAAGTATTTTATACCTAATTATCTTCCTTGCTACTTGCAGAATTTCTTCTCATTAATTATCATTCATGCATGGTACAAATTCTTGCCGCTTTTTAGGAAATTTCACTAGGTAGGTAGGTACCTAGGTATTATTTTATTTCCTTCATTCTTTATTCATTGTAAATTTTCTACGCATTACCTATCCATCTAACATCTTTTATTGATTTTCTGTCCACGTAATTATTTCCTTGAGTCGGATACCTATCTCATAATCAAACCGATTTAGGTACCTACACTACCTACTTACCAATGATGAAAGTACCTACCTATCTAGTACACAAAAATTTATCCCGTTCCCAACGTAGGCAGGCACCTACTCTAATCTTACAAGAAAGAAATAAAATGTAGGTAGGTATGTACCTACCTACCCACCGAACTACAGGGAACCTGTGTGCTTCGAAGCAGAAACATGCTTTTGTCGAAGTTTTAAACAAGAGATCTATGAACCTACAAATACCTACATTTTACCTATGAATCCAAAATCTATAGCAGATAAAATCCAAAATCAATAGCAGATCGGACATACTTGGAATGCACTTGCACGTCACTACCATTGTCTTGTTACGCTGATGACGTCACTTACGGTCGTGTAGTCCCGACCGTGGCGTACGCTACACTGCTAAGGGATGATGAACCAGTGATGTGCTTTGGTAAGGATTATGAATTATCGATCCTGCTCATGGATCATTTTTATTTTCATTATGCGTTTGCAGAGTTAAAGTTTGGGTTTATTATGATATCATAATAGATATTTATTATTTATATCATGAGAAAAACATGAAATAAATAATAAATATCTTGTTTAAATGTAAATTGTCTATTTTTTATCACCTTCGCTTGGTAGCTGTATACCACAACACTAGCGGTCGTCTCCTGCCGACAATGGCGTGCGAATCACGCCCGCTGACGGGATTTTATTTCAATGTTTCATCATCGAAATTTTTATACAACTAGGGGTTTTTCTTATAAACCTTTAATATAGATGTATAATAACTAAAACAATGTTCCTTTTAGGATAAATAAAACGCAGAACTAACAGTTAAAAGATTGTGTATTTCGTTTTTTTCTTGGAGCAGTTTTGGTCGTCTAATAACGACACTGGCGTAGTGAGCACAATTTGAAATGTCGAGTATAGACGACGGTGGCGGTCAAAAGGTTAAACTTGTTTGGTGCCGAGCTGGAGGTTGAGATAGGCATAGAAAAGCCTGTACTACAAGTAGAGACCCACTCCGTAGGTGTAACAAGATAATATGATACAAGTATAAGCGAACTCTTAATTAGGTACCTAGCTGCGATTCAGAAACCGGCTGAAAGACTGCTTATTTTAAACCCAGACGCAAAAAGAGAGGGGCCTTATAAGTTTAACGTGTCTGTCTGTGTATCTGTGTATCTGTCTGTGGTATCGTAGCCACCAAACGGATGAACCGATTTTCGTTTAGTTTTTTCTGTGCCATAGATCATTTTATCCCAAGTGTTCTTAGCCATGTTTCATGAAATATGTCGAGGGGTTTTTTAAATTTAATTTTATTTTCTTGTCTATATATTTAATCTTTACTGATGTATATTACAGGAGCTATCAGGCAGTGTAAGCGCGGGCGGTTCCGAGCCAGATCTCAACGCGGTGCCCTCGTCTGCGGTATCTATTGACGCCAGCGCGACATCTAGTGAGGATGACAAACCTAAGGATAAGAGCAGTAAGTTTTGTAGCACTAGGAACAAGTTTATATCAAAAAACTCGACAGCCTATATTGGTCCACTGCTGGATTCAAGCCTCCCCTGATAAGCGCCTTTCTCATGGGAGTAATGCCCATAATCCCCACGCTAAGCATGCGGTTTGTTGATCGCAGTTCAATGGTAGAATTGTTCTGTAGGGGACGCTGCTGCCGGTCCCAGGTGGATATCTCTTAGTCATCTCTTACGACACCTGCGGGAAGAGTTGGGGTTGGGATGGTGCAAATTCTAAGCCGCCACCACATGGCACCACACGGCTGTTTCACTCCTCCCAAACAAGGGCAAATCCCTCATAATCACCAAGCTTGGCAGGCGAAGAGGACAGTAGAGGTGTTAAAAATACACAGGAGTATTCACTTATTCTTCTGGTCTTCTGGAGTACCTATTCGCTTATTCTGATCTTGCGGCATCCCCGTGCCGCGTGCGGCCAACAATTTTATCGTTCACTTGTTTTGATTATTGGTAGGTTATACGCGCTGCAAAAATCGAACGAAAGAAAATCGAGAAGATCTGCAAGAGAAAATTGACTTACGACGAATTGAATTGAATCTAATTGGCTATTCTACTTTTATTTTTTACTGAATACTTGAGTAACGACGACGTATATTATGTCGAAGCCATCATAGTAGCCTCAGAGAGTGGTTAAATAAAGCTGTGGGACCTGCGCCTAACCACTCCAATCGTGTCGGTCTGCCGTCCCCTCAGTTTATGAGAGTGAGTAGTGTACCTGGCTTCGCATCCAGCATCTGCCTGCAGTCTTTCGCAGATCGTCATCCCACCTGGCCGGAGGGCGTCCTACACTACGTTTGCCGAGTCTCCACGTGTCTCCACCATGCCGTGGTCTCCACTCAAGAACACGTTTACCCCAGCGGTTGTCGGTTCTTCGCGAGATATGGCCGGCCCACTGCCACTTCAGCTTGCTAATTCTTTGAGCTATGTCGATAACTTTGGTTCTCTGTCGGATGTATTCGTTACGAATTTTATCCTTCAGAGAGACTCCAAGCTTGCTTTCACAGCTAAGCATTAATATTAAGCCGAGGTTAAGAAAACCATTCCTTAATACCTTCGCCCTTCACGTTTACACAAATAACACTTAATATTACAATCCCGTTGTAAGAATGAGTCGCTTGTTTAATGATTTATTATTGGTTGATGAAAACATCGACATATTTGTGAGTAGCCTAACCAAGTTTAAGAAAGTAGCTTTGGCCACTCTGGCTGCAGAGTGCGCTAAAAGGCCAAATTAATTTAATTAAGTAGATTTGTAATTTTTTTGTTTTTTTCTTTATTTGATTCTTAATTTGATTACTTATTTTTAACATGCCTTTTAACCTTATTTTATATTTTAAAATTTTTATCAATTGTATGCATGTTTTGGATCACAATCTAGTATAGGAACCTTAGCATTACCTTACCATATTGATGTTCTGATTGTTTTCTGTTTTGCATATCAATAAATATAAATAAATAAATAGTATGTACTTTTGCACAATATGTCCTGTGCACCTGGCTAGACTTCGTTGAGACTAACCTTCTTGGCCGAATTTCGGCTAAGAAGGCATCATAATTATAGCTATTATTTTGTCTATAGGTAGGTCCCGAGCGCGCGCTGCGTTAGTAAAACGCGTACGCACAGTCGCGGTGTTTTCTCTGGGCCTCCGCAAGGCGCGCGAGGCGGCCGCTAAAGAGAAGGAGAAAGTACACACACCGCATACACCTGAAAATGTAAGTTATACCTAGCTAATGTACTATTTTAACGACAATGTGGATACCTAGAAATCAACTTAAACAATAAATTCGGATATCTAGAAATCAACCTCGACACCCTATATTGGTCCACCGCTGGACGCAGGCCTGCCGTATTAACTTTTATCTCATAGGAGTGCCCATGATCCCCACGCTGGGCATGCGGGTTCGAGATCACAGTTCGGTGGTAGAATTGATCTGCAAGGGGCGCTGCTGGCGGCTCCCGGCTGATATCCTTTAGTCGCCTCTCTAGACACCCGCGGGGATGGTGTAAATTCTAAGCCGGCACCACTCAGCTATATAACGATGAAGGCCAAAATACACTGGCAGTGTATTTGCGTATCTGCCTGAACTTGGAAATACCTTTTAGTTTTTAGCCCCAACGCAATAAAGTTCGTTTTAGCTCGATCATTTATCCTCTTCGATAAGAGAGCGAGATGGAATGAACTTCATTACGTTGCGGTTAGAATCTAAAATGTTTTTTGTCAGGTCCAGGTAGACTTGCTATGCTGTCCGAGTTTTAACCGCTTATGGTTTAAATGTACACTCGCCTCTCTGCCTCTCTGGCGAAAAAAAATCCAGAGGCCCGGCAACCTTCACGATAGTTTAGACGTAAAATTCTCGCATGTATTTTTACTATGACTGGAACCATCTGCGTCTCAGCCGTTTGCTAAGTGAAAGAAGTCTTCTATCAAAATCATTTCCATACGGATTTCACCCACATAAAGTTTCCTGAAGTTTGTGGCGTCCACCACCGTTGTAGATTTGTAATTTCAAACTAAACAAGTGTATAAAATTTCAGTCATTGCCTGCGCCGATGTTGGGTGGCGAACTATCCCTAATTCCTATCGAGCAACTGATCCAAGTCGACGATGTGAAACCAAGGAATTCGTAAGCTTTTATACCTATCTAGTACCATTAGCTAGCAACACTGAACCATAGATAACGCCTGTTATAGACCATAGACTAAATAGTTTGTAATGTGAGTATTAAGTAGGTTTAAATTGTTGGAGAGTTCCATTTAGTGCCATGAGGCCAGTTATTATAATTTACTCAAGCATGTAGCATTTTTCAAGTAAATATGTTTGAGTGCCTTTCCGATAACCATTAATTTGTTGCAAAAGGATGGGTTGTTGTGTCATACTCGACTATGATCTTATTGATAGAATTTGGCACACATTTCCACCGCTTAGTTGAGTACAATTTCTGGTGAAGAACCATCCTGATTTTACGAAATATAACAAAAAAAATACTTCGTTGTATTTCTTATGGAAATACAGGCAAATATAAATCTGTCACTGATTTCAAGAGTTACATATGAGAAGCTTATGTGTAAAAGTATTATTTCTAAGTAAATTCTTGAAATAATGTTTTGGTAAGTAAATGGAACTACCCCCACCTAGTATTAGATTGTTGCAATAATGTTTAGTGTATTCCCTTTTATGCTGTTAAATATTTTATTCGACAAGTTGATTTAGAATTCTGTTCAAAATTACATAACGTAGATAGCTATGAAAATGTAATGTCAAAATGTGACTTTCAACAAAAAGAACTTTGTTTTAACTAGCTGAGTCGGAGCGGTCAGAAATAAATAACTGAACAAATCTTTTATTCAAAAACATCGTAATAAGTACATCTAAGAGCTAAACGAGAATATTTATATGACCCATTAAAATATGAGTTAAAGTTCTTTGGCCAGCATTTTTTGAATAATAATTTTGGTTTTGAATGTAAGGATCATTAGTGAGTACTTCAAAATCATATCGCAAAATGTAAAGTTAGAGGGAAAGACAGACAGTTTTGTATGTGATATCGGAATGAACTTGTATGTAAGGCTTTGGTTGAATAATATAACGTCAGATTGATCAGTTTTAAAACGTTCTGACTAAAAGAATTTGATGTTATACTTTAGCCAAAGTGTGGTTTTTTGAGCAATTTTTGATGCATTTTGAAGGATTTTCAAAGTTGATACTTGTTTTCTTGTGTAATATTCAAAAGCAATAATTGACAATATTTTCCGGAATTTATTTAATTATGATTACGTTTATTTCGCTAGGTATACATAGGTACTACAATAATGATCACAATTTTAATAAGTATCTATTTTTACTTTGGACAATTTTCAATTTAATGATTTACTTTTAAAAATAGCGAAGATGCTGATTCAGATTGTATACTTACTGTGTACTTAGGAATAAGGTCCAAATTCAAACCCTTATCCTGTAAGCCGCTAGAAAACATCCTTCCTTTACTATTCTAAGTATTATTAGGTAAGTAGAAATAGATTTTTATAGTTATTTGCGATTTTATAAAAGTTTATACGTGTCTTCCATTCATTTGTCGAAATTTTGTTGGTGCTTTGATATACAATTTAAGTAGTATACAAATACCTAATTTTAAATACAAAATAGAATTCCAGTAAGAGCTTTTTTGTTTTATGTTATGACCTATATTAATTTAGTCTATTTGCCAATGTATTATTGATCCACAAGTGTTAACAGCCAGTGGTTTTAAAGTCAATTATTAAATTTTAATTAGCTATTGTTTATCAATGTTATGTACCTACTTATTAACTATAGAGATAGGAAGAGATGATTGATTTTATTTTAATGTTACATAATGATTTCATGCGATGATCGTTAAGATTTAATTTATGTGTAGTATATATATACAGGGTTATTGGTTCACTGACACTATGTTAACTGCTGGTTCTGCGTACCATCACGAACACGTCCGTGAAGACGCCTGGTCTCAATTCTTAAAATTGGTGGAAAGGGTAGGCTTAGTATGTCCGTCAAAAATCGTTTTCTTTGAAACTAAACCTAAAAACGGCTGTCTGAATTATCAGTGCGTGTGTGTGTGTTCGGCTGACTCCCAGCCAGGCAGCTAAAGCCACTCTAATCATCTTGCGTAGATGTAAAATAAGCCAATGAGGATGATGTGGATTTAAATAGGAGTTGGGAGGTCGGTATTTAGTAACTAATTAGGTTTCGGACATTATTTTGTATGTAAGGCGATTCACAAAAAAAAACAAAAATAATACCTGGCGTCTTTACTAACGTGTTCGTGATGATGGGCAGAACCTGCAGTTCACGTTAGAGATGCGCATAATATATCACTTTAATGAAAAGAGTGATATACATCTATTTGATCTAATGATATATATCACTCATTTCGCTCTTTCGCTCATTTAGCTCAGTGGATCAATGATCACATTGATGTAGTCTTGGCTAGGTAGGTAGCGCTATCTCTCTCTCTCACGTTGTATTTGACATCGTGCATTTCGCTCTATCAAGTCATTCTTATTGAATCGCTCATTCGCTCAGCAATTTTCAAAGTTCGAAAATGAATCTTATTTTAAATGAGCTAAGATATATTTTAATTTTGAAACCAAGGTGAGCGAGAGATACATTAGCTCAGTTGAAAGGATATTGTATATCTTCTTTATCTTGCACTCATGAGCTACCCAATCATAGGCCTGAACCGAGTCTAGCTATCTCTTTCTTTTTCACGTTGTATTTGACATCGTGCATCTCGCTTTATCATATCAATTAGAATGAATCGCTCGGTCGTCTTCGCTCGCTCATTCGCTCAGAAATGAGCGAAAGATATAGTTGAAACCAAGGTGAGCGAGTGATACATTCGCTCAGTTGAAAGGATATATATCTTTTTTATCTCTCACTCATGAGCTACCCAAGCCTAGTTCACGTAGTCGGTGATTAACCAATAACCCTGTATATGCCGTGTGGATTTTCCACCATTATTTTATTAAATTTCTCTCAATCCACTGTAATCTATTTTAATGCCTGGTAATAAAAATGAATAGCTATACGACTAAAAGTGGTAATACCCGATTAAGTAAAAATTTTGAAGTAAAATGAATTGAAAAAGTAAGAGTAAATGAATGAAGATAACAAAACAAAAAACATGTCCATTCACGATTTTCATGAAATTTGTAAAAATATGTGATGTAAAATAAACTAGACTTATATTGTTAACTACGTTTAAATCAAAAACAAGCTGAAGAATGTAAACGTCCAATGAAGATTATGTCTACGTTCTTTTATCCAATACCTTATTGAATAGATTTTGTTTGATGTTGAACCTCCATTTCAAGGAATTATTTTATTTAAATCTTAATACTATTTATTATAGGAATCTCGATAATTTTTATTTGCATGGTGGACATTAAGGTGATGATTATTTAAAAGCTTCTTGTAGCAAATTTGTTGTAATTTATTTTTATACGGTTGTACTTAAAATGTTGCATTTATGTAGAACATAATAAATTAAGTTTGCAAAATTACCTCGTGTTTTAATGCAAAATATCTAAACCTATTTAATAAACAATTGCAACACTTACAATCTATAGGATAACAAATAAGACACTGAACTATTATAATAAGCTTTTTATTAACATCATATGGAATATGGATTAACAAGCTCTCGCATCTTAAGTTATTTTTCTTAGAAGTAAAATGTACAAGTACAGTAACAATGGCTGAACACCTTTTAAGAATGTAACATTTAAACATAAAATGCTCAGCAATTTAAGTTGCTGTGAATATTATGCTTATAAAGAACTGAAAGTAACATACTTGAAAAACACAATCGTAGTAACTAAAAATAATTATATTACATTCAGTAACGCACCTTTTTAGGATAACGCAAAACAAATTTATAAAACAAAAACTAACAAACAAACAAAAGACATTTATTACTGAAGAAAAGATAAAGTATACAGATTACTTATGGTCCCCGCACTAGGACTGAACCTGTATCGCGGGAGGCCGGTTTACATACGAGTTTTAACAATAAAAGGTAAGTACTTAACAGAGCAGCAGTCTACTCGTGGCAATAACAATACCAAGATAATATTATTTAGAGAAACACAAAATCTAAAACTTAAAAATTAAATGTAAATCAAAACGACAAAAAAAAAAGAAATTAGGCACTTATCGCAAATAAATTTACTTACTTGAATTGAAACACACATTAATTATTAATAGCTTTATCATGTAAGGAATATTGTACTTCCTTCAAGGTTTTTTAATTGGTCCAGCACCTCCTGATGGTCTTCCAAAATAGCCTTACATGAACCAGTGTATTTAACCGGTAAAATTCTTAATACAATCATATGCACTTCATGCAAATCAAATCTCATCAGACTAATACATGCTGCAATAATCACGGAATCTTTACTCCAATTCATACAATTATCGTCGAATATTATACTATAAACTCTATGTATTTCGTTCAGAATATAACCATCGATCTGCCTATGGAACAAAGGAAAGTACTTATCGGCGGCGGCCATATAACCTATCAGCAATTCGTACAGTACAGACATTCAGAGAATTTATCGAAGGATCTCCTGAAAGCACCATACTTTTCGCCTGCGTCTGAATACATGGTAAGTTTTTCCCTCCCGGCAATAATAATATTTCTGGTTTTAATACTTAAGCGTAATTGAATCAATAGCGAGAAAATTTAATGGCTTTATAAATGATTAAACACGTCTAAGCTGTAGAGTATAATCGAATGGAGCTCAGAACATCGCTCTGCAAAAACCTCGAGTGTGAAAACAGCGCGCCGGTTTACGCCGCGCGAGAGTTAAGTGAGCGATTTTGATTCGAGCTATACAAAACCGCGTGCTCACCGAAGTGAGGATTGGAACGGTGCAGCGCGGTGCGCTGTATGAAGTCGTTTCTGGTAACAACGTCGCGTCAGTTGAAAGCGCCTGCAGTTGCTGCGACACTGAGCGAGATTTTTTGTAGTTTGAAGCGCCGCCGTTCAAATTTAAAAAGCTTTTTAACTTTGCGGATGGTGCAATCTAGGTGCTATTTATTTTATTGCATTTGCACTTCCACTGCTGAATAGTTTAGCCATGATCACCATTATAATTGTATTCTAAAAATTGCTTGAGTACCTAAACGAAACATAGTAGCATAACTTAAACGACTATAAAATATCATAAAACATACAGTAATGAAAAATCCTTTTCTACACAAAAGCATTACACAAGAAGAACTTTTCATAAAAAAAAATGTCGTACTTCCTCATTATTAACGATATTTAATTGGTCTATCACCATTTGATAGTCTTTTATACACGGACCAGTGTCATTATAATCAACGGGTAATTTTCTTAATACAAGCATATGCACTTCATGCAAATCAAATTTCAACAGACTAACACATGCTGCGACAATCACATCATCATCATTCCAATTCAAATAATTATCGTCGAATATAGTGCTATAAACTCTTTGAATTTCGTCTAGAATATAGCCGTCGATCTGCCTATAGAATGAAGGAGAGTCTTGCCGCTGTCTACATACCCTGTTTATGTGTGAAGACTTTCAGAGAATTTATCTAGGCATCCTCTGAAAGCGACATACTCATTACCTACTTCTGCGTTCCTGTTGAGTTCCCGTGACCCGAAAATATTAATATTTCTGCTTATTTCACTTAAGGCTAAACGACCTTGTCTTTCCATACAAACGTGGAAGGGTAACTACTACGCTGTTTGGTGTTGAATCAATTTATCTCGTCATCATCAATGTTGTAAATACCCAAAACCGCAAAAAAGTATACATTTATAAAATAAAAGCTTCTTAACTTTCAACACTGATTTTAGCCCAACTTTGCAAGAAAATAAATAATATACGAAGAAAGAAAAATCTAAAATAAAGCTTGTAACGACATAATTTAGTTATTCAAAAGTTTATTTTGAAATTTCTATAATAATAATAACCCTTGTGCTAGAAGTTCCCATTTTTTTACGCGGGTTTTTTACGAATAATTCCATTCTAGCGCGCCAGTAGCGGGAGCGGCACAGCTTATTGTCAAGCATATAGGAAATGTGTTCATCTATAATGATCTCAATCTCAACCTCGGGAACGAAATGCACATATAAATTTCATTGTATTTTTACAGTAGTCACGGCGCCAACAAGAAGCTGGACGCGTAACGTGCGATGCAAGTCCTCATTTACCTATAATTGAAATATGTCAACGCCGCAACAGCAAGCTGGGTGCGTAAAGGGCGATTTCCGCAATATTCATATATGTCATCGCGGTCACCTTGATGAATTTCTAGTGTCAAATTCATTAGCTCTTCAAGCAATTCTGTGTGTTGTGATTCGTCATCATCACTTTCTGCCAACACTCTCTCGAAAAGCGACTTAAACAGGATTTTCCTTGTAGAGACATTCTTGGTTCGCTCCCATATATCTTTTAACAGCGTCTTCAAAACGTCTGTACTGAAACATTTGAATGCTAGTGATAATCCGTGTTCTTGGATTGAGACTGGCTTGTCGATTAATGACTCGACAAACGAAACGCACGCAGGTAAGGGTAAATTCATCAAGTAGGAGTTCAATATAGGGAGGAAACTGTGGACGTAATCTCCGGTGATATATTGATGGACACTTGACAGTGGCAATGGAGGCCGCGATATGGAAGCATACGCGCATATCGCTTGCTGAATAAGTAACAGACCTCGAGGCGTATTTTTGTGATCTATCTCAGGATTCGTAGGGACATATTTCTGGAGAAATTCAATTCTGAATGACTCGTCTGCCAAAATGAGTATCCCATACACTGCTGCTTGAGCCATGCGGTAATGCATATCTTTGGTAGACAAACTATCTATCAGCAGCTGCAAGTATTTTTGGGCGATATCATGTCGGAAATAAAGTTTCAATTTCTGTATCAGCCAGTTAGTTCTACAGAAACTATATTTATTATATTGTTTGATCAACGGAAATTTATTGATTATAAGTGTCGCATCTTTTTTCAGTAGGTGCACAATATTCCTTTCTAAGCATTTTTCATGCTCAGACTCCATAAGGCGATGGTATTTGAAGTTATCCCAATTCATTTTTATAAACTTGTAAATTATATCAGGAATATCGTCTTTAGTTTTAGACTGACACAGTAATATATCCACGTACGCCCGAACCCAAAATTCGACTAAATCTTTGTCTCCGTTTTCTTCGCTAACTGAAGTTTCAACCGACGAATGATAAAACTTCAGCATGAATTGAAAAACTTTTTCCAACTGTTCTGGCTGCAGACAGCACTTTTTAATTATATGAAGTAAACAAATGCGATATTCTCTGAGGAAATCGTTGAGTACTTCAGGTAGATCTTTACCTCGTAGGATATAATATATCAAAGTCATCGTCATATATTCATAGTCCTTGTACCATGTGTTGTTTTTTATATCAAACACATCTAAGCTATACAGTAATTTCTCGAATAGTATCCAGCATTCCTCGTGAAAATCAAGTACCTTGTGCTTTTCACTTAGTTTTTCTAAAAACCTAAATTTTCGGTGTCGTTCTTCATGCATGTGTCTATCATGAAAGTATTTAAGTAAAATTTCTATTTCTTTTTGAGATTTTGCCGAATCAATTAGTACTTTTACCATATCCACTCGTTTATCAGCATCTGAAGTGATTAGGACATACTTTTTAATTTCCTCAAAAGCTTTGTCAAACTGTACAAACTTATACCAGATATAGTCATTTCCATTTCCGAGAATTTCTGAGGTGCTATTAATGTGGTTTAAAGCCCAGGTTTCTTGCTCTGCATTGGTCATCATATTGTAGAAATTGTGAGAGTAAAACTCTTTGCTCATTTCAAAACATTTGTGTGGGTATTTTTCTACGAAAATTTTCTTAATAAAAGTGAACTTTTCATTTGTTGGTACAATGTCTAAAATAAATTGGTATTTTTTGTAGAAGTTCACATTCCAAAAAGTCTCGGCGTCATCTGGTAGTAGAGCTACAACATAGATTTTAACATCGCTAACTGTACTATTACTGCTCACTTTGGATTTGTGCAGAAGGTTCAAATACAAACGTGGATTTTTTAAAACCCTCATTTTGTGATTTTTGATGATATCCTTTGATATTCTACGCCCAAAACGAGTTATTTCTCTACTGTTTTCAATCGTTTTGTATTTTTCCAGCAGATCTAAATACTTCTCATTGGATATAGAGTACAAGTTATGCAACAACATTAGCAAAGATCCTCTACTCTGTTCATTATCCATGGTTTCCAAGATAGTCTGAGCTAATAAAAATGAGTTGCCAACAAAATTTGCGGCAATTTCCTCCAAATTTGACTGTAAAAACTCAAAGGCTTTTGACTTATTTTGAAGAATTTCATCCTGTTTATATTTTTCCGGTGCATGATAAAGAAATTTAATAGCTATATTGATCAGCTTTTCCTTCATACAGTATTCATAAAAGACAATACAGCGATTTTCAGTTAACACAGTAGAAAGTACTGATAAAACTTTCTTTTTCATTTTTATTGACATCAATGGAAATATATTGTGATGTAGATTGTCCACATTGATATGATTTGCATATTCATCTTCTCCTATCCATTTAGATTTGTTAAGAGCTCGAGTGATTTGAACAATATCACCAGATTTCAATGTGTCCAATATAAAA
This sequence comes from Eupithecia subumbrata, assembly GCA_949316285.1. Taxonomy (NCBI): domain Eukaryota; kingdom Metazoa; phylum Arthropoda; class Insecta; order Lepidoptera; family Geometridae; genus Eupithecia; species Eupithecia subumbrata. The sequence goes on along the minus strand of OX438644.1, from coordinate 2,244,744 downwards.
TCGATGTTTTTCGCCTTTGATGCCAAATCAATCAAGAACATCTTGTCTACATCATATGCTGCAGCCTCTACCTCATAATTATTAAAATCATCTACAGATGCTCTAATTACCTTTTCATTGAGTTGTTTCTGCCGTTCTCCCAAAGTGTTTCCAGATAGTAAAATCATATTGAATATTTGAGTTAACTGCAAAAAAATATATTAAGAATATATTAAATATAAGAATTACATCCTGTTTATATTTTTCCGGTGCATTGATAAGAAATTTTATGGCTATATTGAACTGCTTATTTTTTATGCAATATTCATAAAACTCAATAGACCGCTAAAGTCATAAATAACGGGATATTTACCATGATTTGAATTTTGAGTTTTCCAATATTTCGGCACAGTTTCATGCGCCATGATCACGGAATAACTGACGGCACGTGATCATGGCGCTATTTTGTTTTCGCCTCGGGTTGATGATCGAAATAAAGAGCAATATATATAATGATATATAATAGCATACCCCTGCTGACTCGGATATTTTTGGCGACATCGGAAATGTTCCTACATATACTACTGTAATAGGTACAGTACAGTCCATGCCCGATGAACTTGTGTAGATTTACAAAATTAATAAACAGAAATTATGCAAGATGCCTACTGCTATTTTAGACACAATACTTTTGCGTATGTATACCTAAATAAATTTATTTAAGAATCTGCCGTGATAGCTTCTATATTTTTTGCTTCGCAAGTCACATTCGGGCTCATGGCAGACCAACAGAGCAGGATCGCCATTGTTGAAAAGTACAAGACTAAAAAAATATTTTTTGCCTTAATGTGGTATAAATAAAAACGCTCTATTGAGCCGACATATTCAATTGAGTATTTTCAAGTTAGCTTACCTTCGTCGTAAATTTTAAATACGTTGTACGCAAGTCGAGAATGTATTGGCGGTATTGATAGATTTTAAAATCGTGTCGCTTCGGTTAGTAGCCTTGCATCGTCGCTTGCCTTGGATTTTCAATTTTTCTGAGGGATAAAATATTGGTGAAACTATTTGATTCCTATTAACTAGGAAATTATTAAAGAGATGTCAATCATCAAAAAATATTTTTACCTATACATACATGAAATATTCCATAATTTTTGTTACATATGTATGTAACAAAAAGTATGGAATTCAGTGGTGGTTCAGATTCGTACCCCCCCTCCCCTTTCAAGCCTCACGTGGTTATTGGACGACCCCATACATTTGTTACTGTTAAAAAGAGGAGATGACCGTATAAGTATTCAGGCTTTTGTCCCTAGCCTTAGAACTTATGTTATTTATTTTTAAAATGTAGAACCTACTTTACATAAAATGTTGCAAATTTATGCAGGACATAAAAAAATAGTTTGCAAAATTACTTCGTGTTGTAATAAAAAACCTTGAATACCTACAGATTAGTTTTATTAGGTAGGTGTCTAGATGCCAAACATAAAATAAGGGAAATATGAAAATATAGCTAATTTGCACTTCATTCCAACAATTTAACAAGCTTTCAAAATATCCTTAGTGATTTTTCATAAATATAGTACTTATGTGCATTTAACAAAACTTGCTAAACAGGGTTCTTTGCTCAAGCTTTCTGAAGGGTAGGTATACGAGTTTATGAAATTATAAATTATCAGCTATTCCAGTTGTTTGCATGTTAGGCCGCACGTTCACGGCGACTTTTTGTGACAATGGTGTCGCGCGTCAGTCGCGTTTGCAACGCGCGACAGAAGCGATGCAAACGCGTGACTGTGTGAATAAAACGCGCGACTGTATCAATACAAACCCGCGACCGTCTCAGACATCGTGACCAATGTTGTCTCGACAGTATCCATCTTGCGACTGTAGCGTTCACAGGAATTTCTGTATTAATGCTGAATCGCGACTGAAGCGCGTCAGCATCGCGACAGTAGCGATACAGAATCGTGGTTACGTGGGCGAAGTCGCCTGTTTCGATACGAACGCACGTCAGCATCGCTACAAAAAGTCGCCGTGGGCGAGCTATCTTTTGCATGTAAAGTAAGAACTATACTCCAGCCAAATTCAAGAAACATATTTATTTTGAAAGGGCCCACCGAAATTAAACAAATTGTCGATTTGAGATCTTTCCTACAGTGCATAATACATAAAATAAAAATATTTATCACATTCTAATAAATAATGAAATAGATAAGTATTTTTAGATTGTTGTGTTGTGGCTTGTTTAAAAAATTGTGTCATAAGAATGGTTCGAGTAAACGAAACTTTGTACAGTAGGTACCCGGCGATAAATTTTGTACATCGACCTTTGGAAAGAGACAATCGATCGAATCGAATCAATTTTGGAAAGAGCTAATGCTAAAAATCTTAAGGTTTGGATAAAATAAAAGAAAACTTCAAACGTGCGAGTCGAGTGTCGACTCGCGCACTCAACCTCAACAGCCTGTATCAGTCCACTGCTGGACGCAGGCCTTCCCCTGATAAGCGCCTTATTGGCTTCTATCACATGGGGGTAGTGCCCATATTCCCCACGCTGGGCATGCGGGTTGGGGATCGCAGTTTGATGGTAGAATTGTTCTGCAGGAGGCGCTGCTGCCCGCCCCCAGTGGATATCCCTTAGTCGCCTCTTACTACACCCGCGGGAAGATGGTGGTGCAAATTCTAAGCCAGCACCACACAGCTACTAAGAGACTCGCGCACTAAGGGTTTCGAATAGTTGTAAGACCTTATGTCTTGCCAAATATGATGATTATAGGTCAATGGGAAGTAGGTAGGTACCCTATAGGTTTAGGTAGGTAGGGAAACAAAAGTATTTTTTTTTTTGTAAATAAACTAAGTACTGTACTTTGAGGGTTTTTTCTTTTACTTGTGCTATAAGACCTTGCTGCTTGCCAAATTTTATGATTCTAGGTGAACGGGAAGTACCCTTAAGGTTTTGGTCCATGGCGAGAATCAAAAGTATTTTATTTATTAAATCGCCGGGCACTGTAGCATAACATTAACCAATATAAAATATGATAAAACATACAATAATGAAAAATCCTTTTCTACACGAAAGCATTACACCAGACGAATTTTTCATTAAAAAAATGTCGTACTTCCTCATTATTAACGATATTTAATTGTTCTATCACCATTTGATAGTCTTTTATACACGGACTAGTGTCATTATAATCAACGGGTAATATTCTTAATACAAGCATATGCACTTCATGCAAATCAAATTTCAACAGACTAACACATGCTGCGACAATCACATCATCATCATTCCAATTCAAATAATTATCGTCGAATATAGTGCTATAAACTCTTTGAATTTCGTCTAGAATATAGCCGTCGATCTGCCTATAGAATGAAGGAAAGTACTTGCCGTTGTCCATATACTCTCTTAGTAATGTGTGAAGACTTTCAGAGAATTTATCTACGCATCCTCTGAAAGCGACATACTCATTACATACTTCTGCGCTCCTGTTAAGTTCCCGTGACCCGGAAATAATAATATTTCTGCTTATTTCACTTAGGCGTAACTGAATCGATAGCGAGAAAATCTCATGGCTTTTCAGTTGAGAATTCTGCAATTGATGATATATGCTGCTATTTAAGATATTTATGAACGAAAAACTCGCTAGTTTATGACAATCGTAACTGTGGCTCTGCAAGTCTATGATGAAATCGCGACAAAACTGATAACTTTTGACATATTCTTCGCGTCGCATGTTATGATAACTTATGACAAATTCATCGGGTCGCGTCTCAAGCATCATTTCAATACATCTGTCAATTATATGTTTTACTCTAACAGTTCTCTTGTTTAGTTGCTCTGCGTTATAAACATTTGTAAGGTGGGCGAGAGTAAGATCCCATTTAGCTTTGTTTAGCTCATTTGATTCATTATTTCGTATCTCTGTGCTTAAGAATAGCCTATTCTCAAGCATACAAGAAATGTGTTCATCTATAATGATTTCAATCTCAACCTCGGGAACAAAATGCACATTTAATTTCATTGCATTTACAATACTCGTCTTTCTTTCTAAATTCACACATCGGTCTGGTAGTTTTTTTACAGTTTTCCAGGCGGCAACAAGAAGCTGGACGCGTAACGAGCGAGGCAAGTTCTCATTTACGAATAATTTAAATATGTCATCATCGTCATCTTGATGAATATCTAGTGTTAATCTCTTTAGCTCTTCAAACAATTTTTGTTGTGATTGTTCATCATCACTTTCTTTCAACACTCTCTCGAAAAGCGATTTATACAGGATTTTCCTTATCGAGACATTCTTGGTTCGCTTCCATATATCTTTTAACAGCGTCTTCAAACTGTCTGTACTGAAACATTTGAAAGCTAGTGATAATCCGTGTTTTTGGATTGAGACTGGCTTGTCGATTAATGAATCGACAAATGAAACGCACGCAGGTAAGGGTAATTTCATCAAGTAGGAGTTGAATATAGGGAGGCAACTGTGGACGTAATCTCCGGTGATATATTGATGGATACTTGACAGTGGCAATGGAGGCCGCGATACGGAAGCATACGCGCATATCGCTTGCTGAATAAGTAACAGACCTCGTGGCGTATTTTTGTGATCTATCTTAGGATTCGTAGGGGCATATTTCTGGAGAAATTGAATTTTGAATGACTCGTCGGCTAAAATGAGTATCCCATACACTGCTGCTTGAGCCATGCGGTAATGCATATCTTCAGTAGACAAACAATCGATCAGCAGCTGCAGGTATTTTTGGGCGATATCATGTTGGAAATAAAGTTTCAATTTCTGTAGCAGCCAGTTGGTCCTACCGAAATTATCTATATATTGTTTGATCAACGGAAATTTATTAATTATGAGTGGCGCATCTTTTTTCATTAGGCGCACAATATTCCTTTCTGAGAATTTTTCATGCTCGGACTCCATAAGGGGATGGTATTTGAATTTATCCCAATCCGTTTTTATAAATTCGTACATTATATCAGGAATTTTGTCTTTAGTTTTTGATTGACACAGTAATATATCCAAGTACGACCGAATCCAAGCATCAACTAAATCTTTTTTGTCTCCAATTTCTTTGCTAACTGCAGCTTCAACCGACGAATGATAAAACTTCAGCAAGAATTGAAAAACTTTTTCTGACTGTTCCCGCTGCAAATCAGGACAGCACTTTTTAATTTTATCAACGATTTTATATTCTCTCAGGAAATCATTGAGTGCTTCAGGTAGAGTTTTACCACGTAGGATATAATATATCAAAGTCATCGCCCTATAGTTATATTCATTGTACCTAGAGTGTGATACATCAAACACATTTAAGCTATACAGTAATTTCTCAAATGGTATCCAGCATTCCTTGTGAAAATCAAGTACCTTGTGCTTTTCACTTAGTTTTTCTAAAAACCTAAATTTTCGGTGTCGTTCTTCATGCATATGTCTATCATGAAAGTATTTAAGTAAAATTTCTATTTCTTTTTGAGATTTTGCCGAATCAATTAGTACATTTACCATATCCACTCGTTTATCAGCATCTGAAGTGATTAGGACATACTTTTTAATTTCCTCAAAAGCTTTGTCAAACTGTACAAACTTATACCAGATATAGTCATTTCCATTTCCGAGAATTTCTGAGGTGCTATTAATGTGGTTTAAAGCCCAGGTTTCTTGCTCTGCATTGGTCATCATATTGTAGAAATTGTGAGAGTAAAACTCTTTGCTCATTTCAAAACATTTGTGTGGGTATTTTTCTACGAAAATTTTCTTAATAAAAGTGAACTTTTCATTTGTTGGTACAATGTCTAAAATAAATTGGTATTTTTTGTAGAAGTTCACATTCCAAAAAGTCTCGGCATCATCTGGTAGTAGAGCTACAACATAGATTTTAACATCGCTAACTGTACTATTACTGCTCACTTTGGATTTGTGCAGAAGGTTCAAATACAAACGTGGATTTTTTAAAACCCTCATTTTGTGATTTTTGATGATATCCTTCGATATTCTACGCCCAAAACGAGTTATTTCTCTACTGTTTTCAATCTTTTTGTATTTTTCCAGCAGATCTAAATACTTCTCATTGGATATAGAGTACAAGTTATGCAACAACATTAGCAATGATCCTCTACTCCGTTCACTGTCCATGATTTCCAAGATAGTCTGAGCTAATAAAAACGAGTTGCCAACAAAATTTGCGGCAATTTCCTCCAAATTTGACTGTAAAAACTCAAAGGCTTTTGACTTATTTTGAAGAATTTCATCCTGTTTATATTTTTCCGGTGCATGATAAAGAAATTTAATAGCTATATTGATCAGCTTTTCCTTCATACAGTATTCATAAAAGACAATACAGCGATTTTCAGTTAACACAGTAGAAAGTACTGATAAAACTTTCTTTTTCATTTTTATTGACATCAATGGAAATATATTGTGATGTAGATTGTCCACATTGATATGATTTGCATATTCATCTTCTCCTATCCATTTAGATTTGTTAAGAGCTCGAGTGATTTGAACAATATCACCAGATTTCAATGTGTCCAATATAAAATCGATGTTTTTCGCCTTTGATGCCAAATCAATCAAGAACATCTTGTCTACATCATATGCTGCAGCCTCTACCTCATAATTATTAAAATCATCTACAGATGCTCTAATTACCTTTTCATTGAGTTGTTTCTGCCGTTCTCCCAAAGTGTTTCCAGATAGTAAAATCATATTGAATTTTTGAGTTATCTGCAAAAAAATATATTTATCAAAAACATGTTTTGTTCGGTTACTGTGATTATTTTTAGATTGAGTGTCGGTAGGTAGTATGCATATAATGAATAAAAGGAAGAAAAAGAAAAGTTTGGCACCAGGCAGAGAATTTATGATTTAGACCCCCGCTTCGCTTCGGGGGTGGGACGCCTACAGGGTAAGGTCGGGGTAACTCAACTCAGGGCTTTTGCGCCTTGTAATTGAGCGTCACATTTTGACCTCTAGCGCCAAGGTCATTGGCCTAAGAGGTCAAGGTCACTAAGAAAAGTTGCACCCTAAGTGACCCCGTCCACGATTGTATAAAAAATTAAAAATGTTAATTATGCATAAAAATTTTCGCCTAAAATTCTTTTTTGACTTGTAATTGGCTGCGTCCCGTAAACTCCACTCCAACCACAACACTTCACTTCCAACACTTTATTCGCTTTACGTGTACACGGGATTTTTCGTTCAACGTTATTGTGTGTAACATAAGCGACAACGAAACTGTAATTTTTGGATACCTTTGCGGTAAATTTTGTAAGCGGACGAAAGAGAGAATTATAATCTAAAACGCTGTATTAAGCCGACAATAAAGGTATATAGGTACAGACATACAGATTTATCGAGTTTGCTTACCGGTTTCTAGAGTTTCAAGGTTAGATATCTGAAGCCGCCTACTGCTGATACCGCCTCCGCGCTCCGCTGAGTGTCGTCGGTGGGATACGCTGTCGCGCGCGCCTTCGTCGTAAATTTTAGGTGCGTCGTGCCCAATGCAAATAATCACATCAATTGAAACACGTACGTGGCCGTCCGTCTTCGTTTAAGTAGTTCGTTAAGTTCGTTTAAGTAGTATTCATTCTGTGGCCGGCCGCTGGCAAAAAAACTTGCAATTATTTTTGATTTGTTTGTTTGTCATGTCAACCATTCACTCAAAAAAGAAAGAATGATTGAATGAAAAAAAAATGTAAAAAGGAAAAAGTCAAATCAAATAAAGTTTCTGGCAACATTGCGTTGGATTGGAGCGTGGACGGAAAAAATCACCGAATATAACCGTTGCCCACGGATTTTAAGTTATTCAAAAATTTTCTGTACCATTTAAATTATGGTTTGCGCACATTGCCAAGCACTATTCATTTATTTATTGTAATGCATTTGCTACGAACTTATGCTAATAGCGTATACGGCGTAGACTGAGAAGGTAAATTTATTGCTTCGCAAAAATATTTTTCTGTTTCAATAATACATTCAGGTGGGAAGGAAGCTCTTTGGACTTTGGGTTGGGTTGGAACAGTAAAGAACTACATATAAAAAGAATCACAAATGAAGAAAGGTTGTTTTTTTTTATTTTAAAATATGTTGGTAATAAATAAGGTGAGGAGTAGGTACCCTACTTGTCTAGTCTAAGTACTTACAGTAAAAATTACAAGGTCGGTAAATAAAACAGTTCATTGCCGAGCGAACGAAGTGAGCGAAGCGTCTCTGCATAAAGTCTAGCAAAGTTTGCGTTTCTGTCAGTATGTCCGTACAGGTCGTATTTTACAACCGATCGGTACGAAACTTGGCTTACACATTCTACGATTTAAATATATTTTTTTCGTCTGGGTTTTTTTATATAAGGCGTACTTCCTCCAAAAAGAGGCAAAAAGGGAGCTTTAAAATATCTCCTCTCTGAGAGATCTGATTTCGCTGATTATTTTTTTTAAATGAAAAGTAGTAACTTTAAATTATTCTGATAAAAAAAAATTGGTAAAGATCTGATGAGGATTTTCGGCATGACGAGCAGAATATTGAGCGAGCCATCTCGCTAACAGCGAGCAGAGAGTTATGAACATTATTTCTACCCATGTAAGGCAATAAGGTATGTGATATTTACCATGATTTGAGTCTTGAGCTTTCCAATATTTCAGCACAGTTTCATGCGCCATGATGCCAGCTCATTCCGGTACCAACCATAAGCCGCAAAGGAGTACGGTGGAACGCAAACCAGCATTTTTACCTTACATAAAAGGAGTGAGTGACGGATAAGATTGCAAACATCCTGCCATAATCCTCCATCAAAACCATCTTTAACTACTAAAAAAACTTTAAACTTTAAATACTTTAAATACTACCAAAGAATGGCTTAGGGCTAATAACTTGGAAATTAACCTAAAAAAGACAAAAATTATGCAATTCAGAACAAGACAAAAATCCCCCTTAGACCTAAGTAATTTGACTAAAATTTTGCACATAGAACAATGCAATGAATTTAAATTATTAGGCGTTACTTTAGATACCCACCTAAACTGGAAGAGTTATATTGACACGCTAAAGAATAAACTTTCAAGGTTTACCTACGCCCTTAGTATTTTAAAACGTAATACGGATTATCAAACCGCCCTGTCAGCATATTACGCAAATGCATATTCTTGGTTTAATTACTCAATTGTTCTGTGGGGAAACAGTGTTGACTTCAACGATATCTTTATCAAACAAAAAAAACTGATTAGAATATTAGCTAATATAAAACAAAAACAAAGCTGTAGGCCGCACTTTAAAACTTTGAAAATATTAACCTTGCCCTGTATATATATAATGCAAATGACCTTATTCGTTATAAAATATCGACATTTCTTTAAATCTAAATCTGAGCATTTTACTAACTACAACAGACGAAATGAACACAAACTTATTCTACCTTCGACTACCCTTACACAATTTAGCAAAGGTCCTTACTCACGACTAGTAAATATCTATAATAAAATACCTAGCTCCATCAAAGATCTTAAAAAAGATTCGGCTTTTCGTAATAAACTCAAAGAATACCTTATTTCTAAATGTTACTACTCCGTTGACGAGTTTTTAAATGATAAATCTAAACTATAATTATTTGACTGCCTGCAATTTACATACCTACCTACCCAGTTATTACTAAGTACAATTGTTTTGATCCTTGTAGCTGACAATGTCTATACTTTTTAACTTCAATGTATAGCATAGATTGTGTATTTATAACAATATTTAGACCAATTGCTGCGCCCTTACAGGGTACATGTACTTACATTTAAGCTAATTACCATCTAAGCTAAAACTCTGTACCTAATCGTATATGTATGCAATAAATAAATCTGAAATCTGAAATCTGAAATCTGAAATCTTCACGCCGTTGAAAAAGATCACACACTACCTAAAGACACGTTCCCACTTGAGAAACCAGGGGTGTACAAGATTGACTGTAGCTGTGGAAGCTCCTATATAGGCCAAACGAAACGCACTATGGCCAGCAGAGTCAAGGAGCACATACGAGCGGTGAAAAATCTGGCAACAGAGAAGTCTGCCATATTGGAGCATCTTCTGGAGTCTGGTTCAAACCACTGGATCGAGTTACACAATCCACAAGTAATCTCAAAAGAGCGACATTACATACCTAGATAGGTACCGGAGGCCATTGAGATTACCAACTGAAACTTGCGGTTTTCCACTTAAATGTAAGAGATTTCATCACAAATTTTTGAACCCTCTTTGCTACATGTTTAGGTGGAGTAGTAGTCGGAATGAGCTGGCATCATGGCGCATGAAACTGTGCTGAAATATTGGAAAGCTCCAGACTCAAATCATGGTAAATATCACATACCTTATTGCTTTCTTTTAGATCTTGTTTTAGCAGCTGGTGTGTTATTTAACGGAGATAAGATAGATGATACAGAATGTAGCATAGGGAGCTGTTCATGAGGGTCGACAGTTGAAAATATTTTGTTTATAAACGGTGACAACGGGATGATATCTTCATCTGAAAAACTCGGTTGAACGGAGCTGCAGCCTTATTGTCTAAGTAAACTGGTAATCGTAATCGTCTTCATTTTTGACATTTGAAACCTAGCCTGGACTTCGACTGTCACTTTCGTATTGTGTAAATAGCTGACACATGCAACACCATTACCAGCGAAATTTAAACCCAGTGAATGAATGAAACTTCGTATTCCCGCTAATTTTGGCATTGCGTAACGCCGAAATGAATTTCAGTAGCAAATTCAAGCCCATTCGAAACGTCAAATGAAGAAGGGAGCTCATTCGAGTCTTTTTGGAAAAAGTTTTGGTGAAATCTTAGTACTTCCAATTTATAAAATTGTCTTAAACATTGTGTTTGAAAGTTCGGAAGCTAAGAAGTTGGTAATTAATAATCTCGGAGGTAAGTAATAATTATACTTGAGTTCAAATTCATTTTGTCAAAGAAAAATACAAAGCATTCTCTCAATCAAATGTCTTCTTCCCAACTGGGAAAGAGACAAGATTTTTCACCTGAAGTAGGCAGTGTAGGCACTTACTACATGTCTACATGACTGTTCATTGAGAGCTTATACACACTACACTAGTTCTGTTACACATAATTAATTGATTTCAGGCGTTATGGCGCAAGTAATTTTGATGGCCGCTGCAGAAGAAGAGCGGCTGAAAAGGCATCTGCGATTAGATCGCAGAGTCTTGCGGCAGGCCAGCAAGCCATTAATGTTGCCCGACAAGGAGTTTGTGGCACATTTTCGTCTGCACAAGTCTCAATTCGAGTTGCTTTGTGCAGATGTTATACCGCTCTTGCCGGCACCACAGCGCTCTAGCGCTGTGAGGCCTGACATAAAGGTAGGTAATATGGAGTTCCTCACTTAATTTGAAAGCACATGTACCTACCTGTCTTTTTTATAAAATACATACTTGTGTGTGTGCTTGCAGTCATTTTGTGCTATACTGCTTTGCAGGTATTAGCTGCTTTGGCTTTCTATGCCAACAACGCATCTCCGTCGATGAAGAGGAGATGACACGTGACCGTGCGCTACAACCCGCAGGACTGCATCATCCCCCTGAAGGTGTACTGCGGGAAGTTGATGGAGAAAGGCACGCCGTTGTTGACAGATTGTGGAGGAATCGAACCTAATACATAAATAAATAATGCTGGACAATCCAGACAGCATTATCTAGCCCCAAGCTAAGCAGAGCTTGTGTTATGACCAGCAGAACACCCTAAACAAATATTTGCAGATCGTACAAATATTAGTCCCGAGGCGGGAATCGAACCCGCAACCTTCTGCGAAATTTCTTATTTGACAATTAAGTACTATTTATATAGTGTAAAATTTGACGTCTTTGTCATTGCTTATTTTATAAGTCTATAGAAATAAATTTATTTACACTCTTAAATAGACTAAAAAGCAATTCATATTTATTTGTTTTATTTCAGTTTTTGCTCTATACGCAATACAGAGCGCTGTATCTCTGCCAAGGTGGCAGCTATCGCCTCTAGCGAACGCGAGACCCTCTCCTCATTCGCTAGATGGCGCTCCTCAATTCTCATTGCCCACTGAGGCACATCTGCAGCATGTGATGTATCTGTAACAATTTATAAAAATACAGCTTGGAGGAGGCTCTGTCCAGCAGTGGACACTCATTGGTTAGCCATTGATGTGATGTGACATGAATAGTGGTACGGACGGGACCCTAAAATCTAAAATAAAAATTATTTATAGCCGAAAAGGCTACAAGTAGGTAATTAAATTTGTGTGTAACATAACATATTTATGCTTGTTATTTCCAACGCAGTTATCCCGCGCGCGGGGATTGTAGTGGAAGAATACATCTATTGTCTGTGTTCCTTACTTATTAGAAGGTACCTTTAAAACCATAATAATTTCTGCCCTGTTTTTATTTTTATTTTTATACCTATAAGAGGGTATCGGTGCTGATTGCACTTATAGAATAACACTTAGAATAAGTATATATTTAATTATGCTAAGAGTGTAATTGTTTGTTACCCCGAATAAATAAAAAATAAAAAAAACTAAAAATTACATGATTGCCTGCGCGTAGGGGCCAATTGCGGTGGTGGAGTTGAGTTGAGTTGAGTGCTGGAGCGGTGGCGGCCGACGTTGACTCTGTAAAAGAATATTTAACTGTTACAATACAATTATAAGATATTATCATACCAGTAGATGCGATTTCAAACAACAATTCAAATTTACAGATAAAAAGTACTTACATCTCTCCACTTGGCTCTCGTTTTGGTGGCGCCAGCCCCAACAGCATTCAAATTAGCTGCCAACTCCTCCCACATTTGGTCAGCTTGCTGCTTCGCCAGTGGGCCGTTATTAGCCAGGCGGCCCACTGCGAAACCCCTATTTTCCTCCATGTACGACACGAGCATCTGCAACTGCCGGTCGGAAACAATTTTTCTTGCAGGCATTCTGAAATAGCCATATTATCATATTATTACACTGTTCTGTAACAACACACTTGATAACTTTCGTAACGCATTAAATCGGTAAAAATTTGTTTAATGTACTTACATAAGAAATAACCTTTTTCACGAAAAACATTTGTTTTCACAAAGCAACCAAACCATACAAACTTTAAAATATACCGCGAAGTGTTGACATTGATAACCCCAACAGTGAGTGACATGAGCGAGTTTGACAGTAACAAAAAGAAAACTTACGTTTCGTTACCTACTACTTTAATGGTATAAAGTTTTTTATATTTGTATTTATCTCCACATAAACTGACAAAATATGTGTTAAAATTGCAAATAATGACAAAAATCATGCCAAGGCTATGCTTTTGCAACATAACTATTTTTCCAACAAGTAAAAAAACTTAATCGCAAATAGTACCAGTGGAACTACTAGTTGTTCCACTTGCATAATCGGAACGTATCAAAGAACGAAGACTAGCGGAATTGGATTCACAAGAATCATTCATTCCGAAACCGATTACCAGTTGAATACCTTACACAATACCAAAAACATTCTGACTGGCTTGACAACTGATAATGGGCTTGAAGTTCACTGGTAATGGGCTTCAAGTTAGACAATAGGGCTGCTGCAGCCTTATTGTCTAAGTAAACTGGTAATCGTAATCGTCTTCATTTTTGACATTTGAAACCTAGCCTGGACTTCGACTGTCACTTTCGTATTGTGTAAATAGCTGACACATGCAACACCATTACCAGCGAAATTTAAACCCAGTGAATGAATGAAACTTCGTATTCCCGCTAATTTTGGAATTGCGTAACGCCGAAATGAATTTCAGTAGCAAATTCAAGCCCATTCGAAACGTCAAATGAAGAAGGGAGCTCATTCGAGTCTTTTTGGAAAAAGTTTTGGTGAAATCTTAGTACTTCCAATTTATAAAATTGTCTTAAACATTGTGTTTGAAAGTTCGGAAGCTAAGAAGTTGGTAATTAATAATCTCGGAGGTAAGTAATAATTATACTTGAGTTCAAATTCATTTTGTCAAAGAAAAATACAAAGCATTCTCTGAATCAAATGTCTTCTTCCCAACTGGGAAAGAGACAAGATTTTTCACCTGAAGTAGGCAGTGTAGGCACTTACTACATGTCTACATGACTGTTCATTGAGAGCTTATACACACTACACTAGTTCTGTTACACATAATTAATTGATTTCAGGCGTTATGGCGCGAGCAATTTTGATGGCCGCTGCAGAAGAAGAGCGGCTGAAAAGGCATCTGCGATTAGATCGCAGAGTCTTGCGGCAGGCCAGCAAGCCATTAATGTTGCCCGACAAGGAGTTTGTGGCACATTTTCGTCTGCACAAGTCTCAATTCGAGTTGCTTTGTGCAGATGTTATACCGCTCTTGCCGGCACCACAGCGCTCTAGCGCTGTGAGGCCTGACATAAAGGTAGGTAATATGGAGTTCCTCACTTCATTTGAAAGCACATGTACCTACCTGTCTTTTTTATAAAATACATACTTGTGTGTGTGCTTGCAGTCATTTTGTGCTATACTGCTTTGCAGGTATTAGCTGCTTTGGCTTTCTATGCCAACAACGCATCTCCGTCGATGAAGAGGAGATGACACGCGACCGTGCGCAACAACCCGCAGGACTGCATCATCCATCTGAAGGTGTACTGCGGGAAGTTGATGGAGAAAGGCACGCCGTTGTTGACAGATTGTGGAGGAATCGAACCTAACACATAAATAAATAATGCTGGACAATCCAGACAGCATTATCTAGCCCCAAGCTAAGCAGAGCTTGTGTTATGACCAGCAGAACACCCTAAACAAATATTTGCAGATCGTACAAATATTAGTCCCGAGGCGGGAATCGAACCCGCAACCTTCTGCAAAATTTCTTATTTGACAATAATTAAGTACTATTTATATAGTGTAAAATTTGACATGTCTTTGTCATTGCTTATTTTATAAGTCTATAGAAATAAATTTATTTACACTCATAAATAAACTAAAAAGCAATTCATATTTATTTGTTTTATTTCAGTTTTTGCTCTATACGCAATACAGAGCGCTGTATCTCTGCCAAGGTGGCAGCTATCGCCTCTAGCGAACGCGAGACCCTCTCCTCATTTGCTAGATGGCGCTCCTCAATTCTCATTGCCCACTGAGGCACATCTGCAGCATGTGATGTATCTGTAACAATTTATAAAAATACAGCTTGGAGGAGGCTCTGTCCAGCAGTGGACACTCATTGGTTAGCCATTGATGTGATGTGACATGAATAGTGGTACGGACGGGACCCTAAAATCTAAAATAAAAATTATTAATAGCCGAAAAGGCTACAAGTAGGTAATTAAATTTGAGTGTAACATAACATATTTATGCTTGTTATTTCCAACGCAGTTATCCTGCGCGCGGGGATTGTAGTGGAAGAATACATCTATTGTCTGTGTTCCTTACTTATTAGAAGGTACCTTTAAAACCATAATAATTTCTGCCTGTTTTTATTTTTATTTTTATACCTATAAGAGGGTATCGGTGCTGATTGCACTTATAGAATAACACTTAGAATAAGTATATATTTAATTATGCTAAGAGTGTACCTAATTGTTTGTTACCCCGAATAAAAAAAAATAAAAAAAACTAAAAATTACATGATTGCCTGCGCGTAGGGGCCAATTGCGGTGGTGGAGTTGAGTTGAGTTGAGTGCTGGAGCGGTGGCGGCCGACGTTGACTCTGTAAAAGAATATTTAACTGTTACAATACAATTATAAGATATTATCATACCAGTAGATGCGATTTCAAACAACAATTCAAATTTACAGATAAAAAGCACTTACATCTCTCCACTTGGCTCTCGTTTTGGTGGCGCCAGCCCCAACAGCATTCAAATTAGCTGCCAACTCCTCCCACATTTGGTCAGCTTGCTGCTTCGCCAGTGGGCCGTTATTAGCCAGGCGGCCCACTGCGATACCCCTATTTTCCTCCATGTACGACACGAGCATCTGCAACTGCCGGTCGGAAACAATTTTTCTTGCAGGCATTCTGAAATAGCCATATTATCATATTATTACACTGTTCTGTAACAACACACTTGATAACTTTCGTAACGCATTAAATCGGTAAAAATTTGTTTAATGTACTTACATAAGAAATAACCTTTTTCACGAAAAACATTCGTTTTCACAAAGCAACCAAACCATACAAACTTTAAAATATACCGCGAAGTGTTGACATTGATAACCCCAACAGTGAGTGACATGAGCGAGTTTGACAGTAACAAAAAGAAAACTTACGTTTCGTTACCTACTACTTTATTGGTATAAAGTTTTTTATGTTTGTATTTATCTCCACATAAACTGACAAAATATGTGTTAAAATTGCAAATAATGACAAAAATCATGCAAAGGCTATGCTTTTGCAACATAACTATTTTTCCAACAAGTAAAAAAACTTAATCGCAAATAGTACCAGTGGAACTACTAGTTGTTCCACTTGCATAATCGGAACGTATCAAAGAACGAAGACTAGCGGAATTGGATTCACAAGAATCATTCATTCCGAAACCGATTACCAGTTGAATACCTTACACAATACCAAAAACATTCTGACTGGCTTGACAACTGGTAATGGGCTTGAAGTTCACTGGTAATGGGCTTCAAGTTAGACAATAGGGCTGCTGGTGTTGGCTTGGATGAAGCTGGTGTCGGGTTGAATGGAACTGGTGGAGAGTTAAAGCTCGATTACACTTTACGGTTCACCGTCAACGGTAAGAGTTAGGAAGCTTAAAATGGAAGGTGTAATCGCTGTTAGGAAGAAAGGATGCCGATACCGGAAGACCGTGCGCTCCCGGCCGTCCTAACTTCCTAATTGCCGGTGCACCGGCAAATGTAATCGCTGAAAGAGACCAGCCGCTCAGTCGCGCGAGGCGTTTATTGTGAGCGGACGTGCATCAGCGAGCCTTGCGTGCAAAAATGATTTCCCAAAAGGAAAAGGATGAATTTTCCAATGTTCTAGAACTGTATAAAGACATGCCTAACTTATGGAACAAACAAAATCCTCTGACTCTAACGAATGCCAGATGTTCATATATTACATTTTGTTTCTTAAAAGGAGATATTGCTTGATCCAACATCATCTTTTTTTCTTCCTTCTCAAATTTACAGCCGCAGTTGCGGCAAGGGCGATTCCAATTTTTTGAAATTTTGAGAGCACAGGCGCCATACTCCTACTACGTTCGACTGGCAACTGAGTTATGAAGGCGGCGACCGTGCAGTGTAACAGAACGTCCTTTCCGCCGCCACGGCGCACCGTTCCGGTAAATCGTGAAATGTAATAGGCCTTTTAGTTTGCGTAGTTCTATAACAAGCAACTTCATCGTTGGATTTTCCATAAAGCCGGCTTTTGACTATGGGATATAATATAAATTACATCTTGTGCTATATATTACATCCCGCGATTGCTATTCACACTGTAAGATATATATTTTGGAGCACACAATGATCAGTTTACACGTCTGCACACGAACGCCAACATTCAAACGGAGGGCGAAGCGGGGGGGCGCGGTGTCCGGGGACGTGAGGTAAAATATACACCTTCAAATGACCTTCAAATATCGCTCACTCGGTCGAAAAAATATTTATAGTTTGGGATGTAATATATATTATAGCACAGTGTAAACGGTGCCATACAAAATGTATGGTGAGCGATAAAATATTATATCTCGGGATGTAATATATATCCCATACTGAAAAGCCGGCTTAAATGTCCAGGTTATTTAGAGAAGAGAAAGAGGGGTAGGACCCTGATTCCGAACTGTAGTACGTGGCACCGCTGGATTCATCGTTATGCGTCGGGATTATGACTTCGTCGTCTGATTCGCTGCTACTATCGGATGAAGATACATTTTCTCGAGGCACAAGTGCCATAATCGTACGTGTCCTTTGCCATTTTGCTTAAATCTGAAGCAAGCAGACAAACACAACATGCAAACCACACCCAAAGGACATTAATTAGGCACTTACCTACATTAAAGTCATAAATAACGAGATATTTACCATGATTTTATTTATGACTTTAGTGTTAATAACCATGATGGATTTAAAAGACTTACCTACATATTATCCCAGTAAGAACAGACTGCCGTTGAACCTTAGAGGTCTCACATGTGTGTACTAAACATCGAGATAAAAGGTCAACAGGAAAGTGAGATGTGAGATGTAAAATATAACAAACGGTTAGTCAAATAAAAACTTACTTTTTTATACCAAGTCCTCTACCTAGGTAGGTAGGTATGTAAAATATTTAGTCCCCAGTGTTGTATAACAAACACACAAAAAGTCATTAATATAAATTATTCTTGGTGAAATGTAGTAGAAAGCCATCCCCGAAAATTACATTGATTTTCGTAGTCTGATGCGCAGTGTTGATTCTCAGCAACACTCAAAATCCTAATTACTTTAGAGAGCACTTCGCAGCGTTACGCCTAAGCAACATACATGTTGACAAGCCGATTGTCAGTTATTTTATGCTAATAAGTACATGCATACATAGAAATGCAAATGAAAAATACATACAAAGTATAAATCAATAAAACCAAGCAATATTTACCTTCGATCCGCACGGTGCGCGGCATTGGCGCCAACTTTCGAAAAAGAACTTTTGAATTGTCTGGGTGGTCAGCTGTAATTTCATTTTAGGTTGCTTTTTGTTTTTACTATGTTTTAGTCAAAACTAGCAAAAGTATAGCGAAAAATGAGTAGGATTTTTTTCATTATGTTGCCCGTTATTAACTCTGCGAATTAAAGGGTAATCATGATGGATTTAAAAGTTTTATAATAAGGTTTGTGTTACGAATTAACATTTCCTGTGCAATAAGGGCAAGTTCTCACTATATTACTCTAGCTACAAACAGAAATTTAAAAAAATGTTAGGTCCTCAGTATTCCGTTTTAAATAACTTGTAATATGTAAATTAATTGTTGTAAAAAGTGCTGGCGAGGTCTACTGTTCATAGAACTACTAGTAATAATAGGACTACGAGAAAACGTACCTAGTTACTGTAATAACAATGTAGATAAGTGCACAAATTTTGTTAAAAAAACATAAAAAGATAGCAAAAATGCAGTTGTGTGTTTGGAATCTCGCTACAAAATCGCAATAATCATGTGGACCAAGGACCAAGACGCGCTACACAATCGCCGCTGTGTGAGAGTCTTCACAGCTATTGCTTGAAGCTTCATAGCGTCGTATTTGATTAAAATGAATGACCGGAAGAGCGACCGGAGAAAACCCAGAAAACAGATTATAAATTTAAAAAAATATCAGAAATAAAATGGCGGTTCAGTTGTTGTTTTTCCCAATTCGCAAAGAAAATCAAGATAACGTAAGATTGAGCATTGTTGACTTGTAAAGCAACTTATTGCGTCTATGTAAAATAATATATTTCCCAAACTTTTTCTTTACTAGGCCTTTGATAATGGAATTATCGACATGACATCCGCAAATCGGTCACAACGCCGCCGCCGCGTTTATTTTCGTGAACGATCAAATAACCTTATTTTCTGAGTGCATTTGTACAGTACTTCTCTGTACATTACAATAACAATAACATGGACAAAGGACGACAGTGTTGCTAAATAAAGGAATAAATAAAGTGATTTGTAAACATGGTTGACGCAGAAGACTTCAACCCACTAACATTTGAGAAAAGACTGGCAAATCTGAAGGATACCCAAGAATGTATCCAAGGGTTGTCTTCATGGTGTTTGAAGCAGAGATCTCATCATAAAAAGATTGTGGCTAGCTGGCTTAATGTGCTAAAACGTGTAAAGATTGAGCAGAGACTCATCCTCTTCTATTTGGCTAATGATGTTATTCAGTACAGTAAGCGGAAGAACTATGAGTTTGTCGAGAGTTGGGGGCTCAATTTGCAGAAGGCAACACCTTTAGTCAGGTAAGTTTCTATTCCTATTGTTTGGTTTGTTATTCTTGTGGTAATTACTACATTCAATCATTAAATTTTATTTGCTTTTTTATAAAATATCAGGAGATTCTTAAGATGGCAAGTTGATAATTGCAATGCCCCTAGCTAAGGTTTATGTTTAGTGAATGTTTTTGTTCAGCAATTAAAAAATGAAATAAAGTTCAGTAGGATGCATTGGCTTTTTAAAAATGGATTTCTAATTACAGAGATGAGAAAGTCAGACCAAAAATTCTGAGAATATTCAAGATCTGGGAGCAAAGATCTGTTTATGATGATGAGTTCCTGTCTGACCTGACCGGTTTGCTCAGCGCTGGAGCTGTTAAGAAGACTGATGATGATCCCTTAGACTTTCAAGTAAGTTCTGTTTATTTTGTAGATTAGCAATTTACAACATACTTGACAAAATGCTAGGTGAAGGACTTATCCTATGTCCTGCAGTCATGAATAGTCGAGTTCTATTTGAGTCATCAAAATTATTATTGAAGCAAAGTCAAAAATAAATAAATAAATAAAAGTCCTGTGGTCTGGTAATATAATTTGATATTTTTTGTAAACAAAAGATTAAATAATAAATATTATATAGATTCCCGCCTCCGAACAAATTTGTGTATGATCTGCAGAACTTTGTTCCGTTGGTCTGGGTGTTTCCGATGTAAAATAAAAATATCTATCTATGTAGTGTATTGTATTAAGTTTAACAGTTATCTAGTACCCATAACACAAGCTCTGCTTAGCTTGGGGCTAGATAATGCTGTGTGAATTGTCCAGCATTATTTATTTATTTATTTATTTTATTTATTAATAAATAATGCTGGATAATCCACACAGCACCATCCAGCCCCAAAGTAAGCTACTCAAAGCTTGTGCTATGGGTACTAGTTAACTGATATTATTTAATACATTATATACATAGATATTTTTAGGGTTTCGAAGATCAAAGATCGGTTTTGAAACCCTTATGGTCTTGCTTTGTCTGTCCTTTTTTCCCTCCTTAATAACTCAAAAACTACTGCAGCTATCAACTTGAAATTTGAAATAATAATACATTTCATGCGCCTGTACAGATTTAAAGAAAAATAAATGAAAAATGAAAATGAATATTTTCCATACAAATTGTGATGCCGAAATTTTAAAAGATACCTACAGAGTCATATGAGGTATCAAATGAAAGGTATCATTTTGTACATTTCAAAATAGTTTTTGAAATTTTTGTAGGTTTCATACTTTTTCTATGTATAATAAAAATATCTATGTAATATATTGTATTAAGTATATCAGCTATCTAGTACCCATAACACAAGCTCTGCTTAGCTTGGGGCTAGATAATCCTGTGTGAATTGTCCAGCATTATTATTATTTTTAAAATATTTCGAAAAGTCGAAAAAATACCCATTCAACAAATTCCCCCCCTATCTCCGAAGATTGCAGAGCGATCCATGTTAAATCGCCGTCCCCGGAGAATATAATGGTAACTGCAAAAACACAACTTTTCAGGAAAAATAAAAACATGTTTTCATTGATTACTTCATTAATACTGGACGTAGGCTAATAATTGTCAGCTTAACGAAAAGCTTATTTTTTATGTATTTGGAATATTTTAGTAGAACATGCGTAAGATATGCCAAAACCGAGATATTTCAAAAATAAGAAGTTACTGAAAATCAATCGCCAACCAAGTTGTTATAATGTCGATTACCATTTTATTCATAGTATTTCGTAATCAAAATCGTTATTGCACCAGTGACTTACCATTTTATTCCACGTTTTTTTACAGTGAAAGTGATGATGATAATGCTTGAATATCATCCTTTTCTCGTCAATGTAGTCTAATTTTTTGCTCTTATTGGCTTTTTTTGGTTTTTCAACAAAACTTTATCAATGGTAATCAACAGTGATCGGAATTAGGTGGGCTAAAATACCTAAAGTTCAAAGAACAGAGGCAAAAAAAAAATGGAGACTTCCTTACTACAATAATTTTATTGGACCCAATTGGGACGAAAATGGAATACTTGTCGCAGTTAGCATGTATATTAAATATTAATGTTCTTATAATATTACGAACTAATTCAAATCATTTTTAACCATCCAACCCAACCAACCATCTTTTTAACCAACTGCAAGAAGTTTAATATTTTGTAACTTACATTTCTAATTGTTATTACCTCAGGTAAAAAACTGATTCACCTCATTGTTTTCTTTTCCCAGAATAGCCGAAGCTTGTTGTCTCTTTCTAGATTTTGCTATCTTTTGTTTGTCACTGGTTTGCAGTGTAAGTACCTATTCAATAAACAATGACAAAAAGTTTTTATTTTTATAGTGCGTAAGCCTCACACTCTGTCAAATTTCTAAGAAATTAAATAACATCGCAAAAATTTACGACTTCGGCGGGACTTGAACCTGCGGGTTCAAGTCCCGCCGAAGTCGTAAATTTTTGCGTTTCGTCCTTCCGTCAGTACCGGAATGTGCTAACCAACTAGGTACACCACGAGGTCAAGTGACGCTGGAGTCGAAAATCTTTGCGACTTTCTACGGACTGTAGCGCCGTTAGCTCCACCTACAGGGGAAACATTAAAGTTTATCCATTCCTGTTCAAAGACTAAAGTTACGTTTAGTTCATTTGACGAGAGGTGTCACGTTGCTCAAATTCTAAAGTTTTTATTTTTATAGTGCGTAAGCCTCACACTCTGGCAAATTTCTAAGAAATTAAATAACATCGCAAAAATTTACGACTTCGGCGGGACTTGAACCCGCATCCTTCCGTCAGTACCGGAATGTGCTAACCAACTACACCACGAGGTCAAGTGACGCTGGAGTCGAAAATCTTTGCGACTTTCTACGGACTGTAGCGCCGTAAGCTCCGCCTACAGGGGAAACATTAAAGTTTATCCATTCCTGTTCAAAGACTCAAGTTACGTTTAGTTCGTTTGACGAGAGGTGTCGCGTTGCTCAAATTCTAAAGTTTTTATTTTTATAGTGCGTAAGCCTCACACTCTGGCAAATTTCTAAGAAATTAAATAATATCGCAAAACTATAAAATTGTTTTTTTAACCTTAAACCTACTTTTGAAATTGAAAATTTATTTATTCAGACATTCATCCATTTTGTTGGTAACACAATATTATTAAAATTGAGAATGGTTAGTACAATTACAAAACAAAATAAATCAATCAATAATAACAATAATAATAATAATAATTTCAAAGTTTGGATGGATGTTTGTTACTTCTGGGACGAAAAAATAAACGGACGAAAAATTGGGACGAAAAAATATTTAGTCCTAAGGCCTCTCCATTTGGTCTCTGTTATTTTTCGAACTTTAGGTATTTTAGCCCGCCTAATTCCGATCACTGGTAATCAACTTATTCTTATATTACTAAATGGCTTTAAATAGACGAAATTACCTCAAAATCTTCTTAAATGACAAAAGCTAGGCCCTCGGACTTCACACAGTCATCATCGTCATCATCATCAGGCTACACTAGTCCACTGCTGGACATTTTAGACCTACCTACTGAACGCCACAGCGCCCTGTCTCCAGCTTGCCGCATCCAGCATCTGCCTGTAGCCTTTCACAGATCGTCATCCCACCTGCCCAGAGGGCATCCTATACTACGTTTGCCGACCGACTGCTTGGAGATTTTATGAAGCTGATCCGCAAGATTTTCTTAACAGGTTTGTGACAATGGATGAAACTTGGGTTTACCATTATACTCCAGAGTCAAAACAACAATCCAAGCAGTGGATAAAACCAGGTAAACCAACTCCGAAGAAGGCCAAGACAAACCTGTCGGCGGGCAAGTTGATGGCGTCTTTTTTTTGGGATGTTAAGGGTGTCATCATGGACTGGACTACCTTCCGAAACGTGAAACAATGACCTCAGCATACAGCACCATTATGCGTCGTTTACGTGAAGAAATTAAAGAGAAACGCCCAGGGTTACTGCGAAAGAAAGTTTTGTTTCACTATGACAACGCTCGCCTTCACACCTTTTTCGAAACCATGGCTCAAATTTGTGATTTTGGATTGGAATTGCTACCCCATCCGGCTTATTTTACCGTTTTAGCACCGTCAGACTTTAATCTTTTTCCAAAACTAAAAAAAACACCTCGGTGGACAGAAATTTTAATAAATGTAGAGGTCGAAGCCGCTGTAAAGCTTTATTTTGAAGACCTTGAGGAATCATTTTTTAAAAGGGATAGAAGCTTTCGAAACTAGATGGAAGAAGTGTATTGAGCTAGATGGAGATTAAGTCGTAAATAAAAAAAATTGTACATGTTTGATTGTGTTATCTTGACTAGACCGCGAACTTTTTAATCCTCCCTAAAAGGAGGACATCTTTGCTTCCAGAGCCAGTACTAGCTTGCGTCAGGGACTCATAAAAAACATGATAGTAGCTTGGAATATCTCCTGCTTTACAAAGGCTCATAAGATCGTCATAAAGAGCCTTGCTTATTGAAAGTGAATAACACTTGCGATTCGGGCACATACGGGGACTTGGGCTTGTTACCTGTCTGGTACCCCGCTTGCGTCTTGTCTTTTTAACAGGTTCTGTATTTAATTGGCAATATTCAGCATCGAAGTCATTATATTTTGTATTTTAATATTAATGGCTGAGAATGGGAGACACTTATTTCCACTTATTCGTCTCATAATTTTCACGAGAACATAATTGTATTATTGTTTATCGTACTTCAATTTGTGAATACAATATGATAATATTACAGTACAACTTTATTCTTGTAATGTCAGGCATGGGTAAAATCGTCGAATAAAATTGTAATTTTTTGTAACTCCGCGAATAATGATAGTAAAGCTACGAAAAAAATTGAGCCGATGTATTAGCACCCACAGATCTCAAAAATGACAAAACACTAAAATCAAGGTAGTGGCGATTACCATTTTATTCTCGGGGGACGGCGAAATGTATGGAGCGTTTATAGATATAGATCTATATTTTATAGGAAAAATATAGAGAAGTTTGTAAAACGAACACTTTTTCAAAAATGTTCAAAAAGGGGGGGAATAATTTTCAAAAGGGGGGGGGCTACCTCACCGAGTGGGGTATCAAATGAAAGGTCTGGACATTTCAAAAATTTTTTATAAATTTCTGTATGTTTCATACTTTTTGAAATATTTTGAAAAAAGTCGAAAAAATACCCATTCCCCCCCCTATCTCCGAAGTTTGCAGAGCGATCTTTTTAAAATGTATGAAGCGTTTGTAGATATGGATCTATATATTGCACGAAAAATATAGAGAATTCCGTGAAAAGACCACTTTTTGAAAAATGGTCAAAAATGAATAATTTTCAAAAGGGGGGCTACCCCCCCCGAGTGGGGTATCAAATGAAAGGTATCGGTTTGGACATTTCAAATCAGTTTTTAAAATTTCTGTAGGTTTCATACTTTTTAAAAAATTTTGAAAAAAGTCGAAAAATTTACCATGACCTTTAACCGAACCACCCATTTAACCGAAGCGTGCAGAGAGATCCAACTGAAATGTAGGTTGGTTGGTACCTACTATTCTTAGGTATTCGTTAAATTGCGAACCAGTACTTTTGGTACATATTTGTTGACAAACGTTTGAAAGCCTCGGCGCGCGAGTTACACTTGCACTTGACGGATCTTGTTTTATTATAAATAGAAAACACCCAGACCAATGGAATAAATTTGTGCAAATTGTACACAAATTTGTTCCGAGGCGGGAATCAAACCCGCAACTTCTTGCGTTACAGGCTCTCGCCTGCTGCGCCACTGAGGTCGTCGATTTGCTAAAACCAAAGAAATAAACTAATAATATAAATTCGAAAGAAACTGTTCTTCATGCCTAAAGGGGTGATCGGATCTTAATGAAATTTGGCAGGAAGGTAAATGGTTTCCTGGAGATGGACATAGGCTACTTGAAAAGTGTGTGTGAAGCCGCGGGCAGCAAATAGTTGGTTATAATGTCTTTGTGTACAAGAAATATCTTAGATTTTACAACCCTAGATTATGCTATCCTAGAGTACAATAGAATAAGATAATACTGTAATTATACCTCCTCAACCTCAACAGCCTGTATTGGTCCACTACTGGACGCAGGCCTCCCCCTGATAAACGCCTTATTGGCTTTTATCACATGGAGGGTAACTCCCATAATCCCCACGCTGGGCATGCGGGTTGTTGATCACAGTTCGATGGTAGAATTGTTCTGCAAGGGGTGCTGCTGCCTGCACCCGATGGATTTCCTTTAGTGGTGGTGCAAATTCTAAGCCAACACCACACAGCTAATTATACATTAGTGTATTATCTTCCATAATTAATTGTGACCATAATTAAACAGTATTCAGTAGTTTTCCCCTGTAATCCTGTAATCAGACTCCAACGTTAACATTCAAATCGACAATACCTTGACAAAAATAGTTAACTGGCTAAATGATCATAATCTTCAGTTAAATTTCAATAAAACAAAACTTATGCAATTCGGTCCTTACCAAAAAAAAAATTAAATCTAAAATACACACACCAAACCACTCTAATAGAAAACATTGAAACATAAACCCTTTTAGGCATACATATTGATTCGCATCTTAACTGGAAAGAGCACATAAATCAAGCATCAATTAAATTATCTAGATTTACCTATGCACTATACGAACTCAAAAATCTACCGACATAAAAACTGCTACCACCGCATACTATGCTGTGGTAGCAGTTTGTGTATGCTACTATGCTTAGGCACATGCCTGTTTGCAATATGGTGTGATCTTCTGGGGAAATAGCACGGATGCTGATAAAATATTCATATTACAAAAAAGATTCATACGCATTATATATCTTGATACATTGACTAGCTGCTGTAAGCCAAGATTTTTTTTTGACCCTGATTGGAATATATATATTGGAAATTAGTATCTTTGTGAAAAAGAATTTGCATACTTTTAAGCAATACTCCTGACCCGAAAATCTTAGACCCCGAAATAAACAAGATGTTCCCTTGTCTACCCTCCAAATCTTCCATTCAGGTCGGCATGCTATGGCTATAAGAATATACAATAAAATTCCCCAAGACATAAAAAACTAAACAAAAGTAGGTACTTTAGTTCAAAAATTTATTTAAAAGGTATCTGATTATGATTAAATATAGTTTTTATTCTTTGCAAGAATTTCTAGAGCACTAAGTTAATATCAACTAGTATTATGCAGAAAACATGTTCATCCATTTATTTATTTATTTTATATAACATCTAATGTTTACTTTTTGCTGTGTAATTATTCTATTCATCTACCTACTATAAGATGTTTGTCAAAAAATCTTTAGGATTTTGTATTTGGCTTACAAAGCTAAACTTAAACTCTCGTTATTATTTAGTACCTAGTGCTATCTTGCTGTGCCCTAACAGGGTCCATATTTGAGACTGAATATCTTTAATAAGTAATATCCTATGTACAATATGGTCGCAATAAAAAATTTGAATTTGAATTTGAATTTGAAAACTATAACTATTGAGATATCACTTGTTACAGCCTCAACAACTAGTGAATAAAATAAAGCAATGCCAAGACTTGGAAACGGACACGGACCAAAAACTAAAGCACATACATGAGTGTTCCTTGAAGCTGAATGATACTGAAGCATTATGTACTTATCTGAAAGGTATGTATTTCTCATAGAAATGTGCCATGTAGACATATCATCCCATTCCTGAGTCCACGGCTGGACATGGGGCTCCCACAAAGAGCCAACAAGGGGGTCTGACCACCACTGTGGCCAAATTTAATATTTGATTTCTAAAAGTGGTTTGGCCAACAAATAGATTTGCGACCAGCCATTTGCTATGAACTCATGCTAAACAAATTTCTAATCAAGTGTCTTTTTTGAGTCTATTGACATTTAAGAGACTATGAGTAATTCAAAGTTTGTTTTAGCATGGGACGTAACAGATGGCTTACTATACACCAGACTATACAGCTAGTTTAACCTGCTTGTAGAATTTAGAAAATACAATAAACTCCATATTGAATTGTGTGGGTGACGTACCCCATAAGGTACATACAAATTACCAAGCTTTTCTTCTTGTTTATAGTCGTTTTAGACTCTAGATAATGTAGATTTCTTTAACCCCCATATTTTTACCCCCCGGGATAAAGGCCAATAAGGCGCTTATCAGGGGGAGGCCTGCCTCCAGCAGTGAACAAATATAGGCGGTTGAGGATGTCTATGTCATAACAAGCTGGCAACATTGTTGCAGGCAACACATGTTTTCTGTTGTCTGTGGTCAGCCTTCTTCTCTTATACTCTATGGGTCGAACAACAACAATACAAAAGTTTGTGAGTCTATCAAGTTTTTATTTTATTTATCCATATCCATCCAACGTAAAACTTACGATAGCCGCAGACTTCTACAGAGGATGTTGATTTTAATAACCTATCTCTTAAATGTCAATATCCTCCAAAATGACAATTGATTTTAAATTTGTTTAGCGTGGGTTCATAGCAAATGGCTGGTTGCAAATTCTATTTGTTATTGTTAGCCAAACCACTTTAAGAACTCAAATATTAAATTTGGGCTTGAAGGGCTACTACATTTTTTTTTGTTCACAACAGATAAAAGCCACAAAGAAGACACCCATAAGGATCTTAATGATGGTATTCTACGTGTGGAAAAATACACGCAAGCTCTACAAAGGGAGATTGTTGCAAGAGAAGCGCTCCTTGCTTTGCTTACATCAGCCAACCAGTACTATTCGACACAGAGAGGGGAAGTCAAAGTGGTTGCTTATGTGAGTAAACAGTTAAAAAATGTCACTATCTACATTCTGCTTGGTTTCCACTTCGAAAGGGTAATAAGCGACACACTCCTTTTACATGAAATAGGTTTACATTTCCATTCGCCAACAAAGAATATTGTCAGTTGATTTCCACCGTAAAGAAAATGATGAGTGACCGCAGCGTCATTTCAACTCTATCTGCTCGCTCAGTCCTTTTCGCTCCATTATTTATTGGTGGAAATACAATTATGCTCCTGCGTAAGATCCCCATCTTTAATCCGACGTTCGCTCTTGAGCGATAAGACCACCAACTGTCACATTATTTTGTAATTTTTGTTGTTTATTTTATTTTGTAAATTATCTTGATTAGTGTGCAATAAAGAATTTTCTATCTATCTATTTATGCAGTTTACGCTTGTGAGGTGAACTGAGTCCTTAAAAATATTTACAGGCATAC
This sequence comes from Eupithecia subumbrata, assembly GCA_949316285.1. Taxonomy (NCBI): domain Eukaryota; kingdom Metazoa; phylum Arthropoda; class Insecta; order Lepidoptera; family Geometridae; genus Eupithecia; species Eupithecia subumbrata. The sequence goes on along the minus strand of OX438644.1, from coordinate 2,215,608 downwards.
AAAAACTTCGGCTCACGAGTGCGAGCGTTAAAGAGGAAGCTAGACGAGCTAATACCAACGCTGCCGAACGCAGCACCGTCTCCCCCCCCGCGGGACGAGGACGTGCCTTCCCCCGGACCCGACGAGGATCTGGAGCTGCCTCCGCCCACTGAGGCGGAAGATGACAGTGAGTATCTTAGTACGAATACATACTAGCTTTATGGGGAAAGTGTTGTGCACTCTTCAAATAACCTAAGAGTCGGTATATGGATCCGATGAGGACCGGCCCACCAATTACAGTAGCAAATGGCAATGGGGAACGCAACAATGGGGATCATTCGAGCGCTGTCCAAATCTTTTGAAACTTGAAAGGAGGAATATTTAAGCCAAAAAGCTTCCCCTATTCAAGTTTTATAAGATTTAGACACCATTAAGGCTGCCAAAATGATCCCCATTGTTGCGTTCCCCATTGCCATTTGCTACTGTAATTGGTGGGCTGGAGTTGCCTCCGCCCACTGAGGTGGAAAACTACAGTGAGTACTGACTTTACTAACACGAGTACTGACTTTACTAACACGAGTACTGACTTTACTAACACGACCGCGACTCCTAAGTGATACGACCCGCAGGAGCGCGTCTTCACGCTTCAAAACGGCGTGTCGGTCTTGGACATTCCTAATTCTAAAGACGAATTGAGGGTAGTTGTGGAAACTGTGGATTCTCCCGGACATGCCAGCGTGACAACGCTTGCCGCACCGATGTGGAAGACGACGCGACAGAGAGTACCCATGTACTAACATGACCACTGCCAGGCCTCCTCGGCTGTATCAGTGGTGCAACTGCAGTGGAGTAATTGTCACGTCTTGCGTGCTACAGAGCAGTGTGAGCGGCTGGCTTCCCCGTCACATAGGTACAGCATGTGAGTTAGTGCTAGTGTAGGTAAGTGGTATAATTGTAAGCTCAGTTAATCGTGTCTACTCCCACTCGCATCGATCAATGTACGCGCTGTTTATTTAATGATTAGGTACTCAGCAGAGTAATCATTAAATAAACAGCGCGTGAAATGATAGATTGAGTTCTGATTGCGTCTTGCCGCGCAGCGCCGTTTACGCCAGCGACATAATATATGCACTACCGAGTAATGGCTTCTATCCTCTTAATTCAAGTAGGTACCTTATATTTGTTACTTAGGTATACAATTTGGTATTCTTACTCGTTTTGTCGATCTTACTTGACATGCAAGCCCGTAGGTTTGCTAATGTCTGTGATACAGAAGGGACCAAAAGTGTGCCCATTCTAATAGACTGCTGGTAGTTTTGTCTGAAGTTTCCTACATATAAGATTCATCACATCAGTCTCATTACATTAAAAATATCACTATCGACGCCCCGATACGACTTACCCAGCACCATATTAGCACTTTATATCCGCTCAACCGACCTATCGACTGACAACCCCTTGGCAATGTTCAATGAATCTGATGTTGTTAGCGTTTCTACTAAACCTCACCTCACCTCTTTGCAGTATCATACAACATTGACCGAACGTTCAACACATCGCTAGCGGCGGACGGTTCACTCTACAATCTGGGACTATCGTCATTCCTATCGACTGACAACCCCTTGGCAATGTTCAATGAATCTGATGTTGTTAGCGTTTCTACTAAACCTCACCTCACCTCTTTGCAGTATCATACAACATTGACCGAACGTTCAACACATCGCTAGCGGCGGACGGTTCACTCTACAATCTGGGACTATCGTCATTCCTATCGACTGACAACCCCTTGGCAATGTTCAATGAATCTGATGTTGTTAGCGTTTCTACTAAACCTCACCTCACCTCTTTGCAGTATCATACAACATTGACCGAACGTTCAACACATCGCTAGCGGCGGACGGTTCACTCTACAATCTGGGACTATCGTCATTCCTATCGACTGACAACCCCTTGGCAATGTTCAACGAAGCTGATGTTAGCAGCAGTAAGTAGCTTTTTTATCCAAGTTTTACACAGGGCTAGCCAAGGCCATCGCGGCGAAAGAACCAATCCCTTCAACTCGGCCCTTGGATATCGTATAATTGACTTAGGGAATCTACCAGAGGAGGCTGCAGCTTCTATCTGTGTTATTTCAACACCTTCGCTGCGATCGCCAATTCACCAGACAAGCGTAGCGGTTTTGAAAGCCGGGGGGGCTTTCAAAACCGCTACGCTTTATTCGGGAATATTAAAAAATAAGTATAAGAAAGACCATCATGGTTATCTCGTTGTAAATGACTTTAAAGAAATAATGATCATGAGGGTAGAATAAACTGAACCGATTAAAACCCATTAATCCAAATGTGTTTGTCTCTATAAACGAAATTGATTCGTCAAAATATAACAAAAACTCTCCAATTAGTCGAGTTTTGATGGAGATAATAGTGATACCTTGTTATTTCTCTTGGACTAATAGAACCTAAACTAAAATTCATAGGCTTACTTTTATTATCAGAAATCATAGAAAATTACACTTACAGAATAAAACAATTACAAGTAATATATACACTTATATCTATTACTTTAAATTCTAAGCCATCACCAGAGGCAGAGTGCCCAGAATGCTGGCAGCATTACCACGTTGTATTGCAATGCTAATTCGTTAATTAAAGTCATTTATTTTTTCCAGCTAATAAAATTGAAGTGCTAAACACAAGGCCGAATGAGAAACAGGACTTCAACATTAACGATTTTCTGAAAACTTTTGTACCGAACGAAAGTAATATGGTCTCAACACCAGACAATAATTCAGGTAAGTTCATAATTCAGCCCACGCCAAATTAAGTTTGCGTGTCGTAAGAGCCCACAGAAAGTAGTAGCTCCATCTAGTTTTAACAGCAGGAACTTTAGTTTCGATATGTCGTCTTGGTCCTGGTGGGTCGGTGATTGTCAGGAACGAAACGATTTGTGATAAGCCAAGAGTACACGTCGAATATAGAGCTGATGAACACTGAGAGTTTGGAATAGGGCTAGAAGAGAGACTGTAGCAAATCGGAAAGGCATGCGACACATAACTTTGAGGAATGAGCCATGCCAATTTATGACGTGTCAAAAAACGATCGTTTTGGCTATTAACACATCACTGCCCAGCTCGGCGGTGCGACGACCTGCAGGGACGCGACGCCGCGATACAGGGAAGATGACTGGCGTCTGCGTCTTGGGCCATGAGTGTGATAAGCTATTTAATTCAATCTTTCGTTGAAGTCACAGCACAAAACATATAAAATGTATGATATTTCAGTGGCTAGCGGTACGCTGTCTCAAAAGTCACAGGATGCATTACCTGGGCTGGACCTTTTGACTCCTGAGAGCACTGGCAACCCGGCGCCACCTACCTCCTTCTACGGCAGCATAGACCTCATCAATGGTGAGTATTATACAATACAATACAATAACACTTTATTACACCCAAGAAAATATAAAAATAAAAATACAGATGCGATCAAACAGATAATAACTATGCCCGGGTATTTATCGCGTGACACGTCGGGATTAATAGGTAAATAAACGCGGTAAGTATCTACCCATAAATAGTTATTATAATGGGTTTTTACTACACCACAGAAAGAACAATTAGCCAACCGGGAGGCGGGCAGTAGCGCCCCTGCAGAACAATTCTATCACCGATCTTCGATCCCCGACCCGCATGCCCAGCGTGGGGTTATGGGCATTAACCCCATGGGCCATTAATAGATAAAAACCAATAAGGCGCTTATTAGGGTTAGGCCTGCTTCCAGCAGTGGACCAATAGGTATAGGCTGTTGAGGTGAGGTTGCGGTACCACTGTTGGGTTAAGGCATGCCCAGATCCATGCATCACGATTCTGAGCTAGTTGGAGCTACATTTTCCACCAAAGAAATATTGGTGGACAATATCGTAAAGTACTGGTGTAATCGGAATAAATCGCAGAAGTTCGAAACAATTTTTGGTTTTGACAGCTTTTGCCTTATTGTCTTTATTTGCATTCGTATCTCTAAAGGCTTCTAATTGGAGTGTGCTCCTTTTTCGCTGAGACTAAATAAATTCTTGTCCTATTTTGATCGAAACGAAACAAAATGCCACCCATGGATTTACTTTAATAGACCCACACTGCAGCCATTTCACTTATAGCCTCAAGCATGCAAATTCACTCAAGAAAAGTAAACCTTGTGTGAATTTATAAAGATTCAAAGATTCAAAGATTCAAAGATTTATTTGCGTCAAACATGGTATACAGGTGTTATAAATACAAATAATGAGCTCATGTCTCGCTATGGTCTAGCATGCAAAAATACAATTAAAATTAAAGATTAAAAATATTCAAATACAATTAAAATTTAAGATTAAAAATATTCAAATACAATTATAATTTATTATTAAAAAATTCATTTAGATCATAAAAATTCTTATCATTAAGCCATTTAAATAATTTTTTTTTTTTTTTTTTTTTTTTTTTTATAGCAATGTATCATTGAAAATGCTTAAAACATTTATTTCTTCTTATTTTTGCTACTAAGGAGTCGTCACTCCTGCCAGTGGTATGTATTTTTATTGTTTTTATAAACATGCATGGGGCCATTTCACTTATAGCCTCAAGCATGCAAATTCACTCAAGAAAAGTAAACCTTGTGTGAATTTGTAGCAATGTATCATGGAAAATGCTTAAAACATTTATTTCTTCTTATTTTTGCTACCAAGGAGTGGTCACTCCTGCCAGTGGTATGTATTTTTATTGTTTTTATAAACATGCATGGGGTCATTTCACTTATAGCCTCAAGCATGCAAATTCACTCAAGAAAAGTAAACCTTGTGTGAATTTGTAGCAATGTATCATGGAAAATGCTTAAAACATTTATTTCTTTTTATTTTTGCTACCAAGGAGTCGTCACTCCTGCTAGTGGTATGTATTTTTAGTGTTTTTATAAACATGCATGGGGCCATTTCACTTATAGCCTCAGGCATGCAAATGCGCTCAAGAAAAGTAAACCTTGTGTGAATTGGTAGCAATGTATCATTGGAAATGTTTAAAACATTTATGTCTTTTTATTTTTGCTACCAAGGAGTCGTCACTCCTGCAAATGGTATGTATTTTTTTATGTTTTTATAAACATGCATGGGACCTAGCTATTTGGCACATGTACATTAGAAAGCCAAATTAACCTCCGAATAAAAATCCCCGAATAAATAGAGAGCGGTTGTTATTAGTTTAAGGCGAGGTATTCCGGCAGCAGCAGGCGCAAGCGCCGGTGCGTGACTGTTCGCGCCTGCCAAGCTGCCGCGCTCGTGCATTTTGTAGGTAATTAAACATAGTGATTGAGAAAATCAATTTATCAAGTCAAACTCTGCGAATATGTATAGAAATATTAAGTGTCTTTAGTTAAGTACAAAAAAATATGTAAAATATCAGTAGTTCAGACATAATATTGAAAAAAACGTCACAAAAACGGGTAACTTTGGGATTTTTTCTATCGAGTGAAGTTCATTAGATAGATATTGAATGCGACTTTGACTAGACTAGATCCTTAAGTAATATGTTTTTACTAGCTTCTGCCCGCGGCTTCGCACGCGTATTATCTGATCAGTAGTTTTGAAGATCTTGGGTAAAAAAAAATCACATTTCACAAACTTTCGGCTTTATAATATAGTAGGACTAGCTCTGCCCGCGGCTTCGCACCCGTATTTTCGCTATAATAAGTAGCCTATTATCTAAGTTAGGCTATGTTCTAAATGTACGCCAAATTTCATCTTGATCTGTTCAGTATTTTTGGAGATCCTAGGTAACAAAAATTCAGATTTCACAAACTTTCGGCTTTATAATATTGGTAGGATATAGTAGGATAGGATAGGAAGTAGGATATTAGTAGAAAGTAGGATTTCTGAATTTTGAACACTGTTTCTGTCTCAGTTGATTTTGAAATTCACAAAAGCGCGGCCTATGCTGGAATACCTGACCTTAAGTCCTTAGTGTATTTGTGTTTTGTGTTTTGACCTCGTAGAACCGAATGTTGTGCACCGATTTCGATGCTGTTTTTTTATTGTACCTATAACAATGATACGATGAAAATCAGTCAAGTCGTTTGTTATATAATGATGGTATTTATGAAATCTGTAGGCTAATTTCAAAGTAAAACCGTCATGGGATGAATAATTGGTAACGTTCGAGTCGTTAACATAAGCTGGTGCCATCATAGATCAATTTCATACCATATTTTACAGCCTTAAGGTACAATTTCTAATGAAATGTGTTTTGTTTAGATGAACCAGAGCCCTACCTTCCTGAGAGAACGAATAATTGGAACAACAATGCTTGGGGTATACCGGTATGTATATTTTTATTTTGTACGTGTGTCTTAACTCACAAGAAAGGTTGTTAATGACGAATGGATTAGTTAGTTAGATGATTTGTCTATAGATCTATCTGTGGAGCTTTTTATCGATCTATATGTCGATCGATCGATCGATCTATCTTTCTACCGATCCAGCCACTATAGCTCATATAACAGACAGCTGAGCACGGACCTTTTATGATAGCACAGGCACACGGCACTAGGGCTCTATTACAATTCTACGAAATCGACAATTGCGTGCGTCGGTTGTATGTCATTGTGGTCTAAGATCCGGCTGCAGAAACAGTGCACCCATCGAGTAAGAGCTAAGAACCACATTTTTACGCATATTTGTGTTAAGGAGAATATATATCTACTAGCCCTTGCCTATCAAAATGTGGCCGTCATATTGTACGTTGATGCACAATATGATTCTTCAAGGAATGATTTCAATTCACGATGTCGCAGTGATGATTTTGCATGAAGAAAATTTACTATTTTCATCACTTCTTGCATAATACGCTCAAAATTATGAGTGAGTTTGCAGCAAAGTACAGTTTGGTGAATAATACAGTGATAGAAAATCAAATTTTCATTTACATATTTATTAAATTACGTACTCTGTAGAGCAAGTTGCTATGTTCTCGCGGTCCGCACAAAATGGGTCGGCGGCGGTCCGCATACGGACCGCGATCCAACAGGATGGCGGTTGGGTTGGAGACCCCTGCTCTAGATAATCTGATATTTTATAGTAAGCCGTTTTGCACAGCAAGGTTTTGACAATTTGTTTGAATTTATTTACCTACTGATAATTTTTGCAACTCACTAGGAGTTTTGTTGTAGAAGCGCCCTCTCGATTGAGGGCGCTGTATCGGTGCGACGCTGCAGCATCTGTTTATCTATCTTTGTGGTTGTCTTAGGACTATCGAGTCTTAGGGTAAAAAGGGGTTTTTCTTCTGGAAAACCTCTCATTACTCAGAGTTGGGAGAGGTTTAATGTATAAGTGGATAAAGTCCAATATCTGTTTTTACAGGCCCCGCCCGCGTTGCCATTATCGCTCGGAATGCACGTAACCGATACCCCGGAGTCGCCGCCGCCGGTGCCGGCGCCCGTACCTCCGCCTACCAGGATATACACGCCTTCACAGGTACAAAAATCAAAATCAAAACTTCTTTATTTCCATAAATACAATAAATGTACACTTAAAAACGGTCAAATTATAAAATTAAACACTGACACGGAAATAAAGTGATATTTTTCTGTCGCTTCGGTATGTAGACTAAAGTATAGAAGCGACGAAGAAACCCTTAGCCGGTTAGTTGCTGGACAATTATCACAGCATCATCTAGCCCTTAAGCTGAGCTTATGTTATGGGTACCTACTCAGATAACTGAAGTACCTACCTACTTAATACACGCCTTCGCACGCGTTGTTTCTATGGAAACGTTTTCTATCCCATGGGAACTGATTTATCGGATAAAAAATAGCCTATGTTTGATTCCAGGATTAGAATTACCTACGTATATGCAAAAGTTCAGCCCGATCCTTTCTGTAGTTTTGGTGTGAAGAGGTAACAAACATCCATTCATCCAAACTTTCGCATTTATAATATTAGTGTGATTAGGTAATCATGTTAAATGTGGATTCATTAGCAAGAACGTGATCAATAAAAACGTTTTTTCAGGATTTGCCGTCCTTGGATGTCGACCACAGAGGAGTATTACCACCACCGCCGCCGCCCCCCGTCTTACCTATGCTAGGACGTGAGTATAATCAATATTGTGCCCATCGACAGTCGGGGCGACTCGTCAAACGTAGTGTAGGACGCCCTGTGGCTAGGTGGGATGATGCATCCAGCATCATGCGGCAGACAGGGTGCTATGGCGCGAGTTAGGGGAAGCTACTGTCCACCTGTGGACTAGCATAAGCTGATGATGATTGAAATAATTTTGATTCCATAGATAATATAGATTCGAGTGTCTTTCTAGATTCTAGTCTAGAGAATCTAGTGACGCAGAGCCATTTATCAAGAAGTTGAAGTTTAGTAGTGGGTAATGTAAAGTCTATAGGTAGACCACACAACTGGCGGATCGCTGAAGACCCATGTCACAGTAACAAACGCCTAAAGTGGCGTTTGTTACTGTGTTTGGCGTTTGTTTTCTTATTGTGACAAGGTTCTAGAGAGATCCGCCAGTTGTACCTACCTATAGAAGTGGGTGTATTGTTGAACCGGACACAATAAATGTGGGTTCGATTCCCTCTATGAACACAAGTGTGCATAATCACCTTCATACACATGTAGGCCTTAGATAAGATAGCGCCTAAAATGTCCAGCTTGCTTGACACTATTATTTGTATTTTGTATTTGTATTTGTATTTGTATTTGTATTTGTATTTATTTCCATCGTAGGTACACTTGTTGTTACACTTGATTTCGTTAGGTACATTCTATATTTTATTCTTAAACAATAACACACATGTATTTCGCTGTAGGAAACACCATAAGGTACAAAGAAAAAAAAATCAGACAGACATGACTGAGAGAAAAAAAAAAAATAAAATTAAAAATTAAGAATAATTGATTATGATCAAATAAATAATTAATTAATTAATTAAAGGGCATGTCAAGTATTAGGCTGCCATTCCACCAGAGATGTGCTACGTTGCTCAGTTTCCAGCCGAACAATAGGATCGCTCCATTATCGCGTCATTTTCATAGCTGTCAAAAATAACGCGATAATGAAGCGACCCTATTGGTCAGCTAGAAACTTAGCATCGTTGCAAATCTCTGGTGGAAAGGCAGCCTTAGACCGTATTTGATTAGTGAAAAAACTTCTCCCCGCGGTTTCGCTCACGTTTTACCTGAATAAAACGTAGAAAAAGGCACCGAGACAGAGGTAATGTAACTTTAAGTATTAAAATAGTTTTGTGAATCATACCAGGGGGGTGAGTCTATTTGACGATAGTAACGTGATGTAATCGTGGCGTCTCCTTTTCCATACAGTTTTGTACAGCGCCTGTATCGACAGGGCGGACTAAAAGGCGACGCCACGATTATCTCTCGTTAAAACGTCAAATAGACTCGCTCTTCAGTGGTTTCAAAGATTACAATTACAATTAGCAAGTAATTTCCCACTGCTGGCAGGCCTTCCTGATATTTCCATGCATCACGATTCTGAGCCAGTTGGTTCGATTATCAGAGATTATCCATGATAAAGTAGGTTACTTATTGGCGGTTGTGGCGTAAAAATCGACCGTCCATTCAGCCCGTGGATATCGTAACAGGCGACTAAGTGTGAGTCCTGAGTGTCGGCGCATCGCGCAGGCGGAATGAACGCCGCATCAAATTAAACAAATGTTCGACGCGTTTGAACCTGTACTGCGATCACAATTCGTCTCCTCAACCTCAACAGCCTATATTGGTCCACTGCTGGACGCAGGCCTCCCCTTGATAAGCGCTTTATTTGGCTTTAAGCGCTTTTTTATCTCATGGCGGTAATGCCCATAATCTCCACGCTGGGCATTCGGGTTGGGGATCGCAGTCCGGTGGTAGAAATGTTCTGCAGGGGGCGCTGCTGCCCGCTCCGGTAGATATCCCTTAGTCGCCTATTACGACATCAGCGGAAAGAGTTAGGGTTGTGCAAATTCTAAGCCGGTATACCACACAAAATATATTCGTCATTTCATCTGACAAGATTTAACTGACATAGATTTTTCTGCTTCATTTCATGACATTCGTTATTTTTAAGTTGCTTTCATCCAACATTTGTTTCAAGTTCAGTTTTATTTTATTTTATTGTAAGCTTAATAAGTTGTTATCATTTGTACACAGACATTGCACACCGTAAAACCGGTAGGAATACATTGATCTGAACCCACATGTATTTCATGCAATAAACGATACATAACTTTACTTTAAGCGTGGTGATTATGGAATTGCCTCCCTCTTTTTTGGACGAGGCATGTTTAGCAGTGGACGTTTGTAAGCTGATGTAGTAGTTTTTGTGCTCCATTTATCAATATTAAACGTAATATGCATGGTACACATAACAATTTTAAATCTTATTTTTTTATGTTTGTGTGCGTTATGGCCTAAACTTATCTATATTGCTTTATTTACCCTAGATCTTGAGAACCTAGTGTCTAGGTAAAACTAACTTAGGATTTAAGGCGCTGTTGACCAAAAACATGATAACTTTTACACAAAACACGATATCTATGTATCTAAATTAACTTAAGTTGCAAGCCTAAAGTGTTAACCTCTGTAATATATTTTGCTCTTATGATAGTGCTCATTGAAACTGGGCAAAATTAAATAATTGAAGTTTGACAAACTTACCTTAGTGAAGTTTGACCATAATAACACAATTCGCTGCATCGGAAGAGATTTTCGGACGCATCGACGCTGGACTACACAGCACGCGTCATCTAACCTCAAGTTTTCCCTTTTCAACCTTCGTGCTTATTTTAAGCTAAAATATTTCGTGTTGTTAATAGATAAATTTGTTGTCAATGATTTGTTACAGTAAAAGTAATAATATTGTCCGCTTAGCAGAATTTCGGCCAGCCACTAGCCATGTGCGTAAGACATAAGTGCATATTGAGAGAGAGAGAGACATAATTTATTCTACCCAAAAACCTATTAGTACAAGTACATATTTTTAGGCAGATAACAACATTAAAACAATCTTATTAACTACGTAGGTACTTATAACTAACATAAAGAGTTAGTGCACAAGTGAGAGGAAGAGAGATAATTTATATTACCCAAAAAAGATTAGTACAAGTACATATTTTTATGCAGATAACAACATTAAAACAATCTTATTAACTAGGTAGGTAGGTACTTATAATTAACATAAAGAGTTAATGCGCAAACACAGGTGCACTATCTATTCACTCACTCTCATAATCTCATATTTGTTATAGTAATGCATGCGGAAGACGAGTTTATGTCACTGCTTGGCAAATGTCCTTCCATTCCTCTCGAGAAGATCGAAAAGCCATGGCACGGTAAACAAAACTTGTTTAACATAACACAACGCAATTCCAACTAACTGCATGCAATCTAAGTTATACTGTTGTGTAATCTTTGTCTGTGTACTGTTAGGTAATCTTTAATATAGAAACTAAAAGTCGATAAGGTGTTGCATATTTTTAATGTCGACTTCAAAAGGAAGCGTTCTTTTACATCTGTTGTTTGTGTATATTTTTATTGCTTACTGATTCATCCTTCAAATATGGACTGTATTTGATGATTTATTCGCTTCATGATAATGATAACGATCCCAAGGTGGTCCAGTAAGAGTTTTTCTCCAGGTATTATTATTTCTGTCAATTTTTGTCTTATATTCCCGTGAAACTTAAAAAAAACCTGTGTAACATATTCAGGAATTTGCAGTTGTTCCCCTAACACCTAAGAATAAATAGGCGAAACTCCTCCAACCCGCAGGCGCATGCGCGGAAAATGGCCTGATCAGGGCTTAACAGAGTAGAGAGATTAAATTAATTTTAAAAACATTAAATTTATGTCAATAATATAGAATTGCTTCATTTACTAATTAACTGCTACTGTTTCACAGATATAGAAGACGTAGACCATAGACTATTACCGCCCGTGGCGCCGCCTGTCGCAGCTCAGAATAGACACCCGGTTGCACATCAAGGTATGTATAACCTGAGAAAGGGATTGAGAATGACGCTATCTTTCATGTTGTCCTGCTCTGACCGATTCGAACTGAGCAGGACAGCATGAGATAAAGAATGAGATTGAGAATGACGTCATCTCTCATACTGTCCTCTCTCACTAAGTTCGAATCTATTTTTATCCCCGACGCAAAAACAGAGGGGTGTTTATAAGTTTAACCTGTTTGTCTGTGTATCTGTCTGTGTATCTGTCTGTGGTATCGTTGCTCTCAAACGGATGAATCGACTTTCGTATAGTTTTTTTTGTGTCATATAATTTTATGTTGTAGATAATTTTATCCGGAGTGTTCTTAGCCATGTTTCATGAAAATATGTCGGCGGGTTTTAAATTTTTAATTTTGCTCTTGTAATTGTCCATGTCTTATTTAATTTTAAGAATTTAACCTTTTCTAAGAGATGAGTTAAGAACGGCATTGAGAAATATCTTTAATTTTTTAATTTTTACAACATTAAAATTCTGAAAGTACATCAATATTGTATTCTCTGTGGATGTGGCTCGCACAGTCGCTAGTCGCTAGGCCTAGCACGAGCATCGTTGTCTGGGCTAGAATAGAGAAAAATTAAGTCACTTTGTCATCAAATGTGTAAATTATTTGAAATTAATTCCTAAAACTTCAATAATGTACGCAATGTATGACGATGCGGTGTCATTATTGTCTATTCTACCCTAGAGATCAATCCCTGTGCTTGGCCTACGGGATTGCGTTATCTGGCGCGTAAAAGAGAATTCCTATATCTAACAGAGGGTAAGCTGGCTGATAATGGTGGTGATGATAGACGAAAATTAACGAACAAAATATAAAAATTACAAAATATGTGACAATTGGCGGTCTTGTCGCTCAAGAGCGATCTCTACCAGACAACCGTGGATGGATAGGATCATTGGATAGTACTAGGGGATCTGTGTGCATTATTATGTAGCTAAACATGTATTTGATGCAATAAATTTTACTTTATTTTACTTAATACAAATCGTACATACAAATACCATGATTATGTAATAGTGAATTATAATTTCCAGATGTGGATCACCGGAATCTAATACCGCTAACGCATCAACCGCCCGTGCCTTTGACCCTGAATCATCCACCGCCTCCCGTGCCCAGACCTACCGTTAACTTGGATCAGGTATAGTATACCTGGTATACTATTTCAGACATATTAGGGTTCGTCCAATTAACCTATACCTTACGGACCTAAAGTCTCGACTCCAAGTGGAGCTAATGCATAGGTTATGTTTTTATGTACCTTACGGATCTTACGGATGACGACCTCCGTGGCTGTCTTGATGTTCCTTACGGACCTAAAGTCTCGACTCCAAGTTGAGCAAATGCGTAGGCTCTGTCTTCATGTTCTGTACTGACCTAAAGTCTTGACTCCAAGTTGAGCAAATGCGTAGGCTCTGTCTTCATGTTCTGTACTGACCTAAAGTCTTGACTCCAAGTTGAGCAAATGCGTAGGCTCTGTCTTCATGTTCTGTACTGACCTAAAGTCTTGACTCCAAGTGGAGCAAATGCGTAGGCTGTCTTGATATTCCTTACGGACCTAAAGTCTCGAATCCAAGTGGAGCAAATGCGTAGGCTGTCTTGATGTTCCTTACGGACCTAAAGTCTCGAATCCAAGTGGAGCAAATGCGTAGGCTGTCTTGATGTTCCTTACGGACCTAAAGTCTCGAATCCAAGTGGAGCAAATGCGTAGGCTGTCTTGATGTTCCTTACGGACCTAAAGTCTCGAATCCAAGTGGAGCAAATGGCTTGCTCTTGATGTTGGTTTGTTCTAATTACAGGATTACAGAGTGCCGCCTATGGTCCCACCCGTGCTAGCCCCGCCAGATATCGTGGAAACCGTCGATATGGATTTATCAGAGGACGAGGACCATCGTAAGTGTTCTTCCATCTTATCATCGTCTACTGCTTAAGTTAGTACACCGCTGCACATATACATTGCAGCCTCCTTTCTTTTAATTTTAGTTTAGAAACTAATAAAAGTCGCCCATTTAGACAGCCACTCGTCACTTTGGCCAAGGCTGCACTGCAAGATGGTTGCTTCGACGGTTGCAGAGCTCGTAGCTTAGTTATTTGGTTTTCACACTAACTGCGTATTGTTTACAGCCTGTGTAATGTTTTAGTAGATTTTAATTGCTACATAAAATCCTCAACGAAGTAACAAATTATTGTATGTGTATAAATTCGGCTCTTCGTTCTTAACAACTTAACTTTACCACAAGTTTTCTCTAAAATTCAAAAACAGCACTGCTTGCATATTAATGCATTACAGCAAAATGCTGAATTTACTTCTTTGCTCTTAGTTTTTTGTTTTAATTAAGTAGTTTATGTCTAGTTTTATTTTGTGTAATTTCTGAATTAAGGCAGTTAATGATTTTCTATTCTCTTCTCCAAACCTTGGCTCTTCTCACGAAAAAAAAAACTAATCTCAAACCATTTCTTTCCAGAAGGCATGTACAACCATTCAGAGAACCGACGCTTCAACAACAAAGTCCTAGTCGGAGGCGACAACGGCAAAACTCACCTCGACAAGAACCACTCCAACTTCATCCATATCAATGACAAGAAAGATCTGCACTCGGCGCCTGCTCTATCACAAATGGTCAACCCTTTCGACGTCATGCCACCAAATCCTACCAGACGTACTAACTCATACGATGACGTAATAGACCTGGATGATGAAGTCTCTAACGATGGGTATAACGACGATCTACGAAGCAGAGGCTTTGATGAGGACGAAGATTACGATGATTTCGATTATAATCGGCCGAGACCCGCGCCGAACCGTTTCCCTAGAAACTGGACGCCAAGGAACTTTAGGCCGCAAGGTCCGTTCCCGGGCCAGGGTAGGTTCCATCCACCTGGCCTAGGACCTAGGCAGAGATGGAACGGACCTAGACAGAGGTTCTGGTGATTAAAGTGTTTAGTGTAATGTTAGTCATTATAGTGTAAATAGAAAAGATTGGATTATTGAAGCTTTCTCGTGATTGTATTAAAATAAAATGTGACTGGTTTTTATGACACAATTATTTCGATTTTACATGAAATATAATACGAAAATTACAGCTTCAATGAACCAATACTATTATTATGTATAGAAAGATGCACTTATTCTCAAAATTGTATATATTTAGAAAACACTAAACTAAAGAGCAGATTTTGTGCAAATTATGTCTCGAGTACATTTTTTATTAAGATCAATGACGCATTGTAAGTTTTTAAGCTCTTAATTTTTTACTCATTGACCTAACCATCCTAGCTATAATTATAAAAAAGTCAAAATAGTTCATAAATGTCCATACTCTACGTAAATAGTAAAGGTATTCAGTATTGAACCGTTGTCATTGAACAGTTATTTACTTTATGGCAGAGCAAAATGAGCGTAATTTTTGAGAGGCGCGTAAAATAAGCCGCTACACATAAAAGTCCGGTTTGTGACACGCTGGGTTGTCTTTTCAGGGTACCTAGCACGGGGATTGTCTAGGGTAGAATAGAGAAAAATTACGTTACGTCGTCATCGAATGCGTAATATGTTTGAAACTCATTCCTTCAACTTCAATAATTTACGCATTGTATGACAATGCTATGTCATTCTTCTCTATTCTACCATCGACAACTATCAACTAGGCGTACTATTGAAGAACGCCTATTTGAGGACCGGGACTCAACTCAAAAAGTTACGCTCGTCTTGCCTCAGCTTTACGGACCTCGGACGAGTATATTGCAAACAATAGTCGCGTTTTGTTTCTTAATATCATGATAATTAACAACTCTATGAGCGAGAATCCACGCGGCGATAATTTGAATTGACATGTTAAGTCTGAAAGCTGAGGAGCTCATGCGGCTTGCAGACCGATAGCTCATTTAATTTATACTAGGTTCCAGTATCCAAGATATTTATTGTGAACAAAAATTTGTGAATGAAATATTTATCATAAACTGAAAATAATTACAAAAAATAATAAGGTTATTTCATGGTCACTCAGTCAATCACTCAAAGAAAAACACAACCTTCAACGAGGCATAATTGCTGGTACAGCTAATGGGTTCAAAATGGAGTTCGAAAACGCACGTGATGAATAAAATTATGAATGATAGCTTTCGAAACCAGAAATCTTTTCGAACTGCAATTTGCTAAGATGCTACGTAAAATATTTTCCACCAATATATCTTTAGTTTTGTGATCACTTGTTTACAAAAAATTCTGAATACTAGAACCGATACGACCGTAAAGATTAGCTTAGCTCGCATAGTTGACGCAGTTTTCATACCATTTAGTTTGCATTATACACACAATTATGAATAACTGCCTCATCTATGCAAGCTTAGCCTAAACCAAGTTAGTTTTCGGTTTGCAACCCACAAAACGGGTTCGACGTCCTCTATTTATTAAATTATACCCTAATAAACACAGTTGTAGTGTTTGGACTTAGATAAATCCAAATGTAAACATCTTTTGTTCCTCTAGTTTTAAAATCTAGAATATTTGTAAAACCAAGACAGCTGATGGCAATATGAATGTGATTTTATTATGTATGAAATTTGTATGAGAGACGGAGTATTTGAGAGAAAAAAATCACACAGGTGATTATTTTTATTAATTCTTTGTATGAGACACATACAAGAGTTATGAATGAATATTTTGTTTTAATTCTAGTCTAGTATTAAAACTTGACTGTTTTATGTTTTGTTACAACCGCGTAAGGTTTAGATTTGTTTGAAGATTTTCTTTTTTTATTTTGAAGAAACACTTTTCCTTATATTAATTTGAAACAGTCAAGGTTTGTAAAATAGTTATAGAATAGCATAATATAGATAAGAAACTCGCTTGTCGTTCGTAGGTTGGGATTTAAATTAGGTTTTTTTCTGCTTGAATAAAATATAATAAAATGTCCGTATATTATTTTGTCTTTCATGGATAGACGACATCGTAGGTGTTATTTCAAAATCTGTAAATGAAAATCTTAGACCACAAATATTCTCTTTTTATCCGACTTCAAAAACACACTAACAAAAGGTGGTTCCAATTCGGCTATTATTTTTACATATGGATCGACGACATGAACATCAGTTTTTTTATTATACCTACTTCTTTTTCTGTTCTTAAACATTTCAAATACGATTTAACGTATCGGTATTTATCCTTTGTTTAAAAAAAATTCAGACGCACTTGCCGTTTATATTATAAAATTCATTCTTTGCCTCACAAATAATCACAAAGCCTTTTGACGCTGCTATAGAACTACGAATAAAATAAATAATAACATTCTTCTTTCTTCTTCATTCGTTAAAGTTAATAATTTTTGACCTGTTAAATTTTAATGTACCCACCACTTGATTTTTGATCCTGTCTAAATTAAAAAGAAAATTTGGTAAAACTAACAGATTTCACTCGGTACCTCTTGCAACATAAGCAAGAAGGCCTTTAGCCTTTGGCAAAATTAAGTTCGTGTAGTTCCATTTCGCCAATTTTTCAGCCCATTGAAAGGCAAAACGATACTGTGTGGGTTTTATTCATGTTTTTTAATTCCAGGAAGGGTTTTTATAACTATCAGAGGGTTGGCAAGTGACTTACAACATCTGAGAAATCAATACAAACGATATTTTGGTTATCGTACTGTAAGGTCTTCATGAATAGGTAAAGCCTTTGATTGCTACCATTTGAAATTAAACCTCCCTGCGTTTTGTTAATATCCATCAAGAAATCTACAAAATAAATAATCCCACCAAAAGAATCCACTACAATGCTAAGCGAGTTTCTACCTTATTATTCTGTTCTATCCTCAACCTAGAAACTTAATTCGTCATGTTGGAAAAAAAACAGGAGTTCTAAGCAGTCTTCATTATTACATCTGCCATAGGTAAAATGGCGTGAGGAAGGTACCTACCTAATTGAATTGAACTGAATTCAATAACAGTCACTTTAGGAAGACCATACAACTTGCGGATCTCTGTAGAATCTTGACACAATAAGAAAACAAACGCCAAACACAGTAACAAACGCCACTTTTGGCGTTTGTTACTGTGATATGGTTCTACAGCAATCCGCCAGTTGTGTGGTCTACCTATAACTGGTTTTGTTTCTTTATAGATATCTGTGAACGAGGCCTTAAGCCGGGTACTAACCGCTGTTAGGGAGCGTAATGTAACGTTCGCAGCGAGCATAATGCGTAACGTCGCCTAGTGCTAAAATCTTCTCGTTGTTCGTTGCGAGCGCCTTCCTTCCGCGTACTGAGTGTACGAACGCTCGCTGTGTAACACTTTGCATTACGCCCCGTTACGCCGGTCAGTAGGCTTTAGGACCGGAGTACATCAAAGCGGAGACGAGCGGTGAACTGATGTGTTTTCAATCAATAGAACGACATTATTCACACGTCTCGTCTCCGGTCAGCTTCAGATATCTCCGAGTGAAGATGTATCATATCTGTATGCGAAGAAAAAAGAAAGATCGAAGCGGAGATGTGAGCTGTACCTCACGAGCTGGTCAACGTCACGCAGGGGAGACGAGTAGAGATGTGAACGGCGTGCAGTGAGCGGCGTCGCTAGTGCATTCATCTTAACAAACATCCGGCGCTTGCCGCACGCAGCTCAGTTTCCGCTCTAGCCAGTGCACATTAGCGCTCTTGCCAGCAAACATGTCCTCTCCAGTCTAGCCAGTGTGGAAACTAGGGTTTGGAAATTCCCGACAGTTTCTAAGTCCCGGGAGACGAGACAGCTTACAATTACCTACATTTACATAATTAGCCAACATCAGCCTGGCTGATGCCACTTAAATCATCTTCGGTTCAGTAACACCCTGTGATAATAATTCAGAGCAGAGCCGTTTTTAGGTTTAGTTTCAAAGAAAACTCCTACAATGAATGATTTTTGAATGGAAGGGGGTACATAGTACTAATATGATTCTCTTTCCACCAATTTTAAGAATTGAGAGACCAGGCGTCTTCACGGACGTGTTCATGATGGTAGGCAGAACCTGAAGTTATCATAGTGTCAGTGAATTACCAATAACCCTCTATAGATAGACTAGCTTTTGCCAGCGGCCTCGCACGCGTATTTTCGGTGTAATAAGTACCTAGCTTATTATCTAAATTAAGCTATGTTCTAAATGTAAGCCAAATTTCATCATGACCTGTTCAGTAGTTTTGGAGATTACTTAGGTAACATAAAATTCACATTTTACAAAATTTAAGCTTTATAACATTTGGTAGGATAGGATAGAAAACATTTTATTTTACCACACAAAGACAGGAAACAATACAGAACGAAATGCTTAGAATAGAGGAAGGCCAAGGACAAAGGACGGCCTTATCGTTGAGAGTGGTCTATTCTAGGCAACCTTAGAAAGGACTGGACACGAGTAATGTAATCATCGAATCCACAAACGATCCTAAACTTGCCACCAACTAAACACTATTACTTTGATCCGTTGCAACTTTGCAAGTCAGCGGGCGAATTGGCAAAGTTAACCCGAAATTCGTTAACAAACAGTTACCTACGTAACAAGGTAGGGGCACTTTTGATCTCGGCCGCCCGACAGTTTGAACTTGTCCAATTTAAGTGCAAGCGCCGTTGACAGGGTTGTACTCAGGAGTATTTCTGGGCCTCGGCAAAGATGGCCGTATAGCTGTCATTTGTGTGGTGGTCACACACAAATGACTGCTATTATGTGTTGATTATTTGTTCATCTATTTCGTGCGATATTCCTGTATCATGGTAAGTCATAATATTTTTTTTATGATCTTATTTATTGAACCGATTAAGAAGACCTTTTGTTACCTACAACAAAAGATTTTCTTAATCTTCTTAATCGGTCCTACAGGACCCAATCAGTTTTCCCCAAAATAAGTTGTTACACGAACGCAAATCAGAACTCAAGTCAAGTGACGATTTCTAAGGGTGTCTCAGAGGGTGGGTCCAGACCAAACGAGAGCGAGCGAAGCCTATCAACCGAACGTAATCGTACCAGTGTGGACGTCACGGCGAAAGCAAGCGAGCCCGAACGAGGGCTTTCGTTCGCGTTCGGCCGTGCTCGCCGTGCTGTGCTTCGCTGGGTTTCACAAGTGTTCGTTTGGTGTGGACCCAACAGCGAAAGCGAGTGAACATTCGGTATCGATCGTCGAATCCCACTCGTTAGCTTTCGCTCGCTCTCGTTCGGTTGGTCTGGACTCACCCTGAAGCTACTGTTCTCTGTTTTCTCCTTCTATTTCTCACAACCCAATCAATAAAATGCCATGCTAGTGTCACACCTCCTACCTACTATTCCGGAGATGGGTAGAAACCTTCTAATTTAGGCCGCCTCTAAATCCGCCCATGAAAACCGAATTCCCAAATGCCAAAGTTCCCAAAGTTTCCAAGTTTATACAAATTACTTGATAACTCTTGACTACTCAGGTTAGTTATTAGTACCTACCTATGCAGTGAACTAAATTAAGTTATGAGTAAACCTATTGAATTAAGTTACCTATTTGGGAATTTCAGCCAGTTGGGTCTTGGTGACTAGTGACATTACCATAGGTAGTAATTTATTTGCCTTGCCGACTTAAGAAACTGGGAACTAGTGAAGGGTGTGTTTGTGTCGTTGGATTTTGAGGGTTAAGTAAGTTTTTGCTAGTACAGTCAGCGTCAAATTGATATGAGCGTCTAGAGTAGTCATTATTACATATTTATATGAGGAGTCGGTCACCCTGACGGCTCATAATATAAATGTGAAACAAGGAGTAGTAAGATATTTTGAACACCAACATTATGGTGATTCGAACTGTGTACCTATATCAAATTGCCTTTATGTTTTTCAGATCATTTTGACTACTCTAGACGCTCATATCAACTTGACGCTGACTGTACCTAGTTGTAGCATTTCATCATCGTACTCGTCTAAAGTCAAGCGGTTTTTTTTTGTCATCCTTAATTTAGTCGTGCCTTGTCGTTAACAAGAACAAAATTAAAAAAAAATAAAACCCCCCAACAGAGTTTCATGAAACATGGCTAAGAACACTCGGGATAAAATTATCTATGACACAAAAAAAACTAGACGAAAATTTGGTTCATCCGTTTGGGAGCTACGATACCACAGACAGATACACAGAGACAGAGACAGACTCGTTAAACTTATAACACCCCTCTCTTTTTGCGTCGGGGGTTAAAAATCGAATGAAAAGCACAAAAATTATTCATCAGGTACCTACTTGACCCGGCAAACCTCGTTCCGCCTTAGAAACAGAATTATTTTTTTTGCGAGTTTTTTATATTTTTATTCGGGACGGAGATAAATCCAAATCATCGTCAACAGATCATTGAAATCGTTCCAGCCTTTCTTGAGTTATAAATGGTGTAACTAACATGACTTTGTTTTTTATACTTATGATTTAATTAAGTTTACCAAACTGAGCAACGTTTGGTGCCTAAGCTAAGCCTATGTTTACCTGTGTTATTTAATGACCTACTGACCTATGGAAAAGTCGCCAATGTTTTTTAGCCGTCCCACCCAGCCCATCGTAAGGTATTATTCAATCTGGCGAGGATTAAAGTAAGAAATTTCAAATCGTAATAATAATTTTAAAACAAACACACGGGTATACGCATCTCATTAACCCATTTTACAAGCAGGACTTGCATGTAGGTATTCTGCCCTTCCAGGTGGACTACAAAGTTCAATCAAATATTACCATTACCTAGTAGGTGTTGAGTAGCTTACCAACTTACGTGTAAGCGCCTCTGCCGTGCGGACATCCTCACTTCACCTCACCTCAACAGCCTGTATTGGTCCACAGCCGGACGCAGGCCCCCCCCTGATAAGCGCCTTATTGACTTTATTTTAATTTCATGTGGGGTAATGCCCATAATCCTCACGCTTGTAATGCGGGTTGAGGATCGCAGTTCGGTGGTAGAATTGTTCTGCAGGAGGCGCTGCTGCCCGCTCCCTGTTGATATCCCTTAGTCGCGTACGACACCCGCGGGAAGAATTAAGGTGGTGTAAATTCTAAGTCGGCACCACTCAGCTCGTGCGGACATGCAAACCCCATACAAAAATAGACCGTCTTGATGACGATGTCTCGATACTATCGTGAAACCCATACTCAATGAAGAAGGTTGCGGGTTCGATTCCCGCCTCGGGACAAATGTGTGTACGTTCTGCAAATATTTGTTCAGGGTGTTCTGGATGTTTTCTATTGTATAATAAAAAATATCTATGTCGTGTATCGTATAAAGTACTATAAGTATCAGTTATCTTGTACCCACTAGTAACACAAGCTCTGCTTACCTTGTGAGATAATGTTGCGTAAATTGTTAAAAAAAAGAAAAAAAAATCTTTTAATTCTCCAAAATATGCAATTGCGTCATTGAATTACTATTACTCTTACAACTCACTGAATTGCGTAGGTATTTCATTTCGTTTTTTGTGCAAATTGTTACTTACCTACTCTAATACCAATAAGTGTATCGATATGCAGAAAAAATAAACTATATTTGCCGCAACGAAACACGCAATGACGTATTTGAAGAATTAAATAGGCCTCCTGTATTGAAAAATAGAACCCAATTCGTTACATCCTAGCTCCGTCCATGTTGATTGAATATGGTAGGTGCAAACTATCCTGAGTTACGTCTATTGAGTAACTATCCTAGCTAGCATTAACTATGTAGCTATCGTTTGTAGATAAGGTATTGGTAATCACAGTAATCAGTGGTCTATTGTACTCAATGTATGGAGCGTTTGTAGATATGGGTCTATATTTTAAAGGAAACATAGAGAAGTCTGTGAGTAGAAAACTTTGAAAAATGGTCAAAAAGGGGGGAATAATTTTCAAAAGGCGGCTACCCCACCGAGTGAGTGGGGTCAAATGAAAGGTATCGGTGTGTAGGTACTTTCAAAACAGTAGGTATTTCAAATATCGGTAGGTTTCATACTTTTTGATAATTTTTGAAGAAAGTAAGAAAAATAAAATAGAGAAGATAAATATCTACCTAAGTCGAAAAAATTACCATTACCGCCCTATCGCCGAAGTACCTATCTATGCAGAGAGATCCATCTGAAATGTAGGTTATTGCGTTCATTATTGTGTTCAGTATCATTATTATGTTATTTATACACCACTACAGTTTAATTACCAGAAAAAAAATATTAGCTGCTGTAAATGAGGGCTACCATTGTAAATGTGAAGTTAGTTTTTATGTTTTACTTTTAATAAGAAAGTTACATCATGTTAAAGTTTTTTCGAAATTCTGGACATAGTACATTGTATAGACAGCTGATCATTCGTTTCTGCACCTACACTACTAAATTTCATTAAACTATCGCGGACGCGTAGATAGGAAAGAGGCTAATATCTTGTACTCTTTCACTCTTATGGCGAGCGCAACCGCTTTCCTTCGTCGGCCGCCCGAGCGCGAGCGGCGCCGCGCGCGCCGCCCGCGCCACCGACTACCTACCTACTCTGTTTACGGCGATAGTTAAGTACCTATGTGTAGATATTACGTAGGTATGTGCCGGTCTTCCACGTCCTGAAGTCGACGGTGTAAACGTACCATGATCTAAGAGAGATTGGTATGCTCTCAGCATGGTTGAATAATTTGGTTGACGAGCATTTGGGTACAGCTCCCTGTACATTCGCAAAGCGGCACTCACATTTTCACCACTTAAAAAATACGCGCGAACCATTAATGTGTACTCTCGCGACGTAAATTGATAAGCCATTGTAATGATATGCGAAACGATAAGCGATAAGATAATTACGCAACAAGTGCGCCCGTACCACTGAGCTGAGGCGGGCGCGCGGCGCGCGGCGCGTGCGGTGCGGGTGGGGAAGCGGGGGTGAGGGGTAGGGTCCGGTGGCCAGCAGGTTGAGCTTCGACGCGAGTTTGCTAAAATTTAATGAATGAATAGTTGTAACCGCGAAATTACGCTACGCCTACCACAGAATAGTAAGTGTTTAATAGTTAGTATGCCGGTTTATGTTGTCTGTATTTTTAGCGATATGTGGGACAAATCTTTGATTTAATTTTTTATATTTTTTATTTCAAATATGGGTTCAGTAACTGCTACAGATATCCCAGTTTTTTTTTCTGGTATTCAAACTGTAGTGGTGTATAAATAGCGAAGTCTCTAACCGGTACCTTTAGTACCTATTTGTATAATTGACAAACCGCACCCCTAGAACAAGACAGCGCTAAGACAAAATATCACTTTTTTCAGTAACGACGAAAAACCGTTTTCCGTTGTTGTATATTAGTTATTGCTAAGTTTTGAACGTTTCATGTAAAGAATCTTATCTGAATGAGTATTACATAGTTTGTTCGCGTTAATAAACGGTTTAAAATAAAGGTGAAAATATGAGTTTTTCAACTTTTTTAAACAATACTGAACTATTTTGGAATAATAATAAAGTCTTACACACGTTCTTTAAAAATACAGTATTATTTCGAAATATTCACAAAACACACAATCAGAAAATATCCTCAACACTGAATTAAATCGAAATAAACTGCAAAATTTTTCAAGATTATTATAAAATAATTTACTCTTGGGTAAAGCGCATCACGTACATTTTCCACGGAAGACGCAAATTCCAAGTAGTAACCAGAAATAAATTCGTGTTCATGGTATGAACTTGCACTCATTCATTCACAAAGAGTGATGTAGAGAGCGGCTAGTTAGGCATTTTTATCTAATTCAATCTATTTTAATTTAATTTATTGTTATTTGTTTCTGTGTCAGTACCTACTTGTTATGATTCTCGCTTAAGGACTTGTGTATGTAAAAATGTGCTATGTCTGAAATAAATGATGATGATTATTATTGTTATTATTCTTTTTACGAATTACGATATGACTGTCTTGTTGGTACACGCGGTAAAATTTTACCGATTCGAATATGCAAAAAAGTCGATTTTTAGAATTTTCGACATAATTCCGTCTTGTTCTAGTGGTGCGAAACGTTCGAAACCCTCGGCGCGCGAGTTACACTCGCACTTGACGGATCTTGTTTAACACTTTCATGGCGCAAGACGCAATCCTTCAGGCCGGCCGGTGGAGCGGCGCGCGCCCCTTCTGCGGGTCGCACCGCCGATTGCATTAAACAGGTAGGTACATAATAAAAGTACAAGGTACCTAGCGTACACATAATCGAATTCACGTTTTTTGTTATGCCACTAAAAAGCGCATTAATAGAGTAGATATAATTACTTTATTGTTAATTTGCACCACCCCAACTCTTCCCGCGGGTGTCGTAAGAGGCGACTAAGGGATATCCACCGGGGGCGGACAGCAGCGTCCCCTGCAGAACAATTCTAAAACCGAACTGCGATCCCCAACCCGCATGCCCCGTTTGGGGATTATGGACATTACCTACCCCCATGTGATAAATGCCAATTAGGCGCTTATCAGGGGGAGGCCTTCGTCCAGTAGTGGACCAATACAGGCTGTTGAGGTTGAGGTACCTACAGCAAAAGTAAAATAAATAGCGCCTCTTTGGTTTAAGAAATAATGACCATTCTTAGTGGGTACCTACGCTAACTCGACGTCAAGCCAGCGTACAAATGACCGTACTCGAAATCGGCTTTATACTATTGCAACAAAATTTACACAAAAATATAGGTATAAAGACCTCACGAACTATGCTTAATTTCATAATGATTGCTCTTTAACGGAGATATGGAACAAGAATTCTGAAAACATTCGGGCTAGCGTTATGGCAGCGTACCTACTCATCAAACAAGCGAGCTTTTCTTATTATAAATTCTATAATGTGTAAATAGAGTCTCAAATTGCTTAACATACGATTGCCACAGAAAGTTATGTCAACTAGCTAGATCTTCCTACATTCTCTGTAGTTAGGTGGATACCTGCCCACTATCTATCTTCATTTCATCAGCTCGTACACTAATTTGAACAAACACCTGCAGACTAAAACGTGCCACAAAACCGATCTTAATTATTGCGATAAAATCCAGCTTAAATAAAAGCAGCACGGAATACTAACTAGCAGCAGCGAGGCAGGATTTATGCTGGTTTAGGGATCCATAACGGAATGGAGATTGAGGAACCATAGTTTAAACAAGTTAAACCTTTTTGGAAGTGTCATGGCGGGCGGGTTGATCAACATTTCAGCAGAAAAGAACAAAATTAAAAAATTTAAGACCCCACGACAGATATTCATGAAACATGAAGAACACTCGGGATACAATTATCTATGATACAAAAAAAAAACTCAACGAAAATCGGTTAATCCGTTTGGGAGCTACGATACCACAGACAGATACACAGATAGACGTTAAACTTATATAATACCCCTCTCTTTTTGCGTCGGGGGTTAAAAATAGCGAGTTCTATCGATATTCTGAGTAATCAATCGACGTAAATTAATATAAAACAAAAATGGGTTCCTTTTTATTATAATTTAGCCAAGATATCGTTTATATCTTGTAGATATTAAAATGGTGTGTCGTTCAAAATCATTGTCGTTAATTAAAGTCGAATGTGTGGACTCCAATACCTAGTTTACGATTCTTGGAGTTATGGCAACGGATTGGTCAGCTCTAAACTAGTTTCATTTCGTTTATTAATATAGCAGTGAAATACTAAAATAGTTAGAACTCAGTTCAATACAGAACTACCTAAAGCTTATGTGAAACTACTATCAAATAAACAGAACCGTAAGTTCGGTTTGACGAAATGGTAGGTAGGTATATTGAAACGTCGGTAAAGACAAAGATACATTATTTGCAAAAACACGTGTTAACAAAGATGGTACCTAAGTAATTTTATGGCATCACATGTTTGAACCGATTTATATCGGTATGCAAAAAATATGCGAGTATGGCATGCAGATCTAAATTTAATCAAATAATGATTATTATTTTTGTACCTAGTAGGTACATATAAAAATAAAATTAGAATACATCATTTAGAAATTCGTCAATATCATTAACATTTTTTCATAAAAGTTTTTTAAATTAAGTCCTTATTAAGTTTACATTTCTTTGTAACTTTTTGGTATCTTATTATAAATTATGGGTGCCATGCACACTACACTCTTTCTTAACATAGCGGTTTTTCAATCGTGTCTGCATAATCTATCGTTAACGCGTCTATTGCGGATTACATAGTCACACATACGTAGAGGCGGTAGAGGCGCTGTATTGTACCAAATCCATAGATGTAAAATAGTCTACCCCTATGACCAGATCCCATGGAACATTATTGTGATCGAACCGAAGTCAAGCTTCAAATTTTCATACTTAGGTAATACCGAGAATGAATAAACCTAAACTATAAAACAACGAATAATAGAAAAATTTAAATTATTCGGTGCCTAGCCCACGCATAAAAACCTTACTCTATGTTGGTTCGTAGAGCCAACCGTAAATCCGGGCTGACCTACAGAACCCTTCCCCGTTCTGACTACTTCACCCCTAACCTGTTCCTTTTCATCGCAGACCCCGAGTTTTTCATCTAAATTGGAATGTTTTGAATTGCTGAATACTGGTCACAGGTGCCTTCAAAGGAATTCTTTATTAAACCATGCCCATTAAAAACATGAACGGGATGTTGCGTCATTGATACAGCCAAGCTTTGAAGATGTCAAAAGTTATTTTTTTTATTAAAGGTCTCTTCAGCACTCATTCGTCCACTGTTTACAGCTCTACCGTACAGCACGAAAACGTGCATTCAAATAGGGGCTCGATATATTTAGATAAATTTTTAACCCCCGACGCAAAAAGACAGGTGTGTTATAAGTTTAACGTGTCTGTCTGTGTATCTGTGTACCTATCTGTCTGTGGTGTCGTAGCTCCCAAACAAACGGATGAACCGATCTTCGTTTAGTTTTTTTTGTGTCATAGATAATTTTATCAAAATTTTTAATTTGTTCTTGTACAGTGACAAAATGGCTTCCCACAAGCTTTAAACTAGTTGTCCGCGAGCTGTCTGTCATCTGAAGCCGTCAATATAAAATTCATCTAAATGTTACAAGTTAAATCCCATATTTGAATGAACATTTTTGTGCTGTACTGCAGAGGTGCTTTCCAGGCATGCCTCCCTCTCTTGGAGAAACTTTCAAAGGGATGTTATGATATTTCTATTGAAATTTTTGGGTTCTGTAATTCTTAAAAACGTACGATAAAATTTATCTACTGTAGTTTCAGAAAGATAAATTTACAAATTAAATTGATGTAGAGCCGCAAGCAGTGTGGTGCCGGCCTAGACTTTACACCACCCCAATTCTTACCGCAGGTGTCGTAAGATGCGACTAAGGGATATCCACCGGGGGCGGACAGCAGCGTCTTCTGCTGATCAATTCTACCACCGAACTGCGATCCCCAACCAGCATGCCCAGTGTGTGGATATGTGTATTACCCCTCATGCGACAAAAGTCAATAAGGCGCTTATCAGGGGGAGGCCTGTGTCCAGCAGTGGACCAATATAGGCTGTTGAGGTGAGCTGAAGTGAGAAGAGCTGTACTTGACTATAAAGCTATGCGTCCACCGGATCGGAATCGTAGCGTACACAGCTTGAGAATTTGTTGCTTTGCATTGCAAATAGTGATAAACATAATTTTAATACCAGAAATAAACACAAACTCGCTGTGCCCACAACTAGGCTACACAAAAATAATGTATATTTTAAAGGGCAACGTATACGCTTCTACAATAAAATTCCTAGTGAGTTGCAAAAATTATTAGTTTAAAATTGAAACAAATCGTCAAAACCGTGCTGTGCAAAAAGGCTTACTTACTATAAAATATCCGATTATCTAGAGGATAAAAAAGCTTGGGACGGGTTTTGCTTCAACTTGAAAAATAACAACTAACAGGCTAAAGGTTTCTTCGTCGCTTCTTTACTCTAGTCTACATATCGAAGCGACGATCAAAAATATCACTTTATTTCCGTGTGTGTACATTTATTGTATTTATGGAAATAAAGAGTTTTTGATTTTTAAGGTACAGCTTGCACTGGATCGTCATATCTGCCGATACCGATGCCAGGCATATAGTGAATACCGACGCCGCGTACGCTGCGTACCGTCCGATTCCGATCTGGTGAACGCACAGCTTAACTACAATATCACAGGCAACAGTATCTTGAAACCCTTCTGTGTTTCAAATATAGCCGCAGAAGTATTATTAACCGAAGAGGAAAAAAGAATGACAAAGGTAAAGCAAAGTTAACCAAAAAAGCTCTTTTCAACCAGAAACATCCCATCAACAAGCCTTTCACAAATTGCGAACTCGCCTAACAATATCCCTAATTCAGTGACCGTAAAACGTAAATTCCGAAAAGAACATCCTTAGCGATATACTTACTTATGTACCTACTAGCTACCCGCCCTGGCTTCGTACGCGTAGACAGTATGGTAAAACTTTCAATAATCGCTCTTAGCGACAAGGCCGCCTTTTGTTTGTTTATTTTTCATTTAGATGTGTAGGTAGATAGAGAACGGGACAGAAGTCATGGAAAGTGTAGTGTAGGTACAGACAGCGTCAGAATTAAGTAACCCATTCCAAATGTACGACGTCACTCAATGACCTACTTAGAGATAAGAAAAATAGAATTATATTTTACTAAATGTCAAACATATCGGATTACTTACGGAGAATCTTGAGATAAGAAAATAGATAAACATTTTATGTTAAAACAATAAGCATATCGAGTTACAAAGATAAGGAATTAATAAATTCCAATTAGAGGTAATTTTCTTGTTTATAAAGCGTGGT
The DNA here is from genome assembly GCA_949316285.1 of Eupithecia subumbrata. NCBI lineage: Eukaryota > Metazoa > Arthropoda > Insecta > Lepidoptera > Geometridae > Eupithecia > Eupithecia subumbrata. The sequence goes on along the minus strand of OX438644.1, from coordinate 2,185,863 downwards.
TTTTCATCAATAAACATTCAGTACAGAACCAACAACAGTCGTGTTAATTACTCCTCCAACCAACATCATTTCAAAAGGATAGCTAAATAAAAGCATTATGTCTTGCTCTTACACCGCTGTGATTGGCTGATTAGGTAGTATGATATTTTTGAATATTTAATTTGAATTTTGGAATGAAGACGTTATATTGCACCACTGTGATTGGCTGAATAGGTAGTATAGTTTGTTTTTCTTACTATCTGACAAGATGCTTGGGACAATGGGAAAGCATGTAGGCCTGCTTAGATTACATATGACCAAACATTTAATCCCATTATTTATTTATACGATTTATGCAATGTTTTCACATACCTAACTCTATTGGTTTAAGTGGTGCACACCAGTAAAGCTCTCGTTTGTTTAATTTTTTCCGACATTTGAAAATAATCGCCACATTTTATAATAAGTTGCCTATTGTCTAAGTAAGGCTCTATTCTAAATGTGCGCTAAATTTCATCTTGATCAGTTCAGTAGTTTTGGAGATCTTAGGTTACAAAAATTCAGTTTTCTCAAACTTATGCCTTCCACATGAATCACTACATCTATTGCTGAAAACTGTATGAAAATTCGGTCGGTAGTATTTAGGTTTATCGAGTTCAGACAGACAGACGCAGAAGGGGATTTTGTTTTATAATAATGTTCCTACTAAATCCGGCAGGGGGCGGTTCTGTCCGACAATTAGTGGTGTTGAAAAACACTTAAATTCGCCAGCTAGTGTGTTTTTGGAGACCTAATGACCTCTTGGGTTGGGGAAAGGATGCGTAAGGAATATGTAGGTACCTACCTACATTCCGTTTACGAGCTTTCGGAAGGTTTGCAGAAAATGTCTCGACTAATGTGACATGCTGAACGAATAGGTCCATATACTTATGACCAAATGGTCACGATGACTAAAAATCATAAAATGTTTGGAAATATTTTTCACTACTCTTGCTCGAAAACGCTCAACTTTGCTGCCCAAAAACAGTGGGCAAAATCGGGTTTTGCTCACATGTGGGATAAAGAATATTGTTTAACTTGTTAAAAAAGTAATTTGAATTCAGAACAATGCAACCTACATAGAAAAATCATCCGTTCATTGTTTGAATTTGAAAGAGGTTTGTAGCATTTTTACCTTGTTGACCAAAATGAGTTTCTGACATTTGACCTCTTTTATAAATAACACAATATTTTCTCAGTCGTGGCACAGATATTATAATACTATACTAGTAGTCGTGGTGAAAAATTTGTATGTTTAACTCGAGGGCAAATATTCGTTTCCACAGAATATAAGAAATTAATGAAAAAAATGCATTAGCAAGTCAACTACGCCATCACCGAAAATCGTAAACGGTTAACCGGCTTAATTCCATTTCCCCCCTTGAAAATCCCCCCTAAGGGGGAAAGCACCGATCCCTTAAAACTGACCGTTGTGTGAATGCGCGTGTATGCCAAGTACAAACGTATTTTCCGGGATCGTCTAACACGCTGACAGGTTACAGGGTACAGAATACCCAACGGTGAGCCGAGGGTCTATCTGACCCGCGGGCGCTTTCGAGTCATAAGAAAGCCTGTGATTTATCTCGTAGATGGAAATGTAAGTAAGAGTGATTGTGTACTGCCTACTGGGATAAAGTATGTATAATAATGAACTAGGTATAATAAAGTATTTTAGTATTTTTGATGAATTCTGTGGCGCTGAAGGTGCATTCGTATAAATGTTTGTGTAATCTACAAAGGTTTGTTTCGAAGTGTTCTTTCGTATCCATTAAAGAAGTTCTGCTAACATTGTGCATTTGCAGAACTTCTGTGAGGTTATATACAGGGTTATTGCCTAGTATTAATTCACTGACACTGCGTGAACTGCGGTTTTAATTCTTAAATTGGTATTTGTAGTTTGTATTCCCCTCCATTCAATAATGTTTTAGAGAGGCTTTTTTTAAACTAAACTTAAAAACGGCTCTGCTCTGAAATAACAGTGGATGTGGCAGTGGGAGATCATTCGTTAGTAATTCATTGGGTTCCGGACAAACACTTTTATACATTTTGTATCATATGCGATTTATCAAAAAATAAGCTTTAAAACCTGGTGTCTTCACGAACGTGTTCGTGATCATCATCACGAAACACAACGAACAATCATTAGCAGAGCCTAGAGTTCACGCAGTGTCCGTAAATTACCAATAATCCTATATAAATTTACTGTAAGTCGGTACGAAATCGGCAAAGAGTAGCTAACAACAATGTTTAATAAACACGTTTATATCTCTTCCAAGTATTTACGGACCTTCACCAATAAAATACTTGTGAAGCAGATCTAATTAAAAAGTAAAGAATGCTTTCGGAGTCAATGAATACGAAAATAGAGAATACCCACCCACTCGAGACAGAATAAGAAAAGTACTCGAAAATAAATAAAACGCCTAATCTAATACAAAGAAATTAGAAATTCTTAATTCGTTAAGAACCATAATAAGACCCATCTTGTTACGTGTTTGGAATAACATCTTTTTATCTGAATCTAAAAGTAGCGATAAAAATACCTAATTAAGAATTTTCTTGCTGAAACTTCTAACATTCTTATAAAGTTGTGAATATTTCTGCTTGTATTTGAATAGGGTCGTCCTAAAATAAGGGTTTTTAAAAATGTTTTCGTAAATTCGAGAAAATTCATGCAAACTGATAAACACAATTGTATCGAAATAAATTTGAGAAGAAACTTCTTTTAAACTATCTGTATTTTGCAGTCTTATCTTACTTAATTTTCAAGACTTTAGGGTCTTTTGTTAATGTTTATTTTATTTTTAACTCTAGAAAAAATAAAAAAAAACACGCTATAGGTAGACCAAACAACTGGCCGATCTCTGTAGAACCTCGTCACAATAAGAAAACACAGTAACAAACGCCACTGTTGGCGTTTGTTACTGTGACCTGGTTCTACAGAGATCCGTCAGTTGTGTGGTCTACCTATAGTAATAATTTTTAAGCTAGGAAATAGATACTCGTAGAGTGGCTACGTCGTAGAGGGTCTACGACTAATCTAAAAGATTCTGCCGTAGAGGTGCTACGTCGTAGAGGGGCTGCGCCAAAGCGGACATCGCCGGATTAGGTTCAATTTCACCATTGGCTGCCAAAACTAAGATCAACAAAATTTATATATATATATATATTTATTTAATTTATTTCTATTAGTTAATTGTAATTTTCTTTGTCAATAAAGAGTAGGTCAGTTTGACCGAGTTCAAATCTCTGTTTCCTATTGTTTGACATAGCAGCTCTTGAACACGGTTTAGCGCTAGAACCGGATCAACTTTATGTTGGTACAATGCGTTGAACTCGTTTAGATCGCTAAACTGATTTTATTTATATTGAACGCGTTCAATGAAAACGGTGTAATTGGACCTTGGACAGGAAGTCCGGTTTGGTTGGATTTACAGCTTAGGTGTACCTCGCACAGCGGAATTCGACTGAGCGATTTTTTTCGCGGATTATAATCCGCCCACTGAATTTTAACTTACACGCACGGCGAATAAAATTCCTCGCAATTTTGGTCAGTCTACACAGTTCTCAGAAACGCACGTCAAATCAATAGACAACTGAATTTCAAAACACCTTGTTTTCGATACACCTGAATCCCAAAAAAACCTTTTCACAAATCTCAAAAACCAACCAGGACCAGTAACTTCCGTTTTGAAAAAATCTCTAATAGATAGATAGATAGATAGATAGAAAATACTTTTATTGCACACTTAAAACTAAGAAAAAATTTAAAAAGAAATAATTATAATCTAAGTGACAATTGGCGGTCTTATCGCTCAAGAGCGATCTCTGCCAGACAACCTGGTATGGATAGGATCGTCGGATATGTACATGGGGTCAGATCTGTGTGCATCTATTATGATACTACTTTAAAAAAAGAGAAAATATTACTAGGTAGTAAGAACTTTGGTTCCTACTCAAAAATAAATAATAACATACTTCAATATCCTAAGGTCTAATCTTATCTCTAATGCCCCTGTCCTAAGCTGCCTCCTTCTCCCCAACTGGAAATAATAAACACTAAAATATTTATCGTCTTCTATTCATTTTAAAAGGGAACACAATAATAATCAAAAATGTTTATTTTTCATTGACTGTACATCAATCTTTCATTCAACTTATCCGACAAAATTACTGAATATTTTATATATTCAGTTATTTTGAATGAAAGATTGATGTACAGTCAATGAAAAATAAACATTTTTGATTATTATTGTGTTCCCTTTTAAAATGAATAGAAGACGATAAATATTCAACTTTTCCGACAAAATTACTGAATATATAAAATATTCAGTAATTTTGTCAGTCTTTTGTTTTTACATAGAAGTGATTGCGGATACGTCATAAATCTGTCTTCACATAATGCTAAAAATAAAAGAGGATTGCCAACTCAAACTCAGAATAGTCAGATACTAAGCTATGCGAAAAATATAATTGTGTCAAAATAGATCAAAAATGATCATCACGACATTCATTTGAGACTAGCTGCATTCTTACTACCCGTTTTCCTTTTACCCGTTTTCCCGGAGGAATGAAGCATTTTCCCGCGGTAAAAAGTAGCCTATGTTCATTAGAAATAATGTGGGCTTCTAATGGTAAAATAATTTTTCAAATTGGTACAGTAGTTTCGGAGCCTATTCAATACAAACAAACTAACAAACAATCAAATCTTTCCCCTTTATAATATTAGTATACATAGATTCATTGGCATTTTTTAAACAACTCCCCTTCGTTTTGGTTCAAACCGATCGCATAATGTTTTTCAAGATCTTTATTTTCCCCGTACACAAACATTTTCTAGTACCTTATAGTCCATTTAACCCGTAAAAGGCCAACGACTTGTTATTGCCTTTGTTAACAAGTAGATACAAAATAAATTATAACTCAACCTAAAACTTTCCTGCACCTGAATAGACATCATTATTGTACCCGAAAAGTTTTAAAATATTCCTCCCTAATTATCACAATAATAACCCTTTCACAGAGATTTCTTGATGAGACAAAACTTTCAGGGTCCTATTAAAAATTGAAATTATTTCAAATCAAGCGGACTGTTGCAAGTTTTTGAACTGGGGAAAATTTAAAGATAAAACTCCCCAAAAATTTTGGGGATTTGGAAGTTTTAATCGGTAGCTAAGTTGCTACCTGTTAATAATTAAGAAGTTTTTAACTGGCTGGCTAATTATTCAATGCCTGAAGCCGCCACATAACATCCTGTTTGAGCTTTATAGGTTTCTTACCTAGCTATTCATGGGATCGGAAGATGTTTAATTAGCAGGTAGAAGCGTCTTAGGCACAGTTGACTAAATAATAAAAAGGGAAAACAAAATTCAGTTGAAATAAATAAATAAATAATGCTGGACACCTAGCCCCAGGCTAAGCCAGAGCTTGTGTTATGGGTACTAGATAACTGATAAACTTAATACACTATATTATAAAACCTAAAAAGTAAAAAGTTTGTGAAATGTGAATTTTCTCACAAAAACTATTGAACAGATGAGGATGAAATTAAATAATACTTATAAAACCGAAAATACGCGTTCGAAGCCGTGAGCAGTACTTCATTGATAGCTTATGGCAAGAGCGAGGCCTAATCCCAGCAGTGGGTAAAAATCAGTTGATGATGATGATGGAATCTCCAAATTAGTACTCCACCGAAGTGCTGTCTGCTATATTGTTGTGTATAAAGAAATACATAATCATTATTATTTTATTCTAGATTAACACAAGCTCTGCTTAGTTTGGGGTTAGATGATGCTGTGTGGATTATCCAGAATTTTCTCTACATATTATGTAGTATAAAACAAAGTCTCTTCCCGCTATCTGTCTGTCCCTATGTCATCTTTAAAACTATCTTCTATCTTTAAAACTACGCAACGGATTTTGATGCGGTTTTTTTTAATAGATAGAATGATTCAAGAGAAAGGTTTCTATGTATAATACATGCATAATATAGCAGAGGGGCGATGCTGTAGTATATTTAGTATTTTTATTTAGAGAGCTTAATCACATTGCGATTATGTCGTTCTTACTTATTATTCTTACTTATTGTTCTTACTTATTCAAGGATAACAAATACTTATAAGAAACTTAAAACAACTAAACAGATTAAACTAACATCTACTAAACGATATAATAAATAAGAACATTAAGGTCAGCTCCGATCGGTCTGATCGGAGCTGAACTTAATGTTGTACAATTTCACTAGATTTTTAACTTCTTCCGAATCGGGGTTTGATAGGATTATGAGTATACTCGTATTTAGTATTAGCATTGCACCCGTGCGAAGCCGGAGCGGGTCGCTAGTATTTTATTTATTAATACAAGCATGAAAGCCAGGTCGTGTGTAAAAGTCGCAAGCTTATCAAAAGCATATAATTTGTAGCTAATTACATGTTCGCTTATTATCCCGATCATGTAACATGAAAAACAGAGATTACGAAAAACATGAGTAATATCGCAATATTGTCTACTTTCCTAAAGAAATATTAGCAGCACAAAAACTTTCAGTAAGAAAACTGGGAGTTTTTCTCCCATACTGAGATTTATAGAAATGGTGAAAGAAAATGAGTTGAATTTGAAATAAAATGCATGAAGAATACTGGCGTTTTGTTGTTATTCAGACGATGTTTTCGTAAATATAAAAAAGGATCGTAAGTTCTGAAATGATTAAGCCATTTATGATAAAACAAACTATATCTTTACAATTTCTAAGTACAGTTTCTTTAAATTTTGAATTAATCATTGACATTGCCAAATGTCGTAATTCTAGGTCAACGGGAGATACCCTATAGGTTTTGTGTTCACAAAAAGGGTTTTACCATAATCAGCACGCTTACTGTGAAAATGCACACAAGATCTCTGGTGCTCCCTATGCGAGTTGCGATTCCGTGTCAGTTCAGTGTTTAATTTTATAATTTGAACTCTTCTCAGTGTACCTCATTTTATTGTATTTATGGAAATAAAGAGCTTTTGATTTGATTTGATGCGCAACTAAGATTGAAAATCCGATACGCCCCCGTAGGAGCTCACAGGAGCACAATCAAATTACCACCTGTTAAGCGCCTATAGAGAATTATTTGAGTTCCAGAGAATACTAATGAATATAAATTCCCGTTCATTATGTCTGCATTTTGCAGTTTAATTAAGTTCGCTGCGCTTTCGACTCTTCCTGCGAGGTACAGACGTGCGCGATAGTTTTATTTACTTAGATATTATTTTATGAGGAAAGTTTTTGAAAGTTTCGTTCGAGCGATATGAACATGGTTCTAGTACCTACACGTACTAAGGTACGGAAGAAGTTAAGATTATATCAACATCATCAGGTTAAGGCTTGGTAGAGGCCGCATTTTTGTGATATTTAAAACCATCTGAGACTTAGAAAATAGTGTTTACAATTCAGGAAAAAAAAAGTATATTACTTCAGGATCTAGTCTAGTCAAAGTCGCATTCAGTTACAAAATCTAATGAACTTCACTAGAAAGAAAAACATCCCAAAGTTACCACTTTTTATAATGTTTTTTCAATACTATGACTAGCAAACTACTGATATCACACTTGTTTTTGTACTCAACTAAAGACATTTAATATTTCTAAACAAATTCGCAGAGCTTGAGTTGATAAAATGATTTTCTTTATCACCATGTTTAAATAACTACAAAAACACGAGCGCGGCGGCTTAGTAGGCGCGCGTTATCCCTTACGCCTACCTACTGCTGCAGGAATACCTGGCCTTAAGGTCCAATTACTAGTAAAAATTACTGTAGTTCCATCTAGTAACTGGCGCAGAACTAACTAGGGCTGCGTTTGCTGAAACACTGAATAAAATTTAATAAGTCAACTGATCGGCTGGTGACTGTACCTACTCCCCACGAACCGATAAATCTAGTTTTGTTTTGGTGATTATATTCACCATGAAATGCCAAGTGGTATAACTTAAACGAATATTAGTATCTACCAAATTTCAATCCTCCAATTTTTATAGTGTTCAAAGATCGTGCTAAAAACTAACAATAACAATCTACGTCTCGTTAAGCAGTTCATATTTTCTACCAAAAGCAGTTCGTATTTTTCTAAATCTCTACTAGTGTTTTCTGGCAGCTCTAGTATTTTGGCCTCACCAGTCCGTACGTATCCAGAATTTCTAGATTAGTTAGTTCATGTGTTCTAGCGTAGCCGACGGAATACAGAGCAGTTCGTTTCAGATGGAGAGGTATTCCGGGAAACGACAAGAGGTAATATATCTGAGAAGAATTATTATGGATTACTGGTTTAGTGTGACTTCAGAAGCAGAATAATCTTTATTTTAATTATACCCGTACCGTACCTACCTGCCCACAGAATTCGTAGAAAAGGCAATTTATTGAGAGCAAAATTATAGGTAGGTACTTAAAAATGAATTAGAACTAGTATTTGTACTAATTAGTGTTTGTTTTATTTATTTTATTTTACAATTAAACTAATATAAGTTCAATTGTAAAATAAAATAATTTACAATTTAAAGCATTGACCTAACTACAGACCGTTGCAAAGAATCTACAGGTAGCTAAGCTGATCCATCAACTTAAAAATATGGACGGAGAAGGTTACTAATGAGGAGGTGCTGAAAAGAGTTGAGAAGAAAAGGTTTTTGATGATCACCGTTCAAAACAGAAGAGGCAGAATGATTGTCTATTGATATCTTATACGAATGACATGACAACTTCATAAGTAACATCATAGAAGGAAACGTAAAAGGAAAACGAGGAAGGGAAAGACCACAAATTAACCATGTGAGTCTGAATAAAGAGACTGTATTGAAAAAGTGAAAAGTGGAGGAAATTGCTTCTTTGCACCAACAAGAGCCTAGGGCTCTTTAATCACACTAATATATGCGATAGTTTGGATGTTTAGATGTATAGATAGATGGATGGATGTTTGTAACATCTTCACGCCAAAACGACGGAACCGATCAGGCTGAAATGCTAGGATGTAGCTCTAAGCCTCAAACATAGGCTAGTCTTGCGCATAGTAGTTCGCGACGGAGATCGCTCAGTTTAGTTCGCTGCTCCTAAACGAACTAGTTCGCTCTTCTAGTTCGTCAGCTCCCAGCTCGATTCAGAGGAAGGCAGATCGTTCGCTCGTTTTGATACTGCTCATACACAGACACGCGACAAGATTATGGATTGCTGTATGTTTACCTACAATTTTTACACCATAAACAAAACACACCTATACGTAATATAATAAGGTATTTTACAAACATTACATAAAGTTAAATAGTCATTTTACATTACAAAAATGACTTACCTGATGTCCAATTAAACACTTACTTTTGCCGCGACAAAACTTTTCGTTTGAAAAAAGTTGCTTGCCGCTAAAATCCCATAGAGTATGTAGTTCCACCCACTGACTGACAGACCCAGACAGACCCTAATATTAAAAAATGTTAGTTCGGTTGACGCCACCCTTGCTCATTCGCTCACGAACTAACGAACTATGGAGCGGGGAATGACGAACTAGTTCGCGTAGTTCATCTGTGGGAGCGCTCTTCCGAACTAGTTCGTTCGCGAACTACACAAGACTAACATAGGCGACTTTTTATCCCACAAAACAGTTCCCATGGGATAGAAATAACCTCTAAACGTTTCCATAGAAAAAACACATGCGAAGCCGCGGGCAGAAACTAGTTTGTAATAACTTAAAAATAAAGTTGTTTGTTGCATCTTTTCACTCAGGAAAAACATTAGGTCAGGCAAACATTGTCAACATATTATTAAGGCGTGTGAAACGTAAGTCAACAGGGGAGGTTTGTAAAAGCACCAGGCAGCATTCTAAAAGTAATAAAAACCACAAGAACATGAACCAAATTAAAAATTTAAAAATCCCCCGACAGATTTTCATGAAACATGGCTAAGAACACTCGGGATAAAATTATCTATTACCCAAAAAAACTAAACGAAAATCGGTTCATTCGTTTGGGACCTACGATACCACAGACAGATACACAAATACACGGACAGACAAGTTAAACTTATAACACCTTCTCTTTTTGCGTCGGGGGTTAAAAATATATCAAAAAGCTCTACTTACCAATGAGCCGAGAACATTGGTACAGCTTAGTAAAAAAATTTAGTAAAAGAAATGTTGTTTTTTTATTTTATTTTTGACAATATCTTTATTAACAAAGAAAATTATAATCTAATAAAATAATTCCAACTTTGCAGTTGGAAAGAGAATGGGAAAGTGGTGGAGACGTGGTCGAAATCGAAAAATCATCCAAATCGGTACATAAATGACGGTGAAATCGACGAACATACATAAAAAAACATCCATACCTCCGAACATAAAACTTCCTACTTTTTTCGAAGTCGGATAAAAAATAAGGTAGCCATGTAACTCAATAGTACCTACTAAACATTTTTTCCAAGCTGTAAGTTCATTCCTACCCAGCTAATTCGTACTGCCATAACCTCTTTATCTGAACAAATCCAGCGCATTACCAAAAATTGCCAACTTCATAAAAACATCGTAAATATTCCCAATAACTATTGATTTACTGGGCAGTTTCCATCTGGTTGGGCACGGTTTATTTTCACCCTTATGTTGTTGGAGATAAGGCTCAGGGGAACGTGTTTGACGGAGTATGTTACTTCTGATTCGAGGCTCAATTTTATGGGCAAATACTGTGGTTTTCGGTTTATAGCTGCCCTTAGCGATACGGATGTACCCGTGTGGCTATGAAACTGACTAGAACCACAGCCTACCTATACCTACGCATACAGAATACAGTCGTTCAACGAAGACATTTTGACGTGGTTTTGACAGGGCAATCGTGCGGGGGGCAAGGGACGGGACGGAGAGGGACGATCCCGAGTTGCATACATCACCGGCATAATAACTCGGGAGCGTCTCCCCTGCGACCCGTGTTAGGTATAAAAGTTTGAACTCTGAAGTTTCAAGTCTTTCCCTCGTTTCTTCATAAAATTTACTGGCAAGTTTTCTTAAAATTCTGGGGGTATAAATATCGCCACTTTGTTTTTAAGACATTGTTTAATTTCTTACGAGATTTTTTTGAAAAATATGCTACAAACCTTAGTTCAAGAACTTCGTTGAGAGTGATTTCTCTCAACAAAGTTCCTGAACCCCAGGGCCGAGTATATTTGACGACATGTCTCATCTTTTCCATACAATTTGGTAGAGCGCTTCTATCGTGCGGACATGGAACTACGCAAATCCCATACTAAAAGGAGATGTCCCGATCACGTCTCCTTACTAACGTCAAATAGACTCGATAGTCACTGTCTTTGTGACGTTTTATTTTGTGATATTTACTTGCTTGCTTCCTGGCCCAACCCTGACTGCCTGATAGGATGTACTTACAAAGATGGTGACATTTTATGACGCCTATCTTTCCTCTCTACAGACTAATCTGGCTTACATGCCCCGATAATCTCCTCTCACACTAAACTCACCCTTACATCGCCAAATATACAGGATATTATAGCGTGTAGGATATTCCTTGATTGAATAAAGTAATTAATATAAATTGATGTTGATTAATAGGATCGGCTACTATCGATTTGTGGGGTCTTGTTAATTAGTTGTTGATAACGTAAGAAGTTATGAGGTATTCTGTGTAGTTATCATTAAACTTTTGGGATGATTGACAGACGAGCGAACCTTTTTGAAGGGTCGTAAGACACGAGCCTTGAGTCAGGATATTGAAAAATGTATTGTTTGAATTGTTTATTATTTATTTATTTATTGTCGAACATAGTGTATACTAAAAATAGCTTACTTTTAATACAACAGATGTCAAGTGTCAATTTAATTGAAGGTTAAACAAGTGAAGTTTAACTTTGTGTACGATCTGCAGAAATGTGTTCCGTTGGTCTGGGTTTTTTCTATGTATAATAAAAAAATATCGTTCTATGTAGTGTTGTATTAAGTATATCAGTTATCTAGTACCCATAACACAAGCTCTGCTTAGTTTGGGGCTAGATAATGCTGTCTGAATTGTCTATCATTATTATTATTATTATTAATTACACGAGTCGCTGCATCCGAAGAGATTTTCGGTTGTCTAGTTTATTCAAACAAGTACTAATAATGAAAAATCTCGAGGTGAAGACAGCATGCAAAAGATAATCACGAGAAACATATGGATAATACATAATTACAATTCATGTTTGGATTTCAATCAGTTTTTGAATGTTTTTCACGAAATAATAAAAATGGGTATTTTCGGACTTGCAAAATTAAGCCACGGTACAAAATCTCATTTAATAATTTATGTGTTTTATTAACCGAAAAGATTTTTGAGGGAATATTGAGTATTGAAGTTGGTTAAATACTCACTCGTAAACACCAATTTCAAATAGGTAACTACAAATATTTCTAAAGCCCCAGACAAAAATAAAAATGTCATTTCAAATGCGTAGAGGCGTAGAATTTCGAGAATCGTTCCAATTCGAATAAACATCTAGGTATTTGTTTTTCGAATGTTATCAAAGTATTTCCATCGATATTCTAGCTATAATAGTATTCTGGTAAAGTCTATACAAATGTAAATTTTGATTGAAATTATCCTATTCATATCGTGATGAAAATTCGTAAAAGATTTGTTTTTTCTTTACCAGAATTATTTATTTCTTTAGACGATCCGATTTTTATAGCGGACTCGGCCGTTCATTCAAACGCGAAGCCGCGAACCACGAGTGATCCAATTCGCATATTCTTCGCTCTTCGCGTCGCGTTCGCGACTCGTTTCCGTATTTTGTCGGTTTTTTGTCCCACAACAAAGAGTTTGCAAGGCACGCCTGATTCGCTTGCTATAGGGGAGTGCTTTGGCAGTTTTGGCGTGATTCGCACCGCGATCCGCGTCCGTCGTCACGCCGTGATTTGCGCACGAGTGTGGGGAGGCGTATGAAAGATTTAACTTGAAATGTATGTAACTATGAATCTTGCAACTGAATTTTGAAGCTGCTGGGGTGTACCCCAGTGCCTCGGAAAACACTCCCTGGTCGTATCGGTCTGCCGTCCCATCGGATTATAAGAATTAGGGAATAGACAGTGCACCTTTGTTTGCGGGCACACTTGTGCACTATAATGTCCTGCGCATCTGGTTAGTCTCTGATGAAACTGGCCGCCGTGGTCGAAATTCGGCTAGGATGACATCATCATCATCGTCATAGCTAATGGATAATCAAATCACAATCCGAAATACTGGACTACAAAACGCCTAACCTTGCTTTACTCGTAAAATCGGAATAGCTAATAAAATTGTCAGTGCCATATAAACGTGGTGTCACTTAAATGGATGAGATGAGAACCCCGCGATCAACTATACTCTGAATTTCATGTTCAGTTTTACAAGCCTTTATTTACGATCTGGCATGATTTGCTTGGTTTGCAGATAGTGTTGGTTGATTCCCATGTGATTTCGGTAAAGAAATTTACTTCGTTTGACCATCGTCTTATTAATAATGTTGAGACAATTTGGTTCAAAACATTTTTTTCGAAAATTCGAAAGTATCGTCATAATTAGAATTTGGCTACACCGAGCTTAATAAAACATTGCTGAAAAGCAGAAGCAAGAATATTCTCGATGATCACTCACGTCCACCCTTATAAAAAAATTATGATTGGCTTATTCGTTTGGAGGCAGTGTAAAATGCTTAATATTATTTAAGTACCTAAGAATATTACCTATGAAATCAAATAATATCCCAAACAATTTTTTTTCTTCTACGGAAATTGAACACGCCACTTTCCCTCAGCACGGGAATGCGCCACCAATTGCACCATGTGGTCAAGTAACCAATAAGGCAAAAATCCTTAGAACTTCCTACGGATTCTAGCGCTTTTCAGCAATGAGAGTTAGTAAAGTTATAGCAATTTCAATAGAACTAGTATCCACGTTATTTTTTATGACATAAGAATGATATATCTTTTGAATTATCCAAATCGGTCCATTACTTACGAAGATATTACATAAGTAATAAAGATTACGCCGTTACTGCTGGTAACATCAAATGACGCGGGTGCGATGACGTCACTGACTCGGCCGAGCGAACCGAGCGGAGTGCAGTCGGCACTCTTACTTCACGATTCGACGGTTATCAAGGCGAATTAGACACAAATCGGACACTTAATTTGTTTCAAAGTCCTAAATAACCAAAAACGGCTACGGCTAGTAGCAGCAACCGCAGCGTTGAACTCAGTGAACTTCGCTAGTAATTTGGTCATAACTTCGTAAATTTTTGTCGTATAACATAAAAATTTGCACTGTGTGTTAAGGATTTAGTAGCTCTACAAATCTGCATTCTCAACTAAAAACGTTACGGATCCTTATTGGTAAGTACAGTCGAGTTTTTTGGAATATTATGAGAGCTTACGCACGATAATAACAAAATACCTATTAGCATTATGTCCTATTATATTTATATTATTTATTACCTTATTTTTAGCTTGCAAACACGGAAATAATCATCATTACCCTCCTGTTTCTGCAAACTTTCTCAATTATAACATTATTGCATTCGCGTGGCGTGCTCTACCCCACTTAGCTCACATGTGCGATTTAGAAGCGGTATCGCTAGATCGCGATCCTATCACGACCCCATCACGATACTATCGCGGAATTAGTTAGAGAATATAAGCTGGCATTCAATCCTGCGTGGTGATTATGTTAGCTTAGTTTTGTTCTGATTCAATAAACAGGAGCTTGTTATTGTTGTTTCTTGTTGTAATCTGCGTTAAAATAGCAATTTGGTCGATAAGGTGTGTAATTTTATTTAAGGCGTTGCGCAAACGAAGACACTTTTTGTTGACGACACGACACACCATTACAGGGAACCATAGTTGCTGTGTCTTGTAGAAAATGTTTACGTATGCGCAGGGAGGGGATGATTTCATACTGGTTCTATAGAAGTCAAATATTCATCGCTTGTATCTGATACAAGACATAAGTTTGGATAGTTAGAGATAAAGTCAGCTGCCTAGAATATTTGAACATCAATAACATTAATTTCACTGTCATACATACACTGAAATTACGATCGACCCGCGCCGGGTTAAGATTGTCGCTCACCAGAAAAGCACCGCTGCAGAACACCACAAAAATGTGCATTCAAATATGGGCTTAGAATTATAGGCTTAGAGGAGACTAGCCAAACCCGGCCTTAGCCCGACCCGGGATTTGAACCCAGGACCTCATAATCAGTGGTTAAACAAGCTGACTGCTAGATCAGCGAGGCAGTTTAATTTAATAATATAAAAGGTATATTATGTAACTTTGTTTCTCACCAAATTAACTTGAATCAATGCTTCATCACGAATCTCAGCTTTACTCAGGTGAAAAGCCGTAAAATCACGATATTCTGTCGAGGCCCTGTTGAAAATGTAAAAATACCAAAAGACAATGTCATTCTTCAGTATACTCGAGACTCATAATTTATTTATGAGTTCTTCGATGCGCATTTTACGTCCTTAAAATGAGGTCACCTCGAAGCTGGATTTCTCTAAATATGGAACGCTGTGGGCCCATATTCACTAACGTTTCGTATACTTGTGAGCGCCCATGACTTTGTTTTTATGATACTGTAGGTACTCCGAAAACAGATGTTGCATGCTTCGGCCAGAGAAAAATAGTTGCACTTAAGATAAAAAAACTTATTACCAAAATTAAGCGTCACAAAATAAAAAATTATACTTACATCAAAATCACTATCGCGGCTTCGCACGCGTTACACAGGGATAAGTAGGTATGCACTTATCCAAAAAATCCCAAAAAATGTATATATATACAGAGTGGATTTTTTTCGACGGGGCAGTAAGGGGTGTACCATGTGAAGCTGTTGGAAAATGGTCTTAGGTGACTTTGACCATATTTTAAAAAAAAATCTAATCCCCACAAATTTTCAATAAAATTACAGTTAGGTAGGAACCTACCTCGTTGTTATTTCATCTCGTTCCGTTCAGAAGTTCCCTAATCTAAACATTTACCAATACATTCGTATTTTTAAAATAAGTGTGATTTCCAAAAAAAAATATTGGTTTAGCTAAAAATATTGGTGGAGCTAAACCAATAGTTTCTATTTGTCGTGAATAACACTCACTATCAACTTATCGTCTTATCTGCGGCTTCACACACTTTCTTCACGTCAAAAATAAAATTGCGAATAAGTGCTACAATTTCACGAACATGGGTTGCTCTGTCTCCCGTTGAAATTAATATTCATCGTAGACAGCCTACGGCGTAGAGGCTCTACGACGTAGAGGCTCTACGGCGTAGCGATCCGTAGCAAAGCAGGTAAACGGAATAAAATAAGTGCTGTATAGAAACGAAACAAGTTTGGTAGCGTCAGAAAGTCAGGCATTTCTCCATATTAGACATTTTCCCAATTTTGGAATTGCAGTCGATAGTATATATATAGTCATAGCGATCGCTAAATATTAATAAAAATATTTGCTTGTTTCTAAACGCAAGTCTATCAAGAAACCATGCAAAATAATACCTTGACACGTCGCAAACTTATCAAAAAACTATTTTTATAGTGTTATAATTATTTTTATTATTAGGTATTATTTTTTACTTCCCTAAATTTTATTAAAATAGATAAAGACTACCAACCCGTCGCCATACATATCGAGCTGTATGCACTACAAAGTTTGTATAGTGTAAAGTTTGTTTGTCAAAGCTTGCATACACATTAGAGAATATCTTAATTAAGTAGTTTAAGTATGGTTTTATTTTGTGTATTTTCTGAATTAAGGCAATAAATGATTTTCTATTCTATTCTATTCTTAGTTTTTTACCAACCTAATATAATTGTAGAGGTGTGAGTCTTTTCCTTTATGTCCTTACTTCCGGTTGGATCAAAATACAACCACCTTATTATCTCATTATTTGAGTTTCAGTCCCACGCACCTTTTTGCTCGATCTTGTTAGTGGAAACACAAAATTAAATAAAAACAGGATATTCTTGTGTACATTTTATTAAAATGCCAGCAAATTGGAACACGGAGCAAAATTATTTGTATTACAGAATCGAAAGTATAATTTTCAGTTTTGATTTTCCCTGCGGATTTTCCGGAAGTTTTAAAAGTATTTTTACATTGGTATGGAAGAATTTCAGCATTTTATTTCTGGAGCCAAATTAAAATTTATATATCCGTAAAACCGTCCAGGAGGTTTAAAATATTTTAAAGTTTTTAAACAGCAATAATTCTACGAAAAATCGTTTCTATGATTCCTCAACCTCAACCTCAACAGCCTGTATTGGTCCACTACTGGACGCAGGCCTCCCCCTGATAAACGCCCTGTTGGCTTTTATCTGATGGGGGTAATGCCCATAATCCCCACGCTGGGCAAGCGGGTTGGGGATCGCAGTTCGGTGGTACAATGGTTCTGCAGGGGGCGCTGCTGCCCGCCCCCGGTAGATATCCCTTAGTCACCTCTTACGACACCCGCGGGAAGAGTTGGGGTGGTGCTAATTCTAAGCCGGCCACACAGCTGATTCTATGATTCAATATATAATTACTAGCTACTGCACGCGACTTCCATGTATTATTCCAGGAGCAGATCTTTATGTGCGCAAAATTTAAGCTCGATCCATTGAGTAGTTTTGGCGTTTTCTTCGGCCTAAGAGCCTTATCACAATAGCGGTTTGCGAGCGGCTGCGGGGCGGAGCGAATACGTTACAGGAACGCAACGAACACGCCGCGGATGCGCATTGAATTCGTTGGGGACGCGCAACGATATCGCCGCGAATAGAAAAGCGTGGACGCCATTTTGTACTGTCTCGTACAAACGTTTTAGTAGGTACGCACATATTTTTTTATCGTTTGCAAAACAACACAAAGTAGTCGCTCTTTTCCATTTGATTAATTGATATTGGATCTTCCCAAATTCGTCGACGCAGTGTCTCCTCGTCGCAATTCATTTTGTTATGAAGTGTATTGTACTTCGCTAACTTGCTACAAACACGCGACGAAAACGTTGCGCGTTCGCAACGAATTCGCTGCGAATCCGCGGCGTATTCATTCCGCCCCCGCTCCACCCCGCAGCCGCTCGCAAACCGCTAGTGTGATAATGATAACATTCTAACATTTTCACAGCGGCACAACATCGGCACAAACTTTCGCCTGTATAGTATTAGTAGGTAGGATTTTGTAAAGATAATACAACTCATTAATCAGAGAAATGTCTAGATTTTATAGAACTAAATCAACCATTAAGCCATTAAAGAAAAAATCGGGCCATACAGTTACAATAAACAAAGAATTAGCAAAAAATCACACAGGCCGACATAATGTGATTAAAAAACAAAGTTAAGGAAACACATCACCACCCGTCGTTAGACTTCGCTCGGACATTAGCAGGGAAAAAATGTTTGTTCAGCCCCCTAATTACCCACCCTAGGGTGGTAAGGGGGGGATTCAGGACGGCCTGCGGGGGAAGATTAAGTAAGATTTATTCAATGAAACCCCCAGTAAGCTGTGTGAAGTATAAATAAGGATGTTCATAAGATTACAGTCGCGAAAATGTGAACCTGTTCGGGTTGTAGAATGGTTTTAAAATAATTTGTTAATTTAATTTTCTAATTAAATCGCCTCGCTTATTTACTTTATTACTATGATAAAACTCTTATTAACTTTGTCTAAGTACAAGCCTACAGTATCAAATACTTTAAAGTTGAAATTCTACTTGCAATAGAACCATGTAGGTATTTGGTAATATTTAATTTTCAGTTAATGAAACACCGTTCCCATCATTAGGTTCGGGTTTCGCCTCATATACTATTTACACTAAGTACTAGTAAAATGGTAAAAGTGGGAATGGATGTATCGTTGCTTCTTCAGGTCAGAACGGGATGCATCATTGTCGGGATGCATCAGACTGACTCATTGGAATAAGAACTGATATTTTTTATCCAGGAAAAATGCATTTCTGTAACTGTTGTATGACTGTCACTACGGAATAAAGGCAGTCGAAATACCGGAGAATGGTAGATCGAAAGTATACGAAACCGCAGATCGAAATACCGAAATCAAATAACTTCACACATCATTAAAATGCGAGAGATTTTATGTTTGTTTCCTCTTCACACAAAAACTACCGAATGTTGCTGGATCAAATTTTGTGCAAATGTGGTCCTCGACATAGACATATTGAGACTATTCCGGAAAAACACGCGTGAAGCCGCGGAAAAAATCAAAATCAAAAACTATTTTTTCCATAAAAACAATATATGTACTTACACTTAGAAAATGTCAAATTATAAAATTTGACACTGACACGGAAATAAAGCAATATTTTTGATTTCTGTCGCTTCAGTATGTAGACTAAAGTTAAGAAGCGACGAAGAAACCTTTAGTCTGTTAGTTGATATTTTTCGAGTTGGTGCAAAACCCTTCCTAAGCTTTTTTATCCTCGAGATAATCTGATATTTTATGGTAAGACTTTTTGCACAGCAAGGTTTTGACATTTTTTTTAAATTTATTGACCAATAATTTTTGCAACGCACTAGGAGTTCTGTTGTAAAAAAATTGATTCTATGAGCTCTACCAGCTTATCCCGAAATTATATCGTCGCGATATCTCTGCCACGCTGCTAGTGACCCGCTTGTGGAGATAGTCCCTTATCTCCATAACTCGAGTCATTATCCCTGAATCAGTAACAGGGCTGACATCATACTGAGCAATCAGGTCAAACCGACCATTGATCAATAAGACGCTTACAAATGAGGCACACTCATTAGTCGACAGTTTGCCTGACGCTTCAATTGATAGCCCAGATCTCAGGATCTCGACTCTGACGTGAACTCAGGTTTATCGATAAGAAAATAGGGTTTTTCGAATGCGGTTCGTACAATAAGTTTTTACATGAATGTGTTAGAATCACGGGCAGTACCTCCCTAGTAAATTATTTTATTTTGATAGAATCATGGAATTACCTACCTTACAATTTGCATTGTAATCTAACCTAACATTTTGGGAATCGGAAAGAATGAAATCGGAAGTCAGAAGTTAATAACTTTATTTCTATAAGCTTACAAGATAAACTGATTAGTCCTGGCATTTCAATTTAGGCGGGGAAACAAGTAGGAAATGGTCTGTTACATTTTATTAATGAATATCTTTTGATACCTTATTGTTTTCCACTACAAATAATTGTTACAATATATTTTTATTCAAAAAATAACAATATCTTGCAAATGCAACTTGGCATTCACAGATTATCGTGGGACCGACTAGGGGGTCTTTTTTATTTACGAAAATACGCAATCGTGGGGTTCGTGTTGGCCAATCGGTACTCTAAGCTCTAATACACCGCATTGGAGTATTGGAGAAGGTAGTAATATTTTGTTTTTGGCTTGTAAAAATTGAAATAATAGGTGTTTAATTGAATATTATACGTAAAAAGATTCAAAAATTATATCAGTAAATTCGTGTCTGAGTCCGTACTCAAAGAAATCCAATCATTATACAGGGTGTAACAAAAATAAGTAACCAAACTTTCAGGTGGGGTGTAGAATCGAACACTGAATTCAGGAAAAATATTAAAAAAAAAACCCGCCCTTTAGTTTTCGAAAAATAAAATAAATACGGAATTTTCACTACATTACGCAAACGACTGATGCACGTGTTTATTTCACATTAAAATATGATTAAAAGGTCTACGTACTTTGTGTACACCTTTTTAGCAGATAAACATCTTTTTACGGGGGGCACCCACGACCGGACACGCGATATCGCAGCAGCGCGCGCGGCGGCGGGCTGCACGTGTTGTAGTTATGTAGGAAGCTAGCCAATGCATTCCAATTTTCCCATTTCAATTTTCATCTCGTGGTATTCAATATCTGAATAACGCATACGAGCCATTTTTACACACAAAAAACCGATAAGCGCCGCCGCGACCTTCACCTTGCGCTTGCAATGATGCAACTAAACGGCCATTGACCCTATGATAACATTTCTGTGGTATGACAGTTTGACAAAACTAACAATAAGCCTAGCATTGGGTGAACATTCGGATGAACTAAGTTTGTATACCTATCTCGCTCTCGCGCGCTAAAAGTTTGTGCCTTTTCTTGTCTCAATCTGGTGCTTCGGAAATGCAAATTGTAACAACCTTTTATGGGGTTCATTGTAAGTTACTCACCGTGTTTTGAAAGGTCAATGTGAAGGTAGGTACTTAGGTAGTCAACGATATGAAAAATAAAAGCTAGTAGTGAATATCTTTTAGTAGGAAGGTGCATGCTTAATGAATGTACCTACTAACTATGCATTTTCGCGATAGAACGTGTGTAAAGACTTAAAATAATTTATTTATTTTTTAATTCCTAGAGGAAAATTGGAATGTATTTATTGTACGTAGGCTCCATATCTAAGCACGCCGTGAAGCCTGTTTGCTTCCGCTGCAATGATGTCGCGGGTCGATGACCGCGGTGGCCGCTCATTAGGGCACCGTTTAGGTGTTATGGGCTTATAAAAGAGATGAATACAGGTACTTAGGCCATTTTTTTTTTAATTCCAAATAGACACATGTATTATAGTCTATTGCCTAATGTTGTGAAAATTTCGTACCTATTTATAAAAATTTTCGAAAACTAAAGGGCGGGATTTTTTTTCAATATTTTTCCTGAATTCAGTGTTCGATTCTACACCCCACCTGAAAGTTTGGTTACTTATTTTGGTACACCCTGTATAGTAAAAATCATTTATTAAAAAAAAGTACCGACCCATTTGAGTAATTGGAATCTGAGGTGGGTATTATGACACCCAATATTAGATTTCACACGGACTACGTCATAAATAAATGATGTAATTAAAGAAATTATTGAATGATAATCTGCTAAAATCCAAAACAATGACGTTCAATACCTAGAATTAACGCAACTGGTGCA
Organism: Eupithecia subumbrata; assembly: GCA_949316285.1. NCBI lineage: Eukaryota > Metazoa > Arthropoda > Insecta > Lepidoptera > Geometridae > Eupithecia > Eupithecia subumbrata. Next base: position 2,163,913 of record OX438644.1, on the reverse strand, counting down.
TCCAGAATAACTTTTTGGCACAATTGTGGAATACAAACAAACAACGCGCTCGCAAATCCTTTTGCCGGTACTCGTTGCGACTTACTTAAATAACAAAAAATATGAAAGGTTTTGGGTATAGATACATAATTATATGTATAACCATAGCCAAGTTATCTACCATTTCAGCTACTTTCTAAGACATGGAGCTGTTTCAATAAGGAAATATTGAAGGGGACCAAAATACCTGCAGGAGCCAGATTACCACAGAACATTAACGCGGTATCTAACTGACTAATAAGGAACTCCTCATTAACAGAAAATATCCTAGGTACAGGCGAAGAGGAACCAATATAGAAGTGGATAGATGTGATGAACATTATCCGTCAAGTGCGAGTGTGACTCACGCTCCGAGAGTTTCGAACGTTTGTCAATTATACAAATATCTACTATAGGTACCAGTTAGAGACTTCGCTGTTTTTTGATTATTAGGGGGACATGGTAAATATGTCGGGTTTTTAATTTTTTCCATCCTAAAATACACCGGAAGGGGAAAAAGGGACTTCAAAAAAATTTATTGCAGTTTTTCTCCATGAAAAAAAATTCTCAAGTGGGATTTGTCAAAGGGAAAAATAGATTAACTCAATTTACCGACTTTTAAAAAAATATTCCAATATGTATGAATATAGAAATTTCAAATTATCTAATAAACTGCGATGTTTCTAAAGACCTTATATTCGATGGAGCGAAGTAGACAAGAAAAGCAATCCTCACGAGAGAATGATCGAATAGCGATTACGTAATCGATTCGATAGATTTACGCAAAGAAACTGTTCGTCTCAGAATCTAAAGCTTGCAATTTCAGTCACACGTCGGCATTTGGATTGGATTCGCCGCAAAACTGAGTCGACATTAGTACGGAATTAAGTTATCTCAGTTAGATTGCCTTGCGCCGCCTGGATTCGATTTTAAACTGGGTCTTAATGAACTATTTAAGTAAGGGGAGGAAGCGGATTCTTTGTTATTGTCTGGAGATAATTTATTAAAGCAGAGCATGATTCCGCTACATCATCATCATCATTATGATGGAATCGTCCTCCGCTAATTTTGTGTACGTATCAGGGGAAAATTTATTTAAAGCTTGATGATTTGATGATTTATTGATAAAATAGATTTATAAAACTTTATTGATTTGATGATTCCGCTACAGAGGTACTATCAGTTTGAGACACGCAGACTATTTTCATTTCCAGACGTTTTGCTACAAGGTCATTTTCGCATGTTAGTCAATTGTACTGAACGGTCGTTTTCCTACTTTCCCAAAAATATTGTATTTCAAGCTTTATTATAAAATTAAAATAAAATCAACTTAGAACAATCTCTAAAAAAGTAATCATTAAAAGTGACGCAAGAAGAAACTAAAAAACCGGTGTTATTTTCTTCATTAGTCTCAATGCCTAGCCGAAAAAAAAAGCAGCATATTAAAACTTACAAGCGACGTTAAATAACCCGTGTTGTTCTCAATGCCTGATCACGAGAAAAAAAATAGCATGGAAAAAAACTTATTAGAATTTCACACTGAATGAGAAGTCAAATTCACGGGAAGAAAAAACTTCGTATCTTTGCTTACCACATATTGAGAACAAAAACTACCAAAGCCTTTTTATGCAATAAACTTACGATTCTAGAGTATAATATTTTTAGGGCCATTTTGAAACGAAACTATTAATGTTTTAGTGATAGATTATTGCGAACATAAGCTTGGTTTCTACAAAACAATTTCTCAAAAATGAAAAAGTAACAAAAGCTTTTTGAATTACAATCCTCTAACGTCTTACCTGTAACTTGAGCTCTAGCGAAATAATTAAGCCTGCCCCACACCAACACTACTACGATTAAGGACCAGCCAACCACGCGCTGAATGTGTGGCGGCCGCTAATGCATTCACTACACCATCAAATGTTCTGATGTGACGTTTAAAGCCACGTGACTGAGTGGTGGCTAGATTGACTGCGGCTACTTGTACTAGAGTAATGTATTCGTAAGTCGTCAAAGCAATGCTGTGACTGGTCTGTGGTGTGATGATTGGGGTGAGGACAAGTGATGATTGGGAAAAATTAGATTAGTTCATTTGTTTCATAGCAACACAATCGGTTCTTAGATTGAAGAATACAACCATAATTAGGCCCACGGCCGTGCCTGTATGTAGCAAAATGTCTGTTTTCGGATTTTGAACTCAGACCCCCGAATTTTCAAACGTCTGAAGTCGCGATTTTTAGGGTTCCATACCTCAAAAGGAAAAAGGAACCCTTATAGAATCACTTGTTGTCCGTCTGTCAACCCCGTTTCCTCAGGAACGCGTGGAGGTATCAGTTGAGGTCTCACGTAGACCTAGAATCATAAAATTTGGCAAGGTCTTATAGCACAAGTAAAGGTAAAAAATCGAAATCCGTACTTTATTCACAAAAAATATTTATGATTCTTGCCATGGACTAAAACTTATAGGGTACCTAGTCTACTTCCCGTTGATCTAGAATCATGATATTTGCAAGAAACAAGGTCTTACAATTAAACGTCCTAGGCACGGGGGTGACACTGCCAACTTCCTGACTTCGCAGCCGACAGCCCGCTGCTACTGTGAATTTTTCTTGCTAGAAAAACCCCAATAACAACTATTGGCCCAACCCGGGATTCGAACCCAGGACCTCATAATCAGCAGTTCAACAAGCTGACCGCTAGACCAACGAGGCAGTCTCCCAACCTGAGGTAGGTATGTGTTGGGCCTCATGTGCCTGTAATTTCTTAAATATACACAAACATATTTCTACGACTAGTAGGCCATTCTAGATCGTCTGGTAAAGGTAACGGACATTTGAGCGACACTATCTGAAATGAGCGTCTGAACAGAGCTGGAGTTAAATGCAGCTTCTATACCACCAGCTTCGATGAACGATAACGGGTATTTGTTTCCTTCACTGGTGGCACAGATATAATAAAACTATAGCTGGTGGCATGAAGCATGCAGTTCACTTATCTGATACAACCAAATCAAAAATAAAATAGTTTATTTCTTTTACTTAATCTAATACATTGCAGTGGTATGGGACCCTCTTTTAAGTAATATAATACCTGTGCTAGAGGATCTCGCTCTGCAGCGCGGCTATCTTAAAAATAACCACCCACAACCACAACAGCCTGTATCGGTCCACTGTTGGACGCAGGCCTACCCCTGATAAGCGCCGTATTGGCTTCTATCACATGGGGGTAGTGCCCATAATTCCCACGCTGGGCATGCGGGTTGGGGATCGCAGTTTGGTGGTAGAATTGTTCTGCAGGAGGCCCTGCTGCTCGTCCCCGGTGAATATCCCTTAGTCGCCTCTTAGGACACCCGCGGGAGGAGTTGGGCTGGTGCAAATTCTAAGCCGGCACCACACAGCTATCTTATCTATCTTAAAGATAAATAAGTATAATTAAAAAAAATCGGTTAATTGTTTACATTTTTTAGTTAAAGTACAAATAGAGGAATATGTCAGAGAATCGATTGTTCACAAAAGTTTTACAAAATATATATATTTTTTTTTTTACTAATTCTATAACACAGTATGTGTACCTAATATCCATTCCACAAAATTAATCTATGAGCGTTTTGAAACAAAAAAATAAAATAAAATTAATATGCTATAGCTTACAGATATTATCGTGTTCATAATTTCTCACCCCAAAAGGTCACTGACCCACTTTTATGAAACTGTAACGAACCGTGTGAAGCTAAAATACCTACTACCTTCATCAAGACCTTTCAATCATTAAGTGCCGGTATCTAGACTGAAGACAGGGCGCTATGGCCTTCATTAGGGGAGACCGATGTCCAGCAGTGGACAAATACAGGCTGATGATGATGACCTAGGCTTGACTTACAACACTACAGAGGTCAACAAATATCTAACGACCCCGACCTTATCGTGACCGCCATTTTAAATTTCTTTTCTTTTACGAAACTAAATTTTTCGTCGACATTTTTTCCATTACAATTTTCCGTAACGTCTCCTCAGATACCATTAAAAGAAACATCGAAAAACAAACGCAAAATCATAATAAAATGAAGTGCGAACCCACGTACAAAATGTAAACGGTCACATTCCGAAAATAATCTAATTTGAGCTGTATTGCTTGGAAATAACGACTACGCAACTTAGTTATTATGTTCATGTTAGAAAGACCTCGGGCATAACGGCATAGTAAAAGTGATATTTACAGTAGCGCACTGTACCAGGTTTGAATTGCAAATACAAAATACTTTTACTTTTTGAGAAGGATTTACTGATATTGAATGATCACTTGAATTTTATAGCTTCACCAGGTATAAAACCCGGTGAACCTATACCTTTAAAGGCGGATGATAATTCATCAGCCTATATAAGTCCACTGCTGGACATAGTCCTCCCCTTATGAGCCCCATCGCGTCCTCTCTTTGGCTAGCCGCGTCCAGCATCTGCCTGCAGTCTTTCCCAGGTCGTCATCCCACCTTGCCGGACGGCGTTCCATACTACGTTTGCCAAGTCGTCGTCTCCACTCAAGAACATTTACCCAGCGGTTGTCATTTCTTCGCGAGATGTGGCCAAAACTGTTAATTATAAAAAGTAGGTTAAATGGTTTTTTGATTCACAGTAGCATAGTATTTATTTAGGTAAAAACAACATTACATTTCGGTTAGAAGTGCCTTAAAGCATATATTAGGTTTAGCTAGACACGGAGTTCTCACCTGGTTTAAGAAGAGGTATTATTAGGTATATATATTATTGTGTAAAGCAAGATTAGGCTCGATGAGGTCTGCTGCGAAATCGCCAAAACATCATCATCACGCACTGCTCAATTCAAATCCGCTGTTGAGCAATTAGGTACTTCATTAAGTGTAATGTTGTATTTTTTGAGATTAAGCATTGTGACACACACTGATATACCAAATAAATAAAATTAAATATACTTTATTCACAAAGAAATTACAATCAAATAATATAAATAAACTAGAACTAGTATTACAATTGAAACAATTGAGCTAACTGCAAACACTGTTGCAAACAATCTTAAGGTAGCTCAACTGTTCCATGTCAATATCAGAAAAAAAAATTAAATAAATATCTCATGTAGGACACTGCTCAATTCAAATCAGAATGAAGCAGGGACAGCGTGGGAGATAAAGTCTTTCTCAATCCCTTTCTTTAAGTTCGCAGATTATACGACTAAGAAGAAGACTAACAGAGATGTTCTGTCGTATAATAGCGATAATCTCCTGAGGAAATACAACAGAAAGTTCATAGACGTCGAGCACAATTGTATGGGCACATTACCTACGTGTCAATATAAGCAATCCGAATGAAGAAACTGATACCAATTACCAACGTGTTACTTCTAACATAAACTAGTCTGGGGGGAATAGAATTATGTGGGACGGGACGCCCGGAGAAGGACGTAATACCCACTAAAAACCCCTCCGGTGTCCCTCTCTCGCCATTTTTGCACCACGGGAACATTTAAAACATCCGCGGCTCGACTGGCGTCCCCGCTTCCGACTGACGACTGACGAGCCCACCGATCCACACACTCGCCGACCCATTCTTCCGTCACCACTTCTAACATACCTACTCAAATATTGCCAAACTTATGGCGAGCCTCACTTGATCTAGTAGGCTCGTAACTTTTGATATCCCATATCCTACTTCCTACTTATAACATTAATGCGAAAGTAAAGACTGAGAACGTTTATCTAGTTGGATAACTGTAGCTAATACGTTTACTATGCCACAGACATACAGATTTCGATTTCTCCTTCAAATTAAAAGGGGACCAGGCGATCCCAGAAGGTTGCATGATTTCGGCCGCGGTATTACTGGCATGTTTGTGCAAATGGAGGCTCTGCCGTGTTTGCATTCTGTTTTCATTTCATAGCCAAGCTGAGCCAATTTCAAGGGATCAGAATCAGGATCAACATCGTTTATTTCCATACTATGTTTATTAGAGGCATTATCATTTAGAAAAAAACCTTCGAAAAAAATCAGTTAGCTCAATTGTTTCAATTGTAAATACTAGTCCCTTATTTATAGTTCTAATTTATTTCTTTAATTAAATCGTAATTTTTTTCGTGAATTTAGAAACGAACTACATAGACTAAAATAAGAAATTAACCGGCTAAGGGCATTCGATTTTATGGCGCGGTAAAACCATTTTTTTTTTTGCAGTTTTTAAATACAGGGTGTAACAAAAATAAGTAACCAAACTTTCAGGTGGGGTGTAGAATCGAACACTGAATTCAGGAAAAATATAAAAAAAAAATCCCGTCCTTTAGTTTTCGAAAAATAAAATAAATACGGAATTTTCACTACATTACGCAAACGACTGATGCACGTGTTTATTTGACATTAAAATATGATTAAAAGGTCTACGTACCTTGTGTACACCTTTTTAGCAGATAAACATCTTTTTACGGGGGGCACCCACGACCGGACACGCGATATCGCAGCAGCGCGCGCGGCGGCGGGCTGCACGTGTTGTACTTAGTTATGTAGGAAGCTAGCCAATGCATTCCAATTTTCCCATTTCAATTTTCATCTCGTGGTATTCAATATCTGAATAACGCATACGAGCCATTTTTACGCACAAAAAACCGATAAGCGCCGCCGCGACCTTCACCTTGCGCTTGCAATGATGCAATTAAACGGCCATTGACCCTATGATAACATTTCTGTGGTGACAGTTTGACAAAACTAACAATAAGCCTAGCATTGGGTGAACATTCAGATGAACTAAGTTTGTATACCTATCTCGCTCTCGCGAGCTAAAAGTTTGTGCGTTTTCTTGTCTCAATCTGGTGCTTCGGAAATGCAAATTGTAACAACCTTTTATGGGGTTCATTGTAAATTACTCACCGTGTTTTTAAAGGTCAATGTGAAGGTAGGTACTTAGGTAGTCAACGATATGAAAAAATAAAAGCTAGTAGTGAATATCTTTTAGTAGGAAGGTGCATGCTTAATGAATGTACCTACTAACTATGCATTTTCGCGATAGAACGTGTGTAAAGACTTAAAATAATTTATTATTTTTTTTATTCCTAGAGGAAAATTGGAATGTATTTGTTGTACGTAGGCTCCATATCTAAGCACGCCGTGCAGCCTGTTCGCTTCCGCTGCAATGATGTCGCGGGTCGATGACCGCGGTGGCCGCTCATTAGGGCACCGTTTAGGTGTTATGGGCTTATAAAAGAGATGAATACAGGTACTTAGGCCATTTTTTTTAAATTCCAAATAGACACATGTATTATAGTCTATTGCCTAATGTTGTGAAAATTTCATACCTATTTATTAAATTTTTCGAAAACTAAAGGGCGGGATTTTTTTTCAATATTTTTCCTGAATTCAGTGTTCGATTCTACACCCCACCTGAAAGTTTGGTTACTTATTTTTGTTACACCCTGTATATTTTACGCGGTGTTTTATTTTTTCTGCTTTCTCCACGTAAAAAAAGTACTCGGAAAATAATTTGTCGCAGATTAGATTGTACATCAATTTTTTGATTGGTTGATAGGTATTTTATTTTTAAACATTGTTTCTACTTTTTTGGTTGTAACTAAGATATTATATTATGACAAACAAGGCATTTATTAATGAAAACTTAACAAAAACTGATAACAATAACAGAAAATATCAAGGTAAGAAATATAATTACTAAAACAAAAACATAAACTTAACAACATAATTGCTCACGCGCCGCGTGAAAGAATTACATTCGAGTTCGTAAACGCACGAGAGACGAATGAAATTATGAATAAAAACTTTCTAAATCAAATTGTAAAAAAAGTTGTTTCGAATTTCTACGATTTGCACCGATGAACCCAGTGCCGTAAAATATCGCCGACCAGTGATATTTTTTTGCTTTTGCATATTTTTGCTTACAAAAAAAAAGTATAGACAACGTGGCAATGCTGCCAGCATTCTGGGCTCTCTGCCGTCTGGTGGCGGTTTAGATTTTAAGGAAATAGATTTAAGTGTAAATAGGTACTAGTTGTAATTGTTTTATTCTGTTATTGTAATTTTTTATATGCAAATGTATTCTACATAGTATAGACCTGACGCATGAGTAAAAATATCACAATTGTTTAAAACAACAGAGAAATATACCCAGATTTTCCGGAACTGACTACTGCACAAACAATAATGTAGTACTGAACCTGGGATAATATACGACAGAAGCTATTTATGTATATTCTAGCTGCCCGATGACAAACTATTATAAACGTTGGCAAAACCCATGCATTAATTTATGTGTGGCAACACTGAATAATAATTTGGCAAAGCACGCAGTTTGTATTAGGTACAATAGAAGCAAATCATACTCAATGATCAAGAGTCTATAACCTTGGTACCATAACAGGGTACCTATGTAGGTACCTGCAATAATCGCAAGTAGGCTTAAAACTTATCTTACCCTATGTTATCTACATTATTTTAATTTGATTTATTTTCACAAGCTTTTATTAAACTAGCCCTGTTAGTATTATGAATGTACGTACGTATGTGTGGGACAAATATTTCAAATGAATTTTAGACCGGAGCCGCGATCACGGCCTGGTAAGAAACGGCATTACGGCTCAAACGTTAGCACTTGAAACGTTAGGGTGCGCGTTCACAGGCCGGCATCGGACAATCCGCTGACAAGTGCGTCCACTGATCGGCAATCCGAATGACGTCATTCGCATTAAATGGAAAAGTTGCCTTCAAGAATCCTCGCCGGCATTGCCGACAGTCCGCTCCATGCGGTACGGATTTTTTATGTCAATCCATTGATGGGGCTAGTGCGGATTGTCCGATGCCGGCCTGTGAACGCGCACCCGAACGTGTCAACTGCTAATGTTTGAGCCGTAATGCCGTGCCTTACCACACCGTAATCGCCTTCCTATTATCCTCAACCGATTGAGCTAAAATTTGGCATACATAGGTACATAGGCATGTTCGGTGACAACGTTATGTTACCGTCGAGATGGTCTGATGATGGGCCAGAAGGTGGCCATAGGAACTCATAAACGAAACGACGTAACCCCTTCGAGTTTGCGTTCGTTAGATTTGTCTTCCCAAGAACTTTAAAATATTTTTGATTTTATTTGTTTGTCGACGGTAGTAAAAGCGGAAGCGGCGTTGTTGATAGTTCATTATACATTGATTTGATAAATACACTTGGTCTCCATTTCAGACCACTTTCGGTAAGCAAAATAATACTTAACTATCTCATGAAATAGCAAAACATTATTTTACATACAACGTAGATACGTAGGAAAAAGATAATAGTAAATTATTATTTCATTAGTAAAGTTCACAACACCGTATGTCAGAATTAACTTTTAGAAGCTTACTAACTAGATCCTCTAACAAAGTGTAATGTAATGACACAACATGAAACATTTTCATTTTATGAAAGCGAACGAGTAGGTAAACTATTAGGGCTGCTACCATTTTAGATATCTTTCATTAAACAAAAAAAATTACTTACGCGAACACATGGTGTTGGATGCCCTCCGACCAGGTGGGATGACGCTCAAAAGACTGTAAGCAGATGCTGATGCGGGAAGCTGAAATGTTCAAAACTTTGCGTTGCGTGGTCTCGACGTGAGCAATGCTAGTGGTCTGGAGGGAATCTCGGCTGTGGTGCTGAAGTCCTGTGCCCCTGAATTGCCTCCCGTTCTTACGCGTCTTTTTCTCCTGTCCTTGAAATCTGGTAAAGTTTCCAAGTCATGGAAGCTTGATAATGTGCAGCCTGTGCCCAAGAAAGGTAGTCGAGCTGACCCTACGAATTATCGCCCCATCTCAGTCACCTCCCTGATATGTAAATGCATGGAGCGTGTCCTGAATGGTAAGCTCCTGGTATACCTCGAAGACAACGACCTTCTTAGTGACCGTTAATACGGTTTTCGCCGAAAACGGTCTATGGGAGATCTTCTTGTGTATCCCACCCACATTTGGAGTGAGGCCATAGAGAAACACGGTGAAGTCATCGCGGTTTCACTAGATGTCTCGAAAGCTTCGATAAAATCTGACACGACAGCCTTATGGGCAAGCTTTCAGAGTACAGACTTCCAGACCTGTTTTGTAACTAGCTTTGTGACTTTCTGAGTGAAAAATCTATTCAGGTAGTCGTTGACGGCTTTTAGTCTGATCAATTGGCGACCAACGCTGGGGTACTTCAGGGGTCAGTTCTCTCTATCACGGTGTTCCTGCTGCACATAAGCAATCTGCTGGTACCCGGTACTATCAGGTACGCAGACGACAACACCATGGTAGATAGGTACCTTTCCAATGCCACGGCCAGTTAGAATAATGATTTCTAAAATGAAATACAGAGAAGACATGCTGCAGCACTAGAACTTGACCCTGAAGGCAGTCTCTGATTGGGGTGAAGTCAATCAAGTCTATTTTCATGCCTCAAAAACACAAGCCTGCCTCTTGTCCGCAAAAAAGAGTCCGTTTGTCCAAGTTTCCTCTATCCGAAATTTACCGGTATCTCTTAAAGATCAATTGGAGCACCTCGGTGTCACTCTCACACCAACTTTGAACTTCAGAACCTACATCGAGCCAAAGGTACAGCAGCAACCATGAAGCTAGGAATCCTAATAAAGGTGATATTACCTACTGTCTTTAAAACTCTAATTTTTCGTATCCATCGTCAAACTGACAAGACTCAGCTGTTGAAATTAAAATACTGCAATAACCATAAAAATAATGAAACCGTTTACCCTGGCAACCCTACGCCAAGCAACACCACAATAATGAGTGGAATGTTTGTCGTATAACATTTGAAACGTCGTGTTTTTAACCGGCACAAGTATTTAGACTCATTATGGGTACTCGTACATTGAAATTACTTTCTACGTGTTTGAATTCGCCTTAAAGCATAATGAATTTAAGTACTTACAATGAATTTGTAATTACGGTGTAGCCATTGCGAAATAATGTAGCCTTAAGCACACAAACGTCTTCAGGTAATCACCACGCTTGGCAAGAAGATTGGTGATCACAGAGGAGGTTTTAAAATACTTCCAATTCTCTTCCCCTGGTAGGCCAGAGGCCTCAGCCCATGGATGTCGTAAGAGCCAACTAAGGGACAGTTGGCTCTTACGACATCCTCCCTGAGTTGGACGGTTCAGACGCCGAAACCGCCACGGCTAATGCCCAAAATATGCTGAGTGCTTTGCTTTTACCTCCATAGCTTATCAGAGACAAGATTTCTGCAAGTCAGACCATTTAAAGCTTGGGAAGCTTGGGAATAAAATGCCTTACATGGGTATGTGTAAATTATTATAAGAAGTGTTAATGGATTAACAGGAAAGTGATAAAGATAGCTAACTTTGGACCGCAGGACACCACAATTTGGAGGCCTATTAGCCCTCCAGGTATACCAGAAGTACAGCTAAGCAGTGAACTATGACGTGATGTAAATAAAACGACAAAAAGGCTACGGATCTCCGCGGGCTACAAGCTTCCTTACCCTTGTTTTCTCTAAGAAAAATGAATTTCTTTTTATACCCATTTCTACGTCTTTTACAACTTCAAGCTTCAGAGCCCAGAGAACTAGCTACTTGCGAAAGTAAAGTCCTTATTTCCTAGCTTTGAGTTGAGATTTCATACTTTAGCCTGACCTTTTCATTCCACGACTTTAAGCTATGAGTTGATTTAATTTCGGAGGTTTAAAATAGTTAGATTTAAGACCTTCATAAAAGGTTTTAGGGTCTCTACAAGAGATTACCCCAGTATAATAACCTAAGGTCAAAGACAGTCGGAATGAAGCGTCCTGCTTTTTAACCGGCTTGAAAATAGGAGGTGATGATAAAACTCATTTTACTGCCCACAAATGTATATTTTTTTATTAATTTGGTAACGTGGTGATCATAGTTATTGCCAGGGTCGTACGTAACCCTAAAAATGTGGACAAAACCCGTCGTCGATGGTAGAAAAATAAACCAATAAAATACAGTCCGAAAGCACTTACCAATAACGGTAAATTTACAACGATAATGTGAAAGTGTAGACTTTAGTGACTATATACTTTAGTTTTTAGTGTTAAAAAACCGAGATGGTTTCAAAAGATTCAGTCCGTTACGGATTTTGTTTTCTTAAGAGGGCTATTTTCATAAAGAACGGTTAGAGGTGCAATAGGAAAACGACCTCTGTACACGTAGGTCCCTTTTATACCTACTACTAGCTGCATTCTTACTACCCGTTGTCCTATTACCCGTTTTCCCATAGGAATGAAGCATTTTCCCGCGGTAAAAAGTAGCCTATGTTCATCAGGAATAATGTGGGCTTCTAATGGTAGAATTTTTAAATCGATCCAGTAGTTTCGGAGCATATTCAATACAAACAAACAAACAATCAAATCATTCCTCTTCATAATATTAGTATAGATAAAACTTTAAAATCCATCATGGTTATTAACACAAAATTCTACTGTTATTCCGTGATCATGGCGCATGAAACTGTGCCGAAATATTGGAAAGCTCAAAACTCAAATCATTTATACTAGTCCACTTTTCACATCAAAAAGTTGACATTTAAGTCACCGACTGTACGAGGCATGAAATTCCGAATTACTAAATCCACGAAGTCTTACAAAGGTCGAATTAATTCAAGGGGAAATCCTCGCATTTCAAATACTCTCAGTTGTATGAACTCCTACAAACGTTAAGTCCATATTATTTTCATGAGGGAACTTTAATAAATACTGACTCGGGATTTTACAGACTCTTGAATGTTTTGAAAGAAGGATTTCTGTTGTTAAATGTTTTAAAGGATTTTGTTTGCAGTTTTTAAAGATGAAGACAGAGTGAGATAAGAATTTTTAATGTTTATACTCTGGGTGATTCAACTTTAGTAATAACAAAGCTGGACATAAGAAAGGGACTTTTAGTCACAGAATAATGATTAAACTTTTTTCTCGGTTTCATTCAAAATCCATCAGTTATGGTCATGCACTGGGAAGATTGAAATTAAAATTGAGAGATGGAGAGGGGGGAGGGTGTTGCCCAGCGTGGAGATTATGGGCATTAAGCCCATATCATTGAAGCCAATAAGGCGCTAATCAGGGGGCTATTGCAACAAAGACGAAAGTCTCTCTACTCTCAACATCAACCTATCTTTTATCTTCAGCTTGCCGCACCCAGCATCAACCTGCAGTCTTTTGCAGGTCATCATCCCACCTGGCCAGAGGATGGAGGACTGCGTTACACTCAAGCACACGTTTACCCCAGCAGTAAAGTTATTTGTACCAGATCTCCAGTAATTATGAAAGACTTGAGCATTTATTCCAGCTTAAGAATATATTCGCAAATAATATTCCCCTACGTTATTCTTTCATTAGGGGCGCGGCAGGCACAATATTTGCCTACTTCTAATTCCTTTTGCCTACTTCGTTGAAACAATAATGTCGTTTTTATTTTTGCGAGAGACTAATGTGTTTGTTCTAGTTTATGTTAATTTTTTGTTAAGGCCAGGTAGTTCTGCAGCAGTAGCCGTAAGGAAAAATGCGCACCTGCCAAACCACCGTGCTCGTGTTTTTTGTAGTTATTTAAACATGGTGATTAAGAAAATCATTTTATCAAGTCAAACTCTGCGAATTTGTTTAGAAATATTAAGTGTCCTTAGTTGAGTACAAAAAAAAGTGAAATATCAGTAGTTCGCTAGTCATAGTATTGAAAAAACGTTAGAAAAAGAGGTAACTTTGGGATAATTTTCTATCGAGTGAAGTTCATTAGATCTTGTAATTAAATGCGACTTTGACTAGACTAGATCCTTAGGTAATAAATATCTATTTTTCAGAACTTTAAACACTATTATCTAAGTGTCAGATGGTTTTAAAAATCACAAAAATGCGGCCTCTGCTGGCCTACCCAGCCTTAATGTGCTTTTGCTTTACTTGGATAATTTAATCAGAATGTTATTATAGCCGCCAAAGTTTGTTTTTCAGTTGTTTGTTACTTGTTCACTAACGTAATAGTAGCATTGAGCTGAAGTAGGTATAAACACTTTTGTAGCCTTTACTCATTCTCCCAATAAAGTTTGCTGGAAGAGAACTCTTTTTAGAGTTAAGCTCGCCTTTGGCATTATTTTTCCTCTTTCATGTTTTACTTGTACTTTTTATCCTTCTAATATTATAAATGCGAAAGTTTGTCAAATGTGAAAATTTTGTTACCTCCATCTCTCACCTCATCTCCAAAACTCTAACAGATCAAAATAAATTTTGGCATACATTTAGAATGTACCTAACCTAACTTAAACGATAGGCTACTTTTTTAGGGCTTCGCTCCCGATTTAGAATTTAAAGCAGGGTTTGACAATTAACACATCACGTCCAACGAGGAACCAAAACATAGATAAAACGTCCGTCTATGCAATGATGTCTATTTTTGTCAAAATCGTGATTGAATTTGTGATGTTGTCATATCTGCTTCGTAATAATATGAAAATTAAACAAAATGTTTTTCTCCAGCAAAGAAACGAAATAAAACAATATAATTGCTATTATTAATGCAATAATTCTATGGATACTATAATATTTACTGCTTTGTGTGTATTTCGTCACACATGTATTCGCTTTTTCTATGCAAATGTTTTTTCCGTTCACTGATGTGTCATTTAGTAAGGTACTCGTAGGTACCCTACCTACCACGCTACCGAAGTTGCGGGTAACAGCTAGTAGTACAATAAAGAATTAAGATGTAATGGTAGGATTGAGCTGAAATATTGCATAATGTATTAAATTTTTGTAACTGTGTGTATTTATATGTTTTTATATGGACCATAACCGACGAGTCTGAAAAAAATGGTTTTTACTTTATTAACTCTTATTTAAAAGTAGGTACTTCTAGACCTCAGTGACTAGTTTGTGTTTGTATATTACCAAATCGGTAAAAGTTTTCGAGAACGTAATAGTTTTATGACTTATCAAAATCGTACCAAAGAATTGCAATGCATAAATACAAGAACAAATAAAAAAAAATTCAAAACCTCCCGACAGATTTTCATGAAACATGGCTAAGAACACTCGAGATAAAATTATGTTTGACACAAAAAAACTGTACGAAAATCGGTTCATCCGTTTGGGAGCTACGATGCACGGGAGCACAGACAGATACACAGATACACAGACAGACACGTTAAACTTATAACACCCCTCTCTTTTTGCGTCGGGGGTAAAATATGCAACCAATATCGCTCAAAATCATTCACTAAATCAAACTTTTATCGAGTTCGTATGAATCTGTTGGATCGGAGCCGTCATAATATGAAAAGTAATTCATCTCCGTATCCGGTAGGGGCGCTGCAAGGCGCTAAATGTGAGAAAAAAACGATAACTTTTGTATCTTTCGTTAGTTATGCAAAACTCATCTGTGTCTCAATGTATAACTAACGAAAAAACTGCTTGTAAGGAAAACTGTGGACGACCTCTGTGGCGCAGCGGGCGAAGGTCCGCCTGCGACGCAGGAGGTTGCGGATTCGATTCCCGCCTCGGGACAAATACGAAAACAGTTTTTACGATCTGCAGGTTCAGGGTGTTCTGGGTGTTTTCTATGCATAATAAAATATATTTGTCTATGTCATATTATAATATATTAAGTATATCAGCTACCATAGCACAAGCTCTGTCTAGCTTGGGGCTAGCTGATGCTGTGTGGATGGTGTCCATAATCTAAGCCTAGCTTAGGTACTTTGAGGATAGATGATACTGAACATGTATCTACAACATTTATATTTTCATTAATAATAAATAACGGCTAAATATTTTTAGACAAACCAACTCCGACCAAAGAGACAGCGCGAAAACCTTTCAGGTAAGGAACCCTAAAAGGTTTTTTGTTCTGCTACTTACCCCGCATATAATTCCCCTTACAAAAACATCTGAAGCCATTTGCGTTCTAAAGACGACATACCTACAAGAAAACAAATGCGGAATATATAAAAGAAAGACGACAAAAAGACTGTGGTATTTTGAAATTAAATCAGGGAACACATGACATAGATATAATAACAGAACGCTGAAGTGGAGGCCGCTTAACAAAAACGTGGAATATCGTATTTATGGAACAGATTGTTCTAGGTAATTTTTAGTTCGGTATATTTTGATAGACCTAGAAAGCGGATGCCAGACCTAGCTGTGTGGTTCCGGCTTAGAATTAGCACCACCCCAACTCTTCCCGCGGGTGTCGTAAGAGGCGACTAAGGGATATCCATAGGCCTGGAATTAAACTTAGGTTACTTTTCATCCCACAAAACCACAGGAATCTGAGCATACAAGAACAAAATTAAAAAATTAAAAAACCCCCCGACAGATTTTCATGAAACATAGCTAAGAACACTAGGGATAAAATTATCTATAACACAAAAAAAAACTAAACGAAAATCGGTTAATCCGTTTGGGAGCTACAATACCACAGACAGATACACAGACAGACACATTAAACTTATAACACTCCTCTCTTTTTGCGTCAGGGGTTAAAATAGTTCCTATGGGATAGAACCTACGAGTACCTTTAAACGATTCCATAGAAACAACGCAAGCGAAGCAGCGGGCAGAAACTAGTTATTGCTTACATATTTAATATTTCAAACTGTACCATAATGCACTATTAACAAGTCCTGATATAAGGGCTTGTTCCAGTAGCTTCTAAATCCACGTATAAAGGATTCATTTGTAAACAGAGCGCATGGATATTCCGTTTGTCCGTCCGTCCGTCCGCTCGGCTGCCCGTCCTAATTCCACTCGCACAAATGACAGGTGAGACGGATGGCAATATTACTTACCTTTATTCATACCTACCGATGCATGGGAGAATAGGATGGAATATAGTGGATTTTATGTAGCTAGACAGATATAGCAATATATAGTTCTTTGTCTCAGCGACCCGACGTGTGACTTGGCCTCCGATAAGAGTACCCGCCATTTTTTCCTGTGCTGTGCATTTTCGTAATTTGTTGTACCCAATGTCGTATTATAGTTTCTTAGAGTTATTTAACTCATTAGTTGCACCATAAAAAGACAAAAAAATTAAAACTTTCGGAAAGAATGGCTGAGAATCACGGAAGTAGGTATACTTCCGCGACTCTCAGCAATTCTTCCTGAAGGTTTAGAATTTAGTAGGTAACCTTACTGAACCAAATAAAGAAATAATGCTGAACAATTCACACAGCATCATCTCACCTCAAAAACTAAGCAGAGCTTGGGTTAAAGAGGTAATCCAGTTAAGGCGCTAACCCGACCCAAATCAGCGCCACCAGCTATTTCATCTTATTGTTTTCGAATTTCCAAAAATCGATTTTGCTGTTTGTGATACCTATCATAAGCTTATTTTTAATGCCTCTGTAAAAGTTTCATTTTGGATAGTGTAGGCAAAGATGCGAAGTTGCTCTTTTGGCCACGAATTTGAGCAATATAGGTCACTTCTCGGACGATATTGTAGTCCCCTATATTTCTTAACAGCCTACGAAAAATAACAGATACCTTAAGGGTCCGGCGACGGATGAATTTCCTATACAAACGTAATACCAAAATGATTTGTAATTTGAACATATTTTCACCATGGTCTGCTATTATTTGTATTAAAATAGTATTTATCTAGGTTCCCGCCACAATTTTTTTTCGAAATACCTTTCTGAAATGAAATTAAACCGAACCGCATTTTTACATTAAAGAATGAATGTTTTCTTAGTATTTGTGTAGATAAGTATTTTGAAAAAAACTTGAGGCAGGAACCTAAACTAATACTATTCTAATACAAATAATAGCAAGCCATGCTGAAAATATTCTCAAATAAATCATTTTGGTACTACGTTTGTATGGGAAATTCATCCGTCGCCCACGATTCTCTGAAAAATATATCATAACACCAAAAAAATCAAATAAAAAACTCAAATCAAAATATACTCGGAAGCCTTTACTGTGCGTGGTCCGACACGATCTTTACGGTTTTATTTGGTTTGTTTACTTTGACCCACACAGGTTTGTTCGACATGAGATTAGTCCCAGGTGTGGGTTGTGAAAGGTGAGATTCCAACATTTCAGAGTATTTACAAGTAGGCTTATAAGAATGATTGACTTGAAAATCTCGGATCATATCGGATCAACATTACCTTCCTATTATGTCGGTGGGTAATCCTGCTCTGACCTTTAGGATGTCGGATTTGATTTTTCAGGGAACTTCGCTTGGCTGGAGCTAAATATAATCTTCAGTCTGGGTATATTATACGTTTACTGTTCATTTAAGTTAACTATTAAATTTATTTCACAACAGATTATAATAAATTTCTTTTAAAAAAGCTAAAAACTGACTTCGAATCCCTTAATTATAAACTGTTTTTTTAAGATTTGCGGGAAAAATACAGTTATTATTCGGAAATATTTTTTTATAAGACCATCTCAGGATCACCCTCTATTCAATTGCAAAGGAATCATCCAAATCTGTCATTAATTGACGGAAAAATCGACGAACATACGTAAAAAAGACACATAAAGACGAACATACAACCTCCTCCTTTTTTCGAAGTTGGTTAAAAAACGACTAATTATACTTTTAGAATTGAGAGTTTAATGAATAGACAATCTTTTGTTCATTTTAAGGTCCCGTACCTCAAAAGGAAAAAAAGGAACTCTTATAGAATCACTTCGTTGTCCGTCTGTCTGTATGTCTGTCTGTCCGTCTGTCAACCCCCTTTTCTCAGAAACACGTGGAGGTATCTAGTTGAAATTAACATCAGAAACTCAAGTCCGTAACCTCATGGAGCTTCCATATAAATAAAACTTCCAAGTCAACGCAAACCAACAGTTACAGGCTGTAATGTAATTTCAAATTTCCAAGGGAATAACTTGCACACAAAACCTATTGTCAGCTTTCCATAGAATTTCAATTAGCTTTCACTATATAGTACTTCCCGTAGACCTAGAATCATGAAAGCCAAGAAGTTAGGTCTTATAGCAAAAGTAAAGGAAAAAATACGAAAACTGTAAATCTGTGGTTTAATCAGGTGCATTTAATTCTCGCCATGGACCAAAACCTCTAAGGTACCTACTTCCGTTATCCTAGAATCATAAAATTTGGTAACATGCAAGGTGTTATGGCATTAATATAGGGAAAAAATTTAAAACCTTAAATTTGTAGTTTATTCACAAAAAAAAACTATTTTTGATTTTCGCCATGGATCTACAGGGTATAGATATACCTACCGACTTAGAATCATGATATTTGGCAAGAAACTAGGTATTACAATTAAACGGAGCCCTTAGTGCGCGAGTCGACTCGCACTTGACGTTTTATTGTAGAATAAAAATTCGTAAATAGTTAAGCCTCGACCAAACTATAAAACTTTGATACTCTCAACAGAAATGGCATCGTGTGGCTCAAGGACTTTTGTTTTAAAGAGACTAATTTTACGGGTAACTAAAAAAATTACACTGGTTTGGCCTCATCCTAAAACGTGAAATCTAATGTCAGAATTTTAGATAATTTTGTTGGCCTTCGTAGACGGTTCAAAGCAAGGCATAAATCAACCACAGCCTGGGTCACGCTGTCTGCCTCTAATTTATTACTCTGGCAGGGTTTTATTGCTAGCTTCAACTAGTTTCATGAAAAACAAGATCTCAATAATTTATTTTACCGAGAAAATGGAAAAGGTACGGGAATTTAATTGTTTGTAACGAAAGTAACGAATTCATTGGATAATTTTTTCACTATTATTACTTTGCTGTTTTTGTCTTTGTTTTGTTTAGACGCAATAAAGTTAGTCAAGATCTTGTGCATCAAACATTAGCAGCTCACCCTACAGAACCTAAAAATAACATTTCCTCAACCTCAGCCTCAACAGCCTATATTGGTCCACTGCTGGACGCAGGCCTCACCCTGATAAGCTTCTAACTGGCCTTCATCTCATAGGGGTTGCCCGTAATCCCCACGCTGAGTATGTGGGTCGGGGATCGCAGTTTAGTGGTAGTATTTAAAAAATATATATTAATCAATATAAAAATTTAAACTGTGTACTTTGGTAAAAGAAAGACAATTATAGAAGCGATAATATTTTTCTAAATCCTTTCTGTTATTGTTTTAGAAACAATTAAATGGCAAGACAAAACAGCAGACACATCCAGTACGATACACGAAGATGTGGAGGTAATTTTTGATTTACATAACAAATTTTTATTTAACAAGAGATTTCTTCATTGATTTTATAAGTTAATCCGCGTAAAAACCGCCGTCTGTAAGCTCGCCATTACTCTCTCAACACGTATCTAGGCTAAGAAAACATTATAGTTACTATAGTAACATCTATGTGTTTTCTATGTATAATAAAAAATATATCTATCTATGTAGTGTATTATATTAAGTATATCAGTTATCTAGCACCCATAACACAAGCTCTGCTTAG
The DNA here is from genome assembly GCA_949316285.1 of Eupithecia subumbrata. NCBI lineage: Eukaryota > Metazoa > Arthropoda > Insecta > Lepidoptera > Geometridae > Eupithecia > Eupithecia subumbrata. Next base: position 2,143,484 of record OX438644.1, on the reverse strand, counting down.
CTTGGGGCTAGATAATGATGTGTGAATAGTCCAGCATTATTTATTATTATTTTATTTATTATTTATCTTATAAGTTATGATAAAAAAACATTTATTACAGCAAAAACTAATGCAAAGGTAAAGACATTGTACTAAAACAATAAACAGATACATGGTGAGAAGGATCGAAGCCAATTACAGAAACTTGGGATAAATCACAGTTTCTCTGAACAACATTTTATCTAATTTGTTGGCACCCAAAAAGCCCTTACATTCTACAAAGGCCGTCGTTTGCCAAGTTTGGTCAAAGTTTCACTTAGTTTCTTCGAAATCTCCTGACGATCCATAGAGAATTAATTTTTATGAAAGTACTACTACCCTAGATAGAAGCCGAATGTCAAAACCTACCCCAAACCTTTTTAAAATAAATATTAAAATGAATATTCTTTTGACTCAGGCGTCATAAAAAAAAAACATTAAAAATAAGTTTTAATATTTCAAAAATCTTTTTTAAAAACAAGCTTTTAATGCATTGTCAACCAAACTAAACTTTTATACAAAATTTCAGCTCAATCGGATGAAGAAATCTGCTTCGAAATTGAGTTGCAAGATTCGACCCGTACCAACATAGTTACATACATTGCAAGTTAAATAAAAGCTTGTAAAATAAGGCGTTCACTATTCAGATATTGTAAATTTTTCATATGAAATAATAAAGGTAAACCTATCTCAATTAATTCTGCTACGGGAACTTTTAGTTGGGTTGGGTAAGTTAGTTCAACGCGAACCATCTTTGAGGTTTATAAACCCATAGCTGCGCCCTGCGGTGTTACTCGCGCTATTAAAATAACAAATGTATGTCAACTACTAGGTTCTGCCCGCGGTTTCGCACGCATATTTTTGGTATAATAAGAAGCCTATTATCTAAGTTAAAACGTACGCCTAAATTTCATCTTTATCCATTGAGTTTTGAAGATCCTAGATAACAAAAAAGAACATTTCACAAACTTTCGGCTTCATAATATTATTAGGATAGTAGGTTTTGAGTATCAGAATCAAGAATCAGAATCAATCGTTTATTTGCAGAATACATTAATTATATGACAAGATCTTAAAGCTATGTGATGACAATGTATTCGACCCGCAAGCAGGTGTGCAAATATTAAATATGTCATTATTATTATTAGGTATAAATTATGGTTTAAAATATCAGTAACTAATTCTCTTAAAATTTAAAATCATCCCATGGGAACACTGGACTTATTCGGGATAAAAATCCAGGATGGATTTAACCTATCTTGGTACCAAATTTCTTTGAAACCCGTTAAGTTGATTGAGCTTGAAACATTTAAAAACCAACACACATTCATACAATCTTTCGCCTTTATAATGTAAGCGTTATAAACCGAAAAATCATTAAACAAATATATTGTCAGAAATTAATAACAATTACCGGGTAATTGGTAATTGTTATTAATTTCTGACACTGCGTAAACTGCAAGTTCTGCCCATCATCACTAAAAAGTTTGTAGAGACACCAGGTCCATAATCTTAAGTGTTCTTAAATATGTAACTTCACTTTATGTTTAAGTACATATGTATGTTATTTTTTACACGGTTGCCAATTTACTCTGCACCATCTATCTAAGTAAAAAAGGGGAGATGAGGTACCAGCCTCTCGAAAGTGGAAAGCTCGAATTAGGTGCAATTAGGTCCACCTACCTCAGTCATAGTCGGACTGGCGCCGCTGGCGCTGGCGTTCGAGTTTCGTGTGCAATACGCACACGAAACTCGAACGCCAGCGGCGCCAGTTGTCTTAGTCACACTTCGGTCTGGGCACGTCTTTCTATCTTTGTTATTCATTATAATTATTGCACTAGATTGGAACTGTGAGCAAGTGTTTGCGTGAACACAGGCCAGATGTTGAGTAAGCGCAGCACATACCATATCTACAGATTTTACTTAATCTATGAGCTGATATCCCTTTAAGGTCAAGCAACAACCTTCAGCCAAAGTGTATACCATTTCTAGTAAATGTATTCTTGGGCCGTTTCACCCGTTAAATCGACTGTAAAAATCGCATTCCCTTCTTGCTAGACAGTTTGAACCCAAGACCTAATTTACACATTTGTCCAGGGAATTTTTAAATTCACTGAACTAGAATTCAAAGCTTAAATTCTTTGAGCAAATGCCTACATAATTTGAAAGTTATTGGGGTTTTATAAACGCAGACAAAAGATTACCGTGCCTTATATTCAATGCCTTCTATTCAAAATGTACCTCTACTATCATTATTTGTTTTTTATTTATTTTACCTCTTAGGAATAACAAACAAACATACTTAAATATTATTTTATCTTAATTTTTTTAATGATCTCAGGCTATAAAGTAGACGTATACTAGGACATAGGAAAAAGACCTACACTCTTTTCTAAAAATCCTAGATATTTTTGTACACAAAGGGATTACAAAACCTAAGAAAATTTGGTAAACTTTACGACACTGGTATTATCGGAGCAAATCGCCGAAACACGAAATATTTTTTGGTTTCATTGATCATTTTAATCGACTCTCGTCCGTGTGCGAATCCGAATTTGAACCCTTTTCGGTGGACGTTTACAATAATGAGTTGTTGAAGTTTTTGTTTGATTGCCTTGCTGTTTATCTTGGTGCTTTCTGTCTGTGTTTTTAGAATTAATGTCTTTGTTGACACAAAATAACTTGGATTCAAGAACCGGGTTAGTAGGTACGTAGATACTACGCATGAGTGGACGGCGAACTGGAACTGGGTACCCAGCGTGGAGGTACCGAGGTATCAGGAAGTTTGTAATTTTAATTGTATAAACTATAGTGCTTGAACGGTGGTAATTTATGCCTACTACAGACATGTAAGTACCTAAATCATTTATTTGTCACATAAAACACACACATACAATTGGTTTACCTACCATAATTATAAAAATTATAAGTAAAACAGAAAGTAGAGGCACCTCTCATACCAGTGCTAATCCCGGTGTATGATACATAGTAGACTATTCAAAAACCTACAAAGATTGCTCGTAGTAATTACGTAGCTTGCAAGCTTTGATGCATCAAGTATTTATGTAGAGAATAATCAAGCTAGTTTATAACTTCACTGAACGTTCTGGAAAAAAATAATTAGAAAATATCTCTTTACTATCACTGAAAGATCTTCACTGCTCAGGCGTAACAAGATTTTCATACTCATTTTTTACTGGAACTACATACTTTTATTAACATGACTTACTTTTGTGTTTTCCCAAGAGCCTACATTTCAGTCACATTTCTCATTTATCTCTGAAAATAAAAGTAAATTATGGAGCAGCTAATATATCAGCGAGCGGAAACGGCACCTGAGGCGAGAGAGGCGCTTCCGTGTTACCTACTGTCTACCAGACAAAGGTCCCTTGGGCTTGGCTTTCGGTGACCATCATTTCGAACTAAAGCTAATAAATCAAAATATCGCAAAAAATTTCGACTTCGACGGGACTTGAAACCGCATCCTTCCCTCTACGGGAATGTGCTAACCAACTACAACACGAGGTCAAGTGAAGTAGGAGTCGAAAATCTTTGGGACTTCTTACGGTCTTTAGCGCCGTTAGCTCCACCTACAGGGGAAACATTGAAGTTTATCCAATCCTGTTCAAAGACCAAAGTTACATTTAGTTCGTTTAGTTTATATTATTTGTAGTCTTAGAAACTACCATGTATGTGGGGTTATGCACTATAATAACAAAAAACCAAAGCTAATAATTCCCACCAAATAATCGCAAATTTATTCAATCTCTAACTTAATGATGCTGATGATAATCCCAGCCGATTTCGGCTACGGTGACTGGGTTACTGGGCGAGCATTCTCGTGCTATTTTACAATTTTATTATTAAATGTTTATTTGTCTAGAATGAACAAATACATAAAGTAGCTAAAATACAACGGAACCACTGGAAAACGCATAAGTTAAAAACTGTGTCGCACCTCCCAGCGCCCAAACTCAAGATATGGTTAAAGCCCCATTCACCAAATGCTTTCTGCATGGCATCTTATTATTATTATAGTTTTCGATTTAAAACTTTCGTAAGTAAATGCTTATAATTTTTATTTGGCAAAATCGGGCTCTAGGAGATCTGACGTTCACTATAAATGACATTACTTAAACTATTATTTTATAATAATATGAGAAAACTAAAGACAAATAATTTGAAAAGGAGTTGATGATCTCTTACTAAGAAATGTCTGGGTGTTTAACCTATTGCTAATTATTTTAATGTTATATTATAGATTTTTAATTTCACATGGTATCATGCACTTCAAAGAACTTGTTTCTCAACATAAGCAATTAATTAATCCTTTTACGAGGAAATTTGTCAGTAAATGACACCACTAAAAGTTATTTCAAGTCTTTTCAAAGTTTCAGGGTCTTATTTTGAAGAACTTGGTTTTCAATAAGGCCACATATGGGTATAGAAATCTTAACAATAAAGTTTTTAAATGCATTATATTTTCACGTCGTTATCGCGTACCACGGCAGAGTATACCTAATCTTGCTGAAAGTATGTCGATATAACCCAAGGTAATCTTAACAAATGCCAGAAACACCCGTAAATATTTAAAATATAACAGGAGTTTCCTTATTCTCCTCCCAATCCCTAAAATCCTCTAATACAGCTTCTTATCTTAAACCCACAATCAAGCACTTATCTCACAATCTTCTATCAAGCTAATATATCCCGCGGAATCTCTCGTAAATCGTGGCCACCCTGTCGCAGTAGTAGAACGTTCCGTTGCAAGCACATCACATTGTCTTTGGACTTTTACCGGACATTTATTGTACTTAATGTTTTTACTTTAAAACCGCAGTTGGATTTTTTATTTCAATGGAGGAAAGTAGTTTGCTGTCGTTAGTAGTTAAGACATTTTGATATCTTACAGTATAACTTTATTCACAAAGAAAACTTCAATCAAATAATATAAATAAATTAGAACTAGTACATATATACAAATGAATCAACTCATATAGATAACACACATATAGGATTATGTATTCTCAGCTATAGGTTTCTGCCGTAGGAAAGTAATTCATGTTTAGTTGACCGAAAATAATTTCACACTAGGTAAATTTGTTAAATACCTTGACTTAAGACGTGCTCAAATGTGCGAATATTTGTGCGATTTTTTGACAGTTTTTGATGATTTGGCCAACATGGAGATTGAAAGACGAAAACTCCGTTCTAGAATAATAACATTTAAAATTCTTATAAAGAAAACAATGACTTCTTCAAAGTCCCCTTATACCAGACTATCACATTTTTATTCAAAAGTTTCAGCATTCCTAACTTTTACGAATGGGCTCCTGAAATTATGCACCCCCATAATTTCATCTCCCCCAGTACTTCTATAGCGTAACAATTTATAAAACACCCCATAAACTTAATTCGGGTGAATCACATCAAAATCATTATAAATTGTGGTATAAAAGAGAATTTACTGCTTGAGCTCTTACAAACGACGTAGATTGCAGCTTTCTAGCTTGATCACAATGACGAAGCTATAAAAGCTCGAATGTGACATGGCAAATAGGAGCAAAGAAGAATTGCTACTGTGCCCGAATAATTGAATTGAATACCCGATATAACTTCTATATTTTTAAACGTTTGGCGTCACACTCATTATGTGGTTTCTTGAGCTGGGAGTATATGGCTAAATCAGAAACTATCAGAAAATGAGGAAAGTCGTCTAAGGCCCGTATTATGAAATCTTGCTCAGTAATCAATCTATGCTTGATTGACTTTTTTCTATCCCATAAAAGTCACTCAAGCATGACTATGATGACACCCAAGCATGACTGAGCAAACTTTCATAATACGGACCTAATAGTCATTGCTTCAATTATGAAAATATGCCCTGTATTTTTGCATGAAACGGATTCTATATTTCTGATAGGATCAATCATTGCAAATAAAACATGCAAGGCAAAAGCTTATTGTTACAATTTAGTAGGTTTGAATACCATGCCTAGTAATGTAGATATATAATTCTGTGCCACTGCTATCTATCATCGTTGTTAAAATTTAAAAAGGTAAAATCATTTTGAGCTTAAACAAAAACATTCGGGTATTTGCTTTGTCAATGTTCCATCCCATTTTGACAAAGCGCCGATTGTATGAGTGGTGACGTAAAATAATATTTACTTTGTAATTTTTTTCTTTGGTTCCGTCTCATTTTGATCGCGGGATTATACGCGACAGAAGTTAATGTGCGGTCAGTCACAACAGTCGTTCACTGCAACGGCCCTTTGCAACATCCCAGCATCGTGTGCAAGCACTCCATAAAAACTTTACTCCCGTTTTACGCTGCGAAACGACCGATAAAGTATAATATCCAGCTTCAAGTAAATCTCCCAGTCACTTAGAAGAATGTTCGACATGCTTAAGGCATTCAGACAGTTTTCTAACAAAATTAAACTTTGGTATTTATGGTCTATGTTGTGTTTCAGATCCCGCATTTTAAATCTTTTACGTAGTGACATTTACCTAATCTGTGCATGAACACTGGGAGTAGCAACGTCTAAAGCAGTTTTCGTCGTTTTTGATGATAATATCTTACAATGACAGGGTTTTCGCATTTTTTCTTCGGAGAGCGAGTGTGGAAAACAATCTAATTATATAAATAGTTTAATTACAACGATACATTTATATCCTGAATCTGCTATTATCTGAGCGTCTGCTCGAAGTGATGCGTGACACGAGAGCTGGTGAGTATCTGGCGCAGCGCGTCAGCATCGCCATACAGAGGGGCAATGCAACCAGCGTCTTGGGGACGCTTTCATTGAGCTACCTGTAGATTGTTTGTAACAGTCTGCCGTTAACTCAATTGTTTCTATTTAAATATTAGTTCTAATTTGTTTCTATTATTAATTGCCGATTTCAATTACCAAAAGCTTAATGACAAAATGATTCTAGAACGAAATCGAGCATAAGTCGACTTTATTTTGTTTCCTTCAATTTCACGCTCATCCGTGCGCCGGTATAGTAGTAATGGTCCAAATTCTACAGAATTGTGTTTAAGATTGATGGTTTTTGTTCGGGTGGTCAGTTTTTCCGCAAGTTTTTAGCAGTAGGTACCTATTTCAGTGGTATTCCGTAAATTTTGACCCTTTTTTATTATTTTAGCAAAGTCTACAGCCCCTTAGATCGAGACAAATCAAACCTTAATAATCTATAAAAGGCGAAGACATGTAGACTGGTTGTAAATTGGAACTGTGTACAATTTCCGGTATGGTATCGACAAGATTCAATCTCCTTTCCACGTACATTAGCATTGTTAACCCATAGTTTACGTTTTATATTACTTATACACTATCCACGCGTTTATTTTCTTTGACTGAATGAAAGAATGCAAGCAAAGTTTCATAAACTTTGTTTCTTTTGTCGACTCGAAAAATATCGGGACTAACGGGAGCTGCGATATTTTTATCCAGTTGACAGATTACGTGCCTATGAAATATTGCAATATTTCATTCAGTCAAAATAAACAAACACGTAGAGGGGTTGAGGTAGATATTGGTCTTCTACAGAAATATAGGACCAATATCTACTTCTACGCGTATATTTTTTGACTTCAGTAGGCCAAGCACGGGGTTTGTTGTGAGAATAGAGAAAAACTACGTCACTTTGTCATCGAATACGTAAATTATTCGAAATTTGTTACTTCAACTTCAATAATGTTGTTATCTATTCTACCCTAAAGCAATCCCCGCTGAAGACAACTGAAGACATTTCTACCTACTTGTTCGCGCCTAATTTTAAATATTGTACCTGTGTAGCCTCCCCTCTCGCCTTACCTCACCTCAACGTTGTAGGTACAATAAGACATTACACGCCATATCGGAAAGAAGTACGCATCTTTTTAATTCTCTCCTCACCTCAGTATCACAGCAAGTCAGACCTTCAGTCTAATTATAATTAATAAGTTGCCTTATACCTAAGAAGCAACACTACTTATGACATAAGAAATATTTATTTATTTATTTAATTCGGATTGCCATCAGCTTAACTAAATACAATAGAAATTAAAATAGATACAGAAAGCTAATAATAGGCATTCGCTAATAGAATTATAATAAACTACTTAAGTGTGAAATAATAATAGAATAATAAACTACTTAAGTGTATCAGAGTGAGTTCAGAGTTCAGGCAAAGCCTAAACATTTTATTAAAAGAAGTGCAGACCTAACGACTCAAGAATAAAGTATAATATGCTCCAGCTCAATCCGCAGGCACTTAAAGGAATGTTCGACATGTCTCAAGCATTGGAGGCACTTTTCCTTAAAACACAATCCTAAAAGGAACGCGTTAACAGGTTTGACATTGCAGGCGGCTCGTTAGGATGCTATGTGGGGAAGCGAAGCGATTTCCGTTTTTCTGGAAACCTTTAGTTTCATTTTCGGGTGTCAGAAAGAGCGGGTTTTGTAAAATTTTCGAGTGAAATCTTGCGTGGTAGGGAAGAGTTCTAATTGAAATGGTTACGGTCTTGCTCCTGCTGTCAACCGAAAATGATCCCTAAGTCCTGCTACCTGCCCAGTAAATTAAGGTAAAACGGACGTGTTCTACGTGGTCTTAATCAGCTGAATGGATTATAATGAGTGCGGCATTGATTTGTCAAAGTCAAGGCCGCTCTGATCGATACAAGCCAGGTTTTGTCTAAACTCTAAACAGATGTTGGACTCATCTAAGGAAAAGTCTCGTGGAGAGATCGGTTCTAGGTCGATCTTTCGGATAAAAACACAAAACAAAATACTGTTTAATCTGTTAGATGTCGCATATAACGACGCAATATGTGTTATTCTATCAATTAAATTTTGCCAAGACCTACTTTTTACCCACTACTAGGATAATAATATGTTCAATAGATTTTAGATAATTAGAAAATCAGATAACACCGGAACGCTATACCTACCGTTTATCTCTCGATTAAACCCTTCGATTAACACTATCAATGTGGATCTGCGTGACCAATTATTAGAAGAGGTAATCAGAGTAAAATTCTTCTTTCAACAGTCAACAGCACTTTCCATTTTCAGAGTAGTCTGTAAAAGTTCCACTGCAGGGAAAGATTTCCATGCAGGAGTGAAAAAGGTCACTTCCTCCCGTTATCCGCTCCCAAAAGCAACTTTTCAGCATTTTAGTACTTTCAGTTATTGCTGCTAATTTCAGGGTTTCCGATATTGCTTCTGAATCACTTCAATAAAACTTTTCAAATACGAAACTCTTGCCTCACCCTGACCACACCCCACGGTGATTATGCCGAATAGCCGACATCCGTAAATGGGGAAAGGGAATGGCAATCGTTTGGCTTATTGCTCAGCTTGTTCTGTCGGTTCACTTAACGCACTTCCCTATTATGAAGGTACTGAGGAAGTGTTTGTTTGGGCTTACATACCTACCTTCCTGCTACGTTTCCACCTTCGTAGGGGAAAATACGGTGTTTTTCTAATGGGTTGAAGAAAATGCGAGTGGTATGAGTGACGGATTTCAAACGTAGCGGAAATTACGAATATGTTTGGAAAATGCGGTGATTTTTTGACACGTGACGACAACGTAATAGATTTGCGTGTTTTGATTTTTTTAAACACCCTTGGTTAAAGCAAGACTCTTTCAAATAACATATTTGTATTAATGATTAATGAGAGTTTGAAACAGCGAGAACTTCTAAATTTGTTCAAGATTTACTAAATGTTTTAAACTGCTTATTCACGGCGATAATCCAAGAACTGTAGGGTAAATTAGTGTTTGTTTGAAGTAGTAAACACAATGGACCTATTCACCGAACCCGCCGACAAAGCTTTTTTGTGATTTTTTATTAATTTACTATTAGTAAAGATTCCGATACCTATTTGTTTGAGAATAAATAAACTGAAACTCGTTACAAAGAGGACAAACGAAGTCGCTAATATTTTTTGCGAACGATGCTGCAGATCCGGGTGTTCGACAATTTCCTCGTGGCACGGGTTTGGGGCTTATCCGGGTTCTGGCGAGTCAGTGACGCGGAGGTGGGAGCATCCGTGTCACGAACTGGAAATGCGTGGAGACGCAGTCGGGACTCAAAAACATTGTTACTAAAATGATCTATAATAATACTGGAGGTGGGAGCATCCGTGTCACGAACTGGACATGCATGGAGACGCAGTCGGTAGTCTAAAGATTAGTTACTAAAATGGACTAAAATAATTTAAGGAGACTTTTTCCGGCGGTTTTACAATATGGGTAACAAACAGGTATGTAAATAGATCTCCGTAATGTAGATCTATATAAGAGGGTTAACTACGAACATTATGTGAGTTGTACATAGATCTTGTAAACTTTTTGGAGTGATTGTTACGGATAATGTTTAATAGACTACTGGTATGTTCACATCGTCGTTCAACATCGGATTCGGAATCAAAATATTGAGTTTGAATAAAAATAATATGAAAGTTCTACACACACGTTTGATGATCTTTTATCCATACAACGTAAAAATTAAAACTTAAGGCGATCCAATTCTGTTAACTGAAATCTACTCTGGTAAGACTCACGCTCCTAAGCATTGTCACTTAATTCTTAATGTATTTTTGTTTGTTTTCTTCCCCACGACTCCACAGTTTCCGCTGTCCCCAAAGGAGGCAGGAGGCTACATCGACGTAAATCTTCGTTTGTCGCCGCGCGCCACGCCATCTGTTGGTAGGTTCCGATTCGAACCAATGTATTTTTACTGAATGCCGGCGCAGATTTATGGCGAATAGATTAAAGAGTATTTCAATGCAAATGTCGTGATCTCTTTGTAATGACGCTTGCCGTTTACGAAGTTTCCGAGTTTTTGTTGTTTTTCGCTGGCTTTCTGATCTCCTCTGTTGATTTTTGTGGGCACTAATAAACACTTGGTTATTCGCCAGCTTTTGGTGGATGAGAGAGGAAGAGATGGCAATATTTTTACGCCAGTAAACATTGTTATAGAATTAATTTTATAAATTACGACTTGCGAAAGTCTGCAGGCAGATGCTGGATACGGCAAGCTGAAAACAGGGCGCTATGGCGCTCATTAGGGGAAGCCTATGTCCAGCAGTGGACTAATATAGGCTGATGATGATGTTGATGATTATAGAATTATAAAATGAGCCTTATTTGCCATTTTTTTCTGTCCGCCGCTAAAGTTTGCCTCTCTTTTCCAGCTGTTTCTAAAATTTCGTCCACCCACCTTTCGAGTGGTCGTGATTCTTTTACCGGGTGGTCCAAGTTGTAACTATTCTGAACCATTTTACTAATAATTCTTGCCACATGGCCCGCCCATTTCCTTTTCAATCTCCGGCAATGATGTAGAGCATCAATAACTTTAGTCGTCTTTCGTATGTTGGCATTTCTGTGTCTATCTTTTCTTTTGCTGTTTAAGGTGCTCCTTTCCATATCTCTTTGTGTTGTTTGAAGTTAATTTATTAACTAACCTACAAATATTTTGTCATCTCCTTGGAAAGAGGACTATTTTCGGTTGGTTAGTTTAGGTTCTGGTGACAACCGAATCGCCACCATTGGCTTACAAAATACCACTGTTATTAATTAATTAATCGGTAACATGTAATTTTCTGATTTAACTGACTGTGCAAGTGCAAGCCTAACATGAAACCGAATAAAATGAAGAATGTTGTATCAAAATAAAAAAAAGAATTGCCATGCCCAGCACTTTACACTAAAATTATTATAAATAATTCGCACTATTAATATTCCCATACATTTATCTTTTATTTATCCGGATAATATTCGCATTATCGTCCAGGAAATCGCACACATCCGGCATTAATGCCACCATCATCACAGATAACATTCAGATGCGTCTCATCTCTAGGGTTGTCCGCGTGCGAAATGTAAGCCGAAAGATGGCCGAAAGCCGAAAATAGACCGAAAATATCTTACTTGACTTCCTTCTATGGTGCAGTGGTCGAAGATCCGCCTAAGACAGAGAAGGTTGCGGGTTCTATTTCCAAACAACAAACACAAAACAAAAATTGTATAATCTGAAATTGGTTCCGGGTCTGGATTTACAATACAATACAATACAAATATACTTTATTGCACACCAAGAAATCAAAAATCACAGAAAACCCCTATATGCCTATATGTATTATGCCGGAATATCAGACGTCTAGTACCCATAACACAGCTGTGCTTACATTGGGGATAGATGATGGTGTGTGGAAAGTCCAGCATTCCTCATCCGCATTCTCAACAGTCTATATTGGTCCACTACTGGACGCAAACCTCCCCCCTGATAAGTGCCTTATTGGCTTTTATCTCATGGGGGTAGTGCCCATAATCCCTACGCTGGGTATGCGGGTTGGGATCGTAGTTTGGTGGTGGAATTGTTCTACAAGGGGCGCTGCTGCCCGCCCCCGGTGGATATCCCTTAGTCGCCTCTTACGACACCCGCGGGAAGAGTTGGGATGGTGCAAATTCTAAGCCGGCACCACACAACTCCAGCTTAGTCCAGCATTATTTATATATATTCTGTCTTTGTAGAAGCAAGACAAAACACAGCTTAGCTTGCACCTATTTGAGACCTCCAATTATAAACCTCTCTCAACTTAATCTGATTTACTTATTAAAAAGATGCGCGCTTACAGAATTAGATCACATTCAGACGAAACTAACTAATGGAATGCCGTTTTTAATGATTTATTTAAGGAATAATCCATGCAAAGTAAGCGATGTCCGTGAAACTACATTACTGCTTAGCAATGTTTTTAAGTTTATAAGATTGTAACGTAAATGAATTAGTTTGGGTGTATAAATATGCCTGGAAGAGATTGCCTGTAAGAGATCGCTTCCAAGCGAGAAGGCCACCCATTCTACTTGTGTCTTATGTAATGTCGTTTTTATTATATTTTTGTTGGTGATCAGTAAAGTATTTTTTAACGCCCGACCGTTATAAGTTTAAAGTGTCTGTCTGTATAATCTGTATAGATACACAGACAGATGTCTGTGGTATCGTAGCTCCCAAACGGATGAACCGATTTTCGTTTAGTTTTCTTTTCAAATTCAAATTCAAATTCAAATTCAAATTCAAATTCTTTATTTGTAAACATCGGTCACAAAGATGGAAGAATGCTAACAGGTAAGCACCATACATGTTTTGCCTTAATCTAGCTAGGGCATGCAAATATTCATATAAGTCAGTAGGAGACTTTAGTTACAGACAAAGAAATAAATTAGGTTATAAATTTACGAATTGAGAATATTAAATTACAAATACATTAGAAATTAAGCTGGTTCAATAATATTTAAATTCGTTCATTAATATAGTCATTTCACTGATACATCAATATATTATGTTTTTATCTAATAAAAAGTCATTTATATTATAATAGCATTTTGATGTCAGTAGTTTATTAAGTTTATTTTTACAACAGCAACTTTAGGTTTGTGGGCAGTTTATTATAAATTTTTGGTGCCATGCCCCAAAAGCTTTTTTGAAGTAAAGCGGTTTTTTGTGTCATAGATAAATTTATCTTGAGTATTTATCTTAGCCATGTTTCATGAAAATCTGCACCACACAGCTCAGGTTTTTAAAATGTTTAATTTTGTTCTTGTGTATTATTGTATTGTAAAAAGGAATGTAGATATCAAAATCGCGCAACTTATAAGTAAACCTCTCCGATCTGAAACCAGGAAGTAAGTTTAAGGTCACGTACGACAACTGATGTAATTACTTCAGGAACACGAGGTTACTGAAACAATCAAGTTGTTTACAAACTAACATTGAATGTTCAAACGTGTTTGTCAATCTTCATTCACAGCAACTGATCCTTAGTTAATTCTGTAATGATTTTTAACGCGTTTTGTAATCATTTCTTGTCGGTAGCTGTCACTTTATACATTTTTGACAAGACAAAGAAAATATGGTGCGTCAGTCTTCTTTTAAAATATGAAAAAAATACCACACATACCTAAGTAATCCGCAAAAAATTAAACAGGCTACTTCTATCCCATGGGAACTTTAGGAAATTGAAAGTAGCCCATGTTTTATTCCAGGCGTAGAAATACCTGTATGCAAAATTTCAGCTCGATCCGTTTAGTAATTTTGGCGTGAAGAGGATTACCTCTTCACGCCAAAACTACTAAACTGGATGAATGTTTGAATGTTTTTTAAACCTTTCGCATTTAAAATATTAGTGTGGATTCTGTTTAAAGCCAATTTGCTTATCTTTGTCACTTCTCTTCTCTCTTCTTGTGAGCTGGCCCTCTGAACCCGAACTCCTGGAACCGAACCCAACACTAGCGCACTCATTAGTAAAATAACATGCTCTGCCATAGCAGTTCGCATTACGCGTGACTTGAATGTTATCGGTACCGTTTACAAAAGAACGCCGTATCATTTTCTATTCCTTAGATTTTTTTACTAAACACTTATAATTATCACATAGTTAATTCATTCTATTACTAATAATTCGCCCTATCCATTCACGGTTTTCTAGGAGAGAGCGGTAAGGCCGCCAATTGTCATTTATTCTACAATTGTATAATTATTACCGTTTACAAAAGAACACCGTATCATTTCCTATTACCTACTTTTGTTAACTGAACACTTATAATTATTATCAAATACTTATTCCATCCGATTACTAATTAATCCATCCTATCCGTTTTAGAAATATCTGCACGGTATCAAATAGCAAGTAGGTAATAATGACAATATACGTTTCGTAAAAGTAATCTACATTTTACACCTCATAGGGAGATAAAATAAATAATGCAAAGAAGACTTCATGCATAAAATGTCGCGAAAAAGCCTGTGTGATAACTGATAAGATTGGATGAAAATAAAGCTCATCGTTCACGAAGCCATTATATTAATATGTCATGCACGAAACCATAGCCCTGAATTATCCAGTAGCCGACTACTGGATAACTATGTGAAAACATTCCGATTTTGGATGGGTTTTACGCGAAATCGATCTACATCCATGTCTGCACGCTAGGGGCGCTGTACCAAATCCCATACAAAAATGGATCGTTTCGTCGCCGTTGAGATAATACAAATACAAAAAATACTTTATTGTACACCAGCAAAAATACAATACAAGAGACATTACATAAGACACAAGTACAATGGGCGGCCTTATCGCTTAGAAGCGATCTCTTCGAGGCAACCTTTGGATGGAAAGAATTATGTGAATTTAAGAAAGACAGAGGTGTACCAATTATAAACAATCTTAAATAAATTTTGACTATACATATTATAAATACCTAAAAATAAGAAGAACTTAAATAAATACCAAACTATATAGGTACATACATAATAAACGTACGCAAATATGCAGGTCTCGACAGAGCCTACGCATTTGAGACCCTAGGTCCGTGGGGTACCAAGGCTCTTCGGGTTTTCAAAAAATTATCTGAGCGTCTGGTCGAAGCGACGCGTGACCCGAGAGCTGGTCAGTATCTGGCACAGCGCATCAGCATTGCCATACAGCGGGGCAATGCAGCCAGCGTCTTGGGGACGCTTCCGACTGGTATTGATATGGATCAGTTGAGCTACCTGTAGATTGTTTGCAACAGTCTGCAGTTAGCTCAATTGTTTCAATTGTAAATGCTAATTATATTATAATTTTCTTTGTGAATAAAGGCTTCTGCCATTAAAAAAATAAACGTATACAATACATGTATATACATACATACATACATACAAGGCATTATAAGAAGGTAACAAATATACTACATATATGTAGATAGTACCAACATTCACTTTTCTGATAAGAAAAAATCCTTGACACGTGCTTTAAAAACTGGTAAGGATGCAGCTTTTCTAAGGGACTCTGTTAGTGCATTCCACAACCTTATGGCTCGGATAGAGAAGGATTTGTCGTAGATGATAGTAAATGATACTATCGACGATCGAGTAACCGAATTCAAGGCTCTTATTGGAGCCGAAGTATGAATGATTTGAAGAAACTTGACCTACAGAAGAAGGGAGTCGATGGATGGAGGTGGCTCAGGATCGCCATTTGTGCCGTCGTTTGGGGAGGCCTTTTCAGAAGTACGGGCTGATGAGGATGATGATGATGACCTAAATAAGATATGAAGCAATTCCTAAGTGATTACAATATCTTCCTACCCATTCCGTGCATTATGAATGCACCAACGAACTGAAAGAATCTATACTATAATATTATAAAGAGGAAAGATTTGTTTGTTTGTATTGAATAGGCTCCGAAACTACTGGACCGATTTGAAAAATTCTTTTACCATTAGAAGCCCACATTATCTTTGATGAACATAGGTAGTACTTTTTACCGCGGGAAAATGCTTCATTCCTACGGGAAAACGGGTAATAGGACAACGGGTAGTAAGAATGCAGCTAGTCACTTTATAAATAATATAATAATTTAAAATTAGTTTATTTTACATTTATAATAATTAGTGTACCTAACTAAAATTTTAATTTTAATATATAATTTATAATAATTAGTCGGACTAACGATTACATTACAGAACGTTTAGATACGGTTATTATCAGATGTTCTATAAAGAACCAACCTGTTAAAATAATTTTATAGTTAGCTATGGTGTTTGCATAAAATAAAATGATTATTTCGATATTCACAAGCCAGTGCGTGTTGGGTAAGTGAACGTTGACCATTAAATCGGAAAGGGATTAGAATGGGGAAGTTATTGGGAAAATTATAAGGAAATCCGAACCGGCACGAAATCGAATAAACGCATGGCATTTTTTGGCTTGATGATATTCGTTTCTCACGCACGGAACGAAATTTTTTGATTAGGTGGTTTTGTAAACAAGGTTAAGTTTTACCGTGACCTACTTGAGGACTGACCTTCTTGAAGCAACATAAGGAAACAAGTTACAAGAAGTTATGCAATAAGACCTCATTAAAACTTTTCTTCTAAATAAATTGCAGAAGTTTCAAAAATTAAAAATACCGAAGCCCATCTGAACTTACCCTTTTTTAAATATTATCTCTACCCATAACATATGCTTTGCGTAATGATGCTGTGTGGATTGTCCTTATTATTTAGGTATTTATTATTTATTTACTTATTTAGCTTCTGCCCGTGGCTTCGCACGCGTTGTTCGGTCATAAAAACGCCTATATTATGTTGATGTCGTCTATAGGTAACAAACCGTTATAATAATAAAACTTTTAAATCCATCATACACTACTATCACTAAAGTCATAAATAACGGGATATTTACCATGATTTGAATATTGAGTTTAATGAGGGTGGATCGATATATCTGCCAATAACAACTCACTCGCAGTGCCGTCAGTTATTCCGTGATCATGGCGCATGAAACTGTGCCGAAATATTGGAAAACTCAAAATTCAAATCATGGTAAATATCCCGTTAGAGTTATATTATTAAGTGTGCATTATGATTACAGTATTATACGTACTGTAATCGTTAGTCACACTTATTATATCGTAAGTCATACTTATACGATTCTATAAATCATTTTATAGTGTAAATAATTTTATAGTTAGCTTTGGTGTTCGGTAGGTACAATAATGTAATCGCAAAGAAAACATCTCCTATTCCGTACAAAGTCCTTTCTAAAACTTATTCACTCAAAAGCGAATACTAAACTACAAGGCTAATGAAATTCCCTGATTCACCAACAGTACTCGAACCGCCGACTCGGATGCAGAAAGCATGGTTTCATTACAGACGTAGAGAAACTGCAAACACACGAGCAAAATGTACGCTTGAATCATGGATTCTGGTCCGAGAATCGAATGTATCTGGAGCTCTGTGTTTGGACGATCGGCCTATACTTCGCACAGACTAGCTGTTCGAGAAATTCTACAATTTCATGAGTTTTATTGTTGCGATCCCTAAAGTTTCTAAAATAAAAGTAGTCTAGGCATGTTGTTCTCTTCGATAAGATAATTCAGTTCAGTTCAGTTCAGTTATTTTATAATGGATATTAGGTACCTACATTATAATCGGGCAATTACATTGTATAGTATGTACCTACATTTAACGGCTGTTATTTATTTTCTTCAGAAAGGTTTGTCATTTGACAAAGGATTAAATAAGATTTTACTAGATAAATATTGTGAAACCCTGTTTTGTGAAGACTGGTGCCTGAAGTAGGTTCTAAGAACCTGTGTTACATGTCACCAGGTCTTCACTCAACGGACCCATACAACTGACCTGCACCATAATTATGTTGATAGTAATAATGTACCTACAACTTGTAGAAAATAGGTATTAGGTTGGCTATTTTGTATGATACTGTTGAGGTAAGACGAGGATATATAGGTATCCTCACCTCATCTCAACAGCCTATATTCACTGCTGGACGTAGGCCTCCCCCTGATAAGTACCTTATTAGCTTTATCTCATGGGAGGTGGTGCCCATAATCCCCACGAATTTAGAACGAAGGATCGCAGGTCGGTGGTAGAATTGTTCTGCAGGAGGCGCTGCTGCCCACCCCCGGTGGATATCCCTTAGTGGCCTCTTACGACACCCGCGGGAAGAGTTGGGGTGGTGCAAATTCTAAGCCGGCACCACACTGCATACCTATCTAAATAATAGATGAACTTGACTGTTCACAGGTATAATTTGTATTTAACCTCCAAAGAGATTGAAGATCAGCTTGAGTCTTTCATAACATTATATTTTCAAGAGTTTCAAACTCAAAGATTTTGTGATATCATCCATCTTATACTGAGCAAGTAGGTTACACATTAGGTGTATTGAAAACGCGCTTTGGTTACGCGCGTTTTAAAAATCATCTGCTGCTCTATCCGTATAAACTGCGTTTTAACTTGAGATTTAGAATGACGTCATCTCAAGCTCCGATGCTAAAATGTCCCGTTCAGATTGGATTCGTATTGAGCAGGAGAGCAGGAGAGATGACGTCATTTTCAATCCCATTCTACAAGTACGCGCTTCTAGGTTTTCAAACGCGCGTTGGGGTGTGTACTGATTGGGATCAGACAGTTTTTAAAACCGTGATGGCCTGTCTACATTGATCTTACTGGGCTATCTTTCTGGGTCTGCAAAAAATACCTGCATTTAAGATTCTAGCTGCAAAGCAAATAGGTTCAATTCAGCTTCAACTTCTTGTCAAATGGCTTCTATATCTGGTTTGACACAATTCTGCCAATGTCCGTCTCATGATAGCATCGCAAGCTTTATGGAGTGAGCAACAATCTCTATGTATTTAATTGTATTTACAGTTTATACACACAAAAACTCCTCGAAACTGCAAAAGAAAAGGAAAAATAACTCATAACTGCGGGATAATCGTGTCTCCATCAGATATCTAACAACTTTCTTTCAGAGTCAAGACAAAAAATCTTAAAGGGCACCTCTTTCTACACTACTGTACAAATTGATCTCAAACCTGGTAAGCTAGCTGACGCGCTATCCGGTGTACAATATAACCAACGCGCGCGTTTCAAAACGCCTTATATGTACCTACCTACTCTAAATCTCTGATAAGAACTAGACTACTTACAATTAACCTTCCATATTACAGGGTCTTTTGTCTCTCGAGACTTTTGATGAGAGATTCTAAGCAAGCCATTTAAAATTATAAATTATAATAGAATAGAACATCATTTATTGTCCAAAGTAAAGAGCTACAGCAAAATTTTCCTTATAAAACCGAGTGCGCGGCACAATACAATGGAGTCGTCAGATGAGTTTACACATAAGTACCTACCTACATAATTCCGCCTACACAATTCTATATTAATAGAATAGAATAAAATACAATACCATTTATTTCGACACACATATAAAACATACAAAACCAAACAAAGGATAAGGAGCTAAATTATATATGCTAAATTATATAAATGTTAGCCGTCAAATCGAGCTTTGCCCCCATGACCCTGTGCCGAAATAGGCATTGGCTCAGTATGTGCTGAGCGGTTGCCGCTCAGCGCTGTTTTTCAGCCAAAAACCTTTAAGTTGGCGTTACGGACTAGTCAGTGACAAGCTTTTGGCTTTTAGAACACACAAAAACAATATTAAATAGGTAGGTATGTAAACATAGGTAAATATTATAAAATATTCTATATGGCTTCTATCTACCTGAGGCTTTCTTCGCGTTTTTCTAGTATAAAAAGTGGTCTATATTAAAGTCGTATGTCATTCCGGGCTTAGAACTACCGTTCAGTATCGTTCAGATTCGTTCAGTAAATATAGCGTGGGCAGGTAACAGACATCCATCCATGTATCGATCCAAACTTTCGTACCTATTTATAACATTGTAACCATCATCACCAGTCTCCAATTGTACCCCGTCCACGAATTTATTTTCTGTTTGGTAAATGCACGACTATGAAGTTCCCTGAAGTTCCCTAAGTGTTGACAGGTGAGTGAATGAAGACTGGGTGACAGAATTAAGTATTTCATTGACACATATACTTTTGACGGATAAGAAATGCAAACCTAGCGACTAGAATAATATGGGGAATTACGCGGTTTTTATCTAGCCGACATAGTGTGTAACGATGATTATTCAAGATGATTATTCGATGAAACAGTATTGAAAGTAATTTTAAAATTATGGTTTACTTATAGTACCTAACTCAATCTGTCTTACTTTTTATGACGAAAAAAACCCGTGTAATGCCGCGGGCAGAAACAAATAGCAAATAAAACATCAAAAGTAATACTGTTTATTCTAATGAATATTCTGATTCCATAAACATTAAGACGCCTGTGTAAAGACTTTATATAAAATGTTGAGCAACAATAACTAAATCGATATCAACGTCGTCATAAACAAAATCGAAAATCGAATCGGTGGAGCATTAGGACAAGAATATTTGATTGTCAGTCGAACTATCAAACAGCAAATATTTTCATGGAATAGGTATTAGGTACAGTCCACTACTCGACATAGCATAGGCCTACACTAATGTGCACCATAGCGCCCTGTCATCAGCTTGCCTCATCCAGCATTTATATCATCAGCGTGAAGTAATTCATAATTCATAATTCTTTATTGCACAACATAGGTAATATAAGTAAAACATATCGCAAGAAAAATAATGGCAAAGGCGAGCTTAACCCTAAAAAGAGTTCTCTTCCAGCAAACCTTATTGGGAGAGAGAGACTTTGCAGAAGTGGGTACATGTGCTAAAACAAAGGATATGTATAAGATTTAATTTTAACCTACTTATTAAATAGACTAATACATAATATAATACAATACATAAACTAATATATCCTAACAAATACTATAATTATATACACATATAAATTGAGTAAATACATAAATACAACAGAGTCATAAAGATAGGTAATGCTCTTTGACTTTACGCTTGAAAATGAAGAGTGAGGGGCTAGCACGAATATCGTGTGGTAGAGAATTCCATAACCTAACCGAGTCGACAGTAAAAGAGCCACCGTAGCGGCTGGATGAGTGAACAGGAAATTTAAGGTTGAGGGACAAAGTTAATCTACATGGTCTATCACGAGGGTAAAGAAACTCAAAA
This sequence comes from Eupithecia subumbrata, assembly GCA_949316285.1. NCBI lineage: Eukaryota > Metazoa > Arthropoda > Insecta > Lepidoptera > Geometridae > Eupithecia > Eupithecia subumbrata. The sequence goes on along the minus strand of OX438644.1, from coordinate 2,121,977 downwards.
CGCTCACGGAGGTAAGAAGGGGCGAGAGGATTGTTCAGAATGTTATAAAGAAGAGAGAGAACGTGCAGATCACGCCGGCGACGGATTGGAAGCCATTTTAACTGATCTCTGAACATTGAGACGTGATCGTATTTACGCAAACCGAAAATAAATCGGATGCATAAATTTTGAAGACGTTCTAATTTTTTGAGAATTTCCTCCGTGGCGTCAAGGTAACAAGAGTCAGCATAATCTAACAGGGGAAGAAGAAGTGATTGGGCTAAAGTGACTTTGGTTTGTAACGGAAGGAACTTCTGAAAACGTTTAAGTGAATGAAATGAGTAGTGAATTCGCTGGCTGATTGCATTGACGTGCTTTTGCCAGGATAAAATAGGGTCAAAAATGACACCCAAATTCTTGGCAGAAGCAGAATAGCTGATAGGAGAGTCATTGTAGAAAAGAGAAGGAATAGGATATTGCCGAACTTTGTTCAGCATGTAAGGGCTACCGCAGATTAGAGCCTGAGACTTCAATGGGTTAACCAGGAGGCCAAAGGCCTTTGCCCATGCGTGAATATTGTTGAGGTCAGAGTTTATTTGATCAACACCTATGGATATCTCATCAGCTTTAAAATGATAGTAAATTTGGAGGTCATCAGCATACAGGTGATACTTGGAGGAAATGACAAGAGTGATAGCGTTAATAAAGATGAAGAAGAGGAGAGGGGAGAGAACACCTCCTTGCGGTACGCCCGCAGTTATGTCGCACCAATCTGAGTAAGACTCATCGAAGTGGACACACTGCGACCGGCCTGAAAGATATGAATCGAACCAAGAGACGACCAAGTAAAGTGAGATTAAGTTACAAAACAATGTTATATAACAAACTTAAGTAACATGCTATTTTAAATCAACGCACCTTTAGAATTAAAGTACTTAGAATTTGAATTTTTCTATAGTTATTGAGACCTATACCTTTTCAACATTCCATCTTCTTAACATCATTGAATGATACGTATAAATAAAACTTCTTTCGTGTCATCTTTCAGAATCTAGTTACTGTCAAGGTGTCACCCATAAAATATTGTCACAAATGTTAAAATCATCTATGTCACTTAGAATAATTCTATTGTGTTTTTAATTTACAATATTTTCTACCTCGTATAGATTATTTTTGAGATAATTATAACGTATACATTATTTTTGAGATAATATTGTGTAGAAATTGTTGAATCTTCTAATTTATTTCTAGACAGATGAGCTCTTCGTCATTAAAGATCCCGCAACAGAAAGCAAATGAAGAAAATCTTGAGCTTCAGAATGAGACCCATGCTGATCTTGAAGAGGACTCTAAAAAGGACAGTGGAAAAGAGAGTGAGAATGAAAAATCTCATAGCCCAGAGGTGGTTCTGAACATAGACGACTCAATGCAAGAACATTTAAAAACGGGATTCTGTAACAAAAATTTCCTGTTGTACGAATGTCGAAGCAATCCAGTGCCGAAAAAAAAAGTGCCGACTACATTGGTGTATTTCGGAAATATGTCGCAATGTGAGTATTTCTTCCACCTGATTAGCGCATTTTACTTCCACTGCCTCGTTGGTCTAGCGGTCAGCTTGTTCAATCGCTGATTACGAGGTCCTGGGTTCAAATCCCGGGTCGGGCAAACATGTATGTTTTAATGAAATCTGCTGAGTGGATTCGTTTGTTATTTCAAACATAAAGTTTGGATGATAATTACCTCTTCACATCAAAACTACTGAATGTGCTTAAATTTTGCATAGAACCAGTTGTGGACCTGGAATAACATAAAGGCTACTTTTACTTTTTATTTAACAACTATCGTATTTAGACGAATTCAATATGAATATAAGTACGAACCTTGAAGATTGCCCTGATCCTTGAGGGATGGAACGTTGGTGTTCTTCTATTAAAAACAAGACCCGTCAAGTGCGAGTGTAACTCGCGCGCCGAGGGTTTCGAACGTTTGTCAACAAATATGTAGGTACCAAAAGTACCGGTTAGAGACTTCGCAATTTAACGAATATCTAAAAGTAGTAGGTATCAACCTACCTTTCAGATAGATCTCTCTGCATGCTTCGGTTAAAGTGGGTAATGGTACATTTTTCGACTTTTTATATATTTCAAAAAGTATGAGAAAGGTATAAGTATAAATAATTATCTCTTTATTAATAAAGAAAATGCGCTGCGTCAGATACTCACCAGCTCTCTGGTCACGCGTCGCTTCGACCAGACGATGCCCAGAAAAAAAGTTGACCCGCTTAGATTTATAATGTTTTTTTTTATCTCCTGCAGATATCGAGCCCTCAGATAACCCTTTGGATTACACCACTGACAGAAATGACTTCGTGCGCCTCGTCATGATCTTGGTCTTCATCATGACCGGCACTACTGCTGCTTGTATAACCGTCGTTTTTTTAGTGTAAGTAATTTAAGGTTTGCCTTGAGTGGAGACCGCGACTAGGCAAACGTAGTGTAATATGCCCTTCAACCAGGTGGGGTGACGACCTGCGAAAGACTGCAGGCAGATGCTGGATGCGGCAAGCTGAAGACAGGGCGCTATGTCGCTCATTAGGGGAGGCCTATGTCCAGCAGTGCACTATTATAGGTTGATGATGAAGATGATGAATTTAAGGTTGGCGCTCACACGCCCAACACCGTTGCCGCACAACACGAAAAAAGCATTCAAATTTGTGACTTAACTCGTAACATTTAGATGCATTACCAATACCAACAAAGGTATTTAGTTTATTCTATTTCGTTGCCGCACGCAGCTTTATGAGGCAGCCTGAACTCGACTATTTGCTAAGTAAAAAATTACTAATCGGATCTCCTTCTTATGAGATTAAAAAGTCTCTCGGACTAACGGTCCCAGGTGATCCCTTGTCCTAGCTGAGGGGCAAACACGACGAGACGCGATGCCCACTATCAAGACACAAAAAATTATACAGTCAAAAATGATATTCAATAATTTAGCTGAGTAGCTAGGCTAGGCCTGGTCGACGTTTTTACTCCAAAATGCATTGCTACACCTACATTTTACCCAAGTTGCAATAGAGGACGGTTATGAGGTTGGCAACCTATAGTACAACCTCGATTATCCGAACTTATTGGGACCGAAACTAGTTCGGATAATCAAAAAATCGGATAATCGAAACGTGAGATTCTTGGGACAAGATCAAACAAAACCAACACAGTGTGTTAACTACGTGTGTTAACCGCCTAAAACAATTCCCTCAAAATCTTATTGCAATGCTGATTTAGAATTTATAAAATTCAATCTGATATTTTTCAGTGACGAATTAAAGGAGTTCTGTGAAGAAAATGGTATTTTACTGGCGATTCTTGGCGTGTAAGTACTATAAAAATATTGTGGTCGATCAATCGGAATAGAAGCGTGCTTGAATATCTAATAAACCATACAAGCGAAAGTGAACCTAGACTTCACCTGGGCGAAAGTTAAGTTTCTTAATTCTTAAATATAGGTACAGTGCAAAGTGACTTACGCCTTTGGACGGTGCAAAACCAGTTGAACTCGCATCCTTCCCTCAGTACAGAAATGTGCTAAACAAATACACCATGAGGTCAAGTTGGTTAGCACATTCCCGTACTGAGGGATGGATGCGGGTTCAAGTCCCGTCGCAGTCAAATTTTTTTGCGATATTAATTGATTTCTTAGAAATTAGCCAGAGTGTGAGGCTTACGCACTATAAAAACAAAAACTTTGTATCTACTTCAGTTGCTTCAGATTTGAGAATGCCGTTATGATTTACTTAAACTTTTCAGTATACTTTTTTCAATAAGTAGGTACTTAAGTAATTTTTATTTTCCTAAAAATTATTTTTGTTTTTAGTATCATCTCGCTGGGGGCCACATACGCAATAGCTTGTTCTTCGTGTACTAGAGTTTTCCCGTTTAATATTATCTGTTTATTCATCACGGTGAGTTTTTCCGGACTACTTTATTTGTTTATTTTATTTTTGCTTGCATGGTACATTCATTCTTAGGTCTAAGTGAATGGTTAGTTAGGTTGTCACTACTTAATTCTGATGCTGTCTGTACATGCACCCTGGAAGGACACTGCAAAAACTGAGTTCGACTTTATTTACATGTGTCAAATAGAGTTTAAAATACTTAAAGAATTAAAACAATAATATTAATGTCATACAGAAAAATAAGTTTCATACTAATAGAATTAATTAAATTGAATCTAGAAGCCAGAATTGTCATTTATTCATTATAAGTTAGTGTCATTTTAGTTTGTCCGTAGTGAATTGGTCAACAGAATTTGTATAACGTTTTGTTTAATGACAAAATAACTAACGCTTACATGACCGAATTTCAGTTCGTAGAATTTCTTTTATATAATATAATTTCGTCTTAAATCTGCGGCGCGGCGGACGAAGGTCCACCGCGTTTTGTAATTGCTGAAAAAAGTTGAATTCCTAACGCCAATATCGTCAATGCGTCGTCTCAATGTTCCGCGTGACGTCACACCTTGCGACACTTTTAGGAAGGTGTGACGTCACTAGCTCCCACACCCAAACTTTGACGTGCTTTATTTTTGACAAGAAAACAAAAAAAAAGTCTAATATCTTCTAATAATCTAACTGATGGACTAACTGAAATAATCCTTTTTTTACCCAGGACACTCACCTATTCTGTCTTCTTTTCAGGTTATTGGAATGACATTAATTTGCGCGTTCATAACGGTGCGTTATAGAACCGAAATCGTTTTATTAGCGGTGGCCGCGACCGCTGGAGTCGTCCTCGTTTGTTTTCTGCTAGCATTGACCAGTGTAAGTATAACTGATTATATGGGTCTAAAGATATCATAAGAAGGCTGCGTGAAGACCGCGACTCGGCAAACGTAGAGTAGGACGCCCACCGGTCCGGTGGGACGACGATCTGCGAAAGACTGCAGGCAGATGCTGGATGCGGTAAGATGATAGGGCGCTATGGCACTCATTAACGGAGGCCTATGTCCAGCAGTGGACAAACATAAGCTGATAATGATGATGATGAAATATATCATAACCTGAACCAGAGAATCCTACTTCCTACTAATATTATAAATCCGAAACCAAAACTCCTGAATCTCCAAAACTACTGAACAGATCAACATGAAATTTGGCGTACGTGTAGAGCAAATCCTAACTGAGATATAAGGCTACATATTATACCGAAAATACGTTTGGGAAGCCGCGGGCAGAAGCTGGTATATTATAAATGTGAAATTTTGTGCCGTTGTTGTGAAAATTTTACTATAAAAACTATCGTAGTTTGACGAACTCATTGTAAGCGGGTTAACTACGAACCTTATTTGTGTTGGAAGAACACCAACGTTTCATCCCTAAACCAGCGTCATCTTTAGGGTGAGTGCGCGAGACGCGCGAGAGGCGGAGATGTCTCTCGTTAAGGCTTGGAAGGCCAGCAGAGACCGCATTTCTGTGATTTTTAATAACACCTGAGACTTAAAAAATATTGTTTAAGATTATGAAAAAAAAATATAATAACTAAGGATCTAGTCAAGTCAAAGTCGCATTCAGTTACAAGATCTAATGAACTAGATATAAAATAATCCCAAAGTTACCCCTTTTTCTAACGTTTTTTCAATACTATGACTAGCGAACTACTGATATAACACTTTTTTTTGTACTCAACTAAGGACACTAAATATTTCTAAACAAATTCGCAGAGTTTGACTTGATAAAATGATTTTCTTAATCACTATGTTTAAATAACTACAAAAAACACGAGCGCGGCGGCTTGGCAGGCGTGCGTTTGCCCTTACACCTACTGCTGCAGGACTACCTAGCCTTAAGGGATGAAGCGTTGGTGCTGGTGGTTATAGTAAAAATATGTTTTTTGTAGAACCAAACAAAGAAAAAAACAACAACAAATTACAATCAAATAATAGAAACAAATTAGAACTTTAGTTTTTACAATTGAAACAACATTTTTGTAGTGAAATGCTTTGTCATAGCTATTCTATTCGATATGTCATGGCTAGTTTTTTTGTAAAAACGTTGTATTATTTTTTGTTCACAGTTTGACTTTACATCCCTTCTATTGTACTTAATTGTGATATCTGCTGCCTTGGGAATAGTGACTATTATTTTTTTACTTTATACGATCATCACCGGTCACTATATGAAGTGGGTGCATTTTGCAATTTTGGCGGTCTCTACAGTATTCAGTTCCGTGGTAAGTTGTTTACTAAATAAGAAAATTACATAAAAAGAATAGAAACAAATTAGAACTAAGTTAACTGCAGACTGTTGTAAACAATCTAGAATTCAACTTATCCATATCGATACCGATTGGAAGCGTCCCCAAGACGCTGGCTGCATTGCCCCGCTGTATGGCAATGCTGATGCGCTTCGCCAGATACTCACCAGTTCTTACGGTCACGGGTCACTTTGACCAGACGATGGTCTGACAAAGTGTTGAAAACCCGGAGAGCGTCTGTACTCCACGGAGCTAAGGTATTGACTCCAAGGGGAGTCGCATCCAACATCTGGTTGCAGTCTTTCGCATGTTGACATCCCACCTTAGGCCCTTTTAGATAGATAGATAAATTTTTATTTGCATCTTCAGATACACACATACTACAGCAATTACACAGTACACTTATACAAATAAACAATAGTACAATACAGTTGATAAATAAAACAGGCAATAACATTATTACCATCTAAGTAAAATCATGTATGTGTACTGCAGTATGTAAAAAAGAGCTTCAAGTGTAATGTGTACCCAGCTACTAAATGTTTGTGTTTGTGAAGTCCTGAAAATATTAGCGTTTCCTACCTCCTTAGACGTGATGTGATGTCAACAGTGCGAAGCGATAAATAACAGATGGGAGTTTTATTTTAGACAAACGAAGCGCTTTGGAGTACCCTCAATATACATATTTCTGTAACAAAAACTTTTAGAAATGTAATTTAAATGTGTACTTCGTTTTAACATTACGGATCGAGGGAGGAATATTGTTCCAGCACTTCGTTGCCGAGTATCTAAAACTTGATCTGAAGGCTGTGGTCTTGTAATTGTGTTATGTAGTGCAGATCTGACTTGCTTGTTGTCAAAAGCGACAACAAGCATTCTTTACTCTTTGTACAGTTCGCTGCTTTTTTCAAGTAACCGAGGACCAAAAAAATGTCCCCATATTTTAATTTTGAGATAATCAGCGATCCGCAAGGGAACCTTTTCAATGGTAGCGTCAGAATCGCCACCATAGACAAACACGTTCTGGTATTCACATTCAAATCACTCCCTATCTTCAAGAAACTGCTTCATCAACATTATTTATCCATGTAACATTTAAACAACTTGATTTTATGTGTATGTATGTAACTTTATCATTTTATTGGTAGTATAATATGATTAATTTTTCCAATGCCATGTGGTGCCGGCTTAGAATTTGCACCACCCCAACTCTTCCCGCAGTTGTCGTAAGAGGAGACTGAGGGACATCCACCGGGAGGCGGGCAGCAGCGCATCATGCAAATAATTCTACTTGCTTCTTCTTGCATGCCCAGCGCAGGGATTATGGGCATTGGAGGTAATGCTCATAATCCCATGAGATAAAAGCCAATAAGGCGCTTATCAGGGGGGATGCCTGCGCCCAGCAGTGGACCAATATAGGCTGTTGGGGTGAGGTGAGGTTACCATTTAAACAACGCGGGTAGAAAGTTGTGAATTCATAAAGTTGAATATGTTTCAGGTTTTAATTATGGAGCTTCAGATGATATTAGGTGGAAAGGCAGTCCAGCTCAGCGAAGATGACTACGCCTTGGGCGCGTTCATGGTCTACACATCGATCATCGACATTTTCCTCAAAATTTTGCAATTATTGGGCATATTGGATTCTATTTCTGATTGAAATACGTATTTTTATAATTTTTTGTCTTTTATTTGTATAATTGGTAGGGTAGACATGGCAAGTGATGTAAATTATCAAAGATGAGTTTATTTTATTATAACAATATTCAGGAAAATATCATGGTTTGAGAAGAATTTCATCATTATCATCAGTTATACGGGGTGGTTTTTTGAGAAGGGCGGTGATGGCCAAGTCCGAAACCACGCGAGTTAAAGAAAAGTCGTGAAAGGAGTCATGCCCTCGATTTATAAGAAAACAATAACTGCATATTTAGTTTTTTTAAAATCTTTTACTTTTGAAGGAAATCGAGATATTTATTAAGAGTAATTTGTAAAAATGTGCTTTTTCCTTTTATTTTTAGTAATACATTTCTTTGCAAAGATTGATCCTTATCAGCAACAAAGTTCATTGGTTAAATATATAGGTTGTCCTTGTTTTGAAAAATCATTAGTGTCGATTTCCGTCAAAAGTAAAAGGTTTAAAAAAAACTATTGCAGTTATTGTTTTCTTATGAATCGAGGGCATGACTTCTTTCACGACTTATCCCTAACTCGCGTGGTTTCGGACTTGGCCATCACCACCCTTCTCAAAAAACCACACTGTATACCTACTGATGATAATGATAAAATTCTACTCCACAGCTGGACATAGGCCTCCCCTAATGAGCCATAGCGCCTGTCATCAGCTTGACGCATTCAACATCTGCTTACAGCATTTAGCATGAAGTCATCCCACCTGGCCGGAGGGCGTCTTACGGTACGTTTGCCCAGTTGCGGTCTCCACGAAAAATAGAATCACCTTATTATTTTCAGTCCAAACGAGTAGGTAAGTATTTTCAAAATTTTCTTCCAAACAATATCTCATTTCTCACTCAGAGTAAATAAAACTTTATCGATAAAGAAATAAATGTGGAAATCAATCGCCGGCCCCGCTTGTATGATGGATCGAGCCAATGAAATATCGCTTTGGAACTCCAAAACGACCCATTCATCTTTGGTTAAATGACTATGGGTTACTCTAGATTTTTACTGTTGAGATACTATTAATATGAACGATGTGTCTACCATCAGTTATTTTTAAAACACTGACGAAATAAATTGTAGGATTTCTTGAGAATAAACTTTGGACAGTTTTTAGAGTTCCGTACCTCAAAAGGAAAAAAGAAACCCTGATAGGATCACTTTGTTGTCCTTCTGCTTGTCTGTCCGTCTGTCAACCACCTTTTCTCAGGAACGCGTGGATGTGTCGAGTTGAAATTAACGTCAAATACTCAAGTCCGTAACCTCTTGGACCGCAATATATAAATAAAACTTCTAAGTCACCGCTCTCAAAAGTTACAGCCGTTTGTTTCAGAATATTTTGGAATTTCCAAGGGAATCACATGCATATGCATCTATGGTCACCGCAATTAGGCACAGAATGACACCCATAATCAAACTGTGACTTTTTCATTGCTATAACTAGTGAGTTATAGATTTTTTTAAAAATTTTATTGGTTGAGTTGCTTTGTTCTTAAAAAAGTTTTTATTCAAAAAAAAGATCGTGTTTAATCTTAGAGCATTAAACTAAGTGTTCAATAGAACAAATAAATTAATGTTCCTATTGCTTGCTCATTTCATGCAACTTCATATTTAAATAGATAATTTTAACTCGCACGTGTTTTATAAATAAAACTTTCACTCAAATTTAACTTTTGTTTTCTCTGTAATAGAATGAGTTTTTATTGTTATTTTATTCACATCAACATATATCGTGTTGATTGAGTTACAAATAAAATATTCTCTATCTCTATCACAAGTGTGTTGAAAAACTTAGTATGATACACGTGTGTATTGATGATTACCGTCCTCGGCTCTCTTAAGACCCTCGCCTACGGCTCGGGTCTCAATGGCCGCCTCAATGCCTATTACCGCCGTAATCACCAATGTTACACACTAGTACCATAATGTACTATTATTTGTTGTGTATGTTATTATATTGCCATATTATGGCAAATCTGAAAATAGGTACGTTAGGGAGCGGCACATTCAGCAGTAGATGTTGTTAACAAACCTTTGTCTTCTTGAAACAAACAAGCCACAAGCAACGATACAATCTGAAGTCAGGTCCAAGGTTAAAAACAAAGTCATTTTAAATCGACGAATTTATTATGGTAGCGCAAAGGTCAAATTGTTATTTTCATCGCATTTGATCGATGAGCATCATATACCACCTCTTTCCATCGACTCCGTGCGGCCTAAATAAAATTGTCTGAGAAAATATTAGTCCTACATAAATTTACAAGAACATTCAATCCATTTCCGTCACTCAACCGAGTTTTATAAAACTTCCTAACATTATTTTTATAAATACCGAAAAGAATAAGGCACTCAATTTAAACTTGGCATTCTCAAATCCGTCGTAATGCAAAACAAACCGCAATACTTCATAACAAGTTATAACTTGGAATGGCAAAATCTGCGCTGCAAGATATATGAGAGAGGAAATTGAATCGTGAAGGTTGGACCGACTCAAGCTTGGGGCGGTTGGCAGAACAAGGCTCAGGTAGAATACTCAGCAGGATAAACCTTAATAGTTCGTGAGTATATCACTCACACTTTTACTTTGACGACCTCTGTTGCGCAGAGAGCGAAGGTCCTGCGACGCAGGAGGTTGCAGGTTCGATTCCCGCCTCGGGAGAAATGTTTGTAGGTACGATCTGCAGATATTTCTCTAGGGTGCTACGGATGTTTTCTATGTATAATAAAATAATATCTATCTATGTAGTGTATTGTATTAAGTATATTAGTTATCTAGTACCCATAACACAAGCTCTGCTTAGCTTGGGGCTAGATAATGCTGTGTGAATTGTCGAACATTATTTATTTATTTATACTATATATTTACCTACTTGTCTGTTTGCTTGTATTTTGTGCTGTCCATCTGTAAGCCAAATAAACTATATATCTATCTATCTATCTATTCTCAAAGATAGGAGCAGCCTATGTATCGTAGGCTAATAAAATCTTTGCACATACAATTTTAATGCCATCGTTACCACCAAAGATCGTAGCAGTCTACGTTCCATTACCACTAATATTGCGTCGACCAACATGCAGGCACCAATCGGCAGATGCTAAGATGGGTAATGCGAAGGCTGAACAAAAGTCGAGAGGTTTTCACCTAAAAAAGAAATCACGTCAAAGGCACTGGTGCGGTCCAGATCTGCGACAACTTTTAAGTCGTGTTACTGGTATTACTTACGTCAGTCTTCGTGCAAAAACGACAAAAATCAAAAACCTTTTCTATCTTAAGTCTTGTTCCACGCAAGAACCTGATATTCTGTAGTCGTTTAGCTTTTTTGTGGTTGATGCAATTTTCATTCGCAGTTCACCAGAAAGGGTAGGACATTGCTGTGGGTGACTTTTGCTTCTTTATGAAGACCTGATAAAAGGCTTTGAGGAAAATTCGACTTAAACAATTTGTCTAAAACAATTCGACTAAAACACTTCGGCTAGTAACAATTCTAATAACGACTTAAACAATTCGGTACAAAAACAAAAAAAAAATTATGACAACATATGGGTCTGGGTGCAATTATACATTCATCTACCCTTTCATTCACAGAGTCGCCACGAACCTGCGAAACGGGGGGGGGGGGGGGGGGCTTTAGGAATAAGTTACTGTTGACCGCCCCTGCTTCGCGGGGGTGGGACGCCTAAATGTCGGATCAACTCTTTAGTCGAATTGTTTTTCGAAAAGTTTATAGTCGAATTGTTTCGAATTTTCTGTAGACGGATAAAAGGCTTTTTGTAAGTGCTGTTTTAAGAGTCGGCCTAGATTTAAAGACCCGAGCCCCGAGTCCGGTTTACGATAGTATCGAGCCGTGATCGTTGCGTCTAATTTTTGTATGGGCGTCCGCACGATAAAGGTGCTGTACCAAATCCCATAGAAAAAGAGACGTCAGTATTTCAGTATTTTATATATTGCATTCATACAATGTATAAAATACTGAACTGACGACCTCCGTGGCGCAGCGGGCGAAGGTCCGCCTGCGACGCAGGAGGTTGCGGGTTCGATTCCCGCCTCGGAACAAATTTGTGTACGATCTGCAGAAATTTGTTCCGTTGGTCTGGGTGTTTTCTATGTATAATAATAACTATCTATATAGTGTATTGTATTAAGTATATCAGTTATCTAGTACCCATAACACAAGCTCTGCTTAGCTTGGGGCTAGATAATGCTGTGTGAATTGTCCAGCATTATTTATTTATTTATTTATTTATTTATACAATCAGGTATTAGTGATTAGGTGAGTTTATGTTAAGATCACAGTATGTACCCATTTAGGGTGTTGCAATAGAAGACTGGCAGGTATCGTGCCTTTCTATTGAAGATAATATAACTAATTTATAATTTAATTTGCGAGTCGCTAAAAGAATCGTTGAAGATGTCGTCAAGTTCGTAAAAACAATTTTTATGAGCATTTCTCTCAGTTTGCTTTCAAACATGTTATTTTTTCGAGACATTTTATGTTATCTGAGAGTTTATTATAAATTTTTACTCTGTTGAGATTCGCTACGCGGCTTTCGCTACCCAGAGCGGTAGCGAAAGCCGAGTATGCAGTATTCTTGTGCTCACTAAATTAATCGGTGGAATTCCGCGCAGTTCGCGAAACCGAAATCCAAGTGAAATTGACCACCGTCGCCGTGGGTAGCGAATATCGCCGTGGGTAGCGAATATCGCGTAGGTATTCGGACCTTAGAAAGTGATTTCATTCACAGATCTTCTCATATTGTTTAATTTCGTAAGTTTGGAACACCCTTAGTGTATTTATATACATGCCGTACCAAATTTAGGAAATACATAGGCACCTTTTGAATTTCTGTATAGTAATGAAGATTTTAGATATTGCATACAGGGTTGGCATGTGTAGTTAAAGTTACCCATATATTTTTGAGAACGTATGTTTTTTAATTCTATCTATATAAAGTGGAATGATTTGATTGTTTATTTGTTTGTGATTATTGAATAGGCTCCGAAACTACTGGACCGATTTGAAAAATTATTTTACCATTAGAAGCCCACATTATTCTTGATAAACATAGGATTTTTACCGTGGAAAAATGCTTCATTCCTACTGGAAAACGAGTAATAGGACAACGGGTACTAAGAATGCAGCTAGTCTGATAAAAGATATGTCACAGTATGTCATCAGAACCACATCAAATTGTATGATTATTGAGTAATAATTGAAATAGCTTGCGTTGCCCCCGAGAAGTGAATTTCATTAGGATATTCCTATTAAATATGTTGCATTCGATATTTTTCTGTATTTTTAACACCGTCACTGCGATCACCGGCCTGTCTTCCAACGAAGGGATTATGGCAAAAGCACTTCTTGCACGATCAGCATTGTACGTAAACGAGCTGATGTGGCACATAATTATCCTTATCAGAGGGGAACAAGTGTAGGTACACTCGTTACCCTCTGATAAACATAGGTAGAGATAAACCATTCTAAAAGTGAACGCCGATTGTATGACGTTTAGTGGAGGGGGCGTTCATTTTGGCGTGGATTTTTAAAATGGTTTATCTCTATGTACCTATGTATATAATGCTGATTTTAGATTATAAGGCAAGGGGTTGATTGATTAAGTAGGTAATTATAGATTGTTATTGGTTTAATCACCAACAAAAATGTATAAATTTCGACATTTTTTTAAAATTGGCATATCTTTCTTAAAGAAGCTTTTGAAAATTGATCACGTTTAGCGATATATTATTTTGATAATACCTAAATTGTCAGTGCAGTCTTAGTGGCGTGTGCCTCCACGCATTAGAATTTGCAACACCCCATCACTTCTCCCGGGAGTCGCAAGAGGCGACTTAAGGATATCCGCCGAAGGTTGGGCAGCAGCGTCCCTTGCAGAACAATTCCGCCACTGAACTGCGACACAACCCGTTTGCCCAGCATGGGGATTATGGCATTACCCCCAAAGGCAGGGGAGGCCTTGGTCCAGCAATAGACTGGTAAAGGCTATGTCATGTTGATGTTATACCTAAATTGAACTTTACAGTGGAGCCCCGGTAATCCGGCCCCCGTCTAATCCGGCACCCCCTGTAATCCGACATGCCTATCAGCTCATAGCACGGCTTGAAAGTAGTGACACTTTTATTTCGGAATCATCGTGTACGCGCCACCACTAATTTAGTTTGACGCGTAGTGTCTCAGTTTGATTAACGGTTTGCTGGCGTTAATAATGTACTGCAGATATTCATTGTGCATTACATAAACATGAACAGTCAGCGTCAAATTGATATGAGCGTCTAGAGTAGTCATTATTTCATATTTATATGAGCAGTCAGTCACCCTAACGGCTCATAATATAAATGTGAAACAAGGAGTAGTAAGATATTTTGAACACCATGGGTGCTTACAACATTATGGTGATTCGAACTGTGTATATCAAATTGCCTTTATGTTTTTCAGATCATTTTGACTACTCTAGACGCTCATATCAATTTGACGCTGACTGGTACTTACAACACATTATACAATAATAATATACATAGTGTGATTTATATTTCAGAAAAAATCGTCCTATTTTGATTTGTAATTTGTCGGATTACAAGGTACTGACTCTATATAAAAAACGGACTGGTCCGTGGCAGCAATCTATAATCCGACAAATTCGATAGTCCGGAACCCCCTGGAAAAGGTTTGTCGGATAACCGGAGGTCCACTAACATCTTAACATCACACTAATATAAAAAAAAATGTTAGAGGACTTGGTATCAAATGATATAACATTACCGCAAGGATAGACCACTCGGCCAGTCCCGAGGGCTCTTATTAGGTTAAGGCGACAGAATATTAGATTCAAGGCGCTGGCTGCTGGCTATATCATTATTAGCGGGGGAGGTCAATGGTGAAGTGCCCATCTTATTAATATCAAAATCAAAAACTCTTTATTTCCATTAATACAATAAATGTATACTTAGAAAAGGTCAAGTTAAAACTAAACACTGACACGGGAATAAAGTGATATTTTTGATTTCTGTCGTTTCGATTGGTATCAAATGATATAACATTACCGCAAGGATAGACCACTCGGCCAGTCCCGAGGGCTCTTATTAGGTTAAGGCGACAGAATATTAGATTCAAGGCGCTGGCTGCTGGCTATATCATTATTAGAGGGGGAGGTCAACGGTGAAGTGCCCATCTTATTAATGTCTAAATCAATCAAAAATCAAAAACTCTTTATTTCCATAAAAACAATAAATGTACACGTAGAAAAGGTCAAGTTATTAAACTAAACACTGACACGGAAATAAAGTGATATTTGGATTTCTGTCGCTTTGGTATGTAGAATAAAGTAAAGAAGAGACGAAGATACCTTTAGCCTGTTAGTTGTTATTTTTCGAGTTGGAGCAAAACCCGTCCCAAGCTTTTTTATCCTCTAGATAATCTGATATTTTAAAGTAAGGAAGGTTTTGACTATTTGTTTGAATTTATTTACTGATAAATTTTGCAACTCACTAGGAGTTTTGTTGTAGAACCTTATAAACTGCCCTTTAACAGTTGTTTAGTGTCCTTGGTAAATATACTCCAGCCAAATTCTATGTGAAATGTTTGTAAAGATGTACACGAATTCGTCGGAATTTGAGTTATTAACTCAAAGTACTTAATGCCGACGTTCCGAGCCTCTTTTCAGGAATATTTCAGAAAACGCTACATCACATGCTTACGTGTTTTTTATGGAAAAAATACTTTTAAAATTTTAAAAATCTACTGCTAAAGGTCTCTGAAATACAGAATATTCTACATTTACAATAAAAAATGCCCAGCGGGATGACGGGCGAAGCAGAACAAAATCTTTAGCTACCTCTGGGTAGCAAATACCGCGTAACTTTGAATTGAATATAGCTTTAATATTATTTTGGACCAAAAGGCCAAAAGGAACTTGCTCCTGGTCTAAGTGCGGCTGATGTGTAGATAGGTTAGTACGTACCTACAAGCTATCGATCGGTATAAACCATATTTGATATTTGAATACTTGACGCCATTCGTTCTTCCTAGAAGAAAGTATGTAAATTAACTAACCTTAAAAAGGTGAACCTTTTCAAATGATAGCAAATTTCGTCTTTGACGTATTTGAAACTAGCTTCTACCCGCGGCTTCGCACGCGTATTTTACATTAAGTAGCCTTTTGTTTAACTTACGCCCAATCAAACGCAACTCAGATTTAAGCACGACTCAAGTGACGAATTTAAGACATATTTTCATTGAAAGCTGTCATAAATTCGTCATTTGAGACGGACTTAAATCTGAGTAGCGGAAACCATAATAATTGTGTCACGTCAGGATCATTCAGTTCTCAACTCAAAAACCGCTCTGCCCTGACTTAACAGTGGGAGTGGGAGATCCATCTTTAGTAATTCATTAGTTTCTGGACAAACGTGTTTCTTCACGAACGTGTTCGTAATGGCGGTGGGCAGAACCTTCTGTTCAAGCAGTGTCAGTGAATTACCAGTAACCCTGTATAGAAGCCAAAGCACAAAACAAACCCTTTATTCAATTCTGTTCTTTATACACTCCAGTATGGGATATTCAACTCTCAACGTTTATATACTGAATACTGTTTCTATACATTGCTATCACGAAAAGGCTTAGACTAAAGATAGAAAAGATCTTTAAATCACAAAAACGATGCATAAGAGCTATGTATGGCCTGAAGACAACCGACAGTTGTAAACCCTACTTTACAGAATTAAATGTACTTACCGTTCCAGCACTCTACATTTTTGAGATAGCTGTTTTTGTCAAAAACAATAATAATTTATTTGAAAAACCAAGCCACTTACGCAGTAGACGCGACCAACAGCGTCTGTGTTCCACCGGCGCTCAAACAGCCCTGCTTAAGAAAAGTTTCTATGGAATGGCTCCTAAAATTTTTAATAAATTGCCGAACAATGTTAAATTGCTACCGCTGACACTTTTTAAAAATAAATTGAATAAATTTTTGACATCGAAATGTTATTATCACATAAATGATTTTCTACTAGATAAGGACATAAAAATTGATTGATTAGTAATAAGTACGTACCATGTTTTGTAATTTTATTTTTCTCAAATGTTTTTCTGTTCTATGTTATTTGATTGACAAATTTAATTATTCGATTTTTAATTTATTAAGAAACTACTGACCTATATTTGCATGCCCTAGATTTAGGTAGAACATGTTGTGCTTTTATATTAATTTACATCTTTATGACTCATGTTCGCAAATAAATGACTTTTGACTTTTGACTTTTGACTTTTGACTAACATTTCTAAAAAACCCCCATCTCTACCAGAATGTACGATACATTTCTGAAAAGACTTGAATAGTAATGCTGTCAGAAAGAGTAAAAAAACAGTGAAAAATGCATCTCATTTACTGAGCTCAAAGCTTTGAATGGGCCTCGGGTTTTAGGGTTCCGTTATAATAACATTGTTTCTTTTTCTTCTCAGTCGATTCTTGCCAAAGTGGTGGCTCGTGACGATAAGTCCTAACTTATTTTATTTTTATGAAATTACTGGACGAAATTAAGACATCTGTGGTGCAGCCGGCGAAGCTCCGCCTGCGACGCAGATTGTTGTGGGTTCGATTCGCGCGTCGGGACAAATGTTTGTACAATCTGCAGATAACTAGATGTTTTCTACGTAAAATAAAATAAAAATTGTCTATGTCATGTAATGCATTGAAGTATTTAGTTCTCCGCAAACTCTGTTTAGTTTGGGGCTAGAATGTGCTGTGCGAATTGTCAAGCGTATTATTTATATTCATTTCAGTATATTTAGGTACCGTGCACCTACATGATGATGATGATGATGATGTTGTTTTGCCTCGTAAAAGTCCAATCAACTGCACGTCCCCAAAAGCCCGTATCAACTTTGAAGTGGAAAAGCGTCCGGAACCCGTGTTGTTTTTTTGCGCTCGAGCTTGGACGTTATTTTTTCGTAGACTCCCTCAGGAATGTATTAATGCTTTATTTGCTTGTGAACATAATAATCACTCATCATACATAGGCTAATTTTCATATCATAAATCAATTCCCATCGGATAGTAATTACCTTTGAACGTTTCCATAGAAACAAAGTGTGCGAAGCCGCGGGCAGAAGCTATTAATAACGTAATTTTGTTTCTACTTGTTATTTAAGGTAGGAAATTAATTATATAATGTACATTTCTATTTCTATGTATTCACCGTGTTTCTTAAGTCGACAGATTAGAATAATAGATCATAATTAATGCAGGATAATTCACATGGCATTATCTAGCCCCAAGCTAAGCAGAGCTTGTTTTACTAGTTCTAGATAACTGATATACTTAATACAATACATAAATAGATATTTTTAATTATACATATAAAATACCCAGAACACCCGGAACAAATATTTGCAGATCGTACAAACGGCGGGAATCGAACCCGCAACCTCCTGCAGGTCGCAGGCGGACCTTCGCCCGCCGCACCACTTCGTTCGATAAATCGATAAATCGTCGTCGATTAATACTCACGTTTCTATGACACCTTACAAATTGAAAAAATTGCAATTAAATATTTCAATTGAGTTGTGATCGTAATCGTATCATCAAAAAACAAACAATGGAACAAGATTTTTTGAACAGAGCGCTATTAGGTACGGTTTTCGTATCTTTCAGCAATGATTTTGTCTCTGATAGCCAGAACAGACCGTTCTGTGTTCCTATGTATGTTTACCGCCGCCGATATCGCCGTTTCGTTTTGCTTGATCTTACGGTCCGAAGTGTATTGTAACAAAGTGGGTGTATTCTTATGTTGATTTCTAGTTCATTACTTGCTCTGTCGAACCCAATTTGTTTTCCTAGGTATGTAAGAATACAACGGACATGGAATAAACACTGGGGACTAAAAGAAATATTTAAAAGCAAGATGCCAGTGCATGTGAAGGTAAGAGTTATCGTATCGAGTCTGCTTCCATGCCTAAAATACGCTTGCCAAACATGAAAGTTCACTAATAGAATCCGAAGCAAAATCAACACCTGCTAACGAGCCATGGAACGAAGCATGCTGAACATTAAAAAGAAACACAAAGTTAGACATACCAAGATACGGAAAATAACAAAGGTAACTGATGCTCTCAATTTCGCTCAAAAATTGAAATGGAAGTGGGCTGGCCACGTGGCAAGAATAGAAGACCAGAGGTGGACAAAAAAAGTGACAACATGGAAGGGGTCACAAGGCAAAAGACACAAAGGAAGGCCTCATGCCCGATGGGAGGACGTTATCCAAAACATAGAACAACCGCATTGAATGCAACTGGCTCAAGAGAGGAATAAACGGCATGCTTTGGAGGAGGCCCTCACCACAGGGGTTCTCAAAAATGAAACCTAGGAAATGTTTACCTAGATAGAATTATATAATTATATTGATAAAAATTAAGTAGATTACATTTAAATTCTTATTAATAATAATAATAATTTTATTTATTTTCAGATAACACAGATCCATAAATTAGTAAAACAAAAAAATCTTAGCCTATGTTAGTTATAATTTATGATTTCTTTATTGTATACCTATTCTATTTAATTAAAATAAAGATGGAGTGTTTGTATAAAACTCCATCGAGTTTATCTGCAATTGCGCCAGGATGGTGTTGGTACTCCCGCGTGTTCTACTAAGTAGTGAGGCTGCCTTTTTCCTCATACAGGCGGCAAAGCCGTCGACGCGAGCCTCCGCAAACATGCCGGAGGCGCGGCAGCCCGAACAGCATCCTGAAAGCATTATTATGCTGTACGTGAAGAGTATTGACGGATTTCTTCGTATAAGTGAACCACAGGCTGCTCGTGTAAAATGATTGGCAAAAGGATTTGAAAAGACTAGTTTAACTTCTGTCGAACAACGAGCAAACCTGCGGACCAGCATATTCGCTCTGACCGTCAACGCTCTCCGCTCCCTCTCCATGTCCTCTTCATCTCTCAAGTTATCTGTAACAGATGTCCCAGATACCTAAACTTGAAAACTCTAGAAAGTTGCATGTACTGTTAATAATGATAATTTCAATTGAATTTTTAATGCATGTTAAAAAGATAAGTAATGATTAATCCAATTGTATTTCGAGGTATACCTAATAGGCCTTTTAATTTTATTTATAATATATATACACAAAGTGGCTACGACGTACGAATATCATTCGCACCAACAATGCCCAGTTCAGTTACTCTATAGTATCAAGGTTTTCCGCTTTTGAAAGGAATTTACATAATTCCATGTGCTCATGCAAACAATAATTTAACGTTTCAATATTATCGAATTATCGCACTCGCCCTGAGTCGGTTATTCGTCAATATCGAGGCCTGAAAGCCTCCGTACCGTAAAGTAGGTTACTCCGTTACTCCAAATATCAGCGTGAGATTAACCCAATAAAAACGCCGCCCTACATGCGAAATTGAAATTTGAATTTGATTAATTCGTTTATTGTCACACGATGGGATCTAATCCTCCCATTATAACCTCGTTTGGAGATCGGGCGTGGGGCAGAAATTCATATTGGCAACCGTTTGTCATTCGTCCGGCGGACGGGGCCAAGGTGTTGACGGAGACGGAATGGTTTCGGTAGAAAGATCTTTTAACCGCGATTATTGATTTTTTGTTTCTTTCTTTCACTTTTATTTTTATTAAAAGGCCATCATACATCATACGTGAAAATCAAAATTAGAAAGAAATATTGTAGGTATCTTGTGAACTTTTATATTTTCACACGCCGCTGCAGCGTGCATAATATTTTTGCTCAACTAAACCTAACATGTATTAAAAACATCTAGTACCCATAAGACAAGCTCTGCTTAGCTTGGAACTAGATGATGCTGTGTGGATTGTCAAGCATTATAAATTATTTATTTATTATTATGATTTATATAAAAAAAACAGTCAACATCTTTGAAATAAGTGAGATCTTTTTGAGTATGATTTTTTTGAGATCTTTTCTGTGTATTTTTATCAGCTCTACTGCGATGACCAATCCGTCTGTCAAGCGTGGGGATTATGGCAAAAATATTGTTTCTCTTATTTATTTATATATTTATTTAAGGGAAATTAACAACAAAATGAACAGAATTACAAATTAATAAATACCAGAAAGCTTATTGAAGGTTTTCACGGATAGGGGGTGGAATAGTACAATGAAAAGACTATGAACATGATATGACTAGTCTACATGCATCATCTTTAAAACATAGTTACGAGTAGTCTATATTAATATTATAAAGAGGAAAGATTTGTTATTTAAATACTTAAAATTATAAATTATTAAATAAAATGAAATAAATTAAATTTAACAAATAATAAATTCATATTATGCATTAGTTTTTTTAATGGCCAAAGATAGAACATTATTTTTTTTTAACGGAGGAGGGCCTTTACTCTGCTACACAGCTTTTAACTTTAGCGATAGTCTGCCCACAATAGTATTCTTGTTTTGTTCCTAACAAAGATTTTTGTATTTTGCATTTGTATTTGTTTGGGGGAGGCACGTTCGTCGTTCAGCAGTGGAAATATTATGTGTGCTGAGGACTGTACCGTACACACAAACAGACTCATCTACCTTGCAACACTTCTCTTGCCGCCATCCGTATAAATTCATTTCACCCGGGTACCGTTCATGCTACTTTTTTATCCCGAAACCGGCAGTCACGTTGAACTATCCGGGATTCTTTTGTTCCTTTTTCCGGCCCGGAATCTTTTTATTATGTTATTATTGCATTTCTAAATCCCGGAAAATCAATGACTGGTAAAATTGAATGGTTGAATAATTTGGGATGGGGTCTTTGCTCCGACAAAATATATTTCAGGGTGTAATTAAATTCTTATCAAGATTCGAATAAGAATAAAAATAAGAAAATCTCTATTTGTAGCTTAGATACTTAACTTTATGTAGATACTAGTTTATGCGCGTTTTTTCTAGGGTGATTTCTATCTTATGGAAACTGATTTATGGGATATAAAGTAGCAGTATTAGAATCACCTTTATGCAAAATTTCAGCCCGATCCGTTCTGTAGTTTTGGCGTGAAGAGGTAACCAAAATCCATCCATATATCCATCCATCCATCCAAACTTTCGCATTTATAATATTAGTGTGATGTGATGAAATAAGTTTGCTACAGTTAGATATAATTAAGTAACTTGGATCAATTAAGCTACCTGTAGATTGTTTGCAACCTTCTGCAGTTAACTCAATTGTAAATAAGTAGTTCTAATTTATTTCTATTATTTTAGGGTAGTTTTATTTGTGAATAAACGCTCTGCCCTTATGTAAAAAAAGTAACTTGTAAGTTATATGTATTTACCTTATAAGATAGACAGGAACTTAAATAAAATCTTACGACTACATTTTTACTTAGACTTAGTACATTTCGAATAACGTGATAATATAAAAACTATCGCAGTTTTACGAATTCATTACGGATGGAATCGGGTAACTACGAACCTTATTCGTTGCTTATAAGACCTTGGTCTTATCGTAAAAATCACGGGAAAAATCCAAAAACCGTAAATTTGTATAGTATTTATAAAAAAAAACTTGATCGCCCTCCCCAAAATATACAGGGTAACTACTTCCCACTGACTTAGAATCATGATATTTGACAAGAAACAAGGTCTTACAACTAAACGGAACTCTTAGTCCGCGAATCCAACTCGCATTTAACGTTTTAGTTTCAGAATATTTCAGACAATCTTAATTTGATTCACACAAATTGAATAAAAGACGAGTTCTATCAGTGCTGATGAAAAATAATTTTGAAAAATTATTAGCACCAGAATATAGATATTCGTCACTACATAAAGCATCTCTCATTTATTTTTCCTAGATGGGTGAAAAGCAGAGCGACACGGTACCAAAATTATTTACCCTCGAGTGACGTGCTTTAAATCCCTCGCTACGCTTAGGATTCTACTCTAAAATCCTTCGCTACGCTCTGGAATCAAAAAATCGCTCTCGCCTCGTATACATTATTTTGGTCCCTAGTAAAACAAACTACTATTTTCCAAGACGCAGTTTTTTGACGCCCAAATTGTAATGTAGGTACATTACAATTTGAAAACACCTTTATTATTTAAACTAATTTAGTGTAGGTAGCATACGTAATTATTTAAAAGTATGTACCATCGCCTTGAATAATTAGTAAGTTATGTATAGGTATTTGATTAATTTATTCGTTGTTAGCATCTTTTTGCCTGAAAAACAGGTGTTTACCTACACACGCGTTTTAATGCCATTAGAATTTAAAATGAAACTCTTTGTTATCTTTCTAGTCCTAAGTTATTTAGAATATTTTTTAATATTTTCTTTATATTTGGCATGTGGGGTTTCCTGTTCCAATAAAATTGATCATTGATACCATCGATCGAATCGACACAAATCGACGTCAAAGTCAGGACAGTGGAGCTAAATCGAATTACTCGCGCTCACAGCCGACACAATCAAGACAGACTCGAGAACTTAGTTTTGGAGGTATTTTTACGTTAAGGTTACTGGATTTAGCCTTAAGATCTAGATGCCATAGTTATGTAGAAGTTAAATAGCTAATTATGACGATTTAGTTTTTTTTTCTGTAAATATTCGAATCATGTTAGATTTTATAATGTTCGTCTAATGACCTAATGTATTCTTAGCCGGTATGTTTCACATAAATCGCTTTTGTAATTTACAAAAGTCTTTTTAATGAAAATTTTGAAGTCCAACTTAAAATGAAACGCATTTAAAGTTACTAAAAAGTTGTTTAGTCGAAAAATGTTGGCCTACAAACGATACTTTTTTGCTCCACTATATAATAGATAAGACGTAGATGACCTAGGCGCATAAGCCTAGGCGCAAGGACCGATCAAAGCAATCCGAACATCACTAGGCAATCCGAATGACGTCATGCGCACTAAACTGAAAAGATGCCTTCAAGAATCATCGCTGGCATTGCCAACAGTCCTCTCCGTGCGGTGCGATTTTTTTTTTACAAACCATTGATGGGGCACTGGCCCCATCAATGGTTCACAATCTGGATTGCCGGATTGTCCGATGCCCGCCTGTGAATCTGCACCCTAACGTTTCAACTGCTAACGGTTGAGCCGTAATGCCAATAGGTAACTACACTTAATACACCGTGATCGCGGCCCAGACCGGCGGCGTAACGTAACGTGTCACACGCCGAGCGTTCGTGCAGTCAGTATGGGGAAAAAAGGCGCTTGCAACATTCAAATTTCGGACGTTTCGTAGACGTTTTAAGGTGCAATTTCAAGATGGATCGCAGGCCACAAACTGCAGCTGCAGGCTGCACGCGAAACTACTGGTTTCTGCGAATGGCACATTACATCTCGTATCGCCAGTCAGTACAGTACCCACCGTTATACGCACGGTCTTCATAATAGCACATCAACTATACAAGATACACATAAAAGTTTCATAAAACAATATCCTTCCTTACCAAGAACGTGCTTTAAAACTGATTTCTTTAACATTTGCATCTACAACGCCGTCATTACCGCGAGCGCAGGTGAAACTTTCCTCGATATATGAGTTTTATCACGTCCCAGAAACGTGCTAGTCTCCTCAAAGCTACATACAACTTTATAAGTAACGTATGAATAAGGCCTTAGTTTTGAAATATCTCATTCAAAGATATTTTCATCATTATCATCAGCCCATGTTAAAATTTTTTAAACATACGCGATCATAATACATTGTAGTGACTATTCACGGGTATTTATCGCGTTTATTCACCTCTCAGCCCATATTTCCTATACCTATTTGTTTATTTTTTCAGCCCATATTAGTACACTGCCGGAAAAAGGTCTCGCTTAGCGCGTTCATTGCCAAGCTTCAGTGATTCGACCACAAGGGGCGCGTCGCGGCGTCAAAGAGTGAAGTCACAGCCCCACTGCGGCCTTAGCTGCAGGCCCACTGCCGCCGTGCACAGCGTGCGTTGCAGTGGGCCAGCGATTTAAATGAGCGCTATAGTAGCGCTTTGTCTTCAGCCTTTCACATCCAGCATCTGCCAGCTTTTCGCAGGTATGCATCCCACCGGGCTGGCGTCCTACACTACGTCTACCGAGGCGCGGTCTGCACTCAAGAAGACTTTTACCCCACAAGCAGGCGGTTCTACGGGAGAAATGGCCGGACCAAAGCCACTTTAGCTTCCTAATCTTCGGTAAAAAAAGTGTTTAAGGTTTCTGGAAATAGGTAGCCAAACTTTTTATATTCGTTCTCAAAGGTTCAACAGAACATAACCCTTATTGTGACTCCTAGACATATTTATTAGTGTCATATTTCTAGAACTTATCCTGTACCAAACGTACGTGCCCTTTCTTTTATTTTGGTGTTGAATACACATTACCATTACCTTTTATTTCTCCACAAATTCT
The DNA here is from genome assembly GCA_949316285.1 of Eupithecia subumbrata. NCBI lineage: Eukaryota > Metazoa > Arthropoda > Insecta > Lepidoptera > Geometridae > Eupithecia > Eupithecia subumbrata. The sequence goes on along the minus strand of OX438644.1, from coordinate 2,096,671 downwards.
GCAAAGGCTCTTATTTCGCGGCTCCATCTATCTAACAAAAATGTTTCTTTCGAAATATTGCGGCAATATTAAATAGCCCTGTTATAAAAACAGCCCATGGGTTCTGGTTTACCCATTCAAAATTAAATTGATGTACCAAGCAACAATTCACCGCAATTCATCCCCATAAACAACCGGCACCTTTGCAAAAAACCATTTTAATTCCAAAATAATTACCCCAATTTATTACCCTAGCGTTTGAAACGGACAAATTTGGGCAGGACGATTACCCGGGTACCGTGGCCGGAACACATCCGTCACGGCGCTCGTCCGGTCCGGGTGCTATCCGGACGAAGCCGGGTAATTGAGCGCGTCATTTCGGACGCGTCTTGGTGTACCGCTGTTGGTTACGTTTGGTTAATTTCGAAGATTACGGGTGAAAGGGATTGATCGTTACAAAGCTGTTGGTTGAATAAAGTAAAGAAGATAAACCTTTTTTCATGGACCTGTTACGTTCCACTGCTCCAAATCCTTCCACTCGACTCTATCATGGTGCTGGTAAAGCTTATTTTAGAAAAATTTGCAAGCGTAGACTATGTGGGTTACGTACATAATTTATGTTATATTTTTATGCTACATATTATGCGTAGGTTAGCGTTTGAGCTGTGTGGTTTCGGCTTAAAATTTACAGTACCCAAATTCTTCCCGCGGGTGTCGTGAGAGACGACTAAGGGATATCAACCGGGGGCGGGCAGCAGCGCCCCCTGCAGAACAATTCTACCACCAAACTGCGATCCTCAACCCGCATGCCCAGCGTGGGTATTATGAGCACGAACCCCTATGAGATCAAAGTCAATAAGGCGCTTTTATATAGGTAGACAAAGACGTGGACGTATACTTTATGCATTTATTACTACGTCTTATGAATCTTGGACCAACAGTCGGGATTTGAATCCTCAGCCTTAACGTTCTTGGCGATTTGTCGATATCGTATTTTTGCTACATGGGTATTCTGATAGGTACCCGTTAAAACGTTGATATAGTTTCCACCAGGTCAAACAATGTACCCCTCTGATCGAAGTTCGAAGAATGGACCGAAGCGAAATGCAATGTCACGTTTGATACAAAATTTATTCGAAATCGGATTAGCAATTATGCCGGACAGTTCACACAGCAATAAAGTTAGAGTTCTGTGTTCTGTTTAAACGTTTGGTATTTGTGGTTCTCTATAATGAGTGTACAGTCTATTTGCATGATAATTTTGATTGTGTCGGGCGTATTTTCGGTAAGTCGCTTTTATGGAATAAAGCGCTTGTTAGCCTCAGTAATTTAGATAAAGTTTTAAGGATTTTCACCCCAAACACAAAAAGAGCGGTGATATGTTCACCGCGTGTAATGTGTGTCTGTCCGTAGTAACCATAGGGATGAACCAATTTAAATCTGATTTCATTTTGTAGCGGGTTAACTACGAACCTTGAACACCAACATCTCACATTGAGGGCCTTCAGGGTGAGCGCGATTCTAGCCACTCGCGTTGTGAGTGCACTAAATTTATCAAAGTACGATAATTATCATAGTAAATTTTTGATAGTTTCCGTTACTTTCGGTTTAAATATATTTATTTATACTCAAAAAGAACAAATAAGTCCACTTAGAATGAGTATACATTGGTATCTAAAAATAAATATTACTTAGGTAAAGTCACGGTAGATCTACGGCGTTTGACAATCTAGTTAACAAAATATTTTTTACATGTTATTTTGGTCAAAGTGTGTGCCTATGTTTAGTTAAAATTAGTACAGTCGCAATAAAGAAATAGTAGTTTCTGCTGGACTTTGAACTATCATTTCTCCAGTTTTTGAAGCTTGAATTGTGCACAACATACCTCTTTGCAAGATAGATACAGAGATCATAGATCTAAGCAAAATTCGAGAGGTAAGGTACTAGCTTCTCGAAAGTGGAAGACTCAAATTAGGTGCACTTAGGTCCACCCACCTCGACCAGCGTCGCCGGCGTTCGTGTTCCACGTGCGTATTCTTGTCTCGGTCGCATTTCAGTCTAGGGACGTCTTTCCATCGTTGTTGTTCATTACATTAGGTAGATATATTGCAAAAGATTGGAAACAGTGTGTCTTTGCGTTTAGTTGTAACACAACACAGGCAATTTTTTAAGTAAGTGCTGGGATATCTACCGAATTTTACTCAGGTCTTTGAAAGAGATAGACTTTCTATTGAGTTTAGGTTTAAGGTATTTGCCGCCTCCTCCGAATACTTTGATAATAATAATAATACTTTAATCGATTGTACTGTGCTTTTACCATATATTATACAAAGCCTAAGCCGATCAGGAATACCGAAGTGAAATAAGAAATATCGATAAGACAAATAATCGGAACGCTTCTCGGTTTTGTCGCAAGGTCGAATAAATCAAAGATATTTACTACAATCCTTCTTGCGTTGGATCTTGGGAATTGGATATTAGAATATTAAGAATTCCTGGCACGACTATTGTTTCCAGGATTTTTGTTATTCATTGAATAAATTGTTCCTTGATTAAAATACGAGGAATAAGTAAAAAATAACTTCTAACGTAGATATTAATTAATGCGTTTTACATTTCTCTCTTAGGCCTCGATTACGGAGACGCGGTGCGTCGCGCGTTGCGTCGTAGAGTGCGTTTACGGAAAAGCGATTTTAGACGCGATTATTTGAAATGCAGCGTGACTAGCCGCGGAGCCCGCAGCGCTGCCCGCCGCGGGCGCGACGACGGGCGCAGCGGCGGGCACCGCCACTCTTCACGCCTCGCCTCTTTATAATAATACCTATATGAATATTATTATATACCTGCACCTACCTGTTATTGGCCAAATTAATGTATATTTATCTTTATAAACATCACTGTACATTGGGATATGTTTGTGTTTACGCGTGCGATCATGGGGACCGCTGCACGCGCCGCGGCTCTGTAAATGGATAAAAAACGTCCAAGGCGCTGTAAAACGCCACGCTACACGCGACGCGCGACGCCCATCGTCTCCGTCAACGAGGCCTTAGTAATGAAATTGATAAAAATTTAAATTCAGGACGTCAAATAGAAGTTTAGTTCCTGATATTTTTTGTATCATCATTATCAGTAGACAATGTTGTGGGTTCTACAATTTTTGTCATTTTTAAAAGCTTTTATTTAACTTGCAATGTATGTAACTATGTTTGTACGGGTGGAATCTTGCAACTCAATTTTGAAGCAGATAACTTCAACCGATTGAGCTTAAATTTTGTATACACGTTTAGTTTGAATGATAATGCATTAAAAGCTTTTTAAAAAAGGTTTCTTTAAAATATTAAAACTTATTACGTAGAAGTTCGTTACGAAAAAAACAACGAATTTTTTCTTAGACTTTCAAAATAACCACACTCTTCACTTAAATTTTTTGTCCATTAGAGAAATGAAGATTACAATATATTCTGATAATTTCGGCCTCGCTAAATAATTTTTTGATTGCGTGGCGACCCGTGACGTCACTTTTTCTTATAAAACCCTGGATTCGTTACACTAATTCTTATCCTTTTGAATTGATTGCCTTAAAAATAATACCCACCTTCGATAGCACTCTTTCTAAAGAGGTTTGTGTTAGAATTTAAATTTTCCGTCGTCTCTTATAATAAATGCGATTACGAAATGGGTTTATGTATGAATAAATCTTTTTATTCGCAGACGGGTGCTCGTATAAATTGATTGTTATACAATTGCCTTCCGTTTTTCGGAAATTTTGATCGTTTAGTCATTTCTTCTTTGAGATGCTTCACAGTCCTGATTAAAGTAATAACGGGTGACGCAGATGGTTTGAATTTTTTCTGAAAAGAAAGAAAGAAAATTATGTAATAGACACTACACTACTAATAAAATAAAATAAAAATACTACTTAGTAACACGTTCAAAAAACACAAAAGAACATTAATACGTATATTTACACATGTACCTAAGCATTGTTGTATAGTTTGTAACACTTAACATAACTTAACAATTTTATTAATCAGCTTTATTTTCTTGTATAATGATAAATAACACTGGACGCTCCACACAGCTTCATCTAGCTCCAGGCCAGTCAGAGCTTGTGGGGTACTGGATAGTTACTGGTATTTATTTAAATACTTACCTATAATATGGTGCAGGTCAGTTATATAGGTCCGTTGAGTGAAGACCTGATGACCATCACCAGTCTTCACAAAACAGGGTTTGACAATGTATACCTTGTAAAATCCCTAGCTTAGTCTATCCTTTGTCAAATTGTCATCAATGTGTGAAGAAAATAAATAACATTTTATTTTTATTTTAGTGGGTTGGTACTAAGTAGCCCACTCAGCAAGCCGACGAGCGCGTGTGTGTAGGTCTAACAGGTCGTGACTCAGCTTGTTGCTCTAACACAAAAACCTAGGGTTTGTTTTTTGTAATTTGTGAAAAAGCGCTGGTTTTCAGTCAGGACTAGGTAGGGTAAATGACATCTCAGATCCAGCGCTTATACAAAGGTATTTATTCTGTCTCACAAAATTACAAGCAAAGTATTATAACTAAAGCCAGCACAGACTGTTGTCACTGGTGCGGTCCCTGACTACTTAGTCGGCCGACTACTTAGTCAGCCGACGATTTCGTCAAAACTGACTCATCACTATGGGTCCGCAAGTGTACAAGAAGTTACCAAACTCAATCAAGAAGGCTGCAATGCTTTTTTTAAACGTCGTCGCCTAAAACGTTAGTTTATCGAGATAACGTTGTAGTAAGATGAGTTCATAACCTCAAAATGATATTTTATTATTAATTCTATTGAATGTTGTTATTTATTTAAGTTTTTTGGACATAGGCCTCCCTCAAATGACGCGACGCCACAAATAACGGTCCAGAGTCGCCCCCATCCATCGACTCCCCGCGATTGCTGCAATTCGTCGGTTCTACATGGTTATTGGTAATTCACTGACACTGGGTCAACTAGGTTCTGCACATCATCAGAACAAGTTTGCGAGGACGCCAGGTCTTAATTCTTAAAGTTAGTATTGGTAGTAGGACCCCCTCCATTCAAAATCATTCTTTAGAGAAGCTTTATTTGAAACTAAACTAACAAAAAACGATTAGTGGGAATGGAGTGAATAATTGGTCTTTAGTACCCCCTGCAGAACAATTCTACCACCGAACTGGGATCCCCAACCCGCATGCCCAGCGTGGGGATTATGGGCACTATCCCCATGTGATAAAAGCCAAAAAGGCGCTTATCAGGGGGATGCCTGCGTCCAGCAGTGGACCAAACAGGCTGTTGAGGTTGAGGATGATGATCGGTCTGTACAATCGTGTATTTTTATTGTGTGTAAGAGGAAAAAAAACCTGGCGACATAGGCCTCCCCTAATGAGCGCCATAGCGCTCTGTCTTCAACTTGCCGCATCCAGCATCTGCCTGCAGTCTTTCGCAGATCGTCATCCCACCTGGCCGGAGGGCGTCCTACACTACGTTTGCCGAGTCGTGGTCTCCACTCAAGAACACGTTTGCCCCAGCGGTTGTCGGTTCTTCGCGAGATATGGCCGGCCCACTGCCACTTGCTAATTCTTTGAGCTATGTCGATAACTTGTATATACTAACCCTGTATATACTAACAATAAAACCAAATACCAGCTTTTACCATAATGCCTGTTGGTCCATTCTTCGTTAGTACAAGAGAAGCACACAGAATTAATTTGGAATCGCGACATTTGCATCCATCGTCAAACAATAGGCGCTGTTGGTCGTCCGCCAAAATCGGATAACCGTGCCTAATCGACGGAACGGGGACTCGCTAATGTGAATCTAATATCGGAATTACAGTTTCACGTATTGATGCGAAACACTTATCACATGAGTAGATAGACGGAACAGAGACAAAGCTTCTTAAGAACGTGCAAAATTGTTACCTATTTTGGTAGGGTTGTCACAATAGGTGAAGACAAATTAAACAAAACTTATTTTGTTAAATTGTTTTATTAATCAGTATGATAGAATACTTTACAAATTACTTACTCTAATGATTTTCTTTTCATAATTTTTGTTTTTTAATAATTTATTGTTTCTTTTAATGGTGTGGTAAATTCTGATTCTAATAAATCTTACTTGCAATATTACAGTAGTAATACTACATACCAACCTACCACATACCTACCTACAAATATATTTAGTAAAAGCTTGCTATCTAATAAAAATAAAAATGTAAAAACACACCTCTTCTTATTAAAAAAGGATCATACATAAGATAAAGGTACAAAATTTATTAGGTATAAACTTGAAAAGGTAACAATCAAATATTTACTTATCTATTGAACTCCTTATGATAGTTAAAGTATGATACATTTTAGTTTTTTCTAGTATTGTTCATACACACAGTACAATATACAACCAATAGTAATAATAAAACACCACGTTTTCACATTAAATATTCAAACTTGCAGCTAACAAAACAAACAACGTGCGTCGCCCCTGAGTTTGTCCACTGGCTGTGCCGGTGTAAACTGGTAAATTGGTGTAAACTGTAAACCTGTAACGCCGCGTACGCGACAAGCGGCCAGTGGTCACGCACACATGCCCCGCGTGCTTGTAGTAGTATAACGCGCGTGATTCGCGCGGTTGTATGAAGCTTTGTCTCTGTTCTGTTTATCTACTCATGTGACACTTATCGGGCAGCCATAGGAACATCACTATGGAAATATGTTGCCATCGACTGCTGTTAGTCTAGCGGTTGCGTGATCAGCCGCTGAAAATGAGGTCCCGCGTTCAAATCCCGGGAAGGGCCAAATATTTTTATTGGGGTTTTACTAGCAAGAAATATTCACAGAAGCAGCCCTGAGTCACAAAGCTGGTGGTGTTGCAACCTTGTGCCTCGGGAAGTACCTACGTTAAACTCATGTTCCTGCGCAATGAAAACATTTTTTCAGTGATAACTTAACGTACGTTCAGATCTTTGGTGCACCACAAGTACAAATTTCGTACAATTTTTTTAGATACAAGCTGATATATAGAATACTGCTAGGGAGCATGCTCCCTAGCAGTGTACCAAGCTGTCCTTCTAGTCTTGTATGAAAACTTAAAGTACCTATTTTTATTTTAGACGTACAATTTGGTACCTAAAACGTACAAATTCATCATGTACTCGTATAAAAAAATCATTGATTCAGACTATGGTACTGCTAGAGAACATCACACCAAAAGACTCTAAAAGAAGTCACCTGTCAAAGAAAACAAACCAAATCAAAGTAGGTGCATCCGCTTGGGAGTTACGATACCACAGATAGACACAAGTACGCACGTCACGTACACAAACTAATAACGCCCCCATTTTGTCGGGTTAAAATGCACATACGAGGCGTTGCAAGTTCTACGGCGTAGCAAGCTCTACGACGTAGCAGGCTCTACGACGTAGCAAGTTCTACGCCTTATCTACACCTACATAGGTCCGTACTCGTAAAAACGAAAAATGTTTTCGTGCAAATGCTATCATATATGTAAGTGAATGTATGAGTAGGTATTGCACGAAAACAATTTAGAAAGTTCGATTTTCGTTTATCGATGCTATGATAAATTAGGCCCCCTGATTAAGCATCAAATCTACGTTTTATACTATTTTTAGCATACATTACTACTTTTAGCAGTTTTAGCTACGGGTCATTAATATCTTAGCCACAGCTAATCTCACAATCAAATCCCACTGAAATTACAAATCGGATTGCACCGATTCATTAAAATAAATCGAATGCCTACCCGCAGAGATTGTGCGATAAATCCCGCTGTGATTCGACTCATATATTTGCCTGCACCGATGTCTGCAGATAGCATCTCGACCAGTGCCTGTTTTATGTCTTTCTCTCGGTCTGGATGTAAGAGGGACATTTTGTAGGTGGGCAGTTAAAAGGATATTATTATGTGAACCAGTTTTTTTTTTTTTTTTTTTTAAATAAATAAATCTGGACAATCCACACATTCAGCAGCATCTAGCCCCAAAGTAAGCTACTCAAAGCTTGTGTTATGGGTACTAGATAACTGATATATTTAATACATTATACACATAGATAGATATATACATTTTTATTATACATAGAAAACACCCCGACCAACGGAACTACTTTCTGCAGATCGTACACAAATTTGTTCCGAGGCGGGAATCGAACCCGCAACCTCTTGCGTCGCAGGCAGACCTTCGCCCGCCGCGCCACGGAGGTTGTCATGATGGTAATATACATAAATGTAAAACGGGTAAAAGTCGACAGCACTGATAGGATTTTTTTGTAATTATAGTGCGTAAGCCTCACATCCCGTCGTAGTCGAAAAATTTTGCGCTGTTATTTGATTTCTTAACACTAATAGGACTTTTGACTCCTGACTGGATTGAGAAAAAGCTGACTGTATGTTTTTTAGTACCTTAAAATCAATAAAATAAATAATAAATAAAATAATGCTGAACAATTTTTTTATTATTTATAGAAAACAGCCAGACCAACGGAACAAATATCTGCAGATCGTACACAAATTTTGTTCTGAGACGGGAATCGAACCCGTAACCTCCTGCATCGCAGGCAGACCTTCGCCCGCTGCGCCACTGAGGTTATCGTTTTCGTTGTTCGTAGAGTATGATAAATAAATAGTAAATAATAAATAATGCTGGACAATACACACATCATTATCTAGCCCCAAGCTAAGCAGAGCTTGTGTTATGGGTACTAGATAACTGATATACTTAATACAATACACTACATAGATAGATTTTTTTTATTATTTATTGAAAACAGCCAGACCAACGGAACAAATTTCTGCAGATCGTACTCAAATTTGTTCCGAGACGGGAATCGAACCCGTAACCTCCTGCGTCGCAGGCAGACCTTCGCCCGCTGCGCCACTGAGGTCATCGTTTTCGTTGTCCGTAGAGTATGATAAATAATATACCTAAACAACTACACCTTTGCTTTACGCTCACAAACTGCACTTTCTCAATGGATTAAACTACACTAAACCTTTTTTCTTTGGAACGTACATTAAATAGTTGTCAAAAGATCACTTCTCTCATTACCAAAGTATTGATAATTGGGGAAAAGAGTAAAATAAACTATTAATGGGCCGTATTCTTTATTTTTACTCGAGCCTTTTCTAGAACAACAATCTAGCCTAGGTTTTGATTAAAAATATATTCCTCAGATAACATTTATGGGCCAATCAAGCTCGAATTAAATCGAGCCTTATTTCGTGTCCTTATATTACAGTAGAAATATTTTACGTGTAATTAATGAAACGAAGTTCACATTATGGCGTGACTCCAACTTCTACAAAATAGTGATAAACATCATTATAATACCAGAAATAAACATAAGCTCGCTGTGCCCACAACTAGGCTACACAAAGTTAATGTATCTTTTAAATGGCAATGTATACGCTACGCTTCTACAACAAAACTCCTAGTGAGTTGCAAAAATTATCAGTAAATAAATTCAAACAAATTGTCAAAACATTGCTGTGCAAAAAGGCTTACTTTAAAATATCAGATTTTCTAACTAAAGGATAAAAAAAGCTTGGGACGGGTTTTGCTCCAACTCGAAAAATAACAAATAACAGGCTAAATGTTTTATATCGAAGCGACAGAAATAAAAAATGTCACCTTATTTCCGTGTCAGTGTTGAGTGTTTAGAATTTGACCTTTTCTAAGTGTACATTTATTGTATTTATGGAAATAAAGTGTTTTTGATTTTAATTTTGATTTCGAATCTCAAATTGATGCCGCATTTAGTAAGAAAGAAGAAAGAAAATGATTTAATTCGCCTTAAATTTACTACACAACACAACAACTAACTAAACACTACATAAATCTTAGACCCAATTTTTGTGCGTAGCAGGTTTAGGTTAGATTTCTGTCGCAGGTACTTCACCAAATCCTCGATTGTGACGGCGTAGTGGACACGTGTCACGTTTATCTGCGTGGTGGGTGCTTCGGCACGTAGCGGGCATGGGTGCCCGGGTTCGGTTGTTTCTATGTCGAAGCGTATGTCACTTCGCTCTAAATAAATTCCTGCAAAATTGTAAGTCTGAAGGGTGCCTGCAGTTTGTATGCTTTGGACGCTTAAATTTTCCTTAAAAATGTGTAAGTCTCAGTATTACCTGATAAATAAAAAAATACCTTCAGTGCTAATAAAGTATGTTTTTTTTAAAGAAACAAACAGTATAATAATAAAGAATACAATGGAGACATAGAATTAATACAAAAACCAATAAGTGTTTCCACCGTTAAAAAATATTATCTATTATAATAAAATAAATCCGTTTAATAATATTATCGTTAAAATATATTTTATCGTAACACACGAACAAAACCGAGAGAAGAATATTTTTTTGGTTATCAAAAATTGAATCATGTTGAAAATTAAAATTACTCCAAAAGAACAAAACTATGCAAAAATTCATGAACGAATTTCTGCGGGAAGCGTCCCTATGCATTTTAACACATACTTTGCATATTTTGAAACCAAAACAATGTATATTTTAGCTGGAGCATGTTGCTAGGAAATTATAAAAGTTATATCTATTCGCAGCTGGTCACTTGAGTTCTATGTGCGAAATGGTATAAACTGGGAATGAGCATCGCTAACAAATACTATTTTCTATGTAGGTGGATGTGTACTATAAGTATAAATTTTGTGGTAAGACATGAGTTGGATAGATAGAAAATACTTTTATTGCACACTTAAAGCTAAGAAACAATTTACAAAATGAAATAATTATAACGTACATGACAATTGGCGGTCTTATCGCTCAAGAGCGATCTCTGCCAGACAACCTGATATGGATAGGATCGTCGGATATGTACATGGGGTAAGATCTGTGTGCATCTGTTATGGTATTACTTAATAAATAAATAGATAATGCTGGACAATTCACACAGCATTATCTAGCCCCAAGCTAAGCAGAGCTTGTATTATGGGTGCTAGATAACTGATATACTTAATACTACTACATAGATACACTACATAGATAGATATTTTTATTATACATAGAAAACACCCAGACCAACGGAACAAATTTCTGTAGATCGTACACAAATTTGTTCCGAGGCGGGAATCGAACCCGCAACCTCCTGCGTCGCAGGCGGACCTTCGTCCGCTGCACCACGGAGATCGTCAAATAATTACAAGGAACACAAAAATAAATAACAACATACGTACTTCAATAAAATTATAAATAAACATACATACCTACACCTATTCCTATAATTTAATAATTATTAATATACCTATATAAACATATTAACTACTGATAACATGATATATTATGGAAAAAAGGGCGTATTCAATGGCAGCAGGACAAATAGTATTCCTTTACTAACCTAGAAAATTGGATTTAATAAGAAAATTGCATTTTGATCTGTCATCTTTGAAAAAACTTAAGACGGTAACAAAAAAGTCGATTTATCGTTTTTTTAAAACACGCCAAATTATAAACTAGACATAGTCATGACAGTGAAACCTCCAAATAGGTACATATTACATAAGTACCTAAGTTAAGTCCCCCCTTACCTTACTTTCGACCAGTCGGTACGGTGGCCAATCTCAACTCAACGGAGACAGGCGATGTTTGCAGGACATATTATGTACAGGCTGCCACGTTACATGTGTACTAAGTCGATAGGGGGTAATCCTGGACCCCGAGGGGATCAAGTTGTGAATAAAGATTTTTTGAATATTTTTAGATTTTTTTGATGTATTCTTGCATTATTTAACATTATAAAATATTTCACAAATGTTATTTTTGTTTGTTTTTTCACCAAGACCAGAGTTTTGTCATGAAATTATCACAAAAAAATATGTACCTAAATCCTTTGAAATTTCAAAACAATAATAATAATGTAAGAATACACGTAACACAACAAGATTGAGTAAAAAATGTCTAACTCTTTTTTAAATTAAGAAACCGATCGTAATTACAAAACTAATAAAACAAAAGTTGATCCCCTGGGGGTCTAGAATCCCCTTTCGGCTTAGTATACATATATCGAGGCACCCTGTACAGTAGGTACAAGGTACGATATGCTATATCGGTAGTAGATAGATACTAACGCTGAAACACCTTCACAATAGCCCAGCGTATAATCTGACAAGCATTGTATGAAGCCAGTTGTGTGTGTAATCCACCGATTGTGCACTACACGTACAAAAGGTAAGCGAGCATACTGTGTCCCTTTGTTGTGAATGGAGATATTAGATCTCTGTAATATGTCGATTGTTCACATATTAGTGTCGACTATTGGTTATAGCGAGGCGTTTATCATAGTCTAAAGAATTGTTGAGTTTCCTGTTGAGTTGATATCCAATTTAAGTACAGCGAGCACTCGTAATTTTAAAATGATCATTTTTATTTATTTACAAACATGTAATCTATCCCAATTCCCAACAGGCACACCCTATGCGATAGAGTATCTTAAATATTAACTATTATAAGACTATATTCTAATAGTCTTATTCATTCTTATTTTAATAGTCTTAGGTATATTAGTTAAAAAATTATACAGTATAATAATAATAAAATATTTAAGAATATTTAAATTAGCAAATCTTTACATTAAAGAAAAACGATAAAAAATGAAATAAATATAAATGTCAAAGAATTTTAGGTACAATAATATGCAGATAATAATGTCAAATGCAAAGGTAAGCGGTCATTCTATTGAATTTTACCTTATCCCAGGGCTAGCTTGAATAGGTCTTCTGCCTTCTTAATGCCAGTCCGTAGACTTATGTTGCACAGCCAGGGAGTTTCTTCCGACCAACTCCGACCAACCTCATTTTACCTGCTGCCTTCTATTTCGGTCAACGTGGCAATACCAGCACTTTGCCTTCTGGTGATGGCTTATATGCTTAGGAAATAGATATTATGTAAGTGTACCTAAATACTAGTTGTAATTGTTTAATTCTGTTTTATTTATTTTATTTTAATGAAAATATAGTATCGTGGTATTTTAGAAAGTATAAAATTGAGGAGTAGAGGGGTGGGGAATATCTTAATTTATGGGAAGTAGAAAAATATGTTGAGGTCTCAGGCACAGGTTTATCCACGCGTGCCCACCAGCACTCTCAAACCTGATGAGATGGAACCTTGTGAAAGTAAATGACCGCTTTGTTTCAGTTTTAAATGATTTCATCCCATTCGAATCCCGAACGGATTCTAACTAAGTAATATAAAATAATTATATTCACAGTATAATAATTCAGAGTAAATTACTACCTACATTTTGGTGTCTACCGAAATGTCCAAAGGAATTTTCTATTAAGTAGATATCTAATGAAGAGAACGCTGTGTGGTGCCGGCTTAGAATTTGCACCACCCCAACTCTTCCCGCGGGTGTCTAGAGAGGCTACTAAGGGATATCCACCGGGGGCGGGCAGCAGCGCCCCCTGCAGAACAATTCTACCACCGAACTGCGATCCCAAACCCGCATGCCCAGTGAGGAGATTATGGGCAGTAACCCCATGAGATAATGACTTTTATCTCATGGGGGTACTGCCCATAATAAATAAGGCGCTTTTCAGAGGGAGGCCTGCGTCCAGCAGTGGACCAATACAGGCTGTCGAGGTTGAGGTATTTAATAGAAAATTTTCAAAGTTATTTCTAGGAAAGTTTTCTATTTACAAAGCAACGTAAAATTAGAATAACTTTGCAGTTTCCTCGCCATTAGAGTAAGATATTTTTATTCTTCTTCGAATTATAATCCTTTGTCGTCCAAGCGACAAAAATTTAGTCAACCACCGTATTTACATGAACTTCCAACTTATTGAAGAACTTTGTAAGGTTGTGTTTACTGTGAGCATCGCTGCTCACGGAGCGGGTGTGGAGTTGTTAGTCCGCACTGCAGGATGGTAGTTAGGCGACTAGATTGGCTGGTTGCTTCAATGGTACCTAGGCCCGTGGGTTAGAGTTCAAAATCCAGAAACAGACATCGCCTCGCTATGGTACTATATTAATTAAGTAAATTATTTATTTGTCACAGCTCATACAATTGGTTTACTTATTATAAAGTGGCAAAATTAAAACATAACACTGGTATTGATATGGATCAGTTGAGCTACCTGTAGATTGTTTGCAACTGTCTGCAGTTAGTTCAATCGTTTCAATTGTAAATACTAGTTCTAATTTATTTTTATTATTATATTGTAATTTTCTTTGTGAATAAAGGCTTCTGACCTTTAATTTAAACATAACATTATATATAAAAAATTGAGTACAAGAACAAAATTAAAAATTTAAAAACACCCCGACAGATTTTCATGAAACATGGCTAAGAACACTCGGGATAAAATTATCTATGACACAAAAAAAAACTAAATGAAAATCGGTTCATCCGTTTGGGAGCTACGATACCACAGATACACAGACAGACACCTTAAATTTATAACACCCCTCTCTTTTTGCGTCGGGAGTTATAAAACAAAAGGTAGAGGCATCTCTCATACCAGTGCTAACACAGCCGCTAAGTTCCATTTAATGACATACAAAAAACTAACTATTTTCGACATTATAATGATTTACAGTAGTTTTAAAAGAACCGGGTTCAAACACTAAATGCCAATTCCAATTACAAAGCACTATTGTTTATTTTAAACAAAAACACGTGTGTGTATTTTTAATCCACATATTTTTCGACTAGCTATGCTAGACGCTTGCAGTGTCGCCAGTTCCGTAAATTTAAATATAAATCGTGTAGATAGAGAATGAAACTAAGAAGGACTGGAAAGGAAGGAATGAAGACTTTATTGTACATACAAAATAAATAAAAGAAATATATGTACAATTAGGCGGCCTTATTGCTTAAAGTAATTTCTTATAGGCACCCTTATTACTAACAAAAATATAAGTAAATAAAGAGTTGGTAGTGCACGTACATATTTACAGGGAAATACTTAATTTTTTTGATTTTATGAAATAAAAAATATAAAATAATGCTGGACAATCCACAAAGCATCATTTCGCCACAAGCTAAACAGAGCTTGTGTTATAGGTACTACGAAGGTCCGCCTGCGACGCAGGAGGTTGCGGGTTCGATTCCCGTCTCGGGACAAATGTTTGTACTATCTGCAGATATTTGTTCAGGGTGTTCTGGATGTTTTCTATATATCTATATATCTTTCTATATTTTCTATATATCGTATTCCCGCAACCAATGCAACGATGCAGGAGCATCGGTCGTAAAAACCTTCCCAATTTTTCTTTGAAAGTGGCCTGAAACCCGCTCTCGCACCCTGTCGTAATGTCCACCAAAAACGCAGCCTAATTCAAACTCGGCTTTGTATCTAGAAAGTTTGACTTACCTCCTTTGTAAAGTTACAACACCTATTCACATGTAAATATTTGGCGGGAGACAACATACTCGTACTTTACTTTGACTTACTTCAAACAGTGGATTTGGTGTCACACTAAAATTACAGAGACAAAAGTTTTGAAGCTCGTACGTGTTATCTACGTGTTAGGAGTATAGTTTGCGTTAAATAAACAGAACCGAGATGGGAAATATGAATGGATAATATATAAATTAGAGAATTCGCGAAAGCCACGCGATAGAATCTAAGGTATACTTACCCCGGAATACTCAAATTCAACTCAGATTTAAGCACGTGTATCAAGTTGCGATTTTTTAAATTTTTCAACGAAGATAAGTCAAAAAACTTGAAACGTGTTTAAGGCCCGACCCAAATCAGCGCCTCCACCTATTTTATCATATTATTATGTTAAACGAAGGAATTTTCACCCACGATGGTTAGCAAAAAGAGCAATTTCGCATCCCTGCCTACACTATACAAAATAAAATTCTTACAGAGCAGCATTAAAAATAAGATTATGATTGGTATCACAAACGGCAATTCTTTTTTGCAAATTCGGGCGCCGATTTGAGTCGGGTAAGCGCCTTATGCACGTGTCGCGATTTTTTGACACTTTTCAATGAAGGTATGTCAAAAAACCACAAGCTTGGCATTCATTGAAAAATGACGTTTTCAAAAATGTATGACTCGTAGACTGAATATAGTTAAGCGTAGATTCTCGGTCTACGGTTTGAAACAGTAAATGTGAAACATAAACTATTTTGGATATTCCTAAAGTAAAAGTAGGTACTTAGTAAGAATTGAACGAA
This sequence comes from Eupithecia subumbrata, assembly GCA_949316285.1. NCBI lineage: Eukaryota > Metazoa > Arthropoda > Insecta > Lepidoptera > Geometridae > Eupithecia > Eupithecia subumbrata. The sequence continues at coordinate 2,080,523 of OX438644.1, read as the reverse complement.
CTGCGTATGGATTCTTGACGAACCGCGCTTATTGGAAGAAAACCCTTATTGGACGAAACGCGTTCTTAAATCTTAGTTGCGTTTGAGTATTCGGGCGTCAAGGTCGCATACAATAAGAAATGTATCGTTCTCTTCACTGCACCTATTCCTTACTGGAGCGAGTAAAGATACACAAGAGTAGTTATGTACCATTTGAGTCCTTTGTCATTTGTCATTGAAAGGGGCTGCAGATTTTTGTATGGAGGGTGGCCCTAACATTTTATTTTCAAAATCGCCGCACACAATAAAAGTTATATAATTTGGATAGAAGACACTAAAATACAAAATCCTATCCGACTAATATTATAAAACCGAAAGTTTCTGAAATATGAAATTTTTGTTACCTAGGATCTTCAAAACTACTGAATAGATCAAGATGAATTTTGGTATACACCAAGAACGTAGCCGTAGTAACTTAAACAATAGGCTACATATTACACCGAAAATACGCGTGCGAAGCCGTGGGCAGAATAGCGTCAGGTGTCTGAGATATTCACATGATATTTGAAAATAACAATTTTATTTTTAATATGTGAATATCCTAGAAACCAGACGCCTTAGGACAATATGCTATAGAACATTTATTTGTTTAAGTGTCTTCTATCCAAATTTATACACACGTATTGTGAGCCGCGATTTATATTAAGAAGAACGAAATGGTGACCGACCATTATCTTATGCCATGCGATTGTGAGATGTCAAGTGTTGGAGGCCTATATCGAGCGTCCGAGAAAACGATGGAGCTTCAAAGTCGCAAAAAAAATGACCGAAACAGCCAGAGATCGGGACAACTAACGATCTCTGGATATCGAATCAATATCTAGATATCGATATCATCGACGACCAACGTGGATTTTGGATCACTGCGCCATGATAGGAATATTTCCTAGCCCATTCTAAAATAAACTTAGGATCACTGTGCTATCACAGTGATCAGTATGATGGCAATACCACACAGTCCTCAAAAGTAAGGTCAAAATTAAGAAAAATATCTAACTTCAGTAATTATTCAGAATGAACATGAGTCTTGTTAAAATTTTCAAATTCTCTCCACGCCACCCTATCCAGGCAAACTTCGTACCCTGTCTCCACAAAGAAAACTTATTTTTATTGTCCCACAGATAAAATAGACTGAACGGATCTTGGAACAAAGCAAAGAAGTTTCTAGAGATAAAGGGAAAGTAGCGGTCTAGCTTATTAACAAACAGCTGTTTTAAAGATTAAAAAAATTGAGCTAAAATCAAATGTATTAATTCAGAAGAAGCCTCAATGAAAATTTACCAAGAAGGAGATTTAGATTCCAACCAAATACGTAAAAAAACCTTTATTAAACAACCTTATATCTTATACTATAAGGATGAAACAATATTTAGTAACAATTCCGCGCAGAACCTCTTCCGACAAGATCCAACAAAATGTGATCTGTGTGTACCGCCCGCCCTCCCACAAATTGTTCCTACTTACAATAAGAGAAAGTAAACAATAGACTTAAAATTAATTAAATTAATTAAATCAAGTAAATTATTCCTACTTAAAATAAGAGAAAGTAAACAATAGACTTAAATTTAATTAAAATAATTAAATGAAGTAAATTACCCTCCTACCTAACCTTTTAAAATTTGTGAAAGAAAAGACCACACCAACCACACAATGAAAAAACTCATCAGAAGTATGTCGTCAACTAGTTTCGTCTATCCACGAGACATCATCAGGACACCTCAACAATACTCAAACACTAAACAATATTTTTTTTATAAATCGAGGGCATGACTCCTTTCACGACTTTTCTCTAACTCTCGTGGTTTCGGATTTGGCCATCACCACCCTTCTCAAAAAACCACCCTGTATAAATACCTACATAAAGAAAAGAAAACAAATACTTACTGTTGCACTTTGTTCGAGTAACTTAGCTGTTCCTTTGGTGCCTGTGACAAACTGCTTGCTTCTGTAGTGTGGAAGCTTTTCAATCAAGTTGAATTTGTTCCTCTGTGTCCCATCTTTGATCCGTTTGTGATACTAAGTACGGAATGGGGAGATTGGGAACAAATGTAACACATTGTCATGAGCTAGCTTGATGCTATTTTGATACAGTGACAATAGCTGTAGAACCTAGAACTTTAAAATAGTTATGAGTTCTTTTTTTTGTTTGTTTTTGCCATACAGCGAGGAAATGCAACCAGCGTCTTGGGAACGCTTGCGACTGGTATTGATATGGAGCAGTTGAGCTACCTCTAGATTGTTTGTAACAGTCTGCAGTAGGTAATCTCAATTGTTTCAATTGTAAATACTAGTTGTCATTTATTTCTAATAGTAGATTTGTAATTTTCTTTGTGAATAAAGATATTGTTTTTTATAAAACAACACACTAACATTGTTCTCATAAATAAAATAAATAAATAAATAATGCTGGACAATCCACACAGCACCATCTAGCCCCAAAGTAAGCTACTCAAAGCTTGTGTTATGGGTGGGGATATATTTAATACATTTTATACATACATAGATATTTTTATACATATAAAACACCCAGACCAACGGAACAAATTTCTGCAGATCGTACACAAATTTGTTCCGAGGCGGGAATCGAACCCGCAACCGCTTGCGTCGCAGGCGGACCTTCGCCCGCTGCGCCACGGGGAGGTCGTCAAAATAAATATATAGAAAGATAAAAAGTGAGTTACGTATGTACTATTAAAAAAATAATGAATGCAGAGCGGATTCGTCCAAAGGGGTTTGAATAATTTTGTTAAAGAAAAACAGTTATTCGATACTATAACATAGAGAAACACATTAGAATAAACTTATAAAAGTTACTGTCACGATGAGACCTTGCAAACAATATGACCGATTTATTCTATATATCGTTCGTGGTTCTTTGGATAAAATAAAATTATTCCCCTCAGAACTTTATCTGAACCATCTGCTAAATAAAGTAATCCCCTCACTGAATCGAACTAATACCATTGTCTTAGTAAAAGTGTTGTTTCAACAATTATTTGAGAACGTGATCTTATTAGCTTCAAGCAGAGCTGTGAAACTCTAACTTTTCACGGGTCGCTGGATTTGATTTTTCCGGCTTTTGAGCAGAAGCTTACGTGAGAGAAATTGTTCTATTTTGTGTTTTCTTGACATTGTTTTAGCGAGAAACTTCTCGGCTGACTCTTAACCAAACTGATGCCAACTAAATTATATTTCGTGTCAAGAGGCTAATGATTGACGAGTGCTTGTGTTAACATAATAACGAGTTTTTTTTTCTCGTTTCTCCAGTAGAATCAGATGAGTGATTACTTATAATAGCCGCGCGCGCGCCTTTATGACTGTTGACGCCTCAGTTTTATTTCGTATTTAGTTTAATTCCATCGATTGTACACGTTTTTATTGCATAGCTGTTAAGAAAACACTTAAATCAAACTGATTGTTTAATTAGTTCACTCTGAATCAAGAGAGTTAATAATGAGACATAGACTTAATGCCATTGTGACCCTTACCATTTGGAAATAAGTTTAATATTGGCCTGAGACGTCGGGCCCGGAGCGGGCTGCGTAATCTCTGACGGCAAAAATTTTTTCGGCTCGCTCCAGGCCTCAGAATCCTTCGCAGGTCTATTAAGATACGAAATATTATATGCTTAAAACAAAACTTGCAACGAATATCAAACCCACTATCCTACATCCATCATCTTAGTCACAACTTAGTTTCACTGATTTACCCATTGCTCCAGCATTTCGTCTCTGCGGGCCACAGTTTGAGCGTCACTGTCGCATCCGCGGTCGATATTCCACTGATTGCGTACTTGCACTTTGCAGATTGAGCATCGCTGCAATATACATAAATGTACTTTGCATAATGAAGATTAGTCTGTTTCTCAAATCACTGTGACTAGAAGGCAAACTGAGGGGAGGGAGGGGCTACACAAGACACGTCTGAGTCAAGTTACACTTGACGGCAACTTGGGGACGCTTCCGACTGGTATTGATTTGGATCAGTTGAGCTACCTGTAGATTGTTTGCAACAGTCTGCAGTTAGCTCAATTGTTTCAATTGTAAATACTAGTTCTAATTAATTTCTATTATTTGATTGTTATTATCTTTGTGAATAAAGAAGTTACACTTTGACTGCTGAAATCACACCTTAAGGCCAGGTATTCCTCAGTAGGCGGAAGGGAAAACGCGCGCCTGCCAAGCCGCCGCGCTCGTGTTTTTTGTAGTTACTTAAACATAGTGATGAAGAAAATCATTTTATCAAGTCAAACTCTACGAATATGTTTAGAAATATTAAGTGTCTTTAGTTGATTATAAAAAGTGTGATATCAGTAGTTCGCTAATCATAGTACTAAAAAAACATTAGAAAGAGGGGTAACTTTGGGATTTTTTTCTATAGAGTGAAGTTCATTAGATCTTGTAACTGAATGCGACTTGACTAGACTAGATCCTTTAGTAATATATATCTTTTTTTCAGAAATTTTAAACACTTTTTCGACGTCTCAGATGATTTTAAAAATCACAAAAGTGCGGCCTCTGCTGGCCTACCAAGCCTTAAATGTTTTTTCCGCACACCCGATCTGTAACGCAGCATAGCCGTAAATCCGCACTAGCGTAGCGGCTAAGCAAACACACATCCGTGTGACTCAGCACAGCCGTAACCTGTTTTAAAGAAACTCCTGTGCGGCGCACACAACAGCTGCGTAGAGAAGTTAGTATGCTTGCTTTTCAGGTGTGCGACATGTTTAATACCTAACATGAACTGTTACAAAACCAATAGTAGCAGAAGAAATCCTGACAGGATCTCGTCGTATTTCTCTTTTATAGGTTCGGTTCCTCAGTGCTTAGAATATCAATCGAATTAAGTCTTTTTTCCATGAAAAGTGGTCGAAGTGTGACGTTATAATTTAAAAAAAAATTAGTCCAAAAAAATAGTTATAATGATAAATATCTCATTCAATACAAACCAGAATGAATGGTATCTGCAACATATAAAATTTTTTATAACAAAAAATAGGCACATCATTGATATATCAATGCTCAGAGGCAAAATAAATATTCACTTTGCCATATTAAACATTTATTTGCACGGGCTTTGTTGCATTTAATCTCTGAATTAAATAAAATAACTACACATTATAAGGCCAATTCATATTATTTGGTAGAAGGAACTGTTACGATTTAATTAAGTTCTCATAGTCACAGAAGACAAGTCTTATCAGGCTCATATGGATTCATGATGCGTGATCACATAAGACGAGAGCTTAGTCAATGTAAACAATTTTTTTTCAATGTATGATGGTTATTTCATTTAAAAACCGAATACCTTAATTTTACACTGTTTTTCAGTTTCCTGGGATAATTTCTAATCTCTCTGGATTACATTTTTATGTGACTACTTTTGGATCTATATACCCTACACTTTCTCACTCTATACTACTTTGACATGACTTTGACGAACTCTGTGGCTCTATGCAGTTATTGTTTTCTTATAAATCGAGGGCATGACTCCTTTCACGACTTTTCTCTAACTCTCGTGGTTTCGGACTTGGCCATCACCACCCTTCTCACAAAACCACCCTGTATAAATAAATCTAGTCGCTATACAAAGTATGGCTTTGTATTATTATATCTTCTTTGGCTATATTCAAGTTCCTTCAAACACAGTTAAAATAATGTTTAAAAACTTAACGAATTCTCCAAAATTAAATCGGTCCCAGGTTGTTCTAACTTTTGTTGCCAGCTCTTATCTGGCAGTACCAGCTTAAAACTGAAAACTGAAACCACCGAACTTAAAACTAAGGCCGAAATTATATTCGTGGTAAGATTCTTAAAATAGTTTTCAGTGAGAAATATAAAGGTTTATTTTGTAGTTTTCTGTGATGATGTTCCCCAACTGATAAATTTATCAGTCAGGAAACAATTCACAGCAGAACAGAAAAAAATTTAACAGCTCTGTTTTTCTTTCTTGAATAAACAAAAGATAGATAAAAACTTGCATGTATTTTGTGAACCTTGCTTTATCACATAAAAAATTAAAATAAAATACACAACTTTTTACAGATTTCTCTTATGGCTCTTCGAAGTTTGTTGCCAGTTAAAAGTGCTTGTAAGTCCTATGAATTAGTTGCAAGAACTTGGTAGCTATTAAGGAAGTTTCTTGCTAAGTCTGCTTGCAGGGTATGGTCGTTAGCTGAGCAGTTATTAAACTAAACGAAGTTTAGTGGTCAAAGTTACTTTAAAATATATTTTTCAATTCTCTTGCTCAAAAAGCGTGTCATTATAGCGTAGCCTAGTGGGACTAAAATTAGAGTTTAAGTTGAATTTAGTCAGTACAAGACATTTGTCCTCTTACGTATAGACTTGACTATGACTGGCCATATCTCGAGTAGAACCGACAACCGCTGGGGTAAACGTGTTCTTGAGTGGAGACCACGACTCGGCAAACGTTAGTGTAGGACGTCCTCCGGCCAGGGATGACGATCTGCGAAAGACTGCAGGCAGATGCTGCAGACATGACGCTATGGCGCTCATTAGGGGAGGCCTATGTCCAGCAGTGGACTAATATAGACTGGTGATGATGTTTTAATAATAATAATAATAATAAATAATGCTGGACAATTCACACAGCATTATCTAGCCCCAAGCTAAGCAGAGCTTGTGTTATGGGTACTAGATAACTGATATACTTAATACAATATACTACATAGATATATATTTTTATTATACATAGAAAACACCCAGACTAACGATACAGACCAACGATTTTGGTTGTTTTATTTTCTCGCAATAGTGTCTAATACTCGTAATGCCTCGTATAATAATGGGATGGTTTTGTCATCCTCATTATAACAACCTCGTATATAATGGGACGGATAAGTCCCGAGTAAAACAATAAATTTACCGTCTTTTGGGGTATTGAGTATTGAGCTGATATTTTTTTATTGGTCGCGCGACACTCGCTCATTTACCTAGGTATACTATAAAACAATTTTTATAACTTATCTTAAAAACCATATTGCAAAGCCATCATTCACCGGAGCAAGCTGGATAACATAAAACAATAGAAGTTTTTACGATCTGCGTTTTATGAGAAATCCTTTCGGTGAGGTTCGTCATAAAAATAAGAGCATGTGTTTATAATAATTTTACGAGGAAATATTTACCTTATAAACAAATACCTACAAAAATAGCTAACAGGTGCTCGTATACCTAAGGTGTGGGTGGGTATTTTTAGGTAAAATGTGAAATAACTAAAATTGTATACAGGGTTACTGGGTATTCACTGTGGTTCTGCCCATCATCACGAACCCGTTCGTGAAAACGCAAGGCCTTATTTCCAAAATTATAGATAGTTAGATAAATATAGATATATGGTTTATTTGGTTCACAGACGGACAGCACAAAATAAAATCAAACATAGACACTAAAGTAGGTAGGAAGGTATCGGAAAGAATTCAGTACGTACTACTTTAAACTATAATACCTAATAATACGTAACTATGTATTATTAATTTACTAGGTGTAATGTATTTAGGTACTACATACAAATTTTGTGTAAATCAACTTCCATACAGAAGGTAAAAACACGTTTGTCCTGAACAAAATGAATGACTAAAGACGGAACTTCCATGTGAACCCACTGATAATTCAGGGCAAAGCTGATTTCATGTTTAGTTTTAAAAAAGTCCCTCTAATGAATGATTGAATGGAGAAGGCTACCTTCTATCAATATCAAATTTAAGATCTGGCGTCTTCACGAATGTGTTCGTGAAGTGATGATGAGTAGAACCTGCAGTTCACGGTCAGTAAATTACTAATAACCCTGTATATCTGACTGGTGACTATGCTATCCTATTAATGCTTTTTCTGTCAATACTAAATTAGGATAATATTTGCAAAGACATCGTCAAAATTCACATGTGATGAGTTGACGGTTAGATTTAATTTGTTAGCCCTTTTACAACCCATGTTAGCCCTTGTACCTGCAAAACCCAGAATTAGGTACCTACCAAGTATTTCACTTCAAGTGTTTGTATGAACTGCAGATATTTGTTCCGGGTTTTTTCGTTGTATAATATAAAACATCTATCCATGTACCCAATATCACTTACCTAATAAGCATAATACAAGCTCTGCTTGGTTTGGGGCTAGATGATAATGTATCTTTTATTCCTTTTCGTTCATCATGGCAAACCAATTATGTATTCGGTTCCCCACGAAACAGGCCTAGCCTAATGCGGGGATCATTGTTAACAATAACCACATAAACTAGGCACCACACAAGTCTAAAACATATTAAATCATTTGTTAATTGGCGCAGCGGGCGAAGTTCCGCCTGCGACGCAGGAGGTTGCGGGTTCGATTCCCGCCTCGGGACAAATGTTTGTACAAACTGCAGACATTTGTCCAGGGCGTTCTGGATGTTGTCTATGTATAATAAAAAATATACTATGTAGTGTATTGTAATAAGTACATACATTTTATTAGTTATCTAGTACCCATAACACAAGCTCTGCTAAGCTTGGGGCTAAAGAATGTTTGTGAATTGTCCAACATTATTATTATTTATTTTATAAGGTGTTTTTATGGTGTATCGCTGTTTCACACCAAATTTTTTGCACCACAAGCTTAAAGTAATAATTATTATAAGCTTTTGGAAATAATTTATTTGTATTTTTTGTATTTTGTTGTAACATAAGGTAAAGGCTAAGAGGAAATCCGAAACCGTAAACCGTATGAATGGCCCTGATTGTGCATCGCTTCATTAAATTGATTGGGATACTGTTCAAATATGATGAACCACTTTAATTCTTTTCTGATTTCTGTTTGTCAAAGTTTCTTTTGATAGAAATTCGGATAGAAACTCTGCGTCGACGAAATGGAAGTAATATCTAGCGGCAAACCGACGTCTCCACAAGATAAAGTTAGTTTAAGTTAGTTAGTGCTGTGTGGAGGAAATAATGTTAGAGAATATCTCATGGACTTTATACAGTATACACCAAACTGTCCGCCGACACAGCCTGCCGACACTCCGGTGGCTAAAGGTTGTCGCCGATCAGAGGCGCCGCACAGCCCAAAAATGTACATTTAAGTATGGCCTTTAACTCGTAACATTTAGATGCATTTCATATTGACGGCATCAGATGACATCCCGAGTGTTCTTAGCCATGTTTCACGAAAATCCGTCGTTGGGTTTTTAATTTTTTTAATTTTTTCTTTTGTCTCTGTAAATATCTAAATATAACGAGTTTAAGCCCATATTTGAATGCACATTATTGTGCTGTGCGGTAGCGGCGTTGGATAAATAAGCAAATAGCTATATCAGCGGTATATCAGCGGCTTCCAAGTCCACAGAACACTATAGACGGCCTAATATGCAATATACATACAGCGAAATATCGACACCAACCTATTGTTAACATTACGTCTTGGGGACGCTTCCGACTGGTATTGATATGGATCAGTTGAGCTACATGTAGATTGTTTGCAACAGACTGCAGTTAGCTCAATGTTTCAATTGTAAATACTAGTTCTAATTTATATCTAATAATTGATTGTAATTTTCTTTGTGAATATAGATTTATTACGTTAACAGAAGTTTAATATTTTAATATAGTTCTATTAGTATACTGTTTAAATCAATCTAGAACTATCTCAACGGATCCATATCAATACCAATCATCCCCGCTACGCTGGCTGCATTGCCCCGCTGTATGGCAATGCTGATGCGCTGTGCCAGATACCCACCAGCTCTCGGGTCACGCGTCGCTTCGACCAGACGCTCAGATAAATTAGAACTTATTAATTAGATGAAACAATTTTAAATCCACTCTCTCACTCTCTGAACAATGCCTCCACCAAAACCCGGGATACAATTCCGTGAATGAAGCCCTAAATATTTTATTTCGCGATGAGTTAACGCTTCCCCTTAACTAAAATATGAGGAGGGATTATGAAGCATTAACACGCACGGTTATGTTTTATGATGGTGTAAATACGTGTCATTCTCTGAGATGAAGGTGTGTAGTTATACTTGATGGTGATGGCGGATGGTACTCAAGTAGATACCTGCAAGTCAGAGTTCAAGAACTGACATTAGTGAAAATACTTTTGAGTCAAATATCATCCAGAAGCCATCAACAAGAAGTTGAAGTTCAGTCAAATATCAAAGCGCTTTATTTTTTTCTGTTTTTAGACCTTCTCGTACGCTCGAAAGAGTAGATTGTGCTGACCTAAAACTAAATTTAAGATCAATTGTATAATACCATAATCACAAATGAATAAATGGTTTTCATGGTTTCAGAGGAGGCAGGGAAATACGCAAATCCCCATAAAAACGCAGACATCTCGATCACGTTTCGTTACTAACGTCAAATAGACTCACTCCACGTAAGGTGCTCCTTGCTATATGCATATGCATGCATGGGCATGCGGGTAGGGAATATACTGTGTCAATATTGGTATATAAATGTTGTCTGTTTTCAATTAAGTACCTAATTCGATTTTCAAATAACAGTAGGTATTTAGAAAAGTTTTACCCATGATCTTAGGTAAGAACAATTAAAACTAAGAGTTATCTTCAAAATAATATTATTATGCTATGGTTTTACCCTTGGTATTATAATGGTTATAAAACAATAAATATTTTTTTTGTTTTTTAACTAGGTGGTAACATTGCATTGGTCTTATATTATATTATATTTGTATCTCTAGTCTGTCATGGCTTACAATATTGTTGTAGAGAAAATAGTGAATCCTTACTTAAAAAATAAAATTGTATTTTTTTATCAAACTAGTACAAAATATGTCAATATAAAGTCAGTTCAAAATTAAATTACAGTAGATGCATTTCAAAATATAAAAATTAAATTTCAAAACAGAAAGAAGTAGGTTTTCGATGTTAAAGTAAGGGATATTAAAATTTGTCATTCAGAAATTCATCATGTCATAAATATACTTTTTCCTCCAATAGCTTGCATAGTTCGTTTTTAAATGCGTTCAAATTACTCTCGGAGCGTATAAACTTTTGACGTTGATGCTACAAACCCCCAGTCGAGAGCTTTGTAGACTAAGAGGGCGCATTGGGCGCCATTTTGTGAAAAGGATAGGCATAGGATTTTGCGTTCATAGGAGCGGGACAGAGCATACGTTTTTGGAACGGCGTAAGAGCAAAAATGATCTTTTTCTTATTTACAAGAAAACTACACAACATATGAAGAAACTGTATAATGGAACCAAAGAATAGGTAATAACCTACGAAACAAAACTAAAATCTTTTCTATAGCCCGCAGGGTTCCTGAGATCTCGACCAAATTAGGTGCAAAACAGTGTACATTGATGATTTTTTATAGTAATTTTTTCCTCAAACTTGTTTTCCATTTAAGGAACTGAAGAAAAAATGTAAAATTTTATGTAATTCTAGTTTTTTATCCCGGGGATCCCGTGAGTACTGAGATCTAAGCCTAGTTTCACAAGATAACCCGCTAGGTTCGCCCGAGAGATGGAGACCTATTATTAGGCCTTGAGTGTAAAAGCAAACCACGGAAAAACAAGATCCTACAAAAATTTCAAAAACTATTTTGAAATGTACAAACTGATACCTTTCATTTGATACACATGACCCTGTAGGTATCTTTTAAAATTTCAGCATCACAATTTGTATGGAAAATATTCATTTTCATATTTCATTTAAGTACCATCTTTTATTTTTCTTTAAATCTGTACAGGCGCACGAAATGTATTATTATTTTAAATTTCAAGTTGATAGCTGCAGTAGTTGCTGAGTTGTTAAGGAAAGAAAAAAGGATAGACAAAGCGAGACTATAAAGGCTTCGAAACCGGTCTTCGATCTCGAAACCCTGAAAAAACAATCCCGAAAACTCTTTGTCAAATTATATGAACCCAAAAATAACTTTGTGCGACGACGTAAGATGTTGTATCAATGTTAAAACTAACCTCACCAACAAACAAAACCTTTGTAAAAACCATCACGTTCTGAAAGAAGTGGATAGTACACTGGACACTGAAAAAGATCTGCTCTCATACGATTTATATCCATAGATCTAAAGCCAACATAGAAACAGATGCTAAACATGCGAAATTTATAGCTGCCAAGGTCCATTTACGTTGATCCAGTGCCACAGACCAGTTGGAAATAAATGTTTCAATCGAGTTGGATTTGTAGAGATTAGTGGTACATGCCATGGTATACTCCGCAAAGAGGTGTTTTAAAATGAGATTGGTGTGTCAAAGAGTTATTGAGAGTTAAAACTATCAATGGCCAAATATGGACTAAAATAAGGTTTGTACTTACCTGATCTAACCTGAGTCCACAATTTTATACCTACGTAGGTACTTATAACAAATTTGGGCAGGTAAATTAAACACGCCCAAGAATAATATAAAAATATTTTCATGGCAGTAGAAAAGTAGGTGAATTTTACCATGAAATCAAAAAGTAAATTGAAAAACAAAGAAAGATTTCTTAGAAAACGTATTAAGTTCCTGAATACAAACCCCTTTGTGAATTTTGCTCAATACTTTTGAAATATTATTTTCATGTCACAGTGAACTTTTGATCTCACAATATGCTTTAATATCCGCAAGGCCGGAAGAAAACATGCTCGGTAGAACAAAGACATGATAATTGGATCGATTTTCGGAGGTTAAAATGTAAAATTCAACCTAAATATTTTGGGATAAATAGCTTTCCTACCATGCAACCTTAGTTTATTTTATTGGTAGTTATTGAAAAGTTCGTTAGACCGGAGTGACACGCTTTACGTTTTTTCGTTTTGAGTAGACTATCTATACTCTTCGCATAAGAGCTAGTCTCTTGCGTAAAAGATATGCAAGTGGCGAGAGAGAATGTGAAGCAACTAATGTTTTGTGAGCGCGATATATGAATGAGTGTCTGTATAAAATCTATTGAATTATTTTTTAATTATTTAATATTAATTAGTAATTAATCATGTTTGTGTATAAGCTTGTCCTTTAATTAATGTAATTGGTGTATGTTACCGTGTTAATTAAAGTAAATAAATAAATAGGTAGGTGTGTACCCGGCGCTATGTCTGACAGAAATAAATGCAAGCTCGTAATATTTTTGCAGGCGGCTAGGGGTCGAACCTATCGCTATGTCAATAGATCGTCGCACAATAATAACATTAATAATACTAATAACCTTAATTCTACAATCTTAATAAACATTAGTAAAGAGCTTCATCATCATCATTATCAGCCTAAATTAGTCGAATGCTGGACACAGGCCACCCCTAATGAGCGCCATAGCGCCCTGTCTTCAACTTGCCGCATCCAGCATCCGCCTGCAGTCTTTCGCAGATCGTCATCCCACCAGGCCGGAGGGCGTCCTACACTACGTTTGCCGCGTCGTGGTCTCCACTCAAGAACACGTTTACCCCAGCGGTTAATTCTTTGAGCTATGTCGATAAAGAGATGAGTGAAGAGCTTAATAATGTATAATTATACAGTAACTTATTTAACTTACATCTATTGATTATGACACCGGTATTTAGATTGCCTTGTGTTCCCGTTAGGCCTCCCCTAGAGCTTGCCATATAACCCATAACAGGAAAGGATGGCAAGAATCGGCCATAGATGTAAATAAACTCTAGATAGTGAGAGCGGTGTTATTTCAACGAAGAATTAATGATCCAAATCATTAATAGAATGGTTTCAGCCTTGACATTTTTGACACGCGTCCGTTCATCTGTAGTTTCTTACATCAAAGTAAAAATGCCATGTCTCTTTCTAAGACTTCTTTCATTGTAACTGGACTAGACTCTTCTTTCATTGTCATGGTGAAGTAATTAATTTAGTGGAATTAAGGCCCAGTATAGGTTTTAACTCGTAATATTTAGATGCATTTTACCATGACGGCATCAGATGACAATCAGCTCACGGGCCAGTTGTTTGAAGCTTGTGGGAAGCCATTTTTAAGCCCCGACGCAAAAAGAGAGGGGTGTTATAAGTTTAACGTGTCTGTCTGTGTATCTGTCTATGGTATCGTAGCTCCCAAACGGATGAAATGATTTTCGTTTAGTTTTTATTGTGTCATAGATAATTTTATCTCGAGTGTTCTTAGCTATGTTCCATGAAAATCTTTCGGGGGTTTTTTAAATTTTTAATTTTTTTCTTGTTTAGTTCTGTCACTGTAAAATTTATCTAAAGATAAGTAAGCCCATGTTTGAATGCAAATTTTTGTGCTATGCGGTAGTGGTGTTGGATTAATATGCTTAAAGTTCAGTGAAAAGCATAATATGTTTTTCTTATCTACTAAGCTCTGAGAAAAGCATAATATGCTTTTCTCATCTGCTAAGTTCCATCTTCCTTCCAATCTACCTTTTTGCAATACGGCTTCGGTACCAGATAAAACGCTGTCCCTATAAAACGAGGCTTGAGCAGTGGCACTGTGAATTTTCTCAAAAGACCATTCAAATAGTGCAGCTTTTCGTGGGACGTTCAGTATGTTTGCACGTTCTTGAGACATGACAGTGTTTGCAATGTGATATCTGACTAGAGAAGTATTTACATACAAATCTGAATAGTGCATGAGTGGTAAATATGTACGGGTTTGCACGATACCTAAACGAAAAAGTTGTGTGAGGTGTGTGGCGCCGGCTTAGAATTTGCACCACCCCAACTCTTCCCGCGGGTGTCGTTAGAGGCGACTAAGGGATATCCACCGGGGGCGGGCAGCAGCGCTCCCAGCAGAACAACGAACTGCGATCCCTAACCCGCACGCCCAGCGTGGGGTGTATGGGCATTACCTCCCATCGGATAAAAGCTAATAAGGCCGAGATAAAGATGTCACGAATATTTGTACCTACTTACTTTGTAAAAGTCGGTTTTGGTTTTCTAAAGGTTTTTCTCCAGACATTTATTTCAACCTCGCTCCGGGATGCGCTGGTGCTGACAAGATTAAAAAGTGTAAAATAAAACCGGTCAAGTGCGAGTGAACGGAGGGTTCCTTACCATCGTAAAAAGCTATTTCGCAAATAAAACACAAGAAACCCTCAAAACGGTTTTTTTTTGATGAATCGAAAATAAAAAAAAAAGCCAACATGACGTGGTCACAAGTATACTGACCGCGCCTGACGTTGCATAACTTCGGTGATCGGTAGGTACTCAACGTGGTATGTAGATATTTATTAACTTTTTGAGTGTTTATTATTTTATTTTTTGTTATAGCGGAAAGAGACATACACATTCTGTGACAATTTCAAATGTCTGCCCTTTACAGTACTTACATTTTAACTTACAGATGCTTACGAACAGTCCTATGAATTCCAACACTTTTCTTTCCAACTGTACCTTCCATTTTTTACGTACCGTAAAACGGGGTGTCTTTGAAAAGTGGGGTGACTTTGATGATTACTAAGAATTTAAACTTTTTTACAACATTTTTTTTTGTCAAAAGTTATTGGGGATTTTTCTTGTTTTTATAATAAGTATTTTATAATAAGTCCATCATCCTACAACTTTTTCTACATTTTTACTATTGAAATTAGAGATGTAGCATATTTTTCATTTCAAAATTAATCAATGTGACTCCGTTTTACGGTATCGAAAATATGCGTGCATAGCTAAACTTTTTAGTAGGTATTTATTTAGGAATCGAGCATAGCGTGACTAGAGCATTGGCGGACTAACCGCATTACATATACACACGGACTGACGGACAGACAGACAGCGGAGTCTGAGGGATCCCACCACCATGCCAGCACCGCTCATAATTACTTAGAATAAAATTATTCTCATACTGCACAAATGACACTGGCCATTAGAGAAGCTTTAATCTATGTGTTGTGTTACTTCAGATAGCAGGGTATGAATAGATGCCAAGTCATTAAGTCATTAGCGGCCAAGTTTTTTTTAGAATGGGAAGACGGGGAACAAGTGATTAATTGAAAACAATAAAATAAACCTGATAACATACTCGCTTATTCACTTTCTAGGGTTCCGTATCCAAAAGGTGCCAAAGGGACCCTATCAGATTACTAATCCTCAGCTGTCTGTCCGTGTCAAGAACTGTTCGATTTCCGTCTGGGTAAAATTATTTGCACGATCTACAGATATTTCTTCAGAGTAGGTAAATATTTTCGAACTAACGCGATCTGATTACATTATTGTTAGTATTATTTGTCGAGTATTTATCGCGTTTATTTACCTATTTTTCCCGACATTTAGAACTAAATAATAATAATAATAATAATAATAATGCTGGACAATCCACACAGCACCATCTAGCCCCAAAGTAAGCTACTCAAAGCTTGTGTTATGGGTACTAGATAACTGATATATTTAATACATTGTATACATAGAAAACACCCAGACCAACGGAACAAATTTCTGCAGATCGTGCACAAATTAGTTCCGAGGCGGGAATCGAACCCACAACCTCTTGCGTCGCAGGCGGACCTTCGCCCGCCGCGCCACGGAGGTCGTCCAGTCGAGCTAGATGATGCTATGTGAATTGTCCAGCATTATTAAATTTTATTTATTTGTCTTAGCTTATTACTTTTACCGTAGTACCTAATATAAGAAAAGTTTTAACTCTTGCTTTGTCAAAACCAACTAAAATTAAATAAAGTTCCTACTTTACTATTGATTATTTAACTAGAATTATTTCCTTTTCCACGTAAAACATCTGTATAAAACAGTTCCGTGTTCCGTCTCATTCACTAGGTATTACAGGAGTAAGTTTGAATGGTGTGCTCGAGGAGTCTCGAGGGGCAACGCCGTCGTCCTGCTTTCCTCTTTTTGAGAAACTTGAACTGGCAGCCCCTTTGTGGTAGGCTATCGTACGTACCTTCTATGTGAGGGCAACGACTAGTTTTCTAAGTGATTTAGTTGTTTAAGACTATTGTGAGCTTTTATGTTAAGGTAAAAAAAATGCTGGACAATTCACACAGCACCATCTAGCCCCAAAGTAGGTTACTTAAAGCTTGTGTTATGGGTACTAGATAACTGATATATTTATATATTATATACATAGATTTTTTTTATTATACATAGAAAACACCCAGACCGACGGAACAAATTATTGAGCATCGTACACAATTTTTTTCTGAGGCGGGAATCAAACCCGCAACCTCCTTGCGTCGCAGGCGGACTTTCACCCGCTGCGCCACTGAGTTCATCATGTATTGTAATGTTGACCTTTACTGATAAAATAAAACGGGATAAAATTTAGATAAGAAACATTGATAAAAACTCGCTGCTACCAGCCTTCTCATTCGTAGTTTTTGTAAAAATATGTAGGTAAATATATAGTTATGTACCGATGTAGTATATTTTAAGCGTAATATATATATTAAAAGTATTTTATTTATTTAACCTTCATGAGCACACAGATCCTTTAGTACTATCCAATGATCCTTTCCATCAACGGTTGTCTGGTACAGATCGCTGTAGACCGCCACTTGTCACTTAGATTTTAAGCGTTTTGTTGTATTGTTTCTATCGATAAGTGTGCAATAAAGAATTTTCCATCCATCAATCTTGATTTATAAAATCACACTAATAATATGTATGCGAATATTTGACTGTTTAATATGTACTTCTTCACACCAAAACTACTGAACGGATCAGGCTTACGCTTGTAGTTTTAGACCTGAAATTAAACAAATGCTTACTTTTTATACCATAAATGACTTTTTATTCCGTGAGATCGAAATAATCGTTTCTCTTGAGCGCGAGGCCGGGGCAAAATTTATTTCCATACATTTCGCAATATTTTTTTACATTAGGTGACATAAAAAAATGCTTCTACACAACAAATATACCAGCTTTACCCACGGCATTTCTCCATGCGATATGAATAACGATATTAATCAATCGCCGTGAATCAACTTACCGGAAAATTTTGCATCATAGCTCTCAACCGATGAACCGATTTGAATTTTATTTATTATAGAAGACTACACCGAGATTTTTCTGAATTATGTCTGTAGAAAACCAGTGCAGCGTAGTTGATTTAAAGTAGAACCGTCGTCGAATTTGTTAAAATATCATGCGTCCGGACTTTTTCTATCATCTGTAGAATGTTCCGCATTTTGACTATCTGTCTAATCCCATTTATAGCCACTGGAGTTCTTTCCACATGGATGGAAATAGAAAATACCTATCGTACCTTACATAGATCCGATAGGTTATCTATTTCAGAGTTTTAATCTTTTATTTTACTAATTGTGTGCTCTGTATGTTTTTTGTATTTTTGTGTGCTATGGGTCTTATTGTGTCTGCAATAAACTGATTTTATTTTAAGAAATTAAATAAAGTTTTTGTTTTTATAGTGCGTAAGCCTCACACTCTGGCAAATTTCTAAAAAATTAAACAACATCGCGAAAATTTACGACTTCGGCGGGACTTGAACCCGCATCCTTCCGTCTTTAATGTTTCCCCTGTTTAGGTGGAGCTAACGGCGCTACAGTCCGTAGAAAATCGCAAAGATTTTCGACTCCAGCGTCACTTGACTTTGTGGTGTATGGTCCATAGTAAAACTGTCGTCGATTCCCAATTTTATTATACTCCTCATCCATTTCCATGACGGCGTCCCTAGAGATTACGGATTCCTCTTTCTATCATGAGCTCTTATATGGCTCGCTAGACCGAACTTGGTCTAGCGGGTCTTATAAGGGGCCAATTTTTTGTGAAAAGTTCTTATGTTCCGGACTTTGTCTATCATCGGTAGAATGTGCCGCATTTTGTACAATAAGCTGATACGAGCAGTTGGTGGTTAGGTATAACTGGTTATAGCGCGTACAAACACGCGCCTGTAATAATTTCAGGATGCTTTTATTGCCGACAAAATGTCGACGGTAAACGGCGTCGGTGGTATACATTCTTTTATTTTAGCCTTTTTGTTTTAGGTCAAAGTGAAATGGGACCTTTAAAAGCAAGAATTAGGCAGTTATTTCCCACATAGGAAGGTTTTTCGTTTTAAAAATATATTCGCTTCTTTTTTGCACACAAATAGACACCAATCAGACGGTATCTGCTTGGTAACAATGTCAAAGCGATTTCCCGATTTTTTCAGACATGCAGTCAAGGTGCATTCTGCGATATAGATATTTTATAACTTTAGCGTATTGTAACAAAAATTTTATACCTAAAAAAATACATCTAGGTAAATAAACTTCCTATCCTACTAATATTGAAAAGGCGAAAGTTTGTGCTGAAGATGAAGATGTTTAGCCGAAGATAACTTCTGAATAGATCGTGTGAAATTTTGCACTCATGACCTGGAATAGCGTACACGCTAGTATTTAGTGAATACATTAGTAGGTTTAACTACCTGTCTAGAATGATGACAGAATTCCTACCTTCTCTCTCTCGGCATAGTGATGATAGCAAAACGACTGAATTTCAGGAGTGAAATTTCGAGTTCCTTTATGCGGTCACTATCACCAACGCACACCAGTACAAACTCGTAGGTCTCGAACTCTCGACCAAAGTGCCATATTGCATCACTTAAAATTTTCATCGCTTTACCACAAAAACTGTTATATCCGAACTTCTGCACAGCCGGGGGCAAAGTTCCGGTTTTAGTTTCACTCAAAAACATTGGCTTTTTTATTGAGTAATGTTTGGCCCATGTTTGGTCCATAGCGTAATTCGGACTTGGTTGAAAATTGAACTGTCATGACCAGAGCAGGCTGGGAGCCAGCCGGCCCATGATTAGATAGACATGCCTAGTTTTTAATATTGGTATAGGTATCGGTGGAATGATCAAGTTTCGTTCGGAATTGATATTGCTTCGGTGAAGAATTTTCTGGAACATTTCCTATTTGGGTGAGGTAAGTATAGGGTAGGGAGTAGTTGGGTTAGGTAAGTATTTAATTTTTATGTGTATGTCATGCAAGTATTTCTTAGGTTATAGTATTTTATGTATTGTATTATATTATGTAGTAGTCTAACTATTTAAATAGTGTATGTATTTGTTAGGTTATAGTATTTTATGTATTGTATTATATTATGTAGTAGTTCAACTATTTAAATATAGTAGTTTAAAATTAAATCTTATATCTGTCTAAGCACACCACCCACTCTTACTTTGTCTCTCTCTCCTAATAAGGTTTGCTGGAAGAAAACTCTTTTTAGGGTTAAGCTCGCCTTTGCCATTATTTTTCCTGCTAAATATTTACTTGTATCTACCTATTTTTAGCAATAAGGAATTATGAATGATGAAACATTTTCATACGCAAAAACAAACCAGACTACTATTTATAATAATTATGAATAGTAGTTTGGATTGTTAAGGCCCTTCTGTGACCATTTCATGGAATACCCTGTTAGAGACGTGACCAAGATTTGTAGATTTCTTGATGTATGTAACCTATCCAGTTCCACGGAGGACCTTTTCTAGATTTGACCATTTCTTTTTTAAAACCTGCCCTCTATACGTAAAAAATTACAATATACAAAGAAAA
The DNA here is from genome assembly GCA_949316285.1 of Eupithecia subumbrata. Classification (NCBI taxonomy): domain Eukaryota; kingdom Metazoa; phylum Arthropoda; class Insecta; order Lepidoptera; family Geometridae; genus Eupithecia; species Eupithecia subumbrata. Next base: position 2,060,047 of record OX438644.1, on the reverse strand, counting down.
ATGTGTAAATTTAAAAATCAACGTACATATTTGTGAAATTATTTTTACCGAAAAAGAAGCAAGAACTACTTTGTCTACGAATAATAAAATCTTTTTTGTAGTTTAGATATGGTATTTTCAAGTAGATATGCTATAAGTTTGTTACAGTTGTAATTACTACTAACACCATAATTACCATAAAAGATAGATAGATTATTACATATTCTAAGAATAAATTAATTTTTTTTTAGTTTCGCTGTCTCTATTAACAGGTTACCGTCAATGGGGATAGCAGGAATAAATTTTAATTATTTTTATTGAGTTCCGGTGTCCCCATTGAATGGGGACACCGTCAATGGGGATAACGGGAATACATCTAAAGTTTGATGAATAATGCGGAAGCAAGTTTTAAAAGCATTTATAGCGGGATGTTTACTATGATAAAGTGCTTTCAGTGTTAATAATAAAGACAGTTTAAAGTTTTGAAGCACGTTAAGTTTGCTACGTTCAGTGTGGCGGGATCCAATTAAGAGTTAACTTACCACTGCACTGGTTAAAGAAAGTCAAAATGGTGACTTTTTCTTTTCAACCTACGAAAAACGGAGGAGGTTCTTAAGTCGACGCGTATATTTTTTTATTGAAAAGGGTGGTCCTATTTAAATTTGAAAAAAAAATCCAATCCTACGGGTTTGAAAACAGGGGATGATTGATTGTTCACTCACTGATTGTAATGGTTGTCCGATTTTGATAATTCTTTTTTTATTGGATAGGGTATATCTCGATGTGTCATCAAACTAAATAAGACTTGAATTTTAACTAGATGTCGCCACTAGAAGAATTTGAAGTCAGTTTATCGTTTTTTAAAACACGCCAAGTTATTAGAATTGTTTTAACAGGTACCTATAATCTTCTACTTAAGGCTTCACACGCGTTTTCACCGCATTAAAAGTAGCCTCACGTAACACCCACAAACGCACGTCAAGCACTACATTTATTTATGTGCTTAATAAAATAAAATAAAATTTATAAAGGTTAACTCTCAAAATTGGGTAGCTTAGTTATTGTTTTTGCGTAAGACATCTGAATCACGAGTACCAGTTATAGGCTTCAAATCGACATAAAACAAATTCTTTCGAGCTTGATGATACCGTGAAAAAATGTCCAGATAGTGTCTAATCTTAGTTAATGATTTTATCGGGTATTTATCGCGTACGCGTTTTGTTATTATTTCCCCAAAAAACAAAAGGGAAATAATAACAAAAGGTACGCGATAAATACCCGATAAAATCATTAATTTTATTAACAAATCGCGAAAATTCAAAAAGTTTTAGCATTCTTTATTTTTTATAGTAAAATCGGGACCAATCCCTTACCGAAGCACAATTAATTACCTAAAGGGCTTAGGGTGGTTTTTCAGGGTAGTTAGAAATATTAACAGACATCCTAATTGCTTTTTAATTATGATTCAAAATGAACGCCTATTACCTAACCAGTCCAAACTTTGAACACCACTGCAAAAAAAACAATAATGGCGCATAGATACGGATTTCATGCTGCTGATCCAATAATATTACGAAATATTTAACCAAAGCATAATGTCGTTGGAACGTTTCAAGATAGTTATTACCAAAGAAATGTCTGTGTGTACGTAAAGCCTTTTTTTGAACATTGATCGTTCATCAATCGGCACAGGCAAGGCAACTGAATGGCGCCGTTACTTGATTCTTGACCTTTTTTAAGCTTATATTTATTTGCAAAAAGTGTATTTGATTCTTGATTCTTTAACCCCCGTCTCAAAAGATGAATGTTTGTCAGATTTTCATACAAGCTGTCAAAAAATCGCGATTAGAGACGTACTTAAATCTGAGTTGCGTTTGAGTATTCGGGCATAAGCGGCTCAGCCATTCTACAAACGGGCTCATTCTACGATCTAGTGGCATAATTATTATGTGCCTGCCAATGAGATTTTACCTATAGAGACGTCATACTCATTAGAAAGAAATAAAAACATGGCGATATTTTACTATAGCTACCTGCATAGGACTATGGAACTTTATTTGTATCACTGAGTACGTTAAAAGATCACAGAGATATATAGGACCCCGTTGTCAGAAAGAGATGAACATACTGTTCACACTTTACACGAGCGGCCAGCGGGCTGACGGCCAATGACAGCCTATGACGTCATCGGCTAGCAGCTAAGGAACGAACTAGGGGAAACGGGGGTAACGAGGCACCACTAAGAAAATAAACAGTAAATTTTAAATAAAAATGTTTATTTACGAATTATAGTATTACATTCCTAGTATAGGTACATTTATGTGAGCACACTAGAAAAAATACTTTTACTTAACTTATGTGCCTTCTAATCGCTACATAGTATAAAACAAAGTCGCTTCCTGTCTGTGTCGGTCTGTCTGTCTGTGTCTATGTATGCTTAGATCTTTAAAACTATGCAACGGATTTTGATGCGGTTTTTTTTTAATAGATAAAGTGATTCAAGAAGAAGGTTTATATGTATAATACATGCATAATATAGTAGAGGAACACTGATAATTTTAGAGGTTTCTTATGTGATGTCGTTAATAAATACTTTTTTTGCGCTTACATTGCAAACGCTGGCTGAACCCTACGAGATAGATCAAAATAATGTACTACAGTATTGTACACCTTAAAAAGGTCTATAAAAAGTCCGAGTGGTATATATCTATCTATTAGGGATAACCCACAATAATCAGTTTATATCCTTTACTTTTTACGAGAAATAATTGCTTATTTACGAAGCTATTTTAACATTGTGCATATAATATAGATTCATTTGGCCCTTTACAGCATGTAATTAAAGTAAATGAATATTTTCGAAGATATCATGGAATTAAAATGCAGGGACATGGCGGTTGCAGCGGTACCGGCAGGGAGGCCGATTCTGTAGTATATTTTGAATCAGCTTTGCACCCGTGCGAAGCCAGGGCGGGTCGCTAGTTACTATGATAATAATTTAATAAAGTTTGGTTTGATAGATGGATGGATGTTTGTTAGTTCTTCACGTCAAAATAATGAACGGACCGGGCTGAAATTTTATTTATTTTATTTATTTATTTATCTACAAAGTGCTTGGAGCATATTGTGGAGTATGCCGTTGGCATCCATTCATCGTCTCGTCTTTGGGTTCTAACGACTCGTACCCATTTCTCCCTAATTAATTCGTCTTTAGGAAATCTAAAACAAAATAGAAGCAAATGTTGAAAGTCAAATCCATCTCTTTATTATCCTACTACGAAAAATAATTGGAAAGTAGTGGTGAAAAATAATATTGTTGCATTGCGTGATCATATTACCCATATCACCCTAACCTCCCTTAGCGTCGGTCGAACCGACAACACCGCACGCCATTATCTCGTTCTCTCTGTCACTCATGAATGCAACGCACTACGTCTTGTCTCGTTCGTGTAAATGGCAAAGCGGCAACGCCGCGGCAGTGATTTTTTAATATAAAATTAATGATTTTCCATTTTAAATAGACTAGACAGTACTTACAAATGAAAAGATACATCCTGCCTGTTTATTACGCTGTCCCAGTATAATTTTTGCACTTTCGAAACACAAAATGTGGCATTTTCGTTTGTTTTACGTTTCTCTAAAATCCCGCAACGTACGTTAGTATCGCGGCGCGACGCAGAGCGGACTGAGTTCAGTCAAGTGAATTCACCTGGTTTTGTCTTGCCGCGCAGACCTCGGTAAAACGCATCTACCTCAGTTTATATATAATATCATTGGTGCCTGCTCATAGTATAGCAAGAGCGGAGTCCCCTAACACAAGCAAATGTTTGCTTAAATGGAGGCTCCCAAATATATTTATATTTGTAAAAAAGATACTGCAATAAAGGATTTTATTTATTTAATTTTTTTTATTTTATTGTGGGTCTAATTGAGGGATTCAAAACTAGGCTCTTTGTTAAATTGTACACACCAAAAAATCATAGAATGCCTAAACGCTAAAATGAAAGCTTTTGATTTTATAAAAAAATAATTACAAGTTCTTATATAAACCTTTTTCACTTGTCGATGTGCTAGAGGTTGCTGTGATAGTTATAATAGTAGAAAATTTCATTAAGTTCCGTTCAGCCTTCAGGCGTGAAAATAAAACAGGAAGCTCTGCAAAACAGGCAGAGATGTATTATAGTTTTTTATGAAACAGCACTTTTTTGCATTTGTAATAGAGAAATTTCTCTAACGTAGGTAGGTACATAAGTATCAATCAAGGTATAATAATGTGATTAGTAATTAGTTTAAGTAGTTAGGTACATTTACGAGATTAGTTTAAGTAGTTAGGTACATTTTGTGTCTACGAGAGTTAATATGCAGACAAACTCAATGAGATTTTATCAATAGAGACGTCATACTCATTAGAAAGAAATAAAAACATGGCGATATTTTACTATAGCTACCTGCATAGGACTATGGAACTTTATTTGTATCACTGAGTACGTTAAAAGATCACAGAGATATATAGGACCCCGTTGTCAGAAAGAGATGAACATACTGTTCACACTTTACACGAGCGGCCAGCGGGCTGACGGCCAATGACAGCCTATGACGTCATCGGCTAGCAGCTAAGGAACGAACTAGGGGAAACGGGGGTAACGAGGCACCACTAAGAAAATAAACAGTAAATTTTAAATAAAAATGTTTATTTACGAATTATAGTATTACATTCCTAGTATAGGTACATTTATGTGAGCACACTAGAAAAAATACTTTTACTTAACTTAAGTGCCTTCTAATTAGAGGTGGTCGTTTTTACTCACATCGTTGTTGACCAACGATGTCAGTGTACGATGTTCCCATCGGATGGCGGATAGGTGAACAACGGATGCCTGCGACATCGAGATGCCGAACCGAGTAATGCCGATCGCCACCGACAACAAACGAACGTCACACCGACATCGGAAGAGCGGGGAGGTTATTGGCGCGGCATCGGATGGCGAAAAACGAAGTCAGCCGAGTAATGCCGATTGCCAAACCTAAGCAACGACATCCATCCATACCTCACCGCCCGCATGCCTGCGTGTGTGTGAGCGAGAGGAGAGGATGCTAGAACATAGAACTGAACGTTTTATTATATCTAACTAGATATGGCATGAACCATGTAGGTACCAATGTTATTTATTATAAAAAAAAAATACGATATCTAATTTTTTTATCAATTGTCTCGTTTTAATATAAGTATTATGGTATTTTAGATTTACCCTACTAGGTACTAGGAACCAAGTTAGATATTGAATTATTTGTATTTGTTCATATTCTGTAATTTAGGACCTACCCGTCTAAAACGCTCAAGTCACTTCCAGTAAGTTTCATATGCTCGTTATTCTTGTCGTTTGTTTGGATTTTTTTTCGAGGGAATATTTCTTACAAAAAAATATTCCCTCAAGTAGGGTAGGTACGTAGGTAGGTACCTACTAATTTAATTGTTTGGTTTGCTTTAGATAGGTTTAATAGGTCTAATAGGTTGATAGGTAGGTAAGTAAGTACCTACTAATTTAATTGTTTGGTTTGCTTTATATAGGTTTAATAGGTCTAATAGGTAGGTAGGTAGGTTAAATAGGTCTAATAGGTAGGTAGGTAGGTACAGGTACCTACTAATTTAATTGTTTGGTTTGCTTTAGATAGGTTTAATAGGTCTAATAGGTAGGTAGGTAGACATCGACAGTAAACTCGCTAATTTTAGTAGTATTTTAATAAAATTGTACGATGAGCATGCCCCTGTTAGGGCTGTAAAAATAAAGCATCTTCCTGCTCCTTGGCTTACGAACGAAATAAAAACCGTGATCAGTAAAAAACTTGCAGCCAAGGCTAGGTACAAGCGAAAACCGACTGCCGAGAATAAAGAGCTATTTACTAAGGCCCGTAATCACTGCAATAAGGTGTGTAGGGATGCACAACGCCGACACATTCATAAATCCGTTGAAAATAATGACCCCGCTAAGGTATGGAAATTCCTTAGATCATTGGGTATTGGTAAATCGCGGCCTTGTAACCAATCGAAAGACTTGGACATTAACGCCTTGAACCGTCATTTCTCCGCTTGTTCCAAGTTTGAGGGTAATACTAAAACCCAAACCTTAAATTCTCTTTCGTCTATCCCTACTCCTAATTTTCCTCCTTTCCTATTTCGCGACTTCACCGATTCCGAGGTTAAAAAAGCATTTCCTCAATTTCTTCTAATGCGGTCGGTACCGATGGCATTAGTAAGAAAATGATCCTTCCCATCCTTGATGACATTATCCATGTGCTTACATACCTATTGAACTTCTCAATAAATAGTGGAACTTTTCCCAGCACGTGGAAAGATGCGCAAGTAACCCCACTACCTAAAAAATCTAAACCATCTTCCTTTTCTGATTTCCGTCCTATTTCCATCTTGCCTTTCCTATCCAAAGTTCTTGAGCGACTTGTGCACCAGCAACTTAGTCTTTTCCTCAATATCAATAACCTTCTTAATCCCTTCCAATCCGGTTTTCGCCCAGGCCATAGTACCACATCAGCTCTCGTCAAGATCACCGACGATATTAGAGATGGCATCTGGAACGGAGAAGCAACCGTCCTCTCACTCCTGGACTTTAGTAACGCTTTTAACAACGTCGATTTCGACATCCTTTTAGGCATTCTTCGCTCGCTTAACATCTCTTCAAACGTAATTCACTGGTTTCGTAGTTACCTGTTCGGTCGCCGGCAACGTATCAGCGTTGACGATAACATCTCCTCTTGGTGTCAACTGAGTACCGGTGTACCACAGGGCGGCGTTTTATCTCCTCTACTTTTCGCTATATTTATTAATTCTATCTCTAATCAACTCTCTTCTTCCTACCACCTTTATGCAGATGATTTACAAATCTATACCCAGGCACCAGTAGAGCGATTAGGTGAAGCCATCCGTGTAATAAACGACGACTTAAATAATATTCTCGATTGGAGTAATGCTCACGGATTGAAAGTCAACCCAACAAAAACCCAGGTTATCATAATAGGTAGCTCACGAATGGTGTCTAAGATTGATTGGGTTCATCTTCCACATGTCTTTTTTGACAATGTTCAAATCGAGATAAGTAAAACCGTTAAAAATCTTGGGATTCTTATCGACAATCAGCTGAACTGGGGACCGCAACTGGCGGAAGTTAGCCGTAAGACCTTTGCATCGGCCGCTTCGTTAAAACGGTTGCGAAACTTTTTACCGACATCAACCAAAATTGCGCTCTCTCAGTCACTTCTGCTCCCCATTCTTGACTACGCCGACGCCAGCTATCCCGATCTAACCCAAGCACAGCTTGATAAGCTTGAGCGGCTTCAAAACTTCTGCATACGCTTCATATTCGGTCTGCGCAAGTATGATCACATCACAGAGTACCGCAATAAGCTAAAATGGTTACCAATCCGTCTTCGCCGGGACGCACACTTCCTCTCCCTCCTGTATTACATCCTCTTCGTCCCAAATACTCCTCGGTACCTCAAAGATCGTTTCAAGTACCTGCACCAAACCCATACCCGCTCCCTTCGCTCCACTGAAACCCTTGCGCTGCAAACTCCCCGCCCCTTCCTAGCTTACAGTTCATCGTTTACCGTACATGCCACCAAACTATGGAATGCCTTACCTACCCCAATAAGACAAGCTAAATCTCTCCCTATATTTAAGCATATGGTCTATGAACACTTTCTTACTTCAATTTCAAATAATTAACATAAACATATTTTTACATATTATATATTTATGTATACATATTATAGTCTATACTTAGTATTTATTTATATATATCTAATTCTAATTCTGATTGGGGGAACTGAGATCTGCACGGACATCTCGCATGGGAGTGTATTGTGCATTATCCCCCTGCCTAAACAGGCCCTAACCAGCCCAGCTCCTTGAAGTACCGGAGCAGGACTTTTGGTGACTGACAGCTACGTTTCAGTTTTTCCGCGGGTGTGGACGGGGTTGATTCCTCAATGAGACTCTTCAGCCCCGTCTTGTGTCTGACTTCCTCTGTGGCCGTGCAGTGTAATACAACGTGTTCCACAGTCTCTTCTTCTTGGAAGCAGCCACGACACAAGCTGCTGTCTGTGGCTCCAGTCTTAAAAAGATGGTGGTTCAGCTCACAGTGGCCTGTGATGATACCCACCATCGTTCTTAGGTCCTCGCGGCTCATCTTGAGCATCGTGTTTGTGGTTTTCCTGTCTATTGAGGGGAATATTGATTTAGTATGCTTGCAGTCTGTACGACGCTCCCATAGTTTTTGGTGTTCTTTTTCTGAGTTGAGTTTTAGTCTGTTTTTGACTTCTGCTGTGGGCGGGTTAGAAAGACCTATATCTTTTTGTGTTGGAGTTTGTTTCGCCGCTTCCTTTGCTAGTCTGTCAGCATTTATGTTGCCTGGGCAGGATCGACTCTCTGTCCATTCTATGCAGACTTTGCTATGTTGAGAAAGATCTTGTAGAGCATTGTGGCATTCTGCAATTGCTTTTGATCTTGTGTCTGTCCTTTTGAGTGCGTTTATAAGTGCAGCACTGTCTGTTTTGAAGACCAGCTGCATCCGTGTGGTTGGCTCTTTGATGGTTGTTTCTAGAAGCATATCATTTGCCGCTAGTTGGAGTCCCAGTGTTTCCGCCTGAAAGGCCGTGGTGGCTGAGTTTAGTGGTTGGGCTCTTGAGAGTCCGCTTTCGGGACAGGAATAGCTGCAGCCAGCTCCTGTTTTGTTCTTGGCCCCATCAGTGTAGATGTGGTGTGTGATAACGTCATGTGTGGTGATGGCCACTGCGTTCTCTTCATGCGCTATTTCGTAGGTCTTACCTGTTAAGTAGGTAGACGCTATTCGGTCAGTGCCATTCGCTGCCTCCGGAATTGCAGCAATTGCTTTGCTTAAAATTCTACAATGGTTTGTGAGGCCTGACTCACCTTTCCACTGGTTTGTTGATTTTATTCTTAGGGACGCTGCCATTGCTTCATGCTGTATGTGAACGTGCAAAGGCGTTAGTCCTAGTATTATGTCCAGTGCTGCTGATGGAGTTGATTTCCTGCATCCGCAGATAAGTGTGCACGCCAGTCTTTGGACTTGCTGTAGTTTGTTTATGGTGGTGATTAAGTTTGTTCTAGGCCACCATACTATGGCACCGTAGGTTAGCACTGGGCGGACCATGACTGTGTACAGCCATAAGCACAGCTTAGGCTTTAGGCCCCAGTCCTTGCCTACCGCTCGCATGCATTGCCATAAGACGTTAGTTGCCTTTGTCATTACATGATCTAGTTGTTTGCCCCACAGTAGCTTACTGTCTAGCCATATGCCAAGATATTTGACCTCCTTGCTCAGCGTCAGTGTTGTACCTAGCAATGTCGGTAGTTCAAGTCTGGGTAGTTTGGTTTTACGAGTAAAGAGTACAAGTTCTGTTTTACTCGGGTTCACTGACAGACTGTGTTTGGTGCACCATGTCTCCACAATCCGCAGTGCCTTCTGCATCTTTTCGCACAAGGTTGCTTCGAAAAGCCCTGATATCATGATTGCCAGGTCGTCAGCATATGCGATCGTAAGAATACCTTCTTTGTTCAGCGAGTCGAGGAGTTCGTTCGCAACCAGTATCCACAGGAGCGGTGAAAGAACCCCGCCCTGCGGACACCCCCGTGTCACCCTGCATTGGGCTGCCTGCCCCAGGGATTCTGAATTCTCAATTTTGGTTGCTCTGCTGGATAGCATTTCAGTTATCCATTGATTCAGGTTATCATCAACTCCTTGCTTCCGCAAGGCGTTTTCTATTGATGGAAAGGTTGTTTTGTCGAAGGCACCTTCTATATCTATGAAGGTGACCAAGCATGATTGCTTACTTTCGAGCGCACCTTCAATCTTGTGGACTACCTGGTGCAGAGCTGTTTCAGTAGATTTACCTGATTGATAGGCGTGCTGATTTCTATTCACTGGGTTTGTAAGTAGCGGCCCACTTCTGATGTACTTGTCGCATAGTCTTTCTAGTGTCTTCAGTAGGAACGAGCTTAAGCTAATTGGTCTGAATGACTTTGGCTGGGTGTAGTCTGTTTTGCCGGGTTTCGGTAAGAAGATTACTTTGACCTCCCTCCAAGTCCGAGGGATGTATTTCCAAGCGATACAGCTTCTGAATATAGAGGCTAACGCTGGTGTGATTCTTGTGAGGTTCCACTGAAGGAGTGCTGGGAAGATGCCGTCAGTGCCAGCGGCTTTGTACGGTTTAAAACTTCTAACCGCCCAGACTAGTGCTTCTTCTGTTACTATAAGGTTTGCAAGTTCCCAGTCGTTATTTTGGGGTTTCTGATGATTTCTGGTTTCCCAGTCAGTGTTCTCCTCCAGTTTGCAGTCCGGAAAATGTGTTTTCAGCAGTAACTCGAGCTGTTCGCGCTCGGTTTTTGTGTATGAACCATCTGGCTTTTTTAGTGAGCCCAGTTTTGTTGTCGAATCCTTGGATAGAATTTTGTTTAGGCGAGCTGTTTCACTCTGGGTGGCTATTGAGTTGCTATAGCGTTTCCATGAGTTCTTACGGCTACTTTGAATCTGTTTTTTGTATTCTTGTCTGACTATTTTATAGTTAGACCAGTCTTCTTCACTTTTTGTGTTCATCGCTCTGTTAAAGTGATGACGTACCTTCTTTCTGAGTTTGGTTAACTCTTTGTTCCACCATTTGTCTTTGCGATGAGCAATCTTGTTGCTTTCGGTTATCAGGGGACTTGCTAGTTCATAACTGGTGGTTATATGTGCCGTCAGTTCAGTCAGCGTGTGTTCAATATCCTCTGGAGTTAGTAGAGGACCCATTGTTGGTCCCTGCATAGCATCCAGTCTTCTGTTTAAAGTTTCCGCGAATAAAACGGTGTCTGTTTTCTTTGGATTCCTATATGTCCGGGGAAGGATTTCTCCCGTCATGAGTTGGAATCTTATCCGCCTGTGGTCTGCGCATGATGCTTCCTGTGTCGCTACATGCCAGTTTTGTATGTGCTCTGCAATGGCATTAGTAGCCATAGTTAGATCTATAATGGTCTGAGCCCAGGAAGTTACGAACGTCGGCTCAGAACCCCTATTTATGATGTTGAGGTTGTGTCGAAGTACGAAGTCTAGGATGTCTTTACCTCTCTCATTTGTGTCCGGGGAACCCCATACAGTGCTGTGTGCGTTGGCATCACAGCCCAGAATGCATTCCATACCTTGAGTGTTGCAGTATTGGAGTAGTGCCTCTAGTTCTTCAGGTGGTGCCTCCATGGTGCTATCTAGATATGCCGAGGCAATTAAAATGGTTTTGAGCTTACCTTCGAGTCCAGTTGTCAGCTGCACCACGGTGAGATCATCCGTGCACAGGTGTGTAACTAGTGAGGCCTTCATGTTTTTAGGTACGTAAATTAACGTTCTTGTCTTGTTGTTAATTGGTGGAGTGAATACAGTACCCGGTAGGGAAGTAAAACATACCCTTTTCCGGACGATGTAGGGCTCCTGGACCAGTGCAATGGTATGTGGTTGCTCTTCTAGGGATCTTCTCAGCGAGGCGAACCCTGTGACGCTGTGTTGGATATTAGCTTGAACTACTGAGATTTTGTTTATTCTGTCTAAGCTGTTCAGATTTAAGTTATTGAAACTGTTCCGATCATCGTTTTTATGTCGCGAGATGGGATTATGGTTATTGGTTAAATTGGTTATCCCTGGTGTGGGATTGTGGTGAGTTTTTTTAGTTACCTTATTTTTAACAGACATTATAATTGAAAAGAAAAATGAGGGGGTATAGGGGGAAGTAGATGGGTGCCTAGGCAGATCTACATATGTTGAGGTGGGAGGGAACCCGTCGGGGATGCCACAGAGAGCTCCATGTCCACCTCTGGCGCCGGTGAGAGTAGGTTTAGGCCCGCAAGGCCTAATTCGTCACCTACATCACCTAGGAGCTTATCTATGGCCTCCTCGGAGAGTTCCCTCTCACCTGTACCAGGATCGACGTCGACCTGCATGGTGGCGCCACACACGGCTCCAGACACGCCTCCGCTAGCGCAGGGGGTTTCCTGGGCCGTCGGCGCCACAATGGGGTTCTTGACATCGGATGCTTTGGGGGCTCTTATGGTCAGATGCAAGTTGGCCAGTCGGTATTTCAACCTGTTCCTCCTGGCCGCCAACGCCGAGAGCTCCTCCACCGGGATCCCGAACACCATGACGTTGTCGGTCATGGTTCCGTTCATGGATCGCCTGTGGGCGAAGATCGGCCATCGGTCGATACGCAGGGGGGGGAATCTCCGGTTGTTGCACCACGCAAGTATTTGACGGATGTCCTCTGGGGGTTGGTCGCAGTCCGGCACGAATACCACTCCTTTGTGGTATCTGGGTAGCTTATGGTGAGGCACCACTACCAGTCCACTAGTTCCGGGCCACAGGGGTGGCAGGCTAGTGACCGTAGTGGTGAGCCACTCCAGACTGTGGTCGTCGGCCGCTATCACGCTCAAACCACCGTGCGCCGGTTTTGGCATGGCTTCGAACCCCGGGGCTTCTTGGTCGAATTTGTACATATCTTCCTGGCATAGAGCTGTGAATCTCACGTCCAGGTGTCGACGGAGTAGAGTCGCGCGCTCCTCGTCGATATGCACACCGCTCTTTTCCATAATCACCACCTTTAGGTGGGATTTGACGGACTCAGCATACGACGAAGTCCCCTCGGCTCTCTCTTTGACGGCGCCCGGAGCCCCAACGGCATCGTCACTCTCTAGGCACAGCCTCTTCTCTGCCGCTGCGGAGGAGGGCGACACTATGTCAGAGCTCCTCTGCCGTTTGGGCTGCCTTCCGCCGTCCGTGTTTATTGTGTTCTCGGGGGGCGGGTGAGTCCCGTCCCGCGGGGTGTCACGGTCCGGTCCAGTAGCTACTAACGGGGCCGAGGCCCTGTGTTGGCTCTGTCCGCTACCGGCGCCCGCGGTCGGGACCCCCTCCGTCCCCGAGTGTGGTGGATCAGGTGTGACCAAGAGGTCCATTACCGTGCTTACCGCCGGCGCTATGGTCGACAGATCAGCAGGGTATACGTACCCCTCTACTCTTTCGGTCAACACCTTATGCATTAACGCGGAGGCTTTCAGCCTCCGCTCTTTTCTTTGTCTGTGGTTTAAAGGCCCAACAGACTGCTTACCTGCTGTCGCGGTGCCGGTGGGTGCTGAAGGCGGTCTTGTGGCCCCGCGACCGTTACCTACTCTACCACTATCCAACACAGCGTCGCCAGTGCTCGTCGCCGTGCCTTCCGCTGCCGCCTTCGCCTTCGCTACCTTCGCCGCCATTCTCTTCCTCTTCCATTTAGATGGCTTGGCCTGCACTGGTCCATCTGAGGCAGTCTGGGATGAGGAGGTGCCTGGGATGGCCACATTCGTGTTGTTGTTGGCCCCAGTAGCAGCTGCAGCAAGCGGGGCCTGGGGTCCCACCCCGCCTCCGCCTTCGGTAGCCAACTTAACACCCGTGGGCCCGGAACCCAGCGGGCGCCGGGTGCTGGCCGGGTCGCATGGCGTCTCGGTTACCTCTTTGTTTTGCATTTTCATTTGTTTTTTGTGTTTCTTTAAAGCTGTAAACTTAGCTGTCAGTGGCTGGGTTTATATATCGCTCATTTGCGAGAAGAACGGGTTATGAGATTTAGGTATCGTTTTGGAATAACACTATATCCAAATCCGCCGTATCGCGCTCTACTTGCTACAAAAACGCGATATTTCTAGTGCCTAAATTGACCTTGGTATGAAGGAAAGAGACGACAAGACGCGTTCTAGCTCCCTCCTTTACATCGATGAAGTTCGTTTCAACATCGGTACATGTCAGTGGATTCCGTGCGCGCGACGAGTGAGGTGCTGTTCAATTGCAACAAGAACGTGACATGGTCAGCGTGTCACGTTGTTGACGGAAAGGTACGTGCATTATTTGGGTTTTTATATGTTACTTAAGCGTGATATCATGGTTGGAACCACTTTAGCTGTAAAATAAAATTTCACTCTATAAATTTTTAGGCTACCTAGTCACGTTTTTCTCGCAAAAAACTTATATTTATTCGGAATAAAAAGGTATGTACCGTTTTAGATGGTGAATCAAATCTCAAGGTTTAAGCTTTTTTGGATTATTAACTCGTATCTCGTTTTTGTCGTAAAGTGTGTATACATTTTGTCGTGATAGAATAAGTTGTTGCATTACAGATGACGACACATTTTTAAACTCCCACCTTATTTTTTCAAATGGAGTCACGATCGCGATCCAAGAAGATTTTGGATCTTCTTGCTAAAACACCTATAGCAATGACCAAATAGGTATGAACTGTTGTTTATTTAAAACTAGTTTCTGCCCGCGGCTTCGAACGCGTTATTTAAGAATATTTCTATCCCATGGGAACTGATTTATGGACTATAAATGCCTATGTTTTAGAACTACCTGTAGGTATGCAATTTTCAGCCCGATATGTTCAGATGTTTTGTCGTGAAGAGGTAACAAAAATCCATCCAAACGTCTATGTATAATAAACATCCACACTTTCGCAATTATAATAGTAGCAGGAATAATGTGTGAATTATATTGATTTAAATCGAAATAACAATTGGTCAATCGAATTAATTAAATTTTTACTTATTAGAATGCTCCACGGAAAAAAGAGCCCCTGATTGTACCAAGCGTCGTCATGATTCTACTAGTTCAAGCTCGTCAAGCTTCTCAAGCAGCAGCTCTTCTTCGTCGGGACCGTCTTTTTATGAAGGTAACAAATAACATTATTTTTTTAAAGATACGAGTAAGTACTCAATGTATGTATTTATTGTTGTAGAAGTTAGGTATTTACTTTTATTCTTGTGCTGGTACTGTAGGTACTGAAATAGATATAAATAATACGTACAAATACTAAAATCAAAAATCTCTTGTTATAGATACTGACGACTGCCATAAAAAAAGAAGGGAGATAGATGTGGAAGTTAAAAAACTGTACAACACAAAACCTTCCATATCCGAGAAAAAAAACGGACCTCATGGAACTGGTTAATAAAAACCTCATTCCCCGATATTATAAAACTTTGAACGATTCCCTTTAAATTTTTAAAACATTTTAAATATTCCTTAAATGTGCATGTTTCTTAGTATTTTTCATTACAATTGTTATTTTATAATAGAACATTGTGCTGTGAAAAATATTAATTAGTTACTTTCTCTAATATGTTTAGTATAATAAGTGCAAATGTTAATTCATAATTCTTTACTGCACAACATAGGTATTATAAGTAAAACATATCACAAGAAAAATAATGGTAAAGGCGAGCTTAACCCTAAAAAGAGTTCTCTTCCAGCAAACCTTATTGGGAGAGAGAGACAAATTTGCAGAAGTGGGTACATGTGCACAAAGGATATGTATAAGATTTAATTTTAACCTACTTATTAAATAGACTAATACATAATATAATACAATACATAAACTAATATATCCCAACAAATAATATAATTATATACACATATAAATTGAGTAAATACATAAATACAACAGAGTCATAAAGATAGGTAATGCTCTTTGATGTTAATGATGTTAATGCTCTATGTTAAGTGCCATGCCATTGTTAATCTTATAGTAGAACTATTGAAAATAACTGTGATTGTTTTTGCTAAGATGTTTTGATTATTTAATGGTAAGTGAACGATGATAACCTACGACGTTAAGTATTGGATAGACATAATTGTTTGTATTAGGTAAGAAGTGTGCCATGCAAAAGTAAGACTTAATTATTGTCGAGACTGATAAAATTAGTACAAAAGTATTTATGTAATTTAATTATAGTCGAGACTGTTTAAAATAATACAAACAGTAATTTATGTTTTATAATTATGGTCGAGACTGATTAAAATAGTACAAAAAGTATAACTTCCTTTTCGTAGCCCAACATAATGTAACGGTGTTTTAGTAATATTTCTTGTATAATTACATACATTTTGACTGCAAAAGCGTGTTTTAATTCGATATTTCGTTAGTTTTACAAAAATATTACCATATAAAACGTGACACGTCTGTATATCCAATGAAAAAATATATATTTTGCTAGAAAAACGTAACAACTGCTGCCATTTTTTAAAATAAACGTGGTATTTTAGTGAAAACGGATAACGATACCAGCTTACAATCAGTTTTTCGAAAATAAAATTGTTGGAGCACCTATATCGCCAATAAAAAGTTGAGAAAGCGCAATAGAAACGAAAATATACGGAATTGAAAACTTCAAAGCCGTTTTCTGAACAATCACGTTTTCTGACTTGTCACGTTCTTGTCGCAGATGAGCGATATATATATATTTATAGTGTTCTGTAATACGCCACCGTCTATACCTGTATAATAGTTACGTGTCCATCCAAAGGTTGCCTGGAAGAAATCGCTTTTAGCGATAAGGCCGCCCATTGTGCAACTGTTTTTGTGTTTGTGTTTTTCTTTTCTATTTTTCTTATTTTGGTGTGCAATAAAGAATATTTGTATTGTATTGTATTGTAGGTACCTAGTAATTTACTTGTTTCGTTTGCTTTGGATAGGTTTAATAGGTCTAATAGGTAGGTAGGTAGGTACCTACTAATTTAATTGTTTGGTTTGCTTTAGATAGGTTTAATAGGTCTAATAGGTAGGTACTACCTACACCTACCTAAATTACTAGGTACCTAGTAATTTACTTGTTTGGTTTGCTTTGGATAGGTTTAATAGGTCTAATAGGTAGGTAGTAGGTACTTGTGTTCTTGTTTTGTTTTCAAAAAACGTTGTACGGGAACATTGATTGAATTGGCAACTGATAATTGTCTAGTTATCTACTGCGACACCCTAGTGTCAGTGTTGTGTTAGCAACCCGGCCGACATCGTTGGCGGCAACATCGACACCCTAGTGTCAGTGTTGTGTTAGCAACCCGGCCGACATCGTTGGCGGCAACATCGACACCCTAGTGTCAGTGTTGTGTTAGCAACCCGGCCGACATCGTTGGCGGCCACATCGTTGTTCACAACGGATGCCATTCTGACAAAAACGATGCGCATCGTTGTGGAAATTCAACGACAACGCCCATCTCTACTTCTAAT
The DNA here is from genome assembly GCA_949316285.1 of Eupithecia subumbrata. Taxonomy (NCBI): domain Eukaryota; kingdom Metazoa; phylum Arthropoda; class Insecta; order Lepidoptera; family Geometridae; genus Eupithecia; species Eupithecia subumbrata. Next base: position 2,042,992 of record OX438644.1, on the reverse strand, counting down.
CGCTACATAGTATAAAACAAAGTCGCTTCCTGTCTGTGTCTGTCTGTCTGTCTGTGTCTATGTATGCTTAGATCTTTAAAACTATGCAACGGATTTTGATGCGGTTTTTTTAATAGATAGAGTGATTCAAGAAGAAGGTTTATATGTATAATACATGCATAATATAGTAGAGGAACACTGATAATTTTAGAGGTTTCTTATGTGATGTCGTAAATAAATACTTTTTTTGCGCTTACATTGCAAACGCTGGCTGAACCATACGAGATAGATCAAAATAATGTACTACATACAGTATTGTACACCATAAAAAGGTCTATAAAAAGTCCGGGTCGTATATATCTATCTCTTAGGGATAACCCACAATAACCAGTTTATATCCTTTACTTTTTACGAGAAATAATTTCTTATTTACGAAGCTATTTTAACATTGTGCATTTAATATAGATTCATTTGGCCCGTTACAGCATGTAATTAAAGTAAATGAATATTTTCGAAGATATCATAGAATTAAAATGCAGGGACATCATGGCGGATGCAGCGGTACCGGCAGGGAGGCCGATTCTGTAGTATATTTAGTATCAGCTTTGCACCCGTGCGAAGCCGGGGCGGGTCGCTAGTTACTATGATAATAATTTAATAAAGTTTGGTTTGATAGATGGATGGATGTTTGTTACTTCTTCACGTCAAAGTTACTGAACGGATCGGGCTGAAATTTTACCTGTCTAATCAAACATAGGAACACACAACCGAATATTAAAAGTAGTTTTTTTTTCTATTTTACCTTAATTACCGGCACTGCATTCTTTATCAGTTTGTGATTTTTTTTTGTGACGTACTTGTCAGTATCTACAAAGTGTTTGGAGCATATTGTGGAGTATGCCGTTGGCATCCATTCATCGTCTCGTCTTTGGGTTCTAACGACTCGTACCCATTTCTCCCTAATTAATTCGTCTTTAGGAAATCTAAAACAAAATAGAAGCAAATGTTGAAAGTCAAATCCATCTCTTTATTATCCTACTACGAAAAATAATTGGAAAGTAGTGGTGAAAAATAATATTGTTGCATTGCGTGATCATATTACCCATATCACCCTAACCTCCCTTAGCGTCGGTCGAACCGACAACACCGCACGCCATTATCTCGTTCTCTCTGTCACTCATGAATGCAACGCACTACGTCTTGTCTCGTTCGTGTAAATGGCAAAGCGGCAACGCCGCGGCAGTGATTTTTTAATATAAAATTAATGATTTTCCATTTTAAATAGACTAAACAGTACTTACAAATGGAAAGATACATCCTGCCTGTTTTTTACAGCTGTCCCAGTATAATTTTTGCACTTTCGAAACACAAAATGTGGCATTTTCGTTTGTTTTACTTTTCTCTAAAATCCCGCAACGTACGTTCGTATCGCGGCGCGACGCAGAGCGGACTGAGTTCAGTCAAGTGAATTCACCTGGTTTTGTCTTGCCGCGCAGACCTCGGTAAAACGCATCTACCTCAGTTTATATATAATATCATTGGACAAACTGTTGTACAGTTTGGAAGAAACTTTATAATGTAATTTACTTTTATAAATAACACTGGACGCTCCACACAGCTTCATCTAGCCCCAGGCCAGCCAATGCTTGTGGGGTACTGGATAGTTAACTGGTATTTATTTAAATACCTATATATGGTGCAGGTCAGTTGTATGGGTCCGTTGAGCGAAGACCTAGTGACCTGTAACACAGGTTCTTAGAACCTACTTCAGGCACCAGTCTTCACAAAACAGAGTTTGACAATATTTACCTGGTAAAATCCTTAATCTTAGTCTATCCTTTGTCAAATTGTCAACCATCTTTGTGAAGAAAATATACAACATTTTTATTTACTTTTCATTTGATAATAAGTAAAATACAAAAAATACAATAGTTCAAAATATTAATATCAGTTCTGTAATCAAATTCAAATTACTAATCCCTACGAACACAAGTACCACCTTGTAATAGATTAATCAAAACCCCGTTAGAATCAACTGGGCGTTAATTTGTTAATTAGGAGGAACCGTGCCGGTTCGTTAGCCTTAAAATAACGTTGCATGTTTTTTGTAAAACCAGCTTTTCATAGCTATCTGGTGTCCTAAACAAATGTGTAGATAGGGTTTTTGAAAGATGTTTTCTGCTCGCATTTTGGTTCTCTGTTTAGCGTGATAAAAATTTCATTAAGTGTCTAAAGTATAATAAATAAAAATAATTAAATAATGGTAATGGAAATTAAACCCGTATGAAAGAAGTATTACTAATGTTTTTAGGGTTCCGTACCTCAAAAGGAAAAAAGGAACCCTTATAGGATCACTTTGTTGCCCGTCTGTCTGTCTGTCCGTCTGTCAACCCTCTTTTCTCAGGAACGCGTGGACGTAACGAGTTGAAATTAACGTCAAATACTCAAGTTCTTAACTTCTGGGCGACTTTTAAGTCAACGCACTCAAAAGTACAGCCGTTTATCTATCTATACTTATAATAAAACTGTAACAGGTCCAATTCTGTACATTGAAGATAATTTGAAATTTTTTTTTGGAGGGCTCTCTATTAACGATACTGAAGCCAAAACTGTAATTTTTTTCATTCATGTCTGTCTGTCTGTCTGTCTGTCTGTTTGTTAAACGCGCATCACGCCGAAACTACTGAAGGTATTGAGATGAAATTCGGAATGTTTTTTGGTCATACTACGAGGAAGGACATAGGATACTTTTTATCCCGGAATTCAGTCAGGTTCCCCTGGGAGAGGGGATGAAAGTAAAATTTCTTCACCGCGCATGACGCCGAAACTGCTGAATGAATTGGAATGAAACCTTGCATGATTTGATTTCATACTACAAGGAATGACATGGGATACATTTGATCCCGGAATTCAGTCAGGTTCCCCTGGGAGAGGGGATGAAAGTAAAATTCTTTAACTGCGCATCACGACGGAACTACTGAATGAATTCGAATAGAACTCGGCATAATTTGAGTTCATACTACGAGGAATGATACATTTTATCCCGAAATAAGGTTCCCCTGGGAGAAAGGATGAAAGTAAAATTCTTTCACCGTGCATCACGCTGAAACTGCTGAATGAGTTGGGACTGAATTAGTACGATTTGAGTTCATAATACAAGAAAGGACATGGGTTACATTTTATCCCGGAATTCAGTAAGGTTCCCCTGGGAGAGAGGATGAAAGTAACATTCTTTAACCGCGCATCACGACGGAACTTCTTGATGAATTCGAATGCAAGTCGGCATGATTTTAGTTATTAATACTATGAGAAAAGATAAATTTTGTCCCAGAATTCAGTAAGGTTCCCCTGGAAGTGGGGATGAAAGTAAGATTCCTTCATCACGCCGAAACTGCGGAATGACTTGGAATGAAACCTAGCACGATTTGAGTTCATACTACAAGGAAGGACATGGAATATATTATGTTATCTTGGAATTCAGTAAGGTTCCCATGGGAGAGAGGAAAAAGTAAAATTCTTTAACCGCGCATCACGACGGAACTACTGAATGAATTCGAATGGAAGTCGGCACGATTTGAGTTCATACTACGGGGAAAGATACATTTTATACCGGAATTCAGTAAGGTTCCCCGTGGAGGGCTATACAAGGATACAAGTTAAATTCCTGGGTCGCGCATCACGCCGAAAGTACAGAATGTATTCAAATGAGCAATACGATTTATCCCGGAATCAGTGCTGTTCCCTTGGGAGGGTGGATGAAAGTTAAAATATGCTACTTTTTTTGATTATACATTTTATCCTGGAATTCAGTAAGGTTCCCCTGGGAGAGAGGATGAAAGTAAAATTCTTTAACCGCGCATCACGACGGAACTACTTAATGAATTCGAATGCAACTCGGCGTGATTTTAGTTCGTACTATGAGGAAAGATACATTTTATCCCGGAATTCAGTAAGGTTGCACTGGCAGAGGGGATGAAAGTTAAATTCCTTCACCGCTCATCACGCCGAAACTACATAGGTAATGAGTTGGAATGTAACTTGGCACGTTTTGAGTTCATACTACAAGAAAGGACATGGAATACATTTTATCCTGGAATTCAGTAAGGTTCCCCTGGGAGAGAGGAAAAAGTGAATTATTTAAACGCGCATCACGACGGGTCTACGCGTCGTCGTCCGATTTCATGCATTCTTTTTGTTAGAAACAGAGATGCAAGATCGAATATGACTAAATCAGTAGAAAGTCGAGTAGAAAATCAGTAGATTGATGAAATAATCTGTAGATTGAAGAAAAAAATTAGTAGATAAAGGGTAGGTAAGTTCCTATCTATTTATTTTTCCAAGACGCACCCATTAGTTAGGTTCCTACCTACTAAGGTGGTGGGTCTTGAAAAAATAAGTTAGGTTCCTGCCTTACATGATATATGGTGGTTTAGCTGGTCCAGCGAAGTTTGGTTGGAGTCTTACTCCAACCAAACTTCGTGTACAATTAAATTAATTAATTATTGTGGTCCACTTAAACTAACAGGACCGCAGAAAAATATTTTTTATTGTGGTACACAGCCTACCTACCTACTACCTACCTACCTACTAACGAAAAAAAATTACGGTGGTCCAGTCAAATGGATCAGGAAGCCCAATTCTGCAAAACAATTGCTTCAGTATGACAATGGAATCGTCGCAGAATCATCACGTAGAATCCTTAGATTAATAAAATTCCAGATAGTGCGCGCGAGATAAATGACGCGCGTCTCTCCATCTGCATTCATCATAATTTCTTTCATCCAAGGTGGAATACCAAAAAGTGTCATTCTGTGACGATAGCCCTGTCATAGTGAAGCGATTAGTATAGCAGAATAGGGCCCCAGCTGTGAGTAAGTCAAACGAGTAGGACACTTCTTAACACTGACGCTGGCCGAGTCGTAGCTAAAAGTCGTGTGGATAAAGAATGGGATTGAAGATGACAATATGCTATCCCCCGTAGACCCTACACGATTTTTTGGACGGCGGCGTTTCATAATATGAGAGACTATGGTTAAATGTGAACTTAATTAGTCGGCAGGTAAGGCAATCGCGAACGAAGTCGCGGGTACAGCTAGTATCCAAATATTTTGAAATTTCTAAGGGAATCACATGCACACAAAACCTATAGGATACTTCCCGTAGACCTAGAATCATGAAATTTGGTGAGCAGCAAGGTCTAGCACAAGTAAAGGGAAATGTCCGAAACCCATAAGTTTGTAATTTATTCACTAAAATAATAACTTATAATGCTCGCCATGGACCAAAACCTACAGCGTTCCTACTTCCCGTTGACCTAGAATCATGATAATTTGCTAAACACTAGGTCTTACGGAACCCTCAGTGCGCGAGTCCGACTCGCACTTGACGTTTTATTATAAAGTGTGTTGTGCGTGCCATGCTCAGTAGGGGAGGCCTATGTCTTGCAGCGGAGTAACATAAGCTGATGATGATAATGGAGAAAGAAGTGCTTGTTTTATGGTAATCAGACGATATTATGATTTCTGTATATTGTTTGCAACAGTCTGCAGTTAGCTGAATTATTTCAATTGTAAATACTAGTTCTAATTTATTTCTATTATTTTTTAGTAACTTTCTTTGTGAATAAAAGTTTTATCAGAAGAGATATTTATGTCATAATACCTACGTACAAAAATCTCGAATTACATTTTTTGAAGATCATGTAAACATAGGTATGTCGCCTATAGCGGAAATAGAACCCACAACCAATTCCATCTCAGTTATTTTATCTCCGTCTCTCTACGCCATAGCAGTCGTCACCCAAAACACCTAAAATATCACCCAAAATATATAAATCCATACAAACCTATTCACCTAAACTTCTTGTGTCGTATTATCTGAAACCAAGACTTCCTTACCATGTTATCGCGTAAAGTTATTTGCTAATATAATAAGATGCTATCTTAATGTATGCGTAGGCAATTTTAGGAGGCTTACCCTACTTAGCAACGTTTTCGCTCATTGGTGTATGAAGATTTTACAGTACGAGTGTGTCTACCACACTGCTTTATGGATGAGAATTTGAATTTGATCACACTGCGGCACACTTTTATCAAAAAAAAACTGACGTAAGACCACTTTATTTTTTTACTATTTTCTTCTCGCTTCGCACACGTTGTTTTCTAAGGAAACCCCATAGGAACTGATTTATGAGATAAAAAATATATTTTATTCCAGGCTTAGAGCTAACTGTATGCAATTTCAGCACGATCCGTTTAGTAGTTTTGGCGTGAAGAGGGAACAAACATCCATCCATCCATCCATCCATCCATCCAAACTTTCGCATTTATAATATTAGTGTGATGTGATTATGCATGTTATGTGATTTTTTTGTTAGGAGTCCATAAATAAAATAAATAAACGAGTCCGAGAAAGAAATAAAGGACTAGTTTTTTTTGTAATCAATTCTAACCACAGCTTTGCAAGTCTTTTCCGGGATAAAATGTAACTTAGAAGTTATTCTAGGTCTAGAAGTAGGTACATCAAAGTTTAATCGGCCCGTGGCCATTCAGTAGTTCTATAATAATTACTTATACACCACACCAGAAATAAACATTTGTCTTGCTGCGGGAATCGAACCCGCAACCTTCTGCAAGAAGTATCAGAATTTTTTCACATTTTAGTCTAACAATAACAAGACTCAATTATGAAACAACAAGTTAGTTACAAAAATGTCGGATCTGAACATAGCATGATGCTGACTGGAAGTTCTTGAGACCTAACCAGCGCTGGTTTTCCGTTAGATCCACGAGATCGATGTAAGCTAAAGCCGCAATGAAAGATGCTGCTATCGAGTAGATCGAGTGCTCGTTCCGTTTTTGAACGAGACGTGGTAATAATAGGGTGTGCAAATAAGAATTGGTACATCGCCTGAATCGATGCTTGTGGAACTTTAAAAATATAACCTTCACTATTAAATGTCTTTATTTAGCTATGTGGGTTGGTTAGAAATAAAAGAGTTTATGCACTATACTTTGTCTATTCATCACACGGCTAACACAAGTACATGAAAATACATTAACGTTAATCTATAATCCTTAGGTAATTAGGATACGTCTGTTCAAGGCAAGGGTTTTTGGAGTGACTGGTGGCGATCGGCTTAGCCAGTAAAAATGCCGAATAATTGTTGAAAATAAGCGTTTGCGCCGCTTACTTTATGCTAAACTGTGTCACTACAACGACATTTGTAATACCATTTTTCGTGCAATAAAGTGACTATGATTATGATTATGACATTGCTTACAAATCTAAAGTTTTTTTTTGGTTTTATAGTGCCGAAGTCGTAAATTTTTGCGATGTTATTTAATTTCATAGAAATTTGTCTTTTTTTAGATATTTTTTTTTTAAACAAATTATGCGCCTTTCAATACCTACCCATTTCCTTTTGTTTTTATGTACAGAGCTACTGGGAATTAGAATAATTCTTGTTATTTATACGAAATAAATGATTTTGATTATTCATTATTGGGATCCCAGGTAACAAAAAAATCACATCTCAATTTTCACACAAGATTCTCCAGTGAAGATCTTTTAAGCAATGCTGGTTTTTCGAGAGAGCCACGACCGATTTGAAAAATTCTCTTACCATTCCACATTATTCTTGATGAACATAGGCTACTTTTTACCGCGGGAAAATGCTTCATTCCTACGGGAAAACGGGTAATAGGACAACGGGTAGTAAGAATGCAGCTACTTTACAATAAAAAAAACAGATCTAGTAAAACATAGACCTCTAATAATAAATAGCTCCTACCTACATGATTTTATGTGTTTGTCGAGCTTTATTTATAACTTAAACTTTATAACTTACCTACCTCTTTTCTAATATGTACCAAGTAAAACTATTTCGCAGTCGAAGAAATGCGTCCGTATTAGAAAACTTAGTTGTTGAAAATCTGAGGAAAGTTTGCGAAATTGGCCGGACCGAGTTAAGGCGAGTGTGGCATACGAATCGAGAGAAAATGGCGCTGGTCAAGACGGAAATACAGACGGTTAGGTTCCTTGAGCACAATATTTGCTATTTTTGCATTATTTTGTGTAAAGCTTAAAACAATAAGGAAAGTAACAACAGCACAGAGCTTTAAGAGAGAAATCGTGAAAAAATTACAATTAAGAGGGACCATGCTCGCCATTTTGTGAAAAGGATAGGCATAGAATTTCGCGTTCATAGGAGCGGAACAGAGCATATGTTTTTGGAACGGCGTAAGCGCAAAATGATGTTTTTGCTTATTTACAAGTAAACTACAACTTAAAAAAAAACTGTATTAAGGAACCAAAGAATTAGTAATGACCTACCAATCAAAACTAAAATCTTTTCTATAGGTAGACTGCGTTCCTGAGATGTTGATCAAATTAGGTGCAAAACATGCACTTTCAATTTTTCATCACGTCTAGGGAGATAATGTTTTGTAGATTATAAAAGAGGTCGAATGTCAGAAACTCAATTTGGTAAACAATCTTGGAGGGTAAAATGCTACAAACCTCTTTCAAACCACAAACAGACAAAATATTTTTTTCTGTGAAGGTTGCATTGTTCCAATTCAAATTACTTTTTTAAACAAGTTGACTAATATTCTTTATTCCACATGTGAGCAAAACCCGATTTTGCTCACTGTTTTTGAGCAGCAAAGTCACCGTTTTCAAGCGGTGAATAAATACACACAGGTACATATATACAATCCTACACAGGAGTATGCCGTGCCTATAATAATAGAGTCGTGAAAATAAAGGAAATAGATTCAGACCACGGTCTATGGCCCTCTAGCCACTTCCTATTTTGGAGAAACAGAATTAAGTTTAGGGGTTACTTCGAAGTTCTGATAAGGAAAAGGTTGTAGCTCCTTTTAACTTGATTTTGAGTGGTCCGGACTTTGACGGGGGAATCTTTGAGAGTGGAACTTGCTTATCTACTTGTTCTTTGGTCTGTGAAGGGTGTTTGTCCCAGATACATGGTATGGGGCATCCTACTATCCTACTAATATTATAAATGTGAAAGTTTGTGAAATGCGAAATTTTTGTTACGTAGTATCTCCAAAACTACTGAACAGATCAAGCGGAAATTTGGTGTGCACTTGGAACGTAGCCTAACTTAAACGACAGGCTACTTATTTTACCGAAAATACGCGTGCGAAGCCGCGGGCAGAAGCTAGTATGTCACATAGGAGTGTGAAGGTAATCTCAATTTACCTTCACACTCCTATGTGACAAACTACTAAAGTGAAATGCTGGGCTAGAAAATAAATAATAAACATGGCTCCCATACTTAAACTAAAAATCTCTTTCAACAACAATGTTGATTTTTAATGGAAGTTGCTGTTTCATATTTAATGTCAATTTAATATTTGAAACTCGATGCCCAAACGAGTATTTTGCATTTTTGTATTGTAAGTCATTTGCAAATATTATTTCTTGAATGGCTTTGTTAAAGATTCTTTAGCACATACCTTCAAATCCCTTATTTTGCTATTTTAAACAAAATCGTCTCTAGGTGTTTTTTTCGGACGGATTAGTATTAGGCATGTAAAAAACTGTGTGGCTTAGAATTTGCACCATTCGAACTCTTCCCGCAGGTGTCTAGAGAGGCGACTAAGGGATATCCACCGGAGGCAGGCAGCAGCGCCCCCTGTAGAACAATTCTACCACCGAACTGCGATCCCCAACCCGCATGCCCAGCGTGGGGGTTATGGGCATTACCCCCCATGAGACCTGCGTCTGCGCCTGGAAGGCCTGCGTCCAGCAGTGGACGAATACAGGCTGTTGAGGTTGAGGATTTAAAACATAAAAACAGTGTAAAATTAAGGGATTCGAAGTTGTTAGTCGAAGTTCTTAGTTTTTACAAACCGAACAAATTGTTTAAAGTTGTTTGTTAAATTCTGCCATTAACTGAACCTCCCAGTTTATTCTAGGTGTGATGTAAACAACCACAAGGGAGCGCTTAAGATAGAATCTGGATTAATCTACGCGACTAGTAGATAATTGAAATAGTTTCAAAGTTTAATTTATGTGGCAGCGTTATTGAAGACGGGAAAATACTGAAGGCAATCTAGAACCTGTGCGTTATCTATTAATATTAAAGTCTAGAGGAAGAACCAAAGCAGCATAAAATCATTTTGAAAAGAAGCAAAACTTTCATCAAGTGATGCATGCTGAAAATCAGCGTTGTGGGTTATTTACTCGTCACATTCAGCTGAGCACGGACCTCTTCTGATATCGCAGTACACTTGGCAGCGATCAAAACACATTTTCTTTATTTATTTTTAAGAAAAGCATAAAAGTTTTTGTGTTGTCCTCGTTTTTTGATTTATTTTAATTTATCTTTAAAATATACAGGGTTATTGGTAATTAAATTAATTGACACTGCGTAAACTGTAGATTCTGCCCATCACCACGAACTTATATCCGAAACCCAATTAATTACTCAAACAACTCTTCCACTCCTATCGAAATCCCCATCATCATCATAGGCTTATTTTTTCATCTACGAAAGATGATTTAGTGGCATCAGCCTGCCTGGGAGTCAACCGAACAAACACAGACCCCACTGATAATTCAGGGCAGAGCCGTTTTTAGGTTTAGTTTGAAAGAAAACCGCTTTAATGAATAATTTTTTAATGGAAAGGGTACATACAAATATTTCCACCAATATTAAGAATTGAGACCTGGCGTCTTCACGGACGTTTTCATGATGGTGGGCAGAACCTGAAGTTCACATAGTGTCAGTGAATTACCAATAACCCTGTATAAGCTACTTGCTTTCATATTGTTTGCTGTTTTAAGAGAATAAACGTATTTCATGCATTACAGAAAACCCTGCCGCTAATGCAAGTTTATAAGACAAGGTGACGAAATTTTTTCCTATTGCAAGCTCATTATAGGAAGAAGTATAATTATGATAGCTAATGTTTCTTTTCAAAGTAAAACTCTTTTGATACTCTTTTGATGTTAAGCGATGTACCTAGTCATCGCATATTATAGAACGAAATCCCCTGCCAGGTCTTTGTGTCTGAAAGCGATAATAAACTTAATAAGTACGGATCGGTTTTTAATACGCATTTATAATGATCATTTTGGAAAATATGTTTCATTTCATTTAATTTATTCACAAACAAATACATTTGTGTCGGAATACTTACAGTTTATAAAAATATATATAAAACTAGCTGTACCCGCAACTTCGTTCGCGATTGCCTTACCTGCCGACTAATTGAGTTCACATTTAACCAAAGTCTCTCATATTATGAAACGCCGTCGTGCAAAAAATCGTGTAGGGTCTACGGGGGATAGCAAGTTGTCATCTTCAATCCCATTCTTTATCCACACGAATTTTAGCTACGACTCGGCCAGCGTCAGTGTTAAGAAGTTTCATACTCGTTTCACTTCTTACTCATGGTTCCGTTCACCTGGGGCCCTATTCTGCTATACTAATCGCTTCACTATGACAGGGGTATCGATACAGAATGACACGTTTTGGTATTCCACCTCAGATGAAAGAAATTATGATGAATGCAGATAGAGAGACCCGCGTCAAGTCTGAAACTATTAATTTATCTCGCACGCACTATCTGGAGTTTTATTAATCTAAGTATTCTACGTGATGATTCTGTGACGATTCTATTGTCACACTGAAGCAATTGAATTGCAGAATTGAGCTCCTGATCCATTTGACTGGACCACCGTAAATTTTTTTTCGTTAGTAGGTAGGTACAGTTGGCTGTGTACCACAGCAAAAAATATTTTTCTGTGGTCCAGTTAGTTAAATTGGACCACTTACCGCAACCAAACTTCGGTAGTACAGTTAACTGGACCAGCTAAACCACCATATACCATGTAAGGTAGGAACCTAACTTATTGTTCCAAGACGCACCACCTTAGTAGGTAGGAACCTAACTAATGGGTGCGTCTTGGAAAAATAAATAGATAAGAACTTACCTACCCTTTATCTACAATTTTTTTTCTTCAATCTACAGATTATTTCATCAATCTACTGATTTTCTACTCGACTTTCTACTGATTTATTCAAATTCGATCTTGTAACACTGTTTCTAACAAAAAGAATGCATGAAATCGGACGATGCGTAGACCCGTCGTGATGCGCGGTTTAAGAATTATAATTTTTCCTCTCTCCCAGGGAAACCTTACTGAATTCCAGTATAAAATGTATCCCATATCCTTCCTTGTAGTACGAACTCAAAACGTGCCAAGTTTCATTCCAACTCAATACCTAATATACAATAATAGTTTCGGCGTGATGCGCTGTTAAAGAATTTTACTTTCATCCTCTATCCCAGGGGAACCTTACTGATATCCAGGATAAAATGTATCCCATTTCCTTCCTTGAACTCAAATCGTACCAATTCAGTCCAACTCATTCAGTAGTTTCGGCGTGATGCGCGGTGAAGGAATTTTACTTTCATCCCTTCTCCCAGGGGAACCTTACTAAATTCTGGGATAAAATGTATCTTTCCTCGTAGTATGAACTCAAATTATGCCGAGTTCCATTCAAATTCATTCAGATGTTCCGTCGTGATGCGCGGTTAAAGAATTTTACTTTCATCCTCTCTCCCAGGGGAACCTTACTGAATTCCGGGATGAAATGTATCCCATGTCCTTCCTTGTAGTATGAAATCAAATCGTGCTAGGTTTCATTCCAACTCATTCAGCACTTTCGGCGTCATGCGCGGTGAAGAAATTTTACTTTCATCCCCTCTCCCAGGGGAACCTGACGGAATTCCGGGATAAAAAGTATCCTATGTCCTTCTTCGTAGTATGACCTAAAATCGTGCCGAGTTTCATTTCGATACCTTCAGTAGTTTCGACGTGATGCGCGTTTAAGAAACAGACAGACAGACAGACAGACAGACAGACAGACAGACAGACAGACAGACAGACAGACATGAATGAAAAAAATTACAGTTTTGGCTTCAGTATCGATAATAGAGTGCCCTCCAAAAAAAATTTTCAAAATATCTTTAATGTACAGAATTGGACCTGTTACAGTTTTATTATAAGTATAGATAATATAACCACATAAATCAAAATACATAATAAAAGTTAAAATAAATGCAATGTCACCACAAAAATAAATTAATACATTAAAATAGGTAAATTAAATTGGATCACAAATGAAATAGGAATATGCTAACTACTTCTAAAACAAGCAGGTCGCTAGATAACAAAACAAGATCCGTCAAGTGAGAGTGTAACTCGCGCGCCGAGGGTTTTGAACGTTTGTCAACAAATATGTACCAAAAGTACCGGTTAGAGACTTCGCAGTTTAACGAATACCTAAGAATAGTAGGTACCAACCTACATTTCAGATGGATCTTTATGCATGCTTCGGTTAAGGTGGGTAATGGTAAATTTTTCGACTTTTTTCGAAATATTTCAAAAAGTATGAAAGTTACAGAAAATTTAAAAACTGTTTTGAAATGTCCAAACCAATACCTTTCATTTGATACCCCACTCGGTGGGGTAGCCCTCCTTTTGAAAATTATTCCTTTTTGACCATTTTTCAAAAAGTGTTCTTTTTACAGACTTCTCTATATTTTTCCTGTAAAATATAGATCCATATCTACAAACGCTTCATACATTTTAAATGGATCGTTCGCAAACTTCGGAGATAGGGGGGGGGGGGGGGAAAGGGTATTTTTTCGACTTTTTTCAAAATATTTCAAAAAGTATGAAACCTACAGAAATTTGAAAAACTGTTTTGAAACTTACAAACCAATACCTTTCATTTGATACCCCATATGACTCTGTAGGTATCTTTTAAAATTTCGGCATCACAATTTGTATGGAAAATATTCATTTTCATTTTTCATTTATTTTCATTTATTTTTCTCTAAATCTGTGCAGGCGCACGAAATGTATTATTATTTTAAATTTCAAGTTGATAGCTGCAGTAGTTTTTGAGTTATTAAGGAGGGAAAAAAGGACGGACAAAGCGAGACCATAAAGGGTTTTGAAACCGATCTTCGATCATCAAAACCCTAAAAATACATTTTTAAAAAGTTCTAAATCGAATAACGATCTTCTAATGGAGTTCGTACATTTAAAACTGAACCTAATTAATTCTTTTATCATATCTGGTAAACTCTAAGCGGTCAGTGAAGTAAATCAGAGTGATGATGGCAAACTGGCCACCTTCGAACCGTGACACCGACCAGTAGAAGTTTATAAAATCAAGCATATCTAACGGTTGCTATGGAGCCCACACGTTGTTCAAACTCAATGCATAAATGTTTGTTCGAGTGTTCAACGGAATTAGATTCAGAATTCATAGCACAGCTGGTTCATTTGAAGTGATTTACGCATTGGTTGAATGGCCTGTCTAGCAGAGGATGAAGTGTGTTCAACACTGCAGTAAAACTCTATTCCGTGAATAGAATAGAATAGAATAGAATAGAATAGAATAGAATAGAATAGAATAGAATAGAATAGAATAGAATCGTTTATTCACAGAATACATGTCAAATATTACAATGCTGTTGTTGTATCAGTGTGGTATCAATGTAATACTACCAGTAATCTTGGACTGGTGTGTGAATTTTAATAAACCTACCTACGTAAATAATAACAATGATTTTTTTTATTACTTTACAAAATCCACAGCCCTTAGAGAATACTTTTAACTAACTTATAGTTTAACCTACAGCCAATAACGGATTTACATTTTATAAGTTTAACATAAATTAAATTAATGATTAAGAATTAAATCAAAAATGTCTGATCTGCCCAAAATTAAAAACAATGAGTCAGTGAACTGAGAAAGATTTTACGTGAAAATTACCTAACTGATATAAGGCGATAAAGTCCGGTGAATAATGAAATGAATAGTGTTCGTAACTATGACATTTCGTCTCTTCCCTTCTAAAAGTTACTTGCTGTTATGAAGTTATCTATATTTTCTACCTATGAAAATCCTGTGAAATTGACCTTTTTGGGTCACAAGCAAGACCGGAATTAAAAAATATATTTGGAAAGGGGAGCCCAACGCTTTGCAAATTTGACTTCATGACTTGAAACAGAGGAAACTACATAAAAAATAAATGGAACTCCAGGTTCGGAGACATTCCATAATTTTGTATGGGATTTGGTACAGCACCCCTATCGTGCAGACAAGGAACTACGCAAATACCTTACAAAAATGAGACAATACCTACTTATTATGAGTGACCAAACTCAGGGCTTTGATCTTTGCCAATAATGATGGTTCTCATTTACCTGCAAACTTGGTCAGCTGTTCCCACATACCAATTCTAATGTTATTCGTTTTTAAAATTGGATGGAGGCAGGGCCCCGTTTAGTACGAATGAGAATTGAGAATCGAACAATTCCATGCGATTTGATATCGAGTCGACCTTTCAAACGTGCTGACAGACATGTGACTGTTTGCTATGGGTGATTTTCTAATTGGAGTTTCGTTTTGTAAGCTCCGCGAATAATTTTACCCCCGACAAAGAGAGAGGACTTTGATGGGTGTATCCTCGACAAAAAAGAGGGGAAGATTGATGAATGTATCTGTTTGTTTGTCTATGGTATCGTTGTTACACACACTCGTCTTTTTTTTGCTTTTTGCACTCTTTGTTGTTGACTTAGCTATTACAACAACCAAGAGTGCAAAATAAAAGTCTTATGAATTTTCTGTGGTCTTTTAGCCGGTTTATCGAACGCAACTATGGAATAACTAATTAGTGGATAAATCTCTAAAATTGGGTTGATTATGAACCAAGATTATTTTTACCACCAATCTGTTAAATCAAAATCTCTTGTCAATATATTTTCAGAAACGCCAGAAGTATATTTGACCAATATATATGACCAAGCAAGTTCGTGTTCGAAAAACTGGCTAACTCATTTAACTCGGACAACGCACTATCCCTTTTTCCGTTTTGGGCCCATCGTCGCTTTTCGAAAACTGAAGATAGCGTGACGACCTCTGTGGCGCAGCGGGCGAAGGTCCACCTGCGACTGCGACGCAGGAGGTTCCGGGTTCGATTGCCGTCTCGGGACAAATGTTATTTACCACCAGTCGTGGGCGATATAGGCTCTGCGTAGCTTGGGGATAGAAGCTGTGTGAATTATCCAGCATTATTTGTTTTTATATCGCCTAGAACCCGGCATGATGCCAGTGGTTGCAAAGTCACGTGACCCAACATTCCGCACGCCTCTGATAAATGAACACGCGTGTCCGGATTTCTGGCCATTTTTGCACGTCCGTTCTGGAAATTTACTTCACAACTTAATGCGTATAGGGATGGAAGTTTTACAGTTGATGATAGAGACAATATTACGATTTTGTTAATTTTCTACTAAAACTAAAATGTCTAAATTACTTTTAAACATTTGCAAGACTAACAAGTCAAATATAGTGATAGGTACTCTATTCTAAAACCATCCTATTTAACCTATATCTAGGCAAATAAATACAATTTCATGTCATTTAATTTCAAATTTTGAACAGATTTTTTGGTTTAGGGGTCCCACGGGGATAGGCAAGGCGTTTTCTGAAAGCGTGACGTGGAAATCTTCCGTAGATCCGCATGTCACGACCTACACGTTGGAACTTCACTCTCTAAAAAGTTATTCTTTGGGATTAGGTATTGTATTGGTGGCAATCTAGGAGGTTTTAGCATAGAAAATCTTGTCTTCCTACTCACATCCAGAATCTTAAGGTCGTCGCAGATATGGGCCGCAACACAGCCGCATAGCACAGTAATGTGCATTTAAATACCCGCTTTTTAGACTTACCTGCTTACAGCGGATAAAATGCGTGCGATTTTTTTTCTCGCGGGTCCGCGTGCGTGCTGTTTCACACGATTCCCTATGTAGCAGAATTCCGCGGAAAAAACTGTGCGGGGTAAGCCTTACATGCATTTTGGACCTATGACGGCAACATTTATCAGAGAGTTCGCAGATACTCGCTTAAAGCCAAGTCACTGTAAAATGTATCAAAAGATTACGAGCCCATATTTGAACGCTTATTTTTGTGCTACGTGGTAGCAGTGTATAATAATTATAATAAAAATATTTAAGAGATTGGTTTATAAAGAAGGTAGGTACTTACAATCTATTGCATGTTTAATATGTAGTTAGGTTAATTTTGTGTGTCATTACGTAGATATGTACCTACTTGTACGAAATCTTTAAGGGTCAAAGATAATGACACCTCGCTCTAACTAAGTTTCGTAACTTGTATTTAGACACGAGGGCTCATCCTCTGGCAACTTATAGGTTCACAATTATTTGGTATTACAGAAATTTAGTTACAGCAAATAGAAAAAATAGATATACCTAATTGATTTTAAATATACTAGTTTGAAATCAACCTCAATCCTAATTAACGACTAAGATATAATAGAACAATAGAAATGAGGAAATAAATAAATAAATAAATAATGCTGGACAATTCACACAGCATTATCTAGCCCCAAGCTAAGCAGAGCTTGTGTTATGGGGACTAGATAACTGATATACTTAATGCAATACACTACATACATATTTTTATTATATTTAGAGAAAACACCCAGACCAACGGAACAAATTTCTGCAGATCGTACACAAATTTGTTCCGAGGCGGGAATCGAACCCGCAACCTCCTGCGTCGCAGGCGGACCTTCGCCCGCTGCGCCACAGAGGTCGTCAAAAATGTATAACCTAATATTAATATAAATATAAAATAGCCCAGAATTAAGATTCAATATCCAACAGGTGCTCTTCCTGAGAGTAGTCTATGTTTTGTAAGTAGTGTTTGACAGAACGTTTGCAATCTAGTTGTGTTTTCTAATGTAGAGTTATTGCTTTACTCAATTTGTTGTAAAGATATGGCCCTAAAAACTGGCAGTGATGGTGAGCAAAAGTTGTTTTACAAAATTTCCCAAGGAAAATTTTGTTTGGTCGTCACTTGTTAAGTCTTCAAAGTGAGGTGAATTTTTCTGTTGTTGAAGGATGAGTTGGAGAATGAACATTTTCCTAACCGAAAGGATTTGAAGTATGTAAGTAAGTTAGTAAGAGTATGAGAAGGAGAGGTAGGTATGTAAGTAAGTAAAAAGTATTTATTCTGTGCCATGTGTTTTACCTTGTCTTCTAACCTGCTTTTAACCTGCCTACCTCTATGCTCTGCATTTCCATCTCTACCAATCCCCATAACAGATCCTACCTCTCTCCTCTGAAATAAAATAAACCCCATATGGTTCTTCACTCTTTATTATTTATAGCGCTGTCGCTTTTGCATGATTTACGCGTTTTTGTTAAAGCTGGTCCTCACTGTGATATGTATATTGGAGATGGTTATTTATTAACCGTTTTTATCATCTTTTTTCAGTGTTTTGGTAAGTAGATTTGGTAGAGCATGGTTGAGAAGTCGTCAAGATATGCCTCAAAGGGCACATTGCGCGCCATTTAGTGAAGGGATTGGCATAGAAGCGGGACAGAGCATACGTTTTTGGAACGGCGTAAGCGCAAAAATGATGTTTTTGCTTATTTACAAGAAAAATACACAATTAATTAAAAAACTATAGTGAGGCATCCAAGAATTAGCAATAACTTACGAATCAAAACATAAATCTTTTCTATAGACCTCAGGGTTCCTGAGATCTCGACCAAATTTTGTGCGAAATCGTGCTCTTTCTTAATTTTTATTAATCGTTTGTTTTTTCGCGATCTTGTTTTCACTTTTAACTCTTTGACAACATTGAAGTGGAACATATATCCCCTTTTTATAAGTTCCGTTCAAATAGAACTGTGCAAGGCTCAAAACCAAAATATTTGAAAGTGGGACATAAGTGTCCCACTTTCAAATATTTTGGTTTTGAGCCTTATTAAAAAAAGGTCTGCGTAACCAAAGATAAAATGTAGAATTTTATGTACCTAATGCAAATTTCTTACCACGAGGATTATTGAAAAATTATTTTACATGTGGGTACTGAGATCTAAACCTTGTTTGACAACCAAACCCGTTAGGTTCACCCCTTTAAGTAACTAAGCTAAGAAAAAGAGCACAGGGATTTCCTTTATCTTTAGGTATCTAAATTTAATGCTGTGACCCGACACTTGACCTTGAATATGCTTTGTCCAATGAGTTGGTCCCATTTTGAATAAAAATTACAATTAAAATAACGAATTCAGCCCAGTTCAAATCATAAATTCAATGAGTTGAAAGGTCCATCTGCAAAAACGATTTCCAAATCGAGACAGGGTTGAAACGAGTTGATAATCGAATGAAATCGATTATATCTGTGTCAATCGAATACATCAATCAATTACTCTTTGTACTGCGCAATTTCCAAGTGGTTCTGCGACACACTGTTCGAAAAGTCTGATATTTCTTAGTAAAAATTTGTATATAGAGATTTTTTTATAGAGTTAGCAGACTGAATTGTCGATGGGCAGGCCATATATAGCTCGCAGAACCGATAACCGATGAGGACTAAAGGTTCTCGAGTGGCGACCGCGATGCAATGCGAAACGGAGTGTGGGAAGACCACCCACTCGGTGCACCGACGACATTGTAGCAGTCGCAGGGAGGCGATGGATGGAGGTGGCTCAGAACCGCTATTTGTGGCGTCGTTTGGGGAGGCCTATGTTCAGCAGAAGAAGTATAATGGCTGATGATGATAATTATTCATATAGATATACCTAACAACGTTTTCCCATATTTCGATACAAGCTGTGTACATGTCAAAATAAACACATGGTTCATGTGTTAATTTCGATTCTTCACCTTAAACTTGTCGCACACCTGGAAAGCACCGCTGCAGCACAGCACAAAAATGTGCATTAGATATGGGATTTAACACGTAACATTTAAATGTATTTTATATTGACGGGATCAGATGACAGACAGATCATTTGTGTCTGTCACTGTAAAAATAAATGTATCTAAAGATAACGAGTTTCAGCCCTTAATTGAATGCAAGTTTTTGTGCTGTGTGGAAACGGTATAGGATTAATGAACGCTGAGCTTTACCGTTTTCGCCGCTCATTGGCTGTATTGTGATTACGAGTTAGAAAACAAGAACAAAATTAAAAATAAAAAAAAATCCCCGACAGACTTTCATGAAACATCTAACATCACTCGGGATAAAATTATATAAGACAAAAAAAAAACTAAACGAAAATCGGTTCATCCGTTTGGCAGCTACGATACCACTGACAGATACACAGATATACAGACAGACACGTTAAACTTACAACAACCCTCTCATTTTGCGTCGGGGGTTAAAAATGTGTCTGTGTGTCACAATTTTAACGATTTTCGCCCAAACGCGAAATTATGTGGATAACAGAGATAATTCTGAGGGCACACTAAAAACTTATTAACGTCTTTTTAAGGCCTGTTTACGACGCGATATAAAGCGATTTAAAAGCTATTACATTTAGACTGGCTGGCTACGCTACGTTCAGTGAGAAAACCGAGAACTGAAAGAAGTGAATTTACTAAGAGGACTTAAGATTTTAAGTTAGTTTGAAGTTTAACAACTGCTGGTCTCTATTCAGATGTATTCGTGAGTCTTTTTACCATTTTTGCCGCTTGGCAGCATTTTAGTTACAAATAGTAAACGAAAAACTGATCCACTGAGTGGCGATAATAATATTAGTGTTATACATACGACTACATCTGAATAGACCAGTTGGTCCGACTTTTTTCTTTTACTGCCTGTGACCAGATTACAATAGTTCTAGAGGGTGTGGTTCATATTATCCAAGTACCATGAGAGAAGCTGCAGGCAGAAGGAAGTTTGCAACAGTTTAAAATCTTGACGAATGGTCTGTAAACACTCAGTAAACTATTATGATTTACTGAATCATTTCCTTGCGGTGTCACAGATTATTTTGAGGGCTTTGAGTTATGACTTCTGGACATTATAAAATCTTAGCTCAATAAATATAACTTTTAAATTAATTAACTCGTTTGTGCAAGTATAATTAGGAGAAACTTGAGGATCATTCTCGTAAATTCTTTGAATACATTTTTCAGAACAGGAACTGGGTGTTCAAAACTTACGTTTTAGTTATAAAAACGAATATGGATCCAAATTTTCCATAAAAAAATTAGGGATAATGGGCTCTATGTTTGTTCATATCCAACTTCCATGTAATATTACTAGAACAACAAGCAAGAATATTTATTTAATTTTGCAACACAGAATAAATAAATGATTATTCTGGAAAATTTACACAGCATCATCTAGCACCACGAATGGCATGTCATATCAAAGTACACAATTAATACATGGCATGAACTTATTTAATAGAGTACGTACGTACATAGGCGAGCTTAATCCTGAAAAAGAGTTTTCTTCCAGCGAGGAGAGGCGACGGAATAGGTAGAGGAAGTGTAGGTACAAATAATGAATCTAAAATACATATTATACTTACTTTAAACATACTTTATTACTATATTATTTTATATCTGTACTATTCATACTTCATTAAAATAATAATGACTAAAAAAACCTAGTACCTAAATACCATTTATTGTTTTTTTTTTTTTTGTATTTATTTATTCCATCGTAGGTACAGGATCTATATTTAGTACTATTTTAACACACATTTACATTTCGATAAAGGAAACACCTTAAGGTACAAAGGTAAAGACAACAGACAGACATGACTAAAAATAATTAGTCGGAATCATATAAACAAATAAGATATTAATTAATTAAAGGGTATGTCAATACGGTGCTGTGTATTCAGGTAGGTATTAGGTTGCAGGATAAGAGCCATAAGGCGTTGGACTAGCATAGGTTGTAGATGAATCTAGCTATCAGACAGTCGTATTTATTTTAGTCTAGTGGTATATAGTCCTACGTAGGACGGAGTTCAGACGATGCTCATTTCCTGAGGGAAGCTGGATGCGGCTCGCTTCCTATACAAGGGCGGTCGTATTGGCATAGAGCAGGTAACTTAGTAAAGACGTACCTACCGTATTTAAGTTTTATAAAATTTGTTTATTTCTGGCACTTTCTTAATACAAAATTAGGGACCCTTTTTGTGGGTTCTTACTTATTTTATGGAAGTAACATCTTACTTTTTTTGTTTTTTTGTCAAATCAGTTAGGTATGTTATGTTTTTTATTTAGTCGTCCATTATTAGTGAAACATAATATATTTTGCTACCAGTGAAAACTTTATAAATAGTGGGGGCTATTTATAAAGTTTTCACTGGTAGCAGTGCATGCAGCAAATATACTTGCAATTTTCTAGCTATATTTTTCCTAAAATACCAAAATAAAATAGAAAATAAAACAAATTCTCTTTGCTATGCTATTCTATGCTATTCTCTATGGGTGGAAGTATTAGACAATTTTTTTTTTAAGAAAACCAGCAGAAATCTTTCAAATGAGTAAAAATTCGGTTAATATCCGAAAAAGTGTTAAGACAGGAGACCTAAAAATAGAAGCACTCAAAGCAGTTCTTTCTAGCATTCCAATTTAAATAACAGATCTTAGTAATAAAAAGCTTCTGAGTGGAACATTAGAGTGCTACAAAAATTGAATTGTCTCTGCTGAAGAAATTAAATAAATTGTAGGTGTAGTCACCGGAATAGGTACTTTTTTACCGTCAGCAACCAGTCAGCTACTATTAGTTTATATCTTAAAAAGCCACGACTTTATTTTATATTTTAAAATGTTTAACCATTTATTCACCTTTGGGCGCTGCGCTGAAAAGAATTGCTACCAAAACGTCTTAAAGTCTCTTCGGTCTCTTTAAGAGGTCCTTCATGTCATCTTAAATATGTCTTCAAGTTTATGTAAAGTAGACCCTCTGAACATCTGACTCTTTGAACAATATGCTTCCGTATTTCCATTGAAATATTTTCTCCGCATCCCATAATTCGAACATGTCATCGTATTCAGTTCAGATTGGGTTGTTACTACAAAATGTAAATTTGCATGATATAGGAATATCTTATTAATACCTTGGTATATGAGCTCTGTAGATTGCTTATCACCAGACAATAAAAATTTACAACAAATTGCCCAATGAACTGAAATCCATGCCATTTAATTTATTCAAAATTAAATTAAAATTGTGGTTAAAGGAGAGATGTTTTTATGACATAAAGGAATATTTTGATTATAAAACTTTTTTTTTGACGTAGGACAATATTTTTTTACACACATTTTAAATGTATAATACTAGTTTTAGTAATTGAATAGTATTAATCTTTGACATGTTAATATAATAAAGCCTAAAATTTCACTTTTGCTCGCCTCGAAGAGGCAGCATGTATTGGAGTTACCATTATTTTGTACCTACATTCCTGCGAATAAATGATAGAATAGAATAGAATAGAATACTCTTTATTGCACACCAAATAAAACAGAAACACAGGACAGGAAAAGACAAATACAAATAACGTTGCACAATGGGCGGCCTTATCGCAAATGATTTGATTTGATTTAGAAAAAAAAAACGTTTTTCTTGGCTCGAATGTAAGTACGCTCTGTAAATATTTGTTGTGGGTATTTTCTATGTATTGTAAATAAATAATATAATACAAAATATGTAATGTATTGTAGTAACTATATCAGAAAAGAAATATTACTTAGCCAGTTGTTTTTACTGAGAGGTTTACTGGTCCGTTTCTATTGAAGTGTTGTTTACCTCAATAAAATAAATAGATAAAAATAAGGAACTTTGGTACCCTAAACATCTCCTGTGCATTGTTGACAAGTTATAAAAAGCCTAAGTATCGACAATAAACAATTTTGAGTAGGTATGTGATATACTTAGGTTTTTCTTTATTTCAGACTAGCTGCATTCTTACTACCCGTTGTCCTATTACCCGTTTTACTTTTCGTACTAATGAAGCATTTTTTCGCGGTAAAAAGTAGCCTATGTTCATCAGGAATAATGTGGGTTTCTAATTGTAAAATAATTTTTCAAATCGGTCCAGTAGTTTTGGAGCCTATTCAATACAAACAAACAAACAATCAAATCTTTCTTTTTTAATATTAAGTAGGTATAGAAAACTTTACAAATGTCATAAATAAAAAAAAATTGTCTAAGCCTTCGTTTTAATCCAGTTACGTTCAGCAAATTAGAAATAACACATTTCACTTATTTATTTAGTAGTTTTAATACTCAGTCGCTAGGATTCCTAGTAAAAAGTGAAGCGAATATGCAGCCATTAGCCTGACCAGTTTGTGGAAACCAATGTACGCTGCTAAAACCCCCATGGGACACTTTTGTTTCTATTTAGCTGCAGCCTGCAATTTTCAGATTTGCTTTACGGAGACGGCAAAAGATTTTTCCTTCAACATTTCGTAATAAAAATGCAGTTTTAGTTAATGCATGAAAAATGTTTCAAGAAACCCATTTAAAAACTACTCTGTTTGTGCTTTTGAACCAGACTCCCATTTGGATAATTAAATGAAATTTCGTAATAATTCCGGTAAACCTCGGATCGTTTTCTCATCTCCAATGGAAACTGCTAATTGATTATCAATTAATCCTCTCAAGTTATTGGTGGTAGATAAACAATGAAGGTATTGGTATTGTAGGTTGTCCTATGTAGATGTCGCCACTGCGCCGGATTATAGGCATTTATTATTAAGATTTCTTGTATGTACAGTGCGCGTCAGAATTAAGTATCCCCCTTGTCTCCAAAATATTTTCTAACTACTATTCACTTGTAACCAATTTTCACATGCAAAAACTAATCACGTCGCTCAGGATCGAACCTCCCACCCTTATCTAGAGACTTGAATTCTCGACAATAAACCAGCTGAGCTAATTAGCTGTTAAGCACTTTGTCGAATTTTGTCTATGGGCCTAATAATTTTAGTCCCTTGTTTTTATTCCAAGTCTTACCATTATTTTATTTATTTTATGAATGCGGGTAGAGTTTGATTTCATATCGTTTGTAGCGAACAAAATAATTGTAAATTTCGTGTGGTTTGTTTCTATTTAAAAATTTTAGTTTACTAACGAGAGATCGAAATTGTTACTAGTTAACATGTATTTTTTTCGATGTATACAAATTATTTCTGAATAAGTTATTACAATCTATAATAGAAAGCGTTTCACTGTTTACAAATATTATTTGTTATTAAAATTAAAACTATTAATCCGTTACTTAATCTCCTTAAACTAGTATTTATTCATAGATTTATATCTATGTATTTATTGTAAAATGTTGTAGGCGATTATAAAATAAAATATTTTTTTAAATTGTGTTTTTTCATTAAATTGTCATAAAGACTATAAGGAGTAATATTAATAAAAAACCTTGCATAACGCAACGAGAATATTTGATTAAAAAAAAAACCTAAAACACCGTTGACAAGAATTGAACCCTGTCACACAATTTGTGTATTAATTTGCCTGTTACTGCCGCTGAGCCAAGATGTTACCTATGGACATTCTCGAAATTATGAGTCCGGTTACCAAAACAAAAATGAAATAAAATTAGCAATTATTAAAACTTTGCATTTTAGAGATACAAACCACACAATTTTGTTGGAATCGTCAAAAAATATCAAAAGAAAATGGAAAATTATTAATAACATGTAGTTTTAATCTCCCAATCTCCAACGTTCGGCGGCAGGATTCGAACCCACATACATAGAGAGAGGGGGGTACTTAACTGTGAAGCCGTCTGTACCTTGTATTTGTCAACCTTTACCGTAGATTATGTTTTTTTTGTTATATTTTTGATTGTTTTCTGTCTTATGTGTTATCTTCTGTTACGTCATCAGAAAGCTCATGCTGAGACAGATACCGTTTTGTGAATCTAATCGACAGAAGCTTTTTTTTAAATCATGTTTGTTTTTGTTGTCAGATTTACAAATAAAATATTCTCATTCTCTCTCTATCATTCATTTATCAGAAAAGTGCCATTTTGTATTCCACCTAGCTAGGAAACAGGCTGATTCTACGAACCGGCGGCGATATAAATAGATGAAAAATCAAATCAAAAACTCTTTATTTTCATAAAAACAATAAATGTACACTTAGAAAATGTCAAATTATAAAATTATACACTGACATATAAATAAAGTAATATCTTTGATTTCTGTTTCTTCGATACTTATGTACAAGTAAAGAAGTGACGAAGAAATCCTTAGCCGAGTTTAGTTTGTTATTTTTTGAGTTAGAGCAAACTCCGTCCCGAGTTTTGTTATCCTCTCTAGATAATGTGATATTTTATAGTAAGCCTTTTTGCACAGCAAGGTTTTGACAATTCGTTTGAATTTATTTACTGATAATTTTTGCAACTCGCTATGAGTTTTGTTGTAGAAGCGTATACCTACATTGCCCTTTATAAGATACATTAATTTTGTATAGCCTAGTTATGGGCACAGCGAGTTTATGTTTATTTCTAGTATTAAAATTATGGATATCGCTATTTTAGGAAACCGATTGATATTTCTAAGAATGTATAATCGGTCCACTAAGTGATACCATACTTGGAACTAAGTATTTATTCAGTCTGTTTTCCTTGTCAATCTATTGGCATTAAGCTCTGCGCATATTCATACAACGCCGCTACCGCACAGCACAAAAATGTCATTCAAGTATGGGCTAAAACTCGTTATCTAGATACATTTTACGGTGACAAAATGGCTTCCCACAAGCTTCAAACGAATAGCCCGCGAGCTGTCTGTCACCTGATTCCGTCATTAGGAAATGTATCTAAGTGTTAAGAGTTGGAGCCCAAATTTGAATGCACTTTTTGGTACTGTACGGTAGCGGTGCGCCCCTGACCTGCGACAACCTATATCACAAAGCAAGGCCGCCAATTTATGCTCCAAACTATAACTGCACGCAAATTTTTCAGAAAGAGCTTATCCATACAGTGTTCCTTGCTCTAAGGTTACAATGTGACCATCACGGCTGTCATAAACTTTGTCAAAATAATCCATCGTACTCCGATAGCCGACGGAACGGTTTACCCGGCTATCATCGCGTCCCGGAGGAAACTGCTAATTGATTAGCAAACCAATAAGATTATCCGGATTCAATAGTGGCGGGAACAGTGCGAAGTTCCGGGAATTAACTAATTTAAGCTAGGGTTGGGGAAAATTCGATAGTTTTGCTTTCGATATTTTGAAATAGCTATTGAATAAACCTGTATGTACCTAGGTGGGTATGTTTGGTAAGCCGTGAGATAAAAATATTCTCTTTTAATATTTGGTATAAATTTTTTATTTTGTGGTGACATAATGTTAATGTCTTGGGTAGCTAGTTTTAAGATAAAGAAGGTAGGTGTGTTCAAATTAATAAGAAAACTTCATACAATCTTTTAAATACTTCCGTGTTAACTTAGATTACACAAAAACTAGATCAAACTAATTTGAAAGCACTCAAATGATGCCATCCTTTTATTCCGTAAGATAAAAAAGAGACTGCAACATTTTTATTTTTTATTACGTATGTAAGCGGGTTAACTACGAACCTTATTTGTGTTGGAAGAACACCAACACCAACAACACAAATAAGGTTCGTAGTTAACCCGCTTACATCCTCAATGAATTCGTCAAACTACGATAGTTTTTATTTTTATTTTTGTTTAATTAATTTAGTTTTTTAATTTAAAGACATCAGATTTGACACCTAAATAGACGGGGTGAGTCTATTTGACGTTAGTAATGAGACGTGATTGAGTCAACTTCTTTTTCCATACAGCGCCTATATTGTACGGACAATGAACTATGCAAATCCCATACTAAAAGGAGACGTCACAGTAGGACGTTATTTCCATGCAGTCTTCAAGATGAATAGGAAATAATATACCTACAGCGTATACTAGTTCATCCACTGCTATACGCCTCCCCCTTATGGTGACGGAAGAAGACCCCCCAGACCAGTTTATTCGAAAACGAATTTCCTCGACGAGTAAAAAAAAAAGAAAAAAAGCCCCCCCCTGCTAAGCGCCTTATTGGCTTTTATCATAAGCTGTCCATAATCCCTAAGCTGAGCATGCTAGTTGGGATCGCAGTTTCAGGAGTCACCGCTCCCCCGCCCCCGGTGTATATCCCTTATTCGACTCTTACGACACCGGAAGAGTTGGGTCGGTGCGAATACTAAGCCGGCAACACACAGCCACCACAAAATACTATCGATAGGTATCTCACTATCCAGCTCTAATATTAACACTTGAGAAATGGACAAAATGACATTATTGTTGAATAGATTGTCAGAATAGCTGATAATAGCCCTAAATTGAGCTTTGGCTTCAATTTGGCCTCTTTATGTCTATGATTTTATTTATTAACTTCTCAGTTAGGTACCAATCCATACGGATGTTTTAGGTAACTTTTCACGCGAGTACTACTAAATACTTAGGTACTAAATCTGTGTACGGGTATGTAAGCTACAGACAGCGTCAGAATTATATAAACCCCCTGCATAACACATGCATGTTTATATCCAAACCTGTTAATCGTAGGAATTTTAAAAGTCCGATCGAATAAATAATTTTTTGTTTAGGCAACATACTCGCGGAACGAAAATATATAAAAAAAAATGGATTCTAAAATGCATTGTGTATGCAGGGGGGTTGCTTAATTCTGACGCTGTCTTTACGCATGTTAAGACAGCGTCAGAATTAAACAACCCCCCCAAGCCACTCAGATGTAGCATGCATATGCTACATCTAAGTGGCTAGTATGTGTTCGAATGATACCAAAACGGAAAGAATTTTCGAGAATATGACAGTTATTTACAGTACTAGGTACTGCTTTCAAAAAGCTTATACGATACTATTCGATCGCCTCTGCCATACCACAGAATGACTAGTACCTAGTTCCTCTCAGTATCGGGTAGGGCGCTGCAAGGTGCTTAATGTATGAAAGAAAACGAAAACTGTATAGTTTTCATAAACCCAAACTGTCTCTCATAGTGAACATTTATATATCACTTAAATGGGGTTAGCAGGCAGTTTAATCCTGCAATAACACAAAAGTCTTCCTTCTATCCCGGAAAATCACAGACGTTCTATAAATAGAAATAGTGTCACATCACCTCACAAGATCGAAAACGGACCCAAATCCGAAAGCCCCGAATTAAAGCCTTCAAATAAAAGTTTCGGGCTTCGGTCGGGAAGTTCCAGACTATTCATAAGACATCATTATTCAAATCGGATGGTTCGTCTCAATTGTCTGGAGTACGTGCCTTCACGAGGCTTTCTATCTACAGGGTGGAGAGAACAGCTCGGTGGAGTCAAATTTTATGACTGCTTGTAATTTCTGAAGACTAAGTATAGTTTTAGTCCAAACTGTTGTCGCTTACAAGTACCAACCCGTAAATGGGCTTAAACTCGTTACATTTATTTCGATACATTTAAAGCTATATAAAAAAGAGCTCTGGTTAATCCAACACCGCTGCTGCTAAAGGTTGTTGCAGATCAGAGGCACACAGCATAAAAATGTGCATATAAATATGGGCTTAAACTCGTTATCTTTTTTCTCGTTATTTAGATACATTGTAAAGTGGCTCCCACTAGCTTCAAACGAGTGGCCCGCGAGCTGTCATCTGATGCCGTCGTCAATATGAATTGTTAGGAGTTAAAACCCAAATTGTATATTTTTGTACTGTGCGCCTCTGATCTGCGACGACGTTTGGGCGCCAACCTTAACATCACAGAAGAAAAAGATGCTGTTACAACAATTTAAAAGCATTTTTTTAGGTTTTACTTATGGTTGATTGTTACGCTACGACCACCATAGTTTACTTCCCCTCTGGTCCTGCAGTGCGCAGCGCCCCTTCGCTTCCGGTCTGTTAGAGGAGTTTGGGCACTGAATGCGTTAAATAACCCCAAAAAAAACTGATACAGCTTCTTCACCTCAGCTGTAAAAGGGTTTGACTGACAGTATCTACATGATCTGAGTTATCTATTCAGTATTCGTACTAAAGTCGGAAAAACTTTGGTTTTCAAGTTTCCTTAGTCCATCGAAATCACTATATTTGGGGATTGTCCCCCAAACACAGAGTGTATTTGGGGACAATACATGGGTGCGGTTTTGTTGAACTATCCAACTAAACCGTGCCCATATGAAACGATAAAAAAGTTGGGACGGGCTTTGTTCCAACTCAAAAAATAACAACTAACAGGCTAAAGGTTTCTTCGTCGCTTCTTTGCTTTAGTCTACATACCGAAGCGACAGAAATCAAAAATATCACTTTATATCCGTGTCAGTGTTTAGTTTTATAATTTGACCTTTTCTAAGTGTACATTTATTGTATTTATGGAAATAAAGAGTTTTTGATTTGATTTGATTTGAACGGTATTTACAGAAAATATCGCGCGCGAGGCAAACATTCCATTGAGAACAAATTATTTTACGAATATTAAATAACAAGACTGCCTTACTTTTTAACCGAAAATTTTCAAAAAAAAGGAGGTTTTATGTTCGGCGGTTGGTATGTATGTTTTCTTATGTAAATGTCCGTCGAATTTTCCGTCACATATTTTGCCGACCGGACCGATTAGGATGATTATTTTGTAATTATATGGAGGGTGATCCCAAGGTGGTCCCATAAACATTTTATCTCGAGGGATTAGTTTTTAAGTAAAGTGATCATTTATTGCTTGAAAAACATGTAAATATAGAACACAGTTGTTATATGTCGTCTCAAGAACCAATGTATTTCTACCAGCGTGGTGTGCAATTTCTGGTTTACAAATGTCACTAATAAATAGCTAAAAATGCTGAAATTATAATTACATAAGTCAATTTAAAATAACTGAATTAAATTAAAATTACAGACAAGACATTAACAAAAACTAAACAAATTAAGCCAAGAATTTTATTTCTATTCTCTGCTACTTAAACCTTACTTTAATCCGCTAAACTTAAAAAACAGATAACTAGTCCTATTCGTAGTCGGTTTTTATTGTTTCATATCTATAAATTATTTGATGAAAAAAATATAACAGCCAGTGTCAGTGGATAGTGTAAGGATTAGCGATTACTTTTAAAAACTTGGGGCCTACTCGGAAAAAGAAAACCGAAGTTTTGTTTTCGTTGTCGTGCAAAACCAACTCTTATATCACTTACATAAGATTAGCGTTTATACGAAAACGAAACAGAAACTTAAATTTAATTTTTAAGTGTACGAGCCCAGAGTTAAATATAATAATAATAATAATGCTGGACAATTCACACAGCATTATCTAGCCCCAAGCTAAGCAGAGCTTCTGTTATGGGTACTAGATAACTGATATACTTAATACAATACACTACATAGATAGATATTTTTATTATACTTAGAAAACACCCAGACCAACGGAACAAATTTCTGCAGATCAGGCGAGAATCGAACTCGCAACCTCCTGCGTCGCAGGCGGACCTTTGCCCGCTGCGCCACGGAGGTCGTGTCAATATGTAATCGAAATATGTATCTGAACGAATGTATGGGGTACATCCAAATCAGATTAATCATGTATAAGTAAATAAATAGATTTAGGTGTTACCTACTTTGCGGAAATCCATTGCAAAATATTAGACAACGCGCGTATTGTATGAGATTCTGACGTAAAATATTTACTATTAGTTTCTGTCCGCGGCTTCGCATGGGTTGTTTCTATGGAAACGTTATAATGCTATTTTTCCCATGGAAACTGATTCATGGGAGCCTTTGTTTTATTCAGACCTAGAACTAACTACCTGTAATATGCTACCTATATGTCTAAATTTCAGCCCGTTCCGTTTAGTATTTTTGGCGAAAAGAGGTAACAAACATCCGAACATCCATCCAAACTATCGCACTTATATTATAATGCTAATGTGACAAGGTTCCGTCCCATTCGGATCGCAAGCGAATTATAACAATGTCCTTTTATGTGAAAAACCATGTATCCATGCCACAAACAAAGAAACATGCAATAAGCCTACAACACCACCATGTAATTTACCAAAGTATCCCTAAAATTACCCCATATACCCCTCTACATCCACAATGGTATGTATGTTGCAAATGTTGCAATCAACTACCCTCTTTAATAAACGCCGTGATTTGCCACGGTGCTGCCATCTGTTGCCCCCTCGGTGCATTTAAATCACAATCTAGATTAATGGAGCATGGAAAATGGAGGTAATCTACTGTTTATAGAGAAGTTTTAGAAATGAAAAATGTGATAGTAAGTTACGTGACACATCCCTAAATTTTACATAAAATGTTATTTGCTGTATTTACTTACAAATTTACAATAATATATTTATAACTAGTAATGATTTACTGTATTTATTTTTGATCATCTTTGCTACACCCCCTGCCTTTCCAATTATTTCCATCCCAAGGTTACCTGGTAGAAATTGTTTCTAATCGATAAGGCCGCCCATTGTACTTTTAAGTAAAGATAAGAGATAAACTTTAGATAAAACTTTATAGGCTTTCGCGATTTGTTAACATAGGTAGTTAATTATTTTATTGGGTATTTATCGCGTACCTTTTGTTGTTATTTCCCCTACAGCAAAAGGTAATAATAACAAAAGATACGCGGTAAATACCCGATAAAATCATTTACTAACTTTACATAAAATTAATTTGTAGCTGAAAAATATAACATTAATCTTCTTCATATTATTGTTTTTAGGTTATTGTTGTGCATATTTTAACGCCCGACGCAAAAAGAGAGGGGTGTTACAAGTTTAATGTGTCTGTCTGTGTATCTGTGTATCTGTGGTATCGTAGCTCTCAAACGGATGAACCGATTTTCGTTTAGTTTTTTTTGTGTTATAGATAATTTTACAGTATAGTATTATAATATCTGTGCCCGAGTGTTCTTAGCATTTTTTATTCATGAAAATATGACGGGCGGTTTTTTAATTTTTAATTTTGTTCTTGTGTATTGTATTGTAACTAGCCCTGTTCACAAAACACTATGAAGTGAACAGTTACATTTTGTACGTCAGTCATCTAGTACCTGTCTAGCTCAAGGATGGTGGTAGCATCTGGAGCTAGATGATAGAGTGAGGATTGTCCGGCATGAATAAGTTATAACTAAACTTTACCGAAATAAAAAACAATATCGTAAAATTTGCAGTTTCGAAAGCAGTTTGCAGTTCACAAAATGATAAAGGAAGGTGTGTGTTCTTTAACCCTATGTCTAATAAATTGTTTGATTTAAGTATTCGTTTTACTTCATATTCTTATTGAATGCACTTTTTTCTCGTTTATATTCTTGTGTTTTTGGGTAAAATAGGTAAATGAATTTATCTTATCTTATTGAAAAGTTTTTATCATGGATTTACTTTCCGTCTCTATACTAGAAGCTGCTGGGGCCAGGGGTAGATTTCTCCCTGCTCTGTGAGCTACCAAATGTCTTGTGTAATGTGATTTGTCCCGGTTGTATTGGAATTAATTACATTTTATTTAACCGTGTTACCATAAACGTGATTAAAACATTCCTCTGATGAAGTAACTAAAGCGAGAGTATAAAACTCGATGACGTAAGCGATTCTACCAACACTCTACTGACAGCAGCTTAACATACATTTTATAGACAAGTTGAGTTTTTTCTAATTACGTATTTAAAGGATATAACAAAAAGTTAGGTCACAAAACCGAGGAAAAATATGAAAATTTTGATTGAGGACTTTTAGTTTTCTAAAAAATAAATTAAAATGAAATGACCACTAGACAAGACAAGGACTGATGCATGTGCTTATTGTAGGGATCTGAGGAAAAAGGGGAAATTTCGTCCTTCTTATTCGGGAATTTATCGAAATATTTTTCCCGTATTCTGTGATCTAAGCTGAACCCACGAAAGTTTGGTCCTTACTTATTGTTACACCCTATATAGCAACGATGTTATAGGTACCAGTTCTGTGACCATATTAAACTTCTAGCTTCTGCCCGCGGCTTCGCACGTGTATTTTAGGTATAATAAGTATCGTATTACCTCGGCTATGTATTAAGTGTACACCAATTTTCATCTTGATCCGTTCAGTAGTTTTGGAGATCCTAGGTAACAAAAAATCACATTCACAAACTTTCGACTTTATAATACATATTAGTAGGTTATTGAGAAGGGAGTAGGATTCGCTATAAACTCGATTCCAACTCTAATTCAACTCTCGTATTGGAGTAGGTATAACGTCATTATTACGTTCGGCCCCCGTAGCATAGCGTTTTGTTGCCTAGCGTAGAATAGAGATACATTACGTAAATTTATTGCACATGAAGAAATGAATTTCAATTATTTACGCATTCTATGGCGATACGATGTATTTTTTGTCTATTCTACCCTAGACCAACAAACGCTGAGCTTGAAATGAATTTCAATTATTTACGCATTCCATGACCATGCGATGTCATTTTTGTCCATTCTACCCTAGACCAACAAACGCTGTGCTTGGCCTAGGTTGTGTAGTTTTGTGAAATAAACTTTTGTCTACACATTTACTTTCAACGGCAGAAGCAGTAATAATAATTCATGTCCACGCAGTGCCAATGCAAGCCAATCTTTGGCACCGCCATATCTTTACACTTCGCTTCACCGAGAAACTTGAAGAGCCTGGGCAAGAGAGGTAGCGCGTTCCTTGAATGAAAACATGATTGATTTTTTTTAGACTATAAATATCTAGTGCTATAAAAATCTTATAATATTTTGGTAAAAGGTTAACGTGGCGGTAGATTGTCAAGATGGCCGGGCACGTTAATTGGTTTTTAGTGTTTATGTGGGTAGGTACCACCTTTATAACACAGAAAATTACAATCAATTATTAGAAACCAATTATAAATTACATATACAACTGTAACAAATGAGCTAACATGCTTGTTTTCTTGTTGAAAATATGCTTGTTTTCTTCTATTGACAGATGTCAGATTGAGAAACAAAACAACACTTTTTAACCATTGTGCAAAGTTGTCAGATTTCTAATAATTGAACTTAAAATCTCAAAAAAAATTACGACCTCGATGGGATAGTCAGATTTTATACTTATGTAGGTAGTTTTAATATTATGTAAAGTCACCTTAAATGATTAAACTCAATATTAAGCTATTTTTAAAGTCTGGGTATTTGTTGCCGGCTACACTGAAAGGAAAACACATCCTTGCTCAACTCAAATTGCATAAACGTAGTTCTGCACCTAAAATTCTACTTATTTAGACTAGATTAGTTTATGACCGCGGCTTCGGACGCGTTGTTTCTATGGAAACGTTTAGAGGTTATTTTTACCTCATGGGAACATATTTTTGGCATAAAAAGTAGCCTATATGTTTTATTCGGAGACAAGAACTACCTATATATGCAAAGCCCAATCCGTTCAGTAGTTTTAGCGTGAACAGGTTACAAACATCCATCTATCCATACATATAAACATCCTTATATACTTCCTCATAACCAGGAAAAAGCGTTTGAAACCACGGGCAGAAGCTTTCTATTACCAACAACATCAATAAGATAATTGAGTTGAGCTACCTGTAGATTGTTTGCAACAGTCTGCATAGAACGTTTTGTTTATATTTTTTGATTGTAATTTTCTTAAAGACACGATTAGATAATTTCAAGCACGGCACCACTTATGTCGTCTCAAACTCTTCTTACTTACGAAGTTAGGTTGGTGACCAAGTTAACTGTAGCCTGGCTCTATTTGCCGAGGACATAGTTTGGGATGTTATTATAACAGGACGTAGTTTAGTTAGTCAACTTGAAACTGGGATATCACATGACCTATTTTATGATACAGTTGGCTACTTTAGTACCTTGTCACTTTTAATTTTAGTAAAGGCCGCTTCTAGTTTAAGTAAGACTCCACCACTCAGCAGCGATTTTGAAGCCGCCCGCCCCCCGCAAAATTGCAAAATGCAAGACATCATTTTGCGATTTTGCGGGGGGCGGGCGGTAGCCGGAGACAGTGTTTTACGGCGGGGGGGACTCAAGACGCGCTTCAAAATTGCGGCTGTGTGGAGGCTTTATACATTAAGTTTTTCGACGACTTAACTGAGGATTGAAAAATCGGCCCTAGGTAGGCCCTAGTAGAAAAAGTGTAGTAATTAAAATATTATTATTAATATTTTATTGGCTTTTGGTGGCTTTCAATCACTGCGGCCATGATAGGCCTATATTGTGATCGCCACTAGTACTTAAAATAACGCAGTTGACTGTACCTCTATTTTATATTTAATTGCTTTTTGCACGAGGACTGGCTCACTTGCTACCTGAAAAACTAGCCTATCGGTAACACTAAGGAATAATGTATATAAAAAACAGTGAATTTAATATCTCGCTCTGAGGGTGCATTGGGCGCCATTTTGTGAAAAGGAAAGGCATAGGATTTTGCTTTCATAGGAGCGGGACGGCGGACGGAGCATACGTTTTTGGAACGGCGTAAGCGCAAGAAACCAAATAATTAGTAATAATCTACGAATCAAAACAAAAATATTTTCTATAGACCGCAGGGTTCCTGAGATCTCGACCAAATTAAGTGCAAAACAGTGCACTTTCATGTTTTTTTTTCGTAATTTTTTTCGCTATCGGGTTTCCAAAAAGAAAAAAAATATATTTTATGTAGACGTAGTTTTTTACCACGGCCCAGTTTGACAAGCAAACCCGCTAGGTTCGCCCCTGCAGAGACAACAATTCAACATGAAGACGTCTTTGATGGATCAGAGCCAAAATCAGAAAAAATAACTTTCGACCAAAATAACATTCAACCGAGGACATGAAAGGAAAAGGGGGACTTTCTTTTTGTTTTTTGCAAGCTGTCCGTAGAGAAGTATTCATGAAATAAGGTCATGTGTGTCAAATTTTCATGAGAATCTATTTGCGTTTTATTGCTGTCCCGCATCGGGTTGGAATAAAAAAATATTTTTACCGCACATCATAATATTTCCGCCGTTTCATGGTGTCATGAAATGTTTATGGCTTGCGTTTATGATCAGGCGATAAAGCCACCTTAGGTTGGGTTCGGAGGCAAATTATTGTGAGAATCGAAGGTATATTTCCTTGGGGGGAGATTGTAAGATACTCGTTATGATGATAAAAAGGGATGAGACGATCGTCTCACAATGTTTGAGATGAATATATCTTTTGGCAAAGACTTCGTAGGTAGAAGCCAAAATCCTACAATAACCTACTTTAGAAATAGTCTATCTATACCATAAACAATACCTGATATCGTTTATGGTCAAACAAATTACCAACCCTCATGTTTTTGGCTAATTAAGGATTAGTTAGGTTTAAAATCCAGAAAGACTAGGTACCAATAAAACAAGAATGCAGCCAGTACGTACAAGAACCTAAAAGATAAAATAATTACGGTCATAAATTACCATCTGTTATTCCTTCGTTTTGAATTTACTAGCTCGTAACTTTCGACGTTTTCCAATCTCCTCTAGTCATTAAAGTTTTTAAAACTAGAGCTCATCTTAAAAACTTTACCACTAGGGGGTCAATCTTTCAATCTGCTATCTGGACAGGATATTCGACATATCTAGTGGACTATTGACCTAAATCGAAATATTCGCACTCGGTCGAGCACAAAATCAGTTCACAGCTGATTTATGCACCTACTCGGCGAGTTTTGAGGTCTATCTTGATAAATGGGCTCAGGAGGGGATTCAAAAAGTAGTTTAAACCGGAAAATGTGGAGTTGCGGTTATTGTTATCGGTTTTTGAGTTTCGTTTCAAAACTATTTGAAAATTTGTAGGTTTGAAATATTCCACATAAGAAAAAAATATATGTATAGTAGAGTTCTATGTATAGGCCTGTTTGTTACAATTACAAGTGAACAAGAAAACTATACTCAATACTTAATATATTTATTGTTGTCATTACATCGGTAAATAGGTAATCTATAAGTACGTATCACAATGTGAACCCTGTTGGGCGTAACAACAAGTGGAAGGCAGACCGAGGATGTTTTTGATAAAAAATATCTAGGTAAGTACTATGTTGAGAAGTACCTACTTGTCTGGTCTGAGTAAATAAAATTATAAAGTTGGTAAGTAAAACAGTTCATTAGGACTAAGACAACACGTACTGTTAAAAATATGGCATATAACTAACCTAAAGCGTAGTAATGTACACAGTGAATATATAGGTCAAGTAAATTTATTTTTTACTAGTTTCTGACCGCGGCTTCGAACGCATTGTTTTCTAGATAAGAACTAGCACCTATATACATGTTCACTGTCCAGTATATATTATACAAAGGTATACGGGAAATATTTTTGAAATAAAAAGGAAAATAATAGATTTTTTCGTTTAAGTAAACTCGACGAAAATCATGATGTTTCCAAACAAAATATAATTTAGCTCATCTCTTTAAAACCTTCAGGTAAGTGCCACCTTTTCTTTGTAAAAGCTATAATCAAACCTCATTTTCTGTAATCCTAGCTCCATCCCTGGCCACCACATTCGCTCAAGTTCACACACTAACTTTGAAAATTTTCCAAGTTGATATTATTACGATAACGCTAGCGGAGTTTGTTTTGTTGTTTCTATTTCAAGCTAGTTTGTTTGCATTTTAGATAGAACACCTAGAAGCATAGAACTTACAGGACTGGCTTTGCAGCCAGACACAGCCACAGCGTAAAACTATTCTTTATAAAGAGTCGCGTACGTGACGCAACGCAATGGTTTCGACGGAAGATCAGCATTGTAGTAGCTATAATCTATAGCTATCACAACTTATGCTGAGTCGAACGCCATTTTGTAGCTTTAAGGTATTTTATAAGTGAGTATTATTTTAAGTATAGGTAGTTTAAATGGTGTTACTAATTTGATTAGTTTTAGTAGGTACAGCAGCGTGGTGCCGGTTTGGAATTTGCACCACCCCAACTCGTCCCGCGGGTGTCGTAAGAGGCGACTAAGGGATATACACCGGGGGCGGGCAGCAGCGCCCCCTGCAGAACAATTCTACCACCGAACTGCGATCCCCAACCCGCATGCCCAGCGTGGAGATTATGGGCATTACCCCCCATGTGATAAAAGCCAATAAGGCGCTTATCAGGGGGAGGCCTGCGTCTAACTGTGGACCAATACAGACTGTTGAGGTGAGGTGAGGTGACCTGTGTTACTATCAAAT
Source organism: Eupithecia subumbrata (assembly GCA_949316285.1). Taxonomy (NCBI): domain Eukaryota; kingdom Metazoa; phylum Arthropoda; class Insecta; order Lepidoptera; family Geometridae; genus Eupithecia; species Eupithecia subumbrata. Next base: position 2,003,984 of record OX438644.1, on the reverse strand, counting down.
GTTATCCTAGTATCAAGCTACTCCTACGAGTCCACTCGGACCGAGTGGACTGATTAAAACCTGATATTTCCTGTAAAAACTTTTAATTCCTCACCAGAGTTTTAATTATTCATTGCCTCATTAGCACATAAATGTCAACAGCTGGTAGAAACTTCACAAAGGTCAAATTGATGACTTTTACTAATATTTTACACCCTCAGAAAATAACGTGAAATCACAGCCCACGTTATCAAAAATTAATTATTTATAGAGCTCGAGTATTTCAGGCAATTCACGCGAAAACCATCGCGCAATCCATCCTGCCTCCAAACAATAAAGCTTAAAATCGAATAGCAATAGCTATCTAAAAGCCAGTGGTTGGTCTCGTTAGCTTTTTTCTAATTCAAACGCAAACTAGAGGTACAATCAGCGCGTTGGCGCAGCAAAATGTCTACGGTTTTTGCGGACGTTTCGATTCTACCGTTTACGTTCTGTGCAAACTGGCCTTTATCGGGCATTTTTCAGGTAGTTACCGTCATTACGAGAACCGTGCATTGTCGGAAGACTTTATTTCTCTACTAGCTTCTCCCCGCGTCTTCGCACGCGTATTTTTGGTACAATAAGTAAGTAGCCTGTTATCTAAGTTAAGCTTTGCTCTAAACGTACGCAAAATTTCGTCTTGATCTGTTCAATAGTTTTGGAGATCCTAGGTAACAAAAATTCAGATTTCACAAACTTTCGGCTTTAAAGAGGTAACTAGTATTTTATAAGTGCGCGAGCTGCAAGCAGCTCGCGGCGGTGGCTGTCACAGGGAGGGGTGGGCTCTGGGGGGCAAATCTCAAAAAGTCGGGATTTTCCCCAAGTCACCCCCGACTCCTCTCCACGATTCCGCAAAAAAAAACATACCTTCCCATCCACCATCAGGGAGAACAATCGCGTCAATGAGTCAGTCAGTCAGTGGTAATCGAGCTTTATATATTATAGAGGTAATGTTAGTAGGATAGGATTAAGCTTGGACATCTGTACTCTATCTATAGGTAACTAGTTTCTGCCAACGGCTTCGCACGCGTTTTTCTATGGTAAAGTTTAAGGGTTATTTCTATCTCATAAGAACTGATTTATGGGATAAAAGTATCGATCTCAGTAAAATTCGGGAGATTGGGTACTAGCTTCTCGAAAGTGGAACGCTCTAATGAGGTCCACCCAGCTCAGTAACAGTGGGACCGGCCGGCGCCGCCGGCGTTCGTGTTTCGCGTGCATTTTGGTCTCAGTATTTCTTTCCATCTTTGTCGTTCATTAGGTAGCTAAGAAGCCTTTATTCACAAAGAAAATTATTTAAGTAGCCTTATTTACAAAGTAAATTATAATCAAATAATAGAAATAAATTAGAACTAGTATTTACAATTGAAACAATTGAGCTAACGGCAGACTGTTGCAAGACTGTAGTAGATGTAGTCTACAGGTAGCTCAACTGATCCCATATCAAGTTCGTAGGTAAGTATAATGCAAAAGATTGGAAATAGCATGTCCTTGCGTTTAGTTGTATAAAACAGGTCATTTGTTGAGTTAGCGCTGGGAGAACTTACCATAACTACAGAATTTTGCTGATAGAGCCTGTGTAAAATGAGCAGAGTCTTTGGAATTGAGGTCGATCGTGTGTCAATTCACTACTTTTGTTGCGCTGTGTGGCGCCGTCTTGGAATTTGCACCGCCCCAACTCTTGTCGTGGTGTCGTTAGAGGCGACTAAGGGATATCCACCGGGGGGCGGGCAGCAGCGCCCCCTGCGATAAAACCCATGAGATAAAAGACAATAAGGCGCTTATCAGGGGGCCTGCGTCCAGCAGTGGACCAACACAGGCTGTTGAGGTTGAGGATGCATTGACAACACTGCTCTGTCAAAAACAAGATAAACAACACTACGTTTTATTCCGGGGCCGCGATCACGGTGCGGCAAGGCACGGCATTACGGCTCAAACGTTAGCAGTTGAAACGTTCGGGTGCGCGTTCACAGGCCGGCATCGGATAATCCGAACTGGCCCCATCAATGGTTTGACATAAAAGATCCGTACCGCACGGAGCGTAAGTCTGCAGCCAAACGATCGTAATTCTTTGAGTTTTCAGTCGCGTAATTTCAGTCGCGTTATTTCTGCTGCATTTGTTTTCATAAAAAAGTCCTGTTTGATTCACACGGCGTCGCAAAATGAGTTAACTGCCGACTCACACGCATAGTTCCAACCGAATTGTGGTCGCGGGGGTGAGGGGAGCGAGGAATGCGTCAGTCAGGTACAGATTGTGTGAGAGTCGACACGGTTTTTCCTCGCCAAAAGCAACTGAATAAATTGCGCCCGTCTGGCAGCCCAAAATATTTTCTGCTGGGCAGAATTTATGCGACCGAAAATACGCGACTCACGACTCAAAAAATTACACTCGTTTGGCTGCAGCCTAAAGTAAAAAAGTAAAAGTAAAGTAAAATATTTTATTTGCCAGAAAACTTATTTCGACCATACAGTTGCTGATGGTCCCCGCAGGAGGCAAGCCTGTGTCGCGGGAGGCCTGTTTAGCGTACTGTCGGCATTGCCGGCAAGGATTCTTGAAGGCCACGTGTGCCAATAATCAGCCCTCAGTACATTGGCCGGAGGGCTTTCTACTTCCTTTGCCGATTTGCGGTCACCATAAGAACATTATAGAATCTGGGGAAGTACCTTTTTAGCCACAAAGCAGAATTGCTGTGATCTGGTTGCTGCTGAAATTACAGGAAATACGACTCACACTTTCAAATATCTTTGTAATAATAAACTAGGACCCTATTTGAGTACCTAAGTTATTTTCATTTCTTTCTGTGTCATCGAGATATAAATTATAAAAACTAAATTATAAAACGCTGTAGGTACAATTTATAAATACCTATCGATAACAGAAAATTGAATGAAAACAAAACACAGAGGTAAAAACATCAACGGAAATTGTTCCCCGTCTCTGATTCGTAAAAACACCGCAAGCTAAAGAAATTCGGAAAAAAACAGGCATAAAATACTTTTAGATGGAAAATAACGGTTTGTGTTATGAAAACATAAATTTCAACGGATGTTATTGCAAAAACGTTTGATATATAACTCGGAGTAACTAATGTTATTGGGAAACTATCCGTAATAGGTACCAATAAGTCACACAGCTGTGTTCAAATCGAAACTTTGTGAAAGGTAACTGTAGGTTCATATTTGAAAACTTTATGGTTGGTCTCATCCCGTAGAAGCACAGCCTATGTATACAGTCGTTTGACGAAGGCATTTTGAGAGAGCAATCGTGCGGGGGCCAAGGGATAGGAAGGGGAGGGATGCTCCCGAGTTGCATACATCACCGCCTGAGTAACTCGGGAGCGTCCTCTCGGGGGAAGCGCCCAAGTGACGGGCCCTTGACCCCCGCACGATTGCCCTGTCAGAACGCCTTTGTGGTAGAAGTGTAAATTCTACATAAGATACTTGCTGGCTTGGTAGGCCAGCAGAGGCCGCATTTTTGTGATTTTGAAAACCATCTGAGACTTAGAAAATAGTGTTTAAAATTATATCTGAAAAAAAAATTATATCCGAAAAAAAGATATATATTACTAAGGATCTAGTCTAGTCAAAGTCGGATTTACTTACAAAATCTAATGAACTTCACTGGATAGAAAAAAATCCCAAAGTTACCCCTTTTTCTAACGTTTTTTCAATACTATAACTAACAAACTACTGATATCACATTATATTTTATTTATTATTATATATATTTTATCATTATATATATTTATTATATTTTTTTTGTACTCATCTAAGGACATTTAATATTTTTAAACAAATTCGCAGAGTTTAACTTGATAAAACGATTTTCTTAATCACCATGTTTAAATAACTACAAAAAACACGAGCGTGGAGGCTTGGCAGGCGCGCGTTTTCCCTTACGCCTACTGCTGCAGGAATACTGGGCGTTAAGTCACTGGCTCGCTGTTATAGTTCGCTGACTCAGCCCGACACAGTTGCTGTCAGCATGCTGTCGACAGCATGTCAGCGGCTTTAACAACTTCACTGTCCCCATACAACTCATTTTGATAATGCCCCACGTCCACAGGTTTTTTTTATTATTACGCTAAATAACATCATTATAATCACATAAAAATAACTAAAATACTATATACTTTATAATAAACTTTTTTTTTACTAGTTTATTTATGAGTCACATGTGACTCACGAACGTAGGGCCATAAATTTTCTTTACCACGTTCAATGAGTCGTATGTGAATACACCCACACAAATGGATTTTTGATTGACAATAACAATCAAATGTCATAACTGCAATTAAATTAGAAAGTTTAATGTTTCTTTGAGGTTATAATTGATTTTTTGTTGGTAAAAGTTCTATTTGTGCTTATATTATTGATATTTTTCTTGAAAATTGCTAATAGAACATATACAAAGCAAGTACACACTGAATGCAAAAGATGTGAAAAAGCATTCGGTTTAGAATGTTATAATGAGAAACATGCTTGATTTATTGATTGATTTATAATATTTTCTTTGAATAAAAAACCTGACATTCCAGTATTATAGATTTATTTATGGCAAATTTCTTGTATGGATACAATGACAAAATTTAAAAAAATCACGATTTTTTTTACCATTAAGTTTTTTGCTATACGTCCACGTATTATTTACAAAAATATCACGTCACGTTCATACCGAAAAGTGTGCCTCAAATCGTGTACAGAAATGAGTCACCTGTGACTAATTAACTTATTCTAATACGTTCCTATGAGTCATATTTGACTCATTGGACAGGGAAGTTGTTAAGGTTGTCCAAACACTGTCAGCGGCCTGCAATGTTGATGATCAATGATGATGCACATTGCCCTCCTAGCCGAATTTTCGGCAACGGCAGCTAGTCGACGGAGACTCGCCAGGTGCGCAGACATATTGTAGTGCCCAAGTGTGTGCGCAAACACAGATGCACTCTCTATTTCCTCACTCCCATATACCAATGTTCATTGGTTTATGAGAGTCTCAAACACCAATGCTTCTTTCTTTTTTTGTTTATTTTCTTTTCTTTTACTAGTTCTTTTTTATAATTTTCCATAGTTCTTCAAAATAATGCTTCCAACACCAACCTACAGGGCCATGTCAGCAGCGTTGGCGGGTTCGGTGTGTAAAGTCCTTAGTTATCTAAAGTACCTAGGTAAGTTAGGGTTCCGTACCTCAAAATGTCTGTCTGTCTGTCCGTCTATCAACCCCCTTTTCTCAGCAAAGCGTGCACGAGTTGAAATTAACGTCAAATGGCTTTTGACTTTTTTGGCATTGGTATACTTCCTATGCATACTTCCCACACGTTCGATTTATTAAAGCAGCAAAAATTAGTTTTTGTGTCAGTTAGCCTCTCAATGAATGCGTGCCCAGTTAAATACTAAAATTGTCATCCGGATAGGAGCAACGTAAAGCCCCGGGTCAAAGTTAGATATTTCACAAAAAATGTTGTAACTTTGCTCTCCATAAAGTGTAGTTAAATGTTTAGTTCGAACACAAATAAATCGTAACATGTTTGTAAACCCGTTTCGAACTTTTTGGGTTAAAAGTTTTACTAATGCAAAGCGGAAATAATTGAGATAGGTTTATTGGTCCTATTGAGGGGTTGCGAATATTTATTTAATGTATATTGGGAGAAGGTTTAATTTTGAATTCGGTCAGCTTACTATACTGTCTGCGTATTTACGTAAGTACTGTAACAACTCATTGGTAGACATACCGTTACAAAAATAGATATTAAATTTTATTTTATACATTTTATTAAATTTTGTAACATTGGGCAGAAGTTTTTATTCACAAACAAAATTACAATAAAATAATATAAATGAAATTAGAACTAGTCTTTACAATTGAAACAATTGAGCTAACTGCAGACTGTTGCAATCAACAATCACAGGTAGCTCAACTGATCCATATCAATACTAGTCGGAAGCTTATAATGATACTATAAGGAAATTAAATTTTAATGGTGTATTAATAAAGCTTGGACGCTAGCCATATAGAAACTAGAAATAAGTAAGCTTAAGTAATCTCATTGCAAACTGTTCAAGTTTTTAATGAGAATAAATTCTTTAAACCGAAAAATCAGTGATAGGAATCTCTCAGCCCTTTTTAAGTACCTGTCTCAGACAAAATCTTGAGCTATATTACCTATTACTGAAAACCAAATAAAGTAAGAATAAAAGTTAAAGAAGTTGACTTGGAATAAGGGCTTATCGTCCAAACATAGATCTAAGTAAATTTCGGGAGATTGGGTTCCTTACCTACCTATTAACTTCTCGAAAGTGGAAGGCTCATATTAGGTGTAATTAGGTCCACCCACTTCAGTCATAGTCGGACCGGCGACAGCCGCTGTCGCCGGTGTTCATGTTTCGCGCACGTATTGTTGCCTAGGTCGGTCTTTCTATCTTTGTTATTCATAAGTGGTTGCTAAATATTGAAAATAGCGTGTCTTTGCGTTTAGTTGTAACACAAAGCGGGCCATTGTTGAGTTAGCGCTGCTGGGAGAATGTATCACATCTACAGAATTTCACTTTGATCTATGCGTTCAAAACATTTTTTTGCAAACGTAAAAAGAGGTTATTATAATTGGTAAGCACCAGAATTGTTTTATCAAGTTGTTTATTAGCGCAAGCTTTGGTGACAGAAGCGTCCGTCCTATACAATACAAACCATACCGTCCTATAAATAACTTGTCTAAATATTTTTTCTAAATCTAATGTATTTCTTTTTGATTATTGTGTTGTTTTGTAACTTGATTATTGTTTTTGTAGAAAACTGGACTATCATAATGATTTTAAATTACCTAATATAGCGTCACCAATAAACGCTTTTTGTGAGTTTGGTAGATGGTATGCCTAGATGTAAGTGATGTAGTTTCGCGAACACTCTTTAACGAAGTGGAAGTACCTCAGAGTAGTCAAAACTGTCAGATCTTTGAGTGGGAGGCATTTGCCTTGCAGTGGGACTCTACAAGCTAACATTAAAAAAATGGTACGTATAAATACCTGTAAGATATAAATAAGGTTGGCTGGAAGAAATTGCTTGAAGCAATAAGACCGCCTATTGTACGTTTTTATTTTTTTAAGTTATTTTTTTATTTTGTAACGAATTTAAAGTGTTCATTCATTCATTCAAAATGCACACCGAAAAACCGGCCCTGTTGTCTGAATTCAGCCATAACGCTATCAGAAAGTCAGAGCCAGATTTATTCCACCACACTTTACCTTCACTAGCTTTATCCAATAAATTTCCTCCGACGTCACTCAGGTTAACTGCACCGTGGAATCACTTGAACACCGGGCGGAAAAACACCCGAAAAGGTAACAAATGGCCATATTTCTGTGGTCGTTGGCCATTGGCCCGCTCGAGGGCCAAACAAATAACTTTAACTATCACGTATATTCTGGAAACGGCCGCTGATATTCGCTATTTTGTTTATTTATTCGTCACTGTGCGTAGAAGGTAGAAAGAACTGGATATTGTGATGTAAGATAGTGAATAATACAATAATAAATAATATATAAATAATATAATGGTAATACAGGGCTTAAAATTGGTTGGATAGTCATTTAATACGGGGTTTGGTAAGGTGTAACTAATTGTTTCTATTTTGTTCACGTACCTACTCTTGCATTATATAACACTAGCTTCTGCCCGCGGCTTCGCACGTGTATTTTCGGTATAATAAGTAGCCTATTATCTAAGTAAGACCATGTTCTAAACGTACGCCAAATTTCATTTTGATCTGTTCAGTAGTTTTGGAGATCCTAGGTCACAAAAATTTTACATTTCACAAACTTTTGGCTTTGTACTACTAGTAGGATAGGATAATTTGTAGGATTACAAAATATTTCGCAAATGGTTTGTACTTGTTTTTTTTCAGCAAAACCAGTGTTTGTCATGAAGTTATTTAAAAAAATTCTGCAAATCCTTTGAAATTTCAAAACAACAAAGAATACACATAAAAGATCATGAATATCAAGAAAAAATGTGTATAGGTAATTTTTTTACAAGAGGTCAATAATTTTCGAAATTCGAAAAATCGTAGTACTAATGTTGCCCCCCTCTTTGTCCAGAATCACCCCTTTTCGGCTTAGTAAAGATTGAAGGAGTTTTGTTGTCCAGTGCTCAACACTCCTCGTCCGCTGAACTATGGATATGAGGGCTTTGCTAATCAAAAGCGAACAGTCAAAAGTGTAGCGTGGAACGGAACGTTTTCACGGCACGCATATTTTCTCGCGTTCGCTGGTTTTATTTTAACAGAGCTACAGCTTTATCCTCCTGAAAATTCGTGTGGAAATACGGTGAAAATCTGTAGATCGGGTGTAAAAAGTTCTTTTTAGTTTATACAAAAATCAATAGGTGCAAGAAGCTTATTATATTTTTATTATAATAGAATATTTCAATCAAATAATAGAAACCAGTTATTTAGAATTGAAACAATTAAGCTAACTGCAGACTTAGGTATATTTGATATTTGATAAATGATAATAATGTTATTTTTATGGTAAAACGTCGTGGATAATGTTATTTACGAGGTGGATAATGTTATTTACGAGTTACGAGCTCATGTTCAAATATTCTATGGCATGAAATTAATAGACGTAAGTCTATGGCTTAAAATTAATAAATTCAATAAAATCATAAAAATTACGTTCACTTTCGTTAAATATTTACTTAATACACCTCATTCGCACACATAGCTACTTCCACTGCTGAACATGCCATGAGGTTTTTTGTCATAATCATCATGCTTAGCCATTACTACTGAGTTTCAAAAATTCAGTTATGGGTCCGGCGACGGATGAATTTCCTATACAAACGTAATACCAGAATGATTTGTAATTTGAGCATATTTTCACCATGGTCTGCTATTATTTGTATTAAAATAGCATATATCTAGGTTCCTGCCATTTTTTTTTTCAAAATACCTTTCTTAAATGAAATTAAACCGAATCGCATTTTTACATAAAAGAATGAATGTTTTCTTAGTATTTGTGTAGATAAGTATTTTGAAAAAGGCTTGTGGCAGGAACCTAAATAAATACTATTCTAATACAAATATTAGCAAACCATGGTGAAAATATTCTCAAATAACAAATCATTTTGGTACTACGTTTGTATGGGAAATTCATCCGTCGCCGGACCCTTAACACATTCGAGGAATATTAGGAACCAAACCATGTTACCATGTACCTACCTAACTAAAGATGCCGTGTGGTGTCGGCTTGGAATTTGCACCACCCCACTCTTCCCGCGGCGGGTGTCGTAAGAGGCGACTAAGGGATTTCCCCGGTGGAAATCCCTTAGTTCTGCAGCACAATTCTACCACCAAACTGCGATCCACACCCCGCGTGGGAATTATAGGAATTACCCCCATGAGATAAAAGCCAATAAGGCGCTTATGAGGGGGAGACCTGCGTCCAGCAGTGGACCTTTTCTTTAGAATTGTTTTAGATGTTTGTAAATTTTAAAACATTGCACGCCCAATAGGGCAGAATACGTTGTGACATTCCATTACATTATTATAACAACTCTTATAAAATGTATTTGATGCAATATATGATTTGATTTGATTTGACCAGTATAGGCTGTTGAGGTGAGGTGAGGTAACTAAAGATGAAATCTATTTTGAAAATTCGTTCGGCTCGACGCGGTCATTAGAAGTGAGCAATCATACAATTTCATACGTGTGTTAAACAAAACAGCTGCGTGTAATGAAACTTGGTGAAACTGGTAGCGAGGCAGCTTTCATAAATAAATCTCCGAGAATCAGAATGTTACGAACATTAAGCTTTCCCGTAAAATAACATAAAGTTTTCCGTACATTTAATGTGAATTTTAAACTTAAAAATATGACTCCGAAAACACATTAAAAACGATTTAGTAGCGTAATAGTGTCGCTGTTGTAAGGTACATTTTTAAAATTACTCTTCACCTGTTGTTGTAGGGGATTTTCACCTGTAAGGTTACTGAGATAGGGGATAGAATAGTATAGCTCGGATGAATTTAATACTTGTCTTTGATGCCTTGACGGAGACTTATGATTTTCAATATTTTGTTAGAAATACATTTAGGAGTTTCATAATGTCGTCAAAAACTTGCTTCTGAGACGTATTTTATAATGTTACTAGTTTATGCCCGCGGCTTCGCACTTTTAGTAGCACGTAGTTTTGGCGTGAAGAGGTAACAAACATCCATCTATCCATCCCAACTTTCGCATTTATAATATTATATGATATCATACGTTAAGCTGTTGGTCCTGCGCTTGACCTCTCCCCGGTCGTGTCGATCTGTCGTCCCATCGGATTATGAGAGTGAGGGAATAGAGAGTGCACCTGTGTTTGCGCATACACTTGTGCACTATAATATGTCCTGCGCATCTGGCTAGTCTCCGATGAGACTGGCCGCCGTGGTCGATATTCGGCTAGGAGGACTTTATTATTGTTATGATACCATAAAATACAGGACGTCAAGATGATGCTGTCTGAAAATGTTCAGCAAACATACATTTATCTGACTTTGGTGATAAGATAAATAATACTAAATAATGCTAACTAGAAAACGATTTTTTTAGATCGACTGATATGCATCAGTTGAGCTACCTGTCAGGGGCGTAGCGTGCCTTGGCGGGGCCCCGTATAATAATTTGTTTGGGGGCCCTTATGAAGGGTAAAGTTTTCTCACAAATGAAAAAAAATGTTTGCATAAAATTAAAAGAATTGCATTGACGACAGACCATACTTTCCATATGGAAAGACCCAGATCTCTGACGACCTTTCGAGTACGGGTAGTGGGATCCTCGTTGAACGCTTGGAGTATGGCTTCGTCCACACCAACAAGCTGCTGCGTTGCACTGACTCGTGGTTCTCGAAGAGTTAAGTTTCCCGTTTCTCGAAGTCCCCGAAAGGTGTTAGAAAATGTGCTATGGTGTGGCACACGTCTATTGGGATGCAACTCTCTGTACAGTCTCTGTGCTGCACGTGTATTTCCATCGCATCTACCGTACGCATAAATAATATCAGCGTATTCTTCAATGCTGAATTCCGCCATTGTGACAAAAACAACGATAACAAAACAGAACAATAAACAGTTTATCAAAACATAACAAATAACCAAAATAAGAACGAAATTTAACGAATACAAATATTGGTTCGAATTCGAAATTCTGATTTCGAATTTCGAATCTTCGAATTAGTCGGATACCTAGGTATGATAAAAAAAGGTTTTTTTTTAAATTAATTTAGCGTTCCTACCTTTGTATCAGAAATAGGGAAGTGATATTTGAACCAAAATTGTTTTAATACAATGTTTTATTCTTAGCGTTTTTACTCCATTTTCCCTATAAGTGCTAATTTTTGAGAAGTTTATAGATTTTTCGGCTACTTGTGGTATACCGTTGTAATAAGCGATGTTTAGAGAAATTTTTAAAAGCATTTGAACTTCTCGATCGCTATTTTTTTTTTAAAACGATGCAAAGTTGTCCTTCTTGATTATTTTTTTTACGTTTTTTAACTTTGAGAGCTTTTAACTAATTATTTACACGTTCTTTCAAATAAATAATGCCTTCAAAAGACGAAGGATACATCGGAGACCAAAAGTAAGTAAAAATTTTACTAAAAAACACGTTCCAAAAAAAAGTTCTAGGGGTAGATAGGTAAAATTTCGGAAAATCTTAAAAAAATACAAAGAACAGGATTAAAAAAAATTTTAAACTGTTAGGGTCTTTTCCTTCAAATGGTTTTTCACAAATAGGTCCACCTACACACCCACCGAGTTTGTCTAACCCTCCACCAAACACCCTGTATATTTATCAATCTGTCACTTTTTCCAAAATTTTTACAAACAATTCAAATATGGTTACACTTTCCTTGCCTTTTTTTCGGCAAACTGATTTATTAAATCATTAATAGCTGATGATGACTTTAGTTTTTATAAAGTGCCTTCAAGGACAATAGTGACAGGTCTGACAGGCGTTCATGTCCCATCGAACAAAAAGTTATTTATAAAACCGATAATTTTTTTACTTTTGTCATTTCTGAAATAAATAAAAAATTGAGAAGTTTTTATTAATTTTTGCTTACGCACATCGGGGGCCCCCGTAGCCCGGGGGCCCCGTATAATTGATACGGCAGCTACGGCGGTAGCTACGCCCCTGCTACCTGTAGATTGTTTGCAGACTGCAGTTAGCTCAATTGTTTCAATTGTAAATACTAGTTCTAGTTTCTATTCTTTGATTGAAATTTAAACTTTATTTCCTTCTCATAAAATACACGAAATAAACATGTCTGAAAATGTTAAGCAAACTAGTACTGAACGAAATGGAATTTCCAACAGTTCTTTTTATTATTCTATCAGCTTAAAGACTTTACGCCATAGGAAATAGTGATTCAGCCGCACTTTCTGAGTGGTTCCGGGATTAAATGACTGATGAGATGATGACCGTACGAGGAATGACTGCCGGATAGTTCGTATTCGTTCACTTGTGGGAACTAGTTCATTTTAGTGCATCGTTCCTGAACTACACAAGTCTGTCTAATTACTTAGCCCAGGAAGAAATCCATGTACAGACAGCGTCAGAATTAAGTAACCCCCCTGCATAACACATGCAGGTATAAATCCATACCTGTTGATTGTAGGAGTTTTAAAAGTCGAAATAAATTATATTTTTATTTAGGGAACATAAAAACAGAACGAATAGATAAAAAAAATCGGATTCTAACCTGCATTGTTATGCAGGGGGGTTACCTAATTCTGATGCTGTCTGTACGTTCAGACACCATCAGAATAATGTATAACTCAATGCAGGTTAGAAACCATCTTTTTTATGTTACCTAAATAAAAATATAATTTATTTTCGACTTTTAAAACTCATCCGATTCACAGGTTTGGATTAAAACCATGTTTTATGCAGGGGGTTACTTAATTCTGGCGTTGTCTGTAAATTAAACTGCTGCCTTTTTAAAAGTAATAAATAGCGAAAATAACAAATGACGTTAAAATAAAAAGTTTTTCTGGCGTTTGACCGTACCTTATTCTCAACAACGAATATAGTTCACAATCATACAGACACTAAAACTTTCGCGTTTTATTATAAGTTTGGACTGTATAATATAAATCACCTACCTTTAAAGTAACAAAACTGCATTTCCTAGTTAAATACCTTACAAAACGCCTTAACGCTAGAAGGCCTCGCTAAGCGGCTGTAGCAGCTAATGCTAATGAGCATGCCTTGTTAGCCTTATTGAGATGCAGCTCGCTAAGGAGGCAATCTTAAAGAGTTAGGGCTAGATCATACTTGATACGAATATCATTAAATTGAAACATGAAATTTCGGTAACACATTCCGAAATTGTATTTTTAATCCCCGACACAAGAAGAGAGGGGTGTTATAAGTTTAACGTGTTTATCTGTGTATCTGTCTGAGTTATCGTATATCCCAAACGGATGAACCGATTTTCGTTTAGTTCTTTTGTGTCATAAATAATTTTACCCCGAGTGTTCTTAGCCATGTTTCATGAAAATCTGGGAATTTCATGAACCTGGGACTACCAGGGACCATTAAGATAATAATTTTTCACAGGGAAGTTTGTCAGATATTTAGCATTTATTTATTTACGTTTTTTTACTCTCATGCTGGCCAAAAACACGTTAAGTATAGTATTTTTCCATTGTTTTTTCCACCACAGCAAAGTCAACTTATTTCGTTAAACAAAGATCAAATTATCTCTTTTTTCATGAACATCTTGCAGTCATAGATAAAAGACTACCAACCGATCCATGCATGCATGCATGCAATGTAGCCTGCATTGTACCATGCAGACCAGCCATGCATTGTTAGCCTTATTCAGATGTAGCTCTTAAAGGAGGCAATCTACCAGAGTAAGGTGTTATTGCACATCTAAAGTAAATAAAAAAATAATGTTCGACATCCAGCGCATTATTTAACTAGCCCTAAAGTAAGCGGAGTTTGTTTTATGGTGACTACATGGATGTGGCAGATTTCAGAGCTAAATGTGAGTAGCTTAATTGATATCATGAGAAAAGATGTATAACATCAAAATAATGGTGATTAGCTTCGGTGCGCGGCTTCGCATGCACTTAATTGATTAATTAGCATATTTTATCGCCGCTCATTGGTTGATTTCGATGACGAATAAAAACAAAGGAAAATGAACCAATGAGCGACAAAAATAGATTAGGTGCCACGCTGCTGTCACGCATTGGGATAATGTCAATCAACAATTCTCTGGATTTTGAAGCCAAAAAGGAATCTATGTGTGAATTGACAAGCATCAATACTCGTATAACAAACTTCAGTGCTTTCTCGATACGAGCGCACGTCATATACAAATAGGAAAATGAGATGTCTTTGTCGCATTTTTTTGGCTTCACCTCGTTTGTGTCAACTATCAATCTAAGTCTTCTTCTTTTCATAGGTCAATGGTTCTCGAAAACTTTTATCGTAATGTTACTGTGTCCACTCAGGTGAAATTAACTTATTTCCGTTTCGCACCAAAGAAAAACTTACTGGAAATATTTCAAATAGCCAAACAACGGTAAATCTCCACTTAGCTGAAATCGCACCAAAGTGAAACTTATCGGAGATGTGTAAAATAGCTAAATAATGTTATCAAAGATGTAATCGAATAACAAATTACCATCTCGACATGGTGTTTATGGAGATAAGTAATATGTGAGTACATGCACTATCTGTAGGAATAAACCATATTCCTTCCCCATATTTGACAAATGTCCTTTCCGCTTTGGGGGGAAACTTCTGCAGAATATCCATCCGTGAATTTCTGTTGAAACGTTTAAAACAACACTTACCTGAACAGCTTGGCTACAGGCTCTTTTAGAAAATGAGTGTGAGTACCCTAAGTAGGCAATTTTAAAAACAATTCTGCTCTTACATAAATGTCTTACTCGGCATGTAGGTTCCGGCTCCACCTAGATTGGAGTTTGGCTCACCTGGTTCCAACTGCATTTAGCTTTAAAGCCGTTACAGTTAACGTAACGTTATCAGTTAACATTTCACGCGTAACGGCTAAACGGATACTAATGAAATTTGGCAGGGAGGTAGACGGTAGCCCAGGAATGGAATAAAATATGCTATTTTTAATCCGTATGTGCATGGATTGTCAAAGGGTGTTTGAAGATTTTGGCCCTAACATCGGTCACCATTATTTTTACAAAATCGCCGCACACAACAAAAGTTAGGTATATATTTGGATAGTGGACCCTAAAACAAATAAAAAATGTTCCCATAATGCCCTAAAGCGTCAGGTTTCTGAGATATTCACATCTAAGGAAAATATAAAGGTTTTTCTGTGAATATCTTAGATACCTGACACTTCAGGAGATTATTTTATAAGACATTCTTTATTTTTTTTTAGTTTTAGTGTACTCTATCCAAAATATACATATATAAGATGTAAAGTGCGCGGCAATTTTGAAAAAAAAAAAAACATATGTGAGGGCCTTCATAAATAAATTAAATTTTAAACTAAACCCCTTTCGTAAATAAAATAGAAAACACAACCAGTTTGTTAAGAAAACAGTGCACATGTTATTTACATGGAAATACTTCATCCATCTATCGGACAACCATCAGAAATACGAAAACATCCGTGCCAATTTTCATCATACAGCCGCTTGGGTGAAAACCCGCCCTATACAAAATAAACAGTAAAACTCACATTCCTAATACAACAGGTACGCCTATGAGAAGGCACCTAATTTCTTCTCTCTCGGCTTAAATTATGACGTCACGACACTAGCAATTTACCGTGTAATCTGCATCTCAGCGCAGAACTAATTAACACGGCACTGGTTGAAGTAAAATTAACTTTGGGATGAAGTTTATAAAGTCTTTATTCAGTTATCAGATACTGGTAGCATGGAGATTTAAGGATGCTTTTGAAATCTTGGATATCTTTGGTTAAGAAAATTCTATTGTTTTAAAAGGAATTGCTTTTTTAGGGTACGGTGATTAAGAATAGTGACATTGAGGTAAAATTTGTAAGTTATAATGGGCTATCTCTCGATAATAGACTGATTTTGAAAGATTCATAGCCCTGGTAGCCTACTATTTTACTTTCCCAAGTAAATAAAATAAATAAATAAATAAATAATGCTGGACAATTCACACAGCATTATCTAGCCCCAAGCTAAGCAGAGCTTGTGTTATGGGTACTAGATAACTGATATACTTAATACAATATACTACATAGATAGATATTTTTAAGTGCCAATAAAGAATTAACATATTCACTATTACATAGGTACGTTAGTACGTAAGTAACACTACCACATGAGCGAAGACATGGACAGAAAATAATTAACATTTTATTGTATTTTAAGTAGTTCTTTCACGGATTTTAGTACTTACGGTTTACCATAACAATTAACATAATCTTCATATTTTTAAACGTTTGCGATTTGTTATATGACATAATTAACGATTATTTATCGCATACCTTGTGTTAATAAATTATTGTGTTAAATATGAGTCACCCCGTGACCACGATCGCCGTAACGCGATGGAAAGGAAGGAGAAATTATAACACAAGGTACGTGACCCGATAAATATAATTATGCTTAAGCATAATTATATCTCCATCCATTCATTCCACATCCATTATAGATCCATACCACAAGGCTTGAAAACTAAAGTTTTCAATCAGTGCGTCCTACCCGTCATGACCTACGGAGCTGAGACGTGGACACTCACGGTAGGGCTGGTCCACCAGTTCAAAGTCGCTCAGCGAGCTATGGAAAGAGCTATGCTCGGAGTTTCTCTAAAGGATAAAATTCGTAAAGAATACATACGACCGAGTACCAAAGTTATCGACATAGCTCAAAGAATTAGCAAGCTCAAGTGGCATAAATAATATAAATAATAATGGCCATATCTCGCGAAGAACCGACAACCGCTGGGGTAAACGTGGTCTTGAGTGGAAACTTAGTGTAGGACGCCCTCCGGCCAGGTGGGATGACGATCTGCGAAAGACTGCAGGCAGATGCTGGATGCGGCAAGCTGAAGACAGGGCGCTATGGCGCTCATTAGGGGAGGCCTATGTCCAACAGTGGACTAATATAGGCTGATGATGATGATGATGATGATAATTATATTTTATTTATCCGGTATTTATCGTCAGATCGTAACATCCTTCGACGAAGGATGTTCATGTAGTGTTCGTTAAGCGGCACTTGTTCATACATAATACATTCTCGCACGTGTACATAACACATTCTAACTAAATACACGCGAAGCCGCGTAACGAGTCGTTAGTTGGTTACTTACCGATAATGTTATACTAATAGTACAAAAACAACTTGAATTAGTAACCACACTGCAGTTGCGCTAATTCAAGATCAAGATAACCGAACAGCTGTAAATGTGCCAACAGTAATTAGCACCTGCATAGTCTGCTTATGCCTTTACATATTAGAGAGGCGCCCAAAATTTGCGGCACGCCAAATAGAAGACCTCCGTGCTCCGTGCCGCAGCGGCGGAACACAACCTAATGGGAGGAACAGAAGTTCTATTTAAAAATTCCTACTAGAATAATGGAAAATAATCTACACGATTCTACTCTCCGTTGGGCCAAGAATATCAGAGAGTGGATCCCAAGGAATAAGAAGAGATCTAGAGGTCCACCGGAGAAGAGATGGCAAGACATCTTTGTGAAGAGAGCTGGTCCTAACTGGATGACAAAGGCCACAGAGCTGGGGGAGGCCTACGCTAAAAAAGGCGACTACGTAAAGTTTGTAAATAGATAGTTAGTAGTTACATAAGAAGTAGGAACTAAAGGCTAATTTGATTATTTTATTTTTATTTATTGCTACATTAATATAATTCTCCTCAAACCGCATGCCCAGGCTTGGGGATTATGGGCATTACTTCCAATGAGATAAAAGCCAATAAGGCGCTTATCAGGGAGAGGCCTGCGTCCAGCAGTGGAACAATATGGGCTGTTGAGGTCGAGGTTATATAACTAGTATATCAGTTTATGATCATTTATGTCGAAATATGTAAACCAGCTGGGCGTAATTCCTGTCACAAAAATATTCCACAAAACTTGTCTTGTGGTTTTCTGTTTCCAGAGGTGTTTTACTTTTACCGGAGGCCATCCTTTTAAAACTTCGGCTAAATTTGAATACGAGTTTCTTTATTTATTTTTATTGTTTAGTATCATTAACGCCCCCTTAATATTTTATACTACCCGATCCTGTCCATATAAAGGTTGCCTGGAAGAGATCGGTGTGAGCGACAAGGCTGACATTGTGCCTCTCTAGAAATAGCTGTGTGGTGCCGGCTTTGAATTTGCACCACCCCAACTCTTCCCGCGGGTGTCGTAAGAGACGACTAAGGGATATCCACCGGGGTCGGGCAGCAGCGCCCCCTGCCGAACAATTCTACCACCGAACTGCGATCCCCAACCCGCATGCCCAGCATGGGGATTATGAGCATTACCCCCATGTGATAAAAGCCAATGCGCTTATCAGGGGAAGGCCTGCGTCCAGTAGTGGACCAATACAGGCTGTTGTGGAGAAATAGTTATTTCTGTTTATTAAATTATCTGATAAGCTTTGATGGTGCAATAAAGAAATTGATCAGTTTCTTCCAACCAGGATTCATTTTCTTTTGATGCTTTCGCAGAAAATTTCAGAATTTAGCAAAAAGCATCTTCAAGACTTAATTTGCAGTCTCGGCTCCAAGTTCAAAACTCTTTTGTCAAAAACTTTCAACTTTGAATCCGGAGTCCGAAGCTGTAGTTCCGATCTCTAGTTCCGAAGTTGTAGTGGTATTCAAAGCTCAATTACACCGGGTAAGAGCCGGTTATTGCTTGGCAATTAGCTGGCTAAGCTGTTCGAGCAAGTTTAGGACTGGCTTTTGTCGCATTTACAATGATGTGCTTGTAATAGTTTTTGGAAGGTACGTATTTTACTGCGCGGTTTTGTAGGTAAATTCAACAGACAGCAAATTTTGATCACCAAATCGCAAAATGGGTACCTATACCATAGATTTCTGTATAATAAATAAATAAATAATGCTGGACCATTTACACAGCATTATCTAACCCCAAGCTAAGCAGAGCTTGTGTTATGGGTACTAGATAACTAAATAAATAAATAAAAATACAATGCTGGACAATCCACCCAGCACCATCTAGCCCCAAAGTAAGCTACTCAAAGCTTGTGTTATGGGTACTAGATAACTGATAATATATTTGATACATTATATACATGATAGATATTTTTTTTTATTATACATAGAAAATACCCAGACCAACGGAACAAATTTCTGCCGATCATAAGCAAATTTGTCCCGAGGCGGGAATCGAACCCGCAACCTCCTGCGTCGCAGGCGGACCTTCGCCCGTTGCGCCACTGAGGTCGTCAGTCACTATCTACGCCTCGCGTAGGATCGTAGAGCGATAGTCGCCGCATAGGGATACCCTGAAAATAACACGCACAGCCCAGGCGATATACATCCTGGAGAATGTTTATATTTAGCCTGTTAGAACCTTCAGTTCAGGACTAATGAAATCGTCTATCAGGGGCAGATGAAGCGATGTAACATCAGATTAAATCAACAAAATTGTGATGGGAGAAGATCCTAGATGAATATGTACATTAGCTGTTCATGGTCCGCCTGCTAGCGCGTAGCATGGTAAATTAGCAGGTTGAGTTTCCATTGACGCTGAGCTGGGCGGAGTTGAGAGGAGCGGACCGTGAATTGGCCAATCACAGTGCTCGAAATATCCACTCCGCATCAGTGGAAAGAGTGTCAGGCAGGGCGCAAACTTGGATACTTTTGTGTCTTGTGTTAGATACAAGCTACCGATAATTTTTTGATTTCTATAGAACCAGTATAAAATCATCTAGTCCCTGCGCATACGTAAAAATTTTTTGTGTCCAGTTGCTCCTACTAAACACGTACTCATTGACGATCAAAAAGTGATGGTGTGACGTGTCGGCAACAAAAAGTGTCTACGTTTGCGCAGCGCCTAAGTGGAGCGGAGTGGAGCTGAGCAGACTTTCAAATAAAATATAAGACCACGCGGGTCCGACCCGAACCGAACGGTACTCCGTTCCGCTTCAATGGAACCACCTGCCACTCCGCTCAGCTCCGCGTCCGTCGAAAGTTTCGACTCAAAACTCACCCTGACGATGGCTGGAAGCGCCACGGCCAGAAAAAACAAACGTATGAAAATGTACGAGACCAGCCACAATGCAAGCATATAGCTTGGCTATGTAGTCACCTGGCGTGTAGCGAGACTATGTCCGGTTTCTGGCTTATTAAGATGGTAGACGTTCCTATAACAAACGCCTACAGGGGTTTCAAGAATTTGGCCCTAATATCTGTCACCATTTTGTTTTTTTTTTTCAAAATCGCCGTGAAAATATCTCAGAAACCTGACGGTCTAAGACATTTTTTATAGGTAATTTTTTTGTTTGTTTTAGTGTCTTCTATCCAAATATTTATTGTGCGCGGCGATTTTGAAAAAAAAAAATATTGGGGCTATCCCATACAAAAATCTTTTAACCCCTTTTGACACACTTCCCTTCAGGGCGACCAGTCAATCAATCTAACTCGTTTAGCGCTAAGGTTGACACGTTACGTGTCAACCTAAGCGCTAAACAACCCGCCAACTTAGATGGCACTGAACTGCCGGTCCAACTTACCTGGTCTATATAGGAAAGCACTCGCTAAAACCGTCTCCTGTAAAGTAAAATACTGAAACTAATAAACCGTTTACGTTGACAAGCAACTAAGTACCTTCTGTACTTAGTTTCAATGCTCATTCGTAGTAGATTAGACGGAGTTTGCCGGAAGTTCCGCAGTTACTTGCCAAGTTCTTACAAAGGTGACACTGAGATACCTCGTGCGAACTCTAAGAGCCGTTTAGCATGTACGGAAATTGAAACCTACAAGGGTGACGACACTGTATGACTTAGAAAGTCCAGGTGAATTGAAGTCCAGTAAATACAATACAAAAATGCTTTATTGTACACCATTAAATAACAGTCACGTCTTTTCTATATGTTCTAAAAAAGACGCGTCAGCGCGCCCTGTCCGCGACGCGTTCTCCTCTTACGTCTTTTCTATCTGGCCTACGCATGAGATGGAGGGGTCAATTGTTACGCCACAACCGCCACGACCTGGGCCGCGATTACGGTGTAGAAATAGGCCGGCATCGGACAATCCGCTGACAAGTGCGTCCACTGATCGGCAATCCGAATGACGTCATTCGCATTAAATAGAAAAGTTGCTTTCAAGAACCCTCGCCGGCATGGCCAGCAGTCCGCTCCGTGGGGTACGTATCTTTTATGTGCAACCATTGATGGGGCCAGTGCGGATTGTCCGATGCCGGCCTGTGAACGCGCACCCGAACGATCCAACTGCTAACGTTTGAGCCGTAATGCTATGACTTACCACACCGTGATCGTGGCCCAGAATGTAGACCGTGAAGGTACATTTAATTGAAAACTTTGCTATAATATTTAAATGGTTTCCTTTTTGCAAGTTATCTTGCTCAGACAATGTCACAATAGCCAAGTTATTTAATAGTTCCGGTGTATAAGCTGGACGCGTCGGGCGAAGTTCTTGATGCTGAGCAGTGGCGCCCACGACCAAAATAAGAGTTTATCTTGAATTGAATCCAGCAGCGGGCAGTAAGTAGGTTTGCCAACTTATTTTGGTTTGGAGATCTTGCTCGTAAAAATATAGTGGGATAGGAAAATCTAAAAAAACAACTCTTATTTTAGATTTTTCCTATCCCACTTCATGTCATTCATCCCTTTTGTTCAACACAGATAAATTACAATATGTCAAGCTATTCTGTGTACCTAAGAATAGCAATACTAAAAGTAGGGCACAAATAGTGCATTGGGCGGGATATGGGCTTTTTTGTGCAGTTTTTCTCCAGCAATAATTTTATTTTGCTTTCTCTCTTAGGCCCTTTTAGGTCACAAAAATATAGACTTCTTCCAGAAATATATATTAGGCGGCGTTCAAATATAGTAGGATACTATATAACATAGTAGGGATGGCAACCCTAGCAGTAAGGCCAAAACCGCTTTAATATTTAAATTTCAGTGGGCATTAAGGCCAAGAAACTCCTGACAAGACGGAAAGTAAAATGATTGACAATCAATTTAATATTCTCCAATTGAATCTGTGCAACTGGCAGTCTGCATGATCCGAGATGAATGAATCTGAATGAGTTCCGTAGATTTCCTATTGCACGGTTTTTAAATAACTATCACTGAAAATAAAACAAACAGTAGATAACTCCATCTGTGAAAATTAGTGAATGATTTACTCGTTAAATTTTATTCGCTTACCTCAACCTCAACAGCCTGTATTGGTCCACTGCTGGACGCAGGCCTCTCCCTGAGAAGCGCTTTGTTGGCTTTCATATAATCCCCACGCTGGGCATGCAGGTTGGGGATCGCAGTTCGGTGGTAGAATTGTTCTGCCGAAGGCGCTGCTGCCCGCCCCCAGTGGATATCCCTTAGTCGCCTCTTACGACACCCGCGGGAAGAGATGGGTTGGTGCAAATTCTAAGCCGGCACCGCACAGCGTATTTATTCGCTTATGGCTTCTTTATCTGTGCCCAAGAATACAATGAGCGGCGAAATCTATGAGTGCATCACTCATCGATTGTTTTTATGTGAACACGTTGATGACAAGTATTCTGCAGATTATAGTCAAAGATGCTGCAATTTTAAGTACGTATTGGTAGAATATGATCAGGTAAAATGTTTTGCCTAACCTACGACCTAATCTGATCAAAATAAGATTTTCTGAATGCGAATTCAAGACTGCCATCACCTCATCTCAACAGCCTATATTGGTCCACAGGTGGACGCAGGCCTCTCTAGTAAGCGCCTTATTAGCTTTTATCTCATGGGGGTAGTGCCCATAATCCCCACGCTGGGCATGCGGGTTAGAGATCGCAGTTTGGTTGTAGAATTGTTTTGCAGGGGGCGCTGCTGCCCGCCCCCCGTGGATATCCCTTAGTCGCTTCTTACGACACCCGCGGGAAGAGATAGGGTGGTGCTAATTTAAAGTACTCCTAGATAGATCCGTGTCACACGATATAAAGTAGGTAAGAAAGTGACGAGTATGCCTGATTCAGCGTAACCACAGAGCGTGACTGACCCGAGCGTGACGGTACAGTTTCATTTCTATTATGGCGGTTTTCATAAAAAGTCGAAAGTCAAAACCTAACGCTATTTAAAAATTCTGAAACCACGTCTTCAGTACTCCTAGATAGATCTGTGGCTTAAGTTTCATTGTTACATCGCAAAAGTTTAAGTATACGCCAACCGCCATGCAAATTACTGTTTTGCAAAGTTGTGAAAGATGTTGCTAGCGTGATTTATCATTGTTTTGGACTTCTTTATTATGTGCAAATTATGTTTCGCTGCTTTTTGCGGCTTTGTCTATTTGCACCCGTGGAGTTTTTGTTGAGTCGAGCCTTTATGTCTGATTTAGATGATTTACTTATACAGCGTAGCGTTATAAACTTTTTGCTATGGTTTCGGCCGCCTCGCCACGCCACCCCGTTGGGTTTTGTAGACTTCAAAACAGGGTATAAATAATAAATGGTGGGTACATAAATCAGAATGTAGAAAAAGGTCTTACAAAGTTTTTAAAGGATAGTAACTATCATTTTAGAGTATAGGTATACCATTGATGGATATTAAAGGTAGGCGCTTTCACTTGCAACACCACTGCCGTACAACACAAAAATGGGCATTCAAATATGAGCTTACGCCCGTAATTTCAAGATAAATTTTTACAGCGACAAAATGGCTTACCGCAAGCTTCAAGAGAGTGTCCGCGAGCTATGTTTTCAGGTGCTGTAAAAAAAATGCATCCAAAAAACCATTTTGAATGCACATTTTGTTTTGTGCGGCACTGGCGCATTCATGATCTGCGACAACTTTTGATGGCACACTTAGTTTCATTCTTAATCCTATGGCTCAGCCACTAAGTCATAAATTAGCTTCCTTCCTAAGACATCTCGGCATCACAATGCCAGCTGAACAGAGTCCCCTTAAATCAACATAAGGGGAATAAATCAAGTGAATCAAAAACATTTACCCTGCTTTGATTGTAAAAGGAATTCCCCCAATCCGGCTTTGGATAAGATGGAATCTGTGCCAACACAGAGCTCCATGTTGCCATGCCTACGTAGTCTAAGTTAGAGTTTCTTTATAGATATGGAAATAAATATTTATTGCCTGTTATATGAGAAAAAAACAGCTTGTTTTTTCAGCTTGTATTGATTGAATTGCAATTTTGAATAGCAAACTACTTTTCATTTTATGAAAAAGAGTGTTCTTACGACCACATAATATAAAGTAGGAAAGAAGGTGTCGGCCGGGTATGCCTGATTCAGCGTAACTAATGAGCGTAACAGACCCGAGCGTGACGATACAGTTTCTTTACTTATATGGCGGTTTTCATAAATTTGTGTTACCTAATTTACCAGCGGCTTTCAAACTATCATAGCAACCTGTATCATCGTTGAGATCTAGATGCCCTTTTGTACAGGAGCAAAATCAGAATATTTATTTATTTGCACCCGTTACTGTCCCACGGCTGGGAAAAAGACTCTATTTTTTCCTTCCATTCCTCGCGATTTAACGCTATATCACGGTACAATCAGATTTAGTAGATATTAAATAAAACATTGCGTGGCCGTGGGGGTCAGCACGGGCGGATGTCATATGAGTCGGTCCTTTACGACAGCCGACTCATATGACATCCACACGGGCGGTCGTAATGGATCTACCAAAGATAAATCACCAGCTTCCTCTTGTGTAAGTATTATTCAATAACTCCACTGATCAATACGCCTCCCAAGCAATAATGGTGAACCCCTGCCTTGTTAGCGGGAGGCTTGTTCAGATACCTACGTTTACTAATGAGTAAGGAATTCTTGCAAAACAGATAGATATTAGCACATTGCAAAAAGCAACACTAAACACCGAGGAATAATTCCAGAACGGAAAAAGAATTGCAAATTCGCCATCCCCCATCCCCTACGCCAGCCATCGGATACGAATAAACAAAAGTCCCGATCGGAACAGCTGAGTGGCGCGAATGTAATTTATCTCGCTACTTGCAATCGCTTTTTTCTGCAGCCAGAGGGCGTACAAATTGAATTGAAAGAATAATTGGCTATGTTTGGTACGCGCTATTTCTAGCCGGAAACTGTGTTTGAATTGTTTTGTTGAAAATGTTGCCGTTGAATTCATCATCATCAGCCCGTATAATTCCTCTGAACATAGGCCTTCCCCAAACGACGAAGTCTTGAAGGCTTTTGCAAAACGAAAAGTGAGGTTTCTAATTCGTTTTCTTGCATAACCAACTCGCATGTGACTTGCATAAGATACGTTTGTACAAAAACCGAATCAGAAAATTCGATTTTCGTTTCTACGAGTGCCCTGATAAAAGGTCCATCGGACGGGAGTTCTTCCCACCCTATGATCTGTGGCAGTTGAATTAAACCAAGAAAAAAATGCAGGTAATTCCATAAACCCAACGTCCTTGGTAAATCGTAAATTGCTCAATTCAATTTCTACATTGCAAAAAGAATTACCTAGTTAACATACAAGGTTGGGTTCGCAATAATGACACATTTTCTACTGAACACAATATCTTTGCTTTATTGTTTTCACACCGGATCATGGGATTCAGTGCAACAATTATATTTCCTGCTCAGAATATAGAATATTAAACCAAATATAGCTATTCCTGGTGGTATAAAGTATTCAGGATATAACATAGGTACCTTGACAGTTGCACTGTTATTGCTAGCGTAATGATTTTTATCTCCAAGAAAAAAGTAAGTAGGTACAGAATTAGTGGCAAAACTGAAACAAATGTTAGGCATGTATCATCGTTTAAAGTGTTCAAAGTTGAAAGTCAGTAGTTTTCCTTTCTGAACCTGCTTTGGGAATTATTCCTGTAAAAAGAATATTTATTGATAATCCTAGCTGCAATTTTAAAGTTTTTATATAAGCACTAGCTTCTGTCCGTGGATTCGCACGCGTATTTTCGGTTTAATAAGTAGCCTTTTATCTAAGTAAGGCTTTGTTCTAAGCGAACTCCAAATATCATCTTGATCTGTTCAGTAGTTTTGGAGATCCTGGGTAAAAATTCGGATTTCACAAACTTTCGGCTTTATAATATTAGTAGGAAGTAGTACGTATTCAACGTAGGAATAAACAACTTTAATCTGCAACTTTTAGTACATAGCAGTCTAAGGCTTCCGGCTGTCCTTATTACGCGAATTCGCGTGTGTAGCTCGACAAACGTAGTGTAGAACGCCCTCCGGCCAGGTGGGATGACGATCTGCGAAAGACTGCAGGCAGATGCTGGATGCGGCAAGCTGAAGACAGGGCGCTATGGCGCTGCTTAGGGGAGGCCTATGTCCAGCAGTGGACTAATATAGGCTGACGATGATGATGATGATGATGATGTGTGTGTAGCAGCCAATATATAATGTGCATAAACGTAAATAGACTAGCAAGTCCTGGTGGCAATCTTTGCAATATCGTCAACCCTATTTAACTTGCAAGCACTGCGTCTGTTATCCCTGGGGGTCAGACTCAGACGTGGCAATAAAATAACATTTGAAATTACCTATCTGGATGCGGCTTTGGACAAATTACTCATACTCTCTTGCGGGTCAAAGCCTTCATTGCACCAATTGTATCTTCTACGTATATAATAAAGTATAAGGGCAATCACTATGAACACAATTATTATTATATCAACTACCATAACCTTATTGCTGACACCTTAGTTTAATTCAAAAAGTAAAATTATTTATGTAAAATTACAAAAAATATAAATGCCGTCAATGTTTTGACAGTTACACAAAGTTTTCTAAAATTGACAGACTTTGACGATAGGATTAAGAAGTTGATAAATATTATAAGTTTTTTCATACTCAGAATGATAGGTTCTTAGTGCTTTTTGAATATATTTTTATTTTCTATATTGGTTTTTATTTTCTTTATTTATGTTTTCTTTTGTAATTAGTGAACTTGATTGAGATTAAATTATCCTTTTTATTTTATACAAACTCAACCTCCATCTTTTTTACATCGTTTTAAAAATGAGCAATTGAATACTGACATTGTCAGAATTGTGTCAAACCATGATGCAGAGCCAAATACGAAAGAAGAAGAAGTTGATGAAATGGTATGGACGAACGAAATAATACTGTGCAAGTTTGTTTCCATAGTTTGTTTCTCTATCTGTCTATTAGCTTTTCACGTCTAAAAAGCGGAACGGATCTAAATAAAATTTGACAAGGAGTTAAGACGCTGCCCAAACAGCGACACCGTAGAAAGTACACTTTTTCGTCGCACCGTTAGCCGTTCTCCGACATATTACAAGCCCAAAAAAAAAACAGTGTATAGTCAAATGTATGGAAAAAAGACTTATACAAAAATATTTTATAAAACGATCTAGGATCTTGAAAAAAAAAAATCACAAGAAAGAACAAGAAAAAAATTTTCGTCTCGAAATGCTCAATATTTTGAGTGACAACCATTAATTATTTTAATACTATATGAAAGGAAATTTTATCAACAAAAGAAGTATGTAAGAAGTTTTAAATAAATAAAACCATTAACATAATAAAACCCAAAAAACACATTTTTGTAAGGCGTTTAGCGAAGTAATTGCAAAAATGATAATATTTTGCCAATAGAATTTCAACCTTATTACTCAAACA
The DNA here is from genome assembly GCA_949316285.1 of Eupithecia subumbrata. Lineage (NCBI taxonomy): Eukaryota > Metazoa > Arthropoda > Insecta > Lepidoptera > Geometridae > Eupithecia > Eupithecia subumbrata. Next base: position 1,976,171 of record OX438644.1, on the reverse strand, counting down.
TCCCTTTCAATATATGCTCAAAATAGCTTCCACTAGCTTCATTCGGAGGCTGGATGCCTCCTCGGACGGACGTGAGGTTATGTAACTTTTTTCGCGATGACAGCTGGGTTCGACGGACGAATTACGATTTTCGACAACTTTTGTTTTGCGGGTTAAATGGTTCATTCGTCATTGAAATAAAGTCTATATTTGATTGAAGCTAAGCCAAAAGAAATTTGCAGAAATTTTATTCATTGACAGACCTACCAATTAAGTAGAATAGTATAGAGAAAAACCTGAACGGTTCTTCTTCTTCTAGTGTGTATTTAAATCCCACATCATTAGACTTTTCATAACTCAACCAAAATAGTGCATTTTACACCAAGGCGAGAAAGTGATCAATTCCTACCGAGTGTGTCGTTTTGGGCCCGAGACGCAGCCGAGGGCCTTAAGACACACGAGTAGGAATCGCACTTTCTGCCGAGTGATAAATAGTGCTTTATACTACATCTTCGAGGGAAATAAAAAGCAGAATTAATTATTAATTGAAATTTAGAAGAACTTACCGCGCCCAGTGATGTTGGTAAAACGCCAGCCTTTGGGTTCTTTTTTCAAAATATTGTTTGGAAATCGGAGGAGGCCTAATGGATTGGAGTAAAAACTTTTTGTCGTTTGACCGAACGAAAATAACCATAGCTACCGGCCGATCTTTTAGGAAATTAAAAAAAATAACACGTTAGAAATGGATTTCCATACACTTTTTCCTCCCGCTAAAATACGTGAGAAATGAAATTCCATAGAGTTTTTCCTTCCGGTTTCCTATAGGCCTGCAAAGACATACTTTCTATTCTATAAATTGAAAAGGAATAGGCAACTTTCCGAGCAGCAAGCTTATTACACTAATAAACGCACGTGCCTAAACGCACGCAAACGCACGTAAACGTACGTGCGTTTGCGTGCGTTTAGGCACGTGCGTTTATTAGTGTAATAAGCTTGCAGGTGTAGTATAAAATACTGTTCCATGCAAATGTCATCTTATCTTTCGTGTTATTTCTCTTGATAAAGTGGGTCGTCAATAGTTTTGAAAATCCGAAGAAATCGGTTTTGCACACAATTCAAGATGCGAACGGCTTCCATATGACAACAAAATGGTTCAACCAATCAAATACTAGCAGCGAGAAGTCTGCTGAGTGGCTTAGCCAATCACAACAATGTCTCGGAACGGTACGATGTGGCGCGAAATGAACTCGTCGCATTTAAATATGTGGATAAATTCTGATAATACAGTTGGTGGAAGATTGTTTATTTCCAAATTATTTTGATACAAATATGATAATTCACACTTATCACAATAGAACCGCAGATATGCAAAAAAGTGTTTGAATAATAAAGTGATACAAGTAAGATAAGTCGACATAACACGTGTAAAGCAAATTTCGGAACAAACATTGTTTGAAATAATTTTGATAAGTACACATAAATAAAGTGGACCATGTTGCGTAATACGTATTTGTGTTGCAAAGGCATGATAAGTTTTTTTATCATAAATAGATCATAATTTATATGACTTATCATTCATAGAGCAAACGATTGCGTATACTTCTAGCATTGGTAGACTTACCTTACATAGACCAAACGAAAGAGAGAAAAAAACTGATTTCGGGTGATGAATAATCAGAAAATGACCAATTTTGGACTTATCATGTATATACCAAACGCCACAGAGATTATCTTTCAAAGGGAAATGTATACGATTCTACAACAAAACTCCAAAAGAGTTAAAAGTTATCAAAAAATAATTTCAAACAATTTGTAAAACATATCGCACCCCTAGATTTAAACTCCGTTAACTCAAAAAACCTCATTTTTCAGAAATGACAAAAAACTGATATCTGCGTTACTAGATAAAATAAAAAAAATCTGATTATTGTTCCTGAAGGGTAATTTTTTTTAAAGCTTGTTTAATTAATTCATTTGTATATGGTCTGTATCCAAGCTGTAAAAATCTGGTTTTTTTAGTTACCCTAGTTTTGTTGGGAGAATAAACCAATTTTTTTCGCACTATTTTGAGTTACTTTGGTTTACCTGAAAAAAATTACTTTTTACCTCAAAAATTACACAACTTTTTACGATTTCTTAGCATAACTCGAAACCTGGGGATGGTAGTTATGGTGTAAAAAAACAATTATTGTATATTTAAATACAGAGTCAACGTTTATTTACTTTTGAAAATCTCAATTTAAGAAGAAAAACAAGAATAATTTTTATGGCTCGGCAAAAAAAAAACTAAAAATCCTTAAAGTTTAGGGCAGTCTCCACATTCATTTTCAATGTTAATTCTACTTAATGTACTTAGCTTAATAATAACAGTCAAAGTTGCAAATCACGGTATAACATTTTGGCAGCCTCTATTAAAATTAGTTTAATATAGGCACTGAATTCTTAATCAGTCTAGATTAAGCATTCAAAATCTATGCATTATAAAAGAATCTAAACCTTCTTTGATTACATTTTTATAGAAACAGTCATAGTGCTGTCTTGGAATCACAATTTTACTTCATTTAGCATTTCCATACCAAGGTTAAGAACGGTTCTTGGAGCATCCAATGCTGCTGGCTGGTCAGGTCAGGATTGAAATTGAAATTAATTTATTTAGTTAAACTTAGAAACCAAGTTCTTGGACACCAAATAATCTTCATTCTAATCACATCAATATTTTGTCCGTGCTTGTGGAAGAAGTGAGAATAAAACAAGATGAGACTAACTTTCCTTCAAGTGGTAACTCAGGGTCCTTTTCTTTACCAAGCATTTTTATAGCAGGCTAGTCAGCGCTTTCTGCTTCGCTTTTCCTTTTTTAATTATCTCTTTAAATGTCTCATTCTGTATTTTCATACCAGGGCTAAGAACGGTTCTTGAAGCATCCAATGCCAGCGCTTCTACTTTGCTTTTCTTTTTTCGTATTATCTCTAACATGAGCATTCCTCGGCTTTTCATCGTCTTAAAAATAAATAAAGATTTATATTCAATAACAAATCAAGTAAAGTCCACCAACTCAAAAAATCCAAAAATACCATCTACTGCTTTTTAAAACTTTAAACTGTTTAAAATATCTAATATAACATGCCTTACTGAAACTTTTTTTTGTGCTAAAAGTATCTATTTCACTTAACAAACAATAATAAACAAGATTAAATTTTCATTCAACAAAACTACCGTATATCGAAATTATCTTTTAATTTCATGTAAATCTGACTAATTCGAAATGACAAAAAAAATATTACGATCGTAAATCATCAAAACTCCCTCAAGTCAAAATGAATAACTATTGTTATCAGGGAAAATGCAGTAAAACTCAATCAACTCGAAATAAAAAATGCAACTTACCTAAAAAATTCACTTTAACTCCAGCAACTCAAAATCACCCACTTTGCAAATATCCTCCACCTACGACCACCGCGAGACAAGTCAAAATAGCGGCTTAGTATTTGCGCTGTCCGTATAAAGTTCATTCAAGTAAAGGAACGTTTGGTGCCATCTTTTGACAACCGTTCAAGGTATCGTTACGCGAGTTATTTTCCCGTGTAGGTATTCTAATGGAGAAATTGAAAACGCCACTAAGTCAAAATGCCTACTTTTTGAGTTAACGGAGTTTTATTCTAGGGGTGCGATATCCTTTGTTAAAAAGGCTTACTACAAAATATCAGACTATCTCTAGAGGATAAAAAACTTAGGTATTGCTAATAGTATTGCTCCAGCTCGAAAACTAACACCCTAACAAGGTAAAGGTTTCTTGTTCGCTTCTTTACGTTACCTTAAAAAGATTGAAGTGAACAATAAATTAAAGTAATCACTTTATTTCCCAGTTTTACTCTTGAACCTTATTTGAATTTATTGACGTGTCCAAGACTCCTGTAAGGGGTAAAGGAAATAAAGCACTGTTATATTTCATTTTATATCTGATTATTTGATTGACGACCTCTGTGGCGCGGCGCGGAAAGGTCAACCTGCGACACAGGAGGTTACAGTTAGTTTGATTCCCGCCTCAGGACAAATGTTTGTACCATCTGCAGATATTTATTCCAGGTGTTCTGGATGTCTTATGTATATAAAAAATATCTATCTGTGTAGTGTATTTAATAAGTATATCATAACACAAGCTCTAATTACTTTGGGGTTAGATGATGTTGTGTGGCTTGTTCAGCATTATTTATATTTTAATTTTTTTTTTGAGAAAGCCCGCCAAAACCAAATCGAAATATCTTCAACGATTGACACTTTTGTAATCCATTTAGACCTCAGTTGTTTTGACTAAATTAGTATATTTTTTTAATGTATAAAGTATTATCATAATGGTCGGTGATATTGTCGGCACTTCAACATGCATGAAGATGATATTATTTTTTTAAGTGTTTCTGTGTGTGATTTCTATGAATAACTATCGATGAATGTAATTTTTATTATAATTGAGAAGCTACAATGAGCGACATAGGTTTTATTAAGGTATTTTACATGCAACGATAGCAAAGCCGCGGGCAAATGTTAGTTAACATTACATTATTACCTTGTGATTGTGCTATCAACCAAAATAAAACAAAAGTTTGCCTCTTCTACAACAGATAAATTTTTCATAAGTCTATGTTATAAATAAGCGCCTCTGCCGACCACATTTGGTAATATTGACATGCAATCTGACAGTCTTAGTTTTCCACGGCAGCGCCTGGCGCTTATTTATAACATAGACTTATGAAAAATTTATCTGTTGTAGAAGAGGCAAACTTTTGTTTTATTTTGGTTGATAGCACAATCACAAGGTAATAATGTAATGTTAACTAACATTTGCCCGCGGCTTTGCTATCGTTGCATGTAAAATACCTTAATAAAACCTAAGTCGCTCATTGTAGCTTCTCAATTATAATAAAAATTACATTCATCGATAGTTATTCATAGAAATCAGAAACACTTAAAAAAATAATTTCATCTTCATGCATGTTAAAGTGCCGACAATATCACCGACCATTATGATAATACTTTATACTTAAAAAAAAAATATAGTAATTTAGTCAAAACAACTGAGGTCTAAATGGATTACAAAAGTGTCAATCGTTGAAGATATTTCGATTTGGTTTTGGAGGGCTTTCTCAAAAAAAAAAAAAAATATAAATAATGCTGAACAAGCCACACAACATCATCTAACCCCAAAGTAATTAGAGCTTGTGTTATGGTATACTTATTTTGATATACTTATTAAATACACTACACAGATAGGTATTTTTATATACATAAGACATCCAGAACACCTGGAATAAATATCTGCAGATGGTACAAACATTTGTCCTGAGGCGGGAATCAAACTAACTGTAACCTCCTGTGTCGCAGGTGGACCTTTCCCCGCCGCGCCACAGAGGTCGTCAATCAAATAATCAGATATAAAATGAAATATAACAGTGCTTTATTTCCTTTACCCCTTACAGGAGTCTTGGACACGTCAATAAATTCAAATAAGGTTCAAGAGTAAAACTGGGAAATAAAGTGATTACTTTAATTTATTGTTCACTTCAATCTTTTTAAGGTAAAGTAAAGAAGCGAACAAGAAACCTTTACCTTGTTAGGGTGTTAGTTTTCGAGCTGGAGCAATACTATTAGCAATACCTAAGTTTTTTATCCTCTAGAGATAGTCTGATATTTTGTAGTAAGCCTTTTTAACAAAGGATATGTTTTACAAATTGTTTGAAATTATTTTTTGATAACTTTTAACTCTTTTGGAGTTTTGTTGGCGAATCGTATACATCCCTTTAAAAGATAATCTATAAATCGATACTATAAAAATATATAAATATATATCTATAAAAATATTCGTAAAATAAAATACGTGAATGTTGGAATGCTGAATGATGAATTTCACGGATATACCTAATTTTGTACACAATCTCAGTACTACTCGCTTACATAATTAATTTTATTTTCCGGAAATAAAACGCAACAATCATGTAGATAGTTTTAGTTTAGATTGTAATTCTACAAAATAATCATAAAAACCACAACAGACCATGCCTTGCTATCCAAATTGATATTCATACCGATATAAAGTATTCTTTATTATGTTGCTGCCTTCCAAGAACTCATGAGTGATTATGATTAACATGAGTGATTAACAATAATTTTGACAACTGTCATTGGAAATACAATTGTTTTGCATGTTTATTACGTCTTTAAACATCTACTTTAGTTGACTTCTTTGTTACGCTAAAAAAAATTATTATATTGATGTCAACGTACACATATTGCCAATAACAAAAAAGTTATGACAAACCGCTCCGTTGAGGTTTTTCTATGAGTTATTAAAAATTTAAAGAAAATTATTATTTTTGAGTATCTGTCTTTTTGAGAATCTCTCTTCTCTAAGAGAACAAACCGATAGAACTACGAGTAATTTAAATTTGCCTGTAGTTCTACTGGTAGAACTACGAGAAAAAAAAATGCAAATGGTTGGTCCTAAGTAAATCAGTTATCTAGTAAGTACCCATAACAAAGCTCTGCTTAGCTTCGGCCTTGGTGATGATGTGTGAATTCATCATCATCAGCCTATATAAGTCCACTGCTGGACGTAGGCAGGCTCCTATTTTAATTTTTCAGCATTGTTTATTTATATATAAGGTCATCAAAATCGCCCTACCTATTTAACATATTTTAACTCGACCAATACTTTTCGTGCTGTAAACATGTTGAGTAGTACCTACCTACTAGCTACCAGAGATAAAACCACTATAAACCTATTCTACTTAATTGGTAGGTCTGTCAATGAATAAAATTCCTGCAAATTTCTTTTGGCTTAGCTTCAATCAAATATAGACTTTATTTCAATGACGAATGAACCATTTAACCCGCAAAACAAAAGTTGTCGAAAATCGTAATTCGCCCGTCGAACCCAGCTGTCATCGCGAAAAAAGTTACATAACCTCACGTCCGTCCGAGGAGGCATCCAGCCTCCGAATGAAGCTAGCGGAAGCTATTTTGAGCATATATTGAAAGGGATGTTTTTATAATAAGGTTGAAATTCTATTGGCAAAATATTATCATTTTTGCAATTACTTCGCTAAACGCCTTACAAAAATGTGTTTTTTGGGTTTTATTATGTTAATGGTTTTATTTATTTAAAATTTTTTACATATTTCTTTTATTGATAAAATTTCCTTTCATATAGTATTAAAATAATTAATGGTCGTCACTCAAAATATTGAGCATTTCGAGACGAAAAATTTTTTTCTTGTTCTTTCTTGTGATTTTTTTTTTCAAGATCCTAGATCGTTTTATAAAATATTTTTGTATAAGTCTTTTTTCCATACATTTGACTATACACTGTTTTTTTTTTTGGGCTTGTAATATGTCGGAGAACGGCTAACGGTGCGACGAAAAAGTGTACTTTCTACGGTGTCGCTGTTTGGGTAGCGTCTTAAGACAGTATCACGCGAAAGGGCATAGGGGCATTTTATTTCAGTGTAACGCGTTCAAAGCCGCGTGCAGAAGCTAGTTTCCCAGACACTCGAAAAAAATAATTTTTTAGCATCGATATATACATATGTAGTGTTTTTTAGTTGCTTTTTGTAAGCCATTTGCTATGAGCTTATGAATCTTTGCTAAAATAAACATTGAATCAATTGTAGTTTTGAAGACCATTGACGAGAATTCTCGGATTTCGGGATTTTTATCTGTCCGTACCTCAATAATATAAGGCCTATAGTTTTGAAATTCATACATATTATAGTTGAGGATATTTTCTAGTGCATCACTAGACAAAAACACGATTGGTGATATTTTACCCAATAGAAAAAAAAATAGTTAGGTACCTCTAAATGAAACTTCGAATGATCAGTGTGAATAGAAAAATGAATAAAATGACACAAAATATATAGGTACCAAAACATTGCAAACGTTATTACGCTAAAGTTAATATCTCTGTATATTAAGGATTGTTTTAACGTGGGTTCATAAAAAATACAATACATACCGTATGCGCAAAACTTCTTATCTGCTATCTTACGTAAATGTAGAACCTGAAAAATAGTAGAAACCCATTAGAAACCCTTATTTTTTTCCATCGTCAGTGTTTGGTAAATCTACGAACATTTTCATAAGATAAACTGCACAAAGAATAGCAGTTTGAGGAGAACCCTCCGTTCTCAGTGACAGAAGGTCTGATTAATTATTTCGTAAACTGAGGTCAGGTAGTTCTATTTCCTTTGTTAATCAGCACCAAGTGTTTAATTTGTGACTAAATGGCTTTTCTATGGTAATGAGGTTACCCGTGGTCTTTTGGAGACGGAACCTTATTCTCAGCACAGATTTTAATTTTATTTGGGGGAAATTTGGCAAACGTCTACTCTAGCTAGACGATGGCTAGGAATTTTCACAATTATCGTCTTTACCTATTTACTCTCACATCATTATTTATTTAATTCGGATTGCCATCAGCTTAACCTAATACAATAGAAATTAAAATAGATACAGAAAGCTAATAATAGGCATGCGCTAATAGAATTATAATAAACTATGTTGCAATTGCGTACCTACATTATTGACGAAGAAAGTACGCAATGGTTTTGAACCAAAGGTACGATATATTTTACCAACGATCTTGCGGTTGGACGGGTAAGCGGAACAAGTGATCACACGGCACTGAAACTTAGCATTTCTAACGACCCGATATCAAAACTCTATAAAAGAAAATTTGCTGTTAAAATCTTCGATAAAGAAATTGCAAGTAACCAAGCCGTATTGTCTCTGACAAAGATGTTAAATAAAATAAAACTAAGTCGCTTATTAAACAAATACCTAGAAATTTAATAAGCAGGCTTATATACTTCCTCAAATGGCAGCAAAACTATGAAGCAGATATTACGTCCTCGTCTCGCACAATGCTCAAATTATTCCATCCGCTAGTAATCGTACATCTACTCGGTTATCTGTTGGCTGTAGGCGGTGTTGGTACTTGGCCTGTAACAGATGGCGTTTCAGCAAGCTCAGCCTGCAGGAGGCAGCTGGTTCACTCATGGTATTTGTCATATAGGTATATTGAAAAGAAAAGGTGACATGATGTATCCTTGCCATATACCCTTTTCTGGCTTGAACGGACCCAAGATCACGTCATTGACTCTTACTTTGCACGATTCACCATCTTTGTACAGGTTCGCGATCAGTGCCGTTAGATGTGATGCTACGGCTCCATCTGCGTTAGCGTTGACGTTAGTGTTAATATCCATTAACGCGTTAATTAAGGCGTTAAAAATGCACCTTGGCTACATGTGCGTAGCAACGCCGTCAAGATTCCTTGTGAAGTAACGCGTTAGCTGCACAACAATGGTTTTTTTACTTGTTCGATGAATTGTTTGTCCTATCAAAGAGAATGTGACGCTACGCTAAGACTACCTATTTGTTTAGATGGATAGAGTAGTAAGTATCACATGAATATTTTTTATGAATGATAGTTATATTTTTACTTTTCAATTTTTCGTATGTCACAGGAAATGATAAAGACTGGATGATACGCCGTCATGTAGGTACCTATGCTATAACTGCCGTGCGATTCTTGTGTGATTGAAGTTTTGGATTCCATAAGGATGGGGTTCCATTTGGAGTAATTCCAGGAACTCCAACGCCTATTCATTTGATCATTCGATTGCAGATATAATGCAGTCCATAAAACAACACGCACGACACATCCTCTCCCTACGCATGCAGCCCTCGGAATGAGACGGCGTTAATATAGCCAACATCGGCTAGGGCGCCAAACGACGCGCTAAAACCCTTGATGTGTGGTTGATGTGTGGAAAAAACCGACACCTGAGTTATCGCTTAGCATCTAATGTCCTTAGTAATGCCGTTATTATAAGAACACGCTAACACCTTGGCCACATCTGTGTGACGCTCAGAGTAATGCGCTTTACTTAACGCGTTAGGAAGCAGCTGGACCCGTAGCATGAGGGATGCCCATCTCCCGCAGTATGCGCTACAGACAGTATGCGTCAGTCAACACAATCAAAGGCTTTCGAGTAGTCAATAAAGCACATGAGTATTGGTACATTGAGCTGGCGACACTCGCGACTACACTAAAAAGATACTACATATAACACGATAACGTTTAACCTTTGGTATTTAGTTTTCCAACTCATCATCACCATCATCATCAACCTATTTTACTCCATTGCTGGACATAGGCTTCCCCTAATGAGCGCCATAGCGCCTTGTCCAGCTTGCCGCATCCAGCATCTGCCTGCAGTCTTTCGCAGATCGTCATCCCACCTGGCCGGAGGTTTTCCAACTATCCCTTCTATTTCGGGTGTAAACAACCACAAGTCATGGTGTAAGTAAACACAGGTGTATAGTGACACAAGCTTCACTGCGAAGGGCGTTCGATTCACTTTGAGAGTTATTTTTTTGGTTCTATTTTTCCTTTCAACAAGGAATAAAACTAAGAGAAAAAAGGATTTGCCGCTAATCATAAAGAGTTTAAATAAATCATGTTTTCAAGGAGCCTGTTTTGTCGAAATGAAGCAGGGCTTTAGCCTGTAGTGGGGCGTCTCTCCCCTTTTCCACTCATATTTGTTTACCGCCGCTAAAGTTTTAATTAAATTAAAATATGTTTCGGTTTTCCGGTATTGGTGGTATCATTAATTCGTGTAGTTCATCCCTTCACCAACAGTGACAATCTTTGAATATACCTACAACTTGACTGATTCGCTTAATTTTGTTGTTTGATTCCTTTTGTTTGTTATGAAGTTGTTAAGTTTATGTTAAGATAAGACTGACATTCTTTGCTTGTATATAATGATAATAAAACCAACGTATTGGAAGTCATTTTCCTTTAAAACTTGATTCTTTGTTAATTGTGTTGCATAAAATACAAAATACTCCATAAGATTCAGCTGTTCATCCCTCAGCTACATCATAAATCACGGAAATGTTTATAAATCCCCACTATCTGCAATATATCACCGAAATCTAAATTATGTACATTTATAATTATTTCCAAAGAGGTAAGCTTCTAATTAAGTCTAAGCACTTGGGAGAATAACACCAAACTTAAGGGAATTCAGATCGGTATTTGCATGAAACATTTTACCTAAATAAGTACTTTTGAGTAGAAAAGTAATTCGGAAACATAAAGTTTGTGGGTGCATAAATGTAAATAATTTGCTTGTTTAAAAAAAACTACAACCTACTTCAAATTCCTTAATATCTTTAACATTGGCTACTCGCCCCACTACAAACCCAATAACTGTTGATATCACACTAATATTATAAATGCGAAAGTTTGGATGGATGGATGGATAGATGGATGTTTGTTACCTCTTCACGCCAATATTTATTTATATTTATTTATCTTTAAACGTTTCCATAGAAATAACGCGTGCGAAACCGCGGGCATAAACTAGTTTAAATATAAATTTGCTCACTATCATAACATATACATGACATCATATTTGAAATTATTGATAGATTTATTTGTTTTGTAATTGTACTAACCATTCTCAATTTTAATAATGGTGTTACTAACATAATGAATAATACTGTCTGAATAAATACATTTTCAATTTCAATTTATCACTGCTGGTCGGCAGCCCCTATCCCATAATGAACACGCCCTTTCTACAGCTTGCTGTACCCAGCATCTCGTTTCCAAAGCAGAATTGAGAGTGACGTCATCGCTCTCGGCCCGCTCAGATATTGGATTCAGTTATAGCACAGCCTACCCACAGTCGTTCGACGAAGGCATTTTGACATGGTTTTGACAGTGAAATCGTTCGGGGGGCAAGGGACGGGACGGGGAGGGACGCTCCCGAGGAGAATACATCACCGCCTTAGTTACTCGGGAGCGTCCCTCCCCCCCGACCCGTTCCTTGGGCCCCGCACAATTGCCCTGTCAAAACGCCTTCGTCGAACGACTGTATGCATATAGGTAGGCTCTGGTTATAGTCAGTGTGTTTCCTAAAACAAACACCAAAAGTCACACAGCCTAATTCGACGCAATCGTGCAAATATGACCCTTATTATGTTCCCTTAAGGGTAAAATTAAGAAAGGGGTCTAATGCGATACCTAATTTACCGATGAACTGTAAAAGGTACATCATGGACGAGACAGGGGACTGAGAGACCCACGTCTTTGCTTTGGTACTTTCAGGTAAATAATAGTTTTTTTTGTTTAAATCATGTGTAGAAAATTTTTGTGTAATCTTACGCTTCCTAAAAATCTCCGACTGTAGGTAGACTTTTGAGTCTAACAGTTTTTTAATAGTTTTTGTACTAATAGAATATCTTTATTCGTAAAGAAAATTACAATCAACTAATAGAAATAAATTACAACTAGTTTTAAAAATTTTAAAATTGTTTCAAATTCAGATAGCTGCAGACTGTTGCAAAAAAGTAGCATAACTGATCTGTATCAATACCAGTCGGAAGCGTCCCCAAGATGCTGGCTGCATTACTCCACTTCTATGTAAATAATTATTGACCGTTTGTTAAACCAAGGTTATTTACTCGAGAAAGTGCTTTAAAGTAGGGTGTAGATATAATGAAACAAAAAAAAATCCCTTGTAACCGGACAAGCCTCCCAATTAAAAACTTAAGCCGCATTAACATAAATCAACTGAACATGCAGTTTATTTCAGCTTGCTCTAGTAGAACTTATGTATATTTCTTGCAATAAATTAACAGCGAGCTTAAAAACCTAGGAACTCATCTTTTAGTTTAATCGCTTTTTTCCTCGATAGTCCGCCCATATTTTTCTCGCTTTTGGAGCAGAGAACGTGATATTTCTCGTGTCGTAGATAAACGGAACGATATTTTCCTGTGAATGGTGGGACACTATCATAGACCCACTGGCCTATGATATTCTAGAATATTTCCTTAAGGTACCATTGCATGGGAGAGACCTATCGTGGTATACCATTATTTAAGTGAAAGTTAAAGCTTAGAATATTTCCTTAGGGTACCGTTCCATGGGACTATCGAGATATACTATTATTTTTTTAGTACGAGATAAAATAACGTTATTTCTCATCCTTCCCTGCGAATTATGAATCCGATCTAAGCAGAAATTATGACACAATTCCAACCCTTAAGCTTTTTTAATAAGGTATATCTATTCCTTTATTAAAAACAAATATTACAAGCAATTGAACTAGTAAACAAATTAGAACTAGCATTTACAATTGAAGCAATTGAGCTAACTGCAGATTGGTCTCAACAATCTACAGGTAGCTCAGCTGATCCATATTAATACCAGTCGGAAGCGTCCCCAAGACAAAAAAATAAAATAAAAAATACCTAGTACCTACCTAGTACCTAAGACCACTCTTTAAGTAGAGAAAACGAAATGTTTTTACGAGTTCCTAAAAAAATGTGGTTACAAAATTAAATAAAACCTAGAGATACGATTATAGTTAGTAGAGAACCTTGAGAAAAACATGGTGTAAATAGGTCTTTCTTTGACCCACTTAAAGATAAGCCGATGTAGGTACTTATGTCATTCTTTGATCCAAAGGTAATCCTTTTATGTGGGTCAAAGAAAGACCTATTTAATCTGTTACGTATTCTTGGATGTCGGTAGAATTTGAATATTGTATGCTGCACGTGACTGTACTCGCAACGTTTCTTTTCACAACTCATTGCAGATTCAAAGGTGAGTAAATAAATGATTGGATTTTGTTCCTGGTTGTACCGACTTGCTTATTTAGAATTTCATCGGGGGTTTACGAGTTTTGCTTATTTTTAACTTTACCGTGTCGTATGTCAGCCATGATCCTAAGATGAAAGTGCTGAGTCCTTGTTTACCTGTGTAGAGACTCGCATAGGCTTTTACCGCGCATCATCATCATCATCAACCTATATTAGACCACAGCTGGACATAGACTTCCCCTAATGAGCGCCATAGCGCCCTGTCTTCAGCTTGCCAACCTCAACAGCCTGTATTGGTCCACTACTGGACGCAGAACTCCCCCGATAAGCGCCTTATTGGCTTTTATCACATGGGGAGTAATTCCCATAATCCCCACGCTGGGCATGCGGGTTGGTGATCGCAGTTCGGTGGCACCACACAGCTGGTTTGCCACTTTTCTGCTAGAGCTCATCGAAATTTCATACTCATGGAAAGGAGAGTGAAATTAATAATATTAGCTGTAAAATTTGAAAAAAAGACAAAAGTGAGAGAAAAACATTAACAGAATCGAGCCTCCAGAACTCTCACATGTCGAAGTTACTGAGAGTTATCACTGAACGTGACTTTATCTGAAAAAACTTTGTAACTTTCGCTCTCTTATTTGTAAGGGCCGTTATTCTTATAATCAGTCAAGATTTGTTGGGACTTTTGTCGCAAAAATGCGAAGGAAAATTGTTTCGCATTTGTATAAGGATGAGGCGTGCAACGTATTAATGTAATTATGTATTGCTAGTTACTTGCTATTGCCCGCGGTTTTGCACTCGTTATCCTATTAATCCTACTAATATTATGAATGCGAAAGTTTGTGAAATGTGAAATTTTTGGTACCTAGGATCTCCAAAATTAATGAACAGATCAAGATGAAATTTGGCATACACTTAGAACGTAGCCTCACTTAAACGCTACTTGTTGTACCGGAAATACGCATGTGAAGCCGCGGGCAGAAGCTAGTATTATTATAAATGTGAAACGTTGTTCGGTTCCATAAATAAGAAAAAGCGATTGCGAAAAAAAATCACGTTTAAAAAAACCACGCAAGTGCACTGTTTTGCACCATTTGGTCAAGATCTCAGGAACCCTGAGGTCTACAGAAAATATTTTTGTTTAGATTCGTAGGTTAGGTATGTTATTACTAATTCTTTGGTTCCTTATTACAGTTTATTCATAAGTTGTTTAGGTAGTTTTCTTGTAAATAAGCAAAATCATTCTTTTTGCGCTTACGCCGCCGTTCCAAAAACGTATGCCACCGTCCGTCCTGCTCCTATGAACGCGAAATTCTATGCATACCCCTTTACAAAATGGCGCGCAATGATCCGAGAAATAAATAAACCTACATTTGCCTATGCAAAATATCAGCCCAATCCATTGAATAGTTTTGGCGTGAAGATGTAACAAAAATCGAAACCTCCAAGCATCCAAACATTTAAGTAAACATCCAAACTTTACGTCATAAAAATTTCTGTCCGCAGCGGAATTCGAAACCGCAACATTCTGCGTTATAGGCGATCCTTCGCCTGTCGCGCCATGAGGTACAATAAGAATCTTTAAGAAACAAAAAATCCTTTACGTACTAAATATAGTCAGTGGAACACATTCATATTGCATTTAGCTCACTAAAATATTCTTCACAACCTCACCAACGAGAGCATAGTCCATTTTCGTGACCTTTCAACTCGCTTCAAAAGAAGTTTGGATGAGTGTCTGGGGGTTCCATGAACTAGATGTTTCTGAATAAATCTAGATAAAGGTTAGACCTATTCGAAAGGCAAGCTGGACGTAGATTCTAGGTTTGTGCTTAGTTAATTAAGAACTAAAGTGTAACTGAGGCTAAATATTATAATAAGGGACTGGCTTACCATAAAACTCATTTAAAACTGAAGAAATTCTAGATACTACTAATTAGAATATTTTACTTTCAATTTAATATAATGTTAATTTAATACCTTCTTACCATAAAATCTATTTGACATTCATTACCTACCTGATTTTTTTTCCCTTCTCATTTGTTTATTTTTGTTGTTTTCATAGTAAATTTTCTTATCTAACTAGTCAAATCTAAATTTTCGTACTCAAGATTTCTTCGATACAGGCTTAGCCTAGTGAAGAAATCAACAGACAAATACAATACTAGGTATTAATAGCTGTCTGCAAATGACATAGTAACTTAACTTAAACTTTACTGTTCTTCAACCAATATTTTTGAATAGCAGCAATACTATGGTGCTAAAACTAGTTTTGTCGAAACTAAATAACTGTCTGTTTTCTAACTACTACTGAGGGAATCAGTTGCGGGTTCAAGTCCTGCCTGAATCGTTAATTTTGAGATACCAATTATAAATTCTTAGAACTAAGTAGTTACATTTTTACTTAATTTTTAGTAAGCGCAATAAATATAGTTATTCCATTCCTACCTGTCTAATCATTTTTTTTAAAGTTATAAGTAGGTACCTTCCCGGACTCCAGAAAAGAAAAAGAAACAAAAAAGCTTTTAAAATATTTAACTTTCCTTAAAAGTGACAAAATAAAAATTATAATCCATGTTCTTACTTTTTAAAAATCATTCTACATAACAAAATTATTTTGATTTTAACCTTTTCGAGGTAGAGCCTTTCCTTCCCCTCAGAATTCGTTTCGTCGGGAATTTCTTAGAGGATTCTGTCGGTGTTGGAAGTGTAGGCACAGTGGGATAGAAAAGATCCCGTAAACTCAAATCCCCTAATATCATGACTTCCAAATCCATATCTTCATAAGACAGTTCTTTATAAAACCGATTGTGTGGTAAAAAGACCTTATGTTTGTCGAGCATTTCTGCTGAGTCAGATTTTCCAGGTATCAATCTGAGTCTTGTGTTAAGTCTCTTCTGGACTACGTAACATCCGATCTCACAATCAATCGCGTACTCAGAAACCTCTGCATCTTCAATCCAATCTTTTAACGTGTCTATAATCACTTTATCGCTTATGACAGTAGCTTCACCACTATCGATGGTTGCTTCGAAAGGCGGACAGAGCTTTGCTATGTTAGCTAATGCTGGTTCCATAACTTCTTTTATTTCTGGATCGGTAGCTGTTATTCTTTTAGGAGGTCCAAATCCGAAGAATACGTTAATGAGCTGCTTCGTTACTTCTTCGACACCGTTGTCTCTCAATGCCCGTAGAATCAGAAATTGAGATTGCTCATCTTCAAATACAAGGATGTATTTAGGGTGTTCTATGTACGGGATTTCTAGCTGCAGGTTTATGACTTTCATACGCCATGTGGAGCAGGTGAACATTGAAGATTTTGTTGGATTGTCGGTTTTAGATTCAACCTTTTCAACTTCAATCTGTTTTATAATTTTGCAGACATTGCAAACTGCATTCAAAGCGTTGTTGAACTCGGCGGGAAAACACCACTCTCCTCTCAAAAGGGAAAAAACGCTCTTATAGCCTTTATGACCGGTCAGCCTGTGGGCTTTTGACACAATTTCGTAACTATCTTCAAGTGCCATAACTTTTCTGTAAATTGCTGGCCTTATTCTGAACGGCCGTTTCAGAACTAGAACATTGACGCCATCTTCTTGTTTCACGTCGTACCTTGTGCTATATTCTGAGGTGTTCGATAATATATCTTCAATTGTTTTCTCTATGGTTTTTTTATTCCAATGCGTGACACATATTTTGTCTGCGCCCTGTCGTTGGCGAGATGCACGATGTAACAAATAGTTATAATAATTCTCTTGCACGGCTTTGTCATCGTAGAATTTGTCGAATCTAAACCCAAATCGAGCGCTTAAATTTTCCATTTTGCCGAAACACACTGAACTTTATAAATAATAAATTGACAACTACAGAGAATGTTCTCTCAATTACAACGAAATACTTACTGGTTCGAGGCGCAGCGAGGGGCAAGCCATGTTGACATGAAGGAAGCGAAAGGGACAGTGATACGGTAAGATTAGAGTGTGCGAGCGAGTTAGATAATACGTAGCGGTTACCGCACCCCGCGCAGCCCGCGTAGGTACGGAACAGTTGATAAGGCGAGCTATTCATCGGAAGTTGCAGCTCAAGGTAACAAATTAGTATGCGTTGGCGTGGAGGCGGCTGATTTAAGCTGTAATTAAAAAAGTGTTTACCTAATCTTGACCCTAGAAAACTTTTATAATAGGTAAGTGTCTCTTGTTTTGGCCACATAATTATCGATATAATAAATGAGATTATAGAATTCGTTCACTCATACTTCAGGCAGCATATCGCTTGGAAAGGGTAATAAATAACAAAAGAACATAAGTACCGAATTGGGGCTAGATGATGCTGTGTGAATTATCCAGCATTATTATTATTATTACTTTGAATGAAAATCCTTAATTTTTACATAACTTTTACAACAGAACTAGGTAATTGTATTTCTTTCGAAGTGAATTGTGTCAAGGTAATATTTTTCTACGATGAGACTAGGTATAGGTAGGTTAGGTACCTATGCAGGATCAGCACAAGTTATTTTCTGGTACAACAACAAACAAAAATATATGACGATGAAATGATAACATTTGAACAAATAAAAAAATTGTAGGTACATATCTCAACTAACGGGACATTTAGTAAACCACAGGGATGATAAAAAAATGTAACCTATGACCCCCGCAACCACCAAAAAATCCTCTTGGTCCATGTACCAAACAGTCCATAGTTTACGTAAGTAGGAAATTCAACGGCAATATAACATTTACAGAAAGCACGTGAGTAGACATCTTTATTCATACGTCACGTCACGTCACGGCGGCGTCACAAGCTGCCTGAATCGTTTGGCGCATGCGCGCTACGTGACCTTGTTCTGACGTCACTTGCGCGCAAATATCCGCTATTTTGAACCTTATTCTCATATGCATTTCAATGCTACATTGCCTTTAATTACGAATATGAATAAATCATTTTTTTTTTAATTTTCGTGTTGTTTTAGCTTAGCGTTAGACTGTGCGTTAGACACCGCTCATAATTTCGGATTTGGCCATCCACTCCCACCTTAAAAAGTATTAACATACAGTACAGTTATTCTGTGGTACCTATTTAATAACGTTGCTGTGTGGTGCCGGCTTCGAATCTGCACCACCCCAGCTCTTGACACGGGTGTTGTAAGAGGCGACAATGGAATATCCACCGGGGGCAGGCAGCAGCGCCTCCTGCAGAACAATTCTAACACCGAACTACGATCGCCAACCCGCATGCCCAGCGTGGGGATTAAAGGCATTACCCCCATGAGATAAAAGCTAATTAGGCGCTTATCATCACCTAAGCTGTTGAGAAGGAGGAATAATAACGTTGAAAACCAAAAAAACGCGTTTTACCATTATTAATAGGTTACGTATGTAAGCTTACCTACGTAATCTATTTTTTCAACACACTTGCTTATAAAGTGGGTCTATGGTCACTGCAATTAGGCACAGAATGACAACCATAATCAAACTGTGACTTTTTCATTGCTACGAGTATAACTCACAAGTGAGTTATAGATTTTTTTTTTAAATTTTACTACTATTCGTTAATAGTAATTTAATTAAGTAGCAAGGTACCTATGCTGTGTACAAGGTGGAACAAACGAACGTGGCCGACATATTCAAGATGCAAAGACATACTCTTCAATTGTCAAAAGGAAACATTAGTTTATTTTTTAAGTAAGGTAAGTAACTTGGAGTCGAGACCCTAGGTCCGTGGGGTACCGAGGCTCTTCGGGTTTCTAAAAAATAATCTGAGCTTCTGGTCAAAGCGACGCGTGACCCGAGAGCTGGTCAGTATCTGCCGCAGCGCATCAGCATTGCCGTACAGCGAGGCAATGCAGCCAGCGTAGCGGGGACGCGACGACTGGTATTGATATGGGTCAGTAGACCTGATAGATTGTTTGCAACAGTCTGCAGTTAGCTCAATTGTTTCAATTGTAAATACTAGTTCTAATTTATTTCTATTATTTGATTGTAATATTCTTTGTGAATAAAGGCTAATTCTTGGTTTTCCTTACAAACAAATAATTATGGTGATGTTTTCTAATTTCCATCACGGTAAAATTATAAAGTAAGTAGGTACCTAATTATTTTAATACACATACCTAGGGTACTTAACTATAATTCGGACCGAACTTGACTTTGACCTTGACCTTTATAAATAATCCACCTGTCATTTGATTATTTTTGAGGGCAAATTAAATTATCCCTCTATTAATGTGCGCCCAATGGTTGGAAAAAGCCGTGGGTTGGGAGTCGCTCCGAAAGAATCTAAAAAGAAGTTGAACTGAAAGATGAATCGGTTCCTAAAATGATTTATTCGTGAGCTCTATTTGGGGAATCGAATGCAGAATGTTCTTTTTCTATTTGGGCTGTTGGGTTCCGTACCTACCTACTGTCTTCAGTTACAGAATATAACGACGACCTTTGTGGAGCCGCCGGAGATGCAAAACGTTGAGGGTTCAATTCCCCGCATGGGACATTATTTTATTTTTAATTTTTAACTTAAGTACCTGTCTTCTTTCATACAAACCTACAATCGCCATTCAGGTTATTAGGGAATCATTATTAATTATTGGAATATTTATAAAATAAATAAATATGTCATTTATTTTCTCTTCGTAAAAGATCTTCTTATAGTTAATTGTTATAGCTAGGTGTTGTGTAAAAAATTCTAATACCAGTTTGTGAGAGACTGGTGCAAGTGATAGGTTTTGTTTCTTCTGGCAGTGTGTACTGTACTTTATGATAGGGAAGGATGCTGATTGAAACATTCATGACTAATTAACTTGCAAGCACTTGTAGGCGGCGCCGGCGTGGGTATAGAGCTCGGGCAACTGTTTCTTTTTAATACCATGAGGCTTATTAAATTACTGAGTGACTGAAATTAACGGACCATTTTTTTTAAAGGTGTAAAATGCTGTTGACTGCAGCTGGCCATGACAGCGTTACCGGACTTTTGGTGGGCGCAGAGGGTGCCTCTGCGCCCGCCAGAAGTCGGGCGATCTGTACAGTACGCGTCAACCAACATTTTACCGAGCCGGAC
The DNA here is from genome assembly GCA_949316285.1 of Eupithecia subumbrata. Taxonomy (NCBI): domain Eukaryota; kingdom Metazoa; phylum Arthropoda; class Insecta; order Lepidoptera; family Geometridae; genus Eupithecia; species Eupithecia subumbrata. The sequence goes on along the minus strand of OX438644.1, from coordinate 1,955,462 downwards.
GAAAGAAATGAATGTAGGTATTTCTCTAGGTATCGAGATGCTACGTTTATCTTAGACAAAGGCCAATATTGAGATACCTAGTCTTAACTAAACAAGCCTGCCTTAAATGCATTAGCAATCTCTAAGGTAAACACGGAGAATCAATCTATTAATGCATCCCTGAGCTTGCTTCTGCCACTGTCTTGTGAGTATGCATTGTGCATTTTGTAACAAGCATAAATATTTCCAAAATAGAGTTGTGTTCTTCGAAAGATAATTTTGACAATTAGTAGCTTTTGACGTATAATGTACTAGTTGTTAGTCGTGGCTTCGCACGCGTTGTTTCTATGAAAAAATCCAAAAGTCTTTGTCATTCCAGGTAAATTTAGCATAGATGTAGGTAGCTATATATTATGTACCTATACAAAATTTCATCCCGATCCGTTCAATAGTTTTGGCTTGAAGAAGTAATGATTACATGCATCAATTCTCTCTTGAAGAAAGAAAACAGGTTTATTTGTAACTAATATACAGTACATATACAGATAATAATAAGTAGTCAATTAAAAGTAATTGTACTGATTGTTATTATGAATTAGGAAACGGCTCATCATGAACCTAACTCACATAGTACCTAACTTGTAATTGGTGCATTTTTGTATGATGAAAGGTGGCACATAAAACCTACAATTCATCATCATCTGCCGGACTTCATCCCACGCTAGGTGGGGTCGGCATAACATGTATTTTTCTTCCATTTTCCTCTATTAGCCGTTATCATACAAAATAATAACACTTAAAAAGCTTGAAAGAGGAGATTTCCGGCCCTGGGAGTTCAACCTTATTTTTCACGATTTTACGATTTTTTCATGTGTTAGGAAAGTTACCGACGTACCTACTTAAAACATGCACGTAGAAAATGTCCAGAATTGAATAAAAAAAAAACGAAACATTCATTCTGATTCTAAAAACCAACCAAGAAAATGAAATCTCACATGAAGACAAATTCACTTAACTTGGAATATCTCAAAATTCCGACCGTAGCTTGCCACGACTTTAGTAGGTAATCTTGTAAAACCACTCAAATTGAACAGATACGCTGAAAGTACCTGAAACTTTTACCTATTTCCGTGGAAATTCAGCGCAGAAAACGTGAAAAGTGGCGAATGTAAGAAATATAATACCGTGCGTTTACCACGTAGCCTCGTCATGTGACAGTCTAGCTACTGGACAAAAATATGAACCGAACTGAGATATTAGGATTAAAAATATTTAGTAACAGTTCCGCGCAAAACCTTCTCTGACGAGATTCAACAAAACTCATTCGTGTGCATCGCCCTCTCTCCCTCCCACAAATTGGCATGCCATGCAGTCAGAGAAGGTAAAAGGAACTGAGATACTTATTTTGATAAACATTTGTACGATCTGCAGATATGAGAGAAAGAAAACTCTAAAATAAAGGCCGTGCCGACATAGTTTAGTTCAAAGTTGAAATAAATTTATTTTGAAATGATATTCTCAATGGTTTTTCTTTATTAACCCTTGTGCTAAAAGTTTTTCACATTTTTTTACGCGGCCGTTTTACGAATCAATTTATTTGCCTTTCATCAACCGCGCGAGAATGTCTAATATGTGAGATGAGATGGCATACATTTAGGCCGCGCCCACTGATGAGTTGGACCGAACGACTCGTGCAGCCTTAAGAGTTATGATGCCGCACGTCAAAATTATAACACCCTTCTTTTTTGTCGGCGGCGTTAAAACTTTATTGTCCAGTTGTGGAACAACACTGTAGGTAATACCTACCTCGCGAACACTCTGTAGCGACTATGATAAATGGACATCTTACACGATACTCTAGTTTTATTTTCGCGTAGTTTGCCCTGTTACAGATTTATTTTTACGCTTTTTTACGATATAATTTAGTTTTAAGTAGTAGGTAGTTCGTTTGATAAAATACTGGACTGGTATAGTCACTGTAATTTATATAATTTCCAAACACCGATAGTGTACACGATAAGGGATACATCGGCTCGGCCGGTAAATGCGTTACAATTTCATCATCAGCTGCACTTTCCCTCCAGTCGGCATCCGTTCGCCTGTCAACACGGGTTCCCGCCTTCTCGGCTATGTCCGTCTGACAAGTGACAGTGACAGCTGATTTGCAACACATCCACCTACGAGATGATGTATGTAGTAGGTAGACCAATAGTTTTACCTGGACAAAGCCTGGACATACACTACAGTCACCAATGACTCAAAGTCTCGTAAATAAATAAGAAAAAAAAATGTTAGTACACCTTTATATTGGAACTGGTCATATCCACAGGCGAGGATATTCGATCGGATATTGCCGGCAATAGTCTTGATACACCACTAAATTGTATAAGGTGTCGCAAAACTTGTGTCATCTAAACCGGAAGGGGGTGATTAATGGACCCCAGGATTTTCTGACTTATTGTGTTGTCCTTTGTGGATTTTGTGATTAATTTGAAACATATTATCATAATGTACCTATATGTTGTACTGCGTGTGTTTTTAAGATTGATTGCTTCTTCTTTTAATAACTTTACTTGTACCATGTAGTTTTTAAAAACTAAGAATGTATCTTTAACAAAGAAACTTATAATCTACTAATAGTAAAATAATAGGAACTAGTATTTACAATTGAAACAATTGAGATAACTGCAAACTGTTGCAAACAATCTACAGATAGCTCAACTGAGAACTTCTTAGCATTAATATATTTTTGAAATTCAGTAAACTTTTAAAGTTTTATGGAATTTTGATGAACAAATTCCTAACGGACTTTTTACTGTAATGTAAATGGGATAGCTATGTGCAATGAAACAAATCAGATTCAGATTGTTGGAATTCTCTTTTTGTCTTGCTTCGTACCTTTAATAATCTAATCACGAGCAACGTTCTCAAGAGATGTACTACTTGCTTCGTTAGCAGGTACTGTCTCAGTCTCAGATAACTACATCTTACTGATAAGGTCTTTGATCTCGTTTCAAAAAGCGTATAAACGGCTAGACGATTGGTTGCAGACTATTTTTAAAATCATTATCTAATGGGTATTAAAGGTATGTATCAGTAAGGGTTATTATACAAGACAGCAACGCACTCTAAAAATTCGACTGACGATCGTGGATGGTGAAAAGGACAACAAAAAAAAAAATCATAGATCTTACGTTCCAATCACCGAGTGGTAGTGGTATTTTGGTCTCGCATTGTTTCAGTAACAAGGTACTTACTAATTTACCAAATAACCTTGTAAATAATGGGTTCAAGGATTTTTGATAGATATCGATTTTGTTATACTTAAATTTCGGTATTCGCATCGCTCAGTATCAGCGTACCTGCCTTCTAAGAATTTTGATATCTTATTTTTATCAAAATGGTAGGTTGTTTATCTTTTCTGGCACGCCTAGCCAAGTTCAGATGCCAAACAGCAGACGAAGAAATACAAGGCATATTATTTTTGCAAAATTTAAACAATTAGGGTTGAAAGATTATGTATATTAAGAGATTTAAATGTGTCAGTCAATCTACTACATTTATTTCTTTTTTGATAATTTATAATTTTTTTATGATTGGTTTGATGAATTGTAGCTATGTGTTAGTAATTTTATAGAAGGTAGGAAGGTACCTGGTTTCGTAAATGAATTTATGAAATTTTATCAACATTTTGTCTTAATTAATCGTATGTACCTATATAATTTTTAAATTTTATAAGCTCTATTTTTATTAATCCGCTGTAAAAATGTTCATGTGCATCCACTGTTACTGAATAAAAATTTTTTATTTATTTAAACTGTTATAAGTAATATGATTTGGCAGATTTGGTCGAAGATCTCAAGAAGCGCAAATATGCAGGTCTCGACAGAGCCTACATTGGCTACCCTTGGAGTCGAAACCACGGGGGTACCGAGGCTCTTCGGGTTTTTAAAAAAAATATCTGAGCGTCTGGTCGAAACGACGCGTGACTCGAGAGCTGGTGAGTATCTGGCGCAGCGCATCAACATTGCCATACAGCGGGGAAATGCAACCAGCGTCTTGGGAACTCTTCCGACTGGTATTGATATAGATCACTTGAGCTACCTGTAGATTGTTTCAAACAATTTGTTTGCAACAGTCTGCAGTTAGCTCAATTATTTCAAGTGTAAATACATGTCTATATGAAGATGAAAATTCTGTTTAAATGGCCGACCTGTCTATATCTTAGCCGTATAACTCAGTGCCTAGACTCTCACTAAGGTCCCAAGGTGACTGCCGTCACGCAATGCAAAGATCTGTCTAACGAGCTTCTACAGAGAATAGACTAGTTCAACGAACAATTATGGGAAAACAAAGACAGATGAACAGAGCAACCAGAGAATTGGTTTAAGTTTTCTAGAAATTTAGCTGCAGTTGGCAAGAAAATATAAAATTAGTTTCAAAGTCATTGGTCTTCAATAGTTCCGGATAAAACTTTTTACGCTACACTAAATATTTCAAAAAGGAAAACTATCGGTGAATTATTAGAATACCTACTGAACTTTATGTTCTTCTGGCTACTAGCTTTGGAAACTGGAACGATGAATGTTTTGGGTTCACTACGGTAGCCAGACTTCAGGGAGGAGTAAGGTTCTAAATTAAAAATATGCTAGAACTTACGTTCAATATTTTGTGCAGGCTAAGGTAAATACTTAATTGCCCTATGATTCTACGTAGACATTTCTATTGTTTTTAATCATGATTAGGTTAGTAGATATCTTATTATTTTTATTATGTTTAATCAAATTTTATCATCATGTAAACGAATATTTACCTACTTAAATCTGATTTTACTGTGGAATTTCTATAATTTTTAATCGTGATTAGAAGATATCTAATTCTTTTTATCATGTTTTATCCAAATCATCTGTAAACGAATATTTACCTAAATCTATTATTTGTATGTGTTTTATGGATTCTAGATCTGAAATGAGTTAATAATTGTAAGGATATCAAGTCGTATGTCCATCCATACTGATGATAGTATAAAGATGACAGGAAAAAATACAAATTGAGCAACATAAAATAATAATGGAAGAAACATACAATTCATAACTTAGGTATATCTACATTTGCATCATCGTATCAAGTTATTCCACGGTAAGGTCCTTGGAGAAAAGCCCTTTATCATCCCTATTTGATACGCCTTGAGGGAAAGGGATGCGGTATAGTCCGGCCAAAGAGTTGTCCAATGCGGATTTTAGAAATAATGAAAATAAATTTTTGAAACACAAAGTCGAACACTTAAATAGCTTATTATCAAATGAAATTACAGTCAAATCATCATCATCATCCGCAACACGACTTCACCCACTGCTGGGTATAGGCCTCCAAATAAATAGTATACACAAATTAGATAACAATAACACTTAGGTACATAAAGAAATAAATATTACTGGTCAATTTACACAGCATCATCTATAGGTAGACTACACAACTGGCGTGTCTCTGTAGAACCATGTCACAGAAACAAACGCCAAAAGTGGCGTTTGTTACTGTGTTTGGCGTTTGTTTTCTTATTGTGACAAGGTTCTACAGAGCTATAACCCCAAGATAAGCAGCGCTTGTGTGTTTCAGTTACCTAGTACCTATAACTAGATAACTAATAAATACTAATTTTTTTTGGGATATTATTAACTTTGAAAATACCAGTATGGTTTTCCTATCAAGCTTTTGATACTGCAGTAGCTTTCGCTAGTCGAAGAAAAAGCAATCCGACTTTTTTGTCTAACCACATTCCTATCTATGGTATAATATCATCCTATACCTACCTACAGTCAGAGTAATATCTACCTGAGGTTCTAGGCATTTGATTAAGGGATACAATGGGTGCTCAAGAGATTTGGCTAGCCATGTTTAGTTTATGGCAAACTAGTAATGTATGAGCAATGCCGCGGGAATACGAGGTGACGCGAAATATGTGTGCATGGGGTCATTTCTGACACCGGGTACTTCTTGTACATGACTTCATGATCATTTTTTAGTCACCTTGGCATTATCTACGTGGTAGCATTTTAGCTGGTTACAAGTGTTGTTTTTATCTTGTGAAATTAAGGTATTTATTTATCTACCAAAGATAATAAAAGCTAATCACGTTTATTACGTAGAAAAATCCTGTTTGACATAACCATGTAACGTCATGAATGAAGATGGAGTAGGTACCCACTTATCATTGAATAGATAGAGGACGTTTTGGTGCTGCGACCATATAAATTGCTAACGGACTGTTTACTTTGTAAAAACAGTAACTTATAGATTGGGAAGTTTTGCCTAAATTACTTTCATTTATTCATAAAAATAAAATAGTGCCAACCTTACCATCCCCATTTGACCCCAACTTGGAACAGGAACAAATATTAACCGACCCAAGTACACCCTATACGAATTGATTCAGTGAGCACTCCATCATACCAGACGAATGTCAGGAGAATTATCAGAAAACATGTATACGAAGCTCGGAGGAGTTCATCTTACCTTTGATGCGATTATGTTACGAGATCTCTATGCTGCTATCCTTATTTACGAGTTACATTCTACTTATAAAAATAAACCATTTGGTTTATATTTAATACTTTTTAACCCCCGACGCAAAAGAGAGGGGTGTTATAAGTTTAACGTGTCTGTCTGTATAGGTATCTGTGTATCTGTCTGTGGTATCGTAGCTCCCAAACAGATGCACTGATTTTCGTTTAGTTTTTTAGTGTGATAGATAATTTTATACCGAGTGTTTTGAGTGTTTTGTTTATGGAAATCTATCGGGGGCTTTTAACTTTTTTTATTTTGTTCGTATTATCGTTAATTCCCTGTGACAAATAACACACGAATAGTGATACGAGAGTTAATGATTTTTAGCTTCAATCACAATAGGCCAGTTTCACCGTTTTTAAAGTAGGTCTTAAGTCATTAATTATTATTATTATAACTACTAGGAGGGAAGTTCTTGCTTAGGTATGGACTTAGGTACCTCCACAACCTCACCTCAACAGCCTGTATTGGTCCACTACTGGACGCAGGCCTCCCCCTGATAAGCGCCTTGTTGGCTTGTATCTCATGGGGGTAATGCCCATAATCCCCACGCTGGGCATGCGGGTTGGAGATCGCAGTTCGATGGTAGAATTGTTTTGTAGGGGGCTCTGCTGCCCGCCCCCGGCGGATATTAATCGCTTCTTACGACACCCGCGGGGAGAGTTGGGGTGGTGCAAATTCTAAGCCGGCACCACCTACCACCTACCTACATTAGATATAAAACCTACCAATTAGGCGGCCGTGGCTGGCACGATGATACAACCTTCCTTATCAACTAAGGCCGTGGATATCATAGATGGGCTAAGGGATTCTACCAGAAGAAGCTATATTCTGTATATTTTATAAACCAAATATCCCGAGAGGTGGAGATACGTTCCATTGAAAACTGTAAAATGTCCACTTCCACTCCCACTGTCTACTAAAACGCACCTTTAGATTGTTTAGTCTTTTATTTGCTGGTCAAAACTAAATAGATACCTCCTTAATATCTACTCGGTGTGATATACTTCAAACATAATCTATAATATAATTATATGTTACTGTTTTCTCGTAGGAATGAAGCATTTTCCCATGGTAAAAAGCCTATGTTCATCAGGAATAATGTGGGCTTCCAATGGTAAAATTATTTTTCAAATCGGTCCAGTAGTTTCGGAGCCTATTCAATACAAACAATCAAATCTTTCCTCTTTATAATATTAGTATAGAAACGTACGTCGTAAGCGTAGCATCTACGAATAAACTTCTTCTAGATTCGAAATCAGAGATAAAAGGAGAGACAAACATAGATACGTATAAGTAAAATTCAGTAGATATGGTACGTTCTCCTAGCGCTAACTCAACCAAATAATGGCCTGTGTTGTGTTGCACATAAACGCAAAGCCACGTTATTTCCAATTTTTTGCAATACACTTATCTAATAAACAATAAAGATAGAAAGACGTACCTAGACCGAATTGCGACGGAGACAACAATAAGCACGCCCACCGGGGCGGTCCGACTATGACTGAGGTGGGTGGACCTAATTGGACCTAATTTGAGCGAGCCACTTTCGAGAAGCTAGTACCCAATCTCCCGAATTTTCCTAACATCGATGGAGACAAAATACCAACGTTTTAATTGTAGAATGAACAGTTGATTGAAATAAAATAAACTAACTGTCTTGAGTCAAAGAAAATACGACCTTACTGCTGTTGTAAGTGGTAATATCCACAAGGAACTTCAGCAACTAGGGTACGAGTACCGACAGCAAAACCATTGAACTTTATTACACGTTTGTTTTGAGTAGAAAAGTTTAGTGTACCTCGCTATTATTAGAAAGGCGAAAGTTTGTGATAATGTGTGTAAGAGTATGGACAGCAATGAAACCTACTTTGGCAAACAGCAGGGCAATGCAGCCAGCGTCTCGGGGACGCTCGCTTCGGACTGGTATTGATATGGATCAGTTGAGCTACCCGTAGATTGTTTTCAACAGTCTGCAGTTAGCTCAATTGTTTTAATTGTTAATACTAGTTCTATTTTTTTAATAATTTGATGACCGAGGCTAATAAAAATAATAATTTGATTGTGACTTGCTTTGTTAATAAAGTATTTAAACTACTGAATGGATAGGGGTGCAATGTGGATTTGAATGAAATTTATCAAAAATAAAGTATTGTAAAAACTAGTTGATAGCACAAAAGGCGAATTGAGATTATTAGGTAAATTAAAAAACAAAAATGTTATACTGCGCTGTTAATTTAACACTTAAAAACAGCAACTACATGTTGCTAAACAAACGTTGTGAGTTATTATTATTTACTTACCACCGCCCTCTCTGCTAGCTGCATTAACGGCATTAATAAGTAATTGTACAAAAAAACTTACCTTATTAAATCTTTTAAAATAAATAATGAATTGCGAAATGTGTTGCTAAGCGCAAATCTCGAGAAAGCTGCACTTTATCATTTTTAAAACATGCCTTGTACAATACAATAAATTACACTTTATTATGAAAATACTAAATTAGAAATACAGGAAAAGAGAGATACAGAGTTGCACAATGGGCGGCCTTATTGCTAAGAGCTTGTAGGGAAGGTTCGAAGAAAAAAATTTGAAAAATTTCCCACACAGACGTAAAAACCACCCAATCAAATTGGGTGGTTCAAGGGCGCTGCTATTCATTTATATAACTCACGTTAGATATTCAAAAATCAAACTCATTCCTTCAAAAACTATTTTGCAATCCTTACTTTTGAGACTTTAACAAACAATTTCCTCCATGGCTATGGTTATTGCCGCTTCGCCGATGCAACGGAAAACTGTTGGGCTCTAACTTTATCTATAAATGTTATTGCACGAGATGTGTAGGGTTTATTGCTGCTGGAATGGGAATATATATTTTCTTATATGTACTTATAAATAATAGATTTAGGCGTTGGTTTTCACTACTTATTTAATACTGCATATTTAATACTAAGCTTTGACTAGATGTTACATGTAGGTTTACGTTCTTCCTAATTCAATTAAGAAAAAAAGGATTGAAAAAAAAAACATAATTACTTCTCTCTTTACATCTCGAAAAAACCTTTGGTTTTAAATAGAACGAAGTACCGACCTATTAATTAAAAATAATCGTGTTTAAGTTAGTCCTCGCGGGGTCAAAAATCACCCCACGTCATTTAGTACTTACACATGTTTGGAGACAGACACTAAAAGATATAAAATTTAAGAGAATAAAATTTTAAAAATATAGCCCTTTTCACACCATACGCTTACCCACTCAGCCCCCTAGCAGTCTGAAGAGGCCCTTAGAAAGTAAATCGTTTCCCGGTTACTGTAATAATTTACAAGGAAGTCAGTAATCGTACAAATCGACCAATTACAACGAGGTTGCTTCTGTTCAAATATTTACATTAACTTTGGTTCTTTGTTGAAGTTACCTATTTGTAGAGCAACTTCTCTAGAAAGGGTCATAGATATAAGTAAAATTCTGTAGATATGTTACGTTCTCCCATCGGTAACTCAACAAGGCCTGTGTTCTGTTACAACTAAATGCAGACACGCTAGACATTCACGATTTACCTACCTAGCGAACAATAAATATGGAAATACAGAGACCTAGATCGAAATGAACTTCACTTAATCTGAGCGTTCCACATTCGAGAAGCTAGTAGCTAGTAGGTACCTAACCAATATCCCGTTTTAATTCCAATTTTACTTAGTACATCGATGTTGTACTTAATTTTTTTACCCCTGTAGGAGGTGCCTACCTAGAAGAATCTCAAGCCCGTTTGAGTTTTCAAACTGATAATTTACTGATAATTTTTCTTTGAAAGTGGCTACAGAAACGAATACAAAGGATATGTTTGACTTCACCGATTTCGTATAATTTACTGATAATTTTTCTTTGAAACTGGCTACAGAAACGAATACATTTATGATGTATTCGTTACTGTAGCCGACTTCACCGATTTCGTATAGTGTTTTAGATGGTAAATAAAAATAATTAACCTATTTTCTTTCTTCCTTTGTATCTTTAAGGAAAAGATTCCTACAATATGTGCAGTTTTCTTGTAAAAATCTTCATCTATTCCTATGTCATTTAGTAAACCAAAATGGTAGGAATTTCTCATCTATCTGTGAACAAACTTTTACATAGTAGTTGTGCTGCAACTTTATTTAGTATTATTTTGAGTCGCTTTTTGGGAAGAAAAATTTTATACCTACCTCGGTACCTACCTTGTTTACTTTCTATTCAACTTAAGAAAGTCCGAACAACGAAAGTGTTCCTGTAAAAGATGAGTTTATGTTTAGCAATAAAATGATTCAAAGCTAGCGACATTGGTTGAGGTGATAAGCATTTTATAGGCGGGTCCTTGCCTATTTCTGGCAGAAGGTAATGATTTTATTGAGGGAGTACTTACTTCGGGTGCTAAAAGTTGTTTTGAATTTGCCTTTGCCGGGAAGGGGTATCTTTGTATTGCCTATTTTATTAACTGAGAGGAGTCATCAAGGAGTTTACGAATAATCTTTGTATTGCGGAAACGTTTTTGAGATGGTTTTCGTTATTCGATATAAATATCTTACCGAATGGAAGACCGTTGGTTGCAAGGAGTTAACAATCATCTCATGCTGAGACAGAGAACGTTTTGTGACTGAATCTCAATGCAAAAATAAGTCTGTTGCAAATAAAATATTCTTATCGGGCTAGGTGATGCTGTGTAGATTATAATAGCATTATTATTATTTTGTGTTTCTCACTTCTATGATCTCGGGCCTTTATAGTGACCCGGTCTTTTGGTAGGCATGCGTGGGGCGTAGCCAACAGCACAGAGGCCCCTATGAGATTTAAAGGTGAGGGCTAGACATAGCGGGCATCATCTTCGGGTACACAAATGACACACCCGAAGATGATATCAGCCAGGTGCAGAGACTATTACAATTATTATTCTTTATTGGCTCATTTTTGCAACTAGGCACTCTATCGGAATACTACATGTGCCAACAAACAAACAAATTATTTTCTTAATAGTAGACATCCGTAAATAAAAAGGAAGTGGAACAATTATTAAAATTTATCTTAATATTAACATTTATTTTGAATAAATCAAAAAATTAAAAACAACAACAAATTACAAACTCATGAATAAGCACTTGGGAAGTTATAAATTAGCTTCAATGAGCTGCTTGACAATAATCGTAAGAAGTTCGTCTATATCTTTGGATACCTCTTCGAGTTTCTCAGGAATACATTTACCGATGAACTCGTTGAAAGGCCTTGAGACATCTTTTCCATTGAACAAGATTTTTAAGTTAGAAACGATATCATGAATGTCGAAATTAATTTCGATGCTTCTGACCGAAATACCCGAGATGATGCCAATGCTAAAACGTATGTTACCTCTCAATCTGATGTCAAGTATAGCGACACTGCCACTCACGGAGGACTTCGAGTTGCTACCAAGTATTGTAACGTCTTTGGAGGCTTTGCCGATACTGATGAAGACACCAGGGACACGAATGTCAAACGTAAGCCGGTTGAAAATGATGTTGTAGTTGATATTGTGGACGAGGATGTTGCTTAGTCCTTTAACGCAAAAATCTTCAATAATCGCTTCTATGCTGAGTAAATTAGGGACGGGAAAATTGGATTCGAAACTCTCTCTCTCAATGAGGTAAGGGTCCAGTCCAGCGTCTATGATACTTTGGCGTAAGTCTTCGATGGCTTGGACTATGGAACCAGTGATCAAGCGCTCGTCGTTTCGGTTAATTCCGTCGATGAGAGGCGACTCCAGCTTTTGAGGAAGCGCGGTGACTCCAACCAAGAGTATACAGAAACTGATGTAGGTCTTCATTTTATTCGTTCACTTGAGTTGATTGGTTGTAGAAATTAACTATGGTTATATGCCGTTGTGATTAAAAATGCAGCGTTTTATACTAATTTGCAGTTTGTGATTATGATCTAACCTAGTATATTGGCTATCATTTTGATAACGACAAAGACGACTGATAATGAAAAGACAATTAAAAATTGACCTCTATTTCAAAATCAAATCAGAGACTTGGCTGTCATTGATCTGATAATCTTGAGATTAACTTTGACGACTGCGTTTTATAAGACAATGCAATTTTTTAGCAACATGGCCTCGGGACAAATTGTACGATCTACAGATATTTGTTCTGGGTGTTTTCTGTGTATGTTAAAAATATCGATCCATGTCGTATAAATATCTATATGCACAAAAAAAGTCAATCATATAATAGATTTTTTTTAAGAACAGAAGCCTTCAGTCCCAAAAAAAAGACAATCAAAAGATAGAAATAAATTAGAACTAGTATTTACAATTGAAACAATTGGGTTAACTGCAGACTGTTGCAAACAATCTACAGGTAGCTCAACTGATCCATATCAATACCAGTCGGTAGCGTCCCCAAGATGCACGCTGCAATGCCCCACTGCTGTATAGCAATGCTGATGCGCTGCGCCAGATACTCACCAGCTCTCGGGTCACGCGTCGCTTCGATGTAGTTTAATGTATTAAGTACATCGATGATCTAGTACCTATAACACAAACTCTGGTTAGCTTGGAAATAGATGATTCTATGTTTATTTATCTAATAAGACCTTGTTGAATTTCACAAACAGCAAAAACACGACATTCTCTCAAATTATTTTGTTTTATACATAATTCACAGATTTTTTTTTATCTATCCTAAAGCTGTATTTGTCCCAAATCAAGACACTGACCTAAGGTTGTAGTTTAAAGGGCAACAATAACATAACTCCAAAGTAAACGAATCTACGACCACAAAAATTGTTTCCTCAAACCCCGATCTAAGATTAACCCTATAAAATATCCCCTCTTTACAATGTAGTACACCTATCTAGTAAATCTCCTCAATCCTCTTAACCCCATTAGGGTAGCGGTTAGTGCGCCTCGGGGTTATTGTGATTTACCTGTCGGGTAGATACCGTTACATACACCATCTCAGGATAATTTAGAGCCTAAGGGTTTGATCCCACCAGAGATAGCAATTGCCATTGAGCTGTGTCGTAATTTTTTTCTGTGTCTGCTACAGACGGTGCAAAATACGTAAAAGAACTGTAACACTGACCAATGATAGACACATGATTTCCTGAGTTTCTTGTCTGTGCAAAAAATCATCTCTCAGGCTTGCCTTATTTCCTGATTTACGATTTAATGCTTCACCTGCGTTAGCGTTGCTATTATTGTTAATGTCCATTAACACGTTATGGCGCTAAAAATGCACCTCGGCTACATTTACATAACAAGATCCGTCAAGTGCGAGTGTAACTCGCGCGCCGAGGGTTTTGAACGTTTGTCAACAAGTATGTACCAAAAGTACCGGTTAGAGACTTCGCAATTTAACGAATACCTTAGAATAGTAGGTACCAACCTACATTTCAGATGGATCTCTCTGCATGCTTCGGTTAAATGGGTGGTTCGGTTAAGGTGGGTAATGGTAAATTTTTCGACTTTTTTCGAAATATTTCAAACAGTATGAAAGCTACAGAAATTTAAAAAACTGGTTTGAAATGTCCAAACCAATACCTTTTATTTGATACCCCACTCGGTGAGGTAGCCTCCCCTTTTGAAAATTATTCCCCCCCTTTTTGACCATTTTTCAAAAAGTGTTCTTTTTTCAAACTTCTCTATATTTTTCCTGTAAAATATAGATCCATGTCTATAAACACTCCATACATTTTACATGGATCGCTCTGCAATCTTCGGAGATAGGGGGAATGGGTATTTTTTCGACTTTTTTCGAAATATTTTAAAAAGTATGAAACCTACAAAAATTTCAAAAAATATTTTGAAATGTACAAAATGATACCTTTCATTTGATACTCCATATGACTCTGTAGGTATCTTTTAAAATTTCGGCATCACAATTTGTATGGAAAATGTTCATTTTCATTTTTCATTTATTTTCATTTATTTTTCTCTAAATCTGTACAGGCGCACGAAATGTATTATTATTTTAAATTTCAAGTTGATAGCTGCAGTAGTTTTTGAGTTATTAAGGAGGGAAAAAAGGACAGACAAAGCGAGACCATAAGGGTTTTGAAACCGATCTTCGATCATCAAAACCCTAACAACGCCGTCAAGAGTTAATTCCAAGTGAAGTAGGATTATCGTCTAATGCCATTAAAATGCCGTTACTAAACGAACACTTTAAAACCTTGGCTACATCTGTGTGACGTCCTAATTAACGCGTTAGGACGTAGTTGGAGCCGTAGCATTACAATGAATTTTATTAATGATAATGTAAAGTTAATCGTAATAATATGAACCAAATTTGATGGTTCATAGAGTAGCTGGCTGCTGAACTGAATCTAATTCATAAGAAGAACTGCAAATAAACCTTCTGATTTTAACAGACCAGCTGGTCGATTAATGTATTCGACGCTCATCGGCTGCATTTTTATTACGAAAACAATAAGATGAACCTATGAGCGGCGGAAATTATATGCGTGAATCACGAATACATCTGAATTCACCTGCAGAACTGCGTTGAGATGCCACTAGAGATTGTTGATGTAATCCATTGAGGTCTGTAGTGTAATCGCACCCTCATTTAGAGCGATCACGTCAGTAAGCGGGCTGGAATCTCGGATTGGACTGTCCTTGTGTGCTTGTGCATTTACATACAGGTTAATTTGGCTTGTTCGGTTGAGGTTCTACTTGGGATGGAGTAGAGTCGTTAAAGTTGTGTGTCGTTTATATACAAATATGAATTCTCAGGACGTTTTTTGCTGCTTACCTATACTTACTACCTTATGGTCCACACGTTTTTAGGGTTTCATATTCAACAAGGAGTTTTGTTTTCCTTGCACAGCACTGCCTTGCCAGAGTGGCCACTAGATACTGCCAATTGTCACTTAGGTTATAATTATTTCTTTTTAAATTGTTTCTTAGTTTTAAGTGTGCAATAAAATTATTTTCTATCTATCTATCTATCTACTGTTGTTGTAAATTAATCCATTGAGATCTGTAGTGTAGTCGCACCCTGATTTAGAGCGATCACGTCAGTAAGCGGGCTAGGATCTCGGATTGGATTGTCCTTGAGTGCTTCTGAATTTACATACAGGTTAATTTGGTTTGTCCGGTTGACGTTGAACTTTGGTTTGAATCGTTCTTTGTTTATGGTCTCTGCTTTTGTCCTTTTGTTCAGAATTAAGATTCTATCAGCTTTAGAATTGATCCTATTAATAAAAAGATTTTTGATTTGATTTGATAGGAGTCCAATAATTGGACTACCAATCAAATCAAATTATAAAATCTTTATTTCCATAAATACAATAATTGAACACTTAGAAAAGGTCAAATTATAAAACTCAACACTGACACGGAAATAAAGTGATATTTTTGATTTCTGTCACTTCGGTATGTAGACTAAATTAAAGAAGCGACGAAGAAATCTTTAGCCTGTTAGTTGTTATTTTGCGAGTTGGAGCAAAACTTGTCCCGAGCTTTTTTATCCTCTAGATAATCTGATATTTTGTAGTAACAAAGGATATGTTTGACAATTTGTTTGAATTTATTTATGGTTATTTATTGCAACACCAAGATGTGCATTCAATATTGCATTCATTCATACATAAAGGCTTGAATTCTACAGAAACATTTTTCAGTGATGCCATAAAATGGCAGCCAGCGCGCGGGCCACTCACTTGAAGCCCCGCAGGCAATTATGTTACTGTAAAATGTGTGTTGGTGAGTTTGAGCCACACATTTATATGCTTAACTAGTTTATGCCCGCGGCTTCGCACGCGTTGTTTCTATGGAAACGTTTAAAAGTGATTTCAATCCCATGGGAATTGATATATGGGATAAAAAGTAGCCTATGTATGATTCCAGGATTAAAATTATCGCTTCACTGTGGTAATTGGCACGTCAAAACTTTGTTGTAGTTGTACGATATAGACTAGTAGTTGTACGATATAGACTATAAGTCCTGGTTTAATTTTGAAGCATAGTGTGTGCAGTGGAATTCTAGACCCACGTTGTCAAATAAACGAACCCACGCAGCTAAAATGCATCACGTGGCCGTGCATACGTGTGCTGCGGTGGAGCAGCGGTTTTATATCAATGATTGCAATCATATATCATTGGATACTATTTATATATGTACATCCATTGATAACATTGTTTACATTCTAGCAATAGATAATCGAGTGATAAGATTTTTATCATCTTTGACCTAGAATCATTAAAGGGGAATCCAAAAAGGAATTTTCTTTAATTAAATTAATCTTATCAAACTATTTATCTAGATGTTGTACTAACAATAATGTTGTGCAAGCTCTATTAAAGTGGAATAGCCTGTAAAATGATTACGATCTATTTTTAAAGGACATTTTCAGTTTACTCACTGTCTAGACATTTTTCTTTGGTCTTTCTTGAGCTGGGAGAGAACAAATCTATTGACTGGCGAAGACTTAGATGAAAGAATACCTTACATCTTAGACGGTGTAAGATATTAATTCATCTAAGTCTACTTATAGAAGACAAGGTCAGCAGAGCTTGGGGCTAGTGATTCTGTGTGTGCTGTCCAGCATTAGATATGTTGATAGAATAGTAAATTGTACACCTAGGCGAGAAAGTGCCAAATTCCTATCGAGTGTGTCATTTGAGGGTCTACAGTACGTTTGCCGAGTCTTGGTCTCCACTCAAGAACACGTTTACCCCAGCGGTTATCGGTTCTTTCTTAGAGCTATGTCGATAACGCCTTGGTTCTCTGTCGGATGTATTCGTAACGAAAATCTATCCTTCAGAGAGCTATTAGTAGACCACACAACTGGCGGATCGCTATAGAACCATGTCACAGTAACAAACGCCAAAAGTGCCATTTGTTACTGAGTTTGGCATTTGTTTTCTTATTGTGACAAGGTTCTACAGGGATCCGCCACTTGTGTGGTCTATCTATAGTGACTATTTATGAAGAAAGAAAATATATGCCAGTAGGTAAGCCATATAGCTCGCAGAACCAATAAACGCCGGGAAGTAAATGTTCTCGACCGCGATCTAACGCGAAATGGAGTATTGAGTGAATTTGAGTGGCAATATCACACTCGATGGACCGACGACATTGTGACGGTCACAGTCGGTGGATGGAGGCGGCTCAGCACCGCTATTTGTGACGTATGGTAGCGGCCTATTCCTAATGCCTATTTTTAAAGACTTGTTTCATAACTGGAAATTTACGAGACCTCATACTGAGTGGCGTATAGGCAGCGATGAAGTTGCTCTTTTTGGCCACGATGGTGAGCAAAAAAGCAACTTCGCAACTGTGTTTACACTATATATAAGAAACAAATTAAAAATCTTAAAAACCCATCGACAGATTATAGATATATTCATGAAACATGGCTAAGAACGCTCGGAATCTATGACATAAAAAACTAAATGTAAATTGATTCATCCGTTTGGGAGCTACGATACCACAGACAGATACATAGATACACAGACAGACACGTTAAACTTACAAAACCCCTGTCTTATTGCGTCGGGGTTAAAAATAGGTGGTGGTGCTGATTTTGGTTGGGTTACTTTATTTTTTAATGTATCTTTTATATTATATCTGATGCTATGTATACATATGTTCTGGCAAATTAAATATCTTTTTACTTTAATTTTTATTTTTACTAGAGCAACAACAGGACAGACTAAAATGGCGACTTCTTTTATCGCCGAGACACAGTTCGGGTCACTGAGTCTGAGTCTTCCCACACTTGTGACCATGAACTTGTAGCTACACGAGGCTGCAAGTTTGTATAACATATTATCGCAAGCACCCATCGACCCCAAAGAGCAATAATCCTATCCAACAGCACACCTGTCTATAATAACACGTAATATCCTCTTATTTCCCGCGGGATCAGTTTGTTGACTCGCTCCGTCAATGTTTGTGCGCCGCGACTCAAATAATAACTATTCTTTGTTTGATTTACTTAGTTCATACTTTTATTTCTAGTTCGTAGTTTTGGACGCACTTTTCTGGGGTGGACGCACCTTTGATACCCAGAAAAGTGCGTCTGAGACTGCAGTACCCAAAAATCCGAAAAGTATGTAGGTTGTGAGTATCTGGCGCAGCGCATCAGCATTGCCATACAGCGGCGCAATGCAGACATATGTTCATCGAACAGTGAAATTCTAATTCTGTTTCAAATCAAATAGTATGCCAGCAAATGTCGCAGCATCGGCAATATGGTAGGGAAATCAATACTTTTAGTCAAATTATTAGTATTAAATGTACTTAGTTCATTAAAATAACAAATCTGCTATGATCCGTTTAGTTTGTAGTGAAAAGGCTAAGGTCCAGGTAACATAAAATAAATTGTATACATATACTTACTCGTTTTCTATAGGTAGAGTTATTATTGCTTTGATAGCAAATGAGTACAGATGTACTTTTGTTTTAACGATAATAACAAACAGTGAGTTTGGCACCATAGGGTGCAACGTCATTACCCTCCGTTGGTAGTTTGATAAAAATACCTACTCAGACCGCACAAAGTACTCGCTAATTCAAGTAATATCCTAAAAATTTCTGACTTCAACGGGACTTGAACCCGCATCCTCCGTTCTGAAATTTCCCTGAGTGGAGGGCTTCCGCACAAAAAAGTACTAGTTGTTATTTTTTAAGATTCGTCAACTCACACCAATTGGGATAAGAATTATGATGCGAGTTATAATACATCATACGTCGTTTCTTTGTGTAAAAGAAATAAGCAACTACTAAGGTATTTATGTCAAAGAGAAATCGATCAAACAAACATGACAGGTACTAAGTACAAATTCTAAAATAAAACGTGGAGACTCTATCATTAACAATACACGTTAACGCTCTACGCACTACGGTGCGTTAAGCGTTAACGTCTTGTTATGTAACGTATGCTAAATATAATGATTATTTATTGTAGAAACTGTGTACAAAAAGATCTTGAAAAATAAGGTACAACAGTTTTTCCATCAATTAAAGACGTAACAATCGTACGCGTAACGTAATAATAATTTTTTTTTAATCAATTTTGATTGAAGATAAATAATTCATTGATTTCATTGTAAACATATTTTTCAATGACATACGGAGTTTTGTTATAAATTTGTGTCGTTATTTATGTTGTCGTATAAGTGTATGTAACGTTATATTTTATGTCTGAAGAAAATTTAATGAATTTTTTACTCTAGAAGAAACACTCAGTAACGCTGTATTCTGTTCTCTAATTAAAACCCAAACAAAACCTTTACACCAGTTAGCATGTCAGCTAGCTAACTGGGTTTTAGTCTCGGCCAATTAGCATAATGTAGAAAGATATGCCCTCTACGATATTTTGTCTCGACTCAGAAAAACGCCAAGCCTGTTAGTCTGACGGAGAGGAAAAAGTTTTCGTTACAGCTAGAATGTAAAATGTATTATTCCAGGTCCAGTAAGATAGCACAGAAAGATCAATTTAGCCAGGCCATTATTACTAAATCCATTATAATGAGTTTTATTACAAGTGATAGGGCCACAGTTTCCAGTATTCTGCGAAGCAGACGATATGACGGAGACATCTGTTCACATTAATATTGTGTGCGCGCACGCGGAAAGGTATGGAGTTTATTAATATTTTAACGTCAAATCGGTGGCGCTGGCTTTATACAAAATGTGTTCACAATTTGGTAGGTAGATAGATAGAAGAACACACTGTGGTACTTATTACATAAAAAACAAAATTAAAAAGTCTAAAATCGAAGGTATTTGGATTTGAGTATGTGTGCAAACAATGCAAACATTTAATCCCTGTGACTGCGCAAAACAATTGCGATAACAAGTACTTAGGTACCTACTTACACAATAAAGCTTACCATAATAATTTACTTTATTTAATGATAATTATCACGATTCGTACCTGAAACATTAAATTAATAAAATTACCAGCAATGCAAATAACCTGTCTCATAAAACTCTTTCTATACTGAAATCATCGAAGTCAACTCAAACACATTAAATAGTGATAAAAAAATGGAATTCTCATACTCTATCCTAACAGATTGACGACCTCCGTGGCACGGCAGGCGAATGTCCGCCTGCGACGCAGGAGGTTGCGGGTTCGATTCCCGCCTCGGGACAAATGTTTGTAAGATCTACAGATATTTGTTCAGGATGTTTTGGATGTTTTCTATGTATAATAAAAATATCTATCTATGTTGTGTATTGTATTAATATAATATCAGTTATCTAGTACCCATAACACATCAAGCTCTGCTTAGCTTGGGGCTAGATAATGCTGTGTGAATTGTATTCGTCCATTCTTTAAAAATATTTTGGAGTTTTGCCTACACTAAAAAAAAACAAAATTCATAAAAGGAATAATTAAAATTGCCCGCGCTGGCCTTACGTCAATTAAGTTATAGGGCCTGACGTTGAAATCCCATTATACAAGTGACAGATTTTTTTTCCAGAATCAGGGTCAAATACAAAGCGACGACGCGAATATGACGACCATAATGCCGCAGCGGGCAAAGGTCCGCCTAGGTCGAGGCGTTGCGCCTTCGATTCTCGCCTCGAGACAAAAGTTTGTACAATCTTTAGATAATTGATGGGTTCCAGGTGTTCTCAGTGTTTTATATATATATAAAGAATATATTTCTATGGATGTATTAAGCTAATCAGATATCTAGTACCATAGATATAAGTAGCTAAGCTGTGAGGAGTCGGCTTAGAATTTGCACCACCCCAACTCTTCCCGCGGGTGTCGTAAGAGGCGACTAAGGGATATCCACCGGGGGCGGGCAGCATCGGTCCCTGCAAAACAATTGTACCACCGAACTGCGATCCCCAACCCGCATTTCCAGCGTGAGGATTATGGGCATTACCCCCATGTGGACCAATACAGGCTGTTGATGTTGGGTGGTGCAAATCCTAAGCCGGCACCACACAGCTAATAGTTTGTCCAACATCATTTATTTATGTATAAAACAGACGCTTTTATACAATTTAGGAAATCGCTATCAGATCCCTGGAAATTCACGTTGCCATAACTCTACGTAATTTCCTACGTCGTAAAGTCGTAACTTTACGTTTACGTGGTGACCCTTCGCCATTCTATATTAATGGGGGTCCTAAGCAGGTAACCAATGAAGTTATAGGCTACCCACCTGATGGTCAGAGCTGTAATGATCGTTCTAAATTTCTGGGTAAACCTCTTGGTATCGATTTAGCAACCTGCTGGTAGGAAGTTTAAGGCATGTTAGGTTTTGTGATACCCTCCTAGCCGAATTTCAACCACGGCTGACTGTCTGATCGGAGACTAGGCAGATGCGTAGGACATATTATAGTGCACAAGTGTGTGCGCAAACACAGGTGCACTTTCTATTCCTTTACTCTCATAATACGATGGGACGGCAGACCGACACGACCGGGGAGAGATCAAGCGCAGGACCAATGGCTTAACGTGCTTTCCGAGGCACGGGGAACACCGCTAACTTGATTTTTTTTCTAGAAAAACCCCAATATCATGTATAGGCCCGTCCCGGGATCTGAACCCAGGACCTCATAATCAGCGGTAGCTGACCGCTAGACCAACGGGGCAGTCGTTAGGTACCTATTAGAGTACGTGTAAATTTGAACATCAGCGTTTCCTTCTGTATTGTATTTTGTGTTTGTGTGGAATACAGAGTTACAAAAATACAAATACAAAAACGTTTATTTCAGAAATGTTTGACACAATTGAGTTAGATCACTGCCTCCTGTGGTAGCTACAATGTAGCTGTGTTACAGGCGAACAGTATCTTCCCTTATGTATCTACTAGACATAATTTAACATTATGTATCTTAATATGAACTTATCTATTATTATAATGAGTAAGTAGGTTAATGCACTAAACCTAAACCTACTTATCTTTACTTACATATTAATAACTTATTGCTAAACATTTGCTTACGTACTATGTTTTTTTTTATAATTAGAAAACAAATAAACCTTTGTCTTATCAATGATTAAGGTATGATATGGGGTGTACAAAAAAGAAATGGACAGTGAAAGACAAGTTATATGGGTAGTTATCTATCTATTTATGTGTAGTATTTATCTTCTGTTCAATATAGATTCACACTTCAAAACAATTTTTTCAAGCTACTTTTCTATCCCGAACCGGCACACAATTTTACTGACGGGGAAAATGGGAAAATAATAAATCGATTCCATACAAGAAACTGTAAAAATTAATGTTTGGACCTTAGTGCCTATGTCTGACTCGTACTTAGCCAGTTTATTGTATTAAGGCATCACATAGGTATAAATAGTTTTATATAAATATTTTTAATAAGCAAATTTTTCTTTTGCGAAATTCTGGCCTGCTGGTCATTTTAAACGGTATTTGTGAGTGTATCACTGATTTTATTTTTCCCGTTAATTGGCTGCATTTTGATTACGAGTGTAAATAAAAAAAAAACTAACCAATGAGCAGCAAAAACTCGCATACATCTCAATTAACGAGCTGGTCAGAATTTCGCTCTAGAAAATTTGCTTGAAAATAATTGTGATATAATATTACAATAAACCGGCAATGTAATAGTCAGGACATAGACACAGGACAGTTATACACGCATTAACGCATTCACTGCCCAGCCCCGGCGGTGCAACCCGCCGCAGGGGTCGCCGCGCCGCCGCCGCCGTGTCACGGGGATCGAGAGGCACGCCTGCGTCTTGTTGGGCCATGAAAGTGTTAGGGCTCCCTCTATGGTATACCTACTTACATAATTTCTTACGGTTTGATATACCCATACAATTTCCATACCTGATTTGATATTTTTAATTTTATTTGTCGTGAGAGTTTTAATTACGTGAGTATAATTTCTAATTTTCTGTAAAATTAGACTTGCTAGGTACCATAGTAGAGGTTAAGGTTTACGGCTTTTGTCGAACACACAGACTTTTAATTTGCCGTCCTTATACATAATTTTTTGTTTGTGTTTAGCCGTAAGTATTCCTAATATAAATAAATAGACAAAGTGAAAGGCCCTTTTAAGCACCCCTTGGTTATGTTCAATAAAAACTCTAATGAAAAACGCTACTCCATATCTTTATTAATCCTGAATAGAGTTTTTGCGATGGACATCTCGAAACATATTCGCTCGATGCAGAATCGTTAGACGTTCAAGTTTACTGAAGAGACGGATAGGGATGTAGCATACATTTGCCGATATCGATACGCGATGAGAACTTAGTAATCGATAAGATACGATTATGCTGATTTAGTAAATATGGGACCCCCTTTTGTATAAATAAATAAATAATAAATAAATAATGCTGGACAATTCACACAGCATTATCTAGCCCCAAGCATTAATGATTCTTACAAACTACAAATCACTTTAATATTATAAATTCGAAAGTTTAGATGTTAAAATGTTTGTTAACTCTTCACGCCAAAAGTACTGAACGGATCGTGCTGAAATTTTGCATACATGTGGTTCTAGAACTTTTTATCTCAAAAAACCGAAAGATTTGCCGCTTGTAAATAATTATACTGAATAAAAAAATGGTAAATCCTACCAACCTCCAAACTGAAAATGTTTACTACGCCTCAATTATTCAAAACCTCGTCTAATATCTCAATTCAGCAAATTCTTGTTTTAGACAAATTATTCTAGGTAACTAGTTAAAATTGTGTTTGAAATTGCATGGCATCATGAAAACTTAATTAACTTCTGAATAAACCGTGGTACACTTAATTAACCTTTGAATTAATTTGTCACTCTTCCAAATGAACGAGATCTGGCCGTAATTGAAAACATTTCATAATTGTGAAAATATTGAAAACGTGGCATTAAAATAGAAAAAAATGGCTTCTTTCTCACAGCTCCACGAAAAAATAATAATAAAAAAAGTTTTTTTTTTCTTTTGTTTCTTTAATTTTTATTTTAGACAACATGGATCCATATGGTAACACAATAGAAATGCAGGAGATGGTTAGTAAGCACATCGAGACATTAAAGTACATCGAGACGTATAAAGTAAGCGCAGGCCTCATTCCCAGAGTGATCTCACCAGAGTAGCGAGACTTTTCCCGGGATCACTCTGCAAATCAAGCTTGCCCACAGCGGCGATTCATATCTATTCGCTACGGTTTTCAGGATGCTGTTGTGACTGCCACGTATTCTGCGGATCAGGGATGTAGATTTTTTCCGAATGATGGCACCGAAGCCATCAGTTTGATATTCAGCAAACATCCCCGATGCACTACAGAAGCGAGGGAGACCCAACATCATCTTGAATATATTATAATATTGGACGCTCAGGGTCGCTAGCGAGTTTTTGGTGTGTCTAACCCACAAGCTTCCTGTGGACATGTTTTGGCAGTAAGCGTTAAAAAGCGTTATCTTAACTTGCTCAGTACACCGGGAGAACCTGCGGGCCAGCATTATTACCTCTAACTGCCAGCGCCCTACGTTCCCTTTCAATATTACCATCGTCTTTAATAATAATATAAGCATTGTAAAGGTTAAAAAAAAAGATATTGTAATTATCGACCAATGTTAATGCTGTAGGTATCGAGTAAATTTCACCATCTCGCATTTATGTCGCCACACTAGTGACAAATGGCGACCTAGATGGTGAAATTAGCCAGAACCTGTGGCTTCTCCTTTTGTTTATGGTTACAACTCGTCTCTTTGACTTGCTGTTCTATTTTGTGTGCTCGCGTCGAACGTCGTATACATTGTAGGTTCATCTACGACAAACTTTTGAAATTAAGACGTTTCCAAGAATCCTGCAAGGTCTAATGGAAACTAAGCACTTTTTTGAGTACCTACATAAAAATATTACTTCTGACAAAAAATATTTCATAACAATTCCGCGCAAAACCTTCTCTGATGAAAAAAAAGGATTTTGCCTATCTCAGTCAGAGAAGGAACATCACTGGCAAAACTCTGTTGTTGTTGCTTGGCAGTCTCAGTGTCAAAGTCTAGTATTGTGGTGTCTTGATGATGTTCGTAGAGAGACGAAACTAGTTGATTGTGGTTTGTTCCTTCTAAAATTAAATTGTGTGTGTGCTTGAAGTTGGAGGGTAGGTAACCCCCGAATGCTCAAACACAACTCAAATTTAAGTACGTCTCAAATGACAAAATTTTGACAGATTTTCATAGAAAACTGTCAAAAAGTCGCGACTTTAGACTTAAGGCGCTGCCGTGGAAAACTAAGACTGTCAGATTGCATGTGAATATTACCAAATGTGGTCGGCAGAGGCGCTTATTTTTAACATAGACTTATGCCAAATTTAATATGTTGTAGAAGAGGCAAACTTTTGTTTTATTTTGGTTGATAGCACAATCACAAGGTAATAATGTAATGTTAACTAACATTTGCCCGCGGCTTTGCTATCGTTGCATGTAAAATACCTTAATAAAACCTATGTCGCTCATTGTAGCTTCTCAATTATAATAAAAATTACATTCATCGATAGTTATTCATAGAAATCAGAAACACTTAAAAAAATAATATCATCTTCATGCATGTTAAAGTGCCGACAATATCACCGACCATTATGATAATACTTTATACATTAAAAAAATATACTAATTTAGTCAAAACAACTGAGGTCTAAATGGATTACAAAAGTGTCAATCGTTGAAGATATTTCGATTTGGTTTTGGAGGGCTTTCTCAAAAATAAAATAAAATATAAATAATGCTGAACAAGCCACACAACATCATCTAACCCCAAAGTAATTAGAGCTTGTGTTATGGTATACTTATTTTGATAAACTTATTAAATACACTACACAGATAGATATTTTTTATATACATAAGACATGCAATAAAGTGATTATGATTATGATTATGATTATGACATCCAGAACACCTGGAATAAATATCTGCAGATGGTACAAACATTTGTCCTGAGGCGGGAATCAAACTAATTGTAAGCTCCTGTGTCGCAGGTGGACCTTTCCCCGCCGCGCCACAGAGGTCGTCCATCAAATAATCAGATATAAAATGAAATATAACAGTGCTTTATTTCCTTTACCCCTTACAGGAGTCTTGGACACGTCAATAAATTCAAATAAGGTTCAAGAGTAAAACTGGGAAATAAAGTGATTACTTTAATTTATTGTTCACTTCAATCTTTTTAAGGTAAAGTAAAGAAGCGAACAAGAAACCTTTACCTTGTTAGGGTGTTAGTTTTCGAGCTGGAGCAATACTATTAGCAATACCTAAGTTTTTTATCCTCTAGAGATAGTCTGATATTTTGTAGTAAGCCTTTTTAAAAAAGGATATGTTTTACAAATTGTTTGAAATTATTTTTTGATAACTTTTAACTCTTTTGGAGTTTTGTTGTAGAATCGTATACATTTCCCTTTAAAAGATAATCTATAAATCGATACTATAAAAATATATAAATATATATCTATAAAAATATTCGTAAAATAAAATACGTGAATGTTGGAATGCTGAATGATGAATTTCACGGATATAATTTTGTACACAATCTCAGTACCACTCGCTTACATAATTAATTTTATTTTCCGGAAATAAAACGCAACAATCATGAAGATAGTTTTAGTTTAGATTGTAATTCTACAAAATAATCATAAAAACCACAACAGACCATGCCTTGCTATCCAAATTGATATTCATACCGATATAAAGTATTCTTTATTATGTTGCTGCCTTCCAAGAACTCATGAGTGATTATGATTAACATGAGTGATTAACAATAATTTTGACAACTGTCATTGGAAATACAATTGTTTTGCATGTTTATTACATTTTTAGCGTCTTTAAACATCTCCTTTACTTGACTTCTATGTTACGCTAACAAAAAAATTATTATATTGATGTCAATGTACACATATTGCCAATAACAAAAAGTTATGACAAACCGCTCCGTTGAGGTTTTTCTATGAGTTATTAAAAATTTAAAGTAAATTATTATTTTTGAGTATCTGTCCTTTTGAGAATCTCTCTTCTCTAAGAGAACAAACCGATAGAACTACGAGTAATTTAAATTTGCCTGTAGTTCTACTGGTAGAACTACGAGAAAAAAAATGCAAATGGTTGGTCCTAAGTAAATCAGTTATCTAGTAAGCACCCATAACAAAGCTCTGCTTAGCTTCGGCCTTGGTGATGGTGTGTGAATTCATCATCATCAGCCTATATAAGTCCACTGCTGGACGTAGGCTCCTATTTTAATTTTTCAGCATTGTTTATTTATATATAAGGTCATCAAAATCGCCCTACCTATTTAACATATTTTAACTCGACCAATACTTTTCGTGCTGTAAACATGTTGAGTAGTACCTACCTACCTATCTAGCTACCAGAGATAAAACCACTATAAACCTATTCTACTTAATTGGTAGGTCTGTCAATGAATAAAATTCCTGCAAATTTCTTTTGGCTTAGCTTCAATCAAATATAAACTTTATTTCAATGACGAATGAACCATTTAACCCGCAAAACAAAAGGTGTCGAAAATCGTAATTCATCCGTCGAACCCAGCTGTCATTGCGAAAAAAGTTACATAACCTCACGTCCGTCCGAGGAGGCATCCAGCCTCCGAATGAAGCTACTGGAAGCTATTTTGAGCATATATTGAAAGGGATGTTTGAGTAATAGGGTTGAAATTCTATTGGCAAAATATTATCATTTTTGCAATTACTTCGCTAAACGCCTTACAAAAATGTGTTTTTTGGGTTTTATTATGTTAATGGTTTTATTTATTTAAAACTTTTTACATATTTCTTTTGTTGATAAAATTTCCTTTCATATAGCATTAAAATAATTAATGGTTGTCACTCAAAATATTGAGCATATCGAGACGAAAAATTTTTTTCTTGTTCTTTCTTGTGATTTTTTTTTTTCAAGATCCTAGATCGTTTTATAAAATATTTTTGTATAAGTCTTTTTTCCATACATTTGACTATACACTGTTTTTTTTTTTGGGCTTGTAATATGTCGGAGAACGGCTAACGGTGCGACGAAAAAGTGTACTTTCTACGGTGTCGCTGTTTGGGTAGCGTCTTAACGTGCTTAACTCTGAGTTGCGTTTGAGTATTCGGGTCAGTCAGTGTTTTTTTTGTTTTTTTAATTGATTGGTACTTGTTGATTTAAATGAAATTGTTTTATATCTGACATGATTTAATTATTATTTTCTCAGTTTATTATGATTGTAATCTTGTATATTATTTTGTATACTTTGACAATGCCCTTATACAGCAGCATACTATGACATACCTTTTAATTAATAAATTTATTATTTATTTGACTCAGACTAATTATTTTTATTTAATTTTTCAGTCATGTCAGTCTGTTTTTTTTACCTTTGTACCTTATGGTGTTTACTATAACGAAGTAGGTAGGTAGGTACATTTGTGTGTTATTGTTATAATATAACAAATGTAACGACATCAAGTGTAATATCTAGTGTACCTTACCTACGATGAAATAAATAAATACAAATACATGTCAATTTGTTGCACGCGAATGCATTTTGTTGAATCTGATCAGAGAAGGTTTTGGGCGGAGTTGTTACTAAATATTTTTCTTCTAATATTTTGCAATGGATTTGCGTAAAGTCACGCCTGAATCTATTATTATTTGCGTACGCATGTAAGCGCTCATCTTGAAGACCGTCACTAAATATAGGTTATTTTGATTTCACAACACGACTGGATATCGATTACTTGTCTCATTCAATATAACTCTTATTTCCTTCGCCTGAGACAAGGTCGACGAACTCAAAAAATGTAATTTAAACTTGCTATTTATCATCGGTCGCCGTTTATCACAGTCAGTTTACAGCAGACACGAATAAAATTATTGCGTCTCTCAGATTTTTCTCGTTCTAACCCTTGACGCCCGTAGCACACCTCCGCTGCGGAACACGAGTGGCGGACCCGCTACTCGTGTTCCACATGAATTCCGCAGTAATCAAGTGTAGTTTGAGATGCGGAACTATAGCGGAGGTGTGACTGACGTCTGAGCAGATCGACGAAACCGCGCGGGGAAAGAGAGAATTAAAGTCGAACACTAGACGCTCATGCGTTAGAACAGGCAGTTTCGCTAGTGTTCCACTTCTCATACATACGGACAAGACATGGCGAAATTACTGCGGGTCCGCTACTCGTGTTCCGCAGCGGAGAGCGGAGGTGTGGTACGGGCGTGAAATGCTTTGTTGGTTTCTAAAGCCAAGTACCTATTTAAATAAAACTTATTTATTTATTTATTTTACAATTTTAGGGAAACTAACAGCTAGGTAACTATTATTACAGAGAGTAACTTACGGCTAATTAGAAGTTTCCACAAAAAATATCTAAGTTAAATGTTAGTGTCAGTCGAAGAAATGTTAGTTAATAGACGGCGCGTTTGATACCTACCTAAAAAAAAAAACTAAATAACGGCGAAGATCCGGTTAACACAGGTTTCTGGTTCGTTTCTCGCCTCGGGACAAACTTTGTAGGCACTAACTGCAGATACTTGTTCCGGGTGATCTTGGTGTTTTCTAAACTAAAAAATATTTATCTATGTTTGTAATGTATCTGTATCAGAAAAACACGTTTTTGGGTGTAGATAATGCTGTGTGGATAGTTCAGCATTATTTATTTATTTCAAAACCAAAAAAAGGTCATTTTTGAATATTATCTTTTCATACATAACTGCCCATAGGTATATTTTTAATAGACCATCAGTTATTTGAAAGAATATGGATCGGAATGCCCTTTTATATAACCTTATACCTATCTGGTATTACGTACCTTTATTTTTATAGGTACTTTAAAAGCTTGCAAGAAACATGTAAGGAATTCAAATAAACTGAGTCACATTATTTCAATCAAAGCAAGCATGCATTAGCAATGAAAATGAAACGCCGCCGCCGCTTTTAAGACAGTAGGCACATACCACGTGAATACCATACGTTTAATAGTACCTACCTATGTAGTCTTATCCCAGTAAGGTAAAACGGAACGAAATTTTGATTAAGAAGGCGCACTGCGCGCCATTTAGTGAAACGGATCATTATAGGAATTCGCGTTCATAGGAGTGCCAAGCATACGTTTTTGGAACAGCCTAAGCACAAAAATCAAGTTTTCACATATTTACTAGAAAACTACATAACTTATGAAGAAACTGGTTCAAGGAACCAAATAATTAGTAATAACCTGCGAATAAAAACAAGACATTTTAATAGACCACAGGGTTCCAGACTTCCAAATTATGTGCAAAACAGGACACTTTCATAATTTTTATCAGATAATTTCGCTATCGTATTTTCACATTCAGGGAACCAAAGAAAAAAATTCAAACAACCAAAGAAAAAGAAAACTTTCGTAAAACAAGTAGTCTATTTTCTCAAGTAGGCTTTGCTCTATACGCACGCCAAATTTCATCTTGATCTTTTTAGTAGTTTTGGAGATCCTTAGCAACACAAATTCAGATTTCACAAACTTTTGGCTTTATAATATTAGTAGGAAGGATCCATCCATTTCAGTTTTTGATGCAATGCGAAACGGAGTGTGGGAAGATCTCCCACTCGATGGACCGACGACATTGTAGCGGGCGCAGGGAGTCGATGGATGGAGGCGGGTCAGGACCGCTATTTGTGACGTCGTTTGGGGAGGCCTATGTTCAGCAGTGGACAATACGGGCTGATGATGAGGTAAGTAAGTATTAACTTTTACTTATGACTAGATCCATGGATCATTATTTTTACAAGTTATTCTGGGCCAAACACTGTAGGGCAAGCGAAAAAAACTGTTGGCTACCTAAAATATTCATACACTCAAATGTCGCACCAACACGCCTATGGTCTGTCCAAGCGTTTATTGTCACTTTAAAAAATGCACGCCTAATTGTGCGTTCTCTAGTTGTTGATAGGACAAAAGTTCGTGTGGTTTGCTACATTTCGCGCGCGCTTTGTCGACAGCGAGACGCCGAGCGGTGTGCACAATTTGTGGCTGATTTGTCTTATTAATTAACCTACGGAGTGCCCTATGTAGTGGAAAAATTATCGAATCCAAAATTACGCCAAGCTGAGCTTGTTTTGTGGAATCCTAAAGAATTATCGCGTTATTCTAGATTATCGCGACATTACGAAGTTTTTTTCCAATGTGGCACACACTTCAACTAACACTTCGTCGTAGATGGAACACGAAGTTTTTTCACGATTTTTATCAAGTCGACGGATTACGTAACGAAGAATATTCTAGTTGATTTTTCAGTACAAATATTATAGTTTGGCACAGTAACTCCGTCTGTCTTACTATTCATCAAGGTAAAAAGCGTGTAATGCCGCGGGCAGAAGTACCTAAGTAGCAAAAAGTAGAAAACATTACTAATTTATTAATTTGAATATACGGATTGGCCGATTTATGCTTTGGTGTGTGAGTCCATAAGTGTCACGTCCCGTCCCCTCTTAGGGTCAGACTCCACTAAAGCGGAGATGAGCGGAGATGTCCGAAGCGGAGATGATAAGAGACGTTTCTCAGCTAGGGTGTCTCCACTAAAGCTGTGCGGAGTTGTGTACTGGCTAGACTGGAGCGGAGATGTGTGCTGACTCGAACAAAACTGAGCTGAGTTTGTTGAGATGAATGCACTAGCGGAGCCGCTCACTGCACTCCGCTCACATCTCTTCTCGACTCCGCTGCGTGACGTCACCAGCTCGCGAAGCATAGCTCACATCTTCGCTTCGATCTTTCTTTGTTTTCTTCGCATGCAAAGATGATTCACCTCCGCTCGGTGGTGTCCACTCAAGCTGAGCGGATACGAGATGTGTAATTAATTATAGACGTTCTCATGTTCGACGTTCATTGGTCGACGACCTCTGCGGCGGTGTGGCGGGCGTAGGTCCACTTGGGACGCAGGAGGCTTCGATTCCCGCCGCGGGACAAATTATTATACGATCTGCAGATATTTGTTCAGGGTATTCTGAGTATTTTATATGTACATATAATAAAAAATATCTATCTATGTATAGGTATAATGTATAACGTAAATCAGTACATAACACAAGCTTTGCTTTGCTGTGGGTCTAGATGACGCTGTGTGAATTGTTCAGCATATTATTTATTGGTTGTTTCAAACACCTTTTTTCTCCGTTCGTCTCGTCTCCGCTTTGGTGGAGTCTGGCCTTAAAAACGATTCTGAAATGACACGTCCTCTAAATTTTATGTCCCTAAAGATCGTTCCTCTTAGTTATTTAAAGTCCCATCAGTCCATTAGTATCTTGGTTTTACGGTCGCATCTTTTTAGACGTTTTGTAAATAAGGATCTTGCAGATGAAATCTCCTTGATGTTTATTTAATAAACTATGTATGTGTCTTAAGTCGGTGGCTTTGCTGTTACATATAATGTTAATGGCTTTTACACAGAATTAGATATAAAAATAAAACCGTCCAAGTGCAAGTTGGATTCACGCACCGGGAGGGTTCCGTACAAATTTATAGGTAAATAGTTCGTCTATCACTGAAATTAAACGATTTTTGTGCAAAAAATTGTGGTTTTCGAATTTTCCCTTTACTTGTGCTTTGCATTGCTTCTTGTCTCATTTTATGTTTCTAGGTCAACGGGAAGTGACCTACAGGTTTTGTGTGAATGTGATTCCCTTGCGAGGGTCAATATATACGAACAATTAGCTGCATCTTTTAATTGCGTTTACTAAAAAGTTCGATTTTTCACTCAAGAAACCAACATCCAAGAGGTCACAGACTTGCGATCTGTAAACTCTTGGATTTTTGTGTACCGATGTAAATTAAAACTTGATGCCTTTATGCGTTCCTGAGCAAAGGATCTTGACACACAGATGCACTACGAAGTGGGATAAGGGTTTATTTTTTTCCATTGAGGCACGGAACCCTAAATAGGGCATTGACAAACAGATAGACAGGGAAACATAAGAGTTTCCTTTTTTCGAGGTACGAAACCCTATAAATACAAAAAACCTT
This sequence comes from Eupithecia subumbrata, assembly GCA_949316285.1. Taxonomy (NCBI): domain Eukaryota; kingdom Metazoa; phylum Arthropoda; class Insecta; order Lepidoptera; family Geometridae; genus Eupithecia; species Eupithecia subumbrata. Next base: position 1,921,983 of record OX438644.1, on the reverse strand, counting down.
TTGCAAAAAGAATCTAGCTACAATGTTGACTCCACAGAAGGCAACGTACCTATCGCAGACACCGATCTTTCACGAATAAATCAATGTAGTTCATTCTATTTCCCGAACTCCGTTATTCTCTTTGATATTTGAAACGTTTACCTACATAACATGCTTAATGTAAATTTACTTTGAAATAGATGCCAAAAGGATGCCAATTAGTAACCTATGTTTATAGATGCTCTCTTGACGTCTTTAGCATTTGGAAATGGAATTAACGTCTTCAGCAAGGACAAGTGCAATGAACTGTAAACTGCGAAAAAGTCTTATTGATTACAAATTACAAATTATTTATTTAAAAAACAAGACTACAACATTACAGAATTCTTCCAAACCGTTATGTCTAGTACATAGAATAAATAAACAATCTTAAAATTACAAAATAATTCACTTAAACAAATAATAAAAATAAGTGACGACCTCTGTGGCGCAGCGGGCGAAGGTCCGCCTGCGACGCAGGAGGTTGCGGGTTCGATTCCCGCCTTGGGACAAATGTTTGTACGATCTGCAGATATTTGTTGAGGGTGTTCTGGATGTTTTTCTATTTATAATAAAAAATATCTATCTATGTAGTGTATTGTATTATGTACGTATATCAGATATCTAGTACTCATAACACAAGCTCTGCTTAGTTTGGGGCTAGATAATGCTGTGTGAATTGTCCAGCATTATTATTTATTTATTATTTATTAAATATGCGGTACACACACATGTATAAATTAACATACCTTATAAAAAAATATAACAAAAAATGGTAAAAATCATCAAACTTTTGATAACATTATCAAAAGTAATAAAATTGTAAGAAAAAAGACATTTTATTCGCCCTCACAAAACTGCAGGCACACTCTTTCAATCATCGCAAACACAATCATATGTCAAACTAGGCCTAGAAATTCAACGTTATTTCTTTGGTGTCTCTAATATGAAAATACGATTTAGAAACAATATACAATAAAATAAATCATGAAAGTGCACTATATCACACATAATTCGATCGAGAGTTCAGGAACTAGCGGTCTATTGAAATGACATGCATTTTGATTTGTAGGTTTTTACTAATTATTTGGTTTCTTTAAGCCAGTTTCTTAATTAGGTAGTTTCGTAATTTTCTTGTAAATAAACAATTACTTGATTTTCGTGCTTACACCTTTCCAAAAACGTTTGCTCTGTCACGCTCCTATGAACGCGAAATTATAAACTCATCCTTTACACAAAATAGTGCACAATGAGACTTTTAAATTCGACATTATTGGCTTCTGGAAAATTAAACTTCTTCATAAACAACGCAAAATGCATAAAATAGGCATAAATACGGGTTCGATTTCCGCGGGCGTTATAATTCGTTTAACTTTTATTCATGGAGAAAGTACCACAAAATTAATTCCATAAAAACCTCTCTGAATGACGATTTCCTATTTACAATAATAGTCAAACGGAATATCGGATTGAATTACATATTAGTTTTACTTATAATACGTATTTATATAATTCGCAAAGTATACAAACTTATTACGTACGAAATAGGAATGTTTACTTAATATTAGATAGCTGTATAGATCTGATTTTACGAGTTTTATCTAGAATCCTAAACAAATAAAAATAACCACTTCATCATCAGCATCCCATATAAGTCCAATGCTGGACATAGGCGTCTTCTAATGAGCGCCATAGCGCCTTCTTGAGCTCGCCGCATCCAGCATCTGCCTGCAGTCTTTCGCAGATCGTCATCCCACCTGGCCGGAGGGCGTCCTACACAGCTACACTACGTTTCCTAGGTCGCGGTCTCCACTCGAGAAAACGTTTACCCCAGCGATTGTCGATTTTTCGCGAGATATGGCCGGCCTACTGCCACTTCAGCTAGCTCATTCTTTGGGCTATGTCGATAACTTTGGTACAACAACCACTGAAGCTCCCAAAATATTTTTAGTACGATAGGATCATCACATCAATTATACCTATAGGTATTTAATAATACATTTCGGATGCCTGTAAAGATTTAAAGAAAAATAAATTAACAGATAAGCTTTATAAAAGTATAGTTAAGGTTCAGTTGGAGATCAAAATCAAAAATCTAAATCTCTTTATTTCCATTAATACAATAAATGTACACTTAGAAAGGTCGATCGGTTTTGAAACCCTTATCCCCGGTCTCGCTTTGTCTGTCCTTTTTTCCCCTCTTTAAATACTCAGCAACTATCGCAGCTATTAACTTGAAATCTTTAAAAAAATAAATAAATAAATAAAACAAAGTCGTGTTAGTTACACCATTTATAACTCAAGAACGGCTGGACCGATTTCAAAGATCTTTATTTTGTTGAATTTGTCTCTGTCCGGGATAGGAGAATAACCATGAAACAATTAATGTTCCGCGCAAAAATGTAAAATTCTATTATATTATTTTCGTTCGGTCAAACGACAAAAAGTTTGTACTCCAAGTCCATTAGGCCTCCTCCGATTTCCGAACAATATTTTGAAAAAAGAACCCAAAGGCTGGCGCGGTCAATGAGGTTTTACCAACATCATTGGGCGCGGTAAGTTCTTCTAAATTTCAATTAATAATTAATTCTGCTTTTTATTTTACTCGAAGGTGTAGTATAAAGCACTATTTATCACTCGGCAGCCAAACCGACACACTCGGTAGGAATGGATCACTTTCTCGCCTTGGTGTAAAATGTACTATTTCGTACCGATTTAAAGTAAAAGTGTTCGATATATACGATATTACGTATATATTACATTTAATAAATCACCTTCGAATAACTATTTCAATTATCGCGATTTTCCAGGGAGCAATCATTATCATCAGCAGCTATTGACTAATGCCCTCGTAAAACAAATGACATCGCCCATTAGCCTAACGAGGAATCACGGGGAGGTAATGTGTGTGCTTTTAAGAGTATTTATAGCTTTGTTAGCGGTTTGCGATGGATTTACTTCTGCGCGGTTTACTTTTAAATTATTGCTCCAAGAGAGATTTCGGTTTGTTTTTTGGGGAGATAGGGAGAAAGATTTTTTCAGCTTTTAGGTTTTCTAGATTTATTAACCTTCTTACGTTAAACTATTAAACGTTAAGGTTTTTGTTATTATAGTGCGAAAGCCTTACACTCTGGGTTATTTCTAAGAAATCAAATAATATCGTAATTTTCGACTGCCACGGGACTTGAACCCGCATCCTTCCCTCTCAGTACCGGAATAATAATAATTTTTGCGATAATATTTGATTTTTTACTAAACGTTAAGTTTAGCAATACGGGGTGTTTGCTATTGCGGCTATGGGCTACATTTCTCCGGTCTGGTTTTATTCTATGCCTAGAACTTCCTGTATGCAAAATTTCAGCTCGATTCGTTCAGTGCTTTTCGTGTGGTATGGTAAGTTACAAACATCCATCCATCCATACATCTAAACGTCTAATATTTCGCAAGTATAATATTTACTAGCTTCTGCCCGCGGCTTCGCACGCGTTTTTATGGAAACGTTTAAAGGTTATTTCTATCCCATGGGAACTGTTTTATGGGATAAAAACAGTAGCCTATATTTGATTCCAGGCTTAGAGCTACACCTACGCGAAATGTCAGTTCAGTCGTTTTGGTGTGAAGAGGCGACAAACATTCATACATTTAAACATCCAAACTTTCGCATTTATCACATTCGACACAGGATCATCTAGCCCCAAAGTAGGTAGGTATATAGTTAACTTGTTCATCCCTAAAAACATTATCACCACCTCTTTGCAACCCGGAATCGAAACCATCCCATTTCAGCACCCAAAATACGAAAATAACTCTTTTCCTAAAACTCAATCCTCACCAAACCCAAACGACGAAATTCCAATCCAACACCCTCCACAATTAACAAAGAAAACGCCATGTGAATTTGAAAAATACCGACGCGATAGCATCGGCATAATATTCCCATCGGCCGAGATTGTATCGAGCCGCGAGATTCATAATTTATGAGCTGGCAATACCTAGGGGTACGGTGATATGTGGAATCCTGAACTAAAGTCTCTGGATACGCGGAAATGTAAATAAATTATACTGGATTTTTATAACAGCACCATCTAAAAGCTTTCTGGTATTTGCTACTTGTTGGTAGATATACCTTATGGTGTTTCATATAACGAAATACCTTTGTGTTATTGTTAAAATTGTACTAAATTTAGAAAATAACCACATCAAGTGTATCTACGATGGAATAAATAAAAAAAAAATTGTAAGGCCTAGGACTTTTGCAGTGATCACACCTACCTACCGCTGCATTGCTAAGGGTGGGAATAAGTTCCGTATAGACCCAGGCATAGGGATTGTTGTCTAGGGTAGAATAGGCATAAGAACAAAATTAAAAAATTTTAAATCCCACAACAGATTTTCATGAAACATGGCTAAGAACGCTCGGAATAAAATTGTCTAGGACACAAAAAAAAACTAAACGAAAATCGGTTCATCCGTTTGGGAGCTACGACACCACAGCAAGATACACAGATACACAGATGCACAGACAGATACGTTAAACTTATAACACCCCTTTCTTTTTGCGTCGGGGGTTATAAACCAATACAAAGCATTACCCAATGCTTCATACATTGCGTAAAGGTGTTTGAAGAGTTGTCAAAATCGCCGCGCACAATAAAAATCATACAGGGTGGTTTTTTGAGAAGGGCGGTGATGGCCAAGTCCTAAACCACGAGCGTTAGAGAAAAGTCGTGAAAGGATTTGTAAGAAAACAATAACTTGATGACGATGACGGATGACGACCTGCGAAAGACTGCAGGCAGATGCTGGATGCGACAAGCTGAAGACAGGGCGCTATGGCGCTCATTAAGGGAGGCCTATGTTCAGCTGTGGACTAATATAGGTTGATGATGATGATGATGAGACAATCAGGGGCGCGCCGCCGCCACGTAGTGCCACAGATGGACATGTACGTCTTCGGCCATAAAAGTGACTTTAAACAGATCTGCAAGTCTAAAACGAGAATGGACAGATAACGTTAGGTACGCTATCAAACTCTATCGTCTGATAAAGGAGAACAAAAAGTATGTAGAGCTAACGGTGAACTTTCCTAGTTGGAGAGGCACTCTCAAGTTTTGAAAGTGGCCATAAAAAAGAAACTGAACATTAGGAAATCATCGGAATTGAAGCTACTTCCTGTAGTAGAGAAAAACTCAAGTTCTTGTTCAATAAAAAAGGAAGGGCGCTAGCCAGAAGTTGCAGAACTTCTGGTGTCCCCGCGGGCATAAACGAATTTTTGAGCCAGTTAATTTAGTTTTTAACTCCCGACGCAAAAAGAGAGGGGTGTTAAACATAAGTTTAACGTGTCTGTCTGTGTATCTGTGTGTCTGTCTGTGGTATCGTAGCTCCCAAACGGATGAATCGATTTTCGTTGTAAAATGTAAGAAAACATCTGTCAAATACGACAATAAAATGTTATTGTTCGATTATCGTTTCGAAGACCACATGCCTACTATTTCTCATAATGGTCTTAATTTATTTTTCAGATGATTTGGGAATAAATTTGATATGCAAAAACCTATACACGGTTCTAGAATGCATATTCATGCATTTAGATACGTCACATAAAAAACTCATGGTTCAAAACTCGTATTGAAAGCCCAAACAAAATAATTGTTCAGTTTTCTATCAAAAAGAGAATATCAATTCCAGACCAAAATAGTAATAATTGAACAAAGGCATCTTTTATTCCTGGTATTGCATGATAGCCTTTTATTTTATTTAGTTTGTCATTGCAGCTGATACCTACTGTTGAAAAATTCACAGTAAAAGTTCCCATTTCGGAAAAACGTACCATTGTTTGGAAGGTGAAATTGAACCTTATAACGAAACCTTTCTGAGGTCCGTTACGAAGGTTCAATTTCACCTTTGTTAAACTAATTTTAGCTTAAACTGAGTTTATCTTATCTTGATCGAGTTCAATTCAAACAGTGAAATTGGACCTAACTAAGTATAAAAATAAATAATTTCATAGGTAAAAAATACAACCTACAAGATTTTTTTTCACAGCATCTTTCAACAATAGAAGCAGTTACAAGGGTCATCGTGGTATATTTTAGATTTATTATTATTCATATTTTATTGTGGAAACCGCTTTTTAAGGTCTAATACTCCATAATATTTGTTGTTGCATTTTATCTTCGGCCAAACCTGCGTGTCAAACACACAGGATGCGGCACGCGAAGCGGGAGCGTCGACAACGCGAAACTTTTCCCATAGAAAGTTACCGCGTCTCGGTCGCGTAGGTGTGTAAGGCTCCTTTGAGTCGTAATTGCAGCGTCCGCCGCGCGGCATGTGTTCCCGCTTCACGTCTCGCGTCCTGCGTGTTTGACGCGCATGTTTAGCCGAAGCTTTATACTATAGCTGCTTATGCATGTGATAAAAAACGACCTGACAAAGCGGAATCCGACGAGAAAATAACCCAAAACAAGTTTATCAAGTAAATTCAATTCCACGTTATATTAGCCGTCAACTTTTCCGCTGACTCCGAACAAACTTGAAAGTTTGTGCGCCTTCCAGTAAATTTTCGTTTCGCGCGACATATTTTTTTCGTTATCGAACTAGTGCGAAAGTCGCGAATCGATTTTACACAGTGAGTGGTTGCAGGCTTAGGAAAACAGCCCTATCATTTAATGCAGTTACTACCTACTTGCTGTAAAGATCACGGTAGCTATCTTCTGAGCTCTAGAACCGACTTCGGCTTTTGTTCGGCTTCTTCAATTGTGTGCCGATTTTGAATATTCTTTAGTTTAGTATAAAGAATAATCCTGGGGTGATCTTTTTTTCCGAAATCCTTACAAATTAGTGTAATAATTGATAGGAATGCGAGACTGTTTTCAGTTAAAAAAAAAACAAATTATAATAATTATGTTTACAATGAAACATGATTCATTGGGGCAAATCACTACCAAGGTGATGGTGATTCTCTAAAAAGACATGTACCTATCTAAATAATTATACAAATTTAATTTGGTAGCTTACCTGGCCTAGGCCTATATTGACACTCTCGCATTATGTATTCTGAATGTCGCCGACGTTTCGCAAACTTTCTAGGTTTGTGAGCAGCTTAGCTTCGCTGACTTGGCACCTACCCTTATCCGCTCGCTATGAGAATGGCATGGAACCATTTCTAACAGGGTTTCAACCCATTTTGACATCGCGCTGATTGATAAAGAAATGTGACATAAATTATTTACTTAGACAGAGTTCTATCCGTTTCTGATTGCGCTTGGAGTATTAAGCCTTAGAGCTTTATCACACTGGGGATTTGCGAGCGTTTTCAAAGATTCAAGTTTATATTGATAAATTTACACTTATTACAAAGCGAGACGAGTTCGCTGCGAGCACGTCACCCACGCGACGATGCCGCGGGCAGCGAACTCGCCGCGATTAGCAATCGTAGCAAGCTCGCTGGGCAGTCGCTTTGAATTCGCTCGCAAATCGCCAGTGTCATAAGGATCTTTGGTAGTGAACCAGCGGTTCATTCTCGGCTATAACGCCGCTCCGTCTAGTGATTAGGAATGGGTGGGGTGAGCGTTGTCGCGATATTCGACATTTTCGAAATCATTTCTTATTGTTCCGACTTCTGTATGTCATTGATTGTTCTGAATTTTGTTGAGCTGGTGTCTTTATTTGTTAGGTTAGATTTTTCATCACGGTCGGTGACGGATAGACGATCTTAAAATATACCTACGAAGGTACCGACATGTTATAGGGTGTTATTCACGTGTTATTCCTACGCTTATTCTCGAACCAATTTTTAAGACCATCCTTAATTAGGTACTCGAACAACAACGCAGGCTGCGTCTGTCAGAAGATCCTATAATCGAACTACTTTTGGGTGCCTCTAAGGTAAATGTTACCCGATGTGACGCTCGTCCGGTTAAAAACCAGCACAGTATATAAATAAATAAATAAATAATGCTGGACAATTCACACAGCATTATCTAGCACCAAGCTAAGCAGAGCTTGTGTTATGGGTACTAGATAACTGATATACTTAATACAGTACACTACATAGATAGATATTTTTTTTATTATACATAGTATCCAACTACAAGTCTAAGAGGTTATTAAGGTACTTACAGATTGAGAACAGAGTGCTTACGGAAAGATGTGAAGCCTTGGTCGCTTGAGCGCCACGCAGTACGTTGCCTACTGCCTTTTACCGCTGACGTAAACTTTGACGGAAGGTCTACGTCAGCGAAAGTTTATGTGTCCGTCACCGTATAGCGCATATCGCAGCGTACTGCGTAGTGGGGTTATTCCAGTTTACCCCCTTGACAAATCCCCCTTAAGGAGGAAAATTAGAATTAATTTCTTTGAAGTCCAGTTTTCCCTCTTGACAATTTTTTTCAAGTGAAAAAACTGTTTTTTTTTTAATGCCAGTATTCCCCCCTCAACGCTTTTTGCGTTCCAGTTTTCCCTCTTGAGAAAAGGAAACCAAAGAGAAGGAATAAAAACTATAGTACTCAACAGTAAATAAATTTTTATTTTGTGCGATGTCAAATAAGACAGAATTTATCAAAAATTACACCATAATGTCAAAATTGAGAGCCAACAAAAAAGACGAGTGATACCTCTAATAATGAAATTTTTATGTCGTTAAAATTTTGAGTAAAGAGATATGTATTAGCTATGTAGCACAGTTTGTATGTTTGTGTGTATGAAAATTGTTGCATCAACAGCTGTAGCGATTTGCATAAAACATAGGTAGCTAAAACACTTCCTTATTCATAATTAATTCGTCCGTTTATTCGTTCGAGCTTCAAGACCCGCTAAACTTAATACGTACGTCCCTCTCTTATCGCTGAGGGTTCTGACGGAAACTGGACAAAAAATTATGAACGTAAACCTATCCGAAAATTCTACTTGAATCCTTCTTCAATAACTAAATTACTTAATCGGACCTACTTTGCTAAATTGGTCGTTAAATTGTCTATGAGCATTACTTTTAGATTGATTTGTTAAGTTAGCAAGCCCTCCGCTTTACGATTCAGCAGTCGTAGAACAAGTGGCGATACAATGCTCCTCTACATTTTTAATGGCAAACCACAAATAAGGACGCTTTTGTATCCCATACAGCAATGTCATCAAATATTGATGGCAGCTGTACCTACTATATATATATAATGTGTGCTTTGTATCTTGAGTCATAGAGTCTAAAATGTGTGTAACTTGTTTTGTTTCGTGTTAGTCGAATACACATAGGGGTTGGTTGGGGCAAAGTGATGCCACTGCCACTGAATGTTAGTGGCTTGTTTTTGATAAAATACATAAAACCAGATTTTTAGATAACCTATGTCAACTAATGTTGAAAAACTGTCCGATATTATAAACATCAATCTTATATTAAGAACATAATAATCGTCTCATTTTACCTTTTTAATTTACATGCTAAGTTATCGGCTTACTTTTTTTAAGTTTTCAGACATCTTTTCATTGAATCTCTAAAGAAGACTCCTACTTAAATGAATACAATTTACTGGCAGTCATTTCAAATTCAATAAATTTATCTGTAGGAAGGGGGTCCTATAACATACCCTTCCCTCTTACTAAAATCAGATGTTTTTTTTAAATAGAAATTCTCTTAAAACGTTATAAAAATTCTATCAATACAGGTATAATCTAATATTATTCTGGAATATTAAGCACCGTGATAAAAATATCTCTGAGCCCAGTTTACAAATCACGCGTTCAACAAAAAAATAAATACACGTGATATCTCACTACAAACAAAAGCCAGAACCATGGTGATATTTCAGGATTTTTCCAAGCTTTTCGTGATAAATAAAGGTTAACGATGCACCAAGTCTCGAAAACTTTAAAAACAAACTTAAAAACTGGCTCGTAGAGAAGACGTTTTATAGCTACGACGATTTTTTTGATTCTGATTAATTTGTTACTTAATTTTATTGTTATTATTATATTATTTTAAAACAATTGTGACGTATAATGTTGTGACAAATTATAAATATAATGTCTATCTGTTAAACGACCCCTAGTAGGTAGTAAACTGTTCATAAACGTACGTTGACAAATGGTAAGACACAGCCAACTCTTATAATTTCGTTAAATTTGTCCGTCCGTCCATAGCAGAAAAGCGGACGCTGCTTACTTACGTCTGCCTGTCTGTCTGTCACAACCATTTTTCTCGCCCGGTTCTCATTTCCCCCGTCTCCTCTAACAGATGGTATCGCCACAATAAATTAATACAACGCAAACACCCCGTCGCGGAGGGAGCAAGCTTATTTTAATTTTAAATCAACGCTAAGTTATGGTAATTTCCCTAAAGTTACGGGGATATACCAAAAAGCAGGTGACGTTGTAATGAGATACATAGGAACGTATTATAAAAAAAATAACTATTTGCTGCCCTCAGCATGTGCTTTTCAAGTAACCTATTTCTATCCCCGGGATACTTACCTCCCACCTATTTATCTCCCTGCTAAATTTAATTAAGATCCGTGCAGCCGTTTAGCCGTAAAAAGTTTACAAACAGACAGAAAAAGTTACAAATAAATTTAAAATATTAGTAGTTATTTATGGATATTAGATGCATATTCAGTTAAAAGTTCGTAGTTTGCGTTTGTTCTTATTAGTCTTTGACGACCTCTGTGGCGCAGTGGGCGAAGGTCCGCCTGCGACGCAGGAGGTTGCGAGTTCGATTCCCGCCTCGGGATAAATGTTTGTACGATCTGCAGATATTTGTACAGCACTGTTCTGGATGTTTTCTATGTATAGTAAAAAAAATATCTATCTATGTAGTATAAAGTATTAAGCATATCAGTTATCTAGTACCCATAACACAAGCTCTGCTTAGCTTGGGGCTTGAATTGTCCAACATTATTTATTTATTTATTTATTTAGTTCTGATGACATCAGGTACAATAATTATAATCGAAACGACTTATCCCTGGTCGTTGGTCGTGTCGGTCTGCCGTCTCATCGGCTTATGAGAGTGCACTTGTGTTTGCGCACACACTTAGGCACTTAAAAAAATCTGTCATGATATGCATGATTTTTTTATGGTTAAGTAATGCATTTTAATTTGACGTGGTTAGTTTAGTAACTATTTCCGACAACAAGATACATAAAACTACGCCTTTCTATTGCATAAAAATAAAAGAGGCTTAAATGAGTTTTTTTTAGGAAAATCTCAATTAAATCTCACTTACATATTTCGCGAACTTGGGTTGTTAAACATTATTTTGTCGCAGGTCTTCCTAACTTCTAAATTTGTTCAACAACATAATGAGTAGGTATACTTCTAAATTTGTTCAACAACATAATGAGTATATCACTGAACGCCTGAGCACGTTTCCTCTGTAATTACGAAAGTTGTTTTTAGGGAAAATTCATGAAAATGGCAAGAAAATTAATGCTGTCCTTTTTGGTGTTATTTTTGGTTTAGCCGTTTGTTTACTGTGTTATGTATGTACCTACTTCCTACCTAGGTACTAGGTTGGTTGCTTCTCACAGCATGATTCATGATCAGTAAAGATGCGTGCTGCTTGCTGAGTAGGTACTTTCCACTTGCGTTGAAATAAATGTTTCTCTATTCCACCTCTATTCTCTTCTCGCAGTTCAAATAACGGGTAAATAACTATCCAATTAAAGGATATTAAAATTTAGCACTTATTGTTTCTCGCATAAACAACCAGTCATCAAATTAGGTATGTGTATCAAATCGTAAGCATCTCAAGGCTACTAGGCCTTATTACCATAATGTACCTACCTTTTCGGTTTAAAGTTTTTCTGAGGTTAAAAAAAAACTGCCAGTGTTATTAATTTATTATTTACTTCCACTCGCTCGCTCCCACTTACATTTTTACGCCTGACGGTGACTTGCTATATAGCTAGACCTCCGATGTTGACTTTCAAAGAGAGTCTGAAAGAAATCAGATTTAAAATAAATTTAAAAAATTTTAAGCGTCGACTTGAAACCTCCTCTGTTTTTCATCATTAAAAAATCGAGCACTAGGATGAGAACCACGTGGTTGGCAACCGCGTGGATACCAGCTGGTCTGAACTAGCCTTAGAATCCCCAGTCCCCACATCTTACCAGCTAAGAATTCACAAATAAGTCGGAGCGAGGAATTTCCTTTTAGGTACGGAATCCTAAAAATCGTGCACCAGGATAAGAAGCAGGCTGAAAAAAAATTGTTTACATTCATTAAGATCTTGTCTAATGTGATCACGCATCAAGAATCCATAATTATGAGCCTGATAAGACTTATCTTCTGTGACTATGAGAACTTAGTTAATCGTAGTAATAGCTCCTTCTACCAAGTAATGAATTGGCCTTATAAAGTGTAGTTATTTCATTTAATTAAGATATTAAATGCAACAAGTTGTTAGTTTTGACTTAGAGCATTGAAATGTCAATGATGTTCATATTTTTTGTTTTAAACAAATTCGATATGTTGCAGCTACCATGCATTCTTGTTTGTATTGTATGAGATATTTATCATTCCAACTATTTCGACGCCAACTAAGACAAAATGAATCGATGGACTATATTTTTTTCAGTGCACGCGGTTGCAGACCGCGTACCAGCTGGTATGAACTAGCCTAAGAATCCCCAGTCCCCATATCTCACCAGCTAAGAATTCACAAATAAGTCGGAGCGAGCAAGAGGTAATTTTACCCGCAGCTGGGCACCTCTTCATTTGCTTAATTATAATACGAAAGGCAAAGCGTTGCGTGGAATATTCAAAGCTTTGTTTAACTTAGGCTCTGTTTAAATCTCAGCAGAGATATTGGAATAGCACGAGATAAACATTTTTCCTTTCATTTTACTCTATTTGACTTGAACAATAGATTTTTTTCATTCATTTCAAGGGCGGTCCCAGTCGCCGGAAGAAAAATAATAAAATTTAATCGATCCGGCAACTGGGACCGCGGTCCCAGTAGGTACCTAGTGGTCCCAGTCGACAGAAGCCTCAGTGTACGAGTATAAAAATTAGACAGATTAATAGAAAAGTTAAAAGACACTCAAGCCTAGGGGTTAGAATGTTATTTAAACTTAAACGAACACATTATTATAATTATATTTATTGCGTTTATTTAACTATTTTTAACAACAGGTTTACACTCTGTTGTGGTCACGGGATGACTAGGGGTTAAACGTGACAGGAACCTAACAAAATGTCCCCAAGATCACTTTGCTTTCTTCAGAACTTCAGACGACCTCCGTGGCGCAGCGGGCGAAGGTCCGCCTGCGACGCAGGAGGTTGCGGGTTCGATTCCCGCCTCGGAACAAATTTGTGTATGATCTGCAGAAATTTGTTCCGTTGGTCTGGGTGTTTTCTATGTATAATAAAAATATCTATCTATGTAGTATATTGTATTAAGTATATCAGTTATCTAGTACCCATAACACAAGCTCTGCTTAGCTTGGGGTCTATCTATAGCTTGGGGAGTATATCTGCTTAGCTAGATAATGCTGTGTGAATTGTCCAGCATTATTTATTATTTATTTATTTATTTATTACTTTATTGGGTCTCATATAGATTCGTTTTCAAAAACTGATAGCTATTCAGTTAATGGCAGTAGGCCAAGCACGGGGATTATTCTCCAGGGTAGGTAGAATATACAATAACAACTTCGCATCGTCATACATTGCGTACATTATACAGGTAAATGGAATGAATTTCAAATAATATACGCATTCGATGACAAAGTGACGTAATTTTTTTCTATGTCTACGAGAGTTTATGCATTTTGCAATGTTTTTACCTTTATCTTACAGTCGGTTGCACGCTCGCAAATCATTTCTACAATTACCTAATCATAAAAGAATAACAGATTAGAACAAAGAAACAGTTGAGCTAACTGCAGATTATACAAATACATAATGCTGGACACAGCATTATCTCTAGCCCCAAGCTTCTACTTAGCTTGTGTTATGGGTACTAGATAACTGATATACTTAATATTATACACTACATAGATAGATATTTTTTATTATACATATAAAACATCTAGAACGCCCTGGAAAAATGTCTGCAGATCGTTCACGTGACTGTGTCTTTGTTTACATCGGCTCCGTATATTTTTATTTAGAAAAATATAAACAAAGTGTTTCGAAGCGAAAAAATTTGCTAAATCGGTGTGATAAACTGTGAATACCCGGTACAAATGTTATCCCGGCGATCTATTGAGAACTGTGATCAAATATCGCAAGTGAATACTACGCGAGTGTATTGCGATATTAGTGAGCACATCTAACACTGGCTGCATTAATGTGAGTAATAGACTATCACCTCACTACACATGCTCGAATAAACTAATATCAGAAAGCATTACGACTCAAAATCTACAGAACTTCTTATAAAAATCAACACAACCGTTAATATTACACATCACGGTGACTCATCCCACACTTCAAACCCAGCAAAGTAAACACAAATCAGCTGTCCAATCAGCTGACTTACTGCGACCGCTCAGTAACGCCATCTAACGAAAACACTGCGTACAGACTCGACAACCAGCTACACAACATCGATTTGCGTTCAACCATCTCCTAAGCGGCGGCAGCGCCGCGCAATAGCACAAAATGGTGAAGGGATCTGCAAAAGTCACCACTAGTGGCCGCAAGATGGCAATGCTTGTCGCTTGCCACAAATGTAAAAAATCCGTCGATGCTAGAAATACGATTCTATGCTCTGAATGCAATAATAAATTTGAATTCGAATGCGGTGGACTGCCCGAAAAAGTGTACCGCTTAATGGAACCCGAATCGAGAGAAAAATGGAGATGCAAGTTTTGTATACAAAAACCTAAAGTTATGATTTCTAATGCAGATGCTACTAATATCACAAAGAGAAAAAAAACTTCCCCTAATCTGAACGAAAGCAGAGAGTCAATTCTTTTTTCCACTCCGGCAAGTTCGATTTCTCATATGGATGATTCACACGTTCTTACGGTACTTAATACGTCTTGGGACTCACCGATAGCACTCTCACGAAGCGTAGACAATACTCTATCTGATGCCAACTCTGTGCAGGAAATGAAAGACACCATCACTATGCTTACGTCTCAGCTGGCTAGTACCCAGACAGAGCTTGAAAACACAATACTCGACAATAATGTTTTATTCCGAAAAATAACTAAACTTACCAAAGAAAACGACCTATTGAAAACACTATGCCAAAAACCTCTACCAGAAATAATACTTAAAAATACTACCACGAACAAAAGTCGAAGGGGCTCAGTACAGTTTGCCGAGATCAACAGAGCTCTGTTCACCCCTCCTAGACCTCAGTCTTTGACCAAAAGTGTCCCGGAATCAGACAAATATTCGATATTCCAGTCTCTACAATCAAGAATAGCCGAGTTGGGTCTAAAACTCCAAAATGCGGAAAAGGAAATATCTTTTCTGACAAACAAAATGAGTGCACCACAGTTCGACCAGCCTAAGCCAGCGGCCAGTGAGCAAACTCCTACATTTAACCTAGATAACCAGAGATCCAGAATACGCATTCTCGGCACCCAACAGGTTGTCAACCTATCATCGGCCCTCATACGTTCCAGATACCAGACAAAATATGGTAACTACGAAATTCAGTCAGACATAAAATCTCATGCGCTATGTAGTGAAGTCTTAAAAAACTACGAAACCATACGCCTTGAAAAAAACGATAAACTTGTCATTTGTGTGGGTGAAAATGATTATGACATGCGCATACTTTCATCACAGTTGCGTAAACTATTCAATAAATTTATTAATCACAATATTATAGTGCTAAATATTTTTAAAAATTATTATTTAAATGTTGACGACCTT
This sequence comes from Eupithecia subumbrata, assembly GCA_949316285.1. NCBI lineage: Eukaryota > Metazoa > Arthropoda > Insecta > Lepidoptera > Geometridae > Eupithecia > Eupithecia subumbrata. The sequence goes on along the minus strand of OX438644.1, from coordinate 1,906,138 downwards.
AATTATAATATTAAAAACATATGCAACGAGTATAAAAACTGTCATTTTGTGGAATGTAGGTCCAGTAACTTGTATGACATGTGTAAATCATTGAACTATAAAATTGATTGTATTGATTATGACAGCAAATATCTAAATGTTAAGGAATTAAAAAAAATGATAGAGCGTAATAGACCAAACTCCAAACCAAAATCAATCTGTAAGAGCATGCTAAAGACCAAGGGCACGATTCCATATTATTTCTACCCTTGCCAGAAAGACAGCTCTACCATAGTGACAAATACCTCACTGAATAATTCTACAGCAGATAGCAAAGTACAAAATCAGTTTTTTCGTGAATACGAAAAATCCTAAGTCCTGTAGTAGTCTAGAAAGATTAACTTTTAGGGTATTACATCAAAACATTGCTAGTGTTCTGTCCAAACAAGCGCTGTTAGAATTAACACTAGAAGAGTTAAATGAAAATAATAACAAGCCAGATGCAATTTGTCTAACAGAAACGTTCTTAAAAATAGGATGTAATGGCTATCTTAAAATAACGGGTTATGACCTAGCATCAGCTTTTTGTAGAGAGAAACAAAGAGGTGGTACATGCATTTTAGTAAGAAAAGGTACCGCCTACAAAGATCTAACATTTCTTACCGAATATGCCTCTCAAAACACTTTTGAAGTATGCGGTATTGAAATCCCATATCACAAATTAATTATTTTGTGTTTGTATAGAATTCCCTCATCTGATCCTAACATTTTCTTGGACAAATTAAGCCGCGTCCTATTCGAAATAGGTAAAAAATATAAAAAAATGACTAAGATAATTATAGCAGGGGACTTTAATATCAATACACTTAAAAGAAGCAAAATTACTAACTATTTAGAAGATCTATGTTATAGCAATGACCTCAAAATCCATATAAATGTACCTACACGAAAAGACTCCTGCATTGACCATATATTAAGTAATATCAAGGACGCAACCGCTTCCGTGCTCCCGCTGTTTCTGTCGGATCATGATACGGCGCAACTCCTATCATTCCCCGTTAAAATAAAGAAAACGTTTATAAAATCTTACTTTATTTACAGAACCGATCTCTGTTCCGAGAATTTACGCAAATTTAGAGATTGTCTCGCAAAACTCTCTTGGCACGAGGTCTATGCGGAGACAAATCTTAACAAAGCATTCAACGAATTTCATGACCTCTACTGCTTATTTTATAATCTGTGTTTTCCTAAAATAAGAGTAAAAACTAGAAATGATACTCAGCTTAGTAAAAACTGGATAAGCCCAGGATTAAGACATAGCTGCAAAAACAAACGAATGCTGCGTCATGTATACTACAAGGAAAAAACAATCACAAATAAACGCAAATACCGGTCATACTCACGTATACTAAGAAAATGTATATACAGATCTAAAAAGAACTCGAACATAAAATACATAATAAATAGCAAAAATAAATGTAGAGCGACATGGACCGTTATTAAAAGGGAAACGCCAATTAATTATAAACTTGACGAAAATATTAATACAATTATAATTAATAATCAAGCTATTTCTAATCCTATTGACATAGCTAATATTTTTAATAATTATTATATACAATTGACCAACAACCTGACATCCAGTAAATCTCGGACAAATTATACTAATAACTTAACGAAACTAAATTCAATGTTTTTGCTACCCATGTCTGAAAATGAAGTCAAAAAGGAAATACTGGCTTTGAAAAACACTAAGTCAGAAGGATATGACGGTATCAACACGAAAATAATCAAGGAAAGCATTACGGAAATAGTAGCTATATTGACTTACCTGATTAACCTATCGTTTTCAACAGCTACATTTCCCGACGCCTTAAAACTGTCAATAGTCAAGCCCCTATTTAAAAAAGGCGAAAAGACAGAAGTCAGTAACTACCGTCCAATAACACTCATATCTATTTTTTCAAAAATATTCGAAAAGTGTATGTATCAAAGACTTTTAAATTATTGCAACAAAGAGAATATAATAAGAAAGGAACAATTTGGCTTCCAAAAAGAAAAGTCTACCTCACTGGCCATTTTTACGTTAGTGAAAACCGTATTGAATGGTTTAAACACAGGTCATTTAACGACAGGACTATTTTACGATTTATCTAAGGCTTTTGACTTCGTTTCGCATTCCATACTGTTGGGTAAACTTGAAAAACTTGGTATCAGAGGCCCAACTCTACAATGGTTTTCATCTTACTTGGAGAATCGTAAGCAGTGCGTTGTTATTAACAAACTGACTGAAAACAACGAATTGATGTCAGTTACATCAGGTTACCAAACCAACAAATCTGGCGTGCCACAAGGCAGCATATTAGGACCCATATTATTCTTATTGTACATAAATAACATAGTTGACGTGACAAACCATAGGTGCATTTTGTTTGCTGACGACATTTCAATAATTGTGACATCCGATAAAAAAAAATTCAGCATTAATGACCATGAAACTGACATTAATAATACCATTGATAAAATAATTGAATGGCTTGACATTAATAATTTAAAAATTAATCTTGACAAATCGAAATATATACAATTTAATAAATCAAAACACGTAAAATATAATTTTAACCTTAATATACCAAAGATAGAAGAAGTTTCACAAATAAAGTTTTTAGGTGTAATCATTGACGAAAATCTGGACTGGAAATCACATATAGACATAGTAAACAAAAAGTTAAACAAATTTGTATACGCTCTAAGTCAAATAAAAAATGTGACAAATGTAAAAACTGCAATAATGTCTTTTCACGCTTATATAGAGTCGGTTCTTCGCTATGGACTCGTAATGTGGGGCAATAGTACTGATAGAAACAGAGCATTTATAGCGCAAAAGAAATGTATAAGAGCAATTTGTGGAATCCCGCCTGATGAGTCATGCAAACCCTTGTTTAAGGAGCTTGGTTTGTTACCTCTACCATCGCTCTATATTTACGAAGTAGCGAATTTTGTAAGGAATCACGGACATTTATTCCAGAAAGCATGTGACAAAAACCCTAGACTATGTAGAGACCCGAATAGATTGGTTCCAAAAGAAACTCCACATTCTGCCAAATATATTAAAAGCTGCTTGTCAATGTGTATAAAAATATATAATAATATACCCAAGGAACTTAAATTAATGAACAAATACTTATTTAAAAAAAAATTATTTAAATGGCTTAATGATAAGAATTTTTATGATCTAAATGAATTTTTTAATAATAAATTATAATTGTATTTGAATATTTTTAATTGTATTTTTGCATGCTAGACCATAGCGAGACATGAGCACATTATTTGTATTTATAACACCTGTATACCATGTTTGACGCAAATAAATCTTTGAATCTTTGAATCTTTGAATCTTCAAACATTTGTCCTGAGGCGGGAATCGAACCGCTGCGCTGCGCCACAGAGGTCGTCGTCAGATTGACTTATTTCAATCCGCAGTTAGCTCTAGCAAAGAGTTAATTAACAAATCAATTGTTTAAGTTGAAACGTTGTATCTAACGTACTTAATTCAATAAAAAAATTGACAAGAGATTTAATAATTCATTAGTTAATCAGCATAAAAACAACTGGCTGTACGTTATGAGTAAAAGCGGCCTAATAAAACAAATTTATTTGACGGCGACTCGGTTAACTAGCTGTTGGTTTGAACACTCCACACCACAGCAGTTGTGTCAACATTGTCTCGATAAATCACCTCTCCAACTAATGGAAACAAAACGCACAAATCTCAGCTTGTTAATTATGAACGAGGTTAAACTGTGGCTTAACTTTGGTGGTATGAAGACGTGGGTTACTATCGGTGTTGAATAGCAAGCCACGCGCGCTTCGAACTACCGCGTTCACCGGTTTTCTAATTTTGTCAAACCGCTACAAAATAGAGCTAATCGCATTCTTATGCGAATCTGTTTATTTATTTATTTATTTATCGTACAGTAAAACTTAAACAAGGACGATATAATCTCCTTTTAAGAACACGGAATTCATTGAATCGCTTTATACTAAAGTCCTGTTTGTCCCTTACGATGAGTTTTAATTGTTGTTGAAATGAAGCATTTTACGGGCTCAACCATATTTTTTAACTTCTAGGGCTGAGCACATAATGATGCTAGATTTTTGAAAAACCAATTTGATGCCAAGTAAGCTCCTTATTTCAATTAGACGTAGGTTATATTACCTACGTATTTATTTGATATCAAAGTCCATTTTTCCTCTTTAGCTAGATCAATAGAAGCACTGTGCAGTGTTAATCTGTTTAAAACCGGTAATAACTATTTCATTGGTAACACAAGTGAAAACAAAAAGCCAATAGCCAGTGTACTAATCCTCAGCAGCGGTGGATAGCCGCGTTCCAGCCATTTTAACTATTACAGATTGAATAAATATGAGGACGGATTAAGATGATAGTTTAGTTTTATTTTTAGTTGAAAGTTATTTTTAGAAATAGGGTTGCCACGAGTCATTTAGGAGTATACATACTAAAGCCGACTAAGGTTCAATTTCACCGTTGAAATAAAACGCGTTCAATTGACGATAAAACTCTGTCTTCAGTTGGTACATTTTACATTTCACCAGCATGAACTAAACGCAGTTAACGCAGATTCGTTTAAACATCCTGAACGCCCGCTATTGGCGGTTCAGCGTCTATTCAATAAACGCGTTTAAGAACTGTCAATGTCGCTGCATTTATTTTTTTTGTTATTGTCTATAATTTTATGTTGGTAAATATGTGGTAAATGTTCGTTTACGTAAACGCGATCAAAAGTTAGCTCCAAAAATTCGGTGAAATCGGCGTTTTAAGATACTAACGGTAAAATCCACCCTAAGACAGCTCGCCGACGATGGTTTAGTTGGCGTCCGTGTTAACAAAACACTGTCCTGCTGACCGGCAATGCGGCAATGCTGCCGACAACAGCCCGCCGCTTCCGCTGGGCTGTTGCGGCAACGTTGGCGGTTTCGAGGTGTCTTAAGGCGCTACAAAGACTAACTTTTGATTTGGGTCGGCCAAATCAAAAGTTACTCTTTTTGACCACGGTGGTGAGCAAAAAGAGCAACTTCGCATCTCTGTCTACACTATACAAAATAAAACTTTGACAGAGGCATTAAAATAAGCTAATGATAGGTATCACAAACTGCAAAATCGATTTTAAATAATTCCTTCGTTTAACATAATAATAAGATAAAATGTGGTGGCGCTGATTTGGGTCAGGTTAGCGCCTTAACCAAAGCAGCCGAGTTTTTCTGTCATGATTGCTGTCGGAGTCAGCAAAAACTTTTCACAAGAAACGTACAGCCACGTGTGTAAAATCCGACTGAAAATTTAATTTTACCGTATCAAAGCGAAACAATGGCGAATAGGCGTCCACGTTTTGAAAACATCAACCTTCGAACGGATTCCGAAACCAGAGTATTTGATTTCAGTATTAATTTCGAGCTATTTGAAGTTGGCTGGTAATCTATACGCAGTTTTAGGCATTCACTGTAAGCCCTCTTTCGGATAGTGGCAAAACCTTTAGAAGTTAGAGGCGATATTTTCAGCACCATGTTTTTTTATGCGTTCTTTTAACTTCCAGTCTGAAAGAAATTTCATCCTGGCAACTTTTGTGATTCTCTATCAACATTTTAACAGTGTCAAATTTGACACATGTCATAAATAAGCCTTGTCAAATTTTTGAAAGTGCTCAACTTTGTTGGACGAATTTCAAGCAATATCAAAAATTCTTCAAACCATAAAAGATAATTTCGTTTCCTATTGGTTCATCTGCTTTTGTTCTAGTATAGTGCCGTTTGGGAACGTTTGATGACCACCCCCTTTTCAAACTGAACTGTCAATCCAAACGTTTGTTCTAATAAAATACAAGTTTCTTGAAAGGGGCGAACAGTCTTTTAATGGTGATTACGGGATACAACAACAGATGAGAGAATAATAGTAGCCTACACGAGCCGTGGTTTTTGCAGAAGAGACGGGTTCTAATTTTAGTACAAACCTGTGTCATTCTCATGTTATGTCATTCTCGATGACAGCTACCTATCATAAACCCTACAGTGACAGTTCTATACTTTGACACTAACTTAATATTTTGTTTACTTTCCAACATGTTCACACTAGTTCGATTCATTAGTTCAATCAAATCACTCTGCTTAGCTTGGGGCTAGATAATGTTGTGTGAATTGTCCAGCATTATTTATTTATTTATTTAATCATCGAACTAGTAAGAAGTTTTTTTCTCCATTCGATTAGTAAGTTCGATCGTCATACAATTGAGAATTTTATTTTCTCACTTGTTCGACCGTCAAAATTATTTTAATAGAGAAACAAAAATAAAATCAAAAAGGTTTATATTTGAATACGCAAGCCTTAATTCACAAAGACATTAAAATAATAGAAATAAATTAGAATTAGTATTTACAATTGAAACAAATGAGCTAACTGCAGACTGTTGCAAACAATCTACAGGTAGCTCAACTGATCCATATTAATACCAGTCGGAAGCGTCCCCAAGACGCTTTGTATACATAATTATGTTTTTACATCTGTACCACATCCTTGAACAAAAAAACCAATAGTGTGTTGGATAGTTTTTTATGCGGGTACAAAAATGTTTGAGAGAAAATGAGGTGCGAAAATGTTCTGCAAAAACAGATTCACAGTTATTATTTTCAATAATATAATTTCCTGATTTCTGCAAGTCCTTAAACCGGCCCTGTTTTTATTAACAGCTAGTGTTCTTTGTCTACACCCCTATGCCATTGTGGTTAAGCCGAGTATTGTCTATGGATTTGAACAACTGGACTTAACACGTTGTGAGTGAATTTCATAATGGGCATTTTGTACTACAACATAACCCTCTTAAGCTTGATTTATTGGATTAGATTTTAGGATGAATAGGACTAAATTGGGAGAATGACTTGAATTTTAGATTACATTTTGTAAGACCCTCTGTTTGATTCTACTATGTCGATGTTTGTAGTGATTTTAAATATTTGTAAGTTGATAAATATGTAGGTAAGTTTAGTGAAATTTGTACAATTTATTTATTTATTTTAGTAGGAAGGTATTTTTAGGAGATAAGAACTAGGTAGGTCATCAATCAATCCCCGTGAAAAAGGGAACAACCCTATTTGAGGTACGCTTTCTTGATACATCTGCGCCACTCTTGGCGGTTTAGTGCGTGTCTGGCGTTAAGCCCATCGTCATCATATACAGGGTTATTGATTATTCACTGCAACTACGTGAACTGCAGGTTCTGTCCGTATTCACGAATTCATGAAGACGCCAAATCTTAATTCTTATTTTGTTTTGTAAATCGCCTCACATACAAAATAATGTCCGAAACCTAAATAATTACTAAATACCGATCTCCCACTCCTATTTAAAGCCACATCATCATCATTGGCTTATTTTACATTTTAGGTTTAGTTTCAAAGAAAACCCCTATTATTAACGATATTTGAATGGAGGGGGTACATACTAATATCATTCCCTTTCCACCAATTTTAAGAATTGAGACCTGGCGTCTTCACGGACGTGTTCATGATGGTGAGTAGAACCTGCAGTTAACATAGTGTCAGTGAATTACCAATAACCCTGTATAATTTGGATGGTTGGCGTCCACCTTCATCATTCGTACCGCTGAGGCTTGGAACACGCTCCCTGCTGCTGTTTTTCCGGACAATTACAACCTGGGTCTCTTCAAGACAAGAGTGAATAGATATCTTAGAAAATAGAACAATAGATGAAACGTGTCGTATATTTAGTATCAGCATTGCACCCGTGCGAAGCCGGGGCGGGTCACTAGTAATATAATAAAGTAGCTTAGATTATAGTGAACATTCCAAAAACGTATGCACCAAAACCATACGAGGATTACACGAGAACGTGAAACTGACGATGCACAGGATCTTTTGTAGTTGCTGACTCCGACAGCAATCATGACAGAAAAACTTGGCTGCTTTGGTTGAGGCGCCAACCTGACCCAAATCAGCGCCACCACCTATTGTCGTAGACTTTAAATTATAAAAAAAGTATACCTTCTTTACTCAAATTAGGGTAGAAACAAAGACTCACTCTACATTTGGGTGATTAAACTAAGAGTCGTTCCACTTCAACACAGAAATGCACTAGTAATAACGACCTGCGCTCCATGGATTGTGCTAGGGTTACCACACGGCTTATCTCTTTAATTTTTTTAATCCTCATCAGCAAACATACGTCGTCTGTGGAACATTCACCGCCGCAATGGCCGGCAACAGGGGCTGGTTGGCGAACAAGTGCACCTATTCTAGTTGCTTCTTGAGTTCCGTGATCGCGCTCCTGGCTAATTAAGAAGTACCTATTTACCTACCTATTCGATATCAAACAGAAAAAAGTTCTTGTTTTTTTGTAAGACCACGTCGTAAGATCTATCAATCTTTTCTAATAAATAAATAAATAAATAATAAATAATGTTGGACAATTCACACAGCATTATCTAGCCCCAAGCTAAGCAGAGCTTGTGTTATGGGTACTAGATAACTGATATACTTAATACAATGCACTACATAGATAGATATTTTTTATTATACATAGAAAACACCCAGACCAACGGAACAAATTTCTGCAGATCGTATACAAATTTGTTCCGAGGCGGGAATCGAACCCGCAACCTCCTGCGTCGCAGGCAGACCTTCGCCCAATCTCTCTAATCTGTCTGTCATAATCACCATGCTTTGAAAACGGACAGGCGATTGACGTGGAGTAGAGGTGTTTAAGATACACTTATGGACTCTGCTGCCCGTCGTCTGTTAGGTTCTTTTAGTCGACTTTTACAAGCCGACATTACGTTCTCGATTCTTAGATCTCTTAGATCTTATGCTTAATTTTTGAATGTCCTCTGGTGGACATAGACCGCCCGTAAAAAGTAGCCTATGTTCATCAGGAATAATGTGGGCTTCTAATGGTAAAAGAATTTTTCAAATCGGTCCAGTAGTTTCCGAGTCTATTCAATATAAACAATCAAACAATCAAATCTTTCCTCTTTATAATATTATATTAATATAGATGAAAAAAAGTATAAACTTAAACTTATTATCCCAGTTCGGCAACCCTACCGTTGATCTGGATTTGCATAAGGCGAGACAACGCGCCAACTCTGAAGTGAATTCGCAACTGCGTAATGTACTTGAAACAATGGATATTTGATGGAATCGAGTGCTTATCGTGCAACAAACGTGCTATGTACAGGTTGCTACGGAAACGGCCTGGCATGTACCTACTAAGCCGTAAGGGAGTGATTCTGGACCTCAATCTGGACCCCCATCAACTTGTGAATAACGATTTCTAAAATGTTGAATATTTTTTTCCCATATTATACAAAAATTATACTTTTTTTCTGTGAAATTTCAAAACAATAATAATAATGTAAGAATACTCGATTGTAGGTTGTTTGCAACATTCTGCAGTTGGCTCGATTGTTTCAATTGTAAATACTTGTTGTACCTAACTTATTTATATTATTTGATTGTATTTTTTTTCTGAATAAAGGTAGGCTTGTTGGTATCTAATAGAATATAAAAACACTTACATAAAAACAATAAAATAAATTTTGTGCAATTAAATAAATTTCAGGCAAAAATAATTAATTACATTGAATTTAGAAGCGAGAATAGTCAGTTATTCATAGTTTCTTAACTTTTCGTCTTTTATTTACATTGTTTTTTAACTTTTAAGGGACAAATACTTAACCCTCGGAAAAAAACTGTGGACCCATTTCGGGATCACCCTCTATTCTATACAATTACAAAAGAATCATCCAAATTGGTCCATAATTGATGGATAAATAAACATACGTACAGCCAAACATAGAACCTACCTATTTTCAAAGTCAGTCAAAAAAGAAAAAAACAAAACATATTAAACCAAAGATAATTGAAGTTCAAACAATATATCCTTATCTCAGTTAAGGTATGTTTATTTAACCGTCAAATATATTTGACCATTATTATACTAGTCACTGCATCCGAAAAGAAAAATCAAAGATCATCGTAACACTTTACGCTCCCTTAAAGTGACAAAAATAAACCAAAAATAATTGAAGATTAAACAAACTTACCTTATCAGCTAAGGTTATGGTCTTTTAACCTTCAATTATCTTTGACCACAATTACACTAGTCACTGTATCGGTAAAGAAAAATGAAAGAATGTAATTGTCGCTTTACGCTCCCTTAAAGTGACAGAAAGAAAACCTTGCGTTTTTGCAACTGCACAAAAAGCTATTGTGTCGATACCCTCCCATTACGGTCTACTGGCTATAATTTACGATTCAGTCCTATGCTTTTGGCACGTGTCTTATTGTCAGTTGAAAGATATCCTTGTATTGTGCCGCAGAACCACCAAAATAGCTGTAAATCTGTACTCTGATCTTGAATCCATTATGTTTATTTTTATCCATTTGTTTTTTTTTACCAAATTAACCAAAAAAAAGAATAATCTACGGCACTGGTTGATATTATCGGAGCAAATCGCAGATCTATTAAACAATATTTGTTTTGACAATTTCGTTCGTCTTTCGTTTTTCATTTCTTTCGTTTTCGAATTTGAATATGCACCAAGTAAGTATGCGTCGTCGAAGTTTTTGATTTAAGTTATAACTGGCTGTTGTCTGTTATAGTTATGAGTTTTGAAAGGTTTTCATAACTAGATACTCATCTAGTCTTGTTGATAAAAAATTGTGGTTTGAATTCAAAATCCAAATAAGTACTTAAACAGAGAAACATGGAAAGTTTGAAAACTAACAATAAATATTTTCAAACTAACGCGATCTGAAAACATTGTTAGTAGTATTATTTAACGGGCGTTTATTTACCTATTTTTCCAAATTATTTAGTCATCCTGTGACCAAGACAGTGTAAATCTATTGAAACGTCGGGAAAAATAGCTAAACAAACGAGATAAATATACGTTAAATAATACTAATAATAACTCAACAATATTCAGTCAATATAATCATAAATCACGAATTGTGGTTAGTTCATTTGAATGAACTAAGTAAGAACTGTAATTTGAAATATTGGCGCACAGTAATGCGCCAATGAAATTCCATTCCAATCGCAATTTCAAATTACAGTTCGAACGCCATTTGTTCCACCACTATCAATGGATAGAGGTTCGTTTTTGAACGCATGCGGCAGACCCAAAAGGTTAGCTGGGTTTCCACCGCGTAATGTTAATAAGCGGGGAGTGAGAGAAGAGTGGAGGAGTATCAACGCTCTGCTCGCTCACTCCTTGCCGCTCGAGTATTTGTTGGTGAAAATACAAGTATGCAGTTTACTCTTGCGAGTTAAAATGGGCTCGCTCCGCTCGCGGTGAAAACCCGGCAAATCAGGGGGCCACGGAAGTGCCCCTGCCAAGTCCAATAGACACAAGTGTCAAAATTTAATACATGGAATGACATAACTTAAAAAAGATCTTTGACATGATTCTACCTATTATTTTAATTTATTGCAGTGTACTGAATGTACCTATCCTATGCCATGCTTTGTTACTAATAATATAAAGGTGAATATTTTACCCGTTGTGAAGATGTTAGGACGAACTTAGCGCCAAAACTACTAAATGAATCGTGCTGAAATTTTGCACATAAAGAATGACATATTTCATTCCAAAAAACACGTGCGAAGTGCGAAGAAGCTATCTTCATTTTTAGTGAGAAATAAATGAATGAAACTGAAACCAACCACTATGGTTCTATCTTTCCAACTGAACAGATAATTTACAGCACTGTACAGTCGGGTGCTGGATTTCTAATAAATCGTGACGATATAGTTTGAGTTGAATTATTGAGGGTGCTATTGATATCTTAGCTTGTTAAGGGTGATAAGAGACGACTACAAAAACTTTGTATTTTTGTGTATTCTACTAAGTCCTGCGCGTTGTTTTGCTCACATTGTACCTGAACTAAAGCTTTAAATTAAGGACAAATAAAGATAGATTGAATAGGAATTGATTTCTAAAACGACTAATTGTGTTTAGCAATTTATGGACATAGATAAAATAAATAAATAAAATAAAAAGCTTTATTTCCTTATAACCTAATTTACGTTTTTGTTTTGAGATTCTAGTTATTATAATGACAAATTTTGTATTCAATAGTATTTTCGGAGCATTCGGGAACATGTTGATTTTAAAAATGCTCCAAAAATAACAGTGAATCGAAGTATCTTCATAAGTTTATGAAGACTTGATAGATATTTTGGTGGCCTAGCAGTTGGCTCCTTTTGAATTCAAACTGACATAATGACATAAAATTACCCTGCGCGAAAATAATTGACCAAACTAGTCACCTTAGTTCCATTTCCGGTTCACCACACCACCCATCAAAGTTATATTCGCGATTGGCCAGTAAACAAGACCTCTCTAGCCGAAACCATTTGTATAAATATTATAGTGAACTCAATAATGATAGGTCAGATAAAACTGGACAGTCAGAAACTGAATTTGCTAGAGCACACTCAACTCTAGTTGAGTTAATATGGTTGGTTGTTATAGTAGTTACAGATTTTAGAAACACGGTTCTTTAGGTTTAGATAAGACATTCAGGATCTGGCCCGGTGCTGAATAAATGATTTTAATGTATACTTACCACTCAAAATCTTACAGGTTTAGGGAATAGCTCGGCCAAGTACCAAGTGTTTTTTGTAATCCCTGACGCAAAAATAGAGAGGTGTTATAAGTTGAACGTGTCTGTCTGTGTATCTGTCTGTGGTATCGTAGCTCCCAAACGGATGAACCGATATTCGTTCTGTTTTTTTTGTGTCAGATAATTGAGTGTTCTTAGCCATGTTTCATGAAAATCTGTCGGGGATTTTTTAAATTTTGTTCTTGTTTCTAATTCTGTTCTCAGAGTCATTTGATATTTGTTGTTGATATGAGGCACAAATGTCAGAATAAGAAAAAAATCACAATATTAGTCATGTATAAGTATGCTCAAAAAGTGTATCACATCGTAGCTTAGCGGGACTAAAATTCGAGTTTTTTTTCTTTAAATTTTTTTCTGAAACCATCAGCCAGTACAAGACTCTTAAGCAACGAGATATTTTAGTCCCTAGTAAAACAGTCTACTATTATTTTTTTTGTTTATTTTGACCTTGAAAGTGCTCGCCATGCTTTTGCCGTCTGCTGTTACCCCGATGTGAATTGAGCCTTATGGTAGATACACCAAAGTTATCGATATATCTCAAAGATTTAGCAAGCTGAACTGGCAGTGGGCCGGCCATAAATCGTGACCAACCGATAACCTGGGGTAAACGTTTTCTTGGGTGGAGACCGCGACTCGGCAAACGTAGTGTAGAACGACCTCCGGCCAGGTGGGATGACGATCTGCGAAAAACTGCTAGCAGATGCTGGATGCGGCAAGCTGCTGTGTTCAGCTTGGCGCTATGGCGCTCATTACGGGAGGCCTATATCCAGCCGTGGACTAATATAGGCTGATGATGATGATGTAGATACACACATATATACATAAAATACGTAATAATCTGATCACAATCATCATAGGCCTGTTCCTACATAAAATATGATTTAATAGAACGGCAACATCGTGAAGCCCAGCGCCATCTATTGTCAGCCATGATCAAACAAATCATCAATTCATAGGATTTCAGCCTTCTATTCTATTGTCAGAACTTGCCCTGTTAAAGCTGCATGGTCTAATAACGTGGTTTATATCTCGCCGTCGCCGCCGCCGCCGGATCGTAGAATGAACCCGTGGAACGGCTAGGCCGATTGCAAAACTACTCAAGTCAATTAATCGCCTATGCTGATCGTTGATCGATCAACGTTCAACAATATGGCTAAACGTCCCTCAGCCATCTCGTTGAATGAAATTAATTAAGAATAATAACGTTTTTAAACTTACGCAATCAGAAAATATTTATAGAAATATTCACGGCTATTTATCGCGTTTATTTACTTATTTTTGCGACGTTTCATGAAATGTGATCTCAATAAATCAGCGTTCGTTTTGCAATCGGCCTAGGCGTTCTATAAACGGGCTGATTCTACAATCCAGCTGCCACTATAAATTTCTTGCTTCATTCATATTCAAATTTTGAGTCTCAACTCAACCAAGAATGGCCGTCTTCCATGGGCGAGGACTTATCATAAGAAAGGCTGATCCTGCCATTTAATATTCGTGATTTTTTGGGTTGTAGAAAACCCTTCCCAAGCTTTTTTATCCCCTAGATAATCTGGGTTATTCCAATTTTCCCCCCTGAAAGGGGGGAAAACTAGACTAAAAAAATATTCCAGTTTTACCCCTTGAAGATTATAAAGGTGAAAACTGGAATAATAAAAAATGAATTCCAGTTTTCCCCTTGCAAATGGGGGAAAACTCTGATAATTGGACTAAGCTTTTTACAGAAAAAGGTTGGTTCAGTCTCAGACCACGGTATAATCGACTACGCTTGTAAAGTTAATAGTAAATAAATAAATAAATAAATAATGCTGGACAATTCACACAGCATTATCTAGCCCCAAGCTAAGCAGAGCTTGTGTTATGGGTACTAGATAACTGATATACTTAATACAATACACTACATAGATAGATATTTTTATTATAGATAGAAAACACCCAGACCAACCGAACAAATTTCTGCAGAATATATAATATTATAGTGAACATTATAACATGTTCACATAACAATAAATTTTCGCCAGCTCAATTATTAAGTTCCTGAATAATGCGCAGAACAATGGGTTTGTTCCGATACGTTGGAGTCGGGAGTCCGATAATCCGATATATAATAATAGTGCAGGGGTCGGTAGAGTTTTTTGACGTCGAGTACGTAGTAGTTATATTGGGTTGGCGAATTTATTGCTAACATTGGCTGATGGAAGGTGACACATCATATGTGGCAATTTATGGTATTTATTTTAGATATATTTTTAATATGAATATAATGAATTACAAACATAACTCAATAATCAAACCTACCTACCTAAGTGGTTATGCAATGCCCGTAATAATTTTTATTTTATTCATTAATTTATTCATTCACAAATCAGTAACAATCGAATTAAGATAAAACTTATGCTACTTTTACAAATTTTGATATAGATTGAAATCAATAATGTGAACATAGAAAAAATAATGTTGCATGCAATGGATTTAAAGTAGGTACCTTAAGGCGTAAAAAAATAATAATATAAATTATTGGACAGTATCTGTGGTACTGGTTAAAATTCAGATGTTAAAAACTTTATAACAGACTATTATTATTTTCATGTTGTAATTTATTAATTCTAAGGTTCAGTATCTTAGTCGAGTTAAAATTTTAAAACCACTCGCATCAGCTTAGGCCCTGGGACAATTCCATCGATCAGGAATATTTTATTTAATTTCTATGTGATGTCGCCTTTTTCATGTGAGATCCTAGGCTATTCGGGCACCCTACATGGTATCGTGTCGTGGTAAATCAATGACAAAATCGCGATTTATTGAGACAAATAACCAGCTGGGTCTAACAATACGCAAGTCGTGTCCATCATTGATTGTCTTCTGTGACATAGGGGTTATGTCTGCATCGGTCTTGAATTTGAAATAAGTTATAACCTTAAAAGAGACTACCTTCTGCCCGCAGCTTCACACGTACCAATGTTGTCAGCTCATTGGTTTTTGATGTATTTTTCTTGTAGTTTTGATTACTTTTAGATTGCTTCCTGGCGCTTTTATAAGCCTCTTCTGTTGTCTTACGTTTCACACGCCATTATAATGTTGATATCTAATGTTTTTCCTCAGGGAAAAGAAGCAACAAAGAACTTTATTTTTTAGTTATTATAAGTTAAAGAGCCCTATAGGGTCCTGTTGGTGCAATGATGCAAGTTCCTCCACTTTTCTCTTTTCAATGAAGTTTTTTTATTTCTTTACTAGCTTCAGCCCGCGGCATCACACGCGTATTTTCGGAATAATAAGTAGCCTATTATATCTAAGTTAGGTTTTGCTCTAACCGTACGCCAAATTTCATTTTGATCTGTTCAGTAGTTTGGGAGATCTTAGGTTACAAAAATTTGCATTTCACAAACTTTCGGCTTTATAATCATTAGTGGGATAGGATATGATAGACCTTAAAAACCTAGATGGAAAGAAAGACTTAGTTACAAGAAATTGGACTTTTTCATTGATTTTGACGGAAGTTTTCATTCAATCAATTTCCTTCAACGTTAAGTCGAATCCTCACTGATCGCGCCGGAAATTCAAATATTTCCTGATTTTTCGTATTTTCTGCGTTCAACAAGTAATCTTTTTACCTTATTTATTGAAACTTAAACTATTTTAGTCAGCCATTTGTTATGAACCCATGCTAAAAAACTCTGAATCAATTGAATCGCTAAGAATCGGAGTTAGTTTAAGCATGGGTTCACAGCAAATGGTTTACAAAGGACGCAAAACTACCTGCTGGCTAAATACATTCTTTGTAGAACGCGTAAAACACAAACCAACTAAGATTGAATTTCGCGCGAGACCCGTGACTACCTGCCATAACCGACAAAACTGTCCATTTTAGGCAAAAGTTTGTGAAATAATGTCATTAAAGAAACGACTGCTACCATGTGGATGGATGGATAACGACTAACGTGAAAAAATTAATACATCTCCATCTATTTTTTATATTTGGCGGCTTGCAGGGTTCATTATCATAAAACTTTTTGATTAATCATGATATCGATACTTTAGTGACACAGAAAGATGCAGCTTGAATGTTTTTGACGACTTAGGTCCATCTGGAATAATGACTAACTATGAAAACATAGAATTTATAAAATTAAATTTTCGATGGATATTTATGTCGAGACATTGAATTAAACTTCAATAAAGTCGATTTCGCAAAATGTGGTAGTTATTAATTTTTCTACTCACAGCGATATGAGGTAGGCCAGACCATATGGTTGGTTTGACCATTCACATACTTATTATTTACCATTGAACTACTATTACTAGCGTATGGAACGGACACCCGCGAACAATAACTTTGCGCCATGAGTTGTTGCCGGCCGGCAACAACTCATTTAGTCGTTCGCCTACGCCCATCGTGACACCACATGCGAATAAAACCAAATTAAAATGCCGTCTTGCATGTTAAAAACGTCTAAAAATGAATCAACTGCGAAGAAAAAAGATAGTGGCTTGACTTATCATCGGTAAGTAAACCGAATATCAACTAAAACCAACCAAAATTAATTTTTGTACATTATTTTCTATTGTACCTGACATTTTGTTTGAAAATCATAGATTATGAAAAGTGATTCGTACAGATGGGATGTGTAGATACCTACTGAAGGTTGGTGACAAAGGTTTAACTGATTAGGTATTATTTTTAACTCATATAGACTACCTCCGTGCCACAGCGGGCGAAGGTCCGCCTGCGACGCAGGAGGTGCGGGTTCGATTCCCGTCTCGGAACAAATTTGTGTACGATCTGCAGAAATTTGTTCCGTTGGTCTGGGTGTTTTCTATGTATAATAAAAAATATCTATCTATGTACTGTATTGTATTAAGTATATCAGTTATCTAGTACCCATAACACAAGCTCTGCTAGCTTGGGGCTAGATAATGCTGTGTGAATTGTCCAGCATTATTTATTTATTTTATTTATTTATTACTCACCCTATGCCGTCTGTCTGATAAGTAACAGTAGTTACCTACCTACTGTAGGTAGGTATCTTTTGCAACTGTCATTATAAACTAAAGCTGTTTTATACCTAGGTAGGTAGGTATAGGTATTGTCGTCTGAACAAATATCTAAAGTTTAATAAATTTGTAATAGATCGATTGGCGACCTCTGTGGCGTGGTGGGCGAAGGTCCGTCTGGGACGCAGGAGGTGGGTTCGATTCCCGCCTTGGGACAGATGTGACAAAGTGTGGGGTCTAGTTAGTGCAAGTGCCTACTGCATTCAAATTCAGTTTTGTATGCACAATTAAGTGTCCCTTCTGCGGTATTTGTGGGCGGAGTCGAGCGCGCTCCGCGCAGGCATCAATATGCGACACATTTTTTGTTTGGTTTAGCTACTCTAACTACTTACAATACAACTCACTGTTATTTACCTAGGTACCTACCTATGTACAGTTATAGAAACTAAACATAAATAAACCAAAGCAGAACCAACCGCATCCTAAAGCCCGTTCATTCATAAACTTGTCAAATTAAAATCCTCCGTAATTTATCACGCCATCTTGCGGATGATTAACGACCGACGCGTGTGCCACGTGTCGTCTACGCCGTTTCTATTTACATACCACAAGCGACGTTGCATTTTATAATTTCTTTTAACCCATGCACTGCTCAGTGACAGCGGCCCCATGGTTCCACCTAGAAAGGGTAATGAGCGGGAAATGAATCAGAGATAGGGGCGAAGTAAATTTAAACGCTTTCTGCTCGCTCACTCATATCAACTATCGTTCTTCTCGCTTGCTCAGTCCTTTCCACTGAACTATTTATTTAGCGAGTTAAGTAAGTTTTAATATTAAAAAAAAAAACTCTCTTAAGAGTGCATTGTCATCTAAACTAAACGTGTTTACAAAAATACAGCTCAATCGGTTGAAGATATCTGATTGAAAATTGAGTTAAAGATTCCACCCGTACAAACATAGTTACATACCTCAACCTCAACCTCAACAGCCTGTATTGGTACACTACAGGGACGCGATCACGGTGTGGTAAGAATCTACGGCTCAAACAATCCGCTGACAAGTGTGTCCACACATTAAACGAAAAAGCTGCCTTCCTCGCCTCGCCCGCATTGCCGTCAGTCCGCTCCGTGCGGTACGGATTTTTTATGTCAATCCATTGATAGGGCCAGTGCAGATTGTCCGATGCCGGCCTGTGAACGCGCACCCGAACGTGTCAACTGCTAACGTTTGAGCTGTAATGCTGTGCCTTAGCACACTGTAATCGCCCTCCTGGACGCAGGCCTCCTCCAGATAATTATTATTTAATAATTCAATATATTTATTCAGATAATTATGCAGATAAATATGCATAATTATGCAGTCTCAATGGCGCCTCGGCGGTAATCACCAATGTTACACACTAGTACCTACCTTAAGTACTATTTCTGTATTTTTGAGCATCTGTCCCCTTGAGCATCTGTCTTTTTGAGCAGCTGTCTTTATGAAAGCAAGCCATATTTTAAACCTTACTAGGTAGGAATAAAATAATATCAAAACACACACCAAGTTTGTACGTCTTGAGTAAACTTGAAGACTCAATATGCATATTCGACCCATTTTGATTAAAGACGACTATAACCTAAGTAACTACACACATGAAAATTAAAACGACTCGCGTCCGCACTCTCACCAATCAATCTGAATGATGGATGGAGCCATAATGCAGAGGATGAGGAAAATGACGAAAGAAAAAAATATACAAACCAAGATCCGGTCTATTCTAGAACGGAAGAGTTTTATGACATCTAACGACGCGGAATCTGCTTGGGCAGTCCAAGTCTGAAATTGTAAGTAATAACTGAGTAGATTTCATCATCATCAGCCTATTACTCACTGCTGGACCATGCGGACTGCCCCTTTATTAAAAAGGTCGTAAGCACCACGAAAGTCTGCAAGGCTATGTCTTTAGAATCTAGGTCACCACTTCTGACCGCCACTGTACCTACATGGTCCCTCGCAAAGTGAGACAAAAACGTAAATTGCGGTAGGTACATAATACATACCACATTTTACGTAATAGTGGCAATCTGTTACTTATCAGTCCGGTCATATAAAGGGTAGTTTTGGCGTGAAGAGGTAACAAACATCCATCCATCCATCCATCCAAACATTCGCATTTATAATATTAGTGTGATTATTATTATTCAGTGGGTATTGTTCAGTAGGTATTGTTGTGTACAATATGTGTATTATACCATAAACAAAACTGGTATGACGATAACACTATTGAGGATTTGATAAAGTTTGTTCCGTACTATTTTCACAAATAAACTTACTTAATCATATCTCAACTAACGTAGCGCTTGATGCCCACAACTCAACAGAAAATTCTGGCGATCCATTAACCCTGTATGTGAGGTAGGTAGGTACTATGCCGTTCAGTGATAAACTAACATACATAAACTTCAACGATCATCTGTTAGATTCTAACATGACTACCAGTCTGTAAAGTTTAAGTTATTAATTAGACAGCAACGACGACCTCTGTGGCGTGGTGGGCATGGGCGCAGGTTCGCCTGAGACGCAGGAGGTTGTTGGATCGATACCCGACATCGTGCAAATATTTGAACGATCTGCAGTGATTTGTTCTGGGTGTTTATTTATTTATTATTTTACCTCTTAGGGATGACAAACAATCATACTTAAATATGAACAGATTATCCTACTAATATTATAAAGCCAAAAGTTTGTGCAATCTGAATTTTTTGTTACTATCTTTAAAACTACTGACAAAACAAGCTGAAATTTGGCGTACGTTTGGAGCAAAGCCTAACTTAGCTGCGGGCAGAAGCTAGTCTTAAATAAACGAAATACTAAAAGTCCGACCAGCCCCTTTATCCGCAAGTTACAATATAAAGTTGTGGTGTTAGTGAACTTATTTAGTAGTATAGGTAATCAGGATTTATATTAAGCAGGTACCTATTCTGTATGTTCTCTGTGTATAGTAAAAAAATCTATATTTTTTTTTGTATTGTGTTAAAATTATTAATTTTCTAGTACTCATAATACAAGCTCTGTTTAGTTTCAGGCTAGAATGAGGCTGTGTGGATTGTCCAGCATTATTTATTTATTTATGTTAAGTCATCGCTCCCCAAACCGCCAAAAAATCCTGTCACACCCTGTACGTGGATACCTAAGCTGTTAAGTGGTAAACTAAATTATACTTCAATGATCTTTTTTGACATCCGCTGTCTTTTTTAACATTAGCTGTCATTTTTCTAACATGTATGAAACAATTAATAAGATATTATGTAAACTATTTTGCATAATTCTAAAGTACTTAGTAAGAATTGGACGAATTGCGCATGGATTCCTGACGAACCGCTTATTGGACGAAACGCGATTTTGACGAATCGCTTTTTGGACGAACCGCTAACAAATCGAACTAGCATGACTACCCGTCTGTAAAGTTTAAGTTATAACATTACCAAATTCCGGAGAGCAGAATTACGTTGGCGAATTTTTGCTTTATTGACAAGTTTCTTAGAAGGGATGACCTATTTAAATATTTACGCAGCTGCATTGTGAATATTTGCACACGGTAAGTAAACTTTATTTGATTTATTTGATGAACTTGCAAGTACTTATTTATCAAAAAGAGATGATAATATGCGCGTTTATTATTAATCGCCATCTTTCTTTTTAAGTGCTTACCTATTACGTAAAATAAATTAAGATTAAGATTTTTAAGAAATAGATATAATAAATTAACAGAATAAAACAATGACAACAAGTATTAATGTTATTTTTTATGTGCTAAATATATAGTATTTTAACTTAGTTTAGTTTTTATAGTATTTATTTATTCACAAATCAGATAAAAACCAAAATATAGCTAATTTCAGTTAGATCTATATTGAAATCAATAATGTGGACATTAAAAAACTATGTTGCTTTTAATAGATTAAAATCTAATCAAAAACATAAATGTGAAAACTAGCCAAGTTTATTCAGATAGTTTCTGAGATCTTTTATGCAAATAGGTGCCAAGTTTCATTCATAATCGTAATTGAAGTTCTTTCATTATTTAATTAGTGTCTTGGAAAGTTTATACCCACCGCATTTTTTTAATGTTAGACGAACCTCACGTGATGAATAAACTATAAATAAATAGTTCTTCTTAAATATAATTGGGCACTACATTTTGACTGACGTTACAATATAGCTAGTTTAATATTTAATTTAATTGCCAGAATGTATGTACTTACAAAAGTTTTAATATTAAATATGTTACAATCTACCTAATACAGTGTGAAAAATTTTATAGTGCGGCTTTATTAACAATTTTCAATGGAACAAATGTCAAAAAATCACCTTTTGAGACGTCTTTAATGCGGTTGAATATTCGGGAGGCTAGTGTCACTTCTGTTGTCAGAATGTTCTGATAATACTGTGTTGCAAAAGTAAGTTGCTAACTGGTCGGTTTGTTTAGGCTGCGAGTTAATTGCGCCCTTCGAACAAAGGTTTAAATAGTTTAAGCCTTTTATTGACTTTCGCTGGGTAAGGTTAAGTTCATAGAACATTTTTTAAGAAAACTTTCTGTAGTAATGTGTACAGACAGGTCAATACAATGTACAATGACAAAGATTGGTTAGAAAGAAAGAAAATGTATTTATTGGTTCAGCTTGCAACTTTATTAAAATATAAAAATATAAATATAAGAACATCACATCACACTAATATTATAAAGGCGAAAGTTTGGATGGATAGATGGATGGATGTTTGTTACCTCTTCATGCCAAAACTACTGAACGGATCGGGCTGAAATTTTGCAAACAAGTAATTCTAATTCTGGAATCAAACATGGCTAATTTTTTTTATATTATATATATATTTCCTTTTTTACGATGAATCAGTTCCCATGGGATAGAAATCACCATAAAACGTTTCCATAGAAACAACGCTCGCGAAGCCGCGGGCAGAAGCTAGTTACAAAAAATTACCTAGTTCTAATAAAAATAGCAGCAAGTGTCTCTACGCAGCGAGCCAAAAGGTCCCGTCTCAGCATAATGTTGCTCCAAAAACGTAGAGTAACGTTGGTTTTCTGACAGGACCTTATTACCTATACAACATAATATCATAGTAAATATAGTATAGTATAGCAATATAGTTTTAAGAAATTGTTCACGACTAAAATAATACCGCGAAGAATAAGGCCACGCTCACATTGCACACTTTTTTGTGCAAAGTACGGAAACGTACAGTTACGCGCGAATAGTCCCAACACCTTCCAAGTACCATGGGAGCACGCAGACTGCGAGTTATTAGTCGTTCGTACAGGTGCGTTTACTTTAGAGTGACAACGTCAGAAAACAATAATAATAATAATGCTTAAAAATCCACACAGCACCATCTAGCCCCAAAGTAAGCTACTCAAAGCTTGTGTTATGGGTACTAGATAACTGATATATTTAATACAATAAACTACATAGATAGATATTTTTTTTATAATACATAGAAAACACCCAGACCAACGAAACAAATTTCCGCAGATCGTACTAATTTGTTCCGAGGCGGGAATCGAACCCGCAACCGCTTGCGTCGCAGGCGGACTATCGCCCGCTGCGCCACTGAGGTCGACAATACGAAAGTGTTGGGAATTTACCACCAGGCTCGCTGCGTGCCTGCGGCGTCGTCATCGTAGCGGCGTGCTCGCTGCGTGCCCGCGGCGTCGTCATCGCAGCAACGTGCTCGCTGCTCACTCGCTTCGTTTTGAAATCGCTCGCAGTGTGGTAAGGCTCAGATCGTTATTTATGGACGATTTTGACAGAGGGGGAAATAGAAAAGGGCAAAAAAAATATTAAAAGCCTTTATTCACAAAAAAAATTACAATAAAATAATAGAAATAAATTAGAACTCGTATTTACAATTGAAACAATTGAGCTAACTGCAGACTGTTGCAAACAATCTACAGGTAGCTCAACTGATCTATATCAATACCAGTCGGAAGCGTCCCCAAGACGCTGGCTGCATTGCCCCGCTAAGGGAAATTAAATATTATCTCAATAAATTACGACCTCGACGGGGATTAATATAAATACGTACCGCGTTTCCGTACTGAGTAGAAAGTTTCGGGTTTGAGCCCCGTCGAGATCGTAAATAATTTTTGGATTATTTACGATTGGATTAAAATAATTTTTGGATTTAATATCTAGAAGTTTCCCTAAGTGTAAAGCATTGTAAAACCTTAGATTATAATGGAACTATCAAAAAACTTCATACGCATCTGCATCTCTTCCACTCCCGCTCCTTATTGAAAATACAGGCTAATGCGGTGCAATGCAACTCTAATAAAATGAGATCATAGCTCTGCTAAACTTGGCGCTAGATGATTTCGTGTAGATTGTCCAGCATTATTTATTTATTATTTGTCTTTTAACGATTTCAAAAATTTAGATATTTGTCGGAGGGTGTCAATGGAAGCGGTTAGCACAGGACGGTGGTGGATGGCACAAACTTCGGGAGGCCTATACCCAGCAGTGGGTAAAATCCGGCTGTGGATGATGATGATGATGATGATGTCTTATAAGCTGTGTACTGACCGGCGTTACATGGGTAATGTTACGTGTTACACAGCGAGCGTTCGTCCAGTCAGTAGAGGAAAGAAGGCGCTCGCAACGAGTAACAAGATGGATGTTAGCACACGGCATGACGTATAATGCTCGCTGCGAATGGTTGTACATTACTCCCCGTTACACATTACGCGAGTCATGTAAAAGCTGTCAAATCAAAGACAAAAAAAAAAACAAATGACGTTTGTGACCCGACCAACATCTGATCGGATCGTGAGAAACCAAACTTACAAGTGCAGTTAGCTAATACAGTTATATTACTAACACAAACAAGGGATGGTACCCCGAGTGTAAAAAGTAAGCTATACCTTATACTTACTATTAATATAAAAAATTACAATCAGAGAATAGAAACTTATTAGAACTAAAGTTTTTGTTTTTATAGTGCGAAAGCCTCACACTCTGGCTAATTTCTAAGAATCAAATACACTTATTAATAATATTAATAGCACATTCCGGTACTGACGGAAGGATACGGGTTCAAGTCCCAACGAAGTCAAAAATTTTTGCGTTATTATTTGATTCTAAGAGACTAGAACTAATATAGAATAAACTATTGTTATTCCAAACTTAATATTAAGGCAAACTTATTGTTAGATCCGCGGAGCGAGAGCTCTGGTGACCTGTAATACAGGTTCCTTAAACCCTTTTCAGGCACCAGTCTCTCACAAAGCAGGTTAACATTAGAGACTATCACTATTCTTAACCTTTGTATGATATATATCGCTTAACCTTTGTGAGAGAAAAATAAATGAAATTTATTATTAAACTTACTATTGTAGTACCTACTAAAACAAGGGTTAATCATATCCTGAGGGTAAAGGTGTAAGCGGCAAAAGGGGAATAAAGTATTTTGTAATAGCACAGGTATGCGAGGCTAAATCGATTACAATACAATTTAAAGTTGATAATCAAATGCTTATTTAAATGTAAACTGCACAATAACAATGATGTAGGTAACATAGAAACTGAGCACGATCCCAAGCATATCCGCGTCGAGGGGCAGGATGTAACAAACGCGGAAACGGCAGCCACGCGCCTCGATGTAATGGATGAAACGACTTATCTCACCATATGATGCTTCGTCTGTAAGGAGACAAACCTTTTGAGGAACAACAACATACTGTAGATGCAGTGTCACGTATTTGATCAAACCGCTCCAAAGGAGTTGAAGTAATAGCATTTTATAGTTATTTGAAAGGTGGTTGTTCGTACGTTGATCCTCACAAATCAACGATCAAATCTCTTTATTTACAAAGAAATTTGCAATCAAATAATAGAAGCAAATAAGAACTAGTATTTACAATTGAAACAGTTGAGCCCACTCAGTGATCAACAAACTGGAATTTCTTCAGGTTGCCGAAAATTAATTTAAAATATTTATCAATTTTTAAGCGTTTTAGATGGCTTATTCCAATAATCCCCTGCCATGATCCCCTGCGAAGGGGATTTCTGGACTTTTTGTCCAATAATCCCCTGCCGGTTCAAAGAGAAGAGGCGCAGGGGATTTGTGGACAAGAGTTCCAGAAATCCCCTGATCCACTTATTTACACCGTAAGTAGTTGTTCGTTCTTGAAATAATCAAATGCAAACAACTAAGTAACCTAACCTTATAAGAAGAACATAGACCAAAATATTAACATTGTATTCAGGAATTTCCGACTCACAATAGGGTTTCAGCTGATTTCGAGTAGTTTTTTGTGCTGTTTTTTCGGTGTAGTCTCAGTAGTCCGGTTAAAATTATCTCATCCGGACTACTGGGTCGATCGATGTATCAGTAGTCCGGTTGAATTAATTAACCGGACTACTGAGACTTTTTTTGCAACTGTTATTTCGGTGTTGATGATACATTGCCGGCTCAATATACTTATCGAAATATTTTCTTTTGATCAAGTGATGGCAGTGCTGGATGCGGCAAGCTGCAGACAGCACGTTATGGCGCTCACTAGAGGATGCCTATGTCAGGCAGTGGACGAATATAGGCAATGATGATGACGATGATGATGAAGTTCACCATCATCATCATCAATAGCAAATGTCAAATGTGACAGCGAATGTCAGAAGTGACAGCAAATGTCAAAAGTGACAGCAAATGTAAAAAATATAGAAAATGACAGCGAATGTCGGAAGTGACAGCAAATGTCAAAAGTATATAAAATGACAGTGCTTGTATGAGTATCTAACAAGTGTATATAGAATAGAATAGAACACAAATAGGCCATAGGCTCGGCATCAAACACTCCATATCTCGGAAACAACTTGTGCTAGACTTTCAGTTAATGGCTCAAATGAAACGAAAGGATTTCGATGACAGCTGTCAAAATTGAAACGGCCAAATCTCTTGCAAGACTCTCAATTAATGGCTCAAATGAAAGATGGAAACAAAATCTAAATTTTCGATGACAGCTGTCAAAATTGAAATGGCCGTATCTCGGGAAATACTCGTAATAGACTCTCAGTTAATGGCTCAATTAATGGAAAAATGCTGTCACTTTTGACTTTTTGTGTCTTTTTGACAGCTGTCATTGAAAATTTAGATTTTGTTCCCACCTTTCATATGAGCCATTAACTGAGAGTCTAACACGAGTATTTCCCGAGATACGGCCATTTCAATTTTGACAGCTGTCATCAAAAATTTAGGTTTCGTTCCCACCTTTCATTTGAGACATTAACTGGGAGTCTAGCACGATTATTCCCGAGATATGGCCATTTCAATTTTGACAGCTGTTATTGAAAATTTAGGTTTTGTTTCCACCTTTCATTTGAGCCATTAACTGAGAGTCTAGCACGAGTATTTCCCGAGATACGGCCATTTCAATTTTGACAGCTGTCATAAAAAATTTAGGTTTTGTTCCCACCTTTCATTTGAGACATTAACTGGGAGTCTAGCACGATTATTCCCGAGATATGGCCATTTCAATTTTGACAGCTGTTATCTAAAATTTAGGTTTTGTTTCCACCTTTCATTTGAGCCATTAACTGAGAGTCTAGCACAAGTATTTCCCGAGATAAGGCCATTTCAATTTTGACAGCTGTCATAAAAATTTAGATTTTGTTCCCACCTTTCATTTGAGCCATTAACTGAGAGTCTAGCAAGAGATATGGCCCTTTCAATTTTGACAGCTGTCATCGAAAATGTAGAGTATGACCTTTCCGTTCATTTGAGCCATTAACTGAAATTCTAGCACAAGTAGTTTCCCAGATATGGAGTGTTCGATGCCGAGCCTATGTCCTATTTGTGTTCTTCTTCTTCTCTGTCGTATTCTTCATTGCTGAAGGTCGTGCCCGTCCTGAAAAGCTTTCACGGAGACGCTGATGAGCTGCTTCCACACCACTCTGTCTTCTGCCTGTCTCAGGGCTGCAGGCAAAGTGAGTCCCGTTATTGTTCATATTTGGTCAGACCAGCGGGTTGGTGAGCGTCCTCTTGGTCTTTTTCCCTCTACCTTGCCTCTAATTTGTGTTCTATTCTATTCTATATACACTTGTTAGATACTCATACAAGTACTGTCATTTTATATACTTTTGACATTTGCTGTCACTTCTGACATTCGCTGTCACATTTGACATTTGCTATTGATGATGATGATGGTGAACTTCATCATCATCGTCATCATCATTGCCTATATTCGTCCACTGCCTGACATAGGCCTCCCCTAGTGAGCGCCATAACGCGCTGTCTGCAGCTTGCCGCATCCAGCACTGCCATCACTTGATCAAAAGAAAATATTTCGATAAGTACATTGAGCCGGCAATGTATCATCAACACCGAAATAAAATAACAGTTGCAAAAAAAGTCTCAGTAGTCCGGTTAATTAATTCAACCGGACTACTGATACATCGATCGACTCAGTAGTCCGGATGAGATAATTTTAACCGGACTACTGAGACTACACCGAAAAAACAGCACAAAAAACTACTCGAAATCAGCTGAAACCCTATTGTGAGTCGGAAATTCCTGAATACAATGTTAATATTTTGGTATGTTCTTCTTATAAGGTTAGGTTACTTAGTTGTTTGCATTTGATTATTTCAAGAACGAACAACTACTTACGGTGTAAATAAGTGGATCAGGGGATTTCTGGAACTCTTGTCCACAAATCCCCTGCGCCTCTTCTCTTTGAACCGGCAGGGGATTATTGGACAAAAAGTCCAGAAATCCCCTTCGCAGGGGATCATGGCAGGGGATTATTGGAATAAGCCGTTTTAGATTACCATTGACGTCGACAAGAGATTTTATCATTGACGAACTTCTGGCTTTGCGTTGGCAAATAATTACTCGATCAAGGAGGGCCTCGATTGAGGACGAAGTCATACCTATTAGTATTTAATAATGTATTCATGTATAAATAGTAATAGGCCCATCATGTATAAAATTGCGTTAGGTAAATAAATACAATGGTCTTCACAAGTAACATTAAGTTGCATTACTTACCTCGAGACTCGAAAAGTAAATCGTTAAGTAAAATTTTTATTCTATCTGCCTCTATGGCTAACATTCCAGCAACGATTGCTGGTATCAGGATTAATGACATCAGTTCAATAATACGCAAGTAAATATTAAACATAAAAGTCTGCAACAAGAAGATGAAAATATAAATTTTCAATAACACATTGAAATTGCAAAAAAATAAAACAATTTCCAATATATGATTGCCTTCATTTTTTTAAAGAAAATATAACCAAATGTTACTCAGGATGATGAAAGGATTCTAACGTTAAGATACCCCGTGTATAAATTATTTTATTGTTGAATAAAGAAACTCACAGACAGGAACCCTGAAAACATAACACACTCCGTTTGTGAAAATCTGATTGTGATAGTTTCACCAATTGAAGTTAACAATTTATATGAATAATATTATCTGCAAATAATAATATTGCCGTTATACATTTACTCACCCAGTTAAATGAATCCTGAATCACAAGTAGTGTTTCATACGTCAACAACATAGACTGTGGAACGTTGATTATCAGCGCAACCACCAGCTGCAAAAAAAAAACATCAAAGCATTAGGAATTAAAGATTGGGCATGAAAAAATTAAAGGAATTGAGCATTCAACCAAAAGTAAAGTGTTTTAAAGGAACCATGATCAAAATACTATAACGTAAAATAAGCTTAATTAACTGCTTAATTAGCTGCTACTGCTACTTTTTAACTAAATTATTCAAAGGTACCTAGTCAAATGAAAAACAAAAAATTAAATAATGTCCAATGTGTGTATTATGTTATGGGATATCAAACTCAGAATGCAATACGATACTTACGATAATATCGTAATTATTTTTGTATTTTTCCGCAATGTCCACAATGGATTTGTAGAGAAACTGTATCGTCATCACGTCTGGATTTTCATTCTTCAAGAGCTTTCCTAATATCTTCAATCTACAGTTGATAGCGTAAAACGTGAAGGAATAAATGAAACGTACTACATCTAGGGCGACAAATATAAGAACGAACGGCAAAGAATACTGATTAAATCCGAAAAAATACGTTGTTGTTATTCTAAACGTGAAAAGCAGGGTGTAGAACGACAATAGTTTAAAATCCATGTTGTATGATTCGTTACCAACTTTCAGTCCTATGTCGATAACTCTGAGCTCTTGTGTGATGTCATATAATGTGCTTCCTTCTTTGATTCTCGTGAGCTGTATAGAGTATATAAGGTGCTGAATAAAAAAGAAAGTAAAATAATACATTATATGATATACATAAAAATATAAATAATGAAGGCAAAAACTGATGAGAAGGATACTTTGTAGAACTGCTATTAACTTTAAAAAAGCTTTCTTTCTACCTTTGACCTCAAAAAAACCGAAATATAAACCCAGAATTAAAAACATATTGTTGAGATACGAAATTATTTTGCTTTGTCTATTGTTGTTATAAAGAGAATATGATTTTGTTGCTGGCATTATTTTAACCATATTTGTTATATGGATTTCACAATTTCTTTTTTTAACGGTTGTCACTTGTAATTTGACCGACGCGACGAGAATATTTGAAATAACACTCGCTCAATTTTAGTAATGAACCACTCAAAGAAATTAGCTTAGGCTTTAGGGGTTCGAATTATTAAGCTTGAAATTAAATGAGACACGACTGCCCAATGTTTTCAGGGTTCATGTGCTACCGAACTAGTTGATTTGTTTTGTTTTATAAAGATTATAATATAACAAGCATCTGTTCTGTTCTGACCACGTTTGGTGTCACGTAATATCTTTACAAAATTACAATAAGAGTGATGTAAAAGTAGCCTCATCTATACATATATTTATTAATGTGGTCTACATAGTAATACATAATTTTTCAATGAATTTTATCTTACTTATTACAAACAAAATAAAGCATGAAGCACTTGCAGAAAAAAAAATGTCATTCCAATTTTATGACTCCGTTCGTACTTCAGAAGTTTTGTCGTGAAGAGGTAAGAAACAACCTTGAATATATTAAGGTGATAAATATGTATGCTTAACGGACTTGTAAAAATTAGGATCATACTTAAACAACATTCAAGTTGGCGGCATTGTTTCATACAACAGATCAATTCAAATGTCATGAGTCGCTGCATCCTCGAGTTATTTTTATTATTCGTAGTTTATTATTCAATGTACCAGAGAACGAACACTTTTCAACCGACGAAAAACGGAGGAAGTTATCAAGTCGCGTATTTATATTTGTTTTATGTATGACCACGCATAACTTTTTACAGAGTAGTCCAATATCGATAATATTTTTTTAATTGGAAAGGGATTACCAAAAATGGTCCCATTTAAATTTGAAAAAAATTCCAACCCTAAGTGTAGGAAAATAGGGGATGATTGATTGTTCACTCACTGATGTTTGACCACGAATAACTTTTTACAGAGTACTCCAATTTTACAATTCTTTTTTTATTAGAAAGATTATACCCCGATATTGGTCCCATATAAATTTTAACTATGTCGATCAATTTGAAGTCGGTTTATAATTTTTTAAAACATAAATAAACTCCGAAAAAATATGTCATTATTATTCTATACGAAGAATTAGGCTGAAGGACGCCTCTAGTTTGAAATCCATATTGTATGATTCGTTCCAATCTTTGAGTCTAATGTCGATAACTCTGAGGTCTTGGGTAATGTTATATATGTATAATGTGCTTCCTTCTTTGATTCGCGTGAGCTGTATAGAGTATACGAGATGCTGAAGTAAACCAATGCATAATATAAAATAAATGATTATAAATAGAATAGAGACAAAAACTGTTGAGAAGGATACTTTGAAGAATTGCTATTAATTTCAGAATAGTTTTCGTTTTACTACATTTGACCTCAATAAACCCGAAATATAAACCAAAAATTTATTAAAATGTTGAGATACGAAATTATTATGCTGGGTTTATTGTTGTAATAAAGAGAATATGATTTTGGTGCTGGCATTATTTTCACCATATTTATCGATTTGGATTTCACAATTTCGTTTTCTGTAACGATCTTGTGATTTGATCGATAAGAATATTGGAAATAACACTATTTAATTCAATTCCATAATGAATTAGGTAAATTATAAGACTCATTCCATTAGATAGTCTAGTTCCATATCTTTTAGGGGTTCGAACAAATAAGCATGAACTTTACATTATAATGATTTATGTATCTACTTACCCAAACCATAATTTATTTAATTAATTTAATTGCCAGAATCTATGTACTTACAAAAGTTTTAATATTAAATATGTTACAATCTACCTAATACAGTGTGCAAAATTTTATAGTGCGGCTTTATTTACAATTTTCAATGGAACAATGTCAAAAAATCACCTTTTGAGACGTTTTTAAATTTAAAATGCGGTTGAATACTCGGGGGGCTAGTGTCACTTCTGTTGTCAGAATGTTCTGATCATACTGTGTTGCAAAAGTAAGTTGCTAACTGGTCGGTTTGTTAAGGCTGCGAGTTAATTGCGCCCTTCGAACAAAGGTTTAAATAGTTTAAGCCTTTTATTGACTTTCGCTGGGTAAGGTTAAGTTCATAGAACATTTTTAAAGGAAACTTTCTGTATATGTAATGTGTACAGATAGGTCAATACAATGTAAAATTTCAAAGATTGGTTAGAAAGAAAGAAAAAAAGAAAGAAAATGTATTAATTGGTTCAGCTTGCAAATCTTTTAAAATATCAATAAGAACATTACAAATAATTACCTAGTTCTAATAAAAATAGCAGCAAGTGTTTCTACGCAGCAGCGAGCCAAAAGGTCCCGTCATAATGTTGCTCCAAAAAAGTAGAGTAACGTTGGTTTTCTGACAGGACCTTATTACCTATACAACATAATATCATAAATATAGTATAGTATAGCAATATAGTTTTAAGAAATTGTTCACGACTAAAATAATACCGCGAAGAATAAGGCCACGCTCACATTGCACACTTTTTTGTGCAAAGTACGGAAACGTACAGTTACGCACGAATAGTCCCGACACCTTCCAAGTACCAAGGGAGCACGCAGACTGCGAGTTATAAGTCGTTCGTACAGGTGCGTTTACTTACGAGCGACAACGTCCGAAAACAATAATAACCATAATGCTGGACAATCCACACAGCACCATCTAGCCCCAAAGTAAATACTCAAAGCTTGTGTTATGGGTACTAGATAACTGATATATTTAATACAATACACTACATAGATAGACATTTTTTTTTATAATAAGTAGAAAACACCCAGACCAACGAAATAAATTTCTGCAGATCGTACACAAATCTGTTCCGAGGCGGGACTCGAACCCGCAACCGCTTGCGTTGCAGGCGGACTCTCGCCCGCTGCGCCACTGAGGTCGACAATACGAAAGTGTTGGGAATTTACCACCAGGCTCGCTGCGTGCCTGCGGCGTCGTCATCGTAGCGGCGTGCTCGCTGCG
This sequence comes from Eupithecia subumbrata, assembly GCA_949316285.1. Lineage (NCBI taxonomy): Eukaryota > Metazoa > Arthropoda > Insecta > Lepidoptera > Geometridae > Eupithecia > Eupithecia subumbrata. The sequence continues at coordinate 1,872,945 of OX438644.1, read as the reverse complement.
CACTCGCTTCGTTTTGAAATCGCTCGCAGTGTAGTACGGCTCAGATCGTTATTTATTATTACGATTTTGACAGAGGGGGAAATAGAAAAAGGCAAAAAAAATATTAAAAGCCTTTATTCACAAAAAAAATACAATAAAATGATAGAAATAAATTAGAACTCGTATTTACAATGGAAACAATTGAGCTAACTGCAGACTGTTGCAAACAATCTACATGTAGCTCAACTGATCTATATCAATACCAGTCGGAAGCGTCCCCAAGACGCTGGCTGCATTGCCCCGCTAAGGGAAATTATTATCTCAATAAATTACGACCTCGACGGGGATTAATATAAATACGTACCGCGTTTCCGTACTGAGTAGAAAGTTTCGGGTTTGAGCCCCGTCGAGATCGTAAATAATTTTTGGATTATTTACGATTGGATTAAAATAATTTTTGGATTGAATATCTAGAAGTTTCCCTAAGTGTAAAGCATTGTAAAACCTTAGATTATAATGGAACTATCAAAAATCCTCATACGCATCTGCATCTTTTCCACTCCCGCTCCTTATTGAAATACAGGCTAATGCGGTGCAATGCAACTCTAATAAAATGAGATCATAGCTCTGCTTACCTTGGCGCTAGATGATTCCGTGTAGATTGTCCAGCATTATTTATTTATTATTTGTCTTTTAACGATTTCAAAAATTTAGATATTTGTCGGAGGGTGTCAATGGAAGCGGTTAGCACAGGACGGTGGTGGATGACACAAACTTCGGGAGGCCTATACCCAGCAGTGGGTAAAATCCGGCTGTGGATGATGATGATGATGATGATGATGTCTTATAAGCTGTGTACTGACCGGCGTTACGTGGGTAATGTTACGTGTTACACAGCGAGCGTTCGTCCAGTCAGTAGAGGAAAGAAGGCGCTCGCAACGAGTAACAAGATGGATGTTAGCACACGGCATGACGTATAATGCTCGCTGCGAATGGTTGTACATTACTCCCCGTTACACATTACGCGAGTCATGTAAAAGCTGTCAAATCAAAGACAAAAAAAAAACAAATGACGTTTGTGACCCGACCAACATCTGATCGGATCGTGAGAAACCAAACTTACAAGTGCAGTTAGCTAATACAGTTATATTACTAACACAAACAAGGGATGGTACCCCGAGTGTAAAAAGTAAGCTATACCTTATACTTACTATTAATATAAAAAATTACAATCAGAGAATAGAAACTTATTAGAACTAAAGTTTTTGTTTTTATAGTGCGAAAGCCTCACACTCTGGCTAATTTCTAAGAATCAAATACACTTATTAATAATATTAATAGCACATTCCGGTACTGACGGAAGGATACGGGTTCAAGTCCCAACGAAGTAAAAAATTTTTGCGTTATTATTTGATTCTAAGAGATTAGAACTAATATAGAATAAACTATTGTTATTCCAAACTTAATATTAAGGCAAACTTATTGTTAGATCCGCGGAGCGAGAGCTCTGGTGACCTGTAATACAGGTTCCTTAAACCCTTTTCAGGCACCAGTCTCTCACAAAGCAGGTTAACATTAGAGCCTATCACTATTCTTAACCTTTGTATGATATATATCGCTTAACCTTTGTGAGAGAAAAATAAATGAAATTTATTATTAAACTTACTATTGTAGTACCTACTAAAACAAGGGTTAATCATATCCTGAGGGTAAAGGTGTAAGCGGCAAAAGGGGAATAAAGTATTTTGTAATAGCACAGGTATGCGAGGCTAAATCGATTACAATACAATTTAAAGTTGATAATCAAATGCTTATTTAAATGTAAACTGCACAATAACAATGATGTAGGTAACATAGAAACTGAGCACGATCCCAAGCATATCCGCGTCGAGGGGCAGGATGTAACAAACGCGGAAACGGCAGCCACGCGCCTCGATGTAATGGATGAAACGACTTATCTCACCGTATGATGCTTCGTCTGTAAGGAGACAAACCTTTTGAGGAACAACAACATACTGTAGATGCAGTGTCACGTATTTGTTGTCATGCATTTTATAGTTATTTGAAAGGTGGTTGTTCGTACGTTGATCCTCACAAATCAACGATCAAATCTCTTTATTTACAAAGAAATTTGCAATCAAATAATAGAAGCAAATAAGAACTAGTATTTACAATTGAAACAGTTGAGCCCACTCAGTGATCAACAAACTGGAATTTCTTCAGGTTGCCGAAAATTAATTTAAAATATTTATCAATTTTTAAGCGTTTTAGATTACCATTGACGTCGACAAGAGATTTTATCATTGACGAACTTCTGGCTTTGCGTTGGTAAATAATTACTCGATCAAGGAGGGCCTCGATTGAGGACGAAGTCATACCTATTAGTATTTAATAATGTATTTATGTATAAATAGTAAAAGGCCCATCATGTATAAAATTGCGTTCGGTAAATAAATACAATGGTCTTCACAAGTAGCATTAAATTCCATTACTTACCTCGAGACTCAAGAAGTAAATCGTTAAGTACAATTTTTATTTTATCTGCCTCTATGGCTAACATTCCAGCAACAATTGCTGGTATCAGGGTTAATGACATCAGTTCAATAATACGCAAGTACATATTAAATATAAAAGTCTGCAACAAGAAGATGAAAATATAAATTTTCAACATCAACACATTGAAATTGCAAAAAAAAAAAAACAATTTCCAATATTTGATTGCCTTATTTTCTTAAAGAAAATATTACCAAATGTTACTCAGGATGATGAAAGAATGCAAAAAAACGTTAAGATACCGTGTATCAAATTATTTTATTTTTGAATAAAGAAACTCACAGACATGAACCCTGAAAACATAACACACCGTTTGTGAAAATCTGATTGTGATAGTTTCACCAATTGAAGATAACAATTTATATGAATAATATTATCTGCAAATAATATGTTGCCGTTATACATTTACTCACCCAGTCAAATGAATCCTGAATCACAAGTAGTGTTTCATACGTCAACAACATAGACTGTGGAACGTTGATTATCAGCGCAACCACCAGCTGCAAAGAAAAACATCAAAGCATTAGGAATAAATGATTGGGCATGAAAAAATTAAAGGAATTGAGCATTCAACCAAAAGTAAAGTGTTTTAAAGGAACCATGATCAAAATACTATTACGTAAAATAAGCTTAACTACTTCTGCTATTGCTACTTTTTAACTACGAGTAAATTATTAAAAAGTACCTAGTCAAATGAAAAACAAAAAATTTAATTATGTCCAATGTGTGTATAATATATACTTACGACAATATCGTAATCATTTTTATATTTTTCCGCAATGTCCACAATGGATTTGTAGAGAAACTGTATCGTCATTACGTCTGGATTTTCATTCTTCAAGAGCTTTTTTAATATCTTTAATCTGCAGTTGATGGCGTAAAACGTGAAGGAATAAATTAAATGTACTACATCTAGGGCGACAAATATAAGAACGAACGGCAAAGAATCTGTTAAACTCTGATTAAGTCCGAAAAAATACGTTGTTGTTATTCTAAACGTGAAAAGCAGGGTGTAGAAGGACAATAGTTTTAAATCCATGTTGTATGATTCGTTACCAACTTTCAGTCCTATGTCGATAACTCTGAGCTCTTGTGTGATGTCATATAATGTGCTTCCTTCTTTGATTCTCGTGAGCTGTATAGAGTATATAAGGTGCTGAATAAAAAAGAAAGTAAAATAATACATTACATTATATAAATAAAAATATAAATAATGAAGGCAAAAACTGATGAGAAGGATACTTTGTAGAACTGCTATTAACTTTAAAAAAGCTTTCTTTCTACCTTTGACCTCAAAAAAACCGAAATATAAACCCAGAATTAAAAACATATTGTTGAGATACGAAATTATTTTGCTTTGTCTATTGTTGTTATAAAGAGAATATGATTTTGTTGCTGGCATTATTTTAACCATATTTGTTATATTGATTTCACAATTTCTTTTTTTGACGGTTGTCACTTGTAATTTGACCGACGACGCGACGAGAATACTTGAAATAACACTCGCTCAATTTTAGTAATGAACCACTCAAAGAAATTAGCTTAGGCTTTACGGGTTCAAATTTTTAAGCTTGAAATTAAATGAGACACGACTGCCCAATGTTTTCAGGGTTCATGTGCTACCGAACTAGTTGATTTGTTTTGTTTTATAAAGATTATAATATAACAAGCATCTGTTCTGTTATGACCACGTTTGGTGTCACGTAATATCTTTACAAAATTAAAATAAGAGTGATGTAAAAGTAGCCTCATCTATACATATATTTATTGATGTAGTCTACATTGTAATACATTATTTTTCAATGAATTTTGATCTTACTTATTACAAACAAAATAAATCATAAAGCACTAGCTCTAGCTTGCAGAAAATAAAATGTCATTCCAATTTTATGACTCCGTTCGTACTTCAGAAGTTTTGTCGTGAAGAGGTAAGAAACATCCTTGAATATATTAAGGTTAGGGCAGAAGCCTTTATTCACAAAGAAAATTATAATATAATTAGTATTTACAATTGAAACAATTGAGCTAACTGCAGACTGTTGCAAACAATCTACAGGTAGCTCAACTGATCCATATCAATACCAGTCGGAAGCGTCCCCAAGACGCTGGCTGCATTGCCCCGCTGTATGGCAATGCTGATGCGCTGTGCCAGATACTGACCAGCTCTCGGGTCACGCGTCGCTTCGACCAGACGCTCAGATAATTTTTTGAAAACCCGAAGAGCCTCGGTACCCCACGGACCTAGGGTCTCGACTCCAAGAGGAGCAAATGTGTAGGCTCTGTCGAGACCTGCATATTTGCGCCTCTTGAGATCTTCGGCCAAATCTGCCGCCGCGCCTGCCCTCACGGATGTCCTCGGAAGATGGGAAGGCGCAAGTGTGTCGACGCATGTAGCGTCCCACACAATGGGCCTCCCCAACTCCCATGGGACTAGTGTCATACCGTCGGGCCTTTTACCATCGTCACGTAACAGACCATTCGGTTCGAGAATAGCTGGTACGTTAGCGGTGACAAAGGCCCGCCGGATGATGTCGTTAAGGCTGGCGTGGCGAGATATCCGACCGGCTGCCCTAGTACACGATAATCCGTGATGACCAAGCTGTTCGACAGCAGTACCGCACTGGCATTGATGAAGCGCGCAACACCTTGCACCCAACCGAAGACATGTTGCGATACGGAAAGTTACGGGATCCAATAAAGTACCAGTGTTATATGAAGGAAATGCTTGCAACCAATGTCCTGACTCCCATTTAGAAACGGCCAGGAGGCGGGCACGATTCGCAGAGCTGGAGCACGTTTGTAACAAACAATTCCGTGTCAACTCACACAGAGGCCCGTCCCATTGCCGTTGGGACAAAAGTGATTTTGGGGGAGCAGCATCGGGGCAAGCATTATGCCAAGCCGTTCGAGCTTCGTCTAAAAATGAAATTTTTAATGACATTCCAGGCGGGACCAAACGAGAAGGCTTTAAAATTTTGTCAACTAAAGAACTAGTGCTGTAGACAGAAGACAAGAACGCTGGCAGGGCTACACTTGAAATTTTGCGTATACCTAAGCCTCCCAATTTGACAGGCAGGGAGGCCTGCGACCATGCCTTGTCATCTAAATCAATATTCAAAACCGATGATAAAGTATTCTTTATTATGTTGTCTAAGCCTTCCAAGAGCTCGCTGTGTTTCCACAGTTGACTACATCTCAAAGAATACGTAAATTTAGGTACAAATAGACAGAACCGAATAATTGTAAAAGCCATATGACTATTAATTTTGAGCAATCTGTCCGAAGTTTTATTGAAATTTTGAATTTTCTCATCTACAAATGACTGAAAAGACTCATCAAGAATTGGTGAACCAAGGAGTCGAAGTGAACATTTATCTACAATTGTAATGTTGGGGGCTAAACTATTGAATTTTCCAATGATATTGTTTTTGTCTACACAAGCGTCCGAAATAAAAAGCTCGCATTTTGAAAAATTTAATTCCAAACCTATTTTTTGAAATTCGTCTGTGATGATTTTTAGATCATCAAAAACTGTGTTCACCTCTCCACCTAATGTTCCATCATCCAAATACCAAACATTGAGCTTGAATTGGAGACGTTGAATGATTGGTTGGATGGCAAGGCTAAATATGGCCGGACCAAGAGGGTCGCCCTGCTGACAACCAACTGCGGACGAAATTACTTTGTTCCTGTAAATTAATTTTGACGGTGAACCATAACATTGCCAAAGGAAAGGGTAAATTTCTGGAATTTTGTCTTTAATTTCTTTTAGCAAGGCGCCCCTGTCTACGGAATTGAAGGCGTTTTTGACGTCAACCTTCAGTATTACCTCCCCATAATTTTGGTCTAAAAATGTACGAAGGGAATGTACTGCGGCCTCACAACCGCCTCGCGAACCAAAGCCTAGCTGAATTGGTCGGAAATAGTCGCCTAGATAGTCGGCTTCTTTCCGACAGCAGACTTTAGCCGCGAGGCGGCGGTAGGTTGTGCCCACAGCTATGGGTCTAATTCCGCCATCCTTCTTTTTAAGGGCACAAAGATTCGCACCGTAAAGGAGTTCAGTGATCTCGCTGTTGACTCGGCCTGACAACATCAGGTTGATTAGAGATGTCAGATCTTCCAGAAGGACTTCACCTGCATGGCCAGACCCGCCAGACAGAAGATCTTTTAGATGCTGTAGAGTCACAGCATCCAGGCCACCGGCAGAGCCACTCTGGAATGATATGACAGCTTTAAGCACGTCCTGGCTGGTCGTGCCCACAGCGACATCACTCTCTTCCGGTGGATCGGGGAGTCGAATATTGGCCCCTGCGGGTGGATGCTTACTCTCAAGAGATATGAGGGTAGCATCGTCATTTGGTGCCATCGTGTCACTTGAAAATAGAATGCGAGAGGCACCTTTGATATCACCATCACTGAGTTTACTCTCAACAAGTCTGTAGATAGTAGACTCAGATAATGGTTTATTAGTTTTTGAATTTTGTTGTGTGTCCTGATCAACAATTAAAATAGGCTGACCTTCGCGAGCAGTGTACCTCACACAATTTTGTTTTATCCTAACCGTCATTGAAGATTTGTTCGCCAAATCTTTTTTTACATGCAGTACACTGTAAGGGAATACTAGTAAATGCTCCCAAGCTCGCTTGGTGTTTTTGGTTACAGCATTCCTAATGGCCTCTGAGAGAGCGGAAGCGACAGAGATGCGGGCACCTCGAGGAATACGCTTAAAAATAGGGGTAGTAGTTTTGTACTCACTCAGAACTTTCCAAAAAGGGCGTGTGTCAGCCACATAATCCGAATTTTGCGTCAAAATATCTACCGCTACTGCAACCGGAGCAGACAACGGGATATTGGGGTCCTTATGCATTCTTGCTTTATGAATTTTGAGGCCTCTCTGTCCCTTGAAAAAGCGAGCCCGGGGACATTGTGTGCACTCTAAGAGAGGCTGCACAGACACGATGGGATGGGTCTCCGTCACATTCCTAATTGCAATCAACGGTTGCGTGCATTGTATCATCACAATAATTAAAACTTATAAATGTAAATAAAATTCTTACAAATCTAAATAAACTAACAGGATGACAGCGGCTGGCGCACGCGTGGTAGCCCGGGCTCCACGGCAAGCGCCCTCCTTACTGTAGACAGAAAAATAACAAAGAATAAGCTTCTGTCAAAACCAACGTAAACAAACTACAAAGAGAGAATCCACCTTTTCAATTTATGTTGCGCTGAGGTTGTCCCCGACCTGGAAAACAATACCTGATGCGCGCTAGGTGGTGGACCGCCGGCCCTAGAGCTTCAAAGCTCCGCAAAAGCCGCAGAAAAACAATAACAATTAAGGTGATAAATATGTATGCTTAACGGACTTGTAAAAATTAGGATCATACTTAAACAACATTCAAGTTGGCGGCATTGTTTCATACAACAGATCAATTCAAATGTCATGAGTCGCTGCATCCTCGAGTTATTTTTATTATTCGTAGTTTATTATTCAATGTACCAGAGAACGAACACTTTTCAACCGACGAAAAACGGAGGAAGTTCTCAAGTCGCGTATATATTTGTTTTATGTATGACCACGCATAACTTTTTACAGAGTAGTCCAATTTCAATAATATTTTTTTAATTGGAAAGAGATTACCAAAAATGGTCCCATTTAAATTTGAAAAAAATTCCAACCCTAAGTGTAGGAAAATAGGGGATGATTGATTGTTCACTCACTGATGTTTGACCAGGCATAACTTTTTACAGAGTACTCCAATTTGACAATTCTTTTTTTATTAGAAAGAATATACCCCGAAATTGGTCCCATATAAATTTTCATCATCATTTTGATCAATTTGAAGTCGGTTTATAGTTTTTTAAAACATAAAAAACTCCGAAACAATATGTCATTATTATTCCATACGAAGAATTAGGTTGAAGGACGCCTCCAGTTTGAAATCCATATTGTATGATTCGTTCCATGCTTTGAGTCTAATGTCGATAACTCTGAGGTCTTGGGTAATGTTATATAATGTGCTTCCTTCTTTGATTCGCGTGAGCTGTATAGAGTATACGAGATGCTGAAGTAAACCAATGCATAATATAAAATAAATGATTATAAATAGAATAGAGACAAAAACTGTTGAGAAGGATACTTTGAAGAATTGCTATTAATTTCAGAATAGTTTTCGTTTTACTACTTTTGACCTCAATAAACCCGAAATATAAACCAAAAATTTATTAAAATGTTGAGATACGAAATTATTATGCTGGGTTTATTGTTGTAATAAAGAGAATATGATTTTGGTGCTGGCATTATTTTCACCATATTTATCGATTTGGATTTCACAATTTCGTTTTCTGTAACGATGCGATCTTGTGATTTGATCGATAAGAATATTGGAAATAACACTATTTAATTCAATTCCATAATGAATTAGGTAAATTATAAGACTCATTCCATTAGATAGTCTAGTTCCATATCTTTTAGGGGTTCGAACAAATAAGCATGAACTTTACATTATAATGATTTATGTATCTACTTACCCAAACCATAATTTTCACATTACCTTTAACTGGAATTAATTGGTCATTAAAATTGGGTAGGCGTTCAAAAACACCACTGAAATTGGCGGTGTTGTAGGTACTCTGGTTAAAACTTTTTCATGTACCTACATAATTTTTCCTACTATGAAAAAAATTAAGAATTCTTCTAATAGTTAAAAGACCTAGGTTATAGAAATCCAAACCTGATTACAAATTTATTTAACTAAATAAAACAAATTATTCACTGCAAAAACCCTTTCATTAAAAGGGAAGCATTTAGCACGCTTGTTGACAAGAAAACGTATTTTTAACTAAAGGCCGTTAACAAATTACCATATAATTACAAAAGAGGGTGTTGGTAATTTTAATAATGTATGCCTGGTGATTTAAGCCCAAATGACCCCAAAAAAAACCAATGTTTAGACGTAGATGTTTTATTTTATTTACGAGTTCGGTTTACGATTCAAATGACTGAAAACATTCATCCATGAAAGTTTTAAGATATCAACTCATTTATTAAAAGGCGTTCAGGGCTTTCGAAATGTAACAATGGTTTTGCAAATTGCTAATTTAAAGCCGTTCCTAGCAATTGTATATAGACATTTTAATAGTAAAGTTTAACGTTCAGTGTATTAATTATTATTGTATTGTATACGTAAAATGCAATAACTCATTCAGATCAAAATTCTGGTACACCTAGTGCCTTGATCTGTCATCAATTTTGATTATGAATCCGACACAAACCATTTATCTCCATGACTTGCGATTTGGCCAAAAGCTGCCCAAATCTAATTTGATTATTCACAGAATTTAGGCCCCTTATTGAATTTATATTGTTATTAAAAGCGCGCTATCACAATGGGACAGAACTTTGTAAAATTAAATATTTTACGTCTCATTTCTCAAACAATCCCTAATGAAACCTTGCTAAGGTAAATATCCGATCGCTTTTGTTTCGAAATGGTTCGATCCCATTCCGATCGCGCGCGGAATATACTAGCGACGACGTGCCCTCGTTTGTTTATCTACACTATAGATAGTCTGGTAGCCTTAGTCGAGAGCAGTCAATTCCACCTCTTTCAATTCAATTCATTTATTTCAGACAACAATAAATTATAATCCAAAAAATATGTTACAGTGTCCTTATTCGAGTCATCAACGATAAAAAATTTAAAGTATATAAAAAAAATACTAAAATTTAAACTAAAATCAAAATCACAATTAAAATTATCACAGAAATCATAATCAAACTAAATCAAAGTACCTATGGAGTATTGGTCAAGAGAGCACAATAAATGTTCTTGTCCAGTGTTCCATGAAGAGACAGTCAGTGTCTACCGTTGTTGTATTAATTCCACAGGGCGTCCAAGACTTTTTGATGTGCTTGACCCAGAGGCTGCACGTATAAAACGACTGAGAATAAGCACCTGCATGGTGCAACGCGCAAACTTCTAATAATATAAATTATTTTGGTGCCACGGAAACGTATCTCAAAAACCTCTCGACGGATTTGGCCTCACTAAGTTACCAGCAAATTTCACAAGGTCTTAGCAGCTCACCTATCAAATTTCACCCAAATCGGATCAACGGAACAGGTACGAAGTGACTATTTTACCTTACAACCAAATCACCCAAGCTGCCACTGAGATCTTCGTTCACTTCGATCACTCCGATCAATGATCACCATTATTGCACAGACTTTACCCACAATTGAACACAGGTATCTAAGCTCCCTGAGGTTACATATAAGGGATGTACTTCCTCACATAGGAAATCCGTATCCAGGTTTCAATTCCTCAAGTTTAAGCACAAATGCCTCTTTTCCATAAAGGCTCCTTTCAAGTCTCGTTAAAAGCGACTTTACGACAATCTCCCTAAATCCTCAAACAATAAAGACGTTTCTAATGTAACGTAAGTTGTAGCAATAAAATGTTCACATGTAGACGAAGATGACAATATGCTACAGTTTGCTTTGGTTGTAACATTTGGATTTGGTTGAAACTTATAAGTTTCGTTGATATCTTTATGTATTTATACCTGCTTAAAAAGAGGAAAGTTTTCAGGGTTCGTAATAAGTATATTAGTTATTTAGTACTCATAACACAAGCTCAGCTTGGCTTGGGGCTAGATGATGCTGTATGAATTAAACAGTATTATTATTATTATTTAAAAGTATATATTATAATACCTTTGATAAGAGTTTGTTTAATTCGCCATAGCTAAAAAGATTTGAATGTAGGTATGGGATGTCTTTCGAAATCCTTACATCATCCCAAACGAGTCATTTGGGAAGAAAACACCAATAGCTAGTGTCATTTTAAATGACACTAGCTATTGGTATTTTAGTTCTAAAAGTTATCTAGCCGGTTCTTAATTTTGTAAAATTGCTCTGTTATTTTCTTCAGATGATGATTGAAAATACGAAGATCATCGCCATCATCACCCTCAACCTCCTGCGTCGCAGGCGGACCTTCGCCCGCTGCGCCACGGAGGTCGTCGAATTAATGATCATCATTATTACACAGACTTTACCCACAATTGAACACAGGTATCTAAGCTCCCTGAGTTACATATAAGGAATGTACTTCCTAACATATAATAGAAAATCCGTATTTTTTTTCACCAAAAAACAGGGTTGCCTGGTGCTATGACCCATCATGGTGCACTATTTTCTTGCTAGGTTTCGCATCACAGAGTTGCCAGCTCACTGGTTTATGACTTTAATTTTATTTTAATACAAAATTAACTATCTATACTTATAATAAAACTGTAACAAGTCCAATTCTGTACATTGAAGATATTTTGAAATTTTTTTTTGGAGGGCACTCTATTATCGGTACTGAAGCCAAAACTGTAATTTTTTTCATTCATGTCTGTCTGTCTGTCTGTCTGTCTGTCTGTCTGTTTCTTAAACGCGCATCACGCCGAAACTACTGTAGGTATTGAAATGAAATTCGGCATGATTTTAGGTCATATTACGAGGAAGGACATAGGATACTTTTTATCCCGGAATTCAGTCAGGTTCCCCTGGGAGAGGGGATGAAAGTAAAATTTCTTCACCGCGCATCACGCCGAAACTACTGAAGGTATTGAAATGAAATTCGGCATGATTTTAGGTCATATTACGAGGAAGGACATAGGATACTTTTTATCCCGGAATTCAGTCAGGTTCCCCTGGGAGAAGGGATGAAAGTAAAATTTCTTCACCACGCATCACGCCGAAAGTGCTGCATGAGTTGGAATGAAACCTAGCACGATTTGATTTCATACTACAAGGAAGGACATGGGATACATTTGATCCCGCAATTCAGTAAGGTTCCCCTGGGAGAGAGGATGAAAGTAAAATTCTTTAACCGCGCATCACGACGGAACTACTGAATGAATTCGAATGAAACTCGGCATAATTTGAGTTATACTCTTTGAGTACGAGGAAAGATACATTTATCCTGGAATTAAGTAAGGTTCCCCTGGGAGAAGGGATGAAAGTAAAATTCCTTCACCGCACATCACGCTAAACTGCTGAATGAGTTGGACTGAATTGGTATGATTTGAGTTCAAACTACAAGGAAGGACATGGGATACATTTTATCCGGTTCCCCTAGGAGAGAGGATGAAAGTAAAATTCTTTAACCGCGCATCACGACGGAACTTCTTTATAAATTCGAATGCAACTCGGCATGATATTAGTTCATACTACGTGGAAAGATAAATTTTACCCGGAATTCAGTAAGGTTCCCCTGGGAGCGGGGATGAAAGTAAGATTCCTTCACCGCGCATCACGCCGAAACTGCGGAATGAGTTGGAATGAAACCTGGCACGATTTGAGTTCATACTACAAGGAAGGACATGGGATACATTATATCCTGGAATTCAGTAAGGTTCCCCTGGGAGAGAGGAAAATGTATAATTATTTAACCCCGCATCACGACGGAACTACTGAATGAATTTGAATGGAAGTCGGCACAATTTGAGTTCATACTACGGGGAAAGATACATTTTATACCGGAATTCAGTAAGGTTCCCGTGGAGGGGGATAAAAGTCAAATTCCTGCGCCTCTCGCGCATCACGCCAAAAGTACAGAATAAAATCAAATGATGCATTTTATCTGGGATATCAGTAGGCACGGTTCTCTTGGGAGAGGGGATAAAAGTCAAAATGTGTTCTTAGATGTAATTCATTAACGCGTCGCCGATTTCATGCATTCTTTTTATTAGAAACAGTGTTGCAAGATCGAATTTAACTAAATCAGTAAAAAGTCGAGTAGAAAATCAGTTCATTGAAACAAAAAAATCAGTAGATAAAGGGTAGGTAAGTTCCTATCCATTTATTATTCCAAGACGCACCCATTAGTTAGGGTTCTACCTTAGTAGGTAGGAACCTAACTAATGAGTGCGTCAATGCCTATTTCAGGCAAAGTAAAATGTACATATGGTCCATGCAATATTCATGAACATGATATTTGGTGGTTTAGCTGGTCCAGTTAACTGTACCACCGAAGTTTGGTTGGAGTAAGTCGTCCAATTAAACTAACTGGACCACAGAAAAATATTTTTGACTGTGGTACACAATCAACTGTACCTACCTAATAACGAAAAAAAATTACGGTGGTCCAGTCAAATGGATCAGGAGCCCAATTCTGTAATACAATGGCTTCACTATGACAATGGAATCGTCGCAGAATCATTACGTAGAATCTTTAGATTAATAAAACTCCAGATAGTGCGTGCGAGATAAATTAATAGTTTTAAACTTGACGCGCGTCTCTACATCTGCATTCATCATAATTTCTTTCATCTAAGGTAAAATACCAAAACGTGTCATTCCGTGACGTCTGTGACGTCCCTGTCATAGTGAAGCGATTAATTTAGCAGAATAGGGCCCCTGTGAACGGAACCATGAGTAAGAAGTGAAACGAGTATGACACTTCTTAACACTAACGCTGGCCGAGTCGTAGCTGAAAGTATTGTCGATAAAGAATGGTATTGAAGATGACAACATGCTATCCGCCGTAGACCCCACACGATTTTTACACTATTTAACTAGGTACCTAAATAAAGATTCTTATATTAAAAGTGTAACAGGTCCAATTCTGCGCATCCAAGTTTTTTTGCACGGCGGCGTATCATAATATGAGAGAAACTAAAGTCATAAATAACGGGATATTTACCATGATTTGAATTTTGAGTTTTCCAATATTTCGGCACAGTTTCTTTGGCTTTAGTGTTAATAACCATGATGGATTTGAAAGTTTTATGAGAGAAACTGTGGTTAAATGTGAACTTAATTAGTCGGCAGGTATGGCAATCGCGAACGAAGTCGCGGGTACAGCTAGTCTATCAATATGATTATTTCTATATCACACATTTAGACACGCACCAGTTACATAATATCAAATTATCTAGGTATTATTTATTGAAATAAACTATTTATTTATTAAACACACAACACTACTTACTCTTAACCGTAAGCCTCACAGGGTCTTTTGACTATAATGGTTTCGGCAGAATATCAGCGCCTTTCTACTCCTGAGTGGTAAGGCATTTATGCTGAGCCGAGACCTTTTTGCTGCTGTAAAACACAGTACAGTCTCTCTTGTTTTGGTATTTTTTTTTGTGTAATTGATTTTTTTGTATATTTAATATAAGTTATAATAAGCATATGTAATATTTTTTTTTATGTCTGTTATGTACTGTGTAAGTAGCAAATAAATGATTGTCTATGTCTATGTCTATGTCTATGTCTATGTCTACTTTGAAGCAAGTTCTACGATCATACGGCTTTTTGCCGAGCGTGTGTGGACAGCGAGCTTAGCTAGCTGCTAGCTGTCACCCCGTGGACAGCGCGTGAACAGCAACTTACGTTCTCGTCAAGATTTGAGGTGGAGACGCACGGGTGCGAGGGCAGTTCTGGAGTAGTGCGGCCTATGCATGCGATAAATTTAAGAGTGCAGTTACGCAAAATGTTTGGCATCAAATAAACGGACACAAAGAAACGTAAAAACTAGTTGCGTTTGAACAGACAGACATAAAACGAAGAACAAAAGAACTCATAAAACGTACATAAAATGCATAGAAGTAAATTTTAATAACTGTTGCATATCTGGCACCTTTATGAAAACAGCAATTAATTTGGGAATGAAAGGAATTTCACGCTATGAAGCCTTTCAAAGAGCCATGAAAAAGATTTTTAATAGCCGCCTAGTGTAGTTGGTAATGAAGAAGTCAGATGCTCTTACAATTTCGTTTCGTCAAGATTTCGGCACTCAGAGATAAATGAGACCACTATCTCATTTTTTGTCCTAATTGCGACTTGCGTCGCAATTTAGAACTTTAAAAACGAACGAAGTTGACGGATAATGTCGGATCGAACAAAATGAAAGACGGCCGATCCGTTCTTCCGTTGACCTTACTATGAAAATGATTCTGACATTTATTTCTTAGAGATCCGAAAGGAAAGGTGCCAGTTGGAGACGCACCCGAAGCAACTTGGTTTTAAGGTTGTTCGTTTCGTGCGATCGACGTCATCCGTCATCTTCGTTCGTTTTTCGTATCTCTAAGAGGTCTACCTCTTACTAGATATTTGGTTACAGACCCTGTTCAGCAATTTATACCGACTCATCCGAAGAATAAAGTCCGATCTGTAGAGTTGATAGTTTTCAGTAGACGTTAGAGAAGTTGCTGACTTGTATAACTCTTAAACGGTGAGACTTGTGATTGAGACTTTTTGGTATGTTGCTACAATGCCCCAGCCTAGTAAAACGCTTTGTAGTCTATATTTATTATCCTATTATTTCTGGAGATAGTGAGCTCCATATGACTATAGGACGTTTTATGGCGGAACAGCGGGGGTCCGTTGTGAACACTAAACGTTGTTCTATGGAAACGTCTGAATAAAGTGACGTTCTAAATTAAAATGGGTCGTTTTTTGTTGGAATTACCTATCCCATAAGAGTCCTATGTGAATAACTACCCTAAAATAATGTTAGTGAAGTTATGACCACCCTCCATTATAATTAAATAAAACATTTAGTTATAGTTTAAAATCATTTATTAAGTTAAAATATCTCAAAAATAGGTAAAAAAACCATTAGATGACATCACTTTGAACAGCAAACACGTCACTTAAAATTAGCTTAATAGTAAACTTACATATCTATCATTATGTCCCTATTAAAACAATGCACGAGACGCTCATAAAGAAATTTAAACTTCGCATTAGTTGTAAAAAACAATTAATTTATCAAAATAACATGCATTCTTTATAATTTTATGAATCAGAACCATTATTAGACGAGTTTCTATACTTAAAAATTAAACAGTTTATACGTACATATACCGACGATATGACGACCTCCGTGGCGTAGGAGGCAAAGGTCCGCCTGCGACGCTGGAGGTTGCGGGTTCGATTCCCGACTCGGAACAAATTTGTGTACGATCTGCAGAAATTTGTTCCTGGTGTTTTTGTCTGGGTGTTTTCTATGTACAATAAAAAATATCTATCTATGTAGTGTATTGTATTAAGTATTTCAGTTATCGAGTACCCATAACACAAGCTCTGCTTAGCTTGAGGCTAGATAATGCTGTGTGAATTGTCCAGCATTTTTAATTTTTTTTATATACCGAAAACTGACTTGGTGGTGTAATAGTTAAACGTATAATAGTAATTGAATGGCAAATCGAATCACAGCATGGTAACTACGTACTGCTACCAACAGGTAACAAGTCACGGACTTAATATCAGTCTACCTACGTTAATATTTTGCAGAACATGAAGCTATTTAAAGTTCGCACTATTTACTTAATTCAAAATAAATCACAAATAACAACCACTCATCATAATTTATCACTTAATTATAATTTAATTGCAAAACTTAGTTGAGTGCTTCTTAAAATTAAACATTGTTTCGCTAAATGAGTGTGATAAGTCCAGCTCTAAAATGAAGCAGCAAAAAAGAAGTATAATATTTCTTATTCGGATAGGTCATCATCCGATTCTTAAAAAAAGTTTTAGTATGCTTGGTACTCTAAGGGAATAACGATTGCATACGCATTCAATCTTTATATTTAGCAGCAGGAACCTATTCTTATGGTTTCTGCCGCTAAATATAAAGATTTGATGGGCCTTAGTTAGAGTATCAATCATACTTGAATTCTTTGGCACATCACATTACTGTTAAAGCTTCAGGAGAATCGGATGATGACCTATCCGAATAAGAAATATTACATTACTTCAGTTTGTACCGAGTTCTTCGTGTTACCGTCAATCACTAAAATATCAGAATCAGGTTGAGTCAGGGCCTATTTAAAAAACAATTTGTTTGGATCACTACCGTCACTGCATGAACTTCTCGAGTGTAACTCCAGTTAATCTTCTTGCCCTTTTATCCGAACCTTGTTATTAAGAAGACATTTAACGTCAAACACGTCATTTTGGGTTCGCAGCGTAACAACATAGAGTTCTACTTCATTCTTGGTAAAGAAAAAGGAGAACCTTAAAAATGCCATTCATGAGGGGTATCGATAGTTTTGGTTTGAGAAGCTCTTTCAATGACAGAATGGACACCTGTTCCCCTCATTTTGGGAGTATCCCTTCCTAAGTTCTTAAGGCATTTGCGTTTAACGTCTGTCCATTCTTTTGGGCGCCTCTGTCGTTTTCTAGTCGTTGTAGGAATCACGAAGTAATCACTTCATTGCGAATTAGCAGGCGATTTCTGGTGTAAAATGCTGGCGAAGAAATGACAGAGAATTGTCCACATGATTAGGGCAGAATACGCTATCACAGATCGAATGGACATTAATAGGAGACGCCATAGGTTTGTACTGACAGTTCTAAATTTATCGGGGGTAGATCTGTGGTGAGAAAGTTCTAACTCTTTAAGCTGTATTAATGATGAATTTTTGTAACTAGAACACATTTCCAAAGAAAATATACGAGGTTGATTGCTGTAAACATCCACGGCGGCCGACGGATCAGACAAGACATTTTGTACTGAGCTGTCGCAGGTAATTTCCTTTGTCCAACCACCTCCATGCGGAATATCAACCCATACATCAGCTAGTTCCTGACTGATTTCTTCTGCAACAGGAGGCAAAGATGAAGTTTGTGCTGACATGCGGTTCTTATCAAACAATCACATCTGAAATAAAAAAAACTGTATATTTTTATTGCTATGTATAAAATTTTATAAATATGAGTAGTGCTGAACAATCTCAGTACCTGGCAATTAATTAGACAAATTTTAAATAAAAAATTCTCAATATTTAACCATGTTTTAAACTGAACAACGTCCTAATCGAGATAGTTATCCCAAGAACAACGTACTATCTTAACATCCAACCAACAAATTGTATGACAGATTCCTTAGAAAAACGCTCTATATTCACATGAAATCCTTATAAGTTCAATAGTGTTCGCGTAAAATGGTCCTAATATTTCATATGACTTCAACTTTTTACTGTAAATTATTACAGAAAAAAATTATTGTCCTGTAAATATGCATTACACCAATCATATTTTCATACTAAAAATGCGTTCCACAAGCTCTCCGTCAAAAAACGTTTTATATAAACGTCGATCGCCCACAACTACTAACTGCGATAAAAAGCAATTTTATAATTTATTTTAATGTTTATTCATTTAAGAACTTAATAATGTATGTATCACGAAATTATACAACTGAAAAATAGACAACTTACCAGCATTTACACTTTTATTCTTATAAACAGCAGGAACATTGGAAAATGATGATATAAACTCAGGCTCTTCTGCATCTTTTTTTAAGCATATCAAACTTTTTCCGTGATCTTGACATCTCTTAAAATATGTTTTGTCGAAGCAAAACACTATATACATTTTTTTTATCAAATCTAAAAAAAGCTATACGCGAGACAAAAACACGCCCTCCTCCAACAAACAGCGGCCCAACTGACGAACGGACCACGCGCTCGCGTCGCACCCGCTCCCCGCGCGCCGTTGCTTGATCACTTCGGGCGTTGTTATCCGGAGCTAATGTCAGATAGAACGTTATTCGATTTTATATTTCCGAAACTAAATAAGATACAAAAATTCTAAAAACGTACTTCTGTAAAGTTCGGACTCCTTATCTCGTCTAGCTATTTAACTCATTTTTGCTCTATGATCACATCGAACTCTGTTCTACGGATAAGTCGATACCGTTGACTGTGTATAAAGCCTTTTAGAGCTGTAAACAACCGAAAGTTAAAATGGGCCGCGGAAAGCTCAAATTGGTATTTATTGCGTACCTAAACCGGAATAGGTGAGAATTGTGCGAAATAATAACCCTTGGAGTAAGCATTTCACAGCGCTTGTATAGAAGCAAACATTTTGACAAAAACTTTCGCTGTAGATATTTTTTTTTTAAGAATAGGAGAGCACTTTAAGAACAGAACACTCTAAACTAACACTTTCATGGCCTAGACGCACACGCTCATCTGGAGATCCGTGTAGCAAGCAGCAGCGGGGCGATGCGGCGTGCCTTTGCGGATTGCACCGCCGAGGCTGGGCAGTGAATGCGTTAAGGCTCCACACACTATTGAAACGCCATGCGAATGCGTCCCGACGAAACGTGTGTAAAAGCGTTTCCGGCTTAGTAATTTTTTTTAGGTTCAGGTTCTTTGTGTCGCTATTTGTTAATTAGTTTGTTGTTGTGTAGATTTATTTTTTATAGCATTATATTATGTAGGCAGGGGAAATAAAATGTAACCTCTAAAATTTATGCAACACTCGAAGTATAAGCAAAAGTGTAGCACATTTGATTTGTTCTGTTAGAAAACACGAAAAAAACTGCCTAACATCTCGTGAAAATACAAAGAAAAAAAAATAGTTTTCATTGAATAAGATCTTGTTTAATGTGATCACGCACATATGAATCCATATGAGCTTGATACGATCTTGTCTTTTGATACTATGAGAACTTAGTTAAATCGTAATAGCTCCTTCTTTCAAATAATATGAATTGGTCTTATAAAGTGTAGTTATTTAATTTAATTTAGAGTTTAAATGCAACAAAGTTGTTTGCTAGCCCGTGCAAATAAATGTTTAATAAGAAAAAGTGAATATTTAGTTTGACTAAGAGCATTGATAAGTCAATGATGTGCTTATTTATTGTTTTAAACAAATTCGATATGTTGCAGCTACCATACATTCTTGTTTGCATCGAATGAGATATTTATCATTCCAACTATTTTGACGCCAACTAAGATATGCGATATGCGTCTTACTTGGACTATATTTTTTTCAGTGTAGGAAGTAGGTACGTACCTACGTACCTAGTAGTACTAATAACATAAAAGCTTTATTTATCACAAGAAAATCATAGCTTATTAGTGAGATAGGATAATAAGCAAGGGAGCAACGTCTATAAAGAGCACAAAAAGCATTTTCAGCGCTCTTCGACTTCCGCAAAATAAAATTCAAACACAAAAGTTATTTATCGCCGGGTACGCGGTACATTGAAATATAAATCCTCATTTAGAATTCGTTAAGTAGGTAGAATGTTTAATTGTTATTTTACGGAATATCTCGCGTTGTTTCAACGAGAGCTTTGTGAGGAAAACACCTGATATAAAATGGAGCTTAATATGTCCCTTATACATTTTTCAATGTTGTTTTTTAAACTTTTTGTGCTCTCTACTAGTCAACCCAGTGCCTCAGTCAGTGATAATATGTGCGCCACCGCCGGAAATCCTGACTTCCGAAAATCGCAATTAAGTATTGATTGGTCCGAAATTTTGTTCATTTTCTGAGTTACATAATTAGCCTGTCATACTTTAATTGCGATTTTTGGAAATTGTGTTTTTTTGGGCACGAATCCAGCATGAATCCTTCCTGGGGCATCAATTTGGACTTTACCTTATCTTTAGATGGGATCAGTAACAAATGTTATATATTTCACTCTCCTCTCACAACTGTTATCCCTACACACACATTATTCTAACGCTCATGTAATTTTTCACTCAATCCATGCATTAATTCCTTTGTCTTCCTCTCCTCATAGATCCCACCATATCTAAGATACTGAACAATTAAGACCGGAGTTCACAAACAAATGGTTAAATTTTAAACAGTTGTTTTGACGTTTTTGTTAAGTTTTCATACCTACATTAAGACGTTTAATGTAGGTATGAAAACTTAACAAAAACGTCAAAACAACTGTTTAAAATTTAACCATTTGTTGATGAACTCGGGTCTTAGAGTTGACCGACAAAGAGCTGCCTAATTGTCCGATTATCTTTTGGTGAACACTAGCCTTAGAATCAAAACAAATATATTGAATCGAAAAACTTAATCAAAAGAAAACATAATAGGTAACTTACGAATGTTTCCGAGGCAGATATCAAATCACTGAAAAAGGTTACCACAAAGTTGCCGAAGTAAACTATAGCTAAAAACCTAATATTACTGATAATAGCTGTTTTGGCACTGAATTTGCTATAAGTCACTGGTATTAACGACAACGTGAATAAAATATCAAAATACATTTCCATCCCTTCAATATTGCCAACTAAACGTATTCGCCAAAATCTACATTCCTGATTCTTACTTATTTCGATAAGTAATATGATTGGCAACATCTTGAAGGGGTATCCGAACCAAACTATTTAGAGCTATCTGTTTGGTTTTTATGGCAAATGGCTCTGTGAATCGAAGGGTCTGCTTAGGTTGGTAATGTGATAGAATCTATGGGGGATACGGTACCCTTCGCTGTCGGTTTGAGTTAGTTCGCCCCTTTGGCATCGGGTGTTGGGGCGAAAAAGTCGCTAGTGAGGGGTGTAAATATTAATAGGAGATTTCAAAGTGCTTATTAGTAGCAGTTTGTTTTGTAGGGGACTTACGAAACTTCTGTAGACGCAGATGATAAATAAATTTGTGAATCTCTGTCTCAGTCACATTTTTTTTGTTTGGTTGATTGTTGAGTTGACAATTTCGAACATTTTAAAACCTTAATCAAGCATTTCTTTGAAAGCCATGCATTCTATAGCATCAGTGAATTTATGAGTACTAATTTATTTCAATCCCTGTCTTTATTAATTTTATGATCTGGAATTAATTGAAATTTGTTTTTTTTGAGGACTTGTTAATTTAGTTTACTGAGTAATGTTTTTCAAATTGTACAATTTCTGACACGCCTTGTATGACGACCTCTGTTTGAAATGGTAAATAAATAAATACATATACAAATTGTCAGAATGAGTGTAAATATAAGTTGACAACTTAGTTTAAATTTAATGTTTTTTCTTTGTTTGCAACAGCTAACTGCAGATAGCTCAATTGTTTCAATTGTATATACTAGTTCTAATTTATTTCTATTATTTGATTGTTATTTTCTTTGTGAATAAAAATCTTATATCTCGATGACTGCGATCAATCTGCTAACAGCCACTCTTTGACAAAATACTGTCGATTGTAGGTACTTATGAAAAACTAAGTGTGAAAATAAACTGATTCGCGGCTTCGCGTGCATTCCGAGATGATTATACTATTCCGAGCCCAGAACTTTATCTATGCATGCAAAGTTTAAGTAGATCCGTTCTGAAGTTTTGGAATTGTCTTGTGTTTGTCACTCAGAAACTTACCTACGCTTCTATTATAAAGATACTACACGATGCTGAAAACTCTAGAATCTATGTACTTCCTAGTTTGAACTGAGTGTGAGAACTCGAAAATTGAAAAAGATACAAAGCTTGCTCACTCATCGAGTAATGCTTGAGAGACGGTCTTGGAGTGGCAAATAGTACCTTAACTTTTTAAGACATAGGGTCTATATTTAATTTTGCGTGATCCCCTTTTGTTTTTCATATGCGGGGAGCCCTGAATTTGTGACGTCATGGTGAATAATTAAATAAATAAATAATGCTGGACAATCCTCACAGCACCATCTAGCCCCAAAGTAAGCTACTCAAAGCTTGTGTTATGGGTACTACATAACTGATAATACATTATATACATATATAGATATTTTTCTTTATGATACATAGAAAACACCCTGACCAACGGAACAAATTTCTGCATATCGTACACAAATTTGTTCCGAGGCGGGAATCGAACCCGCAACCTCTTGCGTCGCAGGCGGTCTCTCGCCCGCTGCACCACTGAAGTCGTCAATTGTAAAACAAAAGACAATCGCGATATCAATAAGTCATTTATAACGGGATATTTACCATGATTTGAGTTTTGAGCTTTAGTGTCAACAAGCATGATGGATTTAAAAGTTTTAATCGCGATATCTTTCATTTTGAGAAGTCGACTATTTGATTAGACGCCTGGCACTCCACAAGCCTTATCGAAAGCTGAATAGACTGGGGTGAAAACTATCTCACGCTGCAAAAACCCTCACAAGCGATAAGTAGAAGAGTTTCCGACTTCCGTATTATATTTCAAGATAAAAACCACAGTCTGTATCGAATTACCAGCTTTATGGTACAGTTGTGGCCAGGACTCTGCTGTCGATTCGTTTCAGATTATCTCGGGGTGTGTAGACGGGCGACAAAAAACTGAACTGTCACACTTTCTTTATTAAAGTTTTTTCAATGTCACTAATCGTTAAACGAATAAAATTGACCTTAAATTTTATAATAAAAGTGATGAACATAGTCGGTTCTGGTAATTGACGATTTTCGAAAAGGGAAATTGGTTTTCTAATCAAATGAAATACAACGCATGATAATCGCGGTGACACATTCGAGCTACATTTTTATTTTTTAAGAAGGACTATGTATGGAGGCGCTCGTGGAAATTATGGACCTGAAATAATCATAGGGACTCTTTATTTTATACAAACTTTACACATTTTTACTTTTATTTTATAAAAGATACTTTAAGGTTGATTTATAGTTTTTAAAGTTTTATGTCAGTAATGTGCGTCTTCTCTTTGAGCCTGCAGGGGATTGTGGCAGGGGATTATTGGAATAAGCCCATGTAACCTCCTTACACATTGTGACATGTGTGATGACACATACTCTGTCAATCCACCATCCGCCACGGCAGCAGGACAAATAACGTCGATCCCTATCCCAAGTCGCCCGTGCGACCCAACCCGGATTCAATAACAATTCACTCTGATAAATAGAATAGCTGCCCATTACAATTTACGGTTGGTTTGCTTTATCTTCGCCTGACGCTACCAGATACTAATAAAAATGTATGATAACATATAGATTTTCTTGAATAGACTGGTCTTGACACCCTCATAAATAACCGCAGAGCTGGCCAATGTTCTAGGGTGGTTACACTTTTGCTGATCAGTCGGTTTTGGCTCTGCGATGTTGGAACTAGCTTCCGCTGATATCTTTGCGCGTGTTATTGCGGGATAAAGATAAGGATGTTTTATTTGATAAGAAAATATGTGCATGCAAAGTAACAAATAATATAATGAGAAACAACATGTTTGATCGGTTTGATGACTTGATGGTATGCAAAGTAGGTAAAGAGTGACATGCAACATAATTATAAACTAACAACACTAATTTATCATTAAAAAATTCGTAAAAGCAGCCGACTTGATATTTCAAATCTTTTTCGGTATGAATATTAAATTTCAGTCCAATTTATTCAGTACCTAGCTTTGGCGAGGAGAATCATCTATTCATCCATAAAAACTTTTGCATTTATATACCTAGTTAAGTGTGTGTGTGTAGGGGTAGGACGCCCTCCGGCAAGGTGGCTTGCGAAAGACTGCAGGCAGATGCTGGATGCGGCAAGTTCAAGACAGGGTGCTATAACGCTCATTAGGGGAGGCCTATGATGTCCAGCTTTGGACTTACATAGGCTGATGATAATGATGATGATGAATAAGTGTGTATTCGAGCCAGAAATGTAAAAACCTATATATTGATATTCTATAGGCATAGGTAATAAATGCATATTTTAAAATGTATGGTAAGTTTTGGGACCTTTTTACTTGCATTTATTTGTGAACGATCTTAATGAATACTTATAAAAGAAAACAACTTATTGCAAACAATCACTCCGTCTACAATACCACAGGGTGGGTGATTCATATTGAAAACATTTCCAATATCGATTTTAATCCTTCTAAACTTGGAATAAACAATAAACAGAATTACAACAAAGTTGAGTAATAAGGTAATGTGTTTACCTGTGTATGACTACTTAAAATTGTAGGGCGACCCTTATTGATCGTTTTATTTCCACGCTAGTTAGTGTTAGGTTAGTTTATTCTATTTTTGTAGAATCGATTCCTGATTGTACCTTGAGCCAAATATTTCTTTGGCTTGAGCAGGGTTTGTTCTCTAATTTCTAAATAAATCATTATGACACACAAACTCTTGCTCATTTGTTAATTGCCTTTTATTCCAGTCATATTAGTATTTACATAGCCATTTCGATATTTGTGACATTTGACTTAGACTAACTTACGTAAATAAACACGATATTTTATTTGACTTTTCAGACAACTTTTATAACGTCAAAATAAAGGCGTATTGACAGCTAGCTTGACCCTATTTTTTGGCTAACTGTTTTGTTAGCTGGACTATTTTAATGCTTAAACAAAATGCATTAATGCGCGGCGAAAATAGAAGGATTGATACATTTAAACGTTTGAATTGACCAGCTCGCCGCCCATTAACGCCTGTTGGGGTATGATCGGATGCGGTGAAGACCGTACACAATTAATTTTAGCCGAATTAAGACATATTTTCTAATGATGCCAACATTTTCAACCACATATATCTTCAAAAGTATCTTGGCTCTAAAGTTCTCACCTAAAAAGCAATAAAATAAGTCACCTAGGCCTAGTTTCTAAAGTTCCTCTAATTAAGACAGCTGCTAAAATAGCAGCAAAGCCTGACAAGTCTTCTCGACGGAGGAAAAAGGGGTGACCTAGTTAAAATACCGCAAGGGTCAAAAGGCCCAATCTTGGCCGGAAAACTACATTTTTGTTTCGACTTGCAGAACAGTGATTGACTGACACTTTTTCGTGTTGTTGAGATATCTTCACAAGCGAGTGGGGTCACGCCACTTCTATTTATTTTAGGTTGACAGTGGGAGCACATTTTACGCGTTATTTCCATATCAAGGTATCAAAAATCTTAATGAGCGTGTAAACAAAAGTCACCACGTGTCAATTTCGTTGTTCCCGTCGATAATTTCTAAGAAATTGCGGTGAGATATTTCACCAGATTGCCGTGACGGTCCTGGTGTTAGAACCGACCCCGCCTCAGCCTGTGGATGTCGTATGACTTGATTAGGGGAACCTACCGGAGGAGTTGCTGCACCTTCCTTCTGTGAATTTTTAACACCTACGATCAGCGATCATTTCTTAGGAGGAAACACGCTCAGCAGTGAACGTCTGTATGTTGTTTTAGTAGTATTCGAACAAAGCTCTGGTCTCTGTATTTCATGAATGACTGAGCATTTTATTGTAGTAGTAACTAACATAAATAAAAGTCTCAGTCGTATATATAAATGAGAAATAAACATAGTACAAAATGCAGCCTTATCGCTGAAACCGATGTCTCCCAGGCAACATTGGGACGGAGAAAAATATATAAGAAAAGAAAAAAGGGTTGGTAGTGCACAGACAGTAAAAAACTAAACTTATATAATACAAACAAATTACCTGTACTATCTACTAAACTAAAAAATAGCCCCGGCCCGGATTGCATAACTTACCTATGGCTAAAATGGTTCATTCATATTCCTATAATAAAATGTATAAAGAGATTTGAAATCTATTTGTTTGCTGTAGAGTTTCACTTCCGCAAACTTCTGTAGTTTGCGAGGCGAGTAAATATCACTGAAACTAGTTCCTTCTTTGTTTGTCACGTACGTGTGGAGTTCGTATACAGCTTTGCTCGAGGATTATTTAGCCTCGGAACATATTGTTGACTTCTTGGAAGTGAAGTTACGAAAAGGCACTTAGAGCGTCAGGGAAGTACAGTTGACTTTAAAGTTAATGGTGACTTAGTAAACCCCTTGAGAGTTGAATTTGGAATTAATGGTGCGCTTAGAATTTGCACCAACCCAACTCTTCCAGCGGGTGTCGTAAGAGGCGACTAAGGGATAACCACCGGGGGCGGGCAGCAGCGCCGCCTGCAAAACAATTCTACCACCGAACTGTGATCCCGCATGCCCAGCGTGGGGATTTAGGGCATTACCCCCATGAGATAAATGCCACTAAGGTGCTTATCAGGGGGAGGCCTGAGTCCAGCAGAAGACCAAGGTTGTTGAGGAGAGGTGGGGTGAGGAGAGGTGAGGTGAGGTGAGGTCAGTTGAGGAGAGGTGAGGTCAGTTGAGGTGAGGTGAGGTGCTACTTGCAGGAGCTTTATCTCTGATTCTAATAAGATAACAATTAGCCGATGCCATCGGATTTCCTAGATATATTTGAGACGGATATGGGCTACTTTTATCCCGGAAAAGTGCAGAGCCGCGGGCAGAAGCCAATATGAAGCCCTACATTACTTTCAGGTTCTGTTCTGTTTCTAGCAACGTAGAGCGTTGCAGAGAATGGCTTCCACTTCAATAGGCTGCTTGACTTATATCGAATTCGGCCTAATAAATAAATATTTTCTGTAGTATTTGAAGCACCGATAAACCAATATATATATAGATTTCTGAAAATAAAAGTCTAAGGACTCACAATAAAAGTTTAAGTTTACCAACAGATGGTTAATAATAATAATAATAATAATAATAATAATCGTTTATTTCAGATACCAAGATCCATAAGAGTAGGTACACAGACCTTTAAGATAAATACTTTAATTTGAAACAGTTGTTTTAAGGCTTGGTAGGTCAGGAGATGCCGCATTTTTGTGATTTTTAAAATAGAAAATAGTGAAAACAAGATATATATTACTTAAGGATCTAGTCTAGTCATAGTCGCATTCAGTTACGAGATCTAATGAACATCACTCGATAGAAAATAATCCCAAAGTTACCCCTTTTTCTAACGTTTTTTCAATACTATGACTAGCGAACTAATGATATCACACTTTTTTTGTACTCAACTAAGGACACTTAATATTTCGAAACAAATTCATAGAGTTTGACTTGATAAAACGATTTTCTTAATCACTATGTTTAAATAACTAGAAAAAACACGAGCGCGGCGGCTTGGCAGGCGCCCGTTTTGCCTTACGCCTACTGCTGCAGGACTTCCTGGCCTTAACGTTTTTGACACAAGTTTTCATACATTAAACGTCAACGTTAACCGACGAAGCAGCCTCATTGTCCGAATATCTATTGGTGAACACATATCGAACTTGGTAACATAATATTTTCAATTTAAAAATTGATTTATAATTTTTAACGGGTAATATATTCTTTCTAATAATAACTATCTATACAAAACCACTGTTCGGGGAATAAAATTAACTTTATACTACACCTGCTCGGAAAGTTGCCTATTCCTTTTCCATTAATAGAATAGAAAGTATGTCTTTGCAGGTCTATAGGAAACCGGGAGGAAAAACTCTATGGAATTTCATTTCTCACGTGTTTTAGCGGGAGGAAAAAGTGTATGGAAATCCATTTCTAACGTGTTATTTTTATTTAATTTCCTAAAAGATCGGCCGGTAGCTATGGTTATTTTCGTTCGGTCAAACGACAAAAACTTTTTACTCCAAGTCCATTAGGCCTCCTCCGATTTCCGAGCAATATTCTGAAAAAGAACCCAAAGGCTGGCGCGGTCAATGAGGTTTTACCAACATCATTGGGCGCGGTAAGTTCTTCTAAATTTCAATTAAAAATTAATTCTGCTTTTTATTTTCCTCGAAGGTGTAGTATAAAGCACTATTTATCACTCGGCAGAAAGTGCGATTCCTACCTCGTGTGTTTTAAGGCCCTCGGCTGCGCCTCGGGCCCAAAACGACACACTCGGTAGGAATCGATCACTTTCTCGCCTAGGTGTAAAATGTACTATACTGTACGTAGTTACCTACTTCTTTCTTTCTTTTATCTTTGGTTCTGCATCGTGATTGATCCTCTACATCCGATATTGTTCCTAATAGATATTTTGAACTCTGCTGAAAACACTGTCAGCCATGATGTGACGTCATAGGCCTCTTAGCAAATTTCAGGTCGGATCTTATTTGAAATTCGCTATGTAGTCTGTCTATACTTTTACAATGATGGACGTTTGCTTATGTCAATTGTTAGTTTTCCTAGCGCAGATAAGTCGTATTATGTCTGTGGTTTTCTACCCGTATGACGTCACAGCACAGATAAATGGCTGACAGGGTTTTCGCCTGTTTACGAAAAGTAAACTTTTAAAATAACGTTTTGCAGTTTTCTAGGTCCTAAGATAAATAATGGTAATATTTTTGTCACTCTAATCGAACAATGATTATCTATTAATTTAAGACCTACTTTAAATTTGTCACCTAGCCTATTAACCTGTGAGGGATTCTTACTTATAATAGTTAATTATATTGGAAGGAATGTTATTCGTCCGCGTTTATAAGTTTGCAGTTCTTGGTCACAGAAGGCACGCTAAATTTTTGGTCGCCATCGTGGCCAAGAAGAGCAACTTCGCATCTCTGCCTACACCATACAATATAAAACTTTTACAGAGGCATTAAAAATAAGCTTATGATAGGTATCACAAACTGCAAGTTGGATTTTTGAAAATTCCTTCGTTTAACATAGTAAGATACTCGTAAACAAGAACAAAATTTAAAATTTTGAAAACCACCTGACGGATTTTCATAAACATGGCTATAAACACTCGGGATAAAATTATCTATGACACAAAAGAAACTAAACGAAAATCGCTTCATCCGTTTGGGAGCTACGATACCACAGACAGATACACAGATACACAGACACATTAAACTTATAACACCCCTCTCATTTTGCGTCGGGGGTTAAATAGGTGATGGCGCTGATTTGGGTCGGGTATGCGCCTTAAACTTAAATACTCTCTATCAAACTTCATTATCCCCACGCAGGGAAAATAGCATGTGATTCTCGTAAAGCTCTAATAATGTAAACTGGTGGATTTCCGGAAGTTCGTGTTCTGTTGGAGCCTAAACAAACAAGACCTCTAGCTGTCATGTCTCTAATGGATGTAGGCACGGTATGGGAAAATTTGAGTGCCCTTGATAGAATTTTATTCCTCCCATTTTACTTAACACTCGACTGTTTTTAACCCCCGACGCAAAAAGAGAGGGGTGTTATAAGTTTAACGTGTCTGTCTATGTATCTATGTATCTGTCTGTGGTATCGTAGCTCCCAAACGGATGAACCGATTTTCGTTTAGTTTTTTTTTTGTCATAGATAATATCACGAGTAGTATTATCCCGAGTGTTCTTAGCCATATTTCATGAAAATCTGTCGGGAGGTTTTTTAATTTTGTTATTGTAGATTAGACTGTAGGACCTTGTCAGACTCGAGAATTCATAATTCAGAGAGATTCAGAGGTTCAGTGACGCGTTCTGTACCGAATCTGTACAGCACGCGTCATCCAACATTTTACCGCGCTTACCGCCTAATCAGGAACGCTCCATAGAAATATAGGCGCTCGGTAAGGTTTCGTTACCGCGTATACCGAGCGTGCAGATGTCGTACCCATCATTACCGAGTAATCAGAAAACGGGCTTATATGTATAAGTGCATCTTACTTTTTTCTTCGGGGTTCGGTCGTTTCGTTTAGGTGTTCCTATTGGCCATTGGCCACGTTCTGTCTCCACCGTTTCCGACGCAGAAACTAGACTAAAAGTTTCATTTATGCGTTATTTTCAGCCGTTTCTTCGAACGCTGATCAGTTCTTACTAAAATAAATATCTATTACCTTCGCACAGGGATCGTTGTCTAGAGAAAAATCAAAGAGTAGAATAGATAAAAATTACGTTGAATACGTAAAATATTTGAAATAATTTCCTAGACAACTAGTGTAGAACGGGTTGGGGTAAAAATGTCACTGGACCATTTTTTGTGCTAGTTGTAAGTTCCATACTTTGAGGGTAAAAATGTCACCGACGAAAACGAATTGACGTGGAGATTTGATCTTTGTCAACATCATCATCTTTTTAGGGTTTTGATGATCGAAGATCGGTTTCAAAACCCTTATGGTCTCGCTTTGTCTGTCCTTTTTTCCCTCCTTAATAACTCAAAAACTACTGCAGCTATCAACTTGAAATTTAAAATAATAATACATTTCGTGCGCCTGTACAGATTTAAAGAAAAATAAATCAAAATAAATGAAAAATTTAAATGAATATTTTCCATACAAATTGTGATACCGAAATTTTAAAAGATACCTACAGAGTCATGTGGGGTATCAAATGAAAGGTATCAGTTTGTACATTTCAAAATAGCTTTAGAAATTTTTGTAGATTTCATACTTTTTAAAATATTTCGAAAAAAGTCGAAAAAATACCCATTCCCCCCCCCTATCTCCGAAGATTGCAGAGCGATCCATGTAAAATGTATGGAGCGTTTATAGACATGGATCTATATTTTACAGGAAAAATATAGAAAAGTTTGAAAAAAAAAAAACACTTTTTGAAATATGGTCAAAAAGGGGGGGGAATAATTTTCAAAAGGGGGGGCTACCTCACTGAATGGGGTATCAAATGAAAGGTATCGGTTTGTACGTTTCAAAACAGTTTTTTAAATTTCTGTAGATTTGATACTTTTTGAAATATTTTGAAAATAGTCAAAAAAATACCCATCCCCCCCCCCTATCTCCGAAGTTTGCAGAGCGATCCGTTTAAAATGTATGAAGCGTTTGTAGATATGGATCTATATTTTACAGGAAAAATATAGAGAAGTCTGTAAAAAGATCAATTTTTGAAAAATGGTCAAAAAGGATTAATTTTCAAAAAGGGGGCTACCCCACCAAGTGGGGTATTAAATGAAAGGTACCGGTTTGGACATTTCAAACCAGTTTTTTAAATTTCTGTAACTTTCATACTTTTTGAAATATTTCGAAAAAATTCGAAAAATTTACCATAACCCACCTTAACCGAACCACCCATTTAACCGAAGCATGCAGAGAGATCCATGTAAAATGTAGGTTGGTAACTACTATTCTTAGGTATTCGTTAAATTGCGAAGTCTCTAACCGGTACTTTTGGTACATATTTGTTGACAAACGTTCAAAACCCTCGGCGCGCGAGTTACACTCGCACTTGACGGATCTTGTTTTTTTATGTGATCAATCATGCCTAGTGTGGGGATTATGGGCATTATCCCCCATGAGGTAATAGCCAATAAGGCGCTTATCAGGGGGAGGCCTGCGTCCAGCAGTGGACCCATATCGGCTATTGAGGTTGATGTTGAGGATCAACCATGATGCAGAACCAATGATAAAAGAAAGAAAGAAGTACCGACGAACAACCTTAATATTCCTCCTCCAATAAGGAACTTAAAATCAAACTACGCAATTTTATTTTTGAAGGTCGGAAAAGACAAGAGAGTCATAAAAACGATACAAATATCACATAACGATGCTATGTACAATATAATAATTATTTTTGTACAACTTATTACCTACACTATATTTTATGTTTACTTGTGTAAAAAATAACCCATATTGTGAAATGTGGGTTTTGTTTCTTCATGATTTTCACGAATGTCTGTCACTCACAATTAATTTTTTTATTAGTTGACAAGCAAATTCGCGTACTAATGTTCTTCCAAAATTACACAGAAATTGACCTGTCAATGTCGGTGTGTGTAGAAATTACTTGTGTATATCTTACAGCGTCTCATCCTAAGTTTTTGTAATGTATTATGATATCATGACATCTGTATTGTATGTATTTTGTATTTGTCAACCGTTGCCGTAGATTATGTTTATTTTTTATTGTTAAGTTTCTTATGTGTTATCTTCCGTGACGTCACCAAACGGCTCTGTCGGAAGACCTACGTGTTTACAACTAGACAGAATGACAGAACCGTTACGACAGAAACCATTTTAATAAGTACAGTGGCGAGTTAAGAAAATGGTCAGTTAAGTTATAAATAGTAAGTAGTACTAAGTAGCGTCCAAACGGGGTTTAGTCCATAAGTTGCAGTTCCGAGAAGAACACTGCCTAGTCTACGCGACGCGGTAGTTTTGTATCTTATAAAATGTACTATAAGTACCTATAGCTTCTAAGTTTCAGCACACTCCAAAGACAAACCTCGCTACGTGATCACAAACAAAGAACAGACTCCAATGTTATTTGCTCCGAGATACGCTCATATTCATATGCGGCAAGCTGAAGACAGGGCGCTATGGCGCTCATTAGGGGAGGCCTATGTCCAACAGTGGACTAATATGGGCTGATGATGATGATGATGATGACGCTCATATTTGTGCCGACGCCAGCTCGAATATTCCATTTTGTTGGTGAACTCTTTTAGTTTACTTATTTAGTAATATGCAGTATCGATAGTAATTGAAGTTTGGGAAAACCAAATAAATATTCAGTGCAATAATCAAAACTTTACTTTGTATTGAATAAATAATTTTTTTGGCTATACAATACTGGCTTGTGAAAACGTACCTAGAAATTGGCTGTTATTTTTATTGGTTTATGAGACACGTAATAGAAACCTTACTTATTTACATTATACTTCTGCAAACTGTAGGTACCTAGGGTTGGATGTCGAACTAGGCCTAAATGTCAGTACGTACGGGATCCTCACCTCAAATTACATAAATTTCTATATTTTTTCTTTAGTAACTTGAACGTGAAAAAACGATTCAGAAAAATAAAACCCATAAAAAATCGTGAAAGTGCACTGTTTCGCAAATAATTTAGTCGATCTCAGGAACCCTGCGGTCTATTAAAATAATCTTTGTTTTTACTAATTATATGGTTCCTTGAACCAGTTTGTTTAGAAGCTGTGTAGTTTTCTTGCAAAGAAGCAAAAACTAGATTTTTGCGGTTACGCCGTTGCAAAAACTTATGCTCTGTCTCGCTCCCATGAATTCCTCATCGAGTTGTTATGTATATAAGGAAGATAAATATTTTTATGTGTTTTCCCGCTTTTGGTCAGAGTTAGTCTGATTAAATCTACAATTTCCAAGAAACCTTACCATGGCAAAGGTCCAATCGTATTTATTTCCGCTCAAAATGGTCCCATCCTATACTGATCGCGCGCGAAATATACCACAAAATTCAAAATCAAAACCATGATGAACAGCCCAGAAGCACGCCGCCATTATCAAGACATTCTATCACGTCTTAATCCGGAACAATGGACGGGAACAAAAGCTTAGCCTGAAATATCGAAAGGCCTATTGTCCAGTTGATGTATGAAGTCTGTGGAATGAGTTATGGGCACTCCCCGAAGTTACTTGGGAATCTTTTCAATAACTTTTCCGAGGGTTTTTCGGAAATGTTCGGGTGATTGAGTGTCTCTGATAGGATGTTTGGTGATGACTGCATCGTCGGATTCTCATTTGTTTTTTTATGTTGGTTGGTAGATTGATATGTCGATATGTTGTTTGTAGAAATACTTTGAATTTGAGTATGTTTTTTGCATATTAAGGATTTGCATAATAATAATGTAAGCTTTTAATGCTAACTTTTATCAGCAGCTTTGTAGGTCTTCACTTTATCTATACTAATATTATCTCTACACTTTATCTGGGATAAAATGGAACCTAGCTCCTTAGACACCCAATGTAGGCCTGCATTTCTTGTTTTGAATTTGAGTAGGTACTTTTTTATGTTATTGTTAACTTTAATCAGCACATTTGTAGGTATCTTCACTTTATCTTATTATAAACAGAAAAGATTTGATTGTTTGTTTGTAATGAATAGGCTTCGAAACTACTAGACCGATTTGAAAAATTCTTTTACCAATAGAAGCCCTCATTATTTCTGATGAACATTGGCTACTTTTTATAGCGGGAAAATGCTTCATTCCTACGGGAAAACGGGTAATAGGACAACGGGTAGTAAGAATGCAGCTAGTACTTGATAAAATGGAACCTAGCTCCCTAAGGAGCTAGGTTATAGGAACACCCAATGCTGGCGTGCCTAAACTTTATCCACCGAAAGTTACTCTGTCTATCTGTTACCTTTGCACGCCTAAACGACTAAAGGGATTTCAATGAAAATTGGCAGGGAGTAAATGGTATACCAAGGACGAACATAGGTTACTGATAAAGCGCGTGCAGAGCTGGGGGCTGCAGCCAGTATGCCATAAACAAATCGCTTCCTTGCAATAAATAAGTAACTTAGTCGTTTCAGTCAGACCCCTTGTCGGATAGTCTTTCGTTAAAATTTCACCTGTCCCCCGGTCACTCAACATTAAGACCACGCCTGACCCTTGTTTCTCTAAGTACCTGGTGAGATTCGAACCTGCGTCAAGATTATTATCGTGACAGGGTGTCCTGTCGGATCCTCTTAATCTTACACTATTTGTGACGGAATACAAGGAATATTGGCTGTCGGCAGTTCGTAAGGCTTTTGGGATGTGTCATTTTATTTTTGGATAGCGAAGTAAGTAGTTAAGCTGAAGTGAACACGTGTTGTTTTCCACGCATACTACCGCTCGTGTTATTTTCGTCTGTGATGGGTGTGTATTTTTGCACGATTGGCAATGATCGATTTATTCAAAAATAAACATGCAAGGTCTCGAATTCTCGATTGGCTATTGTTGTGGCACAGAAAATGTTTAAGCTATTACTACAATAGCTTTTTTGTGAACCATAGGTATAGCTAAGTATCGCCGGTGAAAATGCTCGACTGCATTAGAGTTTTTTAAAAGTGAAAATAGCTAGGTGTTGGCAAATGTCTGATGGAATCGGTCATTCTACCGCATTTGCAAAAGTCTTTTACCATTTTGCGGAGGGTCACTCAAAAAAGTCTGAATTGTGAGATTTGCATAATTCTCTTACAATAGTCTAGCTAGTAATAAATCTTATTTCTACGCTTATTTCTGTCTAGACTAGACGGACTGATAGAGTCAGCTGGGCTGTGATTTATCTCTAAATTTAGAGGATGTGCTGAAAAATGCATTAAAGTGCATTTATACCCTTTTCGCATAATGCGATTTGACATTTTGTCTTAGATAGTTACCACCAAGATGTCTGCGAACTGAAAAGCGTCTACCCAAACTGACTGTTAATCAATCTGTGGACATGACTGACGTCAACCAATGGGGACTTGGAGACGAATTTATTGCCTTCTTCGGTTATTTCTCAGAATAGTTTTTGAAACTTTCTTGATTTGTGAACATAATTATCAGTAGGGGAAAAATAACATAAGGTACGCCGTAACTAACGATAAATAATCATGAATTATTTTACAGATTTTTTTTTACTGGACATGAGCCTTTATTCACAAAGAATACACTCACATTCGTGAGTGCGCAAACTAGTTTGATATTAGCATGATTTTATAGTTATTAGGATATAATTAGCATTATTTTATGTGTAAAATGACATAAAATATTTAGGATCGTCTGACATGTCCAGCTAATGTTTGCCAGACGTTCGTTTTCTAATTTTGAACTCTAACGCCCGAATACTAAAACGCAGCTCAGATGTAAGCACGTCTCAATTTTCGACACATAATGTGTATTTAGAGATCCTCCTCAATATCAAAGAAATGAAACCGAGTTCAAGTACATAGTACAACATACATAGTATATATAATTGTATAGCATGTAATCTAATTTTTGTAACCGTAACCATATTAATACCTTTATTTATTGTCTTGTTTCAACAACCTGTAATAGATAGTAATAGCTCTACCTACTCGATATATATTTATATGATAGCAGCACGTACATAAGTTTATGTAGCAATCAAGTTTTAATCTATAAATAATAAATAAATAAATAATGCTGGACAATTCACACAGCATTATCTAGCCCCAAGCTAAGCAGAGCTTGTGTTATGGGTACTAGATAACTGATATATTTAATACAATACACTACATAGATAGACATTTTTTATTATACATAGAAAACACCCAGACCAACGGAACAAATTTCTGCAGATCGTACACAAATTTGTTCCGAGGCGGGAATCGAACCCGCAACCTCCTGCGTCGCAGGCGGACCTTCGCCCGCTGCGCCACGGAGGTCGTCAAATCTAACTATAAGTAACCTCATAATATGTAAGTGATTGTGATGTGTTTTGTACGTTAAATAAATAAATAAATTCAAAATGTGTCGCAAATTCGTCAATCAGAATTACACACTCAGATTTAGCATCTATAGTGATAATGATAACATTGATAACGCAACAGCTGTTTGTTTTAACGGACTCAAAAATAGTTAAATATTCTGCCGTATTTATGTATGTTCGTCGATTGCTCCGTCAATTATGGACCAATTTTGATTCTTTTGCGAATGCGCATTATTCTTTAGGAGTAAGAACGATGGTTTGGGATTCAGAAGGCGACAGTAAAGCAGTAGAAAGAAGAAAAGTTCACAGATAGGTATAATCACAAATAACAAACAGAGGAAGAACGAAATACAGAGATCGCGACAGTGATTTTACGGCGGCAAGCGGTACGTGCATTCGCGACAAGTGCAAGGCTGGGACTGCTTTTGTCTGCCGATCGGGCGCGGCGCAATGGAGCGCCCGCGCGTGGGCAAAACCAGTTTTCAGACGGCGGCGAGCGGGGTCCCTCGACCAACCTACCTAAGATATTTTTACCCGATGCAAAGAAAGGAGTGTTATGTTTATGGAATAGGTTTAGATTTTAAATAGGTATGTAAATAATTAGGTAATGTTTGTTTTATTTGTGTATACTATTGTGTATATTATATATGTATCTATTTAAGTAGGTGTGTAAGTATTCTGTAAATAGTGTAAATATATAATGTTGTAAAATATAAATAAATATGTGAGTTCACCACATCACTCCCCCCGAGAGACCGTGGTACACGGACGATAGTAATCCGGGAATCGGACTACGCGCCCAGAACGAGTAGTCTTCACAGTATTCTCTGTGGGAGAAACAGGTAGCGGTGGTTCAGCATTTACTGGAGGAAGGTCGTTGGGTTGCGCAAGTATGTAGGCTGGCTTTAATCGGTCTACGGATACCGTCACAACTTTTCCCTTTGCGTTAATTTTAAAAGTTTTAGCGCTTCTCTCGACCACTAAGGGCCGGTGTACGCTGGTTGTAAGGCAGCTCTCACAGCATCATCTCTCAAAAATACATGAGAGCAAGTGTCTAGATCTTTGTAGATAAAGATTTTGCTGTAGGTACTGGCTGTAACTTGTTGGCGAATGATCTGATACGAGCTGAGAACTCTGTTATATCAGTCGTATATCCGTCAACTTTATGGCCAAAAAATTCTCCCGGCAGTCTTAACGGTTCACCGTATACTAGCTCGGCAGAAGATGATTGTAAATCTTCTTTGAAGGAAGTTCTTATGCCGAGTAGTACCAGGGGTAATGCTTCGGTCCAGCTACTATCTGCATGGCACATTATTGCCGCTTTTAGCTGCCGATGGAACCTCTCGATGAGACCATTGCACTGTGGGTGGTAGCTAGTAGTCTTGCGATGCTTAAAGCTTATAAATTTCGATAGCTGTTCGAAAAGCGCGGATTCGAATTGTCTACCGCGATCAGTAACAATGTCGGTAGGACAACTGAACCGCGCTATCCAGCCCGATAGGAACGCCTTGGCCACTGATTCCGCGGTGATATTGGTGATAGGGATAGCTTCGGTCCATCGCGTGAAGCGATCGATGGCTGTCAAACAGTACCTAAAATCACCTGACGGGGGTAATGGTCCGATGAGGTCTAGGTGGACGTATTTGAATCGCGCTTTCGGTAAATCGTGGGTGCCTAACGGCGCCGTAACGTGTCGATTTACTTTTGTGCGCTGGCACGCCAAACACGCCCTAGACCACTCGCGACAGTCTTTCCTCATCAGTGGCCAGACAAAACGTTCTGCGACTAGTTTCGCGCTCGCGTTAGCGCCGGGATGGCTTAGCGAATGCAAGCTATCGAAAACTTGTTTGCGCAAAGTCTTGGGTACCAAAGGCCTGGGAGTCGTTGTGCTGACGTCGCAGTACAATTGGTTACGACTTCCAGGTATACTCAACCTTTTGATGTGCAAACTGCTTTCACGCTTCAAGAATTCTGCTAATTCAGCGTCGGAGTCTTGTGCTTTGGCGATCACCTCTAGATCAACTGGAGCTTGCAGTTCTTCGACTCGGGAGAGTGTGTCAGCAACGACGTTATCTTACCCGGCGATGTGCTGTATATTTGTCGAGAACTGTGAAATAAAATCTAGATGTCTATACTGACGTGGGCTACAGTGGTCTTTCCGGTTATGGAATGCAAAACACAGTGGCTTGTGGTCAGTATAGATGGTGAACGTGGTAGCCTCTAGCCAATGGCGGAAATATTTAATGCTCTCGTAGATCGCAAGGAGCTCTCGATCATAGGGCGAATATTTCTGCTGTGTCGGGCTCAACTTGCGTGAGAAGAAGGCTAGAGGTTGCCAATTTCCATCGTGAAACTGCTGCAAGACTCCACCCATGGCAAAGTCAGACGCATCGGTCACAAGACCTAATTTTG
This sequence comes from Eupithecia subumbrata, assembly GCA_949316285.1. Classification (NCBI taxonomy): domain Eukaryota; kingdom Metazoa; phylum Arthropoda; class Insecta; order Lepidoptera; family Geometridae; genus Eupithecia; species Eupithecia subumbrata. The sequence continues at coordinate 1,833,406 of OX438644.1, read as the reverse complement.
ATTTAGAATCTGGATGAGCCAGCATTGCTGCTTCGCAAAGACTATCTTTGCAGGCTTCAAATGCCTTCAATGCGTCTCCACTTACATCGACAGGCTGCGACGCTTTGATGGAGCCGGTCAGTAAAGCGTTCAGAGGAGCTTGAATACTGGCTGCTTGGGGGATAAACCTGCGATAGAAGTTTATCATGCCCAAGAACCTTCTAAGCTGCTTGGCCGTCTTGGGGACTGTGAAGTCTTTGATGGCCTGGACTTTACTTTCCAAAGGTTTCGTTCCGTGTTGAGAGATGTGATAACCTAGAAATGTTACCTCGGACTTACCTAGTACGCATTTAGCGGTGTTGATGAGCATACCGTAGTCTTTCATCCTGCTGAAGAGCTGGCGGAGGTGTTCTTCATGCTCAGACTCACTCTTGCTAAATACTAAAAAGTCATCGAGATATGGGTAACAAAAATCTAGGCCGCGGGTCATCTCATCGACGAACCTCTGGAACGTCTGGCCGGCATTGCGTAAGCCAAAAGTCATATATGGGAACTCATATAGTCCAAAGGGCGTGGTGATGGCGCACTTCGGGATGTCTTCGTCAAAAACCGGTATCTGGTTGTAAGCCTTTACGAGGTCAATAGTTGAAAAAATCTTACAACCAGATAGGCTATGAGCGAAGTCATGTATATGGCGGATAGGGTACTTATCTGGTATCGTCCGCGCATTGAGCATTCGGTAGTCGCCACAGGGTCGCCAACCTTGGTCTTTTTTAGGGGCGAGGTGGAGCGGCGACGACCACGGACTCTGTGACGGACGGGCGGTACCATTTGCCAACATTGCCTCAAACTCAGACTTGGCGATTTTGAGTTTGTCTGGCGCCAATCTACGCGGTGTACACGATACTGGGGGGCCTGGTGTGGTGCGAATATGGTGGACTGTACTATGTTTAGGTGCACGGAGGGCACCCGCTGGCCGTGTCAAGTCTGGAAACTCTGAAAGTAAGAGATGAAATTTGGAGTCTCCAGTCACAACCTTTACACTGGGTACATGGCTTTCGGTTACAGCTAAAATACTATCTACAGCAGAAACATTAGTTGTGGCATCAATCAAGCGCTTATTGCGAATATCGACGGTGAGGTTATAAAAAGATAAAAAATCTACACCTATTATAGGTTTCGTTACGTCGGCTATTATAAAACGCCACAAAAAATCCCTACGTAAACCTAAATTTAGATTCAGTTCTATCCAACCGTAAGTGTCTATCGCTGATCCGTTGGCTGCACACAACTGGTAGTCCGTCTTCGCGCGCGATGGTCGAAACGTTGATCGCGGCACCACGCATAGGTCACTCCCAGTGTCCACCAGGAACTGGACCGCCGATCTACGATCTGTCACGAATAGGCGACCAGTACTGCTAGGGCAATCTTCAGCCGCCATTAACGACTGCCCTTGTCGTTTTCCGACGTCTTCTTCTTGTTGTAGTCGCAAGGCTGTATGCAGTTGTCGGCCTGGCTCCCGAATCTATGGTGGTACCAACAGTTAGGGAACTTCCTATAGTTCGACTCAGACCTCTTCGCTGGAGTACGTGAGCGGCGTGACGACGAACGGCTGCGTTGACTTCTTCCTCGTCGGTTGGGCGAACGGGAGCGATGCTGCGACTGCACAGTTAACGCGCTTACTTGCCGCGTCAGTTCGGCTACCTGTCGCGTCAACTCGTCGATGGGCGACAGTGCCGCTGATGATGATGATGATGCGGCGGTGGCGGTCGCCGCTACGTGGTGAGTCGGCGCTGCGATGTCGTGGACGCGGTCTGCGAGCTCGGCGAGTGAATCCAGGGGCAACGTACACTGCGACGCGATTATCGGCTGCATTGAGGTTGGTAACCGGCTGGACCAGATGGTCCTCACGAAGTCCGCGGGGATGTTTGGCCCGGCGAGGCGCTGCAAATGTCGCAAGAACTGCGACGGCTTACGTGTACCAAGCTGCTCGAGAGAGAGAAGTTGTTTCACCTGGTTTTCACGAGTCGCCGACAGTCGTTTGATGAGCTCGTCCTTAAGCCGTTGGTAATCGGGAGGAGCGGTAATTATGTCCTCGACCTCGGCGGCGTACTGGCGATCGAGATTGGCCGAAATGTGATAAAATTTGGCCGTCTCATCAGTCAGTCCCATCATTGCAAATTGGCCCTCCACTTGCACGAACCATATAGCCGGTTTTTCTGGCCAAAACTGTGGGATTCTCAGGTGCATATGTTGCGTTATCGGCGATATCTCTGTTTTCACAGGGGTGGCCATTTTGTTGTGCTTACGGCGCTGACGCGTGTTCACGCCAGCTTGCGAATCCTCCGTCTCCGATCCGCTGGAGTTATTGGCTGTTGATTCATCTGTATTCTTTGCTGATTTTTCTGTTGGCTTAGTTGTTGGTTGATCCATTGTGTATCGTGTTCTTCACGGGGTCACCAGTTTAGGAGTAAGAACGATGGTTTGGGATTCAGAAGGCGACAGTAAAGCAGTAGAAAGAAGAAAAGTTCACAGATAGGTATAATCACAAATAACAAACAGAGGAAGAACGAAATACAGAGATCGCGACAGTGATTTTACGGCGGCAAGCGGTACGTGCATTCGCGACAAGTGCAAGGCTGGGACTGCTTTTGTCTGCCGATCGGGCGCGGCGCAATGGAGCGCCCGCGCGTGGGCAAAACCAGTTTTCAGACGGCGGCGAGCGGGGTCCCTCGACCAACCTACCTAAGATATTTTTACCCGATGCAAAGAAAGGAGTGTTATGTTTATGGAATAGGTTTAGATTTTAAATAGGTATGTAAATAATTAGGTAATGTTTGTTTTATTTGTGTATACTATTGTGTATATTATATATGTATCTATTTAAGTAGGTGTGTAAGTATTCTGTAAATAGTGTAAATATATAATGTTGTAAAATATAAATAAATATGTGAGTTCACCACAATTCCGAGGGATTGGTATTTAATTTTAAAAATGATTTACTAATTATTTGTCACCTAAACTTAAAACAAAACAGTCTAAATAACTCGGTTTTTAGTTTTTTCACAACAATCAAATTTGAAGTAGTATATACTAAACGTATAATATAATAATAATAATAATCATTTAATTCAGGCATCACAATAAAAGAAGTAAAAAGGGTCCGTATAATAAATACATACTTATAAAAACTTGAAAGAATTGTGTCACTATCACTAGGTCAATGACTTGCGCGCGGTGTAGGTGTAGGTGTATAGTCACAAAGAAAATCACATTCAACTGATAGAAACAAATTACAACTAGTATTTAAAATATACGTATAGTATGTATACTGTATGTATAGTATATTTATTTATTTATTTATTTATTTATTTATAACTAGAACGATTACATTCAACCAATTACACTAGCTATGTACAAGATAAAAAATTATACAAAGATCACACAATACCTACATAATACGTACATAAAACAAAAAACAATAAAATAAACAAACAATAATGATAACGAGACTCTCTTATTTTCTTATACAGGTACATTCTCTCATCTTTCATTCATCAATCTCGCAAAACCTCAGGCATTCTAACAGTATCTTCTTCCATTCATCGGCAAAGATATCACAATCCGGGTTCTGGTCTAGAAGTCTATTGAGGGCGGCGAGGGTGCGAGGTAGTGGAGAATTGGCACGAGCAACGGTTCTGCTGAAAGGAACAGAAAAAAGCCTATGGTTTCTGTTGCGGAGGTAGTTATCGGGGAGGTAGTGTCGAAAAAGAACGTTGTGGAAATCAGGAGAGTCGATCATACCGCGGAGGACCTTGCACATTGTCGCCATCTGATCATATGCTCTTCTGGTTTGTAGAGAGTTGTACTGAAGGCACCCTTGGAGGAACCTAGTTGGGTACATGAACGGATAGTACCCAAAAACGCGCTTGTACAGAAACCTAAGAAACGCCTTTTGGACCTTCTCCAGTAACAGAGCATACGTACTTTCGTGGGGATTCCAGACACAACAGCTTGCCTCCAACTTGCTTCGTACTAGGGCCCCAAACAAGAGTCGCACAACATTGTCACTGCGAAAGTCTTGGTATATGCTATAGTATCTACGAACCAACCAACCCTGCAATGCGGAAGTGGCCTAAAATCAATTTTCTACCAAAATAACTCAATCACCTTTGTTAAGCCCGGTTTCCACCGCAAGTGGAGCGGACTCATTAAGGACTCCATTCAAATCGCGCAGGAGTAAATTTCATACTTGTATAATCACATTGTCTACCAACAAATAGTCGAGCGGAAAGGACTTAGAGAGCAGATAGCGTTGAAATGAACTTTTTCCTTTTTCGGTGGAAATCAACAGCCAAAACTCTTTATTGGTGGAAATGTAAACCTTTTTCATTTTAAAAGAGTCCGTCTCGCCTGCCATTTCCCGCTCAATACCCTTTCACGCTGGAAACCCGGATTTTGCTTTTAATGTTTTACCAGAAATTATGATGATTCAAACAAAATTGATTAAATGGGAACACAATTTTATTACAAACATTGATTGTAGCAATAACAACAAGCTGAATAATTAATGCAAACCGTTCTGTAAAACTACACAGTTACGTAAAATATTGCAAAGTACAATTTCATTTAAAATGGTACTTAATTAAGTAAAGTAATTATGATTATAAACAGGGTATAATTTTGTTATAATAAAAGCCTTCAATAAAAGCCACGTATATTTTCTCATTAATAGTAATACCATCAGGCCTAATTCAAATTTCCTAAACACAATCAATCGTTTTACCTGACGGCTAGTAAGTTAAATCAATAGCAACATTAAATTGGTAAAAGCTCGTCTGGGGCCCTATTCTGCTAACGAATCGCTTCACTTTGACAATGGTATGGTCACATGACAATTTTGGTATTCTACCTTAGATGAAAGAAACTACAGATGGAGGGACGCGGGTCAAAAGTGTCAAGTTTGAAACTTGGAACCATTCTATTAATATCTCCCTGCAAATATTACCGCACGCACTGTATAGTGCTTCTATAATAAATAAATAAATAAATAAATAAATAATGCTGGACAATTCACACAGCATTATCTAGCCCCAAGCTAAGCAGAGCTTGTGTTATGGGTACTAGACAACTGATATATCTAATACACTACATTACATAGATAGATATTTTTATTATACATAGAATATAATAAATAATACAGGGTTATTGGTAATTCACTGACACTATGTTAACTGCAGGTTCTGCCCACTATCATGAACACATCCATGAAGACGCCAGGTCTCAATTCTTAAAATAAGTGGAGAGGGAATGATATAAGTATATCCCCTCCATTCAAAAATCGTTCGTTATAGGGGTTTTATTTGAAACTAAACCTAAAAACGGCTCTGCCCTGAATTATCGGTGTATGTGTTCGGCTGTCTCCCAGCCAGCAGTAAAATAAGCCAATGATGATGATGTGGATTTAAAAAGGAGTGGGAGATCGGTGTGTGAGGTATTTAGTATGTAAGGCGATTTACAAAAAAATTAAGAATTAAGACCTGTCGTCTTCACTAACGTGTTCGTGATGATGGGCAGAACCTGCAGTTTAAGCAGTGCCAGTGAATTACCAATAACCCTGTATAAGGATTTTACGTGACGATAATGCGATTAAAGGTACCATTGTCATAGTAAAGCGATTGGTAAGGAGGATTGGGCCTTAGCATTAAAAACTTTTAGTGAAATCAGGCCAGTCAATTTTGTCAACTACATACAAAACTTAATACAAGTTAATGGTGGAAATTGATTTTGCTGGCAACGTGGACACAACTGGCCCATGACAAAACAAAAGTAGCAGAATAGAAAAAAAACACACGGAATATCCTGGTGTTTACCAAAAAGATAATCGGGCAATTAAATTTTAATTAGGTAAGAAAAAACTTTTGGTTTGTGTCTTCCAACTCTATCTAATAGGGTTCGTAGTTAACCCACTTAATGCAATACGCAATCCTTTGCAAGAGCAAGACGTTGAGCAAGGCTAAGGCAAGTCCAAGGAATTCAAGGATGGATACGCTATTGTTTTAATTCCAACCCGCCCTATTTCCCTGCCGTCCGATAGATGGCGACATTAAGGTGAGTTACCGACTTCCGGATCCGGTCATACGTCATAATAACCGCGGAACTCGAAGACAAGTAGGCATTACGAGATAATACGATAACTTCGAATATTAGACCTAATTTAAGGGAAAAGGGCAAAAAAATAGGGGAAATTGGGAAAAATTGCGAAAAATAAACCTTTTTTTCTGAGACAAATGACGCTATTAAGCTCTAACAGAGGTCTTATCATACCTATCTGTTTTATTACTTTAGTGGGCGTTGGAAAAATTTAATCGGAAAAGGAGAAAAATCGCAAATGACGACAAGAATTTCAATACTCATGGCTACACATCATAGGCGCAAAATTTTTATATGTGTAGACCCTAGGTAAGTCATAGGCTGAACATGCTTCCCTAACAAAGGCGTCTTATAATATACATCTAGAAAATGCTGTGTGAATTATCCAGCATTATTTATTTATCGCAGAGGAGGTGTTCAAAATGCAGAAAATTGGACTCAAACAATTCGACTAAAAACACTTCTCACGAAGCCCCCCCCCCCCCGCTTTGTGGGGGTTGGGCGGGCTTTGTTAGGAGTAAATTAATGTAGACTCCCCCCCACTTCGCGGGGGTGGGACGCCTACGGGTCGGGTCAAGTCAAGGTCGAATTGCTTTAGTCGATTTGTTACTAGTCGAAATGTTTTTAGTCAAATTGTTTTTTAGTCAAACTGTTTTAGTCGAATTGTTTTAGTCGAATTTTCCGTAGACGGTTAAAAATGAAGGACACACAATCAAGGAAACAAGGACACTGCTTCCCTTTCTCTGGTAGATTCCAGTCAGCTTACATGGATTGAGTTACATGGGTTGATTCCCACGCCGCGACCGACACGGTCAATGGAAGGTACCTACCCATTATAGGTTGGTGAACTGGTAATTCCAAACACAGGCATATATTATCCATTCATAGAAACTACTGGAACAAAACTCGTTGAACCAAACTGATAAACATAACTGGCTAAACGCTTGAAACTAAAGTAGGCCGTCGAGTGCCCCGGTTCCTGGGGGTAATGGTGTAGAAACCAATGCGATTCTCGTTCGAATTAGTACATTGCTATAGACCTGATGTCATACATAATTTTTACAAAAGACAAAAGTGTTTGTATGCTTATGACCAAACGACAGAAGCGAAAACTTCCAAACTTTAAAGTGACTTGGTCGAGTATTTCCGATTTAGCGTAACTGACCTGAGCGTGACGGTTCATATGTTTCACTGTAGAGAAAAGCGCACCTAAAATTGAGAAACATAGACAACTGCTAAAGGTTTTAACTGAAGTAGGTCGTCCGATGCCCTGGTTCCTGGGGGTAATGGTGTAGAAACCGATGCGATTCTCGTTCTGTTTGATGTAGCCGATGGAATTGGTACACGGTTGCTAGACTTGAAAATGAGGAATGTCAGCTGGAGGCTTATTTTAATTCTCCAAAATACGCAATTGTGTGTTTCGCTTCGTTTTTTTTTTTGCAAATTGGTACTCAAATTCGGTGAATTAGAGTACTAATTGCCGAAACCGTAGAAAAGAAAAATGCCATTGCATACTTCTAGGATTAAAATGGGGCCCCAGATTTCTTTATTTTATCTACAAGCACTGGCTTTTACTGGGAATAGGGGGGCAAAGCCCCGCAGTGGATACGTTCTTATAGTAATCCTGCGTCTACGCATTCATTGCTTCGAGATTTTAATTGTCCCTTCCGAGGCTACTGTGTGAAATTAATATAGCTTAACATAACTTCTTAACGGGTAATTTTAACAGAATTACTAAGGATCTTTCAGTCTATGTTTGAGACAGAAGGGCCCAACTTGATAAACTTTAAAGGGGTTTGAAGATTTTTGTACAGAGTGTGGCCCTAACATTTGATAATTTGGATAGATGACACTAAAACAAAATAAAAAAATGCTCTTTAACATGTCTTTAAGCGTCAGGTTTCTGAGTCATCCACGTAGAAAAAATATAGTTATTTTCATCTGTGAAAATCTCAGAAACGAGACGCTCTATCTATGATATTATTTTATATGACAAATTTTATTTGTTTTAGCGTCTTCTATCCAAATATATAAATTTAATAGTGAGCGGCGATTTTGAAAAAAAAAAAAACAATATAACGACCGATGTGAGGGCCAAAATCTTCGAACCCCTTTCCATATTATTTAACGGACACCGGTGGTCAGTCAAGGCTGGTCACCTACAGGAGTTTAATATAAAACAGGTCTTAGGTAAAATAATAATAATATTAATGTAAGAATAATTTAGTCCTTGATCAAACAATACAATCCTATCTTATCCATCCCCTAAAATATCTATAATTTCGCAGAACCGTTACGACACAGGCTGTAAGTGGGAATCTCGAATTTTAGTGTGAGTAGCATTCTGAATGGTATCATTTCCGCCCCACACGCGCAAAGAATACTAATTTCACGGGGTAAAGTCGCTGCAAACGGACCACTAGGATTCTACACACCAAACCCGCCAACACCGCCGACGAAAGTGCCCTGCGGATTAATGTCCGCAACAGCTACGATTACGTGTGGAGAAATAATACTGGACAATGAGGCGATTTCATACAGTCAAAAAATTGTTCGAGCAGACTGAGAGAATGGATGAACGCTTTTAGTAAGCTTTATAATGAGATAACATAAGAACAAATTAATCTAGGTTTTACAGTATCTAAACTAACCGCTGGTACCTAAAATAAATAACAACTAAATATTATCTGTTACTAACTATGACAATTACAATAAAATAATAGAAATAAATTAGAACTTGTATTTACAATTGTTTTTTAATAACTATTGTTTAACTGAATATTATGTAATAATATGATGTAAATACTAAACATTAAAATAACTCGTACTTGAACATCACTCATAGGTGGTGTGGGTCAAGAACGTGGTAAAATGATGAAAAAATCTCCAAGATAGCTTCCTTCTTGTAGGATCCCCCAGCCTTAGCCCCTAGGGGATCCTGGTGAAGTCATGAGTTCAACGGGATTAGGAAAACGAAGCAGATAGAGATGGTGTCACAACCCTAGTGAGTGCCAAAGCGTCCTGTTTTCAGCTTGCCGCAGCGTAAATAGCTTAATCACAGCAAAAACTAGGTAACTTCAAGTAATTAGGTACAGAACACATAATGTAGGTACGTTTTTCATTGACAAATGCAGCGACCACAAATTTATATGGACGGTTTGCGCAATCCCTTTTTACATCACAGAATAAGTAAAAGTTTTTACCGAATTTGGAGCTCGGTCAGTAATTTGGCTTCTGTTATAAGTAGGACCTCCCTGAAAAATCCGAATGTTTTCCATACAAGAAAATATTGATGCACGTATTGAACTTGCAGTCTTATCATGCTGACGACATGATTCGGGGACGATATGCTTCCTGTCTTTCTACCCTGAGGGTATTACAATTATAGGGCTAAATGCTTCGAGGAACGTTTTGCATTGTGCACTAACCGCTTTGCTAACTAACTCTACATAATGTGGGCTTGAAAGTAGGTAGGCGTACAACCTCAAACGGTAAGCTTTCTTTCGTAACTAAGAAAAGATAACGTACAAAAAAAACTCAAAATTCAAATCATGGTAAATATCCCGTTATTTATGACTTTAGTGTTTTTATCCATGATGGATTTAAAAGTTTTATTTTGTACAAATAAAACTTTGAAAAATCGCAAACGTTTTAACTTTGAAACAAAGAGTCGAGTAACTTGCATAGATCAAGTAACGTTTTCTTTTATTTCTAGAATTGTAGCCATAAAATAAGGGATATTAATATAAATGTATTAAAATTACATAGGTATACCCTTTATTCACAAAGAAAATTACAATAAAATAAAATAAATAAATTAGAACTAGTATTTACAATTGAAAGAATTGGGAAACTGCAGACTGACGTAGTATTGATATGGATGACAACTGATCCATATCAATACTAGTAGGAAGCATCCCCAAGGTAGGTACTACATTTTCAAATTAGTAATATTCCAACATTTTAATTTAAACCAATGAAAATCTAATCACAATTCGCACGGGATAACCGTCTTTTCACCTTTTACAGCAGCGGCGCCCGCGCAGCGCGACTTCGTATCAATTTTCACAACCCAGAGACTTGACAGTGAATGCGACAACACTCGTTGATTCCCGTCGAAAGAGACTTACGAAAGAGCTTAGAAAATAAACTTAACGTTATGGCTTGTTTCTTTTCTTCACGAGGAAAATCAAAATTTGCCACACATAACTTTAAACACTAGTATGCGGTTAGCTTCATCAAGTATGCAAGCTCTCTATGTAGCTTATTAGGACCGATTTCTAGTTTCAGCACAAACAACATAGTTTACAGTCTAATGAAGCTCGGGAACAACATAGGTTTGTAGCTTATTCAGAACATTTCAGCGAAAACCTTAGCTAGATTTATTTTATAATTTAGTTGTCATAAGTTAGTAGGGATCTTCTTACTATTTAGATTGTTTATTCATTACTCAAAGGAACAAGATACGTCAAGTGTGAGTGTAACTAGCGCGCCGAGGGTTTCGAACGTTTGTCAATAAATATGTACCAAAAGTATCGGTTAGAGACTTCACAATTTATCGAATACCTAAGAATAGTTGGATCTCTCTGCATGCTTCGGTTAAAGAGGGTAATGATACATTTTTCAACTTTTTTCAAAATATTTCAAAAAGTATGAAACCTAAAAAAAACATAAATTTGAGAAACTGTTTTGAAATGTCCAAAACTATATCTTTCATGTGATACCCCACATGACCCTGTAATAATAATAATAATAATAATAATAATAATAATAATAATAATAATAATAATAATAATAATAATAATAATATAATAATAATATAGCCTTTTATTCAGACCTTAAATAACACTTTTTATAGTAAAGTATAACTAAATTAAAATTAGATTAAACTTAACTGTTGTTTATTTATTTTTACTGTTGTTTACATAACTGTTGTTTACTTATTTGTTGTTTATTTATTTTTTGCAGATCTGTTTGCCAATCGGCAAAGGCCTCCTCCAACCTTTTCCATTCGGATTTTTCTTGAGTCCCATTTGATTTGTTATAGCGCATATATTAGTTCTGTGAGATTTTCTTCATTTTTCAGGGTAAGTACGTTGAGGGCTGCGACATAGATTTTTGAATTTGTTATTTCGGGATGTTTACTGTTTTCTTCGTTCGTTTTTTCTGTTGGAGGGTTGTGGTCTCTTTCCCCCACGATGACCACTCGGCTTGGGGGAGTTTCTTGTTTTTCAGTTTCCTTGTTAGATTTTTCGGTTGGTTTTGGTTTCCGTTTGCCGCACTTTGGTTGCTATTGTTTTTTGGAAGTGGATGGATTAGAAAGGGAGTTTGATCTGGACCGCATCATATCATAAGCATTTGTCCTGTTGAACTTGATTGATGATAGGGTCTGTTGCTTTTTTGGTTGGTTGTTATCAGCAGATGGTGAAGCAGATGTCTCTCTTTTTCTCTTCTCTTGGTTGGTATTCTCTTTGACTATTAGTTTATCATATTTCAAAAATGCTGTATTACCCTTATTTCTCTCTTGAACTAACTCTGCTTGTAATGCTTTCCTCTTTTCCAATACCTCTTTCGAGAAATCCTCCGTGACATAGATTTTCTTGAAATTCTTTTTGTTTTTCATGATTTCGTTCTTTTTCCAATTATTTAAAAAGGAACATTTTACTGGCCTAGGCTTATCACTTTCTCTGTTTTTTCCTCCTATGCGATGAATTTTGTTGATCTCATAATTTTCTATGTTCATGTTTAAATCAATTTTAGATTTTCTTTAAATTTTTCTAGTAGATCAGCGGTGGATAACTCATTTTCTTCCAAGCCAAATACTATTATATTATTGTTTCTCTCCCCTCTTCTCAAATACTTTATCTCTTTTACCAATTTTCCTACTTTGATTTTTAAGTTTTTATTTTCTTCCACGATAGGAATTAATTTCTCTTCCATTCTGTCCATAATACTCTTTGTGATAGATTTTTTCAACTCTGCAGTTTGGTTTTGCATCTCGATCTTCATTTTGTCAAATAATAATTGAAATTGACCTTCCATAATTATTATGAAGTAGTTGGAACACAATAGTAGAAAATGGTAGATATTTTTTTTCCTAGGTGGCAACACTGACCCTCCCGACAATGTGTCAGATGTCAAAGTTCTCTTAGGTACGTAGAAAATGGTTTGCTAACCTCAAATCAATGTCGATCTTGTGCTCCTATTTATTCGCCGAACTCCATAAATCATACAAAGCTGATTGTATGAAAACACTTTCCGTTAGCTATTCTAGTGTTTTGGGACGAAGTTGATATCCAAAAGTTGCTTGAACTATTTTATTTCACTTGATTTCTGTGGGAAGTAATCACTCAGTTGTTGACAGTTCTAGTGCCGGAAACGGAACCTGACCTGACATGACCCATGTCACATGACCCTGTAGGTATCTTTTAAAATTTCGGCATCACAATTGGTATGGAAAATATTTATTTTTCTTTAAATCTGTACAGGCGCACAAAATGTATTATTATTTTAAATTTCAAGTTGATAGCTGCAGTAGTTGCTGAGTTATTAAAGAGGGAAAAAAGGACAGACAAAGCGAGACCATAAGGGCACTGATATTATCATACTATACTAGATAAGGGTTTCGAAACCAATCTTCGATCTCGAAACCCTTAAAATTAATACTCGTATTGATTGGTGAAAAGTGCACACAGGTTGCAAAGTCATACCAACCAGCGGCAATCTAACGAAGTTTAGTGACTTTTTTATTTCGAATAGATGAGCAGTCTTTGTAGTAGTTTCGCGTAGATAAAGAATGGAACCGAAATGCCTGCTGTCCCTGTGATCGTATTGGATCTAAACGGGACAGCGTGAAAGAGGTTGCCAGTGTCTATCCCAATATTTGTCTACGCAACTTATACAAGTCTTACTCAAAGAAGGAACATGCCCTATTCGGAATTGAATTTAGGAAGACCCTCTGTATTTTCTCAATCTTCCATTACCAGAGAAGACATCACTAGCCATATTGTTAAGCTTTTCAGCATATCACTCCTACGTCAATTGCTGAACGTTCAGACAGCGACATAACACATGCAGATTTATATCCAAACCGTCCTTTTCCAAACCGGCTTTTAAAACTCCTACGATTAACAAATTGTTAGAGTTTTAAAAGCCGAAAATAAATTGACGACCGATGTGGCGCGGCGGACGAAGGTTCGCCTGCGACGCGGAAGGTTGCGGGCTCGATTCACGCCTTGGGGCAAATGTTTGTACGATCTGCAAATATTTGTTCCGGAACGGATAGATAAAAAAAAATCGGTTTCTAAGCTGCATACTGTCATGCAGGGGGGTTACGTAATTTGACTCTGGCTGTACTTCCTCCATGTTGAGGGGTTTTGGCACTATCACCACGATTGGTAAATGTATTGGTTATTGCAGAAATTTCTATTACTTATTCCAGGCGGGGCCACTTCTTCATCCACCACGTGGTGGACTGGTCGAAGCCCGACCATACGATGGTGGTGACCACTTTAACAGCTCTCTTCCTAGCGCTGATTCATCTCCTCACGGTCGGCAAGAGACCACTAGTGTCTACAACGACGGATTTGGTGCTTGAGGAGAACCCAAAGCTGGCAGCTGATGGCTCCGCTTGGGGATGTGCAAAAGCTTCCATTTGTGATAAATGCAATCATAGAGAACCTTTCCAATACAAATAAAGGTGTTAACAAGAACAAAATTAAAAATTTTAAAAACCCCTCGACAGATTTTCATGAAACATGGCTAAGAACACTCGTGATAAAATTATCTATTATACAAGAAAAACTAAACGAATATCGGTTCATCCGTTTAGGAGCTACGATACCACAGACAGATACACAGATACACAGACAGACACGTTAAACTTTAAACAGCCCTCTCTTTTTGCGCAGGGGGTTAAAATAGACTAAAGGAAGCTGCTATCCTTCCTCTAGTACTTTGGTTCCCTTTGTCACCTCTTACGACATCCAAGGTCGGAGTAGTTGGGGTTTATTTTTACGCGACCTCCATCACGGCTCTACCTATCAGCATATGCCTCCCACAGATTCTTCCCCAGTAATAAAGAACCTTAAAAGTCACTTTACTAAAAATAGATATCCATAATAGGTAACTCCTTGAACAAAGAATTCCCCTTCCGTGAAAAAACTTTAAAAACTTCAGTTTTCCTGAACCGGGCTTATTTATAATCTTGTTAAACATCCCGAAATAAATCGTCCAAAGAAAAGATCGGGTCGTAGATCCCCTCGGTAAAGCACCTTAATTATTAAAATAAATTGATTTCATTAGGGTTCAACCCAGTTCAACCCCATTTGGAATTAAGTTAATCAATGGTTTCTTAAGAGCTAAAGCCTGAAAATAAGCTTCCTTTTATAAGATTTCTTTAATAATTTAGGATAATTGAATTTAGGCGTTGTCGGTGGCAAACGCCTAGCTAACCGTTAGGTACTAACTAATCGTTTTGCGGATGATATTGTCCTTTTTTCCTCCACATTACAGGAACTCCAAGCAATGCTCCAAGATCTGAGCACTGCAAGTCGCACAAAATCGCACGGAGTGTATAGATAGGCTGTGGGAAAAAAATATTTAAAAATTATAATTTATACGGAATTTTTAAATCTATAGAAATTCTAATGTGAATTTCTATAAATTTCGATTCAACCTACGAGGCCGCATATAGGCGTTTCAAGATTGGTATGGAGGGTTCAAAATCGCGCACATTGAAAGTTATATATTTTAATAATTTTTCTTTCTTACTTTTTTTTATCGTCAATAGACCTTCGTTTGACAATATCTCACTTGATGAAAAGTGCATATAATTTAATTTAATAATAATAAACACAATGACCTCAGTGGCGCAGCGGGCGAGAGTCCGCCTGCGACGCAAGAGGTTGCGGGTTCGATTCCCGCCTCGGAACAAATTTGTGTACGATCTGCAGAAATTTGTTCCATTGGTCTGGGTGTTTTCTATGCATAATAAAAAAAACTACCTATGTATGTAATGCATTAAATATATCAGTTATCTAGTACCCAGAACACAAGCTTTGAGTAGCTTACTTTGGGGCTAGATGGTGGTGTGTGAATTGTCCAGCATTATTTTTATTTTATTATAATGTACGCATGCAAAAACGAGCCATACGCACACTTGTTAACATTTGGCGAGTTGTCTCCGCCAGACCACACTTTAAAGAGCTCGGTATACTTACGCTGCCCTGCATTGTGATTATGCAAGTGGTAGTATATGTTATCTCGAACCTGGACCAGTTCATGAAGAACGGAGACACCCACTCGCACGGTACGCGGAATGCAGGAAAATTCATCACCCGCTTCCTCAAAGTTAACTCATCTGATGGGTCCGGCAGTGTATAACAAACTACCAGACTCTGTCACATCTGATGGCAGTATAGCTTGTTTTAAATTAAGACTGAAATTGTCGTACAGAATTTTTATTCCGTGAACAAACTTTTACAACTGTAAACCTTATATTCCCATTTATGACTTTATTATAATTTATTTGATTCCATGTGATTTATTTTTTGAATTTGTAATTTTAATGCAATTTTGTATTCTCGACGAAAATTCGACATGTAAATTGGGTTTTATCAATAAATTGTATTTCTATCCTAAAGCGTCAGGTTTCTGAGATATTAACAGATAAAAAAATGGATCATTATGCTATGGGACATTTTTCATTTGTATAAGTGTCTTCTATCCAGATTTAGCGTGCACCGCGATTTAGAAAAAAAAACATTGTAGTAGTCGACGTTAGGGCCCAATTATCTATAAACATTCACTTTTTCTGATTGAACTAAATAGTTTTCAACTTTTGTGATGCATATTGTGCCTATTTTCTGTTTCCATTAAATATTTGTGTGTAAGGTAGGTGGTAGATAGATATCTAAATTAGTTTTAGAAAAATTGCAAGTAAAACATACAAATTACTAGTATAAACATTTACATCAAATTCCTGAAAATCAAGGTCGTCACCAGAATTGGCAGAGTCAATTTCAATTTCAATTTCAATTTATTTATTCAAACAACTTTACAGGACAAACCACTTAAGTCTATATGTATCTAACTCAATTTAACTTAAAACTAAAATTAAAATCTATACTAATACAATATATTAGGGTATAAATAATTTACCTTAGAAGAAAGGGCAGAAGAAACAAGATATGAAAGAAGTAAATTATTTTGGGTTATCAATACAATTTCATGTGGTATGTTATGGACCGACTGTGGTTGAATCGGGTTACCCTACCTGCCGAACTAGTTAAGTACTGTATCTCGACAGATAGTGCGCTCCTCCTCGCTCCTCATCGTACATAGATATATGAAGTGTGACATTTCTAAAAATGTATCAATGAAAGAATGACGACCGTAGGTGTTAATAAATTGTGCTTATATTTAAATGCAGGTTGGTCTAATTAGAATTATGTTGTAGATATATATAATTATGATATAATAAGTACTTTCGCAGAGATCCTAGATTAATAATAATAAATAACTAATAACAAAAATAGTAAACAAATAACCCAAAATTAACACAGTCCTGGCAACATTACCACGTTGAATAGCAATGTTGCCAGTACTCGGTAAGTTTGGATAATACAGTTTGTTGAAGATAAAAGTTTCAAACATTCATAACCACCACATTTATAAATAACAGGGAAAACTTCCAAAGGCGCCACTTTAAACCACTCGACAAAGTCCTCAAAGAGTATAAAAACTATTTCAGAAGAAACACCGGGTGAAAAATTTTAGAGAAACGATAGATTTTTCTTTAATATAAATTCTCGGTCCAATCTTTCATCGTCTTGAATTTAAAATCAATGGACCATTGTTTTAACTGTTTAACTTCTGAAGTATGATTATTATTTCTAAATTTAAGGTCGCATTTTAGAATGCTTAACAATCAAAAGTGTCATAAACACAGATTAGATAATATTACAGCCTGTACAAAAACCAAAATTTGTAAAAAGATACTGGCAACTTACGAAAGGCAAAATGTACGTCACACCTACCTAGAGATAAACCATTCAAAAAATTTACGCCGATTGTATGATGTTTAGTGGAATCATCGGCGTAAATTTTTAGAATCATTTATCTTTACTAGTAGATGATGTAGGTAGGTACGCACTATGACATTTTGGTTTTCCTAAGCTGCCAGTATCTTATTATGCTTATGCTACCTGCTTGCTTGGGATAAAGTCCCCAGTCGTGCGTACCTCACTAACACTAAAATTCTAAAATAATTAAAATCGCAATCAAGCATTTGGAACAACATTAAGCTTCTTTTTAGGCTACAGTTACTCTCGCAAAACTCGATTGCGATTTTTGGAAGTTGGATTTTTGGCATTGTGGCACGAATTCCTTGCATTTACTGTGGCCGCCTGTCCACCGCACGCTCGTCACCCGACCACCGTAATCCGGCTGCCGAAGATATGAGTAGATCGGAGCGACTGCTAGAACTTGGCCTAAGATTGTGACGGACCGATTTTTCCTTTTAAGCCTACGTCTTCATTATCGGCGATGATCTTTACTCGTATGATCGTCTATCATCGACAAGTTTATCGTCACGATCATCGTGCAAGCATCAACACTTCTCGTCATGCTGCCGCAACTTATCGTGAACTACACGCTCACGTAATTTATCGTTCACGTATTAGCGGATGAATCCAATTTTTTGCATCCTCTTCGCCTTCGAACGTACAAAAGCAGAAGAAGTTGTCGGCAGTTCAACCTAGAAATTTTTCAAACGCGACTACCACGAACGACAGCTAAAACAAACTGAATCACCGAGATCAAATCAAATCAAATTCTTTATTTATGCCACAATTAATTGATCATCGCGGTGGACACACTCGATTGCCGTCACGCCGCCATCTTATTTTATTGAACTCGGCCTTAAAATATGTAATATCGTTATTGGTGACGTCCCGGTGGCGGTGGACAAAAGATCAACGTCACGTAATCTCGGCCTGGTATAATGTTGTTACGGCTCGGTGACGGTGACAGTGGACAAACGGCGGTACACTGAATAGTAATTTAAGTAATAACCAAAAAATTTAAACAAAAAAAGTCAGACAGGAAATTCTTAAATGCGAACTATTTCGTTTCCAAACCAGTGATTGCTTTTGTGTGAAAATAGCCCTCACTAGCAACCTTAACCCTTCCGCGATCTCATACATCATTCTGGTATTCAGCTTAATAAATTATGTTACTCCGTACACTTCACCAATATTAGATTACTAACCCTATACCCAGATGGGGATATTTACTTCAAGCCTTCGGGAAATCCTTGGGTGAGATTGTAAATGCCTTCTCGAAAATCAAATGGAAAAGTATTATTTTTAAACCAGTAATTTTTTTATTTATCTATATATATAAAAGAAAGTTGTGTTAGTTACACTATTTATAACTCAAGAACGGCTGAACCGATTTGGCTGAAAATTGGTGGGGAGGCAGCTTTGAACCAGGAGACGGACATAGGCTATGTTTTATCCCGGAATTACCACGGGAACGGGAACTACGCAGGCGAAGCCGCGGGCAGCAGCTAGTTTTCTATAATTGTTAAGAGCCTCTGGTCAAAGCGACGCATGACCCGAAGGCTGATGAGTATCTGGTGCAGCGCATCAGCATTGCTATACATCGTGGCAATGCAGCCAGCGTTTCGAGGATGTCTTCGATTGGTATTAATATGGATCAGTTGAGCTACCTCTAGATTGTCTACAGTTTGCTCAACTGTTTCAATCAAGTTATAGAAATGAATTACAACTAGTATTTACAATTGAAACAATTGAGCTAACTGTAGAATGTTACCCTCGGTAGCCTCGGTACCCCACGGGCCTCTTACCATCGTCACGCATCAGACCATTAGGTTCGAGAATAGCTGGTACGTTAGCGGTGACAAAGGCCCGAAACTGTTTCAATTGTAAATACTAGTTCTACTTTATTTGTATTCCTTAATTGTCATTTTATTTGTTTATTTACTACCAAGTCTTATAAATCATCTTACAAACACACAAGAATTTTAATTAAAAATGAAGTGTTTTATTGAGTGTGATTTAAGACAATTCGTGTGATTGAAAGCTTTTGGCTCCAGGTTAAAAAAGATTTACATTTTGTAATTATTTTTATGAATAAATTAAAAATTCGCCACCCACAACCTAACCTAGCCTAAGTAGGTAAGTAATAAAAAAATTGCCATTTAAATACATTCTAAACCTTAAAAAAACGGATCCATAATCGACTTACAAAATCCCTCTTTATAAAGATTATAAATTAAGGGACATTACAGTCAACAAATAATTTATTGACACATCAATTTTGAAAACTCATATTTACGCCTAGTATACACTGAAAAGCGTTATTTCTTGTTCCTACAGCGCACAATATAGGGTGAATTCATATTATCTGATTCATATTCCACGCCCAAATTATATTTGCACTGTGGTATTTCCAACTATAATTTCCTGGTGTAACAGTTTTTTGGGGCTATTGGCTAACATTTACATTACATGATTACAAAAGGCGTAAAGGATTATCTACAGGCCGTTCGTTACAGCTTTACATACGACTATTAACGTTTTTGGTTTTTTGTAAAACAAACTTGCTGATATAAGATAAAACAGGCATTGCTTAAAAATTTACTGCGACTGCGACGTAGTAGGTTGTAGGTTCGACTCCCGCCTTGTGAAAGCTAGTGTAGAGGTTCAACTGTGTTACTGAAATAAAACAGGGCATCGTTTTAACATGGGCTAGGTATATTCCTTTTACAACTAACAATTTATCCAAATCAACATATCTTTTTTACAACGGCGTCCATGACAGATAGAATGTTGCACTCTTCATATATTTTAAAATCTTTTTAACAGAATTATTTCCAACTCTAAACCTATTTTTTTTTGGTAGGCTTACACTTGGTACAAATGTTTGTACGATTTGAAAATATTTCGGTCATCTAGAACCCATTACACAAGCTCTGCTTAGCTTAGAGCTAGCTAGAGCTGCTGTGTGAATCCTGACAGCATTATTTTGTTAATGTAAGTAAGTAAAAATGTTCCGAAAAAAGACAAATAAAAAATCTCTATTTAAGAACAGACGCCATCTTTCAATCCTCTTTATTACCTCTTAAAAGAATTCATGAACTCTAAACATTCTTCAGCTTTTTAGTCGACTATTAAACACATGGCCAAACAACATTTTAGGAGTCGTTAAATTATTTTATTACGGTCTTTTCCGTGGTCAAATTTTTAAGACTCGAGTTATGTTTTTTGACGATCTCTTTGGCGCAATATGCAAAGGCCAGTTTCAAGCGAAATAAGGTTGCTGGTTCGATTTCCGTGGTGGGAAAAAATGTTTGTGGCATCTACCAATGCTTGTTATTTTATGTAGGTATTATGCATCAAGTAGTTCGACAGATATATGTATTTGATTTTATAGGACTTACTGTTACTGGTTAGAGCTTTTTGTAAGCTTAAGTAAATAAAAATTATTGATTCAACTTTTTAAACTATCATGGTGATTTAGTTTCATTTTCAGCATCAGCATTGCTATACAGCGGGGCAATGCAGCCAGCGTCTTGGGGACGCGACAACTCGTATTCATAAAGATCAGTTGAGCTACCTGTAGATTGTTTACAACAGTCTGCAGTTACCTCAATTTTTTGAATTGTAATTACTAGTCTTAATTTGTTTCTATTATTTGATTGTAATTTTCTTTGTGGATAATAATTGAAAAGTTTGAAAGATAATTTCTAATTCTATAATTCTAATGGTTATAGACCGTGCACAGACGATATCAGTTGAATTTAGGAATGTGCTAACCAACTACAACACGAGGTCAAGTGACGTGGGAGTCGAAAATCTCTGCGACTTCTTACGGACTGTAGCGCCGTTAGCTCCACCTACAGGGAAACATTGAAGTTTATCCAATCCTGTTCAAAGACTTAAGTTACATTTAGTTCGTTTGACGAGAGGTGTCGCGTTGCTTAATTCTGGGGTTTTTTGTTATTATGGTGTGTAGCCCCACACTCAGCGTTATTTCTAAGAAATCAAATAGTATCGCAAAAATTAAAAGGAAAAGGAAAAAAAGGACGTGGGTTCAAGTCCCGTCGAAGTCGAAAATTTTTGCGATATTATTTGATTTCTTAGAAATTACCCTGAGTGTGGGGTTACGAACTATAATAACAAAAAACCTCAGTTGAATTTCGTATGAACTGGAATCATTTTGAGTTCTATGGTAAATAGGGCTTTGTTGCTTGGTTTGTTAGTAAACGCATTTTTTATGATGTCTTATTTTTTGGAAAACACTACTTCGTTTAAGAGAGCCCAGGATAAACATTCGTTTTCATCTAAACAATTAAAACTCCTAAAAAAAACATCTCACTTCAGTTTTTCACATCATTCCCATAAAAACAAGTCTTATCATCTGCACCGGAACTGCCCACGCAATTTGTGCTTTATCTACCAAAAAAATAAGGGCTAAAGTCCTGTCGACCGGCTAATCCTTGAATCTGTTACTGTTATAGGGCCCGCTTCCGCTTCTTCTAAAGCGTTATTTGTGTGAAGATTAGCAGTTATTTATGTTGTACGTTGTTTTGGTTATTTTGGGCCGGAAGGTATAGTAGGGTGAATAGATGCGTTTGTTTGAAGGTATAGTTTTGAAAATTAGCTGTATGTGGAGACACCATGACGACCTCAGCTGCGACGCAAGAGGTTGCGGGTTCGATTTCCGTCTCGGGACAAATGTTTGTACGATCTGCAAATATGTGTTCAGGGCTGTTCTGGATGTTTTCTGTGTAAAATAAAAAAATATCTATGTAGTGTATTGTATTAAGTATAACAGTTATCTAGTACCCATAACACAAACTCTGCTTAGCTTGGGGCTAGATAATGCTGTGTGAATTGTCCAGCCTAATACTTATCTACTAGTCCACCGCCTCGTTGGCCTAGCGGTCAGCTTGTTCAACCGCTGATCCGGTACTGAGTACGAATCCTGGATATGGCCAATACTTATTATTGGGGTTATTCTAGGAAGGAAAATTCACAGCAGCAGCCCGGAGTCTGGAAGTTTGCAGTGTTACACCCCCGTGCCTCGGAAAGCACGTTAAGCTGTTGGTCCTACGCCTGACCTCTACCCGGTCGTGTCGGTCTGCCGTCCCATCGGATTATGAGAGTGAGGGAATAGAGAGTGCACCTGTGTTTGCGCACACACTTGTACTTTAATATGTCCTGAGCATCTGTCTTGTCTCCGATGAGATTGGCCATCGTGGTCGAAGTTCGGCTAGGAGAACATTATTATTATTACTGGTCCACTGCTGAACGGCGCCCTCGTGTAACGAGTGCCGTAGCCATGTGTTCAGTCGCATCCAGCATCAGTCTGTATTGACGCAGGTCATCATCCCTAATGGCTTAGGCTATTATTATAAATTAAATAAATTTATTTCATGCATCTAGATGAATTAGGTGCAAAAAACATAAATAATCTTATTGTAGATTATCATTTATTATTTTATTTATTGTATTTTATTTTTGCAATCACACTAATCACAACACACTAATATTATAAATGTGAAAGTTTGGATGGATGGATGAATAGATGGATGGATGTTTGTTACCTCTTCACGCCAAAACTATTGAATGGATCTGGCTCAAATTTTTATTTAATATTAATTGCACACAGGTAATTATAATCCTGGAATCAAACATAGGCTACTTTTTATCCCATAACTCAGTTCCCATGGGATAGAAATGAATCACCTTTAAACGTTTCCATAGAACCAACGCGTGCGAAGCCGCGGGCATAAACTATTCGTAAAATAAAAATTCAAAATAATCATAAAAAGTTCATGAGAGTTCATATGACATAATCTCAAACAAGGGCCATAACTTGCAAATATGTATAGTTAAAAGCCCGCAAAGGACTCGCTATACTGTAATAGAGGCCAAATTGCCGACTCAGCCTGATTTATAACGAGTATCCTTGAATTACATGGTCTTTGCTTTCCCTATGTCTTCATTTCTTTGGTGTCCTGAGAAGTTATTTGGAAATAGCGGGCCAATATAGGTACATATTAATTTGCAACATTATGGTCCTTGTTTTAGAATGTGTAAGTAGTTGGACATTATATTCTCTCAACCTTTTATGGGTATATTTTATTTTATTTCACGTTTGTACGACATAGGTACAATTTTTTTTTGTACCTACTTATTTCGTCTCGATATACATAATAAATAAATAATGCTGGACAATTCACACAGCATTATCTAGCCCCAAGCTAAGCAGAGCTTGTGTTATGGGTACTAGATAACTGTTATACTACCACTACATACATAGATTTTTTTTATTATACATAGAATACATCCAGAACACCTCTGAACAAATATCTGCAGTTCGTACAAACATTTGTCCCGAGGCGGGAATCGAACCCACAACCTCCTGCGTCGCAGGCGGACCTTCGCCCGCTGCGCCATTGAGGTCGTCAAATTAATGAAATAAAAGAATGAATACATGAAAATGAAGAATATCAAAAAAAAACAAATTAAAGAAAAAAAAAAATTATGAAATGATGAATGAAAGAAGCAATTCATATTAATTGGATGGGTTTCTGTGATAAAAAAAATATTTTGTCTACCATTATCCGGTCTTTCAATCATAAAAGTCAAAAACTAATGCTAACCCAGGAAAAAAAAAGGTGTCTGGCTCCTTAGACAAAACCTATTTGAAAGCTCCAATTTCTACTCTAAAGTTTTGTATGTTTAAATCCAACATGGTTTGTAATACTTCAGCCGTTTACAACGGGATATTTACCATGATTTGAGTTGTGAGCGTACCATGATTAGAGAATTAATAGCACACAAAACACTGAAGGAAAATAAAAACAAAACAAAAAGGGTACCTACACTAAACCATAAATAGGTAAAATTGTGTAGATATGGTACGTTCTCCCAGCGGTAACTCAAAAAATGACCCGTGTTGTTTTACAATTAAATGCAAAGACACGCTAATTCCAATCTTTTGCAATATACCTACCTCAGGAAAAAAAAAGATGGAAAGACGTAACTAGATCGAAGAGCGACTGAGACAACAATACGCACGCGATACACGAACGCCGGCGGCGCCGGTCCGACTATGACTGAGGTGAGTGGACCTAATTGGACCTAATTTGAGCGTTCCACTTTAGAGAAGCTGGTACCCAATCTCCCGAATTTTACTTACACCAATGCAGTAAACAACAATAGAGACAACATAAGAAAAATCAAACATCATGAAACAAGTTTTTTTTTATAAATTAAAAAAGAACTCTACGTGTAGAGTCTCATGAAAGAAATACCTGACCTGACTAAAAGTTGACAGGTGAGAATCAAACACGCGACACCTTTATTAAAATCTATCCGGCTATGCCCCACTGCGCCATAGTCGTCCTAATTCTCTTCATACATAACAAACACTTGCATAAAACTCAAATCTCATCTCCTAGACATAAAGTCCACATTTCAACGCTCTATTTACAGGAAAATGTCATCAGAAACCCTGCCTGAGCCCGTAACTTCCAAAACTAAGGTAAACGTGTTAGAGATTTTCAGCGATTTCGCGCTTCAAGTGGGTAACAAGGTTACATTTCAAGGTTAATGTAACAAAAGTTCTTAGCTCGAAAACTAGAGGTCTGGATTTTAGGTTAGCTTTGGGAATACATGAACATAATGCTACAGAAACGTGTGTGGAATGGTAAGTTTATTTCTAAATGAACCTATTATCAAAGAGTTTCCTTGAGTAGTACTCGTTTAAAACGTCCATATCAATAAGGAATAATGTAACTATCTATTCGTGCAAGAATTTACAAAATCAGATCAGTAGTTCCGGAGATAATACATTTTTATTATCAGCGTGGAAATGTAGATTACAAAGATTGGAAGAAGTACGCTAGCAAAGAGTTCGAACAATAAATCTAACAGTTCAACCTTCTTTTGGGCACTAGATCCGACTATTCACTTTATATCATTCCTTTTTCAAATCTCTGTTAAAAATAAATTGGGTAGGTACGGAGCGGAGCGAAATCTTTTCGGCCAGTTATTATCAAAAGGATTTAGTTTTTTGTTATTTTTAACCAATAAGGATTTATGATGTTCCTCTGTCTGTTTATTAATTATTCGCACATAAAAGGAAGAAAATACTTTCTAACTTCAGCAAAATACGTTGGTTATTTAAGTACCTTTTTAAGTGGATCTACCACTTAAAAAGGTACTAAAATAACCAACTTACTAAAACGTTTTAATTGGTACCTCATAATAATTATCTGAAATAGTGTTTTTAATTTCTTGCTAACAAAAACTCTTACCTACCTATTATTACGGCCAATTCTGTGCCCTCTTTTTAGAGCTCGTCAAAATACTTTAGTCGTAACTGTACACTATATAATATTAGACTTACTTATCTAAAAAATAACCTTTAATGAGGAATATCAATTTGAGACAGTGTTAGACCCCGCCTGGCTTTTTTCTAAACTTCCTCACCCAACTTTTTGAAGGGAAGGAAAAATATAATATAATTTGCCACGGCTTACAGTCACAAAACTTTGGGAGTCTCAGGGAAATGTTATTGCCAAGGGCAAGAGTTTTGAACGAAAATATTATTAGGTTATTGTTAATTCTTTTGGACTTAGAGAAAAAGCTTCTGCTTCTCAATTGTGTAAAGTTTGTACGTACTCTTTTGGTATTTTTTTTATTTCTGTAATTTTTTATGACTTGAAGATAGCAAGAAAACAATTTAAATTGCTGTTGTTGTCAAAGCCATTGTAGACGCTTCCGACTGGTTGTGATATGGATCAGTTGAGCTACCTGTAGATTGTTTGCAACAGTCTGCAGTTAGCTCAATTGTTTCAATTGTAAATACTAGTTCTGATAGAGGTTGTTAAATATAAACGTGATAGCCCCTTATTCTTTTTGTAAATGTTACATTGTATAGGCAGCCTTTTTCTTCAAGTAATAACCAAACCTGTATAATATAACTCAGCTTAATAATAATTAAAATCCATATACTAGTAAGGTACTAAATACATTGCTGTGTAAACCTACTGCTTTTTAATCAAGTTAACCACCCATAGTTAAAAAGCTTTAAGCTCTAAATAGGTTGATAACCTTTCATAATTTTAGCCAATGAAAAGTCAGATCTCCCAAACATTTTCACGGTCAGTTGTCATGTAGAATTCGAATGATGCTTGCAAGAATTGCAGCTTATTCAGTCGCTTATAGATTTCACCCTATGTCTTCTGTCTCTTTCCCTCCATAGTATACGCAAACCAGTATGATCAGTGTTGCGTCGTAGGGTGGACGCACGTCGACGGCGACCGACTTCGCGGCGATTTTGATTTTCGAATGCGATGTGATTTTTTTTTTAATTTCTGTGCCGTGAATATGACAGTGATGGAGTAGAATTTGGAGTGATTTTAGATTAAAAATTGTTGAGTGTAGTGAGTAATTTAGTGATTAGTTTTGGTGCGATTTGTTCTGGATGTGAAAGGTATGTCATTTCTATTTTATTATAAAAACTTTGATTTTAAAAATATTGTGTGTAGGTCCCTCTTAACATTTTCGAGTTCTCTAAGTTAACAACAGCTTAAGTTAAAATTGGCCAATACAAAATTAAATCAAAATCAAACTACTTACGCATTTAGGTATGGATGAATTATTTTATACGTAAGTATTATATTTTTATTTTTAAGTATTAAGAGGTTCTAATTTAGTTTTAGCAAATTAATTTAATGGGATAACTAATTTGTCAAGCACTATTATTTTAATCAGTGTTTATTTTATTAAAAAAAATAGTTTTGATTATTGAACTCCGCATCTTTGTGGTTTTAACTTAAAAATTTTATAGGTAGATATTTACTTACAAGTAACTTATAAAGTTCATACAGTCACTGGCATATTTTTAAAAAATTACGCAATTTTCAACACAGACGTAAAATTTTAAACAAAAACATGTTTAAAATTTTTTAAACTTACAAAATTTTCCGTACACATTTTAATTACGTCTTTTGAAATAACTATTTTATTTAGTCTTGTTCCAGTTTTACTTAAGTCAAATCAAATCAAAAGTTCTTTATTTCCATAAATACAATAAATATACACTTCATCATCATCATCATCAGCCCATATTAGTCCACTGTTGGACATAGGCCTCCCCTAATGAGCGCCATAGCGCCCTGTCTTCAGCTTGCCGCATCCAGCATCTGCCTGCAGTCTTTCGCAGATCGTCATCCCACCTGGCCGGAGGGCGTCCTACACTACGTTTACCGAGTCGTGGTCTCCACTCAAGAACACGTTTACCCCAGCGGTTGTCGGTTCTTCGCGAGATATGGCCGGCCCACTGCCACTTCAGCTTGCTTATTCTTTGAGCTATGTCGATAACTTTGGTTCTCTGTCGGATGTATTCGTTACGAATTTTATCCTTCAGAGAGACTCCGAGCATAGCTCTTTCCATAGCTCGCTGAGCGACTTTGAACTGGTGGACCAGCCCTAACGTGAGTGTCCACGTCTCAGCTCCGTAGGTCATGACGGGTAGGACGCACTGATTGAAAACTTTAGTTTTCAAGCATTGTGGTATGGATGACGAGAAGACTCGACGTAGTTTCCCAAACGCTGCCCAGCCTAGCTGGATCCTCCTCCTAGCCTCCTTCTCAAAATTATTTTTACCCAACTGCAGAATTTGCCCAAGGTAAGTATACTCGGAACCAATTTCAAGAAGGTGGCCATGTACGACGACCGGTCCCGGATCAATGAGGCCATTGATCATGACTTTGGTTTTATCCAAATTCATGCCAAGACCGATGCGTCGCGAGGCTGAGGCTAGGCTGTCCAGCATTTGGTTCAGCTCCTCTAGCGACTCCGCCATTAAGACTATGTCATCAGCGAATCGCAGGTGTGAGATGTGGTCGCCGTTTATGTTGATGCCCTTACCTTTCCAGTCCAGCGTCTTAAACATATCTTCCAACGCGCTCGTGAACAGTTTCGGGGATATAACATCCCCCTGTCTAACTCCTCTGCGCAGTTGGATGGGTTTAGACTGCTGGCCCTGTACTTGGACACTCATGGTGGCGGCCTCGTAGAGGCATCTCAGCACCTCGATATAACGATAGTCTACTTGGCATCGCTGTAAGGATTCCAAGACAGCCCAGGTTTCGACAGAGTCAAAGGCCTTTTCATAGTCCACAAAGGCCAGACACAGAGGCTGATTATACTCTTCGGACTTCTGTATAATCTGCCTCACTGTGTGAATGTGGTCTATGGTGCCAAATCCTCCGCGGAACCCGGCCTGTTCCGGTGGCTGGAACTCGTCGAGTCTCCTGGCGAGACGATTTGTGACCACTCGTGAGAACAGCTTATAGACGTGGCTCAGGAGTGTGATGGGTCTGTAGTTTTTAAGAAGGGTTTTATCTCCCTTCTTAAAAAAGAGCACCACCAAACTCCCGCTCCACGCCTTTGGAGTTCTCCCACTGTGAAGGACGGTGTTGAAGAGGTTCTGTAGCTCCTGTATAACAGGGGTACCTCCGGCTTTCAAAAGCTCTGATGTTATTCCGTCCTCACCGGGGGCTTTTCCATTTTTAAGCTGCCTCAGAGCTAACACAATCTCGTCTTGACTGATGTCTGGCAGTTCGTCGGTATAGTGGCGTGTCAGAGTGGCTCTAGAATCATGGTCGTCTCGTCGGGAATGGGGGGCATGTGCAGCGTATAAACGGCCATAGAAATCCTCTACCTCGGCGGAGATCTCCGGCTTCGACAATACGGTCCTCCCGTCGTGCGTCTTCAGCTTCGTCAGGTGGCTCCTGCCAAGCTGCTGAGTGAATACTTTGGACCCTCGGTTTCGCTCTATAGCCTCTTCGATGAGGCGTGTGTTGGAGCTCCGAAGGTCGTGTCGTACCATCTTCGCAATTCGCTTGTTCAGGTCTGACCTTTCTGACGAAGTCGCTTGGGTGGTTTCCCGTCTTTTTGTCATCAGCCCGAGAGTCTCATCCGAGAGTTTGGATTTCTTGCCTGTGCGCTGCTTTTTGCAGAACTTGATGCCCTCATCCCTCAGCGTTTCGACCAGATTGTGTAGGGTCTCGTCAGCGTCATCAGTGGGATCCAAGGCAACAAATCTATTCCCGAGAAGCTGCTGGAACTTCTCGGTGCCCGCCATGATTTGGATTGGGTTAGGTCGGAGCGTGGACTTCATCAGACGGTTTCTTTCAAGCTTCAAGTTGATATTCAGAGAGCCTCGGAGCAGTCGGTGATCAGATCCGGTATTGAATCTGTTGATCACTGAGACATCTCTGAATATGTGCTTGCTATCCGTCATGATGAAGTCGATCTCATTTTTAGTCACAGTGTCGGGGCTTTGCCATGTCCACTTCCTTTGAGGCTGTTTCTTAAAGAAGGAGTTCATTAAGAACAGCCCCTCTTTCTCAAGGAAGTTGACCAGCATTTGCCCCCTGTGATTCCTAATTCCATAACCATGCGGGCCTATTCGGGATTCGTTGCCAGTCTGGGTTCCCACCTTGCCGTTAAAGTCCCCCATAACAACGTTGAAGTGTGCCTTAGTGGTGTT
Organism: Eupithecia subumbrata; assembly: GCA_949316285.1. NCBI lineage: Eukaryota > Metazoa > Arthropoda > Insecta > Lepidoptera > Geometridae > Eupithecia > Eupithecia subumbrata. The sequence continues at coordinate 1,803,670 of OX438644.1, read as the reverse complement.
GTGTAAGGCTTTGGAAATGTCTTCGTACATATCCTCCACTTCATCATCCGAGTGTGCCGAGGTCGGTGCGTAAACCTGAATAACCTTCATGGTGTACCGCTTGGACAACCGAAGGATCAGGTACGCTACCCTGGTCGACACACTGGAGATTTCTTTGACGTTGTTAGAGAGGGCCTTGTTGACGAGGAAACCTACGCCACCCTGGGATGTTTTATCACCCTCGCGAAAGTAGAGAAGATGGCCCGAGTCTAGGGTTATGGTGTCCTCCCCCTCTCTACGGACTTCACATAACCCCAGAACATGCCATTTAATGTTCTCTAACTCCACTTCCAACTGCGCTAGATGGTGGTCAAGCCTCAGAGTGCGTCCGTTGAACGTTGCCAGGGTCGGTTTGCGTAATGTATGGTAGCCTGAGGTAGCCCGGTGATTCCTAGCACCCCCTGCCCCGCCGTTACCATGGCCGCTACCATGGCCAGGAATAGCGAGGCGGCCGGGAACTGGGGGCCATTTTTTGGCTTTATTCATCATTGGGGGGTAATGCCCATAATCCCCACGCTGGGCATGCGGGTTGGGGATCGCAGTTAGGTGAAGTTGTTCTGCAGGGGGCGCTGCTGCCCGCCCCCCGGTGCGTGTGTCCCTTAGTCGCCTCTTACGACACCCACGGGAGGAATTGGGGTGGTGCAATTCTATGCCGGCACCACACGGCCATATACACTTAGGAAAGGTCAAATTATAAAACTAAACACTGACACGGAAATAAAGTGATATTTTTGATTTCTGTCGCTTCGGTATGTAGACTAAAGTAAAGAAGCGACGAAGAAACCTAGCCTGTTAGTTGTTATTTTTCGAGCTGGAGCAAAATTCGTCTCAAGCTTTTTTATCCTCTAGACAATCTGATATTTTGTAGTAAGCCTTAAATTTTTACAAAGGATATGTTTATAATTTTTTTTGAGTTTATTTATTGATAATTTTTGCAACTCACTTGGAGTAAGGTAAAATCATCCGAAACCAGAAAAGATCTGACGAAAATATAACGATATTCTTTTGTCATGTCACCATCATAAAAACACAAAAGCCTTAGCAAAACGGGAATTGGTAAGTATCTTTAAGCTGGCACTTCAAAGGAGTCCCACAAAATTCAGGAGTTATCTTAGGAGTGTTTTCAAAACGTTGGTTTCTTTGTTTTTATACCTTCCCTCTGTCACAGCGATCAGGGTATGTATTATCATTATCTTCACAACTTAAGGTCGTTCGGTCTAGAATGTTGATGATGGTACCCAGATGATGGGATTACTTTTCATCTAGGTATCATCTGGGGACCTAAACCCTCCACTGCCTCTTTTAACCTCGCCTGTCCTGTGCTTTTTGCATTGTAAAAATTATCCAAGATTTTACACCCCTGAAATAAATAAAAAAACAACTAGCCTGTTTTCGGCTGGTGATTTTTTGACCTTTAGATAAAGTCGATGTCAAAAAAATCACCAGACGAAAGCAGGCAAATATTTTTTCTAAAAAATGGCACCAATCCTTTTATCTTAGAAACAGGAAAACCAAGAAGCACGTCCGCATTTATATTATTAGTAGAGATATTCAGCCTTATGGGAAATAAGGGGAGCGTTTTTCCAAACCATTAAAAGTCTACCTTTATGTTTACTTTTGCTTTACGAATAGATCTTGTTTTTCGGGGATGGAATATTTTTACCCTGGAATTTAGCTTTGAGGGACGCTTCTCTCCAAAGGTTCAGGTATATCCTACTAATATTATAAAACCGAAACTTTGTGAAATCGAAATTTTATTTACCTAGGACTTGCGCTTGGCTCTATAGGACTCGCACACTAAGGGTTTCGTTTTCAACCGACTTCGAAAAATGAAGGATGTTCTATGTATGTTCGGCTTTACCTATGTATGTTTTATTATGTATGTTCGCCGATGTCACCGACAATTGTGGGCCATTTTGTACTCTGGGCTTACAATTTGCCCCAGTGAAAATATAAGTAAGTAGAAAATCAAAAATTGATTTTCGTTTTAGTCAAAACATCAGAATATTTTATATTATTTATTTTTTATTATTTGCCTTAGCAACTAGTTCTGTGAAAAATTGCACTTTCGTATACCTGCCTGGATTTGTGACTTCAGGGTGGATAATTGTATAAAAAAATATAAGACAATCGCACCAGCTTTTAAAAATTTATCCCTTACAGGCCTCACGAACGGATGGCGGTAAAGGCCTTTACTATAAAGGGTCACATTGCACCCTTTGCGTACAAATCCCTAAAAATGCCTTATATCTCACGTAAATTCTACCATCCAACCGTCTTTCATAACACGTTGAATGACAGTTATAATAACCCAAAAGATTAATAGGATATTTCATACTCGAAACCTTTCAAAGGACCTAATGATGTGATCCCATTAATAAATCCTTTCAGAAGAGCGTGAACAGTATTACACTCTGTCTTTACAAATTTGTCATGGTAGGTACTTCCGTTTTCTTTCTTGGAAGAGTATGTTTTTGTGCTTCGTGCAGTAAAAGTAAAAATGTAAGTAAGTATTTATTCTGTGACACAAAATTACAAGTAAAGTTGGTACCTTCGATCAAATATGCCCCGACGAGTGATTCTTGCATTTTAATAGGAGCACTTGGCCATGCTTTCTGTCCGAGCGCTAAAATGACACTAGTTGAAATCGTAACTAATCATGCAAAAAGGCTTTTCATTTGATACTGATGGTTTCAGTGTGCGCATAATCTATGGGTGCCGGCCAAACCTTGATCGATGGTTGGTAAGTACAAACAAATAAAAGTTACAACCCTGACATCAATAAAGGTCGTCGCTCAGCATGATGCACAGTAACTATGGGCTACTGTGCGCTGGAATTTATGCGACACCTAGAGGGCGCAGCAGCAGCAGCACCAATAATATAGATGACTAGCTGTGCCCCGCGGGTTCGTCCCCGTGGAAATTTATGTTTCCAACTTTCTTAATTTTTACTTTCAAAAGAACCTTCTCCTGACTATAAGAAACACAACGAAAAAAGAATTAGCGAAATTGGTCCAGCCGTTCACGCGCGATGCCGTGACCAAGGAAAATAGGGATTGATTTTTATATAAAAAAGAAAGATAATAACATCTAAATATTTATAATGTATACAATGATAAAATTGCAACAAATAGAAGCAAATTACTGTTAGCTACTAAAATGAATTCGTAAAATCATACCCAAGCCGGCCATACGCCAAGGCGGCAAGGAAGGTAAAGTGCCTAGAATGCTGGACAATAATAAATTATTTCCTGGAAGAGTTAGAGGGAGACATTGGTCCAGCAGTGGGATGACATACTTATTTACTTGCTTACTGGCGTGGCGCAGTGTTCCGAAGTATTTATGCATTCATTCCCTATATTTAAATAAGATTGAAAAAGCTCATAGCGGTTATTAACATGTTTAAATTTATGTTTAATATTATCTAGGATGATAGTACACTAGATTTGTATTACTTTTCTAAGTAAAGTTTATAAATAAATATCTTTTAAAAATTTAAATTGAGTGACCCGCATCACCAGTTGTCCCGGTCCCTCGCCATTTCAGTACAGAAATTCTTGTAGGTCTTTTACAAATTTGAAGCTCCAGCGGTACCTCAAACGACCATTATGCCTTCGGCCTCATGTACTATGTTGTAAAAATGCAAAAAAATCTACACAGTATCGCAGTAACACGCGTGTAATGTATCTGATGTTGCGAGTGTCCATATGCTGCGGTAACCGCGTTTTATCAGGTAGGCCGTATGCCTAGATGGACTGAACGCGACTGTCGTAAAATGTATTAAACATTCAGTGACATGCTTTAAAATAAATGTTCTAACATTGGTGTCAATTCAGATGTCACTAAAACTTAACTAATTTGAAAGGACAAAAATGTTACCAGTCATTTTTAGACCTATGAAATTAGATTAGTTTAGTTCAGGCAACATCTGTATTGACACCATTAAGTGTCACTTAATATTCTAACACTAAGTGTTCTATGAATCACTAAGTGTTCTGTGATTATTTAATAGAATGTCACTTTTTACGACAGATAATCGATAGTACAATTATGACACAGGTAGACTTAATTCTACAAGACGCTTAGATTATACCTATCTAGGTTAGGCTAGGTACTTAAGTTTTCCTTTTAGTTATATAAGCAATATTAATGCATTATTATTATTATGAAAACCGCGTTCAGTCTATTTAAGCATGCGGCCCACCTGCTGGAAAGTTTTACCTTAGATTTATTTACAAACTTCCTCTAAATAATCTCTTAAAATATTTCAATTCTTTTTATTATCTACCTTCTTGATTCCTTAAGAGCACTGTACAATGCTTCGTTAAATTTGCTTTTCCCTTTCCGGAAATCCCAAGAGATATTTGTTTGGTTTCGACTTTTGATGTGCGGAACTCTAAATAATGAAATTGAATCGTTTGAGATAGCTTCCGCCTGGTAATGATCCGGTGGCGCTAGCAGAAACGCGGTGTCAAACGTGACGATAACGAGACGAAAGTAGATCAATCGAGATTTTATATCTAACTTTCCGAGTAAAATGTTTTATGAAGGAAAAATATGTCTCTGAACATGAAAAACGTTTCCACACTGAATTTACTTTATGTAGAGCAACATTTTTATCAACATAATTAATAATATTGCGTATAATAATAATGTAACGTTTAGATTTGATCAAAAATTATCGGAGCAGCGGGACTGCGCGAAAAAGGCGGTCATTTTAAATCCCAATCTTTATCTACGTGTTTTTTAAAGTTCTAATTACACATTTTTCCTTAATTTTGCATACTTTTCTCTACAAATTAACTTCTATGAGGATGAATAGCAAAAAAATGTAGTTTAAGTTTGTTTATAATTACACACCTAAACAAAACAAAATATGTAGTAGGTAACTGTTGTTTGATTTTTTTTTTATTGATAATGATCAAGCGTTTGGCCACCAACTCACTTAAAGTAAGTGAAGATGTGGACTAAGACACGATGAGTTGATGAGATTGATGAGATTTTGCAAGGATGAGATTCAAACGAACAACCCCCAGAATTACGTCAGAACAGTGATAATGGTACCACTGTAACAACAAAGCTGAATGAAAAATGTTATCTTAAATGAAATGTTTTGTTGCTCCCCCGAGTTACTTTTAGATCGTTTACAAAGGCCTATTTTCATTTATTCATTTTCAGATAATCGCAAAATGTCTTTGACGCAAATCCTGGATTCAATTTCGGGATAAGTGTTTGTATCATCATCATTATCGTCTTCCGTTTTTGTTACTTATTTCCTAAAATTGAGGGCTTTGAAGGAGATGAGATGGGATTTATTTAGGTGCTACGTATTGGGAAACTAGTGCCACTGAAAATTTTCTGCCAACCACAGTTTTTTAGGAGCCTGTACTATTCCTGTGCGTGGAAAAAACTTTCCTTGGTCTTCATCAGCGCTTCATTTACATAATATACACATTTTGTTCTTCTATAGCAAAATGTGTAAAAATAAATTGAGAACCTACTGGTGATTTACGTAGTGCAGGGGAAAGTTATATTTTGGAAATCATTAAAAGTTTTGTAGAACTTCGAATCCAATCAATTTCATTCAATAATTTAAATGTAGTTTTTTTAAAACAAAGGCTGGCTCTAAAACCTTAGCGGCAACTTGATAGAACTTTTCAAATTGAAATTAGCCTCTAAAGTCCCACTTTTCGGCAAAGGCCTCCTCTGATCCCTCCATGCATCACAATTCTGAGCCATTTCGACCCACGTTCTATCGAAGGTATCCAGTTCGTCGCACCATCGTTTCTTCGGTCTACCGCGATTCCTTACGCTGTTGGGACTCCACTGAGTGCTCTTAGCCCACAGTTCTTCGGGCATGCGGCAGATAGAACTTTTAGCCTTTAAGAGTTATTAATATTATATTAAGTTCGTCACTTATCTTGTACCCATACCACAAATCGGCTGATTTGGGTCTAAATTATACTGTGTGATTTTTTCAGCGTTTTTAGGGTTTTGATGATCGAAGATCGGTTTCAAAACCCTTATGGTCTCGCTTTGTCTGTCCTTTTTTCCCTCCTTAATAACTCAAAAACTACTGCAGCTATCAACTTGAAATTTAAAACAATAATACATTTCGTGCGCCTGTACAGATTTTGAGAAAAATAAATGAAAATAAATGAAAAACGAATATGAATATTTTCCATACAAATTGTGATGCCGAAATTTTAAAAGATACCTACAGAGTCATATGGGGTATCAAATGAAAGGTATCATTTTGTACATTTCAAAATATATTTCGAAATTTTTTTAAGTTTCATACTTTTTGAAATATTTTGAAAAAAGTCGAAAAAATACCCATTCCCCCCACCCTATCTCCGAAGTTTGCCCAGCAATCCATTTAAAATGTATGAAGCGTTTGTAGATATGGATCTATATGTTACAGGAAAAATATAGAGAAGTCTGTAAAAAGAACACTTTTTGAAAAATTGTCAAAAAGGAATAATTTTCAAAAGGGGGGCTACCCCACCGAGTGGGGTATCAAATGAAAGGTATCGGTTTGGACATTTCAAACCAGTTTTTTAAATTTCTGTAACTTTCATACTTTTTGAAATATTTCGAAAAAAGTCGAAAAATTTACCAATACCCACCTTAACCGAACCACCCATTTAACCGAAGCATGCGGAGAGATCCATCTGAAATGTAACCTACTATTCTTAGGTATTCGTTAAATTGCGAAGTCTCTAACCGGTAATTTTGGTACATATTTGTTGAAAAACGTTCAAAACCCTCGGCGCGCGAGTTACACTCGCACTTGACGCATCTTGTTTTATTATTTAGAACCTCAAAATATTGTAAAACTGATTAATAGATAGATAGACTTTTTATTAGCCAACCGCACACCGAACCAACAGCACAGAACAGGAAAATAACAAAAGAATATTAACATAACAGTATTTAAGGTACACAAAACTGCATTCACACTATAACCCATGTGGTGTGAAAGATGTAAAGAGTACCTAATCAGTTTGCTGTTTTTCGAAGCGGCGCTATCTTCATAATAGGCAGACCTAAAATAAATTATTATTTGTCTTTCATCTGTCGAAAATATACCGAAACTAATTTGAGTTAGAGAAGCTGAATGGTTTAAGCTTGCAGATTCTGATTGCTTTTAACATCAAGGGTATGTTTATGTAATGTCTGCGAGAATTAAAGTGTTATTAATATAAAGTTCTACAAAATTGGATTTGATGTTGATGAAAAGACGGAGCATGCGTTGGACATTTTATGAATCCCATGTGTCCCATTAGTGTGACGTCTTGACTAGTGTGCAGAAACTTCAACAACGCATTATTGAACATGTAATGCGGAAAAGGTGCATATTTTAGTTCGAAAACGGTTAAAAGACGAATTAAGTTATGAATTAATGCCGGCAAAACCAAACTTGTTTCGAGCTTCTGCTATATGCACCGATGATATCAGTAATTTTCGAATTTATATTTTCCATCAATATTTCTTTGGTTTTGTAACTTTGCTTACAAAAAGTATTTACGATTTTAGAACCAAGCTTAGAACTTATTCCAAGACATGTTTCAACCATAAAAGTCATTTAATATTCTGCAAGGGCTTTGAAATTCCGTTTTGATGTTTTCATGTTTGATGTTCTTCAATTTCTTAGCAACGTTAATCGCTTACTGAAAATTCTATTCGAATGTGTTGTACCTATTATTGGTAATGGTATTGCCTAAAAATAATCTTTATTGACAAAGAAAATTACATGTATTACGTAGATAGGTACTCGATTTTCAATAATTTCTTAGGCTATGTTCACATTGGGCGTATTTGAAACGCGCGCTTTGGTAACGCGCTTTTTAAAAACCATCTAGGGCATTTAAACCTAGGGGACCAGATGATCTGGTCCTTACATCCTAAGCACTAAAACAATAATCCTACTAATATTCTAAACGCGAAAGTTTGTAAGTATGGATGGATGGATGGATGTTTGTTACTCTTTCACGCAAAAACTACTGAACGTATCTGGATGAAATTTGGCACATAGAAAGGTTATAGTCTGGAATATCACATAGGTTATATTTTATCCCGGAATTCCCACGGGAACGGGAACTACGCAGGTGAAACCGTGAGGCGCTGCAACGCAAAAACTACTAAACGGATGTGTGTGAAATTTGGCACAGAGATAGATTATAGTCTGGAATTGCACATAGGCTATACTTATCCCAAAATTCTTACGGGAAGTTTATGCCCGCGGCTTCGCACGCATTGTTACTATGGAAACGTTTATAGGTGGTTTCTATCCCATGGGAACTGAAATATGGGATAAAAAGTAGCCTATGTTGGATTCCAGGATTAGAATTACCTGTATGCAAGCCCGAATTCAGCCCGATCCGTTCAATACTTTTGGCGTGAAGAGGTAACAAACATCCATCCATCCATCCAAACTTTCGCAATAATAATATTAGTGTGATTACTGTGATTAGTGTGATAGATAAATATTATAGTAGGATAGATAATAAAGCGCGCTTCAGAACGTACAACCCAATGTGTACTGGCTCTTAGGTAATGCAATTTGAAGGCGGTATGTGACGGACATTATATTTATTCATAGAGCTTGACAAACAATCGTGATTCATGGAAAAGTTACGGGAAAACCTTTTAATAGGTTAATGATGATGTCTTCCTAGCCGAATTTCGACCACGGCGGCCCGTCTCATCAGAGACTAGCCAGATGCTCAGGACATATTATAGTGCACAAGTGTATGCGCAAACACACTATTCCCTCACTCTCTTAATCCGATGGGACGACAGACCGACACGACCGGGGAGAGGTCAGGTGCAGGACCAACGGCTCAACGTACTTTCCGAGGCGTAACACCGCCAACTTCCTGACTACATGCTGCTATTGTAAATTTTTCTTGCTAGAAAAACCCCAATAACAACCAGTGGCCCGACCCGGGATTTGAACCCAGGACCTCATAATGAGTGGTTTAACAAGATGACCGCTAGACCAACGAGGCGGTCTCTAATCGGTTCCGTAACCGATTAGATTTGATAGTTTTTAAATGAAATCCAATGCACTACAAAACGATACAAAATACTTAATTGTCCACCAAAAAAATACAATACAAGAGACATTACATAAGACAGAAGTACAATGGGCGGCCTTATCGCTTAGAAGCGATCTCTTCCAGACAAAATCCTCCATATAAAAGTCAAAATTGTATACATAAATTCAAAGGTAGGTATGTCATTACACTGGCAGCCAACTAGAATTATCATATGAAATTCGACATAATATTCCTTGAGTTGAACACGGTAAACTGAATATTTTGTTAGGTTTTTTATGGACCTACGTATTTAACTGTGAATATTTACTATCGAAAGTAGGGACACCTGAATTATTATTTAAGTAGTCTTATTTACAAAGAAAATTATAATCAAATAGTAGAAATAAATTAGAACTAATATTTACAATTGAAACAATTGAGCTAACTGCAGACTGTTGCAAGTAATCTACAGGTAGTTCAACTGATCCATATGAATACCAGTCGTCGCGTCCCCGCTACGCTGGCTGCATTGCCCCGCTGTATGGCAATGCTGATGCGCTCTGACAGATACTGACCAGCTCTCGGGTCACGCGCCAAATAATTTTAAAAAATCCCGAAGAGCTTCGGTACCCCACGGACCTAGGGTCTCGACTCCAAGGGAAGCATAAATGCTACACTACTACTTTGACGACTTCCGTGACGCAGCGGGCGAAGGTCCGCCTGCAACGCAGGAGGTTGCGGGTTCGATTCCCGCCTCGGAACAAATTTGTGTACGATCTGCAGAAATTTGTTTCGTTGGTCTGGGTGTATTCTATGTATTAAAAAAAATATCTATCTATGTAGTGTATTGTATTAAGTATATCAGTTATCTAGTACCCATAACACAAGCTCTGCTTAGCTTGGGGCTAGATAATGCTGTGTGAGTTGTCCAGCATTATTTATTATATTTACTTATTTAGAAAGCGAAACTGTGGACAATAGCTAGTAATGTAAATGATATCATCAACGATACTTAGATGAAGTAGATGATAAAGATATTACCGGGATTAAAACGTAATAAAACCTGAAGCACCAAGTCAGTCCCCTGTAGGTAATCAGAACTTCGATGCTAAGGGTCTGGACGCGATGACGGCGAGATTAAAGTATTGAACGGGGATTTGAGGTCATACGGCTCAGAGCGGAGCTGAAGGACACTTTGTTTTTCTATACTAATGTTATAAAGAGGAAAGATTTGATTGTTTGTTTGTTTGTATTGAATAGGCTCCGAAACTAATGAACCGATTTGAAAATTCTTTTACCATTTGAAGCCCACGTTAATCCTGATGATCATAGGCTAGTTTTTAACGCGGGAAAATGCTACATTCCTACGAGAAAATGGGTAATAGGATAACGGGTAGTAAGAATGCAGCTAGTTACTAATAAGAGGGCAAAATCCTTTATTCACAAAGAAAGATACAATAAAACAATAGAAATAAATTAAAACTAGTATTTACAATTTAAACGATTGAGCTAACTGCAGAATATTGCAAACAATATACAGGTAGCTCAACTGATCCATATCAATACCAGTCGGAAGCGTCCCCAAGACGGTGGCTGCATTGCCCCGCTGTATGGCAATACTTCGTTTGTTTATTTTGATGGTGTTTGCAATGCGAAACGGAGGGTGGGAAGACATCGCATTCGATGGTCCGACGACATTGTAGTGGTCGTATAGTCAATGGATGGAGGCGACCGCTATTCGTGGCATCGTTCGGTGGAGGCTTATGTCTCAGGCTGATGATGATGATGATGATAATGACTGGTTTTTGTATTTTGTATAGACTTGATTGATTATTTTGATCACTTAATTAAATATTCTTTAATCGCAACTATTTTCAACGGACTTTTTTAAAAGATGAGGACCTCAATTTGGGTAGATGTTTTTTTATTCACTCCACGTACGGTGTCTGCAATTCAACCTTGCAAATTAAATTTGACCTAAATTCGGGTTTCTGATTGAGCTGAAATTTGGCGTGCATTAGTAAAACGGTTAACAATGAAATATTATTTTGGAATATTATGTAATGGAACTGATTTGAAGATGAAGCTGGTAAGTGGTCATAGGAAATTCGAAATAAAACGACGTAGTCCTCCTTTTATTAGCCTTGACGATTTTTGTCATATTTATGTTGTCCATATTATTTTATAACATCGAATGGCCTGAAACATTGTGTTAACCGTAAACAGATTTCTTTAGTTAATAGTTGGAGGAATCTAATACCTAGATTATTTCAAAGGCGTTCACTAAAGTAGATTTCGCTAAGAAGTCCTTTTACAAGTGAACACTAGGTACCTATTAGAAAATGATCATACTTTGGGGCTTATTTAACCAAGAAAAGTCCATTTTGGTTGAAAATTAATTAACCTACCACTTTGTAGGATCTTTTTAATTAGTACCTTTGGATTTATTTTCAACTAGCTGGTGGCCGCGACTTCGTCTGCGCAGGATTAGTATTTCAAGTAGCTTATATTATCTACTTCAGATACCAGAAGCGATAAAAGTATCTATTTTCATTTATGAATCAATTTATTGCTACCAAATGTGCATTTGAAATAAATTAAAATTTTTATTGTAGTTATGGTTCATTATTTTGGCTATAATGGCTTACACATAAGATATAGATATATACTGTGGCGTGCTTTTTTTGTAGGACTATTTAAGATAAACATTTCCATCATGTGTAACTCTAGCGGTTTTGGCAGCGCACGCCAGAATAGCTCGCAGGAGGTAGATTTTTTCCTACTTGCTTGACACTTATCGTCATATTTTGAACAATTCACAAAATATCTTTATAAATTGTAGCCTATGTGTTGTTCTGATGTAGATATAAGATATATTATTATTGTACAGTTTAATTAAAATCCATTCAGTGGTTTTTACGTGAAAGATTAACAAACATCCATCCATCCATACTTACAAACTTTCGCGTTTATAATATTAGTAGGATGTGGCTCTATTATTTCAGCTTATCTAGGGGAAAGAATTTCATAGATGTGTAGCTTTTACAGTACAAGGTTAAGTAGAATATAACCAGTAATGAAACTCGTAATTTTACCATATCATAAAAAAAAATCGATAAAATTTGGTAAAATTGATGTTTTTCATGACCCCGTGAGAAATGATTGATGTCGGGCACCGTTGACCGACATGGCATAGAACGTGTTAAGGTTCTTTTAGTTTGAAACAATATTTCTTCAGTATACCTAATGTTATAATCAGGTCAATGTCGCCAAAACGAAACCAAACTAATTTGACAGGTCAAAAAATGGTGACGTCCCTTTCATAAGGAGCGAAATAAAAAGGATGATATCATTTTTAGTGCTGTCACATTAGTTTAGATAAGTTTTGGCGACAAAACGCTTCTGGAAGGATGAGTTTGTCCAGTTTATGTTGTTGTGGTTTATTAAGCTTACAAATTCGATATTTTATCATTCTCATTGCTTTTATCTTTTTATCTTAATCTAACCTTCTGTATTTACTACGTCCCACATTGTCTTAATTATGTAGCTTGTCGAATTTATCATATTGCAGTTGTGGGCACAATCGTTAGTGGAGTAGAAACGACCAATAATTCAATTCAATTCGTTTATTAAACCAAATTAAAAATAATTATATTAATAATATTGTACCTATCACAGATTTTGGCAGTCTCTAGTTTGAGCAGTAGGTAAATAATAAATGAATAAATAAATAATCCCAAGCTAGCAGAATTTGTGTTATGGGTAGGTACTACATAACTGATATACTAAATACAAAACAGAACATAGATAGATTTTTTTACTATACATAGAAAACATCCAGAACACCCTGAACAAATATCTGCAGATTGTATAAACATTTGCCCCGAGGCGGGAATCGAACCCACAACCTTCTGCGTTGCAGGTGGACCTTCGCCCGCTGCGCCAAAAAGTTCGTCTCATGATGTGCATAACATTCCCTTCCCCAGCACACATACCGATGTCCACTGCTGGAAATTCCTCCCCCAAATTAGGGGTGTTTTGCCATCATTACCACGCTTGATACGCGGATTTGTGATCGCAGTGAACGTGTTGAAAATACACAGAAGGAAGCTATAGAACTATTCATTATCATATCTAAGTTTATACACGTTAAGGGTTGGTATAATGTTACATCAATTATTTTGATTTGTTAAGGTGCTTTCCCACGGGTTATACCAGTTTTCCCCTTTGAAATCCCCCTTAGGGGGAAAACTGGACTTTAAAAAAAAATCCAGTTTTCCCCTTGAAGATTAGCCTCAAGGGGGAAAACTGGAATTAATTTTTTTGAAGTCCAATTTTCCCCCTTAAGGGGGAAAAATGGAATGAATTTTTTTGGTGTCCAGTTTTTCCCCCTAGACGTAATATGTATAACTGGAAATTAAATAACATCGCAAAAATTTACGACTTCGGCGGGACTTGAACCCGCATCCTTCCGTCAGTACCGGAATTTGCTAACCAACTACACTACGAGGTCAATTGACGCTGGAGTCGAAAATCTTTGCGACTTTCTACGGACTGTAGCGCCGTGTTTGCCTGAGTGTGAGGCTTACGCACTATACAAACAAAAACTTTGTATAACTGGAGTAAAGCCGGTGAAATATATCCAACGCAGCATGTGTTGATGTTGTGTGTTCCACATTATATTATAATAGGATAGCTTAGCTATGAAAATCTAGTGAACGTTTTCACTTTCACTTACATTTTATTCCAAAAAAATGCGTGTGAAGTTGCAGTTAATAATAGGTAGAAAATATGAAGGTAATATTACATATTCATTGCATATAAAACACCAATTATTAAATAAATCTCTATCCCACGTGTAAAAGGGCCTTAAGACGTATTATTCAAATAGCTCACTGTTTGTGACGGGGTGTCGGAAATTATTACAAGGCCAACGTAATTTCATTCTAATTGTATGCTAAACGATATTAATCTATTCCGAAACACCCTGTATAACGGGTTATTGACTGAAGTTCGTGTTTCAGTAGAATTATACAATCAAGATAGAAATAGATTTTGTTTTATGAAAATTTAGACAGGAATTACAAACTTCCATCATAGGTCATGACGACCGCTGTGGCGCTGCGGGTCAAGGTCTGCCTGCGACGCCGGAGGTTCGATACCCGCCTCGGGACAAATATTTCTACGATCTGCAGATATTTATTCCGAGTGTTCTGGGTATTTTCTATGTATAGTAAAAAATATCTAAAGTTTTTGTTTTTATAGTGCGTAAGCCTCACACTCTGGCAAATTTCTAAGAAATTAAATAACATCGCAAAAATTTACGACTTCGGCGGGACGGTAGGATGCGGGTTCAAGTCCCGCCGAAGTCGTAAATTTTTGCGATGTTATGTAATATCTTAAAAAATATCGGTCTGTGACATATTGTATTCAGTATATCAGTAATCTAGTGCCCATAACATAAGCTCGGCTTAGCTTGGGGCTAGAATCGCACAGATCCCCATCTTCAATGAAACGATCCTATCCATCCACGGTTGTCTGGTAGAGATCGCTCTTGAGCGATAAGACCGCCAATTGTCACATATTTTGTAATTTTTGTTGTATAATTTGTTTGTAAATTATTCTGATAAGTGTGACGAGTCGAGCATTATTTATTTAACTTTCTGAAATATATATCACTTATATATATGTATTAAGAATTTAAACGATACCAGATACATAGTACATTCAATCACGTCTGTCCAAGCATTTAAAGGTTATGGCGGAATAAAATCATGCACGGACCTTGTAACATTACACTCCTTGTGTTTTCTTAGAGCAGTACAGTAATAATTAGATTGTTTTAAAAAAACTAATAACCGACAGAAAATTCCTTAATATTTACACTGCTTTTTAAGTTTTGCGGGACATATACTAATTTCATTTCATTTCATTTATTCCACCGTAGGTACATACACTACATACACTTGATGTCATTGAAATCTAATTTACTATTATTGCACAATTAAACATAAAATTCAGTTATAACTTTATTTTTGAGTGGGAAGGAAACACCATTAGGGATTGTACGCAGAACACGAGCGAAGAAAAAAAATTAAACAGATAGTGATTCCTATCTAAACACAAAAATATAAATAACAAATGGCTGGCTGTAATCCCTTGTTAACAAAATATATGGAAACACTTCGAAAACATTTTCAATACAATATCGAAATATATATTTCCAAATCCGTACATAATTGCCGGAAAATTCGAAAACATCA
This sequence comes from Eupithecia subumbrata, assembly GCA_949316285.1. Classification (NCBI taxonomy): domain Eukaryota; kingdom Metazoa; phylum Arthropoda; class Insecta; order Lepidoptera; family Geometridae; genus Eupithecia; species Eupithecia subumbrata. Next base: position 1,788,324 of record OX438644.1, on the reverse strand, counting down.
AACATAAAAAAAACACACATACTCGTATACCCGAATTTAGAACCTTCTCCCATTTTCGAAGGCGGATGATAAAATAACCAACTATTTTACTGGCATCAAAAAATATATTAGAGCCATAACACTGAATTACAAAAATAACCGAGTTTATTATACGTTACGAAGTTAATGAAAGTGTAAAATATTTCTGCGTGACTTGAAGTCGTATCCGTTTACATAATAATAAATATTTGGTCGCATTTAATTAGTGTTTCCTTCGGTAGGTATATTAATTACATTCTTAATGTGGTGTTGTTGGTAACGTTATTATTCGTTAAACGTTAACATTATTATTCGCTTAACGTAAGATTCGTTCAAAGGGAGAACGGTATTCACTTCACCTTGAAATTAAGAAGTTAATTGAGATATTCAAGCGCGGCAGCAAAGAAGTTGGGTCTTTTTTGGGATTATTGTGTGTAAGTTACATCGGATAACTGTTATATAATCTATATATATAAAAGAAAGTCGTGTTAGTTACACTATTTATAACTCAAGAACGGCTGAACCGATTTGGCTGAAAATTGGTGGGGAGGCAGCTTATAACCAGGAGACGGACATAGGCTATGTTTTATCCCGGAATTACCACGGGAACGGGAACTACGCAGGCGAAGCCGCGGGCAGCAGCTAGTTATCTATAATTCTAACCGTTTTCTGAATAACAAATTTGAATATTGAGTGATTTTGAATATCTAAAACGATGATTTTCTCCGTCGGTGGAGTTTAAAGCAATATAATCACTGTAGGAGTGGGAGTGGATATATCACTGGGAGTAATTACTTTAATGTTAAAACGATTTCAACCTCGTGTGTTTTAAGGCCCTCTGTGCCTTGGGCCTTAAACGACGACCTCTTTAGAACTCTGCCACAGGACCAATGTTCATACAATGTTTTATTATATACTAGTTTATGTTTCGCACGCGTTGTTTCTAAAGAAACGTTTAAAGGTGATTTCTAACCCATGGAAACTGATTTATGGGATAAAAAGTATCTACCTATACCTATGTTTGTTTCCAGGATTAGAATTACCCGTATGTAAAATTTCAGCCCGATCCGCTAAGTAGTTTTGGCGTGAAGAGCTAACAAACATCCATCCATCTATCTATCCATCCATCCATCCATCTATCCATCCAAACTTTCGCTTTTATAGTATTAGTGTGACAACAGGAGATGATTAGCTCTTTCATCAAATCAAAGTTTTAACAACAGAACAGAAAAACATATTATGTTCTACGAAAATCAATAATATCCCAAAAATAAACGGATATTAGCTTTTAATGAACGCAGAGGGCGTTCATTAATCCAAATGACCATGCTGAAAGCAGCAGCAGTTTAGAGAATCACACTAATATTATAAATGTGAAAATTTGTATGGATGGATGGATGAATGGATGTTTGTTACCTCTTCACGCCAAAAGTACTGAACGGATCTGGCTGAAATTTTGCGTACAGGTACCTATGTCTAATCCTGAAATCAAACATAGGCTACTTTTTATCCCATAAATCAGTTTCCATGGGATAGAAATAACCTTAAAACGTGTCCATAAAAACAACGCGTGCGGAAACTAGTTAAAAATAAACACTTCCTGATAGGTACCTCCACGCTGGGTACCTAGTTCCAGTACGCCGTCCACTCATGCGTCACTACCACATAGCACAAAAACGAACATTCAAAACTCTTCAAACGCGAGCTGTCTGTCATCTGATGCCGTCAATATAAAATTCATCCAAATGTCACGAGTTAAAGCCCATATTTGAAAACACATTTTTGTGTTATGCTGCGGCGGTGCTTTCCAGATGTGTGACAACGTTTAACCTTCAGTTTGACACTGTAGACCAATTTCTAGTAAGTCATTACCACGTCAATAGCGATAAAATAACACTTGGGCGTTATAATAGGCTCTCTCACGCTACAGCTATTTAAAGGATGTTATTATTCAACCTGAAATATAATTCAACTTTGGGCCAAAACAGTAAATAATATACGGAGAAAGATAACTCTAAAATAAGGCCCGTTCCGACATAGTTTAGTTATTCAAAAGTTGAAATTATTATTTTGAAAAGATACACTCAATAATTTTCTTTTTTAACTTGTGCTAAAAGTCTGGTCCCATTTTTTTACGCGGCTGTTTTACGAATGAATTACTGTGCATTTCATCCTAGTGCGCCCTTTCGGACACTAAGTTTGATGAGATAGCATACATTTTGGCATTTTTTTCCTATATTATCATCATTTACCAAGTATCATTCTGACGTAAGTTTAAATTTTTGTCATTGTTTGTAACTTTTGACACTTTCTGTCATTGTTGACACTATCTGTAATTTTTGACGTTAGACGTTATTTCTTTTTATAATATTAAGATAAAACAATATTTAGTAACGGTTCCGCCCAAAACCACCTCCGACAAGATCCAACAAAATGTGATTTGCTTGTACCGTCCCACACAGTCACAAATAACGTTAAAGTGGATGTTTGAATGTTTGATACTCTTCTACGTAACTAGGTACTGAACGGGTTCGTGAGTTCGCTTCTGCGCAACTGAGATTCCTCAACTGAGAATAGTTGGGCAATGGAGCTCCCCTTTTGGGTAAGTCTGTTGTTTACTTTCTCGGATTGCAAGTGGGAGCAATTTGTGCGAGGACGGGCGGTACACGCAAATCACATTTTGTTGGATCTTGTCGGAGGAGGTTTTACGAGGAATTGTTACTAAATATTGTTTTATCCTAATGTTATAAAATGGATTTCCGCAACGTAACGCCTGAATCTATTATTTATGTTATTTCAATTATTTATTTCGTCTAAAATATGTTTTTAAAAACCTACCCCAAAATCAAAACAACAACCAGAAAACGCTCAATTTGGCAATTAAAGATTTTTATTATTATTGAGTTTCGCAAAAGGGGAGCGCAAATGCTCAACTATTCTCAGTTGAGGAATCTCAGTTGCGCAGAAGCGAACTCACGGACCTGTTCAGTACCTAGTTACGTAGAAGATTATCAAACATTCAAACATCCACTTTTGACGTTATTTGTGACTGTGTGGGACGATAATGAGTAGGCTGGAAATATCCAGCACACGTGAATACTATTTAAAATGTGTACTATTTAAAGTGGTGTGTTATTTATGGAACAAACTTAAACCATTTGGTTTAAATTTTAATCTGATCAATTGAACTAAGTAACTTTTTGTCAATTACTTTGAGCTACTTGGTGTCTAAAATAATACGTAATCTACTATCACTTCAACCTCAAATTGAGGTTAAGGTTTATATAGCTTTAATACGTAATTATTTTAGACATAAGAAGATGGATCATTAATTCAAAGTTTTACTTGCGTTTGTCTAAGACTTTGCTAGACCAGATTATCTATAAAACTTTTAAATCCATTATGGTTATTAACACTAAAGTCATTTATAACGGGATATTTACCATGATTTGAGTTTTGAGCAGTTATTCCGTGATCAGTTATGTTTCTTAAACCCTTTAGGTACCCTACTGAAATGCTACACTCAATAAAAAATACACTGTCTATTAGAAAATTATATATACTGCATTCAGTTATCAAGGTACATAAATCTCTTATATACGACCCTAATATCATAAAAAATAAAAGAAAAAATAAAAACATAATTAATAAAAAACAGATTAAATCGACATTTGCCGCTCGTCAAAACGTAGCTAAATCCGCACATATTTACAATAAATTAAATAAAATTCTAAACTTTTATTCTATGAACAAACTCGAATGTAAATCTAGTATAACTAAATATTTACTTGATCTTAACTATGATAAAACTGAATCCATTCTAGAAATAGATAAATAAAAAAAAATGTGTTTTATGTATATAAGCTATATATTTATAATTAGTGTATTCAGTAAAATTTATAAAAGTACAAAATTTAACTCATCATTACATAACTTGCACACAACACACTTACATCAACACACCTATACAAGCATTACACAAACATACACTACACACACACTAAGTAGGTAGCTCCTGTTGCCCGGACTCTTAAGAGACCGGTGTCCTCAGAAGCACCTGAAACACACATTCACTACACAAACACATCTCGCATCCACTTACACTTGTACCACACCACATCATGAACTAACGTAAGAATAAGGTTAACAGAAACCTACCCTCAACAAATTTCTAAAAATTCACGATTCTGTTTACATTAATTCTGAGAAATGTTTTTGAAATAACATATTGTTACTCATAATGTATGATAAGGAAGAGCGTTACCTCCTAATACAGGTATTTTATACTTAAAAGGAGGTCTCGAACACTGAACAATGTATTTGTAATTTAAGAGAACAATAATAAACATTTTTTTTTGATCATGGCGCATGAAACTGTGCCGAAATATTGGAAAGCTCAAAACTCAAATCATGGTAAATATCCCGTTATAAATGACTTCAGATTATCTATATACAGGGTGTGTCAAGATTGCTACCGCAAAATGGGGGGGTGCAATCAGACCATGATTTTGAAAATTTTAGCGGAAAATTTCTTTTTTGGCCTTTGAGTTACAAATTACATATAATATTCATACTGAGCGTTTGAAGCTCAATTTTTTTATCTGATACTCGTATCTCTATCCTTCCTGGTTATTGATTTAGAATGTGGAAAAACATCGTAAGTAATGGCTCACAGAAGTTGACAAAGGGTATCTCAAGTTACGCAAAATAATTAAGCCCATTCATAAAATAACTTTAAGAAAATGCAACACAATATACATTTATTTTCTTCGACTGTTTTAAATAATTCTTGATACGTCTAATAATTGTTACAAGAGTTGCAATGTTTTCATAATATATGTTTTTCTAAAAGTAAGGTGAATGATGTTAACTTGAGTTACAATTATTCTCTTCGTAATAGTCCGCATGTTTAGTTTAAAATCACACTCAATAATTTGACATCAATGTCATAACACGCGCTCGACTTCCGCCCCCGCGCGCCGTCCCCATTTTTCGCTTACTTAAATTAGAGTATTTGGTAGATGTTAACTACCAAATTATCTAATTTAAATAAGCGAAAAACAAATAATATAAAAAACAGCATATATTTTCCATAAATAATCAGAGCGATTTAATTCGCGGCCATGGCCTTGAAAACATAACAAGAATTAATTAGAAACATTAAAATTTAAAACACATTGAATTCTGTCTAAAATAAGTACCTACTTTTGTTAAGAACAGCTGAGACAACCGCGGTTATTTTCAGAGGTCATCGTGCTGAGTGAGTAATTCGGCGTTTCTTTGACCGGCGCGGCACGGGCGGCGGTGGCCTTTTGAGTTTTACCTACATTTTATAGTATAGGCGCCTACATACCTAACTATTACCAACTTACCTACAACCTACGTTATTTGGCATTTGCAAACTTACGTGTACATTGCTGGCTGGCATAACAAATAAAAATCTTAAAAAAATAATATCTCCGGCTACAATTTATTTCGGATCACGGTTTTTTTTGTTGGTTTTGATTTGGGGTTCTGCACCAGCCCCCTTTGTTTTCGGAAGTGGTCTTGACACACCCTGTATATGAATACAAAAATGAATACCTATTTCTCTTGGTCACGGCATCACGCGTGAAAGGCTGGACCAATTGCGCAAATTCTTTTTTGCTGTCATTTATATTGTCAGGAAAAGGTTCTTTTGAAGAAAAAAATAAGAAAGTTAGAAACATAAATTTCCACGCGGGTGAAGCCATGGGGCGCAGCTAGTGCGTTAACCATCTGAGTCCTTAAAACCAGTTAATTGTGCATTAAATAAATAATAATAAATAATGCTGGACACAAATCACACAACATTATCTAGCCCTAAGCTAAGCAGAGTTTGTGTTATGGGTACTAGATAACTGATAATACTTAATACACTACATAGATAGATATTTTTTAATATACATAGAAAACATCCAGAACACCTGGAACAAATACCTGCAGTTCGTACAATCATTTGCCCGGGGGCGGGAATCGAACCCGCAAGTCGCAAGCATTAGTTTACGATGATGGAAGAAGTTTCGTCTCTTTCCATTATTATGTTAATAACATTAGGTAGGTATTAGTAGTTAATAATAATTATTTCGACCAAATAACTCACAACTGCTGGGGTATAAATGTTCTTGGGTGGAGACTGCGACTCGGCAAACGTAGTGGAGGATACCCTCCGGCCGGGTGGGATGATAAAATGAGAAAAATGTCAGGTGCTATGGCGCTCATGGGTCGGCCTATTTCCAACAGTGGACTAGTTACGGTGATGTGATGAATCATTAATTCAAAGTTTTATCTGCGTTTGTCTAAGACTTTCCTAAACCAGATTTTGACGACCAATTATAATGAACTTTAATTGGTTTGACTCAAAGAACGAGATAAACTTGACACGTTTCACATAATAAGCCTTATAAACCTTAAACTCATTAATCCAAGATTCAAAATGCAAAGCCACGACTTTATGAAACTTTAAGGTATTCATTTCAGTGCCTTAAAGTAGGATTTAACAAGTTGTTTCAAGAATTAATAGCTTGAAGAATTAAATAGTTTTGATCTAGTTTAATTTTACTTTATTTGGCTACTTTTTAAGCCCGCATTTTCAAAGGCATTTTCAAGGGCAAAAAGCCTACTATAAGATAATAGGCTTTTTCTATCCATTTCTAGAGCTATGCAAAATTAAATTCAGGACGCTACCCTATTGCATTCATTCAGTATAAAGCTCGCCACCCATGGCGACTGAGTACAAGCGTCGGCATAGTAAGCGAAGTACTTTGCAATATATTAATTTATGGTATTTTCGATTTGCCATTATGGTATTAAATCACATCACACTAATATTATAAATGCGAAAGTTTGAATGCTTAGGTGATGTATGTTTGGAAGGATGTTTGTTGCCTATTCACGCCAAAATTATTGAACGGATCAGGCTGACATTTTGCATACATGTAGTTCCAGACCTGGAATAAAACGTTGTATCCCATAAATCAGTTCCCATTAGATAGAAATAACCTTTATATCTTTATACATAGAAACGACGCGTGCGAAGCCGGCAAAAACTAATTTTCTATGATTATTCGTTCCAATTGTAGACATAACCCGGTCTGAAACGGTTAAGGTGAATCTACCATTTGAATAAAAAGTTGCAGAAATCCAACGTGACAATCAAGTAACGCTTGCTACGTCGTAGGCAAATCCTACGTCGTAGAGGAGTACTACGTCGTAGAGGAGTACTACGTCGTAGAGGAGTACTACGTCGTAGAGGAGTACTACGTCGTAGAGGAGTACTACGTCGTAGAGGAGTACTACGTCGTAGAGGAGTACTACGTCGTAGAGGAGTACTACGTCGTAGAGGAGTACTACGTCGTAGAGGAGTACTACGTCGTAGAGGAGTACTACGTCGTAGAGGAGTACTACGTCGTAGAGGAGTACTACGTCGTAGAGGAGTACTACGTCGTAGAGGAGTACTACGTCGTAGAGGAGTACTACGTCGTAGAGGAGTACTACGTCGTAGAGGAGTACTACGTCGTAGATGATTGCTACGAGGTTGCTACGAGGTCGACAATCGCTACGGTGATGGTGTTGAATTTTGCTTCAAGGTTCTACGCCTCGTGCAATCCATCAAATCGTTTATTAAATCTTTTATTTCTGACACCGTAAAATGTTTACAATATTTTTTGTGACCCAAAAGCTCTTAATAATTAACAAAATTGTATCTTTCATTGATTATTTAAAAAGTATCTAAAACTAATACTTAATTTAAAAAACTTAATGCAGTAGGTTATAATATTAAAAATTAGCTTACCAAACAAATTTTTTTCAAAAAAAGTACTAATTAGTTGTAAAAAGCAAAGAACCAAATTTAATCCAACCTCAGAAAAGTCCAATAGAATACAAACACATACATAAAAATAACACAGTTAGTAAGTAAATACTTAACTTGATTGATTTCTATTATAATGAATTGTACCGTAGGTACATAATATTAAATATTGTTAGTAGGTAGGTAATACATCAGAAGTATAGATCTGTAAGCATTTTTTTCATGGTTATAGTTTTTTCTTAGCACGTTTTATACAAGGGCATTGAACTACTTTGTCAACCTAATATCTCCTGGAGAGTAAAGGTTGGTATGTTTGCCTCTGTTTATTATCTTTTTAGGGGACATATTATTTAGCCCATCGAAAGATTGTAATTTTCAGATATTGGGTATTTTGTCAGTGGGGCACGTATTGTTGCTAGGGTAATAATCGGCACTTTATCCAATTTGTTGTTTTATGAATCTACTAGCTGCTGCCCGCGGCTTCGCCTGCGTAGTTCCCGTTTCCGTGGTAATTCCGGGATAAAACATAGCCTATGTCCGTCTCCTGGTTTTAAGCTGCCTCCCCACCAATTTTCAGCCAAATCGGTTCAGCCGTTCTTGAGTTATAAATAGTGTAACTAACACGACTTTCTTTTATATATATACAAAGATTGTTTTACAGTGCGTTTTGTCACGTTATTATTTAACTGAATCTGTAGGTAGATGGCGGCTTTTTTTTTTGACGACCGTTGTGGCGCGGCGGGCGAAAGTCCGCCTGTGGCGCAGGAGGTTGCGGGTTCGATTCCCGCCTTGGGACAAATGTTTGTAAATCTAAAAATATTTTTTCCGGGTGTTCTGGTCGTTCCTATGTATAATAAAAATATATATCTATGTAATGTATTATATTAGGTCCTTACATATGAAATTGGCGTTTTGTATGGGAGGAACAAAAAGTCGAATATTTTTTAATATAATATATTTAATTAATCAAAGTATGAACCATTATTTTCTATGCACTTTTGCCATCTTATAGGTAGTTCATTGATCCTTTTACTAAAAAAACCAGTCGGACGGGAATCAATAAAATCTTTGAAGGCGATTTGGACTGCCCCATCGGAGTTGAATTTTTTCCCTTGCAAGAAGTTATCCAAATTTCGAAAAAAATGGTAATCTGTTGGAGCAAGGTCCGGGGAGTACGGAGGATGTCTTAGACTGAGAATGTAACGCAGCAGTCGACGCGCGTTTGCCGGTTTGCTTCAGTCAATTCGTGAGGTACCCACCTTTCAAGCTTTTTAATCTTCCCAATTTGCTTCAAGTGAATTAAAACAGTTTTATCACTAACACCGCAGCCTGCAGCTAACTCGGACGTGGTTTGCGATGGATCCGCTTCCACAATAGCCTTCAACTCTTCATTATCAACTTAAGTCTCAGGCCGTACACGGGGCTTATTCTGCAAGTCGAAATTTCCAGAACGAAAACGTTGGAACCAAAAACGAACTGTGTTTTCTTTTGCAACACGACCGCCATACACATCATTCACCCTTCGAGTTGTTTCCGCAGCACTAGTGCCACGGCGGAACTCGTACTCGTAAATAATGCGATATTTTAAGTTTTCCATTTTGTAAAATGAGTGACGCAAACAGAAAAAAACAGAAGAAAAAAAACAAATGAATGACGATCATCGAAGCACAAATACACGAGTCTATAGCTGTACAAATTTGAATTTGGAATTCCTTACCAAAGAGGAGAAATTTGTGATTAAAGTGGCCAGTACGAAAAACGCCAATTTCATATGTAAGGACCTAATATTATGTATATCAGTTATCTAGTACCCATAACACAAGCTCTGATTAGCTTGGGGCTAGATGATGCTGTGTGGATTGTCCAGCATTATTATTATTATTTTATTTCGTTAGTTTCAAGTGACATCTGATTAAAATGTTTTCACTGTCTTAAAAACGTTACCAGAACGATTAAATCAAATTCATTTTTTTTAACAACAATAAAAAAAAAAAAAAATACTTTTTCAGAAAATATTAAAGGCATCCAATGATATTCTCATCATCATACATACTTCCACTACCAAAAATACCGACGCATTTAATTTGTACGAAATATCAGAAAACTTCAGGCTCAAAATGAAAGGGAGCTCCCATGCCGGTAAACTTTCAAATTACTATAAAAGCCTGAGCATAGTCGTTTTTAGGTAACAATGGGTACAATTCTGAACAAAAGTGAAATTGGATGAGCATAGGATAGATTGGAAGTGGAAAGGGCTCAGAGAGTAATCATATGGTAGGTGGCTATAGGAATTACGTGATCAAAGTTTGGGTACAATTTGTATTAGCGTTGTATTGTCGACAACCGCCTCTCCCATTACTTCGATTGATCCATCAGGTGTTTATTTAACAGTTCGATCAATATGTCGATAACAAGAATGAGCATGTAACTAAAACCCGTTTACTTTCTGAATATTAATTTTAATATAAATTACTAGTTTCTTCCCGGGGCTTCGCACGCGTTCTTTCTATTGAAACGTCTAAAGGTGATTTCTATCCCATGGGAACTTATTTCTTATAGCATATGTTTGATTCCAGAATTAGAATTACCTGTACGCAAAATTTCAGCCCGATTCGTTCAGTAGTTTTGGCGTGAAAATATAACAAATATCCATCCATCCATTCATCCATATATACATCCATCCAAACTTTCACATTTTTTATTAGTGTGATTGACTTTTTAACAGATCGTTCTTTCACCGTCTTGTTTACTCATTTCTATAATTCGACTTCGAGTTTGACTTGACTTTGACCTCAAGTAGACTAAGTGGAACTCGCTGCTTTGAACTAAATCGTCTAGCAAAGAAAATAAATAATAATTCACTTATTTATAATTACTTATTTTGTCAACGTCTATTTAGGTTGCTGGTAACCGATGATATACATTATATTTTGAGGCAAAATAGATATTAATCTAGATGTTTAAAAATTTTTTGATTATTGATTAGAAACATAATATTCGTTTTGAACATAATATATTAGAACATGTTTTTTAAATAAATTACATTTATTATTTGGCATTTCAGTAGGTCTTCGTAGGTACCTAATCAAGAAAATGTATTGAGAGATTAGACGACAGACTATATTGTCTGATCTCTAAATACATAATCTCACATCCTCAATTGCTACACATTCTTACGATGATGACTGAAGACGAAGACAACAAACATAATATTATGTTTGGAACATATATTTTTGTTCCATGTTTTGTTCATACACGATCTCTCTCTACATAAAACTACTCCAAGCAGCGCTCACTGAGGCGTACAAATGTTGTTCAATGTACGACCATTTCGGATACAGGTGAATTATTATTTTTATAAAGCCAGTATTTTTACAACGCAGCACTTTTTATAAACCAACTGCTACGTATTTTGCATTTTTATTTTAGGCTTTAACTGGGTTTGAAACACCAGTTCGTTTAACGATGTTTTTTGATTTATTTGGCGACAAATAGTGTACTAGTTAGGCCGTTTTTACAACATTGGAAGTACTCACTGCTAGAGATAAACCATTCTAAAAATGCTCGCCAAGTGTAGGTACCTACGCCGTTTTGTGGAGGGGCGTGCATTTTTAGAATGGTTTATCTCTACTTAACTCTCATAAAACAAGATCCGTCAAGTGCGAGTGTAACTCGCGCGCCGGGGGTTTGGAACGTTTGTCAACAAATATGTACCAAAAGTACCGGTTAGATACATCGTAATTTAACGAATACCTAAAATAGTAGGTACGAACCTACATTTCAGATGGATCTTTCTGGATGCTTCGGTTAAAGTGGGTAATGGTAAAATTGTCGACTTTTTTAGAAATATTTCAAAAAGTATGAAACCTTCAGTAATTCCAAGAACTGTTTTGAAATGTCTAAACCGATACCTTTCATTTGATACCCCACTCGGGGGGGTCCCCAAGTGGGTCCCCTTTTGAAAATTATTCCTTTTTGACCATTTTTCAAAATGTATTCTTTTTACAAGCTTCTCTTTATTTTTCATGTAAAATATAGATCCATATCTATAAACGCTCCATAAATTTTATATGAATCGCTCTGCAATCTTCGGAGATAGGGGGGGGAATGGGTATTTTTTCGAAATATTTTAAAAAGTATGACACCTACAAAAATTTCAAAAACTATTTTGAAATTTACAAACTGATACCTTTCATTTGATATCCCACATGACCCTGTAAGTATTTTTTAAAATTTTGGCATCACAATTTGTGTGCAACATTTTAATTTTTCATTATTTTTATTTAAATCTGTACAGGCGCACGAAATATGTTAAATTTCAAGTTGATAGCTGCAGCAATTGCTGAGTTATTAAGGAGTAAAAAAAGGACAGACAAAGCGAGACCATAAAGGTTTCGAAACCGATCTTCGATCTCGAAACCTTAAAAATGCATGACTCCACTAAACGACATACAATCGGCGTGCATTTTTAGGGTTTTGAAGATCGAAGATCGGTTTCAAAACCCTTATGGTCTCGCTTTGTCTGTCCTTTTTTCCCTCCTTTAATAATAACTCAAAAACTACTGCAGCTATCAACTTGAAATTAAAATAATAATACATTTCGTGCACCTGTACAGATTTAGAGAAAAATAAATGAAAATAAATGAAAAATGAAAATGAATATTTTCCATACAAATTGTGAATTTTAAGTCGAAAAAATACCCATTCCCCCCCCGTATCTCCGAAGATTGCAGAGCGATCCATGTAAAATGTATGGAGTGTTTATAGACATGGATCTATATTTTACAGGAAAAATATAGAGAAGTTTGAAATAAGAACACTTTTTAAAAAATGGTCAAAAAGGGGGGGAATAATTTTCAAAAGGGGAGGCTACCTCACCGAATGGGGTATCAAATGAAAGGTATTGGTTTGTACGTTTCAAAATAGTTTTTTAAATTTCTGTAGGTTTCATAGTTTTTGAAATATTTTGAAAAAAGTCTAAAAAACACCCATTCCCCCCCCCCCTATCTCCGAAGTTTGCCGAGCGATCCATTTAAAATGTATGAAGCGTTTGTAGATATGGATTTATATTTTACAGGAAAAATATAGAGAAGTCTGTAAAAATAACACTTTTTGAAAAATGGTCAAAAAGGAATAATTTTCAAAAAGGGGGCTACCCCGCCGAATGGGGTATCAAATGAAAGGTATCGGTTTGGACATTTCAAACCAGTTATTCAAATTTCTGTAGCTTTCATACTTTTTGAAATATTTCAAAAGTCGAAAAATTTACCATTACCCACCTTAACCGAACCACCAATATAACCGAAGCATGCAGAGAGATCCATCTGAAATGTAGGTTGGTACCTACTATTCTTAGGTATTCGTTAAATTGCGAAGTCCCTAACCAGTACTTTTGGTATATATTTGTTGACAAACGTTCAAAACCCTCGGCGCGCGAGTTACACTCGCACTTGACGGATCTTGTTAGAATAGTTTATGTATACTACTCTCAAGGCAAACCTCGTTTCTAGACAAACCTCATATGGTTAAAAGTGTCGTAGAAATAAGAATAGAATAAAATTTGATTAATAAAGAAATATAATACAAATGGTTACAGTTTTTAGCTACAAATCTGCAAACATGTTTGGTCGTTTTCTCTTTGCAAGAGTTTTTTTCTGTTTGAAGGACGTAGATTAGACTGGCTCATTTTGCTTGTTTTGTCTCAGAGTTTTTATCTTATTACGCAACTTTTTGTTGCTAACCACCTACAGGATTATGTTTTGTTATTCTTTTAGCTAAATTCATAGGTCGTATAGAATGTTGTTTTATGTCGACAATAGAAAGAAATATACAATCCTTTTTAACCTTCCTTGCGTTTAGAATTGAATAATCAACTAATAAATAATTCTGGACTCAAAACAAGAAAGTATCAACGTTTTCTATTTGCTTTCTTTCAGTTTAAGGGCTCATTAATCATATTGCATAATTTCTTGTCTGTTGACAGATATATAGATCATTTATTTATAAAAATGTGATACATTACATAGTTAGCAGTGTCTAAAAGCCTTTAGGTTTGTCTATGCACTGGGTTGTCATCTATTTTACTTAAAATTAATTATACCTACTTTCTGCCTCTTTTACTTTCTTGCAATGTAGATTTATATTTCTTTAAGCAAGATTCTAGAAAACCTCTTCTGGAATTTAAACTCAGTTTACCATTAAATTTCAGAGTACCTATAGCTAGACCTCAATAGGTTTACAGCTAACAAAGAGCCAATACCATCCATTAAAGCACGAAGCGTATCCACTCAACAGCGTACAAACCGAAAAATGTTAAAGTACAATGTACAAAAAGCTCCAATTCAAACTTCTACGATTGGTTTTCGTATGCAAAACGCATTTAACGAACTCGCCGAAGGGATAGCGTAATCGAGTTATATTAGCTTTCGTTCGTTTCGCATTTCAATGCTGAATTAAGTTTTTGGTGCATTTGAGAGGTGAATCGGCTTTTAGAAATACATTAGTGTTGCTTTGGTTTTGATCAAAGGGAAAAAATAGAATATTCTGGTTTATTCAGAAATATGTATATTGGTAAAAGCTTTTCAATAAAAAAACCAATTTGATTATTAAACACATCTCCGCCGTGGTGATATACATACATAAATTGCATATAATAGCAAGCCCGAGCGAGCGTAAGGTTGGTTAATGGCAGATATTTGATTTGATGTAAAAAAATGTGTGTTTTTGCGTAGGTAATAAATTATCAAAAACCAGAAATTAATTAATAACGCCATATCGCTAAATTAATATAGAGTTGTCACTCTCAAATCTAATTTTTCAAAAGCTTTTTTCAGTTCATTATAGAGAACCTAAATATAAAGTTTTACAAATCTACCAATCTTCGTAACTATTGGTAGAGTCCACCAAATTAAATTTATCTATTCCCGTAATTGCGTGTCTGAGAACACAAAAGAATACCTTATCTGTATAAAGAGAAAGTTTCAAATCCAATTATAAATACCCGAGTAGGATTGTTCCGAAATTCCTTACCTAAGGAACGTGTTGTGAAAAACAACGAGGAATGTAGATAGCTAGTTATGCAGACCCTGCGGTGACCATGATTCACTTAGCTAAAAATAAAATAGACGAGAATTTACTGATTTTAAAAATTACTTATTTTAGAATATTTAATAATATAGTGGGCAGAAGACTTCATTCACAAAGAATATTACAATAAAATAATAGAAATAAATTAGAACTAGTATTTACAATTGAAACAATTGAGCTAACTGCAGAGTTGCAAACAATCTACAGGTAGCTCAACTGATCCATATCAATACCAGTCGGAAGCGTCCCCAAGACGCTGGCTGCATTGCCCCGTTATAAGGCAATGTGTCAGCTCTCGAATCACGCGTCGACGCATGTAGCGTCCCAGACAACAGGCCTCCCCAACTCCCATGGGACTAGTGTCATACGGTCGGGCCTTTTACCATCGTCACGTAACAGACCATTCGGTTCGAGAATAGCTGGTCCGTTAGCACAAAGGCCCGCCGGATGATGTCGTTAAGGCTGGCGTGGCGAGATATCCGACCGGCGGCCCTAGTACACGATAATCCGTGATGACCAAGCTGATTTAATCATATTATATAAATTGATGAATGAAATCTAATAAATCAAAGGATGACTCAAGCTTGTAGATTCCTCACAATTTAACAATACACACAATTTTATTTCACACGTGCAACCCGCACGTTTCACACATGTAGCAGAGCAGTAATGTCTAGTTTAGTTTGCAAAAATACCAAGGAGTTTTGATAAACGCGACTGTTTACATTCGCTTATCTACTTGTCGAAGTTGGCACTCGTTCTGCCAAAATACTACAGATCACTCAAACTCTTTCGAAAACTGTTAATCGAGTTCGTATGAAATTATTACTATTCATTTATTATCTCCCTGGTAATCTCACTGCTGGCAAAAGGCCCCCTATTCTCCTAGATATCACGATCGTGAGGTACCTCCATCCAATTGGCAAGCAATATGTCCTATTTGTCCCGCTATCTCCGTCTTGGTCTGCCGCGTCGCCTTCTCACCGGGTCAGAGCGTTGGACCTTGCATTTAAATTTCAACAATGCAATCCGAGCTTAAAATTAAATTAAATAGAGTATACTCGTGTTCGGAAGCCAGAAAACTGCAGCAACAAGATTCGTTTCACCGACGATGACAGAAGAAATGTAATAACGTGGATTTGACCGGATAAAATTTCATTTCATGATTCCACAAACATATTTCGGGCAAAAGCTTCTGACTACGCTCTATTGTGCTGTCAGTTCGGAAGCTGAAGAATGTACTGTATTTCAAAAGCTTTTTGGTTGGATTTGCATTGTGTAATTCATTAATTTCTAGGTATATTGCGGCAAAATGCATTAGGGCATTTCACTGTCCATTCCTTTATGTATTCTTAAACAATAGAATTGGTATGAAAAATATTTCATTAATTTTGAATTCATGTGAAAATAATGGAAAATATATCAACAGCCAGGAATCTCTCTCTTGTACATATCAGGAACATTATATTCATTTAAAATTACGAAAAAACTTTTCCATTGCGTGGTGATTTTGAATAGCTGCAGCAGTATGACAGTGGACTATGTAGGTACATTATGTCAAATAAGCTAATCTTACAAATAATCAAAACCCCGATAAAAATTGTACATAGCTATGATAGCATTTGAATTATTGCGTACTTACTCTTCATTCTCGATCATTTCACTTATCGAGCCAAAAAACAAATTTCAAACCGTAGACCGAGAATGTACCTAGGTTTAGTTTCAAACGTTCATCTGTCCGAAAGCTACGTTGCAGAGACACACAAGTACATAATTTCAAGTATGAAACACTACTCTTAACGGATGAAATCTGTCCTAAAATCCCCTACTTCCTGGCCGCCCTACCTCCTACCTAAATGTACAGAAGGGTACCGTAGGTGTAGCGGGCATAATCCAAGCGTCCCTTGCCCGCTATTTTTTCTTATCGGCGTTCCAGTCTTCCTTATATTTGTTTTTTTTTTCGGTAAAGGTGTGTCTACGTCTAGCTAGAAAAGTTTTTCATCCGATTAAGGAATATTTTTTGCTCTTTGTGTCTTTCGTGTCAATGCGGCCATGATAGGCCTTATGCATGATAGGATTCACTCCTGAAACTGCAGCGTTCATAATTGGCCACTAACCCTTGCAGCTGCTGGGAAGTTTAGGATTTTTTCAGGTTGAAATCTCGTAGCACGTCTGGCCTGTGAATGGGGCTAGCAAAATAGTAAAGTTATTTGCGGATTTATATCCCGAAAAATCAAACCATATGCATCCTTAAAATTGTAAGGCTGTATAGCGTGATCATTCCATCTATTATTAGTACTCGGGTACCGGCCTGATCAAGCCGGGGTCCTCGCCACTGCTGTCACTTACATCATGGCAATGATGTAAGTGGCGGCAGTTTATGCCCGCAGAGATGCGAAAACATAGTTTGGTGGCCAAAAAGAGCAACTACGTATCTTTACCTACACTATACAAAATTAAATATTTACAGAGGCATTACAAAAAGCTTATGATGCGTATCACAAACTGGCCCATGGATTTTTGAAAATTATTTTGTTTAACGTAATAATAAGACAACATAGGTGGCGGCGCAATTGTGAGTCAAGGTAGCGAGCTGTGTGAACCTAGCAACCGACTTTGAGATATTTATGTTTTTATGGTCCTATTTGATTGTACCGGGTTTGTAACCGGTAGTACCGACAAAATTTTCGTAGATAAGGGGAGCACAGTTAAGGTAGCGCCTTATCTAATCACATAACACTTGTCACTCGCACTGAGTGTAAATCAGGCATTATGTTACCAGTTTGATCTTTCCAAATTCTCCACAGTTTCAGTGTAGAACGCTGTAAACACACCCCATCTCTGTTACATAACAAACGTATGCTTATAAATCCCAGGCAATTGAGGTGGTTGAAGGTTTATGCGACTATGTTTTGTACATGTAATGAACCACGTCAATATCATGAAACGTATGTGTTTTGTACAGCGTACGTACTAAACTGCACGACATGATTTTGCTCTTGAAATTAGATGGGTTGTACATGGGTTGTACCAAAGCATGTGGGATAATAGCCTCTTTAACTGACTGGGTAATTATGGTGCCTTGCATTGGGGTAGAATCCGACGCGGTAAAGGTAGGATGAAAATAATTTTAGCCGATTTAAGCCATAATTTTCTAATGCTGCCCAAATTTTCTACGATGCTGTGGAATTGTGTCCCCGTGCCCACGTCCGATCTTACCCCAACTTACCTTACATCACATCACATCTACAGCCTATACCGTTCCACTGCTGGACGCAAGCCTCCCCTGATAAACACCTTATTGGCCTTTGTAACATGGAGGATAGTGCCCATAATCCCCACGCTGGGTATGCGTGTTGGGGTTCGCAGTTTGGTGGTAAAATGGTTCTGCAGAAGGCGTTACTGCCCGCCCTCGGTGGATATCCCTTAGTCGCCTCTTATAACACCCGCAGGAAGAGTTGGGGTGGTGCAAATTCTTAGCCAAACGGCGCATACCTTACATGTTGCAGAATAAATCTTTGTAAAGTAAGTTAAGAGTAAATTTATGCGTAGAAAAGAATGCAGAGTTTTTCAACCGTTTTCGATAAATGTCCTTTTTTGAAAATAAAATCATGAATTTGAATAAGGTTGAAATTATTTTGGGTTTTGCTCCAATTCAATGCAAGGCGCTTTACAAAAATTAGTTTTTTTTTTTGGTTTTATTACTATTGTATTCAATCTTATAATAATTACGAAAATCTGTATAACTGAAAGGAAATAATATTATATATAATTAAAGTAGCAGTTTTAATATTATTTTTCTATTTGGTGTTTCCTGTTTACTGTAACGGTTAAAACCCCGGCGAAATTGGACTTATTTGGGTGATTGGTTACACAAACTTTTTACTTTGATTGAAAAATGCCTTGACCCCGTTAAAGTCTTTAATATTTACTCGTCTTTGACATTGATTGGACCCGCTTTTAACCCTTTAGATCTCCTTTCAGATGAAAAATTCTGAATACAAAGAAGCTAAGATACAATACAAAAAGTTGTAACAGAAGTTTCTCTACTGGGAATTTCAGTCGGGACGATTGAGTGTTTTTTTACCCGCGAGGCGCGTTACGTTTTTCACGTCGTTCTATGAAGGCACACAAATGGTTGGGATTCTTTATAACCTCTATGTATCAAACGGCTGTAGCAATTTTGATAAGGTATTTAATACTCGTTTGGATTCCAGGACTGTATTTACCTACATTTTAGTAAAATAAAGAAAGTAAAGAGTATTTTTTCTGGGTCACAAAATTACTTGATACAAATATACGTTTCAACCGTAAAATTAAAATTGTCATCGTTCCGCATGATACACAGTAACGATGATGCTGGTGCACTGGTTTTATGTCCTCCCCGCCGAATTTCGACCAAGGCGGCCCGTCTCATCGGAGACTAGCCAGATGCGCAGGACATTTTATAGTGCACAAGCGACGCGTGACCCGAGAGCTGGTCAGTACCTGGCGCAGCGCATCAGCATTGCCATACAGCGGGGCAATGCAGCGTCTTGGGGACGAGACGACTGGTATTGATATGGATCAGTTGAGCTACCTGTAGATTGTTTGCAACAGTCTGCAGTTAACTCAATTGTTTCAATAGCAATTACTAGTTCTATTTATTTTCTATTATTTTATTGTAATTTTCTTGGTGAATAAAGGTTTCTGCCCTTAAATATAACAAATATGACAGATACATAAAATAAATACATAATATAAGGCAAAGAAATTTTATTTTATATCTTCTTTTTTATGAACGTGAAATGGAACCTCAAAGCAGAATAAATTTCGTATGTAAAATAGACATTATCCATGACCTCATGAGGAACTATGCAAATATTACACTTCTTTTTTAAGCAGTCTATTAAAAGTAGACGATAAGGTATTTTTCAAAATGCTTTTCATTTATTGTTTGCTGGAAAGAAGTTTTATGTTGTACCAACTAAAGTTGTTAGCACAGTCGTAAGTAGCTACGAGCTCGTAAATGAAGCTGCCAAGCGGTCTAATGAGCCAAAAACCACATCGCCCGGATTGGTTTGTAGCTAGAAAGTACAGTCAATGAATAACGTTTAAACTTTCGCGTTTTGTAAACATAGTTAATGGTTTAATCGGGTATTGGTATGGTATGGTATGGTAAAAGTACTCCTATTTCCGCATTTAGACTCGCAGTTGGTCCATTGTGCGTTAAATATTTTTGCTAGCATAGCCAGCCTAACTCCGTCCAGAAGCGCAGAATCTTCCTGGGATCTTCACAGGCTTCGCGGAGTGACCTCGGCAAGTTGAGGATTTCTGTTCGTTGTGCTGTTACTCCCTCGCATTCCAGGACTACGTGGGCAGCTGATTCGTCTTCGCTGAGGCACCCTCTGCAGAGAGGGCTATCCGTCGCTCCGATGGTAAATAGGTGTTTGTTTAGTGGGCAGTGTCCTGTAAGTGTTCCTACCAGGATACGCAGGTCCGTTCTGTTTAGGTTTAGTAGGCGTTTTGTCAGCCTCGGTGATGTTGATGGAAGCGCCGCTCTGGCTTGTCTGCATTCTAAAAGGCGTGTCCATCGTTCCTTATGCATCTCTCTAGTTCTGAGCCTTGTCCATGTCTGGAGTAGTGAGAATGGTAGCGGTAGGAAAGGTGCTGGACCTTCTGTGGTGGTGTCCGATCCCCTCCGTGCCAATTCATCGGCGGCGTCGTTACCTAGAGATCCGCTATGTCCCTTGATCCATTGAAGGATGATCCTGTTCTTGGTGGATATCCTCTCTAATGCCAAGTGACATTCGTACACGAGCTTGGAGTTACAGCTGTTTCCTTCCAGAGCCCTGAGTATGGCAGCACTGTCGGAGAGAATGCGCACACGTTGGTCGCTCATTTCTCTTTTCTGCACGGCTGTGGCTGCCTGTGTTATTGCTACGCATTCACATTGGAATATGGAGCTGTGTTTACCTAGTGTTATTGATATATTAATGTTGAGGTCCATTGAGTGAACCCCAGCACCTGTACCCGTATTTGTTTTAGACCCATCTGTGTAGATTCTGACTTCATGGGAGCCTGATTCATCTTTATGGTCCTCGTATAGTTGTATCTGGTAGTGTTTATCTAGTATTGGTTTACTGGGTAAGATACGCGATAAATACCCGATTAAACCATTAACTATAAAATAACGTTTAAGTTCAATACGGATGTTAGCGGGTTAACTTCTAACCTTATTTGTGGAAGAACACCAATGTTCCAGTGCTCGGAGAAAGGTGGAACGAGCGCGTCTAGAACCGAACTCACCCTGAAGATGTCTCTCGTTAAGGCGCTGCAAAAATTACGTTAACCAGTTTGTGATACCTATTATTAAGCTTTTTTTTAATGCTTCTGTAGGTGATAGTTTTTATTTTTTATAGTTTAGGCAGAGGTACGAAGTTGCCCTTGGTGGCAAACAAACTCTATTTTCGCATCTCTGTCTATTACAGAGGCATTAAAAAAAAAGCTTATAATAGGTATCACAAACTGGCTAACTTAATTTTTGTAAATTCTTTTCTTGAACGTAATAATTAGATAAAATAGGTGGCGGCGCTAGTGTGAGGTTAGGCAGCGCCTTAAGGGATGAAACGTTGGTGTTATTCCAACCCAATAAGGTCGTAGGCGCTTAAATAAATAAATAAATAAAGAATGCTGGGCAATTCACACAGCATTATCTAGCCCCAAGCTAAGCAGAGCTTGTGTTATGGGTACTAGATAACTGTTATACTTAATACAATACACTACAAAGATAGATATTTTTTATTATACATAGAAAACACCCAGACCAACGGAACAAATTTCTGCAGATCGTACACAAATTTGTTCCGAAGCGGGAATCGAACCCGCAACCTCCTGCGTCGCAGGCGGACCTTCGCCTGCTGCGCCACGGAGGTTATCAAATCAATCCGTAATGAATTCGTCAAACTACGATAATTTTAATAGTAAAACGTTTAAGTTTTCTTTATTTTGTTTTAACCAACTTTAAAAGGAGGTTCTGAATTCGACAGTAGGTATGTTTTTATGTTTGTTACTCGATATCTCCGTCATTTGTTATCTGATTCTGATGATTCGGCCTTTCACGGGTGGTTTAGATTTGATCCCAACACGAAATAAAAAACTTCATCATTTATTTTAAGAAAAACTTAAACGAAATACTAGACGAGACATCCGACTGTTACATTTGCAACCATCGCCCGTGTGGTTCTTACTTTTTGTAATATCTAATTTATACACTAGCTGCATTCTTACTACCCGTTGTCCTATTACCCGTTTTCCCGTAGGAATGAAGCATTTTCCTGCGATAAAAAGTAGCCAATGTTCATCAGGAATAATATGGGCTTCTAATGGTTTTTTCAAATCGGTCCAGTAGTTTCGGCGCCTATTCAATACAAACAAACAAACAATCAAATCTTTATAATATTAGTATAGATTTATGTAATATTTTTTTATGTATTGCTTACTTCAAATTGATGATGAATACCTTTATTTTAATTTCTTTACCTTTTAGCACCAGAATATTTTATCAATAAATCAAAATCAACTCTGTCTCTGACTGTACAATAGGTTAGCTACCAGAAACGGGGTCACAGCTATCAAGTGTATATTGTATTTTGGTTCGCTTTACGTCAGTCAAACCGGTAATCGAATACGGGTCACCTTAGCTAACTTGCTAAACTATATTCGGGTATAGAACCCAAGATATGTTTTGTTAGCTAAGGGGTTACAAACCAAATAAATGTTGGTGGAAATAATAATCGACGACCTGTGTGGCGCAGCGGGCGAAGGTCTGCCTGAAACGCTGTTGCGGGTTCGATTCCCGCCTCGGGACAAATGTTTGTACGATCCTGCAGACATTTGTCCAGGGCGTTCTGGATGTTATATTTATAATAAAAAAATATCTATCTATGTATTGTATTAAGTATATCAGTTATCTAGTACCCATAACACAAGTTCTGCTTAGCTTGGGGTTAGATAATGCTGTGTGAATGGTCCAGCATTATGCATTTATTAATACTTTTTATTTTACGAAAATGGTAGTGTAGGAGAAAATCGAAGAAGTTCGAAACAATTTGTGGGTTACAGCGTTCATTCATTATTATTTATATATAATTTTTATATTATTTAGTCTATCTACTATCCCACTGCTGGCCAATATTTAAGTAATAATCAATAGTTTATTTGCGTCGTTGACTCGTCTGTTTCCGAAAACAAATGGTTTTTTGATTTTAGTGGTTACCCTGTCGTTTTCAGTTATTGTCATAAATTCTTCTATATTTATTAGTTTATGTTGTAAATTCTCTTAGGCACATAAATGTTTTTGTTTACAAATATTATCTTGGATTCAAGATCTGAGTTACTTAATACCGATTGAGTTATGTGTAACCACGGAGACTGAAACCTAAAACCAATATGCGGTGTTTGTAAGTATGTATTACATAAGCATCTTGGGCCATTAAACAACTAACATTGTAATATTATATCATAGTTATCAATTCACTCGTCATCATCTCAACCTAAAGATGTCCACTGGCTGGACATAGGTCTTTCCCAAATATTTTGAAATGAATAAGATTTTCTGGATATAAACGCGAGAGTTTGGAAGTATGGATGGATGGATGGATGTTTGTTACTCTTTCACGTAAAAACTACAGAACGGATCTGGATGAAATTTGGCACAGAGATAGATTGTAGTTTGGAATAACACATAGGTATATTTTATCCCGGGATTCCTACGGGAACGGGAATTACGCGGGTGAAACCGCGAGGCGCTGCTTGTAGCGTTCATAAGGGCAGGCAGGTCTTAAGCCGCTGTGAAACGTTTGGGCGAAAACAACATCTAACTACTGAATGTATCGAGAAGAAATTTTGTAGACATGAAATTCTGGACATGGAATAACATAAGGTACATAATAAGCTACCTACTTTTATTCCATAAAAACGACTGCAAAGCCGCGGGCAGAATTTAGTTCATAGTCATAAATATATTATATTATACAGGTTGGTTTTTTGAGATGGGCGGTGATGGCCAAGTCCGAAACCACGCGAGTTAAAGAAAAGTCGTGAAAGGAGTTATGCCCTCGATTTATAAGAAAACAAAAAAACGAAATATGCAGTTATTGTTTTCTTAAAAATCGAGGGCATGACTCCTTTCACGACTTTTCTTTAACACACTCCGTTTCGGACTTGGCCATCACCGCCCTTCTCAAAAAACCATCCTGTATAATTATACTCTACCAAATATTTTAAGGTTTTGCATATCAATTTTCCTGGCGAATAACATAAATGCCAGTAAAATTCATATTGATATGACGTGGCAATGATTCACGCAATAAGTTACAATCATCAAATAAAATTTACAGTTAAAAAATTTATTCGTCGGTGTAAAGCTTCAATTGTATTTTCGTTTTAAGTTAAAACCTTAAAAGAAAACAGGCAATGAAAAAAGGGCAGGTAATTATGCAATGAATTATTATCATTTGTTTTAATTACAAAACAGCAAAATAATTAAGAAGTCATTTATTTCCGTTAGCATTTCGAGTCTAATTGGAAAACCGAATAACAAAAGTAAACTTTAAAAATATCGTGATAGATACGCATTATAATTCATTTCGCATTACGGCTGTGTGGCACGAAGCCTAGGTTTTTCCCCTGTGGCCTATTTATGGTGAACTTCAGAGTGTTTCAATAGTCAGCGACATAAATAGTGATAAGGATATGAAGGTAGAGATAAACGAATTCGAAAAACAACGGCAAAGACATAAATTGCCTACAGGTTTGACAAGCTCAACTAATAATAGTGGTATGCACAAACACAAGCAGAGAGTAGGTACGACATCTAAGAATGTCACCCAAATAACTACGGATACCGCAAGTGCAAGTATGTATATAGTTTTTTTTTACTCCACGTTCACGGTATCATTTTCAGCGTCAAAGAAACTAGGCTCTTAAAATATTCAGGTAGGTCAGCAGTCGTAAAATGGCAGGCCAATTAATCAGTACCAACCTCTGACTGCTAATTAGATTCTAACCGCCAACACTCTTTTTTTTTATGTGATGAAAATGAAGAGAAAACTGCCAAAAAATCATCCTTCAGAAGCGGTTGTCTAAATGCATAGTTCGTAATCCTGAAAAAAAAGTTATATAACTATGATTTAGAATTTCACTTATTTCAACTGTTTATTTGCTTGATGTCGTTATTTTCTAAATCTTAATAGGACTATTATATTAGTCCAAAACTATGTTTGATTTGAAAGTATGTCTAAATTAACTTTTATAGTAGGTACTCTACATACATACTTATTATCGCAAAATACAGACGTCCACTCCATTGCGGATGTAAGCGGATTAATTGCGAACCTTATTTGAGTTGAAAGAACACCAACGTTTCATCTTTTTACGAGGGACTTCATCAGGGTGAGTGCGTTTCGAGTCGCGTGAGTTTTTATAGTAAAACAGACGTCCACTATCACAGTGCTCGGCAGTTCACCCAAAGCTGCTCTGGGTGACATCGTAATACTTTCGGAATGGTATCAGTAGTTGTATACCTACACTGTTTATGTTTTCAATTTAGACCAAGTTCGTATTTTATTTATTTAACTTTTTAGTATCGCTCTTTGTTTTTTCATAAAAATGATCATAAAAGTGTTTATAGTGCTTCGAAAGTTTAAGTTTTTAGGATCTAGTTATACGACAAGGACTTCGCTTTTATGCTATGCAAATATAAAAAGCTCGTTTATTTTCTTCGAGATTAACTTGATTTTTTTACTTTTAAGGAACACGCTAGTAGGAACACTGAGTACACAAATTCAGAAGGTTTTATAATTGAAATTATTGATTAATCACAATCGATTAAAAAGAAACAACTTAGGTACTTTATGTATACCCATAATCCTAATACGTTAGTAAAAATGTGACCACTTTCTTGTCAAATTAAAGGGATATTATTAATTGCATATCAAATTAAATGATCATGATCACCTATCAATTTCTGCACAGTAAGTTATACTACTGCACAGCAAATTAACCAGAGCGTACCGACGACCTCTAGGCGTCCCACCCCCGCGAAGCGGGTTTGTGGCAACTATATCACTATGTAAATGGTTTTGATAACCGTTTTAAAGAAATAAATAAGTAAATAAAATAAATAAATCACTGAAAGGGTGTGTATAATATGTAAAATTTCACCCAAAGTCCGATGCCACCCTATCGAGGGTGGCTCGAGGTGGAGCGGGTTCCAGAGCCCGATTTTGAGTTGAGTATTTTGCAGTGCAATCAGTATTTTTTTTGATTTGCGTTGAAATACTACCCTTAAATAAACAGAAATAAGAGAGGCATGTTGCTTGTCTCTATAAAATATATATATAGGTATAAGTATCATTAGAAATTATAACACCCATCAAAAATATTTCCTTGACTTCTTTTTCCTTAAGACTATCTAATCCAATTAAAATGTAATTATTGGATCTGACAATATTTTTAATCTTTAACAGACTCCCCAAATTTTAGTAGAAAAGTACTTAATGTAAAGGTCAATGATGTAGTACCAAGATAAATTTTAGACGACCTCAGTAGCACAGGTCTGCTTGCAACGGAGGAGGTGGCGGGTTCGATTCCCGCCGCGGGATAAATGTTCATAACATCTGTAGATATTTGAACCGGGTCTGGGTGTTTTCTAAGTATAATAAAAATATATTAATTTATTTTATTGAGTTTATCAGTTATGTAGTAAGTTGAAATGTTTCTTAAAATAGACAAACTGTTGATAAAACGTGGTTTAAAGTGACTCTGGATTAGGTATAGTTTATATAGGCATGGAGAGATCAGGGAACCCTTTGCCCAACAGTGGGCCGTCTGAGGCTTAGTAACAATTATTGTGTTTCCAAGAAATTATAATAAAAGCCATCTTAATCACGGAGCTTGTTAAACTAAAAGTCATTTGCACTTAAGAGTTATTAATCAGGAACTTTGTCACGTAATTCTAGAGAAGCGTATTTGTATAGAAAACGGGTTTCAGCAATTTTCCGTTCACGCTTCATTCCGACCGCCAAGGGAATTGAATTGAAACAAATGAATTCTGACGAAAATTCTTCCAAAGGGTTCTTGTTCCCCACCAGAGTTATAAGCAGCAATATGTGGGTAATGCAACTAAGGGTGCTGTTTTTGAAAGATTATCGGATAATTAACAGCTTGCGTTTACGTTTGACGTTTCATAAAACTTACTTTTATGAAAACTTCTACCAATAACCTCAGAAGTTTAATTTTCCGAGTATTTTTACGATGAACACATGCCTTATAGTGATATTCATTTTAAAGTTAGTTGTCCGATATCATTGTCGGTAGCACTAACTATCGTTGGTTTAGTCATACCCCTGACACAAAGTATCACAATTAAGATTTGAAAAAAAGTCTAATAGTTTAGATAACCTTGACTAAATAACATAGTAAATTATTATTAGCACTTTGAACCGAAACCTTTGCAGTGCTAGTAAATGGCACTGATGAACCATTTCATTGTTTTCTTACTACGTACAACAGAACTTATTTCAGGTTTTCCAGCAAATAATTGTTCACAGTACCTTCTTATATACCTACAGCTTCAAGCTGTTTTACTTTAACGCATTCACTGCCCAGCCTATGCGGCGATGCGACCCGCGCGGGTGCGACACGGGGATCGAGTGGCGCGTCTGCGTCGCCTCTGCCGCGCGTCTGCCGTAAAAGTGTTAAAGAATTTGAATGTACCGCTTCCATTGTAAATGCGTCCAAAACCAACCCCTCTGGGATTGACTTCAATATCGTCATTGTCCCAGAATTTAGATGCTGACAAATGAATTCAGCCTTGGGCTTCTGGTAGGGCTTAATTATAAGGAGATTGATGAATTGATCGATTGACAAAAAGGATTTGATTGTCAAGTTTGATTACGCTTACTAGAATGCTAGAAATTTTTACACCCATACATAGATCTACGTGAAATTTGGTAGATATGGTACGTTCTCGCAGCGCTTGTACGTTCTCCCAACTTAACAAATAGCCAGTGTTGTGTTACAATTAAACGCAAAGACACTCTTTTTTCAAGTTTTGCGATATAAATAAAAAAATAAATACGGACAATCCACACAGCATCATCGAGCCCCAAGCTAAGTACAGCTTGTTGATATACCTACCTAATGAACAACAGTTAAGGATAGACGCACCTAGACCGAAGTGCGAGCGAGTCAACACTACGCACGCGAAACAAGAACGCCGGTGGCGTCGGTCTATGACTGAGGTGGTTGGACCTGATTGCACCTAATTTGAACCTTCCACATTCGAGAAGACAATACCCAATCTCTCGAATTTTACTTATATCGATGCACCCATGTGCTATCATATAGAGTCTAATTTATACTATAGAATTGCGGTTGGTAGATAATACAAGCTCTGTTCACTTTGCGTCGTAAGGTGCGTAGTAGCATTGGAATTATGGTATAGCCCCCAATGCCCCCAAATGAGCCAATAAGACGCTTTTCAAGGGAGACTTACATTATTTCCAGTGGACTGGTAAAGGCTGTTAACACATTCGATTCCTCCGTACTTTTTTCTCTGCTCTATCGCCATACCACTATATACACTGTACCACAGAACCCGCCATGGGGGTCATCGGTACACATGCGCCATAGATAAACGCACGTAGCGGGTTTGCGGCATAAGGTGCGTGGTTGTGACATAAAATAGCATTTTTCACAACAATAAGACACTTTCAGGAGTCCCTGTATAGTTTTTTTTGATTTATGACTTAAATCTTACTACTGATTGACAAATGCTATGATTGTTTCCATTGTTTTTTTTTTACACTATTGCATTAGGTGCCCCTGTAAAAATAGTGTAAGTACTTTTTATAAATAAATAAATGAATAACTAAATAAATAAATAAATTAATTAATTATATATATATAAAGGTTTTGGTCCATAGCAATACTCAAAAGTATGTTTTTTTGTGAATTAACTGCAAAGAATACGGTTTTCGGTTTTTTTCCTTTACTTGTGTATAAGACCTTGCTTCTTGCAAAATTTTATGATTCTAGGTCTACAGGAAGTAACCTATGGGTTTTGTGTGATTCCCTTAGAAATTTCAAAATATTCGGACATAAACGACTGTAACTTTTGATTGCATTAACTTAGTAGTAACAGACTTGAGTATTTTCCCATGGGAATCGAACTCGCAACATTCTGAACTCGGGTTTTCGCTTGCTGCGCCACAAACGTGGTCTAATATTGAAGTAAAACTTTTACCAAGTAAACGAACTTTCTTATCAATTATGGAGCTCAAGTATTTAGGTCTACCAACGTAGTTGGTTCTATAAATAACAATTGATTATTTTGAACATTAAAAGAGGCTCGACTTGCTCCTCGCTTTTTTACTTTTTTTGTCAAATGAAACGGCGAAGACCTGCAAAATGTAGCTCAGAACTATAACAAGACTAGACAAGTATTTTGATGCCTCACTTATCAAATTCGCTTTAGCCGTTCTGATGCTTGGAGGTTTCCAAGAGTGTTCGCCAACCACACTTATGCTAAGAAATCAAATAATATTCTGAAAAAAATTCCACTTCGACGGGACTTGAACCCGCATCCCTCCCTCAGTACAGGAATGTGCTAATCAACTACACCACGAGATAAAGTGACGTAGGAGTCGAAAAACTCTGCGACTTCCTTCGGACTCCAGCGCCGTTACACATTATGCTGTAATTTCTGACTATAGCTGTATTTATTTCTACTATACAATGTGTATTGTCAAACCTTGATCAAACGAAATGTGTGGATACACGACATATATATATCGATAAAAATTAGAAAAAAAAATATGTTAGCTATTTCGGAATATTTTAAAATTTCCATGAGAATCACATGCACATTGTCGAGCCTTGATCAAACAAAATATGCGGATACACGACATATATTTGTCGATAAAAAAACAGAAAAATTAATTTATTTTTTAGGTATCTCAAAAACAAATCCGATTTAAGTAATTATTTTTTTAAAGAAAACTACTTCACCTGGTGAAATGAAATAGTTTTCAGTAAAAAAATAATTAAATCGGCTTTTTTTTTTCAGATAGCTAACAAAAAACATTTTTTTTCGATTTTTATCGACTAATACATATAATGTATGTTGTGTATATGTGGACAGTCACTATTGAAAACTATAAATAAATAATATATGATGTAGATTTTAAAGACTTGTGGGACGTTGGGAATAGTTTTCGTGAGACTTTGGGAATGGGCACGTCTCACTCAAAACCATGGGAATAACCTCGCATAAAAACACTCGAAAAATAATATAACACACGCCTCGCGGTAAAAAGATCTTGAATCGGCCCACAAAAGTAGTTACGTTTTTAAAAAACCGAAAAAGAAAGTAATAAATGATTATTATTATATTAAACGAGACTTGAGCCGTGAAATTAGTTTTCGTTCGAGATGAAAATATTTTTTGTAGTAATTCTATATTCATAGCGAAGAAAATTGCGTCAAACTGAATTAGCTTTCGTAGGTACGGGTTCTTGAATTTATGGCCTTGGTTTTCGTAGACGATAGAGGAAAACTTTTTATTCATACAGTTTTTTGAGTGCGCTGCTCTCATTTAAGATCAAGACTTTGTAGTCCCTCTTCCTTCCAGTATTTTATTTTCGAATTTTAGGAAAACTAACAGCTAGAAAATTACAAAATATGAATACAAATACATGATAATTACATGTAAACAACTGAGGGCTATTTATGAAGTTTCCACTGGTGGCAAAATTCGTTATACTTTTACATTATTTCAGTGGTAATGGAGGACTAATAAAATCTTTATTTAACTTATTTGATACACAAAAAGAAACTCAATTTGAAGACACATAAAAATAAAGTAAGTAGGTACTTGGACTAAAGCTAAGTTTAAGTAGAAATGTCCAAAAAGAATTTGTCACATAATAGTTGTTCGAGTTTGATGGTAAAAGTTGTAAAAAATCAATACCTATCAATATCTGCACTTACCAAGGTGTTGAAGGAGGCACTTGCTCTAATGAAAAGCGCGTTCTGTCTGTCGTTAGTTTTTACAAAAGGAATATGTATGAAGAACTACAGTGTCCTAATCCTAAATGACACTAGCTGATTTTAAGACAAAGCTATAATGACCATGAAAAAGCAATATCTCGTCAAACACACTAAGAATGTTTCATGAAAAACCCTGCATCTGTCAAACTGAGGAAAAGGGGAGCGGGGGCTAGTTGTAACCATTTTTAGTTTTTTTTGACGGGGAAGTCAAGCTTACAATTATTCTAATAATGAAGCTATTTTATAGTAGAAGACATAAATCTATTTATCCAAAAGAATGATATATGGGATGATATCTTAAAAAAAAAATTGCATACAGTTGCCTGTTACAACATACCCCATTGTTGGGGCAAGTTGTAACTGGTGCGGGGCAGGTAGTAATAACATATTTCTGGAATTCAGGCATTTGTTATTTGGTAAACAGACACTCTCATAATTTTTTTGCCTTCGCCGTCCCCTTCAGTCATCCTCATCACACTTATAATTATTATAATTGCGAAAGTTTGAACGTAAATGTTTGATATTGCCTCACGCTAAGATTTGTGAACAGATTGGGCTAAAAGAGATTTAGGTTTAGACCTGGATCATAACAAAGTGGGGTCTTTTCCATTAATCTGTTTCATAGGGATAGAAATATCCTTAAAACGTGTCCGTCCATACAAACGACGAGTGCAAAGCCGCGGGCACAAACTAGACATACAATCCTAAGGTAAAATGATAAAGCAAAGATAGTTGTCTCACTCTTCTCCTCCCCCTTTCAATGTTGCCCCGTTTAGAAACACTCCAGTAGTTTCACAGCCTTTGTGCGAGAAAAGCCACAATTGTTCGTCTATCCTGGATTCGGAGCTTTGGCTAGTCGTTAGATAGCATTGCCTAGGTTTAAAGCTAGAAGCTTGGATCAACTCTTACCAACCTTTTAGTGCAACCAACCGTACCAACCTTATAAAATGGCATAGGCACACTAGAAAGAGAATGAATTCGATCAAAATCCTACTACTTTGAATAAAATACATCAAAAATAAAAATATCTACTGTAACGACGTTAACGTGACATAAAATAAAACTTAATGGTGCGTTACTTCGATGAATAATATGTGCGTTACTTCGATAAATAATGTGTGACATTTATCCATCGAAGGTCGTTATTACAGATGATGTCCTTCTAGCCGAATTTTCAGCCACGACGGCCAGGTTTAACAAGGACTAGCCATGATTGAAAGACGTTAATTTCGCACAAGTGCACAATCACAGGTGCACTCTCTATCCCTCACTCTCATAATCCGATAGGACGGTGGCAGTCCGACACGACCAGTGGTCACCAGTCAGACGTAGACCAACGGCACATGTGTGTATCACCGCCAACTCCCTGACTTCGGACTGCTACTGGGAATTTTTCTTGGTAGAAAAATCACAATAACAATTTCGGCCCTCTGATAATGATCTGATCGGATAATGAGCCCCCGGGGTCAAATCCCGGTCAGACTATGGTGGTCATAGGTGAGTTAGAGCGGTAGCGTTTTTTTTACTGCACCGAATGCAACATTTGTCCGCTGTGAGCGTTATTTAATTAGAAAACTGTCTAAAATCCGCTGCTATTTTCCACTAAAAATGCAATGACCAGTCTCCAAAGTATCTTAAAACATTACCCTAAAACGGTTTATTCCTTGTTAAGCATCTCCCCGAGCAAAATCTTTTAAATTCAGCTTATTTCTTGATTTTTTCCTCAAAAAGGTAAATGGGTAATCATTAATCAACTCTACAAGTAAAGCCCTTGGAAAATATAAACCGTGGATTTAAGCTACCTAAGGATAGGTACCTTTAAACGAAATTTCCAGGATGGATATTGCCTCTGGTTTAGCGAGGGTAGTTCATCATATCGTCAATGTGAACCGTGTTTTATACCAAAAATGAATGTGGGTGGTGTAAGGTAAAAACTTATATGAAAACGAGCATAAAATTAAAATCTGAGTTTGATAATAGTTCGAAATCATGTGCATTGGTGATAAAAAGTTACGGGGTTTCGTCTAATGTCAATTTCTTTTCTCGGCCAATGTACGATGTATTTCGTAAATTGACTGCTTGGTCATCTTGTTCCTAGTAGTTTCAAGTTCTTCGCGAGGAAGATGCCCAACGAACTACCAACCCTAAAGGGTATCAATGACAAAAAATCTTATGTGGTTGAAGATATTTATTTCTGAAAAGAATTACTATTCACTACAGATAAATACTTAGAATTACGGTAATATTAGTGTGCCTTATAATTATCACATTTATAACAATAGTAGGCACGTATTACGATAGGTTTTACCTAAGATAAGTCACATAAATCTGTGAAATAGCATAAAATGGTAAACGAAAATATGTTTGCCTTGAGTTTAAACAATATTTAATATCATAGCTAAAATGAACAAAACAAAACGAACGTTTAATGTTAAATTAGTTTACAATTGGTGCAATTCCAGTAAATTGGGTAAGTGTACTTAATGTGGTAACACATGCAATGTCCGAACTAAAATGTTGGTCGAAACTTAAATGCATTAACGCTTTGAATTTGAAATTATCTGTTATCATGCAATACCTAGGTACCTTGTGTCAGCTTGCCAAAAATAGGTTAAGGAGTTGAAAATAATTTTGTGATTAGATTGCAATATAGTTGGCAGAAGGGCGCAACAGACATCAGCTGTCATTTTTCAAAAAAGTATTAATAAAACAATAAATAAGAAACGTAAACTATTATTATTTTGTTCTAAACTAAAACACTTAAACATATTAAGAATTGAACGAAATGCGCATGGATTCCTGACTAACCGCGTATTGGGCGAAACGCTTATTGGACGAAACGCGTTTAGGACGAATCGCATTTTGGACGAATCGCGTTTATATTGTAATTGGACGAATCGCGTTTCGGACCGATAACAAATCACTGAGTCAGTCATTGGCATTGATAATGAAATGATAAGTTTATGTAGGTAATGATAAAATTTTCTGTTTGACAAAAGGAAAATAGCTCATGTAAGAGTGATGTCCTGTTTTGATTTCAGTAACATATTTGAACGTTCTTTAGTTTTCACTTGTTATTATTGTAGTGCACAATCAAATTATGTATACTTATATGTACATATTTAGAAATTAAATTGGTAATTTATGTAGAAAATAGACGAAAATATAATAAGCAATGCCAACGAACGTCATAATTTGATAGAAAAACTTTGATTCCTACCAAGACCAACGTAATGAACGACGTCGTCAGTGACAACGTCACTCACTTTACACCAGGAACGGTTTAGGCCAAACGAAAGTCTATACAAGAACAAAATTAAAACATTTAAAAACCCCCCGACAGATTTTCATGAAACATGGCTAAGAACACTCGGGATAAAATTATATAAGACACAAAAAAAAAACAAAACGAAAATCGGTTCATCCGTTTGGGAGCTACGATACCACAGACACATACACAGATACACAGACAGACACGTTAAACTTATAACCACCCCTCCCTTTTTGCGTCGGGGGCTAAAAAGAAGCTATAAAAAACCTATCGCTATAAGAAATTCTAATAAAGATTACGATGATATTGATTTTAAAATACGTACCTATCCACGTATAGAGAAGCTGAATTTGGCAAGTTATTCGAAACTTTTAACCCAGTTTGTCTACCATGTGAACTAATCTAACACAAGCGCAATTCATACACAAAAATAAACCGTAGTGTCGCAAGGCAGTATGCTAGTTCCCATCTTTTATTATTCACACGCTCGCACCACGATCTCGAGTCAAAAGCTCGAGTATTACGCCAACACCTAGCTCCCACTTAACAAGCTCGGTTGATAAAACGGTCGCAAGCCCAAGGAGAATACTGTATTTAAGCAGGATTGGACTGCAAAATAGGCGGTTTCAATTTTACAACAAAACCACAAATGATTTTGCACCCTGAAAAGGCCTCGGTGATGGATTCTGTCAATCGGAGGTAACCTAAATAAAAAAAGGTTTTAACATCAAAAGGGTTTAGGTCTCTTGGATTTTTAAGATCATTTAGGACCCAATCAATAGAAAGTAACTGGGAGATCTTTGCAAGAGCAAAACTTGTCGCGTTTTCACTACGTTGTCACAGATCATTAATACATTAATCCAACGCCGCTACCGCACAGTTCAAAAATGTGAATTCAAATAGGCTTTAACTCATATTGCCGGCATCAGATGAGGGACAGCTCGCGGGCCACTTGTTTGAAGCTTGTGGGAAGATCGTGTCAACACGGGTGCCAGACCACAGACAAAAAATTTCAAAGACGACTCGATATCCACGTATTGTTGATTGACACGATTGATTCTTACACTGCAACCGCCACGGCAAAATGAAATGTTCTACCGTAACATTATATAACATAAAAACCTGCAGTACACTTATTCGTAAAGGACTCCTGCCTTTGTAAATTCCCAGGATTGTAGGTCACAGTCTTTTGTTTCCATTTCTGTTATTCTACGAAAAACTCGTTACATTCTAGGACATTTATATCTCTAACATTTTTGACGCGTTTCGTGCAAAAATGTACACGTAAAGCCACTATTCTACCACCACCCTGATAACAATGAAAAGGTATTCTCTACACATCTTTTTGTCCAGCGGAATTGCGGTCAACATGATCCTATTTCACAAATGAAAGGGATACTTGAGGGCAGTGTTCCTTTTATTGGAGGACCGCATTCCTGCTTACAAAATGTCCTTAGTATTTTCACGATGCCATTTTTGGGAAACGAAGATGGGCCATGTTTTTTTTGGAGTGTGAGTCTAATATACCACCATTTTCATGCATCATTGACCTTCTGCTGTCAAATTAACACTGATACCAACCAATTGTTAGCCCCAAGGGTTTGTTTTGTATGTGTCTGCGACTCATTATTACGCCAAAGTAACAAAACGGCTAAAGCGATTCTGAGAAGAATTTCTGAGTATTAAAATTGATAACCAGTTGGGGTAAAAAGGTAGTTGGTAACAGTGTTGATGTAATTTATTTTGAGTGTTCTTAGTCACAAAGTAAGCCCGATGACCACTTAATGTGAAAAAAATAATTTGAAGTATAAAAGTAGGTACCGAATCGGCTTTTTAGAGTTTTCAATTGATTGTGTAGGTGTGTACAGTTATTGAGATATATTACGGTGTAGGATGTTTAATAAGATTTACGTTTATATTAATTCCCTACAAAAGACACATGAGAATAGTTATTGAGCTTAGTAAACAATTTATATAAGTTAATTTGTTTTTCGATTTGTAGGTAGTAATTACAATTTTGCCATATGAAAAGAACGGTACAAAAAATTTAATAGGTAACTTACGAATAAGTTATACTACACTTTCTAGAATTTAACAATCCTACCAAATTGACTTAATTTTGGATTTTTGAAACTCGTTGTTTCAAGTTTCAGCACTGCATTATTGAGTGCTGAAATACCTATCGGGTGTGGTAAAACACGGTAGGCATGACTGCAATCATTAACGAGTAGGTTGCATAAAGCATTTATAATAATCGAATCCAACTCCTTTTCTGAGCGTTCCTCAAACTCAACCTCACCATCGAATAAATAGAAAATATTTGAAAACGAAACATAAACTGCATTCCGTAGTGTTTTACCTTTAAAGCATACTTGGTAATTAAACTTGCGTACCCTAAAAATGACTGATCGACCCCTTTGAAGCAATTCGCCGAATTTCACTGTAGGTACAAACCGGCACACACTATCCCATTCCACAATTCCTAGGTTCGATGCGGGCGCCACACAGAGGGTTCACCAAAAGCTTTCCCAAATGCAAACTCTCAAAGGCTTGTGTTGTGGTCAAACCGTCTTTTGTTTGATAGAAAACCAATCACGTTGGGCCGTTTCCTAGAACAAGTTATTTAGTAGAATTCTCAATTGCAAACGGTTTCTGATGGTTGTAACGCATGACTTACATTATACCGGGGGCCACTTTCTGCGAACCAATCGTTTTACACATGGTATGGTCGAAGAATCGACCATAGATGTAAGAAACTCCAGGTATTTGTACGGAGAGATTGATAGTTGTTTCAACCTTGACTCTTTTGACATGCGTCCCATCTGTAGTTTCTTTCATCAAAAGTAAAATATCAAAATATGTAATTTTGAGACAATAACATTACCACGTTATCGTGCAGTGAATAATTTAGTGGAATTAGGGCCCTGATGTTTGTGATGTTTTTAACATTTTATCTAAGTTCATTTGTGGAATGTTTTAATGAACTATTCTGGACTTTTTTAAGATTTTATGGTTTTGAATCTCTTAGCTCTCCTCTATAATCATTTCGACAGCTTCCTTTAGGTATTTATTTTTTCATGTTGAT
The DNA here is from genome assembly GCA_949316285.1 of Eupithecia subumbrata. Taxonomy (NCBI): domain Eukaryota; kingdom Metazoa; phylum Arthropoda; class Insecta; order Lepidoptera; family Geometridae; genus Eupithecia; species Eupithecia subumbrata. The sequence goes on along the minus strand of OX438644.1, from coordinate 1,750,938 downwards.
TGAATTTATTTTATTCGAGCACTGCACACTTTATCTAGCATTAATTGAAGTATCGTAGTTTAGTTTGAGACTATTTTCTCACCAACGAAACCATCAAAGAATTTAAGGCCAGGTAGTCCTGCAGCAGTAGGCGTAAGGGAAAACGCGCGCCTGCCAAGCCGCCGCGCTAGTGTTTTTTGTAGTTATTTAAACATAGTGATTAACAAAATCATTTTATCAAGTCAAACTCTGCGAATTTGTTTAGAAATATTAAGTGTCTTTAGTTAAAAACGTGTGATATCAGTAGTTCGCTAGTCATAGTATTGAAAAAACATTAGAAAAAGGGGTAACTTTGGGATTTTTTTCTTGCGAGTGATGTTCATTAGATTTTGTAACTGAATGCGACTTTGACTTGACTAGATCCTTAAGTACTCGTAATATATATCTTTTTTTCAGAATTTTAAATACAATTTTCTAAGTCTCAGATGGTTTTAAAAATCACAAAAATGCGGTCTCTGCTGGCCTACCAAGCCTTAAACCGAAGTGATCTTCAAGTCCATGGAAAGTTACGAGTATAATTCCAATACGCTTCCAATATTCAAAAAGCCTTTAAATTTCATCTTGCCAAGTTTCGAACATTCAATATCGAAGATTTCAATCTACAAAATGCAAGCCTAAGCTGCAATGTAAGACTGACTATAAAGCTTAATTCACACCGGGCAGCGGCCTGCAGCGAGCGGCGGCGGCGACGCGTGCACTTTTAGGCCAGGGCCGCACTAGCGACCAGGCCGCATCGGCCAGGGCCGCGATCACGGTGTGGTAAGTGTAGTTACTTACTCGCATAGCAGCTCAAGTGTTAGCAGTTGAAACGTTAGGTAGCGCGTTTATAGGCTGGCATCGGCGGATAATCTACTGACAAGTGCGTCAATTGATCGGCAATCCTAATGACGTCATTCGATCTAAACGGAAAAGTTGCCTTCAATAATCCTTGCCGTCATTGCCGACAGTCCGCTCCATGCGGTGCGGATCCTGTATGGCAAACCTTTGATTGGCCAGTGCGGATTATCCGATGCCGACCTGAGAGCGCGCACCATAACGTTTCAACTGCTAACGCTTGAGCCGTAATGCCAATAGGTGCAATAACACATACCACAAAGTGATCGCGGCTCAGGTCTCAACGCACCTGCAGCCGCTAGCCGCGAAGTGCCTGCTTCATGGTGATTTCATACTTATGTATGTGTCTCGCTTTTTGCTATTTTGTGTGAGGCTTATTTTAATTCGTTTATTTTATTGGACAATATATTGGAGAATCAAAATGGCCCCCTGGCCTTAGTGTCGAACTAGTGTCAAATAATTTGAAACTATATCAACATTATGAGACCAGTGTCGTAACCTCGGGCAGCCGCGCGGCCACTCGCGTCTTGTCAGCCGCGGTCCAGCCTGCGGCCACACCCGGCCGCTCCTATGCCGGTGTAAACTGAGCCTTAAACTTTTATAATATGTATAATACCTATAAAATATAATGTACTATCCGCAAACTCGGGAAGCGGAACACGAAATTTTTGCATCGATGAATATAAAAATTGAATCGGAGAGAGACATTTCCTTTTAACGCTTTTTGTGCTTTTTAGATCAACGTTAGCTATCTATTCGGCTTCTGATGTTGTGAATCACATCTACGAGCTATCACACTAATGAAAAATGGCATTTGTATTATTGTGTGTATTTTGCTCACGCTCGCTCAAACGGCTGAACGGTTTTTAGGAAAGTGCAGTGTTCCCGTAGGATGACCAAATAATACAAAATATTTTTAACTGGTTGGAAGGCTCGCATAAAATTAAAACAAAAGAAAATCAGGTTTCCATTGGGAAACCTTGGATTACTTTTCAATCGCACGTATTGACGTGCGATTGAAAAGTAATCGAATTTTACCAATCTACTTGTAATTATTTGTAAGCTTTTGCGAGACCACCGCGCCGGTAAATTTAAAATACTTTAGTGATTACATTTTTCCACGGGTTATACTTATACCAAGCTGTATTTATACCAACAAAGAAAACTTTTCCTTCCACCTGCTAAAATTTCACGTCACGTGACTTGCGCGTGAGTTCATATATTTATTATAAACGTAGGTAGGCTTTCTCAATAAACTTACGAGCCATCGAATTGTCCACGTTCTGATAGATTTATTTATTCATCGAGTCTCATGCCTTCTCAAGAATATCACGAAAAATTTGCCTTCAGGCATACTTGGTACCACGCACGGTAGGGCACACTGCCACAGACTGAAGATAAACGGCTGATATACTACAAGGAATCCGGCGGTCTATTGAAATGAATGAAATGATTCGGAGATTTAATTATTTGGTTCCTATACGCCAGTTTCTGAATTAGTTGTGTAGTATTTTTGTAATAAACAATCATGAAATTTTTGCGTTTACACCCTAACAAAGATTTATCCCTTCCTATGAACATAAACTCATATTTCTATCCTACTCGCACAAGAAATGGCTGCATGGTGCCCTTGAGATGTAGTTACTATGTAATCTTGTATTATGTACCCTAATCTGTGGCAGGAGAGTAACAACGTATTGAACGATTTTCATCATCGGGATTTCAGTGGTTTCACTCGCCTCTGACGTCAATCCTTACATGGCGACCCTGCCAGCTCATTACATGGCGACCCGTGTCATGTTTGGAACGCGTGACGCGGATATCTAGTGTTGCGTGCCTTCAAACAAAGATCAATACCTACCAACCAATTGAACAATCATTTCCCAGTATTTTATTTAAAAGCAAAAAGCTGTAAAATTCGGGAAAATGTGTTGTTCAACTTCAAAAAAGAATCCGTGTTTCTCAGCCAAAATGTGGCAGATTCTAGCAATGGACTATGGACAGGAAAGTGCTGGAGTATAGGTACTTCATCAACAAGCAGTTGAAGAAATGTCACGTCAGATGAGCCCACCTGCATGCGCAACAGCAGTTCGACTGTCTAATTGAGGATAGATCCTTCAGCGCCGTCGTCGTCAACAGCAGTAGCTGTACCCTGACATGAAGATAGATGCTCTCGTCGACTGAGTAAATTATAAATCAGTGATGAGATAGTGTTAAAGCCAAAGCGATCGGCCATATAATAAGGTTTGATATCAGTTTGACAACGTGTGTTTGAAAAACGTGACGCAAAATATTTACTTTGACAAAGTGCCGTCCCATTCTGAGCACGTGAGGACGATAGCAGCTATCCTCACCTCACTGTGAGGTATTCCCTCATCTGACTGGCTCCATGAATAAAACATCGGAACGTGCCAGCACGGAATTTTTTGTTCAAAGATGTTCTTCAACCTTGATACAGAAGGATTGCGTGAGCCCCGACCCATTTACATTGTTATTGAACGTAAGACTTTAAATCGCTGGGTATTAACGTTATTTTCAGGGGTATAAAATCACTGATGAGTTTTGTTGGATATTTAAAAATAGGCTCAAATAAAATTGCAATCGCACAAACCACAAAACCATTTTTTGTGTGTGATTATATTTCAAACGTAGTTTAACTTTGATGTTTTTGCCGATATCTGTTTACCTTATCAGTTTATCACACTATGGAAAGAGCTATGCTCGGAGTTTCTCTAAAAGATAGGATTAGTAACGAATACATCCGACAGAGAACCAAAGTTATCGACATAATTCTAAGAATTAGCCAGCTCAAGTGGCAGTGGGCCGGCCATATCTCGCGAAGAACCGATAACCACTCGGGTACCTAACGTGTTCTTGAGTGGAGACCACGACTCGGCGAACGTAGTGTAGGACGCCCTACGGCAAGGTGGGATGACGACCTGCGAAAGACTGCACGCAGATGCTGGATGTGTCAAGCTGAAGACAGGGCGCTATGACGCTCTTTAGGGGTGGCCTATGTTCAGCAATGATGATGATGATTATGACATAAACGGCTAATCAGCTTTTAATGAAAATTGTTTGAGGTGTTAGGGCCTAGATACACGGGCAGCTTGAAGCAGTCAGGATTGATACTTCAAGCTGGCATACTAAAATACAGTGAAAAACAAAAGGTACTTTTTATCCTAAGTAAAGCGTGCTAGCCACGAGCGAATATAAATAAGACCATTATTGTTAAGCCGCTGCCCCACCACGGCACACGCTGTGCACGGCCACGCGGCGCATTTTAGCTGCGTGGGTTCGTTTGTTTGACAACATGGGTCTACGTTTCCATTTCAGCATACACTATACATGAAAATTAATCCACGACTATTTACGCAGCACAGTTTTAACGCAAGCGACGTACGCGTTACCGCGTGCATAGCGTTGACAGCGTATTCGAGCAGGCCACGCGTAAATGCAATGACGTCATTAATCTCATATCTGTGTGCAGCGGATTCGTGTTTTGCAGTGAACGATAACACGAACTTTTTTTGCAAAAGCAAAGCTTAGACACACGAGCGTGGCCTCTCCGTGCGCAGCAGTGGGGCAGCGGCTTTACTGTCCTAACACGAACTACTAACTAAAGTTTAGGCATAGTCAGCCTCCGTACATTATTTTGTTTGTGTAGTTAACAGGGGTCCAACTCCCAACTTCCCAAAAGCAGAGTTTAGTTAACTCTCCTACGGTCAACACAGCTCGTATGAGCTCAAAGCTCATTCAATATTCATCAGATAGATTTCGGTATAACCTTGAAAAAGCTGTACTAAGGCGGCCTTACACGCACACTAGCGCCGCCACCTATTTTATCTAATTATTACTTTTAAGAAAGGAATTTCCTAAAATTACGTAAGCCAGTTTGTGATACCTATTATAAGCTTTTTTTAATGCCTCTGTAATAGTTTCATTTTGTATAGTTTAAGCAGAGATACGAAGTTGCCCTTGGTGGACACCAAACTCTATTTTCGATTCTCTGTCTAATGGGGGCCTTAATGTGTGGGTATAATCTACGCGCGGTCAGAATAGGATGGGACCTTTTCGGGCTAAAACACGATACCGTCTGCAAACTCGCGTTGATGCTACGGAGATTTGTAAATAGAATTACGTTTTTTGATGGTTTACCATTATTGTAAGGTTTTTTAATTCAATAATATTTCCTGTAGGTGGAGCTAACGGCGCTAGAATCCGTAGGAAGTCGCATAGATTTCGACTCCTACGTCACTTGACCTAGTGGTGTAGTTGGTTAGCACATTCCGGTACTGACGGAAGGATGCGGGTTCAAGTCCCGTCGAAGTCGAAAATTTTTGGGATATTATGTATATGTCCCGAATTAGTCCTGCTCAAGGAGGAAAATGTTCAGCCCATGCGTTGGAAGTTAGGCCGCATAACATCACTGTTCCCAGGGAAGGACGGAGTGATTAGAGTAGCGGAAGTGAAGACAAGGATAGGAACGTCTCGCTCGACGCAGCACACAGACTCTTTGCCCTCTCCAGGCCCCCTAGGATGTTCCGGCGCTGTAAGCCAATACCATGACATCTGACATTAGCGACAGTGACAGTTCTTCAACGTGTCAAAAGGGCATGCCTTGACATAACCTACAAATTGTTCGCACTTAACCATTCTTGCCGCCATAGGCACATCATGTATTTTCATGTTAAATCATTCTAAAATACAAAGAAGTTTATATTGAAATTCAAGACTTCTATTCATTTCATCCACCCTACGCTCCCACAAGATAGGGTCAGGACAGAACATAGGTCAAACGACAAAAAGTTTTTATTCCTAATCTCCCATAGTAGGTATATCGGCCTCTTCCGTATTCGGAACAATAATTCAAAAAAGAACCATGTGACAATCACACGTGCGCGTATTTATTGCTACATTTGAGTTTACGATTTGAATTTACTAGAGTGATTTTGAAGATTCTAGAACGATGATTTTCCTCGAAGGTGTAGTTTAAAGCATTATGTATCACTCGGGAGAAAGCGCTATTCCTACCTCGTGTGTTTTAAGGCCCATGGCTGCACCTCGGGCCTCAAATGACACACTCGCTAGGAATTGGGAACTTTCTCACCTAGTTGTACAATGTACTATGTTAACGCTACGTCGTCTCCACACCTCACTTCAACAACCTATGTTGGTCCACTGTTAGACGCAGGCCTCCCCATGATAAGCGCCTTATTGACTTTCATCTCATGAGGAGTAATGCCCGTAATCCCCACGCTGGGCATGCGGTATGGAGATCACAGTTTGCTGGTAGAATTTTGTTCTGCAGGGAGCGCTGCTGCCCGCTCCTGGTGGATATCCCTAAGTCGCCTCTTACGCCCGCGGGAAGAGTTGGTGTGGTGCAAATTCTAAGCCGGCACCACACAGCAATCTCTACTAACGGTCATTTTCAAGCAATAAACATTTTAATTCGACGTGGTTCCATCCCATTCTGGCATGGCGCATCATGGCGCGCTTATAGATAGCCCAATGAAAAACATTTTGTTGCGTGAAGCAATTGCCAGAAATGTCTCTTGAGTACCAGGCGACCATAACCCGAAAGAGCTGTACAAAATGTTCCGCATAAAGCAATATTGTAGGAAGCATAAAGCCTTGGTATTTCCGACATAAAGCGAGAAAGCCTGACAAGAAGCGCCGAAAATAGATCTAATCAAATTCACATGAAAAGTTCTGTAAGCCCAAAGTTTCTTCATGAAAGTGTTGCAAAAAGGTCCAGCAAACTTTTTTTGCGATGTTTTACATCAACTGTAGCAACGTAGCGTTGTGTATGATAATTATTGTTAGATTATAATCTAACGAAGCTAACTTATGTATAAAGAGGCCATGCAATAATGTTCTGGGGAAATTCAACAGATGTTTTAAAAGTTTTTAAATATCAAAAGCGTTGCATTAGAATCATGTTTCACCTTAAAGTAACCGACTCCTGTAAACCTTTTTTCCTTAAGTATAAAATTTTGACTCTACCATCACTGTATATTTTGGAGACAGCTATGTTTGTCAAAAATAATCAAAATCTCTTCGGTCGACCTTCGGATTTAGTGGTCCGCAATAGGCGTGACAATAATAAAGTCTGTCAAATAAATAGAAAAACCACAATGATGGGTAAGAGTATATTTGCTATGGCACCCTGCATATATAATAAATTACCACAATCTATAAGACTACTGCCCAATATGGAGTTTCAGAGAAAGTTAAAAACGATTCTTTCAAATAAATGTTATTATGCTATAAATGAATTCTTAACTGACAAAGATTTTTCTGCTTCGTGACATTCGTTATTTTTAAGTTGCTTTCATCCAACATTAGTTTCAAGCTCAGTTTAATTTTATTTCATTTTATTATAAGCTTAATAAGCTGTTATTATTTGTACACAGACATTGCACACCGTAAAACCGGTAGGAATACATTGATTCGCTTAATAGACATAAAAACACCTGTACCTACATGTATTTCATGCAATAAACGATACTTTACTTTACTTTACTTTACAACTTTTGTCTGTTTTCTCCGGAACTGCAAACAAAAAGTATTCCTATGTTCCGAAATCATAGTTTCGAAAAACCTAAAAACCGATATTAAATTCTTTAATATTTAAGCATGTTTGTGCTAGATAGTGAACAGTTGAAATGTATATTACTATTAATAATTAGACTGGTACGAATATTGTAAACCTTTCTGTAAATAAATATTATTATTATTATTAATCATATTTACAGTTTTTTGTAGTTTTTTTGTACGTATACTCTTATAGGGAATCAAATATTTATGAGACCAACTTGGGATCATTCTCTTTAAAATAGCAAGACTCATCAAAATGGGTCCCCAATATGACGGAGTAATCGTCAAACATAGAACCCCCACCTTTTTTTGAAGTCGTTTGAAAAACTATTTCAGACAAGACATCCCATACAGTGGCGGTCAGAAGTGGTGACTTAGATTCTAAAGACATTGTCTTGCCGCCATTCGTGGTGCTTACGACTTTTATCAAATTTATTATTCTATAGGGTCCTAGGTTCAAATCCACAAGTCATATTTAATATTTACCCTAATTTTGAGCTTGATTATATATGTCATTAGGAATTAAAACAGCAAATAATCACGGAAGGATGCGAGTTCAAGTCCTGCTGAAGTCGAATTTTTTTGCGATATTATTTAATTTCTTAGAAATTAGCCAGCGTGTGAGTCTTTCATACTATAAAAACAAAAACTTTAAAAATAAATCACAAAATACTATATTTTAACGGCATTCTAAATTAAAAATATTAAAACAATTTTTCATACGTACTCATAATAATAATATTAATAAAAACGTTTATTAGTCTCTCACAATAGGTGCTTATTTAATTAAAAGAAACCGCAACTGTACCTTTCTTTCATCTTTCCCTAGGTACAGTTATGCGAAGCGTCTCTTAAGTAGATTCTTACACCTAAGCACCTATCTAGTACAAATTATTACCTGAACCCTAGCTGGAAATTCCAGGCACAATAATGATATTGCAAGGTTTAGCCTAGAACACAATTACAAAGCCTATCACGTTTGAGATTACACTAATACCCCAAACTATTAGTAGGTTCCTCAAGACAAGGTACATTCAGTGAGTTGTACTTCGTTCATTTGTCCTTTTATTGTACTGGCTTCTCCTCGCGGTTTCGCACAATTTTTTCGGAATAAAAAGCCTAGAACGTCCATAAAAAGCTTTAGCCTTAGCCCAGGTCCAGAACAAGTGTGCTAAATTTTAGCTCGAACCATTCCGTCATTTTGGCGTTGTGTTCGAGCAAATATCTTCACAATGGCACAAACTTTTGCCGTTAAAATAATTTAGTAGGATGCGTGTTACGTACATCCTTCTATTCTACCCTAACCTCAAGCTCAACCTCAATAGCCTGTATTGGTCCACAGCTGGACTCAGGTATCTCATGGAGGGTACTGCCCATAATCCCCACGCTGGGTATGCGGGTTGGGGATCGCCGTTCGGTGGTCGAATTGTTCTGCAGGGGGCGCTGCTGCCCGCCCCCGTGGATATCCCTTAGTCGCCTCTTACGACGACACCCGCGGGAAGAGTTGGGGTTGTGCAAATTCTAAGCCAGCACCACACAGCTATTCTACCCTAAATATCAGTAAAATTCTGTAGATATGGTACGATTTCCCAGCGCTAACTCAACTACTGGTCTGTGTTGTGTTACAACTAAAAGCAAAGACATGCTATTTCCAATCTATGGAATAAACCTTCCTAATGAACAACAAAGATGGAACGACGTACCTAGACCGAAGTGCGAGCGAGACAACGTTACGCACGCGAACACGAACGCCGGCGGGGCACCCCGGTCTGACTATGACTGAGGTTAGTCGACCTAATTGGACCTCATTTGAGCGTTCCACTTTCGAGAGGCTATCCTATACCCAATCTGCCTTTTACTTACATTCATCTATTCTACCATATATTTTTTTTATCTGTGGGTACTTCCATCTCCTCCGTCGTCGGCCTGCTTGCAATGATTCTCATTCGCGTTTTAGTGCCTCACCAATCGCCAATTTTCTTCGTAATTACTTCAAAATAGTAGTAATACTTATTATTATACATACCCGTAACACAAGCTCTGCCTAACTTGGGGCTAGATAAATTTCGAGGTTGTTGTGTGTGAATTGTCCAGCATTATTTATTAATTTATTAAAAAAACGATTTGGTCAATGCCAAAACGTCGTCACAGTAATACAGTGTGGACAGTGCCTATTTACGCCAAAGAACCTTTATTTCGCGTGAGGCCCGTGACGAGCTCAACATAATAAGTCCGTGAAACTTATAACACCCAGGTTTTATGTCATTGTTTAAAAAGTTTAATTGACCTCCATATTGTCATGCGAGTCATTCGTGCGAAATTTATTTCACCGGATTCTACCATTAGTGGTCTAGAGGCATTCAACGTGCCACGGAAAAGGTACTAAGCCGAAAGGACAAATTCTGGACATTGAGGGGTCAACATTTTATTCTACGATTTTTTGAATCACGAACAGTTTTTCTTTTTATTTTTTACATTATTATTATTGTTTTGAAATTTCCAAGGATTGACATCATTTAATACAAAGAACAATAACATCCTACATTACGTACGGTTTTGGCAGCGCACGCCAGAATAGCTTGCAGATGGTAGATTTTTTCCTACGTACTCGACACTTATCGTCATATTTTGGACAATTCACACAATATCTTTATAAATTGTAACCCATGTGTTATTCTGATGTATAAGCTATATTATTGTAAAGTTTCATTAAAATCCATTCAGTAGTTTTTACGTGAACGAGTAACAAACATCCATCCATCCATACTTACAAACTTTGTACTTATGGCTTGGTAAGCCAGCAGAGGCCGCATTTTTGTGATTTTTAAAATCATCTGATATTTCGAAAATAGTGTTTAAAATTCTGAAAAAAGACATATATTATTACTTAAGGATCTAGTCTAGTCAATGTCGCATTCAGTTACAAGATCTAATGAACTTCACTCGATAGAAAAAAATCCCAAAGTTACTCCTTTTTCTAACGTTTTTTCAATCCTAGCAAACTACTGATATCACACTTTTTTTGTACTCAAATAAGGACACTTAATATTTCTAAACAAATTCGCAAAGTTTCACTTGATAAAATGGTTTTCTTAATCACCATGGTTAAATAACTACAAAAAACACGAGCGCAGCGGCTTAGCAGGCGCGTGTTTTCCCTTACGCTGCAGGACTACCTGGACTTAAACGTTTTTTCTTTCTTTTCAGAATGCGCTGCACAACCAAAAAGAGCTAGCAGTAAACATGACTATCAATTTGAGTGATATATACGTGATGTGACAAGTGCCAAACAATGTATAGCCGAGAACTGAACCTGCTATACGCGGTCTTTGTTTTACTGATGGAGGTGGACCTATTAGACGGTGTGATGGAGTCGAAGCGGTCTTCGATCCTAGTGGCTCAGAACGCTGATGACTTGAAGTCACTGGAGCTGTGTACGACGAGAAATCAGCAGAGATTGGGAAGTGTCTTCGGGAATTTTACAAGGCATCATAAGAAAGGTGAGTTTAAAAAAATCAAATAATATCCCAGAAATTTTCTACTTTGACAGGACTTCTTCCATCCTTCCCTCAGTACGGGAATGTGCTAACTATCTACACCACGAGGTGAAACATTGAAGATTATCCAATTCTAGATAAATAATAGATTCAGGCGTTACTTTGCGGAAATCCATTGTATAAAGTTAGGATAAAACCATATTTCGAGACGACCTCCGTGGCGCAGCGGGCGAAGGTCCGCCTGCGACGCAGGAGGTTGCGGGTTCGATTCCCGTCTCGGAACAAATTTGTGTACGATCTGCAGAAATTTGTTCCGTTGGTCTGGGTGTTTTCTATGTATAAAAAAAATATCTATGTAGTGTATTGTATTAAGTATATCAGTTATCTAGTACCCATAACATAAGCTCTGCTTAGCTTGGGGCTAGATAATGCTGTGTGAATTGTCCAGCATTATTATTATATTATTATTATATTTAGTAAAAATTCCGCGCAAAACCTCCTCCGACAAGATCCAACAAAATGTGATTCACGTGTACCGCCCACCTTCCCACAAATTGCTCCCACTTGTGCAATTTTGTATTGCGTAAGTCTGTTGTTTACCTTCTCTGATTACAAATCAATTGATTGCGTTGCTCAATTCTAAGGTTTTTGCTACTAAGGTCCGTAAGCCCTCATACTCTGAGTAATTTCTAAGAAATCAAATAATATTCCAAAAATGCGGGTAATATTCCAAAAGTCCCGTCGAAGTCAAAAATTTTTGGGTTATTAGATAGATAGATTGATAGATAATACTTTTATTCATCATCTTAGAAAACTAATTTAACATAGAAACATGTAGAGAACAGCAATGGAACTGGCGGCCTTATCGCTTAAAGCGATTTCTTCCAGGCAACCCAAACAATGGGAGAAAATTATAGGATGATGGTGCTACTACTAATACACTAATACATACAAAACTATAATGATAGGTACCTACTTAGTAACTATATTGAAAATGCTCAATAATCTAGCGTGACATGACATTTAAAAAGTGATTAAAGACTTTCCTTTTAAAAGCGTGATGTGATGTGGACTTCTTAATATCCACTATATATTATTTGATTTCTTAAAAATTACCCAGAGTGAGGGTTTACGCACTATAATAACAAAAACCCTAAGGTGAGTTTTATTGATTGTTTAATGTAATTATGCCTATGTCGTCGCTGTAGCTTTGAATCAACACGTTTGTAACACGGCTAGGCAGTTTACAAAATGGCACCATTAAGTAAATGCCTAGGTTGATTGTAGAACGATGGAAGTTCAACGAGTTCGCTGATGTTAGCCTAGCCCAAATGAAGCGGCTAATTTTGAAACCGCTGGGCCAAGTATGCGGGCTGAAAATAATAATAATTAAATAATTATCACGGATTAATTATCTACATGAAATATTATCCTCATCTGCTCAGAAGTTTAATGACCATAATAAATGATTATTGGGTTATTTCATCCTCTCTTCTTTATCCTATTTCATACTCTATACTCTATATCCTATTTATAAATACAGGGTACCACGGAAAGGGTGTACTTAGCCGAAAGGGGGTGATTCTGGACTTAGAAGATTTATTTATATCGCGACTCCAACTTGACGTCCACGCGTTCCTGAGAAAAGGGGGTTGACAAACGGACAGACAGACAGAAAGACGGACAACAAAGTGATCCTATAAGGGCTCCTTTTTTCCTTTCACCTAAAAGCAAGCAAAAACAACATCTGTGAAATATTTTATAATATTAAATAATGCAAGAGTGCGTGTAAAAAAACGAAAACAGAAAGAAACAAAAAAAATTCAAGATTCACAAAATCGTTATTCACTAGTTGATCCCCTCGGGGTCCAAAACACCCCCTTTCGGTTTAATACACCCTTTTCGTGGCACCCTGTATAATTTTGTATATCAGAATTTTGATCAAATAATTCCCAAAAGGTACCTTGGAGACGAAACTTTGAAGGGGAATATTCAATTTTTTATACTTTAAAAAAATGTCTTAGCATAATGAATTCATTAATAAGACAAAAGCAACGCTTTATCCCATTAAAATTAAGAAATGAAGAAGTACCTACCCTTACATTAAGTATCCTTTTTAAAAGTAATAAAGATTCTCTAACGGTATGTTCAGTACGTTTCAATTTATAAGTCACAAGGAATCTTCATTTACGCTAGGAGCAATAAAATTCCCTGGCATGAGTCAAGTTACTTAATTATTCCTAAATTGGAATTTCGATAATCACGTTGGAATTCGGGATCCTTTTAATATCTTCATTGGTGTTCATTTAGACACTTGAATTAATTCAAAATGGAATTTCAAGGCTCCTCGTGCTTGATTATTTTGATTCATTATAGAAAAAATACTGCACGCAGATTACACTTCTCTTCTTGGTGAAATTCTCCCATCAAAAAACTCATTCAATTTAGTAGACCACTAAAGTTGTAGTTTTCTTTAAATCTCACTACAGGCGTTCTATATAAGCGTAAAAGTTATTTGTTATACAAGAGTGCAAAGTTGCTTTTGAATCGCGTGCTCAATTTTGATGACCGAGCAAGCGAAGGATTCATAAACTCAGACTTGGAATTTTAACAAATTATAAAAGGTTGTATGATATACCTATTCGGCACCATATAACCACCTTCTCCCACGCCTTAAATATTTCCTGAATCTATTTTTATTGAAACAGCTCCATGTCTTACAAAAGAACAAAATTTAAAATTTAAAAACCCCCGACAGATTTTCATGAAACATGGCTAAGAACACTCGGGATAAGACATTCTATGACTATATCTATGACACAAAAAAAAAACTAAACGAAAATCGGTTCATACTTTTGGGAGCTACGTTACAACACAGATACACAGACAGACACGCTAAACCTATGACACCCCTCTCTTTTTGCGTCGGGGGTTGAAAATAGCTGAAATGGTAGATAACTTGGCTAATGTCAAACCCAAAACTTCCTTTAATTTTTTTTGTTAGAAAGCAATTTGTGATTAGTAGGTACTAGCGAAAGGTCCTCGTTACGACGCGCGTTGTTTGTTTGTATTCCACAATATTGTATTCAAAAAGTGATTTAGGATGCACCGGTTGCATTGATTCTAGGTTTTGAACGTCAGTCTTTTGGATTTTAGCAGATTTATACCTATAAAAACTCCCTCAAATTAATCATTTATGACGTAGTAAGTGTGAAATCTCCCAATTCCTCAAATGTCTACGTATTTAAATAATCAATTTTCATTATAAGGTAATTCAATTTCATTGAATAGAGACTCAGACATGTTATTAAAACTCCGAGATCCAATAGGTACAGTATTTATTTTATCACCAGCTATTTATCAAAACAATTAAAGTCCAGCCACTTCTTTTTCCCGCCGCCATTAGCATAATCCTTCTTCCTTTATTTCTCACCAACCAAATCAGTCTTCTTAGCGCCGTTCAATTAATCCACCAATCCTGTCAAGCCTACTTGCCGCCAGCCAAGGCAAACGTCTCCGTGATTGGTAAACTAATCCATACGGCTATTTTACCAACAGACCTTCTATTTCCAACTATATGTATTACACTAGATTATAAAATGTTTTTAAAACTTAGAAATCATGACAGACACGAATACACTGATAAATTGTTGAAACTTTTAACTTTTAATATTAATTTAAGGACCTATTAAATAAAATTTTACAGAATAAAAACTAAATGCGGGCAATGTTACCACTTTCTCTTCTAGAAACTTTCTATAACGGACAATGTAAGAGCTCCAATTTAATACAATTCACTGCAGTCATTCTGTACTGTGACATCCTACATTGTTACATAAATTAAATCGTAGATACAAATAAAATGGCTGGAAGGTTTATTTCCGCTTACTTTCAACTCTGACCTTAGTCAGAAATACTTTGTTGAAATATAATAAACTACAATGTGTTTTGGTATTGACAGAATTTTAACAACATTGTTGAACAAAGAATTTTTCAACAGTATTAAAAGAAGGTATTGTGTGCTAATAGCTTCTAAGTGAATGATAAAATATAGAAACACAAAATCAAGTAAATGTCGTGGCGGCCACAGCGTAAGAATCGACCCCTCCAACTCCCGTGAACCACGTCAAAACCGACTTAGTGGACTTGGACTGCCAGAAAACGGCAGCAAGTTACTTCTGTGTATTTTTAACATCACCACCGCGACAACCCGCCTGACAAGTGTAGTAATAATGGAAAAACTTCCTCGGTTGGAGGATGTATGCTACAATAAACTCCTCGTGAGTTGCGAAAATTATAATTACATAAATTCAATATTGTCAAAACCTCTGTGTAACAAGAACAAAATTAAAAATTTTAAAAACCTCCACACAAATTTTCATGAAACATGGCTAAGAACACTCGGGATAAATTAATTAACTATGACTTTTAAAAAACTAAACGTAAATCGGTTCATCCGTTTGGGAGCTACGATACCACAGACAGATACGTTAAACTCATAACACCCCTTTCTTTTTGCGTCGGGGGTTAAAATGGGTTAAGGCTGCAAAATATCAGATAATCTAGATTCTAGAGGATAAAAAGCTTGTGACGGGCTTTGCTCTAACCCGAAAATTAACAACTAAGCCCGTTTTCTGAATACTCGTTAAGGTTTTGGTACAACATCAGCACACTCGGATGTCGAAAGCTTACTGCACCGCCTCACACTTGTCTGCAAAAAATTATGCAGAGCCGCTTGTGACGTAGTGAAATAATGTCGTGTTCGGCCCTTTTCACATGCATTCGGCATAATTATGAGGCCGTGCCGTACCGTGTGTCGCATTTTTATCTTTACAGCTGACAATATTGACTTGTATTTTTATACATAAACTCATTCACAGAACACGAGCGCAACACGGCATGGCGAGCGCGGGAAGCGCGATTCCTATAGGAAAAAGTCTATATACTTTTTATTATAAAGTATATTTACTATTCTTAGCAATAGGAGTAAGGCTTTATACATTTTTTGATCCATTTAATAATCAAAACGACCGACATGACGTCTTAAGTCTGGTAGGTACCTCGATAATACTGCGAACGCCGACGCCACCGCCGGGCGACCGTGCGCAAACAGTGTGCACGTGAAAGTGCTTGCACGGTATCACGTGTGCCGTTTGACGGCAACTGTAGGCATGTGAAAAGGGCCTTAGTTCGAGAGATGAAAATACCTTCATTTGTTTCGTCCGGCTCGGTAATGTTGGATGACGCGTGCTGTACCGAATCTGTACTGCACGCGTCATGCAACATTTTACCGCGCTTAGCGCCTAATCAGGAACGCTCCATAGACATATTATAGGCGCTCGGTAAGGTTTCAGTTCCACGTATACTGAGCGTGCTGATGTTGTACCTAAACAATACTGACTGCACGGAGCAGGCCTTCTCGGAAAAGGAAAATTAGTGAAAAGTTTCATTTTCGTTGTCGTGCAAAACCAACTCTTATGTCGCTAGCATAAGATCAGCGTTTGCAAACGAAACAGAAACTTCGCTTTCGTTTTTAACAGTACGGGTCCAGGCTGAAAGTTTCTTCGTCTATTCTTTATTTTAATCTACTTATCGAAGCGGCAGAAATCAAGAATATCACTTTATATCCATGTCCATATAAATTTTAAGAATTTGTACTTTTCTAAGTAAAAAGTTATTTTATTTAATGAAATAAAGAGTTTTTGATTCTTGCGTGGTCAGCAGAAGACGTTCCTATTTGTGCTGACGAGAAACCAAGACTATAACTATTTCAGAATTAATTATTGAATTTGTTTACAGGTCACAGAAGAAGAACGACGACCACATCAACATCAACTCAATCAAGCGTCACATCGGCTGAAACTGAAGAAATAACCGAAGCGCACAAAACTACAGAACTGTACAGTGAAACCCCTTATCCCAATCTACCCAAAGCACTACGTCTTACCTCAGAACTAGAGTACGATGATGTAAATATTGACAATAATATAGAAGAAAGAAATCTAGCTAGAAGACACAAACTTAAAGAAGCAATTGAAGAACTCGAGGAAAGTTCGCTAGCCACGATTATGAGTAGAACTAAGAAAATGTATAAAGATGGCGGGTCTAATGTAAATAAGATAAGCGGAAAAGGGAAAGGGGGTATTTTTTTAACTGAGAACTGTACCACAGTTATAGCTCAAATAGGAACGACGGCGATCCTACATTGTGAAGTTAGCGATATTACAGAAAACACGGTGAGTTAAAAGAAAGCCAGTTAACTACGTGTAGTCGTATGACGCAGCTTAGAAGCCTGAAAATTCTCAAAGGCAAAGGCTCAACCTTTGCCTTTGAAAATTTTCAGGCGCATATGATATTCCTTTTACATTAATGACGTATCCGTATAATAGTTATAAGACATTTATATGCAAATTGAAAGGAACAACCTCCTAGCTTCTTAAGCTGCCATTGCCAAATTCTTTGAAAATACAATCCCTCGTGAAATTTGAGTTTCTGTTTATTTCATGGTAAAACTTATTCAGAGCCAAATGAGATTTCATTGTTTTTATTTCCCGAAACTTTGCCCTTTCAGATTCATCCAATTACAAAGTTGCACCCTCCTAAACAATCGTACAGTAGTACAATCAAAGAAAATTTCATAATAAAAACAGACCGCAGAATACGGGCCTATTCTCAAAGTGGTGCTACTTCCATAAAATCATTTCAGCCTCCCTCAGCTTAAGCTTTTAAATTTTCATTGATATTGCTCAGGCAGGGGCTTATACAGGTTCAGGTTAAAGAGCTTAATCTGGCGCAATAGGTGATTTGGGCCGATATTATGATTACTAAAGTAGGTACAGTGGTATTCTTGGAAAGATGATGGGCTATCAACGGCTGTCGTTGGTGAACTACATAGTTACAGAATGACAAAATAACAATGAAGTAAACATCTATCACATCCGTTAATAAAAAATATGCTGACTGATTCATTTTCCAAAACACAATAACCTTACTATCCTAGAGGGCTACCCTGAGACACAAAATAAGTTTTCGGCGACGGATCGCATGAAACGAAAAACCTTGCCACCCAGTTGCTTGGGCGCGTCGCTAACTGACATCTTCCATTTCGGATCTGTAAGTAATACATGTCACTTTAAATGTCTGGAAGCCCAAAGAACCCCATAACAGGACTTGGCCATCGAATAACATAATGCCATAACACAACGGCTTCAGTAGATAAGAAATATCTTAGAAGGAATATTTTTTTCTATTGCACCACTTTCACGGCAAATAAACATAACACATTCTCAAACTTTCCCCGTTACTTTAGGCATAAACGACTCAGAAAACTCCTGCCATGTTTGTTTTGTTTCACGCGATATTACAAAAATTTGTTCACCCATAACCATCGCGCGCAGGTATAACCCTTCCAAATTACTTTACTCACATACTTTACCACGTAGATTTTGTATAACATCTGTATAAAATTTCACTGCGACATTCTTAGGGAGTTTTCGTCAAATTTGCGTGCTGGATTCTTGAATGGTTCTTTATCAATGACATTACAAACGAAACGAATTCTTGGAATGCTGTCGTAGAGAAAGCTTGGTTATTTGTTTTTTATTTACGTGAAATTAAATCAGCAATGTATCTTTATTTACTGAATTTACTACGCAGAATAGACTAAAGTGAAACCTATGCTCCATGGAGAGACCTGAATGGAATTTCATAAAGATATTCTTATTTCTGGCTTTTTTATATCCTTTGATACCAATTTTTATATGGAGGGTCTCAGATTTGCTATCTCGTCTGTTATCTTCTACGTAGTTTAATACACCTACGTAGAACCATAAAATCTGCTCACTGCCAAAAGGATTTTAGAGTTCATGAAAATGCCGTTTAGCCTAACAAAGAACCTCATAAAATCCTATTGGCACTATCAATGAAAGTTGTTTTGTTATAATGGATAATGTTTATCCATTGTTAAGCTCTTTCTGCGATGTTATCAATTTTTATCATCCCGAGAGCTGGCGAGTATCTGGTTTGCCATACAGCGGTACAGCGCCTTCAAGACGCCTTTGATTTGGGTTCTTGTACATTTGCCACAAAGTAAATTCGTCACGAAAAAAAGCATGTGTAAATTCGCCACAGTTTTAATTTTTTGAAAAATTCCTTTGTTAATTTATTTTGATTATTGTAAGTTTTTCAAAATGCTTTCCGCATAAAAAGAAAGAAAGAAAAGAAAGAAAATCCATTTATTTTACCCAATACACATATTAAAAGGAATAAAAAAAATACATAAAAGGGGCCAAAAAGGTCCCTGTCTCAGCATTTTGCCGCTACAAGCCACAGCGAGTAGCGGCGCTTATGAGACAAGACAAAAAGATAATAAAATAAGTTTCAAAATAAAAACGTTATATATTTTTCATAGTCAGGATTTCAACCCTTTGATTTGTATTTATTTTGGTAGGTAAGTTTGGATGAGATCGGACGCGGGGTGAAGACAAACCCCAACGCACTATATTGGTTCGGATCATTAAATGTTTGCAAGAGTCTCAACTAATTAATTTGTAACTGCTTATTTATATCTATTACAGAAATTACAGAATTATAGAAACAGCGGGGCAATGCAGTCAGCGTCTCTTCCTTCTATTATGATTGTAATTTTCTTTGTTAAGGCGCTAATAAACTTATTTTTGATGCCTCTGTCTGGTGAGATGCGAAGTTGCTGTTTTTGGCCACGATGGTGAGCAAAAACAGCAACTTTTATTGAGGCATTAAAAATAAGCTAATGATAAGGATCACACACTGTAATAGCGAGTTTTGAAAATTCTTTTGTTTAACTTAATAATAAGATAAAATAGGTGGTGGTGCTGATTTGGGTCGGGTTAGCGCCTTAATAAAGATTATCGTAGTTTTATTTTAATAAATTTTTCTTTGTTATTTAGTTATACTTTCTGTAGGATCCTACCTCTAGCCTGCATGTATAAGGAAAATTTGTCTTTTTGTAAAATCACATCCCACATACTTTCAAAAACGTGGCGATGTGAAGATAACCTGGAAAAAAAGGCGTAGGTTTAACAATTTGCTCTACAAACACCAGTGCCATAAAGATATGTATAAAAGAAATGTTTACAACATCTGCATCACTATTTACAATAAAATAACGGAAGAACTAAAAGAACTAAATGGAAATATATTAAGAAAAAGTTAAGAGGATTATTACTTACTTACACGAGAATTATAACTTACATGACTAGTATAATTTAATAAAATTTTAATAATATGACTCGCATAATATGTGCACGCCTGCGTGCAGGCTGAATACAAATTACTAAAATAGCTATAAGATCTGACATATTGTATGTATCTCAATTTTGTATTCTGGCAAATAAACGATTGATTTGATTTGATTTGGAATTTCTTCTTCTTCAGGTGACGTGGATCAGAAAAAAAGACTATTCACTTCTCTCCGTTGGACTGGTGACGTATAGTGCTGACAGCAGGTTCTTCTCAGCACACGGAAAACATGTGAAGGTAACTACTTAATGATTGTTTTATACAAGGTGCCACGGATAGGGTGTACTTAGCCGAAAGGGGTAATTCTGGACGACGAGTCGGTCAACGAATTTCGAAAAAAAAAATTAAAGATGTTATTTCAACAAATATGAAAAAATATATATTAATAATATTTATATATTCGCGATTATTATTGGTTCGAAATTTCAAAGGACTCACATATTTTTTTGTATCATATCATTGCAAAACACTGTCTTGCTGAAAAAAACAAGCAAAACCCATTCGTGATATATTTTGTTGTGTTAAATAAGGTGTGTGTAAAGGAACACGAATAGGAAGAAAAATAACCCTATTTTATGCAAAATAAATTAAAAAATATTCGAAATTCAAGAAATCGTTATTCACAAGTTGTTCCCCCCGAGGTTCAGAATCACCCCCTTTCGGCTTAGTACAACCTTTCCGTGGCACCCTGTTTATTAATGATAATGCTGGACATTAATGATAATGCTGGACATTCACACACCATTATCTAGCCCCAAGCCAAGCAGAGCTTGTGTTATGGGTACTACATAACTGATATACTTAATACAATACACTACATAGATATATTTTTTTATTATACATAGAAAACATCCAGAACTCCCTAAACAAATGTCTGCAGATCGTACTAACATTTGTCCCGATGCGGGAATCGAACACGTAACCTCGCAACCCGCTCGCAGGCAGACCTTCGCCCGCTGCGCCACAGAGGTCGTCAACCACAGATGTACATATATTTTTTATTATACAAAGAAAATACACAGAACATCTTAAATGTTATAGCAGGTGTAGTAAATGTTTTGCCAGTTGTAAATGATCGAACAAACAACAGATTTTCAATTCAAAAATGCATTTTTAAAACTTTTAAATAGTGTAAACTAAAAATAATAAAAATCGTGGAAAAGTTGTTGAAAACGAAAAAAAAAACAACATATAACGGGGTCCATTCGATGCGGATTGAAATCCCCGAAGTTCGTTTGATCTTCTATAAATGGAACACTCTGTGTACCATTCACTTTGATAGCAAGTATCACGGCTACGGAAATCGCAATGCAGTAAATCATCCTCTGTCAAGTTATATTGAGCACCCCGTAGATTAACGTGGAAACGTAAACCAGACTCTATTTCGACCGCGGAAAAGTCCAGTTTCACGTGTGAGCTTGACGATGTGCCATTACCCAGTAGGTAGGTAATAAGACAATGCAGGAATTCCTTTATCAGTTCGGCCCGTTGCCAATTTAGATATTCAATCTAAATCAAATCGAAAACAAGAAATAATTCAATATACCGGAACGCTGCCTCGCCTGGCTTGTAATTTGAAATTTATAGTGTTTTACAGGAAATGCAGGTATTTATTTTACTCGGAATGTTATTTCTAAGTGGAAAAGGTGAAATTAAGTTAACTGTGTTTTTCATGACCATTTAAAGCTGGGTCTCTTCAAGACAAGAGTGAATAAGAGACTTTTATAGGACACCGACGGCTACTTCGTCATTACCATAAGGTGGTCTATTCAAATATATTCGTGAGTGTATCAATTGTACTATTTTTGCCGCTCATTATATTTTATCGTTTTTTATAGATTCTTTTACATAAATGTTAGTTTTATTTATATGAGCACCAATTGTGAGAGATGTATACATGCTTTACTTACATATCTTTACGCGACGTCGCTCGCGTTGTTTCTATATAAACTTTGTATATCCCATGGGAACTGATTCATGGGATAAAAAGTATCCTATGTTATATATATGTTTGATTCCAGGATTAGAGTTACCTGTATCAAAAATTTCAGCCTGATCCGTTCAGCAGTTTTGGCGTGAAAAACATCCAAACTTTCACATCACACTAATATTATAAATGCTAAAGTTTGTCCAAAACTACTGAACAGATCCGGCTGAAATTTAAAAAGACGTGTAAATAGGCCTGGAATATACGAGTAACAACGTATAAAGGTTATTTCTATCCCATGGGAACTGTTTTATGGGATAAAAAGTAACCTTTAAACGTTTCCATAGAAACGTCGGGTGCGAAGCCGCGGGCAGAAACTAGTTATAATATTAGTGTCATTATTACTATTTTGATAACGGATAAAAAACAAAATGAATAAACCAATAAGCGGCGAAAATTGTCTGAGTGACGCTGGTCTCACGCAAACTTCTGTTTAGACCAGTTACTTTGTTGTGGACAAATAAATGAGGTTCTATGCGCATTTAAAAACGTTTAAAAGAAAGTTTACTATAACATTTATGAATTCGATATGGATAGATATGGAACAAGTGTGATAAAAATTTATTATTTTAATTTGAATTCTTAGATATTAATTTCTCCACAACAATGTTGTAAGCCGGACCATGGCAGACTAGTAATACAAATATAATATGATATAAGACCAATGTATGTTACCACCTAGTTATACAACAATAAATTCATGTATCATTTATCTATCCTTGATAGAAAAGAATTACAGGTAAAGCTTGGATGGAACGATGGATGGATGTTTGTTTCTTCACAACAAAGCTAGGTAACGGATCGGGCTGAATTTTTATGTAGTTCTAAACGTGAATTACGAGTATAGGCTCCTTTTTTACCCTAGAATAACTCGTGCAAAGGCGCGGACATGAGCTAGTATGAATATATCATAAAGTAAGTTACCAAAATTCAACTTTCAACGCCTACTGCGAACATATATAACACAATAGAAATAAAAATAAAATACCTACCTAAAATCATCACTATTACTTAGCTGTAACCAATTTCTCAACTCCCACTGAAAGCAATACCGAAAATGTGAAAATGTTGTTCCACGAATCCCGAAAAATACTGGCCATAAATTGTGGAGCGGCTATTAAACAAAAGTTTACACAATTCAGATTGCATTTTAATGACCAATCCGAGACGGTGATTTAAGGCAGCGTTCGATTATCGACTGCGACTTTTATCACACGGCTTATTGTAAAACTATATGCCGTGCGATAAAAGTCACAGTCTTTCAGTGCGTAGTTTTTCGGTATTGTATTTTTCAACCGACGACGAAAAACGAAGGAGGTTTTCAAGTCGACGCGTATATATATTTTTTTAATGTATGACTACGCATAACTTCTTACAGAGTAGTCCGATTTGGATAATTATTTTTTTATTGGAAAGGGTATACCCCGAAGGTGGTCCCATTTTAATTTGAAAAAAAATCCAATCCAAAGGGTAGGAAAACAGGAGATGATTGATTGTTCACACACTGATTGTAATGTATGACGCATAACTTTTTACAAAGCAATCCGATTTTGATAATTCTTTTTTTATTGTATACGGTTTACCTTGATGTGTTATCAAACTAAATTAGACTCGAATTTCAACTAGATGTTGCCACTAGATTTGAAGTCGTTTTATAGTTTTTTAAAACACGCCAAATTATTATGGATGTGGCAATCTTAAGACAGGGCGCTATGGCGCTTGTGAGGGGAACTCTATGACCAGCAGTGAATTAGTACCGGACGATGATTGGTATTTTGTGTAAAAAGTATTGCAATAATAAAAGGGATATAAACTGCTGAGTTAAAAATACAAAAAGTGTAATAGATCATTACTGAATCATTGCAGGAATGAGCCCTCCCGTCTAAACACAAGTGTAAACTTGTGTTTAGAGCGAGCAGTCACCTTAACTTTGAAAGGTTATGTTTAAGTACTATTTAATTTTAGAATATTTTAACTGTAAAATAGTTTTAAGTACCTACGTGTCAACCTTTTTTTATGAATAAATACTTATTATTACATTTGATTAACAATTATAGACGCAGATAACGGGGTAAAGACCAAATGCGACTGCTTGGAAATTAAGCAGTCAATGAAAAATGCATTTGATTTTACTAAAAAGCGGAGTAACATTATAATCAACATAAAAACAGAGTAAGCTGAGCAAAATGATTTAACGTTGACCGGTTAAACTAAGGTAGCAGAAGAAAATTGACGGATTCCAGTAATTAAACATAAAATAATAATCGAGCTCTAGCAACAATCCTTGCTATCTTAATTATTCAAAATTTCCTTGAACTCCCCGAAGAAATATTCACAGTCAATTCTATTTTCGATAAGATTCATTTCTGCTTAGAGACAAAATATCGCACTCGATTCTCAGCATTTCTACCTACCCTTGGGGTTATTGGTTCCTACAGGCATTGGCGATCAGCCAGCATCGGATTCCATGAATTGAAATTAAGAATTCCATGCGAAATTGAATTCTTTTTAATGCCATACTGTCGTAATTAAAGTTGGCAACACTGAAAATCGGACGTTAGTCTTTATTTGAAATACCACTAAATAAATAACTGTAAGGAATCTCAATTTTCTTTACTTTACGAATTCTAGAAATTCCATTTCTACTTGTACGCGAAAACATTAATTATCGTGGCAAAATCTTTGTATCTTCGCAGGATTTTCCGACTATGATTATTCGAAATTATGTCTATGTATAATTGAAAACTTATGATTCATTTTGTAAAATACATTTGGATTTGAAGGTTTGAGGTCCTGGACTTATGAGGTTTCAGACTTCAAATATGTTTTTCCGAGTCAGTCACAGTAACCATAGGTACTCGTAATTTGTAAATTTACACGTAAAAATAAAATAACCCCGAAAATAAGGATCCGTATCCAAAACTTCGGACAACAGGCCAAGCTAATAAATGACCCAAGTTTCATTCGAGGAAAACTTATAAAAAGGATTCAAAAGAATTTTGCAAAGGAGACAAAAAAATGTGTATTATTATTGAAGAAAATTCCAATATTGAAATACATAACGAAAATAATATATTTTTGGTGACAAAAACTTAAAATATTCAGTTCGAGGAACGTAGGTTAACGAAAAATTGGGAGCACGAATAAATTGGTGAAAAAGAGTCGAAATTTCCTGGTAAAAAACATACCAGGAATTTCCGAAAACCAATTGACACAGGAACAGGACTACAGGAATAAATTCTTGTGCTTTTGTTTCTGCGTTTCCAATTAAAAGTCACTTGTCGACGGTAATAAGACAAAATTGAATTAATATGAAGAGCTTTCTCCTTCGTTTGTATTGCTTTTGAAGTGTAGTACCTTATACCATTTAATAATATGATGAAATTAATAAAATAAAAAACCTAATTATGGTATTATCGGAGTCTCTCTGAAGGATAGAATTCGTAACGAAGACATCCGACAGAGAACCAAAGTTATCGACATGGCTCAAAGAATTAGCAAGCTGAAGTGGCAGTGAACGGCCATATCTCGCAAAGAACCGACAACCGCTGGGTAAACATGTTCTTGAGTGGAGATCAAGACTCGGCAAACGTAGTGTAGGACGCCCTCTGGCCAGGTGGGATGACGATCTGCGAAAGACTGCAGATAGATGCTGGATGCGGCAAGCTCAAGACAGGACGCTATGGCGCTCATTAGGGGAGGCCTTTTTCAAGCAGTGGACTAACATAGGCTGATGATGATGATGATGATGGTGATGAATTTTTGGTATTTGCGAGCGATAGAATTTGAATGTTTCTTTAATGCTACGGCTCCACCTGCATTAGCGTTGACGTTTGTGTTTATGTCCATTAACGCGTTAATTAGGGCTCCAAAAATGCACCTTGGGACTACCCAAGGCTACTAAGCCATGGTGCATTTTTAGCGTCGTCAATAAATGAACACGGTAAAACCTTGGCCACATCTGTGTGACGCCCAAATTAGCGCATTAATTAACGCTTTAGGACGCAGGTGGAGGCGTAGCATAAAAGGGATAGGTACTCTCTAGAAATAATGGTTTTATATAAAATCAAGTTAACAAATCTAGCAATATTAAGACAATATCATTATTTATCTATGAGGTCGATGAGAAGTTTTGCGCACCGTTATAATACAATTCAATTTTAATACTTCTTTTACTAAATAAAATAGTAAACAGTTCATTTCCAGTGTGAGTTTAACGAATGAGAAGCAATACAACATAAAAAAAAATACAGCGTTTTATAAGCCACAAGGCTTAAAAAACGCTTTATAACGATGGTTTTTAAGGAGGTAAGCCGTTGTTTACCCACTGCAGGGCATAGCCTCTCTATGTTTATGCCTTCTGCCTCGGTCCTCTGCCAATCTTGTCCAGATGTAGCCAACACGGTTTAGGTACCTTAACGAAAACTGCAGCATATTCAGCGTTAGTATGCAGCGCCATATAAGGAAAGTTTACTAAACTTGAAACTTAATTTTTATTGAATCTACTAAGTCTTTAACAACGGATGTGGCGCGGCGGTAGATATTTGTTCCGGGTGTTCTGGGTATTTTCTATGTATAGTAAAAATATATATGTATGAAATGTGTTGTATTATGTATATCAGTCATATAGTACCCTTAACAGAAGCTCTGCTTAGCTTGGGGCTAAATTATGCTGAGTGGATTGTCCAGCATTATTTATTTATTTAGTTTTAGTCTATATAAGTGTTATTCCATACGGCAAGAGCGACATCCCCTAACACGGGTATCTCTATACTTTAAGAGGATTTTCAAAGCAATTTGAAGATTCGTATTAAGTTAAAGAAATTGTAACTTTAAGATGACCATCGACTATAGTCGCGTGTTACGCATACTTAAATAATTCCATGCCTGACAGAAATAAACTATTATTTTATTTATTATTATATTCTCTTCCTCAGGACTGGGCGTTACACATACGTTTCGCGACATCCGTGGACGGGGGCTACTATGAATGTCAAGTACCAACTCATCCCCCTACTAGCATATTCTTCAAACTCGTGCTTGTCGGTGAGTACCTACCTTTATTTGACCACCAAATGTTAATAATAATAATAAAAATAATGTTTCTTGAAAAAGATTTATGACTTAAAATTATTACAACGTTGATCCCGAAACTAGGATAAACCAGTATCTTGGAGACCACCTTCCATGGTTCTTTACATATATCATAAGAATTGTTTTTAAATTTGATTTGATTGTCCAATTAGTTTTTTGTGTAGGTACTCAAGAGTTTTAGATTTACAACAAAATACACACAGTGTAATTTGTTTATAAAAGAAATAAAATGAACTGAATTAAATAAAAACATATTGATAATAGATAACGTAAATTTACTTAGGTAAAGACAGAAGTGAATATGTACATTATGTGATGAGTCTCCTGAGGACACCAGTCTCGTAAGAGTTATGTTGTCTGACAGAGATCGCTTTGTTAACTTTAAGGCATGCGCCTTTCCTACCCGACCCAAATCAGCGAACGAAGAAATTTTCAAAAATCGATTTTGCTGTTTGTGATACCTATAATGTCTTTGTAAAAGTTTTATTTTGTATAGTGTAGACAGAGATGCGAAGTTGCTCTTTTTGCTCACCACCGTAGCCAAAAAAGTTGAATTGCTGCTAGGTGGACAATGAGACGCTTTCTTAAAAAAAAACAACTGTACAAAAATAGTTCGATCAGACTGAAAAGAGGCGTGCTATGACTTTGGGTCTGTCAAATCAAAATGGCATAGATCTTGCATACACCTTGCATAGTAATACATGCATAACATCGCAACGACAATATCTATTCTTCTGTAAAAGTTCCGCGCCATCTACTGAATTTTATGGGACAATATGGGTTTTAACTTTTTGGAAAACTGAAAAAAAAACAAAACTCTGACTGCAGCCACGCTCACTTATAAAAATGCCTCTTTAGAGGTCAATTTAGGGGTTAAACCGATCCTACAGAACTTATTTAAGCCAATTAGTCCAATTTTATTTCTCCTTGAAATAAACTGTTCCTTGAAAATTATTGAAGAGGAAATTGGGAAAATAAAGATGAACTCTCTGATTTTACACTCCATTTAACAATTTTACCTTTTTACGCATTGTCAATTTACGCTGTTCGAATCAAGGCCTCGATTATCTACTTGTTCTATTTTTATTCGACAAATGAATTGTTTACGATTATTATCAACTGTCAACGTTGTTTTTGTTTCTAATCGTTTATTGTCGATTAACACGATATTTTTGAAATAATCGCTTCGATAAAATCTCAAAGTGTTTTGTTATTGACTTATAATTGAGAAGCTAACCATTTTGTGTAGAAAGTTTTCTTCCACTTAATTATTAGTAAATCTATTACTACTAAATTACATTAGTTGTTTTCAAAACTTCAGAAAAATCAATGCCTCTTATTTATTTATTTAAAACTTTATTTGTACAAAGGGTGGATCGAGGCATTTTCTACCGACCGAAAATACAATGTTTTTACAGGGGATTGGCGTACTAATATTAGTTTTACAAATTTATATAACTACCAAAATAGATAGATACCTAACTATTATATATAATATACATTTACCTAAATACTCACCACAACACTCTTATTTAACACTCTAAATTCTAAGCCGGCAACACACAGCTAAATACCGAAATACCTAGTAAAGCATAAATATAGTATAAATATAAAACAAGATACAAAAATAAACATTCATGAAGAGACTAAACTCATTCGCATAACCTCTCATGAAAATGCCTACAAACCCTTTACTTTATAGCATCTCGTGTCTGCCTTTCTAATGTCCAGGGACAAGTCATAGTCCTCTTTGGAAATAATATTTTATTTTTATAAAGTGGCTGTTCAATCTAATGAGGCAATTCTTTTATTCCTAGAGTAAGGAGGTTGCACCATGAACAATTTTATAAATGTGACATATTTTCTAAGAATAACTTTGAAAAACAAGCTCAAAAACAAGTGTCTCTCTTAGTTCAATTTTGTGTAGGTTCATTCATACT
Source organism: Eupithecia subumbrata (assembly GCA_949316285.1). Taxonomy (NCBI): domain Eukaryota; kingdom Metazoa; phylum Arthropoda; class Insecta; order Lepidoptera; family Geometridae; genus Eupithecia; species Eupithecia subumbrata. The sequence continues at coordinate 1,721,668 of OX438644.1, read as the reverse complement.
TGATTTGTCTTTATTTGTTTATTTTCCAAATAAGCGTCTGTAACGTTGTTGTGTTTTATTGTAAATAATGTTTCTATTAGTGGCATCTTGATCAGTTTGTACCTTAATAAACGAAAAATAAATAAAAATAATAAATGTTCAAAAATGTTTCCGTCAGTGTATCACTCATATATTTTTCGTGATACTAAGTAGAACCTTAATTTTTCCTACAGCGGCCTACGCAGAAATAGTGGGAGAATCGGAGAAGATCATCCACGAAGGTTCGATGCTGAGGCTGGTCTGCGTGGTGAAGAGGTCTACGGAGCCACCTTCCTATGTGTTCTGGTACTTCGAGAACAGGATGATAAACTATGACCTTAGTAAGTACCCCTATTTGTGAAGAAAGTAAACTCCTTCAAAGCATAATAACAATTTCATTGCAAAACTCAAAACATAGACCGTATAAAAATTGTCTTGTCGCATTAAGTAAATAAACTCGTAACTTTTTAAATAAAACTGAATGCAAACTTGTTTCATCACATGTACGTAATTTAACTGTTGCTTCTGCCCGCGGCGTTATACGCATTTTTCTGTGATAAAAAGTAGGTAAGGCTAGATTGAGTTAACATACTGAGGTGAACTCAAGGAATTTGTATACTAACTTAGTACACAAACTCCTTGGGTGAACTTTAATTTTTATACTATTTCAGTATTTTTTCATGGAAAAATCTTCTAGAATAATCTTCGTTACCTACACATTATGTCGACTGTACTACGGAATACAGGCAGTCGAAATACCGGAGCACGGTATATCGAAATTACACAAAACCGCAGATCGAAATACCGAAAGCTCATGAGCTTTCGGTATTTCGAAAGCTCATGCGTGATGCGGCCTCATGAGTCATGAGGCCGCATCACGGAATACCGAAAGCACACAACACCGAAAAACTTTAGACCGGACTAACACTATCTCGAATGTACGATATACCGAAAGATCACGAACGCCAACAAAATGGCTCTGACGGAAGACCAGCGTTGGTTACTAGCTTGCTAGCAACCAACCAATGCTGAGGCAGTAGCCATTTTGTGCCTTCGGGCTTACATTTATAAGTTTTTTTGTTATGTTCTAAACTGTAGAAACGTTGTAAGTCTGACTGCACAAATAAATTTATTTTATTCTTATTCTTATTCTAAATCGAAAGGACGCAATGTCGAAATTTTCTTCAGGGTCGTACGTTCATTTTGTCATACTGGATGTATGTCGGCTCAATAAAAATCGAATCTTTCATAAGTAAGTTTCCAAATGTTTCGCGTCGACAAATTCGTATAATCTATTTGTCTAAAGTAACTGTGTCTATGATCCATTTCATTCTGTCATTCAGTCTTCATTCACTCACCTGTCAACATCTATAGAACTTCATAGTCGTGCATATACAAAACAGAAAATAAATTTATGGACGGGTTATATGAATCTACCTAACCCTCTTCATTGTAATTTCTCATTCTGAGCTCTTCAAAAGACTTTTGTTCCAGCCGTCAACTTCAATATACGAAATATTTCAACGTCACACAAAATAGTAAAGTCAATGTCATGTCAAAACGATTTAGTTTTATATTTTACGCTTGACCTTTTTTTGACATTCGCACTTTCTCTCGTCTCAGTCGCCTTCTTCCTTCCGTACCTATGTCTGTTCTCTTGCTAATTTTAATTTAAAGGAAACTATTATAATCCTGTACATAAAAAATGAACTTTATTGAAAACTAACCTATAAGGCATCTCCAAAACCCAGGCTATTACAACTTGTATTATTATTTACTTTCTGATTTAGGTCACGGTGAGTAATAAGTGACTGACCTAAATTATTTATTTATTTATTTTACAATTTTAGGGAAATTAACAGCTAGGTCACTATAATTTCAGAAATGGTGGGTAACTAACGGCTTATTAAAAGTTTCCACAAAAAATATGATAGTGCAAATAAATCAATAATGCTGAACAATTCACACAACATCATCTAGCCCCAAGCTAAGCAGAGCTTGTGTTATGGGTACTAGATAACTGATATACATAATACAATACAATACATAGATAGATATTTTTTATTATACAATATAGTAAACATCCAGAACACTCTGAACAAATATCTGTAGATCGTACAAACATTTTTCCCGAGGCGGGAATCGAACCCGCAACCTCCTGCGTCGCAGGTGGACCTTCGCCCGCTGCGCCACAGAGGTCGTCAGAATATAATTAGTGTGTATATATGCTCAGCACGTGCTTTACAGTTAATAGATTAATAATAATGTAACCAAGTTTTTCGTTACTTATAGTGCGTAAATTTATGGGTGGGGGCCCACACTCAGCGGTCTATGAAATTAAGATATTAATATCATAAAAAAAACCCAAATAGTTTCGACTCATCGGCATTTCCGTACTGACGGAAGATTGCGGGTTCCAGTCTTTTTTGGAATATTACTTAAAATTAAAAAAATTCAGTTAACTTTTATTTACAAAAAAAAATTACAATCAGACAATATAAATAAATTAGAACAAGTATTTGCAATTGACACAGAATGTTGTAAACAATCTACAGGTAGTACAACTGAAATTCGTTATAATTTAATTAATATATTTAACTGAATAATAATTTACTACATAGTTAATTAAAAACTTAGGAAGTGTATACCTATTTTCATAGCTGACTATCTTTAAATGTAAACTATGTCAAAGAACTTTCCTAACAAATAAACGATTTTGGTTAGTTTCATTTAAAATAACCTACTGGTGACACGTGGCGTTTCAAACTTTAACAAGCACCTATCAAAAACTTCTGTCACAACTTCAGTTAATAGAATTCTGTTTAACCCCGTTTAACAACTCAATAAAAATTCAATAATGTAAACTTTAATAGCTCAAAGAAGCTCACATAAATAGATTCCCATAAACTTTAGCAGTGAGTAAAATCACGAGGGAATAAAAAGGTAGTGCTCGATGAAATTGTTGTGTTCGTAAACAATTTTTTTTTTGCAGTATTTTCTAAGCTGATATTTTCTTTACGACTGGCTCGGCTGTTGGGTCGGGGCGTGGTGCCAAATTAAAGATTGTTTTAGAAAATAATTTTTACAATTATATAAAACAAGAACAAAATTAAAAATTTTAAGAACCCCTCGACAGATTTTCATGAAACATGGCTAAAAACACTCGGAATAAAATTACCTATGACAGAAAAAAAAACTAAACGAAAATCGGTTCATCAACAACAAAACCTAACTACAAAAAAAGGTAGCTACCCAAAAACTAAAAATTTACCAAAAATTTGCCCCACCCTGTATAATAGACAAACTTTCAGAACATGGAAATTTACCAATTGCATACCGGAGCAAAAGTGGGAAGAGATAATTGTACAAAAGTGCGAAAACCTAACTCTTTGGATAATCGTAACATTTGAAACCTTATATCACCCATTTTTGTAAGGGATGAAAAAGGTGTGGTATACACGAAGTGCGATGACCTACCTTTAAATTATTGACGATAAAATCACAAGGAATTTTATAAACCTGAACTACCTAGCCGTTTTTCTTTTCTCCAAGATCCCATTCCCAAATGGAAAAGCGTGGAAAGAAATTCTCAGAAAAGATCTTTGGCTGGGCCAGGCTTCCTTAAATATAAAGTGCAACCAGTTCTGAAAATAGTTATTTTGATCGAGAATTGTACTGTTCTATTGCGTTTTAACATCTACTGGAGCAGAAAACACCAGTTTTATCAGAGAGAGAACAAAATTCTCCATAATTTTTCAGTTCATGACTGAGCAATAAAGAAGAATTTTGTTCTCTCTCTGGGAAAACGGTTTGTTTTTTTTTTGGAGCTCAAACGCAGTTATAATTTATTCTTAATGGTTATGTGTAATGGACCTCTAAAATTTTAGTTTCTTATCTAGGGCGGGACGATTGATTCGAAATGAATATTGAACATTATTAATATTTCAATTAATTTATAAACAAGAACAACTTATAAAACTTATCTGAACCGCTGAACTTAGTGCAAAAAGTGTCTTTAGCTTAAAATAATTGGAAGACAATAATCTAAATACACAAAAAAGTATGATATGATTTAAAATCGCAATGTCAACCTCTTGTTCTCTAATTGAGAAAGGAAATCTTCGTAAGCCTCGTCATAAGAAAACGTCGTCGAAAACGTCCGAAGAAAATCCTACAGTTCCTAGCAGCTGCAAGGGTTAGTGGCGAATTATGAACGCCGCTGCTTCGAGGCTGACTACACAAGCTGGCGATCACAATAGGCCTATTACGGCCACAGTGACACGAAAGCCACATAAAGAAAAAAAAAACCTCGTTATAAAAACAAGACTTGAAGTTCAAATCCATCTCAATTTTCGTATAGCAGCAGCACTTTATCGACATGCCTCAAGATCCCCGATAGGTGGACTGGAAAGTTTCTTATAAATAAAAGAAGTGACCTGAAAACTTTACTGGACCACTCTTTTGTTCCCCAAGTCTGTAGTGAAATAAGAAGAGCTGTTTTCATGAACTTGAGAGGTACCTTTCTATTTTTTGTGGAAGACGAAGAAAAGTTTATTTCTGTGTAGTTTTTTATCCAGCATCGATATTTTCAATGAGCAGCAAATAGCAAAATATATGAAGAGCTTTAGGCCATCGTTCATGGCTCAGTTAATTTGTATTGATTTCGAATTCTAGAACGAACGAATCTAATTGTGTTTTGTCACTAATTCTCATCAGTGAGTAAAATAACTGATGCGAATGAGAGGCAATGTACATACACAATAGTACCTAAAGTCACACAGAAACTCGACTATTTCTTTATAAAAAAGTCGCGTATCGGCACATACATGCGCAACACATGCGTGTGTGTGACATTATTATATCACTTCATGAATTTATATCATGCGAGTGAGACATTTGCAAAACAACTCAAAGACATAAGATGAAATAAAACCTCAAAACAAAAGAAATTTTGTATCCTTGATCAAACAAACAAAATATCTAATGTCATCGGCATCGTCTGTCAAAATCATTACCCGTGCCATCTGCGCCCCGTGGTTGCGCCGTACGTCCCTTGCATTTGGACCGCAATAAAACTCGCCTAGGGGCCGGCGGGGTATGAAAGATCCGTCGGGTGGGAGACAAAACTGTCTATTCAATACGTTAGTATTAGTATAATATTCTCTGCTACAATCTTCATTTGAAAGCTCTCAGATTTGGTCATTCAAAATCAGTCATCAAAACACAAATTATCGTGATCTTCTCCGAAAGCTATACACAAAAGACGATCTTTGTAAACAAAAGACGAGGATGGTTTACTTCCCGATTAAACTAACTAGCGCTGTTATTATTAACACGATCCTGATAGCCAATAAGAAGGTGCTGTGTGATGCCGGCTTAGAATTTGCACCACCCCAATTCTTCCGGCGGGTATCGTATGAGGCGACTATGGGATATCCACCGGGGGTGGCAAACAGCGCCTTCTGCTGAATAATTCTAAACCCGAACTGCGATCCCAACCTGCATGCCCAGCGTGGGGATTATAGGCATTACTCCCCATGAGATCAAAGCCAATAAAACTTATGAGGGGGAGGCCTGCGTCCAGCATTTAACCAATATAGGCTGTTGAGGTGAGTTGTTATTTGGGTTTTTGTAGCAAGAACAATTCACAGTGGCAGCCCGGAGTCAGGAAGTTGGTGGTGTTACACTCCCCTGCTTCGGAAAACACGTTAAGCCATTGGTCCTGCGCCTGACCTCTCTCCGGTCGTGCACTATATTATATAATGCGCATCTGGCTAGTCTCCGATGAGACTGGCCGCCGTGGTCGACATTCGGCTTCAAGGTCGTTAATAATAAATGCGGAATTTTTGATGGATGGATGTTTGTTTCTTCTTCACGCCAAAAACTACTAAAGGGACAGTCTAAAATCTTGTATAAATGTTGGTCTAGAACTGGAATAGCATCATAGGCTATTTTAGGTCACACTTTCTATCTTATTGTCAATTCCGTTGGGATATAAATACCCTGAAACGTATTAATTAATCCATAATTAATACGTGAGCGGGTTAACTACGAACCCAGTTTGTAACCTAAAACATTTCTATAATTACCTGCATTTTAGATGACGTCGGTTGGCTGTTTTTACCCCGGAACCAAAGCGTGCGAAACCATGGGTATAAACTGCACTTGCGAGCTTTAAAATGGAATCGCTTCATCGCGAGTTGATCAAAACATTTTTTTTATTAATTTATGTACAATGAACTATAGATTGTGGTATATCATTTGAGAGGTAATTTTGTTACCTTTCAAGTGATATCAAGAAGAATTAAAATTAATTAAATTGGCTACCTAAATTTTGGGAATTATTGCAATAGGTCGAAGTTGCATCTATCGGCTTCTATCGGCGCCGGAGCTGGATGAGCTGGATTTCTCCCTCGTATCCGCTGTTTTAGCTCGTCCCACATATGCCAGATTGGGTTCAACTCAGGAATAAGGGCTGGCCAGTCTAGTGTGGGAATGCCGACATGGAAGACGTCTGTCGTTACTGTCTAGTCACTGCTGCGGTGTGGCAGCGGACATTATCGTGCATTAAATGAAAATTTATCGTCGCCAATAAATCCTGCGTAAGGAAAACATAACTTAACTCATAGTTCACTGCAAAGAAATTGTAAAAATTAGTCTTGAACAACCCTTGAAGGGATTCCAGTTTAAAGCTCGCAAGTGTAGAATGTTGGCTATCGAAATTTGTTGATGACAATTCTTGATGTTCCATGCGATTTTAGTGGGTGCCTATTTCACTACCCAAAATTTTACCAAGCGCTTCATTTATTTGCGGCTACTATGCCAATTAGGTTTCAGCTACATTTTAGCAGAGTTCAGTTTTCATTATAACTTTCATTAAATTCGTATAACTTTGCTCAAATTTAATGTTCGAGTGGTTATGAGAAAATATTTTAGTTCCGTGCAAATTTAATTACGAAGTAGGATCGAGAATACTAATGTCTTTATGTTGTAGTTTCTCAAAAGAAATTGAAAAAAATAAGCAACAAGAGTTTTAGTTAACTATTATTTTATTTCATCACTCACGATCGAAAACGATGACTTTGCTGCTCAAAAACAGTGAGCGAAATCGGGTTTTGCTCACATGAGACTCAAGCCGTAGGCGAGGGTCTTAAGAGAGCCGAGGACGGTAATCATCAATACACACGTGTATCCATACGACGTTTTTCAACACACTTGTGAATAAAATAACAATAAAAACTCATGTTATTTAGTAGATAAAAAGTTTATTTAGAGAAACAATTAGTAAATGTGCAGTTAGTAAAATTATATAACTCACTAGTGAGTTATAACAATGAAAAAGTCACAGTTTGATTATGGGTGTCATTCTGTGCCTAATTGCGGTGACCATAGAGCCACTTTATGAGCAAGTGTGTTGAAAAGAATACTATTCAACTTGTTGAAAAAAGTAATTTGAATTCAGAATGCTGTACTAAATTTCGATGGTGAAGAGTTATTGTTACTCTATGGTCGGAGCCAAAAAGGAAAAAACTTCGCAATCGGCACCAAAAAAATGATTTTGTGACATTCGACCTCTTTTATAAATGACAAAATATTTCCTCGCTAGTCTTGGCGAAAAGTTGTATGTTTAACTCGAGGGCAAACTTTTCGTTTCGTGCCTTTTAAATCCCTCGCTACCTCAGCAGTCTACTTTTGAGACACATTCTAGACTGGATCGCTAGCTCGGGATTTAATTTCGGCTTGTTCAGCAAAAAATAGTTTTGCCCACTTCTTGAACAAAAAACTATTGTTAAATAAAGTACTTAAGTAAAGCAACAAAATTATTTGTGTTATTCTTTGCCGTCCATCGGTAAACTCTGAAACCAGCTCTGCTTACTTTGGGACCAGATGATGCCGTGTGGATTGTCCAGTATTATTTGTTTCATACAATTTTTAACTTTTACTATTGCTTCTTTTACTAATTTATATAAATTATATAATATCTAACTAGGTTTTGCCAGCAGCTTCACACACATTGTTTCAATGTAAAAGTTTAAAGGTTTTTTCTATCCCATGGGAACAGATTTATGGGATAAAAAATAATCTATGTTTAATTCCAGGTGTACAGCTACAATTATGCAAGTTACAACTCAATCTGTTAACTCGTTTCGACGTAAAGAAATAACAAACAGCCATCCATCCATATTCTCTCATTTATAATATTAGAATGAATATAAGTTTACGTGTAAATAATTCAATGTAAATGGAGACTCAATAGACCGTAGGACGGTCTTGACTCAGACATGTGATAATTCTCATGAGCCCTTCATATGAATTCTAGTGTGATTAGTGTGTTGTGACAACGACAAGTATGAACCATTTCTTAGATTAGGCAAATAATGCGAATTTTCAGAAAATATAATAAAAACTTGTCAAAAGATAATAAAAATATTTAAAAGAGTAGATATTGAAAATGAAAAAGTTTATTTTTTTAAATCACTAAAAAAGAACAAAGTTCTGGGCAGCTCTGTCTTCTGACTTAGTTATAAAAACTGTGTTAGAGAAGGCAGCGTTTTTCCCATTCCAGCGTACATTGGTTGTAGTCTTAGAAAAAAAAAGATGTAAAAATATATTCTTAGAATTTAAACCTAGTCTGGACAGTTATACAAAATGACAGTTATGAATAATAAAAAAAAACTAATTCTAGAAGTACATGCGTAAGTAGGTATTCAGTATAGTTACATTAAAACATAAACAAAAGAAAATTAAAATATTAAATTAGTACCTACATAGAGTTCTGAACCTGTTCCTAAAGTAAGCGTTTGTAAAAACTCAAAAGTTGTCTTTGAAGATCTAATTAAGAACAGGATATTTTTATATGTAGAGACAGGTTTTATTTTATGAAAAATTGGGTTAATTTAAACAAACTACATATCTATCTAAATATCGTAAATAACTTTTCAACGCCATCGCAATCAAGCCCGTTTAACCAATCTCGGATAAGGGCTTTGACTACTTTTGCTATCATATGGTATAAACTAGTAGAGACACGATCGTGTTTCCCTGAAAGCTGAGAAAATGCGAATCCATAGAAAATCCCACTGAAGATTATATCAATAACAAAGTATTTCGATTTTCTGATTTCGGCGGGTTTTCCGTAGATTATTACGTTTATTTGGTTTTATTGGGGAAACACGTTGAAAACAACATAATAGTGTTTTGCCATGTTCTGTGAAAAGCTTTTGTTTGAAAACTGTCGCCCAACTTTGAAAAACATTGTTAGAAACTGTTTTCAAATGCAATAATGGCGGTTTTCACATGCTATGTTTCGATGGATTTTCCTATAAAATAGGTTAGTGGGTTCTTGGGTTCACAAAATTGGTTTAATCGGGTATTTATCGCGTACCATTTGTTATTATATCTCTTAAGTTTCTACCGCGTTACAGCGATCATGGTCACGGGGCCACTGTAACGCAGTAAAAACGCGGTAAAAACTAGAAGAATTTGAAGTCGATTTATAGTTTTATAAGTCCAGCATTATTTATTTATTTATTTAAGTCCCATCGATTACGAAAATTATTGAGACATTATTTAATTTTTTACCCTTATTGAAAAACGTATGTTCTTGCTTAGATACTCGTACCTACAAAGTTACCTTATCTTACATAGGGTATTGATGGTTGTAACTCTGTTAACAGATGGTGTCAGCGTCCACAATGGCCGACAGACGAGCGAGCTGGTGATAGGCAAGGCGGAACCGCGTCACGCCGGCAACTATACCTGTGTCCCGGCGAATGCTAAGGCTGCATCGGTTACCGTGCATGTTGTACAGAGTGAGTGATTCACTTTACTCCTTCTTCTCTTCTTCATCAGCCTATGATAGAACACTGCTAGAGGTGCGTTCTATCGGAGTACCCAGGCCTAATAATTACGCATAGAGGTCGCTCACCGGGGCGTTGTTTAATAACATAACCATACGAAACACTACATGCAATATGGTATGTGATTGCAAACCAAACCAAACCTGGACATAGGTCTCTCGTAATGAGCGGCATAGCGCCTTGTCTTCAGCTTGCCGCATCTAACATCTGCCAGTCTTTCTCAGGTCGTTATCCCACCTAACTGGAGTGCTTCCTACGTTTGCTGAGTCGCAAAATCAAAATCATCAAAATCAAAAACTCTTTATTTCCATAAATACAATAAATGTACACTTAGAAAAGGTCAAATTATAAAACTATACACTGACACGGAAATAAAGTGATATTTTTGATTTCTGTCGCTTCGGTATGTAGACCAAAGTAAAGAAGCGACGAAGAAACCTTTAGCCTGTTAGTTGTTATTCTTCGAGTTGGAGCAAAACCCGTTCCAAGCTTTTTTATCTTCTAGATAATCTGATATTTTATAGTAAGCCTTTTTGCACAGCAAGGTTTTGACAATTTGTTTGAATTTATTTACTGATAATTTTTGCAACTCACTAGGAGTTTTGTTGTAGAAGCGTATACATTGCCCTTTAAAAGATACATTAATTTTGTGTAGTCTAGTTGTGGGCACAGCGAGTTTATGTTTATTTCTGGTATTAAAGTTATGTTTATCACAATTTTTAGGGAACTGATTTTTATTTCTATGAGTGTACAACAAGTTTTCATAAATATATTGACATGGTACTGTCATTATATTTATTTCTTTGAATTTATCACGTAGGGATTCTCTGGGACCCATATTATAGATTGCACGAACAGCCCTCTTCTGCAGCACAAATACGGTGTTAATATCTGCAGCGTTCCCCCACAGCAGTATGCCATAAGACATAATACTATGGAAGTAGCTGAAATAAACAAGTCTAGATGTATCCACGTCTGTAAGATGACGGATTTTTTTGACTGCATACGCTGCAGAACTAAGTCTCTTCGATAGCTTATCTATGTGTGGGCCCCATTGAAGTTTATGATCTAAGGTGATTCCTAAGAATACGGTACTTTCTACTATTTCTAACGTTTCTCCTTTAACGTTTACATCAGCCTTCACTTGTTTAACATTAGGTAGAATAAATCTAATACATTTTGTTTTGCTTTCGTTTAGCAAAAGATTATTGACACTAAACCAATGGACTACTTTTGAGATTGCATTATTCACATCGTCGAAATTTGTGTTTTGTCGTTTCATTTTAAAAATTAATGAAGTATCATCAGCAAACAATACAATCTCGTGATTATTCTTTACTAGATGAGGCAGGTCGTTAATATAAACTAAAAATAGGAAAGGACCGAGGATAGAACCCTGCGGTACACCCATTGAAACTACAGACCCCGAAGACCGTTTCCCATTAATGTCAACTCTTTGTATCCTATCACTCAAATAAGAAGTAAGAAGATCCAAAGAGGTGTTTCTTATTCCATAGTGATGTAATTTCCTGATTAATGTTTCATGGTGTCGCGGTCTTTGTTATCTAGGTATATGATTCCGTTGTACCAACTCGTCTGTCTGTCCCTGTCATTCTCTTAATATATAAACGACTGACGCAAGAAATAAATCGCGCGCGGGTTATTCGACTTCAGTCAAAATTTTACAGAAGATTTGAAGCCACAACAAAAATTTGTCAAAGGAATTGAGATTTACATATAATTTGGTCACTTCTAAAGGCCAGACAAAGCAAACTCAATCTTGTGTTGAAGACGTTTCTCTAAGCTCAAAGAAATTGCTCGAGCCTCGAAAATTTCCAAGTCGTAATTAAGTTAGCGGTTTGTTTTATTAAACTTGGTTTTACGTCAAAAGCTAATAGCGTAATGCTATAAACAGAAAACAAAGACATTATGAGACTTAATTTTGTAGACAAAGTTCTCTTAATTGCATTGTTTTTGATACTTTTTATTGGGCAAATTTGAGTACGGTGGTCGCAGCGTAAGAATAAGAATTGACCCCTCTAACACAGCGGTTTGTTCCGCCCAGACAACCAAACTTGACAACTGGCTGTCTACGTGGAAGAAATTTTCCGCGGTGACAACCAGTTACATGGACGGAATTTTATTTCCTTCTACACAACTGCTTGGTAACTAGTTGTCTCGATGGAAAATTATCTTCCGCGGATACAACCAATTACCTGGACGCAATTTTATTTCCATCTACACAACTGACTCAACTTGTGGATGTCGTAAGAACCGACTAACCTATAATTTATTGTATTTTGAACACTGGAGTTTTGCGACCTTGAATCCGCCTACTAAGAGTGTTGATTATGGTTAAACCCCCTGGAGGCATGTTCACTAGTGGACGAATGTGTGATGGCAAATTTATAAATGAAAGTAGAAGTAATGGTAAATTAGAAAGTCTGTTACAATTGGTGCGTAACGAGTGAATGTTTGAAGTAGAATTTTTACAGAAAAATAATCTTTGAATAATAGTACCTATAATATGCAGTAAAGAACTGATAGCGAGTTATTCAAGTGTTGGAATCGTGTGCGACGCGAGTGATTCATGGCCCTCGATATAATATATCTCGATATCCGTTTTATTCAAGAGTTGCATAGGTACTACACCTTCTAATCATGACTACGAGAAAAAAAATCAAAACGTGGAATTATTTGCACAAGGAGTTTGTATGTCATGTCATGATTCTTTGCACAAGAAGTTTGTATTGAGTATTTTCTGAGGTTGTATAGCATTGAGATGGAGGTCAAATATAAAAAAAAAAAACACCAAAACAGAGATTTAATCACTGCTTTGGTGTTTGATTTTTTAAAGTGCTTTTTATTCACTGTTTTCAATTATTAAAATAAGCTTTATTTTATACCCTAGGGGTTCGGAATCACCCTATTTCCTCTAGGTACACATAATGACGTAGCACTGTGTATATCTAATTGTTTTTTCCTTATCTTACTCTATTTTGTTCTCAGGTGAGACACCAGCAGCAATGCAGCATGGCAACAACTCCCCAGCAACCACGTCTCACACACATAATCTCATACATTTCCTGACAACCGTCTTTGCTGTTAGGTTGCTACTCATACAAATCCACCAGGAGTTTGGATAACGGACCTTTTTTTAACGTAGTAAGGTGTAAATTTCTGTATATCAAATAGTTTTTAGCGAGAAAATATTAACGGATTATTTTATAGGTTAGGTACCTTACCTAACTAATAATCAATTTACAAAACTGAACCTAGTTTACTGTAAAATCAAAAGCCTTTTTGTTGCCTGCAGCCAGCGTCTTGGGGACGCTTTCGACTGGTATTGATATGGATCAGTTGAGCTACCTGTAGATTGTTTGCAACAGTCTGCAGTTCGCTCAATTGTTTCTGTGGTAAATACTAGTTCTAATTTATTTATATTTTATTTTATTGTTTTTTCTTTGTGGATTAAGATAGATAGTCTTTTTTCGAAATTATAATATCTTCAGACTATTCTCATTTATAACCGAATTAAAAAAATACAAGTAATTGATTGTACTAACGGTTGGCCCTATAATCTAAAAGAAATGACCGAAGTTGATTTATTGTCTCAATAAAAAGTAAATTATCTAGAAACAAAGGCAAATAAAAATCATCCAATAGCCTTCGAAATTTCCTTCATTCAAATTACATTCAAACAACGAAGGTCTTAAGTAAACTACTCGAAATAACACTCGAAGAAATCAATTTCGTTCCAATACAGACTTTGTCTTTCTAAAATAGCTTCAAACTTAAATTGAAAATAAGTAATCGCTTAGAAAATTGCCGGGTCGAAGTCGAAGTCGATGGAAATGGGCCCCGGAAGTTTTTAATACATTTAGTTGACAGAACACGTAGAGGCAGCCTGGAGTTTTCAACAAATAGACGATCTTCCCTGTTTTATGTATACACGTGTACCTACAATGTTATAAACTGTAAGATTCTACTCAGGGTGATCCAACGGATTTGGTTGTCAAACTGGGCTTAGATCTCAGTATTCACGGGATATATATATCCCGTAGTAAAAATCGCGAATAACATATTATATGTAAAAAAATTTTTGGTTCCTCGAATGTGAAAACGCAATTGAGAAAAAATTAACCCGTCTATTGAATCTGTCTATTGAAATGACAATGTTTTGATTACTAATTATTTTGTTCCTTGGACCAGATTCTTCATAAGTTGCGTAGTTTTCTTGTAAATAAACAATAACTTGATTTTTGCGCTTACGCCGTTCTAAAAACCTATGCTTTGTCCCACTCCTACGAACACAAAATCATATCCCATTCACAAAATGGCGCGCATTGCGCCCTCAATTTAAATAAATTTATAAATGTTGGTCATTTACGGTACATACATGTTACCCGCGTATATAGAAGAAAAATATGATTCATATAAGGTGTGAAAAGACGCATTACCGCCATATTTTTATAGATAACACGTCGATCTCGTTAAAGTTATTTGTTAGGTGTACATTCAAACTCGAAGACGATCGAAAAGATGAATTGAAGGTGTCTTAACTAGCAAGATATTTTAATATTTTTTTAAACCAGCAAGTGTTTCGGAACTTCTGGGATTTGATTTATTGATACCAGTATTGTTAAGTAATATAATAATACTGAATTTATTGCAAAAATAATCATTTCAAAAACAATACATAATCAATTTCTCTGTAAAATATTTTCTTCTTATATTTCTCTAATTTTGTAACCCTTTCATTAGAAAAATATCTTTGATTTCAGAACAGAGTATAGGTTAGTACTTACTCTTTCGTTTCAATTACTTTTTCACTAATAACTCGTAAAATCAGGTGAATTTTCTATCAGAACTTAACGTCCAATATCTCATTGGTTCTCGCAACGTAGCGCAAAGTAGGGCTTCAGAGAAAACGCAGGTGTTGGTTGTTTCATACAAACGTTTTTCACAGGTTTTCTACCTTGCAAAATCATGTTCTATGTATAATCAATGTATGGCAAAATTATATATTGGTTAAGTGTTACAGTTTTTACAGAAAATAGAAATATGGATGTTCAGACATAAGACACTTATGAGGGTGCATTGAGCGCCATTTTATGAATAGGATTTCGCGCTTATAGGAGTGGGACAGAGCATACGTTTATGGAACAGCGTAAGAACAAAATTCGAATTTTTGCTTATTTACAAGAAAACTACTCACCGTAGGAAGAAACAGGTTCAAGTAACCAAATAATTAGTAATAACCTACGAATTAAAACTCATTTCAATAGACCGCAGAGTTCCTGAGAACTTGACCAAATTATGTGCGAAACAGTGAAACGTTTTCATGTTTTTTTAGCCGTAATTTTTTTTCGCCATCATGTTTTCATTTTCAAAAAACCAAAGAAAATTTGTTGAATTTATGTTATTCTAGTTTTTTACCACAGGGATCCCATGAGTACTAAGATTTAAGCCTATTTTGACAACCAAACCTGTTTGGTTCGTCCCATAAAGCTGTGTGAATTGTCCAGAATAACTTTTTAAATTTATTTATTTCAACAATTTAAATCTAAATTAGCTTACAGTTTCAGCAGCGAAATAATTAATCAAATGAATAACAATAAGAAACTGAATTTTAAGAATTAAATTCGTTAAGAACTTACAGAAAACGAGCGACGTTTGTACGAAATGAACACCGCAAGTTTATAAGCTGAAAAGCAGTTTTCCGGAACATTGAATTCTAAGATCACGGAAGCTCTACTAAAGAATTTCTTGAGTTTGAATGGCACTTATATGTTTCAGAGTAGTTTCATTTTAAGAGAAAAGAAAACGGGCACTAATCGCTGTTTGTGTTTGACAATTTGTCTAAAATCACAACATTCAAAATGTTATGGCTATACATGATAAAATTTAGTTTTAGTTGTATAAAATATCCAAGAAACTTAAGTTACGCTATGTACAAAGACTCATTAGCAATCTGTAAAAAGCTACATTGAGTCGATTTTACGATGGCTGAAGGAAATTTATAAGACATGACGTAATGAATGATGTAATTAAGGTCATGTCCAACTTATTTTCAAAAATTGCAGAACTAAACCTTACTTGTTCGTGCAAACAAAAAGCGGAAAAATTAGTAAATCATGTAAGCGTACTTTACAAAAACTGAAAGTTATCGCGTAATTTTAATAGACATCTCGTCAGCAGGTAGATAAAATTGCAAAACTCTTTTTTTATTAAAAAATCTGTAGAACATCTAGTCTAGACCATAATAACTGCCTCAAATAAAACCGTAAAACAGTAACTCACTGCACAAGTACAATGATAATAAATCAAAAAGTACGTAAAAATTCCAACAATTTGCCACATTATTGTCAATTCAGCAAAAATTAGATCCTCAATGGTCCATAAATTTTACGTTATTTTATATTAACTCCTCCGTTGGAACTCTACGTTGCGTAAATAATCGTTACGTAAATTTTTACGTTACCACTTTACGAAGGTACCTAACCTTTTTCTCGCTGAAAAAAAACGATAATTTTACATTGTTAAGATTAATGGTTGATAAAAGTATACCAGCGAGTACAATAATTGTAATTGTAAATATTTTAATGGTAATTTGTGAGATATATTCATAGATAAATAAAAGGAAATGTAATTATCTGTTTCGAAATTATAAATAAATAACATTTTGAATTTAACGTGCCAAGTCTTATTGTTTTATTTTAATTGTAGGTACAGTCATCGAAAAACTCAAAACCAAAGGTTTTCAAGAACACCTCCAAAAATCTTTGACCCGAGATTGATCCGGTTCTTTTTATCTTTAACATTTTCGTTCTTTAGTTAGTTAGACCCATTAAGCTAACTTTTGACCGGGGGGGTTCAAGTCCTTATTTCAGAGGCGCTTAGCGGGAGAGAAAAGTGCGTGGAAATCAATTTCTAACGTGTTATTATTTTTAATTTTCCGAAATATCAGCCGGTAGCTACCGACTATGGTTATTTTCATAATAGGAAAAAGTTTTTATACTACACCTACTCAGAAAGTTGCTTATTCCTTTTCCAAACATATGGTAGAAAGTACATACGTGCGTATTGAAATGCAGGAGGGAAAACTCTATGGAATTTAATTTCTCACGCGTTTAGCGGGAAAAAAAATGTGTATGGAAATCCATTTCTAACGTGTTATTTTTTTATACTCTGAAATATCAGCCGATAGCTATGGTTATTTTGTTAATAGGTCAAACTACAAAAGTTCTTACTCCGAATCCGCCTTAAGACATCGACCCGAATACGGATTCGGAACAATAATTCAAAAAAAGATCAATGAAAAAAGCACGTGCGCGTATTTAACATTTGAATTTACATTTTGAATTTACTCAAGTGATTTTGAAGATTCTAAAACGATGACTTTCCTCGTAGGTGTAGTATAAAAGATTATGTATCACTCGGGAGAAGGTGCGATTCCTACCTCGTCTATATCACACTCGATAGAAATTGGGCACTTTCTAGCCTAGATGTACAGACAGCGTCAGAATTAAGTAGCCCCCCCTGCATAATACATGCATGTTTAAATCCAAACCTGTTAATCGTAAGAGTTTTAAAAGTCGAAAATAAATTATATTTTTATTTAGGTAACATAAAAACAGAATGAAAAGATAAAATAAATAAAACATCGGATTTTAGCCTGCACTGTGTTATGCAGGGGGGGTGACTTAATTCTGACGCTGTCTGTACAATGTACTATTATAAATAGTTTCTAGATTTTAGCACAAGTGCGGTGTAGACGCTCGCAATTAAACAACTACATCTTCAAAACGTAATTGAGGTAGGTACCTAGTTAAATTAGTTTACAGACAAAACTGTGCAACCTTTCAAGATATTAACTTTTCAATCTACCTCTGGCATTTAAGCCAAGTTTCCACCGCAAAAGTATGATGAGCGAGAAATGAGAGATGAGTGGGCGGAGTTCATTTCAAGGGTTAGTTACGCTTTGCACAGGCCCCGTTATGCTCGGATTTGAAAATACCAAACAAAAAATGCCGCTATGCTACAAATTTCTCAGTTCTTCCTTAAACAATGGAAGGTACAGTTCTTTAGAAAAGTGTTTCTAAAGAATACTCTTAAAGCTAGCCTTATTCATCATCATCATAATCATCAGAGCATAATAGTCCACAGCTGGACATAGCCCTTAAAAAGCTTAAAGCTAGCCTGGGCCTACATAATTTGATGGAAAAGATTTTGGTAAATATCTAGTTATCGCTTTCTGCTCGCTCACTCCTTTCCCATCGTCTTTTGTAGGTAAAAATAAAAGTATACAGTTTACTTTTAAAATGAGTCCGCTCCGCTCGCGGTGGAAACCTGTCTTTATTCCATATAAATGTCAAGTCCAAGATTCTATAACGACACCAAGCCAAAGTAAAGCTCTTAAACAACAATGAATGAAGGTAAGTAATTATACAGCGTAGACAAAAGCTGACTGACACAATACAGACACAGTGGAATAAGAAACAGCTAAGACAATGGTTATTTTCTTTAAAAATGTAGAAAAATAATTCGACCGGAGTGAAAAAAGCTGTGTGGTGCCGGCTTAGAATTTGCAAGTATGAGGCGACTAAGGGATATCCACCAGGGGGTGGGCAGCAGCACCCCCTGCAGAACAATAATACCACCTAACTGCGATCCCCAACCCGCATGCCTAGTGTGGTGACTATGGGCATTCCCCCATGGAATAAAAGTCAAAAAGGCGCTTATCAGGGGTAGGCCTGCGTCCAGCAGTGGACAAATATAGGCTTTTGAGGTGAAGAGGAGGTGAAAAGTGGGCATTTTGGCGTAAGGTCAAATTGGATCCTGTATACAACGTGCATAGTTTGACTCGACAGCCTCTCCGCGAAAGATCCCCGCCATCTATTGAGTTCTAAGGTAAGCAAGTTTCTTTTACTTTTTCGGAAAACTTTTCATCACCGTTGAGTTTTCTTAGACTTTCACTTTTGATAGATTAAGGTCATTAAGACAATCTTTTCTCGAGCCTAAATTACATAGAATAAAATACAAATAAAAAAGGCCATTTATTACGTATCCTTAATAATAATCATGCTTAGAAACATTTGATTTTATAAAGATATAAGTAGGTAAATCGAATTCTTAACAATAAGAGTTTAATAAAATAATTAAAATTGCATGCATTAACCTAATTACATTAACATTATTATTATTATTACCTACAAATTTAATTTGAAATGATATAAATTTTTCTATTGAAATTTTTAGTAGTATGTAGATACGTATTTTGTAAGGACCCCATTCGGGTAGAGGCCTCGTCCAGTCCGGAATGTGTTAAAAGGACGTCCCTTAAAAATCTTATTTTTCCTTCCATAGTAAGTGAATTTGCATAATTATAATGTTCTTCTATCTCTCTGATTTTCGGTGAGCTGGAGGGTTGTACACACAGCCTACAAAGAATACCAACATAAAATTAACGGATCGCACTCTCCAATTTACAAAACATGCGACGACCTCCGTGGCGCAGCGGGCGAAGGTCCGCCTGCGACGCAGGAGGTTGTGGGTTCGATCCCCGCCTCGGAACAAATTTGTGTACGATCTGCAGAAATTTGTTCCGTTGGTCTGGGTGTTTTCTATGTATAGTAAAAATATCTATCTATTTAATATATTGTATTAAGTATATCAGTTATCTAGTACCCATAACACAAGCTCTGCTTAGCTTGGGACTAGATAATGCTGTGTGAATTGTCCAGCATTATTTATTTATTTATTTATTTATTTATAATGTGTTTTTACTACGTAGGAAGTCGTGGGTTTAAGTACTTAAATTCGCGACAGAAATGCTTGTACGATCTGCAGAGATTTGTGCGGTGTTTCTTAGCATTAAAAAAAATTTATTACCTATATTAAAGATCTATCAGTTATCTAGTAGCCATAATACAAGCTCTCCATACTTACGCTAGAAAACGCTGTGTGGATTGTCCTATCATTTAGACCGCTACTGTAATTAACACTTTCATAGCCCACGATTGTCTATCTGTAGGTGTGCAGAGACCTGCTGCAAAGGACCTGTCAGAACGAAGGCTGAACAGAGAATGAGGCAATAGTTAAGTAAATTAGATTACCTTTTTTTCTTCCACAACTGGGCAAACACCTGCTCCAATTCTCAAAACTCATCTCTCATTTCATTGCCCCATCATTCACAAGAACTTGTCAAAACTCCATGTTACATAATTCCTTCTCAATTTCACATCCAATATACCCTACCCGTTCCGAGAACTTTACCTATCCACCTATTCTATCCAACACATAAATCCAATCTATTTTTGCACGTTATTCCCAACTATGTAGTATGTTCCATTATGTAAGGGGTCGACATAGAGTTACCTATCTGCGACGTAGAGGCGTCAGCGGTTTCCGAGTGGAGAGACCCTTACCTGCTGTCCGCATTGCACAGATTTTAGGAACAGCTGGTTAACTTTTCTGGATTTTTATTAGAGCTGAATTTTTGTGTGTATGTTTAGATTGCAGCTACCAACCAACCTAGCAACCAAGCGGTTTTCTACACAACCCCGACAGACTTGAATCAATCAAATTGAATAATCGCCTGTCTAAATTGTTCATTCTGGGCTTGGAAAAATATTAATTGGCATTTAAGATTCTAGCTGCAACACAAAAAAAATAATTTTAGTTTGTATTTCTATATCAGAAAGCTAACAGGCCAACAGTTGTCTTTCTGAGTCCATTAAAGGACATTATGCATTTTTATTTGGACAATCCACAAAGCATCGTCTAGCCCCACGCTAAGCAGGGCTTGTGTTATGGGTACTAGATAACTGATACACTTAATACAATAAATTACATGATATATATATATATATATATATACATATACATATAAAACATCCAGAACACCCGGAACAAATATCCGCAGATCGTAAAAATAATTGTCCCAAGGCGAGAATCAAACCCGCAACCTCCTGCGTCGCAGGCAGACCTTCGCCCGCCGCGCCACATCGGTCGTCTATAATTGAGTAATAAATTGAGCGAGAATAAAACCCAGTTAGCACGCTAACGCGCTAAGCGGTGTAAAACCAATACGAGTCGATCGGAGACGGTCGTCGTGCCCATGACGGTCATGGCGTAAGAGTTGACCTCTCCACCAGAGCCCATGGATGTCGTAAGAGCCAACTATGGGAACCTACCAGAGAAAGGTTAGTTACTTCCTTGTATGTTTTATTCCACCATATCTCTGCGATCCCCTATCGCCTGCTAAGCGTCGTGATTTTAGCTAAAAACTTTCGGATAAGCCCTACCGTTGTCCACTTCTCAGTTCTGTAGGAGAAGCAGACAAGCTGGATAATGATCATCATCATCTTCATTATCAGCCTATGTTAGTCATGTTAGGCTGGACATAGGCCTCCCCTAATGAGCACCATAGCGCCCTGTCTTCAGCTTGCCGCATCCAGCATCTGCCTGCAGTCTTTCGCAGATCGTCATCCCACATGGCCGGAAGGCGTCTTACACTACGTTTGCCGAGTCGTGGTTTCCACTCAAGAACACGTTTCCCCCAGCGGTTATCGGTTCTTCGCGAGATATAGCCGGCCCACTGCCACTTCAGCTGGCTAATTCTCAGAGCTATATCGATAACTTTGGTTCTCTGTCGGATGTATTCATTACGAATCCTCCTTCAGAGAAACTCCGAGCTTAGTTCTTTCCATAGCTCGCTGAGCGACTTTGAACTGGTGGACCAGCCCTACCGTGAGTGCCGACGTCTCAGCTCCGTAGGTCATGACGGGTAGGACGCACTAATAGAAATAAAGAAAGAAAGAAAATTGTTTATTTAACACTAAAAAGAAAGACTAGTTAGTAACACGTACCTTAAAAAATAAACACAAGTCAACAATACCATAACAATACGTATCTATATTAACACAAGAAAGAATTGGGTTGGTACCAAGTAGCCCACTCAGCAAGCCGACGAGCGCGTGTGTGTAGGTCTAACAGGTCCTGACTCAGCTTAGTTAGTTTGTGTTAGAGCAACAATTGTTGCTCTAACACAAAAACCTCGGGTAGGTATTTTGTGAAAGAGCTCTGGTTTCCAGTCAGAACCAACCACTAATGATAATAACAAGCATTTAGAAAAAACTCTTTTATAAATGAAACATCTCAATAAATGTAAACCATTCTTTGGTCCAGCTATTTCCCCTGCCGCTGTGCAATACGCCGCTCCGATCACGGTCTTATTAATTGTCAAAAGGCGCCCTACATTTTGTCTACCGCAAAATGGTGGATCTTTACACGTAATGAAATTGAATGGTCTTTTGTGCCATTGTGGGAATTCAATGGGTATGGATTTGTCTAGTTCATTGGTGATATTATGTGGTTTAGGGTTTGGTTTACAATATGCTGGTTTTACCCCTAACCGATGGAATGGTTATGGATAAAATGGTTAACATTTGAGCTCGCTTTTGTAACATGTATCTCTCGAATGAGAGAGATATTAATAGACGGCCTTGAAATGTTATACGGTATGGATTTGAACTTCACAGGTAGGTAAGGTAACACGACCCGATATAAATTAAAGAAAGGTAGTAAAACCATAGGCTTATTGAGCGTAGTGAAAAAATCCTAAATCGATGAGTAAAACGTTTATTTAATAGATAACACCTTCCTTGCCTACATGCCTTTACGGTCGAGCTTAGAGTTAGCTTCAAATTAAGTCAACGAAAACTACAAAAAAAATAACATGCTTGGAGTAGGTATAGATATTTACATGTAATGTATATTATAAGGTTTAGATATCATGTATATCAACAATGTTGGTTGAAAAAATATCTCAAATCGAAATTAATTTAAATTGTACTTAAAAATCAACAAGTTCAAAGTTTTCTAGATTGGATTATAAATCTTTTTTGCATATAACTAAAAAGTCGAGTACATACCATTTAGTAAATGGAACTTAATAAATATAAATAAATAAATAATGCTGGACAATTCACACAGCATTATCTAGCCCCAAGCTAAGCAGAGCTTGTGTTATGGGTACCTACTAGATAACTGATATAGTTAATCCAATATACTACATAGATAGATATTTTTATTAAACATAGAAAACACTCAGACCAAAAAAACTTAAACCAAAATTAGTTTACACATCATTTAAGTCTTCTTATTTTAAGTATTTGTCTATTAATCAAAATTACCTGATTTTTGTATGTGTTTATGCGTTCTTACATGTTTGTCTTAGCTACACTAAAAACGTTTTATAAATGACGCATACTATGTTATCCGAAAGATTAACATTTCAAACTCTCGACATATAACCAGTAATTGCCCACCTCTGTAACTACATTGAAATAGAGTTCAAATTAGATTCACCTGCCCTGCCCACACAGCTTCGCTGAAAAACGTGAAACTCTTCCTGATAACATGACGTAAGGGTTGTCTGACGCAGGGGTTGGTACACAGCTCAAAATGAATGCATCTATGACACTTTAGGGAAAGTTTGATACTGCTTGGTAGTTTCGTTGTAAATGTAGCTGTTATTGTAAAGTAAGCAAGAGTTTTTTCTTCCAGGATATTTTGGACTGCAAATAACTAATGTTTTATCAATGATTCTAAAGACTCGCATATGAAAAAGTATTTTCATCTGTGAATATCTCAGAAAACCTTTAGGACATTTTTTATTTGTCTAAGTGTCTTCTATCCGAATATATAAATTTCATTGTTCGCGGCGATATTGTAAAAAAAACGGTATGGTAGCCGAAGTTCCACCCTCCATACGCTCCAGCTTCAAACCTCCAGCTTCAAACCTCTCCAGCTTCAAACCCCTCCAGCTTCAAACCCATTTTAACTGATTTTTAATTAGGACTCAAAATTAACTTATGGTACTTAATCTGGTTTGATTTGCTGAAGACCTATACCACTTTACCCTAAGTTTGGTAAGTTGACGATGACGAGATGTTCCATTTTTGTAGGATTGGACAGGGGATCCTACAATGCGGATATGGAATTACTATATCCGATACAAAAATGGAACGCCTCGTAGTCGAGTCGATACTACCTAATCACCAAACTCAGTGCTATGGTGCCCATGAACAGTTTAGAAAACGAATGAATGAGTTAGTGCTTTGTTGTACCATGGAAACATAACAAAAATAAAATTTCTTCAAAAAACAGTATACAGGGTTATTGGTAATTCACTGACACTGCGTGAACTGTAGATTCTGCTCATCACCATTACTCATGCGTGAAGGTTTTTATGCTTAATTTGTTTTGTAAATCACTTCTGATACAAAATGAAACAACACGTTTTCCCTAAACCCCATCAATTAAATACCGATCTACCATCAACACCCACTGTTAGTTCAGGGCATAGCAGTTTCTAAGTTTATGTTTGTTTCAAGTAAAGCCTCTCTATAGAACTATCACTGAATGGAAGGGGTACTTACTACCAGTAACAAGTTAAATAATGATGAACTGGCGTCTTCACAAATGTGTTCGTGATGATGGGCAGAACCTGCGATTCACGCAGTGTCAGTAAATTACCAATAACCCTGTATAAGGCGGCCATATCTCTGAAAAAAGGCAAACTGTGGTACATTACACTAGTATATAATGGAGCACCTACATTGTGCATAATAATGCGAATCGCGCATTTACGCCAGTCATCAATTTTAGCACTACTATGTATTTTTATATTTATTCATCTTATTTATTCCATTTAATAATTAATGACATAATTGTTATTAAAAAGCATAGATTATACATTTTAAGCAGCCATATAAAGTTTGATTTTTTCGACGCCGCAAAAAAAGCGAGATCGTCGTGGAGGGAGTCGCCTTCACAAGAATCGACGTGGGGGGAATCGCCGTGAAGGGAACAATTCCTTTTTATTATATTCAGTTTGCGATCACCTGTCAATCGACACACGCGTCTCACTATCATTTCATTAGCAAATACAGTTTACCGTTAAATATATCAGTTAAAAATTTATCTATTGGGTTTTCTGATATATCCAGCTAAGTTGCTATACCTACGTGGTGTACGGACCGTACAATCCTACTAATATTATAAACGCGAAAGTTTGTTAGTATGGATGGATGGATGTTTGTTACTCTTTCACGTAAAAACTACTTAACCGATCTGGATGAAATTTGGCACAGAGATAGGTTATAGTCTGGAATAACACGTAGACTATATTTTATCCCGGAATTCCCACGGGAACGGGAACTACGCGGAGGAAAACGTGAGGCGCTGCTACGCAAAAACTACTGAACGGATCTGGCTGAGATTTGGCACAGAGATAGATTATAGAATAGAATAGCACATTGGCTATATTTATCTCGGGATTCCTACGGAAACGGCAAATACGTGGGTGAAATCGCGAATCACTGCTAAGCAAAAACTACTGAACGGATCTGGATGAAATTTGGCACAGAGATAGATTATAGTCTGGAATAGCACATAAGCTATATTTTATCCCGGAATTCCTACGAGAACGGGAATTAAGCGAGTGAAACCGCGAGGCGCTGCTAGTAATTATTATAATGTAATTATGTAATTATTACACTTCCATAATCTCATGTCTTTGTTACTCTGCGGTGACTATTCACACGCTCTATGCATGACACACAAGACCTTAACAATGCTGTATAGAGGCTGTTTTTCAATGACACGTTGATATTATTAAAATTTTCAGGGAAATGATGTGGTAAACCGGCCCTGTCAATTTCAGGTGAAATAACCGCGAATATAAAAAATTTTGTGTTTAATTTTAGATTGATATCTCAGATATTAGAAATTATTGGGCATTATCAGTGTCATTGTTGAGACATAAAATAATTTAGACCACACTAATATTATAAATGCTAAAGTTTGGATGGATGGATAGATGGATGGATGGATGTTTGTTAGCTCTTCACGCCAAAACTACTGAACGGATCGGGCTGAAATTTTGAACGCGGGTAATTTTAATCATGAAATCAAACATAAGCCACTTTTGATCCCATAAATCAGTTCCCATAGAAATCACCTTTAAACGTTTCCATAGAAACAACGCGTGCGAAGCCGCGGGCATAAACTAGTAAAACATAAAGTTTTAAATATCCTAATAGCTTAATCCTATACCATTTAGTATAATCCTATCCTACTAATATTATATGTATATCTGAATGAATGTTTGTGAAATCTGAATGTTTGTTACCTAGGATCTCCAAAACTACTGAACAGATCAATATGAAACTTGGCGTACGCATAGAGCAAAACCTAACTTAGATAATAGGCTACTTCTTCTATCGAAATTACGTGTGCGAAGCCGCGGGCAGAAACTAGTATTTTATATGCGAAATATTTTGATGAAGTGAAGCTGGAGCGAAGCTGAAGGGAAGATGAGATCGTTTAGAACTGAAACAAAAGCAGTCGGACATTTACTTAACAGATAACAATTGTTATAACATAACCTAACAAAATAATATATTAAAATTAATACACATTATAAAGAATTTAAAAATTCGTCGTAGGTATGAAACGAGCCAGATTTTTAGGTCGTGCTTAAAATTTTGGAGATTTACGCCCAAAACTCAAACGCAACTCAGATTTAAGCAAGTCTCAAGTTGCGATTTTGTGACAGTTTTTAATGAAAATCTGTCAAAAATTCTTCACTTGAGAAGCGTTAGTTCGTCCATAACATTTTCTGGGAGCTAAGACAAGGTTCTATCCCATTCAGACGACGTGCGGTTTGTATAGTGATATTAGCAAGGTAGGTAAAACATTTACTTCTAGGAAGAAGCGGAACGTATGCTACTAGAATCTTGGATTTACTTTCACAAGGGTTCATCGGGCTACTTCCGACATTTTCATTGTCAAGCACTTTCACTAGAAGCCATTAAAAGTTGTATAAAACATCACGTTACACAGGAGTGTATTAAAACCACAGCTTGGAATGGAGTCGCTGTACTAACGATTATGTGCGTACCTAGGTGTTAGCAGGGCTGAGCTACTTCCTAACTGCCAACCCCTTGTACGGATACGGAAAACCTCAAGGAGTGTGCAAGTTTTTCTTAAGCAATGTCGACTGTTTACTCAACTATCTCGTTAAAGGATAAATTTCAAACTTAAGTTTATGAAATACAAATCTAAAGATTTATACCTACATTAAGGACAGTACATTTTAACTATGTAGAAAAACAATTACCCAATTAACTACATTCCATTTTAAAAATAATTTAGTTATTTTTTTTATTCTTCATATACATCGAAAAATGTACGTAGTTTCTTGGAGTTGGATAAAAATAAATATAAAAAAGCATTCAGGAACTTTTGTTCTATGTGCTATTTTCCAATAATTTTATAAATCTTTCAGATTTTCATAATATTGGGTCATTAAAATTATCTCTGTAGGCTACACAGAAACTTCATCTATTTAAATAAATAGTAAGTAAAAACGAAATCGCAGCAGCATCTTCCGTCTCAACTATCCCTCCATTTTTCGATCACCAATCCAACTGCCAAGCGTGTTTATTAAGGCAAAAAACCTCTTATTTTAGGAAGGTATGTTCTGCAGTAGACGTTTGTGTACTGATAAGGGAAAAACAAAATTTGATTTTTTCCTACCAAAACATGTACATTTAGTGTGTAGTGAAACTTTTCCACACAAATCTTTCCGCATTTTCCGTACCTCCACTGACATCACTACCGTCCCACTGAAACAATCGCACGGTGGTGAGCCAAAGGCGATAATCCTCTGTAATGCCTATACGTAGTAAAGGACACATAGATTATAGCGTAGATTATGCAGTTTCATGTAGGTACGGCTATTCGAAGAAGAAATGTCATTATGAGATTGTTAATTTGATTCTTTCAAGTTAGAAATGCTTTTTAAAACCATTTTCTAAGACCATTTTCAAAAGGTAGCTCAACTGATCCATATCAATACCAGTCGGATGCGACCCCAAGACGCTGGCTGGATTGCCCCGCTGCTGTATGGCAATGCTCATGCGCTGCGCCAGATACTGAACAGCTCTCGGGTCACGCTTCGACCAGACGCTCAGATTTTTTTTTAAAAACCCGGAGTGCCTCGGAACCCACGGACCTAGGTTCTCGATTCCAAGGGGAACAAATGTGTAGACTCTGTCGAGACCTGCATATTTGCGCTTCTTTTAATTTGATTACCGGCTAGATTTTATAATTATCTGCAAAAAGAAAAACAAACCCACGTTATTCCTACTTAAACTAAATAAATTTTCTTGTCGTTGATTTTAAACATAATTTAAAGTAGTAGTTTGAGGCCCTTTCTTCAATTAATATTAGTAACAAATACATTACAATTATCTTTGTTGACTCCAAGCATGTGAATTTTAGTTTTTTTTTTTGTTCTGATAATAATGTTGACATAATTTTGTATTAGATAACTCAAAGCTCGGCCTAGAACCTTATTTGAGTAACCTACACTGCACAGTAAATCTATACTTATAATAAAACTGTAACAGGTCCAATTCTGTACATTGAAGATATTTTGAAAATTTTTTTTGGAGGGCACTCTATTATCGATACTGAAGCCAAAACTGTAATTTTTTTCATTCATGTCTGTCTGTCTGTCCGTCTGTCTGTCTGTCTGTCTGTCTGTCTGTCTGTTTCTTAAACGCGCATCACGTCGAAACTACTGAAGGTATTGAAATGAAACTCGGCACGATTTTAGGTCATACTACGAGGAAGGACATAGGATACTTTTTATCCCGGAATTCAGTCAGGTTTCCCTGGGAGAGGGGATGAAAGTAAAATTTCTTCACCGCGCATGACGCCGAAACTGCTGAGTGAGTTGGAATGAAACCTTGGACGATTTGATTTCATACTACAAGGAAGGACATGGGATACATTTCATCCCAGAATTCAGTCATGTTCCCCTGGGAGAGAGGATGAAAGTAAAATTCTTTAACTGCGCATCACGATGGAACAACTGAATGAATTCGAATGGAACTCGGCATAATTTGATTTCATACTACGAGGAAAGATACATTTTATCCCAGAATTTAGTAAGGTTCCCCTGGGAGAATGGATGAAAGTAAAATTCCTTCACCGCGCATCACGCCGAAACTACTGAATGAGTTGGACTGAATTGGTACTATTTGAGTTCAAGGAAGGACATGGGATACATTTTATCCTGGAATTCAGTAAGGTTCCCCTGGCAGAGAGGAAAAAGTAGAATTCTTAAACCGCGCATCACGACGGGTCTACGCGTCGTCCGATTTCATGCATTCTTTTTGTTAGAAACAGTGTTGCAAGATCGAATTTGACTAAATCAGTAGAAAGTCGAGTAGAAAATCAGTAGACTGATGAAATAATCTGTAGTTAGAAGAAAAAAATTAGTAGATAGAGGGTAGGTAAGTTCCTATCTATGTATTTTTCCAAGACGCACCCATTAGTTAGGTTCCTACCTACTAAGGCGTCTTGGAAAAATAAGTTAGGTTCCTACCTTACATGATACTATATGGTGGTTTAGCTGGTCCAGTTAACTGTACTACCGAAGTTTGGTTGCAGTAAGTGGTCCAATTAAACTAACTAGACCACAGAAAAATATTTTTTACTGTGGTACACAGCCAACTGTACCTACCTACTAACGAAAAAAAAATTACGGTGGTCCAGTCAATTGTGTCAGCAATTGTATTGACGAATTGGGCTCCTGATCCATTTATCAGGAGCCCAATTCTGCAATACAATTGCTTCAGTATGACAATGGAATCGTCGCAGAATCATCACGTAAAATCCTTAGATTTATAAAACTCCAGATAGTTCGTGCGAGATAAATGAATAGTTTCAAACTTGACGCACGTCTCTCCATCTGCATTCATCATAATTTCTTTCATCTGATGTGGAATACCCAAACGTGTCATTCTGTGTCAATTCAATACCCCTGTCATAGTGAAGCGATTAGTATAGCAGAATAGGGCCCCAGCTGAACGGAACCATCAGTAAGAAGTGAAACGAGTATGACACTTCTTAACACTGACGCTGGCCGAGTCGTAGCTAAAAGTCGTGTAGATAAAGAATGGGATTGAAGATGATAACATGCTATCCCCCGTAGACACTACACAATTTTTGCACGGCAGTGTTTCAAATTATGAGAGACCATGGTTAAATGTGAACTTAATTAGTCGGCAGGTGAGGCAATCGCGAACGAAGTCGCGGGTACAGCTAGTTTAAAATAAAAAAACACAAAGATCTGTGCAGGTTTTGGGATTGATCCCCCGCCTTAGGACAAATCTTTGTAAGATTTGGAGATATCTGTTGATGTCAAGGAATTTGTATAGTAATACGTTAGTAAACAAATTCCTTGGTGTATTGTTCTGGGTGTTGTCTATGCATTAAAAATATGTACCCAAGTATCTAAGTAATGTATTGTATTAATTATATCAGTTATCTATTTTTAATTTTTATGGACTCTTCATACCAACTCATTTTAAAACTTTTCAGTGCAAACTAACTTTTCGCCGGCAACTTTGTTGAGTGAAACTCTTATACCTCCGAATAGGTAGCATTTCAAGGTAAAGGAAACCCGGTAAAGTTTTACAATCCTTATTTTCCCGTCCAGAGCACAAGGGTGAGGCCTCAACCACAATTATAGCACACAATGGAGGATTTAGTCAAGGCACAGCAATTACAGCGCGTCAAGGCCTCTTGCAAGACCGTTCCGACCGCATACAACCGGGCTTGCTATAATACGCAGGGTTTGCTATGAATAGAAGTGGAATTACGAGACTGAGCTGCGATTCTGTGGACTTAGTCTTGATTTCGTCTTACATTAATAGTTTTAATAGGAAATATTTTCCTAATCAATTAATATTGAAATCCTGGCAACGCGACGTAAAAATCGGATGCCCATGGATGTCGTAAGAGTCGACTCAAAGAGAACCTAAACAGAGAAACAACAGAGAAAGGGCATCAGCTTCCGTCTTTGTATTTATTTTAACACATCTATTGCGATCACCATGATTTGAAGTTTGACAGCTGTCATCCGAAATGTAGATCTCGACGAGTAGAATAAAATCAATAATTTATAAGAAAATGTATGGTATTTAATAATTTGTGTATATATTTTTTTTTTTGCATTAATCTGTGTTTTCATGTTTTGTTGTATTTTTGCATATGTTGTCCGTTTGTTGTAGCAAAATCATTTTGATGCAAAATTTTAAGATCTAGGTTCGTAAAACCGATCATATTCTGTAGTTTATGACACTCCTACCAGAGACACTGGCTGAGTCGTAGCGAAAAGCAAAGGGCGCCATTAAGAAAGAAGTTGAAAAAAAATTGGTGCCTAAATATAGGCACCAATTTTAAGGGGACCACATTTACAGGACCTATTTTATTCCCAGTTAGAACCCACAAAGAAGTAGAGTATTCCTACTGGAATACTTCACCTATCCGTTGAAAGTTCCCAAAACCCCCTGGTTTTGGAGAAGGCACTTTCAAGAGAGGACTCTCTTGACGGTAGATATTTGGGTTGATGAGATTAGTAGAAACGGTATTAACTTAGTTGTGTGAAAACTGGCAGATAACTGTACATGCACGGTTGGCAACGAGGCAATTCAACTCGCTCGTTAAATGCAACTTGCTTCAAGCAAAGCAAGTTTAACGATCATGCCGAAGCAATTTTTAAATCTCTGTTTTTTATTGAAGGAGATAAAGAAATGTAGAGAGTGTCGACAAAAAGCATTCAAATTAAATTTAAAGAGTTCTCTGAGATGTCAAGCAAGCTGGAAACTACTGCTTAAAGCAAGGAAGACAAGAATACCCAAAGGATAAATACCTCACGTTCAAGTTTCACAAAGACTCTTGGAATCGTTGAGTTTATTAAGTTACTCATTCAGTTGTGAACTTCTTCCGGCGTTTGTAGTTATTATTTAATTTTGCAATTAAGTTCTTCAAGTATGTTCTAAGTTCGACTGTAGGTATGTTGTTTTATATTATGTTTGCCGATTTCTCCGTCAATAGTTGTGGATCGATTTTGATTTTATTTCTACAGAAAATAATTTCAGGTGGTCCCATATTCATTGTATTCCCGAGGGATTATAATAATATAGTCCCGTAATAAAAACATGAAAAATGTAAAGGAGTATTAGTTGTTCGTTTTTGTGAAAAAATCAAATTTTAATTTAATTTGTGAATGTTTAAAATTACTCAAATTGACTTGTGATTATTAAAGTAAAACGAATGTCTATAAAAGTATGAAAGTTTTTTTTTAAAGATTATCAATTTTAATTGCGTATTGAACTAACTATGTAGACTTGGGGACGCTTCCGACTGGTACAGATATGGATCAGTTGAGTTATCTGTAGATTGTTTGCAACAGTCTGCAGTTAGCTCCATTGTTTAAATTTTAAATACTAGTTGTAATTTGTTTCTATTATTTGATTGTAATTTTATTTGTGAATAAAGATCTATAAATACTAACAAAACTAACTATTTTCATCTAGCTTTTGCCCGCGGCCTTGCTTGAGTTTTCTTAGATGTAAAGTTCGCACAGTCCAATCTCCTTTTGCAAATTTTCTGAAGATCTATTCTGCTGTTTAGTCATGGAAAAGGTACTTAAGACTTTCATGGCTCAAGACGCACATGGTCCATTTGCAACGCATAGACCATGGCTTGTGAATGTGTTAACACACGACGACGAGTATGGTTTTATGCAATTATAAGACTATTAAAGAACTTTGTTTAAGTACAGTTTTACTTTAACCATACAAAGCTGTTTTAACTTTTTGCAGACAATGCGGCTAAAGGCCTTTCGAGTGCAAACCTAAAACTTTTTTACTGCTTAATCGTCGGAGGGTAGATTTTTATTGCAAAACCGTAAAAGACAAGAAGTTAGGCAATTCTGCTGATTTAATTTGAGGGTTCGCAGATAAAGTGGATTGCTCTATTGTGGCGAATGGAGGTTTTAGTGAAGAAGTAAAACTAAATAGTTGGCGAGCGAATTTTCTTTGATTTAATCTCTAGGTTACGTCTTTTCTACTTAAATTAGGTTTTATTCAAAGAATTATAAGCTTATTTTAAGAAAACCTCTGTCTTTTGTGCTTCTTGTATGTAGTCATGTGCGTACATTTTGTAAAAGGATGTCTCTGATTTCCACAGTCAATTTTGGATACCACTCAGTCAATTCTTAATTATACCTATTCGACATAACCTCATTGACAACTTCATTGAGGGCCTAGCTCTGCTACCGGCTGCTCTGCCTTGGCGTCAGTCGTGGCGTCAAAATCGAACCCTCCAACTCAGCCTGTGAATGTCGTAAGAGACTGAGGGAACCTATCAGAGAATAGACACCAGCTTCTTTCTGTGAATTTTTAACACCTCGACTCCGATCACCAATCCACCTGTCAAGTGTGGTGATTATTGCAAAAACTCCCTTGTTTTGGGGAGGCTTGTTCAATGTGCCGTGTCATGCCGCCTTAGAATTTGCACCACTCACTTCTTTCCCGCGGGTGTCGTAAGAAGCAACTAAGGGACATCCACCGGGGGCGGGCAGCAGCGCCCTCTGCAGAACAATTCTACCGAACTTCGATCTCCTACCACATACCCAGCGTGAGGATTATAAACATTATCCCCAGGAGATAACAACCTATAAGGCGCTTATCAGGGTGAGTCCTGCGTCCAGCAGTGGACTAATAAAAGCAGTTGGGGTTGAAGAGATTGAGGTTGTTTAGCAGTGGACGTGTATGATAAGGTCTGCTACCGGCATCATAAAGCTTCATTCATCGTCTAACTTCAACAGTATCGGGCATAAAAAGCACCTTCTCAGAATACAGAAGTTATCATCTTTGTCACGAGCTCAACAGACCCGGGGCTTGGAACTAGTCCCTTATTTGAAATTCGTGAATTTCATATTTGCCCCTGCCAAGAAAATTATCCATTTAATTATCAAACCTTGTCAGTCCGACGGTTCACCCGGCCAAGCATTAATTAGGTTGGAATAAATTTACATGTTAGTTATTTCCTTTGAGAGTTTAGGCACATCACAGCTTACTTTGAGACGGGTCTTGCTTCTACATTTACTTGATTTGATTACTTAGTCAGAACGCACCTTTTATTCAGTTTTTTTTTCAGGAGTGTAGGTACATATTGTTTACCACCATGGTTATTAACACTAAAGTCATTTTTAAGGGGATATAATTACCATGATTTGAGTTTGTCCTTTCCAATATTTCGGCAGTTTCATGCAAAAGACTGCAGGCAGATGCTGGATGCGGCAACCTGAAGACAGGGCACTATGGCGCTCATTAGGGGAGGCCTATGTCCAACAGTGGACTAATAATAAATATAAATATATAATATAAATGACCTCAGTAGAATATCACTATGTGTATGGTATGGTCGGTTTGGACACTCTGGACTCGAGACGGAAGCTCCTCCTGCTTATGCACTATGTTATGGTGTTGCGTGGTAGAGTTGATAACCCAGTAGCTCTACAGCAAATGGGCCTTGCGGTCCCGAGACGGCACATGGCAGGCGCAGTAGGAGCTGTCGGCCCGCGGCGTCGGCCGGTGCTATTTGCGCTACCACCCGGATATCGGACGCATGCCGGGGAGAGTGCTCCCACCCCTAGAGTACTTATCCTCCTAAACGAGTTCATCTCCTCAACGGACGCCGACGTATTCTTTGACAGCATCGCCAAATTACACCATTTGATGCTCTCATTTTTAAATTGTACTTTTTGACCTAGCTATTATTTCTATTATTTTGACTATTGATATTATTTTGACCTTGCAATTATTTCTATTATTTTGACTATTGCTATTATTTTGACATTGCTATTATTTTGACCATTAGATAAAATAGATACTTTTTTAATTGTGACATTTCCATAAGTATTTTTTTATATAATTTAACGTACATAAGCTAGATTTTATAATAATGTTTGACGTTTTGGAATGTATTCTGTAAGTCAAGTTTGAGTAAACAACAATAAATAAATAAATAAATCACGCATGTATCATGCATGTTATGTAGAGAAAATACCTAATTGTAAAGTCATAGTTGTAAGTTTTCCTAAAATTCGTAAAATAAAAATAAAATAAAATAAATATAGGCTGATGATGATGACGATGCGCCACTATCTCTGAGAGCCACCGTGTGCTGAGAATTTGCCGTGTCAGCTGAGAAAGACCATACCAGCTGAGAAAGACCGTGCCAGCTGAGAATTTGCATCACCCCAATTCTTCCCACGGGTGTCTTTAGAGGCGAATAAGGGATATTCACCGGAGGCGGACAGCAGCACCTCCTGTAGAACAATTCTACGACCAGATTGCGATCACCAACCCGCACGCCCAGCGTGGGGATTATTGGAATCACCCCCTATGAGACCCCCAATAAGGTGCTTATCAGGGGGAGGTTGGAATAAATTTACATGTTAGTTATTTCCATTGAGAGTTTAGGCACATCACAGCTTACTTTGAGACGGGACTCTTGCCTCTACCGCTACTTGATTTGATTACCTAGTCAGAACGCACATTTTATTCTGTTTTTTTTTACCTAGAAGAGCGCGTGTTGTTTTTTGCGCAATTTCTATTTCACAATGTGAGAACTCGTAATGGTTGTTACACCTTGACATTAATTAAGATTCTGGATAATGCTGACGAAACGAAGTCGTCATCTTTCGCGGAAATTGATGATACATAAAATAACAATCAACTAATAGAAAAAAATTAGAACTAGTATTTACAATTAAAACAATTTTGCAAACAGCAGCCCGTGGCAAACGATCGACTGGTAGCTCAACTGATCCATATAAATACCAGTCGTCGCGTCCCCGCTACGCTGGCTGCATTGCCCCGCTGTATGACAATGCTGATGCGCTGCGCCAGATACTCACCAGCTCTCGTCACGCGTTGTTTCGACCAGACGCTCAGACATTTTTTTGAAAACCCGGAGAGCCTCAGTACCAACCAAGCTCAAGAGGCTCTCCGGGTAAACCAAACTAGGATCAAGATCCTAGTTTGGTTGAGACAAGCCAACCCTAACCAAATATATGCTGATGATGATGATGATGAAGCCAACCTAAGATCTGAGATGATTTGGAGGAGGCCTTTGTCGTCCATGGGTATGAAGTACCAATGTTTCGCCAATAAAAATCCAATAATTTTTTTTCAGTTTTAAACTCTTATTTTACTTCAAGACCAGAATACTCAAATTTTTGACATTCACTTAATCAGTTTCTATTTCAAATTTGACTTGAACTAACTTCAATATCAGACCTTGTTTCATATAGTAAAACTTCGATTTAAAACTACAAATGACACAAAAAACGATTTTCCGCAATGTATACAATATGCTATTTTATAGGCTAATTGAAAGCAATACAACAGATTGATTACAAATTGACATTGAATATTGATGTAGTTTTTTTTTACAGTTTAAATCAGCAATACACCTTTGAGTATGAAATCTGGTTAAATGCTCTAAGCAATAAATAAATAAATAAATAATGCTGGACAATTCACACAGCATTATCTAGCCCCAAGCTAAGCAGAGCTTGTGTTATGGGTACTAGATAACTGATATACTTAATACAATACACTACGTAGATAGATATTTTTATTATACATAGAAAACACCCAGACCAACGGAACAAATTTCTGCAGATCGTACACAAATTTGTTCCGAGGCGGGAATCGAACCCGCAACCTCCTGCGTCGCAGGCGGACCATCGCCCGCTGCGCCACAGAGGCCGTCTTAATACACGGACAACAAAGTAATCATCGAATAGTTTTATTTACTCTTAACTCTAGGGTTAACCTTCTAAAGTTAAAACGGATACGCTATTTTGTTGCATAGTAGAGGTTAGAGTGTCAGTCAATCACATAGAAAACCGCGATAAACTAACCTAGCCCGTGGCAATAGTTTTGTTAGAAATGACACTTTAAACTCAGCTTGTGGAAGTCTTATGGTGAGCGCGCACCTGTCCGCGCCGCAGGAGCCACGAAGGATTTTACTTAAATGCGGCGTGTTCGGCGCGGATAGGTGCACGGGGTTGCATACAATTTCATACAAAGATTTGCTAAATGCGATGACTTCGGCGCAGGCTGTTACTGCGGCGTCGACAGGTTGCTTGTTCAGCTTTAAGTGGAGTGGAAATTAATGGAATCTACCAGACGAGCTTCCTTTTGTGTATCTTTCAATGAGGTAGTGTACCACAGCGATCACCAATTCTCCTGCCAAGCGTGGTGTTTATGGCACATCTCTCTTGTCTTTGAGAGGGATATTCAGCAATGAAACTGTAACTCGCAGGTAAAAACACTAGAATCAATTAAGGACACTGATACAGCTTTTCCCCTTTTAGCTATGCTTTTGGGCACAATCGCAAGTTACGTCAGGTGGCCCTAATACATAACTTCTCATTCTCTAAAGGGTTTTCACAGCCAATAAATTAATAACCATCGCTTGAAATGAAATTAACGCCTTCATGCGTGTTATTTGCAAACTTTATGTCATGTTAAACTGATTATGAACATTTTTGATAGAAAAAGAAGAAAAAAACATTTTTTGTAAAAAAACAGTCATGTTACATGTTTATAATAAACTAGCGACCCGTCCCGGCTTCGCACGGGTGCAATGCTGATACTAAATATACTACAGAATCGGACAGGTACCGCTGCAACCGCTATGTCCCTGCATTTTAAATCTGTAATATCTTTGATAATATTCATGTAAATTACATGCACAATGTATTTAAGGTACTTAATTGGATCAGGATTAATGCTGTATTGCTTAAAATCGCTTCGTAATTAAGCCATTATTCGTATTCGTAATTAAGACATCACATTAGAAACCTCTAAAATTATCAGTGTTTCTCTACTATATTATGCATGTATTATACACATAAACCAGAAATTTGTTCCGTTGGTCTGGGTGTTTTCTATGTATACTTAGTAAAAAAAAATATCTATCTATGAATATAACGTATTAAATATATCAGTTATCTAGTACCCATAACACAAGCTTTGAGTAGCTTACCTTGGGGCTAGATGGTGCTGTGTGGATTGTCCAGCATTATTATTATTATTAGTATTATTAAACCTTCCTCTTGAATCACTCTATCTATAAAAAAAACCGCATCAAATTCCGTTGTGTAGTTTTAAAGATCTAATCATACATAGGGACAGACAGACAGGAAGCGAGTTTGTTTTATACTATGTAGTGATAGTGATGATGACTATCGTGGTTCCAACTTGGCCCATGGATGTAGTCAGGTGGCTAAAGGAATCTACCAGTAGAAAGGCAGCAGTTTCTTCCGTGGATACTTAACACCTTTACTGCGATCTCCGGTTATGGCATTACACGCTAATGATAAGGCGCTTATAAGGGTAGGTCTATGCCCAGCAATGGGCGAGTAAAGACTGTTGATGTGAGGTGGTAAAGTGAAATCAATATGGCCACTTTCTAGTTTTATATTTTTATGCAAGACGTTCACAATATTATAATAATAAAACATATAATACAACTATCATATCAAAACTGGATCTACATCACATCTCTGTGGTGTAATTACGTCACATTCTACGCAACAAATGTAAAAAACTTTTATAGAAAGATCTCTGAGAAGCTATTAATAGCAACCCAGCTCAGCGTAAGCTTCAACTGGGGACCTCTTAAGATGTTGCCTGAACCATCTGTCTGCTAAAAGCACTCTTAAGGAAGCCAGGACATAACATCAGACAAGATAATGCTTACAGAATCATTGTGAGATACTGTAAAATGTTAGTTTGACGATCTCTTCGGCACAGTAATGTTGGAATACTGAAAGAATAGATGATGGTAACATTCGTTGTCATAATAAATGTTTTAAATCCACCACGATTATTAACACTAATGTCATTTATAGCGGGATATTTACCATGATTTGAGTTTTGAGCTTCTCAATTTCGGTACAGTTTTATGCGCCATGATCTCCCAGAGCCTGCGCTGACCGCTTAGCATTTGGACCACCCTCAACTCTTCCCTCGGGTGTCGTATGAGGCGACAAGGGATATCCACCGGGGGCGGGCAGCAGCGACTCCTGCAGAACAATTCTAACACCATACTGCGATCCCCAACCCTCATGCCCTGCGTGGGGATTATTGGCATTACCCCCCCCCCCATGAGACCCCCAATAAGGCGCTTATCAGAGGGAGGCCTGCGTCCAGCAGTGGACCAATCAAGGCTGTTGAGGTTGAAGTGAGGTTGATCTCCGAGAAGCTATCTTTAGCTGTAATGTCACATCAAGCTCATACCAAGGTAATTTATTTTAAGGTATCTTATGGTATTTATCTACACTAATGTTATAACACTCTACTTATGTTTCCAATACTTGACTTATAATTACTACTGTTATAGCACAGATAACAAAACACTCAATTTAAGCAATTTCACATGATGGTATAATATCCACATCGATATCGTAAAATTTATTTATTTATTTATTTATTCATTCACAAATCAGATAACAATCGAATTAAGAATAAACTTATGCTACTTTTACAAATTTGGATCTAGATTGAAATCAATAATGTGAACATAGAAAAAATAATGTTGCATGCAATAGATTTAAATTACCCTAAGGCATAAAGATAAGGACAACAAACACTGTTACTGAGAAAATAATTTAACAAGATTTTTTTTTTTTTAAACAAAGCTTAAATCTATTGTGGTTATTATCGAAGATATCTATCTTATTTGATTTAACTACTTCGTTATATAAACGACACATTCTTTGCAGGGGTATATTGTAAGAAACATTGTTTATGTACACACTTATTGAGAATATTTCGGGAGAACGGAACCTATATTTTGTGTTAATATTGACGGTCAGTCGCGCGCGGGCGCTTAGTACAGCTACACGCGTTTGGTTATTGTTTGACCTCTAACCGGTGTTAGCGGCTCGGCCGCCGAGTGCGCTAAGCACGTGCGACTTTCTTTGCATTTAAGATCGCGCGCTTATCAATTAAAATGAACAGTTTTGCGATTTTGGATACCGTTTTTGAAGAGGGAAATGATATGATACAGAGGGAAGACACGGAGGCTGAATATGGAAATTGTGCGAGAACAAGTGCGATAAGGAGCAGGGAGCATATAAGCGAAAATATTGAGAAGAATGACGGAATACCTATTAAGCGGAAATTAGTGGAAGAAGAAGGCAAGGATGAATGGAATGAGTGTATGGTGAGGTCTAAAAAATTTTCGCGTGGTCGCTTAGATAGTGGTGAGTCTATGAGATTTTCGATGGCTAATATAGAAGTTTGTCTGACTGGTACCGAGGTACTCCCTCGACAGTTTGGTTTGGCTAAAATGTTGAAGATGGAAAATATTAAGAATGTATTGAAAGTTAAGTACGTTAATTCTTTCAAGGTTTTAATTCAATTTACTGACGAGGATAGTGCCGAAATCTTAGTAAAATGCAAGTCTTTCAATGAAAATGGATTGAAATGCCAAAGACCTATGGAAATAGACCGTTCGTATGGTGTCATTCAAAATATCGATATCGAACTGACTGATCAGGAGATTCAGCAACAAATAAGCAGTCAGACGGCAATTTTAGCTGTTAAGAGATTAAAACGCAAGAATACATTCGATGGGCACTGGGAACTATGTGAATCGGTGAGGTTATGTTTTGATGGACCATCTCTTCCTAATCATGTTTTTATCTACGACACTAGTAAAAGTAAGCCCCTACACTTACCCAGTGACGCAATGCTCACGTTGCTGGCGATTTGGTCACACAATAAGAGTGTGTCCATCTGTAAAGATTATCTGCCCGAAATGCACGAAACCTCATGCAAACTGCGAGACGACACTTTTTAAATGCAACAATTGCATGGGAAGGCATATGGCCATGTCAAAAGTATGCCCAGCCTACCATAAGGAAAGACGAGTGAGAGAGTTAATGGCAGAGTTTAATTGCTCCTATAAAAAAGCCTTCACTATTTACGTACCGCCGTCGCCTCAACCAAGACACAGGGAAGTGATGAATGAATACCCACTACTACCGAACACTCCGGAAGCATTGCCTTCTTTAAGATCTAGGCACACCGATCAATTAGATATGGAGGCTAATTGTTCTACATCGTATGCTCAAAAAGTAAAAGTCACCCCAGGAAACTCAAAGAAAAAAGAGGCTATGTCGGAGAAAAAGAGAAACAGAAAAAGTATGTACAGAGAATTAGATGAAGATATAATTGAATGCTATTCGGAAGGTAGTGGAAATGAAGATATGGAGACAAGTGAACAAAATGAGGAGAACAAATCTGAATTTAAGGACAAAATATCATGGATCCTTTTATTTAAAAAACTGAAGAACGCAATATTTGACGAGAATAAGTCTTGGGAAGATAAGATTAAAGGCTGTGGAAGTATTTTGTTAGAGGCGCTGGTATCTTTTGTCATGCAGTTTATAGCAGATCAGCCTTGTTGTAATTTCATAAAACAATTATGGATTACAACCCAAGACTTATTGTAAATGTTCTACAATGGAATGCTCGAAGCATTCGTCCCAAAAAATCAGAGTTTGAAACGCTACTCAGTCAGGAGAAGATACACATTGCTGCATTATGTGAGACTTGGCTTGACCCGGTTTGTGAATTTAGTGTTAGTGGATACAAAGTGTTTAGACTAGATCGAGATGACGAACACGGTGGGGTAGCAGTCTTGGTTCACAATTCAATAAAAGCCCAACAATTAAATGTCACTTTATCGAATTCACAGATCGAGATTCTATGTGTAAAGGTATCAAACTGTCAGCACTTGGAAAGAATTTATTCGGTATATTGCCCACCATCTGCTAGAACTAACCAAAATGATTGGGACCAAATGCTTAGTTTATCTTCTAGTAGGACTCTAATTGTTGGCGATTTGAATGGACATCATAGCATTTGGTCAAGTAAAACAGATACAAGAGGGAATCAAATCGCTGATTCTATTTTGGACAATAATTATACATGCTTAAATGACGGTACACATACTAGGTTAAGTTTAGCTCACGACAGAGTACAACGTAGTTCTCCTGATCTATCTCTGGCATCTGTTGATATTGCTCTTGATTTCAGTTGGAAAGTTTTAAATGAAAACTTGGGAAGCGACCATCTTATGATTAAGCTTAATACTAGTATTTGTGCACTAAATAATATTAAAAAGAAACGTAACTTTAAAAAAGCTGATTGGTTGAAATATAAAACAGCTATTGAGAGAGAACTTTTGGATTACAGTCTACCAAATGATAACCAATCAGCTTATGATAAATTTATTATAATTATCAACAAGGCAGCTGACGAGTCTATTCCTTATGTTAGAATTTGTGAAAAACCGCTTCAACAAAGTAAATTCACTCCAAAATCATATTGGAATCAAGATATCTCGAAAGCTGTAGCTGAGAGACGTCGTGCGCTTGCCACTTTTAGGAAAAACCCTACTCCAGACAACTTAAGTGAGCTACAAATTAAAGTAAGTGCAGCACAAAAATTAATACGATCAGCTAAGTGTAAGTCGTGGCAGGGCTTTTGTGATGGTATTGATGGTGTTACGTCCGCGAGGGATATGTGGACTAAAATGAGATGGCTCAAAGGAAAAAAATCATATAAGGCAGATATTACACGCGAAGCAGCTGAATCATTACTGGGTAATCTGGCACCTGATTATGTGAGTCCTTCTGCTCCTACGTTTTCTAGCGTGAACACTCTCTTATCATCACCGGTCACGGTACAGGAACTAATGAACACGATAAAGGGTACTGATACTGCACCAGGCTCGGATGATATCTCATACACAATGATAAAGACCCTTCCAAATGAAGCCAAACATGTACTAGTATCTATATATAACAGATGTATCTTCTGGGGCTTTGTTCCGCAACAATGGAGAGAGGTTAAAATAGTTCCTGTACCGAAACCGAATGCTGGTAATAGTCCTGTTCTGACGTCTTTTAGACCAATAGCCTTGTTATCTTGTCTATGCAAGATACTGCATACAATTCTTACACGCAGGCTCGAGTGGTACTTAGAGCGTAATGATCACTTCTCAGACGAAACGGTAGGCTTCAGAAGATCGAGGTCTTGCATGGACAATTTGACAAGGTTGGTTTCACGAATTCAATCGGGATATAGCAAGGGTATAGCAACGGTCGGCTGCTTTGTTGATATTGATAACGCTTATAATAACGTTAATATTTTAAGTCTTTTGCATGGGTTGGATAATCTCGGAGTGGGTAAATCACTGTGCAATTACCTGTGGCAATTTTTACACTCGAGGAAATTATTTATTGAACTTTACGATGGCCAATTGAGCAGGATTACAGGAACAGGAATTGCACAGGGTGATCCTATATCTCCACTCTTATTCAACGCAATAACTTTAGGTATTTGTAAAAACCAGGGTCAGGTGTCCATATCTCAATATGCTGATGATTTTGTACTTTATGCCAGCCGTCCAAATTTGTCAGAAGCAGTAACTCTAATTCAAAATGGTTTACATGCATTAAATCACGGTATTTCACAGTTAGGGTTAGGTATCTCCCATAGGAAAACTAAAGTTTGTGTATTTACTAGACCGTACACTAGGAATTTAGATAGATTTAATGTAGATTTATTCATTAATAACGTGCGCATTCATCAAGTTCATAATATTAAATATTTAGGTATGTGGGTGGATAGGAGTTTAACATGGGGGAAACATATAAACGAAACAATAGATAAGATTAGTAAGTTTTTAAATATATTTAAAGTTCTTTCAGGGTCTAAATGGGGTATACATCCGAAACATCTTAGACGGCTTTACATTTCGATTATTAGAAGCAGGTTAGATTACGGTTGTTTTCTATATAGCACCAGTGCAAAAACTCGCTTAGTATACAGGCTGGATAAAGTACAAAATCAGGCGATGAGAGTTGTCGGTGGTTTCATAAGAACTACACCCATCCATGTGATGGAAAGTGAGCTATGTCTCCAACCATTGTTTATTCGAAGAACATATTTGGCAGCTAAATTTTGGCTCAGGTCAAGTTCAATAATGAATAATGCGACTATTAATGTTTTGGGTGAATTGGACCAACAATGTCTCGGAGGTTATTGGAATAGGAAAAAAATACCGCTGTTAATAGAGACGCACAGGAGATATTGTAACGTACCTAATGTACCTATACATTCTGAAGTTAAAATGTTGTTGTACTCTTTTGATATTTGGATAAGCAGTTTCGACTTATCTAGAAATATTAAAACGTCAATAAGTGGGTTGACACGGTCAAAGAAGCAAGTAGGTATTTCTAATTTACATAATTTATGCAGTGAGTACCTACATGAGAATTATAGTTCACACTACCAACTGTATACTGATGGGTCGAAGGATGATTC
Source organism: Eupithecia subumbrata (assembly GCA_949316285.1). Lineage (NCBI taxonomy): Eukaryota > Metazoa > Arthropoda > Insecta > Lepidoptera > Geometridae > Eupithecia > Eupithecia subumbrata. The sequence goes on along the minus strand of OX438644.1, from coordinate 1,677,432 downwards.
GGGCTGTGGATCGGCTTTTGTCGACCCACAGGTAGATGTCTCCGCTAGATTTCATATAAATGCGGATATCTCAATAATGCATTGTGAATTAATAGCAATTTCGGAGGCATTGTCGTATGCTGCATCATTGGATTACGATAAGTTTATTATCTTATCGGACTCCAAGAGCGCGCTTTTACATTTGGCTCGGCTGCCCTCGAGTATTCGAGGTCTTCCGATAGCCTACAATATCCTTAGAAGTATCCGTCAGCTTCACAATACAGATAAAGAGGTGATTATACAGTGGGTACCGTCTCATGTAGGTATTAGGGGCAACGAGGAGGCTGACCGGGCGGCTAGACAAGCGATAAGCGATGGTATCACCTATACCTGCTCGCCTATTCATAGCGAGGTGTTGGCTAGTGTTCGATTACTATGTAGGCAGCTGTGGCATGAATATTTTGATATGCGTTCACTTACAAAAGGTATATGGTATAAATCTATCCAAAGTCGGCCTCCCCGATGCCCGTGGTTTGATGAAAATGTAATGACTAGGAAAAATATTGTAACAATTATGAGGCTACGCTCCGGACACATCCCGTCGAATAAGTTCAAGTTTCTAATGAGAATCTCTGATTCTCCAAATTGCCCAGAGTGTAACATGATAGAAGATGTACATCATGTTTTGACGGAGTGTGTCCGTAACGAGGCACAACGACAAGACTTGAGATGTTTGTATGATTTTAGCGTAGGTATCTGTAATAGCATTTTGTCTTCCCCGTTCTCCGAGGAAGCCAAAATGCTAGTCAAGCTGTATTTGCGAATTATTTAAGTAGGCATCTACAATCCTACTCATCGATTGTGATGACAGAGACTAAGGTAGGTTTATAGGTTTATTATAGGTAGGTTTGTATTTTTTTTTTGTATTTTGTATAGGTAGGTTTGTAAGCCGCACAGTGTTATCCACATTCCTTAAGGAGGTGGCCATGCATTGTCATTGGCAAACGTTAATGTTACTTATTTCTATTTTGTTGAGTTTGTGTAATTATGCCATGTTAGTATTATAAAGAATTGATCTCCAATGGGAGTGACATTGTCACTGTGTGACAAAACTCCTTTATAATAAATAAAGATAATAAAAAAAAAAAAAAAAATATTGACGGACGCTAACAATTCGGGACAATCGATATGAGAATGAAGTATTTTGTGCAGGTACACTAGGTTAATATAATCTCTTCTACTAGATAGGGAGTTGACCTTAAAGTATTTACATCTGTTTTCATAACCCGAAAGTGTACGACCCAGTTTATGACGGTAAGAAACAATTTTGAGGCATCTATTATGAATGGCATCGATCCTTTCTTTGTGGTTGGCGTAGTATGGAGACCAGATGGGACTTCCGTACTCAAGAACTGGTCGGACAAGACTGTTGAAAAGATGCAATAAGCTGTCTGGTTTTTTAAAACCTCTCGTAGTTCTCGAGATGAAACCTAGGAGCCGTGAGCACTTTTCTGAAATATGATCATAGTGACTTCTGAAAGACAGTTCTTCATCAAAAAATATGCCTAAGTCTTTGGCGACAGTTTTATGGGCCAGTTTGGAGCCATCGATTGAGTAGTCAAAGGTTATCGTACTGCGTTTTTTAGTGAATGTGGTGAAGAAGCACTTATCGACATTAAGAAACATGCGATTTTGTTTGCACCAATTAGAAATTGTGTCGATATCTCGTTGAAGTTTCTTACAGTCATCAATACAACATATCTTAGTAAACACTTTCAAGTCGTCGGCGTAACAGAGACACTGGGATTCAAGGCTGTTTGCTAAGTCATTAATAAACAGTACAAAGAATAGAGGTCCCAAATGCGAACCCTGCGGGACACCAGACGGGATTTGTATAGCAGAAGAAGTGTATCCCTTTATTGCAACAAGTTGACTTCTATTGCTTAAATATGAGTGGGTCCATCGTAAAAGACTGCCATGAATGCCGTGTTGAGCTAGTTTTGTGCATAAAATAGAGTGGTTCACCTTATCAAAAGCTTTGCGAAAGTCAGTATAGATAGAGTCTACCTGTCCAGATGTATCAAATGCAGAGCAGAGGAAGTTTGTATAGACTAGAAGATTGCTGACAGTAGACCTTTGTTTGACAAACCCGTGTTGATTGGGTGATATGAGGGGTTTGATGTGGTTGTAAATATGGTCGTAAACTACTGATTCGAAGAGCTTAGCGAAGCAAGAGAGGATGCTAATGGGACGGTAGTTACCACATTGTGTCCTATCACCAGCTTTGTGAATAGGGACTATAAAGGCTGTCTTCCATTTAGAGGGGAAAGTACCAGTTGATAGTGATCTATTAAACAGCAACGTTAGAGGTGTAGACAGCTCAGGAGCGCAGTCGATAATAAATGCAGGTGGGAGACCATCAGGTCCAGCACCCTTATGACGATCCAACTGTTTCAACTTAGCGTCAACATTAGATTCGGTCACTTGTATGAATGACAGCACATCCGAGTTTGGGGCAGCAGGTGGAGATACGTATGAGTCAGTTGAGACTGCTTTATCATCTTCAAAGACAGAGCCGAAATATTTATTGAAGAGTTCGCATATTCCTGCATTATCTGTGGATTGAAGACCATCATAGTGCATAACTTGAGGTATGGTAGTTGTTCCCTTCTGGTTTTTAACGAAACTCCAAAATCTCTTTACATCGTGAACTAATCCCTCCTCCACGCCAGATCTGTAATCATTGTAGCATTTATTTAGCAATTTTTTACTTCTTGCGCGGAGAAGGGAGTAAGTGTCGTAGTCTCGAGGGTTAGCATACTTTTTAAAACGTTTATGGTATCTAGATTGCTCTTTGAGAGATTTAATTAGGCCTTTACTATACCAGGGGGGGTATTTAGAACTTGTTTTTAGTAGAGGGGCGTTATCTTGGATAGATTTGTCGATTGTTGAATAAAATATGTCAATACAGGAATCAATGTCAAGTTGCGCGGGTAAAATTTCTGACCAGTTAACTTTGCCTAGGTTTAACTTAATATTCTCCAGATTGCATTTCTTAAAATTTACTGTATTTATGTTTTTAGGTTTAAATGGCTTTATTGTTTGAAAGGTGAGGCTAATTGCGAGTGACGGATGATGGGTCTTATCCAAACGACTAAGGGGTTCAGCTCCATAAACAGTAGTGTCGTCGAGCGTAGTAAAGACTAAATCAAGATACCTATTGTTAACATTTGCGATGTTGTTAAATTGGGACAAGTTACAGGTAGATATAGTATCAAGCAAGAGTCTTGACTTTTTGTCAGCGGGATTATTGGGAACCATGATTTTAAGATTTCGAGAGGGTGACCAAGTTATCAGAGGGGTATTGAAGTCTCCAAGTATGAGGAAATGGTCTTGATTGTGAGCTTTTAGGACTACGTTTTGCAAATTGTTATGAAAAACTTCTAATAGATGTGATGGTAGATCGGGGGGCAAGTAGCATAAGCAGACGTTTAGGTTAGGTCTATTATTATCACAAGACAATAAGGTTAACCAGATCTCTTCTACTTCACTTTCCCAACACGTCACCATATTTAACCCAGACGAACTTGTAGCCGTTCTCACGGGCAAACTTCCGAGCTGCAGCATGTATCTGTTTGGTCTCTGGGGACAGGTGTTCGACGACATATACCCTTCTTGAGTCTACGGTAAGACCAAGATGTCTGGAGCTAAGCATTGGTCTTGTTGTAGCGATGTACAGCCGACAGAAGTAGGTCCCGTAGTCTGGGGGACGATAAGGTGACGACTATGTTGCGCGGCCTATCAGACGAAGAGTCCATTTTGGCTACACGGCGAAACCCATGAATGTCGCTATCCGGTATGGGGGCTGTTACAGCATGGCAGAGAGTCTTGAAGATTCCCAGGATGTTTTCGCTGCGATTTTCCGGAACTCCTTGGATTTCTACATTATGGTCTCGCGATATCTTTTCGACAGCAGATAGTCTTCTTTTAAGATTGGTCATCTCCATTTGCATTCGGACGCGTTCGGCCTCAAGCTCCACAATTCGATCGTCGCGTTCAGCTATCTTAGCTTTTATATCAGATTGTTCCGCCGTGAGAAAGTCAGTTGTAGCTGAAAAATCTGACATCAGAACGGCCACCGTTGACTTTACTTCTGCCCCCACAAGCTCCTTGATATCTTTCGTGAGTGACTCGCGCATGTTCATAACAAATTTTGATGTAGGAGCCAGCTTTTCGTCGAGCAGTTTACTAATGCTTTCAAGCGTTAAAGGGGCATTGCTCATGTGTGAAGAGTCACCCGTAGATATAGATGCTTGGTGCATAAATGACGTTTTTCCAACGCCTTGGTCTACGGCGTCCTGATTCTTGGTAGATTTAGAGCGCACAGGAGTGCTGTCAGTATTTTTGCGGCGTGAGCTTGTCGAGCACGAGGGGCAAATCAGCGAAGCCAGTTGATTTCTGTTAAGGCTGGTTACTGTACTGGCGTCAATTTTCAAGCATTCATAGCAGAATGTAGATTTGCAAGTGTTACAAGATAGACACTTGCTGTCTATCTTGGTGTTTGTGCAGCCGTTGCAGTTCATGGCTTAATTTTCTTAACTAAAAGGTTCTCCCCACAAATTGGTAAATTTATGTGGTGTTGGTAACCCACAGAGACTTGACAAGATCTACTTTCTTCGCAAACGTCAGTCGGTCGATACGTCAATGTCAAATGTCACTTGTCAGCTGGCCAGTTTGACAGCTTGTTCGATCAACAAAAAGAAGTCAGCTGTGATTCGTGATGCTGATGAAGTTCAATGCTCGGAATTTTGGAAATTGTGCTTCTTGTTGACGGTATTTAGCGGTTTGAAAGCCTCCCACTATTGGCTGTAGTTCAAACCCAGGTTTACGTGTTACAGGCGATGTTGATGTGAGTGTGGAAACTTCGAAATGGAAACGAATGATTTTCAACTTGAGGCGGCAATAATAGGCCCAAAAACAGTGATATCGTGTGATGGATACCTGGATTTTCTTCTACTTTCGTTCGGCTTGAGGTATATGCTTTCTTGACGACGAAACACTTATTTTTTCCAATAAAACTTCGAATAATTTCAAGGACACCGTAACAGAGTATGTTTACTAGAGCGCACACGCACACAAAATCTCATTATAACATCAATAAAACGCGACCAATTAACCTGGCGAGCCTTATGTCAAAATCCTCATACAAGTTGTATAAAATTTTGATATTAGGCTGACTTTTGAAAACAGTTGGGTTATACGTGAAAACTTCGTCGAAACTACTAAACTTACATACACAAAACTCTTTGGTAAGATCTTATTCAAGTCTCAAATACGATCTTGAACAGTATAGAAAACAAGACGAATGAAGTATTTATAAATATTCCGACTCCGTCTACGAGCTCTACTGCTTGCCCCGCGGCCGCTACAGCTGCTGGATCAATAATTAACATTAACTTTCAAAATTGTACCATCCAAAATTTTAACAATTATTATAAATAAACTATTGTCAGCTTTTACTCTTGTTGTTTGATTAATTGCATTAGTGAAGATAAAGTAGTGTATGCAACTGCATATAAGACGGGTATTAAAACACTCGTTACTATTATGAAACTCGCTGCGCTCGTTTCATAAACTCACACTCGTGTTTTAATACCCTTCACTATATGACAGTTGCATAAACTACTATTATGGCACTGACACCGGGAAACGATTACATTGATGCAAGTATTTTAACTGGGTAGTTTCGGTGGACTTTATAAGCAGGAGCGGATTTTTGGGTAATAATTTTAAAATGGAAAGTTTAGTACCAAGTATCTAAAATCTGCTGTGATGCTTTTAAAAGCTCTATTCTTTTATTATTCTCTCATCGAAATTATATTCCAAAAAAATCTTATAAGATTCCTATAAGTATCAAAAAGCAAGAATCTATAAAAATAAAACCTCTCAGAAATTCTACAATATTATGAAAATACAAACCGCCTATACCCGTAATAAATACCCGTTTGTGGCCTAAAACATACCTCAAAAATACATTATGTTAAGGCCGATGCCGTAAGTACGTTCGTTCACGACCCATTCACGATATAACGTGAACATAAGCCGTGAATATTCTCGAACGGTTACCCATATTATAAGTTTATCGTCCGTTCTTGGACATAAGCCTTCGGTAATCTCTTAAACCTTTCGGCTCTTTGCATTTATACTAGGCATGCACGGAATTGTGTAAGAAACAGAAAAAAGAAACATGTTTTTAGTTATATTAGCTACCAGAGAATACACGAGTAAAGGATACTGAAATAAATATAAAAAGAAATATTTAAATCTTATTCTATGCATGATCGTTCGTAGAATTAATGACATTCCACTGAAAAACATGGACACGAGCATTTTTCAAATATACCTCGATAATCACGTCGCTTAGCTTACAAATTGTCATTCTCAGTATAAATAGACAACGATTTTATCGAGAATTAATATAAATTGTTGTCATGTAATATAATTAAAAATAATTACTGTCTTCCTTTCCTTTTACTATATTCTTGCTTAGACAAAACCCTGTCCAGGGTGTTTCATGCTGGCAAGGGGAGCTGCAATTCAATTCATATGTATTCGAAAGATCACTCTTACTGTTTCACCGGCCATCGTACATTTTAATAATGAATAAGTGTAAATAATATGACTGATTCCCTCACGAATACAATACATTCTGAATAGAACAATTTTCGTCCTTTATTTTTTGAAGTACTTAGTATATGGTAACTTTGATATTATTAAATGGCATTGTTAAATCCAGTCACAAGAATAAGTGTAAATAATATGACTGACACATTCACGCATACATTCTGAATAGAAAAACTTTAGTCCTTTATTTTTATGAAGTACTTAAGCAGTAACTTTGATATTTTTAAATGATATCGTTAAATCCAGTCACAAGCATAAGAGCAAATAGTATAACTGATTCCCTCAAGAATACATTCTGACTCACTTTTGTCCTTTATTTTTATGAAGTACTCATGTAGTAACTTTGATATTTTTAAATGCCGTTGTTAAATCCAGTCACAAATCGATCCAAACGGCATTGAAGTAAACTCCGGTCCCTCCGGTGTTATAAATGCAGTTTTATGGTCTGAACTTAGGTCACATTTGGGACTATTACGTGTGACTTTACCATTCTCGTTAGGAGACCAGAGAGAGCTGATGTCCAGTTGGACTTAACGTAGCAGATGAAAACGAATAACAATCTGAAAACATGGGGGGAAAATGGAATACGCTTCAATAAAAGTTTTCTTGCGTCGAAAACTTAGTAATTCTAAAATGTAGACAGATAAAAAAATTATATAGCACGCCTAACGTTTATTTGGAGACGACTCCGATTGATATTTATAAGGATCAGTTGAGCTATCTCTAAATTGTTTAAAACTGTCTGTAATCAGGTCAACTGTTTCAATTGTAAAAACTAGTTCTAATTTGTTTCCATTTTTTCTTTTATACTAATATTATAAACAGAAAAGATTTGATTGTTTGTTTGTTTTGAATAAGCTCCGAAAGTAATGGCTATTTGAAAAATTCTCTTACCATTAGAAGCCCACATTATGCCTGATGAACATAGGCTACTTTTTACCGCGGGAAAATGCTTCATTCCTACGGGAAAACGGGTAATAGGACAACGGGCAGTAAGAATGCAGCTAGTTATTAATAAAGACCTGTCTTCATTAATATAAATTACAAGTTATAAAACCTAGTGACGATTGGCGGTCTTTAATGGCCTCAACACTGAAGTACGCCTTGATTCTTTGGGGTAATTCTACCGACTTTACCAGAGCTTTTAGAGCTCAAAAAAAGTGAGTTCGTGCCATTGTTGGAATACCTCCCTGGGAATCATGCAGGCCTGTTTTCCGAAATCTTAAGTTACTAACATTACCTAGTATGTACATTCTTGATGCTGCTAAATTCGCTAAGGAACACATAAACCTTTTAACGAAAGCACGGGATATTTACCCAAGGACTGTTAGGGATCCAGATAGAATTGTTTTATCTAGAACGCCCAGAACTGCTCTTTATCAAAAAAGTTGTCATGCGATGTGTAGACGCATTCTCAACAAGATACCTAAAGATATCAAAGAATTACCTTGCAAAACTTTTGCATATAAGTTAAAAAAGTGGCTTATTGACAAATCATTTTATACTGTATCTGAATTCCTAAACTATCGAGATTGACATTATATAAATTTCCTGACATTTTAAGATACACATTTTCAACATATTTTTTTTAATTTAAATTTAACCGGTGAATTATGTGAACTAATTTTAAGCCTAAGACCTTTTATTACCATTTTTCATGTAAAAAAGTGATTATGATTATGATTATGAATTGAAATATTATAAATTCCTCAATTGTAAAGTTCACGTGGAAAATAGAATTGAGTTCTACATAGAAGGAGAACGAACAGGCTTTATTATTACTAAAGTCATTTATAACGGAATATTTAACATGACTTTAGTGTTAATAACCATGATGGATTTAAAAGTTTTAGGTTTATAATTTCTCCGAAAACTGTTAGAAACTTCTAGCAACACATCAATAGTTTCAAAGAACTTCACACACTATCGTATGCCTATTTGAATACCTCGAGGTCACGAGTGCACGGGCGTTAATAAATCATGTATTGTTGTCGGCCACAAAAGAAGTCATTTTTGCCGGAAAAGTGTGCTATTCAGGTTGGCGGGCGATAATATTTGTAAAGAATACAAAGAAATTGTTCACAAGGTTTGATGTGATTTACAAGTACAATGGAAATAAAAAATAACGATACATTTTACAAGGGCTTGACCTATTTTGTGTGGTTTTAATTTTTCTTTTACTTATACTCGATGCATCTTACTCAAGTACATTTTTACATTTTATTATAAAACAAAATAAGGGAGTGGGCAATTGCCTCCAACATGTAGTTGATATCTAAGGCGAGTATTTTAATACCACATATCAAAATCGCTTCAGCCGTTTCGATGCTTCAAGGTAGTTAAGGGAAGTGTAGGGTATCAGATAACCATAATGAAGAAACATTCGAAAAATATAGCCCGCTCCTCGCGGGAAAAAATAATGCAATGATATTTTTGATTTTTTTTAAGTACCTAAGCGATAGATAAAACTAAATTAGGTTTTCTTGTTTTAGGCACCAGCGTTATTGAAAGCATAAATAATAACTCGACAAGCTTCTGACACTAAATAAATATTTAATAAATCATTATGTTAAAGTACTTAACCAGAGTCCTTAAATTCCATAGTAAATGCAATGAAAATTAGTGTCCCGAAAATATGATACGGACCACGTTATTTGTGCCGTACCTATCTGGTATGGCACAAATAACGTGGTCCGTACTTTGCAAGGGCTATACGAGCGTCGTAAAACGAGCTTTATTGTCAATTCGTTCTCACTGATTCGGAAAGGACTGCGCTTTTTTAAGGCTTACCTATGTACACGGAAAATTTTGTGAGACAAACAGTATACTAGACTATTACAATAACAGTATACTAGATTTTATTAATCTGCATAATATTTAGATAAACAACCCATACACGTACTTAACCTAAAATTAACTTTCTTTTTGTTGATTATAAACACAATTTAATGTACTTACGATTTGAGATCCTTTCTTCAAGAAATATTGTTAAAAATTGTATCTATTTTTTTTTACTGCATGTGATTTTTTTTTCTTCGGATATGTTGACATAATTTTTGAAGATAACTCAAAAAACAAACCTCGACCTTAGTATAAACCTTAGTATAAACCGATCTGTTCAATAGTTTTCGCGTAAAGAGGTCCAAACATCCAAACATCATTAATGTGATGACCGCGTGATCAGAATAGGATGAAACTATTTCAAACTAAATCAAAAGCGGTCGGACATTTACTTTGACAAGGTTCTGTCCCATTCTGCCAAACACAGAGACTAATTAATTATTGTAATTAAGTCGTAGAAGTTGACAATGACTCTGGATCCCTCGATTTCCAAGATATAACTATTCTATAATAGCTTCCACCTGCGGCCTCGAATGCGTTTTTGCATATAAAAATTACATCAAAAAGATTAAAAATAAAAAGATTAAATTAAATAAAAAGCTTAAATGTTATTACAGGCTTCGAACTACATCCACGCATTTCAGATTGATCTGTTCAGTAGTTTTGGCGTGAAGAGGTAGGTACCAAACATAACAGACGACCGATGTGGCGCGACGGGCGAAGGTCCGCCTGGGACGCAGGAGGTTGCGGGTTTGATTCCCGCCTTGGGACAAATGTTTGTATGATTTGCTAATATTTGTTCCGGGTGTTCTGGGTATTTAAATATATAAAATATCTTTATATGTAATGTATTGTATTATGTATATCAGTCATCTAGTACCCATAACACAAGCTCTGCTTAGGTTGGGGCTAGATGATGATGTGTATTATCCAGCTTCATTTATTTATCCAAACATCCATACTTTCGCAATTTTAACATGAACGTGATTAGTGACTCTGTGTGGTGCTGGCTTAGAATTTACACCACCCCAACTCTTCCCGCGGGTGTCGTAAGAGGCGACTAAGGAATATCCACCGGGGGCGGGCAGTAGCTCCCCCTGCAGAACAATACTACCACCGAACTGCGATCCCCAACTCGCACGCCCAGCGTGGGAATTATGGGCATTACCCCCATGAGATAAAAGGCGCCCATCAGGGGTAGGCCAGCGTCCAGCAGTGGACCAATCAAGGAGGTTGAGGCAGTGACTCTACTGTTTATTCATAATTTTCCGTGCAAGAAGACTGGATTTTTTACAAAACAAACACATTCTGTTCAAATACGCAGACAGAGGTTTCAGGCAGGAATTACCGGTGACGTGTAGGCAGTAAACGGAAATCTGGGCTCTTCAGTTCGCATACGAAATGTCGAGTAGAATGGGGGTTAAAGATGGAGGTAAAACCGAGTGTGATTTTAATATGACGTTACATTCAGTTTATAGAAAATAACAATGAACTAATAGAAATAAATTACAACTAGTATTTACAATAAAAACAATTGAGCTAACTGCAGACTGTTGTAAACAATCTACAGGTAGGTCAACTGATCCATATCAATACCAGTCGTCGAGTCTCCAAGACGCTGGCTGCATTGCCCCGCTGTATGGCAATGCTGATGCGCTGTGCCAGATACTCTCCAGCTCTCGGATCGTCATTTATTTGCAAAAATTTTACCTTTACAATCGGTTGACATAATCATCTTGTTTATGGAAGTAAATGCAACAGAAAATGATTCAAAAATATCGAAACACAGAAACGAAATCTTCAACCTAAAGTTTTTTGTTTTTATAGTGCGTAAGCCTCACACTCGGGCAAATTTCTAAGAAATTAAATAACATCGCAAAAATTAGATTCGATTTTGAGCATCGCGACACCTCTCGTCAAACGAACTAAATGTAACTTTAGTCTTTGAACAGGAGCGGATAAACATTAATATTTCCCCTGTAGGTGGAGCTAACGGCGCTACAGTCCGTAGAAAGTCGCAAAGATTTTCGACTCCAGCGTTACTTGACCTCGTGGTGTAGTTGGTTAGCACATTCCGGTATTGACGGAAGGATGCGGGTTCAAGTCCCGCCGAAGTCGTAAATTTTTGTGATGTTATTTAATTTATTTAATTTCTTACAAATCTTCAATGCCGTGATAAAAGCATGTTTTTTTTTTTGTTTCGATTGATGTATGTATTACGTAGAAACACACACTGCCTTGTTGGTCTAGCGGTCAGTTTGTTCTACTGCTGATTATGAGGGTCCTGGATACAAATCCCGGGTCGGGCCTATACTTGTTATTGGGGTTATTCTAGCAAGAAAAATTCACAGAAGCAGCCCGTTGATTATGTCAAGATCGTACAAACATTTTTCCCGAGGCGGGAATCGAACCCGCAACCTCCTGCGTGGACCTTCGCCCGCTGCGCCACAGAGGTCGTCATAACTTTTAGAATCTAAGCAATTATTTTGTACCTAATTATGAGTTAAAAAAAAAAAAGGTATATACATATATACTTACCTACCTACTTGTCTATGTATGTATTGTGCTGTCCATTTGTGAACCAAATAAACCATCTATCTATCTACCCCTTTGTTTGCGGAGCCATGTTCAACAGTGGACACATGTATGCTACTAAGACACACACAATATCATGACCTGCATTGCTATTTTATCTGTAGGTCACATTACAAAGGACCGTTTTACTGAAAAGTTAAATATAATCCCCAACAATGGTCCTAACAAATTTTAAATGAACAAAAAAAATACCTTTTTCTTTTGTAAGACAATGATCCTACCAAATAGAGCCCTTCGCGTAACACAATTCAACGTAAAAGGTTCTTCAATTATGAACTCTTTTCCATTCGAAACAGAACACTAATTAAAAGGGAGAAAAAACTCACTTGACCCAATTGCAAAGCGACATTGTCGTGTCGCCTTTGACCGTACATAATGTAGAACCTTTGTAGAAACCACTTTAATGGGATTTGAAAATATCTATACCTTTAGTCCAATTATTTTAAGAGCCTAGTTCTTGTAGAGGTAATGATGCGATTTCCGCCACTTTTCTCTCTCCAATGAAATGTATTTTACTTCTATATACTACATGACAGCGACTTTCTCCTTGATCCTATCAGAATGTTTTAGTACATTGTACACCTAGGCGAGAAAGTGCCTAATTCCTATCGAGTGTTTCTTTTGAGTTCTTAAAACACACGAGGTAGGAATCGTACTTTCTCCCGAGTGATACTTTGTGCGTTATACTATACATACCTTCGAGGAAAATCATAATTTTAGAATCTTCAAAATCACTCGAGTAAATTCAAATTGTAAACTCAAATGTAAAAATAAATACGCGTACGTGCGATTTTCATCATTGTTCTTTTTTTGAATTATTGTGCCGAATGCGGATAAGGCCGATATCATATGGCGGATTCGGAGTAAAAACTTTTTTCGTTTGGCCTATTAAGTAATAAACATAGCTACTGGCTGATATTTAAGAAAATTAAAAACAAAAAATAACACATTAGTAATGGATTCCCATACAGTCCCGCTAAACGCGTGAGATATTAAATTCCATAGTTTTTCCACTCGCATTTCAATATGCCTGCAAAGACGTGCTTTTTACCTTATGTTTGGATATAGGAGGTAAATTTTCTTCCGTGTAAAAACTATAAAATAGTGAAGTTTTGCTTTTTCCTTTTATTTTTAGTAATACATTTCTTTGCAAAGAGTGATCGTTATCAGCAACAAAATCTATTGGTTCAATAACACAGGATGTCTTTTTTTAAATCATTCGTGACGATTTCCGTCAAAAGTAAATGGTTTAAAAAACTACATATGCAGTTATTGTTTTCTTATAAATCCAGTTTTCTTATGACTCCTTTCACGACTTTTCTCTAACTCTCGTGGTTCCGAACTTGGCTATCACCGCTCTTCTAAAAAACCACCTGTATATGTTGAGGTTGAGGTTTTTTTGTAGAATTTGCTTGATGCCAATCAAGCTACAAAAAGACAAGAAAAGACATCACTAGTCATAATAATTCTGCTCTGGTCTCCCGGTAAAGTATTTTTTTCCAACCGTTTTATATTCTATAGATAACAGACATTATTGAAAATAATATCGAAGTCCATAATTTTATCGAGTTGGTAACCAACACTGACATGTCAACTAACAATGAATAAATGACCTATGTCATCGGAATAACGGTGAAAATCGAATGATTGATCGTTATATTGAACGTCGACTAGTAATTACTATGTTGCGTGACGGTTGTGACGTCACCGGTTCAGGTTTGGTTCATTACATTATAGAAGAGGAGACAGTAGAATTTAATTTACAGGAAAAGAATACAGGGAGAAGTACTCGAAAACTAATAATCTAACAAGGTAAAGGTTTCTTGTTCACTTCTTTACTTAACCCTAAAAAGTTTGAAGTGAACAAAATTCAAATAGTGCACTATTACAGTGCACTATTTGAATGTTTGTTCACTGCCTGGTTTAACTCATGTTTTTCACAAAGAAATCACAATCAATCAATATTAATAAATTACAAGTAGTATTTACAATTGAAACAATGGAGCTAACTGCAGACTGGTGCTAACAATCTACAGGTAGCTAACTGATTCATATCAATATCTAATGGAATCGTACCCAAGACGCTGCTGCTGTTGCTCCACTCATGTTGTTTGAAATTTCTTGAAGTGTCGAAGAGTCCTGTAAAGTCTTAAGGAAATAAAACACTGAGTTTTGTATGAAATAATATATAGCAAAACCAGAGGCCTCAGGATGAGGCGGATTGTGTCGAATACTAAAACTTTAAAAGTTTTCCTGTTCTTCCATTAATTTAGTTGAAAGGAACTACTTCTCCATTTAATGTTTAAAAATAGCACTTATTGTATAATTTTATATTATAAATGTACCTACTGTAACATGGTCAGCAAATACAGGCTTTTTGATTTAAATTTGATTTGAACTACTTTTCATAGTATGACAGTGAACTAGTAATATTTTTGTGATGTGTTACATTTTGGCTGTATGACTTTGACAAGTCAGCGTTAATAAAAACGATGACGTTTTTCCCTTTTTAATAATGTGTAAACTCATACAAGTCAAGTACCTAAACTGTGGTTGGTGCTTCGGCTAATAGTTGTAAGTAATATTTGTGTAAATCTCTGATAAGGTTAGGTAGACTTAGTAGTGGTAAGAAAGACGTTTATTTATAACAACATAACAACACACTTATGGGATCGGTATATATGTATATAAAGTTGTTATAAAAAGGCCTAACTCAGCGTAATGCTCGCTAAGCTCCCTCTTACGGGAGCCTAGCCAGCGCTGGTCTTCCGTTAGGACCCATACAGATGACATCACGAACGGACCTACGCCTTTATAAGTTCATGCCAAATGTGTAGCAATACGCTGTATTTGTAGACACTTCTTCTTAGTCGTTCACTCTTGGTAGAGTGGTCGTGGTTATGATGGGATCCTGATGAACGGCAGCTCGTGCAATGCGACGCCATCGTTCTCGGTTGGTTGCATTGTGGGAGCAGTCGGTCATGCTGGACTGTGTCATAGAGGTGATGAGGTCCGACCATCTGGTTGGAGAACGACCACGAGACCTCTTGCCCTCCATTCTGCCCTGAACCACGAGACGCTCCATCGAGTCTTCATTCCGTGTTACGTGCCCAAAGAACTTCAGTATTCTGAATAAGTTCTAAAATACAAATACAATACAACGCAAACGCAAATGAGCGCAAAATTAGCAGTCATATATACTTACATAAGCTCGTAATCTTTATTAGACACACTTTACAATGACAGCTAAAACCATCAGAGAGCGCGCGATAAGCAAACTTGCCGCAATCACCGCAATCTAGCCACTCGTTGATTTACGCCATGCTTACCGCAAGCTTCTAGAGAGTAATGTGGCAAAAGCGCGCGGGCCTCTCGTTTGAAGGAATTTGCACGACGCGTTGCGCCTTTTGCAGACCCCAATAACACAAACTCTGAGCTGTTCGCCATTTTTGTTACAGTGTTGTCTTAGTCCTGTTAAAATCATGAAATTAAAATCATGAAATTGTGCTTACTTTGGGCAGAGAATTGTATGATAAATGAATAATACTAACGTACAGAATAGACACTCTTCGCCTCCCTGACGGAGCATCCTTACCCCGCTGGCCCCTGATAAAATAAAATAAAAATGAAAAGCCTTTATTATTCCTATAACAAGTTAATTACATTTGCTATGATCCGCTCGCGATCAGAATGGGATGGATCCATGTAAAAGTAAATATTAACGTCTCATTTCTCACACAATCCGAGCGTAGTCATTTTGGAATGAACCTTGTTATAGTAAATCTCCAACCTCTTTGGTTTCAATTCGAAACAAAGTAAATCACAAACAAAAAGTTAATAAAAAAAAAAATTAGAACTAGTATTTATAATTAAAACAATTGAGCTACCTGTAGACTGCTGCAAACAATCCACAGGTTGTGTTGAGCTACTATCATAACAATACCAGTCGGAAGCGTCCCCGAGACGCTGGTCGCATTATCCTGGTATATGGCATGCTGATGCGTTTCGCCAGATACTCACCAGCTCTCGGGTCACGCGTCGCTTCGACCAGACGACGCTCAGAGATATTTTTTAAAACCCGGGGAGCATCGCATCAGTTTGAAATAGTTCAATCCCATCTTGATCTCGCACGGGTTATTAAGTCTATCGATGTAGTATTCAGGCATATTTTGTGCTCCTGCACTTTCGTAATCATTAATCACATATTGCATTTGCTTTTGCCCAAAATTTCTCAGAAATGGTTTTTTTAAAAAGCAAAAAATATCCAAATTTTCTTATTTGTAAACGATCGACTTTTTGGAACCAGAAAATGTTCCAATTCTAAAAACTGATTTCGAATCCATATTATTTATTTTTGTCTGTACTTTTAAGTTTAATAAGGAATACATTACTAATCAGCCGACAATTAACGGCAAAAATACATACATCCGTACATCCGAAGATAGGACCCCCTCCTATTTTTGAAGTGGGTTAAAAAAGAAAAAAATTGTATCGAATGTTAATAATTTTAAATTATTTATTAAAAATTATTTTAATAATATTGTTGGGATGACAAAAAAATAAAAAAACTTTTTAAATTTAAACGTAAATAAATGATTTAATGATCAAATTTTATTGAATATAAGAAAAATTACCTTAGGGATAACAGCGTAATTTTTTTTGTACATACGTATAAGAAAAAGTCTGTCTGATTGTGTCGTTTCGTATCGAATTAATAATAACAATCGTTTATTTTTAGATAACACGAGATCTATATTCGGATTAATCTATATCTAAATCGAATAATAATCGGAGAGCAGCACACTTTCACCTATCACGTCAACATTCCAACCCTACCCTACCTCTCACTCCCCTGAAATACCGAAGGAACCCAGAAATACCTACTTGTATGCAAATCCTCGCCATTCGAGTGAAATCTGCCGAATCGTTACCCTAATCATTGCCGTGCCATTTAAGTAATCGCGTTAGGGCGGGAGATTATCATCTCACGGCCGGTTGGCTTCATTTCAGGTTAAATAAGCTGAGTTATGCTATCGTTTTAATATTTTCGGATGAGGATGTTTGTGTGAGGTTTTCGTATTCCACTGATGATACGAAAATTATAAAGGTCAAAGCACATTGCGATTCACGACGTTGTAGTGGTCGCAGGGAGTCGGTGGTTGGAGATTGTAGGCAGCTCAGGACTGTTATTTGTTGCGTCGTATGGTTAGTATGATGAATCTCAAAATTACTTCCTTTGCGTGCTACGTTTATCCAGGATATAAAGTATGGCCATTAATTTTGTTTGAATTCACTCAGCCGTTTAGAACAGAAAATATGTCAGACAAAGTTCCTTTCGAAAAATAAACAACAAAGGATGATTTATGTAGTGTTTATTTCGACGTAAGCCGAACGAAAGATCATTAAAAATTCAAAATTGTTTGTTGCACAAAATTGTACAGTTGAACAATGCTGATAGCATCCTCTACTTTGTAAATTACGTCACGTGTCTATGCTATATATCTATGTAGGCAGGCGTGTGAGTGTTGGGCGGGAGCGGTGCGGATAATGTATGCTACAACCTTAAGTTGGTAAGATTGTCTGAAGCTTCATGTACGTACGACATCTCATGATGTCATAGGAAGAAGAAAAATTATCTGCCAAGCGTCGTGTCGCGTTACTTGATAAAATGTTGTAGCTCTGCACACGTTTTCACAGTAAATGACGCACACATAATATGGGCTCGAGTAAATAGTAATATGGCCCACGTTGGATCGGTAAGCGAGACCTACTTCTGGCTATTATGGGGTGAACCTACCGGGTTTCGTTGTCAATCATGGCCTAGATCTTTGTTGTAAAAAACTCCAATTACATAAAATAGAACATTTTTTCTTCGGTTCATTGAATTGTAAAAACACAATTGGGAAAAAAATGCATGAAAGTGCACTGTGTCGCACATTATTTAGTCAAAATCTCATGAACCTTGTAGTCCATTAAAATGACTTTTGTTTTGGTTCGTAGGTTATTACTAATTATTTGTTTCCTCAAACCAGTTTCTTCATAAGTTGTGTAGTTTTCTTGTAAATAAAATAGCAAAAGCTAGATTTTTTTATGATTTAGCTACGAAAATTACAATAAAATAATATAAATAAATTGAACTAATATTTACAATTGAAACAATTGAGCTAACAGCAGACTGTTGCAAACAATTATTATGATTTAGCTTGAGTCTTGCGCTTACACCCCGTTCCAAAATCGAATCATCTGTCCCGCTCCTATGAGCTTAAAATCCTATACCTATCAAACAAGATCCGTCAAGTGCGAGTGTAACTCGCGCGCCGAGGGTTTTGAACGTTTGTCAATAAATATGTACCAAAAGTACCGGTTAGAGACTTCGCAATTTAACGAATACCTAAGAATAGTAGGTACCAACCTACATTTCAGATAGATCTCTCTGCATGCTTCGGATTAATGGGTCGTTCGGTTAAGGTGGGTAATGGTAAATTTTTCGACTTTTTACGAAATATTTCAAAAAGTATGAAAGCTACAGAAATTTTAAAAACTGTTTTGAAATGTCCAAACCGATACCTTTCATTTGATACCCCACTCGGCGGGGTAGCCCCCCTTTTGAAAATTATTATTTTTAGACCATTTTTCAAAAAGTGTTCTTTTTACAGACTTCTCTATATTTTTCCTGTAAAATATAGATCCATATCTACAAACGCTCGATACATTTTAAACGGATCGCTCTGCAAACTTCGGAGATAGGGGGGGGGAATGGGTATTTTTTCGACTTTTTTCAAAATATTTCAAAAAGTATGAAACCTACAGAAATTCAAAAAACTGTTTTGAAACCTACAAACTGATACCTTTCATTTGATACCCCACTTGGTGAGGTAGCCCCCCCTTTTGAAAATTTCCCCCCCCCCCCCTTTTTGACCATTTTTCAAAAAGTGTTCTTTTTTCAAACTTCTCTATATTTTTCCTGTAAAATATAGATCCATGTCTATAAACGCTCCATACATTTTGCATGGATCACTCTGCAATCTTCGGAGATAGGGGGGGGGGAATGGGTATTTTTTCGACTTTTTTCGAAATATTTTAAAAAGTATGAAACCTACAAAAATTTCAAAAACTGTTCTGAAACGTACAAAATGATACCTTTCATTTGATACCCCATATGACTCTGTAGGTATCTTTTAAAATTTCGGCATCACAATTTGTATGGAAAATATTCATTTTCATTTTTCATTTATGTTCGTTTTTTTTTCTCGAAATCTGTACAAGCGCACGAAATGTATTATTATTTTAAATTTCAAGTTGATAGCTGCAGTAGTTTTTGAGTTATTAAGGAGGGAAAAAAGGACAGACAAAGCGAGACCATAAGGGTTTTGAAACCGATCTTCGATCTTCAAAACCCTAAAAATGGCGCTACTTTAAAGAACTGCGCTCTAATAGATGCCGCAGTCGCTGAAAATGACATCCAAAAACTGAGTTGGAGGGGTCAATTCTTACGCCACGCCACGGTTTTTCCCACTCTTCTAATACGCACTACGCAAAATAACAACCTTTGACGAAAAATCGCTCGGTTGAACCAAACATGCGTGAGTGTGCCCTCGGCACATCAAACTTTTCTTCAACATCAGACTTTCCGAACTTCCAACATTAATCTCAGTTCAGTTCAGATTTCAAAGTTAGAGCGAATTTCTCGCGTAAAATCGGAAACAATTTGCAAATAACAACTAACCTCATAATTTAGCCCGTCCCACCTTTGGGTTACACATAGCAACTAGCAACATGGCGACGACTAAAAGTTGCTAGATCGTCCAATGAGACGCGTTCTTTAACAAAATGATTTAAGATTTTGCGTGTGTGGTGACGTGTCTCGATAGAGGGAAGGAGGAAGGAGCCTGGAAGAGATCGCTTCTAAGCGATAAGGCCGCCCATTGTACTTGTGTCTTATGTAATGTCTCTTGTATTGTATTTTTGTTGGTGTACAATAAATTATTATTTTTTGTAGAGGGATACGTTTTTTCATTTGGATTAAAATAGTTGGAATAAAATTTTTATAAGACGATATCGGCCATGAACGGTCTATGTTAAGTGACTGAAATGAGATATTTCCAAAAAGACCCATATTTACTTTAGAACTCAATAGATAGCGTGTAACAAGGGGATGAGAACATACCAGAGACATGTTTGACACTTTGGGTGCCCACGACAAACATGCCAATGTGAGGTCCTCCATGGCGGGCGCCGGGCGGCTGAACCGAGCCTGGGCTATGAATAAATAAATAAATAATGCTGGATAATTCACACAGCATTATCTAGCCCCAAGCTAAGCAGAGCTTGTGTTATGATAACAGATATATTTAATACTACATAGATAGATATTTTTTAATTATACATAGAAAACATCCATAACACCCAGAACAAATATCTGCAGATCGTACAAATATTTGAATGCCTTAACCAAGCGAGACGATAAATGTACGACAACTTTAAGTCGTCCCAAAGTCGCCAGTTTGACTCCATATTAACCTAATAACTCTGCAACCCTCACCTTTAGCTTCATTGTTTTGACTTTGCGGATGTTTTGTTTGGGGTTCTAATAAATTGGTGAGTGACGATCTAATTTTGTACAGGGCACATATTTTCTAGGGAAGGGTAGACCTATTAATAGTTTAGTTGGTTTTGCATAATTCTGGTAACGAAATAGAAATAGAGGTTTCACGGATATAAGAGCTGAAATCATATAGATAGGTGCAGAATTTCATGGCAACTGCTAAAGTTAATGATTTGTTTTTTATCCATCGTATTCGTTTGTAATGTTGGATTTGCCAAGACAAAAATTCAATAATGAAAACGTATTTTACTAGATTTGATTAGGACTAGCTAATTGAATTGTCCAGTATAATTTTCAACCGACTTCATAAAAGAAGGGGGATCTATGTTCGGCTTTATGTGTTTTTTTCTTATGTAAGTTCCCCGATTTCTCCGTCAATTTCAAACCGATTTAAAAAATTCTATGGTTGTTGTACAGATGATGGTCCCAAAGTGGTTCTATAAAAATTTTATTTCCGAGGAATAAGTATTTGTCACGCAAAACCTAAAAAACATTGTGACAAATGAGAAAAACGTCAGAAAATTTTAAGCATATTACACGGTTGACGAATATTTAAATGAAATATAAGAAATATGCTAACGAGTAAAATATTCCTAACCAGTTACCAATGACTTTCTCCTCTCTCTCCATACTTATTGTGTGCCCACCAGGATCTATAGTGATACTTAATTACAAAAACTATAGACACTCTGTACACCTGTATATTATATACATTATATGATTGAGTATTAAATTTGAGACAGTTTTAATTTTTTTTCAAAACAATCATATAAGTATTTTTTGTATCATGAACACTCAACGTGCTAAGCTTTAAGGCGGTACCTTTACAATCGCCTATCAACTTCGCACCCTCCCAAAACTAGCTCCTTTTCCATGACGTATGAGTGACGTCACAACTCGTTAAACTCCGAGTGGAGTTAAATATGGAGTGCCCTGCTAACAAGTTTTGATTATGCTTTTAATTGCTTGTGACATTGTTGTTTGTGTATGACGGCTGTCGCCTGTTTTGTTGGTATTTCGCGGCTTAATTTATGTTGTGGCTTTCAACTTGAACAAGTATTTCACTCCGTATTTCAAAGGTTAAATACTTTAGTACCTACTTATTTAAGATCAACGCACATCTAGAGAATAGAAGGAATATTAGGCGCTATTTTTGTCTGACGTTACATAGCCTTTTTTTTATTCGGCGAGGAAATTCGTTTACGAATAAACTGCCGTGCGATTACGCTAAAATTTCCCACTCCCATTGAATGGACCGTCCAAGGAGAATGTACATAAACGATTTCAAAAAAATACATACAACTTTCTGGTGGGCGAAGCCGATCGACGACGGAAATTTTTAAGTCTACGTCAAGACATAACCTAAGTCAAAGTCAATTGTCATATAACTCACACTTTGGCTTTTTTTTTTGCTTTTTACAGTAATTCTGATTTTAAGTTACGAACAGTAAATACATTGCAGTAATAAAACTTAATCGAGCGAACAAAGGCTAGCGTAGGTAACCTATTAATGAATTTTAACGATAAGTAACACCAAGTATTAAGGCTGGCGTCCATTAGAGACGGATCGGGGCGGGTCGCATCGGAACGGGCCGCAGTTCTGTGATGCTCTTGCGTCCATCTGTACGGGGCGCGGCGGACCGCCTAAGCGGATTTGATCTGACAGACGTGTTTTCGTCCTTGGACTGACATCGCGCTACCATGGACAGCTCAGACGAAGAGATGTTATGGTTTCAAATCCTTCTTGAGGAAGAGCAAAAAAATTAAAAAAATAAAGAAATAAGCAGTTCTTCGTTCATTTTCGTTTATTTTATTAGCACGGCACGTGCGCTCACATCCGCCTGCCTGCGTCCACTAGACGGATCGGGGCGGGTCGCAGCGCACCGCCGACAGAAATACGCCTGCGAAGCGATCCGCCAATGCGTTGCGGCCCGCCGCACTCCGATCCGTCGCTAATAGACGATATTTCATACAAAACATAGGCAGGCGTATTTTTGCGTTGCGATGCGGCCCGACCCGATCCGCCTAGTGGACGCTAGCCTTTAACCAATAAAAACATTACAATTGAGTTTGACATTTGTGATTTATGACGTTGGCAGCTTCGTCGTCGGTCGGCTCAATCCAGTCAGAAAATTGATTGTTTTTGATTTTTACCATGTGATGGAAACCGATAATTTTTATACCCAGTCTCCCCGGATGGCGATCCATTGAATGGGATATTTTACCGTAATCGTACAGCGGGTCTGGGGGGACCAGAACTATGTGGGACTCGACGTCCTGAAAAGAACGTAATATCCACTAAAACCTCTCCGGTGTCCCTCTCTCGGCATTTTCGCCGAACCACGGGAACATTTAAAACCTCCGCGGCCCGACTGGCGTCCCCTCTTCCTCCTATACATGGCCGGCGAGCCCACCGATCCACACACTCGCCGACCCCATTCTTCCGTCACCTTTCCTCCCCCGATTAGGAAACAGACAGGACAGACACAGTTGGAACCGCAGACGTTACATAGCCTGTTATAAACATCGGTGTTTTCGGGGTGTTGAGACGAATCATACGATATATTTGTTGCAATCGGACAAGTCGTTTTAGCCCTACGTGGGCTACATATATACATTTTACTTTAAAAACTTTCGTAGTTTGACGAAATCATTATGAATGTAAGCGGGTTAACTACGAACGTTAACCCGCTTACATTCATATGAGTAAGTATAAAAATTTTATACAAACAAAAACATACATGTATAGTGTGCTAACCTCATAACCCTCCTTCGTTGCTAGTCCGGTAACAATATTTTTACACGTTATCTCCTTACGCAGTTACATTCATTATCAGGCATTATTTAATTTTAGTTTTTCAAACTTCTAATTTACCATTTCTAAATTTAGGTTTTTTAGTTTTTCGGTATCATCTCTAACCTTAGAGCCTTAACATACTGGCGATTTGAGAGCGATTTCAAAGCGAGGTGAGTGCGCAGCGAGCACGCCGCGACGACGCCGCGGTAACGCAGCGCGCTCGCTGCCGTGATTAGCATTCGCAACTCGCTGTGCACTCTCCTTGAAATTGCTCGCAATTCCCCAGTGGCATAAGGTTCTAAGTAGGTCTTCTCTATACCAAAGGGTGATATCGATTCGAAGCCTGAAATTGCATCAAGAAACCTTAAAAAGGGAGAAAAGCGGCCGTAACTTAGTAGACGAAGTTATGGCAAAGCGAGGGTAAGAACCCTTTTGCCCTAATAATGTCAATATGGGCCGGTAGTGCGGCATATTTGACCGGTCGTCCCTTTGAGAAGTTTCTTGAAGGTCCTATTTTAGTCTCGTCTTTGCATCTAAAATATATTCACTCAGGTAATTCCACCAACGTTTTTACTCGGGTCAAACGAAGCCTAAGGCACTCAGGAATAATGAACAAGGACTATATTTATTTTTAACCGTTACAGAAACATACGTCTGTGTGTGTCTATACTGGTTGAAACTGAATGTTTTTCTTGAGTGTACTGGACGCTTACTGGAAGTCTTTCCTGATGTAAACGCTTTATAATTTTAAAAGCGTTTAAACCGCCGATTTAGGTTAAGGTACACAAAAACAATAGGAAAAAAAAGTTATGTACGATGAATGTTAAAATGTATGTTGTTAAAGGAGATAATATATTACCTAATTCTAAAATATATGTGTTGCCACGCGTGAAAAAATTGAACCGTTATCGAATAAAAGCTTCATAATTAACTGAGAAAGTTTTAATTACTAAATATATCTCCTCAGGTGATTCCTATTTATCTTTATTATTATTTCATACAAACTTTGCAGGGCGAATTTACACAGATAACTTGTCTTGTGTGCATTTTTGTTCCTTTTTTAAGAAACTGATTTTTCAAAATTCATTTTTGAATCTATATTTTCATTTTTGAATTTATAATTTCAAAAATCAAGTAATTTTAATTTGTCTGGTACTTGCCCTCCTGTCCCATGGCGGAGTGGGAAACCCTGTATAATAATTCAGTGTCGTTTATTGATATAAGAGCAAATTTTGACTATCTGAATTTATAAGAATCTTATTTAATTTATTTAAACCACATTTAAAAATCCTCAAAATAACAGTAATGAAATTCGAAGTTTTCAGCCATGTGTTAATTTAAGTAATTGTTGTGACCTTGAAGTATTCTGTACTTTCCCGCCATTGGAAATCTTGCAACAGGGGTGCGTTGGGTAGAGGGGGAATAAGCGGTTGAAATATCTGGAATAATTGAAGAGTCGACATTCTAGTCTGTGGTGACAGGCAGAAACGCGTTGAAACCCTTGTCAACTTCGACTAATTTTATTACTAGTGAATGATATATTTCATTTGGTTAGTTTCAATTAGCTTCAGCCTAAATTCTCTTTCGCATTTAAAAATATTAAAATTAGTAGCGAGCGAGCGAGTAGATGAGATTTTTGTGATTACTGAGGCAGGTTCGATGACTGTATTTTAATACCGTCGGTTCTGATTATTTTAATTACCTTGGTTTCATGGTCTATTCGATTATTATACTGTTATTTACAAACACAAGTCAATAAATAGTAATCAATCACAATAAGGTATGTCTATACTAATTTTATAAGAAGGAAAGATTTGATTGTTTGTTTGTTTGTATTGAATAGGCTCCGAAACTACTGGACCGATTTGAAAAATTCTTTTACCATTAGAAGCACACATTATTCTTGATAAACATAGGCTACTTTTTACCGCGGGAAAATGCTTCATTCCTACTAGAAAACGGGTAATAACAATGCAGCTAGTACAAAATAAACATGAAACAGTTGAACAAACAATCTAGGGGTAGCTCGGATCCAAATCACTACCAACCGGAAGTTTCCCCAAAAAGTTGGTTGCATTGCTCCTCTGGATGGCGATGCTGGTTTGCAGTGCTGTATTAGAACTCAAAGCTTTGAGATGCAATTTGTCTGTTTTCTTTGTAAATGCAGCGACACGCTTTGAGACTAAAGTTTTTTCATTAGTTGTTATGAGTTCGGAAAGTTAGAATGTATTATGATTGGCTGGTAATACATAGAGCCAAATAAAAGAGAGTTGTGGAATCATCATCATCCTGGTGGTCAGACGACTGCTTCTGTTAAAATCGGAATTAGAAAATCAAAATCAAAAACTCTATATTTCCATTAATACAATAAATAAATAAATAATGCTGGACAATTCACACAGCATTATCTAGCCCCAAGCTAAGCAGAGCTTGTGTTATGGGTACTAGATAAATGATATACTTAATACAATACACTACATAGATAGATATTTTTATTATATATAGAGAAATAGTTTCGAGAGCCCGGACGAGAGGTGGAGTGAACGAATCCTGCACTGGTACCCGCGAGACGCCTCACGCTCACGAGGCAGACCAAGAAAAAGATGGCACGACGACCTGGTACAGGCTGCTACAACGACATGGACCCGTCTGGCGAAAGATCGCAACAAATGGAACAGCATGGAGGAGGCCTACACCCAATCCTGGGTGTCCAATTAAAAAGATATTATACTTGAAATTTAATATACTTCTAAATAAAATGTTTAAACTATAGTGAGTGATCATACAAAGTGTAAAATTATTGGAAATAAAGGCTTTATTTATTTATAGAAAAAACATCCAGACCAACAGAACAAATTTCTGCAGATCGTACACAAATTTGTTCTGAGGCAGGAATCGAACCCGCAACCTCTTGCGTCTCAGGCGGACCTTCGCCCGCTGCGCCACTGAGGCAATAAACACTTAGAAAAGGTCAAATTATAAAAATAAACACTGACACGGAAATAAAGTAATATTTTTGATTTCTGTCACTTCAGTATGTAGACTTAAGTAAAGAAGCGACGAAGAAACCTTTAGCCTGTTAGTTGTTATTTTTTGAGACAGATTTATTTTATAACATTTATTTAAAAAAAATAGTGTTGAAAGGTAGACTGCATTGATCTATTATACCAAGGGTTTTTATATTTTCATTGCTTTGACTAGGCTGAAATGGGAGCGCTATGACTTTGCATCAGTCAAATTAAAATTGACCTACCATAGACCTTGATAAACCTTGCATTGGAAACCTCAACCTCAACAGCATGTATTGGCTGGACGCAGGCCTAACCCTGATAAGCGCCTTATTGGCTTTTATTTCATGGGGGGTAATGCTCATAATCCCCACGCTGGGCATGCGGGTTGGGGATCGCAGTTTGAAATATCCCTTATTGGCCTCTTACGACACCCGCGGGAAGAGTTGGGGTGGTGCAAATTCTAAGCCGGCAACACACAGCTTTCGCGAAAGATCCTCCCTATCTTTTGAATACTAAAGGTAAATATGGTTTTTATGGGGATTTTTAGGAAAACGACGACTAAAGATAAGGGCCCATTTTTGACCATAAAAATTCAGCATGGAGCTCTTTACAATTCGACTTAGTGTCAGTCATTTGTGTAATGAAATGAGCCTAATTGACAAAAATTCTTATCTAGTAAGATTTTGCCATAATGAGGTTGTCATAGATCTGGACCTTACTGCTACCCTATTTCACAAAAATGTACTTACGGGCATTAACTCGTCATATTTAGATGCAATTTATATTGACAGCACCAGCCTTTTCGTCATTGTAAAATGTATCATAAAATACGATATAAGCAAAAACATTATATAGAAATAAATTTCTATATAATGTTTTCCGCTGATTATGTTGACGGTAGCATTTCTATAATAGTAGCGCTCTCGCTGTTTTGGTTCACTTTTGGTCGAGCCGTCAAAAGGTTAACACCTTGGTAAAGTACACTGTTACTATGTCCAAATTGCCATTAATTTGTATTAATTGGTTGTTACTATTTTATGTGAAATAATTTTAGGGTTATTAAATAACTTTGTTGTTAGATTTGTTTTTTTTAATGTAATGTTTATAGAAACCGCTTATTTCATAAGTGGGATTGGACACCATTGTCAAATCTCTGCCTATAGTGCAAATAGTTCTGCATTGTGTAAATCATTGCCGAACGTTCTAGACCTCGTGAAAGAGGTGGAACCAGTGTATACTGCCTGACGTATTACTGGTCCTCTGGATTGGGATGTGGTATATGTATATGTTATATTATGCTTATTATATTATATTTTAATGCTTATTTTTGTGCTGCACCGTAGCGGTTCTTAAGGTGTGTGCTATATAAGATGGTGCAACATCGAAAAATAAACCACACATAATTTTAATTCAGGATGTAATTGAACCTGTCCTTATTTTTTAAAGAAAAATATGGTAAATTAAATTCAATTGAATCACTGTTATATGAAAACATGCTATATTATATAATAAATTCAACCAAATTGTCAAAAACTGCTGTGCAAAAAGGCTTTCTATAAAATATCAGATTATTTAGAGGATAAATAAGCGTGGGACGGGTTTTGCTCCAACTCGAAAAATAACAACTAACAGGCTAAAGGTTTCTTCGTCGCTTCTTTAGTCTACATACTGAAGCGACAGAAATAAAAAATATCACTTTATTTCCGTATCAGTGTTTAGTTCTATAATTTGACTTCTAAGTGTACATTTATTGTATTTATGGAAATAAAAGGTTTTTGATTTGTAGTTAGATTTTTTATAATTAAGATAAACTCAGCGATACACCCGCCCATGTAGGTGGTACAAACTCAAAGCCTCACCTTAGAGAAAGCGCCCTTTCTATTATTTACAACGGCAAATAAAGGGATCTCGGCCGATCGGTGACTGCATTGATATATCGGGGTCCCGGCCCTAAGGGTTTGGCCACGAGATGCGGTAGTGCGATGCGGAAAAATACCGTACGTGCGGTATTTATAAAAAAATGCGGATAGATCGAATTTGTGATAGCTGTGAACTATAACAACAGTACATATTTGTATATTTTGGTCAATCACTACGTGTTAAAATTATTTAGCGTTGTTTAGAGTTGTAAGACTCGGCAAACGTAGCGTAGGACTCCCTCCAGCCAGGTGGGACGACGACCTGAGAAAAATTGCAGGCTGGACGCGACAAACTGAAAACAGGGCGGTATGGCAACACTGTCAGTCACTTCACCTTCACTATGGCGTTCATTACAGGCGGCGTCTAGCTAATATAGGTTGATGATGATATTGAAAATTATTTAATCCATTATAATTTTTGTTGGATTGCTGTAGTTTTCATAAAATACTCCTCATATTGTGTAGTCGTGGTTTATTTATTTAAGGAAAACCAGAAATTAAGAAAATAGAAACAGAAGTACTTACTTAGTACCCAAGAGGTTTTCACGACTAAGAAGAATGAATCAGTGTGAACAAGCGAAGTAAACAGATAGAGTACAAGATTACAATCAACTTTGTACATACATAGCAGAAACATATTATTATAATATTATTATAAAATTTATTATTATATATTACATATTATTTATTACATATTAGTATTACATATTATTATAAAATATAAATCCGTTCAGGTTAAACTATAAGTTAGTTATAATTATTCTCTAAGGGCTGTGGATTTTGTAAAATAATAAATAAATATATAATAATAATAATAATAATAAATGAGATACAAAAAAGAACCTTTTTTTGTTTGGCCATGCATAGTCACTAAACTTGTATGCAATTGGCAAATGTTGTTTAAGAACATTTACATTATTATATCCCACTATCAGCACCAATACATCCAACACATATTGTGTTTCACTCTCGGGCATACGATTTGTATAATCGAAACTTTTAATTTAAAAATTCAGTACATGGATATACATATATCTACTGAATTTTTAAATTCAAGATTCTTACTCTCAGTACCATTTATATGTCCTCGTGCTAAAAGTGGATCAATTCAACTTTTATTCATATTTGAGCTTGAAAAACCAAGCCAACGTTTGCGTAGAAGCCGCGCCTTCACCTAAGCATTGTCCTATAACAAAGCCCTTAGACCCCTGACACATTGACAAAAAGAAACTTCTGAACAATTGGTCCGTGAGACCTGATATTTATTTCATGCGGAATCTTTTCCCCTCCATTTATTATTTAACGGCAAAAAACGGAGATGTGAAGAGTGGCTTTGAAGTTCATTTTGTAAATGACAAAAACGGCACTTGTAGCTTTGTTTTGAAGAGCTTTTGTTTGAAACAATATTTTTTATTCATGCACATCTCGTATGGCCGTATTTCAACAATAAGAAAGCCTTTGCAGGATTGTTTTCACGATATCTCTATTATAGTCATAAATGCGATATCATAGATGCGAAAGTTTGGATGCTGAGGTGGATGGATGTTTCCTAGCTCTTAACGCAATAACTACTTATCTGTTCAAGCCCAAATTTGTAGTCAAACATGTAATTTTGGACCCGGAATAAAAGAATATAAAATAAAAAAATCAAACGAAAATACTTATGTGACGCCGCAGGCAAAAGCTAGTTTGTAATATGTCCTTTGAAAGATTTTAAATTTAGGCACCCAAATTTCGTTTTTTAGTGACTCGGAGTAGTGTCAGCTTAATGCTGTCAGCTGTCAGCATAATATGCTGGCAGACACTACTCCGAAACACTAAATATTTTGACAGCTAAAAGCCATCCAGTACTTTGCTCCATGCCGTAGGCAAGAAAGTCTTGGGTAGTCTTATTTTACTTGCATGCACTTTACTTTTTGTTTTTTGGTACAATGGGATACATTGTCCTCGCAAGTTTCAGAGAATACGAAGGTTAGTAAACATGACCGTTTTGGAAGGTCAAACGAAAGATCAGCACCAAAATTACGACTTTTATTTTTCAACTATTTTTTTCTTGGTTTTGCACGAGTTTTTCTCGGGACAAAATATAACAAAAATTGGTATTAATGTTATACGGTACATTATTTTTGTGTACAAAATTTCAACTCGATCCTTTTTGCTTTTTTGGTGTTGTCTAAGCCCAAGTATTGAGATACTAAAGTGAAAGTGAAGTATGAAAGTGTGATCACTTTAATTTTTTTGTAAATTATTGTTGTGTGTATTTTCCAGCATTATAAATTTTTTTTAATCAAAATAAAACTCTTTATTTCCATAAATACAATAAATGTACACTTAGAAAAGGTCAAATTATAAAACAAAACACTGACGCGGAAATAAAATGATATTTTTGATTTCTGTCGCTTCGGTATGTAGACTAAAGTAAAGAAACCAAAGTAAAGAAGCGACGAAGAAACCTTTAGCCTGTTAGTTGTTATTTTTCGAGTTGGACAAAAACGTCTCAAGCTTTTTTATGTTCAAGATAATCTGATATTTTCTAGTAAGCCTTTTTGCACAGCAAGGTTTTGACAATTTACTTATTAAATATTAGTTAATTTAATTTTTGATTTTATATTATCAAATTGTAGCATTGCTGTAGCTGTGAGTGCTTTGTAATGTTGAGTATTTTATCTTATAAAGCTAGCTCCTAAAAAGGGACTAGCTTTATAAAATAAAATACTCAACATATATGATAAATATCATATATTTATGATTGATAGACAGTGGACATACCCCTCTCTTAGTTAGCGCCATAAGCAGCATATTCAACTTGCCGCATCCAGCATCTGCTTGCATTTTTTCACAAGTTGGTATCTCATCTGTCTTACTGTGACAATGGTATCTTCGCTGAATCGTCCATACCAATCAATCAAAAACTATTATACGTACTATACATATATATACTATATTATTTGATGGTAATTTTCTTTGTGAATAAAGAGATGTTTATAAAAAAATCATCACTGTTTGTTTCATAAATATAAAAAATGTGCACGTAGAACAGGTCAAATTATAAAATTAAGCACTGACACGGATATAAACCGATATTTTTGATCTATGTCAAAGGTTTAAACCTCTAGATAGTGCGTGCGGTACTATTTAGTTGCAAAAAATTATAGATTTGTTTCATCCTTGACACTTGATACGCGTCCCACCATCCGCTGTTTCTTTCAGGTAAAATGCCAAATGTCTCATTTTGAAACGATATATTGTTTTGATGAAGCGATTAATTAAGTGGAATTCGGCGCCTGATCACTGCCTCTCCGGGTCTTTTAATAAGGACCATAAATTCTCTCAACTAAGCACTTAGTCAAAACTCTACTAAACCCAAGCAAAGACAGGAACAGCACGTAGTAATAAAATAAATTACAATCTTCCATCTCGACCCTATAATAAAACACACACCAATTGTGTCATCGGTTATTGATGGTTCAACTTTAACCAACTTCGGCCATTATACGCAGACCGCCAGTCTTGTGGTCGTTAATAACCATTACCAGTGTAGATTGACACCCGCACCCCCTCTTCGTCCGGTTAATTTATGATTAGGAAGAGGAAGAGGCGAGGTTTGACGGAGTTCTTATGATTTTGGTGCTGGGGCGACGCCGGGTGTAAAAATCTAAGAGTTGTGTAAGGAAGGTATAGAACTGTAGGGTCCTATCTCACCGGGACGCCATGGTGACGTCGCTTGCAACGAATTCAAACTATTGTATGGAAGACATCGTTACCAAATCACCGCCAAGTGAGTTAGCTGACATACAATACCTACAGAATGAAAAGTTTGGATACGACGTCGTCGCCGGAGCATTTCGATGCTTTGGGGCCTTAAGTTTCAAATCGAAGTCACCAGTCTGCCGACAAGGTGACCAAACAACGGCTGCCTGCAATATTCTGGGGCTGTTTCGACGGGTTCGGTGTGTGGAGTCTATTAGATACAATACAACACAATCTCTTAACTTTTGGGATGACAATTGTGCACTAGACCAGCCAACGTTAAGTGGGGTACTAACTAGTATTAAGGGACGTTATCATCCGCAGCAAGCATCATTCGTTACGCCGTGTGCTAAAATACGTTTCGTTACTCGTAGCGAGCGCTTGTTGTTTTCCTGTACTGAGTGCACGAACGAACTATGAACGAATGTAACACGTGATATTACGTCGCGCAACACCGGTATTATAGTTTGACCGAAACCGCTGTACCGCTCCTTAAGAAAGTGCTAAGAAAGGCCGAGGAAAAAAGAGCAAGAGTACACATGAGATCGATATTGTCTGGCTGATGGTCTGTTGTGTTGTCTGGCAGACTGATGGATCGGAGCGGCTGATACTTCCCCCCCGTCTCGCCGCGCGCGCACCTCAGGCGCGGTACAGCGGTTTCGGTCAAACTATACCTACCTTTAGAGATCTCTGCAATTTCCGAGTCAGTCTGTATAGTATAATGACGCATGAGTGGACGGCGTACTGGAACTAGGTACCCAGCGTGGCGTACCTATCAGGAAGTTTTGTATTTTTATTCTCTTTACTACAATGCTGATCGGTGGAACTTAATGCCTATTAGGACTTGATTATCTAAGTCTGTACACATTTCCTATAGTTTGCTCAAACACCTCCAAGGAAAAATCTATTAAACTAGGTGAACGTTTGCTTCAAATGGCTTATTTTTCTTCGAGGTTGTCATTGTCAGATGATCTTTGGTGAAATTGATGTGATTCATAATTTTCTGAAGTTCAGAAACTTTTCTACTTAAAATTATTTATGTCTATAGAGCTCTTTGAGTTGGTGCCAATTTTTTATCTGTAAAAGTTTTTGATTGAGTTTATTAGCGTGAAGAGAAGTCCTGTCGATTTATTTTTATATTTTTAGACCGAGTGATTATGGCTTCTCAATTTCGTTAATCACTCAAGATAAAATATTATGATGTCATTTACTTGGCGTGAATATCTGGCGCAGCGCATCAGCATTGCCATACAGCGGGACAATGCAGCCATCGTCATGGGGACGTTTCCGACTGGTATTGATATGGATCAGTTGAACTACCCGTAGATTGTTTGCAACAGTCTGCAGTTAGCTCAATTTCAATTGTAAATACTAGTTATAATTTAATTATATTATTTGATTGTAATTTTCTTATACTTACTCGGTAACAATTCCGTTATAATTTTATTGTGTGATTTATTTTTATTGGATCTTATCAGAGAAGGTTTTTCGCGGAACAATTGAATTGCTTTGGATGGATTGCAATGGAATTCTGCAAAATAATGCATGTGTTGTCAAATTGTTTAGTAACGATACAAAATACGATAAAATGGATATAATTGACTTAGTAAATGTAACACCTTGTCATGGACATGAATTCAATAAATAACTAAATACATTAACAGCTTTTACCAGTTCACTGCTGGACATA
Organism: Eupithecia subumbrata; assembly: GCA_949316285.1. Taxonomy (NCBI): domain Eukaryota; kingdom Metazoa; phylum Arthropoda; class Insecta; order Lepidoptera; family Geometridae; genus Eupithecia; species Eupithecia subumbrata. Next base: position 1,643,561 of record OX438644.1, on the reverse strand, counting down.
AGCCTCCCCTGATAGCTCGTATCGTAGGGGGGGGGGGGGGGTAATTCCTTAATCCCCACGCTGAGACAAGATAAATTTGTGGATCGCAGCTCGGTGGTGGATCTGTTCTGGAAAAGGCGCTACTGCCCGACGCGCTTTATGTACAAATAAAAAAAAATATGTATAGCTTAACCTAATATAGGTAAGGTCCTACTAATATCACAAAGCCGAAAGTTTGTGATAAGTAAATTTTATTTTGTTACAAAAGATCTCCAGAACTACTGAATAGATCAGGATGAAATTTTTCGTAAATTTAGAACATAGCCTAACTTAGATAATAAGCTACTTACTATCCTGAAAATACGCGTCCGAAGCTGCGGGCAGAAGCTTGTATTATTATAAAAATTAAAGTCACTCAAGTTTGTATGTCTGTTACCCTTTCGTGACTGCCATCTGAACGAATCCTTATGAAATTCAGCAAGGTGATCCTAGAGACAAGCTTCTAGGATCCTTTTATACAGGAAAAGTGCATGTAAAGCCGCGGGCAGAAGCAACTTCAAACAAAATTGTCATTAACTACAACAATAAACACTTTGTGCAAAACATCACTGGCATGAGACACAAATAACTTGGTTGCTCTTTTTTCGTAGCACAATGCTACGAACAATCTACGAGCTACGGCATGCTGCTACGAAGGGTCTACGAGCTACGAATTGTGCTACGAAAGATCTACGAGCTACCATTCGTGCTACGAAAGGTCTACGTGCTACTAATTCCGCAGTGCATATTATTAATTCATAATCGACGCGTCATCAGAATGGGGTAGAAAAAAATAACTATTAAGAACTGAAAAAGAGGTTGCGGGTTCGATCTGCAGATATTTGTTCAGGGTGTTCTGGATGTTTTCTATGTATAATAAAAAAATATATATATATCTATGTAGTGTATTGTATGATGTACAGTGTCCAGTATTATTTAAAAAAAAATAAAAAAAAAACCTAAGCGGTTGGACGTTTACTTTGACAAGGTTTCATCCCCATCTGACAACGCTCGAATAGTATGAGAAATATGAAGAAAAATATTTACTTTTACAAAACTTTTGGTTCCATCTAAATCGAATCGCATGTTACCATAAATAATTTAACTTCTTATAGATATCGGTTCATTTAAGGTACACTAGTTTCTGCCCCGGCTTCGCAGTCGTTATTTCTTTGGAAACGTTCAAAGGATTTCTATCTCATGGAATCTGTTTTATGGGATAAAAAGTGGATTAAGGCCAGGTATTCCTGCAGCAGTAGGCGTGTACGGTTCGTACAAAAAGTACCTACGTGAAGTCAAAGTCAGCATTCTCGTAGCCCCGACCGCTCGAGGGGCGAAATGCAGTGACGCCGCCGCACCAGTCCACATTAACAACGCGGCTCATCAACACATCTTTCCATCAATTATAATTAAGGTATTTAAGTGTTGCAATAAATCGTATTCAGTGTAAATTAAACCAAACTCTTTTTCTTTGATGTCCCCAACAAGGCTTAAGGGAAAACGTGCGCCTGCCAAGCCGCCGCGCTTTTTTAGTCATTTAAACATCGTTAAGAAATTCATTTTAACAAGTCGAACTTTGCGAATTTGTTTAAAAATATTAAGTGTCCTTAGTTGGGTACAAAAAAGTGTGATATCAGTAGTTCGCTAGTCATAGTATTGAAAAAACTTTACCAAAAGGGGTAACTTTGGGATTTTTTTTCTATCGAGTGAACTTCATTAGATCTTGTACTTAATGCGACTTTGACTAGACTAGATCCTTATATAAATATGAAACATTGGACATGATTAAAACGTAGTAGATGAAATCACTGAATTCACCTACTTTTTTGATAAATATAAACAAGCTTCTGCAAGACACTATTCAATTCTATTGGACATTCGCAAGCAGTTTTACAATTTGGAAAGAAATTTAAAGTTAAAACTACTGTTTATTTTCAAAGTTTGTGGAAAATGGTTCACAACAAAGCTACATTCGGAAACAGTACGATTCTTTTCAGCTAGGTAGTAAAATAGTGACTTCTAAAAATAAACGTTTTACAATTTTACATCATTCATTTAGTCCTTAGACATTTGCTAGTTAAGATACAAAAAAAGATACACAATTCGTCACCTGTAAGTTTATCATAATTATTTTGTCAGAAATAATATTAATATGTAGGTAATGTCTTATTAAACAAATAGTAGCATAAAATTGTCGTAGCCTAGCTGTCTTTGATTGGCTATCACGAAAAAATACTTATATTCGGGAACTTTTCGAAGGGAAAGAACGAACGAACAAGTCCCTACAAATTGGATAACGAAAGAACACTTCTGTAGGGTCAGCATTTAATTTCGCCCTAAAGGGTACGCTGATTAATTCAGGTAGGTATTTTTATGTCTATCGAAATAAAATTCATAAGGACATTCGCAGCAATAAAATTTGTGCCTAATTTACAAATTTTACTGGCGACGCTGAAATGCGAAAGCAATTTTGTCTACATGTTTGAGACATTTGATGTCCTCTTTGTCAAATTTCTGTTTGTTTGAATAGAAGACTTAATGAAGATACCCTCCTAGCCGAATTTCGGCCACGTCGGCCAGTCTCAACGAAGACTGGCCAGGAGCGCAGGACATACTTTGTAGTGCAGAAGTGTGCGCACAAACACAGTTACAATCTATTCCCTCACTCTCATTTTCAGATGGGACGGCAGATCGACATAACCGGGGATGGGTCAGGCGCAGGACCAAAGGCTAACGTGCTTTCCGCACGGGGGTGTAACACCGCCAACTTCCTAGTCCAAACATTTGTGCACTATAATAATGTCCTGTGCACAAGTGCATTAACTGTTGATACTGACTGCAGTAGCTGAAAATTCGGCTAGGAGGACATTTGGCAACCAACTAGGAGTAACACAAAAGATCACACAATTAATAGAATAAAACTTAAAAACTAGTGTAACCTGAAATACAGCCACAACATTCAAAAAATTACAAGTCTACTCACCTAAACAGCTGATCTTAACATAGATGTAATAAATTTATAAAATATAGATATCTAACCTCCTCGCTTTCGGTGAAAACCAACCCTTATGACCACATGGTCATGTAGTTCACCTACTATACCAATCCCTCTAGTTGGTACCTTCTAATATTTCTTCCATCCCTTAGGACGTGAATGAATCATTACGATCCGGCTCGTAGCCAAACAAAAGGGCAGTAGGTAAGTTAGTAAGTACCTATACTCCCTTTTGTCGGACGTTGTAAGTTTATTTTTCGATTGCTTCAATGTTTTGTTTTAACGGCGATGGAGAGCTGAGTGGCTAGTATGGGTTTGCACTTCGCACAATACCAAAATGAAAAAGTCACATCCGTTGTGTGTACTCTTGTATCCGCACTGAGACTCAGGTTGGTCCATTGTGCGTGTTTTGTTTTGCTAGTGTAAGATAGATGGATAAAAAAAAATATTTGGTACTGCAGACACACATACAATTATAATATACAAATTTAAACATAAGTACAATATGTTTAGTTAATCAAACGAGCACTTTAAATAAGTAAGTACTTAGGATAAACATAATGTGAGTCAAGTTTGTGTGTGCTGCAGCACGGCAAATAGGCCATGGCTCAGTGAATTTTTTTTTGCTTAAATGCAAAAACACAGATTTTCAGCCAAAACCTGATCGAGAGCGAGCAGAACGAGTACAAACGGACAATGTGTGCTATTTATAAATGGTGTACTAGTGTAATCAGCCTAACTCCATCCAGAAGCGCAGAATCTTCTTGGGGTCTTCACAGGCTTCGCGGAGTGACCTCGGCAAGTTGAGGATTTCTATTCGTTGTGTTGTTACTCCCTCGCATTCCAGGACTACGTGGGCAGCTGATTCGTCTTCGCTGAGGCACCCTCTGCAGAGAGGGCTATCCGTTGCACCGATGGTGAAGAGGTGTTTGTTCAGTGGACAGTGTCCTGTGAGTGTCCCCACTAGGACGCGTAGGTCCACTCTGGTCAGGTTTAGTAAACGTCACTAGAATTGACAGGCACCGACAGGTCAGTGCCTGTCAATTCAAAGTTGTCAAAATTGTACTGCTAAAATCATCGCTCAAGGTAGCCGGCCCCCCATACATTCAAAATGGCCACCATGAAACATCTACAGTGTACCGTCTACAGTGGAGACTTTCCTGTTCTAAGAAAATCTTTTTATCCTCGAAATCTCTTTTATATCTACATGATATACTGTCTGTCTTCCAAATAAATTAAAATTATATAAACCCAAAGCTCAACATCTCTAGAAAAGTTTGCTAACATTTTCGCAAAACAAAACTTGGGCATTTAAAAACAGAAGAGACTTGAAGAAGTTCCAAAAATAATTTTATGTGACAACATTTGGACGACAACGTCGTTAAACTTTTCATAAAGTTTTGTTTGAGTGTTTTTTTTTCTTCTTCAAATCTTTGAACTTATTCTTCATGTTACCTATTTGGGTTACAAGTTTATACAACATAAAAATAAAATTATTCCCATTTTTCAAAGACTTTTTATGTTATATTAAATGATTTCCTAAATAATTATAAATTTGTTCTTCGATCACACTCATCGCGTCAGAAGTAAAAAATATATTGACATTCAAAAATGGGTTTTAAATCGACTCCCATGGAAATTTCAAAATACTTGGACATAAACTGCTGTAACTTTTGATTGCCTAGACTTAGAAGATTTATTTATATCGAGGCTCCAAGAGATTACGGATTTGAGTATATGATGTTAATATCAACTCGATAGCTCCACGCGTTCCTGAGAAACAGGGTTTGACAGACGACAAAGTGTTCCTATATGGGTTCCTTTTTTCCTTTTGAGGTACGGAGCCCTAATTGTGAAAGCTACCTACAGGTGCTACAGGGATTGTTGTCTAGGATAGACAATTGTTTTTTTTTGAAAAAAAAACTAAAAACCGACTTCGACTTAACAATTAAAGACCTACATACCTACATATTTTTTTTCAAAAACAACCTCAGTCTGCCTTCCACATAGTCTTACGCCCAACAGGGTTCACATTGTGAAACTTACTTATAGATAATTAATTACTTACCAACCAATGTGATGACAACAATAAATAATATTGAGTACTAGCTGCATTCTTACTACCCGTTCTACTATTACCCGTTTTCCCGTAGGAATGAAGCATTTTCCCGCGGTAAAAAGTAGCCTATGTTCATCAGAAATATGGACTATAATGTGGGCTTCTAATGGTAAAAGAATTTTCCAAATCGGTCCAGTAGTTTCAGAGAGAGAGTATTCAATACAAACAAACAATCAAATCTTTCCTCTTTATAATATTAGTAAGATAGAGACTCACAATTTTATTCTGTTTTTAAAGTTTACGGGTAAAATACTAATCTCTCGGATAAAATTTTAATAGGACCACCTCGGAATCATTCATCAGCATCATCATCATCATCATCCACAGCCAGATTCTACTCACTGCTGGGTATAGGTATAGGCCTCTCGAAGTTTGTGCCATACACCACGGTCCTGTGCTAACCCCCTCCTTTGACGACCCCGACGCGTAGGTACTAAATCGTCGACCCACCTTGGGACGGAGAAATAGAAGAACATGCATAAAAAAAACACATACAGCCGAGCATAAAATCTCCTCCTTTTTTCGAAGTTTGTCAATGATATGGCATCGTCATACATTACGCAATTTTTTCACAACACCTCTCGTCAAACTAACTAAACGTAACTTTAGTCTTTGAACAGGAATGAATGAACTTCAATGTTTCCCCTGTAGGTGGAGCTAACGGCGCTTCAGTCCGTAGAAAGTCGCAAAGATTTTCGACTCCTACGTCACTTGACCTCGTGGTGTAGTTGGTTAGCACATTCCGGTACTGAGGGAAGGATGCGGGTTCAAGTCCCGTCGAAGTCAAATATTTTTGGGATATTATTTGATTTTTATTACGTAAATTATTGAAGGTGAAGGAATGAATATGGAATATTTTACGCATTCAATGTCATTGTGACATTCTACCTTAAACAAACCTCCCTGTGCTTGGCCTATATAGGACAGTAATTATATGCTGAATAATTTGCATTGTAGTGATTGCCACAGAGTAATTTCCAAGTAGGAGGATGTTTCACACAACAAAAAGGCAGTTAAGGTATTTCTTTGAATCTTTTCTTATTTTAGTCTGTCCGCAAATGAAACTGGGCTGACAAATTCAGATGTTTCTTGAGAGTGTCACTCATACTATTTTCACCGTTAATTGGTTCGTTTGTACGGTTTCGAGATGGGTTTCGAAACCCTTATGGTCTCGCTTTGTCTGTCCTTTTTTCCCTCCTTAATAACTCAGCATTTACCGCAGCTATCAAATTGGAACATAAATAATAATATATTTCGTGCGCTTGATAGAATTAATGAAAAAAAAAACTAAAATGAAAGTGAATATTTTCCATAAAAATTGTAATGCAGAAATATTAAAACAGACCTACAAGGTCAAATGGGGTATCAAATGAAAGGTATCAGTTTGTACATTTATAAACAGTTTCTTTAATTCCTGTAAGTTACATACTTTTTTAAATATTTTGAAATAAGTCGAAACATTAACCATTGCCCCCATCACCTATCGAAGTATGCAGAGAGATCCACTTGAAATGTAGGTACTATTTTAGGTATTCAATAAAAAGCGAAGTTTCTTACCGATACCTTTAATATATGTTTGTATAATTGACAAACGTTCGAAACCCTCGGCGAGCGAGTTGTACTCGCACTTGACGGATCTTGTTTTTATTTGTGATCAAATTTTCAATAAGCGGCGAATATGGTTTCAACCATACGACTAGCGCGGGCGCGTTTGTAAATTACGCGTACTTACTTGCTTAGCCCGTCGTACTAGCCGCCCGCCTTAGTCACCTCAGTATGAACGCAAATGGCGGTTTCATATGTTTGATACTTCGCGCCCGCGCCAGTCTCGCATTAGGGTTGAAGCCTATAGCATGAGCGATACACTCACTAATACATCTACATAAATTGACCAGCTGGTCTTCTCCAGCAGGATGATCACCCAGCGGAGCCTAATAAAAGCCAGTATTATATTTTAATTTTAAATATATGTGTTACTAACAAAATGGATGTTATATCTGAATGAATTTTCAATTTCAATTATTATCCTTTAGGTTGTCAGATTTATGTTGTTTTTAGATACCGCTCTTAGCGATAAAGCCGCCAACTGTGAGTCTCTCTTTTCCTGTATTTATATTTTTGTATTTTCTTAGTGGACAATAAAGTGTAATTGTATTGTATTGTACCGTATCCTTTTTGCTGTCAAATAATTTGTTCGTAATAGTTTTATTGTATTGCATTGAGGGGTATGAAGGGTTTGAAAAGTTGCTGATAAAATTACAGGGATACGACATAATAGGCTTAAATATTGCTGTGTGCCCAGCACGATCATTATATGTATTTAACAAGCTATGTGATTCAGCGAATACTGAACCTTAACAGGAGCGGGCCGGTTGTCAGCGGCGGCTTAAATTGCAAAAAATTGTTATAGTTCGTATTTATGTACTTAATTTAAGCAGTAGAATAAAATATTTTATCTCACTTTTTAAGCTAGTTGATACAATAAATGTAACACAGCGTGTAGTTTAATAAATCTCTTATCGTAAATCCTTTTAACTACATTCATGAATGCAATAGTAACCATAGAATAAAGAGTCGATATTGATATCTTTGTCTGCCTCGAAATCAAAACCTATATACAGGGTTATTGGTAAATTCACTGACACTGCGTTAACTGCAGGTTCTTCCCATCATCACGAACACGTGTGTGAAGACGCCAAATTTTGATTCTATATTTTGTTAATAAACAAAATTAAGAATCAAAGACAATAATTTGTAATCACCTCTGATACAAAATTAAAACATGTTTTTCTGGAACTCAATGAACTAAAGACAGATCTCCCACTGCCACTGTTAATTGAAGGCGGAGTCGTTTTAAGTTTAGTTTCAAATAAAGCCTCTTTAAAGAACGATTATTAAATAGAGATACCTACTACCAATGCCAAGTTAAATTGGCGTCTTCACAAACGTGTTCATGATGATGAGCAGAGCCTGCAGTTCAAGTAAATGTCAGTAACTTACCAATAACCCTGTAAAAACTATCTTTACTTGCATCTTGACAAGGCCAGTTTTATAACTGTCTTATTTCGTATCTAGTGATTCAGAATCGTTCTACTGGATATTCGATTCTGTCGGCAGCAGGTCAGTAAAACAACTCGATGCCAATCTGCGTATCACTAATTGGCTAGCTTTTGTCAGGTTTTGCCTGTTGGCTAATTTGGGTCACGCTGTTGTTCTAACGTAGTCTACATACCAAAGTCGGCAATGCCGCCAACACGGTTCGGTAGGATGATATCGGCGGCATCATTTTAGAATCATATCAGCGACAGTACCTGCTAACTTCTTGTTCGCGACAAGTGTTGGCAACTAGTCGCGAACCCGTACGATACCGGTAGCGTAGTGTGCGATACTCCGCGGCGATTAGTCTCCGAGACTCGCAAGATACAAGATGCTAATTTCGTGCTGTCGATTGCCGACGAACCCGGCGACTCATCCCGGCGGCTTTGGTGTATTAACTCCTAGAGCTTAGTACTGAATTAAGTTAGGCAATAGCTTAGCTTGGTTGATTCTACGGAGATTCAATTAAACTGGACTGTTTCACAAGGCATAGTAAAGCTGAATATCTTAGCTTCCGAAAGCAAAACGGCGCTCTCAGCTAAATGAAAATAATATTCAGACGATAAGTCTAGATGCAAATAGTTCAAACAAACTTTGTAAAAACACGCGTTCAGCTTTGCATTGAAAACTTCCTAAAAAACTTTAATAACAGCCGGTTATTCGTACACTGTGATCAGCGTATGAACCTCAATCTCAACAGCCTGTATTGGTCCACTACTGGACGCAGGCCTCCCCCTGATAAGCACCTTATTGGCTTTTATCAGATGGAGGGTAATATCCATAATCCCCACGCTGGGCATGCGGGTTGGGGATCGCAGTTCGGTGGTAGAATTGTTTTGCAGGGGGCGCTGCTGTTCGCCCCCCGTGGTATCCCTTAGTCGCCTCTTACGACACCCGCGGGAAGAATTGGGGTGGTGCAAATTCTAAGCTAGCACCACACAGCGTATGAACAATCGGATCTAATTTTCTAAATTGCTTTATGGTTTAAAGCAATTTAGAAAATAAGAGCTTATTAGCTGTAGCTAATGGTTCAAAAATAAGCTGCAAATACAAAATATGGACAGGAAAAATAGGAGTCAGCTACACAAAAAAAATCATAAGAAGCGGTCTTTGCAAACCGGCCGAAGTCGTAAATTTAGTTTAAAGGTGACATCCTTGTATCATCCTAAAAACCTGACATGAAACTTTACCATACCCAATAATAAATTTGAATTTCATACTTAATTTCCTCGATTTCAGCATCCGTTAGCAAGAGCTGAACAATACGTACTGGCGTTTACTAGGGATGTGATGTGTCTTCACGTAGACTAGGTTATCTACGTGGACTTGTCGCTTGAAGCAAGTTAAACGATAATAATATGTTTCTTTGCCGACGTGCGTTGACAACGAGCTTGCTGCTAGTTGTCTCAGCTTAGTTGTGACAGCGAGCGGTCAGCACGATTCGAGGAATAGGCGTACGGCAATGTCTCCAAGCGTCGTTGACGTCGTTTAGTTCCCTACCAAATGTACTACGACACTAACAGACTAAAATAAATGAACGTCCTGCGCACATGGCTAGCCTCCGTTGAGGCTGGCCGCCGTGTTTGAAATTTTGCTAGGAGGACATTATCATCTGAGAAGAGAGTCAAGTCTTGGTCTTTTGATTACTACGCAAGACGCTGCGATATACTGTACGGTACCGCACACATAATCGTATGAAAAACGTCTAGAGTGATATTTTGTTCCGTTGAAGTCTACGTCAGCAGTAAGGGGTATTACGTTATACGCAGCGTACTAATCAAAAGACCAAAGCTTGTTTTACTAAATTCAGAACGCCCAGCACATTGAAGCGTATTTGTCACATTAGTTCAATTGTCAAGATATTTTCCCCACACTACAGCACCGTACGATACAGTCGAATGAGCAAGCGCGTGTGCATCCAAGACGCTTCACATCCTTTGATATTTAGATCCGATTGAAACTCTCGCGACGACAAGGAATTGTTTGATGTTGTTTTGCCGTTCGTTGGCAGCTAATGGATTACGTACCACTCGGTTATTTACATCAAAGGAATTAGGTGAGTGAACACGTCTATGTCCATATCGATTTCTATTATGAGGCTAGCGTTTGCCCACGGTAGCCTAATTCTACTTTAGTTTTCTGTACCGCACAAGTTGTAATGAGATATGTGGATGAAATAAAAATCCTTTATTATTATTTATTATTAAGTTTTTAGTAACTAGATAAGTTCGTAGCTTATCATGGTACATATATGTGAAATATTATATAGAAACAGATCTGTAGTTCTGCACAAACTGTGCTACCGCAATTAACGTGCTTGAAAAATTTTCATTTAATAATACTCAAGCAAAAAAAAAAACAATTCAGCAGACTTCCAGTGCATTTTCAATGGATAGCCAAAGTACGCCGAGTGACAAAATCTTATTTTCTATAAAAATCACGTGCGGTATTCAAAGGTTCTATTGAAAACATTGTTGAAAACTATCAAAATAGTATTTTGATGGATGATTACATTACGGCGAAAGCACGTCAGTCAGGGAGGGCTCACTGTACCTTTATGCTCGCAAAGGAATCTTCGAATGCACAGATTGCTCGCGGTGAGGGACCGCCTTTATACGACCGTGATAAAAACTGTTCAAAGCAAAATCTTCTTCCCGCTTCTAAAGAATATAAATTTTAAATTATCTAGATAAAATGCAGAGATTTTATGAAGATAACTCCAGTCTACACCTACTGTTGGATTCATAGTGCATTATGTTGGTTGGAGCACATAAATTACTTTTGCACCAGAGTAGTAAATAAGACATACCTACTTCAATAACCTTTTTTAAATAAAACATTTTCGGAACTCAAAAGTTGAACCTTAGGCCTCCTTCCAGAGGAACGCCTCCTGGCTCCATCATCAGATCCTGATTATCACAACTCTGTGTGTGGTGATGTCTAACTTATCAAATGAATTAAACGAGCCCAAACTCGACAGAGCTTCGTCTTTTTGTAGCGTTCTCTTGGCCACTTCGCAGCCCCATCACCAGTTCAGCTCGATACCATCATAATATATTGCATCGTTATCCAATTTACATAAACATGCATAGTTTCAGCGCAATCGGAACCTGGAAAGTGGATATTGTTTGAATACCCTCACAACTGGCATATAAAACTAATAAACATGAAATAGCCTAGAAAAATCTCAGTAATATAACATGGCAAAAGTTTAGATGGATGTTTAGATATTTGTTACTCCAAGCTGGAAGAACTACTGAATATATCAGACTGAAACTTTGCTTTATGAATTACATTCTAAGAACAACTTTTACCCTGAAACGCCAAGTACGAAGCCGCGCAGAAGGTATACCTACTAGAAATTATTACTATATACACCTAGAATTAAGGCAGTCTAAAATGCCAATTATTTCTATAGTAGGTACCTTACATGATTTATGCTCCAGCTAGATAAATCATGGTGCTGGTGGTTTTGGAAGCAAGTTCCATGGTGAGGGTCGAGCAGCTACGAGATCACCACCTGAACACCACCATAAAGATTGCTCAATAATTAAATGACACAAAATGTTCACTTAACGGAGATAAAGAAGTACTAGGATTGCAGAAGTTCTTTGAAGATAGGTACTGATTGAAACTTAAAGTTACTGAAAAAATCTAAAAAAAAGTACGTAGGTACTTTCTCCATAATATTTATGCTGCCTTAGTACTTAAGTAGATAAGATACATATTTAACCTCCTTGATAGTTTTTTGTACAGTACGTACATATTTACCTATTTAGAGTTTCAGATAAAAATATGCATTATTATATTTCTTTGCCATACTGTACATGATACATTTTTGTCAAACGAGTAGGGAAAATGATGAAATAGCAATAGTGACGAGTATCATCGCAACCCCTACGCGGGTCATACAATCCTAGTAGCCACTGGCCTATCGGGCATCCAAGATGCTCCACCACTGGACGAAGACCTACATGAACTTGGTGTCTGAAAGGGTATGGGGTCGGAACAGCTGGCGATTTCTGGAGTCAGCAGAGACCAAGATTTACTTCAGGTCGCTACTCTAATACCTATTGCTATACCCGAAGTGAATCATGGTCTCTGCTGATTCCAGAAATCGCCAGTCCGCATCTTAGACGCACAATTAGGCCGGCGGCGGCTACAGTACGGCAAAGAAGGTAGTCAGGCGAAAGGGAAAACGCGCGCCTGCCAAGCCGCCGCGCTCGTGTTTTTTGTAGTTATTTAAATATAGTGATTAAGAAAGAAAAGAAGAAAGAAAGAAATTTTGATCAAGTCAAACTCTGCGAATTTGTTTAGAAATATTAAGTGTCCTTAGTTGAGTACAAAAAAAAGTGTGATATCGTAGTTCGCTAGTCATAGTATTGAAAAAACGTTAGAAAAAGGGGTAACTTTGGGATTTTTTTCTATCGAGTGAAGTTCATTAGATCTTGTAATTGAATGCGACTTTGATTAGACTATATCCTGAAATAATATATCTTTTTTTCAAAATTTTAAACATTATTTTCTAAGTGTCAGATGATTTTAAAAATCACAAAAATGCGGCCTCTGCTGGCCTACCAAGCCTTAAGGCGCTACCCCATGGTAGCAAAAAAGAGCAACTTCGCGTCTCTGGCTACACTATACAAAATAAAACCTTTGCAGAGGCATTAAAAATAAGCTAATGATAGGCATCACAAACAGGCCAATCGATTTTTGAAAATTCCATTGTTTAACAGAATAATAACATAAAATAGGTGGTGGCGCTGATTTGGGTCGGGGTAACGCCTTAATTCTTTTATCTGAACCTCTAATTAGGTGGGTACGATACCCTTTCTGTATTATTAGGTAACATAACTTACCTAAGTTGAAGCTATGCTCCTGTATGTTTATTTAAATTATTCTAGAACCCTTGACGTCTTCTTACTCTAAGATCCCCCACTCTTTATTCAGGCAAGTGTATGTTGATAATGGATGGAGTCCGTATTAGATCCATAAATCAAACTCTAGTGGAGTGGAGCCCATCGTGATTTATATTTAAAGGTTTCAAGGTCATGGCGTGAAAAATAGGAAGTTTTCATGATTTCCGCCTTCGTAACTAGTAGAAATTTCCGCAATTGGTATAAATAAATATAGATATGCTGGACAATATGGCAATATGGCGACTAAGGGATATCGGCGAACAGCAGCGCCCCCTGTAGAACAATTTTAACCTTAAAGAAATAGGTATTTTTTACTATAAATAGAAAGCACCCAGAACACACGCAACAAATATCTGCAGGTCGTACAAATATTTGCATCGAAGCAGGAATCGTACCTGCGACCTCCTGTTCACCCGCTGCGCCACGGGGTTCGTCAAGGAGCGAGTTTTTTCAAGGCTTGAACAGTCACTAGACCATATTTATGAATGATTGATTTTTATAGTACCTACCCACGGAAATTCTAAGAATTATTGTCAGCTATGTGGCAGGTGGGATGACGATCTGCGAAAGACTGCAGGCAGATGCTGGATGCGGCAAGCTGAAGATAGGGCGCTATGGCGCTCATTAGGGGAGGCCTATGTCCAGCTGTGGACTAATATAGACTGATGATGATGATGTGGCATAATAGGTAGCGTAGCGTGTTCCTGTACTGAGTGGAAGTTAGCGGTTTCAAGTCCCGCCTGAGTCATAAAATTATGGGATATAAATTAATTCATATTCAAGAAACCGCAAAAATTTCATCTTTACACAATTCTTGGCATGTGAGTCGTACTCACACTTGACGAATCCTGTGAAACTCTTTTTAAATTTAAATTACAATTTACTTTATTGGGTCGCAAGCTTTCATCAATATTAGCGGTGCACACTCAGTTTAAATTGACAGAGCAAATTGATATTGATATTTTTAACCTGAATTGGCCGGTTTTAGCTTCCAATGCTTTTCCGATAATTCGGGTGGTTTTGAATCGCTCACCTAAAGTATTAGATTCCGTGCGTGGGGATTGCATTCACTTTTTGATTTTTTGTCGGGATAGCGTCCGTCGAGATGCCGTAGTTCACCCAGGTATACCTACCTATTTTGACGAAAAGCAATTTTAACCAATAACATTTGACTGCAGGCATCTTTGGCAAAAATGGTATTTTGACGAAAAGCAGAATTTGTTCCGAACGTTCATAAGCGCGCGTTTCAAAACGCTTAATGTGTAGGTACTCGTACTTAGTTTTTTTGCGCAAACACAGGTGCACTCTCTCACTCTCAAAATCTGATGGGATGGCCGTCATGACCGGGGAAAGGTCAGGCGCAGGACCAGCGGCTTAACGTGCATTCAGAGGCACGGGGTTGCAACACTGCCAACTTACTGACTCAGGGCTGCTACTGTGAATACTAAACTGCAGCTGACCTAGATATGAATACGTCCTTCTTCCTTTTTTGCAGTCGGTTAAAAATAGGTACCGCATAAAGGTACTCAAGCAATCATCATCATGATCCGTGGGGTACCGAGGCTCTTCAGGTTTTTTAAAAATTATCTGAGCGTCTGGTTGAAGCGACGCGTGACCCGAGAGCTGGTGAGTATCTGGCATAGCGCATCAGCATTGCCATACAGCGGGGCAATGCAGCCAGCGTAGCAGGGACGCTTCCGACTGGAATCGATATAGATCTGTTGAGCTACCTGTAAATTGTTTGCAACGTCTGCAATTAGCTCAATTGTTTCAATTGTAAATACTAGTTCTAATTTATTTCTATTATTTTATTGTTCTTTGCGAATAAAGGCTTTTGCCCTTGTAAAAAAAGAATATAGAATATATTTGTATTTTCGAGTTTTTAGAATATTTAGAATACCTATAGATTTTTTTTTGAATATATATTTTGTACAAACTTATTAAACATTGTTTAAGTACGAACCTACCGACTACATGCAAAGTTGTTCATGCAAATCGTCGACATCATAACATCACACAAATATTATAAATGCGAAAGTTTGGATGTATGTATGGATGGATGGATGGATATTTGTTACCTCTTCACGCCAAAACTTCTGAATTCTCGGATCCTCTTCGGATCGGGCTGAAATTTAGCAAACAGATAGTTTTAGGTCTGGAATAAAAAATAGCCTATTTTTATCCATAGATAAGTTCCCATGGGATAAAAAACCATAAAACGTTTTTATAGAAACCGCGTACGAAGCCGCGGGCATACACTAGTGATTAATAAGTATATATAACATTGCTAAATGTATATGACGGTGCTTAAGCAAACAAAGTATTTACTTTCCGTGCTAGTTTATAACTGTGTTACGGGCAAGAACACGTTTACCCCAGTGTTGGTCGCTTCTTTGCGAGATATAGATAACCCATTGCCACTTCAGCTTGCTAATCCTCAAGCAATAGATGCTGATGATAATGATGAAGATGTAAAATGAATCGGTTGCAATACTCATGATTGCATGGGCTTACAACGCAGCGAACAATGCAAAACAAAATGCGCAACTTGCAGTCAAATTATGACTATGCAATGCAATGGAGGCAAGCGTGCCGTCTGACACACGTATAAGAAACATGCACACCAAATCAGAAGATGATACAATAAAATTGAAAATGATTCAGTATTCAAGGAACCTTTACATTATTACGACCTCAGTGGCGCAGCGGGCAAAGATCCGCCTGTGACCCAGGAGCCACATTCGCTTCCCGCCCGGAATATTTGTATGGTCTGCAGATAAGTTGTTCTACGTGTTTTTTATGTATAATAAAAAATAGATCTTAGGTATCTATGTAAGTAGTATATTTTTTTTAACGCATTCACTGCCCCGTCTCAACCGGGCTGGTGGAAGACATCATTGTCTTGGGCCATAAAAGTGTAAGGTATATCGGTTATCTAGTACCCATGGTCAACTTTGAATGGCTTAGGTACTGAATTTGCAATCTGACGTGGCAGTGAGCCAGTCATATTTCCCAAAAAACTAAAAAAACCGTCGGTGAAGCGCGATCTTGTGTGGCGATACACAAACGTCGTGAAGAAAAGCCAGAGGGCCTGTGGCCAGGTGGATACAGCAAGCTACAAACAGGGTGCTATGGCGCTCTCTAAGAGAGGTCTTATGAAACAGTAGAATAACAAATGCTGATGTAAACAATTATGCAAAAAGGTCTACGTATATTGTCCGGCAGGGTTGTATAAAACATACCTTTTTGTAACTTTATAATTATTCTGATCGTTTTTCATCAGTTACCTGTCATGTATTCC
This sequence comes from Eupithecia subumbrata, assembly GCA_949316285.1. Lineage (NCBI taxonomy): Eukaryota > Metazoa > Arthropoda > Insecta > Lepidoptera > Geometridae > Eupithecia > Eupithecia subumbrata. Next base: position 1,627,113 of record OX438644.1, on the reverse strand, counting down.
CCAACAAGCTTCTCGCACATTTCGCCAGTGTGTCTCGACTGCGGTTGTAACAGCTGTGTAGCTATTTCGATCGTGCCGTGACTCAACGCTATTAAACCTCAAGTTCTCATATAGCTGTAGGCTTAGACTGTGGTTCTTGAGCTGCTGGAGATAAACAATTTACACTGATATCTGATATACTTAATACAATACACTACATAGAAAGATATTTTTATCATAAATAGAAAGCATCCAGAACATCCTGAACAAATATCTGCAGGTCGTACATACATTTGTCCCGAGGCGGGAATTGAACCCGCAACCTCCTGCGTCGCAGGCGGGCCTCCGCCCGTAATGATTTCATTATTATTTAATCAGTTTATTATGATTGTTAGCATGTACATAATTTTTAGTATAGTTTGACAATGTCTATAGACAGCAGCTATGGCGCTATGGCGCTCATTAGGGGAGGTCTATGCCCAACAGTGGATTAATATAGGCTGATGATGATAATGATAGACAGCAGCATACTTTAACATCCCTTATAATTAATTAATTTATTATTTGTTTGACTCTGATTACTAGTTTTATTTAATTTTTCAGTCATGTCTGTCTGTTTTTTACCATATTTACCTTATGGTATTTTCTACTTAAATATGTAGAATGTAATGATATCAACTGTAATATCAAGTGTACCTACGATGGAATAAATACATACAAATTCAAATAGACGCGCTAGGAATATGGAGCTGGAGAAGAATGCTTGGTATATCTTGAACTGAGTTCCGCACCAACGTGTCCATCCTGCAAGAACTCTGTGCGAAAGAGCCGTCTGTTTACAAACGTACAATCTCGAATTATGAAGTTTTTCGGGCACGGATCGAGGCGAGACAATGACTCCATTGAGCAACTAGTCCTGCAGGGAAAGGTAGGTTGCCTAAGAGATAGACCGACCAGGTAAGATCTGCCATAGGTGTCTCTCTGTATGAATGCTCCAGAAAAACCAACAACAGGGATAGATGAGGATATATGAGGCGAGCGATATCCCTCGTGCCTGGAGGGAGGTCAAAGTAATATTTCTACCAAAACCTGGCAAAACAGATTACACCCAGCCAAAGTCATTCAGACCAATAAGCTTAACCCTTTCAGACCTGGCGTCCGCAATTGCGGACATTAACTTTGAATAAAATTTATGGTAATAAATTACTTGAACTCATGATAAAAATCGATTGCAGCGTTTAGGTAACATATCCAAATTTACATAAAAAATATCAAAACGCCATCTCTTGATGATTTTGAGTACTATTTCGTAAAATTTTGACCAGTAGTGTTCAAATTTTTCGACCGCCAAGGTAAGCTATTTTATTTATTCTGAAAAGTTGTGTTTTAATTTCCATTCCACGGTGAAAAAAATAAAAACAGGTAAGATTATTTACTGACCGTATAAACGATGTAAGGTTTGGTTATTTTTTATTGATTTTTATAAGAAAAACATTATTTTAATTTATGTACTCATTTGCGGACAACCGTTGTCATCTGATAATTTTTCAAACAATTCAAACACTGAAACGGTTGAACCATTTTCAAAAGTTTTCCGGTGATAACGGTTTGTTTATAATTTATTGATGCGTAATCGACTTTTAGAAACATTTTTTTACTAGTTTGTGTTTTTTCAGAACTGAAATAATTACCTACTGAAAAATGTTTTCACGAGACGCATTGAGAGCGCTCCGCGAAGGAAACCTGTCAGAATTAGAGTTGTCTTCAGACGATGACGATGGATGTGGAGATATATTTGGACAGCAATCAAGGCCTGTAAGATTGGGTGCAGATACGGTCAACCAGAATCAAAGAGAATTCTACCCAGAACCTGAAGAGGATTTCGATCTTGAAGTGGAAATGCCTGAAAGTAGCACCCCATTGGACGTTGACCAGGAGACAGGAGTGTTAGCCGCGGAAATAGAAGAAACGACGATTTTCCAAAATCTTACCCCAAAGCAACGTATTCGATGGAGACACAGACCGCTGGAAAATACAATAGAGTCGAATTGGATAGCACCTACTGTAGCTAATCCTACGATTGAAGCTCCTGTTGACTACTTCTACAGGTATGTCCCGAAATCATTATTTCATACGATGGCTGAAATGACAAATCTGTATGCTGTGCAGTCAAGTAGACCTAGGTTTAGAAGTACAAGCGTAGAAGAACTCGAGACATTGTTTGGTCTACATTTGGCTACAGGGGTGTTTGGGTACCCATGTTTGAAAATGTACTGGGAAACAAATATCAGCATCCCATTATTCACGGAAAATATGACAAGAGACAGATTTTTTCAGCTCCGCAATAATTTACATCTCGTGGATAACTCACAGATACCCACGGACAATAAAGATGCCTTTTATAAGGTACGTCCTATTTATGATGCAGTCAGAAGCCGATGTCTTGCTCTACCTTTAGAAATGGAGCTGTGTGTTGATGAGCAAATAGTTCCTTTTACCGGGAAGCATGTCGCTAAACAATACATGAAAGGCAAACCTTGTCCTTGGGGTCTGAAGCTCTTCTTTTTATGTGGAAAACATGGCCAAGCGTATGATTTCATCCTTTACCAAAGCTCTTCGCCTGAACTAGACAAAAATGTCACAAAAAAGATTGGATATGGCGCTTCTGTCGTACTGCATCTGGCAAAAAGAATAGGAGAAAACAGTGGCTATGAATTATACTTTGACAACTACTTTTCTTCATATCATCTGCTGCAGATCCTGAAACAGAAAGGAATTATGGCTGCTTGTACTGCTCGCGTCAACAGGTTTACAAATCCACCATTGATAAGTGACAAAGACATGAATAAAAAACCGAGGGGTTTTGTTGAAGAGGTAAGCAGCACTGATGGAGATGTGACGATTGTCAAATGGCTTGATAATAAAGCTGCAAACCTAGCCTCCAATTATGTTGGTATCGGGCAAAAAGACATCGTCAGAAGGTGGTGTAAGAAAGAAAAGCGTTTTGTTGAAGTTGAGAGACCAGAGATAGTAAAAAAATATAACCACGCTATGGGGGGAGTCGATTTACTAGACCAGCTTCTAAGTTATTACCGAACTTTTATAAAATCCAAGAAATGGCCCCTTCGCATGATATTTCACGCTTCAGATTTAGCTGTTGTTCAAGCTTTTCGTGAATATCAAATGGACAACGACTTGGCTGGAGTTCCTAAAAAAAAACAGCTAACATTGCTTCACTTTCGCCGCCGGGTAGCTGAATGTTTGGCTCTCCAGCATAAAACCACCACAGCAAAAAGAGGAAGACCAAGTGCAAGCTCGCCCTCGCCGCAAATTGTGCCAAGGAGACCAGGAGAAGTTCGCCCTGCAGTCGAAGTAGCTCGTGATGGTGTCGGGCATTTTCCAGCGCACGAAGAAGGTGCTGGAACACGATGTAAATTACCTGGTTGTAAAGGAAAATCAAGAGTAAAATGCATAAAATGTAAAGTACATCTATGCCTTACTAAGGAGAAGAACTGCTTTCTGCTATTTCACACGCAATAGTAATTACTAGAAATAAGAAATTATAACATTCTAGGGGTCAATTTACCATAATGTAAAGTCTGTAATTGTATTTTTTATTTCGCCAAGGAGGCTGGATATAATTTTGTTTACTTTTACTTTGTTTATCCCAATAAAATACCATAAAAATAACACAATTAGTTTGCTTTTGAAGTTCTCCATGCATGAATCAAGGCATCACTTAGGACGGATGTCCGCAAATGCGGACATTAAAAAAAAACTATTTTTCTCAGTCACAGATATTTCAGGATTTTTTTTTTCACTATTTTATGTCTCTTTTAGGTAAATGTTATCGATACTTAAAAAAAGGAATTAATTATAAAAACATAAAATAATTCAGGTCTGAAAGGGTTAAGCTCATTCCTACTGAAGACACTAGAAAGACTATGCGACAAGTTCATCAGAAATGGGCCGCTGCTTAGAAACCCAGTAAACAAAAACCAACACGCCTATCAATCAGGTAAATCTACTGAAACGGCTCTACATCAAGTCGTCCACAAGATTGAATGTGCGCTTGAAAATAAACAATCGTGCCTGGTCACCTTCATAGACATAGAAGGTGCCTTTGATAAAACAACGTTCCCGTCAATTGAAAACGCTCTGCGAAAGCAAGGAGTTGATCAAAATCTGAATCAGTGGATAGCTGAAATGCTATCCAGCAGAGCGACCAAAATCGAGAGTTCAGAACCGGGGCAAGCAGCCCAATGTAGGGTGACGCGGGGGTGCCCACAGGGCGGGGTCCTCTCACCGCTCCTGTGGATACTGGTCGCGAACGAACTCTTGGACTCACTGAACAAAGATGGTATTCTAACGATCGCATATGCAGACGACCTTGCAATCATGATATCGGGGCTTTTCAAAACAACTCTATGCGAAAAGATGCAAAAGGCGCTACGGACTGTGGAAACATGGTGCACCAAACACAGTCTGTCAGTAAACCCGAACAAAACAGAATTAGTACTCTTCACTCGCAAAACTAAAGTACCAAAACTAGAACTACCCTCACTGTTAGGTAAAACATTGACACTAAGCAAAGAGGTCAAATATCTCGGCATATGGCTAGACAGTAAACTACTGTGGGGCAAGCAACTAGACCATATCATAACCAAAGCCACAAACGTTTTATGGCAATGCACCCGAGCGGTAGGCAAGGACTGGGGCCTAAAGCCCAAGCTATGCCTGTGGCTGTATACAGTCATGGTACGCCCGGTGCTAACGTACGGTGCAATAGTTTGGTGGCCTAGAACAAACTTAGTCACCACTATTAACAAACTGCAGCAAGTTCAAAGACTGGCCTGCACACTCATTTGCGGATGTAGGAAATCGACCCCATCTGCTGCACTGGACATAATTTTAGGACTAACGTCCTTGCACGTTCACATACAGCAAGAAGCAATGGCAGCGTCCTTAAGAATTAAATCAACAGACCAATGGAAAGGCGATTCAGGCCTAACAAACCACTGCAGAATATTAAATAAAGCAATAGCTGCAATTCCAGAAGCGGCGAATGGTACTGACAGAATAGCGTCCACCTACTTAACCGGTAAGACCTACGCAACAACGCACGAAGAGTGTGCAGTTGCGAACACCTCACATGATGTTACCACATATAACATCTACACTGATGGAGCCAAGAACAATACAGGAGCTGGCTGCGGCTACTTCTGTCCCGAAACCGGACTCTCTAGGGCTCAACCACTAAACTCAGCCACCACAGCCTTTCAGGCGGAAACACTGGGATTACAACTGGCGGCAAAACACATGCTTCTGGATACAACTATCAAAGAACCGACCTGCCAGATACAGCTGGTCTTCAAGACAGACAGCGCGGCATTAATAAACGCACTCAAAAGGACAGACACAAGATCAAAATCAATTGTAGAATGTCACAGCGCTCTACAAAGTCTCTCTGAACAAATGAAAGTCAGCATAGAATGGACGGAGAGCCGATCCGATCCAGGTAACATAAATGCAGACAGACTTGCAAAGAAAGGATCGAGACAGACCCCAACAAAACAGGACATCAGTCTGTCCAACCCACCCACAGCAGAAGTCAGAAACAGACTAAAACTATACTCAGAAAAAGAACACCAAAAACTATGGGAGCGCCGAACAGACTGCAAACATACAAAACTAATACTCCCCTCTAAAGATAGGAAAACCACAAACACATTGCTCAAGATGAGCCGCGAGGACCTAAGAACAATGGTGGACCTCATCACAGGGCACTGTGAACTGAACCATCATCTTCTTAAAACTGGAGCCACAGACAGTAGCCTGTGTCGTGGCTGCTTCCAGGAAGAAGAGACTGTGGAACACGTAGTGGTACACTGCACAGCCACAGAGGACGCCAGACGAAAAACGGGACTGAAGACTCTCATAGAGGAATCAAACCCGTCCACGCCTACAGAAAAGCTGAAACGAAGCTGTAAATCGCCAAAGGTCCTGCTCCGATATTTTAAGGAGCTGGGCTGGTTAGGGCCTGGATAGGCAGGGGGACAATGCACAATACACTCCTATGCGAGATGTCAGTGCAGATCCCAGTTCCCCCATTCAGAATCAGAATCAGAATCAGAATCAGAGGCGAGCGATATCAGCCCATACAACAAAATACTTGTCATGACGACCACGAACGTTCTGCCGAGAACGCTGCGAATGAGAAGAAAGAAAGGCATGTATGCAGAATTAAACGTCATAGGCGAGTTCAAGAGCGCTGGGTCTCTGCTGGCTACGTCGAGAGAATGGAGGAGGATCGGACCGTCAAGAAGGCGTATGAGGGAAAACCATCAGGGCGTAGACCAGTCGGCCGCCCTAGATATCGTTGGATCGACAAAGTTGAAACCGATTTTCATGATTTTGACAGGACTAGTCCTGTGACAACACTGCAACAAAAATGACGAATAGTACTTGAAGATGTCACATTGTGTGGTGTGCCCAAATGTTTCCGATGTTTTCGATCTCTGCTTACTGGATGCTAATGGCTGGCGAGAGACAGTTCAGAACCGAGAGGCCTTGAGCGGTCTTTTGTCGGAGGCCAAGATCTACTTTGGATTGCTGAGCCACAGGAGTGAGTGTATGTGGACATAAACATTTATCCTCAATAGCACATATACGCTCATGTGCCGGGGATCTTGCCATAATTACAGTGATAACACCGCGAGATCCCTCTTACGCACCTGAGATTGCTAAACTGTGAATATTTGAGCAACGGGGCTTCCCTTTTGCGCAATTCATTTTGTTTCCCATCCACGCTTGGCAGGCAGATTGGTGATAGCAGTGGATCATCCATCGACTACCTATGACCGTTACTATGACGTCGGTCCATCGAGTTTTCTAACACTCCTTTTTAACCCCCGACGCAAAAAGAGAGGGGTGTTATAAGTTTAGTCTGTGTATCTGTCTGTGGTATCGTAGCTCCCAAACGGATGAACCGATTTTCGTTAAAAAAAATTGTGTCTTAGGCAATTTTATCCCGAGTGTTTTTAGCCATGTTCCAGGAAAATCTGTCATTAAATATTTTTATTTTGTGCTTGTTATTTATTACTGATGAGTGGGTTTACTACGAATTGTTTGCGTTGTAAGAACACCAACGTTTTATTCCTTAACGAGGGACATTTTCAGGGTGAGTGCGGTTCTAGACTCGTGGGTTCCGCATCTCTCCGAGCACTACGCACGAGCGCGCGTTGAGCCCGCGACGTGAGCGCCGAGGACGGGGGTGGTACGCCCCCTGCGTCTCGGGGCACTCGTTTTTATATTTGGCGGTTGCATAATGAAACTCTGAAACAGTTTTAATTGCAATTTTTAGAATATACGTAGTCATTTGAAGTCAAATTAAGGTCGCTACATAATGTTCACCGACTTTTTGGAGATCAAAACGGAACTCTACATGTTGAATCTAAGTTAGAATTGGAAATTTGAACTATAAGGATGAAATTGCTATCAATACTATGGTAATGCCACACCTCTTCTAATAAAATCAACCCTTTGAGAATTTCGTGAGTGAAGATAGTAACTTTTTTTAAATATGACTAAAATTATTTAAATTATTTTCATTCCTAATAATCTATACTAATAGTATAAAGAGGAAAGATTTGATTGTTTGTTTGTTTGTTCGTATTGAATTGGCTCCGAAACTACTGGACCGATTTGAAAAATTCTTTTACCATTAGAAGCCTACATTATTCCTGATATTATGACTACTTTTTACCGCGGGAAAATGCTTCATTCCTACGGGAAAACGGGTAGTAAGAATGTAGCTAGTGCATTATATTTCTAGGCTACACTGTTTTGTATTAGAAGATTACATATCTATAATATAAAAATGAGTCGCTGAATGTGTTGGTAAGCGCAAAACTCGAGAACGGTTGGACCGATTTCGCTAATTCTTTCTTTGTTGTGTTTGTTATTGTCAGGAGAAGGTTCTTATGAAAGAAAAAATTAAGAAAGTGGGAAACATAAATTTCCACGGGGGCGAAGCCGCGGTTCGCAGCTAGTACTTAAATATAAAAATAATAAGAATTAAATAAATTTTATTCGTAGCATACCTAAACACAACATTATTTACTGTGTACTTAGTACTAAGTTGTCTAAGTGGACTTTACACAGAAAAGCCGTCGACACAGCCCAGGGGCCGATGCCTACAATATTCATACACTGAAATGTGTCACCAACCTGCCGCCAGGTTGTGTCGGCAGGTTCAGTGTGTAGAGTCAAAAGGTGCCTTAGATATACATATGGATCCTATTTGAAATTTTATCAATCTTTAGTTTCAATTTATGTTTCGTTTGCAATGATGAGTTGTACAATTTTTTTGGCTATTGCAGCGTCTGTAAGGCCTTCTTTTTATCAGGTACCTGTGTTGAGTTTGTAATAATGAGTCGATTAAAAGCTACGCAGGCGAAGCGGTGGGTAAGAGCTAGTAATAATATAAAGACTCAAGTTTATGAAGATGTTTTGGCTGAAGACAACGCCAAATTTACCGATTTGATCTGCCTGAATTTTAGTATAGATATAAATCTAGACCAACAATAACATTATAGGCAATTTTTACCCCGAAAAAAACGCAAAGCCGAATGCGAAGCCACGGTCATAGCTAATGAAAATGAGAAAATTTGTATACACGGATAGATGTACGTTTGTTATCTTTGTTGTACCTATGCCTAAACCACTGAATACAATGGGCTGAAATGACTTAGGTGCAATTTCACCCTTGAAATTAAACGCGTTCAATTGACGTTAAAACTCGTTTTCGCATTAACTGTGTTCAGTTGGTACGTTTTGCATTTCACTTTTTCGTTTAAACATCTCACCCGATAATGGCGGTTCAGCGTCTATAAACGCGTTTAAGAACTGTCAATGTCATTGCATTTATTTTTTTGTTATTGTCTATGATTTTATGTGGTAAATGTTCGTTTACGTAAACGCGATCAAAAGTTAGCTCCAAAAAACCGGTGAAATCGGTTTCACTTTAATCGAGATTCAATTCAATATAATGAACTCGTTTACCTAGAAACGAGTTTAGTAGAACGCGTTTAAAGATACTAACGGTAAAATCCACCCTTAGACTCAGACTACTTTTTGTCCTCTAAATCAGTTCCCATGTGATAAAAACAACTTCTAAACGTTTCTATAGAAATAAGGCGTGCGAAACCGCGTGCTGAAACTAGAAAATAATAAAACTCACTATTGAAAATTTCCGTGTGGTTTTATCTTTATTTGCTGAAACACCAAATGGGTTCAGAGGAAATAGGAACTCGAAAATTGTTGTTGGTTTTAGATTTCATATCAAATTATGAAAAACGAATTTCATTTTTCATTTTCTGCTGTAGCATGTTATTAAGGTACTCGAGTGAAAATAAGTATAAAAGACAGCGCACACATCCCGCACAATATAGACTCGTAATCTTAAAATATATTTTAACATTATTATTTTAGAATTTCAAAGTGTAGGTAGGTACATAAAATTTTTGCAATAATTTCATGACAAAACAATTTTTTGCTTGAAATGAAGCAAGAAATTTTTGTGAAAAACTGTTTTTTGTCAAACAACGCAAGATTGCGGGTAAAAAAAAAAACACAAACAGGAAGTATAAAGTCTTTATTATAAAAAATAAAAATAGAAATTAATAAAAAGAACAAGTAAAGATAGCCCACTCAGGGTCCAGGATCACCCTCTTTCACCTTAGTACACATGTTAAATTTTATATTTTTATTGTTAATTATAATTTTTATTATAAACTCGTGACTAATTGCTTTTTTTTATTGTGTGTGTTTTGAAATCTATTGTACTTATATGACATGTGTACTAATAAGGTTTCAATGTTATTATTTATAAAAACTTTTAATACGATTTTATAAATGTTAATCAATTATGAGATTATGATTACGTGGCACCTTGTATGGGAGAGAAATAATCAAAACTCACATCAAAGGGTTCTGATAATATCTTACTTTTTTAAAGCTTATTTTCTTTAGCAATCTTGGCTTACCCACGTCAAATGTAATAAAAGGGTAAAATCTACGACCGTTAGCCATTAAGCTTACATCAAACAATCTTATCATGAAACTGATCAAGCTTCATGCCTATAGTAATAATATTCTGGTGTAGGAGCTAGAAAATCGCTGGTTAAAACCAGTTGTTTTTCAGCTTGTCGATTCAATACCCTTAGTCCGAGTTTATACAAAAAACATTCCATAAAAGTATAAAAGATATAAGATAAAATTATATATGACAAAAAATAACTTAACGAAAATCGGTTCATCTGTTTGGGAGCTACGATACCACAGACAGATACACAGATACACAGACAGACACGTTAAAATTATGACACCCTCTCTTTTTGCGTCGAGGGTTAAAAAAGGCTTAGAATGGTAGTAGACACAAACGAGGTGTAGCCAAAAAATGCGACAAATACGTCTCATTTTCCTATGCGTATTTGTGCGCTCGTATATAAGCACTGAAGTTATAAGTATGCTTGTCAACTCACACAAAGATTCGTTTTTGCCTTCGAAAGAGAATTATTGAGTGAGCGTGTTTTACCTCTATGCTTGACGTGTTTGGGTTAGACTTGGTAAGCTCATAGATCGTAAAGGAAAAACTTTGGATTGTCGTCATGCTACCAAAAGTAGTTTTTCTCGATCCGATGGGGGTGCAGATAGGAAGGACTCGAAAACGACGGAAGTATTCGAAAAATCAACCCATACGAAACACTCAGATGTATTTGTGATTATTATTTATTATTTTTTCACTCACACCATTGAAAACGGAAATATTCTTAAAAGAATAGACACAAATTAGAACTAGAAGGTGTGCAAATGAAACTGTTGAGCTGATTGCAGACTGTTGAAACCAATCTAGAGGTATCTCCACTGATTTATTGCTAATGGCCATTCTTGAAAAACATGATTATTAGATGTTGTATTAAGAAGCTGTATGGTATGACTTGTCGTGGGACGCAGAAAAACCCATAATTTCGCTGCATTTTGATAACGAATAAGAATCAAAAGAAAATAACAAATCAGCAACGAAAATTTTATCTGTGACTAGCTGCATTCTTACTACCTGTCGCGGCGTATCCGAACTACCGGCACCGGAACAGTGGGGTGTTTCCGAACGAACTTTATGATTTTAGGGTTTTGATGATCGAAGATCGGTTTCAAAACCCTTATGGTCTCGCTTTGTCTGTCCTTTTTTCCCTCCTTAATAACTCAAAAACTACTGCAGCTATCAACTTGAAATTTAAAATAATAATACATTTCGTGCACCTGTACAGATTTAGAGAAAATAAATGAAAAATGAAAATGAATATTTTCCATACAAATTGTGATGCCGAAATTTTAAAAGATACCTACAGAGTCATATGGGGTATCAAATGAAAGGTATCATTTTGTACATTTCAAAATATTTTTTGAAATTGTTGTAGGTTTCATACTTTTTAAAATATTTCGAAAAAAGTCGAAAAAATACCCATTCCCCCCCCCCCCTATCTCCGAAGATTGCAGAGCGATCCATGTAAAATGTATGGAGCGTTTATAGACATGGATCTATATTTTACAGGAAAAATATGGAGAAGTTTGAAAAAAGAACACTTTTTGAAAAATGGTCAAAATGGGGGGGAATAATTTTCAAAAGGGGGGGCTATCTCACCGAGTGGGGTATCAAATAAAAGGTATCGGTTTGGACATTTCAAAACAGTTTTTCAAATTTCTGTAGGTTTCAAACTTTTTAAAATATTTTGAAAAAAGTCGAAAAAATACCCATTCCCCCCCCCCCCTATCTCCGAAGTTTGCCGAGCGATCCATTTAAAATGTATAAAGCGTTTGTAGATATGGATCTATATTTTACAGGAAAAATATAGAGAAGTCTGTAAAAAGAATACTTTTTGAAAAATTGACAAAAAGGAATAATTTTCAAAAAGGGGGCTACCCCACCGAGTGGGGTATCAAATCAAAGGTATCAATTTGGACATTTCAAACCAGTTCTTCAAATTTCTGTAACATTCATACTTTTTGAAATATTTCGAAAAAAGTCGTAAAATTTACCATTACTCACCATAACCGAACCACCCATTTAACCGAAGCATGCAGAGAGATCCATCTGAAATGTAGGTTGGTACTTACTATTCTTGGGTATTCGTTAAACTGCGAAGTATCTAACCGGTACTTTTGGTACATATTTGTTAAAAACGTTCAAAACCCTCGGCGCGCGAGTTACACTCGCACTTGACGGATCTTGTTTCAATATGGCGACTCCCATTCCAAGCAATCGCATCGTCATTGTTGTTTTTCATCACTCAATGTAAAACTTATTTATTACAATTATCTAAACTCTTGGATATCTTTAATTTTGACCACACCCGACAATTAGCCGAAACACTACCCGTTGTCCTATTACCCGTTTTGTAATACAGTTTATATTGGTCTGATGCGTCTGGCCGGAGCGGGCCGCGTAATCCCTGACGGTGCCGCTCCGGGCCTCATAATCTACGCTACTTTTACCCTTACACATTAAAAAGAAGTGTGCAAAGCCAAAGTCAGGAAGATTCTGATCTAGCTGTCCTTGCCTGAGCTTTGACTAAGCTTTGCGCCTAGGCCTTATTACGGGCAGTCACGTACGAAAGATACGCGAACTGAAATGAACATAGTTTCATAGATACCTAAAAGTGTGTCATCTATTTGAATTTAAAATAACAGCTCGTTAATTATATTGAAACTAGTGAATTGAGAATTGTCTTTTGTTAGAAACATTGTCTTTTGCAAGAAACTAGATTTATCAAACTTTTGTATTTATGATTACTGCAATTATCACTGCTCAATCAATTCTATGATAACACAAGAACAAAATTTAAAATTTAAAAACCCCCCGACAGATTTTCCCGAAACGTGACACTCGGGATAAAATTATCTATGACACAAAAAAACCTAAACGAAAATCGGTTCATCCGTTTGGGAGCTACGATACTACAGACACAGATACACAGACAGACACGTTAAACTTATAACACCCCTCTCTTTTTGCGTCGGGGGTTAAAAACAGCTTTGCTCGGAGTTTCTCTGAAGGATAGGATTCGGATCGAATATATAAGCAGAGCTTGTGTTATGGGTACTAGATAACTGATATACCTACTTAATACAATACACTACATAGATAGATATTTTTTATTATACATAGAAACACCCAGACCAACGGAACAAATTTCTGCAGATCGGATCTAATTAACAAGCTGAAGTGGCTGTGGGCCGGCCATGTCTCGCGAAGAACCGAAAACCGCTGAGGTAAACGTGTTCTTGAGTGGAGACCTTTAATGGGTCATAAAAACTTTAGGACAGCCAACGGATTAAAAACCTTTGAATAATAATGTTTCTATCCACCTTTTAAAAGGTAATTTTTTTAATAAATAACTAATAATATTAACCCGTAAGGGCGAGCAATCGGAAGGTGGTAAATAACACCCGATTTTAAGATTATGGGACAGTTTTCGAGCGCCCCTACAAGGAAATATTGGAGGAGGTAATTTTGTGATACGGTTATTTTTATCAACAAAAACAACAATATTTTAAAACTAAGAGTTATCAATTTTAAATAATATAAAATGGAATTGGTAAAGAAATTAATAATAGGTACGGGACAATCCACACAGAAAAGACGATCGAATTTTCTTTTCTTGCTGGGTGCGGCAAGCTGAAGACAGGGCGCTATGGCGCTCATTAGGGGAGACCTATGTCCAGCAGTAAAATAAAAATAAATAAAATAAAATAAAATTTATTCAAAGAAACTCGTAAAATAGCCAATACATAAGTGCACTAAACAAATAAACACAGCTAAGTATAACAAATTAGCCTGAACTAGGTAATCCTGTGTTTCAGGCGACAAGAGTGCTAATTATTAGATAAAACAATCACTTAAACAATAAAGGCATTTAGTTTAATGTTGTTTAGGTTACAAACATTTTGTGTATTATGGTAGGTACTTAACTTACATCGAGTAGAAACTAGATTAATCACTATACTAACTAGGTTAACTTTATGTATAAAAATATAATTTACTTGATAATATCTAATAGCTTCTCTGTATCATCGTAGGAAAGACTTTGAAGTGTAAGTTTAATAGATTTCTTACAATTATTATAATTAAGCGCGTAAAAATTAGACATTGAATTTAGTCTGTTGTATAGGAACGGACCAAGAAATAGATAAAATTTGTTCGTAAAGGCAAATTTTAGAGTTGTTGGCTGCGGGCAAACTTTATCGTTCCGTCTCTTATTAGTAAATTCAGTGCTGAAGGGAAGGGCTGCGTGCTGTCTTAGTACTGTGTTCATTATAAATAGCTGCCGGACTGTTAACACATCACAGGACTTATATAAGAGATTAGTAGGAAAGATAAAAGGACGGAAAGTTGCCACTTTAAGTATTGCTCTTTGTGCTCTTTCTACTGTTAGTAACACAGTTTTTCCCGCTCCACCCCATGTGGTAATGCAATAAGTTAAGATTGATTGACAAAGGGCAAAATAAACTTTTCTAATTATATAATAATCTTTAATATGGCGTAGCTTTTTAAAGATAAATATTAACTTTCGCACTCTACCACATAATGTTTTTATGTGGGGCTTAAACGTAAGATTATCATCTAGTATGATACCTAAGTATTTAATTTGATTTGTACTTTTAATTATGGGACAAGGACATTGAGTGTTGTTTGGGCTATAGCAATGATGTGCGTATAGGTTAGTGTTATTACTAGTTGTGGCCTGTTTGCGCATCGAAAACTTAGTATAATTGGTCTTCTCAGTATTTAATGTTAGTAGGTTGTGCTGTAGCCATTTGTTAACCACATTGAATCCATTTTGCGCAAACTCGAAGACTTCCTTATCAGAATCAGCTGAAAAAAGGAGGGCAGTGTCATCAGCGTATGATATAATAATGCCGTGGTCTAGCTTAAGGTTACAGAAATCGTTAATATATATTAAAAAAAGGGTTGGACCCAGTATACTTCCCTGGGGAACCCCGAAGGATGTGTTTTCCTGATCATCGCTCAGGACACTGCCAATTCTCACGCATTGAGTGCGATGTTCTAGGTAGCTTGTAAGGAGCTTCAACTGAGTGTCTCTGATTCCTAGAAGTTCTAGCTTGCGCAAAAGTATAGGGATGGAAACTGTGTCAAAAGCTTTAGCAAGGTCGAGGAAGATTCCTATTGTGTGTTTTCCTTTGTCGAGTTCTTGAACGAGATAGTTGGTCAGGTGATGTACAGCATCGGCAGTGGAAATTTTAGGTCTAAATCCAAATTGGGTCTTAGATAAAATTAATTTATCCTCCAGGTAATTAACCAACCTTTGATTAATAATTTTTTCTAATATTTTAGAAATAGAGGATAGTAAAGAAATAGGTCTATAATTTGTAACTTGGTCTTTACTGCCAGATTTGTACACAGGGATAACTATTGCTTTTTTCAAACATGCAGGAAAAACACCAGAAGATAAGCATTTGTTGAAAATGTGTGTCAATGGGGCGATTAAAATGTGCCTTAGTTGTTTTAGTATTTTAGTTGTGATATTGTCCCATCCGACTGCACAGTCGTCCTTTAAACTCATGATTATCCTTTCTACCTCGGCTTCATCAGTCTCTAGTAACACAAAGGATGTTGGAGTATTGTGGTCCGAGACAGCTGTGCATGTTTGTGTTTGTAAAAGGCCCTGAGCTCGTTCTGACAGACACTTACCTACATTTACGAAGAAAGAATTTGCAGAGTTAGCGGATTGCAAATGTGATGCGTTTGTTTGCAATAAACACGAAGATGACTCATGCAATTTTGACGAATAAGTTACATTTTTAATATGCAGTGGACTAATATAGGCTGTTGATGATGATGATGATGATGAATCCACACAGCATCTAGCTCCAATGTAAAAAGAGCTTGTGTTATGTATACAAGATGACTGATATACATCTATATCTATATATATAAAAGAAAGTCGTGTTAGTTACACTATTTATAACTCAAGAACGGCTGAACCGATTTGGCTGAAAATTGGTGGGGAGGCAGCTTAGAACCAGGAGACGGACATAGGCTATGTTTTATCTCGGAATTACCACGGGAACGGGAACTACGCAGGCGAAGCCGCGGGCAGCAGCTAGTATTATATAAATAGATATTTTTATCATACATAGAAAGTTGAGGAAATCTTACAAATTATACAAAACTAGTTTCTGCCCGTGGCTTCACACGCGTTTTTTCTATGGAAACGTTCAATGGTTATTTCTATACCATGAGAACTGATTTATGGGATAAAAAGTAGCCTATGTTTGATTTAATCAATAATTTAATCAATTGATTAAATCAAACATAGGCTACTTTTTATCCCTACCTGAAATTTTCAGGTATTTCAACATCTTTTAAAAGTTTCAGCACGATCTGTTTTGGCGTAAAGAAGTAACAAATATCCATCCATCAAAACGTTCGCATTTATAATACAAGTGTGACCAGCTTCTGCCCGCAGCCTCGCACGCGTTTTTCCTGTATGAAAAGTAACATATACATATTGTAGAAGAAGAGTGCGGAGTGCTGATGCAAATACGTAACATTCATCTGGGTAAGCATAAAGCACCCGTTCACCCCAGACGAGCTACGCGACATCGCCCCGAAGAAAATTCTACAGTTCCTAGTAGCTGCAAGGGTTAGTGGCGAATTATGAACGCCGCTGCTTCGAGGGTGAACAGATAAAGTGGCAATCACAATAGGCACAATAGACTATCATGGCCGCAGTAACACAAGAGCCACCGTAAGCAAATAAAAAAAACTGTCCAATTAAGGTTGAATTTTGGTGGAAAGGAATGGTTCCCACCATTTTGTTTTAAATGAAAATCCTCATCTTCATCTTCAAACCCGGATTAAATAGACAGTTTTTTTATTAATTTTTTTATTAAAATTATTAATCCGGGTTTGAAGATGAAGATGAGGATTTTCATTTAAAACAATAATGGTGGGAACTATTCCTTTCCACTAAAATTCAACCTTAATTCTACCTTATCCAATTGTTATTAGGTCGTAAGTTCATTAGCGAAGGGTCTTATCACCGCGGGTGCGTAATTTATGTTATTTATAGAGTCCAAACCAGCGATTTCGTCGATAAAATCGCCTCACTTATTTAACTGCGTAGACTATTTCAAGACACCTATTTATGTAATGGGGTAATAGGGTAGACTACGGACCTATGGATAGCCGCTTCGGTGTTAATACATGCCTCACTGCCAAATAACATAACTTCTAAAAATCGCAGTCAATGCTGAATTTCCAGGCTACCTTATTTATCCTGTAAAAACTTGATAACAATTTTCGCAATTTAACCCACTCCTGAGGCGTCAATCTAACATCTCATCTTTCAAACTTCAGTTATTGTAAGAAAGAAGACAAACATTTACAAAAAATTGTCAGGATAAACCTATACCACGCGCGATCAGAATGTTATGGAACCTTTTTTACTGTAAAAATTTAAACAAAGACAAGCTTGCATCGAATTTGAATTTGACCGCATTTTGTACACTTATATGAGAGCCACTATGATAACTAATTCTCTTGGAGACCGTCTAATGGTGTTACACGCACGACATATTGATAAAACCCTAGCATCATGAGCGGACCAACTTTTTGCAGGCAACCCCGAAATTAGTCGGTGTCCACCTGTTGCCAGCTGCAGGTTCTTTGTCACGAGACCGGATGATTGATGGTGCGGGCATGGAGCGGTTGCAATTTGCTTCGGTGACAAATAAGTAGTTCCACAAGCTACATGCTGCGGATAACAAACAAGAAAAAAGCTTTCTTAGTCGGTTAAAGTAACGTTACATAGATGGTAAGGGAGGATTTTTTTATGGACAATGGATCTTCGTTTCCCCGCAAATTGACCTGATGGAAAGCGAAGATGTGGCCGACAGTGAATCACGAAGGTCTAGAAAATACCTATTCACCTTTGTCTTGAAGAGACTTGTAACTGGCCGGAATAACAGAAGCAGGAAGCGAGTTTCATTCCTGCGCTGTGCGTCTGCTTGTTCTGGAGTGGAAAGGGGATGATGGGATCCGGTCATGTAGTTCCTGTGGACATTCTCCGAAATGTGTCCTTTATAAGAGATAGAGAGACAAGACCAACCTTGCGGCGGTGCAATGAATGGGAAACTTACTTATCAATCAACCTCATAATTACACAAACTATTTATTAGTAGAGTCTGGGTAGACGCGTCAGTAGTGATACGTAGTGGAGTTCCCCACTGATTGAAATCACTTCTCAAAATCGTAATCAAGTATTGATTGGTTCAAAAACTAAATTGGTTCTAAACTAACTATAACTGTATTTTGTAGACTACATAACGAGCTAGCCTATCGACACTTAGGCCGTTTTCTGATTAGTCGGTAAGGTTTCGGTAGACATCAGCACGCTCGGTATACGAGGTACCGAAACCTTACCGAGCGCCTATATTTCTACGGAGCGTTCCTGGTTGGGTCGGTTAGCTCGGTACACATTTGGTACTGCACGTGTCATCCAACATTTTACCTAGCCGGACGAAACAAATGAAAGTATTTTCATCACTCGAATCTAAGGCCGTCAAAAAGGAGGCGCGCGTAATGCACAGTTTTTCTTTGGTTCCTTGAATATGAATACACGATTAAGAAAAAAGTTACTATAAAAAGTAATGATTGTGCACTATTTCGCACATCATTTGGTTTCATGGGCTCTGCTTATCTCTCTATCATTGTTTCAATTAGTCTGAAATGTATTTAGAAAACTGGAAAATGACAAAATACAACTCCATCGTTTTGTGGGCTTTAAAAAAAGCGTTGTTGTTTCAAACAAAAGTAGAATAAAATGTACAGAAAGTAGGGATGAGACGTATTTACGCGACCAGGTTTCTATACCTGGTATTTGCTTGCAAGTACGGAAACCAGGTATGAGTCGAAATACTTTGAAGGTCTTGCAAGTATTGACGCACCGCGCGATATAAGTACCTACCTACATACTTGAAAGTATTCGAGTATAATATTTTCGTTGACACTATTTTGTTCCTTATAACAAAGACAACGCGGATCAATTTTCTATGAAAGTATTTTTCGCCGATACCTGTGCTTGAAGTATTTGTTCTGAACACTCCATTACGAATCTTATTCTCATGTCCATTCGGATCAATTTCCTATGCAAGTATTTTACTTTCAAGGTGCGTGACGCAAATCGGCAGACTATGACTGACTTCTGACAGTGACAGTGACACAAAGTTGCGTCTGACCCAGACAACTTTGTGTCACTGTCGCTGTCAGACATTTTCAGTATTTCTAATTGTTTTTTCCTAACGATTTTTCGATCGATGTGCATAACCTGTCGTCGTCGGCATGAATCTTACCTAGGTACCTACGCCATTCTAAATACAACAAAGCTGTTATAGAGTAAAAGCTATGTACCTAGGTAGGTCCCTGTCTGTTGGTCAAAACCAGGTAAAAGTACCTACCTACCTAGTATGCACCTAAATTCCTCATACCTAATCATAAGTATTACCATAGATGTAAGAAACTCATTAGTCATTCATTCATTACCTACCTACCTACTTTAGCTACCTACCTACTCATTAATTTTATTTCTTTTGACAGTCCTACCCATCTACCTAAGCCTGTTTTTGAAGTAGGAAGAAACGGTTTCATTTCAATTCAGTTAGATAGGTAGGTAGGTAGGTAGATATTCATAAGTTGTCCTTAATAAATAATCAAACTAAATTAAAACCAATAGTAGGTATCAACCAGGTATCTTCTACAAACCTACGAAAAAAATACCTACCTACCTACCTACGTACTTGCTTAAAATCAGTTAAAATGTTTTTTAAAAAGGTTGATGTATAACCTAACCTTATAAACGTCATGTAGTAGGCACCTTTAAGTAATCTTAGTCCGAAATCATGCATCTAGATAATTATTATGTACCTACCTAGGTAGGTACTTATCCATCTAATACCAGCCTTCTTGGCCATCGAACCTCCCATACCAACTAGGTATGTACTCTCGGTATTTATCTAGCTAGATAGTGCCTGGGTTTGTTTTCTCTGGAAAACTCGGAAAACACGTTTTCCCAGAGATGAGACTATTCTTTCTTCTTTCTTTCTTTCTTTCATTATGTACCTTCATCAACCTGAAATTAGATGAGTGAACACAAATCTCATTTTATAAATGGGTAAGTACCTACGTCATACCTTCCTAGAGTGAAAAGTCCTCCTCCCGTACTTTTAGAAACTTTAATACGGCCCGTCCCCGGCTATTAATTTTATGTAGGCGCTAGGATTAGTCTTAACTAGGTACAACACAGAACATTTACCTGTAGTACCTAGGTAGTGTGTAGTAGGTACCTAATCAAATTGTAATCCTAACGCCTACTTAAAATTAAGAGCAGATGTCCCACTTACTTAGAAATTTTAAAATAGATTTAATGTGAGTAGGTACCTAGATGGTGTTATTTTATTAGTTGTAGGTATAACTACATATTTAAGTAAGTACCTAAATTCAAAATTAAAATATAAGATTAATAGGTATCTCATCTAATCGATAAAATTACCTACTGATACATTAATTTTAGTACCTACCTAACCTACATCTAGACTCGAAATCGAAATCTTTGGGTCTGAATAGGTCAATCGTGCTGATAAATTATATATCTATTCAAAAGGTAATTTGGAACAAGTATTTTTCGTTGACACTATTTTGTTCTTTATAACAAAAGAAGCGCGGATCAATTTTCTATGAAAGTATTTTCGTCGTACTTGCAAGTATTTTTTTTGATAACTCAAAACGAACTTTATTCTCATGAGAGCTCGGATCAATTTCCTATGCAAGTATTTTACTTTCAAGGTGCGAGACTCGCCACGAGCCGCGCCCGCCCGCCAGCGCCATCCGAGTATTCGTACGTACAAGGTATAAAAATACTTGAAAGTATTTTATACCTGGTTTTTGGCGCTGGTTTTTATACTAGGACGTACTTGGAAGCCCTGGTACTCGATTTTGCAAGTACGTCTCATCTCTAACAGAAAGTTGGATAAAGTCAACTTTTGTTCTAGTCTGGCACATTGAGGGGTATCATGCGAGGTTTTTGTGTTGCTATTTTTCCGACTTTTCTCTCTTTTTTTGCACTTATATGGTTTTGTGGTGCCTGAGTTTAATACGATACTGGCAACAGATATCCTGAGTTACACTAGTGAACTTTTAACCTTTGTACTGCTCAGCCAGCACCCAGTTTCTAATTTCAATCATAAACAAGTATCTCAGAAACAATCAACTGAACTCTGTTTTTAGGTTGTACGTGGTATTTTTCGTGATAATTATTTTAATACTTAGTCTATAAATAGTACCTAAAGACTTTTGTGATTGAAGTTAAATAAAACTATTTCTTTCTTTCTTTGTGTACCTAAAGTTTTTTTTTATAGTCAATAGACCTTCCCCAACCCGCATGCCTAGCGTGGGGATTATGGGCACTACCCCCTTGTGATAAAAGCCAATAAGGCGCTTATCAGGGGGAGGCCTGCGTCCAGTAGTGGACCAATACAGGCTGTTGAGGTTGAGGTTGAGACCTTCGTTTGTCCGTAATCTCACTTAATGGAAAATGCAGATGTGGCCGACGGTGTATCACGAAGGTCTAGAAAACTCTGGATAGATTCACTCTTCTCTTGAAGACCCTTATTTGTAATTGGCCGGAAAAACAGAACTCATAGATATAAATAAAAATTCTGTAGATGGTACAAGGAATGTTTTTATTTTAGAAACATTTAAATAAACAGGTAGGTACGTATAGGTACATACAAAATAGCCTGACATTGTTTGTGAAAATCTCGTCTTGGAAAGCACTTCGACTCAAACAAAGACTTAAATCGTTAGATAGATAGATAGATAGATAATACTTTATTCATCACCATATAAAACTAATTTTACATATAAACATGTAGAGAACAGCAATGGAACTGGCGGCCTTATCGCTTAAAGCGATTTCTTCCAGGCAACCAAAACGATGGGAGAAAAATACAGGATGGCGGTGCAACTTAACATAAATCTAAACTATTAATACTAATACACATAATAACTACTAAACTAATACACTAATACATACAAAAATCGTTAGATACGGCCTGACACCAAAAACTGTGGCATTTTATATTTGAATGCGTGCGTTAACAAAATGCCGACGCACGCACACTATGAGTAGTACAAAATAGTGTGTTTGCCAATAAACCTAACTGTTATTTCTACCATTTATTGTGCGATCACAGCAATGTACTAGGAACCATCGCGCTGAGTAGACACTCCAGGTCTACTCAGCAAAATGCTGAGTGTAGGCCATGATTTTCCCTTCAACTTACAATACAATACAAAATACTTTACTGTACATCAACATAAATACAATACAAGAAACATTAAAGAAGACACAAGTACAATGGGCGGCCTTATCGCTTAGACGCGATCTGTTCCCGACAACCTTTGGATGGAAAGAATTATATGAATTTAAGAAAGGCAGAGATGTACCAATTATAAGCAATCTTAGATAAATATTGACAATACATATTATAAATACCTACCTAAAAATAAGAACAACTTAAAAAAATACTTAACTAGGGTCAGGTGGGGTATATTATAAGACATCCGATAATTTGAGTACTACACACAAAAATTGGGCAGGTAATTCTAAGATTAATTTAGTGGTTTAACTTAGTTATTGTGTTGTATCATCAATTTAAGGAAACATTTTTTTTCTTTCTTTCAATCATGTTGCGCGAACTTTTGTGTATAAAGAAAGATTTAAATCTTTGCTTCTACTATCCAAAAGAAACACCGATAAAGTTAGCACGTTCTATCAATCGGTTTTGTTGTACGGAACTCCGAACTATGGACGAGTGACAAAGTTCTAGGAAATAGCTGTTCGAACCATCTTGAGATTGGCAAACTTGTCAAATTGCGCCACTTTCCGGCACTTCCTATCTCATATCACCAAAAGAAGCTACAGTAACGTGCCAAATGGTAAACAGTACCTACCTAGAACACAACGATATCAAATCAAGTGTATCAACAATGCCTGTAATAACAAATAAAATTTCAATCAAATAATAACAACAAATTAAAACTATAAGACTTTTAAATTCATCATGGTTAATCATGAATTTCATGATGGATTTAAAAGTTTTAGTTCATCATTGATGACAGACAGAAGACAGTTAGGACTACCAAGTCAGAGATATAAACTCAAATCATGGTAACACTAAAGTCATAATCATAACCATGATTTGAGTTCTGAGCTTTCCAATATATCGGCTCAGCTTCATGCGCCATGATCACGGTATAACTGTTGAAATATTGGAAAGCTCAAAACTCAAATCATGGTAAATATCCCGTTTTAAATGACTTTAAATTAGAACTAATATTTAATTGAAACAACTGAGCTAACTGCAGACTGTTGCATACAATCTACAGGTAGCTCAACTGATCCATATCAGTAGGAAGCGTCCCCAAGACGCTGACTGCATTGCCCCGCTGTATGGCAATGCTGATGCGCTGCGCCAGATACTCACCAGCTCTCTGCAGTAGGCTCATTTGTTTCAATTTTATATAGGTTCCTACTAGTTCTAATTTATTTCTATTTTTTGATTGTAATTTTCTTTGCGAATATATATTATATACCTACAAAAAAACTAACTTCCTAAAATGGAGATCGCAGTTCATAATTCACTGTCGAGTTTCCTAATTACTTTTGCAGTAAGGAAATCCGAATTTGCCCTTTGAGTTCCGGTGTTTCCACATTTCCCCTTGCCCCGTTTTTTGAATAAATCGATTTAAAAATTCATAAATCTCGGGTGAATAAATGTAGCACTGAGTATGGAAATCGGGTGAATGTGTTACCTACTGGTCAGGGTCGAATCTAGGATCATATAAATATTTTTCTCAATTTATTTTTAAAGCTGTGCAACATGTCAACAGATGTTATAAAAAACTTTTAAAGCTATCCCACCACTCTCCTATCAATGCACGCCTCTGGCTCAAAACGTGCTGACCGCACGCTGTCCACGCTCTCACAGCTAGCATACACCTCGATGTCCACGCATGGTCGGCAAAGAGCCGCAGAATCGTGCAATTAGCTTCAGGCAAGAGTGACTCGCTTGAAACTTGTAGCGCTTTGATCAGTTGGTCTACCTCTAGATTGTTTGCAAAGGTCTGCAGTTGGTTTACTTGTTTCAATTATAAATATCTACTACTATGTTCTAATTTGTTTCTATTCTTAAATTGTTATTATACAGGGTGCCTCGGAAAGGGTGGAATAAGCCCAAAGGGGGTCATTCTGGACATTGAGGGGGTCAACGTTTGTTCTACGATTTTATGAATTTTTCTTCCTTTTCGTTTTCTTTTACACGCACTATAGTATTTACTTAACATGACGATATATTTCACGAGTAGTTTTTGCTTGTTTTTTCGTTATTCCCAAGGTGTCCCCTCGGGGTCTAAAAGCACTCTCTTTCGGCTTAGAAAACCCTTTGCGTGGCACCCTGTAATGTAATTGTTTGATTTGATAATAAATGTGATTTTTTTAAGTACAGTTTACCGCTCAAGCAAGCACACTACTCACGCATGCCTTCCCAACGCAAAACGTTCTGAACGCCCACGCGTTGACAGCTAGCAGGCGATTTGCTGACCGCGCACAGTCAGCAAAGAACCGTAGAATCAGGCAATTTGCTTCGAGCGAGAGAGCCACTCGCTTGAAGCTTGCCAGCGTCATAGGAACGTTTCTAATTGGTATTGATTTGGATTAGTTGGTCGAGTCTAACTATAGATTGTTTGATACAGTCCTCTAATAAATCTTAATGTGCCAAATCAGAAAAAAAGCAAAACAAAATAAAAAAAACTTACTTCGCTTGCTGACAACTTCAAAAATAATGTAAGTAAAAGGCCCCTTCATTTTCGTTCTGATTCCTCTCCTGTACTGCGTTCCGTTTGCTCACGGATTAGGAACCCTTTTGTGGATCAGCATTCAATCTGAACACATGGATTTTGTATGGATTTTCTGAACTTGGCCTCTGATATTGTGTTTTAAGTATAGCACAAGGTTGATCGTTATTTCTAGAGATCTTCGTTCCCGTTCTACATAGAATCCTGTATATTTTTTGTAAATAAAGAAATAAAAAAATTAAGGATATATCCTTGGTTTTTTAACTCCTGGGTGGAAGTTATTTTACGGCATTGGATTTGGAGCAAGCCACAGAAGTTTGAAAAAATTGGCTTTTGTTCATAGCTAATTTCTGCCCACGGCTTCGCACGCATATTTTCGGTACCTATTTAATAGTGGCCTATTATCTAAGTTAAGCTATGTTCTAAATGAAGGCTAACTTTCATCAAGACCTGTTCAGTAGTTTTCGAGGTCTTAGGTTACAAATTCACATATCAAACTTTCGGCTTTATAATATTAGTAGGATAGATTATCATTCGTCTTTTAGTATTGTTATAATTCGTATTGTCACGGAAAGGGTGTACTTATCCAAAAGGGGGTGATTCGAGGGGCCAACTTTTGTTGTATGGTTTTTTAATTTAGTTTTTTTTTAGCGTTGTGGGTTCGATTCTTGCTTTGGAACAAATCAAATCAAATCATTTCAAATTCAAATCATTTATTGCAGGAAATATGGTCTTATGACCATATTTCCTGCAATGCAACCATGAGGGTCTTGAACATTAGAATAGTGTCACATACTTCACCAAAACACATTGGCATGCAAAATTTCTTTATAAGTAGGTACATCTGTAAATTGTATTAATTTAAATTGTAACAAGATTAAACCATAATTGAACAATACACATCAATAATGTTGATTACTACTTATTTCTAAATTTTAGTTCCATAAGTTCCCTAACACTATAAAAACCTTTTTCTACGATATCAAATAAATAAATAAATAACGCTGGACAATTCACACAGCAATATCTAGCCCCAAGCTAAGCAGAGCTTGTGTTATGGGTACTAGATAACTGATATACTTAATACAATACATTACATAGATACATATTTTTGTTATATATAGAAAACACCCAGACCAACGGAACAAATTTCTGCAGATCGTACACAAATTTGTTCCGAGGCGGGGATCGAACCCGCAACCTCCTGCGTCGCAGGCGGACCTTCGCCCGCTGCGCCACGGAGGTCGTCAAATGTTTGTACGATCTGCAGACATTTGTCCAGGGCGTTCTAGATGTCTATGTATAATAAAAATATGTATCTATGTAGTGTATTGTATGTATTAAGTATATCAGTTATCTAGTACCCATAACACAAGCTCTGCTTAGCTTGGGAGCTTGATAATGTTGTGTGAATTGTCAAGCATTATTTATTTATTTATTATTTTTTGCCAGTTTGACACTGTTATTGCTTACCACGTCGCTCGCCGCTGCCCGCCGCTTCCCGCCGTTGACATTCCGGTGTGAATTGAGCCAAATAGAAACTACATAATGTATTCCGAAGCATGATCCGTCGTGATTGCTCATTAAATTAGAGCCTTTTCACCCTGAACTGAAGGTTCTATTAACTTTGCCAGGTACGACTTTTATTATAATCTGAAGGTACCTTGAAGGAAACTAACGTAGATAAACCATTCTAAAATTCTTCGTTCACCTAGTGTCGGTGAATTACCAATAACCTGATACATATATTTATATATAGGTACAGGGTGGTTTTTGAGAAGGGCGGTGATGGCCAAGTCCGAAATCAATCGAGTTAAAGAAAAGTCGTGAAAGGAGTCATGCCCTCGATTTATAAGAAAACAATAACTACATATTTAGTAATTTTTTTTTAAACCCGGATGGATTATCAAAAACACACACACCCTGTATTATTGAACCAACGGATTTTGTTGCTGATAAGGATCGATCTTTGCAAAGAAATATTTTACTAAAAATGTAAGGAAATAGCAAATTTTCACTATTTTATTATTTTTACACGGAAGAAACCTTACCTCCTATCCAAACTTTTTGGTCGTTATTTGTGAAACTCATTTGTCTTATTAACGGGATACTATTGTGACACAAACAAATAAAAAAAAAGTGATATAACATACCTTCTATTTGAAAGTAGAATTCCTTTTCATGTTTTTTCGAATAATGATGGTCGATCAGTATTGAGTTGCTAAAGAAAGTATCTACATAGGTACGTTTTGCGTTCTATGAATTTCAACAAGGCATAACAGACAGGTCCTGACTCAGCTTGTTGCTCAAACACAAAAACCTCAGTAAGGTAGTTTGTGAAATAGCGCTGGTTTTCAATCAGGACCAGAAATAGCAATCCTAAATGAAACTATTGTGTAGTAGCAGAATAAGACATAATTTACTTATTTGTATCATTATTTATCGACCGCCATTTCTTCAGCATGACCACGTTTATTTGGTTTCTTCTGTAGATAATACAAGGTCCTTGCCTATAAATTTTTTGGAGTAAGCATTGGGCCACGCAATGGTTCACATATGTCACGTTATTTTCGGCACAAACAGGGAAGTAAACTCTTGGGCAGTTATCGCAGGAATCGACATTTTCCATATCTTCGAAATTTCCGTTTCTTAGTTCCCAAGGATCCAGCAGATGGAATTCACTTTTAATAGAGGCATATTGTTCGTCGCTCAGTTCATGGAAGTGAGGTTGGTCCCCATATTCGTCAAAGGCGGGTTGGGCAAATGCTATTAAAAAAATGTTCCTTATGCTAATTCCGTTCTTTTATTTATATTGTATTGTATTTATATTGTATTTATTAATTCCATCGTAAGTACACTTGTTGTTACACTTGATTTCGTTACATTCTATATTTTATTCCTATTTAAACAATAACACACATGTATTTCACTGTAGGAAACACCATAAGGTACAAAAAAAAACAGACAGACATGACTGAAAAAAAAAATTATATTAGGATCAAATTAATAATAAATAAATAAATTAAAGGGCATGTCAAAGTATGCTGCTGTATAAGGGCATTGTCAAACTATAACAAAAATAATGTACAATATTACAAACATAATAATATAGGTAAGAATAGGTAAGTTACCCATAGAAAATACTTAAGGCGCATGTATGACTCAAACTAACGCCGCTGCCTTTTCTTTCGTATAATTACGTTCATCAAAGGAAATTCCATCGTACAGTTTATGATACCTGTCACAAGCTTTACTTTAATCCCTCTGAAATTGTTAAGTTTCGTAAAATTTTGACAGAGAAGCGTAAACAGAGTTCGGTTTCCACCAAGAGCAACTTCGCTATTCTGCATAAAGGAAATAAAAGAAAACAATTTCATTACTATTAAAATAAAGCGTATGGTAGGTATCATAAACTGTACAATGGACTTTTAAAATTTCCTTTGATTAAATTAATTATAAGAAACAAAGATTTAAATAGTGAGATACGCCCTGACACAAAAAACTGTGGTATTGTCATAAAATGCGTGCGTTCACAAAATGCCGACGCACGCACACTATGAGTAGTTAAAACTAGTGTTTTTGCCAATAAACCTAACTGTTATTACCTATTTCCCTTTATTGTGCAATAATATTGCAAGAACTTTTGCGAAAGGTTTTTTCACAAAAAATCGAGCACCACAAAAACACAATACACTGATTCCAAACGAGCGAGCTATCTCATTTCTCTTGGCAACAACTCGGCGCGGTCTGACTACAGAAAAGGTCTATCTAACGATTTACTTATTTGTTAAGAACTCCGCGCTAGTTTGAGTCATACATGCGCCTTAAGTATTTTTTAAGACTTGTATAGTATTAATAATAGTAATAGTAATATAATAAGTAATGTAGGTATTCCATTAAGTATATCAGTCATCTAGTAGATACCCATAACACAAGCTCTGCTTAGCTTCGGGCAAATGGACTGCCCAACATTAAAAAAATTTAAAATAATTTACTCAGTTGTATTCGCGAGTATCACTCATATTGTTCGCATAAACTTCTTTTGAATTTATTCCGGTGAGCGGCGAAATTTGTACGACTAATACACTAACGAATTCTTTTCTCTGAATTTACCAGCTTGTATCATCGGAGCTATTCGCAAGAGCTCGAAACAGTTAATGGTTTTGACATTTAATTCGGCTCTTCGCCTTCATGCATACATTTCGCCTTCTGCATGCATTTATATTGAATTTTAGAACCAAATATAGTCAGAGGTACAAATGTTTGATACTCACTGTAGTACGGCAGAATCAGTATCATCAACAGACATAATATGTTTTTTGGGACTTTTTTATCAGCTTCCATTGTTAGGTTGGTGCTTAGGTTACTATCAAAAAAAACAATAGTAGATTATGCACCGAGGGTATAAAACAGTGTCTTACGTCACGAGCGTCATTGAATCATTCATTCCCGAGCGCACCTCAGGATTTTAGAATAACTCACGAGCGAAGCGAGGGATTTACTAGAATCCTGAGTGCGAGAGATATTTTATCACGCTCAAGACGAAGACAGCTGGATGTACGCGAAAGCCGCGATTTTATATTATATTTGCATCCGCAACAAAAAATAAATTTAATATAAAATCGCGGCTTTCGTCGACGTCTTCTGTTTCTATAAAACAGAAAAACTGCAAGTGCTTCTTCGTTACTAGAATCGCTCGACATAACGTCCGTCCACAGACAACGAGTTTGCACAAACGATGAATTTAGTCATTTTTCAGTAGCATAATATGCGAGCGTCGGGTAGCGAACAAGACGTATCCAACTAGTATGTATTCAACTCGAGTATCGTATCCTACAAGTATTGTAATGGGAAAAAGGCTTTACGGTGAACCTGAGAAACTCACCCTGTATCGCGTATAAAACGATGTCGTATCCAAAGGCCTACTAATTACTGTTACTTTCTAATGACTTTGGTTTTAACTTTGGTTTATAGCCTTAATTATGTTAGGTAACTATTAAGAAAAATACGTTAATTTTTATGTTTTTGGTTTTATACATGTAGTGAAATCGGTACTTTTATCAAAACACACTAATATTACAGCCTACCTGTATACATACAGTCGTTTGACGAAGTCATTTTGACGTGGTTTTGACAGGGCAATCCTACGGGGCCAAGTTGCTCCTGAGTTGCATACATCACCGCCTTAGTAACGCGGGAGCGTCGCCCCCCGACCCGTCCCTTGGCCCCCGCACGATTGCCCTGTCAAAACGCATTCGTCAAACGACTGTATGCATATAGGTAGGCTGTGATATTAGTGTATTTGGTTTTTTGGGATATTTGTGTATGGCATATGGTTTGTTAATCCGTTGAACGGATTTTGATGAATTTTGGTACCTTGATAAATCTATCATGGTCATCATGATCCAGGATATAAGCGTATCCTAAATTAAAATATAGGCTTTAATCCCGAAAATGTGTTGTGTTCCCGTAGGAGCCCTTTTCGACCCACTGCTGGCATAAGCCTTTCTCTGTTTATGTTATTCGCTTCGGAATTATATTTGAATTTTTTGATGATAAAAAAATTAAAATATATTTATTTATCAACACGAGTAACATCACGGAGCACCGCTAGTAACTACCTATTAATAACGCCAAACATTTTGTAGATACTTAATTAATCCTTTGATTGATTATGGGCCGATTTTTCAGTACTCAGTTAAGTCGTCGAATATCTACCTAACGCGTAAAATTATCTGTCTGTAAATCAGACAAATAATTGTATTCAAATTTTCAATCGTCTATTATCTAGAGAATAGCTATCCGTGGTTCAAGCTATCCAAATTCACACCATCTGCGTGTAAGCGAGGTGCACAGCTACAGTATTCAATGTGTTATATAAGAATAAAAGCAACAAAACATGTATTAAAACTTTGACGTTCAAAAACAAAATTCAAACATATCCATCAAAACGAACCACCGTATGTCGTTTTACTACAAGAACAAAATTAAAAATTTTAAAAACTCCCGACAGATTTTCATGAAACGTGACTAAGAACACTCGGGATAAAATTATATGACACAAAAAAAACTAAACGAAAATCGGTTCATCAGTTTGAGAGCTACGATACCACAGACAGATACACAGACAGACACGTTAAACTTATAACACCCCTCTCTTTTTGCGTCGGGGGTTAAAAACCAAATGAATAAAACTGTCAAAGATAACCCAAGACGTCATACTTATCATCAGGCAGATACAGCTCAAAAGGCCAGATCTTTAGAGTAGCAGGTAACTTTATTCCTCAGTTAAGGGCTTTATTCGACAGTTAACTACTATCTGATCATTGAAAAACCAAGAATATCGCTATTCATCGAATAAAGGCTATCTGGTTGTTTATCTAACGACTAGCTGCACTACCCGTTGTCCTATTACCCGTTTTCTCGTAGGAATGGAGCATTTTCCCGCGGTAAAAAGTATCCTATGTTCATCAGGAGTAATGTGGGCTTCTAATGGTAAAATAATTTTTCAAATTGGTCTAGTAGTTTTGGAGCCTATTCAATACAAACAAACAAACAATCAAAATATTTCCTCTTTATAATATTAGAAAAACCGGCCCTAAGACAGAAATAAGATTGGTTACCATAACTGCGTCTTTGAAACGCCACTAATGAGAAGAATTTATAGTTTTAAGACCAACAGCGTATCAGAGTTTGAATCAAAATCAATTTTCAAGGATATGGTAAAGTAGGTAACACTATTTGTCCTGCTGTCTCTGAACACGCCCTTATGATCCATGATATAGGCATTACGTAATTATGTAGTGTGTTTAATATTCGTTCCGGGGCCAAGGGGACTCAGCTGGGTCCCGAGCCGTTCTGTGGCATACCGAAAAGCCTGGCTCTCAGAACCCTCCTGGATTCCTGCTGCAAGGAATCGTCCAAGCTCTAGAAGAATTCCTCGGGCATAAGCCACTCAAAATCACTGATAAAAGCCTTCGATAAACTGTACACCAACCGAATCCTAGCGCTAAGCAGAAGCAATCTTCGCATCATGACAACCCAACAAACATTTCATAAGTCGCCGCAACGTGCCGATTCTAACTTTTGGTTTCAAGTATGGTAGTAAAGACGTCGCTATCACGTTAAAACAACCCAGAAAAGGCCCATTTTATACGAATTAAAGTCGTAATAGAGTCGTGTAGCAGTCGTATTAATCACTAACATGGTCGTGTAGTGGCCGTATAGACGTCGAGTTATTCCCTTTTAATCGAGTTATGGTGTTTATTACCGCTGCTTTACGACATTTTGTCGATTATGTAGTGTTAATGACGACTTTTTCACGGGATTTTATTCTGAAGTGATCACAAAGATATCGTGTAAAATTAAATCAGACAGTTTATTTTTAATGTGATATCATTTTTATCTTGTAAGGTAAGTACAGCCATTTTATTTTATAATTATTACATAAGTACATCATTGAAATTCGTTTTCAAATAAATAATTCAATTGGGAAATTAATGTTATCGGGTAATATGCGCTAGTAATCTCAATATAATTAACGCGCCTTACTTATTTTTTATTTTTAAACAATTATTTTACTTTAATTTGACGAATGTCATAAAGGCTACCTTAATACGACTTAGAGTTTTAGACACGACCGTAATACAATTTCTTAACGACTTTTTACTATGTGCGCTTCTTTTGTTGTCTGCCATAATAATGAAATTAGGGTTCAGTCAAATAAATCCTATGAGAAAAACCATTTTAGTGTTTATGAAACTAGGTATAATTATGACAGGAAATATTTACCGGTAAGCTATTTTCGTAATTTGATCAGAGAATCTAAACTTTCTCCTACCTACTTATTTATGTATGGTTCTTAATTTTTAGGAATATCTATGGTTCGTAATTTTTAGGAATATTCTAGTTTTAAAGTTGAGCTCGTTGTGTGAAGAGAACAATAAATGGTTATTATTATTATTATTATTGTTCCAGACTTAGAACTACGTCTATGCAAATTTTCAGCCCGATCCGTTCAGTAGTTTTGGTGTGAAGGGGGTAACATACATCCACACTTTCGCATTTATAATATTAGTGAGATATGCTTCGACTTATACTTAAATATAATATATTACTTAAACTACACTTAGATCAGTAATATGACTTAGAATTTACTGTTTCAAAGGTTTCAATGTCAAAAGCGGGCAACACATTCTTTGGTAGACATTGTGTCTTCTTATTTTTATCTGCACAATAGTCTTCATTTATACATAATGTATTCATAATATTATCACTGCTACATGGCACATGGCATTGCGTTGGTTTGTATAGCTTTGATCTTACCTAATTTTTTTTCTTTCAGGATTTGGATCAACAGTATGATCTACAATTTCCAGATCCCCAAACTGCCACTACTACCGAATCTATACAGGTCCCTCAACAAATTGGATATTTAATAGTTGTCAAATATTCAAGAAAACCAAAAAATTATTTTTGAAAATCAACAAACTTGCTTTGGTAAACACTAAACTATATAAGAAGAATATGTGAATGAAATCAAACTACTTGTAGTTGTACTTTGATTAGATTAAACCCATGCTACCGAGATAATGTATTTAAATAAGTAAATATAGGTACATTTCAGATAAAAATTTGTTTGACTAATAATAAATAATAAAACCAATCATAATGATTTTTTTTATTTCAAAGTATGAATGAGTGGTACAAAATAAATATTTGAACCGTATTCTGTAGTTACTAACTTACATTTTATGTCACTAATATTAACTGACGACGATTCCAGTCTTCTAATATTATTACAATTCATCTTAAAAATATTTAAAATTGACGACCTAATCGGCGTATCAGAAACATCCTTACCATTTTGAATAATATTCCCAATTAAACTTATACACGTTTCATTATCTTCAATAGATATTAGTTCGAAAACATCACAATTGTTAGTCAAAACCCACTTATTTTGGTTAGCTGTGGAGAGAATAAATGATTCCAGACGAATCACTTTTATAGCAGTTTTTTTATAAATATATGTTTTAACGACAGGCTTCATCTACTATATCTTCTTCTGACTCTACTATTATAGAACCACTGGAACTCATTTCTGTGCTTTGAACAACATCACAACTTTTAGACCCACTTTGCACCGAAGTCCAATCTCCTGAGTTCAAAATTAAACTTTGTACGGAACCCATTGCAGTCTCTTTACAGTTCACTTGTCGTGTAGAAATATTCGGTGCATTATAGTTGGAACTAAGAAGCGCAAGATAGTTTTTTTTTTTACTTTTGTTTTTAAAGCACCACTTTTTTTTACCTTTGACCAGCTTTGTCTGTTCATTTTAATGACTAACAACTGTTTTTTCTGTATTACAAAAATATGGTAGTAGGTACATCTAGTCGTTAAATAGTAGGATAAAAGGGTTAAAATTTACTTAAAATAGTATAAGAGTGAAAATTACCACTCTTATATACAATCGTCACGTAAAAGTGGATCTTGCGACTCTAACACGATTAATCTAACTTGATATAAAGTCGTATAAGAGTACAATTTATCACTTTTACACGAACGTCACGTAAAAGTAGTTCTCGCAACTCTAACACGATTATTGCCGATGTAAAAGTCGTATAGACGTTACTAATATTTCAGCAGTGGTTTTACTACTGAAAGTTGTATAATGGACGTATAAACAGTCGTATAGAAGTTTATAATGATGTCTTTAAACGACTCGAAGTTGTATAAAGATAAGAGGCACTAAGTTATATAACACGCAAAAATTACTTCAATACGATGTTTATACCATTTTGAGTCGCGTAACTTGTACTTATATGACTGAAATGTTTGTTGGGAAGAGCCCTAACTGGATACTGTCGCCTCAACAAGCACATGTTCACACTGGGGCTAAGCGACACTCAATCCTGCAGGTTCTGTGAGGAGGCGGAGGAAACGCCTCTCCATCTTCTAGGAGAGTGCGGAGCACTGATGCAACGACGTAGTATCTACCTGGGCAAGCACCTGCTTAGTCCAGACGAGCTAAGAGACTCCACCCCGAAGAGAATCCTACAGTTCCTAGCTGCTGCAAGGGTTAGTGGCGAACTGTGAACGCCGCTGCTTCGAGGCTGAACACACAAAGCGGCGATCACAATAAGCCTATTATGGCCGCGATGACTAGCCCCAAGCTAAGCAGAGCTTGTGCTATGGGTACTAGTTAAAGATAACTGATATACTTAATGCATACACTACAACGATAAATATTTTTTGTTATACATAGAAAACATCCAGAACACTCGAAACAAATCCACAGATCGTACAAACATTTGTCTCGAGGCGAGAATCAAACCTGTAACCATCAATTTATGTTATATCTTTAGAGTTTAGTTGTAAGTATTTACATATGAAGTATAGCGTCTTAGGTTTATGTAACCTTTTATGTTAATACTCCAACGTTTCATAAAAATATTTAATTTAACATATTAATTAAGTCTATTTCGTCCCACAAATACATAGTAATATAGTATAGTATTATAATATCTGTGGTAATAGTAAACAGATAATAGATAAAATTATATTATTTGTTCAAAAGGTTGTTTGTTTCTTATTTTATATTAAAACACCAATGTAAGTAAGTAGTTGTAATTGTAACTAGTGAAATTTTGCCGCCCACCAGTTTTCGGGATAATTTTATTTGATAATTATTAATTACTTAAGATAGGGCAGAAGCCTTTATTCACAAAGAAAATTATAATAATATATAATTATTATTTACAATTGAAACAATTGAGCTAACTGCAGACTGTTGCAAACAATTTAATACTAATTAATTAATTAATAATTACTAAATTTTCTGTTTAATGTTAATTCATAAATTTTCCGTTTAATTACTACATTTTCTGTTAAATAAGTGTCTGTTTAATATGGGACCCGTCAGTTCTTTTACATTGTTTGGCAATTTGTTGTAAATTTTGATAGGCATGTTGTAACAGGACAAATGCATTTTTTTGTGGGTATAGCTAATCGATCTTTATGCCTAGAACTAAATTTATATACCTGTTCAAAAATTTCAAATAATTATTTAGTACCTATGTGATTTGACAAATTTACACATTTCTAAAATATACAAGCTCGGCAAATTCAGGATTATGTCGTTCGTGCCTAGGATGATGATGATGATGAAATATAATTATACTTCAGTTTTATTTTAATAAATTACATGGGGAAAACTACGCAAGGTCCTCTTCGAATCATCTTTACCTCAGGAACCCTTTTACGGAGTACGTTCAGACACGCCATCCTGCATTCGTTGGTGTAGGTTTTATTGTCATCAGCGCATATGGGTATATAGATCCTGCAAAAATAAATTAAGTTTTCTTTGGTACAAGCAAAAGGATTTTCGGATTCTTTTCTTTACTTATCTTCCTTCTTGCAGCTTCTTGCCAAATTTCATGATTCTAGGTCTACGGGAAGTACCCTATAGGTTCTGTGTGCATTTGATTCCCTTGGAAATTTCAAAATATTTGGACATAAACGGCTGTAACTTTTGATTGCGTTGCCTTCGAAGTTTTATTTATATCAAGGCTCCAACAAGTTACTGACTTGAGTATTTGATGTAAATTTCAACTCGATACTTCCACGCGTTCTTGGGAAAAGAGGATTGACAGACGGACAGACGGACAACTGAAAGATACTTTAAGGATTCCTTGTTTCCTATTGAGGACAATATAAAAAAAATATTCACTATAATCAGGAGAGGACCACTATAATCAACCACTATAAGCTAAAAAGAAAAATCTTTTTTCGCAAAGAAGATTACAATCAAATAATAGAAATAAATTAGAACTAGTATTTACAATAGAAACAATTGAGCTAACTGCAGACTGTTGCAAACAATCTATAATCTAATAAGCTACATAGGTATAATGTAGATAATACTGCCTGCCTCGTCGGTCTAGCGGTCGCTAGTTCAACTGCAGATAAAGAGGTCCCAGGTTCCAATCCCGTGTCGAGTCAAGATATGTGTAATTGTGATTTTCCTATCAAGAAAATTCACAGTAGCAGCCCGGAGTCAGGAAGTTGGCGGTTTTATACCCGCGAGCCTCGGAAAACACGTTGACCCTGCGTCTAACCTCTCCCCGGTCGTGTTGGTCTGCCGTCCCATTGGATAATGAGAGCGAGGGAATAGAGAGTACACCTGTGTTTGTGCACACATATGTTAGTGCACATATAATTATAATAATTATGTCCTGCGCACTTGTGGCCGAAATTCAACTAGGAGGCATCATCATTAAATAATAAGCTTATTTTAATAAAAAATAATTAAATCAACAACTGGCGCCTAGGTTTTGAACGTGGCTTCGCGCGCATTGCTTCCATGGAAATTTTCTAAGGTTATTTCTATCCCATGGAAACTGCAGCCTTATTGTCTTACTTAAAATCCATTAGCAGTGAATGAACTTCAAATGGATTACCAGTTGTCGACCCAGTCAGAATGCTGTCGGTATTGTCTAAGGTATTTAACTGGGCTTCGGTTTTTTCTGATCTCATACTCATACTCATTTATTCGCCGTAGGAGTACAAGGCACACACACTTGGAAATGTCAGTTTAAATATAAATGGGCTACAATATGTGGTGCTATAATTCAATTCATAAAACAGACGAAACAAACAAAACAAGGAACTTTGGAATATAGGTACATACAAAAATAAGTAAATTGTGTTTAGGAATGAATGATCCATGTGGACCCAATTTGATTTTTCATGCGTTTCGTTAGTGCAAGTGGGTCAATTATTAGTTCGACTGATTTATGGGGTAAAAAGCCTATGTGTTTTTCCAGCACTAGAGGTAGGTAGGTACATCTTAGCATGATTTCAGCGCGATCCGGTCAGTAGTTTTGGCGTGAAGAAGTAACAAACATTCGTTAATCGATCTTGCCATCCATCCATTCACTTTTCTTTTACGATTATTAGGTGTTCTGGGTATTTTCTATGAATGATAAAAATATATTAATGTAGTGTATTGTATTAAGTATATCAGTCATCTAGTACCCATAACACAAGATCTGCTTAGTTTGGGGCTGGATGATGCTCTGTGAATCGTCCAGCGTTATTTATTTTTATTTATCACACTAATATTGTAAATGCGAAAGTTTGTGAAATGTGAAATTTTTGTTACCTAGGATCTTCATAAGTACTGACCAGATCAAGATGAAATTTGGCATACACTTAGAACGTAGCCTAAGAAGAAGAAATTACTTTATACATTGTTTTTTCGAGACCTCCTATTAAGTATAAAAATACCTGTTGTAGGGGGTAACGCTCTTCCTTATCATACATTATGAGTTACAGTATGTTATTTCAAAAACATTTCTCAGAAATAGTGTAAATAGAATCATGAAAAACTTTTTTTTTTAATTTCTTGAGTGTAGGTTTAAGTCCAGAAATCCCCTTCGCAGGGGATTATGGCAGGGGATTATTGGAATAAGCCGTTTCTGTTAACCTTATTCTTCTTATATCGTATCTTCTTATATCGTTTATGATGTTGTACAGGTGTAAGTGGATGCGAGTTGTGCTTGTGTAGTGAATGTGTGTTTTAGGTGCTTCTGAGGACACCGGTATCTATTATACCGAAAATACGCTTGCGAAGCAGCGGGCAGAAGCATGTTTATTATAGGTGTGACATACCAGAATCAGAAACAGAAATCTATTTATTGTTAACTGTTGGACATAAAAGTTTATAATGTATAAAATAGTGTACAGTTTAAAAAGTTTATCTATTATGGACATACAATAAGTTTCAAATAGGAACTTTTATTGCTAGGTATATTGTTTAAATAATATTAACATTCCAAGTTATTTATTTTATGAATTTAAATATAACACACATACCATTGGGGAACCATCATTTATCAGAGTTCGCACCGCGCCTTGACCCAACAAGCAGCGTTGCCGTGTCGATCGTAATAAAAAAATCTGAAAAAACGTAAAATCCTAATTGAAATAGTCAAACCTAATATCAAAAGAAAGCTGACAAAGAATCCTTAACATTGACGAAAACGGGACTAATATATTCTAACCCAGTGCAAAGTTATCTCAAATCTAATTTCAAAGTGAAGTGCTAACGGACAAATCAACCCCAACCGGCCAAAGACACCGATGAGTCACCGTGCGCGCAGCTGACGAACACAGAGAATTACGAAATAAAGAGGTAACCGCAGCCTTCTCTACAGAAAATATGAACTGCATAATATGCCTCAAACCTATCGGACGTAGGGAAGTGCTCCCTTGTTCAGCATGCCACGACCCATACCACATCAAATGCCTAAATCTGGACGCAAACTACTTTGCCGAAAATAAACAATCCTTAGCAACTACATGGCTTTGCCAGACATGCGAAAGAGCCAAAGACCCAAATGATACAACCATGTCAGTTGATGACTACTGTCTAGAAGATCGCAGCGTGCTAGGAAGAACAACAAACACTACATCCCCGGACCTTGAACAAAGGGAAACCAACTCGTCAGAAAGTATATCTCTGGAAAACTTTTCGCGAATTCTAGATCTAAAACTAATGAGCCAAAAAAGCTCCATAATAATGGAAATGAAAGCTGTATTGCAATCACAAATAAAATCAGCTATATACAATGTGAAACAGGAATTGACCCAAACCACAAATGCTTTAACTAGCGAACAAACAAACATGAAGGAAGACATAAACTACCTCGATGAAAAAATTTCTAAACTAGAAGAAGAGAATATAAAACTAAAGCGAACACTACACGAAATGAAAGAAATACAAAACATAGCTACACAGCCAACATCAACCAGCTACGACAATAATAAAAAATTAGTCATTTACGGGCTCGAAGAATACTACAAAGAAGACGAAAGGGACCTAGAACACCGAGTAATCAAAATGTTCAGTGAAGTTATGAACATAAACCTAATCGGATATGTTGAAGCAATAAAACGATTGGGCAAACACGGCCGCAGACGACCGGTGCTGTTAGAATTAATAAGCAAACGTATGACCAAATATATATTCCATAATGCTAAATCTTTTAGGGCCACAGGAATATTTGTGTCTGAATTCCTGGATGGAAAAACCCTACAAGAAAAGAAGAACCTACAAGCCAAGCAAAATCCTCTCAACCTACGCGAACGACACTCAACCTCGCTACGTACAAATAAAACTACACGAAATGACAACTTGATAGAGCATATGCAAACCCAACCATCCACATCACGAGCTAGCGAAGCATCCACATCACACGACAGAAGTTCATACGCAAGCGGACGAAACATCGAAACTACGGGACACGAGAACCAACGAAACGACAACGCAGACAAAAACACATCCCACTCGAAAATCAGCGGTACATTTCGCCACTAAAATTTTGGTTCAAAACTCACAGAGCCTGAAAAATAAAACTTATATTCTAGAAAACCTACTCGACGAACGAAAAATACCGGTAGTATGTCTGACGGAGACCTGGATTCAACAACATCAACAACACGCTATTCAAATCAAAGATTACCAGTTTGCGGCATCCTTCAACCGACAGCACCACCGAGGAGGAGGTGTAGCGATCCTGACTAGAATTGGACTAAACTACAAAGAACTACCAGACTTCGCCCAGCTCTCGACGGAACTTATTTGTGAATGTTGCGCCATTGAATTATGTAAGCAAAATGTAATTATTGTAAACATCTACAGGCCGAACCGAGACCTAGAGATATTCTTTACTTTTCTTCAAAAAATCCTATCACTATTAAAACGAAAACATTGTAAAAAGAAAATAATTATCACTGGAGATTTTAACTTAGACAAGATAACTAGCTCAAAAGAATACAAAAGATTATGTGACACCATGTTAGAATCAAATTTAACTCAATTAGTCAAGATACCTACCAGAGTTATCAACACGACACAAACTTGTATAGATTTACTATTTACGAACCATAACAATTGCACAATCACCGTAGAAAACAATGGAATATCGGATCATTATAGCCTTATCTGTGATTTAAACCTAAATTTACCCCAAAACCGGTCCGATTATACTTTTACCACCAAAAGATTATTTACGAAATCAAATATAGAAAAGTTCAAATTAGCGCTGAAAAACACTGATTGGGATAAAATAATATTAAGTAACGCAAACATTAATGAAAACTATACCTCATTTCATACAACAATTCAAAACATTTTAAACAAGCACATTCCCCTAACCCGTAAAAAACAACAAACTAAAGTAAACAAATCCTACATCACCAAAGGAATTAAAATATCTTGCACTAGCAAAAGGTACCTTAGAATTTTGTCGAATCAACTAAAAAACACAGCCTTCACAAAATATTACAAATCTTATGACCGCCTACTAAAAAAATGCGTAAAACAATCTAAAAAGTTATCCTACATGAAATCAATGAAAGCATCTACGAATAAAATTAAAACAATGTGGGCCACCATTAACAGTATAACTAACCCGCGTAGATCGAGTCCTAAAAACATTGAATTAGACTTACCAAACATTACCAACTCGCCAAAATCAATAGCCAACTCATTCAATAGGTATTTTGCATCCATAGGCAACAATCACACCGAGCCGGGCAGTTATAAAGAGTGCTGCGCAGGAGCGTGCGGACGCCCCGTGACCTCACCTTCGACTAATAGCATGTTCCTAGAACCAGTTACCAATGGCGAGGTGTTCAAACTGATAAGAAACATGAGTTCAAAATATAGTTACGGCGCGGACGAGATTCCACCGATACTAATAAAAAATTGCATTTCTTATCTAATTCTGCCAATTACTGACTTGATAAACCAATCATTTAACGAAGGGACATTCCCAGATTTATTAAAATTAGCTAAATTAAGACCAATACATAAGAAAGGCGGACCTGAGAAAAACCCAAGCAGTTATAGACCGATAGCGTTACTACCTACTTTTTCTAAGTTATTTGAAAAAGCTATGGCTACAAGGTTAAACAAATTTCTTGAAAAATACGACTTATTTGACAATAACCAATTTGGATTTAGGGACAACCGATCAACCGCGCTTGCTGTTTTTAACTACACGCAAAAAATATACAATTGCATGAATGACAAGAAATATGCCATCGGATTTTTCCTTGATATGACAAAAGCCTACGATAAGGTAAATCACAAGCTATTATTGCAAAAACTGTATGGAATTGGTGTTAGAGGAATAGCTTACAAATGGTTTCAGTCCTACCTTCGTGACAGGAAACAGTTTGTGCAAATAGATCATTTTAATAAATTATCACACGAACTAACAAACATACCTTCCGAAATAATTACTATTAATTCATCAATACCCCAAGGTAGCGTTCTTGGATGCAACCTATTTTTAATCTATTTATACGACCTGCCTAAATCAATAAATACACCCTGTGTTCTTTATGCAGACGACGTGTCTCTGCTTTTTAGTAGTACACCTAATATTGACATAAATTATATTAAAACGAGTTTATATGACTGCGAACAATGGCTTAAGGACCACAATCTTGAAATAAATTATAATAAAACCAAATTCGTTCAGTTTAGAACCTACCAAAAAAAACCACTTGACTTGAGTATACTTGGAAAAAGTCTTAACATAAAAGAACAAAATGAATTTAAATTACTTGGACTCACATTAGACAACAACCTTAACTGGAAATCCCATATTGAAAATATTAAATCAAAATTATCAAGATTTGTCTACGCGCTCAGTATCCTCAAATCAAATACAGACTACAAAACTGCCCTTTCTGCGTATTATGCCCAAGCTTTCTCAGCATTTAATTATGGAATTGTATTATGGGGCGAAAGTGTTAATGTCATCGACTTATTTATCCTTCAGAAAAAATGCATACGAATCTTGGTAAATATCCCAACCCGTGACAGCTGTAGGCCGCATTTTATTGAAAAGGGCATTCTGACCCTCCCCTGTATATACATACTGCAAGCATCGCTATTTGTAAGAAAAAACAGGCACATATTTAAATCAAAATCGGAACAAGATGATAAGTACAATAGACGCCACGGAAATATGCTAATAAAACCACCTAGTACCCTAACAATAGTAAGTAAGAGCCCAGAATCTAGGTTAGTCACTATTTTTAATAAACTGCCTGCAGACATAAAAAATGAAAAACTTGACAATATTTTTAAGAGAAGATTAAAATCAATGCTTATACGTAAATGTTATTATACAGTGGATGAATTCCTTAAGGATAAAACCTCTAAAAGTACATAGTAGGAATATCACTATTTTATGACTATTTTATGACAATTGTCAATTTTAATAATGCATTGTATGACATAAGTGGGTATATCATTATTTGACACGAATTTTACATTTATAATCTGCTTAAAATGGACATATTATGTTTAAAATCTTATTGTATTTTTATTTCGACATACATTTTAATTAATTTTTAATATTTCTGACAAAATAATTATGATAAACCTGCTTATAGGTAATGAATTGTGTATCCTCTTCTGTATCATAACTAACATAATGCTTGAAAACTAAATTAATAATGTAAAATTGTAGACCATTTATTTGTACTTACATACTTAAGAACTCTAACTTAGAATGTTGCAACGCCCTTACAGGGTTCATGTAGATTCTACCAAAAAATGTTAACACCTTATAATGGACATGAATGCAATAAATATATAAATAAATAAATAAATAAATCAAAGAATTCTTTGAGCGAATAGAAAGCATTTGATTCTAACCCTTTTTGTT
This sequence comes from Eupithecia subumbrata, assembly GCA_949316285.1. NCBI lineage: Eukaryota > Metazoa > Arthropoda > Insecta > Lepidoptera > Geometridae > Eupithecia > Eupithecia subumbrata. Next base: position 1,583,384 of record OX438644.1, on the reverse strand, counting down.
AGTTTTTTTCTAAATATAATTACCATCTAATGTTTTAAGTTCTATGGGAAGATTATTGAAAATTTTCAAGGCTGAGATGAAAGTGCTTTTGTGATACATAGTGTTTTCAACTTGAGGAATACAAACACAGAATTTATGCTTACCTTGGGCATACATCACAGCTATTGTCTTTCTTATAGTCGTACTTATTGAGGGGTAGTACATCAAACGTCCATTGATTGAAGAACTGATCGTTAAACTCCCATAAATTATATTCCCTTGGTTTAGTACGCCCTTGAGCATCATTATAGTCATGCTTATAAAAAAGCTCTACAAAGTCTCTTTCAGTTGTTGTTGTGACCTGAGGCTGCTGATTCGCCGTAAGCGCAAAAAGCGCAAAAAAATATGCTACAAAAAACATATGTAACGAATAGAAAAAAAAAACTCTTAATCCACAGATACAATTATATAAAAATTAAAGTACAATGGGCGGCCTTTTCGCTTTAAAGCGACTTCTTTTTTGATAGATGGAGTAATAAGAATGTAAGAAAAGCAGGGGGCTTACACTGAATTAAAGCTTACATTAATCCAACTAATATTATAAACGTGAAAGTTTGTAACTATGGCTGGATGGATGTTTGTTACTCTTTCACGTAAAAACTACTGAACGGATTTGGATGAAATTTGGCACAGAGATAGATTATAGTCTGGTATAACACTCAGGCAATATTTTATCCTGGAATTCTCACGGGAATGGGAATTACACGGGTGAATCCGCGAGGCGCTGCTAGTACTGAATAAATTATTCAGCAGAAAATATTACTCATAAAAAAACTAATAAATACAGGTTTATTGGTGATTCACTGACAATGTGTAACTAGCAGTTCCCACCATCAGAAACACGTTCGTAAAGACGTCAGGTCATATTTTTCATTTGTTTTGTAAAGAACCTGTGCAAAATTTTAAATGACGGTTTATCCAAAATCCAACTAAATACTTAAGACCGATCTTCCACTCCCACTATGAATTGGACTGCCTCGTTGGTCTAGCGGTCAGCTTGATTATGAGGTCCTGGGCTCAAATCCCGGGTCGGACCAATAGTCCTTAGTGGGATTTTTCTAGCAAGAAAATTCACAGTAGCAGCCCGGACTCGGACAAAAGATAAAAAGATAAAGATAAAAGCATTTATTGTTGTAAGACTAGGTGTAACATTAGGTATATTAACATTGGTATTAGGTCAAATTTAAAAGTATCTCTAGTCTGCCGGTTAGGCTTACAACAGAGGTACATAAAAAATAGTGAATTTAACAACGGGTTACAGCACAGATTATTAATATATAAATTAATAAAAAAAAGGAATTGTCAATTAGGTATATAAACATAATGTCCAACTTTAAAAGTATTATAATTTATCATTAAGGAAATCGTCAATTGTATAATAAGCCTTTTCTTCGAGTAGTTTATTTAATTTGCCTCTAAATACGTTCAAATTACATTCGGAGCGAATTGACAAAGGGATCTTATTGTAAATTATAGGAGCCATGCAAAACACACTCTTCCTAAGTAAGGCGGTCTTACATAGGTGGTGGTGCAGTGTACCCCCGCGATATTAGTCCGAACAAAATTAGCCACTTCATATATATATAGAGAAGGTAGAGTAAGTATTTTCCAATGCTTAAAAACCTCCTTGCACGTGTCGGTCTGTCTTAGACCAAACATTGCTCTAATGCAACGTTTTTGAGAAATGAAAACTTTCACAAGTTGGCGGTGTTACACCACTGTGCATCAGAAAGCACGTTAATCCGTTGATTCTGCGCCTGACCTCTCCCGTGTCGATCTGTCGTCCCATCGGATTATGAGAGTGAGGGAATAGACAGTGCACCTGTGTTTGCGCACACACTTGTGCACTATAATATGTCCTGCGCATCTGGCTCGTCTCCGATGAGACTGACCGCCGTGGTCGAAATTCGGCTAGGAGGACATTATTATTACTATAAACTCATTTATTCCTAAATCTCGTTTAAAAAATACATTTTTAATATAGCAAATATAGTATTATAAAATTATTCTACAGTAAAAATATATTTAAACGGTAAATGACCGCGCGGCCGGTTATTTACCGTTTAAATATATTTTTTAGCTAGGGTCAAACGGCCGGTGACTAGGGCTGCAGCGTGAGGAACTTCCTGACGATGCGCGCCGAGTCCAGGAGTACCGCCTTTTGAACCTGGCCCTTGATCCAACTTCCTAGCGAGATTCTCTTGAGATGTTGATCGAGACTCTTCGCTATTACGCCGTTAACCGAAACGACTATCGGGACGATAGGCGCTGAATAAACGTGCGGTCAACCTCGTTAGCCAAATCAAGATTATTATTATTAATTCAGGGCAGAGACGTTTTCAAGTTTCGTTACAAAAAAACTTTAGATTTTGATGAATGGAGGGGTCCATTCAAAAATCGCTCTTAGAGAGGCTAGAGAAGGTACCTATTACTAATACCAAGTTTAATAATAATTAAGAACTGGCTTCTTCATAAGCGTGTTCGTGATGATGGGCAGACTCTGCAGTGAATTACTTATAACCATGTATACAGGTGCTGTGTGGTGCCGGCTTACAATTTCCACCACCCAGACTCTGCCCGCGGGTGTCGTAAGAGGCGACTAAGGAAAATCCACCGGGGGCGGGCAGCAGCGCCCCCTGTCAAACATTTCTACGACCGAACTACGATCCCCAGCCCAGCGTAGGGATTATAGGCACTACCCCCCATGAGATAAAAGCCAATAAGGCGCTTATCAGGGGAGGCCTGCGTCCAGTAGTGGACGAATAGAGGCTGTTGAGGTTGAGATTGAGGATGTATAATTATGTACAGGATGCCACTTAAGAGGTGAAGCCGGGGTCATGAATGGTCAAGGTCAAGTCATACTTAAATTTAAATTTATTTTTTTAATTTGTTGTTATAGCAGCAAGATAATTATCTTACACACGCAGTGAAAATTTCAACTGTTACGGATCATGAGATACAAGTCAACTAACAGACGGACGGAGACGGATGGACGGATGGACGGATGAACGGATGGACATACAGCGGAGGCTTAGTAATAGGCCCTTGTTTTTTCACCCTTGGGGTACGGAACTCTAGAAATGAATTAATTTCTGAGACACCCTATGTTGCTTATCTAAAACTTACCAAGCAGTGCCAAATTTTTTAAATATGATTGAATCATTTTAGCGTTGTCTATTACAAAACTGGCAGCTCTAAATTGAGTTTAAGCATTTGTTTTCAGGAAGGTAATTAACTTTTATGAACATGCACTTTTAATTAGTTAATTAAACTGTAGATACCTACCTTATTAAAAATTATAATGAAGTAAGTTACCTCAAATTTTATAGGTATCATAACATTCCTTTATTTAAGGTTATTTTATTATAGTGCGTAATCAAGCCCTCATACTCTGGGTATTTGAGGTTACGGGTATGATTCCTGCCTCGGGACCAATGTTTGTACGATCTGCAGATATTTGTTCCGGGTGATCTAGGTCTTTTCTTTGTATGATCAGAGATATTATATATATCTCTGTAATTTATTGCATTAGGTATATAAGTAAGCCATCTTGTACCCAACACAAGCACTGCTTAAATTGGGGCTAGACGATCTTGTGTGACTGTCCTGATGATTTATTTATTTAGTTATTATAATGTAAAATCATATTCATTTTAGCTAGGTGACGTTTATTTCTTTGCCAGCTCATAGGTAACCATAAAATAGAACCCTATAACATGGTAATCTGGAAGAAGCACCTGCAAGGGAAAAGACCGTCAATTGCAGGATACTGTATTACCTCATACCTCATGTAATACCTCAGCTTCTAACTGCAGTACATTTACCTAAACCTTGTATAACTTTTAGCTATACACGGTCCCACGTAAAGGGTGTCTAAGCCGAAAGGGGTAATTCTGAACCATTGATTTTTAAACCGGTGATTTTTAAATTTTGGAATATGTTATTGTATTTTTTAGAATAAAAATATAATAACATATTCCAAAATTTATACATGCTTGACAAGAAAAAAAATTAAAATTAAAAAAAAAACTATATGTCGGGACTCTTTTACAAAGGATTTTGTTCGTCCTACAGAAACCGGTGGTAGTAGTAACAGGTAACCTAAGCTCACCTAACATTTTTTTTAAACAAAAATGACTAATAAAAAATTTAAAAATAATGAAGTAAGTTACCTCAAATTGTGTTATGGAGCCGAGCCGTCTGCGCCGGAGCGGGTCAGACTGCGCGTCATCCTCCCTGACCCGCTCAGCGGCCTCCTTCTGCGACATAACCTCTTCGCAGAAGGAGACCATGGCCTGCCACTCCCTTTCGCCGTCGAGCATGGCGCTCACCACGCTCGGCAGCGAAAGGTCCCGGCCCAGGAACGCTGAAAGCGTGTGCCGCATGGGACCCCACGCAGCACACGCCTCCAGCGTGTGGAGCGCCGTATCCTCCGGCGCCCCACATTCGTGGCAGACCGGGGTCGCCTCCCGTCTCGCGATCTGGTGCAGATACTTTCCAAAGCATCCATGCCCGGAAAGTACCTGCACCAATCGGAAGGTCAGCGACCGCACGAAATAATTACCTAGTTTTCGATTGAATTTTTTTGAAAAAAAAAATTGTTCTCAAAATCGGACTACTCTGTAAAGTAAGTGTCTAAAAAGTTAAGCGTGGTTATACATAAAAAAATTATACGCGTCAACTTGAGAACCTCCTCCGATATTTCGTCAATTAAAAAAGGATAAAAAAAGAAGTGATAAATAAATGAAATCAAGCTTTATTAATAATCGAAAGGATAAATAAATTGCGTGCAGATTCCTGTGTACGCATACCGAGTTGGTATCCAAGGTTCTTTGGATTTACTTTCATTTTTCATTTTAATGTCCCAGCAGTTAAGTTTGCATAGATTCACGTATGTCTTGTTATCCGTCCCACACACAGGTAGATACATACGGGGGCATTCGTTGCAGTCTGTTATTTCTTCAAGAAGGGGTAAGTCGTCTATTATATCTCCAAAATAAACCTGTTGCATACTCAATGCCTCAGGGTTGGGTGCTTTAGTGGTTGTCTTAGCCGCCTGAATTTTGTTTTTAAGGTATAAACACGCAGCTGTAACAGAGATGGTTTACCTTAAACTCACGGAAAATATCCTACTATATAGATTTTTTTTATTTATCTTGACGACCTCTGTGGCGCAGCGGACGAAGGTCTGCCCTCGACGCAGGAGGTTGCGGGTTCAATTCCCGCCTCGGGACAAATGTTTGTACGATCTGCAGACATTTTTCCATTGCGTTCTGGATGTTCTGGATCTATGTATAATAAAAAATATCTCTCTATGTAGTGTATTGTATTAAGTATATCAGTTATCTAGTACCCATAACACAAGTTCTGCTTAGCTTGGAGCTAGATAACGCTGTGTGAATTTATTTATTTATTATATCTTATCCCACTAATATTATAAAGCCGATAGTTAGTGAAATGTAAACATTGTTTTGTTATCCAAGATCTGCAAAACTACTGAACAGATCAACATGAAATTTGGCGTACGTTTAGAGTCAAACCTAACTTAGATAATAGGCTACTAATTATACCGAAAATACGCGTGCCAGGCCGCGAGCAGAAGCTAGTAATATATTATAATCCTATCATACTTATATTATAAAGCCGAAAGTTTGTAAAATGTGAATTTTATTTTGTTACATAAGATCTCCAAAACTACTGAACAGATCAATATGAAATTGGGCGTCCATTTAGATCATTGCCTAACTTAGGCTACTAACATACTGAAAATACGCGTGCGAAGCCGCGGACAGAAGCTAGTATATACACTATTAGCTGCATTCTTACTACCCGTTGTCCTATTACCCGTTTTCCCGTAGGAATGAAGCATTTTCCCGCGGTAAAAAGTAGCCTATGTTCAAATCAGTCCAGTAGTTTCGGAGCCTATTCAATACAAACAAACAAACAATCAAATCTTTCCTCATTATAATTATTAGTATAGATAGAATCCTACTAATATTATGAAAGTATTATGAATATTTGTAACCACATATCGCCGTATCTACTTAACGTATTTAGATGAAATTTGTTGTGTAGGTAGTTTAGGTTCTAGAATAACATATTAAACTAATCTAATTTTGAAAAATCAATGTGGTAAAGTATTTATGCAAAATTATTATTCCTAGGTTCGTTTCACTCAAAATTCGGTATAAATATTAGTCCATTAAAATTTAACTTACAACAAAGAATAATCAATTTTAAAGAGGTCCCCATTTTTCTAAGTTCAACAATTACTTTCTTACTTCCTTACTTCTTAATTAAATCGTAAATGAGTCTAAACCGAATGAGTATACCTAGGTAGTGATAATTTCAAATTGCTTTGAGCCGAGCAATTAACTTCAATGCAACATTTATCGTTTTGTATTTTTTTAAGATCGGCCAACTGATATTTATACCAAAATGATAAAAGGCCACTGCTCATTTTACTTGCAAGGCTTTTTTTTACAAAATGGTATATATATATATTCAAGGGAGAGAGATCCGGAGGCCTGCCGTTCGGAACATCAGACATGACTCGAAGTCCAAATAAAGTATTGCAACGTATTGTCCAGGTGTTTATTGGTTAATCAGAATCACTTCTCTATGTATACCTAGTCTCGCAAATTGTGAAACGCGGCATATTCAAGGCAGAGGCCAGACGACACGCCGTGCTCTCCTCGAGAGTCGCCAGCAAGAAGTGCATTCACTCACCGTCCAACCCTCAGGTCCAACCTAACCTCTTCTTCTTCTTTTGTATTTGGCTCTGCATCTTGTTTTGACACAATTCTGCCAATGTTGGTTTTCAATTGCTCATTTTTTAAAAACGATGTGAAAATTTAAGCAGATTAAGTTTGTCCAAAATAAAAGAGGATAATTAAATCTCAATCAAGTTCATTACAAAAGCAAACAAAATCAACCAAAATATAGAATAAAAAGCTATTCAAAAAGCACTAAAATAAATCTACCATTCGATTTTATTTTTATCATTAGTAGTATGTTTTTATAATGTATCTTTCCTAGAGTGAACTACTGTCCTGTAAATACAGTCTTGAATTTATGTAAGTAATTCTGTTTGTTATTCAGCCTCCCGAGATACAGGTTCTGAACCTTGTGCGGGGACCACCAGTAAAATGTGTACCTAAGCTTTTTTTTGTAATGGTAGATAAATGAATTTTGTATTTGTATTGTATTTTGTATGGCGCTCCGCCTTGACCATGCCCAAGTGACAATGACATTTGTAACAACGACAGTTGTGACAATGACAGTTGTCTACTTGACGTTTCCTACTATAACTCCTCGACTAGCTAGCAGGTGGCGTTGGAAACCGAACCACGAACGAAGATGTCCATATGAAAAGAGCCTCCTGCTACCAAAAAAATTGTGAGACGGAAGAACATTATACTAGCACGTACCCCGTCTGTCCCCCGGTGAAAAATTGAGAGTATAAAAAAATTATAGGGTTTCACATACCTAATCATTCATTCGACGTACAGGTGTACAATCTGCAGACATTTGTCCAGGGCGTTCTGGATGTTTTCTATGTACCTATAGTAAAAATATCTATCTATGTAGTGTATTGTATTAAGTATATTAGTTATCTTGTACCCATAACACAATAGCTCTGCTTAGCTTGGGGCTAGATAATGCTGTGTGAATTATTATTGTCCAGCATTAAAAAAAAAGATAAGGTAGGGAAGGAATCCCACCAATAATCGATGTTGAATCGATAAATATTGCATTATACCTAGTTGAAGTGTACTGCTACGGGGTGGGTCAGGAAAGTCTTTAAAAAAAGATAATTTTAAATTGGATATATTTATTAAACTTACTACCTATAGTTTGACCGATACCGCTGTACCGCGCCTGAGGTATGCGCGCGGCGAGACGGAGGGGAAGTACCGGTTGCTCCGATCCATCAGTCTGCCAGACAACACAACAGACCATCAGCCAGACAATATCGATCTCATGTGTACTCTTGCTCTTTTTTCCTCGCCCCCCACCTCGCCGCACTTTCTTATGGAGCGGTACAGCGGTTTCGGTCAAACTATAGTACAATTTTAAGTTAAACAACGATGTTGCCGCCACAAAGACCAAACCCGAAATGAAAGTATTCCCACGGAAATGCAGGTGCAAGCAAGTAGGTGTGACTAGAGTGCTTGCGATGCACCTTTATTGCTTTACCTACATTTATACTACAATATTATTCTTTTTCGCAATCGTATTTTCACAAAATACCGAAACAAAAATGTTGAATTTTTCTTAATTCTTGTTTTTTTTCCACGATTATCCCGTGAGTGAGATCCAGGCCTGGTTTGACAACGAAATCCACTAGGTTCGGCCCTTAATGCGAAAATTTGGACGGATAGATAGAAAGATGGATGGTATGGATTATATTGCTGTATATATTGTCCAGCATTATTTATTTATTTATTTATGGATGAACATAATGATGTTTGATTGGTACTTCTTCACGCCGAAACTCCTGAAAGGATCGAGCTGAAATTTTGCTTATATAAAGAAATTAAATACTTTCTTTGCATATGTAGGTACGATTAGATCTGGAATAACGGAAATGCTATTTTCAATCCCATAAATCAGTTCCCATGGGATAGAAATAACCTTAAAACGTTTCCATACCTACATATATCTTGTGCAAAGCCGCGGGCAAAAAATTATCATAATTTTACCTTTTACCAGAGGTTGGGTAATGTTCACTAATTAAAAAGTTAAGAACCTGTATATCTACTTTTATTCCTAACTAGCGCTATATAAGCTACCGATAACAGAATTCTAGTTATGGAAATCATAAGATTTTTCAAAATGAGTTTTACTTGTGTTTTGCTTCGTGAGTACCACACACACAACACACCTTCGGTGTTGACGCCCGTAGGACACCTCCACTGCGAAACCATAACAGCGGAACCGCAGTAATTTCGCCATGTCTTGTCCGAATGTAGGAGAAGCGGAACACTAGCGAAACTGCCTGATCTAACGCATAGATTTGACTATAATTATACCTATCTCTTTCCCCGCGCGGTTTCGTCGATCTGCTCCGACGTCAGCCACACCTCCGGTATAGTTGCGCAACTCAAACTAAACCTGATCGCAGCGGAATTCATCCAGCGGTTCCGCTACTCGTGTTCCGCAGCGGAGGTGTGCTACGGGCGTGAGACCCGACGGACCGTCTCTCACCGTTTATGCATAAACGGTGAGAGACGGTCCGTCGGGTCGGGTCGGGTCGGGTCGGGATAGCAGATTTTGGCCGAAGTGTGTTCAGGAAGTTCTGGGGAAGGCTGATACGCGACACCGCGCACACGTCAGCGACCCAGTGCCAATGACACAATTCTTATTAAGTTTTTATAATTATGTATGTAGCCGGCATCAGCTGGCTTAGAATTTAAACCACCCCAACTCTTCCCGCGGGTGTCATAAGAGGGGACTAAGGATATCCGCCGGGGGGACGGGCAGCAGCGCCCTCTGCAGAATAATTTTACAACTGAACTGAGACCCCCAACCCGCATGCCCAGCGTGGGGATTATAGGCACTACCCCACATGAGATAAAAGCCAACAAGGCTTTTATCTCTTGTTGGCTTTTTTCTACTGCGTTTAGCAGTGGACCAATGGCTGTTGAGGTTGAGGTTGAAGACTTTAGGATAAAGGCCTCCCTTGAGCCCTCCATGCATCACGATTCTGGGCCAGTTGGATCCACGTTAATTTTTATATTTTTATTTATTTGGAAGTCGGGACAGTACATAGATTACATGTTTGTTGCCTGGGAGTAACGTTTCTATTGGCATCTTGTTATACCGGAAAAACGCAAGCGAAGACGCTGACAGAAGCTAGTGTTTATAATACAGGGTGCCACGTAACATGTGCACAAAGCCGAAAGGGGGTTCAGAAACCGAGCGGAACAACTTTAAAAAAATGTTTGATATTCAATAATCGTAGGTAAGTACAACAAAAGTTGATTCCCTCGGTGTCCATAATCACCCTTTTTCGGCTTAGTACACATGTTTAGTGTCACCCTATATAATAATAAACACCTTATTTAATAAATAATGTGACGACCTCAGTGGCGCAGCGACCGAAGGTCCGCCTGCGACGCAGGAGGTTGCGGGTTCGATTCCCGCCTCGGCACAAATATTTGTACGATCTGCAGATATCTGTTCAGGGTGTTCTGGGTGTTTTCTATGTATAATAAAAAAAATATCGTGTTAATACACTACATAGATAGATATTTTTTATATTAAGTATATCAGTTATCTAGTACTCATAAGCTCATAACACAAGCTCTGCTTAGCTTGGGGCTAGATAATGATGTGTGAATTGTCCAGCATTATTTATTTATTTAATGTGACGCGTTTTTCAGATACAACCCTGCTGCTCTTCACACAATTGATACCTGGTGAATGTTTCATAAAGACGATCTATCCAAACCTCAACCTCACGTTAGAGAAATGCAGCCATTGTCCCAAAGTATACCTACCAGTTTGTTCAAACTTTGATTTCACCTACTTAAATTTGTGTATATTCAATTGTAGGCCACGAAATAAAACCCATGAGGTATTTGTTAGAAGAGGGGTATGTCTTTTCTTTAAGTGAATAAAATTACTGAATCCTGAGATCTGAGAAGTTTTTTTTTTATTTCAATATATTTATTTTATTATTCAGCTCCACTTGCAAACTGATACACATAATAAAACGGCAAGTGCGAGTCGAACTCACGCATTATGTGTTCCGTATAATTGTAAGACCTTGTGTCTTGCCAAATATCATAGTTCTAGGTCATAGGGAAGTAGATAAGTTTTGGTCCATGGTGATAATCAAAAATTATTATTTTTGTGAATAGACTACATTATGGTTTACGGATTTTTCTCTTCATTTGTGCTATAAGATCGTGCTATTTGCCAAATTTCATAATTCTAGATCAACGGGAAGAAATCTATAGGTTTTGGTCCATGGCGAGAATCAAAAGTAATTTTTTTAGAGTTTTAGGATTTTTCCCTTGTGATATAAGACCTTGCCTATTGCCAAATCCTTCCTCCCCCCACACCTTGTACGTCTGGGAGGTGTTTCAATATAGTAAAACCTCTTATATTATAATCCTTTCTTAACTTTAATCAATGGCTAAGCAGTGTTCTTCTGATCATCATCATCATGATCCACAGCCGGAACTATTCACTGCTGGGTATTTTTCTTTGTTTTTTGGGATCACTTTGTTGTGCGTCTGTCTGTCTGTCCGTCTGTGAAAGAAGCAAGGCCTTATAGCACAAGTTTTGAGAAAAATCCGAAAATAGTAAATTTTTAGTTTATTTTAAAAAATACTTTTGATTCTCACCATGGACCAAAACCTACAGGGTACTTCCCGTTGATCATAATAATTTGACAAGACACAAGGTCTTAGCTAGCCCTTAGTGCGCGAGTCCGACTCGCACTTGGCGTTTTATTTTTTGTATTTCACACCACACAAAAGGCTTTGTCGCTGAGCGACCACATCGCCTAATTTATACATATTCACAATCTTTTACAAACGAAAAATAAAAACTAATCTCTACAAAAATAACTTAAAGCGAGGTTGTAAATTGTGCGGGCTTCTTCAGACAATGGGTTGGATAACATACTGTTACATTTGCCAACATCATATAACTTAGCCACTCCAAAAATACGAAGTTGTTCGTTTGCGTTTCGTACACATTCCATTATAATTACAATGGAATGTGTACCTTTGTAAACTTTGTGGCTCATATTGAGGCTTATAATATTAATAGATATTTTAAGCCTCATTATAAGCCACAAAGTTTGTACCAATCACCACGGTGATATGCAATGCTGCCTCCATTAACACTATCACAGCCCAAGACGCAGATACCAGTCTACTCCCAACTAGCTGAATACAAAAGCTGTGTTGGAGTGAGAGACATGTGTTTCTAAATTAGAATTGTTTACATGGGTTTTTGTTAAAAATATAGAGAACCCTATTGTAGAATTAAACCTAATTTAGGATTTAAGACACTAACTAACCTACAAACCAGAAAACATGTAAACATTGCAACAATAAACACCTATCATATACATATCATGTATGTATTTGATAAATGTATATCAACATCTATCTATTTGTCCCGCGGCGGGAATCGACCCTAGAACCTGCTGTATCTCAGGCGAACCTTAATCCACTACACCTTTGAGGTAATTAGGTAGTTAATTAGTCAAGCAATAATAATTAAAACTCTAATTATGATAACGTTAATAAGGTAAATTAAAATTTTATCGTATTTCTTTTACTTATCACAATCTTGGTCAGTACAGAATCTTGACTCCAGTTATTGACATGGAAATATTCCACGTTTTCATCGGTAAGTTATTTAGAGGATGCATTGCGCGCCATTGTGTGAAAAAGATAGGCATAGGATTTTGCGTTAATAGAAGCCCATATTCGCGCGCTTCATAGGAGCATACGTTTTTGGAACGGCGTAAGCGCAAGAATTATATTTTTGCTTATTTACAAGAAAACTACACAATTTGTGAAGAAACTATTGAGTAACTAAAGAATTAGTAATAATAATAATCTACGAATCAAAATAAAAATCTTTTCTATAGACCAATGACGAGGGTTCCTGAGATCTCGACCAAATTGGGTGACTTGTTGACTGGAAACTTTCATGATTTTTTGATTGTATTTTTTTTCGCAATCGTATTTTCACTATTAGAGAACCGATTAAAAAATGTTGAACTCCATGTAATTCTAGTTTTTTGAAATGAAATGAAATGATATTTTATTGTATAAAACATGGTATAAAAGGTGGTTCGTTATGAGTTATATTATGAGCTCATGTTTAACTATTCTATAGCATGCAAATTATAAACTTATGTCTTAAAATTAATAAATTCATTAATATCATAAAATTACGCTCATTCAGCCAACTAAATAATTTCTTTTTAAATAAATGGTCATTCAATAATTTAAATTCATTAGGTATCTTATTACAAATTTTGACACACATAGTCAAGCAGCTTTTTTGATGTCTCGCTGATTTTGAGGTTTCTTTTAGAATAAGCCTATTCGGGTGTCTACATTGTCTAGGACTTTTACCGCGGGTATCCCGTGAGTACTGAGATCTAGGCCTAGGTTAACAAACAAACCAGCTAGGTTCGCCTCTTAATATAACAATATTAGAAAAATTCGAATTCTGCCGCGTTGGTCTAGCGGTCAGCTTGTTCAACCGCTGATTATGAGAGAGATTAGACGACCTCCGTGGCGCAGCGGGCGAAGGTCCGCCTGCGACGCAGGAGGTTGCGGGTTCGATTCCCGCCTCGGAACAAATTTGTGTACGGTCTGCAGAAATTTGTTCCGTTGGTCTGGGTGTTTTCTATGTATAATAAAAATATCTATCTATGTAATATATTGTATTAAGTATGTATATCAGTTATCTAGTACCCATAACACAAGCTCTGCTTAGCTTGGGGCTAGATAATGTTGTGAGAATTGTCCAGCATTATTTATTATTTATTATTTATTACTATGAGGTCCTGGGTTTGAATCTCGGGTCGGGACTTTAGTTGTTACTTACTGGGATTTTTCTAGCAAGAAAAGTTCACAGTAGCAGCATGGAGTCAGGAAGTTGGCGGTGTTACACCCCCGTGCCTCGGAAAGTACGTTAAGCAGTTGGTCCTGCGCCTGCCACATCTCCCCGGTCGTGTCGATCTGTCGTCCCTTCGAATTATGGGAGTGAGGGAATAGAGAGCCGGCCTGGTCGAAATGCGGCTAGGACGACATTAGATTATTAGAAACATTCACAGTTACACTTAGATAAAATTAAAGTAAAGTAAAAAGTATTTATTACAGCAAAACACATAGGTTATTAATTACATTCGTTGCACATTCTGAAACTGAAATTAACACATAAGAAAAAGTCGGCAGTGTTACCCCAAGAATAGAAACAAATAAAAAATAGTATTTACAAGTGAAACAGCTCAGGTTACCAGACAACATTTGCAGACTGTTGCAAACAATGTAAAGGTTGAACATATGGATCATTTGTTCCATTTGTTACCTCTAGATGGTCAGTCTAGAGGTAGCTCAAATGATCCATACGACCGATATGGCGCGGCGGGCGAATGTCCGCCTGCGACGCCGAAGGTTGCGAGATCGATTTCCACCTTGGTACAAATGTTTGTACGATCTGCAAATATTTGTTCCGTATGTCCTGGGTATTTTCTGTGTGTAGTAAAAAATAGCCATCTATGTGATGTCCATTGCTGAACATAGGCATCCCCTAAACAACGGAATGTTTGTATGTAACTAAATATATCAGTCATTTCGTTAGTAACCATAACACAAGCTTTACGTAGCATGGGGCTGACTGTACTATAGAATACCGGAAGATAAAATACTGGAAACGGTATCCCGAAAGAACACAAATCCGCAGAACGAAATACCGAAAGCACATGAGGCCGCAAAACGGAATACCGAAAGCACACAACACTGAAAAACTGTAGACCAACGATCACAATCTCGAATGAACGCTATACCGAAAGATCACGAAATGCAGATGTTAGATGCTGTCCGTCCAGCAAAACCGTCCGTCCGTCCCATAAAACATACAAGTTACAAACTTTTATTAGGTAACTCTGTATTAAAAGTTTGTAACTTGTGTGTTTTATATGGGCCACAACGGATCTGAAATAAACGATTTTTAACACCCGACGCAAAAAGAGAGGGCGTTATAAGTTTAACGTGTCTGTCTGTGTATCTGTCTGTGGTATCGTAGCTCTCAAACGGATGAACCGTTATTCGTTTAGTTTTTTTTGTGTCATAGATAATTTTTTCCCGAGTGTTCTTAGCCATGTTTCAAGAAAATCTGTCGAGGGTTTTTAAAAATTTTAACTTTGTTCTTGTTTATATCAATAAGCGTTTATCAAAATAATGCTACAGCTTATTATTTTTTCCAGGTCCTGCGCTTCTTTTGGCCATGCTATTGGTTCCTCAAGAATGTTACATAAAGCAGATTTACCCTGACTTGAACATAACAACAGGGACATGTGAAGACTGCCCAAAAGTTTACTTTCCTGTTTGTTCGAATTCAAATCAAACATATCTGAATTTGTGCATGTTTAACTGTAATAATAAAAAAGTTAAGGGCGAAAGAATCAGGAGACGAGGCATCTGCTTAAGTTATTAGAGTGGCTTTCTAAAACGGACTTTCAAAAGAATTCAAGACAAAAAACCAGCTAATTTTACAAGAAAAACAAAAACGTAAACGAAAAATATTTTGAAAAGTGTAGGTATAATGATGATGTCAAAATTCTAACGATACCCCATGCGTCCAAATCTATTTAGGCATTTAAAATTTTTGATGGAATAAAGAAACTCGCAAACCCACAAAACATATTTCAATTTTTGTTTTTTTGACTTACCAAGGTTATGACTAATTTATATGATATGTAACGAAATGGTTAAATGAATAAATCTGAAATCTGAAACTGACGTAACTAATAATATAACACAAAAAAATAAAAACAGTTATGTGACCGATGAAACAACAAATAGTTTCATCGACAACTATTTATCGATGTAACAACAATCTATCGTAACATTCGTTACGTTATAAGTTCGAAGTAACATTACTTCGAAAATGTTTCTTCGAATACCTACTTCTTTTACGACTGTTACTGTGTTGACTTTGTTTAACCAAACACACTATTTTGATGCTGTTTGCGCATTTGTATAAAAACACATGTCATCTTTATCCGTTTATGCATAGGTACCATGATTCAAAGTCCGTTTTAGAATCCTGTCTTAATTCAATAAATGGAATCTTCTGCAGAGTATTATCTTACGTTTTATTTTATTCCTTGAAGATAAATAATGCCGGTGTAGTGTATGTCCAGGTAAAAACCATGGTCTACATACATCATCTCGTAGGTCGAGGTGTTGCTAATCAGCTGTCACTGTCACTGTCACTTGTCAGACGGACATAGCCGAGAAGGCGGGAATCCGGGTTGACAGGCGAACGGATGTCACTGGAGAGTGAGGTCGAGCTGATGCAAGGAATTGCAATGCCTTTACTGTGCCGAGCCGATGTATCCCTCATGTACACTATCGGTCTTTGGAACCCCTGCAGCCAGTTAATTCATACAGCACGTAGCCCCAAGCTTAACAGAGCTTGTGAAGGATACGAGATTACTGATAGGTATTACATAGGTAGATATTTTTATTGTACATAAAAAAACCCCCAGAACACTAATTACTACAGATCGTACAAAAGTTTGTCGTGAGGCGGGAATCGTACCCGCAAATTTGTGCGTCGTAAGCAGACCCGACCGGCCGCGTCACAAAGTACACCGTCGTAAAAGTATACAATTACTAACTGATGCCCGCTGCTTCGCATGTTCTTTACCAAGATAGAAAGTAGCTTATATCCTCGGGAAACCATCTCCATGCCAAATAATCTTTAAGATCCGTTCAGCCATTTGATTTAGGTGTAAAACAATGTAACGAACAGACAGAGGTACTTTCAGATTTATAATATTAATATGGATTCGTAATTAACTATCCAGGAGAGAACCAAAGCTAGCATAGCTTAAGGTTAGGTATTCCTGTAGCAGTAGGCGTAAACGCCAGCGCACGGCTGTTCGCACCTTCAAGCCGCCGCACTCGTGCATTTTGTAGGTACTTATTTAAAAATAGTGAATAAGGAAATCAGAAATATATAGTGTTAAATATTTAGTTAAGTAAAAATAAATAAGTTGCGTTGTCATCCAAACTAAACGTGTATACAAAATTTCAGCACAATCGGTTGAAGAAATCTGCTTCAAAATTGAGTTGCAAGATTCCACCCGTACATACATTACAAGTTAAATAAAAGCTTGTAATATATCAGTAGTTCAGTCCTAATATTGAAAAAACACTACAAAAAGGGGTAGAGATAAACCATTCTCAAAATGGCGTGTATTTTGAGAATGATTTATCTCTAATTAACTAAGGGATTTTTATTTTTTTTGAAGTTCACTCTATCTTGAATGATACTTTAACTGGATGTATGATATCATTTTTTCAGAATTTTAAAAGTTATTTTCTATGTCTCAGATGATTTTAAAATCACAAAAGCGCGGCCTCTGCTGAAATACCAAGCCTTTATCCTAAATACCAAGCCAAATCTAGCGAGATAGTAAATTTCACATACTAGCAACAGCTGGGGTACAGATGTTTTTAATTGGAGATCACATCGGTCTACAAACAAATATCCATGGGAGGCCACGACTTGGCAAAATTAGTGTACGACGCCCTGGGTCCAGCAAGGAGTATTTTAATTCTTTCGATTCGTTTCCGAATCGAATCCGACGGATTCGAATTCGATTCCGACGGATCTATGAAACGCTATTTACGGGTTAATGATCGCAAATCTGAAGCGAATCTGTTGACTAATGGCCATGTCAATGAGGAGGAGGTCCTTATTGAGATGATTGAGCTGGGATGACGACCCGCGAAAGTCTGCAAACGATGCTGCGAGGATGCAGCGAGCTGAAGACAGGGCGCTATGGCGCTCTTTAGGGGATGCCTATATCCAGCCATATATATGGTATGTGTTTGAAATCATATATGGACATGTTTGTAGACCGATATTGTAACATCGTTGAACAATGTTACAATATCGGTCTTCAAACATATATCCAAGGGAGGCCGCGACTTGGCAAAATTAGTGTACGACGCCCTGTGTCCAGCAGGCCTAGCCAAATCGCAAACGAATCATATCTATTCTCTTTCTACAATTGCTAACGCTTTAGCGGTTGCGATTATAGATCGCGAAATGTTGATAGCCAAGTTGACGCGACTGTATGTATCGCTCATTCTACAACACGGATAGAATACAATCAAATGTTTGTCTATGGTTAGCGTTCTCAAATGTCAAAACGATGTCAAAGTCACAGGTTTGCCTTGCTGATCTCATTCATTTGTGAACTTCGTAATAGATGTTTTGAATTGTTTTGTGCTACAAAGTGAGTGAAATTAGGTAAAAGTTCTCTTTTTACCAATTTGTGACACTACATTATGTGCATACACAGGATTGGTATTACAGTTCGCGGCTTTATTAGAATCCATGGAGAGGTACGTAAATTATAAGTTACTTAGCTTCTGCCCGCGGCTTCACACGCATTTATGGAATAAAAAGTAGCCTATATGTTATTCTAGGTCTAGATCTTTATTTATGCAAAATTTTAGGCCAATCCATTCAGTAGTTTTGGCGTTGTCTTCGGCCAAACATTTTCCCAATGGCACAGACTTTCGCCTTTATAATTTTGGTAGGATTAAACCAAAATCTTCCTTTGTTTTAATCTTCCTAATACTCAGTAACACGAAACATAAACAATGACGCGGTATGCAACTTGAACTTGAACCGTTCACATACTTATGAATGAAACAAACATAGGTATTGATTGTGTTTACTAACACTTTGTTTATAAAGTACCTAGTCCCTTTGTGTTTCTAAAATAGTTTAAACTTTTGTTGTAGCCGAGGTGATATAGGGAGGGAGGCCCCAACAAGGGGCACAAGGCAGACTAACTAAAGGCTATATATGGCAAGAGCTGGCAGAATCGCTAAACTCCATTGGTGGGAATGTCACAAGATCAACGGATAATATAATGGGATTGACTGCTGATGTCGGTAAACCTACAATTGAAGAGAGAAGAGAGGATTTAATGTCAGTTCATTTTTTGCATAAGATCATCGCTATGTTGTGAAGTGTTTTTTTTTTCTTATTTTGGTTTTGTTACTAATATAATATCTCAAATTTTTCAGGAAGGAACATCTCAAAGAAGCTCTCTACCACCACCGATCGAAGATTCCGTCCCTGAGTTTCACTCCTAAATACCAGCCACAGATGTGATTAAGTTGGAACTTTCTGCAATTTTGCTGCAGATAAGATCATCATCGCTACCTTCAACAAATATATTGTAAACATTAGAATATAGTGTTTTTAGGACCAAATAAAAACAAACAAAACATATAATAATTTTATTCAAATTTGTTTATGCAACTAAATATAACTTAACAGACTTACATCTAAAGCGTTATACTTAGGTATAGGTACATTAAATTATATCAGGTATATCTAATAACACCTAATTTTTTATAAACTTTCTTTTTTCTTCAACCTTTGTATGGACTACTACACTGCACTGTAAGAATTATTTGTACCTATGGTTGTACCTACTTCACGAATAGTCGCAAACTTTGCCACTTTTTACCTTAACTTCCAGTAGAATCTCGTTTGTTCCTTTTAATGTAGTTTTTTGTCTTGAAAGTAACTTTATTTAGACGAAATCTCTGCATAAATAAAGTGTCCGACATTTCTTGTATGGTGTCTTAGCACACTCACGTTATAAGTACGTGTTTTTCGGCGATTTTCACGACACTTCTTCATTAAGGGCACATCACAAGGAATGCATTTTGAACTCATAATAGATAGTTGCCCTGTAGTATTTGATAAAGGGCAAAAAAGTCCAAAAATCTATTTTTATTTCACACTTCTCCTTCACAAACACTCGTATTTTAGAACAGCTGATGCCAAATCCGCCATTTTGTAACGTTTTCTACTGGGTCTCAGCGAACGCTCGCCTAGCGATCACAAACTTAGAATTCGTTTCGTTAGCGGTTGTCAAAAGTGCGGCTTGTCTACCATTTGTATGGGGTATAGCGATCAAGCTAATAGAATCGACAACATTCTATTCTACTCGTGTTGACGAAACGCTTACTTGTAAACTTGGCTACGGTTTCTCGATTCGTTTGTTCTGACCACGTGACTTTGCGTTTTAGAAATGTGATTCCCATACATTTTCTGCGTTTTCTATAGCGTTAGCGATCATAGATTTGCAACTTGGCTAGACTAGCAGGTGGGATGACAGCCCGCAAAAGACTGCAAGCGATGCTGGATGCACCAAGCTGAAGAGAGGGTCACTAGGGGAGGCCTATGTCCAGCAGTGGACTAATAAAGGCTGATGATGATGATGATTATGGGCTTAAAGCCAACGTACTTTATATTAGAGATAGAGAAGACAGTACTAAAAGAAAGAAGCAGCTTGTCTATGTGTAGTCATGCGGTCACAATGTCGCCGACACCAACTCACTGGGCTGGTGTCGGCGGGTTCGGTGTGACACAACAAGATAAAATGAGATACGATAATAATGATGATAATAATGAATAAGGCAGTAAGATGTTATCTCAATTGATTTGTAATTGATTCATCACACTTGTATCATTTTATTGCGAGAGACGTCGACAGATAGGATGGTTGTCAATTAAGGGATTTCTTGAAGTGAATATGTTCAAGATAGTTTTCAAAATGGTTCAAAAATTAACAATAATTTGTGAGTATAAATAACACCAATAAACGTGAAAACTAGGCCATGTTCGGCCTTCTGAATAACTCAGATGTAAAGGTGAAAGGTTACTGCTAAAAAGTAGCTAATAAAGTGGCGAAAATAGTATGAGCAAATCAAAAGAAAATAAACCAATGAAATGAATGAGTGACGAAAATAACATAGTCATACAATCACATTTTACAACAAGCTTCTGCCCAGCAGTGGGACAGTAACAAGTGAAAAAAAGAACACGATAAAAGAGCTGACATTTGAGATCTTAATACAGTGTGTCTCATGGCTGTGGGACACCTGTCGATGTCGCGTCAAGTTTCATAGTACCTAGTGCCTAATCTTAATTCGTAAATTTTCTGATTACTTTTTTGTGTTTTGGTGAGTTTTATATCCATCGATGTTGTTAGATACATAGGAGAAGATTTATGTTAGACCGGGCCGTGTCCGGGGCGTACCATGTACGTGGCCCGAACGGGGCACGGATTTGAAACGTTGTATACATTTTGTATGAAGCACTTTATATTGAACAGTGCATGATTTGTGTCCCGTCAGGGCCCGTCTACTAATGTTCTCGTAGGCTCCGCTCCGGCCCGCCCCGGCCTCGGCCCGGTCCGGACACGGACCGGTCTAATATAATCTTCCCTGAGGTTATATTTTCTAAATATTTTTCAGGCTTTCTCATTTTGGGTATCAATACTCAAAAAAGAGGTCCTTCAAGGTCATTTTTGAATCAGTACATGAGATTCCAAGATGATCCCCCAATAAGTAATGAGTAAGAGACGTTTTTCAAATTAGAAAAAAACACTCCTGTTTAACTTAGAACTCAACAGAAGGTGCTATAACGGCATCCGTAATCATTCAGTCCAACATGGGTTCACGTGCGCAGAGCAAAAACTTGATAACGATGAACGATTCGAATTTAATTGCTATAGTGCAACAATATCAAGATTTGTACAACTGCCTAAACTTGAGCCGAGTCATATTAAAATATTAAAAAACCCGCTTATCATCCTTTAGCAAGTCAGGAAATAATGTGTCTGTTTTTATTTTAAGTTAATATCATGAACCTAGACTCTTTTTGTTCTTTCATTTTCTTCTTCGTCTTATAATCGATAATAACAGGATCTTATAATTATTACTGTAATGGATTATGGAACTTATAGGTAATCCATTACAGTAATACATAATTTTAAGATTATTAATCTCGTTCTGACTCTCGAGTTCCATAGAATACCTACGTCTGTTCAAAGATGAATGCCATTCGGCGCGTTCGCTGCGTGCGGCGCGCTCGATGCTTGGGCCGATGTTTTTGTTGCGGACAGGTACGCGGAGCATGAAGAAATTCGATGACTGTACCGCGTGCGGTTTCTGCGGTGCGGACGGATGCGCGGTCACCTTCATTGTATACGCACGGTCCAAAAATTTAAAAGCAAAGACTATGCATAGACAATAGACCGCTAGGCTACAGCGACCTCTTTTCAGTCTGGTCGAACTATTTGCTAAATCACATCAATGTTACTAATGCTAAAGTTTGGATGTTTAGTTTTATGGATGGATGTTTGTTACTTCTTCACGCCAAACTGAACTGATCAGGCCGAAATTTGCATATAGGTAGTTCTTGGATAAAACATAGGCTACTTCTGGAATAAAACATAGGCTACTTTATATCCCATAAAACATTGCCCATGGGATAGAAATAACCTTTAACGCATTCACTACTCAGCCTCGCAAAAGGAGCTGCAGATAAACTAGGTGCGTCATGGGCCCTGAAAATGTTAGTTTGAACGCTTCCATAGAAACAATGCGTGCGTAGCTGCGGGCAGAAACTTTGTTGAACTAGTTTTTCATAAAGAAAATGGCTCAGTGAACACCTTAATGTCACCACGATTTTCATTATGTCTTGCCGGATGCAGCATACATTTCACGGTGGACGAGCCAGGTGCGTCACCGGCACTGAAATAAAAATTACGTGAACACGCAGGGCGAGCCAATGGCACTGGACGTGTTAATCAGAAATCATTTTTTAACCAAGCATTATAATTTTTTTAGCACAAAACCAATCACTGACAACACCACATCAACGCCGCCCCCAACAACAAAGTATCCAGTTTACAACTCTCTGCCGAACACCTGTCTTTGTTCCCGGATCTACGACCCTGTCTGCGGCAGCAACGACAAATCATACTACAATCCGTGCAGGCTGCACTGCGACGGACCTAACATCACTGTAGTACATCAGGGGAACTGTATATTGTTCTAGAAATATCAATAGACGTAATAAGAGATTTAGAAATATCTGGAGATGTTTTTTTCAAATTTCACATCCTAGCCAATTTGGTAATGGTAATGCACAAGATGTTTTACTGTGTTGTTTATTTTGTGTGCCTTCTGTTTGTAGTTTTTGCAATAAAATATAGAAAAACTCTACCACAGTGCAATCCTAGCGAAACAAATAAGGGTTTGTGCTCATGCCCACATAATAAACGTAATAACTTTATGCGAATTACAATACTTCTACGTTTGACTGCTAATAAATTTACCTAGACGACTAAAGTCATTAACAACGGGATATTTACCATGAAACTCGCTCGCAGTGCCTTCAGTTATTCCGTGATCATGGAGCATGAAACTGTGCTGAAATATTGGAAATCTCAAACTGAAATCATGGTCAACATCCCGTTGTAAATGACTTTTAGCTGTGTGGTGCCGGCTTAGAATTTGCACCATCCTAACTCTTCCCGCGGGTGTCGTAAGAGGCGACTAAGGGATATCCACCGGGAGCGGGCAGCAGTGTCCCCTGCAGAACAATTCTAATACCCCAACCCGCATGCCAAGCGTGGGGATTATGGGCATTCCCCTCATGAGATAAAAGCCAATAAGGCGCTTATCAGGGGGAGGTCTACGTCCAGCAATGGACCAAAACAGGCTGTTGAGGTTGATGTTGAGGAAATGACTTTATTGTTCATAACCATGATGGATTTAAAAGATCTACCTACACAAGTCATCGTCACCAAATTAAACGTGGCGGTTTCGTTCATTATTAAAAAGACGGAACGGGTGCCTTAAGAAGTTTACACGTAAAAAAAGCCTCCAGAAGACAAAGCGTTGCAACTGCCCAGCACGTGTGTGTGTTCCCTACGACCCACTGTTTCCCATCGGTTACATCGTCACTTACTATCAGGTGAGATCAAATCTAAATCCACCAATCCTCCCCCAATTCAATGGCGGTAAAAAGTTACAATAAACTCCCGGATAACATAAAATGTCTCGAAAAAAATAACATGTCTAAGGGATATCCACCGGGAGCGGGCAGCAGTGTCCCCTGCAGAACAATTCTAATACCCCAACCCGCATGCCAAGCGTGGGGATTATGGGCATTCCCCTCATGAGATAAAAGCCAATAAGGCGCTTATCAGGGGGAGGTCTACGTCCAGCAATGGACCAAAACAGGCTGTTGAGGTTGATGTTGAGGAAATGACTTTATTGTTCATAACCATGATGGATTTAAAAGATCTACCTACACAAGTCATCGTCACCAAATTAAACGTGGCGGTTTCGTTCATTATTAAAAAGACGGAACGGGTGCCTTAAGAAGTTTACACGTAAAAAAAGCCTCCAGAAGACAAAGCGTTGCAACTGCCCAGCACGTGTGTGTGTTCCCTACGACCCACTGTTTCCCATCGGTTACATCGTCACTTACTATCAGGTGAGATCAAATCTAAATCCACCAATCCTCCCCCAATTCAATGGCGGTAAAAAGTTACAATAAACTCCCGGATAACATAAAATGTCTCGAAAAAAATAACATGTTCGAAAGCAAACTGAAAGAGATGCTCATAAAAAATTATTTTTACGAACTTGACGACTTCTTCAACGATTCTTTTAGCGACTCGCAAATTAAATTATAAATTAGTTATATTCATCTTCAGTAGAAAGGCACGATACCTGCCAGTCTTCTATTGCACCCTAAATGGGTAAATACTGTGATCTTAACATAAACTCACCTAATCACTAAGACCTGATTGTATGAATGCATTATATAAAATACTGAAATACAGATTGTTGTCAAACGATAGAAAGAATAGAATAGAATTGTTGACACACGATAGAAAAACAACTAATTAAATCCTGTTTTATATGGCAACTAGCTGCATTCTTACTACCTGTGTCCTATTACCCGTTTTCCCGTAGGAATGAAGCATTCCCGCGGTAAAAAGTAGCTTAGGTTCATCAGGAATAATGTGGGCTTCTAATGGTAAAATAATTTTTCAAATCGGTCCCGTAGTTTCGGAGCCTATTCAATACAAACAAACAATCAAATCTTTCCTCTATATAATATAAGTATAGATGAAAATATAAAGTAATAACTTTCTTTCAATCAATCTATATCCAAATTATTCCAATCCTAATAAATTTTAAGTGTATCAATAAAAACGTTAATAAGCTTTCTGTAATATATTAAATTGAATTTTTACTTTTCAAATTAACACAGTTGAAGTCCTTGGCAATAATTGATATCTTAAAACTTTGAAGTGTGACTTAAAACTTTTTAATCAGAATTTTATCGAGCTGAATAATTACTAACATAAAGTTTATTTGGATTCATTTGACATTCGTATTAGAAGTTATATAAATGAAAGTCCATAATTATCTTGGCCGTAACGATAAACTAAACCCTATTGTGCTTAACGGTTTACTATGAAAATGGTATCGTGGCA
This sequence comes from Eupithecia subumbrata, assembly GCA_949316285.1. Taxonomy (NCBI): domain Eukaryota; kingdom Metazoa; phylum Arthropoda; class Insecta; order Lepidoptera; family Geometridae; genus Eupithecia; species Eupithecia subumbrata. Next base: position 1,558,231 of record OX438644.1, on the reverse strand, counting down.
GAATCGCCACCGTAAACTCGTTTTAGTATTCTACGTGGCGTTTCAGTGACGATACCATTGTCATAGTAAAGCGATAAGTTAACAGTATTATGCTCAGCGCTATGGCATGACCGGACTGTTGCCAATGCCGGCGAGGATTCTTGAAGTCAATTTTTCAGTTTAGTGCGAATGACGTCATTCGGAAGAATTCGGATTTCCAATCAGTGGACGCACTTGTCAGCGGATTGTCCTGTACCGGCCTGTAAACGCGCACCCTAACGTTTCAACTGCTAACGCTTGAGCCGTAATGCCAATTGGTAACTAACTTACCACTTACCACACCGTGATCGCGGCCCTGCTCTGCTACAGTTTAAACGGAGTGTTGGCCAATTCTAAGTGAGAGACAAAGAATCTAGACGCTTGGAATATTCAAGAGTTGACGGATTATTAATTCGTTATTTATAAAAATGTAGGTTCCCACGATACAGGCCCAGCCTAGTGTGGGAATCGTTGTCAACTGAGTCAGAAAATCCTCTCTACTTACTCAGTAATAACTCAGTAATAGTAGGTACCTACTAAGATACCATATGTTAATTTTAATTTTGTTGTTTAAGTAGCAATAAAAAATATTTTCATTTTCATTTTTTTTTTTCATTAGATCCACTTTTGGTCGCCGAGTTAAGTAACTAATGAAAATAATGTCGTCCTAGCCGAATTCCGACCACGGCGGCCAGTCTCATCGGAGATTAGTCGGATGCGCAGGATATATTATAGTGCACAAGTGTGTGCGCAAACACAAGTGCAATCTCTATTCCCTCACTTTCATAATCCGATTATTGGCCTGACCCGGGATTCAAACCCAGGACCTCATAATCAGCGGTTGAACAAGCAAACCGCTAAGTAGGTAGTATAATTCCAATTCTAATTCTGATTGGGGGAACTGAGATCTGCAGGGACATCTCGCATGGGAGTGTATTGTGCATTATCCCCCTGCCTAACCAGGCCCTAACCAGCCCAGCTCCTTGAAGTACCGGAGCTGGAGGCTAGTGCGGATTGTCCGATGCCGGCCTGTGAATGCGCACTTAACTTTTTCATGTCTTTATCTTTATCTGTCTCACTTGTGGGTATAATTGGGTAATGTCCACGGTGTTCTGGATGTTTTCTATGTATAGTAAAAAATATCTGTCATCAAATGTATGTAGTGTATTGTATTATGTATATCAGTTATCTAGCTATCTACCCATAACACAAGCTCTGCTTAGCTTGGTGCTAGATGATGCTGTGTGAATTGTCCAGCATTATTTATAAAGTCAGTTGAAAATAGGGCTCTGAAACACAGACACAAGGGTAGGGCCTTAAGCTACACGAATCGCAAGACCTTCTACATGAAGAGTTTCTACATGGTTTCTATGGCTTTCTGGTACTTTCTGCTACGTTGGTTCAACAAAAACTCCATCTACATTTTTTTGTGTACTGTCCCTTCTACTTCGGTGTTTCACTGTGTCAATTATTTGAATTTAAACAATAGAAATTTGGAATAAGTAGGTGTGGGTAGAACGGGGAACTACAATTAAATGTTTTGGGTTGAACGGAGCAAAATACCTATTGGGAAGAAAAATCTTGGGTCGAACGGGGAAGCACTCGATTCTCCGTCTTCCTCTGACATCTCTTAGAATTGGTCTAACGTCAAACAATAGACGCTAGCGATACACATAAATAAAAGGCGCATTGCAGAATAAATAAGGTGCGTTGTGCGCCATTTTGTGAAAAGGATAGGCATAGGGTTTTGCGTTCATAGGAGCGGGACAGAGCATTATAATTTTTGAACGGCGTAAGCGCAAGAATGATGTTTTTGCTGATTTACAAGAAAAGTAAACTACTCATGAAGAAACTGTATTATGAAACTAAAGAATTAGTAATAACCTACGTAATAAAATAACCTATGAATCAAAACATATTTTTTTTCTATGGACCGCAGTGTTCCTGAGTTCTCGACCAAATTAGGTGCAAAACAGTGCACATTCATTATTTCTTTTTACGCTAATTTTTTTTCGCAACTGTGTTTTCAGTTTTAAGGAACCAAAGAAAAATGTTTAATTTTATGTAATTCGAGCTTTTTACCGTGGGGGTCCCGCGAGTACTAAGATCTAGGCCTAGTTTGACAACCAACCCCGCTAGGCTCGCCCTTTAAGGGCAGGTATTCCTGCAGCAGTAGGCGTCAGGGAAAACGCGCGCCTGCCAAGCCGCCGGGTCGTGTTTTTTGTCGTTATTTAAACATGGTTATTAAGAAAATCATTTTATCAAGTCAATCTCTGCGAATTTGTTTAGAAATATTAAATGTCTTTAGTTGAGTAGGTACAAAAAAAAGTGTGATATCAGTAGTTCGCTAGACAAAGTATTGAAAAAACATTAGAAAAAGGGGTAACTTTGTGATTTTTTTCTTTCGAGTGAAGTTCATTAGATTTTGTAACTGAATACGACTTTGACTATACTAGATCCTGAAGTAATTATATATCTTTTTTTCAGAATTTTAAACACTGTTTTCTAAGTCTCAGATGGTTTTCAAAATCACAAAAATGCGGCCTCTGCTGGCCTACCAAGCCTTAACGCATTCACGACAAGGGCCAAAAAAAAGGGTAAAACCATAATTTTAATTCTGACACTGGCAAGTAAGTAAAAGTAATGGTAAGAGGTTAGCGGAAATTGGAGCGATAGCGCAAGTAAATAATTTCCCAAAATCATTGTCCCAAATAAAACAATTGCAATAACTCCTCAACAACTTACTGTGGCAATACTTGGTAGCAATTAATTGACATCTTGGCCTGCCGCCATGCGCTATGCGAGCAAGATAAATTCGACATTAATGTTATGGAATCAGAGCCTGCCTGCGGAAACTTCACCTTATCGTATCCCAACTGGCATACTGCCAAGTAAGTATATCCTATCTGGCATACTGCCTAGTAAGTATATCCGATATCTAGTATTCATAGCTCTGCTTACTTTGGGGCTTGATGATGCTGTGTGGGTTTTCATTATTTATTTATTATTGTAGAAAGAAAATAATTTTGCCAGTTCAATGTTAAATAAATACCTGAAGCAGCACGTTTCCTTCCATAATTGCATAAAATAAATATCTAACAACACAAATGAAATGAAGTTCTTTACCTAATTTACGAACAGTCACAGACCAAAATTGCATAATAGGGTCTACCAAAAGCGGGAATTTTACCGACGCATATCCGATTTTTCATAAACTTTGTTTTAAATACCAAAATACTCAAATAATTAAAAAATATTTAATATATTAGCTTTTATTCATTTTTGTCCTGTCGGTTCCTTTAGTGCGTCTAGCTTCGAGTATATCCATCCAAATCCCCTCTGCAAGTTTTCTGGCGGGCAGGGCCTCACCTACCTGCGCTTGCGCGTCATAGTAACTGACTTTTCCTCATCCAGCATGATTTTTGGTACCTATAGCGCCTGTCGTGTGGACATGGAACTCATTGTATCTCATATAAACAAGGAATGTCTCGCTGTCGAGGCGATAATAGTAAATAAATAATGTTGGACAATCCACACAGCACCATCTAGCCCCAAAGTAAGGTTCTCAAAGCTTGTGTTATGGGTACTAGATAATTGATTTATTTAATACATTAGATACATAGATAGATTTTTATTTTTATTATACATAGAAAACACCCAGACCAACGGAACAAATATCAGCAGATCGTACACAAATTTGTTCCGAGGCGGGAATCCAACCCGCAACCTCTTGCTTCGCAGGCGGACCTTCGCCCGCCGCGCCACTAAGGTTGTTGCGATATTGTTGACTCGCCGAACTGAGTCCGTTAGTATCGAAACGTCATCGTGACGCCTCATTTTTCTGTTAAATGTAGAACAGTGCCTTTATGGAGAAGAATCTACGCATATCCCATAAAAGTTCATCTCTACTTTAGCTTGTGAACAGACGTGTGCTCGGTCTTAGCTCGAGTATTTTTGTTAAGTCTTTTCACCAGTTTTATTTTATGTGTTAATTTGTTTATAGGGGAGACTCTACTGGTTACTAAGAAAATTCTTATGGTATCTCGTTATATTATATATAATGTACTGTCTGACTTCCAAATAAATAAATAAAAAATAAGTATAAACCTCATCATCATCATCATCCACAGCCGGATTTTACCCACTGCTGGGTATAGGCCTCCCGAAGTTTGTGCTATCCACCACGTTCCTGTGCTAACCGCCTCCATTGACGCCCTCCGACGCGTACTATGTCGACGACCCACCTTGCTACCGGGCGTTCGACGTTTCTTTTGCCCATTATTGGCCACCAATCAGTTGCTGTTTTGCTCCACCTATTCACATCGCCTTGCAAAAAAAATAGAGTTGGGCTGGACACAGTGCAAGGCGAGGTGATTGCAAGTATAAACCTACTATAATATAAACTTCCCGCCTCTTGCTCCTGATCTAATTGTAAAACTTAATATTTTACGGAATGTCTGCAGGCAGTTAATTCTCATGACGGCTGCAGAGAAACTGTGGCTTTCCAAACTTTTGTTTGGAGTGCGGATGTAAGAGATATGGGAAAAAAGGTTTTAGTGAAATGAAAATTCATGTGGTTGTGTTAGCTGGTTGAATTCTTGGTAACTGGGATTCCAGACACAATAGATAGTACTGGTACTTATTAGATAGTAACCAGGTTTTGTTATAAGCGTCTAGCAATGTACAGTTGCGGTCATAATTGGAGCTAACCTTAAAAATCATATTATAGACCATTTAAAATAGTAAATTTTATCTTAATTCCAAATTTTAGCTCAACATTATTACTGTATGCTACACGGTATGCATAAGCGAAATTGTATAGAATACATATGACAAATTGCCGCCTGCGACGCAGGAGGTTGCGGGTTCCCGCCTCGGGTCCAATATTTGTACGAACTGCAGATATTTGTCCAAGACGTTCTGGATGTTTTCTATGTATAGTAAAAAATATCTATCTATGTAGTGTATTGTACTATGTATATCAGTTATCTAGTACCCATAACACAAGCTCTGCCTAACCTGGGGCTAGATCATTATCTAAATAAATAATGCTGTACAATTCACACAGCATTCTGTGTGAATTAATTAGTAGTAATAGTATTAAGTGTAAATGACTTTGTGGGTTTGAACATAGGACCAAAATAATAATAAATTTTAAAAAGGTCAAAAGTACCACGAATGGCTGCAAGACAATGTATTTAGAATCTAGGTCACCACTTCTGACCGCCACTGTATCTACACAATGTTGGTCGCTTCCGACTGGTATTGATATCGATCAGTTGAGCTACCTTCAGATTGTTTGCAACAGTTGTCAGTTAGCTCTACTGTTTCAATTGCGAATACTAGTTCCAATTTCTTTCAATTACAAATAAAATTAAAATTAGAATAGTTTTTTTTGTTAATAAAGTACAAGGGGGTATTTGTTTCTCCAAAACGAAATTTCGTGTTTTGTTTCGGCCATTTGATGCACTCTAATACGCCGATTTAAAATACAGCATTCGATCAGGTATTCCGCGCCCTCCCCGGAAACCTTGATCGATGAATAAAGCACAAAAAACCGAAAGGCAACAATTCATTGCGTATTTTGGAGAATTTAAACAAGCCCTCAGAATGATACATTAACAAAACAGTACCATGGATACCGTGTATACCGTACAGTGGAACAGTTTTTCAAAATATTTCAAAAACTCTTCCCAGTATGATATTTGAAAATATCAAGTATAAAAACCTTACAAAATAAGGATTTAGTTATAAACAACTTGTGTTTTTTGATCGGAATGCCTTTGCCCTGCAATGTAACCATTCAGGCTGATAATAAACATTCTTATATCAACCAAACTACTGAACGGATCGGGCTGAAATTTTGCATAGATGGAGCCTCAGACCAAAAATAGCATAGGCTAATTTTTATCCCATAAATCAGTTCCCAGCTTTTAAACGTTTCACGCCGGCAGAAACTGATAAAAACGTTTTGATATGAACCATAATTTTAATATTTTTTAAATTAATTAGGACGTAATTATATCTGCTTCCATTCTCGAAAACATTTTCGTGACAAATTACGTTGTAATATTATTAACAACATACCTTAGTAAAACCAGTGCGTAGGTGCGTATGCGAAACTCAAGAACCTTCCACGAACGAAAAAGCTCTAACATCCTCACATAAATTAATATTCTTTGGCGAGCATTGGAGCATATAACAAGCCTAAAACAAAGAGTTTATTAAACACTTGACGAGTTAATTTATAAATAATTATTAGGAGAAAGGAATATAGAGCAAGGGAATTTGATTATACAATTAGAAAATCAAATAATATATGACAAGCAAAGAAGATAACAATCTAATGTGGGGTTGAAACGCTAAAATTTTGTGGTATGAAACGGCAAAAATGAATTTGTGGTGAACTATGGTGCGAAACAGCGCTACACCAAAAAAATAGCTAGACTATAGATTTTTGCAACAGTCTGCAGTTAGCTCAATTGTGTCAATTGTAAATAAAATGTTGAAGATAAAATAAATTAGGTGGAATTAAAACAAATGAAATGTTCTTACAATCTGACTTACACCAGCAGCCCTTACAACATCCACTGGTTCAACTGGAGGGGTCTATTCTCACGCCACGATCGTCACCTTTCTACTCTATAAGTATTATACAGAGTCTCCCAAATCCATGGGACACGGAGGGCAAGTAACAGGAATATTGAAGTTAGGAATTTTTGCTGAAAGGAAACATTCCTTTATTTATTAAGTAAGTAAAACTGCCAATCACACATTTTCGAAAAATTACTCGAACCCAGTAAAATCTAAAAAAATTACAACACGTATTTTTATGACACTGATCGGTAGACACATTTCATTTTATTTCATTTATTTTCAACTATAGGAACACAAAGGAGCACTTAGTTATGTCAAAAAATTACAAATTGTTTTATGTCTAAATAATATCAGATTTAAATTACACAAAAAAAAAGGTAGGTACAAAATTGATGAAATATTCAGCTGTGAAGAGGCTACGTCATACAAGAACAGTGGTAACAGTAAAAAACATAATTCAATAAACAGTAAAAATAAAATAAGTGATTTCAAATTACGATTCAAATAATTAAAATAAAAATATAAATTTCTTAAATAGGTTGTGGCTGTAAAGAGGCCAAATGTCAAACATAATCAGGTGGCTTAGATAATAATAATAATAATATTATAATCATAATACATACTAAAATATAAAGACTAGTTGGACACAATTTGACAGAAATTAATATCATTGAATGCCTCGTTTAGTGAGTACCTAGTAGCTTTTTTCGACTAAAATATTTCTTACGACTATTTTGAACTTATTAAAGTTTAAATTCTTTATTTCGTCACTCAATCGATTATAAAAGTTAATACCATTTGCAATGAAGCTCTTTCTGCTTTTTTCAAGCCTGCAAGTATGGGTTCCTCCATGCCTTGTATAATATGAATGATTTGAAGATAGCGTTTTATATTCTTGTACATTCTGTTTTATATGTAGCAAGCACTGGAGAATATAAGCTCCAGTAAAAGTCAAAATATTAAGATTTTTGAATACAATCTTAAGAACAATCATAAGAATCAAATCTGTCTAATAAACATTGCATATTAAATTAAAGGAACACCATGAAATCTGCCATAAACTGGAACGAGACAACGTTAGGGTCAAAGTTCTGAAACCATTGAGGGCCTTCCCACCACAAGGAGTGATCCGCTAGCTGGGTAAAACTTAAACCTTATGTCGCACAGTCAGCGGAGTTCTCTTCTGCAGGGGTATTTTGATTCGCCGGAAAGGAATAAGAATAAGAATAAGATATATTTATTTGTCCCGTCAGACTTACCACCTTTCTACAGTTTAAAACAAAACAAAAAAACTTTTAAATGTAAGCCCGAAGGCCCAAAACGGCTTCTGCCTAAGCATGGGTTGGTTGCTACCGAGCTAGGTACCCTACGCTGGGTTGATTATTTTCTACCAAGTGACCGAGAATTTATTTTGCAGCAGGCAAGGTACAGTGACAAATCGTAGGATAGGAAGGACAGTAAAACACTACAGAATGTATCGCACGAAACAAAGGTTGTACGATATAAATAAAATAATCGTGGAAAATTCACACAGCGTTATCTAGCCCCAAGCTAAGCAGAGCTTGTGTTATGGGTACTAAATAACTGATATAATAGTTACAATAACACTACATAGATGGATTTTTTATTATACATAGAAACATCCAGAACACCCGGAACAAATACCTGCAGTTCGGATAAACATTTGTCGCACCATCGCCCGCCGCGCCACAGAGGTCATCAAGAAGAAATATCTTTTCCTACTAATATTATAAAGCCGAAAGTTTGTGAAATCTGAATTTTTGATACCTAGAATCTCCAAAATTACTGAAGAGATCAAGATAAAATTTGGCGTACGTTTAAAGCAAAGCCTAACTTAGATAATTATTTTAAAATAATTATTCTTCTCTTGTCAGAAAATAATTATTATTTTAAAATTCAAGCAAAGCATAGTTCTAAAGTTAAACCAAGACCTTGGTGTATCATCACATCAGGCATTCACACATTTTCATAAACTTTCGTCTTTATAACATGGACTTACTTATAATCCAAATAAAGTAAACTACCTAACTTTTTGACTTCCATAACCTCTATCTCCATCAAACCAGCGACTCTCAAACTTCAGGAACATAATCAGGGACCCTTAAAAGGTCCTGAATAAAAATCACCTGCTTAAAACTTTACCTGTCCTATTTAACTTGTCCTTAAGCAATATTAGATTAAAATCTGTTAATCCCAGAAAGGATGATAGTCAACCAGAGCCAACCTCTGGTAATAACACTAGTATTATAAATGCGATAGTTTGTATGGATGTATGTTACTTCTTCAAGACAAATTGTATAAGCATCAGCGGCGATAAGCGGCTATCATGCTAACGATATGAATGCTACTACTTTTAATAACATTCTGTGCATAGTTAATAAAATGCAATGTGTTTATTTATTTATTTATTTTAAGGAAGGCCTACGGCTTATATATTATCTAACTTTAAAAAAATAAGTAAAAAGAATTATCAACATGAAAGCTAATGAATGGCCTTCACGGCTAAATGACAGTGTGGATATAAAATACGCTATGCAATCATATAATTTGGAAAAACAAGTGAAGTTAAGTTAGTTTATCATACATAAGCTTAGAAAAGTATTTTAGATGATTTGTATAAGATTTAAATTGGGTTTATTAAGTAACAATAATAAGGCTAAATGGTAAGTTATCTACGAACGCAGGATTACTTTTATTGTTGTAGAATTGTATGTTAACTACAGTATAATAAATTTTAAGTAAAATAGGTGAGAACCCAGTGCTTAGACAAACTTAACTAAGTTATGTAACGTTCTTAAATTAAATAAATGATATATCTATCAAAAAACTGTTAAACGGATCGGACTGAAATTTTGCGTAAATGGAGCTCTAGACCAGGAATAACATATGGGCTATTCCATAAATTAGTTCCCATGCGTGTGCGAAGCCGCCGCCAGAAGGAAGTGAGCATTTTTTTTTTAAACAACAGGAAAATGGTGGCATAACCATATTCTAATTTAAGTATGTTTAAAGATGTGACATTTGTGTACCAGAAATTGCACACCACGCTGGTAGAAATACATTGGTTCTTGAGACGACATATAACAACTGTGTTCTATTTACATGTACCTATCTCAAGCAACAAATGATTACTTTACTTTACTTCACAAAGAAAATTTACTCAAAATACTTACCATAAACAAGATTAAAATACAAATAAGTGGGTTACCCGAACCAAACCTTGGACATCAATCGTAAGAAGGTAGGTTTAGGTCAGATTCATTCGCCAGGGAGTTTTGATGCAGAGGTTGAGTAAAAGCCACCGCAAGGGTTACATGACTTGCTATATTGGGTTATGTGGTGGTGCAAGGTGTAAGCGGGCCGTGGTGGTTACCACGGCCCGCTTACACCCCTTCATGATGACTTCGAGATGAATAAAGGCAATTGGCAATTGTTGAACAGTAGGTACCTACCTAGATAGTGTTATAAAATTAACTTAGGTTTATCTTCTTTATTCACAAAGAAAATTATAATATAATTAGTATTTACAATTGGAACAATTGAGCTAACTGCAGACTGTTGCAAACAACTAATTTCTTCTTTATTTAATTATTATTATTATCTATTATTACTTTAAGTTATTTCGTTTTGTTTCTCATGAATTCATCCAACGTATAAAAATCAATATAAAAATATTGTTTTATCAACTATTTCTTAAGTCTAAACTTACGATACGAGACTTCTTCAGGAACCTGGTTGCCTGAAGAAGCCTACTCGGAAAAAAAAATCGTTTTCGTGCTCAAACAAGTTTTATGTCACTTGGATAAGATTGGCGTTTGCCTGAAAACGTAAAAGAAACTTCGATTTTCGTTTCCCCTGTTTTTGTATCGAATCCCTACCGTTAGTAGCATCCGGTTTGCGGTGGTTGACCAGTCTACGCCTCGATGCAAAAGGCATTGGAATTTAGTAACCCGAGCCTATTCCACAATGAAAATTTAAATGAAAGTATATATTTTTGAAACAAAAATTATAGTAAGTACTGTTTCAACGACAAATTAAAATAAAAAAAGAAACTTACGAATTTAAATGAGTTAAGAATACCTACATTGCTACCTTTACAATCTATAGGTACCTACTGATATTATAAAGAGGAAAGATTTGATTGTTTGTTTGTATTGAATAGGCTCCGAAACTACTGGACCGATTAGAAAAATTATTTTACCATTAGAAGCCCACATTATTCCTGATGAACATAGGCTACTTTTTACCGCGGGAAAATGCTTCATTTCTACGAGAAAACGGGTAATAGGACAACGGGTAGTAAGAATGCAGCTAGTATTTTATAAAAACGTACCTTACCTACATAGTCACTAAAAACAAAAGTTATTGAATTATATTTTCTGCTAAAACCTAACTACAGATTCTTATAGTAACCCGGTCCACCTCCACTCTCAGTAGGTACCCATTGCCACGCTCTGCTAGGGTACCGTGTGTCATTACTTAGATACTAAGACCTAAAAATGTACACGATGATTGCAATAAATAAATATGAATAAGGTAATTTTTTCTACGGTAGACCGTATATTTAATATTGAGCATAGTTTAGCCGTAATTAAGCATAGTTTGTAGACAAACAAATGCTTTTGCCGCGCACTTTTTGAATTTGGAACATTTTAGTGTTCAGCGCCAAAGAAATCGAACGCAAATATTGTTTGAATAAATACTGGCTGGTACGACCGCCCATAGTCGCACCGGCAACTATCTCTATTCCTAGTAAAATTGTTACAATAAATTTTTATAATTGCGAAAATATCTCAAATGTTAATAAAAGTTTTCAGTTATTTTATTATTAGGTACATAGTATTTAATTTCAATTTATCTGTTACTCTATGTTTTATAAAATAATAATATTACAATAAAATATGAGGCGCCTTTTATTTTCTTACTTGGAATCCCTCGCTACGTTCAGGAATCTACTAAAGAATCCCTCGCTACGCTCGGGATTTTACTCTAGAATCCGTTACTTCACTCCGGATTCAAAAAAACGCCCTCGGCGTAAAAATATTATTTTGCTTCCTTATGTTACAATCTACTATTATTTGATACTAACTGCTGCCCGCGGCTTTGCACGCGCTTTTCAATTAGTCAATGTCCGTCTCGGGATTTAGCTCCCTGACAAATTTTACTAAGTGGTAAGATGTTTGTTACTCTTTCACGTAAAACTACTGAACGGATCTGGATGAAATTTGGCACTGAGATAGATTATAGTTTGGAATAACACATAGGCTCTATATTTTATCCCGGAATTCCCACGGGAATGGGAATTACGCGGGTGAAACCGCGAGGCATTGATAGTTTATACTATTAGTGTGGATGAAGCGCTAGGAAGCACTCATAGTTTCTTTATAAATCATAGATACGACATTGTATCAGCCCACATCCGTCCACTGCTGGTCAAAGGCTTCTCACAACGACGTAAATACCAGTCCTGAGCCATCCATTCATTTTCTCAAATACGAGAATGTCAAACATTTTTTTATATACCTACCTACTTAATAAATAAAAATAAAATAAATAAATAATGCTGGACAATTCACACAGTATTATCTAGCCCCAAGCTAAGCAGAGCTTGTGTTATGGGTACTAGATAACTGATATACTTAATACAATACACTACATAGATGGATATGTTTTTATTATACATAGAAAACACCCAGACCAACGAAACAAATTTCTGCAGATCGTACACAAATTTGTTCCGAGGCGGGAATCGAACCCGCAACCTCCTGCGTCGCAGGCTGACCTTCGCCCGCTGCGCCACGGAGGTCGTCAACTTGTTTATGTTTGATTAAATTTTGTGCTGTCCATTTGTGAACCAAATACACCATCTATCTATCTAAACATTTGCACTATTTTTACTACAAAAAAAAAACAAAAATCTTTATTAGAAACAAAATATATTTTTTTTTTGTTTTTTTTTGTACAAAAACTACATATTTTTGTTATTCGGGTTTTTAATTTTAGAAGATGGATTTATGGCCTTTTCTGTCTGTTTCTCGCTAACAGATTCAAACTTGGGCAATGCCATAAAGTTTGGACATTACGAAGTTTCCTTCTGGGTCACGAATGTTATTTAGCAATTTATTTAAGGGATGATTGTCGATTTAGCCTGATATAAGTACCTGAGCCCTCTGACTTCACAAAACGGGGTCTACTGAAGTAAACTTGATTATTATGTAAACTCATCGTCTGTCCTTGCTGCTGCTTGATTGTCGCGTTCTGGACGTCGATTTTATCCTCCGACGTGGTAATTTTATGGGCGAGTTTGCCAATAATCTTCTGAAGATCGCGTACAACATTTTCGAGTGACTTTTGTGCCATTGAGATCTGAAGTTGCTGTTTTTGGCCACGATGGTGAGCAAAGAGATCAAATTCGCATCTCTGCCTACACTTTACAAAATAAACTTTTACAGAAGCATTAATGTAAAAAAATATTAAATAAAAAAAGCTTCTGGGTATCACAAACTGCAAAACAAATTTATGAAAATTCCTTCGTTTAACATAATAATAAGATAAAACTGGTGGTGGCCCTTATATATTTTATATTTTATTTTATTTTACGAATTTTAGGAAAACTTACAGCTATGACTTTACAATAAGGTATTCGCTTAATATAGCATACATGCATGTTATGCTACTGAGGGCTAATTACAAGTATCCACTCGGGTCGGGTTAGCATCTTAAATCGTCAAAATACGACGGAGCGCACTTGCACCGTGTGGGTTTTCCCCACCAACTATGGGCAACTTCGTTCAAATGTCAACACTATAGCCGGATACTAACCGGTGGTTATAAGATGTTAGGTAGATGGATTAGCAGCTAAGACATCTTAGATGGTCTGATCAACTTACAGGCGGTTGTTCGATCGATGTATAAAACCAATCTATAATCAAATCTCTTCAAGCGCACCTTACCTCAGCAGCCTATATTGGTCCACTGCTGGACGCAGGCCTCCCCCTGATAAGCGCCTTATTTGCTTTTATCTCATGGGGGTAATGCCCATAATCCTTAGTTGGGGATCGTAGTTCGGTGATCGTAGGTGGTAGAATTGTTCTGAAGGGGTAGCTGCTGCCGGCCCTCGGTGGATATCCCTCAGTCGCCTCTATGACACCCGCGGTAAGAGTTGGGGTGGTGCAAATTGTAAGCCGGCACCACACAGCAAGATCGTTCAAATCTCAATAGTCAATAAATAGTCAAACATTTATTGCATTCTAGAATGTTACATAAATGTTTATAGTCTAGCTAATTTAAGATCTCTATAGACACTGCTGGGCACACAATTATCTATACAAGTTATGTCAAAAGCGTCTATAGCCATTTGCCACTACCATCTTCACCACATCTTAGTACAGTAACAATCTAGAATGTTCGCTGATGCACGGGTTCCGGACTTTTTCGCTAATCAATAATAATCAGATATCTTCTTGCGTCATTCTGGGTCAATCTTAGACCATGTAACAATAGCATCCTCAGGTTTATGGCTAACAACATCTGTAGCCCTATATACAGGTTCTATCTCTCCGTACACCAGAGTGGGAACCGTAAGTAGGTACCTATGTATTTTAATTTTAATTGTATTTTAATTTATTTATAAATAACCTATGGGTTCCTTTTTATGACCTGAAATAAATGATTTTATTATTATTATTAATAGTTAGTTTATAGCTAGTTTATGCCCGCGGCTTCACACGCGTTGTTTGTATGGAAATGTTTAAAGATGATTTCTATCCCTTGGGAAAAGATTTATGAGATAAAAAGTAGCCTATGTTTGATTCCAGGATTAGAATTAACTGTTTGCAAAATTTCAGCCCGATCCGTTCTGTAGTTTTGTCGTGAAGAGGTAACAAACATCCATCCATCCATCCAAACTTTCGCAGTTATTAATATTAGTGTGATAATATTATTACTTATTTATTTATTTATTATTTATTTATTTAATACCTTTCTACTGAAATCTGTTCTTGCCTCCTGCCGCATTGAAATTGACAAGAAATAAGAAATGTTATGCAAAACAAGTAAAAATCATCAAATCTCAATAGTCAAACATTTATAGCAACGCTTGACCCGAGAGCTGGTCAGTACCTGGCGTAGCGCATCAGCATTGCCATACAGCGGGGCAATGCAGCCAGCGTAGCGGGGACGCGACGACTGGTATTCATATGGATCAGTTCAGCTACTTGTAGATTGTTTGCAACAGTCTGCAGTTAGCTCAATTGTTTAATACAAATTCTAATTTATTTCTATAATCTGATTGTTATTTTCTCGGGAATAAAGATAATGTTATTGAAATATATCGCAATAATACTAAAAATAATGTCCTCCTAGCCGAATTTCGACCACGGCGGCTAGTCTCATCGGAGACTAGCTAGATGCGCAGGACATATTATAGTGCACAAGTGTGTGCGCAAACACAGGTGCACTCTGTATTCCCTCATTCTCATAATCCGATGGGACGATCAATATAGCTCTAAACTAATATTTATATTATCTCAATAACAGATTATCAATAGAGGAATAACAGATATCGGTTCTCCTCGGTTCTCTCTCATCGGTTTCCAATATTTCCAATACCACTTGATCGATTTGACCAATTATACAAGTAGGCAATCCATGTCGCTCGGCGGCGGGGCTAAATTATAGTTCGGTGTTTAGGTAAACCACATTATTAGTTATTAATGGATAGGTAGGTTATCTGAAAGCCTCGCCGGTATAATACAGGATGTTTAGTATTGCGACCGACATTTTTGGGGAGTTTGGGGGTTATAGACCGATATCTCAGCAACAGTGATACTTAGGACATTGAATTTACCGGAGAAATACCGGAGAAAAAATAATGTCGATTGCAATACCAAACATCCTGTATTGTATACATACCATTAGCTTCGCCTGCGTCTAACTTAAATTAAAATAAGTTCTGTTATTTCCGATTTAGAACTACCAATGAATGTAAACAGGTTAAATACAAACCCAGTTTGTATTGGAAAGACACCAAATTTCGTCATCCTGATGATGTTTCTCGTTAAGGGATTAAACTGGGGTTTTTCCAACACAAACAAGGTTCGTAGTTAACCCGCTAACATTCAATGTGAAATCATCAAACTATGATCGTTTTTAAAGTAAAATACATTAGGTATGCAAAGTTATATGTTAACAGTTGGTGTACTGAAAGGACTTCCGACAGCAGCAGGACTTCCCAGCATTCCATTGTATTTTACCTACATTACGTATTTGTTCATTCTATATAAATAAACATTTTAAAAAAATGCGGTTCATTACGGATAAAAGCGGGTAAACTACGAACCATATTTGTATTGGAAGAACACCAACGTTTCATCCCTTAAGGGTCCGGCGACGGATGAATTTTCCATACAAACGTAGTACCGAAATGATTTGATAATTGGGAATATTTTCAGCATGGTTTGCTATTATTTGTATTAGAATAGTATTTACTTAGGTTCCTGCCACAAATTTTTTTTGAAATACTTATGTACACAAATTCTAAGAAAACATTCATTCTTTAATCGACGACCTCCGTGGCGCAGCGGGCGAAGGTCCGCCTGCGACGCAGGAGGTTGCGGGTTCGATTCCCGCCTCGGAACAAATTTGTGTACGATCTGCAGAAATTTGTTCCGTTGGTCTGGGTGTTTTCTATGTATATTAAAAATATCTATCTATGTAGTATTTGTATTAAGTATATCAGTTATCTAGTACCCATAACACAAGCTCTGCTTAGCTTGGGGCTAGATTATGCTGTGTGAATTGTACAGCATTATTTATTTATTATTATTATTATTTATTTAATGTAAAACTGCGATTCGGTTTAATTTAATTTCAGAAAGGTATTTTGAAAAAAAAAATTGTGGCAGGAACCTAGATAAATACTATTTTAATACAAATAATAGCAGACAATGGTGCAAATATGCTTAAATTACAAATCATTTTGGTATTACGTTTGTATAGGAAATTCATCCGTCGCCGGACCTTTAACGAGGGACATCTTCAGGGTGAGTGCGGTTCTAGACGCGCTGCGCACGAGCACGCGTTGAGCCCGCGACGTGAGCGCCGAGGGCGGGGGGGTGACAAGACACGGTCCTTAATGAATTCGTCAAACTACGATAGTTCTTATAATTTTTTGCGATTTTTAAATGCGGGCGAAGGGGTGGTCAGACTCTTCGTTACCGAGTCATCGATACGGAGTCTGAAAAGGGTTGTGGTTGGCGGTTGTGGTAGATGGTGTTGGTAGATCCCCAAACTGCCCTTTGAAATTGGTATTTGGTGTGGTGTTTGGTTGGTGGTCAAGAAAGGTCACTGGTAATGGTATGGTACGGACCTACTTCAGGCACCAGTCTTCACAAAACACCGTTTGTCAATATTTACTTGGTAAAATCCTCAATCTTACTCCTTTGTTATATTGTCAACCACTTTTGTGAAGAAAAAAACTAACATTTTTATTTATTTATAGGTAGCTTATTAAAGTACTGCCAACTTCACACTATCACACTAATATTATAAAAGCGAAAGTCTGGATGGATGGATGTTTGTTACCTCTTCACGCCAAAGCGAAGCCGCGGGCATAAACTAGTATGGTATAAATGATAATGGTACGGAATGGTTGAATCCTACTAATCTATATATATAAAAGAAAGTCGTGTTAGTTACACTATTTATAACTCAAGAACGGCTGAACCGATTTGGCTGAAAATTGGTGGGGAGGCAGCTTAGAACCAGGAGACGGACATAGGCTATGTTTTATCCCGGAATTACCACGGGAACGGGAACTACGCAAGCGAAGCCGCGGGCAGCAGCTAGTAATATTATAAAGCCGAATGTTTGTGAAATGTGATTTTTTGTTACATAAGATCTCTTAAAGTACTGAACAGATCAAGATGAAATTTGTCGCACATACAGGACATAGGTAGCCTAACTTAAATAATAGGCTACTTATTGTACCGAAAATATGCGTGCGAAGCCGCGGGAAGAAGATAGTTGGTAATAAATATTAGTTTGAACCCGCGACGATGATGGTCGATCGCGAACTGAGTTAATTCTAAGAGCAAGCGCAGTTAAATGTATCTGGGTGGTCGGTTTAAAACCAGTTTTCATTCATCTATACAATTATTGCTGATAATATTGATGATGACGAGGAAAACAATTGTTGCTGAAAATGAAAGCAGGAACTAGGTGCCTTCAAGTTTTAATAAGCGGTTAGAAACTCTTCAGTTAAGTGTAATTTCTCAGATAAACAAACACTTGTATAGTAGGTATTTTCCTACTTATTGATTGTTTCTAATTATTGTACTTAACGTTTATCAAATTCTAGATAATTCCTTATGGTAAAGTTTATTATAGATAACATTCATTCCTTAGGCATTTTGCCTGTGTAATTCTGTTTTTTTATCAGTACCCAGGTAGGTTTTAAAACTGGCAAGGCATAATCCACGATTTTTAAAAAATACAAATTTAAAAATTAAAAAAACCCCCCCGACAGATTTTCCTGAAGCATGGCTAAGAACACTCGGGATAAAATTATCTATGACTAAATACTAGACGACAATCGGTTCATCCGTCAGATACACAGATACAAAGACAGACTTATAACACCCCTCTCTTTTTGCGTCGGGGGTTAAAAAAGATCGCTTTTTACCATTGAGCTACTAACTCATTGTTTTACAAGTTTTTGTTTCACTTGCCTATTAGTTATTAATGTGAATTTAAGACCAGGTATCCTCAACCGATCGAGCTGAAATCTTTCATACTTATGTAAATTCGGTGATATTGCAATGTTATGGTACCATAGAGCTAGTCTCATGATGGAGACAGAAGGTGGACATAGGAACTTATAAACGAAACGACATATTCCTGTCGAGTTTGGGTTTGTTGGATTTGTCTTCCCAAACACTGGTCCTAGATGATAAATAAATAATAAATAAATAAATAATGCTGGACAATTCACACAGCATTATCTAGCCCTACTAGATAACTGATATACTTAATACAATATACTACATAGATAGATATTTTTTATTATAGATAGAAAACACCCAGACCAACGGAACAAATTTCTGCTGATCGTACACAAATTTGTTCCGAGGCGGGAATCGAACCCGCAACCTCCAGCGTCGCCTATATGATGACTACAACTGACTTTATGAATAGGAATAGGCTTAGGTTTTTGTTATTATTAGTGCGTGAGCCCTCACACTCTGGGTAATTTCTAAGAAATCAAATATTATCGCAAAAAAATTCGATTTCGACGCGACGCATTGACTTGCACGCAAGGCAAGACACCTCTCGTCAACCGAACTAAATGTAACTTTAGTCTTTGAACAGGAATGGATAAACTTCAATGTTTCCCCTGTAGGTGGAGCTAACGGCGCTAGAGTCCGTAGGAAGTCGCAAAGATTTTCGACTCCTACGTCACTTGACCTCGTGGTGTAATTGGTTAGCACATTCCCGTACTGAGGGAAGGATGCGGGTTCAAGTCCCGTCGAAGTCGAAATTTTTTGCGAAAAATTTATTTTTACTAATGTTATGTATTTTATTTACAAGACTGTAAATAAAAATGTTTTAAGGGTTCATGTATGGTGATTTTCTTTTTATTCCAACATAACTTTTTAATGCCATAACAGATGTGGATGAATGGGTATCGCGAGCGACACTCACTATGTATTTTTTTTAAAGGCTATCTTTTTTAAATTGTAAAAGTAGTTTGTTTATCTATTTAGTATCCAACTTGAATCGTGGCAAAACGTGTTGCCTCCGCTCGTCGCGCCGCGCCGCCGCCGAAGCCGCACGCTTTTTCATTCCTATTCTGCTTACCCTTACCTTGCGAGTGCGTAGTCTTCCATGTCTTCCTTTAAAAATGCCGAAACGAAAGGCGAAAGATCTTACTGTTGAAGAAAAACGTAAACGGTATGAAAAACGAATTAAACAATGGTGCAAATAATTTTCATATCGATTACTAACACCAGAGATTTTGAGACGGATGGAAATTGACTCTGACGTAGCTGACTTGATAAGCGGTAAGTCATAACTATCTGTACTATTTGTACCTATCTGTTTGAAAATCCACCGTTTCTTGGAGCGGACTAAGTAAAAGTAGTAGAAAATTTTATCGAAATTTCCTATGACGAGAGAGGCAGGGGTAAGAACTTTTTGTATGTTTGTCTCTTAACTAATTCAAACAAAGTTCTGAAGTCAAACTTTCTGTTTTCGACCTTTCCATTCACAATCCTTTGTTGACTGGATGGACTACTGCTCATTCTTACTAAGAGTCAAGTTCTTGAATTATTTATGCAATTCACGCATATTAGGATAAAACAATATTTAGTAAAAATTCAGCGCAAAACCTTCTCTGATAAGATCCAACAAAATGCGATTCAGAAGGTAAACAACAGACTTACGCAATATTAAATTGCCAAGTAAATTACCCTTCAACTTTAAGCACGAACACAACTTAATTTGTAAAAGAGAAGACCACACTAACTACACAATGAAAAAACTCATCAAAAGTAAGTCGTCTACTAGTTTCGTCTCTCCACGAGACATCATCAGGACACCACAACAATACTCGACTTTAACACTGAGACCGTCAAGCAACAACGACAGAGTCCTGCCAGTGATATTGTCTCTCTGAGCTCCTTGCGTCATTTGTTGGGTCTTATCTGAGAAGGTTTTGCACGGAATTGTTACTAAATATTGTTTTATCCTAATATTATACAAGGGATTTCCGCAAAGTAACGCCTGAATGTATTATTTAGCAGTTAAAAACCTGTCTAAATTGTATTTTTATGTTCACTATTCCATGTTGCATTGGAAGCTAAGTTTGGTTGTTTGTCGTAGATGACGACGATTCAGATACGACCGACGACGAACCCTGGGAACCCTCTTCGCTGGAATACCTATTTACTGATCGCGTGGATGATACTTACTGCTATAAATATTACCAAAAGAGTGATGTTGGTACACATAGAGTAATAAGAAAAAGTTGCGTTATACGTCAAAATTTATCATCATCATCGTCATCGCTCCAGAATGAAGAAATAGCGTCTGTATCCCCACCACCGTTGAATGAACCTGAAAGTGAAACGGAGCATGTAGTTATAAGAAAGAATTGCACCAAAGGTCGAAGAATATCATCATCATCATCATCGCTCGAGAATGAAGAAACGGCACCTGTATCCCCACCACCACTGAATAATCCTGAGATGGAAATGAAGAATGTAGAGACGCACTCAGTCTCAGGGGCAGCAATAGATTTAAATCTTATGGATATGCAAGCACAAAATATACCTAAACGTTCTGAATTGAATGTTGTACAATCCTCGCCTGCACTGATTGAATCTGAAATTAAAAATGAATATGTAGAGGTGCATCCACTGTCGGAGGCACCAATAGATTCAAATCTTATGGATGTGAATGAACGTAACAGATATGAAGTTTCAACATCAAATACTGATAGACACTCACCACCACTGATGGAACATAAAATTAAAACTGAGAACATGGATTCAGTGCCAGAGAGGCTAGTTGATCCAAATCTTATGGGTGAAACTGCACCTGATTCACCTGATAATTCAGAATTAGATACTGAAATCTTATCAGCACTTGGTGTAAACGCAGATGACGAACTAAAATTTGGCGAAAAAATTAACGATACTTTAGCTCAACTGTGGCTTCCTATTTTAAAAACAGGAGTCACGAGCCGAACGAGCTACCGAACGCACACGTTCGTCCACGCATCCTACAAAAATATTCGCGATTTGTAGTAAAAGTGAATAATTCCATTCCTACTGTATATCAAAAGTTTCCTCGTAAAAAATCCTAAAGTTTGGTGTATGTGTCATCCCTGTGTGATCAATATTAGTGCTATAATCGTGCGAACAATAAAATCAAACAGCTGATTTTTGTGCATGTAATCGTGGCGTTTGACCTTGTCTGTCATCCGGTCATCGTCCCCTATCAGCTGGTCGTACTGAACTAAACCAATTCTTAATTTCATCGTCTACGTCATAACGCATTTGGTGCAGAGAAATAGCATACCGACCCACAAGCCTAAGGCACCGCGATCGAACCCCATCTAAAAATTACTTTTTGCTTTTTGTAATTTTTGTTTTTTACAATAGCTACAATATATACAATACAGTGAAGTAATAAAGATGTCGGCAAAGGCAGAATGCGCTGGATGTAAAAATGCAATACATGACAGTGTCCTGAAATGTCATGAATGTGGACTAACATACGATCTCGTTTGCGGGAATGTGTCTGAAGATTATTTCACTCGCATAAAGACTGAGAGGAAGGCTTGGAGTTGTGTGGAGTGTACAATTAAGCGCCCTAGGGGCAACAACACAAACACCCCGGTACGCGGACATTCGGATAACGTAAACCGTACCCGTGGGGCAGCAGTGAAGAGCCCTGAAGAATCGCTGGGACAAAGTGTGTCTACAGTACACAATAAGACCGAAGAGCCCACCGAAACGCAGATGATCCTTAAGGAAATAAGGCTGTTTAGAGAGGAGCTGCGTGCGACACGTCTGCAAATGGAGACACTAAATAAAACCATTTCATGTCTCTCCCTCAGGATCGACGATTGCGATGGTAAAATTAATCATTTAGATACACGCGTACGTAGCGTGGAGGCGCGCCTGGTCGATGGACCCACTGCTGCGTCGCTGATGGATACCATTGAGCAGCTGAAGGCAGAAATACACGACCGTGATCAGGAGCTGCTGAGCAATGACCTTGAAATAACAGGTTTACCGGAGGAGCGAGGAGAGAACACAGAGCAGCTAGTAAGAACCCTAGGCATCAAACTAGGAGTGTCACTTACGGAGCATGAGTTGGTGAGCGCCTCACGCGTTGGTAGGAGCCTGGAGTCAACAACCCCACCTCGTCCGCGCCCCATCGTGGTGCGTCTGGCGCGGCGGGCTACCCGCGATCAGCTGATCAAGGCGGCGCGCGTCCGCCGCGACATCACAACCGAGGGCACAGGCCTGCCGGTTCCATACCGGCGCTTCTACGTCAACGAGAGGTTGACCAAACTGAACCGCCAGCTGTTCCGACTAGCGCGGGATGCTGGGAAACGTTTAGGCTGGAGGTTTGTCTGGACCCGAGATGGCAAAATCTTCGCGCGTAAGCATGCGGGCCCGGACTCGCCGCGTCACCAAATCCGCTCGGAAGCCGACCTCCGTCGTGTTTTTGGGCCAGATGCAGTTGGTGCTACTAGCAGCCTCACTAATTAGTTTTTTCAAACTTAAATATTATTTTTATTTCACTGTCTTGGTCACATTAATAGCATTTACGTTTTACCTTGAAAAACAGTCGTATTATTTTTTTATTAATTACATTGCGCAAATATTAAAAATAACACTGCATAATATATTTTATTACAGCTACTGTTTAATTGTTCCGCAAAAATTATTTAACATTTTTTGTATCTCATATCTTTTGTTGTTTTGTATTAATTTTGTGTCATTTTGGGCTAATCTTGTGTGTGTTGCAGTATTAAACGAGAAGTGCGGGATGCAATACAATACAGACAGACACGCTTATACGCGCGCTGCTCACATATACCTGTCTCATTATTACACAAATAACACAACACTGCTTATAATCTTACACTACACACAAAATAATGTATTCTTGCTCACAACAACCTATTGTTCTGTTGAGTTAACCCGTGATTATGGGTGTTAAGAAGAAATTGTTAAGTTTGGCACTTTATAATGCGGGTTCACTGAACACAGGACACGATAGTTTTATAATTGCCATGTTGCGTTACTGTGCGGACATTGTAGCGATAAATGAAACCTGGATACGGAAGGGCCAGGAGGCGCGCGCGCCGGCCGTGCCGGGGTACAGACTGCGCCTTGCACCCCGTCCGCTGCACATGCGAGGGGGGGCGGGGGGTGGCTTAGGTTTTTATATTAAATGTGGAATAAGTGTACGATATCTGACGAGACCAAATGACCTAATCGAACAGTTTTGGTTATCTACGCGAATAGGTGGTTTCCGCGTAGTTATAGGCACTGCATACAGACCCGAATGGGTCCATGTTGACACATTTATTGACGCGCTCACGGATTCCTTAAATTACTTTTCTAATTTTGATTACGTGGTGTTGTTGGGTGACATCAATATTAATATGCTTGCTGAAACGGACAGCAACACAATTAAATTCAATCAATTTCTCACGTATATGAACTTATCGCAACATGTTACTCAGCCTACGCATTTTACTTCGCACAGTGAAAAGCTTATAGATGTTTTTTGTACAAATGCACCCGTGTACAACGTTTCCGTTGATAATATAACCGGCGAATACGGGCATGCAATGGTAAATGTGACTTTATCTATAAGTAAGCCTAAGCCTGTACCTAGATCTTTTTCCTTTCGCTCTTTTAATAATATTAATCTTGATGCATTTAATGAAGAATTATACGCTACTAATTGGGATTTGATCTCTTCCCTACCAACTGTAGATATAATGGTCGAAAAATTTAATTCCTTAATTATTGCTCTTTTTGATAAACATGTACCTGTTAAAATGATAACTGTTACAAATAAGCATTCACTACCCTGGGTTACTGATGTTTGTAAGATAATGATTAATGAACGTAATAAAGCTCATGAAGCGTATCGAAAATCTGGCCTTGACCAAGACGGAACATATTATAAGGATTTGAAGAAATTGGTTTTAACTAGTATAGCTGCTGAGAAACGGGCATACTTCAATAGTGTAGTAAATTCGCAAATCAAAAACAGTAAAACATTTTGGAAAAACCTTAAGAATAAAATATTAATTGACTCAACTGACGAAAAGTCGTTGCCTGTATGTTTTGATGACCCTGATAAAATTAATGCTCATTTTTTGAATATTCCTGGAAATAATACAGTACTGCCTTCAGATCTTTCATTTTACAATGGTAATAGGTACACGACCGAGACATTACAACTAAAACCCATCTCGCCGGCTGAGGTGTCTAAAATTATAATGTCAATAACGTCGAACGCTCTTGGTGATGATGGTATTAGTAGAGAAATGATTATGTTCTCGCTTCCTTGTACCTTGGACGCCATTACAGCAATCATAAATAAATCCATTACAACAGGTACGGTTCCAAGTCAATGGAAAACTTCTATCGTTACACCTATACCGAAAATTAACACCCCGGTTGAGATTAAAGATCTTCGGCCAATAAGTATTCTGCCATTCCTGTCGAAGCTGCTTGAGAAGGTTATCAGTGACCAACTTACTAGGTATGTGGAATCAAATAATATTTTGCCTTCTCTGCAGTCTGGATTTCGTAAAGGTCGTGGAACTGTGACTTCCCTTCTGGATGTCACAGATAATGTTCTGGCGGAGCAGGATAGAGGATGCTGCACGTTACTAACCCTGCTTGATTATTCACGTGCATTTGACTGCCTCAACATACCACTCCTTCTCGCCAAACTTTCTTACTATGGTTTAACTCAATTATCTATTATGTGGTTCAATAGCTATCTTAGCTCTCGTTTACAGACTGTAAAACTGACAAAAAATGATGGTTCGACTTTATTATCACAACCGATGCCTATTGTTCGTGGTGTCCCGCAAGGCTCTATACTTGGACCTCTTCTCTTTATTATTTATTGTGCAGATTTGTCAAAGGTTATCTCTTACTCTAACTACCACTGCTATGCAGATGACGTGCAGATTTACGTATCAGAGACACCCGACAAATTAGCACAAGCCGTTAAACGCTTGAACAAAGATTTGAACGCCATTGCAGACTGGTCTTCGCGCAATGCCCTTGTGTTAAACCCAACAAAGTCACAGTATATGGTTTTGGGTACCAAAAATCAAATTGAAAAGCTAAATGGCGACCCTGACGTAACGATCTACGACTCTAAAGTAGGCAGAGTAGAAGAGGCTAGGAATCTCGGGATTACCATGGACAGTCACCTCAGATTTGAGACTCATGTTCTTAATTTGGTAAAAACTTGTTTTTACCGCCTAAAAATACTTTACAAAATTAGGAATGAATTAACCGAAGAATCCCGTATCGTCCTTTGTGAATCGCTCATCATTTCTAAGCTAAATTATGGGGATATTGTTTTTGGTCCTCGTTTACTTGCGAGAACCCAGCGCAACATACAAAGAGTGCAGAATGCTTGTTGTCGCTTTTGTTTCAATATTCCGCCTCGTAGTCACATAACACCGTACCTGAATAAAATGTCCTTTTTGAATATGGAATCACGAAGACTACTGCATCTGGGCGGACTGGTATTTGACGTTATTAAGTTTAAAAAGCCTGAGTATCTGCACTCAAAACTTAACTTCGTGTCTGATAAAAGGTTACGGTCGGTAAGATCTGCACTTTCCTATCACAATCACAAGACTGCAGCTTTCAGGGGAAGTTTCAGGTATTCGGCAACGAAGTGCTGGAACAATATTCCTCCCCCTATTCGCAATGTTAACACTAAGTATACATTTAAATTAAAGTTTAAAAAGTTTTTATTGCAAACGCAAATAGAAGGTATTCCCAAGCACTTCGTATGCCAAAAATAGAGCTGTCGTCAGTTCATTTTATTATTATTATTTTTTTTTTTTGCACTATTGTCATGTTCCATTTTTATATAATATTTCTGTATTCTTTAAAAAATTATGAATACTTTGCTACAAAAAACAATAATTTTTGCTATTGCTACACAACCACAATAATTTACACCATTAATTAATTAATAGCACACATTGTCCGTTTGTACTCGTTCTGCTCGCTCTCGATCAGGTTTTGGCTGAAAATCAGTGTTTTTGCATTTAAGCAAAAAATTTCACTGAGCCATGGCCTATTTGCCGTGCTGCAGCACACACAAACTTGCCTCACTTTATTTATGTTAATCCTAAGTACTTACTTTACTTTTTTTCTTTCTTTTTTAAAATGCTTGTTTGATGAATTAAACAAACTATTGTACTTGTGTTTAAAATTTGTATTTAGTACTTGTGTTTAAAATTTGTATTTTGTACTTGTGTTTAAAATTTGTATATTTTTGTTAATAGTATGTGTGTCTGTAGTACCAAATAAATTTTTTATCTATCTATCTATCTATCTATTGTCAAAAGAGGACAATGAAAAACTCTATAGAGACAACCCTATTCCAATAAACTGCAGCCTATTACAGGCTCCAAAATTAAGCCCAGAAATTTCGGTAGCCGTGTCTGAAGGCACAAGAATTCGTGACAAGAAAATTATTGAGTCACTTCAACAGCTAGGAGCTGGAGTAACAGCAGTCAACAGAGCAATGGATCTACTCTTAAACAAGGAGTATGATAAAACGAAGGTCATTAAGCATCTAAGCGACGCGTGTCGGATATTATGTGACCTACACCACAGCGACACTCAGAGAAGAGACAAGCTTATAACTCCTTGGGTGGATTCCAGTGATAGTATTAAAGCAGAAATAAAACGTGAAGATGGGTGTATGTCACAAAACGACTCCCAAAATACGGAACGGCAGAAAAGTAGCATTCATGAAATTGTGATCCTAGACTAACAAAGTAAAAAAAACTAGTTGCAGTTGGTTCTATTAACTTTAAATGCGATTTCAATTCCTCATTGTTAAATCTGTTATTTCATTATATTTTGTTACAGATTTTTAATATAATAAAATCCAAAAATTAATCCAATTAAATTGATGTTATTTTGGTTTTACATTACATGTATTTTAGAAATAATCTACCTATAAAGCGTCGTGCACTCTTATTGCTCATATAATGAAAACGAATATTATTTTGACCTGCTAGTACCAACGATTAAGGCCAGGAGGCGCTAGGGTCGAAGATTTTAGCAGTACAACTTTGAAAGGTCAGTGCTAAAAACGAAAACATTACTCGTCTTGTCGTTAATCTTGTGAGGTATTTTAAAATAAACCTTAAAAAATACGATTTTTTTTGTCTATAAATAAAAACTAGTGGGCCTTCAAAAAGTCCAGAACCAAAATTTTTCACGTTGTGCTCACAGCCAACATTTTAGGTCTGTGACGTATCTTTGACGGCAGTTTTGCTTACTGTCATTTTCAATAATATAAATAAGACACTGTTCTGTATCTATGCTGCATTTGACTTAAAAGTACTCAAAAGTACACTCTGTTCCAACCAGTGACTACAAAAGAGGAAATAAAATAGCATAAGACCTTCATGGTAATCTTGCTTATCTGAACTCAAAACCTCAATCAAGGAAAATAGGGGAATATTTTCAAGTATGTGTTGAATTGAAAGATAAGCAATCCTAAAACTTTATCAAACCCTACTTGAATTAAACATACATACATCGTACTTTGTTATTCGAGATCAGTAACCCGTAACAAAATTTTATTATCACTGGGGGGAAAAATAAGGCTCCGCAAAACGTACCACCTGTATTTTTAAATGGTAAACAATTAGAAATTGTAAAAGAATTTAAATATTTAGGGCATATCTTAACTATAGATCTCAAAGATGACTGTGATATAGAGAGGGAGCGCAGGGCGTTGGCTGAACGAGGCAACATGGTAGCCCGGAGGTCTCCTCGTTGTTCCAAAATATCTCTTTTTAAAACTTTTTCAGCAGTCCCACTGCGTTCAGACCAAAGTACTCAGAATGAGGAAAATAAAATTTTATGCCGAAATTGTTCCTGATTCGTCGCATTTTAAGATTTCTAACAGAAAAGTAGCTAAAGTTCGCATTTATAATATTAGTTTGTTAGTGTGATGTGATTGATTTTTAGCCCAAAATCTCTTATTTTCCCAAACACTCCAAAAATACCACTAAATCATAAAAGCTAGTTTTTTCTAAGTAGAAAATGGTCAACGATTTGTGGAAAATCACTCTTCCACTAGTTTTATTCCTTGTGGAACGCAGAAAAAATTATAAACCACAAAAAAAAATGTACTCGTGCCAATTCAGAATGACAGGCCAGCAGAGGCCGCATTTTTGTGATTTTTAAAACCATCTGAGACATAGAAAATAGTTTTTACAATTCTGAAGAAAATATATATATTACCTAAGGATCTAGTCTAATCAAAGTCGCATTCAGTTACAAGATCAAATGAACTTCACTCGATATAAAATAATCCCAAAGTTACCCCTTTTTCTAACGTTTTTTCAATATTATGACTAGTGAACTACTGATATCACACTTTTTTTTGTACTCAACTAAGGACACTTAATATTTCTAAACAAATTCGCAGAGTTTGACTTGATAAAATGATTTTCTTAATCACCATGTTTAAATAACTACAAAAAACACGAGCGCGGCGGCTTGGCAGGCGCGCATTTTCCCTTACGCCTAATGCTGCAGGACTACCTGGCCTTAAGAGGGCGCATTGCGCACCATTTTATGAAAAGGATAGGCATAGGATTTCGCATTCATAGGAACGGGACAGAGCACGTTTTTGGAAAGGCGTAAGCGCAAAAATGATGTTTTTGCTTTGTTACAACAATACTGTATAAAGGAACCAAAGAATTAGCAGTAACCTATGAATCAAAACAAAAATCTGTTCTATAGACCGCAGGCTTCCTTAGATCTCGACCAAATTAGGTGCAAAACAGCGCACTTACATGATTTTTTTATCGTTATTTATCGAAATCGTGTTTTTAGGGTTTCGAAGATCAAAGATCGGTTTCGAAACCCATGTCTCGCTTTGTCTGTCCTTTTTTCCCTCCTTAATAACTCAAAAACTACTGCCGCTATCGACTTGAAATTCGAAATAATAATACATTTCGTACGCCTGTACAGATTTAAAGAAAAATAAATGAAAATAAATGAAAATGAATATTTTCCATACAAATTGTGATGCCGAAATTTTAAAGATACCTACAGAGTCCTATGAGGTATCAAATGAAAGTTATCATTTTGTACATTTCAAAATAGTTTTTGAAATTTTTGTAGGTTTTTATACTTTTTAAAATATGACGAAAAAAGTCGAAAAAATACCCATTCCCCCCCCCCCCCCCCCCCTTTCTCCGAAGATTGCAGAGCGATCCATGTTAAATGTATGGAGGGTTTATAGATATAGATCTATATTTTATAGGAAAAATATAGAGAAATTTGTAAAAAGAACACTTCGTGAAACTACGATGGGGTATCAAATGAAAAGCATTGGTTTGGACATTTCAAACCAGTTTATGAATTTTCTGTAGGTTTCATACTTTTTGAAATATTTAAAAAAAAAGTCGAAAAATTTACCATTACCCACCTTTAACCGAAGCATGCAGAGAGATCCATCTGAAATGTAGGTTGGTACCTTCTATTCTTAGGTATTCGTTAAATTGCGAAGTCTCTAAACAGTACTTTTGGTACATATTTCTTGACAAAAGTTCGAAAGCCTCGGCGCGCGAGTTACACTCGCACTTGACGGATCTTGTTTATCTTAAGGAACCAAAGAAAAAATGTCGAGTTTTTACCACGGGGATCTCGTGAGTACTGGGATCTAAGCCTAGTTTGACAACCGAACCCGCTAGGTTCGCCCCCCGATCCAACTCATCAGTGGGCGCGGCGTAAATGTATGCCATCGCATCTGACATAGTAGACATTTTCGCGCGCTTGATGAAAGGTAAATAAATTTCGCGTAAAAAATGGGAAAAGATTTTTAGCACATGGGTTATTATAGAAAAACTATTGAAGGATCATTTCAAAATAAATTTATTTAGAATAGAATAGAATATAGAATATAAATTTATTTGTTAACAGACTTACACATACTAAACTTAGACTAAAATAAATGATAAACTTAGATTAAGATGTAAACCCAGTAACAAAATGGCTCTGCCTCAGCATGGGAATTCATTTCAATTTTTGAATAACTAAACTATGTCTGTACGGGCTTTAATTTACAGTTTTCTTTCTCCATTATGTTATTTATTTTTACAGTTTCGGGTGCATACAGGCATAGGTAATGACGAGATAAATTTATATTATCCTTAGTTTTGGATGGTCATCATCAAACAGCGTTGTAGTTACCCTGCCACGTTTGTATGTATTATATTTATATGTATATGGAGAGAAAAGCGACTCTTTCAGCCTTAAAGGGTGATACGCGGGTGTGTCATGTATATTTTAAGTACTATAAGTTATACTTAAATAATATTGAACTGAGTGGTTGCTAATCAATTGAGTTTGAACATTGGTGTGGACCAGTTGGAAAGACATATTTCATTTTATTAGTCAAGGTAGGTCAATTATTTTATAATATACTTTTATATTTCGTATTTTTTTGTAGTAGTATTCCGTTATTAATCAAAAGTTATTCTATTCTTATTCCTACGGATTTTTGTCCGTTAGCTCCACTTACAGGGGAAACATTGAAGTTTATCCAGTCCTGTTCAAAGACTAAAGTTACGTCTAGTTCGTTTGACGAGAGGTGTCGCGTTGCTTCTAAGGTCTAATTAATTCTAAGATTTATATTGTTATTATAGTGCGTAACCCCACATCAGGGTAATTTCTAAGAAATCAAATAATATCCTCCGAATCCGTAGGAAGTCGCAGAGATTTTCGACTGCCACGTCACTTGACCTCGTGGTGTAGTTGGTTAGCACTTCCCGTACTGACGGAAGGATGCGGGTTCAAGTCCCGTCGAAGTCGAAATTTTTTGCGATATTATTTGATTTTATAACTGTCATAAACATATACAACACAATTCTAAGTTATAATTTAAAATCTCTTCGGAAGCAGCGACTCGTGTAATTATGGTCAAACTTCACTTAGGTCAGTTTGTTTATCCTTCAATTTATCTAATAAAAATTTAATTCACTGAATTGATTTACTATGCTGAACTTGTGAACTATTTTTTATTATTTGTAGGTACTTTTATGACATTTTTTTTTTTAAACAAACTGCCCATAAAAACTCGTAATTTCACGAATTCATTACGGATGTAAGTGGGTTAGTTTCGAATCTTATTTGTGTTGGAAGAACCGTGAAGATGATCGTGAGAGGATGAGATGTTGGTGTTCTTCCAACACAAATAAGTTTACCTGCTTACATCCGTAATGAATTCGTGAAACTACGATAGTTTTATGAGCAGTTTGTTTGTTTACACAAATATTCTACATCGAGTTTGGCGTGTATAGATTCAGATTCAGATTATTTATTCACAACGATTGTTAAATGTCATAAAATTAATTATAACAAAAAAATTGTTCACAAGTCCAGCATAGTAAATTAATTCTAAAAATTATATTCTAACCTAGAACAATTAAATATTAACTTAGACTTGTGTAGTATGTTGGATGTTTATGATAATTTATTATGTTAGTCTATTATTTCATGCCAAATGTGTGGCAACACGCACAAACCGCCTATACTTATGCCATACTTACGCCCATGAAGAAAGCTTCTGGTGAATTGGGCTTTAAGCATATCTTGAGTTTGGGCGCTGGGAGGTGCGACACAGTTTTTAACTTATGCGCTTTCCGGTGTTTCCATTGTATTTTAGCTACATCATGTATTTGTTCATTATAAATAAATAAACATATAAACATAAACATATAAACTTAACCTATAATTTAGTCTGTTGCCGCGTCTTTTTATACGCAATTTATATTAATTGTCGATTTGAGACCCTTCCTTCAATAAATATTACTTACAATTATATCTGAAACTCGACGACAAGCAAGTGAGTTTGAGTTATTTATGTTGTGGCTGGTTTACAAAAATTCAACATCGAGTTTGGCTCGTGTATACCTACTTTTACCTATAATACGAGTCATTTCGATTATCATTTTAAGCAGGCTTGATCAAAGGATACGTTTTCATTTTCACAAATTTCTGGATTTTGATATCAAGTGGGACGTGATTAAAATTTGTGAGATCAAGTGGGAAGTACGCAGTTTAGGGGGTTGAAGTCACATGGACGAAAATTTAATATCACACTAATATTTTATATGCAAATTTTGGCTGGATATATGGATGCTTGTTACCTCTTCACGCAATAACTACTGAACGGTTTCGGGCTGAAATTTTGCACACAGGTAATTCTAATCCTGGAATCAAACATAGGCTACTTTTTATCCCATAAATCAGTTCCCGTGGTATAAAATCACCTTTTAAACGTTTCCATAGAAACAACGCGTGCGAAGCCGCGGGCAAAAACTAGTAATTTTATACAATAAGTAGTTTCTTCCCGCAGCTTCGCACTCGTTGTTTCTATGGAAACATTTAATGATTATTTCTTATCCTATGGGAACTAATTTATGGTTTATAAGCAGAAGTTGAGTAAAGTTAAATAAAAAGGACAGAAGCTTTATTCACAAAGAATATTACAATAAAATAATAGAAATAAATTAGAACTATTATTTACAATTGAAACAATTGAGCTAACTGCAGACTGTTGCAAACAATCTACAGGTAGCTCAACTGATCCATATCAATACCAGTCGTCGCTTCCCCAAGACGCTTGCTTTGCTGCATTGCCCCGCTGTATGGCAATGCTGATGCGCTGAGCCAAATACTCACCAGCTCCCGGGTCACGCGTCGCTTCGACCAGACGCTCAGATAATTTTTAATTAAATATAATATAATAGTATCTAAGTACTTACATTTAGTAGATTAAAATAATTTTTAGTTATCATATACAATTACATAATTACGAAAACAGTCAGTCAGTGGCAGTTAAGTTAAAAAAATGAAATGGAAAATTTATACCAGCGTCTATAGCCGATCTCATTCAAAGATAAATGTAAGTAAATAGAGCTCGTAAATCTGTAGCAATAACAATATCCATTTTGTCAATAGTTTGATTTAGTTTCCTTTGTTTTCGTTCATGCAGTTTTACTATTATTGACTCTTCTAATCTTGGTTAACGTCATCGGAATATGATTAATTCCAAATGCATTTTCTTGATGGGAGATTATTTTATAGCCATCTCTTTAATCTTATCTATATCATATAACTAGCTGCATTCTTACTACCCGTTGTCCTATTACCCGTTTTCCAGAAGGAATGAAGCATTTTCTTGGCTTCTAATGGTAAAGGATTTTTCAAATCGGTCCAGTAGTTTCGGAGCCTATTCAATACAAACAAACACACAATAAAATCTTTCATCTATAATATTAGTATTATCTATACCACCCAAACTCGATGTAGAATCTTTGTACACCAACCACGACAGTAATTAGTTTAGGTAGGTACATACATATATAATGTATGACGTCTATTGTGTCGCTGCAAGCCGGTACAGAATAAATAAATAATGCTGGACAATTCACACAGCATCTAGCCCCAAGGTAAGCAGAGCTTGTGTTATGGGGTACTAGATAACTGATGTACTTAATACAATACACTACATAGATAGATATCTTTTATAAAACATAGAAAACATACAGAACGCCCTGGACAAATATCTGCAAATCGTACAAACATTTGTCCCGAGGCGGGAATCGAACCCGCAACCTCCTGCGTCGCACGCAGGCAGACCTTCGCCCGCTGCGCCACAGAGGTCGCCTTGAATTGTCATCTTAAATTCAATTTTGAATTAAATTACCTGGAACGCGATGAAAATGTGAAGTAAGGTGTAATATAATAGCACATTATGGTACTAGTGTGTAACATTGATTACCGTCCTCGGCTCTCTTAAGACCCTCGCGTACGGCTCGGGTCTTAAGAGAGCCGAGGACGGTAATCATCAATACACACGTGTATCATACGACGTTTTTCAACACAATTGTGAATAAAATAACAATAAAAACTCATAATATTACAGAGAAAACAAAAGTTATATTTGAGTGAAAATTTTATTTAATAAACACGAAAAAAATTTAAAATTATCTATTTAAATAAGAAATTGCATGAAATGAGCAAGCAATAGGAACATGAATTTATTTGTTCTATTGAACACGATCTTTTTTTTTAATAAAAACTTTTTTAAGAACAAAGCAACTCAACCAAAAAAATCTATAACTCACAGTTTGATTGACTATGGGTGTCATTCTGTGCCTAATTGCGGTGACCATAGAGCCACTTTATGAGCAAGTGTGTAGAAAAGTTTTTAAAACTTGCGCGATCAGAACACATCACACTAATATCTCAGCCTACCTATATGCATACAGTCGTTCGACGAATGCGTTTTGATCGTGCAATCGTGTGGGGGCCGTGGGGGGGGAGTTACTAAGGCGGTGATGTATGCAACTCGGAAGCGTCCCTCCCTCGTCCCGTCCCTTGCCCCCCCGCACGATTCTCAAAACCACATTAAAACGCCTTCGTCGAACGACTGTATGCTTATAAGAAGGCTTTTAGCAAAATCATATAAGAAAAATACTACCACGACATAGTCACGATGATAGTTCAAGGGAAAACCACTCTTTGATTTTGCAAATCTTTTAATCAGAACAAAGCTATAAACATGATAGTAATAAATGATTGTAGTGGTATAAATTACTTAAGATACTTTCTCAGAGAAATAACCTTCACTTCACTGTATTAAGTCAGTGTCACAAGTTCTTCCCCTGCCCTACAAGTTTTGTTTAACTCAAAAGTTAATACAGGTAAATTATTATTTTCCTGCATCATTAAAAAGGTTAGTTTATTATATTAAAATTCATTTATTATGAACACATGTACTTTGTACTTGTATTTTATAAAGTGTACGTCTTAACATTAGCTCAAATCAACAGTAGGTACATTATGTACCTTGTCGGTAGGGCTACTACGCTAGGTACTACAAATGAGGTTTAGTAAAATATCAAAACTTTACTTCTCTTTAAAATTGAATAGGTAGTAGTTAAAATTTAATTAGTTCAAATTAAATCAATTTAAGTGATATAAATATAAAGTCTTTTTTTTAAACCCCTCTCGAAAGGGATCAATTTAAGTTTTTCTTTAAACCTCTCTCGATCTCAGATTCCCACGGGTGTCGTAAGAGGCGACTAAGGGATTTCCACTGGGGAACGGGCAGCAGCGCCTCCTGCAGAACCATTCCACCAACTGTGGTTCCCAACCCTTGCCTGTGATGCCTACTTTCAGAAATACGATACAGGTGGCTTTTTAATATCGGATTTTTTATTTATGTTAATATTTTTATTTATTATTATTGTTTTGTATTATGTAAATACAATAAAATAAAGGCTATAAATAAAGGCTTCTGCCCATTAAAAAATAAAAAATAAAATCAAATAAAAAATAAAGGTAGTAATGTCAATATTCTCTTATCCCTAACATGCGGTCTTCAACTTTGTCTTTGTCCAATATTCACTATGAAACGATAAAATACATATTCAATAATTTCTTTTGTTTAACAAACGGGTCACTTAACTCCACGTTATCTCCATTGATGACAATCGCATACATAAACCAAGCTTTGATAAAATACTTTCATAGTATTTCTTTTTAAGACACTAAGCGCGTACGTTAATCTAGCTAGTTTTGTGTTTAGATTTTTATGTAACTTCCTGGCTCAGGTGGTTGCTTAGTCGCTTAAACGGGTAAAATTGTCCGAATATTATTATTATATTAAATTATAAATAAATTAATATTTATTTATCAATCAAATTAATTAATCAAATAGTTCATTTTGTGAAAGTATGGTAACACAATATGTAGATTTTAAAATTAATGAAGGTATGATGCTTACGTTTAGAATGCAAATATTTTGATGGTTCAGATTTTAAATACAAAAACTAAAGCCATATTCAATGTTATTGAATATTGTTATTATTGAATTAGATATCTTTATTCACAAAAAAAATTACAAGCAAATAATAGAAATAAAATAATTAAATTAGATTAATAATTCAAGTCAAACAATTACCTACCTAAATAAAAAAATTAAATAGAGTAGGTATCTACAGTATTTTTTCCAAAATATACTAAATCGTTGTTCTCGATTTGACAAAATTCGTATATGAAGTAAAAACATTTATCCACGAGCCAGTTAAATAAGTATTTTAAATATAAATAACTAGCTTCTGCCCGCGGCTTCTCACTCGTATTTTAGTTATAATAAGTAGCATATTATGCTAGGCTATGTTCTAAATGTACGCCAAATTTCATCTCGATCTGTCTAATAGTTTTGTAGGTCCTAGGTAACAAAAAAATCACAATTCACAAACTTTCGGCTATGTAATATTAGTAGGATGGTAATGGAAGCGGTTTATTATCGTCAAGAATTTTACTGACTTCATGCAGTTTGGCAAATAGAGTTTATTATTCAGTATGGTCTCATAATTAAAAAAATTAAACACTAAGTAACTAAAGTATGTCTTAAGTATTATATAATTAAGTCTAAAGTATGTCTTTTATATATTTTAAATTAATAATTTTGTTTTTTTTTGTGATATACAAATTTCTAAGTTATGGTCTTTATGCCATATTTTGTGGTGTCGAATATATTTTTATGGCGATATAATCAATCAATGTCAGACGTGGTTATAAGTAAAATTATATTATTAACATACATTAATACAAACATACTATCAACAAAATATGACAGTATCCCGGTGAAAAATCAAAAACATTTTTTCTTTTTTTACAGAAAGTGGAAACCATTTATTTTAAGCAAAATGAGGGGTACTACTCCCGTGATTTTTATTATTTCAATTTGTAAGTATTTATTAAGATTTATTTGAAACTACCACTACATTTGAATATTATGATATAATATTATTCCGACATCCGACGAAATAAAAAATAAAATGAGCTAATTTCCTGCTAAAGTTAGCTGACAGTTGCTGGATGCAGCAAACTGAAGACAGGCTGATTAGGGAAAACGTATGTCTAGAAGTGGACTATTATGCTAGTGTTGAGTTAAGTCTGCCTGAACTGAACTCATTAAGATGGAGATACGAGACACAATCAAATTGAAACAAATGAATATTAACGTCAGCATGAATTTAAGAACTCACTTCATTCAACTAAATTAGCGCGTTAGGCTTGGAAAACCGATATTTCAAATGAATCCCTACAGTTATTGAACGTTTATGTTCCAGGTATAAAAGGTTACAGTCAAAACCTTATAGGTCCTCCAGATAATACAGAAGAAACAGAATTCTTACCAGCAGAACCAGTAAAACTGCCTCATCCTGTGCAACTGCAAGATGATGCAAATGTCACACAATTCAGCCCGTTCATACCAGATAGACCATTTCCAATCAGTTTCAACCCTGAAGATTTTGGTCAAACACAAGTTCAAGAGGATTCAAAAATCAACAGAGAGGATTTTTTACCAGCAGAACCAGTAGAACTGTCTGATCCTCTGCAACTGCAAAAAAATGCAAGCGTCACACAATTCAGTCCGATCACACCCGATATATCATTTCCAATCAGTTTCGACCCTGAAGATTTTGGTCAAACACAAGTTCAAGAGGATCCCGAAAACTACAGTGAAGATAGGAAAATCAATGAGATATTTGATCAACCAGAATCATCACAGTTCAAATTCCCCAAACCTTCTCTAACTATCCTAGATCCAGGTTTGAATAGCATAGGGATGCCAAAAGATGGGAAGGACCACCCTTGCTACAGAATATGTACGCCTTGGGACAGAAGGACTTGCTACTATAAGTTTCACGTGGAATGGTACCACGCTATGAGCAAGGCTTGCATGGATTGTCCTCGGAATCCAGCTCATTGTGGTAACCCTGACTGTGTACCGGCGAATGGCATTGAGAGAACAATCACTGTTGTTAATAGGAAGATGCCTGGACCCGCTATAGAGGTATGTACATAGCAGCAATACTGACTTTTAAAACTATCATGATTATGAACATTATGTAATTAATAACAGACATTTACCAAGATTTGTGTTATATCGAGTGTAATCATGGCTCATGCAACTGAGCCTAAATATTGAAAAACTCAAAATAACACAAGTTATGGTAAATATCCCATTATTTATGACTTTTAAGTAGGACTACTAGATTGCGCAGATATATTCAGTAAAGTTGCACGAGCCAGTAAAAATAAAAAAATAAACCAATTTTTTCTATCTCACTGCTTGGTAAATTCCCAAATCGATTACTATCTATCTATTCCTTCCTGGGCTGACTTCGACGTTTCGTAAGAACTGTATTTATACACGTTAAAATAATAAATCAAACATACGACACATAATATTTCTAAAAGGATCAACAATAACTTTAAAAGACACTAAAATTAAAGGCTGCACGAATAAAGATCTAGTGTTTTATAAGACTAATTTCAACCATTATGTTCACAGGTATGTGTAGGAGACAAAGTCGTTGTTGATGTGGTAAACAGTCTCCATGCATCTGGCACCACCATACACTGGCACGGGATGCACCAGAAGGCTACACCGTACATGGATGGAGCTCCCTATGTGACGCAGTGTCCTATACAACCTGAGTCGACGTTCAGGTAAGAACTGATTTTTGAGGAGTTGTTGCTGACAAGTCAAATTATTATCCCTCACACGGACACGGTATCCCAAATATTCTTACAGCTACATGTTATAATTATCTGGAATACGATACGATAAGTACAAATTAAAATTTAAAGCATCACCTACCTACCTTACTTACCTAGCTATTTTTTTTTTGTTGAGCTTGGGTTATATCTGTGATTGGGACGGCAATGGTGATTCAACATCCTCCGAACGAATTAATATTGAATTAGATCCCCTGCTGTATCTCAGGGATCTCATTGTCGAACATCCAGGTTGTCCCTGTATGCATCGTCTTGTATTTTTTCTTCTAGATACGAGTTTGATGTTCCTACACCTGGGTCCTATTTCTGGCACTCCCACATTGGGCTGCAGCGAGGCGATGGTACTACTGGCAGTCTTATCATCAGACAGCCGAGGATCTCGACAATTAATGGCAGATTGTATGATGTCGATAGGTCAGTACTGAAACCCAAAATCTGTGTTTTTTCATTATGAACTTACAAAACTATGTACCTTCCGTCTATTGAAACAATTGAAACCATTTACTGATAAATGATTTCAAAAATCTGATAGAACATCTTTCAGGCCTAACATGCAAGGATCTAATTTAAGAATTTATAAAATAAATTGTATAAAACCTACTCATGTCCCCGGGACGGGAACACAAGTGAATACGAATAAATTTTGACGATAAGAGTGGACTTTCGTCTTTCAGCTCCATCGGCAATTTCAGCTCGAAAAGACAGGAGCTTTGTGAATCAGGTAGGAATAAAAATAAAAAATAATAATAAATACCACTAAATAAAACCACTTTTTCTTTCACGCCACTATGTTCTGGTCCGTCATGATGCTATATCCTCTGACTTCGTATTGCCTATGTATATAGATTGAGGGTCAGATTACTATATTCATATAGTAATCTGACCCTCAATCTATAAACAGCTTTGTTCTCATTTATCAGGTCTGAACACGTCATGCTCGTCACGGATTGGATAAACAACGCTGCAATAGACCTATACACCAATCACCACCACTCAACCGACCGCAACCAGCCGAACCGACCAGGGTCGATACTGATCAACGGACGTGGAAGATTCGAAGTCCCTGACGGCCCAAATAATATTACAATGAAAGCACCAGTTTTTGAGGTGGAGAAGGTAAGAAGTGTGAAGATCGTGGTAGTTTTCTGATCAGGTGCTGGAGGAACTAAGAACAATAAAATACAAGAATACTTTATTATTCACCAACAAAAATACAAAATTTTCGGCCTTATCACTTAGAAACGATCTATTCCCGGGCCTTCTAGGAATGTATATTTTCCTTTACCTTTAGATTTCCATTGAATACTTTAAAAATCTGCTCCGCTGTCGAGAGAAATTTTCCGATTCTATCTTGCAATTAAATTGTCAATATTTTCTGGTCGACAGATGACAGATCAAAGTAGCTAAGGATTTGATGATAGCAGATCATCATCTTCTGGTCCTCAGTTGTTTAAT
Source organism: Eupithecia subumbrata (assembly GCA_949316285.1). NCBI lineage: Eukaryota > Metazoa > Arthropoda > Insecta > Lepidoptera > Geometridae > Eupithecia > Eupithecia subumbrata. The sequence goes on along the minus strand of OX438644.1, from coordinate 1,517,705 downwards.
ATTGTACTTTTATTCCAGGGTCTGAGATACCGTTTCCGTCTGATTAATGGCGAGTTTCTCAATTGTCCAGTGGAGCTGTCAGTGGATGGACACAACATCACAGTCATCGCTTCTGACGGGTTCGACCTCGCTCCTATCACTGGTAAGTATATACAAAACTCCTGACCAGCTACTGATAGTAAAGATGCGCGACTGCGAATGATCTGGCTATTCGAATGGTCTACGACTACTACTAATCAAATTCGTTACTAATTTGGTTAGTAATGGTGAGTCGGGCAGTCGACGCGAAATCAATTCTTAATTCGACGCCACTCACCATTACTAACCAAATTAGTTACTAATTTGCTCTAGTCATTCGAATGGTTCGAATGATTTGTGAAGTCGAATAATTCGAATGAAATCATTCACAGTCGCGCATCTTTAACTGAAAGTATGTCATTCAAAAAGTAATGCAATACAAGCTAATGACCGAAGAAAATAAGTCATACAATTTTCTTCGGTCATTGGTTTTTCGTCGCGTATTAATATAATGACCGGCTATAATTGAATCGATAATTATTATTATTGTATGAGTAAGACACTGCGAGTGTCATAAAATGAGTTGTTGCAACACATTCCTCTATGATAAGCAGACGCACGGTGTAGTGTCGCGCCGCCGGATGGTAGAATCAGCCCGTTTGTAGTATGGCTAAGCCGATTGCAAAACGAATGTAGATTTTTAGGAATATCAAATTAATTTCATTCGACGAGATGGCTAAGTGACGTTTACTTATATTTTGTACCGTTTTGCAATCGGCCTAGCCATTCTATAAACTAGCTGATTCTACGGTGTATACGATTCAGTGGCGACATGTATCACTATCTCCTTATCTAGCGGGTATTCCATCCAATCGTACCGATTAGTTCTCACTGCTCCACTTAGTAGGTACTTTGGGTTTTTCGCCATCTTTGTCATAGTTTTGTAACCAGCAAGTTACAGAAATGGCTTTTGATCACTTAACGCATCAACATTCCCAGCAATACAGCCACCGTCTTGGGGATGATTCCGACTAGTATTGATATGGATCAGTTGAGCTACCTGTAGATTGTATGCAGTTAGCTCAATTGCCAATACTAGATCAAATAAGCTAATATTCTTTTCGTAATTTTCTTTGTCAATAGAGACTATACCTAACCAGATACATTATCCTAATGGGTTTCTCCAAGGTAACAGCGAATGGTGTCTTCTTAACCTTCAACTTTTGTTGTTGCCATTGTAAACGGTCAAAGCAGTTAGGATCAACACATACAAACACAATCCGAATCTGCGTATTTCAAATTTCTTTACTTTTTTTCCTTACTTGACATTACTTAATTTCTGCCTTTAACCTATGTCATTGAAAAATAAGTCTAAAATCTAAAAATTAAGATATAAATTTGCTCATCGTCCACGGCCCGATTGGGCCTCTTGAAGCTTGACAACCTGGAGGACTGATTGGACCGTTTGGTCCATTAGAGGTTAAAAAATGTTTTTGGTGATTCCAGCGTCGGCACTAGTCAGCTACGCTGGAGAGCGGTTCGACTTCGTCATCAATGCTTTCAAGCCTGTAGATGTCTACTGGATCAGAGTTCGTGGTCTTCTGCCTTGCGCTCCGTAAGTATCCTTAAAGATTAGTATCTTAACTATAAACCTCTCCTTGAGCCAGCGTCCAAAATTTGGACGATCAAAATTTAGCTTAAATGTGGTAAGCGTTCAAATTTTGGACTTTGGGCGGATAATAACAGAATATTCGATGGTTGCGAAAAACTAACGTTGATCCCTTAATGGCGGAAACATACTACCAAAACGTGACGCTACGCCACGCCACCCGACGCATGTCAGTACTTATCAATTCCATATATTTAATATGGTCAGAAGCGCATAGACAACACGCTATGTGACCACACGCCGCAACATCCAATCGATTTGGATCAGCGTGTTGCCGGGAGAGGGGACACACACGCCACCCGACGAATCAGCTTAATGTGTTTCTAGTTAACACCCGACGCCACGCATAATTCTAGTTTTTTATATGTGCGCGAGCTGCAAGCAGACTATACACGATCATCATTCGCGAGACTATACACGATGCGTGTTGTATTGTAGCATCGCGTGGCGTGTTGCCTATATGCACGACAAGCGTCGGGTGTCGACACGACACATCGCGTCGCGTTTTGATAGTATGTTTGCACCTTTACACGCTGATCCAAATCAATTGGATGTTGCGGCGTGTGGTCACATAGCGTGTTGTCTATGCGCTTCTGACTATATTAAATATATGGAATTGATAAGTACTGACATGCGTCGGGTGGCGTGGCGTAGCGTCACGTTTTGGTAGTATGTTTCCGCCATAAAGTGTTTTGTGTGCTCAAGAATCATAGATCAATCCTGAAATTTCGGCTCAGTTGCTTACACCATAATCACCACGAGATAACTGAAGTCACTGCGAGCGATTATCGGATACAAAAACAATATAATTATCCTCATTATCTGTCTCTTGCTACGGAAATTATCCATACTATCTTATCTATTTGCAGCAATTCAATGCAATTAAAAATGTTTTTAACTTAAAGCCGATTTGTTATCAAGTGCTTATCTAAAACCATTAGGACGATGTCACTGTACGCAATAGGCGTTTAGAAGCGCTCGTTTTTATAGCGCGCGTTTTATTTAAGAACCATCTGGTCTGATACATACGTACAAACCCGAACGCTTATAATCAAGGGCGCATGGCGGAGGCGTAAGCACGCGCTTCGAAACGCCTAAAGGTTGTCGCAGATCAGCGCTGCTTCGCTCCCTCACAGTAAAAAAATGTGCATTCAAATATGGGCTTTAACGGTGTTGAACTCTTATACATAGAAGTGGGACATATGTACCACTAAATTTTTTTTTGGTTTTGAGCTTTATAAAAGAAAAGGTCTGCGTAAATAAAATAAATACAAAACCATTTATACCTATTTTTATAGCTTGTTTCAATAGCTTTTAGAAAAAGTAACCCGAATCAACCTAATGAAAAGCAGCCTATCACTAGACGTAAACCGACGTTTTTAGCGGTTTTCAAAAACAGGAGGGTTCGAGGTTAAAGGGTTAATGTGCGCAGAGCTTAATGTTTACTCGCTGCTTTCTGTAACATTGCTGACTTTTCTGATACAGGGCTGGGATCAGACAGGTAGCAGTTCTTCGCTACAAAGGTGCTAAAGCTGAAGAGCCTTCCATTTTGGATTGGAGCACTCCCCGTGATGGATTGGTGAGCAGGCAGTACCTAAACGATATTTATCATAATTAATGGTTTAATCGGGTATTTATCGCGTACCTTTTGTTATTATTTCCCCTACGTTCTAATCGCCCCGTGACCACGATCGCTGTAACGCGGTAGAAACGTAGTGGAAATAATAACAAAAGGTACGCGATAATTACCCGATTAAGCCATTAAACTATGTTAACGATATTTATCGTCGTCCAATTCGAATTGGACACGAGTACAATCACGAGAGACTCGAAAAGGGGGCGGTTTTCGGAATATACTAACAATTTCATGCGGGTCGCAGTGCCGAGGCTGGGCAGTGAATGCGATATACTAAAACATACTAAACGAACTCTTTCATGCACCACGACGCACTTGCCCACCTCCAGCTCCGTGTCGCAGTGCCGAGGCTGGGCAGTGAATGCGTTAGGAGAGGCGCGTTCACCAGTGGTGGTATGAGTGCTCTAGATTAACCAACATTGTGTTAACGCTACTTACAAAAGCGCTAGACTTGGCCTGCTAAGCTAATTTCTACGTCAAATAAAACAGTACTTACTTGAAAATGTATACTTTCACAATCACCTCACACAAACTTAGTAGACAATACAACCTTCCACTTTGGCGAACAAAATCGGACTGACTGTCAGAGCGGGTCGATGCGACCATGTCAGCTAAATTGTTACCGCCTAGGCCTATTGATCGGTCGAGGCTTGCGATTGGTCGGGAATTGCCGCCCCGCTATGACAGTGAGTACTTGTAAGTCAAATGCAGTACTAGAAACAAAACAGTGTCTTTTAAATATTATAGAAAATGATAGACGGCAAAAGTAATCTATACAATAATGTGGCTTTTAAATAACATTGCTGACAGTCGGCCATCCTAATTATACCGTACGCCCTCGGACGGGAGGTACAGGAATTTTGTTGTTACATTATTGTTGTAATATAAACATTAATTAACATTAATTAATTATACAATCAAGAACTGTTACTCACTGTATTATATACTAACAATCAAATTTTCATCAACGAATAGAAAACTAAATCAAAAGTTACTAACGCATTTTACAAATCAAACAACATATTAGACACTCGCACTTACAATTACAAATATCTAATTATTTATTTACTGGCAACAATATGCCCTTTAAATCTTAAAGCTACTTATGATTTAAATAATTGTTACAAGACCAGGGATGTCTTTGACTTGACTACAAGGACCAGGGGTGTCCTTTTACTACTAGATTACAAGGACCAGGGATGTCCTTATAATACTAGACAACAAGGACCAGGGGTGTCCTTTTACTACTAGATTACCAGGACCAGGGATGTCCTTATAATACTAGACAACAAGGACCAGGGGTGTCCTTTTACTACTAGATTACAAGGACCAGGGATGTCCTTATAATACTAGACAACAAGGACCAGGGGTGTCCTTTTACTACTAGATTACAAGGACCAGGGATGTCCTTATAATACTAGACAACAAGGACCAGGGGTGTCCTTTTACTACTAGATTACAAGGACCAGGGATGTCCTTATAATACTAGAAAACAAGGACCAGGGGTGTCCTTTTACTACTAGATTACAAGGACCAGGGATGTCCTTATAATACTAGACAACAAGGACCAGGGGTGTCCTTTTACTACTAGATTACAAGGACCAGGGATGTCCTTATAATACTAGACAACAAGGACCAGGGGTGTCCTTTTACTACTAGATTACAAGGACCAGGGATGTCCTTATAATACTAGACAACAAGGACCAGGGGTGTCCTTTTACTACTAGATTACAAGGACCAGGGATGTCCTTATAATACTAGACAACAAGGACCAGGGGTGTCCTTTTACTACTAGATTACAAGGACCAGGGATGTCCTTATAATACTAGAAAACAAGGACCAGGGGTGTCCTTTTACTACTAGATTACAAGGACCAGGGATGTCCTTATAATACTAGACAACAAGGACCAGGGGTGTCCTTTTACTACTAGATTACAAGGACCAGGGATGTCCTTATAATACTAGACAACAAGGACCAGGGGTGTCCTTTTACTACTAGATTACAAGGACCAGGGATGTCCTTATAATACTAGACAACAAGGACCAGGGGTATCCTTTTACTACTAGACTAGGTACAAGGACCAGGGGTATCCTTATACTACTAGACATAAACATAAACTCGCTGCGCCCACAACTAGGCTCCACAACATTAATGTAAGTATCTTTCAAAGGGCAATGTATAGCTTCTACAACAGAATTAATACTGAGTGAGTTGCAAAAATTGTCAGTAAACTAATTCAAACAAATTGTCAAAACCATCCTGTGCAAAAAGTAAAAAAATAACAACTATCAGGCTAAATGTTTCCTCGTCGCTTCTTTACTTTAGTCTGCATACTGATGCGACAGAAATCAAATTGTAATCACATTATTTCCGTGTCACTGTTTAATTTTTTTAATTTGACCTTTTGGACCTAAGTGTACCTACCTACATTTATTGTATTTATTTTAGAAAAATGTATTTGATTTGATTCCTTTTCTTTGATTGAGAGCCTGTGTAAGGCCTATAGACTACCGGCTCGTCGCTTTTTAATGTTAAACACATTTCACCATCGGTGGTGTGCCTAACTCAGGCAGACAGGAGGCAAAACATTCCCTTCAGTTATTGAGCACAGCCATTAACTTTTCCTTCTCAGCTTTATAGAATAGAATAGAATATTTATTTATTTAAAAGAATACATATGTTTTGACAATGTTGCACCATTAAACCATATTAGGTTTATGTTGGTGCACAGAATCGTCTTATATAAAATTAACAAAAACACTAACTATCACTACTATCTAGATTTATAATAAAACATAAATGAAATTACGCAAAACCAGGTTAAAACGTAGATTCTGGCAAGTACTTACCTACCTACAAGCTGTCGTTATTATCGTATTATTGGATTGTGGAGTATCGAGATACATTACTATAATTAAATATTTATAAATAAATTTAGATATGGATCAGTTGAGCCACCTGCAGATTGTTTGTAGCAGTCTGCAGTTGGCTCACCTGTTCGCCAGTTATAAATGAGTTTGAGTATTCGGGGGTTAGCAAACCTTTCTTCAAATTTTTTTTTGGTTAAATAGTAGTCTTTTTTTTTATGTACTATATACTAAATAAGATATATTTTCTTATGTCATTGATCTCTATATTGACCTTGTATATGTATTTTTGTAACTTTTCAATTTACACCATTGTGAGAAAAATAAGCCCGATGTTAGCCAGAGCAGGAGCCCTCGCTTCTTAATACAAGTTTCGACTTAACAAGAGCGAGGAACTCACTAGCGACGCCTTAAAATGGTCTTTTTAAAACATACTATCTATAAGTTCATTTATTTAGAAATGTTGATGTGTAACTTAAGACGAAATAAACATTTTTTATCTTTATCTTTTTTTTTTAAATAAATACTAGTTCTAATTTGTCTCTATTTTTTGATTATAATTTTCTACATTAATAACATTCTTTTTAACATTCATATATTTTGATTTTATTACTTGTAGAGTGTAGGTAAACTTTGTAGGCACTTATATTATGATCGAAGCAGAAAAACCTACTGTAGTATAACATTGACGCCTGTACCCGGACAGCGACAAAAACTGCTGGTGTTGCAGAATGACTAAGGGGCAGCATGCTACCTCCTATTCACTCTGTAGCCTTTCGTGATAATAATTTTGTAGGATATGCATTTGTAGTTTTTATCGTTGGCTTTTTCTCTGACTTTCTGTGGCAATTCGTTAATGAGTTTAGGTATCATAAATTCTATTGTTCTACGTCCATAGAAGTTATTGGGCTGGGGTACTTTGACTTTGTCTTGTGTTATTTTCCTGGTAGTTATTTTGTGAGATACGGGCATTAAGATTTCTTTATTATATTGTTCTTTCAAAATGGCAAGGGATATTTTTTTTCCTGTATAGGCAAGACGTTTATATAATTAAAAATAATTTCTATATTGTCGTATGAAAGTTGTATGTTTTAAATGTTCTACCGTATATTATGAGTGAATCTGCCAGGGCGTTATACATGGATAGAAGAATTTTGTACGGTATTTTGGGTTTTAATATAGCCCGCAGTTTATTACAAATAACATCAATGTGTAAGTTCCACCCGAATCTATTATCTACACGAGGCCCAGGTAAGTGTGGTGAGTCACTTGTTCTATCGAGTCGCATGAGCAGGAATAGAGCGGGGACACACTGTGCAAACAGCTATGACAGACTATCAGACGGAGATGCCTGCTTGGAGTAACACTGGTTCGTTTTGTGACCTATCATTCCTAGCATTCCTTAAGTAAGCCAGGAGCTTATCAGGATTATCGTACGTATTGAACAGCTTCTGCACCCAACCGTACAGAACGATCGTCTTTTCCACGCAAAATGCACTCAACGGCACGTCTACCTACTATACCACACCTATTTACTATATATGTTTCCAGTGACTCCCCAAACCAGACACGTTTAGATTTTAAAGCATCTAATAAATTAACAAAAGTTTTAGAGGTACCTAAGGGGTTCATCTCTTGCCAGACTCTTCCGACGACCGACCCGACTGCGTGAACGGTGGCGGCCCTCTCGACTGCTTGGACGACGGCGGCCGTCTCGACTGCGTCGACGGCGATCGATGTCTGCGTAGCTGCAACGAGCGACGACTGCGTGGCTGTAGCGAGCGATGTCTGCGTGGCTGCAGCGAGCGACGACTGCGTGGCTGCGGCGAGCGATGTCTGCGTGGCTGCAGCGAGCGACGGCTGCGTGGCTGCGGCGAGCGACGACTGCGTGGCTGCGGCGAGCGATGTCTGCGTAGCTGCAACGAGCGACGACTGCGTGGCTGTAGCGAGCGATGTCTGCGTGGCTGCAGCGAGCGACGACTGCGTGGCTGCGGCGAGCGATGTCTTCGTGGCTGCAGCGAGCGACGGCTGCGTGGCTGCGGCGAGCGACAACTGCGTAGCTGCAACGAGCGACGACTGCGTGGCTGTAGCGAGCGATGTCTGCGTGGCTGCAGCGAGCGACGACTGCGTGGCTGCGGCGAGCGATGTCTGCGTGGCTGCAGCGAGCGACGGCTGCGTGGCTGCGGCGAGCGATGTCTGCGTGGCTGCAGCGAGCGACGGTTGCGTGGCTGCGGCGAGCGATGTCTGCGTGGCTGCAGCGAGCGGCGGCTGCGTGGCTGCGGCGAGCGATGTCTGCGTGGCTGCAGCGAGCGACGACTGCGTGGCTGCGGTGAGCGATGTCTGCGTGGCTGCAGCGAGCGCCGGCTGCGTGGCTGCGGCGAGCGATGTCTGCGTAGCTGCAACGAGCGACGACTGAGTGGCTGTAGCGAGCGATGTCTGCGTGGCTGCAGCGAGCGACGACTGCGTGGCTGCGGCGAGCGATGTCTGCGTGGCTGCAGCGAGCGACGGCTGCGTGGCTGCGGCGAGCGATGTCTGCGTGGCTGCAGCGAGCGACGGCTGCCTGGCTGCGGCGAGCGATGTCTGGCTGGCTGCAGCGAGCGGCGGCTGCGTGGCTGCGGCGGGCGGCTGCGTTGCTGCGGCGAGCGGCCGCGACTGAGTGAGCGGCAATGGTTGGCACCACTGCGAGAGCGGCAACAACGGCTGCTCGAAAGGCATCTGGCCCGACTGTGCGAGCGGAGACGACTGCGGGGCCGTGAGTGGCGGGTCCTGTGGCGGCTTGCCCGGTGACTCGCCTGCCTGCGTGAGCGGTCGCGGCTGACACGTGAGCGACAGTGGTTGGCACCACTGTGAGAGCGGCGAGTACGGCTGTTTGGAAAGCATCCGGCCCGACTGTGCGAGCGGAGACTGCGGGACCGTGAGCGGCGTGTCCTGTGGCTGACCCGACTGCGTGAAGGGCGTCCGCTAGCCCGACCGTATGGGCGTTGATTGGCTGCGTCAAGTGCAAGAAGACCTCGTATGGCATTCCTTTCGGCGGAGGACCGTTCTAGCTCCGTGGGTGGCATGGAGAATATGCTCCTTGCTCAAGGACATCCACTGCAAATAAATGAAAAGACCGCAGCACAGTTACTGTTCAAGATTTCGGTCAAATTATGTTAAGTTAGCCAGACTTAGGTTTGCCTTAAGTTAGCCTTAGGCTTGCGTTAGGTTAGTCTTAGGTTTGTGTTAGGTTAGATAGTATAGAGTAAAATAAGTTTTTGGGCAGTTTGCGATTATCTCGTAAACGGTAAGAGATACGTCAAAAATAATTAAATTTTCATCCCCCTGTGTTACCCCACTCACAAAATAACCAATTTTTCTGAACCACTTTGGATGACGTCATCACCACTTTTGTGTTAGGTTAGGTTAGCTACTATAGAGTAAAATGATTTTTGGGCAATCTGCAATTATCTCGTAAACGGTAAGAGATACGTCAAAAATAACCAAATTTTCATCCCCCTATGTTACCCCACTCGAAAAATAACCAATTATTCTAAACCACTTTGGATGACGTCATCACCACTTTTGTTCTTTTGCACAAGGTAAAAATCAGTTTTGGGTAAAAAAATAATTATTAGTTATCCCTTCTTTCTCTAAGCGCTATGTTATCAATTTCTGGGAGCGCTTATAATGAGCAGCTGCTACTAAGAAGTAGCCTTAACCATGCATCAGTCTCATCGTAGCAACACTTAATCCTAGGTACCCACAATAAGACGGTACTATCAAGGAGTAGCCTCGACCACGTATCGGTCTTATTGTAGAATTACTCGCAATGAGACGATGCTATCGAGGAGTACCCTCAACCACGCATCGGTCTCACTGCTTGTTAAAGTAGTACAATTTGGTAAAAGAAGCCAAAGAATAAAGTGAAAGAAAGAAAGAAAAAACGAGAACACAAAAACACGTGAACGAGAAACACGTGGTTTTTCTTAAAATTGACGAAATAGTGCTCATTATGAACTTTACCCATACGAAACATACTCATTTCTACTACAAGTGCACGTGGCGATCATATCCCACTTCTGAATTGTTAACGCTACTTACAAAAGCGCTAGACTTGGCCTGCTAAGCTAATTTCTACGTCAAATAAAACAGTACTTACTTGAAAATGTATACTTTCACAATCACCTCACACAAACTTAGTAGACAATACAACCTTCCACTTTGGCGAACAAAATCGGACTGACTGTCAGAGCGGGTCGATGCGACCATGTCAGCTAAATTGTTACCGCCTAGGCCTATTGATCGGTCGAGGCTTGCGATTGGTCGGGAATTGCCGCCCCGCTATGACAGTGAGTACTTGTAAGTCAAATGCAGTACTAGAAACAAAACAGTGTCTTTTAAATATTATAGAAAATGATAGACGGCAAAAGTAATCTATACAATAATGTGGCTTTTAAATAACATTGCTGACAATTGTAATTGGAATTAAACTTATTAGTAAGTTCCCATTAAATATAAAATCTATTGGAAATTACCACAGCTTCATCTGTAACGTGAAAAATATATTTTATTACATAAATCAGTGTATACTTTATAAGAGTAGTAAAAATGTTAAGGTTAGAACCTAATGAAAATGACATAGTACCTATATTAATAGTAACATAACATAATTACATATAAGTGTAAAATAGTGCCCCTTTACAGCATTTATGTTTGAGGAGACAAAGATTGTTATATTTATCAAAATAAAATCATAATTATTGTAATGTAGGTATAAAATATTTTCTAATAAATGACTTTATTCTCTATTCTTTATTCTTCACAGATCCTGAATCAGGTCCAAGAAGGAGAGGAACAAGACGTGACAATTCCAGTTTCTAGGATGAGAGCACTGGTCGCTGATGATCCTACCTCGAAGCCGATTCCAGATCACAAGTTCTACATCGCGTATGATATGCGGTTGAAGAACAACACTGATTTCCATCGACTACCATATTACGGGACTGATAAAGGTAAGATATAAATAAATAAATAAATAATGCTGGACAACCCACACAGCATCATAAAGCCCTAAGCTAAGCAGAGATTTTATTATAGGTACTTAAATTATATACTTAATATCAAACATTACAAAGAAATATGTTTTTATCATACATAGAAAATACCCCGAAACACACGGAACAAATATTTGCAGATCATACAAACATTTGTCCCCAGGCGGGAATCGAACCCGCAACCCTTGTCTACCACAAAGGTGGTGGACGAGCATGCGGTCCGCATCATAGAAAGAGGTTAAAGCAGCCTATGGACTCCTGCAACATCATTTATTTGCCGGCAGATAACTAATCGATAGCTTTTCTTTGTAGTTGAAAGACAATACTGGGTCTACACTCCTCAACTTAACCACATCAGCATGCAGCTTCCGAAGAGCCCCCTCCTCGTCTCCAGACCTTCAGGAGCCGGCTTCTGCAACGAGTTCACCGTACCTCCCTCCTGCACCAAGGAGTTCTGTCAATGCCCTCACGTTCTCAACGTCAAGCTGAACTCTGTCGTCGAGATTGTTCTCATCGACGAAGGAACGCTCGACGTCAACCATCCCTTCCACTTACACGGGCACAGCTTCAGGGTTATCGGACAAAGGAGGTTGGGGACTAAGACATCTGTTGAAGAGGTGAGAGCGCTGGACAGAGCTGGGAAGATCAGAAGGAACTTGAGAAGAGCTCCAGTGAAAGATACGGTTACGATCCCTGATGGGGGGTATACGATTATCAGGTTCCTGGCTGATAACCCTGGGTATTGGCTGTTCCATTGCCATATAGAGTTCCATGCGGAGATCGGGATGGCGTTGGTCTTCAAGGTGGGAGAGCATAGGGATATGAGACCGGTTCCAAAGGGATTCCCTCAGTGCGGGGATTTTAAGCAGACTGATTATAAGTTTGTTTAATCATTGACTGAAACGTGATCATAAAGTGATTTGCATGAAGACTGGATTCTGATGATTGTGAACTGAATGTTTTACTTTTGTTAATTATTTACTTTTATACGAATATTTTTTATTTTGACGTTGACCTAAATTATTTATGCAGCTTTGCTGGCCAAAGCAAAAACTGTTATTGTATTGTTAAATAAATTGTTACTCTAATATACCGTATTTTAGTATCTTTGCAACCTTTTAACCAGTAGCAATGTTATGGGAGTGTAAGTAAGTACGTACAGCTTACCTTTGTGAGCGTAAGAAAGCCATGAAAGTGCACTGAAAAAAATATAGCCCAATTAAGACGCACATAATCTTAGTTGGCGTCAAAATAGTTGGAATGATAAATATCTCATTCAATACAAACAAGAATGTATGGTAGCTGCAACATATCTAATTTGTTGAAGACAAAAAATAGGCACATCGTTGACATATCAATGCTCTAAGTCAAAATAAATATTCACTTTGCCATAATAAACATTTATTTGCACGGGGTTAGCAAACAACTTTGTTGCATTTAATCTCTGAACTAAATTAAATAACTACAGTTTATAAGACCAATTCATTACTTGGTATAAGGAGCTGTTACGATTTAGCTAAGTTCTCATAGTCACAGAAGACAAGATCTTATCAGGCTCATATGGATTCATGATGCGTGATGACATAAGACAAGATCTTAATCAATATAAACAAATTTTTTTCAGTGTGTTAATTCGTTTGACTCTTTCATGGCCCCAGACTCACATGCTCCGCTCCTCTTCGGGTCTCACCACCGAGTCTGGGCAGTGACTGTGTTAAGTACCTACACTTGCAGCATTGTTGGCTAATTTATTTTCATAACATTTCTTTTCTTCATTTTGAATCCGTTTTTTATACAAAGTTATCCTCACATCATTAAATTGTAGGTAATGCCTGCCCGAGATCTCAAAAGAGCCTTCTCTATTGTGCCTTATTAAGTTCTTTATGAAAGGTCATCCTTTTGTTAGTAACTCGGAGTGGAATGATAAGAATTATTATCATGTAGTCTGGAGTTAGGCTGAGATTCCATTGTAGACTAATTTTATACTTTCGCATAAAAGCGCAGGTTACTTGAAAACTAAGTTTTAAATATTTTAATAACCCTTTTTTAAAAACAAGCTTTTAATGCGTTGTCATCCAAACTAAACGTGTTTACAAATTTTCAGTTCAATCAGTTGAAATATCTGCTTCAAAATTAAGTTGCAAGATTCATCATCATCATCAACCTAAATTAGTCCACTGCTGGACATAGGCCTCCCCTAATGAGCGCCATAGGCCACAGGCCAAACGCTTGACCATTAGGTATCAATAAAAAATATATTTATAAAGTCAACAGATACTCTGCGATCACCAAACCGCCTGCGCCAAGCGTGAGGTGATTATGGAACCTCCCCCCCCCCCCTTCAATTGGGGCTCACATGTTCAGCAGTAAATGAGCTAATGAGAGAAAATTTTGTTAAATTTGGGATTAGTGGGTAAATACATTTAGTAATCGTTGTGCAAGCGGGCCTTAGCATCTTAAAAGCATTATTATCTACAGTTTCAGTGTAAATTATTTATGTTTATTTCAACAAGTTATTGTTTTATTTCACAAAAGATAAATCTGTTTTCAGCTTCGCTTTCAGCTTCCAGAGATAAATTCTAGCGAATTAATTATCGTTGTTTCTGCGAGATATTGTAATTAGAAAATGTTTTAGCATTTAACATTTTTTAATTCCTATGTGTTAGCTGCTGGTTTTATAAATAATACTTTTGTTTTGATAAGAGGGCGTTATCTATACTATAATATTATAAAGAGGAAAGATTTGATTTTTTGTATTGAATAGGCTCCGAAACTACGGGAGCGATTTGAAAAATTCTTTTACAATTAGAAGCCCACATTATTTCTGATGAACATAGGCTACTTTTCACCACGGGAAAATGCTTCATTCCTACGGGAAAACGGATAATAGGACAACGGGTAGTAAGAAAGCAGCTAGTTTTCTTATAAAATTTCAAACACACTGCCTGTCACTGCTCGGCTGTCCATTTTCAAATCATAGTATGGCACTAGCACTCGCACACACACACTTTGCGTTTAGGTTCTCCTTGCCTTGTTGTACACCGTTGCCAGTGTGGTTAAACTGTTGCTAAGTTTGGTCACCATGCACTGGCATGTGTCTCTAGTGCAGGGACGTACATAAGTCCCGTCATAGTTCAATTAATCACAACACCCGTAGGTCTTTCACCAGTGTCAGTGTGGCAGCTACCCTCGAACCACGTGGCCTTATGCGAGATGATGGTAAACCTGACGGTATGATTCTGATTCCCTGGAAGATGGGTCGGCCTTTTGTTAAGGATGCCACGTGTGTCCTAAATAAATGTATGGCACTATTTGCTAGTTTTAAATTAGAGCAGAAAAATTAATTAGCAACTTTGATGTCTTGCCATTATTAATTAAAGGTCAATTACAACCTGGGTATCTTCACAAGAGTGAATAGGTGTCTGACTTCTAGATCTTCGTGATATATCGTCACCCACATCTTCAGTTCCCATCAGGTGAGATTGAGGTCAAACAAAGGTCTGATCATAAAAAAGAATGTTCCATAATCCTTATTCAAAACGAAAAATTTGGTACCTTTTTCCAAAAAAAATTATGGGTAAAATGGAGCAAAAAAACACGATTTCATTTTGTTTCAATACAATTACTAATAATAAAACTACATAATAAGCAATAGTTTGCAGTTTTTTTTTTTCGTTGGGTTTTTTCTTCTTGGTCGCGCTGCAGAGCAAAGCATCCCCTAAATAAACGCGAATTTTTCTTTTCTCGTAGTTCGTTTTTATTTACTTTCAACATAATTAAGACAGACTTGGATAGCACATTATAATAATTCATATAAATAAATGGTAGGCGCATTTATCTACGCCTAAGAAATCTGAAAGCATATTCTTGTGAAAAGGAATCAAAATGGAAAACACTGTTGTTAGGTAGGTAGTACCTTTGTAGAGCAATTTCCTCTCACCTCGCTATGAAAAAACAGATCAGTATCGCAATAAACACGGCCAATCGTGAGAAATCACTGGTTTCTTCAGAGTTCCGTTCAAATATTTAAACAATAATTATCTACAAACTAGAATATTATATTTACCAACATATCTAACCTAGGTACATGTTTTGTACTAGGTACGGGTAGCAATGTCTCCTTCATGGTTCTCTGATAGAGTAGGTACTCACCAGAGTCGGCGATACAGCCCGGCGGCTTAGCGATTATTTTTCAGTGTACTTATGAATACTCTAAGCAACCGACAGTTTTCTGTCAACTTGGCGGCAGCCCGCTGACTGGTTCTGTGTCCTTCATGGAGTCCGACTTTGGTGTGTACCTACACTCCTTCATGGAGTCTATACACCAAATTCAGCGGGCCACCAACAGATTGACAAAACATTGTCGCTTATGTAGGCGACAGTGTTTTGCAGGTGCACTGCAATATTCGTACATTTAAATGTTGCACCAACCCGCCAGGCTGTTTCGGCATTGGCGGGATAGACCTCAATTTGGCATTAAACCTAGGTAGGATTTGCCAAAAAACTTTTCATTCCAGATCTTGTTGACACGCGCCATAGGTCCTGTCAGAAAAAAAAGGATTGCTCAACTTTTTGTAGACCAACATTATGCTGAGACGGGTCCTATCGGTACGCTGCGTAGACACACTTGGCTATTTTAGTTAGGTAAAACTAGGTATTTTTTTATTTGTAAGCTTCTTATACAAATTTTAATAGTAGCAAGCTGTTCTTCATAGTGAACCAATTAACAAATTTGCTTTGCTTCTTTATTTCTAGATCTAAAAACACCAATGTTTTTCATAACTACACGGAACCCAAAAAAGAGATCTTATAACACAAATAGATCACAACAAAAACATCCCCCGGGAACTTAGCCAATTAAGATAGCGAGACTTAAATCAAGTCACAGAGAGAAAGAGTGATAAATAGAGAGATGGCTTTGGATGAAGGGAGAAAAATAGACGTGTTTAGCGGAGTGCGAGGACCAAGGTACAGAACAGAGCCCCAAAATAATTACTCGAAAGCCATTTTGTAGGGGTTGCGTAGTTGTCCATGTCCGCAGGGTAGAGGCGTTGTACCAAATCTCATACAAAAGAATTACGTGTCGTCGTCGAGACGATCTATCGAATGATAGAACTCGGGATTCACCAATAGTTACCAAATGCGGCGTGTAATTTTTGTCTAATTCATGATGTTCTCTGTTTGGAATTAAATAAATAAATAATGCTGAACAATTCACACAGCATCATCGAGCCCCAAAGTAAGTTGAGCTTGTGATATTATAAACAAGATAATATACATATACACTAGACAAACTCGATGTAGAAGGTTAGTAATCAAACCGCACATACTTAACCTAAAATTCACTCTGTTTGTCGCGTCTTTTTACACGCAATTTAGGGCTAATATACAGGGATGGCACGTTACCGACCGACGACGTCAAGGCCGTCCGTGCATTACCAGTCGATTTGAAATCCTACCTCCAAAAAAATTATTGAACCTGAATTATATTTGAAACTCGCCGCTAAGCAAGAGAGTTTTAGTTATTCGTGTCGTAGTTTGCTTACAAACATTCTACATCGACTTTAGCTAGTGTATAGATAGATATATTTTTAAAACAGAAATCACTCAAAACACCCCGAACACATATTTCTACCTCCTGCGTCGAAAGTCACTTTTCCAAATTTGTCTCTCTCTCCCAATAAGATTTGCTGGATGAGAACTCTTTTTAGTGTTAAGCTCGCCTTTGCCTTTATTTTTCTTGCGATATGTTTTACTTGTACTACCTATGTTGTCCGAGTCCGAGCCGAACATCATAGGAGAAACCAAAGCCTCGAGACTCCTCGGGTTCGGGCATGTAGTCCGAATGGGGGAGGATCGGGCAGCCAGGAGAGCGTACATGGGTCGCCCAAGTGGCCGAAGGCCTGTAGGTCGTCCGAGGTACCGCTGGAGCGACGAAGTTGAGAAGGATCTGCTTGAACTTCGTGCCGTCAACTGGACTGAAACGGCTAGGGACCGGGACAACTGGCGATCTCTAGTGTCGGAGGCCAAGATCCACTTTGGGTCACTGCGCCACGCCAGTAAGTAAGTAAGTAAGTACCTATGTTGTGCAATAAAGAATTATGAATTATGAAGGTCCACGAAGGCTATTAAAGTTCATAGATGGTTTTCTATAGTCAAATTTTTACTCTGTGGAACCAAAGCGCTCTGGGGTAATGAAGAAAAAATAGGTTCCGTAGTCACGCATAGATATTGCGTAGGTAAGACCGGTTTCCCAGCGTTGGGAACGCCTATATCATTCAAGAAGTCGTCATCTTTAGCGTCGCCCACATCTGCAATTATTTTTCCAGGTTTAATATACTAGGTGTTACTTAAACGCCTTCAGATTAAGTAACATGTTATACAGGGTGATTGCTGGCTAGGTGCAAAGCTTCAAGGAGCTAGAATAGACCATTTAGAACCATTTGAGCCAATGTTGTCTCACTGTTGTTTTTTTTACGATTTTCTTTAGATTTACCTTTTTTTTCGGGTGAAAACCTAAAATAATAATGGCCAGATAAGTAAGCTGTTTATTATGCTGTATGACCAGTTTGTTCTTAAGTTAAATCCTACATAATGGCCATATCGCTTATAGCGAAGATTAGACATTAACAAATTGTTTCTAATCACACTTCTATAAAAGTTGACGAGTTAATAAAATCAAACACAAATAAATATATATTTTAGGTGACTCTTTGGCCGGCAAAGAGAATTTTATTTGAAACTTACAATACTCTAAAATAAACAAAATTCATAAGTATCTACTAAATTACATAGTATTATGGCACACTGGTACATCCGTGCAAAGAAATACAAAATACAAAAATATAAAAACTAACTAGAGGAACTATTAATACCTATAACCATGATCTAAGAAAACAAGGTCTTACATTCCGAGATCTTCCCAAGCCTACGTCACTGTCCAGTTGCCACAAAAAAGGGAGGTTATGTTCTTTTGCCAGTGCCAGATAAATCTATAAAATAAAATGGGCGGTTGCTCTTTCCGTAACTGTAAGAGTGTAATTGTGAAAAACGGTAAAATAAGGTTCTTTTCATTACCGAAAAAACAATGACAAGCTGAAGAATGTTTCTGCGATTGGATAAATTTAATTTCAAGGGGAAAGTTGATTTATCCATGTACAGAACTCATTAGCGTTGCTCAAATTGGTAACTTAGTTTGAAGAATTTCATGGAAACCTAAAACCCAGATCTAGATCTCGAATTTCCCCAAACTAAAAAGTTTGAGAACCACCGTAACGCATATGACGTAGCATTGGAAAAACCCACGTGACCGTTGTTTCTCGGAGTGTTATACCTGGCGCAGTATATTACTATACCATGCCTATAACATATTTATGGGAGCAACACCTCTTGATAGAATGTCTTCTTGTGTCGTTATTTCGTCGTTTAGTTTTAAGGTGGGTACGGACCGACGACGTAGGTAATATAACGTCACACAGCGAACGTTGTGCAATCAGGTTCGTAGAAATTAGGCAATCGCAACGAGCAACGAGACGAATTTTAGCACACGGGTCGTTACTTTTCTTGAATAAACTTGAATAATACATTACGCCTTGTAACACCGGTCACTACCCGGCAAAAGCCAACCGATAGGGTCACTACCGGTTGGCTTTTGCCGGGTAGTAAGTAGGTGGTAACTTATAACCCTTTATGACCATACTTTATTTGACTGGCCGTGAGACACTAGCGGGTAGAGTTTATCCCATATTTGGTATTCGCTGATGACTTTACTTCTTCGGGATATAATCCCCACACTGCGGGAATCCATTAGGCACCGGCTTCATATCCCCATGCTCTCCCACCTTGAAGACCAAAGCCATTCCAATCTCAGCATGGAACTCTATATGGCAATGGAACAGCCAATACCCAGGGTTATCGGCAAGGAACCTGATCACCGTATACCCTCCTTCGGGAATGGTCACCGTATCTTTCACTGGAGGTCTTCGAAGGTTCCTTTTTATCGCCCCAGCACTGTCTAGCTTCTTTACTTCATCTACTGTAGTATTATCCCCTACCTTCCTCATTGCGACCACTCTGAAACTATGTCCGTGTAAGTGTAAAGGATGGTTTGTGTTCGCGGTTCCTTCGTCTATGAGGATCATCTCGACGACGGAGTTCCGTTTGACGTTGAGCACGTGAGGGCATTGGCAGTATTCGGTTTTGCATAAGGGGGAGATGGTAGATTCATTGCAGAAGCCGGTTGTAGGTCTGGTGACGAGGAGTGGGCTCTTGGGCATCTGCATGCTGATGTGGTTGAGTTGAGGCGTGTAAAGCCAGGTTTCGTTGGAAACTGGAAGGAAAAGCTGTGTTAATTTGGTCATATTGATAACATCGAGTTCGAAAAATAATTGTCAGTATTATACATACAAGGAAAATTAGGAACAAGACAGTGATTATTTGGATTATTTGTTAATTTTCTCATGGAGGGTAATATCCATAACCCCCACGCTGGGCATGCGGGTTGGAGATTGAAGTTCCGTGGTATATTTGTTCAGTGGGAGGCACTGCTGCCGCTTTAATCAGAAATCGCCTCTTACGAGTGACGACTCTCGCGGGGAGAGTTGGGATAAGTTTGGGCCCAATTTTATTTTTTCTCTCTCATTCTTTCGAAAAGCAGTAATTACAAAACAAACTCACCTTTATTCATTCCATAATAAGGCACCCTGTGGTAGTGAGTGTTGTTCTTCAGATGCATATCAAAGCTTAAGTAGAATTTGTGGTCAGCAACAGGCTTCGAAGTTGCGTCATCAGGCGCGATGCTTCTCATCCTGGAGATAGGAACTGTCACGTTCTGTTCCTCGCCTTGTTGGACCTGGTTCAGTACCTATAAATAGGGTTAAAGAACTTAAGTTGCGTCCAGATTAAGTATTATTCTACTAAAATTATACAGGCGAAAGTTTTTGTTATATAACTTATGCTATAAAACACATGTTTTGTTACGGAATCTGGACGCACCTTTAGAGACTTTTAAATCCATCATGGTTATTAACACTGAAGTCATTTACAACGGGATATTTACCATGATTCGAGTTTTGAGCTTTCCAATGCTAAAATCCAATGAAACCGTGCCGAAATATTGGAAAGCTCATAACTCAAATCATGGTAAATTTGAATGACTTTAGCATATTTAGAGGTTTTTATTTACAAAGAAAATATGGTACTGTTGTTTGATATAAATACATAGACAGATAGCAAATACTTTTATTGCACGCTTAAAACTATTTACAAATGTAATAATTATGACTTCAGTGACAATTGGCGGTCTTATCGCTCAAGAGCGATCTCTGCCAGACAACCCGGTATGGATAGGATCGTCGGATATGTACTAGGGGTAAGAACCGTGTGCATCTGTTATGATATAACTTAAAAAATAAATAGTATATACAACAACACCAGCATATAGCAGTCCATAGCTGGACCTAGGCCTCGCTCTAGGCAGCGCGTTATTGGCTCTTAGTTATGCCATAATCCCCACGGTGGGCATGCGGATTCGGGATCGAAGTTTTTACAAAATACACGAGAAATAGTGATCTATCTGGCTGGAGACTGTTGCAAACAGTTTAGGGGTTAGAACTTAACTGATTAAAATCGATGCCAAATTGAAGCGTCCCTTAGATTGGTACCTGGTAGGTACAAAAAATCTTTGAGGACAAAGTTTAGTTTGAAAGCGCAAGCTTTTAAAAGCCTTTCTTGGCCTTAGTACCCAAGCCTACTCCGTCAAACTGTCCGTCTATCACAGTCTTGGCATGTACCGAACCCTTAATTGAAGCGAATCCAATTTATCACAGAGTAACTACGTAATTTCATGGCCATAAGCACGAAAAAGAATTAAAAAAACAAAATCAATAAAACAAAATTAAAATTTTTAAAAACCTTCCCGACATATTTTCATGAAACATGGCTAAGAACACCCGGGATAAAATTATCTATGACACCAAAAAAAACTAAACGAAAATCGGTTCATCTGTTTGGGAGCTACGATACACAGACAGACACGTTAAATTTATAACACCCCTCTCTTTTTGCGTCGGGAGTTAAAAATCAAGACTATTACACTGTATTGTGTACCGAGTTCACAGTCGAGATATTATTAGCCATAATATTTGCTCCATCAATTACATTTCACAGTCGAATCGATCAATATCCAAAATCAAAGAGACAAATTTTGCATCGCCAAATGGTTCGTATTATCTAAACTACCGTACAGATATAATACTACTAGCTTCTGCCCGCGACTTCGCACGCATATTTTCGGTATAATAAGTAGCCTATTATCTAAGTTAGGCTTTGCTTTAAACGTACACCAAATTTCATCTTGATTTGTTCAGTAGTTTTGGAGATCCTAGGTAACAAAAATTCAGAGTTCACAAACTTTCTACTTTCGGATTGTATCTATAGAAACTTATATAGAGATAAACCATTCTAAAAATGCACGCCGAGTGTAGGTTCCTTTGAAGTTTTGTGGGAGGGGCGTGCATTCATTGCGGATGTAAGCGGGTTAACTACGAACCTTATTTGTGTTGGAAGAACACCAACGTTTCATCCCTTACATTCGTAATGAATTCGTCAAACGATAGTTTTTATAGTAAAAGGGCGTGCATTTTTAGAATGGTTTATCTCTACAGTAATATGGAATTTAATTTCAATAGATTTCGGACTAAAACTCGCAGATTTTCCACGTTCTCCAGCTCACATTTATTAGCCGGTAATATTTTACACCGTCCACTACATTATTCTAATCTTCCTCCAAGGCTTCCGATAGTGGCTGGCGTTAGGCCAGAGACCAATTCAACGGCCCAACGGATAATTCTGTTATGAGGCGTTCATGAAGGTAGAACGGGCAGTCAACGACCCCCGTTGCGTGGCGGGCGGAGATCCGCCTGCGACGCAGGAGGTTGCGGGTTCGATTCCCACCTCGGGACAAATGTTTGTAAGATCTGCAGATATTTGTTAAGGGTGTTCTGGATGTTTTCTATGTATAATAAAAAATATCTATCTATGTAGTGTATTGTATTTAGTATATCAGTTCCCATAACACAAGCTCTGCTTAGCTTGGGGCTAGATAATGCTGTGTGAAATTCCAACATTTTTTATATGTTTTTTTTATTTATTTATACGCATTCAGTTTCAATATACTTTACAATATGTGGACAAGACCGAAAATAAACAAAGAACTTCGGAATATAGGTACATTCAATAAGTAAATTGATAAATAGACCAGCTATAAATGGTCATGGTTAGAGTCGTGTTAGCAAAAATAATAATAATTATAAATTTATGGTGGCTAGTATACCTAATACCAAAACGGAAGATGTTCTCGTTTACTACCTCTGTAATGTCAAAATTGACAAAAGTTGTACCACTAAAATCATTGATGATATATGCAACAAATCACTCAAACCATTTGAAAACTACCATTGAGTTCGTATAGAAGTATTGGATCGCAGTCTAGTAAGAAAAGACTGTATACTGTGAACAGTAGCTCCGCCCAGTATCTGGTGTGCCCCTACCAGATACTGAGCGGAGCAAGGCGCTAAATGTATAAAACTTTGGATGGTTAGAAAATCTGATAAAAAATTTAATTAAAAACACGCGCTAAAGGATTACGAAATAAACACAGAAACACCAAAAGACACTAAACCACCCTCTGTGTATATTCCGAGTAAGGGGAGGACAGAAATAGCAGAATTTAGGTAGCTTTCGAAGCGAATATTGCGCGCGGCGGGCAAACGTTCCAGACCTACGCTGAAAATTGTCAGAAATCCGCCCCGTTCTGACCAGACTATCTATAAAAGGCTAACACAAAGTGAATCGCTCAGGTTATTTTTGCTGCTCATCTGGGATTCTGAAATACTCGTAAATAGAATCAAGCTGCAGCGAAAATTTAGTCGTTCTGTAAATATCATAAATAGGCAGCCGGTCGTGGTCTCGTGGCTTCGTAAAGCAACGGTAGAAAAAAAAATCTAAAATCAAATCATAATACAATAAGTACACTTAGACAAGGTTAAATTACACCTAAAACTGAACACTGACACGGAAATAAAGTGATGTTTTTGATTTCTGTCGCTTCGGTATGTAGACTAATGTAAAGAAGCGACGAAGAAACCTTTTGCCTGTTAGTTGTTATTTTTCGAGTTGAAGCAAAACCCCCAAGCTTTCTTATTGCATACGCTGCAGAACTAAGTCTCTTCGATAGCTTATCTATGTGTGATCCCCATAGAACTTTATGATCTAAAGTGATTCCTAAGAATATGGTACTTTCTACTATTTAGAAGTTCTATCTGAATCAACACCTTCGCTGCTCCGCATAGCACCGCTATTTGATTTTGCGACCTACGTAATGCGCCTGTTATCGGATAAGAGGGTACTTTTTGCCCCTTTCCTATGCGGCAGTGATGTTTTTTATTCATAAGTGGGTAATGGAATACTATTTTTGCAGGCTAGGACTATCATATGTTTTGTTTTACACAGGAATTTTTGGAAGAAAAGCTAGAAGAGAAACAAAAATATTGTTTCTAGGTACGAGTCTTTGTTAATAGCTTGATCAAAAAATTTCTTTTGTTTTCAAAGTTTAACCCCAAAACCAATTGGTTCCATGAGAGTTATTCTCTTCTCTCTTCTTTCTAGCCTTGCCGACCAGTAGACTGGTGTTCCCTTCAAACTCTTCCATTTTTTTCTACTTTGGGCAGTTAGTGTCCAGTTGCTGCCCGCTATCTTTTGATGTCATCCTTCCATCTTATTGGTTGCCGTCCTACCGGTCTTTGTTTTCCCCATCCCGTCCCCACTTCAATGAGAGTTATTAGCATACAAAAGTTTAATGTCAAAGAAAATTACCAATTAACTTTACCTAATTTTTACTATTTTCTGTAGCGTGAAAAAATATAAAGTAAAACTACATTTTTTTGGATATTAATATTCTAAGTGCTATATTATGTATGCTTATAGAATTGAATAAATGGAAATTGTGAAACAATTTTATTGCTTTTGTTAGGGTTTTTTAAACCTGTTTTATGGAAAACAACATACAAACCAAATGTATTCCAGTCAAACTTCTAACACTTTAATTGAATACTGCCACCCTCATAAAATTCTTATTAATTCAAACAAAATATAAAACATTTTCGTATTTGCTTTAAACATTTCACACGAAAATCCAACTGACTAGCGAATATCTCTGATGGGTTAAAATTAAGTTAAAGCACTACGTTTCAAATAAACTTGAAAACTCAAATCTCTTCAAATATCCGAAGCGTTCGCCATCAAAAGAAGCTTGTGCTTTTTTAGCGAGGATTTTGCAAGTGAACCTTTTTTAAACATTTTTCATTGCGTAAAATGAGCCTAAGAAAATCCTAGTTCATTATCCAAAGATTCCTTCATTATCTAAAGATTCGGCGATCTGTTTCATGAGGCCGTCATTAAGTAAATCACTTGAAAATGGAGCCCCATGGAATTCGCAAGCGATGGGGTAAACGCGTAATTACTAAGCTTTGAGGCACAAACAGTAGTTAACTAAATTAAGAAAATTACAACTAATACTCGGAGGTATTATAAACTAATAGATACAATAAAAGTTTTAGCAAAATACACACGAAATATTTGGGGTACCTACAGACTGTTAAATTTTAAATATTTGGGCTACCTACAGACTGTTAAATTTTAAATATTTGGGCTACCTACAGACTGGCAAACAATCTAAAGGTGTTAGTTTCCTGATCCAAATCAACTTTAAAAGCGTCGCCCATACGCTAGCTGCATTGCCCCGCTGTGTGGCAATGCTAATGCGCTGTACCAGATACTTACCAGCATCTTACTAAAGGAATAGATCATGCTGGGCCATGGTTTCTTTGCGTCTGTATGACTCAAAGTAAACAAAGTCTGTGCAGAAAAAATAATACTCTACCTACACAGAAAACAAGCACATGACAAGGAGCAAGCAAGTACATGTAGACCACACATACAATAGTTATTTGATAAACAAGAGTACAAAGTTGCTTTTTAACCGCGTGCTCAATTTTGATGGCCGAGCAAGCGAAAGATTCTACAATTTAATCACGAGAGTAGCGAGTGATATTTAAATTTGAATCAAAAGAGCACACGGTAAAAAAATCTTTGCACTCGAGTGCAACTCGTAACTTTTCATCCCACCTCAGCGAGGAAATGACTAAATGCAAAAAAAGAAAATGGCGCGCGCAAAGCAAATTAAATAAAAGTACACCAAGAAGGGTCCGAGTCCGAGTTTTTAACAATTTAAAAAAGGTTGTATGATAAATTCGGCACCATGGAGGTAGAAGTAAATAGGTTTAATGATGTTTTGAATTCACAAACTTCGTGCACACAATGTTCTTAATTTATATTTATTTTACTTTATCCTCTAGCTAGCGGATAAAAACGACTTTTGCACTCAGATATCGAAGTGCAAAAATACTCTTTCCGAGATGGGGGGATGAAAAACATTATATTAATATGTATATTGGGTAAATCAAACCATCACCTTCTGCGTTTTAGAAATTACGCCCACGCCTCAGAGCCCGTCAGATAATCGTCTTCTGTGAGAATACAAAGTTTTTTTTCTATGTTCGTTTGATTATTGCCTATAAAAAACACTTTCGAACGTTGCCTCACGTTATTTCCTATCGCCTCCGTTATAGACAACATAATATATTTTACGAGCACCACGGGCGTAGTTTATCCCGTCCCCAATACAAAACGATGTATGAAACTGATACTCTTTTATGGTGTTTGAATATGGCCTTGAGGCCTTGAGACCACAGCCTCGGAATACGTAACGAAATTAGAGATGTATTTAAGTTAGAGCTAGGGGGTTTTACCCGGGTATGAACCTTTTATTGTTGATCTTACAGTATCCTATGAGCTTCTGTTCTCCTGGTACTTTAAACCTAATAAAATAACCCGTCGAACTATACTTTTTATATGCTCTAGGGTACAACAGGTAATCCCACAACCGAACTACTTTCTTATAATCGTTTGTCGAAGTAAAGTGCTGTTTCTTGTCGACTTTCAGTTTTTGCCTGCGATGGAGGATATTGTTTTAGGATAGAATGTGATGTGGTGACAGATGGTCGTATATGTAGATTTTTAAGAACTTCCGCGATTGTCTTTTGTTTTTTCATACAATTATCAACACTGATGTTATATCTGAACGATCGATAATTAGACGACCGATGTGGCGCGGTGGGCGAAGGTCCACCTGTGACGTAGGAGGTTGCGGGTTCGATTCCCGCAATGTTTGTACGATCTGCAAATATTTGTTTCGGGTGTTCTGGGTAATTATGTATAATTAGTAACTATGTATAATTATGTAAAATATCTATCTATGTGTATGAAGTATATCAGTCATCTAGTACCCCTAACACAAAGCTCTGCTTAGCTTAGGGCTAGAAGATGGCTTGTCCATCATTATTCATTTATTTTATAATTTATCTAGGAGCCGAATTCTGCTAACCAATCGCTTTACAAGTCACCGTTGCAGAATTTTCCAGAGATATTTGAGATTGATGTAGTCCACGGAGAGATTGATAGAATAATTTCAACCCTTACATTTCGGACCCTTCCATCTGTAAATTCTTTTTTAATAGGTAAAATGCCAAACTGTGTCATTCTGAGACGATACCATTGTTATGGTTAAGCGATTAATTTAGTGGAATTAGGGCCTAGCCTCAAGTATACGATAAACAAAATGGGACCACGCCAGTTTTTAAAGAAATATCTATAGAAGGTTTAAGTTCTTTTATCGCTGAAGCGGTTGATGATGGATACATTTTGTAGGTGACGTTGGATTCCTCTAGATCACGAAAGTGACAAAGGCAGCATTAAGCTCTGCGCACAGCAATCTAACGCTATTACCGCGCAGCACAAAAATTTGGGCTAAACTATAGGCTTAAACTCGTCCCTTAAGGCTTGTTAGGCCAGCAGAGGCCGCATTTCTGTGATTTTTAACATCATCGTGAGAGTTATAAAATAGTATTTAAAATTCTGAATATTTATTATGATATATATTACTTAAGGATCTAGTCTAGTCAAAAACGCATTCAGTTATAAGATCTAATGAACTTCACTGTATAGAAAAAAAATCCCAAAGTTACCCCTTTTTCTAATGTTTTCAATACTATGACTAGCGTACTACTGATATCAGACTATTTTGTACCAAACTAAAGACAATATTTCTAATTAAATCGCAGAGTTTGACTTGATAAAATGATTTTCTTAATCACCATACATTTTACAGTGACAAAATGGCTCTCCGCAAACTTCAATCGAGTGGCCCGCGAGCTGTATGTCATTTGCCATCAATATGAAATGCATCTAAATATTAAGAGTTAAAGCCCTTATTTATACGCACATTTATGTGCTGTGTTGTAGCGGAGCGCCTTTGATCTGCAACAACCTTTAAGTATCAAAATGATTTTATCTCCATTGCAAAGTATTCATAAAACTAAAAGCCTTTGGATCGCTCTGTTATTTCGTCTCTGACATGTTACGACACCCACATATTGAATTTCAAGAGGATTACGATAAGCCCTGTTTTAAGATTCTAGGGTTAAGATGTTTTGATAATATCGGCAAATGTTTTCCTTGGCAGAAGCTGCACGGAATTTTTCATGAGTCGGAAGTGAAAATTATAGTTTTGAGAGGGTTTTCATAGTAGGGGTGAAGTAAGATTATTTAAGTTTTTGGTGAGGCACGTGTTTGATTCTTAGCTTGTCTAGGCATCTATTGAGATAGGTCTTCGATAGCAACGTTACTGATCTATAAAATAAAATAGAGCAAAAAACTAGAACCCGAAGTTAAAAATAAATGCGCTTTGTATTGTGTTTTATCAATTAATTGTATTACTTAGTCATTTGGGTTTTGTGTGACATCACATAGCAGCTGGGACATTATGACGCAATAAATGATACATCCTTCTTCCAAAATTTGACTTGTAATTTTTGGCGATATGCGAGGAAACTGATACATTTTGCTAAATACATACATACAGGGTACCTTAAAGAGTTACAGACCAGGGATCATTATAGGGTATCTCATAACCCTTCTCCGTTGGCAGTTGGGTAGAAATTGGTACGGAATCCAGAAATCAACTGTCAAAATATCAACCAATATAGAGATATGGAAATGTTAGTTTATCGTGACCAAGTTTTTCGATTATTTTCCAATGCGGACATAACATGAAAGACTCTAAGTGGATCTATATTTTTAACCCCTGACGCAAAAAGGGTGTTATAAGTTTAACGTGTCTGTATGTGTATCTGTCTGTGGTATCGTAGCTCCCAAACGGATGAACCGATTTTCGTTTAGTTTTTTTTCTGTCATAGATAATTTTATCCCGAGTGTTTTTAGCCATGTTTCATGAAAATCTGTCGGGGGTTTTTAAAAATTTTAATTGTGTTCTTGTCGTCGTAAGACTTTGACGAAAACTTACAAATAAAACTTACCAATCCATTACGATTGCTCCACGTTAGGTTAGATGGCTCATCAGTCGCACCTTTGTATCGCAGTACAGAAACTTGTCTTATTGTGTTGTTGGGACTGAAAAAATAAGAGATTTCCTATTAAGTTATGTACGCGACTCTGCAAACGTAGTGTAGGACGCCCTGCGGACAGACCGAATGACAGAAAAAGTCTGCAGGCAGATGCTGGATGCAGCATGGTGTAGACTGGATGCTCTGGCATTCACAAGAGAAGGCCTATGTCCAGCTGTGGACTAAGAATCAAGAATCAAAAACTCTTTATTTCTGTAAATACAATGACTGTGCTTTTAGAAAAGGTCAAATTCATAAAATTAAACTCTGAAATTTTGATTGCTGTCGCTTCTATAATTATATAGACTAATGTAAAGAAGCAAAGAAGAACCTTTAGCCTTTTAGTTGTTATTTTTCGATATATTCATCGATTTTATTTCCTAATATTAATGGGTTCTTTGAAAACTGAGACAGCAGCGAGTTTTTACTCTTTACATAGGTTGATGACGATGAATTTACGTATGAACTAAATTCATCATCATACCGGTTCATAGTGGGGTAAATGAACTTTTTCATTAATTTCCAGATCATTTTTGCATCTGCAGGATGAATGAAGGATTATCAGATTAGCGTCACCTGTTCTACTTGACTGAAAAAGTATTTTTATGTAGTGTATTGTATTATGTACCTATAAGAGTTTTGTAGTACCCATAACACAAGCTATGCTTAGCTTGGGGCTCGATAATGCTGTGTGGATTGTCCAGCATTTTTTTTTTTGCTTTTAGCTTATGGGTCAGATCTCGTATATTAGTTCTATTGGCTTTGCTGAAGGAATTTATAATATCGAATGAATCCTCACGCCTATGCTAGTTAGTTTTCACGTTATTTCAGGGAATGAATTCTAAAATTCAATTCTAAATTTATATTATGTTGGGAGACACTTACTTAGCGCATTCCAGCAGTCCACGGATCCGGATCCAGTAGCTGTCCACCGGCTTGTCAGCATTGATGACGAAATCGAACCTTTCTCCAGCGTAGCTCACCAGGGATGTGACTGCAAGAGTAATAAATTATGTATATAAATATCTGTTCACAAAAAAAAAATAGAAATAAATTAGAACTAAAATTTATAATTGACTGTTTGCAAACAATCTACAGGTAGCTCAATTGATCCATATCAATACCAGTCGCACCTAGGGTCGTAGTACCCCACGGACCTAGGGTCACGACTGCAAGGGGAGCAAAGGTCTGTCGAGACTCTGTCGAGACCTGCATATTTGCGCCTCTTGAGATCTTCGGCCAAATCTGCCGCCGCACCCGCCCTCACGGATGTCCTCAGAAGATGGAAAGGCGCAAGTGTGTCGACGCATGTAGCGTCCCACACAATGGGCCTCCCCAACTCCCATGGGACTAGTGTCATACCGTCGGGCCTCTTACCATCGTCACGCAACAGACCATTCGGTTCAAGAATAGCTGGTACGTTAGCGGTGACACCCAAGATTAAATATTATATACATACAATACAATAAATCTTTATTGTACAACATAAAATTAAATAATAAACATAGACATTAACATAAAATTAATAATACTATGCCTTATCGAAGCGATTTCTCCCAAGCAGATTAACTATATATTTTAAAACGGGTTTATTGTTGTCAATATTTTAACAGGTTTGCAATTACTGGGCCAGTTTGTGGGTTGGTAGTCACAGAGGTAATCCGTACTGAAATTAATTTATGAAATCAAGAACTCTTTATTTCATATGAATGTTTTGTTTGTTTCAATGTTTTGCTTTTTATAATGCTGGCTAATGCCAGTATAATTATTTTTCGTCTTGTCCGGCATTGTTACCCAATTTTTGAATAACATTTAAAGAAAAGATCAACCTCTCAAAAATCTTTCCAAAATGGCTCGTAATCGTTCCATTGAATTTATAAACGCAAATAAACGATTAGAAGACCCGGAATCAAAGCCGCAAACCAAACCTATTCAATGAAAACGCAACAGCAAGCATTCAAGACAATAAAATAACACTTCCAACACCAGTTGGGTACAATCACCCACCAATTACAAATCTATTGGAGACATTCGAACCTTCCAAACTATGGGCTAACGATGCTAGCGACACCAATTTATGTGTGCGGGTGGTGAAAATTGGAACTAGACTTAAAAAATCTATTCAATCGTGTTAAAAACCTTTTTGTTATGTTGGACTAGTTGTAGACCGCGGCTTCCCACGCATTGAACGTTCAAAGATTATTTCTATTTACGGGACAAAATAATAGCTTATGTTTTATTCCACATCTAGAACTGGAATAAAACAAAAGCTACTATATACCTACCTCAACCTCAACCTCAATAGCCTATATTGGTTCACTGCTGGACGCAGGCGTCCCCTGATGAACGCCTTATTGGCTTTAATCTCATGGGGGTAGTGCCCCATGAGATAAATGTCAACCCCGGTGGATATCCCTTAGTCGCCTCCTACGACACCCTCGGGAAGAGTTGGGGTGGTGCAAATTCTAAGCCGACACCACACAGCGTACCATACCTACATCCATGTCAAATTTTGCCCGATCCCTTCAGCAGTTTAAGCGTGACGAAGTAACACATCTATAACATTCGGCCATGCATCGAAAATTTCGTACTTATGATATTAGTGATGATTTTTATTTTAGAATCCAACATATTTTCATATTTAGATGTTTTTGCATATTTGGGTTAATTCTAGTTCGAAAAAAATTGCTTCACTTTTGTGTGATAAATTAAGATTTTACTCTTTTTTGTGAGCTATTTAATATAACAAAGCTTCAAAGGTTGTAACGAAATTTCTGACGCTAGCGCCGCTGTCGACGGTATGGATAAGTTGGTGATGTGGTACCACTGATTGCAAGCTTTGCGTGCCAATTGGTCATGGCAATTACAACAGGTTATTAGACCTACAAGTCTGGTAGAGTTACCGAGGAAACTTTAGCCAAAATTGAGCTTTTTTTTTTTCAGGGCCTCTTAAAACGAAACCGACGTTTCTAATTAGTTTTCGTGCTAATCCTATGCAAGCGACATAAGAGTTGGTTTTGCGAAATGAAACTTCGATTTCCCTTAGGCGCCTAGATACAGCTGGAAGAAGCAAAATGGACGATATAACATGAAGTAATTACATGGTCGATATAGCACGGGAAGAGTGGTCCACAGGAAAGGATGTCCAAAAACGCGGGGTTGGTTGCCCAGTATTTCTGGCCTTCGGACCAGTTTTATGGGGCCCATTGGAAGCGTAGAGAGTGCAAATGTGTTTGCGTACACACTTGTGCTATATAATATGGTCTGCGTATCATGGCGGGCTGAGAATGTGACTGGCCGCTGCCGTAGCCGAAATTCGGCTATGAGGATATCATTAGGTGAAATCGACCAGATTTGGTTCAATCGGGCTAAGTACAGATAGAACCTTCTAATAATTTAATCATTAAATTCTTGGATGAAATCTTCGGTACACATCCACATGAGAAGGTAAAGTGACAATAAAACTTATTTGCTTCATCTTGGTAATTTCAACCAGAACTCGGCAAAAACGGGTTAATTCCGTACAATTATGAACCCCCGAAATGTGCACGAATAATTCCTGTAGAATTTCGCAAATTGTATAAAAGGAGAATGGGTGAAGGTGGACACAGCTGTGCAAGCAAAACTTATGTTAACAATATCTCGAGTATTATTTTCGCAATTTAGGTAAATTACGTACATAGAACGATTTAGTGCTTAATTGAATAGTTTAACCCTTAGGAATGGGTTATTGCCACTTCGTACATGAAACTGAGTTACTGGTTTGTTTTACCCTATCTGATTTAATTAATTTGTTTTATCAACAAGCTTTTCCCCGCGGGTTTACACGAGTTTTATTCTTTTATTACAAAAAAGACATTAAAATACGAGTACGTGTCCCTCATCCAACCCGACCCGTTCACTAGTTGTGGCGTTGTTCACGCACAAACAAATTTTCACAGACGTTAGCCCCTCTACTATAATTACTAGCAAAATATAAAAATAAACTGTAATTATTATTAATTAATTAACCATATCGTTAAACAAAATAACATTGGAAGGTCAATTTGATACATTCCTGTGTCAAATACTATACATGAAACTTAATCCATAAGAACAATTCTTCGTGGATATAAAAGCCATGAAATGATTAGGGTATATAGGATCGTCTCCGATCATACATTCACTTCAGGTGGATCGTCATTTTTTTCCTTAAATGCCCGCGTTGCCCCACCCTCCTTTACCACGGTCATTACGACTAGAACAGTTGGATTCCCTGAATTTTACCGCATGGTGTGCACGGAAGCGAAACATTATTATCAAGTTAGGTTGTGCAGACTGACGTAGTAAAAACACAGCGATTATTCTTGTTGGTTAGTGACTAAAGTGGGGTTTGGGTGACCTAGTTCCTGGCTTATATTCTGGAGTTGGTGGATATCTCGATAAACGTAAACTTTTGTTTAACTGTAAACTTTTGTTTAATAATAAAATGACTATGTGACTACGCCGCTTTACACGCGCTCTTCATGTAGCCTATAACAGTTCCCTGGATATCGTTTACCTCCCTGCAAAATTTCATTAAGATCCGTTCAGCCGTTAATTTGTCAGAAGGTGACAGACAGACAGAGTAACTTTTGCTTTTATAACATTGTATATAGTATAGATACTCTCCTTCTCACTTGAAAATAAACCTCTCTCTAAGTCTCCTTAAGGTTGATAATTTTAAAAGTTAGAAAAAACAAAACCCAGCCTTCTATCAATGAGAGATGAGGTATATTACTGTTTATATCACTTTATTTCCGTGTCAGTGTTTAGATTTATAATTTGACCTTTTCTAAGTGTACATTTATTGTATTTATGGAAATAAAGAGTTTGTGATTTTTGATATATCAAGAATACTTAAGCATATGGATATGTTAGAAAAATAAAATCATTATACACAGAAAACACCCCATTCTAAAACCATTCATTGCAAATCATACAAACATTTGTCCAGCAACTTCTTGTGAGTCTCATGCAACCTTTACTCACAACGTCACAGATAAATAAATAAATAATGCTGGACAATTCACAAAGCATTATCTAGCCCCAAGCTAAGCAGAGCTTCTGTTATGGGTACTAGATAACTGATTTACTTAATACAATACACTACATAGATAGATATTTTTTTATTATAATAATATTATAAAAAATAAATATAATATATTATAAGTTGTAAGTGGTCGTCTATCTCAAGCCTTAGAGGCGCACCGTACGATAAAACCGTATGGTCAATCATGTCAGTCCGTACGGTAGCTCTTTGATCCCAACAGAAAATTTGAATTGTAAATCGGAGGCTAGCTGGACCCACTGGTCATTTGTGATGAAAACAGGCTGCAATATTGCAGAAATTCAAGCTTTTTAAATGATAAAAATGTATCTAAATAATTAAAATTATAGACATCGAGCTGTGCAAATGGATTAATTAAGCTTCAAGTTAATTTTATAGAAAAACGTGCCTTGATTTCGAGGACATTCTAGCCGAATTTCGACTACGTTGGCGGCGGACTGACCGCAAGCAAGACTAGCCAGATGTAGGATGTACCTACTATAGTGAACAAGTGTGTGCGCAGACACAGGTACACTCTCAATCAATCATTTATGCATAACTGATATGGTACAATAAGTCTCTATACCCTCACAGCCATAATCTAATGGGTCGGCAGACTGACACGACCGGGGAGAGGTCAGTCGCAGAACACACCGTTTAACATGCTCTCCAAGCCAGAGGATGTAAGTTGATTGCACGTCTTTGTGTTGTGCTGTAGCGGTATTGGATTATGAGCCCAGAGCTTTAGCCTCAAAGGAGAATCAGTGTAATAGCACTGTAGCCTATGCTACGGCGTAGTACGCTATGGCGTAGTATGCTACGACGTAGCAAGCTACGCCGTAGCGAATTGGTTGGGTTGTATTTAGTTGCATACATTAGATAAAAATTACTCAATGTTTGCCACCTTTGTTCGTGCCTGCCTTACCTGATCATTGTCATAGTTAAATTAATAAAATATATTTTGATGACTGAATATACAGGAGGGTTTTTTGAGAAGGGCGGTGATGGCCAAGTCCGAAACCACGAGAGTTAAAGAAAAGTCGTGAAAGGAGTCATGCCCTCGATTTATAAGATTTATAAGACAACTGTAACTGCATAATTTAGTTTTTTTTATGTCTTACTTTTGAAGGAAATCGAGAAAAGTATTAAAAGTAATTTGTAAAAATTTGGTTTTTCCTTTTATTTTTAGTAATGCATTTCTTTGCAAAGAGTGATCCTTATCAGCAACAAAATTTATTGGTTAAATAATAGAGGGTATCCTTTTTTTTAAAAATCATTCGTGTCGATTTCCGTCAAAAGTAAAATATAAAAAAACTAAATATGCAGTTATTATTTTCTTATAAATCGAGGGCACGACTTCTTTCACGGTTTTTCTCTAACTCTCGTGGTTACGGACTTGGCCATCACCGCCCTTCTCAAAAAACCACCTGTATAGTTGAATATTTAAGATAAAAACTACTCAATGTTTCCTATCTTTATTCGTGCCTGCCTTATTACATTGCCATCGTAAAATAGTGAAATATATTTTGATTTCTGCTAATATAATATATATTTTCAAGTTTCATCAAATATTACATAGTAATCCTGCATTCTGTGTAAATCCGACCTCCCTACATAATTTAATGTTGATTCAAATTTTAATATTAGTTTAGTAACTGGCAGTGTGTGTTTTCGATCAAATTTTCGGATTTATGCATAGAATTTTGGTAATGATGGACTATGCGGTCTAACCTCAAAATTATCTAGTGGCACATTGCTATAATCATAAAGTATAAAATATTTAAAACTTTTAAATCCATCATGGTTATGAACAATAAAGACATCTTTATTCACAAAGAAAATTACAATTAAATAATAGAAATAAATTAGAACTACACTTGCGAGCTATAAACTGGAATCGCTTCAAGGGTTGTTCAAGACTAATTTTTACAATTTCTTTGCAGTGAACTATGAGTTAAGTTATGTTTTCCCTTACGCAGGATTTATTGATGACGATAAATTTTGATTTAATGGACGATAATGTCCGCTGCCACACCGCAGCAGTGACTAGACAGTACCGACAGACGTCTTCCATGTCGGCATTCCCACACTAGACTGGCCAGCCCTTATTCCTGACTTGAACCCAATCTGGCATATGTGGGACGAGCTAAAACAGCGGATACTAGGGAGAAATCCAGCTAATCCAGCTCCGGCGCCGATAGAAGCCGATAGATGCAACTTCGACATAGGTCGAAGTTGCATCTATCGGCTTCTATTAAAAAAAAATTGCAATAGTGCAATAATTCCCAAAATTTAGGTTGCCAATTTAATTAATTTTAAATCTTCTTGATATCACTTGAAAGGTAACAAAATTACCTTTCAAATGATATACCACAATCTATAGTACATAAATTGTAAAAAAATTGTTTTGATCAACTCGCGATCAAGCGATTCCATCATTTGATTCTTGAGTTTTCCAATATTTCGGCACAGTTTCATGCGCCATGAGAGTGAACAGACGTGATTAATATAATTTGATTGTTTCGAAAAAACTAAAAACCTTCTCTGGAATACAATTTTATAGGACCACTTGGGGATCTTTTAACCCCCGACGCAAAAAGAGAGGGGTGTTATAAGTTTAACGTGTCTGTCTGTGTATCTGTGTACCTGTCTGTGGTATCTTAGCTCCCAAACAGATGAACCAATTTTTGTTTAGTTTTTTTTTGTGTCACAGATAATTTCATCCCGACTGTTTTTAGCCATGTTTCATGAAAATCTGACGGGGGGTTTTTAAAAATTTTTTTTTTCTTGTTATTTTAAAATACAGCGAAATAATTTTCAGAATCGGTCCATAATTAATGGATACATAACTGGATTTATCTTATATTGATTGGAACGCAATCAATATAAGATAAATCCAACTTCACCGTTGCAGCTCAACGGTGAAGTCGGACCTTAGTATCATGGGCCCAATCAAAACAAATATTGAAATGCAGATCTGAAATGCCTCAGTTTACGAATAACTGGCCAACTCCAGCATCCGACAAACTTTTCCAATTTCCTGATGAAAATTTTATCGGAAAAATTTCTACTTATAGACAGTTTCTGGTACAACATCGGGCAGTGCCCCGAATCAAAAGTGGCTTTCAAGGAAACGAATATTGTGATAATTGGATATCCGCTGTGAGGTTCATAATCAACATTAGCTTTATTAACAAAGAAAATTATAATCACATAATAGATAGAAAATAGAACTAGTATTTACAATGGAAACAATAGAGCTCACTGCAGACTGTTGCAAACAATTAACAGGTAGGTCCGCTTATCATCCATATTATCAATACCAGTCGGAAGCGTACTCCAAGACGCTCTGGCTGCGACATGCATATTATATATAAATTATGCATATTTCTTAGTTTCAAGTTGGCGCGAGATTTTTTTGTGGACAAATCGATATCCATTTTCAAAACCAGGATGAAACTAAATTAGTTTTAATGGTATTTTTGGAGCATTTGGTAATTAAGTTTTGTTTGTGGATTTTTAGAACAAAATCTCTTGTGACATGAGAAAAATTCATTGACATCTAATTTAGTCACTACTAGTATAACTTTAATGTAGTGTATTGTATTAAGTATATCAGTTATCTAGTACCCATAACACAAGCTCTGCTTAGCTTGGGGCTAGATAATGATGTGTGAATTGTCCTGTCCAGCATTATTTATTTATTTACTAGTTACTGCCCGTGGCTTACCAAGCGTTGTTTCTTTGGAAACTTTTAAAGGTTATTTCTGACACAAATAAGAACTGATTTATGGTCTTAAAAATGAAGCATTAGCATTTCAGATTCTACCTATGCAAAATTTCAGACTAATCCTTTCAATAATTTTGTCGTGAATAAGTACAAACATCCACCTATCCAAATCATAGCATTTATAGTTATTCTATTCAATTTATTTATTTCGGTTGTTCGCCATAAATATGAGTACAACTACCTATATACTATATTAGTTACCATAAAAACAGATTTCAATTATTCATGGCACATAAACTCCAGAATACATTCCATAAATTATCATTACAAAATTAAATTAATATCACAAACTCTAATCTTATTACTTAGATAGTGTTGTGCATTGGTGACAGTAACCATATCAAGAACAAAATAAAAAATTTAAAAAACCCCCCGACAGATTTTCATGAAACATGGCTAAGAACACTCGGGATAAAATTATCTATGACAAAAAAAACTAAAAGAAAATCGGTTTATCCGTTTGGGAGCTACGATACCACAGACAGATACACAGATACACAGACAGACACGTTAAACTTATAATAACACCCTCTCTTTTTGGTCATGGGTCAAAAATCAAACTCAACAGCAAAAGTTACCAAACACACGACTCGACAAAAAGTGAGTAAAATTCGCGCTCGAGTCCAAACTATTTTAATAAACTTAGTTTGTGTGAAAGAGCCAGTTTATGTGAAAAGAGCTTAACTCCTAAACAAAGTTGCAAATTTGCAATAGCGTATGCGTGGGGGTGAATTAATTATGCTATTAAAATAAGCTCGGTGTGTTTTAACGAGTTAGGAATTTGAGTTTCCTGTGTAGTTTAAGAGGGCGCGATGCGCGCCATTTTGTGACAAAGAAAGGCATAGATTTTAATAGATTTTACGTTCATAGGAGCGGGACAGGGCATACGTTTTTGGAACGGCCGGCGTAAGCGCAAAAATCTAGTTTTTGCTTATTTACAAGAAAACTACATAACTTATGAAGAATCTGGTTCAAGGAAACAAATAATTAGTAATAAAATAACCTAGGAATCAAAACATACGTTATTTCAATATAATATAGACCGCAGGGCTCCTGAGATTTTTACCAAATTAAGTGCGAAAAAGTGGAATTTCGTGATATTTTAATCGTATTTTTTTCAATCGTCGTCCACATTCAAGGAAACACAGAAAAAAATAGAACTTTCTGTAATTTGAGTTTTTTATCACGGTTATCCTTGAGTACTGAGATCTAGGCCTAGTTTGACAACCAAATTCGTTAGGTTCGCCCCTTAAGGGTCCGGCGACGGATGAATTTCCTATACAAACGTAATACCAAAATGATTTGTAATTTGAGCATATTTTCACCATGGTCTGCTATTTATTTGTATTAAAATAGTATTTATCTAGGTTCCTGCCACAATTTTTTTTCAAACTACCTTTCTGAAATGAAATTAAACCGAATCGCATTTTTACATTAAAGAATGAATGTTTTCTTAGTATTTGTGTATACACGTATTTTGAAAAAAACTTGTGGCAGGAACATAAATAAATACTATTCTAATATAAATAATAGCAAACCATGGTGAAAATATTCTCAAATAACAAATCATTTTGGTACTACGTTTGTATGGGAAATTCATCCGTCGCCGGACCCTTAAAGCTCATTGTTGAAGGGAGGAAATGATTAAAACAACTGTATAGATTTTTATCTTACTTATGCCATGAAGAACACATTCAATCAAGACACGTTTCGAACAAAACCAATTTGAATCTTTTGGGAGCTACTATGCAACGACACCTTACGAACGCCAAGTTCTACTAGAACAAGTAGTTACAATTGAAACCATTGAGCTAACTGCAAACTATTGCAAGCAATCTACAGATAGCTCAACTGATCCATGATATGGATAACAGTCGGAAAGGTCCTCAAGACGCTGCTGGCTGCAATGCCCCGCTGTATGGCAAGATTGTTTGCAACAGTCTGCAGTTAGCTCAAATGTTTCAATTGTAAATACTAATTCTTTGTAACTAAAGAATTAAATTAATTAATATAATGGTGAACATTCCTACAAATCTAACATGAAACATTTAATACAACAGCCTCCCGTTTTCTCTTTCCTCTAGGGTTAAAAAATCACTTACCTTCCGTTATAATCCAATCACACATGTATAAAGCCTTTGTCAGTTTTGTAGAAAATGGGTAAAATAATACTAAAAGCCTGGGTTACATTACAAAAGGTAACGCAAAACAAACACCCTTTGATCTTTCTATTTACGAGAACCAGAATTGATTATTTTTCCAGAATTTTCTAGATATCTTCAGACATTTCTTTTCGCTACTGAAAGAAGATTAGTTAAAAAGCTTTTATTGTGAATGTAAGTTATTAGGTCCTTACATGTTATTATGAAATTGGCGTTTTGTCGTACTGGCCACTTTTATTTAAAATATCTTCTCTTTGATTAGGAATTCCAATTTCAAATTTATACAGCTATTGACTCATGCTTTTGTGTTTTGAAAACCGTAATTAATTTGTTTTTCCTCGTTTGGTTTTTTCTTTGGGTCACTCAGTTTACAAACTGGAAAACTTGAAACATCGCGTTATTTGCGAATACGAATTCCATCGTGGCACCAGTGCTGCAGAAACGGCTCGAAGGATTAATGATGTGTATGGCAGCGGTGTCGCAAAAAAAAAAACAGTGCGTTTTTGCTTCCAACATTTTCGTTCTGGACCTGCAGAACAAGCCCCGTGGACGGCCGGAGACCAAAGTTGAAAATTAAAATTTGAAGGCTATTGTGTAAGCGGATCCATCGCAAACCACGTCCGAGCTAGCTGCAGGCTGCGGTGTCAGTGATAAAACTGTTATAATATAATCCACTTGAATCAAATTGGGAAGGTGAAAAAGCTTGAAAGGTGGGTACCTCATGAATTGAGTTCAGCAAACCGACAAACGCGCGTCGACTGCTGCGTTATATTACTCAACTGGAAGTCGATAATCGAATGTTGTACATTTTTTAAAAGAAGAACCTCATAGGTACCATGTAAAAGAGTTTCACTCAAAAATCTCAAACCATGAAGGTTCTATGTCAATTCGAAGTACTTATTACAATAAAACGGCAATTTTATACTTTAAACCCTATTATTCCGTGAAGAAAGAAAAAGATAGGCAGCGGTATTATCGAAAGAAGAAAGAAGGAAAGATACAATCAGTTAGTGAATTAGATCTTCGTCAACAACGAACTGCTAGAGAGAAGCAGATTTTCCTCTAATAATTAAAATTAAACACAAAAAAAATATAAAAAATTAATGTTTACAGTATTGACTTAAGAGTGTGTAAATGTTTGTCATATTTTCTTAGAAAAAAACCAAAACATAAAATAATTGATCCTTAATTTTAAGAAATTTTCCGTCTACTTCCTACTGAAAAAACATT
Source organism: Eupithecia subumbrata (assembly GCA_949316285.1). NCBI lineage: Eukaryota > Metazoa > Arthropoda > Insecta > Lepidoptera > Geometridae > Eupithecia > Eupithecia subumbrata. The sequence continues at coordinate 1,476,652 of OX438644.1, read as the reverse complement.
ATTTTATTACTAAACCAACCCGAAATTCCTTCTTACATTGATTTTAATATGCTCACACAAAATGTATGTTTCAACGTATAAATGTTCAATATTTTTATATATTTGATTTCGGTGATATGAGTACTGATTTCCGTGGATACCATATTTTTAAAATTAAATTACTTCGTAACCATTGAGTCAATTAAGTTCCCTCCACTACCGATAAATTTTAAATTAAATCTATATTCAGAATATTTCATCATTATGTGCTATTTCAACAAAAAAAAATGTGCCACGAAAGTCAACCAAAAATGTGTTTCCGAAGAATGACCCTTATAGTCAAATCTATGCATTAGAACAGGCAGTTTCGCTAGTGTTCCACTTCTCCTACATACGTACAAGACATAGCGAAATTACTGCGGTTTCGCAGCGGAGGTATTGTACGGGCGTCAACTTTGACACTTTTAACGCGCGTCCATCCATCTTTAGTTTCTGTCATAGGTAGAATGTCAAAATTCTGTGACGATACTACAGAATAGAGCCAGTGGTTGTATGACAAATCCAGTTTATTGTTGAGAAGTGTCTGCACTCTGCCGACAAGTTAGAAAGGCAAAGTACTTTTTCGTTTTATTCATTGTGGAACTAAGAAAAATTAAAACCACAAAAAACTAGTGTGTCGCGTATGTGTCGCTAGCCATCTAAATTTTTTTTCAAAAATACAAATACCTAGATATTTATTTGTAGACACGGGAAGGTATTGCATGTATTTTGTATGACAACACTGAGTTACAAAGATAATGAGGGAAAAATATCGTAACGGACCATCGCACAAAGGGATCCAGGAGATTTGAATTTAGAACACAAAATGGAAATATCAAGGAATTGTTTTCACAACTTTTTGCTCCGGGTTACAAAATACCTACGGGTGAACCGGATTGTAATATCGTATGTTGAAATTTTGTAATCTTTGTTTTATAATTTCCTTCCTTTTGTGGAAAAAAATTGATTTTTTTTGTGTTTTCATTCTAATGGAAAGTTGGAAATATTGGAACGCGCTAGTAAACCAACTGGTGTTAATTCACATGGCACGAAAACTAATGTACCTAAACTTATTTGGCAGCACTAAAAATTACGCTATCTGTTTTTTTTTTCAACAATAGAAAGAAAGAAAGAAAGAAAGTTACTTTAGTCTACATACCGAAGCGACAGAAATCAAAAATATCACTTTACTTCCGTGTCAGTGTTTAGGTTTATAATTTGACCTTTTTATGTGTACATTTATTGTATTTATGGAAATAAAGAGTTTTTGATTTGACTAATGATACTTCCACTGCTACCAGCCAGGTAACGTCTTGCTTACAGAAACCAATAAACTGTGGCCGTAGTAAGTGGCCGTAGCTGACCAGTGGCTGGGAACTGGGAAATGGACGAACAAGTAATTTGGGTGGTGGCCGTCCAAGAAAGTGGCCGTAGCTGACCGGATCCTTTCTATTCACCCTGGAGTCTCTATTCACCCTGTATTACGATACCTACTTTCATATAGCATAAGCTTAGCTCTTATCTACTCACCAGTAAAGGGGGCCAGGTCAAACCCATCAGCCGCAATGACGCTGATGTTATGTCCATCCACCGACAATTCAACTGGACAATTCAGGAACTCTGCGTTGATCATCCGAAAACGGTATCTCTTGCCCTAGAAATAAAGTTTATTATACAACTTTTCTCTTTAATACGCTGAAACATTTTACGTTGAACAAAAGAAAATTACTCTTTTGTTCGACATTGTACCTACTTGGGTTTGTGAAATGCTATATTTCAGTGTGATTGTATTACCGCTGATACATAACTCGATACTGTATAAATAAATTATCACCTTTTGTACTTATCATCTGCGAATCTTTTAACATGATTTGAACAACCAAATTATGGCTTAACTGATATAAATTAATGGATTCGTATTTGAAATCGCATGAAAACTTCTAAATCTAAAAAAAATCTAATACTTCTAAATTATTGACGACCTCTATGGCAAATTATCTATGTAGTGTATTGTATTAAGTATATCAGTTATTAGAGCTGTTTGAATTATCCAGCATTATTATTATTATTATTTTTTATTATTTATAGTCCGCTTTACTTTACGACAAACCTTATTCAGTGCCTTCTTCAAATATAACATAACCATGTCATCATTAACATACCATTTAGGCAACAAGAATTTGTACATTTATTATTTGTATCATGTATGACATTAAAGGAATCTGAATCTAACGACGACGCCTGACCATTGACCATATTGTGGTCTGCACAGAAATGTGTATTCAAATTTTAGATACATTTCATATTGATGGCATCAGATGAAAGACAGCTCGCGGCCACTCGTTTAAAGCTGGAAACCATTTGGTAATGTAAAAATATAATGTAATAATGTAAAACGTATGTAAACTAACGAGTTTAATCTCATATTTGAATAGGTACACAGTTTTGGCCTGATCCGTTCTGTAGTTTTGGCGTGAAGAGGTAACAAACATCCATCCATCCATCCATCCATCCATCAATCCAAACTTTCGCATTTATAATATTAGTGTGATGTGATATGATAGTTACCTTCTCAACGTCAAAGACGGGCGCCTTCATGAGACTAGTCATGTTGCCGTCGGTGACGTGGAACCTGCCGCGTCCGTTGACGAGCAGATACCTCGGCCGGTTGTCGCCCGAAGAGTGGTGGTGGTCAGTGAAGAGGCTGATGCTCACGTTGTTGATCCAGTCGGATATTAGGAGGACGTGCTCGGAGCTGAAGACATGACAGAAGATTATTTACGAGACTACGCACAGAAACAAAATTACAAACAAATCAAAGGTACAAGGAAAACTACTGATTAGTGGTGACTACTTAAAGAAGGAGCTAGAAGTTCAGAATCGGTTAAAACAGCTAAAGAAAAATTAAAGTAAAAGTATAATGGAAACCAGATGAATATTAATTACATAAAGTAATAAAATCCCCAGACCCAAAAAGAGTTACTTACTTACAGAACAAATGCAGGTCATACAAGGTGGACCTCCGATCGCTACGCTACTAATTGGTCAGAAGGACATAGGTTGAGAATTTCGTTTTATTTGTTGGCTAACTTAATTTATTTAACCTTAAAAAAATCTGGTTTACAACCAGATTTTTGTAATTGAAATTGAGCTTATACCCTTTACTAACATCTTACTTACTTAACCCACTGCTGGGTAGTTACACCACTCCAAACTCTTGTGCTAGTGGAACAAGAGTTCCTTGTAAGAATACCCAAGAGGCTGTCAAAGTAAATGAACTAAGAAACAATTTGAAACAACTCACTTGTCAACATCATACAAGCGTCTCTGAGGGTTGCTCGCCGTAGGTTCCCTGATGATGAGAGAACCTGTGGTTCCATCACCGCGCTCCATACCGATGTGGGAGTGCCAAAAGTAGGTGCCGGCTGTTGGGGTGTTGAAGGTGTATCTGTTGGAACCAATGAACCTATATTTATATATGTAAAACCTTTTAATATTTACGTAGTAAAGAAGATAGAAGATTCCAGTTAAAAACCTCGCTCTTTCTCACTTTATTGCATGGACAACGGACGAGTGACGACTACATTTATCGTCAACGCGATCAGAATGGGGCTTGTCAAAGTAAATATTGAACGTCCACTCAACACTTTTCAAACTATCAAGGTAATTAACATAAAGGCATCAATAACGGGATACTTAACATGATTTAATTATTTTGAGTTTTTCGGCACAGTTGCATAAGCCATGATCACGGAATAACTGAAGTCATTGTGAGTAAGTTTTTATTTGCAAATATACCGATCTACCCTCATCTTTTCGTCGTCGATAGTGTTTAAAAAGATCTAACCTGAACGTAGACTCAGGCATCATTATAAATGTAAGCGGGTTAACTAAGAACCTAGTTTGTGTTGAAAGAACACCACAACGTTTCATCATAAACTTCGAAAGTTTTATAGTAAACTAGGCTCAGGCTGGATAGGACACTGTAACAAACGGCGTCCCTTCCATGTATGGAGTCTCCTTCTGATGCAGACCGTGCCAGTGGATGGTAATAACTGCTGCCATCAGGCTGTAAGATAACCGTGTGCAAGGCCGCGGGCAGTAGTTGATGTAAGTTCTTACCTGAAAGTAGACTCAGGCTGGATAGGACACTGTGTCACAAAAGGCGTCCCGTCCATGTATGGAGTCTCCTTCTGATGCAGACCGTGCCAGTGGATGGTAATACCTGCTGCCATCAGGCTGTAAGATAACAGCGTGCAAGGCCGCAGGCAGTAGTTGATGTGAGTTCTTACCTGAAAGTAGACTCAGGCTGGATAGGACACTGTGTCACAAAAGGCGTCCCGTCCATGTATGGAGTCTATTTCTGAAGCAGACCGTGCCAGTGGATGGTAGTGCCTGCTGCCATCAGGCTGTAAGAAAACCGCGTGCAAGGCCGCGGGCAGTAGTTGGTGTAGTTTTTACCTGAAAGTAGACTCAGGCTGGATAGGACACTGTGTCACAAACGGCGTCCCGTCCATGTATGGAGTCTCCTTCTGATGCAGACCGTGCCAGTGGATGGTAGTGCCTGCTGCCATCAGGCTGTTTTCCACGTCCACGACGAGAGTGTCTCCTTTGCATACCTGGTGGAGATTAAAACAAATATTAACACTTAGAAGAACCTTTACTCAACAGGGGTTCAGTTCAGATACATGATTTCCAATGTCTTGCTTACTAATTCTATGAGCTATGTCGGCGATATCAGTATTCTGAAAAATTTATTCTGAGAAACAGGAATAGACGAATAATTCGATTTGAAATGTTTGTAAGCAAACCAATACGAAAAACACCGAAATTTACACGTTTGGCGTTGAATTTCCAATATTTACTAAAGGAACGACCTTATATCGACGAGCAATGTACATAAGTTGTCTTTAAAAATATACGGCAATAATAGTTACTTGTTAAACAAGTGGGCAAAACGAGTTATAGTTGAACGTACCGATATTAAATCCCGAGCTAGCGAAGCAGTCTAGAATGAAAGTAGACTGCTGAGGTAGCGAGGGATTAAAAGGCGCGAAAGGAAAAATATTTGCCCTTGAGTTAAACATAAACTGAGACTACACCAAATTTTTCACCACGACTAGCGAGAAAATATTTTGTAGTTTATAAAAGAGGTTGAATGTCAGAAACTCTACAAACCTACTAAAAATGCTACAAACCTCTTTCAAAACCCAAACGGAAAAAATATTTTTTTCTGTGAAAGATGCATTTTTTGAATTCAAATTACTTTTTTTAACAAGTTCAATAATATTTTTTATTCCACGTGTGAGGAAAACCCGATTTTGCCCACTGTTTTGGAGCAGCATTTTCAAGAGAGAGGTGAAAAACTAATTTTAGGTTAAGTATGATCAGTTTGATAACAAAACTTTCACATCGAGTTTGCATGGAGTATTAATGTGTAAACTAATCAAATTATGAAACTACGTACCAAAATTGACAATCCGGTACAAAAAATTTAAACTGCATCCAATATTAAAGTACAATGGAATTGAAAAGCCCCCTTCAATTTAAAACAGAGCCTGTTTATTTTAACAGTACCTACCAATAAACGTAAAAAATTAAAACGTGAACGAAGTGGACACTTTTAAAGCTGAAAAATACATTCTACGAATACTCCAGTGGTTTACAATTTAACAAAACGATTAAAATAACTATAAAAAGTTTTAAAACTGGACATTTTCAGCGGAAATTTTTACTTTGCTCGTAACATTGTGGTTGCTGTAAAAACTAAATTGCTCAATGGCCGTGGTTTTATGGTGATGCTTACTGTAAAAGTGGTACTCAATTAAATTAAATAGGTAACACAATAACATACAAATTGACTAAATTGAAATACTTATTAGTTTTTTACACAAATAAGCTTTTTTTACTCAGCTTACATTTTTCTGGGCAACTGGGCAAAGGTCTCCCCAAACTTTGTAATCCTTGCCAGCTACGTCCCTTGCGCGTCCCTTGCTCCTACCTGCTTAGATAAAAAATGCCACCCACCGGGACTTGAACTCGTACTTATGTGAGCCTATAGCCAGCACTGCTTCGACTCTATGATCATGAGCGCATGACACATAAATTTACAAGGGTACCTGCGAGTCCGCAGGCATAAACGCATGCAGACTAGCACGCATAAGCGTTTAAAGGTGATTTCTATCCTATGGGAACTAGTTTATGGGATAAAAAGTAGCCTATGTTTGATTCCATGATTAGAATTATCTGTATTCAAAATTTCAGCCCGATTTCTTCAGTAGTTTTGGCGTGAAGAGGTAACAAACATACATCCATCTATACATCCATCCAAACTCTCGCATTTATAATATTAGTGTGATTTACAAATTGAATGTTCTACTAAATGAGGTATTTGCTAAAAAGTGTTTTACCGGACCTATGTCATTAAATCAACAAGACACGTTCGCTAAGATTAGACTTAATTATGTTCATTTTAGCAGTTGCACCACCTTCAAGATACTCTTGCAAAAACAATGTTGCAGAAAATGCACCCGTTTTCAATAAGCATCGGTTTGTTCTTCTAATTAAAAAGAAACACATTTAAAATTCTCCGGGGGTTCTCCAAAAACATTCCTTGTTATTTTATCGCTTTTATTTTTCTCCTTTGTTGATTGTATTTTTTATGATGCAAGAAAACCATTTTAGAGGCTGTGACCGTGATATTTATGGTAGACTAGCTGTACCCGCGACTTCGTTCGCGATTGCCTTACCTGCCGACTAATTAAGTTCACATTTAACCATAGTCTCTCATATTATGAAACGCCGCCGTCCAAAAAATCGTGTAGGGTCTACGGGGGATAGCATATTGTCATCTTCAATCCCATTTTTTATCCACACGACTTTTAGCTACGACTCGGCCAGCGTCAGTGTTAAGAAGTGTCCTACTCGTTTGACTTACTCACAGCTGGGGCCCTATTCTGCTATACTAATCGCTTCACTATGACAGGGCTATCGTCACAGAATGACACTTTTTGGTATTCCACCTTGGATGAAAGAAATTATGATGAATGCAGATGGAGAGACGCGCGTCAAGTTTGAAACTACATATTAATTTATCTCGCGCACACTATCTGAAATTTTATTAATCTAAGGATTCTACGTGATGATTCTGCGACGATTCCATTGTCATACTGAAGCAATTGTTTTGCAGAATTGGGCTCCTGATCCATTTGACTGGACCACCGTAATTTTTTTTCGTTAGTAGGTAGGTACAGTTGGCTGTGTACCACAATAAAAAATATTTTTCTGCGGTCCAGTGAGTTTAAGTGGACCACAATAATTAATTAATTTAATTGTACACGAAGTTTGGTTGGAGTAAGACTCCAACCAAACTTCGCTGGACCAGCTAAACCACCATGTATCATGTAAGGCAGGAACCTAACTTATTTTTCCAAGACCTTAGTAGGTAGCACCTTAGTAGGTAGGAACCTAACTAATGGGTGCGTCTTGGAAAAATAAATAGATAGGAACTTACCTACCCTTTATCTACTAATTTTTTTCTTCAATCTACAGATTATTTCATCAATCTACTGATTTTCTACTCGACTTTCTACTGATTTAGTCATATTCGATCTTGCATCTCTGTTTCTAACAAAAAGAATGCATGAAATCGGACGACGCGTAGACCCGTCGTGATGCGCGGTTAAAGAATTCTACTTTTTCCTCTCTCCGAGGGGAACCTTACTGAATTCCAGGATAAAATGTGTCCTTTCATGTCCTTTCTTGTAGTATGAACTCAAAACGTGCCAAGTTACATTCCAACTCATTACCTATGTAGTTTCGGCGTGATGAGCGGTGAAGGAATTTAACTTTCATCCCCTCTGCCAGGGCAACCTTACTGAATTCCGGGATAAAATGTATCTTTCCTCACAGTACGAACTAAAATCACGCCGAGTTGCATTCGAATTCATTAAGTAGTTCCGTCGTGATGCGCGGTTAAAGAATTTTACTTTCATCCTCTCTCCCAGGGAAACCTGACTGAATTCCGGGATAAAAAGTATCCTATGTCCTTCCTCGTGGTATGACCTAAAATCGTACCGAGTTTTATTTCAATACCTTAAGTAGTTCCGTCGTGATGCGCAGTTAAAGAATTTTACTTTCATCCCCTCTCCCAGGGAAACCTGACTGAATTCCGGGATAAAAAGTATCCTATGTCCTTCCTCGTAGTATGACCTAAAATCGTGCCGAGTTTCATTTCAATACCTTCAGTAGTTTCGGCGTGATGCGCGTTTAACAAACAGACAGACAGACAGACAGACAGACAGACAGACAGACAGACAGACAGACAGACAGACAGACAGACAGACAGACAGACAGACATGAATGAAAAAAATTGCAGTTTTGGCTTCAGTATCGATAATAGAGTGCCCTCCAAAAAAAATTTTCAAAATATCTTCAATGTACAGAATTGGACCTGTTACAGTTTTATTATAAGTATAGATTATATATTTACGAGATGGGTCCCTAAACTATGTTAGAAATTTATTTTTTCATATTTTCATTTGCTTTTTTCTCTCCAAGTACATATGTACGTACTTACTTTAGAGAGTTTTTTGTCTTTGCAAACGTTGATTGTGATAGTGTCTAATGAGTTTTATTAAAACAGTGCCCTTAGTCCGAGTCAATACAAAAACATGCGATAAAATCTCTCTAATACAGAAAAGGCTTAGAATGGTAGTAGACACAAACGAGGTGTGACAAATACGTCTCATTTTCCTACGCGTATTCGTGCGATAGTATGCGTGAAAACACTGAAGTTATAATTATGCCTGTCAACTCACACTTCGATTCGTTTATTTTGCAAAATGAAGAGAATTGTTGAGTGAGCGTGTTTTTCCCCTATGATTGACGTGTTTGGGTTAGACTCGGTACGTTCATATGTCGTAAGGGAAAAACTTAGATTCGGTGCAAGTACCGAGAGAAATGTTTTCCTGTGTGTTATTGTTTTTTTTAAAGCACTAATTTAAGGTATTTCTATGACCAAGCTATGTTGGTGTTTCGAAAACTATCATCGAGTTTGTAAGAAGCGATTGGATCGTTGTTTATACTACGAAAAGTAGTTCTTCTCGATCCGGTAGGGGTGCTGCAAGGCGCCAAATGTATTGGAAAAGGACTCGAAAACGACGGAAGTATTCGTAAAATAATGCGTACAAACTATACTAAACACTCAGGGTACAGAAACTTTAAGAAACTTTTTTGTTTAGTGTTAACTCATACAACAAACTCGTGTAGCATATTTACTCGTATTTTAGCTCCATGAAATCCCTTAGATTTTCTACTCGACATGTTAGCGTAATTGGCGGCGCATTCCCCTACAGATTTAAAAGTCTCACCTGAGTCGTTAATTTTCGAGCTATCTACATTCTTCAAGAGAGTTATTGGCTTACCTCAATAGAAGGTCCTGGCATCTTCCTATTAACAACTGTGATAGTCCTTGCAATCCCATTCGCCGGCACACAGTCAGGGTTACCACAATGAGTGGCATTCCAAGGGCAGTCCATGCAAGCCTTGCTCATAGAGCGGTACCATTCCACATGGAACTTGTAGTAGCAAGTCTTCTTCTCTCCAGCTTTACAGACTCTGTAGCAAGGGTGGTTCTTCCCATCTTTGGGCATCCCTATGTTATCCAAACCGGGATCTTGGATGGTAGGGTTGCCAGTTACAGGCTTTACAAGGTTGTGAGGGTAGAAAAAGTCGTGATGATTCGGTTTGTCGGAAAAGCCATAGTGGTCGGGTTTGACAGGGTTATTTTCGTGAAATTTGTGCTTATTGAACATTTCTTTGTAGTCATAGTGGAAATAACCGTGGTGATCAGGGAAGTAAGGATGGTGATGGTGATTCGCATGTTGGAAAATGGATTGCTCGTATCCGTTGATACCTAGAACGGAAGAAATAAAATTAAAATTAATAACAAAATAAAATAAGACTTTAATTCCTCCTTATGTAACTACTTATATAACTATCTACTTACAAACTTTAATAAAGTTAGTAGTCGCCTTTTTTGGCGTAGTATAGAACAAAAGAGATAAAATGAAATTAAATAAATAATGTTGAACAATTCACACAAAAATCATCGACTAGTCCCAAGCAGCTTATGCTAAAGGTAGTAGATAACTGTTAAAGATACTTCATACGTTACATTACATAATGAAATGACATTTATTAAATAAAACTGATATTATGGAATAAAACCAAATAACAACTAACTAAAACTCTCAAATCTAAACCGTCATCAGAAGTCAGAGTGCCTAGAATGCTAGCAGTATTTGCGGCATTCCATTCCATATTATAGGATAAGAGAAAAGTCCAAGCAAGGTTGAAATTACAATAATATACTTTATTTTCTTTTGCATGTACCATTTAAAGTATATGAAATGGTAATAAAGACATTTCTTAATCAGTTTGTACCTAAATTAGATTAAAAAACGCGGTTTTAGTTTTTTGCACATCTTAAAAACCCCCAGCCCATATCGGGCCGCACTGTTGACGCCATTTAGCAAAATTCAGCTACTGTTGACTGGATATTTATTTTTATTATAGACTGCATTATCGTTTTTCAAGCGTTACGTATCCATTAACAGATAAGCCTTTTTAAAAAAATGTAAATGAAAAGATTTAACCAGAATCGTATTACGAAGAAAACCCCCACATTTTTTTTCAAAAAGTTTAACTCCCACTCTTTCCACTTCTTAGAACCTTGCAATGAGTATTCCAAGAACTCTGAAGACCTGTATTTATCAAAGGTGAACGTATCTACATGGAAGTTAATTATTCATGGAAGTAAGTTAGATGGAATACAACCTTTATGACATTGTTTAAGAGCCTGTAGGAGGCTGTATTCTCAATGGTCAATGGGTGTGCTAAATGAACTGCAAAATGTATAGTATACCTGTTACACTAGCGTGGATTAATCTTGATACTTTTTACCCGACTAAATCCTATTAATATTATAAAGGCAAAACTACTGAGTGGATTAATATTTTACGTGAGATAGAAATCGTAAAAACATTCGCGTAGGTACGGCCCGCGCAGGCTCGCTATTATATGATATATCTTAAAAAAGTTTAGGAAATTATTGTAATTACATAACATAATATGTTATCTGTTTATTAACAACGGCAGCCCATAAATAACTGAAATTTATTTCACATTTTAATCAAATGTAATGAAAGATAAACTAATCGTTGTATTTTCGTTAAAATATTAAACTTATTTATAATAAAACATACGTTATCATAAAGTGCCTAGACTGCTCAATATTATTTTGAATAGGTAAAATTACCATCAGAAAACATTTAAAAGTTTTGTCCGAAAACACAGACTTCATGTATGAGGTCCACAATAATCACTCATAAATGTTCTATCCCCAAAACTCTCAAGTACCAAGACTACTGCAGCCGTCTCTGTACGTCTCTAGATGAATGGTGCGATTAGCACAGCAAGCCGGTACAGCGCTGATTGGTGGCACGCTTGTGCGATTGAGTTACGGAGGAGTCAGTTACTCGTGCTCGCTCTACTCTGTCTATTACAGGTTTACTAGCGACCCGCCCCGGCTTCGCACGGGTAGCAGAGCAGTTTTGTAGATCTTTTTATCCATATCCATACTAATATTATGAAAGCGAAAGTAACTCTGTCAGTCTGTCTGTTACCTTTTCACGCCTAAGCGGCTGAACGGATCTTAATGAAATTTGGTATGGAGGTAAACAATATCCCGGGGACAAACATAGGCTACTTGTAAAGGGCGTGCGAAGCCGCGGCCAGAAGCTAGTGAGGAATATATTTATAAAACTCTCTTGGTTTATCATCAATCTAAGAGGTATACCCATGCAGTCTCTGAGCTAAGCCGCGGACGAATGAATAGATGAATAGATGGACATGGCGAAACTATAAGGGTACCTTCTTCACTACGGAACCCTAAAATAGGTTATTTTAGTGCAAAAGCTTTGCGGTTTACATTTTAAGTAACAGTTGGGAGTCCATTATCATCCCGAAATAAATCCAGTGTTTTATAACCACTGTCCATTGGTCACCACATCCTCAATGATTCACCATCCCATTAATTCAGAACAAAATGCAATTTAATAATTAATTACCGTATGTTGCGCGTAGAACACATGCGGGAAAAGATTTAGCGAAAATATTTAACCTTTAAATGCCTAACGGTTTTTTTTTTCACAACCTGTTGGGTAAGAAGAAGTTTTCCATGATTTGTGGTGTTTTGAGTTTTGCTAGGTGGTGCCGGCTTAAAATTTGCACCACCCCAACTCTTTCCGCGGGTGTCGTAAGAGGCGACTAAGGGATATCCACCGGGGGCGGGCAGCAACACCCCCTGCAAAACAATTCTGCCCCCGAATTGCGATCCCCAACCCGCATGCACTGTGTGGGGATTATGGGCATTACCCCCATGAGATAAAAGCCAACAAGGCGCTTATCAGGGGGAGGCCTGCGTCCAGCAGTGGACCAATATAGGCTGTCAATAACTTTGGCTACTTTGATTTAAGGGAAAATGCGTGCGAATCCGTAGGTGGAAGCCATTTTCTATTATTTTCCATTATAAGTACTTAACGTTTTTAAAATAATATATTCGAGATAGTGTCTTATGAAAACAGCGTCTGAATTATTGGTATAAAATTCTCCTCACGAGAACCTCTCAGACTACATTGACCAAGTCTGCAATTTATTTCGTAACTTCGTAATAAAAATATAACTTAATTCTGTCAGACCAATCAACTAATCTGCCACTTTTAGAAACTTGAAGCATCAGCCGAATCGATGTAATTTAGGTTTTTCTACGAGTTTGTAATGCTTATCGTTTTTACACAGATTTATTTGAGTAGTGTACTGCGTTATAATTTCACTCTAACTAGGGCGTTAGAGTGAAATTATAACGCAGTACACTTTTAAGAATTGCCTAAAAGATAATTTAAGAAAAAAACATATAAATGAGATCTTGTCATGGAAAAAACTCTACGATTAAAAAATTGCAAGTAAAAAATTGCGAGTGCGTTTTCAACCCTATTACGATAAAATAGAGGCGATTTCGCCATTTCAGCCATTTATAGTGGAATAATATTTGTTTCCTCAGGTAGGTACGAAACTCGACGTAAGTGAGGTCGACACTTAACCCTCATAAGGAGCTTACTTCAGCCAATCGAGGGGTTAATAGGCTTTTAGAATATTTTTTATGCAAATTTACTTTACTATCGCGAAGTTAATCAGTATTCAACATATTTTGACGACCGATGATTTGGAGCGACGGGAGAAGTTCTGACAGCGACGCAGGAGCATACGGGTTCAATTCCTGCCTCAGGACAAATGTTTCATTCATTTCTGCAGACATTTATTCTGTTGAGTATCCCTAGTAATAAATATCTTTCTATTTATGTAACTTAATTAGAATATTAGTTATCTAGTACCCATAACACAAAGTTAGCATAATTTGGAGCTAGTGTTGCTATGTGGATTGTCCAGCATTATTTTATTTATTTTGATATATAAATCGAAATTAAATCCTACAAAAGCTCAGCTTTCCGCGAGTACAATTCATTCGCAAAAAAATAATTAATTCACTGTGAAAATTCATAAAAACCATTTTCGTTGGATATGTATAGGCTTTACGCAAATCCCTTGGGCTATAAATATTAAACGCACATTGCTGATATTTATCACCTAACAGTGGCCAACTTAATTTAATATTAAAATTATTTGGTGTTGCCGTTTTTACCTCTGTTTATTGCGTTATTTATCGAGCGAATTGAGGTCTCGCAATTACGATAGGTAAGTTTATTCGAGTAGATCGACCTATATTTTATAGTTCTCAAACACTCACGGATTTTATTGCAAAAAGCTTGCAACTGAAGTTGTGGAAAGGTTGTACAATTACATTGACGTAAGTATTTATAGAGAATTCGTTCTTAAACTTAGAAATTCACAAATAATTATGTATGAAAGTAATACAAGATTATTGTTTTGGCAATTATTTTTTTTATTATTCGCTCAGTTAAATGACTAATAGTTTTTTTGACCGTAAAAGCGTAAAACGTAAGACCATTTGAAGACTCAAATATTCTATTCACCGTCTTTACCTTAAACCTCTGAAGATCACTTTAATAGGGTAGTAATAAATCCTTATTCAGATAGTAGATAGTTGGGGTGTTTCCGACTTCCTTCCCTTAATTTGGGTTAAATTGAGGGCTGTGAACCCTGTGTTGGCCTTAATGACTTGTTTTCACTAGAGACTAGATCCTACTCACTGTCCCACCTGTGGGAACCGTTGAATTGCTTTTATTCATTTGGTTACTAAAGTGATTGGTGTCTAAACATAATAGGAAGGTATTTGTATTTTACAAAGGCTGGTAAATCTCCTTAACACCGGTCACATTATGTAGGTTAAAGTTTCTACCTTAATTAACATTAAAAATCTTAACTGTAATTTCATTCATTTCAGTTGAAATGAGTTTCGTATAGGATTGAGGAATCAATAATTATTAATTCCGATTTTTGTTCAAAAATTTTAAAATTAAATTAAATACCCCGAGTGCGAGGGAGTGCACTATAATTAATAACAAAAGCCTTAGATTTGAGGAATCCTAGTAGGTATAGGTATAGGTAGGTACCTACTACTCATAATCAGTTATACACATGAATGAAAACCCTACTATTTTATATATGTACTACGGGTCTGTGCCAATTATCGTCGTTCTTAAAATGATTTAAAATACTTGGCTTTGTAGAAGTTTTTTAAAATTTCCGCATCACAATTTGTATCAAAAATTTTCATTTTCAATTTATTTTCAGTTTTCTTCAATTCTGTACAGGCGCACGAAATGTATTATTATTTTAAATTTCAAGTTAATAGCTGCTGTAGTTGCCGAGATATTAAAGAGGGAAAAAAGAACAGACAAAGCGAGACCATAAGGGTTTCGAAACCGATCTCCGATCTCGTTTCAAATAATTTAAAACCACTACCACTTGTTGCTTAGATTCGAATGAGGAAAAAATCTTAATTGATAACCAATCTCAATAAAGTATTTCTTTATTAAGTTTTTGTTAACGTTATCAGACTGATAACCAGATTTCTTGATAGTTACAAAAAATAAAATGAATTATAAGCACAAACTTTTTCAGATTTGAAATAAAAAAATACTCCTTGTTAAAATAATATTGTTACTCACATAAAGTCAAAATGATCGCCAAACTAATTGCACTCATATTGCAGGATCTGAAAATTTTCAAAACAGTTGAAATTATGAAAAAAGGTAAATTATTCAACAGCGGTCGGTGGGTATCATTTGTTATTTAGGAGTTCTGACGGTTAATTCTCAATGTCAATTAGATTTTTCAAATTATTCATGAGTGTATCACTCATAGTATTTTTCTTTTGTCATATTCGTAATGAAAATGCAGTCAATGAGAAGAGTAAATATTATGAGTGATCGCTCACGAATTCATTTGAGTTCACCATCAGACCTCATAAAAAAAAGAGTATGGTAGGTATACCTACTATACTTAGCTAACTTGATAATGACAATGAAAGAATAAACAATGTCATACAAACGGAACTCTTGTTAGTCTCGATATTTTTCGAGGCAATAGTTTCGCATTCTTTACAAAAACTATGAAATATTTCATTTTATCATTCAATCAAAGAAAATAAATGCGTGGACGGGAATAGGGAAATTATTAAAAATGCAATCAATACAATTGCTTTTAAATAAATCTTCCTTCCTCAAACATGTAGTAAAATAAATCAAACAAACTTACTTGGTCTCAAATTGAAACTTAAATATTATCCAGCAAAAATATAGCGCGTCTTAAATTTTAAAATAAATTTTGCAACACTTCTAACTCACTAATAAGTAACAACTATAATGAGAAACTGTGATATTATTCCCTCAGTAAAAGGGTTTTATAGAAGGTACAAATGATAAATCACGTAATAGTAAATACCTAGTCATTTCAAGTACGTACCTGTGTCTCATACCAGAAGTTCCAAGCCATGGTCAGATGGTCACGTACTAGATCGTACCCACCATGTTACATAAAAACATTTATTGGTAAATCCTTTGTACAAAAGTTTTCATGCTCACTTCAACTTGACTTGCTTTACTTGAAGAATTAAAGCCTCTACCCCAAAGCCGCGATTTTGTAGCGCGTCTTGAGTCGTGCGATATTTTGCGATATTTCTTCGCAGAACATTTTAGTACTAAGACGCATACGATCTAACATTACACACTGCTGCGATTTTATCGACGCGATAGAAGTTCGATTTGCTATAAATGTTCACGGAACATTTTGTATTAGGACGCATTCAAAGTTTAAAAGTTATTTATATCTCATAGAAACTGATTTGTGGAATAAAAAGCCTTTGTTTCATTCGAGGCCTAGAACTGTCTGTATGCAAAATTTCAGCCCGATCCGTTCAGTACTTTTGGCGTGAAGAGATAACGAACATCCATACCTCCTCACCTCTGTTACCTCTTCACGTCAACATACATCTAAACATCCTAACTTTCGCATTAAGGTATAATATTATTAGTGTGATATATTTAAATTATTTGGTCATCGCATGGGATCAAAATTAGCTATTGTAATAATCCATCTCTCCACCAGGATAGATGTATTATTATACCTACCGAGATACCTACTATAGGGGTTCCAAAGACCGATAATGTACACGATAAGGGATACATCAGCTCGGCTCAGCAAAGTTATCATCACCATGGTGCATGCTGAAAATCAGCGTTGTGGGACTACCCGCAACATGCAGCTGAGCATGAACCGCTTCTGATAGCGCAGGCGCACGGCACTGATCAGCACACACGGCCAGACCAAAACAATATTACTTACTTAAGCCTGTTAGTTTTTATATAAGCAATGTTTACATACAGGGTGTTAGCGTAAACAGTCTTATCCTTGAAACCACGTATGTACACCCCTAAAATAAGACGATACAAGTTATTTTAAAAATAAAAGTCATTTAGTTTCGATGGAATTTCATAATTCCTTTCTCTGCTATCCTACGTGATTTCATGGACACCCTAGTGAGTGACCTTATCACGCCGCGCCGCCCGCTCTCGCCTGTAGCCGGCCGGTGGTGTAGGTATCGAACCACTCGAATTGTAGGTACCTACAACTTGTGATGGAACTTTCCCTTCATACTTTTCCTGGCTTAGGACAGGCAAAAATAGCTACTCTAACACATTTCGTACTTCGTACGAGCCAAGTTCATGTTGTCACCAGCGATGGCATAAAGTCGCACCATTTCAGTCCACTGTTCATTAAATTTGTGAACGACATCGTCACTTCTCTACTTAACACAATACGCGAACAAATCGGCACATCACAAATTAGAACGGAACGCGTCGTGACGTGCTCACTACCTAGCAGACGGGCCGCGACTGACGAGCGCGCGAGCGGCGTCTTTGTGCGGCGCGCGCGGCGTAGGTATGTAGGTAGGTAGGCGGCGCCTTTTAGTCGGCGCGCGAGCGGGTCTTTGTTTAAAACCGACAAAGCAGGCGGCGTAGGTATAAATGTAGAGTGAAATGCTTTTATGATGTATGAGGATATTTTTTTCAAAATTATGTAAAAAAAAAAGTTTAGTTTTTTCATCGGTTTTGGACTCTGCTCATGATTGTGAACTTCAAGGAGGTTTCAAGGATAAGACTGTTTACCCTTACACCCTGTATATCTTTTTTTTTAATAATTTGTGTGTCGTGTTTCTTGCTCTAGTTAGACGCATAAGCTTACCTGTATTTTTCCTAAACCTGTACTAGACAGTACAGAATATATTTTCATTTCATTTATTTATTTATTCATTTCATTCATTTTCAATGGCATTGCATCAGCTCGGTCTCACTCTCCAGTGGCATCCATTCGCCTGTCAACCCGGATTCCCGCCTTCTCGGCTATGTCCGTCTGACAAGTGACAGTGACAGTGACAGCTGATTAGCAACACCTCGACCTACGAGATGACGTATGTAGACCATGGTTTTACCTGGACATACACTACACCTACCTTTGATTTAAGTACGCTCAGCCGTTTGATCGTTAAGGAATAACAAGCATATCTACACACATTCACACATATTATACAAACTTTCGTCTTAACAATATTAGTGTGATTCATAACCATTCATTGGAGTTAAAAAACGAAGGAATTTTTTTGTCTCCTCTTTTGTCATTCGACAGGAGGACGCCTCATTTAGCCTATAATTCTCCAAGGCTTTTTAGGCCTCAAAATCTCGAAAACTATCAACCTACTCAACTCGTAAATTTCATTTATCCACTAATGAAAATATGTGCAAAATCGATCTTATAAACTCTCATTCTTATCTTCAGAATCTCTTAGAGCCGATTCCCGAATCAATCAAGTTCATAACTCCACGCACACAAAATACTCGCTGAGAGAATTGACGACTAAACTGACACGTAATTCTGACGTCATCTGACGTAACGAACCAAAAGTTAGGTTCTGGTTATTTGCTGAAAAATACTTGGTTAATAAGGAAACATTTGTATGAACAGTAGTCGAGGGCTTTTACCTGACCGCGGGAATGGCTGACGTCACATTGGTACTATATTTTATTAGAAGCGGGTGTGATTTCGCAGGTGCAATCCTTTCATTCCTTGGTTCCGATTTTCAATGTTACTACAGTAAAAATTTGTAATGATTTAACCTTATAAATAAAGGATATGGGAGAAATTAAGTTCAAAAACAAATTAACAAAATTTATAAAATATATAGGTATATATTTTCTTAATTTGTTTTTGAATTGTCTAAATATTCTTGAGTTTAAGTTAAAGTAGGTACTTTAACTTAAACTCAAAAATATTTTGACGGTATCTTTACCCAAAAATCATTAAAAGAATTGCACTTTAATCTAAACACAATTAATCTTAAACACATACGTTGACACTATGAATAGGGTCAATATATATTGACCCTGGATTTGCATTTTCATTTTTCTAATTTACTGGGAGAACAAAATGTTCAAACCATTTTATAGTTATTTTAAGATCAACTACGTAGGTACCTATACCTACACTGCTTAACAATAAATTATTACTTTTCTTTATCAAGTTTGGGTAGTGTCATAGTGTGGTTCCCAGTATACGATTTATTAGTTATCATCAGGAACATGAAAATGAAACAAAACCGTAAATTGCATTCATTATGTACTTTGCATTACAAATATACTTAAACTAAAATAACACAACTTAAGACTAACTTAACTAAGTAATATCACAATCATCAGCGACATTCCAAATATCATAAATTCGCGTTAAAGGAAAGCACATTTTTGAAAAATGTTGCATTTTTGCGAATAATTATTGAATCACAGTCGAAGAATCTCAATAAAACAATTTAGCTAAAGTAGTTGATTTCTACCTAATTTTATTGCACACAGAAGACACTTAAATACTTGTGGGTCTTAGTTTGATTCAATTTCCATCCATATCTTGGCAGAGTCATCGCAAATAGGTCTAGGCCCGCTATGACTCTGCCAACATTTGGACAATGGTGTCAATTCAGTTGTCGCCAAAACAAAACTAATTTGACATCACAATAGAGAAAACAGATAGAAAACTCTTTATTGCACACTTATCTAGATAATGCACAAACAACAACAAAATATCTGACAATTGGCGGTCTTATCGCTCAAGAGCGATCTCTACCAGACAACCGTGGATGGATAGGATCGTTGGATTAAAGATTGGATTCTGTGTGCATTATTGGCTAATACAAATTTTACAAAAAAAATACCGACAAAATTACAATAATGCCATCCTTTTTGTTTCGAGTATAATGAAAGAGACGGCACCGTTTTCAGTGCTGTCAAATTAATTTATTCTAGCTTTGGCAACATTTCAATTGACACCACCAGAATACTTGTAGGTCTTATTTAAATTCATTTTCCGTCTAAATATTGGCAGAGTCATAGGATCGCTATGACTCGGTTAAAATTTGGACATTAAAGATTATAACCAACATCTTGCCAACTAGACCATTATGCAACTTTAAAAATTCTACTGATTTCGACCATGTCGATTTTTACCTCGATGGTAGTTCAAAGAAGTTAATAACTCTTAAGCAGTAATTATATACATAAACAAAAGAGTGAATAATTCAGTTTAATGAATAAAAGTCGTGACATCACAAAACGTCACAGTAGGAAAACACAGCAAACAAATCAATGGGATAAACAAACAAATACATTCTCGGTAAGCTCAGTTCTAGAATACTAGATATTTTATATTTTAGGTATGCAAAGCTAAATAAATATTTGTGGGAATATTTTACGACATTCTGGTATGATCGGAGCAAATCGCTAAAATTTCGAAACACTTTTTGATTCGGCAGCTTTCATTCGTCTCTCGTCAGTTTTGGAACTCCAATTTGCACCTTTTGCGGGCAACGTATCGTCGTTGAAGTATTGTTTTTTTTTTACTGGTAACCTTGCTGTTATCTTGTCGTTTTCGTTTCTTTTTTAGTCCCAAAGAAAATTACAATCAAATAATAAAAATCAATTAGAAATAATTACGTTTCTTGTTTCCCGTTTTATTTTAGTTTTCTTTCATACATAAATGAAAACTAAACAAAACAAACTCTTTGTACACACGTCTACGAATATGCTTTTTAAACTTAACCCCCTATAATGTTTAAAGTCGATTTCTATTAATACGGAAATGTTTTTAAACTAAATATTATGTTTCGCTAAAATAAAGACAGCAAAATGTTCCATGTACATACGAGTATATCAAATAAATAAATTTAATTACTATGAAATCAAAACGAATGCACTTACGAGACTCGGAACCCGTCAGGGGGTATTATATCGGGAAAGTGCTTTTTCCTACCTATGCCTGTTTTTGAAAGTCATCAGCGAATCAAACTACAAATGTCTATCCTGCTTGAATACATGAAGCTTTATGTATCTGAACAAGTAGGTATATAAATATAAGCTTTGTGTCCGGGTTTTCTACGGTCACGTCAAAAACTTGCCGACTTAATATTTAAAACAATGGCGCCAATTCACATGTCACCAGAACTAATTTGACAGGACTAAAAACTGTTGCCGTCCCTTTCTTAACATCGAAATTAAAATGGTAGCATCATTTTCAGTGCTGTCAAATTAGTTTAGTTAATTTTGGCAACATCTGAATTGGCACCATTGAATACATTTTCTAAACTATTCTAAATTCTAGTCTAAATAAATTAATTAGGTAAGTACAAATTCGTATTTGATACGTTTATCTTAAAGATGCATCAAGTCAAAGAAAATTCTCAAAGGAGAACATAGTCTGTCTGTAGTTGGCACTTATCATTATTATTATGCAATAAAGTTACTTATATATTTTTGTCTATCACGTGAGTAATCTCCAAAAAGAAGTAGTCTGATTGTAATGATAAAAACTTAATTTTCATTACATTATTCTAAAGGCTTTTTTGTATCTAGTTACGAAGCCAGAGAATCCGTATACAGAAACTTGCTATTATTTGATATTACAAGGTTTTGACTATGATTCCAAAGGTATACAAAATTCAAAAATTACAATGATCAAACGATATGCAGAGACCTCACAGAATTCTATACAAAACTACGTTCCATACAACTTGAATACACAAAGACTGCACAGGATCACAAGCGTTGAAACAGTAAAACTAACAGCTGACGATGTGCTATTGTTAACCACCACCACTGGCCACCAATGCGATATAGAAATATGCTGATCCGTTGTCGGCTTCTCAGTAGTTGCCAACTCCAGCATATTATCGGGCATATAGCTCCCACATCTAGGAAAGTCTTTCGGAATCGGAACCATATCTTTATGTTCGCCGACCTTGAAGACCAATGCCATGCCAACCTCAACGTGGAACTCTATATGACAATGGAATAACCAGTACCCAGGGTTATCAGCTTTGAAACGTATGACCGTGTACCCTCCATCAGGAACTGTAACCGTATCTTTAATCGGAGCGTTTTTCAGATTCCTCTTCAAAAGCCCTGCTTTATCAAACTCTTGGATCTCCTCTATAGTAGTCTCCGACGCTAGTCTCCTAAGTCCGACAACTCTAAACGAGTGTCCGTGTAAGTGGAAAGGATGGTTGGCATCGAAAGTGATGCCTTCGTCAACGATGATAACTTCGACGACAGAGTTGAGTTTGACGGATAGAACGTGGGAACACTCACAATAGCCGGCGCGGCATTCGTCGTCGATGCTGGAGGAATTGCAGAAGCTGTCTGGTGAAGGGCGAGTGAGGAGCAGAGGGCTTGATGGCATCTTCATGCTGATGTGGTTGAGTTGAGGGGTGTAGAGGCGGTTGGTTTTTTCTGGGACTGTGAGGAAATAAAATATTTATAAGTAAGGCAAAACAAGAGACAACAACTAGACAATGATTATAAACAGTTTGTAATTTCTCAAAGACAAACCTTTCCTGATCTGTACATGCCTGATTATAATTAATTTAAGAAATTTATACTCAATTTTACTTGACGAGAAACTGATAACACCTAACTTTAGCTTAACATTGAGTTAAGCATTGTTATTGTGTATTTATTTTACAATAAATATTTTCATTTCATTTTAATATCAGAGAGTAGTATAATAAAACTTGTAAGCTACGATCACCTCGGGTTTGTATGCAATGCAGTAGATATAGATACGCCGAATAATCAATAAAAATCCATAAATACAATAATAATAATGCTGGACAATTCACACAGCGTTATCTAGCCCCAAGCTAAATGTAAATGTATGTCTACAATAGATGTACACTTTACTAATCTTTTAATAAAATTGTTTAAATTAAGGCCTCTAAAAGTGGGCAGTTCCCAATTTACTAAATTAATCGACTCTATAATTAATCTAACACCTTGAATAATTCGAACTCAGATTATTCGATATAAATAGACAATTTACATTTTCAAAACATTTTCATACGAATTGAAATTACTAAAGTCATTTACAGCGGGATATTTACCATGATTTGAGTTTTGAGCTTTCCAGTATCTAAATTTAAAAGAATTGAAATTAGATTTGTCTAGATGTTTTTGCTAGTTTCAAATGAATTAAATAATTTCCCTTGGCACTCTGCCTTCTAGTGATGGCTTAGATTCTTAGATATTGATATAAGTAGGTAAGTGTAAATACTAGACGTAATTTGTCTCTATAGGTTGGTTTATGTCGAATTAATTTATGGGCCTTATGATCCGTAAAAATTTATAAAAAAATGTGCATAAGAAAATTTGTACTGAGATCGTGCACACTACGTTGGGAATGTACCTATATAGTAGCTTGTATAACATAGTTTACATTCCTTTATATTATTTTCCCAAAGGATAATTCCTTTCTTTCATAATATGTAATTTATCGCAAAAATTTTAAACAAATTAATTGTAATTTTAGTCTTTGAACAGGATTGGATAAACTTCAATGTTTTCCCCTGAGGTGGAGCTAACGGCGCTAGAGACCGTAGGAAGTCCTAAAGATTATCGACTCTTACGTCACTTGACCTCGTGATGTAGTTGGTTAGCATATTTCCGGACCTACTGAGGGAAGAATGCGGGGTGCAGGTCTCGTCGAAGTCGAAAATTTTTGCGATATTATTTGATTTCTAAGAAATTACCCTTAGTATGGGGTTAGGCACTGTACTAATAAAAAACCTTCGTTTTCTTCACCTTGATAATACCCATAGTACGGCGACCGATGGAAATGCGAGTTATTCTTCGCGTAGAAGTCATAAGCGACGTAGAACTGGTAATCCGCCACCTCCTTCAGACTTTCATCCCAGCCGGCTAGAGATTTCATCTCGGCAACGCTGATGGTTTCATCTTCTTCTTCGCCTTTGTTCAGGGCGTTTAATTGCTGTAAAAAGATATTCAATCTATCATTTATTTGTTAATGATGTAAATTGTCCAGCAATATTTATTTTCTTTTAAAGTTACTTATTCCTTTATTAAATAGATCCGCCCACGGTTTAGCATGCGTTTTTTTGAGATAACAACAACAGAATTTAAAAATTTAAAAATCCTTGGACAGATTTTCATGAAACGTGGCTAAGCACACTCAAGATAAAATTATCTATGACACAAAAAAAACTAAACGAAAATCAATTCATCCGTTTGGGAGCTACGTTACCACAGACAGATACACAGATACACAGACAGACAAATTAAACTTATAACACCCTTCTCTTTTTGCGTCGGGCGGGGGTTAAAAAGTATTTTTGTTATCGAGGTCAAAAACTTCAACAGTGCAAAATTTCAGCTCGATCCGTTCGGTACTTTTGGCGTGAAGAGGTTACAAACATACATCTAAACTTTCCAAATATAACCAACTTTTAGAGGTATATAGACTCAGCCGTGCAGGCATGAAAAAACTCAAAGTGAAAAAGTGACCGACGAGTTACTTTCGCATTCACAATTATTCATAATTTTTTTACCACATGTTCACGAAAAATCCAATGACTAATTGGGTCATTGGATTTTTGTCCCTCCGCAAATTCGTCAGTGTGTAAACTTATGTGTCAATTTCGTTTTATACCGAATTTTAATAGTGGTAAGGTAAAACCCATGCCATGGTACCTACGAGTGAAATGTTCGATTTTTGGTCAGGCTCTTCAGTGATTTGACCAAACCATCCAAAATGGACAGATCTCTCTTATCATTATTGAGACAGAAAGGCCCGAAAAGCCAAGACAAGCGAAATTTATTTCAGCCGGACACAATACGGAATCGACCGAGCAGTTTAGTGGTCCAGTTAACGAGACCAGCTGAAGGCACCACGGGCAAGAAGCGGAACCGGACAATCACAATATCGGTCTCTTCAAGACAAGAGTGAAGGTATCTTCTAGATCTTCGAGATACATCGATGGCCACACCGTCACTTTCCACTGTGTGAGATTGTGGTCAAACGAAGTTCTATTGGCACTATAATTTGATTTCTAATTTGATTTTCAAAATCTATATAATAGCTGTGTGGTGCCGGCTTAAAATTTGCACCACCCCAATTCTTCCCGCGGGTGTCGTAAGAGGCGACTAAGGGATTTCAACAGGGGACCAACCCGCATGCCCAGCGTGGGGATTATGAGCATTACCCCCAAGAAATAAAATCCAATAGGGCGGTTATCAGGGGAAAGCCTGCATCCAGCAATGGACAAATATAAGCTGTTGAGGTTGAAGTGAGGTTAGGAACTTAAAATCGACTTTCGGTTCTTTTAGTTTTGCGGGACACTTACTTAAGTAAAGAAGAGTAATTTAGTTAGAAGAGTTGTTTAGTTAGAAGAGATCGCTCTCAGCGATAAGGCCGCCCTATATATTTACTTTTTTTTAAGCATTTTCTCTGTATTGTTTCCTGTATTTGTGTGGTATAATAAAGCGTTTTCTGTTAGAAGCACACCAACGTTTGATCCCTTAACGAGGGACATCTTCAGGGTGAGTGCGGTTCGAGACGCGCGCGTTCCGCATCTTTCCGAGCACTCGAGCATACATTCGTAATGAATTCGTCAAACTACGATAGTTTTTTTTTTTAGTAAAAAAGTGTTTTCTATCTATCTATCTAAGTATCTCTCGGGAATAATTTGGGACCATCTTGGAATCATTTTCTATACAATATCGGTAGAACTATCCAATCGGTCCACCACTGACGGAGTAATCGATGACCATAAACAAGAACAACATTAAAAATCTAAAAAACCCCCGACTGATTTTCATGAAACATGGCTAAGAATACTCGGGATGAAATTATCTATGACACATAAAAAACTAAACGAAAATCGGTTCATCCGTTTAGGAGCTACGATACCACAGACTGATACACAAACAGACACGTTAAACTTATAACAACTTTTTGCGTCGGGGGTTAATAAAAAAGCAAAAATAGAGACGAACACAGAACCTCATCCGAATTTGGAGTTGCTTAAAAATAAATCAAGGTGTAACTCACCAGCCCCTCGTTCCTCATGTCGAACCAGGTGGGATCACCGTCCGGTTCCGATTCCATCGCTCCCTCGTAGTGCAGTACACCCACTTGTTTCGCCTTCGTGAACCTTGAAACCAGCGATAATAATAATAATAATGCTGGACAATCCACACAGCACCATCTAGCCCCAAAGTAAGCTATTCAAAGCTTGTGTTATGGGTACTAGATAACTGATATATTTAATACATTATATACCTACATAGATAGATTTCTTTTTATATATAGAAAACACCCAGACCAACGGAACAAATTTCTGCAGATCGTACACAAATTTGTTCCGAGGCGGGAATCGAACCCGCAACCTCTTGCGTCGCAGGCGGACTCTCGCCCGCTGCGCCACTGAGGTCGTCTGAGCGATGTAAGCTTGAGAAGATTAATAGATAGATAGAGATAGAGATAGAGATAGAGAATATTTTATTTGTAACTCAATCAACAAACACGATTTAAAAATAAAGTAAAAGAGTACAGCTTCAGTCGATTAGAGTCACAAAACGGTCTCTGTCTCAGCATGAGCTAGTCGTAAACACGTTACAACCAACGCTGGTCTTCCGACAGAGCCGTTTGGTGACGTCACGGAAGATGACACATAAGACACTTGACAATCAAAAATATACTTAATAATTAAAAATAAACATAATCTACGGCAACAGTTGACAAATACAAGATACATACAATACAGATGATAATAGACACTGAATGATGGAATTAGAACTAATATATGTTTATCTGCTTTCAAAAACAATAACACCTGCTTATACCGTTCACACTGTGCTATAATATATATTACATCCAAAACTATAAATATTTTTTCGACCGAGTGAGCGATATTTGAAGGTCATTTGAAGGTGTATATTTTCCTCACGTCCCCGGACACCGCGCTTCCATGCCTCGCCCTCAGTTTGAATGTTGGTACTCGTGTGCAGACGTGTAAACTGATCATGTGTGTTCCAAAATATATATCTTACAGTGTGAGCAGCAATCGCGGGACGTAATATGTATAGCTCAAGATGTAATTTATTATCCCATAGTGAAAAGCCGGCTTAACACAAGCTCTGCTTAACTTGGGGCTAAAGCCGGCTTTTGACTATGGGATATAATATAAATTACATCTTGAGCTATATATTACATCCCGCGATTGCTGTTCAGTACTACTGTAAGATATATATTTAGGAACACACATGATCAGTTTACACGTCTGCACACGAACGCCAACATTCAAACTGAGGGCGAGGCAGGGGGAGGCGCGGTGTCCGGGGACGTGAGGTAAAATATACACCTTCAAATGACCTTCAAATATCGCTCACTCGGTCGAAAAAATATTTATAGTTTGGGATGTAATTTATAATATAGCACAGTGTAAACGGTCCCATACAAAATGTATGGTGAGCGATAAAATATTATGTATATCTCAAGATGTAATATATATATCCCATAGTGAAAAGCCGGCTTAATGATGCTGTGTGAACTTTTTCCTTATTTCAAAAAATAGTTCGACCAGACTGAACAGTTGGCGCTTAATGTTTGAAATCAAATGGCGCGTATATCCTGCACAGGTTGACATGACATTGTACTACAATCTTTAATCTTCCACGAAAGATCCCTGCCGTCTGCTCGTATTGAGGTCTAAGGTAAACAATGTTTTTATTTTATGGAAAACGCTTTATTGGTGTCAATTCAGATGTCGCAAAAATTATTCAAACTTATTTGTCAACACTAAAATGAGTGCCATCCTTATTATTACGATCGTTAAAAGGACGGCTATATTATTAGCGTTGTCAAATTAGTTTTGTTCAGTTTTGGCGATATCTGAATCGACAACATTGTCAAACATTATTTATTAGAATTGATAAATAGCGAGGGTATGAGAATTAACCCTGCTACAGAAAAGCGATAATCATAGCATTATGATTATATCGCTGTTTTGGTTTTGTTTTTTGATAGTATTACCTTTCATCACAGTCCATGACTCCACGATACCGGATCCAGTAGTTGTCAATCTCTGCGTTAGCTTCCACCACGAAGTCGTATCTCTCTCCGGCGTACGTCACGAGGGTTGTCGCTGTAACACATTTTGATTGAATCCAATGTGCATTGATATAAATGATAACAATGTACATATAATTTAAGAAGAACTGTAGGTATATATATTTTAAAAGAAGTTGTACTGAATTAAACCTACTCAAATACAAGAAGAAAATCAAAAATTTTAAAAACTTCCCGGCAGATTTTCGTGAAACATGGCTAAGAACATTCGGGATAAAATTATCTATGACACAAAAAAAAACGTAAATCGGTTCATCCGCTTGGGAGCTACGATACCACAGACAAGCCACAGACAGATATACAGATAGACACGTTAAACTTATAACATCCCTCTATTTTTACGTTGGGGGTTAAAAAATACCTGACAGTTCAGCTCGTTTATTTATTCCTTTTTGATACAATCACGTACACCCAGAAAAGTCATAAACGTTGGTATAGCTTCGTCAATTTTATATTTTATATAGAAAGATTTACATAATAAAAAGCTTCTGATTGTTTCACAAAAAACTTAAAATTAAGTTTGTTTACATGTAAAGGTAATTTACACAATTCAACTATTGTTTGAGATTAAATGAAATGAAACATTAGAGCTGGTGAATCGTCAACAGGGCCGTGTCAGTCGCAGCGTAAATCGACCGTCCCACCTCAGCCCCAAGACGTAACGAGGATATCGTAGGAACTTTTTTTTCTCTATTCGGCGAGGAAATTCGTTTACGAATAAACTGGACTGGGGGGGACCAGAGTTATGTGGGACTCGACGCCCTGAGAAGGATGTTATACCCACCCAAAACCTCTCCGGTGTTCCCTCTCTTGCCATTTTCGCTGAACCACGGGAACATTTAAAACCTCCGCGGCCCAACTGGCGTTCCCTCTTCCTCCTATACATGGCCGGCGAGCCCACCGTTCCACACACTCGCCGACCCCATTCTTCCGCACCTTTCCTCCCCCATATCGTAGAAGCCTACTAAATGAACATACGAAGGACACCAGCTTCCTTCTGTGTATTTGAAACACCTTTACTGTGGCCAACAATCCGCTTGACAAGCGTGGTAATTATAGCAGACCCCCCTCGGGGGAGACTTGTTCAACAGTAATCGTATGTTTGCGGATGACGAAAATCCAACGCGTGGTCCGAAAGCATTGTCAACGGACCCCCATGGATTTTCTCTCGCGGTATAGCTCTAAAGCTGACGCGATTATCTTTGGTTGTTTTCTGTATAAGTGACTTGACGCTGAGTTAACACTGCGGAAATAAAAACAAAAGACGGTTGCACCAATAAGGTCTTTGTGTCACATGCAAGCTGATTACAACTCAGCGCACGATAATGTTTAATACCTACACACGCTAAGAGAGTCCTGTGCCGCCGCGATGACGGTGTGGTAAGTGTAGTTACCTATTGGCATTACGGCTCAAGCGTTGGCAGTTGAAACGTTAGGATCCGCGTTCACAGGCCGGCATCGGACAATCCGCACTAGCCCCATCAATTGGTTTGCCATACAAGATCCACCACACGGAGCGGACTTGGGCGCTTGACACCTTACTCCTTGGGCGAGCAATGCCCCATGCATTGCATGCATTGCCAAGGAGTAAGGCACCTTTAGAAATGATAATTCAGATGTCACAAAAACTACACTAAACTAATTTGACAGCACTAAAAAAGTTGCTATCGTTTTTTTGCCACCAATAAGAAAGCGACGCCATTATTTTAGGGCTGTCAAATAGTTAGTTTAGTTAAGTTTTTGTAACATCTGAATTGACACCATTCGGGTGGTCTTTTCCGATTCACAAGAAGCTCTACAATGTTTTTTAAATATGAAATCGAATGATTATTTTAATTTTTTTGTTTTCTTTTTTGGCTCAATTGTTTCAATCGTAAATACTAATTATATTATAATTTTCTTTGTGAATAAAGGCTTCTGCCCTCTAGTTATAATTTTCATGTAAATCAATCTCTGTTCCAGGAATAAAAGAAACCCCACTTCCCCTGTCCACGGTTATCTGCAGCTCTCCGATTTAATTTTCCGGTTAACAAGTTTAATTTATTTCGAAAGCGTTGCTCTCTTTTTGTTGAAACTGCCGAACTGAACAAATAATTATGTATTCGGAATTACCCCTGGCGCCTTTGTTACAACAGGGATGCCGCGAAATAGTTTTACAGAGGGTTGTCAAAAGATGTCATTTCAAATTACAAATCGAGAATAGCTCTATTGGTTTCCTTTACACGATTGATTGCGAATACATCCTGGGTTGCAGACAACTCTCTGCAGGAAAAACACATGCGAAGTCTCGCGCAGAAACTAGTTATATAAATTTACAAGGCTCTCAAAAGATAAGACCACTGATGTATGTAGGTAAGGCATGTGCTTCCAACTTCCATGGTAAATAATGTTAACAAGTAAAATAATTTCTAATTAGTCAGGTCAAGAATCAAATTTCTAAATTAGGTACCAATGGACTCAGAATTCTACCTTTATTGCGGAGTTTATTTTGGCGTTGGTTGTATGAAAGTTGGAAAACCTGGCAACAGGCAACCCTGTGAAACAGCAATCGACGCCTCCCAAAGGATCGGAATCAACGAGTGATATTGTAATAATTGCATAAAAAGAGACAGATTCAATTATTTACTTTTGTTTGTTATATTTTTAGATTCGTTATGGACTAAAACAAACATTTGATTGAGGAAGTTTTATTGGTATTTGAAATATTTAGTCAGCATAATAAATCCGCTAAAAAAATGTTGTCTTTGGTCGTTACAATTTGTACACTCAGTCAGTATTATTATTACTTGTCCAGAAGGATTTAAGACACAAAAGATTATGAAATCGGTAAGCGTAAATAAATCTTGTGTCTGAAGAGCCCACACAGAAGCCAAAGCTTATCTTTGACCGCTGGTGTTTTATATTCCTGCTGACCAAATAATAATTCTGTCGGCCAAAGTATTAATTCTGCTGACGACTAGAGACAGCTTAATTCACTTATTTTGATGATAATATACATTACAAGCTGACCAAAATCGGTTAAGACCACAAGAACTTATAAAATTTGCCAACATGTAATAGGTTGCATAAAAGTGTCAACAGAAGAAAACAAAGCAATCGTAATTCATAGCTATTGATGAGTAAGAGGGTATGTCAGTATGTTGTAACGTCACCTACATTCAAAACAAGCAATTTTCTGTGCTTGCTATGACATCTTTGACCGGCAGGAAGAGCTCACAGTCGAGCATAGCCTGCACCAAAACAGAATGTTTGTGCCAGCATAGCTATTTACACTTAGTAGGTGAATTTATAATTGCATCGGGGGATATATTGGGCTACTTATATGGAGAAGGCTGATTCCCACGATCAGTAGCTTTACCTTTAATAAGCACGTGCAGTCTTGCAGCCTAGTGGGGTCATATTGACCAAGACACGCACTACAGTGTCGAACCAAACGCCGCAATTTTGGCTCTACTTTCATTATAACTATCGGCAAGAGTGGAACGAACTATTTGAGTCAGTTTTCCTAATAGAATACAATCACGCTTCAAACCTAGAGTACATATAAATTGCTTCGAAAGCTTGCTCTATCTTGGGCTACATCTCCAGTTGGTGGTAACGTAATCAAGTACTTACCAATGATAGGTTCCAAATCGTAGCCATCAGATGAAATGACAGTGATGTTGTGGCCATCGATGCTAATTTCTATGGGGCAGTTGAGGAACTCTGCGTTAATCACGCGGAATCTATATTTGTAGCCCTGCAAATGAAGTTGAAAATTAGTTTGCAAAAGAAGGTTTTGATTTATAACAGTTATTTGTAGTTATATTGGACATGTGTAATAAAAATATATCTAAGTACTATAGTATATTAAAGTACCTATTATCACAGTTATCTCATACATACCCATAACACTAGCTTTGCTTAGTTTGGGGCTATAATAGAGATGATGCTGTCTGAATTGTCCAGCATATTTTATATAATAATATTATAAAGAGGAACGATTTGATTGTTTGTTTGTTTGTATTGAATAGGCTCCGAAACTGCTGGACCGATTTGAAAAATTCTTTTACCATTAGAAGCTCACATTATTCCTGATAAATATAGGCTACTTTTTACCGCGGGAAAATGCATCATTCCTACGAGAAAACGGGTTATAGGACAACGGGTAGTAAGAATGCAGCTAGTTTATTATACATTATGTATAATAGCTAACAGCTAACTCAAATACGTTGGCCAAGGCTGACTGCTATATTTTAACGATGCAATAAGTAAACTACAAGGCAAACATTGGCTAGCAAATAAATCATCGACTAGTTTCTGAGCTGACAATGTTGAAATAGGAACGAGCTGACCATTGCAGCAACTTCTAAAATTATTTTGTGGCGTTGAATACTACAGCAGTCAAATCTGATAGTCTATAATGCAAGCTGAAGTAAGAGTTAAGCTAGAACCACACTATAGTGGTGTGGTATGTTGTGGCGCATCAAACGCATATCGGTTTCATCCATTAAGTACCTATGGGTAGAGAGAGAAACATTGCTATAGCGACACAACGCAACACAACGCACAATAATAATGTACTTCTATTAACCTATTTTATACTAAATGTGGTAGACCGATATGCTTGCACCACACCATAATAAGTAGTGTGATTCTAGCTTTACTAACATGATGATGCCTCGATATGTTTTTGTTTTCTTGACACCTTGGAACCTTGCACAAATAGGTACTGAGGACACAAACCCTCTTTGTGTTTTTTGGTGGACCACTTATTGCTAACGCCATCTAGTTCAAGCATGTACAACTTACCTGCTCAACGTTGCATCTCGCTGCCCTCATGAACGAAGATTTATCTATAGTGCTAACCAAGAGCTTAAATCTTTCATTGTCATTGACTATTAACGTAGACGTTTGTATAATATCCTTTTAAGTTTTAACTTGAAAACTAAAGTTTTCAATCAGTGCGTCCTACCCGTCATGACTTGGTGACTCACGGTAGGGCTGGTCCACCAGTTCAAAGTCGCTCAGCGAGCTATGGAAAGAGCTATGCTCGGAGTCTTTCTGAAGGATAGAATTCGTAACGAATACATCCGCCAGAGAACCAAAGCTGTGGCAGTGGGCCGGCCATGTTTTGCGAAGAACCGATAACCGATGGGGTAATCGTGTTCTTGAGTGGAGACCGCGACTAGGTAAACGTAGTGCAAGACGTCCTCTAGCCAAATGGGATGACGACCTGCGAAAGACTGCAGGCAGATGCTGGATGCGGCAAGTTGAAGACAGGGCGCTATGGCGCTCATTAGGGGAAGCCAGCAGTGGACTAATATAGGTTGATGACGATGATGATGAAGTTTTAACTGCTAACGCCATCTAGTTCAATTATTTTCAACTTACGTGCTCAACGTTGAATCTCGCTGCCCTCATGAACTTGGGTTTATCCATTGTGCTATTGAACAGATTGAATCTTCCAACGCCGTTGACCAGCAGCGTCGGAGGTTTGTTATCTCCTCTTGAATGGTGGTGGTCAGTGAACATCCCTACTGACAGCTCGTGGATCCAGTCTGTTATTATCATCACGTGGTCTGATCTGGAGAAGGAATAATGATTGTGAATCTTATATCAGGGGCCATGGCAGTGCCTAGCCAAGTCGAGTAGACAGTTACCACAGGGAAACCTTTTCTCGAATCATTTCGAGGTACTTTTCAGAATCTCGTCTCGCAATGCTGTACCGTAAAAAGTGTTGAAATCCCGGAAGGAGCTAAGTCAGCCGTTTATCACCTTCGACTATGAAGTTGGCAAATTACTCGAAAGTTATCCAAAAACTTGCACAGGGATTATTGATGATTTTTCCCCTCTCGGGATCTAAAAATTTTAATTTTATTTTACAAGGATCAGACCCGAAATCATGGAAATGAAAAGAGATGATAATATTATTGTTAATATTTTTAAACAATGTTATGTCCGTGTTTTATTAGCGTTTATAGAGCCTGCATTAATAAGTTCCTAAAATGAAATATTTATGTGTACGCTAAAACTTTTAAAACTATCATGATTCACTACAGTCATTTACAACGGGATATTTACCATGATTTGAGTTTTGATTATTCCAATATTTCGGGACAATTTTATGCAACATGATCACGGAATACCACAACTCAAATCATGGCAAATATACCGTTGTGGTATACGCTGTTGGCGTTCCTTACTAAATAAATAAATAATAACCTGTCGTAATCGTAAAGCCGTCCATGCGGGTCCTGCGACTTGGGCTTCCTGATGATGAAGGGTCCGGCGGCACCGTCGGCGCGCTGCATGCCCGAGTGCGAGTGCCAGAAGTGAGTGCCGGAGTGTGTCGCGTTGAATTGGTATCTAGGGAGAGAAGGCGAAAGATTTATATATAATCTACCTCTAATTACTAAAATAGTTACAAGATCTGACATTATTGTATAATAATTTTATATTCTTGCAAATAAACAATTGATTTGGTTTGAATCTGGAAAGATATCCTTACTCTGTCCTAGATATATTTTTAAACAAATACGTATGAAAACTTGACAAAAAGTGATAACAACTAGGCATCTACCACCAAAAACCAGCAAAAACAAAAAAATCTGAAAAGTATAATTGCATACACACAGCTAATAAGGTCCAAATTTGAATTCATAACGGCCGAGAGACGACTGAAATGATGAATAAAAGCAATCAATATCAAATATTTTCAAATGTTATCCACCAATTGGTTCATTTAATAAACAATTAATAAATAATGTTGGCCAATTCACACAACATTATTTAGCCCCAAGCTAAGCAGAGCTTGTGTTATGGGTACTAGATAAGAAAACTGATAGAATTAATACAATACATAGGTAGATAGATACATTAGTTTTAAAACCCCTATATTTGCAAAAAATCCTAAAACCCAGCATAGCAAAGTAGAAAATATTACTGTCTTGAATACTAATTCTAATTCTAAAAGTCATTTCCAACAAACAATTTTCCTTGGAAATAGGCAGAATACATTTACTTGTGTGAAAAGGGTTCAGCAGTAAATTACAGTCACACTAAGTACTATGAGGATTCATCACGATCTGCCAATCCTATCCATTGGTATGTAAATTCCAAGGGGATTTCCACAACCTCGATTAATTTATCGTGGAAATTGTACAAAACACCGACGTTTTCATCAATAATTAAGTTTCGAGGAAATTTTGTAAATTTATTTATTTACTTTAACAAACACATACTTACACTAATTACATTAATTAAAGGACAAGCTTATACACAAACATGATTAATTACTCCTCGACAGCCTATAATGGTCCACTGCTGGACGCAGGTCTCCCCATGAAAAGCGCCTTATTGACTTTTATCTCATGGGGATAATGCCCATAATCCCCACGCTGGGCATGCGGGTTGGGGATCAGGGTGAGGCCTCCGTCCAGGTAGTGGACCAATACAGGCTGTTTGACGTCAGGTGAGGCGAAACAGGCTAAAATAAGTACCTATTTATATTTGAAGAAGACTTTTTTCTCCGTATTTATGTTAGTTTATGGTGATGGATGTGAAAGAAAGCTCTCAGTACAAATCTCAAAGTGAAACTCTCAGTATAAATCTTACCTGAAAGTCGTCTCAGGCGGTATGGGACACTGAGTCACATACGGTGTGCCATCCATATATGGCGTTCCTTTCTGATGCTGCCCGTGCCAGTGTACCGTGGTGCCTTCAGTCATCAGGTCGTTTTCTACGTCCACTATCACTCTGTCGTGTTGGCAGACCTGGTAAACAAGAAATTTATTGAAAACTATAAAGAAATCAAAAGAGGTTCTCGCTTTTTCACTTTTTTCGCAAATTGTGGAAGCATAAGCCTTCGTCGATCGTTTCGTGTTGGCGCGCGATTCAAATTTGTTCCTTTTTAATATTGTCTGCGTTCTACAAGGAATGAAAGTATGTAGCAAAAAAGTAAGTTGCCGCAAACTTAAACGTTTATGAATTCAATGGTATCTTTGGAGGGTTAGGGAAAATAAGAGATTTTGGGCTATCAATCAACAAATATTTCCAGCATCTAGGAAGATGCTGGAAATGCTGGAAGCATTTGGGACAACATACAAGTGAATCGAAGTTGTTTTCATCATCATTCATTTGCGACAAATTTCTTTTCCGTTAGTTTTATTCCTAGTAGAATTCAGAAAAAATTACAAAAAAAATCTTGAGCCATCACGACCTTATGAATATGCCCGGAATACAGACGAGTTTTTTGTTTTGATCTTCTTCGTTTTCTACTTCAAATCGATTATACTGAAATAAGGATCAAGATCCGAGCCGCTAACCCACACGGTTTCGTTTCCTGGATGAGGTTCTATGTAACAGCCAACCGCAAAGATATGAGCGACAAACATACCCTCTCGGGTGAAAAAAGAATGTATTAATTTTCCTTCAAATACATAGATTACCTATAAAGGTTTGCTTTGCAGTCTATGGTTCTTGTGAACACCTCATTGGTAGGCAGGTACTAAAAGCCGCATTAAAATTAATCTGTTTGTTTTGTGTGGTCGCGTTCGAAATTCGAATTCCATGGTACAATACAAATTATGTCAAATTCTGTCAATAATGATACAAATTTCTGTAGGCTCACAAACTCACGTGTTAGAAGTTCAAATAAAATATTTATTACAAGCGTGTTTGCTTCAAAAATATTTAAAAGGGTTGTTTATTCAGTATCACATGAAAAATCCACACCCCGTTTCTCATTCCAAAAGCTTTGCGGTTTGTGAAATGAAAACAGAAATCTGCAGAATAACATTTTTGTTTTTGAGTTTAATTTTAGGCTTGTTATGTAAAATGTAGATAGGTAGGATCCGGTCAGCTACGGCCACATGTCTTGAACGGACACTTCCCATGAGCGACCAGTTCTCTGAACGACCACTTCCTCAAATGGTCACATCCCTGAACGACCATATCGCCTTAACGTAATGAGACGCTACAATATTATTTAGAGGAGTTTAATAAAGACCTGAAAAAATTACTCTCCTCTGGAAATGCCTAATAGAATTGTGGTACTCTATGTTGTGGATTCTAAAGTTGGTTGATATAGGTATAGTATCCGCAAAACAACTTGTCCGGTGACGGGCAGCAAGAGTAGGATTTGACTGGAATTATCTGGGAACAATTTAATGTAGGTACATTGTATCAGGAACAGATTTTTAGTGAAAACCAGAACCACCTTTTTATTCGGTACAAAAATTATCCTAGAGAAAACCAAGAATTGGAGTGGAGATATTGCCAAAACGTGAATCACCCATTTAAGTACAAAATGAGTAGTACAAGTCAAGTGTTTACTTAACTTTAAGTTTTTCTAAGAAGAAACGTTGTTTGACTAATGAGTCTAAATTTATTGTTTTCCTGTTTTTAGTTGGGAGTCTCAATGCTGTCTGAAGAACCTATCCCACTGACATATCCATTGTAGGTACCATTTTATTTTTACTACTATATTTAGACTTGTGGCGAATGAACTTCAAACATATTAAATCTTAATTATAGTTTTTGATAAACTGTGGCGGAATTTTTTCTTTACTCTATTATTTTTTCATTTAATTTTTTATAATTAAGTAAACTATCACCTACCTACGACTATACCTACGTTTGAAGTTTCAAAGCATCTTCAACTCTATTTATAATACAAGGTTGTTACCTCAATAGCTGGTCCAGGCATCTTCCGATTGACGACATTCAGTGGCCTATTCATCCCATCAGCGGGTATACAATCAGGTCTCGAGCAATCCGTCTCATTGTACGGGCAATTGAAGCACGCTTTACTCATTGTCTGATACCATTCTAAATTGAAATGATAGTAACATATCATTGGTGTTTCTCCCTCTCTACATTCTCTATGGCACGGATGGTCTCCACCGATTAGCTCTCCTGTCACTTCATCGTATTGGACGTGTGCTCTAATGTTATTCTTATTATGAACTTTCTCTATCAACGTTTTGACATCGTCAAGTTCCAACTCTTTTACTCTATGCTTTGTTGAAACTGGTTTACTTTTGTTCGGTGGTTTGATTTCGTTCACGGGACTAACATTCGGTGGTATTACAACTCTAGATGCGCTTTCTAAAGGTTTGTTTTTCTGCCTGAAGGTTTCATTTGGATTAAATGCTTCTGCATCTTCTGATTTTAAGTTTTTTGTTTGTCGCGTATGGAATTCATTGACATCGATGTCTGATTTAGGTGATAATCTTTGTATATTTGAAGGAGTGGTGTCGAATTCTTCTTTCGTCGCCTCTGTTGCTTCTATACCAGATATATCTTGCGTATTTATTCTGCTTATACCTGAAACAATACATTTAACATTATTATCACATAATAGCTCAATATCTTCTTTGTTTTTAATATCGATAGCTTGTAACACGTTTGTAATTAATATATTATTTTCCCGGACGCGTCGAATACTCAGAACAAGATACTTTCCTTCCTCAATCAGTCTAAGATAATATGAACTGAGGGTTTCATAGCATAAATCGCAATAAATCATCTGCTGAACAGACTTCGGGGCATCATTACATGGATTTGAATTGTAAATTCTAGGGACGGGGTAATACTTGGGGTCGTTTTTTGTAGCGGCATTTAGTTGAGAAAACTCAACGGGCATTTAGAAGAACAGTGACTTTGACAAATACAGACGTGGTTTCAGAGACTTTTACACAAGTAAGTCCATTCCTTGTCATCATCATGATCTCAGAATAAAGTACTCAGGGCAATCGTTAACGCTCCCTGGTTTGTAAGAAATGGTGATCTTCATCGGGACCTGAAGATTGAATACGTCGATAGAATAATACAAAAATACGCAGAGGCACATGAACTGAGGCTTCATCATCATGTGAACGTCGAGGCTATCCAGCTCCTCGACAACACGGACATAGTGAGAAGGCTCAAAAGAACTAAACCTTTCGAGTTAGTGTTGTTATAGTTATAGTGAAAGTGCATAAGTGCTAATTTTAAAGAACACATGAACCAACTGTCTTCCCCTTAAATAGAGACAATAAGAAAAGTGCCGATGG
Organism: Eupithecia subumbrata; assembly: GCA_949316285.1. Classification (NCBI taxonomy): domain Eukaryota; kingdom Metazoa; phylum Arthropoda; class Insecta; order Lepidoptera; family Geometridae; genus Eupithecia; species Eupithecia subumbrata. The sequence continues at coordinate 1,437,533 of OX438644.1, read as the reverse complement.
ACACGTTCTTAGTGTAATGTATGTATAAAATTAAGTTAAAACAAAATTACCCATAAGTCAAATCTAGGGCTAGATTGTAATGTTATTCTAGTGTATTTAGAAATGTATACTAGACTACAGTAAAAAAAAAAACATGATCTCAGGGTCGATTCAGATGTACCTATACGTGAGTTATCATTATCACTCAAGCCGTTATGTTTTTATTCGAACTCAAAACGCAGCCGATGAGCGATGAAAATAGGGTTTGTTGTCAAATCCCTCCCTGTGTGAGGGACATACACATCTATCAATAGCAATCCTACTGATATTATAAAGCCGAAAGTTTGTGAAATGTGAAATTTTTAAGTGCCTACCGAACTCTAGCAAATTCAGAATCTGTCACTAGAGTCCTTTTTATCGCGGTCCGGGCGCCGGGCACGTTTATCTCGGCTTGTCTTAAATATAGCCGAGAAAATGCTTCTCGAGGGAATTAATAATGGCTGATTACCATTACGGTCTAATAAGACATTATTTATTTATTTCTTGGTCGTTATCAATTTCAGAAGAGCATTTGGTGTTATTTGATTAATGAGTATATCAACTGCAGAATACTGCGAAAGACTGCAGGCAGATGCTGGATGCGGCAAGCTGAAGACAAGACGCTATGGCACTCATTAGGGCAGGCCTATGTCCAGCAGTGGACTAACATAAGCTGATGATGATGATGAACTGCAGAATAATCATTAGACCATTAGGACTTATCTTGGCTCTAAGTACTAGTGTATTGTGTTTGCGGCCAGACGTAAAAATAATATTTACGCTTAGTTAAAAAAATACTAAACATCGCAAAACAAAAAACTTTCAGAAACATTTTTGTTTTATTTTTAATAATTTTAAAAGGACATTATCTCACCTGCCAACCAGCTTAAACATTCGTAAATAGCGCCTGTAAACTCCAGCTCAAAAGGGTCTTTTTAACACCCTATATAAATTGTTTGGTTATAATTGCTTGCCAAGTAAATGCATGAATAATTAATCAAACTCTGAACAGTCTGTTTGAAACGCAGATGTACGTTTAACAATCAAAATGTCTGCGAATTGTAGTAAACTTCTATTTTAACTTGTTTCGATTTTAATTGAATTGTTGAGCTAAAAGTTTAACAAAGTTGGTTAAAGTTTAGTTAAAGTTTAAGTCGGGTGAAAGATTGTGAAGTTTTGAAATTGGAACAGGATTTCAAAAAACAAATTATCATTTTAACCAAAGAGTTGGTACAATGTAAAGTTTGTGTTACCATAGGCATAAAAGTAAAAAGAGGTTTTCATAACAAAAAAAATATTTTCGTCGCTTATTTGGTTTTCAGCATTTTGTAAGAGATTGAGTCTATGTTCCGATGGCAAAAACTGGACTTTTTAAATCGCGCGTCTAGACATCCAGGGCCGCGATCACGGTATGGTAAGGCACGGCATTACGGCTCAAACGTTAGGGTGCGCGTTCACAGGCCGGCATCGGACAATCCGCTGACAAGTGCGTCCACTGAATCCACTGATCGGCAATCCGAATGAAGTCATTCGCATTAAATGGAAAAGTTGCCTTCAAGAATCCTTGCCGGCATTGCCGACAGTCCGCTCCTTTCGGTACGGATCTTTTACGTCAATCCATTGATGGGGCCAGTGCGGATTGTCCGATGCCGGCCTGTGACGCGCACCCGAACATTTCAACTGCTAACGTTTGAGCCGTAATGCCGTGCCTTACCACACCATAATCGCCCTGCTGGTATTCGCTCTTTATATTTGATCGTGCGTTGACGCGCGTCAACGCGCGTGTAGGCTGGTGGAGGATTTAGTTTCAATTTGCTTTGTATTTAGCTATCCAGCCTGTATTCCAAGAAATCGTATTAGAATTGGATAATTGATTGAATTCCTGAAAAAAAGAATCCGCTTCATGTCAATTCTTGGAAAAAAGTTTTATGATGAAAAACTAAATTTTTTTGAGTTGAGTTATAAAGCCTACCCACTTTACCTTGGTCTGGCTCGGTATTACTGGTCCTAGTACCTACCTACCTACTCTGCTCTATATACCAAGATATTTTTCATGAACAAAGATATTGATTGAATATTTCCGCTCCGTGAAAAACTGTTCACTCGAGTTCACAAACGGACGAAAGATGAATGAAAACTGTGATAACCAAAAATATAATCGAAATTCTGCGATTTACCTTCTTCGATGATGTCCGGTACACATTTTGTAAATTTCGTAACCCATTTTGTAAATAGGTTTGTTGATTCACAAAGCAAATTACAATCAAATAATAGAAATAATTGGAAGAAAGAAATAAGTGGCGATCACAATAGGCCTATCATGGCCGCAGTGATACGAAAACCACCAAAATTAAAAAATAGAAATAATTGGAACTAGTATTTATAAGTGATACAATTGAACTTACTACCTACCTACTGTTGCAAACATAGTTCCATTTTTTTCTATTGTTTAATTGTAAAAAAATAAGTTGATTATTACATTTACGCATGTAAGCTATAAACATTATTTGCTGAAAATCTCTATACCCGATCACATTTAAGATGTTCATGATAATAATATTCATCAGAATTAAAAATTGTATGCGAGTTATCAAGTAAAATTATTGATGGTTTTAATATCATTGCAGCTTTATTTATTGTTATTTCTCACACCATAACATTAACTTCTGGTAGATACATAATGAGGTACCGACAACGCCGTCAGCTTATCATAGTGCAAAAACTCGATGCCATAACGAACTTTTATGTTGAGGTTAATTGAAGTTTACAGTAAAAAACAACCGGATTTTTCCTTGTACCTATAGAGCAGGAGTATGCTGCATGGCATTTTTACTATTGTGTACCTACATTATTTGGCCGTGACGGCCGCGCCGTAAGAAACGACCCCTTCAAATCAAAATACAAAAAAAATGATTTATATTAGTATAAAGTACATAATAGATAAGATACGAATTAACGATGAGAGAGCAAAAGTTTAAAATTGTGGAGCTGCCGCATCGCCCGCCTCTTTGGCACAACATAATTAAATTATAAGAGTATACATTTTTAATGATATTTAAGTTAGGTACTAATCAGCTCGTGGATGTCATAATAGAAGACCAAGGGAACCTACTAGAAGAAGGGCAGAAGCTTCCTTCTAAGTATTTTTATGACCTCTATTGCGACTACCACTCCACCTGCCAAGCGTGGTGATTAAGGAAAAAAATCCCTTATTGAGGTTTTTTCAGCAGTGGACGTATGACTGATAATGATGAGATACATTATTTGAATAGGTATTTACTTTTGAGTCAATTAAACTCGTTGAAAAACTAGCTATAGCTACCTATGTGGGAGGCGAGAGGGGGAAAATGTAAATAAAAATACATTTCGTTTTTGAAGTCTAACGAAAAATTAATGCACGCTCTAAGGCGTAGGTACTTTTGGGTTCTCGTAAGATGCCAGTATATATTTTTACGCAACTTCATCTTCCGCCTGAATACCTTCTCTTTCTGACGAGAACAAAGTATTTTTTTTCTTGCCAGTACATTTTTTCACGCAACTTCCTCTTACTGCCTGTATACCGCAGGAGAATTAATATTATTATTTTAACTCTGCCTAATTGTGTTTCTCCGAATCCGTAAGCACAGTCACTATAAAAGGATAATAAGGTCTCAAATTTTAGTAAAATCTGCAATAAAATCTTTCGTAGAACCATTTGGTATTTAGACCCCTGAACCACAAAAAAATCTCAGTACTAAAACTACTTCGTTACAGACCCAACCTATACAGAACCTACTTACTAAAAATTAAAAATAAATCCGGTTCAAAAGTAGACTATAATCACAGTATCAATAAAACTTATAGGATGTGCAATAATTACGAGGTCCGTCTGTTAAAATGACGCCTGGATCATCATTCACTGCAGTTTCTTTATTGCAGTATAGGTCACTCTTCGTCCTACCAAAGGGTAGGACGAAGGGTGACCTTACTGCAATAAAGAATTTTCCATCATCTATCTAATCCGCGGTTCTCGGCATTTCTCATTACTTACCAACTTATTGTTGCAATACGGTCAGACGGCACAAAACTAAACTTATTTGACAGCACTAAAATTGTTGCCATGTCATATCGATCGAAATAAAAAGGATTGTAACATGTTTACTGCTGTTTGAGAGCACTAAAAATCAGGTACAAGATGAAGTAATGTTTCACTCATTATCTGTTGCTCTACAACGCCAGGAATGCTTGTGTCAAGAGGAGGCTTCAAAAATAGGACGTCGGGCACAGAGTGAGACTTTATTAATTTTTCTGCTGAAAAAACTGGCAATCCTTTTTACATTTAATTTTATTTTCAGTTGCTACCTTAAAAAAACTTATCTCATGGCATAACCTCCTTGGTCCAGCAAAGATTTGACTGTCTGAGATAGTCGCAGAAGGATGCAGGTTCAATTCTTGATGCACCTATTTCGATATAATGAGTCGCCAGATGCGCAGGACATATTATGGTGCACAAATGTGTGCGAAAACACAGGAGCACTCTCTATTCCCTCTCTCTCATAATCCGATGGAAGACCGACACGACCGGGGAGAGGTCAAGCGGAGGACCAACAGCTTAACGTGCTTTCCGAGGCACGGGGGTGTAACACTGCCAACTTCCTGACACCGGGCTGCTACTATGAATTTTTCTTGCTAGAAAAACCCCAATAACAACAATTTGGCCCGACCAGGGATTTGAACCCAGGACCTCATATTATCAAACACAAGAAGTAGCTCCCTTCATTGTGTATTAGACTCGACAAGCAGTCTTGGGAGATTATGTAATAGAAATAGAGAGAATAGAAAAGAGATTTATTTAGCATACAAAACACTGAGGGAAAGTTAAAACACAAAGAGCAAAATAATAAAATTAAAAAGCCCACCCACAGATTTTCGTGAAACATGGCTAAGAACACTCGGGATAATATCTATGACACAAAAAAAACTAAACGAAAATTGGTTCATCCGTTTGGGTGCTACGGTACCACAGACAGACACGTTAAACTTAAAACACCCCCCTGTTTTCGGTACAGTTCATAATCAGCGGTTGTACAAGCTGACCGCTAGACCAACGAGGCAGCAAAGACGAAATATTGAATACCTAAGTAGATCCCAATATAGAGATCTCAGTTCACAGCAAATTATTAGGCTCTGAGATCATGATTTATTTATGCAATCACTAATCATCAAAGCGGCCTTCGTATTTAGTTTACTATGTAAATAAAATAACTAAGAATTAGTCGGACTTGACCTTTCGAACTTAACTACCTCACTTCTGATTGCTTTTTTCTATCATGTTGAGTTAGTAAATAATTACCAAGGTATTTTTATCACCTCCATCTGCGATCATCAGCCCGCTGGCCGCGCGTGATTTGTTTGATTCACAAAAGAAAAAGTATAATAATATGTCCATTATCTTCTGATAATCTAACAGACGGACTACATACCGAAGCGACAGAAATAAAAAATATCACTTTATTTCCGTGTCAGTGTTTAGTTTTAAAATTTGACCTTTTCTAAGTGTACATTAATTGTATTTATGGAAATAAAGAGTTTTTGATTTTGATTTTTGATTTTGAATAGGAGAATATTTTTTTAGCCAGGACACTACCCCATTATGGCAACCCCCTACTTTTTAACCCTGACGCAAAAAGAGAGAATTATTGTTTATCAATGCGTCACCTTAACGTGTCGGTCTGTGTATCTGTGTATCTGTCTCTGGTATCGTAGCTCCCAAACGGATGAAGCGATTTTCAAGGGGCTTTTTAAATTTTTTATGTTGTTCTTGTATTCCAGAAAAAACGCGTGAGAAGCCGCGGACAGAAACTTGTAGTCTATGTAGCTCTGAGAGAGGATGAGGTAGGTACTTACATAAAATCACCAGTGCCACCGTCAGAGCAACGTGCGTGCTGTTTTGATGCATTTTGGTCTGAAAAAAAAGAAAAAATTTATCATTATCAAATAGGTACTATCACCACAAACTATACAACAAAGACCCCTGCCGCGACTGTCTGTCTTTCTGTCTGTGTCTGAACTTGACAAACGAAACCAAATCTACCTAATGCATATGATTTCACCGATTTGTCAGCAATTCGTCCAAAACGCGATTCATCCAAGTACAATTTAAACACGTTTCGTCCAATAAGCGTTTCATCTAACAAGCGTTCAAAAATCCATACGCAGTTCGTCCAATTCTTACTAAGTATACTTTTACTTTATAATTTTCCAAAATAGTCCAATAGACCGTGTGATTCACGAGGACGGTATCTAGGTATGAGGTGCATATCGGAAAAGATCATGCCGACTGGGAGCATTGCTGGCGTGCGCGGTGTACTGCAGTGTTGTCATATGAAAACAAGAAACAGTCTGAGCCCACGCCACGCAATGTGGGAAACGTCTGGGTTAAATTGTCTTATGCGGCATCCAACGAACGCCAACGAACGGGTCTCGCAGGCCTTCGACTGTCCTGCCTAAACTAGGACAAATCCGGGGAAACCCAGACGGATGGAAACCCTACCTCCAGGCTTGCCATCCGTCGGGGTTTCCAGGGTGATTTATATTTTTTTTTGTGATTTGTCCTAGTTTAGAAGGCGTCCGGGGAGCGTCCGGGAGGGGTTTCATTTGAAGTCTGGGTTTAAAAATTTCAATTCTTAGGTCACCGCGCCGCCGCCGCCGCGCCGCACGACGAGACGCGTCGACAGCGCGTCATAAAAAGTTGATATATGACATTTTTAATTTTTAACTGTTTTTAGGGTTCCATACCTCAAAAGGAAAAAAGGAACCCTTATAGGAACACTTTGCTGTCCGTCGTTGAAATTAACATCAAATATTCAACTCCGTAATTTCTTGGAGCCTCGATATAAATAAAACTTCTAAGTCAACGCAATCAAAAGTTACAGCCGAATATTTGTGTCCGAATATTTTGAAATTTCCAAGGGACTCACATGCTCACAAAACCTGTGGGGTACTTCCCGTTGACCCAGAACCATAAAATTTGGAAAGAAGCAAGGTCTTATAGCACAAGTAAAGGGAAGCATCCGAAAACCGTAGATTCTTAGTTTATTTATTTAAAAAAAAAACATTATTGATTTCCGTATTTTTATATACATGCCGTTGACCTAGAATCATGCGCATCAGCATCATCATCGGTGCGCGAGCTCAACTCGTATTTGACGTTGTATTTATTATACTGACTATGATTAAAAAAACCTGTTGACATGTCCGGGTTCCAAAATCCGGGGTTTTCACGCGTCTTGTCCTGGTTGCCAAAGCTACGCTCTGGCAACCAGGCTTACGCTACAAAAAAGGAGAAAAGAAAGGCTTTCCCCAGCAGTGGGACAGTAATGGCTGATTAAGAAAACAAAAAACAAATTAGAACTCGTATTTACAATTAAAACAATTGAGCTAACTGCAGACTGTTGCAAACTATCTACAGGTGGCTCAACTGATCCATATCAATACCAGTCGGAAATGTACCCAAGACTCAGGCTGCTAGTTAGTTGCTATTAAGAAATAAAATATGGTTCACTTTAATCGATTCATCCGGTTGGGAGCTTAACTTATTAACACCCTTCTTTCTGTCGAGATTTAAAACCGCTTATCCATAGAAAACACTACATTCAAGTTAATAAATAGGAACATTAATTTTTACAAAATACACACAATAGCGCCCCGTGGCAAGTGACTCCCACAAAACCTAGCTAAGAACCATTGCCAATTAATTTCGAACCCAATACAAGTAGTAAGTATCTAAATCGGTTGACCTGTTTTGAAGATAATTGAGAATATTGATGTGTAAATTGTGCACACAAACACGCACACACATACACACACAAACAACATCACACCCAAACGCATTATACCGTCTTCGTTCCGTCGCAAAAACAAAATCAAAATCGAAAACTTTTTATTTCCAAAAATACAATAAATGTACACTTAGAAAAGGTCACATTGTAAAACTAAACACTGACACGGAAATAATATTTTTTATTTTTGAATTTCGCGGCAAAAAAATCAAGCGTCAAGTGAAAACCATCTATTTGAAAGTTTTCTGAAAGGACCCTTTAAAAATCTTTTCGAACAAGATGAATGAAATGCATTACGCCAGACGTTTTAATTAAATTAGGTTCTAGCAAACAAAAGAGAATCAAATGAACTGATAAGATAAAGTGAAATAAATAAATAAAACTAATTACATTTACATTACATCCATTGTCTCGATTAATAAAGACCTTTGCGTAAATCTTTGAAGATAAACATACAGCTGAATTGATGACCTCTTTTTTGAAGTCCGTTAAAACCAACAAAATGTACGCACTCTAAGCGGACCATTTTCAGCTCCTTAATGAGTAAGCGGATTATCAACAAAACAAACACAATTGACAGCGGCTTCCGCTAGTAACGTACGACTGCGAAAGGGCCTATTCTCTTTTCCCGACTGCATTTTAATCTAATAATATGTAGGTAACACTTTTGTTCACATTTTTTTTCTGTCTGGTCAAGTCAGAGTACAACAGTGAGACTCCCTGCCGTCATACAGTCTAAACTCGTACGGTCGAAAGTCACTTGCCTGTTTCAGGATTTGTAGCTAATTTACAACTTACCTACCCTAATAAACAATTTATTAATAACATAATTTACTATCTTTATTCACAAAGAAAATTACAATCAAATTAAAGAAATATAGTATAACTAGTATTTATAATTGAAACAATTGAGCTAACTGCAGACTGTTGCAAACAATCTAAAGGTAGCTGAACTGATCAATACCAGTCGGAATTTCCCCAAAATGCTGGGCTGCATTGTTCCTCTAATTGTTCATCACATCACACATTGCAGGCAAATGGCTTCTCACTTGTTTGAACTCTCATGACGTGTTTGACCAAATTATTCTTACGATTGAACGGTTTACCACACACACACTGCAGGCAAATCTAAGTTTTCAGCCTCAGTTTATATATAATATCATTGTTTCAGTCAGTGTTTTTTGTTTTTATGTTTCCGTTACGTATGTCTGTCAAGTTAAGTTCAAATGAATAAATATTTCATTTGATTTCAGATCATGTTGTTTATTTATATTTTTTACCTCATAATACAACTTATCATCTTATCGTTAATTCAAATTGATTTTGAATATTTAACTGCATTTTTAAATATTTAATTATTATTCACAAAGAAAATTTCAATGAAATAATAAAAATAAATTAGAACTAGTATTTACAATTGAAACAATTGAGCTAACTGCAGAGAAAAAGTTAAATAGCTCAACTGACCCATATCAATAGGTACCAGTCGGAAGCGTCCCCAAGACGCCTGGCTGCATTGCTCCGCTGTATGGCCTAATAAAATAAAGTTAATCATTAAAGAAATCAAATCTAAGCTATTTTGATTTAGAACAAAAGCTAAGTCAGACTAAATACTAACTAGAACCTACATATTCCAAATTATTGTAATTTCCGACATGAATAAATAATTATATTAAGTTCTAACTAAACAAAAGGCCAGACTCATCTAGAAAATACAAACTCGTTACGAAATAATATCACATAGTAACAATTCTCGTTATAACAAGGTTTTGGAGTTTTACACTTTCCGATACGACTACAAACTAACCGAGGGAGGACGATGAGAAAAATAGCTTTGATTGTTTAAAAACATGAAGGTGCAAGAAACGATATAATATATGCAGAAGAATTTGTAGATAGAAAGTTTGTGGGTGTCTACAGGGTGTAATCGTTAAGTGTGCACAGGCGATTATTCCGTAACTATTGCAGATATCAAAAAACTTTAAACTGATATCGAAAGTACTTTACCTAATGAGTAAAATGACATTAATAACTTTTTAAAAATAAAACGAGAAATATCCAAAAAAATTACATTAATCACTCCCATACATTTTATTTCTTAGTAAGTACAAAATTTTGTGTTCAAAGCATATGTTCGAAGTGACGTCAAATCAAATCAAATTTTTTTTTTTTTTCAAATCAAATTTATTTATTGCATGAAATACATGTTATAAAAGTTGTAATTATAATGTAATAGCAGGTCACAATGTATTCTGCCCTATTGGGCGTGCAATGTCTTAAAATTTAAAATATAAAATAAATGCTTATACAATTCTAAAGAAAATAATACATAAAATTCACAGACATAATAAGAAATAATAATAATACAGTGTCAACGTTATCTACCTACAATTTATCCGTCATAAATTCATGAAAGGAGTAATAGCATTTATTTGTCAAGAGTTCTTTCACCTTCCTCCGAAACAACGCACAAGGTAATTCTCTTATAGACTCCGGTAGTTTATTATAGGCGAAAGGTGCTGAGCAGAATATACTTTTACGCATTAAGGTCGTTTTGGAGTTGCGAGTAACAACTCTATGTTTGTCTCGCCTATTGCGAACCACGGCATCAGAGAGCTGTTGAAACAAATCTGGGTTATTTTTGACAAACATCACCGTTTCAAATATATACAGCGCAGGAATCGTCAAAATATTATGCTGAAAGAAAAATGGTTTACACGAGTCGGTTACTTTCAGGCTAAACATGGCCCTTATGCATCGCTTTTGATATTTGAAAATTTTTTCAATATCAGTAGAGTTTCCCCAAAAAAGTATACCATAACGAATGTTAGACGCAATTAATCCATGGTACGCTGTTAACAGGGTATCTAAATTAACAATTCTAGATATTTTAAACAGGACATAAGCTAAGCTATTAATTTTTTTACACAAATTTTCCAAATGAGATTTCCAGTTAAGTTTTTTGTCAATAGTAAGTCCTAAAAATTTTGTCATGTCAACTTCATTAATAATGCAATTACCATATTTAATGTCAAGTGAATGTAGAGCAGCTGTATCGCGTTGTCTAAAGTTTATCATTTTAGTCTTAGATAGATTTATTTTTAAGTTATTATTGTTTAACCAAGCAATTATTGAAGTCAAGGCAGAATTGATATCATTTTCATATGTCATTTTATTAATACATTGAATAGTTACGGCACTGTCGTCTGCAAAGAGCGACATAGGTTGGTTTGTTGAGTTTGGCAGATCGTTAATGTATATAATGAAGAGTAGAGGTCCCAGTACACTGCCTTGTGGTACACCATATATTACAGTACGTTCTTTTGACCTGTGGACTTCTTCATGTTTAGTTTTGAAATTAAGCCTACTTATTTCAGTCACTTGTTTCCTATTATCAAGATATGATTTGACAAGTTCCAATGCATTTCCTCTGACTCCGTAAGCCTCTAGTTTATTTAAAAGTATGTCATGACGCACATAATCGAATGCTTGCGTCATGTCACAAAATATGGAGCATATTGGTTGCCTTTTATCAACGTTGCAAGTAACTCTATCTAGAAAATCATATAAGGCCATATTTAATGATTTGTTTTTTCTAAAACCCTTCTGTTCTGTACAAAAAATGTTGTTTGCTTCAAAGTAACTATTAATTGCCATATAAATGTATCTTTCAAGAATTTTTGACATAATAGGTATAAGGGATATCGGTCTATAGTTTTCCATGCTCTCCTTATTTTGTTTTTTATAGAGGGGCTTTATGACGGAGAGCTTTAGTGCATCAGGAAATTTACCGGCACTAATACATAAGTTCATAATGTAACTTAAAGGTTTAGATATGTATCCAGCTGACATTTTCAATATTTTTGTAGAAATCTCATCATAGCCAACACTATTTGTATTATTTAAAGAAGCTATGATCCTAAGAATATCATCTGGAATACATGGTCTAAAAAACATAGAGTTTCTCTGACTAGTAATAAGTGAGGTACTATGTAGGCCTGAGTTTTTAATAGGTTTAATTTTGTCAATAAAAAAATCATTAAAAGCATTTGCTATGTCATTAGGATTTGTAATTGTTTTATTATTTATGTCAAGTTTTATTATTTGAATTCTAGGCAGATTTCTTTTAGTACTATTTATGATTTGCCAAGTAGCTTTTGACTTATTATTAGATGTATTAATTTTATAGCTATTTTGTGATTTTTGTGTTAGTTTTATTATTCTTTTAAGAGTTCTAGAATAGTTTTTATATTTAATTTTATTAGAATCAGTGGGTTTTTTACGAAATTGCCATAGAAGCTTTCTTTTATTTTTACAGCCTAATTTTATACCACGAGAGACCCATGGAGTATTTCTAGTTGTTTTTTTAGTCATTATTCCATAGGGAAAACAAAGATCATAAAACAGTTTAAAAGTGTCGATAAAAAGGTTGTAAGCAATATTAGGGTCATCCGCGCTATATATTTCTGAAAAGGATATGTTTTTAATTGAATTTATAAACTTACTAATATTTTCTGCTGAATAATCGCGTCTTTTTATGTGCCAATACTTAAGGAGATCTAAATCTTTTAACGGACATTTGATGAGCTGTGCAGTATGGTCCGATAAAGCTAGTTCTAGTACTTCGGCAGAGCACCCTTTCTTAAAATTATGAGCAAAGTTGTCTATACAGGTTTTATTTGCTAGCCTTGTTGGTTGTTTCAGAGCTAATCTCAAATTAAAATTTAAGAGTAAACATTCAAAGTCAAGTGTTATGTTGTTACTTTTCATAATATCAATATTAAAATCTCCAGCTATTAATATATTTTCATATCGTCTCTGTGTCAATTCAAGTAAAACTTTGTGTACACAATCCATAAAAATGCTAACGTTATTTGATTTTGGTACTCTATACATACACACAATTGCAGTATTATAGTCAGATAGTTCCACAGCGCAACATTCAAATAAGCCCGTAATTGAAAAGTCCGATATCTTTTTTAGTTCTATCCACTTATTATGTTCATTGTGAATTAAAATGCAGGCTCCTCCTCTCTTGCTCTCCCTGCGACTGAAACACGCTGCCAGGCTATAGTTAGGTATAACTAGAAACTCTTCCTGCCCCTCCATCATAAAATGCTCCGTGATACATAAGACATCTACTCTTTTTTCTTGTTTTCGTTCTTTCAAGTCATCCAAGCATACGGTTAGTAAGTCACTTTTGTTCAGTAAACCTGCGATATTTTGATGGAATACAAGTAGTTTTTTATTGAAGAAAAAACTGGTTCCTCAGTTCAATATCATCATTTTCATGTGTATTTGTAATTTTTGAGTTTCTATGTGTTTTCATTTTATCAATTGTTTCGATAGCGGTTGCAATAATATGAAAAACCGTACGAAGTCCATTGTTGTTTAATTTTCCAGACGGCTTATGGAACATTGTATAGTTATAAGTTAGATGTCTGTTCGTGTCGATTAAGTATGCATATTTCCTCAGTTTTACGTCATTATAGAGAATGTTATTAAAGTGGTGAACTTTCTGGTTTATATTATCTTTGTCAAAACCATACTGATAATTTGGTGCGCATATGATGACATTTGTGTGCGTTATTTTTTGTAAGGTTTCTCTAATGTACTCTACTAAGTTTCTTGATGTCTTTTCTACTATAAAATCTTCGTCACCAAGTAGCAATATACAATAATCTTTCATCGTGAAGTCTTCCAATTTCGTGTGAATCCCGTCTAGAAGTTGTTGAGTGCAAGCGCGCGGAGTTACATAGTGGATTACCTTTGAGTTTTTATTCAAAACATCTTGTGCCGTCGTTATCACATTGTTATGTTTGTTATTGCTAATTATGCATATATTTGGTTTATAATTAGAAAACGTTTCCTCTTTTGTGTGCGGCTTTACAATGTTACGTATTGGATATATGATCTCTGGTTGTGTCTTTTCTGTGTGTTTATTAGTTTGTGTCTGTGCATTTTGCTGTTTTACTGGCTCCAAGGCTTCTGTCTGAGTTTGTTTATGGTTTGGATTGGTATTTTGTCGTTTTGAAGAAGGCTCCATGGCTTCTGTCTGAGTTTGTTTATGGTTTATATCGGTATTATGTCGATTTGAAGTTCTATTTTCCTGATTTTCCGTTTGTATTTGTTTGTTTTCGGTAATTTTTTTCAATCCTTTATTTATCGGGCTCATGTTTTCCGTTTGTGTTGTTAAGGTTTTCCTACTTGAAGTTTTTGGGGATTTTGTATGCGTCGGACTGCTCCCGATTTTTTTATAGAGTACGTTTTTCTTAGCTAGATCTTGATTATTTTTTCTAAGTTCTCTATTATCTAGCGATAACTGTTCGATTTCTGAATGAGCAGTTTTTAACTCAATTTCGAGTTGATCAATTCTTCGAAGGAGATTCTGTATTTCTTCACTGCATTTATCGGTAGATAGGTCTGGTAAGCTACCAGTGCTGCCATCTACAGTATCATCTATACTCATGTCCGAATCATTGTTATTGGTTTCTAATTCTAATTGCGTACGGGCACGCCTAATGGTGACATTTTGTAGAGGATCCATAATTTTAACTCCCTCTAGCGTCAAGTAGTGGAGATATTTTACTCAAAGCTTCTTATTTGATAGTGTCTGCTTCTAATATGAGTGCAAAAAGTACACTGCCTGGTGGTTCCGAACCTACTGCTCTCGAGCCTTTTGAAGATTCAGTCGGTCGTTCTGTCCGCTCTACCAATCGAGCTGTTGGTAAGGTGGCGAAATTTATCAAGTAGTTGTGGCTCTGTTTGTGTAATTACTCATTTGAGCTAAGTGCAATGAACTTGAGTCCAAAGTTCAATTTCGATGGCAAAGGACAAAGCGTTTGTCTTTTGTGTTCTAACGGTTGAAATTATGAGAATATTTGTAATTTTACTCACATTTAGCTGCAAAATCCGTTTTTTCTGTAGTTATTGTGGTTTATGAAGTACAGCTTTATATTGTTTCTTGGTTGTTACACAGGGTTTTATCCTAATTGCATCAAAATAGTCTTGATGTTCATCCCTTGTGTTTTCGATGAATTTGGTCTAGTAGTTATGCACTGATTTGTTAGCAAACAATGTATGATAAGAGTTAGAAGTCACTTATTGTATTTTTAAACTTTTTTTCAGGAATAATTGACTTTAACTATTTTTAAAACAATAAATTGTCAAGAGCCGATGTTTACATGGACAGCAGCGCCATCTCTCCTCCTTGCCTTCCCTCCTCCTCCCGCCACGTCCTCCTTGTGCAATACAATTATTAACTCATTTATTTCAGATAGGTAACCATCCATAGACACAACATAAAAAATCACAATAAAATCAAATTACATAAAATCTTAACTTAATTAATAATAATGATTAAATTAGATATAAAAACAATATATAGTTCATGATTACATTACAATTACATAAAAATTTCATAACATAACTACCTACTTACTAACCTAAATTAAATTTTAAATGGAGTTACTCCCCATCATTATCCTCATCCATTTATTTTGGATGGGACAGTCCAGACGGGACATAATCATTTGCAGGATGCTGTTGCTGCTGGCTCGCGCTCGCTGAGATAGGGAAGCGACTTTTTTGCGAATAATCGCGTAAAAGTCGTCCGTTCGCGCCTCCGCGAACATACCAGATGCGCTGCAAAAGCGAGGCAGCCGCATCAGCATCCTGAAAATGTTGTTGTACTGAACGCGTAGAGCGCTGGCTGCGCGGCGGGAACATTTCAGCCAGAGGCTGCTCGAGTAGAACGACTGGCAGTATGCCTTAAATAGCGTCACTTTCACTTCTCTCGAGCAGCGTGCGAACCTACGCGCGATCATGTTCCCCCGTACAGCCAAAGCTCTACGCTCCCTCTCAACATCCGCATCATCACATAAGGAGTCGTTGACGACATGTCCTAAATATCTAAACGTACTAACTACCTTCAGAGCCGCACCATTGAGAACTACGGGCGGAACATAGGCTGGCCTTACATTTCCACTCTTAAATACAAGGATTTCACTCTTTTTGGAGTTGTATGTGAGTCCATGTTCAGCCGCGTAGCCCTCACAAATGTTAACAAGCTTTTGAATAGAACCTACCGATGGACCCAGCAACACCATATCGTCAGCGTAACTTATGTTGTTTACACAAACATTATCAACAAAACAGCCTGTATGGGTATTGCTGAGCTCAACGATAAGTTCATTAATATACAAATTAAATAAAAGCCCCGAAGTACTTCCACCCTGCCGAACTCCGCACTCCAAGGCATACTCCTCAGATAGAGCGCCCGCCCATCTCACCTGGTTTTTTTGACATTTGTACCAATACTTCATGACGGAAACTACTTCACCCGGTACACCCTCGCTTACCAGTTTGTCCCAAAGCCTGTGATACAGAACTGTATCAAAGGCCTTGGACAAATCCAGGAAACAGGCATAAACAGGGGTCTTCCTCTCCGTATAGTACCTGACAGCTTGCTTAAGAGATAAAATCGCACTCTCTGTAGATAGCCCGGCCTTAAAACCAAACTGAGCATCGTGAAGCTTGACATGTTGCAAGAGAATGTCGAGAATGACAATGACGAGCTCTATTTACAGTTTCTAAATGAACTTTCCTTAACATTTGCGGAGTAATTAAAGCAATTGCACGACGTACACGATTCTGTAACTCTTCTAGGCTGTGTACTCTCTCAGCGTACACGTGGTCTTTGACAAATCCCCATAGGAAGAAATCACAAGGCGTGAGATCCGGGGATCTGGCAGGCCAAGGGGTTGCACTATTATTGGCTATTAAGCCATTATAATTGTTTCGTAAGAAATTCATTACAACATTTGTATTATGTGCAGGTGCTCCATCTTGTTGAAAAATTATCGACCTTCTTTCATCGTCTGGAATTGGTTCTAAGAGACTTGGCATATCGTTTTGTACAAAGGAGAAATATCTCTGTCCATTTAAGGTTCCACTGTAAAAATATGGCCCAATGATCCGATCTCCAAGAATACCACACCACACATTTATTGAGAATCGCACCTGAGCTCTAACTTCAGTAGTTAAGCGAGGATTGTCAATTGACCAATAATGCGAGTTTTTTCTATTGTAAATGCCGCAGTTTGAAACATTACTTTCATCGGTCCATAAAATTGACCTTACATTGACATAATTATTGACTAGCCAATTGCAATAGACCAGCCGACGAGCA
The DNA here is from genome assembly GCA_949316285.1 of Eupithecia subumbrata. Lineage (NCBI taxonomy): Eukaryota > Metazoa > Arthropoda > Insecta > Lepidoptera > Geometridae > Eupithecia > Eupithecia subumbrata. The sequence continues at coordinate 1,420,505 of OX438644.1, read as the reverse complement.
GGATCATCATTGTGCAGCGTTTGAGTAGGTTTTATCTTAAATGCTTTGAAGTTGTGTTTTTTTAATAACTTGTGTACATAATTGTGGGACACTGGAAATGATCGGGCCACTGAACGCGTTGATTCTTGTGGATTATCTACTACGTAGTTAATAATATTGTTATCTAAGTCATTATCAAATTCCGGAGCTCTTGTTCTCGAACCTTTTTTTCTGTTAAAAGATCCATAATTTATCAAATTGTTATCCAACTTACTTAAATACGTACCAGAAGGAACTTCTCTATCTGGGTACTCTCTTCTGTAGGCGATAATGGCCGCCCTATTGTTACAATCATGTTTGTAGTACATTTTTAACATGTCCCTCTTTTCTGTATTGGAATATGCCATTTTTCAATCAATAAATGCAACAATCACGATTATTAACGCAAATTGAAAAATACAATAAATTGGCGGGAACGAGAACCCGCGATAAAGAATTTGAATTTAGAACGAACACCAAAGAGTATCTTTCTTTTTGTTTTTATTTAGTATGTTGCTTTTCAGCTAGTTCAAATCAATACAATATTGAAACAAGGTTTATTATAAATTTGAAGTGGTAAGATAATTAATCTACACGTGTATCTACTTGAAATTCATTAATACCTTCATATCGTACATAATTATAAAATGACAAGGGTAAAATGAGTAGGTACTATTCCACTTAAAATAAGGAAACTAAAACCTTTCTACTATCGCATACTAAATGTATGGGAGTGATTAATGTATTTTTTTTGGATATTTCTCGTTTTATTTTTAAAAAGTTATTAATGTCATTTTACTCATTAGGTAAAGTACTTTCGATATCAGTTTAAAGTTTTTTGATATCTGCAATAGTTACGGAATAATCGCCTGTGCACACTTAACGATTACACCCTGTATATAGTTTATTGTACTCGCATGTTCCAAATCTTTTAAACAATTTTGTTTCCAGAGTTGAACCCGTTATTCGTATTGATACATTTGATAGGTACTGATAGAATAATTTTTCATTGTTTCCTGGACTGTTATTTTAACCGAATTCAAAAATGGGAGGAGCTTCGTATGTTTTTTATGGATGTCGATGTCTCCTTCAATTGTGAACTGATTTTGAAAAGTCGTAAAAGTTTATTACAGAAGGAATATTATTTGCTATTTTAAAAAATATGTATCTAGTACCCATAACACAACCTCTGCTTAGCTTGGGGCTAGATAATGCTATGTGAATTGTCCAGCATTATTTATTTTATTTACTTTAAAATTAAGTGATTCGAAGTCTGTTTTAAGGATTTCAAAATAATCAAATCATCTAAGTTAAAATCTCTAACATGCGGAGCATGTTAGAGGACCAATGCTACGATGTTATTTAGTTTAAGTTGTACCCATGTTTGTGTCATATTTGTGTTCTGTTGTCCGGTCAAAAATAAATTAATAAATAGACAGTGATACTTGAACTGAATAGTGTAAAGGGGCCTCAAAGCTAGCTGGTTTATTTTATTATACATAGCTATGCAACACCTAAGTTAACCACTTTGTAAAATATTTTGTACAAAATTATTATTGCACTGTGATTTGTTCCAGGAATTGGATGCTTTGGAGAAATATTAATGTCCTTTCCCCACGCTACACAGAAACATTATAACAAGAAATGTTCTTGCTGCATTACCGGAATTTGAACCCAAGACAACCCTAGTTAGAGCGAATGTCTGCTTGCAATGCAAGAGGTTTCGGGTTTGATTCCTGCCGGTGGACAAATGTTTGTACGTTCTGATGATTTTTGTTGCTTTCTGGGCAAAATAAAAGTCCCTAAATGATGCAAGTATTAAGTATATCTAGTGCAGAACACAAGCTCTGCTTACTTTTACTCTATATGTGAAGTCGACAGAAGACAAGAACGAAAGGTAAGTATAAGGAAACTCTGATTTCTTCCATATTCACTAAACAGACATTTTTATATTGTTTTGTTCATAAAAATACTATTAACTGACTGTCCTACGGAATACCGGCAGTCGAAATACCGGAGCACGGTATATCGAAAGTACCGAAACCGCAGATCGAAATACCTATAGCTCATGAGGCCGCATCACGGAATACCGAAAGCACACAACACCGAAAAACTTTAGACCGGACGAACACAATCTCGAATGCACGCTATACCGGAAGATCACGACGTAGCTGCATTCTTACTCCCCGTTGTCCTATTACCCGTTTTCCCGTAGGAATTAAGCATTTTCCCGCGGTAAAAAGTAACCTATGTTCATTAGGAATAATGTGGGCTTCTAATGGTAAAAGATTTTTTCTAATCGGTCCAGTAGTTTCGAAGCCTATTCAATACAAACAAACAATCAAATCTTTCCTCTTTATAATATTAGTATAGATAATCTAACCATAGATGCAAAACAAACAGTCAATCCAGACACTAGTGATTAGTTTTAGCAGACATTAGTTAGTCCATAGCCCTATAGGTGCTGTTAGACGCAGGACATCCGGCACATTAGTTTCAATAAAACAGATGATTCATGTTCATTCTCATAAAGCATAGACGGGTATTGAATATCCTCTGAACTTATTATATATATATTCTAAACTCTTAGCTTAGTTTGAAATAATAATATCTAAAAACTAATTACATACTAGACTAGACCATACTATTATTTTTTTGTTTAGAAATAGATATAAGTGTAAATAGGTATTAGTTATAATTGTTTTGTTACATACTTAACTCAATTTACTACTCATATATTTGTCTTGGAAGAGCGAGATTCCCTAATACAGGTATTTCTTTTACTTAAAAGGGAATCTCAAACACTTGTATTATTGTAGATTAAGTTAAAGAAATAAATAATTTTGTATTTGTATTTTTGTATTTTGTACTCTGAACACCTACGTAAAATACCAACAAAATGCAGCAATAGGTAGTTTGAGATAAAAATATAAATTCAAGATATTACAGGATCTAAATAATCGATTGAAAATTATAATAACTAACGAGCAAATTAATATAAATGACTCTCGTGTTTCCTGTACGGTTGTGTTTAAAACAAGATTTTAATACTTTTTAATTAAATAATATAAAAAATACACACGAAACAAACCGTCTCGGGACAAATGTTTGTACGATCTGCAGATATTTGTTCAGGGTGTTCTAAATGTTTTTCTATATATAATAAAAATATCTATCTATTTAGTGTATTGTATTAAGTATATCAGTTATCTAGTACCCATAACACAATCTCTGCATAGCTTGGGGCTAGATAATGCTGTGTGAATTGTCCAGCATTATTTATTTTGTATTTATAAACCCCTAACAAGACAAGACAATGACATCTTATCTCCGCTCTTCCTAGATTTACAGACAATAAATTATTTAAATGAAGCTAATTAAATTAAATTTAAATAATGAAGTCCTTAACATTTCGACCCGCTAATTTATGTGGCAAATACGTAGACCAGTCCAATGTCAAACATGCAATACGATTCACGTGATGATTACCGTGCGACTAGTTCTCGAGGTCGTGCGAAGTCAGTGACCAGGTAAAATAATTAATAAAACCCTAGAGCGATTAGTACCAGCTATTAAATAATATACCACCTATTGTAGCTTAATCGATCTCAATTACGTCTAAACAGCTAATCTGTTAATCTTTTAGTTTTTTGTCTCTACCAATTAATATATATCACCAGTAATGTGGACTTCTAGATTACAAGTTTTATTTCAAATATTTATGTTTTAGTCACAAAAGGATATCACCATAGATTTTTTATCAAAATATTACGTGGTCTGAGAACAGAGCCAGATATAAAAATGTACAACTTTCTCGCTAGGATAAATCTAGCCCAGACTAGTTCACAATCTAAGATAATTATAGATTCTCAGCTAGTCTGGCATAAATACCTACAAGTTAAAGATGCGCGACTGTGAATGATAGTAGACTAGACTAGGGCAAATTAGTAACTAATTTGGTTAGTAATGGCGAGTGGCGTCAAATAAAGAATTGTTTTCGCGTCGATTGCTCGACTCACCATTACTAACCAAATTAGAAACTAATATGGTTAGTAATGGCAACTGCTCGATTCGGGCAGTCGAACTCAATTCGTTATTCGACGCCTCTCGCCATTACTAACCATATAAGTTACTAATCTGGTAAGTAATGGCAACTGCTCGAGTTGGGCAGTCGAACTCTATTCGTTATTCGACGCCTCGATCGATTCGTAGAGGCCTTAGTAATTACTAATTAGCATTTTGTCATTCGACTTTGAAGATTAGTATATTACTAATATTCAAGTCGAATGAGTAAATTAGTAGTTGTAGATCATTCGCAGTCGCAGCTTTACTACCAGTGGTGGTACCTAGCAGTGGGTGGGAAATGATGGTCAAAAATTATACTGACTGTAGTACTTGCATCAGTAAATTCTAATAGGTATTAACAGAAGAGAAGGGCTGATGATTCAAACATGAATTAACGCTTGGTACGAGAGCATCAAGGCGACTAGATTACTAATAGGTCTCGTTGAATGACCTCTGTGTTTAAGCACTTCGAATGCTGTCCGCTATGTGAGGACGATGTCGCAACAAGGTCGTGAACGTAGATTCTACTATCGAAAGTAATGTTTACATAGAATAAACCAATGAAAATGTAATGTGAATAACCAATTTGTCTAATTAACTCTCAAGGCGTTTTGTGTTATTTGAATTGAAATCGAAATGTCGTTGAAAGAATATTAGAACACTTACGCCCGAATACTCAAACGCAACTTACGTTTGAGCACATCTCAAGCAGCGATTGTTTGACAGTCAACAGCGAAAATCTGTCAGAGTTGCCTTTGAGTATTCGAGGGTTAGGAAATCTGTCTCGTGGCGATTCGAGACTAATGATAACAGCGATAATAACATCTCTTGGCCAGGAGACTAATGATAACCGCGAAAATAACATCTCGTGCCCATAAAACAGAAACATGACCACTCGACTCGGAGATCCAAATGAACGAATATGCTAACGTCAAAATAGTAAAACGGTTTATGACAACTGCCGGCAATATCTTCGCCCGTGGGATGGTGGATAAGGCATGGCATTTTCTGGTCTGCCGTACAAAGTAACACCTCTATTATGACCAATCCACCTGCCAAAAGTTCTTCAACTAATGCACCACCATTTTTTATCTTATAAGGCCATCTCATAATGTCGAGCTATCCCATTCTGGTCACTAGAATACCATAACAAAAGCTACTTAGTTACATCATTACCTGTAGGTACCAAAAGTGTGTCAATGACAAGCGAACTAAATACGTATTACGAACGTACGCCATGGTTTTGTTTATACCTACACCTAGCTATTACGTGACTCATGTCATTGAACTGAAATCCATGTAGGTAATTTTGAATTCTGTTGAATACGAGTACAATAGAATACCCATAGACTATTATCTGCCAATGTATTCTTTATACTAGCTGCATTCTTACTACCCGTTGTACTATTACCCGTTTTCTCGTAGGAATGAAGCATTTTCCCGCGGTAAAAAGTAGCCTATGTTCATCATGAATAATGTGGGCTTCTAATGATAAAAGAATTTTTCAAATCGGTCCAGTAGTTTCGGAGCCTATTCAATACAAACAATCAAATCTTTCCTCTTTATATATTAGTATAGATTGTGCATTTTGGTTAATACAAACTGTTTACTATTCATTTTGTCAAAGTTGTTGGTATTTTTGTAACGATTCCGTTCACACAAGTGTTTCATTTTTTAACAAAAGTTTTTCTCAAAGACTCTAAACCTAATAAGTTCTGTAAAGCGACTCCGTGACGTACAACGGGGTAAACCAATGATGGTTGACGGATGATAGACTTATTTTCGCTTGTGATGGGAATAACTCTCATGAATTATTCCGATCACAACATAATCATCATTTGAAGGCCTATTTCACTCACGGCTCAGTGCGGTGGCTCCTCGAATCCATACTAATATTATAAATTCGATAGTAATTAATGTCTGGATGTTACCTTATCAAGCCTGAATATAAATCGCTGAAAACCAGCGCTGCTATGGTGCTTGTGCCATTGCAGCTTTAAGTTGAGCTGGTGACTTTTTTGTGTTTCGTTAACTATTAGTTATATATAAGTTTTATATTATGTGACAAAAATAAAGATTTTCTATTTCTATTTATGAAATTTGGCAGGAACGGTTTCCGGGGACGAACATAGGCTAGTTTTTATCCCGGGAAAGTGCGATTGAAGCCGCAGGCAGAGCATAGTAATCCAAAATTATAACGATTTTTTCAAATTCTATAATAAGTTCGTAGCTACATATAACCTCAGTACTGGCTAAGGCCTTAATTAATTTAACCGAATCATCATTATCAATTCATCCTCTCACGATTACAGTCTCAGTCAATGTCAATGTCGTAATTAGGTAATGGATTCGAAGGTTTGTTTTAGGCGGACAATAGATCGGTTCACGCATGAATGCCTCATCCTTTCACACAAGGTTCTGACCTTCCGGGTTTCCTTTCCTTGTGGATAAAGAAATTATTCTATCGTATGTTTCCGGCGTCTTATTAACTAAAAGAACTATAAGGCAAGGTCTTGTGCCGAAGAATATTTTATAGGTTCTTTCGCGTAAACTCAAACTCTACAAAATAATTTATATATATTTTTTTTGATTACGCATTTGAATATACCTTTTTTGTTTTTGGTTAAACTTGCATAATATACTAAATCATTTTAACTTCCGACTGGTATTGCTATGGATCAGTTGAACTACCTGTAGATTGCTTGCAACAGTCTGCAGTTAGCTCAATTGTTTCAATTTTAAATACTAGTTCTCATTTATTTCTATTATTTTATTGTAATTTTCTTTGTGAATAAAAGCTTCTGCCCTTTTAAAACAAATCATTTTTAGATAAAGATTTTAATATAAAGTTTTGTTTTTATGCCACAGAACCTACCCCAAATTACATTAATTTGGATCAAACCATAGTTGTGAAAATTAGCAATAATTAAATTAGGTTATTTAAACTGAGACAACTCTTAGGTTTTCTTCTCTGGATCTACGTTGCTTGTGTAACATCGTAACCTGACACTAAATTAACCATTTCTGCTATGGAAAAAATATATCTATCTATGTATATAATGATGACATGTATTAAATATATCAGTTATCTAGTACCCATAACACCAGCTTTGAGTAGCTTACTTTGGGGCTAGATGGTGCTATGTGGATTGTCCAGCATTATTTATTATTTTTTATGGAAGCTTCTTTCGTAATAGTTTAGCAAGCCTGAGACACTGGAACATGAGAAGAAATAATCAGAATTATCACAGCGTGTTAATGAAAACTGACGGTTAAACTTATATTTGCAAAATGATTGTGAATATTGCATAAGATTTTGTAAGATCTGGTTCGGTGTCATTTAATTTTTATACTGAAAACACGATTTAGTCATTTATTTATCACACTAATATTATAAATACGAAAGTATGGATGTATGGATGGATGTTTGTTACCTCTTCACTCCAAAACTACTGAACGGATCGGGCTGAAATTTTGCACACAGGTAATTCTAATCCTGTAATCAAATATACTTTTTATCCCATAAATCAGTTCCCGTGGAATATAAATCACCTTTAAACGTTTCCATAGAAACAACGCGTGCGAATCGGCGGGCATAAACTAGTTTCTTATAAAAACGGCTTAGCTCACCAATTACACAAATTAATTAATTACATGATTATCATTTGAGATGTTTCATAATGAATGACGAACTAATTATTAATAAAATGTAAATATACCTATTATTTAGCATCTAGAACATTATCAGAATAAAACAATCTTTACATATAGTATTTAGACTTATATTTATTTCTTATTATATACTAGGTAGGTATATGCTTTGGTAGGACGTGCCTATCTTTATTATCTCTAATGTTAGCTCAATGAGTGTGGGTGAGCATGTAGTGCTGTAGTGCGATCTACACTCGTATGTAGGGCTGCCATCTCTAACATCTGGCAACCAGGACAAGACGTGAAAACCCCAGATTTTGGAGCCCAGAACCTGGACATGTCAACAGGTTTCTTTTCAAACATAGTACATATAATAAATAAATGTCAGATAGACAAGATAAACAAGTGCGAGTTGGACTCGCACACCGAGGGTTCCGTATGAAAGGTCAACCGTCCGTGCCGTTTTCGAATTTTTCCCTTATAGCGGAGCGGACATCAAACCGGTTACTATTGGTTTGTCCGCTACATGTGCATAATGAACCAATTAAAATATCACGTGAGTATATGGGCCATACAATTAGACACGTACTAACAATTTGCCGTTTTTTGTTCGTTTAACGTGCGTGAACAACTTTTTATTATTTTTATGATTACGAAAAATTTTATAGATGTTACTTAGTCATTCGGCATTGAACTTTACGCTTTAATGAACTTCGCAAAAAATGGTTTAAGTAAATGAACTTATCTGATCACGTGATCACCAAGTACAATCATATATTTTCTTAAGGATAAACCTTATCTTTATTAAAATAACATTTTAATACGCAGAAGTTTATTTTTTTGCGCTCAGTGCAAAACAAAAAGCACTCCTTCATTCGCTGATTTATTTACCTATATGTACGTGAATTCGTCACGAATTCTATTTTTGCAGCTAAGGCTTAGCGCGCAGCGGATATAGTACGCGCGCAGCGGATATAGTACGCGCGATTTCCTATTATTTATAAAATATTTTAAAAATTGTATCTTACGCGGTTTTTTTGCGCAACTACTTCACAAAATTTCCATAATTATGTTGCAGAATTCTGCGGAAAAAACCCTGCGGTGAGATTCCGCAGTGAGGGGTAAGCCTTGTTTCTTTTTCATCTGTTTTTTTTTTTTTTCATTTTCAGAATGCAGCCAATGATCGGTGAAAATACGAAGCGTGGGATATACTCACGAATGCACGGAAATAAACAAGATAGTCTTTGGTTATTTCGTTGTAGTCGAAAAGAAACAAGACTATTATGATTATAATGATTCAGTTGATAGAAATGCTAAGATTTAAGTTAACATTCAAGTATATTGCATAATCTGAAGGGACGGCAAACCAACACGACCGGGGAGAGGTCAAGAGCAGGACCAACGACTTAACGTGACTCCGGGCTGCTACTGTGAATTTTTCTTGCTAGAATAACCCAAATAATAAAACATTATCACGATGCAGATCTGATTATGAGTGTGAGGGAATAGAGAGTGCACCTTTGTTTGCGCACACACTTGTACACTACAATAATGCCCTGCGCATCTGGCTAGTCTCCGATGAGACTGGCCGCCAACACATCATCATACTACATTATATTGTCCAAATTTAAGTTTTGGAAAACTAAACTTAATTTTGAGAAAAACTAAAAGTCCCTGAAAAGTCCATCATCATGAGCATGTTTGCGTCCACAGCTGAACAAAGACTTTTTTTGTGCAAATTGATACCTACACTAATTCGTTGCATTAGAGGACACCAATTGTCCAAAACGAAACACGACATTGCGTGTTGGAGAATAGAATTAATAAAAGGCCCCCTGAGCGGTGGCTGGCTGGAGGCGTCTATCCATTTGGCTCTTTGCGACCGCTACAATGTCACGGGTCCTAAGAAGTTACCTATCTTTATTCTATGTTGGTTTCTTTGTATGTTTTAACAAGCTGTCATATTTGGCATTCACTGACATATTTCATAAATGTATGAAACAATGTGAAACGTTAACTATTTTGGATAATTCTAAAGTAAATTATAGGTATAGTAAGAATTGGACGAGCTGGAAACGCGATTTGGACGAAATGCATTTTGGACGAACTGCTAACAAATCGTCTAAATTACCTAAAAACGTACGCCTAAACGTCCATTCCCCGTGGTCCACCTGTGTAGTTTACCTACCAACATAACATGAATCAAAATTGCTGGCTAATTTTATTCCCGGTTAAGACAACAATCGCGAAGATAAAATTAGCACATTTCCAACTCCGTTACAAAAATGCCCGTTACTAAGCAATTATTCCTTGAAGTTTATTCATTTTAATTATCTTTCTACAACGAAATTAAAAGTTAAAGTAGACCATATGAACCTACGTTTAAAAGCTATTTTCAATAATAGCTCTTCTGTTTATTACTAGACTGTTTTGCACACATCAATCTATGCAAGTGCAGCGCAGTTCAGTTTGTCTGCAGTTTTGAGCAGAGTAGGAGAGCAGGCTATAGTTCGAAGTAGGTATTAATCCGCGCTGCCTCGTTGGTCTAGCGGTAAGCTTGTTCAACAGCTAATTATCGGGTCCTAGGTTTAAATATCGGGTCGAGCCAATATTTGATATTGGGAATTTTTCTAGCAAGAAAAATTGACAGTAGCAGCCTGGAGTCAGGAAGTTGGCGGTGTTACACCCCCGTGCCTCGGAAAGCACGTTAAGCCGTTGGTCCTGCGCTTGACCTCTCCCCAGTCGTATCGATCTGCCGTAGCATCGGATTATGAGAGTGAGGAAATATAATATAAATACTAGAAATAAGGATAAACTCGCTGTGCCCACAACTAGGCTACACAAAACTAATGTATCTTTTAAAGGGCAATGTATACGCTTCTACAACAAAACTCCTAGTGAGTTGCAAAAATTATCAGTAAATAAATTCAAACAAATGATAAAAACCTTGTTGTGCAAAAAGGCTTACTATAAAATATCAGATTATCTAGAAGATAAAGAAGCTTGGGACGGGTTTTGCTCCAACTCGAAAATTAACAACTAACAGGCTAAAGGTTTCTTCGTCGCTTCTTTACTTTGGTCTACATACCGAAGCGACAGAAATAAAAAATACCACTTTATTTCCGTGTCAGTGTTTAGTTTTACAATTTGACCTTTTCTAAGTGTACATTTATTGTATTTATGGAAATAAAGAGTTTTTGATTTTGATTTTGATTTTGAAATAGAGAGTGCACCTGTGTTTGCACACACACTTGTGCACTATAATATGTCCTACGCATCTGGCTAGTCTCCGATACGACTGGCCGCCGTGGTCGATATTCGGCTAGGAGGACATCATCATCATCAATCATGGCAGCATGATATGAAAACACTTATCAGGGAATACTAATACTAACATCTTTTACTTCTTTATACTACATGACAGTGACTTTCTGCTTGATCTGATCTTTCCTTTTCCTCGCGAAAAATATGACACGGTTTTCTCCCATTCTGATCAAGTGCACGTTGCGTTTTGTGAACGCAATTCGCAACTGTGGATTTTAATGGGTTATTCCAATTTTCCCCCTTGACATATCCCCCTTAAGGGGGAAAACTGGAATTAATTTTTTGGAGTCCAGTTTTCTCCCTTAAGGCGGATTTCAAGGGGGGAAACTGGAATAACCCATTTTAATCCACAGTTGCGAATGCGCAACCCCACCTAAACCAATATTAGGTACCTTGAGTCTACAGTTATTTTAAGAACCGTTAGGTACTTCAATAAACATAATACAGTAGTATATGTATATATATATATAATAAACATAATAGTAGTAAATATTATTCTATTTATAGTTGGGGTCCGGTTAATTAGGTATCGAAAGTTGTTTATTTATTATATTTTAGTCTTTAAAACGAAGTTGTGTTCGTTTGCGTAAAAGATTCATGCCAGCTTTTGTTAAAAGTCAAGAATGAACAAAAAAACTCTACCATAAGCAAAACTCGAAAGATCATACCTGGCCCATACCCTCCTCACAATACTCTGCCACAGAGTTATAAAAAAATAATAAAAAAACGTACGCATGGCCAGCCAATGGATGCAGGTTCCGTAGTTCGGGATAATTAAGTAGATAACATGGAACAAGCTTGCATGAGTGCTGTTGGAGTTGAATGATCTATATCGGCACGGTTGGTGAGCCTTGAGGGATCCTACAGGAGAGAGGGGAGATGAGCTTTATAATGAAGGAAGAAGGTACAAAGTGGCTGCAAAGTGCTGACCTACGATGATGATGATGGAGTAAAATGCCAACGTAAAAACTTTTTGGTTACTTATTCCATATCATGTCGCATTTAAAGTTGCTTAATCGCTTTTACGTTCGGACTACATCGATCGTGACGGTTCAGTTCGAATTTCGAAAAAAAAAAGTTTTATACGGACCTACATTTTATTCGAAAGTTATCACCAGTGTTCCAGATAGCTGTCAAAGACGTAAGAGGTTTTGCCAACGTCATGAAAGATCATTATATTTGTTATGAGGGTGATTTCCATAAATTCTGCTATAAAGTTTGACGTCAGAAATCTAATATGGAAATAGAACCTTCTTTTATTCGGCTTTAGAAATCTAACGTAAGTTTCCTCATAGGCTATTAGGATAAGGGTGCTCACACACGTTGTTTTCGCTGTAAAAATTAACGGTTAATTCGCCGTGCGAAGGCACGGTCGCCAGTGTAGCCAGTAGCCGGTCGCCAGTTAGGATAACAACCACAATGGAAGTTTGTTGAGACTCAGTTTGTTTTCGTCTTAAATGTCTACGGTTAATTCGCCATGTGTAGGCACGGCAACAAGCTTCCATAGTGATCTATAATTCATAATTCATTTATTGTTTGTGAATCAGGTAATATTACAGTCAGTTTATGAGACTTATTTTAGATCGCTGGATTCTGCCACTTGGGCGTACAAACATTTCAATATACATATTTATGAACATTGGAACTAACAATCAAAGTTTATTTTATTAAGAAGCATGCATTTATATTATAATTTGAAACAATATTTATTTTTATCAAACTTAAATACCAAATCAATGTCAAATTATGAATTAAAATTAAAATTAATACAATGAAATAAGGTATGTATGAGATGACATGTCAAAGAATTTTAAGTTAGTTAAATAAATAAACAATGTTAAACCATAACTGGCACTTTGAATTTAACAATTTCAATGTAGGTACATTTTTTTAAATAGAAGAACAAAACAAAGTAAGACGCAGGTAATGATTAACCATAGGGTCTATACAACACTGACGGACGAGCGTGCCTAAACACGGCGAATTAACCTAGATTTTACGGCGAAACAAATGTGTGTGTACAAGAGTCCTAAGGAAGATCACGTGCTATTATAATCTTTTTGGTTTGAGTCACGTTGCAAAATTGAGTTATATTCTGTAATATGGAAAACCCTAACAAATTAAGGAAATCCGTTCGAATAATTTAATACCTTCTTTGATTGGATATCATTAATGATGCCACGAATGATACCTACCTACTTTTTATAACAAACTAATGATAAAATGCGATAATTTGGATGGATGGATAATTTAAAATAGAATCATAATCATAAGTTACTTTGCACGCGAATTGCATTTTATTGGATTAATCAGAGAAGCTTTTACGCGGAATTTTGACTAAATATTTTTCATCCTAATATTTCGGATGTTCTCCAAAAGTGCTGATTGGATCGGGGTGAAATTTTATATCGATACATTTGTGGGAAATTTCGGCCTAAATATTATTCCAGGTCATAACTACCTCAATTACGCTTTTTTAGTACCAGTGTGCAGTTTGATAACAAAAAAGTTTTCGAGAGTTGCAGTTGAATAGTTTTGTGCTCGTATGCTATATTAGGATCTTTGTTTCATTCGAACTCGATGCTCTTTTTACGGAATACTGTGTTTATCGTATTCTGTATTTTTTGTATTTAGCGTTCGTAGTGTAGGACGCCCTCCGGCCAGGTGGGATGACGATCTGCGAAAGACTGTAGGCAGATGCTGGATGTGGCAAGCTGAAGACAGGGCGCTATGGCGCTCATTAGGGGAGGCCTATGTCCAGCAGTGGACTAATATAGGTTGATGATGATGATGATGATGATATTTATCTCTTTATTTTTGTTCATTCAGTGTTCCGTAAAAACAGCATCGAGTTCGTATTAAACAAAGATTCTAGTAGCCTACGAGCTCAAAACTTTTCTACTGCTGTCAAACTACGAAATTCGTTCTCTATCTATCGGAGAGAGGTGCCGCTAGAGGTGCACTACGCTTGCTATCTTGCTTGCTATTATATCTCATTCCCTATGGAATCAAACGAAAACTTTTTTCGTTGTCGTTAACTAATGCACAAGAAGTACTAAACACTACGATTGTTACTAAGGACTCAGTTCTACTAGACTCAGTTCCAGATCTAGGATAACATTACAGGTTACTTTTTTATCCCAAACAGCATGCAAAGCCGCGAGATGAAGCTCGTTCATTTATTATGCGGTGGGTAAATACTCATAAACTTGTATGAGGTACTTACCCGAGTATTTACTACCTATTGAAGGACCTACATAATATTACGTCAGTTTGAATCCTTGTACTGTACAAATACAACCCAGATCCGGTTAACATTAGTCAGTCAGAGACGGCGTAAGAATCCTAGATCAGTTGCTATGAGCTTATACAGGGTGAACCTAGCCGGGTTGCTTGTCAAACTAGGCCTAGATCTCAGTACTCACGGGATCCCCGTCGTAAAAAACTAGACTTACATAGAATTTAACATTTTTTCTTCGGTTTCTTAATCGTGAAAACAGGAACCCTGCGGTCTATAGAAAATATTTTTGTTTTGATTCGTAGGTTATTACTATTTCTTTAGTTTCTTAATACAGTGTCTTCGTAAGTTGTGTAGTTTTCGTATGCTGCGTCCTATGAACGCGAAATCCTATGCCTATCCTTTTCACAAAATGGCGCGCAATGCGCCCTCTTAAAACAAAAGGTATCTATTAAAATTAAATATAAAAAAAATTAGATACAATATTATAAACTTGCGATTTTATGTATGCGAACCGACTCTTGCTGGACCTACCTAGTAAATACATACTTTTAGATAGTTTATAACTTTACAAGTAATTATTTTATTTTGGTATTTTGGTATTGTTCATGTCTTGTCTGAAAATTCCGTGACGTCGATTTCGAAAACAGTGCAGTTGAAAATCATAATAGAAACAAATAATACTTGCAATTACAAAGAACTTTTAAACAAAGCTGGCTCCAAAAATAACACAGTCAAACAAAAATGCAAAACCATTATAATTTAACAACAGCCTGTATTATCAAGGTGTATTGATAGGAATATATTAGCATACCGTTGATCCTGTTTGCAGCTATCGAAATCAATACGTAATTATGCACTTGTCACGAGAGGTGGAATAAATTGACACGTTATTAACAACTAGGGTTACAAAATACCTTCCGGCTATTTTTGGAGATGCCTGATTTTTTACTTTTAATGTGAACCTGTTGATTTAAAAACAGAATAATTTGATGTTTTTATGAGTTATGCAAAATAAAAACGGATTTCAAATTTCTAAATATTTACCTACACAGTTTTTTAGTTATTCGGGGAAATATTAATTCCTCGTGATACACGGACTGGGCCGCGATCACGGTGTGGTAAGAGTAATTACCTATTGGCATTACGGCTCAAGCGTTAGCAGTTGAAATGTTAGAGTGCGCGTTCACAGGCCGGCATTGGACAATCCACTAACAAGTGCGTCCACTGATCGGCAATCTGAATGACGTCATTCTCACTAAACGGAAAAGTTGCCTTCAAGAATCCTCGCTGGCATTGCCGACAGTCCACTCCGTGCGGTGCGGCTCTTATATGGCAAACCATTGATCGTAACTGCAGCAGTCGAGGCGTCGTCGGGTCGTCGGCAACGTGCAATCCGTGTATATGAGCCCTAAATAACACAAGCTCTGCTTTGCTTGGACTAGACGATGCTGTGTGGATTGTCCAGCATTCTTTTATTCATTAACTAGCAACCCACAGACAGCGGGAAGCGACTTGGTTTTATACCATCATGTAGAAAAGAGATGTAGGTAGGTACCTAATGGTTTGCTGTCGGTTTTTCATTGAATTTTGTCAAGATTTGTATTGGTTGATAGTTTGTTTGTGCGCTCTTGGCAGATACATTCATCATAAAAGTTATATGACAACACTGCGTGAAGATTACATCTTTAAATATATCTTATCTATGCTATCTCACCACTAGACCTGAAGAGGGAAACACAATCTAAAGTACCTAGAGGTAAGCACCTACCTACACATATATAATCAAAATCAAAATCAAAAACTCTTTATTTCCATAAATACAATAAATGTACACTTAGAAAAGGTCAAATTATAAAACTATACACTGACACGGAAATAAAGTGATATTTTTGATTTCTGTCGCTTCGGTATGTAGACCAAAGTAAAGAAGCGAAGAAGAAACCTTTAGCCTGTTAGTTGTTATTCTTCGAGTTGGAGCAAAACCCGTTCCAAGCTTTTTTATCTTCTAGATAATCTGATATTTTATAGTAAGCCTTTTTGCACAGCAAGGTTTTGACAATTTGTTTGAATTTATTTACTGATAATTTTTGCAACTCACTAGGAGTTTTGTTGTAGAAGCGTATACATTGCCCTTTAAAAGATACATTATTTTGTGTAGCCTAGTTGTGGGCACAGCGAGTTTATGTTTATTTCTGGTATTAAAGTTATGTTTATCACAATTTTTAGGGAACAGATTTTTATTTCTATGAGTGTACAACAAGTTTTCATAAATATATTGACATGGTACTGTCATTATATTTATTTCTTTGAATTTATCACGTAGGGATTCTCTGGGACCCATATTATAGATTGCACGAACAGCCCTCTTCTGCAGCACAAATACGGTGTTAATATCTGCAGCGTTCCCCCACAGCAGTATACCATAAGACATAATACTATGGAAGTAGCTGAAATAAACAAGTCTAGATGTATCCACGTCTGTAAGATGACGGATTTTTTTGACTGCATACGCTGCAGAACTAAGTCTCTTCGATAGCTTATCTATGTGTGGGCCCCATTGAAGTTTATGATCTAAGGTGATTCCTAAGAATACGGTACTTTCTACTATTTCTAACGTTTCTCCTTTAACGTTTACATCAGCCTTCACTTGTTTAACATTAGGTAGAATAAATCTAATACATTTTGTTTTGCTTTCGTTTAGCAAAAGATTATTGACACTAAACCAATGGACTACTTTTGAGATTGCATTATTCACATCGTCGAAGTTTGTGTTTTGTCGTTTCATTTAAAAAATTAATGAAGTATCATCAGCAAACAATACAATCTCGTGATTATTCTTTACTAGATGAGGCAGGTCGTTAATATAAACTAAAAATAGGAAAGGACCAAGGATAGAACCCTGCGGTACACCCATTGAAACTACAGACCCCGAAGACCGTTTCCCATTAATGTCAACTCTTTGTATCCTATCACTCAAATAAGAAGTAAGAAGATCCAAAGAGGTGTTTCTTATTCCATAGTGATGTAATTTCCTGATTAATGTTTCATGGTGTACGCAATCGAACGCTTTTGACAAGTCGCAAAAAACGCCTAAAGCATCTTGCGACTTCTCCCAAGCATCAAAAATATGCGATACTAACTCTACACCGGCATCAGTAGTTGATCTGCCGCGAGTAAACCCGAATTGCTTACAATGCAGCAGGTCATTGCCATTGAAATGCCTAAGCAATTGATGTAAAATAAGTTTTTCAAAAACTTTGCTGAATGTAGGCAGTACTGATATTGGTCTAAAGTTAGTGGGGTCAGACCTACTACCCGATTTATACAGTGGGCTTATTTTACTACATTTCATTAGATCAGGAAATACGCCGCAATCAATAGATTCATTAAATATAAAAGCTAGATCTGTGGCAATGGTATCAATCAAAGGTTTAATAATTGTAACGGAAATGCCCCAGAGATCTGCAGTTTTCTTAATATTTATAAGTTTAAAGGCTTTTTTAATATCTGTTTCATCAACGTGGCTGAAGTTAAATTTATTTTTGCATTTAGATACATTTTCTATAAGTAATGACTCGGCAATTACAGTAGAAGAGTTTAAACACTTTGTAGTAGAGATTGGAATTTCAGTAAAAAAGTTTTCAAATGCTTGGGCCACTTCAACATCATTTTTGATTGAGTAATCATTAATCTTTAAATTGTAATCATTAACGTATGTACTGACCTTTCCAGTCTCACTTTTTATAATATTCCAAGTTGATTTTATTACATTTTCACTATTTCTAATTTTCGAGCTAATATAGTTTGATTTTGCTATTTGACAAACTTTTCTCAATATTTTTGAGTAATTTTTTAATTTTTCTTTGAACTCCTGGCTAAAATTGTATTGTTTTTCACTATACAGTTCATACAACTTTTGTCTACTTTTATGTATACCCACTGTTGCCCACTCACTAAAGGTAAGTTTTTCTGAGACCATAATCGATTTGGGTGTGAATATTGAATTGAACGCATTGGTAAATTTGTTAAAAAAATTGCAATACGACTCATTTGGATTGTTAAGTGAGTGATTAGGTGATGGTTTAGAATCCCAATTCAATATTAACCGTTCAAATCGATTGGTGGTCACAGGTATGTATGTTATTTTCTTTTTACAATTTTTATTTTTTACTTGAAGTTCTAATTTTATTAGTTGACCTAAGTGGTCTGATTTTAAATTACTTATTACTTTTTTTGTAACAATTTTTTCACTTTGGCAAACAAATACATTGTCAATACATTTTGCTGATTATTATTATTTCAACCTCAACCTCAACAGCCTGTATTGGTCCACTACTGGACGCAGATCTCCCCCTGATATGCGCCTTAATGGCAATTATTACATGGGGGTAATACCCATAATCCCCACGCTGGGCATGCGGGTTGGGATCGCAGTTCGGTGGTAGAATTGATCTGCTGGGGACGCTGCTGCCCGCCCCCGGTGGATATCCCTTAATCGCTCTTACGGCGCCCCGACAAGAGTTGGTGCAAATTCTAAGTCCGCAACACTCAGTAAAAGAATACAATTTTTCATACACACGTAATCTGTCAGCTCAATAAATACCAAACTCGTTAGTCCCGATATTTTTCGATTCGATATAGTCGCTTCACTATTCTTAACCATAATAAATAGCATATTATCCTACTATATTATAATGCCGAAAGTTTGTGAAATCTGAATTTTTGTTACCTTGGATCTCCAAAACTACTGAAGAGATCAAGATGAAACTTGGCGTACGTTTAGAGCAAAGTCTAACTTAGATAATAGGCTACTTTTTATACTGTAAATACGCGTGCAAAGCAGCGGACAGAAGCTAGTATGAACTATTGCATTCTTTCATTCAGTTGAAGAAAATAAACGCGTGGACGGACGTACATATCTATCGACTAACAAGGTGAATTCTATTCTTTTAGGTGTTTTTTTTTTTTCATTTTTGTAGTAGAAGCGACGCGTGACCCGAGAGCTGGTCAGTATCTGGCACAGCGCATCAGCTTTGCCATACAGCGGGGTAATGCAGCCAGCGTCTTGGGGACGCTTCCGACTGGTATTGATATGGATCAGTTGAGCTACCTGTAGATTGTTTACAACAGTCTGCAGTTAGCTCAATTGTTTCAATTGTAAATACTAATTAAATTATAATTTTCTTTGTGAATAAAGGCTTCTGCCCTACCTTTTTGTAGTAATAAATATTTTGGCTAGTATTTCTAATTCCAGCCAAAATATTTATTTAAGTATTTTGTAGTACCATATACGCCACCCCGTCAAGTTCTACACTAACCGATCCTGTCCATCCAAAGGTTGCCTGGAAGAGATCGCTTTCAGCGATAAGGCCGCCGATTGTGCCATACTAGATTTAATTATTAGTTTGTAAGATATTTTATAAGCATTGATGGTACAATAAAGGTATTATCTATCTATCTATCTATCTAGTACCTGACCGGCTCCGTGGCGGTCGTGGAGTAAGAAACGACCTACCAACTCAGCCCGTGCATGTCGTAAGAGCTGACTAGGGAACCATTCATTCATTTCATTACACTTCATCTACCTATTCCATCGCCTCTCCTATTAACTCTAAGGTTTGCTGGAAGAAAACTCTTTATCAGGGTTAAGCTCGCCTATGTACATCCTATTATCTAAGTTCATGCTTTGTAAGAATTACAGAACCTTATTGGAAAGAAAAAGGGTGGTAGATTCCGATTTGATAAAATCAAGGTGAACTCTGCAACGCGATGGAAAGGCAACATCTCCCAGAATTTGTCAGGTTGAGTCACTCTTTGAATGTCATAAATTGAAGTGAAGGCAGCCATGACCTTCACATTGAAAATGTATTCCAGTCCTTTTACTTTACTACACTGTAGGTATACACCACAGAATTAATATGACACGGACACGATCTGGAATCCCACGACATGATTCAAACCAGGATGTGTCTTAGACAAGGATCCAGTTAAATTTAGCTGTGACCTAGACAGAAGAATCCCTACATTTATACGTGCGTGCGTGGTATAAAAATCAAACATTTTATTATTTTCTCGGATAATTTTCTTGTAGGAATATTTTTATAACTAGCATCTGCCCGTGGCTTAGCTAATGATATCTTGATAAAACGTAGCCTTTAAGGATAAATTAGAGTCAACTTACACCGAGTATCTGAACCAAATATATTTTATGGAGACAAAGATCTATATTTAAATTAACACAAACTGATGACAATAACAGATAACTGAGGAGTAAAAGAGAGGCACTAAAAACAGGAACATAGACTTCAACAACACCCAATTTTTCTTGAGTTTTATTTCATTTAATAAAAAATGTCAAGAATTATAAATTGGAGAATTTTAAACAAACTTAAATTGTCCTCTATAAATAATCGTGTACCATGCGTGGAAAAAATCAAACATTTTAATATTTTCTCTGGATAAGCTATTGAAATGTACTTAGAAATATTTTGATGGGTACCTATCCTTTTAGCTAACTTTACTACCTAAACGTGAAATATTTAAAACCTTGTTGGATAAAAATGTCGGTAATAATTTGGATAGATAAAATGCCACAGTGACGAGTTACATGATGATTGCTACAAATAGGTAGTATTGGTAACATTTTTATAATTTTTATGTAAATCAGCTTCGGGCATTAATCCAAGGTAAAAAGTATCTCCTTGGCATATTTCTTTAGTCGTGAAAAGGTAAAAGACAGACAAAGTAAGGGACCTACCGAAATTTTTTATTTCGTATTTTTAGTCAGATTTTGCTGTCTTGCTAAAAATAGGAACGAAAAAATAAACTAAAACTAAATCATTGTACTTTTATATTTAATGTGTACATAGTTTATTATTATTGTTGTCGATTGTAAAAAAAGGTGAGAACACAGATGACGGCTGATTGAGGAGATATACGGCTGATAGGAAGAAAAATATTGTGCCAACCCCATCTAGCATGGGATAGGGTCCGAAAGATGATGATGAAGATGACCGTAAAAATAGTAGGTATTCTATTGTTTTGTAAAATTTAAACTTAAGTGCATCAGACAAACCAAGCCAAGTGCGTCGTACGAGTATGACGTATGCTGGTATTATACCTGCAGCACAGACTTGTATGGCGAGCCGGCATGACTTGAACGGAGTCGAGCGGATGTCCTTTGGACTATAGAATGCTCGACGCCATTGTGTCTGCCTAGTGTACCATCATTCAAAGGCTTAGAAAAGAAATGCACTGGCTTCTGTATTTTTTAGCGGAATACGGCTTAGCTTTATAAAGAAAGATGCATGTTTTAGCAGTCTACGTGTTGTTTGTATTTACGACCTCTGTGGCGAGGATGGCAAAGGTCCGCCTGCGATGCAGGAGGTAGCGGATTCCATTTCCGTCAAAAGGGTACGGGATTTTTTTATTTTTTTTTTATTTGCAGATATTTATTTCGGGTGTTCTGAGTGTTTTCTATGTTTAGTAAAAATATCTATCTATGTAGTGTATTGTATTGAGTCTAACAGTTAACTAGTACCCATAACACAAGCTCTGCTTAGCTTGGGGCTAGATAATGCTGTGTGAGTTGTCCAGCATTATTTATTTATTTACGTTTTTTCCTTCCGATTTCATAAATGGGGGTCTTATTGGTGTCTACCTATGGCCCGGGTAACTTATCAAATTAATGTTTTCACTTAATCTATGAACGGTAAACATATTTTGTAAACAGGCCTCCCGCGACACAGGCTTGCCTCGTGCGGGGACCACCAGCAACTGTATGGTAGAAATAAGTTTTCTGGCAAATAAATTATTTTATACTTTTATTTTATACTTTATTTGTATTTTGCTACGTCTACTGTTGTTCTGATGAAATTATTCTGAACGTAGAGTTAAATTGATGGTACCCTCGAAACGCAAGCTTAGAACCTCATCAATCTTTTCAGTTCTGACCGAAAGTAATGTTTTCTTTCAAATAATGGATTGGTAATGTCTGGCTAGACTGTCCCAATTCCAGTTTTTCCCAGTTTTCATTTGTTTATTCTAATTTCTTTGTAATTAGTAAGTATACGAGTAATTCGATATTTCTGGGTTATCACATGACACGTACATGACATCGCTGTGCCCACAACTAGGTTACACCAGAGAAATATATCTTTTAAAGGGCAATGTATACGCATCTACAACAAAACTCCAAGTGAGTTGCAAAAATTATCAATCAATAAATTCAAACAAATTGTCAAACATAACCTTTGTAAAAAGGCTTACTACAAAATATCAGATATAATAGAGGATAAAAAAGCTTGGGACGAGTTTTGCTCCAGCTCGAAAAATAACAACTAACAAGCTAAAGGTTTCTTCGTCGCTTCTTTAATTTAGTCTACATACCGAAGCGACAGAAATCAAAAATATCACTTTATTTCCGTGTCAGTTTTATAATTTGACCTTTTCTAAGTGTACATTTATTGTATTTATGGAAATAAAGAGTTTTTGATTTGATTGATTTGATTTGACACACTCTTACCGGAAAAGATTTAAAGACGTTTCACACCTAAAGTACAACACAAACTGTTCTTACTTTGGAGTTAGATAATGCTGTATCAAAATTAGGAAGGCACCTATTTTGTACCTACCTATTTTAGATTTCCCACGATGGGAATAAAATGACGCAGATTAAGCAAAACCACTACTAATACTAACGAGCATCGAGAAATACCCTTCCATCTTGGTAAGTCCCAGACAAAGATTTGTGACGTAAATATTATGTTTGTAGCTATCCCGATTTAACCCAAGTACAGCTTGATAAGCTTGAGCGGCTTCAAAATCTCAGCTTACGCTTCATTTTCGGTCTGCGAAAGTACGACCACATCACAGAGTACCGCAAAAAGCTCAAATGGTTACCAATCCGTCTTCGCCGGGACGCACACTTCCTCTCACTCCTTTATTCCATACTTTTTGTCCCAAATACACCCCCTTACCTCAAGGAACGGTTTCAATACCTCCACCAAACCCATAGCCGCTCCCTCCGCTCAACACACACTCTTCAACTGCAAACTCTCCGCCCCTTCCATTCCTATAGCTCATCCTTTACCGTACGTGCCATAAAGCTGTGGAATGCCCTACCCACTTCAATTCGACAAGCTAAGTCTCTCCCTATTCAAACATATGGTCTATGAACATTTCCTTGCCTCTACTTCAAACTGTTAGTATTAAATTAGTATATTTACATACACCCTATATATTTATTTTATGTATATTATATATTTATTTTATATATATATCTTATGTATATTATATATTTATTTTATGTATCTGTCATATTTATTGTATTTATAGCTACCACTATTTGTAAAACACGCCACCGTCTATACTTGTTCTTTCACTTCCGGTCCATCCAAAGGTTGCCTGGAAGAGATCGCTCATAGCGATAAGGCCGCCCATTGTGCAACGTTATTTGTATTTGTCTTTTCCTGTCCTGTGTTTCTATTTGGTGTGCAATAAAGAGTACTGTATTGTATTGTATTGTATTGTAGGTGAGTCTTATCCTTTTTAAATAATTTATCTATAAATTAAATGTGTCATTGTTCTGGTATGGAGGAAAACAGATTTTCTAGTTATTACTGTTCAAAACTGATTTTACATTTTCGACCTTTCCTTTTCAAAACTAGTTTTGACTGATTCACAGTCAAAGTGGTTCTGAACAGTTATGTGTTGAACCATAAGTCCGTAAAATACACTTTCCGGACTACGAGTATATACACAGTGTCGGTAAAAGATGGTCGATATAATGTGAAACCCTCAAAAATAAATGATCCCGAAGGGTTAGTTATTAATTAATTAGAGTAATTATTGTATTCCCGAAGGATTAGCATTCATCCAGCAAAACTTAAAAACAGTGTTAAATTAAGGGACTCGAAGGCCGTTTTTAGTTTTTGCAGAACAATCAATTATATAATAAAAAAGTATGCATGTACTGAAAGAACGAAACCTTAGTTCATGAGCAAAAGATCATCATCATGTTAACGTCGAGGCCATCCAGCTCCTTGACAATGCTGACCTAATAAGAAGGCTCAAAAGGAAAAACCTTTTGAGTTAGTGTGTAAATTGATATTAGTGAAATGTAGTGTAAACAAACTAAAGAATACAAGAACAAAGTGTCTTCCCGTAAATCTTATATAGAGGTGCTGAACAAGTTCTTAGAATAAGCTATTCTAGCAATTTAAGTTAAATTTAAAATACCTACTCATTAGCCCACGTTGTGGCTAGATTGTAATCATACGAAGGTACATTCTTTAAAAGTAATTAATGTGCATAGGATTTAAAAAAATGTAGTTACCTAAAGTAAAACCCGCCCTTTATTTCCGCAACCTGAGTCTTAGCCCACCCAACTATGAAAAAGAAAAAGAACAAACAAAACGATTATGCCAAAGCATTTCGTTGACTAATCTCATTTAAACATTCCGTGAGTTTTCTCACGGAAAAGATGCATAACAAGATGGCTCCTGCTATTCCTACATTACTGTCATAATTAAGGAGCCTGAAGGACCGCGGTGAAGAACCGGAGAAGAATACAAATTATTGTGAGTAAGTGGCCTTCCCCGACTTGGTCTGCGTGCGTAGATATTTCATTTTGTTTATGCCAACGGTTGGGATTAATTTGGTATTGCAGAGACTTCAAACGAATATTCTAAATGTGAAAGTTTGGATGTATGGATGGATCTGACGTTTGTTACCTCTTCACGCCCAAACTGCTGATCGGACTGGGCTGAAATTTTGCATACAGGTAGTTTTAGGCCTGGAATAAAACATATGGAACTGATTCCATATGTTTTATTCATTTCATGGGAACTGATTTATGGGATAAAACGTTTAATGTTTGATTTCAGGATTAGAATTATCTGTGTCAAAATTTCAGCTCGATCCTTTCAGTAATTTTGGCGCGAAGAGTAAGCAAATATCCTTCCTTCTAGCCATCTCTTCCTTCCAAACATTCGCATTTATAATATCAAGTGTCATATCTATTTTTTTTATTGCAGTCATGTTTTTTGGTAGGTCTTATCATAAAAAACTGTTTTAAACATGGACCCGGCATGGACTCTACAATAATTATGTTGACATTATGTTGACTGATTTAATCACGTCAGTTATCATCTCTTATAGTGACATCAATACGTTCATGATACTAATCATGAAGTTACCTAGATAAACTTTCTCATTATTTTTTTCCCTAAATTAAATATGAATCAGTCAGACAGAACCATCAGTGATCTTTTTCATGGTCAAAATTCTGAAGTAAATGATAAGCAATACCTTCTGCCTACGTTTGATCGTGACGATAATGAAATTAAATACCCATCGATGTACCTAAGTAAAATTCAGAAGATGAGGTACTAGCTTCTCGAAAGTGGAACGCTCTAATTAGGTCCAATTAGGTCCAACCACCTCAGTCACTGTCGGACCTTCTTCGCTTTCGCGTGCGTAGGTATTGTTGTCTCGTCCTACTTCGGTCTTTCCATCTTTTTTGTTCATTGTGCTGGTATATTGTATTGCAAATGATGGAAATAGCGTGTCTTTGCATATAGTTGTAATGTTAAACAACAGAGACCATTTTTGAGCACTGGAAGAACGAACCAAATCTACCGAATTTTACTTATATCTATGGTAGTACCTATACTGAATAGTAGGTACCTTTATGTAGGTATGATGTTTGTGTTGGTACCTGAAGATTTTATCTCCTCCAGGTATAAAGTAAAACTAAATCATCATCGGCCTTGTTCCGTCTATAGAGGCGATTTAGGTAATGCCTGTGGTTTGGTTGAATTTATAATTCTTGGTGCGGCTGCTTAAACAAAACGACTATAACTTGGAAACTACTCGTGCTATACTTTCAGATCTTTAAATGAAAGGAAAGAACAAGACCTACATTGACTACAGCTGTCAAATTGACACTTACTGTCAGATGTGACAAGAACTGTCACAAATGCAACATAATCGTGGAAAACAGACTGTTCCAGTCAAAATTGACAAAAAACAAAAACATTTAATATTTAAAACTACACCTAGTACCAATTATACCTGTATGCATAAAACCACACTGATATGATTTTTTCTAAGTGCTTCTCTTAGGTATTATTAGACAAAATATTTAAACTTGTTTAATATTACAGCATATTAACATATTATTTAAAGTTACGTTGACTTTTGTAAATCAGACATTTTGCTCCTAAAGACATTATTAATTTTAGGAAGTTCTAAGTTTGTATGTTTTTTTATGTACATACAGCGTCAGAATTAAGTAACCCCCCTCCATAACACATGCAAGTTTAAATCCAAATCTGTTAATCAAAGGAATTTCTAAAGTTGAAAATAAATTATATTTTTATATAAACAGAACGAATAGACTTGTCCCGCAAACTCAAAAATCTTGTAAAATTGAGGGATCCAAAGTTGTTTTTTAGTTTTTTCAAAATAATCAAAGTATTATACGCCTACTCAGAATTCACACAATGAGCGGCGAAAATAGTCTGAGCGAATCACTCACTGAACGACATAAATTGACCTACACTTGACCTTGTTTTACTAAGAAATCAAATCAAATCCCAAAAAGTTTTGACTTCGACGGGACTTGAACCCGCATCCTTCCGTCAGTACGGGAATGTGCTAACCAACGACACCACGAGGTCAAGTGACGTAGGAGTCGAAAATCTCTGTGAATTCCTACGGACTCTAGCGCTGTTCTCAAGCGCGAAGTCGAAATTTTTTAGTATATTATTTGATTTCTTAGAAATTACCCAGAGTATAAGGGCTAACGCACTAATAATAACAAAAACCATGGTAGGTACTGTTTTCAGATGTTAATTTTCGGTCTGATCAACTCCAAAATTTATATTATACCATTACCATTACTGTCTACACTTTGTGGCGACAGCGGACATTTTGCAAGTGGGACTGAAAATCAGCAATGCTGAGTCCTTATCCTTTTCATTATTATCACGTCACCTAAGTACTTTCTTTGTATAACCTTATTTTAAAAGTGTTCTTTGTTTTGTATCTATCAAGTGTCTAAGTTATTACTTATAGTAAGATTTAAGATTATTTTTAACCTAGATATAGTTTTGATGAATAAACTCCTATTAAATATATACAGGGCGTCCTACGGCCATGCCACATGGAGGGAAAGTACCTTGAATATTGTAGATAGAACATTTTACTGAAAGAAGACATTATTTTAATTTAAAAACAATTTAAACTGCATTCATAGATATTTAAATAATTACATGGTTGAACCGGGAATCGAACCCGTTGCACGAGAAAAACAATCATCCTATAGCTATATAATACCGATCGAAAGGCTTCATCATAAGGATTATTTTTTGCTAAATAACATAGTGTCAGAAATAAAAGGAACACCATGAATTTTAACATTAGATGTAAAATTTCGTTCAGAAAAATGAAAAAATGTCCTCACGGCAATGCCAGCTTTTCATTTTTCTCAGACAGACACTTTAAACTTATAACACCCCTCTCTTTTTGCGTCGGGGGTTAAAAACAAGTGCCTGGTGGTGCCGGCCTAGAATTTGAACCACCCCTACTCTTCCTGCGGATGTCGTAAGAGGCGTATAAGGTATAGCCACCGGAGGCAGACAGCAGCGCCCCCTGCAGAACAATTCTACCACCAAAGTGCGATGCCTAACCCGCTTGTCCAGCGTGGGGATTATTCGCATTACCCGCATGAGATAAAAGCCAATAAGGCGCTTATCAGAGGGAGGCCTGCGCCCAGCAGTGGACCAATACAGGCTGTCGAGGAGGTTGTGGTAGAAACATGCCTTCAGGACCCAACCCTAAATTAATGATTTGAAATGTAAGTTGAAGTTATTTAGTACGAACGAAACTAAGTTAACCAGCCGAACTCTGTCCAATTTATCTTAATGTACATTAGAGTGGTCAAGGATCTCGGCTTAGAGTTGGGTAATAACTGGTTGTATGTGGATTTATTGGACATTTGGCCTGTACATATACATATACATACCTAGGCATCTACGTGGGTTTCATCATCATCATCAGCCTATATTAGTCCACTGCTGGACATATGCGTCCCCTAATGAGCGCCAGAGCAGCTGAAGACACAGCCGCATCCAGCATCTGCGAGCAGTCATCCCACCTGGCCGGAGGGCGTTCTACACTACGTTTGCCGAGTCGCGGTCTACATAACCATCTGTTGACGGTTCTTCGCGAGATTATAGCCGGCCTACTGCCACTTCAGCTTGCTAATTCTTCGAGCTATATCGATAACGTGGGTATATAGGTACCTACTTATTTGAATAAATTGCTTGGGGTATTCATGTAACCATCAAAAAAATGGTTTATACCCGATTACGAAGAAGATTAAAATCGAAAAGTCGAAGGACCTGAGCCTAAGATGGCCCACTTAAAAAAAACGTAAATCCATTGATACAAATTAATGTAATTATGCGCAATGTGTAACCGCATCAATAAACATACTGGCAACCCCAAATAATGGAAGCAAGCAGCCATTCTGACAGCAAGCTTATTTTTTCTAATTAATTGTTTGAACAAGAGATAAAAGCAGTGAACAGTATTAAATATTAATTGGCCACGATTCTCGACAATCTCGTCAAATTGTTACACTTGTCACTTTTGTCACTAATTTTGTATGGTTCTTTGTTACAATGTTATTTAGATTCTGTTGGAATTAAGCAGAAACAATATTTAGCGAAAACGTTTTTACTTAATATCATAAGGTACCTTGTGAGTAGAGTCAAAGGACTCAATCTTAATAAATATTGGTTCATTCCCAAAGAGTATTCGACCTTTGTAGATTAACGAACAAAGCATTCAAAAATAACTACTCTTAGGCAGTTGGGTAATAGGGCGATAGTAATACTACTAACTGATGCTTGGAATGAGATTTTTATACATTCCTAGCTGCATTCTTACTACCCGTTGTCCTATTACCCGTTTTCCCGTAGGAATGAAGCATTTTCCCGCGGTAAAAAATAGCCTATGTTCACCAGGAATAATGTGGGCTTCCAATGGTAAAAGAATTTTTCAAATCGGTCCAGTAGTTTCGGAGCATATTCAATACAAACAAACAAACAATCAAATCTTTCCCCTTTATAATATTAGTATAGATTTTTGGCACTAACCTAACCTAACTATAATTATCATAGTCTGGTAGTTATATCCTAAAAAATGCGAACTCCTTACATCCAGTGAAATACCTACAAAGCTAAAAGCTCGAAAAGCGTTGTTTCCTAAAAATATTTTTGCTTTATCTATCTCACTACCGCATAATTTTGTCACAATGTTTTCGTAAAACCGCATTTTCCGCAGATTTCCGCATATTCGGCAAGTTGTCAGGGATTAAAAGCCGCTTTATTCGTAAATGAATTACGGACGTATCACACAACGCCCGGATTAACTGAGTGACGGCGACATGATCTATCATGGATGCGATATGCAAATTTCATTTTTATCCCGCTTTAATTAAGGCTCTTAATTCAGTGCTGATTTTTGTGATTTTTCAACGTTATTTTCGTAGGTGTTTTGTTAAGAAAGGTTAGTAACATAGGCAGTCACGAATTAATTTCAGTTTGATTAATTATGTCAGTCAGGTGAAAATCATCTAAATTTATCATTATAACAGTAACATTACATAAACATCAAATTTATGATCACCAAAGAACTAAGTCTTAAAACGTAAAATAACTAAATATTAATTATTAGTAAAGTAGTTTTATTTAGTAGCTGCATGCAGCTTAAATCTATGTAGTACCGTAATTATTAGTCTAAAATTTTCAAGTTTTTATAATGAGATCTTACTTAATAAACAACCCCAAAAACAAAACAAAAAAATACTCACAAAATAATAAAACAATCCTTTTAAATTCACTCTATCACTATCATCGCACTCAACACAAACTAAAAAAAAACTAAATAAAAATAAACAATTCGAACTTCGGATTCGAATTTCGAATTGAATAGCTATTCGCGCGATCACTTCGCGCGAATGGCACACTGTAAATGGCCAAACAGTATCACCTGTCTTCATTTATGGTTGCACGAGACTTTTTGCAGCGGCGAACGTAATTAAGAAACTTTTTTCTCAGTCTGCCATTTTTTTATCGCTTTATAGTTGCATGCGCTTCACAATACCTACTAACTTGGGGTTGTAGAATAATAAGGGAAACGTTTGAAATTATTATTACGTACGTACTCGTGACTTCAACTGAAAATTATGTAATTTTTATGATAATTTCTATTTTTCTTATTTTATCTCCGTAAGAAATAATATCAGATAAGAAAACGGATATGTTTATGCCCCCATATCTATCTTATCTGTTTCACCACAGTTAAATAATATCTTGTGGACGAAACAAAGATGTAATATTGTCAAAAATGTGAATGCGCGAGTATCCACCTACCTCCTAAAATATCTGATATTTGCTCTACATGACGGTAATGGCTATCTATTATCGTTTAAGGCGAATTCCGACAACGGAGGCCAGTGTCATAGGAGAATAGCCATTTGTGCAGGACATAATGTGCACAAATAAACACAGGAGCACTCACTTTTACCTAACTGTCTTAATCCGATGGGATTGGAAACTGACACGACCGGGAAGAGGTCAGACGCAGGACCAACGACTTAGCATTCTGGTTCAGGTGTTCAGGTTTCCGAGGCATAGGGGTGTAACGTCACCAACTTCCTGGTTTGCTACTGTGCTCTATATACCTATCTACAAGCTTTATGAGACAACATTAAAAAATATGATATTTATTTTATTGAAAAGACTTAAGAATTTAGAATGAAGGTTCCTTACAACCTTGAGTACCTATAAAACCAATAATTCTAAAGTTTAATGCCTTGGGTAAAGTTGGTAGCAGGTTGATACTTTTTGATTGGTTGCACTTTTCTTGGTTCACCGATCATCGTAGGTTACGTTACGTACCTATTGACCTTACGATCACAATTACATTATATTAATGGAGGTAGGTTATATATACTAGGTAGGTACATCACCGCATGTTTTTGTAGCTTTATTTCTACTGTTCATCAATGATTAAGTACCTACTCTTTTTTGTTTATTTCCGAGCAAGCAATTATTTCAATTTGTACCTTCTTTTTATTATTTAAGTAAGCAATTGTACCTTACCTTTAACTAATTAAATGTAAAAAATAATACCTTAGGTAGGTAGGTAGGTATTTTTTTTAATTAAATAAAAAAAAAATTTAACGTTTTAAAATTTATTTAAAATTATTTTATTATTATTTATATTATTATTATTTTCGTTATTTAAAATTTTAAAATTTTAACGATTCCATAGTGACCCGGTGTTAAACGTTAAACAAACATAAGTTTTACCTGAATAGGGTGGGCTTTTTGGACGGGGAGTATAAGAAGGCTAAACCGGTTTTGTAAAGAGAGAAATTTTCATCCTTATTTTCAGATTTTCAAAAAATATACTATAGCCAGCAAAAAAATTGGCATTTTACACGAAAACTTTTTTTGCTGCTATAGATCCTGTTTCTTATACTGAAAAACTTCTATCGGACCAACTGAGGTTAGATAGAGTACGAAAAAACTCTGCGATCGCGAGAAACTTTTCCATACACCGGTTGATGTCCCGTCAAAAAAATCCACACTGCATAACTAGGCTTAAAAATGGGACCCATATAGCCTTCAGCCCCTAAAAGACAAAATCCACAGCAGATTTTCTTTAAAGACAAAAGAAAAACATTTCCAGAGTGTTAACCGTTACAGCCACCATAAAATAAAACTATTTTTGCAAGGCTTTGTATTCATAACGGCGTTCTGGTTATCTTTATTGTATTATTTTACTGTCTACTCTTAAACAGGTGTTTATGTGTGTTGGCCACAAAATGTGACAATGGAAAATATGAATATTCAAATACACAGCCTCATAGAATATTGTTATACAAATTATATTAAAATATGAGAAATTTAACTGACTCGTATATTAACGAGACTAATCCAAAATATACTTATTACAAGAAATTTCAATGGCATAAATGTATTTTAACCCTTAACTGTAGTGGTGAGACGGAGTCACTTTTCTATAGTCGTGGGTCCACGGGACCCACGTCTATAGCTACCTACTTTAGAGTATTATTATTGAAAAAATACAAAAACGGATGAAATTTTTACGCTTTTTTATTAATAACTATTTATTAAACTATCACAGTTTTACAAAAAATCAACAATAGGAACTTTTATTCTTCTTTATAGTGGCACTTTTTTTAACCAGTCGTTATTTACTGAACCTAATAACATGCTTTAGAAAAAAAATCACATTAAATAGAAAAACACAATAAAAAACTTAAATGAAACTTTTTTCATAAACATAAGATAACAAATTCTATGAAAACAAAAACAACAACTAAGAATCTTCTTCTAAAAAAATTTTGACATCACCAAATGATGAGCCAAGTTATAAGCATGAGTTACACACTGTTTTAGCACAAGTCATGCAAATAGGCAGTCTCCACTTAGGACATAAATGTAAAGTCTTCGCTTTTTTGTTTGGCGGACAAAAAGAGCATCTCTTTCTTTTATTCCTATCCAATTTCAGGCTTTCATCATTTGCTGAAGCTGTCCCTGCTGGTTGAACGATTTCATCTTCATCTCTGTCTAATTCTACGTTTAACCACTGCTCTAATATATCGTCTCTATTTGAAGAAACATTCCTTTGATTTGCCATCACAAATAACTGAAAAAAAATTGTAAAACCAATAAATAATATAAACGAAAAAAGTTACGTAATTATAGTCGTGGGTCCGATGGACCCACTCACACACCAATACTCACCTTAGCAGTAACAAGCGAAGCTCGTCCATCCCCTCACGGGTGCTTCAGCTTACCGGCGGAAGGTACCTAGGAGCGGGAGGCGCTGGGGCACTCGCCGTGATTTTTACACAAGTTCAAAGATTGCACCTGGGTCCATTGGACCCACAACTACAGTTAAGGGTTAAATGTCTTATTTGTTTTGTTTTCTGGTTTTGGTAAATTGCTAAAGCAGCAATTAATTTTTTACAAAATTCAAGTTCAGTGAATTTTAATGTTCGTTGTAATTTGAAAAAATGACCCTTACCCATCTTAACAAGAATATTCTTTGCATTAGAGTTGGAAATAAGGGATGCTTATGCCATTTCGGAAACTAAATGAAGTGGGCAGATTATTTATTAGTTGGTCACCTAGGCACCCTATACATTTTTTTTACAACGCAGGTGTAAAAAACTACTACTTTTTGAAAAAAATTGTAAATAATTTCTACTAAACTATAAAAAAAACTGTTCATTTGACACACATACTAGCGGTTAGCATTTGATAGTAGGTACAGTTATCCAAGAATGTAGAAAAAAAAAACAAATTGCAAAAATTCAAAAATTCCATGATTTTGATCAAATGATTTGTGGTCGAAAAGAATGGACGAGAGTAAAAAACTTTGTAAAATTTCGAAAATGTCCAATAACTCGAAACCGTTAGACTTTTACGGGGTACAAATTTATATATTCTGCACAGTTATTTATGAATTATGATGCCCCCTACCCGTAAGTAAAGGATTATCCTTACGCCATGGACACACTGTTTTTCCTGAGTTTTAAAATGATTTTGCTGTAAACAGTAGTTAATACAGTTATTATTTTAAAAAATATACATAGGATTTGAAGTTTTTTGAGTGCATCACAATAAATAAGATAAATGCTAATAGAATAAAAAATTGAGCAGGATGCACGATCATTGGACTTTACTTGGGTAATACCGATAAAGTCATTCTCAATTGTATTTGCTTGGATCCGGATGGTGGTAGGTACTCAACAACAAAAACAATCCATCATTGGTTAAAAAAACACTCGCTTGGTTTACGAAGTAACATTACTTAATCTGTGCTATCAATGTGTTTTCAATAAATTATTTGAAAAAATACTCGTGACGCAATCTAAAAAATGTGCAATACCTGTTGTTGTCCTTTTCCCAGTAGTGAGAGTAACGAATAAAAACATTTTATCTAATTTTCGGTGTCGGTTTAAAGATGTTTATCTATACTAATACTATAAAGAGCAAAGATTTGATTGTTTGTTTGTTTGTATTGAATAGGCTCCGAAACTTCTGGAGTGATTTGAAAAATTCTTTTACTATTAGAAGCCCACATTATTCCTGATGAACATAGGCTA
The DNA here is from genome assembly GCA_949316285.1 of Eupithecia subumbrata. NCBI lineage: Eukaryota > Metazoa > Arthropoda > Insecta > Lepidoptera > Geometridae > Eupithecia > Eupithecia subumbrata. The sequence continues at coordinate 1,385,988 of OX438644.1, read as the reverse complement.
CTTTTTATAGCGGGAAAATGCTTCATTCCTACGGGAAAACGGGCGATAGGACAACGGGTAGTAAGAATGCAGTTAGTTACCTATAAATACCTATATTATGTAGAAGTAAGGTAGGCTATAAATGTATTTTTTTAATTTTGTTTTTAACATGCTATGCTTGCACATTCCTAGATCTCGTTAGGCAAGCTATTAAATATCTACACTCCCTCGTAAACAATTTTAATTCCTTCTTGTTGTTGGTTAAATTACTACTTTATTCCTATATTATTATACTAAGTTTATACCTATTTAAATTCATTTATTTTTTAGAATAAAAATGGACCAAAGCGTGCAAAGTTTTTTTTAATGGAATGTTTTTTAAATCCTAAATCCTTTAATATACCTTTCAATTTAATTTTGTCACTTTGCTTTTTTATGTATCTACCTGCATCTACATGCCTAAAGGTATATATAGTTTACTATCTACTCGACTTAGCAACCGACCTTAAACTTTAACATGAAAGACACCAAACCGTAGCTTGTCAAGCCAACGATCTTTTTGAGTCCAATGTTTCGAAAAAATACACAACAAAAAAATGCCACTTGTTTTTTTAAGTAAGTAATTGTGGTTAAAATGACAATAAAGATTAAAATCAGTCAACAGTTATGTTAATACGTGAAACAAACACGGGCTTTACATACAAACTGGTTATTAGTAGATAATGGCAATGTAACGCGGAATCAGAATTTCAACTTTTTTAGTATCTGATATTTTTATTCTAAGACCGACTTCAAATTCCAGATTATTAAAGAGCGTCCTGATAAAGTAACAAAACATGCTATCCTGCTATAATACCTTCAATCTCAGTAGATCAATTGTCCAGATCCATAATTACATGTCATATTATAAATTCGAATGTTTATGTAAATGTTTGCTACCACGTATGGCCGTAACTACTTAACCGAATTAGATAAAATTTGGTATGTAAACAGTATAACTTTTAGAATAACACATAGGCTAATCCTATTTTCAAAAATTAATATCTGAGGGGGTTAATAAGGGTGGTAAAGTTTCAATGGCCAATTCCTTGGTTCGATTCACTCAAAGCTAAAAAAAAAAAAAAAAAAATAAACTTAAAAGTGAAACCCTATCGTGAGTGTCCTGTCCACGTCTCAGCTCCACAGGTCATGACGGGTAGGGCGCACTGATTGAAAATTTTAGTTTTCAATCATTGCGGTATGGATGGAGAGACTCGACGTACTTTCTCATAATCATTCTCATTTATTCGCCGTAGGAGCACAAGGCACACTTGCATTCTTTGAGATTTTGATACAAAATGCCTGTTATTCGATCGTATTTATATAAGATTGAAAGTAGGTATATATAATCTATGAAAAATTTTATAAGTAGGTATTTTCTTTTTATTATCAACTTCAACTTCTTTCCATCAATAATTAAATAAATTATAAACAATCTTTTTGATTACCTACTGCCCGTTTAGTATGCTTTTGTTTGTTTTCGGTATTTTATGTTTTGTTTTTTTCCGATTGTAGTTGATTTACTGGTGCCTACTGTCTGTATCGTTGTGTTGTGATCACAAGACGTTCACTGTTGAGAAATATTTGCATAATTTTGGCGCCAACCTTAATCTTAGTCGCATTTTAATCCTTTGCTACCTTAGGTAGGACAAAAATCTTTTAGAAATAAATAACAATAATTCAAAGTTAAATTGAGTTTATTAAAAATATATATAGATACCTAAAAATACTGCACAATGTTTGACCAAAATTTTACCTGATTATTTATTTTGTAGGTAGTACCTACTAGGTAACCTACCTTTCAACATACCGGCGTTAAAAAATATGCGAAAAACATACGAACAAGGTGCCACAAAATAGATGTATTCCGAACCCCGGACGGGTAAGTGTATAAATCAAAGTACCTAAAAAAATTGACAACCGAATCATTCCGCCGCCGCCGCCGCCGCCGCCCCACCGTTTCATCTTTTTGACAAGTCTTCACGCAATTTGGGACAACTTATAATTTTTTTACGACACGAACCAAATAGGTAGAGCCCCTACCAAGCCGCTAAGTATTTTGTAATGTTATGGTGTAGGGATTCCCTGTGAGTCAAGATAGCGGTTCGAAAATCAAAACGTTTTGGAAACCTGTTTTCGAATGAATGTCGTACAAAACCATCATATTTTATTTAAGCGGAAAACACGTCCAAACACGTGATTGCATAAAATTCACAGACGATTTAAAATCTCTCTCAACTCGATGGCGGTAAAAATTTATAATAAAATCCCAGAAAATATAAAATGTCTCGAAAAAAATAACATGTTCGAAACCAAACTGAAAGAGATGCTCATAAATGTTGTTACTACTTACGTACCTACTAACTTGACGACTTCTTCAACGATTCTTTTAGCGACTCGTATATTAAATTGTAAATTAGTATAGGTACCAAATAGTTCATTTTTAGTAGAAATGCACGATACCTGATTCCACCTGTTTGATTGTAACACCATAAATGGGTACATACTGTGATCTTAACTCAAACTCACCTCATCACTAAGACCTGATTGTATGAATGCAATAAATAAAATACTGAATACTGAATCACGTTATTTTATAATTTTCAGGGTGATTTTAACAGTGGGTTGTCTGACTATTTTATAAAGATCTATTGATGACCTAAATGGACATAGATTAAATTCAGATTTTTATAAGGAATCTTTATATTTTATTTGACTATTCAAAGAAAAATCCGGATCATTAAATAATAATTTTAAAGTGGATACTATTTTGTAGATATGCCGGCAAAGCTGGTTTCTTAAATACCGTGAAATCGTGACTAACAAAAACTAGCAACACGTTTTCTATCACGTGTTTTAGAGCTAAACTTTTAAATTATTTCTTTTATTCATAACAAACGGTGAATTCAAATGGCTGAAATTATTTCGTGCCGGGTCGATGGTGCCGGGTGCCGGGTTTTCTTACGAGGCAATACGTCTTATAGTAGGCTAGATATTCCGAGAATAATAAATACTAGACATGCGTCTATATCACGTGTCCATAGCAATATAAAGTAGATCATAACCGGAAGACCGCAATTTGCGCAATTGCACGATCACCAAATTCACCTGCCAAACGTGATGTTCATGACAACTCACATTGGGAGGCCTATGTTTGAACTTATGATAATGATTATTTTGACGACCTCAGTGGCGCAGCGGGCGAGAGTCCACCTGCGACGCAAGAGGTTGCGGGTTCGATTCCCGCCTCGGAACAAATTTGTGAACGATCAGCAGAAATTTGTTCCGTTGGTCTGTGTGTTTCTATTTATAGTAAAAAAATATATATATCTATGTATGTAATGTATTAAATATATCAGTTATCTAGTATCCATTAGTCCATTACACAAGCTTTGAGTACTTTGGGGCTAGATGATGCTGTGTGGATTATCCAGCATTTTTTTTTTTTTTATTTAATGAATCAGCCCATGATTGCATTCACTGCTGACATTGGATTTTAAGCTGATATAATACAAAATATATATATCAAATCATTTATTTCAAAATTAAATATACAAAACAAGTGGTAGGTGTCCCTGGTTTCTGTTTTAGTTTAGTTTAAACTATATTACAGATAATATATAAGTCTTTCCTCCTACACAAGGTTTCTAAATTAAATTAAGAAATAAGCAGGAAATAATATCCTAATAGCAACACTACACAATACCTACTATCTAAAATAAAAGGTTAAACTACACAGATTAACAAAAAAAATAATTTACAAAATACAAAAAAAAATATTTAGAATAGGGTACATAGTAGACAATTTACGAATGAACGATGAGACAGCAAAAGTTTAAAACTGTGGAGCTGCCTCATCGCCCGCCTCCTTGGCACTTGGCACAACATAAATAAATTAGAGGAGTATACATATTTATTGATTTTAAAGTTAAGTACTTTATAAAGTTAAAGTTAAAGACGTAATAAAATGAGTAGTAGTGATAACAAAATGATGATGGTTTTTCATTCGGTTCCTAATGCCTAGATGACCTGTTTGCTCGTTCCGTCTCCGAAGTTGTACCAAAACATGTTTTACTTATTTTCATTACTAGCATAATAAAACAGTTAAACTATTAAAAACTTACCCGAATTCCGGGGAAGTTGCCAGAACAGCCCGCTGCGATCTCCCCAGAGCTCGTTATTCAAGCGGAGACGTGAATAATTACCTTTTTAACGATACCCCCTTCTCAGGGGTTTAAGGGGAAGATACTTTGCAAAGTCTCTTTTATAATATTTTATTTTTGAGGGCGGTTTGTAGATGTTTTAATTATAACTAAATTAATGGATCATGTTTTTATTATTTTTGGCATTTCTGAGGTAATAAAACGTTTGTTTCTTTTTCTTTTTAAAATCCAATTAGCAATAAAATTATGTTTTCATTTTGCGCATTCAGGTTATGCTTTTATTTTGTGATAGTAATTGAATCAAATAAAAACGTAAATTTATTACCACATCATTCATCTATTTGAAGCAATACATTTTTATGTGAACCTATAGATATTGTTTTTTTACGGATGTTGAGTTCTGTCTGTGCAGTTCCTTAGCACATTGTTTTAATATTTAAAACTTAACACATGCTCAGCTTGGCGCTAGATGATGCTATTTGATTTGTCCAGCATTATTTATTTATTTGTTACTTTCATAAGAAAAATATTTAAATAAAAAAAAAAAAAACCAGCATATCGTTGCATTTCCCCTTAAAAGCAAGTTTCTACTATGTAAATAGCAAAATAAGAGACTCCCGAAGGAAAATTTTTATTTAAAAATTCAACATTTTCATCAGTTGAGTTAAAATTATTATGAGTTTCTTAGTAATTTTGCAGGAAAGGAAATTTTGTGATGATAGTAATTAAATAAAAACATGATTTATGTATTTTAAAAGCTTGCTAGCATCATATTTTTAGAGATTATTAAGCCAGTGGTTGTGGATAAGTAAATTATCTTGGCAAGTGGTAAACTCTACCATTATAATTATTGCTTTTGTAGTATAATATATCTGTTTTTTTTTGGTTCTTTAGTACCTTAAAAGAAACACTTATAGGATGACTTCGTTGTCATTCTGTCAAGCCAAGACCTTATTTCTCACGGGCGCGTGGAGGTAAGTATCTAGTAAAAATTCATATCGAATACTCAGTTTTGCAATCCCATGGAGCTGAGAAAATATCAAACTTAAATCAATGCAATCAAAAGGTAGATAGACATACAACATACAATAAATAAATACATAAATAAATAAGGCTAACAATTCACACAGCGTTATCTAGCCCCAAGCTCAACAGAGCTTGTGTTAGGGTACTAGATAACTGATATACTTAATACAATACACTGCATAGATCGATATTTTTTATTATACATGCATAGAAAACATCCAGAACACCCTGAACCAATATCTGCAGATCGTACAAACATTTGTCCCGAGGCGGGAATCGAACCCGCAATCTCCTGCGTCGCAGGCGGACCTTCGCCCGCTGCACCACAGAGTTCGTCAATATAATATTATAATAGACGGGTACCTACTTTATTGCACCATCAATACATAAAACAAAGTACGGCCATTTATGTTATGCATTTATTTTTGCACACATAAGAGAACCAAAACTTCTATGAACGGAGTCATAGGATCTTAGAATTTGAGTTTTTCTTTTCGAGGGGCCAATCATGAACCAGGCAACATTTTCCTTCAAGTTTGTACTGTAAGCACTTGCCCTTAAACCTAAGTGGTCATGTTATGCGTGCCCGATAATATTACACGCCAATATTTGTCTTTATGAACCGCTTCGACATGCTTTGGTCATTCGCTAATTAGAACTTAACTTAGGTAGTAAGTAGGTAGGTATCTACTTTGCTCATTATCTAAAAGGGTGCCGTTGATTTACTGTATTTTTCATCCCATCTATTCGAAAAGAGGCGAAGGTTTCCATGATGATAAGTCCGAACAAAATGAGTTATTCCTGCGCACTTAATAACAGAGATGAAATGGCTTTTGAATTTGGAACACTAAATAAATAAAAAGTTTGAACGTAATTCGCTTCGATAAAGTCCTGACCGGTAATAAAAAAGTGCTCCCGAAGCGGCATTGGATGACCAAATTTAAAAAAAGAATACACGGGGACTTCTTATTCGTCTTTTTACTTATCATCAGAACATTACACACAATTTAAATTTGACTCACACAAATTTAATAAAAACGAGTTCTAGCAGTGAAATCGAAATATAAGCTCCAGAATATAAGTAAATATTCGTCACTACTAAAAGCATCTCTTATTTATTTTTCTCCTAGAGGGGGATGAAAAGCAGAGTGTGACACGGGACCAAGATTATTTAACCTCGAGCGACGTACTTTGAATATGCCTATGATTAAAAAATCGTTCTCGCCCTAAATACATTATTTTGGGCCCTTGTGACAAAATCTACTATGTATTTACCTAGTAATATTACTATGTCATTATTATTCCAGTCGTATTAAACCATATTAATTAACGGCAGCGGGATAGACAGATGATTGATCGTTTGAAATATGGCGCTGGACTGTAAGAGGGTGGAAAGGATTAGCTGGACGGAGAAGGTTAAAAAATATGGAGGTCTGGTATAGAGCTCAGAGGGCGCATTGCGCGCTATTTTGTGAAAAAGATAGACATAAGATTTTGCGTTCAAATGAGCGGGACAGAGCATAAGTTTTTGGAACGGCGTAAGCGCAAAAATTATGTTTTTGCTTATTTACAATAAAACTACACAACTTATGAAGAAACTGTATATATAATAGTTAATGCAACCAAAGAATTAGTAATAACCTACGAATCAAAACAACAATATTTTCTCTAGACCGCTAGACCGCGGGGTCCTGAGATCTCGATCAAGTTAGGTACTTTATTTTTTTTTCAATTTTAAGGATAATAAAATGTAAATTTTATTTGATTCGAGTTTTTTTGTGAGTAGGTACTGAGATCTAGAGGCAGTTTGACAACCAAACCCGGTAGGTTCGCCCCCTATAAAATTATTAAAGAAAAACTTAATTTAAATTGTATCGTCAGGTCAGACTGATAGGTGACCTGAGCCATAACATAGCCCATTTTGCAAGCTAATTTTTTTTAGTAATTTCTATTTTCTGTGAGTGAGTCAATGATTATTTAGAATATTTAGAATTTAGAATATATATTTACTTAGAAAGTAAACATGTATTTATCAGTGTTGTACCATTAAACCACAGTAGATAGGTTTGTGTGGGTGCTCACACTCTTATTATACATAAATGTTAGAATTATTAAATAGTACAATGCATTTGTCTAACTCGATGATGTAGTACCTATCGCAATTTTCTACTTCGTTATCGATAAGAAAAGCTCATGTTTTGCATTATTAATACAGTTTTATGGCAGTGCACTTATGTGTCTTATGGTCAAGCCGTCGTACAAAAGGTGTGTTTAATCAAGTTTTATGAGGAGTATTTTGTTTTATGCTTCTAGGAATCACCTGTATGGAATTTACCACCATTCTTTGTTGCGGTTTATATTTCTAGAGTGATTCTAAGGTAGGTAATATGGTGGATCTGGCTGAAGCAAAGAACTAACAGGTAGGTGCAATGGTACGGCCTCCGGCTATAAGTGTACCTACGTATTTACCATGTCCCTGGGCTGAAGCGATTTTGATAGATAGTACGATACTAACCCGTCCGTGGGGTACCGAGGCTCTTCGGGTTTTTAAAAAATTATCTGAGCGTCTGGTCGAAGCGACGCGTGACCCGAGAGCTGGTCAGTATCTGGCACAGCGCATCAGCATTGCCATACGGCGGCGCGGCGGGGCTATGCAGCCAGCGTCTTGGGGACGCAACGACTAGTATTGATATGGATCAGTTGAGCTACCTGTAGATTATTTGCAATAGTCTGCAGTTAGCTCAATTGTTAATACTATGTAGTTCTAATTTATTTCTATTATTTGATTGAATTTTTTTTAATACAAACAGGTGACTGATTTTTTTTTTACTACGAAACCTATAAAAGGATTAAAGTTTTTTAATTCTAAAAGTTCGTAAAATGGGTGACATCCTCGGAATTGGATTACAATGGTACCTTAAAAAACCACAAGCAAACAGACACCACACTCTCCTTTCCTTAGCTACAAAACATTCCATAGACGGGTTTTCCCAAAAAAAACGTTAGAATATAAAAAACACTACATATCGTAAACCAGATACTAAGGTCGTAGATTGGGGCTTTAGCTTGGCTTCCGCAGTAAGGAATTCCCCTTAGAACTCGTTGCTTTTCATCAAATTATGCAGTTTCTCGGAAACTGTGGGACGCTGGTACCTCGGTCAATAACCTACTGCGGTAGGTAGAAAACCTACCGCAGTAATTTGACTCGTAGGTAGGTAGGTAGGTAGGTACCTCGTGATATTTCCTAATTTGTAAATCTACTTCAAAGGGTTATTCATACAGGGTTATTGTTGATTCACTGACACAGCGTGAATGCAGGTTCTGCCCATCATCACGAAAACGTTTATGAAGACACCAGTTCTCAAATCTTAAACTTAGTACCTATTGATAGTAGAGGTACCCAACCCACTCCATTCACTAATCGTTCTTTAGAGTGGATTTTTTTCAAACTAAACTCAAAAACGGCTTTGCCCTGAATCAACAGTGGGTGTTGGAGTCAAATCTTCCGTCTTTAGTAATTATTGGGTTCAGGACTCATGAGTTCTTTCATGTTTTAGCAAAAGTGATATACAAAAAAATAAGTATTAACACCTGGCGTCTTTACGAACGTGTTCGTGATGATGAGCATGACATGCAGTTCTCGTAGTGTCAGTGAATTACCAATAACCCTGTATAGTAAGGGATACCAACCTGATAACACGATCGAGATGATAATTGATTGGAATTTTAAATCGAGGGAAAATCAATTTCATTGTTAGTATAAGTACCTAACCTACCCATGTAGTTTTGTTAACAAGAACTACCTACTCAACCTGGTAACCAACTGAAGTTTCGAAAATTCCTCTGAATTTCGGTCCCAAAGGTAGACTGCTCATTTCTCTAAAGATCGAGTTGAATATTGTAGTTACTCTAGCCATATTAGAGCTGCTTTGCAATAGTAATAGCGAAAGGTCCAAAATCCAAAATAGTCCAGTCCATATCATATTATTCATCTTAACACGAAGTGGGATCGGTTTTGTGAGAAGTTCGCTCGGAACGTCGCGCGGGGAAGGCGAGGAAGGAAGGCGAGAGCCGCGGAATGGCCAGCCCACGCGTAATTTCACTGGTCGTTTTTTAAAAATTAGTCTTTTCCTCTAAAATAAAACTTTTTAGCAAAAAAATAGAACCATAATCGTCTAAAGTATTTATTAGGGAACACGTACCTAGACGAAATTTAATTGAAATATGATAAGTACTAACTAGCAAATGAAACTGCTTTTTCTGTAGAAGTATTTTTGCAAAAATGAAGATTTAGAGGAATCTTTGCGATTTTTTTGTATACTTAGAGTTAAGTTTTGACAATCGTGTTTCGGCTCCCATAACTTACTAACTAGAATCCTAAACCTTTGATGCTTATCAAAAAATTATAAAAAAACATGTTTTTGCCTTAAAATTGAGTTTCCGTACAGTCAAAACGTTGATTTCGGGACTCACTTCACCAGCCAAAGACAAGCATCCAGAGCAGCCCACCAATTACAGTAGCAAATTGGCAATGGGGAAAGCAACAATGGAGATCATTTTGGCAGCCTTAATGGTATCTAAATCTTATAAAACTTGAATAGGGGAAACTTTTTGGCTTAAATATTCCTCCTTTCAAGTTTCAAAAGATTTGGACAGCGCTAAGGATGCGAAAATGATCCCCATTGTTGCGTTCCCCATTGTCATTTGCTACTGTAATTGTTGGGCAGCCCACCAATTACAGTAGCAAATGGCAATGGGGAACGCAACAATGGGGATCATTTTCAACAGGTCATCGCTTTGGACCAACCAGGACACGTCACGTCACGGTCCTGTCAGTGTCATTGTTTTGTCCATATTAAGCCCCCACATAAATAACAACGTGTCCCGAAATATTCATAAGTAGGAAGAGTCCATCAATCTAAACTTGCGCTCGGTCTCGGCATCACTGTGCCTATTCAGATGTTTCAGGTTTACGAAACTTGGAAGATGCCTAAACGAAACTTCGATGTTTCTTTTCCGAATAGGCCTATTCGAAAAGAAATATCGAAGTTTCGTTTTCGTTGTCATGCAAAACCAACTATTAAGTCGCTTGCATCAAAGGCATAGGATTAGCGTTCGCACGAAAACGAATCAGAAACTTCGATTTCGTTTTTGAGTAGCTACGGGCCCTGGTGGAATCTGGGGCCCTACTCGAAAAAGGAAAATCGAAGTTTCGTTTTCGTTGTTGTGCAAAACCAACTTCTATGTCGTGCATAAGATTAGCGTTTGCACGAAAACGAATCAGAAATTTTCGTTTTTAGGAGTACTCTGTTTCGTACATACGTCTACAGCTGAACATGCCTCATAGTGAAATGAAGGGGGTTTTGCCGTAACCACCACGCTTGTCAGGCGGATTAGGGAGGTGTACACAGAAGAAACTGCTGCTATTCCTCTGATAATTTCCTTAGACGACTCCTACGCCAGCCACGCATTATGGCACTAGACTGTGGGGCAACTTAATTATGACTTAATTATGTACTAAACATAATGACAGTACTTTTTAAAGGGCAATGTATACGATTCTACAACAAAACTCCAAGTGAGTTGCAAAAATTATCAATAAATAAATTCAAAAAAAATTACTAAACCTTGCCGTGCAAAAAGGCTTATTATAAAATATCAGATTATCTAGAAGATAACATTGAGTTAACCATTGTTATTGTGTGTTTCTTTTTCAATAAATAGTTTAATTTTATTTCACGGGCTGAGTAGTCGTCGCTTCTTACACCGCCACCGCCACGAATTGCCCAAGTTTGTTGTTTAATTTTCACCTGTTTCTCCCTTCTTTCATCATTACCTTGACCTTTACACGTGTGAACCATCAGTGTACATATCAGAAAGGCCTTTGTCAACCAATCTGTTACCAATTGGTATCATTGTCAGCCACAAATCACCTTCGTCATACCGAATAGATCTATCCTGAGTCCAATTTTCATGAGAGTAGAGTTTAGATTTGGTTGAATTTAGGGTATGAATGAACATAGGAAGTCCTTTTAGTGTAGTGTAACTAGGGTTGCCACCTTTTTTTCGAGCAAATAGAGTAATTTACCTGGTACGGGGGTTACAAAAAAGTACGCCATGTAAAAATAAAGTACTTACTAAATTATTACCATGTATTTTAGAATTAAGAGCAGTATACCCAAAACGGCAAACAAAGATACCTAAAAGATATTTCGTTTACTATAATAAATTTCATTTCGATACCATTTTTCAATGCTCTTTCAAGAACAAACTCTTAAGACATGTATGAACACTGGGCGTACCGAAAAAATAATAATTTGTTTATTGCCATTTCATGTTTAAAGTTGCGTTCAAACGCAATGTGTATTGTAGAATAACACGATGCGATCTGTTACACTCAAAAACTTCAACCTTAACGTTTAGTACAGTGAACATTAAAATAAAAACTTGAAAAGCCAAATAAAGTATTTTCGCGTAATTTATTGTGGTCATAAAGTATAAAGTATGCAAGCCCGAAATAAAGTACAATACTTTATTATATAGTACGTGTGGCAACCCTAAGTGTAATTGTGGTAACCTGTAGTTTCAGATAGATTTATTTATTATTATTACTCATTGTGATAAATAACTTGTGTGTAGGTATTAAAGGAATAACGAATAATTAATTTAAAAAAATTAAGGAAAATTAACATTGATTTAGATCTTAGAAAATTAGAATAAAACTACCTACAGCTAGTATTTACACTTATATCTATTTAATAAAAATCTAAGCCGTCACCAGAAGGCAGAGTGGCCAGAATGCTGGCAGCATTGCCAAGTTAAATGGCAATGGTAATTCGTTGACCGAAATAGAAGCCATCATTCCGATCACTTGAGGACTCGATGAGAAATTTTATAAGATCTTTATATATTGCGTCCAGGGGCTAGGGTCTACACACGTGGAATCCCAAACTAAAGATCGACCCATCTTTCAGGGAATCAGAGTCATACCGTCAGGTTTACCATCATCTCGTATAAGACCACGTGGTTTCAGGGTAGCTGCTTCACTGATGCTTGTGAAAGCCCGACGGATGATGTCAATAATGGAACTATGACGAGACACACGACCCAAACTAGAAATACATGTAAGTATACCAAGCACCAATACAAGTTCAATGTTTATATCGTACCATCTTAGTTTTAATTATTTATTTATCGCTGAGTTTATGTGTATTTTTCCTTGATCTGTGTAAGTGTTTATGTAATGATGAGTGAGTCACCAAACCCACGTTTGGACTGTACGGAAAATCAACTTAAGGCTGAACGAGTCGCTCATCTCTCCATACAAAAGTGGAAGGGTAACTACAACGCTGTTTCATGTTGACCATCAAAAACTAAGGATAATATCAATTTATCTCGTCATTATCAATTTCTGTATGCACCCGAAACCGTAAAAAAGAATTAATTAAAAAAATACAAGCTTCTAAACTTTCGTATTTTAACACCAATTTTAGCCCAACTTTGGACGAAAATAAATACCTAACATACGGAGAAAGAAAACTTTAAAATAAAGCCCGTACAGACATAGTTTAGTTATTCAAAAGTTGAACTAAATTTATTTTGAAATGATACTCTCAACAGTTTTTCTATAATAACCCTTGTGCTAAAAGTCTTTTCCCATGTCTTTACGCGACCGTTTTACCAATAAATTTATTTGCCTTTCATCAAACGCGCGAGAATGTCTATTATGTCAGATGAGATGGCATATTATTTAGGCCGCGCCCAGTTGGATCGGACGACTCGTGCAGCCTTAAGGCAAAAAAACATTGAATATTTTAAAATTTTATGATAAGCATCAAAGTTTAGAATTGTAGTTAGTAAGTTATGGAAGTCGAAACACGATTGACAAAACTTGACCCGATACAAAAAAATCGCAGTTTCCTCTAAATCTTCATTCTTAAACAAATATTTCTACGGAAAGGAGTTTCATTTGCTAGTTATTTATCATATTTCAATTAAATTTCGTCTACATGTTCCCTAAAAAATACTTTAGATTTGGTACTTTCGTTAGTAGTTATTTTATTGCGAAAGAGTATTATTTTAGGGCAAAACATTAATTTATAAAAACGACCATTAAGTCATTTGGGACTGTGCCGTCACTCCTTCAGGGCCCTAACTGAAAACCAGTGCAGTATTGGGCAAATGCTGAGGTAGGGACCCATTTTAAACTTGTAAAGTAAATTGTTAGATTTAAGTACTTATTAGTTTTACTTCATATATTATTGTATGCACTTTGTTTATGTGTTTTAGGGTAAAAAAAATGTATTTATCCTACTTAATGTAATACCATTACCTAGATAGATTATTTTTAATTATACATAGAACAGAACACCAAAAATAAATATCTACAGATCGTACAAACATTTGTCCCGACGCGGGAATCGAACCCGCAACCTCCTGCGTCGCAGGCAGATCTCAGCCCGCTGCGCCACAGAGCTCGTCGAAAACAGGTAAAGAATAGATAGGTATTATGTGTAAATACTAGTTGTAATTGTTTTAATCTATTATTTTAATATTCGTCTTGTAAACATACCTAAATGCTAGGTGCCTATTTCGTTAGGACGCATACCAAATGACATTTACAAATATTTTTATCGAGTTACCCGCGCCGATGATAAAAACAACATAACTTAGGTACCTTATCAGCTTATCACTACATCTATAGAATATGTGTCATTAACTTATAAAAAAACAATATGCATGGATAGTTGAAGATTAAACAAACTTACCTGAAGTGAAGTTTGACCATAATTACACTAGTCGCTGCATCCGATGACATTTTTTAACATGCGTATTAAGTATATAATATACTACTACGACTACCTCCGTACGTATAATAAAAATATCTATCTATGTAATGTATTGTATTAAGTATATCAGTTATCTAGTAGGTACCCATAACACAAGCTCTGCTTAGCTTGGGGCTAGATAATGCTGTGTGAATTGTCCAGCATTATTTATTTATTTATTTATTTATAATAAAGGAGGGTTCAATCAAACAAAAGTAATGTTTTTCATGACATTTCTGACCTCAGTTGGAATTTGCTCCCGAAATTATATATAGTACCTACCTTACCTACTAATTAGGGAAAACCATGTTACTATGAAATACTTATTGCCCTTTTCAATAATACTTTACCTACCCTACCGTAAGACTCTTTCTGATACACCTTGTACTTAGTTCAAGTAGGTACTCTACATAGGCTTTAAAATCACCTACGTAGGTGGTTCTTATCGAGATAATGATATACATATGTATGGGTAGGTATATAACAATCACGTGGCTTTCACAAGAGCCTACGCACCTACTTGACAGATAAAATGAAGATAGGATTGATAAAGGAGCACCTGTCTACCTTAGGTAGATAGGGTACATAAATACTTAGCAATATCCGTTTGATTAGGTAATAATAATGTATCTAGAAAAAGCGTCGCGCTGCTAAACAACCTTATGAAACATCGACGTAAGTAAAATACGAAAGATTGGACATACTCTACCGGTAAGAAATGAGGTAGGTAGAGTAGCTTTTTTCGAAAATTAAGTTAAATAGGTCTTACTTAACTGGGTAACTTAATGCTCTAAGTGGTACGGTTGAAATAGGTAGGTACCAATTTAAAAATCATATAGGTAATTTTTAAGTACCTACTATGGTCTTACAAATAAAATTTTAGGTTCGTAAGTAACCTACCTGAGTCAACGCAACGGACGGAAGTTCGTCAAGTCAATCAAAATCCTCGCCGCCGACGCGCCCCGATTTATCTTTCAAATAATAGTCACAAATCCACAAGAGTCACTAAGTTATCGAAAACCTCAGCTTTTTCTTGAATATTTTCATCTTTCATAAACTCCACTGTCGCCACGTCGTCACTTCAAAATATCTAAAACTTTCTCACTCCAAAATATCCAAAACTTTTTCACTTCAAAACTTTTTATTCACAAATGGCTGAATACCCGTCCCGAGCGATCATCGTTTGATTAATGAAAAAAAAACTTTCGCGGCAAATTCAAAAATAGATTCACCGTGCGTCAGAAAAAAATGGCGGCTATAAGGAAGCCGTAAAGTGGTGCCTATTTTGACCGTTCCTTTGCTGTGTATTACTTATTTCTATTGGAAAATTAGAGTTTAATGGTCTGATTGGTGCGTAGAGTTACACGAACCTGGCGAGCCCACGCTAATGCGACGAGCTAGTGTGCTCGGGCTCGCCTGTTACACTCGTCAAATATTCAGACATTTAAGACCTCTGTACACACTAGTTACTCTCTGGATAACACAGCGTTGGTAGGTACACATGTGGAGAAAAGTATAGAAACATTAATACCACCTCAGCGATTTTGAAGTAGAATGAGACAACTTTGAAAGAGCCTTACAAAGTTGCTGATACTACTTTGATTTCAACTAAAGTTGGTATACAAGTAAGTTAAAAGTAATTACGTGGCTGGCTCTAGTGCCGGAGAGTCACCTCACACGCATTTTAATTTTAATCAAGTAGAGTGTAACTTTGTAGAAACTACACACACCGAAAGTCTTACTAAATGGACAAAAGGTTGTTTGAAACTAGGATAAAGTTACTTCTTCTCAAATAAAGGGAGTTTCTAACTTAGCCTAAATAAACTGAACTTGCCTATATACCAACCTACCTACTATAGCTTGGGTTACTCTGTGTCGATCAAACAACCTACAATGTATGGAATAGCTTGTACTACATTACTTACAATGTGGAAATGTGGAAAAGAGAAGGTAACAGGTACTTTATTTTGGATGAATAAACATGTATTAAGAAGAACAGAGGCTATATTATACCTAGCAGTGGGTTAGTTTCTGCCCTCGTTTCTATGGAAACTGATATGGGATAAAAATAGTAGCTTAGTGTTATTCCAGGTCTGGTAGACCTACATTTATGCAAAACTAGCCCGATCTGTTCAGTAGTTTTGGCGTCAAAATGTATCAAACATACATCCACCCATCCATACAAAACAAACCTGCGCATTTATAACTTAGTGTGACTCGTAAAATAACCCCTCGTTCGAAATGTTTAGTTTAATACAATTTAAATAATAGGAAATCAAGTGAAAAGATAAGCTACCTATCTGAAACTCTTGACGGCGGAACTGTCAATGAGATAAGTACCTACCTACCTACCCTTGGAGATTCAATGAGATGTTTTCTTTTTGATAAGACAGGCTTGCGAAGATTTTAACGTGATAAGATTCAAGGCACTTTTGTAAAAAGCTAAATTAATTTTGCAGGTATTTATGTTTATACATAATTCCTACCTAAAGATAGATATATTACCCAATTACCTGTCTATGGGTAGGAATATAGCCTAAAAATTGCTGACCATTGTAAATTTTCTAAAACTTATATTTAAACATATTTACGCCTGTACATCTAAGCTGCACATGGACAGCAGTCTAACTAAACCCATCCAGTTGCGCAGAGGAGTGAGGCAGGGATATATAGTATCCCAGAAACTGTTCCCAAGCGAGTGATAGCGAGTGGTAGATATGTTTAAGATGCTGGGCAGGAAAGGTAGGGGCTGATTACATCTACATCACCTGCGATTCGCTAATGACAAGAGGAGCTGAACCGGATGCTGGATGGGCTAACTCCAGCCTAATGAAGGATAGGATTCGTAATCGAATACACCGACAGAAAACCAAAGTTATCGACATAGCTCAAAGAATTAGCAAGCTGAAGTAGTAGTGGGCCGGCCATATCTTGCGAAGAACCGACATCGACAACCGTGCTGGGGTAAGCGTGTTCTTGAGTGGAGTCCTACACTACGGCAAACGTAGTGTAGGACGCCCTCCGGCCAGGTAGGATGACTACCTGCGAAAGACTGCGGGCAGATGCTGGATGCGACATGCTGAAGACAGGGTGCTACTAAGGCGTTCATTATGGGAGGCCTATGTCCAGCAGTGAACTAATATAGGTTGATGATGATGACGCCTGCCTTGTCCTATACCATTCATTACACTATTTACACCTCAACAGTTTATGAAACGTAACCTAGGATGATTTTTATTTCATACTCTCTTCCAAAAATCTTTCATCCCTGGTGGTTATAGCCCCTCTAATGTTATCCCGACATTTTGTGTGTGATTGTTCCAATAATTTTATTGCACTCCGCCTACGAGATGTGAGTGATTAACGTATTCTATTCTAATCCTTACCGTTCTCTAATAAGGGTGATTATTCAGTAGAGGTAGTAGAAAGAGCCAGGAAGGAAGAAACCGTGGTATCAATTAAGGTATAGGCACTTATCTGAAACGTGTGAAGGCGAAAATAACGTCTAAGCTGGTTTTCTGATAATTCTCCTATAGGTATCAGTGCCGGATTAGCCTTTATGCAAACTAAGCAATTGCTTAGGGCATCACGTGTTGGGGGGGCACCAAAAGCAGAAAAAATAAAACTTGCTGGCACATGAAAGAAAAATGCGTTATAAATTGATTAGAGCAGCGGTTCTCAAAATATTTTACCGGGCGGCGGCGGTACCCTTTTGGACATCGAAAATATTTGACGGAGCCCCTAAATAAGTTCGCTGCCTAAATGAATAAAAAAATGGAGGGCGGAGCGTGACTCGAAAATTTTAAAGACTTTAGCGACTCTTGGGAAATTTTAGAAAAAAAAAGACTATAAACAAGATCCGTCAAGTGCGAGTATATCTAGCGCGCCGAGGGTTTCGAACGTTTGTCAATGGTTTTTTTCGACTTCTTTCGAAATATTTCGAAAGGTATGAAACGTACACATACAAATTTCAAAAACTGTTTTGATATGTACAAATAGATACCTTTCATTTGATACCCCACGTGAGCCTGTAGGTATCTTTTAAAATTTTTAAAAGATACCTTATGATAGACGTCACAATTTGTATGGAAGATGTTCATTTTAATTTTTTTTCTTTAATTTTGTACAGGCGCACAAAATTAGTTGCAGAGTTACTAAGGAGGGAAAAAAGGATTGAGAAAGCGAGACCATAAGGGTTTCGAAACCGATCTTCGATCTCGAAACCATAAAATACTGCAAGCAGAACGAGCCTCGAAGTTTAATGATTTTTTGGCGACGATTGGGAAATTTGTGAGTGAAATGAAGAAAAGACGATAATTATTAAAACGGCTAGTGGAGCGAGCCTCGAAATTTTAAAAGACGTTTCAGCAACGATTGGAAAATTTGTGAAAGAAAAGACCATACTTACTAATAAAATAGGCGAGGCTCGAACTTTTTAAAGATTCCTTGGCAACTTGTATTCGGAAATTTGTAAAAGAAAAGGAAGAAAAGACGATATAAAAACAGCGAGCGAAGCGAGCCTCAAGCCAAAAAACCGTAACCATATGGTACATTAACAGGCATACAACTCCTGAAGTCTTTTTGAATTCACGCGATATCAACAAACGAACGCTGTAGGCATGATCTTTGTGACAAATTAAGACACTTTTGTTTAAGTAAATCTTTTAAAATGCTTTTTATTCAGAGTTCTAAGATTAAAAATTTTGGCACCACCGCTCCGATGCCATATTCCCTTAGCATATTCCAGACGAAAAAGATTTTTATGGCACCCCTCCGGTGTCTTCTGCACTGAATCGGTTAAATTAAGGGGGGCCCACAGGTGTGAATTGCTTAGGGCATCAAGTAATATTAATCCGGTACTGTCATATATAGATATACTTTTATGTACTTTATTAACATCTCTGAGGAACGATGACGTCCACGGGCATAGGCCTCTCCCAAAAATCGCCACAAAGACCTAACAAAAACACATATAATTTAATTAACCAAATCAAAAACATCTCCTCCCTAATACCAACACACACACATTCTATTATTCCAAACTCTAAAGAACTTGAGCATCTTACGAGAAGGACTCTGAGTACTGATCTTTGTAATATTCAAATTACGCGCCAGCCATCCTTCTTTTCAACTTCAACTTCTTGTTTATGGCACCGCTTGCTTTTCACTACGACTCTGCCCCCTCTGCCCAAATAGGTACCAACAATTTAATGTATTTGTCAATGTCAATTTGAATGCGCCAATGAGCATCATTTGGACATCTAAACTGTCAGTCAAATCAATGTCAAAAACTGACATTACATTTGACAACAGTGAGTGACAACAAAAACTACAAAATCTCGCTCGATCGATTTTTCGTAATTTTTCAGTATGATTTGCGAATTTTTCCCTTTACTCTAATTTTTACGTGCTAATTACATGGTGTAATGTCTTTATTCGACAACGCTGTTTTCAATTCAACCCTTTACGAGGCTCTGTATCTTCAAGTTGGGGATACTTTGTCATTCGCGAGGGATTTCTTCGAGTCGTGTGTTTCATCGCTGCCTGCGGCGAATTTTCCTAAAATCAACGTTGATTTGTCTGAATTATCCTTCTACGAGGAGATTGCAGAGGTTTTCTATTTCAACGAGTTCCAATACCTCCTTCTGAAGACATTTTTCATAATTCTTTTGTTTACGCTGCTCTTAATCTTGATATCTTGGAGGGTGTATGGTAAACGCATATCTGAGCGGTTTATGAAACCCGGTGAGTCATTTATTAATTAATTCTTATTGTTTTACCTTATCTAAAGTGTATAAAAGTTAATTGTTTACGCCTATGTACTTTCTCTTATTTAAATAACAAACAACAACATTACTCACAGCTACAAACCTTGATAAAACATTCAAAATTATCTTAACAGCTACATCAGCAACAATTGAACAACTAAAAGAGAGTGTATCGAAGCTAAAACTACCTAAAGAATACACTCCAAGAAACTAATACACAATGGAAAAGAAAATCAAGCAATTCTTCCAGAAAAAGAAAGTGGAAGCTAAGTTCAAACTAGCTGGCCCAGGACATAAGTTAACGGACAGCACGACTAGTAGTCGAACATCTGCAGAATCGAAAAGTGAGGCTACGATCAAAAGGTCAGGTCTGACAACGGAGAGTAAAGTAGCCGCTGAAGCTGCATTAGCAAGATTGTCTCTGAAGAGAGAAAATCCATCATTTAACACATCTTATGCTCATATACAGGTATGTGTTCTATTGTTTTATGCTATTGATTCTTCGTTGTTTACTTTTGCTTGAGGGACTTACAAGGTGATGCAATATATTGTAACAAAGGATTTTACTTTGACTGCCAATTAGTTAGCAAAACAATGCATTCAAATGTTGCAACAGGTGTGAAATAATTAATTTATGGCAACATAATGTAAATCCAAGTATATCAGATGATGTTCATAAAGACAAGATCTAAATAGGAGTCAAATTCCATAGTAGTTCCTAATGCATGCTGAAAGTATCTAAGTTTTCTAGCATCCATTACACAAACTCTGCTTGCTTTGGGGTAGTTCATAGGGAAATGCTACCATAGGTATTTTATTTTAGTTCACTTATTTTAGTTAACATTTAGTTTAAGCTAATCTACCGATCCTATATTTTAGTAAAAACTCTAGTTTTGCCTTGTTTTCGAATTTATCTATTTTTCTCCAACTAAACTGAGGTCATCAAGCTTGATCAATGGCGGTTTATTTTTTCTGATAATGTCAAACTAAAAAACTGGAACTGTCAAATAGTCAGCTTGCGAGTGAACCGCATTCGCCATCGTAGTAAATAATAATTTGATAATTACAAAATTTTCAAATTATAATATGAAAATGGGTTCGGTAAATTGATCTAAACTTTTCAACACAGATGGGTCATTCACAAATTATGGGACAGTTTTTTAACACATTTACCTACTTTAAACACCAGTTACTTCTTTTAGTCCCGAAATTGCGCCTTTTTGGACCAATAAAATAGTAATCATGGGTTCGCCATAAATAACAACCAAACATATTTTTTAAAATTGACTTATTACTGCAAATATTGTTTAGGATTCGTACACGTAACACCCATTACTCCAAGCTGTAACAACCGTTACAATTACAAATTCATAGTAAAAAATCTGTAGGAAGCGTAGTAAAAAATATATGTAATACATAAGTATTACATATATTTTTTACTACGCTTAGCCTATAGGTAGTATAAAGTGGTTTCTTAATTTTAGTTAACTTCTTGATTTTAGTTAACATGATGGTTTAGCGACTTACAATGCCGATTTCTTACTCGAATACAATCGATATGAAAGCAGAGGAAATTTTAACTACTTTTTTTATCTTGATAAGTACCTACCTACATAATGTAGGTAGTGAAAAGCAAATATGATTAAACAAACAGGTTATGGTTAGGTACTTCTTAGTTGCAATTTGATTTCAGTTTTCCGAATAATCCTCATAATAAAAAATAAGTGAATTAGAGACAACAACGGGTCACAAAAAATGGCAACTGCAGCGGCTAAGTAGGTATACCTAGTAGGTACTGAACTGACAAATATCACAACGCAATTTATTGGTTCATCATCATCGAACCGCAAAGACACATTATTTCCAATCTTGCGCCTACCTACTACTACTACCGCACCATTTCAATTAAGGTATCTAGTTATGGTCATACAATAAAATAAAAATTTGTATCGTTTAGCGCGGCTTGTTTTACATCACTAAGTTACATTCGTGACGTCATAGTACCTACGCAAAATTTTACATGCTCTGTTTCAATACAAATCGGCGGAGTCTTTGCTTCTATCTTAATATATTTCTGTGACTATGCCCAGTAATTTGCTAGATATCTTCAAAGGTGAACTTAAATTTTGATAATTTTTTACTTACTGCAAAGTTTGAGCATCTCATTATTGATGTAAAATAAATGTATAAAATTCAGTGGCCAAGTACGTTAAAAATTTTACATATTCAGAGGATTCTAAAATACTCTTTTAAAGTTTAAACCACAAATTACTGAGATATGGCCGTTTATGTATCGAAGGTGCTATTTTTACTAAAAATCAAATTAAACAAACACGTCATTAAATATAGGTACTTTTCAACACTCTCGCTCGAAAAAGGTGAATTTGCTGCTCAAAAACAGTGAGCAAAACCGGGATTTGTTCACATGTGGAATAAAGATTATTCAACTTGTTGAAAAAAGTAATTTGAATTCAGAACAATGCAACCTTCATAGAAATCAAAATTTCGTCCGTTCATGGTTTGAAAAAGGTTTGTACCATTTTTACCCTCCAAGGTTCTTGAAAATGAGTTTCTGACATTCGACCTCTTTTATAAATTATAAAACATTTTCTTGCTAGCTGCTGCTGCGTGGTGAAAAGTTGTATGTTTAACTCGAGGGCAAATTGTTTTCGTTTTCTGCTTTTAATCCCTCGCTACCTCAGCAGTCTTCTTTAGACTCACCTCAGTCGCGACGCTCGTGCCTCTCTTTTAGACAGCTTCGCTAACCCGGGATTTAATGTCGGCACGCTCAACAAAAAATCAATTTGCTCACTTGTTGAACAAATAACAATTTTAAGCTCTAGCTCGAAAATCATGACTGTGATGCTAAAAAAACTGGGAGAACAATGATTTTTGCTCTCATATGAGGCAATATCTTTTCCGCGTAATATCTTCTTGTAAAACGAGATTCAAATTA
Source organism: Eupithecia subumbrata (assembly GCA_949316285.1). NCBI lineage: Eukaryota > Metazoa > Arthropoda > Insecta > Lepidoptera > Geometridae > Eupithecia > Eupithecia subumbrata. The sequence goes on along the minus strand of OX438644.1, from coordinate 1,363,229 downwards.
TTTGTAACTTCCTTTATTAGACAAAATTAGTTCAGTTAGACTTTTTTGATTTTTGTTTTATGTCTGATCGTACACGCGCGCCTGCAATATTATCCACTCATTAAGGGACAGAATCAGAATGTACAGGATTCTGCTAGCTGGATGATCCTGTGTGGATTGTCCAACTTTTTTTAAATTTTAGATATTCTTCCATCTTCCTGATGTGAAAGTATGTTAAAAGTTGATTGATTAAAATTTGACAAGTGTCACTTACATGTTTATTTTTTGGTTTATTATCATATTTCTGTGTATTGTACTGTTTTATTTCTTTTATGTGATAATAAGACGCCATTATTTTGAGGGTCTGAATGTAACATTGCAAAATGTGAGTATCCACTTCAAGATTTACATAAACAGAGTTCTTACAATTACAATCAACCATAAATGTGTTCCAAAGCTAGGCAAAGGCCTCCGCCCGGGGAATCAGTCTCTGCTGGATGTTGATTAGTGCAAAATCGTCATGAAATTTGCAAAGGAAAGGTGCATAGTGCTATGTATAATTTTGTAAAATTCTTATATTTATTCTCGTCAATTTCCATAAACACAATCTTGAAACGATTCTAGGATAGTTTTTGTCCGTTTCATTTAAAACCTATATCATACTAGCGACCCGCCCCGGCTTCGCACGGGTGCAAATGTTGATACTAAATATACTACAGAATCGGCCCCCCGGCATGCATACGTCATCCATACGTCCATTACATAACTGTCATTTGCGTTTTGTTAATCCAAGTCTGATTCTTTTTTGTTATACCACGTTTTATAGAGACTGACGTTTTATGTCAAGTCACACGGGAACGCTGTCGAACGGGATAAACAGTATCCTATGTCCGTCTCCTGGCTCTAAGCTACCTACCCACCAATTTTCAGCCATATCGGTACAGCCGTTCTTGAGTTATAAATAGTGTAACTAACACGACTTTCTTTTATATATATAGATAGCATAAATGTTATCACTTAAAAATTCGTTAGGTAGGTACTTTTAGTTGCAATTTCGTTAGATTATTTTCTAAGTTTGTGTCCATAGACATCCCAAGACATATTTTTTTATCGCAGGATTTTTTCCCATGTGTATCTTTCTCAGAGCGAGCGGAGCTGACAACACTTGTCTGAACACTAGCCGTGCGGCTAGGATACTGAGTTGTTTTTGACAAGGTCCTGCCGCCCGTTCCACTCGCGCCCCTGTAAATATAGCGATCGGTACATTAAGATCGCTATGTCGAGACTGCATCCCCTGATCCCTCCTAGCATCTCGATCTGAGCCTGATGGACCCACAGCATAAAAGATAAAATTTCAATAGACTTTTAAAACAACCTGTTCAATTTTGCTCATTAAAAAGTAAGCAATACAAGCAAACTTAAATATATTTTCAGGTGTGATTATTTTATTTTATCATAATAGGTATTGATTTTAATTTCTACATTGCTTTTTTATATGATAAATATATTTTTTGTGAATCAAATATTGAATAATAATATAAATATAACATAAATTATTATTACTTAGACCTGAGTTGTAAGAACATACCTAGTAACAAAATTAACTGCTTTTCATTGCTACTATATTGGCAGTTGGCTACCATTTAAGTCCCACACTATAATGTGAATTAATAGTTTACAATAGCTACTATCTTAGACTATTGCTCATACCAACTAATTTTTTCTTCCACTGGCTACCTGAGATACCTAGGTTTTCAAATTTATAATTTTCGTTTAGTGGAATCTGAATTTACCCATATTACTAGAAATATAATGGACTAGCTGCATTCCTACTACCCGTTGTCCTATTACCCGTTTTCCCGTAGGAATGAAGCATTTTCCCGCGGTAAAAAGTAGCATCAGGATCATCAGGAATAATGTGGGCTTCTAATGGTAAAAGAATTTTTCAAATCGGTCCAGTAGTTTCGGAGCCTATTCAATACAAACAAACAAACAATCAAATCTTTCCTCTTTATAATCTTAGTATAGACTATACTTATAGTCCGAATGCGGATGAGAGTTTAAAAACAAACTTGCTGTCTTTTAATAGGGTGACACGGAAAAAGTCTAAAGTGATACTTAGGTATAGATCTACCAGACCACTGAACACATAACTATTCACTATTCCTAAAATCACTCATAGTGAGATATTTAATACTAGCTGTACCCGCGACTTCGTTCGCGATTGCCTTACCGGCCGACTAATTAAGTTCACATTTAACCATAGTCTCTCATATTATGAAACGCCGCCGTGCAAAAAATCGTGTAGGTTCTACGGGGGATAGCATGTTGTCATCTTCAATCCCATAGATGAAAGAAATTATGATGAATGCAGATGGAGAGACGCGCGTCAAGTTTGAAACTATTAATTTATCTCGCACGCACTATCTGGAGTTTTATTAATCTAAGGATTCTACGTGATGATTCTGCGACGATTGCACTGTCATACTGAAGCAATTGTATTGCAGAATTGGGCTCCTGATCCATTTGACGGACCACCGTAATATTTTTTTCGTTAGTAGGTAGGTACAGTTGGCTGTGTACCACAGTAAAAAATATTTTTCTGTGGTCCGGTTAGTTTAATTGGACCACTTACTCCAACCAAACATCGGTAGTACAGATAACCGGACCAGCTAAACCACCATATGTCATGTAAGGTAGGAACCTAACTTATTTTTCCAAGACGCACCACCTTTGTAGGTAGGAACCTAACTAATGGGTGCGTCTTGGAAAAATTAGATAGGAACTTACCTACCCTTTATCTACAATTTTTTTTCTTCAATCTACACATTAATTCATCAGTCTACTGATTTTCTACTCGACTTTCTACTGATTTAGTCAAATTCGATTTTGAAACACTGTTTCTAACAAAAAGATTGCATGATATCGGACGACGCGTAGACCCGTCGGGTTGCGTGGTTTAAGAATTCTACTTTTTTCTCTCTCCCAGGGGAACCTTACTGAATTCCAGGATAAAATGTATTTCCATATCCTTCCTTGTAGTATGAACTCAAAACATGCCAAGTTTCATACCAACTCATTACCTATGTAGTTTCGGCGTGATGCGCGGTGAAGGAATTTGACTATCATCCCCTCTGCCAGAGGAACCTTACTGAATTCCGGGATAAAATGTATCTTTCCTCATAGTACGAACTAAAATCATGCCGAGTTGCATTCGAATTCATTAAGTAGTTCCGTCGTGATGCGTGGTTAAAGAATTTTACTTTCATCCTCTTTCCCAGGGGAACCTTACTGAATTCCAGGATAAAATGTATCCCATGTCCTTCCTTGAACTCAAATCGTACCAATTCAGTCCAACTCATTCAGTAGTATCGGCGTGATGCGCGGTGAAGGAATTTTACTTGCATCCCTTCTCCCAGGGGAACCTTACTAAATTCTGGGATAAAATGTATCTTTCCTCGTAGTATGAACTCAAATTATGCCGAGTTCCATTCGAATTCATTCAGTTGTTCCGTCGTGATGCGCGGTTAAAGAATTTTACTTTCATCCTCTCTCCCAGGGGAACATTACTGAATTGCGGGATGAAATGTATCCCATGTCCTTCCTTGTAGTATGAAATCAAATCGTCTGGGTTTCATTCCCACTCATTCAGCACTTTCGGCGTCATGCGCGGTGAAGAAATTTTACTTTCATCCCCTCTCCCAGGGGAACCTGACTGAAATCCGGGATAGAAAGTATCCTATGTCCTTCCTCGTAGTATGACCTAAAATCGTGCCGAGTTTCATTTCGATACCTTCAGTAGTTTCGACGTGATGCGCGTTTAAGAAACAGACAGACAGACAGACAAGAATGAAAAAAAATACAGTTTTGGCTTCAGTATCGATAGTAGAGTGTCCTCCAAAAAAAAATTTCTAAATATCTTCAATGTACAGAATTGGACCTGTTACAGTTTTATTATAAGTATAGATGATTGGTCTCACAAATGATTTTGACCATCATAGTTGCATAAGATTTTTTCTCTGTTGTTTACAGGCCCAAGTTAAAAAGGAGCTAGAAAATGAAGCGGCATCATCGTCTAAAATAGAGAATCAAGAAAAACAGTCCAAATCTCCTGAAAAAGAACTGGATTTACCTAAAAACTTGGCTGTGTCTGATGTTTATTTCAAGTGAGTTTTTGGTTGATGTTTATTTTAAGTGAGTTTTTAGTTGACGTTTATTTTAAGTGAATTTTTAGTGACTAGATAGCTGAGGCACGCGATGACTGGTCTCTTAATACGTCCGGTACAGAAACATCGTCGCCAACATGATTACAAGCGTGTTTCACAGACCGTGGTGGGTGGCACAAAATATTCCATTCATTTCATCATTCCATCGAAAAAATTCCTGGGTCTAATACCAGTAGTGGGTAAAATCCGGCTGCAAATGACAATGATGACGACCGATGTGACGCCACGGGGAGGTCCGCCTGCGACGCAGGAGGATGCTGGTTCGGTTCCCGCCTTGGGACAAATGTTTGTACGATCTACAAATATTTGTTCCGGGTGATCTAGGTATTTTCTATGTATATTTGTCCACTGCTGGACGCAGGCCTCCCCCTGATAAACACCTGATAGCTTTTATCTCATGGGGGTGAAGCCCATAATCCCAATGTTATGCATGCGGATTGCGGATCGCAGTTCGGTAGTAGACTTGTTCTGCAGGGGGCGCTGCTGCCACCCCCGGTGTATATCCCTTAGTCGCCTCTTACGACACCCGCGGGAAGAGTCGCGGTGGTGCAAATTCTAAGCCGGCACCACACGGCTTCTGAGCCGGCTCAATACAGCTAGATAATGCTGTGTGAAGTCCATATTTATTACAATTACAGATGCCCTCTTCTGAACGAGGATATCCTGCCGCGTGCCGAGTGGCGCGCGAACATCCGCGAGTTCCTCGAGCAGATGAAGGAACACGATCTGTGCGGCGCCGGCGCACTCATACTGCAGACTTGCAATAAGAATAGAGAAAAGGTAAAGTCTTGTATATAATCATAATTAAGAAATCAAATAACATCCCAAAAAAAAATTTCCTTCGACGGGACTTGAACCCGCATCCTTCCCTCAGTACTTTGCGGAAAATTCGACTAAAACACAATTCGACTAACGAATAAAACAATTCGTTTCAACAACAAAAATATTGTGTCAGCATATGGGTGCAATTATACACATAAACCTTACCGCAATGCTTGAAAACGAAAGTTTTCAATCAGTGCGTTCTACCCATCATGACCTACGGAGCTGAGACGTGGACACTCACGGTAGGGCTGGACCACCAGTTCAAAGTCGCTCAGCAAGCTATGGAAAGAGCTATCGGAGTCTCTCTGAAGGATAGGATTCGTAACGAATACATCCGATAGAGAACCAAGTTATTGACATAGCTCAAAAAATTAGCAAGCTGAAGTGGCAGTGGGCCGGCCATGTCTTGCGAAGAACCGACAACCGATGGGGTAAATCTGTTCTTGAGTGGAGGCCGCGACTAGGCAAACGTTGTGTAAGACGAGCGTCCAGCCAGGTGGGATGACGACCTGCGAAAGACTGCAGGCAGATGCTGGATGCGGCAAACTGTAGACAGGGCGCTATGGCGCTCATTAGGGGAGGCCTACAGTGGTCCAACAGTGGACAATATAGGTCCAACAGTGGACCAATATAGGCTGTTGAAGATGCCCAGCAGTGGACTCATGTGTCCTGATGAGGATGTTATGGCAAACCAAAGGAAGTGTAATGGTTTGGGCGCATAAAGTCCCATAGTCCCTTTCGCAAAAGGTTCCTTTTATAAATGTACCTTTCGCAAAACGGCCCCTTTGTAAAATGTCCCGTTCTCAAAACGACCCTTTACGAAAAATTATGTCACCTTTTGAAGTACAAAAATAAAACCGTACGTTTTAGTTTCTTACTTAATTGTGAATGTTTCAGATTGATTTATGCGTGGAGACTCTATCAAAGTACATTGAAAACCTCATTGCATTCCCAGACGAAGAGAAGTACCACAAGATTAGAATGTCCAACAAGTAAGATACTATTACCTACTAACTACATTTTTCTCAATGTTTATTTTAGTGAATCCATACTAATATCACAGCCTACCTATATGCATTCCGTCGTTCGACGAAGGCATTTTGGCGTGGTTTTGACAGGGCAATCGTGCGGGGGCCAAGGGACGGGACGGGGGAGGGACGCTCCCGAGTTGCATACATTACCGCCTTAGTAATTATAATTTGGTGTTGGTGGCTGGGTGTTTTCTATGTATAATAAAAATATCTATCTATGTAATATATTGTATTAAGTATATCAGATATCTAGTACCCATAACACAAGCTCTGCTTAGCTTGGGGATAGATAATGCTGTGTGAATAGTCCAGCATTATTTATTTATTTATTTATTTATTAATAGATCAAAATAATGTACTACACTATTGTACACCTTAAAAAGGTCTACAAAAAAGTCCGCGGTGGGATATGTCTATCTCTTAGGGATAACCCACAATAACCATTTTTTATCCTTAAATTTTTACGAGATATAATGACTTATTTTCGAAGCTATTTTAAGCAATACAGCATTAATTCTTATCCAATTAAGTACCTTTAATACATTGTGCATTTAATATAGATCAATATGGCTATGGCCCTTTCCAGCATGTAATTTAAATGAATATTTTCGAAGATATTACAGATTTAAAATGCAGGGACATAGCGGTTGCGGCGGCGCGCGGCGGTACCGGCCGGGGGGCCGGTTCTGTAGTATATTTAGTATCAATATTGCACCCGTGCGAAGCCACAGCGGGTCGCTAGACTGGTAAAAAAATTATTGTTTTATATTCTACGGAGAATTGTTTTTAATCTTATTACAGGGCGTTCAAAGAGCGCGTGCTATGCCTAGAAGGGTCGCTAGACATCCTGCACGCGGCCGGCTACAGAGAACAGACGCTGCCGTTTGAGGACGGACAGGCCGAGTTCCTGGTCTTCGATAGGAGTAATATATCCGATATGGACTATTTGAAGGTAAGATTTACAAAGAAAGTCTTGTTAAATAATAATATTTCCCATATTGATATAAAATATACATCTAAATCCCGTAACCAGAAGATTCGTCCAAATATTTTAGAGACTATTTGAAGGTAAGATTTATAAAGAAAGTCTTGTTAAATAATAATATTTCCCATATTGATATAAAATATACATCTAAATCCCGTAACCAGAAGATTCGTCCAAATATTTTAGAGACTATTTGAAGGTAAGATTTATAAAGAAAGTCTTGTTAAATAATAATATTTCCCATATTGATATAAAATATACATCTAAATCCCGTAACCAGAAGATTCGTCCAAATATTTTAGAGACTATTTGAAGGTAAGATTTATAAAGAAAGTCTTGTTAAATAATAATATTTCCCATATTGATATAAAATATACATCTAAATCCCGTAACCAGAAGATTCGTCCAAATATTTTAGAGACTATTTGAAGGTAAGATTTATAAAGAAAGTCTTGTTAAATAATAATATTTCCCATATTGATATAAAATATACATCTAAATCCCGTAACCAGAAGATTCGTCCAAATATTTTAGAGACTATTTGAAAGTAAGATTTATAAAGAAAGTCTTGTTAAATAATAATATTTCCCATATTGATATAAAATATACATCTAAATCCCGTAACCAGAAGATTCGTCCAAATATTTTAGAGACTATTTGAAGGTAAGATTTATAAAGAAAGTCTTGTTAAATAATAATATTTCCCATATTGATATAAAATATACATCTAAATCCCGTAACCAGAAGATTCGTCCAAATATTTTAGAGACTATTTGAAGGTAAGATTTATAAAGAAAGTCTTGTTAAATAATAATATTTGCCATATAAAAAACCTTTATTCACAAAGAAAATTATAATATAATTATTATTTACAATTGAAACAATTGAGCTAACTGCACACTGTTGCAAACAATCTACAGGTAACTCAACTGATCCATATCATATCATATCATCCATATCCATATTGATATAAAATATACATCTAAATCCCGTAACCAGAAGATTCGTCCAAATATTTTAGAAACTCCCTCTTCTGTAAGCCTACCACGAGGATTGTTGTCTCGGGAAGAATAGAGAAATTTATGTCACATCGTCATTCAATGCGTAAAATGTTAGAAATTTTTGCCTTCGACTTCATTAATTTACGCAATGTATGACGATTCGATGTCATTTTTCTCTATATATGTATCTAGGCATAGGCTAGGCACGCTGGCGTTGAATGAATGAATGAACACTTAATTAGACATAGTATACAAAATAAATAAAATATCTTAAAACCAAATTTAAAAAAAAACGTACTATGGCTATAGATTGGTGTGGAAGGTGGGTGGGCAGGTAGGTATTCATAGTACTTACCTACTTCTTACCTTGATTGTGTGTAGTGCAGGCATGTTTTTAATTTATTTTCTCCGTTTCAGTATGTAAATGTACCTACTCATAGCTATTCCTTGCCAAACCTGTATGAACCTGTTTTTGGCCAAATTAATGTATCTTTACAACACCTTATCTTTTAAAGACAGTTGACATTGATTAATGGTTTAATCGGGTATTTATCGCGTAACTTTTGTTTTTCGCGATAAATACCCGATTAAACCATTAACTATGTTTACAAATCGCGAAAGTTTAAAAAGTTTTAGTTGACATTGATAATATAAATTGGAGAATCATTCATCCTGAACGAACCACATTGAGCCTAAACACGTTTTTAACTCGATTAATGAGTTTCTTTTAAAATATAGCGTCTAGTTGATCAGAATGAAAAGAGTGTGCATAGCGGTGCATTATATTGTCTATGCTCGGTCTATTCCTTCCAAATTTCTAAACCGTGCATAGATATGCAGAAATTTAAGAGAGGAATAGACTACTATGCTATCTAGCAGAGAGCAAGTCCGGCTGACGATAGTATCAAGACGTGATTGTGACGTCTCGTTCTTCCATAGGATTTGGTAGAGCGCCTCTATCGTGCGGACAAGGAACTAAGCAAATCCCATACAAAAATGAGACGCCACGATCAAGTCTCGAGACTATCGTCAACCGGACTCAGGGCTATGGACGATAGAGCGACCGTGCTAAGACGATAAAGCGCCGCCACGATTGCCCTCTATGAGTTTTAGGCTGAACGAGTCGCTCATCTCTCCATACAAACGTAGAAGGGTAACTACAACGCTGTTTGATGTTGACCATCCAAAACTAAGGATAATATCAATTTATCTCGTCATTATCTATGTCTGTATGCACCCGAAACCGTAAAAAAAGTATTAATTAAAACAATACAAGTTTCTAAACTTTCGTATTTCAACACCGATTTTAGCCCAACTTTGGGTGAAAATATACGGAGAAAGGAAACTCTAAAATTAAGCTCGCACAGACATAGTTTAGTCATTCAAAAGTTGAAATAAATTTATTTTGAAATGATACTCTCAATAGTTTTTCTATAATAACCCTTGTGCTAAGTCTTTTCGCATTTCTTTACGCGGCCGTTTTACGAATACGAACTTTATTTGCCTTTCATGAAGCGCGCGAGAATGTCTATTAGGTCAGATGAGATGGCATACATTTAGGCCGCGTCCACTGATGAGTTGGACCGGACGACTCGTGCAGCCTTTAGGCTTTGCTTATGTGGAAAACTCATAAACTGATCTGAAATCAACTTTTGTATTAGCTGAAGAAAAAGAGGATCTATAATATTGTTAGGTATAGGAAAGGCGTCAGGTGTACTTTTGGAAGTAAGACTGATGAGGTGCGCTTTGTTTTGCTTATTGTCTCAATGGATGGATGCAAAATAACCTTCCTCTGAGAGAAAAGGCCGCAACCGGACGGATTATCTAGCAGATGGCCAAAGAAATACTTTCTTGCATAATGGCCGATTGAGCTAACATATAAAAGATAACATGTATGATGGTAATAAGTGCGTTCTGACGTTTTTGAAACCTCAAATCTCATTTCCAGACTGTCCTAGAGCAAGTCCGCGACGCGCAAGTGATCCCTCTCGAGCTCGACCGCAACCTACAGGTCCTCCTGCCGTCGCAGGCGGCGGGGCGAGTGCAGCTGCCGGCGGCCTTCTACGCACTGTCTGCTCAGGAGCTCAAGAAGGAACAACAGCTGAGGTAACACTTCTAGTCAGTGAGGTGAAGAAGGAACAACAGCTAAGGTAACACCTCATCAGCACACATACATCGGAGGTTAGGTCATTAACACCACGCTGGGCGGCCTCAATAGAACTATTTAATCAATAAATTCAAGCAAGTTGTCAAACATTATCTTATGTAAAAAGGCTTTCTTCGAACTATCGGATTATCTATAGGATAAAGAAGTTCCGAACGAGTTTTGCTCCAACTCGAAAACTAAGACGCTTACTAGTTAAAGGTTTATTGTTTGCTTCTTCACTTTAGGTAGGTACCTTTAAAAGTTCCGAAACAAATAAGGTTCGTAGTTAACCCGCTTACATCCGTAATGTAATTACCATGTAAAGATTGAAGGAAACAAAAAAATCAATCACTTTTTCCTAGTTTTGCTTATGTAATTTCCGAGTCAGTGACGTCACACGCACCCGTGTAATTTGATTTTACCAGCAGTAACGGCGTAATGCTTATTACTTTATATCTTCGTACGTATTGGTCCGATCTGGATAATTCAAAAAGATATATCATTCTTATGTCATAATCATAAAGAATAACGTGGATACTAGTTCTTTTGAAATTGCTATAACTTTACTGATCTTCATTCTGACTTTCGTTCGGCCTCTAATGACTATTATTTTACTTAGATCCTAATAAACGTAATCTTCTTTTCCAGAGCGGAAGTATTAGAGAAAAGTCAGATGCTAAGAACAAAGGCGATGCGCGACAAGGAGGAAATGAGAGAAATGCGCAAATACAAATATGCGCTTGTGAGAGTGCGCTTCCCGGACGGGATACTCTTGCAGGTAATGTGCTCTGGAATACAGTTTATACTCATAACTAGCTACAACCCGTGGCTTTGCACGTGTTTTTGTAACAAAAGTAGCCTATAATCCATGGAAGTCGATCAGCAGAGTAAAAGGTATAGGCAGACCACACAACTGGCGTATCTCTGTATAACCTTGTCACAATAAGAAAACAAACGCCAAACAGTAACGAAAGCCACTTTTGGCGTTTGTTACTGTGACATGGTTCTACAGCGATCCACCAGTTGTGTGGTCGACCTATAGTAGCCACCAGCATTCTCAAAATAATATCAGAAAAGTACGATTGTCCAATATTTGTCCAGACGTTACGCCGTTCCAAAAACATTTGCTCCGTTCCTTCCGCTCCGTCAATGTGCCCTTTAAGACACCGGCGGGAAAAGGTTAGGCTGGTGCAAATTCTAAGCCGACACCACACGGCATGGCATTTACGATTATTGACGACCTCCGTGGCGCGGCGGGCGAAGGTCCGCCTGCGCCGCGGAGGTTACGGATTCTGTTCCCGCCTCCGGACAAATGTTTGTAAGCTCTACAGATATTTGTTCAAGGTGTTCTCGATGTTTTCTATGTATAATAAAAAATATCTATCTATGTAGTGTATTGTATTAAGTATATCAGTTATCTATAGTACCCATAACACAAGCTCTGCTTAGCTTGGGGCTAGATAATGCTGTGTGAATTGTCCAAAATTATTTTTTTATTTTATTAACCTATATTCTGTTCTAATACCAGTATTTTATTTCCAGGGAACATTCTCAGTCTACGAACGCTTCCTAGATATCTACAATTTCGTCCGAGACAGTCTAGAGCTCATCGAATTTCCATTCATCCTTATAACTCCTACGGGACAGAAACTGACCCTAGACGAGGACGCGAATAAGACCCTTATAGATCTACGATTAGTACCAACCATGGTACTCAATTTCGCCTGGCATTCGTCGGTAGCGCAGGATATAAAGAATAGCCCTAATAAAGATATGTATTTGAAGCCAGAAATTATGATACTTGTGAAGGAAATTTGATTTTTTGTAAAGCAATTTTAAATTACTTTGTATAACAATCTGCTATTTATTATATGCACACAGTGTAGTGAGAGTTGTGGTGTAAACATGTTTGTAACTAAGTTTTTTATTTAATAATATTCCAAAAAAAATCGATATCGACAGGACTTGAACCGGCAACCCTTCCTCGATTGCGCTCCGAGATCAAATGACGTAGGAATCGAAAAACTTTGAGACTTTCTTCGGACTCTAGCGCCGTTAGCCCCGTCGGAGTCGATTTTTTTCGGGAAAAAATATATCTTGGAAATTCCCTGAGTGTGCGGTCATACGCACTATAGTAAAAAAACTGATGTTTGAAACTTTTTAAAACCTATGCATGTTTTTTGTTATTATAGTGCGTAACCCCACACTCAGGATAATTTCTAAGACATCAAATAAAGTCGCAAAAATTTTTCGACTTCGACGGGACTTGAACCCGCATCCTTCCGTCAGTACGGGAATGTGCTAACCAACTACACCACAAGGTCAAGTGACGAGGGAGTCGAAAATCTCTGCGACTTCCTACGGTCTCCAGCGCCCGTCGAAGTCGAAAATTTTCGCGATATTATTTGATTACCTATGCATGTTTTTGTATTTTTTATTTTTCAAACTTATACTGTAATCGTTTGGTTAATCGCCTTATCTACTTGTGGTATTAAAAATTATCTATGAATTGCACGCATAATAATAATAATGCTAGACAATTCACACAGCATTATCTAGCCCCAAGCTAAGCAGAGCTTGTGTTATGGGTACTAGATAACTGATATACATAATACAATACACCACATACATAGATAATTTTTATTACACCTAAAAAACATTCAGAACACCCTGAACAAATATCTGCAGATCGTACAAACATTTGTCCTGAGGCGGGAATCGAACCCCCAACCTCCTGCGTCGCAGGCGGACCTTCGCCCGCTGCGCCACAGAGGTCGTCATTAATCGTTTAACAGGAGAGCATAATAATCCGCCAACGTCACCGAGTGAAGGTAGTGGGTATTTGCTGTAGTAAAAACTGCATTACAAATACTTCTGTAAAATCCCAATATCTGTCCCATAGACTTGAGTAATGGGGTGGATGGGAATTTTTATTCCCAACCACCCCATTGATTGAGGTTAATGGGGTGGTTGGGAATACATAGTAATTTCTTTCAATTCTCCGTTGCTATTTACCGCGCTGTTTATAAATTTTTAAAACGTGTTTCGATAAAGGTTAGTAGTAAAGATGAGTAAAAGTCACGTAGATAAAGATTGTGATTAACAAAATTAAATAGTTTAAAAATAACAGAACTGACTTCGAATCCCATACTTTCAAACTGTTTTTTAAGTTTTGTGGATGAGAATAAAATTCAACCACCTCGGAAACAGGGATTTTTTTATGGGATCACCTAGGAATCTCCTCTGTACAACTGCAAAGAATCATCCAAATCGGTCCATATGTAAATGACGGACAAATCGACGGACATACATAAAACAAGATCCGTCAAGTGCGAGTGTAACTCGCGCGCCGAGGGTTCCGAACGTTTGTCTCGCGTTGTTCGCTCAATCTCCTATACCACGTACTCTCTCTTCATTACGGATATAAGTGGGTTAACTACGAACTTCATTTGTGTTGGAAGAACACTAACGTTACGGACGCTCTCGTCTCTCAATGCCCTCATGGACGCTAACCCTGACGGATGTGTTTGCGGATGCTTGGATGAGTCTGTCCGCGGAGTGCCTGACTTTGTCCGAGTTGAATTATAATTAATTATTTATAGTACTGAACTAATTGTATTTTTATTTGGAATTGAATTATATTTTTATTATAATTTTTAAAAAGTCATAATACAACATAATTAATTACTATTATTAAATTGACATTGTTAAACATGACTGATCTGGACATCAAATTTTACTTAATTTTACATTATCTTTTTGAATTTAATTATAATGTAACTTAAGTGACTAGTGTAATTGGAATGTCTGTACTAGTTTAATAGAAAATAAAAATAAAAATAGTCAATTATGCAAATATAATATATTTAGGTTACCGGTTAGAGACTTCGCTATTTCTTGAAAACCTAAAACTAGTAGGTACCAACCCACATTTCAGACGAATTGCTCTATAAACTTCGGTGATTAAGGGTAATGGCAAATTTGTTCGAGTATTTTCAAAAAGTATGCAAGTTTCAGAAATTTCAAAAACTTTTGATATTTGCAAACCGATACCTTTCATTGATAGGTACACTACTCGATGGAGTACACCAACCCCGCCTTTGAAAATTATTCCCCCTTTTTGAGCATTAGTGTTCTACTCGCAGACTTCTCTATATTTTCCTATAAAATATAGACCCATATCTACAAACGCTCCACTTCAGATAGATCGCTCTGCAAACTTCGGAGATAGATTAGATAAGATCATAATTAATTCAATATCATCCACGCCGGACAGCAAGAAACAAGCGGTCATTTTCAGTCACTAATCTTTATCTACGGGACTTAAAAACAGTAAGAGCCTTATCGCACTGTAGATTTGCAAGCGATTTCAACGAGGCGAGTGCGCAGCGAGCACGCCGCGACGACGCCGCGGGCACGCAGCGAGCTCGCCGCGATTAGCAGTCACAGCTGATTGAAATGATTCGTTTATTAAACTACAAATTATGACCGATTTTACAAGTATTTTAACTGTCCATAAATACCTATATTTCTATTTTATCGAAAAACTGAAAGGTGTGTAACCTGTTTAGTTATTAAATTCCTTAGTTTGATAAGTAAATCCTAAGCTGTACCTATTTGGAAATAGTGATTGTAATACATAAATGTAACGTGTTGATTAAAGAACTATGAAAAACAAAACAAACTGCAATCGAGCGAGCTCGCTGGGCACTTGCCTTGAAATCGCAAATCGGTTAAGGCTATAAGATAGAAACACATTTTCGTGTGTCACGCACGACGCACGTCACACGTCAAAAGTGTGTTACCTCGTGAACGCGTCAGTTATAAATGTATGAAACACACATTTACGATTGGAGCTGTTACATAGACGTTCACAGATTACATACTGGAACTTTAATGTTGATATTGTAAGTAAGAAAGACTGGTTTGCGATATAATCGTTTTATGTACCTATGTGTAAAATTGGATGATTACTTTTGTAGTAACTTATTTGTTAGTCCTCGCAAAACTCACCTAATGCTTTTACCTAATAATATTGCGTCCATTTTGTATGGGAAATGTATGAGGGCTTATTATCTACTGCATAGAAAGGAATCTCCCGAAGAGGTGATGAACTGTTTAATTTTAATACATGAATTCCTAAATAAACTACGTTCACTAGAATCAATTTAATCAAATCAATCAAAAATCCTAAAAGTAAAGCCATCATTATTCCGTATGAAACGAATGAATTTTGCCGTCAATAATAATCAATTTAAAACTTTCTTAAGTAGGAGATTCACTTCTATGTATGTTTTACCAGGTACTTTTTACTCTTTCACTGTTAGCATGATTATTATGGTCAGGCCAAGGGCTAATAATTTATTTGTAATTTTAATCTTTTCTGTATATTTGAATAAAAAGTTCTGTTACTTCGATTAATGAAGTCTGTTATTTCCACATATACCTACGTACATAAAGAGGTGGAAAAAAAATGGTTAGCAGTGGTCCGGCCATATCACGCGCAGAACCGACCACCGCCGCTCTGGGGTAAACTTGTTCTTGAGTGGAGACCGTGACTTCGCCGTGCAACGGAGCGTTCCCGCTGTGTCGCAACCGTAGATTATCGTTGGATTATCGTCTCTAGTTGTTCCCATTATAACAGCTGTTTGTCGTCATTGTGTCGTGGCGATTTTTTCCCCTTTATCGTCGAACTATCGTCTAGTTCCCATTAGATCTCGACATTTTACGGTTCACGGCAGTGCCTCGTCGTTTGCACACCATCGCAATAACGACACAATAGGAATCGTGACGTTTTTTATCATTTTACCACTGTCTTCCTAGCTGTTTCCATTATTAAGACTATCTATCGTCAGAACAAAAAAAAGTCGTGGACGGCAGTTAATCGTGTTGTCCTATATGTGAACACCTACATTTAAATATATAATCCAAGATGCTTTAGTTTACCTATATCGCATTTACTGCACAGATTCGGCGGTGCGACCCGCAGGGGAACGCCGCCGCCGCGACACGAAGATCGAGAGGCACCATGAAAACATTAAACTGCACGACTTTGTTGTCTGTCTCGACACAGTGGGAACGCACCCTAAGACATGTTGTGGCCAGGTGGGATGAAGACTTACGGAAAGACTGCGGGCAGATGCTGGATGTGGCAAGCTGAGGGCGCTCATATGTCCAGCTGTGGACTAAGATGGGCTGATTATAAAATAAAAGGGTATTCCTTTCTTACATTTTATTTATTCAAATCATTACCGGAATCATTAAAAGTATAACTCACTTCTAGGACTAATTAATGTAACCTAATTAGGTAAATTTTTCGAAATTATTATTTATTAATCAAAACCGTTAAAGTATTATACAGGGTTATTGGTAATTCACTGACACTATGTTAAGTGCAAGCTGAAGACAGGGCGCTATGGCGCTCATTAGGGGAGGCCTATGTCCAACAGTGGACTAATATGGGCTGATGATGATGATGATGATGATGATGATGTTAAGTGCAGGCTCTGCCCCTGCCCACTCACCATCATGAACACGTCCGTGAAGACGCACGGTCTAGGGCATGCAAAATCGGAAAACCGGAAATCGAAAAAATCGGAAATCGGTCAATATTCCTGGATTTGTTAAAACCGGTTTTCAAAGTCAAAATCGGTGTTTTTCAATTTAAATTCTCCGGCAGTGGCAACACCACACCACACTCTAATTTATTCTATGTATTATTTGTTAATTAAAGCTTGATACGCGGGACATTGACGTTGACATACACGTAGTGATCACGCGCATGAAGTTCCATATTTTTATTCCTTCAATATGTACGCAAGACAATAATCATACTTTATTGGTGGTAGGGGTTGGTTTACCATAGAGCAGTGCGTCATCTTAACCACAGACTATAATGAATCGATTATGAAAATGTGAAAATCGAAGCAATTTGATTTAATTAGTTACTTAATTATTTAAAAAGTTGTAGTTAATAATATGTTTATATTATGTTATATATATATATATAGACTGAGAGAAAGTGGTTTTTTGGACGAAACATGGCTCAACGCAAACCACACAGTATCAAAATCGTGGACAGATGAGAAAGCGGAATCTACCACCAAGTACCCGAAGGCAAAGGACAGAGACTCATAATTGCTCATGCTGGGACTTCTTCAGGTTTTGTGCCTAATTGCCTTCTGGCATTCGAGTCGATGAACACCACAGAATATCATGAAGAAATGAATTTCGAACAATTTAAGAAATGGTTTTTGATACTATTAAATAATTTAAACGAGCCGCATCGCATGTGATAATCATGGATAACGCTCCGTACCACCCAGTGCAAAAAAACAAACCGCCGACGTCCAGCAACCGAAAAATGGAACTAATCGCATATCTGCAAAGCAAAGGCATAGAAGCCAACGAGACGATGCTGAAAAATGAATTACTGAAATTAGTTAATAATATACACAAACCCCGTACGCCAACTTACATTTTAGTCATCCGTTTGCCACCATATCACTGTCAATATAACGCGATTGAACTGATATGGGCCTACGTCAAAGGTCACGCAGCCAGAAATAATACTAAACCTCCTTTTACGGCAAATAAAAAGCTCACATTACTGCACAATGCCTGCGAAAATGTCACGCCAGAGGACTGGAAAAATGTGGTTGATAAGTGCAAAAAAATCATAGATAAGATTGGGAGCGCGATATTCGATTTGACAATTTGTCTGATCAAGAGCTTTTTGAGATCGTATTTTCAGCAAGCGCGGGGTAAATAATCAAGTACCTATTTTTATTTGTATTGAAACAATAAAAATCGAAAAAATCGAAAAAACCGAAAAAACCGATTTTAAAAATCAAAAATCGAACAAAAACCGGTTTTGGGTATTCTTCCGATTTTGCATGCCCTAGCACGGTCTCAATTCTTATAATTGGTGGAAAGGGAATGATATTAGTATGTAATGTACCATTTACGATTAAAAATCGTTCATTATCGGGGTTGTACTTGAAACTAAACCTAAAAACGGTTCTGCCCTGAATTATCAGTGGGTGTGTGTGTGTTAGGCTGACTCATCTTGCGTAGATGTAAAATAAGCCAATGATGTAGATCGTAGTAGTAGATCGGTATTTAGTAATTAATTAGGTTTAGGACATGATTTTGTATGCGAGGCGATTTACAAAAAAAAAAAAATTAAGACCTAGCGTCTTCACAAACGTGTGCGTGATGATGGGCAGAACCTGCAATTTACGCAGTGTCAGTGAATTACCAATAACCCTGTATAGTGTATAATAGATAGGTATCGACTAAAAACGAAATTCAATGACACTAATTTACATCAAGTATCTACGAACAATTACAATTTCATAGTTTAGTTATTACAATACACAAAATACGATACAATTAAAAACCAATAAACGCCCTTTATATACTAAAGGGAGTAGACTGGTTTTAACCATTTCCAACAAGATAGGTACTAAAGGGGTTGGAAGATTTTGGGCATAACGTCGGTCACCATTATAAGGGCCACCCACCGTACATAACATCGGTCACCATTATAAGGGCCACCCACCGTACATAACATCGGTCACCATTATAAGGGCCACCCACCGTACATAACATCGGTCACCATTATAAGGGCCACTCACCGTACATAACATCGGTCACCATTATAAGGGCCACCCACCGTACATAACATCGGTCACCATTATAAGGGCCACCCACCGTACATAACATCGGTCACCATTATAAGGGCCACTCACCGTACAAAAATCTTCAAACCCCTTTTGTTTTACATCGCTTTTCAAAATAGCACCGCTCAATCGTGCCCTAGCTATTCAAAAACTTATGACTACATTAAAACTCATTCAGTAATTTATTCAATGCTTATTATGTAGGTGGTATCCACGCTATTCCGAAAACGTCTGTTTTGCCAAAAAAAAACTAAAAGACATCTAACTCGATGCTTTGCGAAATCTCTGAAGTTGATAGGTCAAACCTAGTATAGTATTATTATATCTGTGCTCAAACACATTTTTTATTGATACCAATGTTTGTTAGTCATTTACGGGGGCCGTTTTAAAGATTTCTCTAAAAACCGTAATATTTCATGTAAGGGTTTTTTTTGTTGCGAGTCCTTTAAATAAATAAATAATAAAAGAGTTGGTGAGCATAAAGTAGCTCCCGTTTTTTTTTGCATAAGTACCTACATTTTGCTGAGTGAGCTGAGACTGCTAAATGAACTGAGACTGCTAAACGAACTGAGTACATTATGAAAGCTGTAGTACAAAAAAAATCCTATGACGCATAATGAAAGCTAATCCTAACCCCCCCCCCCCCCCCCCCCCCATACGTTTTTGGCTACGGTCCTGAAAAACGGTGCTGCAGCATTAAGTGTACCTCGGCAGGCGGTTCGTGGCGGTTCATGAACAAGGCGCCACGCGAGCAGCCCTCGTACGTAACGACGCCCATGACACGGCTGGATTTATCAAACATTGTGGGACTTTGACTGACTAAGATGTATTGCGCATTTTTGGCGCGCTCCTGGAACAAGGATAAGGAAGGAGTTTGTAATAGATGTATTATCTTCTGTTAGGGCATTACAAGTTGAATATTAGGATAATACAATATTTAGCAATTCCGCGCAAAATCTTCTCTGATGGTGTGTAAATTTTGTTGCTATAGTTATAAAGCCGATTTCGAGTACGGTCATGTGTACGCTGGCTTGACGTCGAGCTAGCGTACCCACTAACAATGGTCATTATTTCTTAAACCAAAGAGGCGCTATTTATTGTACTTTTGCACTAATTATACTCTATTTATAATCTATTATTTTATTATTGACATAACAACAAACGTGAATTCGATTATGAGTACGCTACCTTGACGGACACTCTGATAAGATCCAACAAAAAACAATTCGCGTGCACCGCCCGCCCTCCCACAAATTGGCATACCATGCAATCAGAGAAGGTAAAAAAACAGACTTACGCAAATTTACGCTATATAAAATAAATACCCTCCAACTTTAAGCACGAACACAACTTAATTTTTAAAAGAAAAGACCACACAAACTACACAATTAAAAAAACTAACCAAACCATTACTAAGTTATTTTTTGATCACTTCTTGTCCATCCTAAGGTTGCCTGGAAGAGATCGCTTTTAGCGATAAGGCCGCCCATTGTACATTATTTGTGTTTGTTTTTTTTTATGTTTTCTGTGATTTCTTGGTGTGCAATAAAGTATATTTGTATTGTATTGTATTGTATTCTATTGTAAGTTAAGTTATTAAGTTTGGTTAAAAACAATAAACCGATTGGTATTCATTTTCTAAAGCAAGTACTAAGTATGATTAAATTTATCGTGTAACTTTGATTTATTATAGTATTTAAATATTCCATGAGTATGAAATTTCAACAAACTGGACACTTGCAGAAAACCATTACATACAAATTGCTAATAACAAAAAGTCAAGTCACTAAAAATAATGCTATCCTTATTATTTCCATCGCTATCCCCTTTCGCCCTGCAATATTTTGGTAACACACACAACACTACAAATAAATGTACTTGACGATTATTTATTTTAAAATTAGGATTTTTTTAATTTATAAAGAAAATTATTATAAATATATAAAATTACCCAAGACCAGGATGATACTTTGATTCTGGCAAGTACCTACCCTACTAGCTGTCGTAAAACATGTTTTTATCGTAGAATTAGATTGATATATAGAGACATGATAAGAAGTTATCCAAATTCATTGTTGTCTACTTAATACGAGTGTGGAAGCAACATTTATGTATAGTACGAGTACCCCCCGGAAGATAGCGACAATAAGGCGCTGGGGGACGCCTGCGTCCAACAGTGGATGACTCAGTCAGCCCCGTATTTCTACAAAAAGACTTACAACTAAAGAAATGAACGATCATACATAAACAAACGTCGTCATATATTTTGATAGCAACGAAGATTTTTTGGTTGACTTGCGACGACCTCAGCTTTGTATTATAAATCCAGCCCCGCTAACCCCTCGGGCCAATCGTGAATGTTCTCGACGCAGACGCTGCGCGTGCAGTCTAGAGTCTTGTAGATGCCGACGAGACGGTTGGACGATTCAAACATTATGTACCGGAGGGAGATTATGATGAATTGCGCGTTTTTGGTGCGCTCCTGAAACAAGGATAAGGAAGGAGTGTTAAATTAATGCTTAAACCTTCTGTTAACTTATATGAACCGATTTTTACCATTACAAGTTAAAATTACAGGTTCATCATCATCAGCTCATACGTAATATGTCCACTGCTGAACTTACACACGAATAGCGGTCCTGAGCCGCCAAAATTCATCGACTCTCTGCGACCGCTAATATCGTCGGACCATCCAGTGGGAGGTCTTCCCACACTCCCTTTCGCATTGCATCGCGGTCGCCACTCGAGACCCTTTACTCACCAACGGTTATCGGGTCTGCGAGCTATACAGGGTGTCACGTAAAGGGTGAACTTATCCGAAAGGGGGTAACGCGGCCATCCCCCTGGCGATTAACTTTTGTTTTATGACTTTCCAAGTTTAATGTGATGTCGTAAATAAACACATTTTTTTGCGCTTACATAACAAACGCTGGCTGAACCCTAAGAGATAGATCAAAATAATGTACTACAGTATTGTACCTTAAAAAGATCTACAAAAAAGTCCAGGATGGTATATGTCTATCTCTTGGGGATAACCCACATTAACCACTTTTTATCCTTTACTTTTTACGAGAAATAATGCCTTATTTACGAAGCGATTTAGCAATACAGCATAATATGAGGATTAATCTTATACAATTTAGTACCATATATACATTTTGCATTTAATAAAGATAAATATGGCAGTTTACAGCATATAATGTAATAAATATTTTCGTAGATATTACAGATTTATAATAAGGGACATAACGATTGCGGCGGTACCGGCCGGGGGGCCGATTCTGTAGTATATTAAGTATCAGCATTGCACCCGTGCGAAGCCTGGGCTGGTCGCTAGTAAATAATAAACAAAGAAAATAATAATGAAAAATGACAGAAACAAAATAATTTAAATTAATATCACATGTAAATAAAGCTTCTATATATGGTCAATGTCAAATAAACTAAAACAAAAATAAAATAATGGAATAAATGCAGAATCAATAAAAAACAATTTCAGAGTAGATAATAGAATTGAGGGGGCGGAACACCTTTTAAGTGGCATCCTGTGTAGCCTGCTAACCACTGCTGCCCATCGCCACTTCAGCCTGCTAACTCTGGGAGCTATTTCGGTTACATTGGTCCTATCTAATGTTTAGTGGTAAATTTAAAATATGGTAAAAACCATAAATTAATTTACATTCATATTCTAAAGCAAGCATTAAATTTATCGTGTTACTTTATTGTATTTAAATATTTCGACGATTTTGACGACCTCCGTGGCGCAGCGGGCGAAGGTCCGCCTGCGATGCAGGAGGTTGCGGGTTCGATTCCCGCCTCGGAACAAATTTGTGTACGATCTGCAGAAATTTGTTCCGTTGGTCTGGGTGTTTTCTATATAAAATAAAAATATCTATCTATGTAGTGTATTGTATTAAGTAAATCAGTTATCTAGTACCCATAACTCAAGCCATGCTTAGCTTGGGGCTATAATGCTGTGTGAACTGTCCAGCATTATTATTATTTTATGAAACTCTAAATTATGTTTACAATTTAGAAACGATATTTTGTAATAATTTAAATTAATTGTATACGTTTCCGTTGACACCCCTGCAATCAATGGTCACAGTGGGGCGGGCATGGAACGGAGAAAGGCATTCGATCGTAAGCCGCCAAAGTCGACGTGTTGAACTAAGTTGTATTGTAAAGTGTACACTTCTTTGAAAATATTGGCCCGAATAGAGAATTTCAAAAAGTTTAAACTTAGGATTTGAATTTACTTCAACATCTTGTCCATTTAGGATGTATGTATACCGATTTGTAGTTCACTTTTTACCCAGTCGAGTTTATTGATTTTATTTGTCTTAACCTTTTGACCGCCACCGTCGTCTATACTCGACATTTCAAATTGTGCTTACTACGCCAGTGTCGTTATTAGACGACCAAAACTGCTCCAAGAAAAAAACGAAATACACAATCTTCTATCTGTTAGTTCTACGTTTTATTTATCCTAAAAGGAACATTGTTTTAGTTATTATACATCTATATTAAAGGTTTATAAGAAAAACCCCTAGTTGTATAAAAATTTCGATGATGAAACATTGAAATAAAATCCCGTCAGCGGGCGTGATTCGCACGCCATTGTCGGCAGGAGACGACCGCTAGTGTTGTGGTATACAGCTACCAAGCGAAGGTGATAAAAAATAGACAATTTACATTTAAACAAGATATTTATTATTTATTTCATGTTCATTCTCATGATATAAATAATAAATATCTATTATGATATCATAATAAACCCAAACTTTAACTCTGCAAACGCATAATGAAAATAAAAATGATCCATGAGCAGGATCGATAATTCATAATCCCCACCAAAGCACATCACTGGTTCATCATCCCTTATCAGTGTAGCGTACGCCACGGTCGGGACTACACGACCGTAAGTGACGTCATCAGCGTAACCAGACAATGGTAGTGACGTGCAAGTGCATTCCAAGTATGTCCGATCGGCTATTGATTTTGGATTTTATCTGCTATTGATTTTGGATTCATAGGTAAAATATAGGTATTTGTAGGTTCATAGATCTCTTGTTTCAAACTTCGACAAAAGCATGTTTCTGCTTCGAAGCACACAGGTTCCCTGTAGTTCGGTGGGTAGGTAGGATCATACCTACCTACATTTTATTTCTTTCTTGTAAGATTAGAGTAGGTGCCTGCCTACGTTGGGAACGGGATAAATTTTTGTGTACTAGATAGGTAGGTACTTTCATCATTGGTAAGTAGGTAGGTAGTGTAGGTTAGGTACCTAAATCGGTTTGATTATGAGATAGGTATCCGACTCAAGGAAATAATTACGTGGACAGAAAATCAATAAAAGATGTTAGATGGATAGGTAATGCGTAGAAATGATTTGTTTAAGACAATTTACAATGAATAAAGAATGAAGGAAATGAAATAATACCTAGGTACCTACCTACCTAGTGAAATTTCCTAAAAAGCGGCAAGAATTTGTACCATGCATGAATGATAATTAATGAGAAGAAATTCTGCAAGTAGCAAGGAAGATAATTAGGTATAAAATACTTTAATAGCATTCATGGTACAATAACGGTTAGAAAGGTCATTGACCGTTACTTCGACCTACCTACCAAGAACACAAATTCTAGCACTAAATAATAATAATGCAACATTCACCCGATACGGGGATTCTTTCTTTAGTCTTAAACTGTTAGTTTTTCTCTTCTTTTAGTGATAAGGCCGCCCATTCTGCAATTCTGTTATTTCTCTTTCCCTGTATTGTTTTTTTATTTTCTTGGTTTGCAATAAAGTGTATTGTATTGTATTGTACCTAGGTAGGTACCTAAGTGCAGTTGACTAGGGTAGGTAGGTAGGTACTGATTATTGCGTCTACCTACTTATTACACTGATGGGTAGGGACTATGTTGGTATAACTGGTAGGTACGTAGGTACCGTTTCTTTCTCTGCATTGTGTAGTGATAATTATATTTGTGTCTTCAATCTTTAGTGGTTTGACAGTTACTAGGTACATGGTTGGTAGGTAGGTACCCAACTAGTTATTTGGCATTCAATGCATGTGATGTGATGACCATTTTAGTTTCATTTCAAGAGTGGACAGGTATATACTTGCCCTTATCGATAATCAGCGACTATAACCTACCACATCACTACCTCAGATGTAAGCAAGCTTTCAAACATCGTGCCAGCCGCGCCTATGTCGGCTATTCACGACAACAGAAGACGTTACGTGGGTGAATAGTGATGTGCTGTTGTTATTTGAAAATATTTGTTGTCGATCTGATTTCTGGTTTTATATAGGCAAAACATCGGCAACTGCGGCGTAACAATTAATATATTATAGAGTAAATTGGTATCAAGTAAAACTCGAAAATTGAAGGTAGTGCTTCTAACCTGAAGCCCTTCTTTTTGTAACTTGGATGGGTTGGAGAGTTAGATTTTATCATTTTAAGGTGGCGTTCAAAAGGTAATAAAACATCCCAGACTTTAAAAAGTTGTTTATTGCATAAAAAACCAACGAAATCAAGTCTCCATGTGTTTATCGACAATATACATTTTATCGACTCTTGGCAGCACTATTTTTTCGTAGGTATTTTTGGTCACTTTATGCTTTGGCGTAGAGGATACGAGAATGCGTTTGGGGCGTGGCGGTCAAAAGGTTAATATAATTGTGCATACCTTGATGTAGTTAGCAGCAACATAAACGTTTATTCCGTACTTTACCTCGGTTTGCAGTAAAAAAATCAAAAAAAAACTTTAATAAGGTTCAATATGTTACGGGAAGATGTTCTTAGAATTTCTTGATAGTTCATAGTTCTTTATTGATAACATAAAAAGTTACATGTCAGGGTATTCATTATCTAAATATGTTATACAATTCTACAATTGTACCTACTTAAACACAACATGAAAAATTACTTAACTTTAGCATACTTACTAAAGGACTAAAGAACTAACAGAAATAATAAATAAATAATAACATTCACTAGAATTAATAATAAAAAATATCATTTTGAGCTTATGAACTCATCATAGCTATAAAACGATTGCTCGATAAGCCAACGTTTTAGGCAACGTTTAAAACTACCAAAAGTAACTACTACTTCTAAAAGTAACTACCGATTTCCCTCACCTCAACAGCCTATCAAGGTCCACAGCTGGACACAGGGCTCCCCCTGATAAGCACCTTATTGGTTCATCTCACGGGGGGTAATGCCCCTAATCCCAAGGCTGGGCATGCGGTTTGGGGTTCGTAGTTCTTTGATAGATTTGTTCTGCAGTCCTAGTCGCCTCATACGAGACCCGCGGGTGAACTCTCCGCTACCGAGTCATCGACACGTAATCGTGACACGGATTCGCGCAAAATTCAAATATTTTAGCGGTTTTTAATATTTTCTGCAAGGAACTAATCTACCAGAAAAGTAGTTTTCCACAAATCGTAGACATTTTGTTACTAACCCATGTTATAGCTTTTGGTAAATGTTAATTTTTAGTAATAAATAAATAATGCTGGACAATTCACACAGCATTATCTAGCCCCAAGCTAAGCAGAGCTTGTGTTATGGGTGCTAGATAACTAATATACTTAGTAATAAAACTCTTATATTATTGATTGCTCCAAAAATAGCACTAAATCGAAATTTGTTAAAACATGGGTTCACAGGGAAATGCTTTATTATTTATTTTTATTAGCAGAAAATATTAAAAATGCTAAAATATTTGAGTTTCTTGCGAATCTGTGTCAGTTTCCGTGTGGATAAGTTGTCAGCGGACTCTGAATGAAAGTCCCTGCTTATGGTCGTCTGCTAGAAATCGTGTGGGACTTACTTTTTTAGATATTCATCTATTGACAAAAGTTTGAAACCCTTGCACTTGACGTATCTTGTACTAGCTGAAGCCCGCGACTTCATACGCGTTATGCGTACAAGCCTCTAGAACCTGGTTCGGGCTGTGCTTTGTCTATCAGTGAATAGATCAATATAATATGTATATTATAAAGGAGTACTCGACTCACTAGTCAGGTACTCCTTTATATCATCATTGTCAGACTATATTAGTCCACTGCTGGCCATAGGCCGCCCTAAGCGCCTGAGCGCCACAGCACGCCGCATCCAGCATCTACCTGCAGTCTTTCGCAGATCGTCATCCCACCAGGCCGGAGGGCGTATTACACTACGTTTGCAGAGTCGTGGTCTCCACTCAAGAAAGCGTTTACCCCAGCGGTTGTCGATTCTTCGCGAGATATGGCCGGCCCACTGCCACTTCAGCTTACTAATTCTTTGAGCTGTGTCGATAACTTCGGTTCTCTGTCGGATGTATTCGTTATGAATCCTGTACTTCAGAGAGACTCCGAGCAGAACTCTTTCCATAGCTCGCTGAGCGACTGTGAACTGGTGGACCAGCCCTACCGTGAGTGTCCACGTCTCAGCTCCGTAGGTCATGACGGGTAGGACGCACTGATTGAAAAATTTAGTTTTCAAGCATTGCTCCTTTATAATATATATTGAAATATTGTAAATAAATACCTTGATGTAGTTTGCGACGATAGACACGTTCTTAAAGTCCAGAGCCGCGTCAATTTCGTCCATCACGTACAGAGGCGTCGGCTTGTAGTAATGTAGTGCGAACACGAGGGCTAAGGAGGACAGCGTCTTCTCTCCGCCGGAGAGGTTGGATATGTTCTTCCAGGATTTGTTCGCAGGGCGTACACTGGAAGGATAGATATAAAAACTTTTAATACGAATAGAAAATAATAATAATAAATAAAATAATAATAATTAATTTTACGATAATTTTATTGTTTTGAATAAACTAAAAAAACCATTTTTTAAGTTTTTTACACTAATATTTTATAGAGGAAAGATTTGTATGTTTGTAACGAATAACGTCCCAGCTTCGCACGGGTGGACATTTATTTTTTTAATAGCCTTTGTTACTCGGCACAGATATTATAAAATTATACTAGCTCAGGGATAACATAGCATTCCAATGGTGAAAGAATTTTTGAAATTGGTCCTGTAGTTTTCGAATTTATTCCTTACAAATAACTTTCGAAGCAAAATTTATATAAATTAGAAGTGTTCCACAAAAAAAACAATGAAGTTTTATGCACGGCATGGCGCTTCCGTCGGGATCGCGCACGTGGTAGACGTCAGATGTTGACAGATGCTTTGATTTTAGCTCTTTATGTGTTCGTTGTCTAGTACATCAAAGAATGAACTACGAATATTGAAAAATGTCAAAGAGGCGACGTAGTGTAATATTAGTGTAGATTTACCTGAATACAATGCCCTCAGTGAAGGGATCTAAAGAATCGACCAGCTCGAGCTCAGCATCCCCTCCCAGGGTTATCATCTGGTACATCTCTTTCAGCTTCGCAGTTATTGTGTTGAAACCTGATCAATAATAAAGATATTTAACGGTAATCGAGTAAACGTTCAATATAAATAATGTAATCTCGTCGTCATACCACGCACGCACCACAAACACTGAAAAATCTCGACAATTGATTACAAGACAATAAAAGTAAACAAAATAAAACGTCAAGTGCGAGGCTTACTCGCGCACTAAGGGTTCCGTATAATTGTAAAACCTTGTTTCTTGCCAAATATCGTGATTTGATAGTCAACAGGAAGTAGGTTGTAGGTCCACGGCGAGAATCAAAAATATTTCTTGTGAACAAACTACAAATTTAAGGTCTTTGGATTTTTTCCTTATTTGTGCTATAAGCTCTTGCTTCTTGCCAAATTTCATGATTCTAGGTCTACGAGAAGTTCCCTATAGGTTTTGGTCCATGGCGAGAATCAAAAGTTATTTTTTTAGTGAATATTACGTATTTTTTCCCTTACTTGTATAAGACCTTGCTTCTTGAGGCCAACGGAAGTACCCTATACGTTCGGTGTGCATGCGATTCCCTTAAAAATTTCAAAATACTCGGACATAAACGGCTGTAACTTCTGATTGCGTTGACTTAGTAGTTTTATTTACATCGAGGCTCCAAGAAGTCACGGTTAAGGTTACGGTATTTGATGAAAATTTCAACTTGATAACTCCACACGTTCCTGAGAAGAGGGGGTTGACAGACGGACAGACAGACGGACAACAAAGTGATCCTATAAGGGTTCCTTTTTTCTTTTTGAGGTACGGAACCCCATGTAATGTTACCTCAGAGTAGAGATAAATACGACGTAACAGTAGTCACAGCCTAAGAAACATATATCGAGATAGAAGCAATATGTGAATGTACCTGGCGTGCCGAAAGAGGGGGTAGCAAAGTTCATTTTTTTCAGTTTTGTAATTGTACTAATCGTTCTCAATTTTAATTATAATATGTGTTCCTAACAAAATAATGTTATGTTGTGTCTGAATAAATGAATTTTCAATTTCAATTCATTGTTTGCGCGGCTTATGTTTTTCATCACTAGATTACATTTGACGTCAAAATACCTACGCAAAATATTACACACCCGGTTTCAAAACAAATCGGCGAACTCTTTGCTTATATGTCGATATTTCTGTGGTCACAGCTTCAACTCAAAATTATTTCACATAAGCACATATTAACGAAAATGTCGCACTCCTCAGTCGAGATTTTTTATGTCTTTAGAACATTTATATTCATATTTGGTCACCACTTCTGACCGCCACTGTACGTCAATTGCTGAACATGCCTATCCGAAACAAGGGGTGTTTTGACATTAACACCACGCCCTTCCTCTGATAGATAAAGATTTTGAATCTCACCAGCAAGGAACTCTATCTGCCGCCGTTTCTTCAGTCCATCGTGGAGTTCTCTGGCTTCGTTGCGTCTGTTGGTGATCAACTCGAGCTCTGCAGCGCGCTGTAGGTACAACGCTTCTTTAGCGCGGTATTCCTGAGGACCAGAAACGTGTTAAAAAGTTATTTAATAAAATTATATAGGATCCGACTCTGTTCCTTTTTTTTCGTAATACGAAAAGACAACCGCCTTCAAAATGTAGTTAAGAATATTCCCGGAATTAAGAAAGTGTTTTTGTAACTTAGTGTAAATTTGAACCTTTATATTTTAACTAAATAATGAATAATATTATGGTTAATAGTACCAAATTACATTAACATGACTGAAAAAATATATTGACTGTGTGTAACTTAATAATTAAAGTAACGAAATTGTTTATAAATTAAAATAACATAGGTCTATAATTTCATGCGTAGTACTAAAAAGTTTCCAAAGAATTGAAGAACCCAAAAAAATTCAAACTCAAGATATGACCTTTTATGATTTAGTGAACGAGATAGGTCAACGACCTGTATTATCAAGCTGTCTGGCACCTGGCACAGGTATACGTACCTGCAACAGTTTAATGTTGGGTTTATCCTCGCCCATTCTCTGCCTCTGCATGGTAACTCTCGCCCTCAGTTCTTCTATATTGGCTTCTTCTAACTCCTCCTCCGTATGTTCTTTGAGAGGCTCCACCTCTTCTAATCCAGGTATTATGATGCCAGTATCGTCCGGTTCTATGGTTTCCAGTTTTAGTTTCTTGAGCTGTAGGAAAATTAGTAATGTTTGACAATCCACACAGCGGCATCGAGCGCCGAAGTACATTATTATGTTTCTTATTTCTATTATCTCGGGCCATATATCAACCTGCTCCTTTGGGGGCATGCGTGGGTTCGAAGCCAACAGTATTATTATTATACACTCATTAATTCGTAAAACTTGTTATGAAATACATTTTTTACTATAGAAAATAAAATATTAAAAACTATTCTACAGTAAAATATGAGATGTTGATCGAGGCTCTTCGCTATTATTATTATAATTAAGAGTCTGTAGGATACTAAATGTGGGATACCACTGCAGAGCAAAGTCAATACATTACAAAGATAGATACTAAGGTTTTTGTAATTATAGTGCGTAAGCCCACACACTCTGGGTGATTTCTAAGAAATCAAATAACATCCCACAAAATTTATTATTTGATTTGATTTCTTAAAGATAGATACTAGAAATAAATTAATAGATAATTCATTAAAATTAATATTAATAATATAAAATTAATATTAATTAATTGATAAATAATATTAATAAAATTAATAAAAAAAAATTAAAATTAAAATTAATAAATAATTAATAGATACTAGAAATAAATAAGAACAAGTATATACAATTGAAACAATTGAGCTAACTGCAGACTGTTGCAAACAATCTACAGGTAGCTCAACTGATCCATATAATAAATAATAAAAATAATGCTGGACAATCCACACAGCATGCCCCAAGCTAGCAGAGCTTGTGTTATGGGTACTAGATAATTGATATTCTTTATACAATACACTACATAGATAGATATAAATACATAAAATATTATATTCCTAGAGAACCAATTCCGCGCGTCGCGTTAACGTTCAAGTGTTTTTGTCGAGATTCCGTGCGTCAGGATTGCGTTCATTTTTTGTTTTGTGTCGGGATAGCGTGCGTCGAGATGCCGTATTCACCCCTTTTTAATATACATAGAAAACCCACAGAACACCCGGAACACCAAATATCAGCTTATCGTACAAACATTTGTCCCGCGGCTAGGAATCGAACCCGCACAAAAGATGGTACTTCGCCCGCTGCGGCAATGGTCGTGAAAAAAATTTACTGATTGATTGTATCCCGGGGAAGGACATTGGTCAGCCACGGACAAGCCGCGGTCAAAAGCTTAGAAATGACTAGTTTATACCCGCGGCTTTGCACGCGTTGTTTTTATGGAAACGTTTAAAGGTTCATAATTGAAAAAAAGAACAATGTGAAAATCGCACGTGCGCGTATTTAATGCTACATTTGAGTTTATAATTTGAATTTGCTCGAGTGATTTTGAAGATTCTAAAACGATGATTTTCCTCGAAGGTGTAGTATAAAGCACTATGTTATGTATCACTCGGGAGAAAGTGCGATTCCTACCTCGTGTGTTTTAAGTCTCAAATGACACACTCGATAGGAATTGGGAACTTTCTCGCCTAGGTGTACAATGTACTATTCTGCTATTCTCTATTTGAATTTTCGTCTTACTCACATCATTTTCCCATGTAGGCGTCTTACTGGCGTACTCCTCGATAAGCTTTTGGATCCTGCTGATTTCTCCCGACAACTCGATCATCTGATCTTTGATCCTTATAAGTTTTTCTTCAAGTTTCGTTTTCTCTGCCTGCACACCGGTGAACTGGGACGGGGTTTCGTTGATCTTCTCATTGATCTAGAATTAACAAATACATATCCTCATAAATATATGAGCCACAATAAATAAATAAATAATGCTGGACAATTTACACAGGATTATCTAGCCCCAAGCTAAGCAGAGCTTGTGTTATGGGTACTAGATAACTGATATACTTAATACAATACACTACATAGATAGATGTCGCAGGCGGACCTTCACCCGCCGCGCAACAGAGATCGTCAAAATCAAAAAATAATAATGCAACCATAGTGAAAAATATTGCATAAAGTCTACCTCCTCCAGTTCTTTCTGTAGCTGCGTGTTGTCCAGTGTAATTTGCTTCTTCTGCGCTTTAAGCCTTTCAAGTTTCCTCTCAGTTTCTGATAAATCAGCCTCCATTTGAGCGATTTTATCTGAGGAAATTATTGCCTTCCTGCAAATGGTACAAAATAAGACACTTTAATGATAATGAAAATTACTAAGAAATCAAATAATATCGCAAAAATTTTCGACTTCGACGTGACTTGAACCCGCATCCTTCCCTCAGTACGGGAATGTGCTAACCAACTACACCACGAGGTCACTTTTTACCCGAGTGTGGGGTTACGCACTATAATAACAAAAAACCACTGAAAATTACAATGAATTATTAGGAACAAATTAGAACTAGCATTATTTCATGGAGAATCCAAATATATAGATGTTAAGAGGTATTACTAGATAATAATCAAGAAATCAGCGAAATAAAGCACCACATCCCATTTCCGCTGGCGGGCAGCATGCTGGCGGCAACCCTACCACTCTAAGGGGTGTATCAGCGCGTAGGGTCTGCCATCTGAGAGGCTAACTGCAGACTGTTGCAAGCAATCTACAGGTAGCTCAACTGATCCATATCTATACCAGTCGGAACCGTCAAAACGCTGGCTTAATTGCCCCGCTTTATGGCAATGATGATGTCCGCCTAGCCGAATTTCGACCACGGCGGCCAGTCTCATCGGAGAGTAGCCAGATGCGCAGGACATATTATAGTACACAAGTGTGTGCGCAAACACAGGTGCTCTATTCCCTCACTTTCGTAATCCGATAGGACGGCAGACCGACACGACCGGGGAGAGGTCAAAGCGCAGGACCAACGGCTTAACCTGCTTTCCGAGGCACGGGGGTGTAACACCGCCAACTTCCTGTCTCCGGACTGCTACTGTGAATTTACCCAGGACCTCATAATCAACGGCAGCGGTTGAACAAGCTGACCGCTAGACCAACAAGCCAGTCAAATGGCAATGCTATGAAAATAAGACTAATATTATAAATGCGTAAGTTTACATGAATGCTTCTCGGCACACATCTCCGTCCACAGCTGAACATGCGCCTCCCCCAAGAAGGGGGAGGGGGGGGGGGGACGGTTGCTATAGTCACCGCGCTCGGCCAAGTTTGGATGGATGTTTGTTACTTATTCACGATATAACTACTGAAGGGATCGGTAGAAATTTTTCAGGTATAAATCTGGAATAGACTAACCCCGCACAGCGGATTCTCGCCGCGCGAATTTTTCACTCGAGGATTGTAATCCTGCAGCCCAGCTGTGGTGCCGGCTTAGAATTAGCACCACCCCAACTCTTCCCGCGGGTGTCGTAAGAGGCGACTAAGGGATATCCACCGAGGGCGGGCTGTAGCGCCTCCTGCAGAACAATTCTACCACCGAACTGGGAACCCCAACCCGCATGCCCAGCGTGGGAATTATGGGCACTACCCCCCAAGTGATAAAAGCCAATAAGGCGCTTATCAGGGGGAGGCCTGGGTCCAGTAGTGGACCTATAAAGGCCGTTGAGGTTGAGGTGAGGATAATCCGCGTACTGAATCATACGTATTGTATATATATATCTTTTTTTTCTGCAAGTGCGTCAGCTTCATACATTTTCCATACGTTGCAGAATCCTACGGAATAATCGCGTGTCCAAATTTCGCTGCGTAGGGTAAGCCTAAAGCTACATTTTATCTCTACATGAACAAAATTAAAAATTTGAAAAACCCCCCAAAAGATTTTCATGAAACTTGGCTCACATATGGATAAAATTATCTATGACACAAAAAAAACTAAACGAAAATCGGTTCATCCGTTTGGGAACTACAAAACACACACGTTAAACTTATAACTACCCTCTCTTTTTGCGTCGGGGGTTAAAAATCAGTTCCGATGGGATAGAAATGACCTGAAAACTTTTTTGTTTCTAAACAACACGTACGACGCCGCGGCGGGCATAAACGAGTATGCTATAAAAATCATGAAAGAATTGAATAAGGCATTCACACGGGGCTGTGGGAGATCCTCTGCCTCCCCGACCACAGCCCTGTGTAGCGGCGCCGCGCCTGCGAGACGCACCGCCGCGCCGCCGAGGCTGGCCAGCGAATGCGATATATATACTAAACTAAATATACTAAATGAACTAATTGATTCAGGTTTTTAAAAAATATCTGTGCGTCTGGTCGAAACGACGCGTGACCCCAGAGCTGGTGACTATCTGGCGCAACGTATCAGCATTGCCATACAGCGGGGCAATGCAGCCAGCGTAGCGGGGATGCGACGACTGGTATTGATATGGGTCAGTTGACCTACCTGTAGATTGTTTGCAACAGTCTGCAGTTAGCTCAATTGTTTCAATTGTAAATACTAGTTCTAATTTATCACTATTATTTTATTGTAATTTTCTTTGTGAATAAAGGCTTCTGCCCGTTTAAAAAAAAACTAAATTAACCGGTTGAAAATCTTACCTTTCGCTCTGACCAATCGCGGCAGTCAATCTCCTGATCTCAGTATCAAGTTTTTTGATCTTGTGAGTTTGCTCGTTCACTTTGTTCTGGAGTTCGTGAACGCGGCCGCCTCCGAGGGCCGTTATTTGAACGTCCAATTCGGCTATTTGTTTCTTCACCTACAAAATTAGTTACTTATTAGATGTGTTTTTGGATATTTTTAGAGTTCCGTACCACAAAAGCAAAAAAAGGAACCCTTATAGGATCACTTTGTTGTCCGTCTGTCCCCTTTTCTCAAGAACGCGTGGAGGTATCGAGTTGAAATTAACATCAAGTACTCAAGTCCGTAACCTATGTACTTCCTAGGTAACCCGGTACTTCCCGTTGAACTAGAATCATGATGTTTGGCAAGAAACAAGCTCTTATAATTATACGGAACCCTTGGTGCGCGAGACTACCTCGCACTTGACGTTTTATTTTTTTATATTCTTACTCATCCATACTACAACTATAAATTCGAAAGTTCTTCTGTCTTTATATCTGTCTGTTACCTTTTCACGCGTAAACGGCTGAACGGATCACAATGAAATTTGGTAGGACGATAGACCTGGGGAAGGACATAGGGTACTTTAATATCCCGAAAAACGCGCACGAAGCCGCGGGTAGAAGCTAGTAATATATAATTGCGAAGGATCTATTTCATGATTAAACGGCCGATCGGATCTTAATGAAATTTGGCAGGGTGCTAGATAATAACCCGGGAAATGACGTACTTTACTACTGGTAGAATTTTATTGTGCATTTTTAATACAAGTATGGAAATTTCTCCCTCCGTAGATATATAGGTATCAATCTAGCTAGAATATTATGTGATTGGTAATTAGTTTAAGTAATTAGTTAGAGATAAACCATTTTAAAAATGCATGCCCCTTTTACTAGTAGTTTGAAGAGTTCATTACGGATGTAAAAATGAAACGTTGGTGTTCTTCCAACACAAATAAGGTTCGTAGTTAACCTTTTGTGTTTACTATATTTGTCTATATTTGTCTATATTTGGCTATGTGGGTTGTGTTGGAAATAAAAGATGTTATGCACAATACCGAGTCTCTTAATTACAATGTTAACACAACTACGTGAAATACATTTACGTCAATCTATAATCCTTAAATAAGGATATGTCTGTACTAGGCAGAGGTTTGGAGAGTTCGAGGCAAGGGTTGGTAGAGTGACTGGTCGCGATCGGCTTAACCATTCAAAATGCCGAATCATCGAAACGCATTTGCGCCGCGTACTACATGCTAAACGGTGTCACTACGAACCCGCTTACATTCGTAATGAATGCACGTCCCCTCCACAAAAGTCATAGGGACCTACACTCGGCGTGCATTTTTATAATGGTTTATCTCTACATTTACAATGTATGTATAGTGTGTCCACGAGAGCTACTGTCGACAAACTGTTGTACAGTTTGGCATAAACATTATAATGTAATGTACTTTTAAGTTGGAGAAAATAAATAAATACAATATAAATGCTACAAATAGGTCATCGGATACCCTGCTCCTCGCATCTCCGGTACAGAGAACATCTTTTTACAGCGAATCTTTCACTGCTCAAGCTGTCAGTCTTTGGAACGATGATTTACCAGCGGATATAAAGAAGTCCACATCACATCACGCTTTTGAAAGGAAAGTAATTAATTACTTTTTAAATGTCACGTCACGCTAGATTATTAGCATGTCCGTCCATTATAGTTACTACGTAATATTGTTTTGTTGTATGTATTAGTTAGTGTATTAGTTTAGTAGGTATTATGTGTATTAGTATTAATAGTTTAGATTTATGTAAAGAAGCACCGCCATCCTTTATTTTTCTCACATCGTTTTGGTTGGATGGAAGAAATCACTTTAAGCGATAAGGCCGCCAGTTCGATTGCTGATCTCTGTAATATGTTTCTATGTTTAAAAAAAAATTACATGGTCATGATGATCAATAAGGTATTATCTATCTACATATCTATATACTACTTGGCTACTTTTGATACCGGAAAAGCGCGTGTGAACCCGCGGGCAAAAACTAGTATTATAATTACCTCTCCAGCATCAAAGTCCGCTTTATCCAACCGTTCCTTAGCCTCCGCAACAACGGACTCCAGCTCCGCGGTACGGTCTTCTTCGAGCAGGCTCGCTATCTTGCGTTCTAGTTCTTTTATTTTGTTCTGAAATGTAATAAATAAAATTTAATAGAAGCGGTTAGGTGGCGCCGGCTTAGAATTTGCACCACCCCAACTCTTCCCGCGGGTGTCTAGAGAGGCGACTAGAACTGCGATCCCCTAACCGCAAGCCCAGCGTGGGGATTATGGTCATTTCCCCCCAAGAGTTAACAGCTAACAAGGCGCTTATCAGGGGGGACGCCTGTGTTCACCAGTGGACCAATATAGGCTGTTGAGGTGAGGTTGGTGGTAACAGGACCGAGGTGGACGGCAGACACTTAGAAAGGCCAGGCCTATACCCAGCAGTTGGTTAAATCCGGCCGCGAATGATGAAATAAAATTCTTTATCTACACTAATGTTATAACATTCTACTTATGTTTCCAATACTTGACTTATAATTACTACTGTTATAGCGCAGATAACAAAACACTCAATTTAAGCAATTTCACATTTTTTGTATTTGTATTTTATTTAAAACATTACAACTATTATTACAGGTCAGACCTAATACAATAGAGTAGTCATCAATTATATATATAAATCAACCAGGTAATTAATTAAATACAAAGTCATTAATTAAAGACAATTCAATATCAATAAGCAAAATAATATCAATAAACAAAATAATTTAATACGAATGTCAAAAAGCAAAATAATTATATGCAAATGTCAATAAACAAATCAATAATCAGTGAGCAAGAATATAAGTTTAATTTTATAATAAGTCATTGTATGATTTGTAGCGTATAAACTAATTAATATTTACCATAGCACAAATTAAACAATATAGCCCTTACGAACTCGCTCTGAGAACAGTGGAAAACGTCAATGGTTACCGCTACCAGATTTAGTGCTTGTATGGTGCGTGTCAGTGGTGCCTTGTTCAGCAGGTTAGTCCTCCCGCGAGGCACTGCGAACAGAGGCGGCCGCCTGCGCCGCCCTACGTACTCGTCCGGTGCGCACAGTCTCATCATCTCCAAGATGGTCGGGTTGGATACAATCCCTCGGAACACCTTAACCACATACAGCGCAAGCGTCATATCCCTTCTGGTTTCCAACTTGTTGTATCCAACCATACCCAAAACAAATAATGTTGGATACATCAAGGGATAGAAAGGGTAGACGCCATATCTCTTCCAATATAGATAGCGAGTGAACTTGTTCTGTATGCGTTCCATCATGAGACTATATTTAGCTTCATGTGGAGCCCATACAGAAGCTGCGCTTTCCATCTGGCTTCTGACCAAGGCATCGTACATTGCTGTTAGAGCCCTAATGTTTGTGAACCCGTTTGCTCGTCGTAAAATGAATCCTAAAATTCTGTACGCTTTTTTACAAACGCTAACCACATGGTCTCTGAACCTCATCTCGGTGTCCAGTCGAACCCCAAGATCCCTCACCGATTCCACACGCTTCAGCTGCGCTTCCTCTATCTGGTACTTGTAGTGGAGTGGGGCAGTTGCTCTACTAAATGTCATTATGGAACATTTGTCCACATTAAACTGCAACTTGTTTCTTTGGCTCCACTCCACCACTTTGTCCACGTCTTGTTGAAGACGTACGCAGTCTCCTTCTTCCTTAATCGGTAAGATCAACTTGAGGTCGTCCGCGAACAACAGACATTCGGCCTCCGTGACAACCTTGGGTAGATCGTTAATCATAACGATAAATTCAAGCGGCCCTAAGTTGCTACCTTGCTTACCCCAGTCCTCGTGAAATACGGTTCAGATTTGCGTCCCGCATACTCCACGTACTGCTGCCTGTTCTTCATGCAGCTCGCAAGGAACTGCAGAAGTTTGGTGGTGCAGCCGATCGTTGCCAGCTTGGTCAATAAGATGTCATTATCCACAAGATCAAAAGCTTTTTTAAAATCAAAATAGGCAACGTCGACTTGAACCCCTGCGTCTAAGTTTGGAAGTATGCAAGACATCGAGTTGAGGAGGTTGCTGGTCGTGCTGCGGGCTGGTCTGAAGCCGTGCTGAGCGTCCGAGAGATGGGCCGATATCTGCTGCTGCATGCTGCGCTGCACTGCCGACTCGAACACTTTTGCCGGTGTTGATAGTATCGCTACAGGTCTGAATCCGCTTACCTCTGAGCCGCCGTCACCTTTAGGTATCGGAATCACCCGCGTGACCCTCCAGCGTTCAGGAAAATATGACACCTCAAGGCATAAGTTATATATGTGCCCGAGTGGCTCCGCGAGAACCCTACGACAGTCCCTCATTACAAACACGGGAACACCGTCTGGGCCTGCCGACTGCTTCGGTTTAAGCCGTGTGAGTGCCGCCCGTACCTCTGCTTCCGTGAGCCGCGGCACGTGGACGCGCGCACTGCCGGCACAGCTTGACGCCTCGGCCTCGCTCACGTCTAGGGCCGCCGTTGCGGTGCCGTAAACCGAAAGAAAATACTTAGCGAATTCCTCTGCGCATTCGGACTCCGGAAGTATATTACCGTCTTTAGTAATCTTCCTTCGGTCCACCGCACCCCGTTTCGCTCTAACGTATTCCCAGAATGCTTTTGGGTCCTCCGCTAGTCGGCTCTGCACTCGCTCCTGATGATATTTTTGCGCTGTGTGTATCATTTCCTTGACCCTCGCTCTACACTCTGAAAAGGCGCTGTAGTTATCTTTGGACTTACTCGTTTTGTAAAATTTATGCAGCCTCGCCTTGTGTTCGATTTCCCGAATGATCTCTACCGTATACCACCTTGGGTAACTATACCTAGAGTTTACCTTTACTATGTACTATGTACTATGTACGTTTTTTAGGTACACACGCGTTTAAGACATCATTTAGGGTAGCGTAGAAACAATCTAGAGCTTCCTCAGGCTCTTGGATCTGATATAGAGCGCTCCAATCAGTTGCCGCTATTGTCGAGTACAAGGCGTGGTAATCCGCTTTATTGAAGTTCCAACTCGGCGGTGTGGCCGGAGATAGCGGCGGCGGCGCGGGGCCGGACTCGGCGCGCCCGCAGCGCCGCACTGTCACTGCGAGTGGCGGGTGCTGCTTGTCTACCTGCACTAGTGCCTCGTCGGCCATGCACACTTGCACTTCATCCATGTCTGAAGAAACCAAAACCAAATATAGTAACCTGTCGTTACAATTTCTCACCTCGTTCTTCTGAGCGAATTCGCAAAAGGCTACAAAATATTCAAAATAGTTAATAACGTTTTCATTACATGAATATAAATTAAAGTCACCTATTACTATGCAAGACTTATAGTTAGGACACCATTTTTCCATAATTTGAAACAAAATTAAATAATCATTTTCGGTACTATTAGGTGGAATATAAACAACACAGCAAAAAAATAAAAACTTGTCTTTTAAAAATACTGCTGCGCCTACTAATTCGAACCCGCAGGCGTCAATATCCATACCGTCCGGGACCTTCGCTCGTCGTAACTGAAAGCGGTGCGATGCGGCTAGGAACACTCCTCCCTGCTTCCGCCCGTCCGCTCGATCACATCTTAAGATCTGGTATCCTGGAGGTACTATCTCTGCATCATGAATGGAATGTACACAACCCGTTTCTGTGATAGCAAATAAATCTGCGCCTGAGCATTCTATGTTGTTGTAAATCTTATCCAACTTTGTTCGCAACCCTCTTGTGTTCTGGTAGTATACCTCTATGGCATTATTTTTCCTCAATTGGCCTATTTGCCTGTCTCCGAAACCAAAACCACTCGCCAAACTCGGAATTTACCGGCCAAACTTCTGGTTGGCTCAGTATTTCATATTCTCTCGGCGGTACTGTGATAATAAAAGAAGCATAATCCCGCTCTGTCTTATGCCTGATGGTATGACATGATGGTATAATATCCACATCGATATCGTAAAATCTCATTATAACATCAATAAAACGCGACCAATTAACCTGGCGAGCCTTATGTCAAAATCCTCATACAAGTTGTATAAAATTTTGATATTAGGCTGGCTTTTGAAAACAGTTGGGTTATACGTGAAAACTTCGTCGAAACTACTAAACTTACATACACAAAACTCTTTGGTAAGATCTTATTCAAGTCTCAAATACGATCTTGAACAGTATAGAAAACAAGACGAATGAAGTAATTATAAATATTCCGACTCCGTCTACGAGCTCTACTGCTTGCCCCGCGGCCGCTACAGCTGCTGGATCAATAATTAACATTAACTTTCAAAATTGTACCATCCAAAATTTGAACAATTATTATAAATAAACTATTGTCAGCTTTTACTCTTGTTGTTTGATTAATTGCATTAGTGAAGATAAAGTAGTGTATGCAACTGCATATAACACGGGTATTAAAACACTCGTTACTATTATGAAACTCGCTGCGCTCGTTTCATAAACTCACACTCGTGTTTTAATACCCTTCATTATATGACAGTTGCATAAACTACTATTACGTGCAACTGCATATAACACGGGTATTAAA
This sequence comes from Eupithecia subumbrata, assembly GCA_949316285.1. Lineage (NCBI taxonomy): Eukaryota > Metazoa > Arthropoda > Insecta > Lepidoptera > Geometridae > Eupithecia > Eupithecia subumbrata. The sequence goes on along the minus strand of OX438644.1, from coordinate 1,321,769 downwards.
ACACTCGTTACTATTATGAAACTCGCTGCGCTCGTTTCATAAACTCACACTCGTGTTTTAATACCCTTCATTATATGACAGTTGCATAAACTACTATTATTTTCACAGACGAGATACATTTACTAATGTGAAGAGTTACGTCTACATAAATGAGACATGACGTGTACATGATGATGTGGAGACCGCGACTCGGCAAACGTAGTGTAGAAGGCCCTCCGGCCATGTGGGATGACGACCTGCGAAAGATTGTAGCCGGATGCTGGAGGCTGAATACAGCGCGCTATGGAGGAGTTTCCGCCGCGACCAGCAAGGTCGCGGTTGTCGATTAGACTGGAAGTGAAATTACATACATATTTACCTTCACAGTAGGCACTTGTTCAGTCAAATCTCTCAGGTCGTAGTTAATCTTGTGTAGCATATCCTTGACTTCTCGGACTGTCGTCTGTAGTGTGTTGATCGGTTTCCATTGTTGGGCGCGGTTGTCTGGGTTGATTAGACTGAAAGTGAAACTACATACATATTTACCTCCATAGCAGGCACTTGTTCAGTCAAGTCTTTCAGGTCGTAGTTAATCTTGTGTAGCATTTCTTTGCCTTCTCGGACTGTCGTCTGTAGTGTGTTGATCTCAGTTTCCATTGCATTTTGTTGGGTGCGGTTGTTGGCAAGGCTGAAATTAAAATAAATAGATATTTATTGATATAGCACATCATGGCTCGATCTACTCGTTCAGTGGCATGGCATGGGGCAATGCCATAATTGTCCACGCTGAGTATGTGACAAAAAAGTAGTCCATTGGTTCAGTGTCAATAATCTTTTGCTTAATTCACTAAGCAAAAGATTATTTACATTGAACCAAAACGAAATGTAGAGGATTTATTCTACATAACGTAAAACAACTAAGGCTGATGTAAACGTAAAAGGAGAAACGTTAGAAATTATTATTGAATAACCTTAGATATTCGTTTTTCAGATATTAAATGTATATTGAAATTATAAATAAATAAATAAATAAATTATGCTGGACTATTCACACAGCATTATCTAGCCCCAAGCTAAGCAGAGCTTGTGTTATGGGTGCTAGATAACTGATATAATTAATATAATACACTACATAGATAGATATTTTTTTTATTATACATAGAAAACACCCAGACCATCGGAACAAATTTCTGCAGATCGTACACAAATTTGTTCCGAGGCAGGAATCGAACCCGCAACCTCCTGCGTCGCAGGCGGACCTTCGCCCGCTGCGCCACGGAGGTCGTCTTAGGAATTACATATAGATAAACTATGGAGGAGACTTAGTTCTGCAGCATATGCAATAAAAATCCATCCTATTACAGACGTGGATCTATCCACTTGTTTATTCGAGCTATTTCCATAGTATTATATCTTATGGTTTACTGCTGTGGGGGAACGCTGCAGATATTAACACCGTAGGTATTTGTGCTGCAGAAGAGAGCTGTTGTGCAATTTATAATATGAGTCCCAGAGAATCCCTACGTGATTAATTCAAGGAAATAAACATAATGTCAGTATCATGTCAATCTATTTATGAAACCTTGTTGTGCAGTCATAGAAATATCAATCGGTTCCCAAAAAATTGCGATATACTTCATTTAAATACAAGAAATTATTTATTTATTTACAAAATTGCACCCACGCAGTGTACACTAAAACATGGGTTACGGGCCATTTCATACAAAAAACACATCTAAGTGCCACTTCAATTATAGGTACAAATCGAAATTCATTTAAACAAAACTGAAAAACTATTAATTAAAAGCAAAAAAAAAAGATTCAAGTTAAGACGAGTAGTCGTCATCAAAATAATTATATAAACAAAATACAAATTCATCGCAAAAAAATTAAAATAATAATAAATTTTACAGTCGATTAAACGTAAAACAATCAATAATAAAGTTAAAATTCGAAATAAAAAAAATAAACATAAACTCCACCCACAACTAGGCTACACAAAATTAGTGTATCTTTTAAAGGGTAATGTATGTATAAGCTTCTAAAACAAAGCTACTAGTGAGTTGCAAAAATAAAAGTAAATAAATTTAAACAAATTGTCAAAACCATCCTGTGCGAATTATCATGGCTTACTTTATAGAAATAATTTAATAAAATATCAGATTTACTAGAGGATAAAAAAGCTTAGGACGAGTTTTGCTCCAACACGAAAAATAACAACTAACAGGCTATAGGTTTCTTCATTGCTTCTTTACTTTAATCTACATACCGAAGCTACAGAAATATAAAATATCCCTTTATTCCCATGTCAGTGGAGTTTTTCTATACTCTAGCCAAACTCGATGTACAATTGAATGTTTGCATAACCCGTCCGTACATAACCTAGTCCAGCATTATTTATTTGTTGCATACCTTTCGTTTAACTCCTCCAGTTTCTGCTTTTTGGCCTCTACGACCGCGGGGTCGATGTCGCGCGTATCTTCTCGCACCGAGGTCCCCATGCGGCCGCTAATAACGGGACCGCCGCCCGACATTGTACCTGCGAATACGACCTATTACATTTCCACTGTCTACCTGATTTATGTATGTATGTACGTAGGTATGTATGGATGGATGAATGTATTTATTATTGATAGATACATAGTATAGTAACATCTCCCTTTCTCAATCATTACGCTGAGTTAGTGCTATTTTTAGCAACTGAAGTTTCATCGTTTTCTTTTTGTTGTTTCTAATTATTTTTGACGATTTCCGTGGCGCAGCGGGCGAAGGTCCGCCTGCGACGCAGGAGGTTACGGGTTCGATGCCTGCCTCATTTGTTCCGTTGGTCTGGGTGTTTTCCATGTATAACTATATATGTAGTGTATTGTATTAAGTATATCAATTATCTAGTACCCATAACACAAGCTCTGCTAAGCTTGGGGCTAGATAATGCTGTGTGGATTGTCCAGCATTATTAATTTATTGCAACAAAATAAACAAACTCACCAGCAAGCTCAATAAGTTCTCCTGTCAAAGTGACGACCCGGTACCGAGGAGTTCCGTACGCGATGCGTGCAGCCTCGTTCAGGGAGGCAGCCACCAGTGTGTCGCGCAGTGCGAAGTAGAAAGCTGGCATCACTCGCTCGTCGGCCACGGTTATCAGGTCGAACAAGCGAGGGACGCGTTGGGGACTGGAACAAAAATGTCGTATCAACTTTTGAAATTATCATGATTATTATGATGTTGTTTTAATTTGTGTTTTCTTTTTATTTTTCCTATTCATGTGTGAATTACGTCGCGACTCACGCGTTTCATTCTGGCCTCCACGGAAAACCAGCGCTATGCTAGGATACATCCTGCCATTTTTGTGAAGTATACAGTGTGTAAGGATGAACAGTCTTATCCTTGAAACAAGTATTATGAGTGGAGTACAAAACCTAATTATTAAATATATTAGTCAATTAGTTTCGATGGATTTTCATAATTCATTTCTTCGCCATCGTACGTGATTTCATGGTCACCCTAGCACAAAGCCCGCCTGTCGCCGCGCGCCGGCGGCGTAGTAGGTATCGAAACCACTCTAATCGTAGGTACATCACTTCTTACATAGCTACTTTTACGTAGTTTGGTTCACTCACCAACGAAATGATAAGGGTGTTGGCCATCGATGATTAGAAGAATCGAGGATTTTCCAAACTGTCCAGTGCGAAACATTGAAGGGACGAGCTGAGCAGCCGTTCTAGCACTCTCCTCTAGATATTCCGCGAAGAAATTCAAGATTTCTTCTTGAATGCTGCTAAGTGTTGGTTGCCACGACCTTGTGCATGACTAGGCATGGTAAACTGACCAGAGGTACGTAGCCTTTGTGTGGCCGCTAGGATAGTTTTCCAGCTTGGCACACGTAGTCCTGGGAACAGCTCTGCGCACATGCCGCGCATCGTACGAGCCAAGCTCAAGTCATCACCAGCTGTGTGTGCATAAAGCCGCACCATTTCAGTCCACCGAACATTTGTGTACGATATCGTCACAAGGTAAGTAGGTACAATTTTCGAACGGAATGACGTGCTCACTGCCTGCTGACGACGGGCGAGCGGGCGAGCGGGGGTGCGGGGGTGCGGGCGCGACGCGGCCTTTGTTTCAACGCGACACAAGGCGGCACCTTTGTTTCATACTGACAGAGGTTTGAATACCGGACGCCGGTGCACCCCTATTGTGTAGTGTAGGGTGTGATGCGTTTATAATTTAAGAGGATATTTTTCACAAAAATTAGTAAAAGAAAATTGATTTTTCATCGGTTTTGGACTCCACTCATGATATTTGACCTCTGATTTCAAGGATAAGACTGTTCACCCTAACACTCTGTATCTTGTTACTTTTATATGAACCTTTATCTTTTGTATGTGTAATGTATGTATTGGTTACAAAATAAACACATTTATCTACACTAATGTTATAACATTCTACTTATGATTCCAATACTTGACTTATAATTACTACTGTTATAGCGCAGATAACAAAACACTCAATTTAAGCAATTTCACATGATGGTATAATATCCACATCGATATCGTAAAATCTCATTATAACATCAATAAAACGCGACCAATTAACAAGGCAAGCCTTATGTCAAAATCCTCATACAAGTTGTATAAAATTTTGATATTAGGCTGGCTTTTGAAAACAGTTGGGTTATACGTGAAAACTTCGTCGAAACTACTAAACTTACATACACAAAACTCTTTGGTAAGATCTTATTCAAGTCTCAAATACGATCTTGAACAGTATAGAAAACAAGACGAATGAAGTAATTATAAATATTCCGACTCCGTCTACGAGCTCTACTGCTTGCCCCGCGGCCGCTACAGCTGCTGGATCAATAATTAACATTAACTTTCAAAATTGTACCATCCAAAATTTGAACAATTATTATAAATAAACTATTGTCAGCTTTTACTCTTGTTGTTTGATTAATTGCATTAGTGAAGATAAAGTAGTGTATGCAACTGCATATAACACGGGTATTAAAACACTCGTTACTATTATGAAACTCACACTCGTGTTTTAATACCCTTCATTATATGACAGTTGCATAAACTACTATTTTACTTTTACTTACTTTACTATTTATCATTAAGTTTATATTTTACAAAAATTATACTATCTTCAGGACCGCTTTTTGTTGCGTCGTTTGGGGGAGGCCTATGTTCAGCAGTGGACGTATACGGACGGGACGATGATGATACAATCTTCGATGATTTACTCTAACTAAACCGTCAGCACGAACATCAATGAACAATCTAGTGTGGCACATCGGCGGCCTTATCGCTAACAGCGATCTCTTCCAGGCAACCTTTGGATGGATAGGATCGGTACATATTGAAGCTGACGGTGGCGTAATTGATGTCGTATTAAAATAAGCAATAAATATTTTTACAAGAAACAAGTAGTTACTTTATAAAACAGAAATCCAATCATTTATATAAGGAGAGCAAAAAGACAAAAAAAGGAATAATTAACAAAATAGTAAAAAGAATATCAGGAAGACTTATCAAGAGTGGACAGAGTGTTGATGAACCATACTTTTGAAGATAGAAAGGGATTTAGCTTGTCGTATGAGCTAATCCGTCATATGAGCTTCTTCTCATTGGTAGCGTTCTTGGCAGAACGGTCGTGTCGTGGTCGTCATGACGAGTCTCTCGTTGCATGGGCTGATATCGCTCGCCTCACGACATATCGCCATCTCTCCCTGTTGCTCATTCTGGAGATTTCAGCATGGTGACACCTACAGCAAATCTTAACTGATCGGTCCATTTCATAGGCGATCTACCCCTCGGTCTTTTAACGTCCACCTTTTCCTGTCATAGCAGCTAGAACATACGTATTTGCCCAAATTTAATATCTACTTACAAGCTCTTCTTTATCTGGTAAATCTTAATGAGATCTTGCTGTTTGTCCAGAGCTATGAAGCCAGCGCGTCCTATATCATTGTCCTTCAGGAACTTGATACAGGCGGTGGCCGTGTCTACGTTGTCCGTTAATACGTTATCGAGCTGTGGGCAGCAGGTGGATATAGCGACGTCGTACTGTGGATCTATTCCGCCGAGGTCACCCTGAAATATTGATTTGTTAGGTGTATAACAATAAGGGATAATTCACACAGAATCATCCAGCTCCAAGGTAAGCAGAGCTTGTTTTATGGAAAATATCAAAGAGCTTTATTTTAAACAAACTACGAAAGTTTTTATAGTAAAAAAGCTTTATTTTCTTTGATTAAACCATACAGGACTCTTGGATACGGCACAAACATTCAAATATGGGTACTAGATAAGTGATATGCTTTAGTTAGAGGGCGCAATGGATGATATTTTGTGAAGAGGATACGCATAGGATTTCGCGTTCATTGGAACGAGACAGAACATACGATTTTGGAACGTGCGTAAGCAGAAAAATTAAGTTAATCATAATAATCATAATCATAATCACTTTATTACATGAAAAATGGTAATATAAAGGTCTTAGGCTTAAAATTAGTTCACATAATTCACCGGTTAATTCGGCATGCAAAATAGACACATAAATAAAAAATACATGGAAACTAAATTTAAATTAAAGAAATATTTTGAAAATTTGTTAATCTTAAAATGTCAGTAAATTTATATAATGTCAATCTCGATAGTTAAAGAATTCAGATACAGTATAAAATGATTTGTCAATAAGCCACTTTTTTAACTTAAATGCAAAAGTTTTGGAAGGTAATTCTTTGATATCTTTAGGTATCTTGTTGAGAATGCGTCCACACATCGCATGACAACTTTTTTGATAGTTTTGTTCAGTCATTAGAAAACTACACAATTTATGAAAAAACTGGTTCAAGGAACCAAATAATTAGTAATAATAATAACCTACGAATCAAAGCATAAGTCATTTGGATAGACCGCAGGGTTCCAAAAACGTATGCTCGGTCCCGCTCCTATGAACGCGAAATCCTATGCCTATCCTTTTTACAAAATGGCGCGCATCGCACCCTCTGCGATAGTTCCATAATCCCTACGCTGGGCAATCTGGGCAAGCAAGTTGGGGATCAAAGGGCAGTTTCTTTCCTTAAATACTGCTAAAATACTTAAACGGGGCGTGCAAGGGGAGAATGTAATATCTTACCAATCTGGCGTAAATGCCGGGCATGGTGCCGTTCCGTTTGAGCGCCATCAGCGCGTTCAGAACATTATTACGACTTCTGTTCGCGGTCATCTTTTGCGTGGATTCTTCTATTTCAACTCTGTAACAAGAATATTTATATAAATTAATAGTTGCTGTGTGTTTAGAGATGCAGATATTTGTTTCGGGCGTTCTACGTGTCTTTAACCCCCGACGCAAATAGAGAGGGGTGTTATAAGTTTAACGTGTCTGTGTTTCTGTCTGTGGTATCGTAGCTCCCAAACGAATGAACCGATTTTCATGTTTTTTTTGGTCATAGATAATTTTATCCCGAGTGTTCTTAGCCATGTATCATGACAATCACGACAATATCGGGGGGTTTATTAAATTTTTAATTTTAACCTTTTCTATATAAAATTTATAAAAAATATATAGGTCTAAAATATCTATGTTATCAACAAGTACTCACAACAGAAGCTCTGCATAACTTGGAGCTAGATGATGTTGTGTGAATTGTTCTGCAATTTATATTCTTGGAAGAGATCTTTCTTAGCGATAAGGATGCCCTTTGTACTACCTGATTTTCGGCATTTCTTTCTGTATCGTCTTTTGTCTTTTAATGGTACAATTAAGGTCAGGTAGTCCTGCAGCAGTAGGCGTAAGGGAAAATGCGCACCTGCCAAGCCGCCGCGCTCGTGCTTTTTGTAGTTATTTAAACATGGTGATTAAGAAAATCATTTTATGAGGTCAAACTCTGCGAATTTGTTTAGAAATATTAAGTGTCCTTAGTTGAGTACAAAAAAAAAAGTGTGATATCAGTAGTTCGCTAGTATTGAAAAAACGTTAGAAAAAAGGGTAACTTTCGGATTATTTTCTATCGAGTGAAGTTCATTAGATCTTGTAACTGAATGCGACTTTGACTAGACTAGATCCTTAGGATATACAAATCTTTTTTCAGAATTTTAAACACTATTTTCTAAGTCTCAGATGGTTTTAAAAATCACAAAAATGCGTCCTCTGCTGGCCTACCCACTACCCAGCCTTAAGTGATCTCTATTTAGCTTCTGCCCGCGGCTTCGCATGCGTTTTTCCGGGATATAAGTAGCATACATCCAGGACTATACTAGGTGCCAGATAGCGTGGCAATACAGGACGTTCACCTTCTCCTCCACAGTAGGAGGAAAATTATCGCTATTCTATCGCTTTCCATACAAACCTAAGCGATACTGGTGTCGCTAGAGTATCGTGGTACAAGCGTACTAGGAGGCTACAGATTCAATACTATCATTTATTGCGTTCTATATATATAGGTGTACAGAGGTGTTTATCATTTTTATAATTAAGTATCACTATAGACCCTTTTTTTTTTATTCGGCGAGGAAATTTATTTACTAATAAAATGGTCTGGGGGGGACCAGAATTATGTGGGACTCGACGTTCTGAAAAGAACATAATACCCACTAAAACCTCTCCGGTGTCCCTCTCTCGCCACTTTCGCCGAACCACGGGAACATTTAAAACCTCCGCGGCCCGACTGGCGTCCCCTCTTCCTCCTATACATAGCCGGCGAGCCCACCGATCCACACACTCGCCGACCCCATTCTTCCGTCACCTTTCCTCCCCCCGATTAGGACACAGACAGGACAGACGCTGGAACCGCGAATGTCAACCTCTGTGCCCAGATGGGCATTATCGCCCCATACTACAACCAGGTGTGGGTCTCGCATTTACACACTCATACACTCACACTCTCACTCAAACCATTTATTCTTGTCACGCGGGCACAGTGCCGCGCACACTCAACTACAGCAAGCGCGCACATCACTCCCCCGCGTGTCCCACACCTGTGCACGAGTGTCGCAGGTTGTATCCCGCGAGTCTCATGCCATCCGTCACCGTTCATACTCACAAAATCACTATAGACCCTGCTGGGCACACAATATGTATGGAGAGAGGGGAGGACGTCATTGGTTAGGAATACCTAGTTTACTCGTTTGCAGACAAACAACACAACCCAAAAAAAATCGAAATCAGGAAAAATAACTGACTTTTAAGTTTTCAATGAATTCGCGAACTTTGTTCTAAAATACCAGAGTCAATTTAAACCGGCGATATTTTAATTAATTAATGTATAATATTAAGGTTAAGAGTACCAAATTACATTGAAATGACTAAAAAAGAATTAATTGTGTGTCACATAAGACTTTAAGTATCGGAAACGTTTATAATTTCAAAATAATATAGATCTATAGTTTTATGCGTAATAATAATAAGTTTTCAAAGAATTGTATAACCCAAAAATATGTAAAATTTTAAGCTGTGCACCTTTATGATTTCGTGAGGTGCCAATACAGGTGAGCGTGGCAATACAGGTCAACAACCTGCATTGCCACGCTATCTGGCACCTCAACCTCAACAGCCTGTATTGGTCCACTACTGGACGCAGGCCTCCTCCTGATAAGCGCCATAATGGCTCTTATCTCATGGGGGTTATACCCATAATCCCCACGCTGGGCATGCGGGTTGGAGATCGAAGTTCGGTGGTAGAATTGTTCAGCAGCGGGCGCTGCTGCCCGCCCCCGGTGTATATCCCTTAGTCGCCTCTTACGACACCCGCGGGAAGAGTTGGGGTGGTGCAAATTCTAAGCCGGCACCACACAGCAAGGATAGAATAGAAGGTAGGATAGAAATTTGGCATAGAGCCAAATATTGATATAATTTGTATCGCACTGTAATACTATAAACTTGAAAGTAACCTCTTCATGCCAAAACTACTAAACGGATCGGGCTGAAATCTTGCATAGAGTTCTATGCAAGATTTCAGCAGTTCAGTAATTTTGGCGTCAAGAGCTAACAAACATCAATCCATCTATCCATTCATACATCTAAATATCCAAACTTTCACATTTATTTATAATACTATTTATTTATGCCCACGGCTTTGCACGCGTTTTTCTATGGAAACGTTTAAACGTGATTTATATCCCAAGGGAACTGATATATAGGATAAAAAGCTATGTTTGATTCCTAGAATTACCTGTATGCGAAATCCGTTAAGTCGTTTTGGCGTGAAGAGGTAACAAACATCCATCAATCTATCCATCCATACATCTAAACATCCAAACTTTCGCATTTATAACATCATCAGCCTATATTAGTGTACTGCTGGAAATAGGTCTTTATAATATTAGCACAGCCTACCTATATGCACACAGTCGTTCGACGAAGGGATTTTGACGTGGTTTTGACAGATAAATCGTACGGGGGGCAAGGGACGGGACGGGGAGGGACGCTCCCGAGGAGAATACATCACCGCCTTAGTTACTCGGGAGTGTCCCTCCCCCCGACCCGTTCCTTGGGCCCCGCACGATTGCCCTGTCAAAACGCCTTCGTCGAACTGTATGCATATAGGTAGGCTGTGATATTAGTGTGATAATTATCATTATTTAATCACCTGAGAGTTCGAGCTTCGCTGGCAATTTCGGTCTCATGTCGCTTGTAGTTTTGCAGCTTCAATTGCACTCTTTTGAGATCTTTTTCTTTTTGCGGCAGTGACGATGTTAGCTGTTCTTTCGTTCTGAAAAACGTAAATAAAATACATTTTAGTGCGATATTCATGGGTCGTGGCGGTAAGAATCGATACTTTACAAAAACAAGATCCGTCAAGTGCGAGTGTAACTCGCGCGCCGAGGGTTTTGAACGTTTGTCAACAAATATGTACCAAAAGTACCGGTTTGAGACTTCGCAATTTAACGAATATCTAAGAATAGTAGGTACCAACCTACATTTCAGATGGATCTCTCTGAATTCTTCGGTTAAATGGGTGGTTCGGTTAAGGTGGGTAATGGTAAATTTTTCGACTTTTTTCGAAATATTTCAAAAAGTATGAAAGTTACAGAAATTTGAAAAACTGGTTTGAAATGTCCAAACCGATACCTTTCATTTGATATCCCACTTGGTGGGGTAGCCCCCCCCTTTTGAAAATTATTCCTTGTTCCACGATTGTCTGGTAGAGATCGCTCTTGAGCGATAAGACCGCCAATTGTCACATTTTTTGTAATTTTTTGTTGTTTTTGTAAATTATCTTGATAAGTGTGCAATAAAGAATTTTCTATCTATCTATCTACCTTTTTGACCATTTTTCAAAAAGTGTTCTTTTTACAGACTTCTCTATATTTTTCCTGTAAAATATAGATCCATATCTACAAACGCTCCATACATTTTAAACGGATCGCTCTGCAAACTTCGGAGACAGGGGGGGGGGGGGGGGGAATGGGTATTTTTTTACTATTTTCAAAATATTTAAAAAAGTATGAAACCTACAGAAATTTGAAAAACTGTTTTGAAACGTACAAACTGATACCTTTCATTTGATACCCCACTCGGTGAGGTAGCCCCCCGTTTTGAAAATTATTTCCCCACATTTTGACCATTTTTCAAAAAGTGTTCTTTTTTCAAACTTCTCTATTTTTTTAATTACATGGATCGCTCTGCAATCTTCGGAGATAGGGGGGGGAATGGGTATTTTTTCGACATTTTTCAAAATATTTTAAAATGTATGAAACCTACAAAAATTTCAAAAAATAATTTGAAATGTACAAAATGATACCTTTTGATACCCCATATGACTCTGTAGGTATCTTTTAAAATTTCGGCATCACAATTTGTATGGAAAATATTCATTTTCATTTTTCATTTATTTTCATTTATTTTTCTCTAAATCTGTACAGGCGCACGAAATGTATTATTATTTGAAATTTCAAGTTGATAGCTGCAGTACTTTTTGAGTTATTAAGGAGGGAAAAAAGGACAGACAAAGCGAGACCATAAGGGTTTTGAAACCGATCTTCGATCATCAAAACCCTAAAAATGTAAAAAAATCTTTATTAGGAATCGAACAACTATAGGTAAACCACACAACTGGCGGATCTCACAATAAGAAAACAAACGCCAAACATGTGACATGGTTCTACAGCGATCCGCCAGTTGTGTGATCTACAGTATAGAGAACGACTACCGCAATAGTTTAAAACTGTGTAGCAGAGCCAGGGCCCTCCTCCGCTCACTAAATAATAATTTTCCATTTTAAGGCCAGGCCTTCCTGCGGCAGTAGCCGTAAGGGCCAACGCGCGCCTGCAGCCGCGCTCGTGTTTTTTGTAGTTAACTGATGATTAAGAAAATCATTTCACTATCAACTCAAACTCTGCGAATTTGTTTAGAAATATTAGGTGACTTTAGTTGAGTACAAAAAAAAAGTTAAATCAGTAGTTCGCTAAGGGGCTAGCTTTGGGATTTTTTTCTATCAAGTGAAGTTCATTAGATCTTGTAACTGAATGCGACTTTGACTAGATTAGATCCTTAAGTAATAATATTTTTTTTTTCAGGATATTTAAACACTATTTTTTAAAACTCTGCAGATTATAAAAATAACACACCTCCACTGCGATCAGTAGGCCAAGCACGGGGATTGTTCTCTAGGGTAGAATAGACAATAATGACATCGCATCGTCATACATTGCGTACATTATTGAAGTTGAAGGAATTCAATTCAAATAATTTACGCATTCTATGACAAAGTGACGTATTTTTTTTTCTATTCTACCCTGACAACAATCCCCGTGGCCTAGCCTACAACAATCCGCTTGCCACGCACGGTGATTATAACAAAAACTCCCTTGTTTGAAGGAAGCACGTTCAGAAGTGGACAGTGTCTTATAAATCTTTTTACATTTAATTTAAATATTCTATCAGTATAGGTATGAGTTTGTTATTCCATTGATATTACTACTGTCACTAGTCACCTGTGGTTTTTTTTTGGGTGTTTTGTTTTGTTTGGTGTTTTAGACTCTTTTTTTGCTAATGTGATTAATAAAGTGAAACTTGATTTGGCACGCCTTGACGAGGCATAGGACAGTACAGGATAGCTTCAACCATAAAACCTTTTGTACACCTACCCGTTATCCTCTGTTATCAAAACTAGGCTATTTATATTAATAAATGAATTGAATTGAATTGAATTGAATAGGCGTCTTATCCCCAAGACGCTGGCTGCATTGCCCCGCTAATGGTTTATTATGTAATTAATTATTTTATCGGGTATTTATATTCATCGCGTACCTTTTATTATTATTTCCCGTACGTTAATCGTTAAGTAATATATTCCCGGTAAAATCATTAATTATGTTAACAAATCGCGTAAGTTTAAAAATGGTCTATTAAGGTAGGAAACACATTATTATTGTGAGTCATGTTTGCGTTACGACCAGATACAATAGTGTGTTTGCACCCTTCACAAATCAATAATTTTGATTATTGAATGACTAGTTTATGCCCGCGGCTTCGCACGCGTTTTTTTCTATGGAAACGTTTACAGATAATTTATATCCCATGGGAACTGATTTATGGGATAAAAAGTAGCGAAATTTTGATTCCAGGATTATAATTACTAGTACGCAAAATTTCAGCCCGATCCGTTCAGTAGTTTAGGCGTGAAGAGGTAACAAACATCCATCTATCTAAATTTTCGCATTTATAATATTAGTGTGATTAAATTGCACTCACTGTTTATTCCTCTCCAATTCATTTTTAGCTTTACTATAGGCAGCCTTTTCCTTCTCAAGCTGCTCCGTAGCACTTAATTTCGAGCTGACGTAGATGTTCAGTTCTCTCTGAGCTAGATTGTGCGCGGTCTTAGCGTCGTCGAGTGCAAGCCTGGCTAGTTGGGCTGTTAGAAGTTGTCTCTGTTCCTTTAGACCTCTGGTTCGCTCTCTGGGGAAAGAAAATATTTTTTTTTAGTTTAGGAAGTCTCATGTATTTCTGTGGGAAGCTTAGAAGATTGCATAGCTAATTGATTAGATTTTTTTGTGTATGTTCTTTGGGAAGGAAAGAGGATAGACGATTTGGTTTTTTTTATCCCCGGATGGCGTGATAGAACGGTGGCGGGTTATATAATGGGGATTTTTTTAAGCTGAAGTTAATATTAGTGTAGATTTATATAACTTGTCGATTTGAGATCCTTCCTGTTGTGTATTTACAAGTAGGTACGTTACAGAATAGCTGCCTACTATTTCTGCATCTGCTCCTATACCTAAATAGATACTTTTCACTTCCTTCAAAAAATGTTGCTTACAATAAATTATATCTGAAACTCGACGCCAAGTTAGTTTTAGTTATTTGTGTCGTGCTTTGTTTACAAACATTCTACATCGAGTTTGGCTATTGTGTAGATAATGCAGTGTGGTCGGCCCCGTACAATCCAGTTTGATATCACATCTACCATCCAAACTATAGATCGCGCAAATCTTTATGAATTCCGTGAACATAGCCTCGCATGCGAAACTGCGCATGGTTCAGTAGAGTGCGTAATCATTCATCAATTCGTGTAGGAACGTAGCATTCAAACCAAGGCTGCGTTCCGTTTCTCGCTTAAAGAGACACCGTCAAATAAGCTATTGCGCAGCCAATCGCGTGTACTTCCGATAATTCATAAAGATTTGCGCGTACTATACCACAATAGTGCGGTTGTGACCTACAAATTACTTGTTTCCATTCTACTAAAGTCATTTACAACGGGATAATTACAATGATTTTCAGTTTGCTCGAGCTTTCCAATATTTCGGCAGATTATGATCACGGAATAACTGAAGGCACTGCGAGTGAGTTTTTATTGGCAGATATATCGACCTACCCGCATTTTTAGTTTTTTGATACGAACGTTACCACTACCACCGGTTTCATTACCGAACGCAACTCGATCACGACTCAACACTGACGGTATCTGAACGCGGCCCGTTGTTAATGACTTTAGTGTAAATAATCATGATGAATTTAATAGTTTTTAATTAGTTTTTAATTTAGTTTTTAATAGTTTTACTGGTTTCCATCCAAAACCGCCTTCATCTCTTCTTCCAGCTTATTGAAGATTTCGTTGTGTTTTGTCTGTAGCTTCTTGCACTCTTCAATTTCCTTCCTGTTTTTCTCTGGTATCTAAAACAGTGCAAGATAAAAGCTTTTATATTATAATGGGATATTCAGCTTCATAATTTGATACCTAAAAGTAGAACCGACATGCACGTGAATTCCCTTGGAAATTTCAAAATATCAGACATAGTACCCATAACACAAGCTTTGCTTAGCTTGGGGCTTGATAATGCCGTGTGAATTGTTCAGCACTATTAATTTTATTAGGTTAAGTTGACTTAGTAAACCGTACTGCGAACCTAGCGCGGACGCGAAGTATCTAACATAAGAAACCGTCGTCGGCATTCATACTGAAGTGAGTAAGGCGGGCGCCTAGCGCGCTGCGCGACAGGCTTGAGCGAGTAAGCACGCGTAACTTCGCTATGCTCGCAGTATAACTAAGCCACGTAACCTAATAAATAAAGGGTACTGGGTTTACTAACTACTGAACGGATTACACCCCAACTCTTCCCGCGGGTGTCGTAAGAGGTGACTAAGGGATATCCACCGGGGGCGGGCAGCAGCGCCCCCTGCAGAACCATTCTACCATCGAACTGCGACCCCCAACCCGCATACCGAGCGTGGGGATTATGGGCATTACACCCATAAGATAAAAATCAATAAGGCGCTTATCAGGGGCAGGCCAGCGTCCAGTAGTGGACCAATACAGGCTGTTGAGGTTGAGGAACGGATGACTGACTGGACGCCACTAGAAAAATTCGAAGTGTTCCTGATTTAAAACGACTTCCAAACAATTTTCTGCTACACTGATTAATCACACTAATAATATAAATGCGAAAGTTTCGATGGATGGATGGATGTTTGTTACCTCTTCACGCCAAAACTACTGAAAGGATCGGGCTGAAATTATGCAGACAGGTAATTCTAATCCTGGATTCAAACATAGGCTTCTTTTTGCCCATAAATCAGTTCCCATGGGATAGAAATCACCTTTAAACGTTTCCATACAAACAACGCGTGCGAAGCCGCGGGCAAAAATTAGTACTAAACTATACTAAACTAAAATCTGTTTTTAAAAATGATCTTACCATCTGATACTCAATGAGCTTGCCCTGCTCTTGCTGAATGAGGTCCCGCAAGTTGACCGACTTCTCGGAAGCATGCTTGATATCCATGTCCACGGCCGCCGACTTCTTTACGACAGCGGAGAGGCGCGCTCTGATCTCATCCTTCTCCTTTTTGAGGGCGTTTAACTTTCTACAAAATAATTTAAAGTTTTAGCTATCTATACTAATATTATGAAGAGGAAAGATTTGATTGTTTGTTTGTTTGTATTGAATGGGCTCCGAAACTACTGGACGGAATTGAAAAATTCTTATACCATTAGAAGCCCACATTATTCCTGATGAACATAGGCTATTTCTTACCGCGGGAAAATGCTTCATTCCTACGGGAAAACGGGTAATAGGACAACGGGTAGTAAGAATGCAGCTAGTTTAAAATGAACAAAATAAATATTAGGATATGTATTATCGCATTCACTGTCCAGTCTTTAACCGCCGCACCATGGGTAAGGAGCGTAATAGCAATTAGTCCCAAGGCGGGAATCGAACCCACCTCCTGCGTCGCAGACGGACCTTAGCCCACCGAGCCACATCGGTCGTCTAGACACGTCAATGTAACATCATCGTGACGGATCAATGGCGATGACTGAAACCCGATGAAACGTCGAGAAATCATTCGATCCTTTTAGGCAACTGCATTAAAGCATGCACCCCACAGCCGCGATTTTGAAGCGCGTCTTGTGTTGCGTCTAGAAATCGCGCTTACAAAAACGCAGCTGTGTGTATGAATGTGTGAATCGCGCTACAAAATCGCAACAAATCGCGCGACACACGACGTTCTAAATCGGGGCTGAGGGGTGGAGGCCTAAAGGTGGTTAGTAGTGCTCGGAAAAAAATCGGGCTTTTATTATTCTACGAGTATTTTTGATAGCAGATAAGAAGTTTTGCGCACATTGTAACTATTGTAAGCCATTTGTTATTATGAATCTTTGCCAAAAAAAACTTGTAATCAACTGTAGTTTTAGAGTCTATCGACATAATGTTGATTAAGGCTTGGCGCAAACGGACGACCAGCCACAGCCACCGGTGGCTGTGGCGCGCTACCGCCACATTTGCAGCAGTCGCGGATGCGCGCGAAGGTCACCGCACCGGTGTTCGGAAGCGAGCACATGCATTGATACGTACAATGACTCCCGAATACTCAAACGCATCTCAAATTTAAGCACGTCTCAAGTGACCAATTTTTGACAGGTTTTCATTGAAATCTCAATAAACCGCGACTAGAGAGGTGCTTAATTCTGAGT
The DNA here is from genome assembly GCA_949316285.1 of Eupithecia subumbrata. Taxonomy (NCBI): domain Eukaryota; kingdom Metazoa; phylum Arthropoda; class Insecta; order Lepidoptera; family Geometridae; genus Eupithecia; species Eupithecia subumbrata. Next base: position 1,304,365 of record OX438644.1, on the reverse strand, counting down.
TGCGTTTGAGTTTTCGAGTGTGAGTGTCCGTGGCGAGAGTCGGCGTCAAGTGGCGAGTCGTGAACACTGCTGTAGCGAGTGACCACCGCCGGCGACGCGTGTGCGGCGATTTCGTACAAAATTTATAAATGAGCGAGTCGGTGGTCCTTCTGCGCCAAGCCTTAATGTCAATAGACTCTGGAATAACTTCCCATCTGCTATCTTAATTACTTGTAGAAAAAACAGTAAAAATCCTATTTTTTTTCGGGTGTCGCTAACCACCTTAAGGTAGAACGTTTCTACTAGAAACACACTATTGCGTGTGTGTGTGTGTAACTGCAGCCACTTTTTCCTCCACCCCATGAAGTTAGATCTTCGCGGCTTGAGATCTTTCTTGTGTTGTGATGATTATATTTACTGATAGCCTTCCTAGAGTATGAGATTCTACACACTGAGAGCTTTCCTTGAGTATGTGATTCTACTCACTGAGAGCTTTCTTCGAGTATGAGATTCTACTTACTGAGAGCCTTCTTTGAGTATGAGATTTTACTTATTGAGAGCCTTCTTCGAGTATGAGATTCTACTTATTGAGAGCCTTCTTTGAGTATGAGATTCTACTTACTAAGAGTTTTCCTTGAGTATGAGATTCTACTTACCGAGACCCTTCCTTGAGTATGAGATTCTACTTAGAGAGCCTTCCGTGAGTACTAGATTCTACTTACCGAGCGCCTTCCTTGACTATGAGATTCTTCTCCTCAATCTCCTTTTTAACGGCGGCTGCGCTTTTCTCCAGCTCATGCAGTTCCATCTCGGTGTTCGCCTTGAGTTCTTCCTTCTCTCGGGACATCTTCTTTACCTCGTATCTGTTACAAAACAGTTTTATGCACCAATTGATACAAATAAAATCTATAATGTATAATAAATCAGTAGACATCTAGTGTTACGAAGGTTAACTTTAGCTGACCTTAAAGTGCAGCAAAAATACGAGCTTAAAACTAAAAAACTACATAACATTTATATTAAACCGTGTAAAATCCTTAGCTCAGTATTGTTAAAAAAAAAGTGAAAAACACATATTTTCACCTTATAAGCTTTTATTAACGCGAATGTAATACTCATCCAAACTGGATTATTTACATATAAAGTTCAAAAACTTAGCAATAACTTTTATGCAACACCAAAAAACTGTTTCTCAGTTTTTCGATACCTACTGAAAAAAGTAATATTTTGACTTAGCGCTGTCTTGTTCTAGGGGTGCGAAAAATCTGCAGATAGTACATTTGTCTCAAGGCAGGTATCGAACCCGCAACCCGCAGGCGGACCTTCGCCCGCTGCGTCACAGAGGTCGTCGTTTTGGATGGATGCGTGTTACTGTACTGTTCAAGCAAAAACAATAGAAATAACTTGAGGCTACTTTTTAAATTGGAAAACGCATGCGAACCAGGCCGAGCAAGTACTCACATATATTTTTGCAGCAGCAAGTTCCGACAAACCGTACTCTGGTTGGACAGATTCATCAGTTCGACTGCCTCTCTCATTGGCTGCTCCAGTTTCGCCCTCTCGTGTTCGACCAATCGCACACGGTTCAGTTTTTCTTTTCGTTGTTCTGTGAGTTCTTCCACTTTAAGTGATAGTTGTTCTATGGGTACCTGTCAACAAATTCAGTTGTTAGTATTATTTTAGTTATTAAACAAACAACTTTGCTTATAATTTTGCGACACAGAATAAAAATACTTTTTATTTGTCTTTACTTTACTAAAACACCTTTTTGATTGTTTAGTTTCGTAGGTAATGTAGTTTTATAATCATAGTTTATTACGTTAAGAGAGCGCAATGCGCGCCATTTTGCGAAAAGGATTAAGGATTATTTAAAAGAAAAGTACACAACTAATGAAGAATTTGGTTCAAGGAACCAAATAATAAGTAAAAACCTACGAATGAAAATATAAGTCATTTCAATAGACCTCCGGGTCCCGCCCAATCCCAATCGGGGTTCGATTCCCGCCTCGGAACAAATTTTTGTACGATCTGCAGAAATTTGTTCCGTTGGTCGGGGTGTTTTCAATGTATAATAAAAAATATCTATCTATGTAGTGTATTGTATTATGTATATCAGTTATCTAGTACCCATAACACAAGCTCTGTTTAGCTTGGGGCTAGATAATGCTGTGTGAATTGTCCAGCATTATTTATTTATTATTTATAGACCATATAAATACTATTATATAAATATTAGTATAGACAAACGATCGAATTATCAACGCAATGCCTGTATTTATCAAAAATAATTAAAAATGTAGATAGTCAAAATAAACACAAATGCGCAATTCTTACTTTTCAATATAATCATAATCATTGCGTTAGATAGTCCTTCAACATTTAAACGCATAATCATTTGTTGTTCAATGATGCCACGGAAAGAAACGCTCACTCGAATAATTCTACGTAAGTAAAAATTTGTTTCTTTAATCGTAGAAGAATTGATGAAATGGAAATAAACACGCTGTATTATAAAAGCGAGAGTTTAGATGTGTGGATGGATGGATGTATGTTTGTACTCTTCACGCCACAACGACTGAACCGATCGGGCTCAAATTTTGCATAGTTAAGCCTGGAATCAAACATATGCTACTTTTTATCCCATAAACCAGTTCCCATGGGATAGAAATAACCTTTAAACTATTCCATAGAATCAACGCGTGCGGAGCCCTAGGCAGAAACTAGTACAAGAATGTAAACTTTAAATGCATTTCGAATCAATGTGATGACTTTGAAATGGGACATGTTTAGATTGCATTCAATAAAGAAAATGGTGTACACACCTACCTTCATATAAATTCTATAAGCGGAAACTGTTTTAGCTTTATTTGTACTTGTTTTATGTATTGTTATACAAGTAGTATACGCTTTTTGTTTCCCAAATAAATAAAAATAAAACAAATTGTACACCTATATTCAGTACTAGCTGTACCCGCGACTTCGTTCGCGATTGACATACCTGGCGACTAATTAGGTTCACATTTAACCACAGTTTCTCTCATGTTATGAAACGCCGTACAAAAAAACTTCAATGCCCAGAATTGGACCTGTTACACTTCTAACATAAGTATCTTTATTTAGGTACCTAGTTAAATTGTGTATAAATCGTGTAGAGTCTACGGGGGATAGTATGTTATCATCTTCAATCCCATTCTTTATCCACACGACTATTAGCTACGACTCGGCCAGCGTCAGTGTTAAGAAGTGTCATACTCGTTTCACTTCTTACTCATGGTTCCGTTCAGCTGGGGCCCTATTCTGCTAAACTAATCGCTTCACTATGACAGGGGTATCGTCAAAGAATGACACGTTTTGGTATTCTACCTTAGATGAAAGAAATTATGATGAATGCAGATGGAGAGACGCGCGTCAAAGTGTCAAGTTTGAAACTATTAATTTATCTCGCACGCACATCTGGAGTTTTATTAATCTATAAGGATTCTATGTGATGATTCTGCGACGATTCCATTGTCATAGTGAAGCCATTTTATTACAGAATTGGGCTCCTGATCCATTTGACTGGACCACCGTAATTTTTTTTTCGTTAGTAGGTAGGCTCAGTTGGTTGTTTACCACAGAAAAAAATATTTTTCTGTGGTCTAGTTAGTTTAATTGGACCACTTACTCCAACCAAACTTTGGTGGTACAGTTAACTGTACCAGCTAAACCACCAAATATCATGTCCATGAATATCGCATGGACCATCTGCACATTTTACCTACTTTGCCTGAAATAGGCATTGTCGCACTCATTAGTTAGGTTCCTACCTACTTAGGTAGGAACTTTACTAATGGATGCGTCTTGGAAAAATATATAGATAGGAACTTGCCTACCCTACCCTTTATCTACCGATATTTTTCTTCAATCTACAGATTATTTCTTCAATCTATTAATTTTCTACTTGACTGTCTACTGATTTAGTCAAATTCGATCTTGCAACAAACTTACTAACAAAAAGAATGCATGAAATCGGACGACGCGTTAATAAGAACACATTTTGACTTTTATCCCCTCCCTGATCTTTAACCGTGCCTACTGATATCCCAGATAAAATGCATCCTATGTTCCCTCGTAGTATAACCCCCCAGCTCAAATCAGTACAATATTTTTACTTTCATCCACCCTCCCAAGGGAACAGCACTGATTCCGGGATAAATCGTATTGCTCATTTGAATACATTCTGTACTTTCGGCGTGATGCGCGACCCAGGAATTTAACTTGTATCCCCCTCCACGGGGAACCTTACTGAATTCCGGTATAAAATGTATCTTTCCCCGTAGTATGAACTCAAATCGTGCCGAGTTCCATTCGAATTCATTCAGTAGTTCCGTCGTGATGCGCGGTTAAAGAATTTTACTTTTTCCTCTCTCCCAGGGGAACCTTACTGAATTCCAAGATAACATGTATTCCATGTCATTCCTTGTAGTATGAACTCAAATCGTGCCAGGTTTCATTCCAACTCATTCCGCAGTTTCGGCGTGATGCGCGGTGAAGGAATTTTACTTTCATCCCCTCTTCCAGGGGAACCTTACTGAATTCCGGGATAAAATATATCTTTCCTCATAGTTTTCACTAAAATCATGCCGACTTGCATTCGAATTCATCAAGAAGTTCCGTCGTGATGCGCGGTTATAGAATTTTACTTTCATCCTCTCTCCCAGGGGAACCTTACTGAATTCCAGGATAAAATGTATCCCATGTCCTTTCTTGTATTATGAACTCAAATCGTACTAATTCAGTCCTAACTCATTCAGCAGTTTCGGCGTGATGCACGGTGAAAGAATTTTACTTTCATCCCTTCTCCCAGGGGAACCTTATTTCGGGATAAAATGTATCTTTCCTCGTAGTATGAACTCAAATTATGCCGAGTTCTATTCGAATTCATTCAGTAGTTCCGTCGTGATGCGCAGTTAAAGAATTTTACTTTCATCCCCTCTCCCAGGGGAACCTGACTGAATTCCGGGATCAAATGTATCCCATGTCCTTCCTTGTAGTATGAAATAAAATCATGCAAGGTTTCATTCCAATTCATTCAGCAGTTTCGGCGTCATGCGTGGTGAAGAAATTTTACTTTCATCCCCTCTTCCAGGGGAACCTGACTAAATTCCGGGATAAAAAGTATCCTATGTCCTTCCTCGTAGTATGACCAAAAAACATTCCGAGTTTCATTTCGATACCTTCAGTAGTTTCGGCGTGATGCGCGTTTAACAAACAGACAGACAGACAGACAGACAGACAGACAGACAGACAGACAGACAGACAGACATGAATGAAAAAAATTACAGTTTTGGCTTCAGTATCGATAATAGAGTGCCCTCCAAAAAAAATTTTCAAAATATCTTCAATGTACAGAATTGGACCTGTTACAGTTTTATTATAAGTACTAGCTGTACCCGCGACTTCGTTCGCGATTGACATACCTGGCGACTAATTAGGTTCACATTTAACCACAGTTTCTCTCATGTTATGAAACGCCGTACAAAAAAACTTCAATGCCCAGAATTGGACCTGTTACACTTCTAACATAAGTATCTTTATTTAGGTACCTAGTTAAATTGTGTATAAATCGTGTAAAGTCTACGGGGGATAGTATGTTATCATCTTCAATCCCATTCTTTATCCACACGACTATTAGCTACGACTCGGCCAGCGTCAGTGTTAAGAAGTGTCATACTCGTTTCACTTCTTACTCATGGTTCCGTTCAGCTGGGGCCCTATTCTGCTAAACTAATCGCTTCACTATGACAGGGGTATCGTCAAAGAATGACACGTTTTGGTATTCTACCTTAGATGAAAGAAATTATGATGAATGCAGATGGAGAGACGCGCGTCAAAGTGTCAAGTTTGAAACTATTAATTTATCTCGCACGCACATCTGGAGTTTTATTAATCTATAAGGATTCTATGTGATGATTCTGCGACGATTCCATTGTCATAGTGAAGCCATTTTATTACAGAATTGGGCTCCTGATCCATTTGACTGGACCACCGTAATTTTTTTTTCGTTAGTAGGTAGGCTCAGTTGGTTGTTTACCACAGAAAAAAATATTTTTCTGTGGTCTAGTTAGTTTAATTGGACCACTTACTCCAACCAAACTTTGGTGGTACAGTTAACTGTACCAGCTAAACCACCAAATATCATGTCCATGAATATCGCATGGACCATCTGCACATTTTACCTACTTTGCCTGAAATAGGCATTGTCGCACTCATTAGTTAGGTTCCTACCTACTTAGGTAGGAACTTTACTAATGGATGCGTCTTGGAAAAATATATAGATAGGAACTTGCCTACCCTACCCTTTATCTACCGATATTTTTCTTCAATCTACAGATTATTTCTTCAATCTATTAATTTTCTACTTGACTGTCTACTGATTTAGTCAAATTCGATCTTGCAACACTGTTACTAACAAAAAGAATGCATGAAATCGGACGACGCGTTAATGAATTCTTAATAAGAACACATTTTGACTTTTATCCCCTCTCCCAAGAGAACCGTGCCTACTGATATCCCAGATAAAATGCATCCTATGTTCCCTCGTAGTATGAGCTCAAAACATGCCAAGTTTCATTTGAATTCATTCAGTAGCATATTTTTACTTTCATCCACCCTCCCAAGGGAACAGCACTGATTCCGGGATAAATCGTATTGCTCATTTGAATACATTCTGTACTTTCGGCGTGATGCGCGACCCAGGAATTTAACTTTTATCCCCCTCCACGGGGAACCTTACTGAATTCCGGTATAAAATGTATCTTTCCCCTGAACTTAAATCGTGCCGACTTCCATTCGAATTCATTCAGTAATTCCGTCGTGATGCGCGGTTAAAGAATTTTACTTTTTCCTCTCTCCCAGGGGAACTTTACTGGATTCCAAGATAACATGTATTCCATGTCCTTGTAGTATGAACTCAAATCGTGCCAGGTTTCATTCCAACTCATTCCGCAGTTTCGGCGTGATGTGCGGTGAAGGAATCTTACTTTCATCCCTTCTTCCAGGGGAACCTTACTGAATTCCGGGATAAAATTTATCTTTCCTCATAGTATTAACTAAAATCATGCCGACTTGCATTCGAATTCATCAAGAAGTTCCGTCGTGATGCGCGGTTAAAGAATTTTACTTTCATCCTCTCTCCCAGGGGAACCTTACTGAATTCCGGGATAAAATGTATCCCATGTCCTGTCTTGTATTATGAACTCAAATCGTACTAATTCAGTCCCAACTCATTCAGCAGTTTCGGCGTGATGCACGGTGAAAGATTTTTACTTTCATCCCTTCTCCCAGGGGAACCTTATTTCGGGATAAAATGTATCTTTCCTCGTAGTATGAACTCAAATTATGTCGAGTTCTATTCGAATTCATTCAGTAGTTCCGTCGTGATGCGCAGTTAAAGAATTTTACGTTCATCCCCTCTCCCAGGGGAACCTGACTGAATTCCGGGATCAAATGTATCCCATGTCCTTCCTTGTAGTATGAACTCAAATCGTGCCAGGTTTCATTCCAACTCATTCCGCAGTTTCGGCGTGATGCGCGGTGAAGGAATCTTACTTTCATCCCCTCTTCCAGGGGAACCTTACTGAATTCCGGGATAAAATTTATCTTTCCTCATAGTATTAACTAAAATCATGCCGACTTGCATTCGAATTCATCAAGAAGTTCCGTCGTGATGCGCGGTTAAAGAATTTTACTTTCATCCTCTCTCTCAGGGGAACCTTACTGAATTCCGGGATAAAATGTATCCCATGTCCTGTCTTGTATTATGAACTCAAATCGTACTAATTCAGTCCCAACTCATTCAGCAGTTTCGGCGTGATGCACGGTGAAAGAATTTTACTTTCATCCCTTCTCCCAGGGGAACCTTATTTCGGGATAAAATGTATCTTTCCTCGTAGTATGAACTCAAATTATGCCGAGTTCTATTCGAATTCATTCAGTAGTTCCGTCGTCATGCGCAGTTAAAGAATTTTACTTTCATCCCCTCTCCCAGGGGAACCTGACTGAATTCCGGGATCAAATGTATCCCATGTCCTTCCTTGTAGTATGAAATCAAATCATGCAAGGTTTCATTCCAATTCAATCAGCAGTTTCGGCGTCATGCGCGGTGAAGAAATTTTAGTTTCATCCCCTCTCCCAGGGGAACCTGACTGAATTCCGGGATAAAAAGTATCCTATGTCCTTCCTCGTAGTATGACCAAAAAACATTCTGAGTTTCATTTCAATACCTTCAGTAGTTTCGGCGTGATGCGCGTTTAACAAACAGACAGACAGACAGACAGACAGACAGACAGACAGACAGACAGACAGACAGACATGAATGAAAAAAATTACAGTTTTGGCTTCAGTATCGTTAATAGAGTGCCCTCCAAAAAAAAATTTCAAAATATCTTCAATGTACAGAATTGGACCTGTTACAGTTTTATTATAAGTATAGATAAATATAAGCGGGTTAACTACGAACCTAGTTTGTGTCGCTTACATTCACAATGAATTCGTTATACTACAAAATTTTCATAGTAAAATGTACACCTCATCATCATCAGCCCATATACGTCCACTGCTGAACTTAGGCCTCTCCCAAACGACGCCACGAACAGCCTCCATCCATCGACTAACTGCGCCCGCTACAATGTCGTCGGACCATCGAGTGGGAGATCTTCCCACACTCCGTGTCGCATTGCATCGCGGTCGCCACTCGAAACCATTTACTCCCCAACGGTTATCGGTACCTACACCTTACATAATAAATTTTATGTGCATAAAACTTTAAATTTAGTAACTGTAATACAGTTTGGCAGACTTTGTTATCTGTTTCAAATAACAAGGTTATTTTTTTTTGGTTACTTATACTAATAAATAAATAATGCTGGACAATCCACACAGCACCATCTAGCCCCAAAGTAAGCTACTCAAAGCTTGTGTTATGGGCATGGGTACTAGATAACTGATATATTTAATACATTATACACATAGATAGATTTTTTTTTATACAGAGAAACCACCCAGACATACGAAACAAATTTCTGCACATCGTACACAAATTTGTTTCGAGGCGGGCATCGAACCCGCAACCTCTTGCGTCGCAGGCGGACTCTCGCCCGCTGCGCCACTGAGGTCGTCTACTAATACTCACTTATAATCGGTCGACATGATGTACTAATGTGATCTTACCTTATATCTGGACGTGCCGATAATTTCCTCGAGATACTCCAGCATACCGTAGTCACGGTTGTTCACTGCTTTCGGCTTCATCATAGCTATTTGTTCCACTTCACCCTGAAAAAACAAATAATATTATAATTACTAAGGACCGTATTATATGCAACATAAAACGCTTGAAATATTCATGAAAATATGCAACATCAAATAATTTCTCATATCACATACAATAAGTAAGATATCAACGACGGTAGGTTAACAATTACCATTAAACATTTTGTTGAAGTGCGGCCGTTTAACTACTCTTGCTAATTTTACTATAAAAACTATCGTAGTTTGACGAATTCATTACGGATGTAAGCGGGTTAACTACGTAGTCCTCAGAGAGATGCATCCGCGCGTCTAGAACCGCACTCACCCTGAAGATGTCCCTCATTAAAGGATGAAACGTTGGTGTTCTTCCAACACAAATGAGGTTCGTAGTTAACCCGCTTAAATCCGTAATGAATACTCTCGCTAACTTACGAAAGGGCTGTTTTCGGACAAATTTTATGATTCTGACTTATTATTTACATTTCAACACGTAAATCATTCTAAGGACCAAAATTTCTGTGTGAAATAGAATGAAAAACGTAGTTTCATCATTCCAAAATGAAAAGGCAATTATATGCGAAATTTCAGTTTTCTTTACATTAGACTACCGATCGATAAGTTCGAAACGATTTCGTAATGAAGTAGGCATCCAGTATACAAAAAATGATTAAGCTACCAGACCGTCACTGGAAGCTTTATAATGACAGAGCATCCGTTTCCGTCGAATTTGACTACTTTTACCAGTTTGTTTGCTAGCAAGTGATTGTGACTACCCGAAAAGGTAAAAAAAATCGGCGGCTCGCTCTGCTCGCTTAATTACGTCCCTTTCTTATTTTTTTGTTTTCCTAACTTTTGTCTTTATTGCCGAAAATATCTCAAAAATGCTGCGGTTATCTCCGCTCGCCGTCGTCTTAGCTACCTTGCCTAACTCCAAAATTACCGTTATTATAATCATAGCTTTTTATCTATCACTGCAGTCTTATCATTTTTCGCTCGTTTTGTTTGCTGTTATTTCTATTGTCATAGAGAGTACCTATCACAAAAAAATAACAGGAAACAAAGGGAGCTCTAATCCTTACTTTTCTCTCAGAAAATGTTTTAAAAAAATCGCGGCTCTCTCCGCTCACCATGGTTTATTCTTGTTCTTCCCCCCCCCAAGTCTTTGATGTGCTTTAGATATATTCTTGGGTTTTTCTTCGCCTGTCCCCCCCCCCCCCCTTATAGAATCCTGGCTACGCCCTTGAACATTACCTGCAGGATAAGGAATCGGTTATGGTCCAGATCGATGCCATTGCTCCGCAACATGGTCGCCACCTCCTTGAACTGGACGCGTCGGCCATTGAGTGTGTAATGGGACGAGTTGTCCTTGAAAGCGGTGCGGCCTACTTGCACCTGTGTATTCGGCACGACTGTGAAGGATTCGTCCGGCTGTGGAATAAGGAGTAACATTTATTTATTGGCCTCATTAGCTTCCGCCCACGGCTTTGCACGCGTTTTTCCGGGATAATAAATAAGTCAACGGCAAACCATGACGTCACTTTTCATAAAGATGCGCTTCGCCATTTAGGCGTGAAAAGTAACAGGCAGACAGAATTTCGAATTTATGATAATAATATTACAGCCTACCTATATGCATACCTTCGTCGATGTCTTATCAGACATCGTCATCATACAGAAGTTAAGCGTGCGAATAACGGGCTGATGATCTTTCAACTTATACACGATGATTCATTATACATGGATCAAACGAAGTGGGGTGATACAGGGGCTTCAATAAGCATCGATTGGACCCCCACTATCATAGAGTAAAAACTCGCTGCTGTCTCAGCAGAGGGATAGTGTCATTCAACAATTTGACAATTTGTGTAACCAAAAACCGATCTATGTGTGTTTTGACAGCACGTAAATACAGTGCTTTCACTCACACATTCGTATGATTGAATGTTGCAAGTGAATAGCTTTTCCCTAAAAAATTGGGTAGCTGAAGCAAGGTTCCAATTAAAAAATAAGCCATTGTTTTTTTGTTACCTTACATTTTATTTTCGATATTATCTTATTTCTTTTTTTAATTTTACGAAATAATAGCTGGTAGCTTTGGTTACTATCATTCTTCCTAGGTCTAACGACAAAAAGGTTTTACTCCAAGTCCGCAAAATAAGATGGGCTCCGATTGTGTCCGTGTTCGGAACAATAATTTAAATAGACGGTCAAGTGCGTGTTCGACCACGTGCAGTGTAAGTGATTGCACGGTTCATGTCCTATCTAAACAAACTTATTTACGTGTTTTACATATCGAACAACCTTAATAAAGTTATTTTCAACAAAATTTGTTCAAATTTTCCTTTTCACCCACCAAATTACATATTTTAAGTTGATTAGGACTATTAGGTACTCAACTAGTGAAGTATATTGTAGCTGTGCAGTTTTCCTTTAAAATTCACACCACCTACTACTAGCATTTTTTCCACGAATAATAATGCCCAAGTTAGATAAGCACCTACACCGAAATAAAACCAGGATTTCCTACGACTTCTTCAGCGTTACTAGTAATAATGTACAATTTTCTTTGTAAAATAGTAATTTGAGTTTACAATATGAATCTATTCAGAATATCGTCGAGTGACAGACATTCTAAAACTGTGATATTCCGAAATAGCGTAGTTTGATTCCTAAGTCCTAATTTGAGTGAAGTCCACCCTCTTCTCAACCATTTTAATAATGTCCTCCTAGCCGAATTTCGACCACGGCGGCCAACCTCATCGGAGACTAGCCAGATACGCAGGACATATTATATATAGTGCACAAGTGTGTGTGCAAACGTAGGTGCAGTCTCTGTTCCCTCACTCTCAAAATCCGATGGGATGACAGATCGACACGACCGGGGAGAGGTCAGGCGCAGGACCAACGCTCAACGTGCTTTCCGAGGCACGGGTACTATTATTATTTTTACAGTACTATTTTTATATACCTATACTATGTAACAAAACCGGGGTATTTTTTACCCAGAGCATAGCAACATTTTCACGAAAATGGTGGACGAAATTTTTAAATTTATTTATGAGTTTTGATGACTGTTTTAGGCAAAATTACAAATGTAATATGTGTGTAGACCAGTGCAATGAGATATTAGCAGTATTATTTTTCTTGCTACTGGTGTTTAAATACCCTTTCACCGCACAACACATCATTTTAATATTTTTATGTGAGAGCTGCTTTCCGCGTCATTTGAAGTATTGTACTAAAGGCTCAAAATGAAAATTGCGACGTTTAGTCGCAATTTTTTAGACTTACCTCGTTTGTGTCAACTATCATTCTAAGCCTTCTTATTCTAAGCCCACTATGCTCTACCTACCATTTTGGATAGTTCAGGAGTTTTTTTTTTCAATTCTGTCAATCGCCCGACTGGTCCATGAAAATTAATATATTCTGTTGACTTAACCTCTTGTAGGGCGCAAATTTTTAGGGTTCCGTACCCCATAAGGGAAAAAGGAACCCTTATAGGATAACTTTGCTGTCTGTCTGTCTGTCGGTCTATCAACCCCGTTTTCTCAGGAACGCGTGGACATATCGACTTGAAATTAACGTCAAATACTCAAGTCCGTAACCTCTTGGAGCCGCGATATAAATAAAACTTATAAGTCAACGAACTCTAAAGTTACAGCCGTTTATGTCCAAATATTTTGAAATTTCCAAGGGAGTCACATGAACAGAAAACCTATATTATACTTCCCGTAGACCTAGAATCATGAAATTTGGTGAGCAGTAAGGTCTTAAGCACAAGTAAAGGGAAAAATCCGAAAACCATATATCTGTAATGCCATGACCTAAAACCTTTAAGGTATTTCCCGTAGATCTTGAATTATGGAATTTGGCAAGACACAAGGTCTTACGGAACCCTAAGTGCGCGAGTCCAACTCGCACTTGACGTTTTATTTTAATGAAAGTAGCTCAATAGAACTTTCGAATGATACCATCATTTTGAGACTTCAATGACTCAACAAAAAAGTCATAAATAACGGGATATTTACCATGATTTGAATTAAATAACGGGATATTTACCATGATTTGAATCGGCGCTTAGCATTTCTGGACGTGTTGGTACAGGTCGGAGAAGATGGAAGCGTAGGACATTCTGTCTACAGGAAGCCCACACATACGGACCGGTACCTCCATGCCAACTCACATCATCACCCCTTACAGCTTAACTCGGTGGTAACATCTCTGACAAACCGTGCTTACGACCTGTGCGATAATAGAAGCCTACAGAGTGAGTTGGCCCACGTTAGAAATGTTTTAAATAAGAACGGCTATAAGGTAAGATCACTGCCAGTGCGTTCCGGTACCAGCCATAAGCCGCACAGGAGTACGGTGGAACGCAAACCAGCATTCTTACCTTACATAAAAGGAGTGACGGATAAGATTGCAAACATCCTGCAAAAATCCTCCATCAAAACCATCTTCACGCCGTTGAAAAAGATCACACACTACCTGCGCACGCCTAAAGACACGTTCCCACTTGAGAAACCAGGGGTGTACAAGATCGACTGCAGCTGTGGAAGCTCCTATATAGGCCAAACGAAGCGCACTATTGCCTGCAGAGTCAAGGAGCACATACGAGCGGTAAAAAACCGGGCAACAGAGAAGTCTGCCATAGCGGAGCATCTTCTGGAGTCTGGTTCAAACCACTGGATCGAGTTACACAATCCACAAGTAATCTCAACAGAGCGACATTACATACCAAGATTGGTACAGGAGGCCATTGAGATTACCAAACACAGGAACTTCAACCGAGAAGAAGGCTTCCAATTATCCGGAACCTGGAATCCTGTCGTGAGAATGTGCAAAAACCGAAGAAGTGATATACCAACCGCGCCGCGTTCTGATACCGTCAGTGTTATGTGTCGTGATCGAGTTGCGTTCGATAATGAAACCGGTGGTAGTAGTAACGTTCGTAGCAAAAGACAAAAAATGAGGGTGGATCGCTATAACTGCCCATAACAACTAACTCGCAGTGCCGTCAGTTATTCCGTGATCATGGCGCATGAAACTGTGCCGAAATATTGGAAAACTCAAAATTCAAATCATGGTAAATATCCCGTTATTTATGACTTTAGTGTTAATAACCATGATGGATTTAAAAGTTTTACTCAACAAAAAAACTTCTAAGTCATCTTTATTCAGTCTATTACACGAAGTTTGCGTTTTTACCTCAAACGTCAGAAGTCGTTAGAAGATAAATTCTAGACATAGACAGAATCAGAACCCGCAGTCTGGTTTCTCGATCGAGAAGTAAATCAATTATTGAACTTGGAACACAGGCGGTGTTCATGACATGGAACTATGTAAATCCCATACAAAAATGAAACGTCTCGATGACTTCTCCATACTATATAATAACCAAACTCAAGGTTTAGATTTACATAACAACGATAAATAAAGAAAATAACTTGGTTTTAGCTAAGGCATGCAAATTATACTTTAGCATTTAGTGCACGTGCACGTGTACAGTAAATAATAAATACATAATAGCTATAATTTTAAATTTACAGGCATAAATTTATATTTATGACCATGGCATTAAATTATACAGTTGAACATAAAATAATTTAAAAAAACATGTGTAATAAAAAAACTAATTCGTAAGACATGCTTTCGCGTTATAAAAATGATGAAAGTTACAAAAAAGTTCTAGTGAGGCGGCTGCGGGCGGCGGCACCATGAAGACATTTTATTTTGTTTTAGGTAAATAACATCATATTTTACGATTTTTCAAAGATATTTATAAATTGTTGTTTTTACATATACTAAAATCCGTTTCGAATTCCTATAAATTTACACTGTTTTTTTAAGAACAACAAATTAATTAATTTTTATCCCCCGACACAAAAAGAGAGGGGTGTTATAAGTTTAACGTGTCTGCCTGTGTATCTGTCTGTGGTATTGTAGCTCCCAAACGGATTAACCGATTTTCATAGATAATTTTATCCAGAGTGTTCTTAGACATGTTTCATAAAAATCTGTCGGGGGGTCTTTTTAATTTTTAATTTTGTTCTTGTATTGGTTTTAAACAATTATCTCCTGCTTTTTTTCGAAGTCTGTTAATAATATTATCGTGTTCGGAATGAGTTTTAAATTTAAACTAATTGTGGAAAAACCCAACAATTTGGATATATTTTAGAAAACCAAAAGTTATTCTAACCGTTCCTCTGTGTATGTGTGTTACCTTTTCACGGCTATGGCTCGTTTTGAAATTTAACATGGAAATAGCTTGTATTGGGGAAGGACATAGGCAAATTTTTCTACCAACCCCGTTTTCTCAGAAACACGTGGACATATCGACTTGAAATTAACGTCAAATATTCAAGTCCGTAACCTCTTGGAGCCGCGATTTAAATAAAACTTATAAGTCAACGCACTCTAAAGTTACAGCCGTTTATGTCTAAATATTTTGAAATTTCCAAGGGAGTCACATGAATAGAAAACCTATATTGTACTTCCCGTAGACCTAGAATCATGAAATTTGGTGAGCAGCAAGGTCTTAAAGCACAAGTAAAGGGAAAAATCTGAAAACCATATATCTGTAATGCCATAAAACCTATAAGGTATTTCCCGTAGATCTTAAATTATGGAATTTGGCAAGACACAAGGTCCTATGGAACCCTTAGTGCGCGAGTCCAACTCGCACTTTCTTCTTTCGGAAAAACCCATGAGAAGCCGCGTAACGCCGCAATCGACGGGCGAAAGCTAGAAATTTAGAATTTTGTAGTGTTCTTGTAAACGAATTGTGAATTTTAATGTGTACGAGTATATACTCCAAACCATATGGATTCCAGTGGTGCTAATTTAAATGATTTTTATGATACATATCTTTATAAAATTAATTTATTAATATGAAATTTTAAAATCCTCCCACATCCATCCATATCTTCCAGTCTCGTTTTGATTATAAATTCATAATTGTTTTTTTTTATGAAATGTGTGTGTGAGTTGTCCAACATTATTTATTTTACTGTATTTATTTTGTACAGCCGTGCTCTGGTTAGGCCGTCATGAAATTTTGGGTATGATGACCTGTGGGTGCCTACGGGGGCCACTCGTCTGCGCTTCTAATAACATGGAATTCCAAGGCGAATGTTTTTTGGACTGTTTTAATTTTGTCTTCAATAAATTGAGTGCTAAAGTCACATTGAAATCGGAAGGAAGTTGTGATGAAGATTATAAAAAAGATACAAAGCAATCTGGCAACATGAAGAAACTGAAGTTCAGACCAGTGGCAAACAATTAACTTTGTATCGTTTCTTTAAATTGTATCATAAATTTGTAAAATGAAGCGGAAATAAAAAAGAGCCTGATGAATTTGGTTGTCTCTGTTGATTTTTATATATTATTAAATATGAAAAAAAGAATATATTATATTTATGTAATGTATTTCGAATATATTCAAATCAATCAAATCAAATCAAAAACTCTTTATTTCCATAAATACAAATGTACACTTAGAAAAGGTCAAATCATAAAACTAAACACTGACACGGAAATAATTATATTTATATATTTCTAAACATGAAATAAAAAGGAGATTCTATATTCTATTTGACCATACTAAATCTACAATTTGTTGAGGACGTCTTTTAACAAATAGTGGAAATTCAAAACACAAATCACCGCGACGGGCCGAAGTTAGTAAATGAATAAGTATGAAATTTTAAAAGCCTCCCATATATCATCCAGTCTCGCTTCGAGTAAATAAGTTTCGAACGTTCGTCAATCATACAAAATATGTACTATAGGTACCGTTTAGACTTCGCTGTTTATTGAAAGTGTAAATTTGTAATTTTTGTTATTATTTTGTACAGCCGCGCTCTGTTTATCTACGCATGTGATTTCGAGTATGATTAACTGTGGGTGCCTCCCAGGGGCACTGGTCTGCGCATCAAATAACATGGAGTTCCCAGGCGAATGCTTTATGGACTGCTTTAACTTCGTCTTCAATAAACTGACTGCTAAAATCACATTGAAAACGGCAGGAAGTTGTCCTGATGATGATAATGAAGAAAAAGATAAAAAGGAATCAAGCAAACAAGTGAAATTGAAGTTCAGGCAACCAAAGAAGAAATAGATTTACGATACAAATACAAAAATAGCAGTGGATCCTGCACGACGAGCCTGTGTCGCGGGTAATTGTAACATTTTAAATTGTGATCTAAAATTTGTAAACTGAATAGAAAATAAAAAAATTATTTGTGACAGAACCTCTTGAATTGTCTTTTATTGTGCTTGTAGATAAAAATTTCTACACATGGAAAAATAAAGAAAATCTTACATTTGACGGTCCACGATACAAGAACGCCTTATTGTCATTATTCTAATAGAGTAGGTTCTGTGCCTCGGAAAGCATGTTAAGCCGTTGGTCCTGCGCCTGTCCTCTCCCGTTAGTGTCGGTCTGCCGTAGGATTATGAGAGTGGGGGAATAATGAGTGCACCTGCGTTTGCGCACACACTTTGGCACTATAATATATCCTGCGCACCTGGGTAGTCTCCGTTGAGACTGGCCGCAGTAGCAGTAGCAGCTCTACTCGCAGTAGCCGAAGATTCGGCTGGAGGACATCATAGTTGTCTTACAAATTGCATAAAAGACAGGAAATTTATTTATTAAACAAGATCCGTCAAGTGCGAGTGTAACTCGCTCGCCGAGAGTTTTGAACGTTTCTCAACAAATATGTACCAAAATTACCGGTTAGAGACTTCACAATTTAACGAATACCTAAGAATAGTAGGTTACATTTCAGATGGATCTCTCTGCATGCTTCGGTTAAATGGGTGGTTCGGTTAAGGTGGGTATTGGTAAATTTTTCGACTTTTTTCGAAATATTTCAAAAAGTATTAAAGTTACAGAAATTTGAAAAACTGGTTTGAAATGTCCAAACCGATGCCTTTCATTTGATACCCCACTCGGTGGGGTAGCCCCCCTTTTGAAAATTATTCCTTTTTGACCATTTTTCAAAAAGTGTTCTTTTTACAGACTTCTCTATATTTTTCCTGTAAAATATAGATCCATATCTACAAACGCTTCATACATTTTAAATGGATTGCTCGGCAAACTTCGGAGATAGGGGGGGGGGGGGAATGGGTATTTTTTCGACTTTTTTCAAAATATTTCAAAAAGTATGAAACCTACAGAAATTTAAAAAACTGTTTTGAAACGTACAAACAGATACCTTTCATTTGATACCCCACTCGGTGAGGTAGCTTCCCCTTTTGAAAATTATTCCACCCCATTTTGACCATTTTTCAAAAAGTGTTCTTTTTTCAAACTTCTCTATATTTTTCCTGTAAAATATAGATCCATGTCTATAAACGCTCCATATATTTTACATGGATCGCTCTGCAATCTTCGGAGATAGGGGGGGGGAATGGGTATTTTTTCGACTTTTTTCGAAATATTTTAAAAAGTATGAAACCTACAAAAATTTCAAAATATATTTTGAAATGTACAAAATGATACCTTTCATTTGATACCCCATATGACTCTGTAGGTATCTTTTAAAATTTGGGCATCACAATTTGTATGGAAAATATTCATTTTCATTTTTCATTTATTTTCATTTATTTTTCTCAAAATCTGTACAGGCGCACGAAATGTATTATTGTTTTAAATTTCAAGTTGATAGCTGCAGTAGTTTTTGAGTTATTAAGGAGGGAAAAAAGGACAGACAAAGCGAGACCATAAGGGTTTTGAAACCGATATTCGATCATCAAAACCCTAAAAACGCGTTTCATTTTACTATCACTTGTTGAATATTTCGTTGATAAACTTTTACGACCGTGCGAAATTCATAAATTTTCACCAGCCTCTTTATTCCACAGCTAGACAAGTTTCTCAAAACCTCTCATCCTAATAACCTTAATCGGACCGTCTCGCATTATAATTCAGTGACGATATAGTCCATCAAGTTCTGCACGATATTAAACCCTTTCCAAAGCAAAAATAAATTTCCGTTCTTGCAATTCTTTTATCTTTTGTTTTGTTTCAGTATCGACCGTGGCATATACACTGGTGCAAGGCCAAGAACTCTGCTCCTGTGAACCCGCACCGCCCATCTGTGCGTCCAACTTTCAGAACTTCAATGGAGATTGCGCCTTGCTATGTTATAACAGCTACCATTTAACCTCCTTTCACAAGCTTTATGATGGACAATGCAGTATGGAAACTTTGAGAAACTTTGTAGACCTCACAAGGAGTCATCAGCAAAATCATGGGCTTTCAAATCAAAATCTGAACCTCCTAGAATTGTTTGGCTCACAAAACCCAAATAACAAGGAACAGGAAAAAAAATATAATTTAAATTTACCACAACAGACACTATTAGACCCGTACAAAACAAGATATCATGAAGATTTACTCAAAACGTACTCACCATCGCTGACGCCGCAGCAAAAACTTGTGCATGTACTAACGGATATGGAACAACTTTTGTTTGCGCCCTTATACCAAAATATTAGTCTTCAAAATATTTTGGGTATATTAGAAGGTTTACTGAAGCAATCCGAGGAACTGAGTCCAAATTACAATCTTTTATATCTAAATCCACAAATTCTCACAAGCCACCAACAAAAACTTTTGCAAGTACTAAAGAATGCTAAAAAACTATTAGAACCCCGTCCCAACAATAGCAGTCCACAATACTATTTGCATTTACTAGAGAAGTTGTATAAGCAATTAGACAATATTAGTACAAGTAACAATCAACAAAAACAGCTACAATTGCTGTTGGCAAAGAACCACCAATTGTTATACAATAACAAAAATCAACAAGATGTTTTGGATCAACAATCAAGCTTACAACAAGAATTGCTAGAGCTAAGTTTCCCATCGTCACGACGCCGACGTCAAGCAATTTCAGCTGACCCTCAGCAGCTAAATAACAATCGAATAGATACTAATGTTAACTTACAATTATTGTCTGACGCACAGAATCTGAATAATAATAGAAGGCTTTCAAATGAACATTCACAATTATTGTCAGACTTGCAGAATTTGAATAATAATAGAAGGCTTTCAAATGAACATTCACAATTATTGTCAGACTCGCAGAATTTGAATAATAATAGAAGACTTTTAAATGAACATTCCCAATTATTGTCAGACTCGCAGAATCTGAATAATAATAGAAGACTTTTAAATGAACATTCCCAATTATTGACCGACTCGCAGAATCTGCATAATAATAGAAGACTTACAAATGAACATTCACAATTGTTGTCAGACTCCCGGAATCTGAATAATAATAGAAGACTTTCAAATGAACATTCCCAATTATTGTCAGACTCGAAGAATCTGAATAATAATAATAATAATAGAAGACATTCAAATCAACATCCACAATTATTGTCAGACTTGCAGAATCTGAATAATAATAGAAGACTTTCAAATGAACATTCCCAATTATTGTCAGACTCGCAGAATCTGAATAATAATAGAAGACTTTTAAATGAACATTCCCAATTATTTTCAGACCCGCAGAATCTGAATAATAATAGAAGACTTTTAAATGGACATTCACAATTATTGTCAGACTCTCAAAATCTGAATAATAATAGAAGACTTTTGAATGAACATTCAAAATTATTGTCAGACTCGCGGAATCTGAATAATAATAGAAGACTTTCAAATGAACATTCCCAATTATTGTCAGACTCGCAGAATCTGAATAATAATAGAAGACTTTTAAATGAACATTCCCAATTATTTTCAGACCCGCAGAATCTGAATAATAATAGAAGACTTTTAAATGAACATTCACAATTATTGTTAGACTCGCAAAATCTGAATAATAATAGAAGACTTTTGCATGAACATTCAAAATTATTGTCAGACTCGCGGAATCTGAATAATAATAGAAGACTTTCAAATGAACATTCCCAATTATTGTCAGACTCGCAGAATCTGAATAATAATAGAAGACTTTTAAATGAACATTCCCAATTATTGTCAGACACCCAGTATCTTAATGATTATATTAGAAGACTTTCTGAAAGGAATTCACCATTATTGTCAGAATCCCAGAATCTTGACAATATTAGAAGACTTTTGGGTGGCAATGCACAAATAATTCCAGATTCTCAGAACCCTCACAATAATACCAGAAGAAGTGCTTCAAACTCTCGGGGCCTAAACATTAATAGAAGAAGAGCACTAAATCAACAGTTATCACTGCTAAATGAACAATTATCTGTGTCTGACAAACAGAATAGTAATGGAAATCGAAGAAACAACCAAAATACAAAGTTATCATTAAGACAGAAAAAGTTGTTAGACAAACAGCAACAAAATCTGGTTGTGGCTAGAAACATGGATTTGTAAATAAATATGCAATCATGCTTCATCAAATGGAAAAAAAACAACGCGGCTGGTCTTGTTCCTTGAGTTAATCTAGTTAAATATAATAATGCAGCATTATGTCTTGTTTTCCTAACACCTTTACTCATGGCATGATCTATGCCAGAACATGGTTACAATACAACCAACACTATTAACACGTAAACAAGATCCGTCAAGTATGAGTGTAACTCGCGCGCCGAGACTTTCGAAGATTTTTGTCAACAAATATGTACCAAAAGTACCGGTTAGAGACTATGAAATTTAACGAATACCTAATAATAGTAGGTACATTTACATTTACCTACATTTCAGATGGATCTCTCTGCATGCTTCGGTTACCTAAGTGAGTGGTTCGGTTAAAGAAATTTTTCGACCTTTTCAAAATATATTTCAAAAAGTATGAAACCTACAGAAATTTTAAAAACTGTTTTGAAATGTCTAAACCGATACCTTTCATTTGATACTCGGTGGGGTAGCCCCCCCTTTTGAAAATTATTCTCCCCCTTTTTGACCATTTTTCAACAAGTGGTCTTTTTACAGACTTCTCTATACTTTTCGTGCCAAATATAGATCCATATCTACAAGCGCTCCATACATTTTAAACGGATCGCTCTGCAAACTTCGGAGATAGGGGGGGGGATGGGTATTTTTTCGACTTTTTTCGAAAAGATTAAATAGCATGAAACCTACAAAAATTTCAAAAGCTATTTTGAAATGTATAAATTGATACCTTTCATTAGATACCCCACATGCCCCTGTAGGTATCTTAAAATTTCGGCATCTCAATTTGTAAAATTGTCAATTTGGAAAATATTTGTTTTCATTTTTCATTTTTTTTTTCATTTATTTTTCTTTAAATCTGTACAGGCGCACGAAATGTATTATTATTTTAAATTTCAAGTTGATAGCTGCAGTAGTTGCCGAGTTATTAAGGAGGGAAAAAAGGACAGACAAAGCGAGACCATAAGGGTTTCGAAACCGATCTTCGAAACCCTAAAAAAAGACAGAAATACTTGGGTCACAAACTGAGGGACCATTTTTTGACCCTAGTAAGTTGTTTATCTCAGCATAAGTTGTTTGCGTTTGCATCCAAAACACAAATTTCTGGGTTTGATCATTCTAATTCAAACCTATTGACTTTGCCTCCTCTTTTATTATTTAAAAATGTTATTGAATTTTTTAGGCTTTTTTTAGGGTTCCATACCTCAAAAGTAAAAAAGGAACCCTTATAGGATCACTTTGTAGTCCATCTGTCTGTCCATTTGTCAACCCCCTTTTCTCAGGAGCATGTGGTTGTGGATGTATCTAGTTGAAATTAACGTCAAATACTCAAGTCTGTTACCTCTTGGAAGCCGCGATATAAATAAAACTTCTAAGTCAATGCACTCAAAAGTAACAGCCGTTTATGTCCGAATATTTTGAAATTTCCAAGGATATCACATGCACATAAAACCTATAGGGTACTTCCCGTAGACCTAGCATCATGAAATTTGGTAAGCAGCAATGTCTTATAGCACAAGTAAAGGGAAAAATCCGAAATCCATAAATATGTGAGTTGACTTAAAAAATTTACATTTAATGCTCGCCATGGACCAAAACCTATAGGGTACTTCCCGTAGACCTAGAATTATAAAAATTGGCAAGACACGAGGCCTTATAGCACAAGTAAAGGAAAAAATCCGAAAACAGGTAATTTGTAGTTAATTCACAAAATAAAATAGAAAGAAAGAAAGAAAGACATTTATTTATAACAACACAAATACTTTTCATTCTTGCTATAGACCAAAACCTATAGGATACTTCCCGAAAATTTAGTAAAAAGCAAGGTTTTAAAGCACAAATAAAGGGATATATCCAGAAACCGATAATTTGTAGTTTATTCAAAAGAAAAATAAATTTTGTTCCTCGCCATGGACCAAAACCTACTGATGATTTAGAAAGACACAAGGTCTTACGGAACCCTTAGTATGGGAGTCCGACTCGCACTTGACGTTTTATTTTTTAATTTCATGATTTTTACAGGACTAAGACAACACTGTAACAAAAATCGCGAAGAGCACTTGAAGATGTTGCATATGTTTCCAGAATTCAGCAAATCTTTGTGCAGCATGTTTGGATGGATAATTAGTTTTAAAATTTTGGGCGTTTATTTTCCCTTGCTTTACTTTTTTGATGATTTAGTTACATAGGTGAGGAATATTTGCAAATATTTTAGAACTCATTTTTGTTTGGGTTAACTTGGTTGGTCTTTGGTATATTTTTATTGTTTCGTTTACTTCATCATCATATCAGCCAACATCCACTGCTGGATGCCTGCCTACATCCAGTGATTTCCTGCAACCTTCACAAGGTTGTTAATCCAGAGTTAGGAATGTTTACTTACCCCATCAATAATCTGATGGAAAAACACAGTAACAGTGGCGCTCTGACAATTGAGGTACTTGTTGGAAGAGTGGATCAGCACAGATATGTTCTTGGAGCGGATCTTGGTAGCTCGGTAGCCGAAGACAAACAGCATGGAATCTATGACATTGCTTTTCCCGCTGCCGTTTGGACCAATGATGGCGGTGAAACTCTGAAATATAATCCAGTTATATAAGGGTATTAATCGAGTGAATATAAAATTTATTGACTACTGCAATACCAGGGGAAAAATATACTGAATGGGTGACTAAGCCCTTTTAAATATTTTCGGCATCTTATATTTGATTTTATTTTAGCTTGTTTAAATACCTATAATACTATAATAATCTGTGGTAAAAAGTAGCCTATGTTCATCAGGAATAATGTGGGCTTCTAATGGTAAAAGAATTTTTCAAATTGGTCCAGTTTCGGAGCCTATTCAATAAAACAAACAAACAATCAAATCTTTCCTCTTTATAATATAAGTAAAGATTTAGTTTATAAAAACAGTACTTAGATCTATAATAACCAATTGATTATTATTTATATTAAGTTATGATTAATATTAGGAATCAGCTCAACAAAGTTTGCAATAGCCTTGAATCTGTTGTTTGCTATTCTATTAGTCTACAACATAGACTTCCATGTATTTGATATAAAGATTTCAGTTAAAATATGTCAATTAGCAGGTTTACCAATTAGGAAAGGAGGCCTTTGCTCTGTAGTGGGGCAATCGTGGCTTAGTACCTTCCTACTTGGTAACTGCCAAGCAAAAACAATAAGGGTCAGACTTACTTTGTGGAATGGCCCTAAATACTGAGATCCAGCGTAGCTCTTGAAGTTTTCGTTGATAATGTGCGAGATGACTAGCCGTGGGCCGGTCGAATCAAAGGTAAGAGCCGGTTTAGGTGCAGGAGGTATGTAAATATCTCCAAGACGAAAGCCACCTTCTTCATCAGGTAAACGGTCGTCTTCGTCGTCCGATTCATTGGCAGCTTCGTTCCTAGCATTTGAAGTTCCACCGCTGTTGGCGTTTGTTTCAACTTCGTCCACTTCCATGGGCGCAGTTTCATTATTTGGCTTTCTTCGTTTGTTTTTCGACATTTTGGGCGTCCCTGGTCGTTATTTATTTATTTTTACGAAAGTATACCAGCCTCCGTATTAAAATTTACCAAAGCAGAGAATACTCAGCCGAAAAAGCCAAAAACAATGACCGTTAGCTTGCGTTGCGATCCCAACCGATTTTTCACCACAAAACAAAACCAACAAATAAACGAACCGCTTGCGCGCGCAAAACAAAAACGGTTATAGTTAGTGCTTCCAACTAGTCTCGCCTGATTTCAGCCAAAGAGTGTTGAGAAATGATACTTTATTTTACAGTCTATATCTCGTTCACTCGGAATTATAGATCTAGATTGAATGTTTTACTATCTGTCTGATTTGATTTGTAAGACTCACTCTCTGAGAAATAAAGATGTAGACAAAAGATAGTCTTTTGTTGTATTTAGGAAGAATTCAATAAAGAGAATGTAACGCTACGATTTGGGCGAGAAGAAGTTTGTAAATATTGTGTTGCTACCGAATGTTTCTTATCTATTTCTTACAGGTCCAAAATGAAATTTTTTATCAAAAAATATATCAATGAGTGTAGTAACTATGGTCAAGCTAAATATGACCGAAATCCAATAAAGCAAAGGTTTTCTGTTGTTTCATCACCAGTGAACGGAAATTCAAGCGCTTATTTACCTAAAATTGGTGAGAAGACATAACATGGAGTGGTTGAAACCACCTCTTTCTCGGGAATTTTTCCCGAGAATTCCAAAGTATTCTAAAATGTTGTTTTTTTTCACCGGAATCTTATTTAAAAACAAAATTTAAGACACTTTTATTCTGACGCGAAGGAGCGGATAAAACCATCTCTTCGGGAATTTGGAGGAATTCCCGAGAAGAGATGCTTTTATCCGCTCCATGTTGGGTCTTGACGCCAACTTTAGGTAAATAAGCGTCCGAATTTTTGATCACTGATCATCACCTACGAAACCTTTTGAAATACTTCATCTTGGCCTTTTTACCGCCACAGTGAGAAATTTCTCACGCTGGTTGATGCTTTCTCTAAATACACACAAGCTTATCTTCTGAGGAACGGCACGGCAATAAGCGTCATTCAAGCTCTTCGTACTTTTTGTACTCACCACGGACGGCGGCGGCGGCGTAGATAGGTACCCCTGACTATTGTGACTGATCAAGGACCTGAATTTACGAACGCACTTTTTGCAGAATTTGTGAGGCTTCATTGTAAGACACAGCATCATAAAATACTTGCACATACTCCCAACGATAATGGAGTTATACTACATAGTACAGACGAAAACGCAGCCCATGACTTTGGGTGTCACCGTAGCCAATGCCTCACAGAAATTCCTTTAGCCCCCTTTCCGGGTGGGTAAACGTTATCGGCAAGAGGAGCGAGCCGTGTTTGCGACGGGCGTTTTTGCGCCGGGTTTTTGTGAATTTTTCATACTGACCTCAAACGAGGGATGAGCCCGTGACCAGAGACAGACAATAAAGTTGCCGCGAGCCGTGACAATTTATATACTAGACATAGACTACGACAAAACAGAAAATCTACTGGTAATTCAAGCCTAAACCGCAATGCAATTTAGCCGCCTTTATACATATTTAAATATATATTTTTTCAGGTAGGTATAACGTAAATATTTCTTACGACGACTTATTTCTGTTTTCGATTGCTTAGTCGTTTTCATCCTAATTTATTAATTTGTTCACAGTATTCCCGCCAGTAGCGCACGCTGAGTCCACACACACACACACACTCTCTTAAACAATTTCCGTGACCTTGCCCACTCATCCATGCCCATTCTCATAGCATCCTGCAGAAGTAAAACTAGAATAAGAATTATTATTATTATTTAGAATCTTTATCACCCTTTCGATCAGCTTAAGCTGAAATTGATTTATTCAATCTGTTTATAATTATTTCGTTCTACTGCATGCCTTTCACATTGTACCGACTTATTTTTTTTGTGTCTTAATTTTGCATTTGTCATATTTTTTTCATCTGATGTATTTGCTAGTGTACCGCTCTCTTAGTGTCATGGTAATCAATTATTGCTCACTTGGTCTCCCGCGAAACAGGCCTAGCCTAGTGCGGGGATCATAGGTAATCAATGTTCTCACATTTAAATGTTATATTTTAGGTAACATTAAGATATCATGTTTGTAACCCTAATGGCAAATAAATTATTTTGTATTTGTATTTGAAGATAAAATTATGGGATCTATGCAAAAAGAAGTCCCACAAGCACAACAAGGTTCGGAATAATCGTGACTGCATTCAGCAGCTCATTATCCAGCAAGACCTTCATCCAACCTGAAACGATGGAACAGCTCGACGATAAACACTACACCGTGAGTTTTCCCAACCACACCAGAGGCAAGAAGACTTTGGACTGGAACAGCACAGAATCCTTCAAGGAAGCTACATAGTCACCATCCCGCTCAACTGCTACCTCAGGACATCCGCAATCACTATCTCTAACTCAGGTGATCGCATAAAAGGATATCTAAACCTTAGATTATTTATTGATCTCTGGCACTATATAGTTTTTTTAATTAATTTTATCATTCTACGTTCAAAAGCTATTCAAAACCCTAAATTTCTAAAAAAATCCTATTTGAAGCTTAGTTGGCAACACGAAATCGTCACTGTGACTGACAGAACAGTGACACTGACATAAGCACAGACATAAGCTACACTAGCCCACAGATAGAAACCACACCACACAGATTAAATATAACCACCATCCGTAGAAAGGTTATATTTAATCTGTGCCACCACCACATCCACACCACATCTATATCGGCTGGACCGATTTCAAAGATCTTTGATTTATTGAATTTGTCTCTGTCCGGGCTAGCCGAATAACACAATTAGGGTTCCGTGCAAAAATTCTAATTCTACGTGGGCGAAGCCGCGGGCACAGCTAGTGAATCTATAAAAGCCTCCACACACAGAAACCGTGGCCGTCAAATGAGTAGAATTGAAACTTTGTAATATTAGCGTCATAAGGTCAAAGCAATGGCCAAAGATAATCTTTCGTCAGCCAAGTAGATAACTATTTATCTAGGTTTGTAATAAATTTATTCAACGTTTTGATAAGTACATAGGTAATCAAAATCGATCGAACCCTTCTTCGCAATAATTTTTTCATTACGAACAGCTCCATTTAATCATAAAGTACATATTATCAGGTAATTTCGAGCATTTATTATGGTCGCTATTAATGTATATTGTATTGCTCAGTATTATTTATTATTATTATGTGTGACTAATAGTAGTGTTCATAAAGTGTGTAACTACCGACACACGTAATCAACACTTAAATTTATGCTAGGTAGGTTTGGTACAGACCTAGCATAATTTTTAGTGTTCCGCAATCTTCTAATGTCTGTAGGGAATCTTGA
Source organism: Eupithecia subumbrata (assembly GCA_949316285.1). Lineage (NCBI taxonomy): Eukaryota > Metazoa > Arthropoda > Insecta > Lepidoptera > Geometridae > Eupithecia > Eupithecia subumbrata. Next base: position 1,275,825 of record OX438644.1, on the reverse strand, counting down.
GAAAACAGGTCATAATTAAAATAATATAAGAAAAGTTAGGTAGGTACTTAAACACGATTTCTTATATAGTAAAAAATGTTCGAAATTTAAAAAGCGTAGAACAAACGTTGACCCCCTCGATGTCAAGAATCACCCCTTTTGGATTAGTGCCCTTTCCGTGACACCCTGTATTTTCTTTTCTTTTGCAAATTTCTCAGTCGACGCAAAAAAGTCTTTAAAATTTTCGAGGCTTGCTCTGCTCTCCAAAAAACGGAGAGTAAAGCGATCCTCTTAAATCTTATTTAGGCAACGAACTAATATCAGGGCCTCGTCGATTATTTCGAATTCCAAACACGTTCCCCCCATATAAAAGTTAGAACCGCTTACGTAGGTACCGTACCGACACGCCTAGGTATAAAAGTATGAAGGTATAAATATAAAATAAGGTTTAGAGGAATAAATATAAAATAATAATGTGAAGGGTAGAGTCATGTCTAGAGTACCAGTTGTTACCATAAACTACTACTTGCCTACCTAAAATGCTAGCCACCACGCGTCCCATCCATCTTAAAAATCTCATTAAAAAATTCATGTATGTACCTAACGAAGTTATCAGCACTGTAAAATACTCAGAAAATCAAAAATAAGTTACATTACTAAGCTAGTAATGTAACTACCTAATTAATTGTTTTGAATTGGCTTAAGAGTCTAAAAATGAGGTAAGGCTAATTCGAAAGAGTCATTTCTATCAAGTGATAGGTACGCAAAGAAACCATGAAAGTATTTGTACTTACTGGATTGCGTAAGTTATTCAGAAAACAATAAAATACCTAGCTAACTTTAATTTTAGTGAAAGCAATGTAAGAACTTAAATGTGATTTGCAGCCATTTTGCAGCAGTTATAGTTATGTTGGCTTCAAAATTATAGCAAGTTTAAAATATATAATAATGACTCCACATATTAGGAGCAATATGCGAAGTCATGAATGAGGATCCGATTCGCACATTCTTCGCGTGATTTGTGCCATTTGTGCGTGAGTGTGGGTGGAGTGGACAGCCTTGGCAGTTTTGCCGTGCCGTGACATACCCACACCGCGATCCGCGCCGCAATTTCACGCCGCCGTGTTTCGCGTGCGAACGTGTAGAGGCTTTTACGGCATAGTAAAATTTACTTAGTACCTACATAGAGAGCTTCAAATCCATGGGACCACCACACCAGAAATAATGGAGATAGGAAGTTTCACTGAATGGAAACATTTATTTTTAAAAAGAATTTATATTTATAAATGTATAACTGACTCTAACGACCGGTGTCATAAAAAATACAGTAAGGTACATTTTGGGTTTTGTGGGTTTGAGGACCGTTTAAGGCTAGTAATTTTTCAAAATTCTGTAAATGCAGTTTTATTTAATTTCTACAAAATAAAATAAAAAATAAAATTAATAAAACAGTAGTAAGGTACCTCAAAATGTTACACTTCCTATTTCAACCCCTACTAAGTAAAGTTTCTAGGGAGGCACTGATGGATGACTGAACTACCTAATTTTAATACATTATTATTCAGGAACACTTGTTAGAATTTTAGCGGAACCAAATTAAGAAACAGCCTTTTCCTTGATTATTTGTTTTTGCATCAGTGACTCCCTTTGAAAATAATAATGTTTTAGGTATGTTTATTTTGAGGGTTCCGTACCTGACAGGAAAAAAGAAACCCTAATAGGATCACTTTGTTGTCCGTCTGTCAACCCCCTTTTCTCAGGACTGCGAGGAGGTATCGAGTTGAAATTAACATCAAATACTCAAGTCCGTAACTTCTTGGAGCCGTGATATAAACAAAACTTCTAAGTCAACGCAATCAAAAGTTACAGCCGTTTAAGTCCGACTATTTTGAAATTTCCAAGGGAATCACATGTAGATAAACAAAACCTATAGGGTAGGTACTTCCCGTAGACGTAGAACCATGAAATTTGTCGAGAAGCAAGGTCATGCACAAGTAAAGGAAAAAATCCGAAATCTGTAAATTTGTAATTAATTCACTAAATATCTTACTTTTGATTCTCACCATGGGCCAAAACCTATAAGTTACTTCCCAGCAATTGAAACCAAGGGAATCACATGCACACAAAACCTATAGGGTACTTCCCGTACACCTAGAATCATGAAATTTGGCAAGAAGCAATGACAATTAAAGGGAAAAATCTAAAATCGTAGAATTAACAAAAAAATACTTTTGATTTTCGCCATTGACCTATGGAGTACCTACTTCCGTTGACCTAGACTAGAATGATGCTACCTATTTGGCAAGAAACAAAGGTCTTACAAATACGGAATTCTTAGTGCGCGAGTCTGATTCGCACTTGACCTTTTATTTGTTGTTAAGTTTAGGTTATGATAGGACTGGTATATTTTGGTGAGTCTATTTAAATAATACTGTTAAATATGCAACGTTTCTTTTTTATTTCAGTTTTAATCGTTGCAGTTGTTGCAGGTGCTTTAAATACTCCTATAGGTATGTGACTGCCCACCCGTTGGAACGTTTTGTGCAAGTGATCAAAACACCTACTACAGTACATGTGAAATGAATCGTTGGCCTAGAACAGGCCTTGGCCTTTACGAGTTGTACGATGGACCTTGTAATGATTTGAGCCTTGGAGTTCCACCGATGCCATTATGGGGGTCAATTCTACGAAATAGCCATCGAAGACCGCAATATAAAAGAATCACGAGACCTACCATGAGACATATATTTTATTGCAGTGAAGTTATATGCACACATTCTTCACCCCAACCCGCGTAAGATGCGAATACGGGATATCCACCGGGAGTTGGCAGCAGCACTGTCGAACATGACTACCACCGAATTGCAATCCTCAACCTGCCCAGCACCCCAGCCTTGGGATTCTCGGCTAGCTCTTTTCGGGGAGGCCTGCGTCTGGCAGTGGACCAGTATTACGTAGATTCATTGTACAGACAGCGTCAGAATTAAGTAACCCCCCTGTTATAGCACATGCCGGTTTAAATCCAAACTTGTAAATCGTAGGAGTTTTACAAGTCGAAAATTTATTATATTTTTATTTAAGTAACATAAAAACAGTACAACAATATGTAAAAAAATAAAAAACCGGTTCCTAACCTACATTGTGTTATGCAGGGGGGTTACTTAATTCTGACGCTGCGCTGTCTGTACATTCACACTAAAGAATTATCAGACAATGCCATACAATTTTGAAGTTCCTCAATTTAAAATGACGCACAAGTCACAACTTCATACATAGTATTATACTTATGTAAGTAATTATTTGGTTGTAGGTACAATCTGTTTGCTGTTTTGTTGTAAAAAATAAATAAAATAAAATAAATAAATAAAATACATGTAAAAAAAGCAGGACCGGAAGCAGATGCTGGATGCGGCAAGTTAAAGACAGGGTGCTACGACATACCTACGCTCGGGGAGGATTTTGTCCAGCTTTGGTGTATTATTTATTAAGCACCGATATCCAGAATATACCCACCAAACCCTAATTTGCGATTACATGATCTGGATACTTTTACCACAAACATTAATTATTTGTAAGCATTCTCTAAAAATATTTGATCAAAGAAAATACCTACCCACTTACAGTAACCATGTGTGTTTTGGACAACTATGGACTTGTCTGTATTAATGAAAAAACTATGTTCATAGATTTATTTTAATGCCCATGTTCAATGTTTTAACTATGTCGTATAACTAACTTTACTATCATAGGTTAATTACCATATTATTTTCCCTAATCTGCGTTGTCCCACTTCAAAAGGTCTTCCCCATACTTTTCCACGAATCGCGTTCGTTGGAATTAAATAATTTGTCTATTAAAATAAATAACCTACTTCAATTAAAATTGAATCTAGTAAAATGAATCAAAATAAAATACTTCTTTTATGCTTCTTTTTTTTCTGTTTTATTCATTATTGATAATAAAATATGTCCCAATTTCCCAAATGATTTGCAAATTACATTATTTTACCCTAAAATGCGGGTGATATTGCTGCGTGGTCATTTTTATTTCATTCACTCACTCATTTGAGTTGAGGCTATACTTTTCTGCAATTAGTGGCTGCACTATTGGCAACTAATTGCCCGGCCATAGCAAAAATATTGCTCGAACAATGATGTCCGAGCAATCAATGGCGGGGCCATGTGTTGAGTTCAAAAACAAACAACAAAGCACCGAACATAGCAATTAGTCAAAGCATCACTCATACATAACAAACTTCATGTCGGTAGAAAAAGATGTATGCCATTACAATATGGAGCGACTGAAACAACAATAGAACTGGCTGGGCAATATTGCAGTTAAATCGATCGGTCAGCGATCGCCCGGCCATCCCAGCCATGGCCCGGCATAACATTTATTGTGAATAACCGAAATAAATAAATATAATGGCCACACCTAAAATGTTTGGCAATAATGCCGGACCATTATAGATAGATAGATAAAAAATTTATTTGGTACTACAGACACACATACAATTAACAAAGATATACAAATTTTAAACACAAGTTCAAATATACAAATTTTAAACAAAAGTACAGTATGTTTCATTCTACAAACGAGCACTTTAAAAATTACGTAAGTATTAAGGATTAACATAATTTGAGGCAAGTTTGTGTGTGCTGCAGCACGGCAAATAGGCCATGGCTCAGTGAAAATTTTTTGCTTAAATGCAAAAACACTGATTTTCAGCCAAAACCTGATCGAGAGCGAGCAGAACGAGTACAAACGGACAATGTGTGCTATTAATTAATGGTGTAAATTATTGTGGTTGTGTAGCAATAGCAAAAATTTTTGTGTTTGTGTAGCAAAATATTCATTATTTTTTAAAGATTACAGAAATAATATAGATAAATGGACAAGAAAATAGTGCAAAAAATAATAATGAATAAAATGAACTGACGACAGCTCTATTTTTGCATACGAAGTGCTTGGGAATACCTTCTATTTGCTTTTGCAATAAAATCTTTTTAAACTTTAATTTAAATGTGTACTTAGTGTTAACATTGCAAATAGGGGGAGGAATATTGTTCCAGCACTTCGTTGCCGAATACCTGAAACTTCCCCTGAAAGCTGCAGTCTTGTGATTGTGATAGGAAAGTGCAGATCTTACCGACCGTAACCTTTTGTCAGACACGAAGTTAAGTTTTGAGTGCAGATACTCAGGCTTTTTAAACTTAATAACGTCAAATACCAGTCCGCCCAGGTGCAGTAGTCTTCGTGATTCCATATTCAAAAAGGACATTTTATTCAGGTACGGTGTTATGTGACTACGAGGCGGAATATTGAAACAAAAGCGACAACAAGCATTCTGCACTCTTTGTATGTTGCGCTGGGTTCTCGCAAGTAAACGAGGACCAAAAACAATATCCCCATAATTTAGCTTAGAAATGATGAGCGATTCACAAAGGACGATACGGGATTCTTCGGTTAATTCATTCCTAATTTTGTAAAGTATCTTTAGGCGGTAAAAACAAGTTTTTACCAAATTAAGAACATGGGACTCAAATCTGAGGTGACTGTCCATGGTAATCCCGAGATTCCTAGCCTCTTCTACTCTGCCTACTTTAGAGTCGCAGATCGTTACGTCAGGGTCGCCAGTTAGCTTATCAATTTGATTTTTGGTACCCAAAACCATATACTGTGACTTTGTTGGGTTTAACACAAGCGCATTGCGCGAAGACCAGTCTGCAATGGCGTTCAAATCTTTGTTCAAGCGTTTAACGGCTTGAGCTAATTTGTCGGGTGTCTCTGATACGTAAATCTGCACGTCATCTGCATAGCAGTGGTATTTAGAGTAAGAGATAACCTTTGACAAATCTGCACAATAAATAATAAACAGAAGAGGTCCCAGTATAGAGCCTTGTGGGACACCACGAACAATAGGCATCGGTTGTGATAATATAGTCGAACCATCATTTTTTGTCAGTTTTACAGTCTGTAAACGAGAGCTAAGATAGCTATTGAACCACATAATAGATAATTGACTTAAACCATAGTAAGAAAGTTTGGCGAGAAGGAGTGGTATGTTGAGGCAGTCAAATGCACGTGAATAATCAAGCAGGGTTAGTAACGTGCAGCACCCTCTATCCTGCTCCGCCAGAACATTATCTGTGACATCCAGAAGGGAAGTCACAGTTCCACGACCTTTACGAAATCCAGACTGCAGAGAAGGCAAAATATTATTTGATTCCACATACCTAGTAAGTTGGTCACTGATAACCTTCTCAAGCAGCTTCGACAGGAATGGCAGAATACTTATTGGCCGAAGATCTTTAATCTCAACCGGGGTGTTAATTTTCGGTATAGGTGTAACGATTAACATTATTGCAATCTTGCATAGTCTGGCTGGTATTGCGAGCAATGTTGCCGGCCATTGTATAGTGTAGCCCGTTTAGCACCTTATTAAAATCCACTTAAAATCTGTCTTGGGCTTCTTCTTCTATGGCTCATCATGGGCTTCTACTTTTATGGCGTTTCGTTTCGTCTGAGCGCACATGCATGAAGTCTTCGAGCACGAACATAATTTATTCATTCAAAAGTACCCTGTAATTTCATGCACTTAAGGCCCATTTTTATTTGTGACATCTAAGAGTTGAAAAACGAGCCGAGTAAGAGGGCTTGAAAGTAGTAGTTTGTCCTTGTCTAGCACGTTGCTACATGGTATAGGGTTTTCATGAAACAATACGATGTCACAGGGCTTTTGAACAAAGATTCTGATAAACGTACTTCTCCTACTCTAAAAGTTGTCCAATTTACGCAGCAGCATTACCTAAGAATGTTAAACACAATGTTTTCAAATCTATTGAGTACTAATGTAGTACCTACGTAATTATGGCTAGCACACACTAAATACCTAGGTACTACTACAACCTAGATCAAGTTCTTATGTAATTTTAAGGTATGATTTCCAAATGAACAAGTTTGGATTACCAACACATCACAGTTTCATTAGAATTTATAAAAAGTACTGATGTATGGACATCCTACTAGAAAGTGATGGACCACTACTTTGGGGCTTCTCACTTGGCTCGTTTTTATGAAACACTGCACAGCGTTAGGTATAGTATAGGTTCATGCGCGCCTGAGCGCTTTAGTGAGAAACGGAACGCAGCCTCAAGTTTCGAGGCAATGAAATGTCAATTGTCAAAACAGAATGTCAAAAAAATAAACAAAAATGGCGAATCGCACGGTGAAGGACGCGAAATCTATTCGCGGAACAAATCCCCAATATTTGATAGAGAAAATCATCAGAGCTCGCATTTACGATTCAAAATATTGGAAAGAAGAATGTTTCGCCCTGACGGCAGAATTACTCGTGGACAAAGCGATGGAATTACGCTACGTGGGAGGTGTGCATGGCGGTTTCATTTACCCGACACCTTTTCTGTGTTTAGTTTTGAAAATGCTACAGATACAGCCAGAAAAGGATATTGTGGTTGAGTTTATAAAGAACGAGGAGTTTAAATATGTTCGCGCGTTGGGTGCTTTCTACATGCGGCTTACAGGCACGTCTGTAGACTGTTACAAGTATCTGGAGCCCCTTTACAACGATAACAGAAAGTTGCGGCGGCAAAATCGCGAGGGCCAGTATGAAATAGTCCATGTGGATGAGTTTATTGATGAGCTGCTGAGAGAAGAGCGTCTCTGCGACATAATTTTACCTAGAATTCAGAAGCGTTTTGTTCTGGAAGAGAACAACGAGATTGAACCTAAAGTTTCGGCACTTGATGATGACTTGGATGAAGATATGCCTTCTGACGACGATAACGACGCTGAAGCTAAAGAAAACAGGCGGGATAAAGACAGGAGAGACAGAGACAAGAGAAGAGACAGGTAAGAAACCACTATCATAACAAGTGTTAGGAAAATCATTATGTATTTTCAATACAATGCTCATCACTTATAATTATGTCCACTGCTGAATGGTGAATGTACCTTCCCCAATCAAAGGGATTTCTCCATAATCGCCATTCTGAGCAATAGGCCTAGCATGGGGATTGTTGTCTAGGGTAGAAGAAAAATTATGTCACATCGCCATCAAATGTGAAATTTGTTTGAAACTCGTTCCTTCAACTTCAATAATTGTAAATGTATGACAAGTGAAGTCATTACTCTCTATTCTACCCTAGACAACTAGCCTCATGCTAGACCTATTGGTGGATTGGTGATTGCAGTGGTGGTGATAAAAATACACAGAAAGAAGCTTCTGCCCTTTCTTAGTCAACTCTTACCCTGGCCTGAGTTGCAGGGGATGATTCTTACACCACAACCACTACGGACAATCAATTAAATGTAGGTTCAATATATATAATAAACTTCCTCTTCAAATGGGGCGCACTGTTTTTAATAAACTACCACCTGAAATAAAGGATATTAAATTAAATAAACATAACACCTTTATAAATGAAGTAAAAGGACTTCTTCTTCACAAAACTGTATACAGCATAAAAGAGTTTCTCGAGAACGACTATACTCAGTATATAAATGTACAAAAAGAGTTGAACAAAGGTTCCAGTACGCACCTACACAATGTTACTAGCAACTAGATTATTTATTTGACTATCGCCCTTATACAGCGAATGCGTACCTATTGTATTTTTCTTTCATTTTATTTGTATGTGAATTTGACAAGTCTTAGCCTGTACACAGAACTGTTGTAAACTTATAATTTTTCATGTGTTTCACCTTTGACAATAAAGATATTCTATTCTATTCTATTCTATTCAATTTCTGTGAAATGTTGCATAGATGACTTAACAAGTTTAAAATTCACTTAAAACCTTATTCTTTTCAGATCAAGAGATCGTGACAGACGAGACAAAGACAGAAAAAGAGACCGCTCCAGAAGCAGGGAACGTAGACGTGAGAGAGAAAGAGAGAGGGAAAAGGAAAGGGACAGAGACCGTATTAGGGAAAGAGAGAAAGAAAGAAGGGAAAGACATGATTTAGATCGGAGGAGGGAGAGGAGCGGGCGTTACTGAATGTATGTGACTAATGCCCGAATACTCTATCTATGTTTCAGCATGTCTCAAGTTGCGAGTTTTTGACCATTTTCAATAAATATCTCAAAAATTGGTCATTTCAGATGCAATCTGTGTTGCATTTGAATATTCGGCAGTAAATAAATTAAGGTTAAGCTTTATGAGTTTGTATTTTCATTATGTCAAAAGTTCCTTGAATTGAACCTTAACTTTTATCCTCTAACTGTAACATACATGATTACTGCTTTTGATAGCTACTAATTCTAGGGATCTGTACTGACATTTAGTTTGGGAGTGTGTTATGCATTATTATTTGTATAATGTTTGTCACTGCCTAACCAGCCCAACTCCCTGAAGAATGACTTTTGTTGACTGAAAGCATAGAAAACTGCTGAATTTATGTACAAGGCCACCTTCCTAAACCATTTTAAGGACCTACAGAGCTCAAAAAGTTTGCCCCTGCTGCACAGAGGCAGTTATCCCATGACCATAACCAGTGTGTAAACCTTAAATGTCGGGAGAAAAAGGTTAATAAACGCGATAAATATCTACCCGTTGAACAGTCAACTAATAATAAAGTGTTGGAAGATAAATCTGTAGTGTAGATACTTGAATAGAGTAGCTTATTTTACCCAAGAGTACAAATTACAATGTTTTAGGAAGGTAGAAGTTATCGACATAGCTCAATGAATTAGCAAGCTGAAGTGGCAGTGGGTCAGCCATATTTCGCGAAGAACCGACATGGGGTACCTAAACGTGTTCTTAAGTGGAGACCGCGACTCGGAAAACGTAGTGTAGGACGCCCCCGGCCAGGTGGGATGATGACGGCGCTATGGCGCTCATTAGAGGGATGTCTAATGTCCAGCAGTTGATTAATATAGGTTGATGAGGATGAATTCAAAATTATGGTACTAAATGAAAGAAAATTTAAGTTTTCAAAAATATTATTGCTATTCAGGACAACAGACAAATAAAATTTACAGTACATAATTTCATAAGTACTTATCTCATAATAATCTTATCTAGGTATTTAGCTAGTAACATTATTAAATATGGAATAGATAAGCCTAACTACATAATAATAAGATCTTTTATCCTACAGAATATTTAAAACAATAATATCACTTTATTGGTGTTTTTTGATCACCCTGTTTTGGGCCTATCCTATCTGCTGACTTTATTCTGATTGGAAAATGAGTTGTCGCCGACAACTTAAAACTTTTCAACTAGCATCTTCTTCATCAGGGTATACATCTGGGTAATTTTCATTATTTTCCGTTAAGCCATACGAGGTAGAGATAAACCATTCTAAAAATGCACGCCGAGTGTACGGTACCTATGACGATTTGTGGAGGGGGCGTGCTTTCATTACGGATGCAAGCGGGTTAACTACGAACCTTATTTGTGTTGTAAGATCACCAACGTTTTATCCCAACATCCGTAATGAATTCGTAAAACTACGATAGTTTTTATAGTAAAAAAAAGGTGTGCATTTTTAGAATGGTTTATCTGTAACAGAGTTTTATTATAATCGCTTTTATAATTTAGTACAGATAAAATGCACCCTACTTAAATAAATTTACTGAGCATATTTTTATAGCTATAATCATCATACAAACATTTTAAACATTATTTCTAAAATAAGTAATCTTAGATTATGTCTTAGTCATGTATGTACGTACAATCAATGTTACAGTACAGGGCATTGCTTGTAATGATTTTGATTATTTTATTATTATGAGCTTGTACAAATAACTAAGCATGAAACTGTGTCTACACACTTCGTTATTTTCAGCAATTTTGAACGCACACGTTATTGTGTCGCGCCATTTGTTGCGATATTTGTTTGAAGTACATATACTAAGACATTTCGGTTTCCCGGCTGTCTGACGGCTGTCTTTCCGCGTTGAAATAGAGGGCATCTCTTTCTACACTATGCAATCTAAGCGAGACTTCAGACCCAGAAAAATAGCGATCGTGGTGTAAAACCAGTATAACTGAAGATACAATATTTTTTAAAAATCAGTTTCTTCTTGATTTTGACAGATTTTGCGCTAAGTATCAATATAAGATCAATATTTATTAAAAGCTGTCAATAATTACTACAAAACAAAAAACAAAAAACATTCTAGATTATTGTGATCTGGTTTGTTTACAAATGCATTAATTAGAAAAACTAGCGTCGCGCTTGAGACTAAGTAACAAACTCTCAAAATGTTCTATTTACCTACATAAATGTATGTACAAAATGATCAGAAGATTAAAAAAACTCGGCCCTGACTCGGAAGACGAAGCGGTTATTTTCGCGTAATATTTCCTCAACCGGAGTCAAGTCCACTTTACTCAGACATTTCGCACCTCCATTCGTAGACTGGCTCAATCCAAAATTCACATTTTTTGGGAAATGAAGAAAACATGTTTCGTTTCTTGACAGGTTTTGGTAAATCACACTATAACTTTATGGAATAAAGAGCTATTTACAAAATTCAAAGTCTTACAGGTTATTTGGTCTAAGGATCACTTATACGGATAAAAATTCTTTAAAAATATCTAAAACAGTAGGAGTCAATCGACGCTGAAAAAAAAAATTCAAATTAGGAGTCACTTTAGTACTGAAAAAACTTTTGAACTTTTGACTTATATACAAATAGGTCTCTTTAATTCCTAGCAAGACGTTTGATTGGATGACTTATCAGTACAAAACTGACCAAACTTTGTTTAAGTCACAAAAAATTGGTCAGTTTACAGTCGTAAAGTGACTCAAAACAAACTTCGGTCGCTTTACGAATGATATTAACGTTGTAAACTTACCCTAAGTTTTCTACAAGAGTAACGCACTGAGGTTTAGGTCACTTTCTCATTATTAGCTCAGAGTCTCATTCCAACCACTTGACACACAATACTAAATACGTCATCCTCGTAATGACGAAAGGCACCGGACTCGTCATTAAGAAAGAGACACAAGATTGCGTATCTCCTTTTCCAGCCTTATTAGGGCAGTTTCTGATTTACTAGGCGATAGAGCGCGCTTTTTTGAGTCGTTCTGTATACTTAACTCAATTCACCCAAATTTTTGATTGAGCCAGTCTACGACTGGAGGTGCGATTTGATGACAAGATTCGTTCAAGGTTTCTCTTCTAGTTGCTTCTAGAATGTAGGAGCGTTCATGATGAATATCCTTTCTTCTTCTTTCTTTATCCATCTTAGGAGACGGTCTACCGCTCGGATCGTCTGGTCTTTCTCCATTAGGGGATCGAAGGTTACGTACAATTCAAAGCCGTTGGTAACCTGAAAATTAAACCAGTTGAGAGGGGCCCTATTCTGCTAAACGAATCGCTTCACTGCGACTATGGTATCATCACAAAATTACGTTTAGGTATTCTATCTTAGATGAATGAAACTACAGATGTAGGTACGCTAGTCAAAAGTGTCAAAAGTGTGTGTTTGAAATTATTCAATCGATTCTTTGTGTCGATTCTGCGAAGATACCAATAATGTCAGAGTAAAGTGATTGGTAAGCAGAATAGGGCCCCTTTTCTATGCCACTATGAAAGTGGACAGCCTTAGTAGAATAGCTATTGCTAAAATTAGTAATGTGTTTTATTTTCAAAGGAAATCCAGAGGTCCAAGAGGCTAAAGGTTACAGTCCCTAAAAATACACCTCACCTCAACATTCTATATTACTGCCACTGTTGGACGCAGGCCTCCCCCTGATAAGCGCCATATTGGCTTTTATCTCACGGGGATAATGCCTGTAATCCCCACGCTGGGCATGCGGTTTGGGGTTCCCAGTTCGGTGGTAGAATTGTTCTGCAGGGGGCGCTGCTGCCCGCCTCCGCTGGATGTCCTGTAGTCGCCTATTACGACACCCGCGGGATCAGTTGTGGCGGCGCACATTTTAAGCCGTCACCACACAGCAATGCAACTATAATAATGATAATACCTCTTATTGAACTAGGTGAGAATTCTGTTACTAGTCAAACCTAACATAGGCTTTAAACCACTTCTAACCGAAATGGAATGTTTTTTACCTGAATAAGTATTTATTTAAGATTAGTTTTTATTTTGTTTTCAAAATGGTATGTATACATATATCTGTTATACATAGTCTTTAGTATAGCCCCTGCCTTTCTTAAATTCACAGAATTCTTTCGAACCAAAGATTGCCTAGAAGCGATGCTTCTAAAGCCGGCTTTTCACTATGGGAAATAATAAAATATTTATTACATCTTGAGATATAATATTTTATCGCTCGTCATACATTTTGTATGGGACCGTTTACACTGTGCTATAATATACAGGGTGTAACAAAAATAAGTAACCAAACTTTCAGGTGGGGTGTAGAATCGAACACTGAATTCAGGAAAAATATAAAAAAAAAATCCCGCCCTTTAGTTTTCGAAATATAAAATAAATACGGAATTTTCACTACATTACGCAAACGACTGATACACGTGTTTATTTGACATTAAAATATGATTAAAAGGTCTACGTACCTTGTGTACACCTTTTTAGCAGATAAACATCTTTTTACGGGGGGCACCCACGACCGGACACGCGATATCGCAGCAGCGCGCGCGGCGGCGGGCTGCACGTGTTGTATGTAGGAAGCTAGCCAATGCATTCCAATTTTCCCATTTCAATTTTCATCTCGTGGTATTCAATATCTGAATAACGCATACGAGCCATTTTTACGCACAAAAAACCGATAAGCGCCGCCGCGACCTTCACCCTGCGCTTGCAATGATGCAACTAAACGGCCATTGACCCTATGATAACATTTCTGTGGTATGACAGTTTGACAAAACTAACAATAAGCCTAGCATTGGGTGAACATTCGGATGAACTAAGTTTGTATACCTATCTCGCTCTCGCGCGCTAAAAGTTTGTGCCTTTTCTTGTCTCAATCTGGTGCTTCGGAAATGCAAATTGTAACAACCTTTTATGGGGTTCATTGTAAGTTACTCACCGTGTTTTTAAAGGTCAATGTGAAGGTAGGTACTTAGGTAGTCAACGATATGAAAAAATAAAAGCTAGTAGTGAATATCTTTTAGTAGGAAGGTGCATGCATAATGAATGTACCTACTAACTATGCATTTTCGCGATAGAACGTGTGTAAAGACTTAAAATAATTTATTTATTTTTTATTTCCTAGAGGAAAATTGGAATGTATTTGTTGTACGTAGGCTCCATATCTAAGCACGCCGTGCAGCCTGTTCGCTTCCGCTGCAATGATGTCGCGGGTCGATGACCGCGGTGGCCGCTCATTAGGGCACCGTTTAGGTGTTATGGGCTTATAAAAGAGATGAATACAGATACTTAGGCCATTTTTTTTTTTATTCCAAATAGACACATGTATTATAGTCTATTGCCTAATGTTGTGAAAATTTCGTACCTATTTATTAAATTTTTCGAAAACTAAAGGGCGGGATTTTTTTTCAATATTTTTCCTGAATTCAGTGTTCGATTCTACACCCCACCTGAAAGTTTGGTTACTTATTTTTGTTACACCCTGTATATTACATCCCAAACTAAAAATATTTTTTCGACCGAGTGAGCGATATTTAGAGGTCATTTGAAGGTGTATATTTTACCTCACGTCCCCGGACACCTCGCCTTCCCCTGCCTCGCCCTCAGTTTGAATGTTGGCGTTCGTGTGCAGACGTGTCAACTGATCATGTGTGTTCCAAAATATATATCTTACAATGTAAACAGCAATCCCGGGATGGAATAGTATAGCTCAACATGTAATATAATAATCAGAGGGAAACATTATTTTCAAATTTATGATGGTTGCATTTCTATAAAAGCAGCGCACTCGCTGTCTCTCGTCCACTTTTGCTCGAGCTGTCGTAAGGTCAACATCATGATAAAGTACACTGTTACTATGTCCAAATTGCCATTGATTTGTATTAATTGGCTGTAACCATTTTTTTGTGAAATAATTTCGAGGTTATTAAATTATTTTGTCGTCAGATTTGTTTTTTTTTTATTTAAAATTTATAGAAACCGCATAATACATATTATATCCCATAGTCAATAGCCTACTTAAGCGATAAGGCCGCCCATTGTGCTTGTCATAATATGTAATGTTTCCTTGTAATGTTATTTTTATGGTCTACAGTAACGCATTTTTGTATTGTATTGTAAATAACTAAATTCTAAAAATAAAACTCACCCAAGCCAAAATAGTATCATCCGCATTCGACTTAAAGATCAATTTCGCCGGCGTCGACGTACAATGGATCTGGCTGCAATACTTCCTATAGTTCCTCACATAATCAATATCACTCATTTTCTCCACTTTCTTCTCAACAATATCTCCACCTTCATTATGCCTTAACCTATAATCTTGCAACCTATCCAGGCATATAGGGTCTGAAGTAAACAGCTGCGCGGTGCTTTTACATTTGTACATAAAATGCCTTATTTCTGGTATTCCTATGTGTTTTAAGATATTGCTTGTTGGTAGGTCTTCGCTTCGGTTTAGGGCGTCGTTAATGGCCGTCAGGCACTTTAGCTTGCGGAGTTTGTCGGCTATGTTGTGCTTGGCTTGCGAGAGAGGGAAGAATGCGTCTCTTTGTACTGTTAGAAGGAGAAGGCAAGCTTGGCAGTCTTCGGATATGTAGGACACGTGGCCGTGGAGGAAACCCCTGGAAAAAAGGTAATGTTGTAAATCATCATCAGCAACATCAGCCTATATTAGCCCACTGCTGGCTTCCCCTAATGAGCGCCATAGCGCCCTGTCTTCAGATTGCCGAAATCCCACATCTGCCTGCAGTCTTACGCAGATCGTCATCCCACCTGGCCGGAGGGCGTTCTACACTACGTTTGACGATTCGCGGTCTCCACTCAAAAACACGTTTACCCCGGTTATTGGTTCTTCGCGAGATATGGCCGGCCCACTGTCACTTCAGATTGCTAATCCTTTGAGTTATGTCGATAACTTTAGTTCTCTGTCGGATGTTTTCGTTACGAATCCTGTACTTCAGAGAGACTCCGAGCACAGCTCTTTCCATAGCTCGCTGAGCGACTGTGAACTGGTGGACCAGCCCTACCGTGAGTGTTTGTTGCTTTAAATGCTGTGGCTAATCGTTACAGAGTGAGTCGTAATAGTGTGACCTCAGACTTGAGCGTGTCTTATCTTCAGGTGATTGATCGCGTTTTCTTTAATAGAAAGTGCGTTGGTAATTTATTGGATGTAGTTATTAGTAAGAATAAACGATTCTAAAAATGAACGCCGATTGTATGACGTTTAATGAAGAGGGCGTGCGTTTTTAGAATGGTTTATCTCTACCATGCTAAGTTAGTGATATTTTGGTGAGTCCATTTCGTGCCGTAAATTCTCGTCACCTCAAAAGCACGGTCGGCTATAGGCAGCCAGCCAGAGGTATGGTATTATTGTTTTAATTTTACATATTGTAATGCCTTGGTTTCTTCTGGATACTGTTAAATTACTATGATGAATAAACTATAAACTATGCATTGTTTTTAGTTTAATCATCATCATATAATTGTAAGTTTTGCTTTCTTTGGCGGGTCTTGAATCCATGGCGTCAAGTCCCGTCAAAGAAAGCCAGACTTAAAAATAACAAAGAAACAAAAGAGATAGACAAGTATTTAAAAACTAGCGTCTGTTCACGACATCGCATGCGATTTTTCGAGATAAATAGTGGCGTATTTATCTCGAAAAGGTCTAGAACTACATTTATACAAAATTTCAACTCAATCCATTCAGGAGTATTAGCTTGAAGATTGAACAAACATCCATGTAAACATTCGCATTTAAAATAAATAAATAATGCTGGACAATTCACACAGCGTCATGTAGGCCCAAAGTAAGTAGGAACCTAATTCCACTAAATTATTCACTTCACCATAACAATGGTATCGTCTCAGAATAATTAAATAAATATATAAATAGTGTGTATAATATAGTGTATTTAAATAGTGTTATGGTTTTTCAACCTTGACACTTTAAAAAAATACACATAGGAAAGACGGTCAAATACTCATAGGAAAGACGGTCAAATACACATAGGAAAGACGGTCAAATACACATAGGAAAGACGGTCAAATAGCACCTCACGCACTATCTTGAGTTTTTTTCATCTAGGGACGATTCTATTCTATAATTCTGTTATTCTTTATAGTACACTATAATACAACTGGTATTGATATGTATCAGTTGAGCTGCCTGTAGATTGTTTACAACAGTCTGCAGTTAGCTAAATTGTTTTTCTATTGTAAATACTAGTTCTAGTTTATTTCTATTATTTGATTGTTATTTTCTTTGTGAATAAAGAATTAAATTATAATACGAAGCCGGAACTTATTTAAAGACATGTACATAGGCGAGCTTAACCCTTAAAGAGTTTTCTTCCAGCAAACCTTACGAGTTTATAGGAGAGGCGGTGGAACAGGTAGAGGAAGTGTACAATAGTTATTTGTTCAACAAGTAAGCGAAACGATTTTTTGTTGAGCATGCCGATATTAAATCCCAAGCTAGCGAAGCAATCCAAAATAGAGTCACGAGCTTAGCGAGTGGCTCTAAGTAGACTGCTGACTGAGATAGCAAGGGATTTAAAAGGCACGAAACGATAAATATTTGCCCTCCAGTTAAACATCAACTTTTCATCACGACTAGCGAGAAAATATTTAGTAATTTATAAAAGAGGTCGAATGTTTGAAACTCTTAAATCCATCATGGTTATTAACAGTTACATGCGCCATGATCACGGAATAACAGTTATTCCGTGATCATGGCGCATGAAACTGTGCCGAAATATTGGAAAGCTCAAAACTCAAATCATGGTAAATATCCCGTTATAAATGACTTTAGTGTTTGAAACTCATTTTGGTCAACCACCTTGGAGGGTACAAATGCTACAAACCTCCTTCAAACCATGAACGGATGAATTTTTTTTTCTATGAAGGTCGCATTGTTCTGAATTTAAATAACTTTTTTTAACAAGTTGACTAATATTCTTTAATCCGCATAATGTGAGCAAAACCCGATTTCGCTCACTGTTTTAAAGCAGCGGTGTTTTTGAAAACGGTGACTCGTTTTCGAGCGAGAGTGCAGCAAATAATATTGTCCATTGTCATAGTTAAGTGATGGGTAAACAGAATTCGGCCCCTGAGCTAGTGTTCGTTATTATTTATATAGCTAAGTGTGGACATTTACTTACGTAGCATCAAACTTAGGCAGGCAAATAGGCGTCCAACTCTCAGCAGTTTTGAACGACTCCGAACTCCTCACAAGGTTGAATAGTAAGTGAATATCAGATGGATGAAGTGTGTATTTTTTCATGCGAACTGTAACAGAAAAATTACCACGTTGAGAAGAAATTCTGGGGAGCAAGAAATCAAAATCATATAATGTTAAATGAAAGCCAACAAGCTAATTTTAAGAAAACCTCACGTTTATATACACTAGCCAAACTCGATGTTGAATGTTTGTAAACAAATCACGATTCAAAAACTGAAACTCACTTGCTACTCTCAAACTCAACGCCAAGTTGAGTTTCAGATATAATTGTCATCACCACCATCATCATCAGCCTAATGTTAGTCCACCGCTGGACATGGGTCTACCCTAATGAGCGCCATAGCGCCTTGTCTTCAGCTTGCCGCGTCTAGCATCTGCCTGCAGTCTTTCAGATCGTCATCCCACCTTGCCGGAGGGCGTCCTACACTACGTTTGCCGAGTCGTGGTCTCCACTCAAGAACAAGTTTCGACCAGCTGTTATCGGATATAATTATTGTAAGGTACCTATGTAAATAGACAGGAAGAAGCTGTTTCCCGTCCTCTGGTAGATTCTCTTAGGCGGCCCACCAGACCACACAATAATATTGCGCAATATTATTGTGTGGGCCGCTCGGCGTTAACGACATCCACGGGACGAGTTGAAGGGGTCGATCCTTGTATAGTATGGTATAAGTACTCTTATTTCCGAATTCGGACTCATAGTTGGTCCATTATGCGTTACATTAGTTAGCATAGCCAGCCTGACTCCGTCCAGAAGCGCAGCATCTTCCTGGGGTCTTCACAGGCTTCGCGGAGTGACCTCGGCAAGTTGAGTATTTCTGTTCGTTGTGTTGTTACTCCCTCGCATTCCAGGACTACGTGGGCAGCTGATTCGTCGTCGCTGAGGCACCCTCTGCAGAGAGGGCTATCCGTCGCTCCGATGGTAAATAGGTGTTTGTTTAGTGGGCAGTGTCCTGTTAGTGTTCCTACCAGGATACGCAGGTCCATTCTGTTTAGGTTGAGCAGGCGTTTTGTCAGCCTCGGTGATGTTGATGGAAGCGCCGCGGAGTCGATCCTTACGCCGCAGCCGCCACGGATAGAACAAACCTTACCCATAATTAATGATTTTATCGGGTATTTAGCGCGTACCTTTTGTTATTATTTTCCCAAACGATAAAATCATTAATGAGGATCCGTAACGTTTTTAGTTGAGAATGCAGATTTACAGAGCTAAGATCCGTAATACACAGTGCAAAAAATTTTGTTCTACGACAAAACTTGACGATGTTATGACCAAATTACTAGCGAAGTTCGTGACCGCCGCGGTGACGTCACTCCCTCGGTCGCCGCCAGTTAGCCGTAGTCCTTTGTTTGGTTATTTGTGACTTTCAAAGAAATTTAGTGTAAGATTTGTGTCTAATTCACCTTTTTAACGGTCGAATCGTGAAGTAAGAGTGCCAGCTGCGCTTCGCTCGGCCGAGTCAGTGACGTCACACGCACCCGCGTAATTTCATTTTACCAGCAGTAACGGCGTAATGTTTATAACTTAATATCTTCATAACGTGGAAAGTTCTATTGAAATTGCTATAACTTTCTTGATCCTCATTATGTAAACAAATCGCGAAAGTTTAAAAACCTTACCCAGTGTTATCAGTTGGTTGCCCGCTATCATGATAGCGAAGACCAGATCTCTAATCTTGTTGCAAGATGATATTATTGCTGAGGTTATGTTCTCCCGCGCTTTTTCTGGCAAGGGTAGGCAGCGTACTGCACCTGTGGAAATAAATTATATTCATGCTCATTCGATTTGTGATGCTGCAATTTTTTTTGCACTTTTAAATATTTCTTGCTTTCTACATGGAATATAATTAGCGGGGAAGTTTATCGACAATTTTTCACTATCATACTACGATTATAAATGCGAAATTTGGATGGATGGATGTTTGTTCCTTTTTCACGCCAAAAGTACTGAACAGAATGTGCTAAAATTTTGCATACTACATGCATAGGGAGCAAAACTAGTGTTTGAAAAAAAATTGTTTACATTGAGAGATCTTGTCTAATGTGATCATCACGCACATGAATGACGACCTCCGTGGCGCAGCGTGCGAAGGTCCGCCTGCGACGCAGGAGGTTGCGGGTTCGATTCCCGCCTCGGAACATATTGTGTACGATCTGCAGAAATTTGTTACGTTGGTCTGGGTGTTTTCTATGTATAATAAAAGAATATCTATCTATGTAGTGTATTGTATTAAGTTTATCAGTTATCTAGTACCCATAACACAAGCTCTGCTTAGCTTGGGGCTAGATAATGCTGTGTGAATTGTCCAGCATTATTTATTTATTTAATTCATAAGAGCCTGCTTAGATCTTGTCTTCTGTGACTATGAGGACTTAGTCAAAATAAATTATTTTGACTTCGAGCATTGATATGTCAAATGTGCCTATTTTTTGTCTTAAACAAATTCGATATGTTGCAGCTACCATGCATTCTTGTATGTATTGAATGAGATATTTATCATTCCAACTATTTTGACGCCAACTAAGATAAAATACGTCTTAATTGGACTATATTTTTTTCAGTGACTAATATAGAATTATAAAAATAATTACTAACATGATATGGACCTAAATTGTTTTCTTTGTCGTCTGAAATAAATTAATTTTAATCTATGTAATTTCCTAATCTTTTTTACTTTTATGAATGACTTTTCCTTGTATATTTTCTGCCATGGATAAAAAGAAAGAATTTTCGATATTTGAAGCAATGCTGGCCTGGCTGGCGAATTCACACAGCACCGAAAAATTTGCATTTGGTGTTTTCGTGTTAGCTAGTATTTTGCAGAGGTGCATTTTTCCAAATAAAATCTCAATCAAAAAAGCGAGGATTTAGTCTCGTTTTTCCCTTTTATCGATTAATGATTTTTTACGTCGCGTGTTAAAATACGAACCTAATAAGAACGCGGGATCCTTCTCCATGAACACCAGCAGATGGTCGATCAGCCTCTCCGCGCCCGACAGCAGCCGCCTCAGGTCGTAGTTGCGCCTCTGCTCGAATATCCGGTTCAGCTGGGTCAGTGTTAGCACTGATACTATTTGATTAAAAGCGTATCTGAAATGATTTTAATAACAACAGATTTAACGTAATCATGCCTAGATAAAACTGGGAAAAGCTTTCTATTCTTCACAAACTAACAAGGTAAAGGTTTCTTGTTCGCTTCTTTACTTTACCTTAAAAATATTGAAGTGAAAAAATTTGCAAAGTTATAACTTTATTTTCTAGTTTTACTTATGTAATTTGAATTTTGTGACGTGTCCAAGAGTCCTCTAAGGTCTCAAGGAAATAAAGCACTTTGATATTTGATATTTACAGACTTCCACAACTGAACACGCCTTTCTCGAACGAGGGGGTTTTTTGTGGTTGCTTGATCCAGCGGTGCGGATCCGCAAGGGTCTAAGGGACTCCGGTTACTGCACAAGAGTTGAGGCGGCGTTGCGGCGGCGGCGGTGACAAAAAAAGCGCGCCTCCTCTATATTTTCTATGGGAGCCCATAATTCGACCCCCACTGCAGGCGAGATCGCGGCACGAGCGAGGTGGGGGCGCGGCAGAATCGCTGCCGCCGCCTCGACTCTTGCAGTAAGCGGAGTCCCTTAGACCCTTGCGGATCCGCACCGCTGGATCAAGCAACCACAAAAGTCCCTAAAAACAAGTAACTAACTTTATTTCTGCTCGATAACTATACGTTGGTGCTTTGATGGGCAATCAATTCTCATTTAAAGGATGTTTATCAGCCAAACAGAACAAGCACACGAAGGGTCGATTCTTCCGACACGAGCGCCACGGTACATTGGAAAATGCAGGTTTACGATTGTCGCAACTACTTAACCGTTTCGTTGTAAAACTACCACGTCTCTTCTCTTGTAAGGCGTGATCAGACCATTTTTCGCGCATGCGCCTGCGAGTGGGAGGTCAACCTATTTATATTACTTGTAGAATGCAGAAAATATTAAAAACCGATAAATACTTGAATTTAGCATCATTCAAGAAACAAATCAGACAAGAGTGAATAGACCTGATACATTGCCAATTGTCATTATCTATCAGGTGAGATAGTAGTTAAACTAAGGTATTGTCTATTAAAAAAAACAGATGTGTTTAGTACTCACGTTAACTGCAACACCAACTGAGTCTCACTCTCGTTAGACTTTGACACAGCAACCAGTATCAATGGACCCTTGACGAGGAACACCGCCTTGCAATCCTCGGTAGTGATACTCCGGAGTATATCCGTGTTCTGTTCTTCGACCACGGAGACCAGGGCTTGAATCACACCGCACAGACCTGCCAGTTTGTCCTCATTACCATATCTAGAAAGTGTTTGGGAGCCTATTATTGATAGGTTGTTTGAATTTGGTGGAATGGAGCCCATGAATGGACGTTTAGTTTGGTTTATCTTAAGCAGGCAAAGCAAAAGCCACCTTCATCCTCCTTTATGATTTGTTAGAAAGATAGGTAGATAATGTTTATTGTCAAAAAGATTAATATGTTTTCTGGTTAGTCATGTCATAAATCCTTATTTAGGTTGGAGAATTGGTTATTTAGTTATTAATTTTGGAGAATAGGGAGGCCTTTTCATATAAAGGAGATACTATTTAGGGCTCAGAGGGGATCCTATTACGAGATCACACAGCAAAAAATAGGTTCCTGATGATATGAAATAAATTATGGTCATAAGCATCAAGCTGTAGTGTGTCCACAAAGCTTCCTGATAGCCAAAGGCATTGCCATCCAGAAAGTATCTCAAAGGTTATAAGGGCCTTCTATAATTCATTTATAACTTCTAGAGGATTACAACATATTTATTTTAGTACTCAAACTCCATCTAGATTTAGGTTAACCACTAAAAGAGAATTCGTCCCACTCCGGGACCGACTTGTTGTCATACCATCAAGGTGAATTCGTACCACTCTGGGACAGACATTACAGGCGCTTGTATAACTCTATGTAGTTCGATCGGGAATGAAATGATCTACAATTTAAAAAGTCATTTTTTAATCCTGCCTCTGATACCTTTTTTTAAAGCTAATGTTTGAAAGGTAAGTAAGAACTATTGTGAGAGTAATATGGCCTATGTGTATGTTAAGGCCTACTTCTACATTTTAGTATCAACCAACAACATAGAAACATATGCTCATCTTATTTAAGTATGTAACATATTTGTTTTGAAATAGAATATCTATTGTATAACTGTCTAACCTGGAATAAATAGGTTTCCCTGCTGAGCTCAGTATAAACACATGCTTCTCTTTATTCACTAGCTCCGGTGATTGTAGATAATCATCTTTCTCATCATCTGTGTCTCCATTCTCTTCGGTGAGATTTGTATTGCTTGGTGATCCAGACATTGTCTCCTAAAACATAGAGGTTGATAGTTAGAAATCTGAAACAAATTGGTACTTGTTATGGGTATTTTATAGCTCAACTGCGAAGGAGATAGAATTGTTATAAACAGCACAATCATAGAACCAATTATGAGGAGACTAAAAAATACTATTATACTAATACCAGCAGAATTTGCAACAAAACTCAAGTTAGATGGACTACGTGCACTCACGTCTTTTCTCTGCAAATCATCAGTCGATTTTGTCGTTTTTATCTCTGCGTCCTTTTCGTCGCCGATTTCACTCTGTATTTCAACGATAGTGCTACTTTTTGCCGTGAGTTTGTTCCTCTCTAAGAGGCTGGAACTCATTTCAGAGGCAAACTCTTCGAAGGAATCGGTAGGGTTGAGTACACTTTCAGGACATGCACCGGGTTCTAGGTCGCTAGGGACATTTTCTGGCGCTGTGGGACTTGCAGCAGTGCTGTCTTTTGATGTTGAAGCCATTTCTTAATAATTTCAGAACCTACAAATATAAATAACAATAGAAAGATATTTTATTTTTTTGGGATATTTTTTTTTTTTTACAAAAATGCTTGTGTTTCAACTTTGTGATCTTTGTTATGCATGAAATAGCGCATCTATCTTCTTCTCTTTCAAGGAAAAATATATAGCTGTCTCGTTTTCATGCTATTTTACCACACAAAACAAACAAAGAAACTCTTTTGACAGCATAGGTTTGACGGTGGCATTAGATTTTATTTATTTGACGCCCACTTTATGCCGTACGGTAAATTTGAAATAAGAAGTTGAAATAAAGACCAATAAATTCTACCGTACCTTGACTTGACTTGACTGGTTGTTTTATCCACTTAACAGTCCGTGGTGACTACAGTCACCGAAAAAAAAGTAGCCTCAACTGTCCGTGGGGAGTACAGTCACCAATCCGACTTAGTACCGTTTTAATCATATTTTGACGAACCCAGCCTAAATTAGTTCTGTTGGCAGCTACTAGATGGCTCTGTAATAAATATTTCATCTATGGGAATATTTATTTTCTGCATGTGGCAACAAAAATTACGAACAAAAAATTAAAGAAGTTGGTGATGCGTCTTTCACCCAAAACAATAATATTGGTGCGCGCTGTTTTCAAGAAAATGTGGTAAGTACTATGTTTAAACAATTGATTTGTAAGATTATTGTATATCAAACGAATTGTGAAGATGTTAGCTTTATGAATATGTATAACTACGACATTTTCAAGAGAATTATACTGATTAATGATACTTGTAAAGATACGACATTGTAATGCCGTCACTGTTTGGTAATTTCAGTAAAGCATTTTTACATTTATTGAACTTATTTTTGCAAAATTACTGTTAAAATCGATAGATTATTTCACTGTTATCATAATTCACAGAGATTTACAGCATAATATAACAAAATTTGTCTAGATTGTCCTTTTAAATCAAAGTGTTGTACTGAATTTTAGTGTTGGGGAGTTCAGTCACCGCGGTAGTTTTAATTTATTATTATAGAAATTAAAATATTTATATTAAGATATTGGTATCTGTAGAGAGGCCAGATAATTTACTTTTTTATTATTAAATAATACTCTGCAAGAACTATTTCATTTTATAGATAAAATTTGAAGTAAAAAAGTTTCCTTAAATTTTGTTCAAATCGGTAAGTTTAAGCCTTTTTACAGGCTATGCTTTTCAATCGAACTAATTATTTTTATTTTTATTAGATTTGAAATTATTTTATCTTTCATATAGTATTTTTTATATTACTAAAGCTATAGTAGTTTTAAAATTACAAACGTTTTTGTCGAAAAGGTCACGGCCGCGCAGTGCTAGCGTAAGGTACGAAAACGCGCGGACAGTTGAGGCTAGAGTCGCTCGCGCGCTCCGGACCGTTGAGTGGATAAGAATGCTCTCATAAAATCCATGTATGTACGGCTTAGCCAGATGCTGCAAAAGATTTAGCCACCGACGCGACGTGGCATGCTATATCAGAACCACATAAATATATCGAGAATCAGAACCAGGGAAGCATAGATACCTAATTAGTTCTTAAGGGACACAGAACCCTTGAAGAAGTAGGTCGTAGGTACTTCCAATTTCCAATCCAAACGATAGAACCACACCAAAGGTAGGTACTTCTCTTCGCAAATACAATATGTTCTACACGCGATATCATTCTGGTTTTTGTCCAATGCACAAACAAAACATGGAGTTCATAACTTTAATTCAATAAAAAAGTGACTAAAATTATGTAATGAAGGAAACAGCTAAGCTCAATCCAGAGTATGAATAGCTAAATGCAATATTTAAATTTTTATGATCTTGGATGGCTCCTAATAAAGGAGAGTAGGGTATATCATACATTTGGTACAGAGTTTGGTTTTGAAAACACAAAAAACAACAAAGTTTAACAAGCAGTCTTTAAAAATTGAGTTCATCAATATTTTCTTATATACATAATTTGCAATGCAAGGCACTATTCTCTTAAACTATAATAAAGTGGTTCCTAGCAAAGTTTAAAGAGATTATAATAGAACTCATTGCATATTTATCCAGTAACAAAACATTAATATTAATTAAATACCTATTTGTGTCTAAAAACTAAGGTTAAATAAGTTTAATTATAAAATTTTTCTTAGGATATTCTGGATACCAAATACATATATAAACCCTTAAAATTGACATGTGCAGAATTGAATTCGAATCTTATTTCTTCAAAGATATGATTAAATAAACACTTTTACCACCAGCTTAACATAATTCTTGCTAATACTAAACTATAGATATTAATTAAACAAAACTTGTGCTCTTCTTATTGATTATTGATGGCACAATGATTATTGTACCTACTGAAAAGGTAATTAATCATTATATAGTGTTGAGTTAGTTATTAGCTTCTTTTACATAATGACTGCTAAAAAGTTTGTATTAGCTTCAAATCATAACATAATCACAACTTTATTAGTTCACAATCACAACATATCTCTAACAAACTCATTTGGTGCTTTCTCCCAAATCTGTCCCGATCTGTACAGCCTGTATACTTTATCACTGACTAAGCTCTGTCCAAACCTCAACATGGCACCCTCAAACTTATGTTGGAACACTTGCATCTGTGTCTCATTGTACCCCAAACCACTAGGATGGTACATTTTAGGATCCCTGCACTCAGTATACTTATGAGCAGCTATCATTTCCAATGGAGCAATTTGTGAAGCAGAAGTAAGATTGTAAATATCTTCAAATGTGACCATGGAGTCTAGATTTCGTATAAACACCGATTTAAGCGTTTGAGGGGTTATATAATAATGGGACTTCCTCATTATATCTGGATAACCAATATCTGTGTTGCCATCAATCTCTTGGTTCAGACAGAAGAGTAAAGGTTTCAGTTCTATCGTCCGTAACTTTCTAGTTGGATCAAAATCATCAATGACAGCTTTGATATTGCTGTGTACTCTTGGTACTAAAAACTCGTCCCAGGACAAAACCAAGGCATGACTAGCCTTGTTGCTCTCTTCTTTGTCAAGCCTAAAGTGTCTGAACAGACAATCTAATTCTATAACATTCTTCACAATGCTGTAGGACTTGGCAAAGACATAGGGATAGTTAAGAGGGAAGAATTGGATTTCCCATTGAGTTATATCAGGTGGTAGCAAATTGAGCCTTCTTATAATGTCCTCGGAGATCATGCTATCATAGATTGTGAAATAATTCACACCCATCATGTGATGGTATACCAGAAACTCTATGAAGGCATCTCTGGATATCATGGGCACTTGGTTTGGTATAACACAAACTGCTGGAACAATATTGTTCACAAATCTAATACTGCTATGTTCCCTTGGTTTTCTCCTTGTGTTCACTTGAATAACTTTGATTATTGGTGCATGAATGGGATTTATGTTGTAATCATTCACATAAAAGCTAACTCCTTTAGGTTTCCCAAGGTTTTTAGTCAGATAACATTGGAATATATACAATTGATAATCTTTTTCTGATCCTGATGCAATTTTGTAACTAAACCTTCCAACTTTAGGTTTATCTGTGTTTTCCAGCCATATGTTACACCGGAAATTAGGTTTGATATTGGCCCTTCCAACCACAATAGTGTCTATATTATGCGCATCTGGTGTCAGCTTCTCATACTTCTGGTATGAGCGTAAGAAGGCTGAATAGGAGTAGAAGTTTTCATCTATCTGCTGGAATAAGGGTGGAGTTTCTCGCACCTCCATGGAGGTGTTCCTTACGATCTCAGACAGCATGGTAGCATTGAATCCAGGGCCACAGAATTCTATTTCCGAAAGACCTGGTTTTCCAAAGATATTGAGCACTTCTAGAACATATCGAAGTCTGTAATACTCGTGACGGTATATCAGTAAAGTGACGATGCTAACAAAGCATACAATGACGAGAATCAGCTGATAATACTTCCGCATGATGTTTCCTGATGATTTTCTGGGTGCCTTCATTTACGCCGGCATCTGAAACGCAAGGATTTCATACCTAATTTAAAGTGGTACAAATATGGAAGTTAGGCATGTAAAAACTGTTTATAAGTTTACCTCGATTTACTTAATACTGTGTAAATTCAGTAAATTAGAGCAAAAAGCTTAGACTTACAAAAAATTTGAGAATAATAAAAAAGGTCATCGACTCTTGTCTTGCACTGCATTGCAGAAGAAAACATGCAATGCACACCTGTCAGTCAGACAAAAAGAATCAAGCAATGTCAGTTTGACAGGAACGTACAACTGACAATTAACTTCCGAGTGTTGGTAGAAGGTTCTATGTTCTATGGCTAGGGATGACCTCCCATAGAGTATAATGTTCCTTGGGGATGACCCACAATTTGATAAAAATCTGTGCTGTTGTCGTCCGCATAGGCTAAATGATGATGGATGAATCATTAAACAATAGGCATAATTATTACTGAGACTACCTACAGCCATCATTGCCAATCTTGCCAAAAAACGTCGCAAAAACTAACCAAATAACTTGAACATTTTCGCGGCGTTTTTTTCGCGGTTAGGTAGGTACCTACCTACTTTGTTTCGATTGCAAAACTTAATTTCATCCCATTTACCTATTCGAAAAGAGGCGAAGGGTTCTTCAAAAAGTGGGAAAAAATGTATCATTCCTGCGCATTTAATAACAGTGATGAAATTACTTTTGAATTTGGACCCCTACAGGTGTGTCAAGACTACTACCTAAAATGGGGAAGTGCAATCAGACTATGATTCTGAAAAAGTTTAGCGAAAAAAAGCCTACGTTATTTAGCATTTGCAAACTTACGTGTACATTGCTGGCTGGCAAAACAACAAAAATATATTATCAACGGTTTTTTTATGGGTTTTGGTTTGGGGTGCTGTGCTGCACCACCCCCTCTTGTATTGGTCTTGACACACCATGTATCTAATTAAAAAGCTTGAACGCAATTCTCACATTGTGATTTTTTCTGAATGCTGGATCTGGGACCTGAGGGTGGGAGGTGATTGATACTTATTTCTTCAAACGAAATGCTTCGTCTAATTGTGATTGAATTTCACTTGGTAAGTTCATTTAATCATTAATTATACTTTGCATCTCGTACTTCGAAATGATCCTGTAAATATAAGTCCAGGCCGGTTAAGCGCAGTTGCTGACGCGGCATCGGCTAACCAAATAAAAAAAAATACGTGGGAACATCTTTTTCGTTTTTATTACTTTTTATCAGAATGTTACAGACAAATTTTAATTTGAATCACACAAATTGAATAACAGAGGAGTTCTAGCAATGAAAGTGAAATATCAGCACAAGAATATAGTAAAATATTCGTAACAACTACTTCTTACAAGCATCTCCTAATTCTTTTTTTCGTAGAGGGGAATAGAAAGTAGACTGTTTTACAAAATTATTTTAACTATCGTGTTACAGTTTTATAAAATACCTGTGTTTCAAATTTATATTTTACCTGTGTAATTATATTATAAATTATTGTTTAATATTCTAGAGAATTATGTAATGATTCATCAATTTATGTGTAGCACTAAACATTTAAATATACATATTCTGATTTAATTTGACTTCCAGTTAACGCTGATTGGTCGGATTCCGTCGACAATGAGGGTCGTAGGATCGACAATGCCAGGAAGACCTGGACTGGTCCAAGGAACATTATACTCAAAGAGTACATTATACAGTGCGTCCCACGGGTATGCCACATGGAGGGAAAGTACCTTGAATATTGTAGTTGGAACATTTTACTGAAAGAAGACATTATTTGAATTTAAAAAACAATGTAAAATGCATTCATACATATTTAAATAATTACATGGTTGAACCGGGAATTGAACCCGTTACACGAGAAAAACAATCATCTTGTAGCTTTATCATACTGATCGAAAGGCTTATTACCATTATCATAAGGATTTTTTTTTGCTAAATAACATAGTGTCAAAAATAAAAGGAAGACCATGAATTTTAACATTTTTAATACAAAATTAATCTTTCTAATCGCGTCTTTCGGCTCAGGATATGGCTTGATTTGTTGCATACAACCTACTAATTACGTATCTTTTTATCATTTTTTCATGCACTTAAAATAATAATAGGGAAAGGATGCGTCCTTCTCAAGTCGGTAAATTTATTAGTAATTGGTACTTATGATAATGTCAGTTGAAGAAAAATGAAAAGCTGGCATTGCCGTAAGGACATACTCGTACCTTACGGCAATGCCAGCTTTTAATTTTTCTGAACAAAATTTTACATCTAATGTAAAATTCATGGTCTTCCTTTTATTTCTGACAGTATGTTATTTAACAAAAATCAATCACATACATCACATCACCCAACTCTTATTACTATTTAGCAAAAATCAATCATAAACATCCTCTGAGTAAAGTACTCAGAGTAAACATCACATCACCCAACTCTAATTATCCACTGTCAGACAAATGTCATCGGCACAAAAAAAATTGCCATGCCACCAGCACCAACACAACACCAACATTAAAAAACAAAAGCAAAAGCAAGCAAGTCATCGGCGGCGTTTCATGTAATTTTTGTTGAATGTCTAGAAAATTTACGAAATAAAGTGAATATGTCGGAAAATAGAGAAGAAACAGTTCGGCAGTTTTGTGATGTAACTGGTGCTGATGAAACACGCAGCAAGTTCTTCCTCGAATCTGCCAATTGGCGTCTTGAAGTGAGTGACTGTGTCTAATGTTTCAATTTCAAATCAAAAATTTTCATTGTCTTAATATTTTACCAAAACTGTTCTGTTATTGCCTCTCCAGGAAGCAATATCCAGTTTCTTTGAGCACGGAGGGAACGTGGACGAGCCGCGAGAACCGAGCCTGATTCAGGCCATACCGGTTCTCTCTGATAGCGACATGGAATCGCCGCCGGAATCACCGAAGATTGCGAAGGGAAAAAAGAAGCCCGCTTCAAATTTTGCAACTTTAGAATCCTTGCAACAAGAGGACAGCTCAAGTGATGAGGAGGAAGGTAAGTTTGCTTACTTCCATGTTTTTACTTCTGATAACTTGATTCTGATCACATAACTTAGAAAATTGTGTCGATTTCACATGCAGCCTTTAAAAGTCTACTGCTTGACATAGGCCTCCCCTGAGAAGCATCAAAATGTGTAAAAAAACCCTATCAAACATAGCATGAACTCTAACCATCTAACTGTGGTAGGTATTGCAGTTCCTTGCCTTTTATTGCTTGCTTGCCATAAGACAGGTACCAACTAAAGTTATTTCCTAATAGCACGTGCAAAACCCACCTGGATTCGGGCAGCAGTCTCTAACCTTGTGAAAGACTACTTCTGCGATCATGGGTCATGCAACCATAAGAAATGTGTAGACGACACCACTTCCACCCCAAGCTCAGATGAAATTGACACATTGAAAGGGGAAATCCAAAGATTGCTAAATGAGAATAGTATGTTGAGGAAAGAGATAGACAAAATGAGAGGGAGTGAGGCAGAGGCTAGTGGGTCAGGTCTGTCTTTTATATTTAGCTGTAGTGAAGTAGAAGATTATTTTATGTAATTAGAAAAAAAATTAAAAGGCAGACCTGCCCTCCTTATAATGTAATTCTGTTGAGCCTCCAGTCAGTTTGCTGTTTAAAAATGATCTGTTTGTGCATTGAATTATGTCTGTTATATTTTACATTTGAATCGGTTATTTAAGAAAGAGAACAAGTCAGTGAACCCAAATTTTTCAGGAGACACAAAAAACTAAATAACTCACAGTTTAATGGTGTAATAAGGTTTTTTTTAATTACACATGTTAAATTATCGCATTGAAAGTATTTTAAGACGTTTTTTTTCTCTTATGTATTCATGACTATGCTTGATAAGCGTTTAAAAGTCGTTGACATGTTCGCTTTCTAACTCAAACGGGCAAAAGGTAAATAAAAACAGCAAAGTATACGTTAGAAACCACTTTAATCATCATCGTTATCATTAATATCGTTAGTATCGGGCCAGTTTTCAATAATATTCATGAAAAAGTCCTTGTGTGTACCTATATGCGATATACGTCTGAGGTCATCTATTTTTTTGATGTTGAAGGGTAAAGGACTATTGTACGCTTTTTCCTCTGGCATCTCTGGTATATCTGACCGATTCTTTCGCAGATCGAATGTGTTCACTCGCCCAATGCTTTGGATAAACGGGCGAGTTATGACACAGCCTTTCTGGGCCGAAGAATACTCGAACTCCAAAAAGTGGGACACCAGAAAGTGCTGTTTTTCGTTTCGGGGAACCTGTCGACTTTGAGTTTCGATAGAAATTGAATTTTTCTAGTACTTCGTCCACCAACTCTTGAAATCCAGGAACTCATGATTCACCAGATATTTTACCTGGAACCGGCACGCCTTTTTAATTTTTGTAGGGTAGTCCTTTGACACGGCTTCGTTTGATCAGCGCAGCAGGTGTTTCCTTCCTTACCTACTCCTTTTCTTTTTTCTGCATCTCTTCCACTTCCTCACTTGCATTTCCCGACATCTCGATAATTAAAACTCTTCCAAAACAATGCAAAATAAACTACCTACTGACAAACAAAACAAATCAGCTGTTTAGCTGCGAAAGATGATGTGTTGAAAGCTGGGTATGAAACAGAACATGTCAGTGACTTGTTCGGTTTCTTAAATAACGGCCAAAGTTGAGGGTCCTATAACTCTGGAATGAATGGCCGGACTTGTTCGTTTTCTTGACTTTTTTGTGCGTTTATCCTCAGAGAATACGAATCCGTCAAAATCGCCATTTGCAAAAAAACCTGACTTGTTCGCTTTCTAAAATAACTGATTCATTTGTAACATGAAACTGAACACAATTGGTTCAACAAGAGATAGCCCGACTGATCTCACTTTTGTAGTATCAAATAGATCCATCATGAAGATTTCTAACTCAAAGTCCATCATTGTTGATCATCATTCTTCATTGTTGCATCACAGAAATGATGCATCATCATTTCTGACAGTAATAGGTAAAAAAAAAAGGAAGCTGCTTCATAATTAAATTTTTTAATAAGTAGCCGTTCACAATTTAGTAGATTCTCTTTACTGTATCAATAATATAGACACCTTAGATGTAAGTTTTACGTCTATTGTTACAGGTCAGGCTTTCTATGCTGGAGGATCGGAGCGTTCCGGCCAGCAGATCATAGGGCCAGGAAAAGGACGGAAGGACATTGTTACTGAGGTCTTCAAGAGTGTAAAAGAGTAAGTGGATTTTCTAATTGTTTTCACTTGTGAAATTAGAGCATAGTAAAATGCTGTAGGCAGGTAGGTAGGCAAATTATTAGTGTGAAATACAAAGTGCAATCTGCTAAATTTACAACCACAAGACAAGTGAAATCATTCAATGAACATAATATCAGTTATTTAGTAGGTACTTAAATCATAATTGGGGGTTGATAATGCTGTATGGATTGTACAGCATTATTTAGTTGATTTTGAACTACAAAACATATAAAATTAATATTGGATTCCAATAAGAAATATAATCCTATTAGGTTCTGTTACATGAAAACAATCATATTATGGTATGTTAAAATATGAAACTAAAAAGTGTAACTGGACATTCAAATACATGCCATGGTGCATGTATTCGAGATCTGTTCATTATTTTTATGCTTAATCTCAGTTTCACTCTGCTTTATAGAAACCAGCCTAGCTAGGATGCGCACCACAAAAGACGTCGCGCGCGTGACGACAATTTTTGTCGTCGTCAGTTGTTTTCTCGTTAACTCTAAGATGCGCGCAACCAAAGATAAAATACTCGTTTTCGAGTAGTCCTTCTCGCGTAGAGATAGCCTCACAGACGAAGCGCCGCCTACTTCGTTCAATTGTCTATGGTTTTTGTGAAATGTACGGAAGAAATAAATTAACCTTTTTAGTTTTCACCTTCTTATTGGCAGTTTGAACATTTTCAATGGTAGAATGGTGGTAAACAGTCGAAGAAACCATGAAACAAAAAAATAAAATAAGAAAAGAAGGAGAAGAGGAGGTATTTCTGGCTATACTCCAACTTTTGATAATTAGAAGAGAGCTTTCATTTTCTAGAATATGATAAATATTATACCCAGTAGTTGACAAAGCATTTATCTAGTGTCCTTGTAAAACGCAGAATAACATACTAACCGCAAAACTTATGAATCTTATCTAGGGCGCAACGCAATGTGAATCGAGCTACCCTACGTATCGAGTGATATAATCGGAAACCAAATCAGCCGTCTATTCCTAGCTTTAATACCTTGCCTCGCGCCTTGGAAGGATAAAATGATGACCACATACAAAAACAAATAGTACCTACCTACTCTGTCAACTCTGTGCCACTTTGGTGCCACATAGGCATTCTCGTTCAGTAGGTTCCTTTCCTACTATTGATCCTGCCTGACCTACCTACCTTAGGTATATTTTGAATCGCACACAAAATCACCTCAATAGAACACTTTCCGTAGGTAGTAGATTATCAGAGAACAAGAGTTTACATACTATATAATTTTGTTAGGATGGCAGCATAGACTCTATGTGTGTATTGATTGAGTTTTGTAAAAATGAATAAAAGTACCTACATAGGTAGGTTGTTGTACATACCTACCTAATTCTTCGAACTTGGATTTTGAAATAGAAACCAATGGAAATCTGCTGGGAAAGGGTATGGTTCTGCCCTAGGTATTTATCGTTGATATCCCCGTAAGCCATAAACTGCATGGAACACAGGACCTATGACAAGGTAAATTATGTAACTATTTATGTACCTACCTATGGGTACATTTTAGTCAGAAAGCGATGGCATTAGTTATAATGATCACTGCCAATAAATAATATTGATACAGGACGAAACAAAATTCGTAGAAAAATTCAAGGAAAAGTTCTCGTGACTTCTCGTGCTCAAATTGAAAGACGAGAGTTATTCCCGCGCTGAACAGTCAAAAGTTGAAAAAATTTGACGCGCATCTTAGCGTTTGACGAGAAAGGTTACCACAGATAAGATATACATTCACTAAAATCGTTCACGTGATGAGACGTGACGACTATTGGTGCTGCATGCTAGCCTCGGTCGAGAAATCGAGATGCCGCCATTTTTCTCGAGATAACGAGACGAAACACGCTTCTCGTTGCGCGCATCTTAGCCCTGCAGGGCTCTTAGCCTAATCCAATTAGTTCTCAACTATTTAACACGTGAACCACAGTAGCCACATTATTATTATTATTTATAAAACATATTTATAAAAGCCATCTATGCTACAAATATTGTACATATTTGAGTTAGCTGCAAATTACTAAAATTTACATGCTTAGTCAAGATAAACTAGCTAGATAAAGATAACAAGTACCTACTTTAAATTGTGTATAAAATCAACAACAAGTTAATTTTTATTAAGTTCTGCATGATTGTTTAGTTTGTTTATCTTTTTTGCAGCTATTTACAAAATCTATAATATCTCATCCAAAGTGTAGTGTTCTTATTTATTGATGGTGACAAAGCATTATACCACCACTTTAGAAAGTGATGGATGGTGTGGCCTAAGATGGGGCATGCTTTCCCAGAAGGAACTTACTCACTTGGGGTTTGAAGACTCCGTGATTGTACTCTCCCAGAAAAACGGATGCAGGAAGTTAGTTCCACTCTTATACCGGTACTTATAACGAAAGTAGAGCGGAGTCGTGCCCAACCAGGGCATTGTGGGATGTCAACCAGGTGTGGGAAGTATTTACTAGTGCGTCTCCGGCTTCTCCGGTGGTGTTAGGGGGAGGGAGGAATAAGGTCATGCAAATCCTGAGAATCTGAATCATAATGTGAATCGTATTAATGTTGTCCTTTCCTACAGGCGTGGTGCCGTGGTATTCGAAGATGAGCCCGCTTCGAGCAGCCGCGCCCGTGGAGGCTTGTTTGGAGGCACGGGGTACAGACTAGGTATTCATCATTTGCTTTATACATATCATACCAGATATAATCACTACATATATATAAAACAACGCCGCGTCTGTCTGTTTGTCTGTCTGAACGCGATAAACTCAAAAACGGTCCATCAACCAAATAGATAGTACCATCACTACAATTTATAAAACAACGCAGCGTCTGTCTGAAAGCGATAAACTCAAAAACCAGCTCATCAACCAAATTGATTGTTGATTTTCATAAAAAATGGAATCGGTAAAGCAGTATGATGTGACTATTTGATTGTCAGTCGATCTACCAAACCGCAAATGGGAGACTGGAACTATAAATGTGATTAATTGTTCTCAGGTCAAACAGCTGATGATCACGAGACCGTCACGCCCGCCGGCGCCGGCGCCGCTGCCGGCGCTCAAGCACAGGTAAGATAATAATATAATTATCATATGTCAATTACCGATTTATACTCTTATAATTGCCAGTCAGGTTTTTTAAACACGCGGTTTAAATAAATAATACACTGCTAAATCTAAACGCCTTCAAGAATAAACACAACGAGAAGACAAAAACAAACTAAAAAAAAGTGACGCAATGACTTAATTCAACACTAATATTATAAATGCGAAAGTTTGGATGCATAGATGGATGGATGTTTGTTACGTCTTCACGCCAAAACTACTGAACAGATTGAGCTGAAATTTTCATCGGTGTAGCTCTTAGCCTGGAATCAAACATAGGCTTTTTTTCCATATGTCAGTTCCCATGAGATAGAAATAACCTTAAAACGTTTCCATAGAAACAACGCGTGCGAAGCCGCGGGTTAGAAACTAGGTAATAAATAAATATGCCTCTCTCAAACAAGGGTGTTTTAATCACCACGCTGGCTGGCGGATTGATGATCACAGTTGTAAAAATACATAGAAGAAAGCTGCAGGGGTATTTTTATTCATTCGATTCGTTTCCGAATCGAATCCGACGCATCTATAAAACGCTATTTTGATTTCTCGTCGGGTTGATGATCGAAAATCCGAAGCGAATCGTTTGACTCATGGCTATGTCAATGAGGAGGACTCATTATTTCGATCATCAACCCGAGGCGAAATCAAAATAGCGTTTTGAAGATCCGTCGGATTCGATTCGGAAACGAATCGAATGAATCAAAATACCCCTACTGACGTCCTTCTTCGAGTAAATAAATAATGCTGGACAACTTACGCCCGCACCGACCACGGCGATCATGGCTTCATTATAATTATGTTAGCGAATTGTAAAACTTATACGTGTTTTTCAGAACGAACCTCGCTCCGTGCGCCTGCGCCTGTACCGCGAGGGATTCTCGGTGGACAATGGTGCCCTGCGATCGTACACCGACCCTGACCACGCAGAGTTCCTCAACTACATACGTCGAGGGTGAGTTGAATCCACAGACATTTTTAAAGGCTGAGGCTAAACGAGCGAAGTTTTTTAAATTGTGAGTAAAATGGTTGCCACATACGAAAGTCCTGTTTGCGCCACACTATTTGCTTGATTCTGAAGAAAGTACGCAGTTTACGTTACCCACAACTAAACATTTTACGCTCGTTTGGCCTGAGCATAAGACTCTGTATGGTCTAATGCTGATGTTGGCTTACTTCTATACAGACGTATGGAAAGGAGAATGTATGTGAATCTGATGCGTACTAGAGAGGAGCGACTGGATTGGTACGTCCAATTAAATAGTAAATTTAGTTCCGGATGCATCGAGCAGCGCGCGATTACAGCGCCATTTGCGCCAGCGACATATACATATGTAGTATGTTGAAATGGCTTCTTCCAAATGCCAATAAAATAACACCGGTAGATGCCATACTTCCATAGCAATAAATGATCTTGCCATAAAAAAAAATATCACATGCCGACTAATTTGAAAGACGTTTCTCGTCAATAATCCCTGCAAACTCTAGAAACGCATTCCTAAATCTGTTTTAAAGAAGAAAGAAGTCGGTACTTTTGTTAACGCACGCAGTTACATATAATAAAATGAATTTGTTTGTATTTTCCAGTGAAATCCCCCCCGAGCTAGCCGGATCCGGCGAAGTGAAAGTTAGCTTGGAGGACAGAAGGCACGAGGAGTGTCCCAAGAACGTCTCCAAGCCTGCGCCCTTCGCCGGCAAGGGGCAGATGCTGGGCAGGTCAGTACTTAGCCCACTGTTGGACATAGACCTCCTAATGAGCGGTATAGCGTCCTGCCGCATCCTGAACCTGCCTGCAGTCTACAGCAATTTGTCATACGATTTTTGAGAATATGAGCTAGCTAGAATCATGCTAGCTCTTCAGTCAGCAGAGAGTTGATGAAGTGATGACGACCTCCGTGGCGCAGCGGGCGAAGGTCCGCCTGCGACGCAGGAGGTTGCGGGTTCGATTCCCGCCTCGGAACAAATTTGTGAACAATCTGCAGAAATTTGTTCCGTTGGTCTGGCTGTTTTCTATGTATAATAAAAATATCTATCTATGTAGTATAATGTATTAAGTATATCTGTTATCTAGTACCCATAACACAAGCTCTGCTTAGCTTGGGGCTAGATAATGCTGTGTGAATTGTCCAGCATTATTTATTTATTAGGTATTTATTAATGTTTATTCATTATTGATTATATTTGACAGTCCAACCCCAGCTACAGTCGGCGCCACAGCGCCTCTAGCGGTGGCGCCCGAAGACGGCGCGGCCAATCAACGTGCGGCGCAGGACGCTCTGCAATTGGATGAGGCACAGCCCACTACCACTATACAGGTAAAGATCCGTAATCATTACGCACGAGGTTGCGGGTTCGATTCCGTCTGTGGGACTTGTACTTCGAGGTATAATTCCTTAGTCTTTTAAAATCACCCAAAATCTGCCTCTAAATACGGTGTTTAATCTGCTTACCTTGGAGCTAGATGATGCTGTGTGAATTTCCCAGCATTATTTATTTATTAACACATATTTATTAACCCCCGACGCAAAAGGAGAGGGGTGTTATTGAGTTTAACGTGCTCCCAAACGGTGGAACCGATTTTCGTTATTTTTTTTTTGTATCATAGATAATTTTATCCCATGTTTCATGAAAATATTTCAGGGGGGTTTTAAAATTTTTAATTTTGTTCTTGTTTGTTCCAGTTCCGGCTAGCAGACGGCAGCCGCATCACCGGTCGGTTCAACCACTCGCACACAGTCGCGGATCTACGGCAGTACGTTGCACGCGCAGTGCCCGTCTATCAGGTAACTAAGGTTACGGTCTCTTACTAAATGAACGTGACGCCCGACTTCACCGGAAATGTTCAGATTGACATCTGACGCCAGGCACGGCGTCAGCGGTCCGTACATCTCAGCAGCGAACAACGAAGTCTCATTCACAACTTGTTGGCTTATGCTGTAATGTTCAAATGATTTAAGACTATCGTCGGACTGATACCTATATGAAAACGTGAGGCAACTACCTACAAATGCTCATAAATCGTAATAAAAAATGAGATGGGCCCTGCATAAAATAAAATAAACAGGCATAATACTGTTTTATTCCATATGGCACATTTCAAAACTAAGCACAGCACGAACTTTTATAAGCACTTCTTATTCCTAAGAAAATCGCGGCACGACTGATCTCCGTTTTTTTTTCGAGTGGACTAAAATGCTGTTGACCGCAGATGTCCATGACAGTGTTACCGGACTTTTGGCGGGCGCAGAGGGCGCCTCGCCGGTTAATTGTTAATTCGTTAGGTTGGGGCAACACGCACAAGGGCCACCACTTAGGTGCGAGCCTCGGCTTGGGCTGTTGCCAGATGCTACGAGAGGAAAGGGAGGTCTCGCCTAGGTGCACAAGTGCAAGTACAACCGACCCCGCATCCGGCGGGGTCGGTTTTTGGTCGGTTGTGTGGTGAGCGGTAGCGAATCGGTTGCCGTCATTAGCGACCGGGATAGCGGTCCGGGTTAGCGGCGGTGATTGGGTCAACGGGGTCACCGAGAACGTGTCTCGGTCTACGGAGGAGAACTGTCCGTAAAGGCTGTGCCGCCTTTTTATCAACTCGACCGTTAAAAATGGCAGTGTTGCCAGGTACGATTGGGTCGACTAGTACTTTAGATATTTAAAAAATAAGTGAACGTATAACATAAAATAGGTTTCCTACCACTGATTATTATAGTTTACAACACAACGTAGTCGGCAAACAGTGCTCGCGTGTAGTTGTGTGATATATTGCACTGACGCTAGATAAGACCTTCACGCCGCCTACGACGTCGACACGCCGACGTCAGCGTGTGACAGAAACCACAACAGTACATTTCTATAGTAAGCATTTATGCGCCGTACATTGTGACGCTGTAAGCGGCCGATGGCGTTTATAGGAGACCACAAACTTAAGCCCGCACGGAAAAAAGGATCTACCAAGAATATCAATTTTCTCCGAGAGGCCGGCCACCGAGGGGTTGTTTAGTGGGTCGTCGAAGCTTCTTTGCGACAACCCCATATAACCATGCAGTACCCTACATGCAGTATGGTAAATACGCAGATATTTTCCCTTCGAAAAGAAAAAAAGAAACAAGATCCGTCAAGTGCGAGTGTAACTCGCGCGCCGAGGGTTTTGAACGTTTGTCAACAAATATGTACCAAAAGTACCGGTTAGAGACTACGCAATTTAACGAATACCTAAGAATAGTAGGTACCAACCTACATTTCAGATGGATCTCTCTGCATGCTTCGGTTAAATGAGGTTAAGGCAGGTAATGGTAAATTTTTTGACTTTTTTCGAAATATTTCAAAAAGTATGAAACCTACAGAAATTTGAAAAACTGTTTTGAAATGTCCAAAGTGATACCTTTCATTTGATACCCCATATGACTCTGTAGGTATCTTTTAAAATTTCGGCATCACAATTTGTATGGAAAATATTCATATTCATTTTTCATTTATTTTCATTTATTTTTCTCTAAATCTGTACAGGCGCACGAAATGTATTATTATTTTTAATCGGTGGGGTAGCCCCCCTTTTGAAAATTAATCCTTTTTGACCATTTTTCAAAAAGTGTTCTTTTTACAGACTTTTCTATATTTTTCCTGTAAAATATAGATCTATATCTACAAACGCTTCATACATTTTAAATGGATCGCTCTGCAAACTTCGGAGATAGGGGGGGGGGAATGGGTATTTTTTCGACTTTTTTCAAAATATTTCAAAAAGTATGAAATCTACAGAAATTTCAAAAACTGTTTTGAAACGTACAAACCAATACCTTTCATTTGATACCCCACTCGGTGAGGTAGCTCCCCCTTTTGAAAATTATTCCCCCCCTTTTTGACCATTTTTCAAAAAGTATTCTTTTTTCAAACTTCTCTATATTTTTCCTATAAAATATAGATCCATGTCTATAAACGCTCAATACATTTTACATGGATCGCTCTGCAATCTTCGGAGATAGGGGGGGGGGGGGAATGGGTATTTTTTCGACTTTTTTCGAAATATTTTAAAAAGTATGAAACTTACAAAAATTTCAAAAAATATTTTGAAATGTACAGAATGAAACCTTGCATTCGATACCCCATATGACTCTGTAGGTATCTTTTAAAATTTCGGCATCACAATTTGTATGGAAAATATTCATATTCATTTTTCATTTATTTTCATTTATTTTTCTCTAAATCTGTACAGGCGCACGAAATGTATTATTATTTTTAATTTCAAGTTGATAGCTGCAGTAGTTTTTGAGTTATTAAGGAGGGAAAAAAGGACAGACAAAGCGAGACCATAAGGGTTTTGAAACCGATCTTCGATCTTCAAAACCCTAAAAAAGGCGTTTCATGACTAGATTATGGCTGGTCCCGTTAAATTTCATATATTTTTATGTCTTGGCATATGGCTAGCCGCAAGAAGCTAAACTACGTGTGAAAATATGCGCTAGCAGTGCGGGCTGTGTGGTGCCTGCTTAGAATTTGCACCACCCCAACTCTTCCCGCGCGGGTGTCTTAAGAGGCGACTAAGGGATATCCACCGGGGGCGGGCAGCAGCACCACCTGCAGAACAATTCTACCACCAAACTGCGATCCTCAACCCGCATGCCCAGCGTGGGGATTATGGGCATTACCCCCATGTGATAGAAGCCAATAAGGCGCTTATCAGGGGCGGCCTGCGTTCAGCAGTGGACCGATACAGGCTGTTGAGGTTGAGGTTGAGTGCGGACGTGAATGATAACAATCGACTACGCGTACCTCGAGTGAAAACCATAGATAGATACATAGATAGATATATTTAACTATACATAGAAAATAACCAGAACACCCAGAATAAACATTTGCAGATCGTACAAACATTTATCCTAGGGCGGAAATCGAACCCGTAACCTCCTGCGTCACACCCGGACATTCGCCAAAAATTACTCGATACAAACTCCTTGTGCAAAGAATACTCGACATACAAACTCCTTGTGCAAATTACTCCTCGAGATTTGCTTGGTTCTTTAACTCGTGGTCATGATTTAGATTAGTATATTATGAACCCAAAAAAACAAAAAAAAATTAAGTATGCAACTTGAATAAAACGGATTTAAATCCAGGGCCATGAATCACTCGCGTCGCTCAGCTCGTGATTCAACCATGAATCACTCCCGACGGTCGTGATTCGTCGTTAGAATCCTTCACTCGTGACTCATTTATGGCCCTCGCTTTAAATCCTGTATATGTACAATAGTGTTTATTCATTCATTTAACATGGTTACTATTTCCTTCCAGATCCAACCATTCACACTACTGACGTCATTCCCCTCCCACGAGCTAGAAGAAAGCACCGCCACAGTGGCCGCAGCCAATCTCCTCAACTCAACGCTGCTGCAACGGCTCAAGTAATCTTAACATTTGGAGCCACTGTGGAACATTAGTTTACTATACGGAGGTGAAGTTATTCTACTAATTATAAAGGCGAAAGTTTGTGCCGGTGCGTAGATCACGTCAAAACTACTGGATGGGATCGAGCTGAAATTTTGCACACAAAGTTCTGGATATGTATGCTACTTTTTATTATGAAAAAACGCGTGCGAAGCCGACGGCTGAAACTAGTTTTTTTAATTTTAAAAAGTGCTATCCACCACCACGTGGCAGCAGCCAACTCCCAAAAAGTAAAATTTTGCCTCCTTATAGTAAGCGAAGCACAAGTTGTTTCAGACGGCATTTCGTAAGGACAGCCTGTGAACCATTGAATGGTATAAAGGTAAATTTTTAAAACCTGCGCGATCCATTTTGATTTTCGTAAACTTGAGGCCTGGATTTGTGACGTCAGCGTGGATAAATATTGTATGAAAAAAAAAACAATCGCGCCAGCTTTTAAAAATTTAGCGGTTTTTCATATCCTAAACGATGAATGTATAAACTGAAGTTAGGATTACAACGGAATGTGTAAAATCTTATAGTATAGGATAATTTACCTGGACCGGTGTGAAGTTAGCCGAAAAGCGACCCTTTGTGGCCCATTTCTTGGCCACCATTTTGGCCAGTCCTTTTTTTAGACCAGTCCCAGTCAAAAAGAGTGTTTAACGTTAAACCTAATTTAACACTGTCTTACTTATTTCTAGTAACGGCATGTTTGGCGGCTAGCTTCATATCGGTCTTCATTCGCTGTCTGAACTTATTTGGAAGCTTTTCTGAAGGTCGAAGGTTTTACATGTAACGCTAGGTTTTGTACACATGAAAAATATCAAATTAATAGCATCGATCATTATATTGTAACGAATTAATTTCAAGACATTTTACCTCGTAGCAATTTTATTATACTATCAAGTACCCTAAAGCTTTGTTTCTTGTTCGCAACGCACAACGCTGCGGTAGGAGGCACAACTTAGCGTCATTACGCAACATTGAAAGCCGCTAGAGAACAGAGAAACCGTGATGGAGCCGGAGGCGGAGGCGTGCGGGCTGTATCATACGAATTTGTATGAGAGGCTACACACACGCCGCGCGCCGCCCGGCGGTGTATGTGTAGTCACGCATAACAACCCGCCTTCGCCTCCGACCCGGCTACGGTTTCTGTGTGTGGCGGCTTTAACTGTCTGTGTGGAGAAGCGGCCATTTTACCGCAGCGGTATGCTGCACAAACAATTCCATTGTCGAAGCCGTGACGCCATAGCGCACATCTCAGCGACGGAATAAAATACCACTCTAGACGATTTCATACATTGTGTCCGGCACCGCATAGCGCAGCGTTGGTTGTGAACAAGAGATCGGAGCTTAAGGATCCGGCGTCGGATGAGTTTCCCATATAAACATGGTACTAAAATGATTTGTAATTTGAGCATATTTTCACTATGGTCTGTAATTATTTGTGTTAAAATAGTATTTATCTAGGTTCCTGCCAGAAAGTTTTTATACAATTGCATAAATCTCGGCTCCGCTGACTCACTCCGCGTCAGTGGACAGGCAGCGTAACGCTCCGCTCAAATTAAAATAACAAAATATCAAACATGATTGATGGTCTCGTTTCTATTGGTTAGATTTGACAC
This sequence comes from Eupithecia subumbrata, assembly GCA_949316285.1. Classification (NCBI taxonomy): domain Eukaryota; kingdom Metazoa; phylum Arthropoda; class Insecta; order Lepidoptera; family Geometridae; genus Eupithecia; species Eupithecia subumbrata. The sequence goes on along the minus strand of OX438644.1, from coordinate 1,231,277 downwards.
ATTTCCTATTTAGTAGAAACGGTGTAACTAAAGATGCAGCAAAGTGTAAAAAAAATCTTTCGTAGCTTGTAACAAGTCGCCGGTCGATAAATATTATAATATTACTTATTGATAAAATCTCTCCTTATGTATTAGGCTGATTTTACAATCGCGCTGATTATTGGCGGCGTTGGTATGCCATTATAAATCAAAGCGTTTATTGCCCGTTTCAGACCGAAACTTAAGCCAACTTAGAGCTTAGCTGACGTAGCTTACACACACGCTATGCAAGCTAAGCCGAAACTAAGTTAGGTTAGCTTTCGGTCCGCAACCCGCACACTATTGAAACTCCACGCGACCAGGCGAAACGTATCAATGTTTCCGGCTTTATAGTGATGGCTGACACACGCGTTCTGCCATTTAAGTTTAAAGGTCTGCTCAGACGTACGCGCTTCGCTACCCAGAGCGGTGGCGAAATCAGAGTAGTGTTGCGGTAATCCTACTGTCAAGAAAATACCGCGCGAAACCGAACGCGGACTATTTATTCTTATCTGAACTTCTGATACTAAGCTATAGAAATACGCTGGCGAGATCGGTATCGGAGCGTACGGACCGTAAGGATTTGTTGCATTGTAATAATTTCTATGGTACAGCGTGCAGTGTATTGTCATTTCTGCCAATGACGTCATCTGCAACAATATCCTCGTCACTACAAGCACAGCTTATAATGCACACAGTCGTTCGAGGCAGGCATCAGGGCAATCGTGCGGGGGCCAAGGGACGGGTCGGGGGGCGGGACGCTCCCGAGTTACTAAGGCGGTGATGTATACAGCTCGGGAGCGTCCCTCCCCCGTGCCGTCCCTTGCCCCCCGCATGATTGATCAAAACCACGTCAAAATGCCTTCGTCGAACGATTGTACAAGTAAGTATATTGTTGCTGGTGAAGCCGTCGGCAAACTCGAGCACTTTGAAAATACGTATATTGCCGGTGCAAAATCCGAAAGCAGGAGACGCACGGTCTACTGCTTCTATCGGCATATTGTAAATACCGACGCCGCGAACTCTGCGTAAGCTCCGATTCCGATCCAGTGGGTATCTTGCGCACCGTGTATGGTATGTGAACCAAAGTAAGTTGGTTTTGTAGGATTGTATTATAATTTTACTACGGAAAATATAAAGTATCCAAAGTCGAACTTTTTTTATTTGCAAGTGGTTTTGTTTATTTGTTACGTTACTCCCTAATGCTAAGTTAAATCAAATAAAAAGACAAGTTCAAAACAGGATTTTTATTGCTAAATAAAGTTAAACTATGATTTATTTAGACACTATCCTAATATTATCCATTATTAACTTATTTTTGGCAATAGAAGTTACATTCATCTAAAATAAAAAATACAATTTGGCTGATTATATTTACAAATACACGATATAATTTAAACTTATCCAACGCCATTAAGAAATGGGCGCCCCCTCAGCAACACGCTGCTTTTGGGAAATTGCACATACAGGGATCCACCGCGATGCAGTCTGCCGGGCATACACAATCGCAGGCTGGAAAAGGAGAGAACATGTTATGCTTAATCCTCCTGTAAATTATACAGGGTGGTTTTTTGAGAAGGGCGGTGATGGCCAAGTCCAAAACCACGAGAGATAGAGAAAAGTCGTGAAAGGAGTCATGCCCTCGATTTATAAAAAAAAAAAATAACTGCATATTAACGAGCGTGTAGTTGGTGGGCCCTTCTCGCGTCGGTGTCGCGCGTAGGCGCTCGTTCAAATGAATCGGAAAGTACGTTTGTTGTCGTATATAATTCCAGCGGCCCTGAACCTGCGTACTTGACCTATGGCCAATAATTAAGTTACAGTGAAAGATTTGTGTGGAGTTGTTCGGAAATTCGCAAGAGTTAGTGTTAAATACTCACGTTTGCAGTCCCCGTATTTACAAGGGTCCATGTGTTCTGTACAATCTTCGCCGGGCGGTAGGAACGATGACCTGTAGACTGTTGTACCTTCCAACTGGAATTGAGAAACGAAAATTACTTAAGTTTGTGTAGGAGTTGAATTTTATGCTAGTTGCAACTTAGTGGCTAACATACAGAGATGACGAGTTGGGCCAAGCGAGGCACACAGAGTCGGGCCGAGCGAGGCACGCCGAGTCGGACTGAGCTTAGTGGCTAACGTGAGATTTTAAGCATATCTATGTCTTCACTGGGATCACCAATCCGTCTGCCAAGCGTGGTAATTACAGCAAAACCGTTTGTTCGTTTGAGGAAGGCACGTACAACTATAGACGTATGAAACTCTGCTCACATTATTCCAGCAGTGCTACCCGGTACAGCAGAAAATGTGCATTCAAATATGGGCTTAAACTTGTTATCTTTACATACATTTTACACTGACATAATGGCTTCCCACAAGCTTCAAACGCTTCCCCACCAAAGTGGTCCGAGAGCTGTCTGTCACCTGGAGGTCGATTACGGTGTGGTAAGGCACGCACGGCATTACGGCTCATACGTTAGCAGTTGAAACGTTCGGGTGCGCGTTCACAGGCCGGCATCGGACAATCCGCACTAGCCCCAACAATGGAATGACATAAAAAATCCGTACCGCACGGAGCGGACTGTCGGCAATGCCGGCAAGGATTCTTGAAGGCAACTTTTCAATTTAATGCGAATGACGTCATTCGGATTGCCGATCAGTGGACGCACTTGTCAGTGGATTGTCCGATGTCGGCCTGTGAACGCGCACCCTGACATTTCAACTGCTAACGTTTCAGCCGTAATGCCGTGCCTTACTACACTGTAATCGCCCTCCTGATGCCGTCAATATAAAATGCATCTCAATATTGCTCTTATTGGATTGCACATTTTTGTGTCCCTGATCTGCGACAACCTTGAATGCTGATAAAGAGAAGCTATCACTTAGCGAGAGGACACGACTTATAAATGAGTGAGTTTACCCTAGTGCAAGGTTTCTGGTACTGCCCCTTGCAGGCCCACGGCGGCCTCTGCGGCTGCGGCGCGCACACCGGCTGGTAAGACATCTTCTGTGTCGTGGTGCCCTCCATTTTAGCTGGGGGTAATAAAATGGTTTATTCATGCTGCCTTCTGGATGTTTATCAGAGGGTCGTCGTCTAGATGCCCAACTAACAGTGACCACTGACCGGCCTTAGCTTTCGCTTTTTGGGTTTCATGAAACAATACTTAGTAGGTATATTTATTATGCAATTAGTGAATAAAGGACGGATTTAAGCGAGGGCCATACATGAATCACGAGCAAGTGAAGGATTCTTTAGCGGTAGTTTTTACGTTATTTCTGTTAAATGTTGTTATTTTTTATTTGTTATTACCAGAAGTTTTCTCTTGTTTCGTTTTTAAGTTTTCTTTGCCTTTATAAACCCCAACCCATCTGTACTATACCTACTGTATCTGTACTCCTAGCCAACTGTCATGAACATGTTGTTCAAAAGTTGTAAAAATATGAGTAAAAAAAATTAAAAAAACGTGAATCACGACCGTCGGGAGTGATTCATGATGATTGAATCACGAACGTAGAGAGTTATTTAAGTGTTAGAACCCTCGGATATTATTTTTTATTCAAAAGTTGCCATAGTATTCTTTATTTATATCATGACTACGAAAAAAGAACCACTCAAATCTCGAGGAGTTATTTGCACAAGGAGTTTGTATGTCAAGTATTCTTTGCACAACGAGTTTGCATCGAGTATTTTTTGCGCAAGGAGGTCGTAGGCATTTAGATGGAGGTCGAATATATTGGTGTTTTAAATTCAAAAACCAAACTAGTGAATAAAAGAGCTTTTTACTCACTGTTTTCAGTGAATGAAATAGGCTTATAGAGGGGGAATGATACCTATTGAACCTTTAGGCAAAGCTCAGGGATTGTTATCAAAAAGATCAGTTTTAAACTGTTCACGATTTTCGTAAGATCCGTCCATCGCCATATTGAATCTAACATGGCCATCCAGTACTACTTTCGTCAATGGCCATATTGAATCCCATAAGGCGGTTTGCAACACCTTTTTCTAAAAACGTAATGTAAAAACCAACATTTGTCTTGTCCATTTACCTTGTGGTTTCTCGTAACACTTCTGAGGGCAGTACGACTTGGGGATAAGAGCCGGGCCGGGGTTTATATACGACATACGGTTCACGGTGCGATCTGAAATATAACAACGGGTTGTAGGTAGGATGTACACCTTTTCTTGGGACGAATACTAATTATTATTATTATTCATTTATTTCAGATCATAAAAATCCATACAATATTTATTACACACAAACTTAAAACTATACCTACATAGCATGATAAAAGGAATTATATGTCACAGTAAATTTAAAATCGGATAAAATAAAAGGGTTATTGTCATAATCCCCACCAGTGGGGATCATGACAATTCACAATTTTTTTGGCGTTTTCCGTGAGTAAATTGTCCCCACTGGTGGGGAAAACTTAGTGGGGATTATGACAATAACCTAAATAAAATGTTGCACAATAAAAACGAAATAAAAAAAAAAAGAAATTAAAATGTATAATTTAATCAGATGGACTCTCTGCATCCACCTGCATCACAATCTGCATCCAGCTGTTCTGAATGGGGCAGTTTGCACGTGCTACAATCATCTTCAGGATGCCGTTGCGCTGCTGCCTCGCGCACGCAAGAATGTCGCTTCCCTACTCCAGTCCTATAGTATCTACTATCTACTTTGCAGTTTGTCTAAAGAAAACAGAACCACGGAGTAAATAGACATTAAATTAACTCTGGCTGAGGACCGAGTTTCTAACAAAATAAGTCATAATAGCCTGGATTCTATTCAACGTGTTGATTTGAAACGGGTCTGGGAATAAATGTTTGAATGTTCTGAAGCGTAGCGTAGCGCTCCGGCTCCTGTGACATGAACGAAGGACTTTCTTGCGAATAATCGCGTGAAAGCCGTCCGTGCGCGCCCATGGGAATAATTTTTTTATCCACCAGCTAGGGATCATCAAAGAATTTTCAAAGTCTCCATAATCGACGAAGAAATCGACGAACAAACATAAAAATAAACAGCCGGGCATGGAACCTCTTCCGTTTTCGAAGTCGTTTTAAAAAGTCAGTGGGGTGGTTTGACTTGAGTAATGGGGGTGCCTGGGAATTTTTAGTCCCAACCACCCCATTGATGGAGAGGTACATGGGGTGGGTGGGAATATATCGTTTAAAATAGTTTTCTACTAACTCTCAAACGGCTGTTCCACTGCGTGGTATTTATTCGGCGGTTTGAAGGACTCCCTCAGACACGTCTGCTTGGGCACGAAGTCGTGTCGTTGCGTGGTGAGGTTCTGCATCGGACCCTGTCCCCACATGTCGTGGTGGCACGGCCGGATCGGCTGCGTCGTACACACCGGGTTGGGGAGGAAGGAAAGCTGGAAGGGAAGGCTTGGGGATACAGATAGGTAGGTAAGAAGCGTAAGGCTGTGGTTGTTGTCTAAGAATCGACCCCTGCAACTTAGCTGTAGATGTCGTAACAAAGAAACCTGCCAGAGGAAGGACAGCAAATTGCTTCTGTGCATTTTAACACCTCTATTTGAAGAAGCTAAGCTGGTTAAGGAATAATGCACGAAACTCGCCTAAGCGATATAATAGAATCCTTATAAAGTAGAAATTTTACTAGATTTTTTATATGGTCACCAGTTACCTACTTTTCTACGGGAGCGATTTTAAATATATCTACAATTTACTATGTTTACATTAGAATTTATTAGAAAATATGTAGGTAATTCACATACAGGAATTTTGACTTGCAAAAAAACTTTGACATTAAATGCAACGGTCGTTTATGTCAGTTAAGTCAATCAATCACTCAATTATTTCTTTAAAAAGTTTACTTATGCTTGGCCAAAGAGATTTTACCTTCTGAACAGTGTCTCCTTCCATCTGTGCAGTGGACGGTACCAGATTACACACAGGTTTCGCTGGCCGAGGTATGGGCGCGACGGCGGGGAGATAGCTGAAAGACACGACTAATTAACAGGTCACTTTTTGGTAGAAATTGTTTTACCAACGTTATCTAGCCGGGTTTCCATCGCGATCGGATATGTTATTGTTATTATGTTTATGGCAGAATTGCGTCAATTAAATCTAAAGCGGCTGAGTATAGGCCCATATAAATGATTATTTTTGTGCTGTGCGGTAGCGGTGCTAGATGTAAGTATGTGCCATGTCCTTTTATGTACCCAATTAGCAGGAAAACAGCGGTTGGCAGCAAGTTCCGATCCGATAAACAGGCACGAATGATAAAGGTGCCAGAGATCCGCTTACAGCAAGTAACTAAATTCTCCGAAATACTCTACGCATTTAAAGGCCTCTTTTAAGTATTTTTTTCATATGCAGTACCTGTTCTTGTAGACAGTTCCCGTCTCGAATTTCTTGGAGGCCGTGACCGGGTTGACGCATTGATCCGGCAAGATGGGTCGGCGGCGGCAGTCGCTCGCGGCGTCCAGGTAACTGTGATCAAAACTATATAATTAATACTTATTTATTTATTTGACCATAAAAATATAACATGACAGGAGCTTAGCCTAAGCCGTTACAACACTCATACAATATAAACTTTCACAATAATATTACAGCAAAATTAAACATAAATAAAATTAATACACGTATGAAACAAACTATGAAATTACAACACACATATGAAAATAACGTTTTATTCCTTGTATGGAATAAAACTTAATTTTCCTTCCTAAAACATTATTTAAGGGATTTATTATTTCCTGCGTTACCTACCGCAAAAAATTGGATATCGCGGCAAAGCGAATCGAACCACCATAATTACTTGTACCTTTGGAGGTGGACAGGGACACTAAAAACGACTACCTAACCTCATTGTGTAAGTGGTGTTGCCATCGAGTTTTGTACACGGCTTCTGGTACTGTCCTTTGCAAGCCCACGGCAGGATTTCTTTGGGCCTTATCTGCAATCACAAATCTTCGTTTATACAGGTTGTTTCAATCATGTCAAACTAGGCAATAGGGTACTGCCCTGAGTAAAAACAATCTATTTAGTCCGTCAGTTAGATTTACAGAAGATATTGGACACTTATTTTTCTTTTGTCAATCAAACAAAGAAAGTCAAAAATAAAACGCCGTCAAAATTTGGGAGTGGGGGCTAGTGACACACCTTGCTAAAAAGTGTCGCAAGGTGTGACGTCACGCGGAACTTTCTCTGGCTAAATCTATTATAATTTTTTGTTTAATCGACAAAATAAAAAATAACGTGTCCAATATCCTGATAATCTAACTGACGACTATCGACTCTGGGGTTATATTCTGCCAGGCTTCATTCTGTATAGTTTTAGCTCCTCTACTGTGATTATGATTATTCATAATATTAGGATAAAACAATATTTAGTAACAATTCCGCGCAAAACCTCCTCCGACAAGATCTGACAAAATGTGATTTGCGTGTACCGCCCGTCCTCCCACAAATTGCTCCCACTTGCAATCAGAGAAAGTTAACAACAGACTTACGCAATACAAAATTGTCCAGTAAATTACCCTCCAACTCCAAGAACGAACACAACTTAATTTGCAAAAGAAAAGACCACACCAACCACACCACACAATCAACATTGGTTCTTGCCAAATTTTATGATTCTAGGTCTACGGGAAGTGCCCTGTAGGTTTTGTGTGCTTGTGATTCCCTTGGAAATTTCAAAATATTCGGACATAAACTGCTGTAACTTTAGTTCGTTGACTTATAAGTTTTATTTATATCGCGGCTCCAAGAGGTTACGGACTTGAGTATACGACGTTAATTTCAACTTGGATAGATATCAGTTTTCTGGTACCAATAACACAAGCTCTGCTTGGGGTTAGATAATGCTGTGTGAATTTGCCAACATTATTTATAGTTATTTATTAATTTATACCGCAACAGGCATGTAGCTCATCTTCTGAGTGGTGGTCCCATCCATCAGCGCCACTGGCTTCTCGTAGCATCGCTCGGGCGCGTAGGACTTGCGCGGCTCTATGTGCTCCGGGGGCAGGTACGATAGTTTGTTCACAGTACGATCTGGAACGAATTATACAATACAATACACTTTATTGCACACCAAGAAAATACAAAATAAAAATACGGGAAAAGAAAGATAAAATATACTAATAATAATATACTATAATAATAATACATGCCTACCAAGTTTTATATAAACGCGAAAGTTTGTAAGTATGGATGGATGGGTGTTTGTTACTCTTTCACGTAAAAATTACTGAACGGATCTATATGAAATTTGCCACAGAGATAGATTATAGTCTGGAATAGCACATAGGCTATATTTTATCCGGGAATTCCCACGGGAACGGGAATTACACGGGTGTTCTTTAAATATACAGGGCATCCCACGGCCATGCCACATGGAAGGAAAGTATCTTAAATATTATAGATAGAAAATTTTACTGGAATAAGACTTCATTTTGATTTAAAAACAATTTAACTGCATTCAAATATTTTTGAATAATCGCCTGTCTGAACCCGGAATCGAACTCGCCAAATTGTAAAAAACAACCCTTATTTTACGATACCGCTCAAAAGGCTCAATCATAAGGATTTTTACTAAAATATCTTAAATAAACGGAAGTTCAAGAAATTCTACATTCATAATTACAGGAAAATTAATACTTAGCCTTTTACTTTGCCGTGGTCCTTACAACTGATTTTATCATTTTAAAGTAATACTAAGAAGTACCCACTTGAGAAATGCATATAATTTCCCTAATATAAGTGTAAAAGATGTATAAATTAGCGTTGATAATTATATTATTCTAAACATTCTAGCAAACGAAGATGCAAGGCCGTAGCAGTAGTTTATTGAAGTGCTACGCCGTAGCCTATTGAATTGCTACGTCGTAGCTCATTGAACGTAGCCCAAGTTGTCGTAGCTTACTCACATGCTACGTCGTAGCTCATTGAACGTAGCCCAAGTTGTCGTAGCTTACTCACATGCTACGCCGTAGCTTTTTGAATTGCTACGTCGTAGCTCATTGAACGTAGCCCAAGTTGTCGTAGCTTACTCACATGCTACGCCGTAGCTTTTTGAATTGCTACGTCGTAGCTCATTGAACGTAGCCCAAGTTGTCGTAGCTTACTCACATGCTACGCCGTAGCTCATTGAACGTAGCCCAAGTTGTCGTAGCTTACTCACATGCTACGCCGTAGCTCATTGAACGTAGCCCAAGTTGTCGTAGCTTACTCACATGCTACGCCGTAGCTCATTGAACGTAGCCCAAGTTGTCGTAGCTTACTCACATGCTACGCCGTAGCTTTTTGAATTGCTACGTCGTAGCTCATTGAACGTAGCCCAAGTTGTCGTAGCTTACTCACATGCTACGCCGTAGCTCATTGAACGTAGCCCAAGTTGTCGTAGCTTACTCACATGCTACGCCGTAGCTCATTGAACGTAGCCCAAGTTGTCGTAGCTTACTCACATGCTACGCCGTAGCTTTTTTAATTGCTACGTCGTAGCTCATTGAACGTAGCCCAAGTTGTCGTAGCTTACTCACATGCTACGCCGTAGCTCATTGAACGTAGCCCAAGTTGTCGTAGCTTACTCACATGCTACGCCGTAGCTCATTGAACGTAGCCCAAGTTGTCGTAGCTTACTCACATGCTACGCCGTAGCTCATTGAACGTAGCCCAAGTTGTCGTAGCTTACTCACATGCTACGCCGTAGCTCATTGAACGTAGCCCAAGTTGTCGTAGCTTACTCACATGCTACGCCGTAGCTTTATGAATTGCTACGTGGGGTTCAAAACAGTTGCTAAACTCCTAATGGCATTCATTGAGTGTCAGCAATACCTTATTTGTATTTCACTAGAACATGTGCTTTGTCCTTCTAGTAGGTATACATACATAGGTACATATTACGTGCAGTGACGTTCATCGAACAGAGGGGCTGATAAGGTTTAAGTCAATTTCTATTAGGTATTTAATTTGTTTCTATTATTTTATTATAATTTTTCTTTGTTAAAAAGGGCGGTGTAAAAGATGCAATTTCCTCCACTTGTACGTCTAAACGATCAAAATACAAGACTATTGATGTCTTACTCTCAAACGGTTGTTCCACCGCGTGGTACTTGTTAGGCGGCTTGAACGATTCCCTCAGCACGCTAGGCTTGGGCACGTAGTCGTGTCGTTGCGTGGTGAGGTTCTGCATCGGACCCTGTCCCCACATGTCGTGGTGGCACGGACGGATCGGCTGCGTCGTACACACCGGGTTGGGGAGGAAGGACATCTGCGGATAGGAATAAGAAGCTTATATAAGCTAGTGGTGGTAAACTACACTAAACTAATTTGACAGCACTAAAAATGCCCTTTCATAACGATCGAAATAAAAAGGATCACATAATTTTTAGTGCTGTCAAATTAGTTTAGTTTAGTTTTGGCGTTATCTGAATTGACACCAATATCAATCAAACTGTACACAAAATCTCAAATCCACTCAGCGTATGCTGCAGGAGCTCAAAGAGAAACTACAGCGCTGGTCTCCCGTAGTACCTTAGCTTAGAGTAGAGCGCTTCACTGGCCATCACACACTCTTTACAATATACGCAGAAAACATACACAAATGAATAATGCTCCACATTTCCATCCATCATCTAGGAGCGAGGCGTTCGAGGTAGACCAAATTTGCTGCTATGAAGCTAAGCATCCTGGCTAAGGTTCGGCGGTACTTCACACCGGGACAGCTTCTCAATCTATATAAAGCACAGGTCCGAACTTGCATGGAGTACTGCTGCCACCTTTGGGATGGCTCGGCTAAATACCAGCTTGAGGCCCTCGACTCGATTGAAAGACGCGCTGTTAGACTTATCGGCGACGATTCTCTTGCAGAGGCCAATCTTCAAAGCCTCGATCACAGACGGCGCGTCGCCAGACTGTCGGTGTTCTACAAGTACCACTTTGGTGATTGTGCGCAGGCATTGCACGACCTTATCCCATCTTCTCCCTTCTACCATAGGACCAGCAGACGCACAGAAAAATACCACCCGTACCTGGTCGACATACCACAGTGTCGAACCAAAAAATTCTCCTCTACTTTTTTAATATGCACCGCCAAAGAGTGGAATGTGCTTCCTGCGTCTGTTTTCCCGTTAGAGTATAATCTTGGAGTCTTCAAGTCTAGGGTGAATAAGTTCCTTCTGGGAAAGCGTGCTCCATCTTAGGCCACATCTTCACTTACTTTAAGTGAGTTGGTGGCCAAACGCTTGACCATTTTCAATAAAAAAAAAAAAAAAAAAAAAAGACCACCTGTCAAATGATCGGGAGATATCATCAGGGTGGCTGGATTAGGTACGGTGGACGAGGCTTGCACAGCATCGATTATTCTGGCGTGGAAAAGAGGAGGCTTATCCAGTAAAATTAAATACAAAACCTGCATGAAAATCACGAGCTCTCGCCTCCACTGGCTCGGACACGTCGACAGAATGGAGAAGATGGGGCTTTAAAGCGTACGTACCTATTTGGGGCTTACCTATGACGAAAATCATCGGGGCGTAGACCAGTCGGCAGCGATAGGTATCGCAGATCGACGAAGTGAATAGGTACCGATCTCCGCGAACTCGTCGGAAGCCAAGTTCCACTTTGGGTCGTTGAGCCACAGGAGTTAGTGTAGTTAACAAAAGTAGGGATTGTCTCACACTCTGAACAGTGCAGCCCTCCATAGGCGCGCAGCTCGGCACGATGTTACACACAGGCCTCTTGGGCATGCCTCGCAGATTCTTGCAGCCATCCGTCGGGAGGTAGGACAGCTTGTACGTCGTGTGAGCATCCACTTGGGCCGACGGCTTCACGTAGCAGCGTCGGGGGGCGTACGAGTCGGGGATACGAGGTTGTTTGTAGCACTGCGGGAATACAATATCAGCGTCAACCAATATCAACAGCTGGTCACCCTGTACTGTAAACCTGAGGCGTGAGTCTGGCAAGGCGTGATCGAGGCGTTTCTAAAATTGTAATCTAGTTCTAAAGATTACATAAACCCAAGAGTTTAAAATCTTGTTGATAGCCTAAAAATGTAAAATACTAAATAACTAAATTACAAGTTAATTGCTCAAAAGTTTAAAGAAGCCTATGGCTTATAAAACGCTGTAAATGTTTTTATGATGTATTGTTTCTAGGTATGTAAACTCAAACTTGAAATGTACTGTGGACTATTTTTATTGAATAAAGAACTTTTAAAATTGAATTGAAATTGATCGAGGCGTCGACGTCTCGATCACGTCTCGACTGTATGTATTCCGGTAGCTATAGTGGACGTGTCGAGTAGCAGGGATGTAAAATAATTCTGTCTGAAACGCAGCTCACATACGAACCACTTATATTCACCACCTGATAACTCAAAAGGCTAGATTATGATATTTATTTACTTATTTTATTGTAAAACAAAACGAGTTGATTGTAAATTCTTCGCTATTGTATCATATACGAACGCTATATCGAGACTGCATCCCCTGACATACTTTGAAAAGTAAACGTCTTTAACAATAAATATGGTAAAAATAATATAGAAATGGCTATTGCTGTGTAGTGCCGGCTTAGAATTTGCACCAATCCAACTCTTCCCGCGGGTGTCGTAAGAGGCGGCTAAGGGATATCCACCGGGGGCGGGCAGCAGCGCCCCCTGCAGAACAATTGTACCACCGAACTGCGATCCCCAACCCGCATGCCCAGCGTGGAGAGTATGGGCATTACCCCCATGATAAATGCAAATAAGGCGCTTATCAGGGGGAGGCCTGCGTCCAGTAGTGGACCAATACAGGCTGTTGAGGTGAGGTTTTACCATAAAAACTATCGTAGTTTGACGAATTTGTTACGGTTGTAAGCGTGTGCACGTCGGTGTTCTTCCAACACAAATAAGGTTCTTAGTTAACCCGCTCACATCCGTGATGAGCTCTTACTGGTTTGGCTTGAGCCGGCTTCCCGCAGCAGCAGGACCTGCAAGGACATGATCCAGGGACCACGGCAGATGCCGCGCTCGGGTCGTTGCCTTGCACTGGGCAAGGCATGCAGCACCTGTGATACAACAAATTAAATAAATAAATAAAACTTTAATGTTTAATAAAGTTGCTTATAGCCATATTACATAGCAATAATACAGGAACAAGAACAAAATTTAAAATTTAAAAACCCATCGATAGTTTTTCATGAAACATGGCTAAGAAAACTCGGGATAAAATTATCCATGACTCAAAAAAAAAAAAAACTAAAACACCCCTCTCTTTTTGCGTCGGGGGTTAAAAAGGTTATTTGACAGTCATCAAATAAATATATTAACAACACTGACACGGAAATAAAGTGATATTTTTGATTTCTGATTTATGTAGACTAAAGTAAAGAAGCGACGAAAAAACCTTTAGCTTTTTTACCTTTACAGTAGTAGGCCTACCCAGTTTATAGTAAAATCCTACTTCCTACTAATATTATAAACGCGAAAGTTTGTAAGTATGGATGGATGTTTGTTACTCTTTCACGTAATAACTACTGAACGGATCTGGATGAAATTTGGCACAGAGATAGATTATAGTCTGGAATAGCACATAAGCTATATTTGATCCCGGAATTCCCACGGGAACGGAAATTGCGCGGGTGAAACCGTGAACCGCTGCTAGTTATGATTATGATCCTACTATAGACAACCTTCTGCCCACTGCTTTGCAGGAATTTTCGAGGGTAAGAAGTACTATGTTTTTCTCCAGGATAAAATCTCTCCTTACCAAATTTCAACATTCCCGATCATTCATTTCTGACGAAGCATGCAGCGGGCAAAGACCCACGGTTTGACTCTACGGAAAATCTATTTTCAGCCAAAAGAACATCAAATTTTGATGAACATTAAAAGTTTACAATTGTAGTGTTGAAAAGAGAAAATTTAGAGCTGAGAATTCAACTTTGGAATGTATTTAAAAATACAAAATTATGTGTGTCTCTGATCTTGCAATTCACTTAGACTTTAAATTTTAATAAGTGAATTGGAAGAATAAAAAAATTATATATATATTTATTTATTTCTAATTTACAAATAATGCCCTTGGAGCTATCCATATCCACAATACAGCTCTCAATGATATATGGTAGGTAGTATATAGGCTAGATAGCAAATTGATTGGTACTTTGTTGCACACTTAAACACAAAAAAAAACAATTTACACCGAAACGACTTAGAAATTCAGATAATAATATTATAGATTAGATAAAATAAGCAGATACATAATAGTTGTGAATTTAAGGCCGGGTACAGACCGGTGTTGCGGGGCGTAATGTTTGTACCTATATTCGCAGCAAGCATAATCTTACTAATCCTACTAATATTATCTTACCAAACTTCTTAAAGAGCCCACAGGTGATCGGAATGCTGGCTTCTATTTTGGTCAACGAATTAGCATTGCCATTCAACGTGTGGCAATGCTGCCAGCATTCTGGGCACTCTGCCTTCTGGTGACGACGTAGATTTTTAAGAAATAGATCTAAGTGTATATATTAGTCGTGATTGTTTTATTCTGATAATGTAATTTTCTATGATTTCCGATAGTAAAAGTACAAAGGAATACCTACTAATATTATAATTGTGAAAGTTTGTGAAATGTGAAGTTTTTGTTGAAATTTGGCATACACTTGGAACGTAGCCTAATTTAAGTCAGTCAGCTGTTCGCGGCCGTTGACGCTGCACGCGGTGTTCACGATGGTTACGCGCTCTCCGCCTTCGGGCGTAAATGGTGTCGGAAATAAAGCTCCCGGGTGTAATATTCGGTGTGATAATTGTAAAGTGGTGATCAATGAACTGTTGGCTTTTATAAGTCAGAAGATCGATACTCTCAAGGAAGATAGCATCATAAAAATATGCACCAGCAGCTACTCGATGGAAGAAATAGAAAACGCAAGATCCATTGCCTGTGCGCTTATGTGCCCTGCTAAACGTATAACAAGAAGAAAAGAAGGTCAAGAGTTAAAGAGTATACAGGAGATTGTTAAGTTAATAAAAGAATACCAGCCGGATGCATTGCCAATCTTCGTAGCGAGGAACCTAAACAAACTTCCGGCTTTGTCTTTTGATCATATTGATATTACGGCTTTTTTAAAAGACATGACCCTATTAAAGTCAGAAGTAGCCTCATTGAAAAACAAGATCCGTCAAGTGCGAGTGTAACTCGCGCGCCGAGGGTTTTGAACGTTTGTCAACAAATATGTACCAAAAGTACCGGTTAGAGACTTCGCAATTTAACGAATACCTAAGAATAGTAGGTTACATTTCAGATGGATCTCTCTGCATGCTTCGGTTAAATGGGTGGTTCGGTTTAGGTGGGTATTGGTAAATTTTTCGACTTTTTTCGAAATATTTCAAAAAGTATGAAAGTTACAGAAATTTGAAAAACTGGTTTGAAATGTCCAAACCGATACCTTTCATTTGATACCCCACTCGGTGGGGTAGCCCCCCTTTTGAAAATTATTCCTTTTTGACCATTTTTCAAAAAGTGTTCTTTTTACAGACTTCTCTATATTTTTCCTGTAAAATATAGATCCATATCTACAAACGCTCCATACATTTTAAACGGATCGCTCTGCAAACTTCGGAGATAGGGGGGGGGGAATGGGTATTTTTTCGACTTTTTTCAAAATATTTCAAAAAGTATGAAACCTACAGAAATTTGAAAAACTGTTTTGAAACGTACAAACAAATACCTTTCATTTGATACCCCACTCGGTTAGGTAGCCCCCCCTTTTGAAAATTATTCCCCCCCATTTCGACCATTTTTCAAAAAGTGTTCTTTTTTCAAACTTCTCTATATTTTTCCTGTAAAATATAGATCCATGTCTATAAACGCTCCATACATTTTACATGGATCGCTTTGCAATCTTCGGAGATAGGGGGGGGGGAATGGGTATTTTTTCGACTTTTTTCAAAATATTTTAAAAAGTATGAAACCTACAAAAATTTCAAAAAATATTTTGAAATGAACAAAATGATACCTTTCATTTGATACCCCATATGACTCTGTAGGTATCTTTTAAAATTTCGGCATCACAATTTGTATGGAAAATATTCATTTTCATTTTTCATTTATTTTCATTTATTTTTATCAAAATCTGTACAGGCGCACGAAATGTATTATTGTTTTAAATTTCAAGTTGATAGCTGCAGTAGTTTTTGAGTTATTAAGGAGGGAAAAAAGGACAGACAAAGCGAGACCATAAGGGTTTTGAAACCGATCTTCGATCATCAAAACCCTAATAAATCACACGATGAAAATGACAACGCGGCACTGAGCCTCGAACTTGAGTCCGTTAAAAATGAAATTATAAGTGTTAAGAGAATGATCTCCGACATGCAAGATACCTGCCTAAAACAGCTACCTACTTATGATTCGATCTCGTCTCTTAGGTCTTATCATAATGATAAGAACACTGGAAACGACAAGTTGAAGAAAGTATTAACTACTGAAATTGTGGGTAGCGATACATCTCCCAAGACGGCTCGAGCGGCCTACCTTGCCGGCGGAGGAGGGCGGGGACGGAGTGGCCCACTCACTGCGCCTGCGCCACGGTCGCAGACATCGTCGTCGGCGGCGCGGCCGATGTGTACTCACTCGAATGTACCCACTCACACTACAACTAATGCTTCTACTATATTGACTAAGACTTCCACGATGCCTACAAGTATGACGGGACAGCTGACTACTGATAACATGACTGTAAATATCCCATCATACAGAGATATTACCGTTACTCTGCAAGACAGTGCGACCCAGCTGACGGACAATGAAGGATTTACTACGGTCACGAGAAAGAAATATCCTTATCGCTACAGAAACACGCGCGGTACACTACAGAGTTCCAGTAAGCTACAGGCGGCCGAAACATATGGCTATATTTACATCTCACGCATAAAAAAGCAGACCACTGAAAGCGATATTATGGACTATATTAAAGAAATGCAGGAGGATTGTCTGACAGTTGAATTATTGAAACAAAGTAAAGAAACAAACTTTAATTCATTTAAAATTACAGTTTGTATGTCTAAATTGTCAAAATTTTTACAAAATGATTTTTGGCCAGAAAATGTTGTATTCCGCCGTTAAAGGCAGCCGCGCTCTAGTGGGGGCGAAAACGTTCTTAATAACAAACAATTATGATTGTACAACCTCAGGAAAAAAATATTAATCTCATGTCATTTAACTGTAGGTCACTTAAACGGTGTTACGAGCAGGTGAGGTCTTTTTGTAAGAGTACGGACGTGTTAGCGCTGCAGGAAACGTGGCTTCTCCCACACGACCTAGGTCTTGTGAAAGATCTAGACAAAGAGTTTACCTGCTGCGCTAAATCATCAGTGGACACGGCTTCTAAGGTGCTGCGCGGGCGGCCGTACGGCGGATCGGCACTGCTTTGGAGGTCCAGTGTATTTACGAGTGCGTGCGTATTAGAGTGCAATAACGACAGAATTATGGCCGTACGTCTAGGAATAGGTAATAAGAACGTTCTAATTTTTACTGTCTACATACCTACTAACTCGGAGGATAATCTGCCAGAATATACAGGGTGTCTCGCGGAAATAAATGCAATGATTGAGAATTCGGATACAGAATGTGTTTTTGTGTTTGGCCACTTTAATGCCCACCCCGGTACTCTTTTTGAAAAAGAGCTGGCGGATTATTGTGTGGAGCAATCGTTACGGTGTGTGGACTTGGAACGACTCGCACCAAATACCTACACCTACGTTAGCGAAGCGCACGGGACGTGCCGATGGCTTGACCACTGCGTCGCGACTGAGGCGGCCGCCGCGCTCGTGACTGATATAAATGTTTTGTATGACACGTACTGCTCGGATCACTTCCCACTTATTGTTAAGTGTAATATTAATCACATAAGGTCTAAATCTATGTTGTCATCCAATATTCAAAACCAAAAGCACGTGTGGAGAGTGCGAGACAAGTACCAAATTGATTCGTACTATAAATTATGTACGGAAAAAATATCTAGTCTTTTATACAATTTTAATTTTAATGTTTTAGAATGTTCGGACGTAGGCGAATGCCAAAACTGTGATCATATTTTAAAAATCGATTTATTATACAATGAAATTATATTAATATTACAACTTTCAGCTGTACAGAGCGCTAATAATAAGAAACTTAAAAATAAATTAATTGGATGGAATTATCATGTAAAAGAAGTACACGCAAAAGCTCGTAGCTATTTTCATAACTGGGTGCTTCATGGTAGGCCATGCTCGGGACCTTGTTATGAAGCAATGTCATCTTCACGTAGAGAATTTAAAGCTGCTGTAAAGTACGTTCAAAATAATCAGCAGAAAATTAAAATGGATGTACTGGCTCGCGAACATTCATCAGGTAATTTTGTTAAGTTTTGGAAGGAATCCAAAAAACTAGAGAGTAAAACTAGTATTCCTATGAATATTGAAGGTGAAGAAGACAAGAAAAATATTGCAAATCTATTTAGAAATCATTTTAATGTAGACAATAACGTGAATTCAGTTTATAATAAAAATATAATAATTAATAGTTGTCGCTCGGACCGTGGTAACTCGGAGACTTCCCACATAACTGTAACAGCTAATGATGTTGAGAGATTACTTAAGAACATGAAACGTGGTAAGTCTCCGGGTCACGACGGTCTGAGTATTGAGCACTTGTTGTTTGCGGGCCAGGAACTCTGCGTTATTCTAGCGCGGTTTTTCAACATGTGTATAAGACACTGCTACTTACCAAGCGAAATGATAACCACTCTGGTTGTACCTATTTTGAAAAATAAGACGGGTGACGTCTCGAGCATGGCAAACTACAGGCCCATCTCTCTCGCCACAATTGTGGCCAAGGTACTTGAGAGGATTATGCATGAGAGACTTTCGCCGAATCTAGAGATTGATGATGCCCAGTTTGGATTCAGATCGCATGTTTCAACGGATATGGCTATCTTTTCCTTGAAACAGGTAGTCAATTACTATAGAGCACGCAACACCAGCGTCTACGCATGCTTTCTGGATCTAAGCCGGGCATTCGATACTCTTAGCCACGAGGTACTGTGGGAGAAGCTCGATAGGTCGTGTGTACCGAACAGTGTTATTGGACTTCTCCGGTTCTGGTATCAGAACCAGACTAATAACGTCAGATGGGACCGCGAACTATCTGACAGTTTCAAATTACCCTGTGGAGTGAGACAGGGAGGGGTCACTTCCCCCGACCTATTTAATGCCTATATTAATGATCTTATAGTGAAGCTGAGCAACACACCGGTTGGACTCAGATTAGACGACAGATATGTCAATAATCTGAGTTACGCAGATGATATGGTGTTGCTCAGCCCCTCTATTAAAGGTCTAGCAAAGTTAGTTGGCATCTGTGAACGCTATGCCAAAGAACATTGTTTAGTGTACAACACCAAGAAAACACAGATGGTAGTGTTTAGGTCGGGGAAGGGACCAGACTGTATTCCGAGTGTCTCTCTCAATGGACAGCCGATTCAGGTCGTAGAGAGTTTCAAATACCTTGGTCATATTGTGACGTCGAGCCTTAAAGACGACGAGGATATCGAGCGACAGCGTAGAGCGCTTTGTACAGTCGGAAATATGATTATTAGGAAATTTGCTCAGTCAGCAAAAGATGTAAAACTGACGCTATTCAGATCGTTCTGTCAGTCTTTTTACACTTGTCAACTCTGGACACACTACACCAAAAAAGCGCTTGGAAGCATCAGGGTTGCTTACAATAACATCTTCAGACAGTTCTTTGGACTAGCATGGTGTTGCAGCGCCTCTGGGATGTTCTTTGAGGCAAGAGTAAGCTCCTTTGAGGCTATCCAAAGAACCCGTATCGCGAAGTTCTTATCCAGGGTTGACAGGTGTAAAAACAGTATTATATCTAGTCTGGCAGATCGATTGATTCAGACAGATGTATACAAACGGTGGATGGAACTAGCATCCTGAACTCATAGGTAGGTACATTAAGTAATTTTTATTTTTATTTGTTGTAATTGTGTTGTGTACTTACCTGACTATTTTATTCTATAAATTTAATTGTATATGGATCAAGTGTCTGAAATAAAAGCATATTATTATTATTATTATTTAAACAATAGGCTAAATATTATACTGAAAATACGCGTGTGAAGCCGCGGGCAGAAGCTAGTAGTTGATAAGTTACGCCGTGTGTGCTAAAATATGTCTCGTTGCGAGCGCCTTCTTACTCCGTACTGACTGCACGAACGCTCGCTGTGTAACATGTTACATTACACCCCGTAAAGCTCTGCGCACGTTCATCCAACACCACTACCGCATACCATAAAAAGGTGCATTCTAACATTCCGGACCCATGGGACCCCTGAAAGATACCCTTGGTTGTATTTTCACAATACATTGCACGACACGCAAAACCAGCAATGGATTGTGAATAATGCAAGCAGGGTTCTCTCAGGGGTGCCATGGGTCCGCCCCCCATTCAAAGATGGGCTTAAACTCTTTATCTGTAGATCAGATACATTTAACAGTGAAAAAATGGCTTCCCACAAGCTGCAAACGAGTGGCCCGTCAGCTGTCTGTCACCTGATGCTGTCTTTATGAAATGCATACCTATCGAGTTAAAGCCCATATTTAATGCACATTTTTGTGTTGTGCTGTAGCAGCTCTTTGATCTGCGACAAACTTAACACGTTACATTACGCCCCGTAACGCCCGTCAGTAGGTACCCGGTAATTATGCATCATACTTTTTAGCACATCTTATCACAAGCTGCATAAAGAAGTGATTAATTAATTGACATTATAATGACCTCCATTACGTAGATACGATCATTTCATTCATCGAGTCATAAGAGTCATTAAAGATCTCTTATCTTTATAAATAACTAGCTGCTGCCCGCGGCTTCGCTTGCGTAGTTCCCGTTCCCGTGGTAATTCCGGGATAAAACATAGCCTATGTCCGTCTCCTGGTTCTAAGCTGCCTCCCCACCAATATTCAGCCAAATCGGTTCAGCCGTTCTTGAGTTATAAATAGTGTAACTAACACGACTTTCTTTTATATATATAGACTAGTCTATTCCCGCGGCTTCGCACGCGTTCTTTCTATGGAAACGTTAAGAGGTGATTTCTATCCCATGGGAACTGATTTATGGAATAAAAAGTAGCCTATGTTTGATTCCAGGATTAGAATTAACCGTACGCAAAATTTAAGCCCGATCCGTTTAGAAGTTTTGGCCCGAAAAGGTAACAAACATCCATCCATCCATCCATCCATACAAACTTTCGCATTTATAATATTAATTAGTGTGATAGCTTCTGCCCGCGGCTTCGCACGCTCTTTTCCGCGATAGAAAGTCTAGAAGCCTATGTATCTATGTCCTGGAATACCTACTATCTCCGTACCAAAGGGGTTTAAAGAATTTTGTACGGAGGGTGGCTCTATTATTTGTTTTTTTATTTTACAAAATCGCCGCGCCAATAAATTAATAAATAATACTGGACAATTCACACAGCATTATCTAGCCCCAAGCTAAGCAGAGCTTGTGTTATGGGTACTAGATAACTGATATACTTAATATGATACACTACATAGATAGATATTTTTTATTATACATAGAAAACAACCAGACCAACGGAACAAATTTCTGCTGATCGTATACAAAATTTGTTCCCGAGGCGGGAATCGAACCCGCAACCTCCTGCGTCGCAGCCATAGAAAATAATGTTCAGGCGTCAGGTTTCGTAGATATAAACTTATTTTATGAAGATAATTAATCCGTTAATATCTCAGAAAACTGACCTTTGATATCCAAATCTATACTAATGTTATAAAATGGAAAGATTTGATTGTTTGTTTGTATTGAAAAGGCTCCGAAACTACTGGACCGATTTAAAAAATTCTTTTACCATTAGAAGCACACATTATTCCTGATGAACATAGCTACTTTACCGCGGGAAAATGATTTCAAAATGCCTTCGTCGAACGACTGTATGCATATAGATAGGCTGCACGGTAGGCTGTGATTTTAGTGTGACTATCAACCCGCCCCCGCTTCGTACTAGAAGTGGAGGAGTTTAAAATATCTTTTTAATACAAAACCGTAATGCATTGTTATGGCTCATGATAACAAATTAACACAGCGTCCTGTGTGAATAATTCAGCGTTATTTATTTATTTATCATTTAACTCGTCTTGGGGACGCTCGCGACTGGTATTGATATGGATCAGTTGAGCTACCTGTAGATTGTTTGCAACAGTCTGCAGTTAGCTCGATTGTTTCAATTGTAAATACTAGTTCTAATTTATTTCTATTATTTGATTGTAATTTTCTTTGTGAATAAAGGCTTCTGCCCATTTAACGATGGCGGACGTGTCAAAGTAAACAACGACTCCACGATACTTTCTCAGTTAAAATAAACAAAACGCATTTTTACGATCTAAAAAGTGATAATTATATGTACTAAGACACAAATATTCAGCACAAGTGTTTGTGACTCGAAAATCTGACGGGATTTGTGAATAAGAGTGAATCATCATAACTCAGCTGACCGTTGGACGAATCGCGCACCTATCGGTAAGCGTACGATTTTAACGAAGAAAATTCAGCTTTAAGATATCAATACACACATAAAACATGAATTGCATCATATGCCAACAACAAATAGGGAGAAGAGAGATATTATCATGTTACCAATGCCAAGGCACCTACCATTATACCTGCATGAACATGACATCAGCCACATACATGGAAAACAAACATCTTTTCATGAACTCTTGGAGATGCCCTACATGCGAAAATAGGGATCATATGCGAAATAGTAACGATAAAACACCAATGCAAAAAATACAACAATTGGAACTCAATGAAACTACAATGTCGGTGGACGACTCTGACTTGCATGAAAAAAGCCCGCACAAAAATACACTAGAATCAAGCACACAAAGCGTAGCGGAACTAAAGTATGACAATACTATAACCATCGATATACTTAAACAGATCCTAGATTCAACACTAGAAGAAAAATTGGATATGCAAAAATGCAATATCCTAACAGAAATAAAATCAACATTTCAATCAGAAATCAAGAATGCGATACACAATATACGCAAAGAATTTACACAAAACACAGAAAAATTACACACGGAACAAACAAAAATAAGAGAAGAAATATGTAAACTACACAAGAAAATTGAAAAACAAGAAACGACCAACAATAAAGAAAATATCGAAAATCAACACACTCTACAAATTATAGACGAAAAAATAAAACAATTGGACAAGGAAAAAGAATTACTGAAAAAGCAAATTAATAAAATCGAACTCATGACAGCAGCAACATCAACTCCATCAGAATCTAAACAAGAAAACAAAATCGTAATTTATGGACTTCGCGAAACCTACCATGAGCATAAATTAGACCTAGAATACCGAGTCATTGACCTATTTTTGCACACCATGAACGTAGATCTTACTGGCCACATCGATGAAATATCAAGAATAGGTAATAGAGGATCACAAAGACCAATACAAATAGAATTTATAGGCAAGCGAATGGTCAAATACCTACTAAACAACGCACGATGCCTGCGGTCTACCGGTATTTACATTTCAGAATTCCTTGGAAAAAACGCACTCGAAGAAAAACGTCAAAATAAAAGATCATCTTACCATATCCAGCGACAAAGTCAGAACGCACGATCGTCGTACAAATCTTTAGCAACCTCCCAAAGGGTTTCACTTCCAGAAGATGCCACACAACACACATCACTGGACACAAATAACTTCGACACACAATTCACGACGCAGCACAAAAATTCCTTTCGTCGCTAAACTAAGAAAAAACACCAAAATAAAAAACACTTCACCTACAACAATCAAGGTATTATTTCAGAATATGCAAAGCATAAATAATAAATTACATGTACTACAATCATTCCTGGATAGCCATTCAGATTTCACAGCGCTATGCATTACCGAAACTTGGCTTAGTCAAGAAAAACAACAACTCGTAAAGATAAGCGGTTACGACCTTGTGTCATCGTACTGCCGGCAAAACTACCTGGGAGGCGGAGTGTGCATACTATTAAATAACAACTTAGAATGCATTCAATGTGAGGATATTATGGATATGTCTGTTGAGTACGTAATCGAAATAAGTGCAATTTCAATAACTAAACTAAATCTATTAATCATCACTTTATATTGGAATAATAATAAACAAAACATTTTCTACACACAATTATCAAAACTTCTTAAAATTCTGAGAAAAAGATATCGTTCTATGAATATTGTTATAGGAGGAGATTTTAATGTAAATGTATTTATCCATTCAGAATCTAAACAATTGATCAATTTAATGAACGAATATAATTTCCGTCAGCTAATCAACGAACCTACTCGTGTTACGATAACAAAATCATCATGTATTGATTTATTATTTACGAACTTCGACGAGGGAATCATAGATACTACAGTTATAGATTATGGATTTTCAGATCACAAGGGTGTTGCAAAAATAAACATAACGGGATACTTCTCAACTAAAACTAAAACATGGAAAACAGAAAAACGGATATTTAATACGGAAAATATAGAAAATTTTAAAAAAGAAGTGGAAAAGATAGATTGGATAAACATTATTAATCCTGATAAATCGATAAACGATAATTATAATTCATTCACTGAACAGTTAACACAAATTTTAAACAAACACATTCCTAAAAAAATCATATCAATAGACAAAACAAAAAAATTAGCGTGGCTAACTCACGGCATAAAAAAATCCTGTAAAAACAAAAGAAACCTTAACATATTAGTAACATACAGTAAAAACAACATATTAAGAAAATACCAAAAAAAATATAATAAAATACTCAAAAAAACAATTTATACCTCAAAAAAGCTTCAATACATAAAAGAAATGAAAAACGCAGAAAACAAATCTAAAACAATGTGGAGAATTATAAAAGAACGCACAAATAAGGCCAACAAAAAGCCGAGAGAAAATATTAAACTGAATATCCATAATAAGCTAACGTCCGACCCTACCGAAGTTGCAAACGAGTTGAACGAATTCTTTGCGTCTGTCGGGCGATCCAACAATACAAGCGGCCGGCCGCAGGTTACCAACACCAACGATAACACAATGTTTTTAAGCCCAATAGAACCAAAAGAACTATACAATAGTATACGAAACTTAAAAAGTAAGTATAGTTCAGGCATAGATGAGCTCCCACCAGTCCTAATCAAAAAATGCGCTAAAGAATTGACACTTCCCTACTATTTATTGATCAATCAATCATTTAAAGAAGGAGTATTCCCAGATCAGCTAAAAATATCTATAATTAGACCTTTACATAAAAAATCATGCAAGCATGATAAAAACAATTACCGGCCGATAGCACTGCTACCTACATCATCCAAAATTTTCGAGAAAATGATGCAAAAACGGCTCAATACATTCTGCGAAAAATACAACGTATATGATGACTCACAACATGGATTTAGAAAAAACCGATCAACCACATTAGCCGTATACAAATATGTAAACAAAATTATAGAAATAATTAATGACAAAAAATATGCAATTGGAATTCTTCTCGACATGAGCAAAGCCTACGACAGAGTACAATACAACATACTGCTAGATAAGTTATTTGGGATTGGAGTGAGAGGCATAACTCACGATTGGTTCACCTCATACTTGAAAAATCGCAAACAATTTGTAGAACTAGAAAACCATGACCATCAAACAAGTTTTATAAAAATGACGAGATCAAAAACTATCGAAACAAATAATTCAATCCCGCAGGGTAGCGTTCTCGGAAGTATACTATTTTTAATCTACATCAATGACTTACCTAAAATATTAACCAACCCATGTATTCTTTTCGCTGACGATATATCACTCTTGACATCATGTAAAACGGACATTAATTTAAATCAAAATATAACTGACATTCTTAATCGCGTTTCTCTCTGGCTGGCCCAACATAATTTAGACATAAACTACAAAAAAACAAAAATAATGCAATACAGACCATATCAGAAAAAACCCCTTGACATAAATTATTCATACCATAACATTTATCTAGAATGCGTAAATAATTTTACCCTGTTAGGTATAGTCATTGACTCGCATATGAATTGGAAAGGTCACGTAAAAAAGATAACGAGCAAGCTATCAAGCTTTATCTACGCTCTAAAAGAAATAAAAAAAGCAACAAACCTTAAAACAGCCTTGGCAAGCTATTACGCATTTGCATTCTCACACTTCAATTATGCTATTCTGCTTTGGGGGAACAGTACAGACGCTATCGACGTGTTTACCTACCAAAAGAAGTGTATACGTATTTTAGCAAACATAAAAGAACCGCGCGACGATGAAGCCGAAAGCTGTAGGCCACACTTTTGTGAACTGAAAATTCTAACACTAACATCAGTGTATATTCTAGAAGTTTGTAAATTCGTAAGAAAATACTCAGAATATTTTATAAAGAAAATTGACATACCTAGACGATACGTAAACAGACATAATCATAATAAACTTGTAATACCTGACTCAAAACTAAATATTCATAAAACAGGCCCAAATAAAATGGCGGCAAAAATTTACAATAAGATACCTGACGATTTAAAAGATACATCCGACATTAATTTTAATAGACAACTAAAGAATATGCTACTTAAAAAATGTTATTATACACTTAATGAATTTTTTAATGATAACCTTTAATAATGTGACAGTAAATAATTGAATGTTAACTTTAGTACCCATCTTCTCAATTTGCTACACCCTGACTGGGTACATAATTATAAGATACCAACTAAGAGTGATAGAATAGTGAAATATTCATGTACCTACCTATAATTATGGACGCAATAAATGAAATATGAATATGAAATATAACTCTATAAAGAGCTGTAATTTCTGTAGTCTCCTCTAGGATTTTCTATTTTTGGCTATTTGTCTGTTTTTAGGTCTATCCGTCGATTTCTCCGTCATATTTGTCTTTTATTATAGATCACGGAAGTGTTAGAGATAGTTCCTCTCCATTCCATTATCATTATCATTATCTTTGTCTTGACACGAATTAATTGTCCATAAGAATCTATGTAACATCTTTTGTAGGACACAAAAAGTAGTATTTTACATGGAAGAAGCCTAACTACCTACTCTAGTATATACCTATACTATATCCTACGTCTAGTATATTATATACTATAGTATATAATATACTAGACGGGAGTCTATGAATACATTTAGATTATTGTATGTTTACCTGTGTCTATGTCTGTGTGTGTGGATATCCACCGGGCAGCAGCGCTACCTGCAGAACAATTCTACCACCGAACTGCGATCCTCAACCCGTATGCTTGGCGTGGGGATTGTGGGCGTTACCCCCCATGAGATAAAAGCCATTAAGACGCTGTCCAAACAGCGACACCGTAGAAAGTACACTTTTTCGTCGCACCGTTAGCCGTTCTCCGACATATTACAAGCCCAAAAAAAAAACAGTGTATAGTCAAATGTATGGAAAAAAGACTTATACAAAAATATTTTATAAAACGATCTAGGATCTTGAAGAAAATAATCACAAGAAAGAACAAGAAAAAAATTTTTCGTCTCGAAATGCTCCATATTTTGAGTGACAACCATTAATTATTTTAATACTATATGAAAGGAAATTTTATCAACAAAAGAATTATGTAAAAAGTTTTAAATAAATAAAACCATTAACATAATAAAACCCAAAAAACACATTTTTGTAAGGCGTTTAGCGAAGTAATTGCAAAAATGATAATATTTTGCCAATAGAATTTCAACCTTATTACTCAAACATCCCTTTCAATATATGCTCAAAATAGCTTCCAGTAGCTTCATTCGGAGGCTGGATGCCTCCTCGGACGGACGTGAGGTTATGTAACTTTTTTCGCGATGACAGCTGGGTTCGACGGACGAATTACGATTTTCGACAACTTTTGTTTTGCGGGTTAAATGGTTCATTCGTCATTGAAATAAAGTCTATATTTGATTGAAGCTAAGCCAAAAGAAATTTGCAGGAATTTTATTCATTGACAGACCTACCAATTAAGTAGAATAGGTTTATAGTGGTTTTATCTCTGGTAGCTAGATAGGTAGGTATTACTCAACATGTTTACAGCACGAAAAGTATTGGTCGAGTTAAAATATGTTAAATAGGTAGGGCGATTTTGATGACCTTATATATAAATAAACAATGCTGAAAAATTAAAATAGGAGCCTACGTCCAGCAGTGAACTTATATAGGCTGATGATGATGAATTCACACATCATCACCAAGGCCGAAGCTAAGCAGAGCTTTGTTATGGGTACTTACTAGATAACTGATTTACTTAGGACCAACCATTTGCATTTTTTTTCTCGTAGTTCTACCAGTAGAACTACAGGCAAATTTAAATTACTCGTAGTTCTATCGGTTTGTTCTCTTAGAGAAGAGAGATTCTCAAAAGGACAGATACTCAAAAATAATAATTTACTTTAAATTTTTAATAACTCATAGAAAAACCTCATCGGAGCGGTTTGTCATAACTTTTTTGTTATTGGCAATATGTGTACATTGACATCAATATAATAAATTTTTTTTTAGCGTAACAAAGAAGTCAAGTAAAGGAGATGTTTAAAGACGTAATAAACATGCAAAACAATTGTATTTCCAATGACAGTTGTTTAAATTATTGTTAATCACTCATGTTAATCATAATCACTCATGAGTTCTTGGAAGGCAGCAACATAATAATAATAATAATAATAATAATAATAATAATAATAATAAGCCTTTTATTTCCAAATCTTAAATAACAATTTTTGAGATTAAATTAAAATTATAAATAAATTTTGAATTTGTGAATAATTTAGGTAAAGAATATTTCTAAAAGTAATTTCATTTATCAGTCATATCATGCATTTTCATTTTCTTCTGATTTGGGCACCCATCTTCGGGTGAAGGCCTCCTCCATCCATTTCCATAGAGTCCTGTCTGCGGCGTGTCGTGGCCAAGAACTCTTGGTTTTTATTTCTGCTTCAATTATAGCAAGCTGGTGTTTGAGTTTGTTTTTGTAATTTTTGTTTTTTCTTGATTTTTCTGTAAGGTTTAGTTGGGTAGTTTTTTCTTTTCATCTTTGCTTTTATTTTCTTTGGATTTTAATTTTGTTTTGTCCTCGATAAGCTTCATTATTTCAGGAGTAAGTTTGTACATGTCAGATTTTTCTCTTTTTGGCAGAACCTCCATACTTTTATGTATTGTTCTTATAATTTTAGAATAGTTTTCTTGCATTGATGTGTCTTACATTGAAAGTGCATATGTGAAGTAGGTTTTTTTGTCACCTTTGTTCGATGGATGGAGGGTTTTAGTCTTTTTTCTCCCGCGGGGACCAACCATATTGGGAGATATAGATTTTATTATGTGATTTTCTTTGTTTGAGTATTCATTCAGATAGAGGGAGGTCTTTTGTCGTTGCTATTCCTTATCCATAATTGGTATTTCTGGTTCAGCAGTGCTAGACTGTGAAATAGCTCTTGATTTCATGAAAGATTCGATTATAGGTTTATTATTCTTATTTTTTACATTGTAGGCAGTACTTCTCTGTTTTGATTTTTGTGGGTTCTCTTTTCCTGGAGAGAAGTTTAGTTTTCTCTTGTTGATTATGTTTGTACTATCTAGTGGTTGGCGGTGTTGGAATGGAGCCAGAGTCACCGACTCCTTAGGTTTGTTAAGAATAATAATTTTGTCGTATCGCAGTGCCACATTTTCACCTTGTTCTTTCCGGGCTTTGTATTCAACCTGAAGTTCTTTCCTTTTTTTAAGTACTTTTTGTGTGAAGTCTTCTTTTATATAAATTTGGAATTGTTCTAGTAACTTTTTGTTTTTCAGTAACTGTATTTTCAGGCCCATAGAACTTGCAGTCAGCACAACCGGTCGGATATGGTTTGTCTCATTTGTTGTTTGTCTTCCAATTCGTTTAACCAGCTCAATATCTCGTCTCTCGCATGGTATCTTCATGTTTTCATTTATCAGTCTCACTAGATTCCCTTCCAATTCTTGGTATGATTTTTCTTTCTCTTCAAAGCCGAAAAATATAAGATTTCTCTTTTTTAAGTGTTGTTCCATTCTTTCTATGGATGTTTGTTGGTCTTCTATTTGTTTTTCGAGGCTAATAAATTTATATTCCATATTTTCGAATTTCGAGTCAATGTTTTTGTTTATGTCCAAAATTATTGTATCTTTCATTTTATCTATGTCATTACGTTGCGTTCGCATATTTTCTTCGATTTTTCTAAGCATTTCCATCATTTCATCCATTTTTGCTGGGTGATCTAGGTAAGTTGTGAAAGGATGACTTGTCTTTTTTTTACACAATTTTTAGGTTATGTTTACGAACACTTTTGGATGCTTGGACTTTACTCACAGATTTATTCCTTCTGTTTTGTCTTCAAACAGTGTATTTACCAATGTACTGAGTGTTGATTTCACATGTAAGCAGTTTTTGGTCGTTTTTTCGCGTCGGTCGTCGATTTATAGATTATCTTTTAAAGGGAAATGTATACGATTCTACAACAAAACTCCTAAAGAGTTAAAAGTTATCAAAAAATAATTTCAAACAATTTGTAAAACATATCCTTTGTTAAAAAGGCTTACTACAAAATATCAGACTATCTCTAGAGGATAAAAAACTTAGGTACCTAATGCTAATAGTATTGCTCCAGCTCGAAAACTAACACCCTAACAAGGTAAAGGTTTCTTGTTCGCTTCTTTACTTTACCTTAAAAAGATTGAAGTGAACAATAAATTAAAGTAATCACTTTATTTCCCAGTTTTACTCTTGAACCTTATTTGAATTTATTGACGTGTCCAAGACTCCTGTAAGGGGTAAAGGAAATAAAGCACTGTTATATTTCATTTTATATCTGATTATTTGATTGACGACCTCTGTGGCGCGGCGGGGAAAGGTCCACCTGCGACACAGGAGGTTACAGTTAGTTTGATTCCCGCCTCAGGACAAATGTTTGTACCATCTGCAGATATTTATTCCAGGTGTTCTGGATGTCTTATGTATATAAAAAATATCTATCTGTGTAGTGTATTTAATAATTATATCAAAATAAGTATACCATAACACAAGCTCTAATTACTTTGGGGTTAGATGATGTTGTGTGGCTTGTTCAGCATTATTTATATTTTAAATTTTTTTTGAGAAAGCCCTCCAAAACCAAATCGAAATATCTTCAACGATTGACACTTTTGTAATCCATTTAGACCTCAGTTGTTTTGACTAAATTAGTATATTTTTTTAATGTATAAAGTATTATCATAATGGTCGGTGATATTGTCGGCACTTTAACATGCATGAAGATGATATTATTTTTTTAAGTGTTTCTGATTTCTATGAATAACTATCGATGAATGTAATTTTTATTATAATTGAGAAGCTTCAAGCGACATAGGTTTTATTAAGGTATTTTACATGCAACGATAGTAAAGCCGCGGGCAAATGTTAGTTAACATTACATTATTACCTTGTGATTGTGCTATCAACCAAAATAAAACAAAAGTTTGCCTCTTCTACAACAGATAAATTTGGCATAAGTCTATGTTAAAAATAAGCGCCTCTGCCGACCACATTTGGTAATATTGACATGCAATCTGACAGTCTTAGTTTTCCACGGCAGCGCCTTAAGGCGCTTATCAGGCGGAGGCCTGCGTCCAGTAGACCAAAACAGACTGTTAAGGTTGCGGAGACGATGATCCTGAGGTGGCCGAGTAAAATAATATCCCTAGGGAATCAGTACTTATCCCGCAAAACTTTAAAAAACAGTTTAAAAATAAGAGATTCGAAGTTGGTTTTTAGTTTTTCAAAACAAATAAATTATCTAATCTATATGGATTTTATGTTATCTGAGTCAATAAACCGATTCAATTTAACTATTGAACACTCCGTCCATTAGTGAATACCGTATGAAAATCCGTAGTAGTTTTCGAGTTTATAGCGTTAAAACAGACATACAGACGCAGCGGAGTTTAGTTATTTTTATGTAAGTAGTGCAGTAGTGATAGAAATGAAGTGCATTTAAGAGCACTATCATTATCACTGCCGACGTTGCAGGATGAAGTTATCATTGTAACAGTGCGGCTTCAAATGAGTGGTGTTTTATTAGAGAAGTTAATCGTGTATGTGATAATTTTGTAGCAATTCTTGGTAAATAATAGTCTTTATTTCTGATATTCACGTATTCAGTATTATATTTATTGCATTCATACAATCAGGTCTTAGTGATTAGGTGAGTTTTAGTTGAGATCACAGTAGTTATTTAGGGTGTTGCAATGGAAAACTGGCATGTATCGTGCCCCCTTCATTCCGTGTAACCCTTTCTACTTAAGATGAGCTATATTACCTATATCTCATCATATTATATATTATATTCATTATATTATAGCAATATTATATAGGTAATCTGTAGTAGAAAGGGTTTCACGGAATGGTAATTATAGTGCCTATACTAATTTATATTTTAATTTGCGAGTCGCTAAAAGAATCGTTGAAGAAGTCGTCAAGTCCGTAAAAAAAATTTGTTATGAGCATCTCTTTCAGTTTGCCTTCGAATATGTAATTTTTTTTCGAGAGATTTTATGTTTTCTGGGATTTTATTATAAATATTTACCGCCATGTAAGAAATTCATTTGATTAAACGCGGTTCCAACTGGCTCCGAATTGTGATGCATGGCCATGGCCCTCCATGCATCACGACTCTGATCTGTCATCGGGATCAGGGGGAGGCCTTTTCTCAACATTGGGACGTTACAGGCTAATTGTAATACGTGATTATCGTAATCGCTGTTTTCTGGGATAAAAAGTAGCCTATAATGATATTCCAGGTTTAGAATTACATGCTGTTGATGCAAAATTTCAACCGAATTTTTTCAGTACTTTTTGCATGAAGAGGTACCTTTTTTGAACATTGATCCTCCCAAACTTTCACATTTATAATATTTGTGTGATGAACAATATTGTAGGCAGAGGCAGTTATTTCATCGTTTGTAGGTATTTCAAATGATTCATTAAAATTACAACCTGAAATATATTTTGCAGTTGTAATGTAATATTTTTTTAAATATTTGTGTAACCTACCTAAATCTGATCATTGTCGTTGTAGGTACCTAACCTACTCATTCAACTACAGAACTACTACTATCCTAAAACGCTGAATTTGCAGAACTCGCATTCCTAATTCCATCAATACCCTGAGTTTTCTAGTTTATCTATCAGGCACGCCCTTGGCTCGATGACATCGTTGTTATCGATGACCATTTCAAATTATCATCTTCCGTTTTGATCTTAGTGTCTGTTTTGTCGTGTGCCAGTCGAGTTTTATTACGTAAGTTGATAAAAACGTATGTTTTAATAAAAACATTTTTTAATCATACCTTTCGATGAGTCAAGAAAACAGATGTGTTCCTATTGTGGTACGGACGGTGTGTTTGAGGCATAGTACTGCAGTGTCAGGGGATAGCCCAGCTCTTAATCCGAAGTGGGCGTCATGCAGGTTTACAGGTTTAGTTAAGTGTAAAAAAAAATATCTGAGCGTCTGGTCGAAGCGACGCGTGACCCGAGAGCTGGTCAGTATCTGGCACAGCGCATCAGCATTGCCATACAGCGGGGCAATGCAGCCAGCGTCTTGGGGACTGATATTGATATGGATCAGTTGAGCTACCTGTAAATTGTTTGCAACAGTCTGCAGTTAGCTCAATTTTTTCAATTCTATATATTAGTTCAAATTTATTTCTATTATTTGATTATAATTTTCTTTGTGAATTCTGCAATCAAAAAAAAGTTAAGAGTATATGCATATCAATCACACAGTCCTTTACTATCAGAATAGACAGGGATATCATAGGTCTGTAGTTGCCTATGCTGGAAGTTCCAGTCTTGTTTTTAATAATAGGTGCAACTACAGTCCTTAACACATGTCCTGGTAGGTATATACAAATGAAATCATATGGCTGATGCAGAACATAATATAAACATGAACTATATTTATAAGCAGCACAAACAATCATTTTATAGCATCTCAGGCACGTATGTATATAGGTAGGTAGAGTTAATATCATTTATGATACATTATTATTATGGCATATTAAAACCGATAAAAGAAAATTATTGCCTATGCCTATGATTTTACCGATGGATCTCACACTAGGCCGAGTCTAAACGAAATCGAACTTTATGATTAGTTTTCATGCAAACGCTAATCTTATACAAACGACATAAGAGTTGGTTTTGCATGACAACGAAAACGAAACTTCGATTTTCTTTTTCCAAGTAGGCCCCCTGTATCATGAGGTCCAGGCTGTAATTCTTACAAACAGGAGAAGGTACTTTGTCTCGGTGTGAACAACATGGAGAGCACCCCGGGCAAATGAAGGTACAGCTGCATTTTGCAGGTGTTCAATGCTCAGTGAGTCAAGGCTTGGAGATTTTCCTCGCTCATGTCTTTCACCACCCGCGCCAGCTCCTTGGCTGTGATAAGCAGGGTCCTCTCCCCCCGCGCACACCCTCCTTACTTTTAAGATGTAGGTGTCTGTACTTACCTAGAAGTTTTTTATTGATAATATGTAGGTAATAAAATGTTTTCTTACGCTGATGCCATGATTTAGTAGCTCCAGGCTTGATAATAACACTGTATAATAGGCTTAAAAAAACTAAATCTAAAATGAAAATGAACTTAGAAAAATTTATATAAACATTACTGATGTAAAATTTCTTGAAAAATGTAAGTGGGAATTAGTTTTGACATTTTGTGTAAACAAATCAAGGAAGGCTGTATATGTCTTCCTTTTTTGAATCTTTTTCACCATCGAGGTTTTTATCTGAATTTATGATCAACCTCCTTGGCACAATTGGCGCTATGGACGCAACAGCCAGGTAGCGCATTCGATTCTCACCTTTGATTCTCATTTAGCGATAAAAAAAAATAGAAACCTATAATACGTAGTATACATTGGTACATTGGTCTATTGTTATTGGTACATCGGCCATATTTTCTGAATTATAGTTCGACAATCTGGTCGATGCTTCGGAGCCTGAAGATGAGGCTCGCTTAGGACATACTTATTGAGCAAGTATGTATCAGTGGTAGCCTTCCCAGCAGTGGCCAGCCCAGCGACTCTCGTCGGGCTGACATGGTAAATGGAAGACGGGCCAGGTATCTTTTACCAACATTCACACAGCATGGCACTAGCCCCAAATTCAGAATAGATTTAAGTAACAACGGAAATTACAATAAAATAATAGAAACAAATTAGAACTAGTAGGTACTTACAATTGATATTATTTTTAATTGATATAAGGTTTTAAAAATACACAGAAGGAAGATGCCATTACTCTGGTAGGTTCCCTAGTCAGCTCTTACGACATCCACCGGCTGAGGCGGAGAAGCCGATTTATACGACACGACAGTCATGGTCATGACCTTACCCCACTTTACCTTATTAAATATTATCTTGCAGCTCTGTCAAACCTAGGCTCGAGAAATGAAGTGTGATTGTGACTTCGTCATATCGGACGGCCAGGGGCTGCCTGCACATTACGACAACTGCAGGCTGTCGTGGAGCGAACAGCATCCAGGAAGAATATACCCAAAGTAAGTGAGATCATTAATCGAAAGTTTTCAATCAGTGCGTCCTACCCGACATGATCTACGCAGCTGAGACGTGGACAGTCACGGTAGGGCTGGTCCACCAGTTCAAAGTCGCTCAGCGAGCTATGGAAAGAGCTATGCTCGGAGTTTATCTGAGGATAGGATTCGAATCGAATACAACCCTACAGAGAACCTAAGTTATCGACATAGCTCAAAGAATTGGCAAGCTGAAGTGGCAGTATGCCGGCCATAACTCGCGAAGAACCGACAAACGCCATGATGACGACCTGCGAAAAACTGCAGGCATGCTGGATGCGGCAAGCTGAAGACGCTATGGCGCTCATTAGGGGAGGCCTATGTCCAGGAGTGGACGGTGTACCATTCTCAATCCTATTATGTGGTTTTAATAGATCGTAACTCTGAAAAGCAGCTTTCTATACAATAAGTAGGTCGCAACTGCAAAAGCATGCTAAACATACATGTTTGAAAATATATGGCAGACGGATACATTATTTATTTTAGACCAGCTTCTGCCCGCGACTTCGCACGCGTATTTTCGGTATAATCGGGTTCGATTCCCGCCTAGGGACAAATGTTTGTACGATCTGCAGATATTTGTTCAGGGTGTTCTGGATGTTTTCTATGTATAATAAAAATATATCTATCTATGTAGTGTATTGTATTAAGTATATCAGTTATCTAGTACCCATAACACAAGCTCTGCTTAGCTTGGGGCTAGATAATGCTGTGTGAATTGTCCAGCATTATTATAATAAGTAGTGCTATTGTTTTAGTTAGCTTACGATTCAAGTGTATGCCATCATCTTTTTTTATCAATTTCATATTGATCTGTTCATTAGTTTTGGAAATCCTAGGTATCAAAAATTTCATATTTCACAAACTTTCGCATTTATAATATCAGGCTGAGGAGCTGTGTGGTGCCGGCTTAGAATTTGCACCACGCCAACTCTTCCCGCGGGTGTCGTAAGAGGCGACTAAGGAATATCCACCGGGGGCGGACAGCAGGGCCTCCTGCATAACAATTCTACCACCGAACTGCGATGCCCAACCCGGCGTGGGTATTATGAGCACTTTATTACATCGGGGGTCCATGTGATAAAAGTCAATAAGGCGCTTATCACGGGGAGGCCTGCGTCCAGTAGTGAACCAATACAGGCTTTTCAGGTTGAGGAGGTAGGATAGGAGTTCAACTTTTTCGCTTGTCCCCGTCTGCGCACATCAATCCTCATCTGTCTTCAAATTAAAAAATATATAAGTAAGTATTCAAAGTTAAAACTTTATATTGCAAATTTGTCTATGAAGGCTTGAGACTTCATAGACAAATTTGCTGACATCAACCATGCGATTATGTTCCGAGGTCACAGTCCTCAGTTATTACGAGGCCGCATTCCTAAGTTGGTACATACACAATCAATCTATACTTACTTATAATAAAACTGTAACAGGTCCAATTCTGTACATTGAAGTTATTTTGAAATTTTTTTTGGAGGGCACACTATTATCGATACTGAAGCCAAAACTGCAATTTTTTTCATTCATGTCTGTCTGTCTGTCTGTCTGTCTGTCTGTCTGTCTGTCTGTTTCTTAAACGCGCATCACGCCGAAACTACTGAAGGTATTGAAATGAAACTCTACACGATTTTAGGTCATACCACGAGGAAGGACATAGGATACTTTTTATCCCGGAATTCAGCAAGGTTCCCCTGGGAGAGGGGATGAAAGTAAAATTCCTTCACCGCGCATCACGCCGAAACTACTAAAGGTATTGAAATAAAACTAGGTATGATTTTAGGTCATACCACGAGGAAGGACATAGGATACTTTTTATCCCGGAATTCAGTCAGGTTCCCCTGGGAGAGGGGATAAAAGTAAAATTTCTTCACCGCGCATGACGCCGAAAGTGTTAAATGAGTTGGAATGAAACCTAGCACGATTTGATTTCATACTACAAGAAAGGACATGGGATACATTTCATCCCGGAATTCAGTAATTTTCCCCTGGGAGAGAGGATGAAAGTAAAATTCTTTAACCGCCCATCACGACGGAACAACTGAATGAATTCAAATGGAACTCGGCATAATTTGAGTTCATACTCCGAGGAAAGATACATTTTATCCCAGAATTTATGAAGGTTCGCCTGGGAGAAGGGATGAAAGCAAAATTCCTTCACTGCGCATCACGCCAAAACTACTGAATGAGTTGGACTGAATTGGTACGATTTGAGTTCAAGGAAGGACATGGGATACATTTTATCCTGGAATTCAGTAAAGTCCCCCTGGGAGAGAGGATGAAAGTAAAATTCTTCAACCGCGCATCACGACGGAACTACTAAATGAATTCGAATGCAACTCGGCATGATTTTAGTTCGTACTATGAGGAAAGAT
The DNA here is from genome assembly GCA_949316285.1 of Eupithecia subumbrata. Lineage (NCBI taxonomy): Eukaryota > Metazoa > Arthropoda > Insecta > Lepidoptera > Geometridae > Eupithecia > Eupithecia subumbrata. The sequence goes on along the minus strand of OX438644.1, from coordinate 1,193,201 downwards.
ACATTTTATCCCGGAATTCAGTAAGGTTGCCCTGGCAGATGGGATGAAAGTCAAATTCCTTCAACGCTCATCACGCCGAAACTGCATAGGTAATGAGTTGGAATGTAACTTGGAGAGAAGAGTTTATAAGTACTACAAGAAAGGACATGGAATACATTTTATCCTGGAATTCAGTAAGGTTCCCCTGGGAGAGAAGAAAAAGTAGAATTCTTTAACCGCGCATCACGACGGGTCTACGCGTCGTCCGATTTCATGCATTCTTTTTGTTAGAAACAGTGTTGCAAGATCGAATTTGACTAAATCAGTAGAAAGTCGAGTAGAAAATCAGTAGATTGATGAAATAATCTGTACATTGAAGAAAAAAATTAGTAGATAAAGGGTAGGTAAGTTCCTATCTATTTATTTTTTCAAGACGCACCCATTAGTTAGGTTCCTACCTACTAAGGTCTTGGAAAAATAAGTTAGGTTCCTACCTTACATGATATTATGGTGGTTTAGCTGGTCCAGTTAACTGTGACTATCGTCACAGAATGACACGTTTTGGTATTCTACCTTGGATGAAAGAAATTATGATGAATGCAGATGGAAGACGCGCGTCAAGTTTGAAACTATTAATTTACATTTATGACAGCATAGTGAAGCGATTAGTATAGCAGAATAGGGCCCAGCTGTGAGTAAGTAAAACGAGTAGGACACTTCTTAACACTGGCGCTGGCCGAGTCGTAGCTAAAAGTCGTGTGGATAAAGAATGGGATTGAAGATAACAATATGATATCCCCCGTAGACCCTACACGATTTTTTGCAAGGCGGCGTTTCATAATATGAGAGACTATGGTTAAATGTGAACTTAATGTCGGCAGGTAAGGCAATCGCGCACGAAGTCGCGGGTACAGCTAGTACTAAATATTCAAACAAAGTCTTATCTTGAATATTATTACAAAAGTACTGTCAGCGTACAAAATTACTAACACTTTTCTGAAAAAAAATAGTAGGTATACATCAAACCTTTTTACGCTCTAATAAATTTACATAAATCAACAAAAATAACATATTGTTTATTTTCCACAAATAACCTGAAAAGTTAACCAAAATAATCATCGTATAACATATCACCAAATAAAAGAGAGTTCTTAGATTTCGTGCAATTGTGTCTTGTTTGAGATTATGTAGTAATATTCAAGCTGCCTCGTCTCTACCTGGAAATTTGCTAACGCTACAAATAGCTCGCTACATTAGGTACTCCAATGTGTGAGTGAGGCTCTCAATTTACCGGACCGTGTTACCTTTTAGGTACTCTACTTAATGCGATCAATTCTAAGTACTAACACTGACTCGAGAAGTAAATTGCTCCTGAATTTTTTTTTTTTAACTTTACGCACGCGCACTAATCTTCCAGTCAGCACCTAAAAATCGCTATTTTCTGTCTTAGTCTCCATGTTGCGCAGGAACATGGCTTGCCAGTCACTCGTTGCAGTGAGAATGAGCCGGTTTGATTCCCGCCTCAGGACAAATGTTTGTTCGATCTGCAGATATTTAGTCCGGGTTTTCTGGATGTTTCTTTGTATATTAAAAAATATCTATCTATGTAGTGTATTGTATTATATATATCAGTTATGTAGTACCCATAACACAAGATCTGCTTGGGGCTAGATAACGCTGTGTGTATTGTACAGCATTATTTTTTATTTACTTATATATTTATATCTCCAAATTCCAACACTGATCCTCCGGTGAGCAGACCTACTCCAACCGGGCAATAATCTTGAGTGAACCTGCAGGTCTAAACACTATTTTCATTAGGATTGAGTATACATCAGATATTGGTGTCTCCAAAAATCTTCATTAAATACCGCCGTTAGACCATAAATGTGTATAGTTCGTTGGCTGCACCGCGGGTTAACCACTCCCTGGCCCTGCGCTGACAATATTTCTTTCGAACACTGACGAGCGTCTCCTTACAAGGGCTTCTGTAGATGGCAGGAAATGGATCTGCTGACGTCACCAGCTGCGCATTCCATATGTACCGCGTGGCGTCGCTGCATCGATATTGAGTCATCCTGTTAGTCAGCTGCTATTATATTATGTACACTATAGTATATGTTTACTAATAATATTTCTCTGTATTTTTTTAAGTTTGGGTACATAATAGATTTTTAATTTTGTATTACGAGTAATTCTTTTGCTTAGATCTCAAATTTAGTGCGGACTGGCTTAAACTAGAGGCGTTACTACATTGTATTTCTATTATCCCTTCGGAGGAAGTTTTCATATAATTATGACAGAATTTCACGTGCAGGTAAGTTCGTTTAAACATTAATTATACTTCGTCTAAGTTAAATTTAGGACCAAGTGAATGTGCCATAAATAACGCATTAAATTCGCAAATCTGTAATGTCATTTGTGTTTAATAAAGTGAATTCATCGATCAACGTTTTCGCTGGCCCCGGAATACCTGATCGAAGAGTGAATTGAATTGAATCGAAACCGTCCTTCTTGCGCACTCCGCTAAAACTGATTTAAGTAGAGTATTACTTATTTACAGAAATAAGGACGGCACCCTCCGGCTTCCAAACCCGCACCTACAAACACTGGACGTGGACGTGTTGTACCATCTTGGACTGGACACGCACAACTATGATCTACCAGCATTGTTCGGTGATGTTAAGGTAAATTAAAAACAACCTTGAGATGAAAAATAATCTAATTTTCTGAAAAAGTGCTATCGAAACTGATACGGGCAGGGAAGAGACCGATAAAAAGCTTACTGAAGAAAACGCTTGAACATTTTTTGAAATTCATTATGATTTTCAATGACCACTATAAAATTATTTAACCTGCGAAACTATAACTTGATCGACGATTTTACAAAAAAAAGTGTGGTAGTCGATGTTAGGGCAAAAATCTTCAAACCCTTAGGTAAAGGTTTTGAAGATTTTTGCCCTAACATCGGTTACCACCCTTTTTTTTTGTGTTTAAAAATGTCCTATGACATAATGTTCTAAAGCGTCAAGTTTCTGAGTTATTTACAGATGAAAAACAAATATTAGAGCAATAAGTATTTTCATCTGTGAATATCTCAAAATCCCAGATCCTGAAGTTATCCCATAAATGATTAATCACGAGGAATTAGTATTAGTCTCGCAAAACTCAAAAACTGTGTAAATATAAAGGAACTTGAAGCCGGTTTGAAATTTTTCGAAAAAATCCTCAACAGCCTGTATTGGTCCACTACTGGACGTAGGCCTCTCCCTGATAAGCGCCTTATTGGCTTTTATCACTTGGGGGGTAATACCCGTAATCCCCACACTGGACATGCGGGTCGGGGATCGCAGTTCGGTGGTACAATTGTTTTGCAGGGAGCAATCCAATTATTTAGCATTTATGATTTATCATTGTATTTCTATATTTCAATTCAATTCCCATTTTATTAATATAGATTCACAGGGAACACTTAGCCAAGTCAAATAGATTCAATACATTTAAAATGTTTAATTTCTTCCAGTTCGTATGCATGGGTGGCACGAAATACAGGATGCGTGAGTTCGCAGAGTACATGTCCGAAGCCCTAGGCCTCCCGAGTGAAGGCCTAAAGCCGGTGAACCTCACCAAACACTCGCAACGGTACGCCATGTACAAGGTCGGACCTGTGCTGTCAGTTAGTGTGAGTACCGTTCAATTCTGCGATAGTAGAATCCATACTTGATGATTTAACGAACTTACTAAGTGAAGTTCAATTATAATTATACGAAGCATCTCGTTCTCGAAATAAGTGGTATCCTGAAAATAAGAATTATTTGTGAATTGTAGTAGGATCTAGGGACCACCGTTCATGCAATACTGTTTAAAGTGATTCTGCCTCTCTGTTCGTCTGTCTCTTACCTTTTCACGCTTAACCGGCTCAACGGATCTTAATGAAATTTAGCAGGGAGGTAGATGGTAGGTATCCCAAGAAAGGAAAGGCTACGTTTTATCTCGGAAAAGCGCGTGCGAAGCCGCAGACACAAGCTAGTAGAATATACATTACTTATAGAGTTATTTCCTACAAGCAAAAAGCGATCACAGTAGCTTTCCAGTTGTTCCGTGATCATGGCGCATGTAACTGTGCCGAAATATTGGAAAGCTCAAAACTCAAATCATGGTAAATATCCCGTTATAAATGACTTTAGTATTATTAACCATGATAGATTTCAAAGTCTGGAGTTAGCACAATTGTTTCAATTGTAAATTCTAGTTCTCATTTATTTCTATTATTTGTTGTTATTGTCAATTATTCTTTGTGATTAATTTAATATCATCAAATATTCACAGCACGGCATCGGCATACCATCAATGACGACTCTCCTGCAAGAAGTGATCAAACTCATGCAGTACGCGCAGGCCAAAGACCCCATATTCTTCAGGGTCGGGACCAGCGGAGGCCTGGGGATACCCGCGGGCTCTGTGGTGGTATCCACTTGGGGGCTAAGTGGAGTCCTGGAGAAGAGCTATGATGTTGTAAGTTGTTGTTATACTTCTGTGTTTTGTGTGCTGTTGTATTATTTAACCTTCAAAAGTTACCAAACAGAACCCTGAGTCCGGTTGACGATATCGAGACATGATCGTGGTGTTTCATTTTAGTATAGGCACAGAACTACATCGATATAGTTATGCGAGTATAGGATTTGCGTAGTTCCTGTTAGAGGCGCTGTAACAAATCCCATAGAAAAACGACACGACATTAACACGTCTCAATACTATGTTGGTTAAATTATTTAGCACTACCCACACTATTTACCTATATTTGGAAAGCTGAAAAGCCTACTTTTATTGATTTAGTTATAGTTTCTCTATAAGTGAATTTGTACATTCTGAAGAGGAAAATTAATATCTCAAACCTCAATACAATCGTCAACCGGACTCAGGGGATCACCTTTTTGATTACAAAAAATATTATCGTCTGTGTGTCTGTCTGTGACATTGTATCTTCTAAACTGACAATTTTGTTTGTGTTTGCGGCACGCACAACACTTGATGAAGTCACCTTCTACGGCTGCACCAATTTTTAAAAACATAGCTATGTTTTAAGAAAATCGGTTACGTTTTGTGTTATGCTGTCACTGCAAAGTACCTATATCTAAAGAGTGCAAGCTTAAGCAACAAGAGCAATGCTTATTGTTCTGCCGTGCTCGAGCCGTGCGGTATGGATGATCTATAACCTCTGCTCCTGTCGAATTAACTTAACTAATGCCAGCATTTATGTTTTTCAGCCAATCCTCGGCACAGTTCGTAAGCTACCATCCGTGCTTGACAGCAGACTGTCTCAGGAAGTTCACTCGCTGGTTTCAAGATCTGATGGGTTCACCACCTATCTGGGAGGGACAATGGCGGCTGATGACTTTTATAGAGGTAATAAAATTTTAGTCTTCACTTTTATGTAGTTCATTATAATGCTATTAGCGAATGCCTATTATTAGCTTTCTGTGTCTATTTTAAATTCTAAAGTCTATTGGAAAGCTCAAAACTCAAATCATGGTAAATATCCCGCAGTAAATACAACGGGATATTTACCATGATTTGAGTTTTGAGCTCTCCAATATGTCGACACGGTTACATGCGCCATGATCACGGAAACGTAACGTAATAGTAACTTTCGTACCAAAATACAAAAAATTATAGATCGATATATTTGCCAATAAAAACTCACTCGCAATGCCGTCAGTTATTCCGTGATCATGGCGCATGTAACTCTGCCGAAATATTGAAAAGCTCAAAACTCAAATCATGGTAAATATCTCGTTGTAAAGGACTTTAGCATTAATAACCATGATGGATTGAAAAGTTTTATTTTAAATTCTATTGTAGGTAATTAATTGAGCTGATGGCAATCCGAATTAAATAAATAAAAATAAAATAATCACATTAAGGTTTTTTTATGATTGCCCATAGTGCTGCAGCTCTACTAGCTTGAATAGAATAGAAAATTATAATATTTATTTCGACACACATATAAAATACATATACAAAACCAAACAATAAGGAGCTAAATTAAATACAAATGTTGGCCGTCAAATCGAGCTTTGCCCCCATGACCCTGTGCCGAAATAGGCATTGGTTCAGCATGTGCTGAGCGATTGCAGCTCAGCGCTGTTTTCAGCCAAAAACCTTTGAGTTGGCGTTACGGACTAGTCGGTGAAAAGCTTTAAAAAAAAAACAAAAACAATATTAAATAGGTATGGATGTAAACACAGGTAAATAAAAGAGGTAAACACCCCGCTGCTGCATGAACATCTTCAAGTTCAAGCTGGGCAGGAATGTGTTAGCTAAATTCTGTAAGCCAAAAGCTAACCGTACACTCTGACATACGAACTGAGAGGCGAGTCTAATTGACGTTAGTAACGAGTCGTGAAAGTGACGTCTCATGTTCGTATGGAGTTTGTATAGTTCTCTTTCCGCACGGTAGAGGCGCTGTACCAAAATTTATGGAAAAAGGTACGAACGTCAAATTGGCCCTTACAAGTCATGACCCTAACAATACAAGTCACCCCTCTTTGTGAATTGTAAAGTCCTGCCTCTACCGTGCATGTACATTAGAGAAGTCTGTGTATTTGTCAAATCTTACCCAGCTTACTTTACTAAACGTGGGGATGTTATGATTCAACAGAAAAGGGCCAAGTTTCAGAACTTGCTCTACAAACCTCAATGTTGTAAGGATATATACAAGAAAAAAGTTTTTAACATGTGCATAATTATTTATAACAAGCTACCAGAAAAATTGAAGGATTTTAATGGTAACTTATTTCAGAAACAGTTAGGTATTTGGTTGCTTTCAAATTGTTTTTATAGTGTAAACGAATACTTAAATTTTAAATTTTATGAGAAATAGTTAATGATATCTTAAAATATAATTTATACCTAATAATAATATTGACTTATTTAATATTTGCTCACATGCTTGCGGGTCGAATACATTGTTATCACATAGCTTTAAGATCTTGGCATGTAATTATTGTATTCTGCAAATAAACTATTGATTCTGATTTGAGATTAAATGCAACAAAGTTGTTTGCTAACCCCGTGCAAATTACTGCTTAATATGACAAAGTAAATATTTATTTTGATTTAGATAGAGCATTGTTATGTGAATGATGTGCCTATTTTTTGTTTTAAACAAATTCGATATGTTACATCACGAAGCATTCTTGTTTGTATTGAATGAGATATTTATCATTCCAACTATTTTGACGCCGACTAAGATAAAATGCGTCTTAGTTGGACTATATTTTGTTCAGTGTAGTCAATGATATTTTTGACACTTTCAGGGCAAGGAAGGCTAGACGGTCCATTCTGTGACTACACGGAATCAGAAAAAATGGAGTTCCTCACAAAACTAACGAACCTCGGCGTAAAGAATATAGAGATGGAGGCGACTGCGTTTTCAGCTTTCACGAGAGAAGCCGGGATAAGAGCTGGTATTGTTTGCGTGACGCTTCTGAACAGACTGCAAGGAGATCAGGTCAGTTCATTTATACTAAGTTCTATTGTGCTGGTACTGGTGAATTCTAAGCCGGCACCACAGTGCCGGCTTAGAATTCACCACCCTAACTCTACCCGTAGGTGTCGTAAGAGGCGACTATGGGATTTCTATCGGGGGACGGGCGCCTTCTGCAGAACAATTCTATCACCGATCTGCGATCTCTAACCCACATGACCAGCGTGGGGATTATGGGGGGGGGACTACCATAAGATAAGCCAACAAGGCACTTATCAGGGGGAGGCCTGCGTCCAGCAGTGGACCTATATAGGCTGTTGAGGTTAAGGAAGTTCTTATTACGCCTAATCACTAAGGCCTACTTGTATGAATACAATAAGTAAATAAAATACTGAATACTGAACGCGCCTAGCGACCATCGGTTTTGCGGACAGATGGTCAAAAAAATGACACTCCTTAGGGTAGTTTTGTAAAATAAAAAAATTTATGATTCATTATTTACTTTACAGTTTTTTATACCAAGTTTTGAGTGAATCGAACCAAGGAATAATATTTTCCATAGAAACTTTACCATTTTTTTAACCCCTTCAGAGGTTAATTTTTGGAAATGAGATAAACCTCTATAGCAGGGGTGCTCAGATTTATGGTGTCTGCGATCTACCAAAAAATATTTAGAAAGCAAGAGATCGACTAAGCTACTATGTAGGTAGGATTTTTTTTATCGTTCTCTTTAAAATTGAACATGTACAAAATGAAGGAATCAGTGGGATCGGTTTTGCGAGACGAGCGAACGTCGCGCTGGGAAGGCTTGAGACGCGGAATGGCCGGCCCGCGCACAATTTCACGGGCCTAACTACTTGCACTAAAATAACACTGTTTCGCAAAAAAATAAAACCATAATCGCCTAAAGTACTTACTAGGGAACACGTAGACGAAATTTTATTGAAATATGATAAGTAACTAGCAAATAAAACTGCTTTTCCGTAGAAGTATTTGTGCAAAAATGAAGATTTAGAGGAAACTTTGCGATTTTTTTGTATCGAGACAAGTTTTGTCAATCGTGTTTCGACTCCCATAACTTACTAACTTCAGAATCCTAAACTTTTGATGCTTATCAAAAAATTATAAAAAAAGTTTTTTTTAAATTGATTTTCCGCATAGTCGAAACGTGGGTTTTGGGACTCACCTTAGCGTAACTTACGAACTACAAATTCTGTTTGATCGTCGATCGTCGCCGCGCACCGTTCAATGTTACCTATTATTTTAGGTATGAGTAGGTACAGTCAGCGTCGAATTGATATGAGCGTCTAGAGTAGTCAAAATGATCTGAAAAACATAAAAGTAATTTGATATACGCCGTTAGAATCACCATAATGTTATAAGCACCCAAGGTGTTCAAAATATCTTACTACTCGTTATTTCATAAGTATTTATATGAGCAGGCAGTCACCCTGACTGCTCATAATATAAATGTGAAACAAGGAGTAGTAAGATATATTGAACACTTTGGGTGCTTACAACAATATGATGCTTCGAACGGCGTATATCAAATTGCTTTTATGTTTTTCAGATCATTTCGACTACTTTAGACGCTCATATCAATTTGACGCTGACTGTACTAGGTAGATATAATGAGTATATTGCTGACGATCGACTCGAAAAGCTTTCGCCATCGACCGGTCGATCGCGATCGACCGTTTGAGCACCCCTGCTCTATAGTATTCTAGAACCTAAAACTATCTACATACCCAATTTCATCTAAATCGGTTAAGTAGTTACGGAGACACGTGGTAACAAATATTCACACAAACTTTCGCATGTACTATACTAGTTTCTGCCCGCGGCTTCGGACGCGTTGTGTCTGTAGAAAAGTGTTCTCTCCCATGGGAACTGATTTATGGGATAAAAAGTAGCGTGTTTAATTCCAGGATTTGAATTACCTGTTCGCAAAATTTCAGCCCGATTCATTCAGTAGTTTTGGCGTGAAGAGGTAACAAACATCCATCCATACATCTAAACATCCAAACTTTCGCATTTATAGTATTAGTGTGATTAGTAGGATGTTTAATCTCAATCTTGGTTTATAAAATTTGATGGTAAATGATGGGTACAACACATTTAGCTACGATGCACTTCTCGCATAAGAAAAGGCACACTTTACCTTATCTAGAACCGACAACCGCTGGGGTAAACGTGTTCTTGAGTGGAGATCGCGACTCGGCAAACGTAGTGTAGCACGCCCTCCGGCCAAGTGGGATGTTGATCTGCGAAAGACTACAGGCAGATGCTGGTTGCGGCAAGCTGAAGACATGGCGCTATGGCGCTCATTATGCGGCCTATGTCCAGCAGTGGACTAATAAAGGCTGATAATGATGATGATGATGACACCTCATCTTACGTTGCAGGTAACACCGAGCAAAGCTACGATCAAGGAATGGCAGAGACGACCGATGGTCGTTGTCGGAAGATACATCGCCAAATGCTTAGAAAATAAGAAGTATAATAATATACAGTAATTCATCAATAAGTAGATATTTTATGTAACTTGCTAAAGCCACAGCCCCACTGCTGCGCACGGAGAAGCTACGCACGTATGCCTAGCTTCACTTTGCAAGAAAATGTATGTGATTAACATCCACTGCATTCCACGAAAGCGCTAGGCACGAATACGAGATTAATGACGTCATTACTACACGCGTGGCTTGCTCGAATATGGTGCCCACGCAGCTCAATGCTGTCAACGCTATGCACACGGTACACGCGTGCATAGCTTCACTCACTTTCTTATGATTCAAAACTGTTCTGCGACTCAGTTGTACATAGTCGTGGGTTAATTTTCATGTTTAGTGTATGCTCCAGTGGAAACGTATACCCAACGGTGTCAAACGAATGAACCACCGCAGCTAAAATGCGCTGCGTGGCCGTGTACAGCGTGCTCCGCAGTGGGCCAGCTATTTAAATAAGTTTGAAAAAGCGCATAGTGCTTAAAAACGTTTTTATATTTATGTTTATATTGTCTAGGATGAATGTACACTGGATTTGTATTACTCTTACAGATAAGATTATAAATAAAGATATTTTAAAATTGAATTGAATTGAGTGGGCCAGCGGCTTTATTCAATTCCATGATGTTTTTGATATTACCTAGTACTTATTTTTTTATACATAGAGAAGTTAGAGCTTTATATTTCCATACCTGCTGGTGTATTTTTTATTATATTTAATTAAAAACTAGACACACTAATGTTGATGATTTATTGAATAGTTCCCTGCATTCAGAGTACGCGTAAGTCGATTCCCGCAACGTCGACGTTCGTTTAGGCGAGCGTTCTTCAACGGCGGCGAGCGTCGATCAGCGCCGTGACACCAAGGCCACAAGGTGAATTAATTTAGGAAATAAGTTGATAGAAAATGTTTATACAAAAGAATAATGCTAGATATAGTGGCGAGATAGAAGATACCGCCTTCTGGGATTGCTGGCGCGATTGATGCAAAAAACATTATTTTGACAGCAAAATATTCGTGACTGCAATCCCAAAAAGTATTTAATAGTTATGACGGGACATCTCTTTACATCTTTAGGGGCCCAATTCAAAGACTGACGAAGGAGTGACTCACCCGTGGTTCTGCTATGTTGAACTGGTTGTACCACGGGGACATAATCTATATCAGCTATGTTTAACTTCGTTGTTTAACTCGCTTTACTAAAAGATCGCTTAGCGCTCTGCGTGTACAATATAATAACGCCTTCAGGATGTTGTTGGGGCTGCCTCGCTTCTGCAGCGCATCCCTCATGTTTGCTGAGGCCCAGGTTGATGGCTTTCACGCCATCATCCGTAAGAAAACCGCCTCACTGCTGCGCAGAACGTGGAGCAGTACCAACACCATCCTGAAGGTTGTAGGCAGTAAGTTTGCTTCGCCCATCATGCAGTCTTTCAACAGGATCCTAACTCTTTAGACCTCTTCTTAAGTTGTGATTCTGTTGAATGGCTGCGCAACTCTTACAGTTCATATGTTTCTCTCTGTATTTTATCTCTGATTTTTATTTTTATTTTTTGCGATGTTTTATATGACATGTGTGTGTAATTTATGGACAAAATTATGTCTGAATAAACAAACTTTTTATTTTTATTTATTTTTAACTGGCTGGACAACGGAGATCTAAAATTGCCCACAGGGCGCCATGATTTGTGATTAAGGGTTCTTTATCGCAGCAAATAACCTGGCGATTAGTTTGGCCCCAGGGATCCTAAGTGTACCTTGTTCGAACCCCCTTGGGTCTTAGACCCAGGGCTTACCCTGGGGTGTAATCATGGAGGTGTCACGGGGTATTGACTACTTCAACTTCTTTTATAAATGTATATGGCTCTGTGTCTGGTTTGAAATATATCTGCAAAGTTGCTTGTTCCTCTTCAGAAATGATACCCAATGTCAAATGTGGACCACGGGCAGGGACCAGAAATATCAAGTAGGATATCCATAGAAGAGCTGCTTTGAACTAATAGCATTACACAATATTACATATGATACCCGGTTTGTAGTCCAACCCTAAGGCTGCGTTTCCACCAGAGATGTGCGAGGTAGCTGAGCGGTGCGAGGATGCGTTGCGAGGCTGTGTAACGACGTGAGTGTTTCCACCAGAGATGTGCCAGCAAGCTCACCGGTGCGAGGATGTGTAGCGAACTCTTTTCTGATAAGCGAGCAAGAGTCTAGTGACTTCTATTCTTTCGCCCGCGTCCGTCCCTAGGACACATCCCTCGTACACATCTTGTTTTGTATGTACAAAAACCTCGCTCCGCGGAGCCATTTCCACTAGAGCTGCGCTGACCGAGGCTAGGTAAATGAAGTGATTCTATTGGTTGTTAAAAACATTACTCGGTACGCATCTCTGGTAGAAACGCAGACTTAATCCGGCTCCGAGGTCTCGTGGCACAACTAGTTGGAATACCCTGGCGGTTGCACAACTAACAGTAAGTAACATCTAAGCAATAAAAAGCTACTTTAGAAACAATCTATTTATTGCAAGATCCAACAAAGGAGTAACAAGCTTTTGAACAAAATTGTTAACCGGACATTTCCTCAAGCCACCGCAATGACAAAGTACATTGTTTAACAAACTGGACCGTTATACCGTCAGCCACAAATCAGACTTTCAGTGTTCTTTATGTTTATCGAATTCTTCTGAAAATTCATAAACACTTTTTGCGGCCACTTCTATACAACCAATAGTTCTGCACTTGTCAATGCGGGTAACAGTAACAAGGGTAGACCGGGGAAACGGAAAAATCCGGCCAATTGCAAGGGTAGAAGTAGTTGCGTCCATCCGGCTTCCCGGTGTGTGGGAATCCGTCCTTGAGGTCGCTCTTCACGCCAGCGCCGCGAACGTTGGGCGCTAAAGCCGGATTTGGTGCCCAGCCAAAACGTCCGCAACTGTAACAAGGAGAAAAATTATTATTATTTTATTCGTTGTTTGCGTACCTATTTATTTACTAGCTGCTGCCCGCGGCTTCGCCTGCGTAGTTCCCGTTCCCGTGGTAATTCCGGGATAAAACATAGCCTATGTCCGTCTCCTGGTTCTAAGCTGCCTCCCCACCAATTTTCAGCCAAATCGGTTCAGTTGTTCTTGAGTTATAAATAGTGTAACTAACACGACTTTCTTTTATATATATAGATTGTATTCATTTCTATTACAAGGTATTAAAATTCTTGACCCCGTTTGGTGCCGAGGCTCTCCAGGATTTAAAAAAATATCTGAGCGTACACATTCATGGCAAGACACAGATGCCAGTCTTCTCTCCCGTGTCCCGGCCGGCGGCGGTGCGACCCGGGTCGCACCGCCGAGGCTGGGCAGTGAACGTGGAACGAAACCGTGGCGCTCGCTTAAAAATCTACGTCTCAGCCTATGGATGCCGTAAGAGTTGACCAAGGGAACCTAATAAAGCAGAGAAATTTTCTGGGCGTCAAAGGATGCATCTATTGTTGAACACTGTAATGTTCTAGTCTTGTTTTTTAAATAAATAATTTGTAATCTAGCACATACGGTGGTGGATAGCACCAACTCCGGGATGCCTGTATCGGCTTCGGATAATGATGATAATAGTGGTGATGACAGGATACCCGTCTTTTGGTCAGAGTGTGATATATCTTTATACATGAAAATGAATCCCTTTTTCCCTTGGTCACGGCATCACGCGTGAACGGCTGGACCAATTTCGCTTATTCTTTTTTGTTGTTTTTGTTATTGTCAGGTTCTTAAAAAAGAAAAAAATAAGAAAGTTGCAAACATAAATTTCCGCGGGGGCGAAGCCGCGGGGCGCAGCTAGTATAATGATAAGATATGCCAAGGCGAGAAAGTGGCTTTACCATAGTGCGTAGAGCAAAGCCCAAGCTTTTTTGAAATAACTTTATGAGCAAATACTCGATGTTACTGATCAGGAATGTACTTACTCAGCCATGATAAAGAAGGTAGGTTGCTCTGCTTTGTGCAGCAAAAAAGCAGCAACACCGCTTAGAACTTAGAAGGATAGCAGCGAATAAAGTCTTATATCAGCTTATATCCTAAGAAGTTTCGCTACTTACAAGACGATGATAACTTAGCACCGATGTTTTTTTAGATTTTTAAATTTTATATAATAAATAAATTGCGTGTGCTTAGATTATCATTTCAAGTTTTTTAATTAGAAAATTAATATTTTTGTGAAAATTGCGTAATGATTGTTCAGTAAATATTTTCTTTTTGAGTCAACTGTTTTCTATTTTGGCGTCTATCGGGCGGTTGTCTTCTGTTTTTGAATTCTGCACCCGGTCTGCCATGAAGCAAGGAGGTCAAATATCCTTTTAAGGAGGTTTTAGTTATTAGGCTAATGCCACACTATACCTGCCAAGCTTGGAGGTAAACTTGGAGCTACGCTTAGTACAAGATACCTACACAATGGTCACATACAATGAGAACAAAAGAAATATGTCAACTCTCTAAAGATATTAATGTTGATTGAAAACTCGGTGCTTAAATTTATAAAATTCAAAACCGAAGGCATTGGGATACATGAAAGACCATCAAGATTCTGTTTTCAGATGGTTTTCACAGTCAATAGACCTTCGTTTGACCGTAATCTCAGCTGATGGAAAGTAGTGTGACCAGCTGCGCAAATGTAACACGTAAGTTCGCTACATGTTCGCTAGAATTAGTCACTATACCCCGTCCACGAGTTTATTTTCTGTTTGGTATAATTATAGGGACTTAGGAGTAGAGTAGACTTAGGATTGTCGCTATCCCCGTCCACGAGTTTATTTTCTGTTTGGTATAATTATAGGGACTTAGGAGTAGAGTAGACTTAGGAGGTTCCATAATTGATGAAAGGTGAGTGGATGAAGACTGAATGACAGAATTAAGTATTTCATAGACACTGTTACTTTTGACAGATAGGTAAGTATAGATACGAATCTGTCGACTCGAAAGTTTCGATTTTTATCGAGCTGACATACCTACTGATATAGATAAATCAATAAAACGTCAAGTGCGAGTCGAACTCGCGCACTAAGGGTTCCGTAAGACCTTATGTCTTGCCAAATTATTATGATTCTAGGTCAACGGGAAGTACCCTATAGGTTTTGGTCCACGGCGAGCATTAAAAGTATTTTTTTAGTGAATAAATTATAAATTTATGGTCTTTGGATATTTCTCTTTACTTGTGCCATAAGACCTTGCTGCTCACCAAATTTCATGATTCTAGGTCTACGGGAAGTACTCTATAGGTTTTGTGTGCATGTGAATATTTTGGGAAATATAACAGGGGGTTGACAGACGGACAGACAGACAGACGGACAACAAAGTGATCCTATAAGGGTTATTTTTTTCCTTTTGAGGTACGGAACCCTGAAAAATATTGAAAATAGTATAAAATTATACTTTACCACTGCAAATAAATCTGTCTTCCTATAGCACGGAAAAACGCGTGTAATGCCGCGGATAGACGCAAGTAGCAAATGAAATAGCAGCGAGTTTTTACTCTATGCATAAAGCTTTAAAGCTTTTACACTAGGCCTCTGGGTTAATTACATACAGAAGAGAAAGAATCTACAATATAATAACATCTTTAGAATGCTGTTGGGGCTGCCTCGTTACTGCAGTGCTTCAGAAATGTTTGCCAATGCGTTCACTCACAAATTTCTGCCTGCCATAATGCTGAGGATGGCGGCAAAGCCATCCGTCTAATAGGTATTGTACCTTACTTAAAGGGCAATCTTTCTCATCCTACATGACACAGTGCGTTACCACCAATGATGTACTACTCTATGGTGAGACGACCATCTTTCACTTCGGTCCCCTCTTTACTGTGTTTCTAGAGGATTCTAGCATTCAAGTTTGAATTGGCCACCAGGATCAGGATCCTGGTGAACCCATGACCCCCCCCCCCCCCCCGAGACAAAATGAAGTTAGTAAAGAAATCAGATGGTGTCATACTAGGTTCATTACTTATACTCTCGCGTAACAAACGTAAAGAAAAAATGCCTTTTCTCCAATATTATTGGTAACTAGCTGTACCCGCGACTTCGTTCGCGATTGCCTCACCTGCCGACTAATTAAGTTCACATTTAACCATGGTCTCTCATAATTTGAAACGCTGCCGTGCAAAAAATCGTGTAGTGTCTACGGGGGATAGCATGTTATCATCTTCAATCCCATTCTTTATCCACACTACTTTTAGCTACGACTCGGCCAGAGTCAGTGTTAAGAAGTGTCATACTCGTTTCCTTCTTACTCACGGTTCCGATCAGCTGGGGCCCTATTCTGCTATACTAATCGCTTCACTATGACAGGGGTATCGACACAGAATGTCACGTTTTGGTATTCCACCTCAGATGAAAGAAATTATGATGAATGCAGATGGAGAGACGTGCGTCAAGTTTGAAAGTATTCATTTATCTCGCACGCACTATCTGGAGTTTTATAAATCTAAGGATTCTACGTGATGATTCTGCGACGATTCCATTGTCATACTGAAGCAATTGACTGGACCACCGTAATTTTTTTTTCGTTAGTAGGTAGGTACAGTTGGCTGTGTACCACAGTAAAAAATATTTTTCTGTGGTCTAGTTAGTTTAATTGGACCACTTACTGCAACCAAACTTCGGTAGTACAGTTAACTGGACCAGCTAAATCACCATGTATCATGTAAGGTAGGAACCTAACTTATTTTTCCAAGACGCCTTAGTAGGTAGAGTCTGTACAAAAAGAGAACCGTCGTGGCGTTACGGTGAACTAACATTAAGATTTTTATATGGCAACCCAATCGATGTGTCATCTGTCTCATCATTCAACTGTCATAATATATTTTCAACTCGGTAAATTATTGTTGATCTTGTTTTTGTGGAAATTATTGCTTTAATTATGTCGAAAAGAGGAAAAACGTTACGCAGCACTGTGAGGCAAATAGTATATAATGTTATACAGTTTTGTCAACGCGAAAAAGCGTCAAAAAGCCCAATCATCAACCTGAACAAAGCTACGGAACGAGTAGCCGCAATGACTGGTATGTAAGTCTTGTTGTGGTGTATTTTGGACAGTACATTGATTTCTTATACGAAATAAACAGTGTCTTTAGTGTTGTATGTGCGATTAGCGTAAACGGAAATACTATATTAGGTAAAACTCATTCAAGCCTCAGCTGACCTATTTTTGTAGTGTATGACTAACACATATTGATACTTTGCGTTTTTAGATATTAAACTATGTACATTTTATGTTGCAGGTCTTAGTAGAGACACTGTGTCTAAAATTAAAAAAGAAGGTGCTGTAAATAGAGGTGTGTGGTGCACTCCAGGGAAAAAACGCAAAGGCCGGCCCAAGACAATAATTCTGGACGATTTTGACAAATGTGCCATACGGAGCAAAATTCGACAGTTTTATACTGTTCGAAAAGAGGTACCGACTCTGAGGAAGCTACATAGAGTACTAAAAGAAGACATAAATTTTGGTGGTGGAATTTCTAGTCTGCACAGTGTTTTGAAAGAAATGGGATATCAATATAAAAAATGTCAGTCGAAACGAAAAATACTTATAGAGCGGCATGATATTGTGGTTTGGCGTGCCAAATATTTGCGAACCATGAAGCGATTGAGAGAAACAGAAAAACCAATTGTTTATTTAGATGAGACATACATCCATACTGCGCATGAAGTCAACAAGTGCTGGCAAGGCCCAAATGAACCTGGGGTATCTAAAGCCATTTCCCTGGGTGAAAGATATATTATCGTACATGCTGGTACCCGGAATGGATTTGTAGATAACTGTTTACTTGCATACAAGGGTAAAAATACTTCAGCAGATTATCATCACGACATGAATGATGAGAACTTTACAAAATGGGTAACAGAAAAACTTATACCCAATCTTACCGAAAAATCGGTGATTGTGATGGATAATGCATCTTATCACAGTGTACGTTTAGATAAACCTCCAAATTACAGTGACAAGAAAGACAAAATGAAAGAATGGTTAAACGATAAAGGAATATCATTCCCAGAAAATGCACTTAAAGCTGAATTATTCGATTTAATAAAAAGTAACAAAGGTGATCCTGTGTACAAAATAAATAAATTACTTGAAGCACATGGTCACACAGTTGTCAAGTTACCGCCGTATCATTGCGATTTGAATGCAATAGAATTAATATGGAGTTTAGTTAAACGAGATGTTGCAGCAAAGAATGTTAATGTATCAGCCAAGGAATTGCTGCCCATAATAAACGAATGCTTCAATAATATAACTACTGCTCAGTGGCAAAAAGAATGTGAACATGTGAAACATGTTGAAGAAAAATATTGGGAACAGGACCATTTGATGGACAATTTACAAGAATTTATCATAAATGTAACAGAATCAGAATCCGAAGATGAAACAGAGTCTGATAGTGAATGCTCCAAAGCTAGCTCAGACATAAGCGGCATTGAATACTTAGATTCAGATTTTGATTATGGTACTGATTAAATTATTATCTATAATTGTAAATTTTTACTGTATATTAAGAAAATGTAAATAAAATCATAAAATGTCTCTATGTTTAATTTTTTAAGTCCGTTATTAATAATTTTGATTAAAGCTATCACTTAAACCAAAGTAGAATCATGCATTTATTTTTGGCTCATCACATTCATCACATAACACCTGTGCAGTGCTATGGTAGCCAATTTCAATCACCATTATGCGAAGATACATATCAGCAAGAAGTACCTATTCATGACAAAAATTGGTGTCTGTGCATGATTTCTTTCTACCAAGTATCAAAAACTCTTAGTCGCACTAGCAATGACAGAGCAGTGTTGTCAACGCAACAAAAGTAGTAAATTGGCACACACGCGACCTCAATTCCTACGACGGTTCTCTTTTTGAACAGACTCTAGGAACCTAACTAATGGGTGCGTCTTGGAAAAATACATAGATAGGAACTTACCTACCCTCTATCTACTAATTTTTTTCTTCTAACTACAGATTATTTCATCAATCTACTGATTTTCTACTTGACTTTCTACTGATTTAGTCAAATTCGATCTTGCAACACTGTTTCTAACAAAAAGAATGCATGAAATCGGACGACGCGTAGACCCGTCGTGATGCGCGGTTAAAGAATTCTACTTTTTCCTCTCTCCCAGGGGAACCTTACTGAATTCCAGGATAAAATGTATTCCATGTCCTTCCTTGTAGTATGAACTCAAAACGTGCCAAGTTTAATTCCAACTCATTACCTATGTAGTTTCGGCGTGATGCGCGGTGAAGGAATTTGACTTTCATCCCCTCTGCCAGGGGAACCTTACTGAATTCCAGGATAAAATGTATCCCATGTCCTTTCTTGAACTCAAATAGTACCAATTCAGTCCAACTCATTCAGTAGTTTCGGCGTGATGCGCGGTGAAGGAATTTTACTTTCATCCATTCTCCCAGGGGAACCTTACTAAATTCTGGGATAAAATGTATCTTTCCTCGTAGTATGAAATCAAATTATGCCGAGTTCCATTCGAATTCATTCGGTTGTTCCATCGTGATGCGCAGTTAAAGAATTTTACTTTCATCCTCTCTCCCAGGGGAACATGACTGAATTCCGGGATGAAATGTATCCCATGTCCTTCCTTGTAGTATGAAATCAAATCGTGCAAGGTTTCATTCCAACTCATTCAGCACTTTCGGCGTCATGCGCGGTGAAGAAATTTTACTTTCATCCCCTCTCCCAGGGAAACCTGACTGAATTCCGGGATAAAAAGTATCCTATGTCCTTCCTCGTAGTATGACCTAAAATCGTGCCGAGTTTCATTTCAATACCTTCAGTAGTTTCGACGTGATGCGCGATTAAGAAACAGACAGACAGACAGACAGACAGACAGACAGACGGACAGACAGACAGACATGAATGAAAAAAAATACAGTTTTGGCTTCAGTATCGATAATAGAGTGCCCTCCAAAAAAAATTTTCAAAATATCTTCAATGTACAGAATTGGACCTGTTACAGTTTTATTATAAGTATAGATATAGATAGATAGTAAGTAGTAAGAGGCGGAATCTATAGACTGACAAGATGAATGTACTGACCACATATCACAAGTGTCGAATTAGGGAATTAGCGATTTTCAGGAAATTGACGAAATCAAAAGTGACCAGTTGACGATAGTGACAAATTAAAGAAACTGTCGAGTAGTGTTCTAACTCAATAAATTGTGTTTCCATTTATTGAATAATAACCAAAACTAAACAAATATGATTACACTGTGTACAAATCACATATTACACAATGTTGTGCCGACCCCTACTAAAATGGCACAAAGGCAGGAAGAATAATAATTGAGTCATTCATAGATCCGGTGGTAGTACGGACAGACGCAGTTGTTGGGGGGAGTGTTGTAGTGGGAGCCGTCCTGGGTGGAGTACATGGGCCTGCCGTCGCGAGGGCCTCCGCGGATGCCGGCGAAGGCGGCGTTGCAGGGGAAGCTCGGGTTGTAGCTGGAAGACAAAAGACAATTGGCGGCTTCGCACGCGTTGTTTCTATGGAAACGTTTACAGGTGAATCGGAACTGATTTATGGGATAAAAAGTAGCTTATGTTTGATTCCAAGATTAGAATTACCTGTGTCCAAAATTTCAGCCTGATCCGTTAAGTAGTTAGGCGTGAAGAGGTAACAAACATCCATCTATCCATCCATCCAAACTGTGATGTGATGTGATACTTGACTTTACCTAATACTTGTTACTTCTAATGCTACTGCAGATGCAAAAAACGATAATTTATGTACGTTTGGTGCCGGCTTAGAATTTATACCACCCCAACTCTTCCCGCGGGTGTCGTAAGAGGCGACTAAGGGATTTCTATCGGGGGACGGGCGCCTTCTGCAGAACAATTCTATCACCGATCTGCGATCTCTAACCCGCATGCCCAGCGTGGGGATTATGGGCACTGCCCCCTGCGATTAAATCCAAGAAGGCGCTTGGGAGGCCTGCGTCCAGCAGTGGACCAATACAGGCTGTTGAGGTTGAGGATGAGTCTTTGATAAAGGTAGTAGAAAAGAAAGCGATTTTACTTACAGAACCATGGCTTAAATTTAAGTGTGTAGATATGAAACACTGGAATATAAATAATTAATTTAATGAGAGCTTAATAAATTTTAAATGAAGCTAGAGAGAATTGGAAAATATATCACGAAAAACTGGGATTTTTTAATTATTTCAGAATTTTGTCAACAATATTATTTTAGTTCATTCATTCGAAATTTTGATGATTTTGATTTAATTGAGATTATGAAGTCGAAAAATCTTTGAAAAACCTAGGTTTCTGTCTCTGTCAGTAATCTTCTGATTTTGAACAGTATGGCCATGAAGGCCAGTACTTATTTATAGCAAAGAGAAAATAATGAAAAAGTAACGCTACGTTTTAAGTTATAGAGATTTGATTGTTTGTTTGTATTGAATAGGCTCCGAAACTACTGGACCGATTTGAAAAATTCTTTAACCATTAGACACTTTATTCCTGATGAACATAGGCTACTTTTTACCGCGGGAAAATGCTTCATTCCGACGGGAAAACGGGTAATAGGACAACGGGTAGTAAGAATGCAGCTAGTATATTATATAAAGGTTTTTTCACGCGAAAACACGTGCGTACCCGCGGGGAGAAGTTAGGTTATTTTATATTTGTCAATAGGGCGATCATGTTTTATCTCAAACAAAAATTCGTAGCATTGCGCCGGCTCGCGGGTTCCCTCCAAACCCTGCCCATTGAGGAATAGAAGCGTATAGAAACGCAACTTTTAGGATTTCGCGACATCTGTTTCATTTTGTAAGACGACCTCCGTGGCGCTGCGGGCGAAGGTCCGCCTGCGACGCAGGAGGTTGTGGGTTCAATTCCCGCCTCGGAACAAATTTGTGTACGATCTGCAGAAATTTGTTCCGTTGGTCTGGGTGTTTTCTTTGTATAAAAAAATATATCTATGTATGTAGTTATTGTATTAAGTATATCAGTTATCTCGTACCCATAACACAAGCTCTGCTTAGCTTGGGGCTAGATAATGCTGTGTGAATTGTCCAGCGTTATTTATTATTATTATTCTTATTAATTTTAATTAATATAATTGGTGTATGATATCGTAGGTATTAAAGTAAAATAAATCAATTGAAATTGTATTGTATTACCTTTACGAATTATTTTTAGGATTAGGTAGGTAATTGTAAATTTTCATAAAAAACTATATATTTGATTGTACAGAGTACCTACCTTATCCAATTTGTAATCAATAAGGAACTTGAGACGAAGCTTTTTACTTATTTATTTTTCAGAATGATAAATAATAACACTCTAGTCTTACAAGACAAAATTTATCTTATTCAGTGTTAGAAGTCAATGACCTTATTTCTTTAGGCTTACAAAATAAGCACTTAAACAAGCAGTTAATATCGTTGTTTGTCAAGGAGTTTTAAAATTTTACACCGTTATTTCTTTTCTTTACAAAAAGTTCATTTGATTCTAGATCCGAGTAGGTGTATCTATCTTTCTAATATCGATATATAACTACAAAAAAGTTATTAATGCTCGCTTTTCCGTAGTCGGTGTCACTAAACTCTCCGAGCTTTAAAAGCTCGGGAATTTCACATCCTTACAACGCCTTTCTCTATCGATGCCGTAGCCGGGCTAGCCTACGTCACGCGTCAGTACCTACCAACGCTCGCAGCGAGAGGCCGCCTCTTCGAGTTTCCCTTCCATCCTTTGTAGTATTACTCTATTACCTCTATTAAACTATCGTTTTTTCTTCACTATTCTAAACCTTATCAATTAACCAATAAAGTACAAAGTACAGTGATAACGTGACGGTTTTCAGTGATATTAAAGTGTGTTGTTTTTCATGGGCATGTTTTTGTGTTGTGTGAATTTATAATGAGCTTTGGATTAGCCTGGGATGAGTGAGTATTACAGTATTTTGTAATTTGTAATTTATTATCAGAGACATAAGGATTATATTAAAATCTTTGTTTTTTATCGGCAAAGCTTGCGCAAAAGCTCGGCCAATGTCGCCGATGCGTGAGATAAAGGAATTAGGTTAAACTATCACGGTTGACTGAAGTACCTACTTAGAAATAGAAAAAGCTTAAGTATTTGGGCTTCGAATTCCGTTCTATAGCTATGTAGATCATAGATATATTTGACACTAAGAGATATCTAGATGTGCTAGTGTTTTCTTTTTACTACTTCCACTAGTGGACAAAAACAATTGAAGTGATGATACTCTATCAACTTACTTACGGGTCAGTTGAGCGACACAGGTTTTGTGTTGTGAAGATGTGTAGGTAGGTACCTACGTAAAGTTTTTTTTCCAAATTTATTTTTTTCAAAATTAGGCCATTTAATGTAAAATTATTTGGTTTTAAATTAGACAAATCTATGAGCTTATTTTGTAAGCCTAGAGAGATATACAGTACAATACAATCTAAATATTAACCCCCGACGCAAGAAGAGAGGGGTGTTTGTTATAAGTTTAACGTGTCTGTCTGTGTATCTGTCTGTGGTATCGTAGCTCCAAAACGGATGAACCGATTTTCGTTTAGTTTTTTTTGTGTCATAGATAATTTTATCCCGAGGGTTCTTAGCCATGTCTCATGAAAAACTGTCGAAGGGGTATTTAATATTTTTTATTTTGTTCTTGTTTATTAACTAAGTAAGGGTAAGTAAGGGACACAGGGTTTATCTGCGATGGACAGCAAGTAGGAGCAGATTTCGACAGTTTTTAACCGACTTCGAAAAAGGAGTATGCTCTATGTTCAGCTGTAGGTATGTATGTTTTTTATATTTGTCCGTTGATTTCTCGGTCATGTATGCACCGATTTGGATGATTCTTTTGCAGTTGTATAGAGTATGATCCCGAGGTGGTACCATAATTAATTTCCGAGGGATTTTTTATCCCGCATAATTTAAAAACAGTTTAACACTAAGGGATTAAAGATAAAGATCATTTATTTGCATAAACATTTGTAGATGTAAGATTTTACAAACAGTAAAATTTAGAAAGTCGTCTATCTCTTTATTCTTATCTATTTATTTCTCGATTCTAAGTATTTTTTTAGTTTTTCCAAAACCATCAAACAGTTTAATTAGAGCATAACATACAAAAGTTCCTAAAATCTGAAAGTACAAATACTGTCATCGTACTATAGGTACCATGACACCTTTCAACAATAGTCTATACAGAGGCATAGTTAATGGTTACATCGTTGACCTTGCACCAGGAACCCCTTCCGTATAACAATCAGTAGGTAGGTACAGTTACAGAATGAAAAAAATTAAAAATATGTTTATTGCTACTTAACTCTTAAACATCGAAGTAGGACATATGTCTTACTTCAAAATATTTTGGTTTTGAGCTTTGTTACAGAAAGGTCTGCGTAAATAAAATAAATACAAAACCAAGTTTAATAGCTTCTTTCAATAACTTTCAAAACAAGGACAAAATTAAAAATTTTGAAAACTTCCGACAGATTTTCATGAAACATGGCTAAGAAAGAACACTCGGGATAAAATTATCTATGACACAAAATAAAAAACTAAAAGAAAATAGATTAATCCGTTTGGGAGCTACGATACCACAGACCTCCACAGACAGATACACAGATACACAGACAGACACGTCAAACTTATAATACCCCTCTCTTTTTGCGTCGGGGGTAAAAAAGTAACCCGGATCAACCTAATCAAAAGCATTCTATCGCTAGACGTAAAACAACGTTTTAGCGGTTTTCGAGAAGGGGGTCCAGGCAACAGAATTAGAATTAAAGAATTATATGGTACTAGCTGCATTCTTACTACCCGTTGTCCTATTACCCGTTTTCCCGTAGGAATGAAGCATTTTCCCGCGGCAAAAGTAGCCTATGTTCATCAGGAATAATGTGGGCTTCTAATGGTAAAAGACTTTTACAAATCGGTCCAGTAGTTTCGGAGCCTATTCAATACAAACAAACAATCAAATCTTTCCTCTTTATAATATTTATGAGTATTAACGGCAATCACCCGTTAAAGTAAAAATTATTATTGTTGGGTGTGTGTTTTGTGTACCTAATAAAAAAAAAAAAATTCATGGCCTTCAAACTCTGATAATTAAGTACAATGAACTCATTTGACACATTGCCAAAAATATAAAGCATAAAGCTGAAATAAAAGTTGATACAGGGTGTAAAAAGTATAAGTACTCTGGAAACAGTAGTTCGGTTTTCACAAGTCGTATAGATTTTTTTTTATCAAACGTGATTTAGATTTATTTGTTTAATTAAAACGGTTATCAAAACCAATTACATTAATTAATTAAAAATAATTACATTATAAATTAGGCACATACATATCGATTATCAATTGAATTTTAATGTGATCAGAACACATTAAAATTCAACTATTAATAGGCATATGTCTCACCTTAATTGACATTTGAACGCAAGAACTACTTTGTTAATTTAGTAACTAATAAATAAATAATAAATAATGTTGAACAAATCACACAGCATTATCTAGCCCCAAGCTAAGAAGAGCTTGTGTTATGGGTACTAGATAACTGATATACTTAATACAATAAGTACACTAATTCGAAGTTTGAATTTTTTGAAGCTAACCTTACAAATATTATTGGTATTAAACGGGTATTTATCGCGTTTATTTACCTATTTTTCCCGTCGTTTCAACAGGTTTACATACCGTCGTGGTCACGAGATGACTGAAACGTCGGGAAAAATAAGTAAATAAACGCGATAAATACCCGTATAATAATACTAATAATAATGTGTTCAGATCGCGTAAGTTTGAAAATATCTAATCTTACAAGTTGGTGGCTTGCCTTATAACCTTTGTTCTTGTTTTTGTTTTCTTGTGTAAATACGTTAATTAGGAAAGTTTTATGTATTTTGTGAGAAGAGACTATTAAAAAGTTTATTTATAACCCAGACGATAGAGAATCCAGAGTAATCTCAGAGCAGAGTGAGTAGTCCTATCACACCCTGTACTTAAACAGCTTGCCAAGAGAGACTAGTAACACAGAGGGACGACTTAACCATTAAAGCTTTTGATTTTTTGTTGCTGGAGTTTTTCTTGCAAGTAACAGATTTTTGTAAGAACATAAAGAAAAACTGTGTCTAAATTGATTCATCTGTCTGCGAGCTTCGACCTCGCCGTTAGGCACACGACTAGTTGGGGTTTGAAATATTAAAGAAATATAAAGCCACCGCAGATACGATAAAAGCTGTGCCCTGAGATCCCCAACCAGCACGCTCAGGCATTACCTAGGCGGTAATAGCAGAATTATAACCCTAAGCTAATAAGAGCCAGTGGCCGTGTGGTGCCGGCTTAGAATTTGCACCACCCCAACTCTTCCCGCGGGTGTCTAGAGAGGCGACTAAGGGATATCCGCCGGGGGCGGGCAGCAGCGCCCCCTGCAGAACAATTCTACGGAACTTCGATCCCCAGCCCGCATGCCCAGCGTGGGATAGTTATCATTACCCATTATGATAACAGCTAATAAGATTCAAATAAAGTCCATCAGTGGATCTTTACCTGGCTGTAGATAAAGAGCCAATAAGGCATTTATAAGGGGAGGCCTCGGTTCATCAGTGGACTGATATAGGCCGTTGTTGTTGTTGTTGTAATTCAAGTCAGCTTTAATCATTGTTTATTAAATTGTAGTAAAACGATTTAGGAGCAAGATGTTCCATACCAAAATTAGTTTGTAACTTATCAGATTACTGTCCCGTACGAACGAGGTTCGGACTCGGGACCGCTGATTCAAATAGTTTCCAAAGAAAAGTTATTATACCAAATCTTCCAGACTTCCACATCCAATATTTGTCCACTAATAAATCTATTTTAGACGTGGTCGAGATTTGTTTTGGGACAATTTTCTGATTTTATTATGGGTTATTTGTAAGCAGTTAGTTGTAGGCCTCCAAGTTCAGAATAATAGTTGTAGGCCAGAACCTGCGGCTAGACTTCGTTATTTTATAAAAGCTCGTTATACCTACCTAAGTACCAGTACAGAGTAAAACGAACTTCCACTCTGTGCTGGTACTCCACTCTGTATTGGCAAAGCCTACCTATATGCATACAGTCGTTCGACGAAGGCGTTTTGACAGGGCAATCGTGCGGGGCCCAAGGAACGGGTCGGGGGGGGACGCTCCCGAGTAACTAAGGCGGTGATGTATTCTACTCGGGAGCGTCCCTCCCCGTCCCGTCCCTTGCCCCCGTACGATTTCTCGGTCAAAACCACGTCAAAATGCCTTCGTCGAACGACTGTGTGTACTGGTCTGTTTTCCCGGTAGAGAACAATTTTGGAGTTTTCAAATCCCGAGTGAATTCCTTATGGATAAGCGTGCTAAATCTTAAATATTGCATACCATATCTTCACTTTCTGTGAGTCTTTGTGAGATGGTGGCCGCTTCACCATTTTCAATCAAAAAACCTGAGAGTTCCTCTGCGTGTGTCCCCAACAAACGTAGGAACGATTAGTGATATTGAATTTTGTGTCATCATAGCTATTGATTTACGATAATTCCTATGCGGGAAATATCAAATATTCTAATTGGTACCCATGCCGTTTCCTTATCCAATTCCACGTATTTAATAAATGACATTTCCAACGATAACTCCATAACAATAAATATCATCTATTCTATTGTCCCAGTCTGGCTGTCTGCATTCGATGGTATATTTTATTTGTTCTGGCAAGTGATACGGTACTTACAGTTTGAATGAAAACGTACAACAAGTTTCTAGTGCCTAGCCCGCGCCTTCGGTCGCGTTCTTTCTTTCGAAACGTTCAAAGACTATTTCTAACCCATGAGAACTGATTGATCTATGGAAAAAAAGTAACCTTTGTTTGATTCCTACGTCTTTCCACAATATGTTCAGTAGTTTTGGCGTGAAGAAGTAACATACCTTTTATATATCCATGCATCTAAACTTTCGCATTTTGAATATTAGTTTGCTGTGACTAAATATTGCTTGCGACTTTGTTCGCTTCTAGAGTTATAGCTACTTCCGCATTCATACTTTCTAGCTACTGACTTGTGCATGAAGCTCCGCATAAGTTTTCAAAAAAAATTACGTAATAAGGAACAAGCGTTAGGACCCATTTAGCCATTTGATTGTGAAACAATTACACAGACAGATTACGTAATAATTATTAGTGAGGTTCAGGTTCACAGTCCACAGCCCATATAATATGTGCCGCAGGCCGAAAGCGTCATGAGTCCACAGCCCGCATATGGGCTGTCCGCCTACTGAGTTTTAACGGGTCGTATGTTATTGGACTTAGAAGGGATGTCTTAAATTAAACACGAACTTGGTAGAATAGATACTAAGCTAATTCAAATATTTTTAAATATTTTTATATTCGTTATATTACGCTATTTTAATGGATCAAGATCTCTACCGGACTTGGGAGGTACTTTATACTCTCGATGCCGGACTGTGAACTAGTTAACACCTATTTCGCCGCGGAGCAAAAAAACTGCAGCCAATATTAGTTACCGAACTAAAACCGTAACCGAGTAGGTATAGAGTAGAGTGGGTAGTTCTGACGACCTATGTTGCGCTGCTGGCGAAGGTCCGCCTGTGACGCAGGAAGTTGCGGGTTCGATTCTCGCCCTGGGACAAATGGGTATTCTGGGTATTTACTATGTATAAAAAATATCTATCTATGTTATGTATTGTATTAGGTGTATCAGTCATCTAGTACCCATACTACAAGCTCTGCTTAGCTTGGGGCTAGATGATGCTGCGTGGGTTGTCCAGCATTATTTTTTATTTATTTATTAGTCAAGAAAATATCAAAGGAATTGTGAAACTAGCTGGTTTATTAGATAAAATATTATGTAATAGAAACTATTACAAAAGTAGATACCGTAACACTTCAAAATAATGACTAATCAACCAGGTGCCCAAACTTATAATTAATCCGTAAACCGTTGGTTAATTGTTTGTAAAACCCATAAAACCTCTGTAAGCTCATATGACCACATCCGCCTAATCACACCTGTCTCTTTCCTGCCCACACACGCACGCCTATCCGTCTCGCTCTAACAAATGTTAATGCCTTCATCCGAACACTTGCCAAAACATGTCGGTCGATGAACTCAATGAGCCTACGAAATTACTACGATGCTACAAAATTGCTACGGTGCTACGAAATTTCTACGGTGCTACGAAAGAGAGCTACGACGCTACGAGCTTGCTACGAGAATGTAGCAAATGTAGTAAAATGCATGATTTTATTTTGGTACTAGATTCAAACCTATTTTTCTGGATCCAAAGCAGCCTATGTGCTATTTCAGGGCCCTGAGTTTGGTTGCTCGATAGTATTGAGACGTCATCGAGGCGTTCAATTTTTTGTGAGATTTCTGTAGTTCCATGTCCGTACCGTACCTACTGAAATTGTCCTTCGTGACTAACAGGGGGAAAGATAGAATTATTTCAGTTGATTAAATTTTCAAATGTAACCATTGCAAAATGGGTGACAGATCGAACTTTTTTTAACCCCCGACGCAAAAAGAGAGGGGTGTTATAAGTTTGACGTGTCTGTCTGTGTATCTGTCTGTGGTATCGTAGCTCCCAAACGGATGAACCGATTTTTGTTTAGTTTTTTTTATGTTATAGATAATTTTATCCCAAGTGTTATTAGCTTTGTTTAATGAAAATCTGTCGGGGAGTTTTTAAAATTTTTAATTTTGTTCTTGTTTCCCATTTGTACACATAGCAGGGAGACAGATGGAAATTATTCTGCCAAAATTTCGTTGCATCTAGCGTACTAGATGGGACTTAAGTGGGTAATAATGATTTATAGTCTTTGTGTCCCATGAGAGTCACCTGCGATAGGCAGTGGAGAAAGAGAGGAATAAATACTGGCAGTTTACGATAAAATGTTGATCCAGCGTTTTTATTTTTTTGTTAAGCTGCGAACGTTTCCAGTTACGAGTTGATCCATGTCCGTCCTCACCACTCACACCTTTTACGCAGTGTGATACATGATAATCAAACATAATATTTAACTACGCAATAATAACACCAGCTTTAATATAGTTCGATTATAAACTAATAAAAAAGCGCGAACAATGCCCAATACAATGAAACATGACCACAATACGTTTACAAATAAATACACGATACAATGTAATCCGATTGGAAATTGCTTAGTCGGCCATTTAATTAATATTCTTTTATAGGTTTGTAGGACAGCAGTTTGTAACTGTCGCCGCAGGATCGTAGAATCAGCCTGTTTGTAGAACGGCTAGGCCAATTGTAGTGTACCTATTCTATGTCCATAGACTATTAGCATCTATTAGTATGTTCTATGGCTCTGCATGTGTTTATGGTTTCGGGCTCCGTCTGCCATGTTGGCTTGCGTCCCCCATCCATGGGAATGGGAATAATCATGTTTTTGTGTTCTCAACAAGTAAATTCAAATGTCGTGTCTCAGTAATGTCTTTAATTAAATAAATATATTACAACAAGAACAAAACAAACGCTGATTTGTTAGTGCTTCCAACGAACTAAATTTCATTCGACGCCATATGTGAGTTTTGGCTATTTTTTTGTTATCGTCAATAGTCCTTCGTTTGACCGCTATCCCACTTAGTGGGAAGTGACGATGTGCCAGCATTCTGGGCACTCTGCCTTCTGGTGACGGCTTACATTTTTCCTCAACAGCCTATAATGGTCAACTGCTGGATGCAGGCCTCCCCCTGATAAACGCCTAATTGTTTTTTATATCATGAGGGATAATTCCCATAATCTCCACGCTGGGCATGCGGGGTGAAAATCGCAGTTCAGTGGTAGAATTGTTCTGCAGACGGCGCTGCTGCCCGTCCCCGGTGGATATCCCTTAGTCGCCTCTTACGACACCCGCGGGAAGAGTTGGGCTAGTGTAAATTCTATGCCGGCACCGGTCTTACATTTTAGGAAATATATATATAAGTGTACTTAGTTGTAATTGATTTATTATGTTATTGTAATTTTCTTTGTTAATAAGTAGTTCATAGTAAAGCACCATTTGACAGCTCTAAAAATTAATCCATCCGTTCTATTTCGATCGATAAGACACGTTTGTGTTATTCCAACACAGGCAATATCGCAGCTAATATGTTAAAATGCCCAAAAGGAAGCTACTGTTGTTCTTCGGGTGTCCTTAGTCCAATCTTACGACATCGTAGACATGTAGCTTCTTACGCCGCCACCGCTGCCACGGCTTAAAATTCTATTAGAAGGAAAACTCGTCTCAATTCCTTAAGTCATAAAAATTAACAAACAAAAATACGAACCCATATTTTTATTGTCTAAGTCTTTTCATCTCCACAAATCTGATAACATTTCTTCTGTTTTCTCGTATTTATCTCAATTTGTTTTGTATTGTTTACGAGAATAGTTAATTAAGTCTTTTGTGCGGCTCTAATTTGGACAAGAGCCGCTCCGTTTGTTTGAGTAGTGAAGGTGCCTTCACTCACAAACACAAAAGAAATCTTTCTTTTGTTGCCGTAATATAACTAAATTACCTTTCAACACGTCATCACTGAAGTGAAAAATTGGTTTTCTGCGCATTGACGTATCACACATCATCATCAGCCTATATTAGTCCACTGCTGGACATAGGCCTCCCCAATGAGTGCCATAGCGCCCTGTCTTCAGCTTTGCCGCATTCAGCATCTGCCTGCAGTCTTTCGCAGATCGTCATTCCACCTTGCCGGAGGGCGTTTTACTCTACGTTTGACGAGTTGCGGTCTCCACTTAAGAACACTTTTACCCCAGTGGTGTTCGGTTCTTCGCGAGATATGGCCAGTCCACAGCCATTTCAACTTGCTAATTGTTTCAGCTATGTCGATAGCTTTGGTTCTCTACGTAACAATAGGTTCTGCGAAAATTTATTTCGGGTCTGGATATTTTCTGTGAAGTCTGCACGGTGTGTGTACGTGTTTATCAGCGACGACATCAGTGGCGCAGTTGACGAAGAACCGCATGCAACGCAGGTTGCTGGTTCGATTCCCGCCTCGTAACAAATGTTTTTATGATCTGCACATATTTGTTGCGGGTGTTCTGGGTGTTAACTGTACGTAATAAAAAATATTTATTTATTGTATATCAATTATCTATTACCCATAACACTAACTCTGCTTGGCTTGGGGCTAGATAATGAGATGCTGTATGGATTGTCCAGGATTATTTATTTATTTATTTAGTCATTTGGAACCCTTAATGACCTTTATGTGTTGTATGGTTACTGTTAGACTAAAACCTCACAACTTATCACCAAGAAATAGAAAAAGAAAGACATTTATATAACAATAAAAACAGTTAAAAACAAAAACACACCCAAGGTACAGACAGCGTCAGAATTAAGTAATCCTCCTGCATAGTATATGCAGGTTTAAATCCGAACCCGTTAATCGTAGGAGTATTAAAAGTAGAAAATGAATTTAATTTAATTTTAGTAACATTAAAACAGAATAGACTAAACATATAAATGAAATAGAAAAATCGAATACTACCTGCTTGCTGTGTTATGCAGGGGTTACTTAATTCTGACGCTGCACTGTCTGTACATACATAAAGTTGTAATAAAAGGCACTACCTCAGCATAATGCTCGCTAAGCCCCCGTAAGAGGCCTACCCAGCGCTGGTCTTCCGTTAGGACCCGTACAAAAGAGGGCGAATGGGTTAAAAAGGTGCTGAAAAAACATCACGTGATTCATGGACGACCGCGACGTGCATCTCTCTGTAGTTTGTTACATCTATGGTAGAATACAAAAACGTGTCATTCAGTGACAATACCATTCCCATAGTAAAGCGATTGGTTAGCAGAATTGGGCCTCTTATCCACTGTCATTCAGGTCCATTCATGCGAAACAGTCATGTCATCAGACTGTCCGTATTCATTGGACTAAAGGTGAGCTGCCCACACAAAACCACTCAACCGAAAATGCCTTCTCGAATTCAATTTCTATCATGAATGTTTATTTATTTTTAGGGTTCTGTACCTCAAAAGGAAAAAAATAACCTTTATAGGATCATTTTGTAGTCCGTCTGTCTGTCTGTCTGTCCGTCTGTCAACCCCATTTTCTCAGGAACGCGTGGAGGCATCAAGTTGAAATTAATATCAAATGCGTACGTAACCTCTTGGAGCCTCGATATAAATAAAACTTCAACGCAATCAAAAGTTACAGCTGCTTATGTCCGAATGTTTTGAAATTTCTAAGGTAATCACGCACACAAAATCTATAGGGTACCTTCACGAATAATCACAAAAATAATTTAATCAAAAAAAAAAGCTCTTGATTCTCGGCAAGGACCAAAACCTGGATACTTCCCGCTGACCTGGAATCATACAATATTGGTAAGAAACAAGATCTTATAGCATAAATAAAGGAAAAACAAAAGAATATTATTTACCGCCATGGACCTACGTTGGCCTGGAATCATGATATTTGGCAAAAAACAAGGTTTTACAATTATAGGCTCAGTGCTCGAGTCCGACTCGAACTTGACATTTTATTTTTTAGGTGATCTTTCAATACATACATAATAGCGACGTGTGAAGAGACGGGTGGCCATTTGTAAGCTTATCAATGGTGCTGGTAAGATTGCCAATAAAAATGTTACAGTAAAATGTTACAATGTTACATTACTAACACAGTTTTCAATTAACTGGCAGTTTGTACGTCTATAAGTACCAAAGAAAATTTAAACCTCTATGCTATGGTAGGTACTGACGAGTGGTTAGTCATTTGAGAAACTTTTCTTGTGTATATAAAGAGCGGTCGTTTATTTCAAAAGCTCTGTGGCGTTGCAGGCGAAGGTCGGAGACACAGGAGGGTTTGATTCCCGGCTAGGGACAAATGTTACCTACTAGGTATTTTAGTAATCTAGTAACTACCCATAAAATAACCTCTGCTTAGTTTGGAGCTAGATTATGTGAATGATCTAGCATTAATTATTTAATTAGAAACAGTAAAATTTTTATTGGACTTTCTCGCCATGATTGACATAAAAATATATTAGTTGACAAAGTGCCCTCTCCTCTTAACGTCACTGGAAAATAATTAAGTTTTATATTTTTCATAACAATTGAGGTCATTTAGGCCCTCAATAAAACCTTATCGCCAACCAAATGCGGTAATTTTGAGAGAAGTATCTTGTTTAGTAGTGGTATTTTTCCAGTGATCAGTGACGTCAAAGATTTGTTCATTTATTTGTATAATTACTTATTTATTATAAGATTAAGATTATTATCATTATAAGGGTGCGCTTTTGGTAGATAATGCGAGCGGTACGAGTGGTTTTCACAATTTGCCATGGAGGTTTTATCCACAGCGAAAAGTTACTTAAATAGCCGTCAAATTTTTTACCGTTCGATCCTAGTATGTAGTCATTGATCTATTGGTTTACAGATCGATGAATTAAAAACTATACCATACAGGGTATATTTTTTGGACGGGGCAGTAAGGGGATACTTCCCCTCAGCATCAGCCGTTTTTTGAACAATTTTTTGAAAAAAAAAATTGTGGATATTCGTTAAGCTACAACGGATAAGTTTATTTTGTGGTATAGTTTTAGATTATTGAGAAAATATTCTAAATCTATGATAATGATCATGATGATGATGTCCTGGCCATTCTCACCGCAGACTAGCGCAGGACACATTATAGTGCACGAGTGTGTGCGCAAAAACAGGTGCACTCTCTATTCCCTCACTCTCATAATCCGATGGGACGGCAGATCGACCCGACCGGGAAGACATCAGAGATCATCTAAAACTATACCTTGTCTGATGGTAGCTATATCATCAATAGTCAATCTAAATATCTTTTTCGTTGTTACGATATATAACTAAATAATGCTGGACAATTCACACACCATCATTTAGTCCCAAGCTAAGCAAAGCTTGTGTTACGGGTACTAGATTAACTGATATACTTAAAACAATACGTTGCAAACTCGGAGATTAAACAATACTACTAGTATAGTATTATAATATCTGTGACAATACACAACGTTTCCTAATAACTATTTCTAATTCGTTTTTGTTATTTGATTGTAATTCCCTTTGTTAATATATATTATTAAATAACATAAATACGATTCTTCTCTCATTTTCATTTTCACTTTCACTAAATTAATTTGAATTCTACCCTCTTTTTGTTACTGTCGTGTTTTCCCGGTACATTTCACTAATTAGTATTCTGCCGAACAGTGGCTATAATGAACAATGCTCTGGGGTAATTCAATACAAACCGAAAACTTGAACAGGAACAACTGGAACAACTGCGAATAATAAATAGCGATATTTAATAATTCAGGTGAGAAGTAACAGTAGTGTAACGTTTTGACCGAGTTAGGGAAAAAATGATCGTGATTAAAAATAGGCCTGATTCTATGTTATTTTCATATTTCTTTCAAGATTTTAGGTTAGGTACCTACTAAAATCTTTTGTTTTGTGAGCTGTGTTCTCTTAAATTTGAATTTGGACGTAGTTACCTACACTCCTCCATCTTATAATCGTTCGTAAAGAAGCTTTATTTAAAAGTTAACGTAAAAACGGTTCCTGAATTAACAGAGGGTGCGGGATTGAAAGATTCGTCTTATTATTCATTGGGTTTCGGCCAACTGTAATTTTTCATTTTGTATCAAAGGAGATTTACACAAAAAATTAGGAAATAAAACCTGGCCTATTCGCAAACTTGTTGGTAATAAATGATAAATGGAACCTACAGTTTACACAGTGTCAGTGAATTACCAATAACCCTGTATACATAAAATTGGCGACGTGGCGTGTTCTGAAGTATTATTTAATTCTACTTGAAAACTAGCAATCGTGTGATGTTGCATTCGTAAAATTTCGAAAAAAATCATAACCTAATTTAATTACCTACTATTTTATATGTAACGCTTAAGTTTATTAGCAAGAAAATCAAGTGATTTAAGGGTTTAAAGATTAAAGCAAAAAAGCTGAGTCGAAAATTCAAGACACAAAAATTCTCTTTCTCCTCTCTCTGTAAGCTTTAACGAGTAAAAAGCTCTCACAAGAATCATTGAAAAGGGTCCGTGAAAATGGCCTTCTTTAAAAGGGACAGACATATAAAATTCTTGCTGCGAGAAAGAGATATCTGACCCAGGTGCGAATAAACTTATTTACATGACTTTCAGACTAACAAAGTGGTTTTGGGATAAACAGGTTTTTGCACCCTTTTTGTAAACGATTTATAAACACGGTTATTAAAAACATGTACTTACCTACTTACGACGTTGTTCAGATATTTATTTCATTTAAATGTCTTTCAGGGTACGAGATAAATTTCAGGGTCTTTTCAACGTTATTTCACGTTTTTATACGTTTGATGCTTTATGGCCCATTATGTTACCCTTCAGGCCCTATTTTTAACGGTTCCCAATTTCCCAACAACGCGGAAAATAGAAAAGATGTGGAAGAACATAATAGGTAATCAATAAAATGGAGATTTTATGAGTAAGGATAACTTTATTTGTCTCTAAGATACAGTTACTTAAAATAGGTTTGCATCATTAGTTATAATTATTCTACGGATAGAATCTTTAAAAAGTAGGTA
Organism: Eupithecia subumbrata; assembly: GCA_949316285.1. NCBI lineage: Eukaryota > Metazoa > Arthropoda > Insecta > Lepidoptera > Geometridae > Eupithecia > Eupithecia subumbrata. Next base: position 1,156,617 of record OX438644.1, on the reverse strand, counting down.
CCTACATAAACTAAAATAATAATTTTATAACTGAAACAAAGATTCCTAAGTCCCTACCTTCACTACTCAAACAAACACAGCGCCTTTGGCCAAATGAGCCTGCCCAAAGACTTACATAATCTCGTAAAACAACACAAAACAGATTAAGATAAATACGATAAAACAGACAAAGAAATCTAAACAGGTTTGTGGAGATGAAAGGACGACAATTAAAAAAATGTTTGCGTATTTTTGTTTAATTCTAAATGTTTGGAATTAAAGAAACTTGAAATGAGTTTTCCTTTTAAAGAATTTTAATTGATGATTGAAACAGGATGGACTAATGGCAAGCATAAAGTCTTTATCATATATAATGTGAAGAAAACGGAGTACATGGTCTTTGGGGCCGCCGGTAAATGTCCTAATAAAAATCTTAATATTACCCTTAACCGCGTGAACATTAATCGTGTGTCGAAATTTAAATATCTTGGACATTTACTCACCGACGACCTTAAGGACGATGAAGACGTTGAAAGGGAGCGTAGGGCTCTATCGGTTCGAGGTAACATGCTGGCTCGCAGTTTTTCCGTTGTACTGACCAAGTTAAAATCACGCTTTTTAAGGCCTATTGTCAGAGTTTTTACACGGGTAGTCTGTGGGTCCGGCATACCAAAAGATCGATGGATGCCCTACGAGTCCAATATAACAATATTTTTCGGATGATGCTGCGATTGCCCCGATTCTGCAGTGGGTCGGGGATGTTTGCGCAGTACCATACAGATGGCTTTCATGCTGTCTTACGCAAAAAAACAGCATCCCTGATGCGCAGAATACGGGACAGTCGCAACAGCATCCTTAGAACTGTGGCAGAGTGCCTAACATCTCCACTCTGGAAGTGTCTCGTACAGAGGGTGATCAATGAAGGCAGCTATTTCCTTAATTGATTATCCTCTTCTCGTTGTCTCATAGTGCCTATTGTTATTTTTATTTTATTTTATTTTTATTTTTTGTTACTGTTTAGCTTTGTACTTTTTGTGATAAACTCTAATCGTGTGTGTATATGGACTCATTTGTTGTCTGTACAGTTATTTTATTATTTGTGGAAGTGAATTTTTTTTGCTTATAATTGGTTAAATTAGATACAAGATTCAGTAATTTGAACAAAATCACAGGTCAAAATTAGAACAGCTACTTATATAATGCTTCTGCCCGTGGCTTCACATGCGATTTTCGACTTCCATATTTCATTGAATCCGTTGAGCTCCTACTTTATTCAAAAAGACAATTACAATCAACTAATAGAAATAAATTACAACTAGTATTTACAATTGAAACAATTGAGCTAACTACAGACTGTTGCAAACAATCTACAGGTAGCTCAACTGATCCATATCTATACAAGTCGAAAGCGTCCCTAAGGTGCTGGCTGCATTGCGCCGCTGTATGGGAATGCTGATGCGCTGTGCCAGATACTGATCAGCTCTCGGGTCACGCGTCGCTTCCACCAGACGCTCAGATATTTTTTTTAAAACCCGAAGAGCCTCGGTACCCCACGGACCTAGGGTCACGACTGCAAGGGGAGCAAATGTGTAGGCTCTGTCGACACCTGCATATTTGTGCCTCTTGAGATCTTCGGCCAAATCTATATATAATAGCCTCACCTCAACAGCCTAAATTGGTCCACTGCTGGACGCAGGCCTCCCCCTTATGCCTTATTGACTTTTATCTCATGAGAGGTAATGCCCATAATCCTCCCGCTGGGCATGCGGGTTGTGGATCGCAGTTTGATGGTAGAATTTTTCTGCAGGGGGCGCTGCTGCCTGCTCCCAGTGAATATCCCTTAGTCGCTTTTTACGACACCCTTGGGAAGAGTTGGGGTGGTGCAAATTCTAAGCCGGCACCACACGACTAGGATACTGTCTACCTTAAAAATTTATCAATTTTTTTTCAGCTGTTTGACGTGTGAAACGGTAACCGACAAACAGCTACTTTTGAATTTATGATATAGGCACGGAAGTATGGATGAGTGTTCTAGGAACATTTAATAAAAGTAAATACAATCTGCCTGACATACACAAAATATATAACCCCAAGGTGCCATTCGAAGCAGCTAGAGGCCGTAGGCTCAGAGTCACCCGTTTACAATCAAACACTAATATTGTTCATCACTTCCTGAGTAACCGCGTGGTGCACAATTGGAACCGGGTTCTTGAAGAAGTTGTAACAGCTCCCTCTGTGAACAGCTTCAAAAACAGACTCGACCACTGGTTACGAACGCACAATCTGACCACTACAAAAGACAAAATAGTGTAGTGAAATACTTTAAAAACACTATGATAAAGGCATATCAGCTCTCAGCCGCTCGTCTATAAACCAATAACAATAAGAAATAAGAGAGGTGAGTCTATTTGACGTTAGTAACGAGACGTGATCGTGACGTCTCTTTTTAGTTTGGGATTTGCGTAATGCCACGTCCGCACGATAGAGGGGCTGTAACAAATTGTATGAAAAAAGGAGACGTCACAATCACAGCCCTTAGATATGTTTACTACAACCAAAGATAATATGACTACGTTCGGGCTTCGAACCCAGGACCTCATAATCAGCAATTGAACGAACTGACCGCTAGACCAACGAGGCAGCTTAACCTTAGAACAGTCCTGTGTCGACAACGACGCGACGTCAACTCAATGCGACCCTGGACATTCACTGCTGCTAGGGCGTATACAATTATCTTTGACTAGGTACAACTAGTACCTATTACATTACGTTATACATTACGTTAGAGCTAGATGATGCTTTGTGGATTTTCTTGTACTGCTTTTTCTTATTTTTATCTGGGAAAAGGTCTCATATAAAGCCCGAGACATAGGTTCCCTGATGAAACGGTCAAACTAATTCATCACATGAGACACTTTACCCATAGAGTACCGATGGAAAGCCTGCTATAATATACTGCTATAGGATATAAAGTCCCTGCTATAAAATTAAGTAACGCCTCTAGAATCAAAGGTTTCAAAAGCGCCCTTTGAAAGGATAATCATTATAGCGGCAAAGGGCTTTCACCCGGAGGCTAAATAGGGTTTTGTTCTTGAAGCTGTAACTTTATGACCACCAATGGCCCCCCTTGGCGAAAAGGTTAGTTTATTTCTCTCACAAACGGCACCTAACAAATTATTATGAACTATGTTTGGCTTAACAGGGATAATATTTTTATTCACAAAGAAAATTACAATCAAATGAGAGAAGTAAATTAGAACTAGTATTAACAATTGAAACAATTGAACTAACTGCAGAATATTGTATAATATAGTCGATTCAAACTCATGTCTCTAGAAACCCGTCGCCAATATCTGGATATGGATATGAAAAAAGTTTTCAAAATCATTCACTCTGAAATCGACTCCCCTAACTTACTCTCTACCATTAGTTTTAATACCAGAACGAGATCTCGCTATCCCTTTCAGAAAAATTTCACCCTACAGGTCCATACTAATAATACTTATTATTACAACCCTGTGGTCAGAATGTGTCGTCAGTACAATGATCTTTTAGTTAATAACAGTGACAATATTGACATCTTTAACAGAAGGCTATTTAAATTTAAAAAAGACGTTGAAACCACTCTCAACGAGAGTGGTCTTAATTTTTAGTAAGTTTCTTTATTATTAATGATTTATCTTACCAGTGGCATGCCCTAATCAAAGTAATTGTTTAATTCTTGTAGGTAATTTTAAATACTAATGCATGCTTATTATTCATAAATTAATTTCCAATAGGTATTTGCTTAGGTACAAAGAACTAGATCATGATGTGTACACATATTTAGGGATACAGTCTAGTTTTTATTATTTTGTCCTTCTATTTGTTTAATAATTGATTGTATTCTGTTTTGTGTGCCAAATAAATAAATAAATAAATTGCATACAATCTACAGGTAGCGCAACTGATATACCTATATCAATACCAGTGGCAATGCTGATGCGCTGCGCCAGATACTGACCAGCTCTCGGGTCACGCGCGCGTCGCTTCGATCACATTCTCCGATGTTTTTTTTGTCTGCATTTTAGGTACAAGCGGGAGCGGAAGCGGAATTTTGACAGGCTTCAAAGAAAATTTCGCGCGCGACTGGAAAACGTTACATTGAAAACAGACAAAAAACCGCGTATGCTTCGACTGTCCACCGTACCCTCAGAGTCACCTGAACCCACAAGACTATAATGAACATTGTCATTTCAAAACTAAAACCCGCGCGGGCACGCAGTAAGCAATTAGTGAGTCACCACGGGGAATAGGTTAAAACCGGTCCCACTTTCGGTAGACCAATAATTCTTTTTTATAAGATAGTGATGTCCATGAGAGGATAATAAAAGGCAGTAGAACCCTGAATTATAGACTGATGGCTCACAATATGGACACTAATAGCTCTCGACAGGGTCCCAGAGCACCTGCGCTGCGGCCTGATGTAACATGTAACAGATAGTCAGCGGTCAGGGCTTCGACGTTGGGGTATAAACTGATCGATATGATGACCGAGCGAATAGCTGGTACGTTAGCTGTGACAAAGGCTCGCCGGATGATGTTGTTAAGGCTGGCGTGGCGAGATATCTGACCGGCGGCCCTAGTACACGATAATCCGTGATGACCAAGCTGTTCGACAGCAGTACCGCAAAGGCATTGATGAGGCGCGCAACAAAAAAAAATTAAAATAGTATAAACTGTATTTCAGGAGTCAGTGGCTTCTCCCAAGTAAAATACATTCTGTGTCCTACTTACTTACTAAACTAAGTAAACAATAAATGGTAAATAGTTTGGTATTTGTTCCGCAGAGTCGAGGAAAGGTTAATCCCACTAGAGTTCTGACCCTGCCAACATGTCAATCAGCTCGGACAAATTGAATCTACCGTTTGTTCGATAGACCGGATGAATGGATGTTTATTGAATTGTCTTTTGTTCGTTATTAAAGGTTACACAATCGATCCGACAATTATTTATTTCAATGGGTTTTTCTACTGCTTATGTTTTGCATGACCTATGTTGAAATAAATCCATAACAAGAGATCGATTGAGGTACAACTTACCAACATTGGTTACACAATCGATCCGACAATTATTTATTTCAATGGGTTTTTCTACTGTTTATGTTTTGCATGACCTATGTTGAAATAAATCCATAACAAGAGATCGATTGAGGTACAACTTACCAACATTCGTAATATAATAATGTTAATAATATTATGTACGGTGTAAGTGTGATATATAATTTTTTTTTTTTTAAATTAATTTTAAATCATTTTAATTTAAAATAATTTATTATTAGTGAAGAATAAATAATTCGAATATAGAAAAATATTAAAATTAATCTTATTATAGTGAAAAAAAATGTTAAAATTAAATAATTATTTATTATTAAAAAATTAATGACAATTCATTTTGGGAAAAATCCTAAGATATATATAAGTTAAAGAATTCCAAATTTAAATTTATTTTGCTCTCTCGGTGCGCTCAGCCCGGAGAAGAGTGAGTATTTAGTCGTGGATATCTCAACAATAAGTCGACTATACAGGATGTCACGGAAAGGGTGTACTAAACCGAAAGGGGGTGATTATGGACCCCGAGGGGATCAACTTGTTAAAATTTATTTAGTAGTTTCCGATATTTTTTATTTATTTTGCAAAAATAATGTTTTTTTTTCTTCGCATTCGTGTTCTTTTACAGGCAACTATTGTATTATTTAACATTACAAAATAATTCGCAAATGTATCTTTCAGCAAAACCAGTGTTTTGCCAAGTACAAAAAAAAAAAAACTATTTAAATCCTTTGAAATTTCAAAACAATAATAATAATGTAAGAATACACGTTCAAGAACACAAATATGAGGATGACGTTTAAAGTTTTTTTTTTCATAACAAGGAATAAATGTTCGAAATTAAAAAAATCCTAGAACAAAGGTATTTTGTAAAACCCTTTCTGTGGCACCCTGTATATTGATCAGCACACGTCGTCAAGGCGACCTTTGTGGGAGGCATGTGTCCAAAAAGTCAATTCAGATGTATTCGTGAGTCAGTTATCATATCACTTATCCTATTTTCGCCGGTCAGCGGCTACAATTTGATTATAATTAGAAAACAAAAGAAAATTCCAATAAGTGCCAAAAATAGTACCTGTACACGAATACATCTGAACAGACCACCAGCAGAGGACGTCTGGACGTGACGTGACGTATGGAGCTTTTCTGAGCCAAATGCCTTATGGCCAGGTAGTCCTGCAGCAGTAGGCGCAAGGAAAAACGCGCGCCTGCCAAGCCGCTCGTGTTTTTTGTAGTTATTTAAACATTGTGATTAAGAAAATCATTTTATCAAGAAACTCTGCCAATTCGTTTAGAAATATTAAGTGTCCTTAGTTGAGTAGTCATAGTATTGAAAAAACGATAGAAAAAGGGGTAATTTTGGGATTTTTTTCTTTCGAGTGAAGTTCATTAGATCTTGTAACTGAATGCGACTAGACTAGATCCTTAAGTAATACATATCTTTTTTTCAGTCTTTTAAACTCTATTTTCTAAGTCTCAGATGATTTTCAAAATCACAAAAATGCGGTCTCTGATGGCCTACCCAGCCTTAAGGCGCTACCTCGAGCCAAATCGGCGCTACCACCTATTTTATCTTATTATTCTGTTCAACGAAGGGATTTTTAAATAACGATTGGTTAGTTTGTGATACCTATCATAAGCTTATTTTTAATACCTCTGTGAAAGTTTTATTTTGTATACTTAAAGCAGAGATACGAAATTGCTGTTTTTGGCCACCATGGTGCATCTCTGCCTACACTATACAGAAGACTAAGACTTTTAAAGAGGCATTAAAAGGAAAGGTACCACAAACTGGCCAAATCGATTTTTGATAATTCCATCATTGAACAGAATAATAAGATAAAATAGGTGGCGGCGCTGATTTGGGTCCGGGTAGCGCCTTTTGGGAGGTAAGCCTAAGAAAAATACAATTCTATTTGCAGGTTTCTCCGACCTTACAAGTGAGATAAATATCTTCCCTAGAAACATGAATAATAAAACTAAAAGCCGACCTCTTTCCGCCCCGCTACCTGTCGCCATCACAATAAGATTGTCGTGCGAGGAGCCCGTGGGGATTATCTTACGTCATATCGTGGTCATGAAAGGTTTAAACCATTTAACTGTTCTGTGAATTCATATGCAATCTGTTCTGTAACCCTTTGTAAAATTCACTGTTTTTGGTGTTTACATTTCTCTGTTGTAAGCCTAACCGGCAGACTAGAGATACTTTTAGTATTTTATATATTGTATTATTTTATGTAGTAGTCTATTTATAAGTAGGTTAAAATTAAATCTTATATATTAGCACATTACCCGCTTTTCCAAATTTGTCTCTCTCTCCCAATAAGGTTTGCTGGAATATAACTCTTTTAGGGTTAAGCTCGCCTTTACCTTTATTTTTCTTGTTTTACTTGTAGTACCAATATGTTGTGCAATAAAGAATTATGAAAATTTTATATTTGACCAACCAACCAAATAATGTAATGTTACACCTAGTTTTACAAAAATATTTTTTTAATCTTTTTATCTTTTAAGCCTTAAGTTACCTTTACGAGTGCAAGCGATTTAATTTTTTGCAAATCTTTCTGCAAAAGATCTAGCTACTGAGATGATGGTACAGTTGGCAACGCTAATTGGGGTACTACGACACGCGCCTTCAGTTTTCAATAAGAATGACAGTCGTCAGTAATGGCTTGGTCAAATCTGAGTGTCTTGATGACTTGAACTTTCACAATTACTTTATTCAACCAAAAATAAAAGAAAACCATCCTGTGTAGATTATTTCGTTTCAGTCATTACTTTAATATCTCAGAACTGTAAATCAATGAAAATATGGACCGTATTATGAAATCTTGCTCAGCCATTGATTTATGTTTGAGTTACGCTTTTCTATAGCTAAACGTAACTCAAGCAAAGATCTATGACTGACCAAGTTTCATAAGCGTAAATTTTGTAGGTTCGTGTATAAAAGGCAACATGGTAACTATCCATATCCCGATCTATTTCTATTTGTATCTGGAATTAGTGTGGATACCTTGGAGCTAAGACGTAAGCTACATCTTGGAATCCATTACAATCTTATATTACACAATAAAGTAAATAATCCAGTTGTATTAATTCTTTGTACCAAATAACTACATGCGTGCGGGTACTCGTAGGCGACACCGCTTGTTCTGTGGCATCGCCCTCCGAACCAAGCACGGAAACAACGCACCAACACGGTTCGGGCACTCCAACTTCTGAAAGAGTTCGTGCACCAATTTGAGCACGTCGAGATATTCCACGACAAACTAAGTATGATATCTAAATGTCTTAATATACCTGTTTATGTTATAACGTGGATCAATAGCAGTAAGTGATTTGGTTCTTACACTGTGAATTTCTATCTTCTTTAATAAATAAATAATACGGACCTATATATCTCTTAGGCCGGTATTATGAAACCTTACTCAGTCATTGATTTATGTTTGAGTAACGCTTTCCAATACCATAAACGTAACTCAGGCATAGCTCGATGACTCAGCAAGGTTACTTTTCGCGTTTTTATTTTTTAAAGCATCAATTAATTTGAAGTTATTTCTATGACCAAGCTATGTTGGTAGTGCTCTATTTACTTACTTTTATAACATCAATGGTGCAAACGTGACTATCGCTGTTATGTTAAAGTGCGACAAATCGCTCAAAATCATTCGAAAACTACCATCGAGTTTGTAGGAAACGATGGGATCGTTGTCATTCTATAAAAAGTAGTTCTTTTCAATCCGGTAGGTGTGCTGCGAGGCACTAAATGTATGGGAAGGACTCGAAGCTTTCGACGCGTACTACCAAATTCGCAAAGTGTTTGACTGAAAGGGTGTGTATATGTATAATTGCATAATTGCACCCAGAGCCAGAATGTTAACACACGTCCCACCCCCTTAACTAACGTAGTTGGTGTTTTGCGTATTACAGGTTGGTAACTTACGTAATTGGTGTTTTGAGAGTTTGTCACTTTACAAACTTGGTACTTTGCCAAGTTGGAGTTTTGCGTAATTGGACATATGCGTGCATTGGCACTTTGCGAATTTGGTAGGTACTACGCGTCGAAAGGGACTCGAAAATGGCGGAGCTGTTCGAAAAATAAAGCGTACAACCCATACTAAACACTCAGACTGTATTTTTATAATGTAGTGTCGTTATGTTTTGGGTTCAAAAGTACAAGCGCTCAATTGGCTCGTAACTATCACAGTTTTGTGAGTATGACGTAAGTAAAACCACATCTCCTCTTGCTCTACACTACAACATCTCCAAAACGTTCAGAGATTCGAAATAATTGTAACGAGGCACCTTATCCGAAGGGCTGTAAAAGGTTATTGTTGGATATAAAACTTTATGTAAGAGAGAATAAAATGTTATTTCTATTGATTAGCAGTCTGTTTTTTGATGCGATAAGTATCTCACAATATAAAGCAGTATGTCAATGAGTACAAACCCGATAAAACAGGTAATCGAATGTGTCCCCAAACGAATAAAACTTAAACACAAACATGGGCGTAGAATCTGCAGATCATAGAAACCGTTTTCCTGGGTGGAATCGAACCCACGATTCTTAGGCATGCCCTGCGTCCATTATGAAAATGATTATATGAGGCCGCTTTTAACCTCGAAAATATGGGTTACCTCCCCAATTATAATAAATCAATCTTTTTCATTATTTGTGTTCTTTGAATTATTTATCCATTGTTCTATAGATATAGACGTCAGAATGGCTGTAATTTCACACTCACGATTCGAGTGGTTAAACATAGATATGTTCAACCACTCGAATGGTGTGGTAGAAAATACATTTGTAAAATGAACGACTAAGCTAACCTCAAATAAAGCCTGAAATAATTAAACTTAAAAGCATAATTTGCTGCACTCCACTTCATCATCATCATTATCATCACAATATCAGCCCATAAACCTCCACTGATGAACATAAGCTTCCCCCAAACATTAATAATACGCCACCCTAACTGCAGACTTTTGCAAACAAGCTACAGGTAGCTCAACTGATCCATATCAACACCGCCAACTTACAAATATTATAAAGGCGAAAGTTTGTGCTGTTGTGAAGATGTTTGGCCGAAGACAACGCCAAAACTACTGAATGGATTGGGCTGAAATTCTGTACACATAAATAAATATTATATATAAAATAAAATAAATTTAAAATTACCATTCAGTAGGTTACTATTTATTAATTTATTGACTTTTATATGCTTTAATTACATAAATTAATTTGAATTGCTTAATATTATTTGACATTTACATGCTTAAATTTAATCTTGTTAGAGTTTGTAATTTTAATTTAATTTTGTAATGATATTTATTGAATGTGTTCTGGAGTTTATGTGACATGAATAATTGAAATCTGTTTTATGGTAACTAACATAGTAGTGGTAGTAGTATTGACATTTATGGCGAATAACCGAAATAAAAAATTAAATTGAATTGAATTGAATAAAGATAACCTAGAATAACATAAGGGCCACTAATTATTTAAAAAAAACGCGTCTAAGGCCGCGGGCAGAAGCTAGTATTTAGATAGGTAACCATATAATATCACATATAATATCAAATTGCGATCAGCTTTACTCTTTTACTTGGTTTTTCATACGTAATACTTTTATATCATAGGTACACAAAAACGTAGACAAACTAATTGTGCTGTAGCATGTCACACCCCGACTATGTCAGAGATAAGGCTAGAAGGTTGGATACTATTTAGAAGCACGGCTTCTTTTCACGCTAGTTTGAATAATTGTCAGAAAAAATTTTAATCGCCTGTCGATACTTTGTCTGCGTAGTATATCACAAGAACAAAATTAAAAAATTTAATAACCCCGCGACAGATTTTCATAAAACATGGCTAAGAACACTCGGGATAAAATTATCTATGACACAAAAAAACCTAAACGAAAATCGGTTCATCCGTTTGGGAGCTACGATACCACAAACATATAGACAGACAGACACGGGACGACCTCCGTGGCGCAGCGGGCGAAGGTCCGCCTGCGACGCAGGAGGTTGCGGGTTCGATTTCCGTCTCGGAACAAATTTCTGTACGATCTGCAGAAATTTGTTCCGTTGGTCTGGGTGTTTCCTTTGTATAAAAAAAATATCTATGTAGTGTATTGTATTAAGTATATCAGTTATCTAGTACCCATAACACAAGCTCTGCTTAGCTTGGGGCTAGATAATGCAATTGTCCAGCATTATTTATATTTATATTTTATATTTACGTTAAACTTATAACACCCCTCTCGTTTTGCGTCGGGGGTTAATTATTATACCATGGTCTACGCTTTCACAATTTGTTACTAGTAACTTCTCAGCCGAAGCGATAGGCTACTGATAATAGATTCAGGCGTTACTTTGCGGAAATCCATTGTATAATATTAGGATAAAACAATATTTAGTAACAATTCCGCGCAAAAGCTCCTCCGACAAGATCCAACAAAATGTGATTTGCGTGTTACTTTACGCAGGGAGCTCAGAGAGGCAACATCTTTGGTAGGACTCTGTCGTTGTTGATTGGCGGTATCTGTGTCAAAGTCGAGTATTGTGGTGTATGATGTCTCGTGGAGAGACGAAACTAGTTGACGACTTATTTTTGACGAGTTCTTAGGGTTTCGAAGATCAAAGATCGGTTTCGAAACCCTTATGGTCTCGCTTTGTCTGTCCTTTTTTCCCTCCTTAATAACTCAAAAACTACTGCAGCTATCGACTTGAAATTTGAAATAATAATACATTTCGTGCGCCTGTACAGATTTAGAGAAAAATAAATGAAAAATGAACATGAATATTTTCCATACAAATTGTGATGCCGAAATTTTAAAAGATACCTACAGAGTCATATGGGGTATCAAATGAAAGGTATCATTTTGTACATTTCAAAATAGTTTTTGAAAATTTGTAGGTTTCATACTTTTTAAAATATTTCGAAAAAAGTCGAAAAAATACCCATTCCCCCCCTATCTCCGAAGATTGCAGAGCGATCCATGTTAAATGTATGGAGCGTTTATAGATATAGATCTATATTTTATAGGAAAAATATAGAGAAGTTTGTAAAAAGAACACTTTTTGAAAAATGGTCAAAAAGGAATAATGTTCAAAATGGGGCCTACCCCACCGAGTGGGGTATCAAATGAAAGGTATCGGTTGGGACATTTCAAATCAGTTTTTTAAATTTCTGTAGATTGATACTTTTTGAAATATTTTAAAAGAAGTCGAAAAATTTACAAATTTACCTTTAACCAAACCACCCATTTAACCGAAGCATGCAGAGAGATCCATCTGAAATGTAGGTTGGTACCTACTATTATTAGGTATTCGTTAAATTGCGAAGTCTCTAACCGGTACATTTGGTACATATTTGTTGACAAACGTTCGAAAGCGTCGGCGCGCGAGTTGCACTCGCACTTGACGGATCTTGTTTCATTGTGTGGTTGGTGTGGTCTTTTCTTTCGCAAATTAAGTTGTGTTCGTTCTTGGAGTTGGAGGGTAATTTACTGGGCAATTTTGTATTGCGTAAGTCTGTTGTTTACTTTCTCTGATTGCAAGTGGGAGCAATTTGCGGGAGGGCGGGCGGTACACGCAAATCACATTTTGTTGGATCTGTCAGAGGAGGTTTTGCGGAATTGTTACTAAATATTGTTTTATCCTAATTTATACTGATCTTCGTATAGATTCTCATCTATAAGAAGATCATTAGCTATCGCTCCCGGGCTTATGTACCGAGCGCTCGAAATATTAGGGTGAGTACTGAGCGGTGTGAAAATAAAATAAAAATAGACTTTATTCCCCATGTGTGTAAATACAATTTAACAACAATTTTGTACTTATAAACTAATGTGTTTTTTATGATAAATTTACAAATTATTTTATTTTATTACTAATGAAAATAATACATTCGAAATATATAGCGTCATTCATAAAATTTTTATTCTGGATAAAGGCCTCCATCTCTTGCAAGTTTGCTCTATTTTGAGCCGCTCTTATCCACTGTTTTCCTGCTACCAATATGATGTTATCCTTCTAGCGGCGAGCCGGTCGGCCCGGGTCTCTCTTTTTATCACGTAACCACCAATGCAGAACTGAGCGGTGTTACGGGGCGATAATGTATGGTACATTACTAACGTATCATACGAGCAGCGAGCATGATAAGTTAGGCCGTGTGCTTAAATATGCCTCGTTGCTCGTTGCGAGCGCTTTCTTTCCCCGTACTGACTGCACAAATGCTCGCTGTGTAACGCGTTACATTACGCCAAGTAAAATGTTCAATTGACACCTAACTGTGGCTCACCCATCTAAGCCGGTACGGTAACAATACGCACCGGTACCGGTTTCTGCAGATAACGGTCGTATTGTTCCATTGGGAGGGGGGGGGGCTCGCTCTTGTAGTAGCTTGGAATGTGATGTAAGTTATGGGCACTTGTGACGCCAAAAAATAACTATTTTTTTAAACATAAAAAGTACACTTTGATAGAAATCCCGCGGTCAAACTAATTTTATTTTCTCAATCCTTATAAGGCGGTTAACACACAGCCACGCATCACACTGCATCTTGCGTGGCAGTGTGTTAACCGCCTAAAGTAGGTAAGCATCAAATTTTAACATATAGTAGCAAAGCCTTTTAACCCAGATTTCCGAATCTACGTTTAACATCTGGAAGTGGGTGCAAAAACCCGATAACAGTTTCCGGTTCACGTAGTTTAGCGTAAATTCAAACGTGAGTAATCAACGTTTACGGCGTACAAATATAAAACGTAGAATCTTAAATGTTTACGTTTCGTTTACGTGAAAATTTTAATTGAACAAATGGGGACGCAGCGGGATTCTATTTCGGCGTGGATATTGATACTGTATAATAGGTGTACCTATCTGGTGAACCTTCTCTCGATAGACGCTATGATTTGTTAGGAGTGGTTAAAACTCTATCACACAAACAATACGTTATTTTATTTTTAGAAAACTAAAACTATAAGTCTAGTTAAACTAGACACTAGCCTGTTGCATGCCGATAGTGTGTCTTAGAATTTGCACCACCCGAACTCTTCCCGGTGTCGTAAGAGGCGACTAAGGGATATCCACCGGGGGCGGGCTGCAGCGCCCCCTGCTTGACAATTCTACCACCGAACTGTGATCCCTAACCATGTACAGCGTGAGGATTATAGGCATTTCCCCCCACGAGATAAAAAACCATTAAGGCGCTTATCAAGGGGAGGCCTGCGTCCAGCAGTGGACATAAGTCCAGAGGCTGTTGAGTTGAGGTTGAAGACGTGCCGATGCGTCAGTAAAAAAATGCCTCAAATTTTAGGAATGTACGTCCCGTGACTCTTTTACTTAAGGCTGAGCCGTGGAAAACGAAGACTGTCAAACTAACCACTAACTAACCACCCTTGAAAGTATGGTACCTACGTTTGTTCGTCCTGTAAGTATATGTTACCATTATGATACTGTTTTGAAAACACGTTCAGTTTTTATTGTTTGAAAGATAATAAAAATACGAAGCTTGCCTCCAGGGGTCAAAAAAATACTGTAAAAATAAGTTGCTATTTTGAAATAAAGTTTGCTATTTGTTAACAAGCCGGAGTAAAATGTAAAGCCCGTGAAAATGCCGAGCAAGGTATAGAGGAAAACTTGGTAGAATAAACTGGACAAGTGCGAGTCGCAACGCACACTAAGGGCTCCGTACCATAAGAACAGTAAATTTTTTATGGCTTCTTGTATGCGATAATTCATGAAATTATATGAATTTGATTTTTTCGGGGTTTCTTCGAATACAATCTTTTTAATCGCTTGTCGTGGTAGTGGCTATAGTGACACGTATTTTGGGTTAAATGGGACTAGTGAGAGACAGAAAGAAGGGCCGATTTCGAAGGCAATTTCAAATAATCAAGTATATATTATTTGAAATTTGAGAGTCCTGTATGATCTAACTAAAGAAAATAATACACTTTAACTTTTGGAGACTTTTATAAACTTTGGGATACTATTCCGATGGCACCCAATGTGTCATCATCATTATAATTAGTCCACGAACGTTTGTTGTTGGAGATGGGCCTCCCGCATACCCCATAATTCTAAGGTTTGCTGGAAGAAAACTCTTTTTCAGGGTTAAGCTCGCCTTTGTATTTTATATACGTTCATTATTTGTATTAATTATGTATAGTAAAGATTTAAAGAATTAAAGAATACCCATACGACGCTACAAACAGAGGTCGTAAGCCGCCTCCACCGACTTCCTGAAAACGGAACCCTAAAAACGGCTCGGCAGGAACCTGCAAGAAAAATCGAAAGTAATAAATAAGCTTAGCTAAGAGTTACGGCCCTTGCCGGAGGCTGCTGAGGCTCGAGTCTCGCACGGGATAGGTAAAAGTTCATTACGCTTATACCAGAACAGTTTTAGTATCGGATTTAGATTTTCAGTAACGAATGTTGCACTGAAAACTAACAGTTCATTCGAGATGGTAATTTTAATCGCAGTGCGTGCTTGGCCGTATTGCCTGCTTGATCTTAGATTTCCTTTCATTAGTCTTTTCAACTATGTGTCATCGAAATAAACTAGACTCGAATTTAACTAGATGTCACCACTTGGGGTATTCGAAGTCGGTTTTTATTTTTTAAAGCAAGCCAAATTATGCAATAACTATTCTTAGGTATTCTATGACTAATCTGAGACTCGACGCAATGTTCATAATTCATTTATTGTTTGATCAGGTAGGTAATATTACAGTCAGTTCATGATACTTTCTCATACAGACTGTTTCCATACATGAATCGATCTCGATTTTAGATTAATATTTAATAGAATCAGCGATGCCTGGTATAAATTGTAGTTTTAACGCAATTTCAGCATTCATTACTGTATATCAGTTTTCAAGATAAATCGTTGTGGGTTTTTTAGCCCCCAAGGGTTTTTATTCGCCTGTGTTTTATGATTTATATTTGTAAATCAAAATCTCCGCTATGCCATTTTATTTTACAACTCCCCGTACTATGCGACATTTTCGGTATAATAAGTAGCCTATTATCTAAGTTAGGCTATGTTCTAAATGTACGATAAATTTTGTCTTGATCTGTTTAGTAGTTTTGGAGATCCTAGGTAACAAATATTTCTCATTTCACTAAGTTTCGGCTTTATAATATTAGTAGGATATTTTAAAAGAAACGGAGTTATTCCCAGCGTCCCACGAGACACGTACCTGTTCCCAATGTCTCACGAGAAGTGCCTCATTGATCTTGTTTTTTACAGATACGCTGAGTTAAGCTAGGTCAAGCAGGCTGCCAGGCGCTCGCTCGATGATTGCCTGCGTGCGCTGCGACAGCTGACATGAGCTGAATCAAGTCATGTCCACTAAGAAACACTCGCCGCAGCCGAAACCGAGTGAGTACACTAGTCTATCTTATCTCACACCTAGCTTAAGGTACCTAACCTACTTACTCCTATAGCCGTGGTGGCTCGACGAAAAAAAGGACTTAGCACATATGCACATACATCCAGCAACGCTGCCGCATGGCACGACAATGCACAGCATTCAAATAATTATGGGCTTATTAAACTTGTCATCTTTAGAATAATTGTACAGTGACATAATTTCGCTGTGTGGTGCCGGCTTAGAATTTGCACCACTCCAACTCTTCCTGTGGGTGTCATAAGAGGCGACTAAGGGATATCCACCGGGGGCGGGCAGTAGCACCGACTGAAGAACAATTCTACCACCAAACTGTGATTCCCAACCCGCATGCCCAGCGTGGGGATTATGGGATTTACCCCCATGTGATAAAAGCCAATAAGGCATTTATCAGCCTGCGTCCAGTAGTTGACCAATAAAGGCTATTGAGGTTGAGGTTGACAAAATTGCTTATCGCAAGCTTCATGCGACTGGCCCGCGTGTTGTCTGCTATTTTATGTCGTCGCCACTGTAACATATTACCAATTCAGGCCCATATTTGAATGCATATTTTTATGCTACGCGGTACCGGTGCAGTCCAGCTCTGCGAAAACCTTAAGAATCGACTATACAAAAATATAATCGCGGCAGTCGCTAGGTAGGTATATCTATCTTCGTCTGAAATCAACGTGAAGTGTGGGTAACGGCTTATGAAATACCTACTTCTCAATTACGAAGTAGCGTGGTGGAAACCCTTCGAGGGCTATTTTCCGACAACACGCAAGTCGCAAAATTATATATTGTCCTTACTTGAATATTTATAACGCTAAACAGTACCTAGTATTAGGGCTTTTGAATCAAGCCGGGCCTCATAGCAGTCACTTAGTAGGTTGCTTTTTTGTATGAACTCGATTTATGCCATCTTTTGTCTTGAAAACAGTCTAATCTACGTATCAATGGTTCCATTATTTCGATAATGGATCCATTGATCCATGTAGATTAGATCATTGATCCATGTACATTAGATCATTGATCCATGTAGATTAATATTATATGAGATACATATAGATTTCATTACCTATACATATAGGTTAACTACGAATCTTATTTGTGTTGGAAGAACACCAACGTTTCATCCCTATACGAGGGACATCTTCAGGGTGAGTGTGGTACTAGACGCGCGCGTTCCGCATCTCTCCGAACACTCATGCGGAACGCGCGCGTCTAGAACCGCTTACATCCGTAATGAATTCGTCAAACTACGATAGTTTTTACATGTAAATTTATTTTGTTTTTCTTTTGTTAAACGAATTCAAGTCAATTTATTTAACACAATTTCTATCCTTGCCGGGCACTAGCATAGAATAAGAGTAGAACATTCTATATAATCCTGATTGAAATCTGTAAAATTAATAATACCATTAATTAACAAAAAGGAACATTGTTTATCTGAAAATTAGGATTAATTTACAACAACCAACCATGAAGTGTTTACAAAGGGTTCTTACCATCAGGTTTTATCCACGTTAATGTATTGTAAACGGTATTATCTTATCCAATTAAGGAGAATATGCATCCATTACTCAAATTAATCATGTTACAACTGCCGGCCATTCCCTCCAGCGTTCATGTATAATAGAGTTTTGTGAGTACAAATACACTAACAAAATGCTCTATGTATAGTATTACATAAGTAGGTATTTATCTACCTGGAAAATCTTTTACCACGAAAGTGTAAGCGTTGTCATCGATAAATATCAATTTGCATTGACGTTGACACTTTGACTAGACTTTGACTAGACCGGGTTTGAAGGTCAAAATTTTTGTTCGTAAAACCCTGAAGGCAGCTTGATCTTAGGTAAAACCGATCATATCTGTTTTTGAAGCCACTTTATGACACTGACACAGGTACTGGTAAAGTCGTATTGAAAAGCAAGCGGCGCCATTTAAGAAAGAAGTTGAATATGAAGCGTTGACAAGATAATTTTGATCATTGATTAGTTAATCAGCGTTCAAACAATCAGCTATTACATAGCTGTTACCTTAACGTAGGCTACTAAATCTTAGGCTGTATGTTACTATCAAATTTTGCTCTGATTACGAAATCAGGCTGGCTTTCGTTAAAGCAAATTGCTAAAAATTTACAAATAAAATAAATAGCTTAAGAAGGCTTTTGTTATTGTTTATCAAGCTTATAAGGTCACTATGAGTTTCTGACCGGTTAATATTTCATTCTCAAAACCTTTCTTGACCTGGATATCATCTAAAATTCGCTAACACAACACCAGTCACCTGTATTTTGATGTTAATATAAATATTCATGAACTAAGGCCCACAATTTACAAGATTAGTGGTGTTGGGTATACTCAGTGAATTGTAATTTATACGATAACGTCACCAGATGTTACTTCATTCGCTAATGTAGGGTCTTGCGGCTCGAAATTGTGTCGCCTTTACACTTTACATTTGTGTTTATAATATTAGTAGGATACGATACGAGATAAAGGAATGAAGGCGTTTTTTTATCAAAAGTTTGCAAATAGATCCTTCGATCACGGAATGAGTTTAAGTTTTTTCTCCATGGTTCGATCAGTGCGCTTTAGAGTTTCCAAACCAAACCTTCCTTACCCTTCCTGATCGCAGCTATGAAAAAAGAGACCCCCTTTGGTGCAAGGGAGGACCCTAACGTAGAATTAGTATGAAATTTCTTATTTTTGACACTGTCAAATGTATAAAGAGTTTCCAAGAAGCCCATATTTGAATGCAAATTTTTGTGCTGCTTCGTAACGGCATTGAATTCATGTGTACTTTCGATCGTATTGTGTAAAACACGATTCGATAACGCGCTGCGAGATGTCACGTCTGAACCACAGAATACGAAGTGGAATCGGAATCACGAGGGGATGATATTCAGTACGTGATATATTACTTAGCTTATTGGAAAACAGGCATTAGCTTGCGGCTTTTCACGTGTTTTTTTGGAAAACAAGGTCATTTTAGAAAAAAATGAAATCACGGCTGCCTTCTTTTACGCCCGTAGCACACCTCCGCTGCGAAAGCATAACAGCGGAACCGCAGTAATTTCGCCATGTCTTGTACGTATGTAGGAGAAGCGGAACACTAGCAAAACTGCATCCTCTAACGCAGAGATTTGAATATCATTCTATCTCTTTCCCCGCGCGGTTCCGCCGATCTGCTCCGACGTCAGCCACACCTCCGCTAAAGTTTCGCAACTCAAACTACACTTGATCGCAGCGGAATTCATCCAGCGATTCCGCTACTTGTATTCCGCAGAGGTGTGCGGGCGTTAATGGATAGCTTTGCTTTTGCTCGGCATTGGGACAGATACGGGCTTATAAAAAGTTTTCCTTCGTGCTAGAGCTAGTCACCTCCGGGACCGAGTAGCTTCACCATAACAATGGTATCGTCTCAAAATGACACATTTTTCTAAAATTCTTAAACTCTTTCTTGCACACACAATTTAATCCATACTAATATTATAAAAAGGAAATATTTGATTGTTTGTTTGTTTGTTTGTATTGAATAGGCTCCGAAACTACTGGACCGATTTGAAAATTTCTTTAACTATTAGAAGCCCACATTATTCTTGATGAACATAGGCTACTTTTAACCGCGGGAAAATGCTTCATTCCTACGGGAAAACGGGTAATAGGACAACGGGTAGTAAGAATGCAGCTAGTTTATACATAAAAGTTAACAAATAATGGACAATACACAGGCGAGCTTAACCCCAAAAGAGTTTTGTTATAGCAAACTAATGGATATAAAGAAAATTTATGAAACGAGTATGGATAGATAATGAGTGCATAAAAGACAGAAAACATTATACAGATAATCACACTAATATTATAAATGCGAAAGTAGATGGATGGATGGATGGATGTTTGTTACCTCTTCAGGCCAAAACTACTGAACAGATCGGGCTGAAATTTTGCATACATGTAATTCTAATCATGGAATCAAACATAAACATAGTTTTATCCCATAAATCAGTTTCCATGGGATAGAAATCAGCTTTAAACCTTTCCATAGAAAAAATGCGTGCGAAGCCGCGGGCATAAACTAGTAATATTATAAAACCTACATATAAAACTAACATAAAGTAAAAGAAAAGAAAATACCTACGTAAACGAAAACATCTTGGTATTTTACCTTTGATGAAAGAAACTACAGAATCAAAAGTGTCAAGGTTTTTTTTTCACAACACACCAAAGGCCTTGTCTCTCTCCGTGCAAACAGCACCGCACGGACTCTAGAGTTTATTTCATCTTTAAACGATTCTGCGACGATCCCACTGTTTATTTAATTAACACGGTTTTTATGGCGACCTCAGTGGCGCAGCGGGCGAGAGTCCGCCTGCGACGCAAGAGGTTGCGGGTTCGATTCCCGCCTCGGAACAAATTTGTGTACGATCTGCAGAAATTTGTTCCGTCCGTCTGGGGGTTTTCTATGTATCATAAAAAAATATATCTATCTATGTATATCATGTATTAAATATATCAGTTATCTAGTACCCATACCACAAGCTTTGAGTAGCTTACGTAGAGTTTGGAAGGCTAGATGGTGCTGTGTGGATTGTCCAGCATTATTTATTTATTATTATGAACCAATTACATTAATTAAAAGAAAATATTACATAAAATATTCAATACACACACAGAATGACAATACAATAAATCAATTCATACAAAGAAAACTAATTAATAATGACGTTCACAAAATAAAATACATGCAATAATAATTTATAGGAATTGTCATAGTAAAACCATTGCTTGGTTGAATTTGGGCCCCAGGGGCTCTATTACAATTCTACGAAATCGACAATTGCGTGCGTCGGTTGTATGTCATTGTGGTCTAAGATCCGGCTGCAGAATCAGTGCACCCATCGAGTAAGAGCTAAGAACCACATTTTACGCCTATTTGTGTTAAGGAGAATAAACATATATCTACTAGGTTGCCTAGCAAAATGTGGCCGCTGTGGTTCTTAGCTCTTACTCGATGGGTGCACTGTTTCTGCAGCCGGATCTCGTACTATTGCTGTCGACAGTGTCAGATGCGGAGAATTGTAATAGATGCCCAGGTGAAAAAAATATAATTATTTTTAATCGAATATGGCGAGTTATTTGGAGCTGCCAGTGGCTTTGGCTCAGTTTCTTTGAAAGAGCTCAATTTTGGGGGTTCCGTACCTCAAAAGGAAAAGAGGAAAAGATCACTTTGTTCTCCGTCTGTCCGCCTATCAACGGTCTTACAGCACAAACAAAGGGTAAAATCTGAAAACCGTAAATTTGTAGTTTATTCACAAAAAAAAATTTTTTGATTCTTGCCACGGAACAAAACCTAGAAAGTACTTCCTGTCGACCTAGAATCATGATATTTGTCAAGAAACAAGGTCTTACAATTATACGGAACCCTTGGTGATCGTGTCCGACTCGCATTTTACGGTTTATTTTAATGAAAGTTGGTGTATTCTGTAGGTACAATTTTATGCAAGCAACACAGTGTTTTAATACATTATTCTTCATCACGCGCGAAGCCTCCGTAATGAAGTCAGACCACGCTTACCATAAAATGAAAGCGTGTTTGCCCGCATGAATAATGATTTTTTTTATGTTATTGCTGCTGTTATTAGAGAGTGAGATAGATTATCTACTGTAAAGAATGAAGGACGTTTTAATTTGTTCAATAGCGAAATGAAATTCCTAAATTACTAACAATTTACAAAAATAATTCGATCGAAACAACATCGAATCAGAAACGTCACTTGTAAAATGTTCAAACTTTAAGTAACTTTTGTTGATTTCATGAAATCTTAAACTTGTATTTGTCAACGAACACCGTAGATTAGAGTTATTCCAGTTTTCCCTCTTGACGAATACCCCATAAGGAGGAAAACAGGAATTTAAAAATTCCAGTCTTCTCCCTTCTTTTTTATTTTATATTGTTTTGTGTCAAACGTTTCTTTCGTGAAGTCTTGAAACGGCTCTGTCGGAAGCCCATGCTGAGACTGAGACCATTTTGAGACTCAATGCAAAAATAGTTCTGTCTGTACTTACTTAAATATTACAGCATGTTTTATTTTTGTGTTAATTGCATACAAAAAAATATTCTATAATTTTCTATTCGACCATTTGAGCTCTTTTTACATTGTCTCAGTATAAATTATGCACCACACTTATAAATTAGAAACTTGTGTTTTGACCTTTAATGTTACATTTTATTTATCACTGATATTTAACTACCAATATAAATTAAGTCTCAATTTATATTTGGTAATCACACTAATATTATAAATGCGAAAGTTTGGATGGATGGATGGATGGATGTTTGTTACCTCTTCACGCCAAAACTACCCTAACTAACCGAAGATTGCAGAGCGATCCATATTAAATGAATCGAGCTTTTATAGATATATATCTATATTTTATAGGAAAAATATAGAGAAGTTTGTAAAAAGAACACTTTTTGAAAAATGGTCAAAAAGGGGGGGGAATAATTTTCAAAAGGAGGGGCTACCTTACCGAGTGGTTAAATGAAAGGTGTCGGTTTGGACATTTGAAAACAGTTTTTTAAATTTCTGTAGGTTACGTACTTTTTGAAATATTTTGAAAAATGTCGAAAAAAATACCCATTCCCCCCCCTATCTCCGAAGTTTGCGAAACGATCCGTTTAAAATGTATCGAGCTTTTGTAGATGTGGATCTATACTTTGCACAAATAATATAGAGAAGTCTGTAAAAAGAACACGTTTTGAAAAATGGTCAAAAAGGGGGGGAATAATTTTCAAAAGGGGAGGCTACCTCACCGAATGGGGTATCAAATGAAAGGTATTGATTTGTAAGTTTCAAAACAGTTTTTCGAATTTCTGTAGGTTTCGTACTTTTTGAAATATTTTGCTTTTTTAAAGAATTTTTAAAGACGATAGAGTCCGAAGAAAGTCCCTAAGTTTTGGGAGTGCTATGTCTAGCGCAAACAGCAATACCGGCCACCTTCACCGGTGGCTGTCGCGAGCTACCGCCACAAGACGCCTAGACGCCTAGTTAGTTGCGCCTAGCTTATCTCGCACTGCGGATGCGGAGTCTCACGGTGTTTTCCGCAGGATTCTGCAACATATTACTATGGAAATTGTATGAAGAAGCACTTGCGGAAAAAAACCGCGTAAGTTACGGTTCAGTACCACGCGCATCATATCCGCTGTGCGGGTAACGACTGAGGTTTAATCCAATTTTCTCACATATGTAACTTGTAATAAATTTACACATACTTAACTTAAACATACATAAAGGTAGGTAAGGATCTCATTAAAACTTCTTTCATTCGCCTTCATAAAGTTAAAAATGAATGGAACCAGATGCAGAAACTCCGTTGCTAAAGTTTGAAAAGGTTCGCATGAGCCAAATTAGCATTGCAGCGCTTTACTTAAACAGAACAAAGTTAAAAAACAAAACCGCCAAGTACGAGTCGGGCTTGTGAATTGTTAGTACGCTGACGCATTTGTATTCTGTATTCAGGAATACCACTCAAAAAAAAAAACTCATTAATGTTTTTTTATCGTGTATTTATCACGTAACTTTTGTTATTATTTGTACGCGATAAATACTCGATAAATAATCATTAATTATGTTAACAAATCGCGAAAGTTTAAATAGTTTCACAACCTATCTATCAAATATTAATATTTTTAATAGCTTCACATGACATGTGATTATCTGGGCTAAAAGAAACCTATGTAATTTTTCTGGGTACTATCTATGTCCTTGCCAAATTTTTCATTAGGATCCGTTCAGCCATTTAGTCGTGAAAATGTAACATACAGAAAGAGTGACTTTCACAAACTAGCTACTGCCCGCGGTTTCGCACGATCTTCTCAGAGATACAAAGTAGATTATGTCCGTCTCTGATATATCTTCTATCTCCATGCCGAATTTCATTAAGATCCGTTCAGCCGTTTAGTTTGAAAAAGTAACAGAGTTACTTTCGAATTTATAATTTTAGTATGGATTCTCTCTCTTTATAAAGAAAAGCTACCTATGAAATGAATATGAAACCAATAATAAGACATAAAAACTTGGTAAACTCAGAAACTTTTTGTATTGTTGTTCGTCTCATATATTCTGCAGATATTTGTTCAGGGTGTTCTGGATGTTTTGTATGTATAATAAAAAATATCTATCTATATAAACTATATATATAATAATATAATATAATAACTATATATATATATAACTATATATATCTATATAAACTTGGAGCTACGCTTATGTACAAGATACCTACACAATGGTCACATACAATGAGAACAGAAGAAATATGTCAACTCTCTAAAGATGTTAATGTTGATTGAAAACTCGGTGCTTATATTTATAAAATTCAAAACCGAAGGCATTGGGATATATGAAAGACCATCAAGATTCTGTTTTCAGATTGTTTTCACAGTCAATAGACCTTCGTTTGACCGTAATCTCACCTGATGGAAAGTAGTGTGACCAGCTGCGCAAATATGTAACACGTAAGTTCGCTACATGTTCGCTAGAATTTGTCACTATACCCCGTCCACGAGTTTATTTTCTGTTTGGTATAATTATAGGGACTTAGGAGTAGAGTAGACTTAGGAGGTTCCCTAATTGATGAAAGGTGAGTGGATGAAGACTGAATGACAGAATTAAGTATTTCATAGACACTGTTACTTTTGACAGGTAGGTAAGTATAGATACTAATCTTTCGACTCGAAAGTTTAGATTTTTATCGAGCTGACATACCTACTGATATAGATAAATCAATAAAACGTCAAGTGTGAGTCGAACTCCCGCACTAAGGGTTCCGTAAGACCTTATGTCTTGCCAAATTATTATGATTCTAGGTCAACGGAAAGTACCCTATAGGTTTTGGTCCACGGCGAGCATTAAAAGTATTTTTTTAGTGAATAAATTATAAATTTATGCTCTTTGGATATTTCTCTTTACTTGTGCCATAAGACCTTGCTGCTCACCAAATTTCATGATTCTAGGTCTACGGGAAGTACTCTATAGGTTTTGTGTGCATGTGAATATTTTGCGAAATATAACAGGGGGTTGACAGACGGACAGACAGACAGACGGAC
This sequence comes from Eupithecia subumbrata, assembly GCA_949316285.1. Lineage (NCBI taxonomy): Eukaryota > Metazoa > Arthropoda > Insecta > Lepidoptera > Geometridae > Eupithecia > Eupithecia subumbrata. Next base: position 1,131,032 of record OX438644.1, on the reverse strand, counting down.
ATCAAAGTGATCCTATAAGGGTTATTTTTTTCCTTTTGAGGTACGGAACCCTGAAAAATATTGAAAATAGTATAAAATTATACTTTACCACTGCAAATAAATCTGTCTTCCTATAGCACGGAAAAACGCGTGTAATGCCGCGGATAGACGCAAGTAGCAAATGAAATAGCAGCGAGTTTTTACTCTATGCATAAAGCTTTAAAGCTTTTACACTAGGCCTCTGGGTTAATTACATACAGAAGAGAAAGAATCTACAATATAATAACATCTTTAGAATGCTGTTGGGGCTGCCTCGTTACTGCAGTGCTTCAGAAATGTTTGCCAATGCGTTCACTCACAAATTTCTGCCTGCCATAATGCTGAGGATGGTGGCAAAGCCATCCGTCTAATAGGTATTGTACCTTACTTAAAGGGCAATCTTTCTCATCCTACATGACACAGTGCGTTACCACCAATGATGTACTACTCTATGGTGAGACGACCATCTTTCACTTCGGTCCCCTCTTTACTGTGTTTCTAGAGGATTCTAGCATTCAAGTTTGAATTGGCCACCAGGATCAGGATCCTGGTGAACCCATGACCCCCCCCCCGAGACAAAATGAAGTTAGTAAAGAAATCAGATGGTGTCATACTAGGTTCATTACTTATACTCTCGCGTAACAAACGTAAAGAAAAAATGCCTTTTCTCCAATATTATTGGTAACTAGCTGTACCCGCGACTTCGTTCGCGATTGCCTCACCTGCCGACTAATTAAGTTCACATTTAACCATGGTCTCTCATAATTTGAAACGCTGCCGTGCAAAAAATCGTGTAGTGTCTACGGGGGATAGCATGTTATCATCTTCAATCCCATTCTTTATCCACACGACTTTTAGCTACGACTCGGCCAGAGTCAGTGTTAAGAAGTGTCATACTCGTTTCCTTCTTACTCACGGTTCCGATCAGCTGGGGCCCTATTCTGCTATACTAATCGCTTCACTATGACAGGGGTATCGACACAGAATGTCACGTTTTGGTATTCCACCTCAGATGAAAGAAATTATGATGAATGCAGATGGAGAGACGTGCGTCAAGTTTGAAAGTATTCATTTATCTCGCACGCACTATCTGGAGTTTTATAAATCTAAGGATTCTACGTGATGATTCTGCGACGATTCCATTGTCATACTGAAGCAATTGACTGGACCACCGTAATTTTTTTTTCGTTAGTAGGTAGGTACAGTTGGCTGTGTACCACAGTAAAAAATATTTTTCTGTGGTCTAGTTAGTTTAATTGGACCACTTACTGCAACCAAACTTCGGTAGTACAGTTAACTGGACCAGCTAAATCACCATGTATCATGTAAGGTAGGAACCTAACTTATTTTTCCAAGACGCCTTAGTAGGTAGAGTCTGTACAAAAAGAGAACCGTCGTGGCGTTACGGTGAACTAACATTAAGATTTTTATATGGCAACCCAATCGATGTGTCATCTGTCTCATCATTCAACTGTCATAATATATTTTCAACTCGGTAAATTATTGTTGATCTTGTTTTTGTGGAAATTATTGCTTTAATTATGTCGAAAAGAGGAAAAACGTTACGCAGCACTGTGAGGCAAATAGTATATAATGTTATACAGTTTTGTCAACGCGAAAAAGCGTCAAAAAGCCCAATCATCAACCTGAACAAAGCTACGGAACGAGTAGCCGCAATGACTGGTATGTAAGTCTTGTTGTGGTGTATTTTGGACAGTACATTGATTTCTTATACGAAATAAACAGTGTCTTTAGTGTTGTATGTGCGATTAGCGTAAACGGAAATACTATATTAGGTAAAACTCATTCAAGCCTCAGCTGACCTATTTTTGTAGTGTATGACTAACACATATTGATACTTTGCGTTTTTAGATATTAAACTATGTACATTTTATGTTGCAGGTCTTAGTAGAGACACTGTGTCTAAAATTAAAAAAGAAGGTGCTGTAAATAGAGGTGTGTGGTGCACTCCAGGGAAAAAACGCAAAGGCCGGCCCAAGACAATAATTCTGGACGATTTTGACAAATGTGCCATACGGAGCAAAATTCGACAGTTTTATACTGTTCGAAAAGAGGTACCGACTCTGAGGAAGCTACATAGAGTACTAAAAGAAGACATAAATTTTGGTGGTGGAATTTCTAGTCTGCACAGTGTTTTGAAAGAAATGGGATATCAATATAAAAAATGTCAGTCGAAACGAAAAATACTTATAGAGCGGCATGATATTGTGGTTTGGCGTGCCAAATATTTGCGAACCATGAAGCGATTGAGAGAAACAGAAAAACCAATTGTTTATTTAGATGAGACATACATCCATACTGCGCATGAAGTCAACAAGTGCTGGCAAGGCCCAAATGAACCTGGGGTATCTAAAGCCATTTCCCTGGGTGAAAGATATATTATCGTACATGCTGGTACCCGGAATGGATTTGTAGATAACTGTTTACTTGCATACAAGGGTAAAAATACTTCAGCAGATTATCATCACGACATGAATGATGAGAACTTTACAAAATGGGTAACAGAAAAACTTATACCCAATCTTACCGAAAAATCGGTGATTGTGATGGATAATGCATCTTATCACAGTGTACGTTTAGATAAACCTCCAAATTACAGTGACAAGAAAGACAAAATGAAAGAATGGTTAAACGATAAAGGAATATCATTCCCAGAAAATGCACTTAAAGCTGAATTATTCGATTTAATAAAAAGTAACAAAGGTGATCCTGTGTACAAAATAAATAAATTACTTGAAGCACATGGTCACACAGTTGTCAAGTTACCGCCGTATCATTGCGATTTGAATGCAATAGAATTAATATGGAGTTTAGTTAAACGAGATGTTGCAGCAAAGAATGTTAATGTATCAGCCAAGGAATTGCTGCCCATAATAAACGAATGCTTCAATAATATAACTACTGCTCAGTGGCAAAAAGAATGTGAACATGTGAAACATGTTGAAGAAAAATATTGGGAACAGGACCATTTGATGGACAATTTACAAGAATTTATCATAAATGTAACAGAATCAGAATCCGAAGATGAAACAGAGTCTGATAGTGAATGCTCCAAAGCTAGCTCAGACATAAGCGGCATTGAATACTTAGATTCAGATTTTGATTATGGTACTGATTAAATTATTATCTATAATTGTAAATTTTTACTGTATATTAAGAAAATGTAAATAAAATCATAAAATGTCTCTATGTTTAATTTTTTAAGTCCGTTATTAATAATTTTGATTAAAGCTATCACTTAAACCAAAGTAGAATCATGCATTTATTTTTGGCTCATCACATTCATCACATAACACCTGTGCAGTGCTATGGTAGCCAATTTCAATCACCATTATGCGAAGATACATATCAGCAAGAAGTACCTATTCATGACAAAAATTGGTGTCTGTGCATGATTTCTTTCTACCAAGTATCAAAAACTCTTAGTCGCACTAGCAATGACAGAGCAGTGTTGTCAACGCAACAAAAGTAGTAAATTGGCACACACGCGACCTCAATTCCTACGACGGTTCTCTTTTTGAACAGACTCTAGGAACCTAACTAATGGGTGCGTCTTGGAAAAATACATAGATAGGAACTTACCTACCCTCTATCTACTAATTTTTTTCTTCTAACTACAGATTATTTCATCAATCTACTGATTTTCTACTTGACTTTCTACTGATTTAGTCAAATTCGATCTTGCAACACTGTTTCTAACAAAAAGAATGCATGAAATCGGACGACGCGTAAACCCGTCGTGATGCGCGGTTAAAGAATTCTACTTTTTCCTCTCTCCCAGGGGAACCTTACTGAATTCCAGGATAAAATGTATTCCATGTCCTTCCTTGTAGTATGAACTCAAAACGTGCCAAGTTTAATTCCAACTCATTACCTATGTAGTTTCGGCGTGATGCGCGGTGAAGGAATTTGACTTTCATCCCCTCTGCCAGGGGAACCTTACTGAATTCCAGGATAAAATGTATCCCATGTCCTTTCTTGAACTCAAATAGTACCAATTCAGTCCAACTCATTCAGTAGTTTCGGCGTGATGCGCGGTGAAGGAATTTTACTTTCATCCATTCTCCCAGGGGAACCTTACTAAATTCTGGGATAAAATGTATCTTTCCTCGTAGTATGAAATCAAATTATGCCGAGTTCCATTCGAATTCATTCAGTTGTTCCATCGTGATGCGCAGTTAAAGAATTTTACTTTCATCCTCTCTCCCAGGGGAACATGACTGAATTCCGGGATGAAATGTATCCCATGTCCTTCCTTGTAGTATGAAATCAAATCGTGCAAGGTTTCATTCCAACTCATTCAGCACTTTCGGCGTCATGCGCGGTGAAGAAATTTTACTTTCATCCCCTCTCCCAGGGAAACCTGACTGAATTCCGGGATAAAAAGTATCCTATGTCCTTCCTCGTAGTATGACCTAAAATCGTGCCGAGTTTCATTTCAATACCTTCAGTAGTTTCGACGTGATGCGCGATTAAGAAACAGACAGACAGACAGACAGACAGACAGACAGACGGACAGACAGACAGACATGAATGAAAAAAAATACAGTTTTGGCTTCAGTATCGATAATAGAGTGCCCTCCAAAAAAAATTTTCAAAATATCTTCAATGTACAGAATTGGACCTGTTACAGTTTTATTATAAGTATAGATATAGATAGATAGTAAGTAGTAAGAGGCGGAATCTATAGACTGACAAGATGAATGTACTGACCACATATCACAAGTGTCGAATTAGGGAATTAGCGATTTTCAGGAAATTGACGAAATCAAAAGTGACCAGTTGACGATAGTGACAAATTAAAGAAACTGTCGAGTAGTGTTCTAACTCAATAAATTGTGTTTCCATTTATTGAATAATAACCAAAACTAAACAAATATGATTACACTGTGTACAAATCACATATTACACAATGTTGTGCCGACCCCTACTAAAATGGCACAAAGGCAGGAAGAATAATAATTGAGTCATTCATAGATCCGGTGGTAGTACGGACAGACGCAGTTGTTGGGGGGAGTGTTGTAGTGGGAGCCGTCCTGGGTGGAGTACATGGGCCTGCCGTCGCGAGGGCCTCCGCGGATGCCGGCGAAGGCGGCGTTGCAGGGGAAGCTCGGGTTGTAGCTGGAAGACAAAAGACAATTGGCGGCTTCGCACGCGTTGTTTCTATGGAAACGTTTACAGGTGAATCGGAACTGATTTATGGGATAAAAAGTAGCTTATGTTTGATTCCAAGATTAGAATTACCTGTGTCCAAAATTTCAGCCTGATCCGTTAAGTAGTTAGGCGTGAAGAGGTAACAAACATCCATCTATCCATCCATCCAAACTGTGATGTGATGTGATACTTGACTTTACCTAATACTTGTTACTTCTAATGCTACTGCAGATGCAAAAAACGATAATTTATGTACGTTTGGTGCCGGCTTAGAATTTATACCACCCCAACTCTTCCCGCGGGTGTCGTAAGAGGCGACTAAGGGATTTCTATCGGGGGACGGGCGCCTTCTGCAGAACAATTCTATCACCGATCTGCGATCTCTAACCCGCATGCCCAGCGTGGGGATTATGGGCACTGCCCCCTGCGATTAAATCCAAGAAGGCGCTTGGGAGGCCTGCGTCCAGCAGTGGACCAATACAGGCTGTTGAGGTTGAGGATGAGTCTTTGATAAAGGTAGTAGAAAAGAAAGCGATTTTACTTACAGAACCATGGCTTAAATTTAAGTGTGTAGATATGAAACACTGGAATATAAATAATTAATTTAATGAGAGCTTAATAAATTTTAAATGAAGCTAGAGAGAATTGGAAAATATATCACGAAAAACTGGGATTTTTTAATTATTTCAGAATTTTGTCAACAATATTATTTTAGTTCATTCATTCGAAATTTTGATGATTTTGATTTAATTGAGATTATGAAGTCGAAAAATCTTTGAAAAACCTAGGTTTCTGTCTCTGTCAGTAATCTTCTGATTTTGAACAGTATGGCCATGAAGGCCAGTACTTATTTATAGCAAAGAGAAAATAATGAAAAAGTAACGCTACGTTTTAAGTTATAGAGATTTGATTGTTTGTTTGTATTGAATAGGCTCCGAAACTACTGGACCGATTTGAAAAATTCTTTAACCATTAGACACTTTATTCCTGATGAACATAGGCTACTTTTTACCGCGGGAAAATGCTTCATTCCGACGGGAAAACGGGTAATAGGACAACGGGTAGTAAGAATGCAGCTAGTATATTATATAAAGGTTTTTTCACGCGAAAACACGTGCGTACCCGCGGGGAGAAGTTAGGTTATTTTATATTTGTCAATAGGGCGATCATGTTTTATCTCAAACAAAAATTCGTAGCATTGCGCCGGCTCGCGGGTTCCCTCCAAACCCTGCCCATTGAGGAATAGAAGCGTATAGAAACGCAACTTTTAGGATTTCGCGACATCTGTTTCATTTTGTAAGACGACCTCCGTGGCGCTGCGGGCGAAGGTCCGCCTGCGACGCAGGAGGTTGTGGGTTCAATTCCCGCCTCGGAACAAATTTGTGTACGATCTGCAGAAATTTGTTCCGTTGGTCTGGGTGTTTTCTTTGTATAAAAAAATATATCTATGTATGTAGTTATTGTATTAAGTATATCAGTTATCTCGTACCCATAACACAAGCTCTGCTTAGCTTGGGGCTAGATAATGCTGTGTGAATTGTCCAGCGTTATTTATTATTATTATTCTTATTAATTTTAATTAATATAATTGGTGTATGATATCGTAGGTATTAAAGTAAAATAAATCAATTGAAATTGTATTGTATTACCTTTACGAATTATTTTTAGGATTAGGTAGGTAATTGTAAATTTTCATAAAAAACTATATATTTGATTGTACAGAGTACCTACCTTATCCAATTTGTAATCAATAAGGAACTTGAGACGAAGCTTTTTACTTATTTATTTTTCAGAATGATAAATAATAACACTCTAGTCTTACAAGACAAAATTTATCTTATTCAGTGTTAGAAGTCAATGACCTTATTTCTTTAGGCTTACAAAATAAGCACTTAAACAAGCAGTTAATATCGTTGTTTGTCAAGGAGTTTTAAAATTTTACACCGTTATTTCTTTTCTTTACAAAAAGTTCATTTGATTCTAGATCCGAGTAGGTGTATCTATCTTTCTAATATCGATATATAACTACAAAAAAGTTATTAATGCTCGCTTTTCCGTAGTCGGTGTCACTAAACTCTCCGAGCTTTAAAAGCTCGGGAATTTCACATCCTTACAACGCCTTTCTCTATCGATGCCGTAGCCGGGCTAGCCTACGTCACGCGTCAGTACCTACCAACGCTCGCAGCGAGAGGCCGCCTCTTCGAGTTTCTCTTCCATCCTTTGTAGTATTACTCTATTACCTCTATTAAACTATCGTTTTTTCTTCACTATTCTAAACCTTATCAATTAACCAATAAAGTACAAAGTACAGTGATAACGTGACGGTTTTCAGTGATATTAAAGTGTGTTGTTTTTCATGGGCATGTTTTTGTGTTGTGTGAATTTATAATGAGCTTTGGATTAGCTTGGGATAAGTGAGTATTACAGTATTTTGTAATTTATTATCAGAGACATAAGGATTATATTAAAATCTTTGTTTTTTATCGGCAAAGCTTGCGCAAAAGCTCGGCCAATGTCGCCGATGCGTGAGATAAAGGAATTAGGTTAAACTGTCACGGTTGACTGAAGTACCTACTTAGAAATAGAAAAAGCTTAAGTATTTGGGCTTCGAATTCCGTTCTATAGCTAGATCATAGATATATTTGACACTAAGAGATATCTAGATGTGCTAGTGTTTTCTTTTTACTACTTCCACTAGTGGACAAAAACAATTGAAGTGATGATACTCTATCAACTTACTTACGGGTCAGTTGAGCTACACAGGTTTTGTGTTGTGAAGATGTGTAGGTAGGTACCTACGTAAAGTTTTTTTTCAAAATTTATTTTTTTCAAAATTAGGCCATTTAATGTAAAATTATTTGGTTTTAAATTAGACAAATCTATGAGCTTATTTTGTAAGCCTAGAGAGTTAAACAGTACAATACATTCTAAATATTAACCCCCGACGCAAGAAGAGTTTGTTATAAGTTTAACGTGTCTGTCTGTGTATCTGTCTGTGGTATCGTAGCTCCAAAACGGATGAACCGATTTTCGTTTAGTTTTTTTTGTGTCATAGATAATTTTATCCCGAGGGTTCTTAGCCATGTCTCATGAAAAACTGTCGAAGGAGTTTTTAATATTTTTTATTTTGTTCTTGTTTATTGACTAAGTAAGGGTAAGTAAGGGACACAGGGTTTATCTGCGATGGACAGCAAGTAGGAGCAGATTTCGACAGTTTTTAACCGACTTCGAAAAAGGAGGATGCTCTATGTTCAGCTGTAGGTATGTATGTTTTTTATATTTGTCCGTTGATTTCTCGGTCATGTATGCACCGATTTGGATGATTCTTTTGCAGATGTATAGAGTATGATCCCGAGGTGGTACCATAATTAATTTCCGAGGGATTTTTTATCCCGCATAATTTAAAAACAGTTTAACACTAAGGGATTAAAGATAAAGATCATTTATATGCATAAACATTTGTAGATGTAAGATTTTACAAACAGTAAAATTTAGAAAGTCGTCAATCTCTTTATTCTTATCTATTTATTTCTCGATTCTAAGTATTTTTTTAGTTTTTCCAAAACCATCAAATAGTTTAATTAGAGCATAACATACAAAAGTTCCTAAAATCTGAAAGTACAAATACTGTCATCGTACTATAGGTACCATGACACCTTTCAACAATAGTCTATACAGAGGCATAGTTTATGTATCAGGTTACATCGTTGACCTTGCACCAGGAACCCCTTCAGCGTAACAATCAGTAGGTAGGTACAGTTAAAAAAAAATAATAATAATATGTTAAATATAATAAATATGTAAAAATATGTTAGACAGATTTTCATGAAACATGGCTAAAAAAGAACACTCGGCATAAAATTATGTATGACGCAAAAAAACTAAAAGAAAATAGATTCATCCGTTTGGGAGCTACGATACCACAGACAGATACACAGATACACAGACAGACACGTTAAACTTACAATACCCCTCTCTTTTTGCGTCAAGGGTTAAAAAGTAACCAGAATCAACCTAATCAAAAGCATTCTATCGCTAGACGTAAAACAACGTTTTTAGCGGTTTTCGAGAAGGGGGTTTAGGTTAAAAGGTTAAACAGAATTAGAATTAAATAATTATATGGTACTAGCTGCATTCTTACTACCCGTTGCCTATTACCCGTTTTCTCGTAGGAATGAAGCATTTTCCCGCGTTAAAAAGTAGCCTATGTTCACCATGAATAATGTGGGCTTCTAATGGTAAAATAATTTTACAAATCGGTCTAGTAGTTTCGGAGCCTATTCAATACAAACAAAAAACAAACAATCAAATCTTTCCTCTTTATAATATTAGTATAGATTATTAATCGTACGTAGTACCTTCATCATAATTGACTATTTATGAGTATTAACGGCAATCACCCGTTAAAGTGTATGTACCTAATAAAAATAAACAAATAAAAATATACATGGCCTTCAAACTCTGATAAATAAGTACAATGAACTCATTTGACACATTGCCAAATATGTAAAGCATAAAGCTGAAATAAAAGCTGATACAGGGTGTAAAAAGTAAAAGTACTCTGGAAACGGACGGATAATTCTGTTTTCACAGGTATAGATTTATTTGAATCAAACGTGATCAGAACACATTAAAATTCAACTATTAATAGGCATATGTCTCACCTTAATTGACATTTGAACGCAAGAACTACTTTGTTATTTTAGTAACTAATAAATAAATAATAAATAATGTTGAACAATTCACACAGCATCTAGCCCCAATCTAAGAAGAGCTTGTGTTATGGGTACTAGATAACTGATATACTTAATACAATAACTTAATACATATATAACTAATTCGAAGTTTGAATTTTTTGAAGCTAACCTTACAATTATTATTAGTATTATTAAACGGGTATTTATCGCGTTTATTTACCTATTTTTCCCGACGTTTCAACAGGTTTACACACTGTCGTGGTCACGGGATGACTGAAACGTCGGGAAAAATAGGTAAATAAAAGCGATAAATACCCGTTTAATAATACTAATAATAATGTGTTCAGATCGCGTAAGTTTGAAAATATCTAACCTTACAAGTTGGTGGCTTGCCTATAACCTTTGTTCTTGTTGTTTTTTTCTTGTATAAATACGTTAATTAGGAAAGTTTTATGTATTTTGTGAGAAGAGACTATTAAAAAGTTTATTTATAACCCAGATGATAGAGAATCCAGAGTAATCTCAGAGCAGAGTGAGTAGTCCTATCACACCCTGTACTTAAACAGCTTGCCAAGAGAGACTAGTAACACAGAGGGACGACTTAACCATTAAAGCTTTTGATTTTTTGTTGCTGGAGTTTTTCTTGCAAGTAACAGATTTTTGTAAGAACGTAAAGAAATACTTTGTCTAAATTGATTCATCTGTCTGCGAGCTTCGACCTCGCCGATAGGCACACGACTTAGGTTGGGGTTTGAAATATTAAAGAAATATAAAGCCACCGCAGATACGATAAAAGCTGTGCCCTGAAATCCCCAACCAGCATGCTCAGGCATTACCTAGGCGGTAATAGCAGAATTATAACCCTAAGCTAATAAGAGCCAGTGGCCGTGTGGTGCCGGCTTAGAATTTACACCACCCCAACTCTTCCCGCGGGTGTCTAGAGAGGCTACTAAGGGATATCCACCGGGGGCGGGCAGCAGCGCCCCCTGCAGAACAATTCTACGGAACTTCGATCCCCAGCCCGCATGGACAGCGTGGGATAGTTATCATTACCCATTATGATGAAAGCCAATAAGACTCTTATCAGGGGGGCCTGCGTCCATCAGTGGATCTTTACCTGGCTGTAGAAGAAGAGCCAATAAGGCATTTATAAGGAGACCTTGGTTCATCAGTGGACTGATATAGAACGTTGTTGTTGTAATTCAAGTCAGCTTTAATCATTGTTTATTAAATTGTAGTAAAACGATTTAGGAGCAAGATGTTCCATACCAAAATTAGTTTGTAACTTATCAGATTACTGTCCCGTACGAACGAGGTTCGGACTCGGGACCGCTGATTCAAATAGTTTCCAAAGAAAAGTTATTATACCAAATCTTCCAGACTTCCACATCCAATATTTGTCCACTAATAAATCTATTTTAGACGTGGTCGAGATTTGTTTTGGGACAATTTTCTGATTTTATTATGGGTTATTTGTAAGCAGTTAGTTGTAGGCCTAAGTTCAGAATAATAGTTGTAGGCCAGAACCTGCGGCTAGACTTCGTTATTTTATAAAAGCTCGTTATACCTACCTAAGTACCAGTACATAGTAAAACGAACTTCCACACTGTGCTGGTACTCCACTCTGTATTGGCAAAGCCTACCTATATGCATACAGTCGTTCGACGAAGGCGTTTTGACAGGGCAATCGTGCGGGGCCCAAGGAACGGGTCGGGGGGGGGGGACGCTCCCGAGTAACTAAGGCGGTGATGTATTCTACTCGGGAGCGTCCCTTCCCGTCCCGTCCCTTGCCCCCGTACGATTTCTCGGTCAAAACCACGTCAAAATGCCTTCGTCGAACGACTGTGTGTACTGGTCTGTTTTCCCGGTAGAGAACAATTTTGGAGTTTTTAAATCCCGAGTGAATTCCTTATGGATAAGCGTGCTAAATCTTAAATATTGCATACCATACCTTCACTTTCTGTGAGTCTTTGTGAGATGGTGGCCGCTTCACCATTTTCAATCAAAAAAGCTGAGAGTTTCGCTGCGTGTGTCCCCAACACACGTAGGAACGATTACTGATATTGAATTTTGTGTCATCATAGCTATTGATTTACGATAATTCCTATGCGGGAAATATCAAATATTCTAATTGGTACCCATGCCGTTTCCTTATCAAATTCCACGTATTTAATAAATGACATTTCCAACGATAACTCCATAACAATAAATATCATCTATTCTATTGTCCCAGTCTGGCTGTCTGCATTCGATGGTATATTTTATTCGTTCTGGCAAGTGATACGGTACTTACAGTTTGAATGAAAACATACAACAAGTTTCTAGTGCCTAGCCCGCGCCTTCGGTCGCGTTCTTTCTTTCGAAACGTTCAAAGACTATTTCTAACCCATGAGAACTGATTGATCTATGGAAAAAAAGTAACCTTTGTTTGATTCCTACGTCTTTCCACAATATGTTCAGTAGTTTTGGCGTGAAGAAGTAACATACCTACCTTTTATATATCCATGCATCTAAACTTTCGCATTTTGAATATTAGTTTGCTGTGACTAAATATTGCTTGCGACTTTGTTCGCTTCTAGAGTTATAGCTACTTCCGCATTTATACTTTCTAGCTACTAACTTCTGCATGAAGCTCCGCATAAGTTTTCTAAAAAAATTACGTAATAAGGAAAAAAGACGGGTTGCACTCCGGGAGTGCCGGCAGAAGTGAAAACTTGATTATTAACGTTGAGCATGTTTGATATTTTGGAATGGTTAGGGAATAATATTGCACCAATTGCTTTATCAGTATAAAAGTACTATCATTTATGTGGTAGAATACAATATTCATTTATTGCGCTATCGTACACAAACATGACAATTTATATTACATTAAAAATTTAACACTTTAAAACTATTACAATTATTTTACAATATTAAATAATATTACAATTATTTACAGCCGGTTGCGCGCAAACCATTACCCGCTACAAAAATCTGATTATTTTTAAAGTCCAAAAATAAATTCCGTTTCCCAGCAATTATTTTTGCGCAGTGTTACTAAGTTTCATGTACAGAATGCTTGGTTGACGGCTTCGTGAAGGGTCTGTTTACACCCGTTAAGCAGTACGATAGACTCGATCGAAACCTAACCTTAATTATAAAATTATATTAATGAATAAATGAAAATTTTTGTCCTTGTCTTTCTTTTCGATTCGTTCGAGAAATTAATTATCTATAGATACATAAGTAGGTAGGTATAAGCGAGCCGGACGCTAGCAACTATTACGTAAGCTAGGGCCTATTGTTGTTGTCGGAAACTAGTACTATTATCTATTCTGTTTACCTAAAAATAATGTTCGATTTTGAACTCTATCTCAAAACAAAACTTCAAGAAATTTCCTAGCTATAATGAAGATCCTGCTCAATTTTGAGCTTTATTCCTTCGGCATAAGGTCGTCGTTGCTCCATCCGTCTTACGCTTTTTCGATCAGGTCACGTGTCCTGACGCGAGTTTAAGATTTTATACCCATTACAGAAAAAGTGCTCAACGCCACTAAAGAAGTTTTCACTTCAACAAGCGTTAGGACCCATTTAGCCATTTGATTGTGAAACAGTTACACAGACAGATTACGTAATAATTATTAGTGAGGTTCAGGTTCCCGGTCCACAGCCGTGGACCGTAATGTGCTGCAGGCCGATAGCGTCATGAGTCCACAGCCCGCATATGGGCTGTCCGCCTACTGAGTTTTAACGGGTCGTATGTTATTGGACTTAGGAGGGATGTCTTAAATTAAACACGGACTTGGTAGAATAGATACTAAGCTAATTCAAATTTAAATATTTTTATATTCGTTATATTACGCTATTTTAATGGATCAAGATCTCTACCGGACTTGGGAGGTACTTTATACTCTCGATGCCGGACTGTGAACTAGTTAACACCTATTTCGCCGCGGAGCAAAAAAACTGCAGCCAATATAATTGTTACCGAACTAAAACCGTAACCGAGTAGGTATACCTCTAGAGTAGAGTGGGTAGTTCTGACGACCGATGTGGCGCGGCTGGCGAAGGTCCGCCTGTGACGCAGGAAGTTGCGGGTTCGATTCTCGCCCTGGGACAAATGGGTATTCTGGGTATTTACTATGTATAAAAAATATCTATCTATGATATGTATTGTATTAGGTGTATCAGTCATCTAGTACCCATACTACAAGCTCTGCTTAGCTTGGGGCTAGATGATGCTGCGTGGGTTGTCCAGCATTATTATTTATTTATTTATTAGTCAAGAAAATATCAAAGGAATTGTGAAACTAGCTGGTTTTTTAGATAAAATATTATGTAATAGACACTATTACAAAAGTAAATACCGTAACACTTGAAAATAATGACAAATCAACCAGGTGCCCAAACTTATAATTAATCCGTAAAACGTTGGTTAATTGGTTGTAAAACCCATAAAACCTCTGTAAGCTCATATGACCACATCCGCCTAATCAGACCTGTCTCTTTCCTGCCCACACACGCACGCCTATCCGTCTCGCTCTAACAAATGTTAATGCCTTCATCCGAACACTTGCCAAAACATGTCGGTCGATGAACTCAATGAGCCTACGAAATTGCTACGATGCTACAAAATTGCTACGGTGCTACGAAATTTCTACGATGCTACGAAAGAGAGCTACGACGCTACGAGCATGCTACGAGAATGTAGCAAATAACGGTGTCTTTGCTGTTTAGAATACACTGTGACTTAGATTTTTGCGTTGGGTAGAACGGAGCATATGTTTTGGGTTGAGCGGGGAAAAATAATTTTGGGTAGAAAAATTGTGGGTTGAACGGGGAAGCACTCAAAATAAGTAGTAAAAATGAATGAATGAATGAATTCTTTATTGCACAAAATTAATAAAATAACTTATATCTTAATAAATTAAAAATGTACAATAGGCGGCCTTATTGCTTAAAGCAATTTCTTCCAGGCAACTTATTAGGTACTACCAAAAGATACAAGTCATTTACAAGTTGGTAGTGCACATAATACAGCATGACTTTATTTTGGTACTAGATTCAAACCTATTTTTTCTGGACCCAAAGCAGCCCATGTGCTATTTCAGGGCCCTGAGTTTGGTTACTCGATAGATATTGAGACGTCATCGAGGCGTTCAATTTTTTATGAGATTTCTGTAGTTCCATGTCGGTTCCATGTCGGTACCTACTGAAATTGTCCTTCGTGACTAACAGGGGGAAAGATTGAATTTATTCAGTTTATTAAATTTTCAAATGTCTAACCATTGCAAAATGGATGACGGTTCGAACTTTTTTTAACCCCCGACGCAAAAAGAGAGGGGTGTTATAAGTTTGACGTGTCTGTCTGTGTATCTGTCTGTGGTATCGTAGCTCCCAAACGGATGAACCGATTTTGGTTTAGTTTTTTTTATGTTATAAATAATTTTATCCCAAGTGTTATTAGCTATGTTTAATGAAAATCTGGGGTTTTTAAATTTTTTAATTTTGTTCTTGTTTCCCATTTGTACACATAGCAGGGAGACAGATGGAAATTATTCTGCCAAAATTTCGTTGCATCTAGCGTACTAGATGGGACTTTAAGTGGGTAATAATGAGTCTTTGTGTCCCATGAGAGTCACCTGCGATAGGCAGTGGAGAAAGAGAGGAATAAATACTGGCAGTTTACGATAAAATGTTGATCCAGCGTTTTTATTTTTTTGTTAAGCTGCGAACGTTTCCAGTTACGAGTTGATCCATGTCCGTCCTCACCACTCACACCTTTTACGCAGTGTGATACATGATAATCAAACATAATATTTAACTACGCAATAATAACACCAGCTTTAATATAGTTCGAATAAAAACGAATTATAAAGCGCGAACAATGCCCAATACAATGAAACATGACCACAATACGTTTACAAATAAATACACGATACAATATAATACGATTGAAAATTGCTTAGTCGGCCATTTAATTAATATTCTTTTATAGGTTTGTAGGACAGCAGTTTGTATCTGTCGCCGCAGCCTGTTTGTAGAACGGCTAGGCCAATTGTAGTGTACCTATTCTATGTCCATAGACTATTAACATCTATTAGTATGTTCTATGGCTCTGCATGTGTTTATGGTTTCGGGCTCCGTCTGCCATGTTGGCTTGCGTCCCCCATCCATGGGAACAATCATGTTTTTGTGTTTTCAACAAGTAAATTCAAATGTCGAGTCAAGTAATGTCTTTAATTAAATAAATCTATTACAACAAGTACAAAACAAACGCTGATTTGTTAGTGTTTCCAACGAACTAAATTTCATTCGAAGCCATGTGAGTTTTGGCAATTTTTTTGTTATCGTCAATAGTTCGTCGTAATCGTTTGACCGCAATCCCACTTAGTGGGAAGTGACGATGTACCAGCATTCTGGGCACTCTGCCTTCTGGTGACGGCTTACATTTTTCCTCAACAGCCTATAATGGTCAACTGCTGGATGCAGGCCTCCCCCTGATAAACGCCTAATTGGTTTTTATATCATGAGGGATAATTCGCATAATCTCCACGCTGGGCATGCGGGGTGAAAATCGCAGTTCAGTGGTAGAATTGTTCTGCAGAGGGCGCTGCTGCCCGTCCCCGTTGGATATCCCTTAGTCGCCTCTTACGACACCCGCGGGAAGAGTTGGGCTAGTGTAAATTCTATGCCGGCACCGGTCTTACATTTTAGGAAATATACAATGTGTATTTTTGAACCTTGATCAAACGAAATGTGCGGATACACGACATAAATTTATCGATAAATATTGGATAAAAAAAAATTATATGTTGGCTATTTAAAAAAAATGCGATTTAATAATTTATTTAATGAAAACTACTTCATCTGGTTTTTTCTTCGTTTCTGTTTGACTAAACGGTGTATTTTATTCAAAGTAGTCTCATTTGAAAGCTAAGAAAAAACCAGATGAAGTAGTTTTCATGAAAAAATTTATGAAATCGGCTTTTTTTTAAATAGCCAACATAAAAAAATTTTTATCCGATTTTTATCGATAAATTTATGTCGTGTATCCGCACATTTCGTTTGATCGAGGTTCGAAAATACACATTGTATATAAATGTACTTAGTCGTAATTGTTTTATTATGTTATTGTAATTTTCTTTGTTAAAGTAAAGTAGTATAAGTAGTTCATAGTAAAGCACCATTTGACAGCTCTAAAAATTAATCCATCCATTCTATCTCGATCGATAAGACACGTTTGTGTTATTCCAACACAGGCAATATCGCAGCTAACATGTTAAAATGCCCAAAAGGAAGCTACTGTTGTTCTTCGGGTGTCCTTAGTCCAATCTTACGACATCGTAGACATGTAGCTTCTTACGCCGCCACCGCTGCCACGGCTTAAAATTATATTAGAAGGAAAACTCGTTTCAATTCTTTAAGTCATATAAATTAACAAACAAAAATACGAACCCATATTTTTATTATCAAAGTCTTTTCATCTCCACAAATCTGATAACATTTCTTCTGTTTTCTCGTATTTATCTCAATTTGTTTTGTATTGTTTACGAGAATAGTTAATTAAGTCTTTTGTGCGGCTCTAATTTGGACAAGAGCCGCTCCGTTTGTTTGAGTAGTGAAGATGCCTTCACTCACAAACACAAAAGAAATATTTCTTTGTTGCCGTAATATAACTAAATTACCTTTCAACACGTCATCACCAAAGTGAAAAGTGGGTTTTCTGCGCATTGACGTATCACTCATCATCATCAGCCTATATTAGTCCACTGCTGGTCATAGGCCTAATGAGCGCCGTAGCGCCCTGTCTTCAGCTTTGCCGCATCCAGCAACTGCCAGCAGTCTTTCGCAGATCGTCATTTCACATTGCCGTAGGGCGTTCTACATTACGTTTGCCGAGTCGCGGTCTCCACTCAAGAACCCCAGCGGTTGTAGGTTCTTCGCGAGATATGGCCAGTCCACAGCCATTTCAACTTGCTAATTGTTTCAGCTATGTCGATAGCTTTGGTTCTCTACGTAACGATAGGTTCTGCGAAAATTTATTTCGGGTCTGGATATTTTCTGTGAAGTCTGCACGGTGTACGTGTTTATCAGCGACGACATCAGTCATCAGTGTCATATGTTTTTAAAGCAAGTAAGCATGTTAGACCAATAATCTTTTTTAATGTCCACTATATCTACTGCTAAGTATTAGAGTGTTCATTGTTGATGTTTTTTTTGCATGCTGTGTCGGCCTGTAAGAGGTTGGTGCACTTAGCATTTCACGAATTTTTTTACGAATCTATCTTGTAAGTTTTATTGTACTCGCCATAGGCTAACCTAACTGTATAAATAAAAATAAATCAGTGGCGCAGTAGACGAAGAACCGCATGCAACGCAGGTTGCTGGTTCGATTCCCGCCTCGTAACAAATGTTTTTATTATCTGCACATATTTGTTGCGGGTGTTCTGGGTGTTAACTGTACGTAATAAAAAATATTTATTTATTGTATATTAATTATCTAGTACCCATAACACTAACTCTGCTTGGCTTGGGGCTAGATAATGAGATGCTGTATGGATTGTCTAGGATTATTTATTTATTTATTTAGTAATTTGGAACCCATAATGACCTTTATGTGTTTTATGGTTACTGTTAGTCTAAAACCTCACAACGTATCACCAAGAAATAGAAAAAGAAAGACATTTATTTATAACAATAAAACCAGTTAAAAACAAAAACACTCTTATGGGATAGGTACAGACAGCGTCAGAATTAAGTAATCCCCCTGCATAGCACATGCAGGTTTATATCCAAACCCGTTAATCGCAGGAGCTTAAAAGTCGAAAATGAATTTTATTTTTATATTAGTAACATAAAAACAGAATAGAATATATAAATAAAGTAGAAAAATCGAATACTACGTGCATTGTGTTATGCAGGGGTTACTTAATTCTGACGCTGCGCTGTCTGTACATACATAAAGTTGTTATAAAAGGCCCTCAGCCTAATGCTCGCTAAGCCCCCGTAAGAGGCCTAGCCAGCGCTGGTCTTCCGTTAGAACCAGTACAAAAGAGGGCGAATGGGTTAAAAAAAGGTGCTGAAAAAATATCACGTGGTTAATGGACGACCCCGACGTGCATCTCTCTGTAGTTTCTTACATCTATGGTAGAATACAAAAACGTGTCATTCAGTGACAATACCATTCCCATAGTAAAGCGATTGGTCAGCAGAATTGGGCCTCATAACCACTGTCATTCAGGTCCATTCATGCGAAACAGTCATGTCATCAGACTGTCTGTATTCATTGCACAAAAGGTAAGCCGCCCACACAAAACCACTCAACCGAAAATGCCTTCTCGAATACAATTTCTATCATGAATGTTTATTTATTTTTAGGGTTCCGTACCTCAAAAGGAAAAAATTAACCCTTATAGGATCATTTTGTAGTCCGTCTGTCTGTCTGTCCGTCTGTCTGTCCGTATGTCAATCCCATTTTCTCAGGAACGCGTGGAGGCATCAAGTTGAAATTAATATCAAATGCGTACGTAACCTCTTGGAGCCTCGATATAAATAAAACTTCAACGCAATCAAAAGTTACAGCTGCTTATGTCCGAATATTTTGAAATTTCTAAGGTAATCACATGCACACAAAATCTATAGGGTACCTACACGAATAATCACAAAAATAATTTAATCAAAAAAAAAGCTTTTGACTCTCGCCAAGGACGAAAACCTGGATACTTCCCGCTGACCTGGAATCATACAATTTTGGTAAGAAACAAGATCTTAAAGCATAAATAAAGGAAAAACAAAAAAATATTATTTACCGCCATGGACCTACGTTGGCCTGGAATCATGATATTTGGCAAAAAACAAGGTTTTACAATTAAAGGAAACCCTCAGTGCGCGAGCCCGACTCGAACTTGACATTTTTTTTTAGGTGATCTATCAATACATCCTTATTAGCGACGTGTGAAGAGACGAGTGGCCATTACTAACACAGTTTTCAATTAGTCAAGTGGCGTTGCAGGCGAATGTCGGAGACACAGGAGGGTTTGATTCCCGGCTTGGGACAAATGTTACCTAGTAGGTATTTTAGTAATCTAGTAACTACCCATAAAATAACCTCTGCTTAGTTTGGGGCTAGATTATGTGAATGATCTAGCATTAGTTATTTAATTAGAAACAGTCAAATTTTTATGGGACTTTCTCGCCATGATTGCTTGATTGACATAAAAATATATTAGTTGGCAAAGTGCCCAGTCCTCTTAACGTCACTAGAAAATAATGAAGTTTTATATTTTTCATAACAATTGAGGACATTTAGGCCCTAAATAAAACCTTATCGCCAAACAAATGCGGTAATTTTGAGAAAAGTCTCTTGTTTAGTAGTGGTATAACACAGCGAAAAGTTACCCTAGATAGCTATCAAATTTTTTACCGTTCGATCCTAGTATGTAGTCATTGATCTATTGGTTTACAGGTCGATGAATCAAAAACTATACCATACAGGGTATATTTTTTGGACGGGGCAGTAAGGGGATACTTCCCCTCAGCATCAGCCGTTTTTTGAACAATTTTTTGAAAAAAAAAAAAAAAATGGATCTAAGACTATTTTCGTTAAGCTACAATGGATAAGTTTATTTTGTGGTATAGTTTTAGATTATTGAGAAAATATTCTAAATCTATGATAATGATAATGATGATGATGTCCTCCTTGCTGAATTTCCAGCAGGACACATTATAGTGCACAAGTGTGTCTTGCAAACACAGGTGCACTCTCTATTCCCTCACTCTCATAATCCGATGGGACGACACGCCGACCCGACCGGGGAGACATCAGAGATCATCTAAGACTGTACCTAGTCTGATGGTAGCTATATCATCAATAGTCAATCTAAATATCTTTTTCGTTGTTACGATAAATAACTAAATAATGCTGGACAGTTCACACACCATCATTTAGCCCCAAGCTAAGTAGAGCTTGTGTTATGGGTACTAGATTTACTGATATACTTAAAACAATACGTCGCAAACTCGGAGATTAAACAAGACACAACGTTTTCTAAATACTATTTCTAATTCGTTTTTGTTATTTGATTGTAATTCCCTTTGTTAATATATATTATTAATAAATAACGTTAATAAATAACATAAATACGATTCTTCTCTCATTTTCATTTTCACTTTAACTAAATTAATTTGAATTCTACCCTCTTTTTGTTACTGTCGTGTTTTCCCGGTACATTTCACTAATTAGTATTCAGCCGAACAGTGGCTATAATGAACAATGCTCTGGGGTAATTCAATACAAACCGAAAACTTGAACAGGAACAACTGGAACAACTGCGAATAATAAATAGCGATATTTAATAATTCAGGCGAGAAGTAACAGTAGTGTAACGTTTTGACCGAGTTAGGGAAAAAATATGATCGCGATTGAAAATAGGCCTGATTCTATGTTATTTTCATATTTCTTTCAAGACTTTAGGTTAGGTACCTACTAAAATCTTTTGTTTTGTGAGCTGTGCTCTCTTAAATTTGAATTTGGACGTAGTTACCTACACTCCTCCATCTTATAATCGTTCGTAAAGAAGCTTTATTTAAAACTTAACGTAAAAACGGTTCCTGAATTAACAGAGGGTGCGGGATTGAAAGATTCGTCTTATTATTCATTGGGTTTCGGCCAAATGTAATTTTTCATTTTGTATCAAAGGAGATTTACACAAAAAATTAGGAAATAAAACCTGGCCTCTTCGCAAACTTGTTGGTAATGAATGATAAATGGAACCTACAGTTTACACAGTGTCAGTGAATTACCAATAACCCTGTATACATAAAATTGGCGACGTGGCGTGTTCTGAAGTATTATTTAATTCTACTTGAAAACGAGCAATCGTGTGATGTTGCATTCGTAAAATTTCGAAAAAAATCATAACCTAATTTAATTATCTACTATTTTATATGAAACGCTTAAGTTTATTAGCAAGAAAATCAAGTGATTTAAGGGTTTAAAGATTAAAGCAAAAGCTGAGTCGAAAATTCAAGACACAAAAATTCTCTTTCTCCTCTCTCTGTAAGCTTTAACGAGTAAAAAGCTCTCACAAGAATCATTGAAAAGGGTCCGTGAAAATGGCCTTCTTTAAAAGGGACAGACATATAAAATTCTTGCTGCGAGAAAGAGATAACTGACCCAGGTGCGAATAAACCTATTTACATGACTTTCAGACTAACAAAGTGGTTTTGGGATAAACAGGTTTTTGCACCCTTTTTGTAAACGATTTATGAACACGGTTATTAAAAACATGTACTAACCTACTTACGACGTTGTTCAGATATTTATTTCATTTAAATGTTTTTAAGGGTACGAGATAAATTTCAGGGTCTTTTCAACGTTATTTCACGTTTTTATACGTTTGATGCTTTATGGCCCATTATGTTACCCTTCAGGCCCTATTTTTAACGGTTCCCAATTTCCCAACAACGCGGAAAATAGAAAAGATGTGGAAGAACATAATAGGTAATCAATAAAATGGAGATTTTACGAGTAAGGATAACTTTATTTGTCTTTAAGATACAGTAACTTAAAATAGGTTTGCATCATTAGTTATAATTATTCTACCGATAGAATCTTTAAAAAGTATTACCTACATAAACAAGATGCTTTTCATGTCATGCTTATAGTTTTTTGACTCATCTCGGTTTCCTCCCTCACCTTATATATCCAGGTCAACATATGTATCCAGGTCCACTGCTGGACGCAAGCCTTCCCCTGATAAGCGCCTTATTGAATTTTATCTCATGGGGGCTTATGCCCATAATACCCACGCTGGGCACGCGGGTTGGGGATCGCAGTTCGGTGGTGGAATTGTTTTGCACGGCGCTGCTGGTCGCTCCCGGCTGATATCTCTTAGTCGCCTCTTACGACACCCGTCCGAAGAATTTGGGTGGTGTAAATTCTAAGCCGGCACCACATAGCAATATATCCTCGTCAATCCTTCATCATGCGAATACACGTGAACTCAATTGCTTTGAAAATAGTTATATTGCCGATATCAAATCCGAAAGCAGTAGACGCACCCTATCGGTATATTGTAAATACGTACGCTTCGACTCCGACCCAGTGGACGCAAAGCTATCTACCTCTTGTGGCCATTGATGAAAGCTAATTTAATTTTATAACTGAAACAAAGATTCCTAAGTCCCTACCTTCACTACTCAAACAAACACAGCGCCTTTGGCCAAATGAGCCTGCCCAAAGACTTACATAATCTCGTAAAACAACACAAAACAGATTAAGATAAATACGATAAAACAGACAAAGAAATCTAAACAGGTTTGTGGAGATGAAAGGACGACAATAAAAAAATGTTTGCGTATTTTTGTTTAATTCTAAATGTTTGGAATTAAAGAAACTTGAAATGAGTTTTCCTTTTAAAGAATTTTAATTGATGATTGAAACAGGATGGACTAATGGCAAGCATAAAGTCTTTCGTATTCCACCAGTTATTTTATTGTGTGTGACGTGGTTGAGTTTTGCTTAAATTAGATAAAAGCTTCAGTAATTAGAACAAAATCACAGGTCAAAATTAGAACAGGTAGTAATACTTCTGCCCGTGGCTTCGCGCGCGCTTTTAAACTTCCATATTTCATTAAATCCGTTCAGCTCCTACTTTATTCAAAAAGAAAGTTACAATCAACTAATAGAAATAAATTACAACTAGTATTTACAATTGAAACAATTGAGCTAACTGCAGACTGTTGCAAACAATCTACAGGCAGCTCAACTGATTCAGCTAATTAGGCGTGAAAAGGTAACAGACAGATTTAGTTACGCTTTACTTTCGCTTTTATAATATTAGTATAGAAGTTTGAATTCATCATCATCATCATCATCATCCACAGCCGGATTTTACCCACTGCTGGGTATAGGCCTCCCGAAGTTCGTGCCATCCACCACCGTCCTGTGCTAACCGCTTCCATTGACACCCTCCGACATTCGAGTTTGGATTACATACGTATAATAATCAAATAATAGAAATAAATTAAAACTATAGTGTTTACAATTGGAACAATTGAGCTAACTGCAGACTGTTGCAAACAATCTACAGGTAGCTCAACTGATCCATATCTATACAAGTCGGAAGCGTCCCTAAGGTGCTGGCTGAATTGCGCCGCTATATGGGAATGCTGATGCGCTGTGCCAGATACTGACCAGCTCTCGGGTCACGCGTCGCTTCGACCAGACGCTCAGATAATTTTTTTAAAACCCGAAGAGCCTCGGTACCCCACGGACCTAGGGTCACGACTGCAAGGGGAGCAAATGTGTAGGCTCCGTCGACACCTGTATATTTGTGCCTCTTGAGATCTTCGGCCAAATCTGCCGCCGCGCCTGCCCTCACGGATGTCCTCGGAAGATGGGAAGGCGCAAGTGTGTCGACGCATGTAGCGTCCAATGGGCCTCCCCAACTCCCATGGGACTAGTGACATACCGTCGGCCCTCTTACCATCGTCACGCAACAGACCATTCGGTTCGAGAATAGCTGATACGTTAGCGGTGACAAAGGCCCGCCGGATGATGTCTAAATAAATAATATACGTATAATAATAGTTTTTTGCAGAGTACTACTATCAATATATTTGATGGTTTAAATGTAAAGCCAAAATTTGCAGAATATTACAAAAAAACATTTTGTAATAAAAAGAAAAAATATTTTATTTACCTTACGAACTACACAATAAATTGAATTATGAGAATTTTTAGGGCAGTGCTCAAGGAAAACGTGGTTTTCACTCAGCATTGTGCTGCATACACACTGATTAGAAGATTAACACGTCTTCTAAAAACGCTTTACAAAGTTAAAACTATTCAGCTATGACAATTGTACCTATTGTACAGTTGTCGTACAAGCCTATAAAAGCATATTAATCAACTGGCTGGCCGTCACTTACAATTAGAACACATTGTCTCAAGCTTTTAATTGAAACGTAGCGTGATTATGTTTTATTCTATTGAGCCTTGATTGAGCTTTTTAATTAGTTTTCATTCAAATAATATCGAAGATGAAAGCTCTTCATAGCTAGTCAAATATTAATTAAGGTGTCAGCACCAGCTGGTCTATTCAGATGATTCGCGAGTGTATCACTCATACTATGTATAGTATTATAATATCTGTGCTATGGTATAGTAATATACTTCGCCAAGTATAGCATTCCGAGATATAGCAGTCACATGGGTGGCACAACTGACGTTATCGGTGGATATGGCGGTTTTCAAACTTTTTAGTTTGCGGAAAAAGTAGATCTCCTTCGTTCAATATGTATGTATATATCTATGGATAAAGTAACCGACCCCAGGTCTCTGGAATAACACATAGTCTGCTTTGATCCAGGAAATATAGGTTTGAAGCTAGTACCAAAGCTAAATCCTGCATTTTACTATATTTAGGTACTACTTTGCATTCTCGTAGCAAACTCATAGCGTCGTAGCTCTACTTCGTAGCATCGTAGCACTTTCGTAGCATCGTAGCACTTTCGTAGCATCGTAGCACTTTCGTAGCATCGTAGCACTTTCGTAGCATCGTAGCACTTTCGTAGCATCGTAGCACTTTCGTAGCATCGTAGCACTTTCGTAGCATCGTAGCACTTTCGTAGCATCGTAGCACTTTCGTAGCATCGTAGCACTTTCGTAGGCTCAAAGAGTTCATCGACCAACATGTTTCGGCAAGTGACCGGATGAAGGCATAACATTTGGTTAGAGCGAGACGGATAGGTTGGGCGGGAGTGTGTGGGGTAAAGTGACAGGTGTGATTAGGCGGGTTTGGGATCAGAGGTTTTACAAACAATTAACCAACGGATTCACGGATTAATTATGGGTTTAGGCACCTGGTTGGTTTTAATGACAGTGTTTTATGATTCTTTTTATTTGTGAATAGTATGTAGGTACTTTTGTACTTTTCTTGTGGACGCTTCCGACTGGTATTGATATGGGTCAGTTGATCTACCAGTAGATTTTGGTCTGCAGTTAGCTCGATTGTTTCAATTGTAAATACTATTTTGTAATAATTTATGGACAAAGAGAATTACAATAAAATTTTAATCTGTTGATTTTTATCCTACAAAAAGTTTTATTAAGCCGTATGCAAAAACTAGTAAGTATTAAATAGCGACAGTAGCTCTAGTAGCAGACGAAGTCACGAACAACATCTGGTTTTGACAAACGTTTTCATTTTAATAAGTAGCTCAACTTGCCAGAACGAATAAAATACACCATTGAATGCAGACAGCCAGACTGGGACCATAGAATGGAAATGTTTACTGCTATGGAGTTTTCGTACGAATGGTTATACCGCCGAATTCAGTGAGGAACCAGCAACCATTTAGAATATTTGATATTTGCCTCTTATAAAATATCGCAGCATAGCCTGAAAATCAATACTTGTATTCTGAATTTAAAGAGGCTTTAATGGCCCCATAATAAAATGAATGAATGATGAGTGTAACTTGTCCTGCATTATTTATTTAATAACCCCAGGCGATGATAGGGGTTAAATGAAAATAACAGCATAATTCCTTCGATCAGGTATTCCGCAGCCTCCCCTGCGAAAACCTTGATCGATGCATTATTCGCTTTAAAAGTGATTCCACTATTATTTGCATTGTTCTCTACGCAAAGAGTGTCAACGGGACCTTATGGAATTTATATTGATTTGGCATTATCGACTTCACTTTACCGGCATAAAAAGTAGCCTCACCTCAACAGCTTATATTGGTCCACTGCTGGACGCAGGCCTCCCCCAATACGCCCCTTATTGACTTTTATCTCATGAGAGGTAATGCCCATAATCCTCCCGCTGGGCATGCGGGTTGTGGATCGCAGTTTGATGGTAGAATTTTTCTGCAGGGGGCGCTGCTGTCTGCTCCCAGTGAATATCCCTTAGTCGCCTCTTACGACACCTTTGGGAAGAGTTAGGGTGGTGCAAATTCTAAGCCGGCACCACACGACTGGGATACCGTCTAAAAAAAATCAGCTGTAACAGAGCTACTTTTGAATTTATGATATAGGCACGGAAGTATGGATGAGTGTTCCAGGAACATTTAATAAAAGTAAATACAATCTGCCTGACACACACAAAATATATGTATAACCCCAAGGTGCCATTCAAAGCAGCTAGAGGCCCTAGTCTCAGAGTAACCCGTTCACCATCAAACACTAACACAGCTCATCACTTCCTGAGTAACCGAGTGGTGCACAATTGGAACCGGCTTCTTGAAGAAGTTGTAACAGCTCCCTCTGTGAACAGTTTCAAAAACAGACTCGACCACTGGTTACGAACGTACAATCTGACCACTACAAAAGACAAAATAGTGTAGTGAAAAACTTTAAAAGCACTATGATAAAGACATATCAGCTCTCAGCCGCTCGTCTATAAACCAATAACAATAAGAAATAAGAGAGGTGAGTCTATTTGACGTTAGTAACGAGACGTGATCGTGACGTCTCTTTTTAGTTTGGTATTTGCGTAATGCCACGTCCGCACGATAGAGGAGATGTCACAAATTGTATGAAAAAAGGAGACGTCATAATCACAGCCCTAAGATATGTTTACTACAACCAAAGATCCTATGACTACGTTCGGGCTTCGAACCCAGGACCTCATAATCAGCGATTGAACAAAGTTGACCGCTAGACCAACGAGGCAGCTTAACCTTAGAACAGTCCTGTGTCGACAACGACGCGACGTCAACTCAACGCGACCCTGGACATCTACTACTGCTAGGGCGTATACAATTATCTTTGACTAGGTACAACTAGTACCTATTACATTACGTTATACATTACGTTAGAGCTAGATGATGCTTTGTGGATTTTCTAGTACTGCTTTTTCTTATTTTTATCTGGGAAAAGGTCTCATATAAAGCCCGAGACATAGGTTCTCTGATGAAACGGTCAAACTAGTTCATCACATGAGACACTTTACCCATAGAGTACCGATGGAAAGCCTGCTATAAAATACTGCTATAGGATATAAAGTCCCTGCTATAAAATTAAGCAACGTCTCGAGAATCAAAGGTTTCAAAAGCGCCCTTTGAAAGGATAATCATTATAGCGGCAAAGGGCTTTCACCCGGAGGCTGGATAGGGTTTTTGTTCTTGAAGCTGTAACTTTATGACCACCAGTGGCCCCCCTTGGCGACAAGGTTTGTTTATTTCTCTCTCAAACGGCACCTAACAAATTATTATGAACTATGTGTGGCTTAACAGGGATAATATTTTTATTCACAAAGAAAATTACAATCAAATGAGAGAAATAAATTAGAACTAGTATTTACAATTGAAACAATTGAGCTAACTGCAGAATATTGCATACAATCAACAGGTAGCGCAACTGATATACCTATATCAAGACCAGTCCCCGCGTCCCCGCTACGCTGGCTGCATTGCCCCGCTGTATGGCAATGCTGATGCGCTGCGACAGATACTCACCAGCTCTCGGGTCACGCGCGCGTCGCTTCGATCACATTCTCCGATGTTTTTTTTTGTCTGCATTTTAGGTACAAGCGGGAGCGGAAGCGGAATTTTGACAGGCTTCAAAGAAAATTTCGCGCGCGACTGGAAAACGTTACATTGAAAACAGACAAAAAACCGCGTCTGCTTCGTCTGTCCACCGTACCCTCAGAGTCACCTGAACCCACAAGACTATAATGAACATTGTCATTTCAAAACTAAAACCCGCGTGGGCACGCAGTAAGCAATTAGTGAGTCACCACGGGGAATAGGTTAAAACCGGTCCCACTTTAGGTAGACCAATAATTCTTTTTTATAAGATAGTGATGTCCATGAGAGGCTAATAAAAGGCAGTAGAACCCTGAATTATAGACTGATGGCTCACAATATGGACACTTATAGCTCTCGACAGGGTCCCAGAGCACCTGCGCTGCGGCCTGATGTAACACGTAACAGATAGTCAGCGGTCAGGGCTTCGACGTTGGGGTATGAACTGTTCGATATGATGACCGAACGAATAGCTGGTACGTTAGCTGTGATAAAGGCCCGCCGGATGATGTTGTTAAGGCTGGCGTGGCGAGATATCTGACCGGCGGCCCTAGTACACGATAATCCGTGATGACCAAGCTGTTCGACAGCAGTACCGCAAAGGCATTGATGAGGCGCGCAACAAAAAAAAATTAAAATCGTATAAACTGTATTTCAGGAGTCAGTGGCTTCTCCCAAGTAAAATACATTCTGTGTCCTACTTACTTACTAAACTAAGTAAACAATAAATGGTAAATAGTTTGGTATTTATTCCGCAGAGTCGAGGAAAGGTTAATCCCACTAGAGTTCTGACCCTGCCAACATGTCAATCAGCTCGGACAAATTGAATCTACCGTTTGTTCGATAGACCGGATGAATGGATGTTTATTGAATTGTCTTTTGTTCGTTATTAAAGGTTACACAATCGATCCGACAATTATTTATTTCAATGGGTTTTTCTACTGTTTATATTTTGCATGACCTATGTTGAAATAAATCCATAACAAGAGATCGATTGAGGTACAACTTACCAACACTCGTAATATAATAATGTTAATAATATTATGTACGGTGTAAGTGTGATATATATATATATATAAGTTAAAGAATTCCAAATTTAAATTTATTTTGCTCTCTCGGTGCGTTCAGCCCGGAGAAGAGTGAGTATTTAGTCGTGGATATCTCAACAATAAGTCGACTATACAGGATGTCACGGAAAGGGTGTACTAAACCGAAAGGGGGTGATTATGGACCCCGAGGGGATCAACTTGTTAATATTTATTTAGTAGTTTCCGATATTTTCTATTTATTTTGCAAAAATAATGTTCTTTTTTCTTCGCATTCGTGTTCTTTTACAGGCAACTATTGTATTATTTAACATTACAAAATAAATTCGCAAATGTATCTTTCAGCAAAACCAGTGTTTTGCCAAGTACAAAAAAAAAAAAACTATTTAAATCCTTTGAAATTTCAAAACAATAATAATAATGTAAGAATACACGTTCAAGAACACAAATATGAGGATGACGTTTAAAGTTTTTTTTTCATAACAAGGAATAAATGTTCGAAATTCAAAAAATCCTAGAACAAAGGTATTTTGTAAAACCCTTTCTGTGGCACCCTGTATATTGATCAGCACACGTCGTCAAGGCGACATTTGTGGGAGGCATGTGTCCAAAAAGTTAATTCAGATGTATTCGTGAGTCAGATATCATATCACTTATCCTATTTTCGCCGGCTGCAATTTGATTAAAATTATAAAACAAAAGAAAATCAACCAATAAGTGCCAAAAATAGTATTACCTGTACACGAATACAATATCTGAACAGACCACCAGCAGAGGACGTCTGTTAGTGACGTGACGTATGGAGCTTTTCTGAGCCAAATTAAGGCGCTGCCGTGGAAAACTAAGACTGTCAGATTGCATGTCAATATTACCAAATGTGGTCGGCAGAGGCGCTTATTTTTAACATAGACTTATGCAAAATTTATCTGTTGTAGAAGAGGCAAACTTTTGTTTTATTTTGGTTGATAGCACAATCACAAGGTAATAATGTAATGTTAACTAACATTTGCCCGCGGCTTTGCTATCGTTGCATGTAAAATACCTTAATAAAACCTATGTCGCTCATTGTAGCTTCTCAATTATAATAAAAATTACATTCATCGATAGTTATTCATAGAAATCAGAAACACTTAAAAAAATTATATCATCTTCATGCATGTTAAAATGCCGACAATATCACCGACCATTATGATAATACTTTATACATTAAAAAAATATACTAATTTAGTCAAAACAACTGAGGTCTAAATGGATTACAAAAGTGTCAGTGGTGACAAGTTAGGGGTTTTCCCCCTAAATTTAGGGGTAAAAAATGTAAACAGGGGCAATTTTAGGGGTAGAAAATATTTGGGGTTATTTTTAGGGGGGGGGCTGACAAGACCTGCATTTAAATTAAATAAAACTAAGCCTGCGTGTTATGCATGTGTCTCGTGCGTAGAACGGATCGCACGACACGATCACACATGTCATTTATGTATTGATATTTCAAAGCCTCGTTCAAACTTCACATCGTATGGTCCATCCCTCTCACTCAAATAGTGAATAAACAGGGCAGTGAGAGAGATGACACGATCGAGTCCGACAACAATGTAGCGTTTGTAATTGTTTGTCTATGACGACGTGTTGTGGTTTGATTTCTTTCATTATATTCTTTCAATAAGGACGTTAATTATTTCTAGCACTGTTCTCATCCTAACCAAATAGTGGAGCATTTCTATTTTTCTTTCTAACAAATTCAGAAATTGGTGACAGAGAGTCAAATTAATCTGTTTGTTTGGTTTCGCATTTTTTTATGTTAATCAACAAGAAATCAACAGATAAAATACTGTTGTTATATTTTTTTAATAAAATTTCAATTTCAATATAATTTTAATAGTCTTTTACAAAAATAAATTTCGACACAAACTCAAGTATAGGTTAAAAAGACATGCATACCTATACCTACCATTACAGATGCAAGCGTCTCTGTCGGTTGTTGTGATAATTTGCAAAGTATAAGGCTTTGGGGACTACAATACTAAAATTATAGAAAATAGGTGATCACAGTTCTAAGCTCTCATGTCTCTGAAAAAATTTGATAAGTGATTAGCACTATACAGAAAAGAAAATTGAAAAAAAGAATTTTGGGGTTTTTAGGGGGATTTAATAAAAATACTGGGGGTAAAATTTGGTATGGGTTGGCAACACTGAAAAGTGTCAAGGATATGTTTTACAAATTGTTTGAAATTATTTTTTGATAACTTTTAACTCTTTTGGAGTTTTGTTGTAGAATCGTATACATTTCCCTTTAAAAGATAATCTATAAATCGATACTATAAAAATATATAAATATATTTCTATAAAAATATTCGTAAAATAAAATACGTGAATGTTGGAATGCTGAATGATGAATTTCACGGATATAATTTTGTACACAATCTCAGTACTACTCGCTTCCATAATTAATTTTATTTTCCGGAAATAAAACGCAACAATCATGAAGATAGTTTTAGTTTAGATTGTAATTCTACAAAATAATCATAAAAACCACAACAGACCATGCCTTGCTATCCAAATTGATATTCATACCGATATAAAGTATTCTTTATTATTTTGCTGCCTTCCAAGAACTCATGAGTGATTATGATTAACATGAGTGATTAACAATAATTTTGACAACTGTCATTGGAAATACAATTGTTTTGCATGTTTATTACGTTTTTAGCGTCTTTAAACATCTCCTTTACTTGACTTCTTTGTTACGCTAAAAAAAAAATATTATATTGATGTCAATGTACTTATATTGCCAATAACAAAAAAGTTATGACAAACCGCTCCGTTGAGGTTTTTCTATGAGTTATTAAAAATTTAAAGTAAATTATTATTTTTGAGTATCTGTCCTTTTGAGAATCTCTCTTCTCTAAGAGAACAAACCGATAGAACTACGAGTAATTTAAATTTGCCTGTAGTTCTACTGGTAGAACTACGAGAAAAAAAATGCAAATGGTTGGTCCTAAGTAAATCAGTTATCTAGTAAGTACCCATAACAAAGCTCTGCTTAGCTTCGGCCTTGGTGATGATGTGTGAATTCATCATCATCAGCCTATATAAGTCCACTGCTGGACGTAGGCTCCTATTTTAATTTTTCAGCATTGTTTATTTATATTATAATAAATAATAAATAATGCTGGACAATTCACACAACATTATCTAGCCCCAAGTTAAGCAGAGCTTGTGTTATGGGTACTAGATAACTGATATACTTAATACAATATATTATATAGATAGATATTTTTATTATACATAGAAAACACCCAGACCAACGGAACAAATTTCTGCAGACCGTACACAAATTTGTTCCGAGGCGGGGATCGAACCCGCAACCTCCTGCGTCGCAGGCCCAAAGGTCATCAAAATCGCCCTACCTATTTAACATATTTTAACTCGACCAATACTTTTCGTGCTGTAAACATGTTGAGTAGTACCTACCTATCTAGCTACCAGAGATAAAACCACTATAAACCTATTCTACTTAATTGGTAGGTCTGTCAATGAATAAAATTCCTGCAAATTTCTTTTGGCTTAGCTTCAATCAAATATAGACTTTATTTCAATGACGAATGAACCATTTAACCCGCAAAACAAAAGTTGTCGAAAATCGTAATTCGTCCGTCGAACCCAGCTGTCATCGCGAAAAAAGTTACATAACCTCACGTCCGACCGAGGAGGCATCCAGCCTCCGAATGAAGCTAGTGGAAGCTATTTTGAGCATATATTGAAAGGGAAGTTTGAGTAATAAGGTTGAAATTCTATTGGCAAAATATTATCATTTTTGCAATTACTTCGCTAAACGCCTTACAAAAATGTGTTTTTTGGGTTTTATTATGTTAATGGATTTATTTATTTAAAACTTTTTACATATTTCTTTTCTTGATAAAATTTCCTTTCATATAGTATTTAAATAATTAATGGTTGTCACTCAAAATATTGAGCATTTCGAGACGAAAAATTTTTTTCTTGTTCTTTTTTGGGTGTTTTTTTTGTCAAGATCCTAGACCGTCTTATAAAATATTTTTGTATAAGTCTTTTTTCCATACATTTGACTATACACTGTTTTTTTTTTGGGCTTGTAATATGTCGGAGAACGGCTAACGGTGCGACGAAAAAGTGTACTTTCTACGGTGTCGCTGTTTGGACAGCGTCTTAAGGCCAGGTAGTCCTGCAGCAGTAGGCGTAAGGAAAAACGCGCGCCTGCCAAGCCGCCGCGCTCGTGTTTTTTGTAGTTATTTAAACATTGTGATTAAGAACATCATTTTATCAATTCAAACTCTGCGAAGTCGTTTAGGAATATTAAGTGTCCTTAGTTGAGTACAAAAAAGTGTGATATCAGTAGTTCGCTACTCATAGTATTGAAAAAAACGTTAGAAAAAGGGGTAACTTTGGGATTTTTTTTCTTTCGAGTGAAGTTAATTAGATCTTGTAACTGAATGCGACTTTGACTAGACTAGATCCTTAAGTAATTGTATATCTTTTTTTCAGAAATTAAACTCTGTTTTCTAAGTCTCAGATGATTTTCAAAATCACAAAAATGCGGCCTCTGATGGCCTACCCAGCCATCGGCGCTACCACCTATTTTATCTTATTATTCTGTTCAACGAAGGGATTTTTAAAAAACGATTGGCCAGTTTGTGATACCTATCATAAGCTTATTTTTAATACCTCTGTGAAAGTTTTATTTTGTATACTGAAAGCAGAGATACGAAATTGCTGTTTTTGGCCACCATGGTGCATCTCTGCCTACACTATACAGAAGGCTAAGACTTTTAAAGAGGCATTAAAAGGAAAGGTACCACAATCTGGCCAAATCGATTTTTGATAATTCCATCATTGAACAGAATAATAAGATAAAATAGGTGGCGGCGCTGATTAGGGTCGGGGTAGCGCCTTTTGGGAGGTAAGCCTCAGAAAAATACAATTCTATTTCCAGGTTTCTCCGACCTTACAAGTGAGATAAATATCTTCCCTAGAAACATGAATAATAAAACTAGAAGCCGACCTCTTTCCGCCCGCTACCTGTCGCCATCACAATAAGATTGTCGTGAGAGGAGCCCGTGGGGATTATCTTACGTCATATCGTGGTCATGAAAGGTTTACTTGAAGCTGTTCGGGCTCTCCGGACTACTTTTCCTATCCGGCTGCGGTGTGGACTGTATACTGGGTTTTTTGTGGATTGAAACGACTTGCACTGGATAACTTCACTTATTATTTCACTTATTTGAACTGGGTAACAAACAACTTTCACTTAATTGAACTAGGTTCACAACTTATACTTATGAATTTAACTTGTTCGTATTATAAGACCGACTGACTGACAATTTTCTCAAAATTCTTCCTATCTTTATACAAAACAACGCCCCGCCCCGCTATACGCGGTGGCGAGCGAACTTTTCTTTATTTGTTCCTTAAAAATACTATGTATACATGCTAACTTATATCTATTCTTAGTGTCTCTAATTTGGTTGCGGTTCTGTCGTGCACAGAAGCCATATATCTGTTGTGTGAATTCATATGCAATCTGTTCTGTAACCCTTTGTAAATTTCACTTCTTTACTTTAGTCTACATACCGAAGCGACAGAAATCCAAAATATCACCTTATTTCCGTGTCAGTGTTTAGTTTTATGATTTGACCTTTTCTAAGTGTACATTTATTGTATTTATGGAAATAAAGAGTTTTTGATTTGATTTGATTTGATTCGACTGTTTTTGATATTTACATACCTATCTCTGTTGTAAGCCTAACCGGCAGACTAGAGATACTTTTAGTATTTTATGTATTGTATTATATTATATAGTAGTCTATTTATAAGTAGGTTAAAATTAAATCTTATATATTAGCACATTACCCACTTTTCCAAATTTGTCTCTCTCTCCCAATAAGGTTTGCTGGAAGAGAACTCTTATTAGGGTTAAGCTCGCCTTTGCCTTTATTTTTCTTGCGATATGTTTTACTTGCACGACATATGTTGAGCAATAAAGAATTATGATTTTTTTTTATATTTGACCTACCAACCATATAATGTAATGTTACACCTAGTTTTACAAAAAATATTTTTTTATCTTTTTATCTTTTAAGCCTTAAGTAACCTTTACGTGTGCAAGCGATTTTATTTTTTGCAAATCTTTCTGCAAAAGATCTAGTGACTGAGATGATGTTACAGTTGGCAACGCTAATTGGGGTACTACGACACGCGCCTTCAGTTTTCAATAAGAATGACAGTTGTCAGTAATTTCTTGGTCAAATCTGAGTGTCTTGATGACATGAACTTTCACAATTACTTTATTCAACCAAAAATAAAAGAAAACCATTCTGTGTAGATTATTTCGTTCCAGTCATTACTTTAATATCTCAGAACTGTAAATCAATGAAAATATGGACCGTATTATGAAATCTTGCTCAGCCATTGATTTATGTTTGAGTTACGCTTTTCTATAGCTAAACGTAACTCTAGCAAAGATCTATGACTGACCAAGTTTCATAAGCGTAAATTTTGTAGGTTCGTGTATAAAAGGCAACATGGTAACTATCCATATCCCTATCTATTTCTATTTGTATCTGGAATTAGTGTGGATACCTTGGAGCTAAGACGTAAGCTACATCTTGGAATCCATTACAATCTTATATTACACAATAAAGTAAATAATCCAGTTGTATTAATTCTTTGTACCAAATAACTACCTGCGTGCGGGTACTCGTAGGCGACACCGCTTGTTCTGTGGCATCGCCCTTCGAACCAAGCACGGAAACAACGCACCAACGGTTCAGGCACTCCAACTTCTGAACGAGTTCGTGCACCAATTTGAGCACGTCGAGATATTCCACGACAAACTAAGTATGATATCTAAATGTCTTAATATACCTGTTTATGTTATAACGTGGATCAATAGCAGTAAGTGATTTGGTTCTTACACTGTGAATTTCTATCTTCTTTAATAAATAAATAATACGGACCTATATATCTCTTAGGCCGGTATTATGAAACCTTACTCAGTCATTGATTTATGTTTGAGTAACGCTTTCCAATACCATAAACGTAACTCAGGCATAGCTCGATGACTCAGCAAGGTTACTTTTCGCGTTTTTATTTTTTAAAGCATCAATTAATTTGAAGTTATTTCTATGACCAAGCTATGTTGGTAGTGCTCTATTTACTTACTTTTATAACATCAATGGTGCAAACGTGACTATCGCTGTTATGTTAAAGTGCGACAAATCGCTCAAAATCATTCGAAAACTACCATCGAGTTTGTAGGAAACGATGGGATCGTTGTCATT
The DNA here is from genome assembly GCA_949316285.1 of Eupithecia subumbrata. Taxonomy (NCBI): domain Eukaryota; kingdom Metazoa; phylum Arthropoda; class Insecta; order Lepidoptera; family Geometridae; genus Eupithecia; species Eupithecia subumbrata. The sequence goes on along the minus strand of OX438644.1, from coordinate 1,094,261 downwards.
CTATAAAAAGTAGTTCTTTTCAATCCGGTAGGTGTGCTGCGAGGCACTAAATGTATGGGAGGACTCGAAGCTTTCGACGCGTACTACCAAATTCGCAAAGTGTTTGACTGAAAGGGTGTGTATATGTATAATTGCATAATTGCACCCAGAGCCAGAATGTTAACACACGTCCCACCCCCTTAACTAACGTAGTTGGTGTTTTGCGTATTACAGGTTGGTAACTTACGTAATTGGTGTTTTGAGAGTTTGTCACTTTACAAACTTGGTACTTTGCCAAGTTGGAGTTTTGCGTAATTGGACATATGCGTGCATTGGCACTTTGCGAATTTGGTACTACGCGTCGAAAGGGACTCGAAAATGGCGGAGCTGTTCGAAAAATAAAGCGTACAACCCATACTAAACACTCAGACTGTATTTTTATAATGTAGTGTCGTTATGTTTTGGGTTCAAAAGTACAAGCGCTCGATTGGCTCGTAACTATCACAGTTTTTTCATAGAGTATGACGTAAGTAAAAGCACATCTCCTCTTGCTCTACACTACAACATCTCCAAAACGTTCAGAGATTCGAAATAATTGTAACGAGGCAACTTATCCGAAGGGCTGTAAAAGGTTATTGTTGGATATAAAACTTTATGTAAGAGAGAATAAAATGTTATTTCTATTGATTAGCAGTCTGTTTTTTGATGCGATAAGTATCTCACAATATAAAGCAGTATGTCAATGAGTACAAACCCGATAAAACAGGTAATCGAATGTGTCCCCAAACGAATAAAACTTAAACACACACATGGGCGTAGAATCTGCAGATCATAGAAACCGTTTTCCCGGGTGGAATCGAACCCACGATTCTTAGGCATGCCCTGCGTCCATTATGAAAATGATTATATGAGGCCGCTTTTAACCTCGAAAATATGGGTTACCTCCCCAATTATAATAAATCAATCTTTTTCATGATTTGTGTTCTTTGAATTATTTATCCATTGTTCTATAGATATAGACGTCAGAATAGCTGTAATTTCACACTCACGATTCGAGTGGTTAAACATAGATATGTTCAACCACTCGAATCGTGTGGTAGAAAATACATTTGTAAAATGAACGACTAAGCTAACCTCAAATAAAGCCTGAAATAATAAAACTTAAAAGCATAATTTGCTGCACTCCACTTCATCATCATCATCATTATCATCACAATATCAGCCCATAAACCTCCACTGATGAACATAAGCTTCCCCCAAACATTAATAATACGCCACCCTAACTGCAGACTTTTGCAAACAAGCTACAGGTAGCTCAACTGATCCATATCAACACCGCCAACTTACAAATATTATAAAGGCGAAAGTTTGTGCTGTTGTGAAGATGTTTGGCCGAAGACAACGCCAAAACTACTGAAGGATTGGTCTGAAATTCTGCACACATAAATAAATATTATATATAAAATAAAATAAAATAAATTTATAATTCCCATTCAGTAGGTTACTATTTATTAATTTATTGACTTTTATATGCTTTAATTACATAAATTAATTTGAATTGCTTAATATTATTTGACATTTACATGCTTCCTTCACAGTCTTCCGTCCTTCACAGTGGGAGAACTCCAAAGGCGTGGAGCGGGAGTTTGGTGGTGCTCTTTTTTAAGAAGGGAGATAAAACCCTCCTTAAAAACTACAGACCCATCACGCTCCTGAGCCACGTCTATAAGCTGTTCTCACGAGTGGTCACGAATCGTCTCGCCAGGAGACTCGACGAGTTCCAGCCACCAGAACAGGCCGGGTTCCGCGGAGGATTTGGCACCATAGACCACATTCACACGGTGAGGCAGATTATACAGAAGTCCGAAGAGTATAATCAGCCTCTGTGTCTGGCCTTTGTGGACTATGAAAAAGCCTTTGACTCTGTCGAAACCTGGGCTGTTCTGGAATCCTTACAGCGATGCCAAGTAGACTATCGTTATATCGAGGTGCTGAGATGTCTCTACGAGGCCGCCACCATGAGTGTCCAAGTACAGGGCCAGCAGTCTAAACCCATCCAACTGCGCAGAGGAGTGAGACAGGGGGATGTTATATCCCCGAAACTGTTCACGAGCGCGTTAGAAGATATGTTTAAGACGCTGGACTGGAAAGGTAAGGGCATCAACATAAACGGCGACCACATCTCACACCTGCGATTCGCTGATGACATAGTCTTAATGGCGGAGTCGCTAGAGGAGCTGAACCAGATGCTGGACGGCCTAGCCTCAGCCTCGCGACGCATCGGTCTTGGCATGAATTTGGATAAAACCAAAGTCATGATCAATGGCCTCATTGATCCGGGACCGGTCGTCGTACATGGCCACCTTCTCGAAATTGTTTCCGAGTATACTTACCTTGGGCAAATTCTGCAGTTGGGTAAAAATAATTTTGAGAAGGAGGCCAAGAGGAGGATCCAGCTAGGCTGGGCAGCGTTTGGGAAACTACGTCGAGTCTTCTCGTCATCCATACCGCAATGCTTGAAAACTAAAGTTTTCAATCAGTGCGTCCTACCCGTCATGACCTACGGAGCTGAGACGTGGACACTCACGGTAGGGCTGGTCCACCAGTTCAAAGTCGCTCAGCGAGCTATGGAAAGAGCTATGCTCGGAGTCTCTCTGAAGGACAGAATTCGTAACGAATACATCCGACAGAGAACCAAAGTTATCGACATAGCTCAAAGAATTAGCAAGTTGAAGTGGCAGTGGGCCGGCCATATCTCGCGAAGAACCGACAACCGCTGGGGCAAACGTGTTCTTGAGTGGAGACCACGACTCGGCAAACGTAGTGTAGGACGCCCTCCGGCCAGGTGGGATGACGATCTGCGAAAGACTGCAGGCAGATGCTGGATGCGGCAAGCTGAAGACAGGGCGCTATGGCGCTCATTAGGGGAGGCCTATGTCCAGCAGTGGACTAATATAGGTTGATGATGATGATGATGATGACATGCTTAAATTTAATCTTGTTAGAGTTTGTAATTTTAATTTAATTTTGTAATGATATTTATTGAATGTGTTCTGGAGTTTGTGACATGAATAATTGAAATCTGTTTTATGGTAACTAACATAGTATTTAGGTAGTAGTATTGACATTTATGGCGAACAACCGAAATAAAAAATTAAATTGAATTGAATTGAATAAAGATCTAAACCTAGAATAACATAAGGGCCACTAATTATTAAAAAAAACGCGTCCAAGGCCGCTGGCAGAAGCTAGTATTTAGATAGGTAACCATATAATATCAGTTTGCGATCAGCTTTACTTTTCTATTTGGTTTTTCATGCGTAATGCTTTTATATCATAGGTACACAAAAACGTTGACAAACTAATTGTGCTGTAGCATGTCACACCCCGACTATGTCAGAGATAAGGCTAGAAGGTTGGATACTATTTAGAAGCACGGATTCTTTTTACGCGAGGTTGAATAATCGGCAGCTCAATTTTAATCGTCTGTCGTTACTTCATCTGCGCAGTATATTACATTAACAATTTAAATCAAAATTAAAACCCCGTGACAGATTTTCATTAAACATGGCTAAGAACACTCGGGATAAAATCATCTATGACACAAATCAACCTAAACGAAAATCGGTTCATCCGTTTGGGAGCTACGATACCAAACATATACACAGACAGACACGGGACGACCTCCGTGGCGCAGCGGGCGAAGGTCCGCCTGCGACGCAGGAGGTTGCGGGTTCGATTCCCGTCTCGGAACAAATTTCTGTACGATCTGCAGAAATTTGATTTCTGTAGATTGGTACTTTTTGAAATATTTTGAAAGAAGTCGAAAAATTTACAAATTTACCTTTAACCAAACCACCCATTTAACCGAAGCATGCAGAGAGATCCATCTGAAATGTAGGTTGGTACCTATTATTCTTAGGTATTCGTTACAAGTCGTTTCACAAGTCTCTAACCGGTACATTTGGTACATATTTGTTGACAAACGTTCGAAAGCGTCGGCGCGCGAGTTGCACTCGCACTTGACGGATCTTGTTTCATTGTGTGGTTGGTGTGGTCTTTTCTTTCGCAAATTAAGTTGTGTTCGTTCTTGGAGTTGGAGGGTAATTTACTGGGCAATTTTGTATTGCGTAAGTCTGTTGTTTACTTTCTCTGATTGCAAGTGGGAGCAATTTGCGGGAGGGCGGGCGGTACACGCAAATCACATTTTGTTGGATCTGTCGGAGGAGGTTTTGCGGAATTGTTACTAAATATTGTTTTATCCTAATTTATACTGATCTTCGTATAGATTCTCATCTATAAGAAGATCATTAGCTATCGCTCCCGGGCTTATGTACCGAGCGCTCGAAATATTAGGGTGAGTACTGAGCGGTGTGAAAATAAAATAAAAATAGACTTTATTCCCCATGTGTGTAAATACAATTTAACAACAATTTTGTACTTATAAACCAATGTGTTTTTTATGATTAATTTACAAATTATTTTATTTTATTACTAATGAAAATAATACATTCGAAATATATTCATAAAATTTTTATTCTGGATAAAGGCCTCCATCTCTTGCAAGTTTGCTCTATTTTGAGCCGCTCTTATCCACTGTTTTCCTGGTACCAATATGATGTCATCCTTCCAGCGGCGAGCCGGTCGGCCCGGGTCTCTCTTCTTATCTCGTGACCACCAATGCAGAACTGACCGGTGTTACGGGGCGATAATGTATGGTACATTACATTACTAACGTATCATACGAGCAGCGAGCATGATAAGTTAGGCCGTGTGCTTAAATATGCCTCGTTGCTCGTTGTGAGCGCTTTCTTTCCCCGTACTGACTGCACAAATGCTCGCTGTGTAACGCGTTACATTACGCCAAGTAACACCGGCAATGTAACCCTGAGCGATGCAAAAATGGAGCCCTTCACTAAATCTCAGAGATTGAACATTCAAGAAAAATGTTCAATTCACACCTAACTGTGGCTCACCCATCTAAGCCGGTACGGTAACAATACGCACCGGTACCGGTTTCTGCAGATAACGGTCGTATTGTTCCATTGGGAAGGGGGGGGGGGGGGGGGGGCTCGCTCTTGTAGTAGCTTGGAATGTGATGTAAGTTATGGGCACTTGTGACGCCAAAAAATAATTATTTTTTTAAACATAAAAAGTAAGCACTTTGATAGAAATCCCGCGGTCAAACTAATTTTATTTTCTCAATCCTCATAAGGCGGTAAACACACTGCCACGCATCACACTGCATCTTGCGTGGAAGTGTGTTAACCGCCTAAAGTAGGTAAGCATCAAATTTTAACATATAGTAGCAAAGCCTTTTAACCCAGATTTCCGAATCTACGTTTAAAATCTGGAAGTGGGTGCAAAAACCCGATAACAGTTTCCGGTTCACGTAGTTTAGCGTAAATTCAAACGTGAGTAATCAACGTTTAGGCCGTACAAATATAAAACGTAGAATCTTAAATGTTTACGTTTCGTTTACGTGAACATTTTAATTGTACAAATGGGGACGCAGCGGGATTCTATTTCGGCGTGGATATTGATACTTTATAATAGTACTAGACCTATCTGGTGAACCTTCTCTCGATAGAAGCTATAATTTGTTAGGAGTGGTTAAAACTCTACAAAAAAAAACAATACGTTATTTTATTTAAAACATTTTTGTTTATTTATTTAAGAAAACCATTAAGGCGCTTATCAGGGGGAGGCCTGCGTCCAGCAGTGGACATAAGTCCAGAGGCTGATGAGTTGAGGTTGAAGACGTGCCGATGCGTCATTAAAAAAATGCCTCAATTTTAGGAATCTACGTCCCGTGACTCCTTTACTTAAACTAACCACCCTTGAAAGTATGGTACATTTGTTCGTCCTGTAAGTATATGTTACCATTATGATACTGTTCTGAAAACACGTTCAGTTTTTATTGTTTGCAAGATAATAAAAATACGAAACTTGCCTCCAGGGGTCAAGAAAATACTGTAAAAATAAGTTTGCTATTTTGAAATAAAGTTTGCTATTTGTTAACAAGCCTGAGTAAAATGTAAAGCCCGTGAAAATACCGAGCAAGGTATAGAGGAAAACTTGGTAGAATAAACTGGACAAGTGCGAGTCGCAACGCACACTAAGGGCTCCGTACCACAAGAACAGTAAATTTGTTATGTATGCGATAATTCATGAAATTATATGAATTTGATTTTTTCGGGGTTTCTTCGAATACAATATTTTTAATCGGTTGTGGTAGTGGCTATAGTAACACATGTTCTGGGTTAAATGGGACTAGTGAGAGACAGAGGCCTATGATAGACAGAAAGAAGGAACGATTTCGAAGGCAATTTCAAATAATCAAGTATATATTATTTGAAACTTGAGAGTCCTGTATGATCTAACTAAAGAAAATAATACTCTTTAACTTTTGGAGATTTTTATAAACTTTGGGATACAATTCCGATGGCACCCAATGTGTCATCATTATTATAATTAGTCCACGAACGTTTATTGTTGGAGATGGGTCTCCCGCATACCCCATAATTCTAAGGTTTGCTGGAAGAAAACTCTTTTTCAGGGTTAAGCTCGCCTTTGTACATATCCTTTTATATACGTTCATTATTTGTATTAATTATGTACAGTAAAGAGTTAAAGAATTAAAGAATAACCATACGACGCTACAAACAGCGGTCGTAAGCCGACTCCCTGAAAACGGAACCCTAAAAACGGCTCGGCAGGAACCTGCAAGAAAAATCGAAAGTAATAAATAAGCTTAGCTAAGAGTTACGGCCCTTGCCGGAGGCTGCTGAGGTTCGAATCTCGCACGGGATAGGTAAAAGTTCATTTCGTTTATACCAGAACAGTTTTAGTATCGGATTTAGATTTTCAGTAACAAATGTTGCACTGAAAACTAACAGTTCATTCGAGATGGTAATTTTAATCGCACTGCGAGCTTGGCCGTATTGCCTGCTTGATCTTAGGTTTCCTTTCATTCGTCTATTCAACTATGTGTTATCAAAATAAACTAGACTCGAATTTTAACTAGATGTCACCACTTGGGGTTTTCGAAGTCGGTTTAATTTTTTAAAACACGCCAAATTATGCAATAACTATTCTTAGGTATTCTATGACTAATATAAGACTCGACGCAATGTTCATAATTCATTTATTGTTGTGAATCAGGTAGGTAATATTACAGTCAGTTCATGATACTTTCTCATACTTACAGACTGTTCCCATACATGAATCGATCTCGATTTTAGATTAATATTTAATAGAATCAGCAATGCCTGGTATTAATTGTAGTTTTAACGCAATTTTATCATTCATTACTGTGTATCAGTTTTAAAGATAAATCGTTGTGGGTTTTTTAGCCCCCAAGGGTTTTTTATTCGCCTGTGTTTTATGATTTATATTTGTAAATCAAAATCTCCGCTATGCCATTTTATTTTACAACTCCCCGTATTATGCGACATTTTCGGTATAATAAGTAGCCTATTATCTAAGTTAGGCTATTTTCTAAATGTACGATAAATTTTGTCTTGATCTGTTTAGTAGTTTTGGAGATCCTAGGTAACAAATATTTCACATTTCACAAACTTGATGATTTTAATAGAAACGGAGTTATTCCCAGCGTCCCACGAGACACGTACCTATTCCCAATGTCTCACGAGAAGTGCCTCATTGATCTTGTTTTTTACAGATACGCGACGACGAGTTAAGCTAGGTCAAGCAGGCTGCCAGGCGCTCGCTCGATGATTGCCTGCGTGCGCTGCGACAGCTGACATGAGCTGAAACAAGTCATGTCCACCAAGAAACACTCGCCGCAGCCGAAACCGAGTGAGTACACTAGTCTATCTTATCTCACACCTAGCCTATGATACCTAACCTACTTACTCCTATAGCCGTGGTGGCTCGACGAAAAAAAGGACTTAGCACATATGCACATACATCCAGCAACGCTGCCGCACGGCACGACAATGCACAGCATTCAAATAATTATGGGCTTATTAAACTTTTCATCTTTAGATTAATTGTACAGTGACATAATTCGCTGTGTGGTGCCGGCTTAGAATTTGCACCACCCCAACTCTTCCCGCGGGTGTCATAAGAGGCGACTAAGGGATATCCAGCAGGGGCGGGCAGCAGCACCGACTGAAGAACAATTCTACCACCAAACTGCGATTCCCAACCCGCATGCCCAGCGTGGGGATTATGGGATTTACCCCCATGTGATAAAAGCCAATAAGGCATTTATCAGCCTGCGTCCAGTAGTCGACCAATACGGGGCGGTATACTAAATTCACCTGGGGTTATTCACCCGGGTGCACTAAGTACACTTTTAGTAAACTTAAATCACCTTGATAAACCAACAAATTATCTTTACCAAATCAGAGTATACAGGCTGTTGAGGTTGAGGTTCACATAATTGCTTATCGCAAGCTTCAAGCGACTGGCCCGCGTGCTGTCTGCTATTTTATGTGGTCGTCACTGTAACATATTACCAATTCAAGCCAATTTTTTATGCATATTTTTGTGCTACGCGGCAGCGGTGAATTCCAGCTCTGCGGAATCCTTAAGAATCGACTATACATAAATATAGCCGCGGCAGTCGCTAAGTATCTATCTTCGTCTGAAATCAACGTGAAGTGTGGGTAACGGCTCATGAAATACCTACTTCTCAATTACGAAGTAGCGTGGTGGAAACCCTTCGAGGGTTATTTTCCGACAACACGCAAGTCGCAAAGTGATAAATTGTACTTACTTGAATATTTATAACGCTAAACAGTACCTAGGGCTTTTGAATCAAGTTCTGGGTGCTTGCGGACGCCCTCATAGGAGTCACAAGTGGGTTGCTTTTTTGTATGAATTCGATTTATGCGATTTTATATGCGACCTTTTGTCTAGAAAACATTCTAATCTACATAGATACATAAATCAATGGTATCGAATTTTTTTCTTTTTCTTTTGTTAAACGAATTCAAGTCAATTTATTTATCACTAATTATATCCTAGTCGGGCACTAGCATAGCATAAGAGTGGAACATTCTTTATTATTAACATTACTGAAATTTGTAAAATTAAAAACACTATTAATTAAGTAAGTACAACAAAAAAGAACATTTCGCATTTGAAAATTGGGATCAATTTACAACAAGCAACCATGAAGTGTTTACAAAGGGTTTTACCATCAAGTTTTATCCACGTTGATGTATTGTAAACCGTATTATCTGATCCAATTAAGGAGAATATGCATCCATTACTCAAATTAATCATGTTACAACTGCCGGCCATTCCCTCCAGCGTTCTTGTCTAATAGAGTTTTGTGCGTACAAATACACTAACAAAATGCCCTATGTATAGTCTTAAGTATTTATCTGCCTGGAAAATCTTTTACCACGAAAGTGTAAGCGTTGTCATCGATAAATATCAATTTCCTTTGACGTTGACACTTTGACTAGACATCGGATTTGAAGGTCTAAATTTTTGTTTGTAAAACCCTGTAGGCAGCTTGATCTTAGGTAAAACCGATCATATCTGTTTTCGAAGCCACTTTATGACACTGACACAGACACTGGTAGAGTCGTAGTGAAAAGCAAGCGGCGCCATTTAAGAAAGAAGTTGAATATGAAGCGTTGACAAGATAATTTTGATCATTGATTAGTTAATCAGCGTTCAAACAATCAGCTATTACATAGCTGTTACCTTAACGTAGGCTACTAAATCTTAGGCTGTATGTTACTATCAAATTTTGCTCTGATTGCGAAATCAAGCTGGCTTTCGTTAAAGCAAATTGCTAAAAATTTACATATAAAAAAAATAGCTTCAGAAGACTTTTGTTATTGTTTATCAAGCTTATAAGGTCACCAGGTCACTATGTGTTTCTGACCGGTTAATATTTCATTCTGAAAACCTTTCTTGACCTGGATATCATCTAAAATTCGCACTACCAGTCACCTGTATTTTGATGTTAATATAAATATTCATGAACTAAGGCCCACAATTTACAAGATTAGTGGTGTTGGGTATACTCAGTGAATTGTAATTTATACGATAACGTCACCAGATGTTACTTCATTCGCTAATTTTTTATTATATATAAATTTCATCTTTAAACAATTCTGCGACGATCCCACTGTTTATTTAATTAACACGGTTTTTATGGCGACCTCAGTGGCGCAGCGGGCGAGAGTCCGCCTGCGACGCAAGAGGTTGCGGGTTCGATTCCCGCCTCGGAACAAATTTGTGTACGATCTGCAGAAATTAGTTCCGTTCATCTGGGGGTTTTCTTTGTATCATAAAAAAAATATATCTATCTATGTATATAATGTATTAAATATATCAGTTATCTAGTACCCATACCACAAGCTTTGAGTAGCTTACGTAAAGTTTGGAAGGCTAGATGGTGATATGTGGATTGTCCAGCATTATTTATTTATTATTTATTATTCTGAACCAATTACATTAATTAAAAGAAAATATTACATAAAGTATTCAATACACACACGTTTTCTTAAGTGACAATACAATAAATCAATTCATACAAAGAAAACTAAAATAATAATAATGACGTTCACAAAATAAAATACATGCAATAATAATTTATAGTAATTGTCATAGTAAAACCATTGCTTGGTTGAATTTGGGCCCCAGGGGCTCTAATACAATTCTACGAAATCGACAATTGCGTGCGTCGGTTGTATGTCAGTGTGGTCTAAGATCCGGCTGCAGAATAAGTGCACCCATCGAGAGCTAAGAACCACATTTTACGCCTATTTGTGTTAAGGAGAATAAACATATATCTACTAGGTTGCCTAGCAAAATGTGGCCGCTGTGGTTCTTAGCTCTTACTCGATGGGTGCAGTGTTTCTGCAGCCGGATCTCGTACTATTGCTGTCGACAGTGTCAGATGCAGAGAATTGTAATAGATGCCCAGGTGTAAAAAATATAATTATTTTTAATCGAATATGGCGAGTTATTTGGAGCTGCCAGTAGCTTTGGCTCAGTTTCTATGAAAGAGCTCAATTTTGGGGGTTCGGTACCTCAAAAGGAAAAGAGGAAAAGATCACTTTGTTCTCCGTCTGTCCGCCTATCAACGGTCTTACAGCACAAACAAAGGGTAGAATCTGAAAACCGTATATTTGTAGTTTATTCCCAAAAAAAATGTTTTCTATTCTTGCCACGGACCAAAACCTAGAGGGTACTTCCCGTCGACCTAGAATCATGATATTTGTCAAGAAACAAGGTCTTACAATTATACGGAACCCTTGGTGATCGTGTCCGACTTGCACTTTACGGTTTATTTTAATGAACGATGGTGTATTCTGTAGGTACAATTTTATGCAAGCAACACAGTGTTTTAATACATTATTCTTCATCACGCGCGAAGCCTCCGTAATGAAGTCAGACCACGCTTACCATAAAATGAAAGCGTGTTTGCCCGCATGAATAATGATTTTTTTTATGTTATTGCTGCTGTTATTAGAGAGTGAGATAGATTATCCACTCTCAAGAATGAAGGACGTTTTAATTTTATTCAATAAAGAAATAAAAGTCCTAAGTTGGTAACAATTGGTAACAGTTTACAAAAATAATTCGATCGAAACAACATCGAATCAGAAACGTCACTTGTAAAATGTTCAAACTTTAAGTAACTTTTGTTGATTTCATGAAATGTTAAACTTATATTTGTCAACGAACATCGTAGATTAGGGTTATTCCAGTTTTCCCTCTTGACGAATTCCCCATAAGGAGGAAAACAGGAATTTAAAAATTTCAGTTTTCTCCCTTCTTGTTTATTTTATATTGTTTTGTGTCAAACGTTTCTTTCGTGAAGTCTTGAAACGGCTCTGTCGGAAGCCCATGCTGAGACTGAGACTGTTTTGAGACTCAATGCAAAAATAGTTCTGTCTGTACTTACTTAAATATTACAGCATGTTTTATTTTTGTGTTAATTGCATACAAAAAAAATATTCTATAATTTTCTATACGACCATTTGAGCTCTTTTTACATTGTCTCAGTATAAATTATGCACCACACTTATAAATTAGAAACTTGTGTTTTGGCCTTTAATGTTACATTTTATTTATCACTGATATTTAACAACCAATATACAATTTATATTAAGTCTCAATTTATATTTGGTAATCACACTAATATCACATCACACTAATCACACTAATATTATAAATGCGAAAGTTTGGATGGATGGATGGATGTTTGTTACCTCTTCACGCCAAAACTACTAAACGGATCGGGCTGAAATTTTGCACACAGGTAATCCTAATCCTGGAATCAAACATAGGCTACTTTTTATTCCATAAATCAGTTCCCATGGGATAGAAATCACTTTTAAACGTTGCCAACAAGAAACAACGGGTGCGAAGCCGCGGGCAGAAGCTAGTTTCTCATAATGACAAACTCTATAGTTGTAACCCTCATAAAGTAACTGATTTGGTATCTATCATGGTTTAATAGAGTTTAGAACATTGTTTTTCAAGTCAACGGATTTTCCCTCTATATGTAGATCAAAGACAATTAGTACTAATATTTTCAATCGAAACAGTTTAGATATCTGCAGACTGCTGCAATTAATCTATGGATCCATATCAATACCAAAAGATAAAAAGTTCTTACTTAAAACGGAATTGGTTTAACAAAATTCTGTGCGACAGTTAATAGTCTCGCGTAGACTCGTAGCACATTGCTATGAACTAGCATAGACTAGTAACATATTGCTACGAACTAACGTATACTCGTAGCACATTGCTACGAACTTGCATAGACTCGAAGCATATTGGTACGAAATAACGTATACTCGAAGCATATTGCTACGAACTAACGTATACTCGTAGCATATTGCTATGAACTTGCGTAGACTTGTAGCACATTGCTACGAACTTGCATAGACTCGAAGCATATTGCTACGAACTAACGTATACTCGTAGCATATTGCTACGAACTTGCGTAGACTCGTAGCACATTGCTACGAACTTGCATAGACTCGAAGCATATTGCTACGAACTAACGTATACTCGTAGCATATTGCTACCAACTTGCGTAGACTCGAAGCATATTGCTACGAACTAACGTATACTCGTAGCATATTGCTACGAACAAGCGAAGACTCGTAGTATATTGCTACGAATTTGCGTAGACTCGTGCAGCAGTGACTCGTACTACGTAGCACATTGCTACCTAGCACGAGTCTACATAACAATGAAGCTACGTGAAATGGACTATTACACACTTATATTATAAACGAGATTCTGCCCGGGGTTTCACACGCGTTGTTTGCATGGAAATGTTTAAATGTAGACGACCTCCGTGGCGAAGGTCTGCCGGCGACGCAGGAGGTTGCGGGTTCGATTCCCGCCTCGGGCAAAATGTTTGTACGTTCTGCAGATATTTTTCCAGGATGTTCTGGATGTTTTATATGTATGTATTATAAAAAATATCTATGTAGTGTATTGTATTACGTATATCGGTTATCTAGTACCCATAACACAAGCTCTGCTTAACTTTTGACTAGATAACACTGTGCGAATTGTCCAGCATTATTTATTATTAAAATTATTTCCTTCCCATGGGAACTATTTTATGGGATAATAATATTAAAATATGCCTATGTTTGATTCTAAGCTTAAAGCTACATCTATACAAAATTTCAGCCCAATAGATTCTGTCGTTATGGCGTGGCGAGGTAACAAACATTCAAACTTTCGGATTTATAATATTACTAGTTTCTGCCCGCGGCTGCGCACGTTGTTTCTATGGAAACGTTCAAAGGTTATTTCTATCCCATGGGAACTGTTGAATGGGATAAAAAGTAAAGTAGCCTATGTTTGATTCTAGGCTTAGAATTACCTCTGTGTATAATTTCAGTCCGACCCGTTCAGTAGTTTTGGAGTGAAGAGGTAACAAACATCCATCCATCCATCCAAACTTTCGCATTTATAATATTAGTGTGACTGTGATAGTGTGATGCGTAGTTTGGATGGATGGATGAATATTTGTTACCTTTTCACGTCATAACTACTGAACGGATTGAGCTAAAATTTTGAATGTAGTTCAGTACCTGAAAAATTATAGGCTCTTTTTATCACATAAATCAGCTTCCATCAAGGGATAGAAATAACCTGCATGCGTTTACCTTACTCCATACAATCACTTCGCGTCAATGAAATAAAGAGATGCGGTGGCACTGGATTTTTTAACCCCCGACCCAAAAAGAGAGGGGTGTTATAAATTTAAGGTGTCTGTGTATCTGTCTGTGGTATCGTAGCTCCCAAACGGATGAACCATTTTTTTTTTTTATGTCATAGATAATTTTATCTCGAGTGTTCTTAGCCATGTTTCATGAAAATCTGGTTTTTTTTAATTTTTTCAGTAGTTTTGGAGTGAAGAGGTAACAAACATCCATCCATCCATCCAAACTTTCGCATTTATAATATTAGTGTGACTGTGATAGTGTGATGCGTAGTTTGGATGGATGGATGAATATTTGTTACCTTTTCACGTCATAACTACTGAACGGATTGAGCTTAAATTTTGAATGTAGTTCAGTACCTGAAAAATTATAGGCTCTTTTTATCACATAAATCAGCTTCCATCAAGGGATAGAAATAACCTGCATGCGTTTACCTTACTCCATACAATCACTTCGCGTCAATGAAATAAAGAGATGCGGTGGCACTGGATTTTTTAACCCCCGACCCAAAAAGAGAGGGGTGTTATAAATTTAAGGTGTCTGTGTATCTGTCTGTGGTATCGTAGCTCCCAAACGGATGAACGATTTTTAGTTTTTTTTTATGTCATAGATAATTTTATCTCGAGTGTTCTTAGCCATGTTTCATGAAAATCTGGTTTTTTAAATTTTTGATTTTGTCCTTGTATCTTATTATTTAAGTTCTCCTATAACTGCTTACTACGAAAGGTGACTGTTAGTCATAAGGTTTTTGTTATTATTATGTATAAGCTCTCACACTCAGCGTAACGGAGTGCTATGTCTAGCGCAAACAGCAACACCGGCCACCGTCACCGGTGGCTGTAGCGCGCTACCCGCAAACGGACCACCGGTACCGCCACCGGTAAATGTTGTCGCTACCCGCAAACGGACCACCGGTCACTGCCACCAGTTGCTGTCGCCGCTACCCGAAAACGAACCACCGGTACCGCCACCGGTAAATGTTGTCGCTACCCGCAAACGGACCACCGGTCACCGCCACCGGTGGTTGTCGCGAGCTACCGCCACAAGTCACTTTTGTATCGAGTGACCGCCGCCGGTGACGCGTGTGCGGCAAGTAAACAGCTTGTCACCGCCACCGGTGGCTGTGTCGGTGGTCCATTTGCGCCTAGCTTATCTCACACTGCGGAGTCTCACGGTTTTTTCCGCAGGATTCTGCAACATATTACTATGGAAATTGTATGAAGAAGCACTTGCGGAAAAAAACCGCGTAAGTTACGGTTCAGTATCACGCGCATCATATCCGCTGTGCGGGGTAACGACTGAGGTTTAATCCAATTTTCTCACATATGTAACTTGTAATAAATTTACACATACTTAACTTAAACATACATAAAGGTAGGTAAGGATCTCATTAAAACTTCTTTCATTCGCCTTCATAAAGTTAAAAATGAATGGAACCAGATGCAGAAACTCCGTTGCTAAAGTTTGAAAAGGTTCGCATGAGCCAAATTAGCATTGCAGCGCTTTACTTAAACAGAACAAAGTTACAAAACAAAACCGCCAAGTACGAGTCGGGTTTGTGAATTGTTAGCATTGTATTCAGGCATACCACTCAAAAAAAAAACAAACTCAGTTATGTTTTTTTTATCTTGTATTTATCACGTAACTTTTGTTATTATTTGTACGCGATAAATACTCGATAAATAATCATTAATTATATTAACAAATCGCGAAAGTTTAAATAGTTTCACAACCTATCTATCAAATATTAATATTTTTAATAGCTTCACATGTGATTATCCGGGCTAAAAAGAAACCTATGTAATTTTTCTGGGTACTATCTATATCCTTGCCAAATTTAATAAGGATCCGTTCAGCCATTTAGTCGTAACATACAGAAAGAGTAACTTTCGCAAACTAGCTACTGCCCGCGGTTTCGCACGCTCTTTTCAGAGATACAAAGTAGATTATGTCCGTCTCTGAGATATCTTCTATCTCCATGCCGTATTTCATTAAGATCCGTTCAGCCGTTTAGTTTGAAAAAGTAACAGAGTTACTTTCGAATTTATAATATTAGTATGGATTCTCTCTCTTTCTAAAGCTACCTAATGAAACCAATAATAAGACATAAAAACTTGGTAAACTTAGAAACTTTTTGTATTGTTGTTCGTCTCATATATTCTGCAGATATTTGTTCAGGGTGTTCTGGATGTTTTCTATGTACAGGGTGTTAGGGTAAACAGTCTTATCCTTAAAACCACGTATGTACACCCCTAAATTAAGACGATACAAGTTATTTTTAAAAATAAAAGTCAATTAGATTCGATGGAATTTCATAATTCATTTCTCTGCTATCCTACGTGATTTCATGGACACCCTAGTGACCTTATCACGCCGCGCCGCCCACTCTCGCCTGTAGCCGGCCGGTGGTGTAGGTATCGAACCACTCGAATTGTAGGTACCTACAACTTGTGATGGAACTTTCCCTTCATACTTTTCCTGGCTTAGGACAGGCAAAAATAGCTACTCTAACACATTTGCCAGTAAGTAGGCTAAAGTAAGTAGGTACTTTTGGCGTTTTTAAAAAGTTCATCATCAATCAAGTTTTATGTACAATTCAATTAAAATTTACAGCTTTATGTACAGTTTGATTTACTCACATTAGGCATAAAATGTTTTGAACTGGCCGTAGGCACGTAGCCTTTGTGTAGCCGCTAGGATCGTTTCCCGGCTTGGCACACGTTGTTCTGGGAACCGCTCTGCGTACATCGTACGAGCCAAGTTCATGTTGTCACCAGCGATGGCATAAAGTCGCACCATTTCAGTCCACTTCTCTACTTAACACAATACGCGAACAAATCGGCACATCACAAATTAGCACGGAACGCGTCGTGACGTGCTCACTACCTAGCAGACGGGCCGCAACTGACGAGCGCGCGAGCGGCGTCTTTGGTTGAAACCGACAAAGCAGGCGAGCGGCGCGGACGCGGCGTAGGTACCTATGTAGGCGGCGCCTTTAAGTCGGCGCGCGAGCGGGTCTTTGTTAAACCGCAGGCGGCGGCGTAGGTATAAATGTAGGGTGAAATGCTTTTATGATGTATGAGGATATTTTTTTCAAAATTATGTAAAAAAAAGTTTAGTTTTTTCATCGGTTTTGGACTCTGCTCATGATTCTGAACTTCTGATTTCAAGGATAAGACTGTTTACCCTAACACCCTGTATAATAAAAAATATCTATCTATGTAGTGTATTGTATTAAATATATCAGTTATCTAGTATCCATAACACAAGCTCTGCTTAGCTTGGGGCTAGATAATGCTGTGTGAATTGTCCAGCATTATTTATTTATATAGAATAACAGGCTAATCATGATCACAGACAACAGAAAATGTGTTGCCTGCAACAATGTTGCCAGCTTATTATTTATTTCATAGACAATGAAATAGGAATAAACAGAAATCACCAAAATCATACACAACGACACTTCATTACTTCCCTTATTTCAATTTGTCACAGGTCAATGACCGGTATATCATGTCAGCACGTAAACTCATTTATTCAGGCAAGGGCAAAAGAAATTCACGTCCTAAATATACATAAAAACACTACTGCCTGTTTGATTGATGGTGGAAACCTGATTCGGGAAAACTAGGGAAAACTCGGGTCGGGTAAAAAGTCCCTTGGGAATACTTACTAAACTTCTATTTTTTGTTGTTATGGCAGGATTTTCTAGGAATCCGCCTTCCATCAAAATCTGAAGCACCGATTGGGATCCCCTTTTGGTACAAAAACAGAAATCAGGATGAATATTCCACTGGTAGAACTTTTTTGAATGTCAGTTGCCAAAGTGTCTGGTAAAACTTTAAACGTATTAAAACTAATTTATACAAACACGATAATTGACTAGAAGAGATCGCCCTTAGCGATAAGGCCGCCCATTTTACAACGTTATCTGTATTTGTATTTTCCTGTCCTGTATTTCTATTGTTTGTGTGCTATAAAGAATATTCTTATACAGGGCGCCACGTCACATGTGTAAACCGAAAGGTGGTGATTCTGGACCCCGAGGGGAATAACTTTTGGTGTAAGATTTCAGGAATATCGAACATTTTAAATCAGTCTTATAAAAAAAGTTTTACAAACTAAATTTATAAGAAATTCGGTATCCAAAAAGTCGTTATTCACAAATAAATCCCCTTTCGGCTTAGTACCAACATATTTCAGTATCAGTAGACAGTAACTATAGAACTCATCTGCATGCGAACAAAACGCTAACCTATTTATGCTCTGATGGAAGATGCTCTGCTCACTTCACAGATACCAGATTTTACGTACACGACACTGTTTTACGAGACCACAGGTTCCTAAGATAAATTTTTCTGTTCAATTCAATAAAAATATATTGAATTAGATTTTAATTTTCAAAAATTTTACTGGGATATATCTCTTAAGTCTAGAAAGTTTCTTAAGGACCTACTTAGTGGGAATGGGCCACTATAGTGTCCCATTTAATTAATTAAAACTTGAAACATGAAAAGTTACAACGTAAATAGAATCCACAAAAAACTCGACAAACCGTGTTATATGTTAAGTTCCGGTAAAAAAAACACGCAAGCACACAATTGAGTCTCTGGAGTAGGAAATTGCTCAATGTGTGTTTTGGAGACAATGAATATAGCAGATAATTCTATGTGTCTTTTGAAATTGGTTTGTAGCTTTTTATATCGATAATGTAGCCCAGTCGGCGAGGTACCGATATGTTGGCCAAACACAGCACCTTAATAAAATTTCTTAATAACTTATATTATAGGTACATGTACGTTATAGTCATTAAGAAGGTCTTTATAATATAATACAAATATTTTTTATGGCACACCAAGTAATCAAAAATCACAGAACACAAGACAAATACAGTATAGACGGTGGCGAGTAAAATAAAAGAGAAAAAGTTTCATAAAAAATAAATATACTTAACTATACTGGGCGTCCCACGGCCATGCCACATGGAGGGAAAGTACCTCAAATATTGTAAATAAAAAAAAATATTGAAAGAAGACTTCATTTGGATTGTAAAAACAAATTAAGCATTTAAAGATTTTTGAATAATCGCCTGTCTGAACCGGGAATCGAACCCACCAAATTTTAAGAAAATACCCGTAATTTTACGATACCGACCAAGAAGCTTAATCGTTAAGTAAGTTTGGATTTATTTTTTCAAACAAATTGTGATGATGATGTCTTCCTACCCGAATTTAGGATTTGTTAGCAGTTCGGCCACTGCGTCCAGTCTCAACGGACACTAGCCATGTGCGGAGGCATATTATAGTGAACAAGTGTGTACGCAAACACAGATGCACTCTCTTTTCCTTCACTCTCATAACCCGATGGGACGGCAGACCGACACGACTGGGGAGAGGTCAGGAGCAGGATCAACGGCTAAACGTGCTTTCCGAGGCAGGGTGCAACACCTCTAACTTTCTGACTCCGGTCAGCTACTGTGATTTATTTTGGTACAAAAACCTTTACAAAATATTTGGCCCGACCCGGGATTCGAACAGGGATTATGAGCGGTTAAACACTCGAACGCGAGACCAATAATAGTAAAAAATCATTTATTTGCAGGGATGTCGGTATGTCATAATAATGTACTTTAATTTTAAGACCTTTAGCTTTTAGCTCCAATACATTCTGCCTCGTCAAGACGTGCAAAATTATTACACACTAGCTGCATTCTTACTACCCGTTGTACTATTACCCGTTTTCCCGTAGGAATGAAGAATTTTCCCGCGGTAAAAAGTAGCCTATGTTCATCAGGAATAATGTGGGCTTCTAATGGTAAAATGATTTTTCAAATCGGTCCAGTAGTTTCGGAGCCTATTCAATACAAAAAAGCAATCAAATAATTCCTCTTTATAGTATTAGTATAGATAATGTTAGGATTAATAAAATAATATCAGACACCTATTTAATAATATGAAAAAAACAGACAAGTGAATAAAAATTAAAAAGGTCAAAAATTTGTCACCTATGTTACCTATTAAATAGATTATATAAAGATTGTTTGCAACAGTCTGCAGTTAGTTCTATTGTTTCAATTGTAAAAACTAGTTCTAATTTATTTCTATTATTTTAATGTAATTTTCTTTGTGAATAAAGGCTCTGCTCTATTAAAATGCCCCGTAATTAAAATATTCCGACGAGGCAGTCAACCCGGATGCTATCCACGTTACAAGAGAAGTTTGCACATAAATACTACCTACTAAATAAACCCGGGTAACCGTTTACATTCAAAACAGCATACTCCATTATGCCCGGCTTTTATCCCTACGGGGGTCTTAGTGCTCTCGTTAGTTTACAATGGCTTTTCACAGAATTACAATAAATTGAGTATAGGGTTGAGTGTAGGTACCTTATGCTTAATTTACTGTAATAG
Source organism: Eupithecia subumbrata (assembly GCA_949316285.1). Classification (NCBI taxonomy): domain Eukaryota; kingdom Metazoa; phylum Arthropoda; class Insecta; order Lepidoptera; family Geometridae; genus Eupithecia; species Eupithecia subumbrata. The sequence continues at coordinate 1,073,678 of OX438644.1, read as the reverse complement.
AATCTACCACTAATAGATAACGTATACCTATACTTTATTTATTAAAACAGTTTTTTGATTAAAACCACAATTTACAGATCGTAAAATGCATTGATTTTTACTATACTACCAAAGGAAGATGTATAAAATGTCACCTGTATAACAACGTGGTTGAATCTGCCAGATCAGATTATCTAGAGGGTAAAAAAGCTTGGGACAGGTTGTTCTCCAACTCGAAAAATAACAACTAACAGGCTAAAGGTTTCTTTGTCGCATTTTTACTTTAGTCTACATACCGAAGCGTCAGAAATCAAAAATATGACTTTATTTCTTAATTCATAATTCTTTAACGTACAAAATAGGTAGTACAAGTAAAACATATCGCAAGAAAAATAAAGGTAAGGCGAGATTAACACTAAAATGAGTTCTCGTCCAGCAAACCTTATTGAGAGAGAGAGACAAATTTGGAAAAGTGGGTAATGTGCTAAAACGGAGGATATAAGATTTAATTTTAACCTACTTACTATTAAGACTACTACATAATATAATACAATACATAAAATACTATAACCCAACAAATACTATAACTACATACGCATATAAATTGAATAAATACATAAATACAACAGAGTCATAAAGATATGTAATGCTCTTGACTTTACGCTTGAAAATGAAGAGTGAGGGGCGGGAGGTAGAGAATTCCATCACCTAACCGAGGCGACAGTAAAAGAGCCACCGTAGCGGCTGGATGAGTGAACAGGAAATTTAAGGATGAGGGACAAAGTTGATCTACATGGGTAAAGTTGTACACGTAAAGTTTACACGAGGGTAAAGAAACTCAAACCGCTCACGGAAGTAAGAAGGGGAGAGAAGATTGTTCATGTTTGTGACTTTATTTCTGTGTCAGTCAGTTAGTTCTATAATTTGACCTTTTGTAAGTGTATAATTTATTGTATTTATGGAAATAAAGAGTTTTTGATTTTGATTTACCCCAATATATGTCTTTTCATCTTTAGATACCATTTAAAAAAGTCTAGACGGTTCAGGCTTTCCAGTTTTGTATAAAAGTTCTCGAATTACACTAAATTAATAATTTCACTTGAAAAAAGATATCAGCTTAGAATTACAGATTGAGAACAGATGGGACGCGCGTCAAAAGCGTCAAGATTAAATCCAATCTATCAATCTCTCCGTGCAAATAGCACCGCACGTAATATCTAGAGTTTCTTTTGTCTATGGACGATTCTGTGACGATACTATAGTCATAGTAAAACGACTGGTCAGCAAAATTCGGCCCCTGACTGATGCTACTTGAATCAACTTCTGATATTGCAATAGGCTAATGTTGATCTGATGTAAATAAGACCTAAGCTGTATATAATATACATGTGAGAAAAAATAAATAAATCATAATGATTGATGAAGATATGATGATAATTTTATCATCAATTTTGATGATGATGACCGAAAATGCGGTAATTTGCTCCGTTTCATTTCGAATGACTCTCATCTTTAAAAAATGTGAGTCAAATCGTTACAATTTTCGAGACTTCTCAATTTCTGAAAAAGGACAAATCATAGGCCATTATAATAAATATCTACTTTTCTATTACTCTAACGGGTATTTATATTTTAGAAATTTGTTTAGTCGTTAAAAATAATCCATCTTTTTTAAATATTAAATGAAATCGTCCAGAAAGCTTGAGAAATAAATATAAATTTAACTTATGTATACCTCAAGCTTAGAAGAAGTAAGCTTAGAATGATAGTTGACACAAACGAGGTAAGTCTAAAAAATTGCGACTAAACGTCGCAATTTTCATTTTGAGCCGTTAGTACAATACTTCAAATGACGCGGAAAGCAGCTCTCACATAAAAATATAAAAATGATGTGTTGTGCGGTGAAAGGGTATTTAAACACCAGTAGCAAGAAAAATAATACTGCAAATATTTCATTTCACTGGTCTACACACATATTACATTTGTAATTTTGCCTAAAACAGTCATCAAAACTCATAAATAAATATAAAAATTTCGTCCACCATTTTCGTGAAAATGTTGCTATGCTCTGGGGAAAAAATACCCCGGTTTTGTTACATAGTATAGGTATATAACAATAGTACCGTAAAATAATAATAGTACCCGTGCCTCGGAAAGCACGTTGAGCGTTGGTCCTGCGCCTGACCTCTCCCCGGTCGTGTCGATCTGTCATCCCATCGGATTTTGAGAGTGAGGGAACAGAGACTGCACCTAAGTTTGCACACACACTTGTGCACTATAATATGTCCTGCGTATCTGGCTAGTCTCCGATGAGATTGGCAGCCGTGGTCGAAATTCGGCTAGGAGAACATTATTAAAATGGTTGAGGAGAGGGTGGACTTCACTCAAGTTAGGACTTAGGAATCAAACTACTCTACTACCGAATATCACAGTTTTAGAATTTCTGTCACTCGACGATATTCTGAATAGATTCATATTGTAAACTTAACTTACTATTTTACAAAGAAAATTGTACATTATTACTATTAACGCTGAAGAAGTCGTAGGAAATCCTGGTTTTATTTCGGTGTAGGTGCTTGTCTAACTTGGGCATTATTATTCGTGGAAAAAATGCTAGTAGTAGGTGGTGTGAATTTTAAAGGAAAACTGCACAGCTACAATATACTTCACTAGTTGAGTACCTAATAGTCCTAATCAACTTAAAATATGTAATTTGGTGGGTAAAAAGGAAAATTTGAATAAATTTTGTTGAAAATAACTTTATTAAGGTTGTTCGTTATGTAAAACACGTAAATAAGTTTGTTTAGATAGGACATGAACCGTGCAATTACTTACATTGCACGTGGTCGAACACGCACTTGACCGTCTATTTAAATTATTGTTCCGAACACGATCGGAGCCCATCTTATTTTGCGGACTTGGAGTAAAACCATTTTGTCGTTAGACCTAGGAAGAATGATAGTAACCAAAGCTACCAGCTGATATTTCGTTAAATTAAAAAAAGAAATAATATAATATCGAAAATAAAATGTAAGGTGATAGAAAAACAATGGCTTATTTTTTAATTGGAACTATGCTTCAGTTACCCAATTTTTTAGGGAAAATGCTATTCACTTGCAACATTCAATCATACGAATGTGTGAGTGAAAGCACTGTATTTACGAGCTGTCAAAACACACATAGATCGGTTTTTGGTTACACAAATTGTCAAATTGTTGAATGACACTATCCCTCTGCTGAGACAGCAGCGAGTTTTTACTCTATGACCTCAAGTAAATAATACCATGTTCCATAAAAGCACATATATAACGGCTATTAAAGTATTTAACAATTTACCAATAGAAATAAAGCACCTTAATGGAAATCTGTTCAACTAGATTAAGGAAATGGCTTGTAATTAGTGTACACTATAACCTTAAGGAGTTTTATGATAGTAACTAACCATCCTGGATCTGTTCTAGACTAGGGAACAATTTAATAGAATTGAATTGTTATAATATTATAAGTTATTGTATGTCCGAAATGGATACGATTGTTGATACTTACTTTAATTGAATTTAAGACCTGATGTACACAATTTTTTAAATAAAGATAATCATTCTTATTCTTACGTACCTAAGCATTACGTGCGGCTCAGACCTAATCAACGCTTAACTAGTTAATTAATCTAAAGACTATAAACAGTGGTTTGGTGTTGTTATATTACCTACAAACTTAATTATAACTGGAGTGCCCTCAACGAGCAGATAACCCCAACAGTTATTACAGTGAGTAATCCATCACACTCGGGATATGAATTATAAGATTTTTTTAGGGGTACTTTTTGATTTCTTAGAAACACTCTCATCTCAAAATGCCACCCTATGTGTAAAACCGACGTCTAAAACGGAGGAGGTTCTTAATTTGGCTGTAGATATTTTTTCTTTACTTTTGTGTAGGTAGAGAGACCTTTTATTTCTGAAGGATATTAATATTTCTATGAATTTGTCCCGATGAACATAAGAAAACAGTGTAATAGTTAGGAATATGTTTCTGTCGCAAATAAAGTCACATGGAAGTAAAATGAATATCGGTCCTTAGTTTTTGTAAAAACATTAAATAATTTCTGTTTTAAGTTTTTTGACCTGATAATAAACATTGGCTCATATTTGCCCTTCACAAGGTTTTTTCTACACGCGAACTTGCGTGTTGTGAAAAAGAAGTTAAAAATGCCTTGTTTTACAATGAGTTATGCTAAGCGTAAGGTACTGGAAATTTGAAACACTAAATTTCTACAAAATTGGGTACATCCGGGTTTGACTGTACTACGGAATACCAGCAGTCGAAATACCGGAGAACGGTATATCGAAAGTACACGAAACCGCAGATCGAAATACCGAAAGCTCATGAGGCCGCATCACGGAATACCGAAAAACTTTAGACCGGACGAACACGATCTCGAATGCACGCTATACCGAAAGATCACGAAATCTAAAGAACGCTTTGTCGAAATTTTCTTCAGGGCTGTACTGTGTGTTAGTTTTCTCATATTAATATACATACAGATTTGACTTAAATGTCGAGAAAATATTGTGAAAGCCACCAATAGAATCTTTAATACAATATAAACTTTTTCAACACACTTGCTCATAAAGTGGCTCTATGTTCACCGCAATTAGGCACAGAATGACACCCATAGTCAAATTGTGACTTTTTAATTGCTATAATTCACATCTTTATATATTGGTTGAGTTTCTTTGTTCTTAAAAAAGGTTTTATTCAAAAAAAAGATCGTTTTCAATACAACAAATAAATTAATGTTCCTATTGCTTGCATTTTCATGCAAATTCTTATTTAAATAGAAAATTTTAACTCGTACGTGTTTAATAAATAAAACTTTCACTCAAATGTAACTTTTGTTTTCTCTGTAATAAAACGAGTTTTTATTGTTATTTTATTCACAAGTGCAAAGTGTGTTGAAAAATGTCGTATGATACACGTGTGTATTGATGATTACCGTCCTCGGCTCTCTTCCCCTACCCTCCTTCCCTTCTTTCTTCCCCTTCCCCTTCCCTCGCCTACGGCTCGGGTCTCAATGGCGCCTCGGCGGTAATCACCAATGTTACACACTAGTACCAAAATGTACTATTAAATCCATCATGGCTTTTAACACTAAAGTCACATCGGGATATTTACCATAATTTCAGTTTTGAGCTTTCCAATATTTCGGCACAGTTTCATACGCCATGATCGCTGAAGGCTTTGGGAGTGAGTTTTATTGGTAATACGCATACCGATCAACCCTCATTTTTCCCTCATTTGTCTTTTGCGAGTCACCTATATCCTAGCTAAAAATAAGCGTTACTTATTTACGTTTAGTTTTTTTGTGTCATAGAAAATTTTATCCCGAGTGTTCTTAACCAATTTCATGAAAATCTTTAGAGGGTTTTTAAATTTTCATTTTTTTTCTAGTTGTCTGTTTTGTTAAAGCTTGTGTTTATACACAAGCTCTAAACTCGACAGTTTGCATCGAAAGCACGAAGGTGCCGAGTCAAATCTCTTTTCATTCGCATTCTAGCAGTCGTTCGTATTACCTTCGACATCGAAAAGGTATTTCCGAAATGGGTTTAAAGGCATTTCTATTTACGACTTCACAGTTTCAACTGAGAAAAGGAAAATTAAGCTTAAATACATCACTTTCCACTAGTCATGCCGGGTTTACCCGGCAGTGGGAAACTAGAGTGGTATATCTAATAAAAGCCGTTCAACTTTTATATCTTGCGAAATGCTCGCCGACAGCTACAGGACAATGAGGAACTAGGAAATTTTTGTTGTACTCCAAGTTCATTACGGATGTAAGCGGGTTAACTACGAACCTAATTTGTGTTGAAAGAACACCAACGATTCATCCCTTAACAAGGGACATCTTCAAGGGTGAGTGCGGTTCTAGACGAGCGCGTTCCGCATCTCTCCGAGCACTAAGCACGAGCGCGCGTTGAGCCCGCGACGTGAGCGCCGGGGGTGGCGGTGGTGGAGGGTGCGCTGCTTGTTGATGCTGCATAGCATGAAAGACATCTTCTCGTAAAGATCCTACTGCCTCGGGTGTCGGTATCCTCTGGGTACAATAAGGTTTGTAGTTAACCCGCTCCATCCGTAATGAATTCTTCAAACTACGATAGCTTTAAAACTTTTAAATCCATCATGGTTATTAACACTAAAGTCATTTACAACGGTCGCGTTCCATACTGAAATCTATGGTAGTAGTAACATTCGTAGCAAAAGACAAAAATAAGGGTTGATCGGTATATCTGTCAATAACAACTCACTCGCAGTGTCCTCAGTTATTCCGTGATCATGGCGCATGAAACTGTGCCGAAATATTGGAAAGCCCAAAACTCAAATCATGGTAAATATCCCGTTGTAAATTAGTTTAGTGTTAATAACCATGATGGATTTATAAGTCTATACAGGTGCGTCCAGATAAAGTAACAAAACATGTGACTTTAGTACGATAGCTTTTATAGTAAAATCCTCCGAGTTGTAGTATAGTATCCAAAGTTGTAGTATGCCAACAAAAGTGGTTAGTAGTACGCTGTGGCGTTTGCGGTGCAAAAATCGACTCCTCCAAATCGGCCCGTGGATGTTTGACATTTTTCCATTGTGCCTGCCAAGCGTGGTGATTATATGGCAAAAACCGTTGTTTCGGGCATGTAACCTCCTTAAACTCAATAATTTTATGCTAAACATATGTAGATGTATAAAGCAGTGTGCGTAGAGGTTTGTCGTTGGTCATGTAACCTGCCTCACAAGGGACAACATAACACCAGCGCTGAGTATATAAGTATATATATAATTTTGACTTAACTAGTCAGCAACATGCTGAGTTGATACCTTTTTGACTTGACACTCGGTGGTTTGCCAAGCAGGCTGCGGAAGTTACTAGTCGGTACCTACTATTATAATTTTAAGGTTTTCAACAATTTCGTGATTTTTGTTTGCATTCAGTAGCTAACCGTTTTTATTATTATTTTTTTTTTATTTACACTGCACCTATCTTACTAAAATATTATATTGATAAATTCATATCTAGTTAAGTTTTTTCCGTACCAAAATTTTTAGTTTTTTTTATGTGTCGTGTCAAATAAAATAGTTCATTTATGTATCTACAACAGAGGACGTATGACTAAAATAAAAAAAATGACGCGGATGTGGTATATCTACTCCATTTTTTTCCTTTTTATCTACTAACCCTTAACGCGACACTCACAGCGGACATTATTCCAGAACGTTCCGAAGCGCTGAGCGGACGCCTGTCTAAGTCCGCATCAGAGTTGTCCTGCTCCGCTCCGCGCTCGCCGCCGCCGCGCGCCCGCTCCGCTCACCACCACACGCCGCTGTCAGTCGTGCATCGGACGCAACACTTCTTTACCAACCTCAAGGTAGATATATTTTACTATTAATACGTCAATAGGTTAGAATATTCTCTGTTTTCAGCATTAGGGACTCGTTTTTTCCCACTTTAGTCGTCGTGTTGTAATTGTGCTAGCATAGCCAGCCTGACTCCATCCAGAAGTGCTGAATCTTCTTGGGATCTTCATAGGAACTTTGCGGAGTGACCTCGGTTGACACTGACTCACTGCTAGACATGGGTATTTCATAATGAGTGTCTCAGAGTCATCTTGAACTGGTCGCAATCAGCATTTACCAGGAGTCTTTTGCAGGTCGTCATCCCAGCTGGTCACAAAGTGCCATGTTATCGTTTAGAACAGCCCTGACTGCGAATTTACTTGAATGTTGAAAGTTGACTTCTCAAAATTGCCTTAACTATTTTTTGGTTGGATAAAACTCTTTGAGCTTGAAATTCGGATTCCGAGGTTGCACCAATGCGCCAATAATATTTAATTAAAGGCAGCTCCAAAGGAATATATGGAATATATTAACTTCGAATGAAATAGTTTCACATTTTGAATATAATTTCGAACATAGTTTTACATTATCACGCCTATCCTATTTCAACGAAAACTTTTCAGAAATCTCAAATGTAAGTTCGAAACAAAGCCCAAAGCGCTCCAAGGGTTAAAACTTGGTATAAAAATACTGAACTCACTAGTTTCGTATTATCGTACAAACTTAGCTTTGAGCCTCTCGACAATGCTTTCATCTTTCAGTTCAAATTGTAAAGGGTTGGTACGTTGAAAAGGCCTTTGAAACGAATACCTTGAAAATAAAGCTTATTCTCTCACAAACAGGCTTGAAAGGTGGTTTCTTGAATGAAATGTTTCGAGCTTTGAGAATTTAATTAGGTGTTCTTTTGCGGTTGCCATATTAATGGCCCTTGTAAAGGTTTATCGTGAGTGTCTGAGAGTTTCTACGTGGCATTACAGCTCATAATCAGATTAATTGAATTGAGTTTAGTTTTTATTGGATGTGACTTCATCGAAAAAGCTATGTTTGAAGAAGATCGATACAACCGATCGCATGATAAGATAAATAGTTCAAATTAAAATCGTCGTCGAGGTTATTCGAGTTATTGAAGAATTTGCTGGTATTGTGAGAAGCTTAATAATGACTCGCACTAAAACATATTCATGAAATGAGTGGAGTTATTTTCGCAGTTATGTTTCTCTGGAGGATAGGATGCTTTTGGCGACTTAGGTCTATCAGGAATAATGACTAGGTATAAAATGACTAGAACGTTATATTGTCAAGAAAGAAAAATGGAGACATATATTATTAACTAATTATAAAAATGGCGATATCAATACACCAACAATTTGTAATTCGTAATACACCCGACAGAGAATCAAAGTCGGCATGCCCATAATATGTCGTATGCCGCACGCTAACGCCGCAACCTATTTTTTTACTTATAACTAGATTTATTCAAATATCCAATTATACTTTTTTTTACTGTAAAAACTATCGTAGTTTGACGAATTCACTACGCACGCGCGCTCGTGCGTGCGTAATATAAAACTTATGATAGGTATCATAAACTGTGCAATGGACTTTAAAAATTCCTTTTTTAACATAATTATAAGAAAGAAAAGGCAGTGGCGCTAGTTTGAGGTATACAAGCACCTTAAAGAATTAGCAAGCTGAAGTGGCAGTGGGCCAGTCATATCTCGCGAACAACCGACGCTGGAGTAAACGTGTTCTGGAGTGGAGCCCGGCAAACTTAGTGTAGGATGCCCTCCGGCTAGGTGGTCTGACGACATACGAAAGACTGCAGGCAGATGCTGGATGCGGCAAGCTGAAGACAGGGCGCTATGGCGATCATTAGGGGAGGCCTATGTCCAGCAGTGGACTAATATAGGCTGATGATGATGATGATGACTTAAACAAATGTGAGCTAAGATAATTGCTTTGCAGTTGCATATAAATTGGATATTAATATTTAAATTGCACTCGAGTCAGGAAACGTTAACTTAATTGTGCCATGAAATTGGAACGCTTGTTTAGCTTGTACTCACAACAGTTGGAAAAAATAAGTTTTTATTCAGATTTGTTTAATCTAGGCCAAAGTATTGACAAATATCAGAAGAGCCAATATAATAATTTTATTTTTCTTAATATTTTTTGCCTGCGGTTTCGCACGCGTTGTTTCTATGGAAACGTTATTTATATCTCATGGAAACAGGTTTCTGGGATAAAAAGTAGCATTCATAGGTTCGTAGTTAACCCGCTTACATTCGTAAGCGGGTTAACTACGAACCTACCTAACAGGCTAAAGGTTTCTTCGTCGCTTCTTTACTTTGGTCTACATACCGAAGCGACAGAAATCAAAAATATCACTTTATTACCGTGTCAGTGTATAGTTTTATAATTTGACCTTTTCTAAGTGTACATTTATTGTATTTATGGAAATAAAGAGTTTTTGATTTTGATTTTTTAGATTCCTAGTTTGTGTAGGAAGAACACCACAAACGAGGTTCGTAACTAACCCGCTCACATTCATAATGAATTCTTCAAACTACGAAAGTTTTTGTAGTAAAAAAGTAGCATATTTATTACTCTAGGTCTAAGTCTACGTCTTTGCAAAATTTCCTCCCGATCTTTATACATCCATCCATCCTTTCAAACTTTCGCATCACACCAATATTATAAATGTGGAAGTTTGGATGTTAAGATGGATGTTTGTTACCTCTTCACGCTAAAAACACCGCCGAACGGATCGGGCTGTGCATACAGGTAGTTTAAGGCCTGGAACAAAACAATGCATGTTTTGTTGTTGCCAGGCTACTTTTTATCTCATAAGTCTGTTCCCATGGGAAAGAAATAACCATGAAACGTTTCCATAGAAACGATGCGTGCGAAGCCACGGGAAATTAGTTAAAGTGAAATAATAGTGTGATGCGAGCGGCGAGAGCTGCCAGAGACATTTTTTTTCACGCTCTATCTTTCGACTGAAGCGACAGAAATCAAAAATATCACAATATTTCATTTCATAACTTGACCTTTTATAAGTGAACATTTATTGTATTTATAGAAATAAAGAGTTTTTGATTTGATTTGACGCTCGCATAGCGCAGAAAGTGATTAGTTCTGCATGTCTTTAACTATCTAAATGGTTTCAGAGTCGATGGCAACGTAGCAGAAGCCGAGAGCGATGTCACGGCAACCAGTTCTCTCTAGCAACCGGTGTCGACAGCAGCGGCACCGATTACCAGAGCTCAGAGCACAGCACACCCGCCAACTCACCGCGACATCGCATCAGACGAGGTGAGTGACAGAGCGCTCGTTGCAACCGGTTCTCACAGCAACGGAGGTCTACCTTTACAGCGACCAAGTACCAGAGCTCAGAATACAGTCCACCTGCCAACTCGCTGCGACACCGTGACCGTGGTTGCAATCAGTTCACACACACACACACAGGCCTAATCGCTGTGTGTGTGTGTGTGTGTGTGTGTGTGAACTGATTGCAACCGGTTCTAACAGCAAGTAGAAACCGAGATCAAAAGCAAAAATTGAGCAGCGAAAATTTTCATGAGTGATACACGACTGTGTCACAATCAACCTATATAAAATTTTACGATTCAATAAAATACCTACATATCTAGAGAAACTTCAGTTTCGTTCACCGACCAATGTTTACGTTGCTCCAGGGAATATTTCCCTGGAGCAACGTAACCTCAAAACCATTGAGTCGAACATTACAAAATTGCTATTATTTAAATCAGAGCTTTACAATTCAAAGCAATTTAAAATTTATATTGATTTGCAGAGATCAAAGATTCCGTCTGAAGTTATTAAAACTTTTTTGATTTGTTAAAGTAGGTTGATCGATCACGATGATAGATTAATCCGCGAAATGTAAAACGAGTTTATGAAACTACCTAGATTTTATTTTGAGGGCAGAAGTAATTTTTCGCAAAGAAAATTACTATAAAATAATAGAAATAAATTAGAACTAGTATTTACAATTGAAACAATTGAGCTAACTGCAGACTGTTGCAAACAATCTACAGGTAGCTCAAAAAATCAAAAGATTTGTTTGCGTTTTTCGTTTCGTATGGAAGTAGAAAAACCCGCACGCTCGCTGCCTGCTTCTGTTTTTCCGGCCAACCTTGGTCTCTTCAAAACGAGAGTGAATAGGTATCTTCTAGACCTTCGTGATACCGTCGGCCACATCGTCACTAACCACCGTGAGATTGTGGTCAAACAAAGGTCTGATCTCGATAAAAACTCACCATAACCAGTTTCAAAATGTAATCAAAGTCGAAAAGTGGATTTTTGTCGGTTTTCGCTCGAACGCGGTAAGACCGCGCGGCCCGCCATTTTTTCAACCGATTTCATGAAAGAGGGTTTCCCAATTATTTTACATGTGTGTATAATACAATACCTGCACCGATTTTAATGACTTGACTGACTTTTGTTATTCTGCTCGCGGATTAGCCTTTAATGTTTTTCTGGGCAGTTATTCCACGTTAATCCGAGCACGATTTTATTATAGTTAGGTCCAGTTCAGTAGTTTTGGCGTGAAGAATACAACTATTTATCTATCTTTGACGACCTCAGTGGCGCAGCAGGCGAAGGTCCGCCTGCGATGCAGCAGGTTTCGGGTTCGATTCCCGCCTCGAGACAAATGTTTGTACTATCTGCAGATTTTTTTTCAGGGTGTTTTGGATGTTTTCTATGTAATATATAAATATCTACCTATGTAGTGTTGTTTAAAGTGTATCTGTTATCTAGTACACATAACACAAGCTCTGCTTAGCTTGGGGCTAGATAATGCTGTCCAGTATTATTTATTATTATAGTACTTGCTATTGTATCATCACAAGGTCCTTCATACAGTTTTTTCCTGATGGATTACTATTTTTTCTGACAACTTAAATAAATGTGTTTAGGAATTTTAGGCTGATTGTAAGTATGAAAACCATTAAAATTTTGCTATGATCTGTTGTCTGTTGACCCCATAGAAATCTTACTTATGAAATTTTTCGATCCCACGGTATAAAAAGAACAGGTAATTTAATAATAGAGGTAATATTTCAAGCCTGATATTAAATTGTCTACTATTACTTAAATACACAGTAGAATCGTTACGGGAGTACCCTAACTGCCACCTCGAGGAATTATTCGAATCGTTTGTTCTAAGAACCGAGGCCAGTCAATAATTGGAATTTACACAGTTCGTACAATATTTTCTTTAGCAGTCGCTGTTTTAGGTTTTCTGGCTTTTCTTTGAATTTGTTCAATGTTGAAGTATAGGTGTATAGGTAATAAATTCATTTAGGAAAAATGGGGTTTTCGGTATTCACATGAACGCAGTATGTCACATACATTATGAACGTAAAGTATGCTAAGAACTAATTCACTAGAGCGTGACAAACGGCCGATGACCCCTGCGATATCACAAATTATTGCACGCATTTACACAATCCACAAATTATTTTCTACACGAATGTACAATTTGCGTGACTTAAACGAATTACAAACTATCCTACCCACTTCCTACCACTTGAAACATTCCAAACGTACCTACAACTAGTGCCACCTGTTGTAGAGCTTTGTATTAAGGAAAAGTTGTTATAAGCGCCACCTGTTGTGAACTTTGGATTTCTTCCAGCAACGTAAGTTTGTGACTCTGAAGAGGAAACGGTGATAAGCGCTCTCTCTTGAGAAGCATTTGAAACTTTTACAGCAGTGTAAGTTGGTAGAGCCGTAGGGCCTCAGTGAAAGCTTTAACAAGCGCCATCTGTTGTTCTGGTTCTGGAAACTTTTCCAGCAGTTGTGAAATGTAGAGCTTTTGTGGTTCTACCTCCATTTCGTTGCTTCCCTATCGTTTTTAGGTGTCTGGCGACGTTAGTTATTTTTCGATTTCCCAGATGGCGTTTGTATAAATCCTTAGGTATTAGGCAATTTGCACATTTTACACTACCTATCAAGCATTATAGACGACGCCAATGCCTACTCCGTCCAAATCTATTTCAGATATTTTAAATTGGAATTGAAGGTCAACAGCGGTTCAAAGGTCACTCTTGACTACTTATCGGAATGTCGCATCAAAAGTGTTCTTACATGCTTGTAGCATAGATAAGGTACCCCAGGCGTGCTTTGATTGAACTAACCTACTTTTGAACAATATATTAAACAACAGTAGGTACTCGGCCTGTCTATAAAAAAAGCAAAGAATAGGAAAGTTGAGATTAACTTTTTTAATTGTAACACTGGCACTTTATTGGATCCCGTTACTTTCCGCATCGCATGTCTTCGGTTGGGTGCAAGGTGTTGCGCACCTCATCAATGCCAGTGCGGTACTGCTGTCGAGCAGCTTGGTCATCACGAATTATCCTGTAACAGGGCCGCGCCAGTCGGATATCTCGCCACGCCAGCTGTTCGACAGCCTCGAGAATTTTCAAAGCGTTGAGTTTTTTCCGTCTCGACTAAAGACAAATATCTCGAGAACTCTCGAGGTGAAACCTTACTCAAGACACACATTCCAATATGGTTAGTAGAGTTTTACACAATACTAGAACGAAAAAGTTTTCGATAACTGCCGCTGCCCCGTCAAAAAAACGAAAGTTACTTTTACTTTCATGTTTTTTTAACATCCGACGCAAAAAGATAAGTTTAACGTGTCTGTCTGTGTATCTGTGTATCTGTCTGTGGTATCATACCTCCCAAACGGATGAACCGATTTTCGTTTAGTTTTTTTTGTGTCATAGATAATTTTATCCCGAGTGTTCTTATTCATATTCATATTCATATTCATATTCATATTCATATATATTTATTGCAATCATTGTGTACATTTTTAGGTCTTAGTTTAAAAGTAATGTTTATAGTCATGTTTCATGAAAATTTGTCGGTAGGTTTTAAAGATTTTTAATTTTGTTACCTTAAAATATTTAATTTTTCTATCTGTCCTATTTTTGTGTTCTATGGACGGATAAAATAAGGATCTCCCTATGTTCGACCATAAGCCCAGGCAGCAATAACTACATGCTGTTTAGTCCATCTGGACCGGATAGCATGTAGGTAGGTATGGAATAGACCATTTTTGTCACAGAACACAACGCGTGGGTTTTAAAATGATAACACTTCAAGGCCACGTACATTATTTAAACTGATTAGTTACGTAATGCAGAGAATCATCTCAGTAGTTTCATGTGAGTCTACCAACAGTATGGACCTCTTAAGATAGAACTGAATACACGATCATTGTAAATTTTTAAGCAAAAGTTCGCGCATTTTTGCTTCGGATTTTGCGTGCTAGAAACTGTGCAGCTTTTTCTCTATGGTTTATGATTATGACTGACAGTGTTTTGTTTCTATTATATTGTTTGATCACAATAGTGTATTGTGTCAGGCTATTGTGTTAGGTTAGATTGATTAATTTGTAAATTTTTGTTTCTGTGATCTGTTGACAATTTTAATTCAAAATGCGTGATTTTATGTTACTTATAAAGAAAACAACAGAAGCTTTCCAAGTTGGAGATGAAATGCTGGATGAATTCAAAAGAAGTAAGTTTCTAGTACTAACTAATATTTTAGACGATCTCTGGGTCAAGTCAGTTCTAGTTTATCTTAGACTTACTTCTAGGACTTAGGTAACGGGTTAAGTTTTCAGTACGGGACAAAATTAAATGTACCTACCAATATCTGACTTTCAGATATGACTATTATCTAATTTTATGATGTAGGTATCTCATTCATTCACGCTTAAAGTTCCGAATTGATCGGGCTGAAATTTTGCATAATAGGCCTGGATTTGGGCCTGATTAAAATAAATGTTCCAAATCTGGAATATCATGCATTGAAGCCACTTATTCTTTTTATCCACGAAATATGTTTTTATTTTTGTGTTTAATTCTAGTTTAGGTTATGAGTAGTTTATAGGCAAATAAATGAGTTTATTATTATTTATTTATATGTACATGATCGAAGACGCGATCTGAAGTCGATAATATAATTTGTATTTTAATATTGTTTGTTAAAAAAAATAACAAAAGGCTTTTGTTAGTATCCCTATCTAAACTTGCAACCGGATTAGCCGAAAACAGTGAAACTTTGCTTCGAGTTTAGGAAGATATCCTAACAAAGTTGCAAAGTTTGTCCTTTGCATAAGAAGAAAGAAAGAGATAGCAGTATGAGACTCATAATGTAGAAAGTTTGTTTTGAGTTTGATGAAATATTGTTACAAAATAATGAACAGAAAAGAATACGTAAGGACCCATGCAGGCGCTTTATAATGATCTTTTTAAATTTCCAAGTTCTTGTTCAAGTACGTAATGTTCTAAGTAGTACCTACTTATTTACTTACTAACACTAACTTAACCTTTCAACAGTTCTTACCAAAAATAGCTTTTATCTATCAATGATACCCCTCAAGGATCACGGGTGGCGCGCGGCGCGCGTTTTTCCCGATTCCCGCACTAAAATGCTTGTATCTCATAAAATACTAAGTTTTTATTTATTCTATAAAAAGATATAGAATCTAGACTAATTATTCTTTCTATTAGTCTATTTATTATTTGTAGGTACATGCTTATTATTTAGAATTTTGTCGATAACTCTTTTTACCCGATGAGGCGTGTTATGTTTTTCGAGTGCTTGTTAGTGATTATCTGATAGATAATTTTTATAACCTCGAAGCATCCAAACGTCAGCAGACTCATTCTGTAAAAGTACGAATTCGAACTCGAACTCACTCAAGTGACCGAGCTCACTTCGAACGCAAATTCACTTCACCTTGAAATGGTATTCTGTTTATGTTTATAAGCACAAGTGAAGTGAAGTGAGTATCGAAATGAGCTAGTGATTGAACCTCTGTGTTAAAGCTCTAATCTACAAATCGAATTATCTTTGTTTTGAGTTTTATTGTAAAAAACGAAAGAAAATAATTATTTTCGAAATATTATGTCAATAAAAGGTCGAAGTCTACATAATAATTGCGTAAAATGAATAAAATTATTAAAAATAAAAAGTTGGACATTTGTTTGGTGGAATGAAATAGACGTCTTTGCGTTATTCGTTATCTATGGGTCACAGTGTCATTCTCATGTAAACAAAAATAATACGATGCTGGCCGGTTGTCTGGCTCTAGTGGTTTTCAAGTGGTTTTATGCTCGCTCTTTGGTCTGGCTTTTCAAGACGAATTTGTTTTTTTTGATACATTCCAACTGAATAATAAAGAGATAATGAAGTAAGTAACTATTTACAAAAGTTGCCTTAACAATTTAGTACTAAGTAGCTAAAGCATTCTACTGATAAACATTCTTCACCATTGCAGTGTCAACGAACGATCGTCGCTCGTGAGATTCTTTTAATAAACTAATAAAAACGAATAACTGTCCCGGTTTTTTAAGAAAATCCGGTTTTTAAATTTCCGGTTTTTAAGAAACCCGGGGGGGTACAGAACCTAGCTGCGTACTGTACAAAAATTAAAAAACACGTGTGAAGAAATACAAATTTAATTAATAATGAAAACAAGGGAGCCTGAAGGGCTATAATGTCATTTAAATAATTTAAAATAAAACTAACTCGGCCAGAGGGGCTAGCGAGTGGGTTCTTTGTCCTACAGAAGGCTGATTCTACTAGGTTATGATTTGAGGGTCTTCTTCTTGCCTTTCCTCTTCCACCGTACTCCCCTTTTAGTGCGTCGCGGGTGTAGCAGGGACCCGACGGCGAAAGGTGTGTGCGAGCGTGGAGTTCCAGGTCCAAAAGGGGGGCAGCTCGTGAGAAGTCCGGCCGGAGACGAAGACTGCCCTAGGGTGGACTTTGAACCCTGGAATGCGCATAAAGCTAGGCATTACAGCCAGGCCTAGTAGGGTGACGGGCTCCCACGGCAGCACAAAAAGCAGAAGCACTAAGTGTTCATGATGCCGTGGAAGTCACAATCAGAACGGGAGATGAATTTAAAACAATATGAAAAGAGAATTTGCTAAAAGTATTACAGAGAGAAATGTGAGCGAAATAAAATATTACAATGAAAAGCCTTAGCCCGTGAACAGAATGAAGAGATGACATGGCGAGGTGAAAGAAAGCCCATGTCATTCTTTGAGCATTGGAATGAATGTTTACAGCCTACATTATAAATCAGTGCAAAACTTACCCAGCAGGGGTTTATAACTTTCACTTTGTTGTAGTTTAAATACAAGTAAAAAATACGATGAAATAACGATTGATTCAATTAGCGAGTAAAATGGCGTCTCAGTGCGTCTCCTGCGCAGTGAAAGTGTGACACGTCCTATTTCAAGGCCATAGACAATCGCAGCGGATACGGCATGAAGTTAGCGGCGTGTTGACGAACTTATCTATGGGCCGTCGTCTATAATCGACTAATACTATTAATCGAGTAATATTTAATCGGAATCGGAATTGTATTGGATTTTAAATTATTAATTAAATAAAAACGTAAGTATGTAACGATTACGTTACATTACCCCCTCTTGTAGGCAAAGATTTTGCTCTAGGAATGCAAAATCTGACTACTAACTACTGACACTCCACATTCATTAAACCATTCATACTACCTTTCGTAACACAAACATTCTTACCTATCAAACAACACCAAGACAACAGAAAGTTTTGGCGCAACCTTCCAAAAAACAGGGCATCCTTTATTTATCTAGGATGACCAATGCTAGCAGCTAAGATGTTAAACAAAAAAAAAAAACGGGGAACGTAACATTACCGAAGAACAAACAGATTAGATACGTTAAACTTTATTTCTATTTAATTTTAGGTCTTTGATATGCCAAGCTCCAATATCCTTGCCTGACATATCCTCTAAGACATATACTAAGGGAGACCGTTTCTCAGTAATACGGCATTTTATAAATTTGGGAGCTAACTTTTTGCTAAAATATTTATCTTTATCGCTCAAAATAAAAGTACGTTTATAGACAACATCACCAACGTTAAACTCTGCATGCTTCCTGCGTAAGTTATAATGTGCTGTATTCTTTACATGTGCCTGCCACAATGACGCCTGCACATCATCAAATACAGCCGAAAGACATCCACGATTTTCGGCGTAGATATCACGCGGAAGGAAGAGAACCTCATCACCTAAGTCATTGTCAGTATAGTGCGATCCACACAAAACAAGCTCTCTACCATAAACAAGAAAAGCCGGAGTGTAACCAGTGGCTTCGTTTACGGAGCTGTTAATCGCAAACTGTACCTTCGGGATAAAAGTGTCCCATGTCCGATGGTCATTTTCTACAAATGAGGACAGACTAGTAACGATAGTTTTATTATAACGTTCAACGGTGTTAATCTGTGGTGTATATTTTGGAGTAAAGTAAATATTTGGGATTTTATATTTTTTAAACAAAGATTCAGTTGTAGAACTAATGAACTGACTTCCATTATCAAGAAAAACTGTTTGAGGGACACCATGTACAAGAAAAATAGATTCTTCTAAAACTTTGACGACGCCATCTGACGTAGCACGACGCATGGGAAATATGTGACAGTATTTCGAAAAACAACAAGTTACAACAAGCATAAAAGTGTTTTGCTTACGAGTGGCGGGTAAAGGACCAACAAAGTCAATAGAGATCATTTGAAATGGTCTTGAACATTGTTTGGGACGACCCATTTGGCCAAGAGTAGTGTGATTTTGCGGCTTGTAAGAAGAACAAACAGAACAAGCGCTAACAAACTTGACAACATCCTGATGCATGCCCGGCCAGTAGTGTGTCAGTGACAACCGCCGGTATGTTTTAAAGATGCCAAGATGTCCGGCTGTAGGTTCCGAATGATTCTCTGTAATGATACAATCGCGAAATTCACTAGGGACTACTTCTTTCCAAGCAAATTCTGAAGTTAGATTAGATTTAGATTTAGACAGCCTGAACAAAGAATTATTCTTGATGCAAAAATTTGGATACTGACTTGGGGCGTTAAGACAACCATTGTAAATATTTTTGTACCATTCATCGTTGGTATTGACAAAGGAATTGGCAAGAGAAATGGCAGCAGTGGGAAAAGATCGCGATAAAGCATCAGGGATGACGTGATCAACTCCACGACGATGTTTGATTTCAAAATTGAAAGATGACAAACGTACTCCCCAACGAGCTAGTCGACCAGTTGGATTTTCCAAAGATAAAAACCACTTCAACGCAGAATGGTCAGTGTACACTGTAAAAGTATGACCGTTTTCAAGGTAACAACGCCAATGTTCTATAGCAGTCAGCACAGCGAGAGTCTCCCTCTCGGTGATACTATAGTTTTTCTCAGCATTGTTAAACGATCTGCTCATATAAGCCACGGGATGTTCTTTACCTTCTATTGTCTGCGTCAACATAGCACCAACACCATAATTACTAGCGTCCGCATGGACCTCAAAAGGTTTGGAATAATCTGGGCAAGAAAGTACCGGCGCAGAAATTAGGGATTCCTTTAATGCGTTAAATGCTATGTCAGCTTCAGGTGTCCATTGGAAAGGAGGTGCTTTTTTACCACTTGCAGTTAGTTTATTTAGTGGACCAGCTACAGTACTAAAATTGGGAACAAAACGTCGGTACCACGTGGCGGTGCCGAGAAAGCGTTTTAATTCTTTTCTGTTAGTAGGAGTTGGAAAGTTGAGAATAGCCTCCACCTTATTAGGGTCTGTGCGCAGACCATGGGCATCAATAACATAACCGAGGTATTTTAGCTCGCTGCGAAAGAATTGGCATTTACCAAGATTAACGGTTAAATTAGCTTGCTTCAACCTATCCAAGAGACGCAACAAACGAGAGACGTGTTCTTCGAAAGTTGAACTAACGATAACAATATCGTCCAAATAAGCGAAAGTTTTATACTCTCTGTCAGTAAAAAGCAAATCAACCAGACGTTGCTGAGTCGCCGGAGCGTTGGTAAGGCCGAAAGCGGTAGTTTTAAAACGGTATAATCCTCTACCTTGTACATAGAAAGCAGTCTTATCTCGATCTTCAGGTGCGATAGGGACTTGCCAGAATGCCTTAGACAAATCAATGCTCGACAAGTACTTAGCGTCACGAAGACTATCCAAAATTTCTGAGACATAAGGCAAATTATAGGAATCTCGTTTCGTAACCGCGTTAAGCTTGCGACTATCGAGGCAGAACCTAGGACTTCCATCCTTTTTAGTAACGATGATGACGGGAGAGGACCACGCACTCTCACAAGGCTCTATTACATCAAGAGACAACATTTCATC
This sequence comes from Eupithecia subumbrata, assembly GCA_949316285.1. Lineage (NCBI taxonomy): Eukaryota > Metazoa > Arthropoda > Insecta > Lepidoptera > Geometridae > Eupithecia > Eupithecia subumbrata. The sequence continues at coordinate 1,053,079 of OX438644.1, read as the reverse complement.
AACCTGATCAACCAAAATCCGTTGTTTCTCAGGAGACATCCTATAGTAGCGTTGTCGGATTGGAAGCGTGTCTCCAGTATCGATGCGATGGCAAATTAAATCGGTCCTACCTAAACCCTTCTCTTCTGTTGAAATTGATTTAAACTGAGCGATTATAATTGTCAGCTATAGCTTTTTGAGAGTCAATCAAATTGTCATAAGACTGAATAAACGTCGCATCAGTATTATAATTAAGATCTGCCAACGAAGTTGTGGACATTTTAATTGAGTTCAAATATTTAGGACAAATTTCAAAAGCTCGCCAAAAGTCTACGCCCAGAATAACCGGCGTTTCAACCTCGGGAACAACATAAGCTCGGAGAATGTGTAATTGGTCCTGGAACGATATCGAAACATTGATATAACCAATACTATTTAGAGATTGACCACCAGCAGCTACCATATTAATTCGATCATTTGTATGCAAAGTGCAATCGACAAGGTGTTTATGGAAATTATTTCCTAAAACAGTGACTGCAGCACCAGAATCGAGTAAGCCACAGGCATCAATATTATTGATTTTGATATTTACATAGGGACGAGAATCGTTTGACGGTTTAGAGTTCAGAATTGTAGAAATTTTATATGAAGAGCTAAAGGTTCGTATAAAATTAAGCCAAGATTCCCAGTCTTGCTTATCAAAATAGCTACAATTCTGATCTACTCGTTTTTTGGCGTAGAAGACTTCTTCTTACGACAGTCAGGGCAATCAGGAGTTTTAACGTCCTTCTTCCCACATTTAAAGCACACGATATCGCGCGGAGCCTTGCATTGGCGCAAATGGTGTGAGTTAGTGCGACACCTTGGACAATAAGGTTCTTTTTTAGAGGTGGAGACTGCATTTATATTAGCTTGATTTTGATCTTTATTATTGTGATTTCTATTATTATTATATCTATTATGATTGTTACTATAGTTATTAGATTTAGTCGAGCCCTTATCAGCATTGTATGCAAACTCCGGTGCAAGAGTACCAGAAGTAACCTTAGGCGGCTCCTGAAATTGAGAGAGGCGTGCTTGAATAGCTTCAAAATTCCTGCATAATGTACGCAAATTGTCGATGCTAGAAATCTGAGCAGCTGAGGCTAGGGTGCTGGCATAGCAGGGCCTGATATTATGAAGGAGAATTTCCAATTGCTCCGCTTCTGGTATGGGTTTAGACAAGCGCGAAAACATACCTTTCATTATAGAGAGGTATATAGTGATGTTTTCACTTTCCCCTTGAGTACGAGCACGAATCTCTGAAACTAACCTATAGTCGTAATCAGTTTGGCCGAAATCTTCTTTAAGCAAGATAGCTAATTCAGTCCACGAGTTAACCCTATCTTTCGCCGCACGATACCAATGGAGGGCATCACCTTGAAAAATCTCAGAGGCGTAGCTAAGGACTTTTGACGAAGGAATGTTACGAGCCTCCATAAATTCGTCAACACGCTGTATAAAAGAACGCACGCATGACTTGCCATTGTATTTTAAGCGAGATAGTTCGGAGGAAGCGCGATCACAAGTCACGTTGATCACAGTCTGCTGCGTATCCGATGCACTGCGTACGGTCTCGGAAGAGGCAGTGTTTACGCTTGAAGAAGCACTAGATGGAGATTTATTTTGCAGGGCAGAACACTTGAGCGAGAAACCTTTATATGCCGCGACTATATCGTCAAACTCTTTCTTATATTCATCGCCACGGTCTATCCTCTCAATACGGTTATATAAGTGATTGAGCATATTTTGTGTTCGCATGAGCGAGGAAGCACTAGGATCTTCCACATCCAAATTAGATTGAATTTTCGTCAGAACATCTAAACAACCTTTAATATCCTGCCTTATATCAAGTGGAGATTCTAAAATGTGTTCTGAAGGATGTTCAGCCCCTAACTTAACTATCTGTTTGCGTAACTCCTCAACAGAAGATGCTGGAGTAGCGCCTCGTATGCGAACCTCATAATCTAACTCCGATTTTTGGAGAGACAAAAACTTAACGGGCAACATGGTATAGCAGTGAGAAATAAACTGACCTGTTGGATAAGTAGTGCACTGAATAAAACTAAAGCTCGCCGTTCTGTTACAAAATGATTAAATGAACGTATGGTTTTGATGAGATGAACAGTGAAAACAAAAAAAAATATGCAAAATCAAAGAAAAAGGAAACTACTGATGTGTACTGCTCGGTACTGTACAAGAACAATCAACAAAAACAACAAAAAAACAAGCGTGTAAAAAGTTAAAATTAAAATGAACAATTTTGTAAATAATGTAAAATGACTAGAGTTTACAAATATTATTACAATTAGGAAAATACTATCTAAGTACTTACGTACACCTCAGTAGTTTATGATTGAAAACCAAAAATAAATACGTTTTACATAAGACTACCACCAACATGCATAAACAAAAGAAAAAAAACAAAAAGAAGAACCAAGTAGAATCAGCTGTATTAACCACGGATAAAGGGCGCCAGTGTCCCGGTTTTTGAAGAAAATCCGGTTTTTAAATTTCCGGTTTTTAAGAAACCCGGGGGGGTACAGAACCTAGCTGCGTACTGTACAAAAATTAAAAAACACGTGTGAAGAAATACAAATTTAATTAATAATGAAAACAAGGGAGCCTGAAGGGCTATAATGTCATTTAAATAATTTAAAATAAAACTAACTCGGCCAGAGGGGCTAGCGAGTGGGTTCTTTGTCCTACAGAAGGCTGATTCTACTAGGTTATGATTTGAGGGTCTTCTTCTTGCCTTTCCTCTTCCACCGTACTCCCCTTTTAGTGCGTCGCGGGTGTAGCAGGGACCCGACGGCGAAAGGTGTGTGCGAGCGTGGAGTTCCAGGTCCAAAAGGGGGGCAGCTCGTGAGAAGTCCGGCCGGAGACGAAGACTGCCCTAGGGTGGACTTTGAACCCTGGAATGCGCATAAAGCTAGGCATTACAGCCAGGCCTAGTAGGGTGACGGGCTCCCACGGCAGCACAAAAAGCAGAAGCACTAAGTGTTCATGATGCCGTGGAAGTCACAATCAGAACGGGAGATGAATTTAAAACAATATGAAAAGAGAATTTGCTAAAAGTATTACAGAGAGAAATGTGAGCGAAATAAAATATTACAATGAAAAGCCTTAGCCCGTGAACAGAATGAAGAGATGACATGGCGAGGTGAAAGAAAGCCCATGTCATTCTTTGAGCATTGGAATGAATGTTTACAGCCTACATTATAAATCAGTGCAAAACTTACCCAGCAGGGGTTTATAACTTTCACTTTGTTGTAGTTTAAATACAAGTAAAAAATACGATGAAATAACGATTGATTCAATTAGCGAGTAAAATGGCGTCTCAGTGCGTCTCCTGCGCAGTGAAAGTGTGACACGTCCTATTTCAAGGCCATAGACAATCGCAGCGGATACGGCATGAAGTTAGCGGCGTGTTGACGAACTTATCTATGGGCCGTCGTCTATAATCGACTAATACTATTAATCGAGTAATATTTAATCGGAATCGGAATTGTATTGGATTTTAAATTATTAATTAAATAAAAACGTAAGTATGTAACGATTACGTTACATAACCGAGACATAACAACCAAATTCGATCGCTCCTTTGTAACTTTTTATTTGACAAGTGAGTTCGAGTTTCAAGTATCGAGGTGAGTTGGGAATTCCCTTACGGAATACCAACTATACGTCATTCTATAGCGTAAATGTCAAAATCTCACTCAAGTTAGTTCATTTCGTTACCACGCTCGTCACTGAGGCGCTACAAGCATGATCGAGTTTTAAAGAATACAAAACTTGAAACTCACTGCGGATTCAGATAAGTGAGGTTCGAAATGAGTTTATAGAATGAGCCTACTGAAGTGATTTCGATAAATGAAGTATCAAAATACTCTCTGAACTCAGATAAATAATAGACTCAGGCGTTACTTTACCGTATTACAAAAACTACTAGCTGCAACTGTTTGTTGTTTTACAAATTTTTAAAATATAAATTCGTGTTTTCTATTTTTTAATGATGAAGTTTAAGTACATGCTGTATAAGAAACGTATCTAGACCTGGCTGGCCCACAGCTTCAAAAATATGCCTGCTTCATAAAGTATCAAAAATAATATTACACTCCTTGATCGAGAAATGTTTTTTTATAGTTTTCAATAAATTACTTTTTAAGTAGGTACCTGCCTATCGTACTACCAACTACCTAATAAATTATTAATGTTTGTTTCGGTGTGTAATTGTAAGTTACAGGACAATAGGACATAAAATAAAAAGGATGTCTAAGAAATCAAATAAAATCGCAAAAATGAACGGAAGGATGCGAGTTCAAGTCCCGTCGCAGTCGAAAATTTTTGCGATATTATTTGATTTCTTAGAAATTACCCTGAGTGTGGAGTTACGCACTATAATAACAAAAAACCTTAAAAAGGATGTCATCATTTTAAGTGCTGTCAGTTTTGGCGACATTTGAATCGACACCATAATTCATTTGTATTTAAAACAGAAGTACCAGGCAATCATAACCAGTAAAGAAGTAATCATGCCAGAAAATGCTCGGGAACAGATTAGGTAACGCTACTATTGAGACATTTGTATTCTAGACGTGCTACACCGCACACATTTACACAATCTGCACATAAGCCGTATGTATTGCATCGTATACAATGAATTATGTATTTATGGTATACATATTGCGGAGTATAAGATTTGAGGATAATTACTCTCGACGACCTCAGTAGCCCAAGGTCCGCCAGAGACGCACAAGGTTGGGGATTCGATACCCAACAAATGATTTTATGATCTAGGTACAAATAGTTAACCTGGGGTTTTCATCTATACTAATATTATAAAGAGGAAAGATTTGATTGTTTGTTTGTATTGAATAGGCTCCGAAACTACTGGACCGATTTGAAAAATTATTTTACCATTAAAAGCCCACATTATTCTTGATGAACATAGGGTACTTTTACCGCGGGAAAATGCTTCATTCCTACGAGAAAACGGGTAATAGGACAGCGGGTAGTAAGAATGCAGCTAGTTCTCTATAAAAATGAGGGTTTACAAAAATAGCTCTGCTTAGGCTGATAAGGTAATGATGCCATGTGAAATTCCAGTTCATTTCATTTATTTATTGCAAATATGTACATAGATACGTCCAGCATTAATTTACTAAATGACGTTTTACCGCATTTATATGGATTTAAATAACAAAAAATGTTTTTACTTTGTTCAAAACAATACTCTCTTAACTGTAAATTCGGCGTAGCACTTTCAAATACACGTAGAACCTCTCGCGTAGAGCTTCGTAGCACTTTCGTAGCACCGTAGCACCTTACATATACTACAGAGGAACATTGTAGTAGGTACTAATAGAATAGTTCCTCTCTACCCGGTAGGGGCGCTGCAAGACACTAAATGTATGGAAAGAAAGGAAGCGAAAACTTGAATAGTTTTCGTAAACTATGCACAATCGAAAAAAAGGACTCTAATCTTTATGGCTCTAAGAATAAAGTTCATGTTAAAGTTCAATAAGGTCAATAACTAAAATAATGCTAGTTTCTGCCCGCGGCTTCACACGCGTTATTTCTATGGAAACCTTAAAAGGTTATTTCTATCCCATGGAAACTGTTTTATATGACACTAGCAGCATTCTTACTACCCGTTGTCCTATTACCCGTTTTCCCGTAGAAATGAAGCATTTTCCCGCGGTAAAAAGTAGCCTATGTTCATCAGGAATAATGTGGGCTTCTAATGGTAAAATAATTTTTCATATCGGTTCAGTAGTTTCCGAGCCTATTCAATACAAACAAACAATCAAATCTTTCCTCTTTATAATATAAGTATGAAAAAAGAAGCCTATGTTGAATTCTAGCTTCATCTATGCGAATTCAAGTCGATCAATTTGAGCCCGATCGGTTCAGTCGTTATGGCGTGAAGAGGTAACAAACATGCATTCATAACAAACATCCATCCTAAACATCCAAACTTTCGCGTTTATAATACCTAAGTGTTATGTGATTTGTGTAATGTTTTGACTAATGTTGTTTCTATGTCATATTAGTTTGATTATTCGAAGTACCTACCTCATCGCAGTGACATTATCAGACAATATTCCCTACTCGTGATTCTTATCAGAAGTGATTTATGACAGTAGATAATGCTTAGTGGAGAGTTATGTTCCCATACAAAACCATTCCTGTAAACTTATGGTTTTTAATTCATCGTTGGAGTCTTAGACAGCAGCGAGTTTTTACTCCAGTGTCTCCAGGTTATGTGTGTGAAATTTCCCCGTCAGATACTTTTTCCTGTAATTTTCCCCAAAATAATTTTGTTTCTAATCTACTAATACTATATTATAAAGGAGTACCTGACTCACTGACAGACAATGCACAGCCAGAACCTCTGGTTCTACGATTTCAATTACGACACAGAGAACAAATCTTAGATTTTTTTTTATTTGTTAGTCACAGAAATAGAATGTGTACACTTTTCTTTAATTTCTCCCCAAACTCTCACCAGAATAAAATACCCCCAAAATTTTCCCCACAGTTTTCATTTCCCCAAAACTTCTCCAAAAATTTTACTGAAAAAACCCCCTATCTGAAGACACTGTTTTACTCTATGGTTGGAGCCAATGGGGTTGGAAAAAAAATTGTATGTTCAAATATTTTTATCGATAAAAATAGTGTCGGGTTTCCAAAATTTTAAACTACAAACGTTGGTTTGAAATTTAGGTACCCACTATACCCCATCAGCACACATAAATATAGATACGTCCACTGCTGAACATGCCTCCACCAAACAAGGGGGGCATTGCCGAAAACACCATGCTTGGCAGGTGGATTAATTATTGGTATAGATTTATTATGGGTACCCAACTAGAAGTAACACAAGAGATCACAAAATTAATTCGATAAAACTCAAAAACTAGTGCACTCTAAATTACAGGTAGCTTTAACTTTTTTTTAAGTATCAAGGCATCTCAACTCTACACAGCTAATCGTAACACGTATGTAACAAGAACAAAATTAAAATTTTAAAACCCCCCGATAGACTTTCATTTAACATGGCTAAGAACACTCGGGATAAAATTATCTACGACACAAAAAAAAAACTAAACGAAAATCGGTTCATCCGTTTGGGAGCTACGATACCACAGACAGATACGGAGACAGACACCTTAAACTTATTTATAACACCCCTCTCTTTTTGCGTCGGCTGTTCATAAATTAATAACGTGATCTATCAATGTAACTATACATAATTTATAAAGGCACGAGAACCTATGAAACCCGTATATTATGTGGATTGCAGGATGTAAAAGTACGGTAAATTATAATAAAAATGAGACATAAGTGAAGAAGGTAATGATCGGCGCAGTAAATGTGTTAAAAATACGTCACTCCTCCGAAATCCGCGGTCTAAGTTGGAGGGGTCGATTCTTACACCGTGACCGCCATACGGTAATCGATACCATCTTAGTGAGTACTAAACTGCCACATAATTATTTAACTAATAAATAATAATCATTAAAATGTAAATAGGGCACAGGCACAGCCCTAAACTTATCGATATGCAAATACCTAGAAAACTAAAATAGAACGCTGGTTATCAAAGATCGCTTATATCCGATAAGGGTGTGTATCGATCTTGCATGCAAAGCATATTAGTTTGCTAAAATCATGTAAATTAAAGATTAGCTTTCAAGAAATAGGGTTTACTTTACCATAATAATTTATAACTTATGATGGCTATTGGCGGCGAAATGAGGTCGTAGCGAATCATTTGATTATTATTTACCATTGGAATAAATACGTGAATCAACAGTATGGGACCAATTCCAGTACCAATAATAACCGACATTTGACGAGGTAGGGAACGAAGAGGTGCAAAACATGTTTGAAACTGTTGAATTTTTCAGGCTCATATTGCTCATGCAAGTAGAAATCAAACACCCATATATCCTTTCCTAAGCTGTGGGAACTGTTCACAATTATTATTCGCTATGTGCTTCTCATTTGCATGTCCATATCTACATGGAAATAATAATGCCTTTGGGAGGCATTGTTATAGAACTCAGTTAATTTTACACAATATCACGAATTATAAAAATCCATCGATAAAATTCACGATAAACTTCCCTTGTCACATCTCTTACAACACATCCAAGGCAGTGCTCGCCGACACCCCGACCTATCAGCACGCGTTCCGAATTCGAATTTCCCTCGCGTATTTACCGCGGTTTTTACTTTTTCACAGTGACCTTTCATTCCACCAGTGTTTTGTATTCTGCCGGCAATAAAAAATAATAAGGTGGTGTTGGTAAATGAATTTTTGATGTTTTGAGTGACAAAGATAGAACGTGACTTGGTGAATAAATGCGCTATCATGTCTGGTTTGAAGTCGGTCTAGTGTTTCACAGAAGTGGTTTTCGCCAATATTTTGAATCCCTCGTAAAAAACCAATTCAATTGACCAAAGAGGTTTTATACGATCTGTAAAGAGTCTTTATTCCACGAATAGATAAAATTTATTTACTACTCTATCCTGGTAAGTTAGCTACTTATTTCAAATGCCAAAAAATGAATTACTGTGACTTATTTTAGAGGAATCTATTTATATCTACCATGCATCTCTAATATATTTTTATAAAGGAAATTTAAATTGACATAAATACCCTCTAATAAATAAAATAAGGTCAAACAGCGGAACCGAAAAAGAGGTCAAATAACAAATAAACTTTGGTCACAAACATGTCCGTAATGTACATAAATTATTCGGAACGTTGGTGATGTTTAAGACGGTAAATAATAAATATAAAGCTAGAGCCTAGAGTTAAGAATTTAAGTGAAAAAATAATAAACAAAGCTCATAAGGACATATTAAAATAAAGCCTTCTTTATATGCATGTGTTTTTCAAAAAGTGGCAATCACATATAACTGATAGAAGTTACGTTCAGGAAAGAATAAACTTTTTTTGTGTTAGATTCGATGCAGTCTATTTAAACAGTGGTTTGCGTTGGTCTAAGGAATATCGAGTCACAACTACGACTCAAACGAAAATGTGGTACATTTCCGTTTGAGTCATGTCTTTAAATTAAGTTTAATGTCGTATAAACACCGGAACTATTTCTGAAAACTAACAGGAGCTGTTTGTAATATGTGAAAGCATATAAATACCTATTTTTGTAACGATTTCTGAAAAATGCTCTGCTACGCGAAGTTAGCAGAGCATAATTTCACAACAAATTTTTTCATGTAAAAACGACCTGAAAAGTATCAGGAACTATAGAACTCACCTGGAGTACTCTAATTTATTTATGCTCTGGTGGAAGATGCTCTGCTAACTTCACCAACATTATATAAGTTTTCTTACTTTTTACGTCAAAGTTGCCGACGAATGTGCTAATTCTCCGATTATATTTTAAAGAACATCATCCTTAGGTCGATTAGGTAGCTATGTACCTACATGTGTTTTTGTAATTAGTCCGGTTTTATTCATGTAAAATTACCTATTACGGCTGATAGATAATGGTACAATAATAACAATGAAAACTTTATTTACAAAGAAAAATACCATTAAATAATAGAAAAAAAATCAGAAATGGTATTTACAATTAAAACAATTAAGTTAACTGCAGGCTGCTGCAAACAATCTACAGGTCTATATCCATAAATAGATGATGGTTGTTTTTGTAGTGCGGGTGTCGTAAAAGGCGACTAAGGGATATCCACCGGGGCGGGCAGCAGCGCCCCCTGCAGAACAATTCTACCACCGAACTGCGCTCCCCAATCCGCATGCCCAGCGTGGGGATTATGGGCATTACTCCCCTAAGATAAAAGCCAATATAGCGCCTATCTGGGGGAAGCCTGCGTCCAGCAGTGAACCAATATAGGCTGTTGAGGTTGAGGTTGTTTTTGACAGGTTTTTAACGAGAGTCAAACCTAATATGAAATTTATAACGGGATATTTACCATGATTTGAGTTTTGAGCTTTCCAATATTTAGTGTTAATAACCATGATGGATTTAAAAGTTTTATCTAATATGAAATGTTTAAAAAAAACTAAAAAGGCAACTTCAAATTCCATAAACACTGTTTTCTTAGTTTTGCGGGACAAAAACACATCCCTCGGGTATATTCTTTTGGGACCTCCTACAAACTTAATATTGTAGGTACTGTTAGATCCGCAGAGCGGCTGCACTGGTGACCTGTACCTAATACAGGTTCCTTAACCCTTTTCAGGTACCAGTCTCTCACAAAGCAGGTTAAAGAGTTACAAAGGCTATGTTTACAGAATAGTGATGTATTCTGTAAACACAACCTTTGTATAATTATACATTATTAATAAATACTATACAAACAATAATGTTTCGGATGAAGTGACGTCATTCAAGACCCCATCATGACAGCTTGAACGGTTTCGAATGAAATTGAAACCTTTGTATTATACACTAGCTGCATCCTACGACCCGTTGTTCTATTACCCGTTTTCCCGTAGGAATGAAGCATTTTCCCGCGGTAAAAGTAGCCTACGTTCATTAGGAATTATGTGGGCTTCTAATGGTAAAAGAATTTTTCAAAACATCCAGTAGTTTCGGAGCCTATTCAATACAAACAAACAAACAATCAAATCTTTCCTCTTTATAATATTAGTGTCGATCACTTAACCTTTGTGAAAGAAAAATAAATTTTATTATAAAAATTTGATTATTATATATCTATCATTATAATTGTTGTAGCTAGTCGTGATTTTTCAAAAGTATTATCTATGTAGTTTTTTAAGCTCGACGGGAATGATACTGATCCTTTGGGAAAAACATTTTATAAGACCAATTCGGGATCATTTTCTATACAAAAGCGAAAGAATTTTCATAATCGATCCATAATTGACAGAGAAATCGACGAACACATATATTAAATAACTAGCTGCTGCCCGCGGCTTCGCCTGCGTAGTTCCCGTTCCCGTGGTAATTCCGGGATAAAACATAGCCTATGTCCGTCTCCTGGTTCTAAGCTGCCTCCCCACCAATTTTCAGCCAAATCGGTTCAGCCGTTCTTGAGTTATAAATAGTGTAACTAACACGACTTTCTTTTATATATATAGATTTGGCGTGTTTTGAAAAACGATAAACCGACTTCAAATTCTAGTGGCGACATCTAGTTAAAATTCGAGTGTGTGAATAATGAATCATCCTCTGTTTTCCTACCCTTAGGATTGGTTTTTTTTCAAATTTAAATGGGACCACCTTCGGGGTATACACTTTCCAATAAAAAAAGAATTATCGAAATCGGACTACTCCGTAATCATAAAAAAATATACGCGTCGACTTGAGAACTTCCTTCGTTTTTCGTCAGTTGAAAAAAGACATACAGCCGAATATAGAATATCCCTCCTTTTGTGAATTTTTGAAGTCTGTTAAAAATGTAAACCTATCCAATTCAAGAAAACTATTTAAGTGTAATAATATCAATTTTTGAATAACTTTCAAGGGTATATCAATTTTATCAATCACCAGCAGTTAGTTTATAGTTCACAAGCTGACAATCAAGCTGTTAACATTTTTTTCTTCTATTTAATAACGGTGACTTCACGTCACCGACCAATTGATCTCAATTGAGTGATGTAATATCTAGTCTAGGAATCTATCTAGATTTTTCTTTGAAAGATTTTCATGTAATTTCCCATCGACGTTCACTGCTGAACAAGCCTCCCCCAGACGTGGAGGGTTTTGCACTGATCATCACGATTGAGAGAGAGAGAGAGAGAGAGAGAATAATTTTATTTACCTTACAAGAACTCAGTAGTTTGGTTGTCTAATTCAATTGAACCGGACTTTTGAGCCTTTTTTGCATCTGTAATGTCAGTGTTTATGATACACTAGCTTCTTCCCGCGGCTTCGCACGCGTATTTTCGGTATAATAAGTAGCCTATTATCTAAGTTAGGCTTTTCTCTAAACGTACGCTAAATTTCATCTTGATCTGTTCAGTACTTTTAGAGATAACAAAAATTAAAATTTTTAATATATTTTTTTATAATATTTTTTTATTTTCAATTAAAACGAACTTTCGGCTTTATAATACTTTTATTAGGATTGCCGGCTTATTATGTATATTGAATCACTGACAATAGATGATTATTTGATTATTTGACATAACGATGAACGGTAAACTTGACTACCGGTATTCAAAGGAATCTCATTATTACGTTCATACATAGTCCATACAATAGAGAAGAAAACCAGATCACGTCGTTCTATTCAACGTGAGGGTACAGTCGGCCTCGCTAACTTACTTAATGTAACTTAATTGACAGTTATTGTCACGTAACTGACAGTTAGTGTCTCGTAAACTGACAGTTGCTGGTTTCCCTGTTTGTATTTCCCTCGAGGTAGAACAGTGTATCTTCCTACAGGAGCGAATCTAATTTTCACCAAGAAATGTCCACTGGGTCCTAAAACACAGTTTTTAACTTGTTCAGGAGTTTAGGGACATATTGTTGTTTTGTATTTATCATAATGTTATTATGGCGGGTATGCATAGTGGATCCCATAATGCCTGTTACAAGACTCGCGGAACGAGTTGGGGTGGTGCAAATTCTAAGGTGACACCATATGGCTATCCTATCTACTATCTCACTAAATAAGATACTTATTCCGGAACTTTGAGTGGGACTATTTGACTAGTCGTCGTATAAAAGTTATAGGTACTTATATCGGTTATTAAATATTAAACAACACAGCAAAATCAACAAAAAAGTACACAGGTTTATTATGTAACTAAATCGTGGAAGTTCGAAAAAAATGTTTTTATACCAAATATTGTTACAAGTGGATTTTTAAACTTTAATCTGTATGTAGGTATTAAAGTTTCAAAATAATGTACAACATAATATTTCTTATAATAAATCTTTACACGGCAACACCCACAAAGATAACCATGTACAACATTATCATTATGTTATTCATTATTCATATTAGCACTATACGTCTGGTCGAAGCGACGCGTGACCCAAGAGCTGGTCAGTATCTGGCACAGCGCATCAGTATTGCCATACAGCCAGCGGGGCAATGCAGCCAGCGTAGCGGGGACGCGACGACTGGTATTGATATGGATCAGTTGAGCTACCTGTAGATTGTTTGCAATAGTCTGCAGTTAGCTCTATTGTTTCAATTGTAAATACTAGTTCTAATTTATTTCATTTTTTTTTGTAATTTACTTAGATAATATTTAATATTTACAACTGATAGTTTTTTTAATGTACGTTAATTATAGCTAAAACAGAGCCTCACCCAAAGTCTCAGTTACGTAGAGTCCGACAGTTAATCCCTATGGCCCCATAATAATGGTCATCCTTACCTAGTTTGGGGAACAGACTTTAACGTAAGGTTCTAACCCACAGGTCGAACCTTTTTTTTTTTTTTTTTTTGGAGGGGGGAAATGCCCTCGCACTTCCCTTCCGCCATGGGGGTGACGGAAGGGGGTATGTGGGACTCGAACCCACTAAAACCCCCCCGTGAAACGTCCACCGCCGTCATGGGGCGAGATGGGGTCGCGTTGGCATTCACCATCTCGCTCCGGCGGGTGGCCCGGGAACCGGTCCGGGCCTCGGCCTCAAGGAGGAGCAACCCTTTCACACAGGTCGCCCCTCAAACGCGTGGAGCCGTGCTAGCCGGCAGAGAGTCCCCCGACTCTCCACCAGTGGCCTCACTACGGGGGACGAAGGAGGCGGGCGAACCGCCCCCTTCGTCTCCCTGGACGTCTGCGCCGGAGCGGGTCAGATTGGGCGTCATCCTCCCTGACCCACTCAGCGGCCTCCTTCTGCGACATAACCTCTTCGCAGAAGGAGACCATGGCCTGCCACTCCCTTTCGCCGTCGAGCATGGCGCTCACCACGCTCGGCAGCGAAAGGTCCCGGCCCAGGAACGCTGAAAGCGTGTGCCGCATGGGACCCCACGCAGCACACGCCTCCAGCGTGTGGAGCGCCGTATCCTCCGGCGCCCCACATTCGTGGCAGACCGGGGTCGCCTCCCGTCTCGCGATCTGGTGCAGATACTTTCCGAAGCATCCATGCCCGGAAAGTACCTGCCACAGGTCGAACCTATCTCAAACATTACCATTACGCTACAAATGGTATCCGACTAAATTTAAGTAAATTTACCAATTTAGGTACTGCTTACTGAAATAAAGATTTTATTTTAATATGGAGCAGGATTCGCAGGAGGTGCGGGTTCGATTCCTGATCTAGATCTGCAGATATTTGTTCCGGGTGTTCTGGATGTTTTCAACATATAATAAAAAAAATCTATCTATGTAATGTATCGTATTAAGTGTATCAGTCGTCTAGTACCCATAACAGAAGCTTGTGGTGTGATGCTGTGTGGATTGTCCAGCATTATTATTTTTTTAATTTATATTGATGTGCTAGGTATTTTCAGAAATATTCAAATTTAGAGCGCCTTTTCCCCCCGAATATATTTTTAGATAAGGTACAACATTGGTTCATGCCTTCTACGTTTGCATCTGACTGTACCAACCTAGTAAATAGAATTCCTTTGTGCCTAACCACATGGAATCTCATTTTATTGCAGAAGACTTTAACTGACTTACAAAACGACGTATTCAATTTTTATTTCCTTAATTTTACTGCTCGGAGATTCAGAAGTTGAAAACACTTCTTTAACTTTGATTAAATATTTTGTTCTTGTGTGTATAAGTATTGTCTGAAGGATTAAGGGCATTACCCCCCATGAGATAAAAGTCAATGAGGCGCTTATCAGGGGGAGGCCTGCGTCCAGCAGTGGACTAATATAGGCTGTTGAGGTTAGGTGTATGAATTGAGTGAAGTGTATTTACGTGACTTCAGTCTGAATGAATAATAGTCACTTTAATTAAAATTCACTTCTAATGTAGGTAAAAGGTTAGAAGCTCTAAATAGTAGGTACTACGTTTCATATACACAATGATAATTATAGGACTATATACTATACTGGGTGGAATTTTGTAATGCCACCTGGAGGGAAAGTACTATTATAAAAGTATAAAAAAAATTTATTATAACAATCCTTATATCTTAAAGTAACATTAATTTCTCAAACTTAATCGATAAATAAAAAAAAATAAAAAAAAATGCTGGACAATCCACACAGCACCATCTAGCCCCAAAGTAAGCTACTCAAAGCTTGTGTTATGGGTACTAGATAAGTGATACATTTAATACATTATATACATAGATAGATATATTTTTATTATACATAGAAAACACCCAGACCAACGGAACAAATTTCTGCAGATTTGTTTGTTCCGAGGCGGGAATCGAACCCGCAACCTCTTGCGTCGCAGGCGGACCTTCGCCCGCTGCGCCACTGAGGTCGTCAAATGTTATGTCGATAGGTTAGTTCCTATAAATAAGTTAAAAAAAAATACTGTAGATAGAAAATTTTACTCAAAGAAAACATTTCTTTATTTTTGAAAAGAAAGAAAACTTCATTTGCAAAGATTTTCGAAAATTCGCTTGCCACACCCGGGAATAGAACCGACTAAAATCTGTAAAAATTACTCCCTATACTTTTATTGCATCGATCGTTAGGGTCAATTATAAGGATGAAATCTCTCTAACAAACTTGATAAATTAAATGCAAGAAAAACCACGAAATTATAAATTATTTTATAATATGCAAAAAATGGTAACTAACTAATTAGTTACTCAAAAATAATACATTATACATGATCACAGGATAATATTGTATCTATTGTCGTAGAAGATTCGAATTACGAAGCTGAATAAACTAAAACAAATGAAGGTACAGAAGGAGGTCGTTTCGTTCCACTCGTTAGTTTGATGACAGCTAAGGATGACAGGCATCTAAAGCCCGGGTCATTTTCGCGGGTCAATTTCGTCCGAGACACGAACTATTAGGGCCGTAGCGTAGCAAATTATGGTACTCTGCCTCAAATGAAGAAGAAAAAAATTGATAAAAAAATACTAAATGTAACTTTAGTCTTTGAACAGGTTTGGATAAACTTCAATGTTTCCCCTGTAGGTGGAACAAACGGCTCTAGAGACCGTAGGAAGTCGCAGAGATTTTCGACTCCTGTCACTTGACCTCGTGGTGTAGTAGGTTAGCATATTCCCATACCGAGAGAAGGATGGGTTATTTGTATATGTATATGGTATTGCGTCCCGCCGAAGTAGAAATTTTTAGATATTATTTGATTTCTCATAAAAATCGATCTGTTCATTTGCAGCCCATGTAGTATGAGCAATATTCTTTTCCTCTCGTGCTGTTGCAAACAGCATGAGGAGCGGTATTTTCAATCCTAATCTTTGTCTACGCGGCTTACACTGATATTTTCACAAATTTCGCATGTTAAGATGCGTCCAGATTAAGTAACAAAACTGTTGTTATTTAATCTCTTAATAATTGTTTCTTAAACTGTAACATGTTTTACAAAACTGACAAATGACAAAAAACTACAGATAGGTAGTTTTGACCAAGTTTCCCGAAATTTGAAAATTGAATTAAGCCTGCTATTTCTGAATATTTTCAATAAAATTTGTATTCATCCATGAAATGTAGGATTTATTTCTACAGGCGTAAAATTAGTAGTTCCTCGCACGAATGAGATAACTACCCAGGGCTGCCACCTTGGAACTTTCGGCGCTAGATTTAGCACTTTAAAGAGAGTCACTACTGCCAATTTTTATTAAATAAAGGAATAAAAATCATTTATTGCCTATCAATTTCATAGCCGAAACTAGAATCATACAAAAAATAAGTTACTAATCACAGGCAATGGGAGTAGATTCGGTGCTGCATGCAAGGAATGATCTTGTGGCACTGATTTTAAATCTACTTCCTTGGGGTATCCTCGTCCCACCTCTTCAGAGGTGGATAAGGCTAGTCGCAGAAGTGATGTGGAACAGAGTGGCTCAAGAAAGATCCGAATGGAAAAGGTTGGAGGAGGCCTTTGCCGATTGGCAAACAGATCTGCAAAAAATAAATAAACAACAAATACTAGGTTAAGTTTAATGTAATTTTAATTTAGTTATACTTTTATTTTCTTAAGTTAAAAAGTGTTATTTAAGGTCTGAATAAAAGGCTATATTATTATTATTATTATCCTTGGTGGTCACCGTGTATCAAGATCATCAAAACCAACATCCATTCATAAAACAAATTTCCGAACATTACTGGTATATAGGTACATCCCTGTTTTTCCATTTTTCATGTTTCATTTATTGCCTCCATAATTATAGGTACATAAATATTTTAATATTTTAACACTCTTAGTTGTTAGATCTTGTCATTAAGTACCCGGTCAGGGTCAGGGTGTAGCAAGTTGAGACGATGGGTACTAAAGTTAATATTCAAGGGATATCATAGGATGGGTTGAGTAGTCACTTTGACTATTCCATCTTTTTCTTTCAACAGACATCTGCCATTCGTCTCTTTTGTCATGAGAAGCAACTCAATCTATTTACCAAGGCTGACTCCATCTTGAATAAATAAAACTTAACCGTTGTTTTTCTCTCCATTTACATTCCTGAGGCGTTTTCCGCAAATTCTGCAGATATTATGCGTAACTTCTTGTCTAGGGTTTCGTTTGACATTTCAATCAGGATACTTATTATCATTGTGTAAAATACGTAAGTACCTATGTATGTACGATAAAAGTTTTCGAGAGCTGGATACACTAAAAGTTCTATCTCGCGTACAAATAAAACCTCAAGTGCGAGTTGGACTCGCGCACTAAGGGTTCCGTATAATTGTGTTTTGTTGTTATTATTACCTTGTGTTTTGCTAAATTCATAATTCTAGGTCAACGGGAAGTGTCCTGTGATTTTGGTCCATAGCAAAAATCAAAAGTATTTTTATTGTGAATAAACTACAAATTTACGATTTTTAGATGAAACATAAATATATTCCTTAAAATCATCAGCCTATTCTACTGTTGGATGTAGGCCTCCCCTAACGAGCGCCATAGCGCCCTGTCTGTGTGTCCGTAGAAAAGCGTCTGTCAAATCTCTCAAAACCATTCGAAAACTAAGATCTAGATCATATGAAACTGTTTAATCGCTGGCAAATTACGAAAAGTAATTCGCATCAATCGGGTAGAGTCACTGCAAGGCGCCAAATGTATGGAAGCAAACGAAAACTTTTTTCGCTATCGTAAACTAATGCACAACACTAAGGACTCACGTTACGTTTTTCTGGATAGGTATAATTTTTTACTTTTGATTTGGAAGCGGTGAGCGAAAACTCTTTTCTTGTTTCTGGCTTTTTCAAGTCCTTTTCCGAACTTAAGCCTTTGCACCGGCAGATATGGGAATAAAAAGCGCTGGGTTTATGTAACAGCTGTGCCTATATTGTGACCTTGGATAAATCAACTAGAAAATGTGCCGTCATAGGACCTGAAAAATTTTTTCATTGTGTTTCTTGAAAATAACAAGAAGGCATTTAGTGTAAGTCTTGATCTAATCAAAACGACCTCTGTGGCGCAGCGGGCGAAGGCCTGCGATGCAGAAGGTTGTGGGTTTGATTCCCGCCTCGGGACAAATATTTGTACGATCTGCAACATTTGGCCAGGGCGTTCTGGATGTTTTCTATGAATAATAAAAAATATCTATCTATGTAGTGTATTGTAATAAGTATATCAGTTATCTAGTAACCATAACACAAGCTCTGCTTAGCTTGGGGCTAGATAATGCTGTGTGAATTGTCCAGTATTATTTATTTATTTATTTATAAAATGATTAGGTATCATGTAAATAAGTAAAATAATAAATAAATGTAAATTTGAGCCTTGGCTTCATAAACATAAAGATTAGTTCGACATTGCCCAGTGGCTTAATTCCGCCCAATGGTACCATTATTGCCACCATAGATCATACGTTTTGGTATTCTACCCGACTATTCCTGCGATCATACCATTGTCATAATGATAATGGAACGATTGGTTTAGCAGAATCAGGCCCTAGATCACTGAAGTAACTGATAATGTTCATTTTCACACAAGATGATCTTAGACTTTACCTTATGGTTATTACGATTATCTCTCATCCAGAGCTCTAGATCCCTGCCGATCCCTGACCCTTGGAAGCCGCAGACACACGCTGTCGGCAGAAAGTGGAACAATCACAACCGCAAAGGGATTGCTATTCCCGTGTTTGCGTAGGTAGAAGTGTTTGTTACTGAATTATTTACAAGGCTCTCTGAATCGACTTGCTAGGGACCAACTCCACGGGTGGGAAAATTGTCATTTCATATAAAAAATGTTCTTAAAACCACTGCCGCTAGCTGAAGCAGAGTCCCTCGTGTTTTCATAGGTACAAGTTCATACTTAGTTAGAGTGAGGAGTCAATGTGTCTCTCTCTATGTACATATAGGTTTTAATACAAAGTATGTATGTAGCTAAAATTTACTTCTTATTTAAAAACACACAGAGTAGAGCACTATGTACGTAGTTGCTCTATAACTCCTATTACCTTCCTTATTTCATATTTACTTTGTTTATACAAGAACAAAATAAAAAAATTTACAACCCCCCCGACAGATTTTCATGAAACATGGTTATGTCATAGATAATATTATCCCTTTATTCTATTAAATTATCTATGACACAATAAAAACTAAAGGAAAATCGGTTCATCCGTTTGGGAGCTACGATACCACAGACAGATACACATACAGACACGTTAAACTTATAACACCCCTCTCTTTTTGCGTCGGGGGTTAATAAATTAGCACCCTACGTGGGTACTAATTTATTAACCCCCGACGCAAAGTCTTAGTCTTAGTAGCTTCTTAGTTTTACCATAGTAAGATAACGATAGGTAAAAACTCCTACTTCGTCGAAACCAATTGAAATTAAATAAAGTTTTTTTAATTATTATTATTTATGTCAACACAATCGAACACTTAGTTAGAAAATGGGTAAACAATGGGTCACTTATGTTTATTACTTATTACAGGAGTTTACACTTTAACTAATCGGGTACAATAATAATAAGGAACATCATCATCATCATCGCCTCTATTAGTACACTGCTGGACATAGGCCTCCCCAAGAAGCGCCATAGCGCCCTGCTTGCCAAAACAAAAACGAATAAACAACAATTTGACCAAATAATAAAACTACACAAACTTATGACAAGACATTGGAAAACAATAAAAAAACGTCGGCGATAGTAACGCTTTTTTCCTTCCTCTCTCTCTCTTCTACTTATCAATTCCATCTCATACCGAGGTCTGGTTTTCTTGTCTTGTGTTTTTAGCGTTTGTAATAACACTTACGGCGATTCAATAGAGATTGTTGCAGACACTGGTCCATGAAAATGGTCTCTTAGCTAAGAAAATACGTTAAAATTTACATTTGAAAGGTCTGTATGTTCTTACCTAAATAAACATTGGTATACATAGGTATACCTTTAGGTATAGACCTAAACCAGTACGTAGAACGAACGCCAGGAGCAAGATTATAATTCATTCTCGGTTTTCTGAGCTTAAATTTCAAGGCTTGTACAGATGTGTGTTAAATGTAGTTTATCCGAAGCTCTTTTTAATTTAAACCTTAAATCATTAAAACAAGGTAAATCCCCTGATTTGAATCCCGTAAATACCTAGGGGCACAGGTCGAATCATTCTCAAGATCCTATGTTTGTTAACAAAAATCCAAAAAAATCCCCTAAGATACCAGCATAATGTTTTGTTTCAAACAATACATAATGCTGGCATCTTTGGGGATGGAAAGTAAGAGCTCAAATCGACAAGTACAAAGTTGAAATTCTGTTAAAAAAATTCAACAAAAAGAAAGTGATTTTTGGCTATGTATGGGGGCAATGCTTACAAACATTGTATTTTAATTTTAGTTATAATGTATGTACCTAGTTTTATACTAGAACTAGTTTCTGCCCGCGGCTTCGACACGTTGTTTCTATGGAAACGTTTAAAGGTTATTTCTATCTCATGGGAACTGTTTTGTGGGGTAAAGTAGCTATGGTATTTCAGGCTTACAGCTACATCTATCCAAAATTTCAGCTCGAAAGGTTCAGTCGTTTTGGCGTGAATAGGTTATAAACATTCATCCATCTATCCATCCACACATCTAACAATCCAAACTTTCGCATTTGTCCGCTGCGCTCGCGGTGGAATCCGGGTTTAAGACTGTATGGTACCTACGCATGAAAATATACTTACACGAACCTAAGAAGGTTATACTTTATTGTTCGTGCGGGCCATATTAGCGGGTGAATGGAATGAATAATCGTAAATCTAAAATAAAACATCAAGTGCGAGTCGAACTCGAGCACTAAGGGTTCCGTTTAATTGTAAGACCTTGTTTCTTGCCAAATATCATGTTTCTAGGTCAACGGAAAGTAGGCACCCTCTGTATTTTCGTCCAGGGATAGAATTTTTTTTTGATAATAAACTACAAATTTACGGTTTTACGATTTTCCCCATTATTTCTGCTATAAGACTTTGCTTCCTGCCTAATTTTATGATTCTTGGTCAAAGGGAAGTACCTTAAAGGTTTGTGTGCATGTTCTTCCCTTGGAAATTTCAAAATATTCGGACATAAATGGCTATAACTTTTGATTGCGTTGACTTAGAAGTTTTATTCATATCGGGGCTCTGAGAGGTAACGGACTTGCGTATTTGATGTTAATTTCAACTCGATACCTACACGCGCTCCTGAGAAAAGGGGGTTTACAGACGGACAGACAGACAGAAGGATAGATAGACAGACAGATGGACAACAAAGTGATCCTATAAGGGTTCCTATTTACCTTTGAGGTACGGAACCCTAAAAATCGGCAATACCGCATCAAAACCTTGGACTAGAAAGTTTTACGCTATCTGATAGATGAAGTTGTTCATCTGTCATCATTAATAGCTAAATCAACACAAAACAAACAACTCGATGCCGTATTAATGCTCTATCTGATCTCGGAACCTAACATTGTAAATGTCAAGGTCGACTGAACAATCAAGTGGATCCAGAGAGGGCTTTGAGATAGGGCGAGAGATCACGGTATCTTACCAAAACTCATCATGCTTAGATAATCAAGCTGAGTTATAATTATAACAAAGGACGCGCGGGAAAAGCAAATAGATTTTTTTTATTTTGAGTTCTAAACCCAAGTTCCACCAAAGAAAATATTAAAGCCAAACTTTTATATTTTCTTTAGATAAGTTCTCGGACGGGACTCTCGGACACGTCAGATATTTACGATACACGTTTTACCTATTTCAGGCACACGTAATCTATAGAATTTAAGTTATTATTATTAAAGTTCTCGACAGCTATCTTTCATCTCTAATTTATTCTTGTAGCTAAAAGTAATAATTTCCATCGTAAATTGTTAAAATTTTTTGTTTCTGACTAGGCTTAAACAACTAGAATAGAACTGCTACATTGGCGCCCAACCGGTAATTACGACTATAACCGGTTGGGCGCCAATGTAGCAGTTCTATTCTAGTTGTTTAAGCCTCTATTCTAGTCCATGTTACGTTAATTCGCTTGATACATTTAGTAGTTTTCTTTGGTGTTGGCTTATCATTTTTGTAGTCCTAGTACCTAGCTAAAACGGTATCAGGACACTTGCGCGAAAGACACTTGCGCGAAGGACACTTGCGCGAAGGACACTTGCGCGAATGGACATTTTCGCGAATGGACACTTTCGCGAATGGACACTTGCGCGAATGGACACTTGCGCGAATAGACACTTGCGCGAAGGACATTTGGGCGAGTGGACACTTGAGCGAATGGACACTTGCGCGAATGGACACTTGCGCGAAAAAATCACAAAACTCCTAATATCTCTCGAAATAGACGTCGTAGAGAGTTGCGGATTTCACCACTGTGTAGGTAATTTTGCTCTCTTTCTTGTGATGTATTTTACTTTCCCCTACCCCTCCCACTTCCTTCCCAATAACGAGAAACCTACTTTTACGTAGACGTTCGTAGCACGTGCTACGATGCTACGAGGGATCGCCGTAGCATACAAAAGACTTCAACGCGCACGCACCTTCTTCCTACACATAAATGTAATTTCGAAGATCAACGTAGCAAGTGCTACGATGGCTACGGGTGGCTTAGCGGCGTGGCTACATTCAAAGCTGCCAAGGAGTATTCAGTAAATTGGTGACTGGTCTTCTTTTAGATCTCTTCTCTTGAACATACATACGAGTAAGTGAAGTTACCATTCACTCCACTTTACATACAAAAAAATGTCGTAGACCTTCGTAGCACGTTCTACGATGCTACGAGGGATCGTCGTAGCATACGAAAGATATCAACGCGCACGCACCTCCTTACTACAAAAAAATTTTAGTTCGTAGACCATCGTAGCATCGTATCTACGGGTTCACGTATTCATGTCAGTGTAGAGTCTGTGACCCATTCAGAGCTGTCACTTGCACACAGTAAAGAGGTGACACGGTCTTCTTGTTTACTGAAAACTGGATTAATGTACTGTACTTAGTCTTAGTCGCTTTCAACTAGCTCTAAGTTGTAGATTACGAATTGGCTTATTCTACAAAACCACTGGGACCACTTTTGTCCCAGTAATTCTTGTAGCTAATGAATGAATAAATGATGAACACTTTATTATACAAAATTTATAAAATAATTTATATTTTATTGAAATAAAAACGTTCAATAGGCAGCCTTATTGCTTAAAGCAATTTCTTCCGGGCCACCTTGCTGTGTGACGTGTGTGTATTGCAGTTCGCTTTGCTCACCGCAATCCGACTCACGCCAACAGATTTCGGGCTTCGCTCACCGCAATGCTACCCCACCGTCATGAAATTCGAAATCCTCACCCCTATATTAGTCAAAAACTATACCTATATCAAATTTTTGGATGAGGGTTCAAGCGGGGCTGGAGGCGCGGGAGGTCGTAGCATGGCTCGTTTCGGTCGCCATGCTGTTCCCCGTAGTCGCATTGCTCTCCCCGGATTCAGAGCGAGGGGGTTCTGGATGGGCACGGGAGTGTAAAACCGCGCCTCCAGCTCCGCTTGAACCCTCATCCAAAAATTTGATATAGGTATAGTTTTTGACTAATATAGGGTTGAGGATTTCGAATTTCATGACGGTGGGGTAGCATTGCGGTGAGCGAAGCCCGAAATCTGTTGGCGTGAGTCGGATTGCGGTGAGCAAAGCGAACTACAATACACACACGTCACACAGCAAGGTGGCCTGGAAGAAATCGCTTTAAGCAATAAGGTTGCCTATTGAACGTTTTTATTTCAATAAAATATAAATTATTTCATAAATTTTGTATAATAAAGTGTTCATCATTTATTCATTCATTAGCTACAAGAATTACTGGGACAAAAGTGGTCGCAGTGGTTTTGTAGAATAAGCCAATTCGTAATCTACACCTTAGAGCTAGTTGAAAGCGACTAAGACTAAGTACAAGTACATAAATCCAGTTTTCAGTAAACAAGAAGTCCGTGTCACCTCTTTACTGTGTGCAATTGACAGCTCTGAATGGGTCACAGACTCTACACTGACATGAATACGTGAACCCGTAGCTGCTACGATGCTACGATGGTCTACGAACTAACATTTTTTGTAGTAACGAGGGGCGTGCGCGTTGATATCTTTCGTATGCTACGACGATCCCTCGTAGCATCGTAGAACGTGCTACGAAGGTCTACGACATTTTTTTGTATGTAAAGTGGAGTGAATGGTAACTTCACTTACTCGTATGTTCAAGAGAAGAGATCTAAAAGAAGACCAGTCACCAATTTACTGAATACTCCTTGGCAGCTTTGAATGTAGCCACGCCGCTAAGCCACCCGTAGCCATCGTAGCACTTGCTACGTTGATCTACGAAATTACATTTATGTGTAGGAAGAAGGTGCGTGCGCGTTGAAGTCTTTTGTATGCTACGGCGATCCCTCGTAGCATCGTAGCACGTGCTACGAACGTCTACGCAAAAGTAGGATTCTCGTTATTGCGAAGAAAGTAGGAGGAGTAGGGGAAAGTCAAATATATCACAAGAAAGAGAGCAAAATTACCTACACAGTGGTGAAATCCGCAACTCTCTACAACGTCTATTTCGAGAGATATTAGGAGTTTTGTGATTCCCTCCTAGAATCGTAGCACGTGCTACGAACGTCTACGTAAAAGTAGGTTTCTCGTTATTGGGAAGGAAGTGGGAGGGGTAGGGGAAAGTGAAATATATCACAAGAAAGAGAGCAAAATTACCTACACAGTGGTGAAATCCGCAACTCTCTACGACGTCTATTTCGAGAGATATTAGGAGTTTTGTGATTTTTTCGCGCAAGTGTCCATTCGCGCAAGTGTCCATTCGCTCAAGTGTCCACTCGCGCAAATGTCCTTCGCGCAAGTGTCTATTCGCGCAAGTGTCCATTCGCGCAAGTGTCCATTCGCGAAAGTGTCCACTCGCGCAAATTTCCTTAGCGCAAGTGTCTATTCGCGCAAGTGTCCATTCGCGCAAGTGTCCATTCGCGCAAATGTCCATTCGCGCAAGTGTCCTTCGCGCAAGTGTCCTTCGCGCAAGTGTCTTTCGCGCAAGTGTACCAGATCCAGCTTATAAAACTTAACTAACAACTCACTCACTATGTAATGGCGTACGTCATAAAGTTCCTGTCACTTCAGAAGTCAGAACTAGAATACGAAGTTATTAATATTAAATTTATATAATACCTTTTTTCCTTAAGTATAAAATTTTGACTCTACCATCACTGTATATTTTAGAGACAGCTATGCTTGTCAAGAATAATCAAAATCTCTTCGGTCGACCTTCGGATTTAGTGGTCCGCAATAGGCGTGACAATAATAAAGTCTGTCAAATAAATAGAAAAACCACAATGATGGGTAAGAGTATCTTTGCTATGGCACCCTCCGTATATAATAAATTACCACAATCTATAAGACTAATGTGTACCGAATATGGAGTTTCAGAGAAAATTAAAAACGATTGTTTCAAATAAATGTTATTATGATATAAATGAATTTTTAACTGACAAAGATTTTTCTGCTTCGTGACATTCGTTATTTTTAAGTTGCTTTCATCCCACATTAGTTTCAAGCTCAGTTTAATTTTATTTCATTTTATTATAAGCTTAATAAGCTGTTATTATTTGTACACAGACATTGCACACCGTAAAACCGGTAGGAATACATTGATTCGCATAATAGACATAAAAACACCTGTACCTACATGTATTTCATGCAATAAACGATACTTTACTTTACCTCATTAATTATTTTTCCGTTTTAAGCATTTATCTTGAGAATTTTTTGAATAAATCATTTTTTTTTTGTTAGTACGTGATACTCACTACATAGCATAGAGGCAAATATCAATTTAGCTCGTCATTATCTATGTTTGTATAAGCCAAAATTGTAAAAAAGTATACATTTTAAAAATACAAGCTTCTAAACTTTCGTATTATAACACTGATTTTAGCCCAACTTTGGGCGAAAATAAATAATATACGGAGAAAGAATATTCTAAAATTAAGCCCATACCGACATAGTTGAGTTATTCAAAAGTTGAAATAATTTATTTTGAAAAGATACACTCAAAAGTTTTTCAGTAATAATATAATAATTAATAAATATTAATCTATTAATATTGTTCTAAAAGTCTGTTCCCATTTTTTTGCGCGGCCGTTTTCGAATAAATCATAGTGCATTTCATTCTAGCGCGCGGGTATGTCTATTATGTCAGGTGAGATAGCATACATTTAAGCCGCGCCAACGTGACGACTTCGCCCCGACGACTTATGTAGCCTTAAGAAGAAAAATTGCAAAAGCATTATCATTAGAAGTCAAATGTCACATCATTCATTAGAAGTAAGTGATAACCATAAGACATGACTTTACATCGAGCCTTCACTCAATTTTTATTGAATCTGAAAACTGCGATTGCGTAGTAAATGTTTTTGACCACAGTCTCTTCGACTATAACCAAAGGCACAAAAGAACTCCTCTCAGCATTCTGGCTGATTGGAATGTTCCATGGGTTATAAGTAGGCTTACAAAACAACCCACCTACGATCATCATCATCATCAAAGACACTATATGGCTAAATGTTAAACTTTTTAGATGGTATATGCAAACATTCGTTCGACGAAGGCGTTTTGACAGGGCAATCGTGCGGGGGCCAATGGACGGGTCGGGGGAGGCGAACGCTCCCGAGTTACTAAGGCGGTGATGTATGCAACTAGAACTAACTAGATAATAATTATTTCATTTTAAATTGTTTCTTAGTTTAAAGTGTGCAATAAAAGTATTTTCTATCTATCTATCTAACTCGGGAGTGTCCCTCCCCCGTCCGGTCCCTTGCCCCGCGCACGATTATTTATTAAACGACGACAATATTTATTTAATTGTGTAAAAGGGAAGGGCAGGCATTTAGAGATTGGGATGAAAAAATAAAGTTGGACAATCCACAGTGTCGTCTAGCCCTAAAGTAAGTAGAGCTTATTTTCAGTAAAATATCTTTAATGATAAAAAAATTACAATCAAATAATAGAAACATTAGAACTAGTATTTACAATTGAGCTAGCTGCAGGCTGTTGCAAACAATCTACAGGTAGCTCAACTGATTTTTTTTTATTCTGATTTTTTCAAAAGCTTTTGATAAGGTTGATCACGCCTTACTGTGCCACAAGCTGTCACTTTATGGCGTCCATGGAAGCTTATTCCGTTGGCTGTGTTCTTACTTAGATAAAAGAAGTCAGCTGGTGGCGTTGAAAGGCTTTATTTCATCGCCTGTAGAAGTGACCTCTGGTGTTCCCCAGGGGTCCCATTTAGGACCTCTACTATTCGTGATATTTATAAATGATTTGATTCAGCGTCTTTCTTGTAATTGTCTCCTATATGCGGACGATTTAAAAGTATTTAATACTATCACTAACACTGCTCATTGTAAGACTCTACAAAATGATCTTAACACGTTGTCTCGATGGTGCATTAGTAATCACATGTTCTTAAACGTCAGTAAATGTTTTACCATATCATTCACGAATAAACGCAATAAGATTATTTACGATTACCACATTAACGGACATGTTTTGAATCGTTCGTATGTAGCTAAAGACCTGGGAATTTATTTTGATGATAAGCTTTCTTTTCGGCCGCATTACCAACATATTACTTCTAAAGCTAATAAACTATTAGGGTTTGTCTTCAGATCAACTAAGGGCTTTAAAAAACCCCATAGCCTCCTATACCTATTCTTTGCCCTTGTCAGAAGTGTTCTTGAATATGGTAGTCCTGTATGGTCTCCGAACTATAAAGTTCATAGTCACGAAATTGAAAGGGTGCAAAGAAAATGTCTACGTCTGTTATGCTTTAGAATGCATCCAGGTCGTTCTAGCCTGAATTACGAAGACAGACTATCAAAATTCAATGTCCGGTCCTTGGAAACCAGACGTGTTCATTTCGATCTCATCTATTTATATAAAATAATACACGCAATCATTGATTCCTCCAAGCTGTTATCAGAGATATCTTTTAATACACGATTTAGTGCGCGCAGGTCCAACACAACCAACCTCTTTGCTTTGTTAACTTATAAAAACAATATCTCATTTTACAACCCCCTAACCCGAATGGCCCGCCAATACAATGATTTAGCTCAGGATAACATTATACTTGACGTTTTTGTTCCCAAATTGAGCCAGTTTACCCGAACCTTAAAATCAATTAAATTAAATTAAACTCCTAATACTAAACATACAATGGTCTAATTGCTGGTAGGTGTGCTCAAACGCTTACTTATAATTAGCCTATGGTATCCCTTTATTCTGTTTTATATATATATACACCAATTTTTTTATATTGTGAATTTTTTGCTCTACATGTTTTGCTCGTAAGATTCTCTGTATGCACATAATTTGTGAAATAATCAAGTTCTGAACCAATTTTATTTAAGTTTTGTATATTCTGTGATTATTTTATGTTTTGTGCGTCTAAATAAATAAAATAAAAAAAAAATAACTGATCCATATCAAGACCAGTCGTCGCGTTCCCAAGACGCTGGCTGCATTGCCCCGCTGTATGGCAATGCTGATGCGCTGCGACAGATACTCACCAGGTCACGCGTCGCTTCGATCAGACGCTCAGATATTTTTTTTAAACCCAAAGAAAGCTTGTTTTATCTGTACCACAGATATTATAATATTAGACTAGTATCGGTACCTACTAATAACTGATAATACTCATATCTTCTTACTAACTGATTACTTGATTAGTATCGATTGATGGGATTCGATTTTGATTTGGAGGATTCTTGTGTATTTTAATACTTTTTTGCTCCCGCCAATGCCATAACTGAGAATAGTTATTACTTATTATAGAATAACTGATGGTATAACAGAGAATGGTTAAAATAGAATAAACTAGCTGCATTCTTACTACCCGTTGTCATATTACCCGTTTTCCCGTAGGAATGATGCATTTTCCCGCGATAAAAAGTAGCCTATGTTCATCAGGAATAATGTGGGCTTCTAATGGTAAAAGAATTTTTAAAATCGGTCCAGTAGTTTCGGAGCCTATTCAATACAAACAAACAAACAATCAAATCTTTCCTCTTTATAATGACAGTATAGATAATATTATTGGTATAGATAAATATATTTATTATAATATTAGTATAGATAATTAGTTATTGAAATTAAAACCAGCTGTATTCCTTTATCTTATCCACACAGATTTTACTAAACCTGTTTTATCCCATAAACTAAGACATTTGTTTTGGAGGTAGAACAGACATTTTATCTACAACAGCGTTGACGCAAACGGTTACAAAGTGCTAAAATTTAACATAATTGAAGCTTTATAACTTAACTTTAGAAATTAGTCTGAGATAAGCATTAAACTAAGCTCTTATTACTCTTGAATTTAATTCACTTATTCATAGTAAGTTGGCAAAAGAATTAAGTACCTACTTACGTAGTTAAGTGTCTAAACTTTTGAATTAACGCTTAAATTTTATGCGAAAATAAAATAATATTCTTTTTTGTCTTTCGAAAATATGTAATGATAAGGTCACATAAAGTTTTAAAGAAAAAGCTTTTACTGACTAAATAAAAGCTATTATAGTTGAATCGTCTTCTACATACTTTTTAGGGTTCGGAACCTCAAAAGGAAAAAAGGAACCGTTATAGGATCATTTTGTTTTCCGCCTGTCTGTCTGTCTGTCCGTCTGTCAACCCCCTTTTCTCAGGAATGCGTGGAGGTTTCGAGTTGAAATTAACATCAAATACTCCAGTCCGTAACATTTTGAAGCATCGATATAAATAAAACTTCTAGGTCAACGCAATCAAAAGTTACTGCCGTTTATTTCCAAATATTTGAAATTTCCAAGCGTATCACATGCACACAACAACCTATAAGATACTTCCTGTAAACCTAGAATCATGATAATTTAGCAAAACACAAGGTCTTACTGAACCCTTAGTGCGCGAGTCCGATTCGCACTTGACGTTTTATTTATTCTTTGTATGTGCAGTGGTGTCTGTTTTAGGCAACCCCCTGTTGCAAGTTGCAAGTTTAATAATTACATTAGTTTTAGTTTTATAATGTTACATTTCTTGTTATTATATAAAACAGCTGGCTATCTTTATTTTACTAAAAGATTTTGGTTCAAAATTCTGTGTTTATAGAAGTTGACTTCAACTTAACAGGGGGGTTACCGACTTAACAGGGGGGTTATCGCTGGACCTCACTGTACATAACTACTGCTTAATAGTAAGGTACGTTCTTATCTATTTGTCTCAGATTTTATATTGCAACAAAATTATCATCACACTAATATTATATATGCGAAAGTTTGGATGGATGGATGGATAGATGGATGGATGTTTGTTCCGTCTTCACACCAAAACTACTGAACAGATTGACCTGAAATTTTACATCGGTGTAGCTGGAATCAAACATAGACTACTTTTTATCCCATAAATCAGTTCCCATGGAATAAAAATTACCTTTAAACGTTTCCATAGAAATAACGCGTGCGAAGCTGCGGGCAGAAACTAGTTCTAGTATAAAACTAGGTCCATACATTATAAGTAAAATTAAGATAAAATGTTTGTAAGCATCAACGATAGATGAGTTTATCATTAAAGTTCACATTCTTAAGACTAATCAGTAATCACACTAATATTTTAAATGCGAAAGCTTGGATGTATGAATGTTTGGCTTCTTTAAAACATGCATATTCTGTAGGAATATATCTACACCTTTCTCTATTCATTTTAAAACAACTATGACTAAGGAATATTGTTTTGTAATAATAGAAGTTATAAATACCTACATAAGCTTTGAAAGGTGGCCCGCCCTAGCTTGTAAAATGTTCTTTATTTGAGTAGGATTGTAAATTCTAGGATTAAATTTACAATAGTAATTATACCAGACTAATGTTAATTTAAATAAAGAATTTTTGAAACTGAACTGTTACTTCTTCACGCCAAAAACTAAAAACGGATCGGGCTGAAATACAGGTAGTTTTAGGCCTTGAATAAAAAATATGCTTTTGCTTTTTACCCCATAAATCAGTTTCCATGGGATAGAAATAACCTTTAAAGGTTTCCATGGAATCTACGCGTGTGAAGCCTTGAGCATAAGCTAGTTTTATAGTTGCGAAAGTTTGGATGGATGTTTGTTATTTCTTCACGCTGTAACTGCTGAACAGGTTGAGCTTAAATTTTGAATACGTGTAGCTCTGGGCATGAAATCAAACATAGGGTCCTTCATATTCCAAAAAGCAGTCCCCATGGGTATAGGTATAGAAAACCTTTAAACGTTTCCATATATCAGAAGGGAATTGTAAAAAGGATATTTTTAGGATTTTATTGAAAGGCACAATTTATATGAAAAACACAGCACAAACACGGTAAAATTCAATGTTCTAAAATAAACAGATTATCATAATGTATCATTTGAGAGTGGTGTTTGAACTGATTTGATCATAAATCATCATAAATCATAAGGCAGAAACTAGAAATGAATAATGTTGTTTTCCTTAAAGACAAATCTACCTTAACAGCAACGAGGTCTTGGAAAACCTTCCCCTACACACTAACCTACCTTCATACTAACCCACTCCTGGGGCACTGACCTTTAGATCGATCTGGAGGTTGTGTAACCCGGAGAGAACATTATTTCTAGGGTAGGGGATGAATCGTCTTTAGGGATGAATTTCTTGGAAGTTGTAGTTGGTCATTAAAAAAGTTTATTGACCGAGTTGCTAACTAATTTATCTGACCCTTAGGTGTTGTTGGGTGAACCGTTATCAGTAGAATTATAATTATTTGTATGGGATAAACCTATTCTTAATTATTTATGCACGAGATAACAATCTGGCGCGGCGGGCGCAGGTCTGCCTGCGACGTAGGTGGTTGCAGCTTCGATTTCCGCTGGGACAAATGTTTGTACGATCTGAAGATATTTTTTACGGGGGTTCCGGGTATTATCTATGTATAGTAAAAATATGTATCTATGTGTTGTATTAATTATATCAGTCATCTAGTACCCATAACACAAGCTCTGCTTAGCTTGAGGCTAGATGATGCTTTGTGGATTGTCCAGCATTATTTATTTATTTATTTAAAACGGAGGGCATTGTTAAGCCGCGGCTTTATGTTTACTAAAGAGGAAGAGAATTTGCACCACCCCAACTCTTCCGGGTGTCCTAAGAGGCGACTAAGCGATATCCACCGGGAGGCGGGCAGCAGCGCCCCCTGCAGGAAAATTCTACCACCGAACTGCCAGCACTAAAACTTACATGTTTTGCTGAAATATGACTT
This sequence comes from Eupithecia subumbrata, assembly GCA_949316285.1. Taxonomy (NCBI): domain Eukaryota; kingdom Metazoa; phylum Arthropoda; class Insecta; order Lepidoptera; family Geometridae; genus Eupithecia; species Eupithecia subumbrata. Next base: position 1,020,267 of record OX438644.1, on the reverse strand, counting down.
TTCACGTACGTTTTTGTTGGTAGGTAAGTACTAAGATACATCCAGACAGTCGACCGATATTTCAGGCCGGAAATTGGAGGCCATTTCTATTAAAAGGTCACGGGGTCAACAGAAAATAGCAGGTGGATAACCTTAAAATATATTTAGGAGGACAAAAATAAAGTTAAGGTACATTAAGGTTTTTTTTATTTGCTGGGTGGTTTAAGGGACAAAGGTCAAGTGCGAGTGCGAGTCGGAGTCACGCACTAAGGGTTCTGTTTAATTATAAGACCTTGTTTCTTGCCAAATTTCGTGATTCTAGGTCAACGGGAAGTGTATATTTTGGTCCAGGGACAAAAACAAACATTTTTTTTTGTTACTAAACTATAAATTTACGGTTTTCGGATTTTTCCCGTTATTTGTGCTATTAGACCTTGCTTCTTGCTAAATTTTATGGTTCTGGGCCAGCGAGAAGTACCCTATAGGTTTTGGTATACAAAATAATAATAATAATATAATAGGCAAGAATCAAAATTATTGATTTTGTGAATAAAGTAGAAATTTACGGTTTTTGGATTTTTTCCTTTACTTGTACTATAAGGCCTTGCTGCTTGCCAAATTTCATGATTGTATGTCTACATAATCATTTTCAAATCATAATCTATAGGTTTTATGTGCAATTCCCTTGGAAATTTCAAAATATTCGGCTGTAACTTTTGATTGCGTTGACCTAGAAGATTTATTTATATTGAGGCTTCAAAAGGCTACGGATTTGAGAATTTGATGATAATCTCTACTCGATACCTCCACGCGCTCCTGAGAAAAGGGGTTTGATAGACGGACAGATGGACAGACAGACAGACAGACAGACGGACAACAAAGTGATCCTATAAGGGTTCCTATTTTCCTTCTGAGGTACAGAACCCTAAAAACTGCTTCATCAGCATTTTATATCCTTGTAAAAAGTAATACGGCCTTATTTTATTAACCGACTTCAAATAAGGAGGAACTTCTCAATTCTGGTGTATGTTTTTTTGTGTATGTACTATGTATGTAAGTTGATATCTCTGCCATTGATTAACCGATTTTGCTGATTCTTCCACTATTGTATAGAAAATGACCCCGGGATTTTCGTATTACCAAGGGAAGACCATTTATCCCGTCAAGCTCACAAAACAACATAATAATTTTGATAAATCACGACTAACTACAACAATTTTGGTGATATCTTCGCCAATTCTAAATAGATTTTGATGATTCTTCCGTTATTGTCTAAAGGTTGATTTTGAGGTGGTACCATAAAAGTTTGATTCTCGAGGAATTTATATGTGCGCCGTAACACGTATCTAAAACACACAAAACACATGATAGTTTCTAAAATATCTGGTTACTAATGGTTTCCATGGCAACGGGGCTTCAAAGTCAAACTAGTGTTTCGGAAATTGGAACGTAGGCCACGCACGCACTGCGATTAACCCACTCTGTGGTCTTAGTATAGGACACAAAAAAATTGTTCGTTTACAAACCGCAAACCAAATGTAACTAACTGAAAAAATTCGATATTGCGTGCGCTTGTACAGAAAGCTATGTATTACAATATCTTGCGGTTTCAGACTTGCGATTAAACGTGTGCGTTTTGTGCGTGCTTGGCCGTATTGCCTGCTTGATCTTAAGTTTCCTTTCATTCGTCTTTTCATCCATGTGTCATCATCATCAAACTAAATGAAACTCAAATTTTAACTTGATGTCGCCACTTGGGGGACTTGACTTTTACCTTGTGTTTATGTAAGTTTATTATTAATGTTTGTAGGTATTATGGTACCTATGTAATGTAACTAATTGTTTTCTTTTTCTTTAAGTACCTATCTAAATAGATTTATTCAGTGCCACCACGTCTATTTTTTTTATGCGTCCAGACCATCCCATGGTTGCCTGAAAGTGATCGCTCTCAGCGATAAGGCCACCCTTTATACTTCCTTTTTTCTAAACATTTCCTCTGAATGGTTTCCTGTCAAAATCAAAAATCAAAATCAAAAACTCTTTATTTCCATAAATACAATAAATGTACACTTAGAAAAGGTCAAATTATAAAACTATCTAAACTATGTCTTTATGTGGTCTAATTAAAAATAAATAAATAATGTTGGACATTTCACACAGCATTATCAAGCCCCAAGCTAAGCAGAGCTTGTGTTATGGGTACTAGATAACTGATATACATGTATTGTTTTCTATCTATCTTTCTTCTACCTATCTATCTTCTGTTGATTAATACGTAGCAGAAAACACCTTCTGCCGTTTCTCTGATAGAATCCCACACTCGTGTCTTACGACATCCGACCTGGAGGGTCGATTCTAACACCGCGAGCGCCTCGGCTTTGATATTTTTACTAACACTGTTTGATGTTCTATTTTGTTTGTGGACGGTTCTCCGTTTGAAAGGCTTAGGCTTACGGTATTAGCTTTGTACCATTTTTCTTCTGAGCTTCAAAAGTCTTTCATTTTGTTTTTGTTACGGGTAGAAAAATGATGATTGTAAGGGAAAAACTATCAACAAATGAATACAGGAAGCGGAAATAGCCGCCATTTTGATCAAGGTCAGAGGTAGAAGTTTCCACAAATTACTTCTGAAACGTTTTATTATTAAATGGTTTGCTAACCACCGTTATTAAATGATGGGTTTCGCTTACGAAGGTTAGTTTTGGCTCACGACTTCACTTGCGTAGGTGCGATTCATTGAAACAAAACATATTGATAAAATCCTTTATAAAGTGTTATTGTAAGATTCAGGAAGTCCTTTACATTATTTACCCTACTACCAAAGAATGCTTCATTTCATCCAGATAAAACGAGATCAAAATCGCGGCAGAACATAATTAAATAAATGAATCGATTAGAGATCGAAATTATTTGACCATATTAATTTTTAATTAGCCACATTTTTTTAAATTGACTTCAATTATTGACATACATATCTCAATGTATACATTCCCAAACAAAATTACAATCAAATAATAGAAATAAATTAGAACTAGTATTTACAATTGAAACAATTGAGCTAACTGCAGACTGTTGCAAAAAATCTACAGGTAGCTCAACTGATCCATATCAATACCAGTCGGAAGCGTCCCCGCTACGCTGGCTGCATTGCCTCGCTGTATGACAATGCTGATGCGCTGCGCCAGATACTGACCACCTTTATGTACAGATTGAAATAGCTTTGTAATTTAGACAGTTTTTTGATTAACCAAAAACGCATAAAAACCATCATTGATCCTATATGATATACTCAAATAATGCTAGACAATCCCTTGCAATAACACTTGCATAAGCAACCAATAAACCATCTGTTTCTAAACTCGTCCATTGCATCGAAAGCATTGAGGTCAAACTCTACTCTGTCAAGTCGATCAAGCAAAGTTTTGATTACCTAAGCTTAGGTGCCGTGTTTGTCAACCGAAGTTTGTCAACCGATTCATGAGAGTTTCTTTGAACAAAGTTAAATTACACTACAAGTTAGTTTACTTTGAATAGGTTCAAACCATTATTAATTGGGTACTATTAAACTTTACAAGACGTAGAAAATCCAAAACGGGAATAGTAAATTGTGAATGAAAATCGGGATTTTCGGAAGACAGCCAAAGACAAGAATTTTTGCCGTATTCCACTACGATTCACTTAGGTAATAAATTGATGGATTTTTTTTTTTAATCGGGTGAGGTTTTTGCCCATTAATGTGACAAAATAGGGTAGGGAAAAGGGAAAGCATGAAGACAAAAGGAATTGTATTTGGAAATATCGCGGTAAAAGATTCCACTGAAAAACTATAAATAATCTCGCACCCTTGCGTTTTATTGGTTTACCGAAATCTACACAAAAAAGTTGTGAATGTTTGTTACCTCTTCACACCAAACCAATGAACGGACCAGGCTGAAATTTTGCATCCGTGAAATTATAGTCCTGGAAATTTATCCCATAAATCGGTTTCAATGGGATAGAAATAACCTTTCAATGTTTCCATAGAAACAACGCGTGTGATTCCGCGGGCAGAAACTAGTAGTTAGAGCATAAATCTCTGCCATTTTGTACAATTTTAGAAGCTTGTTCGGTTCAGAGTTCGTAAATAGGTTTATACCTACAGAGCTGAGTTCCTCGTATTTACTGACTAAACAAGGGTACAAATTTTCTTGTATTCTGTGCTCGCTGTAGGTAATTCTGTTACGAAATAAAATATATCTCAACTGTGAGTTTAACAGGAAAACCAATTGTGCTTTAGCTCTAAGTAAAATGTTTTAATTGGTAAAAAAACTTTTGCCAGTTCTGTACGCGGTTTTCGGTCTTAAAATGCCTGGTTTAGAATAAAATGACTGCAAAATTTTCAGCCTGATCTGTTCAGTAGTTTTGACGTAAAGAAGTAACCAAACATCCATCCACAAAATTTTAAACGTAATAGGATAACCTAGGTTAAAATAATGTAGGCGTAGTTTCAAAAATGATTGTTTTCTGTTCTCCCTCAAACTACTAAACTTGAGCGATTTCTTTAGCCTTGCCTAATGATACCGCTAAGCCGTAAAGGTAGGCACAAGCACTAAGGCCGTAACATGAAAGTTTGCTTAGTAATAGATTTTCGCTTGAGTGAGCATAGAAAGCAAAACAGGTGCACTCTCTATTCCCTCACCCACAGAATCCAATGGGACGACAACAAGACACTACCGGGGAGAGGTCAGGCGCATGACCAACGGCTTAACGTGCTTTCCGAGGCACGTGGGCATAACACCGCCAACTTCCTGACTCCGGACTGCTACTGTGAATTTTCCTTACTAAAAAAACCCCAATAACAACTATTGGCCCGACCCGGGATTCGAACCCAGGATCTCATAATCAGCGATTGAACAAGCTGACTACTAGACCAACGAGGCAGACATACGGGTCATAGATCTCTAACAACTCTACTTTATGAGAGTGTCACCGATATAAAAACTATCGTAGTTTTGTTCGACCCAATTACATGCATAATGAGTGGTGTATCTGATACTGGCTGTTTAGTGGGCCCTTATTATGTATCTTACGCTTAGAAAGTTGAAAAAATATATAGAGAGTTCTCTATGTTTTATTTCAGTTAAGTATTTATTTCACTGCTTAAAATATTACTATGACAATCTCAAAATTAATAAATATCAGGCATAGAAGCGAAACACACACCAATTCTTCGTTGAGTTTTCCGAGTAGAGCATTCTAATTACATGAAAATGTAGTTTCTTACTACCTAACAATAAATCCCAGCAACTAAAAGCTGATGACAGCCGCAACTTTATTCTAGCAATAAAGTTTACACGCCAATAAAAAATGAAGCACCTCCCTTGTCCGTCAAACCAAGGTTTTTGTCGGGAACGACCAGCAAATAGGTGACGTCAGAAATGACAGAGGGATAATATAGCTAACAGTTTATTGTTGTAACTATCGACAGTGATTTAGAAAGTTGTGTGATTTTAATTGTTTAAAATATTTTATTTTATTTTATTTTATTTTCTGCTTATCGCCTACGCCAAACAGGCGACTTCTACTAATATGTGATATAGGTACTGTTTTCGTTATTTTATTACGAATGAATTTAAATTAGTTATTTTACAATTATGGCAAACAATTTATAATGTTAATTTTACAATTTTTGACTGCTTGCGATTTAAAATCAAAAAATCTTTGTACGCTAAAAGAGTAGATTGTGTAGACCGAAATTATATTTAGGACCTGATGTATTACTTACCACAATCTCAATGAATAAATAGTTATGAAGTTCATTTGATCATATATTTTATTTCGTCGCTTCATTATTCAATATTACCATAAACAACAAGTTTCCCTAAAATGTACTAGACAAGACTAATATTTTGATGCAATAAAATACCTATGAATTAATTAATCTATATTGACATGTTATTTGTTACTTTTTTTTTTTTTTTCTTTCATGAATGACCCAACACTTCGTATGATGAAACGATGCAAGAGATGAATATATTTGTAACATTTAGTAGTAGTTACAAATGGTTTTTTTTATAACAAGATTATTAAGGTGCATTTATTTCGTGAGTACTACGCACATATTCTATTTTTGCCACTTGGTTCTTTTTCTTTTGTTTTTTTCATTTGCTTTTGGTTATTTTTCTTTTGTTTTTTCATGTTCAGAATGCAGTTAATGAGCTGCGAAAATATAATGCACGATACACTCACGAATAGACGAGCTGAGCTCGGATTGGTGCAACATCACTGCAGGCGTTCCACAAGGTGGTGTCCTCTCTCCCTTACTCTTCTCTGTTTTTATAGATGCCAATACCCATAATATCACGTCCCATTACCATCTTTATGCAGATGACCTGCAAATATATACTCACTTTGGTTCAAGTGAAATCTCGGAAGGCATTAACCAAATCAATAGAGACCTTAGAAAAATTCACGAATGGGCAAACACTTTCGGACTCTTGGTTAATCCCTCCAAAACTCAAGCGATCATATTTGGTTCTCATTATATGCTTAACAAATTTTCCCTGACTTCTTTTCCCCCAGTGACGTTCGCTAACGAACCTATCCCGTACTCAGAAAAGGCCAAGAATCTGGGTGTTATCTTTGACAGCCGATTGTCTTGGTCCTCACACATTAACAACGTCAGCAGTAAAATCAACTACTCCTTTCAGTCCCTTAAACGTCTTCAAAAATTTCTACCCCTCGAGACCAAAATCACTCTTGCCCAATCTTTGCTACTTCCCATCCTTGACTACGCAGATTTTTCTTACTCAGACGTCTCGGAAGAGCTTTTGAATAAACTAGAGCGACTTCAGAACTTGAGCATCCGATTTATTTATGGACTGCGCAAGTTTGATCATGTGTCTCAGTTCCGATCCCAGCTTAAATGGCTTCCCATACGTCGTCGCCGAGATCTCCATATCTTGTCTTTCCTTTATTTTATCCTCTTTAATCCTCTCTCTCCTTCTTATCTTCGTGATCGCTTCGAGTTTCTTGTCCCCCGTGGTAAGCCATGCAGAACAATTATATCCCTTCGTCTGAGTACCCAAGAGCATAAAACCAGCCGCTATCATGATTCTTTTACTGTGATGGCACCCAGACTCTGGAATGCCCTTCCCCACTCAATACAAGCCAGTCCTTCACTTAGCGTATTTAAGGCTAAAGTAAAAGAGCATTTTCTCTCTCTACAGTCGTAGCAGATATTTATATGTATTATATATATAGATGTATTTATTATAGTATTTAGATATATATTTAGTTTAGTTTACTTATTTTATTTTCTGTTAGTTTGTTAGTCTCATATGTCATAATGTTTTCTGTTTTGTAATGTACACATTCTATCCACACTCTTTTCATAAATTCTCTTTATATCCATAGGTTTGCTGTTAGAAAACTCTTTTAGGGTTAAGCTCGCCTTTGTACATGTCCATTATGTGTAAACTTTTATGTATGAATTATCTTGTGTGTGCAATAAAGAATTTAAGATTTAAGAATGCACGTACATAAACAAGCTGAGGCCTTGTAGGTATTTAATAAACAAACTAAACACTTTAGAACAATAGATGGCGCACATATTTTGCGGAGATAATGTAATCTCAAACTATGAAAGGTCTATGCAGCGTCTACGCCATTTTAATTTGACATATGCCAATTTATTATGCCACGGCGCCCTCTTTTCAGTTTGGTCGACTATATTTTTTAACCCCGACGCAAAAAGAGAGGGGTGTTATGAGTTTAACGTGTCTGTCTATGTATCTGTCTGTGGTATCGTAGCTCCCAAACGGATGAACCAATTTTCGTTTACTTTTTTTTTTATAGATTATTTTATCCCGAGTGTTTTTAGCCATGTTTCATGAAAATCTGACGGGGGGTTTTTAATTTTTTTAATTTTGTTCTTGTTAAAGAAAACGTCTCATTTACCCGTTGACCACCAAAAAGGCTCTCTTTAAGCCTCCAGTAAAAAAAAGTAAAACTGAAAACCGGCCTCCTTGGATTACTGGTATACGTATGGTTTCATCATAGATACCTACAAAATCTTTTACAAACAAACAAACTAAGCAGTTCTAATTTCTTGTCCCGGACCATGTCGACTGTCCAATCCAAACATGGCCAAATGGCCACATGTCCACGTTTCACATCCATTAGCACGTGTTCCACGTACAAGCCCATCCAATAAAACTTTGAAATAAATGTATTTTCTTTCTTTCTATTCGCATAGAAAGTTTAAAGCTATCGGGAAAAAAGCTTTTAATGTAGCAAACATTCCATCTAAAACATAATAATATACATGTCCTGTGCCTTAAAAACTTTGATAATAATAATTGGTAGTTGACTTCCTCAGATTAGTACTAACTTAAGAAACTAAATAATACTTTTGTTCATACCTACAATATTTTGTTATTCCTAAATTATTTAGGGATAAAATTTGAATATATTAGTTTAATTGGAAAATTGGAACTCGGAACTTATTTTAAAAAGTTACGCTTCTATAGGCACGCTTTCTCATCCGTGAAAGAGGACACCTTGAACTCTTTGGCGTATAGTCAAGGATATATTTTACTGAAATTCAGATTTTTCCTTTTCCAAACGCAGTATAATTCTACAAAAAAGCTACGGATATTCCGCATCTTAGATTTAGGTAACTTTGCGTAAAATAATTTTTGATAGGTAAGTTTATGTAGGTAGGTACTGTTATTTTTACCAATCAACTCTTGTTGCGACCTAGTTTGTTAGATTCCCACCATTTCGCTTCACTCGTAAAGCGACTAAGTAGGTTTAATTGTTATGCCGATTACAATTGCCTATCCAGTGGGTAGCTAGGTCGGTTTATCAGTAACTAGGGGCCGAATTCTGGTAACCAATCGCTTTACTATGACAATGGTATGGTAACAGATATTTTTTTATAATACATAGAAAACACACAGAACACCCGGAACAATTATCTGCAGATCGTACAAACATTTGACCTGAGGCGGCAATCGAACCCGCAACCTCCTACGTCGCAGGCGGACCTTCGCCCGTCGCGCCACAGAAACTTCAGTTTCAAAACTTTTGACACGCGTCCCTCCATCTGTATTTCTTTCATCAAAGGTAAAATGCTTAAATGTGTCATTCTGAGACGATACTTACCATTCTTACGGTGAAGCGATTCATTTAGTGGAATTGGGGCCTTGTATCATGGAAACCAATTTCAACCGTATCGATTTCAACTTTACAACCCGTTACTAATTTATTGTAGACAAATCTAGATCGCTTTTTTAACATCCTATCTTTTTAGCTGATTTTTAACCGTCTCCACAAAAAGTAGAAGGGTCTATGTTCGTCTGTATGTATGTTCGTCGATTACTCCGTCAAAATTGTGGACCGATTTGAGTGCATCTTGCATCTTGAATATTGTATATAGAATTTTTTACAATAAAAACTATCGTAGTTTGACGAATTCATTACGGATACCTATACTTATATCCGTAATTAATTGTATATGTATAGAATGTTGCCGAGATGGCCTAATAAAAATTTTATTTCTGAGGAATTAGTATTTGTCCCGCAAAACTTAAAAAAATCTATAGGTATATAAGGAATTTAAAGTCAGTTTTTAGTTTTTTCAAAACAATCAAATTATTATTAATACTAGACGCGATAAATACCCGTTAAATAGAACGGGTATGTATCGCGTCTATTATCCCGTTACATACCCGCTATGAAGTACATATAAAATGTGTTCAGATCGCGTAATATTAAAAATATTAATGGAGACGACCTCTGTGGCGCGGCGAGCGAAGGTCCGCCTGCAACGCTTTCCAGATTTCGGCTTCAATTCCCGCCTAGGGACAAATTTGTGAACGATCAGGATGTTTTTTATGTATAATAAAATATCTATCTATGTAGTACCCATAACACCAGCTCTGCTTAGCTTGGGGCTAGATAATGCTGTGTGAATTGTCTAGCATTATTTATTTATTATTATTTGAATTTGTAAATTATTTAAATATGTATAACATTATTGGTATTTTCTGTAAATTATTAACAGTGGTGATAAAAAACATCAAACCTTCCATTTAGCAGTTATCAGTAGAAACAGATATCCGGGATACCCATAAAGATGATAGAACCCACGCTAAAAACGACAACTGAATTATGGAGCAATTCAAACCTTATCTCGTTGGAATAGAACTTTGGGATAGGTAGGGGAGATAGGGTAAAGTGCTGTCATTTTAAATGATTGAATATGGCGTCAGCCCAGGGCGCATTTCCAGACTTGTTTGCTCAAAAAAAGGCAGTACCTACCTTCCTACCAAGGTAGGTATATTGTTACTGCCTTTTCTTGCTTTAAAATGAAAACTAAATGAATTAAAAGGTTGCATAATGCTAGCTTGGCTTCCTTTAAGCGGTTAACATACTCCCACGCACCACGCTCAAGTCACATTGATTCCCATTTAGGCTGGCCCTGTAACGTGGGATAACCAATAAGTGAGATCCTACTAACTTACCTTTAAACTTAATTTTTATAGATTGAGACTCGTGATAGAGCAACAGCCAAGTAGAGATACTGTTTGGCTGTTCTATACTGATACCGTATACCTATGACTTGTAAATCACAAGTCATAGGTATACTCGTCGCTCATTTTCTGAAAGCAGAGATTGAGAAAAATATTTTTTTTGTTAAGATGTAGATTGCAGTGAGTTTTTCCCGAAAACTTGAACAATAATTCTAAAACTTTTATAATCCCGCAATTAGTGCGCGGTCAGAAAGACCTGAATAATTTTATTTTTAGCTTAGAGAACCCCAGGGACGCGTTTGGTCTCCTCTCCTTTTCCCTAATCAGTTATTTGCGCTAAGTTTTCACTAAAAATATTAGGCTAAAAAAATACAAAAAAGAATTTGGATGGTATTTCGTAAGATTATGCCGTAGTTTTCTCTGTTTTATTTTTATGTAACTAATGATAAAACTTTTAAATCCATCAGGGTTATCATTATTTACACTAAAGTCATACAACGGGATATTTACCATGATTTGAGTTTTGAGCTTTTCAATATAAACTCAAATACTGGTAAAAATCCCGTTGTAAATGACTTTAGTGTAAATAATGATATACGATTATTACCAACTCAGGCAACGCCAAAAGGAAAAGTCGTTTCTAGAGATAATACCATGCTAAAATGGCGCAAGGCCATGTAGTCAACCAGACGTGATACAAGATATTCATTCTCCATCTCACAAAACCGAAACTTCTGATCTTCTGCAAAAATGGGGAGAATGTGTGATATTGAAAACTTCAATCTCAATCAATAAGATCGTATAAAGTGTAGGCGCAATCTGGGACACATAAAAACAATTGAACAGACGTGGGAATAAATACAGGAATGACGGTGAAGAGACACAGAACGAAGCCTAATGCCTAGTCATGTTAACAAATCATAGTGATGTTAGTGGACCGGAGTGATGTCTTTGGAGGACGCTCATGGATGGCGGCGCCATTGGTGGAGCTGCCATTGTTGATGGAGGCCGATGAAGAGGCTGAAGGCAGCTGTTAGGAAGTGGCGGAGGATGCGCCTCTTCCGAAAGAAAGAGGGTAAGGAATGCGACTTTTTTCACGCTGAGAAGATAAAATTCAAAAAGTCCGGGTGGTCTGAATTCCTCCAGCCAGTTGGCTTATAAATGTCACCTACGTGTTTTAATTTTCAGTCGCTGCAAAAACTGCCGGTATTTTTAAACACCCCCTCACCGCTCACATACATAACGCAGTCACCGCAGAAAGTGACTCGCACTTGTGCGAGTGTCAGAGATCCTACCAACAACATGTCGGCAATTTTCTTACCTACTTCCTCAAAGTGAAAATGGTGACAAAACTTATTATTTATTATCGTCACGTCTCATAGCGTGCTCGGCCAATAGGTCTCATCTTAAATGCCATAACCTCTTAGTAGCATTTTTTCGAACACTTTCTTTAACCCTCAACTACCTCGTTTAACCGTTTGACTGAGCAGAACGCACAATGTCTTTGTAACCTTATTGTTAACTCAAGCGAGTGGTGTCCTTTGAAATCCCAACACCCTTTGAGCAAGCTTTCTTTGTAAGTGGATAACGATGCAAGAACCTAAATGCGAGAATCGAAGAAACTAGAACATAAATCTAAATATTTAGGTCGGAGATTGACATTTGTAGATTGTCTGAATAATGTGCGGACGGAGGAAATCACCGTTCTTAGGCGACAATTAACCTTCACACTCTTTGCTCCAATGAAAAAAGAGATCCCCTTCGGTATCAGGAAGAGCCCTGATGTACAGTTAGTATGAAAACTTAATATTCAATGGCCGCCAGTCTGGCTATGTTTTGAATTCAAAAGCTTTCTATGTTCTATGGTTTTATGCTGTTTTCTTCGAGTTTTGTAGTAGATCTGCTGCCAGTTGGTGTTTTTTTAGGTATGAAGTTAAACTGTTTTAGGTTATACACGAAAATTTATCGTAAGGGCCCATAGGCCCAGGGCGTAGACTATAAATCAATGTTGTGATCTAAATACTAATGGAATGTCAAGCTATGCCTTGTTGTCAATGTTGTTTGCTTGCGTGAGTTTGGTTTGTGATACAATGAGGTTTGATGGTCAACGACAAAGACAACTTCCTCGTGGTCTCTGGTCTTTTGGTTGCTTGAGAACAAAGATATTGTCGGAACGTAGTCATAGGATCATTGCTTGAGAACGTAGACTGAGAATTATCTTAACTTTGACAAGTAAAAACCCTAGAACATGAATGTTAAGGCCCAGTCTCGTCGTGTCATAATTTTAAAGATAAGGCACGGTTTTGCGACTGTTTTTGCATAGATACGTCGCTAGTGATAAATTTAGGTACCTATTTGGTGCTACGTGGCCAACACCGACATTTCAGACAAAATTTGCATTGGTTTATCTGTATTCCTGGCATTCAAACTTAGTGTAAATAATGTTTTCATTTTGGTAGGGAGGAGCGAAAGCGCAATCGATTTCCGCTGTTTTCTTATTTCACTAATGAAAAATGGGGAGCAATTTTTGGATAGCATTTCAACGTCAAATACGACAGGTGACTCATCATCCTGACGGTAACCTTATAGCAATAACTTTTAATAAAAGATCCTTAATTGATCATTTGTCCTCAGATCTATCGATGACGCGCCAATCGTCAAACGAGCCCGGGCCTTCTACCTCCGGCACCCCTGCGCACTACCCGAGGGGACAGCCCGCAGAACTGTCACTAGTAAGTCTTTTTGCCATATATAATGACTGTCGATGACGCGCCAATCGTCGATCGAGCCAGTGTCTTCTATCACTGGTACCCCCGCGCACAACCAGAGGGGACAGCTCGCAGAACTGTCACTAGTGAGTCTTTTTGCTATCTATAATGAATGTCGATGACGCGTCAATCGTCGATCGAGCCTTCTCCCTCTACCCGAGGGGACAGCCCTCAGAACTGTCCTAGTGAGTCTGATTGCTGAACTTTCATTCCGACCGTCGAGGCGCGGAAAGGGGATTTTGTGCCTGGGCCTCTTTATCCCCCCGTGCAGTGGTGTCGTCTCGAGGGGTGACGTGGCGATTTTCTGAGATTATGCACAATAGTTCATTTTTGTGCTAAAAATCAAAATCAAAAATCAAAAACTCTTTATTTCCATAAATACAATAAATGTACACTTAGAAAAGGTCAAATTATAAAACTATACACTGACACGGAAATAAAGTGATATTTTTGATTTCTGTCGCTTCGGTATGTAGACCAAAGTAAAGAAGCGACGAAGAAACCTTTAGCCTGTTAGTTGTTATTTTTCGAGTTGGAGCAAAACCCGTTCCAAGCTTTTTTATCTTCTAGATAATCTGATATTTTATAGTAAGCCTTTTTGCACAGCAAGGTTTTGACAATTTGTTTGAATTTATTTACTGATAATTTTTGCAACTCACTAGGAGTTTTGTTGTAGAAGCGTATACATTGCCCTTTGAAAGATACATTAATTTTGTTTAGCCTAGTTGTGGGCACAGCGAGTTTATGTTTATTTCTGGTATTAAAGTTATGTTTATCACAATTTTTAGGGAACAGATTTTTATTTCTATGAGTGTACAACAAGTTTTCATAAATATATTGACATGGTACTGTCATTATATTTATTTCTTTGAATTTATCACGTAGGGATTCTCTGGGACCCATATTATAGATTGCACGAACAGCCCTCTTCTGCAGCACAAATACGGTGTTAATATCTGCAGCGTTCCCCCACAGCAGTATACCATAAGACATAATACTATGGAAGTAGCTGAAATAAACAAGTCTAGATGTATCCAAGTCTGTAAGATGACGGATTTTTTTGACTGCATACGCTGCAGAACTAAGTCTCTTCGATAGCTTATCTATGTGTGGGCCCCATTGAAGTTTATGATCTAAGGTGATTCCTAAGAATACGGTACTTTCTACTATTTCTAACGTTTCTCCTTTAACGTTTACATCAGCCTTCACTTGTTTAACATTAGGTAGAATAAATCTAATACATTTTGTTTTGCTTTCGTTTAGCAAAAGATTATTGACACTAAACCAATGGACTACTTTTGAGATTGCATTATTCACATCGTCGAAGTTTGTGTTTTGTCGTTTCATTTTAAAAATTAATGAAGTATCATCAGCAAACAATACAATCTCGTGATTATTCTTTACTAGATGAGGCAGGTCGTTAATATAAACTAAAAATAGGAAAGGACCAAGGATAGAACCCTGCGGTACACCCATTGAAACTACAGACCCCGAAGACCGTTTCCCATTAATGTCAACTCTTTGTATCCTATCACTCAAATAAAAAGTAAGAAGATCCAAAGAGGTGTTTCTTATTCCATAGTGATGTAATTTCCTGATTAATGTTTCATGGTGTACGCAATCGAACGCTTTTGACAAGTCGCAAAAAATGCCTAAAGCATCTTGCGACTTCTCCCAAGCATCAAAAATATGCGATACTAACTCTACACCGGCATCAGTAGTTGATCTGCCGCGAGTAAACCCGAATTGCTTACAATGCAGCAGGTCATTGCCATTGAAATGCCTAAGCAATTGATGTAAAATAAGTTTTTCAAAAACTTTGCTGAATGTAGGCAGTACTGATATTGGTCTAAAGTTAGTGGGGTCAGACCTACTACCCGATTTATACAGTGGGATTATTTTACTACATTTCATTAGATCAGGAAATACGCCGCAATCAATAGATTCATTAAATATAAAAGCTAGATCTGTGGCAATGGTATCAATCAAAGGTTTAGTAATTGTAACGGAAATGCCCCAGAGATCTGCAGTTTTCTTAATATTTAAAAGTTTAAAGGCTTTTTTAATATCTGTTTCATCAACGTGGCTGAAGTTAAATTTATTTTTGCATTTAGATACATTTTCTATTAGTAATGACTTGGCAATTACAGTAGAAGAGTTTAAACACTTTGTAGTAGAGATTGGAATTTCAGTAAAAAAGTTTTCAAATGCTTGGGCCACTTCAACATCATTTTTGATTGAGTAATCATTAATCTTTAAATTGTAATCATTAACGTATGTACTGACCTTTCCAGTCTCACTTTTTATAATATTCCAAGTTGATTTTATTACATTTTCACTATTTCTAATTTTCGAGCTAATATAGTTTGATTTTGCTATTTGACAAACTTTTCTAAATATTTTTGAGTAATTTTTTACTTTTTCTTTGAACTCCTGGCTAAAATTGTATTGTTTTTCACTATACAGTTCATACAACTTTTGTCTACTTTTATGTATACCCACTGTTGCCCACTCACTAAAGGTAAGTGTTTCTGAGACTATAATCGATTTGGGTGTGAATATTGAATTGAACGCATTGGTAAATTTGTTAAAAAAATTGCAATACGACTCATTTGGATTGTTAAGTGAGTGATTAGGTGATGGTTTAGAATCCCAATTCAATATTAACCGTTCAAATCGATTGGTGGTCACAGGTATGTATGTTATTTTCTTTTTACAATTTTTATTTTTTACTTGAAGTTCTAATTTTATTAGTTGACCTAAGTGGTCTGATTTTAAATTACTTATTACTTTTTTTGTAACAATTTTTTCACTTTGGCAAACAAATACATTGTCAATACATTTTGCTGAGGTTTCAGTTATTCTAGTAGGTTCCATAAATAATGGCCTTAGATTATAAGAATTTAGTAAATTAGTTAATCTAGTACTGAGGGAGTAAACTTCTAAAAGGTCAACATTAAAATCTCCACATACCATAATAGTTTTATTTGATTTTGATAATTTAAATAAAATGTCCTCCATAACATTTTCAAATATTTCAAAAGAAGCTGATGGTGGGCTGTATACGCTTACTACAATAGTTTGCTCCAACTCTACACATGCTACTTCGATGTGGCTTTCAACGGATAAGCATATTATGTCCTTACGGTCTTTGAATTTCATGAACTTGTTTAGTAATATTAATGAGCCTCCACGAATAGCATGTGATCTGCAAAAATAGCTGCCAACCTGGTGGTTACTAAAATTGAACATGAGCTCATAGCTTTTCAGCCAGTGTTCTGTTAAGCAGATAATGTCAATATGAAAAGAGTTCATGTACAATTCCAACTCTAGTAATTTACTTTTTAATCCTTGAATATTTTGATGCACCAAGTTAGTAAACTTTGCATTTATTTTACAGGTTTGGTTTCTTTGACTTTTTATGTAACCAATATTGATTGACTGTTTATGGCTAGAGACTTCCTCTATTGTCGTTAAATCTAATTTAAATGGCTTGGAAGAACTTCCAAGGTCTTTGTTGTAAATTTATTACAATGCTCAAAAGAAGCATCTTGTTTAGCCAAATTTTTGGCTGTAATATTAAAGTAATAGGATAGCGACACAGCTATTTGTTTTTTGCAATAATTTGAAAGGTAGTAATTACCTTTTTTAGTAAAGCAATATTTTTTACTAACAATGCTGTTAGTGTCAATCACATGTATATTGCTAGAATTTGGCAGGAATCTAATTGTTTTGGTGGAAGTGCTTTATTTTTTAACAAGACGTTAGCTGGTCAATTAGATCAAGATGTATTTATGAAGGTGTTGGAGGGAGTGGGTAAGGGATCACTCGTAATACCCGCTATTTCCACCGCTCTTTGGTTAAGTACCTTTGGTTTTATTTGTCACTAGCTGCATTCTTACTACCCGTTGTCCTATTACCCGTTATTTTCCGTAGGAATGAAGCATATTTCTGCGGTAAAAAGTAGCCTATGTTCATCAGGAATAATGTGGGCTTCTAATGGAAAAACAATTTTTATCATTAGAAGAATCGTTATATAGAATAGTTTCGGAGCCTATTCAATACAAACAAACAAAAAAACAATCAAATCTTTCCTCTTTATACTATTATTATAGATTACAGTGCAGCTAATGAGCACCGTAAAAAGTATAAGCGAATATACAAACACATCTGCGTTGATCAGCATGTAAGGTCATAGAATATTTCATCAATAATGTCAGGCCAAAGATCCTATGCGTTCGATATACAACCATCTTTGTGTCAAGCAGTCAGGTCTTATCCAGAGTTTCACAGAATGGCTTCGGGCCGGGTAACTAATTAGGTCCTAAATTAGCATCCGACGGAGTTTGGTCGAAGTAACATTACTTATTCTGTTGTTTGGTGCCCCGCGGTTAAAAGAACGGCAAACTTGCCGGGCCTATTTGTGTTGGTACCTAAACTTTTGAACTTCAGATGTTCAACATGACATCCTAAAAAGGATTTGTTGAAACAACAAATTCTTGATAGGCTTCTTTCCTTTTCAATTATTAGTAAAAAGGAACAGAATGTCCGAAACAATGTTCTTTGATGATGTATTCAGTATTTATTTAGTATTTATGTTACCGGTAATCTGTATAATTCAGGTATTCTATACTATTGTATAGAATACCTGAATTATACAGATTACTGAATACATCATCAAAGAACATTGTTTCGGACATTCTGTTATTTTAAGGTATTTTATATAGGTAGGTATTTTATACATTGCCTAGGTATTCCTAGGCAATGTATAAAATACCTGGGGCGTCCAGGCAATGTATGAAATATTAAGAATATTATTTCCATTACATACTTTACCTAGGTAATGAATACAATTCCTAGGGATTGTATAGAGTACCTGCTATTCCACCGGCAATGTGCAAAATAAATAGATCTTGGTCTATATTTATCAATGTTAACCGGCTTACCTATAAAATGACGGGCAAATGAAACACGTTGCTATTACTTAAAATCAACTTTATTAAATTAGGGTGCTCCTTAAAATAATCTTTATGAAAAGGGTACTTACAAAAAAGTACCTTTCTGTTACTACAGCAAAATCACAATAAAATTCACTGATGCGGATGAACTGGAACTGATGGGGTTTTCTATATCTAAGGCGTTTTTTGCACATAATGGGCTAACAACTTTAGAACCAAAACCAACACAATTCCGGAGCAGCACAAATATCATGATTAGGTCTATTGCACATTCTACACGAATGAGCAGCTGTTGTCTCCTCAGAATAAAAACAGCACACGAGTGTAGAGCTGATTCCTCGCGTTCTGATACGAAACTCAGCTCATGTAACGGTTGATCATTTATTTACCTCTTCCTTTACATACATTACCGGCTGCGCATTCAGTATTGTATAGAATACCCAGGCATAGTATTCAATAAATAATATTAAACACATTACCTACACGTTTTAGGTATACTATACAAACATTACCTAGGCATTGTATAGAATACCGGCATATACAGATTGCCGGTAACATATACAGGGTGTAACAAAAATAAGTAACCAAACTTTCAGGTCGGGTGTACAATCAAACACTAAATTCAGGAAAAATATTGAAAAAAAATCCCGCCCTTTAGTTTTTGAAAAATTATATAATTAGGTACGAAATTTTCACAACATTAGGCAATAGACTCCAATACATGTGTCTATTTGGAATAAAAAAAAATGGCCTGCGTACCTGTATTCATCTCTTTTATAAGCCCATAACACCTAAACAGTGCCCTAACGAACGGCCACCGCGGTCATCGACCCGCGTCATCATTGCAGCGGAAGCGAACAGGCTGCACGGCGTGCTTAGATATGGAGCCTACGTACCTACAACAAATACATTCCAATTTTCCTCTAGGAATTAAAAAATAAATAAATAGTGTACTATGGGGAAGGGGAAAATAATTTGCGGGAAACAGTGCGCATTTACGAAGAGAGTCGTTTACAAAGCTTACAAGTACGAGGTGTCATAAATCCGAGCGTGGAAGGGAAAATTGGAATGCATTGGCTAGCTTCCTACATAACTACCTACAACACGTGCAGCCCGCCGCCGTGCGCGCTGCTGCGATATCGCGTGGCCGGTCGTGGGTGCCCCGGGGGGCAGTAAAAAGATGTTTATCTGCTAAAAAGGTATACACAAGGTACGTAGACCTTTTAATCATATTTTAATGCCAAATAAACACGTGCATCAGTCGTTTGCGCAATGTTCACTACATTGCGCAAACGACTGATGCACGTGTTTATTTAAATTCCGTATTTATTTAATTTTTCGAAAACTGAAGGTCGGGTTTTTTTTTAATATTTTTCCTGAATTCAGTGTTCGATTCTACACCCCACCTGAAAGTTTGGTTACTTATTTTTGTTACACCCTGTATATTGCAAGACAAAAATATTACAAAGTTTTGTAAGTATTCATTTACTTTGTCAGGTAGGGTATGGCAATATAATCTTAATCTAGAACTTAAGATAAGGTCTTCGTTAAGTATTTTGTATAATGTATTTTATAGATTTTTGTATGAATTGAGTATTTTGTATTTATGATGTCCTTTTTACTAGACCTCATATATGTAGATTTCTACTCTACTCACACCATATAGGTACACCGAGGATACACAGAATTTATTTACATTTTTTCCCTTTGAATTTTGAACAATCTTGTTTGAAAATAATAAGCAAACTATAAGCTATCAGGTTGCGCCTACAGATTTTTCTTCAATAATCATCACGCGTGCCATGAAACAAACAAAAGGCGCTTCCGGCTCCTGATGAAGTAATGAAGCGTGATGTAGATACCAACAAAGAACAAATTTTCAACCTTCTTGTTAACCAAATAAAGTCTTATTTCCCAGGAACCAGATGAAGGTCAGCGGACCAGGGAGCAGCAACTCCGACAGTACGCATTTTTCCAACTCAGGATACACTTGAAACGGGGGCAGAACCTCGTGGCTATGGATAAAACCGGTGAGTTGGTGGAAATTCAACTCTATATTAGGTATCACAAGACATACACTAGCGTGACTTAGGTACAAGCTGAGCCTTAAAGAGTCTACACACCAAAGGGCCTTTCTTTATTAGCCGATCTGGTACTGACATCCACACCACCACACCACACCACAACATACAGCATTATATTGATCCACTGCTGAACACAAGCATCCCCCTGATAAGCGCCTTATTGGATTTTATCTAATGCCCATAATCCCCACGCTGGGCATGCGGGTTGGGGATCGCAGTTCGGTAGTAGAATATTGACGCATTAGGCTGCTGCCCGCCCCGTGCTAACATCAGTGGATGCAAAATTCTATGAAATTGTATTACTGGTGGATCAAGATCATTTAGTCGCAAAAGAAAGTAACGCTTGTGCAGGTCGTCGCCCGCTCGGTGCGTAAAATACCAAAACTAGCGTTTCTTCGAAATGGAAAATCGCTCTTAATGCGTTTCATTCATAAGAGTAAGCGTAAATTGATGTTGGTGCCGGAGAAGATATAATGATAGGAACTATAGAAAACAGTATCGGTCAGAGGTCGTGTCGCCTAATGAAACGCCCATAGTTCGGCCGACAAGTCAACTAAACACTGTCGCCTGCCTACAAAATTCATTCACTGATTCGTCACATCAAACCGCCGGGAAGTGTCGGCGAGTTCGGTGTGTAGCCGGCACGGCCGAAGGCGAACGAAGGCCCTCGTTCGGGCTCGCTTGCTTTCGCCGTGACGTCCACACTGGTTCGATCGCGTTCGGTTGATAGCCTTCGCTCGCTCTCGTTCGTTTGGTCTGGACCCACCCTTAGATATAACTCTTTGAGGTTCTGGTACTTAGTCGAAGGCAATAAAAAACACTTACACTTCAAAAACTAGATCATAATAATGCTGGACAATCCACACAGCATAGTCTAGCCCTAATCTAAGTAAAGCTTGTGTTATCAGTTATCAACTTATCACTATCACCATGGACAAATAAAACCACTAATTATCTTCCAATAAAATAAAATTTGTAAATATCAACTTGTAAGCCTCAAAAACTTATTGAAAAAAACTATAAATGATTTTTGGGATTATGAAACGACTCCTATTCATTAACTTGGTTTAATCGTGGAATATTACGATTTTCGGGCTATGGGTCAGCGCCATCTGGAATTAGGCAGAATTTCAAGCTTTTTCAGAGGAACGCAAATTTGTATGGACATTGGCCATCTTTAGTTTTAATTCATTTATGCTATCACTAACAAGGTGGAATATTTGCTTGATTTCCAAATCGAGCAAATAAATCAATACACGCTGCACAAAAGCATCTATGGAATCTTTACCTTGATTGAGTATCTCGATATTTCGGCACAGTTCTCTAGGTACAACTAACGTAAATAACCTGTATTTTTTTTTTTTTTTTTTTTTTTCAGTATTCAGTATTTTATTTACCTGTACAAGTAAAAGCTTCATAAGTTTTACAACAGAGCTATCGAAGAAGATATTTTTTACCGACCGAGGTCGAATCTTTCGATAGCTAAAAAAACAGTGTAAATCGAAAGAAATTCGAAGTCGGTTCTGAATTTCGTAAAAACATAAAATTATTATTTTAATCAAATGAAAACTGCACAGAGTGCACAGTCGTTATTGAATCGGCACTTTTCAATATCGAATTTCCATTAATTTCTATAAGGTCATCTGAATCGCAAAGAATCTACATACCTACCTACCTATATCATAAAATTTCTAAAAAGGGGCTATCTTTACCAAATTATGAAAAAAGCTTTGCATGTTGCCAGCTATGGGAATTCAAGGACTCACTTTGTGAAGGATTTCCATATTTATGAGATAATTAGAAGACTTCAATTCAATTCGTTTATTTCAGACAACAATAAATTATAATACAAATAAAACGTTAAGTGCGAGTCGGACTCGCGCAATAAGGGTTCCGTTTAATTGTAAGACCTTGTTTCTTACCAAATATCATGATTCTAGGTCAACATGAAGTAGGTACCCTGTATATTTTGGTCGAGGGAGAGAATCAAAAGTAAGATTTTTTTCTTTACTTGTGCTATAAGACCTTGCTTCTTGCCAAATTTTATGATCCTACGTCAACGGGAAGTACCCTATAGGTTTTGGTCCATGGCGAGAATCGAAAGTATTTGTTTTTAATGAAAAAACTACAAATTTACTGATTTTACAAATTTACTGTTTTTTATTTTCGGATTTTTCCCTTTATTTGTGCTTGAAGGCCTTGTTTCTTGCCTAATTTCATAATTCTAGATCTACGGGAAGTATCCTGTAGGTTTTGCTCCATGGCGAGCATTAAAAGTATGTTCTTTGTGAATAAATTACAAATTTATGATTTTCGGATTTTTTCCTTTACTTGTGCTATAAGACCTTGCTGCTCACCAAATCTCATGATTCTAGGTCTACGGGAAGTACCCAATAGGTTTTTTGTGCATGTTTTTTCCCTTGGAAATTTCAAAATATTCGGACATAAACGGCTGCAACTTTTGAGTGCGTTGACTTAGAAGTTTTATTTATATCGCGGCTCCAAGAGGTTACGGACTTGAGTATTCGACGTTAATTTCAACTCGAAACGTCCACGCTTTGCTAAGAAAAGAGGGTTAACAGACGAACAGACAGACAGACAGGCGGACAACAAAGTGATCCTATAAGGGTTCCTTTTTTCCTTTTGAGGTACGGAACCCTAAAAACAAGTTACAGTGTCTATATTCGAGTCATATATGATAAAAATTAAACACAAATTAAAAATCAATACTAAAATTACAACCAAAATCATAATTGAGAAGCCTATCCACCTTTGAGTAGTTTCTAAGTTTAGATCTACCCACCAGAAATACAAAACTAGTGAGCATACTAAACAATAGCTTCTTTTCGTCACAAAATACTTATGAAAACGTATTTCAACGAACGATTCATCATCATCACCACCGCCTATATTAGTCCACAGCTAGATATATCCAGCAGTGGATTAAGGCTCTGCATCCCCTCACACTAGCGCACAGTAGCCCTTGGTGGCCACCAAACTCTATTTTCGCATGTCTGTCTACTATAAACTATACAAAATAAAACTATTACAGTGGCATTAAAAAAAGCTTATAATAGGTATCACAAACTGGCTAACGTAATTTTTGGAAATGCCTTTCTTAAACGTAATAATTAGATAAAATAGGTGGCGGCGCTAGTGTGCGGGGAGGCAGCGCCTTAATAAAGGACTATTACAGGCTTCCCCTAATGAATAGATTTATGGTTTCAATGGTTACTACGATAAAAGAAATCACAGAAGAACTTAGTGAAATAAGATCACACTAACACTTTTATTTTTTCACTGCTAACACGGAACACTTACACTTTTAGGTAAATATCGGTAGTAACTAGAGATTTTCACTTTTTTTGCATGTTAATTTTTATTTTATCCATGCTGTGCAGCACCGTTGATTTGATTCAGACATATTTGGTTATCAAGTTTCTTCAAATTTGCGCTAGGTCGCACTTTTTTGATCTGCTCAAGTTAAAGGCCAAAATTTTTAGGTACTGTGTAGCTATATTTATGTCGTTTATATCAGTTGATACTTCCTTTCCCTAAGTAACCCCTGTGAGCTGTATAAATTAGCAACCCGTTAATGGAAACTAGGGTAGATTCTCTTTTAGATATCTTTGCTTTGTCTGCATTAACGTCCTAAACTAGATTTTGCTCCGATAGTCAAACTAGGCTTTAGCTAATAGCCCCTAGTAAAAAGAGATTGGCAAACATACCGAAAGTTTATTTCTAAATACTCAGGATTGTTTAGAATCCCAAACTCATCAATATTTTGAGTTCGAGCTCGTTAAACATTGTTTTAATCTTTTAAAATAAATTATAATTTAATTTCTGAATCGTCCAACAGGAGACCGGCCGAAATCGGACCGAAAATGGCGTCATAAATAATATCTGTCGACGACAGTGCATTTTTTGCAAAATGGCGTAAGACAGTGGCCGGCCCAAGTAGGGTCACTGTTCAGAATTGTAAAATTGCAAACGTAAGATATTTTGCGAAACAGACTTTAATTTATTTCACCAAATGGAAAGGTCGGACCAAGTTTGCCAATCTCCTTCCCCTTTCAATAATTTGTCCCATAGCTCGAGTTTTTTATGATTTCGCTTCTTCTAACTCTACGTTCGTGGTTTCGAACACCAGGTCTGTTAACAGGGACCAGCGACCCCTACATCAAGTTCAAAGCTGGTGGGCGACTGCTGCACAAGTCCAGGATAGTGTATCGAGACCTGAACCCGGTGTGGGATGAGTGCTTCACGGTGCCGATTGAAGATCCTTTCGAGCCTGTGCAGATGAAGGTTCGTTTATGCTCTTTATAGTAAATACCTGGGCCGCGATCACGGTGTTGTAAGACACGGCATTACGGATGAAACGTTAGCAGTTGAAACGTTAGGGTGCGCGTTCACAGGCCGGCATCGCACAATCCGATCTGAATACTTCAATCGGCCCCATCAATGGTTTAACGTAAAAGATCCGTACCGCACGGAGCGGACTGTCGGCATTTGGCGAGGATGGCGAAGATTCTCGAAGGTAACTTTTCCATTTAACGCGCATGTCGTCATTCAGATTTCCGATCAGTGGACGCACTTGTAAGCGGATTGTCCGATGTCGGCCTGTGAACGCCCACCCTGACGACGTTTCAACTGCTAACGTTTCAGCCGTAATGCCGTGCCTTACCACACCGTGATCGCGGCCGTGAATCTTGTTAATGTTGGTATGCCTGAAGTTTTGCGAAAGTATTGACTGAATTTATGCCTGTTTGCTTTTGTTAATATTATTTTAATCTTTATTTAACATTTCAATATTCTGAAACTCTTATTTATTATTTCAATTAATGAATTAATTTGCCTCATTGGTTGAAAACTGTTTAATTTTCAATGTTTATTAAGGTACAATGATTTATTTTAGATTTTGTTTTACAATTTTCACTATTATTTCAACTTTTTTTTTTAATCTTAAGTAACGAGTGCGTAAAAATTGTGTTAGTTACTAAACAAATACCTAAACTTAAATCGACACTCAAAGTACACCTTGGAAAAAGTCTTTAGGGGAAAAAATTGGGTTCCTAGCTATTTTTTTCCATAAACATCAACCTAATTCGATTTAAAAAAACTCGAACTTTTATGCCACGCTGTGGAAGGCCCAGGATGAGATGGCGAGACGCGCTTGACGCACACCATCCATCATGACCTGTGAAGGAGAAAAGAGATGCTTGTGCCAAGCAGTGGGACAGTAATGTCTGAAAAAATGCCAAGCTGTACAACAATTTCAGCATTTTTTGGTATTGAACTGAACAGTCTCATTCCCTTTTTGGGCGACTTTTTTTTTTTACGTAGGTGTGTTCACCGATTTCTCTGTCAATCGTAAATTGATTTGAAAAGATTTAATTTGCTGGTATTTGTGCCGTTCAATTTAAAAACAGTTTTAATTAATCTTCAGGAATTTGAAGTCGGTTGTAATTTTTTTTATTGGTCATTGTATTAATGTAAAACATTGAATTATAGAATACTCCATTCGTCGATGAACGAATGGAATGTTCTATAGTAGGTAGGGTATGGAACTTTCTACGAAACAGATTGAAAAGAAAAAATTATAAATTATTATAAAAATTAAAAGAAAGGAAACAAAATTATTTATGTAATGTTACATCAAAACAAGCAAACATTTTTTAACTTTTGTATTGGACTTTTTTATTTCCCTATTTTTATACTGAATTCTATTGTATAAAGAAGGCAGATTTTACTATTTATCATACCTACTGTCATTTGAGTACCTATGGATGGGAATCTTTCAATACCAATTTATTGATTCCAATCAATCATTCCACCATTATCATTCTTACCAAACCAACCCACGTTCGTAAAGCAGCACTTTACGAATGTGGGTTGGTTTGGTAAGCATATTATGTACACGCGTTATGAAAGTAAAATAATCATACAGCAATACCCTCTTTGGGTTTCAAGGCGAAGTAAATAATCTTGGAACATCAAAGAATACGTCATGAATAATTTATCATGGGTATTATTGAGTTTGAAACATCTTTTAGGCGTGAAATATGTTTTTCGACTTGATGAAAGGATCTCCGACATACCTAATGTGTTATTAATGGCCAAAATATAATTATGATTTAATTTATAACACGAGGGACAAATTTGTGTCTGAGTTTAATTTAGTTTTTGTTTGAATTTGAAAGATGGTCGTTGAGTGTTCTTTCGTATCTTACCTACGATAGCTTTCATACAAATCAAATCAAATCAAATCAAAAACTCTTTATTTCCATAAATACAATAAATGTACACTTAGAAAAGGTCAAATCATAAAACTAAACACTGACACGGAAATAAAGTGATATTTTTGATTTCTGTCGCTTCGGTATGTAGACTAAAGTAAAGAAGCGACGAAGAAACCTTTAGCCTGTTAGTTGTTATTTTTCGAGTTGGAGCAAAACTCGTCCCAAGCTTTTTTATCCTCTAGATAATCTGATATTTTGTAGTAAGCCTTTTTACAAAGGATATGTTTGACAATTTGTTTGAATTTATTTATTGATAATTTTTGCAACTCACTTGGAGTTTTGTTGTAGAAGCGTATACATTGCCCTTTAAAAGATACATTTATCTTGTGTAGCCTAGTTGTGGGCACAGCGAGCTTATCCTTATTTCTAGTATTTATATTATGTACGTCGCTATTTTTAGGGAATAGATTGATATTTCTATGAGTGTACAACAAGTTTTCATAAATATATTGACATGGATACGTACCGGCGTTCCGAATTATGATTACGGCGCTGATAGCGATCACAAAATATTTTGCGTTCCAAATTAGTTCGCACCGCGGTGTTTACAAATATTCTAAACGTGTGTCAACAACCAAAAACAATTTTATACAGCCAATTGGCATTTTTGACAGAGCGCTCACAGTGATTTCGTTTAGTAGCATGGTCGATGATATGATGGCGTACCTATGCAATAACGTCATCTATGACGTCACACGGAACACTAGTGTTCTGTGCATGAGACATCGTCGTCGCGCTCATGTTGCGCTCACGGTAATACGTAACGCATGTGAGCGCGATGATATCGATTTTTGCGTAATTCGGAATGCACCCTAATTCGCATATATAGCGTATTATAATACGCCGCTGAGGTTTTTTTTATTATAGTGCGTAACCCCACACTCAGGGTAATTTCTAAGAAATCAAATAATATCGCCATATATTATAGTCTTTGAACAGGATTGGATGAACTTCAATGTTTCCCCTGACGGTGGAGCTAACGGCGCTAGAGTCCGTAGGAATTCGCAGAGATTTTCGTCTCCCGCGTCACTTGACCTCGTGGTGTAGTTGGTTAGCACATTCCCGTACTGAGGGAAGGATGCGGGTTCAAGTCCCGTCGTAGTAAAATTTTTTTGCGATATTATTTGATTTCTTAGAAAGTTAGAAATTACCCTGAGTGTGGGGTTACGCACTATAATAACAAAAAACTTCAGCGGCGTATTATATGCAAATTATTGCATATAATACGCCGCTGTGCATTCCGAATTACGCTAAAATCGATATCATCGCGCTCACACGCGTTACGTATTACCGTGAGCGCGACATGAGCGCGACGACGATGTCCCATGCACAGAACACGCTGGGTACCCAGCACCGGCTATCCGGAACCGGGACGTGTGAAAAGGCTCTTACACAAGCAGCTCTTAGTAAGGTAATAAAGAATACCCAGTGTTTCAACGAGATGAGATAATAGCCAGGAAAACTTGCTATTTACCAAAAGCTATTTGTGGCACAAATAAGAACTTCAAACACCATCGCATGTGCTCAGTAGATGTTTGTACACAAACGTACATTTGTTTTCGTTCAGTTTATCAAAACAAATACATAGGAAGATGGATATTATCACCTCACACTAATATTATAAATGCGAATATTTGGATGGATGGATGGATGGATGGATGTTCGTTACCTCTTCACGCCAAAACCACTGAATGGATCGGGCTGAAATTTTGCATACAAGTAATTCTAATCCTGGATTCAAACATAGGCTACTTTTTATCCCTTAAATCAGCTCATGGGATAGAAATCCCCTTTAAACGTTTCCATAGGAACAACGCGTGCGAAGCCGCCGGCATAAACTAGTTAGTACATAAAGGTAGGTAGGTAGGTATATACCTAGGTACTAAACTTAATTATGACATCCCAGATCTAACTCCTGTATGACGACCGATGTGGCGCAGTGAGCGAGAAGGTTTGTCTGTGACGCAAGCGGTTCCGGGTTCAATCCCCGCCTCGGGACAAAATGTTATTGCGATCTGCAGATATTTGTTTCGGGTGTTTTGAGTAAAGACTCAAAACACCCGGAACAAATATTCCGGAATAAATACCTTTTCGCCCACTGCGCCACATATCAGTCGTCAATGTATAAAAATATCTGTTATTATGTAATGTAGGCATAAGTACATATATCCATAACACAAGCTCTACTTTGGGCCTAGATGATGCTGTGTGAATTGTCCAGAATTAATTTATATTCTTAAATATTGTAAAAATGATTGCGCGACTAAAAAGAATTCGATGAAACACCAACATAGATATATTGTCAGATGCCATATTCCTTTCCAGGTTTTCGACCACGACTGGGGCTTACAAGACGACTTCATGGGCTCCTGTCAACTGGACCTCACGGCTCTCGAACTAGGGAGGAGCCAGGACCTAGTCCTTGGTTTGCAAGACCCTAGCAAGCCGACTCAGGACATGGGAGAAATTGTTATGAACGTGACGCTGTGGCCCAAGTCGCAGGAAGATAAGGATCAGGTGAGTGACATCTCTTGTTGGATTATGCTTGCCTGGTACCTTGGAATTGAAGTGATAATTTTTCAAAGCTTATTTTCTGAATAGTGAACGAAAATTAACCGTCACGCTCGGGTCAGTTACGCTGCATCGTGTTTATTCGTATCCAGACATTAGCTGTCAATGTCGTCGAGTCATGTTTACTATCTAATAAGCGAACAGTGTATCTTATAACTACCACGGCGTTGTTCAGTAGTGTCCGTAGGTGCCATACTCATTCATTTAGGTACCTAAGTTCAAAGTCAAATCACTAGCAATTACGCGCCAGTCGTCTCTTGTTGACTCATAATCATAAGTGCCTGGTAATTTACACTCAACTTGACGCTCCTGCAGGTCAGTAGGTCATACT
Organism: Eupithecia subumbrata; assembly: GCA_949316285.1. NCBI lineage: Eukaryota > Metazoa > Arthropoda > Insecta > Lepidoptera > Geometridae > Eupithecia > Eupithecia subumbrata. The sequence goes on along the minus strand of OX438644.1, from coordinate 990,760 downwards.
AAAATGCGACAAAAAGGGACAAGGACAAGATAAATGTATTGTATTTATCTTCTTATTGAATTTGTGACGTGTCGTCAAAGCAAAACCTACTTCATTAAACCTTGTTAGGTACATAGTTATTATGCGAATTTAACAAGTGTTTACACCAGAATTGGTGAAGAACTGAACTTCATCTAATCTCTTGATGACTCATAGTTGCCTGGTACCTTTCGCACTAATGCCTGTCCTACTTAACCATGGCATGTTAGCCATGTGATGCTATTATGCGCTGACATGTTATGCTATCCTAGTAATAGGTTTATGTGGTTTTTATGCGCTGTTTTATGCCCCCATGCGTTGATTTAAATTGGTCCACATGTAAGTTAATTTCTGTGATAGTTAAGGTTAAGTACCTACTTAGTTACCTTCATAATTAAGGCAGTAATGAATTGTTTACGATTTGTGAACGTACAGTAGTACTAGGTCCAAACAAAGGAAACAAATTACAAAAGCTAATAACTATTTAAGTTGCAATCACATCTAAAGTTACAGAAGAAGTAGATAATGATAAGAGTTTAGATAGCTCAAGAAAGGAAAAGGGGACTTCAGTTTGGATTTGAAGGAGTTGATGGAAGGAAGCCTGATATCGACGGGCAGTTTTGTTCCAAAGCAAACGCTTGTACCAGCACTAAAAGAATTACCTTATAAGGATTGGAAATGGGTGGGAAACTTGAGGAGTAGGTAAGTTATCTGATGACCTGAGATTGTAAGCGTTAGAAGAATGAAGGAACTCAAACCGTTCTTTAAGATACGCTTTTGTATCGGATAATTGTTCTGTGATTGTTTATTTCGCTAATATGGAGATATCAACCTGTTCCATATAAAAACAACAAATTAAATTTTATTAAACCAAAACTAATATAATAATGCGACATGGAACCCGTCATGGGGGTTACCGATCTGTGAACACTAGTACGTACATAGTACAACCTGATGAATGTTTTTGAAACATATGTATGTTTCATAAAATAATCAGGTCATGGTATGTGGGGGACGAAACGTGACGGAAGAATGGGGTCGGCGAGACACTCCACACAAGTCCACCACTCCACTGTGTGGAGTGGTGGACTTGCCGGCCATGTATCAAAATCAAAAATCAAAATCAAAAACTCTTTATTTCCATAAATACAATAAATGTACACTTAGAAAAGGTCAAATTATAAAACTATACACTGACACGGAAATAAAGTGATATTTTTGATTTCTGTCGCTTCGGTATGTAGACCAAAGTAAAGAAGCGACGAAGAAACCTTTAGCCTGTTAGTTGTTATTCTTCGAGTTGGAGCAAAACCCGTTCCAAGCTTTTTTATCTTCTAGATAATCTGATATTTTATAGTAAGCCTTTTTGCACAGCAAGGTTTTGACAATTTGTTTGAATTTATTTACTGATAATTGTTGCAACTCACTAGGAGTTTTGTTGTAGAAGCGTATACATTGCCCTTTAAAAGATACATTAATTTTGTGTAGCCTAGTTGTGGGCACAGCGAGTTTATGTTTATTTCTGGTATTAAAGTTATGTTTATCACAATTTTTAGGGAACAGATTTTTATTTCTATGAGTGTACAACAAGTTTTCATAAATATATTGACATGGTACTGTCATTATATTTATTTCTTTGAATTTATCACGTAGGGATTCTCTGGGACCCATATTATAGATTGCACGAACAGCCCTCTTCTGCAGCACAAATACGGTGTTAATATCTGCAGCGTTCCCCCACAGCAGTATGCCATAAGACATAATACTATGGAAGTAGCTGAAATAAACAAGTCTAGATGTATCCACGTCTGTAAGATGACGGATTTTTTTGACTGCATACGCTGCAGAACTAAGTCTCTTCGATAGCTTATCTATGTGTGGGCCCCATTGAAGTTTAAGATCTAAGGTGATTCCTAAGAATACGGTGCTTTCTACTATTTCTAACGTTTCTCCTTTAACGTTTACATCAGCCTTCACTTGTTTAACATTAGGTAGAATAAATCTAATACATTTTGTTTTGCTTTCGTTAAGCAAAAGATTATTGACACTAAACCAATGGACTACTTTTGAGATTGCATTATTCACATCGTCGAAATTTGTGTTTTGTCGTTTCATTTTAAAAATTAATGAAGTATCATCAGCAAACAATACAATCTCGTGATTATTCTTTACTAGATGAGGCAGGTCGTTAATATAAACTAAAAATAGGAAAGGACCGAGGATAGAACCCTGCGGTACACCCATTGAAACTACAGACCCCGAAGACCGTTTCCCATTAATGTCAACTCTTTGTATCCTATCACTCAAATAAGAAGTAAGAAGATCCAAAGAGGTGTTTCTTATTCCATAGTGATGTAATTTCCTGATTAATGTTTCATGGTGTACGCAATCGAACGCTTTTGACAAGTCGCAAAAAACGCCTAAAGCATCTTGCGACTTCTCCCAAGCATCAAAAATATGCGATACTAACTCTACACCGGCATCAGTAGTTGATCTGCCGCGAGTAAACCCGAATTGCTTACAATGCAGCAGGTCATTGCCATTGAAATGCCTAAGCAATTGATGTAAAATAAGTTTTTCAAAAACTTTGCTGAATGTAGGCAGTACTGATATTGGTCTAAAGTTAGTGGGGTCAGACCTACTACCCGATTTATACAGTGGGATTATTTTACTACATTTCATTAGATCAGGAAATACGCCGCAATCAATAGATTCATTAAATATAAAAGCTAGATCTGTGGCAATGGTATCAATCAAAGGTTTAATAATTGTAACGGAAATGCCCCAGAGATCTGCAGTTTTCTTAATATTTAAAAGTTTAAAGGCTTTTTTAATATCTGTTTCATCAACGTGGCTGAAGTTAAATTTATTTTTGCATTTAGATACATTTTCTATTAGTAATGACTCGGCAATTACAGTGGAAGAGTTTAAACACTTTGTAGTAGAGATTGGAATTTCAGTAAAAAAGTTTTCAAATGCTTGGGCCACTTCAACATCATTTTTGATTGAGTAATCATTAATCTTTAAATTGTAATCATTAACGTATGTACTGACCTTTCCAGTCTCACTTTTTATAATATTCCAAGTTGATTTTATTACATTTTCACTATTTCTAATTTTCGAGCTAATATAGTTTGATTTTGCTATTTTACAAACTTTTCTAAATATTTTTGAGTAATTTTTTACTTTTTCTTTGAACTCCTGGCTAAAATTGTATTGTTTTTCACTATACAGTTCATACAACTTTTGTCTACTTTTATGTATACCCACTGTTGCCCACTCACTAAAGGTAAGTTTTTCTGAGACCATAATCGATTTGGGTGTGAATATTGAATTGAACGCATTGGTAAATTTGTTAAAAAAAAAAAAAAAAATATAGGAGGAAGAGGGGACGCCAGTCGAGGCGGTAGGTTTTAAATATTCCTGTGGTTCGGAAATGGCGAGAGAGGGACACCGGAGAGGTTTTAGTGGGTGTTACGTCCTTCTCAGGGTGTCGAGTCTCACATAATTCTTTCCGTCTCCCCAGACGAGTTTATTCGAGTTTAAGCGAATTTCCTCGCCGAATAAATAAAAAAAGGGTCATGGTAGTAGCTACTATACATAAGGAGCCAACCTAATAACCCTTCTCCGTTGGTCGTCGGGTAAAAATGGAAGCATTTAAACAGTTTTTTATAGATAAAAACCGCCAAAAATTGTTGGGCAATTAGAATATCCAAAAAAAACTAGAATACATCTCGAATACAAATGCCTTTGAAAACTGCACACTGTCGCTTCTATAATTCATTGTTTGTGTAGTCATGAGAACATTGGGAACATATGCAATGCACATCCGAAATCTAAAGTCATTGTGCACACGAGGTCCGTTTATAAATTACATCAGTTGCACGCACATAAAAAAAGTTGTGTCATACATAATTTCAACCTGTCAGTCGTATCGTACATCCACTTGCTTCAAGTCAAACTGGTACGGTATTGGCCGGTATGGCTGGCCGAAAAGAAAACAAGATCCGTCAAGTGCGAGTGTAACTCGCGCGCCGAGGGTTTTGAACGTTTGTCAAAAAATATGTACCAAAAGTACCGGTTAGAGACTTCGAAATTTAACGAATACCTAAGAATAGTAGGTACCAACCTACATTTCAGATAGATCTCTCTGCATGCTTTGGATTAATGGGTGGTTCGGTTAAGGTAGTTAATGGTAAATTTTTCGACTTTTTACGAAATATTTCAAAAAGTATGAAAGCTACAGAAATTTTAAAAATTGTTTTGAAATGCCCAAACCTTTCATTTGATACCCCACTCGGCGGGGTAGCCCCCCTTTTGAAAATTATTATTTTCTGAACATTTTTCAAAAAGTGTTTTTTTTACAGACTTCTCTATATTTTTCCTGTAAAATATAGATCCATATCTACAAACGCGCCATACATTTTAAACGGATCGCTCTGCAAACTTCGGAGATAGGGGGGGGGGGGGGGGGGAATGGGTATTTTTTCGACTTTTTTCAAAATATTTCAAAAAGTATGAAACCTATAGAAATTCAAAAAACTGTTTTGAAACCTACAAACTGATACCTTTCATTTGATACCCCACTCGGTGAGGTAGCCCCCCCTTTTGAAAATTATTCCCCCCCTTTTTGACCACTTTTCAAAACCCGTTCTTTTTTCAAACTTCTCTATATTTTTCCTGTAAAATATAGATCCATGTCTATAAACGCTCCATACATTTTACATGGATCACTCTGCAATCTTCGGAGATAGGGGGGGGGGGGAATGGGTATTTTTTCGACTTTTTTCGAAATATTTTAAAAAGTATGAAACCTACAAAAATTTCAAAAACTGTTCTGAAACGTACAAAATGATACCTTTCATTTGATACCCCATATGACTCTGTTGGTATCTTTTAAAATTTCGGCATCACAATTTGTATGGAAAATATTCATTTTCATTTTTCATTTATTTTCATTTTTTTTTCTCGAAATCTGTACAGGCGCATGAAATGTATTATTATTTTAAATTTCAAGTTGATAGCTGCAGTAGTTTTTGAGTTATTAAGGAGGGAAAAAAGGACAGACAAAGCGAGACCATAAGGGTTTTGAAACCGATCTTCGATCTTCAAAACCCTAAAAAAAACAATACTGACTGTACAATATAACCTCATAAAGTTTAGTTTGCAACAGACCGCGGTGGTGCGCACGCGTCGATTTACCTCCTAAAATAAACCGCCTTTCGCAAATACATACAAAGAACTCGTATTGACAGATAGAAAACAAACGTGTTTTTGAATCCCGTGTAATTTGTGATTGTGTGTGGATGAAAATAGTGATTTTTGTGTAAAATTAGAACATTGTTGGTGAATTATTCAGTTGATGTTTATGTCGTTCGGTTCTTTGTAGTTTTTTATTCGCTTGTGCAATATCGTATTACCGTTTGGTAGCAACCGTTTGGTACAAAGTAAAAATGCTAAATTAGATTTGCTCTCTACGAATTTTAATTTGAGACAGTGCGAAATGCATTTATTAGCATAGGCTGTAAGTAGATGTACCTTTGTTTTAAGGTTTCCTTTTTAGGAAAACAATTCGTAACCTTTTTAGGTACCTGCCCACCGTAGCATCAACGACAAAATTGCTGACCACAGAAAAATTCAAAACCCAACCTTTTATATGGATACATAAAAATCCTTCCCTTTTAGTACACATTTCAATAATTTTTAATTTTTCTGACTATTGACTCTGTTAAGCAATTTTTGTCTTCGCCTGGATCTACTTCATCATCATCATCATCACATCACTGCTGGAAACAGACCTTCAGTTTTTGCCATCCTCCTCTATCATGTGCCTTTTGCATCCAGCAACTTTGATGACGTCATCAACCCACGCGCTTCTGTTAGTTCACAACCTCAATGTCTTCTTCTTCTTGACCTTGGCCACCGGTTACTGCTTTTTTCCACAGGCCATCACCACGTCTAGCCAGGTTTCCTACATGTTTAAGCCAGCTGGACCTACTTATTTAAAACTAGCTGCTGCCCGCGGCTTCGCCTGCGTAGTTCCCGTTCCCGTGGTAATTCCGGGATAAAACATAGCCTATGTCCGTCTCCTGGTTCTAAGCTGCCTCCCCACCAATTTTCAGCCAAATCGGTTCAGCCGTTCTTGAGTTATAAATAGTGTAACTAACACGACTTTCTTTTATAACTATACTAGCTGCTGCCCGCGGCTTCGCCTGCGTAGTTCCCGTTCCCGTGGTAATCCCGGGATAAAACATAGCCTATGTCCGTCTCCTGGTTCTAAGCTGCCTCCCCACCAATTTTCAGCCAAATCGGTTCAGCCGTTCTTGAGTTATAAATAGTGTAACTAACACGACTTTCTTTTATATATATAGATATAGACTAGCTGCATTCTTACTACCCGTTGTCCTATTACCCGTTTTCCCGTAGGAATATAGCATTTTCCCGCGGTCAAAAGTAGCCTATGTTCATCAGAAATAAAGTGGGATTCTAATGGTAAAAGAATTTTTCAAATCGGTCCAGTAGTTTCGGCGCCTATTCAATGCAAACAAACCAACAAACAAACAATCATTCCATTATTATATCTAGTATAAGTAAAGATTTATATTACAAATACTTTCGTGGAAGAAGAATAATTAATTAAATATTCCTTTGCCAAACATCCGTGAATTGTTGGCTCGTAATTTATAGTAGGTGGGATCGTTTAAATTTCGTCTTAAGGTTATCTATCATATTATGCTCTATAGTTTTATTTATCATCTTCATCAGCCTTTGTTAATCCACGGCTGGCCTCCCTAATGAGCGCCATAGCGCCCTGTCTTCAGCTTGCCGCATCCAGCATCTGCCTGCAGTCTTTCGCAGATCGTCATCCCACCTGACCGGCGGGTGTCCTACACTACTATTTTTATTTTATTTATATTTTTTTATTTTTATTTATTTGGAAGGCAGACAGTACTTAGATATATAAAGAGATACAATAAGAATTTTCTTAGACCAGTAAAGTCTCCATTATAAACAAATTTACACATAAATACTGGTGAACAGACTTAACAAACAAACATATAGTGTGAAAATTATCTTACTTAGGTAAAGGAAAGTGCAAAATAATTAATTGAAATAAGTACTTAACAATATTAAGTAGGTAGATATTATTATTAACAAAGGTAAAACATTATTTCAAACAAAAAAGAGGAAAAGACCAAAGGCAAAATACAATAATTTATACTACGTTAGTTCGTCCTTGGCGGCAGCAATTGCTTCAATGCTTCTACGAAACGAGACGGCGGCGGTTCAGTTGAAAATATCAATTTCGTTGAAAAATTTATTGTAATTATTGCAAGCTCTATTCAGAAACATGTTTTGCCTATAATATGTTTTAGAGGTTGGAGTCCAAAAAGTTTTCTTTTTCCTAGATGAAGCCCGTGGGCAATGCAAATAAATATTTTCAAGTAACAACTCGGAGTCAATTTGATTGTTCAGTAATTTATATGATCTATATAATGATATATAGATCTACTATAGAGTCTGTAGGAGCTGTCGGAAAGCGGAATAAATAATGTTTTAAAATTTGTTTTGAATTCGTTGTATTTCTTCAATAATTATGTTCTTTTTATTGGGGATTCCAGACCGTTGATCCATATTCAAGAATGACCTGACGAAGCTGTTCAACAATAGGATAAGAGTTTTTACTACGTTTGCTAGTTGCAGTCTCCACTCATGAACACGTTTACCCCAGAGGTTAATGTTTCTCGTTAGTTTTATTAAATTACTAGTTTCTGCCCGCGGCTTCGCACGCTTTGTTTCTATGGAAACGTTTTCTATCTCATGGGAACTAATTTATGGGATAAAAAGTAGCCTATGTTTCATTCCAGGTCTAGAACTACGTCCACACAAAATTTAAACCCGATCCGTTCAGTAGTTTTAGCGCGAAGAGGTAACAAACATCTATCCATCCATGCATCCATAGATCCATCCAAACTTTCGCATTTATAATATTGATTACCATTGATTATCAACTCACGTGGAAACCACACATTGAAACCATTAAAAATAAAATGACAGCTACCTTAGCTGCTATACGTGGTATTGTTGGATGCCTCCCAATGCAAACCCGATACACAATTTATAACTCAATGGTAAAACCACACATAGATTATCTGATTGAAGTCTGGGGCGCCGCTGCAAAAACCAACCTTAACACCTTACAAATAACACAAAATAAAATAATTAAAACCTTATTTAGATATGATTACCTAGAACCTACTTTAAATATATATAAACAAACAAAATTAATGAACTTAAAACAAATTTATAAATATAACACATGCCTATTAATAAGAAAAATATTAACAAAAGATATAAACGTGCAAATGATATTCACAATGAAAAAAACAATACACAACCGATTAACAAGACAAGCTAATAATATTTTTCTTCGAGCACCTAGAACTAATTACGGCAAAAAAAGTATTATGTACGAGGGCGGACAGATGTATAATAAACTACCCAAGGACATCAAAGAAGTAAAATCATATAACACATTCAAAAGATTACTAAAAATACATATTTTAGACGACTCTTCAATGACCTGAATGAACCTCAAAAATGACGGCTCTTCTTCTCACTATGGCGTAAGCCTTAAACAACAACACAACACCAACAAAACAATGCAAGCGTTACGGTCGCCACGGTTTGCCTCAGCATAAAACTACCCCAACTAGATTTTGGTTTGCTTTCTGTATTTAAAAAAATTACCGCTGTAAAGTAAATGTATAACAAATTGTAACACTATTTGTGTAACTTATGTTATTTATTGTAATACGTACCTACTATAAATGTGATAATTATTATTTATAAGGCACACTAATTTTACTTTAATTCTATGTATTTCTCTGTAAGTGAATAGTAATTCTTTTGAGAAATAAATATCTTCAACCACAATATAAGTGTGATATAAATTTTTATTTGGTTTTAGGTTTTAGGACATTTTACGTTTGTTATTTTTGTCGCCGCGGAAGAAGAAATACTTATATTTGATATCTTGTTGATGTTAGATAAATGTTGTAGCTTTGTAAATAAAAAATTTAACGAATGGGCTTTTTAAGATCAGTTGCAAATACCAAACAACAAACATTAAGTACTAATTCACTAATTCCCCGTGCTAATTAAAAAATCATGTCTATTATCTCTTCCTCAAGGTCTGCATTAGCATACAGTAGTAAACTACCGAGGTACCTACCTCATAGGTTGTTGCCATCGGCATGTGGTCATGCGGGAATTGTTTGCACATTGTAGAACCCGGTACTGACGGGTGTTAAGGGGCGTTTATGTACTATTCGCAGCGACCATAACACGTTAAGCCGCACAGTTGGACGAAAGCGGTCGGTAGTGGACTTAGGGATACTTGGGAACGAAACTTTTTTTTTCTTAAATATTATGATGATTGATTCGGATTTTCTGTTGTCTGTGTTTCTGGTCATCTTTTTGAAGTTTTACGGTAATACCTCCATCCCAATCCGACCGATGGTTACGCGTGAGAATCATCAAAATGAATAAAATCGGTGAAAATATCATAAAAATACAAAGGTCAGTCAAACATAGAACGTCCTCCGTTTTTGAAATCGGATAAACATAGATACCTGCCACTGCAACTGCATTCATCATCATCACCATCATGATGCAATGGTAGGTAATGGTACCAAAATATGAAATGCCATAATAATTTAACTTTTTAAACCCTGCAGTTTATCTTCAATCAAATCCTTTTTAACCCCCGACGCAAAAAGAGAGTGGTGTTATAAGTTTAACGTGTCTGTGTTATCGTAGCTCCCAAAACGATTTTCGTTTAGTTTTTTTTTGTCAAATATTTTTATCCCTAGTGTTTTTAGCCAAATTTCATAAAAATCTGTCTGGGGGTTTTTAAAATTTGTAATTTTGTTCATGTTATAATTTTCTTTCACCAGAAGTTTATAATTAGGTACAAACTTTACAAAAATTCATAAATACCAGAAATATTATCGAAGGTTTTCACGGTTACAATAGAAAACTTAACTCACTTATGTTGTCATATTTCATTACGTACCTACATATGACTGTGGTTGAAACAAAGTGATCATTATCTAGTCTTGTACAGTAACATAATGACAAAATGACCGGCACCTTACGTGGAATCACTTGTAAGGTCGGAACGCCATGTTTGCTGCAGGCTTAAAATGGATATTTGAACTGACTTAGGTGACAAAATCTTAAGCATACACCATGGCCCAAAGCGCCTGCTGTTTACATTTATATCACTTATGTCTTATAGGTTGCTTACTCATTTCTGTGGTTTAACTATTTCCATTATTTTTTTACGACTTTAGTAACTGTTATTTGCTAGTTAATTACAACACAAATCAAGACAAATCGGCTTTTTTTTTAAATAGCCAACATTTAATTTTTTTTATCCGATATTTATCGATAAATTTATGTCGTGTATCCGCACATTTCGTTTATCAAGGTTCGAAGATACACATTGTACCTATAAAATTTATCCATAGGGATCAGTATATGTTCCGCGAAACTTACAAACAGTGTAAGTTAAGGGATTCGAAGTCGTTTTAAATTTTTTCTAAACAATCAAATTAGTTATATACCTATTGTCCAGCATTATTTATTTATTATTATGACTTGTAACTTTAGTTAGTCTCAACTTCCTAGCTATAACGACCTATCCTACCTACGTAGGTACCAAAACTCCTGTTTTACAATGTTTTGAATCGAATCTGGAACGTATAAAGTCTGTAATTGATTAGACATTCCCAAGTACATTGCGGATTGTTTCCTAAAATATCCACAGCGTAAAGTATGTACTTTCAAACAGTTGGATATATTTTGGTAACGAGTACCATATGCCGAGAATTCGAGAAAATTTGTTAAATCTAAATCGCTTGTAAAAGAATCGTTCTTAGAACTTATTGTTTAGATTCTTTGAAGGTTGATCAAGAGAGAGTTTATTATTACAGACTCGCGAATTTACAACTACAAAGCTTCTGACGTTTTTAACACCGAATTGAAATTATAACAAGAAATGTATAATAACTATAAATAGATCAAGGTAATAATTAATAAAAGTTTGGTGCAAAATAAATAACATTGAGAATAAAGTGACATTTTAAGAAATCAAAATGTCGGAAAAGGACAACAAGATGAACCGATTGAAGAACCGTTTCGTGAAAATGCAAGAGAAACTGCAAGAACGCATGGAAGATATCCAGGATCAGGTACAAACAAAGTTTAATAAAGAACTAAACAAATCCAAGCGATTTGTATCCCATTTATCTGAAGACCGAAGTTTTGAAGACAACAATAACTCTATAGACAGTGATAAAATATCTATAGACTCATTTAAATCAGAGAAAGCAATACCTTCATTTGTGCTTCACGAACCAGACTCGTCAGATCCGAAAGAGATTTGCAAAGACTTTATCTGTATAGAGAAGAACAATGTCTTGTATAGGAAGTGCTTGTCTGCTACGAATCTAGCATTCAAAGATGATGATTATGAAGACACGATAAGCTCGAGTGACTCGTGTTTTACTTGCACCTCTTCCAGTGATGAAAGGTATATATTAATATATTTGTTTTATTTTTTATGTAAATTCAATAAAATATTTAATGCAATTCCGAAATCTTACAGCCGAGCCGGTTGCTGTTGTTGTTTGTTATTTAAGTATATCAGTTATTTAGTAATCATAACATCTAAGCTCTGCTTGGCTTGGGGCTAGATGATAAATTATATTTTTATTGCATAAAACATGGTAGTATACAAGGAGATTTGGATTAAATTATCAGCTCATATTTAACTATTCTATAGCATATTATTATTTAGGCTATGGCTTAAGATTAAGAACGGCTCTCTATTTTGCCTAGGGTTTTTGTCACATGCTTTCCTATGCCATTTGCTATGAACCCACTAAAATAAACTAAGAATCAAATGTCGTTTTTGAGTCTTCTCCATCTATACCTTCTATAGTCTCCATGTATAGTTTCTTATCCATCTATACCTTAACTAAGATCTTAGTTTAATACTCAAAGACTAAGATGAAATCTCTTGTCAACGTCAGTTCGTCAAGAGATTTGATAATTCATCAATCATCAGTGATTTGATTAGTTAACCGGCGAGAATTGAGCGTTAGAAACTCTAACTAACCCGATGACGGTGATTTTATTTTGTAAGGATTTCTGCCGTTTTAACAGTCAATACATTTTTTGTCGATACATTTTCTGACAACAATCCTTCCTGAATAAAGGTTCCTAGTTCCTACCAAATTGGAGCCGGACGTGTACAAATAACCAATAGGGTGTCAAAACGTCACATGACTAATGCGATATGTAGGTAGCTTCGAGATTTTACCTATTGGTTGTTTCACATCTCTCCGTTTCCATTTCTCTTGTTTCACAAAACATGATAAACGTTATTAGATCTATGTATAAAACTAAACCAATTTTAATATTTATCATAGGGTTTGCTAAAATCTGTTTCTATATACAGGGTGATTGGTAATTGGGTGCAAAGCTTCAAGAAGAAGCTAGAATAATAACATATTATAATCTTTAATATTTTTTAAACACTGTTGTGTCCATTTGTTAATAAGCGTATACAGTGCGAGTCTGCATACGGTGCACAAACTAAAATGAGGGAAACTACGCCCCATTATAACGACGGAAAATGTGTTAAAATATTTTTTTATATATTTTTACTAGCTGCGCCCCGCGGCTTCGCCCCCGTTGTAATTTATGTTTCCAACTTTCTAATTTTTTTCTTTCATAAAAACCTTCTCCTGACAATAACAAACACAACAAAAAAGAATTAGCGAAATTGGTCCAGCCGTTCACGCGTGAGGCCGTGACCAAGGGAAATAGGTATTTATTTTTATATTATAGGTATATATAGCGTTTTAAACTTTTTTTTGTTACGGCGACCCCCATATATACAAGACGGTGTAACTTTTAAACTAAACTATCAATGTATTTTGGAACCTTAAATAAGTATAACTATAAGAAAGCTTTGTTTATACGCTGTTGGCGTTCCTATTTGATAAATAAATAGACGATTTAGAACCATTCGAGCCATGGTCAATGGTTCAAAGTCAAAGACAAAGTCTCGCTATTGATTTTTTACGAATTATTTTGGTTTTTGGGGAGAAACCAAAAATTAAGCACTTAATTGCTAATAATGGTCAGTTGATATATTAAGTGAACTGTTTTTTGTTGTCAAGCATGGCTTAAATTGTTCTAAATGTTCTATTCTAGCTTCTACTTGAAGCGTCACACCCAGCTACCAAACCCTGATTAGGCTTCGCACGCGTATTTTCGGTATAATAAGTATAGCCTATTATCTAAGTTAGGCTATGTTCTTAATGTACGCCAAATTTCATCTTGATCTGTTCAGTAGTTTTAGAGATCCTAAGTAACGAAATTTTTACATTTCACACACTTTCTGCTTTATAATATTAGCAGGACAACACAAGGTAGCTCTGTTTTCTTTGGGGCTAAATTATGCTGTGTGGATTGTTCAGCATCAATACTATTATAGGTATAGAAGCGAAAATAATTTTGTCTATGTGTCTGTTACCATTCAGGCCTAAACGGATCTCAAAGAAATTTACCAGGGCATCCTGGGGAAGGACATAGACTGTACTTTTATACTAGACAAGCGCGGGCGAAGCCGCGGGCAGAAACTAGTTACTTATATAGGTTCGGAGAATGTAGTTTACTATTATTACCATTTTCGTACATTAGGTATTTACCTTGTCTTTGTTTACCGTAAATAATGTAATCTACAATTTGATCAGAACTCCAGGAAATAATAACTTAGGGAAGGTTAAAATTATTCGATTATTTGAAACTTACCTGATTAATTAACGTTATCTGGTTTCTAAAATTAAATGTCTACCAGGAAGATAGGTTGGGAAATTCAATAAGCAAACAATAATCTTGTGGCTGAACTCCTGGTGGGGAATATTTGATGTGTAATCAATCAGTAATCAGAATCACTCATCATAAAATACTAAATAGGTACCAAGTCAACAGGTAGTTTAGGCTTGTGACCAATGCTTTTCTTTTTTTAGCTACGACCGAGTAAGCAAAATCAACAATAATTAAGGAGATTTATGATGTTGAATATGAGTCTGATTTGATGGGTTTTTAAACTTTGCAATCAATTTTGAAGTCTTTAACTAAATTTTTTTTTATCAAAAGCCAGTGCTTCATTTATGGCGAGATTGCGCGGATGTTCATGGAACACTTCAGGGTGCAATCCCCCCTGGGACCTTCTGAGGAGGAGTTGGATGCTGGGTCCAGCAGTCCGGGAGAGGTGCCAATAGTACAATTGTCCGCAAAGCAAATCAGAGCGACAATTAAGAAAATGACTAGAGGCAAATCTCCTGGTCACGATGGATTGAGCATCGAGCACCTCAGATATGCAGGGAAACACCTTCCCGGGCTCCTATCCATGTTCTTTACCATGTGTCTAAGTCATGCGTACCTACCGGCAGACTTAATGAAGACAAAAGTGGTACCGATTGTTAAGAACAGGACTGGAGACATATCTGACAGAGGGAATTATCGCCCGATCTCTCTGGCCACTACAGTAGCCAAGGTGTTGGACAGTATGCTTGATTCTATGGTACAAAAGTATCTCCAACTTCATGATGCGCAGTTCGGGTTTAGGCCTGGACTCTCGACAGAAAGCGCAATTTTAGGACTCAAGCATACTGTCCAATACTACACCAGTCGTAGGACGCCGGTGTATGCCTGCTTCCTCGACTTGTCCAAGGCATTCGACCTAGTGTCGTATGACGTGCTCTGGAACAAGTTGAGGGATAGGGGTGTCCCGGCGGGTCTACTCCGGATTTTTCAGTACTGGTATAGAAACCAGTCTAATTTTGTTAGCTGGTCTAATGCATCTTCGGAGACGTACAGGTTGGAATGCGGTGTGAGACAGGGGGGGGTAAGCTCTACTTCGCTTTTCAACCTGTACATAAATGAGCTCATAGTCGAACTCAGCAGCATGCGTGTCGGCTGTAGCGTAGATGGTATCCGTGTGAATAACATCAGCTACGCGGATGACATGGTGCTGCTGGGACCGACTGCGGGCGCGGTCGATGAAATGCTGAAGGTGTGCGCTAAATATGCTGCTTCCCATGGACTCCGGTATAATCATAAGAAATGTGAACACATTGTTTTTAAGGCCTCCGGCAATCATGCTGGAAGCTTTCCCAGCATTAGCCTTGAAGGCATTAACATCAAAAGGGTAACATCTTTCAAATATCTGGGACATCATGTCGCCGAAGACCTTAAAGACAATGTGGACATAGAGAGGGAGCGCAGGGCTCTGGCGGTTCGAGGAAATATGTTGATACGTAGGTTCTCCCGTTGTAGCGAAGAGGTGAAGATAACCCTCTTTAAGGCTTACTGTCAATGCCTCTACACGGGAAACCTATGGGTTCGGCATGCCAAAAAACCGCTGGAGACCCTGCGTATACAATACAACAATATTTTCAGGATGATGTTGGGGCTGCCCCGCTATTGCAGTGCATCAGGGATGTTTGCGGAGTACCAAGTAGATGGGTTTTATGCTATTCTCCGCAAAAAGACCGCCTCCCTGATGCGCAGAGTCCGGGACAGCACGAATAGCATCCTGGGAACTGTTGCTGATAGGTTAATCCCCTCTCCTATATGGATATGTTTTGTGCGTAGGGTAATGGGTGATAATAATATATGATGTTTGTTATAAGTGTGTGTGATTTGATTAGGTATTTGTTACTAACCTTAATTTTAAGTTTATTCTATACTAACAAAATATGGGTCTTGTTATCCGAAATAAAATATTTTTATTTTATTTATTTTATTTATTTCCTTTAGAGCTAACAGGAGGTCGATCGAAGTTGACAGATGATGTTCTCGGATCGCACAAAACGAAGAGCGGCCGATCCGTTCTTTCAATGACCTTACTATGAAAATGATTCTGACATTTATTTCTTATACGTTCATTACATCCGAAACGGAAGGTTGGCAGGCGGTTTGATCGATGACTCGCCGGAACCAACTTGATGGTAAGGTTGTTCGTTTCGTGCGATCGACGTCATCCGTCAAGATCAGTGCCTTATAATATGCATAAGTCTTACCATCATCATCATCACAGAGCGAGCTACAGACCGCGTGCCGGCAGTCTCCCTGGATCCCAGGAAAAGCCACCTGTCAACCCGTGTACCGACATCATTGAGAAGATTGGCAACCGGTTCCCGAGGCTGAGGAGTGAGGGGAACAAGTTCCATAGGGTATTGAACCGCATGGCGGAAATAATGGTGTGGTGGTTGTTATGTACCTATGGTGATATGTATGTTAACTAAAATCTGCTTAAAAATGCTGTGTAAGAATGCTGAAATTATTATTATCAGGTTGAAGAATGAGGGGATCAAATTCCATAGGTTATTGAACTGCATGGCGGAAACAATGGTGTGGTGGTTGAAAAGTAGCTAATTGGTGATATGTATGTTTACTAATCTCTGCTTATAAACGCTGACAAAAGTCAGATTGAAGACTGAGGGGGGGGGGGGACAAGTTATTCAGGGTATTGAAGTGCATGGAGGAAACAATGGTGTGATAGTTGATTATGTACCTTCGAAAATAAAGGAGGGAACCTCTATACAAAAATTGCCCCAAACACTCCGCTCTGGTTTCCTCACCGGGAGGTGAGGTAAATAAACTGGTGCGCTGAGGCGGGATATAGCCTACGCATATATCACACAGATGCAGGATTACGCTCACATTAGCAATCAAAATTGAGTTCCTACGTAAACGCTCTTAGCACTCCGCAGAACGTTTGTATGTATTTTGCTGAAGGGAAGCGAGTCCGTAAATTGCTTCCTTACCTTTATGTTAGAAGTTATGCTACCAATTGGTGATATGTATGTTTACTTAACTCTGCTTATAAACGCTATAATTAGTGACAGGTTAAAGAGTCATGTTGGAATCAATGGTGTTGTGGTTGATTGACTAATTAGTCATGGCCTGTGGTTGCTTGAAATACTCAATATTCTTACTTGTTTTGTATTGTTAGAAATATACTTATTATTTTATAAAGAAAGTGGAAATCGGTATTAAAACAAGAGTTACACATTTACACGGTATTTATGGAAATAAATGTTCAGTAACTAACAATATATAACTGTGTTTTTGTTGTTTCTGCTTACCACTTGTGTTTTATATTTTTTACTGACTCACTCATCATTTTAACAATACCTTAAAACTCTTAATCAAATTCCCCAAACAACAGGGGGTTTGATCATAATCACCAAGCTTGGCTGGCGGTTTGGTCATCACAGAGAAAGTTTGGTGACGGCTTAGAGTTTTCAACACCCCAACTCTTCCCGCGGGTGTCGTAAGAGGCGACTAAGGGATATCCACCGGGAGCGGGCAGCAACACCTCCTGAAACAAGTCTACCACCGAACTGCGATCCCCAACCCGCATGCCCGACTTGGAGATTATGGGCAATTCCCCCATTAGAGAAAAGCCAATAAGGCGCTTATCAAATCAAATCAAAATCAAAAACTCTGAATATCCATAAATACAATAAATGTACACTTAGAAAAGGTCAAATTCTAAAATTAAACACTGACACGAACGAAGTGATATTTTTGATTTCTATCGCTTCGGTATGTAGACTATCAGGGGAAGGCCTGCGTCCAGCAGTGGACCAATAAAGGTTGTTGAGGTCAGGTGATGGAAACTGAAATTGTTCATATCCAGTCTCCCCGGATGGCGATCCATTGAATGGGATATTTTACCGTAATCGCACAGCCGTTCTGTAGTTTTGGCGTGAAGAAGTAACAAACATCCATCCATCCATCTAAACATCCAATCTTTCAAATTTATAATATTAGTGTACTAAGTAGCTAATCGATATTTATCAATCCCTTCCAGTATCTCCTAAAGAGCACAAGACTGAGTGACGTGAACAAAAGGCTCAAGGCACAGATATGGAGCTCCGTGGTGACCATAGTGCTGGTGGAGGCGAAGAATCTACCGGCAATGGACCTGGACACGCGGTCCAGTGATCCTTATTGTAAGTTTAGGTAAGTAGCGTTTTCAAAGATGACAGATTATTTTGAAGAGATTGGTATTAGCTTTTTACTTTCACAAAGGATCTTTTAGCAGCCAACACGCGGAGAACCATCGGGAAAGGGGTTTGAAGATTTTAGCTCTAACTAGATATGGGCGTTGTCGTTGAATTTCCACAACGATGCGCATCGTTTTTGTCAGAATGGCATCCGTTGTGAACAACGATGTTGCCGCCAACGATGTCGGCCGGGTTGCTAACACAACACTGACACTAGGGTGTCGATGTTGCCGCCAACGATGTCGGCCGCGTTGCGGTGCGCACATCATCGTAATTTGCATAGGTAATGAAAAAATCCAAACAATCAACAAGAATAACGAGCATATGAAACTTACTGGAAGTGACATGAGCGTTTTAGATGGGTAGGTCCTAAATTACGGAATTTGAACAAATAAAAATAATTCAATATCTAACTTGGTTCCTAGTAGTAGGGTAAATCTAAAAACAATAATACTTATATCAAAACGAGACATTTGGTAAAAAAAATTGATATCGTATTTTTTTTTATAATAAATAACATTAGTACATGGTTCATGCCATATCTAGTTAGTTATAATAAAACGTTCAGTTCTATGTTCTAGCATCCTCTCCTCTCGCTCACACACACGCAGGCATGCGGGCGGTGAGGTATGGATGGATGTTCGTTGCTTAGGTTTGGCAATCGGCATTACTCGGCTGACTTCGTTGTTAGCCATCCGATGCCGCGCCACTAACCTCCCCGCTCTTCCGATGTCGGTGTGACGTTCGTTTGTTGTCGGTGGCGATCGGCATTACTCGGTTCGGCATCTCGTTGTCGCAGGCATCCGTTGTTCACCTATCCGCCATCCGATGGGAACAACGTACACAGACATCGTTGGTCAACAACGATGTTAGTAAAAACGACCACCTCTAGCTCTAACATCGGCTACCACACTGTTTCTTTTCAAATCGCCACGCAGGATAATTTTTAACCCCCGACGCAAAAAGAAAGGGGTGTTATAAATTTAACGTGTCTGTCTGTATATCTGTCTGTGATATCGTAGCTCCCAAACGGAAAAACTGATTTTCGTTTAGTTTTTTAGGGTTTTGAAGATCGAAGATCGGTTTCAAAACCCTTATGGTCTCGCTTTTTGTTGTCCTTTTTTCCCTCCTTAATAACTCAAAAACTACTGCAGCTATCAACTTGAAATTTAAAATAATAATACATTTTGTGCGCCTGTACAGATTTTAAGAAAAATAATTGAAAATAAATGAAAAATTAAAATGAATATTTTCCATACAAATTGTGATGCTGAAATTTTAAAAGATACCTACAGAGTCATATGGGGTATCAAATGAAAGGTATCAGTTTGTACATATCAAAATATTTTTTGAAATTTTTGTAGGTTTCACACTTTTTAAAATATTTCGAAAAAAGTCGAAAAAATACCCTTTCCCCCCCCCCCCTATCTCCGAAGATTGCAGAGCGATCCATGTAAAATGTATGGAGCGTTTATAGACATGAATCTATATTTTACAGGAAAAATATAGAGAAGTTTGAAAAAATAACACTTTTCGAAAAATGGTCAAAAAGGGGGGGAATAATTTTCAAAAGGGGAGGCTACCTCACCGAGTGGGGTATCAAATGAAAGGTATTGGTTTGTACGTTTCAAAACAGTTTTTGAAATTTCTGTAGGTTTCATACTTTTTGAAATATTTTGAAAATAGTCAAAAAAATACTCATTCCCCCCCCTATCTCCGAAGTTTTCAGAGCGATCCGTTTAAAATGTATGGAGCTTTTGTAGGTATGAATCTATATTTTGCACGAAAAATATAGAGAAGTTTTAAAAAAGAACACATTTTGAAAAATGGTCAAAAAGGGGGGAATAATTTTAAAAAGGGAGAGCTACCTCACCGAGTGGGGTATCAGATAAAAGGTATCGGTTTGGACATTTCAAACCAGTTTTTCAAATTTCTGTAGGTTTCATACTTTTTGAAATATTTTGAAAAAAGTCGAAAAAATACCCATTCCCCCCCCCCCCTTATCTCCGAAGTTTGCCGAGCGATCCATTTAAAATGTATGAAGCGTTTGTAGATATGGATCTATATTTTACAGGAAAAATAAAGAGAAGTCTGTAAAATGAATACTTTTTGAAAAATGGTCAAAAAGGAATAATTTTCAAAAGGGGGGCTACCCCACCGAGTGGGGTATCAAATGAAAGGTATTGGTTTGGACATTTCAAACCAGTTTTCCAAATTTCTGTAGCTTTCATACTTTTTGAAATATTTCGAAAAAAGTCGAAAAATTTACCATTACCCACCTTAACCGAACCACCCATTTAACCGAAGCATGCAGAGAGATCCATCTGAATTGCAGGTTGGTACCTACTATTCTTAGGTATTCGTTAAATTGCGATGTCTCTAACCCGTACTTTTGGTACATATTTGTTGACAAACGTTCAAAACCCTCGCCGCGCGAGTTACACTCGCACTTGACGGATCTTGTTTTATGTGTCATAGATAATTTTATCCCGAGTGTTCTTAGGCATGTTTCATGTAAATCTGTTGGGGGTTTTTTTCAATAGAAAGGGCCTATCTAAAGATTTTTGGTAGAAACCAAGTGATACTCTCACAAATGCATCTGAATCGACCAGTTTTGTTTTATCACTTGTAGTTGTATACATTATTGTTGTTGTATACATTAAGGAAGCGCAATAGAGCACCTGCAAGTGGAAAATATAAAATAATAACAATGGAGCCTTCGTGCCTACGCACCATTACGAAACCCAATCTTATAATCGCGTTGACGTCGAATGTACATTTGCACAATGCAGCAGCAAAGGGAATCTTTTTCGAGCTGTATGTTACGAGGTTACAACATTACGACTTATAAAATTCTAGTATATGTAAGCCTCTAATGTGAATTGTGTCTTTTGTCCACCACCTAGATATACACCATAGTATTTTTATCGCCAGAGATGAAAACACATCGAAGAAATGAAACTTGAGGGACATTAAGGTCTCATTAGAGATCAGCCCATCTTCCCTGCTCCAATCTTTCAGTTCCACCTTTCCAGAGACTTTATCAATTGAACAAATACCTAAAGTACACACCTGTTATAGGTAGATCATATCTGTCTGTTCCGCTCCATCTAGTCCAGTTTTCCGGAGCCTTTAACGATACATCTCAAAGCATTTAGATCTTACAGCATTTAACTTCATTACCCAAACTAGGTTCGTTGTTAAGTGGGTTAGCTACGAACCAATTTTATGTTGGAAGAACACTAACGTTTCATCCATTACGAGGGATTTCTTCAGGGTGCGGTTTGCGGTTCTAGTCGCGCGCGTTCCACGTCCCTGCGTGCACTGCGTTGCTTACATCAATAATAAATACTTCAAACTACGATGGTAATATAAAATATAATTTTCTTCATTCCAGGTTAGGCAACGAGAAGTACAAAAGCAAGGTGGTATGGAAATCTCTCCATCCGTCGTGGCTGGAACAGTTCGACCTGCATCTCTACGATGACCAGGAGCAGATCCTGGAGGTGACAGTCTGGGACAGGGATAAGCAGACGAAAGATGACTTTTTGGGAAAGTGAGTATTGTCCATTATGAATGGAATCAGGTTAACTATGAACCTAGTTTTTATTCGAAGAACACCGACGTTTCATCCCTTAACGAGGGATATCATCAGGATGATGATTTTTATTAGTAAATAGTGAGCATTATCATTACCTGAAATAACAATTCATCAGTGAAACCATCGGGCGTATCAACATTTACTAGTTGACCGCCATTGATACTGAGTATAATATATAAACCAAAAATGCCGGACAATCCACAGAGTATCATCTCCAAAGTAAAGGGCTTGTGTTATGGATGTTATAATACACAGAAAATACCCAGAATACCCGGAACTAATATCCGCAAATCGTACAAACATTTGTCCAGAGGCGAGAATCGAACACGCAACCTCCTGCGTCTCAGGCGGACCATCGTCATTTTTGCTATTGTCGAAATAGAAGCCAATTTCCGCTACCTCGATGCTACTAGCGAGAGACAGCTCAAAACCAAGACGCTTAAAGAAGTCTTGAAATCTAATTTATAATATTTAGAGACCGGTGATAGTCACAAATGGTTTTGTAAAACTGGTTGATGAAACAAAATAAAATTTATCGTAATAGTCTCACTCACCAATTTCAACAAATTATGTAATTACCAGTGCTTTATGAGTATTTAGAAATACAAGGTAAACATTTCGTTAAAACAATTCCAGATGTACGATAGATCTCAAATCTCTCGAACGCGAGAAGACCCACAGCATATGGAAGGATTTAGAAGAGGGGAACGGTGCCATTTTTCTTCTCCTCACCATCAGTGGCACCACCCAGTCGGAGACCATTACCGATCTCACGAGCTATAAGGAGAACAAGAGAGATATTGAGATTATTGAGAGAAGATATGTGAGTAAACGCAAAAATCTTTTTGTTTTCTTTGTATGTTTTGTTATTCCTAGGCCGGTTCTGAGGTATGCGGTATTTGCTACCCAGAGCTATCGCAGAAGCGAGTATGCGATAATCCTACTGTTCACTAAAATAACCGGCAAAATACCGCGTGAAACCAAGAAAAATCCAAACATTTACCGCTACTGTTCGATTGGTTCTGCTTAGGTCTGAACAGGCTTTTAAAAGTTATGAGATGATCAACACCCAAATAACTGTACAATGAAGTTCAACACTTCCGAATCTCTTTTGATTTGACCTTTATCTTTGTTTTGTATCTAATATTTGTCATGTTTAGTCGACCGATAATTTGCTCACGCTGTGGCACCCTTTACTTAGGAAAACACTAGACTTATGACCACTTTATTTTTGTTATTCTGTATATGATGTGATTTTTCTGTTGGGAGTCCTTAAATTAATAAATTAATCCCCATATATCAGTAAACTTACCCTGTCTCTTCTCTTTAGGCCTGGTATGGCGTAAACGAGTAGTCAGCAGGAGTAGACGGGCTGTGCAAAAATGTTTTCCTTCTATCTTTTTCCCATTTATGTTATCTTCAAGTCACCAATAAATTAATCTGTATCCCTATTACCTTTAGGCCTGGTATCGCTTAAACGAGCACTCAGCAGGAGTGGGCTGGCTGTGTGTGAAGGTGTACGGCGCTAAAGGCCTAGCTGCTGCTGATCTCGGAGGCAAGTCCGACCCGTTCTGTGTACTTGAGCTGGGCAACGCAAGGCTTCAGACCCATACGGAGTACAAGACGCTCACTCCAAATTGGATGAAGATATTTACGTTGTAAGTAAAATATATTATCTTTACCAATGATAGATCCTCAATAAAGTTGAACACACCTTCATGGAACACCTTCACTTAAAACAAGATCCGTCAAGTGCGAGTGTACTCGCGCGCCGAGGGTTTTGAACGTTTGTCAACAAATATGTACCAAAAGTACCGGTTAGAGACTTCGCAATTTAACGAATACCTAAGAATAGTAGGTTACATTTCAGATGGATCTCTCTGCATGCTTCGGTTAAATGGGTGGTTCGGTTAAGGTGGGTATTGGTAAATTGTTCGACTTTTTTCGAAATATTTCAAAAAGTATGAAAGTTACAGAAATTTAAAAAACTGTTTTAAAATGTCCAAACCAATACCTTTCATTTGATACCCCACTCGGTGGGGTAGCCCCCCTTTTGAAAATTATTCCTTTTTGACCATTTTTCAAAAAGTGTTCTTTTTACAGACTTCTCTATATTTTTCCTGTAAAATATAGATCCATATCTACAAACGCTTCATACATTTTAAACGGATCGCTCTGCAAACTTCGGAGATAGGGGGGGGGGAATGGGTATATTTTCGACTTTTTTCAAAATATTTCAAAAAGTATGAAACCTACAGAAATTTGACAAACTGTTTTGAAACGTACAAACAAATACCTTTCATTTGATACCCCACTGGATGAGGTAGCCCCCCCTTTTGAAAATTATTCCCCCCCATTTTGACCATTTTTCAAAAAGTGTTCTTTTTTCAAACTTCTCTATATTTTTCCTGTAAAATATAGATCCATATCTATAAACGCTCTATACATTTTACATGGATCGCTCTGCAATCTTCGGAGATAGGGGGGGGGGGAATGGGTATTTTTTCGACTTTTTTCGAAATATTTTAAAAAGTATGAAACCTACAAAAATTTCAAAATATATTTTGAAATGTACAAAATGGTACCTTTCATTTGATACCCCATATGACTCTGTAGGTATCTTTTAAAATTTCGGCATCACAATTTGTATGGAAAATATTCATTTTCATTTTTCATTTATTTTCATTTATTTTTCTAAAAATCTGTACAGGCGCACGAAATGTATTATTGTTTTAAATTTCAAGTTGATAGCTGCAGTAGTTTTTGAGTTATTAAGGAGGGAAAAAAGGACAGACAAAGCGAGACCATAAGGGTTTTGAAACCGATCTTCGATCATCAAAACCCTAAAAAGAAAAATAAAAAAGCTTGTAAAGGGAGCCGGATGAACCGAATAGAAACAGTTCTCATGGTTATTCTGAGTCAACGGTGTTATTTCGGAGTAAAAAAGTAGCCTACATGTCATTCCAAGTCAAGGTTTATAAAGGTCCAGATAATATATCCGAACTTTGTGTGTAAAATTTCAGTTCGAGCCTTGCAGTACCTAGTTTTGGCGCCTTGATAATTTTAGTAGGATATTGTACATTATTGTCAGCACTTTCATACTGCAACAAACAATATGTTTAACTGCAATCATCACACCATATCGAATGTCTTCTCGTTTCTTGGAAATGTTCTTTGCAGCCACCATAATCTTACACTCTTTCCAGCACAGTGAAAGACATTAGCTCTATCCTCGAGGTAACAGTCTACGACGAAGACAACGATCACAAAGTGGAGTTTCTAGGAAAGCTGGCGGTCCCTCTACTGACGATCAGGAACGGGGAGAAGAGATGGTACGCTCTGAAAGATAAAAAGATGAGGGCGCGAGCGAAAGGGAATAACCCGCAGATATTGTTGGAGATGCTGGTGATATGGAATCCGGTGAGTATCGAGATAGATAGATTATAACGTTAAAGAGTCTACACAAATAGTCTCCGGCCCGTCAACCAGGTTAACAAAACACTGCCGCCGGCTGGCTACAATATTTAGACATATAATGAAATGTCGCATCAACCCGCTGGGTTGTGTCGGCGGGTTCGGTGTGTGGAATTTATTATTGTCGACCATAGCGCGCTATAACCACAAAAACGTATGAGAAAAATATATGGATAGCATAAGAGTGAAATTTAATTGTTATTTTAATAGGTGTTAAATATTTTGATGAGGAGAATGAAAAAAATGCTTCATGCAATTGAAGATGATGCGCTCCAAATTATCTTATGTTATATTTTGCTAACCCGTACTGCTGTACTGTGTAAGTAGCAAATAAATGATGGTCTATGTCTATGTCTATGTCTAACGGAAATGAAAAAATTATATTATGTGTCCACAATAAGTGTAGGTAGATTATAAAATTTCCTACATCGCAAGGCAACCAGCGCTGTCATATTTTTTCACAGCTTTTAGTAGGTAGAGACTTAAGAATGATTATTCTTTTCGATATTGTGTCTGACAAAGCTGCTGCCACATTTCAGTTGAAAGGAGCAATAAGAGCGGTGAACCCAGCGGAGCCGAAGTACATGCATCAGGAAGCGAAGTTCAAGAGACAGCTGTTCATCAGAAACGTGATGCGATTGAAGGCAATCATCATGTGGTTCATTGAAGTGGGGAAGATTTTACAGTAAGTATCCCAACATCACAAACTCTCAATAAAAATATATTTTGTATCAAAAACAAAAATAGTTTTAATAGAGTTCAAGATAACACACAGTAATTATACACAAAGCATGGTTTATCCCTAGATGAGAATGAATATAAATGCTATTTTTTTGATTTGGTGGTTTGGCCTAAGATTTAAACCCTTCATCTCGGGCCATGGGATGTTTTAGTCGCCTAAATGGATTGGGTGTCCTATCAGGCGACTAAAATACCTTTACAGCCTTTTGGTTCCACTTGGAATCCAAGTGCTGGGCAGCAGCAACCTGTAGAGTAGTTTCACTTACTACGATTTCCAATTACTTTTCATATGCATCGCTTGTGTTAGCTCTGAGGCAGCTTAAGAATGGAAAAGCCCCCGGTGAGGACGGAATAACATCAGAGCTTTTGAAAGCCGGAGGTGCCCCTGTTATACAGGAGCTACAGAACCTCTTCAACACCGTCCTTCACAGTGGGAGAACTCCAAAGGCGTGGAGCGGGAGTTTGGCGGTGCTCTTTTTTAAGAAGGGAGATAAAACCCTTCTTAAAAACTACAGACCCATCACACTCCTGAGCCACGTCTATAAGCTGTTCTCACGAGTGGTCACAAATCGTCTCGCCAGGAGACTCGACGAGTTCCAGCCACCGGAACAGGCCGGGTTCCGCGGAGGATTTGGCACCATAGACCACATTCACACAGTGAGGCAGATTATACAGAAGTCCGAAGAGTATAATCAGCCTCTGTGTCTGGCCTTTGTGGACTATGAAAAGGCCTTTGACTCTGTCGAAACCTGGGCTGTTCTGGAATCCTTACAGCGATGCCAAGTAGACTATCGTTATATCGAGGTGCTGAGATGCCTCTACGAGGCCGCCACCATGAGTGTCCAAGTACAGGGCCAGCAGTCTAAACCCATCCAACTGCGCAGAGGAGTTAGACAGGGGGATGTTATATCCCCGAAACTGTTCACGAGCGCGTTGGAAGATATGTTTAAGACGCTGTACTGGAAAGGTAAGGGCATCAACATAAACGGCGACCACATCTCACACCTGCGATTCGCTGATGACATAGTCTTAATGGCGGAGTCGCTAGAGGAGCTGAACCAAATAAATAATAAATAAATAAATAATGCTGGACAATTCACACAGCATTATCTAGCCCCAAGCTAAGCAGAGCTTGTGTTATGGGTACTAGATAACTGATATACTTAATACAATATACTACATAGATAGATATTTTTTTATTATACATAGAAAACACCCAGACCAACGGAACAAATTTCTGCAGATCGTACACAAATTTGTTCCGAGGCGGGAATCGAACCCGCAACCTCCTGCGTCGCAGGCGGACCTTCGCCCGCTGCGCCACTGAGGTCGTCCACCAAATGCTGGACAGCCTAGCCTCAGCCTCGCAACGCATCGGTCTTGGCATGAATTTGGATAAAACCAAAGTCATGATCAATGGCCTCATTGATCCGGGACCGGTCGTCGTACATGGCCACCTTCTCGAAATTGTTTCCGAGTATACTTACCTTGGGCAAATTCTGCAGTTGGGTAAAAATTATTTTGAGAAGGAGGCTAGGAGGAGGATCCAGCTGGGCTGGGCAGCGTTTGGGAAACTACGTCGAGTCTTCTCGTCATCCATACCACAATGCTTGAAAACTAAAGTTTTCAATCAGTGCGTCCTACCCGTCATGACCTACGGAGCTGAGACGTGGACACTCACGGTAGGGCTGGTCCACCAGTTCAAAGTCGCTCAGCGAGCTATGGAAAGAGCTATGCTCGGAGTCTCTCTGAAGGATAAAATTCGTAACGAATACATCCGACAGAGAACCAAAGTTATCGACATAGCTCAAAGAATTAGCAAGCTGAAGTGGCAGTGGGCCGGCCATATCTCGCGAAGAACCGACAACCGCTGGGGTAAACGTGTTCTTGAGTGGAGACCACGACTCGGCAAACGTAGTGTAGGACGCCCTCCGGCCAGGTGGGATGACGATCTGCGAAAGACTGCAGGCAGATGCTGGATGCGGCAAGCTGAAGACAGGGCGCTATGGCGCTCATTAGGGGAGGCCTATGTCCAACAGTGGACTAATATGGGCTGATGATGATGATGATGATGATGCATCGCTTTGTTTGATATGGTCACCCAGATGTTCAAAAATAATTAAATAGATTTTACTGATTTTATTGTACCTAGGTACCTACTATTCTACTTATTCTAGATAGTTTCGATGCTGCCACCTAAATTTTACTTAATTACAATTACCCTGGTGCCTACTAGACAAAGGCCTTTCCCTGGTCCCTCCACTCATCGATCCTTTATTTAATTTATTATTTAATTAATTCCATTTAATCATTTTCTTCTAGAGACTGTTTCGAATGGGAATCTCGGTTGCTCTCAGCTTTTGGGGTGACTATCTGGTTGGCATTCTGCTACTACTATGACATGTGGATGATGCCTTTCTTACTCCTGGTCTTCTTCTTCAGGAATTGGCTTATCTATCGACTCACTGGTAAGAATTTTGATAGTTCCTTGATATTATTTCGACCGAGACATTTCAGCAAAAGCATAACAGGTTAATGAGGTGTATAATCACTTTTCATTTGATTAAGTTGGCGAGTTTTGTTGTTTCTATCATACCCAATAGGTACTTATTTTGTTTTCTATTTTAATGAATTGTTATGGTTTGAATTGTCAATGGTCGCTAAATTAATTTGAGTTTTGCCATGTTTTGTAGAGACCTATTCACTTTTATATTATGTTTTCTATTTAAATAATTATTTCTGTTTTTATAGTACGGTTGCAAATCTATAAAAGAAATTGCAATGGTAGCGCATGGCAGTTTATTTCTAAGTTTTTCACTAGTAAGTTTATCGAGTATATGTTGTCTGCATGTTTATGTTGAGCAATGCTTTGTAGAAAGCCTTGTGTAGCTTCGTTAGCTGTAATTTCTACATTAGCTGTATGTTTTTTGTTCACCTGATCATTAACACAACTCTACATAAAGACTACACGGTCTTTCTCGATAGCCTCATTTTATTTTTACTTATTTTATGCTGTGTGGATTGTCCAGCATTATTATTTTATTCCTTTATTTTATATCATTGTTTTGAGAAGTACCTACATTATTTAAAAGTATACACTTTTGAAATCACTACACCTATTTTATTTACAATTACAGCGCTGAAAAAACTACATATATCACAAATAATAATGTTACCCTACTTTTAAAAACTAATTTGTAATAACTGAATCTATGAATGTTCTGTTCATACAATGCTGATTAAATATTATATAAAGTGACCATGTTTCCAGGGGGAAATCCACTTCTAATACCAGTGGATGATGATGACTTATTAGCTGAAGAGGACGATGATGAAGAAGGGGATAAGGTACGTAATGAAAACACTAAATAAACTACCAGCTACTAATTACATAATCAAAGAAAATGATAGTGCATAGAAATTTCTTATGGGAATAACAATGATTAATATTAATAATAAACTTAACAAATACGCCGAAGCACATTAATTGATAATGATAGAGAAAAGCAAATGCTCATCAGTGGATACTAAACGACTACCACTGAAAAGAAATAAAAGTTATGTAATATCGATTCTAGTAAGTAGGTAATATTGAAACAAAACGTGCTTTTTACTTGCAGGAGGAAAAGAAATCGCTGAAAGAAAGACTTCAAGCAATACAAGAAGTAACACAAACTGTACAAAATGCTATTGGCTATGTAGCTTCTTTAGGTGAAGCTGTGAAAAAGTGAGTTATTGATTTCAAAACACTTTTATCTTCTACATGCAACGTTTTGTGTCACGTTATTGTTAAAAAGTTATAATATATTGTATTATTATAAGTATAATTTAACATATCTTGTAACTTATAATATTATTATATTATAATATATCTTATAATATTTTATAATATAACTTTTATTATATTATCTTAATTTACAGAAGGTCGTGGTTAACATTCCCGAAAGAAAAAGAGCCTAAATTTAGACAGGGCTTGTTATCGAGCCTGGTTTAGCATATACAACAAAACTAATGAACTCTTAAAACTTTCAAAACAGAACATTAAAGAAGTAAAATAGCTTAATCTGAATCATTTGTTTCAGCCTAATGAACTTCACAGTGCCGTACCTGAGTTACTTAGCGATAATAATGTTGTTTGGAGCAATGGTCGTTTTGTACATGATACCTCTGAGATACTTGCTGATGGCGTGGGGTAAGACAATCATATTAGTAGATCGATAATAGAAATAAGAAATTGAACTAAGCACGCTAAGTTCAATTTCAAGTAACTTAAGAAGACATTGATCTTAGACGAAAAGATGCTACATAGGTACTTACTTAACAAGTTAACGTAAAAGTTTGAAACCGAGCGTTTGCTTACATTATGATTGTGACAACTTAAATGTACACTATAAATACCTAACGAATAGGTAAAACACTAACTAGCAAGCTGAAATCAAAGCTAACATCATAACATTAACAAGTCTAGGTGTAACAAGTTCCTATAACTAGTGTACATCACCACATTTTACATGTGTTATTGAGTACAACATCTTAGAAGACGTTAATTTTTATACAAGCGATAATATTTCAGGAGTAAATAAATTCACAAGGAAAATACTTCGTCCGCACACGATACCAAACAACGAGGTATTAGATTTGCTATCCAGGGTGCCGGACGACGAAACATTGGTAAGTATATTTTTACCAAATTATTGCTTTTAGTCTACTGTCGGTTTTCGTTTTTTGTATCGCTCTAGCTAGACTACAAATTCTTCCGTTGCAAACAAACAAACGAAGGATCATTTCGACTTTTGGATAATTTCCAGACTTTTGAATCATTTACAGACCTTGAAAAAAATTCAAACTGCTTGGGTACTTTAGGGTTTAGTTCAATGAACCTGTATATAATAATGTCTTGCACAAAAAAATAACATCTAAAATTTAGGTCTATTTAAAATAAACTTAACAAATCTGATGTCACTAGTGAGGTGTGAATGTAGAGGGATATTAGAAGAGAAACCTAAGTAAAGATGGATGGGTTGTGTAAAAGAGGACATGCGTAAGAAAGGTGTAATGATGCAGATGACGACTGCTATGGGACTGTTAAAGGTAGACACGACATGTGCCGACCTCACGACCGTGTCGTGTGCTAGAGTGGGATAATGCTAGGGAAAATATTTGAAACCAATCTTAGAGTGAAATATATTACAAAAACCATGTTTATTTACAGTTGGACTGCCGAGAAATGAAGCCACACGCGCCTAGTGACAGGAGAGACGCGAGGAAAAAGCACAAAACTTCGTAACACACGCCCTTTGCGGTCCGCGACCGGATCAGGAGACATCTCCCCAGATTTGGCAATAAAGATGATTAGGCCGGGTATGAGTGACTGTTGAGAACACACGTAACGCGTAACATGATTAAAACATCTGAATAAACCTTACAGCGGCATAACAAAAAAGTTAGACATCTGCTGAGCGCTTGTTTAACAAAAGTGTTACCACAAAACTGCGTTCTACGACGGTTTAAAAGTAAAACTCTTGTTAAACCCATGTCTAACTGTTTAGACACAGTTTAGCGAAACGCTTGCTAAACCAGTGTTTACTTTGGTTTTTGTAGTACCGCTGTTAGTATCTTACCTTACTTCCTAAAGGCAAATTTATAAAAGACGGCCCGATCCTCTATTTTCGTATATCGGAGGCCTGGATTTGTGACGTCAGCGTGGATTACTGATGAAAAACAAAAGACCAATCGCGCTAGCTTTTAAAAATTAACATATACGCCCATTCTTGCACGAAGTGTTTAAACTTTCATGGTGTAGGAAAGCTTAAGAAAATTTTATAAATTTCGTAAATTACTAAATTGGAAGGAAATAATTTTAGTACATTACGCATTGGATGTCATTTTTGTCTAAACGAGGCCTTGTCTGCTGTCCATGCTAAGCTGTTACGCGTTTCGGGTCGCCTCTTAAGGCGGGTACTGACCGGCGTTACGTGTTACATAGCGCACGAACTCGACACACGAACCGGTCACCCGGCTCTATGTGGCTGGTATTGACTCGGCCTAAATGTAAATAATTTGTAGATAGATTTATAAAATCTCATCTGACTTCCACTAGCTAGCATAAATTTTCTAGCAGAATTAAGGGTTCTCTTATTGGCTGACTTAAAGCGTTATAAAAATCTGTTTTTTATAGGTCTGGTTGAATTCTGTTTTTTAAGTAAATTCTGGTTTTAAGTCTGTTTAAAATCTGACTTAGGTACCTTTACCGATTGTAAAAATTATATTACTTTGTTGAACAAAGCTTGAAAATAGGCTAAGAATAAGCATCATGATGTAACTGTACCTACCTTTACAATTGAATAAGTGCTCTTAGGTTCCTAGGTACTCTTAGCTTTTGAAGTCTTAAGTTTTTTAACCTTAGATACCTACTAAGTATCTGTATCAGCATTCTTCTGTCGCTCCAAAACGTACTTAAGATCTTAAATAATCTGAATCAGAAAACAAAAATGAATAGTTGTCATTTAAGTGGGTACAAATTATAAAAACACCTCTAGGTACCTATGTATGTACCTGTATGACCCAATTAATTAACTAAATAAACTCAAACAACACACAAAACGTAACACAAAAAAGTGAAAATATATGAACCAACTGTGATTTCAGTTGATCTGAGAACCATTTTAAAAATAATTTGACCAAACAAAGGTGCGCGAACTCTCAAGCACTAATCATCTAATTCCAATGAGAAAAAAGTTATTTATGCTCCAGAACACGCGTATTGTGTATTGTGTATGCTGTGTGAATTGTTCAGCATTATTTATTAATTTTATTGTATGTTGTCACAAAACACCAAAGCTATTAAACAGGGTACTGACCGGCGTTACGGCGCGTAATGTAACGTGTTACATAGTGGGCTTACGTGTAGTCAGTACGGGAAAAGAAGGCGCTCGCAAAGACACGGATTTTAGAGCACGGCGTAACGTATCACGCTGCGAATAGTAAATTACGCCCCATAACACCGATCAGTCAGTACCAACCTTTAGGCACAAAATAATTACAAAACTGACATCGTTTGGATTAGTTTAAGTTACCTAGTAATAGGAAAATCTCTTATCTTCCAATAATAAGTGTTTTATATTTCATAGTTTATGCTAGTGAATCTTTTTGCTATAGGTATTCAATTGCACATTATTGTCATTATATTGAAAAAACTAAACATTTTATTCTATTTATTGACAAAATGTACCTACATCTATTTTTACAGGCATAGCGTAACTAATCTTATAAAAATAGTAATCTTTAAGAGTTCATCAAAACATGAAGTATGAACATGAATACACCATGAATACATTTATACTACAATGAATGTTGAATACATGAATGTATAATTAATAGTATAACCGAACAAACATAATAAAACAAAACATGGATTATCTCTCCGATTTCCTCGTTCCTAGTTTATTATTTTTACCAAATATTTACTTACCTTTATTTTTTTCAACGCATTTCTTGCATAAACTGTTATTAATCGTTATGTAGCTAAATCATTTGTAAATAATAGAACATTTTATTGTCTTCATCTTTGTAAATCTTGCCCCTCGTCTAAATTATTATGGTGGGTATTGACCGGCGTAACGGGGTGTAATGTAACGTGTTCACAGCGAACGTGCGTGCAGTCAGTAAGTGGAAAGAAGGCGCTCGCAACGCGCAACGAAAGGGCTTTTATTACACGGCGTAACGTATCATGCTTGCTGCGAATGTTACATTACGCCCCATAATACTGGTTAGTACTCACCTTTAAAGTACTTCCCGAAATAAACGCTTCTGTATTAAAATCACTAGATATAAAAATTGCATTTATCTACAAAATTTAAGAGAAAATAAAAGCAGATTTTAAATTTTATATTGTTAGATAGGATTTTTAAAATATTTTGTAAAAAAATGTTGATTTTGTGATACCTACTTAGAAATAATTTTACAGATTGCGTACCTAATCTCTAATCATGAAAATAATACGGTCTACCTGAGAATGTCTTCGCAGTGCGAGGAATTACATTTTTGAATAAGTAGAAATGAACCGACTTAAATAAAATGTTTTCTAAATTACGTACGACTTTAAAGCTTTCTAATTCAACTTTACTACGCTTTCCACTATCATCTCTTGTTTCTAGTCAAAGCTAAGTTGAAATTTAAGTTAAAATTGTATTTACATATCTTCGCACAAGCTAGCACATTGTAAGCTCCCTCGCACTTAGCACTATGTTCGTATAAAATATCGATAGTGTATTATCTATGTTTTTTTCGTTCAGTCTACTTTACGAGCCCTAAGTCCGGTTGGTGAAGTATCGTGGCGTGATTGTGGCGTCTCCTTTTTCTATGGGATTTGGTACAGCGCGTGTCTATCGTGCAGGGAAGGGAACTACGCAAATCCCGTACAAAAATGAGACACTCTGAACTATTGTGTACGCCACCCACTCACGTTCGTGTCTACCCACAAGTTTGCATCTGCATTGACGCGGCACCAATGCTCACTTGTTAAGTCCTCTAGTCCATCGGGTGTGGAAAATGATAGCAACATTAGCAACCTGTCAACGGAAAATTCGACTAAAACACTTTGATTAAAAACAATTATACTAAAAACATTTCGACTACCTAATAACAAATCGACTAAAGCAATTCGACCTTGAGTTGACTCGACCTGCGAAGCGGGGGGGAAAGGGTGTGTATAATGTATAATTTGTAACTGAATGGGTGTGTATATGTACATATATTGCACCCAGAGCCATAATTATGTTGACACAATTTTTTTTTGTTGATGAAACGAATTGTTTTAGTCGTTAGTCACAGTGTTACTCGTCGAAATGTTTTTAGTCGAATTGTGTTTTAGTCGAATTGTTTTAAACGAATTGTTTTAGTCAGCGTGGACAGACTTAAACGTGAGTGGCCACCATTTGGGATGAATATGTTCCGAATATAATACCTACAGCGATAGAGAAAACTTCCTAGATGTCGAACTTTTTGAAGTTGTTGCGCCGTGCATTAACAGCTGGGTGCAATCATTTTATTACTGTCCTGTAACAAGTAGGTTCTCGTTTACATATGGAGGCTGCCCTTGTGTGACAAGTGATATGACTGAATCGCAATAAATGCACAATGACAGCATAAATGCTGGAAATTTAGTCGTAAGAGGACATCTGGGTCTTTTCCCTACCCCAATTAATTTAAGTTACCTACGTACAGTTTATTACCTATTAATTTTTACCTTGGATAAAAGGTCATTGTGAAAATTTAGATTTATTAACTGTTAAGTAAAACCTAGTGCATTTTTACTAAATCATCCGATCCATAAAGTGTTTATTTTTATGATGCACAGTGATGAAAAATGTTAAACGCTTTCATATTTTAAAAGAATAAAGATTTTAAAACTTTAATCGTTTATTTTTTTTGGTATCTGCCTACCTTATTAAGATATAATGACATGATACTTAATACAATACTAGATAATTACCCATCTTCTGTGAAGCTACCAGCGTTCTTGTCGTCTGTCTACTGCAGTTCTGTAATAGTTCGTCGTTACGTAGTTCATTAGTTTTAAAAAAATTAAAACCATCTCGCTTGGTCCCACCTGGAATGTCATTAAAAATTTCAAATTTAGACGATCGGCTTGGCATAGTGCTTGCCCCGATGCTGCTTCTCCAAAATCACTTTTGTCCCAACGGCAATGGGACGTGCAAAGGATTTGGTTGTTACAAACGTGCTCCAGCTCTGCGGATCGTGCCCGCCTCCTGGCCGATTCTAAATAGTAGTCAGGATATGGTTGCAAGCATTTCCTTCATATAACACTGGTACTTTATTGGGTCCCGTAACTTTCCGTATCGCAACTTGTCTTCGGCAGGGTGCAAGGTGTTGCATGCTTCATCAATGCCAGTGCGGTACTGCTGTCGAACGCGGTCATCACGGATAATCGTGTAAGGGCCGCCGGTCGGATATCTCGCCAGGCCAGCTTTAACGACATCATCCGGCGGGCCTTGGTCATCGATAACGTACCTACCAGCTATTCTCGAACCGAATGATCTGTTGCGTGACGATGGTAAGAGGCCCGACGGTAGGTATGACACTAGTCTCATGGGAGTTGGGGAGGCCCATAGTGTGGGACACTTGCGCCTACTTTACTCCCCTTGGAGTCGAAACCCTAGGTCTGTGGGGTACCGAAGCTCTTCGGGTTTTTAAAAAAATATCTAGAGCTGGTGAGTATCTAACGCAGCGCATCAGCATTGCCATACAGCGGGGCAATGCAGCCAGCGTCTTGGGGACGCGACGACTGGTATTGATATGATCAGTTGAGCTACCTGTAGATTGATTGCAACAGTCTGCAGTTAGCTCAATTGTTTCAATTGTAGTAAATACTAGTTCTAATTTATTTCCATTACGTTTTTGATTATTACGTAGGTACTTATTTGATTGTAATTAGGTACCTACGTACGTACCTAATTTTGAAGGAAGGCTATATACTAAACAAGTGGGTTGGGTAGAGTAGATACATTATTTTTATTTCAAATTAGGTACCTATCTAGTCGTCGCAATTATAAGGTAGGTAGGTAGGTAAATATCTTCATAATATCCTCCTTCATTAATAAAATGTCAAATTTGTGAAGATGGGTAGTGAAGATGACGTAGGTGCTTTATCAATCTTTATAGGTTCATGGAGTGCTTGTGAGTTGTTTGTAACATAATATTGACACTGTCATCCCCAAACATGACTAGGTACTGAACAGCAGATCAGGTTGATTTTACACTGTTCTGTTTTGGACTTATAGACACTGTAAGTTTAGGTCCTATAAAACAAGCCTTTAGGTTCAAAACAGAACAGCCCCGTACGTTATTTTAACGCAGGTACTACCACTAGTATAATATTATAATATCTGTGACGTAGGCTAAGTACCTATTCATCTCGGAAAAACCCGTGTGCGCAATACCGCGTACAGGCAGGATGCTAATACACTTGCGAGCTTTATAATGGAATCGCTTTCATCGCGAGTTGATCAAAACAATTTTTTTACAATTTATGTACAATGAACTATAGATTGTGGTATATCATTTGAAAGGTAATTTTGTTACCTTTCAAGTGATATCAAGAAGATTTAAAATTAATTAAATTGGCTACCTAAATTTTGGGAATTATTGCAATAGGTCGAAGTTGCATCTATCGGCTTCTATCGGCGCCGGAGCTGGATGAGCTAGATTTCTCCCTCGTATCCGCTGTTTTAGCTCGTCCCACATATGCCAGATTGGGTTCAAGTCAGGAATAAGGGCTGGCCAGTCTAGTGTGGGAATGCCGACATGGAAGACGTCTGTCGGTACTGTCTAGTCACTGCTGCGGTGTGGCAGCGGACATTATCGTCCATTAAATCAAAATTTATCGTCGCCAATAAATCCTGCGTAAGGGAAAACATAACTTAACTCATAGTTCACTGCAAAGAAATTGTAAAAATTAGCCTTGAACAACCCTTGAAGCGATTCCAGTTTAAAGCTCGCAAGTGTAGATGCATCTCTACGAATGAGAATGAATGAATACCTACGCAAACGGTGTGGACGTAGCAACATTTACAATTACTGAAAACGCCATCTCAATTCTCTGCTCTGTAAGTTGTAACTAAAGGAACTGACTGTGCAATGCTACTCAACAATAGATGGCGTAATCATAGCTTAAAAAGAGCAAAAGTTCTATAGCCAGTCCCATAGATAAAAAAGTAATTTCGCCAGCCAGCGGCCGCCATGTTTGATTGCTGTCATTTCTTGATCTGCCTGCGCTGTCATCGTGTGGTGCCGTGCATCTAGATTTTCTGCCAGACAGCCAAGTTAATTCATCAAAACCCCTCAAAAACAGCTAAAATGAGTTCAAAATTGCAAGAGCTTAAAGAAACCTTAAATGAGACCCTCAGCGACAAAAGCAAGCCATGGACAAGATACTTTGAAATCGCCGAACTTAAAACCGGTGTCAACCGATTGTACATATTCGTCGGTAAGTTTTGCTCTTATTCCGCGTTTATTTATAACCTAAGCTGGTTTTGACGTTCATTTTTCTTGTTCAGGTCTTCTGGCGTTCACTGGTTTATATTTAGTGTTCGGATTCGGCGCTGAGCTGATATGCAATGTGATCGGTTTCGTTTATCCGGCCTACATGTCCATGAAGGCTCTGGAGTCTCAATCGAAAGAGGATGACACGAAATGGCTGACGTACTGGGTCGTCTTCGCTTGCTTCTCGATCGTGGAGTACTTCTCAGACTTTATTGTTGGCTGGTTCCCGCTGTACTGGTTGGTTAAGGTCAGTGCTACAAGGTCATTCAGTTTTTTTTATAATTATACCTACAGGTACTGGTTTACCAAATTACCTAAACACTTGCCAAGTGACCCTCTTATACGTAGGAAGGAAACAGTGTGGCTATGGACTGATGATGTAGATTGCCTGACACAGATTGTAGTAGGTATATTAGTAATTAAACCATTGAGGGCAGGGTTTGAGCCTAAAATTTTCAATTACAAAGATAATTTATGATTCTGTTTTCATCAGTTACCTACTAGAATCTGTATTCAATAAAGTCGAAAAGAAATAGCTGTTAGGTTGTAGAGATTTATTTCATTCTTATCACTACTTGTCGGGCACCCACCTATAACCTTGACTCTGAATAGGACTTATTGTGTTTATCAGAGTAGGCGGATTCAATTGAAAATAAACTCCAGTAAGGTGAAAAGTGGATGCAAAGAGATTTAGGTACTATTGAAAATCAACAAACGTACATAGACTCTAGAACAGAACTTGATTTGAAGTAGGTTGTAGCATGAGTTTATAGCAAACTAGCTACTGCCCATGGCTTCACACATGCTTTTTTAGTAGCCCATGTCCATCCCTGGGATACTATATACCTCTGGCAAATTTCATTGAGATCTGTTCAGCCATTTAGGAGTGAAAAGGTAACAAAGACCGAAGGAGTTACTTTCGAATCACACTGATGTATGGATGGATGTTTGTTACCTTTTGACACCAAAACTACTGAATGTATGGGGCTCAAATCTTTTGTACAGGTAATTCTAATCCTGGAATCAAATATAGGCTACTTTTTATCCCATAAATCAGGTCCCATGGGCTGAAATCATCTTTAAATGTTTATAGAAATAGCGCATGCGAAGCTGCAGGCATAAACTTGATTATAATATATGGACCTAAATAATGGAGAAATGACAAAAACACCTAAATCTTGCATCGCCAGCTTCACATTCCACTGCAGTAGATTAATATAGTGCTATGACTGTACAAAAGTCTTACCAAACTAATTCTGAGTAAACATTATTTTGTATTTGTGTCACTCTCAGATAGAGCAGAGTCATGCTGATCTACTTTAAAATTGCAGTAACATTGACAAATGCCTACTATTTCGCTGATATCATGATTCAACCAAACTGATAAGAGTTAGTATCGCTACTAGTTGGTATCTAGATTAAACGAAATTGTGTTGCAAACTTCAAGACCTATTGTCGTAGATTGCTCATGATTGAGTAACTATTGTTTTAAGCTATCTTACCCAGTCATGGACCCATGAGTTTTACTCTTTTAAGGTTTTACTCATACACATTTTTACATGCTTTTATTTAACATGCAATGTATTTAACTATGTCCGGGTAGAATCTTGCAACTAAATTTTGAAGATTTCTTCAGCAGATTGAGCTGTTATTTTGTATAAAAGTTTGGATGACAATGCATTAAAAGCTTGTTTTAAAAAGGCTTTTTAAAATATTAAAACTTTACTAAATACTTTGTCATTGCTAAGACTTGCCACCAAATTTTAAAATAAGAATATTTGATGAAAAGTACAATACATTCGGAGGTACCGGCGATTGGTGGAAGGGGCGATTACTACGCTGCACAACCGTGGTGTATTAATCGCCCCTTCCTAACCGAACTCGGCTCATGTTGGATGTAGTAAGAGCCGACTAAGGGAACCAGAGGAAGGGCAGGAGCTCCCTTCTGTGTATTTGTATCACCAATAAATAAATAAATAAGTAATGTTAGGTATGCCTACATAGACAACATAGACAATAATTTATTTGCCACTTACAGTACAAAGCAGACATAAAAAATGTTACATAGTTAACTTATGTTACGAGAACTAAACAATTACACAAAAAAATTTACCAAAAAAGAGAGTGTGTGTTTTACATCAGCAAAAATGTCTCGGTTCACCATAAATGCCCTACTACTAAGGAGTAGAATGGCCTACATATTGATTAAATAGATAGATTTTCTGATGCTGTATGAATTGTCCAGCATTATTTATTATTATTATTATTTATTAGTAGTGTCCTATCGTACCTATAACAAATTAGGTTAACCAAGACACTAGGCTTTCCTAAAAATAGCAATGAGCCAGTTTAATCAATCACTTATCTCACATGTTGGATTGCTTTAAAACATAATAGTAGGTAAGTGTCTGCTGAATAGTACCTACTTTTATTAAAGTAGGTAGGTTAAAGTAGGTAGTACCTACTTATGTTAAAGTAGGTAGGTACCTACTGTGTCATAATGACCAAAATTATCACGAACTATACAAAATATCTGGAATTAAATTAAAAGCTGATGTCATTTTTACTAGCTTAACTAGATTAATAAAACCTACATGTTTTGTCCATGTTACTAGACTTTGGCGAAACTGAAGATACAATGTTTGTAAACATTGCCCCCTTACTTAACCTAAAAATCACTTTCTTGTTGTTGATTTTGGGATAGAATTTGCACTGCTTGTCAATTTGAACTCTATCCTACAATGCATAATCCTGATAATATTTATTCTGCCACCACGCCAAGAAAAGCATTTTGGAGTTCGGTGTGGAGAGTTAAACAAACATTGCACATTGAGAATGGCTGGAGTATAGTAACCATATC
Source organism: Eupithecia subumbrata (assembly GCA_949316285.1). Taxonomy (NCBI): domain Eukaryota; kingdom Metazoa; phylum Arthropoda; class Insecta; order Lepidoptera; family Geometridae; genus Eupithecia; species Eupithecia subumbrata. Next base: position 949,842 of record OX438644.1, on the reverse strand, counting down.
TCTAAATATTTTCCTCGAGTATGTTAGTAGGTTTTATTTTATCTCTTCTGTCACCATTATCTATGTGGCTGTAAATTTCTCTGTGTCAGTATCAATATTATCAGTTCTTATCTGTAGCTCGAAATTAAGCAAATAATTCTGACGGACTTGTCACTAATGCACATGTTTTTCTATAAATTTTTACAAGCAAATTATTTTATTTTGCTTGTAAAAAAGTGGTCAGTAGTTTAGGTCAGCCATTAATTAGGTAGGTATTTGAAAATTTTATGTACTAGGAAGTACGATTTTTATTTTGTCTAGCAAATTTTAGATGGGTTAATAAAAAGCTCTATCTAAATATACAGGGTTACAAGAAGTAATATAATTGTCATCCATCAAATAATTTTTTTTTCAGACAGCACATACACTGAGTTAACATACACAATCCAAATAGCGAGAATCATTTTACATCACATAATTACACACTAGCATATTAAACAAATTAAAATAAATAAATTAAACCATCAAAACTTATTAAATAAAACTGTGTAACTAAAAGTGAATACCTACAATAAGAACTAGTAAGGCACAATCGGCGGCCTTATTACTAAAAGCGATCTCTTCCAATCGCTATCATAACTTCCATTAAAATTCTATTACACTGAATACCTACTAAACAAAAATATATACACAGTACACACTAACTATTACTGGCATATTAATTTGATTTTATTAAACCAGATACTCTATAAATAGCTTCTGTCATAACCAGTAACAGCATAACACACATATCAACCACTATCTCAAAATTTGACCTTTAACTTCCTAACCTTCACATATTTGATAAGAGTTCAACATTGAAGGTTGGCTGGACACATTGTAGTAATCAAATAGTGAACTTTCACTACAAGGGTACGTACAGCATTCTGTTTTACCAGTCCGTTTTATCGTATACCTACGTTTGTATTCGGCGATGGCGGATGTAGTTTTTTGAGCGAGCTCACACATATGACAGTATTCCAGATCCAGTAATGTGTGTGAACTCGCTTATTTTTTATTTATTTGGGTAACAAAAAGCTTATACTACTGTATAACAATACATAAATAAAACTAGAACAAATAAAGCTAAAACATTTTCCGCCTAAAGAACCTCAATACATAATATTAATAACTGAACTAAGTAATTAAATCATTAAAGAAAATGAGTAACGTGCCTAAGAGGATCAGTTATAGCAATTTCAATAGAACTAGTATCCACGTTATTCATTATGAAATAAGAGCGATATATCTTTTTAAATTATCCAAATCGGACTATAACGTACGAAGTTATGACCAAATTACTAGCGAAGTTCACTGAGTGAACGCCGCGGGTGCGTGTGACGTCACTCGCTCGGTCGCCGACCGTTAACCGTAGGCAGACATCAGATTTTAGTGATTTACTCCGAAACTATAAGTTTAGGAAAAACAAATGACAACCAGACTCAGTTTTGAGATCCAACCGAATGAAAACAAAATTTTTTTTTATTCGGTGGGTCTCTCATTTCATTATTTTTATTGGGGCTAGATAATGTTGTGTGAATTGTCCAGCATTATTATTATTATTATCGCCGAATAAACTCTATACGATAAAACGGACTGCCTGTGTAAAAGTACAATAAGAGAGGAAAGCTGTCTAGAAGAATAATGCATCTTCTATTTGTAGGTTCTAGCTATTTATGCAGCACACAAATAGCTAGAAGGCACAGGATTTCGCGTTCGTAGGAGCGGGACACAGAGCATAAGTTTTCGGTGTGAGGTGAAACAAGATCCGTCAAGTGCGAGTGTAACTCGCGCGCCGAGGGTTTCGAAAGTATGTCAACAAATATGTACCAAAAGTACCGGTTAGAGACTTCGCAATTTAACGAATACCTAAGAATAATAGGTACCAACCTACATTTGAGATGGATCTCTCTGCATGCTTCGTTTAAAGTGGGTAATGGTAAATTTTTCGAATTTTTTCAAAATATTACAAAAAGTATGAAACCTACACAAGTTTGAAAAACTGTTTTGAAACGTACAAACCACTCTGTTAGGTAGCCCCCCCTTTTAATTATTCCCCCCTTTTTGACCATTTTTCAAAAAGTGTTCTTTTTTCAAACTTCTCTATATTTTACCTGTAAAATATAGATCCATGTCTATAAACGCTCCTTACATTTTACATGGATCGCTCTGCAATCTTCGGAGATAGGGGGGGGGGGGATGGGTATTCTTTCGACTTTTTTCAAAATATTTCAAAAAGTATGAGACCTACAAAATTTTCAAAAACTATTTTGAAATGTACAAACTGATACCTTCATTTGATACCCTACATGACCCTGTAGGTATCTTTTAAAATTTTGGCATTACAATTTGTATGGAAAATATTCATTTTCATTTATTTTTCTTTAAATCTGTACAGGCGCACGAAATGTATTATTATTTTAAATTTCAAGTTGATAGATGCAGTAGTTGCTGAGTTATTAAGGAGGGAAAAAAGGACAGACAAAGCGAGACCATAAGGGTTTCGAAACCGATCTTCGATCTTCGAAACACTAAAAACAGTCAAGAGATGGCACGTTTGGCAAATATGAGCCCTGAAAGACATGGATACTTGTACTGACCACTGCGACAAAAAAAGTGTAGATAAATCTCATGAATGTCTTGAAATATTCATGAATGCTTCTACTACTGGTATAATTTGAATCATCCTAGATATAAAAGCCACTGATGAGAAAGTGTAGCGGCCATATTTGAAAATACTCTATTGTCTATTTCGAACAGCGCACACATTGCCGTTGCGTGTTATAATTATGGAGAGTTCATTAGTAGCACGCCTTGCGTACTCATGTTAATGAATACAGTATTTCGTCATACTTTACCTATGGTTCTATTCTATCAGTACTTACATAATTAGAAGGAACCGAGGCTCACGCGAGTTTTTTTTTATTATCTGTGCGTCTGGTCGAAGCGACGACGCGTGACCCGAGAGCTGGTGAGTATCTGGCGCAGCGCATCATCATTGCCATACAGCGAGGCAATGCAGCCAACGTCTTTTGGGCGCGACGACTGTTATTGAGATGAATCAGTTGAGCTACCTGTAGATTGTTTGCAACAGTCTGCAGTTAGCTGAATTTTTTCAATAGTAAATACTAGTTCTAATTTGTTTCTATTATTTGATTGTAATTTTCCTTCTTACCAGGTGCCTGGTAGGTATTTTTCTGACAGGATAAATCATAGCGTTCATAGATTGCACTAACTTTTATGACTGGAGGGGAGGACATACCCAAGTCATCTGTATGTAATTTAAATACATAAACAACATCAATTGTGATGTGTAAGCATGTAGTAGGTTTATCACTGACTGAACAAGGTAATTGGTAATGTATTTGTTTGTTTAATACATGTTATTGGGTATTTCCTATGTATAATAAAAAAATCGATCTATGTAATCTATTGTATTATGTTTAAAAGTCATCCGTAGCCAAAACAAAAAGTAAATACCCATAACACAAGCTCTGCTTAGCTTGGGGCTAGAAGAGTTGTGTGTATTGTGTCCAACATTAATTATTATTTATTTATATTTTATTAAGTGTGTCAGTCATCAAGTACCCATAACACAAGCTGTTTAGCTTGGGGATGGGGCTAGATGATGCTGTGTGGATGGTCCTCCTTTTATTAATTAAAATAACCGACCATGATATTACCATCAATTTGAACCATGAAAACATTTCAACGACTGCACCTATACAGGGTTATTGGTAATTCACTGACACTGCGTGAACTGCATTTTCTACCCACCATCACAAACACGTTTGTGAAGACGCCAGGTTCTTATTATTTTTTGTAAATCGCCTCTGTCTGGTACAAAATGAACAAAACGCGAATGTCCGGAACCCAATCTGATGAATAATTAATCATCAAATAGCTCAAATAGTGGCACGGCCGCAGAGGACGCCAGATACAAATACAGGTCTGAAGAGTCCAGAAGCGTCTCATTGAGGCATCAACCCCATCCACACCCACAAAAACGTTGAAAAGAAGCTGTCAGTCACCGAAAATCCTGCTCCGGTACTTCAAGGAGCCAGCTCCTAGAAGTAGGAAGGCTCCAAGGCCCCCCCCTGCCTAAATTGGCCCTAACCAGTCCAGGCTGGGCCTATTTAGGCAGGGGAGATATATGAACAATATCCTTCCATGCGAGATATCCGTGCAGATCTCAGTTCCCCCACTCAGCATTAGAATTACCATTGAAACCGATTTATTTATTCATTTGTGATTGTGGTAATATACAATTAGCTCAAATAGTTGATGATTTAGTCACATGTGGTGGACCAGTACAACTTCCTCTTTCGTATAGCTATATAAATGTCTTTTGTGATAAAATACGAAGATGGGAATTGTAGGATTTTAATAAATGCGTATTAAATATATTCCGCTTCTTTTTCGCTTCCGACATGGTTTTGTCTTCAGAAATACGTGAGTAAAGTTTAGAGTTTAGCACATTCATTGCCTATAAATCACATGCCCGTCTTCAACAAGTTCTACATGCGGCTTCGGATCGGACCGCGGAGCCTGGGCAGTGAATGCGTTAAAACAGTAGCAATTGGGGGTTGCTGGCATTAGTGCGGTGAGCGTTCTTTCCATCGCCCCCCTAAAACCACCCGGTACTTTCTCCGCCCCTCTTGTGGCCTCTAGCACCCACAAGGGGGCGTTACCGCCCATTTTAAGAAAGACGGATAAATGTTTTTTTTTATTATGTGTTTCATTATAAATGCATGGATATTGTGTTAATGTTCTTGGATGAAGAATATCCCTTATCTTGAGTGTCCTCCCCCCCGACCCGTCCCTTGCCCCCCGCACAGTTGCCCTGTCAAAACGCCTTCGCCGAACGACTGCATGCATAGGTAGGCTGTGTTTAACAGCAATAAAAATGTGTCAAAAGATATGCTGCTTCCTCCAACATATTCAAGCACCGACTTAAAACATGGCTACCTCTCTGGTAGCCATGTATTCTACAGCTTCGGTAATTTCCTAGAGTTACCTGAACTGTAGAATAAAATCCCCATACCTGGTAAAGTAAAAATTTTCTCAAAAAATATATAAAAAAAATTGTGATTTTTATTAAATATAAATACGTAACTGTTTATAGCGGATAAGAAACGATCTGATTAAAAAGGATGGCATCATTTTTAGTGCTGTCAAACTATTTTAGTTTAGTTTTTTTGGCGACATCCGAATTGACACCACTAAAATGTGAATTTAGTTAGTTGCGTTGCATACGTAATTTGCTCTGGGTGGTGAGTCTATTTAACGTTGTAACGAGACGTGAGCGTGACGCCTCCTTTTAGTATGGGATTTGTATAGTAGGTAGGTACCTACCCTGTCCGCGCGATAGAGGTGCTGCGCTGGACCAAATTGTATGAAAAAACTACAACGTCGAATAGACTCGCCCCTCTGAACTGTCTGTTGTTCATGTTTTATTACATGGTGGAAACTTTACTCGTTTTTGTGTTGTCCTACCTATTTATGTGTAGTATAGAGGACTGTTGCTTCCAAAATAAATTAATAACTTCTCTGAGTATTGACCATCCAGCTCCTTGACAATACAGACCTAATAAGAAGGCACAAAATGAAAAAACCTTTTGAGTTAGTGTAGTGTGATGAATTAATATTAGTGAAATTTAGTGAAAACAAACTAAAGAACACATATCAAAGTGTCTTTCCGTAAATCTTATATAGAGACAATAAGAAAGGTGTTAATGAACACGTTCATGGAATAAGCTATGCTAGCAATTTAAATTAAATTTAAATTACTCATTAGCCCACGTTGTGGCTAGATTGTAATCATACTAATGCACATTCTTTACAAGTAATTAATGTGCACTGGATAGTAAAAAAAAATCTCAGTATTATAAATAGATCGTCATTATAAAGAGGAAACTAAGTTTGCGATCTGCGTCTGACTCTAAGGAATATCTATCGGTAGATCTGTGTATTATTATTATTGTGTGTATGTGTACCTACACTCTTACAAATCTTACTTTTACCTGAATTTCTTGATGTAATCATTTCTATCTATGCTGCTACCAACTAATGAGGTGTTGTCTAACAAGAAACACTAAATATCCATTTAATCGTCGTCTATGCGCGGTCTCTCTTTCAGTCTGGTTGATCAACCAGACTAAAACGAGGGCGCTGAAACGTGGCGGAGCTCTATCGTCTCCTAGTCTATGCCTTTAAAATTTCTAAAATTCATAATGCATATGATAAAGACCGCGCATAGACGATAGAACGACGCCTCGCTAAAGCGCCCTCTATTGAGTTCATAGATTTAAACTCTACTAGGAATTCTTCAAACTGCGTAAGTTTTTGTCGTAAAAAAGATCTTTTCTTGTTGGAAAACTCCTCATTTCATTCAAAAATAATACTTGTATCTAAATAAATGTATTTTGTCCACAGTGCATCTTCGTCATTTGGTGCTTCTTGCCAACAGAGTTCAATGGATCCATCATCATTTACAACCGCGTTATCCGCCCATACTACTTGAAGCATCGGGGTCAAATCGACGACCTTGCCCAAACAGGTAAATGTACAACCATAATATAATATTTTATTATAAAAACTCGCAATTTCATGTATTCGTTATGAATATGAGCGGGTTATCTATGAACCCTTTTTGTGTTGGAAGAAGACGTTTCATCCCTTAACGAGGGACTTCAGGGTGAGTTCGATTTTAGTAGGGTATTTGACAGGGCTGATTTTACAAGTTAATCACAAAATGGACGTACGGTAGTGCTAGAGAATCCAATCCCGCAAGTGCGGGATCTCGCACCATTTTTGCGGGATTTGCGGGACTGAAAAAAATATGGAAATCGCAGAAAAAATTACACAGACCTTCTGAAACCATATTTATTTGTCCAGGCCTCATTAACAATCTATCAAACCACTTTATTTTCCTTGGAACTTTCGAACTTGACCCCTATAGGCTTCAACCGTACAGCAAGCCTAGCGCGGGTGTGAAGTACCAAACCTAAGAAACCGTCGTTTGCGTTCATACTGAAGTGACTAAGGCGGGCGCCTAGTGCGAAGGGCGTAAGCATCCACTACAGAGCCGCGATTTTAAAGCTGCGTCTTTCGACGCCCGAGTGCGTGTGGAGCAGCAGTAACCGATTACAATTTCTTCGTAAGCAAAATCGATTGTCCTAAATTTTTAAAAAATTGTCCTTAAAAATAAATGCGTGGAAAGAGTCTAACGAATTGTAATATAAACTCAAAATATATATCGAGCTTTAATAAACGACTAGACGACCAATTTCACTCCCAATTATCAGAAAATAGAATACAGAAGATATACAGACTAAATATCCTCATTGACTTTCTGTACATAGTTACTTTTGACTTTCGAGAAATATTTATGTTACATCGCATGAAAAAATGTGTACTTTCTAGAGGTCACTTATAAATAGGTACCAAGAAAAAAACAGGACCTAACACCTAACCCTTTGGTACTCCTCACGGGTAATATTACTGCCTACCTCAAGTCACCTAACATTAATTGCATCATTACCTGTACTGTACTGTACTCCTCCAGTCTCTGATAGACTGTAGTCTTTTTATTCTCTTGTTTTTTCAGATATGAATATAACGAATATGCATTCAAGGGGTTATGCAGTTCGAAGTAGTTATCATGCTAAACGTCCTTGATTGTAAGCATTCGATTGGTCTAAAAACTAAAACGCCGGTCAAATACCCTATTTCTATCTAGCTTCAGTCGTCACGTAGACAAACTTACAAAGAGATAGTCCCCTAATGAGGCATAAGCATATTAGAAAAACGATTTTTACAAATTGTTCCACTCTTGAGTATCTCTTTGATTTTAGATTTGAAACACTTCATCAAGGGTATTGAGAAAACCATTGACAAAACCGTTAAGAAAGTTAGCAGTCAAATAAAAGATCTGCACAAAGATTAAACCTTAAAACAGGTACTTCTAGTGCATAGCTTTGCATGGCTAAGAGCTTTGCTGCTTTTTCGTGACGTTCTGGGAACGAAAGCTTTTTTTACTTTTCTTTCTAACGTTTCTGTTTCTTTCTGTAGATTTGTTTACGTAAATAATGTGGTAATGGTATTCAAGAGTGGACTTACATTATGTTTGTGACGTCTTGTCCTGGAAATGGTCCTTGCCAAATCCTTTCCACCAGAGCTTAACTACGATAAACAATTCTAATGCTGGCAACGCATATCTGCAGCTTGACTACGTAGCGCATATCTGGTAGAAAGGCGTGTAAGTACGCTCACAACGAACATGAACTATTCGTACGTATCTGTACGAAAGGATAATTTCGACTAGTTTCAAGTTTCCTATGATTTTATGGGTGTTATGTTCGGGCGGAATCGTTCGTGCGCTTTCGCCGTGAGCGCGACTATTGCGTCATCTCAATTTTATAAATTTTGATTTCAGCAAACTCTTAAACCTCCTTTCTCCAGTAATTCCTGTTATGGAACTTCTCCTATGTTTATTTTAATCGTGGTTTCTTTTTAAATTTTGTAATAAAAGCAGCAAACGTACAACAGCTTGTTCAAGGCGCCAGCAGAAGAATTGATACGAATATGAAAAAATTAAGTGACTAAAATTATACAAGATCAAGTCCTGCAATTTGCAAGGAACTCTGTATGCCCTTTTCTTATTTTTCAGTAATTAAGATAATTAATTAGAGTAGCTTTCTTGGTAGTAAAGTCTTGGTTAATTATTAAGAGCATTGTAAAATACGTATTTGGGATATAATTAGCATCATATTATTTAGAAAATTATTTATTGAATTAAAAGATTTCAAGTTTGTGATTTCAGAAATTTATTAAACGTATTTTAGTTATTACGTTATGTACTATAGTTTTCCCATGAGTTTGAGTACCGCTAAGAAAACACAAGCAAAAATCTAATTTATAACATGATAAATAAGCTTCCTCACTGTAGTTAGTATCTAGTTAGCCTTATACTATAATATGTATATTTCCCCAATATTGCCACTTTAGAAAATACTTTGACTTTGTGTTTTTTAATGTTCACACAGTCTATAGACCCTCAGTAGCAGCACTCTCGTGCTTTATAAAAAAAATCTTTATTTGAATTAGAGTAGTACACATTTTTTTTTCTTTACCCACAAATTCACACACAACCGTTTATTCATTTATAGGTAAAAGGGACTAAGCAGAATATTTACTCACATACACACACCAACACATTGATGGTAAGTATGTAAACAGTTTTGCAAAACTTGCTTTAAAAGATATTGGGCGCTATATAAATAAAATAAAAACTTTTTCTAACGTAATAGTATTTTTTTTTACTAACAACTTAGTAAATCAACAAATCATGCTTTTAATTTGACGCTGTGTGAATTGTCCAGCAATATTTATTTATATTAATTTAAAAGCAACATAAAATATAACCTGTTTAGATATGTAATTCAATGAATAACCCCTAATGTTTCCTAACTAATCAGTTGTATTAATTTTCCATTTTACACTTATAATGTTATTTAATTACTCAGTCTTATAAACTTTTATTCTTATAAGCATTTACAGAACAGTCAAAACAATTATATCAGAGACTGAAAAATATTAAATTATTAGAAATATATTGTCCGTACATGATGCTTAAAAGTTTAAAATTGTTTACATACTTACCATTGTCATGCCATACTTCTCTATGATCAACATTCTAATGATTTAATACTATCACAGTTTCACATACTATGCATACTTTAGCCATAAACTAATAAGTGAATGAGAACTGAATTGCAAATTTTGTGCATGTGTTGACAGCTTTAAGACTGCATTCACAAGTAAACCAGAAATTCCACGGTTATCTTGTACAAATTCTATGGTTTTCGTTCGTTGATTGAAATAACAATTACTTGTTAATAATAGTTCGTTTTCTCTTCTTCAATAATAATAGAACAAATTTTAGAAAACTTATTTATTTATTTTATAATAATCATTCTACCGATGCATGTTTACGCAAAAAGTCTCGCGAGACCTGTCTAATTTGATCTAATTTGTAGATTTTATTGAATATAGATAAATAAAATATATTTTTTTACATTGCAAATATCCTATTCTTCAATAATAATAGAATACATTTTTGTTATAGGCCTCTATGTAAACAAAAAAAAACCTGAACCGAATTCAATTATCGACCGAAAAGGCTTCAAAACAAACCCCAATATCTCCGAAGTTCTACGTCATTTTGACATAATATTTATACCTTAATAATCCTCAACATTTGCTTAAACTACAATATTAATGTTATTTATTAAATCACTACCATTATTTTTTTATGAATTTATTAAAAGTGCTATATATTTCATTGCACCGGCGATCTGCCCTCAGTACCGCGCGAGCGCTTGTCGAGGTCGGACCTATGTCAGTTTTTTTCACGCACTGCGTCAGAGTGTGCGTGCTAGAACATCGTAAACTACGACCAAAGTTTTTGATCGTTGTAAGTATTTACATTCGTACAGTATTTTCAATTACTATTTAGTTTGTACATTATTATAATACCAGATAGATAACTCATTATAGTTATCCCAACACAGTAAGGGGTTAGGGTACATCTGGTCCGAATCTCAAACTGATCCGCGGACGAGATGTCCACTTCAATTTTGTGTTGGGGTACATCTGGTCCGAATTTAAATTCTCTTGATTTTAGATTCGGATCAGTTGTACCCTCAATCAAAAGTGAAGGGGACATCTCGTCCGAATCTCTTCGTTACTTTTCAAGGTTTCTGAATCGAAATACATCCAGCACAAATGCTGCCACATTTCTAATGGTAAAACATAGTACTTGTCAAGATCTACATTTAGGATGACAGCTATCCTCAAATCACGATATCTCAGGAACTGACCATCCCAGAGCACCAGTTTCTAAAGTGAAATTGTAGTACTCGTCGAGATCTACATTTTTGATGACAGCTGTCAAACTTCAAATCACTATATCTCGGGAACTGACCATCGCAGAGCACCAGTTTCTAAAGTGAAATTGTAGTACTCGTCGAGATCTACATTTTTGATGACAGCTGTCAAACTTCAAATCACGATATCTCGGGAACTGACCATCGCAGAGCACCAGTTTCTAAAGTGAAATTGTAGTACTCGTCGAGATCTACTTTTTTGATGACAGCTGTCAAACTTCAAATCACTATATCTCGGGAACTGACCATCGCAGAGCACCAGTTTCTAAAATGAAATTGTAGTACTCGTCGAGATCTACATTTTTGATGACAGCTGTCAAACTTCAAATCACGATATCTCGGGAACTGACCATCGCAGAGCACCAGTTTCTAAAGTGAAATTGTAGTACTCGTCGAGATGTACATTTCGGATGACAGCTGTCAAACTTCAAATCACTATATTATGTCGGGCACTGACCTATACGGTATCCCATTATGAGTGTAGATCGCTAAATTACAAAAAAAAATATTTTTGAGATTTGCCCCCGGGATCCCCGCCCCCCGTGGGCCCCCACGAGTCGAGTCGAGTCATAAAATATTTTTTATGACTCGGCTCGGGAGCCCTCCCGAGCCGAGTCATACTGATGAAAAATTTTAGGGGCGTTGTATAGAGGGGGTCGAATGATTTCGACTTCAAAAAAAAATTACCCCCCCTTGCCCCCCCGGACCCCTCTTTTGAGAGTACTACGAGATGCCGTCGCGATAGAGGAGTTCCGATTGCAGGATCGTATAGAAGGTTTCTTCTCAAATTGGAAGAAAAAAAAACACCCCCCTCCCTCCCCAATTTTCAACCCCCTCCCCCCCCCCTTTGATATCTCCCAAACTGAGTACGAAAGAAGAAAAATTTTTTCACGTTCGTGTAGAGGGTTTAATAGCATTTTAATTGCAAAAAAAAATCCATACTTTTCGAAGAAAATCATTACTTCCTTGAAAACCAAGTCAAAGAAAAATACGAAAAAACAAACCAACGATAAACTGATTACGTTGATATGTAGTATTTTACAATAATATACTTATTCACACTCTTATTTGTACACGTGTAGGTACACTCTTATGTACAATCTCAATTTACGAAATGAGATGCTCAAAATGACAATTTTTTTGATTATTCGTAGAACTCACTCAAACCGTTTTAATTAAATAAACAATAAATAAATAAACAAAACCACACACAGTCAGAGTTTGACATATTAATGATAAAGTTTGAAAAAAAAAGAAACAATGCGTTTGAAACACAAATTTTCTATTCAACCAAGTGTTTTTGCAATCCAACCCACGGTTACAAAAAGTTTTATTACGGAAAAAAGTAAATTGATTTGAACTCCCTACAAAATGTATGGGATCTTATTTTTGTGATTTCTGACTTTTCTAGTACAGAAAATTTAGTTGATTCTAAAGAAATTATTGATTAGTATAAAAAACAGGATTGATTGGCATCAAAAAAAGTTCAAAAAATCTGTACGTAACTTTTTTGAAAATCTATGAAAGGGGAAGATATTTTTTTCTAAAAAGGATGTTTAGTTTCCTCAGACCATTTTCATGTAGCTTCAACGGTTAAGGTACCTGCCCTTACTGAACCGTCTCAAAATTCCACCCTGTTTATATATGCTGCGGATGTCGGTAAGCAATCGATTACTGCGTAAAATAATGAAAAATATATCAAAACAAATTAGGTACCTCTATTATGAACAAAATTAATACTTCACATAAAAAAACAATCCATCGAACTCCATCCTAAGAAAACTTGTATTACGGTGGATCAAGATCATTTAGTCGCAAAAGAAAGCACGCTTGTGCAGGTCGCCGCCCACTCGGTGCGTAAAATACCTAAACTTGCAATTCTCCGATATGTGACAGTGCTCTTAAAGGTTTCACAGCATCTAAATGTGCAAATTCAGTTTTTTAAGAACCCAGGAGAAAAGAATTCTGAAGAATAAGGTTAAATTTAGAACAGTTCTATCTTTATACTATTGCTAATGAATATATGGGTTGATTTTTATGCCATTTCTCAGCCAGATTTCTCCGTAATAGCATTTTAACCCTTTCCAGTGTTTTAATGTTTATTTTTGTTTTCCAGCCGCTCGCCTTGTGAAGGATGCCGTGAAGGACAAATAAAGTGAGTCTACATCAGCGAGTGGAAGTACAAACTGCACAGTCTTCTATCTAGCTTTGCACGCACTGACAGTTTTGAATAAATAACATCTGTGGTCGCGACAGACACTAGGAATTTACTGTATGTACCCAGCGAAATTATGTCATCTTGTAGTTGTATAGATTCTATATACCTAATTAAATTTCTCAAATTCCTTTTGTCTGTCGCGCTATTACTATAAAGGCATTTCTGGACTTGTATTAAACGAAATCGAGTAGTAATAAGTTAATTGTTTTTGTATATCCTGACGACTTTATACCTTAGTTAAATTTTAGGTAATCTTATTTTGATCTTGGCGTTCACATTAGGTATTGGATTTATATGAATGAACTTTTAATAGCCAATAAGCGATTTTTGCCGAATATTCTAAATAGGCTGAAAAATATTCAAATAAACTTGACTAATGTGGACATACCTTAGGGATTGTCATCCTTAGCACTGTAAGAATACGTCGTGTTTTTTTATTCCCTATTTTAAGATCTCTTTTGGAACAATGAATTTCCTCAGTATTCTGAAATGGATTGCTCAAGGAATGTTCTATTATAAGATTTTTAGTTTAGTTAGCAAGTGTTATCCATGCAAATAGATGCCTAAAACTTTGTCATTTTTATTAAAATCTGTTGTATTTTGGCATTTAGAAATTGTTGTATTCCATTGGCTTTTTGGTGGTGAGTTACCATTGCCATTGCAGTTATGTTTGTCATTTAATCATGTTTTTGAAAGTTAAATTGTAAAAGCAAATTTGTGTGCCTTGAGAGTTTGCTACCAGCTTTATTTCTGGCGGTATATTGTTGTAAATTGTATTTTCTCTTTCAATAAAAGGAATTCATTGTGTAATTTGTGGGTTTCATTATAAACTTATTTTTCCATTCATAACATAAATCTGAATGAATTCTCGGAAGTACGCGTGAGTGGCTGTGCAGTAGCTTATTTTAAGGCGTCAGAAGGAATTGATGATTACGGACTACGCAGTTTCGCATTTTCAATTCATGTTCACTGAATTCATAAAGATTTGCGAGACCTGTTTCGGACTGTGTATTCAACTCACTACTTAGGTGCCTACTCCTTGAACTGTGTATTCAATACACCACTATTTCACAATTTATCTAAACGAATACTTTCATCGACCTAGGTGGCGCGGCGGGCGAAGGTCTGCCTGCGACGCAGGAGGTTGCGGGATCGATTCCCGCTTTGGGATAAATAATGTTGGTACAATCTACAAATATTTGTTCCGGGTATTTTCTATGTATAATAAAAATATCTATCTGTGTAGGTAATGTATTGTAGGAAAATAAGTGTTTTTTAGTAACTGATTACAAAACAGTGAAGAAAATTGTTTTTACGTAGCTGGTTACGAATCAGTTACCTACCAAAGTGGCTGAAGGGGTATTAAGTAGGTATATCAGTCATCTAGTACCTTATGGGTACCTACTATCATACTATGACTATTGATAGGTATAGCACAAGCTCTGCTTAGCTTGGGGCTAGATGATGCTATGTGAATAGTCCAGCATTATTTATTAACCGACTTCAAAGAAGGAGGAGGTTCTCAATTCGTCTGTATGTTTATTTTTATGTATTTAAGTTACTTGATATCAGCACGTGGTAAACCGATTTTATTTTAGTATTTATCCCGATAAAATCAAAAAGCAACAATAATTACCTATTAAAAATTATTTTAGGTGGTCCCGTAGGCTTAATTCTCGAGGAATTGCTATGTGCGCTGTAAAACCTTAAAACATTTTTTTTTTTTTTTCGAATGGACTAAAATACTGTTGACCGCAGATGGCCATGACAGCGTTACCGGACTTTTGGCGGGCGCAGAAGGCGCCTCGCCGGTTAAAAGTTAGGTTGGGGCAACACGCACAAGGGCCACCACTTAGGTGCGAGCCTCGGCTTGGGCTGTTGCCAGATGCTACGAGAGGGAAGGGAGGTTGCGCCTATAGGTGCACGAGTGCACTATGGGCGGAAACGGGGAATTCTTCGACCCCGCTTCCGGCGGGGTCGGTTTTTGGTCGGTTGTGTAGTGTGCGGAAGCGAATCGGTTGCCGTCACCTCCGGGTTAGCGGCGGTGATTGGGTCAACGGGGTCACCGAGAACGTGTCTCGGTCTACGGAGGAGAGAAAACCTTAAAACAAGTTCGTAAAAATTCAACACTACCATAAGTTATGGCAACGGCTTCACAAGTTTTATCCACCTCACCTACCATCAAACTAAATTAGACTTGATTTTTAACTAGATGTCGCTAGTGTAAACTAAAAGAATGAAAGAAGAATGCCCAGAATTGACCTGTCAAACGTGTCAAACATTTAGACAGAAATTGTTGTGTCAATCAAAAAATACCTAGTAGGTATATTACTTTTTTTTCTATTATCATCTCACAAACTTTTACCCCGAAATCAGTAGGTAATCTTCGTAGTCATTAGTCATAGGATCTTTGGTAATCTGGAAAAAATAAATGATTTTTAATTTCAGTAGGCATGGACCAAGAAATGAAAACTCTGAGTAGTGTTGCCATCTTAGTGGATTTTCTACTAAAACTGGTGGTTTCAACCCCTGCTTTAGTGGTGATATTGCTTTTAGTGGCTAGTGGATTTTTCTAGTGGTTTAGTGAAATTCACTTTCAATTACTGAAAATACTATCACTCAACCACTAATTGCTGTGTGATACGGTATCTAAATATTATTATTTCTACTTAATTCTATTTTAGTGAGTTTACATCTGTGTAGGCCACACTGACTGATCTTCAGAATACACTGTACGCATTGATTCCTCGTAGAATATTTTCGGCAGTACTTAGTTTACAACAAACAAAACTGACTGAGTGAACTCTGTGAGACAGAGTCTTGAGTATCTTGCGTCGGATTTATGCATAAACAACAATATACGCAATAGTTTCAAGATTCTTGGCTTCAGAACCCACATTTATAAGACTGGCTTCAAGTTATTGAAAGTACCACTCGTCAAGTAGTAAAATATTAACTTTTTCCCTCAACGAGGTACACAACCGTGGCTTTTTTATGGTGGGTGCACCATAAAAAAGCCACGGTTGTGTACCTCTTTGTAGAACGCAGATTTAAAAACCGTAACAATATTTGAATTGCGCGCGAAAGTGAAGTCAGATTCCATGTCGAAGACTCAGAAACGGAGTTTCTGAATAGCCCTGCTGTTGTGTTTGACGGTTTATTCTGAGAATGATTGCTATCTTTTTTTCTGTATGTATTATTGAAGATGGAAGATAAGGCTAGCAAATTAATAAGTACATAAACAAAGTTTCGTGTTATTGACATGAATGAACTACCTAGATTTTCGTTTTTGTTTAACTTTTTTTAATGTTACTATTGTTAATTGATTGGTTAGTTTATCATTTCTTTGATAATACTTATTTATTGTATTATTACCGGTTATAACTAAGCAGCCTAAAATTCCTTAACTGTCCCGCCCGTTGGAAGTAAAAAACCGTCGATGATGGTGCAGTGCAGTGCAGACCAAAATGATTCTTCTGAAGATGAAAAATAATAGATTTGTATTTGAATGATGTTCATGTTGATTTACTAATTGTTAGTATTTAACTACGTAATAATATAGGTTATTTACTAAAATACATACTGTTTTCGTTTGTAAGATCTAAAAAAAAATTGTTTAGTGGCAATTTTAGCGATTTTTACTGATTTTAATAGTAGGACGTTTTTTGTGTAAGTGGTTTTCTGGTGGTTTTAGAGGTTGAATCTGGTGGAGAGCTACTAGAGCTAGTCTAACTGTTGGCAGCACCGAGTCTGAGCATTAGCTAAGCATAGCACTGTCATGTCAAGTGTCAACTTTGGGTATTCTTACACGGATTCTGTTTTGCCCTCTGTAATTTTTTTTGGACTTCTGTGTTCGTTCGAAATGGGCGAAAGAAAACACCCTCGGTGCATTTTCGAGACCCCTGACATCGCAGCGGATCAATTGCAATAATATCCATTCTTCGAATACACAAATCAGCCATCTCGTTCTTGAGCAGAACGTAGGAGTCGTCTCCATAATTAGCACCTGGATATCTCCAGTTATCGTAAGTTCGATTACTTTTTGTTTGTAGTATTTTTGTGTCATAGGTAATATTTTTTTGTGGGCTTGCTAACCTACATTGCAATTCTAAATGATTTATTTAATTTCAGATTAATGAAGATGATTACATTTGTGAGGCATACTTTCATTTAGCATTGGAGGCTGCAAATAATGACCTACATGGAAGTGAAAACCATTGCACAGAAGCAGGAGCATCTCGCCGTGGTCACATGTACCTAAGTTTGCTTAGTGTGTGGACGATCATTAGCCAATCACCAAAGTCACCTTATTCTGAGACAGACTACCTACAGCTTGTCACATAGAGATGTGGAGAGCAGAGTAGCACCTCATCAGGTAAAGACCTAGTTAATTGTATATGTTTTAGAGATATCAGATATTATTAGATAAATTCAAAGAAATAAACATAATGACAGTACCATGTCAATATATTTATGAAAACTTGTTGTACACTCATAGAAATATCAATCTATTCCCTAAAAATAGCGACATACATAATATAAATACTAGAAATAAGGATAAACTCGCTGTGCCCACAACTAGGCTACACAAGATAAATGTATCTTTTAAAGGGCAATGTATACGCTTCTACAACAAAACTCCAAGTGAGTTGCAAAAATTATCAATAAATAAATTCAAACAAATTGTCAAACATATCCTTTGTAAAAAGGCTTACTACAAAATATCAGATTATCTAGAGGATAAAAAAGCTTGGGACGAGTTTTGCTCCAACTCGAAAAATAACAACTAACAGGCTAAAGGTTTCTTCGTCGCTTCTTTACTTTAGTCTACATACCGAAGCGACAGAAATCAAAAATATCACTTTATTTCCGTGTCAGTGTTTAGTTTTATGATTTGACCTTTTCTAAGTGTACATTTATTGTATTTATGGAAATAAAGAGTTTTTGATTTGATTTGATTTGATTTATTTACCCTTATTACTTTTCTTTTTTACAGATATCAACATCTGATAGATTATGCCATGCATGTAAAAAGACAAGCCATCCGAAACCTGGAAAATTCTGCAAGAAGACTTGTGAATAATGATGAGTCTATGGGAATGGTATATTGCATGTTTTACGTGCCGATGGGGCATCCCTTATTGTGCCCCCACAATCCTTCCCCTGACCTGCTGGAGGTTATCAATTGCAAACTCCCTATTGTTTATACCAGTGGGGAGTTTTTTACTATCGAGTGGCAGCTGTCTGCGATTCGGCTGTTTTGGCACATAACCTGGAAACGGTTTGACATGGCTGCAATGGAAGCTGCCCTGGATGCTGTTTGACCGTGTGTGTGTTATAATGTTTCGTGTGTTTATTATATTTTTTTAACTGTAATCAAATGTTTTTGTCTTTTCCCGATACTCATATTCCCGCCTCGGAACAAATTTGTGTATGATCTACAGAAATTTGTTCCGTTGGTCTGGGTGTTTTCTATGTATAATAAAAAATATCTATCTATGTAGTGTATTATATTAAGTATATCAGTTATCTAGTACCCATAACACAAGCTCTGCTTAGCTTGGGGCTAGATAATGCTGTGTGAATTGTCGAGCATTATTTATTTATTTATATTTTGACATTTACACCTTGATCTTCTATTACTGTGTATGGTCCTGAATATACTGGATCCATTTTATCTCTATCTTCCTTTTTAAGTAATAATAATAGATCTCCTAACTTATTATAATTTATTGAATTGGTAGTTAAGTCATATTTTAACTTTCTATCAATTTTTGTTTTAATAAAATTATTTACCTTAGCTACCTCTTGGGATTTTTGTAACCTATATTTAAGCTCTATAGCATATGAATTAAAATTATAAACTGGATCTACTCCACTTACAATGTTAGTTGGTACGAGGGGAGGTCCAAAAGTCCGCGGAACGGGGGGGAAGGGACGCAGGTAGCTACCTTTTTTTGGTATGTCGCTAATTGGATACTCATTAAAGGTGTACATGTTAATTTTTAGCCCTTTGACATCATTCGTTTACGAGATATCGCCCTGCAAACAAGTCAATCCGGAAAAAAACTGCAACAATGAACCAAATTGAGTTTCGTGCCGTGCGTCAAAGCGCTTTTTGGAGCTGTGTAGCGAAGAATCTACCCCTATTTTGGAGCGGATTGTTACCGGTGATGAAACTTGGGTTCATCACTTTGAACCTGAGTCCAAACAGGAGTCGATGCAGTGGCATAAAAAGGGCACACCACCCCCTAAGAAGTTTAAGGTGTCGGAGTCGGCCGGAAAGATTATGGCTACGATTTTTTGGGATTGTGAAGGAATCCTGTTGATCGACTACAAAGAAAAAGGTGTCAACATTACCGGAGAATATTACGCAAGAATACTAGAGCAATTAAAGGAAGCCATCAAAAACAAAAGGCGGGGAAAACTGTCAAGCGGTGTGTTGCTTTTGCAAGACAACGCACCAGTTCACAAGAGTAAAGTTGCGATGGCTGCTCTAGACCGGTGCGGCTTTGAATCACTCGTCCACCCACCTTACAGCCCGGACCTGGCCCCCAGCGATTATTATTTATTTCCAAATTTGAAAAAAGACTTAAGGGGAAAAAAAATTCAAGACGATGAAGAAGTTAAGGCGGCGATTTTGGCTCATTTTGAGGGCAAAGAGAAAACATATTTTTTTGATGGTATACATAAGCTAATTTCTAGATCTGAAAAATGTATTAAGCTCAAAGGTAATTATATTGAAAAGGAAAAATAGTTTCGTTGTTTTAATTTCATTACAACTCCTCCATTCCGCGGACTTTTGGACCTCCCCTCGTATATTACATAGTTTACCAAACACCAATTCATATGGTGTATACTTACTTTGTTGCCATATGCCAGTGCATACGGCAACATATAACAGTTTATATTATAAGAAAAACCACCAATACTGTAACCAATCTGACCACTGATAGATAAGCCTGATTATGTCTGTATTCTTAAAAATGCTCCTAATGATTTATGCGAATTTTCTAAGGAACCAAGGCTTTCATGGTGATAAGCGGTTGATTTCAGTAGGTTAATATTTATATTTTAATTATTTTGTCTATTTGCATGCCCAATTAATCAGTAAAATATGTCAGTCCCTGCCCGTGGTCCACCTAATTTTTAGCCTAAGACCTTTCACTGAAGTCCAGCTGCCTCTGCTACTACCTACACTTAATGAGCACCAGTCTTTGCAGGAATAGGAAGTGACCTATGCTTTAATTAAGTTTAATGTTTTGATTGAATACTTAAAACTAAATCAAAATAAAATAAAATCAACAGATACTTACATAATTTATTTAAACTACTAAAACTACAATAATATTCTAATCAGGCTGAAGCTTCCGATGCTGCTTTCTTGGCATCTTCCTCGGCTTGTTTAGCTAATATCTCCAGTTGCTTGGCTCTGTTGCGCCAGGCTGTCATGTAGGAACGAGGGTGAACTGGGAAAAATCCTGAGAGTCCTGAAAAGAATAAAGTTTAATTTAATTTCATTATGTTGTAAATTTAAGAATATTTTAGGTAAAAATTGTTCTTTGATTTAGACAGGTTTTATTTGAGATTTAAACTAATGCAAATAATTTCTCAAGAGTGATCATGTAGATTATTAAGTTCTTATTCTAACCATAGCATTAAGTACATCCACCATTAAATTATCAGATTGTCAATGAGGAAGCCTCAAAAGCAGCACAACTCTAGCTTTTTCAGAAAAATCTAAATAATATCCCAACAATTATTTATGAATATTTGATATCTCAGAAATCACCCCGAGGGCTTCGGCACTTTATAGTGAAAAAGCTAGAGAATTATGTTATTAATAACATGATTCTCTAGCTTTTTCACTTTGTTTTGGTGTTGTCTCCTGTCAAGCACACATCACAAACTTGCACCTTTATAATATTAGTAAGATAGGAAGTAGGAAATCTTACCAAGAACCTCAGCAACAGGATTTGTGACATGGGCACCTTTACCAAGCCAGTATTTGAGTCGTTCCAAATTCAGTGCTACAAGCTTCTCGTTGTTTATATTTGGCATTGGGTCGTATGAACCCAGTTGTTCTATTACTGGGAGGTGATTGGGTCGTTTTCTCTGGAAGTTAAATTAGGAAGTTAGATTTTTAATAAAATAACTTTCGTAGTTTGACGAATTCATGAGCACAAATAAGGTTTTTATTTAACCCGTTTACCTACATGTATACATAAATAATGAAGTTGTATTTTCGTTTTTATAGTGTAATAGTAAGAAAAATCCAGATGCTTATATAACCTCAACTAAGATATTAGTATTGACCCTAATTTAGATACAATGCATTGAAAAGTAATGCCCTGTTTCTCCAAAAAGATCAGAACTTACGTGAGTTACAGAGATGTGAAAAAATGGCCTATTTGTACATCCCTGGCGAATTAAACGGATGGATTTCGCTGCTCTTTCAAAGTATTTGCCCGTTCCACTTGCTGGTGGTAAAGCTATCGACATTTTGACGACGAATTGGAGAAATACCTATTCATAAAATTCTCAAACACAACACAAAAATAAAAAATAACCTCTGTTTTAATCCGGATTTTTCGTCTATAAATTGGTATCTGTTACTGTTACTGTCAATCAGTTAGTCAATGTCAGAAATGTCAGTGTCCTAAATTTTGTTTCCAAACGAACTTTATTTTAGTTAGTTAGCTACTCACTCATAGAGGGCGCTGCTCTCCATAGTATCTCTTTGGACATGTGTATTTTATTAGTTTATTTTTAGTCTTTCTGTGGTTTAAGAAAACCACTAATTAGAATAGAATCCTTTAGATTCAGGTAGAAGGAAGATCTACCTACCTATCGATCCTATGAATCCTACTCATTAGAAATGTCATCTAATCTTAGGACTTACTAGGTGCTTAGCTAGTAGATGACTTACTAGTAACATGATAAGCAGGTAGGTACTTACATCTAGTAATAATGCCTAAATAATGGGTACCCTACCCAAATAAGACCTTATTAGTAGGTACCAGGAGGTAGGTACTTAATTTTCCTACGTTATGTAGGTAGGTTACCCTACAAGTTGCCCTACAAATGAAAAGGTTCAAAGTAACGTACCTAAATACAAATCGTGTTAAACTAAAATTAAATTAGAAGCAACAATAATTGTTCCTCGTTTTGCCAGAAAACTACCTAATAAAACCCGGAAGTAGAGAAACCTTTTGTTTCAATTACGCCCCAGACAGACTCTACTAGGGTAACATAGAGACTAAGGAGTGCTCTGCAAACGCAATCTGAGGTAAGTATTGCTATTGCACAGTGGCGCCGCTGCTAACGAGTCCCTATTCTCGACGATCGACATAATGTCGAGCACGATAGCATGAGTCCACTATTTATTACCTTCTTTATATCGCAGAGAAAGAATAAATGATATTATTTAAATTTAAAAATATAACTATTTTTACAGGGGCACCTAATGCAATAGTGTCCTAGTCTTAATATTAACAGTAAAAACAATAAATAAATGATGTTAATTAATGATAATATATAATAATGGAGGTATATAATTAATAATAATTAATGAAAATCTAATTTTACTATCATCATTTATTTATTGTTTTTATTATTTTCATTTATTTATTTATCTATGTGTCGAACATGTAACTTTAACTTTGGACCTTAACCACGCCAATAGATACTTACTTTTTGTAGTCTTACTAAAGACAGACCTTCAATGAATATGCCTTCTCTAAACAAGGGGGGTTTATCCATTGCGATATTTTTAATATATAAATACATAAATTATCACCACGCTTGGCAGGCGGATTGGTCACAGTGGAGGTGTTAAAATTCACAGAAGGAACCCTTCCCCTAGTAGGTTCAATTAGTCACCTCTTACGACACGGGTGAGTAGTATTGGAGATGTCAACTCTTACGCTGTGGCCGTGGTGCCAGTAATGCTATTCGGTTGTTTTGTTAAACAAAGCATTCGGCAATGTGTCACACAAAGAACAATAAATTAAGTTTCAGCTGATCTTCATTGAACTCGATTGGGGATTTTTTTTTCAGAAAATTGCGTTTAGGTGTTAAAATTAAAAAAAGAAACTGAAACAATATAAGCAATGTACAAGCAATACAAAGCAATGTTTTGCAATATCTATTATATTACACAAATTTAATCATCGTTATCATGTACTTATGACTAAATTTTTATTTGTAATTTTCATTTAAATATTTCAGTCATGAATAATCAATTTTTTATTTGTTAAATTCATTTATATGAATGGAAGAGCAGAGGGGTGAGTTTATTTGACGTTAGTGACGAGACGTGATGACATTTCCTTTTTTTACTACAAAATAAACTTATACAAATTGGTACAACTCCTCTATCTTGTAGACAGGGAACTAAGCAAGTCCCATACTTAAAGGAGATATCACGATCACGTCTCGTTATTTACGTCAAATAGACTCACCCCTCTGGTTATCCTGGCACAAGTTTATTTACATAGTACGTACTTACTCAAAAGGATGTCCTAACCTAGTTTCAGTTTAACGAATTTATTTACTCAAAAGAACAATGTTCACTTAAATTAGTACATAACATACAATAACCTTACTTACTATCTAAATTAATGAAAATTACAGAAGTTTACTCATAATATTCGTAGCAAGTTTCAAGTTAATGGTTGGTACCGTACCGTTACGCTAACTTAAAAGATATTATCATAAATATATTGTTTAAGGCGCTGCCGTGGAAAACTAAGACTGTCAGATTGCATGTCAATATTACCAAATGTGGTCGGCAGAGGCGCTTATTTTTAACATAGACTTATGCAAAATTTATCTGTTGTAGAAGAGGCAAACTTTTGTTTTATTTTGGTTGATAGCACAATCACAAGGTAATAATGTAATGTTAACTAAAATTTGCCCGCGGCTTTGCTATCGTTGCATGTAAAATACCTTAATAAAACCTATGTCGCTCATTGTAGCTTCTCAATTATAATAAAAATTACATTCATCGATAGTTATTCATAGAAATCAGAAACACCTAAAAAAATAATATAATGTTCATGCATGTTGAAGTGCCGACAATATCACCGACCATTATGATAATACTTTATACATTAAAAAAATATACTAATTTAGTCAAAACAACTGAGGTCTAAATGGATTACAAAAGTGTCAATCGTTGAAGATATTTCGATTTGGTTTTGGCGGGCTTTCTCAAAAAAAAATTAAAACATAAATAATGCTGAACAAGCCACACAACATCATCTAACCCCAAAGTAATTAGAGCTTGTGTTATGATATACTTATTAAATACACTACACAGATAGATATTTTTATATACATAAGACATCCAGAACACCTGGAATAAATATCTGCAGATGGTACAAACATTTGTCCTGAGGCGGGAATCAAACTAACTGTAACCTCCTGTGTCGCAGGTTGACCTTTCCGCGCCGCGCCACAGAGGTCGTCAATCAAATAATCAGATATAAAATGAAATATAACAGTGCTTTATTTCCTTTACCCCTTACAGGAGTCTTGGACACGTCAATAAATTCAAATAAGGTTCAAGAGTAAAACTGGGAAATAAAGTGATTACTTTAATTTATTGTTCACTTCAATCTTTTTAAGGTAACGTAAAGAAGCGAACAAGAAACCTTTACCTTGTTAGGGTGTTAGTTTTCGAGCTGGAGCAATACTATTAGCAATACCTAAGTTTTTTATCCTCTAGAGATAGTCTGATATTTTGTAGTAAGCCTTTTTAACAAAGGTTATGTTTTACAAATTGTTTGAAATTATTTTTTGATAACTTTTAACTCTTTTGGAGTTTTGTTGTAGAATCGTATACATTTCCCTTTAAAAGATAATCTATAAATCGATACTATAAAAATATATAAATGTATATCTTTAAAAATATTCGTAAAATAAAATACGTGAATGTTGGAATGCTGAATGATGAATTTCACGGATATAATTTTGTACACAATCTCAGTACTACTCGCTTACATAATTAATTTTATTTTCCGGAAATAAAACGCAACAATCATGAAGATAGTTTTAGTTTAGATTGTAATTCTACAAAATAATCATAAAAACCACAACAGACCATGCCTTGCTATCCAAATTGATATTCATACCGATATAAAGTATTCTTTATTATGTTGCTGCCTTCCAAGAACTCATGAGTGATTATGATTAACATGAGTGATTAACAATAATTTTGACAACTGTCATTGGAAATACAATTGTTTTGCATGTTTATTACGTTTTTAGCGTCTTTAAACATTTCCTTTACCTGACTTGTTTGTTACGCTAAAAAAAAATTATTATATTGATGTCAATGTACACATATTGCCAATAACAAAAAAGTTATGACAAACCGCTCCGTTGAGGTTTTTCTGTGAGTTATTAAAAATTTAAAGTAAATTATTATTTTTGAGTATCTGTCCGTTTGAGAATCTCTCTTCTCTAAGAGAACAAACCGATAGAACTACGAGTAATTTAAATTTGCCTGTAGTTCTACTGGTAGAACTACGAGAAAAAAAATGCAAATGGTTGGTCCTAAGTAAATCAGTTATCTAGTAAGTACCCATAACAAAGCTCTGCTTAGCTTCGGCCTTGGTGATGATGTGTGAATTCATCATCATCAGCCTATATAAGTCCACTGCTGGACGTAGGCTCCTATTTTAATTTTTCAGCATTGTTTATTTATATATAAGGTCATCAAAATCGCCCTACCTATTTAACATATTTTAACTCGACCAATACTTTTCGTGCTGTAAACATGTTGAGTAGTACCTACCTATCTAGCTACCAGAGATAAAACCACTATAAACCTATTCTACTTAATTGGTAGGTCTGTCAATGAATAAAATTTCTGCAAATTTCTTTTGGCTTAGCTTCAATCAAATATAGACTTTATTTCAATGACGAATGAACCATTTAACCCGCAAAACAAAAGTTGTCGAAAATCGTAATTCGTCCGTCGAACCCAGCTGTCATCGCGAAAAAAGTTACATAACCTCACGTCCGTCCGAGGAGGCATCCAGCCTCCGAATGAAGCTAGTGGAAGCTATTTTGAGCATATATTGAAAGGGATGTTTGAGTAATAAGGTTGAAATTCTATTGGCAAAATATTATCATTTTTGCAATTACTTCGCTAAACGCCTTACAAAAATGTGTTTTTTGGGTTTTATTATGTTAATGGTTTTATTTATTTAAAACTTCTTACATACTTCTTTTGTTGATAAAATTTCCTTTCATATAGTATTAAAATAATTAATGGTTGTCACTCAAAATATTGAGCATTTCGAGACGAAAATTTTTTTCTTGTTCTTTCTTGTGATTTTTTTTTTTCAAGATCCTAGATCGTTTTATAAAATATTTTTGTATAAGTCTTTTTTCCATACATTTGACTATACACTGTTTTTTTTTTGGGCTTGTAATATGTCGGAGAACGGCTAACGGTGCGACGAAAAAGTGTACTTTCTACGGTGTCGCGGTTTGGGCAGCGTCTTAAGTCTTTTTTTAACATATACATTGATAAACAGTTCTAAATGTTATCAGGTAAGTATTTTAGCAGTAGAGTTAGGTACATAATTTAAACAACTGAACGATTAAAATTTGAATTTTCATTAATAAATATATGATACTTCTAACAAATTAAAATACGAATCGTGAATATGTATGTGCGAGAATAGCGCCCGGGAGCAATGTCGTCTTTAGTGCTTCCACGCTTTTCATTCATCGCACGAGTTGGAATAGTGGTTGAATAGAGACGACATCGATGAAATGAAAATTTTAAATTTGATGTGAACCCTGAATTGATATTTCAATTTCTCTGAAAATATTTTTGAATTTTTCTTTAATTTACAGTCTACAAAGTGTCCAAACTATTTCTAAAATAAACGCCGTTTCTAACATGCATGCTGCCAGGCAACTTTTAATCTGTTAACTCGGCACACAAGTCATAGTGTGTAAACTAACGTGCACCATATTATATTCTTATTATTTTACATAACTACCAAAATAACTAATTATATCTACTATAAGTACCTATTACCTATTAGAAATTGGGGAGAATGGATACGTAACACCTTTAGAATTCTTATAAAGAACAAAATTAAATTTTTTACTAAAACCCCGATTTTCATGAAACATGGCTAAGAACACTGAGGATAAAATTATCTATGCCACAAAAAAACAAAACGAAAATCGGTTCATCCATTTGGGAGCTACGATACCACAGACAGACACATAGATACACAGACAGACAGACACGTTAAACTTATAACACCCCTCTTTTTGCGTCGGGGGTTAAAAAGACATCAACGCGTTCATGTCATGCTACGGCGTAGAGGTGCTACGACGGCATTTTTATAGATTTTCATTATTTATACGTTTTGGCAAATAACGTAGGCGATACCAATACAGTTAAATAATAAATAATGCTGGATAATTAACACAGCACTATTTTAGCCCCAAGCTAAGCAGAGCTTGTGTTATGGGTACTAGATAACTGATGTACTTAATACAAATACAGTGTATTTGTATTAAGTATAGATAGATATTTTATAGTTAGTTATTATGTGTCGTTAGTTTGAATTGTTGTTAATTCAATAGTTATTACTATCTTTTAAAATGTGGCAGGTTCGCCTAAGGTTCAAAGGCCTGCCTATTTAAGCATTTTAGAGGAAAAACTAAAAAATGGGAAAATAGATCTGCTTAAAATAAAAATCATCGATAAAAAGTCCCATCTCTACGCTCTTCCCGATCACTAACCATCGTCTGACCGACATAAGACGACCTTACCCTATGAGCGAGATAGAAGATCCAAGCCACGCGCGAGTGAAAGAAACAAAGGAACAAAGTAGGTCATGGGACGAAAACGTCTTTGCATTGAAACGCTGGATTCGCTGAGAAAAGAAAATGGGATTTCATAGTAAAACACATATAATCTAAATTTGGTGTTTCTTGCATTGTAGTATTGTTTGAGTATTTTTACCAATTTTTTTCCTGTAAAAGCGCTTAGTTAATTTAACGGGAATGTTAGATAAGTACCTTACTGACTACGGGATATTTACCATGATTTGAGTTTTGAGCTTTGATATTATTTAGCTTATATAGCTGAAATTTGTCAAAATTTAAATAAAAAATGACTCTAGCATATTATGAGTCTAATAATTACTTTGATTTTTCACGAAGATATTAAGTAACCAACATATTTAATGGGCATTTTAATGGGTAATTATTTTGCGACGGTCACATTGTGGGGAAAGTTGGGCACCGCCCCACAAGGTGCATGAGTACTGCACATTTTTGTAAACAAAGAAATGTCACTTGGATAGTGATTAGTGACATTTCTTTGTTTAAATTATTTGCAGGATTTGAAAATATAATGGTATAGTACCTACCATACTACCTTACATACCTACAGGTTTAGAATATTACCTACTACGATTATTATTATTGTATATGTAACTTTCCATCACATAAACCCGTAGGTACCTGATTAATAGTAGGGTTATTAGAAGTAGGGAACTACCTGATAGTCAGTTATAATTACTCCCCGTAGACTGTATTATCAGCGGACCATAAAATCAATTGATCGTAAATGGTTCCCATTATAGCCGGTTTAAATGATACGATACGACACTGATATTAATAAATAATACCTGGGCACTGTTCATTTTCACATATTACCCGCCCCAAAGAAATCTGAGTTTGTGTTCTTAAAGAGAAGTAGAAGATGGTGTTATTTTTAAATACCTACTCTTTATCTACTGATGCACTGAATCTGGCGTATAGAAAGATTAAATGTAAGTATACTAAAGTATACAGGCTGGATTTTTTGGACGTGGCAGTGAGGGACCTCCCCTTACCCCGTTACTCTTGGAGTCCTTATAAATGAATGGGACAGCTTTTTTTGCTATTTCTGATTTATTAGTACTTCAATTCCCAGTTGGTCAGACATAAGATTTTGATCAGTGTAAGAAACAGGATCGGTTGGCATCAACAAAGTATTTGTTTAAAATGTTTATTTTCTAGGTGATTGTTATTTTTTTATAACTGTGAATGAGGATGAAAACGTTTCTAAAAATTATTAATGTCCTCCTAGCCGAATTTCGACCACGGCGGCCAGTCTCATCGGAGGCTAGCCAGATGCGCAGGACATATGATAGTGCACAAGTGTGTGCGCAAACACAGGTGCACTCTCTATTCCCTCACTCTCATAATCCGACGACGGATCGACACAATCGGGGAGAGGTCAGGTGCAGGACCAACGGCTTAACGTGCTTTCTCAGGCACGGGGATGTACACCGCCAATTTCCTGACTCCAGGCTGCTACTGTGAATTTTCCTTGCTAGAAAGACCCCAATAACAAATATTTGCCTGACCCGGGATTCGAACCCAGGACCTCATAATCAGCGGTTGAACAAGCTAGACCAACGAGGCAGTAGGATAAAAATTATGAAAAGTCTCCTAAGATAATTTTCCTGTAGCTACTCCAGTAAAGGCTTCTTAAAGTCCCGTCCAAAAATAGAGTTTTAGAGCTGCAGTCTTACGCTGCCTTTCCACCAGAGATGTGCTACTTTGCTAAGTTTTCAGCCGACCAATAGGATCGCTTCTTTATCGCGTAATTTTTGTCATTATGAAAATGACGCGGTCCTATTGCTCGGCTAGAAACTTAGCAACGTAGCACATCTCTGGTGGAAAGGCAGCCCTAATGTGATATTTAAAGCCAGAATTTGTCACCATATTGTAAATGTCTTTAATGTTATTTTATGCTTAATGAAACATATCCCGAATGTTAATGTAATTAGCAGCTGGGAATTCGAAGATTGCATTACTGGAGCAAATTATGCAATTATGTATATACATAATTACGAGAATCTTACTATGCTAAGAGGATGGTTTGCCAGTCTCTAGTACCTACCTATACTGACAAGGGTCCTACTCGGAAAAGGAAATGCGTAGTTTCGTTTTCGTTGTCGCGCAAAACCAACTCTTATGTCGCTTGCAGCAGCGACGCAAATTTTAACTGTTTTTAACCGCCGACGCAAAAACAGAGGGGTGTTATAAGTTTAAAGTGTCTGTGTGTGTATCTGTGTATCTGTCTGTGATATCGTAGCTCCCAAAGGGATGAACCGATTTTCGTTTAGTTTTTTTGTGTTATAGATAATTTTATCCCGAGTGTTCTTAGCCATGTTTCATGAGATCTGTGGGGGGGTTTTTAAAAAATTTAATTATGTTCTTGTTAAATATAATTTAGTAAACTATAGGTAACTCTGCATCCAGATCCAGATAGACCGCTCGGATTGACACAGTGGGTGCCTACGGTCGGGCGATGACGCCCAGGCAGGCCTCGGAGACTCTGATGAGAGGACCTCGACTCATCTCGGGTCGACTGGAGAAACGTAGATAGATGACGACTGTAAGTCATGGAAAGATTTAAGGAATACCTTTGCCCAGCAGTGGGACAAGGTAAAAAATTATTAACTGTCAAAAAACCGCTCTTAATCAAGCCCCCGCTGCCCACTGAAAGGCATGGACTAAAGGTTCACTTTTGAAATCCTTGCAAAACAAATTCAAAACAATTACATACCTACCTATTTAGTAAACATAAAATAAAACTTGAAGCAAAGATAAAACTTAAATTAAATATTATATAACCTAATGACTAGGACTCTGCCTGAATAAGAAAATAGGCATAGCGTACATCTCATAAATTACTTTTTCTACGTTTCAAGATATTTTAAAATTTTACCACCCAATTATATCCCAATTTGTTTCAGTGAATATGTATCTACCCATATTGTATAAGGGAACCGTAGGTAACACGTCAACATCAACACTGATAAACATAAATCATCTAGAAAGTTTATCTAAAGTAAAGTAAAGTAAATACTTATTTGACACAAGTAAACATACTTTAATTTAAATGATTCCATAGACTCCAGAACTCGTATAAACTGTATTTTAGGCGTCAGTGGCTTCTCCCAAGTAAAATTCATTTTGTGTCCTTAGAAAAGATAAAAAGTTAATAAAGTATATAGTTAATATAGTTAAGAAAGCATTATGTTCTTATGGACAATTAATTCACATTAATACACAAAAATAAAAAAGACAAAGATAATGGAATAGAGAGGAATGGTCCATCTCTGCTTCTCACTTCCGATCTCTAATAAACAATGATCATATGGTCTATCTAAATTATAATAATCATGATTAAGATTAAAATTAAAAGAGAATGATTTTATCTGTTAAACTACTAGACCTATCGAGACCTATTAACGTCGTAGGTAAATTTGTAACTTGAGTTTGTCAAGTTTAGGAACTACAAACAGTACCTACCTACTAGTATTATGATTTAAACTAGCATATGTACAGGGTGGACCAAACAATGACATCATAAAAAAAAGAATGCCTCACCCCCAGGGGTACCCGAAAATAATAAGAATAATAATAATAATGCTGGACAATTCACACCGCATTATCTACATATAAATACCCCATGTACGTTCCCCAAATGAATGCCTTACCTCCGGGTGTACCCGAAATACCCCATGTGTGTTCCCCGATTTTTCGTAGTTTTAGAGTTACATTATGATATTTTTACGTTTTGTTTAAGAATTTTCGGACGGAACGGTAAAAACTGTTTTTAATTTCTTTGTGAAATTTTAAGGGTTTTTGTTTTTGTAATATGAATGACCATATGAATAGTAAGTACTTCCTTGCATAAAATATGTGTATCTACATCATTAAATCACTGTGGTTCACACATTAGTTATCGGTTGCGTAGTTTCTCTACAAAAACCAAAGATATCGCGAAATTTTGAAAGTTGAATTTTTTTTTAAATGCAAGATTCGGCCGTGGGAGCGGATAAAAGATATTTTTATAAAACTCTTTTATCTAAAACCAAACCATTCTTTTATCCAAACCAAAGTAAGGAGCTCGGAGTAAAAAGTTCCATTGGCCTCTCTCAACACCCAAGGGAGAACATGCGACAATTCTACCGTAACCACAGAACTTCACTATTCGAGCAGTTTACTCGGATATCCCCGAGTCCCTGAGGGTTCAAAGTGAAATAATCCCTACCGAAGTACTTAATCTTCTTGAGTTGGCCTAAGGTGCTGAAAAAATCTAAATATTTTCCGTTTGGCCGGTAAAATTGAATTGGCTATTTTTAGACTGTTTTAGCGGTAAGTTTATTATGGTTTTATGAGGTTCTAAGCTCCGGAAGTAGGTATTGATATAATTATGTAAATTATTTCACAGCAAAACTCTATGCAAGTATGTAAAATTATTTTTTTTACTACTAAAACAATAAGAGAGGAGGAAAAAATTGAATTAAGTATTAGGTAGGTATTTATAATTGATCAACTCACACCAGTTGGGACAAGATTGATGGTGTGAGTTGACAAATGACTCAAACTAACTGATTAAGTATTTAATTGCTACAGCTTCATTAATTAAGTAACCACGTGTACGAAGCCGCGGGCAGAAGCCAGTCACCATTATAACATTGTATAACCCCCGCTACTTTAATGTTACGATGACAGAATAGCCACAAAGTATCCTAGGTCCCCCAAATCCTCGGCGGAACCAGTTCGATTCCCGCCTCGTGAAGTGGAGCGTCGGAATCAATCGGTAGCGACGCTCTGCGCATGCGTCGTACAAGTCCGATCGATACGGGCTAGGCGCCGTCAGTGTTCGCGAGGCCGCCGCCGAGTCAGGGCGATGCGTAGCTGAAGCCGTCAAGCTGTATCTCAGGGAGTACGCGGACGAGGGGCGGGAGGAATGGCGGGGGGACAGGAACGGCCGGGAGTACACCAGCCGCAGTCGCATCCCGCAGGACCGGAGCCCGTCGCGCCGGAGCCCCTACCTCACCAGGGAAGATGAGCCGTCGCCGGCGCCCGAGGAGCGAGGGCGCAGCGCCTCCGCGGGCGCGCACCACCGGGCCCGCTCGCGGCCCATGCGCTACCAGTCCCTCGAACGCGACTATGACAGGTCCTACGCCCCGCCACCGACGCACCACCCGGAAGATGAATACTACCGACGGGAACCACCCCCCCTCTTCCTTGGAGAGTTGCAATCTCAGAATACCGATCTGCAACGAGAGTTGGGGAACCTCAAGAAGGAGTTGGAACTGACGAATCAGAAGCTGGGCTCCAGTATGCATAGCATCAAGACGTTCTGGAGCCCTGAGCTGAAGAAGGAACGTGCTTTGAGGAAGGAAGAGTGCGCTAAGTACAGCCTCATCAACGACCAACTGAAACTGCTCAACCAGGAGAATCAGGTGAGCTTTGTAGCATATAGACATAAAAAATTCCATTATGTGTTATCAGCGGTTGTAAAACTTTTAGGTTATGAAACCTTTTATCTTGAAACTAGCTAACAAACTCAGGAATAAATGTCTAGCTGTCGTAATGTTCTTGGTCGTTAGGTTAACATATAATCCTCACAAAATTCACCGAACGGTTAACTTATTGTTATTAAAACAATTATATTATTACGTTTTCCCTTAAACCTACAAGATCTCATTCAATTTTATTTTCTACGATAAAAACGGTTTAACTAACCGTTTGGTAAATTAACTTTGCCTCATTTCATTCAAAAGTATTTGCCTCTCTCTCTCTTGGGTTAGAAAAAGAACAAAAACAGACGTGACATTTTTAAGGTTCTTGTTCAAATAAACCGCCAAATTCGCATTAATCAAAAATATGTATATTTCATACTTTTTGTGTACTTGAATTGTGAAAAAACGACAGCAATGAAATCAAATTGATCAATCAATGTTAAAATTGAATCCGCAATCAATTACTACGCTACAAACAAATCATCATAGATCAACACCAATCACGGTCGAGCCGAGTTCGACCGTAAATAGCCGAAGAGCTCCAAAGGAGTCTTACGTCACACGCAATACGCATGCCTAGGAAATTCTCATTGAGGTGATAGGTCAATGGGAGGGAGCCATTTTCTCTTAGCTTGGCTGCACTGGCCTACTTGCATATCAATTTGGAATTTATGACATTTATGCTTAGTACTGTCGAAGGATTAAGGTTATTAAATTGTGCTATAAGTAGGTACCTACCACAAATACGTAGACCAAATTTTTAAGATCTTTTTTAGATTCCAAGATGGCTTCCAAGTGGAGTACTTTTAAATTCAATAGCGTGGTTCTATATCAGTTCCTTATTAAGCTTCTGTGACGGAAAAAACATAGTTTTCTACAATGGTATAAGACAGTTTTACAGTATTTTCAGTAAATCTATTTAGTACCTATGCTTATTTAAAATTTTATATTAACTTGTGTCCTACATATTTTTTTTCATGAAAATGTCCTAACATAGTTCCATTTCAAATCAAACATGTAACTGATTTCTATCGTTAAATACTTTTAACTAGGAAAACCATATTGTTAGGTATCTGTTTTATGTGAATACAGAAATTTTGCTACCCTTCATAAACCAAGGATTTAACTAGCAAAATTTGAATTTTCCTGCCACAGAGAGGAATTGAGAATGGAGCTACTTAAGCATTAATGTCAAACTTTTGCAATTTACGTTTCAGAATTCTGCGTGTGAAATGTTGAGAATCTTTGGTGGAGTTTAAATAAATTCGTGTCGCACCACAGGAACTAACTAATCTGATCTTAATTGATCAAATTTTATCAATCATTAATTAGTATCATTTTCAAAATTTACAGCATATAAATACTAATAAACATACAGCCGAATTGAGAACCTTCTAAAGAAGGGAGATTTTTTTTCGTTTTTCAAAGTAGACCTCCTTTTTTTTTGGAGGGGGAAATGCCCTCGCACTTCCCTTCCGCCATGGGGGTGACGGAAGGGGGTATGTGGGACTCGAACCCACTATAACCCCCCCGTGAAACGTCCACCGCCGTCATGGGGCGAGATGGGGTCGCGTTGGCATTCACCATCTCGCTCCGGCGGGTGGCCTGGGAACCGGTCCGGGCCTCGGCCTCAAGGAGGAGCAACCCTTTCACACAGGTCACCCCTCAGACGCGTGGAGCCGTGCTAGCCGGCAGAGAGTCCCCCGACTCTCCACCAGTGGCCCCACTACGGGGGACAAAGGAGGCGGGTGAACCGCCCCCTTCGTCTCCCTGGACGTCTGCGCCGGAGCGGGTCAGATTGGGCGTCATCCTCCCTGACCCGCTCAGCGGCCTCCTTCTGCGACATAACCTCTTCGCAGAAGGAGACCATGGCCTGCCACTCCCTTTCGCCGTCGAGCATGGCGCTCACCACGCTCGGCAGCGAAAGGTCCCGGCCCAGGAACGCTGAAAGCGTGTGCCGCATGGGACCCCACGCAGCACGCGCCTCCAGCGTGAAAGTAGACCTCCTAGCTAGCCTATGGCTGCTCTATGAACTTCTTATTGTTACAGACACACTGAATTCGTCCGAAGTAATTTTATTATTTTTAATGTCAATCTACGATAGGTACCAACAGAAACACATTACTTTACTTACCTACCTCTCCATCAGGATTCTGGTCAAAGGAAGGTCTATTGTATTGTATATGATCTGCAGAAATTTATTCAGGGTGCTCTGCATGTTTTTCTATTTATAATAAAAAAATATATATCGATGTAGTGAATTGTATTATGAATATCAGTTATCTAGTACCAATAACAAAAGCTCTGCTTAGCTTGGGGCTAGAAAATGCTGTATGAATTGTCCAGCATTATTTATTTATTTAATTATTGGCTACTGCTAAAAACTAAGCCTAAAACTATTCAACTATATTTAGCTTCCACGAGCAAACCAGCATCAAAAGCCTAGCAACGACATTTATATTGATAAACCTTATCTGAAACCAGATCACGATCTGAGCTGGACAAGTTAAATGGGCACATCGGGAGAGAGGTCGGTATTGACATCATGTCGGGAAGTGGCATCATGTCGGGAAGTGGCAGAGTGCTCTTAAAACTTTGAGAGTGGGTAGCTTTGCCTTCTGCGGTAGGTATGTTTCATTCAATAAACTTCACTGTTTAAAACAGGCATGTAAGAATACTAGCTTCTGTCTCTTCTATGAAAACGTTTTAAGGTTATTTCTATCCCATGGGAACTGATTTATGGGATAAATCACCTATGTTCGATTCCAGGGTTGGTTAGACCTGTATGCAAAATTTCAGCCTGATCCGTTTAGTAGTTTAGGCGTGAAGAGGTAACAAACATCCATCCATACATCCAAACTTTCGCATTTATAATATTAATGTGATGTGATGTGATCTGATTTCTTCGCTAGCTAGGTCATAACGCAAGGCATTAAATAGAGAGATTATTTTAAGAATGTTCTTGGCTGAGAAGTTAAGATAGCATTAAAACGAAAAGGCAGTTAGTTTTTGAATATTGCGAATATTTAATTTCAAGGTCTTCATTATCATGATTAAAATCAACATTTCACATGAAAAGCTAAAATGGTTATAAAATTTGCATGAAAATATGAATTTAAAATGTTTAGGAGCTAGGGAGATAATATTTTGCTCCCCTAGCGCAAGTTAAGATCTCATGATTAAGTTACACTGACAAGGCTAATATTAAGAATTCTGTTTGAAACTGAAACTTATAGCTACCTGAAACTTATAGCTACCTGAAACTTATAGCTACCTGAAACTTATAGCTATCCAAACTTAAACCTGGAAGGCTGGACACGGATTGTGTTTTCATGAAGCATATGGACGCGCACACATATTCTGCGGTCCGCATATAAACAAAATCGATTTGAGCATTCACAACAGTGGTCCGTTGATCCGTTATCGCGTCTACAGTTGATAGTGAAACGTCATATATGACGTCATAACCAGCGCCATCTTTCACAACGCCCATACTACCGAGCGTGGTCGCTGTCAACGATCTGTCAAATTGTCATATGATTATACAAATTGACTTATGAAATTTTCTAAATCACCATAAACTTGAAGTTATGTTTACGTGAGCGATGTGAGCGCGTCTATAGACGTTCCGTAGAACATACCTATCCCGATATCGGTCGTGATCGCGCTCAAAGAATTCATTATTATTATTGGATTATAGACGAGCAGCTGAGAGCTGATATGTCTATATCACAGTGCTTTTAAAGTTTTTCACTACACTAGTTTGTCTTTGTTGTGGTCAGATTGTGCGTTCGTAACCAGTGGTCGAGTCTGTTTTTGAAGCTGTTCACAGAGGGGGCTGTTACAACTTCTTCAGGAAGCCGGTTCGAATTGTGCACCACTCGGTTACTCAGGAAGTGATGAGCAATGTTAGAGTTTGATGGTGAGCGGATCACTCTGAGACTATAGCCTCTAGCTGTTTTGAATGGCACCTTGGGGGTTATATATTTTGTGTATGTCGGGCAGGTTGTAGGTGTGGAATTCGGAACGACTTTGAGCGCTGCAGCGCATCAGCGTTGCCATACAGCGGGGCAATGTAACCAACGTCTTGGGGACGCTTCTAACTGGTATTGATATGGATCAGCTACCTGTAGTTTGTTTGCAACAGTCTGCAGTGCAGTTAGCTCAATTGATTCAATTGTAAATACTTGTTCTGATTTGTTTCTATAATTTTATTGTAGGTAATTTTCTTTGTAAATAAATTGAATCGAATCGAAATTAAGATTTCGAGTTTAAAAGATCCCTACGTAGGTAGGTATCCGTAGAACCTTTCATCCCCAATTTGTCCGGGATATTCCTTCAATTTATCATCTGAAACAATCTTCAATTTCATAAGAATTTGGTAATCTTATTATTTCGAACGAAGGAGGAAGGGAGAAAGAACTTTTCCCAGCAGCTGTAGGAAAGTATAGGCTTACTTGTACCTCTAAGTGTGTCTAAAATAACAAAAAAACGTTTTATTTTTTAATTTGTCCATCGTTTAATAATAAATATACTTAAAAATGTTTTTAAAATAAATATTTTTAAACAAACGCGATCTGAACACATGATTACTTTTTAACGGGTATTTATTGCGTTTTTTTACGTATTTTTCCCGACGTTTCGAAAGGCTTACACACTGTCGTGGTCATGGGATGACTGGAGTACTGAAGTAACCTAAAACTAATATTAAAAATAATATATATTTATAATCATATTTTGTGTCACTATAAAAATATATGGTATAGTCTAATTTGAAGCTTCACTTTAAAGAAACAATATTTTGCTATGCACCCGGCTTTGAGGCTCTTTGAGCGTTAGAGATACGATCTGAGAGCTTCATTACGATGATGCCTTTAAAAATAGAAAACTGAAAATAAACGAATATCTAGATGAAAATAAACTAATAACTTACACAGCGAGATTTCAGCCTTTTAAAGATCCCCTTACCAATTTTTACAACGTTTCCGTTTTCCTTCGACGAAGAAAGGAATTCTAAAAACTTAGCGAAATTGCGTCCATTCTCCTTGCCAAATGGGTGTCCTTGGCAGGCTGACAACACTAGGGGTTAGCTACCACTATGCTACGGAATCTGTCCTATTTGTCGGAACAATATTTAGCACACCCTTGGAATAACTATATGTGGCGCCTATCTCTCGAGGCCTGTCGGGGCTGTCGGTCTCATATACCTATTTATTTATTTAATTATTAATTAGAACGGCAAAAACACCAATTACACTAATTAATTACATGCAATGAAACTTAAAAAACTAACATTCAATTGATAAAACTAAATAAAAATGTCAGATTAAAATTATGCATAATTTAAATTGTTAATCATAATATAAATAAGAAAGAAAAAAAAAAACCTACTTAGCTCATTTTGAAAATGGGGGTTTTCCGGTAGGAATGTTCAGTTAAGTTATTTAAGGCATTCACAACCCAGCTGTGGGATTACGTAAAACCAAACCAACCTATAATTGACATGACCCATTTTTTGGCCTTTTCGTTAATTGTAGGGCTAGATTGTAATACTAATCTAGTCTATTTAGAAACGTATGCTAGACAAGCTGTGTGGTGCCGACTTAGAATTTGCACCACCGCGGGTGTCGTAAGCGGCGGCGACTAAGGGATATCCACCGGGGCGGGGACCAGCGTCACCTGCAGAACAATTCTACCATCAAACTGCGATCCCCAAGCCGCATTAACAGCGTGGGGATTATGGGCACTACCCCCATGTGATAAAAGCCAATAAGGCGCTTACCAGGGGGAGGCCTGCGTCCAGTAGTGGACCAATACAGGCTGTTGAGGTTGAGGTTGAGGTATGCTAGACAATAATAATAAAATAATCATTTAAAACTGTTTTGAATGATTAACACCCGGGACTCGTCATGTCAAGGGCGTTAGGTAGGACGTAGGTAAGCCTACGAAGCTCTCTGTATATATAGATGCCTTCGTCCAGCAGTGGACCAGTAAAGGCGACATAATTATGTGACATACCATGGGGCATCCCTTTGATAAGCACTTA
This sequence comes from Eupithecia subumbrata, assembly GCA_949316285.1. Taxonomy (NCBI): domain Eukaryota; kingdom Metazoa; phylum Arthropoda; class Insecta; order Lepidoptera; family Geometridae; genus Eupithecia; species Eupithecia subumbrata. The sequence goes on along the minus strand of OX438644.1, from coordinate 910,251 downwards.
TGTTAAAATGGAATTTGGGCATAACCCATATTATAAGGTACTAGCGACTAGCCCCGGCTCCGCACGGTTGCAATGCTGATAGAATCGACCCCCGGCCGGTACCGCCGCGCGCCGCCGCAACCGCTATGTCCCTGCATTTTGAATCCGTAAAATCTTCGAAAATATTCATTTAAATTACATACTGTACAGGGCCATATTGAATTATATTAAATGTTAAATGTATTTAAGGTACTTAATCGGATAAGGATTAATGCTGTCTTGCTTAAAATCGCTTCGTAAATATTTTGTGTAAAAAGTAAAGGTTAAAAAATGGTTATTGTGGGTTATTCCTAAGAGATAGACATATACCACATATAATATTGGGATTTTTTTAGATCTTTTTAAGGTGTACAATACTGTAGTATATTGTTTCGATCTATCTCGTAGGGTTCAGCCAGCGTTTGCAATGTAAACGCAAAAAAACGACATCACATTAGAAACCTCTAAAATTATCAGTGTTTCTCTACTATATTATTCATGTATTATACATATAAACCTTCCTCTTGAATCACTCCATCTATTAAAAAAAAAAAACACATCAAAATCCATTGCGTAGTTTTAAAGATCTAAGCATATATAGGGACAGACAGACAGAGGGAGCGACTTTGTTTTATTACTATGTAAAGACGAACTATTAATTAGAACCAGTATTTACAATTGAAACAATTGAGCTAACTGCAAACTGTTGCAAACAATCTACAGGCACATATGTGGCTCAACTGATCCATATCGATACCAGTCGGAAGCGACCTCAAGACGCTGGCTACAAAAAGAAATTAAAATAATTGCAATAGTACGCAACAGCAATTATAACGCTACCGTTTATATACAAAAAGAAGTCTGGCTGGCAGTCCTCGGCTCTAATTGAACTGAATGGCGTCGGAAGCAGGTCATTAGTGGACACCTGCAGTGCTGGTTTTATTGTGAATGAAGCCTGGAGATAAGCATATAGCTGGGGAATTGCTGCAGGGGATATTTTTGCGAGTTATATGCGTTTCGTCAAAACTGCTTTTCGTCATTACCCAATTTTTGCCAAAGGTGCGTTTTGTCAAATACCTTTTAATCAAAACTGCTTTTCGTCAAAATACCATTTTTGCCAAAGATGCCTGCAGTCAAATGTTATTGGTTAAAATTGGTTTTCGTCAAAATAGGTAGGTATATCTGGGTGAACTACGGCATCTCGACGGAAGCTATCCCGACAAAAAATCTAAAAGTGAATGCAATCCCCACGCACGGAATCTCGACAAAAACACATAACATGAACGTTATCGCGACGCACGGAATTCCGACAAATGTTAATGGTTCTCTAGAAATAAGATATTTTATGTAATAAATTATATTTCCGATGCAAACAACAAATGTCAAAAATGACAGCAATTGTCAAATGTTGCGGGAAAAATGCTAGACAATGGCAAAAGGTATATTATGTCAAAAGGTAGATTATGTCAAAAATGACAGCTGATGTCAAAAATGACAGCTGATGTCAAAAATGACAGCTGATGTCAAAAATGACAGCTGATGTCAAAAATGACAGCAATTGCCAAAAATGACAGCTAATGTCAAAAATGACAGCTTGAGTTATTTATTAATTTGGTCTTGTAAGATTCTAAACAGTGTTTTTAATCTATGTATGTTAAACTTTTATGACAATTATAACATTTTTGACATAAGCTGTCATTCTAGGCACCTGCTATAGATTTTGACAAAATCTGTAATTTTTCAACTGACCCATCATGGATCTAGTCGATCAATCTAACGAGATTCATCCGATAGCTTCGTTATAAAATAACCACAGAAATAAAGCTAATTCCGTGATAATGACAGTCGTATTCATTGTCAAGTATAAACGTCAATCTACAAGATAATAGAAAAGTAAGTGGCCAGCCACTTATGTCAGTAAAGAGGTTTTATATTCGACCTGACAAAAAGTATCACTTTTGTCTGTAAATAGATTTTAATACATGAGTCTGTTTACATTCAGACGAAACGCAAGCATGGCAAATCACTGTCGTTGACCAAAAGCTACTTTGACGAAAAAGTTTTGACCATACATAACTTTGGCAAAACGAACCTTTGACGAAACGCACCTTTGGCAAAAATTGGGTAATGACGAAAAGCAGTTTTGACGAAACGCATATAACTCATTTTTGCATGAATATATTGTATTTGGTTATTATTTTGACCCTTTAGAGTGGTCCTACATGTAAAGGCCTTTTCTCATTCCACTTTTATTTCAACTAATTTTTAGGATATAATTTAATTTCTTAGAAATTACCTTGAGGGTGAGGTCTTACGGACTATAATAACAAATACAAATTTATTGTATTTGTTATTATGTATGTATTAACAAATCAAGAAACCAATGATTTTCTCACATCTTGGCGGCTTATTGAACGGTATTTCAGCGGCTAGCAAAATATTGTCGGCGACCTACAATATTCATACGCTGAAATGTCGCATCCAGATAGCAATGTTGCCAAAATGGTTCTTTATGATCTATAGGTACACTCCGAATCGTGTGTTGTCGACGCAGCGGCGGCGGCGGGGTGGTGCGACATTTGGGTGTATGAATGAATATTACAGCTGACAGGAATCTGTCAATTTGTCGTCATGCCAGTGACTTTGGTGTGTAGACAAACCCACAAAACCCGCCGACATAGCCCGGCAATTTGCTGGTGTGTCAGAATAACTAAATATGGTTTTTTGGACAGGGCATTTAGGAGAGGTACCTTAACCGGTGAAATAATACAGAAAAGTTGTCATAAGAGACTATCCATAACTTTTAGAGAAATTTTCTGACTTTTTTAATACGCCAACCTCATTTGATCGGATAGAAATTTTTGATCAGTATAAAAAACAGGAACGATTGGCAAAAATTTCTTTTCTAACTGATGTGTTGGTCTGGGTGTTTACTATGTATAATAAAAGAAATATCTATCTATATAGTGTATTGTATTAAGTATATCAGTTTTCTAGTACCCATAACACAAGCTCTGCTTAGCTTGGGGCTAGATAATGCTGTGTGAATTGTCCAGCATTATTTATTTATTTATTTATGTTTTTTGAAAATTTGCGAATGGGGAAGAAAATTTCTTTAAAAATGGGCAGTCTCCTAAGACCATATTCCTGTAGCTACACCGGTTAAGGAACCTCTTCTTACAGCCCGTTGAAAAATTCCACTCTGCATAGTGTATAGTGCTGTAATACATAATCAAACGCTAAAGTAGGCCCTCCACTAAAGACTACATCTGCCGGCGTTGGCGCCCCGACGGCTGCCGCTGTTGGCTTCCGTCCAGACATCACTGCCAGACCTGTTGAGGACTGAACTGGGGTTTTGAATACACACTGATATTTTTCTTTAGTAGGTACGGTGTTTACAAGAATTTCTAGCTTAAATGAAAGTCTTGCATTATGTGTAATGTGCAGTTCTATCACAGGTTGATCCTTCGTTACACCTCACCTCAACAGCATGTATTGGTCCACTGCTGGACGCAGGCCTCCCCCTGATAAACGCCTTATTGGCTTTTATCTCAAGGGGGGTAATGCCTAAAATCCCTACGCTGGGCATGCGGGTTGGGGATCGCAGTTCAGTGGTAGAATTGTTCTGTAATCGCTGATGCCCACCCCAGTGGATATTCTTTAGTTGCATCCTACGACACCCTCGAGAAGAATTAGGCTGGTGTTAATCCTGAAGACAGGGCGCTATGGCGCTCATTAGGGTAGACCTACGTCCAGCAGTGGACTAATATAGGTTGATGATGATGATGATGTAATTCTTACCCGGCACCACACAACACATAGTTGATCCTTGCACTATCTAAACTCGGGTTGATGCGTTAAACTGTAGTTCGAGCATAAACTGTGAATTACTAAAACAGAGTTTTGATTACGGGTTCATAAAATATGTATTACGATTTACGGGATAGCTAATAACTAAGCCATTTATTATTAGAGATTAAACTGAAGCTAGTACATTACAAAATATAAATTATTGAATATTATTATAGAATGAATAATATACAGGGCCATTGGTAATTCACTGACCCTCCCTGAACTGCAGGTTCTGCCCTTCATCATGAACACGTTCGTGAAGACGCCAGATCTTAATTCTTAAATTTTATGTTGGTCACATCCCATATAAAATAATGTCTGAAATCAAATAAATTACTAAATACCAATCTCCCACTCCTATTTGAATCCACATCATCATCATAAGCCTATTTTTTATCTTTGAAAGATGATTTAAGTGCGATCAGCCTATCTGGGAGTCCACAAAGCACATACACATACCCACTGATAATTCTGAGCAGAGCCCTTTTTTTGTTTTTTTGGTTAGTTTCTAATAAAACCCCTCTAATGAATAATTATTGAATGAAGGGGGTTAACTGCTAATATCATTACTTCTCTACCAATTTTGAGAATTAAGCACTGCAAACAGCACCTGGTGTTTTCAAAGCCGAGTTTTTGATGATAGACAGAGCCTAAAGTTCAAGCAGTGTCAGTGAATTACCAATAACCCTGTATAGAATGTAGCTTTCAGGCTAAAAAAATCTAATTAGTCCGTCAGTTGAATTATCAGAAGATATTGGACACGTATTTTTCCTTTGTCGATTAAACAAAAAATGATGAAGATATAACCAGTTAAATTTCCGCGTGACGTCCACCTTGCGATACTTTTTAGCAAGGTGTAATGTCACTAGCCCCCACTTAAAGCCTTGACGCGCTTTATATTTGTAATTTTTTGTTTGATTGACAAAAGGAAAACACGTGTCCAATATCTTCTGATAACTGACGGACTAAATAGAATAATATATTTTTTTCTACCCTACATTACTATTTACATTCCTTGTAGAATGCAGATTAGATTAAAACTTGCTATGATATTTGAATATCGCGCGAATCTGAATACAGGAACGTTCACAGATTGATAGTTGGGTCATTCTTCGGAAAGACATTTTTTGGTTGACTTTCGTGGCACATTTTTTTTTGTTGAAATAGCACATAATGATGAAATATTCTGAATAAAGATTTAATTTAAAATTTATCGGTAGTGGAGGGAACTTAATTGACTTAATGGTTACGAAGTAATTCAATTTTAAAAATATGGTATCCACGGAAATCAGTATTCATATCACCGAAATCAAATATATAAAAATATTGAACATTTATACGTTGAAACATACATTTATAATACATAATACCGCTGCCTATCTTTTTCTTTCTGCACGGAATAATAGGGGTTAAAGTATATAATTGCCGTTTTATTGTAATAGGTACTTCGAATTGACATAGAACCTTCATGGTTTGAGATTTTTGAGCGAAACTCTTTTTACATGGTACCTATGAGGTTCTTCTTTTAATAAATTTGCAACATTCGATTATCGACTTCCAGTTGTTTTTTTTTTAGCTTAGACAAGAAAAATGAATACTTCGAAAATTCGAGTGATTTTTGAATACGAGTTCCGACGCGGAATTAACGCGGCAGAAACAGCTCGCAATAACAATGTTGCGTTTGGAGAGGGGACTGCTAATGAACGCATCGTGCGATTTTGGTTTAAACGTGATGGAACGTTTGATTTGAAGAACGAACCACGTGAAAGACCGCCCACACAGGTGAATAAAAATGAATTGAAAGAAATGGTTGAAGCCAATCCGAACCAAACTACCCAGGAATTAGCTGCATGGTTTAACGTTAACTTACCAACAATATTGACTCATTTGCGTCAAATCAATAAAATTAAAAATTAAAAACGTGTGCCTCATGATTTGACTGATTTGCAGAAAGAAACGCGTGTTGAAACTTGTTTTGCCTTGTTGAATCGATACAGAAATTAAGAAATATTGGATCGAATTGTGACATGTGATGAAAAGTGGATTCTATACGATAACCGTTCGCGAAAAATGCAATGGCTGACCCCAGGTCAAACGCCGCAATAGTGTTCTAAAGCAAACCTTACCAATAAAAAGGTAATGGGTAACTATTTGGTGGTCTCAGCATGGTGTTATTCACTATAGCTTTCTCCGATCTGGTCAAGCAATAACGGCAGATGTCTAATGTGCCGAACTCCGAACAATGATAGCAAAACTAGCAGTGAAACAGCCCCGACTCATGAATCGATCTGCATCATTATTGCTCCATGATAGCGCGAGACCTCATACAGCACGTGAAACGGCTTTTACTCTACAATAACTGCAATTAGAAACCATTCGTCAACCTCCGTATTCGCCAGACCTCGCTCCAACGGACTACCATTTTTTTCCTGATTTGGACAAATTTCTACGTGATAAAAAATTTTCTTCTCAGGAGGCAGTACAAAATGCTTTCACACAGTTTGTCGAATCTAGATCACTAGAGTTCTATCGCAAAGGCATAAATGACCTTCCTATTAGATGGCAGCAGTGTATAGATAATAATGGCAATTGTTTTGATTAAATAAAAATGTTATATAAAAAAAAACTAATTAAAATTTTTCAATACAAATCGGCAATTTCATACTTTAACCCCTAATATTTCTCTAGATTAAGCTTGATTCGGGTTCTCTTCCGACTTTCAGCCAATATTTTTGCAACTAACCCCCGAATATTCAAACGCATCTCAGATATAAGCACGTCTCAAGTGACGAATTTTTGACACATTTTCATTGAAAACTGTCAAAAAATCGTCATTTGAGACGTGCTTAAATCTGAGATGCGTTTGAGTATTCGGCGGTAAGCGATGTTTTCGTGAGTAGACCGCACTCACTGAAAAAACATTATTAAAATTAACAATATAAAAATGTTAATCGACCTGCAGATTAGGTTTTCGTTGTTTTAAATGACATTTCGTGTACTTTTTGTCCACGGAAAACACGAAAATCAATACCACGAAAATCAAAAATATGTACAAAATCGTACATTATTTCCTAAATTGCTGGTATATATTACTTTGGTATCTGTAGTCGAAATTAGGAACCTAAAAGGCATCTCTTATTACAATCATTAAAACAATAGGATTTGTATGAACGAATTTAAATTCTACATGGTAATCAACACTTGCGGTATACCAAGCCACGGAAAGTGATTACTTACCTTAATAACAGATGGACGCGGAGACATAGAGATGTGTTTTCCTCACCACTGATGGAGCGCCACTGATAGTTTGTCTCGGTCTAACAACTATTCACGCAATTACTAAAGTACAGTTTATATGAACAAATTAGTGCGCGCCAGGGGTATCAACGCCAAACGTCGGACGCAAAGTTATCAAGTTGTAACTTATCAACTATAGCTTAATTTTGCAAAGTAATAGTGTCAGTTAAGCTAGTAACTATCTGTTTATTTGTGAACCTGTGTGAAATAGTGCTATTATTAATAGGAGATAATCTAAAATTTATTAACACTCGAACATGAGGTCCGGACGCACCACGAAAGTCAATATTTCCAAGGTTTTTATTTATTTTTTCTTATTTAGAATAAGAAAATTAAAAAACTAAAAACGGCCTCCCCCATTACTTTTGTCTAACCTAACATCTAAAAAAACATCAAAGGGCTAGGGATACTTTTTGTATTTTTTTTCGAGCCGGACACGTATTTTTGAGCCTTGTGAGAATTACCCAGTTAAATCGGACAAAAAATATAAAGTGAATCAATAAAACCTCTAATAGAGGTTGTTGACCAGCGTGGGGATTATGGGCATTGTCTACCCCCATGAGATAAAAGCCAACAAGGCACTAATCAGGTCCCCCTGATCTCCTGATCCCCTGATCTCCCGACCTGCGTCCAGTAGGGTATCAAATCAATATAGATCGAGGAGAGGTTTCATTACTTATTTTTAGATTAAAATTTGATTTGATTCTATTCTGATTCTGCAGCTGTATACAAAAACGACTTAGCCTTTCTGCTAATAAATATAAGATTATTAGGAAATTGAATTATTCAGGTAAATTACCATCCCAACAAATGAAAAGCTATTAGGAAATAGTACTTACCTACCCACGATAAGTAAGTAAATCTTTATTCACAAAGAATAACAATCAAATAATAGGAATAAATTAGAGCTAGTATTTACAATTGATACAATTGAGCTAAATGGAGACTGTTGCAAACAATCTACACAACATTAAAAAAAAACTCAAGTAGGTTCAAACATAAGCAAAAGCACAGACCTAGCCTGTATACTTATCTCAAAAAGGAATTGATGTAGTACCTACTGCAGTCCTAAATAGGTAGGTATTCCAACTTCAATGCTAAACATCTTCACATTACAAATGCTAAAATATAGCTTTGAAAGATTTCTTATAAAACATTAAATATCTTATCACCACTCTCGCTCAAAAACAGTGGCATTGCTGCTCAAATACAGTGAGCAAAAACGGGTTTTGCTCACAAATGGAATAAAGCATATTATTCAACTTGTTGAAAAAATTATTTGAATTCGGAACACTACCTTCATAGAAAAATATTAGCGTTCCTGGTTTGAAAGAGGTTTGTAGCATTTTTACCCTCCAAATTGTTGACCTAAATGAGTTTCTGACATTCGACCTCTTTTATAAATTACAAAGTATTTTCTAGCTAGTCGAGGTGAAAGGTTGTATGTTGAATTTGAGAGCAAATATTTTTCGTTACGTGCCTTTTAAATCCCTTGCTACCTCAGCAGTCTAGGTACTTAAGATCCACTCGCTTCGCTCGTGACTCTATTCTAGACTGCTTCGCTAACTCGGAATTTAAATAAAGGCAAACACAACAAAAATCGTTTCGCCCACTTGTGGAATATTATTCACAAAGAAAATAAAAAAAAATTGAAGACTGATAAAAAAATCTTGCCGTCTAGTCTACAGAATCTGTACCCTGTGATTAAAAACATGATTAAAGTTCTCATAGCTACTCTTTGATTAAAATTCCACGATGTCTGCACCAGACATAATATCAACGGGACTCGAACAAACTATTTATCATCTGTGGCTTGGCCTGTGATCTAATTCGCGTTTGTTTACTAACCGAAATAGATTGCTGCGACGATTTTTATCAGTGATGATTGTATTTTAGGCGTGTTATTTTAACAGTCAGCGTCGGGCTACAAAAACTGGACACGAAGTACTACGAAAAGGAGAGAAAAAGAGGTACTAGGTAAGCAGAATGAACATACATAATTAAATGGTTTTACGAAAAATTCAAACAGACTTCAAAACTTAAAACATCTTAAGATTCTTTCATATTAAATAAATCCTATCCCACCTACAGTTATGTATACTGTACTCTTTCCTGTGGTTTGTGATATAGCTATAGCCATTAAAAATGGCGGCTCTGGAATCTAGGAACGAGAAAACATGCGTCCAATAAAACAGCTGACATGACTGGCCCAGTATTTAAAAGATCTCATCATACTTCTCAGAAATGAGCAAAACATCTTGGAATTCGTGTTGTCAGCTTAATATAAGCCAGCGAATTACGAGAGTATTTTTCTTATTCTCCTTTAGTCTCTTAATATCAGGTTGCCTGGCCTAAAAACAAAGAAAATTTATTAGCAAATAATAGAAACATTAGAACTAGTATTTACAATTGAAATAGGTAAGTGCAGACTGTTGCAAACAATCTACTAGTAGCTCAACAGATCTATATCAATACCAGTCGGACCAGTCCTACATTACCTACCCTAAATAATTAGGTATACCTAAATCTTTTTATTAAAAATACTAGCTGCATTGTTACTACCCGTTGTCCTATTAGGTACCCTTTTTCCCGTAGGAATGAAGCATTTTGCGGTAAAAAGTAGCCTATGTTCATCGGGAATAATGTGGGCTTCTAATGTTAAAGATTTTTTTCAAATCGGTCCAGTAGTTTCGGAGCCTATTCAATACAAACAAACAAACAATAAAATCTTTCCTCTTCATATATGGTATAGATTATACACGGTAGGTATAGATTGGTAATTTTTTGTTTTACGAAATCTAAGGAATTGATTTTTTTAGTAACAAATCGTAAATTAGAAATTTATTTTTTTGATATTTAGACTACAGAATGCCGCACTGACCACTGCGTATTACAAAAGTTTCATAAATCAACTGCGCAACTTTAAAGAATAACCAAGGCATGCTTTTTCCTTATCAGCGATTAAAATATATTCATATTAAACCTACATAATACCTACTTCCCGATATGTATGGCATCAGCAAAATGAGGCCAAGACGTGTCGATAATATATAAACAGTGATGCTCAGCCACTTGGCTACTTCAGTCGAGTATCAATAAAGCTTTAGTCGAAAAGAGACCTAAAGCTCTTCAGTGTTAGATTGATTTTAGTTAAGAGTTGGCAACACTTATCTAGAGTGTTGGAGATGTTGGATGGAAAACGATCTTGAACTGTTTATAATGTAAGACTGAATTTAGATTAACACTTTCATGGCCCAATATGTAGATTATCTCTCCCACCCAGCCTCGTGTAGCGGTCTCGGAGGCTGGGCAGTGAATGGGATATTACAACAATGATATATCAATAGTAGCTTTTCGTTGTGGAAGAATAAAACAAATGATTATTTTGTTCATTCAAAAGCACTAGGATTTTTTTTAAAGTTGTATATTAGAAAAAAACAGTTGTATATCAGTGAAATCAACTAGCAATCAGGCAGGGGATTAAGATCTGGCGTCTTCACAAACGTGTTCGTGATGATCGCTAGAACCTGCAGTGTCAGTGAATAACCCTGTATAGAATCGAATCCTACACGCTGATGAAGTTGCAGGTAATAATAAGTTAATAACTAATTACCCAGTTAGTTTTTTTTGGGCAGAAGCCTTTATTCACAAAGAAAACTACGATAAAATAATAGAAATAAATTAAAACTAGTATTTACAATTGAAACAATTAAGCTAACTGCAGACTGTTGCAAAAAATCTACAAGTAGCTCAACTGATTCATATGAATACCAGTCGGAAGCGTCCCTAGTTAGTTAGTATATGACACTTCAACAAGATTTAAGACTTAGATTTATTGTGATTTTTTATAAGATTTATTCAATAAGGAGTGGTTTGTCCTTAGAGCGTAATGTTCTCAGTAGAAAAACGTTCACAACGCGATTCATCAAGGGCGCAAAACGTCCTTGTCGTCAAATGTTACCTACCTACTACTTTCATAAAAAGATGATTGGAAATACTTCCAGAAACTGAATAGTCGCTTACATGTGAGAAAAAAAAATCCATCATGTTTATTAACACTTAAGACATTCACAATGGGATACCATAATTTGAGTTTTGAGCTTTCAAATATTTCAGCACAGTTTCATGCGCCATGATCACGGAATAATCGGATATTGGAAAGCTCAAAACTCAAATCAAGGTAAATATCCCATTGTGAATGATTTTAGCGAAAAAAAAAAGTTACTACAACTTTTATCTCATTACTATTTTTCTGAGGATATACTTACTATTTATTGCATCGTTGTTTCAATTCTGCGAGTTTCTATGGTCTTTTTACCTTTCTACAAAGAACACCTTAGATTTATGTGTATCAAACTGGAAGTATAGGATTTATGGCGCACAGAGCAGGATTTAGAAGTCTTAAGGACCATTGAGCTCCTTCCTACAGCTTACAACACCTCTTCCGAGCCGGTCCTTTCGATCCGATAAGATAGGCTAAGAACCCAAAATCAAGCTTTACGATAAATAAATAAGGTTGTCGCAGATCTGGACCGCACAACTGCCGCACAGCACAAAAACGTGAAATTGAATATGAGCTTTAACTCGTATCAATTAGATGTAGGTATATTATATTGACGACTTCATAGACCAGGCAGCTCGCGGGCTACTCTCTTGGTATGGTAGCCATTTGGTCAAATTTTAATGCACATTTTTGTGCTGAGCGGTAGAGTTGCTTAAGATTCGAAGTTTAAAATCTAAGAAAAAAACTACATGTTTGATGTACCTATCTATACAATGGAGATTAACATCAAAATTAGATATCGGTAAAATAAAACTAGATAAAAATATAGGAGAGAAAAATCTAAGAAATATAATAAATCTAAGAAAAAAATACATGTTTGATGTACCTATAAAATGGATGTTAATCTCAACATCAAAATTAGATGTCGGTAAAAAAAAACTAGATAAATAAGGAGATGGTTCTCAATTTGGCTGTATGATTTTTTATTACCAACTGGACGAAAACAATAACGAATGAAAATAACCATTTACGACAACTGTGATATTTTACTATGCTTATAAAATTGACTGTCAGATGGCAAGACGATTTGATTGCCCAATAAAATATGGCTATTTATTCCCTACACTCTAGCAATACTTCGTTTATACTTATGTATTTGGTTTGGTATACAGGGTAAGAACCCTATTTCGTATACAATCTTGAAGTACTATGTTTTGGCATTCAAATACTTATTTTTTATCTTATAGGACACAAGAAGTTCTTGTGTTCAGGCGAAAACACTTTGTTCTTGTCAAGAACAAAGTGTTTTCGCCTTAACTAGAGAAAGACAGTAAGACTGGTGTTAATAGACAATTCAAATTTAACCTAAAATGCTGAGTAAACTAAATGTCATTAAGACTTGATTGTATTATAATGATGTATTAGACATCAAATAAACACATACATTAAAAAAATACTTATTTATTTATTTATCTTTGGGAAACAAAAAGCTTTAGATCTAGAAGATTAAACACATAATAATAGAAGAACTGAGCTAAGCAGCTTCCACACATAGAAAGAAAATAAATCATTCGAAAATATTATACCTACATAAATACAAGGTACATGAATTCAAGATTATACATTTTTATTTATTAAAGAGCCATATCAACCGTACAAAAGGGAAAAGTACAGCTTTGTACCTTCGCAATATTACTACAATTAATTATTAGTTATTACTACCTACTAGATACCTGTAGTTGGCAAATATGGGCTTGAACTCGTTATTTAAAGATACATTTTACAGTTACAAAATGGCTTCCCACAAGTTTCATACGAGTGGTCCGCGAGCTGTCCATCATCTGATGCTGTCTATATAAATTCATCTAAATGTTAGGTATGATATAGGAGTTAAAGGCCATATTTGAATGCACATTTTTGTGTTGTGCTGCAGCGGTGCCTTCCAGATGTACGACAAGCCTTAAAAACAAATGAAAATAGCTTGGTACGGAATGTCGTTGTTTTGGTCCGTTAGATGATGCTGTGTGGGTTATCCAGCATTATTTATTATTATTCTGTTAGGATTGCTGTCGCGGCTGCAGCTGCAGCAATTTTACCAGGACACGGTCCAAAAAATATATAAAATATCAGAAAATGATGAGAGCAACCAATAGTAACTAATAGGTCAACATAGGCTTTAAGGCACTTCTAACCGAAATGTAAACATAGGCTTTAAGGCTAACCGAAATGTAATGTTGTTTTTTAAAAATCAAAATCAAAATCAAAATCAAAAACTCTTTATTTCCATAAATACAATAAATGTACACTTAGAAAAGGTCAAATTATAAAACTATACACTGACACGGAAATAAAGTGATATTTTTGATTTCTGTCGCTTCGGTATGTAGACCAAAGTAAAGAAGCGACGAAGAAACCTTTAGCCTGTTAGTTGTTATTCTTCGAGTTGGAGCAAAACCCGTTCCAAGCTTTTTTATCTTCTAGATAATCTGATATTTTATAGTAAGCCTTTTTGCACAGCAAGGTTTTGACAATTTGTTTGAATTTATTTACTGATAATTGTTGCAACTCACTAGGAGTTTTGTTGTAGAAGCGTATACATTGCCCTTTAAAAGATACATTAATTTTGTGTAGCCTAGTTGTGGGCACAGCGAGTTTATGTTTATTTCTGGTATTAAAGTTATGTTTATCACAATTTTTAGGGAACAGATTTTTATTTCTATGAGTGTACAACAAGTTTTCATAAATATATTGACATGGTACTGTCATTATATTTATTTCTTTGAATTTATCACGTAGGGATTCTCTGGGACCCATATTATAGATTGCACGAACAGCCCTCTTCTGCAGCACAAATATGGTGTTAATATCTGCAGCGTTCCCCCACAGCAGTATGCCATAAGACATAATACTATGGAAGTAGCTGAAATAAACAAGTCTAGATGTATCCACGTCTGTAAGATGACGGATTTTTTTGACTGCATACGCTGCAGAACTAAGTCTCTTCGATAGCTTATCTATGTGTGGGCCCCATTGAAGTTTACTATCTAAGGTTATTCCTAAGAATACTGTACTGTTTACAATTTCTAACGTTTCTCCTTTTACGTTTACATCAATCTTAACGTGTTTTACATTAGGTAGAGCAAATTTTATACATTTCGTTTTAGTTTCATTAAGCAAAAGATTATTGACATTAAACCAGTGTACTACTTTTACCTGGATAAATAATTCTATTCTATTCTATTGGTCTGTACACAGTAGGTATTTATTTTTGAACATTTTCCCCTCAATTTACTCAGCATCCTGTGGTTCCGATCTATTAATTCTAATCATATTCGCTGATCATCCTCCACGGTCCATTTGAAGGGTCGAGACTCGGGATCTTCGGCTCATGTTACAACAACAATAAATACCTATTGATGCCGCAGGGGACGGTCAAGCAATTTTGAGGTTAGATATTTTCAAGGACATGTAATAAAATGAGACACCGATCTTGCCAGAGCAGGCATTAGTGTGTATTGACGAAATAATAAAAATTACTAAAAAAATAAATAAATAATGCTAGACAATTCACACAGCATCATCATTATGGCTAGCCGCAAACTACACACAAAAAAGAAAATCGAAGTTCCTGGTTCGTTTTCGTGCAACTGAACTCTTTTCCTAGAAGACCCTACTTTAGGGGTAAAGGAGCTTATAAATACACTACAACATCTAGCTCCAAGCTAAGTAGAGCTTGTGATAACTGATATATTTAATACAATACATTACATAGATAGATAGATGGTGGCAGTGGGCCGGCCTTATTTCGCGAAGAACAAACAACCGCTGGGGTAAACGTGTTCTTGAGTGGAGACCGCGACTCGGCAAACGTAGTGTAGGACGCCCTCCAGCCAGGTGGGATGACGACGAATCGGGTAGATGCTGGATGCGGAAGCTGAAGACAGGGCGCTATAGCGCTCATTTAGTGGAGGCCTATGTCCAACAGTGGACAAATATAGGTTGATGATGATGATAATGACATAGATAACTTTTTAATAAATAAACTTGTATTTTACAAATATATAGCAATTGGCAGGGGATTATTGGAATAAGCCAATTCAAACGCGTCGTCGTTTTGTGCATGTTTTTCCGGAAGACAAGAAAATTCAAATGAAAATAAACTTTCTACGACGACAGTTAGTATGTGTCATCTAATATAAGCATTCGATTTTGTGAGAGTTTTGTGCGTCTCCGAGTTTTACTAAGCGCGTTTCCGGTAAATATTTTATAATTTTTTTAGCTTCGCTGGGTATTTTTACACAAAGAAAATATTTTGTTTGAGGATATTTTGTAATCTACCCTATAAATCATGTCATTATTATGTACAAAATTAAGCCAAAAACGTCACATTTCGTTTAAAATTATTTTAAATTTATCTGGGCAATAACAGAATTCGGGACATTTGGTAGTATTGATGATGTTCATCATATTATAATAGAATGTGTACGAAACCCAAACGAACGATTTCGTATTTTTAGAGTGGCTAAGTTGTATGATTTTGGCAAATGTAAGGTAATAGGGTAATAGTATGTTATCCAATCCATTCTCTAAAGAAGCCCGCACAATTTACAACCTTGCTATAATATGTTATTTCTGCAGAAATAAGTTTTCATTTAGACAAAATATTATAAAAAATTTTTTTTGTATAATATAGGTAATTAAGCGAAGTGATCGCTCAGCGACAAAGCCTTTTGTGTGGTAAGAAATGAAAAAAAAAAGAATTTAATGGATTTTTTTTTAAAGTAGTACATATTTTAGGCAATTTTGCACCACTAAACCAGCGTTGGTTTGTATTGGTGCTCATACTCGTTTTGTACTATTAAATGAATGTAATAGAACAGTACATTAAAAACCTTTAAGTATAAATACCTACTACCCACGCCACAAACAAAGAGTTGAAGTTCTTAGTATCAGAATTTATTTATGGTGTGTAAACTAGCTTCGCCGTAGACCTATTAGTTTACATGTTTAATGCCTAGGTAGCCACTTTGATGGGCTGGATAGACATTGAGACTGCCAAGCGTGTGTCATTCTGTAATATGGTTAAAGGGTTCCAACCAGTGTCCCAGCCTGTTTTTCACTTCTTCCGCTAGTAGACATAACATTGAGTGAAGAGAATTAAGTAACATCTTCTTTCCTATATTTTGGAGAAGTGTAAATTTCTGTCTCTCTCTCGAATCTTTTCTTTTGTTAAGTAGAATATAAAATTAGTTCCGTACCTAACTCAAAAGGAAAAAAGGAACATTAAGGGTCACTTTGTTGTCAGTCTATCAACCACCTTTTCTCAGGAACGCGTTGAGGTATCATCAAGTTGAAATTAACATCATATACTCAAATCCGTTAACCTCTTGGAGCTGTGATATAAATAAAAGTTTTAATTCCAAGGGCATCACATGCACACAAAACCTATATGGTAGGTACTTCCCGTAGACCTAGAATCATGAAATTTGGCAAGAAGCAAGGTCTTATAGCACAAGTAAAGAGAAAATCCGAAAATGTTAAATTTGTAGATTATTCACAAAAAAAAATACTTTTAATTCTTGCCATGGACCAAAACTTATAGGACTTTCCCGTAGACCTAGAAACATGAAATTTGGCAAGAAGCAAGGTCTTATAGGACAAGTAAAGAGAAAATCCGTAAATGGTAAACTTTTAGATTATTCAAAAAAAATTACTTTTGATTCTTGCCATGGACCAAATCCTATTGGGTACTTTCTCGTAGATCTAGAGACATGGCAAGAAGCAACGTGTTTTAGCACAAGTAAAGGAAAAATTCCGAAATTTTTTATGTATATTCACAAAAAAAAACCTTGCCGTTGACCAAAACCTAAAGGGCTTCCTGTACCTATAATCATAAAATTTGGCAAGAACCAGGGTCTTATAGTACAAATAAAGGGAAACATCCGAAAACAGTGAATTAGTAGTTTATTCACAAAAAAATAGTTTTTGTATCTCGATAAGAACCAAAACCTATAGAGTACCTACTTCCCATTGACCTAGAATGATGATATTTGGCAAGAAACAAGGTCTTACAATTATTCGGAACCCTTAGTCGAATGGCGAATCTGACTCGCGTTTGACTTTTTTTGTTTTTGCCTTAGTGAAGAAACTGCATGAAAAGCTTTTGAAAAATTTGCACTTAAATTAAGTGCAAATTTTTTAAAAGCTTTTGATTTGGTACTCTTCTTTGAGAAAACTTAAAATAGAGTTGACCGATGGAAACTTATTTGAAGCTCCTACATTTATCAACTTCTTCAAAAAATCACTATTCTTATTTCCAATTACTTGAAAATAATATTTAAAAATTCTGAACAAATTTTTTACTCTAGAACTCACATTTTTACATTTCCTATTGTAGGTAGTATAACGAACTAGGTAGGTACCAGAACAACAGTAGCAGCTACTTCTGTGTATTTTAACACTGCTACTGCTCCCCAATCAGCCTGCTAAGCTTGGTGATTTTGGCTAAAACCGTTTGGGGGAGTCTAAAAAAACTCAAATTCTGTAGACATGGTACGTTCTCCCAGCGCTAACTCAACAAATGACCTGTGTTTTATTACAACCAAACACAAAGACACGCTATTTCCAACCTTTGCAATAAATAAAACCTAATTAATGAACAACAAAGATAATGGTCCAAAACTTAAAAAATAATCATTGAGAAACCATAAACTTTTAGAATTTTTTCTATGTTCAATGATACACAGCAGCAAAGTTCAGATTGCGAAATTTTGGACCATCTTTGTATTATTTTACGATACCTAGACCGCAATGCGACCGAGACAACAATACGCACGCGAAACACGAACGCCGTCGGTGCCGGTCTATGACTGCGGTGTGTAGACCTAATTGGACCTAATTTGAGCGTTCCACTTTCGAAAAGCTAGTACCTAATCTTTCGGCTCCCGGCTCGATGGGGCCTCCCTCATCGATGGAAGTAAAATTCATTTTTAGCAGTGTGCTGATGAAGTATAACAAGAAGTAGGTACCTAGCTAAACACGCTTATAAAAAAGATAATGTGAGTGAACCCAATTCCAAGATTATCTACACCAAAGTACGTGCAAAATCTTAAAAATTCATTGGAAATGTGTGCAGAAAAAGAACGCTATTTTTGCAAGCGTTCCGCAAAGTAGCTTTTACCTTGCAATTAGTAGGAGCAATTTTAAAAGTTTTCTTCGTCATGGCGGCTTTACTAACGCGAACTTTACCTATTCTTAACCAGAGAATGTACGTTTACAGGGTTCCACGTGTATACTAAGCCGAAAGGGGATGATTTTGGATCCCGAGAGGGGATCAACTTGTGATATAAATCTATAGGGTACTTCCCATTGACCTAGAATCATAAAATATGGTACAAAGCAAGGTCTTATAATTATCCGGAACTCTCAGTGTGTGAGTCCAACTGACGTATTATTTTATTTTGCAATAATTTCAGACAAAACCCTGGTTTCACCAAAAAAACAACCAAAAGCATTTGTAAAAATGTTTATTATGTCAAATGATGCAAGAGTCCGTGTAAAAGAACACGAATAGAAAAAAAGCATCGTATTTAAAAAAAATCGAATGCCTAAAAACCGTATAACAAAACTTGATGCCCTTGAGGCCCAGAATCACCCCCTTTCGGATTAGTTTATGTTTCGTGGCACCCTGAACAATAAACTTACGTATCAGACTAGAGGTTTGTATAAAAATAAGCTAAAAAAGGCAAACGCCACTGTGTGGTAAGCATTAATTACATTAAAAAACTCATTAAGTAACCCAGACTGATTTTATAATGTGAACCTGCCCAGCCCAGAAAATAATACCTAATGGAGTCATGACACTTCGTACCTACCTATGTTTTTATGATGCCCACACTTAGGGAAAATTCAAAGAATTTATATCGCTGTGTTGTACAGGCTTACAATTTACACGACTCCAACTCTTCCCGCGGGTGTCTAGAGAGGCGACTAAGGGATATCAACTGATAACGAGCTGCAGGTCGCTCCCAGTTGATATCCCTTATTCGTTCTTCCACAGTTCTTCAACCGAACTGCGACACCCGACCCGCATGCCCGAGTGGGGATTTTCCCCATGAGATAAAAGTCAATAAGGCGCTTATCAGGGGGAGGCCTGTGTCCAGCATTGGACCAGTGGCTGTTGAGGTGAGGATAGCGCTATTCCGAAAATGGTTGGTTGCTGGTTCGTCTAGCTAAGGGTCCAGGGCCCGTACTCTTAAAAACGAAATCGAAGTTTCTGATTCGTTTTCGTGCAAACGCTAATCTTATGACAACGAAACTTAGATTTTTCCTTTTCCGAGTAATCCCCCTGAATCCCCCCTTTCGGCCTAGTAAACCTTTTCCGTGACACCCTGTACGAGCAGCATAATAACCTGTTTCAACAAAAGTTTAAACAAATAGAACTTAATCCCCTAACCCAATAAATACCCAGACTAAAACCGCAAAACCTTAAAACTACAACCTAAAAAGTAAAAACCCGCCATTCAGTGAATTTGAGCGCTATACTCTCTGAATGGTGTTACGCAATAGTACGTACTACGCAAGCTGTGTGCGATCAATGACGGCTGGTGCTGCCATCTGTGAGGCTCGACCTATAAATAGACGAGACCGGGAGTTCCCACCTCCGTGGGATGGGTGCTTTATTGGAGTATGGTAGTCTACTATTTCTATACTGGGCTATATTTTATTCTATACAGGGTTATTGGTAATTCAGTGACACTACGTATACTGCAGGTTCTGCCCATCATCACGAACACGTCCTTGAAGAAACCGGTTCTCAATTCTTATAGGCAGTCTGTACACAGACTGCCTCGTTGGTCTAGCGGTCAACTTGTTCAACCGCTGATTGGTCCTGGGTTCAAGTCCCGGGTCATTAGTTGTTATTGGGGTTTTTCTAGAAAGGAAAATTCATAGTAGCAGCCTGGAGTCAGGAAGTTGGCGAGATGACTCCCCGTGCCTCGGAAAGCACGTTAAGTCGTTGGTCCTGCGCTCGACCTTTCCCCGGTCGTGTCGGTCTGCCGTCCCATCGGATTATGAGAGTGAAGGAATAGAGAGTGCACGTGTGTTTGCGCACACATTCTTCACTATAATATGTCCTGCGCATCTGGGTAGTCTCCGAAGAGACTGGCCGCCGTGGTCGAAACTCTGCTAGGAGGACATTATGTACAGAAATTGAGTAAAATTCGTAACTATTTATCGTGTTGGTGTCAATTCGGATGTGTCGCCAAAACTAAACTTAGCTAATTTGATAGCACTAAAAATGAGGACATCCTTTATAACCGACGCAAAATGTAATAAGTTTAACGTGTCTGTCTGTGTATCTGTGTATCTGTCTGTGGTATCATAGCTCCCAAACGAATGAATTTATTTTTGTTTAGTTTTTTTTTGTGTCATAGATAATTTTATCTAGAGTGTTCTTAGCCATGCTTCATGAAAATCTGTCGAGGGGTTTTTAAAATTTTTAATTTTGTTCTTGTTACTTTGATTGTTATAAAAAGGTCGGTATTAATTTTAGACCTGTCAAATTATAATTTGACCTTTTCGTCTACATTCATTGTATTTATGGAAATAAAGAGTTTTTGATATGATATGAGAACAAACGAGCCAAAGCTCACATAACCTAAACACATCGAGCTCATAGGTCCCGTGCTCGATGGCTAAACACGATTATCTACCGAAGCCAAAATGTGTTCAGCACAAACATTCTGGTGATTTATGCACTTCAGGGTTACACGGCATCTCCTAGAATGAAAGTACTTTTAAACATTTTCTAGCGACATATTTCTTGAACAGGGAACGGACTAAGGACAAGCATATCTTATCATATAAATCGTAAAACGTCGCGGTAATTGCAACGTGTACGTAGGTACACGTGGCATTTAAAATAAGCTTATGATAGGTCTGTACCACAAACTGGCCAATAGATTTTTTTTTTAAATTCCTTCGTTTAACATAATAATAAGATAAACAGGTGGTGGCGCTGATTAGGGTCGGGATAGTGCATTAAACAAAAATATTTAATGAAAAATGTCTCCAAGACATTGTTGCGTGTAAATCTTGGCAAAAATTAATCCAGAGCCAGCAACTCCTTAATCCGTTTCCGGTTGAAAGCTAGATATCCACACTTCTAAAGGATGCCATTCACGTAGTTTTCCGTACTTGTTAATCCTGAAAGTTTTTGCTGACAACTTGAAAATGTGCAGGAATTTTGTTGGAAACTTTTAGATTTAGGGAAGAGAGTTTTTAGTTTATAATGTTGGCAGGTGTTGGGGACTTCTGAAGTGGGTAGTTTTTCTTGTAGAATAAGGACTACTCTGAAAATGAGCTTGGCACATTTTCAGAGTAGAGACGAGATCATGCTGTGTGAATTCGTGTTCTTATTTATTCTATAATCGTTGTTTCTATGAACAGATTTATGGGATAAAAAGTAGCCTATGTTTGATTCCAGGGTTAGAATTACCTGTCTGCATAATTTCAGCCCGATCCGTTCAGTAGTTTTGGCGTGAAGAGGTAACAAACATCCATCCATCCATCCATCGAAACTTTCGCATTTATAATATTAGTGTGACTTTATTGCACACAATTTTAAAAGTACACAATAGGTGGGCATAATGCCAATGGCATTTTCTACCTGCCAACCACACAGGGTCAACAACGAGAAAAAGGCGTGCGTAGACTTAACTTGAACTTAGCTATAATAAAAATTAAGTATAAATAAGAAAAAACAAGATCCGTCAAGTGCGAGTGTAACTCGCGCGCCGAGGGTTTTGAACGTTTGTCAACAAATATGTACCAAAAGTACCGGTTAGAGACTTCGCAATTTAACGAATACCTAAGAATAGTAGGTACCAACCTGCAATTCAGATGGATCTCTCTGCATGCTTCGGTTAAATGGGTGGTTCAATGGTAAATTTTTCGACTTTTTTCGAAATATTTCAAAAAGTATGAAAGCTACAGAAATTTGAAAAACTGGTTTGAAATGTCCAAACCAATACCTTTCATTTGATACCCCACTCGGTGGGGTAGCCCCCCTTTTGAAAATTATTCCTTTTTGACCATTTTTCAAAAAGTATTCATTTTACAGACTTCTCTTTATTTTTCCTGTAAAATATAGATCCATATCTACAAACGCTTGATACATTATAAATGGATCGCTCGGCAAACTTCGGAGATAGGGGGGGGGGGAATGGGTATTTTTTCGACTTTTTTCAAAATATTTCAAAAAGTATGAAACCTGCAGAAATTTGAATAACTGGTTTGAAATGTCCAAACCGATACCTTTTATCTGATACCCCACTCGGTGAGGTGGCCCCCCCTTTTGAAAATTATTCCCCCCCTTTTTGAGCATTTTTCAAAAAGTGTTCTTTTTTCAAACTTCTCTATATTTTTCCTGTAAAATATAAATCCATGTCTATAAACGCTCCATACATTTTACATGGATCGCTCTGCAATCTTCGGAGATAGGGGGGGGGAATGGGTATTTTTTCGACTTTTTTCGAAATATTTTAAAAAGTAGGAAACCTACACAAATTTCAAAAAATATTTTGAAATGTACAAACTGATACCTTTCATTTGATACCCCATATGACTCTGTAGGTATCTTTTAAAATTTCGGCATCACAATTTGTATGGAAAATATTCATTTTCATTTTTCATTTATTTTCAATTATTTTTCTTAAAATCTGTACAGGCGCACGAAATGTATTATTATTTTAAATTTCAAGTTGATAGCTGCAGTAGTTTTTGAGTTATTAAGGAGGGAAAAAAGGACAGACAAAGCGAGACCATAAGGGTTTTGAAACCGATCTTCGATCTTCAAAACCCTAAAAAACAATATTTTTAAATGTCTACTATGAATGTTCTTGAGTGGAGACCGCGACTCGGCAAACGTAGTGTAGGACGCCCTCCGGCTAGGTGGGATGACGATCTGCGAAAGACTGCAGGCAGATGCTACAAGCTGAAGACAGGGCGCTATGGCGGTCATTAGGAGAGGCCTATGTCCAGCTGTGGAGTAATATAGATGATGATGATGATGATGGTGATTATGCCCTCAGTTTCCACCCTTACCCATACTTACTAAATATATGAAACCGATACGCTTCTGACGCGCTCTAAGACACCACTACTTAATTGTGTGGTTCTAGCTTAATTCTAAGATTATAATAAAGCCTCCTAAGCCAATTTCGACCACGGCGGCCAATCTCATCGGAGACTAGCCAGATGCGCAGGACATATTATAGTGCACAATTGTGTGCGCGAACACAGATGAACTCTCATAATCTGATGGAACGATAGATCGACACGACCGGGGAGAGGTCAGGCGCAGGACCAACGGCTTACCATGCTTTCCGAGGCACGGGGGTGTAACAACTCTAATGCTATTTATGCTCAGATTGTTTCCATTGTTTTTTTTTTTTACACTATTGCATTAGGAACCTAACCCTGTAAAAATAGTGTAAGTACTTTTTATAAATAAATAAATAAATAAAATAAACTCCAAATTCCTGAGTCCTGGCTGCTACTGTGAATTTTCCTTGCTAGAAAACCCTAACAACAACTATTGGCCCGGCCCGGGAATTCGAAACCAGGACCTCATAATCAGCGATTGAACAATCTGACCGCTAGACCAACTAGGCAGTCATAAGATTTATAGGTAGAATGATTAACCTACAGCCTTGCATTCCAACGATCATAAAACATCTGAGCCGACCTGAGCAGGTGAGGTGACCGTTACTACGCTAATACTAGATGCCCCCCTCATCCCCCCAACCTCCTACTACGGGAGGGGGTGAGGGGGGGGTATGTCGTGTGTCGGCATAATCTCGCTGTCAGTTACGTAATCTGACGCGCATGAGTTAATGTGAGGTAGATTGTTTCTATTTGTAGGATTTTACTTAGAAAGGTCGGTTGCGTGTTGGAAACACCGATTGGAAAGGTTTAGGATGATTTTTAAAATTTAGCTGACAAGGAGCGGTATTTTTAGAACAAATTTGAGGGGCTATGCTGAGTGGAACTAGAAACTGAGTAAAACTAGCCCTATTCTGTTTTTCAGATTTATTAAATTATATAAAAATCGAAAATTATAATGAATATAGTTTACTTGATTTTTAAAAAAGGTCATGACGCGTTTTATTTTTAAAAGCCCCTAAATCCTATTTATGGTGTAAGCATTTTTTCAATACCCTTTATATAAATTAGCCGTAAAAACCAGATTTATTTTAATTAGGCATACACGCTTTGTTTCTATGTTAACGTATACAGGTAATTTATAAGGTTAATAAAGGTTGGTAGCCCATTACAATTGATAAATGGAATAAAAGTCTAGCCTAGGTTTTATTCCAGATCTAAACATGTATGCAAAATTTTTGCCCGATCCGTTCAGTAGTTTTGACGTGTAGAAGTACAAACATCCATACATCCTACAAACTTTCGGATTTATAATATAACTGCGATTAAACTCGTTGATTAAAATAAAACCATCAAAAACGCATGAAAAGCGTCGCAACCACCCTATACGCTGTGTAAAATGTTATGGCAAGCAATTGTGGAACTACCTGCCTATCGATTTGGTCGAATTAGGGAACAAAATGGGACGAAGGGTCGCCGTCGCAGTGGGGGATTACAGGTAGGTACCTAATTGGATTCTAAGTTTCAAGTTTGTTTTAACCCAGATTTTTTATCGAGCGAAGCAGTGGAAATAAGTTTTAGAATAGGGAGCTACTCTGAATAATAATAATATAATAAAATTCATTTATTTTTCTCTCTCAAAGGTTAAGTGATATATCATACAAAGGTTATGTTTATGAATAGTGATAGGCTCTGAATGAATGAATGAATGAATGAACACTTTATTGTACTAGTATTGAACATAAATAAGAGTATCTAAATGAGAAATAAACACAGTACAAAATGCGACCTTATCGCTGACAGGGATTTCTCCCAGGCAACCTTGGGATGGAGAAATATAACAAAAATTAATATAAAATAATATAACAAAATAAAAAATGGTTGATAGTGCTCAGACAGTAAATAACAGAGCTTATATACAGTAGTATACAGTAGTGTATAGTAGTATAGTAGTAGTCGTAGTAGTATGAGTAGTAGTGTAGTTATGCGTGGTCAAACATTACAATCTGTGAGTGAACAATGAAACATCCCCTGTTTTCTTACCCTTCGGGTTGGATTTTTTTTTCAAATTTAAACGGTACCACTTTCGGTGGGACTCTTTCCAATAAAAAAAGAATTATCGAAACCGGACTACTCTGTAAAAAGTTATGCGTGGTCATACATAAAAAAATAAGCGTCGACTTGAGAACCTCCTCCGTTTTTCGTCGGTTGCAGAAAAGACACGTCACGATCGGATTTCGTTACTAACGTCAAATAGACTCACCCCTGAGATCCAAACCAATTGGGCAATCTTTTTCCAATTTATCTCGTTATCTAACTGGGCTGAAATATAACAGAACCTGTCTTTCCTTAAGGCTGATTTAACCGACGCGGAGAGAAGCGGTGATCTGTTGAATCTACCAATAGAATCTTTAATGCTATTAACACGAGGATGTTTTTGCACATAAATGAGTCGCTTTGTCGTGTAAAAAGGTGGCCTTATTAGGTGATTTATAAATTAAACAATTTAATTCCGTACCGACTTTAGATCTTGGGTAGTGAATGCGTTAAGTAAAGCTTTGGCTAAACCTGCGCGTCGAAAACGCGGGGCGCGAAACGGGAGCGTCAGCCGCGCGGCGGACGCTGCAATGGCGCGTATGTGGCGCCTTGCACAGCTACGCGACCGAGACGCGGTAACTTTTGAGTGGCAAAGTTTCACGTTGTTACAAATACAAATACAAATACAAAATTCTTTATTGTACACCAACAAAAATACAATAAAAGAGACATTGAATAAGACACAAGTACAATGGGCGGCCTTATCGCTTAGAAGCGATCTCTTCCAGGCAGTTGTTAAATCTATTAAAACCATAATGGTTATTAACACGCCATTTCCAACAGGATATTTACCATAATTTAAGTTTTGAGCTTTTCAATATTTCGGCACAGTCTCATGCGCAATGCGTTAGGAATGTTAGGATTCACAGGCCAGTCACTTAGGTAGGGTAGATCTAGGTAGGTACTGCAAGAAACACGCTCTTTATGAGTTGATATATACTACTACCTTCTACTACTACCTTCCTTCCTTCCTTCTACTACTACCTTCCGACATTATAGTTGCATATTAATGTTAAGTACCGCAGATCTAAAACTAAGTAGGTACATCAATGCGAAAATTCAGTTAGCTCCGTTCAGTACTTTTGAAGCATTCTGACTACTTCACAACTCCAAATTTTCACAAATTTTCGGCTATAAAACAGGACTATTTGTGTAGACTATTTTGTTTATTTAGTCTCTTTAATCTCTCTTTAGTCTCTTGAGTCTTTAGCTCTGCGCACATTAATCCAATACCACTACCGCACAGCTGATAAATGTTCATTCAAATATGGGTTTAAACTCGTTATTTTTAGATACATTTTACAGTGACAAAATGTCTTCCCACAAGCTTCAAATGAGCGGCTCGCGAGCTGTCTGTCATCTGAGGCCATCAAAATGCACCGAAATGTTACGAGTGAAAGCCCATATTTAGATGCACATTTTTTTGATGTGCTGTAGCGGTGCGCCTTTGATCTGCGACAACCTTATTGCCGCTGTCAACCTCGCTCGTGTAGATAGACCTTTATATCCATTCAATAGTGAAGGACGGACAACGTCGTGTGTAGACAGTTTTACTATCCGTTGTCGAAACGTTTTCCTTTGTATGTTTAGGCGTGAGTCATTTTAACTAACAACAAACCATGACTCGACAACATACGACACAGCGGGTATGCAGTGATTTTTAACCTACTTCAAAAAGGAGGTTGTTAAATTTAGTTGAATGTTTTGTCGAGAAAGAATAGAAAACGATCATCGAATGCGGTAGGTATTTTAAACGATTTTTCCGCGGCTTCGTACGCGTCTAATTTAATTACCTCATGTGTGCAAAATTTCAGGCCGATCCGTTTAGAAGTTTTGGCATTTTCTTGCCACAACCAGTCATTTATACGTTTCACGAAAGTAATAACATCATTTACCTCCAAAGTAATCAGAAAAATGGAAACAAATGTAGGAAGGAAGCGTTTGTTAATTATATTTCCAACTTTTCTGTTGAATAGGCCAAGCACAGCACAGCGATTGATGTCTAGGGTAGAATAATAGTAATAATAATCATTTATTTGCTACACAAAGGTTCTCTTAAAGTAGACAAAATATAGCCATTTGGTATATTGTATAGATCGAACCTGTATTGTGAAGACTGGTGCCTGATGTAGGTTTAGTAAAACCTGTATTACAGGTCACCAGGGCTTCACTACACGGACTAAAATAGAGAAAAACTATGCCACATAGTCATCGAATGCCATAAATATTTGATTTAATAACAAATTAAATATATAATTAATTCCTTTAACTTCAATCCTCTACGCAATGTATGACGATGCGATTTCATTTTCGTCTTTACTACTCTAGACAACAATCCCTGTGCTTTGCGTACTTGTCTTTCTAAAATGAAAACTATTTGGCGATACAAAAAGCCCCGAATATGAGCTCCGAAAATGCTTTACAAATAAACTGCAGCTCTCGTAGAACTTTCGTAGCCCTTTCGTAGCCCTTTCGTAGCCCCCGTAGAAGTCTTACAAGTTTCGTAGCACTCGGAGCACTGTCGCTTAAGTTTCATAGCACTTCCGTAGCACAAGAATTCTTGTGCTACGGAAGTGCTACGAATTTTGTCTCAGAATTTTTCTTAACGTAGGTACTGAGCCGTAGCTCAGTATAATTCTAGTATCAGAATTTTTATAACGTAGGAATTGACCCATGTTTTTAGAAATTTTGAGACAAAACCTCTAAATCCTTCTTTACATATGAACTAAACGATAGCTTTAGTACAAGACGCCGGAAAATAGGTAAATCTAAAGACCACATTTTCTGAATAGAAATGTTGTGAATTTTTCAATAAATATAGTTTATGCTTGCAAGCAAAATCGCTTGCGAATAAACCCACAAGCTGGATGTGGGTGAAAAGAGACGGGAACATAAAAAAAAGTTCAAGATACAGATGGAAACTAATAAAATTGGTGTTCGGACGTGATGCGGGCATACAACGAAGTAGGTAGCTTTACTTTGGTACACCTTACTACTGGTTCTCGATACACAAAACTGCATTAAGAAAGATTACTGGTAGGTAATCTTTCTTATTTGTGTGTTTTACAAACAGCCATAAGGGTTTCCTTATGACTGTTTGTATTTATAAACAAAAGTAGTAAAAAATAAAAGGATACATAAACTTACTACTCATTTTAAAATAAGGAACAAAGGAGGTTGTTGGAACAGCTTCAGTTCATGGCTTTAAAGAGATCTAAAGTATTTGTCGCCTCCTCGGTTGTTAACCAAAATAAGTTTCTTACCATTACGACCTATTTCATTAAAAACAAAGTATTTCCTCGCTACTCGAGATAAAAGGTGGTATGTTCCACTCGAGAGAAAATGTTAATTAGTTTTAAACCAATCATGGCAAAATTGTAGGTACTTGTCACTTTGACATTGACATGTGAGCAGAACTGATTTGTTTTTGTTTACTTTTAAAAATTAAGTTTTTCCAATATGAATGGCACAGAACCAGAAGCAGAACCATTTCTTTGTGTAGCTATGTTTTATTATTTAAATGCTATCTCCTGTAACATGTAAGTAACCCATTGTCTACACATTAGCTGACAAAACTAAGTGTTCCATTGTGTCAATAAGTGAAATGAAAAGTTCAGTGCCTTTTAAATTCTATAATAGCTTAGCAACAATTTGTAAGCCACTCACTACGCTCGTGACTCTATCCTTGACTGCTTTGCTAGCTCGGAATTTAAGATCGGCACGTTCAAAAAACAACTTTGCTCGATATTGAACGAATTTATCAATAATTATTGTTGAACGAATAATTACCTACCTTTGCGTGGCGTGATTTATTATGATTTTCAGAATACCTAAAAACTTTTCCAAAAAGACCTTATTCACTTTTGCTTTTAAAAAAAGGTTTTCATCCATCCGGTTCGTCGTAAAACATTGGTAATCTGCGACATCTGCAGAATATCGCGCTAACCTCACTCGATTTTACGATGTGAATGTTCAATAAAATTCGTATTACAGTCCAAACGATCCCTAACTAGATTTATTTGTTCTGTAACGTGGATTTTACGGTGATACAAGACATCTTCAGCGTGGCAGACCTTCGGTATCCATTGAGTTTTGTCATTGTTTCGAGATTTACCAGACATTCAAATGCCATAAAAACCTTTGTGGTCATACTTACGCAGAACAAATCAAAATGAGACGAATGATTAAAAGTCGCCACACACTGAAGCCGGAGGCGGCGGAGCGGAGGCGGCGGAGCGGAGGCGGCGGAGCGGAGGCGGCGGAGCGGCGGCGGCGGAGCGGTGGCGGACGGTAGCCGAGCCAGGCGTGGCGTGCGCGGTGCGGATGTCTTCACATTGCAGGCGTGCGAGAGCCGTGCCCGTGGCGTCGCGGAGGCGTTTTGGAGCCTTGTGTGTGTAGGGTCACGGCGTCGCATGATTGTAAAGATGTGCTTTTTTATTGTAAAGATGTAATTTTTATAATCTCTTATACGGCAGTCGTATAAACAACGATGTGGTTGAACTTGTACTATCAATTTTCCGGTATAGTCCTTTTTATTAAGCGCCCTATTCGGGTCACAAGCTAATAAATTAATAAATAAATACAACTCGTAACTCCGCTAGTAGTACGTCTCCACACCGCGACGCGTGGCGTGCGCTCTGTGTGAAGACACTCCTTATACTAGCTGAAATACAAAGCTAACACGCCACGCCTCCGCCTCGCCACCGCGCCGCCACGGCTCCGCGCCGCGTCGCGCACGCCGCCTGTTTGTGTCGCTGAGCCGGCCCGCCACGGCCCTGCACCGCGCCGCCACCGCCTGCGGTGTGTGTGTAGGTTTTCATATAAATTCATATGATACAACTCGCACGCCTTCGCCTCCAGCCCGGCCACGGTTTCTGAGTGTGGAGGCATTTAGGCATATAGGGCAAAAGAAAAAATTCAAAGAAACATTATATTTTATTCAATTAAGTAGGTATAATTTATGCCGGTATGCAAAAAATATGAGAGTATGGCATACAGATCTAAATGAAACAACTATCTAATGATTTAGGTAAACATTCATGCAGATTTAATACATAATCAAAACGGAAAAGTAGAAATTATGAGAGTATTGAATATTATTATTATTATTTTTGAAGTGAGTATTAAAAAATATATCATTTAGAAATTCTTCAATATGATAATAAGATTTTTCACACAAAAGTTTTTTTCAATTTAGTCCTAAATAGTTTTTGTAACTTTTTGGTATATTATTATAAATTACAGGTGCTCTGCACACTACACTCTTTCTTAACATATCGGTTTTAGGGTTATGTCTGCATAATCTAAATATGTAGTACCTACTATAAAATGAATTATTTAATGATGAACTATGTAACAAACTTATATTATAATGTAATTATTTTTATTCGTTACACGAAATTAGAATTATTCACAGATTTTATACAAATTTGTTTCACGGCAGAATCTTTGATTCCACTACCGTTATTAAAAGCCTTTTTTCTTTTCTAACAATCACAATATGTACGAGTAGGAAAATAAACATAACATATTAACCAAATATTAAACTACACGTTCAATTATTCAATTAAAACATGACTAAGCCCACATAAACTCGGTTAGCAATAAAATCAACAAATGCGAACTTAGCGTGTTTTGGTTTGTTTCAACTGAAACCGCAAACATTAGTCTACGTTATACATACACACACACACACACACGTATCTACTCTTACATACGTACACATCTGTTTTTTTACCAATGAGTGTATCTATAGAAAGCCACATTAAAAAAAACGTAATTCAGTAGGTATTTGGTATTTGAGAAAATCGTTATTACTTTTTTATTACATAAAAGAACTAACATTTACAAGATCACTAATAAACAAAGTTTATTTTACTAAATTCTATTCATAAAATTATAAAAAAGTCGTGACGGGTTCCAGAATCAATCCTTTCCGGATTTCTACACCCATACCGATAGATGGAGGACCGATATGAATAGCATAAACTTATACAGCGGCACTAGGTACAAAAACCAACGTAAACACTGATCTTAGAGGCGTTTAACTAAACAGCGTCTAAACAGTTAGATATGGGCTTAACAAGAGTTTATTTCTCGTTTCAACTATGTCTAAGCTGTGTCTAACTGTGAAACGTCGTAAAACGCAGTTTTGTGGTAACGCTTTTGTTATACACACCTCAAAAGTTATCTAACTCTTTTGTTAGTACCGCTGTTCCGAGGCCTAGTCTTGGGTCAATAATGGCTGATGATGACACCCATAACGTAGCACATTATAAAGGTATAATTATGATGAAAACTTCATGAATGATGGTAACAGGTTAAAATCTTCTTTTTTATATCATATTTATTGATAAGGACTTTTAACTTTTCGACTTTTACTTTATAAAGTATGTCAGTCCTATCATAACCTAAACATATTAATAACAAACAAAAGAAAACAAACAACAAAATTAAACTAATCATTCAAGTTGTACCTACGAATTTTCAACAATCTTCTAATCATGGTGATGTTTCCGAGTATTTTTTTTCCCATTGTGATCACCAATCCGCTAGGCAAGCGAGGTGAATGGTAAAACCCCCTTGTTTCAGCAGTGAACGTATGTTGGTGATGACTGTGATGAGGTACCATACAATTGTTTCATTTCATTGTTTGAAGTTTATTACTGTGAAAACGAGCGAGTCTTAATGAACCTGTGAAGCATTGTTTCATGCACTTTTAACGGTGGCGTTTGCCAAAATGCAAGCTTTAACTGTTACGGAGCAAAAATATGTTAAAATAAATAATGTTCAAGCTAGTGCCTATAAATAATCGGTCATACTTTCGTTTACTCTGACTTCTGAAACACAGTTTTAAACTAGTTCAGGAGCCTATGGACTCACAATGTCTGTTACACTAGGTATTATGTCAATAAATAACATTTTAACTTTACTTTACTTTACTAAGTAAAGGGAAAATTCGAAAAAAAAATACTTTGATCATAATTATCTATACTACTAAACTGACTAGTAAAAACGAAATATGAGCCAGGACTTTTTCGTATTGGCATTATCACTTTGAGTATGAAACATTATCATCAATAGTTTAGGATTTGACCTCTATCTTTGTCAGTCGCAT
The DNA here is from genome assembly GCA_949316285.1 of Eupithecia subumbrata. Classification (NCBI taxonomy): domain Eukaryota; kingdom Metazoa; phylum Arthropoda; class Insecta; order Lepidoptera; family Geometridae; genus Eupithecia; species Eupithecia subumbrata. The sequence goes on along the minus strand of OX438644.1, from coordinate 877,702 downwards.
GTCCAAGAATCCTGTAAGGTCTTAAACAAAAGTAGATCCTGCGCCAGTTTGCCATTTGTACCTCAGCCATCTTTTTGTGGATGTCGTCACCAATCAACCACCAACTCAATTATTTTTACTTTTTATACCCGGGTCCCATAGTGATCATCTATACTTCTATACTAATATTATAAAGAGGAAAGATTTGATTGATTGTTTGTTTGTTTGTATTGAATAGGCTCAGAAACTACTTGACCGATTTGAAAAATTCTTTTACCATTAGAAGCCCACATTATTCTTGATGAATATAGCTACTTTTTACCGCGGGTAAATGCTTCATTCCTACGGGAAAACGGGTAATAGGACAACGGGTAGTAAGAATGCAGCTAGTACAATATAAAACCGGAATTACTTGCATCGGGCCGCTATCATGGTGTGGAAAGTGTAGTTAGCTATTGGCATTACGGCTCAAGCGTTAGCAGTTGAAACGTTAGAGTGCGCGTACACAGGCCGGCATCAGACAATCCACTAACAAGTGCGTCCACTGATCGGCAGTCCGAATGACGTCATTCGCACTGAACAGAAAAGTTGCCTTCAAGAATGCTCGCCGGCATTGCCGACAGTCCGCTTCGTGCGGTGCGGATCTTTTATGGCAAACCATTGATGAGGTTCCAGTGCGGATTGTCCGATCCCGGCCTGTGAACGCGCACTCTAACGTTTCAACTGCTAACGCTTGAGCCATAATGCCAATAGCTAACTACACTTTCCACACCATGATCGCGGCCCTGATCTGTGTTACAGGGCGTAATGTAACGTGTCAGTGTCACACAGCGAGCATTCGTGCAACGACACGGATTTTTAGTACACGGCGTTTTCATGCTCGCTACGAAGATACATTACGCTTCGTAAAACGCGTCAGTACCCGGCCTATTTGTATTTATTTATTCCATCGTAGGTACACTTGATGTCGTAACATTCTATTTTTAAGTATTATAACAATAATACACATAGGTACTTCGTTACAGGAAACACCTTATGGTACAAAGGTAAAAAAAGCAGACAGACATGCGTGAAAATAAAATAAAATAATTAATAATAATAATAATAAAGCCTTTTTATTCCAAACTCCTAAATTACATTATATACAAAGTCTTTCGACTCAAAGTGTGCTTATGGTTTAGTTTGTAGGTGCCTAAATATTTACACTTAGTATTTATACTTGTTGAGAGAGTTGGATCCCTTCTTGGGTAAAGGCCTCCTCCATCTTCATCCACCAATAAAATAATTAGTTAGAGTCAAATACATTAATTAAAGGGTATGTCAAAGTATGCTGCTATATAAGGGCATTGTCAATCTATACTTAAAATAATGTACAAGATTACAATCATAGTAAACTGAGAAAATAATAATGATATGATGTCAGAAATAAAATAAAATAGGACATAACATAACATTGATCTCGTCCGTCCAGCACAATGTGATATATATTACATATGTTCTGAGCCCTATGTTCTGCAGTAAATAGACTCTAGTACTCTCAAATCAAAGTAAAAAAAAAATGTTTAGACATAAGGGCTGTTGATTTTGTTTTAACAATAAAAATAGAAAAATAAAATAAATAAAGTACACTGCAAGTAAAATTTTACACCCTATTAATAATGTCTGTTTCTTCCAGAAACAAGCAATGCTAGTCCGGCAGTTAGAAGAGGAGCTACGACTGCGGCTGCGACAGCCAGCGCCGGAGCTGCAAGGGCAGTTGGAAGCACTGTTCGCGGAGAACGAACATCTGCAGAGAGAGATCGCGATACTGAGGGATACTATCAAGGTGAGTTGGAAAGGGACAAGTGTTTTATTCTACACCTGCTCGGAAAGTTGCTCATTCCTTTTCCAAACTTATGGGAGAAAGAACATCATGTACGTCAATACCGACGTACTAAAATGTGGGACGGGAAACTCTATGGAATTTCATTTCTGACAACGGGTTGAGCAGGAAGGAAAACTGTTTTTAAATCCAAATTAAAAAAATATTGTTAAAATTAAAAATTACACTGATTTTGAAAGTTCTAAAACGATATTTTCCTCGTAGGTGTAGTATACAAGACTTTGTATCGTTCGGGACAAAGTGTGATTTCTACCTCGTGTGTTTTGAAGCTCTCGACTGCTCCTCTGTGGATAGGGTAATTTTAGGTGAGGTAAGAAAACTTAACAAACTTCTCCACAGGTGATCCGAATGCAGGCTTTTATTTCGGTCAACGAATTAGCATTGCCATTCAAGGTGGCAATGCTGCCAGCATTCTGGTGACAGCTTAGGATTTTATGAAATAGAATGATATACATAAGTGTAAATACTAGTTGTAATTGTTTTATTCTATGTGCTAAATATGTGAAGATGTTTGGCCGAAGACAACGCCAAAACTTTTCATAAAGATCTGGACTTGGACATAAAGGCTACTTTTATTCCAAAACGCGTGCGAACTCGCGGCCAGAAGCTAGTGTAGAATAGATGAAAACTACAAGATAGTGTAACGGCTGTTCGCAACAATAAGGGAAATGCGTCCTTTAAATGATACCCTTTTGTAGGTCACGCCAGCTGGGCCGAGGCAGAATAACATGGGCACTTTGATGGAGGTTATCTTCCAATTTGATAGACCCTATTCATGTCTTATTGAGGGTCTGAAGGTTATATTTTTGTATAAACATTCGCGGCCTCTTGATCCAATCTAGTATTATGTTTGCCTACTAAAGCTTTGATCACTTTAACTCGAAACGTAGGCTACTTATAGGTATCTCATATGTCCTATATGTCTTCTCTTTGCTTACCTGAAAATCTATCGCTAATCACTTTTCATAACTAGGTATTGTGTTGCAACTCACTCATGGATGGCTAATGCGGATTAATAATTAAATAAAACTCGTTTATTTCGGACAATTTTTAGTCCATTTAGTAGTAGCACATAAAAAATAAAAATTAAAGGAGAATTAACCTAGTTGTTCGTATAAAATATTAAAATATAAGACCCTCTCTAGATCGCATTCCGGATAAGGCTTACCCAGAATAATGAGAAACATCTATCAGATAAAGTCCTCAGGATGCTGTAGCGACTGTCCCGTATTCTGGGGATCAGGGAGGCAGTTTTTTTGCGGAATTATGGGTGTCCTAAAAAAGTGACCACGATCGCTGTAACGCGGTAGAAACGTAGGGGAAATAATAACAAAAGGTACGCGATAAATACCCGATTAACCATTAACTATGTTAACAAATCGCGAAAGTTTAAAAAGAGTATATTATATTTATAGCGTGTGCGGCCGAGGGATCCTCTCTCGTGTCGGTCCTTACCAATACGAACTCAATCCGCGATGCTGCTTAAATCATCTGTCACAGATGCGAAAGCATACTATTATTATCATTAATACAAAGATAAGCATCCTGTGCTCGATACGAAAACGACTACCTTTACGATTGTGTCTCGACTCGAGTCAATATAAATTATCGAAGTCAGTGAAAATGTGTACCGGCTGAGAGTTACACAGATAACCATGCTCGGTATCCACCTGAGGGCGCGTTCCCACTATGTCGTAACGATGTATTTATCGTTGGACGACTATAGTCCCTAGCTGTTCCCATTATATCGACTATTGACGTTTTCTTGACACTCTATCGTCATAACATGTTACTAGGAGTTATGAATAAAGTCTGTATTTCTGTAACAACTTCTAAAATAAAGAAGTCGTGCACGAAATGGACGACAGTTAATCATATATGCATACCTCCATTTAAATATACAAGCAACGATGCTTTAAACTGCACGACTATCGGTCGTCACGACAAAGTGGGAAAGCACTTTACAGACCGAGTTTCGACAAATGACGAAAGTCCAGGAGTACTCGAGTCATGGAACTCAAATGGGATTGGGCTGGACTCATTACATGGCGAGACGATGATAGGTAGCGCAAAACAACAACTGATTGGTGGCTAATAATGCGCAAAAGAAACTTCAGACGCCCGGTTGCAAAGTGGGTCGACGACATAGTACGCTTCCGGGGGCGTCAATGAAGGTGGTTAGCACAGGAACCCGGATCCTGTGCTAACCACCTTCACTGACGTGTGTGGCACAAACTTCGGGTGGCCTATACCTACCCAGCAGTGAGTTAAATCTGGCTACGGATGACGATGATGATGAGATCCGTATGAATATTGCAATGTAAAAAATTAAGTAGCTTTTTACTAACGTATAGGGGACTAGATAAGCTACATTTATTTTTACATTCACGTTGAAATTTACAGCAGAATTGGCTATTGATGTACCTATCCAGATCTCATTTTTCGACATTTTCAGCGATTCTTGCGTTGATAAAAACGTATTTATGTGAAAATATTGTATGGGACTCCTATGTTATTTTCGCACCCTATAAAGATTAATATATTACCTTTCATTTATACCCTGATATCTATCTTATATACAGTGGCAATTCCTGGTTCATCAAATGATACCTAAAAAGCATTTAAATTGGTAATTACACCCTTAATAGGTGGAATGTATCCTGGAATTTTTATTCTGATTGTACATACTTATTGCAAACTCGGTCCACAGATTACTGTATCATTAAAGAATACTGCATGGGTTGAATCGATAATGATTATCGGTGCCGTGACTTATTGACGTTTTTTTTGCAATTTATAAGCTATTGGCCAGCAAATTCATTGTTTCTATGTTTCTAACATTGATATTGACAGTTTTGTACTGATATGGTTCATCCCGACATGTTGATCGACCCATCACAAATGTTGTTTGTTTTATTTGGTTTAGCAGCCTATACCAGCCTAACAGTTATTCGCACAGAGCAAGGAAAATCACTGTGATAAAAAGACCCTACCCGCCATGTTCTGTTCCGATTTGCTTAGAACATAATATATCAACGAGCAAGACCGCCATTTTATGTTCCCAAGTACAGTACGACACGCAAATTTTGGCGATAGGGCCTGTCCATATGTTCTCCTGAATCAGAGGGTTTTTCGTACACTGATCATCTCATTGTTTCACTTACATGAAATATCTTGTCAATCCGGCTATCATCATCAACCTATATTAGTTTACTGCTGGACATAGGCATCCGTGGCGCGGCGGGCGAAGGTCCGCCTGCGACGCAAGAGGTTGCGGGTTCGATTCCCGCCTCGGAAGAATTTGTGTACGATCTACAGAAATTTGTTCCGTTGGTCTGGGTGTTATCTATGTATAATAAAAAAAATATCTATCTATGTATACAAAGTATTAAATATATCAGCTATCTAGTACCCATAACACAAGCTTTGAGTAGCTTACTTTGGGGCTAGATGGTGCTGTGTGGATTGTCCAGCATTATTTATTTATATATTTTATATTATCCCTCAATGAGCGCCATAGCGCCCTAGATGTCTTCAACTTGCCTCAACTATATAAAAACCTGCAATAGAAAGAACTACAACTACTACTACTGTATTTCACAAGAGATTTGATCATTGAATAGTTAATCAGTGTACGAAAAACCGGCTGTAAGCAACTCAAGGCTGAATCGGTTAGATGAACTATTAAATTTCACACTTTATAATTATGTGATTTTTCTTTCCCGGACAGGAACTAGAACTGCGAATCGAGACCCAGAAGCAAACCTTACAAGCCCGAGATGAGAGCATCAAGAAGCTATTAGAAATGCTCCAGAACAAAGGCATGGGTACGTAACACCCTATACCAATAATATTGTAACCACATACAGCCATACAGTATGATATCCCTTTCAGGCAAAGAGGAGGAGCGACAAATGTTCCAACAGATGCAGGCGATGGCACAAAAGCAGGTGATTATCGCAACCTCGTACTGTGTCGTGTGCATGCTCTTTGTCAATAGCAAAACTTCTCAAGCCCAAGTGACTCCAGAACTTTTGCTATTCCGTCAATGTGTCCTTCACTTTGTCTTAGCTGTGATTGCACGTCATTTCTGCTTTTCTTGTGACTAGTAACTGTTGACCACATGGGCGTTTTATTTTGTGATACCTTTATCATCGTCACTGTTCTGTTAGAGTTGCTCTTGATAGATTTCATTTCATTCATTTCCTCCGAGCCGAATGTGTCTGTGTCTGCTATGTTCGACGGCCACACTCGTCGCTTCACAGCTCTCTGTCCAACTGTCGCTTCCACTCCCCACGTTTCGATACCTTTCTGTGTCACCGTCAGCTTGTACCCCGAGCACTATCGTTTTCTTTATCCCGTTCCGCCACTCACAACAATACAAACATAAGTCAATTAAAAATTCTAAAACGTAATCATAAAACCCAATTCGGCCGAAACACCAAAATTTAAAGAAGACACAACACAAGAATCACGACATTGCATGTTTAGCGGCTCATCCCGATCACACAGCCTTAGAGAGGCCTCGCGGGCGGGCGCTGTCCGTAATATATCGCCATCGTTTAGAAGGCATAGTGTATGGTATGTGTGGTCGGCTACGTCGCGCCTCGCGCCGGCGCGAGGGTCACGGCGGCGCTGGGCGACGGCACCGGGCGCGACGCAGCTGCTGACGTGCTGCGTCCTCTAGGAGCTCAAGGCGACGGCGGACACGCTGCGGGCGCTGCAGGCGCAGTTGGAGCGCGCGCTGGCGGCGGCCGGGCTGCCGGGCGGCTCCGCGGGGGCCACGCTCACGGCCGTGCTGGAGACCAAGGAGGCTCGCATCGCGACCCTCGAGCGCCAGGTGCTGCTGCTCGAGGCGGAGCTGGCGGCGCTCGGCTCGCCGCCGCCGCCGCCCTCGCTCACCTTCGCCGCCTCGCACGCCTCGCTATACGATAAGGCCTACCAAGAGCCGCCGTTCAAGAGACAAGTAAGTTTTCTGCTGAACGACGTGCGCGTGATGAAGGACGGGCGCCTGAGCGCGCCGCCGCCGCCGCCCCGCCTCGCGCCGCGGCCTCGCCTCTCCTTCTGCAGCGCCACCACCCTGTGACTGACGCTGGCACCCCGACTTCGCTCGCCGCACCCACAAACCCAACGCAAACGTGTCAATTTATCGCTTTAAGTCCGTTACTAGCCGACAATCGCCGAATGTGTTGAGACATATTTTTATGTAATCTTGTTCGTTGTTAAAGCTATTTTTATTGAAATAAGAGAAATTATATTCTTGAAAGATGTCGATTTAAATATTTTTGTTAAATAGGGCCTTAGAGAGAGCGATTAAGATATGAATTAGATGTAACCGTACGGTAGAGACGTCGCGGGAGCGTAGAGATAGGCTAGAGTAAAGTAAAGACTGTCGAGTCTAGGATCGAACGTAATTTAGAGATATGATTGTTTGAAGTCGTCGTTCCGTTTTGGTTTGATCATGTTGTGCTTTCGATGTTGACCGCCAGGTGTCGTCTAGTACAGCTTGGTCCCGCGCCCATGACACCCATGACATCTAGTCTAGTCCATCGACTCTCTCATGTAGTGCCATCACAGTCTGTCTCACGCAACGGTAGATAAATGTATCACAACCTAGGCGCCCGTGCATCACAAGATGTTCTCTGTCCGTCGTCCCTCGCAACTGGAAAACTTTCTACACCATCGATTGTTTCAACTCTAGTTTAACCTAGAAAGTTTTCCAGTCGAATGTCCATTCCATTGAAGGTAGTTCGGTTTTTTTTCATAATTTAATTCGATTACGACGTTTTGATTGACGAGTTGCATGAGAACGTGTGAGAATGAATCGTTGAAATGTCTTCCAAGGCACCCTCGTGTTCACTAACTATTGGGAACATTTCGTATAACATAAGCTTGACGCTCATCTTTCGGTACTAACACTAAACTAAGTCATGAGCCAGTATTAATTAGATTATGATTTTTGAAAACGAGTTCATTACCATCACTTTTGTCTAGTAGATAGATTTTTTATTCGAGTCTTCCATTTCAATGTTCTACTAACAGTTTTGGGTTTTATCTAATTTTATATTCGGATGGTGGAATGATGAGCAGTTGGATGAGTTCCGTCTGGAGATCCAGAGACGAGACCAGGAGATCCTGGCCATGGCTGCGAAGATGAAGGCTCTGGAGGAGCAGCACCAGGATTACCAGCGGCATATTGCGGTGCTGAAGGAATCCCTCTGCGCTAAAGAAGAACATTATAGTATGCTTCAGACAGACGTAAGTTGTAACATAGGTATGTTAAGTACCGTAGAAAATTGTGTTCAATTTGCCTTCCACGATCGCCAAATTTTAAAGTAGATCTTATTTTACTCGATATTGAGTATGATAATTAAATAAAGTTAGTAGCTAGAGGTAACTTTATAACGTAGTGGTATAGAAAATATTGAGGTATTTAGCAAGAGTAAAAAAATCAAAGGAAAAGGACCAAGAACTAGAAGGCAAAACAAACCTAATATCCAATACTGAAGTCTACGAACCACTCGAACTCTAAGATAGTTATTTCACTTTAACTCCAAACTTGTTTCTCACTTCGAAGCAGTTTACTTGAACGTTATGTTCTGCTAAGAAAACTAAAACGCTTAAAAATGGAAGGAACTATACAATCCTCACTGTTAATTAATTTCATTACAGTCTAAAAAATCTAGCGCAACTGTATAACAATCATTTTTAAAAATTGCATTGATATTGTAAATGCAAACACAGAGAACAATATCGATAAAACTATGGTTCTAAAACTGGTCCAAATCTTACCAAGTTATTGAAAAAAGATGGAAAAATCAGTGCAATTTCTTGGCAAAGATAATAACAGACTGTATTTACAGGTGGAAGAGCTAAAGGCGCGTCTAGATGAGAAGAGCCGAATGCTAGACAAGAAAACAGCAGCGGCGTTGGGTGCAGTGCATGAGTTGACTGAGCTAAGGGATCACTCGGAGATCAAGGATCGGAAGATCAATGTGCTTCAGCGGAAGGTAGGGAGGAAGAGAAGATCTTGTTGTTGGTAGACTTTTTTTGATACCCAAGTAGCTTAAAAGCCGAGCTCCGCAAAGAGTCAAAACACCAAAATCGTCAGTCCACTGACAAGTAGACAAAAAGTGTTGAAGGCCTACATTCATAGACTGAAATGTCGCTCCAACTCACCAGCGGCTGTGACGGCGGGTTCGGTGTGTAGACTATACTCCACAATATTATAGGTCCCAGTTCCTAATTAGTACTTGAGTTAAATGCACACATTTCCGAGCAAAAAGAACTGAGGATTGAAGTTTCGATTTTTCTATTGACTTTTCCACATTCCCTGTTAGGAAATAAAGCAGTCGGTTTTTTAAACTTTTGACTATTGAATATTATTCTTTTAATAATGAAATATGTGCGTTTAGCTTTAATTTTGTCTATTTGTCCTCTGATATTTTATTATCAAATCCTGCCACTTCATGTGATTTTATTATTATTTAGATAATTTATTTAACTTTTGTAGAATCGTCTAGTTAGAAATCTTCATTCCTTTACTCTGTAGATCACTAATTATATTGCTCTTATTTATTTTATCAAGGTTATTATTTCATTTTAGCTCCCTTTGTTATGTCTGTAGTCATTTATATTTTTGTGAAAGTTACTTTTTAAACTATTTTCAACGTAAATTACACCGCGCTGCAAGCTGCAACTTTAAAATTATCTTTGCCAAAAAACTGCGAAGTGAAATATGGACAAAGCAAACCTAACTTAGCTGATAAAAAAGTGTTGCAAAGGCTTTTAAGTTTAGGGGACATATCAACAAATTCAAAAGCTATAATAAATGAAAAGATTGGCATCGACAGTTATATGATTGAAATGCTTACTGATACAAAAGCTTTCAGTCGACTGAACAAGTAGGTTAATGCATTATGGATCAACAAAAAATATATATGGAAACGACATGCAACGATCAAAATCAATCAAATGAATGTTTTGTGGAATTGTGAACATTATTTTTTTAATGTTTGAACAATGCTGAATCAGTTTTTAGTTAAAATTGAAATATAGAAGAGCTAAAATTGAGCTGAAGATTCCGTCGATGTTTTCAAACACGATACCTAAAAACTTTCATGTTAGAAATAGAACTTGTAGTTCTATTTTAAAACAGCGCAGGAAGAATATAAAATGTTAAAAGCGTTTAAAATGATTGTGCCCGATATATCAACTGAGTCATCACGGCAGCTAAATTTATTATCTGTTTAATTTTGGCACTCACGTTGCAATTTTGAGCTGAAATATCTCGGTTAGGGGTTACGCGTGCTGAATTGGGTCAAACTAAAGTTTGCCTTATTGGGTGGGAATTTGCGAGCTTGTTTCATCATTTTGTTTTTTATCGTAAGTATTTTATATTTTACGTTTTGTTTTGTGTGTCGTTATTATTTTTTGTTTTGATAATTTGTTTATAGCTTGATAATTGTGTTTTTCTTGGTTTACTTTGCGTTCTTATAAATTTTATTTTGGAGGAATCAAGACCATGTTCCAATTTTAGCAAAAAAAATTGTATAAAACTTTTTTCAGATTGAAAATCTAGAAGATCTACTAAAAGAAAAAGACAATCAAGTAGACATGGCCCGCGCTCGACTTAACGCTATGCAAGCACACCACTGTTCTTCCGAAGGGGCACTTTCTTCTCTTGAAGAAGTCATAGGAGACAAAGAAAAGCAAATACAACAACTCCGAGAGCAAAGAGACAGAGCAGAACATGAAAAGAATGAGGAAAGAGAGCTCCACGAGCGAGAGATAGCAGACTACAAAATGAAGCTACACTCCCTAGAAAGCGAAGTCGAAAAACTTGGAGCTAGACTTGAAAGAGCACAAGCCGAAAAAGACCGCCTGGAAGCGAAACTAGAAAGCTCACAATCCGAATTAGGCAAGTCCAAAGCAGAGTTGGACAAAGCTGCAAGTGAAGTTGGCAGATCAGGCGCTGACTGGGAAGCAGCGAAACAACGCTTAGCCAGACTGGAGCTAGAAAACGAGCGTCTTAAACACGAGCTTGAGCGTTCACAGACAACGTTTGGTAGAAGCACAATGACGACATCGCAAGAGCTGGACAGAGTGCAAGAGAAGGCAGATAAGAGCGCTCAAGATTTGAGACGTACTCAGGCTGAGTTGAGAGTGACGCAGGCTGATGCAGAGAGAGCTCGGGTTGAGGCTGGAGCTTTGCAGGAGAAACTGGAGAAGTCTCAGGGTGAGGTGTACCGTCTGAAAGCCAAGCTTGAAAATGCACAAACTGAACAGGATAGCTTGAAGGAAGAGTATGACAGGTAAGTTGTAGAATGAATATTTTTATCAATGAAATATTCAGGAATATTCTGTTGCAATTCGTCTATATTTATAAACATGATTGATAAACTACATTTACATAGAATTTTATTCGGATAGTCAAAAATTATACTAGTATAAAAAAACTTTCAAATCCGTCAATTGTAGTGAAATCAGTCTACAGAAAAATTTATTGTAGAATCGTTAAAATACGCTTTCCAGTGAACGCGTGTTTTAGCCCGACTGCGCAAGGAGTGGTCGAGTATCTTAAGTATAGCATAATCTAATATGAGAGTTCAGTTAAAACCAAACTCCAACTAAAGACAGACTTAGATGATTTCGAACACACACTTCTTAAACACTTCTCTTTCCTACAGGCTGCAGTCTTCCATCAGCCGCCTCCACTCCGAGCGCGACAAAGCCATGGCAGAGCTCGACAAGTCTCGCGAAGAGCTGGAGAGAACACAAGCTACTCTCGGCAAGTCTCAGCTGCAACAAGACAAGCTGCAAGCGGCGCTGGACGCAGCTCATTCCGAGATCGACAAGCTTCAAGAGAAGATGGATAAGACGGCAACTGAAATTAGGAAGGTAAGCATAGTGAAAATTAAGTTAGATGATAAATTGATCTTATTGTGGTCAAACGAAGGTCTTTTTATCAGTTCCCATCCCCATGGGATAGAAATAACGTTTCCATAGAAACGCGTGTGAAGCAGCGGGCAGAAACTCGTAACTCGCCTCACCTCAACAGCCTATATTGGTCCACCGCTGGAAAGAGGCCTCCCCCTGATAAGCGCCTTACTGGCGTTTATCTCATGGGGAGTAATACCCACAATCCCCACGATTGACATACGTGTTGGAATCGCAGTTCGCTAGTAGAATTGTTCTGCAGCAGTGCCTTCTGCAGAACGTAAGCGCGGGTGTCGTAAGAAGCGACTGAGGTATATATACCTCAGTCGCTGCTTACGACACCCGCGGAAAGAGTTGGGGTGGTGCAAATTTTAAGCCGGCACCACAGGCTCGCTTGCAATCACGGTAGTATCTATCCCATAAGAACTCCACAGTAACTAGCTCTCTTGCCCCACAGTTGCAAGTCGACCGTGAGAAGCAAGCCTACGACTTCGAGTCTCTCCAGTCCCAGCTCGACAAGGCCCTGGGCAGTGCTGCCAGGCTGCAGAAGGAGCGGGATACAGCACAGCTGGACTGTGACCGCTTCCGGGACAAGCACGATAAAGCTAATGTAAGTCTTACGTTATTTTAACACTAGTGCTAAGGCGTTATCACGAAATTCAAAATAGACAAAATAAAACTACACAGAGGCTGAGTATTTTATCTCATTATTACGAAGGAGTTTTCAATAATCCATTGGGAAGTTTATTTTAAGAGGCATTAAAGATAAGATTATTAAAGTATCTATTAAGCTTTAGCTGCTTATTGGATTCTGGAATATTATTTTCATGATAAAATATGTAGGTGGTAAAATACGCTACGCGGGTGTGAGTTGGATAAGCGCCTTAAGGCTGAACGAGTCGTTCATCTTTCCATACAAACGTGGAAGGGTAATTAATAAATAAATAAATAAATAAATAAATAAATAAATAAATAATGCTGGACAATTCACACAGCATTATCTAGCCCCAAGCTAAGCAGAGCTTGTGTTATGGGTACTAGATAACTGATATAATTAATACAATACACTACATAGATAGATATTTTTTATTATACATAGAAAACACCCAGACCAACGGAACAAATTTCTGTAATTACAACGCTGTTTGATGTTGACCATCCAAAACTAAGGATAATATCAATTTATCTCGTCATTATCTATGTCTGTATGCACCCGAAACCGTAAAAAAGTAATTAATAAAAAAAATACAGGCTTGAAGCTTGTATTTTTTTTACTTTCGTATTGCAGCACCGATTTTAGCCCAACTTTGGGCGAAGATAAATAACATACGGAGAAAGAAAACTCTAAAATAAAGCCCGTACAGACATAGTTTAGTTATTCAAATGTTGAAATAAATTTATTTTGAAATGAAACTCTCAATTGTTTTTCTATAGTAACCCTTGTGCTAAAAGTCTTTTCGCATTTCTTTACGCGGCCGTTTTACGAATAAATTTATTTGCCATTCATCAAGCGCGCGAGAATGTCTATTAAGTCAGATGAGAAGGCCTACATTTAGGCATTGTTACCGCGCCCACTGATGAGTTAGATCGGACGACTCGTGCAGCCTTAAGCAGAGGATTTCTAATCTTCTAGTGTAAAACTAACAAGTGTAAAAAAAAATTTAAGGTTAGGAACGAATTTTTCTATCCATTACATTTCCTAAACTTCACACCAGACAGTGCGGTGGGACGGTTAGCCGGTCGTCGGCACCGAGGTCGTCGGTTAGTCAAACCTTGCGCGATCGTCTTTCTTTTGTCTTAGAAGCGCAGTCGCTTCTATTAAAAAATAAAGACGATTGCGCTGATGACGTCACAAATGTGTCGGCACCTACCAAATCTGGTTGTGCTACCTGTATTCTTCATGACGCTCTATTCCCTAACTCACATAATCTGATGGGACGGTAGAACAACACGATCGGGGAACATTGTCAACACAACAAAATGTTATACTTCACTAAAAAAAACTTTCTTACCACACGGGCTCGACAACCAAGGCAACCAAGTTACAAGTTAACCAACGCAATAGCAAACGAACACGATCTCCTCATTATAATTCCCCAAACACATTCCTGGGCCGATTTACTCGTTTCGATTGGACCTCGCGTGATTGCCGCGTTTATTTTCGTAGGCGATATCAACAATGGCCCTTATCGACGAATAATACGAATAATTTATAGTATTCCGAGCTTTCTATCGATTATGTGAAGCTCCAACAGCGACCGGTGGTGATTTTGTGGATTGTTGAGCAGAGCCCCCGAAACAGATTTATCAATCCAATTTATAAGCGTTCAAACAAGAGCTAATCTTCTCCTACGATATGCGAATAGCAAGCGAAAAGAGCGTTAAACACTACTATTTATAAAAAAGTACGTTTTCGTTACCAAAAAAAAAATTAAGTACGTTTTCGTGCATTTATTTTTCGATTGGTCCTGAAACGGCCAATATTTTGTTAAAAATCCTATGCTCTCTATCCTTTACGTAAGATAAACGGTATGAGAAGGATTTTAGCAAGGAGTAACCTCCTTGCTTAAAGCCTTCTCATCAGGTTATTTCACCGGTAAAAAAACCTGAAATGCAACTACTATCCCTGACTGATCACACGGGATTTTCTCTACCGACTACAATAGAGATACAATAGAGGGCCAGTATCGGAAAGCAAAAAGCTAAGCCCTAAATTAGTCAAACTATATAAATGTATGTATATAAATGTTCTTGGTTCGCTTGAGAAAAAACTACTTGCATAGTTAGACTGAAAAATAGCGATCATAAGTTTTGACAAACTAGTATTAAAAAAAAATACGTTTTGATTTCCATGTTTCCTAATGCCTCCACGTTCCCGTTTTTGTTTTCCGTTTTGTTTGTTTCATACCTACCTACTTGTGTCAAAGTATTTTGTTCCTTTCTACGTTCTACTATGTTTTCAAAGTACAAAGAGTACGTCACCGTCACTACGTGTTAGAGGGAAGCAAACATAATAAAAGCACCGCAAAATCGACTGAAGCGTCAATATCTTCCGGTCGACGTAACCTTATTGATTGTAGCTACGGGCGTCGTCTCGTCTAGACGTTGTAGCTTATTTACATAGATGACTGGGTTGGTAAATAATGTATTAGCTTCTGAAAAGCTTGTGGAAAAATGTTTTCTCCTGCAATTTTCCATTAGAACAAGTTAAGTAAAGATGACGACGTGTAAACCAAAGCGCGGTGATAAATTATATAAATAATTCTACCCATTTGACATAAAAAAAGTCGGCCAAATCGGCTACCGCAGAATATGTCAGTGCCAGCCCTTCCTTTTTGTCTATGCGATGAAAGTCATAATAAATTATCGGCTACTGCAACGTCTATCAGCCTTTTTGTTTAGAGTAGCTATGTTATGTTTGTTGTTGTAATAATGAGTCGATAATAATTACGCAGGCGAAGCGGCGGATAAAAGCTATCCTACTTAAATAAAAGAATCAGAAAAGCTAAGTTATTTTTTTAAATCTGTACGAAACAGTAAACTAAGTAAAATTTATTTTTTATAAATCTGTACGAAACAGTAAAATAATTGTGATCCAGAAAAAGGCAATCGAGAGACCGACAAATAGACAGCTCTTGAGTTGGGTTCACCCACCGGGTATTTTAGCACCGACCGGCTAGTTGAATAATTTAAAACCACTGATTTGTACCCGCTGTAGTTCGAATACCGGCTTTTGTCGATAGGTATTTTTGTTTGGGTGAATTTACATTTTCAAGTTATTTCGATAGTTGTAATAAAAAATCTCGATAACTCAGTGATTTTTGTCGTTTACTAAATGCCACAGAATACATGCGTACCTACTGCAAACCGAAAGCTATAATATAGTAGTAACGTTCGTAGCAAAAGACAAAAAATGAGGGTGGATCGCTATATCTGCCCATAACAACTAACTCGCAGTGCCGTCAGTTATTCCGTGATCATGGCGCATGAAACTGTGCCGAAATATTGGAAAACTCAAAATTCAAATCATGGTAAATATCCCGTTATTTATGACTTTAGTGTTAATAACCATGATGGATTTAAAAGTTTTATCGAAAGCTATAAGTTTACAAAATATGCAAAGTACCTAACGCACTCACTACACTAGCTATGTGGTATGAAAAATTACGTCAGCTATACGAGGAAAGGTAATCTAAGCTAGCCTATCTTTCAGTCTGGAACTCGGCATAAAAGTATAGAAGTATGAATAGCCTACCATGATTATTCTATGAGGTTATTTGGCAAATACATCCATGTTTACTTGACATCCCTTGGAATATTGCCAAACGGCATGGCTTCTAGGCTCTATGAAAATCAGCAAAGTATTTTACGGGCTATTTTATATCGATTGTAGCATAACACTTTTGATTGGTTACGAAATATTATTTGGACCTTATTTTTTATTTATTTTTTTTCAAAAAGAATTACATAGTACTTAGATTAATAACACTCTTTAAACCCGTGGGGGTTTGACCCGAATGTTACATTCCTCGGTTTTAACTTTAAAAAGAAGTATACATCTTTGCATGTAGGTACTTACGTATGAGTATTTCTTTTAAGGGTTCCTTATACACCAAGGAACCCTCGTCATTTCCGCGGTTGATAAGTAAATTGATAATGTTTGTCGTTGACTGCACCTATTTTCGATTCTGTTAAACCTTAGTACAGGGAAATGATTTTTAGAATCTGAAAGTACAGCCATCATCATCATTATCAACCTATATTAGTCCACTGCTGGACATAGTCCTCCCCTAATGAGCTCCATAGCGCCCTGTCTTCAGCTTACCGCATCCAGCATCTGCCTGCAGTCTTTCGCAGATCGTCATCCAACGTAGACGTCCTACACTACGTTTACCGAGTCATGGTCATGGGCTCAAGAACACGTTTACCCCAGCGGTTGTCGGTTCTTCGTGAGATATGGCCGGCCACTTCAGCCACTTCAGCTTGCTATTTCTTTAAGCTATTTCGATAACTTTGCTTCTCTGTCGGATGTACTCGTAAAGTACAGTGTAGGTACTTAATTATAAAAAAATATGAACAATACATTAACAATTACCTTCTCCCTTTCAGGCCCAAGTCGCCCGCATCCAGAAGGAGCGAGACAGCGCACTGGCCGAAGCTGCTTCTTGTCGGGAAAGAGCCGAAGCCGCAGCCGCCGCAGCCAACCGCGCCGCGAGAGACAGAGACAGCGCTGTGACAGAGCTGGACGTGCTTAGAGAGAGATGGGAGAAAGCGCATCAGCAACATCAGAAACTCACGGTATGTTTAAGTTGCATGTATTAAACTAGATGGCGCTAAATAATATCCCTAAAAGGTTCGACTTCGACGTGACTTTAACCCGCATCCTGCGCTCAGTACAGGAATTTACAAAGTATTGGATAAACTTCAATGTTTTCCCTGTAGGTGGAGCTAACAGCGCTAGAGTCCGTAGGAAGTCCCAGAGATTTTCGACTCCTACGTCACTTGACCTCGTGGTGTAGTTGGTTAGCACATTCCCGTACTGAGCGAAGGATGCGGGTTCAAGTCCCGTCGAAGTAGAAAATTTTTGGGATATTATTTGTTTTCTTAGAAATTACTCTGAGTGTGAGGGCTTTACGCACTATAATAACAAAGCGTGAGCAAATCTGCCATGGTGGTCGCAGCGAAAGAATCGACTCTTCCAACTCTGCCCGTGGATGTCGTAAGAGCCGAATTAAGGGCACCTACCAGAGCAACGGTAGCAGCTTATTACTTACTGAGAATTACTCAACACCTTTATTGTGATCACCAATTCGCTTGCCCTACGTGGTGATTGATGGTAGAACCCCCTCGTTTGGGTGAGGCATGTTCAAGTGGATGTTATGGGTGCTGTTAAGGAGGTGGTTAATATAAATTTTGGGAAAGACACTCTTATAGCACGTAGGATTACAAATTCATTACAATGGTACACCTATAGTAACAAAAGCTAAGTATTCTTAGCCAAGCTTTGATTGGAATAGAAAAACAGAATAAAGAAAACCTGTGTATGCACAGTACCGGCCCTTATAAAATGTCCATAAAAATATACAACAAGCTACCAAACGTAATGAAAGACATCCAATCCGATTCCCTATTCACAAATAAATTAAAACAATTCTTAATTGACAAATGCTACTATGACGTAAATGAATTTTTAAATGACAAAATAGGCAAACTGACATAATAAAAATGATTTTCTTTTATTTCAATATATTATTTAACAACAATCTAATTTATCCGTACTAACTTTGCGTACCTACCTACATAGCTACATTTTTGCTAAAATACGTGTTGTCTTAGTCCTAAACAATTTTATTTACTTACAGATTTTATAAATTTAATTAGACTTGACAAGTAGGTACTACTCACCTTAGTACCTACATATTTTTTTTATCAAAAACAACCTCGGCCTGCCTTCTACTTGTTGCAACGCCCAACAGGGTTCACATTGTGATACTAACCCATAGATAATTACTTACTTTACAACCAATGTGATGACAACAATAAATATATTGAGTATTGAGTATTGAGTATTGAGTATTGAATAGAAGGAATGACCAAAAGTTACCACAAGAAACTACAAAATAGGAATGTTTGAGTTGCTTAACTAGATGGCGGTACTATATTGTCGCAATTCTTGTTTCATAATAAAATCAATTTTATTAAACTTAAATAAATCAATAAAGGAGGGATAAGATGTTTCCACATATGTATTTTTACTAAAAGCTGTATATTTGTTAAATTATAATAAAATATAGAAAGTCCACACTTTTGCTAAATTTCAGTATTTTCTCATATTTTCAGATGGAGCGAGACGATGCGCTGACAGAACTCGAGATCGTGAAAGAGAAGCTCGAAAAGGCTCTATACGCTTCACAAAAGACTGTCGAAGAAAAGGAGACCGCGCACAAAGAATACGAGAAAATGCTTGAAAAGTATGATAGGTACTTTATCGTATAAGTGTCGTGTCGTCTTGTGTTGGTGACGATTTATGTTAAAAAAAGCTTTACTACAAGGCACTAAAATCCATTTCTGTTTCAGGTCTCAAAACGAAATCTACAGACTGCAAAACAAGATAGAGATCCTTGAAGCTGATAAAGATCGTATTGAATTAGAACTAGAGAAGCATTTGCATGTGTCGACTAAGTCAAGGGATGAACAGAGAAAGATGCAAGATGAACTAGCTAGATTACAAGAAATGTATGACAGAGCTTCATTGCAACTGAGCAGGACTAAAGAACAGGAAGAAAAGGCCAAGGAAGATATGGATAGACTTTGTGTTGATATTGAAATGGTCAGAGATAGATACGAAAAGAGCCAGATTGAGCTTAGGAGATTGCAAGCTGAGAAAGAAAAGTTAGTCGCTGATAGTGAAAGGTTACAGTTCGAATATGACCGAGCGATGACACAATGTGGCAAAGCGCAGGCTTCCAACGAAAAAACTCAAGAAGAAATGGCTAGAGTCCAAGTAGAGCTTGAAAAGATGTATGATAAGCACGATAAGGTTGCCGCAGAACTTAGAAGGGTCCAAGCAGAATTGGATAAAGTTAAACAAGACGCCTCAGGTGCCAGAGAGGAGGCAGAAAGATATGCAGCCAGATACGGAAAGTACCACGATACGAAAGAAGAACACGAAAGAACCAAATTGGAGGTGGAAAGACTTCGAGCGCGGTTAGAAAAGATGACGGTGGACTTAGAGCGGGCACGCAAGGCTGAAGAAGAAGTGACGCGCCTTCGATCCGAACTCGAACGCGTCGAGAGCGTCCGAGGTAAATATCAATTCGAACAGGATAAGTGGACCACTGAAGTTGCGAGATTGCAAGCAGAGTTAGATAAACACCGCGAACGTTATGACGCAACGCAGGCTGATGTCCAACGAATGGCAGCCGACAAGGAAGCAGCGGAGACGAAACTACACGAGATGAACATTCAGCTTGAAATTTCAAAAAGTGAAGTCACAAAACTTAGCGCGGCACTCGAAAAGCAACGATCGGAGTTGGAACGAGCTCATATCGAATGTGAGAAGTTCCGAGATCGATGCGAGAAGATGAAACTCCGATCTGAACAGTTGGATAAGGATAACGAAAGACTCAAAGGAGAGTTGCAACAGATTGAAAGAATGAAATTACAGGCAGTTGCTGGCGACAAAGCCCGTACGGAAGATAGACTTGAAATTGAACGTTTGAGAGATAAGCTCGAGAAAGCTATCCAAGCACGAGATAGCACAGAGATGGAAGCTGGCCGGTTAGCGAAGGAACTTGAAAAGTCACAAATGCATTTAGCCAAGTATCAGGAAACGAACGAAACGACTCGCGTGGAATATGATCGAATGACGAATGAGCTGGGTCGTATGCATGAGCGCCTTGAACGAACGATACTTGAAAGTCGGCAAATCGAACAGGAAAGAGATGTATTACGAGCTGAGATACAAAATACAAGACGTAATATTGAGCAACAACAAAGAACTCTTGATCATAGAACACAAGAAACATTAGTAAAGTTACAACAAGAGTTGGCACAGTCAGTCCGAGACAGAGAAAAGATGGCTTCAATACTAGAACAGAGGGACAAACAAGCGGATGCGATAGAAAAGCAAATAGTCAAATTAGAAGCCGACACAAAACAATTGACAATAGAACGCGACCAACTAGTAGCCCAATTAGAGAAATCTCAAGATATGTTAGTGAACTTCCAACGAGAACTGAATGCTTCAGAAACTGAATTACAGAAGCAACGAGAAGAAGTACGTAGACTGAAACAAGAGCAAGGGAAGATGACACAGGATTCTGAGCGAGGGGCTAAAGCAGTTATCGAAAACCGCGAACGTGAGATCGTCAAACTGCAACAGCAAGTTCAAAACGTTGTCAAAGAAAGAGATACACAACGGCAACGAGCAGAAAAGGCAGAGAAAGACGCGCAAAGAGTTGGCGAGATTGATAAATGGCGAGCAGCGGTCGAGCAAGAAAAGACAAAAGCAATTGCAGCAGAAAAAGCGCTCTCAGAATGCCAACAGCGGTTACAGAGTTTGGAGAAGCACATGCAGCAGCAAAACCAGCAATTGCAGCAGCTTCAAGCGCGAGGTGGTTCGGACGTGAAGGAAATGCAGAAGCAGCTTGAAGCCGCGCAAGCGGAGGCTCGCTCGCTGGCGACGGAGCGGGAGAGATGCCAGTCGCAGCTTGAGATGCTTGTGCAAGAGTTGGAGAAGAGTCAGGTCAGTTGGAGGATCGCCCGGCAGCGGATGGTCGGCGTGACATAGCGCGGTTCAATTGAGCTCAGTTTTGTATTTGAATTATTGCTAGTATCTTGTAAATAATAAAGTAAGTTTTTAAATATGATATCTAGGTACCCTAGGTACTTATAACATTACGGCGTTATCAAATTTTATAGGTTCATAAAGACAAGAAACACAGATTTTATAAAAACTTTTTGATGACAAAAGTTTGTTCTAAAACAGACAGGAGTTACATTAAAAATCCCTTTTGTGAATCACCCAGCACACCAACATTCAAGACTAATTCCACAAAGTTATAATTTATCAATGCCAGTTATGAACACCGTCCAATTTATTATGATAATAGTCGGTCGTCTTATATAACTTCATATGTATTCGTGAGAGTATCACTCACACGTTCATAAACATCACTATCCACGTAAATCACGAAGTAGTTTTCTATTTACAACAGTTGTATGCAGTCACAGAAATTTGTATACTTATCGAGATAATATTTCTGTGTATGCAGATAAGGGTGAATACCTTTTATCATTGCATTTGAGGATGTCTACTGAAAATTATATTGTTATGTTATCGTTTCTTAAATTATCACGATCTGCCTATAAGTTTATATTTTTTGTGCAATAAAGAATTATCTAATATACTGTTTTTGAAGCTGATTTGCTGCATCGATAACAAATAAAACAAAAGAATATGAACCAATAAGCGGCGATAACAGTAAGTGATACTCACGAATACGGGACTAAACCGACCAGATACCAAAATCTTTTAGAACTATCAAAATATACCGTAAATTGATGGCCACGGTAATTTTCGCTGAGCTCAATTGAACCTTTTTAAATTCGCGTTTGCTTATCATTGCACCGGTGTCGTAGATATATCTGATGTTCATGATTTTATGTTGGTCATCATCACCGGTCATGGCTCTTTGTTCAGTGATACCGCTTCTTATTAATTTTATTTTAAATCCAAATTATAATTAAAAATTTAATAATGTTTCTAATTCTTTTCTAATTTTTTTCTCTCCTAATTTGTGGGTTATTCCCAACGTCTCGCCTATGATGTGCCTATTCCCAACGTCAGTTTTTTTGATTCTGTCTTATAATGTTTTCAATTTTATCTGAAATATTTCCAATTAAAAAGAGCAACTTAATCTTTAACTTTTTATAACACAATGACCTTTATAGAAACACCAGTCTCAAATAACTCTAAAGATTTTATTTTAAAATATCATGTTTCTTCGGCTTCCCGATATGATATTACAAGGATTGCAACACTCATAGCGTTATCACTGGACGTTTTAGATAGTGGCATGTCACCACGACCAGCTAGGCATCCTCCAACCCCGTATTATCATTATTTATTTATATATTTCTAATATTATTCATTGTAAAGTGATATTGGAATGTGCTCGCTGCACCAAACATTTCACTTGCACTATTGCAACCCAACGTGAACGTGAAGTGCCTATAGACTGTATTGTGTTAGTAGTAAGACTCATAATCAGACCTTTTTATTTACGTGAAATATGGTCTGGGTGTTCTATGCCTATTCAATACATTTTTTCTTACAAAATCTCGATTTATCTATTTATTATTCTTGTTGTTACCATTTTGGTGACCAAGACAGATTTTCTAAACATTCTTCTTTTATTTTACTTTTTCTAAACTCAATTTAAATCTTAAATTTTTTGTGCGAAGATTCGTATAGAATATTCAGGCCAGTCGGGTAAATAAGATTTTACCTATTTGACTCATGAATTCAAAGTGCATCTTTAGCTTTCAATGTTTTTCTTCAACTCATTGTTATTTTCAGCTGTTTCAGATTCGGCTATTGTAATGTGTATATTTGCGACGTTCATAAAATGATCACACATTTGTTCGACATTCTTTGCTGAAGGATTATGCGTTGCAATGTTATTGTAAAAAGTTATAGCTTGTGTGAGATGAATTACTCTTTTATTGTCTAGCTTCTCTGATTGAATGATGGTATTTACTTTTATTTGAAAAAGGACTGCACGCATCTTGACGATAGTTAGACATTCATTAATTTCGATTTAGATGCCTGAGCCCACATATAGTATCACAAATTTTTTTGTCATCGAATGCAGTCAAAGTAATACCTACCGGTATTTATTTATTCATTTATAGTGTACAAACCATTCATATTTACCGTGAGGTCCTTTTTCAAAATCGCAATCGTAAAAGCACAAAAACTAAACAAAATTTTCTCAAACAGCTCGATCTCCGCGAAGCGAACAAGAAACTCCAAACTGCTGGCGCTCAGAACGCCAAAGCTGGAGAGGACTCAGCCCAAGCTAGGAGAACACTGCAAGAAGAATTCAAGAAGCTAGAAGACGCAAGAAAACAATTCGACGAACAAAGAAGAACAGTAGAGAATAAGAGGAAAGACGTGGAGGAAAGAGAGAAAGCATTATCGGAATTAGATCGGCAGTTGAAAAAGAGGAAAGAGCAAATGGACCAAATGGAAGCATCTTTGAGGAAGGTAAGAAAAATTTATATATTAAAACAGTTTGTAAGAGCTAGGCAATATGCATCTTATAAAATTTATGCAGGTACTACTACTACAGCCAAAGATTTGAAACCCATGACACTATTCTTAAGTAATGAGTGGGGTTAAATTAGTATTCCATAGTAACTCATTTTAAATTGGTCATCCAATAGGGAATACACAAGGATAGGCAAATGTAAATTAAGTGTTTTAGATACCTATAATATGTTTAGCTGCTCCACTGGCATCAATATTATTCTTTGAGATAGCTTCAGTAATCTCTAAATAGTAGTTAATTAAACCAATCACAAATGCTTCTAGGCCGGCGGGAGCACAGCAGCGATAGGCGAACTGAACCGCAAGTTGACAGAATCACAGAAGGAAGCTGACCAACTGAGACAACAGATGGAGCAAAGTAAAGAGGAGGCGAAGAGATTGACAACCGAGACGGAAAGGTTGCTGCAACTGGTGCAAATGTCGCAAGAAGAACAGGCGCAAAAGGAGAAACAAATCATGGAATTATCACAGTAAGTTTCTTGGACTTTGACAGATCTGTTGGATAGATGTCATTCTAGGTAGGTTTTATGCATAGATTAGGCATCTGTCACAGTTAGTGTAAATGCAGTTTATATAAATCTCTATATCTATCTTTAAAAAATATACATTCGATGAGCATTCACTGCTGGGTGTAGTGTAGGCCTCTTCTCTATTACGCCTTTCTGTACGATCTTTGGAGCCTACTTGAAGAAAAAAAAAAGTTTTTTATCCGTTTTCGTGCAAAACCAACATTTACATCGCTTGCGTAAGAAATGAATAAGTTTAGCGTTTGCACGAAAACGAATCAGAAACGTTGATTTCGTTTTTACGAGTACGGGCCCTGAGTCACCCAAATCCTCTACTAGGATACTACTACCCGCCTATCCTAACGATGTTATCGGACCATCAGGCTGGTGGTCTGCATTTTTGTCTTTGAGCTTCTCTGGGCCAACATTCCGTAATTGACGTAGTCCATCTTCCGTATTTATCTCTTTTTTAATGTGATTGGGCTATTAAATCATGTGTAGAGTTATGCGAGGTGAGGCAACGGCTGCCTGTATGCAAAAAGACCGAAGACGCTGGTTAAAGCAAAAGGAGGCCTAAATTATATAAATAGCAGGGGTAACTCCAGGTTGATAATATTATTTGAAAGGGAGTATTGGACTTAAAAAAGGCAACGGAAACAGTATCAATAATATTACACTCCTTTTTTTGGCAGTCGTGAAGACACCTTGCCTTATTGGGCATTGCAACAGTAGATGCAAATGTGATTCTAGTAGGTAAATAATATTCAGTAATTTGAAGAAGAACCTGACTTTAATATTGTAATTTTCAGATCTGTGAGAAACCTCCAAGCCAAAATGAAAAGTCAGCAACAAGCACAAGCACAAAAAGAAGAGGTATGTTTCATTCCAATTTTAGTAACCATAAACTATCGAAATAACCAGATAATGTTTCTGAATAGTGCTCTTAACTTAAGTCAAGCCATAATAAATCATTGTGTAATTAAATTACTAATTATACTAATTCCCAATTTATTTTAATCGTTTCTCTCTTATTGATGCTACACCAGGTGGTTTTTTCCCAAATATCCCGACTTTTTGAACTTAGACTTAATCTGAAAGATATTTTATAAAAAATCACCCGTTAGCATGATTTAATCATATTTTTATATATACTATGTACTAACAATAACTAACCTTTCTTGTTCCATGCTAACAGGCCGGGCCCGCGGGCTTCCTCAAAAGCTTTTTCTAAGTTAGTTCTTCGCACCAAGACTGTCATTCATTCGTTTGCTCTTTTTACTTTCGATTCTCTTTATTTGACCGTCGTTTTCATCCCGCGAACGACCATCATCTTCTCCACGTCTTTCAACTAACGCAGTTTCGTATTAAGCATTTTGTATAATGAAAGTGTTCAGATAATAAACCATCTTGTTGATATTTCCATACAACCCTCGGTATGTAACCTGCACACAATAAGGTAATTATTAGTTTAGATATTTTTAAGTGTTTAAAAGAATAATCGTGTTCAGTGGAAATTATTTTTTAAGTATTCATAAAAAATACAATATTGTAAAACTGTTAAGTAATCATGTATCTAGATAGAAGAAGTAAGATGTCCACTAGACAATGTTATCCAGCTTTCAAACTTGTTATGCGAAATATCATAATTATTAATAAATCTAAAGTCTATGTTGATCTTACGTTTTTGTTTATTATTGTTGAATTCTGTTGTTGAAGTAAAACTATCATTATTATTTTATTTTATCTTTTAGTTTTTTTTATTATTTTGATCCCATTCTGTTAGGAGATAACCCGCGCGAGGCTAAACGAATTGGCAGCGATTGATGATTTGACCAAAACTCTGGCGGCGAAGGACGAACTAAAAACACGCCTCGAAGATAAGAAGATGAAAGTTATTGATTTAGAAATAGAACTGAATGAGTCATCACTCATACTATCAGAGCTACTCAAAATATCAGAAAGCAGAGAGCTTAGTAATATCAAAAGAAGCAAAAGCTTCTTCGAACTGCAAAAGAGTGGTAAGGTAGCGAATAGATTGGACAAATGTCGATATAGCAGAAGTGAGAATGAACTAGATGTGAAACCTGAAAAAGAACCTCCTAGTATTTGTAAACTTACAAGAAAAATAACTCAACTAACCGAAGAGATGGGAATAAAGAATTCTAAGATTATGGAACAGCAAAGATGTATATCAATACTAGAAGAAGCTTTAAGAGAAAATAATAATATAGCTGAGTTTGAACAACTTCTAGCAGTGGTAAGGAGTAAAGATGAAAGGATAGACGAATTAGAGAAGATTGTCAATAGAAAGGCTGGAATGACCACAGATACTAAAGATAAAAGGATATTGGAACTTGAAGAGGCCTTAAAAGAATCGTTTATGATTGCAGCGGAAAGAGAAAAGGTTTTCTATGAGGAAGAACAGAGGAGAATTGAAACATTACATAAGGTGAGAGTTTTCAAGATTCATGCCATTTCATTTTTAAAGATATATTGTACTGCTGTACAATATATGAACGAATGATTTTTAAACGATTTCGTTGAAAAATGTGTGTCCCATTTATATTGTTTGAATTATGCAACAATTAAAAAAACAAAAAAAATACTTTTATAGGTTGTAAAATAATTGTTTTTAAGAATTTCAAAAACGTTTCAGATGAAAAAGATGGAGCAGCGTATACTTTCCCTACAGAACGCTTCAGCGATGAACTGTTCGACATGCACAGCAGCGTTAAAGCGCTTGAAGCGGCTGGAAGGGGAGTTGCTCGCTGCGAAGAGAAAACGGGACGAAGTGCTGCGTCAATTATCACATGTGATGTGAGTATAGCGATTTTTACCAAGAGGGAGGGAAGACGGTCATATTACAAAAAAGAGTCGAAAATCAGGAGACATACGTCCATTGAGCGTGCGGACCCCAGACATGGAGGGTTTTGACATAATCACCACCCTTGGCAGATTGGTGATCGCAAAGGAGGTTTTTACAAATGAAAAAAATCCTAAAACTCGAAATATTTTTATGAAGGAGTGTGAAAAAATGTTAAGAATGAGTTGAACCTAACGTAATGTCACAATCAGGAAGTGAGATTGTAATATAAAAATAGAGCTTTAATGATTTTTATTTAATTTCAGACAAGATGTCTTGGAAGGAGCTATAAGTGAGAAGGACAGTATAATAGCAGAGTTGGAGATGAAAGGAGCCCTAGACGAGAACGAGACATCAAGATGTGCCGCTCTCAAGAGTGAAAGGGACAAACTGCTCAATAGGCTTAAGACCGAGGTAAGTAATTAGATTACGGGTAGCTATGGACCTACTCACTCAGGCCTACTATGGCGCTCATTAGGCCTTTGTCCAGCATTTAACACATTAATTTGGATGCAATGAGATGGCGGCGCTAGAGACCGTAGGATGTCCCAGAGATTTTCGACTCCTACGTCACTTGACCTCGTGGTGTAGTTGGTTAGCACATTCCGGTACTGAATGAACGATACGAGGTTCAACTCCCGTCGAAGTCGAAATTATTGCGATATTATTTGATTACTCAGCAATGAGATTTGTATCTATAATACTTCTTTGCATGTATTATATATAACTGACTAGCTTCTGACCACGGCATTACACGCGTTTTTCCGGTATAAAAAGTAGCTTATGACATTTTCCGAGATACTTACCATCTACCTCCCTGCCAAATTTCATTGAGATCCGTTCAGCTGAAATGCGTGAAAAGGTAACAGACAGATGGAGATTCATATATATTTATTGCAATCATTGTGTAAATTTTTTAAGTCTTAGTATTTAAGTAATGTATAGGAAACACAATGGTACCCTAGCAGGGCGTGGCAATAGGTACTGAGAGTGGAGGTGAACCGGAATTCTATAAGAATCTCTAGTTAGGTTTTAGGTTTTAGCGGAAAAATATAATTCAATAACTTTTGTTGTTACGTTTGAGTTACTTTCGAATTTATAATAATATTATAAAAACTAATATTATTAGTAAGGTTTTTGTTATTATAGTGCGTAAGCCCTTACACTCAGGGTTATTTCTAAGAAATCAAATTATAAAAAAAAATCGTCTTTGACGGGACTTGAATTTTTAAATTTTTATTGATTTATTGCACTAGTACAGAAATTCCAATTACACTAGTCACTTATTTTACATTATGATTAAATTCGAAAAATATATACTAGCTATTATCACCATAATAGAAATTACAGTAAAAATAAAATTCAATTCAATCCCAAATAAAAATACAATTAGTTCCTTGAGAACACAGATCCTTGAGAGACAGTATGGTTTCTTGAGAACCTCATCCTTCCCTCAGTCCGGGTTAGCACATTCCCGGGAAGGATGCGGGTTCAAGTCAAATCAAATCAAATCATTTACATATTTGCCCAATACATTATTACAGTACATGTCAGCTGATCTTATGACTAGAAGTGTCTCTGTCAAATGTATTCAGCCCGCAAGCAGGTGTGCAAATATTAAATCGCAGTGTTTCAAATGCTTAAATTATTAATAATGAAAATAATCAAGGATAATACAATCGAAGATAAATAGTTAACAATCAGATAATTAACAATCACGGTCAAAACATAATAAATTATTCTATTTAAAATTAATATATTCATTTACACTATAGAAACATTTGTGTTTGCCGACCTCCGTGGCGCGGCGGGCGAAGGTCCGCCTGCGACGCAAGAGGTTGCGGGTTCGATTCCCGCCTTGGAACAAATTTGTGTACGATCTGTAGAAAGTTCCGTTGGTCAGGGTGTTTTCTATGTATAATAAAAAAATATCTATCTATGTACCTATATAATGTATTATATGTATACAATATCAGTTATCTAGTACCCATAACACAAGCTTTGAGTAGCTTACTTCGGGGCTAGATGGTGCTGTGTGGATTGTCCGGCATTATTTATTTATTTATTTGTCAAGTCCAGTCGAAGTCAAAAATTTCGGATATTATTTGATTTCCGTGATAATATTAGTAGTTAAGGATGTCATAACTAATCAATATTATCAAAAAGGTTTAACAAAATATCAGTGTTGTCCGTATTTCCAGAACTCCCGTGTGGTGGACCTACAAAAGGACCCTGAGTCGCCAGTCGAGGAGTCCCCCACTCCAGACCTGACATTAGCTGACCAGCTGCTATCCGTTACAGAGGACAATGTAATTATATGGGTATTGTATAGCGGACTATTGAGAATGGGAGTGAGGTTTGTCGCTATTGGCTGTAATTAAAATAAAAATCATCATGAATAGACTTTCATCGTATGAGCTTTTAATGCAAAATAAGGCTTTGTATGATCATATTTCAACATGTTTTATTTCCTTTAGACCTTATATGACTCTTGACACGTCACAAAAATTCAAATTACATAAGTAAAACTAGGAAATAAAGTGATCACTTTGATTTTTCACTGCAATCTTTTTAAGGTAAAGTAAAGAAGCGAATAAGAAACCTTCACCTTAATAGGGCGTTAGTTTTCGAGCTGGAGCAAAACTCCCAAGCTTTTTTATCCTCTGAGCCCTGAGTTAATTTTGACGATAATTTCGAATCATAGTGACTCTGATTTCAAGAGGTCTACTATAAAAAACGAACAACCGTACCACGTAGTTGCTTCGAGCGTGTCACCAGCTGACACCTTTCGTTTCGGATCTCTAAGAAATAAATGTCAGAATATTTTCACAGTAAGGTCATCGAAAGAACGGATCGGCTGTCCTTCGTTTCGTACGATCCGATGTCATTCGTTGACTTTGCTCGTTTTTAAAGTAGACCTCCTGTATGAGATTTGCGTAGTTCCATGTCCGCACGATAGACGCGCTGCATCACATTCTTGATGATGACCTGACCTCTCGATACCACACACTACACTAAAACGGAACTCATGGCTCTGTTCATAGAAAGCCTACTAAATCCTCATTTGTTTTTGTGGTTTTAACAAAAGCTTGTCTCATTGAACGTTCAATTTTAAAATCTGCTGTATATCAAAAATTTCAAAATTTTTCGTATAGATAGTTGTACATTTGTTTTTTTTTTTGTTTTTATAGAATTTAGTCGTATCTACTAAAATTAATTAAATTTATAAAGCACATTAAATTATCTCATCTACGGGCAGACAAAAATAACATAAAAAAATATTAGCTACATTATAAGCTTCCGGGTGATTTTGAACTAACAATATACCTACATATTAAGTAATATTATAAATTCGAAAATAAATGCTGTGTCTCTGTTTGTTAGCTTTTTCGGATCTTAATGCAATTTGGCAGGGAAATTATGCCGAGGAATAGGATATAGGCTGCTTTTTATTCCGAAAAAGTGCGTGCGTAGATGCGGGTAGGTAAGTAAGTAACCTATAAAATGAAAACAAAAATGTTTCATGCCCAATATAATCGATAATTTTGATTATGATTTGGATAATTTTGCCAAGCTATTTTAATTTGACAGGCTCAAACTGAAAACGCCTTCTTTTCAGTCTGGTCGATTTAGTGTTACTTGTTTGTATTTGTGAAAGTTTTCTTTCATACAAAATAGGCGTCATTTCGTCATTCGTGTTATTTTAAAAGAGATACAGGTAGGGTTTCTTTTTTAATATTTAATTATTATCATTTTTAATCTACAGGAGGAGGACATCCCAGCTACGATACTGTAACTACGAAAGCTAAGTCGAAATTATTTGATTAGCGTCATCAGCACAATCATTCGCTATCTTACCGCTCATAACGTCATAACACCATCAATCAGCTTCTCGCCCAACAAAAATCTAAATCAGAAAATCTCGCCCGCTTGCCTCCCTGCCAATGAAAACAGTTATTTTTCATTTGTAAATATACTTTTTTTACAAATTTTGAGTTTTATTTTTAAAATAAAAAAGGAACCAATAATTTAAATGTTGAATATTATGTATACCTTGTTTAAGAGCAATAATCAATTACGTATAGAAACGGTTGCTTGCATATAAACGGAATTCAGATTTTAGTTTCACCAAAATAGTTGAATAATAAGAATTATTTTAAGTGATTCTTAAATGAGAATATCGTTTATAAGTAAGACTGTCTATTTTAACTTGTAACTAGTCTAATATATTAAAGTTTTAGTGCTTTCTAAATTATTTATGAACATGTTAATCTTTAACTGTGTTTAATGAAGTTCTGTAAAGTTTTGAGGGTACTCTGATATTAAAGAACAATATGCCTATATATATGTAGGTAGGTTATGCCTTCTCTAGGATTTTCACTCTAGGTAAGAACCTTAAAGGCCTATATTGAAGAACTTATGCCCTATAGGCACATGGACCTAAGGTGTTTCGATAGACCTCTATTTAGGAAAAACTTAGACACTGTATTAGATAAATATTACTATCGAAATTAGATTAAATTTTTTGCTATTCTGGCCGTATAATTTGAATTTATAACTAACATATCATGCACAAAAATAGCTGACAGACGGCATATCATTAAAATTTATTTAAAATAACCCTAGCTTCAACACACTGATTGAAATATAGTGATATTTTGTGAGATGAAGCTTGTACAAGTCAAAGCACTGCCTTACATTATAAGTAAAGTATTTTTTGTTAGGCGTTGTTAACATGTACTACGTGTAGACGTCCATTCTCTTCGACTGTTGACGTGCGAATGAGGAAAAACGATATTGCGTGTCATAACATCAACTCGGCAGCTAATTTAAAAGTACCCACATCTTGTAAATTTTGTATTGTGAGCTTTTTATAATAAACATTTACAAACAGTATTGTTATGTGATAAACGATAGTCATGGACAAGATATTCCTAGTGAATCTTGATTTGATTTTACTATTTCGAGTTTTTGCCCCCTACATTTATCTTACATAAGTACATATAAGATTTGAATGAAGCTTGTTGCTGTTCTAAGCATTTTTTTTATATTAACACGTCTTTCTATCCTGTAAACATCGAACCATTTCATTCTTTCCAATATTCTATTTCTAAGATTCTAACGCTAAGGGCAATAAATTTAATTAAACTTTTGACACAGTATTTTTTTAACAAATGGCAATAGTTTATTTTTTCCTATTATCCTAACTTTTTTACCTTACCTGTGTTCTATCGGTAAGAGACGGCAAAGCTTCGTACGGATGTGGTAGAATGTATGTTTAGGCAGTGGTGTAAGAGCTGCAATGTTACGTTTAAAAAAAAACTTTGTTTCCACTTGATTCCTTCCAGTTTTGAATTTTCAAATGTTTAAAGCTAGCACCGACAGGCCGGCATCGCACGCTCCGCACTGACCGCATCAAACGGATTTTATTATTCATTGTATGGTTTGCCATAGACGTGCGACCACTGATCCGCACCGCACGTAGCGGACACATCGGACTGTCGCAATGGTGGCGATCCGTTTAGTGCGGATTACGTCATTATTCGTTTGCAAATGGTCGGCAATCCGGGTGCTGCAGTTACAGTGGATGCACCACCCGGCCTTACGCTCGAAAAATCCGTCTGATGCGATTACCGCGGACCGTCCGATGCCGGCCTGTCTACGCTAGCCTTTACACTTCGTTTCACGAATATTGCAGCCGATTTTGTATTGTTTAAAAGTGTGTAGATTAAATTATTGTACGAAATCACAATAATTATAATTAATATATTAGTTACTTGTTATTATAATGGTAATGTAACAGTGGATGGTATTGTTTCTCACGTTGTATTGACAAAAGTTATGCTGAGATAAAAAAAATGTTCTTTGAAAATATAATATCTCATATACGGAACGATAGTGTTTGTTTTATTTATATGAATCGCCTTTTTGTAGATACACTAAATACTTACCGGACTTCCAAATAATGAAAAAACCAAGGTCCTAGTCTGAGGTGAGAGAAATGTGATGAACTAGAGTGACTCTACCATGGTCATTCTATGCCATCTATCGAGCTTCTTGGAAATAACAGTCATACATCACACTAATATTTTAAATATCAAAGTTTGGATGGATGGATGTTTGTTACGTCTTCACGCCAAAACAACTGAATGGATCGGGAAATTTTGAAATTTCAGAAATTTTACATGCAAGTAATTCTAATCTTGAAATCAAACTTAGGGTACTTTTTATCCCATAAATCAGTTCCCATGGGATAGAAATTATCTTTGAACGTTTCCACAGAAACAACGCGTGCAAAGCCGCGGGCAGAAGCTATTTATTTAATATTTTTGTGACAAATCGAAAACCTCTCATTGAAAAACAGTTTTAAGTAATTTGGGTATAGATATATGTGATAAGTATAGAGCATTCAAATTGCAGAGCATGAATAAGCTAATAGTTATAAGCGCCATCTTCAATCACCCTTGCCCCCTTAGAGCCTTTTTAGTTCTGCTACTCAACGATAGATGGCAGCACCAGTTGCGAAATCTACTAAAATCATAGAGAAACTTTTGTTTGAATCAAATAAAAGTTGATGTAAAATGGCATTTAATTACAGATTTTTTTCTTTAGGTTTACTAATTATTATTTATATTTATGTACCAACGGGAAAGTACCTAATTAATGAACGAGTCTGGATGAAAAATTTATGAACGATCTACGAAAAAAAGGGCTTGAAAACTTTTTGCATATTTTTGGGTCGAATTTCTGCCTATGTTTAAACATGGTTTAAACTAAACAAAAAAGGCGGCCATTTTAAACCCAAAATTCCTTAAAAGTCGAACTACCTAGTATTTATCCTAATTGTGTAATGACAGGCTATGGTTGTCTTGCCGCAGGCGAGGATTCTTCGATGGTTAGGTATTAATGAAAACACGATTTTGTTACCTACAGCGGTATGCCGGATGGTGGATAGCTTGGATTTTATTTAATAGACTACTGAGACAATAAAATTGCACAAATAACTTAGTAGGTTATTTCAAGCGAACTTAAAAGTGTTCGTGAATAGGCTGATATAAAATGAAAATAATCCAACTTACGATTCGTAAGTATTATTGACTTATTGTACGAAGGTACGGTGAATAATATAAAAAAATGGTTGGACGATGGTTTTTATTTTTTTGTTTCTGGATTGTAACCCTGCTCAGCTATTTATATCGTTGACTGTACCTTGGTACCTGCTTACCTACTTCTTTTAATCCCCATCGATCACCAAGAGAGATAAATTAGTAGATAGGTGGGTACCTAGATGAATCAGTCTTTACTAAATTCTTATCGAGTAACGCACACCTTCAGTTTGATTTTCAGTAATAAATCTTTCTCTACTCTCCCTTCAAAAAGCCTTCTCATTTCCATGGCATCCATCAATATTCCACAAACTAAGCCATACTTATCAACTTTTAAGCAAACCCATCGTAATTTCCCATAAAAATAATCATTTACAACTATTCTCGCGTCGTAAACGCCAAAGCGTTCAAAACGATCCTCGTAAAAAGAAAAGTATAAAATTTAAACGGGTACAGATTATGAAATTGTTTGTATGAAGAGTGAATTGAAAATCGAACGAATATGTAAGTTGAGTATTGTTTTGAACTTTGTTGTAGTTACTGTTGTGTATTCTGTGTTGATAGTAGAGTTTGAGTGATTGCTTCGTATCGTAAAGAAAGCCGTTTTTTTATCCGACTAAAAATGGGGTATCTATTTTTACACGCTTTTATTTAACTTGGAATGTATGTAAGTATACGATATATAATTTGTACGGGTCGGGTGGAATCTTGAAATTGTTTTATTTTGATATCTTCAATTTAGATATCTTCAACCGATTGAGCTGAAATTTTGTACACACGTTTAGTGTGGTTGACAATGCATTAAAAGCTTGTTTAAAAAAGTTTTATTTAATATTAAAAATTATTTTGCTTAGTGTGTCTGGTTGGCCTGGCTATTGCCTTTTAGTTTTGAAACTAATGCTGGCGGTAGTTATTTAAAACAAGCTATGGAAGCTTTGGGAATTTGAAGAACTCTACCAACTACTCTACTACGACCTACTTTACTCTGAGCACTGACTTGGTACAGCGCCTCTAGCGTGCGGAAATGAAACTACGCGAATCCCATACAAAAATGAATCGTCTCGATTCTATCGGGTAAAGAGACATACTTTACGTCAGTACAGTATGTCACATATGTCACTATTTACTCACGTATAGTACCTATGTCTCAGTATTCGATAGCATCGAGGCGATCCATTTTTGTATGGGTTTCGCATAGTTTTATTTCCAAAAGCTAGAGGCGCTGTACCAAGTCCCATGCACAAATGGAACGTCTCAATGAGGTTTCGTTACTATTCAGTGACCTAACTCGTAAAAAAAGCTTTACGTTGCGTAGTGATTTATTTATTAAAAGTCAGAAAGTCGGAAAAGAAGCCGGATATCAAAAAAAACCTAGCATCGATACCCTACTCTATAAAACAGTGGATCAAGTGGCCATAATAGTATTTTTTATTGAGCGATTTGAACGATTGTCGTTTTGAAGGTAGGTATAATTGTATAATGAATGGTTTGGTTATACGTTGCATAAAATTATAATAAAACGGCTGTTATAGAATCGTTCGCGAATATGTTATTATGAATTAGTGTGTGTATAATTTTGTTTTTTTTGTTCAATGGAATAATTTTGGGGTTTGAATCGATGACCTATGGACGTGAACCATCGCAGTCGAAACATTTTATGTTACCATCCTTTTTTTACTTCACTCTACACGAAGAGCTTCTTAAACTAATGGCATAATAGGCGATGTGGTCGCTCAGCGACGACAATTTTTTATTAATTTAAGTATACCTACATATTTACGATGTTTTACAAATGAAAACTAAAAACTAATCTCTATACCTAGATATAACTTAAAGTAAGGTTGTAAATTGTGCGGGCTTCTTCAGAATACTCTCCATAAAGTCATTTATAACGGGATTTTACCATGATTTAGTATTAACGTTCGTAGCAAGACAAAAAAATAGTGTAGATCGGTATATCTGCCAATAACAGCTCACTCGCAGTGCCGGCAGTTATTCCGAGATCATGGCGCATGAAACTGTGCCGAAATATTGGAAAGCTCAAAACTCAAATCATGGTAAATATCCCGTTGTAAATGACTTTATTGTTAATAACCATGATGAATTTAGAAGTTTTAATAACATCCTTTTCTAAATAGGTACCTATTATTAAAAAACACTAAGTATTTGCCAGACTTTGCCAACAAACTGTGGCAAATGCAAGTTGCACTTTTTGTTTAAAATCCCTAAATATTAGATATTCCTAAATTTTCAATATTAGGTATCAAATACTTTATTGACAAAGAAAATTACAATCAAATAATAGTATTTTCTTTGTCAATAAAGTATTTGATACCTAATTAAGAAAAAAATAGATAGAAATAAATTAGAACTTGTCTTTACAATTGAAACAATTGTGCTAACTGCAGACTGTTGCAAACAATCTACAGGTAGCTCAACTGATCCATATAATTATAATAAATAAATAAATAATGCTGGACAATTCACACAGCATTATCTAGCCCCAAGCTAAGCAGAGCTTGTGTTATGGGTACTAGATAACTGATATACTTAATACAATACACTACATAGATAGATTTTTTTTTAGTATGCATAGAAAACACCCAGACCAACGGAACAAATTTCTGCAGATCGTACACAAATTTGTTCAGAGGCGGGAATCGAACCCGCAACCTCCTGCGTCGCAGGCGGACATTTGCCCGCTGCGCCACGGAGGTCGTCAAAATTCGTCATTAAAATTACAAAAATCAAAATCAAAAACTCTTTATTTCCATAAATACAATAAATGTACACTTTGAAAAGGTCAAATTATAAAACTATACACTGACACGGAAATAAAGTGATATTTTTGATTTCTGTCGCTTCGGTATGTAGACCAAAGTAAAGAAGCGACGAAGAAACCTTTAGCCTGTTAGTTGTTATTCTTCGAGTAAAACATAAAAATTAAAAAAAATAACTTCAATGCACTTTTTGATAGTAAAGGGTGTAATAAAGTTTCCCTTTCACTTGTTTTATCTGCGCATACGCACCTGCTTCCGGCGACGGACTTCCGGCGAGGACGTGGCAGGCAGACAGCTGTGCTCACTGGTTTGTGGAATATACTAGTTTTATTAATAAGCAGGTAAATATAAAAACTTTAGTAGTTTGATGAATTCATTATTCGACGACCTCGGTGGCGCAGCGGGTGAAGGTCCACCTGCGACGCAGGAGGTTGCGGGTTCGATTCCCGCCTCGGGACAAATGTTTGTACGAACTGCAGATATTTGTTCAGGATGTTCTGGATGTTTTCTATGTATAAAAAAAAAATATCTATCTATGTAGTGTATTGTGTCAAGTACCTATATCAGTTATCTAGTACTCGTAACAAGCTCTGCTTAGCTTGGGGCTAGATAATGCTGTGTGAATTGTTAAGCGGGTTAAAACTAACTTAGTTTGTGTTGGAAGAACACCAACGTAGGGACTTCATCAGTCAGGGTGAGTGCGGTTCGCGTCGCGCCCGTACCGCGTGCGTCCTTGCGCGCAGTGTGGGAATTAAATGTTGGTGTTCCTCCAACACAAACTCGGTTCGTAGTTAACCCGCTTACATTCATAATGAAGCATGTAACTATTTACATTTTCACTTTTTAATTCGAGGATTAAACTCGCATCAATTTAAGATCAAATTGCTGAAATGAATAGTCAGCATTAATTTCAGCAATCATACCTACCTAGACAAAATATCTAGTTGCGATTACTGAAAGCTGGGCCCTTACTCTTAAAAACGAAATTTAAGTTTCTGATTCGTTTTCGTGCAAACGCTAATCGAATACAAGCGATATAAGAGTTGGTTTTTCACGTCAACGAAAACGAAACGTCGATTTTACATTTCTGAGTAGGACCCGAATTTATATGCATTAAGAATTGATCGATAGACAAATAAATTAGACGGATGAATTTCATTTACTTCTTAATTGTTTATTGCACTACATAAAACATACGTTTATAAAACATAACACTAGAGAAGGAATGGCAAAGGCGAGCACAACCCTAAAAAGACTTTTAGGGTCTTTTAGGATAGCTTATCCTACCTATAGAAGTTCCTCTATTTGTATGCATTTTTAGCAAATAGGTACCTACGCTGTCGGTAGAGCGCTGTATCCCTGCGATGTATCCCCGAGCTGATGTATCCCTTGTCGTGTACAGTGCCTTCTGACTGACCTCACTCTCCAGTGGCATCCGTTCGTCATGACATGACCATGGTTTACCTGGACATACACTACACATAGGTACCTTACCTATGACCGAACTTAGGTACGATAGATACTGTTATATTTTTATAAAATAGGTATTTAATTAAATAATTCTGTTTATGAACATATTGCCATACAAACATAATTGTGTGCATTGTACGTACTATTTTTTATTTTAAATCTTCGCTTTGTTTTTCTTTATCTTAGTAGGTACCTAAATATATAATAGTTAATAATAATAGTTCTAATTTATTAATATTATTTTATTGTAATTTTCATTGTGAATAAAGGCTTGTGCCTTAATGAAATATTTGCCATGGCGATAAATTAAAAAAAATCTAAACTAAAAGCTCAGCCTCCGATAACTAAAAGTAAGACCACAAACCAACGTTCTCCACGCTCTACATTACTATAGATTTTATATGTAGTATAGGGAATGTTTATCTATTGTGAAAAGTATATATACGTACCTATACTACTTATAGTTATAGGTATGTGGCCAGCCGGACCGTGGAGAGTGGACACGACGAACGTATCAGAGGGAAACGAGGTCTTGATACTTTGGAATAATCACATAAAAGAGCAATTAATTAAATATTATACGTTAAAACTTATTTGAATTTTTTATGAGATGTTGCAGATGTTGAAATATAGCAATTTTTAAATTGTTGGCTACTTTGAAAGGATTTTTTTCAAATTACAATATCTATTAGAACATTGTCTGAAACGATCTTATTAAAGTTTAGCTTATCAAGAGACGTGAAATGTTACTATCGGAAGTTATCGATACTAAGTGTTAATCAAACTGCGTGGCACAACAATATACATATTAATTAATTTTTATTTAAAAATATTTAGGTTGGCTTCCCCGGTGGCGTCCATGCTATAATCACAACCTGAGGCTTACTGCCTGCCTACCTGATTTCAAATATTTAGTAACAAATTTACAGCTGACATATCCATGACATTCAGTGAGGGATGAACTCGCTTGTAAGGACTATTTTCGACACTCCATATTTAATATTTTGTCTAATTTATGAAAACAGCCAATGAACGGTGACACTGGTACCTATCTGTCACTGAGTTTAAATTAGCCAATGCGCGCTGAAAATAGTATCTGTGACGGAGTCACTTACTTAATGCTAGAGATAGCAAATAGTCCTAAGTCATCTTTTGTGTTCATCTATTGTCGAGGTAGAGATCCCTCGCGTCTATATCACAACTTCACAAATCTAGAACTTAGTTAGAGCAAGGAGTTGAAACTTTAAATAGTGAACTAGGTCTAAAACACGTTGTACGATGCAAAAATGTTATTGGTCAAAATCCGAAAGTATCAAAACCACTCCACCACTATAACGGTCCATCGCGACACGCACGCGTGCACCGTATACATAAACACACGTATATGAAGTAGGTACACATAGGTATACTGTATGTATACATTAACGTTTACCTTTACCGATAGATATGCAAAGTGCATAGATACAGAGACGCGGCGCGCATTCTGATGGGGGCAGGCTAATTAGTAGTTAGTATGGGATGGGTATTTTGTGGAAGCTTCTTTGTGTGAAGGTATTCTGTAGGGATATGTTGCAATTTATCGAAATTCAGTATGCGTACCAACCAGCATGCCCAGCGTGGGGATTATGGGCATTACTCCCCATGAGATAAAAGCCAATAAGATGCTTATCAGGACCTGCGTCCAGCAGTGGACCAATATATGCTATTGAGGAGGTGAGGAGGTTGTGAGGTGGGTCTGTCGGTATCCAAAATAGGTACCTACCTATATTAGGTAGGTACCTATTTTGGTTGTATATTAGAGAACATAAAAAACTCCAAATTGTCTGTTATTTAATAAAAAATTATGAATCTCGGTGCTTTAATTAATTTAATATTTAGTGCTGTCAAATTAGAGTTTATATTTCGTTTATATATTGGTTTTATTCGGTTTTACATTTTTTTTCAGAGAGTTTTGTTTGATGCCTATAGGCAATTCAAACAAAATTCTGTAAAAAAATATTACAATAATGTTACTATCCTAAAACAAACAAAATTATACCTATTAGGTTACTTATGTCAATCACAATAACGCACAAAGGTACCTACCTATAGCATGGTGAACCTACTACGTAAGGTTGTGTTTAATATAAAACGCACAGGTTGTCAAATGCAAATTTTCCGCATTCGTCTTTTTATAGCGGCTAGACAGACTTTTATATTCAAGCAACGCTGTGATGACGGTAAAACACATAGAATATTGTAAGCTCCTATGAATTCCTAATAAAGCAAACCAAATTACATTTAGATTTAGGACCACAATGCCCTTTCTAATTCCGAACGCCGTTATTACTTTTTAATTTTAGATTTAGGACCAAACGGACGTCTGAAAAAAAACACACCTACTGTATAACGCATAGGGCCGCACGAAAGTTACTGTTATCTTGGCATATCCTCTCTAGGCGAAATGCACATAAAGTACCCGGTTTATTATCTCAACGTTCTCGAACAACGGTATTCGGTACTTGATGCGCGCGCTGCTCCCCCCTCGCTGCTATTGTTACGAACCTCTCATAAAGTAGCGCATTTGAGGTAGAGAATATTTCCACCTCAGGTCTAGATTTCCTTCGCTTATTACTCCTAAACGAACAAACTAATCTCAGATTTTCTAATACGATATTAAAGAGCAAAAAAGAAGCAATTTTTCATTATAAAATTTACAGTAAATCAAGCGGATTTTATAAAGAAAATAGCAGTTCTAAAATAAATTCCTTATCTCTCTGGCATGGAATTTCAATGCGGCACTTTATGGACGCGCGCGTTCATGTTGGACTGTATTTCTACGGCGACAGCGCCGACGCGGGGAATTCGGTACTTGCTCGGTCTCGGAGCAACCCTTCGTCTTATTCTCCGTCCTTGTCTTGCGACGGTCGACTGCGCTGCTCTACAACTAAGATGTGTGTTCCAGCACCAGACAGTTTTTGATTAGGTATTCTTAGGTTCAAAAAAAAGTAACTGCGTATCAAAGGTAAAATAAGATATTACCGTGCATTAGTTTTGGTAGATAATTAAATCTGACTGTTGCGTCTTATATGTTTTTCTTGACATTTTATATATCAGTACATACATAGTAGGTACTTACTCTCGAGTTCTCGCTATCTAAAACTCACGAGATAGCTTCTTTTCTTACATTAGCGTACATGACTAACTGGTTAACCTAGACCCAAGGTTTTTTTTATTTGCCTTTGGTGGCTTTCGTGACATTGCGGCCATGATAGGCCTATATTGTGATCTTTGGCGTTCATAATTCGCCACTAACCCTTGCAGCTACTAGGAACTATTGGATATTCTTCGGATTGAAGTCTCTTAGGTCGTCTGTGCAAAGCAAGTGACTGCCCAGATGGATGCTAATGCTACGTTTTTGCATCAGTGCTCCGCACTATCCTAGACATCTCCTAGAAGATGGAGAGGCGTTTCCTCTGCCTCCTCACAGAATCTGCAGGATTGTGTGTCGCTTACCCTAATTTTGAACATGTGCTTGTCGAGGCAACAGTGTCCAGTTAAGGATCTTGTTATGCGAATTTTGTTGCTTCTGCTTAGCGCTTCGGTTGGTGTACCGTTTATCGCAGGCCTTTATCAATGATTTTGAGTGGCTCATGCCCGAGGAATTCTTTCAGAGCTTGGACGATTCCTCGTAGCAGGAATCCAAGAGGGTTCTGAGAGCCAACCTAGACCGCACTCGGGGCTCCGATGTGGTGATCTCACAGAGGATTGACAAGAAATTTTACCGCAGATGCCGGAAGCTATAAAATATCCTACATAAATAATCTTGAAGTGGAGTCGCGGCATTAAGCCCGCGTCGTCCCGTTCGGTGCGCGCCTACGTAGTTATGGCGCGAATGTACTTTTGCCCACTTTGAAATATAGCGCCCGCCGTACACAAGGACGTAACTTGCGTAACGCGATGAAAAAATTATTGCGTGCGATTTCCGTACTGTTTTTTTACCTGGAGGCCTACTCGGAAAAGGAAAATCGAAGTTTCGTTATAGTTGTCGTGCAAAACCAACTCTGATGACGCTTGCTTATGATTAGCGTTTGCACGAAAACGAATCAGAAACTCGATTTCATTTTTAAGAGTACGGGCACTGATCTCGTCGAGGTGAAACGCAATGTGTGGCTGGTTTTC
The DNA here is from genome assembly GCA_949316285.1 of Eupithecia subumbrata. Classification (NCBI taxonomy): domain Eukaryota; kingdom Metazoa; phylum Arthropoda; class Insecta; order Lepidoptera; family Geometridae; genus Eupithecia; species Eupithecia subumbrata. Next base: position 835,180 of record OX438644.1, on the reverse strand, counting down.
GTTGTGATCAATATATTTTATCAGGAAAAATATATCGACGAGTTTACTCAGTTATCTGGTTTAGTAAATGATAGGAACTCAAAAACAAGTAACTTACTAAACAAATAGATATCAGTCACATACCAGAAGGTTCCTGAGAAAACAGTACTCAGACTAAATTCACCTCGAAAAATATTAGGTATCTACATAATATCCTGAGTTTTTCTTTTTACATTTATTTACCTACAAACAACGCATTTTTTTTCTTCCATTGAACTCTTGCCTAGAATCAAATAATAAAAACAACTAAACTATACTACTATACCTACTAGTTAATAATAATAAAAAAATCTAAATAAATTCGCTAAAGAACACTAGTCCAACACCCTCCCTCCCACTTTTAGAAACTTATTTTTATTTCTCTCTGATAATTTCCAAAAGTGCAGCTACGGCCCTCGCCGGCTGACATGTGACGGCTGTCTAGCGGGCGCTTTTTCCGCGAGCCCGGACGAAGAACGGAAAACAAAAAGGCTGGATTTATATTTATATTTTTATTATTTTATTTATTCCCTCTTATTTTGTGTTTTATTTTTGTTAAATTTTTGCTTTTTGCATATCGTTGGACGTTATTGTTTGGTAGTGATGGGATGTGAACTTTACGAAAATGGAAAATATATTCAATGTTGAACTGAAATACTCATTTGGATAATGGAAAACACTTTAGGTGTCATATATGTCATCCATACAGCTTTTAAATGTGCCTAGGTACCTACCTATTAGCCGCTTGACCGATTTTGTGCTCTTACACAGGTTTTACGGTGTTTGGTTTCACAGATGTTCCACAGTCTGTTTTTTTTAAATTACTAATCTATTATAGGAAGTTCATAACTTAGAGTTTAGCTTGGTAAAGCCAAACTAAACTATACTTAATTTATGAAAATTATTCCACCGATTTTTTGACAGATACCTAATTAAAAAATATAGGTAACTATACCTAGGTCTAGGTAGAGATAAACTATTCTAAAAATGCACGCCAAGTGTAGGTAGGTACCTACCTAAGACGTTATGTTATGTGGAGGGGGCGTGCATTCCTTACGGATGTAAGCGGGTTAACTACGAACCTTACTCGTGTTGGAAGAACACCAACGTTTCATCCCTTAAATCCGTAATGAATTTGTCAAACTACGATAGTATTTATAACAAAGGGGCGTGCATTTTTAAAATGGTTTATCTCTACCCATGTACTAACCGAGTTCCTTGCTTTCCTATTGGATGTTACGAATCCATTTTGACTAGTCTAGATCTTAATAAAAGTTATTGATTTCTGATTTAATTGTGTTCCTTGAGAGAATTATTCCCAAATAAGAAAGGTCAAACCTGATTTCTTACCAACCTCCTACACTATTCCTACCTCATTCGATTTATCAAGTTTTGCATCCGCTATTTTGTTTTTGTAATGTCACTGTCACGTCGTTGATTGGTGACATCGCGGAATGGCGGGAAATGTTCGGCGGCCTTTGACTTTGTGTGGTCTTCGAAATGTCTGCGAAATATTGCAGAATTTATACAAAGAAATTGTGTTTCGTTCGTAAGAAATTATTTGTGGCAAAAATCATTTGTATTTGAGTCGGTCGGTCGGCAGGTATTATAAAACGATTTATCTCCCAAGAACGGGATTAGGTAGGTACGTAATCTCATTATTGAATTTCCCACTTCTTAGATAAACTAGATTATCTAATAAATTTAAGGCGTTTTGACGCGCGACGTTGCCAAAGCGCGCGCTTTAAAATGCCTATTGTGTTATATGATCATATTTAGAAAATTCCTTTATAAAATTTGTTGCCTTTGCGCCATTTTTGGAAATCTCAAAATTCCTTGCATGTCGGTTTCTTGCATGGGAAAATCTTTGTCAATGACTATAGGCAGAGCTAGGATAAAAGAGACAAATAATTACTTAATGAAATGAGTAGGTGTAATGAATGACCTACAAGTTGCCACGAAATTTGTTGGTTGTTATGAAATACCTAGGTACTAAACCAAAAGGGGGTAGGTACCTAGGTAATTCCGAAACCAGCAGTCAATTGTACCCATTTTTTTGTGTATTTTGTAAGTACTACTTTGTAAATAGGTGTGCCTTTATGAACCTGTTAAATACCTGTTTTATTAATTTTAAGTTATTTTTGTTAACTTGCATGTTGTAGAACAGTCTTGCCTTGAGTTAGTTTGTAATATAGGTAGGTACTGTAGGTAGGTACATTGTAGTCCATGAAATAATTTATGGTTTTAGGTCATGTTAATGCCTACAATATGTTAGGTAGGTACAAGTTTTGAAAAATAACTTCAGTATTTTAATAGGTCTTTCCTATGTTACCTACCTAGTTTTAATTATTTGAAGCACGCCACATAAAATAAGGCCCGTCAAGTGCAAGCGTAGACGTACGTGGATGGGTCCCGCACAATTTGAAATATTAATTTATTCTTTTAGGCACCGCAGCCCAAAGTAAAATGTAGGATAGTAGGTAAGGTAGACCGTACCTAGGTTATGTTTATTTTTTTGATTACGAAACATTTTGCACCTAATAAAAAAATCTATTGATAGAGTTTTGTAAGTATTCACCGATAACAAGCTCTGCTTTGCTAGGGGCTAGATGATGCTGTGTGGTTTGCCCAGCATTAAGTATTTATTATTTGCTTCACACCCACTGATGCGCAAAGCTAAAAGGACATGTCATGTAAAACCATTGATTTATTTGTTTGATGGTCGATGGTCGCTGTCTAAGTATTTATACTTAGGGACCTATTTCTATTTATACTTACCTACCTAACTCCTTTATAAATTTGCATTGTTTCATCATTATAGGAAACCAAATTTCAACAATACTTATTTGCAGAGCACACAAACAAAATTTAATCAGCCATTCCCTGTTCGCATTTGTACACATTACTATAGGTACTTTATGTGTACCTTACCGACTTCCTATACCGTAGTGTGTGTAGTAGTGCCTATTATGTATGCTGTGCCCATGCATACTTGATTGTGTTTGTTTCATGCAAACAAGCCTGCCCCTGGCAATGCGTAGAACAAAAGAATAATGCGGTAGGTAGGTAAGGTTGTGCAAGGCGAGGTTGCTATGTAATACCTACCTATATTGGTCCCTATGACTACTAGTATAGTATTATAATATCTGTGCTATGACTATAAATTACCTACATAGGTAGTACTCTGGAGCTAAATAAAAATAATAATGCTAGACAATCGACACAGCATCATCTAGCCCCAAGCTAAGTAGAGCTTGTGTTACGAGTACCTACCTACTACATGACTGATACAGTTTTTTATTAACCTATAAAATACCGAGAACACCGGTAACAAATACAGTATTAGGGATACTAAATAATTATTATAAGTAGGCGCATGCATTCAAAATCTAGAGAAAATGATTATGACTTACGGAAACAATCTTTCAGAATGAAAAAACTTGCATATTCGGTTTAGATTTTTTTATTACGGAACCCTATAAAAACTAGTGACACACTTAACGCCCCCTTTCGGTTTGGTTCTACAAGGTGCCATATAACATGAACGCGGAAGTCGATAGGGGGTTAATCCGGACCCCACAAAGGTCAATTATTTTTCACACATTTTGTAAAAAAATATTATCTAACTAGCTGCGCCCCACGGCTTTGCCCGCGTGGAAATCACACAAATTTCAGAAATTTATTGCACACCCCCTAGGGGTAGTTTTGTGAAAACGTTAAGTATGATAGGTTATGCACCTAATTCCTTAACGACCTCTGTGGCGCAGCGGGCGAAGGTCTGCCTGCGGGTTGCGGGTTCGATTCCCGCCTCGGGACAAATGTTTGTACAATCTGCAGACAGTTGTCCAGGGCGTTCTGGATGTTTTCTATGTATAAATAAAAAATATCTATATATGAACCTAGTATATTGTATTATGTATATCAGTTATCTAGTACCTAACCTACCCAAGTACCCACCCATAAATAACACAACCTCTGCGTAGCTTGGGGCTAGATAATGCTGTGTGAATTGTCCAGCATTATTTATTTATTTATTAAATATAATAAAATTATTTCTGCTTCTGCTTTCTGCAATAAAAATGCTTCATTTATCTATTCTGTCGTCATCGAAACAGGTTCCCATTCCCAGTAAATTGGAGTTCGGACTTTTCCCCACTAGTTTAGTCAGATTCTTGATTGCATTACCTAGGCACCTACACAACCTACGCGGGTTGTAGGTATTACCTACAGGTAGTTTCCATATTCCCACCTTCACTGAATACAATTAAAGTTACAACCGATGACGTGACTTGCTTTGTTATGGCTGACTGGATCCAGGAGTTCTAAATATGAATGGATGTGGTTAGGTTGCTTTCATCAAATACCGAAATCAATAGGCAACTTTACTCTTTTTTACAGTACCTAGGTCTTAAATGATTATTTTATTGTCTGATTAGAGGAAAAAATATTACTGACCATATTTTGAGGACCTAAAAAACCGCAAAACTATAGGTAATATAATATATGAAATATCTAAAAAAAGGGCTACCTATCCCAAAAAATAAGATAGGTAAATATAATGTGACCTAAAATTCAGATCCAGTAACCAAAACGTGAAATAGTTATTAAAAAAATTTATTACCTACCGTGTCGGCAGATTTAATGAAATTTGTTGTAACAATACGATGGTCTTGGTTTTCATAAATATATTGACATGGTACTGTCATTATGTTTATTTATTTGAATTTATTACGTAGGGATTCTCTGGGACCCATATTATAGATTGCACGAACTCGAACAGCCCTCTTCTGTTAATATGCAGCGTTCCCCCACAGCAGTATGCCATAAATAAAATAAGACATAATACTATGGAAGTAGCTGAAATAAACAAGTCTAGATGTATCCACGTCTGTAAGATGACGGATTTTTTTACTGCATACGCTGCAGAACTAAGTCTCTTCGATAGCTTATCTATGTGTGGGCCCCATTGAAGTTTATGATCTAAGGTGATTCCTAAGAATACGGTACTTTCTACTATTTCTAACGTTTCTCCTTTAACGTTTACATCAGCCTTCACTTGTTTAACATTAGGTAGAATAAATCTAATACATTTTGTTTTGGTTTCGTTTAGCAAAAAAATATTGACACTAAACCAATGGACTACTTTTGAGATTGCATTATTCACATCGTCGAAGTTTGTATTTTGTCGTTTCATTTTAAAAATTAATGAAGTATCATCAGCAAACAATACAACCTCGTGATTATTGATTGACCAGATGAGGCAGGTCGTTGATACAAACTAAAAATAGGAAAGGACCGAGGATAGAACCCTGCGGTACACCCATTGTAACTACAGACCCCGAAGACCGTTTCCCATTAATGTCAACTCTTTGTATCCTATCACTCAAGTAAGATGTAAGAAGATCCAAAGAAGTGTCTCTTATTCCATAGTGGTGTAATTTCCTGATTAATGTTGATACTACCCGATTTATACAGTGGGATTATTTTACTACATTTCATTAGATCAGGAAACACGCCACAATCAATAGATTCATTAAATATAAAAGTTAAGTGCCACCTCCAAAACTAACAGTACCTACCTACCAAATCCGTGTTATAAACTTTTTTGCATGGCGTGTTTCGTGACAGACAGACGGACAGCGTAATTTATAATATGTCGCTATCGGCCAATCTTAGCACGCTACTAAAACCGATATAATCTGACCCTTTTATTGGGGAGAGCGGGGTAGGTTTAGGTTTGGTTGTAATTTAGCTTCGAAAAACTAGTCTAAGTTGCGAAGGTATCAAAAAAAAGCAACAGATTTTATGAGCTACCAGGCTATCATATGAATAAAGGAATAATAAACCTAGGGATCACCCAAAAGTCGTTTTATGAAAGGTTGAGCCACAGACTTTTTTGAGCTACCAGGCTATCATTGAGTAAAGGAATAATAAACTTAGGGATCACCTAAAAGTCGTTTTATGAAAGGTTGCTCAGTCCTAGCATAGATTTAATACCTACTTGAGTAAAGCTTTTGTAAGTAAACTTATATCCGAGTCGATTCCTTATTTATTTTACATTAAGAATAGGTACCGTACCTATTAAAAACTAAGGATCCTTACATAACCGGGAGGAATATGAACCTAATATAATACCTACCTCGAAGAGTTTCGGACTACCACTCTCTACTCTGCTACCAGGCTGGCAGAAGAGTAGGAATAAAATAATTAAGGCAGCCCCAAGACACTGTAAAAAAACTTACTTTATGCTGCTATGCCAGGGTATCATAACGGTAAAGGAATAAAAACTGAAGCAGCACTTAAACGTTAAAAATAAAACGACTCTCTGTGCTCTCTCGTATCTGGTTGTGCTACCAGGCTATCATAAGAGTAAAGGAAATGAAAACACGGGAATACAAACGGTTGACAGCAGACAATAGTTGCAATACGGATCCATACATTAGCGGGAGGATTTAATCAAGTTGGAATGAAAAATGCCCCGGGAACCGTGCAGGGTGAACTATGACGTAGGGTTCGCAGAAAAACACGATGCGGAGTTTAATATAATAATTATTTTATAAGAGCTTATTGATAAATAAAGTAAAATGGGGTGTTTTTCTTGTTTTATTATTATGTGTTGGTACTTAACCGAACGGTTAAATATATTCGTTATATTAGTTATCGGTCTAGTGTCACCAATAAAATTACCATCCATAATAGGGTAGGTATAAAAATATTATGTGGGTAAGGTATGTAAGTGTAAGGTACCTATGTACCTACATATACCATCTTAATAAATAATATTTTTTGTACAAGGTGCGACGGCGGCGGTGTGTTTGCTAACTCAGAAAGGGGTAGTTTCAGACCCCACAAGGACCAACTTCTATTCTACGATTGGTATTTTGAAATCCGAACTTTAAACCTTCCTTTCCATGATAAAGAGGTCAGCACCAGCTATAAATCACCACTTGCTCTGCTATCGCTACTAGGGTGAAACTGCAAAGGGTTGCAAGTAATGAGAATAATGAAAAATGGCCTCGCGGCGAGGCGGGGAATTTATTAAAAACTACGAAACTCGCGCATCAGAAGGCTTCCTGATGAATTTTGAGAAAACCAACTCAGATTGAAGATTGAGTCAGAATCAGAATAATTTTTAGCTATCTTTTTCAATAAGGTATGACTGTAGAGGACACTAATTGTGAACGTCAAATAAATATATCAAAACTAAATCCTACTGGGAAATCAAGAGCCATGGTGTGATTCTAATCACATCGGTTCAGTACCGACATGTACTTACTACTATAGGTACTTTCAAAGTCTATATCTAAAGATAGAGTAGGTTACGAAGTGATAAGAAAACCCTAGCTTGTTTGCTGTAATTTTCAGTGTTAAAATAGACGCTGGCTTAAACTTATCCAAAAAAATCTAAGTTACTTCCTAAGTCAAAAAATTAACTCGCAGGACCTGCATAGTGCATCGCAAAGTTGGCTTCGAGTTCAGAGCTAAATTGAGAAGTTGTAAGTTCGCAGACTTCAATTTCTCCGAATTTTTCGCTTTGCACTCGTAGCTGTTCTGCGTGTTGTTTAGGGCTGCCATCCGTCCGGGTTTCCCGGGATTTTTCCTAGTTTAGAGGGCGTCCGGGGAGTGTCCGGGCGGGGTTTCATTTGTAGTCCGTGTTTCAAAATTTCAAGTCTTGGGCCGCCGCCGCCGGGCCACGCGATATAATTAGGTAATAATACCTAAATAAAATAAAATAAGTACTTCCCGTTGACCTAGAATCATGAAATTGGGCAAGAAGCAAGGTCTTGTAGCAAAATATAAGGGAAAAATTCGAAAACGCCACGGACGGTTGACCTTTGATACGGAACCCTCGGTGTGCGAGTCCAACTCACACTTGACATTTATTTATTATACTGACTATGTTTGAAAAAAAAACCTGTTGACATGTCCGGGTTCTGGGCTCCAAAATCCGGGGTTTTCACGCGCCTTGTCCTGGTTGCCAAATGTTAGAGATGGCAGCCCTAGTGTTGTTCCATATTTATGTATTTTGCTCATAATATGTACCTATTGTATTTGTATAAAGCTTAGCTCTAAATGTAAGCTTATGTCAATAGGTAGGTACTTAATAGGTACATAGGCCACAGGAACACTAATTTTAGAAGCGCTAAACGCGTTTAAGAGTTTGGTTAAACCAGGTCTAAGTTAGATAAAAAAGTATCCAAGGTGATACAAAATAAATGTACAAAGCCGAAAGGGGGTAACACCGGACCCCATATGGAACAACTTTGATCAAAAATTATATTCTACTTGAATGTTAATAACACAAACCAAAATTACAAACGATTTCAATTCCACAATCCTAACCTTTTACCTATACCTACACAACCCTAATTTTTTCCCACGTAAATAACTGATACAATTTCGTCTCTCCATATTTTATCACAAGATCTTGGCAAGGAAAAGCCATTAATTCTTGATAGTGACAGACTGACATACTACCAGTCCGATATCCCATTCCGTTGTCAGCACCCCATCAAAGATGTCCCATATAATTTACAACTACATAAATATCTACTTTGCTATTTTCTTGATTAAAGAAATTGGTCTTCTAGTTTCTTGGAAGTGGAGTTAAAGAAAATTTAATTTGATGAATTTTTCGTTTCATAAGTGTACCTAGATGCTTGTGAAAATTTGTGTAAATGGATTCCGTACTCGTGGTACGGAAACTCAATGTACGGATAATGATTTTCCTAGTAGGTAGGTGTACCTACTCATGTTAGACACGATAACTGATAGGTATAATTAATATGTAAAAGATATTGTCATAAGTATATTGTTATAAGTCTCTTAGAGATAGGTAGGTTCTTCTGGATCTCTAGGTGATTCGTCCACGGTGGCGGACAGCCTCAACGGAGTCACGCCATGGTCGCAGAACATATGGCTGAAAAGCTACCTGACTGGCCGGAAACAGTACGTAGAAGTTAAAAACTTAAATTATAATAAAGGGTTACTAACTACCTTTAAATCTAACGCTAAGCTCAATAATTTTGGTGTGCCACAAGGCAGTATTCTAGGCCCGCTGCTATTTCTTATTTACATCAATGATTTGCCGAATATCACAAAGAATCAATGTGTTCTTTTTGCTGACGATGTCTCGATCGTAGTTGCCGATGAGAAGAAGGATGGAACTTTAACTGACTGTCTTACCTCGGAGGCTGAATCAGTTGTAAATTGGCTGGAGTCTAATAATTTACAAGCTAATATTTCAAAAACTAAATATGTACATTTTAAAAATTATAATAACATTAATTCGAATTATAATAATAATATATATATTGGACAAAAATATAAATTGGAAATCGCATATAGAGCAAATAAGCAAAAAACTTAATCGTTTCGTTTTTGCACTGAGAAAATTAAGAAGAACATCAGGCCAACAAACAGCATTAACCGCATATTTTGGCTACGTCACCTCAGTACTAGGGTATGGTCTTTTGCTTTTCGGTAACTCTACGCACATCAAAAGAGCTTTCATTATTCAAAAAAGTGTGTAAGAGCCGTTTTTGGAATAGGCCCATTAGAGTCATGCAAGCCTCTCTTTAAGAAACATAAACTCTTAACGCTCACTGGTTTATACATTTTTCAAATTGGCTGTTTTGTAAAAGAGCACGCTTCATTTTTTAACCAATATAAAGATAAAAACAACTCTGTTATAAAAAATAGAGATCCCACTAGGCTTATATTGCCCCTTCACAAAACTGCACTGAGTGGGAAAAATTGCTCTACCATGACTGTTAAAGTATTTAACAAAATTCCTAGAGACATAAGAGAACTGCCTACTAGTAAATTTAAGACAAAACTCCGTAGGTGGCTCTTAGATAAATGTTTTTATGATATTAAAGAATTTTATAATCAATAAATTACCTAGTTAAATAAGTTAAATATTGTACGTCCATAATTAATGGATAAACTGTTGTTCCACCTAGCTTTTAAGATCTTTTTTGTACACAGTTTCTACAATAAATAAATTTCATTTCATTTCATAATTATTATAGTGCACTAGTGTGCGCAAACACAGGTCGCTCTATTCCCTCAGGTCCTTAGGTTAATAAGCAGAAAGTAAGGAAACAAGAAATATCGTCGCACTTTCAAACGTTCCCGTTAAAAAATCCAGGTTATTTCAGTACTACCGTCCGCAAAAAGCATAAAATACGCTATAAAATTATTTACGAACTTACCTGCGCGGTTAACTGGGTCCTAAACTGGAGTGTTTTTATGTCCCGTTTACGATTTGCTCTCAGATGTTCCAAAGAGCAGGTATTCTGTTGAGCATAGCTAGAGTAGCTAAGCTACGCCAGCTGTCGTAGGTAGGTACTTTAGTTTAAGTTAAAAAATTCTCGAAAAATAAATGATTTTTTATCATTCTAGAGCGGAAGCTTACGAGATAACATTGTTTGGGAGTTCTTTCTGCTGAGTTTATTTATTTATTTTAGCACTATCGCACACAATCGATATTTTTATGCAAATGAGATATCACATCTGCAAATATTATACCTAAACTACTTACAAAAAAATATTTATAAAATATTCATCACATTAACACCTTCAATGCCACCACGATTTTCATTATGTCTTGCCGGATGCCGCGTACATTTCACGGTTGACGCGCCAGGTGCGTCACCGGCACTGGAATAAAAATTTAATGGACACGCAACGCGCGTCACTGGCATTGCTTAAAGGTAAACTTCATGTTTTGTTATTTTTGTGGTCATCATATCAGTCTCCGTAACGTTTATATCGCAAATAAAAGTATTTGACGACTGTTCGGTGTGTTTTAATTTAAAAACATGCCAAAAAACTCTAAGAACAAATATAAAGGTAAGTTTGTTTCGTAATTTATGCAGATGTTGTCAATCTTTTTTATAGTGGTTATTGTCTAGGTCATGGACGAGGGAAAATTTAATTTCCCTCTTCCCTGGTGTAGGTTATATCTTGTATTTATAATACTTCCGAATAGCATTTTCGCTCTGAAAATTTAACACTGACTTCCAGTTCTATGAATATAGATTCAGATTTTGTATACTTGTTGTTGTGAATAATAACATGCGTTTAATAGTTGGTTCAATAATACGGGCTGTCTTTTTTTGATAAACCATTCGGGTCGATTTCCATAAACAGTAAAAGAAAAACAAAACTAAATACTTATATAGGTAGTTATTGATTTCTTATAAATCGAGGGCATGACTCCTTTCACAACTTTTGTTTAACTTGCGTGGTTCTGGACTTGGCCATCACCGCCCTTCTCAAAAAACCACCCTGTAGAGTAATATTACAAAAGATTATATCTATGTACCTACCTAATAGATTTTTATGCTGCTGCTATGTTGTCGTTGTTGTCTAATAGATATTTGTTCAGTAAAAGGTTGAGAATCTCAGGTTGTGAACTCGCCTAGCGTGTCAATGGCATAGCAGAATGATTATTTTTCTATCAAATATAAAAATGGTTTTTACATGCGGGCCACCAAGTAAATGTTTAAATTAGCGCATATTTAGTCTACACTGTAATTTTCAGCAGAAAATATGGACGTGTTTCAGTAATATTCGCGAAACAAACCGAACACGCTAGGTGCGTCACCAGCTCTGGAATAAAAATTACGTGAAAACGCAGGGCTAGTCAGTGGCACTGGACGTGTTAAAAAGAGGGGGAAACAGATTTTATTAAAAGCTACAAAAATTATGATTAAAATCAGGTCCCGTACCTACTGTTAAAACGAAATCGAAGTTTCTGATTCGTTTTCGTTCAGACGGTAATCTTATAAAAGCGACGTAAGAGTTGGTTTTGCTCGTCAACGAAAATGAAACTTCGATTTTCCTTTTCCGAGTAGGCCCTTTGTTATTTCACACTTATCTTTGCTAGACGAAGACTGATCGTGATCATCTTATTTTGTTATATTTTTGTCCGCGCAAATTCAATAGGTGGCAAGCTTGTGGCAAGTGAGGACAGTGGAAGTGTAAGCAAAATTATCCTCAATTTTGTCTTAAAATTATTTGAAGAAAATATTGAGTTTTTCTACATCACAAGACAAGGCATCTCTAGTCATGTCCATAATTCTCCACTCTCCGAGTCTGGGTATTCACAGCAAGCCACAGAATAAGAACTAGTATGTAAGCCCTGACTCATTCTATCGCGAAACTAAATCCACGCTTATTTTTACAAGCACTCGTTTGACTTCGCTTACAGGGATTTCCGGTCTAAATGTATTTTATTATTTCCTGGAATAACACTTAGGTGTTAATCCGATACTTTTGGAGAAAAATATCAACATTTTTCGAGTGAAAATGCGACATTACGAGACCGAGCATTCGAGATATTCTTTTATTGTGAGTTAAAGTTCGTTTGAGCACAATCTCACCTGATGGTGAGTGGCCATGTGGCCATGTGGCCAACGATGTATGAGGATTGGAATCGAGGTGTATTTGAGATAGGTACACTTACAAGCTAAATCCTATCTAACTACGAAGTAATAGGTACTTAGTCATCACTCATCAGATCAGACTGCATCGTCTGCTTCTATGGAGTGTTTATTAAATACCCATAGATACCTACCTGGTTGAAGATTATAATAATTTCATATTTTAGTATCAAAGGTGCCACGTGGCTGTACTGGATGTACTAAGCCGAAAGGGGTTCCAAGCACGGAGGGGGTTGACTATAGTTCCACGATTTTTTCAATGCAGGAAAGGAACACATATAATGAAAGAGCATATTCATTATTGAAAATATCGTACCTATAACAAAATATTATTTTTGACCACAAGGTCGTAAACCTTGGGGCAAAAATAACCCCCTTTCGGCAGAGTTCACTCATTACGTGGCACCTTATACAGTAGTCTGTTTAAGGTGCATGCCACCAAGTGAAATGACGTAAATAAAAGAAAATGTACTTTCCACGTCCTTTATACACAGTACACATAGATAAATGACTTAAAAATAATTAACATTTAGCACTACGGTTACAATTAAGTTAACATTGCAATGTTGAAGCGAAACTGCGAATTTAATACAAAAATAGTTTTTGAATTCTAAATGGCGCAGCCTGTGGGCTTTGATAGAAAACAAATGTACCTTACTCATAGCCGTGTGCCGTGTTATGGCTGAAAACAGTTGAACAAAAAGCAATATTTGTGTAACCTTTATACATTAGGCTCGTACAGTACAGTTTTAAAAATGGTACTCGCACATTAAAATTTAGTAAAAACTGGTGTACCTTTTGAATTTTTACTGCGGTATAAAAATAGCTCGCGAAAATTCGCAAAACATATCTAGGCTTCCCGTAAATTAAGCAATTTAATAGAATTTCAGTGATACAATAATATCATATCCTTCACAAAAAGATAAAACATCAAAATTTTTGGTTTAAACAATTATTCCAAAGAATTTGATGTCATTATACCGACCGACAGTGCGTTTACAGGCTATTGTGCTAAACTATTTCCAACTAGAAAATAATCTAGTTTCTATTGATTTTCTATAATGTAGGTACAACTTATTTTATTTATCTGACGTCAGTTTCGATCACAATGCGACCAACAATATTGCTAAATAAAACACGAAACACAATAATTGAGAAAAAGAGAAGAAATTAAATTCCTACAGTACCTAAACACACGTTAAACTTAAAGCTAAAATAAATACTTATAAGATGCAAGGAACACAGATGTTAAAATAAAAGTACTTAATTCGAGAAAACGCAATTCAGTGACAAAAGGAAATTAATCAATTTATAAAATCATACCTAAGTTCTACATTCGGTAAGCTTTTTTATCAAAAACTATGTCCGTCTAAAACAGAAATTCCTGCTTGAGCACAATATTTTTAGTGAGAGCTAGGTAGAAATAGCCCTGACCGATATCTCCTACGTCGTTTGACCATGCCATGTTATTTCTAAGGTAAATTATGTCATTACGAAGGTCCTTTTATAACTACATAGAAAAGAGCTTTTTAAAAAAAATAGCAGGTAACCTACGTACTTATTAAAATCAACTCAACACATAGCCCATACTCGGACAAAGCTTATACAACTTCACTAGGTAAGTTCGTAAATCATCAATTAATAACGCCTCGTACTTACAGATATTTAGGATCTACTCTATCTTTATGCTATGAAAACTGCAATTACTATTTTTTGGATCATACGAGTTATTGTGCGTTTTGTGAGTAACTATTAAGCCATTTTTTGTACAAATTATTAAATAAGAGTATCTATTAGTTGATATTACTCTTTTTTAGGACACAATCAAAATTATCCAGCATCTTATCAATACCTATTCAGTTCAATGAATGGGGTGATCTCACATCCGAAACTATCTCAGATTAAAATTAAAACTTCTATCCATCTCTGTAAAAATACTGCATTTTTTAAATCCTTCCTTATCAATACACTTACACAGGCCAATTTTTTGCCTATTTTTCTTTTCCTAACAACGACATCCTAACTGACTTCATTATTTGATCCCAATCGCGATTCTAGATCATATCAAGTTTGTGGGAAAACTTACAAGCAAGTCCACTTTTTACAAACCACCAGTCAAACCACGTTGACTTATTTGAAATTTTTTGAAGATTTTTAAATCAATTATACCCCCTACTCGTATTTAAATTAAAAAATATTATGCATTCCAATTACCATCATTATTTACAAATTACAATCGTTTGGCAGTGACCCGCTGGTCTAATAATTCATTTACTTATCTTACATTCCATAACCTTACATCAATTTATATCAATTCAAATGAAATACCTACACCTAAAATAAGTTATTTGAAAAAATAAATGGCATAACATAAAGCTTTTATCAGTAAAATTGAGAAATAAATAGAGTCATAAATAAGAAACCATTTCATTTAATCACAAAGTGTGATGATGTTTTAACTTTTAACTTGTAACCATTCGTTGTAATAAATTAAATATGTTGTTTTTCTGTCATCGGTAAGTTTTCCGATGTTGTAATGGCATGAATTTAACGTTGACAGGTTCATAGCATGTTCTACATAAAATTTTCATGTGCGTTAGGCTTTAAAAATACTTTGACGGCTTTGCGTGTACTCTCAAATATCATTTTATTATCATCATTCTTCTAGTTATAATCTAGTTCGCTCATATAAGAAGTGAAATAGATAAATTCTAGGATCATAACAATTACTTCCTCTCCTCTCCACCATACTCACAAATACAAACCTACCCCCTTCAAACTAAGATCTCGTGACCTTTGGCTAAAGCCCAGACCTGTGAGGGAGAATTCAGCTAGAAAAATGGTCCAAGAAAAATGCCATTACCTTCTAAAATGCATACAATACTATTGGATAGAAGAGATCATACCGTAACCGTAATAACATCACACCCGCGCGTCGTTAGATGATTCTACATCGCTGGAGCTGCTACACACTGACTTCTTAGGTTTGTATTCTGTTATTACTACTGTAACGCCGCTCACAGTTACCTGAAAATGAAATATATTATTTTATAAAATTTAAAACACATTTGTACTTATTTTTTTTGTACGAACCTGACTTAGTATATCAGGTATCTGGTCTGGTAGGGGCTTTTATGGTTTGCAATTACAGAATCTACTTTGGCGCATCTAGACTAGACGTGTGATTTTTTTTAATCAAATTTCGGCTTATGGGTAGGTATTTAGCAATGTTGTGGGGTGGATGGAATTTTACTTTTTTTGTTTCCTATGGGTTAATGTTATTGATATAATTTTCTGAGACATTGTTAAGATAATAATTTATTATCATTCGAAGTTGGTCGTCTCTGGAAAATTGTACCAAATAAGCATAAATGACAGCGTTAGTTTTAAAGGTGACGTAATATTCTATGCGAGTAGATTCGCTCTGATTGCCCTTAATAAGAGCGAATGAGATTGGACAACCGTTGGCTGGCTATATTTAGATTTTGCAATAGAATTGGGAAGCAGACCAAATCATACCTTAACAACTGAAACATGCAAACTGATTAAGGGAAGAACTTAAAACAACAGTCTACAAAAGAGATCAATATCAGCCCTTGTGATAAAAATTACGTCACATCGTCATCGAATGCGTAATGTTTGAAACTCATTCCTTCAACTTCAATAATTTACGTAATGTATGAATTGTCATACATTACGTAAATTATGATGGCGATGTCATTCTTCTCTATTCTACCCTAGACAACCTATCCCCGTGCAATGGATACAATACAACGTAACCTCAACTCTCAGTCTGCGCAAAGCTCCTATGAGCGTTCCTGAGTCGCGACGCGTGTAGTTTCTTCTTCATGAGGCTGTTGGGCAACCGGGACCGCTCCTGAGAGCTGTTGGGTTGACGTATCTACCTAGGGGGCGATGGTTGCGCGGCTTGCGGGTTGACCTAAGGTAAAAGCAATGGATACATCGTAACCTCACCTCTCTAGTCTGCGCAGAGCTCCTATCGACGTTCCTGAGTCGCGGCGCGTGCCGTTTCTTCTTGAGGCTGTTGGCCGACCGGGGCCGCTTTTGAGAGCTGGTGGGTGCGGTGCCGGCCGCTTGCGCCGCGGCCAGGGCTGGGTTGATGCGCGGCTTACGGGTTGACGTACCTAGGGGATAAGGTTTACCATTTACAATAATAATAATAATAATAATAATAATAATAATAAAAAAAAAAAATGTCACCGCCCGTGTCAGACGTCTGTTCTTGCAAATTTTTATTTTATTTACAATTTAATGGCAAAATAATCATGTAATACGCAAAGCCATTAACCAAGAATTGAATTGAATAAACATGTAAAAAAATGATCACAAGAGCACGTACGAGGGCGGCTACAAAAGCACTCCGACCACCACCACCGCAGCCCGTCTCGACTAGCTCCACATCCACATCTTCGTCCTCAGATGAAGAGGAATTTCAAACGCCGCCTGAGACGAGTGATGTGTTGAGCAGTGAAGACGAGCTGCCACCGTTGCCTCGACCGCCGCGAACACCTGTGCGGCGAGGACGACCTACGCTGTCAGCTGGCTTGGGACCTGTAGGGCACACAGCCCCGCGACCGGCCCCCGCCGCTGACGGAAGAGTGCGGCGCATGAAGTGGACACAAAGAATTAACGAAAATGTCATGCGCGCGTACTATAGGGCTACAGAGGGAGGAACTAATTTGACTGCGTACCGTTCTAGGATAATGCCGTTGTTTCAGGCCCTTGAACCGACTGTCAACATTAACGTGCAGCGACTATCTGATCAGGTACGGGTCATTCAACGTTCAAAGCTGTTGGATGACATTGTACTTGATCAACTTCGACGTGAGGTGCTCAGTGCTCAAGTGGTGAACCATCCACAGTGTAACCAGGCTGTTACATTGCCACCGCGACACATCACATCAACACCAGTGATATCCCAGCCTGATTACGCTGTGGAAGAGGTCAGTCACGAGAGCATTGAGGTAAGTACCCAAAATGATGAGCAATTGAGGAGGGCTTTGGAAGATGCGATTCTAAGTTATAAAAATTCAAATTTAAGACCGCGTCTGCCTCGCTTCCCCACCCATAGACGTAATTTAGCTATAGTGGGGGCCTTGAACCCACTACTAGTCCCATATCTACTGACTAGTAGTGATCTTACTGATACGCACTCTATTCTCTACTGTGGGGCTATTGCGGCCTGCCGCGTTGCGCAGGTAAAGTTTCCGGACTGTGACCGTGCTCCGCGCCAGGCTAGCAGTACCCCTACTTGGCAGCAGCGAATAGAGAGGCGTATCAGTAGGTTCAGGACTCTCATAGCTAAGTTAATTTGCTTTAGGGAGGGCAACCATAGACCTCGGGTTATGCGCTTTGTGACACAGGCTTTTGACGGAACTGAAGTTCAACCTCAGAACTATTTAGCCTGTGCCACAGAGCGCATAGACTATCTAAAGCAAAAAGTCTATGCGTGGGCAAGCCGAATTAGAAGATACAAAAAGCGAGTTGACAGATTTTGGCAGAATCGCATCTTTCAAAGTGACCAAAGGAAAGTTTACCGCGATTGGGAGAAACCCGATCTACGTGTGTCTGACGATCAGGTACCGGATGCCGAAACCGGAAATAATTTTTGGCGAGGCATCTGGTCAATACCGGTCGAACACACGGAAGCGGACTGGATGAATGTGGTAAATTCTGAATGTGAAAACATCGAAACCATGGACTCTATCACCATCTCTCCGCTAGACGTAAGTAATGCAATCTGCTCGGCCCAAAACTGGAAAAGTCCTGGCCCGGATGGATTGCATAACTTTTGGCTAAAATGGTTTCGGTGCTCACACTCAGTTCTAGCCACACAATTCCAAGAAGCAATTGAGATCGGGTCACTCCCACATTTTATGACGACGGGTGTAACTTTCCTGCTCCATAAGTCTGGTAGTACTGCGGAACCGAAGAATTATAGACCAATAACATGCTTACCCACCATCTACAAGCTACTTACATCCATTCTGACCACAAAAATTAACACGCATATTGTTACAAACAATATTTTGGCATATAATCAGAATGGATGTAGGGTTGGGTCCCGTGGTACTAAGGAGCTCCTCCTCATTGACATGGCCATTAGCCAACAGGTCAAACGTGGCAGAGGGAACTTGTCGGCTGCATGGATAGACTATAAGAAGGCTTATGATTCGGTGCCTCATACTTGGCTTGAGAGGGTCTTAGAGTTGTATAAAGTAGATACTACTCTAAGATCGTTCTTGGGATCATGTATGAGGCAGTGGATCACTGTTCTTCGTCATCCAGGGAGCCGAATGGATCCACCTGCCACCAATGATTTGATAAGAATAGAGAGGGGTATATTTCAGGGCGACAGTCTGAGTCCCTTATGGTTTTGCCTAGCTCTGAATCCACTCAGTACTCTACTGAAAGATTCAGAAATAGGCTATCGCCTTCGGAGAGATGGTGGGGTCATTTCTCACTTGTTGTATATGGATGATCTCAAACTATTCGCACCGAATAAAACCCAGTTAATGGCCCTTCTGAATATCACTCTCTCTCAGACACAATCTCTCTCAGAGGGTGAAACCTACAAATATCTTGGTATGCCAGAAGCGTTGGGTATATTGGACGGGGACATAAAGCAGTCGGTGAAGGAGCGCTTCTTTTGTCGCCTTACAAAAGTGCTAAATAGCCTTTTGTCAGGTGGCAACAAAGTGCGTGCCTTCAACGGCTGGGTTATGCCACTGCTCACTTATACTTTTGGCATACTGAGATGGACTCAGACTGAACTAGACGCCTTGGACTGTAAGGTTCGTCAACTTTTAACCACACATCGCATGCGACACCCACGAGCTTCGGTAATGAGATTGTATATCCCGCGGAAATGTGGTGGTCGAGGCTTTTTAAACGCCAAGACCCTACACAACCGTGAGGTATGCAATCTCAGAAATTACTTCCATCAAGCCGAATACCAGATGCATCGCGATGTGGTTATAGTTGATAAGAACCTTACCCCTCTCTCCTTAGCTAACGAGAACTGGCGCAAACCTACGGTGATGAGCATCCAGGATCGGAAGGCTATATGGGAGAGCAAAGAGCTGCATGGGAGATTCTACAAGGTCCTCACAGGACCTGATGTAGATCTCCCAAGCTCAGTAAACTGGCTACGTTTCGGTGACCTCTTCGGGGAAACCGAAGGTTTTGTCTGTGCAATTATGGATGAGGTGGTGAAGACGAACAACTACCGAAAGTATATCATGAAAGATGGCACGATCGATATCTGTCGAGCGTGTCATCTTCCTGGAGAGACCCTTCGTCATATACTTTCGGGTTGTTCGCACCTTGCTAACTCTCAGTACTTGCACAGACACAACCAAGTAGCCAAAATTATACACCAACAACTTGCTCTCCGATATGGCCTTACTGGACCTGAAGTTCCGTACTATAAGTACACACCGGCGCCAGTTCTCGAAAACGGCCGTGCCACGCTCTATTGGGACCGATCTATCATTACAGACAGGACTATTCTGGCGAATAAACCTGATATTGTACTGATAGATCGGTTAGAACGGAGGGCGGTGCTCGCTGATGTCACCATACCACATGATGTTAACCTCGTTAAAGCTGAAAAAGATAAAATTAGCAAATACCTTGATTTGGCTAACGAGGTTGTCAGCATGTGGGATGTTGATTCAGCGACTATCGTCCCGATAGTCGTTTCGGTTAACGGCGTAATAGCGAAGAGTCTCGATCAACATCTCAAGAAACTCTCGCTAGGAAGTTGGATCAAAGGCCAGATTCAAAAGGCGGTACTCCTGGACTCGGCGCGCATCGTCAGGAAGTTCCTCTCTTTGCAGCCCTAGTCACCGGCCGCTTGAGCCTAGCTTCGCGGCCGGTGATTCACCGTTTTGATATATTTTTTACTGTAGAATAGTTTTATAACATTTTATTTTCTATAGTAAAAAATGTATTTTATAAACGAGATTAAAGAATAAATGAGTGTATAATAATAATAATAAAAGCCTTTTATTCAGACACTTAAACTAAGTTTACAGTAACCTTAAATTTAGACATCGACAACCTCTGTATCTGTTTGCCCTGTTTTGGCAAAGGCCTCTTCTAACTGCTTCCATTCCTCCCTTGTTCGTGCAGTTCTAGACCATGTCTGTCCTGCAGTCTCTCTGAGTTCATCCTCCCATCTTTTGTACTGTCTCCCACGTTTCCTCTTTTTGTCTCTCGGGTACCAGTTTGTAATGGTTTTGCTCCATTTATCCGAGCCACGTAGAGTGTGTCCCGTCCATCTCCATTTAATTTTCTTTATTGTGTAAGTGACATTCTTTATTTTTGTTACACTTCTGATGGTTGTGTTTCGTATTCTGTTTGATTTCCTTATGCCGAGCATGCTTCTTTCCATTGATCTCTGACATACTTCTAGTTTCCTGTTGTGCGCCTTCGTGAGAGCCCATGTCTGACATCCGTATGTTAGTACCGGGAGCACACACGTATTAAAAAGCTTTCTTTTTATTCTTACACTCATTTCTTGGTTCTTCATAATTTCTTTGTACGTCCAGTATCTCTTCCACGCATTTCCTATTCTGGTTTCGATTTCTTTTGAAGTCTGATCTATTAGTGAGATTACTTGGCCGAGATACGTGTACTCATGGACATATTCAATTATGGTGTTGTGTATCTTAATTGGTTCTTCTTTTCTGTTTGTCATAGCTTTGGTTTTTAGTGTGTTCATAGATAGACCGGCTTTTTGGCTTTCTTTGTCTAGATCAATAAGCATTTGTGTGAGTTCAGCTTTAGTGGAAGAAAATATTATGAGGTCGTCGGCGAATCTTAGATGGGTCAGTTTTTCTCCATTTATGTTCAGGCCATACTCTTCCCATGGCATTTGGCGAAAAATTTCTTCAAGGACCGCTGAAAAGAGTTTAGGCGATAAAGGGTCACCTTGACGCACACCTCGTTCGATCCGTATTTCTTTTCCTTCCTTTTCAAGTTTTACTTTCGCTGAGCTGTGTTTGTAAATGTTTTTAATTATCTTTATATACTTGTTTTCTATACCTTGGTTCTTTAGAGCTTGCCAAATTCTTTCATGTTCGAGTGAGTCAAAAGCCTTACAATAGTCTATGAAGCAACAGTAGAAAGGTATGTCGTATTCTTTGCTTTTCTCAATGATCTGTTTGACTACGTGTATATGATCTATAGTCGAATAGCCACACCTGAATCCGGCCTGCTCTTTTGGTTGGTTCTCGTCTAGCTTTTTCGTTATTCGACTTAGAATTACTTTGGCAAATATTTTGTAAATGTTGGACATAAGGCTGATCGGTCTGTAATTGCTTATGTCGCTCTTATCGCCTTTCTTGTGTACGAGAGTTATTATTGATGTTGACCACTGCTCTGGGATATATTCATTTTTTATGACGTCGTTGAATAGGTATGTTAGTATAGGGACGACGAATTCTTTGCTCGCTATCAAGAACTCATTACCTACTTATTTTATCAGGCCCGGGAGCTTTGTCTCTCTTCTGGGTTTCGAGGGCTTTTTCAACTTCTCTTGATAATATTTCAGGCACGGTATCGTCATCATTTAGATCTGTTTCTTCTAGTTTGTCTTTCTTAGAGTATAGGTCACGGTAGAAATTCGTAGCTGCCGTAAGTATGTCCGGTCTTCTAGTCATACTTTTTCCAGTATTGTTTTGCAACTTTGGTATCCATTCCTTTTTGTCTCTCAAAACTTGCACAGCTTTCTTAATGCCTCCTGTTTTTGCGATGTAGGTTTCAAATGTTTGAAGTCTATGTGTTTGTCGGTCTTTCCTCATGCTTTCCTTTATTTGTTTGCTCAGGTTAGCTATTTCTTTTCTTATGTCTCTTGTCTTGTCTTTAGTTTCTAATAGCATTGCTCTTCTTTTCAAAAGTTTTGAAGTTGTTTTTGAGGTGATTTCTTCTTTGTCTTTAGTTGACCTGTTTTTCTTAGCTAACGTATTTAGTACTTCGGATAGTTTGTCGTATTTGTCTTGTAAATTGTAGGTTTGCACCGTGTCTATGAAGTTTTGAAGCTGTGTTTTTAGTTCTTCAGAGAGTACTACTCCGTGGTTAACGTTGGGTTGTACCTTGAATGGCCTATGGTTCTTGAGCTGTCCTGGCGTTAGGTTTGCTCTGACCATTCTGTGATTACTGTTAAAGTTAATGTTTTTGATGACCCGACAGTCTTCGAACAATCTGCTCTTATTTGTTAAGATGTAGTCAATTTCATTTCTATACAGTCCCCCTGGAGATACCCATGTCCATCTATTGTGTTTTCGATTTTTATATTGTGTATTGAGTATTGTTAGCTGGTTTTCATAGGCAAGTTCAATTAATTTTGAGCCATTTCTTGTTCGTTTTCCATAACAGTAGGGACCCAAAATAATGTCTTCTCCTTGTCTTCTCTCTCCAATCTGTGCATTGTAGTCGCCCATCACTATTAAGTTTTTGTGTGTATGTTCCTTTATTGCGTTGTTAAGTTTGGAGTAGAATGAGTTGATTTCAGTATTTGTGGATTGTTCTGTAGGAGAGTAAATCTGTACTATCGACCAGTTTTCTTTGCCAACTGTCAGATTTAGTATGGCAATGCGTTCTGATATGCCAATTATTTCCTGTATATGTTTTTGTATATCTTTTTTGATCAAAAACCCTACGCCATACTTTCCTGGTGTTTCACCATTGTGGTAAAAGATAAATTGGTCATATTCTTCAATCTTCTCCCCTAATCGACGTACTTCGCTGAGGCCGATGATCGTCCATTTTATATGTTTCAATGCTAGTATCAGTTCTTTAAGGCTATCATCAGTTCTCAATGAGAGTGTATTGTATGTTGCAACGTAGTATACCGGTTTCTTCTTCTTCTGGGGTATTGTATTGTTCTTTTGGATTATTTTAGCAGTTGGAAGGTAATAGTCTTCTTCCCCCACGGTGACTAGCCGGCTTGGGGTGGATTTTTCTAGAGTTTGGTTGTATATTTTTGTTTTAGTTGGTGTTGGTTACAATATTGTTTATTAAATAGAGGTTAAGGTATCAAAAAACTTTACCAAAACCCTAATATTCTTCGAGTTGCCAAAAAATCCTGGGCAAGATATCCCAGGATTTTTTGGCGCAGCCAGATTGGAAGTAGTGCGTAAGCCATGTAAGGCCGTGTTCGTTTAATAGCCGTTGTTTGGATATACATTCAATTCAGACAAATATCGCTGCACAGGGTCAACCTTCCAAAAGCATTTTAATGTGTGTGTGGAATGTCTTTTACCTTGAAGTACCTACTGCTAATTGCCGAAACAATCAGGTGGCCCGACTAATAATAAGTGGTAGCACCATCGCCTGTTACAAAGCATTTTCAGTACACACAGTAAGTTAGAAAAGCTGGCCCGCGCCCCTTTTAGAAAAGAAGACATTTTGTAACAATTTTCAAAAGAAAATGTTAGCTTAGCTATCCGTTTACAACTGAACAGAGGCAACTAAGCAGCTTTGAGAATATCATCAGTTCAGAATAACAAAGGCGTTAGAAACAAAGGATTCTGCAACTTGCCTCGGGGAGTGAGCGTGCTCTATTGCTCCCAAGGCGGGCTTTGAAACGGAATAGAGTAACCTACACGCACGAGCTAGGAAATGTTAAGCATTTTTTTTTAAACAATAGATGTGACAGGGTTGAGGCGCAGGAAATAAAAAAATACTCACTCACTAAAAAAATTAAAAGAAGTGAATGTTTTGAAAACAACTAATATAACCGACTTCGAATTTTCCAGGTTCATTGTTTTCCAGGACAAGAAATAGTAGTAATTCCTTGGGAATACAATTTTATAGGACCCCAGGATCATTATCTATACAAAATCAAAAGAAACATCGAAATCGGTACATCGGTCCGGTCTTTCATGTTTAAATGACTGAACGAATTTTATTAGAGGCAAAAAGATTGTAGGTAAAGGAAATACGTTGTTTAATCTGAGAATAAGCCGCGGGTTGAATCTAGTACTTGCCCGATAATAATGCTCAACAGTTTATCCTAGAGGTTACCTTACCGAGCAATGTTAGTTATGTCATGAAATGAGAAATTGTTATAGTTAAATTATGTTAGGGAATTTTAAAATAAAAATACTTACTAGAAAGAGTATTTCTGCCTACTTATAGAGGTCTGATAGGAAATAGGTCCATCATAGGTTCAAATAAAGGTCACTTTACCATAACATCCCCAACAGCGACCAGTACCGGCTAAACTAGGAGTAATGACTAGCGAGAGTTGCCATTTCCATTGAAATAACATTTCGGTGGAAATGAGAAAAGTTGGATGGAATAGCTTTTTGCTGGTGGATAATGTTTACTTAAACTAGGTGCTGTAAAATATCCCGTGAGACGGCTAAGAGAATCAAGCTAGAACTCGGATGTTTGTTTGGTGAAGGAATCTCTTATGAGCAAAACCCGTGGCTTTGTTAACTCCAGACGTATTCATTACTATTTACCACCTACGTATGTAGATACCTTCCTAGTACCTATTCTTCCCCTAGCTAGATCAGTATACCTACAAGGTGCAAAAAATCTATATATATAAAAGAAAGTCGTGTTAGTTACACTATTTATAACTCAAGAACGGCTGAACCGATTTGGCTGAAAATTGGTGGGGAGGCAGCTTAGAACCAGGAGACGGACATAGGCTATGTTTTATACCGGAATTACCACGGGAACGGGAACTACGCAGGCGAAGCCGCGGGCAGCAGCTAGTTACAAATAAATACTCAAATTTAAAAAATCAAGTTGATTAAAAAATCACCTTGGGGTCCAGAATCACCCCCTTTCTGCCGAGTACACATATTACGTGGCACTGTGTAGATAGAGGTTTTAGATGAAACTAGCTGTACCCGCGACTTCGTTCGCGATTGCCTCACCTGCCGACTAAAGTTCACATTTAACCATAGTCTCTCATATTATGAAACGCCGCCGTGCAAAAAATCGTGTAGTGACTACGAGGGATAGCATGTTGTTATCTTCAATCCCATTCTTTATAAACACGACATTTAGCTACGACTCGTCCAGCGTCAGTGTTAAGAAGTGTCATACTCGTTTCACTTCTTACTGATGGTTCCGTTCAGCTGGGGCCCTATTCTGCTATACTAATCGCTTCACTATGACAGGGGTATCGACACAGAATGACACGTTTGGGTATTCCACCTCAGATGAAAGAAATTATGATGAATGCAGATGGAGAGACGTGCGTCAAGTTTGAAACTATTAATTTATCTCGCACGCACTATCTGGAGTTTTATAAATCTAAGGATTCTACGTGATGATTCTGCGACGATTCCATTGTCATACTGAAGCAATTGTATTGCAGAATTGGGCTCCTGATCCATTTGACTGGACCACCGTAAATTTTTTTTCGTTAGTAGGTAGGTACAGTTGGCTGTGTACCACAGTAAAAATATTTTTCTGTGGTCTAGTTAGTTTAATTGGACCACTTACTGCAACCAAACTTCGGTAGTACAGTTAACTGGACCAGCTAAACCACCATATATCATGTAAGGTAGGAACCTAACTTATTTTTCCAAGACGCCTTAGTAGGTAGGAACCTAACTAATGGGTGCGTCTTGGAAAAATACATATGTAGATAGGAACTTACCTACCCTCTATCTACTAATTTTTTTCTTCTAACTACAGATTATTTCATCAATCTACTGATTTTCTACTCGACTTTCTACTGATTTAGTCAAATTCGATCTTGCAACACTGTTTCTAACAAAAAGAATGCATGAAATCGGACGACGCGTAGACCCGTCGTGATGCGCGGTTAAAGAA
The DNA here is from genome assembly GCA_949316285.1 of Eupithecia subumbrata. Lineage (NCBI taxonomy): Eukaryota > Metazoa > Arthropoda > Insecta > Lepidoptera > Geometridae > Eupithecia > Eupithecia subumbrata. The sequence continues at coordinate 808,883 of OX438644.1, read as the reverse complement.
TTCTACTTTTTCCTCTCTCCCAGGGGAACCTTACTGAATTCCAGGATAAAATGTATCCCATGTCCTTCCTTGAACTCAAATAGTACCAATTCAGACCAACTCATTCAGTAGTTTTGGCGTGATGCGCGGTGAAGGAATTTTACTTTCATCCCTTCTCCCAGGGGAACCTTACTAAATTCTGGGATAAAATGTATCTTTCCTCGTCGAATGAAATCAAATTATGCCGAGTTCCATTCGAATTCATTCAGTTGTTCCATCGTGATGCGCAGGTAAAGAATTTTACTTTCATCCTCTCTCCCAGGGGAACATGACTGAATTCCGGGATGAAATGTATCCCATGTCCTTCCTTGTAGTATGAAATCAAATCGTGTAAGGTTTCATTCCAACTCATTCAGCACTTTCGGCGTCATGCGCGGTGAAGAAATTTTACTTTCATCCCCTCTCCCAGGGAAACCTGACTGAATTCCGGGATAAAAAGTATCCTATGTCCTTCCTCGTAGTATGACTTAAAATCGTGTCGAGTTTCATTTCAATACCTTCAGTAGTTTCGACGTGATGCGCGTTTAAGAAACAGACAGACAGACAGACAGACAGACAGACAGACAGACAGACAGACAGACAGACAGACATGAATGAAAAAAATTACAGTTTTGGCTTCAGTATCGACAATAGAGTGCCCTCCAAAAAAAATTTTCAAAATATCTTCAATGTACAGAATTGGACCTGTTACAGTTTTATTATAAGTATAGATTATTTTCTTGGTAAAATATACACCTTCAAATGACCTTCAAATATCGCTCACTCGGTCGAAAAAATATTTATAGTTTGGGATGTAATATATATTATAGCACAGTGTAAACGGTGCCATACAAAATGTATGGTGAGCGATAAAATATTATATCCCGAGATGTAATATATATTATATTATATCCCATAGTCAAAAGCCGGCTTTAGTAGAAAAGAGGCAGCGTGTTTTCTGTATTATCTTTGTAGGAGCAAATAATTTTTTTTAACTGTCTATTTTTGCCTTTACGACAAGTGGACAATTGGTTGGGCTACACGATGGCTCTTTCCCAGTATTATTATATTTTCGTCTTGACTCGCGTAAGGACAGATCAGGGTGCCTCGTCCATAGGAATGTGTGGGTGTGAAACAAACACAGCGATTCTACGGGTAGGTCTCGTTTCCAAATGTTCCAGACATTTATTGATTTTGATTTCTTGATAATGCAAAAGTCGTGCAGCACAAGATATTATGTACATATAATAGGTACCTATATAATAGGTAGGTATGTAGGTGGTAACAATATCGAACTAAAACTACCAAGTTACGTAGGTATGCCACACAAGGCGGCGCGGCGTATAGTAGTTGGTGAAGGTATATATACTGGGACATGTCACATCCACGTAACGTGACAGCTGCTCGCGTGACGGCATTCAAGTCTGAAGCACTGTCACGCAAGGCATCTGTTTCGTACCTATCCACTGTCGACTGTCGTTGGGAAAGTAAAAGGTTTCCAATTCTTGGGCTCAGTCCTTGCCATGTCATGTCATTTTAAAGTTTACTTACCTTCTCGACGTTGACTGTGTTCGGTCAGTCGATAAGCTCTCTTTTGTATGACAAGGTTCTAGGACACCTACTAATGTTTACATTAGGCGCAGCCGACTGTTAGGTACTTAAAATATAGTTGAGCACTTTTCACATTTTGTTTTTAGGGTTTTGATGATCGAAGATCGGTTTCAAAACCCTTATGGTCTCGCTTTGTATGTCCTTTTTTCCCTCCTTAATAACTCAAAAACTACTGCAGCTATCAACTTAAAATTTAAAATAATAATACATTTCGTGCGCCTGTACAGATTTAGAGAAAAATAAATGAAAATAAATGAAAAATGAAAATGAATATTTTTCATACAAATTGTGGTGCCGAAATTTTAAAAGATACCTACAGAGTCATATGGGGTATCAAATGAAAGGTATCATTTTGTACATTTCAAAATATTTTTTGAAATTTTTGTAGGTTTCATACTTTTTAAAATATTTCGAAAAAAGTCGAAAAAATACCCATTCCCCCCCCCTATCTCCGAAGATTGCAGAGCGATCCATGTAAAATGTATGGAGCGTTTATAGACATGGATCTATATTTTACAGGAAAAATATGGAGAAGTTTGAAAAAAGAACACTTTTTGAAAAATGGTCAAAATGGGGGGGAATAATTTTCAAAAGGGGGGGCTACCTCACCGAGTGGGGTATCAAATAAAAGGTATCGGTTTGGACATTTCAAAACAGTTTTTCAAATTTCTGTAGGTTTCATACTTTTTAAAATATTTTGAAAAAAGTCGAAAAAATACCCATTCCCCCCCCCTATCTCCGAAGTTTGCAGAGCGATCCATTTAAAATGTATGAAGCGTTTGTAGATATGGATCTATATTTTACAGGAAAAATATAGAGAAGTTTGTAAAAAGAATACTTTTTGAAAAATTGACAAAAAGGAATAATTTTCAAAAAGGGGGCTACCCCACCGAGTGGGGTATCAAATCAAAGGTATCGATTTGGATATTTCAAACCAGTTTTTCAAATTTCTGTAACTTTCATACTTTTTGAAATATTTCGAAAAAAGTCGAAAAATTTACCATTACTCACCATAACCGAACCACCCATTTAACCGAAGCATGCAGAGAGATCCATCTGAAATGTAGGTTGGTACCTACCTACTATTCTTGGGTATTCGTTAAACTGCGAAGTATCTAACCGGTACTTTTGGTACATATTTGTTGAAAACGTTCAAAACCCTCGGCGCGCGAGTTACACTCGCACTTGACGGATCTTGTTTTGATTTGATTTGAAGGCTCCTCCCGGTGTGATTTAAAATCGTCTTTTTTCTTAAAGTCACTTATAACGGGATATTTACCATGATTTGAGTTTTGAGCATTCCAATATTTCGGCGCAGTTACATGCGCCATGATCACGGAATAGTATAGTCATTTATAACGGGATATTTACCATGATTTGAATTTTGAGCTTTCCAATATTTCGGCGCAGTTATATTGTAAATATCCCGTTATAAATGACTTTAGTGTTAATAACCATGATGGATTTAAAAGTTTTATCACGGAATAGTGTTAATAACCATGATGGATTTAAGTCTTTTTTCTTGTCTATTGCATCAAAGAAATGTGGGTAAGTAAATACTATTAAATAAATTACAAACAAAACAGTAACAAATCATTAACAAAAAAGGGGTCCAATATCACCCCCTGTGGTACACATATTCTGTGGCACCTTATACCTAGTGCGGTTCGCAACCACCTTCCGATCATAAAAAGGTCAATGGATACAATCCGAAAAATTACAGAAGCTACAAAGGTCCCGTGATCGTCGGACGTGATCATATACCTACTACTACATTCCAAATTGGTCGGATATTAACGATTACCACGCCAATACAATGTAGTGGCAAAATTATGCATAATGTTATGCAACTAATTTATCAAACAAATGGAGTACCTAGTAGAAGTACCAGGAGGTGCTGAATAGTGATAATTTTTCTTCACAAGAGAATAGGTATGGGAGGATTTTTACGTTTAAGTTTTACTAACTTACTCTTCTTTTTGATAAAATTTGCAAATAATTTGTTCCATCCAGGTATTTTACAGGTACTCTGGATGAGTCCAACTGGTTTCTTTTTACCTGACTGCGCAAAGAGGGTTATTTCAGCAAATAATTAATTTGCAGTTTCCTTTTTTTTGCCTTATTTGTTGTGATATGATAACATTCTATAAGCATGAAATGAATTCTTTTCATCATTTTGGGCATTTCTGATAATTAATAAATTTCTAGTTTTACAAAGCTGCAGTTCAAATTCTACCTTTCTATCGTTGAAATATATCATATTTATTGACAAAGAAAATTAAAATCAAATAATAGAAATAAATTAGAACTAGCATTCACAACTGAAACAATTGAGCTTACTACAGACTGTTGCAAACAATCAACAGGTAGCTCAACTGATCTATATCAATAACCGCGGAAGCATCCCCAAGATGCTGGCTGCTATGCTTTGCTCTCGGGTCACATGTAGCTTCGAGCAGATGCTCAGATAATTTTTTAAAAACCTGAAGAGCCTTGGTACCCCACGGACCTAGGGTCAGTTGAAATTAAACTGTGCTTTATATGGAAAATACCCATGTCCAGATTTAACTGTAGATAGGCTTATGGATCCATCAATTGAATGATTAAGAAAAACCAGCTCTTTGTCTGTCAGTCTATTCTTCTAGCCAAAATGTAAAAGGGTTGAATTATCTAGAATTATTTGAAAAGAAATCCTATTATTTTTTTGATATGTTTAATTTAGCATTTTGAGCTTAGATTACAAATGTTATCAGTTATTGATGGTATAAACCTATAAGTAACCTGAGTTATAAACCTATAGCCTGGAGAGATCCTATACATATTAGTTGCAATAGGTTTATTGTATAAAAAATGGTATCCTATTATTAATTCTAAGATTTAGTAGGGTATAAAGCTAATAAGTATGCAAATATAATTGTTAAGGTCTGGCATGTTGCCTGGCAACAGTTCAAACGGCGGCCTCAGACAGAATAAATCAATATTTTCACTGCCCTCTAGTTTGGAGGTTATGTTAGAAAATAGTACTTAAAAACCAATTGGAAACAACTGTTTTTCGTACAATTAGGCAATCTTGTACAAGGTAATTTTCCGAATGATTTTCTTAGTTAGTCTAATAATTGGTGGTACGTGGCCTAGAAACATCGAAATGGGACCTACGAAGTCAGGGCTTCGCAGAATTTGTTCCGGTAGGAGCAGAGTGATAAATACCTTTTCTGACATCACACATGGAACATTTGAAGGCCTCTGCATTATTTCTGTAAGTACAAACGCTGCAATCCCAATAATTTTCTTCAAGCACTTTGGACGGCCTCTTGGCTCTCCGAATGGCATTTTTCTTGTCCATTTTAAACTAAATAACACTTGTATTTATATTACGCACGTTAATCATGATATTTTCGAGTTTTCACAACAGTTTCTGAAACACCAACATTGTAAATTACGTGTGAAAAACATTTTTTGTTTTCTGTACACAAAAATGTACACTTTTACGCCATGACAGGTCTTCAATCCAAGTAACGTCGGTAAAACAGAGCAATGGCGCCACTTTCTCTTGACCTGCATTACCGACAAAATGTTTCGGTTAAATGATAAGAGATGGCGACATTTTGCAAATGATGCTGTCTGTCGTCGTATTCTAGCTTATCCTAGCCACAGAAATTCAGGGACAAGATAAGGTAAGTACTAACGTCCAACAACGGCCGTACCTACAAATTCTTTGTAGAAATCTCTATACCTACCTAAACCTACTTCTGTCATTGAACTACTATTACTGATTTCTGTGGTCCTAGTTAATTCTGGTAGACTTCGGAACGGGAGTACCTACCTAGGTACCTAGTTTGGTTTTATACTCTTTGGTAGGTAGAGTCATTGTAGAGTCCTTTGCACGGTGAAGTGTTAATTTAGTTAGTACCTACCTACCTAATCTACCGTAGTAGTAGGGAACACAATGAAACATCATATACCTACCTAAATATTTGGTATATTATATAGGTAGGTACCTAGGTCTTGGGCTTCTTTCATTCGTCTTTTACAAGTAGGTACAAGGACCTAGGTACATCATTATGATACGTACCTAACCTACCTACTTACTGATCAAAAACTTTCAACAATTAAAAGACTCGCTCTCAAAGTAAGAAATGCTTAGACATTGCTTATAGCTCAGTTTTGAATAAAAGAACGGTAAACTACAAAGATACTACTTTTTATAATAAGTTGTGCCTCGCGGACAAACTTCTTGGAAAGGGACCTTTTTTGCTGATTTTGAATTTCGAATTTCTCTACCTGAAGCAAGGGTCGGTGTTTTGCCGCCAATATGGCCGAGGGGCTTGTTTGCTTGGGACCCAGGAATAAAATAGACAAAATTGCTGGTTTATTTTTCAAAAATAGGTATCAATTTTAAAACAGAAATATATTAAATTCGAATAAAAGTTGGTCGTTGCAAGGCAGAAAAGACTAAATCCACAAAATTGGCGATGTCGAGGTTTAGTTGATGATTCAACTAGGTACCTATGTTGTGCTCAGAATATTTTGAAAATACTGACACATGTGTATGAGATAAATACTAGCATTTTGATGTCCCTAGTTTTATTACACAGGCTGACGTATTTTTCGAGTTATTGAAAAAAATATGGGTGTAAGTCGTTTTCGTTAAATAGTTTATTGCAAATAATCATAGACGTAACAGGACAGCAACTTACAGCTAAGTCGTGTGTGTTTTACTTTACGAAGTATTTCTTTTTATTTCTCAGAAAGGACCTATAAACAAACACGTTTAAATTTACTGCTATTTTAAGACAAGATATGCAAATGATAATGAGTAGGTACCTATTTAAATATTAAAACCTATCCCTATCATTTTGATCACCCAGCTCCACCAACATATCTCCTTCCGATCCAAAACCATCTACTACGTCTTCGACAATATTATTTCCAGGTTTTTTATGTTTAGATGATGTTTTTTAATGATGTTGCACTCGGAGAATTTTGAAATTACCGTCACTTATGGGCATAAACTAACATTTTGATGTCTTGTCATACTTACATGCTGAGTGCTGACGTATTGTTAGGGAAGGTATTCGAGAAAAATGGGTTTGAGTCGATTTAACGGAATATAGAATAAAATAGTTCTCTAAACTCAAAACTCTAAAAGTAAATATAACTGGAACGACCCAGTCAGTGGTTTGAGATAATTCTGCTATATTAAATCTAGACTTGCTTCTTCGAAATTGAATTTCCGATATAGGGAGACTGAATTATTTCAGTTGTTTGCAAAAATATACCTACCCCTCTCGGTTGTGGCTTGGGTCCCGCATTCAGAAAATTACCTTAGCCTTATCCAATCTCGAATCTATTTTGATATAATTATGTATGATAGAACCACTCCTCAGGACCTCATTGGTGCAGTAAAACTAATTTTGCCATAAGTGTGGGTTGAGTCCTTTCTGCGCATCAACGTCCTACTATATCACTGCTGGTTCAAAACCTACAACGCTAGATCTTCTATATTGAGAAGCGCGCTAGAGGCTCCAGCCAAGTTCGCGAAAAAACGAGCGACGCAATAGCAGTGTTACACGAACCATTGGGCACTCTTTTGGTCCCTTCGTTAGGCATTCGGCATCATGTACCGAGTCCAACATTAAAACAAATGCGGTGATGGTCATAATTATCGAGGCTCCAAGAGATTACCGTTTCGAGTATTTGATGTAAATTTCAACTCGATACCTCCACGCGTTCCTGAGAAAAGGGTGTTAACATACAGATAGACAGACAGACGGACAACGAAGTGATCTTGTAAGGGTTCCTTTTGAGGTACGGAACCCTAAAAATAGAACGAACGTACCGATCGTCGAATACCACTCGTTTGCATTCGCTCGCTAAAGTTTTAGGGTAGAAAACGTTAAAATATGAATCAAAACGTACCTACTGAAACTGTCATGATTTTTTTGTAAAGAAGCTGATCCAAAAAAGTTAGTTTAGTAAAAGTTCGTAATCTAAAGAACCTCTCTAACTCTACTTGAAAAAACTCGATTGTCAAGAGTAACTGTCTAAATTATATTGGTGATTATTATTATGTTTTGACTAATACCTACTTGAATGCAAAGGTATAAGGTACAACACTTTATTAATAATCTTTCGTATAAATTAATTATGTTAAAGACAGACCAGTAAGGTTAACTATGTACGCCATCACTTTTGTTTTTATCCCAAAACATTGACCACCTTACTTGTTATCATAAGAAAAACAATGAAACATAAACAGAATTATGTACTTACTTTAAATATATACAGGTTATTTACACAATTTTTTATTTGTATTAAATCCCTCAACTATAGAACAAATGTATGATAGGTACTTCTAATAATTAAAATGAGACTTCTAATAATTTTGCAGCTCTATGGTTAAAACTTAGTTATACATAATTATAATGTACTCGACGCACGAAATGCAACAAAAAGTTTAGCTATTTTATTCACCAGGAAGCAGAACGCACGAAATGGGACTTACTTGGTTGTTTACTCAGAAATGTCGACGCACGAAATGCAACTAATCCCCCATGGCGCGGGCGGCGGCAGCTTAAGCCGAGTCGGTATACGGTAGGTTAGGTACGCAGACTATAGACTAGTCAAACTCGATGGGGAATTTTTGTAAACAAACCACGGCACAAAAACTAAAAATCACTTGCTTGGCGTCGAGTCTCAGATATAATTGCAATATTTGTTGAAAAAAGGATCTCAAATCGACAAGTAATGTAAATTGCTTATAAAAAGACACGGTAACAAAGTGAATTTTAGGTTAAGTATGGGGAGTATGTTTACAATCATTCCACATCGTGTTTGGCTATCGTATAACTACAAACGATATGACGCGAAATTTCTGAGTAGATAGCGAATACCGCGTAGAACAGAATAGGCCTTTATAAAGATTAAAGCACACATCATTATTTTGAACCGCCGCCATATATTGTCTGCAGAAGTGCGAAGTATGACCAAGCAGTGCTCAAGACCTGTAACAAACAATTTTAGAGAATTAGATTGACAGTTAGTAGTTTGAGAATTAGTAGGACCTATTTACAAAGGAAGCCTTTATAAACAAAGAAAATTACAACCAAATAGAAGAAACTAATAAGGACTAGTATTGTAATTTAAACAATTGAGCTAACTGCAGACTTTTGCCAACAATCTACAGGTAGCTCAACTGATCCATATCAATACCAGTCGTCGCGTCCCCGCGACGCTGGCTGCATTGCCCCGCTGTATGGCAATGCTGATGCGCTGCGCCAGATCTTTGAAAGAGACAGGAGGTTATATAGGTACCTAAGTAAGGTAAATCAAAGCCTTACCCTCATAAATGAGTTGAGATTCACATCTGCATATCCGAAGGCAGTCAGCCGGCACGGTGTCTGGGCTCTATAAAATAATAAATAAATAATTCAGAAAAATTCACACAGCATCATCTAGCCTCAAGCTAAGTAAAGCAGAGTTTATATACAAGATACCTGATAAGTATACAATGCTGTTAATTTAAAAATTGCATAGATAGATATTTCTTATTATGCATAGAAGACCCCGGAACAAATAACTGCAGATCGTACAAACAGTTTTCCCGGGCGAGAATCGTACTATGAATCTTCTGAAAGAGTTGTGCTAACGCGAATTACCTACCTTGTCTGAACCAAAAGCAAGTCCTTGCTAGCTTGGTCACCAGCCATGTACCAATTACATTTGTAAACTGCATGGCTGACTTCCATACTCTGAAAATAAAATTATATTCTAATTCTGGACAGGACAATTCATACAGCATCATTATCATAATGTCTAATCTAAAATCATAAATAAATTATTTTTTCATTGTATTGTATTTTATTATTATTGTGTATTTTAAATGTAATCTTATGTATGAGTCATGCACTTGAAATAAACAATTTAATTTTTTTATTTTATTTGTTATCAAAGTGACTCTATTTATTATGATTGTGAATAGATAATAATAATAAATAAATATAATGCTAGACAATTCACACAGCATTATCTAGCCCCAAGCTAAGCAGAGCTTGTATTATGGGTGGGTACTAGATAACTGATATACTTAATGCCATACACTACATAGATATATATTTTTTATTATATATAGAAAACACCCAGACCAACGGAACACATTTCTGCAGATCGTACACAAATTTGTTCCGAGGCGAGAATCGAACTGCAACCTCCTGCGTCGCAGGCGGACCTTCGCCCGCTGCGCCACGGTGGTCGTCTATAAGTAGCCTATCGCATTAGGTGTGCCTGAAATGATAGGTGTAGGTACAATAATTTTAACAAATAAATTAATAAATAGCCTTTACATCTGTATACGAGTACATAAAGCCCACGATATGCATGCGGGTCGAGGGTTACAATTAGTGTGGATCTGTTTTGGAAGGGGCGCTCTGCTGGCCTTCCCTGGTGGATTTCCCTTAGTCACATCTTACGACACACGTGGGAAGAGTTTGCGTGCTGCAAAGTCTAAGCCGACGACGACATACAAAATGAGGCTAGACAATTCAGCTTTTGCTGATGAAATATTGCTGACATGGGCAATAAACTAGAGCATGCAATGCAAAGAATTTTAAGAAACGAGGCACCATACTATACGGTACCTAGCAAACCATTATAAGCAGGAGTTTGTATAACAGTTCGCTCACATTCATTTCATTCATTCAATGCCAAATGTAGGGACCATTATAATCAACTATTCTGCAGAGTTTGTTGTTTTAACTTTTACTCACAGCAGTCATCAGCAAGTCCGCGAAGAAACAGAGAAAGAAGACCTGCGTAAGCGCCATCAATAGAAACGTCAAAAAAGTAACTACCACCACAATATCGTCTACGATCTGAAAATATAAGCACATGTTAAAACAAACGGCCTCATTGGCATCCTTGTGTGACACCACAAAAAGAAAGAATAAATTTTTACCGTCACGTTAAATCCTGTAAGACAGATGACTAAAGAACTGGTCAAGAAGTTCATGAGATTTGATTTAGAGTAGATGGTTTCTAGGATATCTGAGGATCTGTAAATGAAATCATAAAGAAGACAAAGTCAAAGGCCTTGGTGAAATCTAATAAAACTGAGACCTAGTTGTTTAATGTAGAACTTCTAAAAAAGCGTTTATCATTATTATAAACAGAGCATGTGTTACGTATTAGGTGATCTACATAAGGTAAAATAAAATTTTAAGTTACTCGGTGAAACTCACTTAATAATAGTCTGATGCCACTTGACAATTTCTTTGAACTTATATTGAAATTGTACACTTGTCAGTTGTTCAGACTCATCTGGAATCAGTAACTCTATGTCATGCTGAAGTAACCTGAACTAAGTTCTAATGTACACGCAGCATGTGAAGAATAGATAGTCAGCTGCTCCCATTTCCAGAAGTACTACGCATTCTACAACATTACAAATACATAGATAATAGACTTGGCCATTGTTTTTGATTGATGATTTTGTTAAATGTCGTCTAATAAAAACCTACTCAAAAAAGTAATATCACTTTTTTGAGTAGGTTTTTATTACTTTCTTTCTAAAACTTACCTGACCAAATCTGATGTATGTATGCAAACGGCCAGTACTTGAACTCATACGGTAGAAATATAAATACGTCCAAGTAAGGCAACAGCATCTCAAACTCTTGCGTTTTGTAATACTTCACGGCTATCAAAACTATCGGTATCATATCAAATACTATTAGCATAGAAACGTTTACGAAATATAGAACATTAATCACTCGATTCAAGAATTGTCTATCTTCGACCGCAATAGCATCCTTCTCAGCCGATGAGTTCCGTTGACTCCCATCTCTTTCTAGCTTCCTCATTATTTCGATTAGCTCTGAGACCTCCTTTTCAGAGAAAAAATGGAAAAATGACTTGAAAACTGCTAGTATTGAGACGGTTGTGCATGGTGCTAGGTTCGTTAGCTCTACGAAGTCCATACCCTGTATTATCCCGAGATAGATGTAGTAAAACGATGCAAGAAGAGCCGAAAGCACCCACAGAAAGTTGAACGTAAATAGCCATCTATGTTTTATCATTTCCGATTTTGTTTTTATCTTCCTTTTTAAGTTCATTCCTGAATATTTGAACAGAACATTTAACTTTTGCAGTGATTGGTCAAAGAACAGTGTTGTGTTTGCCATTTTGCAGTATTTCTGACAGATTGGCATAGCATGAATCGACGTCGACGTCGCCTACTGAAATTTCAGTAAATAACTGACCCTCATATATAGATTTTCTGTCCAGTGTTGAAATTGTCGCCTCTGTGTCAACAATGATGTAGCATAGATATAACAATTTTATAGAAATGTCCAACACTTCATGCGAAGTTTTGACTTATCATATCTATCACTCACTTTTGAATTAGATAATGAGTTCATTTAGAGATTAATGAATAGGACAGTTAATGCATTTTGTTTGTGTACAATAAAGTCTTTTTATTGTATTCAATTATATAAAAAAATATACATACCTATCTATCTCATAGATCATTATAACTTTGGCCTGTGATGAATTCAAAATTATGACAGTAACTTACTGCTTTAAAAAAATAAAGATCTCAAAATAATATGCGAATTAAAAAGTACTTTTTATTGTAGAACGGGCTCTTTTGACTAGTGACAATACTAAAGGGTTTTGTTGAACTAAACCTAATAATAACTTGCTTATGTCGATAGAAAACAATAATTTATTTAAAAATCCTAAATGAATTTATGAGATAAATAGGTCAAGCATTTAAGATTCTTAATGTTCTTAGGTCTATCAAGGCGACGCGACGTCGATGTTTTCCTATCGACATATGCAAGCTATCATTAGGTTTTGTACAACAACATGAATTTTGAATTAGATAATTTTACCGTAATTATTCCCACATCTGTAATTAACACCTACGAATTAAATTATAGGGTTGGTAAATTCTAGGGTTTAATTAAAACACAGCAAATAAGCAACACTAAAATTATTTATTCCAAGTTACGTGTCAGCATGATATTAAGTTTCTACTTTGGTGATCTAAGTATTTGAAGGACTAACAGATTTGAAAAAGGATCTTCTTCTATTGTGGAAGTTCCTACTTATGGCGTAACTTATTTGCATCATTTTGAACCTCCATAGATGGTCTGCAAAAGTGCGAAGTAAGACCAAGCTGTGCTCAAAACCTGTAAAAAATATTTAATATTATGATATGGCCAGATTCAAAAGGCGGTACTCCTGCAGGGGTATTTGAATTCACTCGTTTCGTTTCCGAATCGAATCCGACGGATTCGAATTCGATTCGACATAGGTTATCTACTTAGATATAAATAATAGACATAAGATAAATTGAAAAACGTTTATATAAAATAAAGATTGTAAAAGTCTCTGATTAAGTTAGAGGGACGAGAAATAAAATTAAAAAAAACCTCGAGGCGAAATCAAAATAGCGTTTTATAGATCCGTCGAAATCGAATTCGAATGCGTCGGATTCGATTCGGAAACGAATCGAATGAATTTAAATAGGGTGAGTGGGGGCAAGATGAAAAAAGCCGCTTGAGCCTAGCTTCACGACCGGTGATTCACCGTTTTTATATATATTTTTTACTGTAGAATAGTTTTACAATATTTTATTTGTATAAAAATGTATTTTACAACGAGATTTAAGAATAAATGAGTGTTTAATAAAAACTTTATTTAGCAAAAAACAAGCATGATCACAACAGAGATAGATTATTAAATTACAATCAGAGGCAGACTAGCTAGCTTGGTATATTTACAATTATTTAAGATTTGTTCTGTAGACACTAAGTCAGAAACTAGTGCTGTAGATGTAGATACCAGGCATGTTACGGAGGTGGTTTAACGGAACCGAAGTCGGAGTTTTAAAATTTGGTTTGTCGGAGTCGGAATCGGAACCGAAGTCGGGAGCGGAGGCGGAGTCGAAGGTGGTGGTTGATAGATTCCTGCAGCAGCTGCAGCAGTAATAGGCGCAGGGTTTTCAGATTTGCAGGATTTGCTCAAATTGTTTCAGTAGATCATTTACTTTATTTGCTCATGTTGCATATAAATCGTCACAGATTCATTCGGTAAAAAACTGTCTTCTTCTTGATAATTCGGCACAATAAGCTACTTCTATTTTTAATATAATATTTATTGAAAAAATAAATATATATTAAAAATTTTGTTTCTAATTTTATCAATTCTTCGTATTCAGTAGCATGATTCCTTTTGTGAAATATCTTTTAAAAAAGTACAAAACTAAAAAACTTCAATTTGATGCATCTGCACCAGGGATGTTACGGAGCTCCGACTCCGATTCCGATATGTCGGAACTTCCGATTGATACTACACCTTCGGTTCCGACTTCGGTTTCGAAACTTTCAATCGGAGGTTTTAATCGGAACTCACTCATTTTAATTAGTTATCTCTTAGATTCTGATTTGGACAATGAAGCTGAAAACAAGTGCGATTTGGAACTACTTTATTGAAGTTTGTGCAGATATAGTCAAAAGATATTTCACGAGAAGCAGTCGACTACTTTGTTTAAATGTCATTTTAAGTCTGTGCATGCTACTGAATACGAAGAATTTATCAATTAGAAACTGAAAAGATATATAGAGTACAGCCTTCGACTACAAGAAACTTTGATGAAGAATCAAAAATGGTGTAGTTCTGATGCTAAATAGGTAGATGGAAATAGACAGATTGATTTCTGAAATGATAGCTTTGCAAGATCCTCTTCAATTTCGTTGAAGGTATTGGATTTCGGTGACTTATAAAGCTAATTGTGTCGAATTATCAAGGGGAAGACAGTTTTTTACCGAATATATCTGGCGGCACATAAAATAAATGATCTATTGAAACAATAAGAGAAAATCCTGCAAATCAGAAAATCCTGCGCCTACTGGTGCAGCTGCTGCTGGAATATATCTGCCATCACCTTCGAATCCGCCTCCGCTTCCGACTCCGGTTCCGGTTCCGATTCCGACTCCGACAAACCAAATTTTAAAACTCCGACTCCGACTTCGGTTCCGTTAAACCACCTCCGTAACATCCCTAATCTGCACAACCTTCAATAGAGTAGTTCTGAATCGCACTTGTTTTCAGCTTCATTGTCAAAATCAGAATCTAACAGAGAATTTACTTAAACCTCCGATTAAAACCTCCGGTTGAAAGTTTCGGAGCCTAAGTCGGAATCGGAACCGAAGGTGTAGTATCAATCGGAAGTTCCGACATATCGGAATCGGAGTCGGAGCTCCATAACATCCCTCCCTGGTAGATACCACGCGGCCACCAGGCGTACCTTCCAGGTAAGTTTTATAACATTACTAGCTTCTGCACGCGGCTTCGCACGCATATTTTCGGTATAATATGTAGCCTATTAGGTATCTAAGTTTTTAGGGCTTTGGTCTAACTAAACGTACGCCAAATTTCATCTTGATCTGTTCAGTAGTTTTGGAGATCCTAGGTACTAGTATAGTACACTCGAGAGCAATGAATCCGGGTCACTCAAAGAATCCAAAAAATCTCGGAAAGTAAGAATGCTAGGTTAATGCAATAAATTGTATTTAATAGACAATTTAATACTCCTTAAATGAAAGTTAAAAAAATATGAGTCACCATACATTTTATTTACATAAAATTACATAAAGAAAAAAAACTGCTGATCTCTCCTTAAAACAAAAATAGGAAACATGAAATTTTTGAACTTTATGACGATTTTCTTGAATTTCAATACTTCGTATTACCTCCTCGTGCTTCCATTACTGCGTTTACGCGGTTTGGCATGCTGTACACCAAGTTCCTTATACGATTTTGGGGAATATTCTCCCATTCCTCTGTGAGAGCAATTTTGAGCTCAGGAAGCGTGATTGGGGGAGGGTTTCGTTGTTTTACGCATCTCCCTAGCTCGTCCCAAGCATGCTCGATCGGGTTGATATCCGGGCTGCGCGCTGGCCACTCCATACAAGTAATGTTCATCTCTTGAAGGTAGTCATTCACAATCCTACCTGTATGAGGTCGGGCATTGTCATGCATAAATATAGCATCCTCACCCAAATTGACCATAAATGGACCAACGTGTTCGTTGAGGATTTCTTCCACATATCTTACGCTAGTTAAAGAGCCGTTTTCTATGATCACCAGCTCTGTGCGACTTTCAGAGGAAATTCCGGCCCACACAAGTACAGACCTACCACCGTAGGCTACTTTTTCTTCGATGCATGCTTGCTTGAATCTTTCCCCTGGTCTTCTATACACTCTGTGTCTTCCATCGTGCTTGTAGAGCATAAATTTTGATTCGTCGGAGAACATAACTTTCGACCAATCTTCAATACTCCAATTTACGTGGTTCTGGGCATATCTTAGTCTTGAAATACGATGGCCACGCTCCAGTTTAGGGCCGTTTGCAGGTCTAAGGGGTTTTAAGTTAGATTCAGCAAGCCGACGTCTTACTGTCCATGCACTTGGGTTACTTCCTCCGAGGCGTCGAAACTGATTTGTGAGTTCAGTTCCTGTGAGAAAGCGATTTCGAAGCATGGTGTTCACCAAGTATCGGTCTTCTCGTGCTGTGGTACACCTAGTTCTGCCCGTTCCTGGTCTGCGTAGGTTAGAACCAGTTTCTTCGTAACGTCGGAGAACTCTTTGTACTGTTGACAGCGACACACCGACAGTCCTGGCTGTATCGCGCTGACTCCGGCCGGTTTCCACCAATGTAAGTATTCTGGTGCATTCTTCAAGTGTAAGCGACATGATTTCAGCTTGAATAATGAATATTGAGCACTATCAACCTGGTTTATGTACCAACATAAATGACAGATTACAAACAAAAGCAAAAACAAATCCTGTAATTTCGTAGTTCCATCTTCGACAGTGTTCCCTTTTCAAATTTGATTTTTTTATGATATAACTTTACAAAAACTAAGAAGTTTTAATACTTTCATTTAAGGAGTATTAAATTGTCTATTAAATACAATTTATTGCATTAACCTAGCATTCTTACTTTCCGAGATTTTTTGGATTCTTTGAGTGACCCGGATTCATTGCTCTCGAGTGTATTATAATATCTGTGTCCTAGGTAACAAAAATGCAGATTTCACAAACTTTCGGCTTTATAATATTAGTCGGATTAGTTGGATTGCAGCCGTCACTTTGAGTAAAGCGGACAAATACATAGTTATTTAAATAATCTTACATTGTGGTTAGGTCCTTATTTATTGTAATAATTGTGATATTCGTAAAAACTTATAAATTGTGGTTCGGGTACGTGACGCGTTGATTCCGACGGAAGATCAGCGTTGCGATAGCTATTTCAACAAAATGCTGAGTCGGACGCCATTCGTAGCATTAAGTTTTCTAATTTGTTAGTTGTTTTTATGTAGGTTTATGGTGTAGTTTAACTTTAAGTAACATACATACTGTTTAAGGTATGAATTAAGATTTCTTTCTTTCTTTTCTTTCAATTTTAATTATTGGCTCATTAGCACGCGTATACTTTTACTGCTGAACAACCCCTTAAGCTTTTCGTAAAGCACCACGCGGAAAAATTGGAGCAAATTTAATATTTTTCCATAATTATTTCAACCTTATTGGTCACTAGCTGCATTCTCAATACCCGTTGTCCTATTACCCGTTTTCCCGTAGAAATGAAGCATTTTCCCGCGGTAAAAAGTAGCCTATGTTCATCAGGAATAATGTGGACTTCTAATGGTAAAAGAATTTTTCAAATCGGTCCAGTAGTTTTGGAGCCTATTCAATACAAACAATCAAATCTTTCCTCTTTATAACATTAGTATTTATATTGCTATAATATTGGTTATATTTCGTGATTCGTTTTATTACTTTGAATTGATTCGTTTAAGAGAAATATTTAAAACGTTGAGGATCATGATGGATAATTTACCGCGGATCTGCTTTAAACAGCGACCACCACGGCAAACAGTTCTTATACAATAGAAAGATACCCTTTGAAAGTGCTGTTCTTTGTTATGAATGATGTTAAAGCTTGTTACAGTGCAAGTGGAGTCGTTGTAACCGAGAGAGTTTTTTGCTTATTTAGGAGGAATCTGATAAAAAACTGTTATATTTAAGCGGACCGCTCAACAGTGCAGTGTGTTTTTCGGGCTTCTGTTAAATATCCGTTAACAGTGCAGCGCTCCATTTCGAGCCTGATGTCATTGATGATGAATTTAATATAGGATGATGCGACGATGACGCCTGATGAGTCTCCGATGAAAGACGAAGTCTTACCCTCATGAATGAGTTGAGATTCACATCTGTATATCCGCACGCAGTCAACCGGCATGGTTTTAAAGCTCTGTTGAAGAAAAAACAATTAATTATTTATATAATGCTGGACAATTCACACAGCAACATCTAGCCCCAAGCTAAGCAGAGCTTTTGTTATGAGTAGTAGATAACGGTATTAGACAATAATAGATAGATACAATACAATACACTCTATTGCACACCAAAAAAATACAAAAAACACAGGAAAAGAGAGATAAAAAAGTTACCCAATGCGCGACTTTATCGCTAAGAGCGATCTCTTCCAGACAACCTTGCGATGGACACGAAGCCGTTGTACACTTAAAGACTGTGGCGTATTACTTAAATTATAAAATACATACATATAATACGTAATATAAATTACATATACTAACTTACTAAGTATAATAATGATACAGACTACACCCTGAAAAAATATCTTAAGATCGTACAAACATAATGTCCCGAGGCGGGAATCGAACCCGCAACCTCTTGCGTCGCTTTGGTTGTCAATAAAGAAATATAATATGTAAATAATAAGTCTCATAATTGAGTTTTTATTTCCCTGTTTAGCTACGAGTACCTGATTTGCATCAGCAGCAATTTCTTGCCAACTTTAGGCTCCGCCATGTACCAATAACTTTTGTAAACAGCGTCTTGGACTTCCAGGCTCTGTAAACAGATAGCCGTAGCGTAAAACTCATTTTAACTTCAATAAAAACAGCCGAAACACAAAAACAAAAAAAATACTTACAGAAGTCATCAAAAGATCAGCAAAGAAACATAAAAAGAATATTTGGAACAAACTCATAGAGAGAAAACTCATGAAGGTTATTACAAATGGCGTATTATCCTTGAGCATCTGAAAAAAGATTAAAAAATATACTTAGTTGTAGTATTTTTAAAGCTTCACGACTTCGAATTAAAGCGTAGAATAAGATAAACTTACAGCAACGTTAAAACCAGTTAGACAAATGGTCATGGAACTGGATACAAAGTTAAATAAAGTTGATTTGGAGTATATTGTTTCCAGGATTTCGACGGATCTAAAAAATTAAGACAATATATATCTACAAAAAAGTAGTTTCATCATAGAAATAAATCAGTGCTAAACTTAAAGCTATCTGAAGACAAAATTATATAGTAGAAGATATTATGATCTTATCAGACCTCTATATTTTAGTTAGTAGTACCAAACTATATAATGCTGGGACTGGTCCACTAATGACTTAGGCCGGAATGTACGGAATAGATGATACAAATAACTTTGTACAGACAAAGTCCTCTATTCAATACATTCCGGTCTAAGTTATTAGTGGACCAGTCCAAGCATTATAGTTTGGTACTATTTCATTGGGACGGTTGCGTGCTTGGTTGCCATGAATCTTGAGGAACCCATCAGGGCTGATAACTTACTTGAATAAATCTTGATGCCACTTGATGATATCCCTGAACTTTGTCTTGAACTCGTCATCGTCAAAGAATCTTATATTAGCTCCCTGAACAGGGATTATGTTCTCAACGTTATGCTCGAGAAGCTTGAACTGGATTCGGAGGTAGGTGCAGCAGATGAAGAATAAGTAATCGGCTGAGCAGATGTCGATAGAGACAACGCATTCTAAAAATAGAAAGACGTGATTAACAATAATAAAATTAAAATTCCTTATCGGTAATTAAATTACTACACAAAGCTAATCAATTAATAAGTACTTAACGATCAACTTAAAACATAAATAAAGTGAACAGCTGATTTTCGTTTATTCAGAGCTTATTCAAAACAAACATTTGCATAAGAAGCGTATTTATCTAAATAACAACTAGGATGACATCGTTAAAGTCTACTAAGACAATTAAAATAATACCTACTTATAACCTACGTAGGTATATAAATAAACTTACCAGACCATATCTGATGCAAGTAAACGAATGGCCAGACCAAAGGTTTGAATGGGTCAAAAGGATAAAGGATTAAAAATGGGAGAATCAATTCCACCATCCCATTGTTCAAATAAGAAACTGATATTATAATAAGAGGACTACAAGCGAACAGAATAATAACCAAGAGATACAACACAGAGCATACACTGAGTACTGTGTGGAGAAAATGTATCTCTTTATTCACAATATTATCTTTTTCTATAGATGGAGGTCGTTCCTTCTCTCTTTCTTCTAAAGCCCTCAAATTATTGATCAGCTTGAGGACATTACCTTCGTTTAGTACCAGAAAAAAACCTTTGATGGTAGCCAAAGTACTGAGTGTGATACAAGGCGCAATATAGGTGAGGCCAAGAAAAGCTTTACCCGTTACGACCCCATCTATAAACCAATATATACCTCCAGCAAGATCAAAATTAAGCCAGAAGAAATTGTTTATATATATCAAACGATATATGAGTTTAGATGAAGAAGCTATATTAGATTTCATGTTGAAACCACCATAACGGTGAAGGAAATCAATGCGTTTGATTGTTTTATCTATCATTTTCGATTTATCAACTTGGTAGAAGTAGGGTAGAACAAGACAAAACTGTAAATGTTCTTTTTTGTTCTCGGCCACTCCTTTTTGTATCAAACTGTGGTATGAATAATATATGGATTTAAAAAGTTATCAGTCGATGCATTGGGGTTCCGTACTTTAAAATACCCGTTTTATGGGTATACCAACTGACCTAAGAAGTGGTTCCAAGCTTTTTAATGAGCTACAAGGAACTCTAAACCGATTAATGGGAGGTAGAGCGATTAAAATATCACTGTCACTGTCACACTTTTTCTTTTGCAGGAATATTATTTTACTTCATAGATCATTAAAATATTAGAATTGGCAAAAGGGCTCATAACATAATTTAACAAAACGTTAAAAGGAAGTCTTAAATAAGGTTTTGAATAAAACAAGCTCCATAATTTTTATATTATATTAAACAGCTTTCATATCTATACTACCTCACGCAGCACGCTTCTTCTCTGTTTTCTTTCATCAAAATCTATTCTTGTCAACTAGGTTCTAATTTAACCCCTATATAGCGTTTGCAGTAATGCAAAGTATGACCAAGAAGTGCTTAAAACCTGAAAAAAAAATCCACGTTATATTTTTTACTTATATTTATTTATTTCAGCCAATGCAGGCAACGGGCCTATTTGAATCTTGGTTAACCCTGAAAAGTATTGGACCAAATTTGAAACCTTGACATACCCCACAATTTCAACAGTTTGATCTATAGCAAACTGTTGAAACGGTGGGGTATGTCTGACTATGCAGAGGAGAGTTAGGTAACGTACTTAATAGTTAGTGTGTTTAAATTTCTTACTCTCATAAACGAGTGGAGATTTACAGCTGCAAATCCAAACGCAGTCAACTGGCATGGCTTTTGAGCTCTGTTTACAAAAAGAAAAGGCATAGTGATATCAAAAATATTTTAAAGTGCAATATAAAATATAACGGCACTATAGGGCGGCTGTTACTCAATAAGTCCATTTCTATATGTGTTGCTATATTTCTTTATCTACTCATAGTCTAGGAAAGATAAGGTTCTATCTGAGTTTTTTAGGTGCCTACTCTTACCTAATTTGCATGATGAGAATATTCTTTTCGACTTTTGGTTCTGCCGTATACCAAAGGCTCTGGTAAACTGCATCTTTGATTTCCACACTCTGTAAAAGACAAATAATTATTAGACCTACCGACTCATCAACCTTTTAATAATAACACCCTGCACCTTTGGACACCTGTAACATCAGGGACATCGCACGCGCGTTGCCGGCCCTTTATATGTCCTAGAAGATTTTTGCAGAACTCCATGTTAAAGTACCTATGTTGTATAAAATAAAGTTAACGATAGACTTACAGAATTCATAAGAAGATCAGCAAAGAAACAGAGGAAGAATATTTGAAACAAACTCATGGAGAGAAACGTCAGGAAGGTCACAACAAAAGCCATGTCATTTACCATCTGAAACAGAATCCGAATAAAAAGAAGCAACGCCACTCACTCAGAAATAAACCAGCCAATTTGTCCTTTTTTATGAGAATGATGTAGTATAACAGAGAGAAAAAAGCAGCAAGCAGGTATCATTAACTTAATTAAATTACCGTAACATTGAAGCCTGTAAGACAAATGACCAATGAACTCGACATAAAGTTCAATAAATTAGTCTTTGAATAGATCCTTTCCAGGATTTGAGTACATCTGCAAAAAATATTTAAGATAAATGATTATATGCCTAATTTCAAAAATATGTGACAAAAAGGACTGCCTGAGTTGACAGTGGATACAATGGAGAATAGAACAGCATAATGAATTAGATCAAAACTACATCAAATCGGATAACACCTCTCAATAACATGTATAGTAATAACGTACTCGATCAGTTCCTGATGCCACGTGATGGTATCTCTAAATTTGGCCCTGCAATCATCATCTTCAAGGAACCTCGTACCGTCGCGCTGCATAGGGATCAAGTTCTCGATGTTGTGCTGCAGAAGCTTAAACTGAATGCGAATGTAGGTACAGCAGGTGTAGAATAAGACATCGGCAGCACCAATGTAGAAGCAGACGACGATTTCTATGAAAAATCAAAAGTAACCATCAAGTAACCTTAAAATCAGTGGTGACACTAAATTAAATCAATGATAATTCATATTGAAATCGGGCTAAGATATAGATTGTATTCTGCAGGCTTAGGCTAATAAATTTGTCAATAAGGATACAATCGCGGTTAACAACTTAACATACAATGTTTCGTACCTGACCACACTTGATGCAAGTAAACGAACGGCCAAACCTCTGGTCTGGTCGCATTGAAAGGATACAGAACCATAAACGGAAATATTAGTTCCACCTCACCAGAATTCAAATATTTCACTATAATTATCAAAACTGGACTGATCGCAAACAATATTAGCAGAATCAAATACAACCAGTTGTTTCCATTCACCACCATATGCAAGAAATCCCTCTCTTTCTTCACAATTTTATCTTTCTCATCTGAATGCTTTCTTTCCTTGTCCTTCTTCTCTAGGTTCTTTAGACTCTCTATTAGTTTTAGGACGTTTTGTTCATTGGCAATGAGGTAATATCCCTTAATATTGCTCAAAGTGCTGAATGTAACGCAAGGGGCAGCGTAAGTGAGACTAAGGAAGTCTTTTCCTGTTATGATACCATGAAGGAACCAGTAGTAAGCCCCTGCAAGGTCACTGTTCAGCCAAATGATGTTGAAGTAGAAAACCAATCGTGATTTTAAGTTGGGGTAAATGTTTTCACCGCTTTTTAAGTTGATGCCAGCGATACGGAATATAAATTCCATTTTTTTTATCGTTTCATCCAATAGTGTGTCTTCCATAGTTATAAACTTTGTTTTTCTTATGGTGCATAAGATTTTTGTTAAGTACTATAAAGTCCTGATTGCCATTTTTTTATATGAGTACATAAAATATACTGAGTAGGTATGTATTTGCCTATTGATAATAACCAAGAAACCAAGTTTGTAAATGACAACTACCTAGAATTCGTTTTATAAATGTATTCTGTATTCTGATGTATTATGTTCATGGAAAACCGTATGTTTTACATGATTTATCAAGTACTGGCAAGTTTTCCTTATGCCACTTCTATTTTTAAGTTCGTACATCTAGTAGTAGTGGTTTTCCTTGATCAAGGTAGGTAAATCATTTTCATTTAATTATTTAAATGTTAGTGTCAACTTGTCAATGTGCCACTCAGATACTATTTTAAATACAAACTGTTTTTAAATTTTTAACCTAGGTACGTTTAATTTCAAATCCTTTCATTTTATGAATACAAAAAATAAGCCAAGTTTGTTTTGCCATTTTAGGGAGATTGGTAGGATTGGATTGCGTGCATACGAAATCCCGTTTTGCTTTATATTTGAGGAGGATCAATAGCAGAACTTGCACCTTTTGATAAAGCTATTTCGATATTTTATATTTTATTAATTATTTACTAATATCAACAAAATATTTATATCCACAAAATACCTAGTTAAATGCACAAAATATTGACAAACTTTTATACATTAATTGGTCTGAGTCAATTAATTATTTTCATTCCTTTTTTATTTGCCTACACCACTTAGGTAAGTACCTACTCTATTTAAATATATTATATTTTTATTTAATTCAATCAGGAGATTATAATACTGTTTTTTTGTTTCCTTTTAATTGTTATTTAATTTCAACAAAGCGACTTCAAAGATAACTAAAATTAAAGTGATTTATTTACATGATCTTCTTTATTTTATACCCATGGTTTTTCATGAAAAATTAATGTTGTTTAATTTCAAAGGAAGGAAAGTATCCTACATAATTATTTGGTCATATAATTAGCGTTTTTATCTATGGTGTGTTATTATATTAATTAAGAATTCTCTTATATGAGGTATGTGCTTTTTTTAACCGCGAGGGTGATATAATGTTTTCGAGCGATTCTATGTGGTCTAATATTTTTTTATTAGCTCGAGGTATCAAAACACTGGTTTGAACTTAGGTAATTACATTTAAAGCTAAATATTAGCAAATCTATACTGATATTATAAAGAGGAAAGATTTGATTGTTTGTTTGGTTGGCTTGTTTGTTTGTATTGAATAGGCTCCGAAACTACTGGACCGATCTGAAAAATTCTTTTACCATTAGAAGCCCACAATTATTCCTGATAAACATAGGCTACTTTTTACCGCGGGAAAATGCTTCATTCCTACGGGAAAACGGGTAATAGGACAACGGGTAGTAAGAATGCAGCTAGTAAGAAATAAAATGTTATTTTGAGCTTTTCTTTTAATTGTATTCATTTTATTTATTATGGGTACTATGTACCTCTTATAACAAAGAAAATTACAATCAAATATTAGAAGCAAATTAAAACTATTATTTGCAATGGAAGCAATTGAAATACCTAACTGCAGAATGTTGCAAAAAATCTAGAGGTATCTCATCTAAATCAATACCAACCGAATCTAGTCAAAGGTAACCTCTGAACCCGTTGTTGTTCGTCCCACAGGCTTCCACTTGTTGCTATCTGTAACTGTACGGGAATTTGGGAGACTCCACAATGTCACTTAGATGAAAGAATATTTTACTAAACTTTAGTTTATTTTGTAGACAAGACTGAGGACTTCATCTACAGCCTTAACTGGCTCACTGTTGGACGCAAGCCTCCCCCTTATAAGCGCCCTATCATAGGGGAGGGGTGCCCATGATTCCCGAGCTGGTTAGGGATCGTAGTTCGGTGGTGGATCCGTTCTGCAGGAGCCGCTGTTGCCTGCCCCCCGACGGATATTATGTCGTGTTAAGATTGACGGAACGGAAGCAAAAACGCCAGGTAATATTATTTATTTTTAACTTTAGAAGAACTTGATTCTTGTAGATTTCGGTAACGGTACTTATTCTTGAGGCCTGTTCAGATCTACGCAGTATTCGCTACCCAGAGTGATAGCGAATCCTAGTGGGTATGGTATGCGATAGTCCTGCTGTCATTAAAATACTCGACGGAACTGCGCGAAACTGAGCGCGAAATCCAGACTAAACTTTTTTGTGTGAAACTCCCTGACACCGGCTGATTTTTTATAAAATGGTCTCACATGACTTATTTAATTATTTTTTTCGTTTATTTATTTAATGTAATATGATTAGTATTAACTAATTTAATCTACTGCTAACATAAACCGTAATTCAGTTTGTCTGTCAGCCTCGGTCTATAGTAAGTACCTAATAGTTTAAGTAACAAGTCGCTAGGCATGTAGGTAGGCACCTGCCTTCCTACGTAAGTCGGTAAATAAAATCAACTCGTACACTTATTATCTTGAACTAAACCTATGGTCTTACAAGAGTGAAAAGGTGTCTTCAAGACCAGTGATGCATCATCAATTCATCACGTAGCACAATCTCACCTATGACGTGATATTGTGGTCGTGAAAGCCTTATTCTTGATAAAAAAAAATATCTGAAGAAACTTCCCCTCCCTCTCCCCCTTCTCCCTATGACGTTTTTCTATCATGAGCTTCGTACGAGCGGCGGCAAAGTCAATTTTTTTTAGCTCTTTCATTGTCTCTGGTTTTGGATATACCTATATATTTATGGATAATTATATGGATCAGTTGAGGTAAGATTGTTTGCAACAGTCTGCAGTTAGCTCAATTGTTTTGATTGTAAATACCTACTAGTTTTAATTTTTTTCTATTATTTGATTGTAATTTTCTTTGTTAATGAAGTATGTTATTAGATAATTGATATTATGTTTATTATGTACGGATGGATATTTTCTTTTATACATAGAAAACACCCAGAACACCCGGAACAAATTATTATCGGAAGAAAAAACATTTGTCCTGAGACGGGAACCCGCAACCTTATGCAATGCAGACGGACCTTCGCCCGCTGCATCACAGAAGTCGTCTACTTCCTTTGAAAGCTATGAAAAATCCGCAAGAATTCAGCAAAAATAATAAAGTGACAACTACAGTGAAAATGCCATTGGAATCGAGAATGGTGTGGTAAACTGTGGTAACCCACTTTTTGATCGTTTTTCGAAGCTCGCTTCCACTTCCTAGAATGATAAATTGACGCATCTGAACATCTTTTTTGTTATTCAACAGGTTGGCTTCAACGTTAGAGTTGGAAAACGAGAAAAATTTCAGCATTTGCTTGCTAAAAATGGCGTGCATTTTAACTCGAAGTTAGTTCAGACAAGAAGGTTATGCATTAATTCAACATGTTGTGCATGATCAATTTAAATTACTGTGAGATTTTATTGCTCGAAAATGTTTAATATTTCTGAATGCTTTCGCATTATAAAACTTATGAATTAATCATCATACAAAAATGAAATTCCTTCAATACTATTGAGGTATTCCTGTAAAAAATTATGAAAAAATCCGTAAAGTTTGAGAATCTGAGAAAAGAACCAAAAGAGATTTTTTCAAAAAGGATTTTTAGCCGACGAAAAACGGAGGAGGTCCTCAAGTCTCAAAATTACTTAGGTACTTGCATTAGTTTTTTTAATTTTTTTTAATGTTTTATGTAGGTATTTGTTTTTCTCTGGCGTTCTTAGACTCTGTAAATCTTGTGTAAAATGTGACTACTCTTTGTCAACTAGGTAGGTATAACTTCTACCAGTTTCAGTTCTATAAAACTAAGAATTATCTTGTGTAATGTGTGTGCACAAAGGTTTATGAACAAAAAGGTCATTTAAATTGCAAAATGTGTAACCCTTTTTAAGTTATACCTACGTCGTCGGTACCTTACATCCTGTATAAAAATATTTACAAAATAATACACCAACTTAATTGTTACCTTCCTATTTCGAAATAAAAACCCGTAATTAGGTAAATAATTATAAGGTCATCGTTTATGTATTGTTTCTGTAAGTAGTAATTAGGTATTTAAATGAATGTAATAAATACAGAGGCCACCAGGTGGAAAAACTTGATATACTAAGTATACTTATAAATAAACTAGTTACTGCTCGCGGTTTCGCATGCGTAAGATCTAATGAACTTCACTCGATAGAAACAAATCCCAAAGTTACCCCTTTTTCTAACGTTTTTTCAATACTATGACTAGCGAACAACTAAAATCACACTTTTTTTGTACTCAACTAAGGACACTTAATATTTCTAAATCGCAGAGTTTGACTTGATAAAATGATTTTCATATTCACCATGTTTAAATAACTACAAAAAACACGACAGCGGCGGCTTGGCAGGCGCGCGTTTTCCCTTACGCCTGCTGCTGCAGGAATACCTGACTTAAACGTTCAGTTTTCAGTTTCGTTAAGTGTTCTTGAGAGGAGACCGCGACTCGGCAAACGTGGTAGGACGCCCACCGGCCGCGTGGCCGGGTGGGATGACGACCTGGGAAAGACTGCTGGCTGATGCTGGTTATTAGGGGGTGCCAGTGCTAACTATGGTGCTCATCAGGGGAGGCCTACCTATGCTTGTGGTTATTGTAATGTCTTGACTTGGATGGATTTAAAAGTTTTTATTTATTTAAATAAAAACTTTGAACTCCTAAACTAACTATCTGTATCACAGATTTACAAGAATAGTCCTAGAGGAATCTTGTTCGACCCATAGAGTCGAAGAAGGCTGGCCATATATTACATACACAAAAAATGCTTCCAGCCTATGTTTTAAAATTAGTAAGACAGAATTATTTAGGCACAAGGCTGGCTCCTTGTTAAAATTGTTGAAGAAATAGGTTGACATCAACATCCTAGGCGAAACATAAATATTTATTACCTACCTACTTACCTACACTTAGACTACAAATAAAGTTAAAACTAATGTGAGTACCAAGACAAACCTCACAAGGTTTACTAAGTACAAATTTATATATTGTTTTTGAAATTAATAAAAATTAAATAAAATAGCACAGAAACAAAACAAAAAAAACCTAGCCCTGATTTCGTTTTGACGATAGTTCGGTATGGTTATTAGTAGTACAGTCATACTCAAATAAAATACGCAACGATTCCTATATTAAATTCCTAGTAAATTCCTACAGCACTTGTCAAAACTAAAACACATGGTCGCCGGACATTCACGCACACAAGCGTAGTAGACAGATAATGCATACTTTGTATGTATGTAGATGTTCAATGAATCAATAATGTTAATAGAAGTGAATCTCATGGTAGATACAGATACGCACGACATTTAGGGAACTAGGTGACTGACTTGAAAATATGACAAATATATTTGTTTGTAATATTCAATCACTAAATAAATACACCCACTTGTCTAAAACGGGCTGATACTACGATCCGGCGGCATCATTTAAATTGTTTTTTGTTAAATGTTCGTGTAATCTATATGTTTTAGAATAAATGAAATTAAATCTGTTCGTCGTTTTGCACATGTTATTTCTTTGTAAAAGTAGGAATAAGTTTGTCCCGTCTGTCTCTAGGATAAAACAATAAATAATTATTAACCAGCAAGTCTATTCAGAAGTATTCGTGAGTGTATCACGCATACTATTTTCGCCGCTCATTGGTTTATTTTCATTTGGTTTTATTCGCCAGCCAATTAGTAGCGAAAATATGAGTGATGCACTCACAATTACATCTGAATCGACCTAATTTCGATCAATGTCACATCTCACCTCACATCAACAGCTTTATTGCTCCACTACTGGACGCAGGCCTCCCCCTGATAAGCGCCTTATTGGCTTTTATCACATGGGAAGTAATGCCCGTAATCCCCACGCTAGACATGCGATTTGATTTGATTTGAAAGAGTTGGGGTGGTGTTAATTCTAAACCGGCACCACACAGCGCTTTCAAGTGTTGGTCAGCAAAGAGCGTACAGCAATGTCACATTTATCCTGTGATCATTATTGTTAAAGTCTAGAGAAAAAGCTATTACGGGGAGGGGAAGTGAGCACTTTTAAGGGCAACAGCTTCCTTACTGAGTATTCTTAACAACAAGATACAGAAAAAAATGCCTCAGCTTAACTATCTAAAAAAGCAAAAATCCAATCATATTTTGTCATCTGTAAGTTCATAAAAGAGTTGCAGTTCTATAACCAGAAACGAGTTCCCTTCAATAGTGTGTATGTGTGGGTACGTTTACGTATGTGTGAGTTTACGTTTACTTGTGTGTGTATAGGTGACGTATGGA
The DNA here is from genome assembly GCA_949316285.1 of Eupithecia subumbrata. NCBI lineage: Eukaryota > Metazoa > Arthropoda > Insecta > Lepidoptera > Geometridae > Eupithecia > Eupithecia subumbrata. Next base: position 779,350 of record OX438644.1, on the reverse strand, counting down.
GCCACCCCTGCTGTGCCCGCCGTAGCATGACCCTAGACGGTGTAGGGTTGCCGCTTGTAGTCTAAATTCTTAGTTCCTTTATTTTTCACTAGCTTCTGCTCACGGCTTTGCACTTTGCACGCGGTACAAATATAAAACGTAGCGTTTGTCACATAAGGATGATATAGTTTTTTCATGATGAGTTTTCAAAACCGGACCAATAGATTGTTACAGATTATCCCTACTAGCTTTCACGACAAAAGTTTTGTCATGTTCTGGAAACGTACCTGGGGAAAGTAGTGAGGAAAAGGGAGCAGGAACCTACATAAAAAAACAAGATCCGTCAAGTGCGAGTGTAACTCGCGCGCCGAGGGTTTTGAACGTTTGTCAACAAATATGTACCAAAAGTACCGGTTAGAGACTTCGCAATTTAGCGAATACCTAAGAATAGTAGGTACCAACCTACATTTCAGATAAATCTCTCTGCATGCTTCGGTTAAATGGGTGGTTCGGTTAAGGTGGGTTATGGTAAATTTTTCGACTTTTTTCGAAATATTTCAAAAAGTATGAAAGTTACAGAAATTTGAAAAACTGGTTTGAAATGTCCAAACCGATACCTTTCATTTGATACCCCACTCGGTGGGGTAGACCCCCTTTTGAAAATTATTGCTTTTTGACCATTTTTCAAAAAGTGTTCTTTTTACAGACTTCTCTATATTTTTCCTGTAAAATATAGATCCATATCTACAAACGCTTCATACATTTTAAATGGATCGCTCGGCAAACTTCGGAGATAGGGGGGGGGAATGGGTTTTTTTTCGACTTTTTTCAAAATATTTCAAAAACTATGAAACCTACAGAAATTTAAAAAACTGTTTTGAAACGTACAAACTAATACCTTTTATTTGATACCCCACTCGGTGAGGTAGTTCCCCCTTTTGAAAATTATTCCCCCCCTTTTTGACCATTTTTCAAAAACTGTTCATTTTTCAAACTTCTCTATATTTTTCCTGTAAAATATAGATTCATGTCTATAAACGCTCCATACATTTTACATGGATCGCTCTGCAATCTTCGGAGATAGGGGGGGGGAATGGGTATTTTTTCAACTTTTTTCGAAATATTTTAAAAAGTATGAAACCTACAAAAATTTCAAAAACTATTTTGAAATGTACAAAATGATACCTTTCATTTGATACCCCATATGACTCTGTAGGTATCTTTTAAAATTTCGGCATCACAATTTGTATGGAAAATATTCATTTTCATTTTTCATTTATTTTCATTTATTTTTCTCTAAATCTGTACAGGCGCACGAAATGTATTATTATTTTAAATTTCAAGTTGATAGCTGCTGTAGTTTTTGAGTTATTAAGGAGGGAAAAAAGGACAGACAAAGCGAGACCATAAGGGTTTTGAAACCGATCTTCGATCTTCAAAACCCTAAAAAGAGGTTTTTATAAAGAAAAGTGAAAACTCTACTAGTTTCTGAGATTTATGAAAATTAGTTAGTTGTAAAAAAGTGTAAACTCAAATACAATACTGAAAACAATATATGTACAATAGTGAAAAATCTTTACTAGTTTCTAAGATACATATAAGGAAATTAGTTTGTTGTACAAAAGTGGGCGCGCGTTGAACTCTTTTGTATGCTGCGACTCCGGTCCGGCGTAGCATGCGCTACGAAGTTCTAGAAGTTCTGTTAATGTATATCTTCGTGAAATGGGATTTAGGAGGAGAAGGGGAAAGAAGATATATCACAAGAAAGAAGGAAAACTTACCAACGTAATGGTTTAGTTGGCATCTCTCTAGAGTTATATAGAGCTTTGTTATTCTTTCGCGCAAATGACCCCTGTGCAAATTTCATGAGGAAAAAAATACTAAAGACCAGCAAGAAGGTTGAGCTTGTCCGTAGGTACTCTCAATAAAACGTCAAGTGCAAGTCGGACTCGCGTTCTAAGGGTTCCGTAAGACCTTGTGTCTTGCCATAATATTATGATTCTAGGTCAACGGGACTCTATAGGTTTTGGTCCATGGCGAGAATCAAAAGTATTTTATTTGTGAATAAAGTACAAATTTACTGTTTTAGGATTCTTTCCTTTGTGCTACAAGACCTTGCTTCTTGCCAAATTATATGATTCCACGTCAACGGAAAGTACCCTATAGGGTTTGGTCCATGAGGAGCATTAAAAGTATTTTTTTTTGGTGAATAAATTACAAATTTATGATATTCGGATTTTTTCCTTTACTTGTGCTATAAGACCTCGCTGCTCACCAAATTTCATGATTCTAGGTCTACGAAAAGTACCCTATAGGTTTTGAGTGCCTGTGATTCCCTTGGAAATTTCAAAATTTTCGGACATAAACGGCTGTAACTTTTGAGTGCGTTAACTTACCTAGAAGTTTTATTTGTATCGCGGCTCCAAGAGGTTACGGGTTTGAGTATTTGACGTTTATTTCAACTCGATGCGTCCATGCATTCCTGAAAAAAGGGGGTTGACAGACGGGCAGACAGACAGACATACGGACAACAAAGTGATCCTATAAGGGTTCTTTTTTCCTTTTGAGGTACGAAACCCTTAAAATGAAATCGAAGTTTCTGATTCATTTTGGTCAAGTTTTGGTGCAAAAGCTAATTTTATGCAAGCGACATAAGAGTTGGTTTTCCACGATAGCGAATACGAAAATCCAAATTCCCTTTTCCGTGTAGGCATTCTGGTTGTCATTGTGGTTAAAATACCAACACATAACCTGTTAAAACTAAAGAAGGAAATATAAGATAAATAATCAAGAATATTATCCACCTCCATCGAGTATTTTTATAAAAAATGGTTTCGGTAAACCTTCAAACTTGATTTCGACTTCACACTTCGTACAAAAACCTGCACGGTCATCGCAGGGTCGTGCGGTCATGGCGACCGAAAAGTGTTTATACCTTCTACCATGTTTTTATTTATACATTTTATGATTTTAGATAAAATAACAACGATACGTTATTACAATAATACTTTATTATTCGTGAAATTGGTTACACGGTAGAATTCACTGATATTTTTCGTGGAGATTGTGCCGAGACGACGGCGCATATGTAGCAATTAAAGTGATTTCATACAAATGTAGATATGACCGAGGTTACCTATTTGACCCGTTTGGGGTTGAAACCCTTGGTTCTTGGGGTCCTGGGGCACACGCAATTTATAAAGATCTAACCAAACTTCTTATAGAGTCCATAGGTGATCGGAATGCTGGTTTCTATTTCGGTCAACGAATTATCGTTGCCATTCAACGTTGCTGCCAGCATTCTGGGCTCTCTGCCTTCTGGTAACGGCTTAGATTTTTAAGAAATTGATAAAAGTGTATAATATTAGTTGTAATTTTTTTATTCTGTTAATGTAATTTAATATGATTTCTGGTAATAAAAATTACTACCTATTTAGATATGTAAGTAAGTAAATCATTTATTTATCACATAAAACACACACATACAATTGGTTTACTTAATACAAGTTGGCAAAATTTAAATATAGGGAACTACCATAATTATAAAAATTAAAAGTAAAAACGGAAAGTAGAGGCACCTCATACCAGTGCTAATCCCGCCGCTAGGTTCCTTTTATTTACAATAAAAAAACTAACTGTTTTCGACATTGACATAGACACATGATTTTATAGTATGTATTGAATGTACAACATAAAAATTACTTAGTCATTAAATAACTCGACGACCTAAGCCTAAACTTCGACGACTTGCCTAAAATTCGACGACCTCAGTGGTTCAGCGGGCGAGAGTCCGCCTGCGGCGCAAGAGGTTGCGGGTTCGATTCCCGCCTCGGAACAAATTTGTGTACGATCTGCAGAAATTTGTTCCGTTGGTCTGGGTGTTTTCTATGTTTAATAAAAAAATATGGATCTATGTATATAATATATTAATAATAATAATAATAATAATAATTCATTTATTTCAGACCATAGACAAGTTACAGATCTAATTTAACTTATTCTACGGTCCATAGTAATATATACCTTAAAACTAACATGCATAAAATATAAAAACTTAATTAATAACACATTGTTTGTGATTACGGCGTCGACGTGTAGATGACGCAATCAGGGTGTCAGCTGACGACGGTGCACGGCGGCGGTGTCCCCTTGCAGGCGGCCAGTGAACCTTCGAAACTTGACACCCTTCGGCCAAAACTCTGCGCATAAGTAGGTCGACAGATGTTGAGTTGGAACTCTCACCATAAATGAATTGAAGCTCACATTATGGCGAGAGTCCAGCTTCTCGACGCGCATCGAGAGTCCAGTTAGTTAATTAATTCCAATTAAATATATCAGTTATCTAGTACCCATAACAAAAGCTTTGAGTAGCTTACTTTGGGGCTAGATGATGCTGTGTGGATGGTCCAGCATTATTATTTTTTATTATTATTATAACCATTCCCGGTGCAAAGGTGCCCAGCCCATATTTTTTGCAGCATTACCTCGCTGAATAGCAATGGCAAGTAGCTCTAGCAATTACACTAGTTAAATATAGCTAGGTAGAGTACCGTATCGTAGGTAGAGCAAACATATATTATTTGATTTGCAAACAAAATCTGAACCGTTTCGTATTTTTGTGCGAATAGGTACTTATTTTATGCATAGTGTGTAGTTGTAAATATTTTTTTTATATTCGTATTTTTGCAAAAAAAAATGCTAAGTATCAACCCTACTAACTTGGCTCACACCCCTTGCACGGCATAACGCAAGCCCCCTACAGAGTCTAGCAAGTGATCACACACACACACACATGTACACTCACACGAATTGACAGCTCATAAATTAAAAGAACCTGTTCTATAGGGTAGTTCTTTGTCACTGAATTTTACATAAATTATTATTTTTTTCTACCACAAAATAAACTCTACTTCTTTGAAATAAGCTCGATAAAAATAACGTATCGTGGAATTACAGTAGACTTTATAATTTATGGCGTAAAGTGGAATCTGAGATATTTTTTATAAGGTGAGACTTCTTGGATTCCGAATTTTGAGAACTGAGAAAGGTCGGATGTCAGTTGTTTTGTGTGAAAAAGTTTACATGAGTCTCTGGGTAGTTTTTTTTTGTTTTTGTTGGCAATAGGGCGATGTGTTCCCAATTTGAAATTAATAATTTAGGTCTTAAAGTTCCCAAGTTTAGTTTGACTAATAGGTATGAAGTTTTGTTATGAATTATATGTATGTGTATTGAAAAAAAAATTACCTAACCTATACAGTAGTTATGTTATTCGCTTTGATTATTTACCTGTCAGGTAAATAAACTGACCGGTAAATAATCAAAGGTTATTCGATAAGCTAGAAATTCTTACGTAGGTATTCAATATTCATAAAGTGGACATGCATTCCCTGGATTTTTATTTTTATTCTGAACATAACTCAGGAAATATTCTGAGATATTAATTATCCCTTATAGGTCGTATTTTTGAGATATTAAATTCTTCCAAATGATTTCCCTGTTCGGAAGACTTCATGATTTTTCTGTGAATCGAAGTTCTGTTCTGATTGACCTATGAGAAATTATTGTTAAAACTACGACTAACTGGGTCAATAAGCTAAAAAAATTAAAAACCTTACATAACTGAAATTTCGCATAAGTAATTATAAAACTTACAGACCACGAACACAGTTACCTCACCTACTGAGGTAGGCCTAACTGCATCAATAACGTTCCGTCAATATGACATTTTATTGGAATCCTGAGAAAGATGTTTTTTTCCCCACGCCCACACAGTGGGGGCATTCAGTAAGTCGTCCCACGCTGAGAAGTCATGTCTTTATTCCCCGTTCAGAGAATAGAGAGACCACAAAACCGATCTTCAATACCTTTGCTCGCAAAATTCTGGAAAGATGGAAACTTTTTTGCATTTGCAAGAATTCATTGCAGTAATTTATTGTGCGATTAAAGTCAATCGATCACTCTGGTCTGAGTCAGTGGGTCCTGACCTTTATTATTAGTAAAGCTCTGAGTGAAAAGGGAAATATGGGGAAATACTACCACTCATAATAAATTGTACCTACTCAGGTACATCAGAATTTAGATAACACATGCAGGTACAAACCTGTTAATCGTAGGAGTTTTAAAAGTAGAAAATATATTTCAATTTTATTAATTAAATGTTTTCTAAATAAAATTATAAAACAGAAAGAATAGATTAAAAATCGAATTCCAATTTCCAACCTACATTGTGATATATATTGTATTATGTACATAATTCTGACGTTGTCTATACAGCTTCATCACGCGCGAGAATCGAAACCGCAACTCCTGCGTCGCGTCGCCTTTGTTCTTCCTTGCCATCTTCTGGCATAAAACCGTCATAGGTTTTCTGGTCAATTCAGATGTACTCGTGAGTGTATCACTCATAACATTTTCACCGCTCTTTTCTTTTTGTTCGTATACCTAATCAAAATGCAGCCTTTGGCTGGCGAAAAGAGTACCTACGAGAAAGAGTCCCACGAATCGGAATTGACCAGCGGTCTGTGTTCTTAACAATTCCCACAATCTCTTGTTGTGTTTAAATATCGAATATCTTTTATCACATAAAAGGAGTTCGTATATCGTGCGATACAGATTTCACAAAAAAAAGTAAAAATGTGACGTTGCCCGGCGGCGGGGGGCGCTGCCTTCTTGTCAAACGGACACGGTAGGTAGGTACAGAAGAGATTCATATCTTGAGATATCTTTTATTTTGTACGTTCATTCTGCTCCCGTGCCTCGGACCTCGGAAAGTTTGTACGTTGGTCCTGAACCTGAACTCTCCTTGGCGGTGTCTGCCGTCCCATCGGAATTAGAGAGTGCACGTGTGTTTGCGCACACACTTGTGCACTTGAATGTAGCTAATGCGCACGTAGCTGGTTTCCGTTGAGACTAACCGCCGCGGCGCCGCCCCGTGGCCGAAATTAGGCTAGGAAGGAGGACATCATCATTATTGTGCAAAATATTAAAGCTGAATTAACTTTCAAAATAGTTTCGTAGGAAGGCTCCACTCGAGAACACGCTTACCCCAGCGGTTGTCTTCTACCAGAAAAATAATTCTAGTCCTTACCTTATTTACCTATAGGTCGGTACTTACTACCTACAGTATTTGATCGTAAGCAAATAAAGAAAATGCTGATATAGAGTACCTAGTACCTACCTACCTTGTGATCGGATTTATTTCCTGTTCGGCCCACGAATATATGTGGAACGAAAAAGACATAGGTACGTCATTAATTCGAAAATCTCTATCATTCATCACAATGCGACAAGTTATTCGTGATTTCCCGTTTGCCAAAAACCTATTACCTACCAAACTTTCGTCTGTTAATGCGACGACTAGAAATTATCTTGTCTAGTCTATACTAGGGTAGAGTCATGGTAGAGTAGAAATAAAACGGTGTGCTAGGCGCGCAGATCAGGAACTGTTGTCTAAAACAAAATGGTTCCTAAGCCTAACCTTTTAATATCGCGAGATATATTCTTCCTGCTGTACAACGTGTATTACCGCCTGTTCAGAATCGTTGCATGCCGTCGCACACGGGTACCGGGCTGTCGTGTATTCTTACAAACATATCCAATAGTCCAGTCACTTATAAAATATACCTTAACTCAGCTGAATAAAGTTGAAATCAACTGCAGTAAAACTCTTGCGAAATGCCACCGTCCCGCCAAAATAACATTCCAAACTCAAACAAAGCAAAACCTTCCTTCTCTCCTCGTTCTAAGTTCGAAACGAACCGCTTTCTATATTCTGTTTTCAAAACATCTGTGATCGCTCGATAAAGGTGAAATGTTTCTTCTGACGCCGAGATAAGGTTTTATTTTCAAAGTTAACAAGATTGTATAAGATCGACAAACGTTTCGTTTTAACGTCTTCAGTAGAGTTTTTACTTTATTTTCAGTGAGGTAAGAGTCAAAACAACAGTTTATTTAATTTGGCGGTAAAGGAATCTACCTGGGTTTTTTACCGCGCTAGTCAGGCATTGTCTACTTGAAAACGGTCTCACGAAGACTTTTTGAGTCGAATTCTTTGCCCGTTTAAAGATTTACTTGCACATGTTTTGCTCGTAGAATGTAGCTTTCAGACCTGCCGACCTTTTTAGGACTATCTATGAACACTTGCCAATTTATAGTTATACCTACATATCTTCCCTTTTACTTGGCTGTTGCTTGCTTACATCTAAAAAACATAATCATCATCGTCAACTTTATTAGTCCACGGCTGGACATAGGAGCCTTATGTATGAGCGGAGCGCCATAGCATAGCACCCTGTCTTCAGCTTGCCGCATCCAGCATCTTCCTGCAGTGTTTCGTAGTTAGGTACGCCAAATTTCATCTTGATCTGTTCAGTAGTTTTGGAGATCCTAGGTAACAAAAATTCAGATTTCACAAACTTTCGGCTTTATAATATTAGTATAGTTAGGTAATGTATGTAACATTACCTAACAATTCAATAGCATACTTCCTTTTTGTTCGCGTTGAGATTGTGACGGCCTGAGTCAGAAACTGAACACGTGAAAACGAGCACTTCCGTTTCGACATTCTTTCATTTGGACTCCATTTATGTACCTACCTAGGTTGTAATTATATATTTCTACTCCTTAGGTACTACATTTGATTTCATATGTTATTAAGCTAGTAAATCATAAATCAAATCATTAAATCATTCAAAAGCTATTAGCTAGCCTATAGGTACCTACTGCTTTACCATCGCAGAACATTCTCTGATAAGCTCACCTATCGTACTAAGAGATGGCATTCGCTCCGACCTTGAAAGTTGAGCCCAGCCTTCCAACTGGTCCAGAATTCCATTCCATTTCGACGATGGCATAAATTCCATTCCTTTCCTAACTCAGGATAAAAATAATAAATGACTTGCGAAAAACCTTAACGTGTTTTTACACAAACGATTCCTTGTAGAATATCACATTACATTATGGGTACGGATATTGAACTCTCGGTCATCTACAGTCGAAGATGAATTGACCACCACCGTGGCATTATTATTCCTTTCTAGTTTTTGCCAGTGTCTCAGGTAGTAGGTACTAAATAAGAAATAAACATAGTGCTCAAGGCGGCCTTGTCGCTGAGAGCGAGGATTCCTCCCAGGCAACCTTGGGATGGAGAAAAAGATATTGGAAAAAGGGTTGATAGTACACAGATAGTAAATAACAGAACTTATAAAATACACACATATTTACAACTGGCTTCTGCCCGCGGCTTCGCACGCTTAGTTTTGATAATATAAGTAACCTATTATCTAAGTTAGGCTATGTCCTAAATGTACGCTAAATTTCATCTTAATCTGTTCAGTAGTTTTGGAGATCCTAGATAACAAAAAAATCCCATTTCACAAACATATACGCTATATAATATTAGTAGGATTTAAAAATACAAATAAGTAGGTACTTTCTACTAACCTAGAATAAATACTGATACGGTCAAAAGAAAACAATTTTTTAAGGTAATAACCACTTAAGTTGCAATCACATCCAGAGTTGCAGAAGAAGTAGAAAATTAAATAAATGAGTTTTCAGCTGTAGAAAGAAAATGGGAGTTCAGATATGTAGAGTCGACTTAGGGAAACGCCTCTTACGACATCCAGGTGCTGAGGTAGAGGGGTTGATTCTTACGCCACGGTGTTTTAAAGTAGGTCCTCCTCTTATCAAATCCAAAATGCTTCATTTCCTTTAGACCTTACAGGACTCTTAGACACGTCACAAATTCAAATTACAGGAAATAAAGTAATCACTTTGATTTTCTTCAATCTGATCAGAGCTGGAACAAAACTTGCCAAAGCTTTGTTATCCTCTAGATAACCCTTACCTTCTGGAAAAAATCTTATTGACAAAGAAAATTACAATCTTTATATATATAAATGATAGAAATAAATTAAAAGTAGTAGATACAATTGAAACTATTAGCAACTAATTGCAAACTGTTGCAAACAATTTACAGGCAGCTCAACTGATCCATATCAATACCAGTCCCCGCGTCCCCGCTACGCTGGCTGCATTGCCCCGCTGTATGGCAATGCTGATGCGCTGCGCCAGAAACTCACCAGCTCTAGGGTCACGCGTCGCTTCGACCAGATGCTCAGATATGTTTTTAAACCCGAGGAGCCTTGGTACCCCTTGTGAATATATCTTTCACTCGATCTTAGTTGTTTTCTGGGATTTGCTGCTGTGTTCTGGCCCATTACAACCTGGCTCTCCGTGCGCTCGTCCGTGGGGGACCGTGGGAGTCAGAGGCTCTATTTATTGATATGGATCGGTTGAGATAGCTGTAGATTGTTTGCAACAGTCTGCTCAATTGTTTCAATTATAATTTTCTTTGTCACTGAATTAGGTACTTACAAGAACATAATTAAAAATGTTAAAAACCCCCCGACAGATTTTCATGAAACATGGCTGAGAACTAAGAACACTCGGGATAAAATGTTCTATGACACAAAAAAAACTAAACGAAAATGGTTCATCCGTTTGGGAGGTACGATACCACAAACAGATACACAGATACACAGACAGACATGTTAAACTTACACCCCTCTCTTTTTGCATCGGGGGTTAAAAAGACAAGAGTGGATAGGTATCTTCTAGCTAGACCCTCGTGATACATCGTTGGCCACATTGTCACTTTCCACCAGGTGACATTGTGGTCAAACGAAAGTATTTATAAAAAGTTGTAGTGGTCAAATTGACCAGGAATTACAGTTTTTACTAAGTCACAAGACAAAAATTTTAAATTCCTTCTTGCCTTGCTTTACAAAGTAAATTTAAAGTAAAAAACCTTGGCAAAACCTCATTATTATAATTACAACCTTCGCGCTTCGGTCTGTTCGTTGAAATCGGTATTTACTTTACCTAGGTAGTTAATAGTATCTACCTGTTTACCTATCATCTAGGTTTTCGCGGACTGTTCTCAATAATGTAGAGCAGCATCAATAGATGTTTATGCAATTTATAGCACCTTCGGGACTATTGTGCAAACGGAACCGGATTGTTGCGTAGGTACTACCAACATAACAAAGGCGGTGGAACCAACGGGAATATAATTCGCGCACGATCAGAATGGGACTTTGTCAAATTAAATGGTGACGGTTCATTTCTCACGCAAATCGGGTGGTAAGTAATGTACAGTAGACGTACTCAACATACTGAACCAGTAGATTGTGTTTTCAACAGTCTGCAGTTAGGTCAGTTTTTTCAATTGTAAATAATAGTTCCAATTTATTTATATTATTTGATTGTAAAATTTTTTGTGAATAAAGTTTTATCGAACTAGCTAGTCTAGGTAACTATTGAAACAACAAATAATATAGGCACAATTTATTTCCTTGGTAGATAAACAAGGAAATAAAATTGTGTCTAAATTATTTGTCAAAAATCGTTTCCAAACTAAAATAACCCCGTTACTATTTCACAAACCCATTATTATCTTGTAGCCGAGCCTTCAATTTTGTAATTTTGAAAACTACGTTTCAAATACAGTCCTTTGTATCGCAAACAAGATCCGTCAAGTGCGAGTGTAACTCGCGCGCCGAGGGTTTTGAATGTTTGTCAACAAATATGTACCAAAAGTACCGGCTAGAGGCTTCGCAATTTATCGAATACCTAAGAATAGTAGGTACCAACCTACATTTCAGATGGATCTCTCTGCATGCTTCGGTTAAATGGGTGGTTCGGATAAGCTGGGTAATGGTAAATTTTTCGACTTTTTTCGAAATATTTCAAAAAGTATGAAAGTTACAGAAATTTGAAAAACTGGTTTGAAATGTCCAAACCGATACCTTTCATTTGATATCCCACTCGGTGGGGTAGCCCCCCTTTTGAAAATTATTCCTTTTTGACCATTTTTCAAAAAGTGTTCTTTTTACAGACTTCTCTATATTTTTCCTGTAAAATATAGATCCATATCTACAAACGCTTGATACATTTTAAATGGATCGCTCGGCAAACTTCGGAGATAGGGGGGGGGGAATGGGTATTTTTTCGACTATTTTCAAAATATTTCAAAAAGTATGAAACCTACAGAAATTTCTAAAACTGTTTTGAAACGTACAAACTGATACCTTTCATTTGATATCCCTCTCAGTGAGGTAGCCCCCCCTTTTGAAAATTATTTCCCCCCATTTTGACCATTTTTCAAAAAGTGTTCTTTTTTCAAACTTCTCTATATTTTTCCTGTAAAATATAGATCCACGTCTATAAACGCTCCATACATTTTACATGGATCGATCTGCAATCTTCGGAGATAGGGGGGGGGGAATGGGTATTTTTTCGACATTTTTCAAAATATTTTAAAAAGTATGAAACCTACAAAAATTTCAAAAAATATTTTGAAATGTACAAAATGATACCTTTCATTTGATACCCCATATGACTCTGTAGGTATCTTTTAAAATTTCGGCATCACAATTTGTATGGAAAATATTCATTTTCATTTTTCATTTATTTTCATTTATTTTTCTCTAAATCTGTATAGGCGCACGAAATGTATTATTATTTTAAATTTCAAGTTGATAGCTGCAGTAGTTTTTGAGTTATTAAGGAGGGAAAAAAGGACAGACAAAGCGAGACCATAAGGGTTTTGAAACCGATCTTCGATCATCAAAACCCTAAAAATGGTCGCCATTTGTAAAGGTACCGGGATGGGACAAAAAACATGGCGGCTTGGTAAAGGCGTACGGTAGGTAGGTACGAGAGAAGACATAAGCTGGTCGGAAACGGGTATAACCCGAGCGCGATGAGAAGAGGATGGAACTATTTCGAGCTGAAGCGGATACTTACTTACTTTGGTACAAGTACAAGGGATATTTGGACTAGTTTCTGCCCGCGGCTTCGCATGCGTTGTTTCTTTGGAATGTTTAAATGTTAATTATATCCCATTATTGGTATTGATATGGATCAGTTGAGCTACCTGTAGATTGTTTGCAACAGTCTGCAGTTAGCTCAAATTGTTTCAATTGTAAATACTGGTTCTAATTTATTTCTATTATTTTATTATAATTTTCGTAATGTGAATAAAGGCTTCTACCCTATATATAAAAATTATATCCCATGGGACCTGATTTATGCGATAAAATGTTTTTTCCCGGGGCTATCCCTACATTTACTTATGTAAAACTTCAGACCGATTCGTGCATTATTTTTGGCGTGAAGAAGTAACAGACATCCATCCATTCAGCCATCCATCCAAACTTTCGCATTTATAATATGTATTAGTAGGTTCTACTTACTGTGATTTATATTCAGTTTATCATATGACAGCAGGGGCGAATAAAATAATCTTAGATTATACAAATTTAAATAAAAGATTCATGATGCCCTCCTAGCCGAATTTCGGTCAGTTTCAACTAAGACTAGCCAGGTACGCAGGACATATCATAGTGCACAAGTGTGAGCGCAAACACAGGTGCACTCTCTATTCCCTCTCTCACACAATCTGAAGGGAAGGCAGACCAACACGACCGGGGAGAGGTTAGGCGCAAGACCAACTCCGGGCTGCTACTGTGAATATTTATTTGCTAGAAAAGTCTCAATAACACAAATCTTAACCCGACCCGGGATTTGAACCCAGAACCTCATTATCAGCGATTGAATACGCGACCGCTAGACCACCCCGGGACAGTAAAATATTAATATTAAAGTAATTACTTACCTAACAAAATTATTCAACAGCTTTTCAGTTTAACAATCCTGTCCTATTTTAACAACACGCGACTTATTTAAGAAATGTGACCTGAAAGGCTGAAACATTTACTTTGACAAAGTCTCATTCTGATGCATGGATAATATTCCCATTGGTCCCACCGCCTTTGTTTGGTTGGTACACTTGGAAAAATGTTATTTCAAAGTACGTGTACCTGGTTCCGATCGCAAAATAATCCCGAACGAAGGTACAATCAGTTTCAGTTTAAAGAATTTTATTTCTCAAAAGAACATAGTTCACTTAGATGAGAATATAAACACAATATTCTTAAGCTAGCTATCTTAACTAATTAATTATTTATTCTATAATGTACAATACATAGGTTCGGTTAGTTAGCTAGCAGTTTAAGTATTTTAACAGTTATGTTTGCATTAAGTACCGTTTTATTAGCAAATTTTGTTATAAATATATAGTTTTAATTTTTTCTTAAATATGTGCATTGATAAGCAGTTTTTAATGTTATCAGGTAAGTTATTATAAATCTGCGCACCTTCATACATGATGTTCCGTTTTCCGTAGTTAGTCCGTGGACTCCTCAGTTTTAACTTATTTTTGTTTCTTAAATTGTAGGTGTAGGTTTTCTTTGATAGTGCGACTTGCGTATGTATTTTATCAGTTACTATTTTCTTAACAAGGATGCAAGTGAGGTAGGTATATAGTTGGTTGATGTTAAAAATTTTGGTTTCTTTGTAAATAGTATGTGTGCTAGTTAGGTACTCATATTTGTATAGAACTTTAATCAATTTATTTTGAGATATTTGCAGTGATTTTTAAAATAATAAATTTGATACTGCTGCCGTTCCCCATACTTCCAGTAGATATTGTAAATGCGATTTAGCTAGGGAATTATAAATAGTCATTCGAATTTTATGTGGCAGGCATCCCACGTATCTACGCAGTGCACCAGTTAGTGAGGCTAGTTTAGTTCTTACGTGTTCAATATGATATTGCCAACTTAAGCGGTCGTCGAGTATGAGACCTAGGTACAATAAACTCCCATTGCAGTTTGTATTTAGTAGGACGAAATGAAATAACTAACACTTTTTTATGCAACTGCAAAATAATTTAAAACAAGCATATTTTTATTACGGACTACGGATTTAAGCCAAAATATTATCCAGACAAAATACCAAATAGTTACATTTACGAAGAAGGATTAACTCTATCTTCTAGTCCCGTTATGTTACCTGAATTTCTATACAAATAAAATAATTTATTTAGGAATAGGATTAAAAATTATTTTTCTATGCTTTCCTTTTCTTATTTCGAAACAATGGAGATGGTTATTTTTACCTGTAAATTTAGTTAATCCGTGGCTCTTTTTAATCCAAAAATAGGTTCAAAGATTATTAGGTAATTTACCGTTTTCAAAAACAGGCGATAATTAAGCCGGCTTTTCACTATGGGATATATATTACATCCCGAGATATAATATTTTATCGCTCACCATACATTTTGTATGGCACCGTTTACACTGTGCTATAATATATATTACATCCCAAACTATAAATATTTTTTCGACCGAGTGAGCGATATTTGAAGGTCATTTGAAGGTGTATATTTTACCTCACGTCCCCGGACACCGCGCCTCCCCCGCTTCGCCCTCCGTTTGAATGTTGGCGTTCGTGTGCAGACGTGTAAACTGATCATTGTGTGCTCCAAAACATATATCTCACAGTGTGAATAGCAATCGCGGGATGTAATATATAGCACAAGATGTAATTTATATTATATCCCATAGTCAAAAGCCGGCTTTGTTGTGGTATGTGCCTTAAAATAGTCAATTTATTTTTTGTTCCGTACCTAAAGGGTGCCAATGGAACCCTATTACTAATTTATTGCACGGCTTGTTTTTCGAGTGTTTCTCAAATAAATAATGCTGGACAATCCACACAGCATCATCTAACCTCAAGCTAAGCGGAGCAAACATTTGTCCCAAGGCGGGAATTGAACTCGCAATCTCCTGCGTCACAGGCGGACCTCCCCCCGCAGCGCCACATCAGTCGTCTGTGGTTAGCGGACACTCTTTACTATAATCCTCGAAGCACCAAAATTGGCTACACCAATTTTGGTAAAATATGTGGTCTCAAACTGTCATTTTATCTCTGGGGGTGTTCTTAGTTACATTTGAAGGCTTTTTCCCTTGAATTTGCGAAAAAGTGAATACCGAATCGCATTTTTATAATTTTCAATTACTAACTTAAGATATCTATCTACCAAGGTTTGGAACCTAACTTTCCCAAATTCCACAGCGCTCGAATAAATCAGATCCAATTCAATTTATCTCATATATCTAAGCGGTATCGGTAATACTGCTTTTTAGGCAAATCTCATGTTTGGGTATACCTAATACCCTCATTGGCATCTCGCGTTTAAGGTAACTCGATCAATCATAAAGGGAAAATATTTACTTACATTAGGTATGTACCTAAGTAGTTATTATGCATATTTACCTAAAAATTTAAGTACATAGGTCTATTCACTCGCTACGGTCTAGAATTTCCAGTGAAACAAAGTACTTAGAGGTCTAGAATAAATCAGTTCATATGTTATATGTCAGGTAAGTAGATACATAATTCGCTAGGTAAGTAATTCATATTAGGAAACTAGAGGAAACACAACGTCTAAAAAATTACAGAGCAAAAAACTAGAACAACCAACGCAACAAACCTCATTTAATTTGACATTGGTAGAATTTGTTCTATTGGGTCATCGAGGTCAAGGCCTCTTTGAATAGAGTAAGGAGGTTCAATTGTTATGTCGATTATGTCAAAGATTATGATCAATCATCTTCAGGGACAGATGCTATAAAAATGTTTATATGATGCGCAAAAAGAACATACGAAAAAACTTTAATTTTAAGAAAAGCATTATATTAACAAATGAATTATGGATGAGATTGGGGCAGGACCGTGTGGAGTGGCACAAAAATTTGAAGGCCTATACCCAGCAGTGGGTGAAGTCGGGTTGCGGATGATGATGATGATGATATTAACAAAATTGTTTAACGTTAATTTAGTTGGTCACATGGATGTTTTTTTTATTTTTAACTATTTGTTAAAGAGGTTTCAACTTGTGACCATACCAGAGTGAAAGTTATTCCATTAAAAATTGTCTAACGGCTAAATGATTCAAAATTTCCGCTTATCTATGTAAAACATTGAATACAAAAAAATGCCGCCTTTTGGTGCAACAACTCCAACGGGCGGCTTTTTTTCTTAAAGTCGGCAGTTTTAGAGACATTTCCAAAAAAAATAAAAGTGACTAACTGTCCCGATAAACTTTTATTGCTGTAATGACACTAAAATCAAAAATAGAACAAAATAAAATTTAAATAGCTTTTCGACAATTGGTAATATTGTTTTCTAATAGAAGTCATTAAGTCGGCAAAACAAATCGTTTTCCTTATAACTGGATACAATAATAAACAAAGTATTTATATTAGAAAAGGTAGGTAAGTAAAGTTCCAATGTAAGATAAATAAGTAACAAAAGAGTTTATAACGGATTTTTACGATGTAGCAGTAAAAGTGATGTAGTAATTGTTTATTTTTAAAATACTCATAAAGTCTTAAGGTTTTGTGTGCAAGGGTGTTTGGCTACAAACGTCTATTTCATGATTGTACTTTTGTACGTGATTCTTAGTTTGCATGGTTTTTATGAATTTACGTTTCTCTGGACCTATGACCTACTTATATAAACACAAAAAGGTTTACAAAGATAAATGCTAGTTTACAGCTGGACAAAGGCATAAGTACTGTAACTAATTTAATTTGTATATGTTTGTATACCTATATAACATAATATTGAAAGTAGACATAGACAATCATTTATTTGCTACTTACACAGTACATAACAGACATAAAATTATTACATAGTTAACTTATATTAAATAAACAAAAAAAACAATTACACAAAAAAAAATACCAAAAACAAAAGAGACTGTACTGTGTTTTAAAGTATGCCACTCACTTATTTTACTTCCTATTCAATGTATCGAGATTGTTTCTTCAAATGGTCAACATGTACCAGTACCAGGACAAGTACCTACTTTATTAGAAGGAAAACAAAAACAAATCTTCAAAAGTCAATAAAAAATAAATTATCTAAGTATATACGGAAAAACTATTAAATATTATTTAAGATCAGTCATTGTTCCTTAACAGATAAGTATCTACATAGAGGTATGTTATGTGTCTCGAAAACGAAAATGTATTCTATTTCGTACTGTTCTTATGTCCTATAGCCATTTAGAATATGCGTCCCAAGTGTAGAATTCCCACTGTGACGTATACTCCACACGAATGGAACGTATATAGAAGAGATTCTTCAGAGTACTTACAGTATAAAGCTGAACTCTTTCTTCCGGATTACATGGCCAGATGTCGTAGGTTTAATTTTGTTTTGCTTTATGTACGGCCCGATATCGCTGATTTAGTGTATATCCTGAATATATCAAATGGCACAGTTGACTGCTCAGAGTTTGTGGAGCACAAAGGCACCCACAGGACTGCATTAAGAAGACCTAATCTGTTGCATATTCCTTTTGTTATAACAAACTGCAGACAGAACGTGTTTTTTATCAGAGCAAGTGCCTCTTTCAACACCTTTGTAAGCGCAGATATTTATTATAGATATTTTTAACACGTTATTAGGTAAGCTGAAACGACTGTTACCTAGTATAGTTTTTAGGGTTTTGAAGATCGAAGATCGGTTTCAAAACCCTTATGGTCTCGCTTTGTCTGTCCTTTTTTCCCTCCTTAATAACTCAAAAACTACTGCAGCTATCAACTTGAAATTTAAAATAATAATACATTTCGTGCGCCTGTACAGATTTAGAGAAAAATAAATGAAAATAAATGAAAAATGAAAATGAATATTTTCCATACAAATTGTGATGCCGAAATTTTTAAAGATACCTACAGAGTAATATGGGGTATCAAATGAAAGGTATCATTTTGTACATTTCAAAATATTTTTTGAAATTTTTGTAGGTTTCATACTTTTTAAAATATTTCGAAAAAAGTCGAAAAAATACCCATTCCCCCCCCCCTATCTCCGAAGATTACAAAGCGATCCATGTAAAATGTATGGAGCGTTTATAGACATGGATCTATATTTTACAGGAAAAATATAGAGAAGTTTGAAAAAAGAACACTTTTTGAAAAATGGTCAAAAAGGGGGGGAATAATTTTCAAAAGGGGAGGCTACCTCACCGAGTGGGGTATCAAATGAAAGGTATTGGTTTGGACATTTCAAAACAGTTTTTTAAATTTCTGTAGGTTTCATAGTTTTTGAAATATTTTGAAAAAAGTCGAAAAAAAACCCATTCCCCCCCCCCCCCCCTATCTCCGAAGTTTGCCGAGCGATCCATTTAAAATGTATGAAGCGTTTGTAGATATGGATCTATATTTTACAGGAAAAATATAGAGAAGTCTGTAAAAAGAACACTTTTTGAAAAATGGTCAAAAAGGAATAATTTTCAAAAGGCCCGCCGAATGGGGTATCAAATGAAAGGTATCAGTTTGGACATTTCAAACCAGTTATTCAAATTTTTGTAGCTTTCATACTTTTTGAAATATTTCGAAAAAAGTCGAAAAAATTTCCATTTTACCTTAACCGAACCACCAATATAACCGAAGCATGCAGAGAGATCTATCTGAAATGTAGGTTGGTACCTACTATTCTTAGGTATTCGTTAAATTGCGAAGTCTCTAACCAGTACTTTTGGTACATATTTGTTGACAAACGTTCAAAACCCTCGGCGCGCGAGTTACACTCGCACTTGATGGATCTTGTTTTTTATAAGTATAGTTATGATAAATTCTTTTGGAAAATTCTACTTAGTAAGCTATTTAGTAAGCTTATCTTTTGCTTTTTAACTACTTTTCATCAATGTAAAATTCTGTATGTGCAATGAGTATTTCAATATAAAGTTTTATGTATCGAATCAGTTAATTTTTTTTTATTGAGTCGTTCATTATTACTGAAACTGGTATAACCATAATGTATTTTGCTACCAGTGGAAACTTTATACATAGTCCTCCATGTATTAAGATAAATATTCCTTACTTTGTAATTTACTATCTGTAATAAAACTTTTTAAACTTTCGCGATTTGTAAACATAGTTAATGGTTTAATCAAAACAAACAAAAGGTACGCGATAAATACCCGATTAAACCATTAACTATACTATCTGTAAGTTTATCTAAAATTCCAAAATAAAATTAATTAAAAATTATTTAATCTACTACCCCGGAAGACGAGCGCCGTAGCATGATCTGCTCTGCCATACATAGCACATGCTGAGTGATGGATTATTTTTTTTAGTATTATTTCAAGTTTGTTGTGTTTTGCTAATTTCTATATTCTTTAATAGCCTTTAAGTATATTATGCTATTACCATTAAGCATGTTATGCTATTACCTAGGCACAATGCAATTAGTTTGATCTAACTACTTATCTCTAGACTTCGGCACCTTCGCTTTCAAAGGAGTTCAAAGAAATGTAGAATAATTAATCTTAAGACCATGAGAAGTCATCAACAAAAGCTGTATTTTTTTTGAACGTGTCCTATCTGCGATTGTACAGTGCTGCCAACTTACCTAGGTATGTGTTTACTTGACAGTGATGCTGAAAGTTTTGTAACGAATGAGATACCTAAGTTGGTATCACTTTTAAAAAGTAAAGTTTTTATTTTAGGAACCTATTGGGGGATTTAACAAAAAATAGGCAGCGATGCGACCTGCAGAGGTAAAATACTGTGTCGCAGATCACAACGCCCACCTCCGGGATTAGGGTAAGATAGTTCCACGAACTTTAGGTACTTAAGTTTGAACTATATTAGGTAACAACTTATTAACCCATGATGTTAAAAATAAAAGAGTTTCTAAAATAAAATAAATCTAGAGCAAAAATATTAAATAAAAGAAAGTGAGGAATAGTTAAGTAGAATTTTAACATCTATCTAAGACTGTTGACACAGAGTGCATGTGTGTTTGTGTGTGAGGGTGTGTGTGTGTGGTGTCTGAGCACTAGGTGCTCCTGAGGACACCGGTCTCTTAAGAATCCGGGCTACAGGAGCTTCCAAGATGCGTGTGTGTGTGTGTGGGTTTTTGCGCTTGCCGCTCCCGAGGACACCGGTTTCTTAAAGAGTCTAAATAAAGGCAATAGGAGCTACCAGGGTGTGTGTAAGGTGCGTGTAAGAGAGACGTGTAGGTGGTGTAGGTGTTTGGTGCTCAAGAGAACACTGGTCTTTGGAGAGTGCAAGCAACAGGAGCTATCTCTTTGTTTGTAAGTGAATTAATATCACCTAAGGGTGGTTAATAGATCCTGTTTGTCCATAGGAGAGTGATTGGAGCCAGGATGCAGTTTTCAGTTTGCAATTGTACAGTGTGAGTGGGTAGATCTCTATTTTCCGATTGATTTTATTGTAGAGTGATCCGCTTAGATAGTGATAAAGTCTGGAAACTGCACTGGTTCCTCTTGACTCCGTCACACATGCTCTATCATGACGGTGTTTTGTAGAGCTAAGATTAGGGTCAAATACTAGCTTCGAGTGCCTGCGCAAGACCAGCGCTAGAACAAATAGATGTCTTACCGTAAATACCCGACAAAGGGTATATAGACTATCTGTAGGGAAACGTCGTGGCTTTAAGCACATAACCTTCAGAACTGCTCTTTGAGCTCGTTCCCCTTAATAGCTAAGTCTTTATGGCCCCTCCCCATACGCAAATTCCATAGGACAGAATAGTTTGTGCCAAAGCAAAATACACCGTCTTAAGACAAGCTTGGTTTGTCTATGTTTTGTCTACTGTTTGTTATTTTGACGCATCTTCCTAGATTTTGAATTCTAATTATGTATAAAACAATACATACCATGCCTACGTACCTAATTATATTGAATTTAAAATGGTATTTTACAATCAGCTACCACACTACTCACCTGGTTTGTTTAATTTATTATATTTTTTTTCGCTTTTATTTAGTCTTTCATGAAACTTGCTTACAACTAGGGGTTGCATTATCCGTTAAATTTTCGTATCCGGATAATTCGGATAGTAGTGAGCCTTACTATTCGGATATTCGGATATTTCGGATAATTCGGATAATTGAAAAATATACATAAAATTTTAATTAAAACAAGGAAAATTATTGCATCGCCTCTCCTATAACTCTAAGGTTTGCTGTAAGAAAACTCTTTTCAGGGTTAAGCTCGCCTATGTACATATCCTATTTTATACTTAAGTTCATTTTTGTATTCATTGTGTACAATAAAGAATTAAAGAAAATGGGTTTTTAAAGTATAAGTATTTATTAATATATATTTAAAAAACGTTACATTAAAGTTCCAATAAAATAACAATAGAATTCGCATAGAAACTGAACAACATAGAATAGAGATTAGAAATAAGAGTATCGATCAAATGGGTTGAAAAACTAAAATATCTATGAAATAAAAACGGTTTAATTCTTTCCATCGAACTTATTTTTTAACATAAATACGAATCCTTCCTCCGTAACGTAACGTAAATCAACTTCCTGTTTTATTAGGTAGGTACTCTAAAATGATTTAAACAAAGAAACAACACAGTCATGAGATCAAACTTACAAGTGTACATTTATGTTATATATCAATCAAATTAAATAAACATCTCTTTCCATCGAACTTATTTTTAACATAAAAACAATTCCTTCCTCCGTAAAGTAACGAACGTAAATCAACTTCCTATTTTAATAGGTCCTCTAAAATGATTTTAACAAAGAATCAACACAGTTACGAGATCAAACTTACGAATGTACACACACAGCTATGTTATACTACATATATCAATCAAATTATATAAACATTTATAAACAATTAACATAATAACAATAAAAAACAGACTTTCTAAAAAATAATCAACGTTTTTGAGCAGCTCCTTCTAATTGCAGAGATATATTTTACATTTGGTAATAAGTCCTCAAGAAACTTAGTGCTAGGGAGTCCGGTTTCATTTTCGTCCTCAAGTGATTGCAGAGGTAGCCTGAGGCAGAAAATACTCGCTCTGCCTCCACGCTTGTGGGTGGTATTCCCGGCAAAGCGTTATAGGCCCTCTCCAAGCTCTTACTTCTTTGGCCTCACTGATCGTACAGCGCCATTTCAATTTGTATTGTTGTATATATGTCGGCTCGGGATGATGATGATGCTGCTCGCGAAGATGATGGTTTGTACAATTTGTTGATTTCGTTTTTTAGTTGGTCTCATATTGATTTTATTACTACACTATCTATCAGAGACAGACAGTGTCAGTTTCTTGAGGCTTGTCATGGATGTCCAGTATGCATTGTTCAAAATAGACAGAGTTTATATGGGCGATCTTACGTTGGATTGCGGCGTTCGAAGGGTTTTCGAAAGGGTAGCTATCTGTGCCGTCTTCGGCTTCTTCATAGAACCTTTTTGGGTCATGCAGGTATTGTATTTTATTGTACCACTTAGTTCTGGAACTCGGCGCTGTATAATTCTAAATTTTAGTGCTCCTGCAAGATCAGCACTTATTTGGCTTTCACAGTCTGCAAGTTTTTGCAACGTGAACTTCAAAGTAATCACAGCCGTCAATAGGTTTGCTTTTTCTGCACAGATGGACTCTACTGCAGCTTTTACAATGCTGAGAGCTTCTGATATTTCAGCAAGTTGGCTTAACTCTGCTGCACTGAATGTTGTTTTAACTTATAAATCAATAAGTGTTTTAAGCACAGAGTCTTTTAGATAGATAGATAGATAGACTTTTTATTGGGTACACACACAAACAGCACAGGAAAGATAACAAAAGAACACTAACATAACATTATTTAAGGTACCTACACATAATTAGGTAGGTAGGCTTTTAGTATTATGAATATGCTGATCATGTTGGCAAGACTGCTCCATCTTGTCTTGCAGTCCAGTATTAAATGAAAGCCCGTTTTTCCTTTTCTGTTTCGTAATTGTAAAGGACTTCAGACTTGTTGTTGTGTCGTGAATTAGAAAAATCAACTGTAGGTACCTATCCGTATTATTCGTATTATCCGTATAAAGGAGCTGCCATTATCCGGATATGAAAATTAGCGGATATCCGGATAATTCGGATATCCGGATATCCGGATTGCAATCCCTACTTACAACAAAAACCTGTTGAATTTTATTTTTCGTCATATACCTATTTTATTCGAAGAAAGTTTTACGAAAAAAATTTACGAAATAAAATTTCATATTTTTTATACCAGACATTGTCATAAAGAATAAATGGTTAAACCAGCAGAAATAGTAGGTGTAAAAAACTTTATTATTTTATGATTTTCGAAGCAATAAATGTGAAAACAGCAGCGTTTTAACAACTATAAAACAAGTAGGTTTTGGCAAAAATTTTATAACATTTGAAGTTTTTCTCGGAAAGGGCAAGGTATAAAATAAAATGTCAAGAATAATTTGTAACTTAAACGATGACTTTTAATACATTTCTCCTATCCTTACATTCGTTTGTACAAAACAAAGTATACAACATTTTATATTCGACCATATGCAAAATCACAAAACAAGCTAACATATCAAAATTACGTATTACAACGAGATCGAGGATATTTGGGATACAAATTTATCACATTCTGCACAACATTCCTTAATAAGAAAGTAAGAAATAACCTACAAGTTTATTTCTGCATTAAAATTATTTTATCTCCGTTTGAATATTTTCTGTATTAACTACATGTTATGTTATTAAACTCATGTTGATTTAACCTCAGATTTTATTTTCGTCAGCATAAATATTTAAAGTGGCTGCCCTATACATGAACAGAACTTCATTTGAGGATTATTTTTATGGATGATTCACATAGGTTTATGGTTATGTAAATTCTATATTCTTAGTTAGTTTTAAATTTTAAGTTTATGATAAATAAATATGCATGTGCATGTAGGTAATAATAGGCATGTTGTACAAAAGTAACAACGTTATCTAAGTCCTTGATAGTTATGAACTCCTTATCATCTCATAAACATGGAAGACGTAGATATAGATACCTACATAGATACGAGTAGGCAGCTAGGCAGTATTGGAATGTACAAATTTGTTCATTTCTTTACTCAAGTGTCCCAAATAATGCTAATCAGCTTAAGTAAACTATCAAATTAGGCATATTCCTTAATATTACCTACATTTATTTTACAATTTGGCATCATTGTTTTCAATATAAAATATACTTACAGCACTTA
This sequence comes from Eupithecia subumbrata, assembly GCA_949316285.1. NCBI lineage: Eukaryota > Metazoa > Arthropoda > Insecta > Lepidoptera > Geometridae > Eupithecia > Eupithecia subumbrata. Next base: position 754,409 of record OX438644.1, on the reverse strand, counting down.
TAATGTGATATTAAGTAATAAAATAATTATTTGATGAGTTATTGATCAAATAGCATTTTGCATGGCAAAATTCAAAATTTGAATTTTGCCATGCAAAATTTTCTTTATAAGTGCTAGAAGTATTGATAACCATGGTAGTTAGAAAAATATTAAGTATAAAAATGGTTTAGCAAGTAAATTTTGTTAAAACATTAAAAATAGCTTGAAAATAACACAGTTCAAGATCAACTACAACAAAAAATTAAGAAGACAAACATAAGAAAGTAATAATTGTTCAAATTATTTAAAACTAAGCACCTATGAAAATTAAAAACGCTAACATTAAAAAAATCCCTTAAAGTTTGCCTAAGGTCGAATCAAAACTTTTAATTTGAAGAATGGCTAAATACCTACCTAACTAATGGAGCAATAACTTTGAAAGACCGGGCCTTTTCGACGTAAAAAACTTGTTCTGAATCACTTTCAACAGAATTACGTAAAACAATAAGAAAAGACTCGAAAAGGCCTGGCTCAACGTCGCGACTAGGTAATGGGGTAACTTTCTCACAAAACATCCCAACAATCAGGCAAAATCACTAAACCAAACATGAACTCAATCACAACAGTAAAAAAACTTAACTTTCCGAAACAAATTCAAAGAAAGCCACCCCATCCTAATAATAATATCTTAAAATTGGTTAATTCTTTAGACACTGTCCTCGCAAGTCAACCTTGGAGCTCGTTCACTTCAACATGGCGTCGCACTCACACATACAAACGTACAGACACTAGTGTGGTCACCGCACATGCCAGAGGCCGAGATTGAGAACACTAAGCTTCGGCAACTTCACGATATAGTCCAGGCCCAGCGGCGTGATACACGTACATCCGTATAGGTCTATAGCCTTAAGATTGAGGAGCCCCTCGGCTAGGGCCCGCAGCCCTCTATCAGTGACCCGCGTGCATTGCCCTATATTCAACGTCTCTAGGGCCGATAGCCTCGCGACCCTCTCTAGTCCCTCGTCCGTCAGTCGGCAGGCGCTTAGAGATAGCGACCGTAACCCGGATAGGCCTAGAGTCGCGTGGGACAGTGCTTCATCTCCTACTTTGTCGCAGAAGGACACATCCAACGCCAACAGCCTTCCGCTCTCGGCCAGGTAGCCGACCCCCGTGTCCGACACGCCGTCGCAAGCCCGCAGATTAACGTCTTCCAGGAACTGAAGCCTCGATAAATGCCTCAGTCCAGCGTCGGTAACGGCAACACAGAATGATAAGTTTATAGATTTCAGCTTAGGAAGCCCTGCAGCTGTGTGCTTCAATGCTTCGTCTGTTAACCTTTGGCAGTCTTGTAATCCCAGATGCTCCAGCTCTGGCGTTCCTCTGGCTTCTCCCCCGCCGCACAGGTGCGCTATGCCTGCGTCGTTCACGTGCCAACACGACCGGAGATTCAGTCGTCTCAACTTCCTCAACCCCCAGGCGATCAACAACAGTCCAGTATCGGTTATATTGCAGCAGCCACCCAGCTCCAATTCTTCTAAGTTTTTCAACGATTGTGCTATTCGTCCTAATGACGAGTCTGTGACTTGTTTACACAAAGATAGGTCTAGTCGCCTCAATGAAGGCATTTCCGCTGCGAACGCGCTCGCCAGCGCCGTGTCTGTGACGCTGTAGCATCCGCTGAGAGATAACGATTCTAGACCCGGTAGCGACGTGACGGCATCTCTCAATCCACGCCTTAAAGATAACACTTGCAGTTTCCTTACTCCTCTTCTGGCTAACGACTGGAACAGCACAGGAGCGGGTCTTCGGAGATGCAATGCCGCCTCCACTCCACGCCACACGGACCGTCGGTCAGCGGCGTCGCGCCAACTCCGGCAAACTTGTGCTGCATTTCCCCTGTCCCGTACCGGCAGTCTCTCGAATATCAGCGCCATGATCTCCGGATACAACCTCGAAATATGCGTCCCCGAAGTTTCCGTTGGCACGTCAGGCACGTGAGTCGGAGGCAAATGAGGCCGGTGAAGTCTGTAGGGGGAACTGCGTAATTTTCTTCTATTGGTAGTAACCGGCAGCTCGGTGAGTCCTAGGCGCTCATCGCGCCAGGACAGCGCTTCCTCCGTCCACGCACTCATAGCGACCACTGCACACTATAACATGTCACGATGCATCGGACCGGTTTTCGGAGAAACTCGTATTTGCGTGAGCGCGAACGGCGTGCGTGCGATCTACTCGCCGCGTCAACGTGCACTGGCGACTCAGGCGAGGCGCGCGGGGAGGCCGGCCCTCCCGCCGGCGGTGAGCGAGCGCTGCCATTGGTCGGCGCTGGCGGCACGTGACGCGCCGCGTATCGATTCGAAGGCTCTGCGGCGGCATTTTTAAGTTGGCGGCCGAGAGCCCGCCCTCGTCCCGCGCTGGGCCCTACACCCGCGCTACAGAATACAACGACAGGGAATTTGCAGATGAGTCTGCGTTTGGAATTTAAAAATAATTAAATCGACATAATGCTGCTAGAAACCACTAACATAGCTACCTTACTACATTACGTAGGAAAGGAACTCAATATACCATGTAATTTCTATTAAAACTTAGGTTCTAATGAGGTTAAAATATGTAAGTGTACCAAAATGGTATGATGGTCGGAACATTGGTGGTTCGCATTGTCCAGAGGGTGATTTCTATGCTAGTTAGCCCATTAAAGTCATGCAACGTAAAAAAAAATTTAGGTATGCACAATTTTTGCTATACCGAGAAAATCCATTAGGCACTACCTCATCTACAACCGCTTGATCTTTGACCCGAGTGATAAGGCGGCAAAACAACTCAGCGCGCCGTATATTTTCGTTCGCGCTGCACTTGCCGACGACGCGACCATTTTACTAAGATCCCTGTCAACTCTTACAACAACTTTTATCTCCAAGACATAAAACTTCACTTAGACTTACAGACAACATGACATAGGCCAAGACAAACTGGCCTTTTGATAACACCAGCCAACTATTACAAGGGCGACCGGTTGAGCGTTCCAAATATGAATTTCGAATAACGTGTTCCATGGAACGCGGATTGAGTCGCCTTAGAAATGGACGATTTCAAAATTTTGGAATATTGCTTGGAACTTCCTAATTTGAATGGAATTTGGGTAACTAAGTCGATCGGTTTCTAATAGTTGGTCGCTAGGTACCTACTTGATTATGGTAACTAAATTAGCTGGGCACCTATTAAGTTACAAAAGGCTTGGCAAATTTCTCTATGGTAGAGTAGGTATAGTTTTTCTGTGAGTGAAGTTTTTACCCTACCTGATACGAAGAAATTAGGTAGGTACCTACTTAGATACCTACCTATATTTTTTAAGTGACGTTTGGATTTTTTCTAATATAAAAATTCATTAGGTACCTAACCTACCAATGTGATATTTTAATCAATACGATACCTACGAACGTGATGCAAAAGTAGTCTTGCCAGGGAAAAACAAGTAGGAGTTGATATTGTTATTATGTACTCTACAAACTGCTCTACTTAGTTTCATCGGTGTAACTTTGCAATAAATACAACACCATCCAGCGGCAAGTAGAACTAACATTAACAAAACAAACCTGACATCTAGCGGAGAGTAGCAGTACTTTTTTGAGTCCACCGCTTGTTGTTTCGTAGACTGCTACGCAGGTGCTACGGCGTAGAGCTAAACCGTAGCAAACTTAACAAAAAAAGCTATGTAGTTATAGATGTTTTTACTAGATGGCGTAAGAGTAGTTCTACGAAGTTCTCAAGGAAAAGATTTTCGCTTTGTCCGTACTTTTCATAATTAAATAAGTAAAGTGTGTTGAATAATCAACTAGAAACATGGATTACCAACTTTTCCATATCATAGCGCTACCTACATACATAAGCAGTGCATATTTAGCATTATGCCATTTTCGTCCCGAGGAAGTACGGCCCGTCCATATCAAACAATCTGCTTTTGTCCCACATTGTATGCCGTACTCGGCCCAGAATATTATTTCAAAATATCTTATTTCGTCCTACTATTACTATAGTACAGTTGAAGCAATAAGTCTTCACTTGACCACTTGACTTTTATATGTAATATGACAGTACCATGTCCTATCCATCCATAGGTGTCTAGCAGAGATCGCTCTTTAGCGATAAGACCGCTAATTAAGTCGCTTAGTTTTTAAGTTGATTTGTTGTTTATAGTTTCTACTAGATTTTAGTGTGCAATAAAGTGTTTTCAATTCTATTCTACCTCATAAAACAGTACTTTAGCGCTGATTAGCTTATAAAAAGAAGTATTCCTTCCTTCCTTCAGTAAGAAGCATGCCATGAGACTCTATAAAACGGTATTTTATTTATTGATACTTAAACCTAAGTAATAGATCCTAATGAACTTACAACGTTTAACTTGGACTATTAAATCAAAATAAAAAAGGATCGAACACGGCTTAACGAAGGTACATTGCACGGCTATTGGTACGGCACGTAGCAAAGATTTAATTAATTGTAGTTCATTCGCCTCTCTAACACTGTCTCTCTGTACTCTGTCTTATTAAAATAGAAAGGTTAAAATTTTGATATTTTTTGTATAGGAGCGAACCTTACCGAAGACTAAAAATTGACAACAATTTTGTAAAGACTAAAGTCATTTACAACGGAATATTTTCCATGGTTTAAGTTTTGAGCTTTTAGTTAATCCGTGATCATGGCGCATGAAACTGTGACGAAATATTGGAATACTCTGATTTGAAACGTAAACCTCTCTTCTGCGTCTACGGAAAATTCGACTAAAACAATTCGTCTAAAAACATTTCGACTAGTAACAATTCGACTAACGACTAAATCAATTCGTTTCAACAACAACAAAAAAAATATGAACGAAATGTTTTTAGTCGAATTGTTTCAGTCGAATTTTCCGCAAAGCCTCTTCTATACTGTAGCAATAGCCGAGTGCTGTGAGAACCAAGATCTAGTAATGGTTGCATTACACGCGAGATGATTACATGCTAACGTGGTCGCTCGTCTGTCTGTCTGTCTGTCTGTCAGCAACGAGTTATTATTCTCTCGTTAGAAACGTACACCTAACTTAAAATAAATAATCAACATAATTTAAAATAGGTAATGATGATTTCAATAACTTTTTACTAACATGCTGTAGCCTGCGACTTCTTTCGCATGATAAAGACGACCTTTAACCCTTTCAGTGCCTATGACGTCGATTTTCTCGGTGTTGTAGCAGATTGGGTAGTGAATGGTTTAGGATTCATTAAGTTTAGAGTCTCTAGGAAGGATCATTAAAATCTGAGTCAGTGTGAGAGAGTAAATAAATAATAATAAATAATGCTGGACAATTCACACAGCATTATCTAGCCCCAAGCTAAGCAGAGCTTAAGTTAAGTGAATGTTTTTAATAATTTTGTGTAACTTAAAATATTACGTAGCACATCACTTCCATCGTGCGCGTATCGAGAAAGGTACAAAAAAGGTTTTTTCGTACCTACCTACTGTTTATACATGTACCTACCTACCGAGGATCTCACGACGCAATATGCAGGTCTCGACAGAGCCTACCCATTTACTCCCTTTGGAGTCGAGACCCTAGGACCATGGGCTCTACGGGTTTTAAAAGAAATATCTGAGCGTCTGTCTGGTCGAAGCGACGACGCGTGACCCGAGAGCTTGTGAGTATCTGGCGCAGCGGATCAGCATTGCAATACAGCCAGCGTCTTGGAGACGCGACGACTGGTAATGATATGGATCAGTTGACCTACCTGTAGATTGTTTGCAACAGTCTGCAGTTGGCTCAATTATTTGAATTGTAAATACTAGTTCTAATTTATTTCTATTATTTTCTTTCTCAATATAATACCGGTAGTAGTAGGTAGGTAACCTATTCCATTTAACGTTGACTTTCCGATTCCGACTCGGGGCAAATATATACTAATGAGACTCTTATTGATAACTCAAGCTCCAAGTTATTAGGGGTTCAGTTTTTTTTTAGCTCTTATGGATTACAAACAAATAAACATAAACAGGGTAGACTTTTGAGACGGGAGTGGATGGCCACATCCGAAACCATGAGATGGTCCGAACCTAGAAAACTCTCATGTTTTCGGATTTAGCCATCCTCTCCCTTCTCGAAAAGCCAGTTGGTAGTTTTCGATTGATATAAGTCAGTGTGAAAAAAGTGATAGATTTTTAAAAGAGGGACTAAATCTAGGCGCCAAGGTAGAGTACTTTGGGCAGCGGATTAAAATTTCCTAAGAATTTATATTAGTAGCGAATTTTGTTTTTTTTATTTGTATATATTTTTATAAGTGTGGGTAAGGAAAGCACTAAGTACAAAAACAAATATGAAAAAAACCTTCAGAAAATATATCCTACCTCAATGGACGAGTACTATCGCACAAGTATTACCCAAAGAGCCGTATTCCTGGCATATAGGTACATTATACGAGTAGGTAATGCGTAGTTCGGAATGCCCGTACAGACTACATCCCTAACTTCCAATAGTAGGTATAGGTACCTCACCAACCAGTCCGAGCCTCCTCGCGTAGGAGACTGCACGCATTTCTCCCAAACTAAAACTAAATCGCGACTGAAACTAAAAATGTTCGTACTAAAGTTTAAACAAGTTTACGCAACTTAAGTGCGGGTAAAAATGCGTTGTTTTGTTTTGTTTGGAATGCAAGAAGTTGAAGGTTGCAAGTTTTTCTTTTGTTTTTGTGCTGGTGATCTGTTCGTAATTTCAAATGGATATAGTAGCTCAGTTAGCTTGAAATGAGTGTACTGGTAGGTTTTTAGGTTTTTAATGGGTTTTTTTATTTGCTACTCGCTGTTACCCGCAACTTCGTTGGCGTGGTAGGTAGAGTACCTTACTGAAGAACACATCAGTGAACGGAAAAAACATTTGCATAGAAAAAGCGAATATTATCTGTGACTTCTTACACACGAAGCATTAATTATTATTTTATCCATTGAATGTATGAGTACCTTTAGCAATTAATTGAATTATTTCGTTTCTTTGATGGAGTTAGACATTCTGTTTAATTTTCATATTTTACAAAATATATATGACAACCATGACAACATCACAAATTCAATAATAGTCAACATTGCATAGACGGACTTTTTATTTATGTTTTAGCTTCTCGTTGGACGATGAGTAAATTATCAAACCCTTCTTCAAATCTAAATCGGGCGCGAAGCCCTAAAAAAGTAGGTAGCCTATTGTTAAATTAGGCTACGTTCGAAGCGTATAAATTACATTTTGATCTGTTCAGTAGTTTTGGAGATCCAAATGCGAAAGTTTGTGAAATAAACTTTCGCATTTATAATATTAGTAGGATTCTAATTAAGTACCTTCTAGCTGTGTAATGTAAGCTAACGACTTTACGGCTTACAGCTTGTATCAATAATTGGATTGTTTGAAAAAACTAAAAACCTACTTCGAATCCCTTGCTTTTAAACTGATTTTTTAAGTTTTGCGGGATAAATGATAAATCCCTCGGGAGTAGAATTTTTATAGGACAACATCGAGATCATCTTTTATTCAATTGATAAAGAATCTTCCAAATCGGCCATTATTGACGGATAAATCGACGAGCATACATACAAAACATACATACCGCCGAACGTAGAACCTACTTTTTTCGAAGTCGGTTAGAATAGAATAGAATATAGGTACATTTATTTATAAAAGTATACATATTTTATTATATTGCACCATTAAACCAGCGTTGGTTTGTATTGGTGCTCACACTCGTTTTGTACGTTATATTTACATAATGTATTTGGATATAGAGAAGATAATTATTGACCAACCAAAATAAAATAAGACTCAGCTGAAAACTTTTGCAAACATGCAGCTAGGTAGGTAGGTATATAATATATGATAGCACAGTACATACTATTTACTAGAATCAAAGCGCGGTTAATCTGTTTCATTGTTTGTTCAAGCTTTCTGGTATTTATCCATTTGTAATTTTGTTAATTTTAGGTAAGCTTTTGGTTTTCCCTACTAGGTAAGTTATCGAAGACGCGGGTAACAGCTAGTCAAATCGAATCAAAAACTCTTTATTTCCAAAAATACAATAAATGTACACTTAGAAAAGGTCAAATAATAAAACTAAACACTGACCGGAAATAAAGTGATATTTTTGAGTTCTGTCGCTTCGGTATGTATCATAAAAAGTACAATAATAATTAATTTGTGAAATTGTTCTTATCATCTGGTCCGATCTACCTTTATAATTATATCATTAATAAGTAACGGCATTTAACTCGGTTCTGAAATCCTAGATATTTTTTGTAAACAAAGGGTTTACATAACCAAAGAATTATTGCCTATGTCCAGCAGTGGACTAATATAGGCTGATGATCGGTGGAAAGTATTTACGAGACTGGTATCATCGGAGCAAATCTCAGAATTTCGAAACAATTTTTGGTTTCTGAAAGCTTTTATTCCTAATTTCATTCGTTCTTTGTGCGTTTTCTTTCGAACTCTTATTTGAACTTTTTTCGCTGCCGCGCCGGTGTGTAATTAATTAATGTAATTATGCGTTGTTAATTTTTTTTTTATTGAATATGTAATGTTGCTGTTACCTTCTTGTTTTATGTTATTGTTATCAGTTTTTGTTAAGTTTTCATTCATAACCTGTGATTATTCTAAAAATATACCTTTATTCACATAGAAAATTACAATCAAATAATAGGTATAAATAACAACCTAGTATTTACAATTGAAACAATTGAGCTAACTGCAGACTGTTAACTGCAAGCAATCTACAGGTAGCTCAACTGATCCATATCAATACCAGTCGTCGCGTCCCCAAGACGCGCAGGCTGCATTGCCCCGCTGTATGGGAGTTTTTCTTTTATTAATTCTAAAAACAAATTACATCATAATTTAATTATTGTTATTTTAACTTAGCATTATGATAATAATGTGACGAAATGGTAAAATATTTATTTTACCAAATCTGAAATCTGTTGACACAAAATATCTTGGAATCTAGAACCAAGTAATAAGTAAGTACTTATACCTGATTAAAACCACCTAAAAGTGGACAACTCCATTAAAAAGAAAGATTTAGTAAAAAGGTTTATGTAATTTGGAACCCAAAAGTTCAAGAACGTTTATATTTCCGCGATTTTAATCAAAGTTTAAGAAACCTTAACCCATGCAATGCCCAGTTCGATGCTGTACCGCGCCGTACGGTAAAGCGAGAACACTTCCATGTGCGGCATGCACACAATGAATAGTTAACTGCATTTTGTAAAACAAGTTAAAAAGGATTACAACAGTATTAATGTCGTCCATGTCAGCTTAGTGCTTTCAAGTCTGGCATAGGCTTAGTAGGGCTTAGACACATGTTAACATAAATAAGTACTTAGGTACTTAAGTAGGTATAGGTATGGGTATTTTTGTAATTTAAGTTGGTATTTGTAAGTAAGAATTGATAAAAGATTTGAATTTTATAATTTGTATTAGCTACATAATAATGCACACAGATCTTCATGTTTAATCCAATGATCTTATCCATCCTCGGCTGTCTGGTAGAAATCACTCTTGACCGATAAAACCGCCAATAGTCGCATATTTTGTTATTTTATTATTTGATAGTGGTTTTGTGTGTGCAATAAACTATTTTCTATCTATTTATTAATCGCATTCAGTTCGTCGCTCGCTGAATTGTGTAGAATAGATACGTCGGTCGCCGCCTGACCGTAAATCAGCGCGTTTGTAGAATGGCTAAGCCAAAAAATACAAAATATCGGCGGCTAGTGGCGGTCTTATCGCTCAAGAGCGAAGAGATCTCTACCAGACTGATTCCGGCGGCGACACATATACTAAACAGAAAATAATATCGATGCCGGACCTTAGGTAACAGCAACATTTAAAACTTAGTGAGTTTTATCTTCTTGCATTCGCTTAATAATAAAAATGATTAAAAGCCATGTTGGTGGTAGAACAACATTTGAAACAAAAACTCAAAAGTCTCATTGGTTCTTAATTGAATATTCCAAAATGGCGTCGTAAACATTAAAATCTGGAATGGAACGCTAAACAAGATGGCGTGCAGTTCGGTGTTCCGGTTCCTGGTGCTTCTAGCTGCGCTGGTGTGGATCCTCGCAGAATCCAGTGAGAGGAATGTCAGCCTTCGCACCACTATGCGGAGAGAGCCGTGGAGTAATGGCAGTTGGTTGTAAGTACAGTATGTCATATATTACATCCATATTATAAAATCTAAAGTTATTCTGTCTGTTACCTTTTCACGCCTAAACAGCTGAACGGATCGGAATGAAATTTGGACGTCAGGTAGACGGTATCCCGACGAAGGACATAGGCTACTTTTTATCGCGGAAAAGTGCGTCCTAAGCCGCGGGCAGAAAATAGTTTCTCATAAAATCCACGCGTTGTCAATCGAAATAGGATGGGACCTTGTGTAAGTAAATGTCGGACGCTTTTCCTTCAGTTCGAAATCATCGTTATATGTAAATAAAAATCGGGAGATTGGGTACTAACTTCTCGAAAGTAGAACGTCGGCCAATCTCAACGGAGACTAGCCAGGTGCGCAGGACATATTATAGTGCACAAGTGTGTGCGCAAACACAGGTTTACTCTCTGTGGCATCATCATCATCATCAACCTATGTTAACAGTCCAGTATCTGCTGTACATAAGCGGAGCCCCTAATGACCGCTACAGAGCCCAATCTTCAGCTTGCAGCATCCAGCATCTGCTTGCAGTCTTTCGCAGGTCATCATCTCACCTGGCCGGAGGGCATCCTACACTACGTTTGCCGAGTCGTGGTCTCTACTCAAGAACACGTTTACTCTATGGCATATTAAGGCATTAAGGACCCATAATATGAGCCAATAATGACACTGGATTGTCATTATCATTATCGTCATCAATAAAGTGGTTATTAATTACCTAGTCGAATTTCGACCACGGCGGCCAGTCTCATTGGAGACTGCCAGATGCGCAGGACATATTAGTGCACAAGTGTGTGCGCAAACACAGGTGTATTCTCTATCCCCTAAATTTCATAATCCGATGGGACGACAGATCGACACGACCGAGAAGAGGTCAGGCGCAGGACCAACGGCTTAACGTGCTTTCCGTGGCACGGGGGTGTCACACCGCCAACTTCCTGACTCCGGGCTGCTACTGTGAATTTTCCTCGCTAGAAAAACCCCAATAACAACTATTCCGGGATTCGAAACCAGGATCTCATAATCAGTGGCTGAACAAGCTGGCCGCTAGACCATAATTATATAATAGACGCGGTCATTATAGTTCATAGTATTTATTCATAACATAACAAGTTACAGGTTATTAAGGGAGTCCTAAGTCCAGCAGTGGGTTGGTATAGGCTGATATTGTTGTTACTGTTTATTTATCTACGCTTAGACAGCAGAACGCATTAATATTTAATGCAAACGTACGATCCATTGTAAACTCTTTATTACCAGTAAAGCACCTGGTCGTCTAGACACGCCGTTAAATTGTTTATTTCTACGTACATTTTGTAATAAAGTCTTATCATCTTAGAATTTATAATATCAGTGCTTAGTTTATGTATGACGTAGAAAGCCTTAAAAATATTTCACAATAATTAATTCATCAAAGCTATTTTGTACAATGTGTATTTTCGAACCTTGATCAAACGAGATTTGCGGATACGTGTCATATATTTATAGATCAAAATCAGAAAAAAAAATTATGTTTGCTTAAAAATTATGTTACCAGGCAATTAAAAAAAATTAAAACTACTTCTGTAGTGTTCTGTAATAATGATAGGTCTAGCCGCTCTGTTGTAGGTACCGTTGAAAAAATTAAATCATTCGGTCTGCTCATGAACCACACTCACTTTCTGTTGTGTTCCCTAATTCCCGAATCATCGCATATCTTCCAACTTCATTTTGTTTTTCTTAGTTTCTTTCGAAGTAAACGGTGTATTTTATTCAAAGTCTACCTTGTCTACCTTGCTAAAAAGCTTGCAATATCGAACATAAGAGTACATTTTTTTTAAGAAATTTGCATAAAAAAACTACTTCTATTTTTTTTTGATCTGTTACTTTAACCCGGCGAGGATGTGGTAGGGTCTATATGACCCTGCTCATTTTGTTTTGTCTACAGTTTTTTGTTCTGTAGTCGTACGCTGTCGAACTTCTCAGTAGCTACAGTCATTGAACTCCCCTCCCCTCTGCGTGTCACCACTCAGTCGGCCGCCGCCTGTGCAACGAGGTAGACGTGCGCGAACGTAAATAGGGTAATTATGACCCTTCCACAACCGCGACGTAGTACTTTTGTGCCATTTTCGATTTAATATTTGTATTGAAAATTCTGTATTTTTAGGTGTTATTGGTCAAAATGAACAACGAAGAACGGCAGGCTCAGCGTATACGTCGTTTGCTGGTGGAGTCATCGGACAGTGAAGACGAATTTATATCAGAAGGTAGCGAGATTGAAAATCATGTGAGTGAGCGCAGTCATGGTCAAGTCTTCACCATAATGCTCAAATTGATGAATCAACTGGAGAGAAAAAGAAAACAGAGATAAACACGTTTTATAACTCAACGAAAGGTGGAGTAGACGTTGCAGATGAGCTTTCTGCGACGTATGATGTAAGCCGCAATTCAAAAAAATGGCCTCTGACAGTGTTCTATGCAATAATGAATATGGCAGGCATAAATGCTGATATTGTCCACCGAGCTAATACCAATAGGACCCAAAAACGTCGTAATTTCATCAAAACACTGGGCCGTATGCTTGTCAGCGAACACTTGAGTGCCCGAGAAGAAATACCTCAGTTGCCGAGCACTTTGCGTAAGAGAATCCGAGAATTCAGAGGAGAACCTCTACAGGAACCGTCTGCCAGAGTTCCAGGTGTAAGAAAAAGGTGCCAAGTGTGCCCTTATGCCCGACATCGTAAGACGGCTCATGTTTGCGAAGGATGTAACAAGTACATTTGTCAAGAACACATTGTTCCGTTCTGCCAACAATGTGCTGCGGTGAGAGATGATTAGTAGCTTATAAGACTGATTTGCTACCAATATTGTGATGTAATTTGATTGATCTCTTATATATTTACCTAAAAATACTAATTACGTTTAAGATTGTTTTGTAAGATGTTGATTTTTGAAATGTGTAACGCAGAGTCATGCTGCAGTTGATTATTTTTAGACTTTTCTTATAATTTTAATAATAAAACATTTGTATGCATAATGGTATTATTTTTAAATAAAATCCATCCATTAATAACTAATTCATACGTTACCCTCCCATACTTTGTCAAAAAATGACAATAAATACTTAATATACATATATTAAATACAGGGTCACCAGGACCCTCCACATCCTCGATGTACACTTTTTGTACCACATCCTCGCCGGGTTAAAACTGGCTCATTGAAGTGTACTTTTTTAATGATGTATTAAACTTCATGATTCAGTCTACAAATCCTCTAAAAACTATGGTTTTATCTCTTTTCTTTGTCTCAAAGTTACAAGCCAATAGAATTTATGGGTAAAATCATTGGAATTCTATTAGGTCCTGCATCATTTCGTGGTGATAAGATAACCAAATAAAAAACAGCTGATTTCATTTGTTTATTCATTCTACAGGCTCGATGCGTCGAGTGGTCTCTATTTTATTGGCTTCTTTAATAATTTTCGCTGGTCGGTTCAATGGTCAATAAATACATTTTAGTCACCGACCGGGTCGGTGAAATGAAGAAATGTATTTATAAGGTATTCTGAGTATTTTGTACAAATATTTTACTAAGTGCACAAATAAAAGAGTGTATTCAGTAGGTCTACATCTAAGACGGAATGCCGAGGGATGCCGTACACTTGGAACTCGTAGAGTAGAGAACTGATTCCGGGGCTGATGAAGGAGAGGCTGATGTTGTCCTGGAAATAAGAGAAAATTGTTTTTTGGACTTATATTAGGTAATGCGAAAATACAAAATCGTTTATTTTATATTAAATTTACAAAACAATTGACAGGTTGCTTTCTGTTTTATCCTCTCACACTTGAGAATAAATAGGCTAAACTTCTCCCAGGCGCCTGCGCGGAAAATGGCGGAAAATTGCGACGGAAATGCCTGATCAGGCCTTAAAGTGTCGAGAGATTTATTTAAAGGGAAGACTGTTGTCTCAGACAACAGTCTTAGACTTAGACTGAACTCTAAGCTTATATTTTAGATAGCATGTGTTGTTATTAGTAATAACAACACATGCTATCTAAAATATTATAAGCTTAGAGTTCAGTTAAATTATCTTTTATGGTTAAGACTTAGACTAAATACCACAGAAATATATCGAGATAGAAGCAAAGAGTTCGCCGAAAAGCCGAAAATTGGTGAAGTGTGGAGATATTTTTAGTGAGCTGGTATCTTTAACGTGTAGGTATCTTAAAATCGTTTTTATTTAATTTTGCTGTTTTATTTTTATTGCAATTTTAAGAGATTTTTGTGAATAATTTTGTGTCTATTTTTATATGAATTTCTACTGTGTTATTTTACTGTGATGAAAAGTACTGTGTAATTTTTATTCTGATTTTAAAAGTGTTGTTCTATTGTCTACGTAGTATGGAGTAAGCGGTTTAGACTAAGTAGTTCTGTCGTTTTATATTTCTTTGGTCTAATAAATAATTTCTAATTTGTTTGAAACTACGCAAATCCCATACAAAAATGAAACGACTTGCTGTCGAGACGATAGTAACGAGTAACCAAACTTAGAGTCATGGACCAGGTAACAATGAAACTCACACTCAAAACTCCGCCACTATTGATGTAGCCCCTGGAATCAACTCCATCGGTGACCAGCAATACACTGAACCCTGTGATGATGTACTGCCTATCCAGGGTATTAGTCTGGAATACAAGAAAAAAGCCTTAATAAATAATCTGGTCATTAGAAGATCACAGCGGCGCGGCGTGGGACGTACTCAGCGTGGGGCTAGATGATGCGGTATGAATTGTACAGCGTTTTTTTTTTTTTTCACACACCGCCATGTAGTCCCAATTGATGTAGCAAGTGAATTAATATTTACATGCTGCCGGTTTTAGAAATCGAAGTTTGGAACGATACTTTTCAGGTTACAAGTTTCACGTACATAATTGGCAAAAAGTTTAATGTCAACAAATAAATTAGTAGGTACACTTCACAAATTAACCTTCTTCCCTTTATTTCTCATAAACAATGAAACAGTTAGGTACAAAGTTAGCAATGTTTTTCTCACTCTGATTCACGTCAAAAGTAAATGTTGAACGTTTTTATGTCAGAGCTGTGGTCAGAGGTAGGAAAGGCAAAGAAAAAGAGCTCCCCTTCGGTACACCGAAGGGTACGTAGAGTTAGTATGAAAATTTTATATTCCATGTCCAAGTCAGTCTGGCCATGTTTTGAAGTCAGAAAAGTTATCCTTTGCATGCTTTATGGTTTTATGCTGTTCTGTTTAGAGTTTTATGGCAGATCTGCAGTCAGTTAACGTTTTTTTGCTCGATATATGAAGCTTGAAGCCGCCATGTTGTAAAGTTAAAATTGTTTTTGGTTATACACGAAAACTTTATGGTTATACACGAAAAGGTTAGGGTCCATACATAGACTAATAATCAATGGTAACAGGACTCCAACTTCAACTTCTTTCTTAATGGCACCGCATGCTTTTCGCTACGACTCTGCCAGTGTCATAAACTTCGAAAACAGAAAAGGTATGATTAGTTTAACGAACTAAAATCTTATAATTTAGCATCCAAATGATTTTTCCGATAAAAGTTAGAACTTTTGGTTGTCAATCTTACCTGGGCCAAGGGATATGTCAGAGTCAGGTTAACATCTTGCGTTTCAAAAGTCCATGCTCGTGCTCCGTGAACAATCACTGAATCTGCCAATTTAACAAACTTGTTAGTGAGAGTCCGCGCCATTGTGGGTGTCCCAGATGATGGCTCCTACTATCCTGTCATATTTCGCACAGCTGGAAATGATGACACTACCAAGCGAGCTCATTTACCACGTGGCGCTTTTCACCCATCATAATTTGGACCTGTTCCAGCGTCGTGGAATTAACCTGAACCGCGCTCTCCGTAGCAACAATAGGGTAGAGTGCTGGGTAAAAAAATATTATGCTATTTAGCCCGTCAGTTAGATTATTGGAAGTTATTTGGACACATATTTTTTCTTTTGTCAAACCTAGAAAAATGTCACAAATAAATAGAGTCAAAGTTGGGGACTAGTGACGTAACACTTTGCTAAAAAGTGTGGCAAGGTGTGACGTCATGCGAAACTTTAACTGGTTATGTCTTCATTATTTTTTGTTTAATCGACGAAAGAAAAAATAAAATACGTGTTCAATATCTTCTGATAATCTAACTGATGAACTAATTGGAATTTTTTAGGACTCTAGCCTATTACCACTACAGACTAATAACACCCTCAAACAAACTACGAAAGTCGGAGAGATCAGCGTAGTACATTAAGAGCACTGCGGTGTACAAAAGATTACCTGAACAAGAACAAAATAAAAAAAATTCAAAACCCCAAGACAGATTTTCATGAAACATGGCTCACACTCGGGATAAAATTATCAATGACACAAAAAAACTAAACGAAAATCGGTTCATCCGTTTGGGAGCTACGATACCATAGACAGATACACAGATACACATACAGACACGTTAAACTTATTATAACACCCCTTTCTTTTTGCGTCGGGGGTTAAAAAGAGATGCCGCTTCTTCCATCATATTCAAGCACCGACATAAGACATGGCTACTGGAGAAGGTGTTCTACACCTTCTGTGAGTACCTAGTAGTACCTGAACTGTAGAATACAATCCCCGTGCCTGATGTAAAACAAACATTTTCTCATAAAAGATATAAAATGTTCATTGATTTCTCTTAGGTAACTATTTATAGCGGATAAGAATAGTTGTAAGATTAGTGAAATAATATCGAATATAAGTTAATTGTAACGATGACTATGTGATGTTATTCTATTTGACGTGTAAATTTATTTATATCAATAAAATATTGAACCTTGAAAACGAACTACTAACTTTCTAGTGATTGAAACGAAACAAGAAATTGGTTAATGCAGTTAACCTAAAAATTATCTGACTGTCTTTAAAAGGTCATGAACACGTCGTTTACAAGTAAATGGATTTATTTTATTCAGACAACTAAGTCCATTTTACAAACATGACATATAAATGTCATTACAGTGTGTAGACAAAAATCTATAATATTTTTTTCGCGGCGGTAATCACCAATGTTACACACTAGTATAGTACCATAATGTAGTATTATTTATGCACAAGCGAAGCTTACATACACTTTACATAGACTGGTGCTATTATAATCTTACATACACTTTACATAGACTGGTGCTATTATAATCTTACATACACTTTACATAGACTGGTGCTATTATAATCTTATGCCGGCATTTTATAATTACCCAGTTGAAAAACAATAATCGCTAGTAATACTGCGTACCAATCAAGATTTCTTGGTAATCTTCAAGTAAATGTCGAATGTTTATCGCGTTACTTTACATTTGTTTTTAGTTCTCGGCTGCTTTTTAGCGGTCGTTATAGATAAATAAGTAAATTAAATCAAATGATGTACCTACCTAATCAAAATGGTAGGATTTACAATACATATAACTGATATAACTGTTATTGTGTTAACAGAACGCGATCTTTTTACAACTAGGTACTCCTTAACTTCCAGATAAGCTACATGTAATCAAAATAATTATGGATCAGTTTTATCGTTATCTTAATAATATTTTTATCATAAGCAGAGGTTTCTTATTTAGTTTCTAATGTAGTTGTGTATTGTATTATAAAATTTATAATGTACGTACGTAATATGTATATCATTGATAATTTTCTTTTACTGTTTGTGCTCTACCAACTCTTATTCGTCTTATATCTTTTTCGCCATCCCTAGGTTGACTGGGAGAAATCGCTCTCAGCAATGAAGCCGCCTATTGTACTGATTATGTTTT
Source organism: Eupithecia subumbrata (assembly GCA_949316285.1). Classification (NCBI taxonomy): domain Eukaryota; kingdom Metazoa; phylum Arthropoda; class Insecta; order Lepidoptera; family Geometridae; genus Eupithecia; species Eupithecia subumbrata. The sequence continues at coordinate 736,415 of OX438644.1, read as the reverse complement.
AAATTAAGATATATGGTTTTTATTTTGTTATATTTTAAGTGTAATAAAGTATTTAATCATTCAGTGGTAGGAGTGATGTAAAACACCAATAGAATCTCCCTATACAACGTATCTCCCTGTACATATAAGATGGCCATGCTATTTCAACACCTTGTTATTGGAATAGTTTTACAAAACTATTATCTCTATTTAGTAAAAATCGGACTGATGAAACAAATAGTGATGTGATAGAAGAAAGAAATATAACTCATATTTACCTTTTTCATTTTCCGTTTTACAAAAAAAGCGGTTAACAGTACTGTTTTCTGTAGATTTCAATCGTCTACCTTGTTCTTGACTGGGGATATTTTCATTAGAAAACCATTCCTCTTCATCTGGGACCTCTTCCACGGATTCTTCTTTGTCCGACTCATCTTTTTCTGACTCCTCTTCACTTGTTATCTTGTCTTTATGGCTTGACATTCGTTTTAATGGAAATACTTCTTCAACTGCATTCAATCGAGTGTATTTACTAAATTTCATTTTATCTATTCCTTTAATTTTTATAAAATCACGTAGCTCTGTTTTTGTTTGGACTTGTTTCAAAAAATCACTCTCGTCACTGAATACTTCAGAAACTCCTTCATCTGTTTCAAAATCGTCACCAACTATAACTGCATCGCTTTCTTCCAAATTTTCTTCCAGTTCTGAACTTGATCGAAGCGTTGAGTCATCTTCCAATGATAAAACACTTTCACCATTTTCTTCTACCAAAATTTCATCACGATCTACTCCTGAGCTATACTTTTCATTGTGAAACAATGGATTATTCTCAAATTGAGCAACATTATCGATATTAACTATTTTATTATGAAGTGTATCATGAGTCTCACAGACTACATTGCAGAAAGGTCCAAAGAGTATTGAAAGGTAAAGAGTTGCTTTCATAATAGCTATAAAAAACAAACTGAGTTGATTTATGACTATAATTACCTATTGTAAAGATTATTTGATAAGATTTTGATTGACGACATTAATTTTTGTTTTTTAAAAGCCAGGTATCTGGTTTCAAATTAGTGTTTTTATTATCTTATCTACTAAGATACCATTAACACTTTTCGTCTGGTCTGGGATCCAGGGTTCAAGTTCCGGGTCGGGCCGAAGTTGTTATTGGGATTTTTCTAGCAAGAAAAATTAACAGCCCGGAGTCAGGAAGTTGGCGGTGTTACACCTCCCCTGCCGCAGAATCCTGCGCTTGACCTCTCCCCAGTCGTGTAGGAAGACCGTCCCATCGCATCGGGCTATGAGAATGAAGTAATAGAGAGTGCACCTGTGTTTGAACACACACTAGTGCACTATAATGTCTTCTGCGCACATGGCTAGTCTCCGATGAGACTGGCTGCATTGGTCGAAATTCGGCTAGGAAGACATCATCAGGTAGTACGTAACAAAGTTAATTATTGGGAAGAGAAGGTATCTAATTACACTAGATAGGTACATGCCAGGTAGTTACTTAGGTACCTACCGTAAGTAGTAACTTAACTACATATAAATTTTAACTGTTTTAATTTTATCTTCAGGGACATCTTGTCCTGCATAGAGCTATGTTTTCATACCAAAGACTTTTTGTGTTTTTATTTTTAACCTTTTTTTTGGATGACTATTGTCGCTGAACAGTGCCAACCAAAAATATGTGTTTCCGAGTTTTATAAATGGACTGTGCTTAGCTATTTATGCCTCTTTTTATGATGACCTACAGTTTGGAGTTATGAATACAATGAAGTAATTAGGCTTTTACCTACATAGTAGTATTATTAAATCTAAACTAAACCCTATCAAAAACATCCATGACCCAACTTTATTCACTTGTCCCTTCAATGGTTAGGCCGCAAAAACCTAAAACTGGTTTTGACAAAGGGATCCTCTCTCTCTCATTAAGGCTATTATACGCCCATATAATATACTACAGATAATAATAATACATTATTACCATAGGAAGGCCTACCACCAGCCCAAAGCACTCTAAAGTGAAATATTGCTACCAATAAAACGATTTTATTTCATGTTATTAATTTATTTTATCTTGTTTTATGGGTTTATCTATCTTGAAAGAAATCCGTGGCGTATCAAATCGTAGAACATAAATAAATCTGGGTTCCCAACTCGTTTTTCGTTTTCTAAAAGTTTAACCGAAAAAAATTCATTGATAATGAGATAAGTAAATTCCTATTCCAAATCTGCAGGCCGATCCAGATGTATTCGTGAGTGAATCACTCATACGATTCTCGCCGAGCATTCGTTCATTAGGGTTTTGAAGATCGAAGATCGGTTTCAAAACCCTTATGGTCTCGCTTTGTCTGTCCTTTTTTCCCTCCTTAATAACTCAAAAACTGCTGCAGCTATCAACTTGAAATTTAAAATAATAATACATTTCGTGCGCCTGTACAGATTTAGTGAAAAATAAATGAAAATAAATGAAAAATGAAAATGAATATTTTCCATACAAATTGTGATGCCGAAATTTTAAAAGATACCTACAGAGTCATATGGGGTATCAAATGAAAGGTATCATTTTGTACATTTCAAAATATTTTTGAATTTTTTGTAGGTTTCATACTTTTCAAAATATTTCGAAATAAGTCGAAAAAATACCCATTCGCCCCCCTATCTCCGAAGATTGCAGAGCGATCCATGTAAAATGTATGGAGCGTTTATAGACATGGATCTTTAATTTACAGGAAAAATATGGAGAAGTTTGAAAAAAGAACGCTTTTTGAAAAATGGTCAAAAAGGGGGGAATAATTTTCAAAAGGAGGGACTACCTCACCGAATGGGGTATCAAATGAAAGGTATCGGTTTGGACATTTCAAATCAGTTTTTGAAATTTCTGTAGCTTTCATACTTTTTGAAATATTTCGAAAAAAGTCGAAAAATTTACCATTACCCCACCTTAACTGAACCACCCATTTAACCGAAGCATGCAGAGAGATCCATCTGAAATGTAGGTTGGTACCTACTATTCTTAGGTATTCGTTCACAAACGTTCAAAACCCTCGGCGCGCGAGTCACACTCGCACTTGACGGATCTTGTTTTCTATTGTTTTTTATTCCTAACCAAAATGGTGCCAATGAGCGGCGAAAATAGTATTATTTTTGTGTAATTGTTTTTTCTCGTAATAAAAGTTAACTATGTAATTTTTTTTATGTCTGCTTTGTACTGTGTAAGTAGCAATGATTGTCTATGTCTATGTCTAGTATGAATGATACACTCACGAATAGATACATCTTCCCGACATAGCCTGAATTTTTAGAATAGCAACATTTTTGCCCTGCTAATCTCAAATGCTTCATGGCCTTAGAAACATACTAATTTAAATATAAAACACGTGCTAAAATCTGTTATATATTTCCTCTTGAGTCATTCATCTTATGACTCGGTGCTATGGCCTTTGACTTGTTGGTCTAAGATAGCATAAATGTCTCAAAAGTACCAGCATTTTATCATCAAATCTTCTATGGACTTACCTACATTATTGGGCTGAATAAAATAGTAATTTAGGTATATCACATTTTAATAACTATTATTAGTATTGACAACATAACTAGGTCACATAAAAACACTGGCACACACAATCAAGCGTAGATTTCAACCAAAAACTTATATCCGGAACCCCTCTCACTTTTCAATTTAATATTCACAAAGTTGAACCCTAAGCCACCTCTTGTAATCGATGGCTGAGCACCAGCTTCTTCCAAGTCCTTTATAGCAATACCCTTAATCTTCTGGTCTCCTACCGGATATTCAAATACAATCTCTTCTTCCCTCTTCACAAGAGGAATGGCACTCTTCTCTAAATTCTTCTCGTAGACTTTCCTGACTTGTCCAGTGTGATCGTAGATTTGTCCGACGACCACGGTCTTGGAGTATACCAGGCAAACAGAGGCCGACAGGAGTAGGAGTACTTTGAACATGGTGCGTGGTGCGTGCGTTCGATTCAGTGTTTACGTTTCAAATGCAAAGGCCTGAGTGTCGTATTCGCATAAAGACTGGTTTATAAAGGAGTATAAAAAGTTTCCTTGAGGCACTATTTGGGGCCCACTCACTAATTATACCTAGTATGTTCTAAGAATTATTTGGATTTTGTTAGGTTATCCAAATTGTGCTTCTAAGATACACCTACACCTCGCAAGACGAGTCACCATAAGCTGATTTTTAAAATAATATTTTTATGCTATGTTCCTAATGTGTGAACTGTCGTTTAATAATAATAATATATTTTTATAACAATGTTTTTTGTTAGTATAGTGCGTAACCCCACACTCAGGGTAATTTCTAAGAAATTAAATAATATCGCAAAAAATTTCGACTTTGACGGGACTTGACTTACGGAAGGATGCGGGTTCATGTCCCGTCGAAGTCCAAAATTTTTGCGATATTATTTAATGTTTAAAATAATGGACTATATCAAAGGTTTAAAATAAATAATATTATTTTGTTTCATAAACAATTTATATTAGATCTTTAACACAGCATTATTTAATCCCATACAAGTAGTTTTTGTTCTGGATCCCATAAAATCGATTTTCGACGACTCGAAAATCCACTGATTTAACTAAGTAGGTTCTTATGATTTGAAAACTTTTTTAGTCATGCACTTAAAATACATTGATTTACACGTATAACAAAAAAAGTAGGTACTGTAAATTTTCTGACCAATATAAAAACACCCTAACAATATCAAGTGTATCAACAATTTAACAAGGCTACCGAGAGGTCAGTTGACATTAATCACTTAATTAAAACCACGCAATATGAACTCTACTACCTTACCATAAGGGTGTTCCATCGCTATTGAACTCTCAGTGAAATGTACTCTAGTCGGTTGTGATAAGAGCCCTTGATGTTTAATCATGGAGATGGTTTTCCTCCTCGTGTGTACAATATTTGATCCAATTATATTAGAAGCTAGTTTGAAAGACTAGGAAGAAAACATGAAAGCTTTAGGAATCATAAGTATAAAAAATATTTTTATACTACACCTGCTCGGAAAGTTGCCTATTCCTTTTCCATTAATAGAATAGAAAGTATGTCTTTGCAGGCCTATAGGAAACCGGGAGGAAAAACTCTATGGAATTTCATTTCTCACGTGTTTTAGCGGGAGGAAAAAGTGTATGGAAATCCATTTCTAACGTGTTATTTTTTTTTTATTTCCTAAAAAATCGGCCGGTAGCTATGGTTATTTTCGTTCGGTCAAACGACAAAGTTTTTACTCCAAGTCCATTAGGCCTGCTCCGATTTCCGAACAATATTTTGAAAAAAGAACCCAAAGGCTGGCGCGGTCAATGAGGTTTTACCAACATCATTGGGCGCGGTAAGTTCTTCTAAATTTCAATTATTAATTAATTCTGCTTTTTATTTTCCTCGAAGGTGTAGTATAAAGCACTATTTATCACTCGGCAGAAAGCGCGATTCCTACCTCGTGTGTTTTAAGGCCCTCGGCTGCTTGCGTCGAAAAACATATTCAGCTATTTTTGTTGTTGACTACCTATGCGTATGACCTTTTGCAAACTTTGTAAATTTTATTGATGTTGCTAACTTTATTATGCTGAGTTAGTTGATAAATCTAAATAACCACAAGTTTAGTAAGCAAAGTACTTAAAAAACACCTTTCTAAGAAGGTCGTCGGTAAGTCTTTTCCTTAGGTTTTAACGAAAAATATTCACTTTTAATAATACGCTTAGGTAAATCCTCTTTCTTTTCTTTAATTTATTATCAATTTTTTTAACTCAGACACGGTGAAAAATTAGTTCAATCTAAACAAAATTTTGTTGCATTTTTAAAATCGACACCACCAATCACATATCAAGAACATCAAAATAATAAATAATGCTGGACAATTCACAGCATTTATTTATTCATAGCAAAAACATCAACTAAATACTTATACCCTTCTCCTCTGGCTCCACTTTTCAACAATATAGTCACGTTTGGATACCCCAATCCACCCTCTTTAATATAGGCCAGCGCATCCCCTTTCAAGTCTTGCACAGTTATACCGCGGATTATCTCATTATTAACTCCTTTCACGAAAATTTCTTCATTTCTGTATATTAAAGGTATGCCAACTTTTTCGTGAATATCGTGATAGATGAGATAGGCTCCAAAAGAACTTCCCACGTCAATATTTCCTCTCGCGTTTACTGATACTGCTATAGCCAGGACAAGCAGTAAATGTCCCGCCAACGCCATTTTGTTAAGTTTGAATTGAGAATCGTTTCTGTGAAGACTATTAGAAATTAAAAAAGAACGTGTGCTTGCCACAAAGGTTTGCTTTGCTCTTGGCAAAAGGAGGTACAAATTGATCTTTTATTTGAATTCGTTCTTTTATTAGATTGTCGTTTGGTTTAGTCATTATGATAAGAAGATATGACTATTAGAGCCTTATCACACTAGCGGCTTGCGAGCGGCTGCGGGGCGGAGCGGGCGCGCAGCGGATGCGTCGCGAACACGTCGCGGCTACACAGCTAATGCGTTGCGGATACGCCGCCGCAGTGTTGCCAGATGATTTTGACGAGCGATCGTACGCTGGTTTGGAAAAAAATCATATTTCTTAGGGAGAGGAGAATAAAAGGATCGTACATATGTTTAGGTAAGAAAGTTTATTAATAAAATTAGCTACGTCTTCTACAAATTTTTACTGATCATCAAATTGAGCGTTTCAGGTGATGGTTCATTATTTTCACAGCACCCGAAACGCTTAACATGCTGTTTCGATAGTAATAGACCATTTAAAGTTTCGCTATTGAGTTTGTTGCGACTCTTTGTTTTTATTAAATTGACTGAGCTAAAACAGCGCTCACAATCAGCATTCGAATGTGGTAAACACAGCAATTGAATAGCAAACTGTGCAATATTTTTAAAATCGACTACTGATGGGAGTAGGTACTCGGTGAATAGTGATGGGCCAATAACATTTGTTTGGCGGCTTTTTGGTTTGTTCCATGTTTGATCGTCAAGGTTTGATTGATTCATTTGACATCATCATGCATGACTGAAGTGATGTAATAGACATTGAAAGACAATAACAATTACAAGAAATTGACAGCTGACTTTTCTCTAGGACCACCATTCGAATCGGTCACCATTTTGTATATGCACAGTAAGGTCATTCAAAATCTTTAAAAAAATCGTACAAACCGTGTACGATTTCGATGATTCGATCGTACATGAGTAAAACGGGAAAAAAATCGTATGAATACGATTTAAATCGTACATCTGGCAACGCTGCGCCGCCGATACGCCGCGGCTGCGCAGCGAAGACGTCGCGGACGCGCGTCCACGCTGCTGTCGCAACAAGTTCCTTGCGCATCCGCGTTCGCTCCGCCCCGCAGCCGCTCGCAAACCGCTAGTGTGATAAGGCTGTTAGGTAGAGTAAGTAGGTACTTAACTAGTTAATCGCTTTTTTCATTATGATAAGAAGAAGAAGTAACTTTTCATTAGGTACCCATCTCACAATATCAAATGCCGTCTAATTTGAATCAACGTGAAGATAAAAATTAATAGTATGTATGGGAGCACAGATGAATCTGTGTATTGAACGCATAGATCTATGTACGTAATAATGAAGATCTAAATAGATAAACTGAAAAACTGAAACCTGGCAAAACTCTGGCTGGCTACGGCTAAAATGACGTGATAAGAACATCGATGTTAGTACAACTCGGGAGATTGGGTACCTGTACCTACTCGTACTAGCTTCTCGAAAGTGGGAGACTCAAATTAGGTCCACCCAGTCATAGTCGGATCGACGAATAACAAATAAGTATGGAAAGACGTACCTAGACCGAAGTGCGAGCGAGACAACAATACGCACGCGAAACACGAACGACGGCGGCGCTAATCTATTTTATGTTATTTTGAGGTGGGTGGACCTGATACCTGATTTGATCCTTCCACTTTCGAGACGCTAGTACCCAATTTTACTTATGTACATCGATGATTGATCATAATACTTACCTAATAGGTAATATGTAATATACTACTTAATATACATACTAGGAAATAATATAGCCTATTATTCAGATCTTAAATTAACAAGTTTAAACTTAAGAAAACTAGAAATACAACTACTTAAATTAAAATTAGATTAAAGTTAGCTCTCAATGTCAGGTACTCAAGATTGTTCAATTATTATGTAGTTATTAATCGTTATATTCCCACTATCACTTTAACCTCTCGGTGACCAGCTATCCGAGAGGAGTAAATTGAAAAACAGCGCTGCTTGCATATTAATGCATTACAGCTAAATGCTTAATTTACTCCTTTTGTTTTATTTATTTTTATTTATTTATTTAATTCGGATTGCCATCAGCTTAACTAAATACAATAGAAATTAAAATAGATACAGAAAGCTAATAATAGGCATTCGCTAATAGAATTATAATAAACTACTTAAGTGTGAATGTGAACACTAAAATTTTTCCGTCGACAATTGCGTAACTACATAATGAAGCAATAAAATTATACCAATTAAATTAATACCTAACAAAAAAAACAAATAAGCGTAAAATACATCATGTGCAAAAGAAGTCAAGAGTCATGCATCGCCTTGTCCTGTGAATGTGAATGTGAATGCTGGTATTGAAAGGGTCAATGTTCAGCATCCTGCTGAAATCATTGACTGTTCTACTCGCTCGCACTACAAATGAATTTTGTCTATAAAATTAGTTCCAACAAGTTAGTTTATTCGTTTTAATTAAGTAGTTTAAGCATAGTTTTATTTTGTTTATTTTCTGAATTAAGATAATAAATGATTTTCTATTCTATTCTATTTGTAGTTTGTTTGTTTTCTGCAGATCTGTTTGCCAATCGGCAAAGGCCTTCCAACCTTTTCCATTCAGATCCTTCTTGAGCCACTCTGTTCCATATCACTCCTGCGACTAGCCTCATGTCATCGTCCCACCTTTTCAGAGGCCGGCCTCTTTTACTTTTGCCTTCTTGGGGGTACCATCTTGTTATGATTTTGCTCCTCTTGTCTTTGCCTCTTATCAGTCTTCTGATTTTAAGGTTACATCTGTCGTTTTTGTTTTGTTTCTGATCACTTGTTTTTCGGTCTGTCCGATTTCTTCACATTCAGCATGCTCCTTTCCATCGCGTGTTGACAAGATGCGAGTTTGTTTGTTATTTCTTGAGTTAAATAATTAACTTTATAAATGTATATATAGTTTTTTGTCTTTCATAGCTTCTCTTAAACTCCGATATCTCTTTCAGCCGTTTGTCATTCTCCTCTCAACTTCTTTTGGCATGGGTTCTTTTTGGTTTATTATGACATGTCCCAGATATTATGTATTCTTCACTTTAGTTTACGGAGTTTTTGGTGTTTCCTAGTTTTATTGTGTTTGTACTTCCGTTTGTCATCGTGGTGTTTTCGCGTATACCTAGCACTATAAATAAATTAAATATATAAATCGTCAGCGAGTCTTTAATGTGTCAGGAGTACACCGTCTATATTGATCCCAAGATGTTCCCAATTGAGTCTTCTGAAAATTGATTCCAGTACCGCCGAGGCATCGATGGTTGATATTTCGAATTAAACGAATTAAAAAGAAGGTGAGGTACGTTTTAAAAAAGTCTATATTCTTAAAAAAAAAACATAACAATCAGATCACATTAATACTTCCTTCCATACTGGATATCATCATTATAATTATTATAACCCCCTTTAGAAAAATACCTCTGACTTTGAGTTGGGTCATTTCCATAGACTTCAATCTGGAACTTATAACCTCTTAGGATAGTCGGACTCTTCAGACCTATAGTCACACTCTTCATACCAATGCCCCCACTCTCTATGAAGGCTTCTCCATCCTTGTCATCACGAAGGTCGGTTACATAAACTGCACTGATGATTTCGTTGCCAACTGCTTGAATGACGATGTCGTCTGTTCGCTGCCATAGAGCAGGGTTCACTTCTTTTATCTCGCTGTAGATTTTTCTTGACTGTGGTGTCGCGAAGCCAAGTCGAATATCGTTTGCTTTGGTAATAGCCACCAATGCTACCAGTACAAGAATTATCACTTTCGACATTTTTGTCGACTTATCGACCTTTTTAAATATGTCGATATAATACTTTTGTATTTTCTTTGGTAAATCTTGTGCAAAAATGAAGGTTTTCTCGTACTGTAGGTGTTTAAATAGAGTAGTTTCATTAGCTCATCGGTTCTCGGAATGATTCTCGTATGGTCGATAATTGATGGATCTATTGATAGTTTGTAGGAAGTCACGTCTGTCATAAAGAATAGACCCATTCATGGTAGACCCACATCTTTAAAAAAAGGTTTGACTGTATTTTGGTTGGCTTTATTTTGGCATAAATGGGTGATAAACATACATTTATTGTAATAATAATAGGACCTTTTAAAGGATTGATCGAATTAAGTTTAAAAAAAATTTAGCTGCCTAACTCCTTTTTTGACGGAAACACAAGAATGACCAACCTCCTGCTTAAACTTTTTTGTCTGAAATCGCGGTTCAAATTAATGATTCGTTTTCCAAAAAAATATTGTGGTTTATCTCAGTAAAGAAAGACCTTACCTTCTTAATTTTCTTGTCGGCAATCGGGATTCGAATTCTGAATCGAAAATAAGTTTCCACGTTCACTTCTTGCATAAGCAAAGCCACATGAAAAGCGAAGCGTAGAGTAAATATTATGACAAATATTGCGTAGGATTGACGAATTTATTACCTCTGTCCTGATTTAGGTACCATTCACTTCACACATTAACATCAATCAAACATATTATTTCTCGACACTTCTGCATCTGAATTCGAAAAATCAAGTCGTGCCAAAATGTTGACGTCAACCATTGCTCTATTGTTTACTGTAACTTTATTTTGCGTGTTACAAAACACGCAATGCAACGACTTATTCCTTGGTTATCCTGATATGGCGTCGAAATTGATATACAGTAAAGTGCATCAAGAGAATCCCGCTATATGGGTTCGGAGTGAAACCTTCACAGTCAACTGTTCAAGGAACGAAGTTATTAGTGCCATAGAGATTATGGACCTTCGACAAGACAAGTGGGGGGACGCCTTCGTCAAATCGGGAGGAGTCGGAGAGAAGTCAGTCACTTTTGAACTCGACAGTCCTTCTGTGTTTAGAGGATACAACTTTTGGGTGAAAGTGTACGCGATCGAGACCAATTATTTTTTGTACAATCATGGGAAGAAGTGACTGGGTGGTTTTATTTTGTGGTTTGCTTGTGTCATTAAAGTTTTTGTTTAGTTTATAGTTTTTTTTTATTTCTTAAATAGTTCCTGCCTACTAAAAATGGCCTAAGTAAATATTTACAAGTCTAGAACTACATCGGTGCAAAATTTCGTATCGATCCCTTCATCAAAACTACAAAAAGAATAAAAAAAAATTGCACAGCTGGGGTTACAAACATCCATTCATCCAAACGTTCCTATTTATAAAATCAGTGTGACATTACAAAACTACAACGCTGTCAGGGCCATCTGCAGTCAAAAGCATTATAATACCTTTTAAAAAAATTAGAAAGATACATAAATAAATAAATACATTGCCACCCTTGATGTAAATGCCTTGACTTGTGCACGAGTAGTTACTAATTTTTAGCTTTTTCTTGTCAAAGTTAAATAATAATAACCATGCATATTTCCTTAAATTACCATGACAAAGTGACATGACTTCATAGACGCGACAAACACAATATCGAAGAACGTGTTCATCTTTTGTAAAGTCGAAAGTAGATAACCTAAATGATATCATGGTTATGGTCATAATAGAGACCTACGTAAGAAGGTGCTTAAGCCGTACGTCCACCAGATCGGAATCGGAGCGTAGGTACGCAGCTTACGAGGCGTCGGTATTTACAACATGCAGAATGTCGGCAGATATGTCGATCCAGTAGAGAAGTCAATACAAAGCAAGAAATAATCTATATCTATACTTATAATAAAACTGTAACAGGTCCAATTCTGTACATTGAAGATATTTTGAAAATTTTTTTTGGAGGGCACTCTATTATCGATATTGAAGCCAAAACTGTAATTTTTTTCATTCATGTCTGTCTGTCTGTCTGTCTGTCTGTCTGTCTGTCTGTCTGTTTCTTAAACGCGCATCACGTCGAAACTACTGAAGGTATTGAAATGAAACTCGGCACGATTTTAAGTCATATTACGAGGAAGGACATAGGATACTTTTTATCCCGGAATTCAGTCAGGTTTCCCTGGGAGAGGGGATGAAAGTAAAATTTCTTCACCGCGCATGACGCCGAAAGTGCTGAATGAGTTAGAATGAAACCTTGCACGATTTGATTTCATACTACATGGAAGGACATGGGATACATTTCATCCTGGAATTCAGTCATGTTCCCCTGGGAGAGAGGATGAAAGTAAAATTCTTTAACTGCGCATCACGATGGAACAACTGAATGAATTCGAATGGAACTCGGCATAATTTGATTTCATTCTACGAGGAAAGATTTTATCCCAGAATTTAGTAAGGTTCCCCTGGGAGAAGGGATGAAAGTAAAATTCCTTCACCGCGCATCACGCCGAAACTACTGAATGAGTTGGACTGAATTGGTACTATTTGAGTTCAAGGAAGGACATGGGATACATTTTATCCTGGAATTCAGTAAGGTTCCCCTGGGAGAGAGGAAAAAGTAGAATTCTTTAACCGCGCATCACGACGGGTCTACGCGTCGTCCGATTTCATGCATTCTTTTTGTTAGATCGAATTTGACTAAATCAGTAGAAAGTCGAGTAGAAAATCAGTAGATTGATGAAATAATCTGTAGTTAGAAGAAAAAAATTAGTAGATAGAGGGTAGGTAAGTTCCTATCTATGTATTTTTCCAAGACGCACCCATTAGTTAGGTTCCTACCTACTAAGGCGTCTTGGAAAAATAAGTTAGGTTCCTACCTTACATGATATATGGTGGTTTAGCTGGTCCAGTTAACTGTACCACCGAAGTTTGGTTGCAGTAAGTGGTCCAATTAAACTAACTAGACCACAGAAAAATATTTTTACACAGCCAACTGTACCTACCTGCTAACAAAAAAAAATTACGGTAGTCCAGTCAAATGGATCAGGAGCCCAATTCTGCAATACAATTGCTTCAGTATGACAATGGAATCGTTGCAGAATCATCACGTAGAATCCTTAGATTTATAAAACTCCAGATAGTGCGTGCGAGATAAATTAATAGTTTCAAACTTGACACACGTCTCTCCATCTGCATTCATCATAATTTCTTTCATCTGAGGTGGAATACCCAAACGTGTCATTCTGTGTCGATATCCCTGTCATAGTGAAGCGATTAGTATAGCAGAATAGGGCCCCAGCTGAACGGAACCATCAGTAAGAAGTGAAACGAGTATGACACTTCTTAACACTGACGCTGGCCGAGTCGTAGCTAAAAGTCGTGTTTATAAAGAATGGGATTGAAGATGACAACATGCTATCCCCCGTAGACCCTACACGATTTTTTGCACGGCGGCGTGTCATAATATGAGAGACTATGGTTAAATGTGAACTTAATTAGTCGGCAGGTGAGGCAATCGCGAACGAAGTCGCGGGTACAGCTAGTTATAATAATAAAATAATTTATTTCAGTCATTAAAAAGAACCCATAGGTTATTTATAAATAAATAAAAATACCTATACCTACTTACGGTTCCCGCTCTGTTGCACAGAGAGCCAGAACCTGTACATAGGGCTACAGATGTTGTTAGCCATAAAGCCAAGGATGCTTTGTTAGACCGTCTCAGATTGGCCCAGCCAGAATGACACAATACGAGATCTGATTATAGCGAATAAGTCCAAATCCTTACGCTCCGTACGCTCCGATTCCGAACCGGTGGACACACAGCTTTAATTGATGATTTCCCGGTATGATATCTCCTACCTATCATCTGTCATCCAAAAATATATTAGATACTAGCGAGACTTCAATTGTTAGTAGACATAACGTAGTATGGACAGGCACTTAACTAATACAGCAAGAGAAGTTCGAGAATTTTTAAATCAAAGCCAGAAAGGGGTTTGAACATTTTAGCCTTACCAAAGGTGACAATGTTTTTTTAAATCGCCGTTCACAGTAAAAGTTAATATATTTGGATAGAGGATAATAAAAACAAACAAAAATGTTCTATGACACAATGTACTAACTAATGCGTCAGATTTCTGAGAAATTCATTTTTATTGTGCGCGGCAATTTTGAATAGAAAAGAAAATATGGGCACACTCCATACACAACATTTCTAACCCTTTCTGAACATGGTACATTTTTTAATCTTTTCCGGTCTCGAACAAATGCATCTAATAATATGGATAAATCAATGTAATTAAACAAAATTTATATAGACACGAGTACCTATGATACCGGGACATGTAGATCGCAAGTTGTACAAGTTAGGTATAATATGTACAAGAACAAAATAAAAAATTTCAAATCCCCATATATTTTCATGAAACGTAGCTAAGAACACTCGGGATAAAATTATCTAAAAAAACTAAACGAAAATCGGTTCACTGTTTAGGAGCTACGATACCACAGATAGATACACAGACAGACACGTTAAACTTATAACACCCCTCTATTTTTGCGTCTGGGGTTAGTAGTAGGTAGTAGTGAGAGGCATGAGTGCAATGAGATGGCCTGTGCGCAAGTTCTATAAGTCCGAATGAGAGAAAACATTGCGTAGCCAGTTTTTACAAGTAAGGATGGTTATTTATTGGAATTAGCAATGACTGCACGCACACATGCTTAAATAATAAATAAGTAGATTTTTCTTTTGTTACAGCAACATGGGCCTCCTCGAATCCGAGAATTGGACAAAACAGAACCTCTACTCTTCATCTCCCCGTCTCTGCTCATTATTAAACCTCACACCAGGCCAGAGACGGGTTTGCAGAAGACATAGAGAGCACATGCCAGCAGTCAGTGCTGGAGTGAGGAAGGGAATCGAGGAGTGCCAGCATCAGTTCAGGACTAGGAGGTGGAATTGTACAGTAACTCAGGATGGAACTGTATTTGGACCTCTTACTTTGATTGGTAAGTTGAGTTGTAATGAAATGAAACGAAATGAAATAGTATATTTGCTTAAATAAAGGCTGGCAGATAGGAAGACATTTATTTACAGAACTCTTAAAACTTAATTAGATTCTATTAGAGTACCAGGGAAACATAGGCCCTATGGATATAGCTACCACTGACGCAGTTGTAGGATGCTTAGCAGTTGTCGGATGAACTGTATTAAGACATCTTGGGACATATGAGTTGTATGACAGACAATAGACAGAGTCTGTGTCTGTCTGGACAGGCATTGCCATTTAGCTACAGAACCCTAAAAATTCACTGAAGTTCCTAAGATTACTTACCAGGCAAGTATAGATCTAGGGATTAAGGTAGAAAAACAAAAATGCTGACTCTTATATGCCAAGGACGCAACAATATCTCGTAGAAATGATATAAAGATGTTTTCGCGAAGCGGCTGACAAGGCTCTATAAAAATATCGTAAAGCTTTTTCAGGCATAATAACGACAAGCTGATTCCCGTATTAGGTAAAAGGGATTTTCGTTTTATTTTGTTCTGTGAAGGTGAATTCTACGATATGTACTTTTTAGCACCTGTTCGTGAGTAATGAACTCTGCAACCAAGCGCCAACTATGAAATTCTATGAAACCTCGCTCACTTCTACGTGCCGAGTCGGTCGAATCGTCAGAATTCATTTTCTCATCTGCTTTATCGGCGTGTTAATTTATCTATGTTTCATTGGCTTATAGGCGCGTTAAGTTAATTTATGTTTGAATAGTGTTTTCAGCAAAAAATTTAAAATAAATAGAAAGTACCTACATGCATTTGGAACCCATCAGCCGAGCAAATAAATACTCGAACTTGACCATTCTTTTTTCGAAAATAGATAAAAGCTAAAGTGAAATAAATCTTTAGTACCAGGAACACATGACTTACGGAAAATACATCGCCACTTTTATCTAGAACACCTAAAAGTACCTATAGAAGTGCTTGTCTACGATAAATCAGGGCTGTCTAAAGCAGACGTTAACGTGGATTTAGTGCTTGAATCTCACCACTTTACTTTTGTGGAGGGGAAATAGTGGAAAAGTTAGATTTTTATCAGTTAACTTATCCAAGATTGTTGAAGTTACAATAAAAACACCAGCTGCTACGAGAGCAACGTTTTCAATAAAACGTGAAGAAAATGATCTACTTATAACTTCCTATCTGAAATAACTGCAGATCATTGATTGATAATATTATACTATCACTATAATATCAGAAAAATTAATATCAGATTGAATTATTTATTTTATTCCCATTATGTATAAATATATATATGTCGAATTAGAAGGTTTTAGGGTCGAAACAGGAATCGAGGTCGAACCGGGAATTAGGGTCGAAACGGGAATCTGTGCCGCTTCTCGTGTTAGGTCAGGATGAAACAGGAATCAGTGGGCTATCTCGGGCATGTTGGATTCGCATGGATGAAAATAAAGTTCTTCAAAGAGCACACGACACTTTTATTTTACAATAATAAAATTTAAGATCAAACAAATAACGATCGCAAGTCACAATGGCACTTTTATTTCATACAGTGCGGATCAGGAAAGTTATAGCAATTCCAATAGAACTAGTATCCACGCTATTATTTTCCGTAGGTTAATTTCGTGGTGGGAACAGACAAGTTACTTCGTTCCGGAGTTACCTCGACGAGGCTCAAGAGAATTCCATCCTCTCACGATGCCTCTCACAACCGAAGTCCTCCATTTTCCTTTTCCAACCCTCGTCGACCGTAACTCCCTCCGAAGAGCCATGTCCAAACGTAGTCAACTCTCACGTTTGGGCCATTTTCATAAAAGTTGTACCTGAGGTTTTTAGGATGTCCTATGGCATTATGGAACGATTATTAAGAAAATGCCTCTTTCATTACGGATTTTATATTTTATTCTGGTTTCTATGACTATTACTTAGTTAAATTACTGGTTTTTATTTAACTACATTGATAAACTTGAGAGTCCTTATACAAACACAGGACGATACCTAGTTTAAGCATGTCCCATGCCTACTTTGAAAAATTCCAATGAATTTGTGACAAATTTTACTAAGAAATGTATTATAAATTATTTTATTGTTTATTAGTATACATTTCTCTTAACATGTTCCAAGGTTAATTTAATACTTAAATAACACTTTATAATAACAAAAAAATAATCAAATGTCGTGTCCTACAATATCACGCAAGGTGGAAAACTCCATTCCGAAACCACAATATTTTTACCAACACATGTAAAAACGACTACTTTGGGATAATTTAAGAAATCTGGCAACATTTTCGGACATCGGAATGTAGGCGCCATGTTGATTATGCTGCCATTTCACCGCCTGGCGCGGCTTATGTCGCACCTCGAGCCGCATACGATTCTAAACCTTCCACCTTCCGCAACCAAAAAACAAGGTAAGTTTGCATTATTTGTTCAGTAGCAGTTATTTAAAACCGATGGGAACTATCCCCGATTCGAATTTTCTTTTTTTAAGACATTTTCCTTGTGAATTCACAAAGATATTAGGTGATGTTTGGGCATGGGTAGCATTCCGAAACCTCCTTTCCGAAACGAAATTCGCGGTAACGTAGAAGTGGAATCAAAATGGTTTCGGAATGGAAACTAAAGTAGACTATACACTGTCAAAAACACTATCATCATCATCAGGCGCAGAAGACAGAAATTTCTGCAAACTTTTTGAACTTTTTAGTAGTGTATGTAAACATGTAAATGTCATTACTTTTACCCATTACTTTTTAGGGTTCCGTACCGAAGAAAATGGGACCGTATTACTAAGCCTCCACTGTCTGTCTGTCCGTCCGTCCGTCGTCAGCTGGCAGTATCTCGTGATAATATTAAATATTTTATTTTTAGATGCCTCTCACAGCAGCGGAGAAAATGAAGAGATACAGAGAAAAATTAAAAAAAGATCAGAGAAATATGAACAATACAAAAAAAAAGATTTACAGAGAATTTTAGTATTAGTAAGATAGTGTAAAATATCCTTTACAATTTTCTTCCGAAACCAGGCCAGTCCACTTCGTGACTGTCCCATAACGATCTCGCGTAATTTTAATTTTTTATTAAGAATAGTTTACATTTTTAAAATGTTTAAGGGTTGTGCCAATGGTTAAATATATATTTTATAGTCTAATATTAAAGGATCTCATCTATGTACCTTAATTTTGAATAGATAAAGAAATATAAGTTGTAAACTTGCCAAAGAGTAACGGAACTGATTAACAAGCCTGACTAAAATATGTAAATTTAGATATATTCTTAATTTTATTCTACTTAATTTCATTATTTGTGTCCAGTCAACGTTATAATAAAAAAAAAAAAACATCACCCTGTTTTTTGTTTATTATCTTCACACCTAGTAGGTAACGGAATGGAGCGTCAACCTACCCAAACCAATGAGAAAATATTAATTTTTACTTACATTAACTTATTTAGCTGTGTGAAATTTGCGTTTTCTTGAAGTTTAATAAATTTTCTATAGATACAGATCTAAAAATCTGACACATTCTAACAAAAAAAATAATGTGGGTATACTATCACCTGTACAACTTTTATGAAAATGGCCCGTTTGCGTTTCCACCAATCAAATCCATCTAGTTACGTGCTACCAGCTTATCAGAGCAAATCCTTACTGTCTGATTGGATACCTTGATCAGTCTCTTGGAAACCTCACAAAACAAAATAATAATCAGACTGCAAACTTAACAGAACTAATCTTCACAATCTGATTGGATAACTGATCAGTATAGGCAACATTACGAAACAAGATACTGAAGACTGCCAACATGTTGGAACTAATCTTTGCAATGTGATTGGTTAAACTTAGTTTGATTAGTACAGCCAATTTAACAAAACAATATGTTAGAAGAGACTATTGCTAGCATAAAATAATATCATCATAGTTTGGCTATGATATCAAAGGAAATAAAGAATAACTGACCACGTACGGCGCCATCTCTTGGTAACATTAAACAAGTACAAAGAGTATGGACTCAGTAAGGGGTAAGGTTCTCGTTCAGAAAGTTACTCTATGACCACTAAACCGTTATTGGTTGTAAATAAAATAATCTACGACTGGCGGCACCACACATCTCGATTCGACATATATATATAATACATGATGGGAATTCATTCGATTAATTCTGATCACAACAACCCTAAACACCCCACTTTGTTTCGTATACCATTAAACCTGTACAAAAACCTAAGCCTGTACTCTGGTAACAATTTAAATTGGGACGTGGTCGGCAAAAATTGTTGTCAGTTTTAATTTGTCAGTCGTCATTTGTTTCTGTCTACAGCCTCAAGAGAAGCCGCCTTCACCTACGCAATCACCTCAGCGGGCGTCTCTCTATCCATCTCTCGAGCTTGTCGCGACGGTGGACTCTCCAGCTGCAGCTGCAGTCGAGCCGCCAGGCCCAAACACCTGCACGATGAGTGGGTGTGGGGGGGCTGCGGCGACAACCTAGAATATGGATACAAGTAAGCTACTTGCTTGTTATGGTAGCCTGGTAGAATAATGAACTCAGGCAGACTGTCAGGGTCTTGGGTCGAGGTAAATCTTAAGATTTCACCATCTTAGGGCCTTCATTCACATACGTTTTTCGCCGTAAAAATCTAAGGTTTTCGCCATGTGAAGGCACGGTAGCCAGTGTTGTATGGATCTCTGCGCGGCGAATAAACCGTAGATTTTTAGGGCGCGAGAAAACGTCTGTGTACTAGAGCCCTTAGGGTTACGTAATCTCTATCGATCTCCCGAGCTTGTCGCGACAGTGGACTGTCCAGCTGTAGCTGCAGTAGGCCCAACACCTGCACTATAAGTGGGTGGGGAGTGGCTGCGGCGACAACCTCTAGAGTACGTATAAGCTCCTTGCGAGATATGGTAACCTGGTAGCGTGGTGCTAGAGGGAGACTGTCGCAGTCGCAGTCTTTCAAGCCAGTATTTGGCCGGTCAATGTTGTTCAGGGAGATTGAAGGAAGTGATCGGACGCTTACATTCTGATTATATTTCACAGACTACCCTTAGCTTTAATTTAGTTTGTTTTGTAGGCTTTCAAATCTATCATGGTTATGTATTATTTTTACACTAAAGTCAAATCGAAAGTCGAAAAAAGTGTTGCTATATCTACAGCTGCTGTACGCGTATTTTCGGTATAATAAGTAGTATCTATGTCAGACTATGCTTCTAAATGTAGGTACGTCCATCTTAATCTGTTCAGTAGTTTTTAAGATCATAAGTATTAGAATAAATTTCACATTTCGTAAACTTTTGACTTTACAATAATTAGTAGGATAGGCAACAGCGACTTCAGTTTGTCCGTGATCTGATCATGCATAAAAATGTAACTGTAACTTCTTGACCATGACCATAATTTGTCACCAACCAACGTTGTTGCCGCACTATAGAAGTCGGAAACGGCGCAGAGGTTACTTTAGTTTACTCAAGAGGTTTCAAGACTAGCCTACAACACTACAACCTTCAACACTATTATTGCAAAGTTCCAAACCGCTTTGAATTTCATGTAGTCCTAGTTTAACAAGGCGAAATAAAGCAGGGTCATCTCTTGTCGATTCCGCCCTACACTACTCGACTACTCGTATTTCAGTGGGCGGGGAGAGATCTCTGCCGCCCCTTATCAATGAAAATGTGAAGCTCCTATCGATTCATGATATCCTGGTGGAACTACGCTAAACGATGACGTATTTTCCACGTGGTTTGTGTGCGTAGTTTATTATGACGTAGTTTGCATTCGAAATTGAGAGCGTTTGCGGTCGTGATTGATATCGACAGTTGAAGAACGCGTTTATTTCCCACCTATTACCTTTTAGCGACTACGTCGTACGTAGTCGCTAAAAGCTTATTGCATAAATACGACATCAATTACAGTGCTATGCTGTAACGCTAAAACTATAATTATTTTCATAGTAAAGCACTAATTACGTATAAAAAATAAAAATTCATTGAATTAAGCCGGCTTTTGACTATGGGATATAATATAAATTACATCTTGTGCTATATATTACATCCCGCGGTTGCTGTTTACACTGTAAGATATATATTTTGGAGCACACAATGATCAGTTTACACGTCTGCACACGAACGCCAACATTCAAACGGAGGGCGAAGCGGGGGAGGCGCGGTGTCCGGGGACGTGAGGTAAAATATACACCTTCAAATGACCTTCAAATATCGCTCACTCGGTCGAAAAAATATTTATAGTTTGGGATGTAATATATATTATAGCACAGTGTAAACGGTGCCATACAAAATGTATGGTGAGCGATAAAATATTATATCTCGGGATGTAATATATATCCCATAGTCAAAAGCCGTTGGCTTTTGACTATGGGATATATATTACATCCCGAGATATAATATTTTATCGCTCACCATACATTTTGTATGGCACCGTTTACACTGTGCTATAATATATATTACATCCCAAACTATAAATATTTTTTCGACCGAGTGAGCGATATTTGAAGGTCATTTGAAGGTGTATATTTTACCTCACGTCCCCGGACACCGCGCCTCCCCCGCTTCGCCCTCCGTTTGAATGTTGGCGTTCGTGTGCAGACGTGTAAACTGATCATTGTGTGCTCCAAAATATATATCTTACAGTGTAAACAGCAACCGCGGGATGTAATATATAGCACAAGATGTAATTTATATTATATCCCATAGTCAAAAGCCGGCTTTAACCTCTCCGTATTGCTAACAGCCCGGTACTCCTAACTATTTTCTACTACTAGGTAACCTAGAAATGTCTAGTTGTAACTTACACAACCTCTATTTACTCCTGTACTCCCAGTAAGAAATTATTATTTTATTTAAATGCTCGCTCCATTTCGTGCCCTCTGAGGACGTATTTCAGCATTTTCAGCAACGAATAGACCGCTACAAAACTTATGCATCCCTAGTACATTTCCCCCACTTTATCGAAATTTACCCGCAAAAAAAGCACAAATGGCATGATGGAGAATGGGGATTATTGATTTTCTCACGGTAAATTTTGAATCTGATTTCAATTAAATTTTATCATGACGTCATTGAGTAACGAGCACCGTTGAGATGATTTGTTGTATTTTCTTTAAAAATTATTTTCTTTCTTTTCAAAGATAATTACAATCAAATAATAGAAACAAAATAAAATTTTACCTACAACCACAAACCGTATCTAAAATCAAGTAATAACTCCTGTCATTTATTTACCTGTGGAAATAACAAGGCACACTTGTCGCTGAAAACGTTTCAGGTAGAGCTCACCTGCCTTATCTCGCACCTGTCTACCAGGAAATCAGAAGTGCAGAGAAATGGTTCTACCTGCTGCTACCATGGAAACGCCGGTGTTTCCCTCTCACCTTTAAATAAAATATAGGTATAGGTGTACCTATTTCCTCTTGTACCGTATCAGGTACAGGTACAAATCTATCACTGTGTGCACCCGTCGTATTTTGAATTTCATTCAAGTAATACTGAGAACATTAGGACTATCTCTTTTCCGCTTGCGTCAAACGATAAAGGCTTTGAACTAAAACTTTCAGGCTTTTCCGTATTTCATCTTCTCTCACCTTCGCGCCTCGGTGAAAATGTGAGATAGCAATTCAGTGTAATAAATAACCTTAGTAGAGTAGTTTTTTTTTATTGTCATAGTGGTGTTTTATTCTAAGAGTGAATAGAAAAGGTAACATTTGCTTTTCACTCACTCTTTCCCATTCGCCCGCTCGTTTGTGTGTCAGCAACACACAACAAGCGCAAAATAAGAAGAGATAAGAAAATATTTATGTTTCAGTCATGCCATTCATGATCTAAGGGGTAAATGTGTGTGTTTGATAAATCGCTGGAGTTCAGTCTATACCTGTGTAAGGAAAGTATTTTCAGTGTGCGCGTTTGCACCTGAATTTCAGTTACCGTGGAAAAGGTAAATGTCCTCCTGGCGTTTCGTGATCTCCTAGTACTCAGGTGGACGGTAAGACAGGTGAAAAATCCACCTGTACTCTTCAGAAGGTAGAAGAATTAAACGGAGGTAACCAAGATTGGCGTTTATTAAAAGACGCTGTTAAAATATAAAACTGCATTTATTTTTTGGAAAAATTTATAGATGCTTCTATTCGTTGGTTATATTTTATAAATTGGGTATACGTATCAAAATTAGAATAAACCATGGCAAAATTAACCATGCAATTAATTTTACTAGCGTAGGTACCTAAAATATTATAAGACTAAAGGGATATCGATGGGGTAGCAGCACGAAGAACTCATCTCATATTTTAAAGACCACATATATTTCTAGTCCTCGAAGAGGAAATGGTAGGTTGTTTCACTAATGTTCCTCCTGAATGTATCTGAATTTCCTGTTAAATTAATCA
Source organism: Eupithecia subumbrata (assembly GCA_949316285.1). Lineage (NCBI taxonomy): Eukaryota > Metazoa > Arthropoda > Insecta > Lepidoptera > Geometridae > Eupithecia > Eupithecia subumbrata. Next base: position 712,950 of record OX438644.1, on the reverse strand, counting down.
GCTGTCATTTGGTCTTCACGGTTGTCAAACCATGGCTTACGACAGGTTAGGTACTAGGCGAACAGAAGCTAGCAAGAACCTCGCAGACACGCAAGGCACATAGCTGTATTATACGTTTGGTTCAACGTAGAGGTGAAGGTAAAATCGACCGCTATCGCGCCACCCCACCCCACACCGTAGCTACGGCGGCGTAGCCACCATCTACGCCGTAATCTGCGTCACGTAGCACACCTCCTACGAACTTATGCCTCCCTGGCGAGTTTTCACGTACTGAAAGGGTTAGAGACCCGGCTGAAAAGGAAAGGGTTATTGAGAATTGTTGAAATAGCTTTCCAATGAGTTCCCAAAGATATCTTATTACGGTGGCATTTTTTCATGAATGATAAAAGGAACGTGTTTGCGACTAATAATAGTTGTGCATTTTTCAGAGAAGAATTTTTATAAATTCTGCAGATAATACAAAAATACACAACTAAAAATAGGGTGTTTCCTGAAACTGACTTGACTTTCGTATCGGAGATCCATTTTCGCAACCCGGAACAATCCGATAGGAAATCTACCAGGAAAACATAAAACGAAAGAAAAAGAAATGCTCAAAGACTCCCTCCCCCTGCTCTCACTTACTCCAATAATGAAAACAAGTGAAAACGTTTTCCCACGGGGTTATAAATTTCCTGAAATTCATAGAATTTTCTGCATATTTCGAGGTGATGGTACTAGGATCACAAGAATAAAAAGAGTTGCTAGGATTTGTAGGAGATTTCGTGCGCACGTTTCTTACGTCACACTTTTGCGTCAGACTACACCAGGATTACAGAGAATATATCTTATGGTATCTACTTTTATATTAATAGGGAAGGAACATTTAGTTACCGATTATCTCGCTAAGCTAAATAATCAAAAAAAAAAAAAAATTAGGGCCACGCCACTAATATAAAATTCCTGTATTGTATGTAATTCGCAGGATGGCCTATTACTTACTCTAGTCCTCCATCAGTCTATTGAAAACAAAAAACAAAATCCCCATTAAAATTTTGTTTCGATAAAGCAAAACATCCTCGGCGTGTCAATTTAAATTAAGAACGCACTAATTAGTGCGTTCATAAAAAAAGACAGCAATTAGTTTTTTATTTTAGAATAATTATTATTATTCCATAGTTATATATTACCCATCCAATAATTATTATTTAAAAAAATCTTTTGAATAATAAGCCTTACTTTTAGAAAGCTTACCATGTACCAAATTTTCGAAGGCTTTATAAAAACGTGAACCTAAGCTACCAGGCCTACATAACCTAAGGAAATGGGTGAAAGTTCCAACGCTTTGTAGTGTGAGTGTCCCACATTATGGAGGCGGAGCTTAGATTTTCACCTACACGAATAGGTGGAGCTTTTTAAGCTTTTTACGAGGGGAACTTTAAAAAACCTTTTCCGACACGTCCGTTTGAATTTTCTCTACTAGGACCTCATAAGGGTGAGCAGATAAAAGAATGCCAGGAATGCGAGGAAAATATTTGGGAGTTCGCGTACCTTTCCACGTTTCGCGCTCTGAATTTTCTCTACCAGGAGAGTATAACGTTAGGAAAGTAAAGAATGCTACGTACGGCTACGAAGGAAAGAGAAATTGTAGCGTTTCGTTCTGCGCTTAGGGGAGGTTTTCCCGCATCGGAGCATTCGATATACCCAGTTAACAGGAAACAAAAGAGGTTGCCAAGAATTCCAACTATTTACGTTATACTCATTCAAGCAACCGGGAATCCGGATTTTCCCGGGAGTCAAATTGACTGCGAAACTGGTGCGAAGAAGTAAACTTGCTTTCCCTGGAATTACTCTCTGATCTTGAATTAAAATATAAGTTCCCTCACAAACTGACGCATTGGACTTTGGGTGGTCGCGGTTATGATTTTGTATTCAACTAATCAATTAATTTAATTTATTAGTATTAGTTAAATAATTATCTCAGTAAATTTTACAAACTATTTCAAACTTTTTATCTTTTTTTAACTGTCAATTGACCGCAATCTCACCTGATAGAAAGTGACGATGCTTATATGAACACGGTACCTCACCCACCACCCTTAGAAAATTTCACTAAAATAATAAGATTAGGCTTACAGAATTCCAAACCAACGTCTTTTCCTTTGTATTTTCTTTGTATACGGCGCTTAACCGGATGACCCCGGATAACCCGGGTTAAGGGCGGGTTTTGCAGAGTTAAGGTACCAGGCAAGCATAAGTTCCCAGCAGTAGTTAATCCCGCATACCCGGTTTTGCACCCCTGCACCCCTAAGGCGAGGGCGGCTCCCACTCACATGAATGAAATGAAAAGCTAAGTATTTTCACGTTTGCATTATTTGTGTTGGGGCTTAACTAATGAACATTAATTGTTAATAAGTTTTTTTTACCTTGTTCGAACATTTTACCTTAACAAATATTACCTAAGTCTGGTCCGTTCGGATTATAGAGGCGTTTGGATTATAGAAGCTTTCGGATTAGCTGGGGTTCGGACTATCTAGGTTCTACTGTATTTATACAACCAATTTTAAATCTAAACTAAAACTCAAAGTATGGGAATATAATGATAGAATTAGCCATAAGCTTGCGCCTACCCTTCGTAGCAAATTCCTACCAGGAGCTCAGCAATCTCATTTACAAGTCTAATTTTGGTTTGGAAATAAACGACTCTTGGTTTACGATCGCAGAGTTGTATTTAGAAAAGCTCTTCCGTTGCTAGGATATCAACCCCTCGTAGCAACGTAACGCGGCGTAGCAGGGAAATGTAGTGTTTATCCTTTTCAAGGTGAGCTCTCTTTCTCAGGAAAACTTTCATTGAAAACTTTGTTCTGTCTTTAGGCACAACAAATCTGTAACTACGCTGTTGTTCTTGTTAAAAATTTATATTCTAGTTGACGTTTTTAAAAGATGTTTTATTATTACATTATTGGTATCGCTTCGTTTTACTAATAGGTGCGTCCAGATTAATTAACAAAACAATCTTAAACTAGAAAACCTAGTTATTTAACGTGTTTTATAATGTGGACGTGATATAAAAGACAAGTAATACCTACATGCTACTTAATCAAATCAGTTACAACAAAGTTGATAGACAAACGCGTTTAGTAAACGTCGCTCGCTGCCTACACACTTGTTCATTTTCGTCGCCAAAGCTATTTCTGTAAATCATTCCTCAGTATCATTCTCACTTCATTCTCTTTTAATTGAGCCTACCAGGAGCTCAGCAAACCACTCACCAAGACCGAAAGGTTTCTGCAATAAACTCTCAGGTACTGCTAACAAAGTTAAATTCAGAATGGCTCTACCTTTGCTACAATATCAACCCCCTCGTAGTAACGCACCGCGGCGCAGCAGGAAAATTTAGCTATCTTTTTCTATGCAGCCTCTCTTTCGTAGGAAAAGTTTCATTAAACATTTTGTTCAAGGAATTTTTTTTGAAACATCATCGATCTATTTCTTATATATATTCTAGTTCGTGTCATAAAAGTAATTTTTAATGCATTAGTTGATAAAGTTTAACGACGAACGCGTTTATTGAACGTATCCATTTTTGTTTTGCCTTGACAAAGCTATTTATCAAATAATTCTTCATTATCTTGTCACTTCATTCAATTTTAGGATTCCGTACCTCAAAAAGAAAAAAAGAACCCTTATAGGATCACTTTGTTGTCCGTCTGTCTGTCTGTCTGTCAATCCCCTTTTCTCAGGAACGCGTGGACGTATCGAGTTGAAATTAGCATCAAATACTCAAGCAAGTTCGTAACCTTTTGGAACCGTGATATAAATAAAAGTTCTAAGTCAACGCACTAAAAAGTTACAGCCGTTTAAGTCCGATTATTTTGAAATTTCCAAGGGAATCACATGCACACAAAACCTATATATAGGGTACTTCCGTAGACCCAAAATCATGAAATTTGATGAGCAGCAAGGTCTTATAGCAAGTAAAGGGAAAAATCCGGAAACCATAAATTTGTAATTAATTCACAAAAAAAAATTAAATACTCGCTATGGACCAAAACCTATAGAGTACTTCCCGTAGACCTAGAATTATGAAATTTGGCAAGAAGCAAGGCTTTATAGCACAAATAACAGAAAAATACCGAAAACAGTAAATTTGTTGTTAATTCACAAAAAAAAAATACTTTTGATTCTTGCTATACTTAGACCAAAACCTATAGAGTACTTCCCGTTGACCTAGAATCATAAAATTTAGTAAGAAGCAAGGCCAAGGTATTTTAGCACTAATAAAGGGAAATATCCACAAACCGTAAATTTGTTGTATATTCACAAAAAAAAAAATTTTATTCTCGCCATGGACCGAAATCTACAGGGTATCTATTTCCCGTTGACCTAGAATCATGATAATTTGGCAAGACACAAGGTCTTACGGAACCCTTAGTGTGCGAGTCCGACTTGCACTTGACGTTTTATTTCTTTCAATTGAGCCAACCAGGAGCTCAGCAAACCACTCCCCAAAACAGAAAGGTTTCTGCAATATGACACTCTCAGGTAACTAATGACAAAGTTTAATTTAGAATGGCTCTTCCGTTGCTAGGATATCAGCCCCTCGCTCGTAGCAACGTAATACGGCGTAGCAGGGAAATTTAGCTATCCTTTTATACTTATACAACAAATTTGAATGGTCTTAGTACTTATACAATTTTATGGTATGATTTTATATTTGAATGGTTTTAGTACTTATACAACAAATTTGAATGGTCTTCATCACGGAATCTCTACCTAACTCGTGCTTCTTCGTTCTTGCTTGTAGTTAAGCTACATAAAACCGCTCAATTCAGAGGAAGCTTCCGCTACCAGGCCACAAAGTGTTGGAATAACTTACCACCTCCCCTGCGGCAACCTGTTTCGAAGCCTACCTTTAAGCGTAGACTTAAAGTCACACTTTTGTCTACACAAATGGCTTGATAGCGGAAACCCTTATAAATAACCCTTATCACTTATCATTAACCCTTAATATTAACCCTTATTATAAATCATTCAAAAAAGGATTATTTTTACATTTTTTATAACTTTTAAGTTCTGATTCTTTTAGTTAAATATTCTCATTTTAATCAGAGAATAACGTAGGCAACCTTTGTATACATATGTAGGTAAAAAATTTAATTCCCATTTTTTATGTGTAGTATATGTTATTGTGCTACCCGCTACTGATTGTGGGAACCGGCGGAAGAACAGCGTTATGTGTATCCCACTTGCACATAGCATTCATGCTGAGCCAGCTCCCAGTTTCTAGCTTCAATCATGAACAAATACCTATCCCATAACCGATCAATTTGTTTCTAGGTTGTACGTGGTATTTTTCGTTATTTTTTAGGGATAATTATTTTAATACTTAGTCTATAAATAGTATCTAATAGCTTTTGTGATTGAAGTTACAAATAAAACTATTTTCTTTCTTTCTTTCTTTCTTTCTTTCTTTTCTCGGCGGCCTCTCTTTCATAGGAAAAGTTTCATTGAGCATTTTGTTATGGGAAACGTTTTTTGAAAAATCGATCTATTCTCCAAGATAATTATACTGTAGTTGGGGTTATTGAAATAAGTTTTAATACATTACATAATTTAATACATCAAAGTTAAAAGACGAACGCGTTTAGTGAAATTATCCATTTTCGTTTTGCCTTTCCAAAGCTATTTATCAAATCATTCATCAGAATCTTATCACTTCATTCATTTTGTCTTTCAATTGAACTTACCAGGAGCTCAGCAAACCACTCCCCAAAACAGAAAGGTTTCTGCAATATGCCACTCTCAGGTAACTAATGACAAAGTTTAATTTAGAATGGCTCTACCGCTGCTACGATCAACCCCTCGTAGCAACGTAAGGCGGCGTAGCAGGAAAATTTAGCTATCCTTTTCTAAGCGGCCTCTCTTTCGTAGGAAAAGTTCATTGAGAAATTGGTTTCATCGGTGGCTAACCAAAGTAGGATTAGTTATTTTCACTACTCTCGCTCAAATACAGTGACTTTGCTAACCAAAAACGGGAAGAAAAATCGTTGTTGCTTGTCAGTTATAGTCTTTGATAATATTCATAGAACAATTTTTTGCTGATACAATACATTACACTTTATTGCACACCAAAAATATACAAAGATATAAATACATTTTCCTATGAAAAATACAATTCCTGTATTTTTATTTTTGTATTTTCTCATTGCCACTCATTGTGCAACTCATGAGTTTCACAATGAGCGGCCTTATCGGTAAGAGCGATCTCGTATGCTGATGTACCATTTGTCCAACGGCGAGTATAGAACCCGCATCCTTCTGCGTCTCAGTCGAACCTTTGCCACAAGCGGTCACTATCAAAGCATGGGATAGGTTTATAGCAAGTTTATGGCTATTATTACCCTGTTTTGGTTTAAGAGAGCGAAGTAGGAAGCCGAAGCTTGTATAAATTATAGATTTTGAGTATTTTGTACCAGGTTCACAGAAAGCTTCGTAGATGTCAGAGAGCGAGAGCGCAAGGTGAAGAGAGGCAGCCGCGAACAAGGGCGGCAGCTGATGAACCGGCATAACAACGAGGCGGGGAGACGGGTGAGCTTAGGTTTCTTTTGTTTCGGTTCTAAATTCAAAATTTCGAACTAAGTCTTTATAAAAAATGTTTTATAGGAAAAAGGCTTAGAATTAAATCCTAAACTAAGAAATATCCAAAGCTTACATTAAAAGAATGTACCGGTATGACAATAAATTACTAATAACAATGCTACATTCATTTGAGGAAAAACTCCCTCGCACTCACACAGAGAAGTATTCATACGTCACTGCTTCGATTCTGAATAAAGTTTTCCCCTTCACTCACACAAAGACAGATTCAATAAGAGAAAAGTTCACTCTCTCATTTCATTGCATCCTGGTACTACACTCGATAACGTTTCGTTCGGGAAATCCAGGCAAACGATTTTATTGGCGTTTTGTTTTAGAACGAATAAAGATTGACTGATGATGATGCTGATGTAAAATTGTTAAAATGACGGCCTAAAAAAATCAAAATACCTAATCTAAAAATTCCTTTTTTTCAGGCTGTGATCGCAAAGTCGAAAGTGACCTGCAAATGCCATGGAGTTTCAGGATCCTGTAGTCTTATTACATGCTGGCAGCAACTGGCGTCATTCAGAGAAGTCGGTGAGCTCAAATCAGAAATCCTTACCCAGGATTTTATTACTCAAATTAATAAAAGTACATTCGTGTCAATTCAGATATCGGCAAAACTAAACTAAACTATAAGTTTGAGAATAAATGAGCTGAAACTATTTTGGCAGCTCTAAAAATGTTACCATCCCATAAAACGAACGAAATAAAAAGGATGGTATCAATCATCATAATTATATTCCATTTTGATTTGTTCTAAATTAGTTTAGTTTACATTTGGGGATATTTAAATTGACACCATTATAATGGTAGACAATCAACCCAGCATCTACATTATTAGACCCAAAGTAACAGAGCTTGTGTTAAGGGTACTAGATTACTGAAATAATCCGGAATAAATATCTGCAGATTGTGTAAACATTTGTCCCCGGGGGCGGGAATGAAACCCGCAGCCTTCATTATTTTTAGGGTTTCGAAGATCGAAGATCGGTTTCGAAACCCTTATGGTCTCGCTTTGTCTGTCCTTTTTGCCCTCCTTAATAACTCAGCAACTACTGCAGCTATCAACTTGAAATTTAAAATAATAATACATTTCGTGAGCCTGTAGGTACCTGTAAAAATAAATGAAAAATGAAAATGAATATTTTCCTTACAAATTGTGATGCCGAAATTTTAAAAGATACCTACAGGGTCATGTGGGGTATCAAATGAAAGTATTAGTTTGTACATTTCAAAATAGTTTTTGAAATTTTAGTAGGTTTCATACTTTTTAAAATATTTCGAAAAATGTCGAAAAAATACCCATTCCCCCCCTCCCTATCTCCAAAGATTGCAGAGCGATCCATGTAAAATGTATGGAGTGTTTATAGACATGAATCTATATTTTACACGAAAAATATAGAGAAGTCTGAAAAAATTACACTTTTTGAAAAATGGTCAAAACGGGGGGGAATAATTTTCAAAAGGGAGGGCTACCTCACCGAGTGGGGTATCAAATGAAAGGTATCGGTTTGTACGTTTCAAAACATTATTTAAAATTTCTGTAGGTTTCATACTTTTTGAAATATTTTGAAAAAAGTCGAAAAATTTCCCATTACCCACTTTAACCGAAGCATGCAAAGAGATCCATCTGAAATGTAGGTTGGAAACCCTCGGCGCGCGAGTTACACTCGCACTTGACGAATCTTGTTTGTCTTTTGTTTTCTATACTAAGGACAAAGAATCCAAATTATGTTCCATTTTTTAATAGTCATCACGATGTATTTTAATAAAAAATGGAAAAGTTGTAATGTGCCTACCTAGATTCTCAGTTATTGTGAAGAAACGAAAAGCATTCAGGAAAATGCAAACGTTCAAGAATCTCGCTTTAGTAAGTTCGTGGAATGCTTGGCATTCTTCATAACCTCCTTTAGCTTATAAACTCCTGGTAGTTGCGATACTCGGATAAGGGAAAAGCTCCCCTAAGTACCTAAAGGAAAATCATCTCCGAGCTTTCCGATTTTCCCTGTGGGAATTTAAGACCGTGTTTTTTTATGTTCCCACTAATTTGATTTCGGACATTCAACCCAAAACTCATTACAATAGAGACCCTATAATTATGTCATAATAACGCTGTCACAAACATCCGCCAATGGGTGGTCCTCTGCCCACATAATTACGATAGTTTTGACCTAATGGGTGATATTACACTAAAATGGTGGTCATTAAAATTGTATTACAGAAGAAAAAAGTTTCTTTGTTTATATCATCCAGAGTCCACCTACGAGAAGGTACATTATTTAGGTAAACCAGTCACTCTTTTTTATCCATACAAATGCTTTTCATTATTACGTCTAGGTTATATTTTCCAGCTCTAAGGTCTGGTCTGGGAACTTAAACAAATACCTAGGTCCTTAACTAACATGAATATTTTTTTAAAACAAGAGTACATTAATTGTAAAAAAAAACAGCCCAAAGTTAGGGTTGCGTCGTTTTATTGCAGAGTTTTCATTACCACCTTGCGGCTGGCTCCATCATCAGATCAGATCCATGTCATTATGAATTACACTGTCATGCAATTTGTTTGCATGGAAATTTTCAGCTTAATCGGAAAATGGGTCAAAATAAACTTGCAAGGTAAAATTATTGGACATGTGAAACTAACGCTTGTGATATTAGTGTTTGATTATTAAAAAGATAGCTTTTCTAATTTTCTATATAATTTAGGTAGGTACCTAAAGGTCATGTTAGTCGTTGTTGTACTTGATCTAAAAGAAGATTATATATTTATTGATGGTTAATCATATTTGTTATTAAATTTATTATTTTTAAACTACAAATGTCCTAAATGTACCTAAATGATAAAAAAGTTATTTACATTTACTTACCTACATATTTTAGCCGATTCCAGTGAGTTCAGTCACACAAACAAAACCTTCGCACACAATTAAATAAATCCATTGTTCTCATTCTGACTAATGTCACAGATCAGAAACAGTAGTCTCGGATAATAGGGCAATTACTCCTTCGTGTTCATGCCATCCTGGTATTTCGGTTGTTTGTTTTAATAAAAATCGTTTTGTTTTCGATCAACTTCTGAACGCCGGGTTAATCTTTCAACGACATTAAAGAACGCTACTATAATAATACATATATTTTATTTTTATTTATATGGAAGACAGACAGTACTACATAGATATATAACGAGATACAAAAGAATTTTCTTCATCATCATCATCATCCGCAACCCGACTTCACCCACTGCTGGGTATAGGCCTCCAAACTTTTGTGCCACTCCACACGGTCCTGCGCCAATCTCATCCAGGTTCACCCTGCGATGTTAGAAATATCGTCTGCCCATCTTGCCGTTGGAAGTCCAACGTTTCTGTATCCAGTTCTTGGACGCCATTCAGTAAGCGCCTTGCTCCACCTGTCATCTTCTCTCCGTGCAAGGTGTCCTGCCCAGCTCCATTTTAGTTCCATGATGCGATTTCCCACTTCTTTCACCTTTGTTCGACAAAAGAATTTTCTTAGACCAGTCAAATCTCCACTAGGTATAAATTTACAATTTCGCGTGGAAAATATTCAGGTAAAGGAAAGAGCAAAATAATTAATTGAGTAAGTATAAAAATTAACAAATATAAAACACTATTTCAAAAAAAAAGAGGAAAAGACTAAAGGAAAAATAAAATACTTTAAACAAGTTAGTTCGTCCTTGGCGGCAGCAATGCGTACAATGCTTCTACGAAACAAGAAAGTTCAATTCAAAATATCAATTTCGTTAAAAAATATTGCTATTATTGCAAGCTCTATTCAGAAACATGTTCTGCCTATAATTAGTTCTAAAGGTTAGTCCAAAAAGTTTTTTATAGGTACTACAATTGCTCGGAAAGTTGCCTATTCCTTTTCCATTTTATTTAATAGAAAGTATGTCTTTGCAGGCCTATAGGAAACCGGGAGGAAAAACTCTATGGAATTTCATTTCTCACGTGTTTTAGCGGGAGGAAAAAGTGTATGGAAATCCATTTCTAACGTGTTATTTTTTTTTAATTTCCTAAAAGATCGGCCGGTAGCTATGGTTATTTTCGTTCGGTCAAACAACAAAAAGTTTTTACTCCAAGTCCATAAGGCCTCCATTAAAACTCGTCCGCGGAGTTCTCCACTTCACATTTGAGTAGGGGTAGGTACCTATATACCTACACTACCTACTCGTCCGAATCTTAAGTCTCTTGGTTGTAGATTCGGACTAGATGTAATGTACCCTAACCCAAAATTAATTACCTATCTAGGCAGCTTTTTATAAAGAAATAATAAAAAATTATAACTGTGTTCGGCTGTAAAAATAAATAAACTGAATGAATACACAAAACCAATGAACGCACCAAAACCCATCAAAACGTCATAGTGATCTTAATAATTCCAACTTTAATTCATTTTTACTAAAACATATTTCAACACTAATAATAATAATGAAGCTAGTTATTTATTGGCGTTATAAACTTGGCTTTTAATATTACAAAATGTAGGTGTTCAACTTACCTAATAAGTTTACGAGCTACCTAAGTAGGCTACCTACGTAATTAGATAGGTAGGTAGTAAATCATAGGTTTACAACTAAGAAGTACATAGCTAAGAATTATGCATTCGTGACATAACTAACCTAACTTGTAATTTAAGACTTTTTGAATTGGTTCGAGATTGAAGCTAACGCGTAAAAATAAAAAGGTGCGACTCAAAAGTTGCGTTTCATTAGGTAGGTACTCGTTTTTGCTGCCTAGTACTATCATTTTGCCTTTCCAAAGCTATGTAATTATTCTCCCTCCTCTAATTGAGCCAAAAAACATTTCAGGTGATTACCTCCGAGACAAATACGAAGGGGCAACAGAAGTAAAAGTTTCACGTCGAGGGAAACTTCGCTTAAGCGACCCCCACTACAGTTTACCAACCCCACAGGATCTGCTGTATCTAGAAGAATCTCCCAACTACTGCGTCAAGAATCAATCTGTGGTAAGCATTGAACTACTAGGTATTACTTTACAACTGGTGCTGGTGGTAAACCACATTCTTTGATTTAAGCTTGCAGAATACCTAGGTAATCCAAAATATTTTTGAAGTAATTACCTACACCCAAAATAACTCTAAATTATAAATGTAAAAGCTCCATGGTAGAGTAGTGCACCTATCTCATCATCGGGTTACCTACGTCCTTCGTATTATTATATTACTAGACAAGAATTTTAGAGATGGCGTGTTCTAAGTTAGCTACCTACCTAACCTATCTACTATAGATACATACTTACAGATACATAGGTACAGGTACATTTCTCAGCTCATGTGTGTGGGTGGGTACTACTAGTAGGTACTACTGAGCTGACTATTAGATTACCTAATAGTTAAGTAGTCAATTCTACAGTACCTACCTTACCTACCTGCATAGCTGAATGACTACCTACGCTTTGTAAGAAAATACCTAACTACCTACATTGTAATTTTCTATTTCCAGGGCTCTCTCGGGACAACAGGCCGCAAATGCAACAGAACCTCCTCAGGCATGGACGGCTGCTCCCTCCTCTGCTGCGGTCGAGGCTACAACACAAAGAAAACTGTGCTCAAAGAACGCTGCAACTGCAAGTTCCATTGGTGCTGCCGCGTCGAATGCAACACTTGCATTAAAGCTGTCGAAGTGTATACTTGTAAATAGCGCCATCTGTTATGAGCGGTGAAATTATGATATAAGGAGGTGGGACTTAAATAGTTACGAGAAAGAACTAGGTGGCGCTGTAAATAACAAGTGGAGAATTATTTATTGTTGTAAATAGTGCTAGGTATTTTACAAACCCCTGGAAGCTTGCTAGGAGCAACGACACGGATATTAGATTTTAGCACACGGCCGGCGGCCGCGGAGTAAAGTAGGTGTAGGGGTTCCATAGACCGATAGTGTACACGATAAGGGATACATCGGCTCGACACAGCCGAGGCATTCATCAGCTCATGATGATCAGCTCGACCTCCTCCGCAGTCGGCATCCGTTCGCCTGTCAACCCGGATTCCCGCCTTCTCGGTTCAGCTTCTCGGCTATGTCCGTCTGACAAGTGACAATGACAGCTGATTTGCAACACCTCGACCTACGAGACGATGTATGTAGACCATGGTTTTACCTGGACATACACTACAGTAGGTATCATGCTCGCTCGATGTGAAATTGTCATAGCCCCATAGACATAGCCCCCGCAACACCGGTCAGTAGGTACCTACCCGGCTTTAGGGCTAACCTTAGACCAACCTAGGCTGGCCTAAGCCCACGATTTAAATCTTGGACGTAGGCAGGCAGGCATGTTCAAACCAGCCGTGGACGATGAACGTACCTGGTGTGAGTTAATGAGGAGTTCTATTTTTAATTAATGTACTCCAAGTAGCATTGGGAGTTCTATAGCGGTTGACTTATGGTGCACATTTACTCATAAGTAAGCTGTCTATGAGCTCTATAGCACGCTATACAGCCCTTAAACCACTGGTTTGGGCACAAATTATTCAGCCTTGAGTTTACAAAAGGTAGGTACACAGTAGCTGAATAGTAGCTCTTCAATGGTAGTTTAAGAGAGAACATATTAAAGCTGATCAATGGCATTATAATAAATTCCGTGTGGTTCTTCATACAGAGAAGAGAGTTATAAGAAGTAACAAGAGAACAATTATACAGCCTCGATAGTGATTTACGCTCACAAGTGTACTCTAAAATCAACTTGTTAGGCCGCATTCTCCAAATAATCATTCGAGTACCACATTCAGTGGTAATAAATATTAAATTTTTCAACATGATTTTATTACAACTATATTTTTATGATAAGCAGGTACACCTGTGTTTATTACATCCTATTGTGCTAATATGGGTAATGTAAATTTGTCGTGAAGTATATACATATTTTTAGAGTTTAAATTTTCACGCGCCTCAGGTATAATGACATTTTATCAAAAAAATCTTTCTAGATAAGCAGATGTGCTCAAATCATTTTGTGTTTTTATGGCATTCAAATCTATGTATGGTTTTCACCGTACATGTGGACCTTTAATTAGGTAATGCCGTATTTTTCCCTTATAATGCTCTTGTTCAGATTTTATAATGAAAGCTGACTAGAAGAGTAATTTTATCCTATCATAACACCAATAGTTACTTAATAGGCCAATTTTACAAACCTAAACATGCCTTAAACAGATATAAGTGGATTTGTTCTCTTTAATACAGCCAATGAACCACGTGTGGCCAATGGTAATGTAATGCTTATAGATATCACCAGTGAACCAAATGTGAAATATTAAAGAGACAAAAATGCTACTTACTTTCCTCCTTATTGGTAACAGATGTTAGATTTATAAGGCAGGTAAGTAGGTACGTAACGTACCTACCTTCCCTAGCGCTCTCTGAAGAATCCTACATAGCATTTAAGTTTGGTAGGTCCCTACCTACCTACCTACAAAACAAACATTATTGACAAATAAACGTAGGTAGTTAGGTTTTTTCTACGTTCCTTTGTACCTACTTAGTGTAGACTGTGGTGTAGACGTTCTAAAGATATGATAATCCATCCTGAGGTAGGTAAGTATCTACCTATACCTATAATATTTATATACATTTAGCATTCAGAAGGGAAATTCTTTAAAAAAAACAATATCAAAGTAACCTAATCACGATTTATTCTCGTTTTTACAAAATCATAACCTCAAAATTGAACCAAAATAAAGTAAAACACCATTTAGCAAAATACATCAAAGTACTCACGATTTAACACACACTGAACTGATAATCTGCACTTTTCACCAACTCACAAATCGCGTCGATAACAACCACTCTTGTCCGTTCGAGATCCCGCAAGCAAATGACGGGTGCGCGTTCGGCGCGCGCTTTATATACACTTCGAAGGCCTTTGCCGGTTTGTTTCCTAAATCGGCCTCCCTGACTCCACATCGCCCTCGATGTGTTTGCGGCTTAGAGCAGCGGCATGTCTCTGGCCGTCGTCCGAGGCTCTCCAATAACAGAGTCCGAAGGTGCTGTTGAGGGTCCTGCCATAGGATCAGACTCATCATCATGTTCGTCATCATCTGAAACATTAACGCATTTGAGGACATGGCATAGCAACAATCATGACACATCACACACACACACTATCAATATCGTGCACAGAACAACATTACAAACAAACTACTGAGAGCTCTCATTTCTACGTTCCCCATTACCACCCAGAAGTGTTTCAGTGTCTCCGTGGTGGTAACCTCCGACGAGAAGAGACTGGAAAGCAGGCTCCGCACTCTCCGCTTACGCTCGAACCTGTGAACTCACCAAGCGACAGAAGGCGTCCCCTCTGTCGAATGAGGACTACGCCCAACACGACAGAGCCGTGAGGACCACGCCTCCACACATGAGGAAGTCAAACATGATTCAACACCATGATGACCACACCTCCACACAGATGAGGAACTACGCCAAACATGATTCAACACCATGATGACCACGCCTCCACACAGATGAGGAACTACGCCAAACATGATTCAACACCATGATGACCACGCCTCCACAGATGCATGTCCCCCCATAAGTGCTATAGGCTGGTTTAGTAGCGAACTTGAGCAACCATGTCGTGATGTTGATAGTTACGTTAGTAAGAAGTATAAAAAGAGACCAAAAACTAGAGATTGCATGACTGTTCAAGTTACTACGTTTGCCAATGACCAAATAGACACTCACTTTCAAAGAACTCCGCACAGGATTCGGGACACCACTCTCCACTCCAGGGTACCATGTACTCAGCGGCTGCCTGGGTAGTTTTTCCATAAGATCCAGCCATTAACTTCAGTTGGTAGCGACCACTCGGCAGGACCTTGATCACTCGATAGGGTCCTCTCATGCCTGGGTCCAGCTTTCCCATCGACTGCGCGTACTTTATTACGAAAACCATGTCGTCGACCTGAAAAGCACGAGGAGGGTGTCTCCGCTGGTTAACACGGGAGTCTTGACCAGCTTGATTTTTTAACAAGAGTCCGCTAGCTCGAGATCTGCATAATTCTCTCCAGCCTTCATGATTCTGAGTCATATCCATAGCGACGTCACGGACCAGCGCTTTAATGACAGGCGTCGTAGCATCAGTGCCGACGAGAAGCTTTAGGGCAGATGCTTGTGTCGTCTTTTGCTTGGTGATGTTCAAGACAAGTTGGAGTTTCCACAACTGATCAGACCAGACGGCATTTTTATTGTTTACCTCAATTCTTATCATGTTTAAAACTGTGCGGACGTATCTCTCTACCTGTCCATTCGCGTTATGCATTTCGGGTGTGATGTAGTGGATATCACAGCCCAGTTCAGATAGTAAGGCATTAAACTCATTTGCCTCAAACATTCGTCCCCGATCAGTTACAAGTAGTTTTGGGGTACCGAATAGCGAGATCGCGTTGGTAAAAGTGCGTTTTAGTTCACTAATATCCTGTCTATAAATGGGATACAATAAACAGTACTTTGTAAAAGAATCAACCATCAACAATACAAACTTATAGCCATTGGACTCGGGCAATGGACCTAATGCATCCATGTGTAGTGTTTGGAAGGGTAGACTAGGTTTCTCCCATGATACAATGGGTTGATGAGGTGCTCTTGGAACACGTTTCATAGAAACACACACCAGACAGTGCTTGATATATTTAGCCACAAACTGGCGAAGCCCTGGGAACCAGAAATATTTTAGGATAAGGTCTTGAGTCTTATCTGCACAGATGTGCTCGTGCTCATCATGGAATATTCTGAGTAGACTCAGTCGGTGCCCCTTGGGAATAAAACAAAGGAGCCTAGGTTCCTCGCCTACGGGTCTATAGCGATAGTACAATACCTCATTTTGGAGGACATAACGCTGTGGGTCAAGCTTACCATCTTGGAGGTTCTGCAGAAGTGTTTGAGTCTCTGTGTCTGCAGCCTGGGCAATCTGTGCCCAATTACGGGGCCTAGAGATTTGATGCACTTCAGCAACCGGATTGCGGCTTAGGTAGTCGGCATGGGACATGAGAGTACCTTTTCGGTATTCGATGACAAAATCAAAATCTTGAAGGTAAATCCACCAGCGAGCGACGCGTGGAAGCAGGTCCTTCTTCTTTTCCGTGGCTTTGAGAGCATTGCAGTCAGTAACAATTTTGAATTTAATTCCAATTAAATAATGACGAAAGTGCTGCAAAGCTCTCACAACCGCTAGAGTTTCCAACTCATAAGAGTGGTACCTGCTTTCAGCGCCCTGGGTGGTTTTGCTAAAATAGGCAACCACATGCTTCGTACCATCAGCCATTGTTTGCATAAGAATAGCGCCATAGCCAACGCTACTGGCATCAGTATGTACCTCCGTAGGTAGTAGGGGGTCAAAGATAGTTAAAACAGGCGAACTGGTAAGGGTCGTAATTATTTCCTGCTTAACCTTTTCCTGTTCGGAGCCCCAATGAAAAGCTACGTCTTTCTTGGTAAGACGAGATATGCAGGTGGTCTTAGCTGCATAATCGCGAATGTACCGCCTGAAGTATCCCGCCAAACCCAAAAATTGTCTGACCTGCTTGACATTAGTAGGTAGTGGGGCATTAACTAGAGCCTCGATCTTATGTGGACTCGGCCTAACCTGTCCCTGACTTATAACCCGTCCCAGATATTCGACCTCTGTGGTTAAAAATGAACATTTTCGAAGGTTTATCGAAAAACCAGCCTGAGTCAATGTTGTCAGAACATCCTTAAGTAGCTTCAAACCTTCATCTTTTGTGTTACTCATGATCAGCACATCATCAACGTACACTAAAACGTTCCCTTGCTCAATATGGTGTCGTAGTGTCTCGTTTATGATGCGCTGATACACAATGGGCGAGTTCGTAAGGCCATAGGGGACTTTCAAGAATTCAAAATGGCCCTCAGGGGTAACAAAGGCGCTTTTAGAAATGGATTCTTCATCAATTGGAATCTGGTGGAAGCCAGTAGCCATATCAAGGCTAGAAAAATACTTAAAGTTTCCTAGCCTGTCGATGTGATCCTCTATAAGAGGTAGTGGGTATCGGTCTCTGCGAGTCAACCGATTCAGTGCACGATAGTCTACACACATCCTATCACTACCGTCTTTTTTCTTGACCAAGATGATTGGGCTAGCATACTCGGAATTAGAGTCGCGAATAATCCCATTGCTCTTTAAATCGTTAATAATGTCACGAACTTTGAGTTTTTCCGAGTGTGAAAGCCTATACGGTCGGTATGCGACAGGAGTGTCACTTGTCAAATCAATGTGCATTTTACCAGTTGTTACGGTAGTCGACGCAGTGCCCGATATGAAAAAGTCCGTAAACTCTCCGATCACAGTCATAAGTGACTCACGTTCCGTTCCCTGGAGGGGCGTGTTAATTTCGACCGTTGATTGAGACGTGACGGTGTGAACAGACTTTTCCATCGATCGGGTTAGGTATTGCCTATCTTTTGTTCGTACATAGGTAACGCCTTCACGATTGAGAATATCAGTGCCTATTATAATAGGGGCGGTCATACTCGATGCGGGGACTACTACAAAATCCGCTTCAAAAGAGAAGCCATCAAGCTCGATAGTTAATGTTACGAAAGAGTCTGCTTCGACTATTGTGTCACTTATTCCCTTCAAAGAACGGCGTAATGGCTTTCTTTCACACGAAAAATACTTCAGTACGTCCGCTGATACCAAAGAAACGTTCAACGCACCACTGTCAATAAGTACGTCGAGAGGAATACCCTGAACAACCGCAGAAGTCAAATCTGTGTGTCGTGAACCGTGGGACAAAGATATCTCGCCACACAAGTTTACCTTACGTGCATTTCGTGGCTCAGAGCGTTCCTTAGCAAAACAAGAAGCCTCAGTGTGCCCTACCTTTTTGCAAAAAGTACAGGTCGGCTTACTACCATTCGGACCACTAGCTTCGGATTTAGGGGGTTTCGCATCACTAGATGGGGTTTCTTGTTTTGCCTTTTTAGGACAGGACATTGCTTTGTGCCCAACTTGACCGCAAGTGAAACACTTAGCCATAGTAGTGTTGTTATTGGTTTTTCCGGGACGTTTTGGCGCTTCTTTACGTTTACCCTTATCTTGACCAACGCCCTCTGGCTTTATGTAAATAGACAAAAACGACACTAAGTCCTCGCAGGTAAGATTAGCATTAGCCGCCGCCGCCCTAACCTGTGGGTCCATGATACCACGAATTACAATAAGAGTCCTAAGTTCGTCACTCAACCCCTTTACTATTTTTAAGCGCAACAGTGTTCGCCTAGCATATTCCGCATAGGTGCTATATTTGTCGGATGTCGATTGCATAGCATCGTAGAGAATGCTCGCATAGTCGAGATTCCGTGGACACAAAGGCCTAAACTCACGACAAAAGTTTGACCATGTACGGTCAGTAGTCACCCATTCATTTAGCCAAGTACGCGCGTCCCCCTTGAGACAGCCGGATACGCGAGACAAACACTCGGAATCGCCCCAGTTATTAGCCAACCTAGCCCTATCGACTTCTTTGCACCACGTATCTATGTCTTGAATAGTTGGATCAAAGTTGGAGACAAAATACTGCTGCCTACCGGTGGACTGTAATGACCTGATAGCTTCGGCAAGTACTCGCGCCGACTCGGACACCGGTTCAGGCTGCGCCGACACACATACTGACGGAGGGTCATCGTACACTGTGCTGGCTGACTCATGCACATTCGAGGCAGTCGCGGAACCAGAAGGGTTAATCGGGTCGGTGGTATCGGACTGCACAAGAATTTGTTTTTCACTTCCACCCGCATTGGTGGGATGGGTAACAGGTGAAAGTGTATGCGAGATTGTGGGGAGACTGTTTTTCCCTACCTCACTATCGCGTGGACCATCCATGCGCTCTCTATTCTCGAGGGCCTCTAATCGCGTGAGAATTTTCCCTAACGTATTTTGGAGAGGTATACGTTCGGGCCACGCGGACTACGAGTCCTCGAGTGCGAACGAATACGCGAACGAGATCTTGCGTGCGAGCGAAGCCTAGGGCTACGCGAACGAGACCTACTGCGAGGTCGCGGCCTGCGACGAGAAGAAGACCTATCCCGTGAACGAGAAAGGTACCGCGACCTATCCCGTGAACGGGAACGGTATCGCGACCTATCCCCAGCGTTGTACCGACGCGACCTATCGCGTGAGCTATGCTGATTATCAGACATGATAATCTACTCGCAAATAAAGAGTTTTAACAATAAAAACGGTGTTTTACTTTACCCTCAACTTAGCTCAACAAAGGAATGATTTTACACAAAAATAGGAGTCAGAACAGCTTCCTGGCCTGATGGGCTTTTGGAAACGAATCCCACTTCTGAATTTAGCATTCAGAAGGGAAATTCTTTAAAAAAAACAATATCAAAGTAACCTAATCACGATTTATTCTCGTTTTTACAAAATCATAACCTCAAAATTGAACCAAAATAAAGTAAAACACCATTTAGCAAAATACATCAAAGTACTCACGATTTAACACACACTGAACTGATAATCTGCACTTTTCACCAACTCACAAATCGCGTCGATAACAACCACTCTTGTCCGTTCGAGATCCCGCAAGCAAATGACGGGTGCGCGTTCGGCGCGCGCTTTATATACACTTCGAAGGCCTTTGCCGGTTTGTTTCCTAAATATACTATAATATTTTAAAGCGAAAGTAGGTATAGGTCGCGTCACGTAAAAAGAATGCTGGAAAAAAGTGGAAGGGGTGTGTTCGCGCATGGGTACACTCGCGCACGATAGTACTATGCCAATTTAAACCAATTTAAACCAATAGCGGACCGGCAAGCATGCGGCGCGTGACCCGCCCGCCCCGCGCCCCACTGCAGACCACCAAATAGACCTATAAATCGCCTACTGCGCACCTTACCGCCAGCGTTCTTTTTACATGACGCGAACTCTACTTAATTATAATTAGGGAGGGAGGTAGACAGCAACCTGGAAATTAGGCATTATGTAAGCTTCTTTGCTTCTTGCTTTTTACCCCAGAAGAGAGCGTGCAAAACCGCGGGCTGAAGATAGTCCTTAATAATTTGAACAAGTAATTAATATTGGAAACAGAATATTAATTAAAATTTGAACAAACCATCATCCATCACGTAGGTACAAGGGGCTAAAATGACTAAAACATGTACCTACCTAGGTACTAGTTTAATAAATTATGGTTCACTCAAAACTGTAGTTTCATTGAACAAGCATTTATTTTGCAAGTACATACATCCTACAGAAAAATCCAGGCGGTTAGTTCCAGCATATCTTTATTTCCAACTTGAAAACTTATAGTTTTCTGTGTATTTCAATCCTCGTGAACATTTTATTTTACGTCGTCGTCGATTTTCCGTGATACAAAGTAAAAGTACCTACCTACTTTGTTGTCGAGATGGCACTTTTAGGCGGTTAAGTTAACACCATAAATGTAAAAAAGGCCCATAATATTATGGTTAACACCAAAGATATTGTATACCTACAGATGCACAGATTAAATATAACCTCGTTCTAAAAACGAAACTTTGACACTGTTTTGATTTCTTTCTCGGTAGTTTGGTTTGTCATAAGAAAAAACGAAAGGTAGGCACCTATGACAACTATGATAACCTATGACAACCTATGATAACCTATGACAAGGCATGACATAGTATGACAATGATTGGATCATTCTTTACATAAAAAATTACACTCTATCTACCCTACGGAACGTAGTCATAGGATCTTTGGTTATCTATCACTAACGCCTATAGATTTTTGCTCATTTCAAAGAGTTTGACTTGTGGTTTGGTTTGACCCTTCGGACCATCTTCGGTCAATTTTCTATTTTCTCCGCTGATTAATATCTCTTTCTACGATTTTCTAGGATTTTCTCCATCTCCACTGTTTGACATTACGTTGACAATAACATATGACGTGGTGATGACAGTCGAGAAGTCTTCGAAGCAAGCAATGTTACCAACACAGGGACTTCCCATGCTAATGAGAAAAAATATAAAGACATGCAATATCGCGATATTGTTTCATTTGTGAAAGATTTGATTACAAAGCAAATAAATGATTGAATGAACATAAAACATTTCAATAGACGACAATCTTTTGGTATTTTGCAAAGTGTTTTTATATTATTCTCTGTTTAATTGTGTGTGTGAAAAGCTACTTTTCTGGTAGGTATTTTAATTCTTTGCAGAACGCAGAATATTTTAAAAACCACTAAAATATTTGAATTTCGCGCAAATCTGTGTCAGATTCTGTGTCGATGAGTCGGTAGCGAAGAGTCTGAATAGCCCTGCTGTGCTTGCTGATATCCAGTATACGAGGTCTGTATTTTAATGGGGTTTATCCACCCACAATAAAACACCTACCTATTCGTAATGAATATCGTAGACATGAAAAATTCCTTACAAAACAATATCAAACAACCTAGGTACCTATTTACTCATAAATTGAGCCTATGACTCCTTACATTACTTTTCTCTAACTCTATTTCTTTTGGATTTGGCTATCCACTTCCATTTCAAAAAGCCACCCTGTATAAAGTATAAACCCAGGCCTACTACACTACATTCTACTAATAGCTGTGCCCGCTTCTTCGCACGATTTTCGAGCGGAACGAATTTTATATTAAAGTACGTCCATCATTTTTTTTACATTTTTTCTATTGAAATTAAAGATATAGCATGCATTTTAATTTCAAAATTAATCAATGTAACCCCGTTTTACGGTATTTGTTTTTTCGTTAAACGCGCGATTTCAGTAAGTTGTGGAATCCGTGCCAGCGGTGTGGATTGTACTTCTGTAAAAAGAAGAAAGTAGGAACATGTAAATTCATGTCACATAATCAATAATAGTCTAGAGATGCACAATGTTTGCCCTTCACGCGAAGATCGATCGATAGATCGAGAGAGATTCTCTGCTGCGTAGTGCGCGAAAATGATGACGCCGAGTGGCTTGGTGAAACCGACGCGACGTTGATCTTCAACAAAGCACAGTGAGAACAATTTGCAAGATGCTTTTCCAGTTGTTAGTTTTGAAGAAAGTCTTGCTAATCCATGGAACGAGTACAATGTAATATAATAATATGTTCATGTACCTATGGTACAATAATATAATGTTTTTCGCATTATTACACCATTCCATGAATATATTTTTTTAACCAACCTGTAACCTTTCTGTCTAGACATTTTTATCATGGTCCTTAATTTAAAAATAATATTAGAATATAGGTATTTAATATATACCTGTAGGTATTTAAAGATAATATTCCATTCTTTTTAAGTACCTACCTACTAATAAAATGTTTTGGGTGCCCCCCGAAAATAGTTTAGTCTTAAGTTTAAGTCTTAAGGTTAGTCTTAAACTTCACCATGTGTCACCAAGGGGGGGTTATTAAATGCTAAAAAAACATTACGTGATTAATGGACGGCTGCCGCGCCCGGCCGCCGAAACAAAACCGCTAACTAAGCTGGCAGCACTGGCATTCAAGCTTGAAGCTTGCATTTTGCAAACAAGCAAATCAAACGTTTGATTTTTTCATTCTTTTCTTTTCCTCGGTTTGGATTTTTAATTTGCATTTCACAAATATTTTCCAAAAGAAAATAGTTTTATTGTTTTTAGTGAATGAGCACAAGAGATCGTCACATAACTCTTTCTTCATTCAATCATGGTCCGCTCCAACAGGTCAAAACAAGACTTACCCGTTAGTTGAACACATGTTATAATTTTCTCGTAAAATCTATAGGTATTTCTTGAGCAGAATCCAGGTAAATTTTCTACTTATTAGCCGCCGACGTTGGTGTGCCTGAATGGTATTGTGGATGGCTGTCGTTTTGCTTTGAAAATTGTCGCGGGAAAGGTGCGTCATTGAAGTCGAAACCTGAATGTTTGCTTGCTTTCGATAAATTGGATGCACTACCTTAGTGTAATTTTTATATCATGTTTCATTTACTTATTGTACTTTGAATGAGTCTCTACTACCTATTATTAATTCATGTAATAACATTATGTAGTTGCCCACATATGTAATGTATTTCATGGCACTCCATATGCTTACCATGCTATCACATGAAACTGTCACTAGATGCAAACAGCGAAGCCAAAACATGGATGATTGAGAGCTACAGTCTATGTTGAAATTGTGATCTTGAGCATTTAGTTTGCTTGCATATCTGCTCTCACTCTCTTGTCTCGGTATATCTTTGTTTTGTGGGCGATGAAACTTAAAAATATTTAAATAGATGATGCTGTGTGGATTGGGCAGCATTATTTATTAATTATGTACCAAAACTTTCAAATTTTGTTTGTTTTCTACTCATTTTGTCCAGCCTGAATATGCTTTGCTCGAGCTAGGAACCATCTACATAAGATACACTTGCCTGAATGTACTAATACTAAAACCTATATTATGTTAAAAATGCAATATAATTTTTAGATCTATCATTTAACACTAAACATAATCATGGTAATCATCCCATTGAAATTAATTGCACTGCAATATAAAGTTATTTATAAATCTGGCTATTAATTTAACCAAATACTAACTCAGACCAATATTCACAGAAAAGAAAAATGTCTTCAGCCATAATTAAGCCAAAGAACCAGAAAGAAATGAAGAAGAAAATAACCCAGGTCTTCTCAAAACTGCGACGAGAGGCGTCCATGCAAAGCCAACAGTACAACGATGACTCCATCATCAATCTTGATGAGAGTAGCATCAACATGGCTACACCAATTGTCATCGCAGACGATGAGCCAAACACGATGGTCACATCTACTCCGATAAAGACAAGGTCTACAACATTAGACGAGCTGATACTTTCAGAGAGTAAACAGCTGTTGGGAGACAGTAATAATAACCAAACAAGGATTATAAAGTCAGGGTTGTTCAAGACCGTTGATTTGACGG
Source organism: Eupithecia subumbrata (assembly GCA_949316285.1). Taxonomy (NCBI): domain Eukaryota; kingdom Metazoa; phylum Arthropoda; class Insecta; order Lepidoptera; family Geometridae; genus Eupithecia; species Eupithecia subumbrata. The sequence goes on along the minus strand of OX438644.1, from coordinate 688,410 downwards.
GGAATTGTAATACCGTGGACTTGACAAACGAACATCAGGATCATGATTGTTTTGTTACTTCTGTTAGGTAAGTTGCATTTTATTGTTGTGGTTAAAGATATTTATTTCTCACTGAACATAAGTGAATTCACTAACATAGAAATAACTCAACATGTAATTTACTTTTAAAACATTTATTACTTGCTTCTGCCCGCGGCTTCACACGCGTAGTTTCGGTATAATAAGTACTAGCCTATTATCTAAGTTAAGCTATGTTCTAACTAAATGTACGCCAAAATTCTTCTGACCTGTTCAGTAGTTTTGGAGATCTTTGGTAACAAAAATTCACATTTTACAAACTTTCGGCTAGCGATGCGCGATGGCGAGAGGTTTAATTTGATTATTTTGATCGTTCGAACATCTCGATGGTTCTCGATTGTTTCGACTTGGACTCGAGTCCGACTCGGTCTGATATTGCGACTGGCGCATGGCGCGTTCATTCGCGAGTTGTTCCTCCTCGATGGTTTATAGTTTCGCGAGTTCTTAACTTGCGAAAAATAATTTATACCGCGACGGGAATAAAATGTAAGTAGTTAACTTACGTATGAATACTTAGAGTGCACCTCGGCTCGATGCATGCAATCGACTGACTCCGGTGACCGAGCGCGAGTGACTTGGTGTGTGAGAGTGACTGATTCGAACAATCGAAAACTAGCGGTCGATTCCGTTAACTCGAAACAATCGAAAAACTTCTCGAGTTTTTTGTAGAAAGGCGAGTCGATGGTTGACTCGATGGTTTATTTTAACGACTCCGATTCTTTCAAGTTTTTTAAACTTACGCGATCAGAACACATTATTATAATTATTCACGGGTATTTATCGCGTTTATTTACCTATTTTTCCCGACGTTTCAACAAGTTTACACTCTGTCGTGGTCTGATTCTTTCGTGTGAAACAAAACGTTGTGAAAACATCTCGGAATCGCCCATCGCTACAGTTTCGGCTCTCTAATATTAGTACGATGGTTGATGTTTACAGTGCAGTTATGCTATTGTACAGGAATATTCTCTGACACATATTTCCTTGTAATATCCATGATGTTTTGTAAAATTGTGTTCTTTCGAAAACCTTTCAATGCATGGAGCATGATGGAGCCGAAGTCAAGGTGTAATTTTTTTGCAAAACTAAATATGCAGTTATTGTTTTCTTATAAATCGAGGGCATGATTCCTTTCATGACTTTTCTCTAACTCTCGTGGTTTCAGACTTGGCCATCACCATGCTTCTCAAAAAACAACCCTGTATAGACGAAAAACTTTGAAGCTTTTTACTAAAAAACTCTTCATATTATTATTTATTTGATTCCAGTCAAGGGAGCTCTATGAGTGGTGACTCGCAGGTGACTGTCCTGCGGAGGCCCGCGAGGAAGAAGAGCTTCACAGCGAGCCAACTGCTAAATGCTATCAAGAATCTTGATACTGGGTAAGAGTTCTGTACTTTGATTAAGAGGCCACAGTTGGATGCTCTCTTTTTGTACTCTTACATGTTAACAGTACACTAACAGTTTCTATCTAAACATATAAATAATCAAAGGTTCTGTAGTCTTATACTATTTGACATGCCTGTATCGCTCATGCGGTAGCGTTTTCGACTTCGACGGTACTTGAACCCGCATCCTTCCCTCCTTCCGGATGATTATTTGATTTCTTAGAAATTAGCCAGAGTGTGAGGCTTACACACTCCTCCTCCTCGACAGACTGTAATGGTCCACTGCTGGACGCAGGCTTCCCTCTGAAAAGCGGGGGTAGTGCCCATAATCCCCACGCTGGGCATGCGGGTTGGGGATCGCAGTTCGCTGGTAGAATTGATCCGCAGGGAGCGCTGCTGCCTGCTCCCGGTTCATGTCCCTTAGTCGCGCTTACGCACTAACAAAAACCTTAGGTCTAGCCTACTAAATAAAATACCCAATTAGTACCACACTACCATTAATCACACCGATATTAAAAATGTGATTACTGTGATTATTTATGTCTAGATAGAATGTCAACGCAGTAAAAGCGTAGAATCTATAGCATCCAACTGTTCGTCTCTAAATCAAAATACGATTGTTTGGATGGTTGCATGGATGTTCGTTATTTATTCACGCCAAAACTATTACTGAATGAATCGGCTGAAACTTTGTATAAATGTACTCGGCGTAGGCCTGGATTAACAGCACATGCTACTATTTATCCCATAAATCAGTTCCAATAGGATAGAAAAACACCTTTAAACCATAAAACAATAATTAGATCTTTGTTAACTAGGAATAACTACTAAAAAGGCTTTTTATCCTGGAAACAACGCGTGCGAAGCCACGGACAAAAAATAGTAGAATACAATATATTTTCAACAATATAATTTTTCGTGAGTACAGGTTTTACAAACATTCTTATCCTCGATATCTTCGAACTTAGCATCTACTGCCTAGCCTCTCCCAAGCTGTAAATGGACAAGTGTGTTAAAGTGCATTTATCGCACTTTCAGTGATATATGTACCTAGTCAACAAAATACATTAGTCTTCCTAGGCCGTGAACAAATCAATTTAAAATTCAAGCTTCAACGAAAAAAAGTTCATTTCAGCTTCTACTTCTCCGTCAGAGTGGTAAATGGCTTATAACTGTCTTTCTGCATCGAAATAGAGGGCATCTCTTTTGTACACTATCCAAACTGAGCGGGACTTCAGACCCAGTTAGTGCACTAACTAAAGGTGTATTCTGGCCATTAAATGTGTTGCTTGGTCAGTTGGCCACTTCACTACTAGTAAAATAAATAAATAAAATAAAAAAGCTTTATTTCCTTTTTACCTATTTGTTTAAATATTCTAGTTATTATTATATGTATGTTTAATAATGTGAACTTAAGTAGGTACCTACTTAAACAAGATCCGTCAAGTGCGAGTGTAACTCGCGCGCCAAGGGTTTTGAACGTTTGTCAACAAGTATGTACCAAAAGTACCGGTTAGAGACTTCGCAATTTAACGAATACCTTAGAATAGTAGGTACCAACCTACATTTCAGATGGATCTCTCTGCATGCTTCGGTTAAATGGGTGGTTCGGTTAAGGTGGGTAATGGAAAATTTTTCGACTTTTTTCGAAATATTTCAAAAAGTATGAAAGCTACAGAAATTTAAAAAACTGGTTTGAAATGTCCAAACCGATACCTTTTATTTGATACCCCACTCGGTGGGGTAGCCCCCCTTTTGAAAATTATTCCTTTTTGACCATTTTTCAAAAAGTGTTAGTTTTACAGACTTCTCTATATTTTTCCTGTAAAATATAGATCCATATCTACAAACGCTTCATACATTTTAAATGGATCGCTCTGCAAACTTCGGAGATAGGGGGGGGGGGGAATGGGTATTTTTTCGACTTTTTTCAAAATATTTCAAAAAGTATGAAACCTACAGAAATTTGAAAAACTGTTTTGAAACGTGCAAACCGATACCTTTCATTTGATACCCCACTCAGTGAGGTAGCCTCCCCTTTTGAAAATTATTCCCCCCCTTTTTGACCATTTTTCAAAATGTGTTCTTTTTTCAAACTTCTCTATATTTTTCCTGTAAAATATAGATCCATATCTATAAACGCTCCATACATTTTACATGGATCGCTCTGCAATCTTCGGAGATAGGGGGGGGGGAATGGGTATTTTTTCGACTTTTTTCGAAATATTTTAAAAAGTATGAAACCTACAAAAATTTCAAAAAATATTTTGAAATGTACAAAATGATACCTTTCATTTGATACCCCACATGACTCTGTAGGTATTAGGGATTAGTCCCGGGAATTCCCGTTCCCGAAATTCCCGGGAATTCCCGTAATTTTTAGCTGATTTAAGAACCGGGAAATCCAAAATCATTTCCCGGGAAATTTCGGGAATTTCGGGAAAAATATTTTAACTTTTATAGCATTATCGAGATAACGTAACTCAACATATTTCACTTCCTCTTATAGCATTTCACATTATCAGGTACCTAACCTACGCGGTATTAGGCAGGGTTGACGTGATTTGTATCACTTGATGTAAATCAATTGTTATTTTCCCTGCAATGAAAACAGAGAGCAGTCAAAAATGTATGAGAGTGCCCAAAATTGAACTTAACCGTGTACACATGCACAATGTACTTACCTATACCTGCTTTATTGGTTGAGGATTCAGGAAATTCTCCGAAATTAATAATTCCATAAAATTCTAATAATGCGAGTTGTCGAAAAAAAGATGCTTAGCCAATGTATTTGCGGCAAGTCATATCTGTTTTACAATTTGTTTATAGAACTAGTACTCCGGTAACGTTGTGCCCATACCTTCGCACGCGCTATTGGAAATGTTTAAAATTTATTTTTGGAAACGTGCAAAATTTCAGCCCGATCCGTTGAGTAGTTTTGGCGTGAAGAAGGAACGGTACAAACTTTCATATTTATAATATATTTTAATATTCTAAGCTGCGGCCCGCGGCTTCGCCTGCGTCTAAATTTCAGTTATTTATTGCACAACAGGGGGTGTGCAATAAATAACTTTAGGGGTCGTTTTGTAAAAATAAGAAATACATAATTCATTATTTACTTTATAGTTTATTTATACCGAGTTTTGAGTGAATCTAACCAAGGAATAATATTATCCATATAAACTTAACCACCCTTTTTAACCACCTGAGATTATTTTTTGCAAATTAGATTAACCTATGTGTTATTTCAGAACTTAAACTATCTACACACCAAATTTCAACCAAGTCGGTTAACTAGTTACTGGGATACGTGGTAACAAACATTCACACAAACTCATGCATTTATAATATTAGTAAGAAGTGTGATAAACGGACTTCGACACCGAAAAAAAAACTTGAACCAAACATGTCAGACAGAAATGAAAATGTTTCAATCTTGGTGTCTTTCCTTTCTGCTAGTAAACTGTGATTAAACCTTTGAACCTACCTTTCCTACCAACCTATAAAAACCTTTAAACTGGATAGACCAAAGCGATTATGATAGAATAAAATATAAAATTAATAATTCCGATTTAAATCAAATTAATCGTATTTTCTTTTTTAACCATGTTTTATCAAACCTGGTATAAGAAATGTTAGTTATAGCTATATTACTTTTGATCTGTAATTAATATAATTTTTTAGGTCCATGTCTATTGTCCCCTCATTCGACAATAAGCCTTAAGGCTTTTCTTGCTATAGAGCCGTGACTGAAGCCAGCTCTACATAGATACATGAAGCTAGTCTTGAGCTTGGCAAAGAGAAAGTACCAGAGTCAAGTGCATTGCTGCAATTTATTATCCTCTTTGTGCATGTTATTCTGATCGGCTCTGACTTCTGAACCTATAAAGCGCGATGATATCGCCTGCTTGGGTATTGTTAGGTAAAAATACCAGCATCCGGTATCAGGTAGAGAATTCAAATGTATTCGAACACTTCTTTGAACACAACGAATCGACCGTTTACGGCCGGCAGAAATAAATGCATAGTAGGAATCGCCAATTGATTAGACGAACAGTCATCAATGACGACCGACACGAATGGAAGGACAATCCAATTTAATTAATTTTTTGAATACCGTGGGCTAACAAAGAACACTTAGTCCAATTTTATATTTGTCTCCGTTGAGCCTGGTGACCGTGGCCTAGTATTTGGATAGAAGAACATTATATTGTTTATTATGTGGGTACGTAATAAGGTATTTTTAGATTGATGTTTTCGCTTAGAGGACTCGAAAAACAACGGGAGCTCCTCCGTGTCACTCTTACAACAACTCTGAACTTCTGTACTTTCACTGGATTAAAATGAAGAAACGAATTAAAGCTAAAACAGTGGCCACGAAGCTAAGCGTCTCATACTCTACGAGATCAGGCGATATTTCACACAAGGATAGCTCAAGTCCGGCCTCATGGAGTATCAGCAAAGCACTTTGCTGCGCAACATGACAGCAAATGAATGTGTTATGCTGGGTTCAGTCACGACTCTATACAACAAAAAGCCTTCAGGCTTGTTGTCGAACGAGGGGACAAAAGACATGGACCTAAGAATTTGTTATTCATTTTATTAACATTTCAAAAGAAATACAGCTTTAAGACGACGCATTGAAGATATTGGCGTCAGGGATTTCAACTTTTTTCAGCAATTATAAGACATTCGGAATTTATTTTTTATGTTTTGAATTTTTCATGTTTTTTACTTTAAATTGGTAGTAGGGTTTCACGATTGGTTAACTTTCATAGCAGAAAAAAAAATCCCGAAAACTGGTCTATAAAAACATGGTTTTTAACTTTACAGGCAAACGGAACCGATTTATGCCTCTAAATTTTCTGTACAAATAAGTTTATACACCCTCTTCAAAATGGTGGTAGGATTTTTCATAATTACCAATAGTTTTTATTTTAAACGAGAATTACTGTTTTGGCGTTTACGCCTTTTCGTTTCAAGCTAGTTCTCGCCTCTGTTTGTATGCAGGCGGCCCCCTTCAGTCCGCTTTTGACCATTGTCAGCGTCGGACGTGTGCCAATCGAGCTCGCCTCCCGCGCACAAGTTGCTCTCGATTGACACATCATCAATATTATCTTCAGAGTAAAAAAAATCTTATAAATTATTAAAAATGGGAAGAAAGATGATTAAAGTTTCAAAAATAAAGATAAAGGTCTGTATGTTGAAAAATGTAAGGAAATGGAAGGTAGTAGTAGAAGAAAACGTTAAATATTTTTTCCCTAGCACTAGATAGGTACCTACCTAGTGTATCGATAGCCGTGAATCAATATTATCTTGCGAGTAAAATCATAAGCAACACCTTGAAAACATCGTGAAGAAACGTCAAATATTTTGCCTAGGTACTGCCTCTGCCTACCTATCTATCTCAGTCTCGCGCCCGCTGCGCTACATCGCGGACGTGTGTAGAGAGTCGGTCGTGCGCATCTAAGACCGTAAATATGGCGTCGAGCACGGTTAAGTGCGCCAGTTGTAATATTGTGATTGATGAAGTGTTGGCATATATAACTAATAAAATGGATGTCATGGACCAAGAAAGTCTGATGCGTATATGTGGATCTGCTTTCCAAACAGAAGAAATAGAGAAAGCAAAAAATTTGCTCTTTGATTCCATAACAACGGACATGAGAAATATAAAAAGAAAGAAAAAGAGTGAAGGCAAAATACAAAGAGATCTGGAAGACATTATAACTGTTCTCAAAAGTCTGCATCCCGAAAAGATACCCATTTTTGTTGCGAGAGATCTTGGTAAACTACCCCCGGTGACTTTCGATCATCTTGATGTCACGTCGCTACTGAGAGATATAACTTTCTTAAAAACTCAAGTGGAGAGTATTAAGAATACCTACGCGACTACCTCGCAACTGGAAGATTTGGAGGCTAAAATGTATTCAAGTAAATATGATTCTATCGTGAATACACCGATTCAAAAGCGGTACGATCATTTTGTGAATACCCGCACGCGAGGCGCAAATCTTTTAAACAGTGGACCGATGGCTATCGCCTCTCTGACCCAACAAACCAGTCCATTGTCACCGCCCCCTGCAGCGCGGCTCTTTGACCCCGCCCCCACTAGCGCGCGCGCAGAGCGCTCGCCTACTATGCCACGGCCGGTGCGCATCAGTACGGCTCCTGCCGCGGCGGAGAGCGCATGCCTCTCTACTTCACCGCCGCCGCCTGTTCATGCGCCTGCGCCGATACCAGACACGCACGTAGAGCATGGGCATGGGTCTTTACCGCAGCTTATTCAACCAGGTAGCGTCAACCATCCGACTGAAAGTCCAACTGTTTTAGGTCAAAACGAGATTAAAAATACATCAACATCTCAACCAGTAATAACTCGTTATGCGGATGTAGGCAGGAAGAAAGGCCTATGGTTTGCTACTCCAGAGAAAGACAATGAATGGAAACTTGTTCAGAGAAAGCGTCTTCGCAATAAATTTACGATGAACAGAGGCAAAGCTGAGTATGTAGAAAGTACTAAATTTAAAGCGGCTGAAACCAAAGTTCCTCTTCTTATCACCAACGTAGACGAGGGCGTGTCTGAGGCGGACATAGCAGACTACATTCTCACTAAAACCCGAGAGAATGTTAAGCCCATTAAACTGAAGATGGCTCGAAGGCGAAATTATAACGCCTTTAAAATTTTTGTGAGCAAGAGCAGCCTCTCCACTTTTCTGGATAGCTATTTATGGCCACAAGGAGTTTCTTTCAGGCGTTTCATTAACCTGAGAGAGCACTATGGAACTGAGTTTGAGAGGCAACCTCCTGAAAACCAAAATGGTTAGTACACCCTACAGAAAACTACTTTCTTTCAACTGTAAGTCACTGAAGCGGTCTCTTGAAGGTGTCAGAAGTCTCTGTAAGATGGCAGATATTGTGGCGCTCCAAGAAACTTGGTTGTTGCCTCATGACTTGACGATGCTAGCTACAATTGATGACGACTTCGGAAGCACGGGAACCTCTGCGGTCGACACTTCGGCAGGCCTACTGCGAGGAAGGCCCCACGGAGGGGTCGCCTTACTGTGGAGGAAAAGCGTCTTCAGCTCGGTAAAAGTGTTGCAGTGCGATGACGTGCGTATAGCGGGCATTAAGGTTAGCTTATGTGATAAATCTATGTTGATATTCAGTATTTATATGCCTACTGACTGTGCGGAGAATTTGCCTGAGTTCACGCAATGTTTGGGCACAATAAACTCGATTATTGAGGACAGCATAGACATTGACGCGGTTTATATGCTAGGAGACTATAATGCGCATCCGAGTGAGAGATTTTGTGGTGAACTTTTAGAGTTTTGTGCGGATCAAGACTGGACGTGTGTTGATATGGACATCTTAGGTGCGGATTCTGGTACTTTTACCTTCGTGAGTGAAGCGCACGGATGCGCACGGTGGTTAGATCACTGCTTAGTCACTAGATCTGCTTTATCGACAGTAAAACGTGTGTGGGTAGAGCACGATGTGCAGTGGTCTGACCATTACCCTTTGATTGTTGAATGTGACCTAGGTAGAGTAATTTCTAGAATTGACTCAGATTCGAATTTAGTGCACAATTTGGCTACCTGGGGCGATCGTACAAGTAGCCAGATTGAGCAATATCAACAGCTTTGTCATTCTAAGTTAAGAGAAATTAATTTTCCAGTACAGTTCGCCCATTGTTGTGACGGAACATGTGTTGACGAGGGACATAAAGTAATGATAAGTAATATGTTTGACAACATTGTAAATATACTAACAGAAGCCGCACAAACTACCTATACACGAGCTAAGCCGCGGAGGGGAAAGGGTTACATTGCTGGGTGGAATAAACACGTAGCATGTCACCACAGAAAGGCCAGGCTTAAGTTTATGGTGTGGGTTGAGTGCGGTAAACCAAAACGTGGTCCAATCTATGTTGATATGTGCGAAAGCAGGTCGATATTTAAATCCAAGTTGAAGTGGTGTCAAGACCAACAAGAGCAAATAAAGATGAATGCTCTTGCTAGTCAACATAACGCCAGAGACTTCAAGCATTTTTGGAAGAACACAAATAAAATGAATGCTAAGCCTGGCCTCCCTGTGACAGTAAATGAAGCAGGTAATTCGAGCTCTATCGCCGATCTCTTCAGGGAGCATTTTAAGGTACCCAAGCCGGTCTCATCTGTGTGTGAGCAGGTCAAGGCTGAGGTTGTCATGCCAAGGAGATCGGTAAGTTTTACAGCGAGAGATGTACGAAAAGTCATTCAGACCATGCAAAGGGGTAAGTCTCCTGGGCATGACGGCCTCAGTATTGAACATCTGAGGTTTGCGGGCGTTCACCTTCCCAATGTGCTCTCCATGCTCTTTAACTTATGCCTAAGCCATGGCTACTTACCTGATACGTTGACCAAAACCATTGTTGTACCTATTGTGAAATGTAAAACGGGAGATGTGTCAGATAAGAACAACTACCGGCCCATCTCACTAGCAACCATCATCGCAAAGGTGCTTGACAGCTTGCTTAATAACATTCTCTTGCAACATGTCAAGCTTCACGATGCTCAGTTTGGTTTTAAGGCCGGGCTATCTACAGAGAGTGCGATTTTATCTCTTAAGCAAGCTGTCAGGTACTATACGGAGAGGAAGACCCCTGTTTATGCCTGTTTCCTGGATTTGTCCAAGGCCTTTGATACAGTTCTGTATCACAGGCTTTGGGACAAACTGGTAAGCGAGGGTGTACCGGGTGAAGTAGTTTCCGTCATGAAGTATTGGTACAAATGTCAAAAAAACCAGGTGAGATGGGCGGGCGCTCTATCTGAGGAGTATGCCTTGGAGTGCGGAGTTCGGCAGGGTGGAAGTACTTCGGGGCTTTTATTTAATTTGTATATTAATGAACTTATCGTTGAGCTCAGCAATACCCATACAGGCTGTTTTGTTGATAATGTTTGTGTAAACAACATTAGTTACGCTGACGATATGGTGTTGCTGGGTCCATCGGTAGGTTCTATTCAAAAGCTTGTTAACATTTGTGAGGGCTACGCGGCTGAACATGGACTCACATACAACTCCAAAAAGAGTGAAATCCTTGTATTTAAGAGTGGAAATGTAAGGCCAGCCTATGTTCCGCCCGTAGTTCTCAATGGTGCGGCTCTGAAGGTAGTTAGTACGTTTAGATATTTAGGACATGTCGTCAACGACTCCTTATGTGATGATGCGGATGTTGAGAGGGAGCGTAGAGCTTTGGCTGTACGGGGGAACATGATCGCGCGTAGGTTCGCACGCTGCTCGAGAGAAGTGAAAGTGACGCTATTTAAGGCATACTGCCAGTCGTTCTACTCGAGCAGCCTCTGGCTGAAATGTTCCCGCCGCGCAGCCAGCGCTCTACGCGTTCAGTACAACAACATTTTCAGGATGCTGATGCGGCTGCCTCGCTTTTGCAGCGCATCTGGTATGTTCGCGGAGGCGCGAACGGACGACTTTTACGCGATTATTCGCAAAAAAGTCGCTTCCCTATCTCAGCGAGCGCGAGCCAGCAGCAACAGCATCCTGCAAATGATTATGTCCCGTCTGGACTGTCCCATCCAAAATAAATGGATGAGGATAATGATGGGGAGTAACTCCATTTAAAATTTAATTTAGGTTAGTAAGTAGGTAGTTATGTTATGAAATTTTTCTGTAATTGTAATGTAATCATGAACTTTATATTGTTTTTATATCTAATTTAATCATTATTATTAATTAAGTTAAGATTTTATGTAATTTGATTTTATTGTGAATTTTTATGTTGTGTCTATGGATGGTTACCTATCTGAAATAAATGAGTTAATATAAGATATAAGTACATAGTATTATAATAATTATAAAGTTTATTTTGTTTTTTGTTCTTAGAAAATAAAAACCTAAACTTTACTACTTACTAATTGTCCGAACATAGAAAACCATGGAGTCGTCTTAGTCCGGTCAAATTAGACCAAATATTAGGGGTGAGGTTACAATAATTCGCACCCAGCTGAAAATTGGTAGGATTATTCAAAAGCCCATTATAAATGAATTGTGAAAAGTAATCATCGATCCGACACCTGAAAAAAAAATTACTCGGGGTCAAAGATCACAAAAACGGGTGTTTCGCGATTTTCAGCAAAACGGTAAGTTTTATCATAAAATTATCGCGGTCAAAAATTGTAGATCAGATAATTATCTATAAAAAATGTCTTAATACTTTTTTTCCTAAGAGGCGCCGTTTTTGAGATATAACGATTTACTTGTTTTACTTTAAAAACTTTTAACTCAACGCAATCAAACATACTTAACCTCAACAGCCTGTATAGGTCCACTACGGGACGCAGGCCTCCCCCTGATAAGCGCCTTATTGGCTTTTATCTCAGGGAGGTAATGCCCATAATCCCCACGCTGGGCATGCGGGTTGGGGATCGCAGTTTGGTGGTAGAATTGTTCTGCAGGGGGTGCTGCTGCCCACCCCCGGTGGATATCCCTTAGTCGCCTCTTACGACACCCGCGGGAAGAGTTGGGGTGGTGCAAATTCTAAGCCGGCACAACACAGCTCAAAAATCAAAGCCGTTTATCTCCGAATATAATCTAATATAATATCACCACCGAATCCTTCCACCCATTTAGGGCATGCAAAATCGGAAGAATACCCAAATCCGGTTTTTGTTCGATTTTAGATTTTTAAAATAGTTTTTTTCGGTTTTTTCGATTTTTTCGATTTTTATTGTTTCAATACAAATAAAAATGCTTGATTATTTTTGTAATCATTTAATAAAACATGAAATCTAACCCCGCGCTTGCTGAAAATACGATCTCAAAAAGCTCTTGATCAGACAAACTGTCAAATCGAATATCGCTCTCCAAATCTTCATCTATGATTTTTTTGCACTTATCAACCACATTTTTCCAGTCCTCTGGCGTGACATTTTCGCAGGCATTGTGCAGTAATGTGAGCTTTTTATTTGCCGTAAAAGGAGGTTTAGTATTATTTCTGGCTGCGTGACCTTTGACGTAGGCCCATATCAGTTCGCTCGCTCGCTCCGCTCTCCGTTCATTCTATATTGTATGTGATCTTCCTATGTTGTTGTTAGTCTTTAAAAAAACATAAATTGGTTCTATCTTAGCTACCTTGTCATTGCCAAGAATGCCACTGCTACACCAATTACAAAATAATCTGCGGTTTATTACAAGCGCCGATATTTATTTTGTATTAGTTTCTCAACAATTTTTTAGCTGCAGCCGCCAAAAACTCCGAAATTTTCAGAGCCCACTCCACTCACAGTTATTTATTTTATACAGGGGTATTGGTACCCCCCGCCATTCAATAACTCTTCTTTTAAGAGGCTTTATTTGAAAATAAACTTACTACTTCATGGGTTCCGGACAATCGTATATTTTAGTAGAAGTGATTTAAAAAAAATTAAGAATTTGAACCTGGCGTCTTCACGAACGTGTTCGTGATGATGGGCAGAAACTGCACTTCACGCAGTCAGTGACCTAAGCCTATACAGGTTTAGGTTAAAATAAATAACTTCGAGCGGAGTGAGCTCTGAAAATTTTTAAAATTCTCCTCTACCTTTTTTGTCACCACCCCGTGAACCACTCCATACCATAGAGTAACAAACATTTTGGAGACTCGATCCGTCGTTATTTATTTTTTCGTATTTTTATTGTTTAATTAATTGTATTATTAATAATGTTATTCGAATAAGTAGTTAATAAGCTATCGAAGAGACTTAGTTCTGCAGCGTACGCAGTCAAAAAAATTCGTCATCTTACAGACGTAGATACATCTAGAATTATTTATTTCAGCTACTTCCATAGTATTATCTTTTATGGTATATTGCTGTGGGAAACGCTGCAGATATTAACACCGTATTTGTGCTGCAGAAGCTCTCTCCTGACGAACAGCTCTCTGTTCGTCCAATGTATAATATGGGATCCAGAGACGAGATACGTGATAAATTCAAAGAAATAAACATAATGACAGTACCATGTCAATTATATTCATGAAAACTTGTTATACACTCATAGAAATATAAAACAGTTCCCTAAAAATAGCGATAAACATAATTTTGAGACCAGAAATAAACGTAAACTAGCTGTGTCCACAACTAGGCTACACAAAATTAATGAATCTTTTAAAGGGCAATGTATACGCTTCTACAGCTAAACTCCTAGGGAGTTGCAAAAACTATCCGTAAATAAATTGAAAAACATTGTCAAAACCTTGTTGTTGCTATAAAATATCCGATAGATAGATAGATAGAAAACACTTTAATATACCACACAAATACAGGAAACAATACAAAGAAAATGCTTAGAAAAAAATGAAGTATAAAGGGCGGCCTTATCGCTAAGAGCGATCTCTTCAGATTATCCAGCTAGAGGATACAAAGGCTTGGGACGGGTTTTTCTCTAACTCGAAAAATAACAATTAACAGGCTAAAGGTTACTTTGTCGCTTTTTTACTTTAGTCTACATACCGAAGCGACAGAAATAAAAAATATCACTTTATATCCTTAACAGTGGTTAATTTTGTAATTTGACCTTTTCTAAGTGTACTTTTATTGTACTTATGGAAATAAAGAGCTTTGTCTTTGATTTTGCGCACTCAATAGACCGAGGTACTGGAGTGAAAGTAACCTCAGCAGTGGTCCAATTTCCCCATAGTGCACAGGCATGCGACCACTGGCGAGTTTTTTTTTAATTTCCAAGAATAGATAGCGAAATGGGCAGCTCTTATACCGTAAACATGTACTTAGAGGTCGTACGCGTTTTATGGAAACTATCTGCTTTCTCGCTCGCGCAAGACGACGTTTTTAAAGATTTTTAGTTTAAGTGTGTTACTGAACATGTGATTCGCCCATTATTTTAATAATATTAAATATATAAATGACACATTTTGAAATAAACTTTTGAACTTATCGTGATCTTTGTAAAGATAAAAGCCAAATACCTTTCGTTTTTAAAATGATAAGTTATGTTATGTCTAGTCGCAAACTTTAGGTACCTAAACATAGACCAGCTACTTATTCGAATAAAATTATTTTTTAATGTACCTGAGTACCTAATGTCCGGAATTTCGGAAAAAATATTTTCGGAAGGAAGTCTCCGATTCTTTTCACTGTTCCTCGAAGTTTAGGTAAATAAGCCCTACCTATTCCTATCACTGCTTATTACCCTACTTTTAGTTAGGTAACCTAACCTACCTACCTACCACGCTAACGAAGTTGCAGGTAGTATCCGTGCCGTCAAATTATGTTTTTTTATCGATATACTACCGCCAAAAAAAGCTTATATTGTAAAATATTCAAATGGATATAAATAAATAAATAAAGGTAATGCGACTCCATGACGTCTTGTCCCAGCGCGGCAACGCACGACTGAGAAGCGCGCTAGTTACAGCGCGGCGCGGCCCGACGGCACGATTGCAAACCGCGTAAAATTACCGCGGGGTATGTGCTGCTTGCGGGGAGCTCATGGGGGGCGTGGCGCCCGATTTCAAATTATTGTTTATCAATGCGTCGCCTTAAGTAAATTACCTAATACCGCATAGGTACCTGATATCAGCGAAATGCCTAAAAAGGACGTGAAGTATATTAAATTATTTTATTTCGGTAGTGGTATAACAGTAAAAATATTTTTTCGAAATTTCCCGGGAATTCCCGGGAATTCCCGGTTCCGACTTTGAAACTTCCCGGGATTCCCGGTTCCTCGAAAACGACCCGATTTTGGAATCCCTAGTAGGTATCTTTTAAAATTTCGGCATCACAATTTGTATGGAAAATGTTCATTTTCATTTTTCATTTATTTTCATTTATTTTTCTCTAAATCTGTACAGGCGCACGAAATGTATTATTATTTTAAATTTCAAGTTGATAGCTGCAGTAGTTTTTGAGTTATTAAGGAGGGAAAAAAGGACAGACAAAGCGAGACCATAAGGGTTTTGAAACCGATCTTCGATCATCAAAACCCTAAAAAGAACTAATTTTTACAAGTACATATGTATAAGGACCGCCCAGGGTGTTGGAAGCCTCCTCCAAACGAGCCCATGCGCATGTCTCGTGCGGTTCTTGACCAAGCTGCTAGTATTCAAATATAATATAATTTTATTTTTCTAGGAATAAGGATAAAATACTTGCGTGCATGGCCGAGCAACTATTGATGAAGAATAAGCAACAGGTACTTTCATATTAAACAATAATAATCTCACCTAATTATATGTTCAATCGTTATTATCACATTATAAAGAAATAAATTAGAACTAGTATTTACATTTGAAACAGTCGAGCTAACTGCAGACTGTTTTATTGAATTAGAAGGGAGCTCAATTGATCCAAATCTAATCTAATAATTATTTATTACGCAACTTTTATACTTTATAAGCTGTAAAGTCTGTGATTGTTTGTCATATATTGTTTTTATTGTTAACAGAAATTATTTCATGGAATAAGTATAATAAGTTTACATCTGGCCACAGCTGAATTAACATCTCTTGCCAAATACATGTTATAGTGTGTGTCAACTTTTATCTAACCTTAACTATTAGTATTAATTATTTTTTAAATTCCCTGTATTGACCTAAATGTTTTATGGTAATATGTTTCTGTAAAATTCTGGCGAATGTAACATAGGAAGAGCGGAACCTCCTAGTACAAGTATTTAAATTTAAAGGAGGCTTCAAAATATTGTATTATTATTGTATATTATTTATTGTATAGGATATTTATGTACTTTGTGAACAAAATTAAAAACATTGGTATTTGTAATTGTAGTCAGAAGATTGTTAATCTGGTTATTTTCTTGGTCACTATAATTATTATATTTCTTAATTGTAATAATATAATTGTTTTGTATGTCTTGCTACAGTTACCACCACGAGCCTTAGAAACAGCCGAAGACACGTACATAAAAGAAGTGATCGTCGCCAAATCAATCTCTCGCAACAGCATCGGCAGTAATGTATACAATCCAGAGAAATACGTGAACAAAAGTGGACTGCGCATGATCGTGGTAGACGGGAGTAATGTGGCTATGGCGTAAGTATAGGAAACCAATAGTGGTGACCAGACCACCAGACATGGTATCTCGGTATGGTAATAATATTATCTCAACATATGTACATTTTAGAAACAAATAACATCTAGTGGTCTGCGTGTGATTGTGGAAGACGGGAGTAATGTGGCTATGGCGTCAGTATAGGTGACCGACTAGGCCACGACAGACATAGATAGTATGTCGGTATGGTTCAAATATCATCTCAACATATACTTATATTGTAATGAAGGAATGGAAACAAATTAGAACTATTTATAATTGAAACAGTAGAGCTAACTGCAGACTCCATATCAATACCAGCCGTCGCGACCCCCAAGACGCTGGCTGCACTGTCCCATATTTTAAAGCTGGAAAGTTTGTGAAATCTGAATTTTTGTTACTTTGTGTGTTTTAGGATCTCCAAAACTACTGAACAGAATAAGTTGAAATTTAGCGTACGCTTAGAGCAAAGCCTAACGTAGATAATATGTTACTTATTATACCGAAAATACGCGTGCGAAGCCGCGGGCAGTAGCTAGTAGATCGTAAATCGCACTAAAACTCAGTGCACACAGTCATCTTGATCACGTCCCGCGTTAAGGGATGTAACGTTGTAACGTGGCGGGCCACACAAGACGCGCTTCAACATCGCGGCTGTGTGGTGGAGGCGTAAGAATAGACACCAACTCCGTAGATGTCGTAAGAGCTGATTAAGGAACCTACCAGAGGCAGAGCTTCTGTGAATTAATCTACATCTCAAAGTTTACTTGAGATTTAATACACATTAAAGTAAGACCAGATGCTATATCGACGAGACGAATGGTAAGAGCGTTGAACATACTACGTGCAATCTCGGAGCGATTGCTATGATAAATTGTCTTGGGGTTTCGTATCTGCGTAGGTACGTTTTGCATTCTATGAATTCCAAACCCTCTGAACGTAAACCCATAGCACTGATGAACGTGTCATGCTTCGGTCGATGTAGCCCTTTTATAATCGCGTCAGCCTCCATGTCTTGTAAATATTCCGTTGTTAATGACTTTGGTTCAAAATCTTCACTGCGATCACGATTGCCAAGCGTGGTGATTATGGGAAAACCAGCTTTGTGAGGCAGGCATGTCCAGGCGTGGACGTAGGTTTGTGTGCTGATTAAATGTTATGTGAAATGTGAAGCATTATGTAGAGATTTATTGAATAACTAGCTGACCCGGCCCTTCGCTGTGTGGTGCCGGCTTAGAATTTGCGCCACGTGAGATTATGGGCACTACCCCCATGAGTTTTTTTTCCGAATGGACTACAATTCTGTTGACCGCAGATGGCCGTGACAGCGTTACCGGACACTAGGCGGGCGCAGAGGACGCCTCGCCGGTTAAAAGTTAGGTTGGGGCAACACGCACAAGGGCCACCACTTCGGTGCGAGCCTCGGCTTGGGCTGTTGCCAGATGCTACGAGAGGGAAGGGAGGTTGCGCCTATAGGTGCACGAGTGCACCTATGGGCGGAAGCGGGGAATTCTTCGACCCCGCATCCGGCGGGGTCGGTTTTTGGTCGTTTGTGTAGTGTGCGGAAGCGAATCGGTTGCCGTCACCTCCGGGTTAGCGGCGGTTATTAGGTCAACGGGTCACCGAGAACGTGTTTCGGTCTACGGAGGAGAGACCCACATGAGATAAAAGCCAATAAGACGTTTATCAGGGGGAGGCCTGCGTCCAGCAGTGGACCAATGTAGGCTGTTGAGGTGACGTGAGCAGACCCGGCGAACTTCGTACCGCTCTCACCGTTTAAATCTTCCTTGGACTTCTACAAATATTTCAAAACCAAAATGAGCCATATCGGTCCAGTCGTTCTCGAGTTTTTGTGAGACTCACAAATATCAATTCATTTTATATATCGATAGCTTCTGCCCGCGGCTTAGATGGATAAGTCTCTCCCTTTCCGTGGCACCTTTCCGCGGGTCGTCGTGAATGACAACCATGATATCCCAATAGGCTGACAGTACCATAATAACTCGATTTATGGAAGAAAGGAAGAAAACGTCTATGGACTGTCCTGAAAATCCCAGTGCTTACACACACTAAAGCATTGGATGACTCATATTACCATAAAATACTTTATCATTCAGCTCGTTTGCTCTTACCTACTTGTTCAACGACATGTATTTATATTTTAGTCTGATTAAAGCTTCATTCAGTCTGATTATTCAAAGCAGAATTCGTAATCGACCACAGCTCTGACCATAAATGCGCCGTGTGGACTATCCAGCATGGTAATGGCGCATGCTCATTCTGGATAATCCACACAGCAGCATATGTATCCTGTAGATAGCTGAGAAAGATGATGAGGGTAGCACAGGACCGGACAGAATGCTGGAATAGAGGAGGCCTATCCCAGCAGTGGGTGCTCTATGGTCTGATTAAATAGATACCTACTCGTAGAGAGAAGTTACTACTTCCATACTTAATATTATAAAAGCGAAAGTAATTGTGTGAAGTCTTCTTTCTAAATCTTAAGAGGGCGCATTGCGCGACATTTTATGAAAATTATAGGCATAGGATGCCGCGTTCATGTGGAGCTTGACGGAGCATACGCTTTCGGAACGGCGTAAGTGCAAAAATGATGTTTTTGCTTATTTACAAGAAAACTACACAACTTATGATGAAACTGTATTAGAAAGAATTAGTAATAACCTACAAATCGAAACAACAATTCATTTATTATTAGTATTGTTAAACGGGTATTTATCGCGTTTATTTACCTATTTTTTTCAGATCGCGTAAGTTTGAAAATATTTATTGAAAACAATTCATTTCCAAAGACCGCAGGGTTCCTGAGATCTCGACCTAATTAGTTGCAAAACAGTGCAATTTCATGATTTTATTTTCATAATATTTTTTCGCAATCGTTTTCCAATTGAGGAACCGAAGATTTTTTTTTTAATTTTACGTAATTGTAGTTTTTTACCACGGGGATCCCGTGAGTACTGAGATCTAGGCCTAGTTAGACAAGCAAACTAGAGTTGTCATACTAGATCTCAGTACGCACGGGAGCTCCGTGGTACAACACTCGAATTTAAAATTCAACATTTTTTCTTTATTTCCTAGAACGTGATAACACGACGCCGAAAAAAATTACGATAATAAATGAAAATGCACTGTTTCGCACATAAGTTGGTCGAGTCTCAGGAACCCTGCGGTCTATAGAAATGAATTGTTTTGATTCGTAGATTATTACTAATTATTTGGTTCCGTAAACAAATTTCTTCATAAGTTGCGTAGATTTCTTGCAAATAAACAATAACTTGATTGTTGCGCTTACGCCGCGCCGTTCCCAAAACGTTTGCTTTGACCCGCTCCCGCTCCCGCTCCTATGAACGCGCAATCCTATTCACAAGATGGCGCGCAATGCGCCCTCAATAAAATTTGGTAAGGACGTAACCGGTATCCCAGGGACATAGGCTACTTGAAAAACGCGTGCGAAGCCGCGGAAAGAAGCTAGTAACTACATAAAACTACATAAAAATTTTATTTATTGCATTATTAATAAATACATAAATAAACTGCAATAACCAGGAAAGGGTGGCCTTTGCCCTGCAGTGGGACAGTTAGTAATAATAAATAGAGAATCAATGCATTTCTCAATAGAGTCTATGTCCAGCAGTGGGTGTCATTTGATTGATATCACTTAGAACATGGATCTAACTAGGTCAATCGTGACGTGACTTTTGTTTAACAGTGGGACATGTCAGGGGCCCAATTCTGCTAACCAATTGTTTAACTATGACAATGGTATCATCGCAGAATCGTCCATAGTTGAAAGAGACTCTAGAGTCTAGATAGTGCGTGCGGTGCTATTTGCACGGAGAGATTGATAAAATGT
The DNA here is from genome assembly GCA_949316285.1 of Eupithecia subumbrata. Lineage (NCBI taxonomy): Eukaryota > Metazoa > Arthropoda > Insecta > Lepidoptera > Geometridae > Eupithecia > Eupithecia subumbrata. The sequence continues at coordinate 668,028 of OX438644.1, read as the reverse complement.
GTGGGCGACCTCTAGGCGAAATCGGCCGAACTACAAGGCTAAAGTGGCTATAAAGGCGCCAAAGAAAGTAACACCGAAATACTGAAGCTAGTGAAACCTACCTAAGCGCTGCAATAAACGTCCGCTAGATGTCGTTAACACAAAAATTCCAACATTACCAGAAAAAAGCAAAAAGAGAAGCAATCCTAGATCGCGCAAAACGCTTGATTCAGTAACAACTCTGTGTGGTGCCGGCTTACAATTTACACCACCCCATCTCTTCCCGCGGGTGTCTAGAGAGGCGACTGAGGGATATCCACCGGGGGCGGGCAGCAGCGCCTCCTGTAGAACAATTCTACCAACGAATTGCTATCCCCAACCCGCATGCCCGGCGTGGGGATTATGGGCGGGGGTATTATGGGGGTAGTCCCATGAGATAAAAGCCACCAAGGCGCTTATCAGGGGGAGGCCTGCGTCTAGCAGTGGACCAATACAGGCATTAAAAAAAGGCTTATGATAGGTATTACAAACTGCCCAATCGATTTTTGAAAATTCCTTCGTTTAACAGAATATTAAGATATAATAGGTGCCGGCGCTGATTTGGGTCGGTGTAGCGCGTTAATCATAGGTAAAATGCCAAATTTGTGTAATTCTGAGACAAAACCATTGTTATGGCGAAGCGGTTAATTTAGTGTACCTACCTAATACGGTCCAGGCTTATTGTACTTTAATGTAAAGATACACTATTTTATTGCGTCGCTCGTTTCTTTCAGAAATTGTCTGACGCTCTATCGCGCGTCTCGATTACTATGCAATGTATACGTATGTATAGTAGGTATATCAATCTCTACGTGCAAGTAGCACCGCACGCACTATCTAGAGTTTCTCTATCTATAGTAAAACAATTACATACAGGGTGCCACGGAAAAGGTGTGATTATGGACCCCCGAGGGGATCAATTTGTAAATAACGATTTTTTAAATTATACAATTTTTTATTGCAAAATATAAAGTCATATCTTCTTCCTGTTCGTGTTCTTTTACACACACTCTTGCATTAATTAACATTGTTTGCTGAAAAAACAAGCAAATGTTTTTGCTTGTTTTTTCAGCAAAACCAATGTCTTGTCATGAAATGATTACAAAAAAACGTCAAGTACGAGTTGGACTTGCGCACTAAGGGTTCCGTATAATTGTAAGACCTTGTGTCTTGCCTCCTCCTCTCAAATATCATGATTCTAGGTCAACGGGAAGGAGGTACCCTGTAGGTTTTGGTCCATGGCGAGAATCAATAGAGTTTTATTTGTGATTAAACTACAAATTTATAGTTTTCGGATTTTTTTCCTTCACTTCTGCTATAAGACCTTCCTTCTTGCCAAATTTCATAATTCTAGGTCTACCCTATAGGTTTTGTGTGCATGTGCCCTTGGAAATTTCAAAATAATATTCGGACATAAACGGCTGTAACCTTTGATTGCGTTAACTTAAAAGTTTTTTTATATCGAGGCTCCAAGAGGTTACGGACTTGAGTATTTGATGTTAATTTCAACTTAATACCTCCACGCGTTCCTGAGAAAAGGGGGTTGACAGTCGGACTACAAAGTGATCCTATAAGGGTTCCTTATTTCCTTTTGAGGTACGGAACCCAAAAATTAAGTTAATCCTTTGAAATTTCAAAACAATAATAATAATGTAAGAACTGTATGACGTGAATGTGACGTCATTAATAAAAAAAGGATAAAAAAAATGTAATTCAAGAATCATAGAACAAACGTTGACCCCCTCGATGTTCAGAATCACCCCCCTTGCGGCTTAGTACACCCTTTCCGTGGCACTCTATATAAGTAGGTAGGTAGGATTAGGTAGAATTAGGTACCTATACCCAGCAGGGGTTGATTCCGGCCTCAAGATGATAAGTTATGCTATAAGTAACCTTTGCCCGTGGCTTCCCTCGCGTGGTACATGACTAAAACGTAGCCTATACTATAGCTCTCAGGGATATTGTTAAAGATAGGACCTAGATCTAGCAGTGGTCAAATGATTCATGTGTACGTTAAATCTTTTAAAAATAATAGGTCTTAAAGGAAAGGCTTTGCCCAGCTGTGGGACTGTGGGACAGTATGGGCTCATATAAATAATAAATAGGTCTGGCTATATTATATTTTACAAGTGAAGAAGTCTGGTTCATCAGTGGACTGGATTACAAATTCTAAATAAATAAATAATAAATATAATAATAATCGTGCTGGACAATGCACACAGCATTATCTAGCCCCAAGCTAAGCAAAGTTGTGTTATGGGTACTAGATAACTGATATACTTAATACATTACATAGATAGATATTTTTATTATACATAGAAAAACCCAGAACCCTAATCCAGATGTTTTGGAATAAATATTTGCAGATCTCACAAACATTTTGTATCAGGCGGGAATCGAACCAGGAACCTCCTGCGACGCAGGTGGCCCGCCGCGCCACATCGGTCGTATATTTATTGTGTGGTGCCGGCTTAGTATTTACACCACCCCAACTCTTCCCGCGGGTGTCTAGAGAGGCGACTAAGGGATATCCACCGGGAGCGGGCAGCAGCGCCCCCTGCAGAACAATTATACCACCAAACTGCGATCCCTAACCCGTATGCCCAGCGTGGGGATTATGGGCACTACCCCTCATGTTACAAAGGCCAATAAGGCGTTTATCAGGGGGAGGCCTACGTCCAGCAGTGGGACGGTATAGGCTACATAGGATGTGGGTGGATGTGTGATTTGAACGAAAACATGGTTTGTGTCCATCTTACCATTATGGCAAAAGAAACCATGGTAAGATGGACCCTGCCTACAATTTTTTTTTCTGTAGGTGGATGTGTGATTTGAACTAAAAAAATGGTTTTATTTATTTGGCTCACAAAACAGAATACAATCTAATCTTATACTGATAGAAGGACACAATAATAAAAACTAGACTGTGTCCCTATACAGTACGGTTTGGGTTCATCTTACCATTGTGGCAAAAGAAACCATGGTAGGATGGTCCCTGCTTACAATATTTTTTCTCTGTAGATGTATGTGTGTGATTTGAACGAAAAAATGGTTTGGGTCCATGTTACCATTGTGGCAAAAGAAACCATGGTAGGATGGACCCTGCCTACTAATTGTATTTGTACATTTCGACAGGCACGGCGACAACAAAGTGTTTTCAGTGCGGGGTCTGCAGATCGTCATTGATTACTTTTTGAATAGAGGTCACGTTGTGAAGGCTTTCGTCCCTAGATTCAGGTATCTTAGACAGTTTCACAGATGTATAGAAATAAGTATGTGGCGGCAGTGGCGTAAGAAACCTCTCAAACTCCGCCCGTGGATGTCGTAAGAGGCGACTAAGGGGACTTACCAAGGGGAAGGGCTATTTTTTAGGACTTTACGTTCGGGGTAGACTCGTTCAGCCGTGGACAATATGTGTGCTGATGACGAAATAATAAGAATGCGTGTAATGTGGTGACCTCGACTCAGCAAACGTAGTGTAGGACGCCCTAGTCCACAGGTCAATATGACCCGAGAAGTATTGCTGGCATGTGACTGAAGACAGTTCGCTATGGCGTTCATTAGGGAAGGTCGCAGCCCAGCAGTGGACAAATTGAAGTGTATTTGGTCTAGTATATGGCAATAATAACAATAATAAATAAAAAAGCGGGTGTCTATCAATGTGTCTGTCTGTTCCATCGTAATTTCGAAATGTACGTATGAACGTTTGTAGTATCATACATAACTCAAGGGTCATCGTTTCCACCTATTCCACTAAGTTCAACTATAAGTTCAACCGTTGAACTAATTGCACCAAAAAATTCCAGTTCTTTCAACTTTGTTATTTTTTTCTAAAAATTGAACTTTCTGGACAATATTGGTGCTATTAGTTCAACTTTCTGTCACAAAGGAAGAGCCATGGTAATTAGTGGATACTTATTTTTATTTTTTAAGTAGGTACAATGTTTAAGAACGTAAACTCTCTAAAAACAGGGGTACGGATAATTCACCATTTACTAGCTGCATTTGCATGTCCAATATTATATTGTCATTTATAACATATTCTCTCTTTCGTTTTTTCAGTAACTGTTGTCTTTCAATTTTTCCTCTTTTAAATGTTGTTAATTTCGCGTCGTCGTGTAGCACTTTCAATAATTGTATTAAGTTTACCTGCTTTCGTTTAATAGCGTTATTTAATTTCAAATGCCAACCCTCCACGTTATTGTTAGTACGGTGTCTTTCACCGAAAATACACCATGATCGTATAAAATCACTACTTTTGAGCCAAAAATTTTTAAAATATACAACAAATTCATTTAATTCCGTTATATTTTCAACATGAAGTTTTAAAAAACTTATTTTGTTTAGTATATATTCCCAACCTTCTAAAATGTGTTGGCTGGGCAGAAGGGGTAGTACACTAGTAAGAGCTATAATTTTTTTAATGTATCCCGGTTTGGTTAGTTTTAATCTTTTTGCTTTTCTCCATACACGATTAGAGTAGTGATAGTAACAACCTTTCACGTCTATATTCGGAAAAATTGAAGCAATAGCTGCCCTTGCCGCTTCTTCATAGTCGGAAGTACACTTGTTAGGTGCAAATCCCGGCAATTGAGATTTTATTATTTGAAACAAATTCATATAAGATCGTTCGGACATGCCGGTCATTAACGCATATATAAAAGGTACAATATTAGTTTCTGTTTCGTTACTGAAAGTGTCAAAATGGACCGTATAAATTTGTTTGAAAGGAAAAGGACAAGCTTTAAAAGTCCCGTCAATAAAGATGTGCTTTATCTTCTCGACATTATGTCTATTTTCCTGGGTACAAAACATTAGTATCCTTTCTCCGTCGTAATTGAAGTCACCCAGTAGAAAAGATGAATATTTAGGTGGCACAATAACCTCCGCTGGATTGACGTAACAAAACTTGGGCATACCTTCACCTATATTTCGTGCATTATATAAACTGCTTTTTATAGAAGTAAATGTCGGTACTTTACAAACTTTGTCGTAGCCTTTGTCCATGATAGATATAACTGATTCATTATATACTTCCGGAACACTTTTATGTGAATCGGTTGTTGCAAGTTTGCTTTTACACGTAGCTATTTCTTTTTCTAATTCAACTTGGGCTGTATTGGATTTACAATTTGCATTATGTTCTTTAAATTTTTTTATAACTTCGTTCTGTAACAAGTAATGATTTAATAGATAAAACTATAGGCTCTTGAAGTTCGTTTAATTTTATTTAATACATACAATTATGTGTGTGACTTATGCTTTGTCGACACTAAAATATAAAAAATACAAATAGTATTTTGATTTAGCTATAAATATAGTTATATAGTTTAGTAGTTTTTTGTTTAGTTTAGTTTTGTTAGAAATTCACGTACCTTTACTGTTAAAGAACCGACGCAGTTAAACTTTCCAGATGATTTGGCCGAGCATCTCCAAATGCTGGATCCATCTTTATATTCTCTTATCCGATAATATTTATATCCGTTCGCACATAAAATTATGCTTTTTCTTCCTTTTTGAATATATGATAGCTCACTGTTTTCCATTTTAATATATTTTGAAGCGTATTATATTAAGATAATCGACGAAAACATAGAGTAAACATGCAGGAAAAAGCAGAATGTCATAGAATGTCATTTGTTGGTTTGTAATATAGTATTATTGATGGCCAGTATCTAGATAACCTTTTTGTGTACGGAGATTGCATTACTGTCTAGGAATAGGAATATCCACTAAACAGTATTTATATTATTTCGAAATCGGATTATTATTATTATTACCATTGTGACAGAAAGTTGAACTAATAGCACCAATATTGTCCAGAAAGTTCAATTTTTAGAAAAAAATAACAAAGTTGAAAGTACTGGAATTTTTTGGTGCAATTAGTTCAACGGTTGAACTTATAGTTGAACTTAGTGGAATAGGTGATCGTTTCGGTTTGGCGGGAAATTAAAATTTTATTGTAGTTTTAAATTATTTCTGCTTCCACCGAACTGCGATCCCCAACCCGCATGCTCAGCGTGGGGATTATGGGCACTACCCCCATGAGATATAAAGCGCTTATCCGGGAGGCTATCATCCAGCAGCGGACCAATATAGCACACCCTACCTATATGCATACAGTCGTTCGACGAAGGCGTTTTGACAGGGCAATCGTGCGGGGGCCAATGGACGGGTCGGCGGATGGGACGCTCCCGAGTTGCATACCTACAAATTGTTTTTATAGTGTAAACGAATACTTAATTTTAAATTTTAAGAGAATTAGTTGATGATATTTTAATCTTTAATTTATACCTAATAATAATAATGACATATTTAATATTTGCACACCTGCTTGCGGGTCGAATACATTGTCATCACATAGCTTTAAGATCTTGGCATGTAATTATTGTATTCTGCAAATAAACGATTGATTCTGATACATCACCGCCGTAGTAACTCGGGAGCGTCCCCTCCCCCGACCCGTCTCTTGGCCTCCTCACGATTGCCCTGTCAAAACGCCTTCGTTGAACGACTGTGTGCATGAAGGTAGGCTGTGAACATAGGCTGTCGAGATGAGAAGGTAACGTTTTAATTTGGTTGTAAAATAGTTTGTATATTGTGCGGAGTACATTGCTATTTCAGGAACAAAACGGGCAAGAGCTCCGATCCAATGTTGCTGATACAAATGGAGCGCCAGGGCAAAGTCATCTTCACGCCGAGCCGCGAGATACGAGGGAGAATGATGGTGTCATATGACGATCGGTAAGTTTCACCGCCTCTTATCACATCACACTAATATTATAAATGGATGGATGGATGGATGGATGTTGTTTGTTCCCTCTTCACGCCAAAACTAATGAACGGATCAGGCTGAAATTTGCATAGGTAAGTCTAATCCTGGAATCAAACATAGTCCACTTTTTATCCCGTAAATCAGTTCCCATGGGATAGAAATAACATTCAAACGTTTCCAGAGAAACAACGCGTTCGAAGCCGCGGGCAGAAACTAGTTAATAATTATACAAAATGATCTTCGGGGCCAAATTCTGCTAACCAATTGTTTAACTATGGCAATGGTATCATTGCAGAATCGTCCATAAATAAAAGAAACTCTAGATAGTGCGTGCGGTGCTATTTGCACGGAGAGATTGATAGAATGGTTTCGACCACTAAACTTTGACACGCGTCTCTCCATCTGTAGTTTTCTTTAATAAAAGGTAAAATATCAGAATGTGTCATTCGTAGACGATAACATTGTCATGGTGAAGCGAGTAAGGCGCTAACCCGACCGCAATCAGAGCCACCACCTATATTTATTTATTTTTATATTTATTTATAAGGCAATGCCAACAATACACATAATAAAACGTTATTTTATAACAATTAGGTATAAAGTTTCTTAGTATAGAATGTGTGCTTCTAACAGGCATGCACAACATTTACTAAAGGGTGCACAAACAACAGCTAAAAATAATACCCTGAAGGGGATACATTCTAAGGTAGAAATAAAGGAAGGTAATAAAATTATAAAAACACAATCAAGTAGGTACTTAAACTAAAACAACTATGTACAAAAGTGTCCCTCAGTGGACTGAGGGATATTGTGAGAAAAAGAGAAATATTTCCTAAGTTTATTCTTAAAGATAGGCAATGAGTCCCCAAATGGATCAAGTTCTGCTAATTTCTGCGATAATAAACTATACTCGTTACTGATTCTAGTAATAGGGGAGTTTTCAAAAAAAATTCGAACGATTTTTCAGTAACAGAGGCATTAAAAATGAGCTTATGATATAACAACCTATCATAAGCTCAGCTGTTAGTTTTATTTTGTGTGGTGTGGGCAGAGATGCGAATTTGGTCTTTTTGGACACGATGCAAAAAGAGCAACTTCGCACCTCTGCCTACACTATACAAAATAAAACTTATTAGTATTTACTCTACTCGTTAATTTATTTTACCTGTTTAACAGTACTAACAACTTCCTTTTACCTATCAAAGTATATTTTAGAAGTTGATCGACTATTACTCCTTAAATAAATAGTAAAGAATACTTGAGTTTATTCATGAACACACTTGTACCATCAGCCTATACAAGTCCACTGGACGTAGGCCTTCTCCTCATAAGCGCCTTATTGGCTTTTATCTCATGGGGTTAGTGCCCATAACCTCCACGCTGGGCATGCGGGTTGTGGATTGCAGTTCGGTGATAGAATTGTTCTGCAGGGGGCGCTGCAGCCCGCTCCCGGTGGATATCCCTTATAGTCGCCTCTCTAGACACCCGCGGGAAGAATTAGGGTGGAGCATATTCTAAGCCGCCACTACACAGCTGCTGGACATAGGCCTCCCCTAACTCGCGCCATAGCGCCCTGTCTTCAGCTTTGCGCATCGATTATATGCCTGCAGTCTTTCGCAGATCGTCATCCCACCTGACCGGCGCGCGTCCTACTCTATACTTTTACTTATTTTTACGTAGTTTAAATTTATTATCCTTTAAACTCACAATGACTTATCTTTCCATCTACAGCTACATCATCCAATGCGCAGCGGAATTCCAAGGAATAATTGTCAGCAACGATAAATTCAGCGACCTGATCCAAGAGAACCCCCGCTGGGAGTCCGTTATTAGTAACCAAGTGTTACCTTTCACATGGTGCAACGGAATGATCATGTTCCCGAGAGATCCTCTTGGAAGGAACGGGCCCCCTCTTGAGATGTTTCTGAAGATGCCAGGCAACGGCAGTGGCAGAAATTATAAGTGCTAGTGTTTAGATGCCAAATGATGACATATTTACAAAGTTGAAATTTTTGGGGTAGAATTGGATGTCTGTTGGGGAAAATATTGTATTGCTATGTGTGGTTAAATTTGAAATTGTACAATAAATACGGCCTGCGCACGGCAAGAGCCCTGATAAGGTTTTAGGCCTAGGCCTAGAGAAAATTTTTTTAAAAGTGTAAATGGTTGATGTTGAAGGAATTGCATATAATTTTTCTCTGTTCTACCGTGGTTATACCCTAGACAAATTGCTGTCTAAAATAAAAAGTATCCATGACAACCCACCCTAGGAACCGGTCATCAATAACCAAGTGTTACCTTTCACCTCGTGCAATGGATTGTGTTCCCGAGAGATCCGCTGGGAAGGAACGGTTCTCCTCATGAGCAGTTCTTGAAGATGCCTCCGGGCAATCTAGTGCTAGTGTTCAAATTTTTGTCGGTACCTACTGGAATTTGAGATTTTTGGAAATATTTAGGGTAGGTATGAAAGTCATTTTTGTCCTTTATACCCTGGAAAAGTCGCTGTCAAAAGATAAATTTTTGTACTGTAGATTTTATAAGATTGTTGGCCATCTTTACGGTAGAAATGGGTCGAGATTGGATAATTTCATATTGGTACGAGAAGTGTGAAAATTGTAAGATGGTGTACTGTAAATTTAAGTACTTATGTATCCATCAACTATATGTTGAAACTCCAAGGAAATCCATTGAAATTGGTGGTAATCTAGCTGCAAGCCAAAGGTACACGCTAATGATCTTTCATGGTTAATGTTAAGTTCTTCTAAAAGTTAATCAGATAGTTTTGTACATTTAATTGCCGTTTCATGCACAAGCTTTCATACAATATACGTCAAAGTTACGAAGCTGCTAATCGTCCGATTTTCTTTCAATGTACACATTAACAGTGAGCCTAGAACCGCACTCACCCTGTTGATGTCCCTCGTTAATAGTGGTTTAACACTTTAAGCGCGTTCGTGCACTAGGTACCTGGGGACAAAGTCTCACTCAGTTTGCATAGTGTAGAAAGAGATGACCTCTATTTTGAAACAGAAAGACAGCTGTTATCCATATAGAGCTCTGACGGAGAGGAACAAGCTGAAATGAACTTTTTTGTCTTGAAGCTAGAATCTAAAATGTAGTTTTTCCTGGCTGTAAAGATAAGTCTGAAAGACTAATATATTTTGGTCAAAGGAAACGTTAGTGCTCTTCCAACATAAACTAGGTTTATAGTTAGGGCGCTGCCTCCCTCACACTAGCGCCGCCACCTATTTTAGCTAATTATTACGTTTAAGAAAGGAATTTACAAAAATTGCGTTAGCCTTCGTTTTTATTTTGTATAGTTAGGCAGCGATACGAAGTTGCCCTTGGTGGCCACCACTCTATTATATTTTATCTAGGCAGCGCCTTAACCGGGTTACATTCAAAATTATTATAATAGTTATAATTTTATTCCGTTGGACATGAAGCATTTAACCATTTTTATTATTAAAGGTCGTTATTGAATCACTTCTCTTGCACTATACGCTAGGCTAGGCGTTGTCAGTCAGCCAGAATTTTTTTTAAATTTAGTGAAGATAACGTGTTATATTTACCGCCTATTAAATACTAATTAAATTGTAGACATAAAAAGTTTAGTGGTTCAAATAGGCGTAGGCAACATAGCTTCATTTTAATTATGTTTTGGATAACTTCGTTCGGAGTTTTAATATTGATGTACTTACTTACCTACGTTTTTATCTATTTTTAGTTCTAAATTGCAGAACAGGTATGCATTAAAATATTTTATTCTTAAATATGTGTTAAACTTGTAAATTGTAAGGAAAAAAATAAACGGATTTTTTATTTTGTCTTAGATTTATTTCATAAGAGCCATGCACGAAAAAGAACAAATGCTTTAGTTTTTTCCACACTTGCAGTGCGTTATCTATCTGGGCCTGAAGTCTCGCTCAGTTCGAGTCGTAGTGAGAGCTGCCCTCTATTTTGACGCAGAAATACCAATGTCAGACATTATTTATTGCATTGCCATTACAATCTTAAATGTACTTTTTCGAGGCCCAGATAGATAGGCCAGACGACGAAATGTATAAAGGCCTTTTGCAACCGAATGTACTCTTAACAAGGGTATCCAGTCTATTTTGTAGCAAAATATTATAAAGGACCTTTTTTTATGTGACTTAACATTATTGCCATGGCTCTATAAATTTTATTTTGAACTTGTGTTTGTACTCAGATATTCTTAATTATTGTAAATAAAATGATTATTATGGTTTCTATTTAGTTTTATTTCAATCGGTAATGAAAAACATTTATACATAGTTTGTTATTTATTCATAGAAATTAATCTTTGTTGTAACAAAACCTAAATACTTAAAAACAAAAACATAGGTTACTTAGGTACTACTGCTAGCTTGGGTAGTTAGCATTTTGGAAATGATAGACAATGGTGTCAATTCAGATGTCGCCTCAGTATCATCAACCTTTATTCGTCCACTGCTGGACATAGGCCTCCCCTGATGAGCGCCATAGCGCCCTGTCTTCAGCTTGCCGCATCCAACATCTGCCTGCAGTCTTTCGTAGGTCGTCATTCCCACCTGGCCGGAGGACGTCTACGTTGAAAACACTAAAAATGGTGCCTTTCATAACGACCGAAAAAAAAGGATGGCATCATTTTGTGCTGTCAAATTAGTTTACGACGTTTGGCGACATCTGAATTAAATCATTATTGCTTCAATGTCTAAATATGAATTGCCTAGATTTTTCTAAATAACAGGCCCGGCTTAACGCATTCACTGCCCAGCCTCGGCGGTGCGACCCGCAGGGGCGCGCGCTACACGGGGGAGTAGACTGCCTCTACGTCTTTGGCCATGATAGTGTTAAAGAACTTGCCCAAATATGCAGTGCATTTTACATATTGCTAATATGCATTTTCGTGTGTAAAAGTAATTTATTTGTTAAATATTTTTATTTGTTAATAGTATTAAAATTATAATGAAAATGGAATGAATGGTCACATTTTAAGGACGAATAGTTACTGACGAAGCCTGCGACTAATATTCATAATTCTTATAGCATAAAGCGAATGGACATTGATGAATCTAATTTATAACAAAGATAAAAGAAAACATTTAATCTGACAAACATAGGTAAGTTTATAGAAAATACTCAGCTCAAAAACATAATTAAATTAAAAAATAGCTAATGAGGAATAAAGTACATTTAGATATCTCCAAAATATCCAGCCTAAAGTATTATCTATACATATTATTAAAATAATCACAAAATCCTTACCGTAATCTCACTGACTTTTCCCTATGCTCTTTCTCTTACTACCATGCAGTCTTTTAAAATATATTGTGCGCTTAATACAAAAACTTAATATAATTGCTTGCACCATTTTACTTAACTAACATGCATTTATAATGTAGCTGGACGTTTTTCTACAAAAAAAACCAAGCTCTAAATTGCAAAACAAATCTATAGAAAACCAATACTGTACTGGAGAGATTAACCTTCAATAAGATAATTCAAAAAGATAATAATATTATTTGATTGTTTTGAAAAAACTTAAAAACGACTTCGAATCCCTTAATTTTACACTTTTTTAGTTTTACGGGACAAATACCTACTAACGGGAACAAAATTTGAATGGGACCATCTGGAGATCACCTCTATACAACTGCAAGAGTCATCCAATCTGTCCATAACTGACGAGAGAAATCGACGGAAATGTATAAAACATAAACCAGGTACATCTGAACATAGAACATCCTCCGTTTTTTGAAGTCGGTTAAAAAAGAGTTTTTTTTTGTTAAAACAAAATCAACAGCCCTTATGTAATGTGTTGTGTGTGAATTTCCCAGCTTTACATATTGGTGAGACATACCTATAATATTTACAACATGAGAAACATTGTCTACTTCATGAGTTGTGTAATTCTTTGGCACTACTTATAATTAACAGCAACATTAAATCATAAAATATTACAGGCATGAAATATTATTAAATAGGTATACAGGTTTTCTAAATATTTTTTTGAATGGTTACTTACGACATTATAAAATAATATGTCTACTCATTATGAATGTAAGCGGGTTAACTACGAACCTAGTTTGTGTTGGAAGAACACCAGTACGCGCAAGGACGCAGTACGGGCGCGACGCGAACCGCACTCACCATGATGAAGTCCCTCGTTTAGGGGTGAAACGTTGGTGTTTTTCCAACACAAACTAGGTTCGTAGTTAACCCGCATTCATAATAACTCAAACTACGAAAGTTTTTATAGTGAGATGTGTGCTCTTAGATCTAATTTACCAGATAAAATGTGTGATTATTTTATGATTAATTATAATAAAATGGAGCACTGGAGAAACAAGTTACATTTAAATCGGATTAATAAAAATAATATTAAACCTAAATTAAAATTGCATTCAAATAACAAATAAATATTTAATAACGTAATATTCAAACAACATTAATTAACATTATTCAAATGCATTAAAACATTAACAATTTATTAAAATTAAATTACTTCACCGAGGCAAAGTTCGTAAAAATAATTAAAATAGAATTAAAAATTATACATACAAAGAATATTTAATTATTTTTCTCAAATTTAAAAACGCGAAACTGCAGACCAAGCAACTTCTATCGAAGGTCAACTTTGTTTTACCGCTGGCTCACTGCGGCGCACGCTGTGTCACTGCAGTGGCCGCAGCGTGGTGGGCCTGTGGCTTTACTGCCCGTTCCCACTTGTCGGGTTTCAGGCCCGAGAGAAAATCCGACATTAAATTTTATATGAAAACGGTGTTGGATAAGTGTGAACAGCTTCATATAAAATATTCTGCCAATAGAGCAGCCGATTTTATGTCGGGCCCGACACCCGAGAAGTGGGAACGGGCTCTTGTCGCGTCGTTTTACATAAAGACGTTTTGGAAGGTTGACTGTTTCAGTATTTCTCATATTTAGCTTATTTTCTTGGTTTTATATTTCCTATCACGGTGGAATTTATATTTAAAAAAAAGTGGCAATAATTTTGGCGTGCTCTACGCTTAAACCTTGTTCATCATTTGGTCCAACTTAAGCTGTTCCAATTGCAGCTGTCTCCGTATCGACCCGAGCTGCGTTAGGATGCTCACATTCCCCTCATTGGGCAATGATTTCAGTATATTCTTCTGGACGGCTGGGACTTTCCACTTATCATCTACCTTCTTCATTGCTTCACTAAGGTCACCAGTCTCAGTTTGCTTCTTCGGAGAGTTTCTTAGGACTGGTACAGTTCTGTCTATTTTTCTATTAACCTCTGTGTTGGATACCTCTTCTGTTGGTTTTTTAGGGGAATGTCTTAGTATAGGTACGCTCAAGCTATCTACGTCATAGACGAGTGTTGATGGCTTTTCTATTTTCCTCTGTTCCTGCACTGATGCTGCGACAGTAAATCTCTGATCTTGTTTGTCTTCGCTGAATTTACTTTCAGCCGTAGAAGACTTCGCCGCGCTATCTTTTCTAAGTTCTATTTTGTTTTTGAAGTTTAAATTCTTGCGTAGATAAGAATCAACGTCGTAGTTAGGAGAGAAAAGAGAGTTATCGGGTATGTTCATGGAGTAAGGTTTCTTGATCGGTTGGAAGGAATTTTCGTTCTGGTAGCTTTTCTCGAAGTAGGGTAGTTTTTGTGTTTCGCTTCTAGAGGTGTTTGTTGTTCGTTTGGGTAGGTTTCTTGTGGGGTGGGACGCGGCGCGTAGTTTTTGAGTTTCCGTGTCTATGTCTCGTTGTAGGTCAGCGCGTTTCGATTCGTAATCTCTGGCATTGTTTTTTATCTGAAACAGATAAATATAAGTTATAGTTTCGGATATAACCAAGTTGACCAGGTTTAAGATGCCAAATCATTCTTAATACCTAATTAAAATATTTTCACCACCCTAACTCTTCCGCGAACTGCGATCCTCAACCCGCGTGCCCAGCGTGGGGATTATTGGCATTACTCCCTATATGATTAAAGTCAATAAGGCTCTTATCGGGGGCAGTCCTTGAACGCTATTCAATTATCGCCATCCATAATCTCGACTTCGTGCCACATTCGAAGTATTAAGGCTGGTGCTCACACATCCAACACCGCTACTGCACAACACAAAAATGAACATTCAAAAATGGGCTTTAAACACTAAATATTTTCTGTATAGTAGGTAATTTTACAGTGTCAATATGGCTTCCCGCAAGCTTCAAGCGAGTGGTCCGCGAGCTGTCTGTTCTCTGTTGCCTTCGATATAAAATGCATATAATTACATTTGAATGCATTTTTGTGTTGTGTGGTAGTGGTGTTGAATGTGTGTGCACTAGGGATTAGTCCCGGGAATTCCCGTTCCCGAATTTCCCGGGAATTCCCGAAATTTTTGGCTGATTTAAGAACCGGGAAATCCAAAATCATTTCCCGGGAAATTTCGGGAATTTCGGGAAAAATATTTTAACTTTTATAGCATTACCGAAATAACATAACTCAACATTTTCACTTCCTTTTATAGCATTTCACATTATCAGGTACCTAACCTACGCGGTATTAAGCAGGGTTGACATGATTTGTATCACTTGATATAAATCAATTGTTATTTTCCCTGCAATGAAAACAGAGAGCAGTCAAAAATGTATGAAAGTGCCCAAAATTGAGCTTCCGTGTACACATGCACAATGTACCTATACCTGCTTTATTGGTTGAGGATTCAGGAAATTCTCCGAAATTAATAATGCCATAAAGTTCAAATAATGCGAGTTGTCGAAAAATAGATGCTTAGCCAACATATTTGCGGCAAGTCATATCTGTTTTACAATTTGTATAAAGAACTAGTACTCCGGTAACGTTCTGCCCGCATCTTCGCACGCGCTATTGAAAACGTTTAAAATTTATTTTTGGAAACGTGCAAAATTTCAGCCCGATTCGTTAAGTAGTTTTGGCGTGAAGAAGGAACGGTACAAACTTTCATATTTATAATATATTTTAATATTATTAGCTGCACCCCGCGGCTTCGCCCGCGTCTAGATTTCAGTTATTCATTGCACAACAGGGGGTTTGCAATAAATAACTTTAGGGGTCGTTTTGTAAAAATAAGAAATACGTAATTCATTATTTACTTTATAGTTTATTTATACTGAGTTTTGAGTGAATCTAACCAAGGAATAATATTATCCATATAAACTTAACCACCCTTTTTAACCACCTGAGATTATTTTTTGCAAATTAGATTAACTCGTGTGTTATTTCAGAACTTAAACTATCTACACACCAAATTTCAACCAAGTCGGTTAACTAGTTACTGAGATACGTGGTTACAAACATTCACACAAACTAATGCATTTATAATATTAGTAGGAAGTGTGATAAACGGACTTAGACACCGAAAAACAAACTTGAACCAAACATGTAAGACAGAAATGAAAATGTTTCAATCTTGGTGTCTTTCCTTTCTGCTAGTACTTCGTGTGATTAAACCTTTGAACCTACCTTTCCTACCAACCTATAAAAACCTTAAAACTGGTTAGACCAAAGCGATTATGATAGAAAAAAAATATTAAATTAAATAATTCCGATTTAAATCAAATTAATCGTATTTTCTTTTTTAACCATGATTTTTATCAAACCTGTTTATAAGAAATGTTAGTTATAGCTATATTACTTTTGATCTGTAATTAATTATAATTTTTTGGGTCCCGGTCTATTGTCCCCTCGTTCGACAACAAGCCTTAAGGCTTTTCTTGCTATAGAGCCGTGACTGAAGCCAGCTCTACATAGTCGATTGCTGCCATCTTGCTCAGCAAATTACCTTGCTGAGCAACATGACAGCAATACTCCATGAAGCTGGACTTGAGCTTGGCAAAGAGAAAGTACCAGAGTCAAGTGCATTGCTGCAATTTATTATCCTTTTTGTGCATGTTATTCTGATCGGCTCTGACTTCTGTAAAGCGCGATGATATCGCCTGCGTGGGTATTATTAGGTAAAAATACCAGATACCAGCATCTGGTATCAGGTAGAGAATTCAAATGCATTCGAACACTTCTTCGAACACAACGAATCGACCGTTTACGGCTGGCAGAAATAAATGCATAGTAGGAAGAGACCTCTGAAGTACCCCGACGACATTGATCGCCAATTGATTAGACGAACAGTCATCAATGACGACCGACAAGAATGGAAGTCAGAATCCAATTTAATTTATTTTTTAATACCGTGGGCTAACAAAGAACACTTAGTCCAATTTTATATTTGTCTCCGTTGAGCCTGGCCACCGTGGCCTATGTATTGGATAGAAGAACATTAAATATTGTTTATTATGTGGGTACGAAATAAGGTATTTTTAGATTGATGTTTTCGCTTAGAGGACTCCTCGGTGTCACTCTTACAACAACTCTGAACTTCTGTCTGTACTTTCATTGGATTAAAATGAAGAAACGAATCAAAGCTAAAACGGTGGCCACGAAGCTAAGCGTCTCATGCTATACGAGATCAGGCGATATTTCACACAAGGATAGCTCAAGTCCGGCCTCATGGAGTATAAGCAAAGCACTTTGCTGCGGAACATGGCAGCAAATGAATGTGTTATGCTGGGTTCAGTCACGACTCTATAGAACGAAAAGCCTTCAGGCTTATTGTCGAACGAGGGGACAAAAGACATGGACCTAAGAATTTGTTATTCATTTTATTAACATCTCAAAAGAAATACAGCTTTAAGTAACATTCCTAATACCGCATAGGTACCTAATATCAGCGAAACGCCTAAAAAAGACGTGAAGTATATTAAATTATCTTATTTCGGTAGTGGTATAGCAGTAAAAATATTTTTTCGAAATTTCCCGGGAATTCCCGGGAATTCCCGGTTCCGACTTTGAAACTTCCCGGGATTCCCGGTTCCTCGAAAAGGGCCCGATTTTGGAATCCCTAGTGTGCACCAACCTTTTTAAAGCCTTTTAATGTGCCAGGTGTCTTACCCAGCTCCATTTAAGTTCCGTGACACGATTTCCAACGTTTTTATCATTCGCTTTTCTCATTCCGATCAAAAATGCAAATAAATAAGACGACCTCTGTGGCACAGCGGACGAAGGCCTGCGACGCAAGAGGTTGCGGGTTCGATTCCTGCCTCGGGACAAATGTTTGTACGATCTGCAGATATTTGTTCAGGGTGTTAAGTAGTGTATTGTATTAAGTAGATATATCAGTTATCTAGTACCCATAACAAGCTCTGCTTAGCTTGGGGCTAGATTACGCTGTGTGTATTGTCCAGCATGATATTATCATTTCAGTTCAAAGGTTGTAATGGATTACTTACAGCGGCAGTTAGATCGTGATGTACGCCGATCTCCTTCTCTTGCGCGGCGCGCAGCATCCTCAGTTGCTCTTCTAGACGGCGCATCTCCGCTTGCTCTAGCAGCCTGGAGAATAGCATTATTATTAGGAACTGAATATGACAACATTTTTAATTAACTATTCTGTCTTAATTTCAACTATGTCGATGAAAAAGATATTAAAAAAGCCTTTCAACTTTTAAATATAAAGAAAACTGCAGATCTCTGGGGCATTTCCGTTAAAATTATTAAACCTTTAATTGATACGATTGCACCAGATCTAGCTTTTATATTCAATGAATGTATTGATTGTGGCGTATTTCCTGATCTAATGAAATGTAGTAAAATAATTCCACTGTTTAAATCGGGTAGTAGGTCTGACCCCACTAACTTTAGACCAATATCAGTACTGCCTACATTCAGCAAAGTTTTTGATAAACTAATCTTACATCAATTGCTCAGGCATTTCTGCCTGAGCAATTCATCTGCCCTGTCTTCAGTTTGCCGCATCCAGCATCTGCCTGAAGTCTTTCGCAGATCGTCATCCCACCTGGCCGAAGGGCGTCCTACACTACGTTTGCCGAGTCGTGGTCTCCATTCAAGAACACGTGCACCCAGCGGTCGTCGGTTCTTCGCGAGATATGGCCGGCCCACTGCCACTTCAGCTTGCTAATTCTTTTAGCTGCGTCGATAACTTTAGTTCTCTGTCGGATGTATTCGTTACGAATCCTATCCTTCAGAGAAACTTCGAGCCAGATCTACCGCGAGTGTCCACGTCTCAGCTCCGTAGGTCATGACGGATAGGATGCACTAATTAAAAACTTTAGTATTGAAGCATTGCGGTATGGATGACGAGAAGACTCGACATGGTTTCCCAAACGCTGCCCAGCCTAGCTGGATCTTCCTCTTGGCCTCCTTCTTAAAATACGACGTCATACAGGTTCGACGAGCGTAAATATTACGTATGAAAAACGTGTAGTATAATCTCACTTTTCCCTGGACTTCCTCTCTTCCCGTATTCTCTGCTGCTCCATGATTTGGTTCTTCAGCTCCTGCTGGTAGGATTGCCGCCGCTCTGCTGCTTCCTGCAAGACGATATAAAAGATACATCAAAACAAGATATAACCAGCGTACTTATAACATGTGATTGAGAATGAGGTCTCATGCTGTCCTCAACCGCAATAACCTATATTGATCGACTGCTGGACGCGGGCCTCCCCTTGATAAGCACCATATTGACTTTAATCTCATGGGGGAGGGGTAATGCCCATAATCCCCCTGGGCATGCGGGTTGGGATCGCAGTTCGGTGATAGAACTTTTCTGCAGGGGGCGTTATCAGAAGATTTTGGACACGTATTTTTTCTTTTGTCGATTAAACAAAAAATTATGAAGATAAAGCCAGTTAAGGTTCCGCGTGACGTCACACCTTGCTACACTTTTTAGAATAAAAATAAGAATAAAATAGATTTATTTGTGCAGTCAGACTTACAACCTTCCTACAGTTAAAAAAAAACTTATAAATGTAAGCCCGAAGGCACAAAATGTCTTCTGCCTGCATCAGCATGGGTTGGTTGCTAGCAAGCTAGTAACCAACGCTGCTCTTCCGTTAGAAACATTTTGTTGGCGTCAGCGATAATTAAAAAAAAAACTAAATACAATTTAAAAACAAATCAACAAAATTTTGAAAACCAACAGATAAAATGAGAAATAAAATAAAATAGGAAAATTTACTATGATGAACTTTCAATCATTAATAAACTACTGAAACCTATAAAGTACACAAGACTAGCAAGGTATGACGTCACTAGCCTCCACTCACAAACTTTGACACGCTTTATTTTTGTCATTTATTGTTTGATTGACAACAGAAAAAATATTTGTCCAACATCTTCTGATAATCTAACTGACGGACTTAATAAAATAATATGCTTTTTTACCCAGGACTAGGATCCTACCTCAACCTCAACCTCAACAGCCTGTATTGGTCCACTGCTGGACGATGGGGGTACTGCCCATAATCCCCACGTTGGGCATGCGGGTTGAGGATCGCAGTTTGGTGGTAGAATTGCTCTGCAGGGCGCGCTGCTGCCCGCCCCCGGTGGAAATCCCTCGCCTCTTACGACACCCGCGGGAAGAGTTGGAGTGGTGCAAATTGTAAGCCGGCACCACATAGCTCCTAGGGTAGTCCCTCTTGTTGCTACGGAGAGCGCGGTTCAGGCTAACTACCCCACCGTAGACAATAGACCACTACCCCACCGTAGACAATAGACCACTACCCCACCGTAGACAATAGACCCTACCTACTAACCTTTTGCACCAGTTCGTTCCTCATCTGAATGGCGTCGGCGTCGAAGATAGAAGGCATGAAGGAGTGCCGCAGGTCTGAATGCAGTTTTTCGCGGTTTGATTTTCCTATTGTTGATGTTCGTTCTGAAAAAAATATATTATCCTGTTATTTGACGAGTTCGTCTGAGCAACAACAGGGTGGTCTGCTGGCCTTTTGTAATAGAGCGTCAGCCATCGATCTAAGTAATATTCGGGACATTGGGTACAGCTTCTCGAGAGTGGAACGCTCAAATTAGGTCGACCCACCTCAGTCATAGTTGGATCGGCGTTCGTGTTTCGCGTGCGTATTGTTGTCTCGGTCGCACTCCGGTCTACGTACGTCTTTGTTGTTCATTCATTAGGTTTTGTATATTGCAAAAGTTTGGAAATAGCGTGTCTTTGCGTTAAGTTGTAACACAACACAGGCCATTTGTTGAGTTAGCGCTGGGAGAACGTTCCATATATACAGAATTTTAAATTTTCTTACGTCATTTCATAGCCAAGTGCCTAATCAAATCATATGTGTCTCGGTTTTCGTTCTAAGAAGTCGACATTTTGTTTTCTCCTAAGCATTTTCCAGTCCTCTATTTATTTTTGTGGCAGGTTTGCTTTTACCAGTTTGTTTCAGTGGTACCTACAAAGCTATTGACCTGACCTGATTGACCTGTAACTTGGAGTAATCAATAATAGTACATAGTACATCTAGGCGAGAAAGTGCCCAATTCCGATCGAGTGTGTTTTTGTATTTAAGTTGAAAATTTATCTTTAGCTATTGTGGGTTGGTTGGGAATAAAAGAGTTTGTTCACTATACTGAGTCTATTCATTACACTGTTAACATAAGTACATGGAATTACATTAACGTCAATCTATAATCCTTAAATTAGGTTATGTACGTTCTAGGCAGAGGTTGAAGAGTGACTGGTGGCTATCAGCTTAGCCAGTAAAAATGCAGAATAATTAAAATGCGTTTGCGCCGCGTACTTTAAGCTAAACTGTGTCACTACAGTGTCATTTGAGGCCCGAGGCGCGGCGGAGAGCTTTAAACCATACGAGGTAGGAATCGCATTTTCTCCCGTGTGATAAATAGTCCTTTATACTACACCTTCAAGGAAAATCATCTAAAACGAATTCAAATTGTTGAAATGTAGCAATAAATATGCGATTTTCACATGGTGCTTTTTTTTAATTATTATTCCGAATACGGAAAGGGTATCATATTTTATGGCGGATTATTAAAATAACCATACCTAAAAATAACAGTTTGGTAATGGATTTCCATACACTTTTCTCTCCCGCTAAACGCGTGAGGAAATTAAGTTCCATAGAGTTTTCGTCCCGCATTTTAGTACGCCTACAATGACGTACTTTCTATCTTATGTTTAGAAAGGAATAAGCAACTTTCTGAGCAGGTGTAGTATAAATGATTTGTATTGTATAACCAAACGGAATGGTGTAGTATATTATATTGACCGTCAAAGTCCCCATAGCTCCGTCGCCGCTGGTCCCACTTGTCCCACGCGTGCCTCGGCTCGCCCACGGTGCGGGGAGACAGCTCTCGCTCCGCTTCCGTCAGGTTTGTGGGAGAGTTGGATAGCTGGGGAGAAAAGCACACTAATATTATAAACTAGTTTCTGCCCGCGGCTTCACACGCGTTGATTCGAAGGAAACGTTTAAAGGTTATTTGTATCCCATGGGAACTGTTCATGGGAACCTTGAAACAAGCAATGTAAGCTTTAGAAGATAATTATAATAGACACTGAATGATGGAATTACAACAAATGTATGTTCATCTGTAACAAATATAATAATATCGCATTAATTATTTAAAATGAGTCAGAGTGTGAGGCTTACGTACGCACTTAAACAAAAACTTTATGTTCATCTGTTTTCAAAAACCACAACACCAGCTTATACCAGTTCATTGCTGCATTCAATATTTGCTTAAAAGCGCATTATTGTTTCTAGGGGGTAAAATGATAATAGCCACGGATTACCCCACGGTCACTGGGTGTTTTCTATGTAAGTATAATAAAATAAAACGTCAAGTGCGAGTCGGACTCGCGTACTACGGGTTTTGTATAATTGTAAGACCTTGCTTCTTGCCAAATTTTATGATTCTAGGTCGGAAAAGTACCTTATAGGTTTTGGTCCATGGCGAGAATCAAAAATATTTTTTTATAGAATATCATACAAATTTACGGTTTTCGGATTTTTACCTTAACTTGTGATAAGAGACCTCATTTCTTGCTAAATTTCATGATTGTAGATCTACGGCATGTACCCTATAGGTTTCGTGTGCATGTGATTCTCTTGGAAATTTCAAAATATTTGGACATTAACGCCTGACGCCTGTAACTTTTGATTGCGTCGACTTATAAGTTTTCTTTATATCGAGGCTCCAAGAGGTTACGGACTTGAGTATTTGATCTTAATTTCAACTCGATACTTCCACGCGTTCCTGAGAAAAGGGGACAGACGGACAGACAGACAGATGGACAACAAAGTAATCCTATAAGGATTCCTTTTTTCCTTTTGCGTTACGGAAGCCTAAAAAGAGTAATAACTAGTACTCACTCTGTACAACTCAGGACCATCGGTTTGCACGGCGACGGACAATGGACTGGAGAGCGCGTCCACTTGCACAGCCGTGTCCACTTTACTGGAAAATAAACTATATTACTATGAGTAATTTAAATCAGTAGCCACTTCCAGTGGCAGCGGCGTAGCGTTGGCTGGTACCCGGGGCTGTTTTCTATAAAGCAGCAAAAAATTGTAAAGACTTTGCTGTGGTATTTAAAAGCCATGAACATAATAGGCGAGCGGAGCGAGCCGCGGTAGTTTTGGAGTTTGGTGAGGTCGGGTTAGCAACAAAGACGACGGCGAGCATAGGGGATAACCGTAGCATTTTTATGATTTTTTCGCTGATTAAATAAAAGTGCCTACAAATAAAAAAAATCTAACGAATCGCCGAATATTTAGTTTTTTTTTTCAGGTGGTCACAAACTAGTTAGTTAAAGTGTGAACAAAATAAATAACAGCGAGCTGAGAGAGCCTTGAAAACTTTGGAGAGTTTTCGGCGGCTGAGACAATTGTTAATTTGTACAAAATAAATATCGGCGCCAAACTACACCCCGTCTATAGAAACAACATTTTTAAAATTGTCTGTGCGTGTTGTATTCAGTGTTTTCGTTGTCACCCTAAGGGGTGCTCAGAGCTTGGTAGCCGGGGCAGTTTTGCGCGATCTCCTAAGAATATTTAATGGATATTCAGATAGTTCTACGTACTTTTTCTGCGCACTAGCATACTGACAAGGCACGCTAACGCTGACTCTCCTCTCGGGGCTGTATCTCTCTCGTTCTAACAGCAGCTGTCTCTCCCTCTCTTCTCTTTCCCTATCCTTCTGTTCTTGCTCGCGACGCTCTCTTTCTGCTTCCTCTTTGGCCTCTTGTTTCTTTTTGGCTTGCTGGAATAAACAAATGTAATTTTAGTTTACCTATTCGAAGATTTCAAAGTACCAGAGTCACATAAATAATCAGGAGATAAATTTAACTGATTTTTCCTTCTGCCACAGCTGCTAAAACCAACCTATTATGTAACCAACGATAATTAGGATCATAAGGAAGAAGCCAACTTAATTTGTAGGCCAATTTATGCGAGTGTACTTTCTTAGTATTGAAATAATATGACTTGTCATTGGCCACGTATGCTGATGTTATACCATCAGCAAAACAGACAATCCACTATTCACTAAGTCGAAGCAGCGCGTATCTCAACACTGAGCACCAGCTACCAGCAATTCTAAAGAGGAAGCTTATTCATTCAAAAATCTCCCTATAGTGCACCCTTTCTAATTTCATATTCGCTAAGTCCGAATAACGCAATCAAATCCACCAAAACTCCCTTACTGCGTCTTGGTTTTTAGAGAAACTTTCACCAGGTTATCATAAATTTTCAAGGGGTATAGCTTACAGGTAACTCACTCAAAAACTCCTTATACTGCGCCTGCCGAATCGTCCGAAGGGTTATTCCTCTTTAAGGTACTGTACTGGCCAAGTCTGAGTACATAATATCCGAAAGGAAAGTACCAGGCTACCATAATAGGATCCCAAGAAGTAAGTAGGTAACTCACTCGATACATAAACTATTACTGCGCCTTTCGTACATTCGCCAACACCAAACACATATGTAATATCCAAAAGAATAAGTACCAGGCTACCATAAATTCCCAAGAGATAACTCACCCGATCCAGAAACTCCCTATACTGCGCCTGTCGAATCTTCCGTAGCGTATTCCTTCTCCTCTCATATTCGCCTAGTCCTAGAAACGCATCGCCGCAAATACCGTTGACCCGTTCTCCGCGAATCAGCGGGTTGTTGGGGGAGAATTCACCCGCTTTCAACATTCCTGGTAGGCCGATGTAGCGCTGCGGACAATAGACAATGAAATACAGGTATTTAAGGAGTGAAAAAAGTTAACTAAGCTGATCTAGCTGTGAAGATTTCTTTATGGCTCTAACTCTCATAAATTTCAAGGCGAATTAGATAAGTGTTTTATGCACTGACTCCAGATTAAATCAATGAGAATAAACAAGGAACGGACGAATTCTTTTTTCCTTTCCTCGCCGAATAAAAAAAAAAAAAAAAGGGCCGGCTTTTGACCTGAGGTGGGACAACTCACACCGCATCATCTAGCCCCAAGCTAAGCGGAGCTAGTGTTATGAGTTGTTTACTTGTCTAGTACCCTATCTATGTTCAGTACATAGATAGATTTTTTTGTTACATAGAACATAGACGACCTCTGTGGCACAGCGGGCGCAGGTCCGCCTGCGACGCGGAGTCGATTTCCGCCTCGGTACCAATGTTTGTACGATCTGCAGATATTTGTTCAAGGTGTCCTGGACGTTTTCTATGTATAAAAAAATATCTATCTATGTAGTGTATTGTATTAAGTATATCAGTTATCTAATACCCTTAACACAAGCTCTGCTTAGCTTGGGGCTAGATAATGCTGTGTGAATTGTCCAACATTATTTATTATTATTATCCAGAACAATGATCGAGAATAGCAAGGAATAAAAGTAAAGAAAGCAAGCTTTTAACGTGCGCGGAGGGGCAAGATGGGCAGAATAAATAAATAAATGAAATAATACTGTTAATGCCAAGCAAGGTAAATCATTCATTACATTACCCATTCAATTAACCGCTGCCGCTCTGGGTAGCGAATAGCGCGTAGTTCAGAGCTTTGGAACAGATTAGTTTTAAAGTTTTTTTCTGTACTGTTTATGTAGGTATGTCATTAAAGATGAACCTATATTATATTATAAAGAGCGCATGAAAACTACAAAATAACTAACAAACTTAGTAAAAAGAAAAGCATCCGCCAACACCACGGCAATGACCCGCTAACCACCGGACAGAGAAAAACCACTCAAGTGTCCACATGCAAATCAGTTTCCACTGCATTAGCATGCTAATTGGCGAGTAGAGATGGGCGTTGTA
Source organism: Eupithecia subumbrata (assembly GCA_949316285.1). Taxonomy (NCBI): domain Eukaryota; kingdom Metazoa; phylum Arthropoda; class Insecta; order Lepidoptera; family Geometridae; genus Eupithecia; species Eupithecia subumbrata. Next base: position 642,104 of record OX438644.1, on the reverse strand, counting down.
ATTGTTGAACGCAGTGAAATGTGGAATTAGAAATACCTACGGATTGAGTAGCTAATTAAAAAATATACTTAAATTCAATTTTTTTCTTACTTAACGTAAAAATAACATACATAGGAGGGGGTTCGTCACAATCACGCGAAATTCAATTTTTTTTCTATTTTAAAAACGCGCAAACAAATTTATTTTTTATTCTTTGGTACAAGCACAAATATTATAATTACTATACTAGTGTACAAGTAATTATAGCGCCCATTGATAACAATTTTCTATGAAGCAATGTTTTAATAAACATGTATTGTATACAATTGTTATTTAGGATTGTATCGACATGCAAGAAACTTTTACTATTAAGATTTTCATGAAACATGGCTAAGAACACTCGGGATAAAATTATCTATGACACAAAAAAACTAAACGAAAATCGGTTCATCCGTTTGGGAGCTACGATACCACAGACAGATACAATCAACTTAAGTCGTAAAAATCCAAAAAACAAATACAGCGAATGGTCCCGAGGAGAGCCCTTAAAAGTTTTATTCCCGAAGGATTAGCTACTATTTGTTCCGAAATCTTCTAGCTAGAACTGTCTACAAGAACAAAATTAAAAATTTAAAAAACCCCCCGACAGGTTTACATGAAACAGGCTAAGAACACTCGGGATAAAATTATCTATTACACAAAAAAAACTAAACGAAAATCGGTTCATTCGTTTGGGAGCTACGATACCACAGACACATAGGTACACAGATACAGACAGACACGTTAAACTTATATCACCCCTCTCTTTTTGCGTCGGGTGTTAAAAAGTGGTTCTGATTTATTTTGTCTGCAAATACAAAATTGGATTTTACGCCCTAGTATTTCTGTTAAAGGTCATATCAGAAATTCAATTACGGCTTGAATAACTGAAGAGTAGAAATGAAAATGCAATCTGATTCTGTTCAGTGGAAAAGTCGATATTACAAATAGAAATAGAATTGGTTAAGGCTGTCCAAACACAACGTCAAACTTGACCTATAATTATAATTTCTAGGCGCAGGTACACCAAGGTACATGCAAGCACACAACTGTTTTATTGAAATTGATCTGGATACAAAAGATACACCACTAGGTACTTAATAATAAATTAACATTAAGCTAGCTATATTGCTCGCAGAACCGATAACCGTTGGGGAGTACAGTTTCTCGAGTGGCGACCGCGATGCAATGCGAAACGGAGTGTGGGAAGACCTCCCACTCGATGGATTGGAGTCGGTGGATGGAGGCGACTCAGGACCGCTACTTGTGGCGTCGCTTGGGGAGGCCTATGTCCAGCAGTGGATGTATACGGGCTGATGATGATGAAGCTTTCTACTGTTTCGTATTTGTATTTTTATTTTTTTTATTTAATTTCTAATTAGTTTCAACTCTATTGTAATTTCGAAATGCAAACCTTTATTGACAAAGAAAATTACAATCAAATAATAGAAATAAATTAGAACTAGTATTTTACAATTGAAACAATTGAGCTAACTCTAGACTGTTGCAAACATTCTACAGGTAGCTCCACTGATGCATATCAATAATACCAGTCGTCGCGTCCCCCAGACGCTGGCTGCATTGCCCCGCTTTATGGCAATGCTGATACGCTGCAAATGAAATACAAACAAAATATTTTCTATTATAATTGAAAACTATCGAAGAGCCCGACTTGACCCGGCTTTTTCACTTATCTTCGCAAAATAAAAAAACCTACCAAGTCTAGTTAAGAACACGCCCGGAATTCAGAAGAGCGTTTCGAAACCTCCTTCAATTAAATCGGTTATGCCGTTTTGTTGTTTTGGGGTAATAAAGGGTCTCAGTCAGCCACATAGATCCGTTACAAAAACATAACTCGCGGTTGTCTGTTATTGTTAAGTTTCACAAAAATTATCTTGGATCCTAGAGCGGAGTATACTCGTAGGTACGAGTACATACAGGGTGAATTGTTTGGACGAGGCGGGACAGGCAGGCAGGATAAAGTCTCTCATTATTTAATTGTACTTTTTGACTTGTAGGTAATTGCTATTATTTTGACTATTAGAGTAGGAATATACATTTTTTTTAATGTGACATGGTCCATATTTAAACTTTATAATTGACCTAAGTATTATTATAATCTGTCTATGACTAAGTACTTGTTTTATTTATTTATTTTATTTATTTATTTATTTAATGTAAGGAAAACCAGCAGCACATACATACAAATTATAAAAAAGAAATCGAAGCAGGAGGCTAATAAGAGGTTTTCACGGTTAAAATAATAATAGTAACATAAAAAGTGTGAACAAGCTGAGTAAACTGAAAACCTACTATAAAAACTACAAACAACGGTTTACATTATACTAAGCAGACAAATAGAATACCTAAATGAAATATACAAATAATCAAACTTCATCACCATCACCTTTTACAACTATATTTAATTTAATTGGTAAATAATGTTGTGTGTAATATTTAATATACTTTTATATAATTATTTTAGATTTTATATCTACTAATGTTTGACGTTTTGGAATGCATGTTATTCTGTAAGTCTTGCTTGATTAAATAAATAAATAAAGGTCGGTCTAAGACTATCTTTTACCGACGAAAAGCGGAGGAGGTTTCCTCAAGTAGACGCATGTATTTTTTTTTTATGGAAAGGGTATACCCTGATGTTGGTCCCATCTAAATTTTAACTAGGTGAATTTGAAGTCGGTTTATAGTTTTTTAAAACACGTCAAATTATCCTGTACCTACACAGGTTAATGACCGCGCCCCTTACCGCCCCGTCCAAAAATCCACCGTGTCTCATGTAGGTATGATTTAAAAGATTTTTGAAATTGAAGAAATAAGTTATTATCATGGAAACGCTAACATAATGCGCAACACTATTCCGTGACTGGTCCCCATCAATCAATAAACGGCTAACAACTCAATTAATTGACAAGGCGATTATGTGCATATTTTCTTATGCCACAGGTTAGTTTTATTAACTGTTTAACTATTCCTTGGCCTTCAGAGCAACTGGACAAACTATGTGTACAGATAGACCACTGACTTCTATTTCCATTATATAGAGGCTAATTAAATTGATTAGCGTCCAAAGTTTAGGATTCTAGTTAGTAAGTTATGGAAGTCGAAACACGATTGACAAAACTTGACTCGATAAAAAAATCGCAAAGTTTCCTCTAAATCTTCATTTTTGCACAAATACTTCTACGGAAAAAGCAGTTTCATGTTCTAGTTATTTATCATATTATTTCAATTAAATTTCGTCTACGTGTTCCCTAATAAATACTTTAGATGATTATGATTTGGTTTTGTTTTATTGCGAAACAGTATCAATTTAGAGCAAAAAACAAATTTCTAAAAATCGACCAGTGTTGTTGCGCGCTGGCTGACCATAGTGGCCATTCCGCGGCTCTCGACTTCCTTTCTCGCCTGCCCGCTCGTCCTTGTCTCGCAAAACCGATCCCACTTCGTCTTATAATGTGCCGATTCAAATCCTCTCGACCGTCTCTGGTATAAAACATTAACATTTGTTAGGGCATACCAGTAGTAGGTCCTATCCATAATAGTCCAGAGGAATGACAGCAGCTTCTTTCTGTTTATTTTAACACCTCAACCAATCCGCCTGCCAAGCGTGATGGTTATGGCGGAACCCCCTTGTCTGATGGAGGCGCGTCCAGCAGCTGGACGTATGTGCTACTGAGGAAGTATTGACACTCATTCAGTTCACCAACCGTTCACAAGAAGCTGTGAGCTCGCTCCGTCGTCAACGTAAAACAACCAAGCACGCGTAACATTGAGAGAGCAATAATAAAGATTGAGTGAAACATTGATGATTGCCGACAGTGTTAGTTCTTAAGGCATCAGAATATCGGCCAGTTTTATTTACATGGTAGCCTAGAAATTGTGTGTTAGTGAATTTCACAAAGAAATAAATCCCCCGACGCGACGAGACAAAACCGTTCACGCGGTTTTTTTTAGTTTAGTTAAAAAAATTGTGGATCTGCGGAATGACCAGCCCGCGCGCAATTTCGATGGTCGTTTTTTATAAATAAAGTTTTGCTTTAAAAAAGTACTCTTTCGCAATAAAATAAAACCATAATCGTCTAAAGTATTTATTAGGGAACACGTAGACGAAATTTAATTAATATATGATAATTATGATAAATAAATAGCAAATGAAACTGCTTTCTACCTAGAAGTATTTATCTAAAAATGAAGAGGAAACTTTGCGATTTTTTGTACCGAGTCAAGATTTGTCAATGGTGTTTCGACTTCCATAACTTACCAACTAGAATTCTAAACTTTTGTTGCTTATCAAAAAATTATAAGAAATTCAGTGTTTTTTAACTTAAAATTGATTTTCCGTACAGTCAATACGTGGGTATTGGGACTCTCTTCACCATAAGGATGAGATTTGCGTAGGACAGTTAGGAGTGGTACAAGAATTTAGAGGTCTACTATACCCAGCAGAGGGTAAAGTCGGTTTGCAGATGATGATGATAAGCCTCCCGCAAAATAAATAAATAATAATTAATAAATAATGTTGGACAATTCACACAGCATTATCTAGTCCGAAGCTAAGCAGAGCTTCTGTTCTGGTACTAGATAAAATATAACACTAAAATGTAGGTAATTAACGTACACGCCAACCTCCTTTTGCAATACTCGTGCACAAGACGAGACTTTCAAGGATAACTTTACAAGGACGTTCCTCAATACGACCACAAACCCGTTATCAAACCATCTACATAACTCGTGGTCCTTGGAACTAAACACTAGCGCGGTAAGTACCTAGACCACAGACCTACGTCGCGGAACAAAGGTAACGTGACGCTACGGAGCAAATAGTGAAAATATGCACCACCCATTCAGAGAGGTAACATTTTTATGTCTAAAAGAGGAATTAAACTAGGAATTACTCCGGAGTTATACACTATCCAGTAATCCATACTCGATGTAGAATGTTTGTACCTATTCAAATAATTAAAATTCACTGTGTTGCCGCGTCTTTTAATACTGAATTTACATTACTTGTCGATTTGAGATCCTTCTTTCAATAAATATTGCTTACAATTATATCTGAAACTCGACTCCAAGTAAGCGAGTTTAAGTTCAGGTGTCGTGGTTTGTTTAAAAACATTCTAAATCTAGTTTGGCTAGTGTATAAGTCCACGTGTAGGTATCTATAATTTATAGGTACATCCTTAAGTGACGTAGGCTACGATTTAAACCAATACGTGTAGGTACCGCTAGTCACACTAATATTATTAATTACTACTAATATATGGGTCATTCTTCGGAAAGTCATTTTTTGGTTGACTTTCGTGGCACATTTTTTTTTGTTGAAATAGCACATAATGATGAAATAGTCTGAATAAAGATTTAATTTAAAATTTATCGGTAGTGGAGGGAACTTAATTGACTTAATGGTTACGAAGTAATTCAATTTTAAAAATATGGTATCCACGGAAATCAGTATTCATTTCACCGAAATCAAATATATAAAAATATTGAACATTTATACGTTGAAACATACATTTTGTGTGAATTAGCATATTAAAATCAATGTAAGAAGGATATTCGGGTTGGTTTACTAATAAAATAATGTCTTTTCAGTATGAAGTAGATGGAAAATTTCTTAAAATTAAGGAGTAATTATTTTGTGTTTGCAGTTTTTTCTATGAAAGTATAACAAACATTTACACACTCTTAAGTCAATACAGTAAACATTATTTTTTTATATTTTTTTTTGTGTTTAATTTTAATTATTAGAGGAAAATCTGCTTCTCTCTAGCAGTTCGTTGTTGACGAAGATCTAATTCACTAACTGATTGTATCTTCCCTTCTTTCTTCTTTCGATAATACCGCTGCCTATCTTTTTCTTTCTGCACGGAATAATAGGGTTTAAAGTATAAAATTGCCGTTTTATTGTAGTAGGTACTTTGAATTGACATAGAACCTTCATGGTTTGAGATTTTTGAGTGAAACTCTTTTTACATGGTATGGTACCTATGAGGCTCTTCATTTAAAAAATGTGCAACATTCGATTATCGACTTCCAGATGTTTTTTTTAGCTTAGACAAGAAAAATGAATACTTCGAAAATTCGAGTGATTTTTGAATACGAGTTCCGAAGCGGAACTAACGCGGCAGAAACAGCTCGCAATAACAATGTTGCGTTTGGAGAGGGGACTGCTAATGAACGCATCGTGCGATTTTGGTTTAAACGCATTCGTGATGGAACGTTTCATTTGAAGAACGAACCACGTGAAAGACCGCCCACACAGAGCCAAACTACCCAGGAATTAGCGGCATGGTTTAACGTTAACTTACCAACAATATTGACTCATTTGCGTCAAATCAATAAAATAAAAAATTAAAAACGGGTGGTGCCTCATGATTTGACTGATTTGCAGAAAGAAACGCGTGTTGAAACTTGTTTTGCCTTGTTGAATCGATTCAGAAATGAAGAAATATTGGATCGAATTGTGACATGTGATGAAAAGTGGATTCTTTACGATAACCGTTCGCGAAAAATGCAATGGCTGACCCCAGGTCAAACGCCGCAATAGTGTTCTAAAGCAAAGCTTAGCCAATAAAAAGTTACCCATAACGGTAACTATTTGGTGGTCTCAGCATGGTGTTATTCACTATAGCTTTCTCCGATCAAACGGCAGATGTCTAATGTGCCGAACTCCGAACAATGATAGCAAAACTAGCAGTGAAACAGCCCCGACTCATGAATCGATCTTCATCATTATTGCTCCATGATAGCGCGAGACCTCATACAGCACGTGAAACGGCTTTAACTCTACAATAACTGCAATTAGAAACCATTCGTCAACCTCCGTATTTGCCAGACCTCGCTCCAACGGACTACCAGTTTTTTCCTGATTTGGACAAATTTCTACGTGATAAAAAATTTTCTTCTCAGGAGGCAGTACAAAATGCTTTCACACAGTTTGTCGAATCTAGATCACTAGAGTTCTATCGCAAAGGCATAAATGACCTTCCTATTAGATGGCAGCAGTGTATAGATAATAATGGTAATTGTTTTGATTAAATAAAAATGTTATATCAAAAAAAAAAAAAAAACAATACAAATCGGCAATTTCATACTTTAACCCCTAATATTTCTCTAGATTAAGCTTGATTCGGGCTCTCTTCCGACTTTCAGCCAATATTTTTGCAACTAAGCGATCTTCTCGTGAGTAGACAATATTCCCAGCGCACTCACTGAAAAAACATTATTAAAATTAATAATATAAAAATATTAATCGACCTGCATATTAGGTTTTCGTTGTTTTAAATGACATTTTGTGTACTTTTTGTCCACGGAAAACACGAAAATCAATACCACGAAAATCAAAAATATGTACAAAATCGTACATTATTTCCTAAATTGCTGGTATATATTACTTTGGTATCTGCAGTCGAAATTAGGAACCTAAAAGGCATCTGTTATTACAATCATTAAAACAATAGGATTAGTATGAACGAATTTAAATTCTACATGGTAATCAACACTTGCGGTATACCAAGCCACGGAAAGTGATTACTTACCTTAATAACAGATGGACGCGGAAACATAAAGATGTGTTGTCCTCACCACTGATAGAGCGCCACTGATAGTTTGTCTCGGTCTAACAACTATTCACGCAATTACTAAAGTACAGTTTATATGAACAAATTAGTGCGCGCCAGGGGTATCAACGCCAAACGTCGGACGCCAAGTTATCTAGTTGTAACTTATCAACTAAAGCTTATTTTTGCAAAGTAATAGAGTCAGTTAAGCTAGTAACTATCTGTTTATTTGTGAACCTGTGTGAAATAGTGCTATTATTAATGGGAGATAATATAAAAATTTATTAACACTCGAACATGAGGTCCGGACGCACCACGAAAGTCAATATTTCCAAGGTTTTTATTTATTTTTTCTTATTTAGAATAAGAAAATTAAAAAACTAAAAAAGGCCTCCCCCATTACTTTTGTCTAACCTAACATCTAAAAAAACATCAAAGGGCTAGGGATACTTTTTGTATTTTTTTTCGAGCCGGACACGTATTTTTGAGCCTTGTGAGAATTACCCATATATGTGAAAGTTTGGATGTTATGATGGATGGATGTTTGTATATTTGTTGCTTCTTCACGCCAAAACTACTGAAAGGATCGTGTTGAAATTTTGCATAAATGTACTGTAGTTCTAGGTCTGGAATAAAAAATAGGCTACGTTTTATCCCATAAATAATTTCCCATGGGATCTATCCCATGAATAACTTTAATCGTTTCCATAGAAACAGCGAGTGCGACCCCGCGGCGGCGCGGCGGGTATGCATAAAGAAAGTTTTCATTATCACTCAGTGTTAAACTCCTTTGCGTAGCAAAAGAGTTAGCTCTTGGATTTCATCATGAGTCAAGGAAAGTAGGCATTAGTACTTGAGATATCGGCCCGGATATTGGTCTGCGTGCCAGTTAAACCTACTCACACTACGGTTAAAGAATACAAGATATTTTAAGTAAACAAAGACATTGGAGTATTAATGAAAACTAAAAAACCTGATAACAATAACCAGATAACCACTAACAGCAAGGTAACAATTAAAAGTCGAAACTTTAACAACGCATAACAATTCTTATTCAAAATCGGACGATAGACGAATAAAAGGTCTCCAAAACCAAAAAAATTTGCTTCTGCGATTTGCTCCGATGACTGGTACCAGTCGTAAAATAAAATAAAAACAACTTCAACATAGGTGTTCTGTACATGTTTATATATCTATGATTCTAGATCCGAGTATAAACTTAAAGATTTGCGACGCTATCTGGTTCGCGTTTTAGGCCTCAGCCATACAGCAAGTCTAGCGGGGCGGCGGCGCGAAGTATCAAACATATGAAACCGCCGTTTGCTTTCATACTGAAGTGACGGCGGGCGCCTAGCGCGATGTTCTTAAGCGAGTATGCACGCGTAATTTTCAAACGCGCCCGGGCTCGGCTCGAATTATGGTTGAAGCCTAAACCTTTAAGGCTAGGTATTCCTGCAGCAGTAGGCGTAAGGGAAAACGCGCGCCTGCCAAGCCACCGCGCTTGTGTTTTTTGTAGTTATTTAAACATGGTGATTAAGAAAATAATGTTATCAAGTCAAATTCTGCGAATTTGTTTAGAAATATTGCGTGTCTTTAGTTGAGTACAAAAATAAAATATCAGTAGTTCGGTAGTCATATTATTGAAAAAACGTTAGAAAAAGGAGTAATTTTGTGATTTTTTTCTATCGAGTGAAGTTCATTAAATTTTGTAACTGAATGCGACTTTGACTAGACTAGATCCTTAAGTAATATTTTTAGTAATATTTTTTTCTAAATTTTAAACACTATTTTCTAAGTCTCAGAAGATTTTAAGAATCACAAAAGTGCGGCCTCTGCTGGCCTACCCAGCCTTAATATAGGCTTTAAGGTTTAATATCGGCAGTTTCAACTTCCAGGCAATTTCCGCATAGCCTTGAAAGTTACACCAAGATTATTTCGCGAACACGATCACGTCACTGGGTCCCGCGAAGACCTGACTTTGAGGCAACGAATTCTATAACAACTTTTATAATAACTTTTCATAGTTCAAAAACGCATTTATTTAGTCAAGCACATAATTCGGTGTTCTTCCTCCACAAACAAGGTTCGTAGTTAACCCGATACAATAATACAATACTTAATACTTTATCTACTATTGTACACCAGCAAAAATACAAAACAAAAGACATTACATAAGTAAGACACATGTACATACAATGGGCGACCTTATCGCTTTGAAGCCTTCTCTTTACGCTTACGTTCATAATAAACATGGAACTTAAAATATTCACGGCCCTCTTGAATACACTGATCTAAAATGTTGTTTCTACAAAAGTAATAACCATGTTTTCTTTGAAAATGGACATAATCCGCTCTACCATTGGCTCTACCTATTTACTAAAAAAAAATCGCAGAATATACATGGGGGTTCATTCCACGCAGGTACGTATCGCAAATACCGGAATTTGGTCTTCCATCAATGGAACGTTCAGTATTTGTAATTAGTCGAGTACATAAAGCTTGGGATGGAAAATGACATGCCACCGCGCTTTGATCATATTAGTCAAATAAATGGTCTAACCAAAAAAATGCCTAGACACTGTGATAGACATGTGTTTGGAGCATAGCCCTGTATGGATGCGAAACATGGACAATTATACAGCGGGATAGAGAGAGGATCCAGGCGTTTGAAATGTGGTGCTGGAAGAAGATGGAAAGGATTAGCTGGACGGAGAAGGTTACTAATGAGGAGGTGTTGAAGAGTTGAGGAGGAAAGGTTTTTGATGAACACCATTTAATACAGAAGAGGGAGAATGATTAGATAGATAGAAAACACTTTATTATACCACACAAATACAGAAAATAATACAAAGAAAATGCTTAGAAAAAAAAGGAAGCATAAAGGGCAGCCTTATCGCTGAGAGCGATCTCTTCCAGGCAACCAGCAAGGATGGACTGGAAATGAAAAAACAAAATAGACGGTGGCATGGCACTGAATAAATATTATAAATACGTACTTGAAGAAAAAAAAACAAATACACTATATACCATAATACCTACAAACATATTGACAAATTGATTGGACATCTTAGACAAAATGATAACTTCATAAGTAACATCATAGAAGGAGGAGAAGAAGGAAGACGAGGAAGGGGAAGACCAAGAATTAGCTATATGAGTCAGATCAAGGAGAAAGTCGCTGTCATGTCGTACAAAGAAGTAAAAAACATTGTATTGAAGAGATAAAAGTGGAGGAAATTGCATTATTACACCGAAAAGCGCTTAGGTTCTTTAATTTGCCTACTTAAGTTTGCCCCATGTCACTCTCTATCTATTTACTCAATATTCTGTCTGAAAATAGCGTGGATGTATTTTACCAAACCACGCCGAAAGCCATGGAAATGGCACAGCTTGTTATTGAAACAAAATGTTTAGATTAGTATTGTGTATTGCTTGTATGTGCCTTAGACCAAATAAATATGTTTTGATAAGGATATAGATACATATAACATCGAAAGAAAGAAAAGATATAAAGAAAATATTTTTATTTACCTTAAAAACTACTTCACAGAACGAGAACAAAGAAAGAAAAGCAATAAAGAAAATATTTTTATTTACCTTAAAAACTACTACACAGAACGAGAACATGTTATGCTAACAAAATAATACTATATAAAAAAATGTAATCTGTGCGCAGCAGGGTTTGAGGCAAATATGGCCTCCACTCAGCGTTATGCTGGATGAACACTGGTGTGTCCACCAGCGCTGGTTTTCAGTGAGGGCCATAGGGGTTACATCACGACCGCCTGGAGTGGTGCGTTTAAGACGACAAAATATACAATAAAATAAATGTAAACAGGAAAATGAAAGAAAAAGAAGAAAACAATACAAAAGCAAAATTACATATTTTCACATTAACGGCAAGCAATCAATAAATAAAAGTGACACATCTTAAATCATTTAGTCATCGCTTTAGGACTTACTAAAAAAACCTTTAATGATGTTGTTATCTGATTAAATAAATAAATAATTCATTATAGTAGCTGTGATAGAAAATTTCATATTTTTAATCACAATCTTTATCTAAGAGTTATCCTTAAAATCAGGGCCTGCGAACAATGCGAATAAAGACAAAACTGAATAAAACTATAATTTAGTACGTTTAGTAAATAAATGGCGTTTGTGTTTAATGTAGTTTATCACGCGACAGACGGAACGAACGTAAAATTAGAATGCATAGAGGGATGGTCTGATTTCGCGAATGGGTGGCGGACACGCGATGCCTGTGACAAATAACGTATAGAAACATGATGAATGTTACATGACATGTGTTTCAGTTTAATTACACCTTAGAAAAACACACATTCTATACTAAGAAACTTTATAATTGTGTTTATTGTTACCGTTTTATTTCGTGTATTGTTGCCATTACCATAAGTATTACATAAGTTAATAAATAAAATAAAAAAACACGGGCTTAGTAGTTTTTTTTTTAGTTACGTGTATTTTGGACGTGACATGCAAAGTCTGACCACGGCGGCAGGATGATAGCTTGGCCGATGAGAAAAAAAGAAATAAAGAAAATTGTTTAGTAAACACTACAATACTAATAAAATAAAACACGTACCTAAAAAAACATAAGTAAACAATACTAACACAATACGTAGCTATATTAACACAAGGACCTAAGCATTGTGTTGGTACACCGTAGCCCACTCAGCAAGCCGACGAGCGTGTGTGTGTAGCTCTAACAGGTCCTGACTCAGCTCGTTGCTCAAACACAAAAACCTAGGGTAGGTATTTTGTGAAAGAGCGCTGGTTTTCAGTCATGAGAAAACGAAAATGTACGAGACCGACACACTGAAATCTACCAGTTGAGTGAGGTAGTGTAAATCGTGCATATTTTCACGATCATATATCAAGTTATACTTCAGTACTTAGCTGTCTACGTAAGAAAAGATTAATCCAACCAATGATTTGAGAAACAAGAAGTCGTAAGAGTTACGTTGCAGCTATTTGGATTCGGATGATCGAACGGCAGGGTTCTATCACGTCATTTTAGCAGTAGCCAGAGTTTAGTAAGATTGTTACAGTAGAGTAGTTTTATAATGAATGATTGTTTCAGTACATTGATTTCAACCATCGGTCCCGATGTCTTATATTTAATTCTGTGTCGGGTATATCAGTAACAGAGACTTTTTTCTGAATTTTTCCAAAACTACCAAACCGGAACTTTACCTTAATAATACGAGTTGTGAGTACTTATTTTTAGATACCAATGTCTTCTCAAGTTTAATGAACATATTTTGTTCTTTTGACTATAAATGTGATGTGTAATCTCTAAACCGAACTTATTCAAACAATCACAATTGAAGCCGTACAAAAATATAAACTAGAAAGTACTTTCATAATTTTAATTACAAAACAAAACGATAACCCCTGGCTTCAGAGATCAAAACTCTAAGTGCTTTGTGTCATATTCTTTAGATTAGTTAGAACGACTGCACCTAGTTTAATCTGGGAGCTATGGTACCATAATGGAGACACACCAATGACGTCACACTTCAAACTTGAGACACCCCTGTTTGCGCCGGAGGAGGTCAAAAACGTATCTTCAACAAGACTGTTTCTAGACCTTACAGCTTAAGACCGGCGACCTAATTTCATGGTTGGGAGTGTCAACCGATAGTTATTATGGCGTACACGTTAACCGAATAAATTATTGATTACATGCATAATGTGAATACTATTAAACGTAGGTTTGTGTTAATGGTTTGGTCTTTCTTTGATTGTTTTCGTTGTGATTTATGCCGCATGTAAACTACAGCCCCAATTCTAATAGGTATGCATTAAAAAAAATGCTGGACGATTTACATTCACACTCACAGCATCACTAGCCTCAAGCTGAGCAGAGCTTAAGGCGAGGATTCCCAGATTTAGGGATTTTTAACTGTCCGTACCTCAATAACTATAAGACCTATAGTTTTGAAATTCATACATATTATAGTTAAGGATATTTTCTAGTGCATCACTAGACAAAAACACGATTGGTGATATTTCACCCGATAGAAAAAAATTACAAAGTTACCTCTAAATGAAACTTTGAATGATCAGTGTGAATAGAAAAATGAATAAAATTATACAAAATGTATACCAAAACATTGCAAACGTTATTACGCAGTGCATCACTAGAAAATATTTTTATATGCCATACAAATATTTTTCAAAACACCTAAATACCTACAAAATCGTGCTCGGCTGCCTGCGCACCGTCGCGCTCCTGGCCTTATAAAATCGGCCGCTCGGGAATCCTCGCCTTAAGAGCTTCTGTTGTGGGTACTAGATAACTGATATACTTACTTAAATATACAGGGTGCCACGGAAGGGTGTACTAAGCGGATTTCAGATTGCTTTGACTTAGGCTTAGGAGTTTGATTTATATCATGGTTCCGAGAGGTTACGGATTTCAGTATTTGATGTTAATTTAAACTCGATACTTCCACGCGTAACTGAGAAAAGAGGGTTGGCAGACGGACAACAAAGTGACTCTTTAAGGGTTCCTTTTTCCCGTTTGTGTTACGGAGCCCTAAAATCCGTGTAAATCCTTTGAAATTTCATAACAATAATAATAATGTAAGAATACAGGTAAAAAAACACGAATATAAACAAAAAACTTCTCTAATGTTTTTAAAAAAAAGTAAAATTCGAAATTCAAAAAATCCTAGAACAAACGTTGACCCGCCTCGATGTCCAGAATGACCCCTTTCCGTGGCATCCTGTATACCATTTTTTATTATACTTAAAAAACACCCCGAACAAATATCTGCAGATCGTACAAACATTAGTCTCGAGGCGGGAATCGAACCTGCAACCTCCTGCGTCGCAGCGGACCTTCGTTCCTATACATTCTGTGATACCGTAAAACGGGGTGAATAGAAATGGACGAAATACTGGAGCAAGACATTACCTGGCTGGTAGCAGTGGAAGTACCTATCTTTACTCTGTGACTGTTCACCTTCTGTGTCAGTCGATCTGACCTCTGCAAAAGGATGTTTAGCTCCAGTATTTCGTCCATTTCTATTCATCCTGGAGTCTCTATTCACCCCGTTTTACCCGGTACCTAGCTGATTTAGTCCCTCTTTAATCGTGTATGAATTACGATTTAACACTCTCTATAGGAGTTCCTGAACTCATATAATTCAATTAAATAAGCTCCACGCCCACTACTTTACCGCGCAATTGACTCAGAATTCCCCGTTCAACCTACAAAATACGAAACCCTCACGAAATATGACAAGGCCAAACGTCTGTTGTTTTTATGTACGAAACAATACTAGGCGCGGTGGGAACACGCAAAGGAGTGCCGCCGCCCGCGCCCACGGGGAACGATCATTCCATTAGTATTGACTAGCTTTAGCCCCCGGGTTCTTTCGCTGTAAAGTATTACGTACCTACATTCAAGGGCGGATCCAGCTGTTAGATTAGGGGGGGGGTCATACAGTCAAAATGGGCTCCAATTTGATTAAAATAATTAATATATTTAAAAAAAAAAGTGAAAGGATTTTGGGGGCGGGGGGGGGGGGGGGGATGAAGTTGAAGTAGAAGAGAAGAAGAAGCCCTTATGAAGTTTACGGACGAAAAATAAACTTTGTTAGGTACTTAATTAAAATTCGTCATTTCCTTTTGACTTTACAGGACTCCTAAACATGTCAAATATTTCAAATGATTATAGTGTTAAAGTGGGAAATAAAGTACTCATTTTTATTCTTAATTATTCTTATTAAATTACAAAATCTAGTTTTCTCTTTTGTTTTCTTGCAAAACGAGTAATTATTTCTTCCACCTCAATAGGTATTGCTTGCACATGGAGAAGCGCTAGCCCAGCTAGGCGGTCTTCTGCCATGGAAGCTCTTAGCCATGTTTTTAGCCTTCGGAGAGTAGAAAATGACCTTTCTGCCGTCGCTACACTAACTGGTAGTGTTGCAAGAATACATACCTAAATATTTTCTTACATTAGGATACATTTCCTTATCACAATTTTCTATCAAATCCGGAATCGACTGTGGAATATTGTAATTATTACGCTGCCATTTTACCTTCCACAGCCGATATTCGTTTATAACGACAGAAGTTGGAGTATTGTCTAATAACAATTTGTATTTGTTAGCGAGTTCTTTAACAGTTTCAATGTCTTCATGCCTAGTTTAAATAAATTAAGTACTTCTGGAGACAGACGGTCCTCCAGGTCATTTATTACTGAGTCTAAAAGGGGGATGTAAACAGCCCTGCGGAAATACTCTTCAGCAGATTGAGCAGGTTGGTTATTGGCTCTGTGTGTTTGTCTTGAGACTATTTTGGGGCATTTAATCTCATCATCTAGTTGCTCAGCAACATCTTTTGCCTCTTCAAAAAGCTGTCTGAAGACTGTGTCTGCCTTTTCTCTTTTTTGTTGTAAGACACTCATTGTGTCGTTTATAGCGTCTGTGGCCCTTTTTAAATCAATTGAGCTTGTTTGCAAAACTCTACTTAAAGATACAGTAGTACCTGAAAAATATAATAAATTATACGTGTAATTACATAATCTACAGTACGAGTTATTACGTGATACGAGCCTTAGCGTGATACAAACGATGATTTAAATTGGTTTTATTTAATTAAATACACAAAAGTTACTCATCAATATTTTTCAGGTCTTGCGTTCATGCATTAGTAAGAACTCAATAACATAGTAAAAGTATCTTTATACCCACCTAAAACATCACTCAAACAGATAGATGTTATGATAAAGTCCGAACTGCGCAATGTCTGAAGTAAGCAATGCGCGTCACTGGCAGTTTTGTGATCTTTCCAAGTAGAAATATTTTCCAGAGCACTACAAATTTTAACTAAGTTTTCTCCTTGGAATTGTAAATGCCCATCATGCCTCTCGACCCAACGCGTCTCACAGATACCTTGCACTGTAGTTCCAAGTTCATTTTCAAATATTTGATGCCTCTTAGCGGATGCATTGGCAAATGCTACAACTTTTCTCATCGTGCCCGAGGTGTGGCTTTGACTTGTGTTGGTTGAAATAATAAAATATCGGGTTTTAGGGCCTACCTAGGTAGTTACATTGTTTTCGTAATACGAACCCTGCACCTTGTTCTAACTATACCCAGTTTGCCTTTACCACCATACACAGTAAGTACCTAGCTAGACTCAGCCAAAGGGGGGGGGGTCATGACCCCCATGACCCCCCCCCTGGATCCGCGCTTGCCTACATTACTCGCTCGCGGCTGAATTTAAAAAGTTTAAGTCATTATTATGCGCACGTTATCGCGGGGAACTCCCGCGGTGCGATTCGAAAATCGTTCTGAGGCGGCTAGATTCTGTTTAGTTCTAAGGGTTATGCAAATACTTTAAATCCCGACGATTGTACTTTGAACCAGCATTACATTAGAACGGCTGAACTGATTTTTACATTTACACACAGGATTCTTAAAAAAACTAGATCAATTTCATCCATCCTCATCATCATCAGGCATCCATCTTCACAATTTAATTTGTAAATTTGTGAAACGGAATATTTACTTTTTAATTTACTTTAATTATGTTCATATAACTCATTCAAGCAATAAGACATAGAACTAAAATACCTCATTGTTAACTTACAGAGTTGGGAGAGTAGAGATTGTTGTCTATAAGTAAAACACGACCTAAGTAATTTCTAAATCTAAGTTATTTTAACCTTTAACTGGTGACGTGGTATTTGTGTAACGTTAGTGGTGACGTTAGGCCTGACAGGCCTCGGATTATCATAAGTATAATTTGCGATGTACATTAATTAATGACCTACGCCTACTTATTTGAGTTAATATGAATATTGAGGTATTAAATAAAACTATTTTGTGTACTCTAATTATAATTTTTATTTAAGAACCGACATATCAAAGTTAGCTCTCGTATTATCACAAAAAAACGACATGAGATCAATATTTGGTCATAAAATACAAAAACAAACATTCTTATTAATAACTAGCTGTACCCGCGACTTCGTTCGCGATTGCCTCACCTGCCGACTAATTAAGTTCACATTTAACCATAGTCTCTCATATTATGAAACGCCGCCGTGCAAAAAATCGTGTAGTGTCTACGGGGGATAGCATGTTGTCATCTTCAATCCCATTCTTTATCCACACGACTTTTAGCTACGACTCGGCCAGCGTCAGTGTTAAGAAGTGTCATACTCGTTTCACTTCTTACTGATGGTTCCGTTCAGCTGGGGCCCTATTCTGCTATACTAATCGCTTCACTATGACAGGGGTATCGACACAGAATGACACGTTTGGGTCTTTCATCTGAGGTGGAATACCACCTCAGATGAAAGAAATTATGATGAATGCAGATGGAGAGACGTGCGTCAAGTTTGAAACTATTAATTTATCTCGCACGCACTATCTGGAGTTTTATAAATCTAAGGATTCTACGTGATGATTCTGCGACGATTCCATTGTCATACTGAAGCAATTGTATTGCAGAATTGGGCTCCTGATCCATTTGACTGGACCACCGTAATTTTTTTTTTCGTTAGTAGTTAGGTACAGTTGGCTGTGTACCACAGTAAAAAATATTTTTCTGTGGTCTAGTTAGTTTAATTGGACCACTTACTGCAATCAAACTTCGGTAGTACAGTTAACTGGACCAGCTAAACCACCATATATCATGTAAGGTAGGGACCTAACTTATTTTTCCAAGACGCCTTAGTAGGTAGGAACCTAACTAATGGGTGCGTCTTGGAAAAATACATAGATAGGAACTTACCTACCCTCTATCTACTAATTTTTTTCTTCTAAATCCAGATTATTTCATCAATCTACTGATTTTCTACTCGACTTTCTACTGATTTAGTCAAATTCGATCTTGCAACACTGTTTCTAACAAAAAGAATGCATGAAATCGGACGACGCGTAGACCCGTCGTGATGCGCGGTTAAAGAATTCTACTTTTTCCTCTCTCCCAGGGGAACCTTACTGAATTCCAGGATAAAATGTATTCCATGTCCTTCCTTGTAGTATGAACTCAAAACGTGCCAAGTTTAATTCCAACTCATTACCTATGTAGTTTCGGCGTGATGCGCGGTGAAGGAATTTGACTTTCATCCCCTCTGCCAGGGGAACCTTACTAAATTCTGGGATAAAATGTATCTTTCCTAGTAGTATGAAATCAAATTATGCCGAGTTCCATTCGAATTCATTCAGTTATTCCATCGTGATGCGCAGTTAAAGAATTTTACTTTCATCCTCTCTCCCAGGGGAACATGACTGAATTCCGGGATGAAATGTATCCCATGTCCTTCCTCGTAGTATGAAATCAAATCGTGCAAGGTTTCATTCCAACTCATTCAGCACTTTCAGCGTCATGCGCGGTGAAGAAATTTTACTTTCATCCCCTCTCCCAGGGAAACCTGACTGAATTCCGGGATAAAAAGTATCCTATGTCCTTCCTCGTAGTATGACCTAAAATCGTGCCGAGTTTCATTTCAATACCTTCAGTAGTTTCGACGTGATGCGCGTTTAAGAAACAGACAGACAGACAGACAGACAGACAGACAGACAGACAGACAGACAGACAGACAGACATGAATGAAAAAAATTACAGTTTTGGCTTAAGTATCGATAATAGAGTGCCCTCCAAAAAAAATTTTCAAAATATCTTCAATGTACAGAATTGGACCTGTTACAGTTTTATTATAAGTATAGATAACATTTTTAAATCTTAGTATAAACTTCAATCATCTTATAAAGTAACATAAATCTCTTATCAAATTTGTTATCACAAAACTGACAATGGGTAAACTTCACAATTTTTTATTGACACTCAGGACACAACTGTTTCGCGCAATGCAGGCATACCTACATGCTTTTGACACGAAACACATTGGTAAAAAGATTTTCGGTCCCGCTTAGGTGGACAGGTGGCACATTTCTTTCGCGTCTTCTGCGTGATTTGCGTGTTTTGCGGCTCAGGTGGCAAATCTGAACCCAAAATTCGTCTGATGTTCGACCTTATTTCAAGTGGCATTCGTGAGTTATAAGCTCTGCGCTGCATGTGCTGTAAAACCATGCGAACTATTATATTATGCTGAGCAGTTCTAACAGCCCTGTTTGGTGGCTGTTTGGCCCACTTATATCGGTTTTTTCCATAGAAACAACTAGCCATTCTTGACAAAGGCTGATCGTCATCAGTATCGCTGCTTGAAATTGGATTTTCTTGGTCTGGCTGTGGTTCATGCTCCTCACTATCAGATGCGCTTTCTTCAGTGTCTGAGTTGTGGTCAATTTGCTCTGGAACATAGTTTTCTCCTAAATCATCAGCTTCAGAACCACTAGAGTCTTCACACCCCAACCATTCTTCGATTTGTTGATCGACATTTGAACTGGGTCCAAGTGTAACTTGTCTACTAGTACTTGGTACTAAATTTCGCTGCTCCAGTACTCTACGTCTTTTTCTAGGCAGTTCTATATCATCCATCCTTTATGTTTGCAGGTACACGCTATAATAAACCACAAATAACAATTAAACAACACTGACAAAAAAGTTACGTAAGTGGTGACGTAGGGCCTGAGAGGCCCCAGAAAAACTTTAAATACGCATAACTCACCGAATTCGCTCCCGCCAACACTATTATCCCTGTCTACGGCGTGGGCGCAACTAAACTTGAAGCTACTGAGACGCACAAACCCGGGACGCGCGGGGAAAGGGGTGAAATAAAGTTTCGTTAGTGCTCTCGGGCCTGTGAGGCCCGACGTCACCAGTTAAAGGTTAAGTAAGCAGGTTGAAAGGATTTCGAAGCTAATAAGCATCAGTACCCTTTAGGTGCAATTTGGAATCACTTCTTTATTCTAAACAGACAAACTTTCGCATTTATTGTGTAGGAAAAAATATGGGCCAACAGTTTTCAAAGATCAAATGAATACCTCCACAACGAACACCAATCCACCTGCCAAGCCTGCTGATGCCAACACACCCTCCAGTTTTGGGGAATTTATTATACCGAGGACAAGCGAAAAATTCCGATTACGATCTTAACTGACCTAAATTGTAACATGATTTATTGTGAAGGGTTGTTAAGGGTTAATTTATTGTGATTATAATAGCTTTGCACATTAAATAACGCTTTGTAAGAGGTGGTTTTATTCATTACTGCCCGAGCGAGCGTACACACGCGTAGAACCTTCACGACGCAGAATTAATTCTAATTTAACTCCTATTTCGCCATGAACATTGTTTTCTAAAAAATTTTAGTTGTGAACTTCTCCTCGGCACACGTATGTACGTCCACTGGTGAACGTGCCACACCCCCAAGGGGGTCTTGCCATGCGGATTAGTGATCGCAATAGGGTATATTATTTTAATATATATTTTAAATCTCAATCGCAAAATTTCCAAACGCAACGCCATGCGCCACTGGCAAGAGCGAACGTAACGTCACATTTTGCATTGTTGTAATCATGTCTTTAGCGGGATATCGTTTTGTACTATTTCACTATTGCCTTCTGTGAAGTAAAAAATCATTTTTTTTTTCATTTATTGGTATCTGATTTTATTTTGATTGAATAATCAACGAAGAAACAGGAAGCGGTTTCAGTCGAAAATGTGGCAGCGTTTTTACCACCCGAAACCGAGTGCAGCTTTTGTTTTTTACCTTAGTAATTTTAAATTTTGTGGTCGTTATATTTTTTCCGTAATTAACCTAAATTATCGATAAAAAAATTAAAAAATCTAATACCCTAATGAGGTGCTAAATACACAGAAGTAAGCTCCTTCCTCTGGTAGGAGATCCTTTAGTCGACTATTACGAAGTTAGGTACGACAGCCACGGGTGCGGGTGACACAACAATGAATTGGAGATGTCGATTGTTACCCTGCAACACGCCGCGCCGGGCCTGCCAGTCTCTACCTCTACAGTCTACAGTCTGCACCACACACTCATCTGACCCAATCAATCAACTTGCCGGCATAATGATGATCCTTATGTCGTCGGCAACTTGACATAACACTAACACTGTCCACTGTCTACAATATTCATTTATTTAAACCTTTTTCTACCTGCCGACCAAAAACACATGTTTTTACAGGGGGTTGGCGTGCTAATTAAGTTTTACGGATACCTATAGATAACTCTAAGGTTTCACCCGCGTAATTCCCGTTCCCGTGAGAATTCCGGGATAAAATATAGCCTATGTGCTATTCTAGACTATAATCTATCTCTGTGCCAAATTTCAGCCTGATCCGTTCAGTAAATTTTAACAAACATCCATCCATCCATCGTGTTTATAATATTGAGAGTTTATAATATTTTTAA
This sequence comes from Eupithecia subumbrata, assembly GCA_949316285.1. NCBI lineage: Eukaryota > Metazoa > Arthropoda > Insecta > Lepidoptera > Geometridae > Eupithecia > Eupithecia subumbrata. Next base: position 620,183 of record OX438644.1, on the reverse strand, counting down.
CTTTTATTACAGAGTTTATAATATTTGTAGGATAAATACACATATCTAAAAAAACCTACAAAAGCATAAGCATAGTACCAACTACCAACGAGAAACATTTTGTGTAAACTAAACTATTTGTGTAACTTCTTCAGAAAAAGTTTGTGCACCATTTGCTTAAAAGCATCTCGTGTATCTGCCTTTCTAATGTCCTAAGGCAAGTTATCCACAACCGCACTGCATCTACAGAGAAAGAATTTCCAAAGACGGAGGTATAGATAGAAGAAGATTATCAGAGGAGAGGAGATTTCATTCACCGAAATGTCGCACCAACTCGCCGCAGCCGCCGGGCTGTGTCGTCGATTATGGTGTGTTGACTCTATTATTTTGGCATTATTTACTCAAAAAATAATAACAACAATCAATGGTACTAAAATACACAGAGCTTAAAAATAGGTCAGCTATTTTAACTCCGCGAATACTAAACGAAACTTTTATAGGCAATTTCCGTTGAAATAAAGAACATGTTTACAGCATTTCAGAATGCAAGTCATTTCTTAATGGGGTAACTGCGGGTTCTTTTGTGGGTCCATTACTTAATAGATTTGACATAGCATAGAGGCTTTTAAAGTGGAAACATTAAAATGCCTTCCATTTTACGACGATACGACCGATGTGGCGCGGCGGGCGAAGGTCCGCCTGCGGCGCAGGAGGTTGCGGGTTCGATTACCGCCTTGGGACTAATGTTTATACCATCTACAAATATTTGTTCTGGTCTTTTCTATGTTTATAAAAAAAAAATACTTATCTATGTAATGTATGTATTATATTTTGTATATCAGTCATCTAGTACCCATGATACAAGCTCTACTTAGCTTGGGGCTAGATGATGCTGTGTGGATTGTCCAGTATTATTTATTTATTTTATTTAATTATTTGAACCTAAAATAGTCTCGTATAAGCCCTGATCACAGAATAACCATTCTGTGACCAGGGCTTAAACCACCTACAGCATACAGGGTGTCACGAAACTTGTGTACTAAGCCGATACAGGATGATTCTGGGCCCCGAGGGGAGCATCGTGTGATATACAATTTTATAAATGACGAATATTTTTTAAAGATACTAGATTTATAATTCTGTCTGTCTATCGGTTACCTTTTCACGATGAAACGGCTTAACGGATCTCAATGAAAATTGGCGGGTTGATAGATAATATCCCAGAGAAGAACATAGGCTATTTTTTATCCGGGAAAGTGCATGCGAAGCCGCGGGTAGACGCTAATAAATAATACTTAGTTTGTGCAGAGCACGCGGTAAGTAGGTACTTGTATATTCATAGAGCATACAGACAATGCGTAAACATGACATAAGCAACAAATTAAGCATAATCACAGCAAGGCCTTGTTCATCGCTCTGTACCATCTTTGATTGTTCTAAAAATAATACCTGATCCATCATCACATCATCATTACCTACTAATGACGCAATAGGACAATGAAGCTCTACATTTTGAAAAAAATAAATAATAATACATTTTTATGGCATTAACACATTCATGGCCCAACACGCAGTTGTCAGTCTACTGACCCGTGTCGAGGTGAGGCGAGGCTAGGCAGTGAATGAGTTAATAAAGTTGAGCCCACTTTAACGCATTCACTGTAAAGCCTCCCGCTACACGCGTCTGGGGGATTTCATCTACGTCTTGGGCCATGAAAGTGTTCAGCCGCAGTGTCGCAGCTACCGCCCGTCTATCTGTGTGTAGGTGTACCTACCTATCTGTCTGTCTACTCGTAGGTCCTGATTTTGAGTTGGATTTTGTGATGATGAAAAACGGTTCAGCCGAATCTCTGGACCAGGTTGTTTTTAAACTATAATAATGGCTTGAACTACACTTACGTTATGAAAAACACTGAAAAGCGTAGAAACACTTTTTACTGAACACAACAATTTAACACTCGAAAACACATCGGAAAAACCTTAATCGCTTAATAATTGCTTCATGTTCAAAGTAAACCGACTTTCATGACACTCGGGTTCGCTGAAGTCTATAATCTACATTTTCACAGAGTGTAAGCAGACTTTCTGGACACACAACAGCGAGTCGAGCGTGTTTCGGAACAAAACACGCTACTGCCGCGGCGTTCGCTAGACTGAATGGCTGGACGTTTCAACTATACAACCTAGACCTACCTACGTTTTATGAGAGCCTGGTACAGGCGCACTAGACTTCAGTACAAAATTTAGGTACTATCTATTTATTGCGGGAAGCTTGAAGCCTATCAAACTCCTACGATGTTATGATGGCTTGGTGTTGCCAAACTTGAACATTGAATTTAGATTCTTAATTCTTTTTTTTAACTCTATTCTATCCAAAATAATACATGCACTACTTAGTTGGTCTGGTAACGCCTGGATAAAATGTTTATGCCTATTTTCATTCAGGGATAATGTAGAAAACTATTGGTGAAGGAATTTTTAAAGTTCAGTAGTTCTAGAGGACCCCTCCCTTACACACAAACTCACGAATAAAGAATCAAGAATCAAGAATTTATTGGTAAATATAAATTTACACACAATTACCTGTATACAATATTAGTCTAAAATAAGCTTCTAAAAAAATAATAAGGCAGCGTAAGAATTACCTGTAACCGAACTTGAATGTGCGATTTGACATTGCTCTACTTTTGCAGGATTTTCGTGAATAGCTCTAATTAGAAGTTGTAAAGAACTCTAAAAATACAAAAATGCTTGAAACCTAAAATTTCTGCCAAGGACGACAATAAAGGTTTTGATAACAAAGCCTTGACTTGTTACAATCAAGCCCTGAGCAAATTGTAGGTAATTGTAGCCTAAGTACTTAAGCTCAGTTCTAAGTTAAGTTAGTTCCTAAGGGTGGTATTCCACTCGTCAAATATCCTTGTCGATGTTTGATGGCCATCATTTGATCAAATTTCTTTGAAGGATGCCCATTCCACTACACAAATTATGTTATTCTAAGATTCCTTTGTAATTTGCGTAGTCTAGTTCAAATGAAATAATATCGCACTTCACACTTTATATCACACTAATATTATAACTGCTGCGAACTGCGAAAGTTTTGATGGATGGATATTTGTTACTTCTTCACGTCAAACGTTCTCAATAGATCAAGCTGACTGCTACTTTTTAACCCAAAAAACATCAGTTCCATGGGAGAGAAATAACTTTTAAACGTTTCCATAGAGTGCGAAGCCGCGGGCAGAAACCAGTGTCAAATCTTTGGTCAAATATTGGTTTTGCCAGTAAATCGGATGAAGTCTTCCAATTTATTTCATCTAATGTACACTGGACAAAGATATGTGATGAATGGAATACCATCCTAAGATTTAAGTTGTTTTTCGTATGTACAGTTTTTATGAGTTTTGGGCAATTTGGTTATGGGTAGCGTTTACCTTGATTGCAAAGGACATTTCGTTTCGAGGGATTGAGAAAAATAGAGTCATTTAAATTTGACAGTAGGTATCCATTTCCGGTGTCATTAAAGAAAATAAGTGAAAAACTCAAGACTTATTTTTGAAGCTGTCTAGTCTTACTACCAGTAATACCTATGCAATAATATTTAGGATAATAAGATGGTGCTTTTCATCAAAATCTGAAATATTTTATTTACGAGTATGTATATAACAAAATGTAGAAGGTGTATGTACAGAGTGGAAGAAAGATATGATGTGCCGACCCCACCCAGCGTGGGATAAGGACCAGAAGAAGACAATAATATACCTACAGCAGAGAAATGGATCAAATAACAGACAGTTACATTTAAGGCTGCTAAAGGAATCTTTAGGATAGGCGCAAATCGGACCACCGGCGACCACCGCCTATCCTAATAAGGAATTATATATTTGTTTATTTGCGACTTAGCAAACATTGTGTACAACGGCCTACGACCAGGTGGGATGAAGACCTGCGAAAGTCTGCAGGCAGATACTGGATACGTCAAGCTAAAGCGCTCATTAGGGGAGGCCTATGTCCAGCAGCGGACTAATAAAGGCTGATGAAGATGGCGGTGGAATTATTTAATGGACTCTACATGCACTTCAAATGGAAATTATCATTCGCAATCATTCCCAACCCAATGCCAAAGCAACTAGGCAGCAATAAAACTCGCCATTCACACCCACAGGATTGATATGAATAGCAGGTCGCTTCAATGTCAGGAACAATCTGGAGCGAGTGGGAGATGAGGATACCTAATCATGATAAAATGTTTGAGTACATAGAGTTGCTTTATCTAATAGCCATCGTTTCAGCAACGCGAAACCCGAGGTTCTGTTTCTTACCGATTGATAAAACCAGAGACAAACTCGGTGCTTATCGATTCTTATCGAGAACCGTAGTCGCGCTTCTAGGGTAGTGTTAGGTACGTACCTAACTACTGGAATTGAGATAGAGATTTTTCCAGAGCACTTGCTCTGAAAAAATCCTTATCTCAATTCCATTTCTATCTGATTTTGTAATTCGAATTCTACTGAGAGTTAAGTATATAAACCGCAAGTGTTTAATAAACTCCCCCAACTCTTCCCGCGGGTGTCTAGAGAGGCGACTAAGGGATATCCAATGGGGGCGGGCAGCAGCGCCCCCTGCAGAAAAATTCCATCACCAAACTGCGATCCTCAACCCGCATGCCCAGCGTGGGGATTATGGGCATTACCCCCAATAAGGCACTTATCAGGGGGAGGCCTGCTGCGTTCAGCTGTGGACCAACATAGGCTGTTGAGGTGAGGGTGAGGAAGTGTTTAACATGTACTACATTTTTCATTAATTACCTACCATGTGTGCTGAGCCAAACGCAATAACTCGTCAAGTGGTCGTACATCCATACTAATAGGTATTATAAATTCGAAAATAACTTTGTCTGTCTGTATGTAAGTAGGTATATCTGTTACCTTTTCACGCCTAAACGGCTAAACGGATTTCAATGAAATTTGGCAGGGAGCTAAATATTATCTCAGGACGGCTACGTAACGTAGGCTACTTATAAAACGTGTGCGAAGCCGCGTTCAGCAGCTAGTGATATTATAAAGGCTTTTGGCACATGTTATTAGTTTTAGCAATTAGGTAAAGTTTGGCGCTAGATCAACTAATAAACCTTGAACTTTCAAACCAGGCTAGGGTGTATGGACATGAAGGTTGGGCTGATATATGAGCGTTGAGTGGTAGATAGGGTTAATGAAAATGTATGGTAGAGGTATGATAACGATGGCGAAGGTAGGTATAACAAGGCTAAATTTCATGGTGTTCGTCATAGAGCAAGTTTCCCGAAGTTATTTACAAGCTGCCTTTTAGTTATTTTTGCATTACTATAAAATATACGAAGTCACTTCGTATATGTTATAGTAGCTGATGCCCGCAGCTTTGTACGCGATTTCTAAGTAGCCTATGTCTGTGATACCAGGATACCATTTACTGCCAAATTTAATGAGGATCAGTAAAGTTATAGCAATTTCAATAGAACTAGTATTCACGTTATTCTTTATGTTACGACAAAATGATATATCTTTTTAAATTATCCAAATCGGACCATTACGTACGAAGTTACGACCAAATTACTAGCGAAGTTCACTGAGAGGAAAATAAATTGACAAAACCAAATAGACTCAGTTTAGAGAGACCCATCGATAAAAAAAACAAGATCCGTCAAGTGCGAGTGTAACTCGCGCGCCGAGGGTTTCGAACGTTTGTCAACAAATATGTACCAAAAGTACCGGTAAGAGACTTCGCAATTTAACGGATACCTAAGAATAGTAGGTACCAACCTACATTTCAGATAGATCTCTCTGCATGCTTCGGTTAAAGTGGGTTTTGGAAAAAATTTCGACTTTTTTCAAAATATATCAAAAAGTACGAAACCTACAGAAATTTGAAAAACTGTTTTGAAATGTCCAAACCGATACCTTTTATTTGATACCCCACATGACCCTGTAGGTATCTTTTAAAATTTAGGCATCACAATTTATATGGAAAATATTTTATTTTTCTTTTTATTTTCATTTATTTTTCTTGAAATTTGTACAGGCGCACGAAATGTATTATTATTTTAAATTTCAAGTTGATAGCTGCAGTAGTTGCCGAGTTATTAAGGGGGAAAAAAGGACAGACAAAGCGAGACCATATGGGTTTCGAAACCGATCTTCGATCTTCGAAACCCTAAAAATCATTCGATGGGTCTGTCAAAACCGAGTCTATTTGGTTTTGTCAATTTTTTTTCCTAAACTTACAGTTTCGGAGTAAATCACTAAAAACTGATATCTGCCTACGGTTAACGGGCGGCCACCGAGCAAGTGACGTCACACGCATCCGCGACGGTCACTCAGTAAACTTTGCTAGTAATTTGGTCATAACTTCGTCAATTTTTGTCGTAGTACAAAATTTTTTGCACTGTGCGTTATGGATTTTTTAGCTCTATAAATCTGCATCCTCAACTAAAAACGTTACGGATCCTCATTGAGGTCTATTCAGCCGTTTAAGCGTAAAAGGTAACAGACAGACACACAGAGTTACTTTCCAATTAATAGACTATTATATCTACTATTAGTTAGTATACGTATGTAATGTATGTCCTATACTAACATACCTACCTATCGTGTATGTAAGTACCAGCTGAGCCTTATCTACATTATTACTGAGTATTGATCAAACCTCTCGACAACCGGGGTTGCCATTTGGCACTCACGCGATAGCCACATTAACGACTTTATAACGCATTCATTAGACATTCGAGGAAGTTTGGCATCGGCCCGCACATCCTACAGAAATGCAAGCAAGCGCCTATACTATTAACATATACCTACGTATAAGTAGGTTCTAGATGTAATATGACATGTAATTTAAACATTTTTACGAGTTACTTATGCTCATTATGAGAAATAAAGATTATTTAACCTCAACGCATTCACTGCCCAATCTTCAGATAAGCGAGTGCGTCGAGGGCCATAAAAGTTTTAAATAAATAACAAAAAAAATGCTTTATTTCCTTATACCTAACCTAATTTAACCTAACCATTTATGGTTTGAGATTCTAGTTTTTATAATATATTTATTAATGTGAATTATAGTATATACTATAATCTACGTAATTTTTAAAAGTATAAGGACCGCCCAGGGCTGTAAAAGCCTCCTCCAAACGAGCCCATGCGCATCTGTCTCGTGCGGTTCTTGACCAGAGCTTGCCGGCTAGTCATGAAAGTGTTACTGATGTATACCTAATACTTCATGGTCGAAACTTAGACATTGAAGTATTATAGTATACATAGTTAGTGAAGTAAATAAGGTGACTGGTATTAAGCATAATAACGATCCAACTAATATTATAGATGCGTAAGTTTGTGTGAATGTTTGTTAACACGTATCTCCGTAACTCTACCATTCCCGGCCCAACACGCAGATGCCAGTCTCCGTCGTGCCCGTATCCGTATAGCGGCGGGTCGCACTGCCGAGACTAGGCAGTGAATGTGTTAACCAATTTATATGAAATTTGGTATGTAGATAAAGTAAATAATGAATCCCGTATTTTTTATTTTACAAAACTACCCCTAGGGGATGTGCAGTAAATGTCTTAAATTTCCACGCGGGCGATGTCGCGGGGCGCAGCTAGTAAATCAATTTTATTATTGTATCGAAATCTCAAAAATTAATATATTCTATGGAGGCATCATCATCATCACATCACAGAGGGTTGGCTCGCAGCGAGTTAAAATATATTATCGCCGCCGTGTGAACATGCGCGTATAGTTGTTTATTAACTGACGCAAGCGATACTCTCGCTCGTGTTGGTGGTCCCTATTAGGCGATAGATAATGCACAATGACAATGATTGTCCTCCAATGTCCGCTGCAGCGCTGGGGAGTACAGGTTCTCGAGTGGCGGCCCCGATGCAACGGAGTGTTGCGACTGCGAGATCATCTACTCGATGGACCGACGACTTAGTAACGCCCAGTGTTTCATGGGACCTAAGAAGTTTCACTATGCTGCATTCTTTTTAAATGCATCATAATATTTTGGCCAGTCACTTCTGACGACCTCCGTGGCGCAGCGGGCGAAGTTCCGCCTGCGACGCAGGAGGTTGTGGGTTCGATTCCCGCTTCGGAGCAAATTCGTGTACGATCTGCAGAAATTTGTTCCGTTAGTACCCTTAACACAAGCTCTGCTTAGCTTGGGTCCAGATAATGCTGTGTGAATTGTCCAGCATTATTTATTTATTTATTACTAGCTGCTGCCCGCGGCTTCGCCTGCGTAGTTCCCGTTCCCGTGGTAATTCCGGGATAAAACATAGCCTATGTCCGTCTCCTGGTTCTGCCTCCCCACCAATTTTCAGCCAAATCGGTTCAGCCGTTCTTGAGTTATAAATGGTGTAACTAACACGACTTTCTTTTATATATATAGATTTTTACATATAAAAGAAAAAAAACTCTAGGTCAAGGTCACCTAAAGTTCATTAATTTTTATTAAAAAAGTATTTGAAATAGAAACGTACCGTGTTCTACTCTTGCATTTAAAATGCATTCGTTGATCAATTAATGCTGTAAACAGCATGGGGAATTTTTTTAGGTCCCATGAAATACTGTGTAGCGGGCGTAGGGAGTAGATGGATGGAGGCGGCTCAGGACTACTATTTGGGAGGGGAGGGGAGGGGAGGGGAGGGGAGGGGAGGGAAGGGTAGGGGGGGAGGGGAGGGGAGGCCTGCACCCAGCAATGGATGTGTTAGAGGTGATATGATGATGATATCCTCCTATCCGAATTTCGGCCGGAGAACAGCCATGTGCCCAGGACATTTTTATTAGTTATTATAATTCACAATTCTAAGCCATGTGGCCTATATATCATTGCTTATGTATGTCATAGCTTATTTATGGATATCATTGCAGAGACAATCAAACAGATTTTTTTTTGCTTTTGCGATTGGTTAACATAATTAATGATTTTAGGTATTTATCGCGTACCTTTTGTTATTTTTTCCCTACGTTTCTACCGCTAATAATAACGAAAGGTACGCGATAAAATCAACAATTAAAACAAAAATATTCTATCAATCTAATATTAGAAATCATTGATGGTCGGGCAGCAGCGCCTCCTGCAGAACAATTTTACGACAGAACTGCGATCCCCAATCCCCATGTCCAGCGAGTTGATTATGGACATGACCCCCTTAAGATAAAAGCCAATAAGGCGCTTATCAGGGGGAGGCCATCAGTGGACCAGTGTAGGCTGTCGAGGTAGAGAGAGGAATTAACAGAAACACTCACCCGAATATATCTCTCCAGATCAGCTGATATCTCCGGTTCCGGATCATACAGCCCTATCTCTTCTCTCCTATCTACAACATTATGCTTCTCTTCTACATCATGTTCCTTGAAGACTTCGGTTGTGGTTTCTATGTCTTTGAATTTCACTTGTTTCTGGTTAGTTTCATCTTTGTTTTCATGTGCCTGCAAAAGCATTTGAGATTGATAAAACTTTTAAATCCATCATGGGTTTTAACACTAAAGTCATTTATAACAGGATATTTACCATGATTTGAGTTTTGAGCTTTCCAATAAAGCTCAAAACTCAAATCATGTTAAATATCCTGTTATAAATGACTTCATATTAGATGCCTCAGGTTGATACATCCCGGATATTTTGGGACATACTTGGAACCTAGCTTATGTATGCCTTCACATTGTATTATACTGCCTTGAGCTTCTGCTCAAGGCATGTCCTTCTCCAGGATATTATCTATCTACCTGATAAATTTAATTATGGTCTATTTAGCTATTTCAATGCAATCCATTTAGCTGTTTTATCATGTGAAGGTAATTAACAGATGGACAGGAAGACCGCATAAGTTTCTCATTTTTACATTAAATATTAGCTGCTGCCCGGGGCTTTGCATGTGGTTTTCAAGTAGCCTATGTCCCCTTCCCAGGATATCATTAACCTTTCTGCCAAATTTTATTTAGATCCATTTATGTGTGAAAAAGTACAGTACAGATAGACAGGCAGAGTTACTTTCGCATTTATAATATTAACATGGAAAAGTGTGAAGATAGACCTTAACAAGGCTATCTTATGGAACATTTCTACTTTATCTTAAGTTTTAGCAATTGTTAACAATTGCCGTAAGTCAAACATTATAAGTCATAGTTTGAAAAATAAATTATGAATGTGTGCACGTTCACTGCATACCAATATAGTTAGTGTTCTTCCAACACAAACAAGGTTCATCTTATACCCGCTTACACTCATAAGAGTTCAAACAAAGTTTGATTAAGTTGTACTTATAAAGTTCAAAACATGTTCCATTCTATACCTACACTCAGGTGTCTATAATGGGAACAGAATGAACACTAGAGTCTAGAACAGACCAATGACTTTTTAATGTTAAATCAATATCTAGTAGGTTGTTTGGATAAGGGTGGTGTGTATTAGTCATAAAAGAAATACTTTAAATATTTATGGGTTCTAAGGCATAACCATTTGGAAGGTAAGTATTTGACTTTTATATAAATGCTTAAGGTAAGCCAGATCCGACAGGCGAATGGAACCTTATGATTGACACCGCCGGCAAAAACAGGATGTTTATCTAAGCAACATGATATATTGTTTTTATTTACTAGGTACTTCACAAAATAACACTTAGAGTAATGGATCCAAAGATGATATCATCATGCTTACATAGTAGTGCAATGTTACCTGAGGGATGCAGTCACTGCACTGCAGTTATACACTATAATGTAACGTAAAAATTCTACTTCACAGACAATAAATCAATTTTATATCATCGCAGCCCAGGAAATAATTTTTTTAACCAAGATTCTTCAGTAAATTTATAAAACTCGCGTACGGCGGCGGCGTAGCAACGATTATCTACTGGCAGAGCGCAGAGAAGAGAAAATCAATACCTACGTCGACGGCCACCTCCGCAACAGGTGGACGCAAACTGAGAGAACAGCATTGTTTTGATGTGAAAACTTACTATTTCATAGTTGTTGTCGGGCACAAGACCGAGCAGAACTTTTTCTTCTAGAATATCACGCTTTTTCACAGCTATTAACCTTTCTATTTCTTGGGAAGATAACATTGTTGTGGTCGTGGATATTTATATTTTGCACTTTCCGACGGAACGGCGGGAAAATCGGCGGATAGGGCGTTCAATGCATTGTCTTGTTCAGTCGGAATTATAATATTGTGCAAACTACTCAATTTACTTGGGCAATTATTGCAAAGAATATTACGATCACATACGAATTACGAAAACATATGTTTCACTTTTAAAGTTTTTATTTTATTTTAGAATTTTGAATCCAAAGTTCGTTTTGTGTCTTTTCTTTTCGACCATAGACAAGGTAGGTACTTTAGACAGTGTTGCCAACCCGTATCAAAATTTACCCCCAGTATTTTTCAAATCCCCCTAAAAACTTCAAAAAAATAATTCAATTTTCTTTTTTGCATAGTGCAAATCACTTCTCAAAATTTTTCAGAGACTTGAGAGCTTAGAAATATTATGACTTACTTTTCTATATTTTTAGTATTGTAGTCCTCAAGGCCTTAAACTTTGCAAATTATCACAACAACCGACAGAGACGCTTGCATCTATGAATGCATGTCTTTTCAATCTATACTTCGGTTTCTGTCGAAATTTTTTTTTGTAAAAGCCTCTTAATAAATAAAAAATAGTTATATTGAAATTGAAATTTAATTGAAAAAATAATACAACAGTATTTTACATATATCTGTTGATTAACATTCAAAAAATGCGAAACCAAACAAACAGATTAATTTGACTCTCTGTCACCAATTTCTGAATTAGTTATAAGGAATAATAGAAATTTTACATTTGACATTTGGTTTGACATTTGACATTGACAAAAACTTTGTCCACATGATGGTGAAGTTGACCCTTCGATCAGCGAAAAGATTTCATATTGCAAAAAAATGCAAATGCGTCAAATGTACTTGAAATTTTCAAATCCTATATTAAGTAAAAAAAATGACACTATCATCATAAGTGACAAGACAGTGGTACAAAACCTGGTTTGAATAAGGATCATTAATAATAATTCTTGTCTGTGGCTTTGCTTGAGCAGGAAAGGTTCTTGAAACTTTCACAGAATGTGTATTTCTCTTGTCGCTATAACAAGAAATAAAAAAAATATATATTAAAGTAAATGATATACAAGAACCACGATTTTTTGATAAATTGCCGAGGCTGTATCTCCTGAAAAATAATAGGTAACACAATGAAACTTTCATTATGTAAGTAACAACGGTTCAACTTTAATACCAATAAATAAAAAAAACAAACACAAACTTAAGATAACCTGAACAAAATAATGTGAAGTATATAGTACCTATGCACCTTGAGGGGCGGTGGCCAACTTTCCCTTGAATGTGACCAGTGTCGCAAAATAATTACCCATAAATTAAGTTTGCCTTTTAATATCTTTGTGAAAATGTTGAAAACTTATTAGAATAAAAATATGCCCGAATCATATTTTATTTACACTTTGACAATCTCGAAACGTGGTTAAGTTGTAATTACCTACTACAATGTTGGTAAGTTTTTTACTAGTAGGTATCCCCTGTATTGACATTATTAGCACTTTAAGATTCGAGTATAGCAATTTTCTCAAAAACTGCGTGGTATAGAATTTTACGACTGTTGATTGATATTCTATTGATTTGTTATTTTTCCAGCAAGGCTAAGAATAAAATTCATAAAATGTAATCCACACCTATTCTAGATTCGGAGTGTGATTAATTAGATAAATGGTAACATTCTCTTTCTACGGTGATTTCTTTCGTCCGAGACTTTCATCCCCACCCTACACATTCGATTAATAAAGCGCATATCGCTGGCAGGATAAGTTGGCAACCTTGAAACGAATGAAATTTATCGACCGTCCGTTCGCCAGTGACTATACGGAATAATGTAAATTTTCGATCACGGAAAAATGAGAATCTAATAGGCAAGTTTTCACCAGTAAAATTACTAAGAGTTCGTATTTATTTTGATATCGCTCACAACACAGGAGAAGGTAAGTTCTTTGGTAGCAACCATTTCCGTACATAATCACAATGTTTTGTTATAACATCATTGCCTAATCATTTGTACCTACCTACCTAAGGGCGCCAAGTGCCATGGATGGGTATAAAGTATAAATTTCAATATCCTAAAATCCTAGTGATCTTTGTTTACAGATGCCTAATATCAAGTTGCAGTCGTACGATAATGAGGTTTTTGTAGTAGATGTTGAAATAGCAAAATGCTCGGTCACAATCAAGACGATGTTAGAGGATTTGGGCATGGAAGACGATGAAGAGGAAGTTATTCCTCTTCCAAACGTAATCTCCTCTATTCTGAAGAAAGTTATTCAATGGGCAACCTATCATAAAGACGATCCTCCCCCACTTGAAGATGATGAGGACAAAGAAAAACGCACTGATGATATTTCATCATGGGATGCTGATTTCCTAAAAGTAGACCAGGGCACTTTGTTTGACCTGATTCTGGCTGCTAACTATTTGGATATCAAAGGACTGTTGGATGTGACATGCAAAACAGTTGCAAACATGATCAAAGGAAAGACCCCAGAAGATATTCGTAAGACTTTCAACATCAAGAATGATTTTACAGCCGCTGAGGAAGAACAAATCCGAAAGGAGAACGAGTGGTGCGACGAAAAGTAATTTAAGGTTTTATGCCCTTTGGGCCCTGCTGATGAGTAGGGTCCATGGTACAGTTGAGTTCAATTTAAGTTTTTAGATTATAACCAGTTGAATGTGGCTATTTTTAAAAAGTAGATATTATTTAATTTACTTGGACCTACCTACACATAACATTGTAGATAATAAAAGCTAGGGCTAGCTTGCTGTTCAATTTTTGATTTTATATCACAGTAGGTATGAATGAACTTGCTGAATTTAAAACATACCTAGGTACATACATTTGCTTGAAAAATTATTAAAATTAATAGAACTAAAAATTTATTTTTATCTTTATCCCTTCTATCTATGATATATCGATAAACAATACACTAAAGTTAGGTAGCTTAAGTTACCTACCTAACTAGGCATAAGTTATTAAAAATGTTGGAAACTAAATATTAATATAATTAATTACCTATCCGTTATATTTAAGATACTCGATAAACAGCCAGAATAAGCAAGATTGCAGTAATGGCCTGGCAATAATTGCCAAACATTTTTGGTGTGGCCAGTATGGCCGGTATGGCCGGGCGATCGCTGACCGATCGATTTTACTGCAATATTGCCAGCCAGTTCTATTGTTGTTTCAGTCGCTCCCTATTATATTGGCATAGTGCATCTTTTTCTACCGACATGAAGTTTGTTATGAGTGATGCTTTGACTAATTGCTATGTTCTGTGCTTTGTTGTTTGTTTTTGAACGCAACACAACACATGGCCCGGCCATAGATTGCTCGGACATCAGTGTTTGAGTAATATTTTTGTAATGGCCGGGCAATTAGTTGCCAATAGTGCAGCCACTAATTGGAGAAAAGTATAGCCCGCTTAGAAGCACCTTAACACCACAAAAAACCTACATGACTTAATGTAAGTACCTAACCCATGAAATCCGAGACAGTGGCTTTGCATACAATAAATGGTAGGTACCTTATTTTTTATTTCTTCAGCTCTTCAGATTGTCTTAGTTAAGCTTAAGTGCACTATGCACTTTTCTTGTTTCTTTTTTTCAAGTAAAATATATCTGATATTACGACGAAAAGATTTGTTTTGTAAGTGTTAATGTAATGTGATTTGATAGAAGACTATTCTATGGATCTGTAGGGTACCTCCATAGACTATAGACAGTATACTAGGTAGGAACTTCTTTGTAGTATGTCTAGCTCTTCTATGGTTACTCTATACGTTTTGAATAGAAGATGATAATCTAACTGACATGTAACTGAAACCAAGTTTTTTTCCATATAACAAAATAAAATACGTTGTGTTTCCAAGATTCTAGTTTATTTCATCCATCCCAGCCATGCACCTTAGGATCTCAACATGGTAGCAGAGCGTGGTTGCATTGGTTGATCTTAGGATGAAGTGATGAAAATGTAAAAGAAGAAAGTCGTACAAAGAAGAGAAGGTGGTGCAAAACAAGTGAAGTTTTTTTTTCAGAAAAGAAAATGACTGAAGATAAAAACATCCACGATAAAAAGAAATGCGAAGAAAATTTTCTACAAATATTTGACGGCCTGAACTATGAAAAATGGAAATTTCGGCTAAATTTGTTCTTGGAAATGAAAGGATTAAAGGTAATAGAAGACGAGAAAGATAAGCAAGTAGACATTAGAATCAGAAATATTATAGTAAATAGCGTGAACAATACCCAACTCGACATTATTATGCATCAAACAAGCGCATATCAAATGATTAGGAAATTAGATGAGACCTACATTGCGAAAGGGTGCGCCAACAGGCTATTGATAAAAAGACGACTACTGGAACTAAAGTTACATGAAGACGAAGACGTGCAAGAATATCTTCAAAGATTCGAGAGGATCATAAATGAATTAAGGAACACCGGCGACAATATTTCAGAAGAGGAGAGATTAAATTATCTGTTGCTGTCACTCCCAAAGAAATACGAATATGTGATAAATATTGTAGACGCGATGCCGAAGGAATCTCAAACAGTTGAATATGTCAAATCCAAATTGTTACTGGACGTGAAAAAGGGAGAAAACCAAGAGACAATGGTTTTTACCACAGGAGAGGACAAATGCTATGAATGCAATAGAACTGGGCACTTTAGGCGAGATTGTCCGAATAGAAAGACCAGCTTCATTCCAAGAGGAAGAGGAAGAAGTGGACGCGGTCGTGGCCGCAGAGGCAGGGGCCGCAGCTACAGCGGTGGTAGAGGTGCCAATCAGTCCTTCAATGTCTTCAACGTAGAAGTTGCCGTAGCTGACTCAAAAAATAATATGAAAGTAAGTTGGCTGCTTGACAGTGGTTGCAGCGACCACATTGTAAACGATGAAAAATACTTTGATAAAATATACGAATTAGATAAAAATATAAATATTAAAGTAGGTGACGGTTTTGGCCTAGAGGCAACTAAAAAAGGTAGTATCGTTATGGTT
This sequence comes from Eupithecia subumbrata, assembly GCA_949316285.1. NCBI lineage: Eukaryota > Metazoa > Arthropoda > Insecta > Lepidoptera > Geometridae > Eupithecia > Eupithecia subumbrata. Next base: position 604,075 of record OX438644.1, on the reverse strand, counting down.
TGCGGTAAAGAAAAGATTACTGTAAATAATGTTTACTATGTAGCATCGATGAAAAGAAATTTGCTAAGCGTGTCGTCTATCGTAAATAATAACAATGGTATAATATTTAAAAGAGACTTGGCAACCATATATGGAAAAACAGGTAAGGTATTAGTTAAAGCCTATAGGAAAAACAAATTGTATGAGTTGAACGCAACAATTATCAAAAATAAGGCATACACAGGTGATAGCTATGTAAATGTGTCTCTAAAAGAAGAATGGCATAAGAAATTAGGCCATACGAATTTTAGGAAACTTAGGGAGATATGTACATACAAAACCCTCAACGGAATGCCCGAAAAGCTGAATGACGATTTTATAGACTGTGAGATATGCGTAAAAAATAAAATGGCAAACTTACCCTATGCCAACACGAGAAGGAGGGCAAATGATGTTTTAGAAATTGTTCATACTGATGTTATGGGTCCACTACAACCAGCAGGGTACAATGGTCAAAAATATATTGTGACATTTATTGATGATTACAGTAGATTAGCTTTTGTTAGCGCAATAAACAACAAAAGTGACGTTTTCGATCGATTTACTCAATATGTACAATTTACAGAAACTCAGACTGGAAAGAAAATTAAGGAAATAAGGTGCGACAACGGAAAAGAGTACTTAAATGGTAACTTCTTCAATTTTTGTAAAAGTAAAGGTATAAATCTGAACCCTGGACCTCCTTACACCCACCAATTAAACGGCGTAGCTGAACGTTATAATAGAACGCTGATGGATAGAGCCAGATGTCTACTAGCAGATGGCAATCTAAGCAAAAAGTATTGGCCAGAATGTTTATTAACAGCTGCATATTTAGGCAACAGATTACTAACGAACACACACGAAAAGAAAAGTCCATACGAAAATTTTCTCGGTAGGAAGCCGAATGTTGAACATTTAAAAATATTCGGATCAGAATGCTTCGTTCGAATCCCTGATGAAAGGCGCTCATCAAAGTTAAATCCTAAAGCAGTAAAAGGGAAATTAGTAGGATATACAGACACAGGATATAGGATACTGGTTGGTGAAAAAGTAGTGATTTCGCGTAATGTTAGGTTTATCAAGGTCGAAGAAGTGATCAGACGAAGGCAAGTTGATGATGAAGATAGTGTAGACGTCGAATTGGACAGTGTGAATAGAAGAGCGGACGATGTGACGAGAAGAACTGACGATGTAAATATCAGAACGGACGATGTGACGAGAAGAACTGACGATGTTACTGATGATGATAATACAGGAAATGAAAACCTAAGAAGAGAAGTAATGCATGAAAACGACGAATTTTATGATACTATGGAAGAAGAAACTGATGTCAGACCCGCTATTCCCGAGGAGGTGAACACACAAAGACCAAAAAGAGAGAAAAGATTACCGAGTAAATATAAAGACCATGTAGTATATGTAAATATCAGCGACGCAAATGCACCCGAGACATATGAAGAGGCGATGGAAAGTGAACAAGTAAGTAAATGGAAAGAAGCCGTAAGTGCTGAATTAAACAGCCTTACAATCAATAATACATGGGATATAGTCGATGAACCTGATGACAAGAAAATTATAGATGTGAAATGGATCTTTCGAGTTAAAACGAATGGTAAATTTAAAGCAAGAGTCGTTGCACGTGGATTTCAGCAAATTTACGATGAAAATGAAGAGATTTATTCACCAGTGGCCAGAATGACCACAATGAAGGCATTAATGTCAACGGCATGTGTTAGGAGTTGGTACATAGAGAGCATGGACGTTGAAACGGCTTTTTTAAATGGTGTTATCAAATCTGAAGTTTATATTTATCCCCCAAAGGGATATAAAGTGGAAGACGGCAAGGTCTGCAGGCTTAATAAAGCTTTGTATGGATTAAGAGAAAGTCCAAGAGATTGGTACGAGTGTTACCATTATTTTATGCAGAGCATCAATTTTACAAGATCAGATTATGACTACTGCCTCTACACAGGATGTATTAAAAATACTAAGGTATATTTGTGCTTATATGTTGATGATATTTTGTTATGTGGAAAGAATATAGATGCTATTATGGAAGTCAAACAAATGCTAAGTAAGAGATTTCGAATGAAAGACTTGGGAAAGGTTAAGCATTATTTGGGTATTGATATCGAATACGACCCCACTCAAAAGAAAATGTCACTGAGTCAAGAAACATATATCAGAACTCTGGCTGAAAAATACGTTGTAAAAGAATCTAAAAATTATGAAACACCAATGGAACAGAATTTGTCGCTCGAGTCTGGTGAACCCAATGAAAATACTAGATATAGAAGTTTGATAGGAGCTCTTTTGTACATAGCAAGTGGAACGCGACCAGACGTATCATACAGTGTAAATTTTTTAAGCCGTTTTCAAAATTGTTATTGCGAGAAATATTATAAATATGCGTTACGTATTTTAAAATATTTGTACTGTACACGAAATATAAAACTGAATTACAATGCAGAGTTTGATGAATGTGTAGATGCGTTTGTGGATGCCGACTGGGCAGCCGATAAAAATGATAGGAAATCAACCACAGGTATTGTAATAAGAGTGTTTAACAATCCAATAATGTGGAAAACACACAAACAGAAAATTGTATCAAGGGCTTCGACGCACGCAGAATATTATGCGTTAGCAGATTGCGTAGAAGAGGTTTTGCCGGTTATAGGAATATTAGGGGATTTAGATGTGATAGTCCCAAAACCAGTAAAGATATTTGAAGACAACACCGGAGCTATTGCTTTGGCAAAAAATGGAAAATTCTGTAAAAACTCTAAGCATATTGACATCAGCTATCATTTTGTGTATGACTACGAAAAGCAGGGTATTGTAAATATAGTTAAGGTTCATACTGACGATCAGATAGCTGATATATTGACCAAAGCCTTAGGAAAATTAAGATTTAAGAAACTTAGGGAACTTGTTAATTTAAGATAGTTTTTTTATGACAGTGTTCATGTAGTTTTTTTTAAGTTGTTGTTTTATTGTTTCATGTTTAGCAAAGTCATGTTAAAAGATATTTAAGTTTGTGAGTCTTTATATCTTATTGATATTATTAGAGATAGATTTCACAGATTGTCTTGTATAAAATCAAGGAGGTGTGTTAATGTAATGTGATTTGATAGAAGACTATTCTATGGATCTGTAGGGTACCTCCATAGACTATAGACAGTATACTAGGTAGGAACTTCTTTGTAGTATGTCTAGCTCTTCTATGGTTACTCTATGCGTTTTGAATAGAAGATGATAATCTAACTGACATGTAACTGAAACCAAGTTTTTCTGTTTAACAAAATAAAATACGTTGTATTTCCAAGATTCTAGTTTATTTCATCCATCCCAGCCATGCACCTTAGGATCTCAACAGTAAGAATAAAACGAATCTTCTTGCACACTCGGACTAAATTTGCGTTCGGAGTTCGGTTAGGAGATTTTCATTTTGACTGCCGGAAACACTGGCTGGCTAACACTGCACTGCTGCATTCAGCGTTGCCAGAATGTTACTTTTGTACACAGATTAAATATAACCAGATGTTTGGCAAGCATGCCGATGAGCAAGACCAAAGATTGCAAGGTGGTGGGGGGAAAGTGTTGCCATGCAATTTTATTACCCCGATTTTAGGTTTCTTATATCATGTCTCTGTTGATGGATTGGATTTGCGATTTTCCAGTTCATAGATTTGGGTGTTCAAATTCAGAACAGGAAATTCCACCAAACCTTGGTTGACCTTTGTAGTGAATGTTTTAAGTACTGGTGTGTTTAGGTCCTTACTTTTTGTTACAGCCTGCAGGTATTCCTCGGTCCGGTAGGTCTTATTTTATTACTTGCGCACTTACAAACTATTGATCCAGTTCTGTTAGGATTTAAAGCAAACTTTTAACTTTTTTGTGTGGTTGAGTTTAATCGTTCCAGTTCCAGTAAAGTTATTAGTTTTCTAGTAAATATATATAAGTAGGTACTTAAATTAGGTAAGAATGTGGGAATAGGTAAACATTTAATTTAACTAAGCCTAGAAAGAAAACAACGTTTAGTTAGGTACCTATCAATTTTGTTTTGTTATGTAGGTATAGGCACTTATTACGATACAAGTAGAAATAATTTTAAACACTAGAATATAGAAAAATAATATCAATAGTTTTATGTTAATAGTAATTAAATAACATTTTTATTAGGGAATTAAATTCTTACACGTTAACCAGGCTTAGCCAACAGACTTCGAAATCACATTTCTCATAATAAATTAAATCTTACGGTTTAGATATTGCTAAGGTAACCTTTAATACGAAATTTAATGGCACTTTTGAAATTATTATGCAGCTTAAAAGAAAAAAGTGCAAATACAACAAAATTAAATGACACTTTTACACCACAATATTACCAACATTCCTGCCTACTAATCCAAATATTTATATTCTGTTATAATTAATAAGTATGTATGATCAGTCTTTAAGACGATTATTTCAATATGTTCTTAATCAAATCACATAGTCTTTAGTTAAATAAAATTTATTATTTTTTTATACTGGATCGCATTTCTTTTACATTCTCAGATTTAATTTTCTCAAATTAAATCTATATTATGGTATGGAAGAATATTGAATCATAATTATTAATTATGAATAATATACAGGTTGTAACAAAAAGTAAGCACTAAACTTTCATGGGTGGGTTCCGACTTGATTAAAGAACCGAAGAAAAATTCCCGAATAGTTTCGAAAAAAAAGTAAACTAAATGTTGTGCTTGTTTTCAGGTAAAATAAACTAAAAAGGCCTACGTACCTCTTTACAACTCCTTTAAAACACAAAACACCTTCGTCGTGGGTCGTTGACCGTGGAGTTCAACGACCCGCGACGTCATCGCAGCGGACAACGCCTCTTAGATGTGATAGGTAGGTCTTACAAATGCATTTTTCCTCGGTTCTATGATAATAAGCAAATGACAACAGTCATTCATTCATTACCCAGTCTAGTGATAATTTCGTTTTTATTTATTTGTTTTAAATTTTCATATTTTCCTGTGTTCTTTGATCGAAGCTAAAGTTTGGTCCTTACTCTTTGTTACACCCTATATAAAAGTAATACTGCCCAATATTTAAATATTTTGATTGGTTATTTCTATATTTGTTTGGAAGGTAGATTATAATACAAAGTAGGTATGACAAACTTTCTCAGAGTCTTAAACAGACTTTCATTCTTTTTATATATATTACGTACCAGCCTTGAAACAGCATGAGGGAAAAGATAAGTTCGCTGTTTCATTTTTATTAATAAATTTTCATAGAAATGTTTACTACAAAATTTGGACTATATTTTGGGTCCCCAATCTTTGCAACCCGTTGCTTCTTTCCAACGCAAACGTAGATGTTTATCTGCAGGAAATCTGTAACAAATAAAAACATGACACTTAAATAATAAATGCGAAAGTTTGGATGGATGGATGAATGGATGTTTACCTCTTCACGCTACTTACTACTGAAAGGACCGGCTGAAATTTTGCATACAGGTATCTTATTCTAAAATACTTTTTATTCCATAAATCAGTTCCTATGGGATAGAAATCACACCCTTAAACGTTTCCATAGAAACAATGCGTGCGAAGCCGCGGGCATAAACTAGTTTTAAGATAATGTTTCTCGTTATGTGCGTATTAAAAAATATTTCAACGCGCCATTTGGGGAATTTTATTGTCGAGTGCAGGCAACCCTAAATTTTCGCAATGTTAGGTTATATTAATTAAAATTTTCATAAAACATAACTTTTGAGCCTTGTACCTCATAATTGTTCATGTAAATCTATGAATCTGTAAATTTTGAACCTTTTTGTAGTCAAAAGAACTTGTACTTACGAGTGGAATGATAAATTCGGCACTTTTGTTACACTGTCACTTGTACATTCGAAAACACAGCACCGCACCATTGTTGCCTTTAGTTTTTATTGTTTTTAGGTGCGGGAATGTCCACAGGAACACTTTATTCACATTTATACTTAGAAATCAAAATTTTTACAACAATTTCGATGATTCTCGTGTCGAGCTCCGTCGATGTGTACTTGTGTAGGAAATTTGTTTAGCAACTAGAGTTGCTAAAAAATGAAAAAACCGGCACGCGGGAAAGTGATAGCAAGCCATTCGCTCTATCTCATTTTTTCTTAGGTTTCAGGCATAAGTCGTTCTCTCTTTATGTGTGAATGCGATAGCATTTGCGCGTGTTCTATAGCATACTCTTTCTACGCTTTTGTAACATTTTACGTTACTTTTGACCCTCTCATGTTACCTCCATGTTACACGACTCAATATGTTATTTTGTGTTACTTGTCACTTTATAAACTTGAAAAATATTTTTCAGCAAACAAAAAAATATCGTGAAACGGAACGCATCCAAGAATGTTTTTGTCGGTCATGTTGCCACACTTGGTTTAGTTGACTGATGCGACGTCCGCGCGAGAATTTGTCACTACGTCGTGCCTCTTACTCACTCGCGTGTATTTCTCGATCTTCCATCTCGCTTACTTAGGCTAGCTAGCAAGCGAGTGGTGACTAGGTACTATACTATATTTTGTTTGTTTGTTTGTGAACTTGTGAATATGTGCTTTTTTCCAGGTTCTACCAGTTCAAATTAGCAATCCTGTCTCCATTATAATATAATAAATAATATAAATATCTCTATTATATTGACGTTTTTTTTCATATTCATTGATAACAAAGTTGATATATTGAAAGATATTAGGTAATAAATTGGATGGTATATTATTTAGACACAGATAATTGATTGTATGTTTTTCCTTTTTCAGCATCGCCAATCGATTATTCGATAAACAATTAAGTATTACGATTTTTTCGAAGTTGAACAAATGGGACAGGACAGACAACTTATTTTAGTTTTTGTGTAACAAAGTAGGTACCTACCCTAGTAAAGCATTAAGTTACTCGTTTTCCACATAATTTAAGGGAATGTAACTTTTCTCGGGAAAATGTTACTTTTTGAGCTGCCGCATGTTATATTTGACTATCTGCCACTGGCAACACTGGCTGCATTCCAGCCATTCATTCACCTCGCTCGCTCAATGTAAATAAAGATTTGAATAAGTTAATTAATTAGTTTTTTCAAGTAGGTAGGTTTATGCAAGTACTATAAATTTATAATCACCAACTGCAGTTTAATAAGATTAGAACCATCTATTTAACATAAATGAATTCAACGCTTTACTACGTTTATTTATAATTAACCTCAAAAACCCATTCTGTCCAAAACTACCAAATCAAAGTTTATGAACTCTATTGATAATTATGGAAGGTGAATATGAGCGGAAAATTGCCTTATTAAAGTCAAAAATCAAGAGTTTCCCTGATTTCCCTAAAAAAGGAATCCTATTCTGGTAAGTTCCACCAAAAATTTGGTCGCTGTGGAGTTTACGGGACGCAAAAAAAAAATAACTTTTTTCATGGTCATTGACCTTTGACCTTGACGATCAGGACCCCCCTCCCCTGGACGCCTGTGTTAACATTATGGCTCTGGGTGCAATTATACATATACACACCCTTTCAGTCACAGAGTCGCCACGAATGTTAATTATGCATTAAAAAAAAGTTGCCGAAAATTTTCTGTCTTTTTCGCCTTGTAATTGAGCGACACATTTTGATCTCTAGCGCCAAGGTCATTGAACTAAGAGGTCAAGGTCACTAAGAAAAGTTGCTCCCTTAGTGACCCCTCCACAATTTATAAAAAAATATAGTTTATTTTGCATAAAAATTTTCGTAAAAATTCTCTAAGTCTTTTTTGCCTTGTTATTGGCTGCGTCCCGTAAACTCCACTCCAACCAAAACTTTCTGTAGTGAGTTCAAAGAATATTATAAATAATAAATAAATAATTAAATAATGCTGGACAATTCACACAGCATTATCTAGACCCCAAGCTAAGCAGAGCTTGTGTTATGGGTACTAGATAACTGATATACTTAATACATTATACTACATAGATAGATATTTTTATTATACATAGAAAACACCCAGACCAACGGAACAAATTTCTGCAGATCGTACACAAATTTGTTCCGAGGCGGGAATCGAACCCGCAACCTCCTGCGTCGCAGGCGGACCTTCGCCCGCTGCGCCATGGAGGTCGTCATATTTAAAAGAGAAAGTTAATATTCTGACTTATTCTCTCAATTTCCAGGGATATTTTCTCAGCCATAGCTGACGGCCTCACAAGTAATCTCCTAAACAGTCTGCTCATCGAAACAGTACAAAAGAAGTTCCCCAATGTTGAAGCTATCATAGGTTTGGAATCTCGTGGCTTTCTGTTTGCGTTCTCCATTGCAGCTGAGCTGAAGGTTGGATGTATACCTGTGAGGAAGAAGGGAAAGCTGCCTGGAGAGGTTGTAGCTTATAAATATGATTTGGAGTATGGCTCGGTAAGAATATACAATCACATCATAAAATCTAATGTTAACTTACACATGCTATGTAACCCTACAGAATAGGCTTAAATTTGTCATCTTCTATTACAAGGTGTTATTGGACGAGCTAACTAATCCTATAGATAGTGTACTGTAGAAGCATACATGCGGAATAATGTTATTATTCTGCAAATACACACATTTTGAATTTTGTGTTTGGTATTGGGACAGACAGTTACCTAGCTGTTAGTTTTCATAATAGTGTAAAATAAAATAAATTTCTAACAATGAGAGTTTACTAATGTGTGTGTAATGAAATGAATAGGTACTATAATTCAGTGGAGAGTATCAAGTCATCACCAGCTCTCGAAAACCTAGAGCTAGGCATACTATAGCCAGCTGTAGCCTAGCTGATGAACAAAGAAATGTTGTTGCAAAGTGTTTAACTTTATTGATTTAGAAGGAGAAATGATAGTGTTTTTGTACAAATATTGTTAATACTCTTCAATCGTAATTGGCTCAGCATTATTCCTTTTCAGCCACAATCAATCAGACACTATAGTCCATTTTGTTTCTGACTACCTACAATCCTACTTTCAGGACATTCTAGAGATCCAAAAAGATACAATCAGGCCTGGCCTCAAATGCCTCCTGGTCGATGACCTGATAGCTACAGGGGGCTCCCTCACAGCGGCTGCTAATCTCCTCAAGACCTGCAATGCTGAGGTCCTTGGCTGTCTCGCTGTGATTGAGCTGAACAGTCTCAATGGAAGAGCAAACATTCCTGAGGGTATTCCGGTACATTCCTTGATTCAGTATGATTGATGTAGAATTGTTAGGTAGGTAGGTGTTCTTTGAAAAAATACTGAGACAATTACATTTTAATTGACGATTTGGCAGTAGTTTTTGTACATTATACATCAAAGGTAACTGACCACTAATTTTCCCATTATATTTCAAAGAACACCCTTAACCCAGGCTCTCACTAGCAGCCAGCGAGATGTATCAAATTGCCCTGGACCTTGGGCACCTGGTGAATGAAAATGAAGCTGCACTGTACTTGCAACAGACAATTGTAGCTGTGGTTTGGCCATGATCCCCTGCGGCTGGGTCGCGCGTCACGGGCTTGCCTCGTGGCCGCTAGTGTGCTATTGCTTGTAGTAGTAGATTAGAGTAGTTTTCAGTAAATATAAGTCCAGTAAATGGTGTAGTAATAGTAGACAATTGGTTTGAATATCTTGGTGGCAATCTATTTGTACACCACATAAAAGACAATATAGATTAGAGTACCTTTATGTAAATATAAGCCCAGTAATTGTAGAAATAGTAGACAATTTCTTTTATATAATAGTGAAAAGGAATCAATGTTACGCAACATAAATATTGTGTTGAAACTTGACCTTGACCTGTGAAATTTGATAAATATTGTTATTCAGATATTAGTAGTACATAGGTTAAGTATATTTCTATTGCCTCATCATAAATGAAATAATATCATTCCTTAGATTACATATAATTTTGATATAATAAGCGTTTATATCTTTTTGCACTATATATTTTATATGGCCGTTTGCTTTAATTTCTTTAATAATAACACAGGTTAACCTATTTATCTAGTATATTAATTTGTTATTTAGGTGTTAGTAGTAAGTTAAGTATATTTATATTCCCTCATCAAAATGAGATTATATTGTCCCATTCATAAGATGTAATTTTGATATAATAAGCGTTTAGATATATTTCTACAATAAATGTTATATTGCCATTATTTATGTTACGATTTCTTTTAATATTAGTTTATCTATTTACCTAGTAACTATGAAATTAAAAATTGTTAGCACAGTAGAAGCGTTCGTATTTTCCGAGAAAACACACATTTTTAAAAGAAGAAAAATTGCAAATACGTATTGGAATTGGTTTATTCACATAAAAAATAAGTAGGTAGTTAATTGTAAATACATAAATAAATAAAAATTAACTAGCCACATTAAGTAGTATCATCATCACCTATTAAATCCTATGCAGTTTCTTATAGTACAAACAAAGAAGTGCAAAATGCATTTTGTTTTGGAACATCTCATATTTAATTAATATTCGAGATATTTATGTACCTAGGTCGTTGGTAGTAGGTAAGGTAGGTGGTAGGTATGCAATCGTTTTCCTAAAACTGGGGACCCATTTTACTGGGAAAGGTGGTGATTATTAGGGATAAAACCCTCTATCTTGGTACTCAAAGAGCTTCTATCACAGTTTGGTTATTATTAAAGGCAAGGTGTGTGTACTCAACTTAAACACGTTTAAATCCGAACACTACACGTTCTCCTATCTCTTTTGAAACATCCCCAAGCCTCTTGCTGTCATCACTATTGGCCTTTTCTGCCTCTGTAGTAGCAGATCCAACTGTTGTTGTAACTCCAGTAGTTGTTGATACTCCAGTAGTAGTTGAAACTCCAGTAGTTGTTGAAACTCCAGTAGTTGTTAAAACTCCAGCAGTTGTTGAAACAACCTTTTCAGTTGTTGAATGTACGTCTTCATCAGAATCATCTTCAGATTCATCATCATCTCTAGAAAACAATGTGGGGTGCAAGATTTTAAAACGTTCATCATATGACAACTCTCCTATATTCCTGTATGAGATAAGAGACATGCTCTTTGGCGCCAGTGCCTCTTCAGTTTTGTTTTCGTTCACGTATTGAACAACAGGGTCTATTGTTTCTATGTCTGTTACAGGTTTCTCTGTAATCTTCGTTTTTAGAACTTCGTGTTCGTTAGACTCTTTCGGTGTACCTTCGGCCTTTGTGTTAGAGTTCACATTAGTATCGTTTGCCATTGACGGCATTTCAGTGTTCACTGGTTCTTCAGGATAGAATGGCTCTTCCGGTCCGACCGGTTGATTCTTATCAACAACGTAAACTTCGACGTGGAAATCGTATCCTCTAAAAACTGTAGGGCTTTTCAGTTCAATGGTGACATTGTTCTGTCCTGGTCCGCCTTCAGTTATTTTGGCTTCTCCATCCTTGTCTGGTCTTCGGTCAGTGATGACGACTCGGCTGATCACGTCTGTGTCGTTTGCGTTGACTGTGACCTCAGCCTTTTGCTTCCATATAGCTGGACTGGCTTCTCTTTCTTCATCGAAGATTTTTCTGCCTCCTTCTGGACCTTGGGCGAGGTCGTTGCAGGTAACAACCGCTACCAAAGCTAAAGCTATAAGTTTGTGCATGTTGAAGCCTTGCAGGTTGGACGTAGACTGACAGAAAATGTTGCGCATTTACTTTTATATAAGTAGAGCAGTTAAGGAAAATTTGAATGAGTCACTAAGTAGGTAATGTTTTTATTGATGTAGATGAGTCCTTCCTGCAGGAAAACCAGAGGATTAATTCTTAGTACACTCATGGAGATAAGTGGTGAAGTAGACAATGTCTGAGTAACTTGATTGTTGACATGACCTGCTTTGTCATATATTTAATGTAACGTTGCGCGTTGTTTTGCTGACTGAAACGTCTTCGCTGTATACAAAGGCTGTATAGGTATTAGTAACTGCAGAAAGGCGATTTTATCCTCGAAAAAATAAGTGAGTGAGCATGGTAGGTATTAATTTCACGTTCTTTGTCTTATCTTTAGGTACCTACCTACTCTTTCACGATCGATCGTTAGCACCGATTTAAAAGTTTTGTTTTGTTTATTATTTATGAGCCATCTTAACTTTCGCAATTTTATAATTTTGACTAGGCTACCTCTGTGGTGCAGCGGGCGAAGGTTGCGGGTTCGATTCCCGCCTCGGATCAAATGTGTGTTCGATCTCCAGATATTTATTCAGTGTCTTTTCTATGGATAATAAAAAAATATCTGTCTGAGTACCTACCTACATATGTATAATGTATAAGGTAGGTATGTAGGTATATCAGTTATCTAGTAGGAAAACACAAGCTCTGCATAGCTTGAGGCCAGATGATGCTGTGTGAATTTTTCAGCATTATTTATTTATTTAATAGTAGTGTAGATGTTATACTTAGTGTAAAGTGGGTATACTTCGCTGCACAAAAAAAACCCGAATCGGTAATATCTAGCAACTTTTGTCAATGAGTATACCTACTGACTAGATCCCTTCTTACGTGGAACATGATTTGTAAACGCATTGTGAATTACAATAAGGATGACTGCGTCAGCCAGTCGGATTTTTAAGATTATTAAAACTGCCAAGTGCGTGTCGTCACAGTTTAGAATGAGCTCCTTCCTGTAGCCTCGATCATTCATTACACTAGGTAATTATTATGTAAGGAAAAAATAAATTTTAAGAAGCCGAGCCTGGACTTGTGACGTCATCGTCGCCGTTGTCGTAGTCGTCAACGTGGATGGTATGAAAAAAAAGACATACGCGCCAGCTTTTAAAAATCTACCTATATCTACTTATTTACCTCTTTATGTACTAACTACGTGTTAGTATTTATTTTCAGACAGACATGTAGGTACTCAATGTACTCATGCTCTGTGGTTTTCCACTATCTCCTTTAAATGTAGTCTACGGACCAAGGTCGGCGACGCAACCCGGTGCGGCGGCGGCGTGTTGACAACAGACACAAAACAGCGCCACCACCTATTTTATCTCTGTATTCTGTTAAACGAAATAATTTTCAAAGATTGATTGACCAGTTTGTGAATCCTATCATAAACTTTTTTTAATGCCTCTGTAAAAGTTTTATTTGTATACTTTAAGCAGAGATGAGGAAGTTATATAAACTTAACCACTCTTTTTAACCACCTGAGATAATTTTTTGCAAATTAGATTAACCTATGTGTTATTTCAGAACTTAAACTATCTACACACCAAATTTCAACCAAGTCGGTTAACTAGTTACTGAGATGCGTGGTAACCAACATTCACACAAACTCATGCATTTATAATATTAGTAGGAAGTGTGATAAACGGACTTAGACACTGAAAAAAAAACTTGAACCACATGTAAGACAGAAATGAAAATGTTTCAATCTTGGCGTCTTTCCTTTCTGCTAGTACTTCGTGTGATTAAACCTTTGAACCTAATTTTCCTACCAAACTATAAAAACCTTAAAACTGGCTAGACCAAAGCGATTATGATAGAATAAAATATTAAATTAAATAATTCCGATTTAAATCAAATTAATCGTATTTTCTTTTTTAACCATGATTTTTATCCATGTCTATTGTCCCCTCGTTCGACAACAAGCCTGAAGGCTTTTTGTTGTATAGAGTCGTGACTGAACCTAGCATAACACATTAATTTGCTGTCATGTTCCGCAGCAAAGTGCTTTGCTGATACTCCATGAGGCCGGACTTGAGCTATCCTTGTGTGAAATATCGCCTGATCTCGTAGAGTATGAGACGCTTAGCTTCGGCCACTGTTTTAGCTTTGATTCGTTTCTTCATTTAAATCCAGTGAAAGTACAGAAGTTCAGAGTTAATTAGAATTCATTTTAATAACATTTCAAAGGAAATACAGCTTTAAGTAACTTACCTAATACCGCATAGGTACCTGATATCAGCGAAATGCCTAAAAAGGACGTGAAGTATATTAAATTATGTTATTTCGGTAGTGGTATAGAGTGTATCCCATCTGGCCCGGTGACTTGGCCCGGCGCCGGGCCACATGGGAAAAAAAAGTTTTAACCGGCCCGGTGGTGTGCTTACCGGGCCAAATGACACAAATCAAGTGCCATCGTCCCCGGTAAGGTGAGAAAAGAGGATACGCCTCGTAATTTATGAAATACTAAATACATGCATCTCGTCGGGTTTTCGTTCTTAACTAGTATAGGTATTTTATATAGGTACCTACTACCTACACTTGCGAACTTTAACTTTTGAGCTGCTGGACGTCTACGGTCAGGTATCGATTTCGGAGAGAAGTGGTGACAGTAAATCTATTATCTCTTGTACACCTTGGAGACACAGGACTGCCTTATGCGAAGCTGTCGGGGATACAACGCTGCAACGCTGAGACAGCCCTTACTGAATTAGGTTGACGATTTGAGCGGTTTCTGTGGCTGCGGTTTCCGTTTTTCTTTAGTTCAACTGTTCCCAGTAAAGTAAAAGATTGGATTGATGACCTTTTTAGGGTTCCGTACCACAAGGAAAAAAGGAACCATTATAGGATCACTTTGTTGTCCGTCTTTCTGTCTGCTGTCCGTCTGTCAAACCCCCTTTTCTCAGGAACGGGTAGTCGTATCGAGTTGAAATTATCGTCAAATAGGTAGGTACTCAAGTCCGTAACCTCTTGGAGCCGCGATATAAGGAAAACCTAAATCAACGCCCTCAAAATTTACAGCCGTTTAAGTCCGAAAATTATGAAATTTCTAAGCGAATCACAGCATACAAAACCTATAGGGTCCCGTAGACCTAGAATCATGAAATTTGGTGAGCAGCAAGGTCTTACAGCACAAGTTTATAGGGAAAAATTAAAAAAACCATAAGTTTGTAATTTATTCACTAACAAAATTACTTTTAACGCCATGGACCAAAACCTAGGGTACTTCCCGTAGACCTAGAGTTAAGAAATTTGGCAAGAAGCAAGGCCTTATAATTATAACACAAGTAAAGGAAAAAATCCGAAAACAGTAAACTTATAGTTCATCCATAAAAAAAAAAATTTTGATTCTCGCCATGGACCAAAACCTACAGGGTAGGTACCTACCTACTTATTTATTTATTTATAAGGCAATGCCAACAATAGGTACACATCATAAAACGTTCTTTTATAACAATTAGGTAGGTATAAAGTTTCTTAGTATAGAATGTGTGCTTCCTAACAGGCATGCACAACATTTAGGTACTAAAGGTGCACAAACAACAATATTTTTAGCTGTTGTCAATGTAACCATTTACACACATACAATACATATCTACCTATTATACACACCTACTTCCCGTTGACCTAGAATGATGATAATTTTGCAAGACACAAGGTCTTACGGAACCCTTAGAGCGCGAGTCCGACTCGAACTTGACGTTTTAATAGAGTATTTCAGGACTTCCAAACATGTTTAGTTTGAAAAATTGATGTTTTTTGTTTTATGTTCCATGACACAAGGTGAATGATTATTGGATATGTTATTAAGATATAAGAGTTAGATAGCTAACAAAATTAGCTTTCAAATGATATACCTACCTAACACAATTCATAGTAACAGTTCACTGCATTGTAAAAATTAATCTTTAACAACCCGCCATGAAGCTATTTCAGTTTAAAGCTCGCAAGTGTATAAAAATGACAGCTCGAAATCGAGGATGTAGGTAAAATAAGTAGGTACCTAAGTATTTTCGGAACAGGAAACTTGATAAACGTGTAGAGATTGTTACCTGCATGAGACATGCCTTGGCAATTGACCTTGTTTTATGGGCTTTGTTTGATAATAAAGAATTAGGTAGTAGGTATAGTTTTGTGTTCTTGTAAATTGTCATTAATTTACAAATTATTATGAGGAAAAATAAAAAACGCCCAGTACGAGTTGGACCTGCGCCAAGGGTTCCGTAGGGTCCTTCTTAACATAGTATAAAACAAAGTCGCTCTCGCTGTCTGTCTGTTCCTATGTATGCTTATATCTTTAAAACTACGTATCGGATTTTGATGCGTTTTTTTTTATTAGATACAGTGATTCAAGAGGAAAGTTTATATGTATAATACATGCATAATAATATAGTATGGAAACACTGATAATTTTAGAGGTTACTAATTTGATATCGTAAATTACGACATTTTTTTGCGCTTACATTGCAAACGCTTGCTGAACCCTACGAGATAGATCAAAATAATGTACTACAGTATTGTACACTTTAAAAAGATCTACAAAAAAGTCCGCGATGGGATATGTCATGCTTAGGGGTAACCCACAATAACCATTTTTTATCCTTTACTTTTTACGAGAAATAATGGCTTATTTACGAAGCGATTATAAGCAATACCTTAAATACATTGTGCATTTAATATAGATCAATATGACCCTTTGCAGCATGTACCTTATATAAATGAATATTTTCGAAGATATTACGGATACGTACCGGCCGGGGGGCCGATTCTGTAGTATATTTAGTATCAGCATTGCACCCGTGAGACGCCGCGCGGGGCGGCGGCGGCGGCGGGTCGCTAGTTCCAAATATTATGATTCTAGGTCAACGGATAATACCCTAAAAGTTTTGTGTGCTTAAGATTTCTATGGAAATTTCATAACATTCGGACGTAAACAGTTGTAACTTTTGATTGCGTTGACTTAGAAGTTTTATGAACGTCTCTTTCAACTCAACTCGATACCTCCACGAGTTCCTGAGATAAGGGGGTTAGTTAACAGAGAGACGGACAGAGACGGACAACAATATGTGTACTTTGTATTTTTATTTGTAATACTCTTAAATAAGTATAATTGTAATAGTTGCAAGCTTTACCTAGGTAGGTAGGTAGGTACCTACTAGTGAACTAATAAATTTATTTCATTTCATTCATTTTCTTACTTAAATACTGTTATGTTACTGTTCTTTTGTTACTTTTCCTGTGCTGTATGTGTGTGTAGGTATCTGCAAAAAGTGATCCTATAAAGGTTCCATTTTTATCGAGGTGCGGAACCCTAAAAATGGCAAAAATAGACAAGGTATTATATTTGGGTACCTATATGGACCAAATTTTTTTACATTTCGTGTGAGGGAACGATGGCACCTTACTTTGAAAACATACTAAAAAGAAATTGTAGACAATTATCTACTAAAACTAGCCAATTTAATTATCTGCAATTAAATTGTAGATAGGTAAGTGACAGCACTTACATACAGATGTAAGTTCTAGAACTTACAACACTTATCTATAGGATTGCGTTATGTACCTAGGTACCTATTTACACAAAGATAAATTCGAGCGTTATTATTGTTATTATTAAACGTTGTGCAATGCAATGTTAACATTGAAAGCCGCCACACACAGAAACCGTGGTTGAGCCGGAGGCGAAGGCGTGCGGTTTGTATCATACCGAGGGACTACACACACGCCGCGCGCCGCCCGGCGGTGTATGTGTAGTCTCTCATATAAATTCACGCATTACCTCATTGAATTACTATTACTCACTGCATTACCTACAACCCGCACGCCTTCGCCTCCGGCCCGGCCACGATTTCTGTGTGTGACGGCTTTGAAGCGGAATATGGCCAAGGTAGACGCTTTGTCATCTTCTAGCCCCAAATATGTTTTGGCCTTATACCGTACCTAGGTAGTTGGGTATCTATCTACTAACTAGATAACCTATTATCCTAATAGTAATGTCCTCCTAGCCGAATTTCGACCACGGCGGCCATTCTCATCGCTGACTAGCCAGATGCGCAGGACATATTATTGTGCACAAGTGTGTGCGCAAGCACAGGTGCACTTCTCTATTCCCTCACTCTCATAATCCGATGGGACGACAGATCGACGCGACCGGGGAGGTCAGACGCAGCAGGACCAACGGCTTAACGTGCTTTCGGCACGTGGGTGTAACACCGCCAACTTCCCGACTCCGGGCTGCTACTGTGAATTTTTCCTTTCTAGAAAAACCGCACCTTCTAATACATCTACAGATCCGCTGCGCGTCCGCGACGTCTTCGTTGCGCAGCCGCGGCGTATCCGCGACGCATTCGCTGCGCACCCGCGGCGTGTTCGCGACGCATTCGCTGCGCGCCCGCTCCGCCCCGCAGCCGCTCGCAAACCGCTAGTGTGTTATGATAAGGCTCTTAGATATACTAAATACCTATTCTCTAAGCGTGTAGACACTGGGTGGGAGCTCTAGTCTAGGGGCTTTTCTAGGGGTTATACCGGCTTCAAGTTTTACGAATTGATTCACGTTTTACAATATTTTTATACCTATTCTCTAAGCGTGTAGACACTGGGTGGGAGCTCTAGTCTAGGGGTTATACCGGCTTCAAGTTTTACGAATTGATTCACGTTTTACAATATCTATACTTATAATAAAACTGTAACAGGTCCAATTCTGTACATTGAAGATATTTTGAAATTTTTTTTTGGAGGGCACTTTATTATCGATACTGAAGCCAAAACTGTAATTTTTTTCATTCATGTCTGTCTGTCTGTCTGTCTGTCTGTTTCTTAAACGCGCATCACGTCGAAACTACTGAAGGTATTGAAATGAAACTCGGCACGATTCTAGGTCATACTACGAGGAAGGACATAGGATACTTTTTATCCCGGAATTCAGTCAGGTTTCCCTGGGAGAGGGGATGAAAGTAAAATTCCTTCACCGCGCATGACGCCGAAAGTGCTGAATGAGTTGGAATGAAACCTTGCACGATTTGATTTCATACTACAAGGAAGGACATGGGATACATTTCATCCCGGAATTCAGTCATGTTCCCCTGGGAGAGAGGATGAAAGTAAAATTCTTTAATTGCGCATCACGATGGAACAACTGAATGAATTCGAATGGAACTCGGCATAATTTGATTTCATTCTACGAGGAAAGATACATTTTATCCCAGAATTTAGTAAGGTTCCCCTGGGAGAAGGGATGAAAGTAAAATTCCTTCACCGCGCATCACGCCGAAACTACTGAATGAGTTGGACTGAATTGGTACTATTTGAGTTCAAGGAAGGACATGGGATACATTTTATCCTGGAATTCAGTAAGGTTCCCCTGGGAGAGAGGAAAAAGTAGAATTCTTTAACCGCGCATCACGACGGGTCTACGTGTCGTCCGATTTCATGCATTCTTTTTGTTAGATCGAATTTGACTAAATCAGTAGAAAGTCGAGTAGAAAATCAGTAGATTGATGAAATAATCTGTAGTTAGAAGAAAAAAATTAGTAGATAGAGGGTAGGTAAGTTCCTATCTATGTATTTTTCCAAGACGCACCCATTAGTTAGGTTCCTACCTACTAAGGCGTCTTGGAAAAATAAGTTAGGTTCCTACCTTACATGATATATGGTGGTTTAGCTGGTCCAGTTAACTGTACTACCGAAGTTTGGTTGCAGTAAGTGGTCCAATTAAACTAACTAGACCACAGAAAAATATTTTTACTGTGGTACACAGCCAACTGTAGGTACCTACCTACCTACGAACGAAAAAAAAATTACGGTGGTCCAGTCAAATGGATCAGGAGCCCAATTCTGCAATACAATTGCTTCAGTATGACAATGGAATCGTCGCAGAATCATCACGTAGAATCCTTAGATTTATAAAACTCCAGATAGTGCGTGCGAGATAAATTAATAGTTTCAAACTTGACGCACGTCTCTCCATCTGCATTCATCATAATTTATTTCATCTGAGGTGGAATACCCAAACGTGTCATTCTGTGTCGATACCCCTGTCATAGTGAAGCGATTAGTATAGCAGAATAGGGCCACAGCTGAACGGAACCATCAGTAAGAAGTGAAACGAGTATGACACTTCTTAACACTGACGCTGGCCGAGTCGTAGCTAAAAGTCGTGTTTATGAAGAATGGGATTGAAGATGACAACATGCTATCCCCCGTAGACACTACACGGTTTTTTGCACGGCGGCGTGTCATAATATGAGAGACTATGGTTAAATGTGAACTTAATTAGTCGGCAGGTAAGGCAATCGCGAACGAAGTCGCGGGTACAGCTAGTTTTTACTAAATCTGTGATTTTTTTCAATTAGATTTGCAAGGATTTCAAAAGGGAGCTCTCAGTCCTCACGCACATTAAATTAAGTAGGTACTTACCCTAAAAATATTCCAAACTAGCTTCTGCCCACGCCTTCGCACGCGTATTTTTGGTATAAAAGTAGCCTATTATCTTAGTTAAACTATGTTCTAAACGTACGCCAAAATACATTATGTATGACCTATTCAGTAGTTTTGGAGATTTAAGAAAAATTCACATTTTGCTAACTTTTGTCTTTATAATATTAGTAGGTAGGATAATTAAAAGAATCTTATGACAATTTATTTTCGCTTCTGCCCCCAGCTGTGCATGCGTTTAAAAAGTCTGTTGTTATTCCAGATCCAGATTTTTATGTGTGCAAAATTTCAGCGCCATCCATTCAGTACTTTTTGCGTTGGCTTCCAACGTCACAAATTTTGGCCTTTATAATATTAGTAGGAAAATAATTTTTACATTAACAGGAAATGGAAAGAGAAACCACAATTATTATATAAACTAGCTGTACCCGCGACTTCGTTCGCGATTGCCTTACCTGCCGACTAATTAAGTTCACATTTAACCATAGTCTCTCATAATTATTATGAAACGCCGCCGTGCAAAAAATCGTGTAAGTTCTACGGGGGATAGCATGTTGTCATCTTCAATCCCATTCTTTATCCACACGACTTTTTGCTACGACTCGGCCAGCGTCAGTGTTAGGAAGTGTTATACACTTTTCACTTCTTACTCATGGTTCCGTTCAGCTGGGGCCCTATTCTGCTATACAAATCGCTTCACTGTGACAGGGGTATCGACACAGAATGACACGTTTTGGTATTCCACCTCAAATGAAAGAAATTATGATGAATGCAGATGGAGAGACGCGCGTCAAGTTTGAAACTATTCATTTATCTTGCACGTACTATCTGGAGTTTTATTAATCTAAGGATTCTAGGTGATGATTCTGCGACGATTCCACTGTCATACTGAAGCTATTGTATTGCAGAATTGGGCTCCTGATCCCTTTGACTGGACCACCGTATTTTTTTTTTTCGTTAGTTGGTAGGTACAGTTGGCTGTGTACCACAGTAAAAAATATCTTTCTGTGGTCTAGTTAGTTTAGCTGGACCACTTACTCCACCCACCATGTATCATGTAAGGTAGGAACGTAACTCATTTTTCCAAGACGCACCACCTTAGTAGGTAGGAACCTAACTAATGGGTGCTTCTTGGAAAAATAAATAGATAGGAAGTTACCTACCCTTTATCTACTAATATTTTTTTTCAATCTACAGATTATTTCTTCAATCTACTGATTTTCTACTCGACTTTCTACTGATTTAGTCAAATTCGATCTTGCAACACTGTTTCTAACAAAAAGAATGCATGAAATGGACGACGCGTAGACCCGTCGTGATGCGCGGTTTAAGAATTCTACTTTTTCCTCTGTCCCTGGGGAACCTTACTGAATTCCAGGATAAAATGTATTTCCATGTCCTTCCTTGTAGTATGAACTCAAAACGTGCCAAGTTTCATTCTACATAGGAATACCTACTTATGTAGTTTCGGCGTTATGCGTGAAGGTATTTTACTTTCATCCTCTCTCCCAGGGGAACCTTAATGAATTCCAGGATAAAATGTATCCCATGTCCTTCCTTGAACTCAAATCGTACCAATTCAGTCCAACTCATTCAGCAGTTTCGGCGTGATGCGCGGTGAAGGAATTTTACTTGCATCCCTTCTCCCAGGGGAACATTACTAAATTCTGGGATAAAATGTATCTTTCCTCGTAGTATGAACTCAAACTATTCCGAGTTCCATTCGAATTCCTTCAGTTGTTCCGTCGTGATGCCCGGTTAAAGAATTTTACTTTCATCCTCTCTCCCAGGGGAACATTACTGAATTCCGGGATGAAATGTATCCCATGTCCTTCCTTGTAGTATGAAATCAAATCGTGCCAGGTGTCATTCCAACTCATTCAGCAGTTTCGGCGTCATGCGCGGTAAAGAAATTTTACTTTCATCCCCTCTCCCAGGGAAACCTGATTGAATTCCGGGATAAAAAGTATCCTATGTCCTTCCTCGTAGTATGACCTAAAATCGTGCCGAGTTTCATTTCAATACCTTGAGTAGTTTCGACGTGATGCGCGTTTAAGAAACAGACAGACAGACAGACAGACAGACAGACAGACAGACAGACAGACAGACATGAATGAAAAAAATTACAGTTTTGGCTTCAGTATCGATAATAGAGTGTCCTCCAAAAAAAATTTTCTAAATATCTTCAATGTACAGAATTGGACCTATTACAGTTTTATTATAAGTATAGATATCATTAGAAATAAATATTATTCATCAAAACAAATGCATTAATTTCAGTGAAATTTTCCCTAAAAATTTAATATGCCCTGAAAAACAAAACAATATTTACCAATATTTTTTTGAAAAGTAAAGTCCACTGAAGTACAACCTCGTATAAACTAAACTGAGTTTTGTTCCTTGAATTCTGGTCTTTTAGGATACTTTCCCATCAGAGGAATGTGTCAAACACAGCCCAAAGGTTTTCTTTGCTACGAAAATCGAGCGAGTTTCGGCAATTCGGAAACAGAAAGAACTGTTTCACAAGATATTTGATCGATGGACATCAAAGAGATCCTATGAGGGTTCCTTTTTTCCTTTTGCGGTACCCCAACACCCTGTATTGGTCCACACTACTGGACGCAGGCCTCCCCCTGATAAGCGCCTTATTGGCTTTTATCACATTTGCGGTACGGAACCCTAAAAATATCTACTTGCAATAATCTGGTTTAGTGCAAGGGCATTTCTCGGCCATCTTCAATCCCTTCGCCATTTGCTTCATGAAGGGATGTAGATCGTTACTGAAGAATGGTCTGCGAAAAAAAATAATTGAGATTAGTTATTTTTCGCGTTTTGGCCCCCTTTAGCATTTTGGCATTTTTCGACTTCGACGGGACTTGAACCCGCATCCTTCCTTCAAGTCCCTTCAAAGTCGATTTTTTTGGGATATTACTTATTGCCTCCACCTCACCTCAACACTCTGTATTGGTCCACTGACTGCTGGACGCAGGCCCCTGATATAAGCGCCTTATTGGCTCTTATCACATGGGGGGATTACCCCACATGTGATAAGAGCCAATAAGGCATTAGCCCATAATGCCATAATCCCCACGCTGGACATTGAGATTCGCAGTACGGAGGTAGGGTAGGATTGGCTGTGGGTATCCCTTAGTCGCCTCTCTAGACACCCGCGGGAAGAGTTAAAGTGGTGCAATTAATAAGCCGGCACAGCTACATTACCTATTGGTTTCTTAGAAATTACCCTGATTGTGAGTGCTTACCCCTACGCTTACATAATAATACAAATACTTTTTCATCACTCTCGCTTGAAAACGGTGACTTTGCTGCTCAATAATAGTGAGCAAAATCGGGTTTTGCTCACTGTTATTGAAATGACTAAATGGAAAAAAAGAAAATCGCGCGCGCAAAGCAAATTAAATAAAAGTACACCCAGAAGGTTCCGAGTCCGAGTTTTTAACAAATGAAAAAAGGTTGTATGATACATTCGACACCATGGAGGTAACTAGGCGTAAATAGGTTTAATGATGTTTTGAATTCACAAACGTAGTGCACACGATGTTCTAAATTAAATTTTTCTGTATCCTCTAGCGGATAAAAACGGCTTTTGCACTCAGATATCGAAGAGCAAAAATACTCTTTTTTTCCGAGAGGATGAAAAGAATATTATTCAACTTGTTGAAAAAAGTAATTTGAATTCGGAACAATGCAACCTTCACAGAAAAAAAAATATTTTGTCCGTTTGTGGTTTGAAAGAGGTTTGTAGCATTTTTACCCTCCAAGGTTGTAGACCAAAATGAGTTTCTGACATTCGACCTCTTTTATAAACTACAAAATATTTTGTCGCTAGTCGTGGTGAAAAATTGCATGTTTAACTCGAGGGCAAATATTTTTGTTTCGTGCCTTTTAAATCCCTCGCTACCTCAGCAGTCTACTTTAGAGCCACTCGCTACGCTCGTGACTCTATTCTAGACTACTTCTCTAGCTCGGGATTTAATATCGGCACGCTCAACAAAAACTCGTTTTGCTCACTTGTTGAACAAATAACTATTATTAACAAAAACTTTATAATATTTTTCTAGAAAATTTAGAACAAATATTTTCTGACCTCTTCATCATTCTTTCGATCTCCTTCTGGTACTCCTCAGAAGCGAGCTGGCATTTCTTCATCTGGTCCCTCTCTTCTTGCAGCGCGCGTTCCTGTAACAATACGAGTAGGTATTACATATTTGAACGAACTTTAAACATCCTAACACCTCATTTATTTAATGAGTATAGGAGCCTTTATTCACAAAAAAGATTACAATAAAATAATAGAAATAAATTAGAACTAGTATTTACCATTGAAACAATTGAGCTAACTGCCGACTGTTGCAAATAATCTATAGGTAGCTGAATTGATCCATATCAATACCAGTCGGAAGTGTCCCCAAGACGCTGGCTGCATTGCCTCGCTGTATGGCAATGCTGATCCCCTGTGCCAAATACTGACCAGCTCTCGGGTCACGCGTCGCTTCGACCAGACGCTCAGATAATTTTTTAAAAACCTGAAGAGCCTCGGTACCCCACGGACCTGGGGCTCTGTCGAGATCTGCATATTTACGCCTCTTGAGATCGTCGGCTAAATCTGCCGCCGCACCCGCCCCCTCACGGATGTCCTCGAATGTCCTCGGATGATGCGAAGGCGCAAGTGTGTCGACGCATGTAGCGGCCCACACAATGGGCCTCCCCAACTCCCATGGGACTAGTGTCATACCGTCGGACCTCTTACCATCATCACGTAACAGACCATTCGGTTCGAGAATAGATGATACGTTAGCGGTGACAAGGCCCGCCGGATGATTATAGTACCTTACCTATAGTATATTTAGAGTTTATTGAATTTTAAACAATATTGTGTTCGCCTATTACTGTATTTGTGTCCGCAATATTGTGTCCAACAATATTGTGTCCGCCTGTTATTGTATTACTATAGCGTATACCTATATTAGAACCTGCTTAAATAACTTTAACTATAAGAATGCTTTATGGATACGCTTTCCTTTTTAATCAAAAATTAAATATCTATAATAAATAAACCCTACTACACCCCGTCCATTAATTTATTTTCTTTGAATGAAAGAATATTTCATAGAAACTGCGCTTCTAGAATAGTGATGCTAATCTATCGCCTCGAAAAACATCAAGATTAACGAGAGTTTCGATATTTATCGCGCTGACAGGTTACTACAGGTTACTATGCATTAAAATGTTTATTCTTCAATAAGTCAAAGAAAATAAATGCCTGGACGAAGTATAATATTATAACGCGAAAGTTTGTGCCTTTGTGAGATGCTTGTGCGAAGAGAACGCTAAAACAACCGAATGAATCGGGGTGAATTTCTGCACTGATGTAGTTGAATAGAATAAAATAATTTTTTGTGTTTAGTGTGTGCCTAATAATAATAACACAATAGGTAAGTTACTTATTGTACCGAAATAACGGATGCGAAGCCGCTAAAACAACCAATGGCAAGTCAGTAGGTATGCCATTTCATTAGGTATTAGGTATTCTAATACTTATTAGTTTCTGCCCTGCCCGTGGCTTCGCACGCGTATTTTCGGTATACTAAGTAGCCTATATCTAAGTTAGGCTACGTTCTAAATGTACGCCAACTTTCATAATGACCTGTTCAGTAGTTTTGGAGATCTTAGGTAACAAAAATACACATTTTACAAACTTTCGGCTTTTTAATACTAAGGACTTTACAATGTTTTTTTTTCCTTTCTAAGGTTAGGTGATAAATTTGATGTATATAAGCACCATTATTTCTTACCACTACCCGTGAGCTCTGGTGTTTCATATTCAAACCAGTCGGTAATGGTAATGATGGAAACTACGACCAAGGATCAAGGATCTAGGTCGACTTATCCAGTAACCCTGTGTATACCGAATCATCACGTGTATTTGTAAATGTGTTTATGTGTATGTATGAGACACTAGCTGCGCCCGCGGTAAATAACTTTGTAAACGTAAAAATATAAATTCATCCCCGAAATAGTTCATGTTTCCGCGATCATTAGCCATCTGTTAATCAAGGATTTGAGATATTCTGCATGGTACCAAATTTGATCCGAATCGTTCAGCCGTTTGAGGCGACAAGTGACAACTGGCAAACACAATCACAACAAGCATAATCACCTCGCCTCAACAGCCTATTTCGGTCCACTGCTGGACGCAGGCCTCGTCCTGATCAGCGCCTTCCCATGGGCGGTAATGCCTACAATCCCCACGCTGGGTATGCGGGTTGGGGATCGCAGTTCGGTGGTAGAAATGTTCTGCAAGGGGCACTGCTGCCCGTCCTCGGTGTATATGCCTTAGTCGCCTCTCTAGACTCCCGCGGGAAGAGTTGGGTTGGTGCAAATTCTAAGCCGGCACCACACGGCATTGCATACTCATCATCATCATCAACCTATATTAGGCCTCCCCTGAGCGCCATAGCGCCCTGTCTTCAGCTTTGCGCATCCAGCATCTGCCAGCAGTATATAGCAGGTCGTCATCCCACCTGGCTGGAGGGCGTCCTACACTACGATTGCCTAGACGCGTTCTCCACTCAAGAACACGTTTATGCCATCTGTCGTCGGTTCTTCGCAAGACATGGCCGGCCCACTGCCACTTCAGCTTGCTAATTCTTTGGGTTATGTCGATAACTTTGGTTCTCTGTCGTATGTATTCGATAAGAATCCTATCCTTCAGAGAAACTCGGAGCATAGGTAGCTCTTTGCATTGCTCGCTGAGCGACTTTGAACTAGTGGTCCAGCCCTACCGCGAGTGTCCACGTCTCAGCTCCGTAGGTCATGTCATGACAGGACATGACGCACTGATTGAAAACTTTTGTTTTCAAGCGTTGCGGTATGGATGACGAGACACTCGCTCGACGTAATTTTTATAAACGCTGCCCAGCCTAGCTGCATCCTCCTCTTGGAAGATCCAGCTCGGCTGAAAGACGTTTATAAATAGTCAAGAGGCTTCCTTCTCGAAATTGATTTTACCCAATTGTATACTCACTTGGGCCTAAACAAACTAAGCGAAGGCTTGACCAACAGTGGGATACCGTGGGCTGTGCATGATACTACAAACCTACCTTCAAGAGCTTGTTGTAATCGATTTGCTGCAGAATATTCGATTGGTGAAGCTTCCGAGCCTGGGCGTCTGAAAAACAAATACCGAATATAAAGATCTCACACAGCCTAGCTTCTCATAGAGCCCACAGATGATCAGAATGCTGGCTTCTATTCCGGTCAACGAATAAGCATTGCCATTCAACGTGGCATTCTGGGCAGACTGCCTTCTGGTGACGGCTTCGATTTTTAGGACATAGATATGTGTAAATATTTGTAATTGTTTAATTGTTTTTGTAATTTTCTTTCTTAAGGCTAAACGAGTCGCTCATCTCTCCATATAAACGTGGAAGGGTAACTACTACGCTAATAAATAGAGCCTATGTTGTTACTCAGGAATAATGTAGCAGTCTAACGGTGAAATATTTTTTGAAATCGGTCCAGTAATTTTTGAGTTTATTCGTGACAAACATACAAAAATACAAATCTTTTCTCATTATAATATTAGTGAAGATGAAAGAAACTACAGAATGATGGAGGAACGCGTCTCAAAAGTGTCAAGGTTTAATAACCATTCTATCAATCTCTCCGTGCAAGTAGCACTTATAGCACCGCTCGCACTACCTGGGTAATTCTCACAAGGCTCAAAAATACGAGTCCGGCTCGAAAAAAAATACAAAAAGTATCCCTAGCCCTTTGATGTTTTTTTAGGTGTTAGGTTAGACAAAAGTAATGGGGGAGGCCTTTTTTAGTTTTTTAATTTTCTTATTCTAAATGAGAAAAAATAAATAAAAACCTTGGAAATATTGACTTTCGTGGTGCGTCCGGACCTCATATTCCAGTGTTAATAAATTTTTATATTATCTCCTATTAATAATAGCACTATTTCACACAGGTTCACAAATAAACAGATAGTTACTAGCTTAATTGATACTATTACTTTGCAAAAATAAGTTTTAGTTGATAAGTTACAACTAGATAACTTTGCGTCCGACGTTTGGCGTTGATACCCCTGGCGCGCACTAATTTGTTCATATAAACTGTACTTTAGTTATTGCGTGAATAGTTGTTAGACCGAGACAAACAATCAGTGGCGCTCCATCAGTGGTGAGGACAACACATCTCTATGTCTCCGCGTCCATCTGTTATTAAGGTAAGTAATCACTTTCCGTGGCTTGGTATACCGCAAGTGTTGATTACCATGTAGAATTTAAATTCGTTCATACTAATCCTATTGTTTTAATGATTGTAATAACAGATGCCTTTTAGGTTCATAATTTCGACTGCAGATACCAAAGTAATATATACCAGCAATTTAGGAAATAATGTACGATTTTGTACATATTTTTGATTTTCGTGGTATTGATTTTCGTGTTTTCCGTGGACAAAAAGTACACGAAATGTCATTTAAAACAACGAAAACCTAATCTGCAGGTCGATTAACATTTTTATATTGTAAATTTTAATAATGTTTTTTCAGTGAGTGCGCTGGGAATATGGTCTACTCACGAGAAGATCGCTTAGTTGCAAAAATATTGGCTGAACGACGGAAGAGAGCCCGAATCAAGCTTAATCTAGAGAAATATTAGGGGTTAAAGTATGAAATTGCCGATTTGTATAGAAAAATTTTAATTAAAATTTTAATATTATGATTCTAGAGCCACTCTGACACGCCACTATACCGACGAACTGCCAGACATCAGTCAAGACGAGATTGTGTTAGCTCTGAGGCAGCTTAAGAATGGAAAAGCCCCCGGTGAGGACGGAATAACATCAGAGCTTTTGAAAGCCGGAGGTGCCCCTGTTATACAGGAGCTACAGAACCTCTTCAATACCGTCCTTCACAGTGGGAGAACTCCAAAGGCGTGGAGCGGGAGTTTGGTGGTGCTCTTTTTTAAGAAGGGAGATAAAACCCTTCTTAAAAACTACAGACCCATCACACTCCTGAGCCACGTCTATAAGCTGTTCTCACGAGTGGTCACAAATCGTCTCGCCAGGAGACTCGACGAGTTCCAGCCACCGGAACAGGCCGGGTTTCGCGGAGGATTTGGCACCATAGACCACATTCACACAGTGAGGCAGATTATACAGAAGTCCGAAGAGTATAATCAGCCTCTGTGTCTGGCCTTTGTGGACTATGAAAAGGCCTTTGACTCTGTCGAAACCTGGGCTGTTCTGGAATCCTTACAGCGATGCCAAGTAGACTATCGTTATATCGAGGTGCTGAGATGCCTCTACGAGGCCGCCACCATGAGTGTCCAAGTACAGGGCCAGCAGTCTAAACCCATCCAACTGCGCAGAGGAGTTAGACAGGGGGATGTTATATCCCCGAAACTGTTCACGAGCGCGTTGGAAGATATGTTTCAAGACGCTGGACTGGAAAGGTAAGGGCATCAACATAAACGGCGACCACATCTCACACCTGCGATTCGCTGATGACATAGTTTTAATGGCGGAGTCGCTAGAGGAGCTGAACCAAATGCTGGACAGCCTAGCCTCAGCCTCGCGACGCATCGGTCTTGGCATGAATTTGGATAAAACCAAAGTCATGATCAATGGCCTCATTGATCCGGGACCGGTCGTCGTACATGGCCACCTTCTCGAAATTGTTTCCGAGTATACTTACCTTGGGCAAATTCTGCAGTTGGGTAAAAATAATTTTGAGAAGGAGGCTAGGAGGAGGATCCAGCTAGGCTGGGCAGCGTTTGGGAAACTACGTCGAGTCTTCTCGTCATCCATACCACAATGCTTGAAAACTAAAGTTTTCAATCAGTGCGTCCTACCCGTCATGACCCTGGAGCTGAGACGTGGACACTCACGGTAGGGCTGGTCCACCAGTTCAAAGTCGCTCAGCGAGCTATGGAAAGAGCTATGCTCGGAGTCTCTCTGAAGGATAAAATTCGTAACGAATACATCCGACAGAGAACCAAAGTTATCGACATAGCTCAAAGAATAAGCAAGCTGAAGTGGCAGTGGGCCGGCCATATCTCGCGAAGAACCGACAACCGCTGGGGTAAACGTGTTCTTGAGTGGAGACCACGACTCGGTAAACGTAGTGTAGGACGCCCTCCGGCCAGGTGGGATGACGATCTGCGAAAGACTGCAGGCAGATGCTGGATGCGGCAAGCTGAAGACAGGGCGCTATGGCGCTCATTAGGGGGCCTATGTCCTATGTCCAACAGTGGACTAATATGGGCTGATGATGATGATGATGATAGAAAAATTTTAATTAGTTTTTTTTTATATAACATTTTTATTTAATCAAAACAATTACCATTATTGTCTATACACTGCTGCCATCTAATAGAAAGGTCATTTATGCCTTTGCGATAGAACTCTAGTGATCTAGATCCGACAAACTGTGTGAAAGCATTTTGTACTGCCTCCTGCGAAGAAAATTTTTTATCACGTAGAAATTTGTCCAAATCAGGAAAAAAATGGTAGTCCGTTGGAGTGAGGTCTGGCGAATACGGAGGTTGACGAATGGTTTCTAATTGCAGTTATTGTAGAGTTAAAGTCGTTTCACGTGCTGTATGAGGTCTCGCGCTATCATGGAGCAATAATGATGAAGATTGATTCATGAGTCGGGGCTGTTTCACTGCTAGTTTTGCTATCATTGTTCGGAGTTCGGCACATTAGACATCCGCCGTTATTGCTTGACCAGATCGGAGAAAGCTATAGTGAATAACACCATGCTGAGACCACCAAATAGTTCCTGGGTAGTTTGGCTCGGATTGGCTTCAACCATTTCTTTCAATTCATTTTTATTCACCTGTGTGGGCGGTTTTTCACGTGGTTCGTTCTTCAAATCAAACGTTCCATCACGAATGCGTTTAAACCAAAATCGCACGATGCGTTCATTAGCAGTCCCCTCTCCAAACGCAACATTGTTATTGCGAGCTGTTTCTGCCACGTTAGTACCGCGGCGGAACTCGTATTCAAAAATCACTCGAATTTTCGAAGTATTCATTTTTCTTGTCTAAGCTAAAAAAAAATACAACTGGAAGTCGATAATCGAATGTTGCACATTTTTTAAAAGAAGAACCTCATAGGTACCATGTAAAAAGAGTTTCGCTCAAAAATCTCAAACCATGAAGGTTCTATGTCAATTCGAAGTACCTATTACAATAAAACGGCAATTTTATACTTTAAACCCTATTATTCCGTGCAGAAAGAAAAAGATAGGCAGCGGTATTATCGAAAGAAGAAAGAAGGGAAGATACAATCAGTTAGTGAATTAGATCTTCGTCAACAACGAACTGCCAGAAGGAAGCAGATTTTCCTCTAACAATTAAAATTAAACACAAAAAAAATATAAAAAATAATGTTTACTGTATTGACTTAAGAGTGTGTAAATGTTTGTTATACTTTCTTAGAAATAAAACTGCAAACATAAAATAATTACTCCTTAATTTAAGAAATTGTCCATCTACTTCCTACTGAAAAAACATTATTTTATTAATAAACCAACCCGAATATCCTTCTTACATTGATTTTAATATGCTAATTCACACAAAATGTATGTTTCAACGTATAAATGTTCAATATTTTTATATATTTGATTTCGGTGATATGAATACTGATTTCCGTGGATACCATATTTTTAAAATTGAATTACTTCGTAACCATTAAGTCAATTAAGTTCCCTCCACTACCGATAAATTTTAAATTAAATCTTTATTCAGAATATTTCATCATTATGTGCTATTTCAACAAAAAAAAATGTGCCACGAAAGTCAACCAAAAAATGTCTTTCCGAAGAATGACCCACCTACAGTTTCTGTCATGTATGGACGAGTCTGCGACGTCACCATTGCCATAGCGCTATTGGTTGACAGAATTCGGCCTCAGATACGCTTTCCTTCTGTGTATTTTTAACACCTGCTGTTACCAGTCCGTAAATGGTTATCAGTTATTACTTACTAGCTGTACCCGCGACTTCGTTCCCGATTGCCTTACCTGCCGACTAATTAAGTTCACATTTAACCATAGTCTCTCATATTATGAAACGCCGCCGTCCAAAAAATCGTGTAGGGTCTACGGGGGATAGCATATTGTCATCTTCAATCCCATTCTTTATCCACACGACTTTTAGCTACGACTCGGCCAGCGTCAGTGTTAAGAAGTGTCCTACTCGTTTGACTTACTCACAGCTGGGGCCCTATTCTGCTATACTAATCGCTTCACTATGATAGGGCTATCGTCACAGAATGACACTTTTTGGTATTCCACCTTGGATGAAAGAAATTATGATGAATGCAGATGGAGAGACGCGCGTCAAGTTTGAAACTACATATTAATTTATCTCGCGCGCACTATCTGGAATTTTATTAATCTAAGGATTCTACGTGATGATTCTGCGACGATTCCATTGTCATACTGAAGCAATTGTTTTGCAGAATTGGGCTCCTGATCCATTTGAGTGGACCACCGTAATTTTTTTTCGTTAGTAGGTAGGTACCTACAGTTGGCTGTGTACCACAATAAAAAATATTTTTCTGCGGTCCAGTTAGTTTAAGTGGACCACAATAATTAATTAATTTAATTGTACACGAAGTTTGGTTGGAGTAAGACTCCAACCAAACTTCGCTGGACCAGCTAAACTACCATATATCATGTAAGGCAGGAACCTAACTTATTTTTCCAAGACCCACCACCTTAGTAGGTAGGAACCTAACTAATGGGTGCGTCTTGGAAAAATAAATAGATAGGAACTTACCTACCCTTTATCTACTAATTTTTTTCTTCAATCTACAGATTATTTCATCAATCTACTGATTTTCTACTCGACTTTCTACTGATTTAGTCATATTCGATCTTGCATCTCTGTTTCTAACGAAAAGAATGCATGAAATCGGACGACGCGTAGACCCGTCGTGATGCGCGGTTAAAGAATTCTACTTTTTCCTCTCTCCCAGGGGAACCTTACTGAATTCCAGGATAAAATGTATTCCATGTCCTTTCTTGTAGTATGAACTCAAAACGTGCCAAGTTACATTCCAACTCATTACCTATGTAGTTTCGGCGTGATGAGCGGTGAAGGAATTTAACTTTCATCCCCTCTGCCAGGGCAACCTTACTGAATTCCGGGATAAAATGTATCTTTCCTCATAGTACGAACTAAAATCACGCCGAGTTGCATTCGAATTCATTAAGTAGTTCCGTCGTGATGCGCGGTTTAAGAATTTTACTTTCATCCTCTCTCCCAGGGGAACCTTACTGAATTCCAGGATAAAATGTATCCCATGTCCTTCCTTGAACTCAAATCGTACCAATTCAGTCCAACTCATTCAGTAGTTTCGGCGTGAACGTGATGCGCGTTGAAGAAATTTTACTTTTATCCCCTCTCCCAGGGGAACCTGACTGAATTCCGGGATAAAAAGTATCCTATGTCCTTCCTCGTGGTATGACCTAAAATCGTACCGAGTTTTATTTCAATACCTTATGTAGTTCCGTCGTGATGCGCAGTTAAAGAATTTTACTTTCATCCCCTCTCCCAGGGAAACCTGACTGAATTCCGGGATAAAAAGTATCCTATGTCCTTCCTCATCGTATGACCTAAAATCGTGCCGAGTTTCATTTCAATACCTTCAGTAGTTTCGGCGTGATGCGCGTTTAACAAACAGACAGACAGACAGACAGACAGACAGACATGAATGAAAAAAATTGCAGTTTTGGCTTCAGTATCGATAATAGAGTGCCCTCCAAAAAAAATTTTCAAAATATCTTCAATGTACAGAATTGGACCTGTTACAGTTTTATTATAAGTATAGATTATTACTGATAACCATTTATAATATGTCCTCGCATGTAGAAGCTAAAAGACTGTAACCCAAACTTTATGAATGAATAAACTGAACTGAACTGAACTGACTACTTGCATGCTTGCGGAGGCGGAATGGAAAAACAGTTAACAACTACTTAGGTACAACAAAATCTAGGTGGTTAGATAAATGATTGGATTTCTTAGAAACTACCCCCAGTGCCCAGCCCTCAGCTTACCCAGGCTGACTATAATAACAGAAACCGTATGTGATGAAGACCTGTGAGCTGCTTGTTGGCTATGAGCTGCGAGAGCTGCGCGCGCATCTGCCGCTCGCACTCGTCGGCGTCGGCGTCGAGCGCGCGTCGCGCGTCGCGCGCCAAGCACTTCTCCTTGGCCTGCTGCTTCATGGCCACGCGGCAGTCCTGTCAGGAAAGCACCTCTTTATTCATTTACAAGCTACTAGAGATGGGCGCGACCCGCGAGGGGCTGCAGGGGGATGTGTGCGTCTTGGGCAGTGAAAGTGTGAAGGGATCTCCTTTGGTTTTTAATCCACTTCGAAAAAGGAGGTTCAGTGTTCGTCTGTATATATTACATCGATGTCTCCGTCTGTTATGGACTAATTTGGATGATTCTTTTGCAGTCTCATAAAACTTTTATTCACGAGGGATCAGCAATTATCAATCAATACTTAAAAAAACAGTAAAAAGTAAGGAATTCAAAGTCTGACGAATTCATAACGGATGTAAGCAGGTTAACTACGAACCTTATTTGGGTTGGAAGAACATGAGAAGTCGAATAGCAGTGAGGAGACGGGTGTAGATACTGATAAAGCTCCGTATGTAGGTACCCAGAGGATACCAACACCCGAGACAGTAGGATCTTTACGAGAAGATGACTCTCACGCTCTGCAGTAGATATCAACAAGCATCCGAGCCAGATAACGTAGTTAGGTAATAGTTACCTGGTTAGTCTTCTTAGAGCAGGTGGTGTAGGCACACCTCCTCGTGTCGACCTCATGCTGCTGCTGTTTCACCAGATCGTTGAACAAGTCGTCGTCTTTGGTTTCCAACGCGATGAAGTCATCCCGCATCTTTTTAAGGTGGCGGTTGCAAGCGTCTAGTTCACGCTGAAATAAACAAAACCTGAGTCGTAAAGGTGTGTAGGTAGCTGTGTGGTGCCAGCTTACAATTTGCACCACCCCAACTCTTCCCGCGGGTGTCTAGAGAGGCGACCAAGGGATATCCACCGGGGGCGGGCAGCAGCGCCCCCTGCAGAACAATTCTACAACCGAACTGCGATCCACAATCCGCATGCCCAGCGTGAGAATTATGGGCATTAATCTCCATGTGATAAAAGCCAATAAGGCGCTTATCAGGGGGAGGCCTGCGTCCAGCAGTGGACCAATACAGACTGTTGAGGTGAGGTAAGGTAAGTGTAGATAATTTGGATAGAGTGAGCGAAACGAAGCAAGGTCTGTGGTGCCGGCATAAAATTTGCACCACACCAACTTTTCCCGTGGGTGTCGTTAGAGGCGACTAAAGGATATCTATCGGGGGCGGGCAGCAGCGCCTCCTGCAACAACTCTACCACGAACTGCGATCTCCAACCCGCATGCCCAGCGTGGGGATTATGGGCATTACCCCCCATGAGATAAAAGCCAATAAGGGAAGGTATCCCTAATACGTAACCCGTTCAGGGAGGTCTACATAATACCGCGCTTTGTCACGGAGGAGCTTTGGTTTTTGCCACGTAGTCAATATTCTCTAGGGAAATGTCCACTACGTCCAACAGTGGACGTAACAGGTCTGATAGAATAAGAATAAAATAGATTTATTTGTGCAGTCAGACCTACAACCTTTCTACAGTTTAAACCAAAACAAATAAAAACTTATAAATGTAAGCCCGAAGGCACAAAATGGCTTCTACCTCAGCATGGGTTGCTAAGTTTGTTGATAGGTACCTCTTTCTGTCCAGCGAGCTGCTCGCCCGCTCTCTGAGCCTGCACGCCCAGCTCGGCGAGCGAGTCCCACGTGGCATCGACGAGTTTGGCCTCGGCCTGATGTTTGGCGATGTCCTCCTTCCTCTCTTGGAGCAAGGCGTCACGTTCGCGGACATTCTCCATTAGATGTTCTTGACGTTTACGGACGGCTAAAAATATATTAAGGACTAGTTTCTGCCCTCGGCTTCGCACGTGTTTTTTCTATGGATAAGTCTTAAGGTTATTTCTATCACATCGGAACTGATTTATGGGATAAAAAGTAGCCTATGTTTGATTCCAGGAATGGACTTACCTGTATGCAAAATTTCAGCCTGATCCGTTCAGTAGTTTTGGCGTGAAGAGGTAACAAACATCCATCCATTCATCCAAACTTTCGCATTTAATAATATTATTGAGATTAAATTAAAGTTTTTTTTTGTCAATAGCCTTTCGTTTGACCACAATCTCACCTGATGGAAATTGGCGGTTGTTTTGAATAAACTAAAAATTGATTTCGAATTTCTTAAATTTATTATTATTATTGATTTATAGACGAGCAGCTGAGAGCTGATATGTCCACAGTGCTTTTAAAGTTTTTCACCACACTTGTTTGTCTCTTGTAGTGGTCAGATTGTGGGGGCCGGATCCATGGCATCCCTACTTCAGTTAACCCGACCTATAGACGTAGATATCTCGTTAAAGTCGGATAATGCACCCATCTTATGATTGGACGCACTATGCACTGTAAGCTGGTTAGTTATAACTGCAAGTACCTGCCTACTTCTATGAACTGTGTCAGAAAACTATGTGAGCGTTCGGACGTAGTGGCCCTGCAGGAGACATGGTTACTTCCTCATGATACTCCGTTGCTTGGTACCATTAGTAAAGACTTCGAATACACCGGTAAGTCTGCGGTGGATACGTCCGCGGGCATATTGGTGGGAAGACCGCACGGGGGGGTAGCCATTCTCTGGAGGAAGGGTATGTTCGAGTCGGTCGCAGTCCTAGACTGTAGTAGTCCTAGGTTAGCCGCTATTAGGATCACCAACAATGGTCGCTCTGTAATAATATTTTCTGTTTACATGCCTACATGTAAGAAAAATAATCTGCCTATTTTTACGGAGGTCCTAAGTGAGATAAGTGCTATAGAGGAAAGCAGTAGTGTTGAATGTATTTTCGTTCTAGGGGATTTTAATGCTCACCCCCAGGAAATTTTCTATAGAGAATTGTCAAACTTTTGCTCAGAACAGTCCTGGCTATGTGCCGATGTAGAAAAACTAGGTTTTTCATCTAATACCTATACATTTACATGTCAAAAATCCGGGAGTAGAAGATGGTTGGACCACTGTATTGTTTCCCTCTCAGCCTGGCATACAGTTAAAAAAGTAGGCGTATATGAGGATGTCTACACGTCCGACCATCTACCTATTTACGTGGAATGTGATCTGTGCGCAGTCAGACCGAGGCTAGAGACTCGTGACTTAACTTCTAGTGATGTACTATGGGGTGAACGGAGTCAAGAACAAATAAAACGATATAGTGGCATTTGTAACAAGACTTTCCGTGCTATTAATTTCCCACCCGAGTTCGTTGAGTGCGCTCATGGGCCGTGTAGTTTGGCTGAGCACAGGTCTATTCTAGACAAGCTGTATGGGGTCATAGTGAATACTATGGCCGAGGCGGCAGCACAGACAAAGCAGCGTGGTGGTGCGAGAACTAAGAAAGGTAATAGCTTCTGTGGATGGAATAAATATGTACGGGCTGCGCATGAGGAGGCCAGGCTTAAATTCAAATGCTGGGTTCTGAGTAACAGACCCAATTCAGGCGATACTTATGAACGGATGTGCGAATCACGCAAAATTTTTAAAAGCCGCCTGAAGTGGTGTCAGAAACACCAGGACCAGCTTATAATGGACAAGATTGCTAAAGAGCGTGCAACGAAGGATTTTAAGACCTTCTGGAAATCTACTAGCAAACTGAATATTAGGCCTGGCCCCCCCGTGAGCGTGGAGGGGAAGAGTGATCAAAGGGAGATAGCTCAATTGTTTATGAATCATTTTAAAGTTCACTCCGCCCTCGGTCCTTCCACAGGAGCAATCGATGTTGGGTCCAGCGAGCCGGGTGACGAACCTCTATTGCATATGTCTGCGGACCAAGTCCGCGTCACAATCAAAGGTATGACGCGAGGCAAGTCTCCCGGTCACGATGGGCTCAGCATCGAACACCTTAAAAACGCGGGGAACCACTTGCCCGGTCTCCTCTCCATGTTCTTCACAATGTGTCTTAGTCATGAGTACTTACCGGCTGACCTTATGAAGACTGTAGTAGTTCCAATTGTGAAGAACAGGACAGGGGACATATCGGACAAAGGGAACTACCGCCCAATTTCTCTTGCTACAACAATAGCAAAAGTGTTGGACAGTATGCTTGAATCTATGCTACAAAAATACCTTAACCTACATGACGCACAGTTCGGGTTTAGACCCGGACTATCCACAGAAAGCGCAATATTAGCACTCAAACATACTGTCCAATACTACACCAGTCGCAGGACGCCTGTGTACGCCTGCTTCCTCGATCTATCCAAAGCATTTGATCTTGTTTGTTACGACGTGCTCTGGGAGAAGTTGAGGGAGAGGGGCGTACCGCAGGAGATGCTTAAAATATTTCAGTATTGGTATGGGCATCAAAGAAATATTGTTAAGTGGTCCAATGCCTTCTCTGACGCATACGGGTTGGAGTGCGGAGTGAGACAGGGGGGGTAAGCTCTCCCTCGCTCTTCAACCTGTATGTTAATGATCTCATTGTTGGGCTTAGCAGCATGCGTGTCGGCTGTCGTGTTGATGGTGTTTGTATAAACAACATCAGCTACGCGGACGACATGGTGCTGTTGGGCCCGACAGCGAGATCTGTTGAAGAGATGCTGAAGGTCTGTGCTCACTACGCTGCCTCCCATGGTCTGTCCTATAATGTTAAAAAGTGCGAATACATTGTCTTTAAGGCCGCCGGAAATAATCTCAAAGACTTCCCGGAGATAACCTTAAACGGAATTATCATTAACAAAGTCAAATCCTTTAAATATTTGGGACATTGTATCACCGACGACCTTAAGGACAATGTTGACATTGAAAGAGAACGTAGGGCTCTAGCGGTGAGGGGTAACATGTTGATTCGTAGGTTCTCCCGGTGTTCAGAAGAAGTCAAAATAACGCTTTTTAAAGCCTACTGTCAGAGTTTCTACACCGGGAACCTATGGATCAACTACACCAAACGGCCGCTGGAGACCCTACGTGTACAGTTTAATAATATATTTAGGATGATGTTGGGACTGCCTCGATTTTGCAGTGCATCGGGGATGTTTGCGGAATACCAGATTGATGGCTTTGCTGCCATTCTCCGTAAAAAAACGGCATCCCTGATGCGCAGGGTACGTGACAGCTCCAACACCATCCTTAAAACTATAGCTGGTAGAATCACCTCACCCCTGTGGAAATGCTTCATGGGGAGAGTGATATAATTGTATTTAAATTGATTTGATTATGTATTAATTTTTAAGTAGATATTAGTTTTAACTAACCCTAATAATAAGTCCTACCTTTACTAACAAATTATGGATTTAAGTTGTCCGAAATAAAATATTTGATTTGATTTGATTTGATATAGACACCCGACCGCTACGCGTGGGGGATGGGGGTTCGTGGCGACACCGTGACTGAAAGGGTGTGTGTATATGTGTTATTGCACCCAGAGTCAATTGCGACATAACCATAACCAGCAATACATAACACAATACATAACCAGCAATCTATTGTGAAAATGCAACCAGGGGCATCTTTCAGGGGTGCCATGGGTCCGGAATGAGATTGTGCGTTCGTAACCAGTGGTTGATTCTGTTTTTGAAGCTGTTCACAAAGGGAGCTGTTACAACTTCGCCAGGAAGCCGGTTCCAATTGTGCACCACTCGGTTACTCAGGAAGTGATGAGCTGTGTTAGTGTTTGATGGTGATCGAGTTACTCTGAGTCTATGGCCTTCTAGCTGTTTTGAATGTAATCTTTGGGTAGGTATGTATATATTTTGCATTATGTCATGTCAGGGAGTTTGTAGGTGTCCGATAGAATTTTGAAAGTTTTAATCAGATCACCACGGAGGCGTCTGTCCCCCATTCACAGCGTTTTCATGTTTTGCGAGACAAAATCAAAATCTAAAACTCTTTATTTCCATAAATACATTAAATCACTCAGAAAAAGTCAAATTATAACAATAAAAACTCTCACGGAAATAATGTGATACTTTTGATTTCTATCGCTTCGGTATGTAGACTAAAGTACTAGTATGGTATTATAATATCTGTGACTAAAGTAAAGAAGCGACGAAGAAACCTAAGCCTGTTAGTTGTTATTTTACGATTTGGATCAAAACCCGTCCCAAGATTTTATATCCTCTCGATATATCTGATAGGTATTTTATAGTAAGCCTTTTTGAACGGCAAGGTCTTGAAAATTTGTTTCAATTTATTTACTGATAATTTCTGCAACTCACTAGGAGTTTTGTTGTAGAAGCGTAGGTATACATGCCCTTTAAAAGGTACATTAATTTTGTGTAGCTTGTGGGCACAGTGTGTTTATGTTCATTTCTGGTATTAATATTTTGTAGCAAATACTAATCCCTCGATAATAATATATTTATGTATGGGCCAGTCTCGAGATTATTGTATAGAGGAACAATAGCGATACAATTTAGAAAATCGGTCCATAATTGACGAAGAAATAGACGAACATACATAATAAACAAAAAAAAAAACAGCCGAACATAGAACCTCCGTTCCTTTCAAATTTTCGAAGTCGGTTAAAAATTAAACGACCTCTGTGGCGTAGCGGACAGCGGGCGAACACGAAATACTTCGTAACCCAATAAGAGTAACATGACTATATTATGTATGTAAATACTTTACTTATGTCTCTGGCGTAAAAACGCATAATCAGATTTTTATGTATGAATTAGTTTCTGCCCGCGGCTTCGCACGCGTTGTTTCTATGAAAACGATTCAAGGTTATTTATATCTCATGGGAATGATTTATAGGATTAAAAGTAGACATGTTTTATTAGAGGCCTAGAACAACTTGTTCACAAACTTTCAGACCGATTAGTTTCGGCATAAAGAGGTAACAAACATCATCCCATGGGAACTGATTTATGGAATAAACAACCCCCATGAGATGAAAGCCAAGAAGGCGCTTATCTAGTACCCATAAATAACACAAGCTCTGTTTTAGCTTGGGGCTAGATGATGCTGTGTGGATTGCCCAGCATTATTTATTGGAGGCGTGCGTCCAGCAGTGGACCAATATAGGCTGTTGAGGTAAGGTACCAAATCATGATATCATGTCCCATTAGAAGTGTTCTACAAGTTTAACGTGTTAGTTCTTTTTCACAAAATCTTTGTTCATCTTGTTGTTGTGTAAATTGCTGTTGAATTAGTATATTGTTGTTTTATTAGGTATATTTATATTTATTAGTTTTTATTATTTAATTTCATTTTGGCGACGTGGTCGCTAAGCGACAAAGTCCCTTTATTTTGTCTGTCTGTGTATCTGTCTGTGGTATCGTACTAGCTCCCAAACGGATGAACCGATTTTCGTTTAGTTTTTTTTGAGTCATAGATAATTATATCCCGAGAGTTCTTAGCCATGTTTAATGAAAATCTGTCGGGGGTTTTTAAATTTTAACTTTTGTTGTTGTTCATCAATAAGTCCAGCCTTACCCTCTTCCTCTTTAAGATTATCCGCCTCCCAGATGCTCTTGAACCGCAAAGTCTCTTCCTTCAGCATCTGCCTCTCCACCTCCCTCTGTTGTCTCCTCAGCTCCAACTGTGCATCGCTGTACATTTTACAATCGTGGTCGCGCCGCGCGCGCTCGATCGCGTCCTGTTCCATTCGAGCTTTCTGGGGGAAATAGAATTGAGTTGGCTTATTCATTTCTATTAAGGCGCTGCCTCACACTAGCGCCTGTTTTATCTAATTATTACGTTTAAAAAAGAAATTTCCAAAAATTAAGTTAGCCAGTTTGTGATACCTATTATAAGCTTTTTTTCATGTCTCTGTATTAGTTTTATTTTGTATAGTTCAGGCAGAGAAACGAAGTTGCCCTTGGTTGCCATGCACCAAACTCTATTTTCGATTCTCTGTCTAAACTACTAAATCACGCGACACAAGACGCGCTTCAAAGTCGCTGCTTTATTCGTTTTGTTTTTGGTAAAAACGACATACCTCCTTTCTAGGTACCGTTACTCAATTATGGACCCCCATCACAGTACGAAGTAAACACGACACTACTCCCCTCAAATTAAGGTCGAAACTAACCAGTGCCTCACTCTCCTTCATAGCCACTTCATACCACATCTTGTCGAACTCTTTCTCGGCCATTTTCTTAGCTGCCTTCTCCTTTATCTGGTACAGCTGGATCTCTTGCGCTTCCTTCGCACGGACCTTGTGGATGCATGGAAGAACGTGCACGCATTTGGACCTGGCGAATAAAAGACCGTTCTAGTCATAGATCTACCTACTTAAATAAAATCTGTAGATACCGTACGCTTTCCCAGCACTTACTTACTTTGACGACCTCTGTGGCGCGGCGGGCGAAGGTCGACTGCGACCCAGGACGTTGCGGGTTCGATTCCCGCCTCGGGACAAATGTTTGTACGATCTGCAGATATTTATTCAGAGTGTTCTGGATGTTTTCTAGGTATACCTAATAAAAAAATATGTCTATGTAGTACCTACCTATATTGTATTAAGTATATCTGTTAGGTATCTAGTACCCATAACACAAGCTCTGCTTAGCTTGGGGCTAGATAATGCTGTGTAAATTGTCCATTATTATCAGTAATATTACTCAACAACTGGCCAGCACAGAAACACTCGCTCACAATTATACATTACCAATATTGTGCAATAATTATAATGAACAAACACGAGGACATTGCTGTAGTCTTTTAGTCAGTAAATCACACAAAATTACGTCGTAGTAAGCACGCGTAACATGAACGCCAGTCCGAGTATGACTGAGGTGGGTGGACCTACTTGCACCTAATTTGAGACTTCAATTTTCAAGAAGCTAGTACCTCATCTTCCCTTTTTTACTTAGATCGATGGTTGTAGTACGAAAACAAACAAATCACATAATTGTAAAAAACGGCTTACAGGTGGGTTGGTCGGTTGGTTTGACTTAGATGAAGGTCCCACCCGTGCGATGACGATCTCTACTAGCTTCTGCCCTCGGCTTAACACGCGTAGAACTTGGTAGTACTTACATTAAATCAATTGAGCTAACTGCAAAGTATTACAAACAATCTAGAGGTGGCTCAACTGATCCATATCAATACCAGTCCCCGCGTCCCCGCTACGCTGGCTGCATTGCCCTGTTGTATGGCAATGCTGATGCGCTGTGCCAGATACTTGTACTCATCAGCTCTCGGGTCACGCGTCGCTTCGACCAGACGATCACATTTTTTTTTAAACCCGAAGTGCCTCGTTACTTCACGGGCCTAGGGTCTTGACTCCATCCAAGGGGAGCAAGTGCATAGACTCTGTCGAGACCTGCATATTTGCGCCTCTTGAGATCCTCAGCCAAATCTGCCGCCGCACCCGCCCTCCCTCACAGATGACTTCGGAAGATGGGAAGGCGCAAGTGTGTCGGAGCATGTAGCGTCCCACACAATGGGCCTCCCCAACTCCCATGGGACTAGTGGCATACCGTCGGCCCTCTTACCATCGTCACGTAACAGACCATTCGGTTCGAGAATAGCTGGTACGTCAGCGATGACAAAGGCCCTCCGGATGATGTCGTTAAGGCTGGGGCTAAACAACTGTAAGGTCCCGTAGATAGGTACTATACTTACAGCGGAGTTTCCATATACTTCTCCTCGTGCTCTTTCTTCCTCTTCGCGAGGAGGAATTTCAAGCGCTCCTTCTTGTCCTGGAAGATGGCCTCCGCCCCCGCCAGCGCGACCACCACGAACTTCTGGATGTCTGCCTCTTCTTCTTTTTGGTAAAGTTCAATTAACCTGAAGTGTGAAACGTTTTGTGGTTTTTGAAAGACATTAATTAAGATTAATACCTACTTTTACATTATCTAGACCCAAGCTAAGAGCTTGTGCTATGGGTACTGGATAACTGTTATAGGTACTTACTTAACTCTTACCCCCGAATACTCAAACGCATCTCAGATATAAGCACGTTTCAAGTGACGAATTTTTGACACATTTTCATTGAAAACTGTCAAAAAAAGTATTCGGCGGTTAAACATCGAAGTATTTTGTTTTTGAGCTTTATGAAAGAAAGGTTTGCGTAAATAAAAATTAAAAAACAATTTTATACTTAGTTTTATAGCTTGTTTCAATATCTTTCGAAAAAGTTACCCGAATCAAGATAATCAAAAGCATTCTATCCCTAGACGTTAAACGACGGTTTTAGCGGGTACAAGTAGGGTACCTACAATACATACATTATAAAGATATTTTTTCATAAAAATACAGAACACCCTGAACAAATATCTGCAGATC
This sequence comes from Eupithecia subumbrata, assembly GCA_949316285.1. Taxonomy (NCBI): domain Eukaryota; kingdom Metazoa; phylum Arthropoda; class Insecta; order Lepidoptera; family Geometridae; genus Eupithecia; species Eupithecia subumbrata. Next base: position 559,535 of record OX438644.1, on the reverse strand, counting down.
GTACAAAAATTTAACCCGAGGCGGGAATCGAACCCGCAACCTACTGCGTCGCAGGCGGACCTTCGCCCGCTGCGCACAGAGAGGTCGTGAGATAAGGAGAGGAAGTGAAATGAAGATGTGTAGGTAGGTAACGATAAGCCAAAGGTATTGGTATTTGAAGGTCTAAAAAATAATAGTTTAGCAGTCTCGAAGGTGGGGTACCTACAGCCGAACCAGCTGGGGAAGCAATTTTAAAATAAGATTTTCAGTTCAGTTTCCCGTTACGTAGGTAGGTACCTACAATTTTGGGAGTCTTCAAATCCAGCGTGGTCCATCTCAGGCCACGTCTTCACTTACTTAAAGTGAGTTGGTGGCCAAACGCTTGACCATCATCGATTTTAAAAAAAGTGGAGGGAATAAATTAATAAAATATTTTTATCAAAAAAATTATATTATTCTAATGACCAATTTGCTGCGGACCAACTAAAATGACACTAACCATGGATCAAATAATGAATAACTGACCATTCTGGCAGCCGAATTCGATTGAATTAATTCTTAGCATGAAACTTTTTTATTATATGTAATATATTTTAATGTTTGATTATCAGAGTAATTTTAAATTCTATTTGACATGTGTAAATAAAGTCGAACTCAGTTTTGTAATAGTAGGTACCCTTCCAGGGTGCATGTATCTACCTAGTGACAACTTAACTAACCATTCATTAAAACCTAAGAATGAATGTCCATAAATACAAAAATTAAATAAATAAATAAATATAACACACATTTTAGGGCTTCGGTAACCTCAACCGGAACATACGAAAAATCACCTATGATCCCAGAGCTTCGCAACTATGCACTAGCCCAACTCAATGTACAATGTTTGTAAACGAACCGCCCATACCTAACCCAAAATTCACTCTGTTGCCGCGTCTTTAAAAATGTAATCAACATTAAGTAGGTAAGTACTTGTCGATTTGTGATCCTTCCTTCAATAAATATTGCTTACAATTATATCTATAACACGACACCAAGCAAGTGAGTTTTAGTTGTGTCGTGGTTTGTTTACAAACATTCTACATCGAGTTTGGCTAGTGTACCACAAGCCCCTCTCTCTCTCATTTTCTCTCATTTATACTCCTCTGTCAGCCTCTGACAGTCTATAAAAAGTGCGGAACCCGAATTTTGCATTTTACTAACTTCCGTCTTTTCGCTTCCAAGTCTTTTTCGTAGGAGGCCATGCACAGGTCAACGCGCCGGCCCACGTCTTTTATGAGAGATCTGTGAATAGGAAGCATTATTTCAGGAATTATAGGTAAAGCCAAGACGAACTCCGACGCGGAGGACAAAATGTTCAATTGTTAACAGGTTGTGGGTTTGATTTTCGATGCGGGAAAGGACATGATTTTATGATCTAGAAATCAATACCAACTGCGAGTGAGTTTGTATTGGCACTTGGCAGACATGGCATTTACTTAGGGTGCATTCCGAAATACGATTACAGCGATCATAGCGATCACAACGATATTTGTGTTCCAAATTAGATAGGTATCACATTATTGACAGTTGAGTGCCGTCATTAATTCGAAACACTGATGAACGCGCTCGCGGTCACGAGTCGCGGTGTCGAATGTCAGTCAGGTACAAATAAACGAAAAAGAAAGAGAATACGGAATACAATACTACGATTAATGCTAATTGTCAGTTTTCACTGACGGCTCTTGGACGGCTCACAGTGATTTCAGTTTGTAGGACGGTCGGTGATATCGCAAAATGGCGCATGTAAGTAAAGACGTCATCTAGCATCTCACGGGGCATCCGCGGTAAGAGTTGGGGTGGTGCAAATTCTAAGCCGGCACCACACAGAAATATATCTCGATATATTTCTGTGTTCTCCCATCTCATAAGCCTATATAGACCCTGTATAGATTTAGAATCGATGTAGAGTCACCTGCGATCGCATTTCAAAAAGAAGTCATTGATCATCTTATCTTTTGCTGCCTTCAATTTATTCTCGTTTCCTTTCATCTGTTCGTCTTCTTCAGCGCGAAGTTTCCGCACGAACTTCACGTAGCGGAACGTGGAGTTCAGGACTCTGGAGGTCTGGGAAGAAAGAGATAGGTACCTAGTTACATAAACCCCTCACCCCTCTGTTTCAGATTAAGTCTAGGCTCTAGTTACTACGCTGACTAGGCACCACATGGTGTTCTTAGAATGTAAGTGCTTACTCGGCGCTACTCTGGTGGCCGATGCATCTAACTGTGTAAAGACAATAAAAAGTCAGCCTCTGAATCGGCAGGACGTATTTTTATTCAATTTCCTTTAGTCTTCATCAAAAAGATACCCGGAAAAACGTTCCCAAATCAAGAGTGGCGCAGCCGATACAGATTTCCCTCATTTTCCCTCATTTTCCGCGATTTTCCAACTTAAAACTCAGTCAGAAAATTCGCGATAGAAATTGTAGAAATTACGGTCTTCTGTGTGAACCAAAAAAATAACTCTAAACGGGTATCGAAAAGTGAGTGCGGGAGTTGCAGTTGGTTGGTGAGTCAAAATTTTCGCCAAATCCTTCCTTAGTCCTCTCCTGTATTTTAAATGGTTTCTTTTTGTTAAAAACTAATTGATTTGTTATAATATTGAGATCAAACCTAGCTCATTATAACGTTAAATTATAGAGACTTTACGTAGAGTAAGGAACAAATAGAAAGGGCTCATTTTCAAAATCAAATGTGTACTGTAAGAATTAAATTAGTGATCTTAGCATTGATCAAAAATTAGTTTTAGTTATACTCGTTAAAAATAAGTTTATTTTATATTTAAATTTTACAATTTATTTTTACAAGAATTTTTTATTTTCCTTCTTCCAAAATTTTATGCTTGTTTTATGTGTCATTTTCACTGTGTTTTATTTTTTTGTTGTGTGCCATTTAATTGTTGTGTCGTGTATTTTCCTTATAAGATTGTGAATTAAGCAAGTGTATTCTCTGCAAAGTTATAGCTCTGTGTTTTCGGATTAAATTACGCGGTAGAGATGACGAGTGAAACAGTGATTAAACCAATTCCAAGAGAAATAGTGCAAATTATTCCAAATTTTACCGGTGATAAAAACAATTAGATTTATTCTTGCAAAAATGTCAGTACATAATTGACATCTATGGGAGTATAAAAGAAGATCAAAATTTATACGTGTTTAATATTATCACGAGCAGGCTTACAGAGAATGCAGCTGCCCTTTTGTCGGAAAGGGATAATATTGTGACGTGGTCCGCCCTTAAGGCCTTGCTTATCCAACATTTTGGAGACCCCGTAGTGAAGCGTGTATTAACATCGAGTTAGAATCATTAAAGATAAAATCGGGTGAGAATTATTTGGATTTGTGCAATCGAATTCTAAGCGTACGATCATTATTAATTTAAAAAGTGAACACCAATGCGGAAAGTGATTTAAAAAAGGCTAAATTGATTATTCATTATAACACGGCTCTGAATGTATTTTTGAACAATCTTCCTGAAAATTTGGTCAGAATAGTGAGGTTAAAGACACCCAGTACTCTAGAAGCGGCATTGAATGTTGTGCTTGAAGAAGTGAATTTTGTAGAGCAATATAATATGAGAAATCGTATTCACGGTAATAATCAAAGCTCAACCTCAGGGTCAAGGCCTTTGGTAAGTCAAGGTCAACCGATGGGTTATAATATAACTTTATAAGCCTATGTTAGGTGGTAACAGTAATGATGTGACTCCGAAATTTAATTTCGGGTTTCCCCAGAATGCGCAGATTAGGATGCCTCAATTTCAGGGCCAAGGTCAAGGGAATTTCGGAACACACCCACAGAGTTTTGGATATCGGCCACAGTATGGTTTTCAGTCACAAAATTACGGCCTTCCGAGATTTGGCCTTCAGCCTTAACAAGCATTCGGGTATAGACCTCCGCAACAGTTTGGGTATAGAGCCCCACAACCATTTGGTTACAAACCAAATTTACCGGCAGTAGAACCACCAAATATTCCTCCTCAAGGACAAATACCACAGTTGCAAAGTGCCGACGTATCTATGAGGACAGCGCCTCATAGACCCCTAGAATGGGTTTAGGTTAAACAAAATTACCATGAATGACCATGAATACGGCGACACCGGTATGCCTACGACGGCATTTTATAATAAGGACGCATATTACGATAATTGTGATGGCTATGGCTATGGTTGTGTAAATGAAATTTACTATGGTTATGACGACTCTTCATCATTATTGCCTCTACCATCAAGTGAAAATAATGTTACGAAGAATAACGAAAAGGAAAAAACTGAGGGTAATGCTGAAAATCCTTCGGATTTTTGCATAACAGCCTAGCATGTCAAGAAGTCTTAGAAATAAATTGTGATTTAAAATTAAAACTTATATTTATTTGGAAGAGATAAACGCAAAAATGATGATTGATACCGGAAGTATGAGATCGTTCTTAAGTCCGCGAAAAGCTAGTGAATATTTTCCCCAAATTTATTCAGAAGGAACGGTTTCATGTTGTTAGCACCCACGCATCTAGTATTCACGATGAAGTAGTAGAGATCCCTCTATTCCCATCCCGTTTGTTAGCAACGATTGGCATAACTTTTACCTAAGTATATGACGTTGATACGCGTTATGATGGACTGATTGGAAATGATCTTTTGCAACAATTAGGCGCGATTATTGATTTGAAAGAATTGCTCTTGAAAACAAGTACAACTTGTATCCCAATAATAAATAATATTCTAAATTATTTCATCGATATTCCCCCGCGGTCAGAAAAAAGAGTAACCTAAGCTGCCGATAAATCAACACTCAGGCGAAGCTATAATTAGACTTTTACAAATGCACGAAAAGAGTCCCTTATATTGAAGACGAGATAGAGAGCAAGGGCAGTAATTGTTAAACATCATGGAGGAAAGACATGCCACCGTGGTATCAAGGAAACTTTAGTCAGGATTCGTAGAAATTACTAGTGGGAGAGAACGCAAGAAACAGTTGCAGCGGTTATAAATGCTTGCGAAGCATGCCAGATGATGAAATATGATAGGAAACCAAGAAAACCAGTTTTACAGTTGACGCAAACACACGACGCCCCTTTTCAAGAAATTTTCATAGATCTTTTCATTATTGAAGGGAAAATTTATTTGACCCTTATTGATGCCTTCAGCAAATTAGGACAGGCTATTGAAATTCAAGGTAGATCAACTCCTGAAGTAGTAAGAGCATTGATGAGCTATTTCTCTAACTACGACATCCCCAAAAAGATTAGTTCGGATCCCGGAAGCGAATTTAAAACATGTTTATGAAAGAGTTCTTGAGCTTACATAAAGTAGAGCTCCACATTTGAATTCCCAATAACCCCAATTCAATGGGCCTTATAGAACGTTTCCATTCAACCAATAAAGAGATATATAGATTAGCTAAATATGAAAAACGATGTACTGATGGTGCATCTACTATGACATATTCTGTCATGCATGGCATATAATCACTCCATCCATTCTAGCACTGAACTTACTCCTTTTGAAGTGGTATTTGGACATACTGACTCTAGCAGTCCTTATGGCATTGAAATTGAGAAGTGTTATTTCCAAAAGTTAGTTAAAGATCATGCAAAGCGAACAAAATTTTTATACGAATATTAGGCACATAAGATGCTGACACTAAAAAAATATATATTAGAGCAAAGAAAGGCGGTGATTATAGTTAAGGTTATAAACTTAGACAAGATTAAACATGATTTAAATTACGTAACGACCAACTTTGAGCAATTGTGTAGATTCATCGACTGGAATTCGTCATACTCTCAGGAATTTATAAATGTTAAAATACATACAGAGTTTGTACGCGATTTAACTAAAGACAAGTTCAAACAACTTGTTCCACAACAACGATTTAGAAGAAGGCTTATAAATTATAAATCCATTGGGTTCACTAATAAAAGTTATAACAGGAAAATTTTGATCATGATGACGCGATTAAATTTGATAGAGTCACGTCGGAATTACAGCGTGATCAAATGATTATTTAAAAAAAAAAATTTTGCCTTGGTCTCTAAAATGTTTGACAGTTTCGTAAATGTAACCGAGTTGATTAATCGAAACACTATCAATTCAGCTAACCGCATTAAGAAGGTAGAATCAAGAATCAAGAATCAAGAATTTATTGGTAAATAAAAATTTACACGTCGAATTAAAATTATAAATAACACATGATCATTGCAATTACATTATTATAAACTTATTTCCGAAAATTATATATCACTTATTAATTAATTAATCTTATCTGCTAACTTAGGTAACTACATATTTTCTTCGCTTCCTATAGATTAATTTTATTATATTTTATTACTATTATTTCTATGTTATATATTGTATATTTATTACTTATTATCATAATTTTCTTTGAATCTTGGCACGGAGACTGTATTCTACAGTTCCGGTGACTCTAGGAACTCCCCGAAGCTGTAGAACACTTTCCCCAGAAGCCACGTTTTAAGTCGGTGCTTGAATATGTTGGAGGAAGCGGCATCTCTTATTTTGTCGGGTAATCGGTTATAGACTGCGGGGCCCATTATGTACACTGATCTCTCCGACTTACATAATTTGTGTGAGGGTGTTTTGAGTCTGTAGTGGTACTCGTTGCTACGGAGTGCGCGGTTCGGGTTAACTCCACGGCGCTGGAACAGGTCCAGATTTTGATGGGTGAACAGCGCTACCTGGTAAATGAGCTCGCTTGGTAGCGTCATTATTTTCAGCTGTGCGAAGTATTCCCTGCACGATACATCATCAGGGACCCCCACAATGGCGCGGACGGCCCTCTTCTGCATCACGAAGATGCGCTCGGTGTCGGCGGCTCGCGCCCATAGTTCCGTCCCGTACGTGACTATACTATGGACGGTCGCAAAATAGCACGAGCGGACCGCGTCCCGAGACGCGGTGTTAGCAAGCCTTCGTAATGCGAAGCAGGCTCGTCCCAGTTTTTTGCACAAGCAGTCGATGTGGACGTCCCAAAGCAGTGAGCTGTCTAATATGAATCCCAGTAGCCTGGTATTCTGGACCTGTTGCAGCGGCGTCTGTCCGGCAGATATTCTTAGGGTTCCTGGGGTACCCCCATTCAACCTAAAGTTCATGTAACATGTTTTTTCTCTGTTGAGGGCAAGGCCATTCGCACCGAACCACTCCTCCAGGCTCGCAACCACCGCATTCAGTGTTTGCTCTAGCTGGTTTTCTGTGGGAGCAGTGACAACAGCAGCTACATCGTCCGCGTACATATATATTTCTGCGTCGCGGACTGTGTTTGGCAAGTCGTTCAACAATAAACTGAACAGGGTGTTCGATAGGCATGAGCCCTGTGGGACCCCCATTACGTTCTCTAGTTCGGACGATTCCACTCGGCCCGCCTCACCCATCACCACCTGCTTTCGTTGTGACATGAAAGAAGTAATGATGGATTCGGAGGGGCCTCGGACGCCGTAGAATCGAAGCTTGTCTGCGACCAGAGAGTGGTTGGCGGTGTCGAAGGCACGTGACAGGTCGCAGCACAGCAGAGCCACGCGCAGCCCCGCCTCGCGCGCACTCAGCACACGCCACACTACTTCTCGTACCAGGTCCGTGGTGGCGCGACCGGGTCGGTAAGCGTATTGCCGGTCGGTTAGGATTTCTCGCTTAGTTACATACTCTAAGAGTCTGTGGTTGAGACCAACCTCCAACACCTTACTGAACGCTGGGACCATTGATATCGGTCGGTATGATTTTTTATCGTGCTTACTACCCTTACCCTTATATAGTGGACAGATTTTTACCCTTTTGAGGGAGGTCGGGTATGTACCTTGCTTTAAACAAGTGTTGAATAGCTCTGACATAATTCCAGCGAGCGGTTCCACGGCTACCTTCATTAGGCTCGCGGATATACCGTAGAGGTCGGTGCTAGTTTTAGCGGCTATCTTGCAGTGCACTATTTTCACGACTTCTTCTGGTGTAAAGGGTCGTAACCAGAGTGACGCGTCACTAACGCTTAGCTCCGCAGACATCACGGCTGACGCGCGGTGGATGTCGGCGGCCGGGGCGCCGCACTTGCTCGCTGCTGTAACGAATTCCTCATTAAGCGCGTTTAGGAGAGAATGCTTGGAGGGGTACGGCTGTCCGTACTCGTCCTTTATATAGTCGGTGAAGTCGAGCCGCTCGCGACTATCCCGTCCTAGCTCTATATTGACTACTCTCCACATTCTCTTAAACTTGTTGGGATCGTTACTTATTTGGTCGGAGTAGAATTGTGTACGTTTGGTTTTGGTCTGTGTGTTATATCGTGTGGACAGGTCTTCGGTAAACTTCGCAAGGTCTTCATTGTCCGGGAATTTGTTTTTTAACTTTATAGTGTCGAATAAAAAATCCTTTAAATTAAGTATTTCGGTGTCAACCCACTGATTTTGATGTTTTGCGCAAGGCCTATTTTTTACAGGGAAGCACAGATTGTGTTTACTTACGGTTTTGGATATTAACGTATCAGCTAGAATGTCGCAGTTCCCTTTCGAGTCCTCCAACACTTTCTCCCAGTCTACTGACTCTAGAGCCGCACTGAAATTGTGGATATTTATTGGGCTGTAGCTACGTCTACATGTGAATGCAGGTTTCCCGACCGTGCGCGATACTATCAGGCGCTGGGCTTCATGGTCGCTGAGGTTTGGGTTAATTGCGGAGATGCTGGCAATTTGTTCCAGCGGTAGGTTAGTGTAGGCATGGTCTAGTAATGTACCATGTCCGCCTTGGGGCCGCCGGGTGGGGAAGTCTACTAATTGGTTAAAGTTATGCAAGGATAAGATGTCAGAAAGGCGCTTTGTTAGAGGTGAGCTTACCAATGTGTTTATGTTGGAGTCCCCCATAATTATTGCGCTAAGTCCCTCATTACTTATTTTATTTAATAATTTTTCGAACAGTGTTAGATACTCATGATGGTTTGTTTTGTTGGAGTGATATAGACCAACAATAAGAATATTGTCGGGCGTTATTTGGACTGCACAAATATCGAAAATCTGTTCTTGGGCTAGCATACAATATTCTTTATTATTACTGACTTTAAGACACGATTTTACATAGATGCAGCTTCCTCCACGCTCTACATGTGGTCTACAGTACGAAGATATCAGGTCGTAGTTACATAAGGTCACTGAGTCTATTTCATGGCTGCGAAGGAAGTGTTCGGTAATTATCAGCACGTCGCATGCGAGTTCGTCTGCGAGTAGCACTTCTAGCTTCTTAGTTTTGGTGTTTAGTCCACGTATATTGAGATGACACAATGTGAGGAGTTTGCTGGTTGGTTTGCGTGATGTTTTTGTCCTAACGGGAGGTGGTAACGGCGCTGGGCTCTGCGTCTTCGTTGCTAAGGCCCGCGGTGTAGTTAGGACGTTTAACAGTTTTTTTGTGTTTCTTGCGTTTCGTGACTTGGTAGAGTCTGGGCTGGCGAGCCCAATTGGGCAGGTCGTAGATAGTTTTTCATAGTGACTGGTTTCTGCTTTTTTTGTACCGGTCTAGTATTCTCGTCGTTGCTGTTCTTGATCCGCTCCGATGACTCTGGAGACTCCGGCAGTGTTCTTTTATTGGTTTTTTTTTCGGTAGGTACTCCACGTGCTGGAATTCTGCTATTCAACGTAACTATTCTGTCGTGACGTAGGACTACGTTCTTACCGGCTTCTCTTTCTTTTTTCAACTCTTCTTGGAGCTCGTAGAAGAAATGATTAGCGATTTATATAATAAAGAAAAGAGATAGGTATATCAATCACATGTTTTCGCATTGTTTAATGTTCACATAAGTAATTTCCGAACCATCTTTATCCGGTTAAGTGAAATTGAAACAGCTCTAGCATTAAGTAGAGTCTCTATATTGCGCCAGTCTATTGTAAACTCCACCGAATTATGTATTATTTGAAATTGATTTCGGAATCCGTAAGCTTAGTATATTTTCCTTATGAAAAAAACTTGATAAATTAGAGGAAACTATTGTTGTAAAATCCTTTACTAAGAATAATCTGGTTACGTTTATTTTAGAAATTCCGAAGAACTGATAATTGTACTTATAATTAATATGATGTATATTCCTTACCAATTTTCCACCAGCCTGATAACAAAACTATCTCTATTTTCCCTTAATATCCCTACCTTTTGGCGAAGCGTACTCAATACATACCAATTGTTAAACCGTGCCGCCCGTTATCTGCTGGCGAACATTTCCTGTGTACCGAGGATAATCGAGCATTCCACCATGAGCTTACCTTTGTAGAGCAGCTCATAAAGTTCGAAGATGACCGTAATCACTGCACGCAACATCAGGTAGAGATTGAAAGAGTCAACGATTCAGTGAAAACAGTTGGATAATATGCAGCAGAGTTCACATGATGTTATCAAAGCATTGCGATGGCGAGATCAGTAAGCAGCCAATACTCAGCCAATGGACTTACTTGGCAACCATCGACGAACCCTGTGATTTGGAGATCAATGGAATTCGTATACTTCACCGGATCCTTAAGGAATCGGATGCTGTTGAGCCAATTCCGCTAATCGCCTTACCGCAGCAGCTACGCGTTAATGCAACGACATCCAGTAAACGTGTGCTTAATATTAACGGAGTTAATTTAGACGAAGTTAAATACATGACGTATTCTCTAAGGCATAGTGAAGTGATCGAAAGTGTTTTAAGTGGTAACAAAGACGATAACTTCAGTGATAATTTAGGATTCCCGACTCTAGGATTAGTAACATTTAGTCTTCTTTTATTTGTATTCTATGTCTTTCGGCAAAAATTGCTGAGCTTTATTATGTGTAAGAAAAATTATCGGCACAAATCTCAAATCGATCAAACCGATAATTTTCTTTTATTTAGTATTTAGTTTTCTTTTATTTGTATTTTATGTCCTTCGGCAAAAATTGCTGAGTTTTATTATGTGTAAGAAAAATTATCGGCACAAATCTCAAATCGATCCAACCGATAATTTTCTTTTATTTAGTATTTAGTTTTTTTTTTATTTGTATTTTATGTCCTTCGGCAAAAAAATGCTGAGTTTTATTATGTGTAAGAAAAAATTATCGGCACAAATCTCAAATCGATCCAACCGATAATTTTCTATTATTTAGTATTTAGTTTTCTTTATTTGTATTTTATGTCCTTCGGCAAAAAAATGCTGAGTTTTATTATGTGTAAGAAAAATTATCGGCACAAATCTCAAATCGATCCAACCGATAATTTTCCTCTTAAGGAGGGAGGAGTTACATAAACCCCTCACCCCTCTGTTTCAGATTAAGTCTAGGCTCTAGTTACTACGCTGACTAGGCACCACATGGTGTTCTTAGAATGTAAGTGCTTACTCGGCGCTACTCTGGTGGCCGATGCATCTAACTGTGTGAAGACAATAAAAAGTCAGCCTCTGAATCGGCAGGACGTATTTTTATTCAATTTCCTTTAGTCTTCATCAAAAAGATACCCGGAAAAACGTTCCCAAATCAAGAGTACCTAGTTAAGTCACAGTATTGTACGTACATGCGTAAGTTTAGACGGATGGATGTTTGTTACCGTTTCATGCCAAAACTACTGAACAGATCGGGCTGAAATTCTTCAGAGATGTAGGCTCAAGCTATCTAATTATGTTTGATCTTAGAAGATCGGAAAACTCATTTTTTGGCTAAATATTTTTCGAAAACATCATCATATTAATGAGCGTAGGTTTCGTCCTACCTATTGCTTCTATACCTAGGTCGCGCAAATCTTTATGAACTCCGTGAACATAGCCTCGAATGTCTCTAGCTGCTGCCAGCGACTTCGCACGCGCTTTTTAAGTAGCCTATATGTCCCCGAGATACCATTTACATTCACCTCCCTGCCAAATTTCATCAAGATCCGTTCAGCCGTTTAGTTGTGTGAAAAGGTAACAGACAAAGTTACTTTCTAAATTACTTAAATTATTACAAACTTACAAAATATGCCCGCGGGTTCGCACGCGTTGTTTCTATGGAAACGTGTAAAGGTGATTTCTTTCCATGGAAACTGATTTATGCGATAAAAAGTATGTTTACTATGTTTGATTCCGGGATTAGAATTACCTGTGTGCAATATATCAGCCCGATCCGTTTAGTAGTTTTGACGTGAAGAGGTAATATACCTACATCCATCAATTTATCCATGCAATCTTTCTCATTTATAATATTAGTGTGATGTAATACTAGGATTATGGATGGATAGGTATAAATATACCTACCGTTACTTCGGTCCGTAAATATTCTGTTTTGAAATGGAGATTCCCGGATTCAGATGCAGTGCGTAGGTAACCGCTCTTACTTCCCATCGGTTGGTTTTACTCCTCTACCTCAACAGCCTGTACCTATTGGTCCACTGCTGGACGCAGGCCTCCCCTTGATAAGCGCCTTTTAGCTTTTATCTCATGGAGGGTAATGCCTATAATCCCCACGCCCGCCGGGCCTGCGGGTTAAGAATCGCAGTTCGGTGATGGAATTGTACTGCTGGGGGCGCTGCTGCCCGCCCGCGCGCCCCCTGCTCTAGACACCCGCGGTAAGAGTCGGGGTGGTGTAAACTAAGCCGGCACCACACAGGTGGGTTTACTCACATAGTAACAATCTGGAACGCCCCTCGGCCCCGGTCCATCCTTGGGAATCTTTTGCCGCGGCACCACCTCCGGTTGTACGTACGTCGTCATTCCGAGTTCAGAATGACTTTGGTAATAAGTTTATTACCAAAGCTAACGGACAATTTTATAGAAAAGTCGAAGAGATATCCTGTGATAATGATAAGATGATTTGTTTGAAAATAAAAATCGATTGAAATGAGCATGTGACAAATGACCAAAGAGTAAAGTAAAAGTTTTAGAGAAAATTAAGTGTCATGGAAATGACTGATCGATTGAAGTTCGAACAAGGAGGTTTCGTAAACTGTTTATCGAAGAGTTCAATCCTAAGCCTTCTTGTTTGATAGATAATGATGGAACTATTCTACTTACCTACTGAAATAGTTTTACTAGATTACTACCAATTAAATAAATAATAATAAAAAATAATGCTGGACAATCCACACACATCGTCTAGCCCCAAGCTATGCAGAGCTTGTGTTATGTTGGGTAGGTACCTACTAGATGATTGATATAGGTACACAATACATTACATAAGATAAGAAAGTAAATATTTTATATTATACACAGAAAATACACGGAACACCCGGAACAAATATTTGCAGATCGTACAAACATTTGTTTCAAGGCGGAAATCGAACAAGAGGTAGAATAGGTAGGACATTTTTTTTTTTTTAATTTCTGATTGAACACCCTTTACTCATTCGTGAAACAACTTTTTGTAAGCAGAAAAATCACCTCATATTTATGCGGAAAAAGGTATGAAAAAGGATGTGGGTATTCAAGAATCAATAATAGCTTAGCTTGAGATTTTACAAAATATCTACATTAGAAATGAAGGGAACAGGGAAAAGACATGCCTATTGCGTTCACATCTTAAGTAGTGTTATTTAAACAAGCAAAAATGTTATAGAACAAAACGCCAGAACACACTTTGCAGTAACATGCTTAGTCGCGGCGCAATCTTCGTTCAAAAATATTGATACAGTGCAATAACAAGCAATGTTCACGTCATACAGCAGAAAATTATGCTGTCCATGGTTGTTCGTCAGTTTGACGTTTGTTTTGGAGGTTATTTCATTCGTTTGTTTTGTGGCGTGTAATAAAATAAAGTACCTAGGTACGTACATAATTCTTGAAAATGTCATAGGAAGAGGAAAGGGAGGTTCATCGAAGAGTCGGGAAAACAGGTTTTTCCTGACTTTGTTCACTTTTTTGCTAACTCAATAAGTATGTTTATGAAAACAAGATCCGTCAAGTACCTACGAGTGTAAAGCCGGCTTTTCACTATGGGATATAATATAATATATATTACATCTTGGGATATAATATTTTATCGCTCACCATACATTTTGTACGAGACGGTTCACACTGTGCTATAATATATATTACATCCCAAACTATAAATATACTTTCGACCGAGTGAGCGATATTTGAAGGTCATTTGAAGGTGTATATTTTATCTCACGTCCCCGGACACCGCGCCTCCCCCACTTCGCCCTCCGTTTGAATGTTGGCGTTCGTGTGCAGACGTGTAAACTGATCATTGTGTGCTCCAAAATATATATCTCACAGTGTGAATAGCAATCGCGGGATGTAATATATAGCACAAGATGTAATTTATATTATATCCCATAGTCAAAAGCCGGCTTAACTCGCGCGCCGGTGGTTTCGAACGTTTGTCAACAAATATGTACCAAAAGTACCGGTTACAAACGAATACCTAAGAATAGTAGGTACCAACCCAGATATATCTCTCTCTGCATGCTTCGGTTAACCTTTTGACCGCCACCGTCGTCTATACTCGACATTTCAAATTGTGCTTACTACGCCAGTGTCGTTATTAGACGACCAAAACTGCTCCAAGAAAAAAACGAAATACACAATCTTTTAACTGTTAGTTCTGCGTTTTATTTATCCTAAAAGGAACATTGTTTTAGTTATTATACATCTATGTTAAAGGTTTATAAGAAAAACCCCTAGTTGTATAAAAATTTCGATGATGAAACATTGAAATAAAATCCCGTCAGCGGGCGTGATTCGCACGCCATTGTCGGCAGGAGACGACCGCTAGTGTTGTGGTATACAGCTACCAAGCGAAGGTGATAAAAAATAGACAATTTACATTTAAACAAGATATTTATTATTTATTTCATGTTAATTCTCATGATACAAATAATAAATATCTATTATGATATCATAATAAACCCAAACTTTAACTCTGCAAACGCATAATGAAAATAAAAATGATCCATGAGCAGGATCGATAATTCATAATCCCCACCAAAGCACATCACTGGTTCATCATCCCTTATCAGTGTAGCGTACGCCACGGTCGGGACTACACGACCGTAAGTGACGTCATCAGCGTAACAAGACAATGGTAGTGACGTGCAAGTGCATTCCAAGTATGTCCGATCTGCTATTGATTTTGGATTTTATCTGCTATTGATTTTGGATTCATAGGTAAAATGTAGGTATTTGTAGGTTCATAGATCTCTTGTTTCAAACTTCGACAAAAGCATGTTTCTGCTTCGAAGCACACAGGTTCCCTGTAGTTCGGTGGGTAGGTAGGTACATACCTACATTTTATTATATATACTATATTTTATTTCTTTCTTAAGTTCGTAAGATTAGAGTAGGTGCCTGCCTACGTTGGGAACGGGATAAATTTTTGTGTACTAGATAGGTAGGTACTTTCATCATTGGTAAGTAGGTAGTGTAGGTACCTAAATCGGTTTGATTATGAGATAGGTATCAGACTCAAGGAAATAATTACGTGGACAGAAAATCAATAAAAGATGTTAGATGGATAGGTAATGCGTAGAAATGATTTGTTTAAGACAATTTACAATGAATAAAGAATGAAGGAAATAAAATAATACCTAGGTACCTACCTACCTAGTGAAATTTCCTAAAAAGCGGCAAGAATTTGTACCATGCATGAATGATAATTAATGAGAAGAAATTCTGCAAGTAGCAAGGAAGATAATTAGGTATAAAATACTTTAATAGCATTCATGGTACAATAACGGTTAGAAAGGTCATTGACCGTTACTTCGACCTACCTACCAAGAACACAAATTCTAGCACTAAATAATAATAATGCAATATTCACCCGATACGGGGATTCTTTCTTTAGTCTTAAACTGTTAGTTTTTCTCTTCTTTTAGTGATAAGGCCGCCCAAACGGCAATTCTGTTATTTCTCTTTCCCTGTATTGTTTTTGTATTTTCTTGGTTTGCAATAAAGTGTATTGTATTGTATTGTATTGTACCCAGGTAGGTACCTAAGTGCAGTTGACTAGGGTAGGTAGGTAGGTACTTATTATTGCGTCTACCTACTGATGGGTAGGGACTATGTTGGTATAACTGGTAGGTAGGTAGGTACCATTTCTTTGTCTGCATTGTGTAGTGATAATATTATTTGTGTCTTCAATCTTTAGTGGTTTGACAGTTACTACATGGTAGGTAGGTAGGTACCCAACTAGTTATTTGGCATTCAATGCATGTGATGTGATGACCATTTTAGTTTCATTTCAAGAGTGGACAGGTATATACTTGCCCTTATCGATAATCAGCGACTATAACCTACCACATCACTACCTCAGATGTAAGCAAGCTTTCAAACATCGTGCCAGCCGCGCCTATGTCGGCTATTCACGACAACAGAAGACGTCACGTGAGTGTATAGTGATGTGCTGTTGTTATTTGAAAATATTTGTTGTCGATCTGATTTCTGGTTTTATATAGGCAAAACATCGGCAACTGCGGCGTAACAATTAATATATTATAGAGTAAATTGGTATCAAGTAAAACTCGAAAATTGAAGGTAGTGCTTCTAACCTGAAGCCCTTCTTTTTGTAACTTGGATGGCTTGGAGAGTTGATTTTATCATTTTAAGGTGGCGTTCAAAAGGTAATAAAACATCCCAGATTTGAAAAAGTTGTTTATTGCATAAAAAACCAACGAAATCAAGTCTCCATGTGTTTATCGATAATATACATTTTATCGACTCTTGGCAGCACCATTTTTTCGTAGGTATTTTTGGTCATTTTTGTGCTTTGGCGTAGAGGATAGGAGAATGCGTTTGGGGCGTGGCGGTCAAAAGGTTAAAGGTGGGTAAAGGTAAATTTTTCGACTTTTTAAAAAGTATATAGGTAATATTTTAAAAAGTATGAAACCTATAAAAATTTCATAAACTATTTTGAAATGTACAAAATGATACCTTTCATTTGATACCATATGACATGTAGGTATATCTTTTAAAATTTCGGCATCACAATTTGTATGGAAAATAATCATTTTTATTTATTTTTCTTTAAATCTGTACAGGCGCACGAAATGTATTATTATTTTAAATTTAAAGTTGATAGCTGCAGTAGTTTTTGAGTTATTTAGGAGGGAAAAAAAGTACAGACAAAGCGAGACCAATAGGGGTTTCGAAACCGATCTTCGATCTTCGAAACCCTAAAATGGTCATTTGTATTACACAACCAAAACCAATATTTTTTCTACATCATTTTTTTTTTATTTAAGGTTAAATGTACTTTTTTGTACGCATTACAAGTTTATTTAGCAATTTCTCAGTTCATTGTCTTCGAGACATTACATGTTCTCCCCCTGTAAATCATGTCTGATGAAAACACAATATTGATTGAACAAGTTTAATATAATCAACCTTAAACTCTATACTTAAACTTAACAAAATTGAGATCAAAACAAAACATTTATAAATTTCCAGTGATTTTGCCGATTCACGATTGCACGTGCGATAATTTTAGTCGTGTGCGTAAAAGAATGGAATTAAATATGTTAATGATCATATTTGATCAACCTACTTGACTCATTTATAGTCATTAAGAGCGAGAATACTCGTATTATACCTAAGGTAAATACATACAGATAAGTAATTAGACCCACGGCTGCGCGGGTAGCTCAGCAATGCCGGAGTGATGTTTCGGTTTGGTTTAACGTAACTTAAATTCAAATAAAATGCCAGCAAATGGCTCAAAAAAAAAACACGAGTTAATTTAATTACTAAATATGCTAGTAGGTAAATTCAACATGCTGTATAGAAACGAAAACATTAAAACTCAACTAAAAGTTAATTTAGTTGAGTTTGATTTTTTTCGGGTTATTAAATTGTACCTACCTTTTTTGTCAGTTACGAAACATAACATCAGATTCTTAAATTCTAAGTAAATCGATCAATGATCATCAAGAAAAAACTTATCATAATTGTTTGATTTAGTGCCTTATTAAACAGCGAGCTCGCGGCGAGCTAGCTGCGTGCCCGCGGCGTCGTCACGGCGTGCCCGCGGCGTCGTCACGGCGTGCTCGCTGCGCACTCATTGTGTTATGGCTCTTAAGCTTGTGCAAAAATATTAGGCAATAAGAATTTGAACCTTCGCCCTTGAATTTAGAAGTAGACCTGTTCCAAACGCTTTCTAAACCGCCTGTCTCATCTAAATATTCTTAACAAGTAATCAACATGATTGTAGAAATAACAGAAAAATCAAAATCAACTAGAAAGTAAAAACATTTCTTCTAAACACATGTACTAAATTACATAGTTTGATATTTTGACAAAATTTTATAACTTATCTATATCTATCGCTACCCCGACCCAAATCAGCGCCCCACCTATTTTATCGTATTATTCTGTTCAGGGAAGGAATTTTCAATTATCGATTGGCCAGTTTCTGGTACCAATCTTAAGCTTATTTTTAATGCCTCTTTAAAAGTCTTATAGTAGTTCGTATAATGTAGGCAGAGATGCGAAGTTGCTCTTTTTTGCCACCATGGTGGCCATAAAGAGCAACTTCGTATCTCTGCTTAAAGTATATACTAAATAAAACTTTACAGAGAGAGAGACTTGTGTCGGGGGGCGCCTTAAGGTTAAATATACGATTCTTCTATTTGTATAGGAACTTCAGGTTACTTCAATTAAGTCTTTGTACTAAATCTAGTTAAATAAAATTCAGTTCAAGTTTGATTAGCCACATTATTTTAAACCATGGTTGCCTGTTGGCAGTTGGCAGGTTATATGCAAAGATTTAAATCGTAAGATATGCCCCGACGGCAAAAACTCTGGCATTGTCTTTGAATGTATGCACTCTAATGCGTAATTAAAAATAAATTACAACTTTATTCACACAGAAAATTACAATCAGATAATAGAAATAAATTAGAACTAGTATTAACAATTGAAACAATTGACAACAGGCAGCGTCTTGGACACGCTTCCGGTACTGGTATTGATATGGATCAGTTCAGCTACGAGCACCTGCAGATTGTTTGCAACAGTCTGCAGTTAGATCAATTGTTTCAATTGTAAATACTAGTTCTAATTTATTAAAAAATAGTGTTTTTGCCAATAAATCTAACTGTTATTATTACCATTTATTGTGCAATTATATTACACGAACTTTTGTGATAAAATAAATGTCCAATATGCCCTAAAGTTATAAAGATGTACACTGATTCCAAAGGAGCGAGCTATCTCATTTCGCTTGGCAACAAAACGGCGTGGTCTCACTACGGAAGGGCCTATGTAACGATTTAAATCTTTGGTTCTATGACTTAACCTTCATGTATTACAAACATTAGGTTACTAAAAGTACCTATACAAAATTCGGTCAAATAGAAACATATAAAAACAATATAATTCAAGTCAAGTTGCCTGATCGCTACAACCTTCATCGAATATCTATCTCTCTACATTAGAGGTAATAGAAATACTATAAAAAACACTCCCAAAACTTTTATATAAACAACAATATTAGGTATCAAACTTTGTTAGACTATAATACGCCTTCGAAACATCAGCTACAGGGTTTGCGGATCTCGCAAATACCAGATTAAATAAGGTGGTATAAAACAATAATAATAATAAACAACACTTGTTAAGGATATTTAGTGACTTTCGAAAAAAAACGGGTTTGACTACTTTCTAGGTTCTAAAAGTAATTAAGATGGCAGATAAGAAGTTTTTCGCAGATGGCATTTGCTATGAACTCACGTTCAAACAATCTACGAATGAATTTTCGTTTTGGATTCTATTGGTATTAAGAGATTTTTTACTTAAATCAATAATTTGTCGATAGCCTCCAAAACTACAATTGTTTAAAATTTTGTATTCATAGAAAATGGTTTACAAAGTGCGCAAAACTTATCTGCCATCTAATTTACTTGTAAAACCTATAAAATAGTAAGAACCAGATTTTTTCCACCGTCACTAACCTTTGAACTACAATATACCATCATTGAACATTACTTCTCTCAGAAATAAGGTTCAAAATCAGTCGAAAAGTTGTATATAAACCGCAAGCTCCATACTATCCAACTCTGGCTGTCCTACGTTCCCTGGAGTTGCAACGCCAGGCGTAAGGTCCAGGCTTGCCAGGTCTAGAGCAAGGCATTCTTGACCGTATTCGTAGGGCATAGAGTCGGGAATGTGTTTTATGTCGCATTCGTAAGACAATGGTTGGGGGAGACGTTTGTCGCAGACTGAGATACGACAGCGCCGGGGGATCTCCGAATCGTTGGGGATCGCCTGCAAGTGGAACACATACCTACATATATTTACTGACACAGATGTTGGATTTTACATTACGTAGCGTCTTAAATCCTCATCCAGCTACGACGACCTCTATGGCGCAGCGGGCGAAGGTCAAACTGCGACGCAGGAGGTTGCCGGTTCGATTCCCGCCTCGGATAGATATGGTATTCCTACCTATTTTGACGAAAAGCAATTTTAACCAAGAATATTTTGCTGCACGCATTTTTGGCAAAAATGGTATTTTGACGAAAAGCAGTTATGACTAAAAAGATTTGACAAAACGCACCTTTGGCAAAAATTGGGTAATGACGAAAAGCAGTTTTGACGATACGCATATAACTCTCAGATACATCCATCCAAACTTTCGTATTTATAACTAGTTTATGCACGCGGCTTCGCACGCGTTGTTTCTATGGAAATGTTTATAGGTGATTTCTATCATGTGGGAACTGATTTATGAGATAAAAAGTAGCCTATGTTTGATTCCAGGATTAGGATTACCTGTGTTCAGCCCGATCCGTTTAGTAGTTTCGGCGTGAAGTGGTAACAAACATCCGTCCAAACTTTAGCATTTATTTATTAGTTTGATACCAACGCCACGTATTCTGCGACGTTCCGATTCCTATCCGGTGAAGGCGCAAATTTAGGAGAATCCTATGTCCAGTAGTGGACTTCACCTCACCTCAACAGCCTATATTGGTCCACTGCTGGACGCAGGCCTCCTCCTGATAAGCGCCATAATGGTTTTTATCTCATGGGGTTAATGAACATAATCGCGGGTTGGTGTCAGTGGAGTTCAGCAGACGTATACTCACCGAGAAGGCCAGCAGTAGGGAAGCCTCGTTGCGCTGCGCGCTGAGGGCGAACAGCGCGTCTCGATACTGTAACAGTTGCGAGCTCCAGGCGCGGCCGCCCAGCGAGCGAGAGAGAGACAACTGCACGCGAGACGAGCGAGACGACATGTGGTGGATATCATGATGATGCTCCTGAAACTCAATTAATTTAAATAATAATGCTCGACAATCCTCCAATGACGACCTCCGTGGCGCAGCGGGCTATGGTCCGCCTGCGACGCGGGAGGTTGCGGGTTCGATTCCCGCCTCGGAACAAATTTGTGTACGATCTGCAGAAATTTGTTCCGTTGGTCTGGGTGTTTTCTATGTATAATCAAAATATCTATCTATGTAGTGTATTGTATTAAGTATATCAGTTATCTAGTACCCATAACACAAGCTCTGCTTAGCTTGGGGCTAGATAATGCTGTGTGAATTGTCCAGCATTATTTATTACTAGCTGTACCCGCGACTTCGTTCGCGATTGCCTTACCTGCCGACTAATTAAGTTCACATTTAACCGTAGTCTCGGGGGATAGCTTGTTCTCATCTTCAATCCCATTCTTTATCTACACGACTTTTAGCTACGAATCGGCCAGCGTCATTGTTAAGAAATATCATACTCGTTTCACTTCTTACTCATGGTTCCGTTCAGCGGGGGCCCTTTTCTACTATAATAATCGCTTCACTATGACAGGGGTATCGACACAGAATGACACGTTTTGGTATTCCACCTCAGATGAAAGAAATTATGATGAATGCAGATGGAGAGACGCGCGTCAAGTTTGAAACTATTAATTTATCTCGCAGTTATTAATCGCTGGAGTTTATTAATCTAAGGATTCTACGTGATGATTCTGCGACGATTCCATTGTCATACTAATACAATTGTATTGCAGAATTGGGCTCGTGATCCGTTTGACTGGACCACCGTAATTTTTTTTTCGTTAGTAGGTTGGTACAGTTGGCTGTGTATCACAGTAAAAAATATTTTTCTGTGGTCCAGTTAGTTTAATTGTATCAATCTACAGATTATTACATCAATCTACTGATTTTCTACTCGACTTTCTACTGATTTAGTCAAATTCGATTTGCAACACTGTTTCTAACAAAAAGAATGCATGAAATCGGACGACGCGTAGACCCGTCGTGATGCGCGGTTTAAGAATTCTACATTTTCCTCTCTCCCAGGGGAACCTTACTGAATTCCAGGATAAAATGTATTCCATGTCCTTCCTTGTAGTATGAACTCAAAACGTGCCAAGTTTCATTCCAACTCATTAACTATGTAGTTTCGGCGTGATGCGCGGTGAAGGAATTTGACTTTCATCCCCTCTGCCAGGGGGAACCTTACTGAATTCCGGGATAAAATGTACCTTTCCTCATAGTACGAACTAAAATCATGCTTAGTTACATTCGAATTCATTAAGTAGTTCCGTCGTGATGTGCGGTTAAAGAATTTTACTTTCATCCTCACTCCCAGGGGAACTTTACTGAATTCCAGGATAAATTGTATCCCATGTCCTTCCTTGAACTCAAATCGTATTAATTCAGTCCAAATCATTCAGTAGTTTCGGCGTGATGCGCGGCGAAGGAATTTTACTTTCATCCCTTCTCCCAGGAGAACCTTACTAAATTCTGGGATAAAATGTATCTTTCCTCGTAGTATGAACTCAAATTATACCGAGTTCCATTCGAATTCATTCAGTTGTTCCGTCCTGATGCGCGGTTAAAAAATTTTACTTTCATCCTCTCTCCCAGGGGAACCTTACTGAATTCCAGTATAAAATGTATCCCATGTCCTTCCTTGAACTCAAATCGTACCAATTCAGTCCAACGCATTCAGTAGTTTCGGCGTGATGCGCGGTGAAGGAATTTTACTTTCATCCCTTCTCCCAGGGGAACCTTACTAAATTCTGGGATAAAATGTATCTTTCCTCGTAGTATGAACTCAAATTATGACGAGTTCCATTCGAATTCATTCAGTTGTTCCGTCGTGATGCGCGGTTAAAGAATTTTACTTTCATCCTCTCTCCCAGGGGAACATTACTGAATTCCGGGATGAAATGTATCCCATGTCCTTCCTTGTAGTATGAAATCAAATCGTGCTAGGTTTCATTCCAACTCATTCAGCACTATCGGCGTCATGCGCGGTGAAGAAATTTTACTTTCATCTCTCCCAGGGGAACCTGACTGATTTCCGGGGTAAAAAGTATCCTATGTCCTTCCTCGTAGTATGACCTAAAATCGTGCCGAGTTTCATTTCAATACCTTCAGTAGTTTCGACGTGATGCGCGTTTACGAAACAGACAGACAGACATGATTGAAAAAAATTACAGTTTTGGCTTCAGTATCGATAATAGAGTTCCCTCCAAAAAAAAATTTCAAAATATCTTCAATGTACAGAATTGGACCTGTTACAGTTTTACTATAAGTATAGATTTATAGAAAATACCCAGAACACCCGGAACATATATTTGTAGATCGTACAAACATTTGTCCTAAGGCGGGAATCAAACCCGTAACCTCCTGCGTCGGGCGACCTTCGCCCATGAATGATCATGGTCATGAGACCATGATCAATATACCAAAACTTTAAGAGTTAGAGTAAAAAGAGTCTAGTAATAGAAATAAATTACAACTATATAGTACTTACAATTGAAACAATTGAGCTAACTGCAGACTGTTGTAAACAATCTACAGGTAGCTCAACTGATCGCTGAATGTGTAATGTAATGCTCATGATCGAATTGACTTTAGCGTGTTCACCACTCTTTGCCCGTGGTACAGTTCAGTTGTCCGGTCAACCGGACTACGGAAATATAATATTTTCCATGGTTATACTGGCTTCAGTACGTCTCATGGCTTTGGGTGCAATTATACATATACACGCTCTTGCAGTCACTCAGTCACAGAGTGGCCAACCTCCTCCCGCTTCTTCGCGGGGGTGGGACGCCTACAGGTCGGGTTAACTCAAGTAGGAGCAACTTAAAACGAGGACTCCTGTATATTTATGAAAATTGCGTATTAACTTAGAAATCCTAATGCAGTACAACACCCTCGCGGAGACGTACTGAAGCCGGAAAATATTATTTTTCCGTAGTCCGGTTGACCGGACAACTGAATTGTACCACGCGCAAACCACGCTGTTCACCGACAAGCCAAGCGAGCTGCTCTGAAAGCCCCCGCAGGACGGCTAGTGCGTGGCAGTCAAACTTTTAATAGCAATATTTACCTTTTTGATATGGTATTCCAATATGAACTTGGGTCCTGCCCAGTCGCCGCAGAGGATGCACTGCACCCTCACATCCATGCCGATTCGCTCCATGTAATCCTGAAACGAAAAACACCAATTAATATTAGATTTGTATCAGTTGAGCTACCTCTAGATTCTTTGCAACAGTCTGCAGTTACATAGCTCTATATTGTATTTCTGTCTTTCTGTTTCGATTGAAAATAGTAGTTATATTTTTTTTTGTAATTTTTAACCCCCCACGCAAAAAGAGAGGGGTGTTATAAGTTTAACGTGTCTGTCTGTGTATCTGTGGTATCGTAGCTCCCAAACGGATGAACCGATTTTTGTTTTTTTTTGTGTCATAGATAATTTTATCATGAGTGTTCTTAGCCGTGTTTCATGAAAATCTGTCAAGAGGTTTTTAAATTTTTTTATTTTGTTCTTGTCTTTGTTAATAAAGTATTGATTTAACATGACATACATGTCTTTTCTAGTCATAATGGGACCAATAGTTATCTTTCGGCGCCCTGTCCTCAGATCGGCGCATCATCTTTCGCAGGTCGTCATCCCGCCTAGCTGGAGGTCGTCCTACACTACGTTTGCCGAGTCGCGGTCTCCACTTAAGATTTACCCCAGCAATGTCGGTTCTTTGCGAGATATGGTCGGCCCACTGCCACTACAGCTTACTAATTCTTTGAGCTTTGTTATTTGTAAATACTAGTTCTAATTTTTTTCTATCACGCTTATATTAATAAATGCAAATGTTTGGATGTTTAGATGTAAGTATAAATGGATGGATGTTGGTACTTCTTCATACCAAAACTTATGAAAGGATCGGGCTGAAATTTTGAATACATGTAGTTCTTGGAATAAAACATAGGCTACGTTTTATCCCATAAATCAGTTCCCATGGGAAAGAAATTATTTTAATTTTTTTCCATATAAACAACACGTTCGAAGCCGATGTAGAACGTTTGTTAATACCTAAACCCCATACTAAACCTACAATTGAGTCTGTTCTGTCAGCCGCGTCTTTTTATACGCAGTTTAAATTTATTGTCGATTTGAAATTCTTCCTTCAATAAATATTGCTTACAATTATTTTTGTATTTATTTATTTAGCAACTTGCAAAGCAACAAACAAAGGTACATGCACATAATAAGATAGTATGAAAATTAAATTATTAAAACTAGGTACACCCATTCATACATCACGCTCAGAGAACCTTAAACACACCGACAGAATCTATTCTATATCTATATTATACTAGCTGACCCGGCGAACTTCGTATCGCCTAACAGTCGATTTTTGATCGTCTTTAATTTTTGATTTTAATTATTATTATTTTTTTAATTTTTCTCTCCTTAAGAACCATCCTCGTACTTCAAGGAATATTTTAAAAAAAGAATTAGCGAAATCGGTCCAACCGTTCTCGAGTTTTGCGCTTAGCAACACATTCAGCAACTCATTTTTATATTATAGAAGATTATTTATATTAATCTATATTATATCTGAAACTTGACGCCAACCAAGCTACACTTCTATATCGACTTTGGCTGGTGTATAGTTCTAATTTGTTTCTGTCGCAGCGCATCGGCATTGCCATCAGCGAGGCAATGCAGCCAGCGTAGCGGGGACGCGACGACTGGTATTGACTGGTACTTGTAGATTGTTTGCAACAGTCTGCAGTTGGCGTTATTGTTTCAATTGGAAACACTAGTTGTAATTTATTTATATTATTTGATTGTAATTTTGTTTGTCAATAAACATTATTATTTGATTCTGATTGGTGATTCGTTACTAAAAGTTCCACCTCACCCCATCCTGACTGATCAACTCCAATGCATCCTCCACCATCTCCGGGGACGGTATCGTCACGTTATCGTCCAGATCTTGAGATGCCTGCGTGTCGATGGTGGCGGTGGGAGAAAACATCACTGGGAACAAACATGACAAAACAAAATAATATTAGGATAAACAATATTTAGTAACAATTCCGCGCAAAACTTTCTCTGATAACTTGATAAGATAACATCCAACAAAATACGATGCGCGTGCACCGCCCGCCCCCTCAAAAATTGGCATGCTATGCCATCAGAAAAGGAATCTTTAACAAATCAGGCATCTTTTACAAATTAAGTTGTGTTCCGTGTTAAATGTTGAAGGGTTTTTACTTGCCAATTTAATATTGCGTAAGTCTGTTTTTTACTTTCTCTGATTGCATGGCATGTGTGGGATGGCGGGCGGTGCACGCGAATCGCGTTTTGTTGGATCTTATCAGATAGTCATTTTATTGGTAAAATAATGTTTACAAGTCAATCAAAAACAATCGAGGTACATAATAACAAATTGGATCACATCCTTAGCCCGTGTCTTGCGTCGGATGGTCTTGTTTTTGATACGATCTTTTAGTTTTAACCCAAGGAAGCTTCTCTCCATTCCTCTTTGACATACTCTTAGTTTTTCCAATAGCTTTTTAGTGAGGGGCCAGGTTTGGCAGGCATACGTAAGACATGGTGTTAGGCAGATGTTCATTGCCTTGGTCTTTAGTTCTAAGGGCATGTTTCCCTTGAAGACCTCTTTCATAGCCCAATATTTGTTCCATGTGCTTTTCACTCTGCGGTTAAACCTCCTTCTCTGTGCAGTGTGCAGGCCTTGAATGAGATGATATGGCCAGATATACATATTCTGATACGTATTCTAGTGTGTTTGTTTCTACAGATATTGGGGTTTCGTTTCTGTTGGTCATTATTTTAGTTTTTGACATATTTACTTCCAATCCAATAACTCTACTTTCTGAGCATAGAGACTGTATCATGTATTCTAGTTCGTCGGCTTTTTCTGACATTAAGACCAGATCCAAAGAATACGTAGCCTTAAGTGGGGCTGGGCCGGTCGTCTCCAACGGCTGAACGCAAACAGATGGAGTCAAATCACCACGAATTGGTACCCCCCCCCCCCCCCGCGGGAGGCCGCTAACCCGCTGGAGCGATGATCTGGCAAAGACTGCAGGAAAACTCTGGTCTAGGACAGCTAGAAATAGAATAGATTGGAAACGTTTGGAGGAGGCTTTCACCGCCACAGGCGGTCCATACACTAACAACTAGGAGTTAGATAACTTTAATTTTATACTAACCCTTTATAACCTTTTTAACTTCAAACATTTATTTTTATTTTGTAAATCAATCAGTGTATTGGAAAATAAAGCTATTTTTATTTTATTTTTTAATAACAAATTAATTTCAATTTTAAATACTAAAATAATTATAAATTGTCATGTACACAATGTAGAAAAATGGAAGAGAAGGTTTTGCGCGGAATTGTTACTGAATACTTTTTTATCCTAATATGTATTATACAATGGATTTCCGTAAAGGAAGGCCTGAATCTATTATTTATGAGAAATAAATAAATGAAAATACTTAAAAAACCATTTACTACTACTTAAGTTAACAAATAAATTTTAATTCATTCATAGGTCGCGCAAATCTTTATGTACCTCTATGCCTGTATAACGATACGAGCTAATAAGGCGTCATCAGGGGAGGCTTGTGCCCAGCAGTGGGTAGCCCCAGATGCGAATGATGATGGTGAAGGCAATGATGTTAACATACCTTCAGCATGAATGTAAGCGGGTTAACAAAGAACCTTGTTTGTGTTGTAAGAACAGCAATGTTTCATTCCATAATGTACCGTGCGCAACGAGCTCTAGCGCAGTGCAAACTGCGACGCGGAACGCGCGCCACTTGAACCGTTCTCGCCCTGAAGAGACCCTCGTTAGCCGATTGTTGTGGTTGGGACTGCCTCGTTTCTGCAGTGCATCAGGGATGTTTGCTGAGTATGAGACGGATGGGTTTGCTGCCATCCTCCGGAAGACGGCATCCCTGATGCGCAGAGTGCGGGATAGCCCCAACAGCATCCTACAAACTGTAGGTGGCAGAATTTCTTCGCCGATATGGCAGCACTTTATGCAAAAAGTAATATAATTTTGTGTATTTTATCGGGACAGGGCGCTAGTTCATAATAGATTCGTTAAAATAGTAAATACCTTCATAACATCCAACATCCGGCTGACCTTCCTGCTTTCCGTACTCATAGCAGGACTGATACGCTTCATTGTACGGCTGGTACGCGCTAGCTCGTGCTACACGCTCGTGCGCTGAAAAAACAACATTACCTCATTATTATTTCCGTTTATTATCGTACCTAGTAGGTAGTAGGTAGTACTACAGTAGAGCAAGCACGGGGACTGTTGCCTACGGTAGAAAAGAGATAAATTAAGTCACTTTGTCATCGAATGCGCAAATTATTTGATTTTTTTTATGGGCAACAGAACTTTGTTTGACCGCAATCTCAACTGATGGAAAGCGAGAATGTGACCGACGACGACGACGGTGTATCTCGAGGGTCTAGGTATTTACCTATTCACCCTTGTCTTGAGGAGACCCTGCTTGTGATTGGCCGGAGGAACTGAAGCAGGAAGCGAGTTCCATTAAGCGAGTTCCATTCCTTAGCGGTGCGGATGATTAATTCCTTCAACTTCAATAATACGCAATGTATGACGATGCGACGTTATTTTCGTATATTCTACACACGAGAAAAATTCCCGTGCTTGGCCGACATGTAGCTTTTATAATGTCTTATTCTATTCAGTAAGTTAGGATCTGATCTAAGGATTTTTTTGTAATCATTATTTAATATTTTTTAACTGAACTTAGTACTACTTGTATGAATAAGTATATTCCAGGCGAATTATGGCACCTGGCTCGGAACTCGATACTACCCCCGCTGCCCTTGCACGTGTAAAATTGTCGAGTTATTATCTTGCTTTTATTTTTTATTATTATTGGAATTTGAGTTTTTGTTGGAATCAGGTGCCATGTCCATGTTAATTCGCCCGGGTTATATGTATAATGATGTGGGTTTATGTAAGCCCGGATTGTATGTTGCAAAGGAAAAAATGCGGTAAAGTGAATGTACTGTTAAGTCTCCACCACACAGCCGCGATTCTGAGCGCGTCTTGTGCGTCCCTCCCCCCCGTAATACACTGTCTCCGGCTACCGCCCGCCCCCCGCAAAATCGCGGCTGTGTGGTGGAGGCTTTACGTTCAAACAGCGGATCAGACTGGCAGTTGTGCAGTTAGCCGAGAGAAATAAGTAGAATCTATATCGAATCAGAATCAATAACGTTGTTAGGTGTACAAAAGTTTGGGGTGTCGTGGTCGGATAACCTCCTCGTGTGCCCGTACTGTTACTTGTCCTTGGGGATTCGTCCCTGAGGAACGGTAGCAGGTGGCGGGCCTGGTGCACCCTGGTTCCCACCGCTAATGATTTCCCTCTTCGGGGGGATATTGTTAGCGGCGGCCAATAATCCGACAAACAACGGGGATGATAACCCTTTAAATTATCAAACAATATGGCAAGTCTTAACGAAAAATTTGTTCCCCAGGAGGGTTCCGGTTCTACCGGGGAATCCCTCCCCGAGCCTAGCTCGGGCCGCCCCTCGTACTCTGGGGGGGGCAAAGAACTGCCTTATTCTAAGAATAAAAAGAAACGACCCAACCAACAGGCCAGGGCTGCATCTTCGGAAGCGCCCAAGCTCAACTTCTTCACGGCTGCATCAGCGCCAAACCTACCGAACACGTCAAGGGCTGCTTCTTCAGCAGTCTTCAGGCAACCACCAACATCAACGGCCGCTCCCCCGGAAGCCCCTAGACATCAACCATCTACGTCTAGGGCTCCTTCCTCTGTAGCACAAACACCGACCACCTCGATAGACGGAGCGCCCTTCGGGGCTTCCCCGCGAGAGACGGTCATAGAACTATCTGACCTTAAGGCCGCTATACCTGACCCAGGGCCAAACTGGAATCTTGTTCCCTCCAAAGGGAACAAGAAGAGGGGTAAGAAGCCCCCCCAGCCACCAAGCGACTCCCAAAAGGCGCGGGCGCAGACACAGCAGACGGCAACCGACGGTGGACGTAATCAGCTCCCCAGAGCTAAGTCCACGACCCAGGTAGGAGGGACTCGTCCCGCCGAAGTGGTCCAGGCACCGGCGCAGCCGAACGCAGCGCCAGTGCCCGTCGACGGAAGCCGAACGCCAGCTCAGCGGCCCAAGCCAAGAGCGAAGCGCGGAGGGAGACTGGCAGCTTTGGCCCGAAAGAACAAAATCCCACCAGCTCAGCCACAGAGTGTCAAGCGTTCTCGACCCGACGACAGCACTACGCCCACCGGCGACAGCAAGCGTCAAAGGGCGGAAACGGGACACAAGAGCAACTCTGTGAGCTACGCAGCTGCTTTCAGGTCACATGACCTCTGCGTGGCTGTAACAGTCGAGCCATACCAAGACCTTACGGCGGAGCAAGCCGCGGGAGTGCGTGAGAAACTGGAGGTGAGGATCGTGGAGGGCCTCCTCGATCCGAACACCTTACCCCAGACTTCGAAGGTCCGATTCCGCGGCCGAGCGCACTATAGCGAGGGAGTCCTCAAATTCTGGTGCGAGGACGACCACACGCTAGCGTGGCTTCGCCATAAGGTTGAAGAACAAGAACCGCCCATCGCCGGGACTAAGCTAGTCATCAAAAGACAAGCGGAGCTCGAGCGCAGAATACTGTGTGGTCTGTACGTGCCGACACCGGCAAATATGCCGTTGGACACCGATCGGATCCGCAAGATTCTGGCGGGCCACAACTCCGACCTCAACATCAATTCGTGGAACCTAATCCGAACGGAGATACGGAACGACCAGGAAGGTTCCGGTATATACATGTTGCTCCTCGTTCCCGAATCAGAAGTTGAGAAGGCACGACTCAAAGACCGTCGTCTGTACTGGCTTCTTGGGAACATCTACCTGAAGATAATCCAGAAAGATGAACCCAAGGGCGAGAACAGTCGGAAAGATTCCGACCCAACCGATCCTGGACCCAACCCAGGTCCAGAGCCCGGTCCCTCTTCGGGACCAAGGGCTGACCTTCATCCACAGCCCGGCCCCAGTTCGGGGCTCGTAGTGGATTCTTCTCCGGCCCCACCACCACCCCAGGGGCTGGACCCGATGGATGTCCAGGATCCACCAACCCCACTGTCCGAGGAGCACTTTCTCGATACGGAGGGGAGCGACGTCAGCGATAGCGACCTCGGCTCCTCTCCTATCAAGCGCTCCTAAACCCAAACCACCTGCAACACCAATTCCTGATCCACCACCTCCCGCCACACCCTACATCCAAGCGAACCTCCAGCACAGCCTCACGGCTACCGCGTCCCTGCGCAGAGTGCTGGAGGAGCATCCCGACACCGTGGCCCTCATACAAGAACCGTGGATCAGGAAAGGCCAAATCTGCGGCCTTAAAACACCACGAAGCAAGCTTCTCGCGAACACAACTGTAAGCAACCTCAGAACCTGCATTGTTGTTCCGCGTACCGCAAAAACACTACTAATAACTGAACTCTGTTCCAGAGACTTAACAGCTGCTAGGCTATATCTATCTTCCAACAACAACAGCTCCATAACGCAGATAGTCCTAGCATCAGCCTACCTACCAAGCGACGAAGCGATACCCACACCTGAGCTGGTGTCCCTGATAGAATACTGCGAGAGGGAGAAACTCGAGCTCATCATCAGCACCGACTCCAACGCGCACCACACACTATGGAGCAGCGCCAAGTGTAAGGATCGAGGAGAAGAACTGGTAAATTATCTAGTCTCTACTAACCTCATTCTACTTAACAAGGGCTCGGAACCTACGTTTGTAACATCCAGAGCCCAGACAATCATTGACTTAACACTATCGACCTCACAAGTTGTCCACTCCATCAAGGACTGGCATGTTTCTAACGAAGCCTCATGCTCAGACCACAGATGGATAAGGTTCAACTTGGAACTGTCAATACCGAACCCGCAACCTAGGCGCATCCCACGTAAGACCGATAAGACCAAATTCTTCCAAATGGTAAGATCGGAACTTACTAGTAAGCCTAACCCACCAAAACGCATAACAGTAGGGGACATCGACTACTACATTAACCAATTAACACATATTCTTACCAACAGCTATGAACAATCCTGCCAACTAGTCTCGCCTAAACCTGGGACGAGAAGGCAATGGTGGGGTCACGAACTGCAGAGACTCCGCCGCAAAGTAAGGAAACTGTTCAACAGAGCCATAAACACTAGACAAGACATAGACTGGGTGAACTACCACAATGTAAAAAGAACCTACAAAAAGCAAATTCGCTTAAGAAAAACCGAGTGTTGGGAGAGGTTCTGCACCAACATTGAAAACAACAACCAGGCAACCCGTATTAGAAAGATACTTGCAAACGTGCCGGAAAGTACGCTCGGTTGCCTCATAAAACCTGACAACACCTACACCAAATCGGATGAAGAAACCAGCGAAGTGCTACTGAACACACACTTCCCAGGTTGCCAGATAACAGACACCTGCACATGGGAGGAAACATCAGAGCAAACGCCGACCGACCTAGACTGGAAAACAGCCCAAAGTATGATAAACCACGAGAAGGTTATCTGGGCAATCAACAGCTTCCTTCCCTTCAAATCGCCAGGACTAGACGGAATATTTCCAGGCATGCTTAAATGGTGCAGTGACATCCTAGCCGACCACCTAGTCAAGATATTTAGAGCGTGCATCGCAAACAAATATATACCGCATAAATGGAGGGAAGTGAAGGTAGTATTTATACCAAAACCAGGAAGAAGTGATTATACTCAGCCAAAATCTTTCAGACCCATAAGCCTGACATCATTTCTCCTAAAAACACTAGAAAGGCTTTGTGATAGAGAAATAAGAGACAACACCCTCTCTCACAACCCACTTCACCCGCAACAACATGCCTACAGTAAAGGCAAATCAACAGAATCCGCCCTACATAGTGTAGTCTCAAGAATAGGAGGCGGATTAACGTCGAAACAGCCAACGCTGGCGGCCTTCATAGACATTGAAGGAGCTTTCGACAAGACCAGATTCACCAGCATATACAGAGCATTGACTAGATATGGTGTCACGCCGACGATAGCTGAGTGGATAAACAACATGCTCAAGAACAGAGCAATACAAGTAACCATCAATAACACCACAAGAGGTGTAGTCGCCAGGGGCTGCCCCCAAGGCGGCGTCCTGTCGCCCCTACTATGGAACATAGTCGTAGACGAACTCATACGCAAGCTCAACGGCCGCGGACTGGTCACAGTAGGATATGCGGATGACCTCGCGATCCTGGCGACTGGATGCTTCGAGAATACACTATGTGACCAGATCAGGCTCGCCTTTAAAACCATCGAATCATGGTGTAATGACCATGAACTCTCAGTGAACCCTACAAAAACGGAACTAATAATGTTCACAAACAAGCGAAATCTAGGGAACCTGAAACTCCCAAAACTCTTCAACACAGAGATAAAACTAAAAACGGAAGTCAAGTATCTAGGGGTCATACTAGACAGCAAACTGCTATGGAACAAACACCTTGACTACAAACTACAGCGAGCCACCGCTACCTTCTACCAATGCAGCAGAATGTTAGGGAAAACATGGGGACTTTCCCCAAAAATTACCATGTGGCTCTACACTGCTATCATAAGACCAATGTTATCATACGGAGCTATAGTCTGGTGGACCAGAACGGATCTAAACACCGTGATAGCCAAACTACAGCGCTTCCAAAGAATGGCATGCTCAGCGATAACAGGCTGCATGAGAACTACACCTGGTGCTGCCCTAGATATCATTCTAGATCTAGTACCATTAGACCTGTACATACAACAAGAAGCGACGATGGCGGCGCTAAGACTGCAAAACATGGGGCTCTGGGGAGTCACAGGCAGCCCACATGCCCAGATTATGGACAGGGCCATTTTACACGAACCGCTAATAGCCGCCCCCTGCGACAAAATGCCCAGTAAACCAATACTAGATAAACACTACCAGATTCAACTATACGAGGACCATAAAGATGAATCAGGCGTCCACGAAGTCAGAATCTACACAGATGGCTCTAAAACAGATACGGGTACGGGTGCTGGGGTTCACTCAATGGACCTCAACATTAGTATATCAATGACACTAGGAAAACACAGCTCCATATTCCAATGCGAATGCGTAGCAATAACCCAGGCAGCCATAGCCGTGCAGAAGAGAGAGATAAGCGACCAATGTGTGCGCATTCTCTCCGACAGTGCTGCCATACTCAGGGCTCTGGAAGGAAACAGTTGCAACTCCCAGCTCGTGTACGAATGTCACTTGGCGTTAGAGAGGATATCCACCA
The DNA here is from genome assembly GCA_949316285.1 of Eupithecia subumbrata. Classification (NCBI taxonomy): domain Eukaryota; kingdom Metazoa; phylum Arthropoda; class Insecta; order Lepidoptera; family Geometridae; genus Eupithecia; species Eupithecia subumbrata. The sequence continues at coordinate 525,006 of OX438644.1, read as the reverse complement.
AGAACAGGATCATCCTTCAATGGATCAAGGGACATAGCGGATCTCTAGGTAACGACGCCGCCGATGAATTGGCACGGAGAGGATCGGATAACACCACAGAAGGTCCAGCACCTTTCCTACCGCTACCATTCTCGCTACTCCAGTCATGGACTAGGCTCAGAATTAGAGAGATGCATAACGAACGATGGACACGCCTTTTTGAATGCAGACAAGCCAGAGCGGCGCTTCCATCAACATCACCGAGGCTGACAAAACGCCTACTAAACCTCAACAGAATGGACCTGCGTATCCTGGTGGGAACACTAACAGGACACTGCCCACTAAATAAACACCTATTTACCATCGGAGCGACAGATAGCCCTCTCTGCAGAGGGTGCCTCAGCGACGACGAATCAGCTGCCCACGTAGTCCTGGAATGCGAGGGAGTAAAAACACAACGAACAGAAATCCTCAACTTGCCGAGGTCACTCCGCGAAGCCTGTGAAGACCCCAGGAAGATTCTGCGCTTCTGGACGGAGTTAGGCTGGCTATGCTAGCAAAATTTTTAACGCATAATGGACCAACTTCGAGTCTGAATGCGGAAATAGGAGTACCTACACCTAAACCTAAACCTAAACCTAGGTGTACAAAAAAGCACTTAACAAGTATGAAATTAAGTGTTGATTATTAAGTATTGATTCTCTTCACTTTTTTCCACTAGCGGAAGAAGTGAAAAAGAAACCACTAGCGTGTCTAAATAGATATAATTTAAAAAGTAGATATATGATTTCTATTATTTGATTGTTATTTTCTTTGTGAATAAAGTTACACAAATATACAAGGTTATTGGTAATTCACTGACACTTAGTAAACTGCAGGTTCCGCCCATCATCACGAACACGTTTGTGAAGACGCCAGCTCTTAATTCTTACTTTTTTGTAAATCGCCTCACATACAAAATAATGCCCGAAATCTAATTAATTACCAAATACCGTCTCCTACTCTTATTTAAATCAACATCATCATCATTGGCTTATTTTACATGTACGCCAGATGATTTAAGTGGCATCTGTCTGGCTGGGAGTCAGCCGAACACACACACACCCTCTGATAATTCAGGACAGCGCCGTTTTAGGTTTAGTCTCAAAGAAAACCCCTAGAATGAACGAGTTTTGAATGGAGGGGGTACATACTAATATCATTCCCTTTCCGCCAATTTTAATAATTGAGACCTGGCGTCTTCACTAACGATGGTGGAGTGGTTCATGATGGTGGGCAGAACCAGCAGTTAACATAGTGTCAGTGAATTACTAATAACCCGTATAAGTAAATAAAGGCCATGAGTTCCAAGCAAACGATTTATTTTTAATGTTAGTTATTGGCTAACTTCACGTCAAAATTAAATTGCTTAGGTAAACTATATTATCTCTAAATAATATTATCTTGGTATTTTGTTATTGCCACGAGTGGACTGCTGCTCTGTTAATTACTTACCTTTTATTGTTAAAACTACACTCGCGTGCAACTGAATTGACTCAAGCTGTAGTTTTGCACAAAAAGTAGCATTGGGAAAACCATTCCTCTGGACGCCATTGTACTCGGCCTCTTCTGTCGTTACGACGGAAACATTCTGCTCTCGTCAATAAACAGGCCGGAGCCCCGTTGCTCAATGGTCAGTTAAGGTGTTCTCGAGCAAATTGAATCCAGGCTTGACGGTGAACGGTCAGTCTAATGACTTGAGTTACTGATAAGAAATATGGGTCACCTGAGCCTTCAAGTTGATTTAGTCTCTCAACCAGTGGTGGGTACCGCAGCGAGCTCATTGTGATACGCTCATGTTTTGACCACACCTCCACCCACCGTACCTACTTCAGTAAAGACCATAGACTAGGTGTCATATAAAAAAAAAATATCAGGTTTTATAATAAAAAATGTTGAATGTAAATCGGAAAAGTCGTTTCCCGAAAAATCAGATTCATGTGTGAATGTACGTGTGGCTTGAGTCGATTCAGTTGCACGCGAGTGTAAATTGTAAACCGGCCTCCCGCGATACAGGCTCTGCACCTAGTGCGGGGACCATAACTTATCTGTATACTTATCTTTTGTCTTTTGTATTATTGCAGTGTGGTGTATGAATGTAATGAAGTAATGATGTAGGTAATGACCGGCGTTACGGCGCGTAATGTAACGTGTTACAGTGAGCGTTCGTGCAGTCAGTTCGGGGAAAGAAGGCGTGAGCACAAGCCGGATTTTAGCACACGGCGTAACGTATCATGCTCGCTGCGAATGGTACAATAAGCCCATCACAGACGTAGCTATAATATATAGCAATATACTGTGCTATAATGTATATTATAGCAAGCTGAAACGATGTAATAATATATAGTTTGCCTTCATTTCACGACGGTCGGCCTAGTTTTCTTGCTATACTATGCTATGCAATAATATAAATTGCAATATAGCTCGGTGATGTCATAGAAATATAAATTATAGCTGCGTGTGTGGCTCGAAAATTTGTACAGAAGATATATCGCGCTATGCCTTGCTATGATTTATATTGCTATATAGGTATTATAGCTAGGTCTGTGATGGGCTTTCGTTCCGTAACACTGGTCAGTTCCCAACTCTAATGCAATGCAAAGCGGACTCACGGTTGCGGTGATCGTTATACCCGGCAACGGCGGACTGTTCAACTCTGAAAGCCATCACATAAGCAAGCAAACACACAGGGAAATGTTATAGGGGCACATATAAACGTTGCTTATCCTGGAACGAATACTATGTAAAGGCATTTTTAACGGGATATCATGATTTGAGACGTGTAGAATAGAAGAATAGTGGTAATATTTATTTGGACACAGTTACAAAAAAGTAAAAAATAAACAAACGGAAAACAAAAACGGTATAACATGGAGGTAAGTGACATGAAGGGTGGTAGTTTCAAATATAAGGTGGGTCTCAATCTCAAGTCCCCGCGCCGGCATATGGGATGGCTCAGCGCGGCGTGAACAACAGCGCTGAACATTTTATGCTCAGCGCTGTTTTTCAGCCAAAGACCTGGTTATTAGATGATGTGCAATAAAATCCGCAATATCCCGTGAGCACGGTGCATGAAAAAAATGGATAACCCAAATCATCATATTTAAGTATAAATATTTATTTCAGAACACTTTAATAATTTGATGGTTTTGAAAAAACTAAGAACCGACTTCAAATTCCTTAATATTAACACGGTTTTTTTTTATTTTGCGGAAAATTCTCCATACAATAGCGAAATCATTTTCAAAATCGGTATTGACCAATATTGACGGCGAAATCGACATTGGGGGGAGGCAGCGCCTTAAAATAACGACAGCGACCTAATAGGTTTTCACTGATAGAAATTATGTATTTTTCGTTAAAAGTGCCTTTAGTTTTTAATTTTTAATTCCCCTTTGAACTTTTTTAAATTTACCTTAATTTTTGTCAAAAATAAAGGTAAAGCAAAGTAAACAACGTTTATATTAGCTCAGTGGATAAACAAATAGAATAAACCAAAGAAAATGAAAGAAAAATCCTAATAGTGAAGTGATAAAGCAGTGCTAGGATTTCAACCACGGGTGTATGCAGGAAACTCAAGCATAGTAAATATTTTCGAAGATTCTTACAAGGATTTATTGCAAGAGAATCGCATATTTGCGCGTTTTAAGTGACGGCGCATAGATACTGGCAATTGCGGAGCGTATTGATACCAGGATATCCATCGTTGGGGCTCTTGTACACACGTTTATTTTGCCGTAAAAATGTACGTTCAATTCGCAGCGTGCGGGCCGGGCGTAGGCGCGCCCGTCAGCGTTGTATGGATCACTGTGCGAGCTTGTTCACATACGAGTACCACTCGACGCCGCCACGTATGCGCGTCTACGTCTGTTGCACGCTTTCATGATCGTGAACCTAGGTAGTTACGTTATACAACTTCAGAATATTTACATGCTCATTTGAAGGAGAATCCAAATATAAAGAGATGTTACTAGGTATTCCTAGATAACAATCAAGAAATCAGGGAAATAATGTTTCCGGCCGGCCGCGCGGCTAGCCCTGTTATAAGACGGCGGTTGCGGCGCGCAGGGCCTGCAGGGACAGCAGAGAGTGTGACCGAGAGCGCTCAGGGAACCTACCAGAGGAAACGCAGCTTCTTACTATTTATAATACAGCGATGTCCTCCTAGCAGAATTTAGACCACGACGGCCAGTCATCAGAGACTAGCCAGATGCGTAGGATATATAATAGCGCTCAAGTGTGTGCGCAAACACAGGCGCACTCTCTATTCCCTCACTGTCATAGTCTGATGAGACCGATACGACCGGGGAGAGGTCAACTTACGCAGTGGGCACAGTCCTCGTGCTGTAGGTGCAGGTGGTCTGCGGCGGCGCGATCGCACGCAGGGGGGGGTTGGTCAGGAACTGACTCTTGAAGTTGTAGATGCTCTCCAACAAGCACGCGTTGTTTACGTTTACTGTCATCGGTACCGGAACTGGAATGTTGAAAGAGATATTTAAACATGAGAAGGCGCAATACGCGCCTTTTTTGCCAAAAGGATAGGCATAGAATTTCGAGTTCATAGGAGCGGGACGGAGCACACGTTTTTGGCAAGGCGTAGGCGTGTAAAACCGTTGTGAAGTGTAGAAGACATGCGAAGTTGCTCTTTTTTGCCACCATGGTGGACAAAAAGAGCAACATTGCAGTCCACAACGACTGGAGGAGGAATCTATTTGACGTTAGTTACGAGAAGTGGTCGTAACGTCTCCTTTTTCCATACAATTAGTTAGAGCGCAGCGCCTCTATCGGGCGGGCTGGGAACTAAGCAAATACCATACTAGGAGGAGGCGCCACGATCACGTCTTGTTACTAACATCAAATAGACTCACCCCTTTGATCGGAGAAGGCTGAAATTTTGCATACATATCGATTTTTGAAAATTCCTTCGTTTTACAGAATAATAATATAAAATAGGCGGTGGCGCTGATTTGAGTCGGGGTAGCGCCTTAAATAACCATTGAACGTTTCCATAGAAACAACGCGTGCGAAACCGAGGGCAGCAACTAGTGATTTCCTATATCCTTTAAGAAAGGCTGGTAAAGGCCACATACCTCTGTCTGATTCCTCGCAGACTTTAACATACAATGGCTGGGTTAACTTGTTGTACGCCTCCTCACTGAACTGACTGAACACTTCATTGATCCTCGGCAGCTTCTCGACCTTGTGACAACTCACTTGTTCTGCCTTCATCTTCTTATGGTAGTAGACGGAATACTGACTTGGTATGTCATCATGATTATGTTGGGTGTAATCCTCATTGGGTAGTACATCGGTGAGACTCGACATATTAGGGTATTGGTTTCGGAGATCTGTTTCAGTTCTGGGAGCTTCTATGGCCCTGAGGTCTGTGTTTCTAGCATGTTCCGCATTTCTAGCACGGTTATTGTTTGGATCTACTTTTCTAGCATGGTCAATCCTAGCTAGCTCAGTGCAGCTGACATCGCTGTTTCTAGCATAATCCACATGTCTAGAATAGATATCCTCCTCCATATTCGTATTATGCTCGGCACTTCTGGTAAAGTCCATATCTCTTGAATGGTCTACATTTCTAGCATGATCAGCGTTTCTAGCATACTCCATATTTCTAGCATGCGCCATATTTCTGTCTCTAATTTCTTGATCACATCTTGGTTCTCTAGACATTGGTGCTGAGATTGTTTTCGGTAAAACTTTAGTATTTGTGGTGCCAGCTGGTACCTGGTTCCTGTATTCTCTGGTTTTATGGCTGAAACACTGACTGGTACTTCCGTCAGTAGTGTTCAAAGACTGATAGTTTAATTGTCTCTTAGATTTTGCTCTTTTTACCTCCGGTTCTTGATCAATTTCGATAATCCAGTCTTTTCTTGTTTGACTTTGACGGTTTTTGTAAACCTTTATATTTTGGTCCCTCTCAGTTGTTTTCTTAGGCACTATATTCACAAGTGTTCTGCCTTGATAGCTTAGCTTGACAGCATTATCATTATCATTATCCTGGTCATACGTTCGGTTTGAGTTGGATTGATATTCTTGTATTGGCTGTTCGCTCTGCCTCAATTTACTCATTGGTTCTATCTGATGGTTGTGTTCATAACTTGGCCTGTCAATCCCATTTGAGTGATCAATCTCGGGGACTTCGTTAGGTTCAATAGCTCTTGGAACGGTCAAGTCCACTGTTGGATGGTCAACTTCGTAGTTAATGACATCTTGAACAGTGACACATGGGCTTGGATTTACATTAGCTGTGGAATCTCTTCGTATTATAGATTTCTTTTGCACGAAAGTGTGGTTTTTCGGTAGTAGGGTATTCGCTAGAGGCCGTTGAATGACGGCGTTTATTTTGCAGACGCGTCCGTCTGTCTGTCGAAAGTTGACCGTAGGCATGTAGTCGTGTTGAGGATTTTCTTGACATTCTAATGGGTAGATGCTGCTTACCTTGCGTTGGCGTTTTGATTGATTTGGACCGGTGTTCTGTAAATTATGGAAAAGGAGCAAATAACTATTAATAATGGTGACATACAAAACAAAAGAGATGAACAAGAGATTCAATTGTTTTAGGTTTATAATATAGGCCCTAGTAGGTACTAAAGTGCAAGGTGTTATAGCCACTTCAAATAAGGAGATTGAATGCCACAAGCCACAATCGAACTCCATAAACTCATTTGTTAGCAAGTAGTCCGAAATAATCATCCAGTAATTTGAGTTAACGAAAAGTCAAATTACTGGTCTCCATGATACTGGCTTTGCCTTGTGTGGAGACCCCAGGAAAATTTCTGTAAGATTGTCATTACTACTAAAATAAATATTTTTATACTACACCTGCTCGGAAAGTTGCCTATTCCTTTTCCATTAATAGAATAGAAAGTATGTCTTTGCAGGCCTATAGGAAACCGGGAGGAAAAACTCTATGGAATTTCATTTCTCACGTGTTTTAGCGGGAGGAAAAACTGTATGGAAATCCATTTCTAACGTGTTATTTTTTTTTTAATTTCCTAAAAGATCGGCCGGTAGCTATGGTTATTTTCGTTCGGTCAAACGACAAAAAGTTTTTACTCTAAGTCCATTTATTAGGCCTCCTCCGATTTCCGAACAATATTTTGAAAAAAGAACCCAAAGGCTGGCGCGGTCAATGAGGTTTTACTAACATCATTGGGCGCGGTAAGTTCTTCTAAATTTCAATTAATAATTAATTCTGCTTTTTATTTTCCTCGAAGGTGTAGTATAAAGCACTATTTATCACTCGGCAGAAAGTGCGATTCCTACCTCGTGTGTTTTAAGGCCCTCGGCTGCGCCTCGGGCCCAAAACGACACACTCGGTAGGAATCGATCACTTTCTCGCCTAGGTGTAAAATGCAGGGATGTTACGGAGGTGGTTTAACGGAACCGAAGTCGGAGTCGGAGTTTTTAAATTTGGCTTGTCGGAGTCGGAATCGGAACCGGTAGAAGTCGGAAGCAGAGGCGGAGTCGAAGGTGGTCGTAAATAGATTCCTGCAGCAGCTGCAGCAGTAGGCACAGAATTGTCTCAATTTTTTTCGGTACCTAGATAATTTAATTTATCTGCTCATGTTACGTATAAATCGCCACAAATATATTCGGTAAGAAACTGTTTTCCTCTTAACTGATTATTCGGCACAATTAGCTGCATAAGTCGCCAAAATCCAATACCTTCAACGAAATTAAGGGGAGATCTTGCAAAACCAGAAATCAGTCGGTAATTTCCATCGATAAAGACCCAAGTTCACCAAGAGATGGTTAAATTTTAAACAGTTGTTTTACAGTTTCGGACAGGAGTTTTCATACATTAAACGTCAACGTTAACCGACGAAGTAGCCTAATTTTCCGATTATTTATTGGTGAACACAGACGTTAGCATTATAACTAGGTACCTGCGATTAAAACCTCCGATTAAAAGTTTCGGAACCGAAGCCGGAGCCGAAGGTGTAGTATCAATCGGAAATTCCGACATATCGGAATCAGAGTCGGAGCTCCGTAACATCCCTGGTAAAATGTACTATTTAATTTTTATTTCCTTTTCGTACATTATTTCTGGCCTTTCTGGGCTTGGAAAAAATACATTTTAAATTCTAACTGTAACGCAATAAACTTGATTTCAGCTTGTACTTCTCCGTCAGCGTGCTAAATTCTAACAGCGGTTTTTCTGTGTTGAAAATCATTATCATTATCATCAGCAGCAGCTTATATTAGTCCACAGCTGGACATAGGCCTCCCCTAACTCGCGCCATAGCGCCCTGTCTTCAGCTTGCCGCACCCAGCACCCGCCTGCAGTCTCTCGCAGGTCGACAGCCCACCTGGCCGGAGGACGTACTACATTACGTTACGTTCGCGCTCCTGATGTATCTCCTGAATTCGCTGTATTCTCTCCCGGCGTATCGCTTTGTTCGAATTCTAATAATTCAAATCAACAAGAAAATACAATACTTTTAGAAATCACGACTAGTGCCTGTGTTATACGGAATGCGGATAGACGTCCGGCCTCTGTTTCTGTATTAATCACATTTATATTATAAAACGCTCGCTCCTGATGTACTATGTCCTGAATTTCTATTTAAAATGAACAGGAAAATACTTACAGTAGTTCTATGAATGACCGGCACAAGCTGCCTATCCCCTCTCAGCACGAGGGCATGCGAGAGCGGCCTCTGTTTCTGGAGAGTCACATTCACGGTCCGGAACGCGCGCTCCTGACGTATCTCCTGAACTTGCTGGATCCGCTCCCGGTGGCGTACCTCCCTGATGGTATTCCGAGACTTGAGGACGCCGACTACGCAGTCGGTCTGGTCCAGTATCCTGTTGACAGAGCAAATTGTGGTACCTAATGATAAACATTCATACTAATCCTACTAATATTATATAGCCGAAAGTTTCGGTCCCTGCCCGTGGTCCATCTACTTAATACACCTGGCTGTACCAGGGGCATTTTTTATTTCCGTTGTCCACCTCAAGATAACTGGGTGTTCCAGGAGATTTTTTTATTTCCGTGGTTCACCTGTGTCCATGTCTTTAAAAATGTATTGCACGTGGTCCACCTAGAGAATACCTACGACCTATGTGATTTTTTGTTACCTAGGACCTCCAAAACTACTGAATAGATCAACATGAAATTTTGCGTACTTTTAGAACATAGCCAAACTTGGATAATAGGCTACTTATTATGACAACAATACGCGTGCGACACCGCAGGCAGAAGCTAGTACCTATAATAAATTCGAAAGTATCTGTCCGTCTGTTACCTTTTCACGCCTAAACGGCTGAACGGATCTTAATGAAATTTGGCAGAGATATCCCGGGGCCGTCCCCGGGACACCTCCCTATGTCCCTATAGCGGTTAACACACTGCCACGCATCACGGTGCGTTTTGCGTGTCCACTGCGCGTTTTCTGTAGGTAGGTACAAACGGAGCTCCGTTTGTTAGGTATGTGTAGTCTCTCATATTAATTCACGCATTACAACCCGCACGCCTCCGCCTCCGGCCCGGCCACGTTTTCTGTGTGTGGAGACTTTCTCTTCTACCAACACAAACAAGGTTCTAAGTTAACCCGCTTTCATTCATACTGTCACAGAGGTTTCTATGCTGTTCCAATAATCAGATTTTATTTATTAAATTTGATTACCTACTAGGTACACATTATATAATTCATTTTCATCATCAGCTTAGGCTGACCTTTTTTTTGAGAGAATTTTTACTCAAATGAAAATTAGTTCATAAATTCTAACAAATAGCTGCAACATGGACAAAATAAACAATACCAGTAAACTAAGAGAAACTTATGGACCATTCGCATCATGCACAGGTTCCAAGTAATCAGCGATTTAGGTAAATAGACAGGACAAATTATGTCCTCCTTGTCCAGACATGGATAAGATTATACTTGCATCAGCTTATGAATAGCCTGTGTATCACATCACACTAATATTAAAAATGCGAAAGTTTGGATAGATGTGTTTGTTACTTCTTCACTCCAAAACTGTTGAATGGATTTGTCAGAAATATTGTGTCCTTACTTAAAATAACATAGGCTTCTTTTTATCCTTTTTTTTCAGGATCTGTCTGAAAGATTTCGGCGCCGAGTGCCGACTTTCTCACTTTGCCAACTTTTGCAATATTCAATGTAAGTATTAGCGGAGTGCCGACTTTAAAAAAATCCTATGTATTTGTTCGCTGATTGTCGACTTATTATAAATTTACGTATTTTATGAGTACTTTGCCTACTATTATAAACTTCGTTACTTCTGAAAGCACGATACCGACTGTGGTACAATTAAGTTAAAAAATGTTGGGGGGTTCAAGTAGCGCACACCCGTTACTTCAGTTTTATACTTCCATGGGCACGCTTGTGTTGTTTCTATTTAGAATGCATTGAGATTATATTTATTTCATAGATCAGACTATAACCTTTTTGTTATTTGATGCAATGTCAAAGATAAAGAATTGACTTACGTCAATTCATATTATTGCTCTCTTGTTTATTGTATACTCATTGGTATTGTATGTTATTATTAAGAATTGAATTGAATTTACGGACGTGATCTTGAAAATGAGTCAAGATGTGTGTTTTCTCAGGAATAGATTGGTAAATATGTAAAATATTTCTTATTTTTAAGGTATTAATGTAACCACCCGACATACCTATTAACTTATATACAAAACTAATTGACTAAGCTAAAAGGAACCCGTAAGCGTGAAGGTGTAGGTATATCTGGTATATATGATATTAATTAACGGTTAATGTTCTTAGGGTGGACGGACGCTTTGGCGTATGGGCTACAGTCACACATTTGAGAAAAAGAACAAATACTCGTCGCTTTGGCGATGTTCTAATAGAAAATGTCCTGGCTCTGTGACGTGGGTGGAAGAAGATGGAACTGTTGCCAGAGATTCTGATCACAGCTGTATGCCCGATGTTGATGCTTTGAAAGTGACGAAAATCATGGAAGAATTAAAAAAGGCTGTATGTGATGACTACGGTCCGATTCAACAAATTTTCGAAAAGTATGTTATGGAATTCCGTAAAAATACAGAGTATGACGGAATAATTCCAACTTTTGATTCAGTCAAAGATACTTTGTATAGAGCAAGAAAAAAGCATTTAGAAGTACACGCTACAGTTTTCAAGACTTTAGAGACAGTTGTGTTGCCACGAAGATTAACAGAGAACTTTTTATTAATAGAAGACGGTTCTACTGACAATTTTTTTGTTTTCTGTAGCACTGAAGCCAAAGATACTATAAACAGAGTGTCTGATTACTATGCTGACGGGACATTCAAAGTGGCTCCAAAACCGTTCATGCAAATCTACTCACTTCATGGGGAAGTCGGAGGTAATCCGATTATCGTTCCCTTGGTATTCGCTCTGTTACCCAACAAACAAGAAACAACATATGAGAGATTATTTACGTTACTTCGTCAGCACTTGCCACAAATGAACCCATTACATTTCCACAGTGATTTTGAAATGGCAGCAATGAATGCCTTTCAGAAAGTATTTCCTTGTGTAACAGTACACGGATGTTTTTTCCATTACGCTCAGGCTTTACGTAAAAACGCAAAGAAAGCAAATTTATATAATACCAAAGAACAGAAGGAAACAATAGCGTTATATATACAGCTTTAGCACATCTGCCACCGGCACACATTCCCGAGGGCTTCCTTTCGATTAATTTTGAAATTTCTTCTGACAACACCTCTGCCTGGAATGATTTCGTTGGCTACTACGTTAAACAGTGGATGAGATATGATACAGTGGCAATCATGAGCTGTTACGGAAGACCTCATCGAACCACAAACATCGTAGAAGGATGGCACTCCAGATTAAATAAGATCGTCGGATTTAAGAAACCACATCTTTTCCCTATCATAAAAGTTCTAAAAGACGAAAGTGTTCATTGCGATTACAACGTTAGAATGAATAACATGCACTTACCAATTTCCAAAAAACAATTAAACAAGTTTAAATTAAGAGATGAACGTATAAAGAAGATCACTGAAGATTATTTAACAAATAGGATCGATGTAAAGACTTGTTTAATGAGACTCAGCAAAGTAAGATTTCTAAAATAAAATTTAACTGCATTATAACCAACTTTATTATTCCAATATAATATTTTGATTGCCTTAATTTTTACGTGAAATGTTCTTGACTTATTATCTGTTTTCTTTGTTTTTCTTTTCTCTTTAATCATGTGTTCATTGTATGTATATATGATTGTAATGTGCTGTGTTATGTATAGTCCAAATAAATGTATTTTCTTTCTTTCTTTCTTATCCCATAAATCTGTTCCCATGGGATAGAAATAATGTTTAAATGTTTCAATAGAAACAAGGTGTGCAAAGCCGAACCGTTTAAATAATCAGAAAAGTTTTACCTGTAATTAGGCCTCCTCATGGAATTGTAGCTCCTCAAAACCCTATCACTTTTAAATTTCTGCAGAAAGGGGGCTCCAGCCTCCACCACGCTTGGTCGAGGATAGGGTTTCATGATACCTGGGGGGCTCTCGGATCTGTATTGGATCATATATTCAGACGGACGCACAGGTGTCAACGTGATGGGTGGTGACTGACTGGTTGATGATACTTCTAAACCCTGCAAGTGATGTTTCAATTTATAAATCTTCATTACCATCATACATCCAATTTTATTATTTATTTCTGACATTATTATAAATTCCAGGTGGGTCTAGAATTTATAACGTCCTTTTACAGCCAACCATTTAATAATTTATAGTTAGTTTATCTAAGAATTACTGTCTATCTATTTTTTTTCTTCACTCTTCTGCGTACAAATCATAATGGTGTTTCCTTCCCTCTCAAAAATTATGTGTGTTTTATAAATAGTCATAATTGAATAATATGTTTAATTAAGCAATAGTAAATGAGATTTTTACGACATGAAGTGTATATAAACATGTACCTACAGTGGAATAAATGAAACTACCTACTGAAGTAACACTCCCAATGGGGTGTTAGAATGGCCTCGCTTACAGGAGGATTGGCAACTGATCTCGCTTCATTTATGAGACTGAACATTTGGAAGGCATTTTTAAACTGGGAGCTTTGTTTGACAATAATCAGGTACCAACTCATCTTAGTATGTACAGGGACCTTAAATACCAATTTATCATTTGCAGTTTCTGAACTGAAGAGAGGTCAACATCTCGAAACTTGCGTTTGTAGTAGATAGATATTTTCTATTTATAAATACATAGACAACATCCAGAACGACAAATGTCTGCAGAACGTACAAACATTTGTCCAGAGGCAGGAATCAAACCCGCAACCTCCTGCAGGCAGACCTTCGCCCGCTGCGCCACAGAGGTCGTCAAGCTAGTTTTATAAAGCCATACATTACTAACCTGCAGCCTTAAAGTTTTTTTCTTCTGGTTTTTCCTCTTCAACTGGGCAGTCGCTTTGCGTTCCATCTTGACACGGTTAACAATTGCCTCCAGATCTTTCTCTGAGCAGTATCTTTTGGCTCTTATCATTTCTATCAGCTCGACTTTCTGGTGGATAGATGGTATACTTTAATAAAACGTACCGGTAGATGTTACAGCCTATACTTTTACCACAGCTGGTCGCTGGTTTCCCCCTGATAAATGTTTTATTGGCTTTTATCATTTGGGGTAGTGCCCATAGGTAATCCCCACACTGGGTGTGCAGGTTGGGGATCGCTGTTCGTTGGCAAAATTTGTTCTGCAGGAGGCGCTGCTGCTCGCCCCCTGGTGGATATCCCTTAGCCGCCTCTTACGACACCCGCAGTAAGAGTTGTGGTGGTGCAAATTCTAAGATAAATTTTACTTACTTTTACGTTTGATGGGAGGCCCATTTGCTTCGCTAAACCTTGTAAGTGCCTGTAATTGCATACTTCTAGCTTGTTGAACGCAATATCCTCGCCGTCGTAGGCAATTTTTGAGTTTGCAGCTTCCATCGTAAATCGCTAACCGGTAAACTTTGGTAAAGTTGAAAACTGGATTCACTCATCACATCACATCACATGTGAGGTAGGTATGTCAGGTCGAATTTATTGAAAATTAAAAACAAACTACCCTCGACTTCAAGTTTTCATTGCATTGCATGGCATATATAAAGAAATATGTGTGTGTCGTTATTTCACTATAATATAATTTTTTTTTTTTTTTATAGATAAAGATAGCTCCCATAGAGTTTAATGTGTTCCTTGCTAGATAGTTAGGTACATAAATAAACGGTTTATGGAATTCCGGTAAAATACTGAAATAACGTGAAACGGCTATTCAATAACTATCTATTTTTCATAACGATCGCAACGACGCCGCCGACGCGACGAGGTCAGTAACTATCTTATCTACCTATTAGTCTTAATCTTACATACATAACGATCGCAACAGTGAGTGAATAGTGAATGCGATAAGTTAGTTTAGCTGTGTGTGAATAGTGAATACGCGAGTTGCGTTATATCATATTTCATTCGTTGTCGATTCGTTTAGCGATTTAGACTGTTATTTAGTTATTGTTGAGTGAAAAGTTCATACTTGATTTAACGAAATGATCATTTAGGTAGACCATGGAGACCATGTACACATTTCTTCCCTGGATACAGAGATAGTGTAATAAGTTCTTTACATAGATGGGAGAGGGAGGGGGGGGGGGGAGGGAAGTTTTTTGCTCCATGTGGTAGAGCTCATTCTTCTGATGTCTTCGAGAACCAACAACATGGGTCTGTCTCAAGTGGTTTTGGAGTTATGACGGTTTCAAATTCCTTGGGATCCAAGATGTAGATCTCTATCTGCTGACACGTAGAAACCTCACACGATAGGCAAATGCCCTGGATACGGAGATACGGCGTGAACCCCTCACTATTTTCTGACTTATATTATTTTTCTTTTCAAGCTTTGGTGTCCGAAACCCATAAAAAGTATGACGGGAAGTTTTTTCACAACACCATGCTCGATATAAACTCGTATCTAAGCGGTTTTTAACATTAGCTGAACGTCAACATTCACGCGTTTAGCTACATCTGTCGTGAATTCTCAACGTCGTAGTTGTTAACGATTTATAACGATAGATATATTATTTAACGGTTATCGTTGCCCATTAGATAGTTTCGTGAAGTGAATGAAAATTCTGTTAGCGACACACTACTAAAAGAAATTAGGTACTACATAGTAGTTCAATGGGTACCTACTACATTCGAATTTCTTCGTTGATCGACCAACGAACGAACGAAAGCAGTGTTGCCAGATCGTGATATGAATGGAATAATGGAATGAACATGTCAATTTGCCCCCATTTTTTCTCACAATCTCCCGAAAATTATACACTAAAACCCCCAGAACACATTTAGGTAGGTACTTATTTCAAACTAACTCTCCCAGCTAGCTGTTAGCTTAAACTAGATTTATTTATTTATTAAGTAATATATTTACTTTGTCATAACAGTGAAGCACCAAATCGACAAAGATATACAGGGTGTTAGGGTAAACAGTCTTATCCTTGAAACCACGTATGTACGTACACCCCTAAAATAAGACGATACAAGTTATTTTTAAAAATAAAAGTCAATTAGTTTCGATGGAATTTCATAATTCATTTCTCTGCTATCCTACGTGATTTCATGGACACCCTAGTGACCTTATCACGCCGCGCCGCCCGCTCTCGCCTGTAGCCGGCCGGTGGTGTAGGTATCGAACCACTCGAATTGTAGGTACCTACAACTTGTGATGGAACTTTCCCTTCATACTTTTCCTGGCTTAGGACAGGCTAAAATAGCTACTCTAACACATTTGCCAGTAAGTACCTAGGCTAAAGTAAGTACTTTTGGCGTATTTAAAAAGTTCATCATCAATCAAGTTTTATGTAAAAATCAATTAAACAAAAAATAAAATTTACAGCTTTATGTACAGTTTGATTTACCTACTCAAGTAACAAGTAGCCTCAATATTGAAAAAGTCCAAGATCATACCCTTTTAGGCCTAAAAATTGATACTCACCTTAATTATTGGAAAGGACATATAGAAAAAACCAAAAGCAAACTATCACAATTTATTTATGCCTTATCTATCTTAAAAAGTAACACAAATATTAAAACAGCTTTATCTGCCTACTATGCATATGCTTATTCATGGCTACGCTATGGCATAGTAATCTGGGGCAACAGTGTAGATACAAACCAATTATTTATATTGCAGAAAAAATGCCTACGTATTATTGTTAATATCAAAAGTCGCACCAGCTGTAGACCACATTTTATAGAACAAAAATTACTAACTTTGACTAGCCTTTATATATATGAAACAGCATTATTTGTTAGAAAAAACCTGAATTTATACCAATTTGATAAAAATCCACGAAGAAAAACAAACCTCATCCTTCCAATACCTAGACTTGAACTATATAGACAGAGCCCTTATTACATGTCCATTAAAATACATAATAAACTACCAACATTCCTTAAATCTGAACCCAAACACCATATATTCGCATCAAAACTACAAAAATTGCTTATTAAAAAATGCTATTATGACATAAAAGACTTTTTTGAAGACAAACTATTAGGATAGAATCCCTACATTTTCTTTTTTACAATGGAAGAGCTTCGAAGTGTTCTTAATAATATAATAGGTTATAATATTGATTAATTATAAGATGTTAAGTATAACCTAGTCACACAAATTAATAAAAAGTAAACTATTTTGTTAAAAAGTTTTATTGTACCTACCTAAGTAAATTTATATAATATTCTAAACTACACAAATGTTATTTATTGTTCATATTAAAAGATCTCCTAATTTTGTATAGAATACAAAATACTTAATTTAGTAATTAACTTAAGTCCTAGATTAAGATACATTGCCATACCCTACCTGACAGGGTACATTAATACTTACTGTATGTAATATTTTTGTTTCGCAATAAAAATACTGAATACTGAATACTGAATACTCACATTAGGCATAAAATGTTTTGAACTGGCCGTAGGCACGTAGCCTTTGTGTAGCCGCTAGGATCGTTTCCCGGCTTGGCACACGTTGTTCTGGGAACCGCTCTGCGTACATCGTACGAGCCAAGTTCATGTTGTCACCAGCGATGGCATAAAGTCGCACCATTTCAGTCCACTGTTCATTTGTGAACGACATCGTCACTTCTCTACTTAGCACAATACGCGAACAAATCGGCACATCACAAATTAGCACGGAATGCGTCGTGACGTGCTCACTACCTAGCAGACGGGCCGCGACTGACGAGCGCGCGAGCGGCGGCGTCTTTGTGCGGCGCGCGCGGCGTAGGTATGTAGGCGGCGCCTTTAAGTCGGCGCGCGAACGGGTCTTTGTTTGAAACCGACAAAGCAGGCGGCGTAGGTATAAATGTAGGGTGAAATGCTTTTATGATGTATGAGGATATTTTTTTTCAAAATTATGTAAAAAAAAGATTAGTTTTTTCATCGGTTTTGGACTCAGCTCATGATTCTGAACTTCTGGTTTCAAGGATAAGACTATTTACCCTAACACCCTGTATAGAAGAGATACACTGAGAAAAACACACACGCATTAACATTAGTAAAATTACACCAACCCTATCCAAAAAAATTAAAACCCCATCCCTGAATTTTGGCAAGGACATAGAGAATATCAACATCCTCATCTGCACATAAACAATTAATAGCCCGAAGGGCCCGTGTGAACGGGGACTGGCTCAGGAGGTTAGTTCTTGCCTTCGGAATCGCAAGTAGCATAGGTAAGGTAGTAAGGTATAAGTAGATGTATGTAGGTACTTAATGTTGTATATTTTTAATATTTAGCAAGTAAGACAGGCATTTCATGTATGTACCATTATAACTTCTTTATTATATATTTTTCATAGATAGACATTTCAATGACATATACCTATCAATAAAACAAATCAGATTGTGCATGAAGGATTCTATCCAACACTTAACAATGTTTCTATTCACCTTTATTTTTATCTGCTTTATTTATTTAGTCCTGCTTGCACCTGTGACAATATAAGTAGAGATAAACCATTCTAAAAATGAATACCGATTTTATGACGTTTAGTGGAGGGGGCGTGCATTTTGGCGTGCATTTTTAGAATGGTTTATCTCTACATATGTAATACCATAGACATAGACAGTGAGGGAATAGTGAATGAATAGTTCGTTTAGCTGTGTGTGACTAGTGAATACGCGAGTTGCGTTATATGCGTTATAGCGTTTAACGAATCAACAACGAGCAATTCATTGCTAAAGATGTTCATTCGAACGAGCAAAATAAATAAACACGAAATCAATACGACACGAACCAACAACTAAACATAGTTAAAATAATTAATCTTTATTTATTACTAGCAAACCTAAGATAGCATACACCATAAATTAACGCCAAATAAATCATCATAGTAATAATTAATGAAACAAAAAGATGATACACCGATGATGAATTAAAAAAAAAGAATAAAAAAGCAAAATAGATTGATGAGCTAAACAAAACGTGATCTTTCGTATTCAACTTCCGTTTCTGCAGCGCGAAATTTAAAACCAACGGATAATTTTCAAAATTTTCACCATCGAAATAATAGAAAATCTAAAGAAATTCTAGTAGAATATTGTAATAAAAAAACACGATGGCATTAAATAAGAGGCAGCTTTGTTCCTGTTTCTTTGTTGTTTTCGGTGTTCAGGCTCAAACATCTTCTAAATGGATGAACTGGATTTGTACTGAAAAAAAAGGCCTTATTGTAATAGCGCAGGTTTCAAAAGGAAATCCACAATTTCCTTTCATTATAGCGGAGATTTTACCTAGTTCTCGTTACATTCTTTTGCCTGAGCGTTTCCTCGAGCGCTTCTTTGAACATCGTCCGCTTTTTAGTGAAAGGAGTGTCTTTTATTTCAATGTTCGCCATTTCCGATGCCTGGAACACACACAACTTTCAGTACCTACCTAGGCATGTGGTAGGTATTATAATTAGGTAGGTAACATCAGTTAACAGTTTATTTATAGTAAAACACAAACCTATCAGACTGATAATCTGTGGTAGATATCTAATCTCCTGCCTATACTCTAGCCAAAATCGATGTGGAATGTTGACTTTGACTAGACTACATCCTTAAGTAATATAATAGCACAGATATTATAAAAGATAACACTATAGAAGATAATAGGAAATCTTTTTTAATAATTTTAAGCACTATTTTCTATGTCTTAGTGGATGATTTAAAAAATCACAAAAGCGCGGCCTATGCTTGAATACCTGGCCTTAAAATACCTATGTGTGGTTTGTTTAAATAGGTACCTACATTCCACATCGAGTTTGGCTAGTGTATAGTCCACGTAGGTAGTTTCTTTTGCAGATCTTCCTTTGATTCAGATGGCGTTCTTGTTGTACCTCATACCTACTCATACCTCATACCTCATACTATGTAGGTATAGTACATTATAGATCTTAAATTAGGTTAAGTACATACATTTTTGTTATAAAATAAATGTACCTACCTACCTATATAATGTAGTTTATACGTTTATATTATAACATCATTGCGTACCTACCATTGGGAATATACTTGAGCTAGCTTGATATTTCTTCTATGTAGGTAGGTATCTAATCTATGTTGTTTATAAGTCTACAGATTTAAATAAGTACTACTTACTACTACAACTATTACACAAGCAGCCAATTTGTAAACGTGCACTCCTACACAATTTACACAGGCAAGGCACACCCAAGGTTGCTTACCATAAACCGCTGGTTCTCCCTCAACTGACTAGTCAAGCTGTTCCTATATTCCACCTGCCGTCTCAACTCATCCTTTGCACTGTCCAGTCGACGTTGGAGCTCGTTGTAGGCTGTTCTCTTGACTTGCTCCATCTGCTCGCGCCGAGTTTGCTGAGCCGTTTGTGCTTCGATTATGGTATTGTTCAGGTGGTTTTTGTAGTCTTGGAGGGCTTGCTGGGGGATAAAAAGCACATAGGTAGGTTAGAAGATGGCCAGATGTGGAATACCCAGGTCTATAAATTTTGAAGTATTTAGAGTACCTACCTCTTGTGTAATGTTACCACGATGGGTACCTACGCAAGTATATCCGACTTCCATTGACTTATGTAGGTACATTTTATGTACCTATCTAGGTAGATATGCATATAAGAAGGTTCCTACTTTCATCTTAGATCGGAGTATTCTTGTCACTTTGAGCTGCAATCCGTATACTATTCCAAGTAGCTAGGTACTACACTAGCTAGGTACACCACCTACCTACGATTAGTTATAATATTAATAATATAATAATGCTGGACAATTCACACAGCATTATCTAGCCCCAAGCTAAGCAGAGCTTGTGTTATGGGTACTAACAAGATAACTGATATAAGTACTTATTACAATACACTACATAGATAGATATTTTTTATAATACATAGAAAACACCCAGACCAACGGAACAAATTTCTGCAGATCATACACAAATTTGTTCCGACACGGGAATCGAACCCGCAACCTCCTGGGTCGCAGGCGGACCTTCGCCCGCTGCGCCACGGAGGTCCTCATTCGATTAGTTAAAGGTTATTTATACCTATCTCCTTTGGTAGTGTGGTACACTGCGTTTCTTACAAGAAAGTATAGTGCATTTTACACCAAGGCGAGAAGGTGATCAATTCCTACCGAGTGTGTCGTTTTGGGCCCGAGGTGCAGCCGAGGGCCTTAAATAAACAAAATTTTTAAAAAAAAAATTCAAAATTTTTAAAAGCCGCCTGAAGTGGTGTCAGAAACACCAGGACCAGCTAATAATGGACAAGATTGCTAAAGAGCGTGCAACGAAGGATTTTAAGACCTTCTGGAAATCTACTAGCAAACTGAATATTAGGCCTGGCCCCCCCGTGAGCGTGGAGGGGAAGAGTGATCAAAGGGAGATAGCGCAATTGTTTATGGATCATTTTAAAGTTCACTCCGCCCTCGGTCCTTCCACGGGAGCAATCGATGTTGGGTCCAGCGAGCCGGGTGACGAACCTCTATTGCATATGTCTGCGGACCAAGTCCGCGTCACAACCAAAGGTATGACGCGAGGCAAGTCTCCCGGTCACGATGGGCTCAGCATCGAACACCTTAAAAACGCGGGGAACCACTTGCCCGGTCTCCTCTCCATGTTCTTCACAATGTGTCTTAGTCATGAGTACTTACCGGCTGACCTTATGAAGACTGTAGTAGTTCCAATTGTGAAGAACAGGACAGGGGACATATCGGACAAAGGGAACTACCGCCCAATTTCTCTTGCTACAACAATAGCAAAAGTGTTGGACAGTATGCTTGAATCTATGCTACAAAAATACCTTAACCTACATGACGCACAGTTCGGGTTTAGACCCGGACTATCCACAGAAAGCGCAATATTAGCACTCAAACATACTGTCCAATACTACACCAGTCGCAGGACGCCTGTGTACGCCTGCTTCCTCGATCTATCCAAAGCATTTGATCTTGTTTGTTACGACGTGCTCTGGGAGAAGTTGAGGGAGAGGGGCGTACCGCAGGAGATGCTTAAAATATTTCAGTATTGGTATGGGCATCAAAGAAATATTGTTAAGTGCTCCAATGCCTTCTCTGACGCATACGGGTTGGAGTGCGGAGTGAGACAGGGGGGGGGTAAGCTCTCCCTCGCTCTTCAACCTGTATGTTAATGATCTCATTGTTGGGCTTAGCAGCATGCGTGTCGGCTGTCGTGTTGATGGTGTTTGTATAAACAACATCAGCTACGCGGACGACATGGTGCTGTTGGGCCCGACAGCGAGATCTGTTGAAGAGATGCTAAAGGTCTGTGCTCACTACGCTGCCTCCCATGGTCTGTCCTATAATGTTAAAAAGTGCGAATACATTGTCTTTAAGGCCGCCGGAAATAATCTCAAAGACTTCCCGGAGATAACCTTAAACGGAATTATCATTAACAAAGTCAAATCCTTTAAATATTTGGGACATTATATCACCGACGACCTTAAGGACAATGTTGACATTGAAAGAGAACGTAGGGCTCTAGCGGTGAGGGGTAACATGTTGATTCGTAGGTTCTCCCGGTGTTCAGAAGAAGTCAAAATAACGCTTTTTAAAGCCTATTGTCAGAGTTTCTACACCGGGAACCTATGGATCAACTACACCAAACGGCCGCTGGAGACCCTACGTGTACAGTTTAATAATATATTTAGGATGATGTTGGGACTGCCTCGATTTTGCAGTGCATCGGGGATGTTTGCGGAATACCAGATTGATGGCTTTGCTGCCATCCTCCGTAAAAAAACGGCATCCCTGATGCGCAGGGTACGTGACAGCTCCAACACCATCCTAAAAACTATAGCTGGTAGAATCACCTCACCCCTGTGGAAATGCTTCATGGGGAGAGTGATATAATTGTATTTAAATTGATTTGATTATGTATTAACTTTTAAGTAGATATTAGTTTTAACTAACCCTAATAATAAGTCCTACCTTTACTAACAAATTATGGATTTAAGTTGTCCGAAATAAAATATTTGATTTGATTTGATTTGATTTGATTAAAACACATGAGGTAGAAATCGCACTTTCTGCCGAGTGATAAATAGTGCTATATACTACACCTTCGAGGAAAATAAAAAGCGGAATTAATTATTAATTGAAATTTAGAAGAACTTACCGAGCAATGATGTTGGTAAAACCTCATTGACCGCGCCAGCTCTTTTTTCAAATATTGTTCGGAAATCGGAGGAGGCCTAATGGACTTGGAGTAAAAACTTTTTGTCGTTTGACCGAACGAAAATAACCATAGCTACCGATCCGATCTTTTAGAAAAAAATAATAATAACACGTTAGAAATGGATTTCCATACACTTTTTCCTCCCGCTAAAACACGTGAGAAATGAAATTCCATAGAGTTTTTCCTCCCGGTTTCCTATAGGCCTGCAAAGACATACTTTCTATTCTTTATATGGAAAAGGAATAGCAACCTTCCGAGCAGGTGTAGTATGAAATATTTTTCAAATGCGTTTATATTTATTTAAAGGCGGCAAAGTAAGATTTATTGGCGTTGACATTTTTAGTCAGCAAAGTAGACCCAACCTCTTTCCTCCTCCGCCTTTCCTCTTCAATCTTCAGCAGCTGCTCGTCAGTCTTGTTCTCCTGCTCTCGCTTCCACTCCTGCGCTATCCTCGCAGCTTCTTCCTCCAGTTCCACTGCAGTTCTGCGTTCACGGTTGAAGTTCTCTACGAATATCTTCTTGTCGATTTGGAGGTTTCTCTGGAAATATTATAGTATTTGGTGTTATTAAGATTTTTATTATCTATATGTACCTAGGTTCCATGGGTTAGCGTCAAAAATAGGAATACTCACACTTGATTCAATTTGACACAATTCTAAATGCACAAAACAAGCTCGCAACCACAATGACTTGATGCTCCTTGCTGCAGGTTGGTGTAAAAAAATCTTAAAATTTTCACAAAAATACGTGAAAATGTTCAAAATTGGCCCAAAACGTTAGCCTATGATTAGGCACCTGACGTAATTAAAAAGCAGTCCATTGTGCGTGCTAGTATTTTCGGGTAGGAGCAAGTGCTTCGCAATGTCAGATTCTTCCAAACTTTCATCATTCTAGATGATGCTGTGTGAATTGTCCAGCAATATTTATTTATATGTATATCTATTATATAAATAATATGGTTATTTCCTCACCATCTGAATTCTACTCCTCTCTCGCTCCTTCTCCAAGTCCTCCAACGCAGTCCGAATAGTCCCATTGTCTATCTCCCTCGCTCTCGTTTTCTCTTCCCGAAGACGCGTCACCTTCATCTGGTGGCCTTCCATAAAGTTGCTCTTGTTTAGATTCTGTTGATTCTTCTTCTTGTTTATTACTGAAATGTGAAAGTGAACGTTTTATAAATTCACTAGCTGCTGCCCGCGGCTTCGCCTGCGTAGTTCCCGTTCCCGTGGTAATTCCGGGATAAAACATAGCCTATGTCCGTCTCCTGGTTCTAAGCTGCCTCCCCACCAATTTTCAGCCAAATCGGTTCAGCCGTTCTTGAGTTATAAATAGTGTAACTAACACGACTTTCTTTTATATATATAGATTATCAGAAGCTCGTGGCTGTCCATTAGTTCAAAGGATCCACACCTCCACCCCAAAACAATGTGGAACAATGTGGAACCCTAATTACTAAAACTAGGAAACTAGTAAAATTTTAATATTATGTTCAAAAGACTGGAAAAATAGGCTTTTATTTTATTCACGTAATTAGCGAAAATTCCGCAGTAAAAACGCTAAACTTTAGTAGTAGGTATAGATTCCTCACTTCTGTCTGTCTGACCGCGCAGTCCAAAATTCTGAATTGAAGTCCGAAATTACTCAATGGAACGGACAAAAGATGGACTTTAATTGGTTGGACTTAATTAAAATTTCAATTAAATGTATGGATTGAAGTGTTTAAGGACCACTGTAGTCTGAATAAAGGGATTTAAATCCTGCTAATATTATAAATGCGAAAGTTTGTGTGAATGTTTGTTACGACGTCCGCAACTACTTAACCGATTTAAATGAAATTTGGTATGTGGATAGTTTAGGTTCTAGAATAACGCAAAGGCTAATTAATTTTTTGAAAATAAACCTCTGACGGGGTTAAAAAGGGTGGTAAAGTCTCTATGGAAAATTATTATTCTTTGTTTAGATTCACTCAAAACTAATACACAAATAACTAATAAATGGATGGATGCTTGTTACCTCTTCACGCGAAAACAACTGAATGGATCGGGCTGGAATCAATCATAGGGTATTTTTATCACACGAAACAGTTCCCATGGATAGAAATTACCTTTGAACGTTTCCATGGAAACAACGCGCGCGAGGCCGAGGGCATAAACTAGTAAACTATAATGTAAATAAAAAATCACGTATTTTTTTTTATTCATATAAAATTACCCCAAGCAGGTGTGCAGTAAATTTCTGAAATTTGTATGATTTCCACGCAGGGTAAGCCGCGGGGCGCAGCTAGTTAAGTGTAAACTAAAGTTTTTATCCAGGTGGGTATATCTGATTTTTTATATAAATATACTTTTCTGTATACGCAAAAAAAATACAATAACAGAATAGAAATAAATTAGAACTATGTAGTATTTCTAACTGTATGTTATTCACTTACACTCATAATGGTCCTGTTCCATTTTCTTCTTCATACGCTCGAACTGTCTATTTTCTTTCTCCCTCTCTTCCCTAAGAGCTTCCTGGCGCTTCCTTTAAAATTAAAAAAACTAAACAACTAGGCGATAATGGCGAGAGGCGTCGAATAACGAATTGAGTTCGACTGCCCGACTCGAGCAGTTGCCATTCGTTACTAATTTGGTTAGAATTGGCGAGTCGGGCAGTCGACGCGAAATCAATTCTTTATTCGACGCCACTCGCCATTACTAACCAAATTAGTTACTAATTTGCCCTAGTCATTGAAATAGTTCACAGTCGCGCATCTTTACTTCAACGAGCTGGGCTGGTTAGGGCCTGGTTAGGCAGGGGGATAGAGCACAACAATGTCACGGGACATTGGGGGCGGTGGGGGCGGTGGTTGTGAATGTCCTCGGAGACGTGCTTGATTTGGCAATGAGAAATGGGCCTGGCGCGGTCCGTCAGAGTTCCCAGGCTCATTGATTACGCTTAGAGGCCGGTCACCGCCTCACCGGGGGGTTGTTTTGTGGGTCGTTGAAGTTTCTCTTCGACAACCCCACATAACCCTATTGTACCCTACATGCAGTACGGTATCTGTTCGCAGATTTGTGGCGACTGGTAATGGTAATGGACTGGCGTTAAGTCACGTAACTCAAATAATTCTGAATTTTTTTAATTTGAAGATTTTTCAGCCTTTTAGTTTCAGTTACACAAAATAACGACAACGTTTTCTTAGGTTTCTTTTTTGTTCTTTGTTCAAAATCCCTAAAAGCAGTGTTCCTTCGTCAGAGTCGATCGTGAAACTAAATGTCAACACGACAATTCTCGATCCTAGCTTCTGCAGCGCGGCTGCAACGCTGCAGACGCGCTGCCTCCGCGCGGCTCTTTACTGCTAATTTGAAGGCAACGTAAGTCTGCTGGGTAGTTACCTGTTGGCGCTGGCAATCTGCTCATCGTAGGCCTTTCTTCTATCTACCATCTCCCTCTGACGCCTGTCTTCATCCACTCGCTCTTTGTGCTCCTGTTATTAATTTTTCCACTTATTTACATCGATTTAAGTTAAATTCGGGAGATTGGGACTAGCTTCTCGAAAGTGGAACGCAAATTAGGTCCAACCACCTCAGTCATATTCGAACCGGCGGCGTTTGGTTTTCGTATTGTTGTCTCGGTCGCAGTTCGGTCTATGTACGTCTTTCCATCTTTGTTGCTCATTAGGTAGGTATATTGCAAAAGATTGGAAATAACTTGTCTTTGCGTTTGGTACTTAGCGCTGGAGGAACGTACATAAATAAATAAATAAATAAATAAATAATGCTGGACACTTCACACAGCATTATCTAACCCCAAGCTAAGCAGAGTTTGTGTTATGGGTACTGATATACCTACATTGTACAATACATAGATAGATATTTTTTATTATACATAGAAAACCACTTGCGTCAACTAATAAAACTAGAAAATCAAGTAAAAAATAATAATTGTAAAAAGAAAATAACTTACATACCTGTGAACACCAATCGATTTGAACGGTTGAAATTGAATTAGGATTCTAAACCATCACTTATTCACTCACTTAACAACCCAAATGAGTCGTATTGTAATTTTTTCAACAAATTTACCAATGCGTTCAATTCAATATTCACACCCAAATCGATTATGGTCTCAGAAAAACTTACCTTTAGTGAGTGGGCAACAGTGGGTATACATAAAAGTAGACAAAAGTTGTATGAACTGTATAGTGAAAAACAATACAATTTTAGCCAGGAGTTCAAAGAAAAAGTAAAAATTTACTCTAAAATATTTAGAAAAGTTTGTCAAATAGCAAAATCAAATTATATTAGCTCGAAAATTAGAAATAGTGAAAATGTTATAAAATCAACTTGGAATATAATACGTTAATGATTACAATTTAAAGATTAATAATTACTCAATCAAAAATGATGTTGAAGTGGCCCAAGCATTTGAAAACTTTTTTTCTGAAATTCCAATCTCTACTACAAAGTGTTTAAACTCTTCTCGAAT
This sequence comes from Eupithecia subumbrata, assembly GCA_949316285.1. Lineage (NCBI taxonomy): Eukaryota > Metazoa > Arthropoda > Insecta > Lepidoptera > Geometridae > Eupithecia > Eupithecia subumbrata. The sequence continues at coordinate 497,800 of OX438644.1, read as the reverse complement.
AATTGCTGAGTCATTACTAATAGAAAATGTATCTAAATGTAAAAATAAATTTAACTTCATGAAACAGATATTAAAAAAGCCTTTAAACTTTTGAATATAAAGAAAACTGCAGATCTCTGGGGCATTTCCGTTACAATTATTAAACCTTTGATTGAAACCATTGCAACAGATCTAGCTTTTATATTTAATGAATCTATTGATTGTGGTGTGTTTCCTGATCTAATGAAATGTAGTAAAATAATCCCACTGTATAAATCGGGTAGTAGGTCTGACCCCACTAACTTTAGACCAATATCAGTACTGCCTACATTCAGCAAAATTTTTGAAAAACTTATTTTACATCAATTGCTTAGGCATTTTAATGGCAATGACCTGCTGCATTGTAAGCAATTCGGGTTTACTCGCGGCAGATCAACTACTGATGCCGGTGTAGAGTTAGTATCGCATATTTTTGATGTTTGGGAGAAGTCGCAAGACGCTTTAGGCGTTTTTTGCGACTTGTCAAAAGCGTTCGATTGCGTACACCATGAAACATTAATCAGGAAATTACATCACTATGGAATAAGAAACACCTCTTTGGATCTTCTTACCTCTTATTTGAGTGATAGGATACAAAGAGTTGACATTAATGGGAAACGGTCTTCGGGGTCTGTAGTTACAATGGGTGTACCGCAGGGTTCTATCCTCGGTCCTTTCCTATTTTTAGTTTATATCAACGACCTTCCTCATCTGGTCAAGAATAATCACGAGATTGTATTGTTTGCTGATGATACTTCATTAATTTTTAAAATGAAACGACATAACACTAATTTCGACGATGTGAATAATGCAATCTCAAAAGTAGTCCATTGGTTTAGTGTCAATAATCTTTTGCTTAATGAAACTAAAACGAAATGTATAAAATTTGCTCTACCTAATGTAAAACACGTTAAGATTGATGTAAACGTAAAAGGAGAAACGTTAGAAATTGTAAACAGTACAGTATTCTTAGGAATAACCTTAGATAGTAAACTTCAATGGGGCCCACACATAGATAAGCTATCGAAAAGACTTAGTTCTGCAGCGTATGCAGTCAAAAAAATCCGTCATCTTACAGACGTTGATACTTCTAGACTAGTCTATTTCAGCTACTTCCATAGTGTTATGTCTTATGGCATACTGCTGTGGGGGAACGCTGCGGATATTGACACCGTATTTGTGCTGCAGAAGAGAGCTGTTCGTGCAATCTATAATACGGGTCCCAGAGAATCCCTGCGTGATAAATTCAAAGAAATAAACATAATGACAGTACCATGTCAATATATTTATGAAAACTTGTTGTACACTCATAGAAATAAAAATCTGTTCCCTAAAAATTGTGATAAACATAACTTTAATACCAGAAATAAACATAAACTCGCTGTGCCCACAACTAGGCTACACAAGATAAATGTATCTTTTAAAGGGCAATGTATACGCTTCTACAACAAAACTCCTAGTGAGTTGCAAAAATTATCAGTAAATAAATTCAAACAAATTATAAAAACCTTGTTGTGCAAAAAGGCTTACTATAAAATATCTGATTATCTAGAAGATAAAAAAGCTTGGGACGGGTTTTGCTCCAACTCGAAAATTAACAACTAACAGGCTAAAGGTTTCTTCGTCGCTTCTTTACTTTGGTCTACATACCGAAGCGACAGAAATCAAAAATATCACTTTATTTCCGTGTCCGTGTTTAGTTTTACAATTTGACCTTTTCTAAGTGTACATTTATTGTATTTATGGAAATAAAGAGTTTTTGATTTTGATTTTGATTTTGATAGGCGGGACATTACCAATTAATGTCAAAATAATAACAGCTTTTATGTTATTTTTTTTTATTAAATTAGTATAGATTCAGGCGTTACTTTGCGGAAATCCATTGCAAGATATATATGAAAAGTATTTAGTTTAGCGGTTTCATAATAATTTAGTGTGTGGAACCGAGCACGCTACGCCGTAGCGGCTCGTAGCACTCTACGGGTGTAGCCGCGTAGCAGTCGCTACGCCGTAGCGGCTCGTAGCACTCTACGGGTGTAGCCGCGTAGCAGTCGCTACGCCGTAGCGGCTCGTAGCACTCTACGGGTGTAGCCGCGTAGCAGTCGCTACGCCGTAGCGGCTCGTAGCACTCTACGGGTGTAGCCGCGTAGCAGTCGCTACGCCGTAGCGGCTCGTAGCACTCTACGGGTGTAGCCGCGTAGCAGTCGCTACGCCGTAGCGGCTCGTAGCACTCTACGGGTGTAGCCGCGTAGCAGTCGCTACGCCGTAGCGGCTCGTAGCACTCTACGGGTGTAGCCGCGTAGCAGTCGCTACGCCGTAGTAGCTCGTAGCACTCTACGGGTGTAGCCGCGTAGCAGTCGCTACGCCGTAGTAGCTCGTAGCACTCTACGGGTGTAGCCGCGTAGCAGTCGCTACGCCGTAGTAGCTCGTAGCACTCTACGGGTGTAGCCGCGTAGCAGCCGCTACGCCGTAGCGGCTCGTAGCACTCTACGGGTGTAGCCGCGTAGCAGTCGCTACGCCGTAGTAGCTCGTAGCACTCTACGGGTGTAGCCGCGTAGCAGCCGCTACGCCGTAGCGGCTCGTAGCACTCTACGGGTGTAGCCGCGTAGCAGTCGCTATGCCGTAGTAGCTCGTAGCACTCTACGGGTGTAGCCGCGTAGCAGTCGCTACGCCGTAGTAGCTCGTAGCACTCTACGGGTGTAGCCGCGTAGCAGCCGCTACGCCGTAGCGGCTCGTAGCACTCTACGGGTGTAGCCGCGTAGCAGTCGCTATGCCGTAGTAGCTCGTAGCACTCTACGGGTGTAGCCGCGTAGCAGTCGCTACGCCGTAGTAGCTCGTAGCACTCTACGGGTGTAGCCGCGTAGCAGTCGCTACGCCGTAGTAGCTCGTAGCACTCTACGGGTGTAGCCGCGTAGCAGCCGCTACGCCGTAGCGGCTCGTAGCACTCTACGGGTGTAGCCGCGTAGCAGCCGCTACGCCGTAGCGGCTCGTAGCACTCTACGGGTGTAGCCGCGTAGCAGTCGCTACGGGACACCGTATAATAGCTCCGGCGCACGAAGGTGGAAATAAAATGAATAATTTAAGGTAATTAACATGACAGTGATGAATAGGAATTTATGTTTTGGCGGGGCATTGACCTCGCTTTTTGTTGGAAGAGGTTTTATCCAAAAATATTCTGAAATGAAACTTTATGAAATTACAGAAATGGAAAAACTCTGTAAGGGAATGGGTCTATTATACCTTAGACGCCAAGGGTTGCGGATTCAATGCCTATTGCGAGACAATACAATAATACAATACATAACACTTTATTGCACACCAAGGAAATACAGAAATAAAATTCCTACTAATGTTATACAAATCCGAAAGTTTGTGAAATGTGAAATTTTTGTTACCTAGGATATCCAAAATTACTGAACTGATCAAAATGAAAATTGGCGTATATTTAGAACAAAACCTAACTTAGATAATAGGCTACTTATTATTTCGAAACTGCGCATGTGAAGCCGCGAGCTGAAGCTTGTACATAATAAAAAGAGATACAGAGTTGCACAATGGGCGGCCTTCTCGTTGAGAGTGATCTCTTCCAGACAACCATGGGATGGACACGACACAAATGTTTGTTCAATCTGCTAATATTTGGTTTTTTCAGATTAAGTTATAAAAGTATCTTTATTCGGTTATTTACTCCAAGATAATTTGTGTTTAGGTTACAATACCGAAGAGATATTGTTGCAAAATATTTTATGACACTGATATCAAAGAAGCATATCGCGAAAATTCGAAACAATGTTTAGTTTTGATAGCTTCGTCTCTTCACCTCGGCTTGTAGTAGCATGTAGTTGTAGATGAAGATTGGGATTGAAAAAGTCAATCTTTTGCTTCGATCATATTTGTCAAATTATTATTATACACTCATGTTTTCTTAGATCTCGTTATAAAATACATATTTTATTATAGAAAATAAAATATTATAAAACTATTGTACAGTAAAAAATATATCAAAACGGTGAATCACCGCCGCGAAACTCAAGCAACTTATTGTTTTTATTAATAGACTAGTTCATCCCACTGCTGGGAAAAGACCTCCCCTCACTCTCTCCAGACATAACGATCACTCGCCAGTTCGGTCCAGTTGGCCTGGAATATGTTCAATTCGTCACCCCATCTCCGTCTAGGTCTACCACGTCGCCTTCTCGGCCTTTGTCATTTGCTATTTGTCACATACCTATAGATCTAAAAAGCATTTTGAGAAGGAGACCAAGAGGAGGATCCAGCTAGGCTGGGCAGCGTTTGGGAAACTACGTCGAGTCTTCTCGTCATCCATACCGGAATGATTGAATACTAAAGTTTACAATCAGTGCGTCCTACCCGTCATGACCTACGGAGCTGAGACGTGGACACTCACGGTAGGGCTGGACCACTAGTTCAAAGTCGCTCAGCGAGCTATGGAATGAGTTATGCTCGGAGTTTCTCTGAAGGATAGAAATCGTAACGAATACATCCGACAGAGAACCAAAGTTATCGACATAGCTCAAGGAATTAGCAAGCTAAAGTGGTAATGGGCGGGCCATATCTCGCAAAGAACCGACACGACAACCACTGGGGTAAACGTGTTCTTGAGTGGACCGCGACTCGGCAAACCGCGACTGCGCCAGGTGGGATGACGATCTGCGAAAGTCTGCAGGCAGATGCTGCAAGCCGAAGACAGGGCGGTATGGCTCTCATTAGGAGAAGCCCTATGTCCAGCTGTGAACTAATATAGGCTGATGATGATGATCTAAGCGGGCATTACATGACATTTTCAATGACAATCATTATCTACACGGCTTCTACCTTCATATTTTTTGACGACCTCCGTGGCGCAGCGGGCGAAGGTCCGCCTGCGACGCAGGAGGTTGCGGGTTCGATTCCCGCCTTGGAATAAATTTGTGTACGATCTGCAGAAATTTGTTCCGTTGGTCTGGGTGTTCTCTATGTATAATAAAAAAATATCTATCTATGTAGTGTATTGTATTAAGTATATCAGTTATCTAGTACCCATAACACAAGCTCTGCTTAGCTTGGGGCTAGATAATGCTGTGTGAATTTTCCAGCATTATTTATTTATTATTTATAAATTTATTTGTGACATAACATATTTACTTTGACAAGGTTCGATTCCATTCTGATCGCGAGTGGATTATACCTAAAACAATGATTTGTTAGCGGTTCGTCCAAAAAGCGATTCGTTTAAATCGCGTTTCGTCCATTAAGCGGTTCGTCAGGAATCCATGCGCAGTTCGTCCAATTCTTACTAAGTCCTTTAGAATTATCCATTAAAGTTTACATTTGATTACCTTCTGCTTAACTTCTTCCTCTAGAAGATGATGCCACAACAGATCTATGTCCCGCTCCTGCCGCTCTATGTTCTTCTTCTCTATCATTTGCAATAGTTGCATCTCTTTCAACTCTTTCTCGTCTTCTTTTGTGCACATCATTCCTCTGGCACTGAAAATGTTTCAAAGTAATTTTTGAGAACATGACTTTAGGGAAGGAACTTTGACGAGATAACTCAAGCGGGTCAAAGAAGAAAATACAGAATGAAATAAATGAAATTTAGTTAAAAGGTGAATAAGTGGTGTATTGTTATTTCGACCCTTTTCATCTCACAAGCGGAGAGTAATAATATTTTTTGTCATTTCAACCCACACAAATTTTACAGTGTTGTTTCAACCCACTCAGAAGAAAACAAGCGATAATCAGCAGAAGTATGGCAAAAGTACAGTCAGATCAAACAAGATCCGTCAAGTGCGAGTGTAACTCGCGCGCCGAGGGTTTTGAACGTTTGTCAACAAATATGTACCAAAAGTACCGGTTAGAGACTTCGCAATTTAACGAATACCTAAGAATAGTAGATACCAATCTACATTTGAGATGGATCTCTCTGCATGCTTCGGTTAAATGGGTGGTTCGGTTAAGGTGGGTAATGGTAAATTTTTCGACTTTTTTCGAAATATTTCAAAAAGTATGAAAGTTACAGAAATTTGAAAAACTGGTTTGAAATGTCCAAACCGATACCTTTCATTTGATACCCCACTCGGTGGGGTAGCCCCCCTTTTGAAAATTATTCCTTTTTGACCATTTTTCAAAAAGTGTTCTTTTTACAGACTTCTCTATATTTTTCCTGTAAAATATAGATCCATATCTACAAACGCTTCATACATTTTAAATGGATCGCTTGGCAAACTTCGGAGATAGGGGGGGGGGAATGGGTTTTTTTTCGACTTTTTTCTAAATATTTCAAAAACTATGAAACCTACAGAAATTTCAAAAACTGTTTTGAAACGTACAAACCGATACCTTTTATTTGATACCTCACTCGGTGAGGTAGCCCCCCCTTTTGAAAATTATTCCCCCCCATTTTGACCATTTTTCAAAAAGTGTTCTTTTTTCAAACTTCTCTATATTTTTCCTGTAAAATATAGATCCATGTCTATAAACGCTCCATACATTTTACATGGATCGATCTGCAAACTTCGGAGATAGGGGGGGGGGAATGGGTATTTTTTTGACTATTTTCAAAATATTTGAAAAAGTATGAAACCTACAGAAATTTTAAAAACTGTTTTGAAACGTACAAACCGATACCTTTCATTTGATAACCCATATGACCCTGTAGGTATCTTTTAAAATTTCGGCATCACAATTTGTATGGAAAATATTCATTTTCATTTTTCATTTATTTTCATTTATTTTTCTCTAAATCTGTACAGGCGCACGAAATGTATTATTATTTTAAATTTCAAGTTGATAGCTGCAGTAGTTTTTGAGTTATTAATGAGGGAAAAAAGGACAGACAAAGCGAGACCATAAGGGTTTTGAAACCGATCTTCGATCATCAAAACCCTAAAAACATGATAGGTTTTACATATTTTTAACCCCCGACGCAAAAAGAGAGTGGTGGTGTTATAAGTTTAACGTGTCTGTCTGTGTAATGTGTATGTGTCTGTGGTATCGTAGCTCCTAAACGGATGAACAGATTTTCGTTTTGTTTTTTTTTTTGTCATAGATAATTTTATCCCGAGTGTTCTCAGTCATGTTTCATGAAAATCTGTCGGGATGTTCTTTAAATTTTTAATTTTGTTTATATCCTATTTGATTGTTTTGAAAAAACATAAATTCGACTTCGAATTAAATGTATGGCACGCGTTTTATGGAATAATAATAATAATAATAATGTCCTCCTAGCAGAATTTCGACCAGGGCGGCCAGTCTCATCGGAGACTAGCCAGATGCGCAGGACATACTATAGTGCACAAGTGTTTGCGCAAACACAGGTGCACTCTCATAATCCAATGGGACGACAGATCGACACGACTGAGGGGAAGTCAGGCTGACTTTTTGTAATACAAACTACGTTGTTCCAGGTCCAGCAGTTCCAGGTCCAGCAGGGTATTTTGATTCGTCGGGAAGGTCGTCGGATTTGATATCGGAACATTTTTACGACGAACCAACATACCCTGCAGATATGTGTGCAATATTTCAGGTCGATCTGTTCAGGAGTGTGTCACTTCTTTGACGTTGTTTTCGGCCGGCATCTTCACAATGGCACAGACTTTCTCCTTTATAATATTAAAATATAATTCAGGGCACACATTTATTGAGAAGGTAGAAAGAACTAGAATACTCACATCTTTTCCCTCTCCAATCCCTTCAAACACTCTCTTAACTTCTCTTTCTCCATCTCTTCCAAATACGCCACTCTCTTCTGTACCTTCTCCTTACAATACCCGCACTCCTGCCTCTCCTGCTTCCTGCTTAACTCCTCCATGAACTGCTGCTCCTCTTCTTTTAGAAGGAGTTTGAGTTTCTCCCTCCTTTGTCATAGTTTCTCTTCTTCTATAGATAGGAGTTCTTGTACTTTTTCGTTGGTCCTGTTTTCTATTAGCCTGGGGAAAAATGGGAGATTGACATTTTAAGAAAAATTTTAACCTTTCGCGATTTCTTAACATAGTTAATGATTTTATCGGCTGTATATTATACAGGGTTATTGATAATTCACTGAAACTATGTTAACTGCAGTTAACATAGTGTCAGTGAATTATTCTGTCCATCATCACGAACACGTTAGTGAAGGCACCAGGTCTCAATTCTATTTTTTTTGTAAATTGCCTCGTATACAAAATAATATCCGAAACCTAATTAATTACTAAATACCGATTTCACACTCTTATTTAAATCCACATCATAATCATTGGCTAATTTTAAATCTACGCGAGATGATTTAAGTAGCTTTAGCCTGGCCGGGAGACAGCCGAACACACACACACCCTCTGATAATTCGGGGTGGTTTTTATTTTTAGTTTCAAAGAAAACCCCTTTATTAAACGATTTTTGAATGAAGGGGATTACATACTTATATCATTCCCTTTCTCCAATTTTAAGAATTGAGCCCTGACGTCTTCACGGACGTGTTCATGATGGTGGGCAGAACCTGCAGTTCACAAAGTATCAGTGAATTGAACCAATAACCCTGTATATTGCTGTCACGCGGTAGGAATGTAGGGGAAATAATAAAAAAAGGTACGCGATAAATACCCGATAAAATCATTAACATACGAAAAAAATATCAGAATGTCTTTGGGTAGGTGCTAAAAATCAAAGGTATTTAAAGTAGGGACAAGATAATAGGTCACATTTTACAGTTGTCAGTCTTATAGTAGGTATGAGATCCGACTGCAGAATTAGTGCACCCATCGAGTATGAGCTAAAAACAAAATTTTTATGCATATTTGTGATAAGGAGAATATAATATATATATCAAGTAAGTTGCTTATCAAAATTTGGCCGCTAGTATTTGTATTAAATTATTGTAATTTTTTTTTATTTAGGGCAGAAGGCTTTATTGACAATGAAAATTACAATAAAATAATAGAAAGAAATTAGAACTACAATTGAAAAAATTTAGCTCACTGCAGACTAATTAATTGTTAATTGATTTTTGGGAAACCGCCGTAACAAGGTTACGTTGTTGAATTTTGATGAATTGTCAAATGTTACCTATTAAAATGGGCTGACTTTAGCTATTTGTATCGTGGTTTGTTTACAAACATTCTACATCGAGTTTGGCTATTATATATACCCACATCTATGCAGAATTTCATCTAAACAAACAGTCACCTCACTACCAAGCAAAGAGTGACAACTGTCAAATGTGACCTATTATCTTGTCCCTACTGTAGGTCCTTACAGCTGAAAATATTTATGAATCGGATGTGCGTTCATGGGAGTATCAAAATTTTACTCTCTGCCGGGTTACTATAAATATATACCTTCTGAAGTTTGTATAGGATAGGATCTAGGACGACCTCCGTGGCGCAGCGGGCGAAGGTCCGCCTGCGACGCAGGAGGTTGCGGGTTCAATTCCCGCCTCGGAACAAATTTGTGTACGATCTGCAGAAATTTGTTCCGTTGGTCTGGGTGTTTTCTATGTATAATAAAAATATCTATCTATGTAGTATATTGTATTAAGTATATCATTTATCTAGTACCCATAACACAAGCTCTGCTTAGTTTGGGGCTAGATAATGCTGTGTGAATTGACCAGCATTATTATTATTATTATTATTATATCACAAACTGGGTAGGTACTCTACCTAACTTTAGGTACCCTTATCACGATACTTATTAATACTTATAAATGGTGTGAAAATAAATTAATTATTTGCCATGCAGCGGGGCAATGCAGCCAGCGTCTTGGGGACGACGTGACAACTGGTATTGATATGGATTAGTTGAGCTACTAGTAGATTGTTTGCAACAGTCTGCAGTTAGCTCAATTGTTTCAATTGTAAATACTAGTTCTAATTTATTTAAACTATTTTATTGAAGATAGGTAGGTAGTTTATTTTGCTGTGGTCGGTAGTTAGCTTGTCATAAGGTGTTGTTTCTGTGGGAACTGATTTATGAGATAAAAAGTAGTCTACGTTTGATTCCAGGATTAGAATTACCTGTATCACCAACATTTCAACCCGATCCGTCCAGTAGTTTTCGCGTGAAGAGGTAACAAACAATCCATCCAAACTTTCACTTTTACGATATTAGTGTGACTAGCGGCCCGTCCCGGCTTCGCACGGGTATTATTAAATATTTTTATAATTTTTCGCTATACATCTATAAACTCTGCTCATACCTCTGCATATGAAGAGAATCGTAGTCGACGACGTCTGTAAGCTTCTTCATAGCCTCGATGTCGGCGGATATTTGTGTCTCCGACCTCTGGCGACCCTGGAACCATCCTTAGGTTAGAATAGAAGTTTCCAACAGAATAAAACGTCAAATGCAAGTCGCACCAAGGGTTCCGTATAATTGTAAGACCTTTCAAATTTCTTGATTCTAGGTCTACGGGAAGTCTTATAGGTTTTGAGATTTATGATTCCCTTAGAAATTTCAAAATATTCGATAAAAACTCCACGCGTTCCTGAGAAGAGGGGGTTGACAGACGGACAAGAAAGTGATACTATAAGGGTTCCTTTTTTCCTTTTGAGGTACGGAACCCTAAAACAAAAATCTTCCTAAATTATTTTCTCAGTAACAGTGTTTGATAATGTCCTTCTTTTTACTCCTTAGGGTAATTTAATTCTATTGCATGCAACGTTATTTTTTCTATTTTCACATTATTGATTTCAATCTAGATCAAAATTTGTAAAAGTAGCATAAGTTTATTCTTAATTCGATTATCTCATTTGTGAATGAATAAATAAATAAATAAAAAGTACACAAATTAGCTGGTTTTTGATCACAAGAGCTGAAATAATAATATTATATTATTACTAGTTGCTGCCTGCGGCTTCGCACGTGCTATTCAAGTAGCCTGTATCCGTGCCTATGGCGTGGGTGCCTATGGTAACAGACAGACAGATCGACGGACAGAGTTACTTTTGAATTTATAATACCTATTAGTATGGATTATTATTGATATTTTGACCAGTTTTACTTGGGAAATAATTGCACGCGTGCAAGTTGAACAAAATTGGTGTCAAATTCAACCCTTCGTTTAGGTCTACTTATAAATATACCTAGGTTATGTTGTACGTTATAAAATAGCCTAACGATTTATACAGGGTGCCACGGAAAGGGTGTATCTAATAATCCGAAAGAGGGTGTTTCTCGACAACTAGGGGAAAACTTATTTATTTATTTATTCTTTATTGGTAAATCATAGCGTAGGTGATAGATATAATTATAGTAATACATATTGATTTTACAAATGAGCCAAAAAAGATTTACACCTAAAAGGTAAATATCGAGTTCAGGTAAAAATTGAAGTGCTAAATATTTACAAACTTACGCGATCTGAACACATTATTATTAGTATTGTTAAACGGGTATTTATCGCGATAAATACCCGTTTAACAATACTAATAATAAAGATTGAAGTCCTTTACACAAAACTTGAGGCAGGTACTAAGATACTCACTGTATACACTGTATACTTATATTACTTTTTATATTTTTTGCAAAATTGAAGTTTTTATTTCTTAATTTAAGTGTTCTTTTACGCGCACTCTTGCATTATTTAACATTACAAAATGTTTAAAAATGGTTTTTGCTTGTTCTTTCTCCAAAACCAGTGTTTTGTTATGAAACTGTTACAAAAAAAGTTGTAAATCCGTTGAAATTAAAAATTAAACGGATTAAAATTTTATATAAGAATACACAAAAGAACACGAATATGAGGAAACGTATATTTTTTTCAAAAAAAGTTTAAAAAGGTTGGAAATTAAAAAAACATAGAACAAGCATTGTCCCCCCTCGATGTCCAGAATCACCCCCTTGCGGTTTAATACACCCTTCCGTGGTACCCTGTATACCCATACGTGGTACTTACGAGCCAGAACTGCGAGGGATGTCCAGAGTAAACCATGTGCTTCATCTTAGGTGCTTTCCAACCAACCACGTCACTTCCACTACCACACACTATTTCTCTATCTATCCAATATCAATCAGAAACAAAAACAACTTAGCTACTTATACAATGTTTTGGAACATGGTTTTGCAACAGTCTGCAACTGCAGTTTTACAATTGAAACAATTCAGCTAACTAGCTCAAATGTTTCAATTGTAAATTCTTAATCTAATTTGTTTCTATTATTTGATTGTAACTTTCTTTGTGAATAAAGGTCATTTATTAATTATTAATATTTAGTAACAATTATTGTTTTATCCTCTTATTATACAATGGATTTCCGCAAAGTAACGCCTGAATCTATTATTTTTATAAAGGTAATGTACATACATTATTTGATTATAATTTACTTGGTTAATATTGTAACGATTTGGTACTTCTGGTTTGTAAATTCTCATGAACCCGAAAGTTTTAAAATTTGGATTATTTCAGATAAAGATGCGGGTAGAAGTCTATAATTTCAAGTTTCTGAAAATTCAATATTTTAGGATTCAACATGCTGCAAATTCAAATTTTACAAACTCAACATTTTAGGAATTCAAGTTTATGCAAATTCAACATTTTAGGATTCAACATGCTGCAAATTCGACTTTTCGTAAACTCTACATTATGAGATTCAACGATCTGTTCTGTGTTGAAGGATAAAATGCCCAAATTTTCAAATATTATTTGTAGCGAAATTTTTGATTTATATAAAGTCGCTATTTTAGACGTAGTTTAGGTACGTGTTTTAATCATGTCAAAATCTCCGATATTACCCATAAGTTTCGCAACAAGATGCAGTTAGCTCAACTGTTTGTTTCAATTGTAAATCTAGTTCTAATTTGTTTTTATTACTTTAATCCAATTCTAATTTTCCTTGCCAATAAACACAGTAATACTTTATTACTGTGTTTATCTGTGAATTTATTTTCATTAGCCCCCTGACAAAGAAGTTTTTTATGCAAATATGTAATAGTCAATAAAAGTTAATAGTTACAAATAAGTTTCACGACATGGCTTCGTCGTAGATCCCAACCAAACGGATGAACCGATTTTGATCTAGTTCGTGTTCATTTGATTGTAATTTTCTTTGTCACAAAGAATTTTATTTATTTATTTAATTCAATACAGCCCACGGTACAGTTGACTAAAATTATCATAAAGGTTTTGAATTTGAATTTTTGTGAAAAAAGTTTGAATGTATTTCTTTTGAAGCCAAGCTAAAAGTTCTTCAAATAATATTAAAATCACTGACACGAACAGCACAAGCACAAGCACAAGCACTAGCACTCAACTCAACTGATATATTATTAAGAGGTCTCACTATCGATCCAACTTGTTGCTTGACAACGACTGTTTACATAAAGCTCCGGTAGCTTTATACTTACCTTACAAGGTTGGCTTAGGGGCTTCAGTAACAAATATTCACAAGACATGGTACAAAAAAATGGTGGAATAATACAGTAAAGCTGTATATCTCGCTCTAGTACAGGCGCGTGAATATTTTTTCGTGAATGCTTTCGAATACTCTCTGAACCTTCCTTCTAGTAACTTTTATTTAAATGTTTATTTATTTAGCATGAACAAATACATTATGTAGCTAGAATAAAATGGGACACTGGAGAGCGCGTAAGTTCAAAACTGTGTGGCACCTCCCAGCGCGCAAACTCAGGATATGGTTAAAGCTCAATTCACCAAACAGAACTATGTCATAACTTTATTCACAAAGAAAATTACAATCAAATCATAGAAATAAATTACAACTAGTATTTACAATTGAGCTAACTGCAGATTAACCTCTGTTACATTATTTACCTACCTAACGTGATGAAGAAATGAATGACTGGGATATACTTAAGGTTATTTTCAAGATTTGTGATTTTTTTTGTTATTGAAATAAATAATAAATAATAAATAAATAATAAAAATACTGACCAGCTCTGGGGTCACGCGTCGCGAGACCAGACGCTCAGATATTTTTTTGTTTTTTGAGTCTAAGTACCTACCCAACTTTTGGTGAACATGTACCTACCTAAAAACTACCGAAGAAAATATGCAGCAAAAGCTACCTATAAAAACCACAATAATACATATTTAATTTTAGACAAGAGGCTTTTATAAAATAAAATACTTAAGAGCATAAGAAGCTCATACTACGATTCTCTTTTTCGGGGTTCAAAATCTACAAACCGCATTTAAATTACAGGGTACAACTTTTGTGTCTACTCTATCAGGGTAAGACCCAATAACTGGAGCTTGGTCCATACGAATTATCTATAAACAGTGCCGGTGGGCGACATCGTTATGTTCCAGAATTTTGATATTAAAATTTAAAGAGACGTTATTTGAATATCAATAGGCTGCCTCTTCAGTGAGGAGCGAGGCGTAGGCGGGAGCGAGAGCGTAGGCGGGAGCGGCGGCGGGGTCTAGGAGAAGTTCAATGACTCTCTCAATAAGGTGCCTGATGAACAAATACTCAAATCAAAGTCTTCGAGTAGGTCTCAAGTCGTGCTTTTTTGATAGCGAACTTTACACTAAAAATTAAGGTTAAATAAATAAACTTAAGACGTGCGATTTTTCCACTGCGTAATGAAGAAAAACAATTTCAAAAAATCTGCCTTTTCTAACTACCGAGTCAATAATTTTGAGAAGGAGGCCAGGAGGAGGATGCAGCTAGGCTGGGCAGCGTTTGGGAAACTACGTCGAGTCTTCTCGTCATCCATACCGCAATGCTTGAATACTAAAGTTTACAATCAGTGCGTCCTACCTGTCATGACCTACGGAGCTGAGACGTGGACACTCACGGTAGGGCTGGGCAGCGAGCTATGGAAAAAGCTTTGCTTGAAGTTCCTCGAAGAATAGGATTCTTAACGAATACATCCGACAGAGACATCCGACAAAGTTATCGACATAGCTCAAAGAATTAGCAAGCTGAAGTGGCAGTGGGCCGGCCATGTCTCGCGAAGGACCGAAAACCGCTGGAGTAAACGTGTTCTTGAGTGGAAACCGCGATTCGGCAAGCGTAGTGTAGGACGCCCTCCGGCCAGGTGTGATGACGATTTGCGAAAGATTGCAGGCAGATGCTGGATGCGGCAAGCTGAAGACAGGGCGCGCTATGACGCTCATTAGGGGAGGCCTACGTCCAGCAGTGGACTATATACGATTGACTATATACGATACGATACGCTTATGATGATGATGATGATGTACTACCGAGAACGAACTTTAAGGCTGAACGAGTCGCTCATCTCTCCATACAAACGTGGAAGGGTAACTACAACGCTGTTTGATGTTAACACATTATTCCTGATGAGCATAGGCTACTTTTTACCGCGGGAAAATGCTACATTCCTACGGGAAAACGGGTAATAGGACAACGGGTAGTAAGAATGCAGCTAGTATTAAGTATATCAGTTATCTAGTACCCATAACACAAGCTATGCTTAGCTTGGGGCTAGATAACGCTGTGTGAATTGTCCAGCATTATTTATTTATTTATTTAAGTACCCACCTTTAGGGGCCATGCGCAGGATTTTTGCCCCTGAATTCAGAACACGAAAAATCAATAGTTACCTACTTATATAGGTTAGGCAGAAACCATGCCGAAACCTTACAAGTGCCTTCCGAGAAATCGTGTAGCTACACCAAAGTTTATTAGGTTTCATTTAATTGCAGCATGTGTTCTAGGTATTAAAACATACTCATAGGGTTAATATTAGGTACATTCAGCTGCGAAAATTTGTATACACTGCCAAGTTTTTAATTTGACTAAATAGTAAGCGTAATCAGGTGAACTGCCTCGTTGGTCTAGCGGTCAGCTCGTTCAACCGCTGATTATGAGGTCCTGAGTTCAAGTCCCGGGTCGGGCCAATAGTTGTTCTAGCAAGAAAAATAAACAGTAGCAACCCGGAGTGAGGAAGTTGGCGGTGTTACACCCCCGTGCCTCGGAAAACTCGTTAAGCCGTTGGTCCTGCGCTTGACGGAGGACCGACAGGACCGGGGAGAGGTCCCCGTTCTTGTCGGTCTGCTGAGAGTGCACCTGCGTTTGCACACACTTATGCACTGTAATATGTCCTGCGCATCTGGTTAGTCTCCGATGAGACTGGTCGCCATTTGGCTAGGAGGACATCATCATAGTTATTATTAATATCTCAAAAAAAAATCTTGAATAACCCTGAATGTGAGGGCTTACGCATAGTGCGTAATATGTAATATATAAAAATAACAAAAAACCTAAGTGTAAAGTGGTTGTGATAATTATTTAGGGCCTTCTCCGAAAACGAAAATAGAAGTTTCGTTTTCGTGAAAAACTAAACGAATCAGATTTGATTTAGTTTTTAAGAGTACAGGCCCAGGCAGATGCTGGATGCGGCAAGCTGAAAACAAGGCGCTATGGCGCTCATAGGGGAGGCCTATATCCAGCAGTGGACTATTATGCTACTGATGATGATGAAATCAAAAGTTTTCAACCAGTGCGCCCTACTCCTACCCGTCATGACCTACGGAGCTGAGACGTGGACACTCACGGTAGGGCTGGACCACTAGTTCAAAGTCGCTCAGCGAGCTATGGAATGAGTTATGCTCGGAGTTCCTCTGAAGGATAGGATTCGTAATGAATACATCCGACAGAGAACCAAAGTTATCGACATAGCTCAAGGAATTAGCAAGCTGAAGTGACAGTGGGCCGGCCATGTCTTGCGAAGAACCGACAACCGATGGGGTAAACTGTTCTTGTATGGAGACCGCGACACGGCAAACGTAGTGTAGGACGCTCTCCAGCCAGGTGGGATGACGACCTGCGAAAGACTGTAGGCAGATAATGGATACGGCTAGCTGAAGACAGGGCGATATGGCGCTCATTAGGGGAGGCATATGTCCTGTGGATTAATATAGGTTGATGATATGAAATGATATGATGATGATGATGACTCAACCAGTCTACCAACGTTTTTAACGAGAAGGTTCAAATTAGATTGTCAAGTTATAATAATAATAATAATAATAATAATAATGCTGGACAATTCACACAGCATTATCTAGCCCCAAGCTAAGCAGAGCTTGTGTTATGGGTCCTAGATAACTGATATACTTAATACAATACAATACATAGATAGATATTTTTTATTATACATAGAAAACACCCAGACCAATGAAACAAATTTCAAGTTGAATGACATGAACAGCAGTGTCCTTTTAATATCCTAGAAGGTATAGTGAAGTAGGTACATACATATAATACCTAGCTAGCGGTAATAATCCCCGGTAATGAAGCGCGCTGTACCCCGGCAGATGAGGGTAGGAAGATATAGGTAGGTAATATTCAAAGGTGCAGCCATGGCTGAGAATAATGTGGACTCCGTGATTCTGAGAGATACTGTAGCCGTCGTGTTGACAGTTTTATTTTGAACCGTCGTAAAAATATACAGCTTTTTCAACGCAGAAAGCCAGCTGTCAGCCATTTAGCACTCAGACGGAGAAGAATCGTTAATGTATTTCTTCCAGGCCCAGAAAATATTTAGATAGGACAGAAAATTATTGTATTTTCAATGTATTTTGGCCAGTGGCATAAAGGCGGAGTCCTGTTCCTGAGTGCAGCATCCCTCCAGCTTATTCAGTGGTGCAGTCTAGCCTAGGGATTACGCCTCTTTGTATAAGACAATGGCTGATGAGTAAGCCTCCGTTTCGCAGATAGCGGCCGTTACATGGCTGTGAGGATCATCTTTACTCCACCCATAGAGATGTCATTCTACTTGGGAGTTTATGTCTGTGAAGTTTGTGCTTGCATAGTGGAGGTGTATGTAGCTTTTAATAGGCTTATAGACGATTTAAAAAACGTACTTAAAGGATAGGTGATGAATTGTGTATTTTTTTTTCTGTATCTCAACTAGCAAATTTATGTGAGGACTAATTGCCTTAATTTAACTTGACGTGAAACTGATAAGATAACACCTTACTTAAGCTTAACATTGAGTTAACCATTTTTATTGTGTATTTCTTTTTCAATAAATGTTTTCATTTCATTGATTAATGTAAAAAAACGATTTATTGGTCGTGTAGATTCTACTTAAAAATGTTAACACCTTGCAATGCAATAAATAAATAATCAATAAATATATTTTTCCCTCGTCGATGCAATAAACATTCTGTTCATTCTATAAACCCGAGGAAAGCAAACGAACTTCTATTTTCACCAAATTATTAAAACATATTTTCTTTCCCGTGTTTGCATTTTTTTAAACCCCCAACGCAAAAGGAGAGTGGTGGTGTTATAAGTTTAACGTGTCTGTCTGTGTATCTATGTATATGTCAGTGGTACCGTAGCTCCCAAACGGATGAACCGATTTTCGTTTGGTTTTTTTGTGTGATAGATAATTTTACCCCGAGTGTTCTTAGCCATGTTTCATGTAAATCTGTCGGGGAGGTTTTTAAAACTTTGAATTATGTTTTATTCTTACACCAATCCCAAACCTACTTCCGGCACACATAGGTACTGGGTAGTTACCTACTCGATGATCCGTGGTTATTACGAAAATGATAAGGTTGGGTTGGTACTACCTTCCACATTTGTGTTCTTTGAACTTTTTGGTGGTCTTCAACAAAGAATAACACAACAACGAAATACTTGATTGTAAATTTTATTATTTTACCTTCTAAACATCTAGATAAACGAAAAAAAATTAAGGATAGTATAGAATATACTTTTTTTTTGCAAAATAGTTGTAAATGGGCGAGATAGCATTCTCTACCTGCTAACTTTTGGGTAGTGTGGACAACAATTTAGTAGGTAGTGCTAAATTAAACATAATAAAACATAAGCACTAGTCACATTAATATAAAATCTATTTTATTAATAAATAAAATATTTAGGGTTATTTTATATTATACCCCATACTCAGAGTAATTTCTAAGAAATCAAATAGTATCGCAAAAATTTTCGACTTCGACGGGACTTGAACCCGCATCCTTCGCTCAGTACGGGACTGTGCTAACCAACTACACCACGAGGTCATGTGACGTAAGAGTCGAAAATCTTTGGGACTTCCTACGGTGTCTAGCGCCGTTAGCTCCACCTACAGGGGAAACATTGAAGTTTCACATTCACATTCCCGTACTGAGGGAAGGATGCGGGTTCAAGTCCCGTCAAAGTCGTTTTTTTATATTATTTTATTTTTTAGAATTTAATTTAGGTTCAAAAGTTCCAAGACCTTACAAACCTCAAACCTAGACTTCGTATTTCTCTTCTTGGGTTCTAACTCCCAGCGATCTACAGGCATTAATGTACCAGAATATACAAGCAGGCTGGCTAAATAAACATGGTAAAATATCTAGCCCTGACTCTCAAAATGGCGACCGTTTGCTAGCAATATCTGAAAAATTATCGTCTCAGAAATTTTTCTAAATTAAAAATTCAGCTTTTAAAGCACCCGTTCCCGCCAAATAGAGCCCCGAATATTATGTTAATTTTATAACTTGTTGTTGGAGTTTTGGCGCCAAAGTTTTGGTAGGGTATCATGTTTGAAAATGGAACTTTGGAATTGTTTGTTTTATTTCTGTTCAGCTGTTGTGTATCAACTGCCAGAGTTAAAAGGTATTTGAAACTTAGAGTTTTTGCTTTTTCAAAATATATAATTTTCGTATCTCTCCATTTTTACCACGGGTAGACTTCATTCTCCATGGTACAACCGTAGCGTAGTTAGAACTTGAATAAACTTCTTCGTGGCACGACCCGTTAATCCATTGAGTAACTCACTTCCCCGTGGCACAGCCAGTTAGACCACGCACTCGCCGACCCCATTCTTCCGTCATAAAAAAAAATCCACGCCTACTATTAGTTCTAAGGTAAACAAACAGGCATAGAGTTAAAAACACGTTGCTGTCACAGAGGGATACTGTCAATTGTCCCGTTAAACTGTGATAAATTAAGGGACCAGACCTCATACATTAAGAAGTCATTATCACACACATCATAATAAATTCAACCTGACCAATATATAATTCAATCTGGCCAATTTATAGAATTTTCATGATTTTGAAGCCACAAACGGACCTATGTGTGAGTTGACAAGCATTTAGAGAGAGTACGTATAAGAATAGGAAAATGAAACGAATTTGTCGCAATATTTTGGCCTCACCTCGTTTGTGTCTGCTATCATTCTAGCTAATAGGGGTTTTTTTCTTGTGCAATCTTTAGTTTGGTTCCTAGGGAATCCCTGCGTGATAAAATCAAAAAAATAAACATAACGACCTCCGTGGCGCAGCGGGCGAAGGTCCGCCTGCGACGCAGGAGGTTGCGGGTTCGATTCCCGCCTCGGAACTAATTTGTGTACGATCTGCAGAAATTTGTTCCGTTGGTCTGGGTGTTTTCTATAAATAATAAAAAATATCTATCTATGTTGTGTATTGTATTAAGTATATCAGTTATCTAGTAAACATAACACAAGCTCTGCTTAGCTTGGGGCTAGATAATGCTGTGTGAATTGTCCAGCATTATTTATTTATTATTTATATATATATTTGGGTTCGTCCTAAGAAATGCCCGTGATTTTGGGAACGACCAGGTTGTTCGCCAAATTTTTTCTGCACTTGTTAGGAGCAAGCTGGAGAGCGGTGCTTGTGTGTGGAACCCGCACGAGGTTACTTACGCCCTCATGCTTGAGAAGGTGCAAAAGAAGTTCCTGCGGTTCCTCTACAAGCGCCGCTACGGTTGCTATCCCTATCTTTACCCCACCAAGTTCCTGTTAGGATGTCTGGGGTATAACACGCTGGAGGTCCGGCGCGCTAACGATCAAATAATTACAATGTGCAAAATCCTCCAGGGCAAAATTGAAGCCTCGGACCTGAGTAATGAGCTGTGTCGACTCTATGTCCCGAACAATTACTGCCGAGGTCGGCAACATAGATTGCTAGACGTACCGCAGTCCCGTACGGTAGCGCGGTCCATGTCACCCATCCCTCGCGTACTCAACGCTCTCAACGCTCTCCTAGATGACAGACCCGATGTGGACTTGTTCGCTGACAGCTGGACTAAATTATTAAGAGCATGTATTTTATTTTGTGAACGTCATTACTCATTTATTTTCTTTGTTATAATTAAGTTATTGTATTGACATTCTTAATGTGTATTGAATATTTTATGTAATATAACCGTGTTAATTAAATAAATAAATAAATAAATTATAATGACAGTACCATATCAATATATTTATGAAAACTTTTTGTACACTCATACAAATATCATCATCAATCTATTTCCTAAAAATAGCGACATACATAATATAAATACTAGAAATAAGAACAAACTCGCTGTACCCACAACTAGGCTGCACAAGATAAATGTATCTTTTAAAGGGCAATATACGTTTCTACAACAAAACTCCAAGTGAGTTGCAAAAATTATATCAATAAATAAATTCAAACAAATTGTCAAACATATCCTTTGTAAAAAGGCTTACTACAAAATATCAGATTATCTAGGATAAAAAGCTTAGGAAGAGCTCTTTGCTCCAGCTCGAAAAATAAAAACTAACAGGTTTCTTCGTCGTTTCTTTACTTTAGTCTACATACCGAAGCGACGGATATCAAAAATATCACTTTATTTCCGTGTCAGTGTTTAGTTTTATAATTTGACCTTTTCTGAGTGTACATTTATTGTATTCTGATTTGATTTTTGGAAAACGCCCCGCTAGCTTATTACCATTTAGTGAGCCATGTTCCAATCTGTCGTCCCTTCCAACAATCGAGCTTGCTTCTCTACTCTGAGCTTGCTTCTTTACTCTCCAATAACAATTTCATTGTTACCGCAATCAATAAATTTTATTCCAATTCCCTTTGAAGTGCTGGTTCAAAACCGTGGTCGGTTCAATTAATCAACTTCTAAAAGGATATTTATGGCATTTTACAGTTTCACGCTTAATTAATTTGTGTTGGTTTTGTATGGCTGGTTCGAGAAATCGGACCGTAACTTTGCCAGTACGCAAGTACCTAGAGTGGTTTCATGACCCTTAAAAAGAGTACAAGATAAAAAAAAACAACTTCGAGGGGAGCTGAACCCCCATCATTCCTTTTTGGGATATTATTTGAGTTCTTAGAAATTACCCAAAGTGACTATAGTTATTATAGTGCTTACACACTATAATAACATAAACCTTAGAAAATACTATCACCTGGAATTTAAGGTAGGTAGGTTTATAGTTTTTTTTACATAAACTAATTTAAAAAAAACTATATATCTACTCAACTCTGCTTAGCTTGGGGCTAGATAATGCTGTGTGTATTGTTCAGCATTATTATTATTATATTTAATCTGTAAGTTTAATAAAATAACCTCTGCTTAATCTGTAAGTTTATTTAAATAACCTCTGCTTTAAAATGTTTTAAAACTGTAAAGACGTTACTAAGTGTTCAAATGTGTGTTCCGATGGTTTTTAATAAAATGAACTGAACTGAAGTCTCATCATGAACCAATGTATTTCTACCGGCGGCGTAGTGTGCGATTTTTGGGCTTAGTTTAGTCTAAAAGCCCAGGAAAAAGACAGAATAGCCGCAAAATTAAAGAATTTTTACAGTTATTGGCTACAGCCTGGCTATAAAACCACTGCCATCATAATGTAACACCCATAAAATGTTTATGGCGGGCATTACGTACTTTATGAAAAAGTGGGCGTTGGAGACGCAGCTAATGAGTGGTTGGAATAAGGGTCCACTGCTATAGACGCATGTACCTTTTTCTCGACTTTGTCTAAGTTAGATGCCTAACTGACCTATTGTATTTTATTTAGTTTTTTTATTATTATAATTATATTTATATTAGGTCCTTACATATGAAATTGGCGTTTTTCGTACTGGCCACTTTAATCACAAATTTCTCCTCTTTGGTAAGGAATTCCAAATTCAAATTTGTACAGCTATAGACTCGTGTATTTGTGCTTCGATGATCGTCATTCATTTGTTTTTTTTCTTCTGTTTTTTTCTGTTTGCGTCACTCATTTTACAAAATGGAAAACTTAAAATATCGCATTATTTACGAGTACGAGTTCCGCCGTGGCACTAGTGCTGCGGAAACAACTCGAAGGGTGAATGATGTGTATGGCGGTCGTGTTGCAAAAGAAAACACAGTTCGTTTTTGGTTCCAACGTTTTCGTTCTGGAAATTTCGACTTGCAGAACAAGCCCCGTGGACGGCCTGAGACTCAAGTTGATAATGAAGAGTTGAAGGCTATTGTGGAAGCGGATCCAGCAATTATTGTCAATTATTGTCAATTATTGTCAGCAATTGCAAACCATGGTGGAAAAGCTAGCGGCTAAACAACCTAGGCTGGTCAATCGCTCCACGCCACTGCTGCTTCACGACAACGCTAGACCACACACTGCGCAACAGACGGCTACTAAATTAGAAGAGCTTCAATTGGAAAGTCTAAGACATCCTCCGTACTCCCCGGACCTTGCTCCAACAGATTACCATTTTTTTCGAAATTTGGATAACTTCTTGCAAGGGAAAAAATTCAACTCCGATGGGGCAGTCCAAATCGCCTTCAAAGATTTTATTGATTCCCGTCCGACTGGTTTTTTTAGTAAAGGGATCAATGAACTACCTATAAGATGGCAAAAGTGCATAGAAAATAATGGTTCATACTTTGATTAATTAAATATATTATATTAAAAAATATTCGACTTTTTGTTCCTCCCATACAAAACGCCAATTTCATATGTAAGGACCTAATATAAGGTGATAGTTACTATTATTAAATAGACTTTGTTACTGATCTATCTGATCTTGACTTCAAATTTTAGTTAATTTTACGTATCTTTTTGAATGTAAATTATAATATAACTTTAGTGTAATTAGAATTTCTGTACAATAAATAAATAAAAATAAATATCCCGTGATGGTTGATAGATAGACGATAACCACGCTTACACAATACACGTGAAGTTCTCATCGTTTACACGTTTGGTAATCCTGCAGATAAAGCATACGATAGAAAGTGACCGCAGAACAGCATGCTGTGCCGCTCAGACAATCTTCAAACTCATTATTTATCTACATTACTTATAGTTACAAGATAATTTTTCGCCGAGGTCTAAGTAGAAAATAAAAATATAGGGCAGAGGCCTTTATTCGTAATATTTTTTTTTTTGCCAATAATAATGTGTTCAGATCGCGTAAGTTTAAAAATATTTACCTGACAATTGTTTGCAACAGTCTGCAGTTAGCTCAATTGTTTCAATTGTTATTACTAGTTCTAATTTATTTCTATTATTTTATTGTAATTTTCTTTGAAAAGAAAATAGTTTTTCATACTAATATAAGAATATTATTATCACAAGGTCTTGGGTAAGGCAACGAATTCATACATTGAAACTTAAATGCTGATACATTTAATCACTTGTTTTTTTATGTTTTTACAAACTTTTATTTAACTTGCAATGTATGTAGGTAACTATGTTTGTTCAGGTGAAATCTTGCAACTCAATTTTGAAGCAGATATCTTCAACCGATTAGCTGAAATTTTGTATACACGAATAGTTTGGATGACAATGCATTTAAAGCTTGTTTTTAAAAAGATTTTTTTAAACATCATCACCAATAACACCTACGTATAAGTAATATGTGTTCTTCTCAATATATTTAACAACCTAAAAAAATTACTACCTCGAAGCAATTATCTTTTACCATGTTACCACGCACGCCATAATCCCAATGTCCGGATAAACATTAATAACATAAATGTGTCTGTAGACATATTGTCGTAATGAGATAGGAGCGATGTATCTTTGCTTTCAATTCGAGATGTTCCCTACGAACAATGGGGAGCGACCTTAGGGTAATTACACAGAGTAGGTTAGGCAGTGGGTGAAGTTGTTTTATTTATTTATCTTAGGAAATGAAAAAAGAAAACTTTGCAATAGAAAAATTATGCTAAGTAGATTCCGCAGATATAATATTACACGATACATATGTTGTACAAGCAAGTCGTTGCGTATTTTGAGCAATGTCGAGGAAACCTACAGCCAGGAGTGACATGATAAAATAAGATTTTAAGATAAGTATTAAAGCACTGCTTAGGTTAACACGTTCACTGTCCAGCCGGTATAGCGGTGAGAACTGCAGTGCCACGTCGTCGTCGTCGTCGCGTCGTCGTTTCTTTCGGTGCATAAACTGGACGTGTGCATCATGGGCGCTGTACGTTTTTAGTAACGTCAAATTGTAGAAAACAAAGACTAAGACAAGACCTACCAATTATTTACATGAAGTTTACATAAAGAAGAGTAAACACAATCCAGAAATATCATTATGTTCCATCCTACCTACATAACATGAAATAGTGCAATCGTTTTAATGCTCAAGTCGGTTTCATACATACATTTTTCCCTTTTTTTCAAAATTTCTGAAAATATAACATAATAAAGCAAAACTCACAGAGGAAGGCGATGACTATCATGGTTTTAGTTCTAGGATTTAGATTAGTAAAGCATTAGGTACGAACTCGATTAGGCATTACGAGTTTAGAATTTTGAACTCGCCCGCACGCATTATTTTAACACCCCCTTACCCTCCTCTAATTCAATCTAACTTATCCCACTCATTTTTCTACTCTACGTTCAACCCCACTGCGCTTGCGTACACCACCCTAGAAAAACTGTCATGGCCGTTCAGTTCGCGTATCGACGCACTCGGGACGCGCGTGAACCGACTCAAAATCCGTACAGTGCTGTGAAGTGTTGTGAATATTACCGGATTTAACTGGATAAAACCACAGAGCAACAACATTGTAAGTTTTTCACCTATTATTAAGATTTACTTGTGATTTTGTGCCCTTATTTTAATCCTGAAGATGTTGGTATAGTTAAACGATGAAAGTAACGTAAGAAAATGTTTATAGGGTATCGATTTAAAAGTTTTGAGCCGTAGGAGGTTGCCTGGGGTCGGATTTAAGGCTTTATTGAGCCATGGCCGTCTATTGTTGTATTCTGAAAGGTTGTTACCACCCACGCACTCACTACGGTAATCATAATTACTTCGGACCCGCGGTACACCTACAGTAATTGCTCACGTGAAGGTCAACGCTGAACGTGTTGAAATGAAATTAGACGTAATTTTTGTAGGTGTCAATCTTTTAGTCGTATGTAGAGTCCAATCGAGACTTGAACTAAGGTTTTTTTTGTTTCTGTAGTTCTTACCTTTCGAATTATTTATTCGTAGTTCTTACCCCTCACACTTGTTATTTAATTTTCTAGAAGACTTGAACTAGTCGAGTATATACAGGGTGCCACGAAAAGGGTGTACTAAGTCGAAAAGGGGTGATTCTGAACCCTGAGGGGATCAACTTGTGAATAACAATTTTTTAGATTTCGAATATATATAAAATTTTTTGCACAATATTAAAGTTTTTTTTCTTCCCATTCGTGTTCTTATACACGCACTCTTGCATTATTTAACATTACAAAACATTTGACAGATATTTTTTGCTGTTTTTTTCAGCATATTGAGTTATGATCTAAACCTATCTTTACCTGCTGTAGCTCTGCTACGAGGACCTGCCTCGCTACATGTTTTTGAACGTAGTGCTACCAAACAAAGTTTCCTGTATCTACAAAGCAATATTTATTACCTGCCAACTGTTATTATAGGTAGGTACCACTTTAGTCCATTTATTATCATTCGTCTTTTTTATCTAATAAAACTCACTAGAGATATGCGGGTTTACTACGAACCTTATTTGTGTTGGGAGAACACCAACGTTTCATTAACGAGGGAATTTCCGCTTTCTTTACATACGCAATAAAGTCGTCAATGGGTGCAAAACAAGAAAAAATCCCACCAATCATCTTCCGGTAAGACTACTACTCCAAGCTTTTTGTAACATCGGAACCTACCTTCCTCATTACTACTTAGGTAGGTATAATTTTACTACTAATATAAAGCTGAAAGTTTGTGAAATGGGAATTTCATTATGTTACGAAGAGCTCCGAAACTTCTGAACAGATGAAATTTGGCGTAGGTACATTTAGAACATAGTCTATTAGCCTAACTTAGATAATAGGCTACTTATTAAAAGTCGCGGGCTGAAGCTAGTAAGTACTAAAGCTTTACTTTAGTACTAGGCAAACATGGTAGAGTAGCAGCTAACTTATTAAGAAAACAGCTCAGCCGGTAAACTGTTTACACATTCTGTTCTAATTCTAAACTTTACAACCATGTAGCGCTTAAGAGCTCATATCATGTTAAAATCAGCTCTCTTAGGAATGGATGCTGGAGCAACGAACATTTTCAAAAGTTTTTGTATTATAGTACGTAAGCCTTCACACTCAGGGCAATTTTCGGGATATTATTTCATTTCTTACGAATATTTTCCGTCTATAGTCATAGCCCATTTCACGAAGGAAAAAGTAATTGTTTAGAGCTTACTGACAACGACTTTACAGATGGATCTCACACTAAGCCGAGCCTGTGACATGCGCATAGTACATCGGTCGTAAATCGAACACAGTATAGGAACTGTACACAGTATACTTTCATTTTAAGTAATACATTTCTTTGCAAAGATTGATCCTTATCATATCAGCAACAAAATTCATTGGTTCAATAATACAGGGTGTCTTTTTTTTCAAAAAATCTTTCGTGTCCTTTTCCGTCAAAAGTAAAAGGTTTTAAAAAAACTAAATATGCAGTTATTGTTTTTTTATAAATCGAGGGCATGAATCCTTTCACAACGTTTCTCTAACTCTCGTGGTTTCGGACTTGGCCATCACCGCCCTTCTCAAAAAACCACTCTCTAGAAGCTGTGTGGGCTTAAAATTTACACCACCCCAATCTTCCCGCGGGTGTCTAGAGAGGCGAC
Organism: Eupithecia subumbrata; assembly: GCA_949316285.1. Lineage (NCBI taxonomy): Eukaryota > Metazoa > Arthropoda > Insecta > Lepidoptera > Geometridae > Eupithecia > Eupithecia subumbrata. Next base: position 470,009 of record OX438644.1, on the reverse strand, counting down.
CAAGGGATATCCACCGGGGGCGGGCAGCAGCGACCCCTGCAGAACAATTCTACCAAACCCGCATGCATAGCGTGGCGATTATGGGCATTACCTCCATGTGATAAAAGTCAGTAAGGCGCTTACCAGGGGGAGGCCTGCGTCCAGCTGTAGAGCAATATAGGCTGTGAGGTGAGGTGGGTATAGGAACGGACGCGCGGTGGTCACAGAGTGGTACCGGGCGCAGCGTCCTCGGGGTAAACCACCTGCCAAATGGTCGGACGACGTCGTCGTGGTGGCCGGAAGACTTGGATGAGGCTCGCACAGGACTGAGTTAGCTGGAGTGCAAAAGAGGAGGCCCTGCAGTGGGTGTCAGTGGGCTGATTGATGATGATGATGATGATACGAACGTCTGAACGTCTACCTGCCGATTTTTTTAATTCCGAACATTTGTTCCTTTTTTAACCCCTGACGCAAAAAAAGGGGGTGTTATAAGTTTAACGTGTCTGTCTGTGTATCTGTGGTATCGTAGCTCCCAAACGGATGAACCGATTTTCGTTTAGTTTTTTTGTGTTATACATAATTTTTATCCCGAGTGTTTTTAGCCATGTTTCATGAAAATCATGGGGGGTTTTAAAATTTTTAATTTTGTTTTTGAAGTTAATGTCAATAGACTCCAATTCGATTTTTGATTTGTTTTTTTGTTATTTGTGATTGCGATTGCGATTGCGATTGCTGCCACTCAAACGAATGAGTACATAGCTAGAGTATAGAGAGTATGGAACCTTGTCGCTATAAACTTGACACACGTAGTACTCGACGCGTTCCGTCTGTCTATAAGTGCTCTTCAGTTTAACAAGGTACCGAACCTACTATACTCTAGCTATGTACTCATTCGTTTTAGTGCAAGCAATCGTTCATCATTATCATCATCATCGTATACATATGTATGTCCACTGCTGGACACACATAAGCCTCTCTTAAATGACACTATGTATGTAGAATCAGAATCAGAATAATTCACGTTCATTTCCATGAGACCATTATGACAATAACAAAAAATTTAAAAAAACGATATCGGTTTTTGAATGGGACATAAATAAAATACTATTTGATCCAATTCACTTTAACTTTTCCAAAGAATTATACAGTGTGCCACGGAAAGGGTGTACTGAGCCAAAGGGGGGTGATTCTGGACCTCGAGGGGATAAACTTGTGAATAACGATTATTTTAATTTCAAATATGATTAATTATATTATTTTGCAAAAAAAATCCCTCCTATTCGTGCTCTTTTACACGGATCTTGCATTATATAATTTTTTAAAACATTTCACAAATGTTTTTCGCTTGTTTAGTCAGCAAAACCAGTGTTTTGCCATGAAATTATAACAATAACAATTATACAGCCGAAAAAATTATGTTGTATTTCATATTTTACCCTTTCAGTGGCACCCTCTATAGTGACTATTCATGGAGTAAATAAACAGGTTTACGTTTTCTATTACGATATATTTTTTGGCAGAAGTTCACACATTAAACTGCCAATTTAACCTACAAAGCTGCTAATTGCACGAATTATCTTTTAAAAAACACCAACCTTATTACGCAGTCATATACAGATATAAAAGATTCATCATTTATATTCTATTCTGTTCTAAATATGATCAGACATAAAATACGTTTACTGAAGCCACGTTAATTATGTAATTTAACAAAATAATGATTTCAAAAAGTCCAATCTGAAATCACAGAGTAATATTCAAAATTCAAACTAAACAAAATGTACTTTCAGCGCGCCGCCGCCGTTCACAAAATCAGATAATACAACCAGACGCCGACAGAGCTCCACTATCGAGGTCTGGGGCTTCTGGGGTGCGGGAGACGGTAAATGACGGACGTAAACTTAAAAAAAACTGGAATGATACGTAGGTGTTCTTCCAACACAAATAAGGTTCGAAGTTAACCCGCTTACGTCCGCAATGAATTTGTCAAATTACGATAGTTTTTATTTTAAAAAAAGTTTTGAAAAATATCTCACCAATCTTGTTGCTGACTTTTGTTTTGTTAGAATAGTAACCAGTATTGTTTCTACGAATAGTTAAAATAAGAGTTTAGTCAAAAGTACACAATAGTAGGAAAACGAGATTCTTAAAAAATAATCATATGTCCATATTTATTAATGTTAAGCGTATAGGCTCAGAGCTAGATTTACTGGTAATGTGTGTCTAGTTAGCCTGATCAAACCAGTTGGATGAGACCACGGGTACATACCACATACACAAACATACCACAAAACTAGTTGCGCCTAATCAGGAACAACAATGGCAAAAAACAACGCATAGCAATCATCCCTTGCGATCTTATTTTGATGGTCACTTCTCTTTCTAAGACCAGCTTTACACCAGCGACACAGTTTCACCAGACAGCCACGGGACCACGGATAAATATATAAAAAAAGTAGTTGTACCTAATCAGGAACAACGACGGAAAAAAGAACACAACAATCATCCCTCACGACCGTATTTTGACGGTCACCGCTTCTTATTAGACCAGCTTTACACTAGCGACACAGTTTCACCGGACAGTCGATAAATGCTTTAGCTTAAGGCTGAGTTCACACGAATGGAGGGTAGAAATTGAAATGTCAAACTGTCAGTGAGACTATTGAACATTTACTTTTTTTTATATTTATTCGTAATCGACGATGAAAATTACAATCAAATAAAAGAAATAAATTAGAACTTGTAAAATTGAAACAATTGAGCTAACTGCAGACTGTTGCAAACAATCTAGTAAGTTTTCTAGTACCTACCTACTAATATTTTAAGTTCAGAAGGACGGGTGGACAGACGGGAATGACGAAGTTATAGGGTTCCTTGTTTACTACGGTACCCTAAAATGGCATACATACATTTGATATAATTCTTCTCTATTAAAATAAAATTATTTAAGTAAATAAATGTCTTTTTATCACCTTTTCATAAAATAACATTTCGCGAAAAGCTTGCCTTTGTAAAGAAAAGTTAATTAATGTCTGAAAGATTTTATCTTCACAGAAAGTGGAGATGAATTCAAAAGCTGCTGGTTACTCCAGCGTAAAATGCTAGACATAATTCATTTGTAGGAGATAACTGAGGGCTTTTGAGCTTTCTTATTTGTGAAAAACTTATAGAAATCACTCGTAGAAATTTTAAGAGATGTATGGATGGATTCTTGTAACTCCTTCACGGGAAAACCTCTGACCGCTGTCTATTCTATGAGGATTTCTATCGTGTTTATGTCTATAACTATTAATAACTATTACTAATGATCCATATTTAAACAAGGTTTTGTATGAATGTCTTGTCACTTGGATAGTGACATTACTTTGATTACATTATTTGCAGCGTTTGAAAAAACAGACTTTATGTCGATAATCAGAAGTCAGAATATTTTTATTATAAACTGTTTGTACAATTTGGTGTTACAAAAATTATGGCACAAGTTTTCAAATGAACAACAAATCAATCGACTTTAAAAATGAAGTGGGGAGACGTTGCCAGAATGCCAAAAGAAAGGTGGGCTACCTTAGTGACCTCATGGAATGGCCTAAGGGAAAGAGAAGAAAAGACGAAATTAGGAAGTACCTGAAAACTAAAAACTGGACAGACGTCGCAAAAGACCGCAAACACTGGACAGAACTGGAGGAGGCCTTTACCCGAGAGGGGTCCTAACCTAACTATTGACGAAATATAGAGACATCTATAATTAACTATTCAAATTCATTTATTAAATCTATACACTAGTAACATTAATTCTATTATACTTGGCATATGTTTTTAAATTAATACAAGCAATTATTATTTATAGGCATGATTGATTAATTGTTATTTAAAGTTAAGGAATAAAAAGCATTTTATTTATTTTATAATTAACATTTAAAATACCAGTAACATTTAGAGTATCGGTACCTACTATTTAACAAATTCACTATTTCTCTGAAAATACTCTTTTAGATCATAAAAAGGTTTTACAAGCACAGGTACAAGCTAGGAGCCTCGACAAGTTGGAGGTCGAGGGTCTAGGGCAAGATATTGTACATTTTAACTACAGATATAAAAATACTCTTTTCAAACATGGTATTATTTATTTGCGGTTTGTGAATATCGTGTTTTTATCTAGTTCTTATTATAGCGGAGCGACAAGATGGGTTTTTTAAAAAGTAGTTGGTAATAGATTCAGGCGTTACTTTGCCGAAATCCATTAAAATTTAATTTTATTGAAAGTAGTAGGTATTTTTAACGAAAAGACAAATTTCTAAAATTGTACATGCTAGTTAGTGTTAAGAATTTTTATACTACACCTGCTCGGAAAGTTGCCTATTCCTTTTCTATTAATAGAATAGAAAGTATGTCTTTGCAGGCCTATAGGAAACCGGGAGGAAAAACTCTATGGAATTTCATTTCTCACGTGTTTTAGCGGGAGGAAAAACTGTATGGAAATCCATTTCTAACGTGTTATTTTTTTTAATTTCCTAAAAGATCGGCCGGTAGCTATGGTTATTTTCGTTCGGTCAAACGACAAAAAGTTTTTACTCCAAGTTCATTAGGCCTGCTCCGATTTACGAACAATATTTTGAAAAAAGAACCCAAAGGCTGGCGCGGTCAATGAGGTTTTACCAACATCATTGGGCGCGGTAAGTTCTAAATTTCAATTAATAATTAATTCTGCTTTTTATTTTCCTCGAAGGTGTATTATAAAGCACTATTTATCACTCGGCAGAAAGTGCGATTCCTACCTCGTGTGTTTTAAGGCCCTCGGCTGCGCCTCGGGCCCAAAACGACACACTCGGTAGGAATCGACCACTTTCTCGCCTAGGTGTAAAATGTACTATTCTTGTTTAATTAATTATCGGATTGAAACACATTTGGCGACGAAAATGTTGAAGTGGCAGCAATCGCATTATTATTAGGCTTCTATAAATGTCATTAATTTTTTTTGAAAAAAAAAAGAAACCTACTCCGAATCCAGTTTTTAACAGTTTTTTTACATTTTACGGAATAAATACTGATCCCCGGGAATGAAATTTTTATGAGACCACCTCGTGATCATTTTTTATATAGTACATAAACATCGATCAAGGTCCGGCCCGGGAGGCCGCGGAATATTTGATCGAAGTACATAAACAAAAAAAAATCTAAATCCGTTAAAATTTACAGAAAAATCTACGAACATAGGTACATACAGGCGAACATAGAACCTCCTCCTTTTTCGAAGTCGGTTAAACGTAAGTAATGCATTTCTTATATTTTCTTAGCAAAAGAATAGAAAATATTAGGTAGGTATATAATTTTCTATTCTTTTCATCCTGAAAAAGACGTGTCAAGACACGAGCAAAAACTAGTATGAAACACTGAAACAATACAAAATCGATGTATAAAGTAGACAATTTCTACATAATCTTTGACCCAGCATCCTTTCAAACAAAATGGCAAAATCTACGCAAAATTGAGCCAAAATAAAGGTCTACATTACACAAGCCATGTCCCTAAGGGCTGGAATGTTCCCCGAGACGCAATCGACGCAATCTGTTGCCTAAACGAGGCCAAAAGCCTTCACTGTGGCGGTGGCGGTGGCTCGCCCGCGCCCGCCCGCGCCCGCCCGCGCCCGCCCGCGCCCGCCCGCGCCCGCCTTCGATACAACTTGGCAAAGATGGAGGAAAAGTCTACGTATAATGTGTCACGTAATTGGTGTACCTACTAAGCTCAAAAGGGGTTGATTCTGCAAGTTTGCGGGTTGAATATATGCATTTGGCATCACTTTAGTCTCAGGATCTGATATTACCTGTAATATTCGGTAAATAAATGATTTCATCGGGTTGAATATGTACATTTGACATCACTCTAGTCATAAGATCTGACATAACCTGTAATAATATATTCGGTAAATAAATAATCTGATTTCGTATGATGGTGATCAGTTGATTGATAGACATAGATATGGACACCAAAATGTTTACGATAAGATATAAAAACAAAATCCGTCAAGTGCGAGTGTAACTCGCGTGCTGAGGGTTTCGAACGTTTGTCAACAAATATGTACCAAAAGTACCGGTTAGAGACTTCGTAATTTAACGAATACCTAAAATAGTGGGTAATGGTAAATTTTCGACTTTATACAAAATATTTCAAAAAATATGAAAGCTACATAAATTAAAAAAACTGTTTTGAAATGTACAAACCGATATCTTTCATTTGATACCCAACTCGGTGGAGCCCCCCTTTTGAAAATTATTCCTTTGTTAATTTTTCAAAAAGTGTTCTTTTTACAGACTTCTCTATATTTTTCCTGTAAAATATAGATTCATTACTAGAAACGCTCCATACATTTCAAATGGATCGCTCTGCAAACTTCGGAGATAGGGGGGGAATGAGTATTTTTAGGACTTTTTTCAAAATATTTCAAAAAGTTCAAAACTTGAAAAACTGTTTTGAAATGCCCAAACCGATACCTTAAGGTAGGCCTCCCTTTTGAAAATTATTCCCCCCCCCCCCTTTTGACCATTTTTCAAAAAGTGTTCTTTTTATAAACTTCTCTATATTTTTCCTGTAAAATATAGATATAAACGCTCCATACATTTTATATGGATCGGTCTGCAATCTTCGGAGATAGGGGGGGGGGGGGGGGGGGAATGGGTATTTTTTCGACTTATTTCTAAATATTTTAAAACTTATGACACCTACAAAAATTTCAAAAACTATTTTGAAATGTACAAACTGATACCTTTCATTTGATACCCCACACGAACCTGTAGGTATCTTTTAAAATTTCGCATCACAATTTAGCATTTTCATTTTTCATTTATTTTTCCTTAAATCTGTACAGGCGCATGAAATGTATTATTATTTTAAATTTCAAATTGATAGCTGCAGTAATTGCTGAATTATTAAGGAGTAAAAAAAGGACAGACAAAGCGAGACCATAAGGGTTTCGAAACCGATCTTCGATCTCAAAACCCTAAAAATGAGATATCTTAATTTTGCAAAATACTAAAATTTTAAAACTTTTTATTTCTACTAATCAGGCTTCAAGAATTTGACCTTACATATCCATAAATATCACAGTTCACAAGTGGCTGATTTTCTCATACCACCATCACAAATTCACTGGGGAAGGGAAAACTATGTATTTTTTATTTCTTACTTTTATTAGTGCCGTGATATTTCCTTGCTTACTGCTGACATGCCTCTCTAAACAAGAAGGATTTTACCATACACTACGTGTGGCAGGCAGATTCCTCATCGCAGTGGAGGTGTTAAAAACACACAGAAAAGAAACTGCTCCCCTTCTTTCTTCCTTCTTCCTTGCATGAAGGCGCTACCCCGACACAAAACAGCGCCACCACATATTTTATCTTATTATTCTGCTAAACAAAGGATTTTTCAAAAATCGATTGACATTGGAAATCCTATCATAAGCTTTTTTTTATTAAACCTTAAGATTGGTTGAGAAAGAAAGTGTAAAGGTCTCTGCATACGTAACGTGTCCCTCACGGAACAGGAAAATTTTTAAACATCATCGATGTATACAAAAGTACAGTAGTAATATACGTAACGGGAGCTTATTCTTTAGTATATTAAAATGTCCCGTTCTGCCCGCGATACGTTACGTATGCTTTTGCGAGACTTTTACTATGGCCCTGCTAATAGTGTCAAGCATTTGTGTCACGGGGAATCAACCACAAACATTTGGATTTCAATAACCAATCAATTCTTAACAAAACTAAACACACCCCAATAACAAACCTGCCTATCATTGTTCATACAGATCCTTAAATAACAAGGCTTACAGAACATAGCCGTATCGCGGAACAAACACATAAATATGCATGAAGCGTTCGAAAAATATACCCTTTTGTGTTTGCAAAGTTCCGCAAATTTTCGTTGAAAAGGACTAGAAAGTCTCGACTAATCTAAAGGTTTGAAACCCGTAGAACGTAAGTAAAATTATATAGATAATTGGTACGTTCCAGCGCTAACTCAACAAATGGCCTGTGTTGTGTTACAACTAGACGCAAAAACACGCTATTTCCAATCTTTTGCAATATACCTACCTAATGAACAACAAAGATGGAAAGACGAACCTAGACCGTGCGTGCTAAGTGCGGCCGAGACAACAATACGCACGCGAAACACAAACGCCGGCGGCGCCGCTCCGACTGTGACTGAGCTGGGTGGACCTCGTCGGACCTCATTTGAGCCATCCACTTTCGAGAACCTAGTACCGTGTTGTGACGCGTCAGAATCGGTTACCTACATACTTTAATACGGTTTATCATCATCAGCCCATACCAGTCCACTGCTGGACATAGCGCTCTAGCAGCGCACTGTCTTCAACTTGGCGCATCCAGAATCTGTCTGCAGTGTTCTTGATTACTTCTTGTCGTTGTTCTTCCGTCAGCTGCGCTATGCATTATTCAATTATGCTAACACATTTATTTCCTTATACCTAATCTAATTACTGTTATATATCTACCAGCTTCTCCTAGGAGAAACGACCGATTTTTGACTATGACCGCTCTGGAGCGGCCACATTCAAAAGTATTTCTGACATCTTGTCTGTGGTCCCTCCCGGCGTTTCGTTCTTCCCTGTTGCGTTTCGTGCTACATTACAAGAAGGATTGATCGCAGTGAAGATGTTGCCCTTCCTCTGATAGATTCCCTTAGTCGGCTAATACGACATCCACGGGCTGTGTTAAAGGCGTCAATTCTTTCGCCGCAATCGCCACGGGCCAGCCTTGTACTAATACAAAGTAAATTGTATTCAACTAACTCAGTTCCTTTAAGAGCTATACTTTGTGACGTCACCTGTCAGTTCCCACACGTCCCAGTATTAAGTATAGGGATGGTAGGAAGCTTTCAAGAAAACTAATAGCGTGCGAGTGTGAACCAAGCACCCTGTGAGACTTAACAGATGCTCAACTTAGACCGACTTCGAAAATAATATAGGAGGTTCTATGTTCAGATGTATTAAGTATGTTTATTTAATTTGTTTATCATCGTTCTCGTTCAACTGTGGACCGATTTTGATGATTCTTCTGAATCTGCCTTTACCAAACACAAAAAAAATCGGCTAGGTTATCGGTTCATCCGTTTAGGAGCTACGATACCACAGACTGATACACAGCCACAATAGACAGACACGTTAAACTTATAACACCCCTCTCTTTTTGCGTCGGGGGTTAAAAACACTTATGTAATAGTCTAACAAATTCGCTACTACTGAAAAGATCAAGATGAAATTTGGCGTACGTTTCGAGCAAAGCCTTACTTAGATAATGGGCTACTTATTAAACCGCAAAATACGCGAGTCAAGCCGCGGGCAGAAGCTAGTACTTCATATGTAGGTACCTATATAGCTTCGGACGGCCATATTTATTTTCCTCTCAAGGTAAGGTATCAAACAATGGCGTATCTCGGACCCCCTTTGTGAAGAATAAAGGACTTGGGGATACTTCGCACGGGGTGAAAAATTGCACAGTATTAGATTTATAGCACATTCTTTTGTTTTGAAATACGGACAGTCCCTAATGGTTTGGGGGTAGAAGGTATTTTACCCGCTCATTTTTAATTCTGATATTGGATACGTAGGTATCCAATATCAGAATAGAAAATGAGCGGAATGTAGCAACCAAGGAACGACCCTAAATAATGTAGGTTATTGAGAGAAAGCTGGTAGGTATAACACTGCGGGACAGATGAATGGCTGAAACAAAAAAGTCAAGTGTTTGACATCAGTGAGAGAGTTGAAGACGAAGGCTGTGTCCCCAGTAGGCAAACTGTTAGCGGCCACTAAACTGACACAGTCGGCGTAAGCTGCGTAAAGTGAGCTAACAGTTTGCCTACTGGGGGACACAGCCTTAAGTGGGAGTGGACAGGCCACATAGCCCGCAAAGAGACATCATGGTGCAAGAAACTCTTGGAGTTGACACCATGGGGGAGACAAAGACCGGTGGGACGGTCAATAATGAGATGGAAGGACGACATCAAAAAGATAGCGGGTAGCAACTGGACATTAACTGCCCAAAGTAGACAGAAATTAAAGAGTTTGACACCAGGGTAGTTCCTCATGGTTGTTAAGGACGTTTATTATTCGCGTGCGATCAGAATGGGAGTGAACCTTGTCAAATTAGACATAGACAAATTAAAACAATTGTTTTGACATAAATGATATTATAATTTTAATGACAACGACAAATGATAGTAAAAAAAACCAGCTTACTTATTCATTAATGACCACCGTTCAGCACTATAGTTTATGGAATTAAAAATAAAAACGTCCTGATAGGTACCTCTGCGCCGGGCACCCCGGGCACCCTAGTCCTAGTTCCAGTACGCCGTCCACTCATACGTTAACAATACCTACATTGCTACCTATACATACAATCTTTCTATACCTATAATAAAAAAGTCGTGTTACCATTATATAACTCAAGAACGGCTGGACTGATTTAAATGATGATTTGTTGGGTTAGTCTCTGTCCCGAATAGCAGAATAACTAATTAACATAAGAATTAACTACTCTGCGAATCACGGAAAAACGTTTTCTCATACATTTTCCGCAAGCAACGCCATCTCTGATTCTAAGGTAAAAAGAAGTTTGTCGGGTCAGATAGTATTTTATAAAAACGTGCATATTTAAAAACAAAAGTTATTGAATTATATTTTTCTGCTAAAACCAAAGTAGAGATTGTTCTAGGAAGCCGGTCCACCTCCACTCTCAGTACTGTTCACACGCCCTGCTAGGGTACCATTGTGCCTCTTATACATTACTTAGATATTAGACGTTCAAATTTACATAATGATTGCAATAAATATATATGAATATGACATCCCACGCATTCATTTGGTACTCACATAGAACAATTAAAAACGATATGAATTATTAAATTTTGAAACATTTAACTTTATTCATAAAGAAAATTACAATAAATAAGAGAAATATATTACAACTACGTAGTAGGTATTTACAATTGAAATAACTGAGCTCACTGCAGACTGAAATAGTTCACATTCCTAAAGAATTTTCGCTGCTAGGTACTGCAGAAATTGTAAGCAATATGCAATATCACGGAATAACTATTGCTGGTGAGTCTGTCGCAGCGCATCAGCATTGCCGTACAGCGGAGCAATGCAGCCAGCGTAGCGGGGACGCGACGACTGGTATTGATATAGATCAGTTGAGCTATTGTTTTGCAACAGTCTGCAGTTAGCTCAATTGTTGCAATTGTAAATACTAGTTCTAATTTTCTTTACTATGACATAGGTATCTAATAATCTCTGAAATATCTCTGATAGAAGTGGGTTGCTAACGTTTTTTTTGCATCACAAAGTGCTGAATAATATTGTATTTCTTTTAGCTGAAATACAATCCCACTGTGGGAATAAACGTGAAGGGCCCTGTCGTAAAAATAAGGCACCATTTCTGACCTGACTATGTAAATTGCAGGAGCCCTTAAAAATACATGGAAGAGAGCGTAAGAAATGACAGCCTGAGGAACTGTTCCTAATAGCCGTATTCAAAATAATATACTAAGTATAGAATAGGGGTAAAATAAAAACAAACAGAATAAAAAAAACACCGAACAGAGAACACAGAAATATTATGGGTACTTACATAAAGCACAATCTCGTAATCTGCCTTATTTCGAGTTGGTGTCAAAATAGCGTCACAATAATTTTTTTTGTTTACCCGACAACCGCTGCTGGTGTAAACGTGTCAGACTCGGAAAACGTAGTGTAGGACGCCCTCCGGCCTGGTGCGATGACGATCAGCGAAAGACTGCAGGCAGATGCTGGATGCGACAAGCTGAAGACAGGGCGCTATGGCGCTCATTAAGGGACAGATTTTATATCCCACTTAGACCTTCTATTGACCACAATCTCACCTGAAGTTAAGTGACGAGCGACGAAAAAAGAAGCATGCAGCGAGTTCCAAACCTCAGCGGTAAAGGTCACGGCACGATTTCCAGATTGTATTGGTTGTTACGAATATCTTATTTACTCTGCTTTTGTCGCACGTCTCTATAATCGATGCGTTATATCGATGATATCTACACTAACAAACGCAGTCAACACCCTAACAAGGTAAAGTTTACATGTCGCTTCTTTACTTTACCTTAAAAAAAATTTAAGTGAGCAAAAAATCAAAGTGATCACTTTTTTCCTAGTTTTACTTATGTAATTTGAATTTTGAGTCGTGTTCAAGAGTCCTGTATGGTCTAAAGGTAATAAAAAACTTTAATATTTGATATCTCTGTAGAGTAAAAATAAGATATTATACTTTCATAATGTCGAAAATTTTAGGCATAAAGAAGCGCAGCGCCAAATATTTCAAACAGTCAAATATTCCTCTGCTACAAATATCTACACAGATTTCAAGAACTACCATCGCAATTCTAATTCGCCCTAAAACACCCAGATTCTCGTATAAAACACCCGGGCAGAAGTACAAAACATCCGGGTTCTAGTACAAAATACCCGGGTACAAGTGCAAAATGCTAGTGACATGAAGTGGTCCTCCGTTATGTAGATCGACACTAAGCCCTCATTTGAATACGTTTGGAGCAGGCTGGCTTGTTTTATACAAACGTAGCCTTCTCTTTCTGTGTTTGATACACAAGATTGTGTGTATCAATTGACTGAGGAAATATTATACTAGCAAATAATAAGCAAACTGTTTCTTTGGTAGTGAGTGTCTGTCATCGACATAATTTTAGAGTTTAAATTTTGTTTTCATTCAAATTGATATTTTGTTTAGGGGTGAGCTACTGAATTTTGGATAATCATTTTAGTATCCCTTAAATATGGCAAGCGAATAATATGTTACAAAAAATAACATTAAGAAATTCCAAATATCAGAAACAGAACAATTACCCCATCTGCGAATTGCTACGCGCCACGCTATAGAGGCCTCTACGTTAGCTGCGCGCTACGCCGTAGAGGCCTCTATGTTAGCTGCGCGCTACGCCGTAGAGGCCTCTATGTTAGCTACGCGCTACGCCGTAGAGGCCTCTATGTTAGCTACGCGCTACGCCGTAGAGGCCTCTATGTTAGCTACGCGCTACGCCGTAGAGGCCTCTATGTTAGCTACGCGCTACGCCGTAGAGGCCTCTATGTTAGCTGCGCGCTACGCCGTAGAGGCCTCTACGTTTGCTATGACATGGCGTACAGATCAACGCATTTTCCATTACAATTTACATGCTATTTTTTCTTCGTGATCTAGAATTACAAGAAATGTATTTTTGTTGGTGTGCAACATAGAATTTTTATTGTACTGTATGTATTGTAAGTAGTATGCATTTCCCGCTGTATGTATATGCCTAGAGGAAATTAATAAAGCTACGATAGCTTAATGCTGGCGCCTCACATTGGCTTATGACTTGGTTCCAACGTTGGCTACGAATAGAATGGCCAATAATTGCAACCAAGATTGCGGCCTCATATTGGCTCCAATATAATTGGGCAAACACTCATGCCAAGAGCATTGGAAGGTTGGACGTTTGAGCAGGTATTATTTAATCGTCAAATTTATTGCTAGCAAGTCATGTCGGACGGGACACTTTTCGCTCTGGCTACTTACGCCCACGCATTGAGCACATATTATTATTATTTAATTACTCAAAGAAAAAAGAATCCAAGGAAAAGGCGATTCTGGATGATAAAAATCGATATAATTCAATGAACTCCAACACTTGTTCATTCGTCCACTCGGCGTTCGGAGAAAACATATCGCAGCACGTCCAACACTCACATCGGCAGAGCGCGTACTGATGCAACCAATGTGTGGATCGAGAAGTGACGTTGGACCCAAGTTGCCCCCCCGCCTACACACTTCACTCCCCTCGCCTTTGAACTTGTACAAAAAACCGACACAAGTCGGGTTGGCATTGGCTATTGGACGCAATATTCCGTTTTTATCCAATAACGTTCAAAGATCGATCCTCACATTGGTGTGTTGGATCCAACAGTATAACTTGGAGCCAACATAGCCAATGTGAGGCGCCAGCATCAAGAGCTCGGCTTGTAGGAGCCTCCATCAATCCATCGCTGCCTATTTGTCTAATCTAAGGAGCACAACACAACGGCGAAAAATACGAATCAGTTCGTCGTGCACCTTGTAGGTTGGACTATATTTCCTGGCCTTCCCTCTTCGTTGGACTTTATTTATGTGCCGACCATCATGTAGCAGTAGAGGTTGATTTATTAAGGTATGTTAAAAGAATACATATTCCTTTCAAATAATAAGCTATGTTAATAATAATAATGTCCTAATAACCGAATTTCGATGCCGGTAGCCAGTCTTGGAGACTAGCCAGATGCACAGGACATACAAGTGTGTGCACAAACACAAGTGCACTCTCTATTCCCTCACTCTCATAATCCGATGGGACGAAAGATCGACACGAACGGGGAGAGGTCAGGCGCAGGACCAACAAATAAACCTGCTTTCCAAGGCACGGGGGTCACCGCTAGCTTCTTGACTCCGAGCTGTTTTAGAAAAACCCCAAAAACAACAATTGGCCCGACCCGGGATTCGAACCCAGGACCTTATAATCAGCGGCTGAACAAGCTGACCGCTAGACCAACGAAGCAGTCTTTTATTCTTTGTTACCATTTTAATAAAAGCACACACTGAGGTAAATCTAGGCTAGAGGAAATTATTCTGTCTACGATAGCTTCAAGAGCTCGGCTTGCAGGAGCCTCCATCAATCTATCACGGACTATTTGTCTCGAGAACACAACGCACCGGTGCAGAATATGTATCAGTACGTCGTGCACCCTGTAGGTTGGACTATATTTCTTGGCCTACCTTCATAAATGGCAAAAGATATAAAAATGAGACATAGACTGACACCTTTCAAAACAAACGTGTTTTCATCGCTCTTGTTTGAAAACGGTGACTTTGATGCTGTCCAAAACATATTGTGTTTTGGACAGAGCTGCAGTGTGGGGGTTCCGATGACCGATAATATACATGATTGATTGAGAGGAATACATGATTAGCGAGCTGGCTCGCTAGTGCCAAGGCATTCAATAAGATTAACCTCACACACCAGCCAGTTGTGTCCTAATCGGGGGAGGAAAGGTGACGGAAGAATGGGGTCGGCGAGTGTGTGGAGTGGTGGACTCGCCGACCATGTGTAGGAGGAAGAGGGGACGCCAGTCGGGCCGCGGAGGTTTTAAATGTACCCGTGGTTCGGCGACAATGGCGAGAAAGGTACACCGGAGAGGTTTTTAGTGGGTATTACGTCCTTCTCAGGTCGTCGAGTCCCACATAAATCTGGTCCTCCCCAGGCAAAACGTAGTCATAGGATCTTTGTCCCCAGGCATCCGTTCAACTGTCAACCCGGATTTCCGCTCTCTCGGCTGTCCGTCTGACAGGAGACAGTGACAGCTTCATTAGCAACACCTCGACATACGAGATGACGTATGTAGACCATGGTTTATATTATACTACAGACCCGCCCCGGCTTCGCTCGGGTGCAATGCTGATATGGGCTTAGACCTTTTTAAGGTGTACAATACGGTAATACATCATTTTGATCTATCTCGTAGGGTTCAGCCAGCGCTTGCAATGTAAGCGCAAAAAATGTATTTATTTACGACATCACATTAGAAACCTGTAAGATTATCAGTGTTTCTCTACTATATTGTGTATGTAATATGCAGATAAACCTTCCTCTTGAATCACTCTATCTATTTAAAAACCGCATCAAAATCCGTTGCGTAGTTTTCAAGATATAAGTGTAATGATTTCGGTGTTTGTTTTGAATAAAATTGTAAATCCAGGTCATTTTGACCTAATTAATAACCATTAGAGTAATTTAATACTAATTTAAATCTACTTATTTATGTATTCGCTTGACTTGTAGACTGTTATCGACTTCTCGTGTTTTCTTCTATTTTGACTTTGACGCGCTGTCTTTGAATTAAGCAGCGCGGTCTTGTCTGTGGTTTGTCGACGTCATATTGAGCAGAAGCGGTTTTGGTGGGAAAATACGAGAGGTCGGGCATTCGGTCTCCAGACTTGTAGCGAAAATACCTGTTTAAATACTGATTGATAGTATTAAATAATTATTTAATAAAACTATAAAAGTTTGTAGAGCTTCCTTTGATTTCATAAAATAAGCATTACATAGGGACAGACGGACAGCGAGAAGGGACTTTGTTTTATACTATGTAGAGATTACCTGGCTGGACATACATTATAAACAGCAAAGTCAATACCATAATTATGGTATTGACACAGCATTTAACTCTGTATTTATTATAACTTGATTGCCTCGTTGGTCTAGCGGTTAGCTTGTTTAACCGCTGATTATGAAGTCCCGGGTTCAAATCCCGGGTCAGCCATTAGTTGTCATTGGGGTTTTTCTAGCAAGAAAAATTCACAGTAGCAACCCGGAGTGAGGAAGTTGGCGGTGTTACACCCCCGTGCCTCGGAAAGCACGTTATGCCGTTGGTCCTGCCTTGTTTTCACCCCGGTCGTGTCGGTCTGCCTTCCCATCGGATTATAAGAGTGAGGGAATGGAGCACCCTCCATCCCCTGCACCTGTGTTTGCGCACACACTTGTGCACTATAATATGTCCTGCGCATCGGGCTAGTCTCCGATGAGACTGGCCGCCGAATTCAAAATACGGCTAGGAGGACCTTATTTTAGAACCTCATTTCAAGTTATAAAAAGTTAAAGAAGACATAAAAGTTAAAGAGGAAATAGGTGATACCTCTCACAATATACGATCCAACCATATCGATTGTGACCTGAGACAAGAGTTCATGGCGATGTCATATTTATGACACCGGAATTAGGTTCATTTTACGCTGAACTGGACCGTGGCAGGGTATGATATAATACGCTTCAAAAATATTGAGTGGAGAAAAGGTTAGTTTGCGGTGAAGGTAATTTTTCACACCCTGTATAACTCATGTCATGCGGTGTCTAGGGTTTTATTAGATTTATAGAGTTTTTTTTAGGAAATCTGAGATTTGCTGTCGTTTCCTTTATAATGTAGGCAGAAGATTTACAACATACGTGGGAATATTTTGATGTTTTATAGGGCCCTGCTAGAGAAGATATGTTAGGTAGGTATCTTTAATTTGTTGGTGCACGCGAATTGCATTTAGTTTGATCTTATCGGGCAGGTTCGCGGAATTGTTACTATCGTTACTAGTTTATTGTTACCTACTACTCGTTACTGTCGTTATTGTTACTACTCGTTACTAGTTTATTGTTACCTACTACTCGTTACTGTCGTTATTGTTACTACTCGTTACTAGTTTATTGTTACCTACTACTCGTTACTGTCGTTATTGCTACTACTCGTTAGGTAGTATCGGTATTGTTACTAATCGTATATTTATTGTAGGAAGGATCTCAAATTGACAAGTAATGTAAATTGTGTATAAAAAGACGCGTCAACGCTTTTCTGTGGTATAAGTTATTCAAGCAAAAAATTTATGACTAAGCAAGCTTTCATAACCCGAGCCTTAGCTATTGCATAGCTGACAGAGTTTTATAAGTAGGTATATGCCTTGTTTTACCATCAAATCTCATCCCATTCCATTTCGCGTATGAAAGCCGAACTGACTGCAAACATCTCTTGCGGTGTGTAATAAATCTCTGGTAAAGCAGAGCTCAGGCTTGCAACAACGAGTGCAGGTTCGAATTAAACTGCAGCTAGAAACGGGTAATGTAATCTTTCACATTCACTGCTTAGGGTTGGGGGGAATTTTGAATTTTATCTTTGCCGGATTATCCATCCGGCTTTTCTGGTTGCCGTTGATAAAATCTACCGATATTGTTTAAGAATCAGAATAAGACAATGTCCTCTGCCTTAAGTTATTTCTTTTAAAATAAGAAGACAAATCCAGACGAACCCAAACTCGACGGGGTTACGTAGTTAGGAGTTCCTATGGCTACTTTTTGTCTATAAGACAAAACAACTAAAGAATAGAACCAAATTTGAAGTAGTATTTACAATAAAAATATTTGGCACAGCACAGATTACATATTTTTATAGCCGCCGATAAAATCGCAAACAAATTTGGATGGATTATTTTACTTATATTTATTGAGGTAAACGTTACAAATTTTATATAAATATTAAATATATATCACACTAAGGTCAGAAAGGATTACACTGATATTAAATAAACAAATGAAACAGCAAGGTTAGTCAAGAAGTAAGTTGTTCTGTTTGAGACACAGAAAAAAAGTTTTGATTTTTCTTGATCAGAATAATCGATTCACGATTCCTATTGGTCTTTATTAGCCTTAGGATAGTACATTTTTAATAAAGGCAAAAAAATGTATACCTTGAAAGCCCTTATTATGAAAGCTTACTTAGTCATCGAGCTGTGCTTGAGCAACGCTTATGCCATAGAGAAGCGTAACTTAAGATCATTCATAATTCTGGCCTAAAAGGAAACATAGGTCTATTTAGGTCTATTCTATACCGTCTAGCTCGTTTGAATTAACCATTATTATTATACACTCATTTATATCGAAAATAAAATATTATAAAACTGTTCTAAACTAAAAAAAACATATCGGTGAATAACCGGCCGCGAAGCTAGGCTCAAGCGGCCGGTGACTAGGGCTGCAGAGAGAGGAACTTCCTGACGATGCGCACCGAGTCCAGGATTATTATTATTATAATTATTAAACAAAATCCTGAAAGAAACAACAGGGTTATTAAAAATAAATAAATAAGAATTAGTATATTTTAAATTGAAACAGATGAGCTAACTGCAGAGTGTTGCAAACAATATCTAGAGGTATTTTCGTTAAGGGATGTAACGTTGGTGTTCTTCCAACACAAACTAGGTTCGTAGTTAACCCGCTTACATTCATAATGAAGGTAGCTCAACTGATCAATATCAATATGACGACCACTGTGGTGCAGCGGGCGAAGGTCTGCCTGCAGGAGGTTGCGGGTTCGATTCCCGCCTCCGAACAAATGTTTGTACGATCTGCAGATATTTGTTCAGGGTGTTCTGGATATTTTCTATGTATAATAAAAAATTGTATCTATGTAGTGTATTGTATTAAGTATATCAGTAATCTAGTACCCATAACACAAGCTCTGCTTAGCTTGGGGCTAGATAATGCTGTGTGAATTGTCCAGCATTTTTTATATTTAATACCAGAAGCGTCTCTAAGACACTGGCTGCATTGCCCCGCTTTATGGCAATAAATTAATAAAATCCGTCTTTTCTACCAAAGCTTGTCCCAACCCTAGTCGACTTTCCGCAGTTTTCCCGGTATTCAAGCCGCATCGCCGGTGGCTAGTAATATGTCCTTTACAGCAGCTTTGAGCTTTGAGCCCCCGCCACCACTGTTAGTTGCCTCTCATTAGTACGTCGGCTGTTGGCTGATTGAAACGGAACGTAATGAATGTTTGGAACGAGATGTAAGAGCGTGATTACGCTGATTTAGTACCTATTTGTATCTAGTTGTTTCGTTTCTTATACTTACGTAGATTATAAGCACTTGTTTTAGATTGTCATAATATTTGTGTGAAGAATTAGCAAGCTGAAGTGGCAGTGGGCCGTATCTAGCGAGGAACCGACAACCGCTGGGGTTAGCGTGTTCTTGAGTGGAGACCGGCAAACGTAGTGTAGGACGCCCTCCGGCCAGGTGGGATGACGATCTGCGAAAGACTGCAGGCAGATGCTGGATGCGGCAAGCTGAAGACAGGACGCTATGACGCTCATTAAGGGAGGCCTATGTCCAGCTGTGGACTAATATAGGTCGATGATGATATTTTTGTGTATGTCTGTAATGGTCTGTCAGCCGTGTAAACACGCAGGCACCAAAGGTCCTTTTTTTTTTTTTATTTTTTATTCGGCGAGGAAATTCGTTTACGAATAAACTGGTCTGGGGGGGACCAGAATTATGTGGCGACTCGACGTTCTGAAAAGAACATAATACCCACTAAAACCTCTCCGGTGTCCCTCTCTCGCCATTTTTGCCGAACCACGGGAACATTTAAAACCTCCGCGGCCCGACTGGCGTCCCCTCTTCCTCCTATACATAGCCAGCGAGCCCACCGATCCACACACTCGCCGACCCCATTCTTCCATCACCTTTCCTCCCCCCGATTAGGACACAGACAGGACAGACGCTGGAACCGCGAATGTCAACCTCTGTGCCCAGATGGGCATTATCGCCCCATACTACAACCAGGTGTGGGTCTCGCATTTACACACTCATACACTCACACTCTCACTCAAACCATTTATTCTTGTCACGCGGGCACAGTGCCGCGCACACTCAACTACAGCAAGCGCGCACATCACTCCCCCGCGTGTCCCACACCTGTGCACGAGTGTCGCAGGTTGTATCCCGCGAGTCTCATGCCATCCGTCACCGTTCATCCTTACAAAACCTTATGGCTACATGGCCCACTCATACGTCGTCACATCTATCCCTCCTCATGGCGCTTCGCCGTGCCGGGACACTGATACGGCGACTACCCCTCTCCTCTTCGAGCGACAGAGGCCTTTCCCCAAGGCCTCGCGCCCGAAGATCTCTCCAAGTTCGGGTGCTACTAATTAGCACCAAAATCCAACAGGCTCCCGAGATGGCCTCGGGAGTCAAAATAAACAAATAAAACTCTGTGCTTGCACACGCGCAGATGCGTGGCCGAGTACGCCTCCAGCCCGCAATGCGTGTCGCCTCAATGTGGGCAATATTTAACGAGGCGCGCCTCCGGGCTACCGCCACGCATACGCTTGTGCCAGCCCACACAGTCGCAGCCACTTGCCTGCAACAAATACACATATTAAAAATGAAAATAAAAATTCCCTCCCTTCCCACAAAGCTCCCCTCTCTCGAAGACCAATCTCAGGGCGGCAGGCGGCGGCTGTCCGCCGCCCGGCGCCCAGCAACCGCCGTCCGTCGCCTGTTCGCACGCCTCCCGAGGCGCGCCTCCGGGTCACGCTCACGCATACGCTCTGCCTCTTCTTTGGCGGTCATCACAGCCTCCGAGAATGCAGAGATGGCGTCCCATGCCCTCTCGCTATCAACCATGGAATGCACAATGGTTGGCAGCGACAAGTCCGCCCCGACCACTGCGACTAAAGTCGCCCTCTCCGCCGCCCACGCCGAGCACTCCACCAACGTGTGGCGCGCCGTGTCTTCGGCGCACCCACAGTGATGGCACTCTGGTGTGGGTTCCGCCCCCGCCACCTTCCACAGATACCTTCCGAAGCACCCGTGCCCAGAAAGGATCTGCGTAAGGTGGAAGGAGAGTAGACCGTGCCTCCTTGTCACCCAACGCTCGAGAACCGGCCGCACCGCGTCGATGGTGTCTCTGCCAGCAGTGGGCTCCGCGAGTGCTCGCAGCCACCGAACAAAAAGACGCTTACGCGCTCGTATGCGCCAGCGCAGCATCCCCTCCCTCGGCAGTGGTTCCCCCGTTGTCCGGTGTTCTACAACGCGGTTGTAGACCACGGTGAGCACACGGGCGTCTAGTTCCCAGGGCAAGCAACCAGCGAGCACACACGCTGCCTCGAAAGAGACGGTGCGGTACCCGCGCACTACCCTGAGACACATGACCCTCTGTGGCCGATGTAGGAGAGCCTTGTTTACTCGGCACCAAAGGTCCTGCCAGAAAATCAGCGTTGCTCAACTATCTGTTGAGCAACATTAAGCAGAGGCAAGACCTTTTTGATTCACATGGTGGATACACTTTTTATATATGTAAGGTTTTTCTATTACTGTGTATTTGTGAGCAAATAAATTTATTTTCTTTATAACTTATTCACGTTTCCTCCTCATCAACACATATACAGACTTACGACTTATTCGAGGTTTTCCCCTCTCCCTGGGCAAGCGCTTGGCAGGTGGAGTTCTGATCGCAGTTGAGGTGGTAAAGGGAAGAAAGCTGATGCCCTTCCTTTGGTAAGTTCCATTAATCGACTCTTACATTATCCATGGTCCGAGTTGGAAGGGTTGATGACCTCCACTCCTCCACTGCCTCACTCTTGTACGTAACTTTATGTAAATGCCTTTAGGTATGTAGATAGATACTCCTACGAGTAGATAGATAGAAAATTCTTTATTGTATACTTATCAAAATAGTTCACAAACAACAGCAAATTTTACGGCGGTCTTATCGCTCAAGAGCGATCTCTACCTGACAATATGTATAATGTTAAATATATAAAAAAATGCTGGATAATCCCCACAGCATCATCTAGCCCCAAGCTAAGCAGAGATTGTGTTATGGGTACTAGATGACTGATATGCATAATGCAATACATTACATACATAGATATTTTTATTATACATAGAAAATAGGCAGACACAACACCCGGAAAAAAAAAATTGCAGATCGCACAAACATTTGTGTGGGAATCAAACCCGCAACCTCCTGCGTCGCAGGCGGATTTACATCCGCCGCGCCACAGAGGTCGTCAGCTAGATAGTTAGATATACTAAATAGTTCCTCCGAATAGGTCCCAGGTGTCACTCGAATGCAGTTTAGAATTTTACTTTGAGACCTGTGAGAAAAGCTTTTCAATTTATTCTGATTAACGTTGCCCTGACCCTGCGCTGCGTGCCCTGACCCTGCGCTGCCTGCCCTGACCCTGCGCTGCGTGCCCTGACCCTGCGCTGCGTGCCCTGACCCTGCGCTGCGTGACCTGACCCTGCGCTGCGGCAAACGACACATTGGCACAGTGTATTAAAGAGACAGAATAAGTTGGTAAGCATCGACTGCCTAGCTACAGCGGAAAGAATCGATATAATCAAAATAATCAATCTTCTTGAAGAAAGACAAGCCGATAGAAGCCTAGGTAAGCTCGAAACTTTTCATAGCAACAAAAAACATCTCCTAAACCCACAGAGCAAAACTTTACTTTTAATTAGTTGTCAACTGTTTGACACTGTAATTTGAACCTAAGTCAATTAGTTTAAGGCTTTTTGTCCATCAGCGGAGCTATCCTTTACCAAGTTCTATTTTAGTTGTCAACTAGGCCCGACAAAAACTTTAATTTGGAGAAAAGTAAATGGAAGGGGGTCTTTGGGCGAACTTGTTTAGTTTACTCTGGTTTCGGAAGATTTGTTTAAGCTGGTTTTGTAGAGCCTTACCTTTAGGGACCTCTACGAGCGAGGCTACATTTCCACAGAAACGTACAAAAAAAGAAAAATGATAAATGCGAAAGTTTGGATGTATATACGTTTGGATGGATGGATGTTTGTTACTCTTCACGCAAAAACTAATGCACGGATCGTGCTGAAATTTTTGTATTGGGTGTAGGTGGTTCTAGGCCTGGAATAAAAATAAGCCACTTTTTATCCCATTAGGTCCATTAGGTCCCATTGGACAGAAATAAGCTTATGTTGTTTAAAAAATTGTATGCACCTACTAAGTAAATTTTTTATTATTTTACACAAATATTATACTTAAAAGATCTACGTTATTTTGTATAAATTTTAAATATTTAATTCCTTATAAGTTTCCTTAATCTTAGTATATCCATTGTTATATTGTCTACCACCTTTGTGAAGAGAAATTAATATTTTTTTTATTTATTTTAATTTTTTAATATTATTTTAATTCTTGATTAAGATGTATTGCCATACCCTACCACAAGAATCGTCGCTAAGGGAATCGACGTGGGGGGAATCGGCGTGAAGGGAACAATTCCCTGAAAGGGTAGGTACATGAATATTTACAAAACTTTGTAATATTTTGTTGCAATATTTTTGTTTTTCAATTAAAATACAGAAAACTGAATACCTACTCAAGCATAGATGGATGACTAAGCAACCTTTAATTAAACGCGCCTAAATTTCTCCTCCATACCTACTTCTGTAGCATGTAACTCACCCATAGTTAACCAATATGTATTTTCAGACATAACTAAGTAATCCCTTGTGTCCCTTAGACCGAAACAATATAAAATTAAAATAAACAAAGAAATCCAATAATAAGTAGGTTGCTACCATAGCACCGAGGTAGGATGACACAAACTGAAGGCTAACAGAGGGTAAAATCCTGTTACTGATGATGATGATGATTGGTAGATACCAATTTTTATACCCTACTACCCTGTGCTGGATAACTAGGTCACGCCTTACCTACTTCGAAGTTTCTGTAAGAAATTTTACCAACCACTTTTTCAATTCCATTTAAATCCTTGCCGTTCTCAGAACTGAACCAGCGTAGAATTTTAAACGAAGGTATAAAGTTATAAAATGAGTTTTTCATGAAAATATCTTTGTAACATCAAGAATTCAGAGTAATTCTCGAACCGGTTTTCTTTCTAGACTTTCCATTTCCATCTCTCCAATCATCTAAGCCAATAGGGACCTACTAAGACCAAAGTTCCATTTTCAGATATTTTTTTATAAATGGTTTTCTATTCGTTTATTACATTACAGAATGACCGTAGGTAAAAGGTATTGCGTTATTAAGACACGATTTTTTTAAAACATAATTTGTTTAGGAATATAATTTTAAAGTAGTCAATAGATAAGAACATTGTTTTTCAGGGTTTCTTTTAAAGATTTTTTAGTTTGTTGTAGTTTATTTTGTTATTTTGTGGCACTTTCTATCAATCGAATTATATATAATTCGATTGATAGAAAGTGCCACATAATAATAATGAATGCCATTATAATGAAGGTACCGAGTTTCACAGTCTTTAAAATTCAACCCACACCACCTAGTTTATTTCCTAGTTGAAAATAATAAATAAATACCTAATGCTGGAGAATCCACACAGTATCATGTAGTCCCAAAGTAAGCAAGTAGACACTAGATAACTGTTAAACTTAATACATTACATACAAAGATACATATTTTTTATTATACCTACATAGAAAACATCAAATATCGTAAAAACATTTGTCCCGAGGCGGTATTCAAATCCGCAATCTTCGGGACCTTCGCGCACTGCGCCACAGAGGCCGTCTAAATAACAATAAATAGCAATCATCTTTACGCTAAGAAGGACGTACTCCTACTGAAACCACATCGATTTACGGAGCATGGTTCAGCCACTCGAGATCCATTAGGTATCTCCTTTGGTATCGTCGACAATATTAGCTGGACCTTTGGGGACACGAATGGTCCTAATACTTGGCAGGAGATATTATAACCGGTTATTTTAGTTTAGTACCTAGTGAAGCTAAGGTTTCTTTAGTCTTGGGATAAATGTCTGGTAAAAGTTTACAAAAAGATGATGAAATTAAAGAATCTTATCGAAACAAGGAAACCCATATAGTTTCGCTATATCTGTCTATACGTCTGTTTAGATCTGATTAGCTCAGACACTATTAGTGAAACAAATCGGTTATATTATATTACGACTAATCACGCCACCAAAGTGGTAGAATAAAATCCAGAATTTAAAAAATCTTAGAGTACTTCCCCTTTACTGGGTGGTTGGGGTGCTGGCTTTTACTTCAACAAGGTTTAAACAAGCTATCAAACAAACATTCTGCGAAAGCTTCATGGATGTCTGTTACCTCTTCAAGCTTCGGTACTGAACCGATCGGGCTGAAATTTAGCTCCGCTTTGTATAGTAGTAAGCTCTAAGCCTGGAATCAAACTTATGCTGCTTTTTATCCCATAAAAGGGTTCCCAGGATATAAATTACCTTTAAACGTTTCCATGGAAACAACGCGGCCAGAAACTAGTATTAAAATATGTAACACAGATAAAATTAAATATGCTCAGACAAATACCAGGGTAAGCTTGAATCGAAAGTTAGTTTATGAGACAGATTAAATAAGTTACTTCGTTTAGTTCTCTTCAATAAATAACTAAGTTTCTCCCCTGGTCCTCAGATAGTGGGCATGGGCACTAATAAATCTTATTTTGCGTGAAACGGGCCAGTTTCGAAGTTTCTCGTCCCCGAGTAATAAATAGTAATTATTGAATGTGTAACAAGGCTCGAAACTTTGCTTCAGTATAATATATTCATGATGAAGTAATTAGTGGTATCGATACTTACTAATATTATAAATACGAAAGCGAGTTCGCCTCTCTTTCTGTAATCCACGGCTAGGTACACGGTCTTTTCTTATTTAAATTAACACAAAATGTGTGTATGATGTGCTGGAAACACATCCCGCCTTACACATTCGCCATGGTTAATGGTTGGTACCCATAACACAAGCTCTCAGTAGGTACTTACTATAAGGCCAGATGCTACCGCGTGAAAATGTCCGGTCTGTGATTAAAGCAACTTTTTTCCTGGAAAGATATAACATTGAAGACTTCAATATAATAACTAAAACAACTACTTCAACTCGAAGTAGTTGTGTTCATATTTTTAATTAATTTGAAGTTATTATATACTTTCAGTGAGGGTTAAAGTTCCGTATTTTTAAAGTGTCTTTCTCTAGTAATTTATTATAAAATAAAACTACTATAAATGTCGTAAAAAGAAGGATAAACTTGTAAAGACAGATAAAGATCAGATATTTGTCTGAGTAATGTAATATTTTCATCATATTAGATGCGCTTTAGAGAAAAATTTAGGACGGTAAGGGGCATTATTACATAATGTATGGCATCCTGGACAGCTCTTAAATAAAAAATAATAGGCAAACTGTGTTATACTAAAATTTTGAACTCCATGATGCGATTTCAAAAATCATCTTTGCTTTCATTAATAATCAGTGGAGAAAATACCTTAAGTTAAAAAGCAGAGAATCATGATTTCCTTTTACCTACCAAAGAGCGGTTTTCCTACAATCAGTAAAATTTACACCAGATAAACGAGATAAACCAATACAAAAAGGTCAGATCCTAAGCCAATCACGTGCAAGCAATACACCTAAATATGATAGCGGAAAGCGGCCATAAAACTCGAAAAGGAACTCTTTCATTGCACTGAAAACACTGTAGTACATAGTATGTATTTTATCTACAGTGGTTATATTTTATCTACGTTGTACGTAGGTATTTATATCTACGTTCTCGTATTTCGTCGGCAGTGAAAACGCGAGGGGAAATTTATTGCGACAGGACTTTTTGAGTTGCAGCTTCAGCTTCGAGGTGTGAAGTGCGAGCTTGTTGTAAAAACGAAAGCAATGAGTGACTCCCACCTAGGTACCTACTTAGCTACTAGTGGTTTTGCCTAGAGCTTTGATTTATGATCATCATATAACACATAAACGGCCTATGTTTATATGTTATTATGATCTCATACGAAAGCGCAAATCATGCCTCCATCTTTCGACTTCCTGCGACCGGTACAACGTCGTCGGTCAATTGAGTGAATGGTCTTCCCCACACCGTTTTAAAGTCGCAATTTTTGATGGCTATGCAATAATGAATAGGTACACTACCAGCACTCGCATAGGGCTAGCAAGCTCTCGGTTGTCTATCTCGAAAATAAATGGCGCTTTTACCCGAGTAGGTATATTTCTCTGCTTAATGCAATAACCGATTATTCGGAGTCTATTTTAGCCCTTCAGGGACTGCCTTTTTAAATACAGGCTTCAACATTCCTAGAGAAGTTGCAAGCCAGCCACAAGTAGCCACTAACAATGAAGTCAAGTCAACCCATCCATTTTTCCTTATTGAATGAACTGCTTTCTATGAAAGTAATAATATGCTTTTATTTCAGACATTTGATCCATATACAATTACATTTAAAGAATAAAATAGTCAGGTAATACGCAACACAATTACAACAAATAAAAAAAATACAAATACTTAATGTACCTACCGTGTGTGAAAAAACAAAATCCCCTTTTAATGATAACACACAATCCCCAAGCTCCTGCACCGGGAAGGATTACCACCTCGATAGTAGACGCCAGACGTCCAAACTTGGCATCGCGTCAAGCACACTCCAATCCTCCTCTATACCCCTCTCCCCTCTTTATGTAGTGCTTAGGTTGGATCTAACTGTTAGCGCGAATCAGCATTAGAATGGTTTTATGAGCGAAAAGCAACCGTGCATAATTTGATTGTTTTCAAAAAAATTTAAAATGACTTCGAATCCCTTGGTTTGAAACTGTTTTGAAGTTTTACATGACAAATATACTGATCCCACGGGAATAAAAAAAATATGGGACTACCTCGGGATTATCATTGAGAACCTCCTCCGTTTTTCGTCGGTTGACAAGGGCCTAGAATTAATATTAATGTCAGAAAAAAAATACAATGTATTTTAATATATTTTGATTCCTAACATTAGTATTAATTCAGACATGTCATGTCAAGATGTGTCATAAGCTTGCAATTCTTGTTTTACCTTTCCGAGTGCTATTTGCATACCTTTGCTAGCTGGCACATAACATTATACGAAATGAAGGTACGAATGATAGATAGGTGTAGAATTGAAAACGAATAACAAAGCGTGCTCCATCTTAGGTCACATCTTTGCTTTCTTAAGTTTGATGGTAGTCAAACGAGACTTACTTTTTACTTTTAAAAGCCTTAATAATGATGATAATTAGATTTATTTATTTCTTATGTATCAAAAAAGAAAATAGAAGGTTGCAGTGTAAAACCTTAACACTCATCTTTTAACTATCTCAGGCTGTTACAACTTTAATAAACCAAAAGATTCTAAACAATATAGATGCTGATTCACTCTATCAAATGGATGCAGTCCTTCCCTTCAGCTTTTTAATTCCCACCGCAGACTTTCAAGTGCCGCCGTGTCGAATGACACATCAAGTAATTCTTAAAAAGGCGTAAATGATATGTCTCAAGGGTGGCTTAAAGTATTTTTCAAAGGAGTAGAGTCGGTTTCATTAAATTATTATTTTGTAACAAAACTTAAAGAAAAGTACCTACTCATGTTATCAACGACCAAAGTTGGAGACAGACAATCTCGCAAAAACTATACTGCTGTACAGGGTTAAATTTAAAACACCAGCAACCTTCAGTGACCGGGTTTCTAGCATCATCAGCAACAACGTTTGTTATACAACTTTTGAAATAACTCAATAGGTACATTAATTAGACATTATTTAAGTTTTTATTGAACTGTCGTGACTTTTGTAGGTCTATGTTGCATTAAGGACGACGCATGCTTGCGAGCGCATGTGCGCGCGCTGGCGATAATAATAAATGACACTCAGATAATTATACCTACTTATTATCAATTGCTGACGGGGTTTGTAGGCAGTAGGTATGTACTGAGCACACAATCCCTTCATACCTACTTGACCAGGCTTAGGACTACCAACATAAAAAAATTAAAAACAAATAAGTGGTACGTAGATAGGTACCTATGTAGATCTGGTAGGTAGGTAATATGTTTAACTTAATCATTAATAACGTTTTAAAGTTTAACTAATTAATATCAATGCTAGATAACTACACAGCTTTTATTCACTTTTCATTGTTTAATGATCGATTAAAATAATTATTTATAAATTAGACATTACCTCGCAGGTTCAAATCATGCGAGTGGCGGTGAGTATCGCGCACATAGCGTTCAAAATTCCTTCACAACCAAAAAAGACCACATCTAAGAATCTTCTGTTCGTTAACACGAGCTAACACTTAAACAAAGGCCGTAATTATTATTTCTATTAAAAAGTCTCGGCTTGTGATTTCGCCACCACTATACACCATTGTTTTTATGTATCCCCATAAATAAAAGTCCAGGGTTGTAATGAAAACATCGATAATGCAACGACGAAAGATCGTAACTTCGTAATCGTTACGCACAAAGACATATGCCGCGCGCGCATCCGCCTTGACGACTGAGCGGAGTGAGCGGGCGGCGGCGCGCGGCAGCGTGGCGTTTGAGCGGCGGCGAGGTAAAAGGCGCTCCCCGCGCGCCGCCTCACCCCCGCCCAGCGCGATTCGCTCGCGTTTGTATACCTACACTTTGCGATGCGCATAGAGTTAAAAACATTAGAGCGGATATTTCAAATACCTAATATTTATTTTTGTATGGAAATAAATAGTGGCTTTTTATCAAAAGTCGTAGAACAAACGTTGTAGCTGCTGATGCTAGGAACCCGGTCACCTTAGGTTGCTGGTCCTTTAAAATTAACCCTGTATACATTTTAGCCTTGCGCGGGCGCGTTTGAAAATTACGCGTGGTAATGCTAACTCGCCCAAGCGCGTCGCGCTAGGCGCCCGTGGCATGATTGCGACAAGTGACAACTTGCAGAATTCATTCCACCACAAACACATAATCCTTAGATGTACCTTTCTTTACCTTACTAACGGCCCTTTCTCACGGCCGCCCAGTTCTGCAGGCACGGTTTTTACTGGATCCCGCAAAAATCATTGGTGCGTTCACACGTAGTAGTTTGCATTCTGTTTTTTGCGGTAGAGCAACGAACAGTTATTAGATCTACAAGAAAATTTCACCTCTCCCCGCTTCTCGCACCCCATCCTGCGAAAAACGGTGTGCAGGATGTGGGAACACTTCCATTAACCTTTTGGGCGCGACGTCACAAACGCATTCCCGAGACCTCTACGCCAAAGCAGAAAGTGAACTAAAATACTTACGAAAAAAATTGTGTTGCCTAGAGTCAACGTGTAATTAAACTGGATCCTGTTTTGTACTAAACGATTAGATGCAGTTTGTAGTGGCAAAATCGAATGACGAATTCGATCGTATCGGCTTTTTCCAGGATACCGTAAACGGAATCCTGCAAAAAACCGTACCGTAAAAAACGGGATGTTGCCATGGGCAAAGGGCTGTAAGGTGTGCATGCACCTTAGACATGAAAACAGTCCCAAACTGTAGATGAAGTTAGTTCAAGTAACGGCCAGAACTTTAACAAGACTCTATCAAGTAATGGTAGTTAACAGACCTCGCAGTTCGGAGTTCTTGCTCATAAGTTCTGTAGTGTCTCTCTGAATTGCGCCACTTTAATTCACGTTTGACATAACATCGTATTCTTAAATCCAAAAATAAACGACTCAGGTGGGAATTGAACCACCAACCTTCCACTTTGTAAGGGAATGCGTTCTAGTGAAATTATTGTGAAAAAAGAGTGTTCAAAAACGCGACTATTTTATGTTCTTTAAAATACAAACGTGCTATTGATTTAAATTACGACGTAACAATCAATCCATCCCTTAGCCGTAAACGAAACAAAAGAACAACAAGGGCCACCAATCAGCGCGTCCCGCTGTAATTTATAGCCAATCAGAGCCTTGTAAATTGTGAATGGTGCAATTAGTGATGTCGAGGCGCAGTAATGCGATGGTTTATTGTGATTTTGTTCTGTTTGGGGACGTTTCTGTTTAATGTCTTTGGTAACCGTAATACTTAGGTAATTGTTTGGCGAAAATTGTGTGAAAGTTTGAACCTCTTGTTGCTAGCTACAAAATTGGGCTGTAGGTTGGCTAGTTACGCTTTGTAAGTCGGGGCGAGTTTTGAGTGATTTTGTTCAAAAATGTAGTTGCGATGCGCGAACACAAAACGCAACGGACTGGCCATTTTATTTCGACGATTTTTTGACTGAATTTGTGCACAAATATTACTAAAATGTATTAAATCCGCTCTACCCAACTAAATTTCAGTGCAAAATAGGATGGTCACCATACCTCCAAGAAATAAAAAGAATCTCAGAAGCTACCACGTGAACTTGCGAATGAACGACATTAAATTCCAGTTTACGTTCGATCGGGGATCAAAATTTGAGCACCGATAGAATACGTAACCTATAGAATCCGAAGTTTTGTTTTCGTTGTCTTACGATTACGGGCTCTGGTGGCCAACATAACGATAATAGAAATTGCAAACGAAACAAAGCAGAAACTTTCGTAATTCGGTGTACTCGTATTATGTGATAGACCTCCAGGTTATATTACACCAGCCACACCTTCGAATATTAAGACGAGTTCCATAGAGGCTTATGGAAATCCGATTCCCAACTAAAACTTCCATGCACGGAAGGTAATTGAACTGTCTAACACACAACTCAATGGAACTTGGAATCATGGAATCCGGGCTCTGCATAACTTCAGGTAGATTTTCTCTATGTTACCTAAGATAGATCATTTAATTTCAAAGCAAAGTTAATGATGTCAATTTAATTGTTTTTTTTTAAGGCTGTCCTTTAAAAGCTCATAACCTAGGTGGTATTCCAGGTCTAGACCAACATCCATGCTAAATTTCAACTGAATTCGTTCAGTACCTAGTTTTGGCGTGAACAAGTAAAAAACATCCATCCATTCATCCTCCATACAAACATTCGCCGTTTAAGTATTAGGATGATAATTTATTAATAAATTCAAATTTCTTATTTGTATTTTGTAAGCCTTAACACATAAACAGCATTATCTAGCATTATTATTATTTCATAATAAAATATTCCTCAATAGGCGAAATGACACGTAATTTTTTATAATATCGTTCCGCCTATTAATGGGCAATTCGACACCAAACGTTTTTGATACCTTTTAAGGGTTTCGAGATCGAAGATCGGTTTCGAAACCCTTATGGTCTCACTTTGTCTGTCCTTTTTTTACTCCTTAATAACTCAGCAATTACTGCAGCTATCAACTTGAAATTTAAATAATAATACATTTCGTGCGCCTGTACAGATTTAAAGAAAAATAAATGATAATATAAGAAAAACGAAAATTAATGTTTTACATACAAATTGTAATGCCAAAATTTTAAAAGATACCTACAGGGTCATGTGGGATATCAAATGAAAGGTATAGGTTTCTACATTTCAAAATAGTTTTTAAAATTTTTGTAGGTGTCATACTTTTTAAAATATTTCGAAATAAGTCGAAAAAATACCCATCCCCCCTATCTCCGAAGATTGCAGAGCAATCCATATAAAATGTACGGAGCGTTTGTAGATCTATATTTTGCAGGAAAAATAAGAGAAAAATGGTCAAAAAGGAATAATTTTCAAAAGGGGGGCTACCCCACCGCGTGGGGTATCAAATAAAAGGTATCAATTTGGACGTTTTTGAAATTTCTGTTGCTTTCATACTTTTTGAAATATTTTGAAAAAAGTCAAAAAGTTTACCATGACCCACTTTAACCGAAGCATGCAGAGAGATACTATTTTAGGTATTTGTTAAATTACGAAGTCTCTAACCGGTACTTTTGGTACATATTTGTTGACAAACGTTCGAAACCCTCGGCGCGCGAGTTACACTCGCACTTGACGGATCTTGTTTAACTATCACCGCTAGACATTTTTGGCTCCTTCCAAAATGCCTACCTACTAAGGTATAGATAAGTGTAAATAACCAGTCTGTTAAACTATAGGTATGAAGCCTGTGTAGAATATACCTATTCAATGAATGTGGAACAATAGCCCTTGATTGCTACGAGTACATACGCAATTGAGATCATAATTATCGCATGTAAAAATATCTATTTACGCATTACTCGTAGACGTCACAAGGATTGATTTCCAACGTCTCACATGATACGCTCCTATTCTCAACCTCTCATGAAAAGTCTTCGCAACGGCTCATGAAAGTCAGAGCATCGCGATATCCTATAGTTTACTACATCTATCTATATCACTCTCTATTCTTCATCTATCTCTGTATCTACATTATTATTATATGTATGTAAAAACAGATAGATGAAGAATGGTAGATAATTTTATTTTTTCAGTATCTGCACAGAATATAAATAAATAAAATAATTTATTCAATATAACTTAGGACTTAAAAACGTGATAGACCATCCCACAGTAGGTAGGTACATACCAATAAACTCTCTTGTTGTTGTAATGAGTTCACAATAAGTATTGGCTATTTGAGATCCTTTCTTCAATAACAATTATATATTTATTTTGACTCAAAGTATGTGAATTTCAGTTTTTTAAACGACTTAATAATGAACAACAAGAATTGCAAAGAAAATTTTTGAAATCAGTTTTTGTTTAAAATAAAACTTAATTACTTAAATAATATTTAAACATCTGCGAACGTAATTAGGATTTAATGGAAGAAGTAAAATAAATTCTTGCATGATATTTATTATTATGAGGTTTTTACAACTTAATCATAAATACGTTAATAATAACATACAGTGCTGCAGTCATAGAATCACCATACTGATCAAAATAAAAGAGGGTAAAACAAAAAACATCAAAATAAAAACTAACGTCTCAAAACTATTTTACCTATTAAACGCAGAGATGCTTCCCACTTCGCAATTCCCTATTTCCCATCAGATTCTGGTTTCTGGGCAACAGACCTTGGTTGAACTGGAGCAGAGTCGGTAGTTACCATTATGTCGTAGTAAGAATTAACAACCACAACGAAATAAGACCATACTGAAACATAAACAATTATTAACAATTATTGACAACCTCCGTGGTGCAGCGGGCGAAGGTCCGCCTGCGACGCAGGCGGTTGCGGGTTCGATTCCCGCCTCGGAAGAAATTTATGTACGATCTGCAGAAATTTGTTCCTTCTGTCTGGGTGTTTTCTACGTATAATAAAAAATATCGATCTATGTAGTGTATTGTATTAAGTATATCAGTTACCTAGTACCCATAACACAAGCTCTGCTTAGCTTGGGGCTAGATAATGCTGTGTGAATTGTCTAGCATTATTTATTATTTATATTTATTTATAATCAGTGAGTGAACAATCAATCATCCCCTGTTTTCCTACCCTTAGGGTTATATTTTTTATTTCAAATTCAAATGGGATCAATTTCGAGATATACCAAAGGGTATATCTCGAAATTGATCCCATTTGAATCCGATTTCCATATTTCTTTTTGTATTTTAAAGAAAATAAAAAAAGAATTATGGAAATCGGACTACTCTGTAAAAAGTTATGCGTGGTCATAAATAAAAAAAATATAAGTGTCGACTTGAGAATCTCCTCCGTTTTTCGTCGGTTGAAAAGAAGTAGGAAGACGAGAAGGGGTATACAGAGAATAGTGCGTCAACGTCAATGTGATCGACGACCTCAGTGGTGCAGCGGGCGAGAGTCCGCCTGCGACGCAAGAGGTTGCGGGTTCGATTCCCGCCTCGGAACAAATTTGTGTACGATCTGCAGAAATTTGTTCCGTTGGTCTGGGTGTTTTCTATGTGTCATAAAAAATATCTTGCATAATGTATTAAATATATGTTATCTAGTACCCATAACACAAGCTTTGAGTAGCTCACTTTGGGGCTAGATGGTGCTGTGTGGAATGTCCAGCATTATACATTATATATTACAATTTATGACGAGCGGATGAATGCCTGCCATTAATCATTGAAAATTTAAACACTCACACCTTAAATCAGAATGGCGCGAACTCTTTATGGGACAGCAAACCGTAAAGATTGACATAGATAGATTTTTTCTTTAGTCTATTGATTTTCTACTCGACTTTCTACTGATTTAGTCAAGTCGATTTGCAACGCTGTTTCTAACAAATAGGAATGAATTAAATCGGATAGCGCGTTAATGAATCACAATTAAGTACTAATTTTGACTTTCATCTCCTCTCCCAAGGGAACTGTACCTACTGAATTCCGGGATAAAAAGTATCCCATGTCTTTCCTCGTAGTATGAGCTCAAATCATGCCAAGTTTCATTTGAATTTATTCAATAGTTTCGGCGTGATGCGCAGCCCTGAAACTTTACATTCATCCTCCCTCCCAAAGGAACCCTATTGAATTTCAGGATAAAAATGTCCTTTCTCGTAGTATGAACTCAAATAATGCTAAGTTTCATTAGAATTCATTCAGTAGTTTCGGCGTTATGCGCGGCCAAGAAATTTTACCTTCATCGCCTCTTCCAGGGGAACCTTACATGTCCTTCCTCATGATATATCACATTATGCCGAGTTTTATTAGAATACATTCATCGGCGTGATGCGGGGCCAAGAAACTTACAGACAGAAAGCTCAGAAAAGCGTGGAGGTATCGAGTTGCAATTAACATCAAATACTCAAGTCCGTAACCTCTTGAAGTTTCATAATAAATAAAACTTCTAGATCAACGTAATCAAAAGTTACAACCGTTTATTTTCGAATATTTTGAAATTTCCAAGGGAACCACATGCACACAAAACCTATAGGGTACTTCCCGTAGATCTGGAATCATGAAATTTGGCAAGAAGCAAGTTCTTAAAGCACAAATGAAGGGAATAATCCGAAAACCGTAAATTATAGTCAATTCACAAATAAAATATTTTTGATGCTCGTCATGAACCAAAACCTACAGGGAACCTTCTTCCCGTTGACCTAGAACCATGATATTTGGCAAGATGCAAGGTCCTATAATTATACGGAACCCTTAGTGCGCGAGTCTGACTCGCACTTGACGTTTTATTTTATACCACCAAGGTGGCAAACAAGTATGCGGTCCGCCGGATGGAAAGCGGTTACTGCAGCCAGTTATGTACGCCTGCAACATCTCCTGAGGAGAGGTCACAATTTGTTACAATTTTTTTTTAATGGAACACGTAAAATGGGGTACGTTCCCTACGTCTCTATTGTCAAAGAAAATAATAATAATTTGTAAGAAAAGTAAGAACTCACTCACGACATCCCATACTGTAATAATGTCATCCATTAAATAATATTTACAAGACGCGTTTACGAGATACTTTAATAGGAAAAAAAATATTTCCACCAGAGTAATAACAATTGATACCAATATTACGTAAATGAATATTACGAATGTTATTGGTATTTTCTGAAAACAATAAACAATAATATTATAACTATCTACACTTCACATTAGGTGGTGCAAATTCTAAGAACACGGCCGCACGGCGAATAAACGACTGACGACCTCAGTAGCGTAGCGGGCGAAGGACCGCTTGCTACGCAGAAGGTTGCAGGGTTGTTGTTTCCCGCCTTATGTTTGTAGATATGATCTGCAGATATTTATTCAGGGTATTCTGAGTGTTATCTATGTTTATTAAGCAAGATATATATACAGGGTGTAACAAAAAAGAGTAACCAAACTTTCAGGTGGGGTGTAGAATCGAACACTGAATTCAGGAAAAATATTGAAAAAAAATCCCGCCCTTTAGTTTTCGAAAAATTAAATAAATACGGAATTTTCACTACATTACGCAAACGACTGATGCACGTGTTTATTTGGCATTAAAATTTGATTAAAAGGTCTACGTACCTTGTGTACACCTTTTTAGCAGATAAACATCTTTTTACGGGGGGGGGCACCCACGACCGGACACGCGATATCGCAGCAGCGCGCGCGGCGGCGGGCTGCACGTGTTGTAGTTATGTAGGAAGCTAGCCAATGCATTCCAATTTTCCCTTCGTACTTTACGGGCTTAGGACCGTCAAAATACAAAACCACACTAAAACTTTAGGTCAAGCATCATCTCGTGGTATTCAATATCTGAATAACGCATACGAGCCATTTTTACGCACAAATAACCGATAAGCGCCGCCGCGACCTTCACCTTGTGCTTGCAATGATGCAACTAAATGGCCATTGACCCTATGATAACAGACAGTTTGACAAAACTAACAATAAGCCTAGCATTGGGTGAACATTCGGATGAATTAAGTTTGTATACCTATCTCGCTCTCGCGCGCTAAAAGTTTTTGCCTTTTCTTGTCTCAATCTGGTGCTTCGGAAATGCAAATTGTAACAACCTTTCATTGTTAGTTACTCACCGTGTTTTTAAAGTTCAATGTGAAGGTAGGTAGGTACTTAGGTAGTCAACGATATGAAAAAATAAAAGCTAGTAGTGAATATCTTTTAGTAGGAAGGAAGGTGCATGCTTAATGAATGTACCTACTAACTATGCATTTTCGCGATAGAACGTGTGTAAAGACTTAAAATAATTTATTTATTTTTAATTCCTAGAGGAAAATTGGAATGTATTTGTTGTACGTAGGCTCCATATCTAAGCACGCCGCGCAGCCTGTTCGCTTCCGCTGCAATGATGTCGCGGGTCGATGACCGCGGTGGCCGCTCATTAGGGTACCGTTTAGGTGTTATGGGCTTATAAAAGATATGAATACAGGTACGCAGGCCATTTTTTTCTAATTCCAAATAGACACATGTATTAGAGTCTATTGCCTACTGTTGTGAAAATTTCGTACCTATTTATTTAATTTTTCGAAAACTAAAGGGCGGGATTTTTTTTCAATATTTTTCCTGAATTCAGTGTTCGATTCTACACCCCACCCACCTGAAAGTTTGGTTACTCTTTTTTGTTACACCCTGTACATATATATATATAAATAAATCTATCTATGTACCTAATGTTTCAAATTAATCAGTTATCTAGTGCCCATAACACAAGCTCTGCTAAATTTAGGGCTAGAATATTCTGTGTGAATTGTCCAGATTAATTATAATTATTAACAGCGTAGAAACATGGAGAAATGACTCACTAAATACATTCCAGCGAGTAGACCAGCACTTGCGAAAAATGATGCCACATGAGAAGCTGTAGAAAAAACTTCAAAGGTCAATGAGATTTTACCAATAGAGACGTCATACTCATTAGAAAGAAATAAAAACATGGCGATATTTTACTATAGCTACCTGCATAGGACTATGGAACTTTATTTGTATCACTGAGTACGTTAAAAGATAACAGAGATATATAGGACCCAGTTGTCAGAAAGAGATGAACATACTGTTCACACTTTACACGAGCGGCCAGCGGGCTGACGGCCAATGACAGCCTATGACGTCATCGGCTAGCAGCTAAGGAACGAACTAGGGGAAACGGGGGTAACGAGGCACCACTAAGAAAATAAACAGTAAATTTTAAATAAAAATTTTTGTTTACGAATTATAGTATTACATTCCTAGTATAGGTACATTTATGTGAGCACACTAGAAAAATACTTTTACTTAACTTAAGTGCCTTCTAATCGCTACATAGTATAAAACAAAGTCGCTTCCTGTCGGTGTCTGTCTGTCTGTCTGTGTCTATGTATGCTTAGATCTTTAAAACGATGCAACGGATTTTGATGCGGTTTTTTTAATAGATAGAGTGATTCAAGAAAAAGGTTTATATGTATCATACATGCATAATATAGTAGAGGAACACTGATAATTTTAGAGGTTTCTTATGTGATGTCGTAAATAAATACTTTTTTGCGCTTACATTGCAAACGCTGGCTGAACCCTACGAGATAGATCAAAATAATGTACTACAGTATTGTACACCTTAAAAAGGTCTATAAAAAGTCTACGACTCGTACCCATTTCTCCCTAATTAATTCGTCTTTAGGAAATCTAAAACAAAATAGAAGCAAATGTTGAAAGTCAAATCCATCTCTTTATTATCCTACTACGAAAAATAATTGGAAAGTAGTGGTGAAAAATAATATTGTTGCATTAATATGATCACGATCATATTACCCATATCACCCTAACCCAGGGCTTGAATAACCGGAAAATACCGGTATGAAAAGGTTAACGGTATGACGTCATACCTTTATATTACGATATCCTTATATAACGGTACCGTTATGTTCCGATACCGAAAAATAGCGATAGCTTTATTTTTAGCAGTAGCGTAATTTTAAAATAAGAGTACCGAAATGAGAAAACTATAAATAGCTCTCGGCTCAGCTGCAGATTCTATCGAGCCAGTTCCGTTCTAGTCGAGCGAGTGAGACCGGACAGTCGTGTGACTCGTGCGTTTCGAAGTTTTATTTCGTATAACCGTTTGCTTAGCTGAGCCAAGTTGCAATTATATTTAATAACTAGCGGCCCGACCCGGCTTCGCACGGATGGACATTTATTTTTAAACATTTTGGAATAAACGTAGAGTAAATGTAGGTCTATCTATTATTTCTGTGGCAGGACATTTACTTTTATCCGACTGCCTCGTTGGTCTAGTGGTCGCTTGTTCAACCGCTGAAAATGAGGTCCCGTGTTCAAATCCCGGGGAATTGTATTATTGGGTCTTTTCTAGCAAGTTGGCGGTGTTAGACGGCTTAAGCCGTTGGTCTATCGCATGACCTCTCCCCGGCCGTGTCGGTCTGCCGTCCTATCGGATTATGAGAGTGAGGGCATAGAGAGTGCAGCTATGTTTGCGCACACACTTGTGCACTATAATATGTCCTGCGCATCTTGGTCGATGAGACTGGCCGCCGTGGTCGAAATATCCACATCCCTCACTGCGTTGCACGCACTGGCCACGCCGGCGCGGCGGCGGCGGCGGGCTGCGTTTATTTACTACTAGTTTATGCCCGCGGCTTTGCACGCGTTGTTTCTATGGAAACGTTTAAAGGTGATTTTTATCCCATGGGAACTGATTTATGGGGGTATGTATTGCGATAATGGTATGAATACCGGTATACATACCGGCACCGGTACAAATACCGGTATACATATCGGTACCGGTATAAATACCGGAATACATACCGGTACCGGTATACATACCGCTATTTATACTGGTACCGGTATGTATATCGGTATTTATACGGGTACCGGTATATATACCGGTATTTATACCGGTATGTATTGCAGTAATAATACCGGTATGTATACCGGTATTTACACCGGTATGTATTGCGATAATAAAACCGGTATTTATAAAACATACCGGTATAAATAACGGTATAAATACCGGTATTATTACTGAAAATCATACCGGTATAAATACCGGTATACATACCGGTACCGGTATAAGTACCGGTACACAAATCGGTATTGGTATAAATACTGGAATACATACCGGTACCAGTAAAAATGCCGGTATGCATACCGGTACCGGTATTTATAATACATTTATAAACATACCGGTATAAATACCGGTATCATTACTGGATAACATACCGGTATAAATATCGGTACAGGTATAAATACCGGTATACATACCGGTATACATACCGGTACCAGTATATATACCGCTATTTATACTGGTACCGGTCTGTATACCGGTATTGGTATGTATACCGGTATTTATACCGGTACCGGTATGTAATCTGGTATTTATACTGGTACCGATATGTATACCGGTATTTATACCGGTACCGGTATGTATACCAGTATTTATACCGGTATGCTTTCCAGTTATAATACCGGTATTACCGGTATGTTTTATAAATACCGGTATTCTTATCGCAATACATATCGGTGTAAATACCGGTATACATCCCGGTATTAATACCGCAATACATACAAATATAAATACCGGTATACATACCGGTACCCGTATAAATACCGGTATACATACCGGTACCGGTATAAATACCGGTATACATACCGGTACCGGTATTTATAATACATTTATAAACATACCGGTATAAATACCGGTATTATTACTGGATAACATACCGGTATAAATACCGGTACCGTTACAAATACCGGAATACATACCGGTACCAGTATATATACCGCTATTTATACTGGTACCGGTCTGTATACCGGTATTTATACCGGTACCGGTATGTATACCAGTATTTATACCGGTATGCTTTCCAGTTATAATACCGGTATTACCGGTATGTTTTATAAATACCGGTATTCTTATCGCAATACATACCGGTGTAAATACCGGTATACATACCGGTATTAATACCGCAATACATACCGATATACATACCGGTACCCGTATAAATATGTATGCTTTCCAGTTATAATACCGGTATTACCAGTATGTTTTATAAATACCGGTATTCTTATCGCAATACATACCGGTGTAAATACCGGTATACATACCGGTATTAATACCGCAATACATACCGATATACATACCGGTACCCGTATAAATACCGGTATACATACCGGTACCAGTATAAATAGCGGTATGTATACCGGTACCGGTATGTATACCGGTGCCGGTATTAATACCGTATGTTTTATAAGTACCGGTATTTACACCGGTATGTATTGCGGTAATAATACCGTTATTTATAAAACATACCGGTATAAATACCGGTATAAATAACGGTACCGGTATACATACCGCTATTTATACTGGTACCGGTATCATTACCAGTATACATACCGGTATTATTACCTACCGATTATATTATTATTATATTATTATATACCGGTATTTATACTGGTACTGGTATGTATACCGGTACAGAAATGTATACCAGTATTTATACCGGTAGGTTTCATAAATTACAGTATTACTACCGCAATACATACCGGTGTAAATACCGGTACTTATAACACATACGGTATACATACCGGCAACGGCATAAATACCGGTATACATATCGGTACCAGTATAAATACCAGATTACATACCGGTACCGGTATAAATACCGGTATACAGACCGGTACCAGTATAAATAGGTATACATACCGCTAATTATACGGGTACCGGTATGTATAACGGTATTTATATCGGTACCAGTATGTATACTAGTATTTATACCGGTAACAGTATGAATACCGGTATTTATACCGGTACCGGTATGTATACCGGTATGTATACCGATATCGATATTTATAACATTTCCAGTAATAATACCGGTATTTATACCTTTATTTATACCGGTACCGGTATTTATACCGGTACCGGTATAAATACCGGTATTTATACCGGTACCAGTATGTATACCGGTATTTATACCGGTACCAGTATGTATACCGGTATAAAATAATGTTTTTCATGTGTGAAAAAAAATGCTTTTCTTGTGTGAAAATGCCTTGTCACAGTTAGGGACCAGACAGCTATAGATAGATAGATAGATATTTATAACGGTATGTTTTCCAGTAATCATATCGGTATGTTTACCGGTATTTATACCGGTACCGGTATGTATACCGGTATTTATACCGGTATCGTTATGTATGTTTTCCAGTAATAATACCGGTATTTATACCGGTATGTATTGCGGTAATAATACCGGTTTGTATACCGGTATTTATACCGGTACCAGTATGTATACCGGTATTTATACCAGTACCGGTATGTATACCGGTATTTATACCGGAACCAGTATTTATACCGGTCGGTATGT
This sequence comes from Eupithecia subumbrata, assembly GCA_949316285.1. Taxonomy (NCBI): domain Eukaryota; kingdom Metazoa; phylum Arthropoda; class Insecta; order Lepidoptera; family Geometridae; genus Eupithecia; species Eupithecia subumbrata. The sequence continues at coordinate 427,179 of OX438644.1, read as the reverse complement.
ATTGCGGTAATAATACCGGTATTAATACCGGTACCGGTATGTATACCGGTATTTATATCGGTACCAGTATGTATACTGGTATTTAAACCGGTACCAGTATGTATATTGGTATTTATACCGGTACCGGTATGTATACCGATATCAGTATTTATATGTTTTCCAGTAATAATCACGGTATTTATACCGGTTTGTAGTGCGGTAATAATATCGGTATGTATACCGGTATTTATACCGGTACCGGTATGTATACCGGTATTTATACCGGTACCAGTATGTATACTGGTATTTATATCGGTACCAGTATGTATACCGGTATTTATACCGGTACCGGTATGTACCGGCATTTATACCGGTACCGGTATGTATACCGGTATTTATACCGGTACCAGTATGTATACCGGTATAAAATAATGTTTTTCTTGAGTGAAAAAAAAAATGTTTATCATGTGTGAAAATGCCTTGTCACAGTCAGGGACCAAACAGTTATAAGAAAACCAGATGCCAGATATCTTGGCAATACAGGTCGTTGACCTTCATGAAATCAAAAAAAGGCACTGCTTAATATTTTTGAAAATTATTATTAGTACGTATTACATTAGAATAGAATAGAATAGAAAATCATTTATTGCCTTAATTTAGAAAATACACAAAACAAAAATATACGTACTACTTAATTAAAACTAATAAACTTAGACAAAAGGAGTAAATTCAGCATTTAGCTGTAATGCAAAAATGCAAATGCAAGGCACTTCTAACGCTAATATTTGGCACTTAGTGTAGACAATCTAGTCTCCACGCTGAATGAAAAGAAACAATAAAAAGCATATTTTCGCATTCTCCCCATGCTTCCCTTTTACAAGGAAAGAAGCCGAATTGACGAATATAAGAACGACCGCGACGTCATAGCTGTGTATTAAGAAGTGTGTTAGAGTGAAACCTCGTTCGACAAGGCAAGTGGCATTCCTATCGAGCGAACTGTAAACAGAGCACTAGCGTCGTTTACTCACGCGTTTTTCGGTACCGAAATGAATTACGTTACGGTACCAGAAAAATACAGGTAGCTACCGGTACCCTTAAAATAATGGTACCGTTATTTTATACCTGTACCAATACCGTTATTGTATACCGGTATAGGTCTACCTTTAAATCAAAACGGTACCGTAATTTTTTACCGGTAGCTTAACCCTATACCTATACCGCTTTCAAGCCCTGCCCTAACCTCCCTTAGCGTCGGTCGAACCGACAACACCGCACGCCATTATCTCGTTCTCTCTGTCACTCATGAATGCAACGCACTACGTCTTGTCTCGTTCGTGTAAATGGCAAAGCGGCAACGCCGCGGCAGTGATTTTTTAATATAAAATTAATGATTTTCCATTTTAAATAGACTAAACAGTACTTACAAATGGAAAGATACATACTGCCTGTTTTTTACAGCTGTCCCAGTATAATTTTTGCACTTTCGAAACACAAAATGTGGTATTTTCGTTTGTTTTACTTTTCTCTAAAATCCCGCAACGTACGTTCGTATCGCGGCGCGACGCAGACAGGACTGAGTTCAGTCAAGTGAATTCACCTGGTTTTGTCTTGCCGCGCAGACCTCGGTAAAACGCATCTACCTCAGTTTATATATAATATCATTGTCAAAGGTAGCTTTTACTGTGTTAAAAAACCCTGAAGCTTCGCATTTCTTTATTTCGTTTGTTTTCTCATAATTATTACTGACTCTTAGTTGGATTTGGCCATAAATGCTTAAATGATTATCCGTTGTATTTATATGAACGTAGCTTGAACCCATACATATCTGAAATTAAGAGGAAATATGGAAATAAAGAGTTTTTAATTTTTGAATATGGTCGCTTCCGATCACGGTTGCCTGTCGCGCGCTTCCGCGACTGCTGTAAATGTGATGGCAGCGCGCGACGGCCACCTGGCCGTGGCCGGTGTTTGTGACGGCCACCTGACCGTGGCCCGTGTTCCGTTTGCGCCTCGCCTAAGGAGTCCGGTGCCTCTTTGTGACGGAGAATTTATTGACAAAGTGCGTGAATAATCCGGAATAGGTAGTATTCTTCCATTCTAAATTTCGTTCAGCGCTCAGGAACATTGTTCATTCTATATCTTGAATTTCGTTCAGCGCTCATTGTAAATGCGAAATCACACTATAATATTATAAATGCGAAAGTTTGGAAGGATGTTTGTTACCTCTTCACGCCAAAACTACTGAACGGATCTGGCTGAAATTCTGCATACAGGTAAGTCTAATCCTGGAATCAAACATAGGCTACTTTTTATCTCATATATAAGTTACCATGGGATAGAAATAACCTTAAAACGTTTCAGCATAAAAAATTGTTTTCAGCAACGTAAACTAATGTACAAGGCTCACCCCATACTAAAGACTCAGTTATCTGGTAGGTATATTTCCATGGATACTACCTACCTAAACCATTCAAGATATTGGTTTTTATTTTGGATGATAAATTTATTTAAAACATTCAACTAAATGGGCCTTGGAAACGGGGGTGTCAGCATGGAGGATGGCCGGCATAGAATTTTATCCCTTGCCAAATGTCACCAACATCCATTCAGCTGTTATTGAATTTAATTTTAAGCCAACTTTGAAATAAAACTTTTTAACAAAAAAATGAAACCGCCGAAAAAACTGAATAGTAAAACATAATAAACCTTTTTATTTAACCTTAATAACTAAGTTCTTAAAGTAATGTAAGCATACTTAAGTAATTTTGAGTCGGCGCCAACCATTTTCTGACAAAGGGGCGTGTCGCGCCGCGCCGCCGCCGCCGCCCGCCGCCGCCGCGCATCACGCTTTACGTAATTCATTAATTTGCTTGTTTGGCGCATGTATGTAAGTCACATAAGTTTAGAAGGTAGTTATTAAGGCTAAATAAAAAGGTTTATTATTTTTTTGTTTTACAGTTTTATCGGCGGTATTATTTTTTTTGATAAAAGTTTTATTTTGTATTTTTTTGTGGCTATAATCTACCGATTAATACATGCTTAGTTTTTGATCAGTTTTAAAAAGCTACCTACCTTACTTTAGCTATTTACTGTCATGTAATCCTTCTTTAATAAATTACAAAATATATACTTAATTAAAATTCCTTAACAATATATCACACACTTAGGGCAGGCTTTTATTCAATTTTATACGGGACGAACTTCAAGGTATACCCTATCCAATAAAAAAATAATTATCAAAATCGGACTATGTGAAACGTTATGCGTGGCCATACATTACAATCAGTGAGTGAACATTCAATCATCTCTTGTTTTCCAACCCTTAGGGTTAGATTTTTATTCCAAATTCAAATGTAGCCGAAAACCGGCCATGATATCATCACCTATTAGTATGATGGTACCTAAGTATGTATGTATGTATGTATGTACGTACGTATCATGTACCTTTTAACTAGGAAGCCGTTCGGAACTAAGTTTATGGGTAGGTCACTTCCTCAACTTCACCTCACCTCAACAGTCTATATTGGTCCACGCTGCACGCAGCCCTCCCATTGATAAGCGACTTACTGGTTTTTATTTCATGGAGGGTAATGCCCATACTACCCACGCTGGGCATGCGGGTTGGGGATCGCACTTCGGTTGTACAGTTCTTCTGCAAGGGGCGCTGCTGCCCGCTCCTGGCAGATATCCCTGAGTCGTCTCTTACGACACCTTCGGGAAGATTGGTGTGGTGCATATTCTAAGCCGGCACCACACAACATCAGATCACTTACCAGTCCGCAAATTCCAATCAATATAGTTGCTGTCTTCAGACCTATACAAAAACAACAACTAGGAACAGTTGGGATCCATGCAATAGCCGGCATGAGAAATGATAAATAGAAAGGAAATGAAGAAAAATTTTACGGGATTGGCAGACGTGATAGAAGTCTTGTCTAGTTGAACAAGGTATTATTTTATAAAATATTGCACACAAGCCTCAAAGAGAAAACAATAATTGTCAATAACTACGTCATGGTATGATAAATGAACTGACTTCATGATGCAGAGCCAAATACAAAAGAAGAAGAATAAGAAAACTTCTTGAAGAAAATTTCGTTTATGGTAAAGGCAGATTTAGACAGGGTCAGTGACTGACTCCGAATTCGAGACAAGTCAGCGCTGACCCGAAAAAAACCCAATGTAAATTGATTTGAAAAAAATCTATAATTCAGATCGAAATGCAATGAAAAAAGAAAAATCTTTAGTGGACGTTGTGCATTGGGAGCTATATATTTCCTCTTACCTCTGTGGTAGAATGCCAAGATAGGGCCTTATCATGTCAAAACAAGATCCGTCAAGTACGAGTGTAACTCGCGCGCCGAGGGTTTCGACCGTAAGTCAATTATACAAAAATATGTACTCAAGGTACCGGTTAGAGACTTCGCAATTCAACAAATACCTAAAAATAGTAGGAACCAACCTACATTTTAGATGGATCTCTCTGCATACTTCGACTTTTTCAAAATATTTCTAAAAGTATAAGACCTACAGAAATTTAAAAAACTGTTTTGAAAGGTACAAATCAGTACCTTTCATTTGATAGCCCACTTGGTGGGGTAGCCCTCCTTTTGAAAATGATTCCCCCCCCACCCTTTTTTGAACATTTTTCAAAAAGTGTTCATTTTACACACTTCTCTATATTTTTCTCTTATTCGTCTTTGTACAAAATGTACTGCAAACAAATATCGCAACATATCGCGCGACACAAAACGCGCTTCAAAATCGCGGCTGTGGGGTGGAGGCCTTACTTGGTTTGAAATTATGTGGCATAGACCCGCATTCCGTTCACTGCATAGGTGCACGGTATAGGTAACCCTTTTCTTCCGCGAAATATCCCAGCCCTCATATCGAGTTGTAAGGTAAGTATGCCTTTTTTGGAAAACGCTTTCAATGGAAGCGTAAGGCACGTCTGCTCTAAAGAACGTCCGATAAAGTGTAATACCGTGTATGTGTACAATGTACGAGTACAACATGAACGCAATAAACATTTAATTTCGTCTCGTTGATTCTGGTAAAAAGAATGTAAGTATTGTCATATAATATAATACCTACCTACCTAGCCATATGTTTGCAGAAGTTTTGAGTTGAGTTTTATTTTGTTTTTAACCCCCGACGCAAAAAGAGAGGGGTGTTATAGGTTTAACGTGTCTGTCTGCGTATCTGTCTGTGGTATCGTAGCTCCGAAACGGATGAACCGATTTTCGGAATTTTTGGATTTTTTAACGGATGACAGGATTTTCGTTTAGTTTTTTTTTGTGTCAAAGATAATTTTATCTCGAGTGTTCTTAGCCATGTTTCATGAAAATCTGTCGGGGGAGTTCTAAATTTTTTTTTGTTTTTGTGTTAATACAGTGTCAATAATTATCTTATCTCAACGTTTTGTCTTCTCTATCCAAATGCAATGTTATGCAAATATATGTACCTACAACAAAACGAGTAGAGCTCCAATACAAACCAACGCTGGTTTAATGGTGCAATATTGCCTAAAATATGTAAGTTAAGTAGTTCTTCTTTTTTTTTATTATTTCACACCACACAAAAGGCTTTGTCGCTGAGCGACCACATCGCCTAATTTATACATATTTACAATCTTTTACAAATTAAAACTAAAAACTAATCGGTACAAAAATATCATAAAGAAAGGTTGTAAATTGTGCGGGCTTCTTCAAAGTAGGGCATACTTAAATAAATAAATATTCTATTCTACTCTATTTGAATCTACCCATCGATCTAAGTAAAAAAAGGAAGATGAGGTACTAGCGTTTCAAAAGTGGAAGTTTCAAAAGTGGAAGGTTCAAATTAGAGGCAATTAGGTCCATCCACCTCGGTCACAGTCGGACCGACGACGGCGGCGCGGCGATCGTGTTACGCGTGCTTGCTAAGACTGACTCTCTACTCTGGTGTGATTTATTTACTAAATGGTACAGCAAAGCCCTCGTGTTTGTTCATTATAATTACTGCACAAGATTGGTAATGTAACTGTGAGCGAGTGTTTGCGTGTAGTTGCTACACAGGCCAGATGTTGAGTAAGCGCTGGTTCAATGGACCATGTCTACAGATTTTTGCCTGCGACGCAGGAGGTTGCGCGTTCGATTCCCGCCTCGGAACAAATTTGTGTACGATCTGCAAAAATTTGTTCCGTTGGTCTGGATGTTTTCTATGTATAATAAAATATATCTATCTATGTAGTGTATTGTATTAAGTATGTCAGTTATCTAGTACCCATAACACAAGCTCTGCTTAGCTTGGGGCTAGATAATGCTGTGTGAATTGTCCAGCATTATTTATTTATTTATTTATTTTCCTAGATAGATGATTCCAAGATGGACCGCAGGCCGCAAGCTGAAGCTGCAGGCTGCAAGCGACATTTCTGGTTTCTATGTATCACACGCGGCAGCAGGCCGCAGTGTCGCCGCGCTTGGAATCAATTTCATAGAGATGCATAGAAACCAGTAGTGTTGCTTGCAGCCTGCAGCTGCAGTTTGCGGCCTGCGGTCCATCTTGGATTTGCAACTTTATGCATATATTTCCTCAATTTATCTCCGCTTCGTCAGATTCTGCGGTGAGCATCTTGTTACGTCACACTTCATTTCACCTCAACATTACAAACAAACTTCTTAACCCATCTCGTATCGTTTCTAAGCCAACAACTTGAAGAGAACTCGCAAAATCTCAGGATTATTCGAGTTTTGTGCGACACATGACTTATTCAGGGAGATGCTGGTGTGTCGCAGCGACGACGCGGCGACGCCGGGGCTTAGCGCGCGTGTTCCGGGTCACAATTAGGCTGCGTTCGAAGAACGTAAGTGTTCCTTGGTTAAAGTCAGATCAAGTCTTTACTCAGATCTAGAATAGAAGATATATTTTTATATATTTTTGTTAACAAAAGCGTTACAGGACCAAAAAAGGTGTTCCAGTGTATGTTTGTATAATCGCCGACTTCTCCGTCAGTTCGTGCGCCTGTTACCTACAGATTTGAAGAATGAAAAATGAAAATGAAAGTTTTCCATACAAATTGTGATGCCGATATTTATAAAGTCTATATATCTAAATCTATAAAGTCAAGTGAGGTTTCAAATGAAAGGTGATATGCTCATTGTAAATTCAATTGATTTGTAAATTTCAAAACAGTTAGTCAAATTTCTGTATGTGTACTTTTCGAAATATTTTGAAAAAAGTCGAAAAATACCCATTCCCCATTCCCCCTAATCTCCGAAGTTTGCAGAGCGATCCATTTAAAATGTATGGAGCGTTTGTAGATATAGATCGAGGTATCAAATGAAAGGTATCGATTTGAACATTTCAATACAGTTTTTTTAATTTCTGTAGGTTTCATACGATATTTTTAAAAATATTTCAAACAGTGAAATATTTTGAAAAAAATCGACAAAATACCCATCCCCTCCCCCCTATCTCCGAAGTTGCAGACCATTTTAAGAATTCCTAGGAATTCCTGGGATTATGAAATTTGGCAAGAAGCAAGGCTTTATAGCACAAATAAAGGAAAAAATCCTAAAACCGTAAATATGTAGTTTAATCACCAAAAAAAAATTTTTTTTTTTTTTTTTGCTATAGACCAAAATATTCTCGTTTACCTCGAATCATAAAATTTGGTAAGAAGCAAGGTCATATAGCGAGAAAAATCTGAGCACCATAAATTTGTAGTTTATTAACAAAAATATATATAATTTATGATTCTCTCCCACGACCAAAATATACAGGGTAACTACTTCATCTTGTCCTAGAATCATGATATTTGGCAAGAAACAAGGTCTTAAAATTAAACGAAACCCTTTGTGCGCGACTCCATGAATTTAATATTATCATTATTATGTATTTGGTTTACATGACTCTAACGATGCCCGTTTACTTCTTTTTGTCTGTTTTATGGCTTTGAATTATAATTTAAGCACAACATATTGTAACCCATTTATATTTAAAGTGACATTTCCAAGTGTGCCGTGTGTTGAGTGTGCTGAGTGTGCTGAGTGTGCTGAGTGTGCTGAGTGTGCTCCTGCGGCGAATAAATGAGTATGAGTATGAGTCCGACTCGCACTTGATGTTTTTTTTTCAAACATGATTTTTTTATATTTTTCTCATAATGTGAATATCTCATAAACCGGACGCTTATGGACATTATGTTTTGGAACATTTTTTATTTGGTTTAGTGTCTTCTATCCAAATATGTATATCTTGTTATGTGCGCCACGATTTTGAAATAATGATTTTGAAGAAAAAAATTGTGACTGATGTTAGGGCCACCCTCAATGCAAAAATTAAAACAAAAGCTTAATATTTGAATAGAAAACAAAAAAATGTTCCCCTTTACTAAGTGTATGTTTATTGTTTTATGGAAATAAAGTTTCTGATTTTTATTTGATTTTAGGGTTCTATCCAAATAAACACGGTGTAACTAGAGGGGTGGACCATCGTTGCCTGGGGGTGGGGGACCTCAGTACCTATCGATTTAACCCCCATGTATGTTCTGCGATATTTAGCGGTTCAAAAGTTATTTGGAGTTCGGTAAAATTTTCAGATTGCAGCCAGAAATTTCAATCGGGTTGTAGCCAAACTATTAGGTCTGCGACCCTGTCTTTTTATTTTAAACAAGCTAAATAGTGGGCCTTTAGTACCCCTGTAACAAGTAGAGTCTTAATAATAATAATAATAATAATAATAGCCTTTATTTAACAATCTTAAAAAACATTAGTGTATAGCTTAATTAATGAGGTATAATCATAGAGTTACTTATTTATTAAACTTACATCTATTAATTATTTGACACCAGTATTTGGATTGTCTTGCGTTCCCGCATAGGCCTCCCCTAGAGCTTGCCATTCTTTCCTATTATGGGTTATTCTCTTCCAAGTAACCCCGGCTAGTTTTTGGATATCATCCTCCCATCTGAGACGTTGTCTCCCCTTTCTTCTTTTGTTTTGCCTTGGACACCATTCCGTTATATCCTTAGCCCATTTTTCTTTCTTATTCCTCATCATATGACCTGCCCATCTCCATTTGAGTTTTCTTATGTGGTATGTTACATCATTTATTTTGGTTTGGTTTCTTAACATTTCCAGTTTTATTTTGTCTTTTAACCGAACATTGAGCATGCTTCGTTCCATACTGTGCTGGCAAGTTTCCATTTTATTAATATTTTGTTTTGTTAGGCTCCATGTTTGACATCCGTATGTCATGACAGGTAAAATACATGAATCAAATATTTTTTTCTTAGCTTTGAGTGGAACTTCAGGGTTTTTGACAATTTCTTTCAGGGACCAATATCTTTTCCACGCTAACTGTACTCTGTTGTTTATTTCTTTTGTTGTAAGGTCTTTCGGTGATATTGTCTGTCCTAGGTATGTGTATTCTTCGACATATTCTATTTCAGTGTCTCCAACTGTGATGGGTATTCGGTCAAGGTTTGTCATAACTTTAGTTTTTGAAGTATTCATTGAGAGTCCGACTCTGTTACTTTCGTATACAAGCTGTTCCAGCATCTCTCTCAGGCTTTTTGGATCTTCAGAGATTAGAATTAGATCGTCTGCAAATCTTAGATGGTTTAATTGTGTCCCGTTGATGTGAGGTCCATATTTGCTCCAATCAAAATGTCTAAATATATATTCAAGCACTGCTGAAAAAAGTTTAGGTGATAGTGGATCTCCCTGTCTGACTCCTCTTTTTATAGGGAAGGGTTGTCCTATTCTTTCTGTTATTATTTTTGCTCTCATGTTTTTGTATATGTTGTGAATTATTCGTATATATTTACTTTCAATTCCTTGCATTTCAAGCGCTTCCCATATCTTTGTGTGTTTTAAAGAGTCAAATGCTTTATTGTAATCTACAAATGCCAAATAATAAGTAATGCCGTATTCATTACATTTCTGGATAACTTGTTTTATGGTATGTATGTGATCAATGGTTGAGAAATCACTGCGAAAACCAGCTTGCTCTTTAGGTTGGTGTTCATCCAAAGTCTTTGTTAAACGGTTTAAAAGTACTTTAGAGAATATCTTGTAAACATTAGACATTAGGCTTATGGGCCTGTAGTTGGCTATGTTGTCTTTTTTTCCTTTTTTATGAAGAAGTGTTATAGTTGATGTGGTCCACTGATGGGGTATATATTCACTCTTTAATATGTCGTTAAATATGACTGTGATAGTGTTTAATGTACTATCAGATGTTCCTATTAGAAGTTCATTAGATATAGAGTCCTCTCCCGGTGCTTTACCTCTCTTTTGTGATTTGATGGCCTTGTCTACTTCTTCTCTCAATATATCTGGAATTTCTTCACTGCTGACTTTTTTGATAGGTTGCGAGTATTCATCTGGTAATCCATCATCGTTGTATAGCTCACGATAGTAGTCCGTGGCTACTTCCAATATTTCGATTCTGTTTGTCTTGGTTTTCTTACATTTATGATGTGTCATGTTTTCTATCCAGTTTGTACATTCCTTTAGCTCGTTCCATGCTTTTTTGACTCCTCCTGTTTTTTCTATGTAATAATTTATTATATTGTTCTTTCTTTTTTGTCTATATTTTCTGATTTGCAGATTTATCTCTTTGCTAAGGTTTTCTATTTTCTTTCTGTTGTGTTTTCTGTCTTTGTATAATGATTTCCTTTGCATGATCAAACTTCTTGCTTCTGGACCTATTTTATCTTTAGTGTTGTTGTGTATTCTCATTTTATTTCCAACATTCTTAAGTTCTTTTTCGAGAATGTCATACTTTTCTTGGATACCTTTTGTATGTTCCATTGTTTTTAAATTGTTCTCTAAGGATTCTAAAATAATTTCTGGAATTGGTAAGGTAATGGGTTTTTTGCTACATTGAATATTTCTCCTCGCTGTTTTTGGTTCACATGTGTTCATTTGTCCTCGAACCATTCTGTGGTCTGTGCTGTAATTGAGTTGATTAACAACATCTATATTCAAAAATATTCTTGGTTTGTTTGTGAGGATGTAGTCTATTTCGTTTCTTGTTTTTCCGTCAGGGGACACCCATGTCCATTTTCTGTTATATTTTCTTTTAAAGTAGCTATTCATGACGTGTAAGTTATTCTCCAATGCAAAATTAATCATTCTTTGTCCGTTATCATTCCTTTTACCTGTTGAGTATGGTCCAAGTGTATTGTCCTCGTTCTTATTTCTCTTTCCTATTTGGCTATTAAAGTCACCCATTACAATTACTGTCCTACACAAATTCGGCATGATTTGGTTGAGTTGGTTGTAAAATTCTTCTTTTATGTCTTTTTGTGTAGCCTCCGTTGGGGCATATATTTGAACAATCGAAATGGGTTGCTTATAGCCAGGGAGTTTTATATTCAATATGGCAATTCTATCTGTTATTCCTTTGAACTCAATTATTTCATTTTTCAAGTATTTTTTTACCATAAACCCTACTCCATAAATCCCAGCTTTCACATTTTTGTGGTATAATATATATTTGTCGTACTCTACTGTTCTTTCATCTGCTCTTCTAGTATCACTTAACCCTATAATATCCCAGTTTACTGTTTCTAATGCATGTTCTAGTTCTAATAAAGTTTCTTGTGATTTAAGTGATCTTGTGTTAAGTGTCGCTATATTGAATTTGTTGCTTGTTCTTTGTTTGATAGTTTCTGAGTATTGCGTTCTGATAATTGTTTTGTTGGAAATATCTGATGCAAGCTTTAGGAGGTGTTGGTCTATCACCCCTCGGTGACCAGCCGTATTGGGGATTGGTTTGTTTTTTACTTTTGTTATTTCTTTATTTTTCCTTTTCGTCGCATAACCGGTGTCTGGTAATTCCTATGCTTTATGCTGTGGTGTACGTTTTTCTGAGAGTGAGTGGGTTCTGCCTCGCATATAAGCAAACGCGTCTGTTTTTTGCAACTTTGGTGGAGCTTGAATACTTTTTTCCTCTCTTCTAGGATGAGTTATTGGTTCATTATTCCTGGGCGATGAAGAAGAATCTCTCTTCCTTTTTGCCACTTCTTTTTCATTAATTATTATAAGTTTATTATTCTTAATAAATGCTTCATTACCTTTTTCTCTTTCTTGCTTCAATTGTTGTTGTAGATTTTTACGTAGCTCCATTGTTTCCTTAGAAAAATCCTCTGTAACATAAATCAGTTCTGGCAATTTTGATTTGTTTTTCAATATTTCTATTTTCTTTTGATAGGAAGTAAAGGCAATTAGTATGGGTCTGTTTTTTCCTTCTTGTTTACGTCCCAGTCTGTGATACTTATTTATTTCAGATTTTTCAATATTCACATTTACAAGTAGAGTCTTAGATTTATACAAATCCAAATAAGAATGTTATAGTCCATTAATTTATCAAAATGTAATATTTACATTAGCTTTCTATGCTTCTTAAAAAATACTTCACATATTATTATTTTCTACAACCTATCTTAAAACCTTAAAAAAATTCAGCAAAACAAATTCTTTGCGGCTTGCTTTGTTTGATGAATATCAATCTGAGACAGGCAGGTGAATAGCCTCCTTCCAAATGGCGCACTAATTCAAATAACACCCTGTATATTCTCTGGCTTAGGGCTAGAATACAGCTGTGTGGATTCTACAGCATTATTTTTATATCATCCATTGAGCACCCTCGACGAAGACACCTTTCCCATAAAAATCAAATCGAAATTGAGCCAATTTTAAACAGATATACTGACTGTACTCTGTAGACTGTAATACACAAGTATAATTTATAACACCAACCACGCGGGGTTTAGATACCTATTTTTACTTTATTAAGGCGCTACCTCGACAAATGTCAGCGCCACCACCTATTTATCATATTATTATGTTAAACGAAGGAATTTTCAAAAATCGATTGGCCAGTTTGTAATACCTCTCATAAGCTTTTTTTAATGCCTCTGTAAAAGTGTAATTTTGTATACACTAAGCAGAGATGCGAAGTTGCTCTTTTTAGCCACCACAAACTGGCCAATCGATTTTTGAAAATTCCTTTGTTTAACATAATAATATGATAAATAGGTGGTGGCGCTGACATTTGTCGAGGTAGCGCCTTAATAAAGTAAAAATAGGTATCTAAACCCCGCGTGGTTGGTGTTATAAATTATACTTGTGTATTACAGTCTACAGAGTACAGTCAGTATATCGTTATAGTAGTAATAGTTAAAAGATAAAACAGGTGGTGGCGCTGATTTGGGTCGGTGTAGCCCCTTTCTCGGCGGCAGCTCGGGTGATTTGTGTGTATGGTGCAATAGTCACTTCGAGCATAACTGTCCAATCGTTGATGCTTGAAATTCGAAAGGTCGATAGATGAGACATGTGAAATATGCTAGTAACTTAGTGGGGTCAAATCCGTCGAGGGATTTTTGAAACGAGGGTGTCCAAAGGGAGTAAATCCAAACAATTCAATCAAGTTAGGTCTCATATGAAAGGTATACTTGAGTACATTTCAAAATGGTTTTCATTGTTTTTAACTCACAACGCAAAAAGAGAGGGATGAAAAAAAGAGAGATAAGTTTAACGTGTCTGTCTGTGTATCTGTGTGTGGTATCGTAGCTCTCAAACAGATGAACCGATTTTCGTTTAGTTTTTTTTTGTGTCATAGATAATTTTATCCCAAGTGTTCTTAGCCATGTTTCTTGAAAATCTGTCGAGGGGTTTTAAATTTTTTAATTTAGTTCTTGTACTAGCGTGAAACCAGAATCCTTATTCTGGAACGTAGTTTGTTTTTTTCCCTGAGAAAAAAAAACAAACTCCAGCCAATTTTTGACCGTTTTAAGCCTCCACCACACAGCCGCGATTTTGTAGCGCGTCTTGTGTCGCGCGCCCCCCTTGCCATACACTGTCTCCGCCTACCGCCCGCCCCCCGAAAAATCGCACAACGCAAGACACAGCTTCAAAATCGCGGCAGTGTGGTTCCACCACACTTTCACTTTACGACTATTTTCTGAGAAAATCACGGATTTTGTTATGGCTCTTGTTCACAAACGGCGAAATTTAATTTATGAATCGGTTATTATTTAGATTAACAAAAAAAGAGTAAACTGTGTATTATGAAAATACTTACTTTTCTGCGTGTCCTAAACACCCAGAAAAGTGTGGTGTCCTAAACACCATTGCACAAAACCCTGCAAAAAATTATATGATAAAGCAGAAAATAAATTCCTCACGCAATATCTCCGAATCCAAGGGAGAAAAACACATCGTGTGGAGTATTTACGTTATCTGCAGAAGGAGCTCTACAACCTGCTTTCAAAGGATTTTCAAACCGTCATAACAATAGATATCTTGGACATATCATTGCCGACAGCCTCAAAGATGACGCTGACATTGAAAGGGAGCGTAGGGCGCTGGCAGTTAGAGGTAATATGCGGACCCGCAGGTTCTCCCGGTGTACTGAGCAAGTAAAGATGACTCTTCTCAAAGTCTACTACCAAAATATGTACACGGGAAGCTTGTGGGTTAGTCATACCAAAAACTCGCTAGCGGCTCTACGTATCCAATATAATGATATTTTCAGGGTGATGTCAGGGCTGCCTCGCTTCTGCAGTGCATCGGGGATGTTAGCAGAGTATCAAACGGATAGCTTCGAAGCCATCATCCGCAAAAAAACTGCATCCCTGATCCACAGAGTGCGGGACAGTCACAACAGCATCCTGAAAGCCGTAGCGGCTTGGTTCTCATCGCCGCTGTGGGCAGGCCTGCAGGCCTGGTCCGCAGAGTGAGCCCGGGAAACGTCTCTTTACTATGATGATCACTGGGCGGGGACGGCGCATGCTGATGCAATGAGACTTAAACAATAAGTATTCTGTATTTTTAAGGTTCTACTAACGCTCTTTCCATTTTTTTTATATTTTTGTGTGCTTACTAACCCCATATGGATCCATGGATATACGAAATAAAGAGATTTTATTATTTATTTATAACTCTTGAACCACGGACGACTCAAGACAGACCCCTGTTGTCGGATCTCTAAAAAATCAGGAGAATGAGCTCTACCACATGGATTAATAACTCCCCCCCCCCCCTTCGAAAAATCCCTTAGGGCGTCATTTTTAAGGGCTAACTACTAGTAATGCTATGTTTAACTTACACAGAATAGTAATTATTGCAGTTATGACTCTTACTAAAAGATATCCACAATTTTCGACTAGAAGAGTGAGTAAGTTGAATACAATAACCTCCATCAGAGTCACAGCAATTGTTGCCAAGATTCCGTAGATAAATATTATGATGATTATTGTTTTTTTCTGAAAACAATAAAATAACCTGAGAAGAAGGCTTAGAATGATGGTTGACAAAAAAGAGTAAATCGAAAAAAAAAAACGTCAAAACTGTCTAAATTTCCATTGTCCTAATTGAGCCAACTATATCCAACAGTTTAAAAAAAATTGTTAGTTACAGATTCAGTGTCAGTGATCGTTCAGTTTTCTCCGAGATCAGTCACACGCAACCGCGCGTACCATCAGCGCAAAGTGCTAACGCATCACAACAAACGTCGCGCGCGGCACGCCCGATCGCCATGACCTTGCTAGATCATCACGTTTAGGCATGTTGACCGACGACATCATATTTTATTGTTAAGGCGAAGCTAATTGCATGTCGTAACAATGAATACACCGCAAAAAATTTCTATCTCGATCAAAACGGAAACAGAACGACTCTTGGCCGAAGAACATAACAAAGTTGTACAACGATACCAAGAAGATACAAGTATCTATTTTCACTTAAGAATCAATTTATTACTACCACATATGCATTTGAAATAAATTATCAATTTTTATTGTATTTTATGGTTGTTTTACGGCTGACTCCCGCCAGACTGATGCCACTTAAATCATCTAATAGGTCCATACCTATATAGGGTTTAAGAACACCTAGACTGAACACCCCATGGTGTTCAGTCTAGGTGTTCTTAAACCCTTCTCTACTCTTGTTTGTAGCATATCCTTGGTATTCCGGATAGACTGGAAGGTTGATTGTGGAAGAATGAGAGCGAAGCGGAAGATATGAAGAGTGTTATTTACGATAGAATGAGAGATTATAATGATAGATGATAGAAGTCAGCGTCAAATTCATATGAGCGTCTAGAGTAGTCAAAATGATCTGAAAAACATAAAAGCAATTTGATATACGCAGTTCGAATCATCATATTGTTGTAAGCACCCAAGGTGTTCTAAATATCTTACTACTCATTATTTCATATTCATATTATTCATGTCATATAAATGACCTGGCGTCTTCACGAACGTGTTCGTGATGGTGGGCAGAACCTGCAGTTTACGCAGTGTCAGTCAATTACCAATAACCCTGTATATAAGTATCCCTTGTCTGGTACACTGAAGAGCGACTATCAATATTCAATTTATAAAATGTCTTCTGACCTTCAAACACATGCAGACCAGCAGACCAATGCTTGCGGTTAACGCCACCAAATGTACAGCTGCAGATAAAGTTCCCAACATGCCATGCACTATTTTCAAAAACTCTGTACTGTGGCATTTATTAGACCAGAGTTTATAATAATTGATTTGAGGATAGATTGCGCCCGTAGTGAACTGAAATCAAACATGGAGCTACATTTCCATGGATACTACCTAAATCCTCCATAAAAGACATTTATTTCGGGATGTTTTCTATGGATAATAAACTAGCTGCATTTTTACTACCCGTTTTCCTATTACCCGTTTTCCCGTAGGAATGAAGAATTTTCCCGCGGTAAAAAGTAGCCATGTTCATCAGAAATAATGCGGGCTTCTATTGGTAAAAGAATTTTTCAAATCGGTCCAGTAGTTTCGGAGCCTATTCAATACAAACAAACAATCAAATCTTTCCTCTTTATAATATTAGTATAGAAAATATCTATCTATGTACTGTATTGTATTAAGTATATCAGTTATCTAGTACCCATAACACAAGCTCTGCTTAGCTTGGGGCTAGATGATGCTGTGTGAATCGTCCAGTATCATTTATTATTTGTATCACACACACAAAAAACTTACACTATTATAAAACACTACCCCCTCATACATAATGGTCCGCTTATAAACAACTGCTAAGCAGTGTTATTTTCACTCTGACTTATGTCAATAGAAGAAGATGGAAAGAGAAATAACAGTGTTTTAAGTTAGCAGACCACTACGAATGAGGGGGCAAAGGTATAAAAACGGCATACCAACAAACAAATCTAAAAAATGTTATAAAAATAATTAAAAAATTCGTTGATAAAATTAGTTATGTGTTTGCGCACACACTTGTGCACTAAAATGTAATTCCCTATGTGCGCGGCAAAATGAGATCCAGCCGCAGCATGTCGTCGCTTCCGCACGAGATCGGCAGCAACGCATCAATCACCTATTAGATGATAAGATAAGTATGCATTTATCAAGGTTTAGCCAGGTAGCCGTTTAGCCAGGTAGCCGTTTAGCAAGGTAGCCGTTTGTCCACCTGCATTAGCGTTGACGTTAATGTCCATTAACGCGTTACGGCGTTAAAAATGCACCTTGGCCACATTTACGTAACAACGCCGCCAAGAGGTGATTTTGTTATTTCCTAGTGAAGTAGGATTACCGTCTAATGCCATTTGTAATGCCGCTAATAAATGAACATGTTAAAATCTTGGCATCCCTATATAGTTTGTGATCTTGCCCACATCTGCGTAACGCCCTAACGCGTTAATTAACGCTTTAGGACGCAGGTGTAGCAGTAGCATTACGAACTCTTTGTCGTGGGAACAAAACCGTAAAACTACGGGAACGAGACGCAAACGCGACGCGTCATCGCGACGAATATGCGAATGGGATCCACACACACCCGTGGTTTGCGACTTCGCGCGCTATTGTGGAGAGAGGCTTTATCGAACTGGTATCGAACAAATAGGTGGGTTGTTATGCAATAAAATATTAAATACTGAATAGGTCACTTACCAGTCCGAAAATTCCAATCAATATAGTTCCTATTTTGAGATTGAAACAAAAACAACAATTCGGAACAGTTGGGATCCAAGCAATAGCCGGCATGAGTAATGATAAATAGAAATGAAATTGAGACAAATATTACGGGATTGGCGGACGTGATAAAAATCTTGTCGAGTTGAACAATTAAATTGAATAAAAGCTCGCTGTTGTCTCAGTCTTCTAAGTCATAGAAGATTATGTATTTACATTGCACACAATCCAGGCGACAAAGATCCTATGAGTACGTATATCTTTGCCAGGCGAATATATTTATATGTTCCTTGACAAGCCCTCAACTTCAACTTCTTTTGTAAATGGCACCGCTTACTTTTCGCTACGACCTGACAGTGTCAGTAAACAAGCGTATTATTATTCTTTGATAGAATACTGACGTCGACTATATTTTTTTTCTCACCCTTCTCACTTGAAATCTTTGACTTTGCTGCTCAAAAACAGTGAGCGAAACCGGGTTTTGCCTTCATGTGAGTAATAGTTATTTGTTCAACAAGTGGGCAAAACGATTTTTTGCTAAGCGTGCCGATATTTAAATCCCGAGCGAGCGAAGCAGTCTAGAATAGAGTAACGAGCGTAGCGAGTGGTACTAAAGTTGACGGCTGCTGAGGTAGTGAAAGATTTAAAAGGCACGAAGCGAAAAATATTTGCCCTCGTGTTAAACATACAACTTTTCATCACGACTACCGAGAAAATATATTATAATATAAAAAAGAGGCCTACAAAATAAATGGTTTAAAAGAGGTTTGTAGCACTTTTACCCTACCGAAACCGAAACAGAACTTTCAGTCGGACACTCTTTATTAAATTGAACTGATCTCTATTATTGTACTATGGAGGCTTCGATCAAACATTCTGCCGGCCGAAACGTTGCTCGATGTATGGAGGTGATAGAGCGACCTATATGCCCGTTATTTCGTATGAAATCATCAACTACCCAATTCTGATAACCAATCGCTTCACTATGACACTATTGTCATACGACGTGCGACGACGGTACTACGATACTATTATAGTCGCAGGATCGCCACAAAAATCCTAAATCAACCTGGAAAACTGTGTCAGCTAAGCTATGTGGGTCATGCCAACATAGTAGGTAGGTAGTATGGTCAAACTCGCACGGGCGCTTAGAAGGGGCCATTCAATTTGTTCAAACTCATAGTTACAAACAAAGCTTTCAAAACTTTTTGAAAGGTTTAGTTTGAATTTGTATTTTGCATACCTAATTGCAGAAGTTAGGTAGGAAGGTAAACTAATTTAGGTGTGTTGATAACGCAGAACTATATCTAGACTAGTATATATCCGCGTCTTCGTACGCGTTGTTTCTATGGCGTCTAAAGGTGATTTCTATCCCATCGGAACTGATTTATGGGATAAAAAGAAACCTATGTTTGATGCCTGGATTAGAATTGAACTGAACGGAATGGTGACTGAACGGTGGTTTTGGCGTGAACTGGTATAAAACATCCATCCATTAGTGTGATGTGATGAGTATATCGTAACGACTGCATAGGGCCCACTTTCCTACAAACCCGTGCCAACATAAGTATTGTAAGGTGGTAGACTTAATTAATACGTTCAGTACTTATGTCTATTCTATTCCACCGCATTAAGTGAGTGAGGGAATAAAGAGTGCACTTATGTTTGTGCACACTTGTGCACTATATGTTCTGCGCACATGGCCAGTGTCCAAGGAGACTGGCCGTCTCGTAGACGAAAATCGACTGTACCAATGTCTTCCTAGCTGAATTTCGGCTAGGAGGACTATTACAAACTTGTCTCTCTCTCTCCCAACATAACCCCATAACCTCTCTAGTTTCTAGTGGGCTAGTGACGTCACAGCTTGCTATAAAGTGTCGCAAGGTGTGACGTCACGCGGAACTTTAACTGGCTATATTTTCATAATTTTTTCTTTAATTGACAAAAGAAAAAATATGTGTCCAATATCTTCTGATAATCTAACTGGCGACGGACTAATAACAATTTTTTAGACTACCCTATTAAATTGTGTGTGTTCTTGAAGTTGGAAGGTAACTGACTTGGCAATTTAATATTGCGCAAGTCTGATTTTTACCTTCCCTGATTGCGTGGCATGCCAATGTGTGGGGTGTTGCACGCGGGTGCATTGTGTTGAACATCGTCAGAGAAGGTTTTGCGCGGAATTGTTACTAAATATTTTTCATCCTAATATTACGCATAACAGTTCAATATTATCATGTTCGTAATATTGTTTTGTTGCAAGTAAATAAGTGTTCCTAACTTCAAAGTATTATAATATAGTAAGTATTCAAAACGGCGCTTGGCTCCAGTTGCGATACCGTAGCATTCTGCGTGGTACATTGAGCTTAGGGTTGCTACAATAAAGTTATTGTTTAAAAAAATCTTATGATCATTAGCCTTTACTACTTAGTCCTGCTACTTGATATATGCCTCCCTTACTGAGCGCCATTGCTCTGTCTTCAGCCTTATTTTTGATATATTTTTTGATAGTTAGTAACTAACTATCCTAGATTTATTCTAAACTAGGTATTTCGAAAATAAGTCTTGGGTATTTGCTGTATATCCAAACAATTTTTTACAGTTGAATTTTTAAAATATTATTGTATGTCCGAAATGGATAAGATTGTTAATAGGTACCTACTTTACTTGAATTTAAGAACCTTACTTATATAATTATGATGTACACAATTTTTACAACAAAATATTCTTATTCAGGTACTTTAAATAACTACTGATAAAATCATTAACTATGTTAACAATAAATATTTTCAAATTTCTATATTTCTATGTTAACAAATCGCGAAAGCTTAAAAAGTTTTAAACTAAACAAAAACAGCACTTAAAAATTATGCCATCCGTTTATTTCGAGCGTAATGAAAAAGACAGCAACATTTTAAGTCTTTTCAATTTAGTTTAGTTTTGACATCTGAATTGACACCTATCTACTATTACCAAGTCACTCCAAATCCGAATTGTTTTAGTTGAGTAAAAACATTTTTTATGTACTAAAATCAATTTTGTGTTGATATACGCCTGAATGAAACTTCGATTTGTCAACGCTTGACTAGGCATCTCTAGGCATGGATGTTTAAAGATGACTTACAAAGTGCGCTAATTTCTGCTATCTTCATTAGGCGCCTACTTGACGAACTAAAAAAAAACACCAGAAATAAATTTATAACGAACTAACCTTTATCAAGTGTCACATATTATTACAATGTAAGTGGCAACCCTAAAGCCAGCCGAACTAATAAAATAGCCGGAGGGAGCTGGCATCATTTAGGTCACGTAAGAACACCACGTGGAACAAATCACATAACTACGTTAGCTTCATATTTCTGAGATAAGGTTTTATTCCATACTTTCTAAAGGTGTGTATAGACTAGTGCATTTTGTATTTGTATTTGTATTTATTTATTTAGCAACTAATACGATTATATTAACCAATTACATTAGTTACATAGATTGAATTTTAAATAAAATTTACAATTATTGTTACTTACATTACACGTTTAAATTAGTCAAATAAATTGAGTTATTGGGAATAACATTAAATAACACATTAAATATCAAATTATCAATTACACAATTCAAATTAAAAATTATTTAGTCAAAGGTACATAAGATAGGTATGAAAGTTAAAATATTAAAACTAGGTACACCCATTCATACATCACGCTCACAGAACCTCAAACACACCGACAGAATCTCACCCAGGCTATCCGCAAATAAGTCTGTTTCAGGGCTATCGTTCAGGAGAGAGTTGAGAGCGGTGAGGATGCGCGGGACGGGTGACGCGGAGCGCGCCGCCGTGGAGGACGGCGGCACGTCAAAGAACCTGTGCTTCCGGCCCCGACGGTAGTTATCGGGAACGTAGAAGCGACACAACACATCACTCAGTTCGGGGTTGCATCTACTAGTAGCAGAACATCGGGTATTCGCTGTTTTTAAAGGGGTTTGAAGATTTTGGCCCTAACATAGGTCACCATTTTTAGGGTTTTGAAGATCGTAGATCGGTTTCAAAACCCTTATGGTCTCGCTTTGTCTGTCCTTTTTTCCCTCCTTAATAACTGAAAAACTGCTGCAGCTATCAACTTGAAATTTAAAATAATAATACATTTCGTGCGCCTGTACAGATTTAGAGAAAAATAAATGAAAATAAATGAAAAATTAAAATGAATATTTTCCATACAAATTGTGATGCCGAAATTTTAAAAGATACCTACAGAGTCATATGGGGTATCAAATGAAAGGTATCATTTTGTACATTTCAAATTATTTTTTGAAATTTTTGTAGGTATCATACTTTTTAAAATATTTCGAAAAAAGTCGAAAAAATACCCATTCCCCCCCCCCCCCCCCTATCTCCGAAGATTGAAGAGCGATCCATGTAAAATGTATGGACCGTTTATAGACATGGATCTATATTTTACAGGAAAAATATAGAGAAGTTTGAAAAAAGAACACTTTTTGAAAAATGGTCAAAAAGGGGGGAAATAATTTTCAAAAGGGGAGGCTACCTCACCGAGTGGGGTATCAAATGAAAGGTATTGGTTTGAACATTTCAAAACATTTTTTTAAATTCTTGTAGGTTTCATAGTTTTTGAAATATTTTGAAAAAAGTCGAAAAAATACCCATTCCCCCCCCCCTATCTCCGAAGTTTGCCGAGCGATCCATTTAAAATGTATGAAGCGTTTGTAGATATGGATCTATATTTTGCAGGAAAAATATAGAGAAGTCTGTAAAAAGAACACTTTTTGAAAAATGGTCAAAAAGGAATAATTTTCAAAAGGGGGGCTACCCCACCGAGTGGGGTATCAAATGAAAGGCATTGGTTTAGGCATTACAAAACAGTTTTTAAAATTTCTGTAGCTTTCATACTTTTTGAAATATTTCGAAAAAAGTCGAAAAATTGGTAAAAAAGGTTGGTACCTACTATTCTTAGGTATTCGTTAAATTGCGAAGTCTCTAACCGGTACTTTTGGTACATATTTGTTGACAAACGTTCAAAACCCTCGGCGCGCGAGTTACACTCGCACTTGACGGATCTTGTTTTTAAATCGCCCCATACAATAAATGTTATATATTTAGATAGAGGACGCTAATACAAATTAAAAATTGTCAAAAAAAAAAAATGTTCTACAGCGTCAGGTTTCTAAGATATTCACAGACAAACTATATTTTTTCTTCATTGTTCATGTTTTAGTGTTTTCTATCCAAATAATATAACATTTATTGACCCTGCAACTAGGCAGTTAGACCATACATAAGTAATAACTGATTTTGTCCCTGCTTTTTGTTTTTGCGGAAAATAAACACAATTCGACTAAAAACATTACAATTAGTAACAATATGACCAACGACTAGGCTCTGGGTGATATTATACATATACACAGCCTTTCAATCACAGAGTCGCCACAACCCCAAAGACAGGTCGGGTCAACTCAAGGTCGAATTGCTTTAGTCCAAAAGTTTTAGTCTAATTGTATTAGACGAATTTTGTTGTAGTCGAATTTTCCGTAGACGGATTTTTAACTATTACCAAAGAAAACTTATCTCGTACACACTACATTCTTACTTAACCATCTGCTACGCCGAGGCAAGAGCTACGAGATTTGCATCAAATAAGAAATATATCATCTTAAAACTCAGTTGTGGATTCTGCTGTAACTTATTAACTAAGTAATTTGACAACACTAAGATGTTGCCTTCCTTTCTTTATAAATAAATAAATTAAATATTATAAATAATGCTGGACAATTCACACAGCATTATCTAGCCCCAAGCTAAGCAGAGCTTGTGTTATGGGTACTAGATAACTGATATACTTAATACAATACACTACATAGATAGATATTTTTATTATACATAGAAAAAACCCAGACCAACGGAACAAATTTCTGCAGATCGTACACAAATTTGTTCCGAGGCGGGAATCGAACCCGCAACCTCCTGCGTCGCAGGCGGACCTTCGCCCGCTGCGCCACGGAGGTCGTCGTTATGACCGAAATATGTTGGAAAGCGACACTTCGTCATGTTAAATTTGATATAAGTAGTAGAACAATTTTACCACCAAACTGCGATCCCCGACGCGCATGCTCAGCGTGGGAATTATGGGCAGTACCCCCATGAGATAAAAGTTAATAAGGTTCTTATCAGGGGGAGGCCTTCGTCCATGGACCATTTTGACATTCACTGTCATTTTTCAAAAAAGTATCAATAAAACAATAAATAGGAAACGTAAACTATTTTGTTCTAAAGTAAAACACATAATTATACATATTAAGAATTGGACGAACTGCGCATGGATTCCTGACGAACCGCGTATTGGACGAAACGCTTGTTGGACGAAACGTGTTTTGGACGAATCGCGTTTTGGACGAACCGCTAACAAATCCATTATAGGCTGTAGAGGTGAAGACCTGCCTCCCCTCCCCTCCCCTCCCCTAAACAAGGGGGTTCGCTGTAATGACCACCCTTGGCAGGCGGGTCGGTGATGGCAATGGTGTTCAAAATACAAAGCAGGAAGCTGCCTTCCTCGTAAATTCCCTTAATTCGTCAGTTCGTTTTATTAAAAAAAAATTGGCACTATTGTCATTTACTGTTTTTCTATTATTTTTGTAATCTATAAAAAATCATGAATACTTTGCTACACAAAAACAATAATTTTTGCTATTGCTACACAACCACAATAATAATTTACAGCATTAATAAATGACACACATTGTCCGTTTGTACTCGTGCTCGCTCTCGATCAGGTTTTGGCTGAAAATCAGTGTTTTTGCTTTAAGCAAAAAATGTAACTGAGCCATGGCGGATGGCCTATTTGTCACAAACTTACCTACATTAGTACATAGTTACATTTGAAGTGCTCGTTTGATTAATTAAACCTATTGTACTTGTGTTTAAAATTGTAAACCTCAACCTAAACAGCCTTCGGTCCACTGCCGGACGCCAATATAAAAAATAATAATTAACACTGTATATCTGTGTTAATTGTATGTGTCTGTATTTTTTTATCTATATCTTTCCTAAGTCGGTTCTTACGACATCCATGGCCTGAGTTGTAGGGATCGATTCTTACACCGCGAACGCCACGCTCAAATAAGGTAAGTGTATTTTTACTTATTGCAAAAGAATAGGCACCTTTATTTAATAGAGACATGAAGAGCACAGAAGTTCGGTACATCACATATAGCATAGCATAGAGTACACAGAGTGAACGGTAGCTGGGTGCAAACCTTCAAGGAGAAGCTACAGTAGACCATTTAGAACTATTTGAGACATAGTTGTTTGAGACAAAGTCTCACCATTGATTTTTACGAATTATTTTGGTTTTTGTAAAAGTAAAAGTACTTTATTTGCAAAACACGTGTAAAAAAAAAGATGACAAATAGTTTTTTTTTGAGTCAACATGTTTGACCAATATACATTGGTGTGCAAAATAATTAGAGAATATGACATGCAGGTCTAAATGTAAATAACAATAACAAATTTACAAGATTATTAATTTTAGATTTGAATTTAGTATACGTAGCATTAAAGTTGATCAAACCAGTTTTTGTTATTTTGGTTAAACTGTCCATTATTAGCAATTAACTGTTGAATTTTGGGTTTTCTCCCCAAACACAAAACTAATTCGATCGATATATTCTAGCTTCTCCTTGAAGATTTGCACGCATACACCCCTTATTAATACAACCAAAATTTTGTTCAATGAAAAAACAACACAAAAACACAAAATTCAGCCATCTTCATACATTTTTTTTCAATTTAGGCAGTTTCCTTGTAATTATCCAGCAGAATAAAGTACAAGGTGGACAAAAAGACGGGCACTTGAGTAAATGAAATTAACGCGACGCGTCGAGAGCGTCGTAAGGTACCTTTATAAAATTGCCTCTAATTATGTAGACTGGAACACTTGAGTGTTGAGGGAGGGTTTAGACGGGCGAGTATTTATTTTTATTTATTTATTTATTCCATCGTAAGTACACCTGATGTCGTTTCATTCTTTAATTAAGTACTATCTCAACAATAACCCACATAGGTATTTCGTTTTAGGAAACACCTTAAGGTACATATATATAAATTAAGACAGATTTGCATGACTGAAAAATTAAAT
Source organism: Eupithecia subumbrata (assembly GCA_949316285.1). NCBI lineage: Eukaryota > Metazoa > Arthropoda > Insecta > Lepidoptera > Geometridae > Eupithecia > Eupithecia subumbrata. The sequence goes on along the minus strand of OX438644.1, from coordinate 401,103 downwards.
AAAGATAATTAGTCAGAATCAAATAAATAACATATATATTAATTAACGGGTATGTAATGGTAATGTATGCTGCTGTATAAGGGCATTGTCAAACTATACTAAGTACGTGGGTGATATATATGAGTACAGAGTGATTGGTGCCAAAGCAAAAGTTTAACAGCAGAAACAACTTAGCAGTCAGGTATTTCTTTGTACAAAAAATATCTATCTATGTTATGTATTGTATTATGTACATTAGTCATCTAGTACCTATAACACAAGCTCTGCTTAGCTTGGGGCTAGATGATGCTGTGTGGATTGTTCAGCATTATTTATTATTCATTAATACAAAACCATTCATTTGCAAAAAGCTACGGTACGACGGATCACTAACGAGGGAGTTTTTTTATAGTGACTGGACCTTCGTTTGACCACGACCTCACCTGGTGGTGGAGACATATAAATCACACGATTTAGGAATCGTACTTTCTCAACTATCTATACAACACATACTTCCTAGTAAGTAATCGTCGTTTTAAATCAATTAGTAAATAAATGGAGAGGGTAAAGATTTTAAGGACGTGAATGATATATTTTTGTGCTGTTTTGAATATACAGCAATTCGACGTTCATTTAGGATTTAGTAAACCGCTGTGAAACTAGTCCAGGTACTCGACTGAAAGTCAGTCGAGTTACTCGCCTCGTCTAAACGCGACTTCTCTTGTCACAGGCAGACATGCAAAATTAATTACGAAAATATTAATAGACATTTCCTTTCACACCAGAAAGATGATATCTTTGATCTAAGATGATACATAATATGTAAACCTGCTCCCCTCCCACAGCATATAAGAAACAGATCCATGACTTTATCTACCTAAGTTTGTTTTGTACCTGCCTACTGTTATTTATTCAAAAACATTTTTTAATGAAGTTTAAGCACTTAATAAATTGATCACAAACAGTCAGACAGACCCGAAACAAATAAGCACTAATCATAAATACATGGCCTCGGGAAACGAACCCACAACTCTGGCTTTCTCAATATCGGCCCAGAGACTGTAGCTACTCATAAAAACAAGCACTTAGTAAGCAGTTTCTGAATGATTTTCGTGCAAATGCTTATCTTATCCAAGCGACATAAGAGTTGATTTTGTACGACAAAGAATCAGAAACTTCAATTTTCCTTTTCATAGTAGGCCCCAGCCAAGGAGTGTAGGCCCCCAGCCTAGGAGTGGACGAAAATCACTGTTGAAACTCGCTCAGCAAATTACAAATGATTCGTCTGTTTTAGGTTCAGTTTATCTGTACTTGTTTCGTATTAATGCTGCAAAAATATTTTTTGCTGTGTGGTGCCGGCATAGAATTTGCACCACCCCAACTCTTCCCGCGGGTGTCTAGAGAGGCGACTAAGGGATATCCACCGGGGGCGGGCAGCAGCGCCCCCTGCAGAATAATTCTACCACCGAACTGCGATCCCCAACCCGCATGCCCAGCGTGGGGATTATGGGCATTGCCGCCATGAGATAAAAGTCAGTAGAGCACTTATCAATCACTTATGCGTCCAGCAGTAGACCAATATAGATGGTTCATCATCATCACCATCATCACCCTATATTAGTCGACTGCTGGACATAGGCCTCCCCTAATGAGCGCCATAGCGCTCTGCTTGCCACATCCAGCATCTGCCTGCAGTCATTCGCAGATCGTCATCCCACCTGGCCAGATGGCGTCCTACACTACGTTTGCCGAGTCGTGGTCTCTACTCAAGAACACGTTTACCCCAGTGGTTGTCGTGTCGGTTCTTCGCGAGATATGCCCATTACCACTTTAGCTTGCTAATTCCTTGAGCTATGTCGATAACTTTGGTTCTCTGTCGGATGTATTAGTTACGAATTCTATCCTTCAGAGAGACTCCGAGCATAACTCATTCCATAGCTCGCTGAGCGACTTTGAACTAGTGGTCCAGCCCTACCGTGAGTGTCCACGTCTCAGCTCCGTAGGTCATGACGGCTAAGACGCACTGATTGAGAACTTTAGTATTCAATCATTCCGGTATGGATGACGAGAAGACTCGACGTAGTTTCCCAAACGCTGCCCAGCCTAGCTGCATCCTCCTCTTGGCCTCCTTCTCAATATAGAAGGTTGAGCTTGAGGAAATATTTTACACTTTTCTTTTCACTTTTAATGTCCATCTGATCTCCAGTCACTGCGCCTGCGCCTGCGCCACAAAGACCGTCAACATTTAACTAGGTTACTAACTTACAGTGTCGTTGTAGAGCTAAAAAACATTACCCATACTCATTAAAATGCAAATTGGTCTGCTCGCAAAATGCAAAAATGCCATTGAATAGTGCAAAGTATGGATAGCATGAACGTCCTCTACATAAAGTTTCGTCTAATGAATATGTATTATGAATATGATAGAGAAGAAAAATAAATATAAATAAAACCGGACAAGTGCGAGTCGACTCGTGCACGCAAGGTTCCGTACCATCGTACATAACTATTTCGCAAAAGGTTCCGTAATAGTTAGTAGAAATTTTAATAGAATGTGTATTCTTATTGCCGCTATAACAACAAATAAAATTAAAATAATAATCCATACCACGTTGTCGTTCACCGAAGTTAAGCAACGTCGCGTGTGGTCAGTACTTGGATGGGTGACCGCGTCATTTTTGCGAAAATACGCCTGCGACGCCGCGGGCAAAAGCTAGTAAATACATAAACTAATTAGTTTATGTAGGTATGTATTTTAAGTATTTATTTTATTTATTTATTTTAAGTAAGTACTTCAAAGTCGTGAAGATAAGTAATGCTCTTTGAGTTTACGCTTGAAGATGAAGGATGCGGATGCGGATTCACGATCCAAGTTCTTTTTCATCTGAGTTGCTGTCGCTAATATCCAACTAAGTAAGTAATTCTGACATTAAATGACCGGAGTACCCGTGTATGTCATAAACGTAAGACTCTATTTAATGAAGGAGAAGGTGCGGTCGGCACGTGGCACGTAGGTACAGGAGAGACGTTGTTATGATAGATGGAGCTAAAGGATTGCTTCCAGCAGATAGAGGGCTTTGTCTGATGAATGAAGCGTCCTTGCGTCCTGTTACTAATGGCTGCGGGGGGGGGGGGGGGGGGGGTCGCACAGGTGTGGTGGATTCTTGGGGAGTTATTATGTCACAACTTACTAATTATGGATGACTTTTTATGGTAAATTATTTGTCCATGTACCTTCTTATTTATGTAAATCACTCACCCGGGCTCTACCTGACAACCAGCGTTGCATTAGGCATAGCCGAATGTACACATGCTGAGGTGACCCTTTTTAAACGACTTCAAAAAGGAGGAGTTTCTCAATTCGTCTAGGGGTAGAAGCCTTTATTCACAAAGAAAATTACAAGAAAATAATAGAAATTAGAACTAGTATTTACAATTGAAACAATTGAGCTAACTTCAGACCGTTGTAAACAATCTACAGATAGCTCAACTGATCGATATCAATACCAGTCGTCGCGTCCCCAAGACGTTTCCAACCGGCTGCATTGCCCCGCTGTGTGTTACTTGATATCTCCGCCTCTGGTTAACTGATTTTACTGATTCTTTCATTGTTGTGTAGAGAATAATCCCGAATAATACATAAAAATATTATTATTCCCGAGGGATCGGTACTTATTCCATAAACCTTAATAAACAACATAAAAGTTTTGAAAAATCTCGACCCAGCTACAATAATTTTGGTGATATCTTCGCCAATGAATAATTCAATTTGATCATTTTTTAAATTTTTAGGTAGGTAAGAGGAATTCATGATGTGCTCCGTAAAAACATCATCTCAAGATAATTTTCACAATCACTGGTAACTAATGGTTTCCATGGAAACGGGCGTAGAAAAGAGATCTACCTACAAAAACAAATTACAAAGTTGATGGATGGCGGATTGCATAAAACGAAAGATGACCGATCTGTTCGTTTTTGTTTTTGTAAGGAGTCATTTAGTCATCAACGCTATGTGAATTGTCCTGTGCAGCATCATTACTGTTGGATCCATTGTAACGTAAATCGTTACATACTTACGTTTTTATTTAATTAATAACTTAAAATCCAATACAATTCCGATTCCAATTAAATATTACTCGATTAATAGTATTAGTCGATTATAGACGACGGCCCATAGATAAGTTCGTCAACACGCCGCTAACTTCATGCCGTATGCGCTGCGATTGTCTATGGCCTTGAGATAGGACGTGACACACTTTTACTGCGCAGGAGACGCACTGAGACGCCATTTTACTCGCTAATTGAATCAATCGTTATTTCATCGTATTTTTACTTGTATTTAAACTACAACAAAGTGAAAGTTATAAACCCCTGCTGGGTAAGTTTTGCACTGATTTGTAATGTAGGCTGTAAACATTCATTCCAATGCTCAAAGAATGACATGGGCTTTCTTTCACCTCGCCATGTCATCTCTTCATTCTGTTCACGGGCTAAGGCTTTTCAATACATCTACAGTTATTCCTTTTTCTTTCGCTCACATTTCTCTTTGTAACACTTTTAGCAAATTCTCTTTTCATATTGTTTTAAATTCATCTCCCGTTCTGATTGTGACTTCCACGGCATCATGAACACTTAGTGCTTCTGCTTTTTGTGCTGCCGTGGGAGCCCGTCACCCTACTAGGCCTGGCTGTAATGCCTAGCTTTATGCGCATTCCAGGGTTCAAAGTCCACCCTAGGGCAGTCTTCGTCTCCGGCCGGACTTCTCACGAGCTGCCCCCCTTTTGGACCTGAATCTCCACGCTCGCACACACCTTTCGCCGTCGGGTCCCTGCTACACCCGCGACGCACTAAAAGGAGAGTACGGTGGAAGAGGAAAAGCAAGGAGAAGACCCTCAAATCTTAACCTAGTAGAATCAGCCTTCTGTAGGACAAAGAACCCACTTGCTAGCCCCTCTGGCCGAGTTAGTTTTATTTTAAATTATTTAAATGACATTATAGCCCTTCAGGCTCCCTTGTTTTCTTTATTAATTAAATTTGTATTTATTCACACGTGTTTTTAATTTTTGTACAGTACGCAGCTAGGTTCTGTACCCCCCCGGGTTTCTTAAAAAACCGGAAATTTTAAAAACCGGATTTTCTTTAAAAGACCGGGACACTGGCGCCCTTTATCCGTGGTTAATACAGCTGATTCTACTTGGTTCTTCTTTTTGTTTTTTTTCTTTTGTTTATGCATGTTGGTGGTAGTTTAATGTAAAACGTATTTTTTTTTGGTTTTCAATCATAAACTACTGAGGTGAACGTAAGTACTTAGATTGTATTTTCCTAATTGTAATAACATTTGTAAACTCTAGTCATTTTACATTATATACACAATTGTTCATTTTAATTTAACTTTTTACACGCTTGTTTTTTTTTGTTGTTTTTGTTGATTGTTCTTGTACAGTACCGAGCAGTACACATCAGTAGTTTCTTTTTTCGTTGATTTTGCATTATTTTTTTTGTTTTCACTGTTCATCTCATCAAAACCATACGTTCATTCATTTATTTTGTAACAGAACGGCGAGCTTTAGTTTTATTCAGTGCACTACTTATCCAACAGGTCAGTTTATTTCTCACTGCTATACCATGTTGCCCGTTAAGTTTTTGTCTCTCCAAAAATCGGAGTTAGATTATGAGGTTCGCATACGAGGCGCTACTCCAGCATCTTCTGTTGAGGAGTTACGCAAACAGATAGTCAAGTTAGGGGCTGAACATCCTTCAGAACACATATTAGAATCTCCACTTGATATAAGGCAGGATATTAAAGGTTGTTTAGATGTTCTAACGAAAATTCAAACTAATTTGGATGTAGAAGATCCTAGTGCTTCCTCGCTCATGCGAACACAAAATATGCTTAATCACTTGTATAACCGTATTGAGAGGATAGACCGTGGCGATGAATATAAGAAAGAGTTTGACGATATAGTCGCGGCATATAAAGGTTTCTCGCTCAAGTGTTCTGCCCTGCAAAATAAATCTCCATCTAGTGCTTCTTCAAGCGTAAACACTGCCTCTTCCGAGACCGTACGCAGTGCATCGGATACGCAGCAGACTGTGATCAACGTGACTTGTGATCGCGCTTCCTCCGAACTATCTCGCTTAAAATACAATGGCAAGTCATGCGTGCGTTCTTTTATACAGCGTGTTCACGAATTCATGGAGGCTCGTAACATTCCTTCGTCAAAAGTCCTTAGCTACGCCTCTGAGTTTTTTCAAGGTGATGCCCTCCATTGGTATCGTGCGGCGAAAGATAGGGTTAACTCGTGGACTGAATTAGCTATCTTACTTAAAGAAGATTTCGGCCAAACTGATTATGACTATAGGTTAGTTTCAGAGATTCGTGCTCGTACTCAAGGGGAAAATGAAAACATCACTATATACCTCTCTATAATGAAAGGTATGTTTTCGCGCTTGTCTAAACCCATACCAGAAGCGGAGCAATTGGAAATTCTCCTTCATAATATCAGGCCCTGCTATGCCAGCACCCTAGCCTCAGCTGCTCAGATTTCTAGCATCGACAATTTGCGTACATTATGCAGGAATTTTGAAGCTATTCAAGCACGCCTCTCTCAATTTCAGGAGCCGCCTAAGGTTACTTCTGGTACTCTTGCACCGGAGTTTGCATACAATGCTGATAAGGGCTCGATTAAATCTAATAACTATACTAATAATCATCATAGATATAATAATAATAGAAATCAGAAATATAATAATAATAAAGATCAAAATCAAGCAAATATAAATGCAGTCGCCACCTCTAAAAAAGAACCTTATTGTCCAAGGTGTCGCACTAACTCGCACCATTTGCGCCAATGCAAGGCTCCGCGCGATATCGTGTGCTTTAAATGTGGGAAGAAGGACGTTAAAACTCCTGATTGCCCTGACTGTCGTAAGAAGAAGTCTTCTACGCCAAAAAACGAGTAGATCAGAATTGTAGCTACTTTGATAAGCAAGACTGGGAATCTTGGCTTAATTTTATACGAACCTTTAGCTCTTCATATAAAATTTCTACAATTCTGAACTCTAAACCGTCAAACGATTCTCGTCCCTATGTAAATATCAAAATCAATAACATTGATGCCTGTGGCTTACTTGATTCTGGTGCTGCAGTCACTGTTTTAGGAAATAATTTCCATAAACACCTTGTCGATTGCACTTTGCATACAAATGATCGCATTAATATGGTAGCTGCTGGTGGTCAATCTCTAAATAGTATTGGTTATATCAATGTTTCGATATCGTTCCAGGACCAATTACACATTCTCCGAGCTTATGTTGTTCCCGAGGTTGAAACGCCGGTTATTCTGGGCGTAGACTTTTGGCGAGCTTTTAAAATTTGTCCTAAGTATTTGAACTCAATTAAAATGTCCACAACTTCGTTGGCAGATCTGAATTGTAATACTGATGCGACGTTTATTCAGTCTTATGACAATTTGATTGACTCTCAAAAAGCTATAGCTGACAATATAATCGCTCAGTTTAAATCAATTTCAACAGAAGAGAAGGGTTTAGGTAGGACTGATTTAATTTGCCATCGCATCGATACTGGAGACACGCTTCCAATCCGACAACGCTACTATAGGATGTCTCCTGAGAAACAACGCATTTTGGTTGATCAGGTTGATGAAATGTTGTCTCTTGATGTAATAGAGCCTTGTGAGAGTGCGTGGTCCTCTCCCGTCATCATCGTTACTAAAAAGGATGGAAGTCCTAGGTTCTGCCTCGATAGTCGCAAGCTTAACGCGGTTACGAAACGAGATTCCTATAATTTGCCTTATGTCTCAGAAATTTTGGATAGTCTTCGTGACGCTAAATACTTGTCAAGCATTGATTTGTCTAAGGCATTCTGGCAAGTCCCTATCGCACCTGAAGATCGAGATAAGACTGCTTTCTATGTACAAGGTAGAGGATTATACCGTTTTAAAACTACCGCTTTCGGCCTTACCAACGCTCCGGCGACTCAGCAACGTCTGGTTGATTTGCTTTTTACTGACAGAGAGTATAAAACTTTCGCTTATTTGGACGATATTGTTATCGTTAGTTCAACTTTCGAAGAACACGTCTCTCGTTTGTTGCGTCTCTTGGATAGGTTGAAGCAAGCTAATTTAACCGTTAATCTTGGTAAATGCCAATTCTTTCGCAGCGAGCTAAAATACCTCGGTTATGTTATTGATGCCCATGGTCTGCGCACAGACCCTAATAAGGTGGAGGCTATTCTCAACTTTCCAACTCCTACTAACAGAAAAGAATTAAAACGCTTTCTCGGCACTGCCACGTGGTACCGACGTTTTGTTCCCAATTTTAGTACTGTAGCTGGTCCACTAAATAAACTAACTGCAAGTGGTAAAAAAGCACCTCCTTTCCAATGGACACCTGAAGCTGACATAGCATTTAACGCATTAAAGGAATCCCTAATTTCTGCGCCGGTACTTTCTTGCCCAGATTATTCCAAACCTTTTGAGGTCCATGCGGACGCTAGTAATTATGGTGTTGGCGCTATGTTGACGCAGACAATAGAAGGTAAAGAACATCCCGTGGCTTATATGAGCAGATCGTTTAACAATGCTGAGAAAAACTATAGTATCACCGAGAGGGAGACTCTCGCTGTGCTGACTGCTATAGAACATTGGCGTTGTTACCTTGAAAACGGTCATACTTTTACAGTGTACACTGACCATTCTGCGTTGAAGTGGTTTTTATCTTTGGAAAATCCAACTGGTCGACTAGCTCGTTGGGGAGTACGTTTGTCATCTTTCAATTTTGAAATCAAACATCGTCGTGGAGTTGATCACGTCATCCCTGATGCTTTATCGCGATCTTTTCCCAATGCTGCCATTTCTCTTGCCAATTCCTTTGTCAATACCAACGATGAATGGTACAAAAATATTTACAATGGTTGTCTTAACGCCCCAAGTCAGTATCCAAATTTTTGCATCAAGAATAATTCTTTGTTCAGGCTGTCTAAATCTAAATCTAATCTAACTTCAGAATTTGCTTGGAAAGAAGTAGTCCCTAGTGAATTTCGCGATTGTATCATTACAGAGAATCATTCGGAACCTACAGCCGGACATCTTGGCATCTTTAAAACATACCGGCGGTTGTCACTGACACACTACTGGCCGGGCATGCATCAGGATGTTGTCAAGTTTGTTAGCGCTTGTTCTGTTTGTTCTTCTTACAAGCCGCAAAATCACACTACTCTTGGCCAAATGGGTCGTCCCAAACAATGTTCAAGACCATTTCAAATGATCTCTATTGACTTTGTTGGTCCTTTACCCGCCACTCGTAAGCAAAACACTTTTATGCTTGTTGTAACTTGTTGTTTTTCGAAATACTGTCACATATTTCCCATGCGTCGTGCTACTTCAGACGGCGTCGTCAAAGTTTTAGAAGAATCAATTTTTCTTGTACATGGTGTCCCTCAAACAGTTTTTCTTGATAATGGAAGTCAGTTCATTAGTTCTACAACTGAATCTTTGTTTAAAAAATATAAAATCCCAAATATTTACTTTACTCCAAAATATACACCACAGATTAACACCGTTGAACGTTATAATAAAACTATCGTTACTAGTCTGTCCTCATTTGTAGAAAATGACCATCGGACATGGGACACTTTTATCCCGAAGGTACAGTTTGCGATTAACAGCTCCGTAAACGAAGCCACTGGTTACACTCCGGCTTTTCTTGTTTATGGTAGAGAGCTTGTTTTGTGTGGATCGCACTATACTGACAATGACTTAGGTGATGAGGTTCTCTTCCTTCCGCGTGATATCTACGCCGAAAATCGTGGATGTCTTTCGGCTGTATTTGATGATGTGCAGGCGTCATTGTGGCAGGCACATGTAAAGAATACAGCACATTATAACTTACGCAGGAAGCATGCAGAGTTTAACGTTGGTGATGTTGTCTATAAACGTACTTTTATTTTGAGCGATAAAGATAAATATTTTAGCAAAAAGTTAGCTCCCAAATTTATAAAATGCCGTGTTACTGAGAAACGGTCTCCCTTAGTATATGTCTTAGAGGATATGTCAGGCAAGGATATTGGAGCTTGGCATATCAAAGACCTAAAATTAAATAGTAATAAAGTTTAACGTATCTAATCTGTAGGTTCTTCGGTAATGTTACGTTACCCGTTTTTTTTGTTTAACATCTTAGCTGCTAGCATTGGTCATCCTCGATAAATAAAGGATGCCCTGTTTTTGAAAGGTTGCGCCAAAACTTTCTGTTGTCTTGGTGTTGTTTGATAGGTAAGAATGTTTGTGTTACGAAAGGTAGTATGAATGGTTTAATGAATGTGGAGTGTCAGTAGTTAGTAGTCAGATTTTGCATTCCTAGAGCAAAATCTTTGCCTACAAGAGGGGGTAATGTAACGTAAATCGTTACATACTTACGTTTTTATTTAATTAATAACTTAAAATCCAATACAATTCCGATTCCAATTAAATATTACTCGATTAATAGTATTAGTCGATTATAGACGACGGCCCATAGATAAGTTCGTCAACACGCCGCTAACTTCATGCCGTATGCGCTGCGATTGTCTATGGCCTTGAGATAGGACGTGACACACTTTTACTGCGCAGGAGACGCACTGAGACGCCATTTTACTCGCTAATTGAATCAATCGTTATTTCATCGTATTTTTACTTGTATTTAAACTACAACAAAGTGAAAGTTATAAACCCCTGCTGGGTAAGTTTTGCACTGATTTGTAATGTAGGCTGTAAACATTCATTCCAATGCTCAAAGAATGACATGGGCTTTCTTTCACCTCGCCATGTCATCTCTTCATTCTGTTCACGGGCTAAGGCTTTTCAATACATCTACAGTTATTCCTTTTTCTTTCGCTCACATTTCTCTTTGTAACACTTTTAGCAAATTCTCTTTTCATATTGTTTTAAATTCATCTCCCGTTCTGATTGTGACTTCCACGGCATCATGAACACTTAGTGCTTCTGCTTTTTGTGCTGCCGTGGGAGCCCGTCACCCTACTAGGCCTGGCTGTAATGCCTAGCTTTATGCGCATTCCAGGGTTCAAAGTCCACCCTAGGGCAGTCTTCGTCTCCGGCCGGACTTCTCACGAGCTGCCCCCCTTTTGGACCTGAATCTCCACGCTCGCACACACCTTTCGCCGTCGGGTCCCTGCTACACCCGCGACGCACTAAAAGGAGAGTACGGTGGAAGAGGAAAAGCAAGGAGAAGACCCTCAAATCTTAACCTAGTAGAATCAGCCTTCTGTAGGACAAAGAACCCACTTGCTAGCCCCTCTGGCCGAGTTAGTTTTATTTTAAATTATTTAAATGACATTATAGCCCTTCAGGCTCCCTTGTTTTCTTTATTAATTAAATTTGTATTTATTCACACGTGTTTTTAATTTTTGTACAGTACGCAGCTAGGTTCTGTACCCCCCCGGGTTTCTTAAAAAACCGGAAATTTTAAAAACCGGATTTTCTTTAAAAGACCGGGACACCATGACGTGAAGAAACGCGGATCGGAGCAAGCATGTATGGCTTACTCCACAATACAGAAAGATTTCAACTAATTCAATTAATTAAATGAACGTGAGAATGTGAGCAATTGCAATAAATAAGTTCAGTACAAGGTGAACCAAACTAAAGTTGCGACTTGAATACAAGATTGTTTTAAGCTTGTGGAAATAAACATTATTGATTCTGATTCAAAAATGGAAGTGTTATTAACATTTGTAGCTCAAGGGGATTCGATATTTGAATCGTAAGGACAAAGGAAGGTACTTCATCCCGTGAAGTGGAGATCAAAAATCCTTTTCGACTAATATCCATCAGAGGTGCTAGATAACACGACTTCAAAAGGTATTAAACCTTTTCAATGGGCTTTTTCTTTACTTCTTATTCTCAGTTGTACACAGGGCTACGTCGTAGACGGGCTACGACCTCGATGGGCTACACCGTAGATAGGCGACGCCGTAGCTCTCTACGTCGTAGCAAAGATTAGCAGAAACGTTGATTCAACCCGACGCGACGAGGATGTCGTACAAAAAGGACACGTGAAGGATGTGGAGGATCCTGATGACCCTGTATTTAATTAATATTTTAATGTATATATCGCCAATTTTTAACAAAGATGGGAAGTTAACTTACGAATCAGATATTAATTAAAGGATAAAAAAACACCATTAAGCGTTTTATTATTTCAGTTATACGAAAAGTCGAATATTAACACATTTTAGCAGGACCGTTACTTATTGAAAAAAATCAACACTTACAAATATTATTAGAAGCAATTCGTATTTTTGGAAGGATATGATAGGTCAAATTGACCCGACCACATCCTCGCTGAGTTTTATTCTGATTGATATTTAAAAGCTTGCGTAAATAGACCTTATGCCTACCTACTCGTATGACTCAGACTCAGCGATCTGAACTGTGTCTTAGCTTCCGATAAGAGATATTGCCATCTTAGCTCTTTTTTTGTCGTAGAGTTTGACAAATAATTGTCAAAATTTGCATTCAAGGAAAGATCGTAAATCGACTAGTACTTAGTGCAAATTTTGACATAAATAAAACAACTCGTACCTATGTGGTTTTAGATTCGGTGAGGGCGCCATCGCGTGCCGCTCATCAGACGAGGCCTATGTCCTAGGTCCAGCAATAGTTTACAGTCTGGTTTATTCATCATATAATGTAACATAATACTTCCACCTGACATGAGAGAACTGACAGATAATGAATTTAATCGCAAATTATATAATTGGCTTTGTGAAAACTGTTTTTATACTATAACTGATTATTTGAAATTTAAATTTGCATAATTTGACATGTACTTTATTTAATTTAATCTAATGTCTCTGACAGATTCCTTTTGAGGGTTGTAATTTTATGCATAGTGTTCGATATAAAAAAAAATTGTTAAAGCAAACCTTGAATTAAGTGGCCGTTGCTGAGCAGTGGCCGTTCGTGGAAGTGGCCGTAGTCGACCGGATCTTTATGTACAACTACGAGACTGTTAATTGTCAACTCTAAACTACATCTAAATTACTATTCAACATTTGGATGACTATCAAATCAAATATAGTGATACTCTATTTTAAAACCATCATTTTAAACCTATGTATATTTATGCAAATAAACACTATCATTTCATTTCATTTCATAACAGTTTCATTGCAAACTTAATATATATATATATATATATATACTCACTATCATTTCATTTCATAACAGTTTCATTACAAACTTAATATTTATATACTAGTGTAGGATTGTGACGACGATGATAGAAGCCAACTTACACATACCATTTGCTAGTTTATGCCCGTGGCTTCGCACGCGTTGTTTCTATGGAAACGTTTAAAGGTGATTTCTATCCTATGAAAATTGATTTATGATAAAAGTAGCCTATGTTTGATTCCAGGATTAGAATTACTTGTGTAGTGAATGTCCAGGTAAAACCATGGTCTACATACATCGTCTCGTAGGTCGAGGTGTTGCAAATCAGCTGTCAATGTCACTTGTCAGACGGACATAGCCGAGAAGGCGGGAATCCGGGTTGACAGGCGAACGGATGCCGACTGCGGAGGAGGTCGAGCTGATCATCATGAGCTGATGAATGCCTCGGCTGTGTCGAGCCGATGTATCCCTTATCGTGTACACTATCGGTCTATGGAATCCCTACAAATGGCGACGGGATAAAAGGTAAGATATTTAATTAGTACTTGAAGGAAGGGAGGGACACCAACGAGATTGAAAGTTACAATGCAAAATGCTCTCGTAGAAGTTCCTTGCTATCTTATCAAAGTAAAATACAGATAAACATAAGGAAACGCCTTAATACAGTATCACAAACTTGCACACTTGCTTCCTACTTTTTGTTTTTCTATGTAATCAAATGACCAAGCATGGACCAAGAAACGCAAGGATTGGAATGGCAACAGCAGTCTGTCATGTTATATAGGTACCAATTATGGTATCCAGGTGGTAAAAATATGTGTAAGTAGGTACATTCTCATTTACCTATACCTACTAAAATCTAATATTGTCCCGAGTTAATTTATACCATTATTGCACTTATTTTATGTTCAGTATAAAGTTGACTTTCTTTATGAAACAATGTTGCAATAGGAATATGAATAGAACTCAGTCCCATTTATTTTATTTGGTTTATGTATGATAGATAACACATTTATTTATAACTTCTTGTCAAATAATATGTGGCAATGTGCTGTAAGCACCAGCTCTAGACAAACCTTCTGTGATTAAAGTGTCTTGTAATTAAGAAAAGTACTTGGGATAGTGGATAAATACAGATACCTACACACACAATGTGCAGGAGCCATAGGAGTTAAATGTACTCGGTTCCATCAAATTATAAATAGTTTAAGAATCTAATAATATTATAAAATACCTAAACGGAACCAAAGGAGATTACCTCGGTACAAAGCTATATTCAAAGCAATTAAAAAGACAAGGTAAAAGGTAAAAGGTAAGTAAAAGGTAAGTAAAAGGTAAGTAAAAGGTAAAAGGTAAGTAAAAGGTAAAAGGTAAGGTAAACACTAAAACACAAATAAATGGATCTGATTTACCATGCAGTGTCGGTTGTGCAATAAGCTATTTCATTAGGTTTGTATTATCTTAAGATGAATTATTGGAACACCAGCTGGTAGACCAAATAACAGAATTAAATTAAATTTGCTATGGATGTGCAGTGCATCATCAAAGGTCAAGTCGGTACTGAGCTGCTATAAAATAGCATTGTCAAAATTAAGATCCTAAATCGACAATGTCTACTGTAACAGATGGGGAACTACTTTTAAAACTGTACTTATGTGCCTATCATAAACTGCAATATTCTTACTCATACATAGGTAAATTAGTACAACCTTGAAAAAAAAAATTATTTGGATTTGTGCAAAAGTGCCTAACCGTTGAAAATTAAGGTATCATTTATTGCATGAAATACATGGAGATACCTACAGGTGTTATGATGAATCATTGTACTCCTTCCTGCCTTTGCAGTGTGCAATGTCTGTATAACAAGTTATTATGATTGAAATTAACGCATTCGCTGCCCAGCCTTGGCGGTGCGCCGCGCCGAAAGGAGCTGGAGGTGGGCAAGTGCGACGTGGGCCATGTAAGTGAAAATTGAATTGAATTGGCAATTGAAAATCAAAAAAAAATAACTAATAGATATGGGATAAACAATTTACAAAAATAAATGTCATGGTGGTGAATAATCTTTGTCAACTATAAATCCATGAATAGTGTATGAAATAATCATTCTTGACTTTCTAAAATCCTAATTCGGTAGTAGGTATAGTCTTAGATTGGGGTAATTTATGGACGGAGCCATAGCAAATTTACCTACTGTTGCATATCATGGTGGGTTCATGTTATGGATAATTCAGGGCAAGTGGTAGTATGGTACTCATCAGCATTTTTCCAAGTACCCACATGTATAGTTTGTGATTGGAAGGTCAATAAACTAGTTATGAGTGCACTCACACATAGATATCTAAAAAAACAGTTGCCTATGCTATATAACACAGACTTTATTGTCGATGCGCCTTTTGCGGACAACGAAATCCGAAAGTCAACAAAAGATTTTTGGATAATATTGCATTTAATACTTATTAAAAGATGGTGGTTACTGTCACAGATGCGCGTGTATCTAAAACCTTCATTTATGGTGATGATATTACAAAGTACGGTTATAGTTAAATAAAGGTTTATATTATTACTATTGGGGCCGTTAAAAGTGATTTATTCTTATTTTTTCCTTGAATAAAAATTATCTACATTATTATATCGTTTGGAAACAAGAAATAAAATGATTTGTTTTCTTATATTAACAAACAGCCGATGCTGTTAAAAAAGTAAAAAAGGAGGTAGGATTGTTGGGTTATAATTACAAACAGTTAAAAATCACTTTATTATGTAACTATTATTAAAAAACTTATAAAAGAGCTGGTATCATCAATATAAGTAGCCCATATACCTATATAACATGGAGTAAATAAAGGGTTAGTGCTGGAAAATTTATACAGCGTCGAGAATAAATAATAATACCAGCAAGATGATTTCCTCCTAGCCGAATTGCGACCACGGCAGCCGGTCTCATCGAAGACTGGCGGGATGCACGGCACATGTTGTGGTGCACGGGTTTGGGCGCGAACCAGGGTGCGCTCCCTGTTCCCGCACTCTCATAGTCCGGTAGGACGGCGGACCGACGCGGCCGGGGAGAGGTCAGGCGCGTGACCGATGGCTTTACCTACGTACTTTCCGAGGCACGGAGCTGCAAGCTAAGTAGAAGTAATGACTATCCCAAAAGTAAATTGATAACTGAACCTGATAGTGAATAGTTTAATAAAAAAATGTAATTAATTATTGTTACAAGCAATCTAGAGGGAGCATGGTAGGTAGGTACCTAGAGGTATAGTAGGACGAATAATCGTATTTCATCTTTGAGTCTTCGTGGGTTGCAACTTTTTTGGTAAAAATTAAGTAGTAATGTGACAATTATCGAGCTTATTATAAATTGTATCATTATTGATGTGCCTGGTTGATTGACGATTTCTTCCGTGCACGGATTGGTTCGTCATGTAACTATTCGTATAAAACAAAACATAATTTCGGGTTCTGAGGTAAGCTTACGCGGTTAATATTAAATGGTATGGTAATGGTAATGGTATGGTAATGGTAATGGTATGGTAATGGTAATGGTATGGTAATTGCTTAAGCTTCCGCGCATATGTGGAAATTGATTATTTGTTCGAGTATAGGTCGGTGTGGGTTGACAAGACCGCCATTAAATTGGAAATTGTCTGGTAGTTCAAATGAATGCCACTGGGTTGACAAGACCGCCATTAAATTGGAAATTGTCTGGTAGTTCAAATGAATGCCACTGGGTTGACAAGACCGCCATTAAATTGGAAATTGTCTGGTAGTTCAAATGAATGCCACGGGGTTGACAAGACCGCCATTAAATTGGAAATTGTCTGGTAGTCCAAATGAATGCCACCATTAAATTGGTATTGGTCGACATGCCTTCCATTAAAATTGGAAGTAGCGCAGTAGTTCAAATGAATACTCATTAATTAAAATTGGTAGACATAGTCCCCGTTCAATTAAAATTGGTTTTGTAGTTCAAATGAATATCCTCATTTAGTTGAAATTGGTTGGCATAACCTCCATTAAATTGAAATGGTAAATCAAAGTAACACCCTCTTATAAATATAAATTGGTGGACATGTCCTCCCCTTTTAATTTAAAATGTTTTGTAGTTAAAATGTATTCCTTCATTATATCGGGGATAATTGCTGATAGTTCAAATGAACACCTTATTACGTATTTCTTACAAAGTATGAAGTGCTTTTTGCTTATTAATGAGATATTACTTCAATTGCTCCGTCAAAACTTAAAACATAGTGCAGTGTCTCTATAAGGGTCAGAGGACAACAAAACTTGCGTATGCTGCAAATAAGAGAGATGGAAGCACCACTATTCGTACGGCAAAGACGAGACTGTGAAGATTTTATAACCTAGGTGCCTGGTGCATAAGCTACTAAAGGGCTACGCAGTTGTGAAGAACATCATAAAGAAATTCCTCTAAGTGACAATGTTTAACCAGGATAACCAACCATGACAAAGAATAGCTCTCATAAATATGCGCCAAGAAATTGGAAACGAAAATCAAGTCCTCCTTGACTGAGATATAATTGAAGGGTACTTATATGGAACATCAGGGGTATTTTCATTGGTAAATAATGAAAGAAAAGAAGTTTGCGAGTACCTATTTGAAGGATCTTCAACTCCACAAACAAAAGTGCACACCACGTAAAGCTACTACAACTTCACTAGAGTATTCGAACATACTTCTTTGGCAAGAATTCTGATCTAAGTTTTAAAAAGGATATTTCCTATTTACCTCCATGAAATTGTGGAGCAAACAAGACCACATGCTATTTTGAATTACTGCTATTATTGAGAATTATTCATTGTCAAAGGCGATAAGATACCCGAGTATGATACTGACTATTAGATATTGTATAGAAATATTAAATTTAATGCGTTTATTTCAGACAACGACAAATAATGGCACAAAAAAGTTTAGGTGTCCATATTAGCTTTTGTCACATCTATAATAACAAGAAAAATTTAAAATTAAAACAATAAACCCCGACAGATTTTCTTGAAACATCTCACACTCGATAAAATTATATATACTAAAAAAAAAAACTAAACGAAAATCGGTTCATCCGTTTGAGAGCTACGATACCACAGATACACAGACAGACACGTTAAACTTATAACACCCCTGTCTTATTGCGTCGGGGGTTAAAAATACAATCCGTGATAAATATATGGAAGCAAAAAACAGAAGAGAGAGGGTAAGAGTGTAGAGACAGAAGAAGAGAAGTCGCTGAATCAAGCTTAGTGGAAGGTGACAAGTTTTATGTTGAAGTAATTGATAAAGGCAATAAATGTTGGGTCTATCGACATGTCACAGTGCGAAAACATCTTACAGATCAAGCATTGAAAAGGAATGTCGTACAGCTGAAAATAGTATCCAGATGAAGAAGCGGCTTCCCAGGACCCACCAGAAACAGGCTAAAGAATACCAAGAAGAAATCTGTAATGAACAAATTAGACTGATTTCGGGTGGAATTTGAGTTGAGTGATAAGCAAGCACTATTTACCAAAATTAAATAATTCAGTGTTAAAATGAAATTGTGTCTCACATTGGTCTTAAATTATTGTGCTAAACTTTATACCTTACTAGTGTAAGGTGGTTAATAAAAGATACTTAACTATAGCCAAACATTTTTGTAGTGTAAAATAAATAATGTTTGATGTGTTCAACACACCATGTTGTGTGACTTTAAATTTATCCTCAAGGGAGGGATGTAGTGTATGTCCAGGTAAAACCATGGTCTACATACATCGTCTCGTAGGTCGAGGTGTTGCAAATCAGCTGTCAATGTCACTTGTCAGACGGACATAGCCGAGAAGGCGGGAATCCGGGTTGACAGGCGAACGGATGCCGACTGCGGAGGAGGTCGAGCTGATCATCATGAGCTGATGAATGCCTCGGCTGTGTCGAGCCGATGTATCCCTTATCGTGTACACTATCGGTCTATGGAATCCCTACAACTTGTATGCTCAATTTCAGCCAGATCCGTTTAGTAGTTTTGCCGTGAAGAGGTAACAAACATCCATCCATACATCCAAACTTTCGTATTTATAATATTAGTGTGATTATGATAATATTATTTTATTAAGTTTACTGGAGTTAGACTGGAGTACAGTATGATATTCAAAAGGCTAGGCAAGGACCCATTCTCTTCCACCCTGTAGTTAGCTAATAAGCCGGCCCCTCCCCGTGAATCCCTATAACGTGTACCGTACCGGCCCGGGGTTCGTTCGGGGTCGATGCACCCGGCACGACGACGACGTGTTGCATCGCGGTGACAGAAATAGTTTTAGGGGTTAGGAGATATTTGTGGTTGTGGCTGGCTATCGCATGCAAAGAAGTCGGTTACTTCAAATCAGTTGATGTAAATCATTTTTGGAGCATATTATTAAACTATGATGTTTTCTATGTATAATAAAAATATCTATCTATGTAGTGTATTGTATTAAGTATATCAGTTATCTGGTACCCATAATACAAGCTCTGCTTAGCTTGGGGCTAGATAATGCTGTGTGAATTGTCCAGCATTATTTATTATTATAATTATAAAAAAAAATATCTCAGCACAGCGTCGCATGCGTATTTTCGGTATAATAAGTAGCCTATTGTTTATGTTACGTTCTAAGTATAATATGCTAATTTCATCTTGATCTGTTCAGTAGTTTTGGAGATCCTAGGTAAGTAACAAAAATTTCACAATTCACAAACTTTCGCATTTATAATATTAGTGGGATACATACCTACATACATATTCCATCCAAGTTTTATCTGGTTATTTTCAGGGATTTCAAAATAGTTTTGCTCCAACTCGAAAAATAACAACTAACAGGCTAAAGGTTTCTTCGTCGCTTCTTTACTTTAGTCTACATACCGAAGCGACAGAAATCAAAAATATCACTTTATTTCCGTGTCAGTGTTTAGTTTTATAACTTGACCATTTCTAAGTGTACATTTATTGTATTAATGGAAATAAAGAGTTTTCGATTTTGTTTTTTTTTTTATTTTGAGTACAATTAAATCAAGCTATTTTCTTATATTCACGGCTGGAGTACCCGCATTTCGGCCAGAATATTTAAAAATAGTCGAGCAGTAGATAAAATCCTTTAAAACTGACAATAAATTTCTTGCATAGCTAACAATAATTAGCGATGCTAGAAATTGATTATTACTAGGCGAAATGTTTTAGTCGAATTGTATTAGACGAATTGTTTTAATCGAATTTTCCGTAGACGGTGGGATTACGCAAAAACCAACCATCCTATATTGACATTTGAAAGCTCTTTGAATGGCCTTGGTAATTTGCACTTCTATGACGAACGCCATTAAAATAACTTTCAAGGCCATTGAAATGGGTTCCAAATGTCGTTTAGAGAATGGGTGGTTTTTGCGTGATCGCACAGCTGGCAGCACACATATTTTACATATGAAATTCATTGAATGATACGTTCAGAGTATTTCCGTCACTCATTGGTTTTCAGCGTGAATTCAGAACAACACACAGAAGAACAGAAGAAAATAGTATGTGTGAGTCTTATTAAACTTGTCCTTAGCCCCTACAATAACGTGGAGACGGGTTTTTGGAAGGGGAGGATGGGAAGTATTAGTTCATGTGGTAGAGCTCATTCTCCTGGTTGTTTAGAGTCACAGCCCCGACAGCGGGGGTGTCGGCGGATCGGAGCCAGGTTGTAGAGCTCCTTCTGCTGATCACGTAGAGACCCGGGACACGAGGGGTCTTTCTTCCTTGGATTCGGAGACCCTCAAGTATTGCTTGAGGTTTATTTTCTGGCTTATCATAGGTATATTTTTTGGAAGGGGAGGGTATGGTACCCTAAGCCTGGGGGCTAAGAGGTAGATTGCTATATTTACTTGAACAATACTTTTTCTTTCTTGATTATTGGATAACTTCTTACTACCGATATTCAGGAGATAATGTACTAGCTTCTCGAGAGTGGACGCTCGAATTAGGTCCAATTAGGTCCACCCACCTCAGTCATAGTCGGACCGACGCGCGCCGCCGTCGGCATTCGTGTTTCGTGTCCGTATTGTTGTCTCGGTCGCACTTCGGTTCAGGTACGTCTTTCTATCTTTGTTGTGCATTATGTAGGCATTGCAAAAGATTGTAAATAGCGTGTTTTGCGTTTGGTTGTAAGACCACACTGGACATTATTTGTTGAGTTAGCAAACGTGCCATATCTACAGAATTTTACTTACTCTACTAAAACTATGATAATATTCATTTGATCAAGTGTTTTGTTTATGAACATGATGCAATAGCGTAACAAGATGTAACAATACCTATCAAACGCTCATGAATAAGGCACCTCAGTAAAACAGAAATCCGCTACATCGCACTCCGTTTTCCGGTTACCGGAAACGGATGTAGTCACGTCGCCGGATATGACGCGCCGGCTGACGCTTAATATCCTGATGTCAATTTACTGCTAAACTGAACTGTATTTCCAAGCTTTTAGAGACCAAAATAGTTTAGAAATCAAGTTAATACGGACTAAAGTAGGCTGTTGCAGTGTTAACGGATTTTGGACTTAAGTAGATGGAGTTAAAGCCAAATGCAAAACATTGCATCGAGACACAGTGTCTGCCTTATTGAAGTAACTCTATGATACGGTGGCCAACACAGCAATCTGTGGTATACGGAAAATAGGGAAGGTATTGCCTACGTGGGATCTAAGCGATGTCATAATTCATAATTCTTTATTGCACAACATAGGTAGTACAAGTAAAACATTTCGCAAGAAAAATAGAGGCAAAGGCGAGCTTAACCTTAAAAAGAATTCTCTTCCAGCAAACCTTATTGTGAGAGAGAAACAAATTACGAAAAACAAATTTGGTGTGTTGAAGCGCCCCGACGCGATGCTTTTTAGGGTGTCGAGATCGAAGATCGGTTTCGAAACCCATATGGTCTCGCTTTGTCTGTCCTTTTTTTCTTCCTTAATAACTCAGCAACTACAGCAGCAATGAAATTTAATCTAACAATACATTTCGTTCGCCTGTACAGATTTAAAGAAAAAAAAATGAAATAAATGGAAATAAATGAAAAATGAAAATGAATATTTTCCATACAAATTGTGATGCCGAAATTTTAAAAGATACCTATAGGGTCATGTTGGGTATCAAATGAAAGGTATCGGTTTGGAAATTTCAAAACAGTTTTTCAAACTTCTGTAGGTACTTTCTGTACTTTTTGAAATATTTTGAAAAAAGTCGAAAATTTTACCATTACCCACTTTAACCGAAACATGCAGAGAGATCCATCTGAAATGTAGGTTGGTAGGTACCAACAAGAATAGTAGGTACTATTCTTAGGTATTCGTTAAATTGCGAAGTCTCTAACCGGTACTTTTGGTACATATTTGTTGACAAACGTTCGAAACCCTCGGCGCGCGAGTTACACTCGCACTTGACGGATCTTGTTTTTTGTTCTTGTTTGTGTGTTGTTTTTTGGACTTCAGTTGTAATTCACACAATACACAATTATTACCTAGCATGAACTTATATAATAGGATATGTTATGTACATAGACGAGCTTAACCCTGAAAGAGTTTTCTTCCAGTAAACCTTGTGCGTCTATTTTGTACCTATTGTTTTTTTGTTTTTTGTTGAGCGTTATGGTTATTGTGTAACTATCTATATACTGACCGTTTAACAGTGGTCGTAATTATTTTACCTTGCCTACCATTCGCAGCGAGCATAATACGACGGTACGCAGCGTGCTAAAAATGTGTCTCGTTGCTCGTTGTTTGTTGATCTAAAAATAGGCCCCCATTCAGCTTAAGCCCTTACATAAATAATGTGGCACCTTGTACAAACCCTTGTAAATACTTCTCAGAAGGATCAATGTAGGCTACAATAGGTAGGTAATAACAAAAAGTCATTGTTTTCTTTCAATTTGCTGCGAAACTCCGAAGCACGTCGGCAACATTTTACGACGCGTTTCACGAACGCCTTTTTACGGGTTTTGCATAGGGTGCTGCTAGCGTGAAGGTGCTGCTTTAGTAACTTAGGACTAAGAGTTAAAATAGAAGTTTAATTTGAGGGTGTTCATCAAAACAAGAATTAAAATATAGCTCAAGCTAAGATTAAGCAAAAAGTAGGTACACAAAGTACAAAGTAGGTAGGTAGGCACAACTATGTGCGACTCGCGCGATAGATCAGTTCTGTGTAATATTCCTCGTTCTATTTCTTAGTTTTTTTATCGTTTATTTTTTATGTAGCAGTAAAATATTTCTGGATAAATAAGATTTAAAAATATAATTATGGAACTGATGCTTAAGCTCCTATTTTTAAAACTGAAAATTATTCACTCACATCTCAACTACTTGCCACCAGAAAGCCATCCAACAAATGCGTAACCAACAGTTCATGTATTAAGAAAGATATTACCCTTGAACCATTGGTCACGCATTTGGTCCGGACCACACGATACAAGTGAAAACTTATTATGATATCCTTGTTAGACAGCAGGTTAACATGGCTAATGTTGACATGATGACAACTGGTAGCCGAGTAAACACGATTCAGCGTCACCGACCGTGCGAATACGGTAAAATATCCCATTCAATGGATCGCCATCCGGGGAGACTGAGTATAAAAAATTCAGTTTCCATCACATGGTACAAAAACAAATAAAACATTTTTCTGATTGGATTGAGCCGTCCGACGACGAAGGTGCCATAAACGACATCATAATCACTCAATTGTAATGTTTTATTTTATTTATTTATATATATCCAAATGGTTAGGCATTGATATTGTAGCACTCATAAGATTAGGCGCAACGCCTTTCACTATTACTGCAAATATTTGTTACTTCCAATGGACACATAACCATGTCATGTACTCATAAGTGGAAACTGTAGGCTTAAGTTACTCAATAAGTTTAACATATTAAGGTTTAATAAGCTGTTAGTTTTCCTAACATATAAAAATAAATAAATATATTATTCAAATTTATACTAATGTTACTTATAACATTAGTATAAATT
Organism: Eupithecia subumbrata; assembly: GCA_949316285.1. NCBI lineage: Eukaryota > Metazoa > Arthropoda > Insecta > Lepidoptera > Geometridae > Eupithecia > Eupithecia subumbrata. The sequence goes on along the minus strand of OX438644.1, from coordinate 376,909 downwards.
TGAACTATAAGCCTAGTACTCTAATGTAGGTCTAATGTAAGACATTAGACCTTGTTTCGCTTGATTAAGTTGTATTAATTCTATGTTTTTGCTGTTTGTAGGTAACATTCAATCAGAATTACTGTAATCGAGCAAAAAAAAAGGTCAAGTGTGAGTAATATGACAACTGACTTTGATTTAGGTTATATCTTGACCTAGACGTTAAAATTTCCGTCGTCAATCGGCTTCGTAGGCCATAAAGTTGTTTGTATTTTTTAGTATTTTAATGGAAACTTAAATCGTTTATGCCCAGTCTCCCCGGGTGGCCCATTCAACGGGAATGGCAGATTTGATCGTAATCGCACGGCCGATCGTGACCCGGGCGTTACGGTTAAGTTTCGTATTCTGTTCAGAGAGAACACGTAAATTAATTTTCAAACATACGTTATGCAAAAAGATAACATACCTACCGACTTTCATAATTTAATAAATCTCAAAGGTTGCAATTTTTTTTTGTTTAGTTTTAAAATGAGGTAATAGTTGAGCAGCGCGTTAGGTCACATCAGTGAGAGTAATAGTAGTTCAATGGGTCACATCCGTAATGCTTTATGGTCGCTGCGCTAAGGCAGTGAACGCGTTAAAAGCCAAAGAAACGTGCCAAAGTGGCAGCACTTCCACACCACTCGACGCCTTGTTAATCGAAGAGCTCACGTCGAATGAATTGAGCGTTTCACTTTTATTTCGCTTTTTGTGATCTTTGACGAAACCTAGTACGTATTAGGTACCTAGGTGTTTTTGTACGCTTTGTGAAGTGAGTAGACACTAGCTGGTACACTCAATGGTAGGTATACCTTCATCCACACTCATATTATAAAAGCAAAAGTAACTGTGTTTGTCTGTTACCTTTTCAAGCAAAAACGGATGAACGGAAATTAATGAAATTTGGCAGGGAGGTAAACAATATTCATAGGATAGGATCTTGAAATGTGTGTGCGAAGTCGCGGGCAAAAGCTAGTTGGAAATAAGTCTTTTAACTAAAGGCTGTTGCTGTAGGTAATGTATCTGCCTTCCTAAACCGGAAAAAAGTAAGTGGAAATTCAGTAGTTTTGTAGTACATATATGTACCTACACTGGGGTTAAAAGTGGGATAAATGTTGTTTCAGATTTAGTTAGGTACCTACATTGGTAGTAGTACCTTACCTACAAACCTACTAGATATACAAGCAAGACTTTTTCGTTTCCTTTTAGCATGAAGTATGAAAGATCCATGAATCCAGACTATAAAATGGACAGACGAGGGGCCCCTATTTTTTTATTTGCTGTATGAGGCTTTCCTATCACTACTTCACTGCGGCCATGATAGGCCTATTGTGTTCGCCATTCATTCAGCCTCCAAGCAGCGGGGTTCATAATTCGCCACTAGCCCTTGCAGCCTGAGGGGCGCCTATTCCTAACGGGTCACGAGAGTCAGAGCATCGTGATTTATCTACTGATACCTACTGAGCCGTCTTCAGAACACCTCAGTCACTCGGCAACAGATTTTCACCATCACGATTTCACAGACGTAGGTACTACACAATTTAATCAAGATTTTGCCCCAAATCTGTTCAAGGGATACCCTTAATAAAATCAAACTTTAGTATCATTCCGTAGAGTTTGTTTTGCCTTGTATCACACATCTCAGCCGATTGGTCCAGGTGAGAGCCATTCTTTTCAATCGTCCGATCACACGGCGTCGTCGCCAGTACGTAAGGTGACCCGAGTCACTTTAGATCACACGCGACCGGTTTCTTTCCGGATGTAATAGGAGTTCCGGCTTTTGTGAAGAATCAAAGTGATTTTATAAAAGAACATTCTTAAGGCAATAAATTTCGTCCTGTCCGTTTGCCATAGCCATTTTTCGTTTGTTTATGCACGTATTAAGAATGAACTATATTTACAAAAATACTTTACCTACTGTGCGTGTTCTTGTCCCTCTTGCCAGTATTAAAATCATGTGAACAATGTTTTACAAATTAATGATAAACAAAACTGAAACTCCAAAGTTATTTATTTCCTTATGTACCTACTAGGGATTGGTCCCGGAATTCCCGAATTCCCGAAATTTTTGGCTGATTTAAGAACCGGGAAATCCAAAATCATTTCCCGGGAAATTTCGGGAATTTCGGGAAAAATATTTTTACTTTTATAGCATTACCGAAATAACGTAACTCAACATTTTTACTTCCTTTTATAGCATTTCACATTATCAGGTGCCTAACCTACGCGGTATTAGGCAGGGTTGACAAGATTTGTATCACTTGATATACATCAATTGTTATTTTCCCTGCAATGAAAACAGAGAGCAGTCAAAAATGTATGAGAGTGCCCAAAATTGAGCTTCCGTGTACACATGCACAATGTACCTATACCTGCTTTATTGGTTGAGGATTCAGGAAATTCTCCGAAATTAATAATGCCAAGTTCAAATAATGCGAGTTGTCGAAAAAAAGATGCTTAGCCAACATATTTGCGGCAAGTCATATCTGTTTTACAATTTGTTTATAGAACTAGTACTCCGGTAACGTTCTGCCTGCACGTTCGCACGCGCAATTGGAAACGTTTATAATTTATTTTTGGTAACGTGTAAAATTTCAGCCCGATTCGTTAATTAGTTTTGGCGTGAAGAAGGAACGGTACAAACTTTCATAATTATAATATATTTTAATATTATTAGCTGCGCCCCGCGGCTTCGCCCGCGTCTAAATTTCAGTTATTTATTGCACAACAAGGTTTGCAATTAATAACTTTAGGGGTCGTTTTGTAAAAATAAGAAATACGTAATTCATTGTTTACTTTATAGTTATTGTTTTATTGTTTGCAACAGTCTGCAGTTAGCTCAATTGTTTCAATTGTAAATACTTATTATATTATAATTTTCTTTGTGAATAAAGGCTACCTTTATAGTTTATTTATATCGAGTTTTGAGTGAATCTAACCAAGGAATAATAATATTATCCTTATAAACTTAACCACCCTTTTTAACCACCTGAGATTATTTTTTGCAAATTAGATTAACCTATGTGTTATTTCAGAACTTAAACTATCTACACACCAAATTTTAACCAAGTCGGTTAACTAGTTACTGAGATACGTGGTAACAAACATTCACAAAAACTCATGCATTTATAATATTAGTAGGAAGTGTGATAAACGGACTTAGACACCGAAAAAAAAACTTGAACCAAACATGTAAGATAGAAATGAAAATGTTTCTATCTTGGTGTCTTTCCTTTCTGCTAGTACTTCGTGTGATTAAACCTTTGAACCTACCTTTCCTACCAACCTATAAAAACCTTAAAACTGGATAGACCAAAGCGATTATGATAGAAAAAAATATATTAAATTAAATAATTCCGATTTTAATCAAATTAATCGTATTTTCTTTTTTAACCATGATTTTTATCAAACCTGTTAGTATAATAAATGTTAGTTATATTACTTTTGATCCGTAATTAATTATAATTTTTTGGGTCCATGTCTATTGTCCCCTCGTTCGACAACAAGCCGTAAGGCTTTTCTTGCTATAGAGCCGTGACTGAAGCCAGCTCTACAGAGTCGATTGCTGCCATCTTGTTCAGCAAATTACCTTGCTGAATTAACATGACAGCAATACTCCATGAAGCTGGACTTGAACTTGGCAAAGAGAAAGTACCAGAGTCAAGTGCATTGCTGCAATTTATTATCCTCTTAGTGCATATTACGGCTCTGACTTCTGAACCTGTAAAGCGCGAAGATATCGCCTGCTTGGGTATTATTAGGTAAAAATACCAGATACCAGCTTCTGGTATCAGGTAGAGAATTCAAATGTATTCGAACACAACGAATCGACCGTTTACGACTGGCAGAAATAAATGCATAGTAGGAAGAGACCACTGAAGTACCACGACGACGTTGATCGCCAATTGATTAGACAAACAGTCATCAATGACGACCGACACGAATGTAAGTCATAATCCAATTTAATTTATTTTTTTAATACCGGGCAAACAAAGAACACTTTGTCCAATTTTATATTTGTCTCCGTTGAGCCTGGCCACCGTGGCGTAGTATATGGATAGAAGAACATTATATTGTTTATTATGTGGGTACGTAATAAGGTATTTTTAGATTGATGTTTTCGCTTAGAGGACTCGAAAAACAACGGGAGCTCCTCGGTGTCACTCTTACATCAACTCTGAACTTCTGTACTTTCATTGGATTAAAATGAAGAAACGAATCAAAGCTAAAACGGTGGCCACGAAGCTAAGCGTCTCATACTATACGAGATCAGGCGATATTTCACACAAGGATAGCTCAAGTCCGGCCTCATGGAGTATCAGCAAAGCACTTTGCTGCGGAACATGACAGCAAATGAATGTGTTATGCTGGGTTCAGTCAAGACTCTATAGAGCGAAAAGCCTTCAGGCTTATTGTCGAACGAGGGGGCAAAAGACATGGACCTAAGAATTTATTATTCATTTTATTAACATCTGAAAAGTATTTCTTTTCAGATGTTAATAAAATGAATTTTTGAGCTTTAAGTAACATACCTAATACCGCATAGGTACCTAATATCAGCGAAATGCCTAAAAAGGACGTGAAGTATATTAAATTATCTTATTTCGGTAGTGGTATAGCAGTAAAAATATTTTTTCGAAATTTCCCGGGAATTCCCGGTTCCGACTTTGAAACTTCCCGGGATTCCCGGTTCCTCGAAAAGGACCCGATTTTGGAATCCCTAGTACCTACCGGACTCTTGGACACTTAAAACTGGAATATTCTCAGTTGTCACGGAACATACTAAACCAATGTTCTATCTACAAAAACTCTAGGAAGCCGTTTGAAGTTCGTAACGTACCTACATTGCCTATCCGTTCCGGAAACATTCCGGTCTGGTACCCTACGTTTCGGTATTGTGTAATCCGTTTGTGATTTAATACCAGGAAGGGTGCCATTCGATTTACGGAGTGAGTTTTTGTTAACTCACGGTTCTTTGTCGTTCGCTTTCTGATGTTGCGAATACCTTTGAAATACGGGGATAAATGCTTTACTGCTCTGCTATGCGTTTTATAAATATTTTGAAGATGAGAACTGGATTTTTTATGACAGAACTGAATAAAGGTAAGTAAATGAAATTGAAGTCGTGTAATGATTCAGACAACACAAAGATCCATAGATTAAAGTAGAAAAATGTCACACAGGTTCAGAAAGTCTACGAACATTATAGACCTCGAGAAATCAAAATCAAAAACTCTTTATTTCCATAAATACAATAAATGTAGGTCACTTAGAAAAGGTCAAATTGTAAAACTAAACACTGACACGGAAATAAAGTGATATTTTTGATTTCTGTCGCTTCGGTATGTAGGCCAAAGTAAAGAAGCGACGAAGAAACCTTTAGCCTGTTAGTTGTTAATTTTCGAGTTGGAGCAAAACCCGTCCCAAGCTTTCTTATTTTCTAGAGATAATCGATATTTTATAGTAAACCTTTTTGCACAGCAAGGTTTTTATAATTTGTTTGAATTTATTTACCTACTGATAATTTTTGCAACTCACTAAGAGTTTTATTGTAGAAGCGTATACATTGCCCTTTAAAAGATACCTACATAAATTTTGTGTGCGAGCACTAACTTTTTCTAACAATTAAGTTACTTATTACTTAAGTTATTTAAAACGGGATATTTAGGTTCCTGTTCCTGTTGTATGTGGTTTTCGACTTTTTTTGAGGAAAAACGCGTTTTATCAAGAAACCCCGACGAAAAAAAAAACTATAAAATGGTAGAATCTGGACATAAAGTTTCGTACCGATTGGTTGTAAAATACGACCAGAGGAGTACGGACATTACCTACTGACAGAAACGCTAATTTTGCTAGACTTGATGCAGAGACGCTTCGCTCACTTCGTCGCTCGTCAGAGTCGTCCGTGAACGCAATCGGCGTTCATGACGTTTAGTGGAATCAGCGTTCATTTTTAGAAAGGTTTATCTCTATCTACACCGCTACCGCTAATGCAAAACACCCACCCAACTTAATAGCCTATGTCTGACTTACCTAGCACTCCCTGATGAGTCACCGCACGATATTGCGGGAAATAGAACTAGGTTTCGATGGACCTATTAATTAGTGGAAGTACCTAACCTATTGGCAGTGGTTCTACTGTAAACTCGCACCTAGTTTCACTACATTTACCTAGGTATGTACAGTTACGTTCATCGATAGGTTACCCTCTGTTAAGTTTGAAGTCAATTTCTTTTAATATTTACAGAAATACCTATGTGAAAAGTAATAATGATTTTATCGGGGTTTTATCGCGTACCTTTTGTTATTATTTCGCCTACGTTTCTACCGCGTTACAGCGATCGTGGTCACGGGGCGACTGACCACGTCCCGTGTCGCCCCGTGACCACGATCCTACTCGATAAATACCCGATAAAATCATTAATTATATTAACAAATCGCGAAACTTTAAAATGTTTTAGTATGTTTCAGTAAAATAAAGTTAGCAAGTCGTTTTACATTCTAAGAATAAAACCAATACTAATGTAACTAAGCGACTAGGAACCTGTCGGGGAGGTCCTTGATTTATGACCGCCACTGTACCTAAGCACTGTTCGGTCTAAATTTTGAGTGCGCACGTGTGACGTCATTTTTGTTTATTCTACAAGTTGTCACAGAATGTCATTGTTATATTGTGTGTATATTCTACCCAAAACAAGGCATAATCTAAGCTGTCCATGCTCAACCTACAGTAGAATTATTAATTTAGGCTTCGGAAAAGAAGCAGGAAACAAACAAGTGAACGTCTCTGAATCAAAAAGCCCGTACAAGAACGGACGATTCGCAATCAAATCGTTACCAACCGCGGGGTCCAGCGTTCTGTTTGTACTGGGGTCGCACGGACCCCCGGGGCTGGGGATTAGGTTGGAGTAGTGAGGGATGTTTGGGAGGACCCCAGCTCTGTCGAGGGTTATGGTGACTCTTTTTATGTAACTTCTAAGCTGGGCTGAAGGATCCAAGATATTTCTGAAGAATGGAAACAAACTACTAAAGCATGTAAGCTTATTTTATTCACTAAAAACAGTGAAAAAGCACTCCTTGCGCAAACAATACTCGATACAAACTCCTTTTGCAAGGAATACATGACATACAAACTCCTTGTGTAAATAACTCCTCGAGATTTGATTGATTCTGTGTCTTGTAGTCATGACTAAAGTATGGTCCCTATGCAAGTATGCAACTCTACAATAAAACGGATTTATATCGAGGGCCATGATCGCTTGCGTCGCTCAGGATTCAATCATTATGAATCACTCCCTACAGTCCTACAGTCCTACAGTCCTACAGTCCTACAGTCCTACAGTCCTACAGTCCTACAGTCGTACAGTCCTACAGTCGCGATTCAGTCGTTAGAATCGTTCACTTGATCGTGATTCATCTACCTTCATCTTCGTTCTATGGCCCTCGCTTGAAATCCGCCCTTTATTCACTAATTGCATAATATGTACCTACTATTACTTATTCAAATAGTTAATTAAATATCTATACTTATAATAAAACTGTAACAGGTCCAATTCTGTACATTGAAGATATTTTGAAAATTTTTTTTGGAGGGCACTCTATTATCGATACTGAAGCCAAAACTGTAATTTTTTTCATTCATGTCTGTCTGTCTGTCTGTCTGTCTGTTTCTTAAACGCGCATCACGCCGAAACTACTGAAGGTATTGAAATGAAATTCGGCATGATTTTAGGTCATATTACGAGGAAGGACATAGGATACTTTTTATCCCGGAATTCAGTCAGGTTCCCCTGGGAGAGGGGATGAAAGTAAAATTTCTGCACCGCGCATCACGCCGAAACTACTGAAGGTATTGAAATGAAATTCGGCATGATTTTAGGTCATATTACGAGGAAGGACATAGGATACTTTTTATCCCGGAATTCAGTAAGGTTCCCCTGGGAGAGGGGATGAAAGTGAGATTCCTTCACCGCGCATCACGCCGAAACTGCGGAATGAGTTGGAATGAAACCTGGCACGATTTGAGTTCATACTACAAGGAAGGACATGGGATACATTATATCCTGGAATTCAGTAAGGTTCCCCTGGGAGAGAGGAAAAAATATAATTATTTAACCCCGCATCACGACGGAACTACTGAATGAATTCGAATGGAAGTCGGCATGATTTGAGTTCATACTACGGGGAAAGATACATTTTATACCGGAATTCAGTAAGTTTCCCGTGGAGGGGGGACAATAGTCAAATTCCTGGGTCGCGCATCACGCCAAAAGTACAGAATGAAATCAAATGATGTATTTTATCTAGGATATCAGTAGGCACGGTTCTCTTGGGAGAGGGGATAAAAGTAAAAATGTGTTCTTAGTTGTAATTCATTAACGCGTCGCCGATTTCATGCATTCTTTTTATTAGAAACAGTGTTGCAAGATCGAATTTGACTAAATCAGTAGAAAGTCGAGTAGAAAATCAGTTCATTAAAACAAAAAAATCAGTAGATAAAGGGTAGGTAAGTTCCTATCCATTTATTATTCCAAGACGCACCCATTAGTTAGGGTTCTACCTTAGTAGGTAGGAACCTAACTAATGAGTGCGTCAATGCCTATTTCAGGCAAAGTAAAATGTACAAATGGTCCATGCAATATTCATGAACATGATATTTGGTTGTTTAGCTGGTCCAGTTAACTGTACCACCGAAGTTTGGTTGGAGTAAGTGGTCCAATTAAACTAACTGGACCACAGAAAAATATTTTTGACGGTGGTACACAATCAACTGTACCTACCTAATAACGAAAAAAAATTACGGTGGTCCAGTCAAATGGATCAGGAGCCCAATTCTGTAATACAATGGCTTCACTATGACAATGGAATCGTCGCAGAATCATTACGTAGAATCTTTAGATTAATAAAACTCCAGATAGTACGTGCGAGATAAATTAATAGTTTCAAACTTGACGCGCGTCTCTACATCTGCATTCATCATAATTTCTTTCATCTAAGGTAGAATACCAAAACGTGTCATTCCGTGACGTCTGTGACGTCCCTGTCATAGTGAAGCGATTAATTTAGCAGAATAGGGCCCCAGCTGAACGGAACCATGAGTAAGAAGTGAAACGAGTATGACACTTCTTAACACTAACGCTGGCCGAGTCGTAGCTGAAAGTATTGTCGATAAAGAATGGGATTGAAGATGACAACATGCTATCCGCCGTAGACCCACACGATTTATACACTATTTAACTAGGTACCTAAATAAAGATTCTTATATTAAAAGTGTAACAGGTCCAATTCTGCGCATCGAAGTTTCTTTGCACAGCGGCGTATCATAATATCAGAAAAACTGTGGTTAAATGTGAACTTAATTAGTCGGCAGGTATGGCAATCGCGAACGAAGTCGCGGGTACAGCTAGTTATTAATATTTCTTTATTGACAAAGAAAATTACAATTCAATAATAATTAATTGAGCTAACTGCAGACTGTTGCAACAATCTACAGGTAGCACAACTGATCCATATCAATACCAGTCGGAAGTGTCCCCAGACGCTGACGTAATAATGGATTGAATCCATTGTTTTGTGGATATATATAAGAATTTGTAAATTTTTCTTATTTTAGCAGGCAAAATTAAATGGGGCAGACAAACGTTTTTTTCTATAAATGCCAACGTAACGAAGAAAACATTAAACTGATTTTTATTATTTTAATCTTTTAAAACGGTTGAGAAAATAAGCTCTTGTTTTTACTATGTCGAAGACAGAAAACTTGCCGCAGCATCTGCTTGCAGTCTTCCGCAGGTCGTTGTCCCACCTTGCTGGAGGGCGTCCTACACTACGTTTGCCGAGTCGTGGTCTCCATTCAAGAACACGTTTACCCCAGCGGTTGTCCGCTTAGATCATATCATCATCATCATTAACTTATATAAGTCCACGGCTGGACATAGGCCTCCCCTAATGAGCGCTATAGCGCCCTGTCTTCAGCTTGCCGCATCCAGTATCTGCCTGCAGTCTTTCGCAGATCGTCATCCCCCCTGGCTGGAGGGCGTCCTACACTACGTTTGCCTATTCGGGGTGACCACTCAAGAACACGTTTACCCCATCGGTTGTCGGTTCTTCGCAAGACATGGCCGGCCCACTGCCACTTCGGCTTGCTAATTCTTTGGGCTATGTCTACAACTTTGGTTCTCTGTCAGTTCATATTGTATGAAAGATGATCTAAACGGGACGGCATTTTCAATCACAATCATTATCTACGCGACTTACAGCTATACAATAGTAGAGATAGCTTTAAGTAAATAGGTAAGTATACATAGAACTGAGTGGTTGAGTTGAGTACCCTCGAGGGCCGCCATGCGCCAGGGAATCAATGGGGGCGAGTGAATGGCTCTCCGTCTATTGAAAGCGAACAAATCGAATAAGCTTCTTGGCTGTCTTTGGAAAATGCTTAGTTGAGAAATGGACGTAGTTTCCTGTATGTCTACATTTTTAATACAAAATTAATCTTTGTAATCGCGTCTTTCGGCCCAGGATACGGCTCGATTTGTTCATAATGTCAGTTGTAGGTATGTCCTAACGGCAATGCCAGCTTTTCATTTTTATGAACAACTAGCTGTACCCGCAACTTCGTTCGCGATTGCCTTACCTGCCGACTAATTAAGTTCACATTTAACCATAGTCTCTCATATTATGAAACGCCGCCGTGCAAAAAATCGTGTAGGGTCTACGGGAGATAGCATATTGTCATCTTCAATCCCATTTTTTATCCACACGACTTTTAGCTACGACTCGGCCAGCGTCAGTGTTAAGAAGTGTCCTACTCGTTTGACTTACTCACAGCTGGGGCCCTATTCTGCTATACTAATCGCTTCACTATGACAGGGCTATCGTCACAGAATGACACGTTTTGGTATTCCACCTTGGATGAAAGAAATTATGATGAATGCAGATGGAGAGACGCGCGTCAAGTTTGAAATAACATATTAATTTATCTCGAGCGCACTATCTGGAGTTTTATTAATCTAAGGATTCTACGTGATGATTCTGCGACGATTCCATTGTCATACTGAAGCAATTGTTTTGCAGAATTGGGCTCCTGATCCATTTGACTCGACCACCGTAATTTTTTTTCGTTAGTAAGGTAGGTACAGTTGGCTGTGTACCACAATAAAAAATATTTTTCTGCGGTCCAGTTAGTTTAAATGGACCACAATAATTAATTAATTTAATTGTACTGTTAACTGGACCAGCTAAACCACCATATTATATCATGTAAGGCAGGAACCTAACTTATTTTTCCATCTATCATCTTTTTTCATCTTTATATCTACTAATTCTATCATCTTTTATCTACAATTTTTTTTCTTCAATCTACAGATTATTTCATCAATCTACTGATTTTCTATTCGACTTTCTACTGATTTAGTCATATTCGATCTTGCAACACTGTTTCTAACAAAAAGAATGCATGAAATCGGACGACGCGTAGACCCGTCGTGATGCGCGGTTAAAGAATTCTACTTTTTCCTCCCTCCCAGGGGAACCTTACTGAATTCCAGGATAAAATGTATTCCATGTCCTTTCTTGTAGTATGAACTCAAAACGTGCCAAGTTACATTCCAACTCATTACCTATGTAGTTTCGGCGTGATGAGCGGTGAAGGAATTTAACTTTCATCCCCTCTGCCAGGGCAACCTTACTGAATTCCGGGATAAAATGTATCTTTCCTCATAGTACGAACTAAAATCACGCCGAGTTGCATTCGAATTCATTAAGTAGTTCCGTCGTGATGCGCGGTTAAAGAATTTTACTTTCATCCTCTCTCCCAGGGGAACCTTTCTGAATTCCAGGATAAAATGTATCCCATGTCCTTCCTTGAACTCAAATCGTACCAATTCAGTCCAACTCATTCAGTAGTTTCGGCGTGATGCGCAGTGAAGGAATTTTACTTTCATCCCTTCTCCCAGGGGAACCTTACTAAATTCTGGGATAAAATGTATCTTTCCTCTTAGTATGAACTCAAATTATGCCGAGTTCCATTCGAATTCATTAAGTTGTTCCGTCGTGATGGGCGGTTAAAGAATTTTACTTCCATCCTCTCTCCCAGGGGAAAATTAGTGAATTCCGGGATGAAATGTATCCCATGTCCTTCCTTGTAGTATGAAATCAAATCGTGCTAGATTTCATTATAACTCATTTAGCACTTTCGGCGTCATGCGCGGTGAAGAAATTTTACTTTAATCCCCTCTCCCAGGGAACCTGACTGAATTCCGGGATAAAAAGTATCCTATGTCCTTCCTCGTAGTATGACCTAAAATCGTACCGAGTTTTATTTCAATACCTTTAGTAGTTCCGTCGTGATGCGCAGTTAAAGAATTTTACTTTCATCCCCTCTCCCAGGGAAACCTGACTGAATTCCGGGATAAAAAGTATCCTATGTCCTTCCTCGTAGTATGACCTAAAATCGTGCCGAGTTTCATTTCAATACCTTCAGTAGCGCGTTTAACAAACAGACAGACAGACAGACAGACAGACAGACAGACAGACAGACAGACATGAATGAAAAAAATTGCAGTTTTGGCTTCAGTATCGATAATAGAGTGCCCTCCAAAAAAAAATTTCAAAATATCTTCAATGTACAGAATTGGACCTGTTACAATTTTATTATAAGTACCTATAGATTTTCACATCTAATGTTAAAATACATGGTCTTCGTTTTATTTCTGACACTATGTTATTAAGCAAAAATAATCCTTATGATGAAGCCTTTCGATCGGTATGATAAAGCTACAGAATGATTATTTTTCTCGTGTAACGGGTTCGATTCCCGGTTCAACCATGTAATAATTAAAATATCTATGAATGCAGTATAAATTGTTTTTTAAATTCAAATAATGTCTTCTTTCAGTAAAATGTTCCATCTACAATATTCAAGGTACTTTCCCTCCATGTGGCATACCCGTGGCCTCCGTGGGACGCCTTGTATAGGTACTACTTCTAATTTGTTTCTTTTATTTGATTGTAATTTTCTTCATTAAGTATGTTATTAGGTACCTATTTGTTTATGACCATAATGATTACCATTCTGTTTGACTTTAACGACCAAATTATGGAGGGCAAATATGAGCTTAGTTGGAGACCGAAGCAAACGCATTAATTAGTCAAATCCGGATTATTGTCTTTGATATGCTAACATAACAACAATGCCAGCTAGCAACCAACAATCTACACAATCTAGGGAGGGCCACTTCTATCGGCACTTCACTTCAAAAGTATCTACATAAAGCTATTTGTCAAGCCACAAATTATGTTTCTAAGGTAACTTTACCTTACAAAAATACTATTTTATTTAGTTTCGCGTGCTATCTACGGATCCCCAAAACCAGCTACTATTTTTCTAATGACCACTAAACGCATTTTTTTGAGGTTTTCAAAATAAACACATTTTCAAGGTATGCTAGACAAAATCAATTTATTTTAACTGTCAAACCAAACAATAAAAATAAAGAAAAGAATTATATGTTTTCTACTTAAAACTAAACGAACACTTTGAGAAGAAAAGGGTTCCAATTCGAACCCTTACCTTAAAATAACAATTATTGAAGCAGTACATATTGTTAACAAAAATAATTTAATTTACCTAAGAATTATTTACGGGACGGAAAAAATGCAAAATAAATTACTATCTAATATCACAAGAAGTCAATACCTTTTTTGGCACTCAAAATAATACTAAAATAACGCTTACTTAAATAATAATAAATAAAATAATTTCTTACTTCATGCTTATCTCACAGCGGAAACAGGGTGTACATCACAGAATCTGAAAAGAAAATAATTTATTATTTTACATACGTGTATTGCAGAATTGCACCCAAAGCCCGATGCCAAGCCCCCCCCCCCCCCCCTTTATTTGACAACAACGAAATAATCATCAAAATCTATTAAGAATTGGCGAAGATATCATTTGTCGTGATTTTTAATATATTTTAGTAATATTAATATATTATAGATTTTTAATATTCATAATCAGTCCATAATCGACGAACATACATATACAAAATACATCCAGCCAAACATACCCCTTCCTTTTGTGATTTTTTTAGTTCGGTTAAATCTGTCCTTCCTCTGGTTCCCTTAATCGGCTCTTACGACATCCGCAGGCTTAGTTGCAGGGGTCGATTCTTACGGTGGCTCTAGTGTCACTGCGACCATGACATGTCTATCGTGCTCGCCACTTAGTGTGTTCCGCCTCGAGGCAGCGGCGTTGCGTTCACAGCTCGCCACTAACCCTTGCAGCTGCTACGAACTGCAGGATTCTCTTCGGGTGGAGACTCTTACGTCTGTACTGCACTACGCAGGTGCTTGCCCGGCAGCTGCTACGTTATATCATGAATGGTCCGCACTTTCCTAGAAGGTGTAGAACAGTTTCCTCCTCCGCAGCTCCGTTGGGATATTAATGAAATAGGTTTCTTACCTTCAACGACTGGGACAAGTATTGCGTCTTTAAGTGTAATATTTCGAAGATATTTCCCTGTGTAGACATCCTGTACAACAAATTATAATGTTTTAGCAATGAGTATAGGTACAGAGACGCAAAAATTTGTACGTTTTAGAAGCAAAAACTTATTCTACATTTCAGCCTATACTGGACCACTGGACGAGAAGGCCTCCTGACCTATTCGTATGTCCAAGATCAAACGACCTCCGTGGCGCAGCGGGCGAAGGTCCGCCTGCGACGCAGGAGGTTGCGGGTTCGATTCCCGCCTCGGAACCAATTTGTGTACGATCTGCAGAAATTTGTTCCGTTGGTCTGGGTGTTTTCTATCTATAATAAAAAAAAAATATCTATCCATGTAGTGTATTGTATTAAGTATATCAGTTATCTAGTACCCATAACACAAGCTCTGCTTAGCTTGGGGCTAGATAATGCTGCGTGAATTGTCCAGCATTATTATTATTATTATATTATTATTATTATTAAACAAACAAAACATCAAACACCATAAATAAATTTAAAATTTCTACATCGATTAGTTAATCAGCGAACAACCGGATATTAGCTTTTGCTTGGAGTTGCAGAGTATGAAAGAAAATGACTCACCAGAACGGAATAGCCATCAGTAGAATTGATGCCGTACTCCGCAGGTGTGAAAGAGATATACTGATACGGGCTCGGATCCAGGTTCAGCAGAAGGAAAGAGTAGGACGGATATATGTCACCTTTCTTTGGATAGTGCGGTTTGACGTACAGTGTTAGGGAAGTGTCCAACTGTAAAATAATAAATATAATATTAGGTTTACGTAAAATAGAATACAAGGGCAGAAGCCTTTATTCACAAAGAAAATTACAATCAAATAATAGAAATAAATTAGAACTAGTATTTACAATTGCAACAATTGAGCTAACTGCAAACAATCTACAGGTAGCTCAACTGATCCATATCAATACCAGTCCCCGCGTCCCCGCTACGCTGGCTGCATTGCCCCGCTGTATGACAATGCTGATGCGCTGCGACAGACACTGACCAGCTCTCGGGTCACGCGTCGCGAGACCAGACGCGCAAAAAAATAAAATAGATGTATATCTTCTTTCAAAATTTTGTTACACTTTTTACATAGTGCCAGCCATCTAGCTAAAACATGTTTGAAGAGGGCGCGATGCGCGACATTCTGTGAAAAGGATAGACATAGGATTTGGCATTCATAGGAGCGGGACAAAGCATACGTTTTCGGAACTGCGTAAGCGCAAAAGTCAAGTTGTTTATTTACATGAAAACTACGCAAGTTTTGAAGAAACTGGTTCAAGGAACAAAATAATTAGTAATAACCTACGAATTAAGACTTAAGTCATTTCAATAGACCGGAGGATTCCTGAGATCTCGACCAAATCACGTGCAAAACTGTGCAATTTCATGACTTTTTACCAATATTGTTTTTTCGTGTTTTCACATTCAAGGAAACAAAGAGAAAAAAAATTATGTCATTCAAGGATTTTACCCACGGGGATCCCGTGAGTACTCAGATCTAGGCCTAGTTTGACAACCAAACCGGTTAGGTTGGCCTCATAAGGCTGCACAAGTCGTCCGGTCCGACTCATCAGTGGGCGCGGCCTAAATGTATCCCATTTCACCTGCAGATATAATAGACATTCCCGCGCGCTTGATGAAATGCAGATAAATTTATGCATACTTAGAAAGGCCGCGTAAAAAAATGGGAACAGACTTTTATTTAGCACAAGGGTTATTGTTTCAACTTTTGAATAATTAAACTATGTCGTTGTGTAAGATGAGCGACTCGTTTAGCCTTAAGTCGTGAAAAGATGACAAGAGAGGCAGGCAGAATTAATTTCGCAATATAGTACCAATATTAGTATGGTCATAATAAGTAATTTTACCTTAAAAGGCCTCGCCATAATCCCCATTGGATCTTGCGCCACCGCAATAAGGTCTAAATTGAGCAGCAACTTCTTCTCGTAATCCTTTATCCGGTTCATATTGCAGCTGAGCAGTAAGGGAGCGGACATCATGGCGTGCACCGACAGGTGAGCACGACTCTTGCCTTCTGACAGCTCGCCTTGCCCAAATATCAACTGAAATAAATAAATTATGTTGTACAATTCAAAATAAGTAAATAAATAAAACTAGAACAAAATTAAACATTTGAAAAACCCCGCCCCTTCAGATTTTCATGAAACATGGCTAAGAACACTCGGAATAAAATTATTTATAACACGAAAAAAAACTAAACGAAAATCGGTTCATCCGTTTGGGAGCTATGATACCACACACAGATACGTTAAACTTATAACACCCCTCTCTTTTTGCGTCGGGGGTTAAAAATAGGGAGTTTTGTATTAGCCATGCAGCCACAGTGAAGTATATACGTGAAAGATCTTGTGCATATTAAGCTCGCTTCGCTCGTTCGTCGCACTAGAATGGTATGTCGTTAAAAAGCGCGGCTCGCTTCACTCGCCACGCTGTGTTACTTCTCGCGTGGGCTCCGTCAAGAGCGATCACTTCCGCTCGAATCAATCAATCAATCTCTATTGAAAAATCCTATAATAAGTAGCCTATGTTTGATTCCAGGGTTAGATCTACATCTATACAAAATAAATCAGCCCGATCGGTTCAGAAGAGGTAACAAATATCCATTCAAACTTTCGCATTTATAAATATCGGCTTGCGATCCACGATTTTAACGCAGGCGTCGGCGACGCTATTCGCGGCGAGCTCGCTACGTCTCCGCGGCGTCGTGGCGGCTTGCTCGCTACGTCTCCGCGGCGTCGTGGCGGCTTGCTCGCTGCGCAATCGCTTCGCTTTGAAATCGCTCGCAAACCGCCGCGCCAGTGTGATATGATAACTGTGATAAGGCTCATAATAAGTGATGTCAGTTAAATTGTTTCGAATAAATTAATATATCTAAGTTTATTATTAGAGTAGGGAACAAAACATACCATATCAGGATCATTCCAGTGGCCAGGTCCGTGGTATTCCTGCAGAACGCCGTACTCTCGCTGGAAATGCTGCATGATGTAGGAGATGGCGCGCCAGGAAGATTTCACGTCGTGATAGTTTCGCCACATGTTGCAATGTGCTGCTATCGGGGCGAAGTCCGGCTGAAAAACTAATTTATTTATTTATTTATTTATAAGGATGATGTGTCCCACTGCAGGGGAAAGGCATCCCTCCCCTCCTTCCACTCCTCAGGGTTTCCTGCAAGAAGGGCCCGCGTTCAGTTCATCCCGCCATGTTCGTCTCGCTAGGCCTTGTGGCGCTCGTCCGTCCGGGAGCCCGTCGGTGGCGATCTTCGCCCACTGCTGTCTGACATACGGGCCACGGCACACAATGTCCAGTTCAGTCCCACTGGAGTTGAGTGGCTTTTTGGGCGCGGTATCGTTTGTTGTTGTTGAAAAACAATGTGATACCAAATATTTTTATACAGCCGAAAAAAAGGCAGAGCAGACATTTTTGAGTACATACTAAATTTACAGCCTACCTATATGCATGCGTCGTTTGACGAAGGCGTTTTGACAGGGCAATCGTGCGGGGGCCAAGGGACGCTCCCGAGTTACTAAGGCGGTGATGTATGCAACTCGGGAGCTTCCCTCCTCCGACCCGTCCCTTGCCCCCGCTCGATTGCCCTGTCAAAACCACGTCATAATGCCTTCGTCGAACGACTGTATGGATATATATTAGATATATGTGCACGGCATTTAATTGTACCATCTTCTATCTATCTATCAATATCAGGTACTCTAGATTGTTCTACTTTTTATGTATCGTTATAATCAAGCTATCACTTCGTCTCGATGACCAGCTATCCGAGAGGAGTAAATTGAAAAACAGCGCTGCTTGCATTACAGCATTTTGTCGTAGTTTATTTGTTTTAATTTATTATAAGTCTAGTTTTAATTTGTGTATTTTCTGAATTTAATCAATAAGTGATTTTCTATTCTATTGTATCTGTATAGGTAGGCTGTGCTAAAATACTTGGGCGGCCTGAACTTCTTCTTACAATAATTTGATTGCTTTGAACAAACTAACAACCTATTTGAATTACCTGTTTCTTAGTCGGCTCTTGCGCTACGCTCTAGTAAGAGGGGTCCATTCTTACGCTGCGATCGCCACGGCGAGTAAAGTTTTGATGAAGAAGATATTTCATACCGTTTTGTGTACAATGTACTGGATGTAGTAAGGCCAACTGCATGAGTAAACCATGGGCCTTCCGGTTTCATTCAAATAGTGGCCGAACTCTATGTATGCTGGAACAAAAAACTAAATATAGTGCAATGTATTGTATAACGCTGTGTGGTGCCGGCTTTGAATTTGCACCTCACCAAATTCAAAGCCGGCACCACTTCTTCCCGTGTCTAGAGAGGCGACTAAGGGATATCAATCGGGAGCGGGCAGCAGCGCCCCTTGCAGAACAATTCTACCACCGAGTTGCGATCCCCAACCCGCATGCCCACAGTGGGGATTATGGGCACTACCCCCCCATGAGATAAAAGTTAATAAGGCGCTTATCAAGAGGAGGCTTGGGTTATCATAACACAAGCTCTGCTTAGCTTGGGGGCTAGATGATGGCTATGTGGATTGTCAAGCAATTTTTATTTATTATTATTTATAGATATTTTAAAGACTGACGCAGATGGTTTAAAATGTAGCAGTCATTATAATGTCTTACCTATTAGTGAAAGAATCATTCGATTGTTTGAAAAAAAACTAAAAACAGACTACGTATCCCTTAATTTTACACTGTTTTGAATTTTTGCGGGATAAATAGTAGTCACCCGGGAATCATTTATGAGTATAAAATTATGAGTATCATTCTCTATACAATAGCCAAAGAATTTTCAAAATCGGTCTATCAAGACGGAAAAATCGACGAACATACATAAACAAAATACATACAGCAAAACATGTAACTCCCCTTTTTTTCGGAGTCGGTTAATTATGTACATCGTACCAGTAGTTCCGGGGGCAGCGCATTACTTAGGACTAAAATTTACTTCATATTTTGAAATGGGGAAATTGTGACCTATATTGTGACCTATATTGTGACCTATATTGACATCTGACACAGGAGAATCAGATAAGTGTACCAACTTTTAACCCCCGACGCAAAATGAGAGGGGTGTTATAAGTTTAACGTGTCTGTCTGTGTATCTGGCGTGTGTGGTATTGTAGCTCCCAAACGGATAAACCGATTTTCGTTTAGTTTTTTTTGTGTCATAGATAATTTTATCCTTCTTAGCCATGTTTCATAAAAAGCTGCGGGGGGTTTTTAAAATTTTTAATTTTGTTCTTGTTTTGCATAGTTCGCTGAGTAGGTACTATCGAGAAACTAAAATCAGGGATCAGGGGATATTTTAATTCGATCGAAATCAGGTTTCCACGTCGAAGACTCGGATTCGCGCGAAATTCAAATATTTCTAGAACCTGATTTCAAGAATTAGTCCTGCAGCTCTCAAGTCTCGATTATATTATAGATTTCAAAGAAAATCTAGAAAAAAATTATCGTACATTCTTTGATTTCCATGTCATGTAGAATGTTAGTAAACACGCGGTACATCCGTATAACGCTTGAATCACTGGCATTGTTTCCTATTCTGGTTCCGTTCCGGTGCAAACAATGCTTGGACTACTAACATCATCATCATCATCATCATCAGCCCGTATACTTCCACTGCTGGACATAGGCCTCCTATCGTCGTCGGTACAATTTTTCGCTTACATTTAGCGATTATTTTTATACAGGGTGGTTTTTTGAAAAGGGCGGTGATGGCCGAATGGCCATGTCCGAAACCACGAGAGTTAGAGAAAAGTCGTGAAAGGATTCATGCCTTCGATTTATAAAAAAACAATAACTGCATATTTAGTTTTTTTTAACATGTAATTTTTTTTAATTTACATTATAATATATACCATAGGTCTACTAAGTAAATTGACTATTTTCAGAAATCAAGGAGGTATGTACCTTTATTCAAGTCATTTTCTCCCACAAAGCATCCATCCACCTTGATATAATCGACGCCCCACTCCGCAAATGTCTGCGCGTCCACCTGGAAGTGGCCCTTCGAGCCCGGATAGCCCATGCAAGTTATGTGGGCTATGTTCGTGTACATACCGAACTTCAGCCCTTTACTGTGAATCTGAAATTAAAACATGTGCAAATTCGAAAAGTCTGAGAGTATTGTGATACGTGATTATGAGTGGAGACGACGATTCGGCAAAAGTAGTGTAGGACGCCCTCCAGCCAGGTGGGTTGACGACCTGCGAAAGACTGCAGGCAGATACCGGATCCGGCAAGCTGCAGATAGGGTGCTACGGAGCTCATTAGGGGAGGCATATGTCCAGCCTTGAACTAATATAGGATGATGATGATGATTTTAATAAGCTGGTCACAATTTTTAATGCTGTTATTAGTTGTAGGGGTAGATTCTTACGACATGACGCGCACGTACTTACATAATCAGAAATATACATCATGCCCCGTGGAAACCTCTGTCTGTCAGGTACCAGTCTTCCTTTCTCCCGAGTCTTCTCAGACCAGCAGTCGTCAATGATGATGTACTCGTAGCCAGCTTCCTGGTAACCCTCGTTGAAGAACGCATCAGCTACTGAGAGGATCAGCTCCTCACTGGATTCAATAAATCACATCATCTAATTCAAAAAGGCGAAATATTATTATACACAAGCGGCGCCTCGCGGCTTCTTCTCTTTCTAAGAACATTGTCCTGACCATAACAAACGCAACAAAAAAAGAATAAGCGAAAAAGCAACAATCTGCAGTTAGCTCAACTGTTACAATTTTAAATACTAGTTCTCATTTGTTTTCATTCTTTAATTGAAGTTTTCTTTGTTAAGACGCTACCCAAACAGCGACACCGTAGAAAGTACACTTTTTCGTCGCACCGTTAGCCGTTCTCCGACATATTACAAGCCCAAAAAAAAAACAGTGTATAGTCAAATGTATGGAAAAAAGACTTATACAAAAATATTTTATAAAACGATCTAGGATCTTGAAAAAAAAATCACAAGAAAGAACAAGAAAAAAATTTTTCGTCTCGATATGCTCAATATTTTGAGTGACAACCATTAATTATTTTAATACTATATGAAAGGAAATTTTATCAACAAAAGAAATATGTAAAAAGTTTTAAATAAATAAAACCATTAACATAATAAAACCCAAAAAACACATTTTTGTAAGGCGTTTAGCGAAGTAATTGCAAAAATGATAATATTTTGCCAATAGAATTTCAACCTTATTACTCAAACATCCCTTTCAATATATGCTCAAAATAGCTTCCAGTAGCTTCATTCGGAGGCTGGATGCCTCCTCGGACGGACGTGAGGTTATGTAACTTTTTTCGCAATGACAGCTAGGTTCGACGGACGAATTACGATTTTCGACAACTTTTATTTTGCGGGTTAAATGGTTCATTCGTCATTGAAATAAAGTCTACATTTGATTGAAGCTAAGCCAAAAGAAATTTGCAGGAATTTTATTCATTGACAGACCTACCAATTAAGTAGAATAGGTTTATAGTGGTTTTATCTCTGGTAGCTAGATAGGTAGGTAGGTACTACTCAACATGTTTACAGCACGAAAAGTATTGGTCGAGTTAAAATATGTTAAATAGGTAGGGCGATTTTGATGACCTTAGTACATATATAAATAAACAATGCTGAAAAATTAAAATAGGAGCCTACGTCCAGCAGTGGACTTATATAGGCTGATGATGATGAATTCACACATCATCACCAAGGCCGAAGCTAAGCAGAGCTTTGTTATGGGTACTTACTAGATAACTGACTTACTTAGGACCAACCATTTGCATATTTTTTCTCGTAGTTCTACCAGTAGAACTACAGGAAAATTTAAATTACTCGTAGTTCTATCGGTTTGTTCTCTTAGAGAAGAGAGATTCTCAAAAGGACAGATACTCAAAAATAATAATTTACTTTAAATTTTTAATAACTCATAGAAAAACCTCAACGGAGCGGTTTGTCATAACTTTTTTGTTATTGGCAATATGTACACATTGACATCAATATAATAATTTTTTTGTTAGCGTAACATAGAAGTCAAGTAAAGGAGATGTATATAGACGCTAAAAATGTAATAAACATGCAAAACAATTGTATTTCCAATGACAGTTGTCAAAATTATTGTTAATCACTCATGTTAATCATAATCACTCATGAGTTCTTGGAAGGCAGCAACATAATAAAGAATACTTTATATCGGTATGAATATCAATTTGGATAGCAAGGCATGGTCTGTTGTGGTTTTTATGATTATTTTGTAGAATTACAATCTAAACTAAAACTATCTTCATGATTGTTGCGTTTTATTTCCGGAAAATAAAATTAATTATGTAAGCGAGTGGTACTGAGATTGTGTACAAAATTATATCCGTGAAATTCATCATTCAGCATTCCAACATTCACGTATTTTATTTTACGAATATTTTTATAGATATATATTTATATATTTTTATAGTATCGATTTATAGATTATCTTTTAAAGGGAAATGTATACGATTCTACAACAAAACTCCAAGAGTTAAAAGTTATCAAAAAATAATTTCAAACAATTTGTAAAACATATCCTTTGTTAAAAAGGCTTACTACAAAATATCAGACTATCTCTAGAGGATAAAAAACTTAGGTATTGCTAATAGTATTGCTCCAGCTCGAAAACTAACACCCTAACAAGGTAAAGGTTTCTTGTTCGCTTCTTTACTTTACCTTAAAAAGATTGAAGTGAACAATAAATTAAAGTAATCACTTTATTTCCCAGTTTTACTCTTGAACCTTATTTGAATTTATTGACGTGTACAAGACTCCTGTAAGGGGTAAAGGAAATAAAGCACTGTTATATTTCATTTTATATCTGATTATTTGATTGACGACCTCTGTAGCGCGGCGGGGAAAGGTCCACCTGCGACACAGGAGGTTACAGTTAGTTTGATTCCCGCCTCAGGACAAATGTTTGTACCATCTGCAGATATTTATTCCAGGTGTTCTGGATGTCTTATGTATATAAAAAATATCTATCTGTGTAGTGTATTTAATAAGTATATCAAAATAAGTATACCATAACACAAGCTCTAATTACTTTGGGGTTAGATGATGTTGTGTGGCTTGTTCAGCATTATTTATATTTTAATTTTTTTTTGAGAAAGCCCTCCAAAACCAAATCGAAATATCTTCAACGATTGACACTTTTTTAATCCATTTAGACCTCAGTTGTTTTGACTAAATTGGTATATTTTTTTAATGTTTAAAGTATTATCATAATGGTCGGTGATATTGTCGGCACTTTAACATGCATGAAGATGATATTATTTTTTTAAGTGTTTCTGATTTCTATGAATAACTATCGATGAATGTAATTTTTATTATAATTGAGAAGCTACAATGAGCGACATAGGTTTTATTAAGGTATTTTACATGCAACGATAGCAAAGCCGCAGGCAAATGTTAGTTAACATTACATTATTACCTTGTGATTGTGCTATCAACCAAAATAAAACAAAAGTTTGCCTGTTCTACAACAGATAAATTTGGCATAAGTCTATGTTAAAAATAAGCGCCTCTGCCGACCACATTTGGTAATATTCACATGCAATCTGACAGTCTTAGTTTTCCACGGCAGCGCCTTAATAAAGACTTCAGTATTTGTCTAACCATACCTACTCAAATGCAACTCAGATTTACCCATGACTCGAGACATGGCTAAATCATAAGCATGTAAAGAAGCTTTGATGAAAGGGCATGATATTTTTTATGAATTGTTCATTTCCAGTGTAGTAATTACAGAGCTTAATCAAGTAAAATCAATTACTTAGGTAAATCAGTCTCAGACAAATTGAAAAGTGAGTACTTAGGTGTTTAATCAAAACTTAATTAAAAGTCATCGAACAAGCTGTTGATAAGGATCAATTTTTGGCTGGCTCTGTATGTTTGAGACATTGCTGTAATGGCTATAATACTTGTTTGATCTTGTATGGCTACATCAGTAGAAGAGTCAGACCAACGCATATCTTACTCTTTGTATTTTCTTCCTTTAGCTATTACCTATTGGTTTAAATTAGATTGGGCTGGAATTTTGCATCTGCATAATGGAGTAGAATAGCCTAAAATCAGGTCCCATGGGATATAAAAAACCTTGATAAGTTCCCATTGAAGAATTAAGATATTTGTTGACTTGAAATATTTACCATATCTACAGGCTATTTTTCTCTCAGAAACTATGACTGTAAATTATATCATATTTATAACATTTTCATGGCCCAAGATGCAGGACTTGCCTCTCGATTCCCCTGTTTCTGGGGGTGGCCCTGAGGCTGTTTAGAAGACACCTATTCACTCGTGTCTTGAAGAGAACCAGGTTGTATTTAGCAGAAAAACAATAGCAGGCAGCAAGTTCCATTCCTTAGCGATACAAATGATGAAGGTGGAAGAAAACCACTTAGTGTGAGTGGACCTCAGCTTGGTTCTACAAGTGGTTCCATTAGGATTTTTAAGTTCTTGTTCCACAGGATTTGTGAAAAGTGTTAGTTCCACTGCACTAAAGATGTGCCATACAATTTTTACAGGATTTTACCCAATCCTTGCTATTCATCATTACATAAAATAGCTTTGAGTAGCTTACTTTGGGGCTAGATGGTGCAGTGTGGATTGTCCAGCATTAGATTATTTAATATAAAACCAAATACTTTTAAATTCGCTTACTTCAGGCATCTGTCAGGAAACTTTTCACAGTCAACTATGCACTCATAGTAGCCCCAAGACATCCAACCCATAGGTGGTGTACGAGCCAAGCCATTGTTCAAAACATGTACATTCTTCACAATTAATAGGAAAATGATTATTATACACGAGAAAACCATTGCAGAAGAACCCCGGTAGTCCGGTAGGTCACAACATACAACACAAGAAATTTTAATTTTAGTGTGTCATTGAAGTACTTAGAGCTCGACTCTTCGACGGTATCATAAAAATATTAATGCGCGATTAAACCTCGATCGAAAGAAGATAAAAATAATATTTTCGACAAAATCTGCGTGCAGTGGACGCTTTCTTTATCAAAAACAAACTTGTTTTTTTTTCCATTTCAACTACTTGTCAGATGGCTTCTGCATCTGATTCAACTTCAACTTCTTTCTTAGTGGCGGCGCTGCCGCCGCCGCTTGCTTTGCTGCACCTGGGGTGCATTCCGAATTACGCTAAAATCGATATTAGAGCGCTTACAGGAGTTCCAAATTACTGTGAGCGCGACAACGATGTCCCGTGTGACGTCATAGCTGACATCATCACATGCGTCATTTTGCGATATCACCGACCCTCCTACAAACGGACATCACTGTGAGCGCTCTGTCAAATCTGACAATTAGCATTCACCGTAGTATCAGCATTACCATACAGCGGGGCAATGCAGCCAGCTTCTTGGGGACGCTTGCGACTGGTATTGATATGGATCAGTTGAGCTACCTGTAGATTGCTTGCAACAGTCTGCAGTTAGCTCAATTGTTTCAATTGTAAAAACTACCTTAATTTATTACTATTATTTGATTGTAATTTTCTTTGTGCAAAAAAGGCTTCCGTAGTATTGTATTCTCTTTTATTTCGTTTACTTGTACCTGACAGATATTTGACACCGCGACTCGTGACCGTGAGCGTTCCTGAGTGTTCCGAATTAATGGTAGCACTCAACTGTCATTTTATCGTGATTTCTGATTTGGAACGCATAGTATCGATGTGATCGCTATCAGCGTTGTAATCGTATTTATGATTTCACCCCTGGTTATTCTGCCATTTTGACTTGACAGTTTGATGGGTCCCAGAGAATCCCTGCGTGATAAATTCAAAGAAATAAACATAATTGACAGTACCATGTCAATATAGTTATGAAAACTTGTTGCACACTCATAGAAATATGAATCTATTCCCTAAAATAGCGACATACATAATTATAAATACTAGAAATAAGAATAAACTCGCTGTACCCACAACTAGGCTGCACAAGATAAATGTATCATTTAAAGGGCAATGTATACGCTTCTACAACTAAACTTCAAGTGAGTTGCAAAAATTATCAATAAGTAAATAAATTCAAACAAATTGTCAAAAATATCCTTCGCAAAAAGGCTTAAAACAAAATATCAGATTATCTATATGATAAAAAAGCTTGGGACGAGTTTTGCTCCAGCTCGAAAAATAACAAATAAAGGCTAAAGGTTTTTTCATCGCTTCTTTACTTTAGTCTAAGGTCTACCTACATACCGAGCGACAGAACTCAAAAATGTCACTTTATTTCCGTGTCATTGTTTAGTTTTATAATTTGACCTTTTAATTATATTGTAATAATATTAATGGAAGCAAAGAGTTTTTGATTTGATTTGATGGTTTGGTTTGACTTGACATTGACATAAAACTATAATCTCCATGATGGAACCGCCGAACTCATGATTCTTATCCACACTTCGGTAAGAGAGTATAATGTTCCTTGGAGAAGTCCGTTTTAGGCACAGAACAATAGCCGTGCGGAGTGGATTTTTCCCTCGGACGGACGACTGACTGCGTCGTCAACTGCATTGAGAGAATATAGGATTTCTGTCAAGATTTCTGTTATTTCTGACGCTTAACCGATCCCATTGTTATTATTACGATGGAACCTTTGTACTATACTTACCTAGAATGTACGTAAGTAACCGTTTGTATCTGCTTGTGAACAGAGTGGAGCGTATGCTGGAGCATGGGCGATGGCATGGCGTAGTGTGAGCATGGTTGCGGCGCTGCTGGCCGCGCTCGCGCTCGCGGTCGCCAGCCCGCCTACCATGGAGCCCCCGCGCTTCGAGGCTGCTTTTCAAGGTAACTGTCAGTAGACTCCTTCACCGACGGCGGTGCCTCGCCACCCGGCAGCCGTCGTTGGTCTCATCGCTGAAGCTTGTCTGGCAGTGAACGCGTTAGTGGGGCGTGTGTTGCGGCTAGCGCAGGATCTTGGTGGGTTGCATAATTATGCCGGGAATAATGGGTTAAATCTGGGAGAAAGTGTTATTTATGTAGGTCAATCCAATAACCAATTAATATTTAGAACGTACTACCTAGTTACTTAGCTAACTAGGTAGTAGGACGACCTCCGTGGCGCAGCGGGCGAAGGTCCGCCTGCGACGCATGAGGTTGCGGGTTCGATCCCCGCCTCGGAACAAATTTGTGTACGATCTGCAGAAATTTGTTCCGTTGATCTGGGTGTTTTCTAAGTATAATAAAAATATCTACCTATGTAATGTATTGTATTAAGCATATCAGTTATCTTATCTAGTACCCTTAAGACAAGCTCTGCTTAGCTTGGGGCTAGATAATACTGTGTGAATTGTCCAGCATTATTTATTTATTTATTTATAACTTGTGGTTTTGAATAGGCTCCATGTCTAGGGTTCCATCTGCCTATCCACCTCCCATTATCTAGGTATTTTGAAAATACTAAAATTGTTATTTTTTTTGTTGTCTCTAGTTGGTAGTCCTAATAAATAAATAAAATGACCTCCATCTCCGACTCGTAAACCATCAAGCATTAATATCAAGATAGGTGGGCATGAAGTGTAGGTACCTTGATACTGGGTAGGTAGTGGAAGGTACTTACAGCTGGACCGAAAAGAGTAGAAATTAATTAAAATGGAACTAAACTAAACCTTCGCTCTGGCAACACTCATGTTGAGATTACTTTTGTAATCGTAAATTAATTTAGTCTACAAGCAACATTCATAAAGAATAGCCAGTTTACAGTAAATTTTCGTTCCTTAATAATTAACTTCCACTATTTTTGGTCGGATTTGTACGTATCCACGTTTTCAACAATATTTAATTTCTAAACGCAAGGATCAAGACCGTTTGCGTCGTAGTATTCGTGTTGGCATGTAAACGACAGCAGCGCCCTCATTTATTTTCTACTCTTTTCGGTCGCACTATACCTAGGTAGGTAGGTAAGGTAGGTACTTTACAAGTTTGTAAGTAGGTGGGTACGTACCTACAAACAATAAGTGGGAACTTTTCACTTGATAACCAAACTATTTCATCAAAGCTCTTTGATTTCACCAATAAAAAACTGTAGCCCATCTTGAATGAATCCATTGTAAACGCTCGTAAACCCTACCTACACTTGGCGCTAGAACCCCCCCCCCCCCCCCCCCGTGCCCCCGTGTGTCCCGCCGCCGCCTTACTTATCTCACTTTACGACTTGTATCGTCCATACGTGAGCTTTATTGCCGATCTATTCTCGAGCTCGACGCAACACTTTACACAGAATTACTACATACTTTAGTTAGGATAAGGGAATGGTCATCATTGTCCAGACATTTCAGAGAGGAGAGCCCATTTTAATGATCTCTGTGGCGCACGAACGCAGCAGGTGAAGGTCCGCTTGCGACGCAGGAAGTTGCGGGTTGGATTCTCGCTTCGGGACAAATGTTTTTACGACCTGCACATATTTGTTCTGGGTGTCTTGAGTGTTTTCTATGTTAATAAAAATATATATCTATGTTACTAATATACAAGCTCTGCTTACTTTGAGGCTAAAGGAGTGCGGATTGTCCAGCATTATACCTACCTACCTATATTATTTTATAATAGTATTTTTTATAATAGAGCCTCTCCAAACAAGGGGGCTTTGTCATAATCAGCACGTTGTTTATCAGGTGGATTGTAGTATATAGGCTAGGTCTCGCATAAACCCAGCGCTCAGTGGCGCGGGCTGCGCGGGCGCCATCGTTACTGTGCATACCTAATGTAATGCTGAGCGACGATCTTTTTTGATGTCACGGTTGTACCTTTTTTATTTTTGTGTGAAGAAATACTTTTTACTTTACTTTAAAAATACACAGAAAAAAGCTTCTGCTCTTCCTCATATAGGTTTCCTTTGTCGGCTCTTACTATGAAGCGACCCGTCCAACTTAGCCCTGGATATATCCAGGGCTAAGTTGGCAGGGTCGCCGCGACCGCAACGGCCACGTCGTTTTCGACTCCCCTTGGTGACTATCCGTTACTAGGTTACTACGGATGGTCATTTACTTATGAGAACACCCCTCTCTCCCCTTCTAGTTTTCACGTAGTAATTCATAAATACGGTTTTCAATCATTTTTTTGCAAACACAAAGGTAAAAAATAATAATTTGGCTCATATTTTTCCAAATGTGCATAACTACAGTACCTACGTAAGTTACAAGTGAAAAAAATATTATTAAAAAGAAAAAAATTCTATAAAAACATATTTTGATTTACAAAAACAAGTCTTGTCACCTCTGAGTTTTTTAGGCGCTAAACCCTGCGCGCCATTTTGAAATTAGCTCGAAAAAGCGCGAGATTTCCCTACAGGATATTTACTATGTGATGAAAACCTAGTCCCCCCTTCTCCCTGTGACTAAGCGTGGTATTTTGAAGACCCCTCCCCCCCCCAAACTGGTCACTAGTATGGGTAGGTACGTTCCCTATCCTATTGAAGTCAGCGGCCGTTTTGTATAGTTATAGTGTCCTACTAAATATCCTCCAATTAACCGAGCATTACCCTTAATCCACTCTATTTCCGTATCAAAGCAAAATGCGTCGAAATATCACACAAAATCCAAATTTCACATTACCAAACCAAATTCAACTAAAACAATTCACGCAACAAACAATGGAATAATGAAAACTGAGGCATTTTACCCATTTACCCTATTGTGGGAAAACGAAGCTATAATGAAGGAAATTTAACGAATAATTAAACTTTACGTTTCGCCCGTGGATTTCCTTTTGTGGAGGGCGTCTGCGAATCTCCTTCATCGAAGGGCACGAGTTAAGTTAACTTAAGTTTACTCATCTGTTTGGAAACTGAACGAAAAAGTTTTTACCTTTTTGTAGTTTTCAGATAGATGTGAAACGAAAGGTCGGTAGGAGCTATGTGTCTCGCTCACATAAACCTTGATGAAAAAAAAAGTGCCATACGAAGCCCGTAGCACGAATAAACACTTCTTTGTAGCGTTTTTAAACGTTTACTAGCTTGCTTCCCTTCCCTTGAGGTGAGGTTATCACCTCAACAGCCTATATTGGTCCACTGCTGGACGTAGGCCTCCCCCTGATAAGCGCCTTGTTGGCTTTTATCTCATGAGGGTGATGCCCATAGTCCCCACATTGGCATGATATTATCTGAAACCTACTATATCGACTGTCGGTAGATGTAAATGGACCTTTATCCAGAGCCTTTAATAACTTTCCCAAATCTACGTAATGAAGCATTGTCGCACAATAAACACGGTTGATTCGTAATTTCGTTTGGCGAATTGTGTAGCTACTAGCTTTTAAATTATCAAATTAGTAAACTGTTGTATAACAATCATTTGTTGGGAAGTTACTGCCGCAAACGGGTTTTTAATGTTAATGCAGAAAATTAAGCGTAGTTAATTAGAGTTGGTAACAAGCGGTAAGTTTTAAATTATTATAACAACAAGAACTAAATTAAACGTTTTAAAAACTCCTCGACAGATTTCGTGAAACATGGCTAAGAACACTCGGGATAAATTATCTATGACACAAAAAAACTAAACGAATATTGGTTCATCCGTTTGGGAGCTACGATACCACAGACTGATGCACATATATACAGACATACACGTTAAACTTATAACACCCCATCCTTATTGCGTCGGGGGTTAGAAATAGCTATACTGAACAGGGTCAAAATAGGCTATTTTCGTACCCTCACAGATCGTAAGTGTAGGTTCATAACCTTATGGATATTCCAGTGGGTTTATCATAATAATTATAAATGCGATAGTTTGGATACAAAGATGTTGGGATGGATGTTTATTGCCTCTTAACGTCATGATAACGAGTGAACTGATCGGCCTGAAAACATGTATTAATGTTGCTCTAAGGCTGGAATCCACCATAGGCTTACTTTAAAACAGTTTCCATCGGATAGAAGCAACGTTTAAACGTTTCCACAGAAACAAACAACGCGTGCGAAGTACCTACTAGAACTAGTTAGTCAATAATTAGAAAGCTATCAATAGCAATGGGATTTAGACAGATCCAATTTAATGATCAATCAGGATTCAAACACAGTACAGAAATATTTATGTACTGTGTGATTCAAACATGTTTGGGGCTAAGGTAGAGTCACCGCCAAAAACCGTTGAACAGTTATAGATGCCCAAATCCAGTACGTACAGCAACAGAAAACGCTAAAACATACTAATCACAAAGCCGCTATAGCCGCTAGACATCAGAAATCGCTGATATTATGTTGCTTAATGTGTACACGGACTTTTGGAGTCTTAATCTGTTTGACGCTTCTTGGCGATAGGTACAGTAAGCTGTGAATATATCTATAGCTTATATTCACAAAGAAAATTACAATAAAACTCGTTTTCAATTTGACTAAATGGTAATTGTATAGTAATTTATATACCGCATTCTGATAAGTACGATGACTGCTTTCTAGGAAAAATGTGTGTTGACTTTTAATTGAAAAGTTCAGAGTAAAATAAAAGTGAAAACTTGGACGTATACCTACACATAATCAGCGCAGCTGCATCTATGATGTACTAGCAAACCTATTTGCGAATCAGCAACCAACTTTATCACTAACAATTAAGTATTGACGACCTCCGTGGCGCAGCGGGCGAAGGTCCGCCTGCGACGCAGGAGGTTGCGGGTTCGATTCCCGCCTTGGAATAAATTTGTGTACGATCTGCAGAAATTTGTTTCGTGGGCTGGGTGTTTTCTATGTATAATAAAAAATATCTACATATGTAGTGTATTGTATTAAGTTTATCAGTTATCTAGTACCTACCCATAACACAAGCTCTGCTTAGCTTGGGGCTAGATAATGCTCTGTGAATTGTCCAGCATTATTTATTTATAATTAATTATCGTTTTCTTTTTAAAATGCTTAATTATTTTATCCCTCTGGCACCAGAGATTCGACTGTTAACTATGTGATCTATGTATCTAACACTGCACATTTCCTGGTGCTATGCTTTGAACTCCGTCAGCAACGGAACGGAAGGAGATCAAAGGAGTCTATATCCTCACATGTTGCAGGTGCCTAGTGCCTACCGTGTGGCCTCAAATAAGACAAAGAGCGGGAACATCGCACCCACACTCACATGAACATTTTCCTTTTCCTGTCTAGGTGTTCTTCATGAACGTCGTCGGGTGTTCATGCGTGGACACGAATCTAGATTTAAATCCGGGGTATGTATTTAAAGAATGGGGTTAGTAAACAAAATAATTAATTGTGGTAATTTTACGACGTTGCCATGCAGAGCAAATCGCAGCAGTAAAAAAATAATTGGTAAGTATCGGTTTTTACTAAAACAAAAGAAGTGTAGGAATGGTGATTCATCTTTTATTTCACGGGCGATTTCTTTACGTCGTATTTGTTAAGCGCTTTCTGGAGACAACATGGTTTGATAATGGCACGAATGAAATCGTTTTGAAATCTTCTGTTGTTCAGCGCATTTTGGCTTTTTTCTTTTAACGTTATTATTGTGCTTCATAAAGTGAAACGATTATTTTAATTATGATTGATTTAATTGCTGATGACTATACCTACATAAGCTAAATAAATAAATAATGCTGGACAATTCACACAACATTATCCCCAAGGTGATAGCCCCAAGGTAGGCAGAGTGGTTATGAGTACTAGACAACTGATATACATAATACAATTTATTATACATAGAAAAACATCCAGATCACCCTGAACTGCATCTGCAGCTAGTACAAACATTTGTTCCGAGGCGGGAATCGAACCCGCAACCTAGCTCCTGCGTCGCAGGTGGACCTTCGCCCACTGCGCCACAGAGATCGTCAAAAAGTGAAGGGAGATGTGTAAATCAACCAATAGAACTAGGCTGCAGTTAGCTCAATTAATTTCTATTATTTGTTTGTAATTTTCTTTGTGAATAAAGTATTTTCACCAATAGAACTTTGAATATATAACTATACTTCAAGATGATTATAAGACGTTTTACGACTTTTATGAGATGCCAATTTGATATTTATATCATAACATAACACTCGCATAATGTTTTCTGTCTTGTATCATATGTACCTACCTACCTACACATTATCTATCCACATTCGTTTCATTAATTTTCTTTATATCCGTAGGTTTGATGTAAGAAAACTCTTAGGGTTAAGCTCGCCTTTGTACAAGTCTATTATTTGTTAACTTTTATGTATGAATTAACTTGTGTGTGCTATAAATAATTTAAAACAAACAAACTCGCTACCGCTCATAACTCCGCCTTCCCTCATCAGAATCGAATCAACGCGAGCCATTGATCGATTAACTCGACTGCTATAACATCTACTTATTTATCCATACCTACGCCAACGCAAGGTGTTGCAGGGTATTCTCTCGCTCGGGACAACCGCGTAGGTATTTGCGTCTGAGTTGTAATAGTAATTCAATGCTGGGTGGTGTTTTTTACAGTTAATTATTTTAAGGTGCTTCTAAACGGGCTATACTTTTCTGCAATTAGTGGCTGCACTATTGGCAACTAATCGCCCGGCCATTACAAAAATATTGCTCGAACACTGATGTCTGAGCAATCTATGGCCGGGCCATGTGTTGCGTTCAAAAACAAACAACAAAGCATAGAACATAGCAATTAGTCAAAGCATCACTCATAACAAACTTCATGTCGGTAAAAAAAGATGCACTATGCCATTATAATAGGGAGCGACTGAAACAACAATAGAACTGGCTCGCCAAATTGCAGTTAAATCGATCGGTCAGCGATCGCCCGGCCATACCGGCCATACTGGCCACACCTAAAATGTTTGTCAATTATTGCCGGGCCATTACTGCAATCTTGCATAGTCTGGCTGGTATTGCGAGCAATGTTGCCGGCCATTGTATTGCAGCCACATATTGCAGAAAAGTGTAGCCCGTTTAGAAGCACCTTTAGTTGTTCTTGTATTTAGGTATTTATATAATTGTCAATATTTATTTAAGATTGCTCTTAATTGGCTCACCCCTACATTTCTTAAATTTACATAATACTTTCTATCCAAAGGTTGACTGGAAGAAATCGCTTCTAAGCGATAAGGCCGCCCATTGTACATGTGTCTTGTATTGTATTTTTGTTGGTGTACAATAAAATACAATAAATTATTTTCGTGCCTATTGTATTGTATTTTTTACTCAGTAGCTATCAGATTAAGTGTGTGGGCAAAGAAAATTGCAAGTAAATAATAGAAAACAATTGTACCTATTTGCAATTGAAACAGTTGAGCTAACTGCAAACAATCTACAAGCTCATCTGATCCATATCAATACCAGTCCCCGCGTCCCCGCTACGCTGGCTGCATCCCCCCGCTGTACGACAATGCTGATGCGCCGAAACGCACATCTATCGTACCCTTTGACTTTGTCTGCTGAAGTCACACCATAAATGTTTTTTTCCGTAAATCCGCACTTGCGCAGCGGCTAAGACACATCTGTGTGACTCATCACATCACATCACATCACATCACATCACATCACATCACATCACATCACAGCCTCAACATGTCTTTTTGAACGAAACTCCTGTGCGGCGCACACAACAGCTGTGTGGAGCAGTTACTATGAATGGCTTTTTTTAAGAAAAAGTGCGCAAGCGACCTGTTAAGGCCTTGCAATTCGTCATCTACGTACCTAAGTTCGTTCGGCGGGCGAAGGTCCGTCTGCGACGCAATAGTTGCGGGTTCGATTCCCGCCTCGGGACAATTGGTTGTACGATTTACAAATATATGTTCTGGATGTTCTGTGTATTTTTTATTACGAAAAAAACGAGATCGTCGTTGAGGGAATTCAGGCGCGGTCGCCTTCACAAGAATCGTCGCTAAGAGAATCGACGTGGGGGGAATCGGCGTGAAGGGAACAATTCTTAATCATACATATAGGTACCTAGCTAGGGTATTGTATTTAGAATTGATTCTCTTAGCGACGATTCTTGTGAAGGCGACCGCGCCTGAATTCCCTCAACGACGATCTCGTTTTTTTCGCGGTGTAGGTACAGTCAGCTGTGGCGTCGAGAAAATCACTAAGGACTAGATGATGCTGTGTGTATTGTCCAGCATTATTTATTTAATTACTATACCTACTATAATACAGTATTATTGCTAACGAGCTCTGCCCGCAGATTCGCTCTCGCTTTTCTGGGATGGTAGTTTAATGTTTAAACCAGATTCAGAATTCCATGCATGTAAAGTTTCTGCCAGCTCCGTTTAGCAGTTTGGCGTAGCTAAGCTAACAAACTCATCATCACATTTAGCAGTTTGGCGTAGCTAAGCTAACAAACTCATCATCACATTTAGCAGTTTGGCGTAGCTAAGCTAACAAACTCATCATCACATTTAGCAGTTTGGCGTAGCTAAGCTAACAAACTCATCATCACATTTAGCAGTTTGGCGTAGCTAAGCTAACAAACTCATCATCACATTTAGCAGTTTGGCGTAGCTAAGCTAACAAACTCATCATCACATTTAGCAGTTTGGCGTAGCTAAGCTAACAAACTCATCATCACATTTAGCAGTTTGGCGTAGCTAAGCTAACAAACTCATCATCACATTTAGCAGTTTGGCGTAGCTAAGCTAACAAACTCATCATCACATTTTAGAAGCTCGTAAGTATATAAATACTAGATTATGCCCGCGGCTTCGCACGCGTTATTTCTATGGAACCGTTTATTAAAGGTGATTTCGATCCCATGGGAACTGATTAACGGGATAAAAAGTATGTTTGATTCCCGGCTTAGAATTACATGTACATATGCAAAATTTCAGCCTGATCCGTTCAGTAGTTCTGGCGTGAGAGGTAACAAACATCCATCTATCCAAACTTTCGCATTTATAATATTAGTGTGATTCTTCAGGTATATTATACTGGATAATGTACTGCAGAACAATTCTACCACCGAACTGCGACCCTCAACTCGCATGATCAGCGTGGGGATTATGGGCATAACCTCCATGAGATAAAAGCCAATAAGGCGCTTATCAGGAGGAGCCCTGCGTCCAGCAGTGGACCAATACAGGCTGTTGGGGTGGGTATTATGACCAGATGACGATTATTAACATCTGATATTATTTCGGTACGAATATACAAATACAAATACGAATACACAAAAACATCGAATTCCCAATTCCTAGAAAATATTTTAGCAGTTTTGCCAACACCGTATTAGCCACGTACATACCGACCGACGTACATTTACGTTTCACGTGCTATGTTCGTAATAAACGTACGATATACGAACCCACATCAGAATTACGGGAAAATGTTATTTCACTCTAATAAAGGAACGTGAAAATATGGCTTTCCTAAATTCTTCTGTTATCCCAAAGGAAGTTACCGGGTTCTTTTTGTAAACTAGCAACGGGCTTGGAAATAATGTACTGAATAGAATTAGATACTTGCAAAGGGTTCGAGAAGTTTCAGCATCATCATCAACCTATATTAGTCCACTGCTGGACACTGGCTCCCATAATGAGCGTCATAGCGTCCTGTCTTCAGCTTGCCGCATCCAGCATCTGCCTGCAGTCTTTCACAGGTCGTCATCCCACCTGACTGGAGGGCGTCCTACACTACGTTTGCCTAGTCGCAATCTCCACTCAAGAACACGTTTACCTCATCGGTTGTCGGTTCTTCGCAAGACATGGCCGGCCCACTGCTTAGTTGTTGTTAATTTGTGGGTCAAAAGATCACATTTTTTGTTACCAATTTTGTATGTATTTATTTTATGCGACGCAGGAGGTTGCGGGTTCGATTCCCGCCTGGGAACAAATTTGTGTACGATCTTCAGAGATTTGTTCCGTTGGTCTGGGTGTTTTCTATGTATAATAAAAAATATCTATCTATGTAGGTAGTGTATTGTATTAAGTATATCAGTTATCTAGTACCCATGACACAAGCTCTGCTTAGCTTGGGGCTAGATAATGCTGTGTGAATTGTCCAGCATTATTTATTTAATTATGGTCCGTTAAATACTCTTTTCTAAAGAAAAGTACAATCAAATAATATAAAAATATTAGAACTATTGGTACTATGCGAATTGCGAATTCGTACAGTGCGACCGAAAAGAATAGAAAATATATGAGGGCGCGGCTCTCGTTTAGATGTCTTGATCCTTGCGTTTAGCAATATGTTGAAAACGTGGATGCCAATACGTACAAACATGTAGAAATTAATTAACAAGGAACGAAAATTTACTATAACTACTACTGGCAACTCTCTAAGAATGTTGTTTGTAGACTTAATTAATAAACGATTACAAAAGTGATCTCATAGGTATTCTTATTAGTATCGTAATCATTTATTCTTAAAAATAATAGATATACTTTAGCATAACTAGTTTACTAATCCACTTTTGAAAAATAATATAATAAAATATCATAATCAACAAAATGGGTAGGTACTTAGTAGGTACCTACATGTTTTCTGATTGCACGTAAATTGAAATCGTCCAATTGTTGAAGATGCAAGGTCTTTCTTTTCTTTTTTCTGCAGGAGTTTTGAATATTATTTTGTTAAGCTAGTAGAACCTTGCATCTTCCATTCCTGATACATAACAGATGTACCTACCTACCTAAAAACAAATTTAAATTATACTGAAACTAGTTTATGCCCGTGGCTTCGCACGCGTTGTTTCTATGGAAACGTGTAAAGGTGGTTTGTATCCCATGGGAACTGATTTATGGGATAGAAAGTTGTCTATGTTTGATTCCAGGATTAGAATTACTTTCAACAAAATTTCAGCCCGATCCGTTCAGTATTTTTGGCGTGAAGAGGTAACAAACATCCATCCATTCATACATCCATCGATCCATACATCCAAACTTTCGCATTTATAATATTAGTGTGATGTCATGTGATGTACCGCAGCAACGATAAGAGTGGCAGATGGGTTTTGAGGTCAACAAATGGCAGAATCGGATGATGATGATGATTTTGTTTTAGAGACTCAAAATATGGAAGTCGACTATACTTTTTCCAATAGGTACCTACAAACGGAAGTAAACATTAAAAAATACCATGAACGCAATTTGTAAAAAAACAACATAAATATTACTCAGGTAATCAAATTCACAAGTTTAATCGTTTGAGAAAGGCAGATTTTACCACTTAAATTCCATAGAATCAAGTATTTATCAGTGATCTAGGAGGTTCTTTCATAATTGTCCGAAACATCGGGCCATAACTTTCCCACTTGAAATTCGGCTAAAAACGTATGAAAACTTTATCAATCACTTGTCTTGTTCCACTGCGATTAGTTTTTACATGTTGGATTATACTGAACACCTTATTATATATTAAAACAGTTATTTTAATGCAAATTTCGTTGAGGTAGGTACCCAATGTTTATTTACATGCGCGTGACATTTTGAAAAGATATGACATTGGTTTCGTGTTGCCAGAGCAAAGGTTCCATTTTAATTAATTTCTACTCTTCGGTCCAGCTATATTTTCAATATAAACAATTGAGCCAACTGCAGAATGTTGCAAGCAAGGTAACTCAACTGATCCATATCAACACCAGTCGAAAGCGACCCCAAGATGTTGGCTGCATTGCCCCGCTGTATGGCATACCTATAATAAAATTAAATATTTAAAACTGCAAATTAGGTAGGTACAAACTTGATCTGTTTTCAAATCAGTTTACAACATAATGATTTGTTCTACTTACTACACATTTGATATAATTTTTCAACGTTTCATTGTGTCAATGTTTCATTGTACTTACTACACATTTGGTCACATTGTACCTACCTAGGTAAAGCAGTTTGGTATTATTTAGGTTTGCTTGACAAGAACTTAGTCAATTAAGTTAAATGGGTCAAAGGTGCCCAATTACAACATTCAACTACTATGTTGTTGTAGATTCTGTACTACATTGTAATTGCCTTACAATTTCGCGACGTTATTATTGGCAAGTCTTACAAGTCCGTAGGTATATTAGGCCGTGACTACGATACTCGGTTTGTAGTTAGTTTTTAGCTCTCTCAGAAAAAGAAGAAAGAAAATCCATTTATTTGACCCAAACATACACACACACAGATATTAAAAAGGAATAAAAATTACACGAGGGGGCCAAAAAGGTCCCTGTCTCAGCATTGTGCCGCTACAAGCCAGCAAGCCGCAGCGAGTAGCGGCGCTGATGAGACAGGGCCTAGTGTGCCACAAAGATGGTGAAAATATTAACATACAATGAATACACAAACAGACAAGAGTAGATAG
Source organism: Eupithecia subumbrata (assembly GCA_949316285.1). Lineage (NCBI taxonomy): Eukaryota > Metazoa > Arthropoda > Insecta > Lepidoptera > Geometridae > Eupithecia > Eupithecia subumbrata. The sequence continues at coordinate 337,117 of OX438644.1, read as the reverse complement.
AGAGGTCTCTCCTCAGTCCTCAATATCAGCCCACGCTGTGACCTATTCGCGGATAGATTTGACGGAATCATGTCAGAAAGTTTGCGGTTTTGTGAGCGCGATGTTTGAATGTGAGTCTGTATAAAAGCTTTTTGATATTTTTGAATTTTTTAATATTCATTAATTAACTCTTCGGGTTTTAAAAAATTATCTGAGCGTCTGGTCGAAGCGACGCATGACCCGAGAGCTGGTCAGTATCTGGCGCAGCGCATCAGCATCCATACAGCGGGGCAATGCAGCCAGCGTAGCGGGGACGCTTCCGAGTGGTATTGATATGGATCAGTTGAGCTACCTGTGGAGTGTTTGCAACAGTCTGCAGTTAGCTCAATTGTTTCAATTGTAAATACTTGTTCTAATTTATTTCTATTATTTTATTGTAATTTTCTTTGTGAATAAAGGCTCTGCCCTTAAAAAATCATAATCATAATTGTGTATAAGCTCGTGCTTTAATTAATGTAAGTGTATATTAGTGAATGTAATACTTATACTCCTTCGCCGCTTATTGGTTCATTTTTAGGGTTCCGTACCTCAAAAGAAAAAAACGGAATCCTTACAGGATCACTTTGTTGTCTGTCTGTCCGTCGGTAAAACCCCTTTTCTCAGGAACGCATGGAGGTATCGAGTTGAAATTAAATTATAATAATAATTAACAAGTCAGAAAGTTCTAATTACATAATTAAGATTATGAAATAAAGTGGTCACAATGATTTTCGTTCACTTCAATCTTTCAAGTTAGAGTAAAGAAACGAAGTCGGGGCCCGCACAATAATTTATCACTGCCCGAGGCGGGCGGCAGTTACGTTTTCCGGAAGTCCAGTTTTTCCGTTAATATTCGATCGTATGAGTTACGATACAGACTACGCCGTCAATTCAACGGAAACTTTGAAATTTTCGGGTATTTTTGCATGTGGTTTGGAACATGTTGATCCGACTTATTTTAATTTGTTGCAGTGCCATTTTATTTATTTGTTTGGTTTCTTTTGCGAATTCTGTATTGTTGATTTGGTTACTTATAGGCCATAGCCTACATATGCATACAGTCGTTCGACGAAGGCATTTTGACGTGGTTTTGACAGGGCAATCGTGCGGGGGCAAGGGACGGGACGGGGGAGACTTAGTTATTCCGTGATCATGGCGCATGCAACTGTGCCGAAATGTTAGAAAACTCCCAATAGCACAAACCATTGTAAATTGTTATTAATGATTTTAGTAACCTCGTTCCCAACCTCATCAGCCTATATCGGTTCACTGCTGGACGCAGGCCTCCCCTGATAAGGGCCTTATTTGCTTTTGTCTCATGGTTACCCCCGATTTCCATAATACCCAGGCTGGGGCATGCGGGTTGGGGATCGCAGTTTGGTGGAAGAATTGTTCTGCAAGGAGCACTGCTGCCCGCCCCCGGTTGATATCTCTTACTCGCGTCTTACGACACCCGCGGGTAGAATTGGGGTCGTGCAAATTCTAAATAAATAATTGTCGGCACCACACGGCACATTTTAGTAACAAGATCATGTTTTCCAGGCACATGCGACGGAGGCAGTCCATGCGAGCAGCTGTGTCGAGAGCTGCACGACGGAACCTTCGAGTGCGGCTGCGGGCCCGGCTTCGTGCTGCACGTCAACGGATACAGCTGCTCAGGTAGTTCAGTTTAAAATATAATACAAAAATGTTTGGTCAGCCCAAACATTTTACACATACAGTCGTTCGACGAAGGCATTTTGACGTGGCTTTGACAGGGCAATCGTGCGGTTGGCAAGGGACGGGACGCGGGAGGGACGTTCCGAGTCGCATACATTACCACCTTAGTAACTCAGGAGCGTCCTGCCCCCCGACCCGTCCCTTGCCCCCCGCACGATTGCCCTGTCAAAGTGCCTTCATCGAACGACTGTATGCATATAGGTAGGCTTTGATAGTATAGTGACGTCACCGTGGCGTCTGTTTTTAATGGTATTTGCGTAGTTCCATGTCCGCATCCGCAGGATGGAGACGCTGTGTCCCAGAGAATGTAATCCTATAGATAAATGAGACATCAGTACTATACTATATCTATTCTTAATTTTGTCCCCAGAAATAAACTCAACGAAAACAACGGAGCTACCAGATGCTGAAGACGTGCTCTATCAGAAAGTCGTTTCGTTCTCAGCAGAGCTGGCACCACCGTCCACTAGGATAAGGACTAACATAGTTAAACATATCACTACAGGTTAGTGCACGTGCCCTTTCAGCCGAGCTGGCAACACCGTCCGTTAGGTTATACAATAAATATGGTTGAACCATCGAGTACATTCCTACCATCGAGTACCTTCCTATCTTCAAAGGTTTGATTCATCAGCACTATCTATCCACTTATAATATAGGATATTATTATAGTAATAGGTTTATTCAATTTATCTTATAGTTTCCGATCGAATGTCATTCCAATTAATTCTCTTTGCGTTGTAATTCTGGCCAAAAAATTTATTTATTTTTGTAGTGTCATTTAAGCCACCGTCAAGTTCTACACTAACCGGTCCTGTCCGTCCAAAGGTTGCCTGGAAGAGATCGCTTTTAGCGATAAGGCCGCCGATTGTGCTATACTAGGTTTAGTTTGTAGTTTGTAAGATATTTTATTATTATCTATCTACATAATCTGGATAATGTAGGTTTAAACATACGTATCTCTACATGTTATAAAACAGTCGCTTCCCGTTGTCTGTCTGTCCCTAAGTATGTTTAGATCTTTAAAACTACTGATGTGGTTTTTTTAATAGATAGAATGATTCAAGAGGAATGTTTTTATGTATAATACATGCATAATATAGTAGAGAAATACTGATAATTTTAGAGGTTTCTAATGTGATGTCGTAAATAAACACATATTTTAGTGCTAACATTGCAAATGCAGGCTGAACCCTACGAGATAGATCAAAATAACACACACAACACGGCACAATAAATAACGCCTTTACTATTGTAATTGTATTAGTAGGAAGGAAATAAATAGGATTATTCGTTCGTTTACTTCCTAATTTTCCTATCCTACCTAACTAACCAAACTAACCATCCAGTGTGTTCAGTTCAGTTCCATCCATTCCAATTTTTGTTTAATTTATTTTATTATAATTATGGCCTGTACGTTCGTACTAGAGCCACTCAAAAAGAATAAGAATCGAACCCGCCAACCTCTTTTGCGTGTGGGCAAAATGGTAGCGGCAACTGTTTCGACTGAAGAGGTGCGGTAGAGGCCAAGAACCCGAAACGCTTCGATAGCGACTTCTAATTTTTCTAGTGATGACATCTAGTGATAAAAATAGGGAACTTTTTTCCTATTAAGAGCCATCATTTGAGGTGAATTTATTTGGTGTTTAGTCCAAAAGTGCTATTTTGAGTGAGTTTAAAATAATATTTTAGTACTAGGTACTTAGAGTTATTTTACTTTAAACTACAAAATTTTATTTTACTTTATAAAACTCGTAGTTTGACTAAACATGGTATCATAAATAAAAATAAATTGATGTTGTTAAATTTTACACTAGCAGCAGCACGCGGCTTCATTCGCGACTTTCCTGGGTGGCATATAGAGTAATAGTAGTTCAATGGTGGCATATAATTTTTTTCCAGATTTTTCAGTAGGTACCTACTCGAAGATATATTGTTATTAAAACTCTTCTAACCCCAGTTTTCTCCAACAGAAAGACTTACAACACTGCCAGTAGAGTATAAAGAAGACTACACATACACGGGTCAGAAGACCAAACAAGACGACGGTATCAAGGACCTGATGGAGGACGGGATCAGCAATGCTGAGCTGAGCATCATCGTTGATAGTGACGCGGATGGACAGGTCACGACCTTGGGGCCGAGCTTGGAACAGAAGGTAGGTTTTTATTCAGATATCGAACAAAGTTATCGACATATCCCAAAGAATTAGCAAGCTGAAGTGGCAGTGGGCCGACACTTAGCAAGCTGAAGTGGCAGTGGGCCGACACTTAGCAAGCTGAAGTGGCAGTGGGCCGACACTTAGCAAGCTGAAGTGGCAGTGGGCGGACACTTAGCAAGCTGAAGTGGCAGTGGGCCGACACATCTCGCGAAGAACCGACAACCGCTGGGTAAACGTATTCTTGTAGTACTACTAGTATGAGATTGCATTGTCCCCTGACTGAGGTTCAGAGCTGAGACATTCTTATGTCAAATTCATCTCGATTGGTTGAGTTTAGGGTAACATGGTCTATTTAGTTGCAAGATTTGTCCCACACTTACTAACAGGGAAAGTTAAATATAAACTTTAAAAAAAAAATCGAATTTAAAATATATATTTTAAATTCGAATTTTTCTAGATGACATCATCTGAGGAGGTTATAATGACAATCAAAATAAATAATTTATTTTAGACAAGTTCTTTCAGTTAGATATAGATATTAATTAACTTATTCTACGTCCATACCATATAAATATTTTATGTAGGTATCTACATAAAATATTTATATTGTAGTATTGCATAAAAACTTAATTTAGGTACTTATAGCTACAATACGAGGCTCAATTTTTTTTCCATTGTTTCATTGTTTCCACACACGCCACGGTGTGAAATATGTAAAGGCAAATTCTAAAACCTCCGTGGCGCAGCGGGCGAAGGTCCGCCTGCGGCGCAGAAGGTTGCGGGTTCAATTCCCGCCTAGGGACAAATGTTTGTACGATCTGCAGATATCTTGTTCAGGGTGTTCTGGATGTTTTTCTATGTGTAATAAAAAATATCTATCTACGTAGTGTATTGTATTAAGTATATCAGTTATCTAGTACCCATAACACAAGCTCTGCTTAGCTTGGGGCTAGATAATGCTGTGTGAATTGTTCAGCATTATTTATTTATTAATCTTGTATTAATTAGGTAGGTATTAGAAAACTTCCATGACCCTGTGTGCCGAAAATTCGGCACAGGGTCATGGCACAATGCTGAGCCCACCCATATTACGGCCCGAAATAGGTAAGGGGTGGCCACAGCATTGTGCTAGGAACGATTCACGAGCAGCGCTATTTTTCAGCCAAAGTCGTCAACTGGTGCTGTGACTTTTGATTTTCACATACATTTTTGTGACGACTTTTATTACATCTAATATACGAGAAAGGATCCACGTATTTTGACGCAGTACTGGCAGCATTCTGTCCTTCCAAAAGCATGCTCCAAAAGCTCCAAAAGCACTCCTTTCATGCAAATCCGATCGTAAAATCAAATTCTCGAAACATAGTTCGGTGAACTGCTAAAGTACGAATCGCCAAATACCCTATAGTTTCAACGCAGAACTTTCTAGTTCATCGAGCCCTTTGTTTGGTCAAATGCAGAAATGTTGCCTCAGATTTATGGGCTACAACGCAGGGTAAGGTTCGAAATTGGTTTATGGCACGAAACTAGGCTATTACTCTTGTACGCTGTTTTATTGGGCTGGGAAGGCTGATTACGGCCATTTGTACATGTACACTGATATTGAACGTCTGATCTTTGTCTAAGTAAGAAAAGTAACTTTTATAGGTATTGGTAGGTACCACAGGGCACAGGGCACCATTAGGTGAGACGGGAGTCCCGTCAGAGAGATCGTCATCCCGTCACGGTCATGACGATCTCTGTGAGGGTAGATACTAGCAAAGGCAAGTGAAAGACAGGGTGCTATGGAGCTCATTGTTCATAAAAATGTGAATGTGGGTTATATTTTTAAATTTTGTACGCTACTAAAATCTTCAAAAGAACACGTATCATTCGTTCGGGAAGTAAAAGGTAAGGTACGCACTATTGGTTTGCACAACCAAGCAACTTCTCCACCGAAATATTTTTTTTTTATTCGGCGAGGAAATTCGTTGACGAATAAACTGGTCTGGGGTATTATGTGGGAATCGACGACCTGAGAAGGACGTAATACACACTATAAACCTATCCGGTATTCCTCTCTCCCTATTTTCGCCGAACCACGGGAACGTTTAAAGCCAATCCTCGCCGTTCCGTCGGGGTTAAAAAGACGCATCCTTTGGTATCTCCCTTCGCTGAAGACCTCTAACAGCAGTCCTTCTTGCAGGTCCCGGGCGCGACTGGCAGCCCGGCGTGGACGGCGCCCGTGGACACCTGCAGGTGTGACCCATGCGGGCCCAGGTGTCCCTGTCCTAAATGTAAAACCGGTGAGTGCTTTTATGGTCATTATTAATTATTGTTTAGACTCCTTAGTTTGGGACTCTGTTGAATGTCTGCTGAAATCTAAATTGTTTAATATTGTATTTTTATCTTTGATTTTTTGTAATGTTGAGGTGCCGAAATGTTGGACCTACGAATTTAGGGACAACCAACGTGTAATGAAATGAAAATAAAAAATGTGTTTAAACTAATACTTAGGTACAATAAAATTTAAATTAATACATGGGATTCTAGCTACAAGTTGTTAATGAGTAAGAAGAGGGGATTTACGTACTACTGAAAAAACATTTATTTTGGAGTCGACTCTGTAGCGGAGAGTCGGAATCACGTGATTCCGACTCTCCGCTACAGAGTCGACGACATGGACTCTGTGACAGATTTGCGCGAAATTAGAATATTTGAGCGGCTTTCTGCGTTCTGCAAGGAAGTAAACTACCAGAAAAGTAGTTTTCCATAAAATAAATGTTTTTTCAGTACGTAAATCCCCGCTTCTTACTCATTAACAACTTGTAGCTAGAATCCTATGCATTAATTTAAATTTTATTGTACCTAAGTATTAGTTTAAAGTACCTAATAAACACATTTTTTTTTTTCATTTCATTACACGTTGGTTGTCCCTAAATTCGTAGGTCCAACATTTCGGCACCTCAACATTATACATTATCGAGATATTTGTGCTCTTAATAGATCTACTGATAGGTATTAATTAGTTTCTGACTGAAAACAGTGCGGCAAGCCGCGGGCAAAGGGTACTAATTCATAAAAATTTACCTACAAGGCACCTTTTTGTTACAAAGTTTTTGAGATAATCGCCATTTTGTGCAAGCCATATATTGCAAAATGGCGGAAACTTATCGTTCAGTACAATCAAAAGTCGATTGGAACAATTTTATCTCCGAACTTCGGTAACTTACGAACTGCAGGAGAAAATTTGGAATTTCCACCAAAGGGTAAAGTGTAAGTGGTGATTCTGAACTTTATTGATATAGTTGTAGAACTCAATTTGTTTTCTTGCGATATGTCGTCTGATAACAAGCTATTTTAGACTCTAAATCGTCGGTGTTAAAGGGTAGAGTCCGTTGAGGCTTGCAAATAAGTTGAAGTGGCTTGAGTTATTCGGATAGAAAGGCTTTGGAAGTTTGAATTGGTCTGCATTTGAAAGGAGAATGTTCGTGCATTTGGATAAGTTGTTCGAGAGCGGCACGGCACGGCACGGCACGGCACGGCACGGCAGTGTCGACACATAAGTAAGCAGATCTTGCAAGAGTTCTAAGCCTCTATTCTAGGAATCTCTGAAACACTTTATACCCTACCGTAACACAGTATTAACTAGTTCGGAGGGAAGTCACTCGACCACGGGTCACCGGCCAACACCTAGAGAGAATCATGCTGTTATAAAATACAAAAACTTTCATAACTTACCACAATTGTGACCCATAACTTTAAACAGTGCCATTTTACTTTTAAAATAAACTTTTATAATTTACTTTATTTTTACCTACCTAAGTACCTCCTTATAGGCAATTCTAAAAGCTTCCGGAAACACGAAAACTAAAAAGATTTTCCAGCATTTTGAGATCAGCTCTACGGACAACAAGTGTTTCGTTGTGAATCAATAAATAAACCCGCGAAGTGCGAGTATACTCGCACACGGAGGGTTTCGGCCATCATTCAAACTTATATTTCTCAAACGTCTCCCTTGTTTTGGTATTTTTCTTTTGTGTAATTGATTTTTTTTGTATATTTAATATAAGTTATAATAAGTGTGTGTAATATTTTTTATGTCTGTTATGTACTGTGTACTAAGTAGCAAATAAATGATTGTCTATGTCTATGTCTAAACGAAACTCTAAAAACACCAACTGTTTGGAGACCCCTTCAATTTTTCACTCTATTTTATTTTTAACAAAAAAGTATCTTCCTAACCCAATACCAACTCAGGCTGTTTTACTTTTTATTCCGGAAAAAACGGGTTTGTACCATCCTGTATAATAATACCTGACTTTAGACCTAGAGCTGGTCCCTTGAGCATGGAAACAAATTACCCAACTCCCAAAACATAAACTATTTATTAAAAACTTTCCTGCCCCTGATTCAACAGCGGGAATAGTGTAACATTGATTTTAGTTCAGGATATTCTGAAATCTGTGCTACCTACCTAACACACAAAGACAAAATACAACACAGAAAACATAAGACTTTTATATCCATCATGGTTATTGACACTAAAGTCATTTACAACGGGATATAGGTAAAGAAAGAAAGAAAGAAAGAAAATTAATTTATTGGCTCGCACAAAAATAATAATGATAGCTGAAAAAAATCCTTAAAATATAATTTAAAAAAAAGTATTAATTCGATGTGAACCAAGAAGGTCCTGCCTCAGCTTCATGTTGCTCAACATTAATTTGAGCAACGCTGCTTTTCTGGCAAGACCTTTGGTGCGTGCGTGTCGGCACGGCTCACAGACCAAACACAAAAAAAAGAATAGTTAAGAATAGTTATAAAAAAGGAAGTGGTTCGTAGCAAAAGACAAAAAATGAGGCTGCATCGGATGTCTGCCTGTAAGTAAAAACTCACTCGACGATGTTTCTTATCTTCACTTGTTTTTCTGTAAAATACTTTGAGAAAGCTTAGGTTTTGTTTTCTTGCCCAAACCAAGACCTAAGCCTTGCAACGTTTGGTTGGTTATACATAAAGGTACCTACGAAGGAAATAAGAAAGATAACTACCTACCTATTAGTATCAAATAATATAAATAAATAAGAACTAGTATTTCCAACAACCGCTAACAATCTACAGGTATCTCAACTGATCCATATCAATACCAGTACCCGCGTCCCCGCTACGCTGGCTGCATCCCCCCGCTGTATGACAATGCTGATGCGCTGCGACAGATACTGACCAGCTCTCGGGTCACGCGTCGCGAGACCAGACGCTCCGATCATTTTCCTAAGACCCGGAGAGCTTTGCCCCATTATTCAATACGATAGTAGAGCTCATAGGTATTGCTATCCCTACTAGCAAACCTGTTTACGAAGTTCCAATAGCCTCTATCAACTTCTCCTCGCCCTACCTTAGCGTTTCGTACACCGGAAGTGGTCCGGCGGCCATTATGCTGCAACATCCGGTGCTGTGGAAACTTTACCGTCCGGTTATGTTTATTGTATGTAAACTCGTGTGGTCTGGCCTTACGGGAAATAAGCTGTTGAACGGAGTATTTTGTACAGTTGTTGTTTGGAACAAACCTTGTAACCGCGTCTGCATTTTTCGTTGCTCAAAGCATAGCTCAAAGAATTAGCAAGATGAAGTGGCGATGGGCCCGCCATATCTCGCTAAGAACTGACAACCGCTGGGGAAAACGTTTTCTTGAGTGGAGGCCGCGACTCGGCAAACGTAGTGTAGTAATATAGTACTTACACTACGTTTGCTAAGTCGCGGTCTCCAATCAGAATCACGTTTAACCCACCGGTTGTCGGTGCAATGAACCATTAGCACTATAAATTTATTGTTGGATTATGGGCAGCCTTTTTAACCCCCGACGCAAAAAGAGAGGGTGTTATAAGTTTAACGTGTCTTGTCTGTCTGTGAATCTGTCTGTAGTACCGTGGCTCCCAAACGGATGAACCGATTTTCGTTCAGTTAAATCTGTGTCATAGATAATTTTATCCCGAGAGTTATTAGCCATGTTTCATGAAAATATGTCGGGGGGGTTTTTTAAATTTAAAAATTTGTTCATGTATTTTATCTCTTAATTATTAAGTTTGAAAATTATTACTTATCGAGTGACTAAATTTAGAAATTGTTATAATTATAAATTAAAATTCGACTTGTAAATTATCAAATGAGCGCCTTACTGACTTTGGATAAAATAAATAAATAAAAGTAATGCTCCGTGAGCCGCGGCCGCGTCGCTCTCCAACGGTCCACGTATTCAAGGAGAGTGGCGTGCTATCCGTAAGACAGCTGTTCATCTTACAAACTTTTCTTTCAGTACACAAGTCTGTCGTAACATCTGAGGGTTACGAACAGTTGCTAAACCGCCGTGTATATAAAATACCGCTACCACCATCTCATCAGATTTTGCTCGACGTTTTGGTATTTTTAGCAGACATCTAGTCTACAACAGAGTCATAAAACACTGTAGTGAAAAACTGATACCTATACCTAGGTCAAACTGTCAATCAGGACAAAATAACTTGAAAGAAAAGGTTAGCCACACTGTCATATGATGACACTGAAAGTCTAGTAAAGACAGTTTAGTGATCTTTCTTTATCATAATAATCTATTTCTAATCTTCATTCTTTTAACTAAGTTATTGTGTATAAAATCTGAATTTTTGTAAGTATTTTAGCTAGATAAAAAAAAAAAACTAAACTGTAAGCAAACCTAATTATGTAATAATTAATAACATGCCATTAGCTGAGGATTTATTTTGCTGAAAATCATTTTTCAGATCCACGCGATACAGGCTACGCCTAGTGCGCGGATCGGTAGATATTATTTACCATGGTAAACCGTATCTTCTTAAACTTGTGTAATAAAGGTATGTTGCACGGATAACTTTAGCTGTTTAGTTGTATAAGATTAAGATGTAATAAAAAATATTTTTCATTGGTTCTGAATGGATGAAATAGTTCAAGATTAAAAAACCCTAATCTCTCTGAACCAACCTAATTCCCTTCAGCTTTTCGACACAATTACATCTACCATCGACACGCAACCCTTACATTTAATGCATTGTGAACTCTATTAAATTGTGATAAGAATCTCTTATCGCCGTTGACACCAATCGATCTATTTTGAACTCTACCCGATGTAAATAAGACATGTAACGTGTTGAGTTGTTGGCTCGACCCCGATTTTTTCGATTACTGTCGATAGACCTCTAAATAGTGATGGGAATAGGTTTGTGTTCCGTGATTTGGTTACGATGATGTTTTGACATGATTTTGTAGAGTTGACGGAAGTGGGGTTATTGGCCGATTTAGTTCATTCATTCAAATTTATTTATTTGACCATAGACATATAACTGACAGGAACTTAGCCTGAACCGTTAAATCTCTCATAAAATAGAAAAAAACAACACTTTCACGATAAAAACTACACAGCAAAACACTATGCATATAAAATGGAAATAATAATAATTGTAAGAATATTCATAATAAATGAAAGAAAAAATGGAAATACCATAATATTTTAAAGAATTATGGTATATAAAAATTCATAATAAATTGAAAGAAAGAAATTTAAATATTATACATAATATGTACCTACATGATTTAAAATATGACACCTTATTTTAAAATATTAAATTAAATTAAATCAGTTTAGCCTACAACCGCTACATCATGTTTATGTCATTCGGTGTTTAATTATTTAAGAACGGAGATTATTTGTTTATTTAACGTACCTACTGTAAATATTCATGCTTGGAATATATACTATACTCAAGCATATTGACAACTTCTGTAGCGAAGCGGGCGAAGGTTCGTCTGCGACGCAGGAAATTGCGAGTTCAATTCCAGCCTCGAGACAAACTTTGTACGATCTGCAGATATTTCTTCAGGGTGTTCTGAGTGTTTATAAAGTTTAATAAAAAAATTATAAATCTACGTAGTATAGTATATTAGGTATATCAGCTATCTAGTACTTAACCATAGTACAAGCTCTGCTTAGCTTGGGGCTAGATGATGCTGTGTGAGTTGTAGCATTATTTATCTATTTATGTGCAGGTATTCTGTGTAAAATGAGCGCAAAATTTTGCTCTGACATATGACAGTTGTAGGCAATAAGTTAAAGCGAGTCAAATATTTAAATGTAGGTATTGCCAGTTTAAAAAAAAATATCAGCCCTATTTGGCTACCGCACTGTAATGGCATTTTAGACATCGGCCATAATAAGGCCTCTGCCCATAGGGTAACTGTCCAGCAGTCGGACTATGGTCTCATACTGGAACGGAAAATAACATAAAAAATGGCGTATCCATAGAAACCTTCCGTAGGGTATCCGTACTAACCGCATCCGTAAATCCTGACTTAATCCCCGCCCTAGGACGAGCCCTTAAAGATCACTCGAGGAATGCAGGCCCCTGAATCACATTAACCTATCAGGGGTTGATCGAGCGAGCAGGTGAGGCCGTCGCACCCTACGGAACCACTCAACTAATAAAGATAATTTGACACGCTACTACGTAGGTCTTAACCTCTTCCGATTGATTTTTGGTAAGTAGGAGACCGAGGTGGTAGATATATTTTTTTTAAATATCGAAGTAGGTTAAGTGTGGGTAAATTTTTAAAAGCTGGCTGATTTTTGTTTTTACCCCTGACGCAAAAAGATAGGATGTTACAAGTTCAATGTGTCTGTCTGTGTATCTGTGTATCCGTCTGTGGTATCGTAGCTCACAAACGGATGAACCGATTTTCGTTTAATTTTTTAATGTGTCATAAATAATTTTATCCCGAGTGTTCTTAGCCATGTTTCATTAAAACCTGTCAGGAGGTTTTTTAAATTTTAAATTTTGTTCTGGTTTCGTACAATTATCCACGCCGACGAGCGACGTCACAAATCCACAAATCCATTGAAACAGATTTCTTTGTGTGTCACACAAGCGATTATAATAGGAAAAAAGTAGATAAAGAATTTTTTGTTATTTTAGTGCGTAAGCCATCGCACTCAGGATAATTTATATGAAATAAAAAGTAATTTTCTAAATTTTAAATGACCAATTAAAATAATGATCATCTTCCACTTTCACTTAATAGCGAAGCGAAGAAAATCTTAAGAATTTCTAAATTAAATTAAGCTTTAGGGGTTGATCTACGACCCTAAGCTCCACCCCAAGGGACAGGTAGGGTGACGAAGCCAGAGAAGTGCAAATCACTTCACGTAATGAAGTCAGTGCCAATTTTGTACACGTCACTAGTTTAATAGAATTTCAAAATGGCGTGTCTAAATGCGTGATAGATGAAAGCCCTATTAAATTATTGGGAGTGCGCTTTGTAATGAAATTGCAATTTGTTAGAAATACTTTTTTGTTACTTTCAGAAATTACTTACCTACCATCACTATTCTCAGGGGAGAAAGAAAATCCATTCGAATATTTCAAATGCAGAATTGAATTTGAAAATGCTATGTCAATTTCAAAATGGCGCCTTTGCAGTCAATGCCCGAAGATAACTCAATTTTATTCATTTTTCCAGCTTTTCTTCTACCATGTCTTGTTATTTCCGTTCACTGGTCATTCACTGGTTTCTTTGATAATGTGAAAAACGTACCCAGGTAAAAACATCCAGGTGGAGTCCACGTGGAATCCTGTGATTAATGAGTGCGTACGTCGTGATCCGACTGTACTGCAATCGGACACGAAAATCGGATAATTTTTAATTTGAATAGTGTAATCGATAATTTGATATTTATATGTGTTGTTTAATGTTATTCCCAATAATTCAATTTAATTGACTAATTTAAACGGGTAAGTAACAATAATTGTAATACCATTTTATTTAAACTTCAATCTATGTAACTAATGTAATTGGTTAATTTAATCGTGTTAGTTACTAAATAAATAAATACAAAAACAAAATACAAATACGGTCAGTGTAGTGTGTCGTAAGTAATGTGAACTTGAACATTCCTGATTCTGAAGACGAATAATTGAGGGTAGTCGTGGATACCGCCGTCAACTCTCGGCTGTAACACCGAGTACATCCAGTCGCCCCGTGACCACGATCGCTGTAACGCGGTACAAACGTAGGGGAAATAATAACAAAGGGTAGGTTTTTATAAATACCCGATAAAATCAATAAATTATGTAAACAAATCGCGAAAGTTTAAAAAGTTTTAGTAGGTACCTACATTATCAGTGTAAAGATCATAATACAAGAAAATTTATTACGCCAAGTAATATCCAAGTCAATAAAAAATAGTTTATGCTCTCCCTCAAACCTCCCGTCACCCTGAATACCTGACCCTCATTCCATGGTCGAAGATAAGATTCCTCCGATATTACTTTATCTCTGGATGGAGATTGAAGCATTCTTCGAATGGCCTCTCTATTACTCGTAGAGTAGGAATTTTATACACTTCCAAACTAGATGTAGAATGTACACAAGAACAAAATTAAAAATTCTAAAAATCCCCCAACAGATTTTCATGAAACATGGTTAAAAATACCTACTCGGTATAAAATTATCTATACACAAAAAAAAACTAAACGAAAATCGGTTCATTCGTTTGGGAGCTACGATACTACAGACAGATACACAGACAGACACGTTAAACTTATAACACCCCTCTCTTTTTGCATCGGAATTTAATATACAAAGCAAGACACAAAAAACTAAAACTCACTTGGTTGGCGTCGAGTTTCAGATATAATTGTAAGCATTATTTATTCATGGAAGGATCTCAAATCGACAAGTAATGTTCCTAGGTGAATTGCGTATAAAAAACGCGTTAACAGTTAATTTTATTTTAGGTTAAGTATGGGTGGTTTAGAGTTAGGTTAGTATATGGAGTATTTTGATGAAAACTGTAGATTTCCCTTATCCTATACCTAATGTATTGTTTTCCTAATTAATGATTTATTTATCGAGTATTTATCACATACCGTGTGTTATTATTTCCCTATTAATAGCCGATAAATAATCATTAACATTTGTTAATATAACAACATAACATACATATTAATCATTATTTGTTATCAAAATAAATATCGAAAGCTTGAAAATGTATTCCTAACTATAATATTAGGTATTATAATTAGAGACCGCACTATCCCACTGTAGGGAAAGGGCTCCCTTCTTTCTGTGAAAAGGTGCTTAGTAATCAATATAAATTGATTACTAAGCTAAGTGTAGATTCGAATTCCTTGAGAATAGAAAACCTGCAATTATTCACCATAACATATTTTTTTATGGTAAAATACTTTTTTTTTCTTACAAACTTTTATGTCATCTATGTTGGACCATAGTGCTTGCTAAAGACATATCCAACGAATCCAAACTCGACGGGGTTAAGTCGTTTCGTTATGGATTTTCTATGGCCACCTTCTGTCTCCATCATCAGACCAGCTCGATGGTTCCATAACATTACACGGTCACCGAACTTACATAAGTATGCCAAATTTCAGGTTAATCGTTTGAGGAAAACTGGTCTAAAATTCAGTCGCAAGATTTGTCCCACACATACCTACCAACAAGGTGTAAAACCTGACTGACCTGCAGGCTCCAAGGGGCAAAGGCACAAAATACAAAAAGGCAAAAATAAAGGAGTTGTTGTATATTTGCCACAAAGTAAATTCGTTATAAAAAAAGCATGTGTAGGTAAATTCGCCACTATTCTATTTTTCTGATAAATTACTCCGTTGTAGGGAGACAATGTTGTTTTCTAAAATTAATAAATTTCTTATTTATCCGTTTTGTTGCTTCGCAGTACATAAAATAGTTTATAGAGTCACAATTAAAATAACCTATGAGACACGTGCGTAAAACATAACCGCCGCGTAGCCGGGTAAAAACATTTGTTATTTGCACACTGAGCAAACAAAAGAAGGAATACGAGTGGAGTGGGTAAATCATAGAATATCAGTGACAATGGACACGTGAAGGCCGCTCTGTGTTTTCTCTTGAAGATATTTTATACTAGTAACGCGCCCTGGCTTCACATAGGTACTAAAGCAGTCTTATAGATATTTTAAGAGGAAAAATTCCTTGTTTTCTCGTACCTAACTGTATTAATTTTCGAGGCACACGCCAGAAAAACCCCAGTAAGCATGATTTCTTTCTATCTTCTTCATATCTTCAATCATCATTGTCATGTCATATTTCAGACAAATTACACAGAACTGTAACGGAATTATAACTGAACCTTCCTCATGAACTCATGAATCACTCCCGCTCACTGGTGAAAACCGTACGAATGCGTTGGTAGTTTTGAAGGTTTTTTGTTAATATAGTGCGAAACCCCACACTCAGGGTAATTTCTAAGAAATCAAATAATATCGCAAAAATTTTCGACTTCGACGGGACTTGAACCCGCGTCCTTCGCTCAGTACGGGAATGTGCTAACCAACTACACCACGAGGTCAAGTGACGTAGGAGTCGAAAATCTTTTGGACTTCCTACGTTCTCTAGCGCCGTTAGCTCCGCCTACAGAGAAACATTAATATTTATCCAATCCTGTTTAAAGACTAAAGTTACAATTTTAGTTCGTTTGACGAGAGGTGCCGCGTTGCTTAATTCTAAGGTAGTTTTTGAGTTGATAGCGTTAGACATACAGACAGACGCGGCGACAGACTTTGTTTTATAATGTGTATGTTATTTATGTAGTTAAAGTGATACAAATACCTCCCTTTGTTTATCAGTTCCAGTAATGTGAGTCAGAAACTAAACAAACAAAATAATGAGACGTAATACACGTGCGGGCTATTGTAGGTTGAGAAAGCGGACTATTTTCGTCAAGCGGATTTCAAGTCTGCTTGCGTAGCGGCTCTTTTCTAGTCTCTCTTTCTCTTCCTATGCATAAAATTATTATTAAGGGAAATTTATTTTGAGGCCATTGTTTCGACATGACTTTTTAAATGTTCTGAGCTAGTTCCCGGTCGTATGGATAAACATATCTACTTACTTACGATTTAAAAAATTTGTAGGTAGACAAAAGTATTTAATTTTCATATCATATGTAGGTCTTCATTTTATATATATTATGAATTTAAACGGATTAGCTACGAACTTAGTTTGTGTTGGAAGATCTCCAACGTCTCATCCATAAACATGGATCTTTTTCCAATCTAATCTTCTTTTCGCTTAATCCATGACTTTGGATTTAAGAAGTTTGCAAGGCTTGGAGTGCGATACGATACATAGCCCTGCGACTGTCAACCAGGCTAAAATACCTGCCCTACCACAGTCGCTGTTGTTTGGGAAATTCTTGCATTCCGTTGTCTGTTGCATACCATTGATCAAGGTATTTGCCACCGGCAAATACCTTGATAGATGGTTTTATGTAATTTTCTGTTCATGCAAGTTCCTCGATAGTGTATATCATCTTAGCGTAGTGTAAGTGTAGCTAAGTTAGTGTTTGCTGCAGCAGAAAAAGGCTGGTCAATGATTTTTTTTTGCATAAGTAAAAAAATATTTAAAATACTCTTGTTTTTTCTTATTAAAGCAAATACATTGATTTTCAGCCAAAACCTGATCGAAAACAAACAAAACGAGTCGCAAGACAATATGTAGATGTATCTATATGTGCTATGAATTATCTTGCAAACTAGGATTCATTTACTAATTTAAAATATTTAAAATCATGTTGACGTTTTTCCGCTACGTCTTTTTCCGCTGAATGTTCATCTCATTTAGTTATAGCAATAAATCTTAACATATGTATAAGATCGAAAACATTATGTACCTATGCTAGAAGTGAGCATTAAATACGATAAGAATAATGATTCTTATTGTAACAAGGCCAACCATAACATTTTCGCTAAGGCTATCAAGACACTGAAATAATAACACAAAATAAAGATAAAAACTTATTTTTATCAGGCAATACTACGTAATAAATAAGTACAACAATAGGAAATCAATCATAATTTTGTATTTAAGTAACTAAAACCTTTCGTAATAAATTAGCTAATTAATAAACTCGTTCGTAATAAATTATCGACCTAACTCGCTGGGCAAAGGTCTTCCTATATCATCAATGGTTCAATGGTTCATCTATTGGTAAAAATATAGTTGTACACGTCAAATAGTAGGTACAATAGTACACCTTAATCATTAAGGTTACTTACTCAACTTAATAGTACGTACATAGTGCACCTCATCAAGGTAACTTATTCAATTTAATCTCATTTGAAATGCTAACTGAGAGTTTATCACTTCACACTTCCTAAAACTACGCGTATCTTCCATAAATCGTTACTGTGAAGTTGAATCCATTCCCTCTTTGACTTTTCAGCTTCAGTTTGACAAATCGCTGGCCAACACCTCCGGCCTTCAGAACTGGGTATCCACCCGTGCCGTCTCTCTCGTTATCTTTCACGTAAATAGCCTTGATGTAAGCAAAGTTGTGCTGCCCAGGTTCTGGGTACTCGATGTCTGTTGTACGGACTATGAACGGGAACCCGTACTTGCATTCATTAGACTTGTAGATGACGACGTCGCCGTACGTCGCTTGGCCGATGTGAAGGTCGTGGCTCTGGCTTGAGGCAGCTGCCAATACGCAGAGAATCGAGAGCAGAGTTAGCTTCATCTTGATTTTGTTCGTTCGTTACTGAGGCGATAATTGGATGTTGTTGTTTTATATTGGCGTGGATGGGTTTATGCGAGAGGGTGGCATGAGCGCATGATCATATTTTTAACCGACAAAAAAAAGAAAAAGTTCTCAAATCAGGTGCGTGTTTTTTTCCAACTTAATTAGATCCTGGAATCGTAACTAGAACCTAACTTAGATTGCGTTATCGAAGTGTTAAGGTTTTCTGCTACACTGAATACCTAATATTCGTGAATTTGAAGTCGGTTTTTAGTTTATTTTAAACACTAGATTATTTTGTGATATCATAAGAACTCTGAAAATGGATTGATTCTGAATGTTTTTAATTCTAGTTCTCCGGCGAAATATGATATCTTTAAAACGGGTTCGGGGAACCTTTTATTTTGCATTCTGGTAATTATGATGTTTGTTTTTCGGAACTACTTTTCACTCATGTTAAAATAAATTTCATCTTATTTTATAGGCGATCTTTAAATGACACGTTAGAATCCCATTTAAATTCGTAGGTCCGTAGGTATTAACAGTACAAATCAGAAGTTACCTACGTAAGCAAATAGTTTAGTGTAAACTCTCTCATTTGCTTTTCTGAAAAATCTCTTTTATTGCTAGCAGTTTATGATGTATGATGGCAAATATCAAAGGTAGATTCATAACAACCCACCTTCTTTCCTTTTTATGCAATTAATAATTATTTAATCTTGGCTGCATCTCGCATAGACCTATCCCAAACCAAGCATCCATCACAAATCATATGACGACGTTCTCTTAAGTTTGTCTAATGTGTAATGTGTCACGATTAGCTAACAAACAACACTATCTATTACAAACTATCTTCAGTTTTTCGCAGAAACTGTAGGTCATTTGGTATTTTCTGTTTGCTTTGCGATCAGATAAGAGAAGAGAAGAGAAGATAAGAGAAGAGTGGCTATAGGGCTAACGGGAAGGAAACAAGTGAAGGTGAAAGGGAAAGTACCGACGCGGATTGGGTTGTGTTTACAACCGACTTCAAAAAAGGAGGAGGCTGTTCGGCTGGATGTATGCTCTTATGTTTTTTTGTCGATTTCTCAGTCTAATAAGAATTCGCTTTTGTGTGGAGAATGAACCCAAAGGTGAACTATGAAATTATTCTCAATAAATTATTTGTCCCGAAAAACTTAAATAACAGTGTCAATACTAAAAAAAATACGTCGGTTTTTCATTTCTTAAAAAAAATTAAATTTGTCACTCTGGTCTAAGCATCGCTTGTGAAACATATGTACATACATATTCATGTAAACGTTGCTTGTGCGGGGCGGTTTTCCTATGTTTCGTTTTTAGGGTTCCGTAGGTACCCGAAGGGTGCCAATGGGTTCTTTTAGAACCTGTATGTCATATTTGAAGTCAGTTGTAATGCTAGAAGTAAATACGAGGAACGAACGAAATGGTTCTCATTTTGACGAAGGAACCCTGATAAGACTCTTAATAATGTATACATATTTATATTGGTTGTATAATATGTTACACTATCCTTACCCTAGTTAGTTTATACATTCTAGAAATAAGCAAATTCGTACTAGGAACTACCCAAATTTTTTCAAATAAAAAACAACCAGCCCCGCCGATACCAAACTAGATATAAACAACCTGGTGAAGCCTTAATCAAATTTAAAAATCCGCCAATCCTCCCCAAAGTCAATGGTGGTAAAAATTTACAATAAAATCTCAGAAAACATAAAATCTCTCGAAAAAAATAATATGTTCGAAAGCAAACTGAAAGAGATGCTTATAAAAAAATGTTTTTACGAACTTGACGACTTCTTCAACGATTCTTTTAGCGACTCGCAAATTAAATTATAAATTGTTATTTACCATACCATTATCTTTAGTAGAAAGGCACGATACCTGCCAGTTTTCCATTGCAACTCCCTAAATGGGTACATAAATTTTACGATTTCTAAATTTTCTAAGTTAGATTGACCTAAAATTATGGTATTCTCTGTACAGATCCTAAAATACCTAAAAATACCACAATATCCATATTTCTCTTTTTTCAAAAGAATCTGCCCGTTTTTCCCTAGAATAAATTTTAATCATGACCAATTTAGATGCCTGGTAAAATTAAGTAGACATTTCTAATCATAGCTAAAATGCAATGCAAGCAATAGGGTTATATCTATTTTAACTAAGTTGAGTTGTTTTAGACCTGTCAACCTAATTTTAAACCTGACAGTCTAATTTTTCAAACATAGAATAGCTTTCGTCTATTTGATATTCCTAATTTTAGCCAATATTAGCTAATTCTAAAACAACAGAATCGATACCACTTGATTGTATGATTGCAATAAATAAAATACTATAATACTATATTCCCATATGGATCCATGGATATCCGAAATAAAGAGATTTTATTTTATTTTATTTTATTTTTTATATTGGTTTTTTTAAAGCCTTAATGAAGAATTTTTAGTGTTCGTTTTCTGTTTGTACTCTCCCTTAGTTTTTTGTGTGTGTGCTTAATAAATTTTTATTCTGTTCTATTCTGTCCAATTCATCCCAAGGTTGCCTGGAAGAGATCGTTCTCAGCGATAGGCCACCCTTTATACTTTCTCTATTCTTAACTTTTTCTGTATAATATTTTTTCCTGTCTCTGTGTGGTATAATAAAGCGTTTTCTATTTATCTATTCTATTTTATTCTATGAAGCCCATCACAGACGTAGCTATAATATATAGCAATATACCGTGCTATACTGTGCTATAATGTATATTATAACAAGCTGAAACGATGTAATAATATATAGTTTGCCTTCATTTCACGATGGTCGGCCTAGTTTTCATGCTATACTATGATATGCAATAATATAAATTACAGTATAGCTTGACGTCATAGAAATATAAATTATAACTGCATATGTGTGCATGGGTCACTTTGAAAATTTGTACAGAAGATATATCGCGCTATGCCTTGCTGTGATTCAAATTGCTATACAAATTATTAAAAATATTAATTATTATTATTTAAAGACAAAAAGTGTAAGGTATGATACCATTTGGAACTCTAGGATAACTGCGCCAACTTTTAACAGAACATGCCGGCCTATCGTAGTGGACCTTTTTTTTCAGTTCATGACGAGTCAAAGTGAACCCATTGAAAATCATTGATGCAATTACCGAACTAAACTTATTCTTTTTTGCAAAAAATGTGGTCATTATGTTTAAATTTTCATTAAATGAGAGTGTTATTTGAGTTTGTAAAACAAAAATAAAAATCACTAAACACACATCGAAAATTTTGATGACGGACAGAGAAATTATGATTTTCAGTAATAAGCCTAACTCGGAAACCATTGAAGATAGACCCATGATTTATCTCTGTCGTCATGAACCCACCTGTACTCCGTTTTCGGCCTGACGTTGAGTTTCGGGACACCCTGTATATTATAGCTACGTCTGTGATGGGCCGAGGCCCTAGCAACGCCCTTCAGGCAAACACATAATGTAGCTAGACAGACAGACAGACACCCGTACATTTGTATTTGCGGATTACCTATGAATATGTGATGTTGAGATATGGTGAGGGTGTAGGACGGACGGGATGGAATCCTGTCTAATGAGAGGATTTACGTGTCGCACGATGTCACGGGCTTAGGTACACTAAAATAGGGAGGACGACCTCTGTGGCGCGGCGGGAGGTTGGGTGTTCGATTCCCGCCTCGGGACAAATTTTTGTACAGTGTGCAGATTTGGTCCGCGTGTTCTGAGTGTTTTCTATGTATGATAAAAAAATATGTATCTATGTATTTTGTATGAGTAATAATGTCCTCCTAGCCGAATTTCGACCACGGCGGCCAATCTCATCGGAGACTATCCAGATGCGCGGGACATATTATAGTGCACAAGTGTATGCGCAAATACAGGTGCATTCTCTATTCTCTCACTCTCATAATCATAATCCGATGGGACGGCAGACCGACACGACCGGAGAGAGGTCAAGCGCAGGACCAACGGCTTAACGTGCTTTCCCAGGCACGAGGGCTTAACACCGCCAACTTCCTGACTCAGGGCTGCTACTGTGAATTTTTCTTGCTAGAAAAACCCCAATAAAAACTATTGGCTGACCCGGGATTCGAACCCAGGACCTCATAATCAGCGGTTGAACAAGCTGACCGCTAGACCAACGAGGCAGTCATAGTTTGTATGAGTATTAAGTTATCTAGTACTACCTACCCATATCTGCTTAGCTTGGAGCTAGATGACGCTGTGTGAATTGTCCAGCGTTATTTGTTTATAGGGCCAACTAAAGGGTTCCTTTGGTAACTTATTTTTAGGGCTCCGTATTGAAATGCCAATGGGACAAAAAATTATTACACAAGTAGAGATGTCAATTTTCAATATAAGTCTGACCCAAACCAACACTAGCGATTTGGTCTACGGAAACAAAAAAAGTTCAATTAAAATATTCTTTGATTGCAATTTTAGTCTATGAGATTTTATTAAATACATTTGACTGTTTTAAATAAGATGATATTTTGGAAGCACCTCATTTAGAAAATGGCCATATTTGTAGAAAGAGATACTTTTTTACTTCCCTAAGAGTACAAAATTATATAACCAGGTTATATTGTTAATTTTGTAATGTTCGCTATGAGCGCGGACCAAAGAACTACCATTCTGTTAAAAATGTTCCAGGTCATTGTTGTCAAAAACGTTTTATCTTACTTTTTACCTTCAAATTTTACATTCAATTTACTCAAAAGTAAAGAAAGAAAATTCCATTACAAGTACAAAGAGTAAACAGTAAGAAATTAATGTGTGCTACTAAAACACGGGCTGGAAATGAGAAGCAAGTAAATTGTTCGCATAGAAGCGCAACCGATCAAGGATTTGCAACTTCAACTTTTTAAGTTGGGCTGTGGGCCAAGCACAGGGATTGTTTTCTAGGGTAAAATAGAGAAAAAATACGTCACACCGCGTTATTTGTAATTAATTCTTTCAGCTTCAATAATTTGTGCAAGGTAAATGCGATGTCATTTCTGTGATTCTACCCTAGACAACAATCCCTATGCTTGGTCTACTGGGATGTCTCGTTCGCTGTCACTAAAATGACCATTTCATCGAAAATTGTGGGTAGTTTTTTTAAATGCGTTACAAGTAAGGAATTAAGAAGCTTTTTTTTGATTTGAGCTAATTCAGGCTCATGATCACCAAATTGTTAAGATCTTCAAAAATATAATTTTGTCGACCCCCGAGTTAAAATTATTTATTTATTTATTTAATTCGGATTGCCATCAGCTTAACTAAATACAATAGAAATTAAAATAGATACAGAAAGCTAATAATAGGCATTCGCTAATAGAATTATAATAAACTACTTAAGTGTGAACACTAAAATTTTTCCGTCCTAAATTGCATAACTACATAAAGAAGCAATAAAATTATACCAATTAAATTAATAACAAAAAAACAAGTAAGCGTAAAACTACATCATGTGCAAAAGAAGTTAAGAGTCATGCATCGCCTTGCCCTGTGAATGCTGGTATTGAAAGGGTCAATGCTCAGCGTCCTGCTGAAATCATTGACTGTTCTACTCGCTCGCACTACAAATGAATTTTGTCTATAATTAGTTCCAACATGTTGGACATGTAGTAGGGGGTTGTGTCTAAGCTGCTTATTTAAATTAGCAAATTAGACTTCAATGTACCTCACATTGAAGTCTAATTTGCTAATTTAAATAAAATTTAAATAAGTATCAATTTCATAGGGCGCAGAGTCGGTCATTGTGTCGATTTTTAAGGGAGATCAACTGAATTTAATAAAACAAAATTAAACCAGATTTATGAATTCCAAGTGCTCTAAGGCGTTACATCTAGGATCGTGTCTAAGACACTTAATTGCTAGGTACTTGTGCAAATACTTTTTTTTACTGAATTTAAACTAAGAAAAACTATGTACACAACATGACACCTCCAAAATTCGAAAAACATAATAAAAAACCAATGGCCAGCAGTGGACGTCGTCGTCGGGGCGATGAAAGTTTAAATAGTAAAAAGTGTTATGTCAAAGGAGACGATTAGCTGCCACACGGTTGACGTTTATGATACCCTGTAGACTGAGTTTCAGTTCTGCCCGCTATAAGCTATTAAACGCCCCGGCTGTAAAGTATCCAAAGTAAGGAAGGAAATCGAGTAATTTCGCAAGCGTTGAGACGGAGCCACTTAATTATGATGAGGACGCAGCGTTTCCAGCGCTTTAACAGCATTTTAATGCTTACAGCGCTTGAAGCGCTTGTGACGCTTTGTGACGTCACGAGCGTTGTTGAGTTCTGACGATCTCAATATGGCCCTTGTAATACCTACTGGGTTGTTGTGTGTTTGTATACTGCGTTCGCATTCGTTGTTCCTGTATAGGCCTTAAGGTTGTCGTAGATTGAAGGCTCACCGCTACAGCACAGCACAAAATGTGCATTTAAATATAGGCTTTAACTCGTAACATTTAGATGCATTTCATATTGACGGCATCAGATTACAGACAGCTCGCGAGCCACTCGTTTTGGGAAGCTGTTTTGTTGCTGTAAAATTAATCTAAAGATAAAGAGTTCAAGCCCATATTTGCACATTGTAATAATAATAATAATATCTTTATTCAGACACAAGATTCATAATAGATAAAAAGTAAAAAGAACATAAATTTTCATATCATAAAAAGCTACACATGGAATTAAAATAAATAAATATGTACACACTGATACCTACATAATATAAAATACAGAATGTACTTATAAACTAGGTAATTCAGATGCGATTAGCAACAAAGATCCTGTGACTACGTTCCGTAGGATTAGCACCCATCGTCTAAACATATTTGTCAAAAAAAAAAATCTTTCTGCCAGACTAGCTATTACAGAGTTTTTACACCTGTCAACTCTAGACATAAATCTGGCAAACCCGGTTTCTTTGTATGGCGTTAAAGGAATCCACCCGCGCTTCGGAAAATATGCCTGAGACACTGAAGTATCGTTCAAGTCCCAAAAGTTGTCTAAAGATATTGTAATAGGCAACACGTATAGCCCGTACTATAGATGCCGGCCTGTGAACGCGGTCGCGCACCCTAACGGTTCAACTGCTAACGTTTCAGCCGTAATGCCGTGCAATACCACACCGTGATCGCGGCCCTGGTGATACGTGGTGACATTTTAGACTACCTCTTGTGATATTTCGAGATTTTTTCCAAAACGCTCCCCTTTCGAGCCTCGCGTGATTTATCCGTCCCCTTAGAAGTCTTCAAAATTGAGTTTTGATTTCAATGTCGCTCTTATATTTTAGGCATACGGTGTAGAATAAGGTGTCTTACAAGGGAATTGACTGGTTTGCATAATGCAACGAGTTACACAGCGTAAGGCATCGAGTTACACAGCAATGCACAGGGCGGCGGCGTACGTAATGTGTCATGCTCGCTGCGGAGCGAGTGGTAGGATGGGACATTATGTCCCGTGACATCGGTCAGTGGCCACCTTTAAAAGTCTTCGTCTAAGGAACACTATCTTCATCTATACTTATATTATAAACAGAAAAGATTTGATTGTTTGTGTTTATTTGTTTGTATTGAATAGGCTCCAAAACTACTGAACCGATTTGAAAAATTCTTTTAGCATTAGAAGCCCACATTATACTTTTTACCGCGGGAAAATGCTTCATTACTACGGGAAAGCGGGTAATAGGACAACGGGTAGTAAGAATGCAGCTAGTAAAATATAATATCCTTTGTGGACGTACCGAGAGGCCATAGATGAGATGGAATTATGTAAAATGGAAAATAAAGATATTGTGAGTTAATTGAATACCTAGTAGGTACTACGCCCCCGAGCTTACTAAGGCATTTTATTTTTAATTAATTTAGGTTGATTTTATAAAGAAAATTGTTTCTAAACGAATTATGTAGATAATAGAAAATAGTGACTGTACTACAGCCAAATTCAATGCGAAATGTTTGTAATCAAACCGACTTACATTCACTTAGTGTTGTAATTAACAT
Organism: Eupithecia subumbrata; assembly: GCA_949316285.1. NCBI lineage: Eukaryota > Metazoa > Arthropoda > Insecta > Lepidoptera > Geometridae > Eupithecia > Eupithecia subumbrata. The sequence goes on along the minus strand of OX438644.1, from coordinate 310,636 downwards.
TTTTTGGTAGTTTTCAATGAAAGTACCTGTATAAGATTTGTACACTATATCCTCAACCCCAACAGCCTGTATTGGTCCACTGCTGGACGCAGGCCTTCTCCTGATAAGCGCCTAATTGGCTTTTATCACATGGGGGGTAATGCCCATAATGCATGCTCCCACGCTGGGTATGCGGGTTGGGGATCGCAGTTCGGTGGTAGAATTGTTCTGCAGAGGCGCTGCTGCTTGCCCCCGGTGGATAACCCTTAGTCGCTTCTCTAGACACCCGCGGGAAGAGTTTTAGTGGTGCAAATTCAATGCCGGCACCACAATACCTACTTGGGTGATGTTAAACTCCCAAGTAGGTGGTGTACAAAATCTCAATATGTCCTGCGCATCTGGTTAGTCTCCGACGAGACAGGCCGCCGTGGTCGAATTTCGGCTAGGAGATATTGTTGTTATTATTATTACTTGGGAGTTTTTACTATCTTCCTTTAAGCTGTGGATCCTCGAGCAGGCGTAGGTACTATAAGGTTGAGGATTTTCTGGACAAAAAAGTTTGATTTTAATAAAAATTATAAATTTTATTACATTTAGTAAAATCATTTCTATATCGACTGTTTCCATTTTGGGCAAAACGAGTTTTTGATGCAACTTTACATAATTTATATGATGTTTTTTTTTCATCAGTCGCTAGAAATTATGCAAAATTTTAGCGGCTCGCTACCCTTACTATTGAAAACAATGGCAAAAAACTTTTTCTTACTCCGATTTTTCCACCGCCGCTAGTCGCAATAATTGTTGCGACTCGCACTGCTCGTCAGCGTCGTTATATCGTATTTTCTTCTTTTCTATCACAAATATCACAACCATCTCTAAAAAGTCGTCAAAATTATCGAGGCTCGCTCCGCTCGCTGTTTTATGTCATCCTTGCTATTTTTTGTCTCACAAATTTCGCAATTGTCATTATAATAATTTTAAAAATTTCGAGGCTCGCTCCGATGGCCTATTTTATATGTATAGTCTTTTCTTCCACATATGTTCCAATCGGCGATAAAAATCTTTTAAATTTTCGAGGCTCCCACCGCTCGCCGCGCTGTTTTTAAATCGTCTTTTCTTCCTTTTCACTCACAAATTTCCAAAAAAGACCAAAAAATCTTAAAAAATTTCGAGGTTCAAATTTCCGAATCGTCGCTAAGACTTTAAAATTTTCGAGGCTTGGTCCGTTCGCCGTTTTTATATCGTCTTTTCTACCTTTTCACTTATGAATTTCCAAAAAATAGTACAAAAATCTTTAAAAATTTAGAGGCTCGCTCCGCTCGCCGTTTTAATGTTATTCTTGCTTTCTTTTCTCTCACAATTTCTCTCACAAATTCGTCGTTCAGTCATAATAAAAATAAATAATATGTTAATCAATAACTTGTCAAGATTAAAAACCTTTAAAAAAATTTCCATCCTGAACCGACAATATTCAAAAAGAAGCCTGACAGATAACTTGCATCAAAATAACTAACTTTTCTAACTCAAGCATTTCTTTACAGACGCGCGAGTCTCAACCCCCCGCTTCTCGGGCGCGTCGTGGCTCGCACTACGCGCATTGCGCGGCGCGTACAAGCGCGTGCGCGTGCGCGTGCGCGTGCGGCCCGAGCGCACGCGCGGCGTGCTGCTCCTGACTGGCGAGCACGATGATCTGTCCGGGGATTATCTGGCCTTGCTGTTGAGGAATGGACATGTGGAGCTGAGGTAAGGAGGTTTTAACTAATTATTTAAATAGGGCACAAGAGTTTGGAGGCCTGTAGTTTTATCCAGCAGTAGGTGAAGTCGGATTGCGGATTATCGAATAAGACAGGAATTTAAGAGAAGAGTTCATGAGCTCTCGTCTACGCTTGCTCGGATGGTTTCAATGGTTTCGGCCGTCGAATTCTCGACGGCCGAAACCATTGAAACCATCCGGAGAAAGATCTAGCTGCCTACCTACTCTGCTTGCTTGTATATATGTAAACCTACTTATAAACTACCATTCCTTGTCAACCTGTATGTACCTACCTACCTGTTTTAGGCCAAATAAATGTATCTTTATATTTAGTTCTCTCTCTCTACTCTACTACAAAAGCTGAACTAGATTTTCCGTATCATAAACTCATCCACCCAAAATAATAATGAACAGAAGATACCTTATCTTCCTGTGGTCCACAATTCTATTAAAACAGTGGTAAATCCGAGGGGCATCACAGTTTAATACCGGTACCAAGCTTTACCGGTATTTTGGGGTATTCAGTTAATTGGAATTTCAGAGGGATCGAAGGGGATTTTAAATCGAAATTGACGAAAGGTTGCCCGACAGGTGTTTTAATGAGAGGGTGACTATGGAATGATTTCACTACACTCGTGTGAGGTATTGATAAAAGTTTTCGGGGTGTGGTAATTTAGTCATGTTTGGCCTTTGCTCGGTGAATTTCAGCCGATTTTCGAGTTTATTGAAAGTTCTGTACTGATTTACGATTGATCGCTGTTGTTATTGCTGTCAATTTATACGCTATCTCTTATCAATCGATCTGTTATCGCGATAAGCAACGGCAGGGTGGTAGTGATTTCCTCTTCAGTTGTTCTACACTTTTAGTAGAGTGTGTAGAAAAAAATATATCTGGAGATGATCCCATGAATATTTTAATAGATAGCTGCGCCCCGCGGCGTCGCCCGTGTGGAAATTTATGTTTCCAACTTTCTTAATTTTTTCTTTCATAAAAACTTTCTCTTGACAATAAAAAACACAACAAAAAATGAATTAGCGAAATTGGTCCAGCCGTTCAAGCACGATGCCACGACACTAAGGAATGATGATGCCGTGAAATAGGGATGAAAAATAGTGATGCCATGAAATAGGGATTCATTTATATTTATAGATTAGTATTTGTCCCGCAAAACTTTAAAAAAACTGTGTAAATATTAATGTATTCGAAGCATGTAGGTTTTAATTTTTTTTCTCAATTGTCCGTAGATTCGACTGTGGCAGCGGCGCCGGCGTCCTCCGTTCCCCAGAACCTGTGAGACTGGGCCACTGGAACACCATCTCCGTGTACCGCCACCGCTGGGACGCTTGGCTGCGACTCAACAACGGCAAACGGGTGCGGGGCAGGTCTAAGGTAACTTACTTAATGACATAGCACATACATGCAGCGCCGATAACGTACAGCACAAAAATAAAAATTCAAATATGGGCTTAAACACGTAATCTTACCGCAAGCTTAAAGCGAGCGGCCCGCAAGCTTCAAGCGAGCGGCCCGCAAGCTTCAAGCGAGCGGCCCGCGACCTACGAGTATCTCTTATCTGATGCCGTTAGTCCTACTTCCTACTAATATATTAAAGACGAAAGTTTGTGAAATCTGAATGATTGTTACCTAAGACTAAGATCTCCAAAACTACTGAACATTATGAACTTTGGCGTACATTTAGAAAATAGCAATTAACTTAGATAATAGACTACTTACTTACTTACTTACTATACCGAAGATACGCGAGCGAAGCCGCACGCAGAAGCTAGAAAAATATAAAATGCATCTATAGTATAAAATAATTCAATAATGTCAACAATCCAAACAGCATAATCTAGCCGCAAGCTATGCAGAGATTTGTTTTATGAGTTCTAGATAACTGATATACTGAATGCAACCATTATATAAAATGATATATGTTACGACTTAAAGCGCATACTTGATTGATCATTTTTGTGCTGTGCGTCAGTGATACGTTTTAGATCTGCGACAACCTTTACAAATATCGTCAAAGTGACAGCTAATACCCATTTTGATGCAGCGTTGCAAGTAGCAATGAGATTTATATGGTTGCAAGAGAATGCAGTGTAAAATCATACGCCCTAGTATTACAATTGTACGCTGAGTAGCAATACGGTACTACGACGTAGCAACGGGGTACTACCGCGTAGCAAGGAGTGCTACGGCGTAGCAATAAGGTACTACCGCGTAGCAAAGAGAATGCTACGTGAACCTAGCTTTATTTATAAAACACAGCATAAAGATATAATAGTTGTTCAACTGTTTTACGCAACACACGTAAATGAACTCGACTCTAAAGATAAACTAAAGTCCTCAATTTCACCTTTATATTAGGTAAGTACTCTAAAATGTTTTAATGACAGATCATATCAAATACTAAGGTCAAAGTCACGGCCCCAAAAACAAAATTAAATCTGCACAAACCTGGATTAAAAACTGAAGAATAACATAATTAACGTAACTTCAAAGGCAAATTTGAACTTCGTTCTCTTGAGTCTAAAAACCCAATACAAATCTTAATATTACGTGAAATTTTACGAGTGAAAAATTAAATGACAAAAAAGTTGTTGAAGAGTTTAATTGCGAGCTGATTTTTCCGATTAACTTTTATAATTTAAGAATGGTCTAGATTTTATGGAGCTTGTTCTTTTACTTCGTTAGCCTTGTTACTTGTTACTTGTTACCGTGAATACGTTACTCCTAGTATTGTGATCCAGTTATTATGTAGGCTCCACCGGGGGCGGGCAGCAGCGCCCCCTGCAGAACAATTGTACCACCAAACTGCGATCCCCAACCCGCATGACCAGCGTGGGGATTATGGGCATTACATGAGATAAAAGCCAATATGGCATTTATCAGGGGGAGGCCTGCGTCCAGCAGTGGACCAATACACAAGCTGTTGAGGTTGAGATGTAGGTGTCCCAGGTATATTGAATACAAAAACGTGCCTGATCCCAACGTTTCACGAATAGTATTCCCTACGTATACCGGTATAGGTACCTACTAATTTTTAATATTATAAAGAGGAAGGTAACTTTGTACGTTTAATAAAGCTACTGGTACGATATTCTTTCAGTGGTAGGTGTAAACATTAACCCTGTGAGCACCCGTTATTTAACAAGAACGAAATTAAAAATTTTGTAAATCCCCCGACAGATTTTCATAAAACATGGCTAAGAACACTCGGGAGAAAATTATCTATGACACAAAAAAAACTGAACGAAAATCGGTTCATCCGTTTGGGAGGTTCGATACCACAGACAGATACACAAAGACAGACACGTTAAAGTTATAACACACCTCTCTTTTTGCGTCGGGGGTTAAAAACACTCATCATCATGGTTATCATAGCTGCCCTTTATGTCACCCATGACCCACTGCTGGGTATGAGGTCTCCGAAATTATGTTGATATTATAGTGCGAAACCCCGCACACTCAGGGTAATTTTTAGGAAAACAAATAATATCCCAAAAAAATTTCGACTTCTACGGGACTTGAACCCGCATCTTTCCATCAATACGGGAATGTGCTATCCAACTACACCACGAGGTCTAGTGACGAAGGAGTCGAAAATCTCTGGGACATTATACGGACTCAGCGCCGTTAGCTAAAAAAATTTGGGATATCAAACAAATTTATATGATATTATAAGTGCTTTAGAATATGTACCTTTAATTACGTCATCACACCACACTGGGAAATCCATACTATTCATCAGGTGATCAAGACGTTTCAACGAAAATATCGAACAATTTGACGCTTTTAATTAAAAACTGTCTACGGGTCTGAACGAACAACGAACTTTTCAAAGGCATTCGAAAAACCTACGTAATTCTCATACGTTGAACATTCCTTTTTACGTCAATGCATACCAAAATAAGGGCTTAGCCCTAATTCCTTTAATTTCGAACTTTATCCCTTTACAAAAAAGGGTCAAAGTTCAATGAAGCGTGAATCAAAAGGCTGAAACAGAAAGCTGTTAAACTATTCATGCGTCGTATAAGAATACAAACTTGTAACATAACGTAGATAGGGTAAGAGGGGGTGAATTCGTAACAGGGGCAAGTTTTTAATTCTGCCCGATGGTTTCCAATGCTTTTCCCCGGTTTTTTTATAAAATGTGTTCTAAGTTATGGTAACTAATGTCTCCTTGTAATGTTCAATTTCTGGTGTACAATAAAGCATTTCTGTATTGTATTGGAAGTTTACAGAACGAACCCGTAATGTCCAGAATGTGTCCTACCTAGATAGAATCAGATCTATACCAAACAAGGAGTTAATCTGTGATCTAACTATCACAATTACATTTTCATGTTACTTAAATTGGCTCACATATTATAAGATATTATTGTTCAAAAATTCTATAGAATAAGAATTTTCCTCGGACGAATTTTCTAATAATTCATTTTGATGTCTTCCTAGTCGAATTTGAGCCACGGGGCTGGTCTCGACGGAGACTAGCTATGTGAGCAGGACATAATTATTGAAGTGCACATTAAGAGAGTGAAGGCTTAGAGAGTGCACCTATGTTAGCGCACACACTTGTACACCATATTTATTTATGGAAAGTGCATGGAAAATCAATAAAGTAGTTTTTCTCAAGTGAACTGCTTTATAACCATCGAATCGCATTTTCACAAAAACCTTCCCGATATCAGACTGAAAAATATTAAAATAGGACTTATTTTACTATGAAGGATTTAAAAATGTCTTTGTTTAACGATGTCCGATAGTAACGATGAATGGGTATCAAACGATATACGTACAATTTAACCCTAAAGCAAAAGTTCGGAAAGTACTCAAACAAAAGTTGTACGCTTTGTACCAGACTGTACCAGACCGCTCCCAGCGCGCGAAGTTTTATCAATTTGATACTTTGTTGTTTGTATTGAATCGTTTGAGTGTTCTGTGCTCTGTAGATACAAGACATATAGTTTGAGTGTTCTGTGCTCTGTAGATACAAGACATATAGTTTGAGTGTTCTGTGCTCTGTAGATACAAGACATATAGTTTGAGTGTTCTGTGCTCTGTAGATACAAGACATATAGTTTGAGTGTTCTGTGCTCTGTAGATACAAGACATATAGTTTGAGTGTTCTGTGCTCTGTAGATACAAGACATATAGTTTGAGTGTTCTGTGCTCTGTAGATACAAGACATATAGTTTGAGTGTTCTGTGCTCTGTTGATACAAGACATATAGTTTGAGTGTTCTGTGCTCTGTAGATACAAGACATATAGTTTGAGTGTTCTGTGCTCTGTTGATACAAGACATATAGTTTGAGTGTTCTGTGCTCTGTAGATACAAGACATATAGTTTGAGTGTTCTGTGCTCTGTAGATACAAGACATATAGTTTGAGTGTTCTGTGCTCTGTAGATACAAGACATATAGTTTGAGTGTTCTGTGCTCTGTAGATACAAGACATATAGTTTGAGTGTTCTGTGCTCTGTAGATACAAGACATATAGTTTGAGTGTTCTGTGCTCTGTAGATACAAGACATATAGTTTGAGTGTTCTGTGCTCTGTAGATACAAGACATATAGTTTGAGTGTTCTGTGCTCTGTAGATACAAGACATATAGTTTGAGTGTTCTGTGCTCTGTAGATACAAGACATATAGTTTGAGTGTTCTGTGCTCTGTAGATACAAGACATATAGTTTGAGTGTTCTGTGCTCTGTTGATACAAGACATATAGTTTGAGTGTTCTGTGCTCTGTAGATACAAGACATATAGTTTGAGTGTTCTGTGCTCTGTTGATACAAGACATATAGTTTGAGTGTTCTGTGCTCTGTAGATACAAGACATATAGTTTGAGTGTTCTGTGCTCTGTAGATACAAGACATATAGTTTGAGTGTTCTGTGCTCTGTAGATACAAGACATATAGTTTGAGTGTTCTGTGCTCTGTAGATACAAGACATATAGTTTGAGTGTTCTGTGCTCTGTAGATACAAGACATATAGTTTGAGTGTTCTGTGCTCTGTAGATACAAGACATATAGTTTGAGTGTTCTGTGCTCTGTTGATACAAGACATATAGTTTGAGTGTTCTGTGCTCTGTAGATACAAGACATATAGTTTGAGTGTTCTGTGCTCTGTAGATACAAGACTTATAGTTTGAGTGTTCTGTGCTCTGTAGATACAAGACATATAGTTTGAGTGTTCTGTGCTCTGTAGATACAAGACATATAGTTTGAGTGTTCTGTGCTCTGTTGATACAAGACATATAGTTTGAGTGTTCTGTGCTCTGTAGATACAAGACATATAGTTTGAGTGTTCTGTGCTCTGTAGATACAAGACATATAGTTTGAGTGTTCTGTGCTCTGTAGATACAAGACATATAGTTTGAGTGTTCTGTGCTCTGTAGATACAAGACATATAGTTTGAGTGTTCTGTGCTCTGTTGATACAAGACATATAGTTTGAGTGTTCTGTGCTCTGTAGATACAAGACATATAGTTTGAGTGTTCTGTGCTCTGTAGATACAAGACATATAGTTTGAGTGTTCTGTGCTCTGTAGATACAAGACATATAGTTTGAGTGTTCTGTGCTCTGTAGATACAAGACATATAGTTTGAGTGTTCTGTGCTCTGTAGATACAAGACATATAGTTTGAGTGTTCTGTGCTCTGTAGATACAAGACATATAGTTTGAGTGTTCTGTGCTCTGTAGATACAAGACATATAGTTTGAGTGTTCTGTGCTCTGTAGATACAAGACATATAGTTTGAGTGTTCTGTGCTCTGTAGATACAAGACATATAGTTTGAGTGTTCTGTGCTCTGTAGATACAAGACATATAGTTTGAGTGTTCTGTGCTCTGTAGATACAAGACATATAGTTTGAGTGTTCTGTGCTCTGTAGATACAAGACATATAGTTTGAGTGTTCTGTGCTCTGTAGATACAAGACATATAGTTTGAGTGTTCTGTGCTCTGTAGATACAAGACATATAGTTTGAGTGTTCTGTGCTCTGTAGATACAAGACATATAGTTTCTCCCTGTGGTCTAGCACGCGCTTTTCCTGCATATAAGTTGACAGTGTCCGTGCATGAGCTGTTATTAATTTTCCTTCGAAATTCTACAAAAATCCGCCTATTTGCTTAGCCGTGAAAACGTATCAGATAGACAGACTCTCTTTCACATGCATGTATGTACATAATATGCGTTGCTATTTCATTTCTAGACTCCACTGTCTACGATTTTTATGTTTTAAGACGGCATTCACAAGTAAACCAGAAATTCCACGGTTATCTCGTCCAAATTCTATGGTTTTCGTTCGTTGATTGAAATAGCAATTACTTGTTATTAATAGTTCGTTTTCTCTTCTTCAATAATAATAGAACAAATTTTAGAAAACTTAAAAAATGAAAACTTTGAACTTGAAAAATGTCCATTATTTTGATTATTCGTAGAACTCACTCAAACCGTTTTAATTAAATAAACAATAGATAAATAAACAAAACCACACACAGTCAGAGTTTGACATATTAATGATAAAGTTTGAAAAAAAAGGAAACAATGCGTTTGAAACACAAATTTTCTATTCAACCATGTGTTTTTGCAATCCAACCCACGGTTATAAAAAGTTTTATTACGGAAAAAAGTAAATTGACTTGAACTCCCTACAAAATGTATGGGATCTTATTTTTGTGATTTCTGACTTTTCTAGTACAGAAAATTTAGTTGGTTCTAAAGAACTTATTGATTAGTATAAAAAACAGGATTGATTGGCACCAAAAAAAGTTCAAAAAATCTGTACGTAACTTTTTTGATAATCTATGAAAGGGGGAGATATTTTTTTCTAAAAAGGATGTTTAGTTTCCTCAGACCATTTTCATGTAGCTTCAACGGTTAAGGTACCTGCCCTTACTGAACCGTCTCAAAATTCCACCCTGTTTATATATGCTGCGGATGTCGGTAAGCAATCGATTACTGCGTAAATTAATGAAAAATATATCAAAACAAATTAGGTACCTCTATTATGAACAAAATTAATACTACACATAAAAAAACAATCCATCGAACTCCATCCTAAGAAAACTTGTATTACGGTGGATCAAGATCATTTAGTCGCAAAAGAAAGCACGCTTGTGCAGGTCGCCGCCCACTCGGTGCGTAAAATACCTAAACTTGCAATTCTCCGATATGTGACAGGGCTCTTAACAGGCCCTTAGGCTTTCTGTCACCTATTTTGCCCGCTATCCCCTAGACCATATCACATTATATCTCGGTTGTTATTTTAACCGCTCATAAACTTAATCTCTGTTCTAAACAGTAGGTAACTAAAACTAAAGAACAGACATTTCTAGATTTTAAAAAATAGAACTAAGTTGTGGCTAAAACCTCTCTAATCTTCCCATTCGTGTTTCTAAGACTAACTCGTACTAAATTGCAAAAACACAAATAAAACGCTAGAGATAAACCAACCATGTGTTACCAGCACACAATCAATCTTCTTAATAAATTGCCGAGGTGCGGAGCGAAACGGCGCTACATTTCGCACTTTCAACGAGTTTTTAAATGGTTTTCTCAGTTCTGTAGTTTTCAGGTTTTGCCTAGGCTTTGTTTGTAAACTAGATTAATTAACTAGAACTAAACTCTAACCGATTTCGTATTTTTGCTGAGACATATCGCACCTCCAGTCGTAGACTGACTCAATCAAAAATTTGGGTGAATTGAGTTAAGTATACAGAACGACTCAAAAAAGCGCGTTCTATCGTCTAGTAAATCAGAAACTGCCCTAATAAGGCTGGAAAAGGAGATACGCAATCTTGTGTCTCTTTTTTAATGACGAGTCTGGCGCCTTTCGTCATTACAAGGATGACGTCTTTAGTATTGCGTGACAAGTGATTGGAGTGAGACGTTGCGCTACTAATGAGAAAGTGACCTAAACCTCAGTGCGTTACTCTTGTAGAAAACTTGGGGTAAGTTTATTATGTTAATTTAAATCGTAAAGCGACCGAAGTTTGTTTTGAGTCACTTTACAACTGCAAACTGAGCATTTTTTGTGACTTAAACAATGTTTGGTCAGTTTTGTACTAAATATTTGATCGAAACTGCGAGCATTTTAAAGTTTAGGTCTGTATTAAATTTATTTATTTTTAATTTTTGTGGTCTTATGGTGGGTTAGGTCCGTTTCTGAATAAAACTATCAAAAATTCTGATGTTGCACTCAGTTATGAGTCAGATTATTTCCGATTTTTTGCAATAAAATAGTGAACACGTTTGTTTTAGATTTAAAATAAAACAATGAAGAGAAGAGCTGATCATATTCTGGAAATGCGCACGCGAAAAGAAGAGGTAGGTAACTATTCTACTATGTAATTACAAAATACTTAGGCTCCTTGTGGTGCCATTGCAACAGTATGCTCATAGGTATACTTCTTTATCTACATTGGTCCCCGAGTCTTTCCTGTTTAGTATACGCATTAAAATAATTTTAACTATTTCACAGAATTACGCAAGAGATAAAAGTCCACCAATCACCGAAGCTACACCAGAAAAAGAAATGCAGGTTGAGGTGTGTTTAAAAGAACTTACTTATATTGATTGTTACATAAGGGTATTATTATCATAAATTTTATTTGTGCAGATTACTGAAAGAGATGACAGTCCGTCTATTATTGAAAATACGCCAGAGAGCGACATGCCTAACAAGGTGAAAATGAGAACGTTTTCCGTAGGTACTAGATAATAATTAAAATTCTAACTCTGTTACCTTTGTACCATTATTATTTTGGTACTTTTTTATTTTAAATGATTACTATTTCATTTGGTTATTTATAATTAATGATTAAAAATTTTATTGGATACTTTTTTGTATGCAAATTTAGAGATTATAAAGAATTTTGAAGCACAAGTTACAGTTGAAAAGGCTTGTTACAGTCCACCACCTATAATTGAAAATACTACACCAGACCAGATACAGTTGACGCAGACTCCTGAGATACGAGTCGATACTAGTCCAGTCCAGGTAATTTAAATAAATTTTACGAGAACTTTTACACTCTTATTGAGTGGACCTCAAATAGTTTTCATGAATTTAGCTATTTTACTTTTAGGTAGAAAAATATAAAGAAAGAACTGAAGATGAACCAAAAACATATCCCTTAAGAGTGAAAGCTTCCGTCAGATCAAGCTCAACTAGTTCATCTTCATCCAGTTCTTCATCGTCGAGTTCGTCAAGTTCAGATCAGTCAAGGCACACTAATTCAGCTACACGTTCATTAGTTCGTCCAAACTATCAGGTATCACCAATCCACACTGATGAAAGTGACGTAGACTTGAGTGACTCGGATCCAACATACCCAAATAACACGCGAAGAGGAGTTCGAAATATCCCACCATCAAGCTCCTCGTCATCCCCTTCCCCACCTCCTAGGAATGATTTAAGATCTGACGACACTCCCCGACAGTCTAGAAAACGTAAAAGGGACCCTGACAATTGGAAACAAAACAGGATGAAAATACTGAGAAGCAGCGGGAAATCCTATGTATCCTCATCAAAATTACAGGTACCTGCTCGCAGCATAAATGCAGGCTGAAATGCCCGGAAAACATACAAAACGCAGACAGGGTCGATTTAATCATTACTGGGAATTAAATGATGTAGACCTATAACGTTCTTACATCAAATCTTGTATGTTTGCAGTCAAACCCAAATACAAATACACAAATGCTGAACGACCAAGAAAACCGAACAACGCCTTTTACTTTATAGTAAACGAAAAAAAAAATCCGTGTCTGCAAAGAATACTTTATCAATATTCCCTTCAATAGACAGGAAAACCCCAAACACGATGCTCAAGATGAGCCGCGAGGACCTAAGAACGATGGTGGGTATCATCACAGGCCACTGTGAGCTGAACCACCATCTTTTTAAGACTGGAGCCACAGACAGCAGCTTGTGTCGTGGCTGCTTCCAAGAAGAAGAGACTGTGGAACACGTTGTATTACACTGCACGGCCACAGAGGAAGTCAGACACAAGACGGGGCTGAAGAGTCTCATTGAGGAATCAACCCCATCCACACCCACGGAAAAATTTAAACGTAGCTGTCAGTCACCAAAAGTCCTGCTCCGGTACTTCAAGGAGCTGGGCTTGTTAGGGCCTGTTTAGGCAGGGGGATAATGCGCAATACACTCCCATGCGAGATGTCCGTGCAGATCTCAGTTCCCCCAATTAGAATTAGAAAGAATACTTTATAAATACTCTGGACTCTTTAGTAAATGCCTAACTTAAAATGGTAATTGTTGTGATAGTTAAGTCATTAAGATAAGATACAATTTTGTAAACAGATACTCACTACTATTAGGTATTACTATTAACAATTTTATTTTTAACTATGTAAGTAAATGACTGAATAATTTTGAAATATTTCTCCTGCGTCGCAGGCGCACCTTCGGCCGCTGCGCCACATCATCCGTCAATATGGAGCAAAAGGGTTTTATAGTTATTTTTGTTTGTTAATTTCTTTTCTCCCTCATTTCATTATTTGTGTGTCACTGTGTATTCTTATTGCAAATAGTGTATTCTACGTTATTCATAAATAAAAGTCTTCCTATTAAATTCTATAATTCCTAAAGTTGTTTTTGTAGTTGATTAATATTAGGTAGATAAGTACTTGTGATACCTACAAATAAAAATTACTATTTGTCATACGTATGACAAATAGTAATTTTAAATAGTAACACAGTTATTACCTTTACCTACGTAGGTAAAGGTAATAACTGTGTTACTATTTAGTATAATATTTTCTTTTTAGACTATGCATAGCATATTGCGTGACTATGAGAGCCAATGACTGATTCGTTAGGTAAAATACATAGCAAACATTTATAATGGTTACCGTAGTACAATGTGCGTAATGTTAGCAAATAATACTAAGAAAGTTGATTATTAAGAAGTTTAATAACAAGGTTTTATCAACACAAAATAAAAGACCGTGATACTAATTTACGTTTTATTTCGCAGACCATAGGATTATTGTAGTACATAACTGCATCATTTAATATTAGACCGTAAAAAAATCATGAAGTTAAGAATTAAAGGGAACTGTTTGTAAATAAGTCATCAAATCAAACGTATAGCTAGGAATTAAAGAGACCTATTTGTATAAAAGTCAAAAGTTCAAAAGTTTTTTCAGTACTAAAGTGACTCTTCATTTGATTTTTTTTTTCAGCGTCGATTTACTTCTACGGATTTAAATATTTTTAAAGAATTTTTTATCCGCTTATGTAGTCCTTAGACCAAATAACCTGTAAGACTTTGAATTTTGTAAATAGCTCTCTATTCCACAAAGTTATAGTCTGATTTACCAAAACCTGTCAAGGACCGAAACACGTTTTCTTAATTTCCCAAAAAACATGAATTTTGGATTGAGCCAGTCTACGAATGGAGGTGCGATATGTTTCAACTCGATGTTTACCCATCATCATCATCATCATCATCATCCGCAACCCGACTTCACCCACCCACTGCTGGGTATAGGCCTCCAAACTTTTGCGCCGCTCCGCACGGTCCTGCGCCACTCTCATCCAGGTTCGCCCTGCGCCTGCGGTTTTACAAATATCGTCTACCCAGGTTGCCGCTGGACGTCCAACGTTTCTGTATCCAGTTCTTGGACGCCATTCAGTAAGCGCCTTCCTCTATTACCTACCATACCCATTGGTAGGTAATTACGACTATAATTGTACGGATTCTTAAACAACTTACATGAAGATTACGAAATTAAGTTTAATTACTTATAAAAGTACAAGTATATTATTCTAATAGTTTATTTAAGAACAATAATAACAAAAAATAAATTTAAACAGCATATAAAATTCAGAAAATACCTATGTAACTCCAAAAGACGTCGAATAAAGGTTTGTGCACATCAATCCAACGCCACTATCACAAAGCATAAAAATGTGCATTCAATAAGGACCTACTCGTTATCCTGAGATACATTTTGCAGTGAAAATGACTACTCGTTATCGATAGATACATTTTGCTGTGAAAATGGCTTCCCACAAACATTAAACGAGTGGCCCACGAGCTGTCTGTCATCTGATGCCATTAATATGAAATGCACCTAAATGTTACTACGCCCATAATGTGTATGCACATTTTTGTGCTGTGCGGTAGCATGGCGTCAATGATCTACGACAACCCTGTTACTTGTTTCGGCACAAAATTAACACAATTACTTATTTCGGCACAACATTCCCTGATTGCGTAATGCCGTGGATCTACCCTTAGCAACAGTACCTACTGTACGTGCCATTACAACACCCTGTATTCCCTGGTTAATGTTACCAAGACACTGAAGCCCGCCCTTTACACATGCACCATGAAACTTTGCTCCCTTCGTATCCTGTACCTTTTCATTTCGACAATCACAATACGGGGGTCTTTCTTTATGTTTAGTACGAGGCGGGAAAATGTTGATGACTTTGCAGAGGCTTTGAAAAAAATGCTCGTTCTTATTTGCACTGCAAACTTTACAGGGTATAGGCACGTTTTAAATAAAGGGAAAAAGTCAAGTAAATGCAAAAATGTATTTAAATACTGTAGAATACGTCTGCATTTTAAGAGCTTTTTGTAGGTAAAGAAAAAGCTCTCAAAAAGTAACAAGCATGTTTTGAAATTGTTTGCATCCACCTAGTACATCTTCAAATCAAATCTCGTCTACTACTATACTAAAATATTTTTTTTTACACAAAAGAAAATAAATTACAGTGATACATTACTTATGACGTACAAAAACCTGTGTGTTGCTGCACGCTGTGGTTCTAGTCGATGGTCCACTGCAGTGCACAGCGTGCGTTGCAGTGGACTAACGGCCTTACTCGTTCACATTTATTGACCTACTTGCCATTCTATAGTGGTCCCAGGCCTCTTACAGAATAAGCAAAATTAAAACTGTAGGAACAGGGTTCAGTTTTAATTTAAGATTGAATGTACCTAACCTAGAATGGATTTAAAAGCATTCTTTTATGTTTTGTTTATTCACAACAAGAAATTGGCAATTATTGAACCAATCACAAATTGTTACAACAGCTTTTGTCCTTCCTAGGGTCT
Source organism: Eupithecia subumbrata (assembly GCA_949316285.1). Taxonomy (NCBI): domain Eukaryota; kingdom Metazoa; phylum Arthropoda; class Insecta; order Lepidoptera; family Geometridae; genus Eupithecia; species Eupithecia subumbrata. The sequence continues at coordinate 294,806 of OX438644.1, read as the reverse complement.
CTTCTCCCGAATGACATTCCGAGAGCCGGTCTGGGTGGGCGGAGCTGGCAACACCACGGGAGTCCAGTCGAAGCTGGGCTTGTCGGACGGACTGCTTGGATGCGTGGACTTCTTGAGGATCAACGGAGATACCTACCAGCTGGTGAAGGATGCGGTGGCTACTATGGATATCGGTAAGTCCGTCTATGAATAGGCTGATAATGATTTATCAAATGACTGATACAGGTCGAATAACCTTTAGTTGTCGTGCTCGTGCTCGTGCCCGATACCTAGCCCTCACAAGTCGTCTACCTACATAGGTATGTGCCGCAAAACGGACACTACATAAAAAGGTCATGGCTGTGGAGTATATTGATGATGATGATGATGATGATGATCACCTCAGCGAAGGTCCGCCTACGACGCAGGAGGTTGCGGGGTTGTTTCCCGCCTTCAGACAAATATCTGTACGATCTACAAATATGTTCAGGGTGTTCTGGACATTTCTAAGAATTGGAAAAAAATATCTACATATCTGTGTAATGTATTTTGTTATCTACATCGTCATCTAGTACCCATAACACAAGTTCTGCTTAGCTTGGGGCGAGGTGATGCTGTCTGTCTGAGTGGACTGGCCAGCATTATTAATTATTTATTTAATTTACTGAAAAAGGCCTTGATTCTTGAGAAGGCCGTCCTCTTCCACTCAAACACCACCGCGGCGCGAAAATATTCCCTAATTTCATGGAAATTGAACCACAGCGTAATCTATTCGCAATAGAGCGCATATAAATCTCTCGCAAACATTATTATTCAAGAGAAATACGCTCCGGTACAATATCTAAGCATTGTTGGCTCGTTCCGTATCGGAGTACTAATCGGCGAAGACAATTATTGAACTCCCGAGTTCTCAGGATTGTTTAGTTTCGTCTATGGGAACGTTACCTAACTTCTGTCAATACTAGCAACCCGCATTCACTTCGCATTGGGAGCACAGTGGGTAATTCCGTAACGTAATGTTTTTGTAACTCGCCAGCAAAGCTCCCAGCATGATTTTCCGACATCTTCAACACTTGTTGAAGATAGTCAAGTTATAATTGAAGTGAGTTAAAAAAAGAACAAAATTAAAAATCCTACGACAAATTTTCATGAAACATGGCTAAGAACACTCGGGATAAAATTATCTATGACACAAAAAAAACTAAACGAAAACCGGTTCATCCGTTTGGGAGGTTCGATACTGCAGACAGATACACGGACAGACATGTTAAACTTATATCACCCCTATTTTTGCATCGGGGGTTAAAAAAATATTGTACACATAAAGCATCTTCATGAATCACTAGGTACGTCGTCAGTCTTTGTCTAAATCTAATGGAAAAATCAAATGAAAATCCGTTTGGAAATTTTTGAGTTTCTTTTGTTCAGATAGACGGAGAGTAGAGACGCTTCTTTGTAGCCTAGATACAGCGTGGCTACGAAACGTAGAGTAGAGACGCTTCTTTGTAGCCTAGATACAGCGTGGCTACGAAACGCTACAATTTCGTAGTCCGTGTTATAGTGGAATGTTTATAAGATGACATGAAGAACTAGCGGAAGACATGCAACAAATTATAGGTAGGAAATGGTGGTGAAAACAGCAACAATATCTGTTGTGTATGATATTCCTTGACACGCAGGAGGTTGCGGGTTCGATTCCCGTCTCAGGACAAATGTTTGTACGATCTTCAGATATTTGTTCAGGGTGATCTGGATGTTTTCAAAAGTTACAAAGATTCCCAGAAAAAGCATTTACTTAAATAAGTACCAGTAGCTCAAAATAAACCAACCCTTTCATTTAGAACAAAAACTTCAAAAATCTGTGTGCTCATTATTACTGGCTGAATCTTTGATCTCGGTAATGTTCCCTTTGACAGTTCCGCTCCAAACTTTTACAAAGGGAACTTGGCTTAAGGGCTAAGGTTTTGATTGACGGATGAGTTTATTTGCTAATCTGAGTCTTATTTGAAGGTAGGTTGAGTTGCTGAGCCGTCCGCCCTCAAGTTCAGGGAGCATTTGTGTGGGACAACCAGCAGTTTATTAGTATTCGACGAGAAGCCCGCCATGTGCGAGATTTACTTCATAAACTGTCAGAAAACCACATCAAAAATGCGCATGGTTTCTCAATAGTATTGACATAAATAAAAAATAAATATTGCTGGACAATTCACACAGCATTATCTAGCCCCAAGCTAAGCAGAGCTTGTGTTATGGGTACCAGATAACTGATATACATAATACAATATACTACATAGATCGATGTCATCGAGACATCAGCATTTTTGTATGGGATTTGGTACAGCGCCTCTAGCGTCCTAATATGAAACTACGTTAATCCCGTACAAAAAGCTACCTATAGATTTTTGCAACAGTCTGCAGTTAGCTCAATTGTTTCGATCGTTCTAATTTATTTCTGTGATTTGATTGTAATTTTCGTTGTACAAAAATGGAATGTCTGGATGACTCGTAATACCATTATTTGGTTTGCGGTCAAACGGAAAGAGCAGCCTTAAAAAAAATTATAAATTTTTAATAAATAATAATTATTTTGAAACCTTAAAATACCTGTACCAGATTCACATTTCTAGGCCTTCGCTATATTAACGCAACGCCTATAAAAATAAAACTTTTAATAAAATTGCTTACGAGAGAGAGAGAGCGAGAGATTAAAATTAACTTTTGTGAAAATAGCAGTCGTTTTATTGATTTATTACAAATATAACACGTCGTTAAAAACTAATTTCCACTCCAACAAATAACAAAACTATAATTTTCGGCTTCAAACAGTACGCTTACACATCGACCATTCACTTGTAAGATCAATAATGACGTCTGGAGGCTTGGGTGACGTGACTCGACTCCACCTCGTTACAGGGTGATTCATCGGCATTGGGCAAGAAAACACTTTTTCACACTCTATGCTCCTAAAACGCACTATATGCGTCATGTATCTCTAACCGAAAACAAGTAATTTAAGCCCTGTTAGCTGAAAAAGGTGGAGGTTTTACCTAACTCAAACAAATCTAATGAGATCTCTTAGTTCGAGTCTCCATGGTCAACATCTATCTCTATCTAAACCGTTTACTTAGAAGGTCCATACAATGAGATCTTCTTCGCAATTCAAACTAACCTCGCTAGTGCTCTAGAATTCTTGACGCCCATGAAGTAAGACACTGCTTTGTGCCCTCGATGCATAATATACTATAACGTTCGAGGTCAGTGAGTAATTTAAAATTTGAAATGTTAGGTGACACGAACACGGAACGGACTAATTATGCGTGCAACAGTTGGCATATACAAAAAAGTGACCTACAAAACCCTGTTGATTGCAGAATAAAAATGCGCTACCTACTCCGTGTCTATTATGTTGGGTTGCTGTAACAATTGCTTGTCTATCATGATTGCTTGACGCGATTACTATCAACCGTTTGTTTGGAAAAGTTATAGAAGAACACATTATGAATGCTACTGAACAAGTCGTAGTACTACAGTCTTTTGTTATAATTACTCATAGTAACCGGCTTTCATAAACCACCCTGTACGTTCCATATTCCGACTTCAGCCAGACTAATCCTCTAATTCTTGTTAAATGTGAAAGTTAGTTTGTAAGAAGCTCTGAGCCTTGCTGCGGATTTGCTCGCTTAAGCTTGCTGTAGGATGAAATGTAGATGAACTGTAGATGGTTGGTTTGTCTTTTTGTTCGGTAATCTACACTTTACACTAATACTATATACTAGTTTATGCCCGCGGCTACGCACGTATTTTTTCTATAAACGTTTAAATGTGATTTCTATCAAATGGCAACTGATTTATGGGATAAAACATAGGCTATGTTTGATTCCTGGATTAGAATTACCTGTGTGCAAAATTTTAGCCCGAGTAGTAGTTTTGGCGTAATAGGGTAACAAACATACATCCATCCAAACTTTCGCATTTATAATTTTATAGTGTGTTGCAAGTCGACCTCTATGGCGCGGCGGGCGAAGGTCCGTCTGCGACGCTGGAGGTTGCGGGTTCGATTCCCGCCTCAGGACAAATGTTTGTACGAATTGCAGATATTTGTTCCGGGTGTTCTGGATGTTACAATTAAAATATCTATCTGTTTAACTGATTGGTACTAGATAACTGACATACCTACTTAATACAATTGTATTTAGTATATCAGTTATCTAGTACCCTTATCACAAGCTCTTCTTGGCTTGGGGCTAGATAACGCTGCGTGAATTGTACAACATTATTTATATATTTATTTATTAAGAGTTTAGATGGATAGATGGATGGATGTATGTTTGTTAAGTACTTCTTTACGCCAACCACTGAACGGATCGGGCTGAAACTTTGCTTAGATGTAGATATGTGTTAACACACAGGCAATTTTTTTCCTGTAAATCAGTTACCCTAAGAATTAAAAAACGTTTTACTTTTTAAACGCCACAGTCACCTAATTCATGAGCATTACTTGCGGGTCCTCAGCGCATTGGTATTTTTGTTCTCTTTGTGCCTCGTCGTAGAGGACACGGGAATGTGTTTGTGGCGAGGTGCTCAAAAGGTTTCCATAGAAAAAACACGTGCGAAGCCGTGGACAGTAACTAGTGTGAAATATGACGTAAACTATTATTTACTGTGATAAAGTACAATCCCATTCTGATCGCGCGCGGGTTATACCTATCGGTGTTATTTGAAGTTTTCTTTAGGGTCGTCTCATTGTTTACGCCGCATTGCTCCCTGGCCTCTACCTTCTCATCTGTTTTGTTTTTTACCCTTAAAACATTACCGTCCTTCTTGAGCAGTCGTATAAAAATAAACAACATTTCTTTGCTTTTAAAGTCTAACAAATGAATTCATGAAGGCCACTTCTAAGGCCCACTTCAACGTTGTTATGGGGGACTTTAACGGCAAGGTGGGAACCCAGACTGGCAACGAATCCCGAATAGGCCCGCATGGTTATGGAGTTAGGAATCACAGGGGGCAAATGCTTGTCAACTTCCTTGAGAAAGAGGGGCTGTTCTTAATGAACTCCTTCTTTAAGAAACAGCCTCAAAGGAAGTGGACATGGCAAAGCCCCGACACTGTGACTAAAAATGAGATCGACTTCATCATGACGGATAGCAAGCACATATTCAGAGATGTCTCAGTGATCAACAGGTTCAATACCGGATCTGATCACCGACTGCTCCGAGGCTCTCTGAATATCAACTTGAAGCTTGAAAGAAACCGTCTGATGAAGTCCACGCTCCGACCTAACCCAATCCAAATCATGGCGGGCACCGAGAAGTTCCAGCAGCTTCTCGGGAATAGATTTGTTGCCTTGGATCCCACTGATGACGCTGACGAGACCCTACACAATCTGGTCGAAACGCTGAGGGATGAGGGCATCAAGTTTTGCAAAAAGCAGCGCACTGGCAAGAAATCCAAACTCTCGGATGAGACTCTCGGTCTGATGACAAAAAGACGGGAAACCACTCAAGCGTCTTCGTTAGAGAAGTCAGACCCGAACAAGCGAATTGCGAAGATGGTACGGCGCGACCTTCGGAGCTCCAACACACGCCTCATCGAAGAGGCGATAGAGCGAAACCGAGGGTCCAAAGTATTCACTCAGCAGCTTGGCAGGAGCCACCTGACGAAGCTTAAAACGCACGACGGGAGGACCGTATTGTCGAAACCGGAGATCTCCGCCGAGGTAGAGGATTTCTATGGCCGTTTATACGCTGCACATGCCCCCCATTCCCGGCGAGACGACCATGATTCTAGAGCCACCCTGACACGCCACTATACCGACGAACTGCCAGACATCAGTCAAGACGAGATCGTGTTAGCTCTGAGGCAGCTTAAAAATGGAAAAGCCCCCGGTGAGGACGGAATAACTTCAGAGCTTTTGAAAGCCGGAGGTGCCCCTGTTGTACAGGAGCTACAGAACCTCTTCAACGCCGTCCTTCACAGTGGGAGAACTCCAAAGGCGTGGAGCGGGAGTTTGGTGGTGCTCTTTTTTAAGAAGGGAGATAAAACCCTCCTTAAAAACTACAGACCCATCACGCTCCTGAGCCACGTCTATAAGCTGTTCTCACGAGTGGTCACGAATCGTCTCGCCAGGAGACTCGACGAGTTCCAGCCACCAGAACAGGCCGGGTTCCGCGGAGGATTTGGCACCATAGACCACATTCACACGGTGAGGCAGATTATACAGAAGTCCGAAGAGTATAATCAGCCTCTGTGTCTGGCCTTTGTGGACTATGAAAAAGCCTTTGACTCTGTCGAAACCTGGGCTGTTCTGGAATCCTTACAGCGATGCCAAGTAGACTATCGTTATATCGAGGTGCTGAGATGTCTCTACGAGGCCGCCACCATGAGTGTCCAAGTACAGGGCCAGCAGTCTAAACCCATCCAACTGCGCAGAGGAGTGAGACAGGGGGATGTTATATCCCCGAAACTGTTCACGAGCGCGTTGGAAGATATGTTTAAGACGCTGGACTGGAAAGGTAAGGGCATCAACATAAACGGCGACCACATCTCACACCTGCGATTCGCTGATGACATAGTCTTAATGGCGGAGTCGCTAGAGGAGCTGAACCAGATGCTGGACGGCCTAGCCTCAGCCTCGCGACGCATCGGTCTTGGCATGAATTTGGATAAAACCAAAGTCATGATCAATGGCCTCATTGATCCGGGACCGGTCGTCGTACATGGCCACCTTCTCGAAATTGTTTCCGAGTATACTTACCTTGGGCAAATTCTGCAGTTGGGTAAAAATAATTTTGAGAAGGAGGCCAAGAGGAGGATCCAGCTAGGCTGGGCAGCGTTTGGGAAACTACGTCGAGTCTTCTCGTCATCCATACCGCAATGCTTGAAAACTAAAGTTTTCAATCAGTGCGTCCTACCCGTCATGACCTACGGAGCTGAGACGTGGACACTCACGGTAGGGCTGGTCCACCAGTTCAAAGTCGCTCAGCGAGCTATGGAAAGAGCTATGCTCGGAGTCTCTCTGAAGGACAGAATTCGTAACGAATACATCCGACAGAGAACCAAAGTTATCGACATAGCTCAAAGAATTAGCAAGTTGAAGTGGCAGTGGGCCGGCCATATCTCGCGAAGAACCGACAACCGCTGGGGCAAACGTGTTCTTGAGTGGAGACCACGACTCGGCAAACGTAGTGTAGGACGCCCTCCGGCCAGGTGGGATGACGATCTGCGAAAGACTGCAGGCAGATGCTGGATGCGGCAAGCTGAAGACAGGGCGCTATGGCGCTCATTAGGGGAGGCCTATGTCCAGCAGTGGACTAATTTAGGTTGATGATGATGAAATGAATTCATAAATTATTGCTAGCTTTACCCTTTTCCAAACAACGAATAATTTTGCTGCGAATTTTCAAAAAGTTAGCCCAAAAATACGAAACAGCTTTCTGTCCTTTTAAATATTGACATTACGAGTAAATCGGCGCCTACAATAGAAGCTTTTGTATTTTGATAAACAAAAACCTAAAACCTAACAACTAATAAAATCTGCTGTCGATTGTATTTGTTATTAGGTTTTAGGATACAAAAGATCCGTCTAGTGCGAGTGTAACTCGCGCGCCGAGGGTTTCGAACAATGAGTAGGGCCCAACCTACATATCTTTACTTTTATTACACCCTGTATATTTAACTCCCCTACTGCGATCGTCAAACCGCCGCCAAGCGAGATGATGATGACAAAACCCTGGTTTGGGTGAGGCACGTTCAGCAGCAGATATAAGAGTGCTGCTGGTGAGAATGCGACTAGCTACCCTCGAAGCCATCGAGGCAACCTCACTAATACCTATATACACTTATATCTATTTCTAAAAAATCTATGGTCTAATCTAGTATGTAATTAGTTTTGAGATATTATCATTAACCATAACTATAGAGGCAACCATCGAGGCAACCATCGAAGTGACCATCCAGGCAACCATTTTGCAGTGCCGCAGTGGCCTTAACGTTTTGTGAAGAAGATCATTCTGTAGGTATATTTACATTTATTACCAACAGAATGATCTTCACAAAACATTTATCGACTTTTTTTAAAATATTTCGATAAGTAAAACACGGATTTAAAATTTACAAACCGATATCTTTCATCATTTTTCAAAAAGTGTTCTTTTTACAGACTTTTCTATGTTTTTCCTGTAAAATATAGATCCATATCTAGAAACGCTCCATACATTTTAAATGGATTGCTCTGCAAACTTCGTAGATGGGGGGGGGGGGGGGGGGGAAACTGTTTTGAAATGTACAACCCGATACCTTTCATTTGATACCTTATTTGACTTTGTAGGTCTCCTTTAAAATTTCGGCATCACAATTTATAAGGAAAATTTTCATTTTTTTTTCTTCAAATCTTTACCTACAGGCGCACGAAATACATTATTATTTTAAAATTAAAGTTAATTGGTGCGGCAGTTGCTGATATATTTAAGAGGGAAAAAAAGACAGACAAAGCGACACCATGAGGGTTTCGAAGCCGATCTCCGATCTCGAAACCCTAAAAAAATAGACACAGCCGAATATAGAACCGCCTCCTTTTGTGAATTTTTGAAGTACGTTAAAACAAGAACAAAATTAAAAAAAATTTAAACCCTCGACGGATTTTCATGAAACATGGCTAAGAACACTTGGGATAGATAGATAGATAGATAAGCTACGATACCACAGACAGATACACATACAGATTCGTTAAACTTATAACACCCCTCTCTTTTTGTGACGGGGTTAAAAAGTATCTAGCGGCTGAATGTCAGCGTAGCGATGAGGGATATTGCCTACCTCGTAGCACCGTAGCAAGCTACGTCGTAGCACCGTAGCAAGCTACGTCGTAGCACCATAGCAAGCCACGTCGTAGCACCATAGCAAGCCACGTCGTAGCACCGTAGCAAGCCACGTCGTAGCACCGTAGCAAGCCACGTCGTAGCACCATAGCAAGCCACGTCGTAGCACCGTAGCAAGCCACGTCGTAGCACCGTAGCAAGCTACGTCGTAGCACCGTAGCAAGCCACGTCGTAGCACCGTAGCAAGCCACGTCGTAGCACCATAGCAAGCCACGTCGTAGCACCGTAGCAAGCCACGTCGTAGCACCGTAGCAAGCCACGTCGTAGCACCGTAGCAAGCTACGTCGTAGCACCATAGCAAGCCACGTCGTAGCACCGTAGCAAGCTACGGCGTAGCACCGTAGCATTCTATGTCGTAGCACCGTAGCAATCTATGTCGTAGCAATCTATGTCGTAGCACCGTAGCAAGCCACGTCGTAGCACCGTAGCAAGCCACGTCGTAGCACCGTAGCAAGCTACGTCGTAGCACCGTAGCAAGCCACGTCGTAGCACCGTAGCAAGCCACGTCGTAGCACCGTAGCAAGCCACGTCGTAGCACCGTAGCAAGCCACGTCGTAGCACCGTAGCAAGCTACGGCGTAGCACCGTAGCAATCTATGTCGTAGCACCGTAGCAATCTATGTCGTAGCACCGTAGCAATCTATGTCGTAGCACCGTAGCAAGCCACGTCGTAGCACCGTAGCAAGCCACGTCGTAGCACCGTAGCAATCTATGTCGTAGCACCGTAGCAAGCTACGTCATAGCACCGTAGCAATCTATGTCGTAGCACCGTAGCAAGCTACGTCATAGCACCGTAGCAATCTACGTCGTAGCACCGTAGCAATCTATGTCGTAGCACCGTAGCAAGCTACGTCATAGCACCGTAGCAATCTACGTCGTAGCACCGTAGCAATCTATGTCGTAGCACCGTAGCAAGCTACGTCATAGCACCGTAGCAATCTACGTCGTAGCACCGTAGCAATCTATGTCGTAGCACCGTAGCAAGCTACGTCATAGCACCGTAGCAATCTACGTCGTAGCACCGTAGCAATCTATGTCGTAGCACCGTAGCAAGCTACGTCATAGCACCGTAGCAATCTACGTCATAGCACCGTAGCAATCTATGTCGTAGCACCGTAGCAAGCTACGTCATAGCACCGTAGCAATCTACGTCGTAGCACCGTAGCAATCTATGTCGTAGCACCGTAGCAAGCTACGTCATAGCACCGTAGCAATCTACGTCGTAGCACCGTAGCAATCTATGTCGTAGCACCGTAGCAAGCTACGTCGTAGCACCGTAGCAAGCTACGTCGTAGCACCGTAGCAATCTACGTCGTAGCACCGTAGCAATCTATGTCGTAGCACCGTAGCAAGCTACGTCGTAGCACCGTAGCAAGCTACGTCATAGCACCGTAGCAATCTACGTCGTAGCACCGTAGCAATCTATGTCGTAGCACCGTAGCAAGCTACGTCATAGCACCGTAGCAATCTACGTCGTAGCACCGTAGCAATCTATGTCGTAGCACCGTAGCAAGCTACGTCATAGCACCGTAGCAATCTACGTCGTAGCACCGTAGCAATCTATGTCGTAGCACCGTAGCAAGCTACGTCATAGCACCGTAGCAATCTACGTCATAGCACCGTAGCAATCTATGTCGTAGCACCGTAGCAAGCTACGTCATAGCACCGTAGCAATCTACGTCGTAGCACCGTAGCAATCTATGTCGTAGCACCGTAGCAAGCTACGTCATAGCACCGTAGCAATCTACGTCGTAGCACCGTAGCAATCTATGTCGTAGCACCGTAGCAAGCTACGTCGTAGCACCGTAGCAAGCTACGTCGTAGCACCGTAGCAATCTATGTCGTAGCACCGTAGCAATCTATGGCGTAGCAGCGTTACGATTATTCTTACGACCGTTATTGCGAGGACCACTGTCCTAATGTAGTTCACAACACAACCAAAACATCTCACTAATTATACATAGGGGAAAGTTTGTAAGTTGGTCTGATTCGTAGCTTCGGCGTAAAAGAGTCATAATCATCAAACTATATTAGTCCACTGCTGGACATAGGCCTCCCCTAAAGAGCGCCATAGCCCTGTCTTCAGCTTGCCGCACCCAGCAACTGCCTGCAATCTTTCGTAAGAGGCCATTCATTTATTACGTACGACGATTTTCGTTAGTTTTTGAGATCTTACGTAAGAACTATCGAGACTCCCTCCCACCCCCTTGTAAGAAAAAATAAGACTTGGTCGAAACCCTTCAACCCTAAATCGTCTTACGTAACAAATAAATGAATGCCCCTAAGGTCGTCACCCCACCTGGCTGGGCGTCCTACACTACGTATAGCTTACAATATTGTTAATCCGTTATGCCAGAACTACTGAGCGAATTAGGCAGAAAATTATGAACATATTTTTTTGGAACAAAACATTTTGCTCTTTTTATCCGGAAATAGCGCTTTTAATTACGTGGACAAAAGCGAGTTACACTAATATAAATAAATCCAAAGACTTGGATAAATGTTCATTAATTATTTACGACTAACTAAACGAATGAATGAGCCGATATGAAATGTTGCATCAGTGTCGAAGACCTGTCATGTCATCTACACTTGCGAGCTTTAAAATGGAATCGCTTTCATCGCGAGTTGATCAAAACAATTTTTTTACAATTTATGTACAATGAACTATAGATTGTGGTATATCATTTGTAATTTTGTTACCTTTCAAGAGATATCAAGAAGATTTAAAATTAATTAAATTGGCTACCTAAATTTTGGGAATTATTGCAATAGGTCGAAGTTGCATCTATCGGCTTCTATCGGCGCCGGAGCTGGATGAGCTGGATTTCTCCCTCGTATCCGCTGTTTTAGCTCGTCCCACATATGCCAGATTGGGTTCAAGTCAGGAATAAGGGCTGGCCAGTCTAGTGTGGGAATGCCGACATGGAAGAAGTCTGTCGGTACTGTCTAGTCACTGCTGCGGTGTGGCAGCGGACATTATCGTCCATTAAATCAAAATTTATCGTCGCCAATAAATCCTGCGTAAGGGAAAACATAACTTAACTCATAGTTCACTGCAAATAAATTGTAAAAATTAGTCTTGAACAACCCTTGAAGCGATTCCAATTTAAAGCTCGCAAGTGTAGTAAGCGAATCGCTCATAAATATCTGAGCGTCTTGTCGAAGCGACGCGTGACCTGAGAGCTGGTCAGTATCTGGCACAGCGCATCAGCATTGTCATACAGCGGGGCAATGCAGCCAGCGTAGCGGGGACGCGGGGACTGGCACTGATATAGATCACTTGAGATACCTGTAGATTGTTTGTAACAGCCTGTAGTAATCTCAATTGTTTCTATTGGAAATAGGTACATAGGTACTATTTCTTATTTATTTCTTTTATTTGATTTTAATTTTGTTTGTTATTAAACGTATACTAATTCAATTTACTATTATCATTTTATTTATTTTAAATTAAGAAATGAATTAATAAGTATTAGTTTAGTTTTTAACCAGTGTGTGACATAAAGTCTATTTTATCCATAACTATAACTAGTTGCATTCTTACTGCCCGTTGTCCTATTACCCGTTTTCCCGTAGGAATGAAGCATTTTCCCGCGGTAAAAGTAAACAAAAATCGGTCCAGTAGTTTCGGAGCCTTAGAAAAAGAAGACTTAGAATGATAGTTGACACTAACGAGGTAAATCTAAAAAATTGCGACTAATGGTCGCAATTTCAGTTTCGAACCCCTAGTACAATACTTCAAATGGCGCGGAAATCAGCTCCAACATAAAAATATAAAACTGGTGTATTGTGCGGTGCAAGGGTGTGCAATACCACTACTAAGAAAACTAACACTGCAAAAGTGTTATTTCACGGGTAAGTGCTAATATTAAACTTGGAATATTGCGTAAAACAGCCATCAAAAGTCATAAATATATTGAAAATTTTTTAAAGCAGTTTTCGTGAAAATGTTGCTATGCATGGGGGAGAAAATCCAAATTAGAGAGAATCGGAAAATGCCATTAACTTGCAACATTCAATCATACTTAGGTAAGTACACATACGTATGTGTGAGTGAAAGCACTGTATTTACGAGCTGTCAAACACACACATAGATCGGTTTTTGGTTACACAAATTGACAAATTGTAGAATGACACTATCCCTCTGCTGAGACAGCAGCGAGTTTTTACTCTATGTTCGGAGACTATTCAATACAAACAAACAATCAAATCTTTCCTCTTTATAATATTAGGTAGTATAGATAACGCGTGCAAATTCGGGAACAGAAGCTAGCTTATAATAACCGTTCGCGGAGTTCCCACACCCAGACTAACGACACGCAGGCTTCGCTGTTGTTGTTGACCTCAGTTCAAGGTATACCTCTACATACTTAGACTCAGTATCATATTACATTGATCAAATGTAAGGATTCTCAGTCTAGACCAGAAAATTGCAAATTACTTCAAGTTTTAGCTTGAAGCTAGGTTAAGGAAGGCGTCCACCTGACGGGTCTAGATAAGACATGTTTTTACATTTTGGATAGTAAATATTCCACTTATTTATTTATCGTACTAATATTATAAACCCGAATGTTTGTAAGTATGGATGGATGGATGTTTGTTACTTTTCACGTAAAAACTACTGCATGGATTTTAATGAAACTCTACAATAATATAGCTTATACATCAGAATAACACATAGGCTACAATTTACAAAAGTATTGTGTGAATTGTCCAAAATATGACGATAAGTGTCAAGTAAGTAGGAAAAAATGTACCATCTGCGAGCTATTCTGGCGTGCACTGCCGAAACCGCTAGAGTTACACATAATGTAATGTATCATGGAAACGTTTATATATATAGTCCTACAGAAAAGCCCGCCACAGTATATATCTATATCTTATGTGTCATTATAGCCAAAATAGTGAACCATAACTACAATTAAAATTTTGATTTTCCTCGAAGGTATAAAGCACTATGTATCTCTACTATACTCGGAAGAAAGTGCGATTCCTACCTCGTGTGTTTTCAGGCCCTCGGCTGTTCTCGCCGAGGTTGTACAATGTACTATTGTTAACTACCCTAACGAGTAAAAGCTTTACTGAAAAAAAAAAACTTACGGCCGAATTGAGAAACTCCTTCTTTTTTGAAGTCGTTTAAAAATAGAACACTCCCATAGCACATAGCACATAGCACATAGCACATAGCACCAACATAGTGATGTTTGACTCAATCAAGTCAAGTGGCCGCCTGCCTTTAATTCTTGGAAAGCGCTCGCGTGGTATCACGAAGTTTTAATATGAAATTCTGAGAAACCTTTTATTATTGCAATTACATGAAACTGTTTAAGGTTATTTCTATTAAAAAATATTCTTTTACATAAATTCATAATTGAAGCTTACAAACTTTGTTACTTAAATTATTTTTGTTACATTTGCCTCAAAAACCTTCTGCCTAGGTATTTTGCTAAATTAGTTTGGTTATGTGGCTGTATTCATCTAACATACAAAATTCGGATAATTGCGAGTCAGGCTCACACACGAAGGTTCCGTACCATCGTAGGTGCATGATTTAGCTGATAATAATCCAGTTATTACAATGAATGAGATACAGCCCGCTAACAGACGGACTGACGCCGGACGCCCGACCGTCAACGGCGACGCGCGGTGAGAGCGCGGTGAGAGCACGGTGAGAGCACGGTGAGAGCACGGTGAGAGCACGGTGAGAGCACGGTGAGACAGTGGAGGCCTGCGACTGCTCATCGCGGCGAGCTCGATTGAACGCTGAAAGATTATGAAATCAAAGGAACGCTATGTAGAAATTTTCTTAAGGGTTGAACGTTAGTTTTACAGATGATTGGTGTAGTCTCAGTAGTTCGGTTACAATGAATTGGACCGGATTTCTGAGTCGCCCGACGAGTCAGTAGTTCGGTTAGTGGTGTTGATGATCCCATTAGCGGCTTATTATTGTTATGATTCACCGTATCGACCGGTGACAGTGGACAACTACGCGTTTACACGATCAGAGTCTGCTCAAACTGAGTGAACTCGGAGCCCTACTCAGTCGCAACTCGTATTGTAGCAACCCCTGATCCGAGCCCACGCGGACGACGGCGTCCGATCCGGCCTCGATGTACGTTGACTAATTTTTCGATGTTGACTAAGAAAATGATCCGAGTGAACTATGTTAATATCAAGCTACATATCTTAGTACAATTGTATGAAGCTACTCATCAAGTGTAACTGCTTCGTTGGTCCAGCGGTCAGCTTGTTCAACCGCTGATTACGAGGTCTTGGATTAATGGGTAATAGTTGTTATTGGGGTTTTTCTAGCAAGAAAAACTCACAGTAGCAGCCCTGAGTCAGGAAGTTGGCGGTGTTAAGCCCTCGTGCCTGGGAAAGCACGTTAAGGCTTGGTAGGCCAGCAGAGACCGCATTTTTGTGATTTTAAAAACCATCTGAGACTTAGAAAATAGTTTTTAAAATTCTGAAAAATAAAGATGTATTACTTAAGGATCTAGTCTAGTCAAAGTCGTATTCAATTACAAGATCTAATAAACTTCACTCGATAGAAAAACATCCCCTTTTTCTAACGTTTTTTTAATACTATGACTAGCGAACTACTGATATCACACTTTTTTTTGTACTCAACCAAGGACACTTAATATTTCTAAACAAATTCGCAGAGTTTGACTTGAAAAAATGATTTTCTTAATCACCATGTATAAATAACTACAAAAAACACGAGCGCGGCGGCTTGGCAGGCGCGCATTTTCCCTTACGCCTACTGCTGCAGGGCTACCTGGCCTTTAGCCGTTGGTCCTGCGCCTGACCTTCCCCCTCGCACCTGAGTTTGCGCACCTGTTTTGCGCACACACTTGTGCATAATATGTCCTGCGCATCTGGGTAGTCTCCGGTGAGACTGGTTTGATCGGGTCAATGTGGCTTAAATATACAGTTTTAGAATATTTGACGTTTCAGTGTCTACGATCAAAGAATTTTAGTTCTTCCATCATTTAATTCCTTCTCGTTAAAAGCGCCGCAAAGGGCTTTATAATTGATACGTTTCAATTCTCTCCCTTTCGTTTTGATTACAAGACCCTCGGATTTGAATAATGAATTGTTTTCTTTGATAAGATACGAAGGCAGGTTTCTATGGATGTATTTGTCATGGGAAAGATTTGATTAAAGTGCCTGGGGATAATGGGGTTTTTTGCGCACGATTAACTCGGCTGGATGGATCTTTTCTCACGCTTTTAGACAGGATTTTGGATTCGAGGTGGGACGGGATGTCATCTCGCCAGCATGGCAGAGTGATAACTTGAAACGTCGCAACGTTTATACAGGGTGTAACAAAAATAAGTAACCAAACTTTCAGGCGGGGTGTAGAATCGAACACTGAATTCAGAAAAAATATAAAAAAAAATCCCGCCCTTTAGTTTTCGAAAAATAAAATAAATACGGAATTTTCACTACATTACGCAAACGACTGATGCACGTGTTTATTTGACATTAAAATATGATTAAAAGGTCTACGCACCTTGTCTCACCTTTTTAGCAGATAAACATCTTTTTACGGGGGGCACCCACGACCGGACACGCGATATCGCAGCAGCGCGCGCGGCGGCGGGCTGCACGTGTTGTAGTTATGTAGGAAGCTAGCTAATGCATTCCAATTTTCCCATTTCAATTCCCGCAGAACTGTTACACTACCGAACTGCGATCTCCGACCTGCATGCCCAGCGTGGGGATTATAGGCATGACCTTCCTAATGGCCTATTGACGAAAGCCAATAAGTCGATAATTCCTATGTCCAAAACCTTCAAAAAGTAGCCCAAAAAAATAGTTTTCGACGGGACTTGAATCTGCATCCATCCATACGGTTCAAGTCCCATCGAATTCGAATGATTGTTGTGATATTATTTGATTTCTTAGAAATGGAGTGTGAGGGCTTACGCACTATACTCGTAATATAAAACGATAGATGATGAATAAAGCATATGTTACACGAACAAATGGGTACCGTACCTCAAAAAGAAAAAAGCCGTCGTTGCCCGTCTGGCTTTCTGTCTATCCGTCTGTCTGCCTGTCCGTCTGTCAACCCCCTTTTCTCAGGAACGCGTGGACGTATCGAGTTGAAATTAATGTCGAATACTCAAATCCGTAACCTCTTGAAGCTTCGCTATAAATAAAACTTCTAGGTCAACGCAATCAAAAGTTACAGCCGTTTATGTCCGAAAATTTAGAATTTTCCCAGGGAATCACAGGCACAAAAAACCTAAGAGTCCTCCCCTAGAACTAGAATCATGAAATTTGGCAAGAAGCAACCAAGGTCTATAGCATAAGTAAAGGAAAAATTCCGAAAACCGTAAACTTGTAATTAATTATGGAAAAAATTGAGCTTCTCCCTGGACCAAAATACCTACTTCCCGTTGACCTAGAATCATGATATTTGGCAAAAAACAAGGTCTTAAATTATGCGAAACCCTAAATACGTGAGTACGATTCGCACTTGACGTTTTTTTTTTATTTCCACCTCATTGTTCCGGTTTCGATGCAAATCTAATCGCAACGCGACACAAACACTCTAGCAATTTGCATTCTAGTGGAATTAGGTTACACTCAACAAAGGAAAAGGGACGAATACCTTAGAGAGTTACAAGGCAGCTTATTTGTAAGCTAAGCCTATTAACAGGGCGCATTGCGCGCCATTTTGTGAAAAAGATACGCTTACGTTTTTGGAAAAACGTAAGCGCATAAAGCAAACCCGCATAACTACTCATTCTTTGGTTCTTTAATACAGTTTCTTCATAAGTGGTTTAGTTTTCTTGTAAATAAGCAAAAACATCATTTTTGCGCTTACGCCGCTGCCGTTCCGAAAGCGTATGCTCCGTCCCGCTCCTAAGAACGCGAAATCCAAAAATGGAAATAGCGTGTCTTTGAGTTTAGTTGTAACACAGGCTATTCGTTGAGTGAGCGCTGGGAGAATGTACTATATTACCGAATTTTGTCATATCTATGATGCCAGTTTTAAGGTAGGTATGGTTTTTTCTTTTTTGGATAACATCAACGTAACTCATTAACCCCCGACGCAAAAAGAGAGGGGTGTTATAAGCTTAACGTGTCTGTCAGGGTATTTGTGTATCTGTCTGTGGTATCGTAGCTCTTAAACGGATGAACGATTTTCGTTTTTTTTTTTGTGTCATAGATAATTTTATCTAGAGTGTTCTTAGCCATGTTTCATAAAAATCTGTCGGGGGGTTTTTTTAAATTTTAATTTTGTCTTGTTTGAAATTAAGTATTCAAACGATTTTTTTGAACTTTTTTTATTTGTTGACAACGGATTTGGTTTACTCTAACTCAAGGCTTTACCTCTACAAACTCACCACAATCCAATATTTCCCTCTCTCCTCTCCCTCGTTATTACTCGGTACGTAGCTTCGTACTACGTCGGCTTGTACTACGTCGGTACGTATTTACCTACTACGTCGGTTTGTACAACGTAGGTACGTATTTACCTACTACGTCGGTTTGTACAACGTAGGTACGTATTTACCTACTACGTCGGTTTGTACAACGTAGGTACGTATTTACCTACTACGTCGGTTTGTACAACGTAGGTACGTATTTACCTACTACGTCGGTTTGTACAACGTAGGTACGTATTTACCTACTACGTCGGTTTGTACAACGTAGGTACGTATTTACCTACTACGTCGGTTTGTACAACGTAGGTACGTATTTACCTACTACGTCGGTTTGTACAACGTAGGTACGTATTTACCTACTACGTCGGTTTGTACAACGTAGGTACGTATTTACCTACTACGTCGGTTTGTACAACGTAGGTACGTATTTACCTACTACGTCGGTTTGTACAACGTAGGTACGTATTTACCTACTACGTCGGTTTGTACAACGTAGGTACGTATTTACCTACTACGTCGGTTTGTACAACGTAGGTACGTATTTACCTACTACGTCGGTTTGTACAACGTAGGTACGTATTTACCTACTACGTCGGTTTGTACAACGTAGGTACGTATTTACCTACTACGTCGGTTTGTACAACGTAGGTACGTATTTACCTACTACGTCGGTTTGTACAACGTAGGTACGTATTTACCTACTACGTCGGTTTGTACAACGTAGGTACGTATTTACCTACTACGTCGGTTTGTACAACGTAGGTACGTATTTACCTACTACGTCGGTTTGTACAACGTAGGTACGTATTTACCTACTACGTCGGTTTGTACAACGTAGGTACGTATTTACCTACTACGTCGGTTTGTACAACGTAGGTACGTATTTACCTACTACGTCGGTTTGTACAACGTAGGTACGTATTTACCTACTACGTCGGTTTGTACAACGTAGGTACGTATTTACCTACTACGTCGGTTTGTACAACGTAGGTACGTATTTACCTACTACGTCGGTTTGTACAACGTAGGTACGTATTTACCTACTACGTCGGTTTGTACAACGTAGGTACGTATTTACCTACTACGTCGGTTTGTACAACGTAGGTACGTATTTACCTACTACGTCGGTTTGTACAACGTAGGTACGTAATACGTGCGCCGAATGCGAATGCGGTGATGAATGTGCTCGTTTAGTTACGGATTTGAATTTTGAGTAATGTGAGTATGGATCTATACCTTCCTGCTTTTAGGCATGTTATGTCATGTTGTAACATTGCCTCAAACCTGCAAACCTTATTGATGTTGCTTCTTTATAATTTCAAATATAATTTAATTGTTTGTATCTATAATTTAAATTAAAGACGAGTTGTGTATGTACACACCCAGTTGTTTAAGTTTTTAGATAATAATTTAATAATAATTGTATACTACCTAGTCAGTAGGTGTCCTAGACACGGTCCTAGACGTAACGCATTGGAGAACTCTGTAATGTTAGGTCTGGCTTAATAAACGAATTGAATTGAATTGGGCGGGCATAGATTTATCAGCGGCGGGATTTGAAATAGGTTTATTTCAAATCCCAATCAATTTCCGCTTTATTTTAGCCACAATTCACATATTTATTTACTTTATATTGAATTTATAAGGAAGGCTTAAAAAAGAACTTAAATAAATAGGTACAAAATAAGTTAGATGACACTAACTACAACCATACATATCGCAGGTACGTTGTTACATGTGAATAGTGTCGCAGCCGTGTGGTGCAGGATTACAATTATCACCACCCCAATTCTTCCCGCGGATGTCCGTGAAGGGATATTCGCCGGGGCCGGGGGCGGGGGCGGGGGCGGGGTCGGGGGCGGGGGCGGGGGCGGGCAGCACACAGCAGCGCAATGAACGCAGTGAAGACCAATTCTACCACCCCGAACTGCGATCTCCAACCGAATGCCCAGCGAGGAGATAATAGGCATTACCTACCATAAGATAAAAGTCAATAAGAAGCTTATCAAGGGGAGGCCTGCGTCCAGCTGTGTATTTAAATAATACCTATGCCAGAATATACTACATAAAATCATCGCGTCTTGAATCGATACAAAAAAGATTTTTGCGATACCTACTATACCGAACTAAAATGTACCTACCTGATTATTTTACAAGGTGTCGCAAGTTTCATTTCCTTCCACTCTCTAATCGCAGGCAAGTTGCTGACCTGGCATACCTCATAAACATCTGCAACGGCAACGTAGACTGTCCTGAGCTTCTTGAGCAATTAGGGTTGCGTACAAATATTGCTGCATTGAGAAACTGAGTATTCTGTACGTTCCTATGGTTAAAACTAATTATAGACAAAACGCATTCTTAATACGAGCTAGCAAATCGTTCAACTCATTGGTCAACAAAAACATTGATGTTGATTTATCTAACACATCTGCAAGTAAGCTTAAACGCTTGCTTAGCGATGATTTCTTTTTAAGATAACTACAACTGCATTCAAATCACTTTGTGTCGTGTATTTCCTTTTATTTTTCTTAAAGTCATCTACTTTCACTGTGTTTCATTTGTATTTTAGTAAATATCTGCGGAAACTTTTTAATTGGCCCTCAGCACACATGCGCTGGTCTGCACCGGCATGTAATAAAATAAGTAAATAACTATTCTTAAGACCTAGCTGTAAGTTTTCCTAAAATTAAGTAAATAAATAAATAAATAAAAGCTCGGGATTTAATATCGGCACCTTAGAATAAGAAGACTTAGAATGATAGTTGACACAAACGAGGTGAATCTAAAAAATTGCGACTAAACGTCGCAATTTTCATTTTGAGCCGTTAGTACAATACTTGAAATGACGCGGAAAGCAGCTCTCACATAAAAATATAAAAATGATGTGTTTCGCGGTGTAAGGGTATTTAAACACCAGTAGCAAGAAAAATAATACGGCAAATATCTCATTCTACTAGTCTACACACATATTACATTTGTAATTTTGCCTAAAACAGTCATCAAAACTCATAAATAAATTTAAAAATTTCGTCCACCATTTTCGTGAAAATGTTGCTATGCACTGGGGAAAAAATACCCCGGTTTTGTTACTTAGTATAGCCACAGATATTATAATACTATGTATAGGTATATATAAATAGTTGACTGCCTCGTTGGTCTTGCGGTCAGCTTGTTCAACCGCTGATTATGAGGTCCTGGGTTCGAATCCCGGGTCGGGCCTAAAGTTGTTACTGGGGTTTTTCCAGCAAGAAAAAATCACAGTAGCAGCCCGGAGTCAGGAAGTTGGCGGTGTTACACCCCCGTGCCTAGGAAAGCGCGTTAAGCCGTTGGTCCTGCACCTGATCTCTCCCCGGTCGTGTCGATCTGTCGTCCCATCGGATTATGAGAGTGAGGGAATAGAGAGTGCACTGGTGTTTGCACACACACTTGTGCACTATAAATGTCCTGCGCATCTGGCTAGTCTCTGATGAGATTGGCCGCCGTGGTCGAAATTTGGCTAGGAGGACATTATAAAAATAGTAGAGGAGAGGGTGGACTTCACTCAAGTTAGGACTTAGGAATCAAACTGCGCGGAATATCATAATTTTAAAATTTCTGTCACTCGACGATATTCTGAATAGATTTATATTGTAAACTACGAAAAAAAAAACGAAACCTTGGTTTTTTTTCAGTGTAGGTACTTGTCTAACTTGGGCATTATTATTCGTGGAAAAAATGCTGGTAGTGGCTGGTGTGATTTAAAAGGAAAACTGCACAGCTACAATATATTATTTACTAGTTGAGTACTTAATAGTCCTAATCAACTTAAAATATGTAGGTACATTGGTTGGTAAAAAGGAAAATTTTAAAAATTTTTGTTGAAAATAACTTAATTAAGGTGGTTCGATATGTAAAAAAGGTAAATAAGTTTGTTTAGATACGCCATGAACCGTGCAATTACTTACACTTGTCTAAAATATTTGAACGTGCAATATCAGACCGCATTTATAACTACTTAGAAAAATATAATCTCCTAAGTGAAAATCAATACGGCTTCCGTAAAAACTCCTCAACAGCTCTTGCTATTTTTAAGTACAACCTCGAAACCCTTAACTATATTAGAGACAAATACTATGCAATAGGTATACTCTTAGACATGAGTAAGGCATATGATAAAGTCTCCCATAAAATACTTATAACCAAACTTTTTGAAATCGGAATCAGGGGAAAAATACTAAATTGGCTGAAATCATACCTCCTAGACAGGAAACAGTTTGTCCAAATTGAACATTGTTGTAAAAATTCAGGGATAATACAAACAGTAAAATCAAAAACAATTACCATAAACAATTCAATTCCACAAGGAAGTGTTTTAGGATGCATTCTGTTCCTAATCTACATGAATGACCTGCCTAAAATTGCTGACTCCTTCTGCATCCTTTTTTGCAGACAATGTGTCCCTTCTTTTCAAATGCCCCCCCCCCCATAAAATTTCACTTATCAGAATAAATGAAAGTTTTTATAACATAACCACCTGGTTAGAAGCTCACAATTTGGAAGCAAATACAAAAATGACAAAAATCATACAATATACCCCGTACCAGAAAACACCTCTAGATCTATCTCCACTAACAAGTAGCTTCAATATTGAAGAAGTCCAAGATCATACCCTTTTAGGCCTAAAAATTGATACTCACCTTAATTGGAAAGGACATATAGAAAAAACCAAAAGCAAACTATCACAATTTTTTATGCCTTATCTATCTTAAAAAGTAACACAAACATTAAAACCGCTTTAACTGCCTACTATGCATATGCTTATTCATGGCTACGCTATGGCATAGGTAGTAATCTGGGGCAACAGTGTAGATACAAACCAATTATTTATATTGCAGAAAAAATGCCTTCGTATTATTGTTAATATCAGAAGACGCACCAGCTGTAGATCACATTTTATAGAACAAAAATTACTAACTTTGACTAGCCTGTATATATATGAAACAGCATTATTTGTTAGAAAAAACCTGAATTTATACCAATTTAATAAAAATCCACGAAGAAAAACAAACCTCATCCTTCCAACACCTAGACTTGAACTATACAGACAGAGCCCTTATTACATGTCCTGTCCATTAAAATACATAATAAACTACCAACATTCCTTAAATCTGAACCCAAACACCATAATATTCGCATCAAAACTACAAGAATTGCTTATAAAAAAATGCTATTATGACATAAAAGACTTTTTTGAAGACAAACTATTTGGATAGAATCCCTACATTTTCTTTTTAACATTGGAAGAGCTTTGAAGTGTTCTTAATAATATAATAGGTTATAATATTGATTAATTATAAGATGTTAAGTATAACCTAGTCACACAAATTAATAAAAAGTAAACTATTTTGTTAAAAAGTGTTATTGTACCTACCTAAGTAAATTTATATTATTCTAAACTACACAAATGTTATTTATTGTTCATAAAAGATCTCCTAATTTTGTATAAAATACAAAATACTTAATTTAGTCCTGGATTAAGATATATTGCCATACCCTACCTGACAGGGTACATTAATACTTACTGTATGTAATATTTTTGTTTCGCAATAAAAATACTGAATACTGAATACACTGCACGTGGTCGAACACGCACTTGACCGTCTATTTAAATTATTGTTCCGTAAACGATCGGAGCCGATCTTATTTTGCGGACTTGGAGTAAAAACTTTTTGTCGTTTGACCGAGGAAGAATGATAGTAACCAAAGCTACTAGCTGATATTTCGTTTAATTAAAAAAGAAATAAGATAATATCGAAAATAAAAAGTAAGATGATAAAAAAATTAATGGCTTATTTTTTTAATTGAAACTTTGCTTCAGTTACCCAATTTTTTAGGGAAAATGCTATTCACTAGCAACATTCAATCATTTGAATGTGTGAGTGAGAACACTGTATTAACGTGCTGTCAAAACACACATAGATCGGTTTTTGGTTGCATAAATTGTCAAATTGTTGAATGACACTATCCCTCTGCTGAGACAGCAGCGAGTTTTTACTCTATGATCGGCACGTTCAACAAAAAATCGTTTTGCCTACTTGTTGAACAACTTACTATAATTGCACACCAAAATAGAGAAAAACAGAACAAACGATACGCACACTGAATGTATGGAAAACTGGGTGATTCACTAACTCGACACGAGCGACTGGACACACGTGTGTCCAGTTGGTAAAACTCAAAATTAATATCACTTACCCACCTGGTCCACGTGTGCCGAACTAAGTTGTGGCAGAACACGAAAATACGTGGTAAGTGACAAACATTACTTCGTTAGAGCTTAACTCTACCCGGAAAATAACCCTAATTCTAATAAAAACGCGCAAATATGCCCATTATTCCGTAGTTTGCAAGCCCTCCAAAAAAAGTGAAGGAAATTCCATTCCATGTTCGCAATTCTAAGGGTTTATCGAGAAAATATTATCTTAATAGGAAAATTATAATAAGGTATTCCTTCCGTAGATTTTGGGGCGATTTGGTATTATTCAATTTTATTGATATCTCACGATCAATGAAGGGTTTGCTTGATGTTTTTGTGTTTTTGTAGGGCTGAATAAGATTTTGTAAGATTTGCTTTATTATTTTTCTAGAAGCATTTTGTTGTTTTCCTCATTAGTATTGCCCAACTAAGCTAATCTGATTAAAACAAACAGTAAAAGTAAACAACAAGTGAGATCTGAGACATGTAACGAACTTAACAAGATACGTACGAACGTACCTATAGCTTTGCTTTAGCATGTGATAACAACTATCTGTATACAATGGGTCACACGAAACAAAAAACTAAAGAGAAGAACAGAACAGAAGGGGTAGGGTAGTAAGTGCAAAGATATTATCTTTGCACTTACATATGTCTTACCTACCATATGATGTGTCTTACTACATATTATGTAGTCATAGGATCTTTGAAGTATAGTAAATTACTTACCTATGTACTATTATGTCAAAGATCCTATGATTACGTTCCGTAGTATTATGTTATAAATACCTACATTAGATTAACTTCAACTTCTTTCTTATTGGCGCCGCTTGCTTTTCGCTACGACTCTGCCAGTGTCAGTATATAATAATACAGTCAAATCAAATCAAATAAAAAACTCTTTATTTCCATACTAAATACAATAAACACGCACTTAGAAAAGGTCAAATTATATGTACCTGGACAAAGATTTTGAAAAACCTAAACCTTTCAGGATTAAACCGTAAAACTGCTGTAAAAATGATATAAAAATGCTTTACCACGTTGAAATACCCTGCAAAGTGCACAAACAAAACTGAACGAAACTAATCATTTCGACCCCGCTGTAGTGAAAATACCTAACCCACAAGTTGCGGCTTCAATTTTCGCCCAACAAATATTTACAACACCCAAACCCGGAACAAATAGGTCTGTAGACCATATAACATAACAGTTGTTCCGGAATTCCGGATTTAGGTGTTGTGGTAACCATAGAGTCCCTATACACACGGTATAGGTACCTACATCTGTCACCACACCTGTCGTCCTGTGTAGACTCGTACCGGGGTAAGTTAATTACATACATATGCACAATAAACACTAATAGTGGTTTTACACCTTTAGCGCTGTAGTCCACTAAATGGGTCTAAACTAAAGTCTCGCTCAGTTTGCATAGTGTACAAAGAGAAGCCCTCTATTTCGACGCAGAAAGACAGCTGTTAGCCATTTAGCACTCTGACGGAGAGGTACAAGCTGAATTGAGCTCTTTTGCGTTAATAATGTATTTTTTCCGGGACCAGAAAGATAAACCAGAAAGACTAATGTCAACAGACCACTAGTTCTGGCGCGGTTTGGTTTTAACTGTCAGTCCATTTTATGCGTAGGTAGGTACTCTATCATTAGTAATTTGCACCATCGCTTTGTTTTATGATGACTATCTACTTATTGATATGATTATTATTTTATTCGTAATGAGCACTTTCTGCCTGAGAAACAGGTTCAACCTAGTTCAGGCACTTGTTTTATTTCATGCCATTATAATATATGATATTATTTACTCGCATGTAGTAACACTTTAGTTCTAAGTTATTTTGAATAAATTTATCCTTATTCTTACTCTTATTGTCACCGAACTTACATAGGTACTACTTACATAATTCAAGTACTTTTGACAAAATTTCAGTTTAATCGGTTGAGGACAAAGATCCTATGACCGAATATATACGTTCATTTCATAACACCATATTTTGCATTTCCGACCTGTGCTTTCTATTTTCAAATAGCCGTCCGCCATCACAATACATTTCTCGCGCAAACATGGCGCCTGCCAGATTCTGTTTGCTGCGTCAAATGGAACGGTTTAATTCACCAAGGAGTCTAACTTAGTTCTAAACACATTTTGAGGGTTTTATAAAATGGTAAACGATGCAAAAAAAATTAAAATTACAGTTCGTCAAGACAGAAATGACTGTACATGTGTGTTGGGCTGACGAATATATCTTATTTTATTTATTTACTCTTACACAAACATATTTATTTTACCATGCAGAAACACATTACAATGCATAAAACCATTAATAAAGTGACATAGACAGACATCTGTCACTTCATTCTAAAGCCCCACACGCATTTTCAAAATTTTCAGTCTTTTCAGTCTCGTCGAACTATTAAAAAAAAATTTAGATGAAGCCTCATTGGTTTAACAATGGTGGTTTTAAACACTATCAACCTATTACCATCAGACAAGAGGTTAAATTTGCAAAATATAAGGTCACAGAGCCCATTAGGAAAAAACTGGTTTCTAACAGTGAGTTGTAAGTAGTAATAGTAGTTCAGTGGTTTCTAAAGACCATCTACAAACTACCTGCGTACACCCAAAGGGGTGTACGCAGGTAGTGTGTAATCTTTTTGAACGGCGTGAAAATGGTTTTGATGGAGGATTTTTGCAGGATGTTTGCAACCTTCCGTGTTATTCCGTGATCATGGCGCGTAACTGCGTCGAAATATTGGAAAGCTCAAAACTCAAATCATGGTAAATATCCCGTTATAAATGACTTTAGTATTAATAATAATGACGGATTTGAAAGTTTTATCATTTTTCAAAAAGTGTTCTTTTTACAGACTTCTCTATATTTTTCGTGCAAAATATAGATCTATATCTACAAACGCTCAATACATTTTAAACGGATCGCTCTGCAAACTTCGGAGATAGGGGGGGAGGAATGGGTATTTTTTCGAATTTTTTCAAAATATTTCAAAAAGTATGAAACCTAAAACCACCAAATTTGAAAAACTGTTTTGAAATGTCCAAACCAATACCTTTCATTTGATACCCCACTCGGTGAGGTAGCCTCCCCTTTTGAAAATTATTCCCCCCTTTTTGACCATTTTTCAAAAAGTGTTCTTTTTACAAACTTCACTATATGTTTCCTGTAAAATATAAATCCATATCTATAAACACTCCATACATTTTACATGGATCTCTCTGTCAATCTTCGGAGATAGGGGGGAGGGATTTTTTTCTACTTATTTCGAAATATTTTAAAAAGTATGAAACCTACAAAATATTCAAAAACTATTTTGAAGTGTTTAAAATGATACCTTTCAATTGATACCGCACATGACCCTGTAGGTATCTTTTAAAATTTCGGCATCACAATTTGTATGGAAAATATTCATTTTCATTTTTCATTTATTATCATTTATTTTTCTTTAAATCTGTACAGACGCACAAATGTATTATTATTTTAAATTTCAAGTGGATAGCTGCAGTAGTTGCTGAGTTATTAAGGAGGGAAAAAAGGACAGACAAAGCGAGACCATAAGGGTTTCGGAACCGATCTTCGATCTTCGAAACCTAGATCTATGTAAACTCATACGAAAACAACAAACTATGAATCATCGGCGAACGTCGAAAATGTCATGTTTGCACTAGAGCGCTGCGGGAATTTGTGTACACAAGAATATGGCAACCCCGGCGTAGGGCTATTTTCGTAGATTGTAAAGGCTGTATTGTTATATGACCTTTGCCTCGGGCGCAGGGCTTGTGACTAATTTAATGAACTTTCCCAGATATTTTCGTCGACGTACAAAGGCTGGGGCACCTTATTCACATAATGTGTAAAAAATAGGCTCGTGCCTATCTAACAATCTGGCAGCTTACCAACAGTTGGTACAATTTCTTAGCGTCATTGTTTTTGCGTTATCTGCCTGTATATTTCTTTCACTTTCACTCTGACGATCGATGTGTCAGGGCGCGGCGGGCGAAAGTCCGCCTGCGACGCAGGTGGTTGCGAGTTCGATTCCCGCCTCTGCACAAATATCGATTTGCGTATAGTTCTTCCGGGTGTTTTCTAAATATAATGAAAAATATGTATCTACGTATAAAAGTTTTAAATACATCCACGGAATTAGATTACATCAGTTATCTAGAAGCTCTGCTTACTTTGGGACTAGATGATGCTGAGTGAATTTTCCAGCATTATTTATTTATTTATTTCACTTCTCGGATCTCACCCGAGGGCCGGAAGCCTGTCGATTCATTCATGCTCTCGATAAAGTTTTCATTACGTTCAAAGAAAAAGCTATTATTAGAAACTCCTTAGATGTAACCTATCCTACTAATATTATAAACATGAATGTTTGTAAGTATGGATGGATGGATGTTTGTTACTCTTTCACATAAAAACTACTGAACGGATCTGGCGCGCGCGTTTGATGTCCCTCGTTAAGGGATGAAACGTTGGTGTTCTTCCAACACAAATAAGGTTCGTAGTTAACCCGCTTACATCCGTAATGAAAACCCTACCTATTTAGTTTAATACCTACTCAATAGATGGCAGGGATCTTTCGCGGAAGAATAAAAGTTGTAGTACTTAGCGTGTCATGTGTGTAGTAGCGTGTCATGTGTTTAGTAGCGTGTCATGTGTGTAGTAGCGTGTCATGTGTGTAGTAGCGTGTCATGTGTGTAGTAGCGTGTCATGTGTGTAGTAGCGTGTCATGTGTGTAGTAGCGTGTCATGTGTGTAGTAGCGTGTCATGTGTGTAGTAGCGTGTCATGTGTGTAGTAGCGTGTCATGTGTGTAGTAGCGTGTCATGTGTGTAGTAGCGTGTCATGTGTGTAGTAGCGTGTCATGTGTGTAGTAGCGTGTCATGTGTGTAGTAGCGTGTCATGTGTGTAGTAGCGTGTCATGTGTGAAGTAGCGTGTCATGTGTGTAGTAGCGTGTCATGTGTGTAGTAGCGTGTCATGTGTGTAGTAGCGTGTCATGGCAGTCTGTGCATTCTTTGCCATTTCATTTCAAACGAAAAGCGACATCTTTTTTGTCTAGTCGAACTATTTTTTGAAATTACTTAAACACCTAATTAGTTGAGCAAAAGCGTTTTTAGGGTTTCGAGATCGAAGATCGGTTTCGATTGTCTCGCTTTGTCTGTCACTTTTTGAAAAATGTTCAAAAAGGGGGGGAATAATTTTCAAAAGGGGGGGAGCACCAAATGGGATATTAGATGAAAGGTATCGGTTTGTACATTTCAAAACAGTTTTTCAAATTTAATAGTTTTCATACTTTTTGAAATATTTCTAAAAAGTCAAAAAAATACCCGGATAGAAATCACCTTTACACGTTTCCACAGAAACAACGCGTGCGAAGCCGCGGGTAGAACCTAGTATTAAAATAATGTTTGTGTATCACCAGTAAGTAGTTCAAATAAATATATAACGCGAGAAATAATATGTGACAGCAATGGCTGCCTAAAAATTAAAAAATCGATTCTGCCGACTGCTGTCTATAAAGCTAGGTACTGACTGGTGTTACGGCATTATTTATCGTTCACAGCGAGCATGATACGTTACTTTACATACCCACGTGGTGCGGGTTTAGAATTTGCACCACTCCATCTCTTCCCGCGGGTGTCCAGAGAGACGACTAAGGGATTACCACCGGGGGCGGGCAGCAGCGCCTCCTGCAGAACAATTCTACGACCAAACTGCGATCCCCAACCCGCATGCCCAGCGTCATTACCCCCCATGAGATAAAAGCTTATCAGGAGGAGGCTTGCGTCCAGCAGTGGACCAATACAGGCTGTAGAGGTTGAGATTAAGTATGATACGTTACTCCGTGTGCTAAAACCCGTCTCGTTGCTCGGCTCGAGCGCCTTGTTTCCCCTGACTACTGACAGGACAAACGCTCGATGTGTAACACGTTACATTACGCACCGTTACGCCCCGGTCAGCAGTACCCAGCTTAAGATGCCCTACTGCACCCTCGGTAACTCCCGTAGCACACCTCCGCTGCGAAACCTTAACAGCGGACCCGCAGTAATTTCGCCATGTCTTGTCCGTGTGTAGGAGAAGCGGAACACTAGCGAAACTGCCTGTTCTAACGCATAGATTTGACTATAATTCTATCTCTTTTCCCGCACGGTTTCGTCGATCGGCTCCGACGTCAGCCACACCTCCGCTATAGTTCCGCAACTCAAACCACACTTGATCGCTGCGGAATTCAACCAGCGAGTCCGCTACTTGTGTTCCGCAGCGGAAGTGTGCTACAGGCGTGAAACATTTCCTTGCACCCCCATGTTTTTCTAAGCCGCGATGTAAAACTTCATGCGCCATGATTACATAGGTATTCCAAACGTATTTCCAAACTCCTTTCAAGACTCTGATTTGAAAAGTTCCACAATCACAATGAAGTCATCCATGTAATAACCTCTGTGAGATTGCTATAGCGCATAGCGTTCTCATTAGGTACGGTAATGCTCTGCTCAAGTGTCATTTCATAATTGGCCCGGAAACTCAGTTGCGTACTCAGAGAGGGGAATGTTGCCAACATACATGCGTAAGGCGTTTACGCGTCCTGTGGCCATTCTGTAATTCTTTAATGTACACAATAATACCTACATAACAGGAATTTAACTTTTTAACCGTCACGATTACGTTTTTTTACTAACGTCAAATAGACGCGCATATTGTATTTCACTATACTATATACATATATATATTACTGTATTTCACTACCTATTGAAGTACCAAGCTCTACGGAGGACATGTTTTGCATTTGAACACTCATTTTATGCCCACCCTGTAGAGACGGAGACTTTTAAGTTGCGTGTCCACTGCGTACGCAGCGTAAGGACGCTTGATGATGATTTGATGCTTTGTATTGATTTCTTTGGTACAGCGTCCGCTGGATCGGCATGTCTGATACCGATGCCAGGCATAAACTGAATACCGACACCGCGTACGCTCCAATGCCGCTTGGGTAGACGCAAAGCTTTATTGTTTCTTTAGCCGTCAGAGCCAGATCTGTGTCGAAGAGGGCATTTTAAGAAATAATCACAGAACGCCCAGACGGAATTGTGGTTATTAAGTCAGCAATTTACAATACCTATGTAATTATTTACTAGAAAATGGTCTATGACTTGCGACTTATTACTTCCCGCTAAACCTGTTGCCCCGTTTAATTTCTTGTAGAACGCAGAAAAAATGAAAAACGCAAGAACAAAAATCTCCCATGCAATTTATAATCACCATAACTATTAATAGTTGAAGTAATAATCTTATAAGTCATGAAATGGAGGATATATAAATAATAAATAATGCTGGACAATCCACACAGCATCATCTAGCCCCAAGCTAAGCAGAACTTGTGTTAGGGGTGCTAGATGACTGTAAACATAATACAAAATATACCATGGATAGATATTTTTTTATGTATAGAAAATACCCAGAACAAATATTTGCAGATCGTACAAAATTTTTGTTCCAAGGCGGGAATCGAACCCGCAACCTCCTGCGTCGCAAGCGTACCTTCGCTCCGCCGCGCCACATATGTAGATCATCAAAGGAGGATGTTTTTATGATTCCAGTAACGAAATACAATATTACTCACTTTAAAATAAAACGAAGTTTCCACCAAATAAAGCTTCCAACGTCAATATTTAATGCCCTGTGTTTCCATCAACACTGGAATATGGAATCCCTGTTATATAGAGAAATTATTAATACCCTTTTACGATAGAGTAGATTTATTACGCCATAAAATAGCAGAGAAAAAATGAGTAAAACTTCAGGTTACTTTGAGACAAAGCGCTCTAGTTTAGTAAGAGTTTAAAATGAATCTACTTTTAGATTTTTTTCTTTTAAATCAGGTTACATCTTGTAACTTTTAAACGTTGATTTTTAAAATACTAGGTCTAATTTATTTCTATCATATGATTGTAATTTTCTTTGTGAATATGATCTATCTGATTTTTGATAATTTTGGTATAATCGAGCCTACAATACACACCAACGACGACGACGCGACGCCGCCGACGCCGCCCGGTGGCGGCGGGGGACATACTTACGAAAAATATTAAAATTACCCAACATCATTCTACAACATAATTTTGTAGAATCATGTCGGTGGTCACTTCTGCGACCAATGTCGGAGTTCCGCGACACTTACAAATAGCCGAAAGTTGATTCGTGCTGCACCGACTATGTTTCCCACTCCGCGGCTTTGGTGTGTTGATTCCTAGCTATGAAGCCACAAACCTGCGTGCTGTGTCGCCGACTTTGATGTATTTACTCTATTATTGGTTCTCAGTTACGTTGGCTCGTCGAGAGGGCAGTCATAAAGCCGCTGCCCCCATACATTTTCCTGCGAAGCAAAGCTTGTCATGTGCGTAGCCTCTCGTGCGCAGCGGTGGAGCAGCGGCTTTATTCTCTAAACTAAAGAAAACCGCCCCTAAAGTTTTTGTTTTTATAGTGCGTAAGCCTCACACTCTGGTAGCACATTCCCGTACGAAGGATGCGGGTTCAAGTCCCATCGAAGACAAAAAAAATGCGAAATTATTTGATTTCTTAAAACCGCCCCTGCTTACGCTTCTTGTATGCACCTGAAATTCACCATACTAGTTAACCTACCTATCATTTTTAACCCCCGACGCAAAAAGAGAGGGGTGTTATAAGTTTAACATGTCTGTCTGTGTATCTGTCTGTGGTATCGTAGCTCCCAAATGGATGAGCCGATTTTCGTTTAGATTTTTTGTGTCATAGATAATTTTATCCCGAGTGTTCTTAGCCATGTTATGTCATGAAAATCTGTCGGGGATTTAAAATTTTGTTCCTTGTTGAATTACGTACTGCGCACGTGGCTTGCCCATGGAGACGAGCCGCCTTGGCCGAAATTCGGCGAGGAAGATCATATAATTTTGAAAGAAAAAGAAAGAAAGAAAGAAAGAAAATAAATTTATTGGTTCACCAGTACAACTTGCAACCATTACAATTATACTTAGATACTATATATAAAAATATAAAAAGATAATGATGTAATAACAATAATAGCAGCAAGAGCTGCACGCAGTGAACCAAAAGGTCCCATCTCAGCATATATAATTTTAAGTGTCACTACATTAACAAAGAATATTACAATCAAATAATACAAACAAATTAAAATTAGTATTTAGAATTGAGCTACCTACAGACTGTTGCAAACAATGTTAAGGTACCTCAACTGATCCATATCAATACCAGTCAGAAACCTAACTGCTACATATTTTATTTTACCTTCATAATGGCAGCCCCACATGGAAGGTAGCGGGACGATCTTGTGGCTTTTGACCGATGGGAGTCTGCAATACACTGAGATATTAAGAATTGTGCGGGAGAGGCCTTTGCCCAGCAGTGGAACGAAATAGGCTAAATAAAAAAACAAAAAAATAATGGCAGCCCTTCTTTGACGCAAAAAACAAAAATTTTACTTATTTTTCTCGTTTTAAGAGATCGAACTAACGCAAAACTTAAAAGATCGAGTGTTGACGTGATAAATGGGTTTTATCTCAAATCGAGTAAAGTGGGAAACTTAAGAGTTATGTAAGCGGTGTGGTAATTATTTATCTACGTACCTACACGGGTTGGACTACATTTAGCAACACCTAAAGTTCACTGACCTCACCTCAACAGCCTGTATTGGTCCACTGCTGGCCCCTTGGTAAGCAACTTATTGCCCACTAGCAACCCGCCCCGGCTTCGCACGGGTGCAATGCTGATACTAAATACACTACAGAATCGGCCCCCCAACCGGTACCGCTGCAACCGCTATGTACGCATTTTAAATCTGTGATATCTTCGAAAATATTCATTTAAATTACATGCTGTACGGGGCCATATTAATCTATATTAAATGCAAAATATATTTAAAGTACTTAATTGGATAAGAATTAATGCTTTACCTATTGCTTAAAATCGCTTCGTAAATAAGCCATTATTTCTCGTAAAAAGTAAAGGATAAAAATATTGTGGGTTATCCCTAAGAGATAGACCTACACCATCATGGACTTTTTGTTGACCTTCTTAAGATGTACAAAACTGTAGTACATTATTTTTATTTATCTTGTAGGGTTCAGACAGCGTTTGCAATATAAGCGCAAAAAAATGTGTATATTTACGACATCACATTAGAAACTTCAAAAATTATCAGTGTTTCTCTACTATATTATGCATGTATTATACATATAAACCTTCCTCTTGAATCACTCTATCTATTAAAATAAAAAACCGCATCAAAATGTGTTGCGTAGTTTTAAATATCTAAGCATACATAGGGACAGACAGACAGACAGGAAGCGACTTTGTTTTATACTATGTATGATGGTAAACCTCATGCTGGGCATGTGGGCTGGGATCATAGTTCGGTGGTAGAACTGTTCTGCAGGGCGCGCTGCTGCCCGCCCCCGGGGGATATCCCTTAGTCGCCTCTCTTTAACTTAACTTTAGTCTTTGAACAGAAATGGATAAACTGCAATGTTTCCCTGTAGGTGGAGCTAACGTCGCTACAGTCCGTAGAAAGTCGCAAGATTTTCGACTCCTAAGTCACTTGACCTCGTGGTGTAGTTGGTTGGTTCATTCCGGTACTGACAGAAGGATGCGGGTTCAAGTCCCGTCGAAGTCAAAATGTTTGCTATATTATTAGATTTCTTAGCTTTTATTATTATTACTATTATTATTATTAACCGGGTTCATCCCACTGCTGGGCAAAGGCCTCCCCCCACTCTCTCCAGACATCACTTCTTAGCTTTATGTAACGTTAATTTATTTATACGTATATTTGTTGTGTGTCTGATTACCTGGAGGTTAGGTATGATCCAACCCTTATCCAAACTTCGGCAAAACTTAGGAAGTAAGAACTATAGACTACTTATGTTGAATCCGACCGCAGTTCCTCGGAAAAACTTATTGCCAATCAATATGGCTTTGACCTTTTTAGCGCAATGAGTGACCAATAGAAAAATACAAAACTGATTCTAACTCTTGATAAATACATTAACTTTGTTGCTGTTTATTTTATTTGTAACGAATAAGGTAAACTGCTGTGTGGTGCCGGCTTAGAATTTACACCCAACCCCAACTCTTCCCGCGGGTGTCTAGAGAGGCGACTAAGGGATATCCACCGGGGGCGGGCAGCAGCGCCCCCTGCAGAATAATTCTAACACTGAACTGCGATCCATTACCCCCCCCCCCCCCATGTGATAAAATAAAGCACTTTTCAGGAGAGGCTTGCGTCCAACAGTGGACCAATATAGCAGTTGAAGACTGTAAATGCTGTGGCTTCGTTAGAATCGACCCCTCGCACTCAGCCCGGATGTATGTAGTTACTTAGCTATTCTCTTATTTATAGTCTAGTTGTAGTTATTGGGGTAAACGTTGTCATGAGTACAAGTAGTGTATGACGCCTTCAGTCAGGTGGGATGACGATCTGCGAAACACTGCAGCCAGATGCTGGATGCGGCAAGCTGAAGACAGGGCGCTATGGCGCTCATTAGGGGAGGCCTATGTCCAGCAGTGGACTAATATAGGCTGATGATGATTAACTTTAATGGTATGTCGTTATCAATAATGTAAATTTCTCAAAGATTAAATAAAGTATTGTAAATGTAACCTATGGTTCTAAGTTCAGGTAAATGGTAAATGATTATTCATATCTTCAATTCAATATAAATATGTCGCTCAATATCTCATATCAATGCAATGCAATGGTTTCTTTGTTTCAACAAAAATGACTCAAATAAGACAAGCTCATGAACCCACATTATGTACTTACCGGATGTGACGCGTCGTTACGTATTCATGACGCGGGTAGCTGGAATTTCATTATTCCAATACGATGTAGGTGAAGGCAGGGGCGGAGTTAGGTGGGGCCAGGGGGCGCATAGACCGGAGACATTTGGAGTATAAAATTTGACTTGTGTATGTGCTTATTTTGTAAGCCCAAAGAAGTATTGACTCCTACTTCTTTTGACTTCTGGATAACCTTCACTTGTATTTGTCTAAATAACTGTCCCGGTATATTTGTCAACGGAGGACCGAGCGTTGCTGGCTTGCTAGTGATTAGCTCATGCTGAGGTAGTCGTTTTAAATAAATCAATAAAAAATTAAACGTTTGTTAATTCATTATTCAGACGTTGTCCATAAATCACACATTAAATAAGTATACACTAAGCATTACAAAAAATCAAGGATAAAATAAAATAAAAATACAAAGTTACATAACACAAGTAAGAGCAGACATTCACAAGAGTCCCAACCTAAGGAGCCTCTAGAGTTGAAAAACTATGATGCATGATTTAAACTGCACAGTGCGAAATAGTTACGAGTATGATCCAATGATCCAATGGAACTGGCGCAGTCAAACTGAGGACCTCAAATTTTACTACCTGCCCCTTGCTATCCAATCCTCGAATCGTCCCTGTATCAGATATTATTACTACTAGGTAGGTAGTGTATCGAGTGATATGTGAAACCGAGATATTTACCTGCTACATTATCCAATACACTACTCGCGGAAGGAAGCGGTAGTAAATTGCTTAACAATGTATGCAATGTATTCTTTGTAGAGTCCGCTTCAGATATATCTAAGCGTTCAGCCTAACCAAAAATATAGAATTTCTCTTCTTTTGGGACATAAACCAACAAGATTTTTGGAGGGTTGTAAGTGTTATTCGCACCATTTCCCGATAGACCTATGTAATAAGTGTCAATTTAAAAATCATATTTTCAACAACTGTGTTACTTAGGACATTGAGTCTAGGTCCACCCAAACATCTTGTAGGTACGGCCGTAAGTACAACAAAAATGCGCACTTCAGCCAAAAAGCGGTCCAAACGAAACAGCATAGTACACGGGCGATGCAACCCACTTGTACACACACGCGTATCTGACGAACAACACTGCGACGCATCAAGTGACACGTGATGCGTGGCAGGGTGTTAACAACACTGCGACGCATCAAGTGACACGTGATGCGTGGCAGGGTGTTAACAACACTGCGACGCATCAAGTGACACGTGATGCGTGGCAGGGTGTTAACAACACTGCGACGCATCAAGTGACACGTGATGCGTGGCAGGGTGTTAACAACACTGCGACGCATCAAGTGACACGTGATGCGTGGCAGGGTGTTAACAACACTGCGACGCATCAAGTGACACGTGATGCGTGGCAGGGTGTTAACCACCTTACTCTAAACTATCTGGGTAGACCTAGGTAATTTTGAGTAATTAATGAGATAAAGATTTCGATCGTTTGTTAAATGTACCTACTGTACTTGTGTGCTTATTTGTTACTAAAATATTTCATTTTTAATGTGTTATGTAAATGTGTGTGTTGTGGCAAATAACTAGTAAGTTCTATGTCTAAATACGTCATATTAATGTCAAGGAGAACTTCAAATAAGTTCTCGTGCACTAAAATGCAACTTATATGACAGGGACACCATACTTGCATGCAAACCTCTCTGTCTGGACCGTAAAATAAGACTGTGAAACATATATTGTTCAAACTGTGTAAAATATATTTGGTCTTAATTATTTTCTAATGTTTAATTATATATAATGTATTTGAATATTTTTTAATCTAAAATTTTAATTGTATATTTGCATGCTAGATCATAGCGAGACATGAGCACATTATTTGTATATATACCACCTGTACACCATGTTTGACGCAAATCAATCTCTGAATCTTGAATCTAAGAACTACTTTTAAATTGTTCAACAGTTTGTCCTTTCGGACATATAATAAAAAAAATATTATTAACATTAGTTAATAAATTTAAAATTATAGGAATTTCACATTTTATAAAACCTTAATTGAGGTTAACAATAGGAGTTAAATAACAATGATTACTATCTATATTTTCAGGGGGTAAATGGTAACGTAATGGTTTGCTTTTCAAGTTTGAAGCTCTTGCATGAAAGTTAAGGTTGGTTTTTGAGTCAACTTGTTCATCGAGTGTACGTAAGTACTTACTACATCTCTGGGTCTCTGATTGCTGTCAAATTAAAGTGCCATAGACCCTCAGCATAGACCGTGCTCGTTTTGACATGATACCCCATTGACATCTTCTCTCCGCGAAAGATCCCTTAATTATTATATAATATTATCAAAGTTAATTAAAGGGTTTTCTTTTTTGAAGAACGTTTCGTTGCTGTCACTTTGAACGCATTCACAGCAATCGTTACGGAATAGACTCCTGGTCACCACGGATAGACTTCTGGTCACCACGGATAGACTCCTGGTCACCACGGGTGCACGACACATTAAAGATTCAGAGTACGAAGCCAAAAAAATAAATTTATCTTAATGCTATTATCTTAATCAATTAATTAATAAATCGTATAATAAATGGATTTTTCGCGAATCGTAACAGATTCAGGCAAGTCAATCAAATAAATCCGGAAGACGAATAATTCTAAGTTCGTTCATTATCGCAATCCAAATAAGTGGAAACCCTTCAAAGAAAAACGGATTTAACTTTTCTACTTACAAAAGTGTTATTTTTTAGGAGTTCTTTTGACATCATCGTGTTTTGGGAAGTGGATTGTTTTCTTTATTTTTTTATGTTTTCAAAGATTTGGTGCTTGAAATTATTTAATTTAGCCACGCTTAAGTACTACGGTCTGTGTTAGGGTTAAATACTTTTAAGAAACTTATTTTTCTCCAAAACTCATCAAAATATTAAAGTTCATTCAACTTACGCGTACAGAACACATTATTATAAATTTTCACGGGTATTAATCGCGTTCATTTAACTATTGATATATTATAATATAGTTTATGTGGCCTGGCCACAACAGAGTGTAAACCAATTGAAACGTCGGGAAAAATAGGTAAATAAACGCGATACGCAAATACCCGTGATTATATATTATATCATCAAAATTATTCAGTGTTATATATTTTTATAATTTGTTTTTCTCTAAGTGTACATTATAATGTAGGTACCTATTTATGGAAATAAAGAGATTTTGATTTGATTTGATTGTTAAGTATCTAGCATTTTTCAACTTTTCGGAGGTAATTTATTAAGCTCTAATTAAGAGCGCTTTTATCTTTAACTGATATAGGTAGGTACTCAATACAATACACTACATAGATAGATATTTTTACAATATATAGAAACATCCAAAACATCCGGAACAAATAATTATCTGCTGTTTGTACAAACATTTGTCCTGAATCGAACCCGCAACCACCTGCGTCGCAGGCGGACCTTCGCCCGCCGCGCCACAGAGGTCGTCAAAAAATTAAATGATAAAGAAATTGGTTTTTTGTCCTCAGGTGAGTGCGCCCCAACCCTGGCCCCATGGAAACCAATCCATGAAGTGACAACCAGCGAAGCAACTAGTCCACACGACAAACATATCTACGACATAAACGATATCGTCAACTTTGAAGACAACGACATCGTCATGAGAGACCCAAGCATCAAATTCCACGATAACAATAAACTTGATAATTCTGTCGATCCACTGAACGAAATACAGAAACTCAATATGGCGGAGTTCAAAGAAGGAAAAATTATAACCAATGATGTCAATAATGTTAAAAATCAGAAATCTGATCCAGTTAAGGAAATACAGAAAATAAACATGGCTAATCTAAATAAAGAAAACGATTTCAATAATAACGCTATCATGGCAGACGGTTTCGGGAAAATTAAGCAAAATGCAAATGACAACACCAAAGAAAAAAGCAATGATGTAAAGAAAAACCTGATCAATGATCTTGCAGTCAATGATGCTAAGGTGGATCTTAAAGTTTACGATGAAGTTAAACACAATGACGTTATAACAGCTGATTTAAAAGATAAAGATGATGTTTGCGAATGCCAGCACGGAGGAGGCTGCGTGAACCATGTCTGCTTGTGTCCACTTGGGTATGCGGGTGATAAGTGCGAGATTACACTGGATCTGAAGGTAAGGGAAGAGTTACTTCTTGCATCTAAAGCTTCGAAAAGGGGAAATTAAAAGGGAAATGATACTTATCTGTTTAGGTAGGTACTGACCGGTCTTATGGGGGGTACTGCGTGTTACACAGCGAACGTTCGTGCAGTCAGTATGGGGAAAGAAAACCCTCGCAACGAGCAACGACGGATTTCAGCACACGGGGCGGGGAAACGTCCCCAAGACGCTGGCTGCGCCAGATACTCACCAGGTCTCGGGTTACGCGTCGCTTCGATCGCTTATGCTATTGCCGATGAATGGAAGAAGATACTGTTAGAATGCCTGAGGTTTTGCGAGATTGATGAATGAAAGATGAGAGAAGGTACCTATATAAGAAAATAAGAGAGTCTTGTTATCATTATTGTTTGTTTATTTTATTATTTTTATTTTTTGTTTTATGTATGTATTATGTAGGTATGTGTGATCTTTGTATAATTTTTTATCTTGTACATAACTAGTGTAATTGGTTAAATGTAATCGTTCTAGTTATAAATAAATAAATAATGCTCAGAAGTTTTCTTATAAATATTAAATATATTTATATAAAAGTTATAGTTATTACTTCTAAGATAATTTACACTGTTCAACATTTCTTACCTTGCCGTTCCATTTGTTTATTTAATATCGGTATAATCCTTTTTGGCCTTAATGTTGTATATATTTTAAGTATTTATATGGAAATTGTAACGCTCTGGTTAACCTCAATAAATATAAATAAATAAATAAATAAAACCGAAGAGTCTCGGTACCCCACGGATCTAGAGTCTCGACTCCAAGGGGAGCAAATGTGTAGGCTCTGTAGAGACCTGCATATTTTTGCGTCTCATGGTATCTAATAGATTTTCACGTCACCCCATGCTAATCCAAAACTTTGAACTGTGCTTGGGTCATTTCTTTTTTCATGCTTGATGGTGTAGGGTACTAAGGAATGTCTACCTACCCCACATGCGAGCCTTTTACGTAATGTAAAGTAAACAAAAATCTGTCTTTCAGGTTCCTCGGTTCAACGGATCCTCGTACCTTCGACTCCCAGGCTTAGGCAGCTCAGCATCCACTTGGCTGGATATTCAGGTAAATTTTTAGAAACAAACCTAAAGTAGCAAAATACTTAAGAAAAAAGTAAAGAATCAAATTCATGCACGCATTTCGAACTACTTTGGTCCGAACGAAGTGGGACGAATGCGGAA
Organism: Eupithecia subumbrata; assembly: GCA_949316285.1. Lineage (NCBI taxonomy): Eukaryota > Metazoa > Arthropoda > Insecta > Lepidoptera > Geometridae > Eupithecia > Eupithecia subumbrata. The sequence goes on along the minus strand of OX438644.1, from coordinate 253,094 downwards.
TAACTCGCATTTTCCATTATATTCACAGGTTGATCCCTGCGGGGTCCAAAATAACCCCCTTTCGGCTTAGTACACATATTACGTGGCACTCTGTAAAAAAAAACCAGGGTCAATACGCAAGATGCGATTTTCTCACGTTGTAAAGTACCTTTTAGACAAACAACTGGTGGGGTGATCCATCAAAACGCCAGAAAAACGCCAGTCATTGAAAATAAGGCCCGGATTGTGGTAGAAAAATTATATTTCTCCATTACCAAGGTCTCTAAATTAATTATTTCGCCTCGAAAATTGAGACAGTGGAATAAATTGATTGATCAGTCTTTGTTCTAAATTATGACCGATCGTGGTCGATCCGGTTTCAATCTCTGTGGATGCTGTACGAAATGAATTCTGCTTACGTCTTACAAGAAAGTTTTGAAATTAAATTAAATGAAATTTATTTTATAAACTGTGTACAAAAAGATTTAAAAAGCTAGATGGAACAACAGTTGATCCATTAATTATGGACGTACAATATGTAACTTGTCTTGTAATTTAATTTATCTATACTAATATTATAAAGAGGAAATTTTTGATTAATAGGCTCCGAAACTACAGGACAGATTTGAAAAATTCTTTTACCATTAGAAACCCACATTATTCCTGATGAACAGAGGCTATTTTTGACGACCTCAGTGGCGCAGCGGGGGAGAGTCCGCCTGCGACGCAAGAGGTTGCGGGTTCGAATCCCGCCTCGGAACAAATTTGTGTACGATCTGCAGAAATTTGTTTCGTTGGTCTGGGTGTTTTCTATGTATAATAAAAAAAAATCTATCTATGTATATAATGTATTAAATATATCAGTTATCTAGTACCCATAACACAAGCTTTGAGTAGCTTACTTTGGGGCTAGATGGTGCTGTGTGGATTGTCCAGCATTTACTCATACTCATACTCATTTATTCTCCGTAGGAGCACAAGGCACACTTGGAAATGTCACTTTATATAAGGTTACAATTTGATGTGCTTAAACTATAATTCAAAGCCATAAAACAGACAAGACAGAAAATAATCAAGGAACTTAGGAATATATACATACAATAATAAGTAAATTTATAGTTAGATCAGCTTTAAATGGGCATCGTCAGAGTCATGTAAACAAAATACCTAAATAATAATTATAAATTCATGGTGCTGCTGTAAAATGGCATTGTCTGAAACAATTAATTCTAATAAAATATATTAGATAGGTAATTACTGTACCTAGGTGAAGTGTAGCTGCTAAGGTGCATTGTCATTTGTCATTTGTGGACTAGGCTATGATAAAATAATTGTGTGATCTAACATAATCAAAAACTTATTGAATGTCATTCATTAGCGTTACATTATATTGAAATAAAGCAGCTTGATGCGCATTGTCCGGTTTACATAAAATAGCATGATTAGCCTAGCCTGTCGACTGACTTAGGTCCCAGATGCATGACTCTAATCTAAGGTTGATGTACGTGCCTACCTAACATTCACAAAAAAAAAGATTGAAAATAAAATTGTATTACTGATGTCAAACGGGTTCTAGGACAACGGGCAGTAAAAATGTAGTTAGTTGAATATAAAATAAACATCTTTATAAAATATCCTACGGAGTTTTGTCTTGAATTTTCTAGTAGGTAGGTAGTTCTTTTATGTCTCTAGGAATTTTGTTAAATACTTTTACAGTCATGGTAGAGCAATTTTTCTCACTCAGTGCAGTTTTGTGTCGGGGCAATATAAGCCTATTCCTAGTGGGATCTTTATTTTTTATGACAGTTTATCTTTATACTGGTTAAAGATGTCACTGGTCATGACTGTGGAGTGGAATCGTAGGCGGCGACGAAGGCTGCGATAATAGGAAAGACAAGAACACATCAAGGGTTACAAGGGTTACAGGGGCAGGCAGGGGTTAAAAACACACGTTTAAAAACAAAATGTTAGCTACCTATCGCCAAATAATGGCACATACGAAACATACCGCCGCATAGCATAGACGCCGCACGGCCAGAGCCCCGAGTCCCGAGTTCGGTCCACGGTGCTGTCACAGTCCTATATGTATACAGTCGTTCGACGAAGGCATTTTGACGTGGTTTTAACAGAGCAATCGTGCGGGGGCCAAGGGACGGGACGGGGGAGGGACGCTCCCGAGTTACATACATCACCGCCTTAGTAACTCGGGAGCGTCCTCCCTTCGACCCGTCCCTTGCCCCCCGCACGATTGCCCTGTCAAAAGAGAGATGTGAGATTTGATAGAGCGCCTCTATTGTGCGGACAGGGGGGAGGGAGGGAGGGAGGGAGGGAACTACGCACGTCCTACACAAAAGTGAGACGTCACTAACACGTCGCGACTGTATCTTCTCAGAGCTCTGGAGGTCTGCAGCGATCATCAAATCGCTTATGGCGGCTATCTATATCTGTGTCAATCAATATTTATTTAAAAAATTCAATGCTAAATCTAGATCGATGCTAACATTATACTAATCTAGAAACCAGGACCAAAATGTATATATACTGGGTGGATTTTTGAGACGGGACAGTAAGGGCAGGTACACTTAACCGTTATAGTTACAGGAAAACGTTTCTAGTAGACCTTAGATAACTTTTTGGGATATTTGAACTGCATTCACCGATTTAATGACATAAGTCATTTGCTGTGTGAATTGTCCAGCATTATTTATTTATTTATTTATTTATTTTTGTAGTTCTCCCAACCTCCCGCCTACTCAACAAACCTGTGTTGTGTTACAACTAAACGTAAAGACATGCATTTCCAATCTTTTGCAATATATCTACCTAATGAACAACAAAGATGGAAAGACGTACCTAAACCGAAGTGCGACCAACGAAACAACAATACGCACGTGAAACACGAACGCTGGCGGTGCCGCCGGACTATGACTGAGGTGGGTGGTGCATATAACTGGACCTTATTTGAGCGTTCCACTTTCGAGAAGCTATAGTACCCAATCTCCCGAATATTACTTACATCGATGCTTATCCCTAATCAATCGTAGATAATTCTATGTCATCTAAATTAAACGAGCGATTAAGCGAGAATACAAAATAAAATAAACTCCCAGGTAGCAATATATTAGGTAATCAAAACTTTCTCCGATACGCGTTAATGATTGTGAGTTCCCTACTTTATGCTCACTAGACCCATTGGGAAGTTTCAATGTTTAGAAGCTTATTTGTAAACGTTTTCTAGCTTTGTATTGGATGGTAATGGGTGGTAATATTTATTAACTGTTTGGGAAGTCCAAGCAGCAGGAGTGTTCAGGACGAGCTTTTTAGTTTATCGGGAAAAGAAGCTAAAACTCATTTTCTGAACAGCCCTGTAGGATTCTTGTAGGTCTTTTTTATGCCTCCAAAACCCCGTGTACACACAGAGGAACAGAACCCACTAAACCGCAACATTCCTAAAGCCGCTAAACCTGCAAGACGCATGCTTAAAATGAATTTGCCTTTGGGTTTTTTTTCAGTCAAAGTTTCAGTTTCAGACGCACTGATCGGATGAATATGAAAAAAAAAATTGAAAAATATTTATGTATGTATAAAGAATCCAGGTTACAATTTGCCATCGGCCTCCGCACTGGAGGTGAGTTTAACTTGAGTTATTATGGACTATTAGAACAAACATTAGAAAATTAAAATCTTAGAAACAATGTAACTTAAAAGTGACGCTTAAAAGGGTAACTGGGAATAGTGAGAATAACAAAATATTTATCACTACCAACTATTAAAGAACTACCTATATTACAACACTTATTCTAGATACAATTACCTACAATACTCAAACTAGCTTAGGATCAGTGGGCACTTGTTTTTGTGTTCGAATTAAGCTAAACAACGCTTACAAATAACCCAGTTAAATGGATGAAACCCTAGGGATTAAACTCGCGAGAGTTGAAGCAACAAACTTTTAAATTATGTTTTTAGTTCAGTTTAACTGATAGACTCGTAGTTTCCAACTATCATTTAGTAACTAACTACCTACTCTATAGTTATTCATTAAAGTTGAGTAGTTAGCTACGAGTATGACGGTAGGAGTGATTGTATATTAAACGAGTCATAGAAAACAACATTATTTTATCTGGGACTAGTTTCTGCCCGCGGTCTCGCAAGTTTTATTTATATAGAATCGTATAAAGGTTATAAATATACTATATGAACTGAGTTATGAGATGAAAGGTAGTAAACGTTTTATTCCAGGCTTAGAACTAAAAAAAATCAGCCCGATCCGTTCAGTAGTTTTGGCGTGAAGAGGTAACAAATATCCATCCATTAGCATTTATAATATTAGTGTGATGTGATCCGTGCAGAGTTTATTATGACCTAAAGAAAAAATACTTACCAACAATAAACCAGCAAGATTTAACTTACGACTTAATCGAACATCAATAGAGAAGACAGTTCAGACTTATTGCACTTACCTTCACCGCTACAGGGACACCTTACAATTATTATTTTACACGTGGCAGTAACAATAAAGGCCGATCCAGGTAAAGTGTTAAGTATTTATTAGTGAATCTCCAATTCCATACAAAATATTGACGGGTCGGTGACGGACCTTCAATATTTTGTTCACTGATACTGAACAGTGACTTCACTGATATTTGTGAATCGACCTTAACCCTAGATCACTAACCATTCGTAAAAATGACGCGGCGTACCTGAGCATTTAGTGTTTTAGTAGGTTCCCGACCTCTGCCACCCACCCGTTTCTAATACCTTCCTAAATCGTATTATTAGCGACCTGCAGTCACTTATTGCGGATGCACATATATCGAATCGAGAGATATGAGATATCGAGATACAAGTATATGTGTTATAAAGGTATATATCAGAGGACAAAATCCCTGTTTAATATTAAGTACTAAACCTCTAGCCCTAAGTTTACTAACAAAATAGACTAAGTTGTCTGAATAAACAAAAATTTTATTATTATTATTATTAAAGATAACAGACTGTAACTTTGCAACCAAATATGAAACAAAATCATCGCTGAAATCATGAAAAATAAAAATCATAAGACCTTGAACATCTGTAAGGCTGCAGTCAAGTGATTTGCAGGGAGCATATTGTTTCTGTGTCTATTTACTGTTTTTATATGTTATTTCCGAAAATAGACCAAGAGGAGGCTAAACATTCTATTTAAAGTTGTTTTGTCCCATAAATAAACATTTAATGACAAAAAATTGATGTTTTAATACGTCGTAAAATTTACAATGGTTAGTAATACTGATAACGTTACTCGAAATGAAGGTTAGTGAGCTAGGGTTAAGCCGTGGTAGACGCGGCATGAGCATCCCAACCAACCTTCCAGCTCAGACCGTGCAGGTGCAGCGCTACGAGTCTACTGAACGAACCTCTCAGAGGCAGAGAGGCAGGCTCTTTCTATTCATTAGAACAAAGTAAGCTACTCAAAGCTTGTGTTATGGGTCCTAGATAACTGATTATATTTAATACATTATACACATTATACAAATATATAGATACTTTTTTTACTAAACATAGAAAACACCCAGACCAACGGAACAAATTTCTGCAGATCGTACAAAAATTTGTTCCGAGGCGGGGATCGAACCCGCAACCTCTTGCGTCGCAGGCGGACTCTCGCCCGCTGCGCCACTCAGGTCGTCAAAGTATGTATTTTAACACAGTCTACTTCGATAAGCAACTTACCTGGCAGGTGCGGCGGCGGCGGCGGCGGCGCGGTGTGGTCAGTGGTGATTATGCACAAACCCCAATGGAGAGATCCCAATGCAGGGTGATGGTTGTTGGAGGCATTTTGAGCCGTCTGTACGTCTTCTGATAAGGTTTTTTAAAATAAAAGTGTTTGTATTTTGTATTACAGATAACAATAAAGCCTGCAGCGGGCGACGGTCTCGTGGCGTACAGCGCGCAGCACGCGAGCGGCGACGGAGACTTCTTCTCGCTGCATCTGAGAGACTACTTCGTGGAGTTTGCGATGGACCTCGGCGAGGGGATCGCACTCGTCAGGTACAATACAATACAATACAATACAATACAATACAATACTCTTTATTGCACACCAAGTAAAACAGAAACACAGGACAGGAAAAGACAAATACAGATTACGTTGCACAGTGGACGGCCTTACGCCGAGCGATCTCTTCCAGGCAACCTCATGACCATTACTTTTGTTATCTTTGTTATCATAAGATATAGTTAGTTAACTATAATCTTTTACTAAGTGATTAGATTTAAAAAAAAATTGTTTGGGTAGCCCAGGCCCTCTTGATGTTCAAACTTTGACGAAAGTTGATAACTCACTTTGAGTTATCAACTTTCGACAATTTAACCCCTATTTTGATCATTTTCATAAAATCTTGTTGTCGTAAGAACTAAATTTTTTAAAGAAATATTTTATTTAGAACTGGTTTTTATATTATGTGGTCCATAAAATTATTTTTGACGGTAAATATAAATAGTTTTGCTATGATCCCATTTGGAAAAATTGTCTTCAAACTAAGGTGAGAATTTTACTAATGTCGTCAGTTTATCGAAATTGAATACGGTACGGATGTATTTGTCGTTGCTATAAAACTAAATTTTTATATAATCTCCTTCCAGGTCAGCGTACCCCCTGGAAGCGAACACTTGGCATCGGGTGACGGTGTCGCGAGCTGGTCGCCGAGCCTCGCTGAAGGTGAAGTCTTACCAGCGGCATGGAGAGGTTCATGAGGTAACTTTTTTAATAGTAGTTTTATTTTTAAAACGCAACATTACATCGGTGTCATACAGAGGTGCTAAAGCGTTACACTAAGCACAAAGAAACAAGAACTTGGTATCTAACAACTAACACAAATCTAAATAAAAAAAAACAATAACACACCGTAAGAGGATAAACAATTTTTTTAATGACTGGAAGAGGAAGCACATGGATTGTTTTCTGATAGAGGTTACATGCAGTTGATCAGAGTGGAACAGGACCGAGCAACCACTACTGGATAAATGAATCCACTACCGGCCTCCCTCTTTACCATTACACTTTGTCTCAAGTTCTGAGCTCAATTTCGGCAGCTATCGTTTTTATGTCATCGGCCTTTTGGCGTTTTGGTATTTCGGTTTCTATCCGGCCCTATGCTTGGCCCAGAATAACGCAAGGCCATAAATATATAGGTAGAGAGGGTTATGGTGCGTTTCCACTGACGCGGAGCTGGGCGGAGTGGAGAGGAGCGGACCGCGAATTGACCAATCAGTGCTCACAATCTGCACTCTACTGTGATTGGCCTATCACGGTCCGCGCTTCTCCACTTCGCCCATCTCCGCGTCAGTGGAAACGCACCCTTAATCTCAGCAAGCCAAAAGAAGCAGCAGAAACATACACAAATATGTATCTCCATTTATCCATAATTCAAACAGCCTACACAAAGAAGTGAACTGAACCTTCTTTTTCCAGAGGACATCGACCCGTTGGGTGACGGCGCACGGCGCAGCGCGACGCCTCACACTGAAGCAGCCATTGTTACTGGGAGGGGCACCGGATCCTCTGCCTCCTAGACTGGCCTTGTCTGCGTCCTTCAGTGGTTGTGTGGGACAGGTAGGATGGTCTTAAACGGTTGGGTCGCTCTCAGCACACATCGGGCATCGGACCCTCTACCTCCTGGACTGGCCTTGTCGGCTGTGTGGGACAAGTAGCGATGGTTTCAAAATCTTAAAAACCTCTTGTTTCTATATGATGGTATAGATGTAGAAAAAAGCGACTAAGGTGGTGATTTAGGAAGCAGGGACAAATTTCCGTCATTTTTGGATAAGTAGACCTTTTTGCCGCCACACCAGGACTTCTTCCTTCCGCTTCTGCAGTCCACAAAGCACCAAGCAGGTAGTAAACCTACAGTTCTAGAGTTCATACTTTTGCTGCGGCCAACAACAATGCAAAGAGTGACAATTAAGGAACCACATACCTAAACAAGATCCTCACATTGACTTACCAATCAAAATTTACTCGTGTCTAACAGATTCCTTTCACAAACAGTTAGACAAAATGGGTAAACAATTATCACCTTTTTATTTTCAGTTGGTGATAAACGATGAAGAGCTAGCAGTAGTATCATCAGCTCTGGGCGGGCTGAATGTGGACAACTGTGAAGAACCGACGGACAATAACTGCACGTAAGTAAAAACCTTTACAGCAAAGTACCTACTAGAAATAAATTCATGATTACTTTTTTCTACTCTGAAAAAATTTCTTAAAAAGTTTTTAAGTTTTGTGGCTATTTCAAATATGGTATCCTGAGAATCAAAAAAGGAAGATGGAAAAAAAACAAAACAAAAGTATTATTAATAATAAATATATATATATATTTTTGAGTGCAAAATGTTAATCAGGCTTACCGAGGATCGAGCCTGCTTATGCCAATCGCTAACCTTTCCTTTCTTTTTTAGTGACAAAAACCTCTGCGATGAGTTCGTGAAGATGCCAATCTACCCTCAAAACCTAACAGAAAACGATATTCACAGCAGCATAACCGCAAAAAAGGGCAACAATATCAAATACAGACGAAGCAAAAAGAAATATTCACACATAGACAAACACAAGAAATATTTTGTCAGTAAAAAACGTTTGGCAGAAAGAACAAATGATGTTTATACTGAAAAACCCTATGATGGTCAGACATACATGCAGATAAAGTATTTGCAGCCAACTGATTGGGTAGATTTAAATACCTATCCCAGTTTCAGCGGAACGGATAGTTTTATTCATATTGATGATGAAGAAACTATGAAAAGGTAAAGAATTTATGCAAACTGGTAGGTAGTATAATCCGTCAAAAATAGAATTTCTCAATCAGAGCCTGTTTTCCATGGTCAGAGCTAGATCTAAATACCTACTAAATAATTTAGTGCCCGTCTCCACCTACAATCACGGCTAATTAATAGCATGGTGCTTGCTATAATGGCGTCATCATTACAAATTACGCTCGACCTTAGTTCTATTGGTAGTTTCTAAAATCTCCCCAACTTTTTGAATCGGCCCCCAGACAACCTTTTGTAACCTGTATATCAAATTAAAGCAAACCAAACATCATAAAGCCAGGCACGAAGTTTACAATTTAAACAATTTAATTTCCCCAGGCTACGTCGCTACACCCTAGACATCAACATCCGGTTCCGAGCCGACACACCGAACGCACTCCTTGTGTGGAGCGGACGACCGCCCAGAGACTTCCTCTCTCTGGCTATAGAGGATTCTGTGCTAGTGTTCAGGTAAGACATTTTACAAGTAACAGACATACAGAGACTGCAGGCTACGTCGGTACACCCTAGACATCAACATCAAGTTCGGAGCTGACACATCGAACGCTCTCTTCGGGTGGAGTGGACGGCCGCCTAGAGACTTCCTCTCTCTGGCTACAGAGGACTCTGTGCTAGTGCTCAGGTAAGACTTCCTACGAGTAAGAGACAGACAGAGACTGCAGGCTACGTCGCTACACCCTAGACATCAAAATCAGGCTTTAGCCGACGCACCGAATGCTCTCTTCGTTTACAGCGGACGCATGTGTTAGGGATTCCTCTCTTCCAATATAAATAAGATAAGAATACTAGATTAAGTTAATTTTATTGCAAGCTTATATTAACAAGCGAAATGGGTCCTTCTTGGAGACCGAGAGGAGTGGAAGGCGGGGAGGGATGCCTTTGCCCTGCAGTGAGACACATCAAGCTGATGTAATATCTTCTTCTTCTCATTCGTAGCGTTCTTGGCAGAACGGTCGTGGTTGTCATGACAAGTCTTTGTTGTATTGGCAGATATTGCTCGCCTCACGATGTATCGCCATCTCTTCCTGTTGGTGGTCATTCTGGAACATTCATGCACGGGGACCCCTACGGCAGATCTTATCTGATCAGTCCATCTCATAGGCGATCTACCCCTCGATCTTTTACCCTCCACCTTTCCCTGCACGACTAGCCTTTCAATGGATTCATTGTCTCGCCTCGATACGTGCCCGAAAAACTTAAATCGGAAGCGAATAAAAATATGGGGAAAACGAGTGTACGCACGAGCGTGCTCTTCTTAGACAATATACACCCTTGCCTAACGCCTGCACTAGGATGAAAATTTTCGGACAATATTTCGTCTGTGCGAACGGAGGCTGTTCCATCTTCATACAGACGTCTCAAAAGGTGTACCAGGTGTTTTGGTGTACCCATGTCCAGTAAGGTTTTCCACATAATTGGTCATTTACCGAATCAAACGCTTTGGAAAAATCAACGAAGCATATGTAAGTCGGCTTATTGAATTCCCGAGCCTTTTCGATGATTTGACGTACTATTAGTATCTGTTCTCTGGTTCCTTCTAACAAAACCGGCCTGTTCTGGTGCGATTTTCTTGTAAATGTAGGCTTTTAAGCGTTCGTTGATAATAATAATATGTAGCATGATCTTGCTTGCATGAGATATAATAATATAATAAATAAATAAAATAAATAGTGCTGGAAAATTCACACAGCATTATCTAGCCCCAAGCTAAGCAGAGCTTGTGTTATGGGTACTAGATAACTGATATACTTAATAAAATACACTACATAGATAGATATCTTTTATTTTACATAGAAAACACCCAGACCAACGGAACAAATTTCTGCATATCGTACACAAATTTGTTCCGAGGCGGGAATCGACCCCGCAACCCCGCAACCGATATGAGCGCAATGAGCCGATAGTTGCTACATTTCTTTGTAGAACCCTTCTTATGTAAAGGAGTGAACACAGTGTGAGTCCACTCTGTTGGCCAAATTCCTGTTTGCCAGATTTTTTTGCAGATGCTGTGAAACATTTCCAAGCCATATTCACCTGAATGTCTTATAGTTTCGATAGGAACTGCATCTGCTCCTGTTACCTTTCCGTTCTTGCGGTGTGTTATTGCGGCTTTAACTTCTGACATAAGAATGTCTGGCTCTAGTTCTTCATTTCTGGGTTCCACAGACGGATAGTTACGCGATTGGTGGTCGCAGAATAGCGACTTGCAATATACGAAATATACATAAATAATTATTATACTTAATAATATAGACGACTTCTGTGGCGCAGTGGGCGAAGGTCCGCCTGCGACGCAGGAGGTTGCGGGTTCGATTCCTGCCTCGGGACAAATTTTTGTACGATCTACAGATATTTGTTCCCCTGAACTGTGTGAGTTGTCCAGCATTATTTATTTATTTATTTAGTTAGCCTGTAGTGTCCCACCGCTAGGCAAAGGCCTCCCCCTGGTCCCTCCACGTATCTCGGTTCTGAGCCAGCTGGACCCAAACTTCGTCAAAGGTGTCCAGTTCGTCACGCCATGCGCCATGCGCCATGCGCCATGCGCCATGCGCCATCATCGCTTCCTCGGTCTGCCACGGCCCACGGCACCTTACGCTCTCGCGGCTCTACTGACCGGAACTTTATTTAATACACGCACATACTTATCACAAAAGGCAGGGAAGGGTTCTTTAGTTCTTAATCAATTTATTTTTTACTAATATGTACCTCCCTATATTAGTTCCACAGTACGCATCCTCTATTGTACACCTAGCTATAAGTTCATAAAACCTTTATTATTTTATTCTACTGAATCTCGAATACAAGTCTACTAAGACAGGTACCTACCTACCTACTGCAAACACGGGTACCTACTGTACGAGTCCGTGGAGTGAAGCCCTGGTGACCTGTAATACAGGTTTCACTAAACCTACATCAGGCACCAGTCTTCACAATACAGATTCGATCTATAGAATATACCACATGGCTATTATTTTGTCTGCTTTAATCTCTTAAAGGTTCTCACCTTTGAGTAGAAAATATCATTAAAAAAAAACTTTTCCGTTTTTATGACAAGTTTGAGTTTTATTTTAGAAATTTACCATCATATTGTTACACTAAAAACAAAAAAGAAAACATTTCCTAACCATTTAATTATAATTAATTTTTAATTCCGAAAATGGCGCGCGTATCAGATTTCAATTCTGAATTTACAATTTTTTTTTAAAGTCTTCTAAACTCGGTTTGTTTATGGTTTTGACGTCAGCTTCAAACTGTCAGTCAACTTAGGCCATGGCCTCGAGCCAGCTGAGAAAATAATGATTATTAAAAACAAGAATCTAAAATGGTTATGATTTTCAGATACGACCTGGGCAGCGGTGAAGTGGTCATCATCGCCAACAATACCAAAATAGACAATGGCCTATGGCACAGAGCTAGGGCCACCAGGTAAATAAAACTTTTTGAACTTGGCCCACACACTACTGATTCTACAACTTTTAAACGAGTAGTTTCTGGTCGCGGCTTCGAACGAGTTTTTTGTATGGAAACGTTTAAGGTTTTTTATCACATGAGAACTGATTTATGATATTTGATTTCAAGCCCAGAGCAACCTCACCTCAACTCAACAGCCTATTATTGGTCCACTGCTGGACGCAGGCTTCCCCCTGATAAGTGCCTCATTGGCTTTTATCTCATGGGGAGTAATACCCATAATCCCCACGCTGGGCATGCGGGTTGGGGATCGCAGTTTGGTGGTAGAATTGTTCTGCAAGGGGCGCTGCTGCCCGCCCCCGGTAGATATCCCTTAGTCGCCTCTCTAGACACCCGCGGGGAGAATCGGGGTGGTGTAAATTCTAAGCCGGCACCACACAGCAATATACCAAGATTTATGGAATACCTATTTGAACGTTCCGTTCCGTAGTTTTGGCGTGAAGAAGTAACAAACATGCATCCATCCATCCATCCATCAGATCTTTCGCATTTAATATTAGCACAGATTTGACACAGACTGGTTGCCTCAAACCTTATTCTTTTCAGAAATCGTCAAGCGGGAGTGCTAGTAGTAGACGGTTCGGGTTCCGTAGGCAAAGTATCGCCGGGGAAACACAAACAATTGAACACTGAAAATGGACTGTATATTGGTAAGTACCTATGTAATTTTTTTATAAACTTTAAATAAAAATTCCTATAAAGATTTTTTTTTAATTCTTTGATAATCTATAAAAAAAACATTGATTCAAAAAATTTACTTATTGGACAGCACTAGAAAAGGCTTATTCCACTAATCCCCGTTGAAAATCCCCGTCAACGGGGAAAAGTGAACTTTTTGTTCACTATTCCCCGTTGACGCCGATGCGAGCTCGTAACGGGGATTAGTGAACTAAAAAGTTCATTAATCCCCATTGCGTCAACATAAAATACTAATAAAATAAAATAAAATACTAATACCTATAAGATTCATGTTTTTATTTATTTATATGGACTCGCTTATTGATTGTTTTATAAAATCATAAATTGCCTAGGCAACGATTCATTAACATTTTTAATAAAATCCGATTTTTACCTATTTATTTTTTATTCTATTTCAATTAAATCACAGAGCTATAAAAGGAAAACATAAGTATTATAAAATAAAATACAGATATGTACTTATGTAATCACATATTTTACGTTTATTAATACCTAGAATCACAGTTTAACAGTTAAATTAGTCTAATATACCTAATCAAATCACAGTTTGTTACAATTATAAATAAATAAATAATGCTAGACAATTCACACAGCATTATCTAGCCCCAAGCACGTATAAAAAACCACGTATAAAAAATTATGAATAAAAAAGAAATAGGTAAAAATCGGATTTTATTTAAAAGGTTATGAATCGTTGCCTAGTTATTGATTATAAAAATAACCAATAAGCGAGTCCTTATAAATAAATAAAAACATGATTCTTATACGTATTAGAATTTTATTTTTGACGCAATGGGGATTAATGAACTTTTTAGTTCACTAATCCCCGTTACGAGCTCGCATCGGCGTCAACGGGGAATAGTGAACAAAAAGTTCACTTTTCCCCGTTGACGGGGATTATCAACGGGGATTAGTGGAATAAGCCCTAGAAAATATGTGCGCTATCGAAATAAAAAAGATGGCATCATTTTTAATGCTGTCAAATCAGGAAGATTAATTTTTTGTGCAATGAATAGAGACGAAGAACGTCATCTCTAAAGCGAGATATTGAGACGCGCACAAAAGCATCAGCCAAGTTCGGAAAGAAACTGGCAATGCAATAGTAGTGAGTATCTCTATACGAACCATTGGGCACGCTTTTGGTCCCTTCTGTATTTATTATACGTTTTTTCGGGTACCTACAATCCGAAAAAACTTTTATATCCATCATGGTTATGAAAACTAAAAAAATATCTCTCAAATCATGGTCAATATCCCGTTGTGTTGTCCAGAATTTAGTACACGAAAGTTCAGAACGTGTTATATCAGAGTGTAAAATTTCATGAAATTATGGCGAACAGAACCTGCTAATTTTGAACATTTTTTCAGGTGGCCTTCCATCAATAGAAATGAACACAATGGGTAAATACAAAGCGGGACTGATCGGCTGCGTCTCCCAGATATCCCTCAGCGGAGACTTCGACATCCCCCTGTCTCTCTCGAAACTCCCGCACACAATAACCAACAACGTCGGTCGGTGCACTCCATGACAGAACACTCCTGATTCCATTGTTATCATCTTTTTGTGGGTTTGTTTTTTTATTAGCATATCAATGAAAATTTGGCTTTGTTTTAATGTAAAATATCTTGCAGAATTTGACAGAGAAATAGGATTAAATGTACCTTTGGTATGATACTTTCAATCAGACCTTTCTTCATTGAAAACTGATTTCAAATTTACAGTTAATTAAAAAATAAACTTTGTTTTAGAAATATAGTACTTTTGGTGCATTATTATAAGCCTGTAGCCCAGCCCATCGCCCATCGCCCTTTCCTTGCACTTACTTTCATTTTACTTACACCTCATGGCCTCTCTTATTTATTTATTTTCATAGTTTCTTAGTTAAAGAAGAGTTAAGGTTTTAATCACTCTTTACTATGCTAAGCGCCCAGTCCGTCTTACATCTCCGATTGAGCGTATAACGTAGTATTCGTCCATTTGGTATACCTACAGATTTCAATTTCTTTTGTGAACGTACATTTTGGTTCAAAATGCTTCCTACATTTACTGTTTGAATAAAATACGTACAACTAAATACGCTTCCGACAAAATGACCAATTCATTTAAATCTCCGCTTCGACATATCAATGTAAAAATTATTATGTACGGAGGCAATAATGTAAACTTGAAAAATCGCAATTAAAAACCTCTTTCTTACATATTTATTTAAAATGTACTTACGACTTTTTTATAGTAGAAACCTCTAGTCAATTTAGAATAAGCTGAACTGAAACTTACTTTATTACTTTTTTTTACTTATGTGTACTTTTTTCATAAACGTAATAACTTTTCAAAGTGCTTTACTATCTAGTAGGTAATAAAAACTATTTGTAATGTTATGAAGTAAATTGTAGGTTGTAACGAGTGTTTTGCACGCGTATTTTGGGTTCCGCAGTAACATGGTCATATTCATTTCTAATTATATTTTTAAGTTATATCTTAGTACCTTCTTAAATCATGCTTGATTTTAAAACGAACCATAGCAGCTTACTTATGGTGGTACTTCGGAATTATATTTAAAAGCGTAATTGTTTTAGATTATGTTACTGAATTTTAAATTTTTTTCTATTTATCGAACGTAACTAACACAATTTGTTATGATGTGAATGTATTTTATAAAATGTGTAGATCAATAATTTATATACTTACTACTTAGTGTTTTATATATCGAGACATTTGCATTTAGGTAAAATAATAATGAAAGGGATAAAAGTGAACTGAATTGGAAAAATTATGTATTTCTTTGTTTTTGATTGATTTTAACATTTGTTATTATATATTTGTTGATAAGTATTCACATATTATTATATGAAAGAGATTAACTTTTTTCCACTTCTGAGAAATTACGCTCTTATCTAAAAAGTAGGTACTACATAATTATGGATTTAATTTCTTCTTCTTAATTTATTACCAAAACGTTCTTGTTTTTTTTTTATCTTTTGCTGCGAAATCCAATGTTTAGCACAGATCTAGTCAATTTTGCCATAGAATATAATATACCTAATATATTATTAATGTATTATATAATGTAGTGTTAATATAAGCGCGCTTTATATGTGTATATATGATTTTCAATCATTTATCAAAAACATAATGCCAACCTAAAAACAATAATTTCTTCTTTTATTAATGAAATTATTTATTATACATACTTACGTTGGTTGATTTTATATAGATAATTAAGATTGATTACGGTTGGTAGGCATAAATGATTGAAAATTATAAAATTAGATACCTAATAAATAGATAAGTTAAATAAATATTTTATACTTACATCCCTAGAACCCTTTCCTAGGATTTTATTTACACCAATAATTTGTCAATTAATATACCTATTTCACAGGGTTTGTTGAATATTGTTGATCTTGCATATCTATCTCAATATTTTATATTAAAAATTCCTATTCCTCTAGCTCTTTGTGTACGCATTTTATAATTATTGAATTCTTTTCTTTTTAATTATACTCGTCAAATTTGTTTAGTAGATACCCAATTAAAATATTCTTAATGAACACTAATATTTTCTATTGAAATATAAAAACATCATTCTATTTTGATGCCTCAAAATGTATCCTTAGCATAAACGAGAACCAACTTAGTAAAAACTCAGTGCATATTTGAATAGGTAATATAATTATAATCAATTTAACAATGTTTCTAATAACTGAACACCAATACTTTTTCGTAAAATAACTTGTAAGTACTTAAATATACCCAAATATTGCGATATTTGCCCTTAACTGAATTGTTTTAGGTAAGAATCAAAAGATATGTAATTTTTTCTTAGGTACTTCCTACCTGTTACAAAAACAATAAAACTTACTTAATAAAAAAATTCAGCTCTAAAAATTAAAATCATTTCACATATGATTTAAAAAATACAACCTGAGCAAAAAATATTGGTAAAACTCGCAATATTTCACGATTAATGTACACAAAAAATGTTTTGAAGCTTTTAAAGAAAAAACGATAAAGTAGTTCTTGTGACATACAACATAGCTTGACTAGAGATAGTTTTGTATGTGAGAAGTGTCCGTTGTAATATACGCCGTTATTTGTACAAAATTATATCAATAAAATAATAATAAAACCACTTTACGTTTTTTTTTTTTCATTGCCTGGTAGACCAAACAGTGACGTCATAAAAAAGGAATGCCTCACCACGGGGGTACCGGAAACTACCCCATGTACTTATGTTCCCCGATTTTTCGAGTTCTGATTTTTTAAAGTTTTCAAATCGAGACTCGTCCGGTCGACAAAATCTTGTTGAAAAAGTGTGGGTCTTCCTGAGATCTCAGCAGCATTATTTCACAGAGAGCAACTCTTATTGGATAGTCCGATTCTTGAAGAAGCTGGGCGCGCTGAGCGTGGTAAGCGTGGTACCTTTCTGGAAAAGAAAACTTCCTAAAAGTCACGATCTGGGCTAGAAAGAGCTTAAAGTTTTATGTAGTTATTCTATCTTTTAAGCAGCCCCCGGGCTAATACTTTTATTTAGTTATTCTAACTTTTAAGCAGCCCCCGGGGGGGCGGCATCCCTATTTTTTTATGACGTCACTGTTTGGTCCACCCTGTAATACGGAACCGTAATACAATAGGTACTGGTACCACTGACAAATATTTTTTTTTACAATAAGTTTCTTAAGGACGGATTTAAACCGTGTGGGCAATAGATGAATGACGAGCAAGTGAAGGATTCTAACGACTCAATTACGACGGAGTGCTTCAAGTGATCGAATCCTGAGCTGAACGAGTTTGTGTGTCGAGTATTCTTTGCACAAGGACACAAGGAGTTTGTTTCGAATATTTTTTGCGCAAGGAGGTAAATTCACACCAGAATAGTGATAAAAAGTGCTTTTTATTCACTGTTATCAGGGAAAAAAATAAGTTTTTTAGAGGGGGAATGCTAAAAAAAATAACGATGGTGTAAGCAAAATCTTCGCGGCTTAATTTTTTTTTAGTAATCACTAAAGTGTCAAATCATCAACGGTACCTACACTCCCACCCTTAACTTGTGGATATTCCTTCCACTCGTAGTACAAATGATAAAGGTAGGAATGATCTTTAATCCCCTCCATCTTTATCATTCGTTCACTCGTATCTGCATTCACTAGGTAAGGTTCGGCCTGTTCCAACTAGAACCTGTCTCATCAATAATCAATAAAAGATTGAACAGGTGTTTTCTAGACCTTCGTTTTACATTGTCGGCCATAACTTCGTCACTTACCTACCATCAGATGAGATTGTGGTCAAATTAAGGTCAAATTACGAAAAAAAAACTAAAGTCGCTGAATAAGCTGAAAAAATAAAATTATGTAGGTGCCTTTCATTTATTTTTTTATTTCAATATGATGGGATAACGTGTAACTTTATTACTGCGACATTGTTTCCACCAAATATTATTTATGAACCTGTATTTACAAACATATTTTTGTACTACGTAATTTTGATTTGAATAATGAGTTTAAAGTTATAAACCTCTTTTATTAGCAGTATTTTTCATGATATGGCGTGACTATAATATACCTAGTCATTGTCACTCTACTCTATAGTCACTCAGCCAGCTTGCAAGTCATTTAGTTAATGAGTCCAGTCATGTGCCTACACAAATAAGGTGAGCAATGTTATGCTGACTCAGGTTTAGACAGCTGCTCTTTGATAAACCTTTTCCTTATAAATAATTAATTGGTAAAAATGATTTTCATGACGTGACGTAATTTTTTGTGTATGGTATTCACCCCATCTTCATCAATTTTTTTTGCTGATGAAATAGGTTGTTTTCTAAATGACAAAGAACAATTAGTTGTATATATCAATTTTTAAGAAAAAACTCTATTATTAAAAAGGTCTTGGATTCAACGAAAAATTAAATTTATCCTAACTTAATCTAGCTTTCAGCGATAAGGCCGCCGATTGTGCCATACTAGATTTAATTAGTTATTTTTTAAGTTTTTGACGGTAAAATAAAGATTATTAACTATATTTTAATATATCTATCTATCATTCATAACATAACATTTGGGGGTTATCGATTGACCAATGATGACCTGTTAGGATAGTTTAGGTACCTATTTAGACCTATTTTTCACCACCTAATGCTATGTGTATTACGTGGGTAGGTAGATATACCTACCTATTTGCAATGGACTTAGTCCGTTAGACCTGGGTCTAGATAGGAATTTACGATTTTTAATCGTGACTGGCATTCCAGACCGAAATCGACTTCAACTTGTAACTTGGTAAAACCAACGCAACCTTGGAAATGCCGCCATCGTAGGCTTTGGCCCATGTGAATGTCCTGAATGAATGAATGAATGAGTCACTACAAGCCGTTCATTCAAAACAAAACTACTCACTCACACTCAGTCACCACAAGCGGCAAGCGCGCCACAAGAGCGGACGCGTTCTACTTTTAAAACATCAAATTTCAAACTTTATAAAAACTCTTTGGTTCTAGTGCTCAAGACTCCTTTCTGAATAATTAGTGCTGTGAAAAAGTTTTAGTGCAAGTGATAAACAGCAGTGATTTTTTACAGTTGGAGGGAACAAGATTCGTAAGTAAAAGTAAAAGTTTTGTATAAATAGCGAATAACTTAACTGGTATACAGGTTTACATTAGCATCGTGGAAATAATATCAACAGTAGAAAGTCAGTGAGTTTGTTTATTTATGTAACAAACTTAGTTTACAAACCGAAGAGAAACCTGCCTGGTAAGTGGTACTTAGGTAAAACAAGAACCCAGACGCATTCCAACGTAGGTAGGTAGGTACCTACCTGTATGGTACCAGATAGGTACCACCTGTATGGTACCAGATAGGTACCACCTGTATGGTACCAGATAGGTACCTACCTGTATGGTACCAGATAGGTACCTATTTTAAGTTACATGTACTGCTAGACCAAAAACAATATAGATTAACAACACTTGTGACTTAATTATTTTTATTTTTTTGTATCTTTGTATGCAAATTTTTACGGGCGATGTTATCGCTAAGCGATAAAGCCCTCAAATAAATAAAAAAAAAAGATAAAACAATGTTGCCGAGTGCTACCTTCTATAATGTTCTTTCATCCATCCATCCGATGGTTGCCTGGAAGAGATCGCTCACAACGATAAAGCCGCCGTTATACTTCCTTTATTTTACTTTTCTTTTTGTATTGTGTCCTGTCCTGATAATAAAGAGTAAAAAAATATGTATATTATCTATGTAGGTTCCCATGTATGTGACGAAAATAGGTACATCAAGTCTTATTATCATCTGCATTTGCATGTTCCATTGTGGCCTTAATTAGGCATTTAAAAACAATTGGCATTTATTCAATGTTGCATCAAAAACAGCTTAACTTAAAGAAGACAAGTTGTTTTAAGATTTATAAAAGAAGAATACCTAACGCTAACCTATCGCGGTAAGCGTTTTGGAAGAAATGCGTGTAAAAAAATCTTTTGTGAATCTCTGTTTGGTCTATCCTATCGCCTATCGCCTATCGCCTATTAAACTAAAAATATATCATCAAACAGTCCACAAAATGAACACACAGTGAGTGCGCGTTCAAGTCTTTTCTATGGGAATATCGACCCCGACCGCATTATAATTATTTTCACAAAATTTTGTGAATCGATTTGAAAACCAAGATTTTCATTACTGAAGACAGAATTATGTTAGAGTAGGTGTTACCCGCGACTTCGTTAGCGAGGGAGGTAGGGTAGGTACCTACTAAAGGACACACCCATCAGTGAACGGAAAAAAGATTTCTTACACGCGGACCATTTATAATTATGATCCATAAAATGTACCTTTAGCAATTAATTGATGTATTTCGTTTCCTTGCTGGAGAAAAACATTCTGTTTAATTTTCATATTTTACAAAGCAGATTTGACAATTATGACAACATTAAAAATTCAATCACTTTTTTGACAAAAATAGACATTAAAAGAGACGGACTTTTTTTTCTATGTTTTGGTTTCTCGTTGGACGTGATGTCTAAATTAACAAACCCGTTAAATTCTAAATTGAGGGGCGAAGTTCTAAAAAATTAGCCTATTGCATAAGTCAGGCTACATTCTAAATTTATGCCAAATTTCATTTTCATCTGTTCAGTAGTTTTGGAGACCCTAGGGAACAAAATTTTCACATTTCACAAACTTTCGCATTTATAATATTAGTAGGATTTTGTTTTTGATTAGTGTGGTCACTGTTCAGCTGGTCACTGGTGATGTTACTATTATTAGGGAATCCGTTACCTACGTAACTCCATGCACTAGGGATACAGGGTGTAAACCGAATAATTGCAATCCCCAAAACTCTAAAGCTAACTAGGGATTGTAAAACACTTTTGCCAACACAACGCCAAGTTGAGAAAACGCCTTTGCTTATTTTCATTAATCTCATCTATACAAATATTATAAAGAGGAAAGATTTGAAACTACTGGACCGGTTTCTTTTACCATTAGAAGCCCAAATTATTCCTGATGAACATAGGCGACTTTTTACCGCGGGAAAATGCTTCATTCCTACGGGAAAACGGGTAATAGGACAACGGGGAGTAAGAATGCAGCTAGTCGCTATGTAAAAATTAAATCCATCATGGTTTTTAACACTCAAGTCATTTACAACGGAATATTTACTATGATTTGAGTTTAGAGGTTTGCAATATTTCGGCACTGTTCCATGCGCCATGATCACGGAATAACCGAGTTATTCTGTGATCGATCATGGCGCATGAAACTGCGGAAAGCTCAAAACTCAAATCATGTTAAAAATCCCTTTGTAAATGACTTAAGAAACTAGAAATAAACTCCTAGCTCTACTAGGTATCTAGGAACCCTTCATGCAATGCAATACAGAAATTTTAAATTGAAATCCCCAAAACAGTATGATTTATATTTTTAATCTAGTTTCACCTGTTATAGGGATTGTAGTTATTCGGAAGACACCTTGTATAGACCTGCTGTCCTTTTAAATAGATTAATATTTTTTTTTTTAATTTGGACAATTTTACGTCACCATTCGTTGTTTTAACGTTATAAATATAATCATATAAATATAATTAATACACCTCATTCAGATTTTAAAATACATCGCAGGTTAATGTTAAGACCAAGTACCTAAACAATGCAATGTTCCAGAAATATCCCTATATTTCTGCCTAATGGCAGAAATATACGTTAAAAGAAATAGAAAATAATAAGTTAAAATTAAGAAAACGTTTAAAGTTTATTTTTAATAATAATTTTATTATTGTATGTCCGAAAAGACAGACTGTTTAACAATTTAAAAGTATTTAGTTCATTAGACCAACTATGTATGTTTGAACTATAAATGTTTCTTATTCTTATTATTAAGGCTTAGTAAGTAAGTACTTAGGCATTGCTAGTTTGGGTTAGTAATTACTTTGGGCAACAACAGGAAAATGCATTTAGTATCTAATAGCTAGTTACGTTTTGACAGAGGCGTTCAAGCTAACGTTCAAGCTAACCGTGAAGGTCGCCTTGTCACGCATATTAGCTACAAACAAGTAAATTACGTGTCAATGGCACAGATAAATAAAAATATTAGCAAGAACCAAAAAAACATCATTGTTATTCGAATCGTTACGTAGATTCCGTGACAAATGTATTAGGATAATTTGAAAAATCTAATTTGACAACTGATTTAAACAGCTAGTTTTTATGTCATCAGCACATATTACGTCCATTGCTGAACATGCCAACAAGCTGGGTGTTGCTATAATATAATCACACGCTTGGCAGGGTTCGGCGACGATGGCGAGAGAGGGATACCGGAGAGGTTTTCAGGACATCATCCTTCTCAGGGCGTCGAGTCCCACATAATTCTGGTCCTCCCAGACCAGTTTATTTGTAAACGAATTTCGTCGCCGAATAAAAAAAAGGTGGATTGATGATCGCAGTGTAGGTGTAAAAAATACAAAATACAAAAAAAAAAATACAAAATAATTTATTAGGTTACAATTACAACATAATCTCTTAATGTTACCCAAAAACAATACAGGCCGTATTGTTTTTGGTGAACGCGCTGACAGGCCGGCTTCGGACAGTCCGCTGACAAGTGCGTCCACTGATCGGCAATCAGAATGACGTCATTTGCATTAAATGGAAAAGTTGCCTTCAAGAATCCTCGCCGGCATTGCCGACAGTCCGCTCCGTGCGGTGCGGACCTTTTATGTCAAACCATTGATGGGGCCAGTGCGGATTGTCCGATGCCGGCCTGTGAACGCGCACCCTAACGTTTCATCTGCTAACGTTTGAGCCGCAATCGCCCTCCTGGAAAATGTCCGCTGTCACCAGCCAGCGTGAGCGCCAAATATCTATGCGTCGGGTTGGGAGACAAGAGTCATACAATTGCTCCATACACTAGAGCGTGTGTTGAGATTATCAGTGTTTACTAAAGTTTAGAGCATGTTTATAACATGCAGCATCTTTAAACAATGAGTGTAGGCTGATGATGTCTGATGACTGATGAGTGATGACACCGGCATTCATAAACCTGTTTGTTGATGCATTCAGACAGACAATGGGGAAGGCCTACTATTAACATAGTAATTCACATAATTGCTCTTGGAATTGGAAGATAAATTTATTCATCTACGATTTGACCATCTTGAAACTGGAGTCTTTTCATCAACCAATGCTATTCGACTTATTCCCAGAGGTCCATGATTGTTTTGTTTTTTATTTCCCAACGGGTCCATGAAAAATATAACTATAATTTTAAATGTTCACACAAGAACTCCCAATGGGTCCATGGGATTTAACGTACGTTCAGTAAAAACAATACTTAATGGTATTTCTTTACTCAGCTGGTCTTCGTGTCATTAGAACAAATATCTATTCACTGCTAGTAAAGTCCTCGAAGCCTAATTTGCTGTTTGTTCTTAAAAAGATAGACTCTCATAATTACATATTCTCAAACGGACAGAGTTGCAGTAGGTACCTTCACATTGTTTTACATTTATATTTTCTTAGGTATACTTCTTAGGCTACTACGAAGGCGGCCAGTCTCAACGAAGACAAGCCATGTGCGCAGGACATGAAGTGCATAAGTGTTTGCGCAAGCACAGACCAGCAGGGGTATTTTAATTCATTCGATTCGTTTCCGAATCGAATCCGACGGATCTTTAAAACGCTATTTTGATTTCGCTTCGGGTTGATGATCAAAATAAGGAGCTCCTCCTCATCGACATGGCCATTAGTCAACAGATTCGCTTCTGATTTTCGATCATCAACCCGAGGTGATAGCGTTTTATACATCCGTCGGATTCGATTCGGATACGAATCGAATGAATTAAAATACCCCTGCTGATGCACTCTTTTCTCTCTCTCTCTCCTTATGGACGCCATAATACTCCGTCTTCAGCATGTCGCATCCTGCATCTCCCACTAGTCTTTTGCATATTCATGATACTTACTTACTCTCCATCTCTTAATGCGTCCCGTGATCTACATTTTTCTCTCAGTTTGACATTATTAAATTTTATTTTTATTATTGACTAGCTGCGCCTCGTGGAAATTTATGTTTCCAACTTTCTTGAATTTTTCTTTCGTAAAAACCTTTTCCTGGCAACAACAAACACAACAAAAAAAGAATTAGCGAAATTGGTCCAGCCGTTCACGCGTGATGCTGTGACCAAGGGAAATAGGGATTCATTTATATATCTGCTTAGCTTGGGGCTAGATAATGGTGTGTGAATTGTCCAGCATTATTTATTTATTTATTTAAATAAGTATATATATTATGATTTTATTTAAACACAATAACTGTTTTGTTTTAATTGTACGCGTTATGAAATCTAGTGTGTACCTATGACATTTGTTTCTATTAATAAGGTTCCAATGTAATTATATATAAACACTTTCAATACGATTTTATAATTGTGAATGAATAAAGTTATTGTGATTACACTGTGATCGGTCGATATTGTTATATTAATAAATAAATAAATAAATAAAGAAATATAAATATTGCTGTACAATTCACACAGTATTATCTAGCCCCAGGCTAAGTAGAGCTTGTGTTATGGGTACTAGATAACTGATAAACACAATATAATACACTACATAGATATATATTTTTTATTATACATAGAAAAACATCCAGAACACCCTGAACAAATATCTGCAGATCGTACAAACATTTGTCCCGATGCGGGAATCGAACCCGCAACCAGGCGGACCTTCGCCCGCTGCGCCACAGAGGTCGTCATATCACATGACTTAGGTAGGTAACATTTGTGTGTGAATTGTAGTAACCGTTACAACGCGCACTTAGCTATTGTTTGTATGAGGAAGACGCGGCGTCACTGTTTTGTTTTCCAATGGTCATGTCATTGCCTCATGTGAATTTTATATGGAATTTTGTGTAATGAGGGGTTTTGAATGTGACCTTCGCGGCGAAGAGCTCGAGCGGCCGATGCTATGAGGCCAGGAGCGCGACGCGCGACGTGACGGTACGACGGTGCGACGGTGCGACGCGACGACGACGGTGCGCACTGCGCAGGCAGACGAACACGATCTTTTAGGTATTTAGGTGTTCTGAATAGTGCATTTTACACCTAGGCGAGAAAGTGATCCATTTCTACCGAGTGTGTCGTTTTGGGCCCGAGGCGCAGCCGAGCGCCGTAAAACACACGAGGTAGGAAACGCACTTTCTGCCGAGTGATAAATAGTGCTTTATACTACACCTTCGAGGAAAATAAAAAGCAGAATTAATTATTAATTGAAATTTAGAAGAACTTACCGCGCCCAATGATGTTGGTAAAACCTCATAGACCGCGCCAGCCTTTGGGTTCTTTTTTCAAAATATTGTTCGGAAATCGGAGCAGGCCTAATGGACTTGGAGTAAAAACTTTTTGTCGTTTGACAGAACGAAAATAACCATAGCTGGCATGGTCGATCTTTTAGGAAATTAAAAAAAAATAACACGTTAGAAATGGATTTCCATACACTTTCCTCCCGCTAAAACACGTGAGAAATGAAATTCCATAGCGTTTTTCCTCCCGGTTTCGTATAGGCCTGCAAAGACATAGTTTCTATTCTATAAATGGAAAAGGAATAGGTAACTTTCCGAGCAGGTGTAGTATAAAAATATTTGTATGGCATATAAAAATATTTTCTAGTGATTTTTTTTATTAGCTTTTTGTGGCTTTCGTGTCACTGCGGCCATGATAGGCCTATTGTGATCGCCACTTAGTGTGTTCCGCCTCTAAGCAGCGGCGTTCACAGCTCGCCACTAACCCTTGCAGCTGCTAGGAACTGTAGGATTTTCTTAGGATTTTCTTACTTCTTTCTTTTCTAGTGATGCACTGCATAATAACGTTTGCAATATTTTGGTACACATTTTGTGTCATTTTATTCATTAAGTATTCTATTTACACTATGTTACACTGATCATTCAAAGTTTCATTTAGTTAGAGGTAACTTTGTCAATTTTTTTTATCGGGTCAAATATCACCAATCGTGTTTTTGTCTAGTGATGCACTACAAAATATCCTCAACTGTAATATATTTGAATTTCAAAACTATAAGCCTTATAGTTATTTAGGTAAGTACCTACGGACAGTTAAAAACCCCGAAATCCGGGAACCCTCGCCTTAAAAAAAAGTGGTTGCCATAGACTAGGATAGATGACGCTGTATGAAACTCAAGTGTCAAAAATCTGACAAAAAAGAGAGAAATTGAGCTGTCACTGTCCATCATAATATTATCTTATCTTCTCTGGCCAGTGCCATTGCGTTGCGTTGACACATTGATTTTTGTGCAGCGCCATCTAGTGTTAAAGTAAAAAGAGCGTGTTTTTTTTATTGCATTGAAAAGCCCTCATTGGTTTTGTGTGTTTTTTAGGGTTCGCATGCTCAGCGTAGGGATTATGGGCTAATAATAATAAAATAAATAAATTAAACCCATAATTAATTCCATGGGGTAATCCCCCATGAGATAAAAGCCAACAAGGCGCTTATCAGAGGGAGGCCTGCGTCCAGCAGTGGACTAATACCAGGCGGTTGAGGTTGAGGAATGGGCGTTTGTTTACAAACATTCTACATCAAGTTGAGCTAGGGTATAAGTTTAAATAGTATTATTATGTGTAGGAGTAGTAGGAGTCAACTAGTAAAAACCTCAAATCATTTTGTCATCTATAAAATAATCCGATGACATTGGAACAGATATTTTTTTAAGTTTTTCCTCATTCCTACACATTATGGTAGATGTAGTAGGTTAGGTAGGTACATATTTTGTTTTTGGAGATAAAGAATACTTCGGTACTGTGTTAGTTAAAAAAACAGGTTCTACCCACATTGGCGCACGCGATTATCAAAGATAAAAAGAAGTCATAAGTAGGTACATAGTTAAATTAGTAATTTGGGTTTTCCAAGTTATTTATAGGTAACACTACTTAAGTACCTACTAAGTAAATACTTATAAATAATTTAATGCGAATCTATTTACTAAGCTCCTAAGTACTTTTCGATTTCTATTATATGCCTAAATGTAATTTGTAATAAATAATTTCTTATTTGTAATTTAGATAAATATTCAGCTTGATTCGTGAAAAATTTCCTACCTACCTTCTAAATCTAACACTGCGTTTTTTTCTTCACAAAATTAGGTATGTACGCCTTTGTATAATTAATTAGACATGTCATTTACAAATAGGTACATAGTTTGTGTCAAACATATCGACTGTTTCCGATACAAAGGGCGTAAAGACCATTCTGGGCAAAACTACTTTTTGATGCAACCTTACATAATTTTTCACGCTCTTCGATCTGTTATCTAAAATTGCGCTACGTCGAAAAGTGGAAAAGTGGAAAAGTGGTTCTTTTACCACCTAAAATTTAATAGGTATATTTTTACATTTTGCAAAAAATATCCCTTTGTATCGGAAACAGTCGATATCTGTCTTGCTTAAGCCACCATACTCGTACTCGTACCTGCCACGACTAAAATAACCTGACTAGATCATTGTGAGCAGTGCTGCCAGATGAAAAACTCTAATCAGCGCTGACAGCGGTGCACTAAGCGCTAGATTCGAATATATTCACGAGCCATTAAAGCGCTAAATCGGCTCAAACGAGTCAATAAAGCGCTAAATTCGAACTTTTAACTGAGGCGCTTTTTAGACGATCAGTGTGATTATATAATTAATTTCCCATACTAAACATGGGCTGTAATGTAAACATGAGCTCTTAAATCAATTCTGATAAAGTTTTGGAAACGAGACGCAGATTGCGACTTGTATAAACGCATCTTGTTTACTGCTCCGTAGTTTTGCTTTAGGTGTATAATATGGTACATTGTGTAATCACATTGATAGTGGAAAAAGCGCCATACGCACGACAAAAATAAAATAGGTAAAATATGAAGTGATTGTAGTGAATAACAACTTTTTATTACAATAATAAAATTTAGAACAGAAAACATAATAATATTATTCTATACCTACAGTTTGGGTATAGTAAAGTCAACTTTAAGTAAAAAACAGGTAAAAAAAAATTAAAATTCTTCTTCCATCATAGCTGAACTCGAGGGTCCAGGCTGGTTAGGTTCAGTAGTATTCACTTTATATTTTTCGGATGATCCTATCTTACTTAAAATATCAGCTGGTAGTTGCCAGCCAAACCAGCTGGCATAGAGCACAAAATTGAACATAGACAATAATTTTATTCTCCACGGAACAAATAGTGCTGCCACATTGAAAATTAAGAAAGCGCTAAATTATCCGTTAGGCGCTAAAATTATCAAGTGCCCGCTGAACATAGCAAAAAAGCGCTAGATCTAGCGCCGAAAGCGCTAAAATGGCAGCACTGATTGTGAGTGTACAGTACACCGCGCGGCGCGGCGCGGGGCGCGGCGCGGCGCCTCGGACCTCGGGACGTGATAACTGGTTACCCTTGAGAACACCATGCCTTTGTCGTGGTTTTTGTAACCGTGGTCGCGTTTCTGTGCCCGCACTCACTCACTACCATAAATTGTTGAACAGATGAAATCTCCAGAATCTCGTGTACGACCCCCGGGTACGAACAACTTTAGTTGACAAATAAATGTTCTTCCTTTATTTCACTTGTGGATTTGTCGCTAAAGCTTTTTCGTAGGTATTTTCTGTTCAGCAGTTTCTGTTGATTTGTGTATTTAGCAGCCTTAAAACTAGTGTGATTAAGCTGTTTGTGTAGCCACAGTTATAGATTGTGTGTACGTGCCCATGATGCACAATGCACATGCTGCGGCGCGCGGCGGTGCGTCCCCTTCCTTGTGTTGCGCCGCAGAGGCTGGGCAGTGAACGCATTAAGAGGCAAATCTAACAGGTTTGGTAGTCATAGTCAAACTAGGCCTTGATGTAAGTATACACGGATTCCCCGTGGTACAAAACACGAATTACATAAAATTCAACATTATTTCTTTGGTTCCTCTAAACTGAAACAACGATTATAAAAAAATATACGATGAAACAATCATAAAAGTTATATAGTATCATAAAAGTTGTTTCACACGTAATTTTTTCGAGTATTTAAAAACCCTGCAATCTATTGAAATGACGTATGTTTTTATTCGTAGGTTATCAGTAATTATTTGGTTCCTCTAAACTGGTTCCTTAATTAGTTGTGTAGTTTTCTTTAGGCCGCAACGCTCCCTGCGTTGCGGCCTAAAGAAAACTTGAATTATATCTGTTCAGCGCTGATCGTAGTCGATGTAGGCTACATCGACTACGATCTATAGGTAGGTAGGTGGGAACCCAACTGTAGGCATCAACAGGTCTTTTATGAATGGGCTCTATATATCTATCGTGCTGTGCATGGTGAAAAGATGGATTAAGGAAGACATTTGAAGAATGTGGTGAAATAGGCTGATCAAAGCAATTGCGTTGAAAAATACATAAAACAAAAAACTTTTATGTACTTCAGTAAGTTTTAGGTGTAATCATATAAATAGTACTTATTTATTTTAGAAACTTAATGAGACTTTTGACGATATTAAGAAATTGATGCAGGAGGTATTATTTTAGCCGGTAAGGTGATAAGTACCTACCTAACTAATAACAAAATTAAATTGACGCGGGCAGATATCAGTTAATAATGACGACAGTGACATTCATTGTAATGCGTTTTATTATCGTTATTATTGTATAGCAGTTATTGCACAATAAAAACAATTATTTTGAAAAAAGAATAAAAGCAGATGCCTCTGTTTTTGGCAACCTGCAGTATAGATAGATCAGCATTTTGACGACCTCTGTGGCGCAGCGGGCGATGGTCCGCCTGCGACGCAGGAGGTTACGAGTTCGATTCCCGCCTCGGGACAAATGTTTGTACGATCTACAGATATTTGTTCAGGGTGTTCTGGATATTTTCTATGTATAATAAAAAATATCTATCGATGTAGTGTATTGTATCAGTTTTCTAGTACCCATAACACAAGCTCTGCTTATGTTGTGTGAATTGTCCAGCAATATTTATATATATTTATTTATTTTTTTACGCGGAAGGAGCACGTATGAACCCGCGGGCAGAATCAGCAGGGTAACAAATAAACCTATCAAACAATTCTTTGTTTGAGAGGTTTATTTATTATATTATTATACTAGCTGTACCCGCAACTTCGTTCGCGATTGCCTTACTTGCCGACTAATTAAGTTCACATTTAACCATAGTCTCTCATATTATGAAACGCCGCCGTGCAAAAAATCGTGTTGGGTCTACGGGGGATAGCATTTTGTCATCTTCAATCCCATTCTTTATCCACAGGACTTTTAGCTACGACTCGGCCAGCGTCAGTGCTAAGAAGAGTCATACTTGTTTCACTTCTTACTCATGGTTCCGTTCAGCTGGGGCCCTATTCTGCTAAACTAATCGCTTCACTATGACATATCGTCAAAGAATGACACGTTTTGGTATTCTACCTTAGATGAAAGAAATTATGATGAATGCAGATGGAGAGACGCGCGTCAAAGTGTCAAGTTTGAAACCATTAATTTATCTCGCACGCACTATCTGGAGTTTTATTAATCTAAGGATTCTATGTGACTGATGATTCTGCGACGATTCCATTGTCATAGTGAAGCCATTTTATTACAGAATTGGGCTCCAGATCCATTTGACTGGACCACCGTAATTTTTTTTTCGTTAGTAGGTAGGCTCAGTTGGTTGTTTACCACAGAAAAAAATATTTTTCTGTGGTCTAGTTAGTTTAATTGGACCACTTACTCCAACCAAACTTTGGTGGTACAGTTAAACCACCAAATATCATGTCCATGAATATCGCATGGACCATCTGCACATTTTACCTACTTTGCCTGAAATAGGCATTGACGCACTCATTAGTTAGGTTCCCTACCTACTTAGGTAGGAACTTTACTAATGGGTGCGTCTTGGAAAAATATATAGATAGGAACTTACCTACCCTTTATCTACCGATATTTTTCTTCAATCTACAGATTATTTCTTCAATCTATTAATTTTCTACTTGACTGTCTACTGATTTAGTCAAATTCGATCTTGCAACACTGTTTCTAACAAAAAGAATGCATGAAATATGACGACGTGTTAATGAATCTATACTTATAATAAAACTGTAACAGGTCCAATTCTGTACATTGAAGATATTTAGAAAATTTTTTTTGGAGGACACTCTACTATCGATACTGAAGCCAAAACTGTAATTTTTTTCATTCATGTCTGTCTGTCTGTCTGTCTGTCTGTCTGTCTGTCTGTCTGTCTGTCTGTCTGTTTCTTAAACGCGCATCACGTCGAAACTACTGAAGGTATCGAAATGAAACTCGGCACGATTTTAGGTCATACTACGAGGAAGGACATAGGATACTTTTTATCCCGGATTTCAGTCAGGTTCCCCTGGGAGAGGGGATGAAAGTAAAATTTCTTTACCGCGCATGACGCCGAAAGTGTTGAATGAGTGGGAATGAAACCCAGCACGATTTGATTTCATACTACAAGGAAGGTCATGGGATACATTTCATCCCGGAATTCAGTAATGTTCCCCTGGGAGAGAGGATGAAAGTAAAATTCTTTAACCGCGCATCACGACGGAACAACTGAATGAATTCGAATGGAACTCGGTATAATTTGATTTCATACTACGAGGAAAGATACATTTTATCCCAGAATTTAGTAAGGTTCCCCTGGGAGAAGGGATGTAAGTAAAATTCCTTCACCGCGCATCACGCCGATACTACTGAATGAGTTGGACTGAATTGGTACGATTTGAGTTCAAGGAAGGACATGGGATACATCGTATCCTGGAATTCAGTAAGGTTCCCCTGGGAAAGAGGATGAAAATAAAATTCTTAACCACGCATCACGACGGAACTACTTAATGAATTCGAATGCAACTCGGCATGATTTTAGTTCGTACTATGAGGAAAGATACATTTTATCCCGGAATTCAGTAAGGTTCCTCTGGCAGAGGGGATGATAGTCAAATTCCTTCACCGCGCATCACGCCGAAACTACATAGGTAATGAGTTGGAATGAAACTTGGCATGTTTTGAGTTCATACTACAAGGAAGGACATGGAAATACATTTTATCCTGGAATTCAGTAAGGTTCCCCTGGGAGAGAGGAAAAAGTAGAATTCTTAAACCGCGCAACCCGAGGTCGGTTTACGCGTCGTCCGATATCATGCATTCTTTTTGTTAGAAACAGTGTTGCAAAATCGAATTTGACTAAATCCGTAGAAAGTCGAGTAGAAAATCAGTAGACTGATGAAATAATCTGTAGATTGAAGAAAAAAAAATGTAGATAAAGGGTAGGTAAGTTCCTATCTAATTTTTCCAAGACGCACCCATTAGTTAGGTTCCTACAATACAATACAATACAATACAAAATTTCCTACCTACTAAGGTGGTGCGTCTTGGAAAAATAAGTTAGGTTCCTACCTTACATGACATAATAGTGGTTTAGCTGGTCCGGTTATCTGTACTACCGATGTTTGGTTGGAGTAAGTGGTCCAATTAAACTAACTGGACCACAGAAAAATATTTTTTACTGTGGTACACAGCCAACTGTACCTACCTACTAACGAAAAAAAAAAATTACGGTGGTCCAGTCAAATGGATCAGGAGCCCAATTCTGCAATACAATTGCTTCAGTATGACAGTGCAATCGTCGCAGAATCATCACGTAGAATCCTTAGATTATTAAAACTCCAGATAGTGCGTGCGAGATAAATTAATAGTTTCAAACTTGACGCGCGTCTCTCCATCTGCATTCATCATAATTTCTTTCATCTGAGGTGGAATACCAAAACGTGTCATTCTGTGTCGATACCCCTGTCATAGTGAAGCGATTAGTATAGCAGAATAGGGCCCCAGCTGAACGGAACCATGAGTAAGAATTGAAAAGAGTATGACACTTCTTAACACTGACGCTGGCCGAGTCGTAGCTAAAAGTCGTGTAGATAAAGAATGGGATTGAAGATGACAACATGCTATCCCCCGTAGAACCTACACGATTTTTTTCACGGCGGCGTTTCATAATATGAGAGACTATGGTTAAATGTGAACTTAATTAGTTGGCCGGTAAGGCAATCGCGAACGAAGTCGCGGGTACAGCTAGTTCTAAATAAGAAAACAT
The DNA here is from genome assembly GCA_949316285.1 of Eupithecia subumbrata. Lineage (NCBI taxonomy): Eukaryota > Metazoa > Arthropoda > Insecta > Lepidoptera > Geometridae > Eupithecia > Eupithecia subumbrata. Next base: position 219,495 of record OX438644.1, on the reverse strand, counting down.
TTTGACTTTTATCCCCTCTCCCAAGAGAACCGTGCCTACTGATATCCCAGATAAAATGCATCCTATGTTCCCTCGTAGTATGAGCTCAAATCATGCCTAGTTTCATTTGAATTCATTCAGTAGCATATTTTTACTTTCATCCCAAGGGAACAGCACTGATTCCGGGATAAATAGTATTGCTCATTTGAATACATTCTGTACTTTCGGCGTGATGCGTGACCCAAGAATTTAACTTTTATCCCCCTCCACGGGGAACCTTACTGAATTCCGGTATAAAATGTATCTTTCCCCGTAGTATTAACTCAAATCGTGCCGACTTCCATTCGAATTCATTCAGTAGTTCCGTCGTGATGCGCGGTTAAATAATTTTACTTTTTCCTCTCTCCCAGGGGAACCTTACTGAATTCCAAGATATGTCCTTCCTTGTAGTATGAACTCAAATCGTGCCAGGTTTCATTCCAACTCATTCCGCAGTTTTGGCGTGATCCGCGGTGAAGGAATCTTACTTTCATCCCCTCTTCCAGGGAAACCTTACTGAATTCCGGGATAAAATTTATCTATCCTCATAGTATTAACTAAAATCATGCCGACTTGCATTCGAATTCATCAAGAAGTTCCGTCGTGATGCGCGGTTTAAGAATTTTACTTTCATCCTCTCTCCCAGGGGAACCTTACTGAATTCCAGGATAAAATGTATCCCATGTCCTTTCTTGTATTATGAACTCAAATCGTACTAATTCAGTCCCAACTCATTCAGCAGTTTAAGCGTGATGCACGGTGAAAGAATTTTACTTTCATCCCTTCCCCAGGGGAACCTTACTAAATTTCGGGATAAAATATATCTTTCCTAGTATGAACTCAAATTATGCCGAGTTCTATTCGTATTCATTCAGTAGTTCCGTCGTGATGCGCAGTTAAACAATTTTACTTTCATCCCCTCTCCCAGGGGAACCTGACTGAATTCCGGGATCAAATGTATCCCATGTCCTTCCTTGTAGTATGAAATCAAATCATGCTTGGTTTCATTTCAATTCATTCAGCAGTTTCGGCGTCATGCGCGGTGAAGAAATTTTACTTTCATCCCCTCTCCCACGGGAACCTGACTGAATTCCGGGATAAAAAGTATCCTATGTCCTTCCTCGTAGTATGACCAAAAAACATTCCGAGTTTCATTTCAATACCTTCAGTAGTTTCGGCGTGATGCGCGTTTAACAAACAGACAGACAGACAGACAGACAGACAGACAGACATGAATGAAAAAAATTACAGTTTTGGCTTCAGTATCGATAATAGAGTGCCCTCCAAAAAAAATTTTCAAAATATCTTCAATGTACAGAATTTGACCTGTTACAGTTTTATTATAAGTATAGATTGATATATCGGAACATCTCTGGTATAAGGCCTTCTGGCTTTATACCAGAGATGTTCCGACTATGACTTTGGCCAATTAGTCGGTTGAAAAGAGGCTGACTATTCGGTCACAACCCGACTAATAAATTCTAGTCTTTTATTTAAATAATACGAAATAATTTTAAATGGTTATTGACGATATAAAAAAAATATGTTTTAAGTATTCTATTTTGATTTTGTTTGGTAAATGTCTAAGATATGTTTTCTTTAAAAGTAAGTAATTTTAAAGATTGATTGATTACCAAAGTGATTACATTCGTGAAATAAATCGATTTTATTTAATATAATTTCTACTTTATACATTTTACTGAGGAATACATAAAAAGCAAGAAGCCGGATAGTCGGCGCTCTTTGCCGAAAAGTCGCTGACTGGCCGACTACGAAAGTGGCCGGATAGTCGGCTTCACCAACTAGTCGGAACATCTCACCTCTAAACATTGCTGGTAATGCCAACTCGTTACTTTCTCATGCGTGCAAACATGTTACGTGAGTTTGTGTAATCTGCATAGAAACCAGATGGCTTACTTGTGAACTTAAGACTTGTTGAAATTGACGTTGGTAGATAACTGACATTTAATTCAATGATAAATAAAAACTTATTATAAGAATTATTTAACGGGTATTTATCGCGTTTAGTTACCTATTTTTCCCGACGTTTCAACAGGTTTACTGTCGTGGTCACGGGATGTCATTCCCGTACATACCATTAAATAATACTAATAATAGATAAGAACTGTTTGTTTATTTTAATAATTTTTTCGCGATATTTATGTAATAAATTAGGAAGGTAGGTTACCAACGTTTAATAAACTTTGTGTATTTATATGAATACCTGTCTCTTGGCTTTAAAAATAACCGAAAAAAAGTATTAATTGAACGAACTTACTCGAAGTGAAATTCAGTTAATATATTTTTGTGTTTTGACTTTTTGTAACGCAAACTCAACAATATATTTTATTAAAAACGACACGACTTTTACAATACAATACATAAAGTCACAGAGAGAGAACTATAAATTATAATTACATAGGTAGGTAAATACTTAAAATATTAATGAAACGAAATTACCGGAAGTGAAGTTCAATTATATGGGAGTAGGTGTTAATGTAGGTAAAAAATGTAGCAGTAGTAAATGAAAAACTATACCAGAAGCCAATAAAATATTTATCCCTTTTGAATCAAATTAAATGAACTTACCGGAAGTAAAGTTGTATAATATTTAATAGGAGTGCTTCCATCATACCCCACCTTATATATAATAGGAGTGGTTCCATCGTACCCCACCTTATATATAATAGGAGTGGTTCCATCGTACCACACCTTATATATAATAGGAGTGGTTCCATCGTACCCCACCTTATATATAATAGGAGTGGTTCCATCGTACCCCACCTTATATATAATAGGAGTGGTTCCATCGTACCCCACCTTATATATAATAGGAGTGGTTCCATCGTACCCCACCTTATCTATACTTATAATAAAACTGTAACAGGTCCAATTCTGTACATTGAAGATATTTTGAAAATTTTTTTTGGAGGACACTCTACTATCGATACTGAAGCCAAAACTGTAATTTTTTTCATTCATGTCTGTCTGTCTGTCTGTCTGTCTGTCTGTCTGTCTGTCTGTCTGTCTGTCTGTCTGTCTGTTTCTTAAACGCGCATCACGTCGAAACTACTGAAGGTATCGAAATGAAACTCGGCACGATTTTAGGTCATACTACGAGGAAGGACATAGGATACTTTTTATCCCGGATTTCAGTCAGGTTCCCCTGGGAGAGGGGATGAAAGTAAAATTTCTTCACCGCGCATGACGCCGAAAGTGCTGAATGAGTGGGAATGAAACCCAGCACGATTTGATTTCATACTACAAGGAAGGACATGGGATACATTTCATCCCGGAATTCAGTAATGTTCCCCTGGGAGAGAGGATGAAAGTAAAATTCTTTAACCGCGCATCACGACGGAACAACTGAATGAATTCGAATGGAACTCGGCATAATTTGAGTTCATACTACGAGGAAATATACATTTTATCCCAGAATTTAGTAAGGTTCCCCTGGGAGAAGGGATGCAAGTAAAATTCCTTCACCGCGCATCACGCCGATACTACTGAATGAGTTGGACTGAATTGGTACGATTTGAGTTCAAGAAGGACATGGGATACATTTTATCCTGGAATTCAGTAAGGTTCCCCTGGGAGAGAGGAAAAAGTAGAATTCTTAAACCGCGCAACCCGACGGGTCTACGCGTCGTCCGATATCATGCATTCTTTTTGTTAGAAACAGGGTTGCAAAATCGAATTTCACTAAATCAGTAGAAAGTCGAGTAGAAAATCAATAGACTGATGAAATAATCTGTAGATTGAAGAAAAAAAAATTGTAGATAAAGGGTAGGTATCCTATCTAATTTTTCCAAGACCCACCCATTAGTTAGGTTCCTACCTACTTAGGTGGTGCGTCTTGGAAAAATAAGTTAGGTTCCTACCTCACATGACATTATGGTGGTTTAGCTGGTCCGGTTATCTGTACTACCGATGTTTGGTTGGAGTAAGTGGTCCAATTAAACTAACTGGACCACAGAAAAATATTTTTTACCGTGGTGCACAGCCAACTGTACTAACGAAAAAAATTGGTGGTCCAGTCAAATGGATCAGGAGCCATTCTGCAATACAATTGCTTCAGTATGACAACGGAATCGTCGCAGAATCATCACGTAGAATCCTTAGATTAATTAAACTCCAGATAGTGCGTGCGAGATAAATTAATAGTTTCAAACTTGACGCGCGTCTCTCCATCTGCATTCATCATAATTTCTTTCATCTGAGGTGGAATACCAAAACGTGTCATTGTGTTTCGATACCAATGTCATAGTGAAGCGATTAGTATAGCAGAATAGGGTATCAGCTGAACGAAACCATGAGTAAGAAGTGAAACGAGTCTAACACTTCTTAACACTGACGCTGGCCGAGTCGTAGCTAAAAGTCGCGTGGATAAAGAATGGGATTGAAGATGACAACATGCTATCCCCCTTAGACCCTACACGATTTTTTGCACGGCGGCGTTTCATAATATGAGAGATAATATGGTTAAATGTGAACTTAATTAGTCGGCAGGTATGGCAATCGCGAACGAAGTCGCGGGTACAGCTAGTATATAATAGGAGTGGTTCCATCGTACCACACCTTATATATAATAGGAGTGGTTCCATCGTACCACACCTTATATATAATAGGAGTGGTTCCATCGTACCACACCTTATATATAATAGGAGTGGGTCCATCGTACCCCACCTTATATTTAATAGGAGTGGTTCCATCGTACCCCACCTTGGTAAGAAACATTCTAAAAAGTACAAATAACAGGAAGCCCGTATCAAATATTTGAAGCAAGACCTTGATCGAATGTCCTTTCAAATTACGCTATTTTTGTACACACACTTTCTAAACCTTACAATTTGGCTGAATGTATTATTTCTGATACCTAATAATAACTATAATATAAATTTAGAATACAACAATTATCTATACTCAAACTATTACAAAAAAATGTGAACTCTTTAAAGTTTGAAAACAATAATAAAAATGTAAGAATACACGTAAAAGAACACGAAAATTAAGAAAAACGCCTTGAATTTTTCAAAAAAATTAAACTTCGTGAAATTCAAAGGCTGTAGATAAACGCAGAATCACCCCCTTTAGCTTAGTGTACCTTACACCCTTACCGTGACACCCTGTATATTTTATTATGTATATTAACTATTGAATCAGTTCAATCTTAGAGACAAGGAACTAGACTTAAGTCATTCATTCATTATGCAAGATTACTCAAAACTATAGGTACCTAAGTACAACAATTTATACACGCTAGTACCCGATGATTATAAATTCTTTTGCATGACATTGACCGAGCCCACTTTATTTCTATACTTCTTATTATCTACACGATAAGGTTTAGAATTGCATCGGTAGTTTTAGGTGTAAGCACGCTTGTAAGTGCGATTTGAACTTGAATAATCTATTTTGTTTCTTATTTTGTGTTCTCTAAAGTTCATTTTGTTTGAAGTCAGGGGTGTCCAACCTTTGTTTTGTTTTACTTTGGCCTTAGATTAGTAACTGTTATTATTCTGCTGAATGACTCAAACAGCGTGGGAATTTCTTTTGTTTTTTGTTTTTACCAAATATAACTTACTACTTGTAGCTGCATTCTTACTACCCGTTGTCCTATTACCCGTTTTCCCGTAGGAATGAAGCATTTACCCGCGGTAAGTAGCCTATGTTCATCAAGAATAATGTGGGCTTCTAATGGTAAAAGAATTTTCAAATCGGTCCTGTAGTTGCGGAGCCTATTCAATACAAACAAACAATCAAATCTTTCCTCTTTATAATATAAGTATAGATGGTGCGCGACGATTTTGGAAAAAACAAGAACAAAATTAAAAACCCTTTGACAGATTTTCATGAAACATGGCTAAGAACACTCGGCATAAAATTATCTAAGACATAAAAAAAAACTAAATTAAAATCGGTTTATCCGTTTGGGAGCTACGATACCATAGACATATACACAAATACACAGACAGACACGTTAAACTTTTAACACCCCTCTTTTTTTGTGTTGGGGGTTAAAAAACAACATGAAATTATGGGGTAGTAGTAGTACCTACTACTATTCAATTACCCTATTGCATATTTTTTTACTTAGGAACAAAGCTTTGCTTAAATTTATATTTAAGTAAATAGCCTAATTTTCAAAAACTGGTAAACTCAAGTATTTTACTTTGATAAATCATAACATTCATCACCAGAACACTGACTTTCATTAAAAATAGAAAAGAACTCTCTCCGTCAATTTCATAACCTATCGAGTCTCATACTAACAATAAATCCACAAAAAACCCAAGATACCGTACCGTACAAAACAAACCCAAAAGACATTATAAAATCTAATCAAATAAAATGGCAATAAAAACCGTTACTCATGTTAGGTAAAGGTAGAAACCAAACTTACCTGTGAATTGAAATTGATATTTCAATTTGAATGAATCACCTAAAGACGTATGTATGTAAGTACCTAGGAAGGTACTCACATACATACATCTTTAGGCTTAGGCATAGTATGCAAAATAATAATACGATAAAAGTTTTCGTGAGCTCGATATAGCCATCTCGCTAACACGTACAAAAAATAATAAGACATACTCGTAAATCACCCTCAAACCTCTCAAATCTCTCAAAACCATTCGAAAACTATAGAAATCGAGTTCGTATGAAACAATGATCCTATGACTATGATACTATTACCTGCCCACGGCTTCGCTCGCGTATTTTCGGTATAATATGTATAATATGTAGCCTATTATCTAAGTTAGGCTATGTTCTAAAAGTACGCCAAGTTTCATCTTGATCTACCTATTCAGTAGTTTTGAAAATCCTAGGAAACAAAAATTGTTCATTTAAAAAAAAATGCTCAAACTTTCGGCTTTATAATATAAGTAGGATAGGATAGTAGGAAGGATTCAATCGCTGTCAAACTACCAACAGTGGTTCCTTACCTCAGTATGGGTTGTGCATTAGTCCTCACCTCACTGAGGACACTGACGAGTGACGAGGGTCTACAATATGTCAAGTATAACAGAAACGTGTTTTGTACGAAAATACAATACCTACCGGTTATACGATATCGGTGAGACAGAAAAACAACGTGGTCATCGTACGCCACGCACGTTCCGAAAAACCCGGGTTCCTTTCTACCTACCACCGTCTCGCATGACGGGGCCGAGTCTCGCGCGCGTCTCGCATGACGGGGCCGAGTCTCGCGCGCGTCTCGCATGAAGGGGCCGAGTCTAGCGCGCGTCTCGCATGACGGGGCCGAGTCTCGCGCGCGTCTCGCATGACGGGGCCGAGTCTCGCGCGCGTCTCGCATGACGGGGCCGAGTCTCGCGCGCGTCTCGTCTCGCGTGATAAAAACTTAAGTTGGTAATTTATTTACGAGTATTTATTTAAATGCCGTCACCTTAAATAATTACAATATCATTAAAACATACACAGAAAGCTAATTTAATTATGAATTCGCTAATGGCATTATAATAAGCTACCTGAGTGTGATTACAAATTTTTTTCGTCGACTATTGCGTACATAAGTAAGCAATAAAATTTTAATAAAAAGTAAGAAAAAATCAAATAATAAATAATAATTGCTCAATTGTTTCAATTATAAATACTAGTTCTAACTTATTTCTATTATTTGATTGTAATTTTCTTTGTGAATAAAGAGAATGTATAAATAATAATAATTATAACCTATACTGCGTCCACGCATTTATATTCTTTGTCATAATGAAAGAATATAATTTTTGACACGTTTCTGTCAGCTCGATTATTTATTATTGAAGCTCTCGTTAGTCCCGATATATTTCGAGGAGATAGATTCGCAACACTTTTATTAAAAAAGAAGCAAAGTCTATGAAATGTTTCATTCTTTCATTCAGTCAAAGAAAATAATTAATAGTTACAGGGAAGGAGCTTTTGCCTCTTTTTGGAAAGGTTATTGCATCCTACTGTCCTACTTATATAATACATTTTAATTTTATGAATGTGAAATGTTTGTAACCGGACTTTGTTTGTTACTGGAGATCAAGAGAACAGATCAAGATGAAATTTGGCGCACATTTAGACACAACACAGCCTAACTTAAGTAATAAGCTACTAATTAAACCGAAAATACCGGATATTTTATAGTAAGCTTCGCACGTTAAATTCACATACATTTGAAAAGCCTCGACGACGACGACAATTCAACAATAAGGCTTGCCCAGCACTGCGGAATTTATCCGCGCGTTTTTTCCGCAGGATTCTGCAACATTTTTGTGGAAATTGTAAGAAGCTGCACGCACTTGCGGAAAAAACCGCGTAAGTTACGATTCAGTGCGCGGATTTAAATAAGCGAGAAAAAAATTCACACTGTGAGATTCTGCCGTGCGGGGTAAGCCTAAAGCATCGTAACATTTGATCGGTGTTTTACAAACTTTCATTAGTTTCATTAAACATACCTAGATAACTTTTTTTATAGGACAGAAGCCTTTATTCACAAAGAAAATTACAATTAAGTAATACTTAGAAATAAATTAGAACTAGTATTTACAATTGAAACAATTGAGCTAAATACAGACTGTTGAAAACAATCTACAGGTAGATCAACTGGATCAACTGATCCATATCAATACATCAATACTCGACTCCAAGGGGAGCAAACGTGTGCGCTCTGTCGAGACCTGCATATTTGCGCCTCTTGAGATCTTCGGCCAAATCTGCGCCCGCCCTCACGGATGTCCTCGGAAGGTGGGATGGGAAGGCGCAAGTGTGTCGACGCAAGTGTGTCGACGCATGCAGCGTCCCACACACTGGGCCTCGCCAACAACCCAGATAACACGAATACTACCTACATGTCAAAAGTTATCAAACAAAAAACACAAATTGAAATTCGTCATCCGTTTGGTTGGACACGGTTTAGGAGTTACCATGGGACAGACAGATCAAACAGACTGGCGCGTAGGTAATTAGTAATTACACAAAACTTATAGAATCTATATTTTATATGTCAGAGGTTTGAAAGCGAAAAAAACCCATAGGAAATTCTGAATTAGAATTCTGATCAGGTCTTTTAATTTGAATGTGTAGCAGGTTTATATTATAAGGCAAAAACAAGCTCTGGAAGAAATTCTGAGTCAGAAGTAGTTTTTATGATGGACAAAGGTTATTTAATTAGTGACAATAAACAAAGAACATCGTCAGTGCAATAATAAACGCAATTGCAGACTGCATTCGTCACACTGAGTAATTCTTTGATGGTTTATCCTTGAATTTTAAAGCAGGGCATTTTGTCTTGATAGGTACCCATTGTGTTTGCCATTGTAGGCCTTGTTGCTGGACGTCAACAGTGGACCAATATAGCAATTGAAGAATGTAAATTCGATGGCTGTGGCTTCGGAAGAATCGACCCCTCGCACTCAGCCCGGATGTATGTAGTTACTTAGCTATTCTCTTATTTATAGTCTAGTTGTAGTTATTGGGGTAAACGTTGTCATGAGTACAAGTAGTGTATCACGCCTTCAGTCAGGTGGGAGGACGATCTGCGAAACACTGCAGCCAGATGCTGGATGTTTTAGATGTTTAGACGACGTTTTACGACGACTAAGTTCAAATTAGTCAGGGCCTACTCGGAAAACGAAAATTACAGTTTCTGATTCGTTTTCGTACGAAAAATCAACTCCTGACTCTTGCATAAGCTAGCTAGCTACCTAATCAACTCCTGACTCTTGCATAAGATAGCTAGCTACCTAATCAACTCCTGACTCTTGCATAAGATAGCTAGCTACCTAATCAACTCCTGACTCTTGCATAAGATAGCTAGCTACCTAATCTACTCCTGATTGTTGCATAAGTTAGCTAGCTACCTAATCAACTCCTGACTCTTGCATAAGCTAGCTAGCTACCTAATCAACTCCTGACTCTTGCATAAGATAGCTAGCTACCTAATCTACTCCTGATTGTTGCATAAGTTAGCTAGCTACCTAATCAACTTCTGACTCTTGCTTATGCTAGCTAGCTACCTAATCAACTCCTGACTCTTGCATAAGCTAGCTAGCTACCTAATCAACTCCTGACTCTTGCATAAGCTAGCTAGCTACCTAATCAACTCCTGACTCTTGCATAAGCTAGCTAGCTACCTAATCAACTCCTGACTCTTGCATAAGCTAGCTAGCTACCTAATCAACTCCTGACTCTTGCATAAGCTAGCTAGCTACCTAATCAACTCCTGACTCTTGCATAAGCTAGCTAGCTACCTAATCAACTCCTGACTCTTGCATAAGCTAGCTAGCTACCTAATCAACTCCTGACTCTTGCATAAGCTAGCTAGCTACCTAATCAACTCCTGACTCTTGCATAAGCTAGCTAGCTACCTAATCAACTCCTGACTCTTGCATAAGCTAGCTAGCTACCTAATCAACTCCTGACTCTTGCATAAGCTAGCTAGCTACGCGTTAGCTACCTAGCTTTTGAACGAAAGCGAAGTTTCTGACTCGTGCATGAGTCAGCAACTTCGATTTTCCTTTCGGGTCCTGGTTTATCGGTCCAATTAATAACTTAAACGAACGCTATCGATAAACCATTGAATGCATGTCAAGGCACACGCCAGTAAGTAGAACACATGCTCGTGCAAGTGCATTGAACTGTGCTCGATGCAAACATACATAGAGACGTCGAAACACTCCCTGACCTGGATATAAAACCCATGGCATTAAATGACACCTGATTAATGCTTTTTCAGAGTTAAATCAGAAGTAGATTTTCAAATTCTTTATTAGGTACTTTAATCTTGGAGGAAAATTAGGCAAACATAGAGCGGCTTTAAAAGGCCCTTTGGAAAATAATAGCAGATTAAGACCAAACTTATTTTCTTATCGAGGTCTCAACCCCGAAACGAGGTCTAAGCAATCGACCTGCTACACCTTAAGAAAGCCTTTGAATAAATTAACTGTAGTGGCACAAATACAAATAACCCACTTTTCAGGACCAAACTAGGCCGTTCTTACAAAATTAATCGTTTCCTTCCTTCGTTATACTACATATAAATCTAGGGCTGTCACACAACAGAATAAAGCTCTGAGCACATTAAACCAACGCCGCATAGCACAATAACGTGCTCCAAATATGGGATTAAGCCACACTTTTAGATACATTTTACGGTGACAAGATGCCTTCCTGCAAACTTCAAACGAATTGTCCGCGAGTTGTCTGTCATCTGATGTTGTTAATTTAAAATTCATAAAAATATAACGAGTTAACACGTTAGCTGTCCATGCAATACATTTAGTGCATTTCGGAGTTAGCCGTGAAGTCCGCGCACTACCTGTAGTTCATAGCTCTGTTTCAAATGCATGAGATGTCAGGCAGTAGGCACTGAACGCTACAGCTACGAGGTTGAATCGGGGGAAGAATAGATAGGTAATTTGGTAAAATAAAACACGGTGGACGTGACGATTTTTTTTTAAGATAATATGAAGATATCAGTATGGACACAGTGTGGTATACCCCAAATTATCTTGGGACAGCTAACGTGTTAAAGCCCATATTTGAATATATGTATTTGAATGCAAATTTTTGTGCTGTGCTGCAGCGGTGCTTTTCGGGTGTCCGACGAGTTTAAGGGTAACTCTTGACACATGTTACAAACAAAGGAATGAATAAATTGATTATCGCCCGAACTTAGAACTTAGGTTTCATAATATACTGAAACACAACTTTTTATTGACAAAGAAAATTACGATCAAATAATATTAACAATTATTTACAATTGAAACAATTGTGCCAACTGCAGACTGTTGCAAACAAACTATAAGTAGCTCACCTGGTAGTGAAGCATCCCCAAGACGCCGGCTGCATTGCCCCGTTGTGTGTGTTCATTGTTTATCTCTTCCCTAAAATGTTTTGTCCACAAGTGGTAGAACTTGTTCAGTCAAATATTAGTGTAAAACTTAATTTACCTCGCCGTGTGGTACCGGCTTATTATTAGCACTTCCCGCGGGTGTCTAGAGAGGGGACTAAGGGATATACACCGGGGGCGGGCAGCAGCGCCCCCTGCTAACCAATTCTACCGAACTGCGATCCCCGACCCGCATGCCCAGCGTGGGGATTACGGGCATTACCCCTATGAGATAAAAGCCAGTAAGGCGCTTATCAGGGGAGGCCTGCGTCCAGCAGTGAATTAATAAAAGGCTGTGAGTTTCCTCATTAGCCCTGAGCCCCGACCTAGATTACAATCGAACTTACGACAACGCGAGATATTCGGTCAATTTCGGTCGTTACTTACAGTCTTATACGAACCGTTGGAATTCTTGAGCAAGTGGCGTGTGTAGTGTGTAGTGTACTTATAGCGTTACAGAAACTGCTGTTGCTTAAAGTCGTAAACTGGTAATTTGGTAACGTTTTTAAAATATTAGTCAAGCATTGAGCAGTGCACACTGTGCACAGCACACAGCACACTGCACACTGCACGTACGTCACATCTCTAAGTAAGCTGTCAAATGTTGTCGTATAGGATGTCAAATGTTTGTAAACAAACCGTCCATACCCACGTTAAATAAAAACTCACTCTGTTGCCGCGTCTTTTTATACGCAATTTACATTCCTTGTCGTTTTGAGATTGTTCCTTCAATAAACATTGCTAACAATTAGGTATCATTAAATCTTAAACGCGACACTAAGCACGTTAGATATCGTTTATTTTTTGTTGTGGTTTGTTTACAAACATTTTACATCAAGTTTCGCAAGAACATAGGTCGGTACCAAATTCGGCTCAATGTGTGAAGGTTTTATGGTTGGTAACTAAATACACTACATTATAAATAAATAAATAAATAATGCTGGACAATTCACACAGCATTATCTAGCCCCAAGGTAAGCAGAGTTTGTGTTATGGGTACTAGATAACTGATATACTTAATACAATACACTACATAGATAGATATTTTTTATTATAGGTACATAGAAAACACCCAGACCAACGGAACAAATTTCTGCAGATCGTACACAAATTTGTTCCGAGGTGGGAATCGAACCCACAACCTCCTGCGTCGCAGGCGGACCTTCGCCCGCTGCGCCACGGAGGTCGTCAAAACACATTACATACATACTAATAATAGTAGGTAATAATTATAAGAAATAATAATTATTATTACTAATATTTTGGGGCTTATTCAATCTTTTCCTAAAAATAATTTAAATGGGGGAAACTGGAATAAGCCCCGAAATTTAGGTGAAGAGAGAGTCAATTAACACTATTTCTTTTTTGATAGTAGGTACTTTTGATTAAAATTATTTTTTTATGACGATAATCTATAAATTTTTCTTGGATGTGAGTTAACTAGCTTCTGCCGGCTTCGCACGCGTATTTACGGTATATTCCCAACCCGCTATCCAGCGTGGGGATTATGGGCATTACCCCCCATGAGATAAAAGTAATTATGGCGCTTATGAGGGGAGGCCTGCGTCCAGCAGTGGACCACAGTATAGGCTGTTGAGGTGAGGTGAGGTGAAGAAAGTAGGCTTTGCTCTAAACGTCCGACAAATTTCATCTTGATCTGTTTAGTAGTTTTGGACATCCTGGGTAACAAAAATTCAGATTTCAAACTTACGGCTTTATCAGGATTTTTAAGCCAAAAGAAATAAACGTTATGATCGCCTTTGAGTTCACAAAAGGAACACTTTCCGACACGATCCAAGAGACTTATCGTATGTCTTAGAAAAAAGTCATAATCTTTTTACAAGACGACCTCTGCGGCGTACCAGGCGAAGGTCCGCTTGCGAAGAACGAGGTTGCCACTTCGATTCCATCAGAAAAAGGTTCATTGCTTCAGTGACGGATGTGACCTATGAACATGTAATCTCTTTATTCACAAAGAAAATTACAGTCAAATAATAGAAATAAATTAAAACTAGTATTTACAATTGAAACAATTGAGCTAACTGCAAACAATCTACAGGTAGCTCAACTGATCCATATCAATACCGGTCCCCGCGTCCCCGCTACGCTGGCTGCATCGCCCCGCTGTACGACAATGCTGATGCGCTGCGACAGATACTGACCAGCTCTCGGGTCACGCGTCGCGAGACCAGACGCTCAGAATTTTTTTTGAATGACCCGAAGAGCCTCGTACTCCATGGACCTAGGATGTTGACTCCAAGAGGAGCAAATGTGTAGGCTCTGTCGAGACCTGCATAATTGCGCCTCTTGAAATCTTCTTCAAATCAATTGAGGATGTAGTATATTTTCCTCAAAATCCGATGATTGCAACAAAGTGCTATAAAACAGCGGTCAACCGGAGGTTTTTCCGGAATTTAAAGACGGGTATTTCCGAATTCCGGATCAAATGGACCGTGATTATACCGACAAAAAATATTTGGCGGTCAACCGGTTTCATAACCTTGTAACGCAATGTCGCTAGTTTGTTTTTGCTTGTAAATTGTATTAAATTATAGATCTAGGTCATAAACTCGGTTATAAAGGAATTCATTGACACTTTCGTAAAACAAATGTCTAAGTAGACTTATAGGTACATGCCTATGCAGAAACTGGAAAGTTTCACTCTCGGTTTCTATGGCTGCTTTTTTTCAATAATTCACTAAAATCAAATCACGTGAGTTGTTTATTTTATGGCACATTTTAGGTAGAAAGGTAAGGTACACGATTGTGGAATCCAAAACACATTTACCTATGAATGAAAACTTTACTATGAAACTGATAACAATAACAAGTCAAATCAAATCATAAACTCTTTATTTCCATAAATGCAATAATAAAATTGAACCTCAACCTTCAACCTCAACAGCCTGTATTGGTCCACTGCTGGACGCAGGCCTCCCCTGATAAGCGCCTTATTGGCTTTTATCACATGGGGGTAATGCCCATAATCCCCATGCTGAGCATGCGGGTTGGGGATAATTGTTCTGCAGGGGGCGCTGCTGCCCGCCCCCGGTGATAACCCTTAGTCGTCTCTCTAGACATCCGCGGGAAGAGTTGGGGTGGTGCAAATTCTAAGCCGGCACGCCACACAGCTGACATTGAACACTGTCAGTGTAATAGGAAATAAAGTAATATTATTGATTTCTGTCGCTTCGGTATGTACCTAGAAGAAACAACAATGTAACTGACTGCATTAAAACAATATCTACCTCTCGCCCGATTATTCAAACATAACTTAGGTACATTTGATTACTTTTCAAGTCAATTTTCATTGAAAATCTGTCAAAAATTGCTCACTCGAGACGAGTTAGAACACTACTGGACAGTTTCTTTAATTTGTCACTATCGTCAACTGGTCACTTTTGATTTTCGTCAATTTCCTGAAAATCGCTAATTCGTCAGTATCCCTAATTCGACACTTGTGATATGTGGTCAGTACATTCATCTTGTCAGTCTATAGATTCCGCCTCTTTCTTAGATTGCTCATTCCGCAGTACAATCCCACACATACATGTTTGATAGAGGTTGATCCAAATGATTTCTCTAGTAGGAACTTTTTGACCAGCTCATTATGTCTTTAATTTTTGACAGTTCCCAAATATTTCTTGACAAATGCCATATCATTTTCTTGTATTCGGAACAAGTGAATGGTATTGATTCAAAAGAAAAAATATACTGAATAATATATTATATACCTACTCGTATCACACGAGTACGGATTAGGTACCTAAGTGTTACAATTACATCATTATATCTACTATCGCATTAGGTGTGCCTGTAAGGATAGGTGTACTTTTTAATAAATAAATAAATTATTAGTTAATCATGATTGATAATTTATTTGAGGAGCAGGGACGTAATGAAATCTGGGATTGCCTATCAAAATTATCCCTGATTAATACAGTTAGGTATAACGAACGTATCAACTACGTAATATTTATATTAATTTTAACATTGTGAATAGCATTCGGAATCCTAAATATAAATACTAGTTAAAACGTTTGTTATATCTATATTACGTAGGTACATAGATATATGCAATTGTTGATATATTTTTCTTTAATAAAACTAATGCTTTTCCACAAAACAGTTTTATTCGTAACTGTACACTTAGTCAAAATTCTAATACTGACGATATAAATATTCTGTCCAGATAACCTAAGTGACGAATTTGCGACGCTGACGAATTAGCGATTTTCAGGAAATGGACCAATAAACAAAAGTGACCAGTTGACGATAGTGACAAATTAAATAAACTGTCGAGTAGTGTTCTAACTCCTCGAGACATGCTTAAATCTAATCAGATTTAAGCGTTTGAGTATTCGGGGGTAAGTACATCAAAACAAGAAAGAATAATTTTTTTTAAAGGGTAGAAGCCTTTATTCACAAAGAAAATTACAATAAATTAATATAAATAAATTAGAACTAGTATTTACAATTGAAACAATTGAGCTAACTGCAGACTGTTGCAAACTATCTACAGGTAGCTCAACTGATCACAAAATCTATACACTATCCAAAATCGATTTGGAATGTTCGACATTAATAACTAAATGTACCTACTTAATTGAAAATTACATACAATTACAGACTGTAATTAAAAAAATAATATTGCATGCCTATGTTAGGTAGAATATTCTGGCAAATAAATAAACATCATCATTATTGTTTTAAAACTCCCTTTCTTGGCTTGGAGTTTCAGATATAAATTGTAAGCAATACCTATTAATTGAAGGGAGGAACTCAAATCGACAAGTACTTACCTAATTTAAATTGCGTATTGTATTGTACCTTTCCACATTCAGTTTGGCTAGTGCATACGTAGGTTCTAAACTACAAGTCTAGCTCAGAGACCTGAATTTAAAACCGTTCCATTTATACCTACGTCACCTTTCAACCATGACTCCCTTCACTGCTTGACCTTAAAGACACTGACTCCATCGCACTCGTTGTCTGCTATATCTCTGTCTCCACCGCCTCAGACCTCGCCTGATGTCATACAAATCAGACTGTTACATGATTTCCTGTTGCAAAAACAATTAGTCGCTTGACTTCCGAGATATTTATCAGGAAACCTGTGCCTGGTCCGTGATTTCTAGTTTCTAGGAAGGCACATGCTTCAGTTACTACGCAAATCAATCAACCAACACAAAATGAACTGACTCATGGTGGTGTTCTTAATAGACTTATAAATCATCTCATCATCATCTACAGCCTATACCTACCAGTCCACTGCTGGACGTAGGCCTCTCTCTGATAAATGCCTTATTGGCCTTTCTATCATGGGGGGTATGTATCATGGGTCACCACGCTGAGCATGCGGGTTGGGGATCGCAGTTCGGTGGTAAAGTTGTTCTGCGGGGGCACTGCTGCCCGCCCCCGGTGGATATCCCTTAGTTGCCTCTCTAGACACCAGCGGGAAGAGTTGTAGTGGTGCAAATTCTAAGCCTAATGTTTTTGTCCGATTAGGTATCTCTTAGATTAGAAGAATACAATAGGTACCTAATTGTATGAAATGACGAATGACGAGTCACTCAAACAAAACACCAACACAACATCGTTGTGAAACATTGTTGATCAACAAAATAAGTATGTAGGTAGTTTCGTTATTGGACAATTTCAAAAGGTCGAAATATCCATCTTGATTAAGTCTAATACAAAATTGAAAGTCAGTGAAGGTAGTGGACTCTTACGATAGGACTGCTCCACCACCAGTTCAAATTCGCTCAGCGACCTATGGAATGGAAAGAGCTCGGTCGGAGTGTCTCTGAAGGATAGGATTCATAACGCATATATCCGACAGAGAATCAAAGTTATCGACATAGCTCTAAGAAAGCGAGCTGAAGTTGCAGTGGGCCGACACATCTCGCGAAGAACCGACAACCGCTGCGCTTTTGGTGTGAACGTGTTCTTGAGTAGAGACCGCGACTCGGCAAACGACTCGCACTCCAGCCATTTAGGATGACGATCTGCGAAAGACTGCACGTAGATGCTGAATGCGGCGAGCTGAACAGAACGCTGTGGCGCTCATTAGGGGGCATATGTCCAGCTGTGAACTAACATGGGCTGATGATGATGTGTAGATAATGAAGCCAACTAGATACTGAGTCAAGAAGTATGCCAACTTACCTATCTAGTATCTAGGTACCTAATCAAGTTGTTCCATTCCAAGGCCTACTTTACAAACCTAAGTTTGCCTGTGCAATGTAGAAACAATATAACAATATAGAATAATAAGTATAGAAAGAAAGAAATAACATTCTTCATTAAACTACGAAAACTATCGAATTAGCACCGATAACTTCAGTAACTCCCTATGATTTATTACTCAAGCCATGTTTAATTCAATACTTTTTCTCTTTCCAGAACACAAGATGCTTCCAAGAAAAAGAATACCGTGCTTACTGCTGACGATATTGCTGATCATCAGAACTTCACATCAACATGGCTCCGGAGCGCCGTCTGGGGTGAGTTTCAATTCAATACGCCTTATAATCATAACATACCTATCCTGGCATTGCAATTATCAAAACAGTTCAAAGTAAAAAGCTGCTCTGACTTGCGAAATTGGCTCAAAATTTGACTAATTTTAATTTGTTAGTCCGATAAGTGATTTTCAATCACGGCTCTGACTCGGAAACACAAGGTTATCTCATGGTTATCTTTGAGTAAACGTTCTGATTTTCAATATTTTTCGATAAAATTGATTCTCTGATTGCATTCAGTCACATTAGCGTTGTCCGCTGCACCTACTGCACTGCACCTACAATATCGCTACAGAAATGACACGAGCGCTCAATCGAATCGAGCACCATCTCTTAGATTCGAACTCTGAACTCAGAACTCTTAGATTACAGGATTTGATTTTGAATGATTTGACTTTTGAACTATCTTTTAATAAGAGACAGGGTATTTCTTTCATACGTAAGTTTAAAGTACTCTTTTCCATGCATAAAACCAACCGTGTTTTAAGAAGCCGTATTCCTATATAATTAAGTCAACCACTTGCTTGAATTGTCTTCATTGGGGAAGCTGATCTGATTATTAAACAAGATCCGTCAAGTGCGAGTGTAACTCGCGTGCCGAGGGTTTCGAACGTTTGTCAAGAAATATGTACCAAAAGTACCGGTTAGAGACTTCGCAATTTAACGAATACCTAAGAATAGTAGGTACCAACCTACATTTTAGATAGATCTCTCTGCATGCTTCGGTTAAAGAGGGTAATGGAAAATTTTTCGACTTTTTTCAAAATATTTCAAAAAGTATGAAACCTACAGAAATTTGAAAAACTGGTTTGAAATGTCCAAACCGATACCTTTCATTTGATAGCCCCCCCCCCCTTTTAAAAATTATTCCCCCCCATTTTGACCATTTTTCAAAAAGTGTTATTTTTACAAACTTCTCTACATTTTTCCTGTAAAATATAGATCCATATGTATAAAAGCTCCATACGCTTTACATGGATCGCTCACTTATTTCGAAATATTTTCAAAAGTATGACACCTACAAAAATTTAAAAAACTATTTTAAAATGTACAAACTGATACCTTTCATTTGATTTTCCACATGACCCTGTAGGTATCTTTTAAAATTTCGGCATCACAAATTTAATAGAAAATATTAATTTTAATTTTCCATTTATTATCATTTATTTTCTTTAAATCTGTACAGGCGCACAAAATGTATTATTATTTTAAATTTCAAGTCGATAGCTGCAGCAGTTGCTGAGTTATTAAGGAGGGGAAAAAGGACAGACAAAGCGAGACCATAAAGGTTTCGAAACCGATCTTCGATCTTCGAAACCCTAAAAATCAACCCTAACACCACAAAATGTATTTCCAGGCTTGCATAGACCAGATCCCCCGCCACGAGACGATCCAGCCCCAGTCCTCCCCGCCTCCGTACTTCATCCTGACGTCTTCAGCGCAAGTCCGTCAGGGCGACGTGCTCAACGTCACCGTGGGCAGCCCTGCGGGGGCGCCGCTGCCCATTGGAGGGTTTATACTGCAGGCTAGGCAGATACAGGTGAGATACTGCAGGCTAGGCAGATACAGGTGAGATACTGCAGGCTAGGCAGATACAGGTGAGATACTGCAGGCTAGGCAGATACAGGTGAGATACTGCAGGCTAGGCAGATACAGGTGAGATACTGCAGGCTAGACAGATACAGGTGAGATACTGCAGGCTAGGCAGATACAGGTGAGATACTGCAGGCTAGGCGGATACAGGTGAGATACTGCAGGCTAGGCAGATACAGGTGAGATGCTTCTTTAAGAAAAAGAGCACTCGCGAATAATGTCGCAAAACCTATCGGTGGAAGAAACCATCTAAAGTTCCGGACATTACCCATTGCCAAAACATCAAAGGTAAATGTTACATCTTTAAACATTAATAGGTACTTGATAGAAAAGAGATTCGCAAAACGTAGGAACGCACTCCTTAAAGTAGTCTCACTCACCCTAATAGGACCCCTTTGCTCACCTCCGGGTGTCGTTTGTCTGAGCACAAAATAACTATAAAGAAATAATAATGTCTGAATAACTTTTTGATCAGTTGCTGCTGGCAGGTGAGATCTAGCAATACTACCTAGGTAAGCTGCAACGACAAACATGTCATCATAATATCGTTACAAATCACAAAAGTAACAATAAATCGGTAGGTATCAAGGATAAGAGATCTACTCGACAGATTTTCCCCAGAAAATATTGAATCTTGAATAGGTAGGCTAAAATAAAAGCTCAAACCCTTCAGAAAACAAAATGCTAACGTGTTGTGCCTTTCCAGAACCAAGACGTCATTGTAGGGCGGTTCGTCAGCGCGCCACCTGGTCTGTCCCGTCTAACCACCTGCACCAACGCCAACGACACGGCAACACACACCTCTCCTGAAGACAAACCAGCGCTCACCTTCCAATGGCAGGCGCCGAGTGACTTCCTAGGAGGGATCGAGTTCAGGTAACAACTTGCAGGTTGAGAGAAGG
The DNA here is from genome assembly GCA_949316285.1 of Eupithecia subumbrata. Classification (NCBI taxonomy): domain Eukaryota; kingdom Metazoa; phylum Arthropoda; class Insecta; order Lepidoptera; family Geometridae; genus Eupithecia; species Eupithecia subumbrata. The sequence continues at coordinate 198,580 of OX438644.1, read as the reverse complement.
CGTTGTCGCCTTCACTTTCTGATGTCGTGTAAAAAGAAACAGCGTTGTCTGAGAAAAACAACATGGTATCAATAAAAAAATTGAATTTGAATTTGAATTATATTTAATCTTTAGACTGCTTCAGTCTGATTGGATTTAATAAGCTTGAACTAGTCTTAAATTTAAAAAAAAATGTTAGGTATATCAACGAAAAGATCGATCACACACTCTCATGCCAAGGAAAGCTGAATCACAAATTATGTGGTTGAGGTTACTTCGGCAGAATGTTTCAAAATTCTAAACCTGCAAAAAGGTCACCGCACCTCTTGCTTGTAATGTGTTGTGGGCATGCAACATCAAAATAACAACAATCACTGACTTGATCTCTGGCCTACGAAGGTACCTTACCTACATAGGTAGATCGAAACATAACCCGTAATTTAACGCTACACTACACCCGATAATATATTTATAGGTACAATACAACCAAAACTTACGCTTTTAATAAGCCAATACTTAAAAAAAGTTAACAAATCTCACACAGCCTCAACTTGCTTCAAAAGTTCAAACCAAGAAAAACTTGTTGGTACTTAACTTAGCTACCGTATCAAGTATCAACCTAGTGGTAGGTTGATACTTTTGTGGACATTAGGTGACGCAATAGAAAAAGAAGTTTTCGGAATAACTGTTGTAGTACTGTGTATTCCGCGATTATTATTAGTGATATAGTTTTAAGCAGCAATAGACTTCCATCTCCATTTCATCCTATATTTTGCTGTTTTATTTTATTGAAATTTTAAGAGTGTTTGTGTGTCTTTTTGTGTGAATATTATTGTTAGGGTTTCGAAGATCGGAGATCGGTTTCGAAACCCTTATGGTCTCGCTTTGTCTGTCCTTTTTTCCCTCCTTAATAACTCAGCAACTACTGCAGCCATCAACTTGAAATTTTAAATAATAATACATTTCATGCGCCTGTATAGCTTTAAAGAAAAATAAATGATAATAAATGAAAAATATAAATTAATATTTTCCATACAAATTGTGATGCCGAAATTTTAAAAGATACCTACAGGGTAATGTGGGGGTATCAAATGAAAGGTATCAGTTTGTACATTTCAAAATAGTTTATAGTTTTGTAGGTGTCATACTTTTTAAAATATTTCGAAATAAGTCGAAAAAATACCCATTAACCCCCCCCCCCCTTATTATTTTTGAAATATTTTGAAAAAAGTCGAAAAAATACCCATTCCCCCCACCTATCTCCGAAGTTTGCTGAGCGATCCGTTTAAAATGTTTGGAGCGTTTGTAGATATACCTAAATCTATATTTTGCACGAAAAATATAGAGAAGTCTGTAAAAAGAACACTTTTTGAAAAATGGTCAAAAAGGGGGGTAATATTTTTCAAAAGGGGGAGCTATCTTACCGAGTGGGGTATCAAATGAAAGGTATCGGTTTGAAAATTTCAAAATAGTTTTTCAAATTTCTGTAGGTTTCATACTTTTGGAAATATTTTGAAATAAGTCGAAAAAAAAAACCATATCTCCGAAGTTAGCAGAGCCATCCATTTAAAATGTATGGAGCGTTTGTAGATATGGATCTATATTTTACAGGAAAAATATAGAGAAGTCTGTAAAAAGAACACTTTTTGAAAAATGGTCAAAAAGGAATATATTCAAAAGGGGGGCTATCCCACCGAGTGGGGTATCAAATGAAAGGTATCGGTTTGGACATTTCAAACCAGTTTTTCAAATTTCTGTAAGTTTCATACTTTTTGAAATATTTTGAAAAAAGTCGAAAAATTTACCATTACCCACTATAACCGAAGCATGCAGAGAGATCCATCTGAAATGTAGGTTGGTACCTACTATTCTTAGGTATTCGTTAAATTGCAAAGTCTCTAACCGGTACGTTTGGTAAGTACATATTTGTTGATAAACATTCGAAACCCTCGGCGCGCGAGTTACACTCGCACTTGACGGTGCGTTTTTTTATGTATTTTTTCATAGTAGGTACCTATCTATTTCGCTGTGTCATTTTTATAGTGAAAGTGTTGTTCTATTCTGTTCTAGTGTTACGGTTTAGGCTAAGTGGTTCCGTCATTGTTATTATCTGTTGTGTTACTTAACTCTATGGTCAATTATATAATTTATTCGTAATAATTCCAGAGCCACAGTAGCTCAGAGCTACGCCACGTTCTGGAGCGGCGTCGAGTCACCTCTAGTGGAAGTGGTCACCCCGGAGACCGCGGTCACGACCTCCGCGCCGGCGCCGGCGGCCGCTACTCAACGGACGACTGCACCACCGCCTCTTATTATGGAGAGTAAGGTACGAGTAGGGACATGAAGCAAAAATAAATAGAAAGAGGAAGAAAGAATGAAAGAAAATGTATTAGACACTACACACAAGTAAGCAAACTTTGGTACAGAAGTAATAGACTTCTTTAGCACTAGATAACACGTAGACAGACAAAAAAATAATGCTGAACAATCCTCACAGCACCATCTAGCCCTAGAGCTTGTGTTTTGGTTACTCGCCGTGGTGACTGATTTGCTTAATACAATACATTACATAGATACCTAGATATTACACAGATCTATATCATCAATGGCCTCTACATCCTCGAAGGATGGTTTCAGCAGTGTTTGTTTTTTGGCACTTACGTACGACGTAGGAACGTAGATGTCTTGTAAGGCCTATACGACAGATGCGACGGTATTGACATAGGTTAAGATCATAACACAGCTACTAGTTTCTACCTAGGTACATAAATAACGTAACCTGACATGCCAAACATAACAAATGTACCAAAACAAACCAAGCGTGTTTATGTACCTACTGTACGAAGGTATTTAAATGAAGAATGAAATAATGAGCAGTCTGAATGTAAGCCAACTATTAGAAACTCAGGCAACGAGAGAAACAAGAGACTATCAGAACGATTTGCTTTGCCAAATGTTTTGACAAAGCAAGTGTTTTTATGCACGGCGTAGGACTTAATTAGAAAATAAATAGGTAGTGAGTAGAATGACTGTGTCTAAGCAAGCTAATAGAAACTCAAAGAAACGTGAGACTAACAAATAAAACTGATAAAACATGAGAAGAAACAGTTGACTCAGGAAGGGTAGGTAACTAGGGTAGGATAGGTTGTTCTTTGTAATCTTAATCCAAAATTTAATTCGCAGCCAAAGCCGACAGCTCAGCCTCAAGACGTAATCTACGAAGGCTGCGCAGACACGAAACTATGCTTCGGAGTCCCCGCAAACTGCATCGAGAAGGGAGATTGCAAAGCAATAGTAGCCGTATTCGTAGCAGGCGCAGAATTCACTTTCGAAATCCAGGGAACCGGCAATCCTAAATACGTTGCAGCCGGTCTCAGCATGGACAACAAAATGGGTGACGACAGTGCTATGGAGTGCGTCCGAAACGAGAATGGAAGAATCGGTCTGTTCACTTCGTGGACCTATCCGAGAGTTGAGCCTTACGTGAGCAGGGCGGATTCTCCACAAGACATAGTCCAGTTGCAAGAGTCTTCGAATGTTGACGGGAAGGTGTACTGCAAGTTTAGGAGAGATACGGTGTCAACGGTTAAAGGAGTGACGTTCGATCTTGCGAGTAATAAGTACAATTTGATGGTGGTTTCTGGAGACAGTATGAAAGGTGAGTGTGTAATATAGGTATTTATTTTTCTGTAATATCCTTTATTAATCCATAAATGAGTGGATAATACTGCAGGTGCGTGTGCGCGGGGTTGTCCCCGCGCCTTGTGACCAACAATCAGACAAAAATCAAAAATGTATAGGTAACCGTTTGAGAGTTTTGTAATTTTAAACAATTTTGTTTGGGCTGCCCACGAATGCCCACGATATAAGCAAAGGAATAGTAACTAGTGCTTCCAGTTTTATTGATTTTTGTGTTTGATTGGCCAAGCCCCCGTTCACACATACCTGCAGTATTATTGTAGTATAATACAGGACAGTTAAGAACCGGGCTGTTAGAATCCGCGGGTCCGGCGACGGATGAATTTCCCATACAAACGTAATACCAAAATGATTTGTAATTTGAGCATATTTTCACCATGGTCTGCTATTATTTGTATTAAAATAGTATTTATCTAGGTTCCTGACACAATTTTTTTTCAAAATACCTTTCTGAAATGAAATTAAACCGAATCGCAATTTTACATTAAAGAATGAAATTATTCTTAGTATTTCTGTAGATAAGTATTTTGAAAAAAGTTTGTGACAGGAACTTAAATAAATACTATTCTACTATTCGGCGACGGATGAATTTCCCATACAAACGTAGTACCACAACTACGTTTGTATGGGAAATTCATCCGTCGCCGGACCCTTAAGGACCGTATTTATTCTTGAATGTGTGCTGAAATTAGCTGGAACTAAATAAAGAGCTCAGGTTATCAATAAAAAGTAGGTTAAGTAGGCGTCTACGTCTGAAACCTACTTATCTACCAGTTAATGAATACTATTTGCTTTGCCGATAAGCGCTCTTTAGTTTAATAATGGCGTTGATAATTGTTCATGAAAGTATGTAGGTACTTCAGTTTATTCATTCTATATTCGCATATCTCAACTGAAACACTTGAGGGAATGACGCGGCGTCTTGTGTCGCTCATAAACCAAAGTCAGTGGCATGGCACTAAAATTAGGAAATTCAAAGACCACGATTTTAGTACAATTTACACCACCCCAATTCTTCGCGGGTGTCGTAAAAGGTAACTAATGGATATCCACCGGGGGCAGGCAGCAGCGCCCCCTGCAGAATAATTCTAACACCGAACTGCATTCCCCAACCCGCATGCCCAGCGTGGTGATTATGAGCCTCATGGGATAAAAGCCAACAAGGCGCTTATCAGGGAGAGGCCTGAGTCCAGGAGCGGACCAATATAGGCTGAGGTGTTGAGGATAAGCACTTGGCTTAAATGCACTGACTCTTCTGCAAAGGAGGCATTGAGTTTACCTCGAAGCTGGCTTTAACTCATTAATACAAACGTTCACTGTTGAACGTGCCTCCTTCAAACAAGGGGGGTTTAGCCATCATCACCCCGGCCACGCTTAGCAAGCGGTAGGCGACAGCCACGAAGGGGTTCTTATCTTCATCTTTTTAATTGTAGATGCGAACAGAGTTGGCTTCCACAGCTTGGCGTTCGAATCGACAGGCCAGGCAATGGCGCTAGCCAGCGTGGGTGCGGCTGCGGGTGCCTCGAGACTACTGCTGAAGTTGCACGGATCTTTCATGTTGGCTGCTTGGTTGGGCACAGCATCGCTTGGGATACTGCTGGCTAGGTAACTCATAGGGATTGGAAGACAAAAGTTTAGCTATAAATATAAAGATCTATGGTCTGGAGAGAAGCAACAAAAGACTTGTTAAGTAGGTAACCTACTACTGAATGAATATGCCAAAGCCAGAGTTCTGGGGGCCTACTCGGAAAACGTAAACCGAAGTTTCTGATTAGTTTTCGTGCAAACCCTACTCTTAGTGTCACCTACATTTGTTTATTTAAGTATTTATTTAAGGACTCCCAACAGAAAAATCACATCAGAATAACAAATAAAGTGGTCTTCTAAATAAATGGTGCCACAGCGTAAGCAAATTATGGGTAGACTAATTTAAAGGTCAAAATAATAGGAATTCAGTGGTAAAATATTAAAGTTACACAATGAAAATGTAGGAAAAACTAAGGAAAAATTATAAACTAGATAGAAACAACTTAAAATTACTAATAAAGGTAAGTATGGTAGGTAGGACCTTATGTAGTGGGAGCTGAATGTGTGATCAGAACATTTAAGGTTCCTTTTAAGATTGTTGGCAGCATACATTTCTGTTATTATAATTATTCACGGGTATTTACCGCGTTTATTTACCGATTTTTCCCGACGTTTCAACAGGTTTACACTCTCACGGGATTACTGGTACATTTCTGTCTTGAATTTAGGTACCTAGCTTGGGACATATCAGATAAGCTGAGGTTTACTTTTAGTGATCGAGCGTTATAGTGCTTAGTCGCTGGAGAAACTCATCAGCGAACAGTGTTTGCCGAGGTTGGTACTAGAGTGTTGTGTAAGTTATGTTACCTAATGAATTACAGTTATGATAGATAACGTCTTTGGCGCTCCTGAGGACTCGAGTCCGGGCAACGGGAGCTACGTGAGTGTGTGTGTATATGTACCTATGATGTGTGTGAGTTAGGCGTTTGGCGTTTGGTTTGTTTTACATACGTTAGCATTTACACGGAAACGATCCAGAAACATCGATTTTCGTTTTAACGAGTACGGGCACGGAACACCATAACCTTTTAGCACCACGCCACAAACGCATTCCCGTGTCCGCTACGCCATGCCAAGGCACGAAGTGAACAAACATACCTATGCGCTGAGGACCCGCAAGTGCTGGTTATGTTCAGCTGACTGTGGCGGTCAAAAGGTTTAAGAGCCTTAGAGCGAGTAGATATTAGCTAGATCAAAAATTCTAGGTATGGCACCCCTACAGGTTGCTCTGTACCTACCATATTTGCTTGACTTTGGACTACTTAATATAAATAAATAATAAATAAATAAATAAATAATGCTGGACAATTCACACAGCATTTTCTAGCCCCAAGCTAAGCAGAGCTTGTGTTATGGGTAATCAATCAAATCAATCAATCAAAAACTCTTTATTTCCATAAATACAATAAATGTACACTTAGAAAAGGTCAAATTATAAAACTATACACTGACACGGAAATAAAGTGATATTTTTGATTTCTGTCGCTTCGGTATGTAGACCAAAGTAAAGAAGCGACGAAGAAACCTTTAGCCTGTTAGTTGTTATTCTTCGAGTTGGAGCAAAACCCGTTCCAAGCTTTTTTATCTTCTAGATAATCTGATATTTTATAGTAAGCCTTTTTGCACAGCAAGGTTTTGACAATTTGTTTGAATTTATTTACTGATAATTGTTGCAACTCACTAGGAGTTTTGTTGTAGAAGCGTATACATTGCCCTTTAAAAGATACATTAATTTTGTGTAGCCTAGTTGTGGGCACAGCGAGTTTATGTTTATTTCTGGTATTAAAGTTATGTTTATCACAATTTTTAGGGAACAGATTTTTATTTCTATGAGTGTACAACAAGTTTTCATAAATATATTGACATGGTACTGTCATTATATTTATTTCTTTGAATTTATCACGTAGGGATTCTCTGGGACCCATATTATAGATTGCACTACCTACTATAGATAACTGATATAGGTACTTAATACAATACACTACATAGATAGATTTTTTTTATTATACATAGAAAACACCCAGACCAACGGAACACAATTCTGCAGATCGTAAGCAAATTTGTTCCAAGGCGGGAATCGAACCCGCAATCTCCTGCGTCGCAGGCGGTCCTTCGCCCGCTGCGCCACAGAGGTCGTCAAATATATGTTCAGTCAGATTGCTTCAGGCTGGTGGACATGACTGAGATTTTTACTCATAAGCCTCTCTGTGTTTGCAGATATTTCAGACAAACCTGGGTGGGCAAAACTCTGGGCGGAAAGGACATCTGGTTCGCTGTAAGTATTCCAGTCTTTAAAATTATCAACATTAACGGGATATTTACCATGATTTGAGTTTCAAGCTTTCCTATATTTTGGCATAGTTTCATTCACTATACGGTATACGGAATAACTAAATTCACTGCGAGTCTGCGAGTGACTTTTGATAATCCAGTCTTTGGCTAAATCTCACATCCGCATTTCTGTCAACAAGAGCTTTCTAAAATTAATGATTTACTTCCAGTGGCACAGAATCCTGATGGTTTCCACCTGGTTGCTGACCGTGTGCGGTTTCATCCTCATTCTGATCGAAGTTGGTGGCTGGTCCACGACAGGAGAAAACCCTCACGCGATCACTGGACTGGTCACCGTTATATTGTGCTTTATACAGCCTATTGGTAAGTTAAATCTGGGTTTGGAACGTAGACAAGAGAATTATGGACATTGATTTTTTTCTGTTTTTTCGTTTTTTTTTCATTCCATTTTTCGTCATTATTGGCATTTCAAGGGGAAAACTAAATAAACCGATTTATCGCAATCAAGTGAAAATTTGTTCCAGGATCAAGTTGTTAATAACTAAACAAATTTAGCAGATAGCTTGATCGTAAAGACTCTAACAAGTTTAGTATACCTACCTAGGTACTAATAAATGTGTTTACATTCTAGGTGCATACTTCAGACCGCACCCCGGCACCAAGAAGCGACCCATCTTCAACTGGCTGCACTGGTTCTTCGGCAATGGCGCTCACATTCTTGGAAGTGAGTTTGTATGTTGTGCATATAGTAGGTATTTAACCCACTGACAAGTTTTGTACAAGTGAGACTGCTTACACAAGCTGACTGCGACCGTCGAAAAAGCCAATGGTAGTTTCCTATTTTATAGCAATGTAGGTACCTAAGCATTTAATTAATAGTAACCAAACTTTATCATCAATCGACACTTTTAAACGATTAAATGGATGAGTGAAAATTTTGCAAGACTTGTCTCTTTAACAGGTTTATTCTGAAGTTCCATTGAGAATCTGTCAGCGTGGGTGTAGGTGTGGGGTGTTACTTCGCTCATTCTCATTTATAACAATTTAAGGATTTATTTATGACAAAAGTTTAAATTGATTCTTTAAATTGACAAATATTAATATGAATAATTAGAATTAATCCTTTTAATAATGACGTTCACCTTTCTAAGGTGATCTTAAATTAGCTGGACTATAAAAACCTCTGTAACATTATAGAATGCAATAAATGAATGAGCATAATGTCTGTTTCAGTCGTCACGATATTCTTCGCGGTATACCTGCAGAAAGCTGAGCTCCCGCCCTGGAGCGTGTTCATCCTGGCTGCCTTCGTGGCTTTCCACGTGGTCATGCATATAGTGCTATCTGTAAGTAGCTTCATCATTATCAGAGGCTTTACTTTTATTTACTTGATCTATTGAAAGCATTTCGCAAGTTGAAAAGAATTTCCAATAAATACGTTGTGGAGTTTCACCGAGATCAAATAACACATTAATGTGCAGCTCCTTGCTCTTATCAAGAGTGATTCTTGGATCTTGAATAGAAAATTGCTTCATCATTTTAAGATGGTATGGTGTCCGCAAAAACAGCCACGAATATTGGAATAAGTAGTGTTCGTTTGGCGGCACTTACCTGCGTAGATAACTTGTTGCAGGTAGGTACTTAAGACCTCTACGAGAACGGCAGCTTGCCAGAATATATTATGTTCCATTTATTGTTCCTTTACAGAGTCTAACTACATAAATCATAAGCATCCCATCCACCTTTCTATAAACCTCTATCTTAAGCACAGCAAACTAAGCTGCTACCTTTCTATAAACCTCTATCTTAAGCACAGCAAACTAAGCTGCTACCTTTCTATAAACCTCTATCTTAAGCACAGCAATCTAAGCTGCTACCTTTCTATAAACCTCTATCTTAAGCACAGCAAACTAAGCTGCAACCTTTCTATGAACCTCTATCTCAGGGTCAGCAAACTAAGCATCCATCTATCAACATCTTTCTAACGCACAGCAAACTAAGCTACCATCGTTCTATCAACATCTATCTCAGGCTCAGCAAACTAAGCATCAATCTTTCTATCTAACGTGCAGCAAACTCAGCCACCATCTTTCTATTAACATATACTACATTATATATTACGCTCATCAAACTAAACATCCATCTTTCTATCTACCTACGTCTATCTTACGCACATCAAACTAAGCCACTATATTTCTATTCACATCTTTCGTAAGCTCAGCCAACTAAGCCACCATCTTTCTATCCACATCTTTCTTAGGCTCAGCGAAAGCATCTCTCTTAATTCTTCTTTCACTGATCCGTTGATTGGCTTACAGTTGACAGTTTGCGTGTCCGAAGGCCGAATCAGCAATGGCCGCGTCAACTCCTTCCCCATGAAAGACATGATGGGTCAGACTCGACAGGTCACCCAAATTGATAGGAGTACTGATGCTCCGGTAAGTTACCTAACCTATGGGTGGATAGAAGCTACGGTCTTATGAAATCAAACCGTATTTGAAAAAAGTGAGGCTTTTGAACACGGCGTTACCACCACGCCTGTTATTTACTTCTAGAGGCTTAAGTTTTTAGAAAGATACCCTAAATTAAATAGGTCTTTTGTACACCACCTATTCTCCCGATGGAAATTGCTGGTAGGTACCTGTTACGGATTCCAAAATCGGGCCGTTTTCGAGGAACCGGGAATCCCGGGAAGTTTCAAAGTCGGAACCGGGAATTCCCGGGAATTCCCGGGAAAAATATTTTTACTGTTATACCACTACCGAAATAAGATAATTTAATATACTTCACTTCCTTTTTAGGCATTTCGCTGATATCAGGTACCTATGTGGTATTAGGTATGTTACTTAAAGCTGTATTTCTTTTGAGATGTTAATAAAGTTAATAATAAATTCTTAGGTCCATGTCTTTGGTCCCCTCGTTCGACAACAAACATGAAGGTTTTTCGTTCTATATAGTCGTGACTGAACCCAGCTTATCACATTCATTTACTGTCATGTTGCTCAGCAAAGTGCTTTGCTGATACTCCATGAGGCCGAACTTGAGCTTGATAAAGAGAAAGTAGCTATCCTTGTGTGAAATATCGCCTGATCTCGTATAGTATGAGTCGCTTAGCTTCGTGGCCACCGTTTTAGCTTTGATTCGTAAGTTCATTTTCATCCATTGAAAGTACAGAAGTTCAGAGTTGTTGTAAGAGTGACACCGAGGAGCTCCCGTTGTTTTTCGAGGCCTCTAAGCGAAAACATCAATCTAGAAACACATTATTACGTACCCACATAATAAACAAATAAATGTCCTTCTGTCCAAATATTAGGCCACGGTGGCCAGGCTCAACGAAGACAATTAGGCAAAAAGGAAAGACACCAAGATTGTAACATTTTCATATCTGTCTCACATGTTTGGTTCAAGTTTTTTTCGGTGTCGAAGTCCGTTTATCACACTTCCTACTAATATTATAAAAGCAAGAGCTTGTGTGAATGTCGTATCTCCGTAACTAGTAAACCGATTCAGTTGAAATTTGTGTGTGTGTGGTGTGTAGATAGTTTAGGTTCTGGAATAACACATAGATTAATCTAATTTTCAAAAAATAATCACAATTGGTTAAAAAGGGTGGTTAAGTGTAAGGATAATATTATTCCTTGATAAGATGCACTCAAAACTCGGTATAAATTAACTATAACGTAAATAATGAATTACGTATTTCTTATTTTTACAAAACGACCCCTAAAGTTATTTATTGCACAACCCCTGTTGTGCAATAAATAACTTAAATTTAGACCCGGGCGAAGCCGCGGGGCGCAGCTAATAATATTAAAATATATTGTAAATATGAAAGTTTGGATGTTTGTTCTTTCTTCACGCCAAAACTACTCAACGGATCGGGCTGAAATTTTGCACGTTTCCAAAATTAAATTTTAAACGTTTCCAATAGCGCATGCAGAAATTAGTTCTTTATACAAATTATGAAACAGATATGACTTGCCGCAAATAAATTATTTGAACTTAATGGAATTATTAATTTCGGAGAATGCCCTGAATCCTCAACCAATAAAGCAGGTATAGGGTACATTGTGCATGTGTAAACGGAAGCTTAATTTTGGGTACTCTCATAAATTTATGACGGCTCTCTGTTTTCATTGCAGGGAAAATAACAATTGATTTGAAAAAAGTGATACAAATCATGTCAACCCTCCTTATACCGCGTAGGTACTTGATATATGCAACATGCTGTAAGAGGAAGTGAAATATATTGAGTTATGTTATTTCGGTAATGTTATAAAAGTTAAAATATTTTTCCCGAAATTCCCGAAATTTCCCGGGAAAAGATTTTGGATTTCCCGGTTCTTAAATCGGCCAAAAATTTCGGGAATTCCCGGGAATTTCGGGAACGGGAATTCCCGGGACTAATCCCTAGTACCTGTAGGTAGCTAGGTACTGCTGTAAAGTAGTCACAAAAAGCTTGAAAGCAAGGTTCTCTTTGCTCGCTGCTGATTCCACGTAGGTAGGTAGATGAGAACGAATATTTCAATTTTAATTTCGTTTATTTGTTAAATCCATGTATTTAAATGGAAGAGTAGGACATCTTGACACAAGTAGGTAGGTATATTAACATTCTTAAATGGAAGTCCTACCGACTGTTTAGCGTGCAAAGTAACATATTTTTTTTACAAATAAAACAATTTTCAATTTCAATTGCTGAATCAAACCTAAATGCAATAGTGAAGACTTTTCCCTACAGTTGTATTTGTATCCATTTAATTTCCCCTCTTGTTTCAGTTCTCGGGCTTCAGGAAGCTGATCCTCGGCGTGTTCTCTCCCATCATCGTCATCATCGCCGTCGCCATGATCTGTCTCGTTGCGCTCGCGCCGATCGGACAGACTTACAACACTATCGTTGGTGTTTGATTGTTTAACGTCAATATCATTAGCCTATACCAGACAGAACACTGCTAGACGTAGGTCTCCCCTGATGAGCGTTATACCGCCAGCGCCATGTCTATCTGTATCGCATCTAGTAACCGCATCTAGTATCGACCGACCCGGTGGCCTGCTGGATTCGTTTTCCGTTTCCAACTCGGAAAACGAAAACCGACATTTCTGATTCGTATTCGTGCAAAACCTACTCTTAAGTCGCGCGCTGATAGCATTTGCACGAAAACTAATCAGAAGCATCGATTTTCGTTTTTACAAGTAGGTACGGGCTTGAGGGCCTACTCAGAAAACCAAAATCGATGTTTCTAATTCGTTTTCAAGCAAAACGTACTCTGATGCTATTATGTCTACATAAGATACGTGTTTGCGCGAAAAGAATCGGAAACTTATTTTTGTTTTCTGAGTAAGCCACCTGGCTCCAGGAGCGTCCTTCACTACGCTTTAAAATCAGCTTCTTGATTATGTGTCTGCAATCAGCGCGGGGTCGCACTGATCGGTCCCTGGCCGTGCGGCCGCGGTGCAGCCAGGTGTGCTGTGCAGGTGTACCGTGCAGGTGTACTGTGCAGGTGGACCGCGGGCAGGGACCGGCGCTGCTGATCTCTACTTATCATCTCTTAGACACACGTCTGACAGCATCCATTTCAAGATGGCATCGTAAGCTTTACCTATAAACTAAGCCACCTTAGTGGTCAGAACGGTTTATAATAGTGGAGTTATAGTGGTTTTACACCTTTAGCGCGTTAGTGCGCTAACTTGGTCTAAAGTCTCGCTCAGTTTTTTTTTATAGTATAGTAAGAGATGCCCTCTATTTCAACGCAGAAAGACAGCTGCTAGCCATTTAGCGCTCCCGAAACTTTTTTGCGTAGAATCTCAAATGTAATTTTATCCCGGCCTTGAAAGACTTATGTCCAAAGGCCATTAACACATTCATGGCCCAAAACGCAGTTGTCAGTCGAGTCACGGGGGAGTACCCCCGTGTCGCCCCGCACCGCCAGGCTGGGCAGTGAACGCGTTAAGGTACGAGTCAAAATCAACCATTCGATTGCGCGTATCTACCTACATACTACATGCATTGTTAACTTCCTTTGATTCCGAATACAAACAACGATGTAGGTTAGCACTCAGTAGTACCTGCTTGTAGCACCTGGTAGATCCTACCCACGCTGAAAAAATAAAACAGGCTACGCTAGATAGGTATTGGATAAATCGATCGATGATGGACCTGACGACACTGTTAGGTACCTACTTGAAGGATGTTCGTTCCCATGAAAGGGTAAGATCAAAACTATTTGTACCGTCTCTATTATTAAATTGAAGATCTGAAATGCATTGCAATAACTTTTAAATAAGGGTGTGGTTTACGAACTTCTACTTCATATTGCCATCAACTTATTTTTCAGGTCAAATAAATTTGATTGACAAGTCATTGCAATTATTTACTTAGTTGATTCGATTGTAATTTTCTCTTTCTTGATCACCATGTCTTTAATCCAAGTTGGTATGGTGGTCCAGAACAGAGCTTAAGGTCTTTTACCAAAAACATTTCAACCGCTGGTGGTTAAAATGTCTTTGTTTTTTTCTTCACACACGTTTTTATCGTCACGTTTTTCGCCGTGAAAATGTACGGTTTATTCGCCGCGTGAAGGCCACGAAGGCACGACGCCGCGCGCCGTCAACAACCTCCCACACCACACTCCACAGTTATCCTTAAAACACTGACGACCGCGCCTTTACTCGGCGAATTAATCGTACAAAGATTTTTACAGCGAACAAAAATGTGTGTAGGTACATTATGAGTAGAGTAGACATTATGAGTACCTCATAATCATAAGATAGTCTTTATACACAAAATGATTGGTTGTAATTGTAAGTATTTAAACTGAATGCACAATGTATTAAATGTTAGAAATACCTAAGTTAATTTGTTGTTATTATGTCTAATAACTCCGTCCAAATTATATAGGTAGAGTAAGGATTTGTCAAAATTTGATTTAGCAGAAGTTGTTAAATGCATGTACTTATTAAGTTTTAGTTAATCTTTGATGGGTGTTAAATACTTTTTAATATTTCTTTAAGTTTAGTGCTTTTTCGATACCTTTTAATTTAAAACACATTACAAAACTTTTTTAACTTTGTTTTAGGTTTTGAGCCTGATTGCTACTTCTTAAAGTTTTCTGTAAATATTAGATAACTATTTATGAATTAAATACTTTACTCTTTATACATGTTTTATTTACATCTCTAAGTTGAGATGTACGACATAAGAAAAATACATCAAAAGTCCTCACAAGTATGAAACACATAAAACACTAAACATATTCACTTTTCAAGTCTATACTTAAACCAACATAATAGGAACTTCATAAGTCATCCTCTTTAGGTATTTGAGAATCCTCTACCGTTTTACTAGAAGGTATATAAACCTTAAAAGAAAACTCAGTCCTTGGGAACGAACCAGGATTAACCAATTGACAGTCTTGATATGATCTTGTATAAGGTTGAAAATGGTCTGCGACAAGGATCAAATCAGGTACGGGGTATAAGCTTAAAGCATCCACATGTTGCCAGTACAACGGCTGTACTCCCAACGGCAATGGTGATAGGGAACATTGGCTTAACAAAGTCTTCATGAGGTGGTCAGGTATATCACCGGTCTCAGGAAAATGTATGGAATTCCTACACATCTTCATCACTAAATCCTGCCTTATTATGACTATTTCTTGTGTACAATACTGGATTCTGCATGGATTTGTTGCGAAGATTACTGCATCACCTAATTTATCCCTTATTTCTTTAGTTATAGAGTTGGGGATCGCAGGGCGTGGTAATATGTTGGCAGCTGCAGGGTCCCCTCTGCCCGGGACAAAGATAAACTTCGTGTTTTCTTGTAACTTTTTGAACTGATGGATTATGTCTCCGAGGTTCGTCAGTGCTGTTCGAAGTTGTGCACTATGTTCATGGCCATAAGGATTAGATAGAAACTCTCCCATTAATACTATTGCGATGGGTGGAAAGTCATTGTAACCGGTGAATAAGGTTTTAAGCTTGGCCATGACTTTGATGTTATCAAACCAACAGTCTGATAGAAATATCATCATTCCCTCTTTGTCTTCTTTCTCTATTTTGAGTAAGCTTTTTGAGTTCTTTAGTAAGGTCTTTGAAGTGCCTCCAAATGTGTTTATATTACCGAAATATGGTAAAGAAGTGGCTCTGTTTTCAGATGGAGGTAAGACTAAACCTGTCACATTTAGCATTTTATCATCATAATATCCTTCAGCGAGAACAAAACTGTTTTCAGTAAACAAACCTGAATGAAACCTTGCATTTGATATTTCTAGTAGGATACTTCCTGTAGGGTCTTCTAAGTAGTATTTACCTTCAGTAAGTTGGGTCAAAAGCCCTAGCACAATAACCTCATCAATCCTGCTTGAAGAGCTCAGTAAAACCTCTATGGTACGTAAGTTAAATCTCTGCTCGCCTTCACTCAGCTGCAGGACTTCTTGAGCAAACAGTTTATTTCTTTGAGTCCTTTGCCATATGCACGTGTACCGGTCTATCAAGAACTGTGCCTTCCATTTAGGGTCTGGGTATAAAGTATTGTTTGTATTCACGTTTTTGACGAATCTTTTTCTTTCTGTGTCGTAGCAAAGCTTCGGTACTGTGAATGCATCGATTACGTTGAGCATGGTTTCGGTTTCTTCTAAACCTGATGTGGAACATTCTTTGTACGCTGTTTCTAGGTGGTGCTTTTCTAGTACAGGCTGGGAAAGGCATTGATGAAGCAGATGAGCCGTCAGCTTGTCGATCATGGCCTGTCTTTCACCAGGAGCTAATGATGAAATTTCTTCGGCAACAAACGTGCTTGCTTCCCTCCGTATGGTGAAACCACTGAGTTTGAAGACATTGTTGACTTCGGCACGTATTTTTTGAAGGTCCCCCATCATTATTTTACTTTTTTCTCGAATTTTACGGAGGAAATTGTAGAAAAATCAACAACGTTTCGAAAAACAACGAACGAAGCGCGAGCGCGCCACTATTTTTGTAAAATTTGTAAACACACACAACACACAAACACAATTTTTGACTTTGTCAATTTCATAAACATTAACATTCAAAGTCATCGAGATAAATTAAAGGAAAAGGAAAGATATGTCTAAAAAGATTGTAAGTCAAAGTCGATAAAATGTATCGCGTCAACGAAACATCACTGTCATCGCATCACACACAATCAGCTGTCACCTGGCTGTCAAACAAAATTTGTAAATTTTTATCTGCAAAAACAAACATTAATTAATTTCCAATGATAAATAACTCCTTTTATGCTTACAAACGTATTCCGAATTCTGACTAAATCTTGCTGTAAAAGTTTTACCCGGGTAAGTAATACACAACTTTTATTTACAAGTGTTTCCTCGAACACAACAGTTTCGTATTTGCAAACGATAGTCGCCGGGTATTTTATGCATTTCCTGGAATAAATGGCTTCAGATAAGCCGCATGATCTATATTATTCTATATGATCGTTGTTTTGATAACAATTAGTCCGAAATACGAAGCAAAAAGTAGGTTTCTTGTTCATAAGTATTGCCACAACCAAAGCTACGTAGGTATGTTTTTTATGGTCCACTTCAAGCCTACCTACTGCCTCACCTAATATTCTCAGATCTGAGAATATTAGTTTACTGTATACAGAGTTGTACTACTTCCTGGTTGTTACAGCTCTGGTACTGGTAGTTATGAGGATGAACCTATATCTAACCTGGACTGTGCATGTGTTTCATAAAAACAAGCCAAGTGAGAGGCCCTAAAGTAGTAGTTCATCTCATTCTAGCATGATGTCCATATATTTGTAGTTATATACACCATGGTTGCAAAGTGCTGGACAAGGACTAACTACTACTTTCAAGCCCTCTCACTCGGCTCGTTTTTCTACTCTGAGATGTCACAAAGAAAAATGAGCCTTAAGTACATGACTTAAAGGGTACTTTTAAATGAATAAAATATGTTCGTGCACAATACGGTTTACTCGTAAGATTCATGGTTATGATTAATCATTGAGGAAAACCATACAAATAAATAAATAAACTGGTTAGAGCTGTTCTACAGAATATTCTTTCATTCAGTCAATGTTCTTATCAACAATGTGTACTAAATTCCTAATATTCTTCTGGTTTTTCTGTTGTGTAAGTACCTATTACCTACATGGCCATGGCTACGTGGCCATCTACTCTCTCTGGTGCTCTGAAACTTTACCATCATTCAAGAAAAATAACTAGCAAAAGAAAGGGGATACAGCATTTATTAAAATAATCTTATTCAATCCATAAAGTAGTGAGTGTACTAGGTACTTACCTAATTTCTAAAAAAAGTTATTGTTACTATCTAATCTTATTATCATGTTTAATTCAAAATTCAAAATTCTATCCCACACCTACAACCTGCCCGACATACGCAGAATATATACCCCCAAGGTGCCATTCAAAACAGTTAGAGGCCATAGTCTCAGAGTGATCCGCTCACCATCAAACTCTAACATTGCTCATCACTTCCTGAGTAACCGAGTGGTGAACAATTGGAACCGGCTTCCTGAAGAAGTTGTAACAGCTCCCTCTGTGAACAGCTTCAAAAATAGACTCGACCACTGGTTACGAACGCATAATCTGACCACAACAAAAACAAACTAGTGTAGTGAAAAACTTTAAAAGCACTATGATATAGACATACCAGCTCTCAGCTGCTCGTCTATAATCCAAATAATAATAATAAATAATAATTAAATTTTCAGGTGAATTCCTCCAAAATGGACAAACTGCGGCAGCTTCAAAATCTATCATGGTAAGCATGGCTTTGCACATTGAAAGTCATTATGTAAAAAGGTCCACCCCATCATTAAAAGAACCTCATTTTGAAGTCTGCTGTCATTGTTTGCTCATAGTTTCTCCGAAACTTGATAAAGTAAACAAAAAACTATATGTGGAAGCTGCTTCTATATGTGGAAGCTGCTTAGCTTAATTCTTCTATTGTCTTGTATTTAATTTTTTAGATCTAAAGCTTTTTGTTTCCCAAACATAAATAAATAAATCAATAAATAAATAAAAAATTAGATACCACTAACACAATCATGTTCAATCAGATAAATCTACCACTGGACCCGCCTCTCCCAAACCTGGTAGGCTTAGCCGTAGTCACCATGATTCGCGTCGCGGTCGCTAAGAATGGAATGCTACCTTTTAATGATGTGCTTTTCGCCTGCGCCGCGCGACGGCACTGCCTCCGATGCGACCGGGTCGCTGCGCCACGCGGGTCTCTGGCCACGCCCACCGGTCGCGCGACGCGGTCGCGGAATTTGTTTAGTGCTCCATTACAATTCATACTAAGTAGGTCGCGCGACCCAGTCGACGCGCGTCGCGGTCGTGCGTCGCGGTCGCTAAGAACGGAATGCTGCCTATAACAAATGCCGCGACCGCGTCGCGCGACCGGTGGGCGTGGCCAGAGAACCGCGTGGCGCAGCGACCTGGTCGCGTCGGAGGCAGTGCCGTCACGCGACGCAGGCGAGAAGCACATCAAAATGGCGTCGTTTTCATCACAGGAGGACGAAATATTGATAGAATAAGTGAATAAAAACCCTCCTTTATATGATGTAAGGCTCCAATCTTATAAAGACAACATTATAACAACATATTAAGAATATCATCTTCTTCTTCATCCTCCAATAGCTGCTGAATAACTCTCTTTGTAGCTGCAGATTTATTGTCCGATATAACGTACTGCAATAGAACACAACCATCACCTATAAAAACTGCGGGAAGAGTGGTGTGACTGGCGGGTGACGTCGCGGTCGCTGACATCAGAAAGCTAGTTGTCCACGCGACAGGCGACCATGGTCGCGTGGTCGTCTGGTCACCTGTCGCGGGTTGCGGTCGCTAAGAACGGAATGCTACCTTTAGTGATCTGAGCACACACAGAGCAGGTGAAGGAAGTTGATGCCTTTCATAAGGAAGGTTCCCTTTGTTGACTCTTATGAGATCTCCAGGCTGAGTTGGGGTGACAATTCGAACCACGAATGCAATGGCAGCGACCTACACATCCATATATTATGTACAAAATAAAATAACACAGACTACTAAGATAAGATAATAAAAAGGTACATAATTAAATTAAAAGAATTGTCATGGTTATTCTTTCTCCAAGGTGCAAACCAGACTGGTGCTTCCCGAGTACAAGTAAGGAGACCGATGAGCTGCTGAGGCAGTGTGCTGAGCTGCCGTCCCTGCCGAGCTGCGAGCTCGCGGGACAAGTCGACGAACTCATTCGGAGGAGTAGGGCCTTTCCTATACCCTTCCCGATTGAAAGTGTGAGGTGAGCCTTTGTGTATCGAACTTCTTTGTTCGCAATTTATTTATCTACCACTCAATATAGTTATAGATCTTAGAAAGTGGCAGTGGGCAGGCAGATAGCATGTAGTACAACCAACAGCTTTAAGAGCCGCGGCCGTGAGGCTCTCGAGTTGTGACTTCATGCCAGAGTTATTTGTTAATAATAACAAACAAACAAAAACAGTAAATGTTGTTTATTGTTTTCATTTGTTTACGTAGTGTAGGACGCCCTCCGGCCAGATGGGATGACGATTCGCGAAAGATTGCAGGCAGATGCTTGATGCGGCAAGCTGCTTGTCGCCCTGCCATCCTCCCCTATTGGGCGGCATAATGGCGCTCATTAGGGTATATAGGTAGAGGCTTATGTCCAGCCGTGGACTAATATAGACTGACGATGATGATAAATTTTGTTTACAATTAGACTATTTACTATTTACCAGAGTTAGTTGTTAATAATAACAAATCAACAAAAACAGTAAGTTGCTTATTGTTTTTGTTTGTTTGGGTATCAGAAGACACCCTCCGGGCAAATGGGATGACGATTTGCGAAAAACTGCAGGTAGATGTTGGATGCAGCAAGCGAAGACAGGGCGCTGTCATAGCGCCCTGTCCTGTCGCCCTGCCAGCCTCCCCCAATGAGCGTCATGATGGCGCTCATTGGGGTATAGGTAAGTAGAGGCTTATGTCCAGCCGTAGACTAATAGACTGACGATGAAGGTGAGTTTTGTTATTTTAGGGTATCGAAGATCGGTTTCGAAACCCTTATGGTCTCGCTTTGTCTGTCCTTTTTTCCCTCCCTAATAACTCAGCAACTACTGCAGCTATCAACTAGAAATTTAAAATAATAATACATTTCATGTGCCTGTACAGATTTAAAGAAAATAAATTAAAAATGAAAATGTATATTTTCCATACAAATTGTGACGCCGAAATTTTAAAAGATACCTACAGGGTCATGTGAGGTATCAAATGAAAATTATCAGTTTGTACATTTCAAAATAGTTTTTGAAATTTTTGTACATATTATACCTACTTTTTAAAATATACCGAAAAAAGTCATTCCCCAATTCTAGTTCTAAACCTGAAACTTTATGAATAAATGAAATCTGAATCTAATATTACCTATATTAGTTATTTAAGTATGGCATGTACTCGTACTAGGAGCTAAATGCCAGATCAGAACATTTAAGGTTTTAAGGTTGGTGGCTTGGTGGCAAACGACATTTATTGAATGAAGGCAGCTTCTAACATATCAGATAAGTGGAGGTTTACATTTATCGATAGAGCGTTATAGTGACTAATCTCTTGAAAATTCAACCACAATATAACAGATTGTACAATATTCTTTCGATTTAATTTAGGTTCAAAAGTACAATTCATAATTTAGTCCCATTTGACGACCTCCGTGGCGCAGCGGGCGAAGGTCCGCCTACGACGCAGGAGGTTGCGGGTTCGAATCCCGCCTCGGAACAAATTTGTGTACGATCTGCAGAAATTTGTTCCGTTGGTCTGGGTGTTTTCTATGTATAATAAAAAATATCTATCTATGAAGTGTATTGTATTATGTATATCAGTTATCTAGTACCCATAACACAAGCTCTGCTTAGCTTGGGGCTAGATAATGCTGTGTGAATTGTCCAGCATTATTTATTTATTTAAAACCTTTGTGTTCTTTGTTACGTTTACAATTGACTAGTTCTATACAATACTCTCATAGCCACATTGAAAGTTGACAGTTTCTGCCCGCGTCTTTGCACGCGTTGGATGCGGGATATACTCGTACCTACGGGAGCCTGAAGAAGCGATGTTCGAAGGCAACAATGATCTAATTATTGTACTTTGGAAATTTCAGTAGTTTTGGTGAAGGCTTGGCAGTCCAGCAGAGGCTGCATTTTTGTGATTTTAAATCATCTGAAACTTAGAAAATAGTGTTTAAAATTCTGAAATAAAGATATCTATATATTACTTAATGATCTAGTCTAGTCAAAGTCGCATTCAGTTACAAGATCTAATGAATTTCAAAACCCAAAGTTCCCCTTTTTCTAATACTAAAAGTAGCGAACTTCTGATAACACACAGTTTTTTGTAGTCAACTAAGGACACTTAATATTTCTAAACAAATTCGCAGAGATTGACTTGATAAAATGATTTTCTTAATCACCATCTTTAAATAACTACAAAAAACACGAGCGCGGCTGCGCGTCGCGTTGGCAGGCGCGCGTTTTCCCTTACGCCTACTACTGAAGGAATGTTAAGAAGTCACAAACATCATTAAATTACCGCATCTTTAATACAACGTGTGATTTCAGGTTACACAAGCTGAAAGAGAGAATACCCGTAGAGCAGCTACAACACAACATCGTCTCCACGTACCCCCTCGTGCACGAGAGGGTGCTGCTGCTCATCACGCACTTCCTTATCTACAAGAGGTGAGGCGTCTCAAATGTTATTATATACCCGTAGAGCAGCTACAACACAACATCGTCTCCACGTACCCCCTCGTGCACGAGAGGGTGCTGCTGCTCATCACGCACTTCCTTATCTACAAGAGGTGAGGCGTCTCAAATGTTATTATATACCCGTAGAGCAGCTACAACACAACATCGTCTCCACGTACCCCCTCGTGCACGAGAGGGTGCTGCTGCTCATCACGCACTTCCTTATCTACAAGAGGTGAGGCGTCTCAAATGTTATTATATACCCGTAGAGCAGCTACAACACAACATCGTCTCCACGTACCCCCTCGTGCACGAGAGGGTGCTGCTGCTCATCACGCACTTCCTTATCTACAAGAGGTGAGGCGTCTCAAATGTTATTATATACCCGTAGAGCAGCTACAACACAACATCGTCTCCACGTACCCCCTCGTGCACGAGAGGGTGCTGCTGCTCATGACGCACTTCCTTATCTACAAGAGGTGAGGCTTCTCAACTGTAACTTATATTACACTTCGGTACACTGTTCACTGTTGGGCCACACACAAGAGCACAGACAAAATAAATAACTTCAGAAATGTACTATTGTCTGTGCTCTTGTCTATCCTACTTTTGTATATGCTAATAATGTCTAGTCTTTAGCTATTGTGGGTTGGTTGGAAATAAAACAGTTTAGGCACTATACTGATTCTATTAATTACACTGTTAACACAAGTACATGAAATACATTTACGTTATGTAATCTATAATCCTTAAATTAGGATATGTCTGTACTAGGCAGAGGTTTGGAGAGTGACTGCTCAAGGCAAGGGTAGGTAGAGTGACTGCTCAAGGCAAGGGTAGGTAGAGTGACTGCTCAAGGCAAGGGTAGGTAGAGTGACTGCTCAAGGCAAGGGTAGGTAGAGTGACTGCTCAAGGCAAGGGTAGGTAGAGTGACTGCTCAAGGCAAGGGTAGGTAGAGTGACTGCTCAAGGCAAGGGTAGGTAGAGTGACTGCTCAAGGCAAGGGTAGGTAGAGTGACTGCTCAAGGCAAGGGTAGGTAGAGTGACTGCTCAAGGCAAGGGTAGGTAGAGTGACTGCTCAAGGCAAGGGTAGGTAGAGTGACTGCTCAAGGCAAGGGTAGGTAGAGTGACTGCTCAAGGCAAGGGTAGGTAGAGTGACTGCTCAAGGCAAGGGTAGGTAGAGCGACTGCTCAAGGCAAGGGTAGGTAGAACGACTGCTCAAGGCAAGGGTAGGTAGAGTGACTGCTCAAGGCAAGGGTAGGTAGAGTGACTGCTCAAGGCAAGGGTAGGTAGAGTGACTGCTCAAGGCAAGGGTAGGTAGAGCGACTGCTCAAGGCAAGGGTAGGTAGAGTGACTGCTCAAGGCAAGGGTAGGTAGAGTGACTGCTCAAGGCAAGGGTAGGTAGAGTGACTGCTCAAGGCAAGGGTAGGTAGAGTGACTGCTCAAGGCAAGGGTAGGTAGAGTGACTGCTCAAGGCAAGGGTAGGTAGAGTGACTGCTCAAGGCAAGGGTAGGTAGAGTGACTGGCGGCGACCGGCTTGGTCAGTAAAAATGCCGAATAATCGAAACGCGTTTCCGCCGCGTACTATATATACTATGCTAAAAATAGAATTTTTGTTACCTAGGATCTCCAAAACTACTGAACAGATCAAGATGAAATTTGGCATACGTTTAGAGCAAAGCCTAACTTAGATAATAAAAACTCTTTATTTCTATAAATACAATAAATGTACAATTAGAAAAGGTCAAATTATTAAACTAAACACTGACATAGAAATAAAGTGATATTTTTGATTTCTGTATGTAATAAGCTAGGTACTTATTATACTGAAAATACGCGTGCGAAGCTGCGGGCAGAAACTAGTCTTTAATAAATAAATAATGGTAGACTATCAACACAGCATCTGTATGCTGTGTTGATAGTCTACCATTATTTATAGCCCCATAGTAATCAGAGCTTGCCGTGTGGTTCCGGCTTAGAATTTGCACCACCCCAACACTTGCCCTGGGAAACTGTTGCCCCCTAAGGGATATCCACCGGGGGGCGGTCAGCAGCGCCCCCTGCAGAACAATTCTGCCACTGAACTGCGAACCCAAACCCGAATGCCCAGCGTGGGGATTATGCCATAAAGCCAATAAAACGCTTATCAGGGTGCGGCCTGCGTCCATCAGTGGACCAATATAGGTGGTTGAGAAAGCAGAGCTCGTGTTATTACTGATATACCATATTACTGATAATTATACATACCTAATACATGGATTACTTTCTCTTTAGTGACAAAGAAAATTACAATCAAATAATATAAATAAATTAGAACACAATTGAAACAATTGAGTTAACTGCAGACTGTTGCAAACAATCTACAGGTATCAACTGATCCATATCAATAGCAGTCCCCGCGTCCCCGCTACGCTGGCTACATTACCCCGCTGTACGACAACGCTGATGCGCTGCGACAGATACTGACCAGCTCTCGGGTCACGCGTACATACATAAATACTTATATAGATATTTTTTATTAAGCAAAGAAAACTGAACTTCTGGCACTAATGGTCTTACTAATATTTGTCTCGCGGCGGGAATCGAACCCGCCGAACTTGCTTACACACCCTTCTTGAACACTTTATATCTCTTCTCTGACAAGTACACAACTCTCCCTTGTCCATTTTCCAGAGAGTTCGGAACGAGCATAGAGAAGGCGTTCTACAAAGACATGACCGTCCCGGAGTTCATCGACAGGATCCTGCAGAAGCGGGCTGTCACCTTTATGAATGCGAACGATTCCTATCTACTACTGAATGGAGCTAAGGGGTAACACTTTTGTCTTCTATGTGAAAGAGTGTTCGGAACACCATAGAGAAGGCGTTCTACAAAGACATGACCGTCCCGGAGTTCATCGACAGGATCCTGCAGAAGCGGGCTGTCACCTTTATGAATGCGAACGATTCCTATCTACTACTGAATGGAGCTAAGGGGTAACACTTTTGTCTTCTATGTGAAAGAGTGTTCGGAACACCATAGAGAAGGCGTTCTACAGAGACATGACCGTCCCGGATATACTCCCGCTATCCGACATCGACTGTCACCCGGCGTAGCGGACCGGGCGCAGCGGACCGGGCGGGACGGGCCGCTTCAGAGGAGAGCTCCCTCTCAAACTATTTGGGGGAAATTCCATCTTTACCCCCAAACAGCCGACTAAGGGAATCTATCAGAAGAGGGACTGAACTTCCTTCTATGTATTTGTAACGGGTCCCCTATGTGACTGCGAAAAATTATAAACCGAAAATGGTTTCATCGGCAAACTATTCATCGATGTAACGATACTTCGAATCTTTTTTTCTGCGTCTTTTTTTTGTTCGTTCCTACTAAATATCGATGACCTTGCATCGATATTTTGTTAAGTCGACTTTTGTTTGGTCAATGTAAATTTACTTCGGAAATGTTTTGCCGACACAGTTCATACGGTCTTTATTAATACTCTCAGTTCATTACAATAACACCAAGCTCAAAATATTTTTAAAAACATTAGTACCTACTTAGGTACTGGTCTAATTAAGGTATAAGCTACCTACTAGTCTAAATCAATAAATAAAACAAAGCATAAATAACGTTCTGGTAGTTTCAGCAATAAAAAAGATCGGGAGAGAGAGATTACTTAATTAAACCATTTGTATAAATAAAGCATCGAATTGAAGTAATTCGGTTTAACATACAGTCGTAGAAACAGAGATTCCAAGAATCATTTTCGAAGTAACGTTTTATCGAACTAATAACGTTACGATATAATAAAGCACCGAAGAAACAAGCGTTCGAAGTATCGTTACATCGATGAATAGTGGCCGATCAAACAATTTTCGGTTTGTCATTTTTCGCAGTCACATGGGGGACCCATTTCTAACACCTTATTGGCGGATACAGGGGGGGGGCCATGGCCCCCCCCCAAAAGACCCAGGAATTCCATACTTTGGACTCATTATTACGATTCAATTCAGGTTCGAACGGCGAGGCGCGTAGTGATCCACGGAATAAACCTACTTCTCTACTACCTTGTAATTTTCTGTAGAAAGGCTAAAACTTTGGCAAAAATTTCTGTAGCGGGATAGGCGCAGGTGAGTGCTAGAAAGCGAAATATATTCAATAAGAGCGAAAGGACACATCTAGCGCGAGCGCACCGATATTCCTGAGGGGCTCAAACCAGATATTTTAATAATTTTTTGAAATTTCACCAGTACAGAATTAATTTCGTTTATTCATAACTAGCTTCAGCCCACGGCTTCGCACGCTCATTTCAGGTAGCCTATGTCCGGGATACCGTTTAGTTCCCAGCCAAATTTTATTAAGACCCGTTTAGCCGTTTAAGCGTGAAAGGTAACAGACAGGCTGACAGACAGAGTTACTTTCGAATTTGTAATATTAGTACATTAAAAATACTGTAATGTACTAATATTGTGTGTTTGTAATATTAGTACATTACAAAATTAGTACAAAATTTTCGAGGCTCGCTCCGCTCGCCCATTTTATATGTATTTTCTTGTCTTTCACATATGTCGTAATCGGTGCTAAAAAAAAATAAATTTTCGAGGCTCGCTCCGCTCGCCGTTTTTATGTCATCCTTGCTTTCTTTTCTCTCAAAAATTACGCAATCGTCGCAAAAACAAATTTCAAAATTTCGAGGCTCGCTCCGCTCGCCTATCTTTTTATTTAGGCAACGAACTTATTTTAGGGCTCCGTCAAATATTTCGATGTTAAAAAGGGTTGCGTCGCTAAAAGATTTTTAGAACCTCAGAGAATTAATTTTTTTCGACAACGCCGCTCCGCCTCCCGCTTCGCCCGCGCGTGACATTGTAGTTTATTTTCTAAAAATGCTTATAAAAACCTTTTTTGTGTACTTGTGATTTTAACCCTTTCTTTTCGAACTTTGTCAAAATGCCCCCCCCCCCCCAAAAATTAAATCCTGGATCCGCCCCTGTAACACCTCCGCTGCGATGACAAATTCGCTTTCCAGGCGCGGCGTGGTGATCATAGCAACAGACTAAACAAAGGTGGTATCTGTGTGGCGCTGTGCTGTGTGTTGTGTGTTGTGTGTTGTGTGCGCACTTACGGGCATAAAGCGAAGTGCTCGCGGCATTACACACGATTCACCGAGATGTAGGTCTCGCAGATCTTTGACTTCTGTGAACATAGCCGCGAATGCGCAGTTTGCGCTGCGCATGGTACAGTAGAGTGCGTGATCATTCATTCCTTCTAACACGTTCTCCAAGTTCCGCGCCGTACTATCAGTCGCCGTAACGTAACGCTATGAAACTCTATGTCGCCCCCCGCGCCTGCACCACGCACTATCGTAGGAACTCTTACTTTGCACGCACCTGTAATCTTTTCAATAACGATTATGCCCAAAATTTTTATTAATTCTCTGAAGAAAAATGGCTTTAAAACTGAAATAAGTAATTCCTTTTTTACAGATTAAATCTACAAAAATTTAAAATGCTGTTGGTTTGTCTTTTTGTTTTAGTGTTGTTGGTTTGTTTGGCTTAAAATTTTATTTATGTAAGGTAACATAAAGTTGTTTTATTTAATCTATTGTTTGAGTAGGCTCCAAATGGTCAGGCATTGATATTGTAGCACTCATAAGATTAGGCGCAACGCCTTCCACTATTACTGCAAATATTTTCCGTTACTCGTTACTTCCAATGGACACATAACCATGTACTCATAAGTGGAAACTGTAGGCTTAAGTTACTCAATAAGTTTAACATATTAAGGTTTAATAAGCTGTTAGTTTTCCTAAAATATAAAAATAAATAAAATAAAATAAACACCTTCAAATAAGCTACTGCGCAACCACTCGCGCCTACTTTCGAGAATTCATAAAGATTTGCGCGTATTAAACAAGAAATCAATAAAGTTTAGTTCATTCATCTTACAAAATACGTTCATAGAAAAGTAATATTTTAATCTATAAATTATTATCAAATATTTTCTTTCATCTATCTATACTTATAATAAAACTGTAACAGGTCCAATTCTGTACATTGAAGATATTTTGAAAATTTTTTTTGGAGCGCACTCTATGAACGATACTGAAGCCAAAACTGTAATTTTTTTCATTCATGTCTGTCTGTCTGTCTGTCTGTCTGTCTGTCTGTCTGTCTGTCTGTCTGTCTGTCTGTTTGTTAAACGCGCATCACGCCGAAACTACTGAAGGTATTGAAATGAAACTCGGAATGTTTTTTGGTCATACTACGAGGAAGGACAAAGGATACTTTTTATCACGGAATTCAGTCAGGTTCCCCTGGGAGAGGGGATGAAAGTAAAATTTCTTCACCGCGCATGACGCCGAAACTGCTGAATGAATTGGAATGAAACCTAGCATGATATGATTTCATACTACAAGGAAGGACATGGGATTCATTTAATCCCGGAATTCAGTCAGGTTCCCCTGGGAGAGGGAATGAAAGTAAAATTCTTTAACTGCGCATCACGACGGAACTACTGAATGAATTCGAATAGAACTCGGCATAATTTGAGTTCATACTACGAGGAAAGATACATTTTATCCCGAAATTTAGTAAGGTTCCCTTGGGAGAAGGGATGAAAGTAAAATTCTTTCACCGTGCATCACGCCGAAACTGCTGAATGAGTTGGGACTGAATTAGTACGATTTGAGTTCATAATACAAGAAAGGACATGGGATACATTTTATCCCGGAATTCAGTAAGGTTCCCCTGGGAGAGAGGATGAAAGTAAAATTCTTTAACCGCGCATCACGACGGAACTTCTTGATGAATTCGAATGCAAGTCGGCATGATTTTAGTTAATACTACGAGGAAAGATAAATTTTATCCCGGATTTCATTAAGGTACCCCTGGAAGAGGGGATGAAAGTAAGATTCCTTCACCGCGCATCACGCCGAAACTGCGGAATGAGTTGGAATGAAACCTGGCACGATTTGAGTTCATACTACAAGGAAGGACATGGAATACATGTTATTTTGGAATTCAGTAAGGTTCCCCTGGGAGAGAGGAAAAAGTAAAATTCTTTAACCGCGCATCACGACGGAACTACTGAATGAATTCGAATGGAAGTCGGCACGATTTGAGTTCATACAACGGGGAAAGATACATTTTATACCGGAATTCAGTAAGGTTCCCCGTGGAGGGGGATAAAAGTTAAATTCCTGGGTCGCGCATCACGCCGAAAGTACAGAATGTATTCAAATGAGCAATACTATTTATCCTGGAATCAGTGCTGTTCCCTTGGGAGGGTGGATGAAAGTAAAAATATGCTACTGAATGAATTCAAATGAAACTTGGCATGATTTGAGCTCATACTACGAGGGAACATAGGATGCATTTTATCTGGGATATCAGTAGGCAAGGCACCGTTCTCTTGGGAGAGGGGATAAAAATCAAAAAGTGTTCCTATTTAGAATTCATTAACGCGTCGTCCGATTTCATGCATTCTTTTTGTTAGAAACAGTGTTGCAAGATCGAATTTGACTAAATCAGTAGACAGTCAAGTAGAACATTAATAGATTGAAGAAATAATCTGTAGATTGAAGAAAAATATCGGTAGATAAAGGGTAGGTAAGTTCCTATCTATATATTTTTCCAAGGCGCACCCATTAGTAAAGTTCCTACCTAAGTAGGTAGGAACCTAACTAATGAGTGCGTCAATGCCTATTTCAGGCAAAGTAGGTAAAATGTGCAAATGGTCCATGCGATATTCATGGACATGATATTTGGTGGTTTAGCTGGTACAGTTAACTGTACCACCAAAGTTTGGTTGGAGTAAGTGGTCAAGTTTGGTTGGATTAAACTAACTAGATATTTGATATTTTTTTCTGTGGTAAACAACCAACTGAGCCTACCTACTAACGAAAAAAAAAAATACGGTGGTCCAGTGAAATGGATCAGGAGCCCAATTCTGTAATAAAATGGCTTCATTATGACAATGGAATCGTCGCAGAATCATCACATAGAATCCTTAGATTAATAAAACTCCAGATAGTGCGTGCGAGATAAATAAATACATAGTTTCAAACTTGACACTTTGACGCGCGTGTTATACCTATCGGCTCAACCCAATTTGCCGACCTTCACGATCATTATATTTACTACATAAAACGAAGACATTTCGCATCTACGGAATCTGATGACTTCGCGGGATTGCGACACGACAGCGCCGCCTTGCCCCGCGCCGCGTCGCATCAGCACTTGGGTTCACACATCGAACCAGTCGATACCTTAGATTAATTAGATAGTAAAATTACCTTTGTAGAAAGTAATTAAATTTATATTTAAAAATCGGTTTTTTTTGGGAAACCCGGGCGTCGTTCCTTTAATTGGCGCAGTCGGTAGGAAAATCCGGGTCATTCCAGGATATTCATCAAGAAATTCGGGAGTGATAGACTTTTCAAGGTCGGGCCGGGTTATTCTGAACACGAGCGTTCGCCGGGAATCAAGAAATCGATACCTCCCAAGAGTACCGAGATGCAGTTCATGTAAGTCCACTGAATTTCTAGTGCTTGCTTCCTTCCCTAAAATTAAGTCCTTAAATTTTTTTATACTCTAAAATTTTTCATCGAGAAAATTAACGAGTCTTATGTTAAATAATCGTAATAATAGAAATAATTTAGCTGATAGTACAAGAAATTTAGATTTATTAAATTCGAGTTCCGATAGTAGTAGCAGTGACAGTAGCGTTTTAGAAAATAGGACAATGGCCAGCTTAGATGATATTTGCAAGGCCCTACGATTGGTTCCCGATTTCGATGGGAATCCTAATGTGTTAGTTAGGTTCGTAAATTTATGTGACCAATTAGTGGCAACTTACGGACAGGATGGGAATCAGTTAATTAATTCGGGATTATTAAATGGTATCCTTAACAAGGTCGTGGGCCCAGCAGCACGACAGATCAATGCAAATGGCATCCCGAATGATTGGACTAGTATCCGTAATTCTCTTATTAACAACTTTGCCGACCAAAGAGATGAAACCGCCCTCTATAACGATTTGGCGATCCTAACACAAGGCTCTAGCACCCCTCAAGAGTTCTATGAGAGGTGCCAGAACCTCTTTAGCACAATCATGACATACGTGTCCTTGCATGAATCCTTGCCTACTACCATAGATGCTAAGCGGGATTTGTATAAAAAACTAACCCTCCAAGCCTTTTTACGTGGGTTAAAGGACCCTCTTGGTTCACGCATTAGATGTATGCGTCCTGAAACCATTGAAAAGGCTCTGGAGTATGTGCATGACGAGATGAACACCATGTATATCCAGAGCAGGAACCTGTATTTGCCGGATAAAAAGGTAAGTGATAGTCATAGTCAAATTAACCAATCTGGATTTAAAGTGCCTCTTCAAGGTCTACAGCCCTTCAGGCCCATGAATTTCAATATGCCAGGGCCTACCTCGCAGCCTTTCAGACCACAGTTCGTGCCGAGGCAGCCTCCGCCGCCTCAACATCAGTTTAGAATGCCATCTCGCACTCAACAAATGTTCAGTGCGCCGCTACCAAATTACCAACGTGGTTTTCAAATGGCGCCTAGGCCACAACCCTCATTCCAAGGCCCTAAGCCTATGAGTGGTGTGTCCCATTTTATGTCTAGGGAGAGACCAGCACCAGCGGGTCCCAGTGGTTGGAACTG
This sequence comes from Eupithecia subumbrata, assembly GCA_949316285.1. Taxonomy (NCBI): domain Eukaryota; kingdom Metazoa; phylum Arthropoda; class Insecta; order Lepidoptera; family Geometridae; genus Eupithecia; species Eupithecia subumbrata. The sequence continues at coordinate 166,622 of OX438644.1, read as the reverse complement.
GGATAAGCAAGGCAATCCACCCCCGTCTAATTATTTTAAGACTAGGGATGTAAACGTGAATGAGTGTTTGAACTATGACGGTTGTGACGGTTACGAGTACTATAACTATGACGACGGTTACTACGGTGACTATTACGGCTACCCTACAGAGTACGACTACCCATGCCACCCCGACAGCGGAGCTAGAGTGCAGGAAGTGGTCGACGAGCAGCCCCAGTCGGAACAGAAATCTGAGGATTTTCCCGAGGACTCGACTATAAAAAAATTAAAATAGAGCTTAATTTGCAGACCCAAAGACAGCTACCCTATATTCATATAGCGAACCCTCCTTTGAATTTCCTCATAGACACAGGCGCGAATCAATCTTTTATTAGTCCAGAGGCAGTGGAAAATTATTTCCCACACGTACCATTGAACCACGATCCGTTCGAGGTTACTAACGTTCAGGCCACAAGTAGGAATGAGTATTCTATAACTCTTCCATGCTTTCAAGAGTTCAGAGATTCGGAGGAAATAAAGTTATTCGTGTATAGGTTTCACGATCATTTCGACGGTTTAATAGGTATGGATTTATTAACCAAGTGGGAAGCTAAACTCGACCTTAAGGAGCTCGCGCTTATTACTAAAGCCGCAGTGAACCCTATTCGCATGTATAACTCGCGAAACTTAAATCTATACGAAGATATAATTCCAGCCGAAACATCTAAATTGGTTAGGTTACCTATTAACGCCCCGGATGGCGAAGTTTTTATCCCGGAACAGGTAATTTGTAACTGTGTGATAAGCGAGTGCATTACCACAGTTCGTAAAAATCGTGGCATCGTGGAAGTCATGAATACCACCCATAATGACATCATTCTGTCGTTAGATACCGCGACGCACGCGACACTATTCTCGATGGAGTGCGCGCGCACCGAGTCGGAGCCGCTTTCACCGCGCGCTAGGGACGTTACCTCGCGTTTAAGGACCGATCACCTAAACGTCGAGGAAAAAGCAAATTTAATCGCGCTTTGTTCTAAATACGCCGACGTATTTTATATCGAAGGTGAAGCGCTATCTTTCACGAATAAAATCAAACACAAAATCCGTACTCACGACGAAATTCCCGTTTATTCGAAGAGCTATCGCTATCCTTACATACATCGTGAGGAAGTCCAGGATCAGGTGTCTAAAATGTTAGAACAGGGTATTATTAGACCATCGGAGTCCGCATGGAGCTCCCCCATTTGGGTTGTCCCGAAGAAGATGGACGCGTCGGGAAAACAAAAATGGAGGCTAGTAATAGATTTTCGCAAGCTCAACGAAAAGACTATTGACGATAGGTACCCTATCCCCAACATCACTGACGTACTTGACAAGTTAGGGAAATGTCAGTACTTTACGACACTTGACTTAGCATCTGGATTTTATCAAGTTGAAATGGACCCGAACGACATCCATAAAACTTCTTTCTCTATTGAACAGGGTAGGTTTGAATTTTTAAGGATGCCCATGGGGTTGAAAAATTCGCCCTCTACCTTCCAGCGAATCATGGACAACGTTCTTCGAGGCCTACAAAACGTCATTTGCCTCGTATACCTAGATGACATCATAGTTTTCTCTACGTCACTACAGGAACATATGATCAACCTTGAAAAGGTATTCCAAAGGCTACGCGAGTCTAATTTCAAAATACAACTCGACAAATCAGAGTTTCTCAAACTTGAAACCGCGTACTTAGGACATGTCATCACTAGAGAGGGAATAAAACCTAACCCAGATAAAGTCTCTGCTATTCAAAAATACCCTATGCCAAAAACTCCTAAAGAAATAAAATCATTTTTAGGTCTTCTAGGTTATTACCGAAAATTTATCCCAGACTTCGCTAAGATAACTAAGCCCTTGACACAGTGTCTCAAGAAAGGAAGAAAAATAACATTTAACTCAGACTATGTTAATAGCTTTGAGAAATGTAAAACTCTTCTGACGAACGATCCCATATTGAGATACCCTGACTTTGACCGTGACTTCATACTGACGACCGATGCATCTAATTTCGCTTTAGGTGCGATTCTTTCGCAAGGTCCCGCAGGTTCAGACAAACCTATAGCGTACGCGTCACGTACCTTGAATGAGAGCGAGATAAACTATAGCACGATAGAGAAAGAGCTACTTGCTATTGTGTGGGCGACAAAGTACTTCCGCCCTTATCTTTACGGCCGTAAGTTCAAAATCTTTACGGACCACAAACCCTTGCAATGGGTCATGAATTTAAAAGAACCTAATTCTAAATTGACTAGATGGAGATTAAAATTAAGTGAATATGACTTCACTACTGAACATAAGCCAGGTAAGAAAAACACCAACGCCGATGCTCTCTCTCGCGTAGAGATTTGTAACGAAGAGACAAGCTCTATGGCCGGAAATACATCGAAAGTACCTCCATCTGTAACAAACGACCGTGACTCACGTACTGCAACCGCACATACTTCCGAGGAGAACCCCATCCTTGAAATTCCCATAACTGACGAGCCTTTGAATAAATTCCATCGACAGCTGATTATGACGATAGTAGGTGACGTCAAGAAACGCGCGTCAGCAACCAAGCCGTTCGACACTCACACACGTACATCCGTGCAGTTATCGGAATCAAACTTGGAAGAGGATTTAATTAACGTTATTAAGGAATATGTTAACCCTAAAATTAAGACAGCTATTCTTATTAACCCTCCTTTAGGTATGTACAAGATTGTCCCTATTTTACAGGAAAAATTCAGGAGCTCATGTATGAAATTGGTACTTGCTAAAAAAGAATTAGAAAACGTCAAAGAATATCTACGACAGCAGGAGATCATTCGTAATTACCACGAAGGCAAAACTAACCATCGCGGCATTAACGAATGTTATCTTTCCTTATCAGTTCGCTACTACTGGCCGCGAATGAAAGATCACGTGACCAAGTTCATAAATGACTGTACGATATGCGGACAAGCTAAGTATGACAGGAATCCCATTAGGCCTAAACTCAACATCGTGCCACCGGCAACGAGGCCCTTCGAGATAGTTCACATGGACAGCTTCACTGCCCAAAATGAGAAGTACGTTACTTTTATAGACGTTTTCTCAAAGTACGGTCAAGCCTACCTACTTAGGGACGGCACTGCGCTTAGTGTAATACAGGCCTTATTAACATTCAGCACACATCACGGCTTACCGCTCACTATCATTACCGATCAAGGCACCGAATTTACTAATCAGATGTTTTCAGAGTTCTGTAAAATTCATAAAATCACGCATCATCAAACCTTAGCACATTCACCTAACGCTAACGGAAATATAGAACGTTTTCACTCGACTTTGCTCGAACATCTCCGTATTTTAAAATTAAAACAACGAGATCAGCCCGTTATTAATTTAATGCCATACGCTTTGATTGGGTATAATAGTTCAGTACATAGCTTCACTAAGTGTAAGCCCTATGACCTCATACTAGGACATACTGACCCACGTGATCCGACTGACATCGATTTAACAGGACACTTATTACAGCAATATTCACAGTCCCATAGAGAACAGATGAAACAAGTTTATGATCTCATAAACGAGACATCTCTTGCTAATAGGACCGCGATCATTGAAAATCGTAACAGGTCTCGCGAATCTGAGGTTGAGTACCAACCGGACCAACAGATTTTTATCAGTAATCCTTGTGCTGGTAGATCTAAGCTCGCACCTAGATACACACAGGATACTGTTCTAGCGGACCTTCCCATTCATATCTATACCTCCAAGAAAAAAGGTCCCATCGCAAAGAATAGGTTAAAACGTGTCCCTAAGACCGCGAAATTGTTACAGGATGCTGATCCTGTTGCTGACTCTCATGAGTCTAACACTGACTCGCGGACACGAGATAAAACTTGAAGGACTTGGAGATGGACCAGGATTTTTACCTTTTAAATTGGGCCCCATGCGACTAACAACTCATTATCATACATTTTTACAATACATAGAACTAAAAGAAATAGACTCTAACATTAACTTAGTACGGGTGCAACTATCGGAAATAAAACGTAAAGTAGATAACTTCACGTACGCAGTCTACGAATCTCAGCTAGATCACTTACAAAACGAATTAAATTACGCATCGCTTCAATTAAAATCTTTAGAGCCAACTCGTTTTAGAAGAGGTTTAGTAGATGGTCTTGGATCAGTTATTAAGAGCATTACAGGGAATCTAGACTATACGGATGCTGTAAAGTACAATGAAGCCCTTTCAGTTCTAAGAAAAAATCAGGATAAGATCGTCACTGAACAAAATCATCATATCAGTCTTAGCAAAGATTGGATGGATGAACAAAATAAGATTATTTCTAAAATTGTAGATAATCAAGTCGCAATAAATAAGACTTTGCATATGTTACTTGACCCCGATTCGTATCCTCAACACGAGTTAGTTAAAGTTGCGAAATTCGCCCAGATATTGGCGATAACCAGCAACAATGTAGGTAGCTTGGTAAGTGAAATAAGTAGGTTAGAAAATGCCCTTGCATTTTGCGGTGCCTCGCGCACACATCATTCAATGATAGGTATAGATGTAATGAAAAGTATGTTAGGTAAACTGAAATCTTATTATAATAAAGATCAGTTATTAGATTTAGAGATTAGAGAGTACTACGACGTTATCAAACCAGCATCGTTTTATAACGGAGATCAATTAGTTTTTGCTTTTAAGTTCCCCGTAGTCTCGCCGGTAGTTTATACTTTATACAGATTGGTAATAGTACCGAATAAAAATAGGCAGGCTGTAATCCCACCTTTCCCGCTCCTCGCTATCACTAGAAATATTCATGTGTACATAGAGGCTGAATGCCCGAAGTCAGGTACGAGGTATATATGCGAAGACCAGCTCAACCAACAACTTAAATCTCAGCCCGATTGTATCTGCAATATTATCCAAGGAGAAATGCCCAAAGAAAAGCCCTGCGAAATGACCACCATCGACCTGATGAAGCCCGCCATGGAGAAACTGGATGACCGCCACTACGCCATCGTGTTCCCGCAACCAACTCAGGTTCGCCTCACATGCGAACGAGAGGAATTCAACACCCTTAATGGCAGCTACTTAGCAACCATACCCCATGAATGCAAGCTGCGCACCGATGACTTCACCATAATCAACGTCAACGATCACATCAATGGACAACCTGTGAAGATAACCAAAATTCCTGTTCAGCCAGATGAAGTAGATGAACCTTATACTCTCAAGGTCAACTCCGTCAACCTGAGAAAGCTGCACGATATCCAAGATAAAATACACCAGCAAGAGACCGTGCGGATAGAACAACCCTCAACGTTCTATCACACCACCATCCCCTTCTACGGTGCACTATCCGGTGCACTTGTACTCGCCCTGATCGTACTAAGTCGAAGATTGTACTTACGCCGGAAAAAGGAAAACTCGAAGACAGAGATAGAGCTCACCCAGGCAGCCCCGAGCTATGCTGTACCAGATTCATCTCAAAATCGGAGGAAGCTGCCAACGACATTTTTTCCCAATCTTCAAAAATAGTCGTTGATCTGAGGGGGGAGATGTTATACCTATCGGCTCAACCCAATTTGCCGACCTTCACGATCATTATATTTACTACATAAAACGAAGACATTTCGCATCTACGGAATCTGATGACTTCGCGGGATTGCGACACGACAGCGCCGCCTTGCCCCGCGCCGCGTCGCATCAGCACTTGGGTTCACACATCGAACCAGTCGATACCTTAGATTAATTAGATAGTAAAATTACCTTTGTAGAAAGTAATTAAATTTATATTTAAAAATCGGTTTTTTTTGGGAAACCCGGGCGTCGTTCCTTTAATTCGCGTCTCTCCATCTGCATTCATCATGATTTCTTTCATCTAAGGTAGAATACCAAAACGTGTCATTCTTTGACGATACCCCGTCATAGTGAAGCGATTAGTAGACTCTAGACGATTTATACACAATTTAACTAGGTACCTACCTAAATAAAGATACTTATGTTAGAAGTGTAACAGGTCCAATTCTGGGCAAAGAAGTTTTATTGCACGGCGTTTCATAACATGAGAGAAACTGTGGTTAAATGTGAACTTAATTAGTCGGCAGGTATGTCAATCGCGAACGAAGTCGCGGGTACAGCTAGTACCTACTTATAATAAAACTGTAACAGGTCCAATTCTGTACATTGAAGATATTTTGAAAATTTGTTTTGGAGGGCACTCTATTATCGATACTGAAGCCAAAACTGCTATTTTGTTCATTCATGTCTGTCTGTCTGTCTGTCTGTCTGTCTGTCTGTTTGTTAAACGCGCATCACGCCGAAACTACTGAAGGTATTGAAATGAAACTCGGCACGATTTTAGGTCATACCACGAGGACATAGGATACTTTTTATCCAGGAATTCAGTCAGGTTCCCCTAGGAGAGGGGATAAAAGTAAAATTTCTTTACCGCGCATGACGCCGAAAGTGCTAAATGAGTTGGAATGAAACCTAGCACGATTTGATTTCATACTACAAGGAAGGACATGGGATACATTTCATCCCGGAATTCAGTAATTTTCCCCTGGGAGAGAGGATGGAAGTAAAATTCTTTAACCGCCCATCACGACGGAACAACTTAATGAATTCGAATGGAACTCGGCATAATTTGAGTTCATACTACGAGGAAAGACACATTTTATCCCAGAATTTAGTAAGGTTCCCCTGGGAGAAGGGATGAAAGTAAAATGTAAGATTTGAGTTCAAGGAAAGACATAGGATACATTTTATCCTGGAATTCAGTAAGGTTCCCCTGGGAGAGAGGATGAAAGTAAAATTCTTTAACCGCGCATCACGACGGAACAACTTAATGAATTCGAATGCAACTCGGCGTGATTTTAGTTCGTACTATGAGGAAAGATACATTTTATCCCGGAATTCAGTAAGGCTGCCCTGGCAGAGGGGATGAAAGTTAAATTCCTTCACCGCTCATCACGCCGAAACTACATGGGTAATGAGTTGGAATGTAACTTGGCACGTTTTGAGTTCATACTACAAGAAAGGACATGAAAGGACACATTTTATCCTGAAATTCAGTAAGGTTCCCCTGGGAGAGAGGAAAAAGTAGAATTCTTTAACCGCGCATCACGACGGGTCTACGCGTCGTCCGATTTCATGCATTCTTTTTGGTTAGAAACAGTGTTGCAAGATCGAATATGACTAAATCAGTATAAAGTCGAGTAGAAAATCAGTAGATTGATGAAATAATCTGTAGATTGAAGAAAAAAAATAGTAGATAAAGGGTAGGTAAGTTCCTATCTATTTATTTTTCCAAGACGCACCCATTAGTTAGGTTCCTACCTACTAAGGTGGTGGGTCTTGGAAAAATAAGTTAGGTTCCTGCCTTACATGATATATGGTGGTTTAGCTGGTCCAGTTAACAGTACTACTGAAGTTTGGTTGGAGTCTCACTCCAACCAAACTTCGGTAGTACAATTAAATTAATTAATTAAGGTGGTCCATTTAAACTAACTGGACCGCAGAAAAATATTTTTTATTGTGGTACACAGCCAACTGTACCTACCTACTAACGAAAAAAAATTACGGTGGTCCAGTCAAATGGATCAGAAGCCCAATTCTGCAAAACAATTGCTTCAGTATTACTATGGAATCGTCGCAGAATCATCACGTAGAATCCTTAGATTAATAAAACTCCAGATAGTGCGCGCGAGATAAATTAATATGTAGTTTCAAACTTGACGCGCGTCTCTCCATCTGCATTCATCATAATTTCTTTCATCCAAGGTGGAATACCAAAACGTGTCATTCTGTGACGATAGCCCTGTCATAGTGAAGCGATTAGTATAGCAGAATAGGGCCCCAGCTGTGAGTAAGTCAAACGAGTATGACACTTCTTAACACTGACGCTGGCCGAGTCGTAGCTAAAAGTCGTGTGGATAAAGAATGGGGTTGAAGATGACAATAAGCTATCCCCCGTAGACCCTACACGATTTTTTGCACGGCGGTGTTTCATAATATGAGAGACTATGGTTAAATGTGAACTTAATTAGTCGGCAGGTAAGGCAATCGCGAACGAAGTCGCGGGTACAGCTAGTATATGATAAAAATAAAATAATTTTATTATTTTACATCTATTATTACAGGTCAGACCTAACACAATAGAGTAAACATCTAAATAATGATATATGTAAATCAACAAAGTAATTAATTAAATACAAATGTCATTAATTAATCAAAAACAATTCAATATCAGCAAGCAAAATAATATCAATAAGCAAAATAATTTAATAAAAATGTCAATAAGCAAACAAATCAATAAACAGTGAACAAAAAAAATTAAGTAATTAAAATTTCATAATACCTAAGTCATTATTTGATTTGTAGCGTAAAAATATTTATTATTTACCATAGCACAAATTAAACAATATAGCCCTTACGAACTCGCTCTGAGAACAGTGGAAAACGTCAACGGTCACCGCTACCAGATTTAGTGCTTGTATGGTGCGTGTCAGTGAAATGTGAAATTGAAATGAAAATATTTAACAATAACTTCTAGGTAAAGGGATTTTTAATTGATTTTCTGTTCACTTTAAAAGTAGATGTAAGTTGTTTTTTGTAATTGCAGTGAAGACGGCTGGGAGCAGATCGGCACAGTGCAGCAACGGGAACCCCTGCTCCTCGAGGACTGCCTCAGCTACGACGAGGTGAAGCTGTCCGCCATGGTGTGCGTCAGCGGACACACCGCCTGCCTCAACGACGGGAGCAGGCACAACGTGGGAGAAGTGAGAGAGAAAGGGATACAAGAACAAGCTGTCATTATTGGTAAGTTAGCTGTTTCGGCCGGACCACATTTGTACATCCAAAACGGATACCGCACAAGACAAATGGCTATAAGTCTAACCACGCATCACACTGCGACTTGCGTGTGACAGCGTGTCGACTGCGCGTTTTCTATACAACGTTGTATAGAAAACGCGCAGTCGACACGCAAGACGCAGCCGTTGCATAGAAAACGCGCAGTCGACACGCAAGACGCAGCGTGATGCGTGGCGGTGTGTTAACTGCCTCATACATATGATCATCATCACCCACAGCCAGATCTAAACCCGCAACCTCAACAGCCTGTATTGGTCCACTGCTGGACGCTAACGCTCACGACTGCTAACTTATACATATTTAATTTGGATATAATATGATTTAATTTGATCGAATTTAAATTAAATGTTGTAGGTAGACTAAGAATACTAACATATAAAAGATATCTTTCTGCCACTAACAAATTCACAGTTATCTGAAATAGAATATTTTAATTTAATTTACTAAACAATCTTAGAGCTGTCTGTGGTCTGATGCCGTCAATATAAAATGCATTTAAATTATTACGAGTTAGAACACTTGCTTGCTTATTCTTGTGTTGAAATGGCACTAATAATCTGTCTTAAGAGGGCACATTGCGCGCCATTTTGTGAAAAGGATAGGCAGAAAATTTCGCGTTTATAGGTGCGGGACCAAAACACAGTTTTTGGAACGGCGTAAGCGCAGAAATGATGTTTTTGCTATTTTACAAGAAAACTACACAACTTATGAAGAAACTGTATTAAGGAACCAAAGAATTAGTAATAACCTACGAATCAAAACAAAATTAAATATAATGTAATTGTAGCTTCTTACCACGGGGATCCCGTGAGTACTGAGATCTAGGCCTAGTTTCAAAACCAAATCCTTAAATAAAGTAAGCAGTTTATTTTTGTTAATTTGAAATAGTCTTTATTTGTACAGGTATAATAGGCCCTCGCTTCGAACGCACAGAACGAATGGACTACGAAGACATAGTGATAACGGACGCGCAGAACTGCCCTGAGAACGGTTACGGCGAAGAGGTCACGCCGACCACCTGTCTGAACGTCCTGAAGACCACCTACGTGAGGAACAACCAGTCGGCGAGGCACATGTGGCGGCAGATGTGGTCAGAGTTCTATCAGGTTAGTTAACTCATAGACGATGGCGTCTGCTTCATCTTCTTTTAACCCCCGACGCAAAAAGAGAGGGGTGTTATAAGTGTGACGTGTCTGTCTGTGTATCTGTCTGTGGTATCGTAGCCTAAACGGAAAACCGATTTTCGTTTAGGTTTTTTTGAGTCATAGATAATTTTATTCCGAGTGTTCTTAGCCATGTTACATGAAAATAATGTTGGGGGGGGGTTAAAATTTTTAATTTGGTTCTTGTTCCACTTGTGGAGAAAAAAAATTAAGTAAACCTTTCGCATTTAAAACGTTTGTGTTTTCCAACATAAATAAGGTTCGTAGTTAACCCGCTTACATTTGTAATGAATTAGTCACAAAGAAAATTACAATAAAATAGGAGAAATAAATTAGAACTAGTATTTACAATTAACACAATTGAGCTAACTGCAGACTGTTGCAAACAATCTACAGGTATCTCAACTGATCCATATCAATACCAGTCCCCGCGTCCCCGCTACGCTGGCTGCATTGCCCCGCTGTATGACAATGCTGATGAATTAGTTGTGTTAGTTAGGATCATCATCATCATCATCAACCTATATTAGTCCACTGCTGGACATAGGCCTCCCCTAATGAGCGCCATAGCGCCCTGTCTTCAGCTTGCCGCATCCAGCATCTGCCTGCAGTCTTTCGCAGATCGTCATCCCACCTGGCCGGAGGGCGTCCTACACTACGTTTGCCGAGTCGTGGTCTCCACTCAAGAACACGTTTGCCCCAGCGGTTGTCGGTTCTTCGCGAGATATGGCCGGCCCACTGCCACTTCAACTTGCTAATTCTTTGAGCTATGTCGATAACTTTGGTTCTCTGTCGGATGTATTCGTTACGAATTCTGTCCTTCAGAGAGACTCCGAGCATAGCTCTTTCCATAGCTCGCTGAGCGACTTTGAACTGGTGGACCAGCCCTACCGTGAGTGTCCACGTCTCAGCTCCGTAGGTCATGACGGGTAGGACGCACTGATTGAAAACTTTAGTTTTCAAGCATTGCGGTATGGATGACGAGAAGACTCGACGTAGTTTCCCAAACGCTGCCCAGCCTAGCTGGATCCTCCTCTTGGCCTCCTTCTCAAAATTATTTTTACCCAACTGCAGAATTTGCCCAAGGTAAGTATACTCGGAAACAATTTCGAGAAGGTGGCCATGTACGACGACCGGTCCCGGATCAATGAGGCCATTGATCATGACTTTGGTTTTATCCAAATTCATGCCAAGACCGATGCGTCGCGAGGCTGAGGCTAGGCCGTCCAGCATCTGGTTCAGCTCCTCTAGCGACTCCGCCATTAAGACTATGTCATCAGCGAATCGCAGGTGTGAGATGTGGTCGCCGTTTATGTTGATGCCCTTACCTTTCCAGTCCAGCGTCTTAAACATATCTTCCAACGCGCTCGTGAACAGTTTCGGGGATATAACATCCCCCTGTCTCACTCCTCTGCGCAGTTGGATGGGTTTAGACTGCTGGCCCTGTACTTGGACACTCATGGTGGCGGCCTCGTAGAGACATCTCAGCACCTCGATATAACGATAGTCTACTTGGCATCGCTGTAAGGATTCCAGAACAGCCCAGGTTTCGACAGAGTCAAAGGCTTTTTCATAGTCCACAAAGGCCAGACACAGAGGCTGATTATATTTGGAGTTCTCCCACTGTGAAGGACGGCGTTGAAGAGGTTCTGTAGCTCCTGTACAACAGGGGCACCTCCGGCTTTCAAAAGCTCTGAAGTTATTCCGTCCTCACCGGGGGCTTTTCCATTTTTAAGCTGCCTCAGAGCTAACACGATCTCGTCTTGACTGATGTCTGGCAGTTCGTCGGTATAGTGGCGTGTCAGGGTGGCTCTAGAATCATGGTCGTCTCGCCGGGAATGGGGGGCATGTGCAGCGTATAAACGGCCATAGAAATCCTCTACCTCGGCGGAGATCTCCGGTTTCGACAATACGGTCCTCCCGTCGTGCGTTTTAAGCTTCGTCAGGTGGCTCCTGCCAAGCTGCTGAGTGAATACTTTGGACCCTCGGTTTCGCTCTATCGCCTCTTCGATGAGGCGTGTATTGGAGCTCCGAAGGTCGCGCCGTACCATCTTCGCAATTCGCTTGTTCAGGTCTGACCTCTCTAACGAAGACGCTTGAGTGGTTTCCCGTCTTTTTGTCATCAGACCGAGAGTCTCATCCGAGAGTTTGGATTTCTTGCCAGTGCGCTGCTTTGTGCAAAACTTGATGCCCTCATCCCTCAGCGTTTCGACCAGATTTTGTAGGGTCTCGTCAGCGTCATCAGTGGGATCCAAGGCAACAAATCTATTCCCGAGAAGCTGCTGGAACTTCTCGGTGCCCGCCATGATTTGGATTGGGTTAGGTCGGAGCGTGGACTTCATCAGACGGTTTCTTTCAAGCTTCAAGTTGATATTCAGAGAGCCTCGGAGCAGTCGGTGATCAGATCCGGTATTGAACCTGTTGATCACTGAGACATCTCTGAATATGTGCTTGCTATCCGTCATGATGAAGTCGATCTCATTTTTAGTCACAGTATCGGGGCTTTGCCATGTCCACTTCCTTTGAGGCTGTTTCTTAAAGAAGGAGTTCATTAAGAACAGCCCCTCTTTCTCAAGGAAGTTGACAAGCATTTGCCCCCTGTGATTCCTAACTCCATAACCATGCGGGCCTATTCGGGATTCGTTGCCAGTCTGGGTTCCCACCTTGCCGTTAAAGTCCCCCATAACAACGTTGAAGTGGGCCTTAGTGGTGGTGTGTAAGGCTTTGGATATGTCTTCATACATATCCTCCACTTCATCATCCGAGTGTGTCGAGGTCGGTGCGTAGACCTGAATTACCTTCATGCTATACCGCTTGGATAGCCGAAGGATCAGGTACGCTACCCTGTTCGACACACTGGAGATTTCTTGAACGTTGCTAGCGAGAGCCTTATTTACGAGGAACCCTACGCCACCCTGGGATGTTTTATCACCCTCGCGAAAGTAGAGAAGATGGCCTGAGTCTAGAGTTACGGTGTCCTCCCCCTCTCTACGGACTTCACATAACCCCAGAACATGCCATTTAATATTCTCTAACTCCACTTCCAACTGCGCTAGATGATGGTCCAGCCTCAGAGTTCGTCCGTTAAACGTCGCCAGGGTCAGTTTTTTGAGCAATGAATGGTAGCCTAATGTAGCCCGGGGATTCCTAGCAGCCCCTGCCCCGCCGTTACCGTGGCCGCTACCATGGCCAGGAATAGCGAGGCGGCCGGGAACTGGGGGCCATTTTTTGGCTTCTTTCATCATTGGGGGGGTAATGCCCATAATCCCCACGCTGGGCATTGCGGGTTGGGGATCGCAGTTTGGTACAGTTGCTCTGCAGGGGGCGCTGCTGCCCGCCCCCCGGTGTGTGTTTCCCTTAGTCGCCTCTTACGACACCCACGGGAAGAGTTGGGGTGGTGCAATTCTATGCCGCCGGCACCACACGGCCAGTTAGTTAGTGTTAGTTAGGATAAGATTATTAAACCCGTTTACTTTTACTAAATAAAACTAAAGTTTATGGAACGAAACTTTCGTCATTTACAAGCAAAATTCGGTTCAAGATACATCTCGTCATAATTTAAGCATGGAAAAATGCCTCATGGAGGCTCCACCTGCGTCCTAACGCGTTAATCAGTTAATTAACGCGTTAAACAGTTAATTAACTTGTTAATGGACATTAATAGTAACGTCCCGCTAACGCAGACGGAGTCGTAGCATCCCAGTATAAGACAAGTCGTGTTTCTGTTCCAGGTCCCGAGCTACACCTACCCGGAGCTAGCCAGCTACATCAACTCGGACGACGAGAGCGACGAGCGGCGCACAACGGACCGATTTGTTCATGTTTTACACAAGGTACAGCGGGGCAATGCAGCCCGCGTCGCCAGGGTCACCAGCTCGCTTCCGACCTGGGTTGTTCACCCAAATGACTTTCCGACATTCGACCTCTTCTATAAATTACAAAATATTTTTCGTTCCGTGCCTTTTAAATCCCTCGCTACCTCAGCAGTCTACTTTAGAGCTACTCGCTACGCTCGTTACTCTATTCTAGACTGCTTCGCTCGCTCGGGATTTAAGTATCGGCACGTTCAACTAGTTTTGCCCACTTTTTGATCAAATAACTATTATTCCAGGATCGTTATCCAATAGTTAAAGTTGATTGACCATATTGGACAAGAGTCGCTGAGGACAGCCCTCAGTAGAGGCAGTTCGACCAGGCCTGTCCCGGTCCCGGAAGGCACCAATCTGAGAAACATTTTGTAGCTTTTGTAGAAGCAACACACAAATGGCAACATAAACCCATTGAACTACTATTACTAGCGTACTCACTGCATAAACCAGTTAAAAAGAGTATATTAGTTAGTTTGGACTAGACTAGTTTGGATTAGTTTGGACGGGCCTGAAAGGGTTTTAAATCTTCTCATTTAATGTTACTCAGTTTTGAAAATAATTAAGAAACAAATAATGTTGGACAATACCCAGACATTATCTAGCCTCAAGCTAAATAAAAGGCTCTATGATAAAGTGGATTTCTACTTTACTTTAATACTAACGTATAGAATGGACACTTCGCTCGCCCTCCCCCCGCCCGGGGTGAGGTGGGGGGGGGTGTTGCTGCACTCATGGGGCGGGTCTTAAAAACATCACGTGTTTAATGGATGACCCTCCCAAAAAAGCTCGGGGTGTCATTGAACAATCAAATATGCATAAACATTTATAAGATACAATCTAAATCACACACAATTTGTATTGCGTGAAATTAACGGTTCCTGTGTAAATCCATTTTACACAGAAACCGTTTATTTCACGAAAAAAGTAACGAACATTCATCCATCAAAACTTTGGTATTTATAATAATACTAGTTTATGCCCGCGGCTTCGCACGCGTTGTTTCTATAAACGTTTAAAGGTGATTTCTATCCCATGGGAACTGATTTATCTGGGATAAAAAGTATGTTTTATTCCAGGCCTAAAACTACCTGTATACAAATTTCAGCTCGATTTGTTCAGTAGTTTTGGCGTGAAGAGCTTGAAGAGCAAACATCCATCCATCCAAAGTTTCGCATTTATAATATACCTAAGTGTGATTGTTACTTCAGAGTGGTATCTTCGACAACGAGGCGTACTACAAACGGCTCTGCATCATAATGGAGAGCGTACTGTTAGAGGCGGAAGCGAGAGCGGTTCAGGCGGGGAAAGACGCCTTTGTCAATATTATTGGTGCTGGTACGTAAATAAATCAATAAAATAATATCGCAAAAATTTTCGACTTTGGCGGGACTTAAACCCGCATCCTTCCGTCAGTACCGGAATGTGCTTATAATATATGTATATGTCGAAAATATCATGATGCTAGGGTTTTTAAAATAAGCAGAACCGACGGCCTAATGATTCGGCCGTCGATCCTGCCTTACCAATTACAAAATCTACTCAGCCTATTCAAACCTACGAGCTCGCTTACTAATTTTAATGTTTACAAAAGCAAGGGAATATCTGTGCTGAAGCTATTAATTTAAACTAACCAAACGAAATGAGGATCGTTCACTTGGGTTACAAAATTATTTTTATTCAAAGTTCACAATGGCTTCAACTTACACGTGTTGTCTGCTTCACACCTCAAACCAGAATGTCGTTCCTTGAATATTCTAGACGTTTCCCGCGCTATTTCCCCCTCCACTTCAAGCAAACTCGTTGCGAGCGTTCGAGAATGGCGGCACAATAATCACTTAAAATAACACATTGATTTCGACGCAATAACTCTATCTAAATTAAATAATAATTATTTGAACATTTTTGAAGGCGATTAAAACAAAATAAATTAAACTGCTAACAAATTCAGACATTCACGACTTCCTCTAATGTTACGCAACAACCAAGGATGAATCCCATAAAGACTTCTAAATTTATTAATAATTCTCTAAAGATTTAAGAAAGCCATTTGAATTATATAGCTTAACATTTACTTTACCATTCTTTTAAACAAGGTTCGTAATGACAGATGGTCACAAAACCTTGTAATATTACAAAATCATTCAGATTAAATCTTAGAACTATTTCCTAATCCATTACTTATTATTTTACGATTTTCATGAAGAAATAAAGCTACCTAAATCTAGGTTTTTACAATTTCACCCGCGAACTCATTATTAATTTGAAATTGAAATCTCAATGCTTACATTCAATCTCTAACCTATTTCTTAATTCCTTATTAATTATTTAAGGAATTTTAATAGGAGAGAAATCTAACCAATTCACCTTTTTCAAAAATTAGTAGATGTAAGTACTTGGTATCAAAACATTATTGATTTATAGAGAAGTTGCCTAATCAAAAATTGATGACTTAACTCGTAGTTTAAATATTATTTTATGATTTAAGATGGCAATTTGCAGATATTACTAAGGTTATCATAAAAGCGTTGTTGTTTTGAATTAAGGGTTCTTCAAACTGGTCGGCTGAGGGTTCGCTGCGGCGACATTTATATACATAAAGATAAACTGCAATGTTTCCCCTGTAGGTGGAGCTAACGGCGCTACAGTCCGTAGGAAGTCGCAGAGATTTTTCGACTCGTACGTCACTTGACCTCGTGGTGTAGTTGGTTAGCACATTCCGGTACTGACAGAAGGATGGGGGTTCAAGTCCCGTCGAAGTCGAAAGTTTTTGTGATATTATATAAGATGTGATTTGGATGAATTGTGACTGAAACACAATTGAGTTTCTCTGTAATTAAAGTTTTATTAAGTTAGTTTCACAATACCTACAAAGTTTACATAGTAAAAGCGTTTATCAAACCAAGTTTACCTGTAATTAAAGAAACGACATTTAATGTTATCACATTCACAATTTCAATTCCAAAATCACAATTTGCTATGGATTTTCCCTCGTAATGCTCTGAGCTAGGTTCGAGGACGTTCCTTTCACCACAGATTACTAAGTAATTGGTATTTGTCAGTGTCGAAAGAAAACTATATTTTTCTTTACATTATTTGGTTTCTTAGAAATAACCCTGAGTGTGGGGTTACGCACTACAATAACAAAACACCGTATTTATATAATTTTAAATGATTGTCATAAGAACTGAACTGAGCAACGTAGTAAGTATAAGTAGTAAGTATAGTGAACACAAGCAAGATCTCAAAGTCACCTGAGCATGTTCCGAACGCAGGCAGGCTTAGACCCGAAATAAACCCAATGTAAATTGATTTGAAGACAGTGTAGCGGTGGGAAGTCAGCGCTGACTGCATTCGCACAAGAATAGTTTGTTGTTTAGGTGAGTCCGGTGCCCGGGTGCCCGGGTGCCCGGGTGTAGAGATCAAAGTGAGATCACGATTAGTCTTCATTATATTTAACAAAAATAAGAATAATTCTAAGTTAATGTGATTGTATTATTATGTATGCATGTATATTTATGATGAATAAAAAAATTACTTAATATCGGCCGTGTCGGTAGCGGCGTAAGAATCGACCCCTAAAACTCAGCCGTGGATGTCGTAAGAGCCGATATCAGAGGAAGCGTGGTGATTCTGGTAAAACCCTCTTGTTGTGGGGGACGCATGTGCATTGTGCAGCTCTGGATATAGGAATAATAATAATTTAGCCATTTATTATCAGAGAAAAAATGTAAGCTAGGTAAATGACAAAATTAAATTATTGAACACTAGCTGGGCCCCACCACCAAATAAAAAAGAAAAAAAAAAAAAAAATATAGTTGTAGTTTAGTAAGAATAAAAAATACGCGATTAATTTTTTCTTTATAGTTTATTTACTACTCTGTCAAGAAAGTACCGGGAACATATCAATAATACACAAAATGTTAGTTATTCATCCAAATTTATTTGATCACCTTCAAAGTATGCTCCTTCAGAAACGAAACGATACACTTAGGTACCTACGCCAACGAATAATCCAATCATCAAAATATTTTTAAACGCTTTCTCCGGAATTGAGTTCAGTTCTCGCCGCGAATTCTTCTTCATGTCTTCCACCGAATGAAAACGGGTGCCACGAAGTGGTAATTTGAGTTTAGGAAAAAGAAAGAAGTCGGCTGGAGCCATATCTGGTGAATAAGGTATGCTCCTTGGTTGCTGGATGGTATTTGTTCAGTTTTTGGTCAAGAATTCGTTCTCAATGATGGCCTTGTGCGAAGGCGCACTATCGTGGTGCTAAATACGAGAATTTTCTTTCCACAAATCTGGCCTTTTTCGTCGAATTTGCCGTCTCAAACGCCGCATAACGTTCAAATAATATTCTTTATTTACCGTTTGACCTTCCGGCAAGAATTCCGAGTGCACAACACCGCTCTCAACACCGCGATACTCAAACAAAACAGTCAACATTACTTTGATTTTTGATCGACTTTGGCGTGGTTTTTTCGGTTTCGGTTCAGTTGGACGGCGCCAGCGCCACTCCGAAGCTTGTTGACTAGTTTGCATTAAGTTTGGATGTCAAATGTCAAACTCGTAAACCGTAAACGTCTCGTCACCAGTAACAATGCGTTTCATGAATGTCGTGTTGGGTCGGAATTGACTCGTTCTAACATGTCCTCAGCGACTCTTATGCGATTGAGTTTTTGAAAAAAATCAAGTCTTTTGGGACTAGCCGAGCGGCAACATGTTTCATACCCAAGTGATTATTTAAAACGGTACGGATTGACTCGTGAGATACAGAAAGTTCGTCGGCTATCTCTCTCAAACTTGAATGAGGGTTTTCAGTCAGTATTTCCTTCACTTTTGCGATGTTAACTTCAGTTGCAGACGTTGGTGGCCTACCAGAGCGAGGCAAATCTTCCATCACATCTCTACTGCTTTTGAACGCTTTGTACCACTCATTAGCACTAGTTTTTGATAAAGTCGATTCACCGTAAGCCTTGTGTAACATTTTCAGTGACTCCGAACAAGAAATTCCATTGCCGATGCAAAATTTAAGACAAACTCTTTGTTCGACGTTTTTCTCCATTATGAAATTCGCATCGCAATACACCCTAGATATGGTAAAAGTAAAAACAGCACTGTACTTAATATAAATATCAGATGCAACTCAAACTCCGCGCCAAAATGGAAAACAGCTGTGCCAATCTAACAAAAACAAAAAAAACAACAATTTGAATTTGGAACCATAAACAAATCATCCATTCCCGATACTTTTTTGACTGAATGTATACCAAGTTTTGAGTGAATCGAACCGAGGAATAATAATTTTCCATAAAAACTTTACGACCCTTTGTAATCCCCTCAGAGTTTAATAATTTATTTAATTAATTCGGTTATGTAGTTACGGAGATACTTGGTAACTAAAATTTACACAAAGTTTCGTATCTATAACATTACTATAGGCAGAGCACACAACTGGCGGATCTCTGTGGAACCTTGTCAAAATAAGAAAACAAACGCAACACACAGTAACAAACGACACTTTTGGCGTTCGTTACCGTGACATGGTTCGACAGCGATCCGCCAGTTGTTCGGTTTACCTAAACTTAAAGGATAGGATAGAAAACATCCAGAACAAATATTAGCAAATCCGTCGCGCAACAGAGCTTGTCAAAAATGTACGAAGTATATCAGTTGTCATGTACCCATACATAACACACGCTCTGCTTCGTTCAGAGCTAGATAATGCTGCGCGGATTGTCCAGCATTTAATTGATAGTATCTGGATGTGTTCCGTGGCCAGGTCTGGGCGTGTGGCAGATCTCCTCGCACCAGAGCGACGTGTACGTGCTGACGGCGGTGGAGCGCGCGCGCGCCCTGCTGCGCCGCGACGCGCTGCACCGCGTCAGCGACCTCAACGTGGCCTTCGTGCGGACCAGCCCCGAGCTACGAGGTATCTACTTAGTATAGTACTACTACATACAGAAATGATACCTCAACCTCGACAGCCTGTATTGTTCCACCGCTGGACGCAGGCCTCTCCTTAGGAAGCGCCTTGTTGGCTTTTATCTGATGGGGGGTAGTGCCCATAATACCAACGCTGGGCATGCGGGTTGGGGATGCAGAGGGCGCTGCCGCCCGCCCCCGGTGGATATCCCTCAGTCCCCTCTCTCGACACCCGCGGCACAGATACAATAATACTATCCTAGTACAGATGCCTCATCTCATTGTAAAACTGTGACTCGCTTCGGGCGAGATTCGAGAACGGCGTATTTGACTTGTTTATTACTTCGATCACCATCACCAAAATCTTCATGTCCTTCTACATATCAGATCAACAAATCAACCATTACCATACTCATTTTATCGAAACATTTTAAGTAGGTATTTCGTAATTGATTCCTGCCAGACGATTTGTTTCCTGCAGCCGACGTTGTACCGTTGAAGGTGCTGCGAATGTAATCCCTGAATCGATCATACATTTATAAGCCGCAGGTGATTTGTAATATGGACATGCAAAAGTCAGATAAGTTGTCAAAAATAGATCGAATAAGGAAGAATGCAAGTTCAGTTAGAAATCTAGCCAGCTCACTAAAATATAACTGATAAACTGTCAGACGCACGATCTGTTGCGATATTTATTGTTTGCAGTTTGTACATTTTGCACTAACACGCATACGATCTTCCACACTACTGCGATTTTATTGACGAGATAGAAGTTGGACGGCGGCGCGTTTCCGCGTCATGCGATTTTATGATAATTGTTCACAGAACATTTTGTATTTAGGACGCATGCCATCTTACACAGCTACCGTTTGGGGGTCCCGGCGGCGCGCGGGGTGTACACATCGCGCTTACCACAACGTAGCTGTGTGTAAGGAATCGCGTTACAAAATGTCAACTAATCGCGCGACACAAGACGCGCTTCGAAATGGCGGCTGTGGGCTAGAGGCTAGAGGCTAGAGGCTAGAGGCTAGAGGCTAGAGGCTAGAGGCTAGAGGCTAGAGGCTAGAGGCTAGAGGCTAGAGGCTAGAGGCAAGAGGCTAGAGGCTAGAGGCAAGAGGCTAGAGGCTAGAGGCTAGAGGCTAGAGGCTAGAGGCTAGAGGCTAGAGGCTAGAGGCTAGAGGCTAGAGGCTAGAGGCTAGAGGCAAGAGGCTAGAGGCTAGAGGCAAGAGGCTAGAGGCTAGAGGCTAGAGGCTAGAGGCTAGAGGCTAGAGGCTTGAACCGCTCGCTCGTGACACTTGACTGACATTAAGTTTGCGTTCGGTTCATTCGCTCACGATTGAGCCAAATAATTATTTAGAAAATAAAACAAACAAAAAACGAAACGCTATTATGGAGTAGCGCTTACTATTTACTATCATACAAAATAATTATGAGATTTGATAAGTTCATTTAAATTCCGCAAGGAGAACTTCGATACTAATGAAATATTAAAATTTATGAATTTTTTTATTTCAAGGCATACAAATTCAATTAAATTGGATTCAATTCAATTAAAAAGTTTTTCCTAAAAAAGTGTAGACATTTTTGTGATGTAATTCTATATTATTTTGTCAGTTTACACACCTCGATAGCAGTGAAACACCTAACGCCGTCAATCGTCTATATTTTGAACCGCAAAAACTTTTGTATAGAATGAGAGTGCACGCCCGCGACAAGAGTTGGCGTGGTGCACGTTGTGCGCCGGCAGCCGGCACCGCACCGCTGACACCACCTGCACCACCACCAGCAGAGCTACAGTACACCTGGGGACCGGCGGCGCTCTTCAGGATGTCCGTCAGTGTCTGTCCTCGGCACGGAATCTGACAGATTCGCATCATTTTATAATAGTTTAGCGGTTTTTAATATCTTCTGCGTTCTGCAAGGAATTAAACTACCGGAAAAGTAGTTTTCCACAAATCGTAGAACATTTTCTACGAACCCATGTAACAGTTGCGCGGATCTGTGTCTGATTTGTAATTATGTACATTTACTGTATTTATGGGGAAATAAATCATAATCATTTATTTGCCAGAATGTATGTACAAAAGTTCTTAAAATTAAAATATATGTCCAATCTACCCATTGAAGTGTGCAAAATTTATACATTATTGTCCACAATTTTAATAATAATTAAAGATTCTCAATGTCAATTATTAGATTAAAAATTAAAAAAGTCAAATTGAATTGAAAATTATGAGGGACAATAAAAACGAAAAAAGTTAGCTAATAAAAAAGTAAGATTAATTTTTAAAATTCAAAAAGTCTTTTACACTATAGAAACAATTATCTAAACGCCAGTGTTTCAGTTTAGTTTTAAACAAGTTGAGCGGCAGTTCTTTAAGACTATTCGGCAATTTATTGTAGATAGTGATGGCATCATAGTAAGAGTTTCGCTTTACAAGCTCTATCCGACAAGGCGGGACGTATAATCTATTTTTGTGTCTTGTATGTCTAGTTAAGACTTCCGCATGTGTTTTAAAATATTGAGGGTATTGTTTGACAAAGATATATAAGATCATCACTATATCTGGGCACAGGGTGTCCTACACCACGCTTGCTGAGACGCGGTCTCTACTCAAGAACACTTTGAAACCACTCGTTGGTTATATGGATTGCCCACTGCCAGTTATCTTACTACTTGTATGGTAACAAAGGCACAACGGGTAGTTGAACCCTGACTGACACCTGACACTGAATACGATATATTTTCAGGCTTATTCACCAACTCGAGTGATGGCGACTCAAGTGATGGCGACGGTGAAAATGCTGAGATGAGGATATTCCTCGAGAGCAAGAGACATCCTAAAGGTAGCGAGCTATACTTTATTTTTGCTCCGTCCATTTTGTTTATTGACTGAAAGAATGCAATATTTCATAGACTATATCAAAATCTCTATTCACAAAAAAAAACAATCAAACAATAGAAATAAATTAGAACTAGTATTTACAATTGAGCTAACTACGGACTTGCAAACAATCTACAGGTAGCTCATCTGATCCATATCAATACCAGTCCCCGCGTCTCCGCTACGCTGGCTGCATTGCCCCGCTGTATGACAATGCTGATGTGCTGTGCCAGATACTGACCAGCTCTCGGGTCACGCGTCGCGAGACCAGACGCTCCGATATTTTTTTAAAAACCCCACGGACCTAGGGTCTCCACTCCAAGGGAAGCAAATATGTAGGCTCTGTCGAGACCGTAGACTCTGGTTCTCTTTAATAATAAAGTGATGTAAATCTGTCAACTCCAAAATATCGGGACTAATGAGAGCTTCGATATTTATCTGATTGACAGATTACCTACGTGTCTGTGCAATATTGCATTCTTTCATTAAGTCAAAGAAAATAAATGTGTGGACACATAATTATAATGATTGACTTGTCATTCGGTCTCGACGGTCGTCACATCAGCGTCGAGATGATGCGCACCGCATCGGCTCATCGGCTGGTCGTCACAACGGATGCTGAGCCGGACGCGGACGCCATGTTGTAGCATTGACGTGTTATCTCTCATTGAACATACTCGTACGGTGTTTGTATACGTACTACGTAGTACAAGTTCATTTACTATACACATACACACAGGTAGAGCACACAAGTGGCGGATCTCTGTAGAACCTTGTCACAATAAGAGAACAAACGCCAAACACAGTAACAAACGACACTTTAGGCGCTCGTTACTGTGACATGGTAGAACCAGAGATCCGCCTCTTGTGTGCTCTACCTATAGATTAAGTTTAAACTGTAATGCTACAAATGAACATTTGTTATTGACATTAACAAGTGGTTGACTCGTTGTTAATTGTTCAGGAGGTATAAACGTCCAGCTGTGGAACCGCGAGCCGTCCTCGGCGCTGACCGGTCCGCACGCCGGCAAGCTGCTTGTGATGACGTATCCGTGGGACGGGAACGCACATCCCGGGAACGAGTTCTGGTAAGCAGACCACTCTAAACTTGTATGTACTGTCGCCTAATCTCTCCTCATCAGCGCAGGTCTGTCCTGTCCACTGTTGGACGTGCACTGTTACTGAACACGCCTAACTCAAACAAACAAGCGGTCCGTTCTGTAGTTGCACCTGCACAGTCAGCACGCTGGGCTCGCGCGGGTTTGTGATCGCATTCAGATGTGAAAATGTCACGTCGTGAAACTGCTGACGTTCCTCTGGTACGAGTCCTGAGGAAACCTCTACATCTCGAATGATGCTCCGGACTGTGCGTCTGTGTGTTAGTGCGCGAGCCCAAACCATACATATTATATATTTATTTGTTCTATTATTATGTATTGTTATACTAGTAGTACAAGCTTTTTGTTTCCCAAATAAATAAAAAAAAATTAAAAAAAAATGATTGATGAAGTAGGTATCTAGTTGCTCGTTTACTTTAGTTAGTTACAGAGACGGACGGACAGTTAGTAATAAAAGGGGCTTAGTAATAATAGGGTTTCGTTCGCACCCGGCGGGTACGAGGCTCGCTGCGCTCAGAATGCACCTTCCTACAGCGTTCGTCGTTGTATGGCGCACTGCGGACGAGCGCGCCGAGCGATAGCTCGCTGCGCTCAGAATGCACCTTCCTACAGCGTTCGTCGTTGTATGGCGCACTGCGGACGAGCGCGCCGAGCGATAGCTCGCTGCGCTCAGAATGCACCTTCCTACAGCGTTCGTCGTTGTATGGCGCACTGCGGACGAGCGCGCCGAGCGATAGCTCGCTGCGCTCAGAATGCACCTTCCTACAGCGTTCGTCGTTGTATGGCGCACTGCGGACGAGCGCGCCGAGCGATAGCTCGCTGCGCTCAGAATGCACCTTCCTACAGCGTTCGTCGTTGTATGGCGCACTGCGGACGAGCGCGCCGAGCGATAGCTCGCTGCGCTCAGAATGCACCTTCCTACAGCGTTCGTCGTTGTATGGCGCACTGCGGACGAGCGCGCCGAGCGAGAGCTCGCTGCGCTCAGAATGCACCTTCCTACAGCGTTCGTCGTTGTATGGCGCACTGCGGACGAGCGCGCCGAGCGATAGCTCGCTGCGCTCAGAATGCACCTTCCTACAGCGTTCGTCGTTGTATGGCGCACTGCGGACGAGCGCGCCGAGCGATAGCTCGCTGCGCTCAGAATGCACCTTCCTACAGCGTTCGTCGTTGTATGGCGCACTGCGGACGAGCGCGCCGAGCGAGAGCTCGCTGCGCTCAGAATGCACCTTCCTACAGCGTTCGTCGTTGTATGGCGCACTGCGGACGAGCGCGCCGAGCGAGAGCTCGCTGCGCTCAGAATGCACCTTCCTACAGCGTTCGTCGTTGTATGGCGCACTGCGGACGAGCGCGCCGAGCGAGAGCTCGCTGCGCTCAGAATGCACCTTCCTACAGCGTTCGTCGTTGTATGGCGCACTGCGGACGAGCGCGCCGAGCGAGAGCTCGCTGCGCTCAGAATGCACCTTCCTACAGCGTTCGTCGTTGTATGGCGCACTGCGGACGAGCGCGCCGAGCGAGAGCTCGCTGCGCTCAGAATGCACCTTCCTACAGCGTTCGTCGTTGTATGGCGCACTGCGGACGAGCGCGCCGAGCGAGAGCTCGCTGCGCTCAGAATGCACCTTCCTACAGCGTTCGTCGTTGTATGGCGCACTGCGGACGAGCGCGCCGAGCGAGAGCTCGCTGCGCTCAGAATGCACCTTCCTACAGCGTTCGTCGTTGTATGGCGCACTGCGGACGAGCGCGCCGAGCGAGAGCTCGCTGCGCTCAGAATGCACCTTCCTACAGCGTTCGTCGTTGTATGGCGCACTGCGGACGAGCGCGCCGAGCGAGAGCTCGCTGCGCTCAGAATGCACCTTCCTACAGCGTTCGTCGTTGTATGGCGCACTGCGGACGAGCGCGCCGAGCGAGAGCTCGCTGCGCTCAGAATGCACCTTCCTACAGCGTTCGTCGTTGTATGGCGCTCGGATGTTTGTTACCTCTTCACTCCAAAACTACTGAACGGAACAAGCTGTAATTTTGCATACAGGTAAGTCTAATCCTGGAATCAAACATGGGCTACTTTTTGTCCCATAAATCAGTTCCCATGGGATATAAATAACCTTAAACCTATCCATAGAAACAACGCGTGCGAAGCCGCCGGCAGAAACTAGTATGTTATAAATATCCGGAGATGTAGGACACAGGCCCTGATGTAAAGTTATTTAGTAGGTACCTTAGCCTCGAGTTCGGTACAATTTACGTTGTATTCTCTTGCAAATTGTAGAGCGCCGCCACGCGGCCGCGTCTGCCTAGGTTTCAAAACAAATCTAAATTAAAAATCCGTTACTAAAAAAGGTATTTAACTATTTTTAAATTTCCAGGCTTGGCAGCCTCGACGGGTCCGGCGACCCCGCCGCCGCCGCCTCGACTCAGATATCCGAGCTCCACAACGCGCACATCAACCCGTCCGTGAGCGCGCGCCACGCGAGGGTCGCGGTCGCCAGTGTGGGCGCCGTGCAGCCCATCGCTACCTACTGCAAGAATACTGTGCAAAAAGCGGGCTGACTCTTATAGCGACTACTTATACACTTGTAGCGACCAATTATTGACTGCTAGCGTAATATTATTCATTGCTAGTGAAACCTAATTGACTGTTAGTATCAAAATTAATGTTGAATTGAATTTCTAGCGACATGTACTATAATTGAATAGTAACTTCAAACAGTGGATTGTTGCAAGTAGCCGGTTGAATAGATTGCTTAACTCTTCTCGAGTAGTAGCAAGCAAATTCTGTTGCCACGAACTGATTGACTGATAATACCTTAATTAAACGTTACCAGTGGATTCGTTCGTTAACGCGCGTCTGCGAGGATAGCGGCAAGGATATTGTGCAAAAATCCGGTTGATTCATGACTGATTCATAAATTTATAGCCTTGTGTTGACTTGTAGCAACATACTTAAATAAATAAATAAATAATGCTGGACAATTCACACAGCATTATCTAGCCCCAAGCCAAGCTAAGCAGAGTTTGTGTTATGGGTACTAGATAACTGATATACTTAATACAATACAATAAATAGATATTTTTTTATTATAGATAGAAAACACCCAGACCAACGGAACAAATTTCTGCAGATTGTACACAAATTTGTTCCGAGGCGGGAATCGAACCCGCAACCTCCAGCGTCGCAGGAGAACTTGAAGCGGAAACATACTTACGTGTCGTTTCGGGTCTTGACGCGCCAAAAGCGAATCGGTTTTATACATTTAGTATGGTTAAAGACATGTTTGTAGGACGGATACTCCTTCTGTCGAATATACGAAACCGATATGCTTCTGGCGTGTCACAACACAACACGACACAACACAACACGACACGTAAGCATGTTTCCGCCATTTAGTGACTTTCTGCGACACTGCTAGCAACAAACAAATTAGCGACTACATATTGACTACTAGCGACATAATATTGACTGCTAGTGATAACTAACAGATATTTTTACCTACAAAATAGTTGGTTTCTAGCAGCATTGTGTTGGATTGTTGCAACTAACCGATTGACTGGGTTGTTTCACACTTTTCGACTTGCTGTGTTGTGACTAATTTATTGTCTTGTAGCGACCAACGCTCGAATCCTATTAGGGAGTATTGCAGCGATCCCCCCACGCTGGGCGTGTAGCTTGGGGATCGCATCTTTTTTCGTTGTGCCGACGCTGTTTCTGTCGACGGCCAAGCAATTTAGCTGTGCAAGTATAAGCTGCTACAATCTATTTGACCGTTAATACCTAAATTGAATCTTACCAGTCGCTTCGTCCGACAGCGCGCGTCACGCGAGAATAATATATAGTCCCTAGCTGTTTACTGCAAGAATACTGTGTATAAAGCAGGCTGACTTATTACGGCAACTTAATGACTTGTACTTACCACTTATTGACTGCTAGCGACCATTTATTGACTTGTTGTACGAGCCCAGAGCCTTAGTAAGATAGTTTGAATTAAACCACGGAGTAAATCAATCGTAGTTATATTGTGAAAAGTATACAAGTTTAAGAAAGATACTCATCCGCTCTTGTCCGCGGTAAAGGCTTAACTGACAATGTAGGTCGCGACTGATCGCGGTGTCAGCCGAAATAGTTTCATAATAAATTTGTGTTGTACGTGAACCGTACACTTGTAGCGACCAGATATCTACTGCTAGCGAAATATTATTCGAAATATTTGTCTTGTGTTAGCTTGTAGCAACATACTTAGTAAACTTTTAGCGATAAACTTATAGACTGCTAGTGTACGCTGCTTTGTAGTGACAACTTATTGACTGGTAATGGTACCTACTGGGGTGGTTGCTTCACACCTTGATCTGTCGGTACTACTTATTGACTACTAGCGTCAATTTTTGACTACCTACTAGCAGTATACATAATTTTAAACTGAAAACTAATTGACTGAATCTTGCCCTTAAAAATTGTTTTGCTATCTACCGTTTTAAATTCCCTCAAAATTTTGTATACTTAGTGCCTTTGCACACATCCCGGTAGCCGGACAGCCAGTACCGGGTACCCGGCGGTGAATCGTATGGAAATTTTGCCGATACTTGTTTATAGTTTATCGTTTATTCCTCATCATAGAATGTAATATTACAGTTTAAAACAAATGCGTTACAATATGAAAATAAAAGAAAATACTTAGTAGGTCGGTATACTAATAATATACAAAATTACATGAAATACGGACGGACATACAGAAATAAAATAAAAAAGAATAAACATTAGTACACAGAAACACAACAACAAATCATGAACACATTGAAGGTAAAATATAAATAAATAAGGAACACAGTACAATAGAATACTAAACTCTTTATTAACAGGAACAAAACAAATAGTATCGAGTACTATTGTGGGCTGACCACCGCCAAATTTAAAACCTGTGTAGCAGGGTCAGCGCCCTCCTTCAGCATGATCTTTATTACTAATAACAAATTAACAAACATGACCTTTATAACACAAAACACTTACAACACACATAATAAAATAACACATTGTGAAAGCTATCGTAGATGCCCATACACTTCGCCGACGGATAGCCGGTACCGGCTGTCCGGCAACCGGGACGTGTGAAAGGGCACTTATTGCATAGTTTTTATCAACCACACCAAGATAACTACTAAAAGACCTATCTATGTTGAATCCTACTTTTTATTTAATCATAAGACTAAGTTATATCAAGAACCTTAAAATGAGCAATATTTATAAAGTTGTTAGACTTGTTATTTATCTATTAGATATTTAATTATGTTAAGTTTAGTAATTAGTTTATGTAGTTGCCTTAATGTATACTTATTCTACGAGTATGTTAAGATGAAGTCTTGAGATGCAATAAATCTGGGTTCATGTGATTACCAAAATGTAAAAGCCAAAGCGGAATCACCCTATTTGGCCTACACGTATTCCGTGGCATCTAGAAAAAAAAGAAATGTTAGAGGAATGTATAATCTATAAATCACTTAGACTGGAAATTTTTGTGCCTGTTTCTTTTTGGTAGTAATAAAATATATCGATCAATTATTATGTCTAAGAACAACCCCGGATCTTTTATTTTCTGACTACCTACTAGCACTAGCTAGCTTTTATACATCTTATAAACGTACTATGGATTCCCTGCGACCGCTACAACAGTGTCGTCATGGAGGCGGCTCAGGAGCGCTATTTGTGCTGATGATGATGATGATGATCAAACTTAGGTACGATCATGGGCATCGAGCCCGAAGTGGGTCTTCCTCTCCGACACAATAACTCGCGCGCGGCTATCGTGGGTTCTGTCCTGCGCGGGGCCTCCATCCGGGGCGTCCCTGCCCGTGGTCCACCTACATAGTAGGTACACCTGGCTGTACCAGTGCCATTTCCTTATCGTGGTCTACCTCAAGATAACGTTTTCCCACCTTTGTTCAAATGAATGGAAAAGAGGAAGGACGGTGATATGGACCGTACAAATCTCTCGCACAGTCAGTACCTACAGCTTGTACAGCCTTAACAGTACAGATAAATTAAGATTAAGAAAGTTGGCGGCTTTGTACAGTCCGTACAGTTTGTACAGTCCGCACGACTAGCCCACCCTGCCCTGTACAGGTAAGTGGAAGAAAGGAAGGACGGTGATAGGAACCGTACAAACCGCCTGCACAGTCGGTACATCCCGCACAGTTCGCGCAGAAAAGAGAAGTGAGGAACAAAAATGGTTGGCAGCCTTGTACAGCTTGTACAGTCCGCACAACTAGCCCACCCTGCCCTGTACAGGTAAGTGGAAGAAAGGAAGGACGGTGATAGGAACCGTACAAACCGCCTGCACAGTCGGTACATACCGCACAGTTCGCGCAGAAACAAAAATGGTTGGCAGCCTTGTACAGCTTGTACAGTCCGAACAACCAGCCCACCCTGCCTTGTACAAATTAATAGAAGAAAGAAAGACAGTGATACAAATTGTACAAATCATTTGCACAGTCAGTACATCTTGCCCAGCCTGCAAATGACAAATTTTAAACACATAGATACCTACATTGAGAATTAAGAAGGTTGGCAGTTTTGTACAGTTAGTATAGTTTGTACTAGACGTGGGCGTTATTTCACGTCACTAGTTACAGTAACTAGCTACGCAGCATGTACCTAACCGAAAAACTAGTTTCGAGTCAAATGACAAGTAGTGATTTTTGGAATGCGTTACTGTACTCTGCCCTGTGCGTTTCATTTCTTTCGCACCGCGCTACCGCAAAAAAGTATAACATTAAAAAATTGTATAATTCAAAACAAAACTATTGTATAGTGTAAAAATAAGTGAAAAAAACAAATTACAGTTATGAAACTGAAAAATGTAAAAAATATGTAAATAGCCAAATAGTGTAAGTAAACTGTAATTTTTAACAAAATTTTATTAAAATCATAGTTTTATAGTTAGCACTAATCATAATTACTATAAAAAGCAATAACATTTAATGCAGTCAGTCCTTAGCCTGAATAATGTATGAAGGGAAGTTAATTTGTTTGTCCTACTTTATTGATTAAACTGTTTACAAACAAACAGTTACCTATGTAATTTCAATAATTTTCGTTTCGCATGTAACTCTATTGGTGGTTGAGTTATTTATACAAACAATCACAGTAGCAGGATAAAAAGAAACTGGTTACAAAAATTACTAGTTTTAAAACTGGTGACGCCGATCAAGTCACTGGTTGCGTTACGTTTCTTGAAAATGACGTAACGACCCACGCCTAGTTTGTACGGTCCGTACAAGGTTAGGTTAGGTTTTTTTTTTTTTTTTTCCGCGTTCACCAGTCTTTTGTCCGTGCTCTTTTTTGATCTTTTTTCTTTTTTAGTGAGCTTAATTTATTTACATTTTTATATTCTAGTTACTCAGGGGAAACATTGTTAAATTTACTTAATATCTATGAGTTTACAATTTGTTAAATTATTTATACTATTTTACAATTATACTTAAGACTAACATGGTTTACACTTTTTCACATAACACACACAAAAGGAAAATTTTGATTGATTTTACAACATGGAGCAAATTACACCTTTACGATTTAACTTTATTACATGGTAGAAGCTGAAGCTGCCCCCTGATCTGACCAGTTAGCCAGTTTTTCAACGACAGCTGTGTTCCTGTTGCGTATGGCCATTTTAGTGAAATACTCGTTGTAGGTCAATATGAACTGCTTCCGCCTCTACCATTCGCTGCCAGAGCTGTGGGGACACCCTCATGACTACATGACTAGTGTGTGGGTTTTTAGTTCGCTTTTTGTATGCAATCTCCATTTTGTCTTTTCCCTTTAGGTCCCGGAACACATTTTTATTCTGGTTTTTCAGAGCTTGGAGGATGTCTTCATCACTGTTGTATGCCAGTACATCTTTGAGGATTATGAGGGGGTCCTTGTTCTTTATCTCGTCTACGTTGAGATGTTCGTCAGTTTTCTTGAGTCTCTCTTTTAACTTTTCTCTCTCTTCCACTGTTTTACATCCTATGATGACTTTTCTATCTTTGGCTTTCTGATCTTCTCCGACGACTACCGAGTGTAGCGCGGCGTGTTCTACGGGTTGTCTCCGTGGAAGCGCCGCTGCCACACTCGCGAACGTTTTCTTGTCCAAGGTCTCCTGTAATTTTTCTATTTTTTCAGTGTTTTCTCTAAGTAATCTTGTGTGCTCTTCCATTCTTTTCAGTTGCTCACTGTTCTCTTTTCTTTCCTTTTCTATGTTTATTTCAGTCTCTGGGTCTTTCTCCACTCTCTCTGGTTTATTGGCTTCTTTTTCCGTGTCTTTAGCTCCTTTTTCTGGTTGTCTCTCTAGATTTTTACCTTTGATCGACTCCGATTCCTTCACCAATTGGTAGAGTCTGTCCACCGCCTCAAGGACCTCTGTCTTTATTTCGGTTTTTAGGTTTCTTGAGTTCCCAAGGTGTAGTTTGGCTTTCGTTACGCAGGCTCTTACTTCTACAAGTCTGTCCGCATACTTTTTATTTTGCCTTAATGGGCTCACCGGTATCTCCACAGATTGCCGTCGTGTTGGTTTTGGCTTCGGTTAGGTTAGATTAGGTTAGGTTAGGTTTTTTTTTTTTTTTTTCTCTCTCTCTGACCGATCGCCAGAGTTTTTGTTTTGCCTTATTTGTTTTATTTGGGATGGAACAACAGGTTATCTTTATTTTGTTAATTTTACTAAATTCTTATTTAATTTTCTAATCTTCTATAAGTCTTACGTCTATCCTATTTATTTTATACATATTATTATATCTTATTGTATTTACATATTTTTACTTAGTTTAATTATTTTATTGCTGAATTTCTTATATTCTAAAATACAATGTTCACCAAAAGTTATATATCCTTATTTCTTCTTATTACTTTATTAGCTATTTCTATACAGTATTCTATAAATTCGTTTCTTATATATTTTGTTTTGTATACATTCATTTACATTTTCTACTCTTAGTTCTATGTCCAATTTTTGTTCAGCCTCATATCTCCGTTTACCAAATACTGGGCACTCAAATAAAATATGTTGTACCGTTTCCATTTTATTACTTTCACAAATGCACGATGGACTCTCCTTACACCTGAAGCGATTAAGGTATTCAGAGAATCCACCGTGCCCTGTCATTACTTGCGTGAGTACACCAGAGGGTTTTAAGTTTTTTATAATTTTATAGGACTTGATAATGTCGGGGAAGAAGATTTTGGTCACGGCTGCATTTTCGCTACTAATGTATCGCCTGTTCCATAAGGTTAGGTTAGGTTAGGTTAGGTTTTTTTTTTTTTTTTTAGAATGTTGCAAACTAGTTAACTTATCTGATCATATGACCAGTGAGTGTGCTAGTCTGCTTTTACTTTTTTACCTATGGTACCTGTTGCTATTAAATGCAACAACATTAATTACCTACTAAGGAATAAAACAAAACACATTATAAATAAAAACTTCAAACACACACACACACACATTCATCCACTCACACACAAACAGAAATTAACAAACTACACTTATATCTTATACACAAATAGCAATCAACAATTCAATTCCTACATTATACATTTCAAAAATATAAATGTGTTTATTTTATAACAAAGATACATATTTATTTTCAACTGTGCAACTGTTTGATTTCCAAACAGTGCCGATTTACTTTGCCAGTAAAAATATTAAGCTCATAAAAGATGAATACAATTAAAATAAGAATGTATATAGAATGAAAATATATAATTTTACAAATAATAGGAATTTAAACATAACAATACATATAATACATATGTATAATTTTTTATTAAATTAAATATTAAACTAAGTTGAAATCAATCTCTCCTTTCTATCCTTCATTTCCTTTCTACTTATCTTTAAATTTAATTTATACATACATAAAAATTATCATCAATTGTGCGAATGCTTGATCCAAACAAAGACAATTTATTGATACCGAATTGAAAATAAAAAATCTATAAATTAAGAACCTTGTTCATTATGATAATAAAATCAATGGAAATGAAGTTATAAACTTAACAAAATAAAATTTAATACATTCATTTAACAAATTAACTATAATAAATAAATACCATTAAGATCCACTCATAAAATTATTAAAGTATGGCAACTTCCTGCTGCATTTTACAATTCAATTCAATTAATTTATTTAATCATATTAAATTATTAAAAACAAAATACATGCAATTATTTAATTGTCCTTCTTTGGGATTTGTATAATTTTCTTATATATTTTTTTTTCTTTCCTCTTTTTTTCATTATTCTTTTGACTCATTTCTTTCGTTATTTTCATTTCTGTTTATTTATTTTTATTATTATTTTACACCTTATTTTTTCCTTTTTTTTATCCCTTTGTTACAATTTTTATAAAGTAAAAAATATTTCACATTTATATATTGTGTCAGAGATTCTAATATAGAAATAAATATAATTTATAAAACTAATCTAAGATATCAACTATTGAGAGATTGGAACCAATACCTTGATAATTGAATACAAGCCATGATGACAAGCAAAAAGAAGAAGTACATAAATGAATAAGAACAATGATGATGACGATGTCAAAGTCATTAATAATTAACAAAATAATTAAAGACAATTATAAAAAATTATATAAAAAAAAATATAGTTATGTAACATAAATAGAACTATTCTCGCAGTAGGCTCAGGTAGAACAGGACTTGTGACATTGACTTCAAAAATAGAATAAAATAAAACCCAATAAATTTAACCTCGGATCAGTTGTTTATACTTCCGATCATAATATACTTCCAATAAAAATTATACCTGCATTAAACCAGAATGAACAGTACGACGATTTTATGAGTAATATGGAATATAATGACCGCCGCCGCATTTATAAGTAATATGGAATATGATGCTGCGCCAGCAGCCGCGCACCCAGGTGCTTATCGCTCGCTGCGGCTGAAGCCCTTCACGCCACTGGAGGTATATGGCATTCTCACAGCAGGCGTGGCGAACAAGAAAACGAAGGACATTTACGACCTATCGATCTCCCTACTATGTGACGCCGCCGCACCTCCAGCGCGCGTTCTGTCGTGCTTATACAATGAATGTGTGAGACACGGCATATTCCCAGCTGCCTTGAAACAGGCAAAAGTTACCCCATTCTATAAAGGTAAAGGCAAAGGCAAGCAAAAAAACCAATAGCTACCGGCCCGTATCGATCATACCGTGCATTGCGAAAGTGTTCGAGTATGTTATGAGCGCGCGCCTGGTAGAATACCCATCCATGGACACCGTCATGGAGGCGAGGGAGACAGCTACAAGTGGCTGTCATTTTCCGCAATCTCTCAAAGGCGTTCGGCGTCGCCGATCACCGCGTACTCGCTGCCAAAATGAGGTACTATGGTATTGAGGTCCCTGTGCTACGACTGCTAACGGAGAACATGTCGGGAAGAAGCCAAGTATTAGGTGTTAGGTTAGGTTAGGTTGAATGAAAATATTTTAATATATTTAATATTTATTAGATATAAAATATTAAATATATTGGCCGTCGTTAAAATTTGGCTATCTCGCTCCGTTTCCGAGATATTGGCTATAAAAGGTTTTAAAATATTAAAAATTTATTTAAGGGGGATCCGGAAGGGGGATTAATTTATTAAAAAATAAAAAGGTATATAATTAAATTTGAACAATAAACTGAAAAGAAAATTTTAAATTTTTTACGCTCAATTATATCTCAATAATTTTAAATAAGGGGGATAGGGGGGGAGATTTGTTTTCTTGATATATTTTTTAAGAAAATGTTTGGTTTATTACGTTTACGCTTTTAAAACATAATTATATTAGATACAGCTCTCAAAATTTGCATGTGAAAATTTTTTACTAAAAAGTGAGGAAAAAAGTTAGAGGGGGGGTTGAAAAGGTATAATAGTAGGGAGTAATTTTATAAATATTATATATATAATATATACAATTTGCTATAGATATATATAAATAGTAGGGAGTATCAAAAATGTCGTATCTCCAGCCGTTTTCGAGAAACCAGCATTTAATTCTTTTTGCGGTTGGTAAAATTACTAAAACTAATCGCGCTCGGAAGCCGTTCGTTAAAAATCTATTTGTTTTACAGAAATGTTAGACAACATAGGGAGCACAGAAACACAAAAAATTAGGGTGTGTTGTCGCTGAAGATTTAAAATAAAAACACTTACAATGCAAAACACAACTGCACAAAACTTTCTGAGTCTCTATCTCCGTCAGTAGGTGTCCGTTTTCAAATCTGAAGGTGCCTCCCGGCTGCTCTCGATTGTGTCCTTAGGGTCTGGTCCTTAAAATTGATCTAGCGGCACGGGATCACTGACCACGCCGCCACGTGGTTTTTGTTTTTCTGGCTCTATCTCCGAGATTCTGCTCTGGAAAAATCTGTAAGTTATCAGACTTGTAGAGCACCAAGATGCCCTCCGTCGCACAGTTGAAAAAATGTGGGTCGTCGCTCAAAAACGCGAGATAATCCACTTTTTAAGTTGCAAATTTTTGAAAAAAGCACTTTTTCGCCAATATCTTTGTGGCCACTGCACAAAGGGAAACACTGATTTCACAGTCGTGTGCGTCTTCACTTTCCGCTTTTTTTGGTGTATCACACGTCAATATCGAAGCACTTTTTACTATTTTTGCGAATTTTTAAGCGCGGAGAGACCTTTTTTGGCGCTCTCGAGTGCGGTTCGAGCGCGAATGGTTAGGTTAGGTTTTTTTTTTTTTTGCTATCTATTATCGCCACTATTTATTTTGTGGCGTTTAATTCTTTTCTTTTTTTTATTTTTTTCCTTTATTACAATTCTGTACTTTATTATAATAAGATTATTATAATTCTTATATATATTTTATTCATTTTGCATGACTTTTCCAGTTATTTACAGTCCGCGCCCAAATTTCATTGCATGCAAAATCAATAATCACATCAGTTGTGTCTATGCATTCAATTTGCATTTAAGTATTTATTTATATTCCAACATAAAATGTATAATTTATTTTATTCTATTTCCTTTACCTTTTCTTTTTTAATGTTTTATTTCTTTTCCTATATTTGCGTTTGTTGTTCTTGAAAAAATTTGAATTTATACAGAAGTACAAACTATAATCTCTATTATCGTATAATTAGCATGCATTATTATAATTTTCTTATAATTAAAACATATCTCATCATTATTTTATTTATAAATGTCAATTAAATTCACAAGTGACAAAGAAATTCATTCAATAATTCTATAAAATCTAAATCTAGCAAAATAAATAAATTCAATTCAATTTATTATGAAAATTAAACATATCATGCAATTGTCGACCCATTCCATTTATACAGAAATACAAACTATAATTTATGTTATCGTATAAGGTTAGGTTAGGTTAGGTTAGGTTAGGTTTTTTTTTTTTTTTTTTAAGAAGCCGAGATATTTCGACTAAGTTTCAAAATTTTGAAAAATATCACTTTTCACTCAATAACTTCGTGACAAATTGGCGTATCACTGCGCGGTTTTCACTACAAGGTGCGCCAAAGCAAAGACGCAACTTTTGGTGTATCGCACTGGTATTTTTGCGCACTTTGGACTATTTTTGTGTATTTTTCCCTGCGGAGCGACTTGGTTTTGTGGCCGCACGGTCTGCGGAGGGTCACAGACTGTTTGGTTAGGTTAGGTTAGGTTAGGTTTTTTTTTTTTTATATATATATGTAGTACCTCCAACTTTATCGGAGCCTTTTCCTATCTTGAGCCTGATTCATACCAGTTCTCGCATTTATTCTTCTCGCACTTTCATACACATACTCAATCCGTTCATTCGTCATCTGTTATACTAATTACGGCTGGGACCGTCGTCTATGGGTTGAGCTATCTAACTTTTCTTTCATTATTCTTCGTTTATTTAAGACTCAGGGAATTTTATTTATTACAATTTTATCTTAATTTTATCTTAATAATAGGTAACAATAATTTGCAGCTTTAAATTTAAAATTTTTACCAACTTTTTTCTAACTTATTTCTAATTGTTGCACAGACATATAATCATTATATGGTGCCAACAGTTTTTATATATCGATTTTGTTTCTGTTTATCACCATATTTGCCACTTGCTTGCAATATTTTAGGAAGATGCCGCGTTCCCTACTGTTACCCTACTGCGCTCTCCCTACTCCCTACTGCGATACTGTTTTCCATTATTTTGCTTAGGTTTTCGATCGTCAGGCTTGTGTCCAGCTGTTGGGTAAGGTCATGCCTTAGTTTGCAGTGTATGGGGCAGTAGAGGATGACATGCAGGATTGATTCTTCTGATTCTGGATCGCAGAGGCACGACGGACTCTCCTTACACTTGAATCGGTGCAGGTACTCGGAGAATCCACCGTGTCCCGTTAGTATCTGGGTCAGGATTCCATCTGCCGATCCTATCTTTCGAGTTATTTTATGGGCTGATGTAGCATCTGGCAAGAAGACTTTCGTGACCGTCGCAGTGTTTCCGTTCTTGTATGTCTGGTTCCATTTGTCAAGCGTCTCCGCGCGGATCAGCCGCTTGGCAAATGAAACCGGGCACGCATCATAGGCCGGTTTGGACTTCGATTTTGTAGCAGCATCTTTTGCCAGAACATCCGCCCGTTCATTGCCGGCGAACCCAGCGTGAGCCTTGATCCAGAACAGTGCCACGTGTTTGTGCTGGGATCTGCATTCCGCAAGATTTCTCCGGATCTCAGTAGCTAAGGGATGTACAGCGAAATTGTTCGTTATCGTCTCTAGTGACGATCTAGAATCACTGTAGATCCCGTAGCTATTCTCGGAGGTTTCCAAAATCTTGCGAGTTGCTTCGCGTATAGCTAGCATTTCCGCCTGGTATACTGTGCAGTAAGGTGGCAGCTTAAATTTTCGGGTTCCAGTTTCAACGGTCTCATTCCATATGGAAAGAGCCGCACCCACTCCCCCGTCAATCTTGTGCCTCCCGACTGCTCTCCACGGTGTCTCTCTAGCCTCGTTCCAAAAGATGATCTAGCGGCACGGGATCAATGACCACGCCACCACGTGGTTTTTGTTTTTCTGGCTATATCTCTTTGCTCCTGCACGAGAAAAATCTGCAAGTTGGCAGGATTGTAGAGCACCAGAATGCCCTCGTTGAAAAAGTGTGGGTCACAGATCTATTTCGCAAGATAATTCACTTTTTGTTTTTCAAATTTCACAAAAAACCTCTTTTTTGCCGATATCTTTGTGGCCACAACACTTGAAGCAACGCGGTTTTCACTGGCATGTGCGCCTTCACTTTCCGCTTCTTTTGGTGTATCACACGTCAAAATCAAAGCACTTTTTACTATTTTTGCGAATTTTTAAGCGCGGAGCGACCTTTTTTCGTGGCGCTCTCGAGTGCGGTTCCGGTTAGTTTAGGTTAGGTTAGGTTAGGTTAGGTTAGGTTAGGTTGGACGGTTTCACGGAGGAGAATAAGTAGCCTTGTGCTACACCATTAATTGGATTTTCGGTTGATTTTGTTTGTGAGGGCTGTGTTTTGAGTCGCGGAAGGCCAAGGCATGCCGAGGCCTTTGCGCGACGAGGCGGGGAGGTTCTCAAAAGGCCCTTCTCAGGGCCCCTCCCCGCGGGAGTCGGACGAGGGAGGTGTGGATGAGGTGTTCGTCGGTTCTCCGCCCAAACAAGGCCCTTCTCAGGGCCCCTCTTCGGAGGTAAGGGCGGAGTCCGACACGACGGCGGAGGGAGTGCTGGAGGACGTGGTGGCCCGGAAGCGGCCGTCTTCCTCGTTCTTCGTGCCCGGGTATTTAGACTCGGACACGGAGACCGAGGGGACAGTGGCCGCTAAGGTCAACACGGCCTCTAGAGGGAGGAAGAAGTCGGGGAAGGCTTCGTCGGCCAGGGGGGCCTTTTTGAGACCTCTCCCGGTCGACGAGGCTTTGACGGAGGTCCTGCTCAGCAGGAAGTATGGGAAGGAGCGCGCCGCTGCTGTCCCCGATCTCACGACGACCGGTAGCGATAGAGGTAGTAGAGGTTAGGTTAGGTTAGGTTAGGTTAGGTTTTTTTTTTTTTTTTTTTACGCGAGCTATCCTGTCCGGGAGCGCCTTGTCCCGGCCCGCGAGCTAACCTACCGACTTTGTATACAATGCAAGGATTAGGGACTGGTGTTTTTATTTATTGCTAAGAACTAAGGGTTTTCTTTATTTGGGTGGTTGGGAAAGCTTATTCTATTACATTTTCTTACTTTAGTTATAATATTCTTAATTTAAGGTTTTTCTATTTTTAGTTTATGCTATACAACTTATGTTTATCCCTAGTTTTGTATTCTTATTTTATTTACAATATTATTTACTGCTGATGTTATATATATTTTAAAATATACATATTCAACAAACTTATCTATCTTTATTTCTACTTATTACAGTATTACAGATTTTTATACAATAGTCTAGAAACAAGTCTCTTACACTGTTGTTTTTCATAATGTCACTTACATTTTGCGGTGATATTTGGGTTTCTATTCTGTGTTCGGCCTCATACCTCTCTCTACCAAAAACGGGACATTCAAATAATATGTGCTGGATGGTTTCCTGACTATCAGGTTCACAAATACACGATGGATTCTCTTTACATTTGAACCGTGTCAAGTATTCAGAGAATCCACCGTGTCCTGTCATGATTTGAGTCAGTACACTGTTTGGTCTTATTGTTTTAATAATTTTGAAGGCTTCGTTTGCGTCGGGAAGG
This sequence comes from Eupithecia subumbrata, assembly GCA_949316285.1. Lineage (NCBI taxonomy): Eukaryota > Metazoa > Arthropoda > Insecta > Lepidoptera > Geometridae > Eupithecia > Eupithecia subumbrata. Next base: position 126,079 of record OX438644.1, on the reverse strand, counting down.
AACAGTTTGGTTACCGCGGCTGTTTCTCCAGCGTTATACCTATGGCCCCATTCGGTTAGGTTAGGTTAGGTTAGGTTAGGTTAGGTTAGGTTAGGTTAGGTTTTTTTTTTTTTTTTTTTTTTTTTTTGCTCCAACCTACCTAGTTTTCCCCGAATATGGGTTCAGGATTGGATTACAGGGTGTCCTTTATTTCTTATTTTATTATTGTACAACGTTCTTTCACTTTATTTCAATCTTATTCTAAACATTTTACGTTGTCTTACATAGTGCTTATTTCATCTATATTTCTAATGCGTTTATACAGTTTTATATATACAGTTTAGTTTTAACAATCTATTCTTATCTTTCTAACAAATTTTTAATTACTGTTCTTATTTTACGATTTTACTTAGATAACTATTGGCCATACTTTGCTATGATTAATATAATTAAATATATAACATAACAAATACTTATTTATCTAGTTTTATTCCTATTGTTTACTATTTCACATATTTGAGTACAGTAATCTACAAAATCTGCAGCGCTAGCCTTACTAGTAAGCAGCTCCTGCAAGTTCTCTTTTATAATTTTTATTCCTATTTTTTGCTCAAAACTAAATCTTAGCGCTGCTTGAGCTGGGCATTGTGTTAAAATGTGTGGCACGTCCTCGTCAGCGTCTGGCTCACAGATGCATGATGGGTTGTCCTTGCATTTGAACCGGTTCAAATACTGGGAGAACCCACCATGTCCCGTGAGTATCTGAGTGAGTACACCCACCGGTCTAGCCTTCCGCACGAATCGGTATGCGCACCTTACGTCCGGGAGGAAAAGTTTTGTAATGGACGCGGTGTCCCCGGCTTTGTATCGAGCGTCCCATTCTGTCAAGAATGTTTCCCTTATCATCCGCTTGATATGTGATACAGGACATCGGTCGTACACTGGCTTCCTATTGGACGCAAGGGCAGCCTCTTTGGCCAACTCATCGGCGCGTTCGTTGCCCGGGAGCCCCGCATGGGCTTTGACCCAGTACAGGGAGACATCCTTGCCTTGTGTCAAAGCCAACCGCAGATTGCTCCTGGTCTCCACTGCGAGAGGATGGAGGATGCCATGGTTAGCGACCGTCTCCAATGCGGCCATCGAATCGCTATACAGACCAAAGCTTCGCTCCTTCCTCTTGAGGATCACCTCCGTGGCCTTGCAAATGGCCAGCAGTTCCGCCTGGTAGACTGTGCAGTACGCGGACAGGCTAAGCTTGAGGTTCTTGATCTCGGCCTCACCGTCCCACAAGGACAGTGCTGCTCCGACCTTTCCCTCAATCTTGCTGCCGTCGGTGAATATTCGCACCTGCTGCACATTGTACCTGTCAACAAGGTTTTGGTCTTCCAGGCGGACACACTCAATGGCCACATGTTCAGCCGGATGAAGAGATTCTGCAAACTTTACCGGACACTCGGGTTCTCTGTCCTTGAGGCATGGCAGGGATGACCCTCTCTTCACCTCGTACAGTGCGGCTGCTTCCTGTATCCTGAGGTCGAGAGGTAGTATCCCCGCCAGCACTAATGCCGAGTTTAGGGAAACTGTTCGGTAAGATTTGCAGAGCTTCTGGGCGAAACCTCTCTGGACCGTGTCGAGCAACTTTCGTACCCCAAGTTTTTTGGCGGCAGGCGCCCATGCTGGCGCGGCATACATGATAGTTGGCTCTACTGTAGCCGTGTATATCATGCGTATGACCTCGGGGTGTAAACCCCAATCCACTCTCGCGGCCTTTGAGAGTTGCTTGTAGATTTCAAGCGCCTTCTTACATTGTAGTGCGACGTGCGTGTTAAATGTCAATTTATCATCTATAGTCAGTCCTAGGATCTTGACCTCCCGTGACATGCCAACGCTCACTCCTCCCATGGTCAGCAGCGGGGTGTCGTACTTAAGCTTCTTGGTTAGTACCATTGCGCAAGTTTTGTGCGGCGCAAATTTCAGCTTGTTCCGAACACCCCACTGCTGCACATAGGCAAGCGCCGCGTTGGCCTGCCTCGAGACGTCAAGCCCAGTGTCTCCGTCAAAAGTCAACACCACGTCGTCAGCAAAGGCCTGCACACACACCCCCCTATCCCCCAGCTCGCGCAGCAGAGGATCCAGAAGAAGGTTCCATAGGATGGGACCACCGATTGACCCTTGCACACAACCCTTGTTGGTGCTCCTCGTGCATTCTTCCCCGGCGAATCTTACACTGACTTTTCTGCAGTCGAGATAGCTATCCAGTAGCCTCCTGATGTTGACCGGACACTTTTCCTCAGCCAGACGGATTCGGATGATCGGCCACCATGCGCTATCGAAGGCGCCCTCTATATCCAATGACACTAGGGTTACCAGCTTCTTCAGCCTGATCCTGTCCTTGATATGGTGCATTAGCGTATAGAGGGCGTCCTCGGTGCTCTTCTGGGGCATGAATCCAAACTGGCGAGTACTGATCCTCGGTACTAGGTGCCATTTGATCCGTGCTACTGTCATCTTCTCCAGAACCTTCCCCAAAACCGGCAGTAGGCCAATGGGCCTATAAGCTTTGGGGTTCGTGTAGTCATCCTTGCCCGGTTTTCTCAGGACTACCACGGTTGCCTGCTTCCAGATGTCCGGGAAGTGACCCATTTCCAGGTACTTGTTGAAGAGGGCAAGGGACGCGTCCAGGTCCTGGTAGATAGCTCTACTGCAGATATCCGCTGTGAAGCCGTCCGCTCCAGGGGCCTTCTTTGGGTTAAAACTTCCTACCGCGGTCTTCAGCTCCAGCAGTGTAAACGGTGGGTCATGGCTTTCATCATGCTTCCACTCGTTAACCCGCTTTGCCGCTTCTCTAATGCAGCGATGTTCCTCATCGTCAGTTTCCTCCAGGTCTTGTGGGTAGAACGTCTCCGCTAGTAAGTTCACCGACTCTCTTGGGTTTAAGAATGCACCATCTTTGGTTAAGGTCAAGTCTTCTTGTCTCCTGGTGGTCCTACGAATGATGCGGTAAATACCGTCCCATACTCCTTCCTTGTCCTGTCTTCTACAGAACTCCTTCCAACTGTCTATTTGGGCTTTCTTGGCTTGGCACTCATATTCCTCTTTCTTTTCCAGGTACTCAGCTACCACTATTTCTCTGCGGTGAGGTGCCGCGTTCCTGATCTTTCGCCTGAAGGTAGTGGTAACTTTTTTCAGCCTTGCGAGCTCATCATTCCACCATGGGACCTTGAGTACTTCGGTACTCTTCTTTATAGGCATGCTGGCGTTGCATGCCTCAGTGATGGCTTCTGTGTATCGTACAGTTAGATTTTCCAAGTCTGTTTTACTGTCGATTGATTGGATACTTTCCAAGTTGAAATCACGGTCCAATTTTGTTTGCGCTAATTTACTGTCAAAAGTCGAGAGAGGGCGCTACTGTGCCATTGTTTACATCGGTTCTACGATCTTTCGTAATTTATAAATAGTTTAGCGCCGAAATCGTCTTGAAATAGTGACACAAACGTGAAGATTACCGCAAATCACCAGGATAAATGTTTCCAAAGGAAAATTCAACATATTTGGTGCAATAACTTCAAATAACACTCAGTAACGGTTTTCAGTGAAAAACATAATCAAGACGGAAAAACCATAAAAAGAGAAGCAGAAAAAGTGAACAGAAGGTCAGTGGATACAATTCTCTAAATACAAAGTGCTTATAAACTTCGCAGAAAGAAAACAGAATAAATAACCTAATACAAACGAAAACAAAGTAAAGGAAAGCCAAAATAAGCGCCATCTACCGACAAAGACGAAAACCAAGTTACAAACAGACTCTTGAGCCTCAGTTCATAACTGACGAAGAAAAGCCTTGCAGTTCCACAACTCGACGCAAGAGGGCTCAAAAATGGATGATGTTATGAAAATTTTAAAAACCATTCAGGAGGACTTGGCGGCACAACAAAAAGCTAGTAAAGAGATGGAAAAAAATATCATGAACTCGATAAATCAAAATATCGACGAAAAATTTAATTTTACTATCGATAAAACGAAAGAGCTCGAGAACCAGCTTGAGCAACAGCAAAAAACTTTGAATTTCATGGATAGACAGATGAGGAAGAGAAACATAATTTTCTTTGGCATACAAGAGACCGAACGTCACTATGAAGACCTAGTAAAGTCTATTCTAGAAATTCTTAACAACAAAATTAAACTTGAATGCAATAAATGGGAACTGGAAATCGTCTCCAGGTTAGGTAAAAGAACTGATAAACCTAGACCAATTTTAGTAACTTTTACTACGATGGGGAGAAAAATAGAAATTTTGAGGAAGAAGCATGCCTTAGTAAACTCCGGAATATATATGAAAGAAGATTTTCCCCCACAAGTTTTGGAAAAAAGAAAAGAGTTGCAAGAACAGCTACAAAGAGAACGCGCGGCGGGGAAAAATGTAGTGCTACGCTATGATAAAATAGTAACCTTAAAAACAAAATCTATTTCTACTACACAGAATTCAAACAAAAGATTTTTATCAGAATCTCCGGAAGCCAACGCTACCTACCACAACAATCAAGACAGCAATGAAAGGAACCGACCAATTCCCAAAAAGAATAAGACGCAGAAAATAACAGGTTACTTACGACAAAATAATAATCAGCGCTGCTCTGAATAGCAACTACAGCGGCCCCTTTCTCCACCCATTCCTCCAATACGGCTTGTCTCCGCGGAGGAAAATGACTACAACCCTCTAAGATCTAAAAATACCCAAAACCTATACATATGCACATACAACGTGAGGTCGCTACTATCGCCAGAAAAAATGTTGCTACTGGAATACTCCCTCCAAAACATCAAATACGATATAGTCGGGCTGTCCGAAATAAGAAGAGTCGGAAACAATATAATAGAACAAGAAAACCACATATTTTGTTATATAGGAGAGACAAAAGGACACCACGGAGTCGGTTTCTTGATTAAAAAGAAATTAAAAGCTAACATAGACAGCTACATTGGAATATCAGAAAGGGTATGCTTGTTAAATATCACATTCGAATCTACATCATTATCATTAATACAAGCATACGCCCCAACCCAGGACTCGACAGAAGAAGATTTAACAACATTCTACAACCAAATACATACGGCAAAACAATCAGCTACAGGGAAACTTATTCTATTAGGTGATTGGAATGCAAAAATAGGACAAAGAAAACTAGGCGAAAACTTAGTTATGGGACCATTCTGCTACGGAACAAGAAATCACAGAGGCGACCTTTTGGTAAAATACGCAATTGAAAATAAATACACAATCATAAACACTATTTTCAAAAAAAAGTTACCCAATCTCTGGACCTGGACATCGCCCGACGGAAAGCAGAGAAATCAAATTGACTTTATCCTCAGCGAAACACCAGAAAGATTCACAAATATAGAAACTATAAGTATCAAAAATTTCTCTAGCGACCACAGGCTCATACGAGGAACATACAAACTAACGAAAACTAATAAATGTAGAGCCACATACAATAATAAACGAAAAATATTATCTGGCGAGGAAAATGTAAAAATATTTCTAGAATCACTTAAACAAAGAACGCCTAAATTAATATGGCAAGAGACTGATAATATAGAAACGTACTATGCAAAAATAGAGACAACCATAATGGAAAGCTTAAAAAATTTAAAAACTACGCAAAATAACAAAGATTTTATATCAGAGGAAACAAAACACATGATTAAAAGACGTGCAGAACTACAGCATAAACAACACAGAAGTAAAGAAGAAAAAACAGAACTCAAACACGTATATAAAGAAACAAATAAACTCCTTAAAAAAGATTATGAAAAACATAGAATGAAAATTATAGAAGAAAACCTAAGAAAGACGAAAAGTCAAAAAAGAGCCTATAAAAAGCTCGACACCGATAAAAACTGGATACCAAATTTAAAATCACAAACGTCATCAAAATATATGGTAAAACGAGTAGACATAGTAAAAACTGCGTCTGATTTTTACAGAGATCTTTACAGCAAGCAAACCACAGCACAAAAGCTATCCGAAACGCCTGAAACAGAAACAACACAAGGTAGGGATCCCCATGTAGAACCATTTACTGAACAAGAAATTCTACAAAGAATTGAGAAACTTAAAGTCGAGAAGAGTCCTGGACCTGATGGTCTCCCAAACGAAGCTATCAAATCAGCAAAATATCTTCTAACTGGCCCTCTAACCACACTCTTCAATAAGATACTTCAAGAACAAAAGGCACCGAATAAATGGGCAGAATCGAGTATAACACTTCTATACAAGAAAGGAGATCCGACAGACGTAAACAACTACCGTCCAATCAGCTTACTTCCGACCATCTACAAACTTTTTGCGGCATGCATAGATAAACGGATAGAGACAAAAATCGAAGCCAACCAACCAGAAGAACAAGCTGGATTTCGGAAAGGGTACAGTACCATCGACCATATCCACACCGTAGAACAAGTCATAGAAAAATTTCAAGAACTTCAACAACCACTCTACCTTGCTTTCATTGATTATGCCAAAGCATTTGACACCATATCTCATGACAGCATTTGGGAGGCACTCGAGAGTCAAAATATCCCAAGAACATACATAAATATTATCAAGCACATCTATATACACAGCAAAAGCAGAGTGAAACTAGACCGACTTGGTCCCCATATAAAAATAAACAGAGGCGCTAAACAAGGAGACCCATTGTCGCCAAAGATTTTTATATCTGTACTCCAGCACCAAATGTCAAAATTAGACTGGAAGAAAAAAGGTATTTATTTAAATGGGAAATTTCTGAGCAACCTCAGATTCGCAGACGACATAGTTCTATTCTCCAGAACTTCTAACCAGCTAGAAGAAATGTTAAAAGAACTATGCACCATCAGCGAAGGGATTGGACTAAAACTTAACACAAATAAAACAAAAGTCACAACAAACAGCATACAAAATCCTATACAAGTAAACCAAGAACCAATTGAATATGTGGCGAGCTATCTTTATCTTGGCAAACAAATATCATTTAGTAAAACGAGACACAAAGAAGAAGTAGAAAGAAGAGTAAACATGACGTGGAAAAAATTCTGGAGCCATAAGGAAATACTTAAATCTAAGCTACCTGTAAAACTGAAAAAAATTATAATGGATTCTAGCTTGCTACCATGCTTATCTTACGGATCCCAAACATGGATTTTTAATGATAACATAAAACAAAAAATCCAGACAACACAAAGATCAATGGAAAGAAGTATACTAAACATAAAATTAAAGGAAAAACAAAGAAGCGAGACCATACGCAAGAAAACTAAACTAATAGACGCACTAAAATTCACAAGAAGTCTTAAATGGAAATGGGCAGGCCACGTAGCTCGCCTAGAGGACACAAGATGGGCACTGAGGGCCACCAAATGGTGCGGCCCGGTCGGAAAGAGATCCAGAGGACGCCCACAGGAACGCTGGGCAGATGAAATTAGGAAAACCGCCGGGAAAACATGGATAGAAAAAGCCCAGAATAGACAAGGCTGGAAAAACTTAGAGGAGGCCTATACCCGAAAGGGACCTAACTAATTAGTGGTTAAGTTATAAGATAAATTAAGTAATTCATTGTAAATTAGTTCTGGAAATAAAAGGCTTTATTATTATTATTATTATTATTATTAATTTACTGTCAAAAAGGTCCCATTTCGCTTTTCTTGTATTGTAGAGCCTAGTTGTCCTCTGTACTTTGAGGCCTCTACTTCGGCGGAGATTTATTTCGAACAAGATAGCGTTGTGGTCCGAGCTCGTCATCTCCTGGTCTACCCTCCAGTTGTCTACCAATTCCAGTAGGTCTTCCGTGCAGGCTGTGATATCTACGAAACTAGTGTACGCCACGTTACCCCTCACGGTGTCAAAAGTGGGCGTATCACCTGTATTGAGTACCTGTAATCCAGACTCTTCCAGGGTCCCGGACATCTCTACTCCCCTGTGGTCTTCTATGGTGCTGCCCCACCAGGTGCTCTTGGCGTTACAATCGCCTCCTATTAGCAGTCCTCTTGGGCCCAGCTCCTCTCTGATCTTCTTTACATGATCCAGGTATGGCTCTATGGGCTGATCTGGTTCGAAGTAGAAGGATACCGCCACGATTTCCCAGGTGCTGGTTCGGATCTTCAACACAACCACGTTGTTAGTCGTGAGTTTCGGGCACTGGATGACGTCAAGCTTGTGGTCAAAGACCACTATTGCCGCCTTCACAGTCCCATCTCCTACTTGAGCACACTGGAAGACTCTCGCCCCACGGTAGTCCTTCATCCTCTTCACCCCGCCCACATATGGCTCCTGGACCAGTGCAAATGCCAGATTTCGCCTGCTGGCTTCTATAAAGAGTTCCGTGGTTGCCAGCTCTTTTCTCTGGAGGTTCGCTTGGGCCACTGCATATCCTCTGGTGGGGTCGCCTGCCCCGGAGCGACTCGGAACCACCTTAGCAATACGGTTAGGTTAGGTTAGGTTAGGTTAGGTTAGGTTAGGTTAGGTTAGGTTGGGTTAGGTTAGGTTAGGTTAGGTTAGGTGAGGTTAGGTTAGGTTAGGTTAGGTTAGGTTAGGTTAGGTTAGGTTAGGTTAGGTTAGGTTAGGTTAGGTTAGGTTAGGTTAGGTTAGGTTTTTTTTTTTTTTTTTTTTTTTTATTGTCCTACCCCTAGCTTAACCAGGGACCTGGTTTACAATTTTTCCTATTTCAATCCATTCATTCTAGTTCTCACTTTTATGCTTCTCGCACTATCACTCCTCATACTTGTTCTTTCTTTTATCCGTCTCCATTCGTTCTTTATTTATTCTATCTATCCTCCTTCCTTTTTTATAGGCTACAGGGGAATCAAGAGACAGATCACAAATTTCTTTATTTCTTTAAAATTATTACATATTTCTTAATCTACTGTCATAACATTTTCAGGGCACATATTTATATAATATGAATTATATAGTTGTGACCCTTTATTTTTACTTATTTCTAATTACAGCTATTTTAACAACTTTCTCACAAAAATCTAAAAATTTATATCTTATGTTCTTATCTTCTAATATAATAAACAAATTTTCCTTACATATATCTATATCTATTTCTTGTTCTAAATAATATCTTTCTCTTCCAAATCTGGGGCAATTAATAACCAGGTGTAAAACGCTCTCTTCGACGTCCGGGTCACAAAGGCACGATGGAGTCTCCTTGCACCTAAACCGATGCAAGTACGAGGAGAATCCGCCGTGTCCTGTGAAGAGTTGGACCGTGACGGGACTCAATGATAAAGTTTTGACTAGTCGGTACGCCCTTATTGCGCTTGGAAAGAACACCCTTGTGGTCGCACCTTGTTCAGCGCTTACGTAGCGTTGGTTCCACTCGCAAAGCGAGGCTCGTCGAATTGCACGCTTTGCGAATGAAACCGGACAGCTGTCGTATTTCGGCCTTGTTTTCAGCTGCAGCGCTGCGCATTTTGCCAGCTCATCGGCTCTTTCGTTCCCCTCCAACCCCGCGTGAGCTTTTACCCAAAATAGGCTCAGTATTTTGTTATCTTGTCTAAGCTCAAGTATGTGTGCTCTTATTTGGACTGCGAGGGGATGGGGAGAACACAAGTTGGTAACTGTCTCGAGAGCTGAGCGCGAATCGCTGAAAATGCTGCAGCTGGGCTTTCGCCTTTTCAGTGCTTCCTTTGTAGCTTCAGCCAGAGCCAGCAATTCTGCCTGGTAGACGGTGCAGCATTCATCCAGCCTCAACTTTCGGGTACTAATTTCGGTGTCGCCTTCTCTGATGGATAATGCGGCGCCGACTTTTCCCTCGATTTTGCTTCCATCTGTAAAGATGTTAAGGCAGCTGTTGAGGTTCTGGTCCAATGCTGCCACGTCCTCCAGGCAGGTGAACGCCAACTCCGGCTGAAGCGCTGGGTGTGGCATGGCTGCGTAAGGCACTGGTGTCTCAATTTCTCGGTCTCCTATTACTTGCTGGGTGTGGCCTTTCTTCGTCTCATAAAGCAAGGCTGCTTCCCGGATTCTAATATCCAGTGGAAGCAACCCAGCCAGTAATAGCGCCGAGGTTAGTGAGACAGTTCTGTATCCTTTAATAATTTTCTGCGCAAAGCCACGCTGCACCGTTTCGAGCTCTTTCTTCACGCAGATCTTATTTGTTGCAGGCGCCCATGCACTTGCAGCGTACATAATTGTGGGCTCTACCACTGCCGTGTAGATGGTCCTGATTACTTCCGACTGTAGGCCCCAAGTCACTTTTGCAGCTCTCGAGAGCTGCTTGTAAAAGTTCAGCGCTTTACGGCAGACGCCCGCGGCGTGCGAGTTGAATGTCAGTTTGTCGTCAATGGTGAGTCCCAACAGTTTGATTTCTCTGGACATGCCAATGACGCACTCGCCCATGCTGAGACGTGGGGTATCATATTTGAGTTTTCGCGTGATAACCATGGCCATCGTTTTGTGTGGCGCAAACTTTAGTTTATTTCGGATTCCCCACGTCCGAACATGCTCGAGTGCGGCGTTGGCCTGCCTCTCGATCTCTTGCGAGGTCTCCCCATCGAAAACAAGCACCACATCGTCCGCGAATGCCTGCACATAGTCGCCTCTACCATGCAGCTCTCTTAGAAGTGGATCCAGGAGCAGATTCCAAAGAATCGGGCCACCGATTGACCCCTGCACACATCCTTTTGCCGTAGGTTTTTCGTACTCCTCCCCTGAGTATCGTACCTTTACTCTACGATTTCTAAGGTAACTGTCGATCACCCTTCTTAGGTTTACCGGACACTCTTCCTCTGCCAGTCGAACTCGGATTGATGGCCACCATGCGCTATCGAAGGCCCCCTCTATGTCCAGCGACACGAGCGTTAACAGTTTCTTTTGCTCCAGTTTACTGTTAATGTGTCGCATTAGGGTATAGAGGGAGTCCTCAGTGCTCTTCTGGGGCATGAATCCGAACTGGCGAGTACTCATTCTTGGCAGCAGATGGAACTTGATCCGGGTGACCAACATCTTCTCGAAGATTTTACCTAACACTGGGAGGAGCCCGATTGGCCTGTAGGATTTCGGTGTGTTGTAGCTTCCTTTCCCGGGTTTCCGCAGCACTATCACGGTGGCCTCTTTCCATGGATCCGGGAAGTGAGCAAGTTCTAGGCACTTGTTTAGTATGGTAAGGAACATGTTCGGGTCGTTCTTAATGGCTTCGACGCATATATCGACCGTGAAACCATCTGCTCCGGGTGCCTTTTTCGGGTTAAAAGCTTTCATCGCAGTATTTAGCTCGTTCATCGTGAATAGTGGGTCACAAGGGTCACATTGCTCCTCACTATTTACCGTCTCTGCTTTAGCTCTGATTCTGCGATGTTCGGCATTGTCGCAGTCTGTATCGTCCTCCGGATAAAACGTTTCGGCCAGGGCCTTCACGGAGCCTCTAGCGTCAAGTACTTTGCCTTCAACCTGAAGCGGCTCATCCTCTTCCCTTTTCCTAGTCCTGCCTATAACCCTATAAATCCCCTCCCATACCCCTTCCCTATCCTGCTTACAGCAAAAGTCCTTCCAGCTCTCTACCTTTGCCTTGTTTGCCTCTAACTCATATTCCCTCTTCTTTTCCAGGTACTCTTCAATGACTCCTGACCTCCGGACTGGCGCGGCGCATCGGACTCTTCTCTTCCTTTTGGCGACTTCCTGTTTCAGCTGTGCGAGTTTCTCGGACCACCACGGCATGGTAAGTACTTGTGTGTGCTTCTTTGCAGGTATAGTATGTGTGCATGCGTGTGTTATTGCTTGAGTGTATGTTTGTATGACTGCTTCTATTTGTTTGGTGTTGTGTATGTGCTCTACTTTTGTGTGTGTGAGGTTGTGTTCTACTTTAAATTGGGTCAATTCCACATGAAATTGAGCCCAATTTGCCTTTTTCGTGTTGAAAAGCCTTGTTGTGCGTGTAATTTGTGTTCCGTGTGCTTTGTGTAGTTGTAAGTTAAATGTAATGCCGTTGTGGTCCGAGCTCGTCATGTTCTCTACAACGGTCCATCCATCCACAAGAGAGAGCATGTCTTCAGAGCAGACTGTGATGTCTACGTGGCTGACATACCTTCTGTCTCCTCTCACCGTGTCAAAAGTTGGTGTGGAGTCAGTGTTGAGCACCTGGAGCCTCTTGTCGTCTAGAAACTTCATAAGCTCCTCCCCCCTAGGATTTGTCCTGATGCTTCCCCACCAGGTGTTCCAGGCATTTACGTCTCCCCCTACAACGAGCCTCGCTGATCCAAGTTCCTCAGTTACCCTGCACAGTTGTTCTAGGTACGGTTCCAGGGGCTCAGTTCCCTCCAGGTAGATGAAGACCAGGTTGACTTTCCAGGTGCTAGTCTGGATCCCCACTACGGCGATGTTATTGGTGGTGAGCTGTGGGTATTGGATGACATCCAAGGTAGAGTCCAATATTGCAATCGCTGCCTTTACCATCCCTTCGCCTTGTTCCGTGCTCTGGTAGACTCTAGTGCCTGAGTATGCTTTCATTTTCTTGGAGGCACCAACGTAGGGTTCCTGAAGGAGGAGTGCCGCGGCTTTACACTTTGTGGCTTCAAGGAAGACCTCATCTGTTGCTAGCTGCTTCTTTTTGAGGTTTGCTTGAATGATCTTGTAATGGACGCCCTTAGCAATAGGCCACGGTGGATCTTGCAAATGTCTCCCACTTGCGCCTCACCGGGCATTCGTTGCTAAAGGCGCCATGATCAATTTTTGCAGCCTTTGCTTTGTTGCAGTTTACGCAGCAAGGAGGAACTCCACTCAGCCAGTCAGGGCATTCCGTTTTAAGGTGTGCCCCGCCGCAGTGGCTGCACACATCGATTGCTTCGGAGCAAAATCGCTTCCCATGTCCATATCCTAGACAGCGCGAGCACTGTATAAGAGGGGACTGGTCGGCGACCCTGACTCTCTGCATGTCGATATGTAAAGCCCCTGCGCCGGTAAGACTCTGCCAGAGTCGGGGTGACACCTTCATAACGATGTGGGAGGTGAGGGGGTTTCTCGCCCTACGACGATAACGTACTTCCATACGGTCATCGTCGCTGCTCACGCCCCTCAGTAACTGCCCGTTTTGTGTACGAATGGCTTTCATGATATCCTCATCCGTATTGCTCTGTAGGACGCCGTATAGGATGACTAGAGGGTCTTTGTTTTTGATATCCTCCACGCTAAGATGCCCTTCCCTCTCCGCTATTCTTTCCTTTATCTTCCTTAACTCTTCCTCGTTTTTACATCCCACTATTATCTTCCTGTCTTTTGCTTTCCTTATTTTGTCAATCCTTGCTCCCTCTTCCTTCGCATTTACAACCTTTCTGATCCTCTCAAAAACTTGATCCCCTGTCTCCTGGTCATTGGTAGAGGAAACTATGATGGAGTGCATGGCGGTGTTTTCCGACTCCTGTTTATTTGGAGAACCCGCTGTTACACTCGCATAGGAGCCTCTGCTCGTGTACCACTCCTGCTGTGTTTTCAGCGTGTCTGTCAGTCTCTCCATTTCCTTTTTGTGATCATTAAGAAACCTTCCATGCTCCTCTATTTTCCTAATCAATTCTTCCCCTTGCCCTGCCAATTCTATCCTCCTTTCCTCTTCTTTCCTGTCACTCTCATTTACTTTGCTGTGAGGAACTTTGTTCGAGGATGGTAGACTCGTCGCTTTGTCTTCTTCGGACTCCTTCACCAAATAGTAAAGTCTATCGACGGCTTCCAGGACCTTGATTTTGATCTCGCTTTTCAAGTTGCGGCTGATTTCAAGGTTGGTTTTGGCCTTGGAGAGACAGGCTCTTGCCTCAGCTGTCCGGGTTAGGTACTTAGGCTTCGGGGATTTCTCAGCGCTTGTCTGCGATGTCCCCGCCTTCACCTTCAAAGAGCTGTCTTTGTGCGCGGGGTAATTCGAAGACAATTTGTTCTTCGACTGTCCCGGTTGGCTCATGGTCTTTTTTGGTGAAAGTGGTGACACCGAGAGCGCGTCAAACGCGTCCACACTCAGCCGCACCTTGTTAGGTGGATCGTCCGTCTGTATCGAGGGGTCGGCCCTCTCTATCACTTCACTATTTTCCATAACGTCTTGCGACTTGTCGTTTTTTCCAGCGGTCGACATATGCTTAGGGTCTGGAGTTCTAAACATCACAATTTGGGGGTAGGACTCGTCAAAATTGAAGTGTGACGTGTAAAGAGCGTCAACTTCAGATATAAAATATAATTAAATAAACTTCTATGGAATAATCGAAGAAAAAGTTCTCGGTAGAGTTACTTTATATTGCCCAATAGTTTGGTAGAGTCTGATAAATAGTCAAGAATACAATAATAACTTATAATAAACAGGTTGGTTGTCAAATTGAAATTTTGATTGTCAACTTTTGTAGTGTAGAGTTGACTCTACCAAGGTCACTATTTTAAGGTTACCTATGAGCCCACCAAATTCTCTGACTTCAAAAAGAAAATTTTTAAGACGAAAAAAATTTTCGACTCTATGTAGAGTCTTGAGACTCTACTCAAAAATAGTCCAAACCAACTCCTACAGTTTGCAAAAAACCGCACTTCTGTAGGACCTCTGGTTCCAGAGATATAAAATTTTAAAGTTAGGCCAAAAATCAAAAAATTTGGGGTTGCAACCCCCAGAAAAATTCCTAAAACTAAGTTATGTTGTACAGATACCTGATTCTTATGCTAAAATGAGAAATAACTATGGATACACTATTTAAATGAAAAAAATTTTGTTTGGATTGTTCGAAAATTTTCTAAGTCCAAAGTCGATTTTAGGGGTAGGGGGTTGAAACTTTGCCCAAATGATCAAGGAGGGTTTGAAGACTATCCGGCTTCTGGATAGTGTGGGGGGGGGTTTGGGGGGGGGACCCGGATAAAATGGTCAGATTTGCTCTAGCGCCCCCCGTTTGGCCACAAAATGCAAAACAAGTTTATTTGCGGTTGGTCGAGAGGTAGGGTGCTTTTTGAAAAATCGATATTTAATATAACTGTAGGACTGAAAAATATGAAAAAATTACTGAGGCTAAGAGAATAAAATGTTCTAATATATTTCTGTTTTGAAAACTATTTGTTACCTTATAAATTTGTGGGGGGGGCTCTCTGAAGTTAGGGGTTGTAAAACCAACAACCGCAAAAAAACAGTAAATAATTTTTCCTGCTCACCCCTGGAGCAGGAAAAATCTGGAAAAAAGGGTGGTGATTGCTGACTATATGAGAAATAAAATGGCGTTTGAAATTTTGAAAAATTTAACTTGCAACTATCTTTAAAAAATTCCCAAAACTACCCCTAAAATTTCGACTTTTTGTGAGCGATTATTTCGGTAACCCTTAGCTTGAGGTACGTCGCGTTTGGGCTCAAATGACTCGCCGCGATTCGTGGAGTTTGATTCTTATGTCAGAATAATTAAAATAAGTATATATTAATTTATAGGGCCTAAAAATAGTACATAAACATACTATGTACAAGTTAATTCTAAAAACTAAAAATAATTATTTTATGATACAAAAATTTAAAATAGATCTATAAATAGGTATTCTACCTACTGGTTGGTCAAGATTTTGCGCTAAAAAGATTGTTATAGTACCTACTTTATACCACGTGACGTCACTCTTATTCTATGCGGATCTTATAATTTCGATAGCTCGGAAACCGCTTATCAGAAAAATCTGAAATTTTGCACAGTGGTAGTACTATATTTGAAGTTAATTTTAAAGTTCCAAAAATATAAGGTCACAGATCTTATTTCAGAAAAAGAAAAGGTCAAAGTTCATGAAAGTTTAAAAACCTTGTAACTTCCCAGGGGGTTGTCCAATTTTGATGCTCGAGGTGTCTGCTGGCAGGTCTTGAAGTTCTTCACTTACGGCTGCTCCTCGATTTTTGCCCAGAAGTCTGGAACCTGGACCACGTGCCACGTGGTTTTATGGTTTCCCGTTTATAACTCAGCGAGTTTAAACGGGAAAAATCCGTGACTCGGCTGAGTCGTAGTTCCCCTCAGGACGCGTCGATATGCAGTTGAAAATTTGGGGGTTGTCGCTGGAAAACGAGCAGCGTTTCAGTCCGAAGATCCAGATGTTGGTGAAATTTCGGTTTTTTCGGTGTGGTGTCTCCAAAAATGGTCCGATTTGAAAAAATTTTTCAACACTGCAATCCTTGCGACAACGCGCATCCAAAAACGTATTGCACTGCACAATTCGGTGAGAAAAACCCGTTTCAACGATTTTTCGAACGCGGAGCGGCTCAAATTCGTGGCTCTCAGGCTCGCGGCTCGAGGGGAACTGGTTAGGTTAGGTTAGGTTAGGTTAGGTTAGGTTTTTTTTTTTTTTTTTTTTTTTTTTTTTTTTTTTTTTTTTTTTTTTCTCCTTTCCTTTGACGTGTAATGAATCAAAGTCTGTTTTCTTTATTTCTTATATACTACAGGGGGATACATTCATGCCCAGACAGGGCTTCAGGATTTATGCTATTTTTTTAATATTCTAAATTTCATATTATCTTATCTTACTTATCCTAAGTTTTACAAAATTAATTAATCTATTTATCTATACAATATTATACCTATCATTTTTACATTTTGAATTAATATCTATATAAACTTATGCTGTTCTATATATTGTTCATAAATATACATACACCATAATTTTGGTACCTATTTATTTCTATTTACTACTTTTTGTGCGATATCCGTACAATATTCTATAAATTTATCCCTAATATCATTGGCTGCCATAAACTTGTTTAGGTTTTCTGTGGAGATCTGGAGGTTTAGGGATTGCTCGGTATCATGTCGTTTTAGCGCGAAGATAGGACAGTCTGTCAAAATGTGCACTACTGACTCGGCCACACCAGGTTCACATATGCACGATGGATTCTCCTTACACTTGAACCGGTTCAAGTATTCGGAGAACCCACCGTGCCCCGTGAGAATCTGCGTTATCAGGCTGGTGGCCTCAAACTTCCGCACACATTTGTACGCCAGCACAGCGTCCGGGAAGAAGAGTTTGGTGAGGTTAGGTTAGGTTAGGTTAGGTTAGGTTAGGTTAGGTTAGGTTAGGTTAGGTTAGGTTAGGTTAGGTTAGGTTAGGTTAGGTTAGGTTAGGTTAGGTTAGGTTAGGTTAGGTTAGGTTAGGTTAGGTTAGGTTAGGTTAGGTTAGGTTAGGTTAGGTTAGGTTAGGTTAGGTTAGGTTAGGTTAGGTTAGGTTAGGTTAGGTTAGGTTAGGTTAGGTTAGGTTAGGTTAGGTTAGGTTAGGTTAGGTTAGGTTAGGTTAGGTTAGGTTAGGTTAGGTTAGGTTAGGTTTTTTTTTTTTTTTTTTTTTTTTTTTTGTTTTTTTTTTGTTTTTTTTTTTTGTTTTTTTTTTTTTTGTTTTATCGCCACTATTTATTTTGTGGCGATTTAATCTTTTTTTATTTATTGCTAATTAATTACGCTAGGTAGTCTACTCCCTGTGCAATTTCGACTACTGCACTATAAATTACATATTTCATTTGGAAATTTTTCTATGTTATGCATGCAATTAAAACAAAAGTATATTTATTTCATTATAAAGATACCTGTTCGTTTAAATACAAAATAATCATTACACATCAACAATTGAATAGGATTTTACAATATGATAAATTTAATTTTTCATTTCAATTAACAATTCATAAGGATTTCACCATTTTAATTAATATTATTATTCTATTTACAATCAGACTGATTTATTTATAAACCTGATCTGTACACTATATTAATTCTAACTTATACAATAGTTTAATTTATACAATATTAATTTCACATTGAATAATTT
This sequence comes from Eupithecia subumbrata, assembly GCA_949316285.1. Classification (NCBI taxonomy): domain Eukaryota; kingdom Metazoa; phylum Arthropoda; class Insecta; order Lepidoptera; family Geometridae; genus Eupithecia; species Eupithecia subumbrata. The sequence goes on along the minus strand of OX438644.1, from coordinate 108,330 downwards.
TGCAGTTGAATAACAATGAATTATATAAATTATATTATTTTCATGACATTTAAAATCAATATTATTAAAACGGACAACATTAATTTAATTTATAATATTCAAATTCATTATTCGTTAAGTTGAGCCGTAGCAAATTATATATATATAGATGGCAAATTAACAAATAGTACTTCCGTTATCTCTTGCCGCGGATCTGATGATACGTTCAGCGAACTTTAAAAATGCATCGCGATAGTTGTTGTCCCCAACAAACTTGCCATAATTACTACTAGTAATGTCTAATTGAAATCTACAAGTAAGTTGTTGACGCCAAGCGCCGTACCTAGGACAGACGTCAAGAAGATGCGGCACTGTCTCCGGTGTAACCGAGTCACAGACGCAGCACGGTGATGGAGCCAGATGAAATCGATGAAGGTACTGTCTGAATCCCCCATGTCCGGTGAACAATTGAGTCAGCACGTTTGTTACATTGAGTTGGAGGATGATTTTGTGTCCAATGCGGACATCGGGGAAGAACAGTTTCGTTATCTGGCCAGTGTCTTCTTCCTTGTAACGCCTATTCCATAAGTCAATAGTGTTCTGGCGGAGGGAGTACTTGAGGTAGGACACCGGGATACAGTCGTAGACGGGCCTGGTTTTCTTCGTGAGTGCGGCAGCCTTTGCCAATTCGTCCGCTCTCTCGTTTCCAGCAAACCCTTCATGGGCTTTGATCCAATACAGGTAAGCTTTGCCACCCTCGAATTCCACATCACGGATACGCGTTTGGATCTCTACGACGATAGGATGGGTGCTGCTGGGATCGGCAATGGTGTCCAGAGATGACCTTGAGTCGCTGATTATGTTAGCTGTCTTTGTTCGATGCTTCGTCATTAAGTCCAGGGCCCTCAGGATAGCTGCGAGTTCAGCCTGGTATACCGAGCAATACGATGCAAGCGTGAAGTTGGTGTATCGGACTTCCTCCCCGTCCTCCCACCAGGTAACTGCAGCCCCAACCTTTCCCTGGATTTTGCTTCCTTCTTTTCTTTAAAGTCCCGAGCTTCCCAGGTGCCACAGAAGTCTGGAGGTGAAAAGTTTCTCCAATATCTTACCAAATACCGGAAGCAATCCGATAGGCCGGTAAGATTTGGGTGCTGAGTAGTCTTCTTTCTGTGGCTTGGGGATGACTCTAACAACAGCGTTTTTCCATGACCTTGGGAAGTATCCTAGCTCACGGCATCTATTTAAGATCGCCAGGAAGAGGTCTTCGGAGTATCTGATGGCTCTGAAAACAATGTCAGCAGTAAAACCATCGCCACCTGGCGCCTTTGATGGTCCTATGCTCTTAGCCACATTCAGCAGCTCGAACTCCTCAAAGGGCATCGAGGTCACAGCTCCCGGGCTCTGTAATCGCTGTTCTCTGCAGAGTGCAACATGGATGGCAGTTTCTTCCCTTAGCGCGGCCTGTTCAGGATTGTCCGATGTGCGGTCGTCTTGTGGAAAAAAACACTCAGTGAGAAGGGAAGCAGAGTCTTTGGGTGATAAAGGCGCGCCAGCAGGATCCTTCAGAAGACAGTCTCCGTGTCGGGTAGTCATTGATAAGACCTTGTAGATGCTGTCCCACATTGTTGTCCTCTCCTGACCGGTACAGTAGTCCTTCCAGCTCGAGATTCTGGCCTCCTGCAAAGCCTCTTTGTAAACATTGAGGGCCTCCAGGTAATCCTTGACAACAGCAGGTTTTCTTCTAGGGTTTGCTCGGCGTATCTTATTCCGAAGGCGTACTACTTCTGCTTTCTGCCTCGAAAGAGCCTCAGTCCACCAGCAGATTTTGGCTCGCTTTGTATCTCCGATTTCAGGCATAGACTCGACGCAGGCCAGTTTGACGCACCTCGAAAAGGACTCTACAATGCAGTTCAGGCCCTCGGGGGTGCGCACATCGTCAACAGCTGCTTTGTTTAGGCCAGAACTGCTTAGTTCTCTCTTCAGGCAGATCTCAAAGGCGTTCCAGTCAGCCCTCTTTGAGTTGTACTTCCTCGTCGTATGCCTTTTCATCAGGTGCGTGTGTGCTTCCAAGCGGACGTTAAATGTGATGGCACGGTGATCCGAGGTAGTGATCAGGTCAGGGTTGACCTTCCAGCCAGCAACCATTGCCGATATGGAGTTCGAACACGCAGTGACGTCAACAATGCTCCCGTACAGCCTACCATTCCGAAAAGCGCTAAACGTAGGGGTTGTGCCGACGTTGAGGACGGACATGTCCAGTTGTGCAAGCAGTTCCGTGTACGATGTACCCCTAGCATCCTCCTCGTCTTCCCCCCACCAGTAACTCTTGGCATTTACGTCACCTGCCAGGATGACATGCGGCGTGGACAGGCGCTGGCACACGTGCTGGATATGATGCAGATATGGCTCGATGTCTTCACTGCCCTCAAGGTACACGGAGACAATGCCTATCCTTTTATTTCCTAGGCTTAAAACTATGCATGCAATGTTTTCTGTACATAACTCTGGATACTCTGTAATGGCAAGTCTGCTGTCGACAACAACGATCGCTGTTTTGACTGGTTTGATACCACTGTGTTTTTGGATAACTTTGTGGCTACCCCAGGTCGTGAAGCCGTGACTTCCGATGTAAGGCTCCTGTATTAACAAGATGGAAAACTTTCCATCCAGCGCCTCTTTCAGGCATTCTTGGGATGCCACGGCTCCACGGCCCAGGTTAGCCTGCATAATATTTATGTAAGACACTGCGCTGGAATTCCTCAAAGCCCCTGTCGGAACGTTAGCAGTAACTTATTACTGATCGGGAAAGCCGATCATATTTTTGCCATTCTGGACAGGTGTCTGAATACGCTGGGTGAGCACGATCAGTCCCAGGTTTGCAATTTATGCAAGCTGGCCCTCCACTTCGCTGGCAAGCCCTGGTATCGTGCTCCCCTGCACAGTAGCCACAACTTTGTGTTGCAGAGCAGTTCCGCGCCTCATGGCCGAACCCGAGACATTTAAAGCATTGCTTTATCGGGGACTGGTCTACAGCCTGGACCACCTGATACCCTATCTTTACCCGCTGGTCCCTGAGCTTCTGCCAGATTCCCGGGTTAGGTTAGGTTAGGTTAGGTTAGGTTAGGTTAGGTTAGGTTAGGTTAGGTTAGGTTAGGTTAGGTTAGGTTAGGTTAGGTTAGGTTAGGTTAGGTTAGGTTAGGTTAGGTTAGGTTAGGTTAGGTTTTTTTTTTTTTTTTTTTTTTTTTTTTTGAATGTTGCAAACTAGTTAACTCATCTGATCATTTGACCAGAGAGTGTGCTAGTCTGCTTTTACTTTTTTACCTATGGTACCTGTTGCTATTAAATGCAACAACATTAATTACCTGCTAAGGAATAAAACAAAACACGATATATAAAACTTTAATCACACACACACGCACACACACACACACACACACACACATATGCATCCAATCACACACAAAAAAAAATTAACATACATTTTTATCTTATACACAAATAGCAATATAACAATTCAATTTCTACATTTTACATTTCAAAAATATAAATGTGTTTATAATATAACATGGATACATATTAATTTTTCAACTGTGCAACTGTTTGATTTCCAAACAGTGCCAATTTACTTTGCCAGTAAAAATATTATTATATAAAAGATGAATACAATTAAAATATGAATGTAGTTGATGAAAATTATATAATTTTACCAAATAAAATTGTATTATTTCATAACAAATAAATAAGAATTTGAACATAAAATCAATCAAATATTAAGTATTATTGCCACTTCCTTAATTCATTTTATAATAACTATTTGAAATTTTTCATTTACTCTTAAACTAAGTTTAAAACAATCTTTCCTTTCTATGCTTCATTTCCTTTCTCCTTATCTGATTTCTTTTAATATTTTTTTATCGTTTTTTTTCCATTTTTTTATAGTTAAAGTATAATTTTTTTTTTCCCTCTTTTATTTTCTCATTTCTTTATAATTTTTTTTTTTTGTACTGTTTCTTTCCTCTTTTTTTTTTTCCATCACCTATATTTTACAATCAAATAGATTAAAATTACAGTGAATACAGAAATATACATAATCTAAAAAATTTAATTAAATTAAAAATAAAATAGCTGCCGAGAGAGCAGGTTGAAGAAATCAGTTTCATTATATTATTGAAGAATGGTCCTCCAGTCACAGGCCTAGTATCACAACAACAGACCAGACCAGAATTTATTGCCATGTGCCCCTGTGATTTTACAAACAATAATTTTAATTACCTACAAATTATCCTTATCACAAAATACGAGCCAACTTAAGCTTTGGTTTAAGCAGAAACAATAATTTATTAGAAATTAATTATTTAAAATAATAATATAATATAATTTGTATTATTTTCGAAACCCCTGACCAAAACGAGATCAGAACAGATGTCGTGATGTAAAATGTTATGACATGTGTGGCCACCCAAGAGCCCAACTGTCGATGTCAAGATCTCGGGACTGTCAGACAACCCAAAAATAATTGTAAACAAAACAAAACAATGAAAACTGTAAAAACCACTAAGGGATGAAGTGAATTGGGGTCACTGATTGCCTCAAGACTAGGGATTGCAATCCGGATATCCGGATATCCGAATTATCCGGATATCCGCTAATTTTCATATCCGGATAATGGGAGCTCCTTTATTCGGATAATACGAATAATACGGATAGGTACCTACCTACAGTTGATTTTTCTAATTCACGACACAACACTGCAACGCATCCGGCATTTTAGAAATGTTATACATATTTAATGCATACAATACTTTGTGTTGTTAAAATAAACGTATTCGTGCGTGTTTCTGAATCTGAAGCTATAAACAAGCAAGACCTACACCAGCGGTAGCGCGCAATCGCATCGCTATCGTTGACACTGGTTGGTCAGTTATTCGACGACACCGACACAGACCGATCTCCGCGCAGTCTCGCAGTAATATGTCCCACAGCAGATGGAGCTACTGTGATGACTGCTATGGGTAAAAGAACGTCAACCAATCACCAGTTATGCACATGGGAAACAGTTAGCAGTTCAAGATGTTTTGTATAAGAAAAAGAAACCTAACGATGAGGAACAGAGAGTCGATGAAATTGATAAGTCTACGACATGAGATGAAGATATGGACAGTGACGACACGAGTTCGGATAATGAAGAAGGATTTATTGTAGCTACAGGTACAAGAAGTGGATCTAGAACTGATCAAAGTATTCAAGACTGCTACAAAGATGTAATAAACAAAGTACGAACAGTCGTAAAGATGTTTAAGCGTTCTCCAACCAAGTCTGACTGAAGTCCTTTACAATTACGGAACAGAAAAAGGAAAAACGGGATGGAGCAGTCTTGCCAACATGATCAGCAGATTCATAATACTAAAAGACTCTGTGCTTAAAACACTTATTGATTTAAAAGTTAAAACAACATTCAGTGCAGCAAAGTTAGGCCAACTTGCTGAAATATCAGAAGCTATCAGCATTGTAAAAGCTGCAGTAGAGTCCATCTGTGCAGAAAAAGCAAACCTATTGACATCCTTGAAACTTGAGGACGAAAATGAAACCGGACTCCCTAGATGCACTTAGTTTCTTGAGGTCTTATTAACAAATGTAAAATATACCTCTACAATTTAAAAAGAGCTGCTCAAAAACGTTGATTAATTTTTAGAAAGTATTAACTGTGCTAACTGTTTTTTATTATTATTATGTTAATTGTTTAGAAATGTTTATATAATTTGATTGATATATAACATAGCTGTGTGTGTACATTCGTAAGTTTGATCTCGTAACTGTGTTGTTTCTTTGTTAAAATCATTTTAGAGTACCTATTAAAATAGGAAGTTGATATATGTTCGTTACGTTACGGAGGAAGGAATTGTATTTATGTTAAAAATAAGTTCGATGGAAAGAGATGTTTATTTAATTTGATTGATATATAACATAAATGTGTGTGTACACTTGTAAGTTTGATCTCATGACTGTGTTGTTTCTTTGTTTAAATCATTTTAGAGTACCTACCTAATAAAACAGGAAGTTCATTTACGTTACGTTACGGAGGAAGGATTCGTATTTATGTTAAAAAATAAGTTCGATGGAAAGAATTAAACCGTTTTTATTTCATACATATTTTAGTTTTTCAACCCATTTGATCGATACTCTTATTTTTAATCTCTGTTGTTCAGTTTCTATGCGAATTCTATTGTTATTTTATTAGAACATTAATGTAACGTTTCTTAATTTAAATACCTATAATATTAATAAATACATGTACCTACTTTAAAAACCCATTTTCCTTGTTTTAATTTAATTTTTATGTATATTTTTCAATTATCCGAATTATCCGAAATATCCGAATATCCGAATAGTAAGGCTCACTACTATCCGAATTATCCGGATACGAAAATTTAACGGATAATGCAACCCCTACTCAAGACTCGACCTAGAATCGCTCGCTATGCTAAAAGCAGACTCCCCTCTACCTTCGGCTATCTGAAGGGCCCGCAGAATCGCACAAAGCTCCGCCTGAAACACACTGCAATAGTTCTCGAGGCGGAATCTAGTATGGCGGACCTCGCAACCTCCTGTCCAGCAGGTGACGGCACCACCAACCCTGCCCTCAAGCTTACTGCCATCTGTGTACAGCACTAGCCCATTATTCCCTAGGCTCAACGCCTCCTCCTGAGACTCGATGAGCCCGAACCTTACATGTTTTCTCTCCGCAGGGTGAGGTAGTGAAAACGGACTTTCCCTAAGTTCCATGCTTCGTCCCGGCAACCCGGCCAATGGCTCCCCTCTTTTAGCCCTATAAATGAGTGCATTCTCCTTTAATCTCATAGTTAGTGGCAACAGTCTCGACAGCAGGACACTCGACACCAAGGAAACTGTGCGGTGAGCTTTACTTATTTTAATGGCAAAAGATCTTGTAAGGCTATTTAAAATTTTTTCGGCATACCTCCTATCTGAAACATCCGCCCAGCAACTCGCTGAGTACAGAATAGTAGGCTCCACCACAGCGATATAAATCAATCTCAGAATATCAGAATTAAGACCCCATTGTGCACGTGCAGCTCTCGATACCACCTTGTAGAAAGCAATAGCTTTGTTGGTTACAAGCTCAAGGTGCCTTCTAAAATTGAGAATAGGGTCAATACTTAATCCTAATATTCTGAGACTAGATCCATAAGCTATGGGGACACCTGCCATCACGAGCCTAGGAGAATGATATCTCAACTTTTTGGTGATCAAGAGTGCTTGCGTCTTCTCAGGAGCAAATCTCAGTTTCAGGTTTTCGCCCCACTGCGTGATCACGGCCAGCGCCCGGTTGACCATCCCCTCCAGCTCAACCCCATCGGCCGCGGCTGCGATCATCAAAATGTCATCCGCGAAAGCCTGAACCCTGACACCTCCATACTGTGACTGCTCTAGCACCGGCTCCAGCAGGATGTTCCAGAGGATAGGCCCACAGGTAGACCCCTGAATACAACCCTTATTGGTATCTCTATAAGCTTCTTGCCCCGCATATTTTAGTTTGATGCTCCGCTCAGAGAGGTAACTCAAAATAAGGCGCGCTACCTCGACGTCAACATTAGTAGCCCTAAGCTGTTCGAAAATCGCGGGCCACCAAGCGTTATCAAATGCCCCTTCTATGTCTAAAGAAACTAATACAATTATTTTCTTTTGTTCCAGGCTAGCACGAACAACGGACATGGCATCGAAAAGAGCGTCCTCGGCGCTCCGCTGCGGAGTGAATCCGTACTGGAAGGGGCTCAGCCTGCTCTCCTTGCCGAGCTGCCACTGCAACCTATTAACGAATAGCTTCTCAAGCATCTTCCCGAAGACCGGAAGAAGCCCAATAGGCCTATAGGACTTAGGAGTGGTGTAGGTCTCTCTGCCCGGCTTAGGGATCACCTTTATAGTCGCCGCCTTCCACGATCTCGGGAAACAACCCAAACGGAGGCACTGCGAAAACAGCCCTACAAGTAGGGCTTTGTCGCATCTGTAGGCCCGGAGACAGATGTCCAGCGTGAGCCCGTCGCCCCCGGGTGCTCTCTTTGGACTCATAGTTCGCAATACCGTCTCAAGTTCTGTTTCAGTGAAGGCGACGTGGGGCGAAGCGGAGCGGGCGAGGCGGTCAGCCCAGGCCTGCACGGCGGCGCGGCGCGCGGCGTGCTGCGGCGTGTCCCGCTGCGGGTCGTCACGTCGGTAGAAGGTGTCGGCCAGCAGCGCCGCCGACTGCGTCTCATCGAGCGCACGCCCATCTTCCGCCGTCAGTAGCGCGTCCTCCGAGCGCACCCGCACTCCGCATGCCTTCATGATCCGGTAAGACCTTTGCCATATACCCTCCAGCGTCTCGCCCGTGCAGAACTCCTTCCAGCTGGCGGTCATGGCGGACTCTATCGCTCTCCTGTAATTCGTCCTGGCCTCCAGGTACTGGTCCACCACGAACCGCCTCCTGGCAGGGTTCGCCCGCGCGACTCTCTTCCGGCGGCGCACCATCTCGGCCTTCAGCTCGGTCAGCTCGGCACTCCACCAGCGGCAGGGCCTGCCTATTCTCCGAGGTCGTATGCGCGGGATAGCCCTCTCGCAGGCCGCGAGTGCACATTCGGTATACAGGTCGGCGGCCCGGTTGACCGCTTCTTCGTCTGTCAGAGCATCCACGGCAGCACTCAGCTGGACGCTAGAGATCTCCCGCTCAAACACTTCCTCGAATAGCGTCCAATTACTCTTTGCCGTGTTGTATGTCCTCGTGCTGGCGCCGGGCGCATCCTCCTCGCGGCGCGCACTCAGCCGCAGCGTGAAGGTGACCGGCCTGTGGTCAGACAGCGCGCAGAGCGCGGGGTCGACGCGCCAGTCGGCGAGCGCGGGCAGAAGCACGGCGGAGCAGGCCGTCACGTCGATGATGCTGGCGGCGGGCGCGCCATGCCGGTAGGCGAGGAAGGTTGGCTCGTGGCCCTCGTTGCAGACTTCGAGCCCGAGCTCTGCGAACAGCTCCGCGACCGCGGCGCCGCGCGCGTCCTCCGCCGCGCAGCCCCACCACGGACTGGCCGCGTTCATGTCGCCCGCCACCACCACCCGCGAGCAAGCCATGCCCTGCACCATCCGCTTCAGTCTATACAGGTACGCGTCTAGATTCAGCTCCCTATCCAGGTAAACACTTATTATTCCTATGTCTAAATTTTCAACTCTTATAATAACACCCAGCAAGTCCTCACTAATAAAATTTGTATTTTCAGAGTACCGCAGACTGGGGTCCGTGATCACTATAGCGGCCCGCACCGGGGCGTCTGGTCCTCCCGACGCGCTCTGGATCACCCTGCAGCCAGTCGGTGGTGACATGCGGCCCCTCGCACCAACGTAAGGTTCTTGCAGTATTAAAATTTTGAAGCCTCTGGTGGTGGCCTCCCTCAGACACTCGTGCGTCGCCGCCCTGCCCCTGCCCACATTGTATTGCAAGATTTTAAGATGTACGTTCATCTGTACGGATGGATCGGTGCCTTCAGCAGTACCGTACGCTGAGACGCGCTATACGGTCCCAGCGGCGCCACTCGGGACAGTCGGCGCTGTACGCGGGGTGTTCCCGGTCCGGCAGCCGGCGCGCCGCGCAGTTGGTGCAGTGCGGCCGCGCACCGCTGCGGGCAGTGCACGCGCGCGTATCGTGCTCGCCTGCGCAGTATCCGCAGCGTGGCGCCGGCGCGTGGCACTCGGCCACGCGGTGGGAGAACCCCAGGCATCGGTAGCACTGCACCACCGGCGACTGGTCCAGCGCCACGACCACCTGGTACCCGAGCTTAACGCGCCGCCCCAGCAGTGCCCGCCACACGCCCGCGCCCACCACGACCACGACATTATTGAGCCCTGCGTTGCGCCCCTTGATGCGCCGTACGACCTTGACGCTACGCTCCGGCTCCGGCACGCTCCGCAGTAGCCCCTCGTTCTGTCGGAGCAGGGCCTCCACGAGGCGCTCGTTCGTAAGCTCCGCGACGACGCCGACGAGCCGCAGCTGCGGGTCCCGTTGGTGCGGCTCCGTTACGCTGTAATCATCTCCGAGCGCGCGGATTGCACCCTCCATTACCTCTCGCTCGCGTGCGCTCTCCATCGAGATGGCGACGCCGCCGCCGCGACACTTCCGCACACCGTTCACCCCGACCCCCAGACCGATGACATCAACATTTGTTTTTATGTGTTTCAGGATATCATCGCCGGTATGAGTCGGGTTCCGCGACTTTACCATGAGCGGATGCCTCGCGGCGTGCGCATAAGACGCGCGCATGGGCGGCGGCCCCTCGCCCTCTGGCCGCTGCAGCGCCACAGCCTCGCCCTCCGGTCCGGGGCCAGCAACACCGAGGGCGCCCCTTACAGGCACTGAGCACTCCGCTCGGATGGCTTGGGCTTCCTCGAGCAGCTGGCCCACCAGTCGAAGGCTGGCCGTCTCTCCGTCGGGCCGCACGTCCAGCTTGCAGCTCATCTCCTCCACGACGCGGCGCGCTGCTTCGGCTTCCTGCATCGCCTTGGTGGTCGTTCGTCGCAGCTCGTCCAAGCCGTCCTGCAGGCCCGAGGTGATCGTCTCGAGCGTATCCGCATGTATCTTGTACTGTAGGGCGCTCTGTCGCTCGGCGACCGCGCGCGCGCGTTAGGTTAGGTTAGGTTAGGTTAGGTTAGGTTAGGTTAGGTTAGGTTAGGTTAGGTTAGGTTAGGTTAGGTTAGGTTAGGTTAGGTTAGGTTAGGTTAGGTTAGGTTAGGTTAGGTTAGGTTAGGTTAGGTTAGGTTTTTTTTTTTTTTTTTTTTTTTTTTTTTTTTTTTTTTTTTGTCTCCTTTCCTCTGACAAGTGTCAGAGTCTTTTGTCCGTCTTCTTTCATTCTTGTGGTCTCTTTCATTCATTACTTTCTAATTCTAATGGGATCGGGTAGGGATCGTTTACTTTATTATGCCTAATTACACTTTCTTTATACATTTACTTTGTTTGCTTATTTTCTTATTTTTGTACATCTATTTTATATCTAAGTTACTAATATATATGTCAACAATATATATCTTAACTTAACTTATTTATCTATTTCTTTTAATCACCTTATTTGCTACATTTTTACAAAATTCAAGAAACTTATCTCTAACATTCTTATTTTCTACTATTTTCCAAATATTTTCTGCTATTATTTCATAATCTATGAGATTTTCTGTATCGTACCTTTCTCTACCAAAGACAGGACATTCTGTAATGAGGTGCTCTATAGTTTCGGGTTTTTCCGGCTCGCAGATACACGATGGGCTTTCCTTACACTTGAAACGGTTCAAATATGCGGAAAACCCACCGTGTCCCGTCATTACCTGGGTTAAAAGACCGTTCGGCTTTACGTGCTTGACTATACTATAGGCCTTTACTGCGTCTGGGAAGAAAAGCTTCGTGGTTGCTGCGGTTTCGCCATCATTGTACCTTTTGTTCCATACCTCAAGCGACTCCAAACGGATCTGTCGCTTGACGTATGAAACAGGGCACAGGTCATAATCTGGCTTGGTCTTCAACTTAAGAGCGGCCTCTTTTGCGAGCTGGTCAGCTCTCTCATTTCCCTGCAGGCCCGCGTGAGCTTTAATCCAGAAGAGTGCAACGTGTTTGTTTCTGCGCTTGCACTCTTCTAGATTACGACGGATTTCGACAACTAAGGGATGGAGAGAGCGATTATTTGTGACCGCTTCTAGTGACGACCTTGAGTCACTGTAGACTCCAAAGCTGTCTTCTGGGTGTTTTAGTATCTCCCTAGTGCTCCTACATATAGCCAACAGTTCCGCCTGGAAGACCGTACAGTACGACGACAGCTTCAATTTTTGGCACTTGGTTTCGATCTCATTGCTCCAGAAAGACAATGAGGCCCCGACCTTGCCATCAATTTTGCTGCCGTCTGTGTATATGCGTACTGTTTGCGTATTGTGGGTGTCTTCCTGTTCACGGTCCTCCAAACATATGAACTGCAAGTCTATGTGTTTTGCTGGGTGGGGAATATCTGCAAATTTTGTCATGCGCTCCATCTCCCCGTCTCCTGTCACTGGCTGGCCCACTCCCCTCTTTACCTTATACAAAGCTGCTGCTTCTTGTATTCTGAGGTCAAGGGGGAGTAGTCCAGCCAGCACCAGTGCCGAGTTGAGGGAGGTGGTGCGGTAGGACTTGCACAATTTTTGGGCAAATCCTCTTTGGACTGCATTCAGCAGCTTTTGCACTCCCAGTTTTTTAGCTGACGAAGCCCACACACCAGAGGCGTACATGATGACTGGCTCTACCACAGCAACATAGATCGACCTTATGACGTCTGGATGCAAGCCCCAACTTATTTTGGCGGCCCTAGACAGCTGCTTATAGAGATTCAACGCCTTTTTGCAAGTTTTCGCTACGTGGTTGTTGAATGTAAGCTTGCTGTCTATGGTTAGCCCCAGCACTTTAAATTCCTTTGACATGCGTATGCCGACCCCGCCCATGCTCAGGACTGGGATATCATACTTAAGCTTACGCGTTAGAACCATTGCGTTCGTCTTGTGTGGTGCGAAACTCAGCTTATTTCTGATTCCCCAATCCCGAACATAGGCAAGGGCGGCATTTGCCTGTCTTTGAATCTCTAGTGCAGAGTCCGCGTCGAAAACCAGGACCACGTCATCCGCAAATGCTTGGCAGTAGTCGCCCCTTTTTTCCAACTCCTGGAGAAGCGGATCAAGTAGCAGGTTCCAAAAGATTGGCCCTCCTATCGAGCCCTGCACACATCCTTTTGTTGTAGACTTCGTTACCTCTTCACCTGCGTAACGCACTTTTACCGATCGGTTGCTGAGGTAACTGTCCACCACTCTTCTGATGTTAATCGGACACCTTTCCTCTGCCAGTCTGGTTCTGACCGCGGGCCACCAAGCGCTATCGAAGGCTCCCTCTATGTCTAATGATACCATGGTGATGAGTTTTTTCTGTTCCAGCTTTTCGCGTATGTATTGTATTAGATCATAGAGGGAGTCTTCGGTGCTTCTTTGGGGCATAAAACCATACTGGCGAGTACTCATCCGTGGAAGAATGTGCCACTTGATCCGGTTCACCATCATTTTCTCCAAGATTTTTCCCATCACTGGCAGCAAACCTATTGGTCGATAGGACTTGGCTTCCGAGTAGTTTTCTTTGCCAGGTTTCCTGAGTACTACTACGGTTGCCTCCTTCCATATCCTGGGAAAATATCCTAGCTCCAGACATTTATTTGCCAGTGATAGGAAAACTCCGGGGTTCGTGTTTATTGCCTGCCTGCAGATGTCCGACGTCAGACCATCGATTCCTGGAGCCTTCTTAGGGTTGAACGTGCTCACTGCGAATTTGAGCTCTTCGGAGGTAAATGGTGGGTCATGATAACTATCATCACCTGGACCATTTACCTTTTCAGCTTCTATCCTGATTCGCTTGTGTTCCTCGTTATCTTCACCTTTCTTATCTTCTGGATAAAAAGTTTCTGCCAGTAGTTCTGCAGACTCCCTAGGCCCTAACATTACTCCCTCCCTGACGAGTGGCAGGTCTTCGTGCCTCTTTGTTGTCCTGCCTATGACCCTATAAATAGATTCCCATAATCCTTCCCTATCCTGTTTACCACAGAACTCCTTCCAGCTTGATGTTTGTGCGTTTTTTGCTTCCAACTCATACTTCTCTTTCGCTTTCAGGTACTCTTCCACGACCATCGATCTTCGGACTGGCGCTGCGCATCGGATCCTGCGTTTCCTGGTGATGACATCCTTCTTCAACATGGCGAGTTCATCCGACATCCACGGCAGGGTAAGTTTGTTTTGTGTTTTCTTTTTTGGTATAGTACTATTGCATGTTTTTGTTATAATATTTATGTATGTTTCTACTATATCTTCTAATTTGGCTTTGGTATCAATTTTTTCAATATTTGTTGTATTTATGTTATTTTCTGCTAGAAATTGGGCCATTTTCTCATGAAATTGGCTCCAGTTTGCTTTCTTACTATTATATTTCCTTGTAGTTCTACTTATATTTATTCCCTTTGATTTTTGTAGCCTCACTTTAAACATAACCGTGTTGTGGTCTGAACTCGTCATGCTGTCGTCTACCCTCCAGTCTTCCACGAGAGAAAGCGCATCCGCTGAGCAGGCCGTGATATCGACAAAGCTGGAGTATGTCTTATTACCCCGTATTGTGTCAAAAGTGGGGGTATCTCCTACATTCAGTACCTGCATTTCCATCTCTTCAAGCACTCCTGCCAGCTCCTCTCCTCTATTATCAACCTTGAGGCTACCCCACCAAGTGCTTTTTGCGTTCGAGTCCCCCCCTATAATAAGTTTGTTATTCCCTACTTTGAGCTTAATCTCTTTTAGCTGTTCTAGATACGGCTCGATTGCCTGGTCGGGTTCAAAGTAGAACGAAGCGACTACGATTTCCCAGGCACTGGTTCTCAGTTTGACCACTACAATATTCGTAGTGGTTAGATCCGGGCGCTGAATCACATCAATTTCGTCGTCAAATACGGCGATGGCTGATTTGACGACTGCGTCGCCGGGATTCGTGCACTGGAAAATCCTCGAGATTGGACATTGGACGCCTTGGACCACTTTAGCAATAGGCCACCGTGGCCCGGGCTAGTGCCTCCCACCTCCGTCGAACTGGGCAGTCCTGGCTAAAAGCACTGTGGTCGGCTTTATCCATTTTGGCGTGCACACAATTACAACAGGAGGGGTTTTCGCCCGCGAGCCAGTCCGCGCACTCCGCCCGCATGTGAGGTCCCCCGCAGTGACTGCACTTTTCAGTTTGTTCGTTGCAGAAACGTTTGCCGTGACCATACCCCAGGCAGAGAGAGCACTGAACCAATGGTGATTGATCCTCTGCTCTCACCCTCTGGAGATCTATTTGCACCGTTTCTGCATCGATCAATCGCCGCCAAATCTTGGGAGAGACTCTCATAACAATATGGTGCGTATGCGGGTTTCTGGTCCGCCTCTTGTAGAGGATCTGCATTCTGTGCTCTTTCTCAGCAAGGTCTTTCAGGATGTTTTTGTTCTGATTTCTCAGAGCATTTAGAACATCCTCATCGGTGTTAAACTGGAAGACGTTCCTGAGAATTACCAACGGGTCTTTGTTCTTGACCTCCTGAACGTTCAGGTGGTCTTCTGCCCTCTTGAGCTTTTCTTTTATTATTTCCCTTTCTTTCTCTGTTTTACATCCTACTATGACCTTCCTGTCTTTTGCCTTTCTTATCCTCTCTATTTCAATTCCTCCTTCCTTGGCGTTTATCACTTTCCTTATCCTGTTTAGCACTTCTTCACTGGTTTCTGTCTCATTCCTTGCGGTAACCACTATCGAGTGCAGCGCCGTCTGCTCCAAAGGCTGTCTCTTAGCAGACGTCGCCGCAACGCCAGCGTAGGTTAACCGCTCTTGAGTCTCTTGGTTTCTTTCTATCACTTCTTTTAGTTTCTCCATTTTCTCATTGTTTTCCTCTATGAGTTGGGCATGTTTCTCCATTTTTTCCAATAGCATGGCTTCCTTTCTTCCTCTGTCTTCCTTATCTTTTTCCTCCTCTGGTTCTCTAGTCACGTCCTTCTTTCCTTTTCCTTTTACGCTCTCAACCTCTTTCACAAGCTGGAAGAGTCTGTCGATTGCTATAGTCACCTCTGTTTTTATTTCCGTCTTGAGGTTTCTAGCATTCCCAAGATTAATTTTAGCCTTCGTGACGCACGCCTTTGCCTCCGCAAGCCTATCTGCGTATTTGACTCTCCCCGACGGTGAGCTCTCTACGGCTTCCAATGAGCCTTTTTGAGCTCCCGCTTTTAGGTCATAGGAGATAGCCTTTGGCTTTGGCTTGCTTGTCGTGGACGCTGTGATCTTTCTAGGTGAGATCAACCCCTTTCCCCTTGCTTCAGGAGATTGGGATGGCGGGATAGCTCCAGCTTTTCCGGTCTCCCACTCTCCTATGCTTCGCCTAACATTTGATGGTGCTGTTTCTGCAGAGGTTACTGCCTCTGATGGTCCCGCCTTTTGCGTCTGGGAAGGGGACTTTCGATCAAGGTCAACGGTGACATTGAGCGTTCTGACAGGTGTGCGCTGCATTGTTTGGATTTAGAGGAGACGACGAACAAAATGATATGATTGGTGTATATAATAATGTTAAAATAAGGTTTGTATAAGTTTTAAAATAATTTATCTTAATTGTACAGCTAATTTGTTTTTCTCTCTTTTTCAGATGGTGTTATGACGGCAAGTACGGCGTATTCTATAATATTATGTAAGTAACTGTTTCTTTTCTGTTTCAGATGGTGTTTGCAGAGGCCGATGGTGCTATGGGATATTACTTTACCGTTAACCCAGGTAAGTGTGAAAAAGAGAAAGCGTTATTGACTCTACCTAGAGTCTGTCTCAGTGTAGTGGCAAAATGCCAGCTGCTAATATAAAAGCAAGTCGAACTGAGCTTTGGTGGAGAAAGTTACGAAAATATTAACAAAAAAAAAAATTTTTTGCTCTATGTAGAGTCAATCTTGGTCAATAAACCGTAAAACTAAGTTTCTTACTACTAACACAAAAATCTGCGTCCAATTTGGAGCTAACGTTATAAATATTTTAATACAATACAATAGCAATAATGACTCTACATAGATTCCGTCTCAAGGTATTGGCAAAATGCCAGCTGCCAATAGGGGCTGCGTCAAACGGAGCTTTGGTTGTCAATAACCGTCACAAAAATGTGCGATACTCAAAATTCTACTCTATGTAGAGTCTATTTTTCGGTCAATAAACCTTAATGCTAATATTTTTATTACCAACGCACAAATCCGCGTTCAGTTTGGAGCTATCGTTAAGAAGTTACAGGACATAAAATTTTTGGGGGGTTAGGGGGGGGAGTTTTTCTGGGGGATTTTAGCAATAAGGGCAAGGACCTCAAACTTTAATATTATATAAATATAATATTAAAACTTTTGTCAAAATTTCGCTATCTTGCTTAGTTCCGGAGATATTTACACTTAAAGATTTAATTTAAATTTAAAATTTGGGGGATGAAGTAAGGGGATGCTAAAAAATATATTCGAAATAAATAAATTACGTTCTGCAATTACCAATTTTTATAAATTTTTTATCTCAATTAATAGCGAATTTAGAATAACGAACTTAAAGAGGGGGTTGAAAAAGGGGGGGATTAATTATTAAAATTTATTGGCAATTTAATGTTTAGACAAAAACAACAATGTAAAATACAATTTTCCAAATTTTGTTGAACAAATTTAAAATTCAAAATTATGGGGCGGGAAAAATTTTGGCGGGGGGGTTCACACAGGGAATTGAATTTAGGGGTAGGTTACATATATTATATATATAATATATGCAAACTGGTCACAAAAAGTTGCTAACTCCAGCCGTTTCCGAGAAACAAGCGTTTTGATCTATTTGCGGTTTGTAATTTCGTTCTAAATTATCGCGCTCGGAAACCGTTCGTCCTAAAAATCTAATTTATTCACGGAAATATTTGACAACATAGGGACATCGAATATACAAAAATTTAACCTATGTTGTCGCTGCAGAATAAAAATAAAGACACTTACAATAAAACACAGAACTGCACGTAACTTTGTGAGTCTCTATCTCCGTCAAAAAAGGTCCAATTTTGATTCCAAAGGTGCCTCCCGGCTGCTCTCTACTGCATCCTTGGAGTCTCGTCCTCAGAAATGGTCCAGCGGCACGGGGTCACTGACCTCGCCGCCACGTGGTTTCTATTTTTCTGGCGATTTCTCCGTGCTCCTGCACAGGAAAAATCTGCAAGTTTGCAGGATTGTAGAGTACCACAATGGCCTCCGATCCACAGTTGAAAATGTAAAGGTCGTCACTCAAAATCACGAGGCGTTTCACTTTTAATTTTTGAAATTTCCCAAAAAAGCACTTTTTTGCCAATAACTTTGTGGCCACAACACATAGAGCGGCGCGGTTTTCACAATCGTGTGCGCCTTCACTTTCCGCGTGTTTTCGTGTATCACAATCTAAAATCGGAGCACTTTTTACTATTTTTAGGAATTTTTCAATGCGGAGGGACCTTTTTTCGTGGCGCTCTCGAGTGCGGTTCGAGCGCGAATGGTTAGGTTAGGTTAGGTTAGGTTAGGTTAGGTTAGGTTAGGTTAGGTTAGGTTAGGTTAGGTTAGGTTAGGTTAGGTTAGGTTAGGTTAGGTTAGGTTAGGTTAGGTTAGGTTAGGTTAGGTTAGGTTAGGTTAGGTTAGGTTAGGTTAGGTTAGGTTAGGTTAGGTTAGGTTAGGTTAGGTTAGGTTAGGTTAGGTTAGGTTAGGTTAGGTTAGGTTAGGTTTTTTTTTTTTTTTTTTTTTTTTTTTTTTTTTTTTTTTTTTTTTTTTTTCTGTCTCCTACCCCTAGCTTTACCAGGGACCTGGTTTGCACTACTCATTCATTCAAGTTCTCTCTTTTATGCTTCTCGCACTTCCATGCTTCATACTTTATCTTTCTGATATCCTTCTCCTTTCATACATTTTCTACTTTATCTACTTTGTTTCTATTCCTAACAGGGTCATTTAAAAACACTTTTTGATATTCTTTATTGTTTTACAAAAATGTACAATACATTATTTTATATTAGTAACAATGCTTTTTTATTTCTTACATCTATGCTTTTATATTTGCTATACATTTATAAGAATAATTAATACAACTCTATTTCTCTTTATTGTCTTCAAAATTTTGTACAAACTTTTACAAATTAAATACATATACTTAACCATCTTAAACAATAACAATATTGATGTGTGGAAATATCTTAAGATATTCCAACTCAATATTTACTTATTTATCTATTTATTTCTATTTATTGCCTTACTAGCTATTTTAATACACAAATTTATAAACTTTTCTCTTATATATTTATCTGTAATTAAATGACTTAAGTTACCTAATTCCACCTTTTCTCCTGATTCTTGTTCGAACTCAAAGCGTTCGGGACCGTAGGCAGGGCACTCTATCAACATATGTGGTACCGTCTCATACTTCTCAGGCGCGCAGATGCACGAGGGACTGTCCTTGCACTTGAATCGGTTCAAGTACATGGAGAATCCCCCGTGACCCGTTAGAACTTGTGTGAGTACACCCGTGGTGTTCAGCTCTCTTACGACTTTAAATGCCGAGACTACATCCGGAAAGAACAGTTTTGTTGTGGATGCCGTGGAACCAGAGCTGTATCTCCGATTCCATTCGCAAAGCGACGCCCCACGAATTTCTCGCTTTGCGAAGGAAATCGGAACCATGTCGTATACGGGCTTCGTTTTCTTTGATGCCGCCTCCTTGGCCAGTTGATCTGCTCTCTCATTCCCCTCCAGTCCCGCATGTGCCTTGATCCAGAAAAGCTCAACTTTTTTAGAAACTTGTTCACACATTCTTAAATTTTCTCTAATTTTCACGGCGAGGGGATTGAGAGAACTACCGTTTACTACCGCCTCAAGAGACGACCTGGAGTCGCTAAAAACTCCGAAACTCGTTTGCGGACTTCTGAGCACCTCCTCAATTGCTTTACATATGGCCAGCAATTCAGCCTGGTAAACCGTGCAGTGAGACGACAGCTTTAACTTTTGGCTTTTAGTTTCGGCACCATTGGTCCAGAGAGACAATGCTGCTCCAACTTTGCCATCAATTTTGCTGCCGTCTGTGTAAATTTGTACTGCTTGACCAGTGTTCCTTTCAACGTCATCTCGGTTTTCCAGGCATATGAATTCCAGACTCATATGGAGCGCTGGGTGAGGAGTGTTGGCAAACGTTGTCATTCGCTCGATCTCTCCCTCTTTCAATATTGGGAGTGGTATTCCTCTCTTTGTCTCGTACAGAGCAGCTGCTTCCTGTATCCGCAGATCAAGAGGTAACAACCCAGCCAGCGCCAATGCCGCGTTTAGGGAGACCGTGCGGTAGGCTTTGGTTAATTTTTGAGCAAAACCTCGTTGGACAACGTTTAGCTGCTTCTGTATCCCGAGTTTCTTTGTCGCTGGCGCCCAGACTGAAGAAGCATACATGATGATTGGCTCCACGACGGCCACATATATGGTGCGAATGACTTCTGGTTGGAGGCCCCAGCTGATTCTGGCGGCTCTGGACAACTGTTTATACACATTCAAAGCTTTTCTGCATATGTGGCTTGCATGGCTGTTAAACGTCAGTTTGTTGTCAATCCAGAGTCCCAGAATCTTGAATTCTGTGGACATGGCAATGTCGATCCCTCCCATGGTCAGTTGCGGGGTATCATACTTTAGTTTACGCGTTACAAGCATTGCATTTGTTTTCTGCGGTGCGAACTTCAGTTTGTGTTGGATACCCCACTCATGAACATAGGCGAGAGCGGCATTTGCCTGTCGTTGGACCTCCATCGCGGTGTTTCCGTCAAAAACCAGCACCACGTCGTCGGCAAAGGCTTGGCAATAATCCCCACGCTCTTCCATCCCCTTTAGCAATGAGTCGAGAAGGAGGTTCCAGAGGATGGGGCCTCCAATGGAGCCCTGTACACAACCCTTTGTTGTTTCCTTTACAACCTCCTCCCCGGCATACCTCACTCTCACTTTTCTCTCTCTCAGATAGCTGTCCATTATCCTTCTGATGTTCACCGGACACTGTTTCTCAGCCAGCCGGACTTTTATAGCGGGCCACCAAGCGCTATCGAAAGCTCCCTCTATGTCCAATGATATTACCGTGATAAGTTTTTTCTGGTCTTGCTTTGATCTTACATATTTTATCAGGTCATAGAGGGAGTCTTCGGTGCTTCTTTGTGGCATGAATCCGTACTGGCGAGTACTCATCCGGGGGATAAGATGCCACTTTAGTCTTTTGACAATCATTTTTTCCAGGATCTTTCCCATCACCGGAAGGAGGCCAATGGGTCTATATGATTTTGGGCTAGTATAGTCGTCCTTACCGGGTTTTCTAAGAACTATTACAGTGGCCTCCTTCCAGATGATAGGAAAGTAGCTTAGTTGTAGACATTTATTTGCTATAGAGAGAAAGAGATGAGGATCGTGAAGAACCGCGCTTTTGCAGATATCTGCCGTGAGACCATCAGCGCCCGGAGCCTTTTTTGGACTAAAGCTTTCCACTGACTCCGTCAATTCTTCCAGCGTAAACAGCGGGTCATGCTCATCATGGCTATCGTTGTTTACTTGGTCAGCTTTTTGTCTGATCATTTTGTGGTCCGCATTATCCTCTGTTTCGAGGTCCTCCGGGTAAAATGTCTCTGTGAGTACTTCAGCAGATTCTCGGGGGGTCAACTGCCGGCCTTCCTTTGCCAAAGGCAGGTCTTCTTGCCTTTTCGTTGTTCTCCCTATCACCCTGTATATACCCTCCCATAATCCTTCTCGGTCCTGTTTTCCACAGAACTGCTTCCAGCTTTCAATTTGTGCCTTCTTTGTTTCTAATTCATATTTTGTTTTTACTTCCAGGTACTCGACGACGACCTTCTCTCTACGGACCTGCGCTGCACATCGAATCCGGCGCTTCCTAGTGGCGACCTCCTGCTTCAGTTTTGCGAGTTCTTCGGACCACCATGGTAAGTTTGCCCTATCTTTTTGTTTTATTTTTGGAATGCTACTTGTGCATGATTCTGTTATTATATTCTCATATTTTATTATGCTATTTTCTAGTGCTTCTTTTGATCTTATATTTTCTATTTCGAATGGATTATCTTGTAGCAACTGGGCCATTTTCGTATGAAACTGGTCCCAGTTTGCTTTCTTGCTATTGTATACTCTTGTGGTTCTACCTATGTTTATTCCTTTTGATTTAGTTAATCTTATGCCAAAAAGTATTGTGTTGTGGTCCGAGCTCGTCATGCTTTCGTCTAGTCGCCAGTCCTCCACTAGGCACAGGAGTTCCGACGTGCAGGCCGTCACGTCCACAAAACTGGAGTATATTTGTCCCCCCCTAACAGTGAAAAATGTGGGGGTGGTACCATCGTTGAGCACCTGTAAGTCCATTTCTTCCAGGGCACCTGCCATCTCGTCCCCTCTATCGTCCGTAGTTGGACTACCCCACCAGGAGTTTTTGGCGTTTGTGTCTCCTCCTATGATAACATTTTTGCGGAAGTGCTTCAAGATCTTGTTCAGCTGCTCCAAGTACGGCACTATCGGTTTCGGATGTGGCTCAAAGTAGAAGGACACGAGTAGTATCTCCCATGCACTTGTCCCAATCTTTACCACTGAGATGTTAGGTGTAGTAAATTCAGGACACAAAATTACGTCCAGATCTCGGTCGAAGACCGCTATAGCTGCTTTTACTGGTCCCTCATCAGGTTTTGTGCTTTGAAAGATTCTCGCGCCTCTGTAGTCCTTAACTCGGCCTATTCCCCCGATGTAGGGCTCCTGGAGCAGTGCAAAGGCCAGTTTTTTGTTGTGCGCCTCAAGCATAAGCTCATTTGTTGCCAACTCCATTCTTCGCAAATTTGCTTGAGCTACAAGGTATGGCCTCCCACTTTTCGAAACATGGTTTAAGCCGGGGACCACCTTAGCAATATGCTACTGCCGCTCTAGCTAATGCGTCCCACCTCCGCCTAATAGGGCACTCCTGGCTAAAGGCGTTGTGGTCGACTGTGCTCAGTTTTGCGTGAAGGCAATTGCAGCAAGATGGGGCTGCTCCGGCGAGCCAGTCCGGGCATTCAGCCCTCATGTGAGGTCCCCCGCAGTGGCTGCACTTTTCGATCTTCTCGGTGCAAAAACGCCTGCCGTGCCCATAACCGAGACAGAGCGAACACTGCACCAACGGGGATTGGTCTGCCACTCTGACCCTTTGCAAGTCAATGTGAACCTCTCCCGCGTCCAACATGCGATTCCATAGAGCAGGTGACACTCGTACTACGACGTGGCATGTATGTGGATTTCGGGTTTTCCTTCTAAACCTGACTTCAACCCTGTCATCCTCTTTTTCAAGGTTCCTATATATGTTTCCGTTTTGATTTCTCAGGGCTCTTTGAATATCGGCATCGCTATTGAACTGCAATACGTCCCTGAGGATCAAAAGAGGGTCCTTGTTTTTGATGTCCTCGACATTGAGGTGTTCTTCTGCTTTCTTGAGTCGTTCCTTTATTATTTGTCTTTCTTCTTCCGTTCTGCAACCAACTATGATTTTTCTGTCTTTTGCCTTCCGTATTCTGTCCACCTTTACTCCTCCTTCTTTAGCATTCACAGTTTGTCTTATTCTATTCAGGACTTCTTCTCCTGTCTCGGTTTCATCTTTGGCGGTGACGACCACTGAGTGGAGTGCTGCAGGTCCAGGTAGCTGCACTCTAGTGGTCGTCGCCGTCACGCTTGCATAGGTTTTCCTTTCTAGACTTTCCGTTAGCTTTTCCATTTTCTCATTGTTTTCTCTTATCAATTCTGATTGTCTCTCCAGCAATTTCTCCAGGTTGCTCGTGTCTAGTTTCTTTCCTGTTTCATCTTCCATTTTCTTTTGGGCATTCTCTTTGTTCAGGTCATTGGATTTGATCGGAGTATTCCTGCCTTTAACGGCATCTACTTCCTTTACTAGGTGGTATAGTCTTTCCAGTGCTTCCAGGACCCCGGTTTTAATGTCGGTTTTTAGATTTCGGGAATTGTTTATATGCAGTTTGGCCCTGACAAGACAGGCCTTCGCTTCCGCCACCCTATCCGAGTATTTACTGCTGCCATGTGTTGGCGGGCTCCCCACTGCTTCCGTTGTTAGCTTTCGCCCTGTCGCTAATTTGGGCTTTGGAGGGGCCGCTGGTATAGTCGTTTTCGGGGGTGAAAGGCTGGTCCTAATCGGTTTCCCAGCCTCTATTTCCGCAATGCTCCTTCTGACACTGGGTGTCGAGCTCGAAGGGCCTGCCCTATCTACATCTTGTCTAACCGTCTCCATTGAAGCGTCTTTGTTTGGAGATTTTGTCTGCTTTGCAGGTGTCCTATATCCGAAACCCATTTAATTTGTAGGAGTGTGTCAATTTATACGTATAATTTGTTATTTTTATGTTTCAGATACGCCGCGATAGATTTTCGCAACGAGTCTATAAAAAGGTTAAAAAAGGTTTGTAAAAGTTTTATAAGGTAAAATAATATCTATGTTTTTATGTTACAGGTATGACACAATAATGGATAGAGTGCCCCAACGAGTCAAAGGTAAGTAAGCAATAGATTTGTATAAGTTATATATGCATCCAGATGTTTAAAAGCTACTTAACTACTTAAACTACTTTATAATTACTCTAAAATATAATTATTTTAACTCTATGTAGAGACAATGTCAAAAAAATATTTTTGCTCTACGTAGAGTCCCGTTCGTAATGCAATTTGAAAGACCTCTTAATGCTGGTGACTACAGAGAAAACCGCATCAAGATCGGACGTCTGACTGCAGAGCTACGACGGTTTAAATATTTTCAAAATGGCGGACAAAATGGCCGCCAAAAACACTAAATGCCACAGCTCAGTTGACTTTCGTCCGATCAATCTGGGGTTTCTTGCGGATTATTCTAGGGGCTGTGCTCAACACTTTCGCAGCCCTGGTTTAGGTTGGTAGAGTCGATACTCTACCTAGAGTCAAGACCTTGATGGAGAGCTTGCGGAGGTACTGGGCACCACAACAAAGAAAACCCCGTCAAAAACAGACCCCCGGTTTCGGAGCTACAACGACTTTTATATAACCAAGATGGCGAAACAAAATGGCCGCCAGGGTGCTGAGTTGCTATATCTCAGGAACCCGTGGTCCGATCGAACTGGGGTTTTGTACAAAGGACTTAAAATTATGTAGGTCGCTCTTTCGTGAGCCCCGTTTAAGTCGGTAGAGTCAGTGCTCTACCTAGAGTCTAGACTTCACAGGGGGCCTGCGAAAGCGCCGACAACGGTAACAGAAAAAACCCCGACCTTCTCCGCCTCTTAGTTAGGGAGAAAACACAGTTTAAAGTTTTTAAAAATGGCTGCCAAAATGGCCGACTTAGGTCTAACTTCGTCAGTTTTCAAGATAAATGACCGGTGTTTGGGCTTGTAAAAAAGGTCTCAAATAGAAGAATACAATTTTGGGGTCAATTTAATTAATTTATCAAAACTGTTGAATATATTTGGAAATAACAATAAAAATTTAATAAAAATCTTAAAAATTAATGGTTTTTCCAAAAAAAATTTGAAATTTTTTCTAGAATAGTCTTAAAAATATTAAGCTTCGATAAAAGCTGTCAATAAATTATCGAAAACTGTATCCCAACTGGTACCACGTGGGACTGTCAAAACTTTTAAAGGTAATAACTCAGAAACTACTTATCGCAAAAATCTAAAATTTTCAAAACTTATAGTGTGCATAAAGAGCTAAAAGATAATAATTTAAAAACAATACCTAAAAGATTTCGTTTCGGAGATAGGACCCTTCAAAGTTTGCAAAATTTTCGAAAATTCGTATCTTCGTCAGAATTTCACTTATCTTGACTCCGAAAGTGCCTCCGTGCTCGATGAGATGACGGCTACGTAGATCCACAGACAAATTGCTGTGAAGTCGTCGGGATCAGGTACCTCGTGGCCACGTGGTTTTTGTTTTTTTGCCTTTATTTCCGCGCGCCTGCACGGAAAAAATCGGCAAAAACGTCAAATGTGTAGAGCTCCAGAAGGCCCTCCCGGGGGTCAAATAAAAAAGGTAGGTCGTCGCTGCCAATTTTGAGGAAATCGCCTTCGAAGTTTGAAAAACTTGTAAATTCGCACTTTTTCACTCAAAACTTTTTGGAAAAATCACTTAGCGCAAAACGGATTTCGGGGCTGTATGCGCCGTCACTTTGCGCAACTTTTGGTATATTGCACTGCACTGTAGCACTCAAAATTACTATTTTTGTGATTTTTCCCGTGCGGAGCGGCCAATTTTCGTGGCGCTTTCGATGGCGTTTGGAGCGCGACTCGGTTAGGTTAGGTTAGGTTAGGTTAGGTTAGGTTAGGTTAGGTTAGGTTAGGTTAGGTTAGGTTAGGTTAGGTTAGGTTAGGTTAGGTTAGGTTAGGTTAGGTTAGGTTAGGTTAGGTTAGGTTAGGTTAGGTTAGGTTAGGTTAGGTTAGGTTAGGTTAGGTTAGGTTAGGTTAGGTTAGGTTAGGTTAGGTTAGGTTAGGTTAGGTTAGGTTAGGTTAGGTTAGGTTTTTTTTTTTTTTTTTTTTTTTTTTTTTTTTTTTTTTTTTTATTTCTCCTTTCCTTTGACATGTGATGAATCAAAGTCTGTTTTCTTTATTTCTTATAAACTACAGGGGGATACATTCATGCCCTGACAGGGCTTCAGGATTTATGCTATTTTAAATACTCTTAATTACATTTTAACTTATTTTCTTATCCTAAGTTTTACAAAATTAGTATCCTATAATATTTATTAAATCTATATAATATTATACCTATCTTTTATACATCTTAAATTAATATCTATTTGAACTTATGCTGTTCTATATATTTTTCAAAAATATACATTCACCATAATTTTGGTACCTATTTATTCCTATTTACTACCTTTTGTGCGATGTCTGTACAATATGCTATAAATTTATCCCTTATATCATTTACTGCCATAAACTTGTTAAGGTTTTCTGTGGAGATCTGGAGGTTTAGGGTTTGCTCGGCATCATGCCGTTTTAGCGCGAAGATAGGACAGTCTGTTAAAATGTGCACTACTGACTCGTCCACACCAGGTTCGCATATGCACGATGGATTCTCTTTACACTTGAACCGGTTCAAGTATTCGGAGAACCCACCGTGCCCCGTGAGAATCTGCGTTAACAGGCTGGTGGCCTCAAACTTCCGCACGCATTTGTACGCCAGCACAGCGTCCGGGAAGAAGAGTTTGGTGACTCCTGCTGTCGTGCCGCTTATGTACCGCCGGTTCCATTCGCGTAGCGTGTTCAGACGAATCTGACGCTTCACGTACGAGACCGGACAGTAATCATAATCGGCCCGTCTCTTGGTGTTTGCAGCTTCCTTCGCAAGCTGATCGGCGCGTTCGTTCCCCTCTAAGCCCGCGTGGGCTTTGATCCAGAATAAAGATACTTCTTTATTCTGGACCCTACTCGATCTGAGGTTTTCACGAGCCTCCACAGCTAGAGGGTGAAGGGAACCATTGTTCGTCACCGATTGCAGTGCTGATCTCGAGTCACTATAGATTCCAAAAGACAGCTCTTTACGCTTGAGGATCTCTCGCGTGGCTTTGCATATTGCCAGAAGTTCCGCTTGATAGACCGTGCAGTAAGATGGCAGTTTTAGCTTGCGGGCTTGGATTTCGGCATCACCAACCCAAAGGGATAGTGCTGCTCCGACTTCACCCTCAATCTTGCTGCCATCCGTGTAAATTTTTACTGCTGAGTCATGGTCTGGTTCTTGGTCTATCAAGCCGAACTTCAGGCATACGTGCTCCGCCGGATGCTTCGTCTGAATGTACGGCACCAGTGTTTCGACCTCTCTGTCCATGAGTTCCGGTCGAGATACTCCCCTCTTCGCCTCATACAGGGCGGCTGCCTCTTGTATGCGGAGATCGAGTGGGAGTATCCCGGCCAGGGTCAGGGCAGAGTTCAGGGAGACGGTGCGGTACGCTTTCGTTAGCTTCTGGGCAAATCCTCGTTGGACCGCGTTTAGCTGCTTCTGGATCCCTAACTTCTTTGTTGCCGGTGCCCAGACGCTGGCTGCGTACATGACAATAGGCTCTACAGCCGCCGTGTAAATAGACCTGATAACTTCAGGATTCAGACCCCAGCTGATCCTGGCGGCTCTAGATAACTGCTTGTAAACGTTCAACGCCTTCTTGCACACATTGGAGGCGTGGCTGTTGAACGTCAGCTTGTTATCTATCGTGAGCCCCAGGATCTTGAACTCCGACGACAGGCCGATGCCGACCCCGCCCATGCTAAGGAGTGGTGTATCATACTTCAGTTTTCTAGTTATGACCATCGCGTTGGTCTTGTGTGGTGCGAACTTTAACTTGTTTCTGATACCCCACTCCCTGACATAGGCAAGGGCGGCATTCGCCCGTCGCTGGACCTCCAGAGCCGTGTCTCCATCAAACACAAGGACCACGTCGTCCGCGAAAGCCTGACAGTAGTCCTGCCTATCCTCTAATCCTTTGAGTAAGGGGTCCAAGAGGAGGTTCCATAAAATGGGACCCCCTATCGACCCCTGGACGCAACCCTTACTTGTGACCTTGTTGTGCTCCTCTCCCGCGTACCTAACCCTGACCTGCCTATCAGATAGGTAGCTGTCCACGAGTCTTCTTATGTTGACAGGAGTCTCCTCTTCGGCCAGCCTACACCTTATTGCGGGCCACCAGGCGCTATCGAAAGCTCCCTCTATGTCTAATGATATCAATACAACGATCTTCTTTTCACCAAGTTTGTCTTGTATATGATGTATCATATCATAGAGGGAGTCCTCGGTGCTTCTCTTGGGCATGAAGCCGAACTGACGGGTGCTCATCCTTGGTATAAGGTGCCACTTCATCCGCGCCACGATCATCTTTTCAAGAATCTTTCCTGGCACCGGCAACAACCCTATAGGTCTGTACGATTTTGGATTGGTATAGTCGTCCTTGCCTGGCTTTCTCAATACCACCACTGTGGCATCCTTCCAGATGGTCGGGAAGTGTGAGAGAGCCAGGCACCTGTTGGCCAATGCCAGGAAAGCCTCTGGATCATTCCCGATAGCTTGGCTGCAGATGTCGGCAGTGAGACCATCTGCTCCCGGAGCTTTTTTGGGGTTAAAGTGTTCCACCGCTGCTCTGAGCTCCTCCATTGTAAACGGTGGGTCATGAGACTCACCATGTACTGAACCGTTTACTTGGTCAGCATTTGTTCTGGTCAGCCGGTGGTCGGCGTTATCTTCTTCCTCTCTGTCCTCCGGGTAAAAGATGTCTGCCAAGGTTTTTGCGGATTCCTTTGGGTCTATTTGCCTCCCATCTCTCACCAGGGGTATGTCCTCTTGTCGTATAGATGTTCTACCAATCACCCTATAAATCCCTTCCCATAACCCCTCTTTATCCTGCTTCTTACAGAATTCCTTCCAGCTTTCCGTCTTTGCTTTTTCTACCTGCTCTAAAAAGTGTTTTCTTGCTTCCAGGTACTCATCTACAACTCTGGATCTTCGAACTTCTGATGCACCTCGGATGCGGCGCTTCAGGGTGATGGAATGTCTCTTCAGCGCGGCGAGTTCTTCGGACCACCACGGAAAGGTAAGCTTTTCTGCTGTTTTCTTCTTTTTCAATGTGTGTTTACATGTCTGTGCTATTGTATCTATGTATTTGACTGTTGTGTGTTCTAATTGTATTGTGTCGGTTATTTGTTCTATTGCTTCTTTGTTAATATTATTATCTATTTTTAATTGGGCCAATTTCTCATGAAATTGACTCCAATTTGCCTTCTTTGTATTATACAACCTGGTTGTCCTACTTATGCTTACCCCTTTTGCTTTTCTTAGCGCTATGTAGAAGGTGATTCCGTTGTGGTCCGAGTTCGTCAAGTCATCCATCACTCTCCACCCGTTTATGAAGGCCAACATGTCCATAGAGCAGGCAGTTACATCGGGATGGCTGGTGTAGGATACCCCTCCTCTGATGGTGTCGAAAGTGGGGGTGTCCCCTTCATTCAGCACCTGCAGGCCCAGTTCTTCGAGAGTGCCCGACATTTCCTCACCTCTGTCATCAACTGTGGTGCTGCCCCACCAGGTGCTCTTCGCGTTTGCGTCTCCTCCAATAATGATTCTCATCGGGCCAACCTGCTCCGTGATTTTCTTAATTTGCTCTAGGTATGGCTCTATGGGTAGAGTTGGCTCAAAGTAGAATGAAATGGCAACAATCTGCCAGGCACCGGTTCGGATCCTTACCACAACGATGTTGTTTGTGGTGAGTTCTGGGTACTGCAAGACGTCAAGATCGTGATCGAACACAGCTATTGCCGCCTTAACAGTCCCTTCTCCTTGGTCGGTGCTCTGGTAGATTCTCACCCCTCTGTGTCCTCTCATTCTACCGATGCTACCCACATACGGTTCCTGGAGCAATGCAAATGCCACCTTTTTCTTGTCGGCTTCGATCATCAGCTCGTTGGTGGCCGTTTGCATCCGTTGGAGGTTGACCTGAAGGACGCGATAGGGTTTCTCTCCGGTTGGGGTTGCGATAGAGTGTGCGCCAATGGTGCCTTTAGCAGTACGCTACAGAGGCGCGTGCCATGGCATCCCACTTTCGCCTTACTGCACACTCGTCACTGAACGCATTATGCTCCGTTGCATCCAGCTTTGCGTGCCTGCAGTTGCAACAGGAAGGTGCTAAGCCGCTCAGCCAGTCTTCACATTTGGACCTCATATGGGGGCCTCCACAGTGGCTGCACTTTTCAATGCTCTCTCTGCAGTGGCGTCGACCGTGGCCATATCCGAGGCACAGAGAGCACTGAACCAACGGTGATTGGTCCGCTACCTTCACTCTCTGGAGGTCGATGTGAACCTCTCCTGCCTCCACCATCAGGTTCCAGATCTTGGGGGAAACCTTGATGATGATGTGGCACATATGGGGGTTCCTGGCCCTCCTTCTGTAGCGGATCTCGATTCGGTCATCCTGTTTGTCGAGATTTCTGAGAATGTTTCCGTTTTGGTTCCTCAGGGCGTTTGTGACATCCTCGTCACTATGGAAATTTAAAACGTCTCTGAGGATCAAAAGTGGGTCTTTGTTCTGGATCTCCTCGACATTCAGGTACGACTCCACCTTTCTGAGCCTTTCCTTTACCTTCTCCCTTTCTACCTCTGTCCGGCATCCCACTATAATTTTTCCGTCCTTTGCCTGCCTTACTCTATCCACCTGTATCCCGCCTTCTTTCGCGTTCACTGCCGATCTTATTCTGCTGAGGATCTCTTCTCCCGTTTCTTTCTCGTCTTTGGAGGAGACTCTTACCGAGTGTAGCGCGGTCCGCTCATGGGGCTGCTTCCTGTGCAGGCCTGCAGCTACTCCCGCGTACGAGGTTCTTTCCTGTGTCTCATTTTGTCTTCTTATCTCCTCTTTCAGGCTCTCCATCTTTTCCATATTTTCCTTCAGCAGTTTACTGTTTTCTTTTAATTGTTTCCCTAATTCCTCTTCACCAATTATTCTTCTTCCTGTTTCTTTATTTTCTGTATCTTTACCTTTTTCTTCTTGGTTTGGCTTCTCAGTCACTGCAGCTTTCCCTTTTATGCTCTTTGATTCTGCCTCTGCCTCCTTGACTAGCTCGAACAATCGGTCTACAGCTTGTATGACACTTGCTTTAATGTCTGTTTTCAAGTTCCTCGAGAGTTCGAGGTTTGTCTTGGCTTTGCTGAGGCATGCCTTAGCTTCGGCAGTCCTATTTGGGAATCTGTCACTTTTTTGTGAAGTCGACTTTCCTTCTTGCGAGGACAGTTTTGGTTTTGGGGCTAGGCCCGTCTTCCTCGGTGAAGTCGGTGTCTTGGGCTTTGGCGAAGAAGATTTCCTACCCTTCACTAGCTCCCACTCTCCCACACTCCGCCTCACGTTGCAGGTCTGCTGCTGTTCTTCCGCCTGCTGTGCGGGACCTGCCTGCTGTGAGGTACCTGATTGCTGTATGGGACATGCCTGCTGTGAGGGAACTGCCTGCTGTGAGGGACCTGCCTGTTCCATTCGTGGTGGTGATGGTGATGAATGAGAGTTCAAACTGACAGGTTGGTTGGTCTTCTTCACTGGTGTGTGAAAGGCAGCAAACATTTTGCGGTCAAAGGAAATTCGTCAATATACACGAGTCAGTAAAATGCAAAAATAAAAGTAAGTTTGTATAAGTTGTAAATATAATAATATGTGTTTTCCTAATTCTAATATATGTTTTTCTGTTTCAGGTCGCCCGGCTGAGATCAACCCACGCAGCACTTGGAGACTCGCGGTCACAACTCTACTCCACGTGGGAGTCACGAGGTCACAAGGTAAGAGCAAGGTAAGTTTCGAAAAAGTAGAGTTTTGTAGAGTACAGCTCTACCAACTACTTGGTCAGGCTAGTCTAAAAGTGTCAATAAACACAAGTCAATCAACAAAATAAACAACGAAATAATTTTTTACGAAAAATTTTTTGCTCTACCTAGAGTCACCTGGTATAAATTAGAAGGTGGGTCTAGAAATTTTCTATCCAATAGAAAAAGTCCCGTTTGATTTGGAGTAAGGGTCGCCGAGATATTTTAATTTAAAAATTTCCAAGATGGCGGACAAAATGGCGGCTATGGTGTGTAATCCTCGTAGTTTCGTCAATTTTGCTCCTAGAGCACTGCGATTTGAACTACTGAAAAGAGCACTAGAAGTCGGATTAGGTGGGTGGGAATGAAAAATGGAGGGGGGGGAGTGTAAGGTGGGGGAGTGGGGGGAAGGGAATGGGTAGCTTAGGTTCAGGTGATGTCTCCACAGAAAGTCCCGACAGGCTACGACACCTTGGTCCAAAGTTACAGAAGTTTGAAAATTTTCAAAATGGCGGACAAAATGGCCGTCCAGGTCTAATTTTGTTAGTTTAAGGGCGAAATGAACTGTGTTTGGGCTTGTTAGAAAGGTATTTACAAGCCCAGTCCAATGGTACAAATTTAAATAAAATATTAAAGCCCCCCGATTTTTAAAATACAAAAACACCTAAAAATGTACAAAAATGATCCTGAAAAATTTAATTTCGGTCCGATTTCTTCGGGAAAAAGCTAGGAATACTTAAAATTATGTCTTAAATCTACATACAGTATTATATTAGTTCTAACTAGTTCCTGAGTGGTACCTCGTGGTGACCTTGAATCTTTAAAACTAAATTACTCAAAAACTAGTTGATGAAGATGCCCTGAATTTTTGCACCCAGGTAGAGGACCTAGATGCCAACACTATAAGAATTTAAAATTTATATGTAAAAGATTTATTTAAAAAGTTATTAAGTGTTCAAAATTACAAAATTTAGAAAAATCGCTAATCTGGTGAAAACTTAGCTTTTTCAATTTCTTGAAGTGCCTCCCGTATCAGCGCTCTGGTGCCCTTCAGATGGTGTTGTCCAATGGTGTCCAGCGGCACGGGGTCACTGACCTCGTGACCACGTGGTTTTTGTTTTTTTTGCCGATTTCTCCGCACTCCTGCACGGGAAAAATCGGCAAGTGATGTCAATCGATGGGTGTCCAGAAGGCCTTTCAGAAGGCAGTGTAAAAAAGGGGGGTCGTCGCTGCCGATCCCGAGAAACTTGCGTTTTAATATCCGAATTTGAGGTTAAAATCACTTTTTTTCCGTATAACTCGTTGAAACTTTCACTGATCGATGCGCCGTTTTCACAGGCGCGTGCGCTGTTAAAATGCGCTTCTTCCGGTATGCAACACTTGTATATTTGAGAGAAAAAACCACTTTTCGCGAATTTTTTTCCTGCGGAGCGGCTCAAATTCGTGGCGTTCTCGGCTGCGGATGGCCAGCGACTGATGGTTAGGTTAGGTTAGGTTAGGTTAGGTTAGGTTAGGTTAGGTTAGGTTAGGTTAGGTTAGGTTAGGTTAGGTTAGGTTAGGTTAGGTTAGGTTAGGTTAGGTTAGGTTAGGTTAGGTTAGGTTAGGTTAGGTTAGGTTAGGTTAGGTTAGGTTAGGTTAGGTTAGGTTAGGTTAGGTTAGGTTAGGTTAGGTTAGGTTAGGTTAGGTTAGGTTAGGTTAGGTTAGGTTAGGTTAGGTTAGGTTAGGTTAGGTTAGGTTAGGTTAGGTTAGGTTAGGTTAGGTTAGGTTAGGTTAGGTTTTTTTTTTTTTTTTTTTTTTTTTTTTTTTTGCTCCAACCTACCTAGTTTTCCCCGAATATGGGTTCAGGATTGGATTACAGGGTGTCCTTTATTTCTTATTTTATTATTTTACAACGTTCTTTCACTTTATTTCAATCTTATTCTATACATTTTAAGTTGTCTTACATAGTGCTTATTTCATCTATATTTCTAATGCGTTTATACAGTTTTATATATACAGTTTAGTTTTAACAATCTATTCTTATCTTTCTAACAAATTTTTAATTACTGTTCTTATTTTACGATTTTACTTAAATAACTATTGGCCATACTTTGCTATGATTAATATAATTAAATATATAACATAACAAATACTTATTTATCTAGTTTTATTCCTATTATTTACTATTTCACATATTTGAGTACAGTAATCTACAAAATCTGCAGCGCTAGCCTTACTAGTAAGCAGCTCCTGCAAGTTCTCTTTTATAATTTTTATTCCTATTTTTTGCTCAAAACTAAATCTTAGCGCTGCTTGAGCTGGGCACTGTGTTAAGATGTGTGGCACGTCCTCGTCAGCGTCTGGCTCACAGATGCATGATGGGTTGTCCTTGCATTTGAACCGGTTCAAATACTGGGAGAACCCACCATGTCCCGTGAGTATCTGAGTGAGTACACCCACCGGTCGAGCCTTCCGCACGAATCGGTATGCGCACCTAACGTCCGGGAGGAAAAGTTTTGTAATGGACGCGGTGTCCCCGGCTTTGTATCGAGCGTCCCATTCTGTCAAGAATGTTTCCCTAATCATCCGCTTGATATGTGATACAGGACATCGGTCGTACACTGGCTTCCTATTGGACGCAAGGGCAGCCTCTTTGGCCAACTCATCGGCGCGTTCGTTGCCCGGGAGCCCCGCATGGGCTTTGACCCAGTACAGGGAGACATCCTTGCCTTGAGTCAAAGCCAACCGCAGATTGCTCCTGGTCTCCACTGCGAGAGGATGGAGGATGCCATGGTTAGCGACCGTCTCCAATGCGGCCATCGAATCGCTGTACAGACCAAAGCTTCGCTCCTTCCTCTTGAGGATCACCTCCGTGGCCTTGCAAATGGCCAGCAGTTCCGCCTGGTAGACTGTACAGTACGCGGACAGGCTAAGCTTGAGGTTCTTGATCTCGGCCTCACCGTCCCACAAGGACAGTGCTGCTCCGACCTTTCCCTCAATCTTGCTGCCGTCGGTGAATATTCGCACCTGCTGCACATTGTACCTGTCAACTAGGTTTTGGTCTTCCAGGCGGACACACTCAATGGCCACATGTTCAGCCGGATGAAGAGATTCTGCAAACCTTACCGGACACTCGGGCTCTCTGTCCTTGAGGCATGGCAGGGATGACCCTCTCTTCACCTCGTACAGTGCGGCTGCTTCCTGTATCCTGAGGTCGAGAGGCAGTATCCCCGCCAGCACTAATGCCGAGTTTAGGGAAACTGTTCGGTAAGATTTGCAGAGCTTTTGGGCGAAACCTCTCTGGACCATGTCGAGCAACTTTCGTACCCCAAGTTTTTTGGCGGCAGGCGCCCATGCTGGCGCGGCATACATGATAGTTGGCTCTACTGTAGCCGTGTATATCATGCGTATGACCTCGGCGTGTAAACCCCAATCCACTCTCGCGGCCTTTGAGAGTTGCTTGTAAATTTCAAGCGCCTTCTTACACTGTAGTGCGACGTGCGTGTTAAAAGTCAATTTGTCGTCTATAGTCAGACCTAGGATCTTGACCTCCCGTGACATGCCAACGCTCACTCCTCCCATGGTCAGCAGCGGGGTGTCGTACTTAAGCTTCTTGGTTAGTACCATTGCGCAAGTTTTGTGCGGCGCAAATTTCAGCTTGTTCCGAACACCCCACTGCTGCACATAGGCAAGCGCCGCGTTGGCCTGCCTCGAGACGTCAAGCCCAGTGTCTCCGTCAAAAGTCAACACCACGTCGTCAGCAAAGGCCTGCACACACACCCCCCTATCCCCCAGCTCGCGCAGCAGAGGATCCAGAAGAAGGTTCCATAGGATGGGACCACCGATTGACCCTTGCACACAACCCTTGTTGGTGCTCCTCGTGCATTCTTCCCCGGCGAATCTTACACTGACTTTTCTGCAGTCGAGATAGCTATCCAGTAGCCTCCTGATATTGACCGGACACTTTTCCTCAGCCAGACGGATTCGGATGATCGGCCACCACGCGCTATCGAAGGCGCCCTCTATATCCAATGACACTAGGGTTACCAGCTTCTTCAGCCTGATCCTGTCCTTGATATGGTGTATTAGCGTATAGAGGGCGTCCTCGGTGCTTTTCTGGGGCATGAATCCAAACTGGCGAGTACTGATCCTCGGTACTAGGTGCCATTTGATCCGTGCTACTGTCATCTTCTCCAGGACCTTCCCCAAAACTGGCAGTAGGCCAATGGGCCTATAAGCTTTGGGGTTCGTGTAGTCATCCTTGCCCGGTTTTCTCAGGACTACCACGGTTGCCTGCTTCCAGATGTCCGGGAAGTGACCCATTTCCAGGTACTTGTTGAAGAGGGCAAGGGACGCGTCCAGGTCCTGGTAGATAGCTCTACTGCAGATATCCGCTGTGAAGCCGTCCGCTCCAGGGGCCTTCTTTGGGTTAAAACTTCCCACCGCGGTCTTCAGCTCCAGCAGTGTAAACGGTGGGTCATGGCTTTCATCATGCTTCCACTCGTTAACCCGCTTTGCCGCTTCTCTAATGCAGCGATGTTCCTCATCGTCAGTTTCCTCCAGGTCTTGTGGGTAGAACGTCTCCGCTAGTAAGTTCACCGACTCTCTTGGGTTTAAGAATGCACCATCTTTGGTTAAGGTCAAGTCTTCTTGTCTCCTGGTGGTCCTACGGATGATGCGGTAAATACCGTCCCATACTCCTTCCTTGTCCTGTCTTCTACAGAACTCCTTCCAACTGTCTATTTGGGCTTTCTTGGCTTGGCACTCATATTCCTCTTTCTTTTCCAGGTACTCAGCTACCACTATTTCCCTGCGGTGAGGTGCCGCATTCCTGATCTTTCGCCTGAAGGTAGTGGTAACTTTTTTCAGCCTTGCGAGCTCATCATTCCACCATGGGACCTTGAGTACTTCGGTACTCTTCTTTATAGGCATGCTGGCGTTGCATGCCTCCGTGATAGCTTCTGTGAATCGTACAGTTAGATTTTCCAAATCTGTTTTACTGTCGATTAATTGGATGCTTTTTAAGTTGAAGTTACGGTCTAATTTTGTTTGTGCTAGTTTACTGTCAAAAAGGTCCCATTTCGCTTTTCTTGTGTTGTAGAGCCTAGTTGTGCTCTGTACTTTGAGGCCTCTACTTCGGCGGAGATTTATTTCGAACAAGATAGCGTTGTGGTCAGAGCTCGTCATCTCCTGGTCTACCCTCCAGTTGTCTACCAATTCCAGTAGGTCTTCCGTGCAGGCTGTGATATCTACGAAACTAGTGTACGCCACGTTACCCCTCACGGTGTCAAAAGTGGGCGTATCACCTGTATTGAGTACCTGTAATCCAGACTCTTCCAGGGTCCCGGACATCTCTACTCCCCTGTGGTCTTCTATGGTGCTGCCCCACCAGGTGCTCTTGGCGTTACAATCGCCTCCTATTAGCAGTCCTCTTGGGCCCAGCTCCTCTTTGATCTTCTTTACCTGATCCAGGTATGGCTCTATGGGCTGATCTGGTTCGAAGTAAAAGGATACCGCCACGATTTCCCAGGTGCTGGTTCGGATCTTCAACACAACCACGTTGTTAGTCGTGAATTTCGGGCACTGGATGACGTCAAGCTTGTGGTCAAAGACCACTATTGCCGCCTTCACAGTCCCATCTCCTACTTGAGCACACTGGAAGACTCTCGCCCCACGGTAGTCCTTCATCCTCTTCACCCCGCCCACATATGGCTCCTGGACCAGTGCAAATGCCAGATTTCGCCTGCTGGCTTCTATAAAGAGTTCCGTGGTTGCTAGCTCTTTTCTCTGGAGGTTCGCCTGGGCCACTGCATATCCTCTGGTGGGGTCGCCTGCCCCGGAGCGACTTGGATCCACCTTAGCAATACGCTACTTTAGCCCTCGCCAGTGCCTCCCATCTCCTACGCACTGGGCACTCTAGGCTAAAGGCGTTATGCTCCGCATTCTCCGCTTTGGCGGCCACGCAATTGCAGCAAGACGGTGCTGCTTCGGCTAGGTAATCCGCGCATTGGCTCTTTATATGCGGGCCGCCACAATGGCTGCATTTCGGTAAGGTGTCCACACAGAACCGCCGACCATGTCCGTAAGCCAGGCACATAGAGCACTGCACTAGAGGAGACTGGTCTTCGACCTTAACCCTTTGCAGGTCTATGTGGACCGCTCCCTTGGCCATCATACGGCTATAGATTTGTGGGGACACCCTTAACGCGATGTGGTTCGTGAGTGGGTTTCTAGCTCGTCGTTTAAAACGAACCTCCACTCGATCGTCCTTCTTGTCGAGGCCATGAAAAACCCCTCCATTTTGGTTTCTCAAGGCTGCTAAGACGTCTTCATCGCTATTCAGCTTCAGCACGTCCTTGAGGACTAGCATGGGGTCCTGGTTCTTCATCTCCTCGACAACAAGCCGACCGTCAGCACTCTTAAGTCGCTCCTTTATTCTTTCCCTTTCTTCTTCCGTCTTGCATCCTATAATAACCTTCTTGTCCTTAACCTTCCGGATCCTCTCAACAGTGACCCATCCATCCTTTGCGTTTACAGCCTTCCTGATCTCATTCACAACTTCATCTCCGGTATGCTCTTCGTCTTTTGAAGTGACGAGTATGGAGTGAAGCGCACTACGCTCAGGCGCCAGTCTGTTTGGCTGTGTGGCTGTCACGCTTGCATAAGTGCCCTGTGTCAGTGAAGTTGCGTGGTGCAACGCGATGGTTTCTTTGAGCTTTTCCATTTCCAGGTGGGTCCTGTCTATCTTTTCACCCTGTTCCCTCATCATACGTATGAGTTCCTGATTTTCTTTTCCCTTCCCTTGTTCCATTCCCATTTCCTTTTCATTGCTACATCTAGCTTCCCCACTAATATTCAGCTTTTCTTTTACAGATGCAGCCGCCTCGTCTTTTATCAGCTGATACATTTTCTCCACCGCCAGAGCAATGCCTGTCTTGATGTCTGACCTCAGATTACGAGACTCAGCTAGGTGCGCCTTTGCCCTCTGAAGCCAGACCCGGCTCTCTTGTACTCTGTTTGTGGGCTTAGGTACATCTGTCAACAGCTTCGGCGACCCACTCGCTGCCTCCACGGATGCCCTTCGCGTCCCTGGCTTCCCTGCCGGGGGCGCCACCTTTACGTTTGGCCTCAAGGGGGCCGCCGCAGCCGTCGCCGGTTTTTTCGGGGACCGTGATGATGCTGTAGAGGTGCCTGGCCTGGCTTGGTCTACAGTGCCACTTTCCCACTCTCCTATACTCCGCCGCACATTAGGTGCTTGCACCTGGCTCTTCGGAGAGGGTCCTGCCGCCTCTCTGTCGATAGGAGAGACTGAGGCGCTCATGGCGGTTTTTTTCTTTATGGGTGTGTGTGAGAGAAACATGGTCAGGGTACGGTAAGTTAGTCTGTCAAAGTCAGTAAACAATCAGTCTTATAATCCTAAAGTGCACCGGTCAAAAAACTCAGTAACACGCACAGTCAACACAAAACACAAATATGTAAAATATAAAATAAGTAAAACAATAGTTTAAATTAAAATAGTCAAAATGAATAAAATGTAATATTACCGCAATAATAAAATGTCGCGTAACCCAGGTAGGTTTAGGTCAAGGTAAGGTAGATTCTTAAAGTTATAGCCACGGGGGGGGGGGGTAGAGGGGAAAAGGTAAGAAGTTAGGTTAGGTTAGGTTAGGTTAGGTTAGGTTAGGTTAGGTTAGGTTAGGTTAGGTTAGGTTAGGTTAGGTTAGGTTAGGTTAGGTTAGGTTAGGTTAGGTTAGGTTAGGTTAGGTTAGGTTAGGTTAGGTTAGGTTAGGTTAGGTTAGGTTAGGTTAGGTTAGGTTAGGTTAGGTTAGGTTAGGTTAGGTTAGGTTAGGTTAGGTTAGGTTAGGTTGTTAGGTTAGGTTAGGTTAGGTTAGGTTAGGTTAGGTTAGGTTAGGTTAGGTTAGGTTAGGTTAGGTTAGGTTAGGTTAGGTTAGGTTAGGTTAGGTTAGGTTAGGTTAGGTTAGGTTAGGTTAGGTTAGGTTAGGTTAGGTTAGGTTAGGTTAGGTTAGGTTAGGTTAGGTTAGGTTAGGTTAGGTTAGGTTAGGTTAGGTTAGGTTAGGTTAGGTTAGGTTAGGTTAGGTTAGGTTAGGTTAGGTTAGGTTAGGTTAGGTTAGGTTAGGTTAGGTTAGGTTAGGTTAGGTTAGGTTAGGTTAGGTTAGGTTAGGTTAGGTTAGGTTAGGTTAGGTTAGGTTAGGTTAGGTTAGGTTAGGTTAGGTTAGGTTAGGTTAGGTTAGGTTAGGTTAGGTTAGGTTAGGTTAGGTTAGGTTAGGTTAGGTTAGGTTAGGTTAGGTTAGGTTAGGTTAGGTTAGGTTAGGTTAGGTTAGGTTAGGTTAGGTTAGGTTAGGTTAGGTTAGGTTAGGTTAGGTTAGGTTAGGTTAGGTTAGGTTAGGTTAGGTTAGGTTAGGTTAGGTTAGGTTAGGTTAGGTTAGGTTAGGTTAGGTTAGGTTAGGTTAGGTTAGGTTAGGTTAGGTTAGGTTAGGTTAGGTTAGGTTAGGTTAGGTTAGGTTAGGTTAGGTTAGGTTAGGTTAGGTTAGGTTAGGTTAGGTTAGGTTAGGTTAGGTTAGGTTAGGTTAGGTTAGGTTAGGTTAGGTTAGGTTAGGTTAGGTTAGGTTAGGTTAGGTTAGGTTAGGTTAGGTTAGGTTAGGTTAGGTTAGGTTTTTTTTTTTTTTTTTTTTTTTTTTTTTGTCTCCTTTCCTCTGGTTGGTTAGGTTAGGTTAGGTTAGGTTAGGTTAGGTTAGGTTAGGTTAGGTTAGGTTAGGTTAGGTTAGGTTAGGTTACGTTAGGTTAGGTTAGGTTAGGTTAGGTTAGGTTAGGTTAGGTTAGGTTAGGTTAGGTTAGGTTAGGTTAGGTTAGGTTAGGTTAGGTTAGGTTAGGTTAGGTTAGGTTAGGTTAGGTTAGGTTAGGTTAGGTTAGGTTAGGTTAGGTTAGGTTAGGTTAGGTTAGGTTAGGTTAGGTTAGGTTAGGTTAGGTTAGGTTAGGTTTTTTTTTTTTTTTTTTTTTTTTTTTTTTTTTTTTTTTTTTTTTTAATACCCCTAGCTTTACCAGGGACCTGGTTTACAATTTTATCCTATTTCAACCCATTCATTCAAGTTCTCACTTTTATGCTTCTCGCACTTCCACTCCTCATACTTTGTCTTTCTTTTATCCGTCTCCTTTCGTTCTTTATCTATTCTATCTATCCTACTTATTGTTTTTCTTAAAATACAGGGGAATGAAGAGACCGTTCGCAAATTTCTTTATTTTCTTAAGCTGATTACATATATCTTAATCTACTTTCTTAATGCTTATGAATTACAACATACTATAGTTATACATATACTTATTTGTTTTATCTTCTTATTTTATTTCTATGCTGTTTATATATATACACTATATATATGACAACATACCTTATTTATCTATTTCTATTTATTACTCTATTGACAATATTTATACAGTATTCTAAAAATCTATTTCTACTATTTTTGTTACTTATCAGGTTAGGTAAATTTTTTATTATTATTTTTTGATCTAGGGCTTGTTCTATTTCGAATCTCTCTAGACCATAGGCTGGGCATTCGGTTAGGATGTGTTCGACAGTTTCACATTGGTCGGGCTCGCAAATGCACCATGGGTTGTCCTTGCACTTGAAGCGATGCAAGTAATAGGAAAACCCACCGTGCCCTGTCAGAAGCTGGGTCGTCACTCCATTGGGCTCTATTTTCCTAACCGTCCTAAAAGCTTCCACAGCGTCAGGGAAGAACAGCTTGGTAGTTGCCGCAGTTTCACCAGTTATATATCTCCGATTCCATTTGTCTAGCGTATCCTTGCGGATTTGCCGCTTGGCAAATGAAATCGGACATTTGTCGTAGGCCGGCTTGGTTTTGGATTTTAGCGCTGCGTCCTTCGCCAATTGGTCGACTCTCTCGTTACCCTCTAGACCCGCGTGGGCTTTTATCCAAAACAATGAAACAGTTTTACGCTGGTGTTTACATTGTTTTAGATTAAGTCGGGTTTCGACTGCTAGAGGGTGGAGAGTGCGGTTGTTGGTGATTGCTTCCAAAGACGATCTCGAGTCGCTAAATATCCCGAAGCTGGGTTCTGGGCGTGCCAGGATCTCCCTTGTGGCTTTGCAAATGGCCAGCAATTCTGCTTGGTAGACCGTGCAGTACGACGGCAGCTTCAATTTCTGGTTTTTAGTTTCAGCCTCTTCGTTCCAGAGAGACAATGCGGCTCCAACTTTACCATCGATCTTGCTGCCGTCTGTGAATATACGAACCGCTTGGCGGCTGTGCATGTTCACTTGCTCTTGGTCTTCCAGGCATGTAAATTCCAAGGCCATTTGTTCAGCTGGGTGGGGTGTGTCGGCAAACGCAGTCATTCGCTCCACCTCTCCGTCTCCTGTTGTTGGTCGGGCCAACCCCTTCTTCACCTCGTACAGGGCAGCTGCCTCTTGTATTCTGAGGTCAAGAGGGAGTATTCCGGCCAGCAACAGTGCCGAGTTCAGAGAGGTGGTACGATAGGCCTTGCACAATTTCTGCGCAAAGCCTCTTTGGACTGCGTTGAGATGTTTCTGTATGCCCAGTTTTTCGGTCGCAGGTGCCCATGCGCTGGCCGCATACATAATCACGGGCTCGACCACTGCCGTGTAAATGGTGCGTATGACGTCTGGATGGAGGCCCCAGCTTATCTTGGCGGCTCTAGACAGCTGTTTGTATAGATTAAGTGCCTTTTTGCACGTGTGTGCCACGTGGCTGTTGAAGGTCAACTTATTGTCTATGGTGAGCCCCAAGATTTTAAACTCTTGCGACATGCCAATGTCGGTCCCGCCCATGCTCAGGAGTGGAGTGTCATACTTGAGTTTCCGCGTTATTACCATTGCGTTAGTTTTGTGCGGTGCGAATTTCAACTTGTTTCTGACTCCCCACTCCCGCACATAGGCTAGAGCGGCATTCGCACGTCGCTGTACCTCTATTGCAGTGTCCGCGTCAAACACTAACACCACGTCGTCGGCGAATGCTTGGCAGTAATCACCGCGCTGCTCTAAGCCCTGAAGCAGTGGATCGAGGAGGAGGTTCCACAGGATCGGTCCTCCTATCGAACCTTGGACACAACCTTTGGATGTTGTTTTGGTTACTTGTTCGCCCGCATATCGTACGTTTACCACTCTGTCTCGCAAGTAACTGTCCATGACTCGTCTGATGTTTACCGGGCATTTCTCTTCCGCCAGTCTGACTCTAATTGCGGGCCACCATGCGCTATCAAAGGCTCCCTCTATGTCTAGGGAGATCATTGTGATCAGTTTTCGTTGTCTCAGCTTTTCGCGTATGTGCTCGATTAAGACATAGAGGGAGTCTTCAGTGCTTCTTTGGGGCATGAAGCCATATTGGCGGGTGCTCATTTTCGGGAGTATGTGCCACTTGATTCGGCTTACTAACATCTTCTCCAGAATTTTTCCCATCACTGGTAATAACCCTATCGGTCTGTAGGATTTGGGGTCTGAGTAGATCTCCTTTCCTGGTTTTCTCAGCACCACCACTGTCGCCTCCTTCCAGATCTTCGGGAAGTGGCCCAACTCTAAACATTTGTTGGCCAGTGACAGGAAAATTTCGTGGTCTTGGTTAATTGCGTGTTCGCAAATATCGGCGGTCAGACCATCCGATCCCGGAGCTTTTTTCGGATTGAAGTTAGTCACAGCGGCTTTTAGTTCTTCACAGGTAAATGGTGGGTCATGTTTTTCATCATGACCCGGGCCATTTACTTTTTCAGCTAACTGTCTGATTTGTTTGTGACCTTCGCTGTCTTCGTTCTCATCGTCCTCCGGGTAAAAGGTCTCCGCCAGCAGTGTCGCTGACTCCCTTGGGTTGAGCGATTTTCCATTTCCGACCAGTAACTCATCCTCTTGTCTCTTTGCAGTCCTTCCTATGACCCTGTAAATCCCTTCCCAGAGTCCTTCTTTATCCTGTTTCCCGCAAAACTCCTTCCAGCTTTCCGTTTGAACCTTTTTTACTTTACTCTCATATTCTTCTTTCTTTTCCAGGTACTCCCGGACTACTTTCGTCTTCCGGATCGGCGCTGCGCATCGGATTCTACGCTTCCTGGTGGTGACTTCTTTCTTCAGCACGGCGAGGTCTTCAGTCCACCACGGTACGGTAAGTTTACTTTGAGTTTTCTTTTTTGGTATATTT
The DNA here is from genome assembly GCA_949316285.1 of Eupithecia subumbrata. Classification (NCBI taxonomy): domain Eukaryota; kingdom Metazoa; phylum Arthropoda; class Insecta; order Lepidoptera; family Geometridae; genus Eupithecia; species Eupithecia subumbrata. Next base: position 64,267 of record OX438644.1, on the reverse strand, counting down.
TCGATGCATGCTTGTGTTATTATTTCTATGTAGTTCTTTGTTGTGGTTTCTAGTTGTGTTTTGCTATTGATTTTGTTAATTTCTGTTTTACTAATGTTCTTTTCTTCTAGCAATTGGGCCATTTTCACATGAAACTGGTTCCAGTTTGCTTTTTTGCTATTGTAGATTCTGGTTGTTCTGCTTATGTTCGTACTTTGTGCTTTGGTGACTCTAATTTTAAATGTAATCGCGTTGTGGTCTGAATTCGTTATGCCGTCGTTCACTCTCCAGTCTTCCACCAGGTTCAGCATGTCCGTTGCGCAGGCCGTCACATCCACAAAACTGATGTACGTTTTTCCACCCCTGACGGTCTCGAATGTTGGGGTGTCGCCTTCATTTAGTACCTGCATACTCATTTCATTAAGGGTCCCAGCCATTTCCTCTCCCCTGCTATCTACTTTCGGGCTGCCCCACCATGTGCTTTTTGCGTTAGCATCCCCTCCTATTATAAGCTTAGGACCAAATTTTTGTTCAACCTTTTTTAGCTGCTCCAGATACGGTTCTATGGGTTGGTCTGGCTCAAAGTAGAACGAAGCCACCACAATCTCCCAGGTCTTAGATCGGATTTTCACCACCACGATGTTTGTGGTGGTGAAATCGGGGCAGGGGATGACATTCATTTCTTCGTTGAACACAGCGATGGCAGCCTTTATGGTGTCTGTCGTTGTGTTTGGGTACTGGTAGATTCTTGCCCCTTGGTAGTTCTTCATTCGACCTATAGCTCCAACGTACGGTTCCTGGAGCAGAGCCAAAGCCATGTTCCTGTTTCTTGCCTCGAGCATAAGTTCTTGTGTTGCTAGACTTTTCCTTTGCAGGTTTGCTTGTACTACGAGGTATGGCTTGGTTGTGGACAGCTGGTTTGCACCTTGAACCACCTTAGCAATATGCTACTGTGGCTCTAGCCAGTGCCTCCCACTTCCTCCTAACTGGGCACTCCTGACTAAAGGCGTTGTGGTCCGTCTTGTCTATTTTGGCGTGTGTGCAATTGCAGCAAGATGGGGTTGCGCCTGCAAGCCAGTCGGCACACTGGGTCCTCATGTGGGGGCCCCCACAGTGACTGCATTTCTCCAGCGTCTCCTTGCAGAAGCGTCTGCCATGACCATAGCCGAGGCAGAGCGAACACTGTACGAGTGGTGACTGGTCCGCTACTCTAACTCGTTGTAGGTCAATATGAACTGCTTCCGCCTCTACCATTCGCTGCCAGAGCTGTGGGGACACCCTCATGACTACATGACTAGTGTGTGGGTTTTTAGTTCGCTTTTTGTATGCAATCTCCATTTTGTCTTTTCCCTTTAGGTCCCGGAACACATTTTTATTCTGGTTTTTCAGAGCTTGGAGGATGTCTTCATCACTGTTGTATGCCAGTACATCTTTGAGGATTATGAGGGGGTCCTTGTTCTTTATCTCGTCTACGTTGAGATGTTCGTCAGTTTTCTTGAGTCTCTCTTTTAACTTTTCTCTCTCTTCCTCTGTTCTACATCCTATGATGACTTTTCTATCTTTGGCTTTTCTGATCTTCTCTACCGTGATCCATCCTTCTTTTGCATTTACAGCGCTTCTTACTCTATTTAGGACTTCTTCCCCAGTTTCTGTTTCGTCCTTGGCTGTGACGACTACCGAGTGTAGCGCGGCGTGTTCTACGGGTTGTCTCCGTGGAAGCGCCGCTGCCACACTCGCGAATGTTCTCTTGTCCAAGGTCTCCTGTAATTTTTCTATTTTTTCAGTGTTTTCTCTAAGTAATCTTGTGTGCTCTTCCATTCTTTTCAGTAGCTCACTGTTCTCTTTTCTTTCCTTTTCTATGTTTATTTCAGTCTCTGGGTCTTTCTCCACTCTCTCTGGTTTATTGGATTCTTTTTCCGTGTCTTTAGCTCCTTTTTCTGGTTGCCTCTCTAGATTTTTACCTTTGATCGACTCCGATTCCTTCACCAATTGGTAGAGTCTGTCCACCGCCTGTAGGACCTCTGTCTTTATTTCGGTTTTTAGGTTTCTTGAGTTCCCAAGGTGTAGTTTGGCTTTCGTTACGCAGGCTCTTGCTTCTACAAGTCTGTCCGCGTACTTTTTAGTTTGCCTTATTGGGCTCACCGGTACCTCCACAGATTGCCGTCGTGGTGGTTTTGGCTTCTCTGGTTCTACTGATGTGGCTTTTTTGGGAGGGGTCTGAAGTTTTTTGTTACTGTCCGGCTTCCCGGATTCCCATTCTCCGATGCTGGATCTTACGCTTGAAGCACGGTTTGACTCTATTGGTGATGGCTCCTTTTCGTAAGTCTTGTTCCCGATTGACGTTGGTAATGGTTCTTCCTTGTCAGTGCTCTTTCCCGCTTTTGCGGGCGTCCGGTATCCAAACATCTTAGTGAGTCAGAGGGGCGTATCGCAAGAATGATAAAATTGTAAATTTGTAAAAGTTGTAAAAGGTCACCTTAATTCTATCTTATATTATTAATTTGTAAGTTTTGTAAATAAATATTATAATTTGTAACTAATCCTTTACTAATATTTGTGTTTTATGTTTCAGGTTCCTGTCAGTACAGCGGTCTGCGGACTCGTCCGAAGTGTTTTTTAGAGGTAAGTACTTAGTTTAGGGGACTTAGGTTAAATATAAGTACTTAAGAACAAAATAAAATAAAATAATTAACTTTTCCTCAATGCTCTATCTAGAGTATTTGAAGCCTACTAAAAGATGTTTGAAGGCCCGCCTTAATAATTATATTTGGCTCTATAAGCTTCGTCGATTGAGACCGCGATTAACCGAAGCCCTGGTCAAAGAGGTACGAATTAAACTACCCTCAGGTAATGAATGTCAAAGAAATTTACAATAATAGTAAAAAATTAAATTTAAATTTTTTAGAAAAAATTTTTACTCTACCTAGAGTCCGATTCTGAACTTGTAATTATAGGTCTATTTTAGTTAAAAAGGACACAGAAAGTCCTGTCAAAATTCAACTATTGGTTTGGAAGTTACCGGAGCGAGGTAGGTCAGTGGTAGAGTTGACTCTACCAGGTCACTATACTAGGGTTACTCAAGAGCTTACTAAATCCTCAGAATTCAAAAGGAAAGTTTTTATACAAAAAAAAATTTGGACTCTATGTAGAGTCTTGAGACTCTACTCAAAAATAGTCTAAACCACGTCCTACAGTTTGCAAAAAACCGCACTACTGTAGGACCTCTGGTTACAGAGATATTAAATTTTAAAGTAAGGCCAAAAAACAAAAATTTTGGGGTTGCAACCCCCAGAAAAAATCCTAAAAATAAATTATGTAGTACGGATACCTGATTCTAATGCTAAAATGAAAAATAACGATAGATAAGCTATTTAAATGGAAATATTTTGTTAGGATTGATCGAAAAATTTTCTAAGTCCAAAGTCGATTTTAGGGGTAGGGGGTTGAAACTTTGTCCAAATGATAAAGGAGGGTTTGAAGACTATCCGGCTTCTGGATAGTGTGGGGGGGGGTTTGGGGGGGGGGACCCGGATAATTTGGTCAGATTTGCTCTAGCACCCCCCGTTTGGCCACAAAATGCAAAACAAGTTTATTTGCGGTTGGTCGAGAGGTAGGGTGTTTTTTGAAAAATCGAAATTAAATACAACTATGGGACTGAAAAATCTGAAAAATTTTCTGAAGCTAAGAGAATAAAATGTTTTAACCTAATTCTGTTTTAAAAAATGTTTACTACCTTATAAATTTGTGGGGGGGGCTCTCTAAAGTTTGGTTAGGTTAGGTTAGGTTAGGTTAGGTTAGGTTAGGTTAGGTTAGGTTAGGTTAGGTTAGGTTAGGTTAGGTTAGGTTAGGTTAGGTTAGGTTAGGTTAGGTTAGGTTAGGTTAGGTTAGGTTAGGTTAGGTTAGGTTAGGTTAGGTTAGGTTAGGTTAGGTTAGGTTAGGTTAGGTTAGGTTAGGTTAGGTTAGGTTAGGTTAGGTTAGGTTAGGTTAGGTTAGGTTAGGTTAGGTTAGGTTAGGTTAGGTTAGGTTAGGTTAGGTTAGGTTAGGTTAGGTTAGGTTAGGTTAGGTTAGGTTAGGTTAGGTTAGGTTAGGTTAGGTTAGGTTAGGTTAGGTTAGGTTAGGTTAGGTTAGGTTAGGTTAGGTTAGGTTAGGTTAGGTTAGGTTAGGTTAGGTTAGGTTAGGTTAGGTTAGGTTAGGTTAGGTTAGGTTAGGTTAGGTTAGGTTAGGTTAGGTTAGGTTAGGTTAGGTTAGGTTAGGTTAGGTTAGGTTAGGTTAGGTTAGGTTAGGTTAGGTTAGGTTAGGTTAGGTTAGGTTAGGTTAGGTTAGGTTAGGTTAGGTTAGGTTAGGTTAGGTTAGGTTAGGTTAGGTTAGGTTAGGTTAGGTTAGGTTAGGTTAGGTTAGGTTAGGTTAGGTTAGGTTAGGTTAGGTTAGGTTAGGTTAGGTTAGGTTAGGTTAGGTTAGGTTAGGTTAGGTTAGGTTAGGTTAGGTTAGGTTAGGTTTTTTTTTTTTTTTTTTTTTGTTGTTTGTATGCTGAATTTCCTCTGACACACAGAGAGTCAGAGTCGTTTTTTAGCTTACATTTCGAGCCAGGTCAGTTTGCTGTATGTATTTTTGTCAACCAGAGTTACTAAACGTCTGTCAAGTTTAAATACATAATGTGTATCTGTTTTTTATTAGTGTATGTTGTGTGGTGTGTAGTGACTGGGATAGATAACGTATTTATTTTTTCCCTTTTCTATTTCTTTTTCTGTTCTCATTTCTTTTTTATTGTATTATATTTTTTTGTCATTTTTGTCTTTTTGTTTATATACATATATTTTTTTCTCATTATATTCTTTTCCTTTTTTTTTCATCTTATTCTAAATTACAATGACTTATTTCTATTCCAACAAATATACTTATGGGGTACATTATCGGGGCCTTAGGGCTACTTTTCCTTAAGTATTTTCTAGTTATCGAGACAATTTTTTATTTGATTTCTAAGTACTATATACATATATTTTTCTTAACTATTTTAAATATTTGCTGACTTAATATATATCCATTATATATATTATTCAGCAAAATTTCTGATCAACATTTATTTTTATTTATCACTTTATTTGCTACAGTTTTACAATATGATATAAACCTATCCCTAATGTTTTTGTCTCTCATTAAGTCTTTAGTCACTTCAGAATTTACCGTCATGTTCAGTTCTTGCTCAAGTTCATATCTCGCTCTACCATAGGCCGGACATTCATACAGGATGTGTGGTACGGTTTCAGGTATGTCGTTGTCGCAGATGCATGATGGGCTTTCCTTACATTTGAATCGGTTCAAATATTCTGAAAACCCACCATGCCCTGTCAGTATTTGCGTAAGTACTCCGGTCAGCTCTATCTTCCTCAAGATCTTGTAGGCCTGTATTGCGTCGGGGAAAAAGATTTTGGTAACGGCTGCTGTGTCGCCCGTCTGATACCTTCGATTCCATTCGCCGAGCGTTCCCATGCGGATTTGTCGCTTGACGAATGAGATCGGACATTTATCGTATTCGGGCCGAGTTTTAATTTTTAGAGCCGCATCTTTAGCCAGTTGGTCTGCTCGCTCGTTTCCTTCCAGCCCAGCGTGCGCCTTTATCCAGAACAAAGAGACATCTTTGTCCCGGTGTTTACTGGCTCTGAGATTCTTACGTATCTCTGTCGCTAAGGGGTGGATGGAGGCCTGGTTTATAATTGTCTCCAGCGACGACCTAGAGTCGCTGTAGATGCCGAAGCTTGTTTCAGGGCTCTTGAGAATCTCCGTAGTGGCATTGCATATGGCCAACAATTCTGCTTGGTAGACGGTGCAGTAGGACGACAGCTTAAATTTAAGGGATTTGGTTTCTTTATCATTTGTCCAGATGGACAATGATGCTCCAACCTTTCCCTCAATTTTGCTGCCGTCCGTGAATATCTTCACTATTTGGTTGCTGTGGTTATTCACCTGCTCTTGGTCTGCCAGACATATGAATTGAAGGTCCATATGCTCGACCGGATGCGGAGTTTCTGAGAACGGGATCATACTTTCCACCTCCCTATCTCCTAGTTCTGGTTGGGACACTCCCTTTCTTGCTTCATACAGGGCGGCTGCCTCTTGTATTCGAAGGTCGAGAGGGAGTATTCCAGCCAGAACCAGTGCCGAGTTAAGGGAGACGGTTCGGTACGCTCTGCACAGCTTCTGGGCAAATCCTCTCTGGACTGCATTCAACTGTTTTTGAATGCCCAGTTTCTTTGCTGCTGGTGCCCAGACGCTGGCTGCGTATAGTATGACCGGCTCTACCACTGAGACATAGATTGTTCTTATTACTTCGGGATGAAGGCCCCAACTGATTCTAGCGGCTTTAGACAAGCGTTTGTAAAGAGCCAAGGCCTTTTTACAGACGCTTGCCGCGTGGCTGTTAAATGTCATCTTGTTATCTATTACTAGGCCTAAGATTTTAAACTCGTTTGACATGCTGATGTCGATCCCGCCCATGCTCAGGTGTGGGGTGTCAAACTTAAGTTTTCGCGTGATAACCATCGCGTTTGTTTTATGCGGTGCGAACTTTAACTTATTTTTGACTCCCCACCCCCGGACATAGGCGAGAGCGGCATTAGCTTGTCGCTGCACCTCCAAGGCCGTGTTCCCGTCAAAGACCAGTACAACATCGTCGGCGAATGCTTGGCAATAGTCACCACGTGCTTCCAGTCCTTTAAGTAGTGGATCCAGGAGCAAATTCCAAAGAATTGGCCCCCCAATCGACCCTTGGACACACCCCTTGGTTGTACTTCTGGTGACTTCTTCACCCGCATATCTGACCTTAACTTTTCTATTTTCCAGGTAGCTGTCTACAACTCTTCTAATGTTGATTGGACATCTCTCTTCAGCCAGGCGGATTCTGATGGCCGGCCACCAAGCGCTGTCGAATGCTCCCTCTATGTCTAGTGATACCATTGTTATCAGTTTCTTTTGTTCCAGCTTTTCGCGTAAGTGTTTTACCAGGACATAGAGGGAGTCTTCGGTGCTTCTTTGGGGCATAAACCCGTATTGACGGCTGCTCAGCTTGGGGATAATGTGCCATTTTATCCTGCCCACTATCATCTTTTCCAGGATCTTACCCATCACTGGCAACAGTCCAATCGGCCTATAGGATTTGGGATCAGTGTACGTTTCCTTCCCTGGTTTTCTGAGGATTACGACAGTAGCCTCCTTCCAGATGTTCGGGAAGTGGCTTAGTTCCAGACATTTGTTTGCCAGTGACAGGTAAAGCTCAGTGTCCTGTAAGATTGCGTGTTTGCAGATGTCAGATGTTAGACCGTCCGGACCTGGGGCCTTCTTGGGGTTAAAGCTATCCACCGCGTATTTCAGCTCTTCGAAAGTAAATGGAGGATCATGAGTACCATCATCCGGGTCATTTACTTGCTCAGCTTCGGTTCTTGTACGCTGGTGGTCCGCGTTATCCTCCTCTTTCCTGTCCTCAGGGTAAAATGTCTCGGCCAGTAGGGTTGCAGACTCCTTTCCGTTCAGATGTTTTCCTTCCTTCATCAAGGGCAGGTCCTCCTGCCTTTTGGTTATCCTGCCTATGACCCGATATATCCCCTCCCATATACCTTCCTTATCCTGTTTCCCGCAGAACCCCTTCCAACTCTCTATTTGTGCCTTCTTGGCTTCTTTCTCATACTCTTCTTTAGCTTGCAGGTACTCATCGACGACCTTCTGCCTTCGGACCGGCGCTGCACAGCGGATTCTTCTCTTCTTGGTGGTGACGTCCTTCTTCAACTTGGCGAGCTCTTCAGACCACCACGGTAAGGTAAGTTCTGTGTTATTCTTTTGCTTAGGGATGCTATGGTTGCTGGCCTTTGTAATTATATCTATGTATGATTCTACTTTCTTTTCTAATTCTAGTTTATTGCTAATTTCCGAAATATGCTGTTTTTTAAAATTTTCCTCTTCTAGCAATTGGGCTAGCTTCTCATGAAACTGGCTCCAATTTGCTTTTTTACTATTAAATATTCTAGTTGTTCTATTGATGCTCGTACCTTTTGCTTTAGTGAGCCTTATGTTAAATGTGATCGCGTTGTGGTCTGAGCTAATCATGCCTGTGTTGATTCTCCAATCCTCCACCAAATTGAGCATCTCTACTGTGCAGATTGTTATGTCGACGAAGCTGGTGTACCGTGTGGTTCCCCTGATGGTGTCAAATGTTGGTATGTCGCCCTCGTTGAGTACCTGCATGCCCATCTCTTCAATTGCTCCGGCCGTTTCTTCACCCCTGGTATCCACCACTCCGCTTCCCCACCACGTACTTTTGGCGTTTGCGTCACCACCCATAATCAATTTGGACGACCCGACCTCTTGCTCAATTTTCTTCAGCTGCTCCAGGTAAGGCTCTATTTGTTGCGGTTCCGGCTCCATGTAGAATGAGACTACTACAATCTCCCAGGCACTGGTTCTTAATTTTACCACAACGATGTTATTTGTGGTAAGATCCGGACATTGGGTGACGTACATATCGTGGTCAAAGACCGCAATTGCGGCCTTTATGGTCCCGTCACCCTGGTTTGTGCACTGGAAGATTCGCACCCCCCTGTAGTCTCTCATTTTACCTATTGCCCCTACATATGGCTCTTGTATGAGCGCGAAGGCTGCTTTCTTTTTGCTAGCCTCAAGCATCAGTTCCTGCGTTGCCAGTTCCTTTCTTTGCAAATTTGCTTGGACTAGGTTAGGTTAGGTTAGGTTAGGTTAGGTTAGGTTAGGTTAGGTTAGGTTAGGTTAGGTTAGGTTAGGTTAGGTTAGGTTAGGTTAGGTTAGGTTAGGTTAGGTTAGGTTAGGTTAGGTTAGGTTAGGTTAGGTTAGGTTAGGTTAGGTTAGGTTAGGTTAGGTTAGGTTAGGTTAGGTTAGGTTAGGTTAGGTTAGGTTAGGTTAGGTTAGGTTAGGTTAGGTTAGGTTAGGTTAGGTTAGGTTAGGTTAGGTTAGGTTAGGTTAGGTTAGGTTAGGTTAGGTTAGGTTAGGTTAGGTTAGGTTAGGTTAGGTTAGGTTAGGTTAGGTTAGGTTAGGTTAGGTTAGGTTAGGTTAGGTTAGGTTAGGTTAGGTTAGGTTAGGTTAGGTTAGGTTAGGTTAGGTTAGGTTAGGTTAGGTTAGGTTAGGTTAGGTTAGGTTAGGTTAGGTTAGGTTAGGTTAGGTTAGGTTAGGTTAGGTTAGGTTAGGTTAGGTTAGGTTAGGTTAGGTTAGGTTAGGTTAGGTTAGGTTAGGTTAGGTTAGGTTAGGTTAGGTTAGGTTAGGTTAGGTTAGGTTAGGTTAGGTTAGGTTAGGTTAGGTTAGGTTAGGTTAGGTTAGGTTAGGTTAGGTTAGGTTAGGTTAGGTTAGGTTAGGTTAGGTTAGGTTAGGTTAGGTTAGGTTAGGTTAGGTTAGGTTAGGTTAGGTTAGGTTAGGTTAGGTTAGGTTAGGTTAGGTTAGGTTAGGTTAGGTTAGGTTAGGTTAGGTTAGGTTAGGTTAGGTTAGGTTAGGTTAGGTTAGGTTAGGTTAGGTTAGGTTAGGTTAGGTTAGGTTAGGTTAGGTTAGGTTAGGTTAGGTTAGGTTAGGTTAGGTTAGGTTAGGTTAGGTTAGGTTAGGTTAGGTTAGGTTAGGTTAGGTTAGGTTAGGTTAGGTTAGGTTAGGTTAGGTTAGGTTAGGTTAGGTTAGGTTAGGTTAGGTTAGGTTAGGTTAGGTTAGGTTAGGTTAGGTTAGGTTAGGTTAGGTTAGGTTAGGTTAGGTTAGGTTAGGTTAGGTTAGGTTAGGTTAGGTTAGGTTAGGTTAGGTTAGGTTAGGTTAGGTTAGGTTAGGTTAGGTTAGGTTAGGTTAGGTTAGGTTAGGTTAGGTTAGGTTAGGTTAGGTTAGGTTAGGTTAGGTTAGGTTAGGTTAGGTTAGGTTAGGTTAGGTTAGGTTAGGTTAGGTTAGGTTAGGTTAGGTTAGGTTAGGTTAGGTTAGGTTAGGTTAGGTTAGGTTAGGTTAGGTTAGGTTAGGTTAGGTTAGGTTAGGTTAGGTTAGGTTAGGTTAGGTTAGGTTAGGTTAGGTTAGGTTAGGTTAGGTTAGGTTAGGTTAGGTTAGGTTAGGTTAGGTTAGGTTAGGTTAGGTTAGGTTAGGTTAGGTTAGGTTAGGTTAGGTTAGGTTAGGTTAGGTTAGGTTAGGTTAGGTTAGGTTAGGTTAGGTTAGGTTAGGTTAGGTTAGGTTAGGTTAGGTTAGGTTAGGTTAGGTTAGGTTAGGTTAGGTTAGGTTAGGTTAGGTTAGGTTAGGTTAGGTTAGGTTAGGTTAGGTTAGGTTAGGTTAGGTTAGGTTAGGTTAGGTTAGGTTAGGTTAGGTTAGGTTAGGTTAGGTTAGGTTAGGTTAGGTTAGGTTAGGTTAGGTTAGGTTAGGTTAGGTTAGGTTAGGTTAGGTTAGGTTAGGTTAGGTTAGGTTAGGTTAGGTTAGGTTAGGTTAGGTTAGGTTAGGTTAGGTTAGGTTAGGTTAGGTTAGGTTAGGTTAGGTTAGGTTAGGTTAGGTTAGGTTAGGTTAGGTTAGGTTAGGTTAGGTTAGGTTAGGTTAGGTTAGGTTAGGTTAGGTTAGGTTAGGTTAGGTTAGGTTAGGTTAGGTTAGGTTAGGTTAGGTTAGGTTAGGTTAGGTTAGGTTAGGTTAGGTTAGGTTAGGTTAGGTTAGGTTAGGTTAGGTTAGGTTAGGTTAGGTTAGGTTAGGTTAGGTTAGGTTAGGTTAGGTTAGGTTAGGTTAGGTTAGGTTAGGTTAGGTTAGGTTAGGTTAGGTTAGGTTAGGTTAGGTTAGGTTAGGTTAGGTTAGGTTAGGTTAGGTTAGGTTAGGTTAGGTTAGGTTAGGTTAGGTTAGGTTAGGTTAGGTTAGGTTAGGTTAGGTTAGGTTAGGTTAGGTTAGGTTAGGTTAGGTTAGGTTAGGTTAGGTTAGGTTAGGTTAGGTTAGGTTAGGTTAGGTTAGGTTAGGTTAGGTTAGGTTAGGTTAGGTTAGGTTAGGTTAGGTTAGGTTAGGTTAGGTTAGGTTAGGTTAGGTTAGGTTAGGTTAGGTTAGGTTAGGTTAGGTTAGGTTAGGTTAGGTTAGGTTAGGTTAGGTTAGGTTAGGTTAGGTTAGGTTAGGTTAGGTTAGGTTAGGTTAGGTTAGGTTAGGTTAGGTTAGGTTAGGTTAGGTTAGGTTAGGTTAGGTTAGGTTAGGTTAGGTTAGGTTAGGTTAGGTTAGGTTAGGTTAGGTTAGGTTAGGTTAGGTTAGGTTAGGTTAGGTTAGGTTAGGTTAGGTTAGGTTAGGTTAGGTTAGGTTAGGTTAGGTTAGGTTAGGTTAGGTTAGGTTAGGTTAGGTTAGGTTAGGTTAGGTTAGGTTAGGTTAGGTTAGGTTAGGTTAGGTTAGGTTAGGTTAGGTTAGGTTAGGTTAGGTTAGGTTAGGTTAGGTTAGGTTAGGTTAGGTTAGGTTAGGTTAGGTTAGGTTAGGTTAGGTTAGGTTAGGTTAGGTTAGGTTAGGTTAGGTTAGGTTAGGTTAGGTTAGGTTAGGTTAGGTTAGGTTAGGTTAGGTTAGGTTAGGTTAGGTTAGGTTAGGTTAGGTTAGGTTAGGTTAGGTTAGGTTAGGTTAGGTTAGGTTAGGTTAGGTTAGGTTAGGTTAGGTTAGGTTAGGTTAGGTTAGGTTAGGTTAGGTTAGGTTAGGTTAGGTTAGGTTAGGTTAGGTTAGGTTAGGTTAGGTTAGGTTAGGTTAGGTTAGGTTAGGTTAGGTTAGGTTAGGTTAGGTTAGGTTAGGTTAGGTTAGGTTAGGTTAGGTTAGGTTAGGTTAGGTTAGGTTAGGTTAGGTTAGGTTAGGTTAGGTTAGGTTAGGTTAGGTTAGGTTAGGTTAGGTTAGGTTAGGTTAGGTTAGGTTAGGTTAGGTTAGGTTAGGTTAGGTTAGGTTAGGTTAGGTTAGGTTAGGTTAGGTTAGGTTAGGTTAGGTTAGGTTAGGTTAGGTTAGGTTAGGTTAGGTTAGGTTAGGTTAGGTTAGGTTAGGTTAGGTTAGGTTAGGTTAGGTTAGGTTAGGTTAGGTTAGGTTAGGTTAGGTTAGGTTAGGTTAGGTTAGGTTAGGTTAGGTTAGGTTAGGTTAGGTTAGGTTAGGTTAGGTTAGGTTAGGTTAGGTTAGGTTAGGTTAGGTTAGGTTAGGTTAGGTTAGGTTAGGTTAGGTTAGGTTAGGTTAGGTTAGGTTAGGTTAGGTTAGGTTAGGTTAGGTTAGGTTAGGTTAGGTTAGGTTAGGTTAGGTTAGGTTAGGTTAGGTTAGGTTAGGTTAGGTTAGGTTAGGTTAGGTTAGGTTAGGTTAGGTTAGGTTAGGTTAGGTTAGGTTAGGTTAGGTTAGGTTAGGTTAGGTTAGGTTAGGTTAGGTTAGGTTAGGTTAGGTTAGGTTAGGTTAGGTTAGGTTAGGTTAGGTTAGGTTAGGTTAGGTTAGGTTAGGTTAGGTTAGGTTAGGTTAGGTTAGGTTAGGTTAGGTTAGGTTAGGTTAGGTTAGGTTAGGTTAGGTTAGGTTAGGTTAGGTTAGGTTAGGTTAGGTTAGGTTAGGTTAGGTTAGGTTAGGTTAGGTTAGGTTAGGTTAGGTTAGGTTAGGTTAGGTTAGGTTAGGTTAGGTTAGGTTAGGTTAGGTTAGGTTAGGTTAGGTTAGGTTAGGTTAGGTTAGGTTAGGTTAGGTTAGGTTAGGTTAGGTTAGGTTAGGTTAGGTTAGGTTAGGTTAGGTTAGGTTAGGTTAGGTTAGGTTAGGTTAGGTTAGGTTAGGTTAGGTTAGGTTAGGTTAGGTTAGGTTAGGTTAGGTTAGGTTAGGTTAGGTTAGGTTAGGTTAGGTTAGGTTAGGTTAGGTTAGGTTAGGTTAGGTTAGGTTAGGTTAGGTTAGGTTAGGTTAGGTTAGGTTAGGTTAGGTTAGGTTAGGTTAGGTTAGGTTAGGTTAGGTTAGGTTAGGTTAGGTTAGGTTAGGTTAGGTTAGGTTAGGTTAGGTTAGGTTAGGTTAGGTTAGGTTAGGTTAGGTTAGGTTAGGTTAGGTTAGGTTAGGTTAGGTTAGGTTAGGTTAGGTTAGGTTAGGTTAGGTTAGGTTAGGTTAGGTTAGGTTAGGTTAGGTTAGGTTAGGTTAGGTTAGGTTAGGTTAGGTTAGGTTAGGTTAGGTTAGGTTAGGTTAGGTTAGGTTAGGTTAGGTTAGGTTAGGTTAGGTTAGGTTAGGTTAGGTTAGGTTAGGTTAGGTTAGGTTAGGTTAGGTTAGGTTAGGTTAGGTTAGGTTAGGTTAGGTTAGGTTAGGTTAGGTTAGGTTAGGTTAGGTTAGGTTAGGTTAGGTTAGGTTAGGTTAGGTTAGGTTAGGTTAGGTTAGGTTAGGTTAGGTTAGGTTAGGTTAGGTTAGGTTAGGTTAGGTTAGGTTAGGTTAGGTTAGGTTAGGTTAGGTTAGGTTAGGTTAGGTTAGGTTAGGTTAGGTTAGGTTAGGTTAGGTTAGGTTAGGTTAGGTTAGGTTAGGTTAGGTTAGGTTAGGTTAGGTTAGGTTAGGTTAGGTTAGGTTAGGTTAGGTTAGGTTAGGTTAGGTTAGGTTAGGTTAGGTTAGGTTAGGTTAGGTTAGGTTAGGTTAGGTTAGGTTAGGTTAGGTTAGGTTAGGTTAGGTTAGGTTAGGTTAGGTTAGGTTAGGTTAGGTTAGGTTAGGTTAGGTTAGGTTAGGTTAGGTTAGGTTAGGTTAGGTTAGGTTAGGTTAGGTTAGGTTAGGTTAGGTTAGGTTAGGTTAGGTTAGGTTAGGTTAGGTTAGGTTAGGTTAGGTTAGGTTAGGTTAGGTTAGGTTAGGTTAGGTTAGGTTAGGTTAGGTTAGGTTAGGTTAGGTTAGGTTAGGTTAGGTTAGGTTAGGTTAGGTTAGGTTAGGTTAGGTTAGGTTAGGTTAGGTTAGGTTAGGTTAGGTTAGGTTAGGTTAGGTTAGGTTAGGTTAGGTTAGGTTAGGTTAGGTTAGGTTAGGTTAGGTTAGGTTAGGTTAGGTTAGGTTAGGTTAGGTTAGGTTAGGTTAGGTTAGGTTAGGTTAGGTTAGGTTAGGTTAGGTTAGGTTAGGTTAGGTTAGGTTAGGTTAGGTTAGGTTAGGTTAGGTTAGGTTAGGTTAGGTTAGGTTAGGTTAGGTTAGGTTAGGTTAGGTTAGGTTAGGTTAGGTTAGGTTAGGTTAGGTTAGGTTAGGTTAGGTTAGGTTAGGTTAGGTTAGGTTAGGTTAGGTTAGGTTAGGTTAGGTTAGGTTAGGTTAGGTTAGGTTAGGTTAGGTTAGGTTAGGTTAGGTTAGGTTAGGTTAGGTTAGGTTAGGTTAGGTTAGGTTAGGTTAGGTTAGGTTAGGTTAGGTTAGGTTAGGTTAGGTTAGGTTAGGTTAGGTTAGGTTAGGTTAGGTTAGGTTAGGTTAGGTTAGGTTAGGTTAGGTTAGGTTAGGTTAGGTTAGGTTAGGTTAGGTTAGGTTAGGTTAGGTTAGGTTAGGTTAGGTTAGGTTAGGTTAGGTTAGGTTAGGTTAGGTTAGGTTAGGTTAGGTTAGGTTAGGTTAGGTTAGGTTAGGTTAGGTTAGGTTAGGTTAGGTTAGGTTAGGTTAGGTTAGGTTAGGTTAGGTTAGGTTAGGTTAGGTTAGGTTAGGTTAGGTTAGGTTAGGTTAGGTTAGGTTAGGTTAGGTTAGGTTAGGTTAGGTTAGGTTAGGTTAGGTTAGGTTAGGTTAGGTTAGGTTAGGTTAGGTTAGGTTAGGTTAGGTTAGGTTAGGTTAGGTTAGGTTAGGTTAGGTTAGGTTAGGTTAGGTTAGGTTAGGTTAGGTTAGGTTAGGTTAGGTTAGGTTAGGTTAGGTTAGGTTAGGTTAGGTTAGGTTAGGTTAGGTTAGGTTAGGTTAGGTTAGGTTAGGTTAGGTTAGGTTAGGTTAGGTTAGGTTAGGTTAGGTTAGGTTAGGTTAGGTTAGGTTAGGTTAGGTTAGGTTAGGTTAGGTTAGGTTAGGTTAGGTTAGGTTAGGTTAGGTTAGGTTAGGTTAGGTTAGGTTAGGTTAGGTTAGGTTAGGTTAGGTTAGGTTAGGTTAGGTTAGGTTAGGTTAGGTTAGGTTAGGTTAGGTTAGGTTAGGTTAGGTTAGGTTAGGTTAGGTTAGGTTAGGTTAGGTTAGGTTAGGTTAGGTTAGGTTAGGTTAGGTTAGGTTAGGTTAGGTTAGGTTAGGTTAGGTTAGGTTAGGTTAGGTTAGGTTAGGTTAGGTTAGGTTAGGTTAGGTTAGGTTAGGTTAGGTTAGGTTAGGTTAGGTTAGGTTAGGTTAGGTTAGGTTAGGTTAGGTTAGGTTAGGTTAGGTTAGGTTAGGTTAGGTTAGGTTAGGTTAGGTTAGGTTAGGTTAGGTTAGGTTAGGTTAGGTTAGGTTAGGTTAGGTTAGGTTAGGTTAGGTTAGGTTAGGTTAGGTTAGGTTAGGTTAGGTTAGGTTAGGTTAGGTTAGGTTAGGTTAGGTTAGGTTAGGTTAGGTTAGGTTAGGTTAGGTTAGGTTAGGTTAGGTTAGGTTAGGTTAGGTTAGGTTAGGTTAGGTTAGGTTAGGTTAGGTTAGGTTAGGTTAGGTTAGGTTAGGTTAGGTTAGGTTAGGTTAGGTTAGGTTAGGTTAGGTTAGGTTAGGTTAGGTTAGGTTAGGTTAGGTTAGGTTAGGTTAGGTTAGGTTAGGTTAGGTTAGGTTAGGTTAGGTTAGGTTAGGTTAGGTTAGGTTAGGTTAGGTTAGGTTAGGTTAGGTTAGGTTAGGTTAGGTTAGGTTAGGTTAGGTTAGGTTAGGTTAGGTTAGGTTAGGTTAGGTTAGGTTAGGTTAGGTTAGGTTAGGTTAGGTTAGGTTAGGTTAGGTTAGGTTAGGTTAGGTTAGGTTAGGTTAGGTTAGGTTAGGTTAGGTTAGGTTAGGTTAGGTTAGGTTAGGTTAGGTTAGGTTAGGTTAGGTTAGGTTAGGTTAGGTTAGGTTAGGTTAGGTTAGGTTAGGTTAGGTTAGGTTAGGTTAGGTTAGGTTAGGTTAGGTTAGGTTAGGTTAGGTTAGGTTAGGTTAGGTTAGGTTAGGTTAGGTTAGGTTAGGTTAGGTTAGGTTAGGTTAGGTTAGGTTAGGTTAGGTTAGGTTAGGTTAGGTTAGGTTAGGTTAGGTTAGGTTAGGTTAGGTTAGGTTAGGTTAGGTTAGGTTAGGTTAGGTTAGGTTAGGTTAGGTTAGGTTAGGTTAGGTTAGGTTAGGTTAGGTTAGGTTAGGTTAGGTTAGGTTAGGTTAGGTTAGGTTAGGTTAGGTTAGGTTAGGTTAGGTTAGGTTAGGTTAGGTTAGGTTAGGTTAGGTTAGGTTAGGTTAGGTTAGGTTAGGTTAGGTTAGGTTAGGTTAGGTTAGGTTAGGTTAGGTTAGGTTAGGTTAGGTTAGGTTAGGTTAGGTTAGGTTAGGTTAGGTTAGGTTAGGTTAGGTTAGGTTAGGTTAGGTTAGGTTAGGTTAGGTTAGGTTAGGTTAGGTTAGGTTAGGTTAGGTTAGGTTAGGTTAGGTTAGGTTAGGTTAGGTTAGGTTAGGTTAGGTTAGGTTAGGTTAGGTTAGGTTAGGTTAGGTTAGGTTAGGTTAGGTTAGGTTAGGTTAGGTTAGGTTAGGTTAGGTTAGGTTAGGTTAGGTTAGGTTAGGTTAGGTTAGGTTAGGTTAGGTTAGGTTAGGTTAGGTTAGGTTAGGTTAGGTTAGGTTAGGTTAGGTTAGGTTAGGTTAGGTTAGGTTAGGTTAGGTTAGGTTAGGTTAGGTTAGGTTAGGTTAGGTTAGGTTAGGTTAGGTTAGGTTAGGTTAGGTTAGGTTAGGTTAGGTTAGGTTAGGTTAGGTTAGGTTAGGTTAGGTTAG